>FR990052.1:17404280-22933938 GCA_905404095.1 Glaucopsyche alexis
GTATTTATACAGAAAATTAACATAATTATTATTATTACACTAAGAATTTACAAACTAAAAAATCGCTTTTCATTGGCTGTTTGTTTACAACCTTAAAAGGTTGTTTGTTATTGGCTGTTTGTCTTGCATGATTCTGCGCCATCACTCCACACCGCCGCTGTGTCGCGACACGCGACGCTAGGGTATAAATATTCCTCGCGACGCCGCGCCGAGCGTCGGTCATTTCGACGGAAGCCTCCACGGGAACACGACGTTACGCAGTACCTAGGCGCACCGACTGTTGCCGTGTGAAGAATGAAGATTGTTCGTGATGTGTAGTGCTTCAAAGTGAAATTCTTATTAGAAAAAGTCCTTTTCGGGGCTGCAGCGCTGTCAAGATGAATGAAGATGTTTCCAGTCACGGATTAGTACTCGGATATTCGTTTCATTTGTACGAATGTCGTGTTCTTTGTTTCGATCGACAAACGACGTAAAAACGCTCTTATCAGAGCGATGTTCTTGTTTCACGTACTTCGAGCGTATGCTACATTATCATTGTACCTAATACAGTGAATCAGGTGTAATTAGGCTTGCATCTAAAGTAAATATAGCTTTGGTCGTTGCGTCGTAGCAAATTGCTTCATACAAAATGTCCAGTGGGGAGTTCCGCCGGGAATGTCAATCAGCAATGTTGTGTAATTTTGTATTATTTTTATAAATTAGTGTTATTTCGGTTTTGAATGTGTAATATTGGTGGAATATTAACCATTAATTAAAAATACGTTGAGGTGCACTAGTGTGGAAAAGTTATACAACTACAAAATGCGTGCTAAAGTGGGTTTCCCGCCAAAACTCCCTAGGAAGTTTCAGTAAAACGTCTACCACTTTATTGAATCGACTGACTTACTGATTGACTACCGTGACTATTTATTTGGACTTTGACTAGACGTTGGAGTTGACAATTTAGAAATACGGTGATGAAAATATAATGAAAAATATATCATGTGCCAGTGTCAAGTAAGTCTTACTTGACACTGGCAAATGATTATAAGCCGACGCTATATTTAAATAAAAAAAACAAGCCTTTGACAACCATTTGACAACTTTGCTTTGACAAATAAAAAATATTGCCAGTAAAAGAATCTTGAATAGTTCCAAAATAATTAATTTCTACTCTTTTCTGTCGCACTGTATATAATTAGCTTAAAGCATCCAACCAAATTGGATGCTCTAGCCTCTAACTAAGCTAATTATTCACAATAAAAATCATTTGTATCACAAACGATTAATCGTGGAAAAAATTTAAAAATTTGATTTTTTAAAATATAAGTTGGCTAATCGTAAGGGGCCAGCCATAAATTACGTCACACGTTAAGGGGGAGGGAGGGGGTCCATGAAGTGTGACATTGTGTGACAAGGGAGGGGTCCTAAATTTTGTGACGTCACATTACAAAGTCTATTTTAATCTAAGTGTTAAGTAATAGCTATGTTATGATATATAATATTTATTGGCCCAGTGTCGAGGCTTACTTGTTTAAGCGATCATGTTGCATCAGTTGTCTATATTTTGTATTTTACAAGGCCACTAATCAACACAGGCAATTACATAAGAAACAACAAGAACTTTTGCCCATTGTTAAGATTCGTCTTCAAAGAATTGGTGCTAGACGTGCTATAGCCCAAGAGCTACTGAGAAATTTAGAGTAGGTATTTGAGGCACGATGAAACCTTGTCCTGTACTTCTCCTATTGTACCTCAACACGAGAATGCAGGCCTGGCTGGTCAGAAGCGGAACTTAGCCAAGTTACAAATTTTTGAAAAGTCCATTTTTTAATGCCAAAAATCCATGTTTGAGGCGCTTTGAAATTTTGATATACAGTTAGTATAATGAATAAGGAGTTGGGGAAAAAAAAGGCCATGTAATTTAGTTGGAACTTTAACCTAGCCATGTCAGTTTAAAAGTAAATAAACTGGCTTTCGATTCATGATTTTCTGACATCTATTGGTCATTTTATGAACTGCAATATACGTACGGGCGAAAATGCGACATCTATGAAGCCCTCAAAGAACTACGTGGTCAAAAAATGAAATAATTGCGTATTGCGCAATGAACTTACTCGTCAAAATGTATTTATAAAACAAATAGGTATTAATGAAATAGAAATGGCATACGAACCAGCATAACCTACCATCTACATGTTTTAGATAATAGTTTAGTTAACTATAAACGTAAAAGCGACATCTAGGAAGAATCAAAGAACTACGTGGTCTTGATAATTTTCGCATGAGTCGTTTTTAATTGATTTTCCTATAAAAATCGAAGACATCCATTCGTTGTTTATACAATATTGTGTGCAATAAAATTATATATTGTGCAATAGTCTAATTTACTCGACAAATTGTATATAAAAAACAAATCTAGACACGCGGTAGTGTGTCAAGCCAAGTTCAAGTAACAGAACTGGCGAGCGGCACCGTGTGTAATATTACACGAACCAATTGGAGCCCAAACGGTTATTTAGATATTAACGTCCAAAAATCGTCATTTTGATCACTGACTAACCTATAGATCAAAACTTTAACCCAGTTCCAGATGACCTAAAAATTCAATATTATGTTTGTTCGCAGATAACTTCGTCGTTTACGAACCGATTTTCAATTTTTTTTTGTGATGTAAAGGGTATAATACCAAGTTAGTCCGGTTGTCAAAAAAGTGGTGACCTGATGTTGGAATCCATGAGGAATTGAGGGAACTCCTCGAAATTTATATGGATACATATGGTGATTTTAACTTTTTCTGAACAAGTCTAAGCATGTGCTACCAAAAAGTAAGATTTTGCTCCAAGGTATACCCTGGACCCAAAGGTACAGAACAGAACTCCTGACTCCTTATAGAAACATGTTTGGGGATTTTGGCGTTGTTTAAAAAACTGCAAGCATATGCCACCATGTCAATAGGCATGTTGCCGAAAAAAATTTTTTTAGACAACATGTTAATAAACAATCCAGAACCCATTTTTGTATATCTGAAAAAATAACTTAGATACAAACCATTGAAATTTACAATATGAAAGAGAGCGATATATTGGCCTGTGACGTCACAGCCTGCTACCGCCATACATTTCTCATAACAAAATTTATGGCGGTAGCAGGTTGTGACGTTACGAATCGTTTTGCGAGAAAGAGATGGACAATATTTTTTATTTGCTTATATTTATAATCCCGTCACTCGAAATACCTATTTCTTTCAGATTTATGTATCTTTAATCAACAATTTTAAAATTTAATTTGTATAACTGTGAAATTCCACACTAGGCAACATCCCTATTAGAATAATTTAATACATCATCACATTATTATGATATAAAAGGCTCTTCTCATAGTATTTTACACTAACTCGGAGATCTTTGAACATAACTCTGCCGTTTATAGACCTATTTGCAAAATTATTTTGTTGTAAAGGGTTTAATTCGAAATTGGTCCTTTAGTCACTAAAGTGGAAACCTGATGATGCGATCCATGAGGAATCGAGGGAACTCCTCGAAATTTATATCGGTACATATAGTGATTTTGACTTTTACTCAAGTAACACAAGGTATATGCTACCAAAAAATAAGATGTTGCACCTTGGTGCTTTTGGGAACTCCTCGAAATTTATATCGACACACATAGTGATTTTGACTTTTACTGAAGTAACATCAGCATATGCTACCAAATAATAAGATGTTGCACCTTGGTGCTTTTGGATCTTTTGTATAACCTGGATCCAAAAGCAGTGAACAAAACTCCTCAGTCTTTAAAGATATGTGTTTGGAAATTTCGGTATTGTTTAAAGAACTGCAAACATATGCCAGTTTGTATCTTACAGTAATCATCATCATCTTATTAACAAATTAGTGAAAACTTAGCGCGTATTCAATTATTCATTCGATCGTTTATTTTAGACGTTCTTAAGATGCATTAATAATAACTTAACAAAATAAATTATCACAAAAAAGTATGAAATTATTATTTTTAAACAAAAAAATAAACCGACTTCCAAAGTAAAAATACACAAAAAAAATGAAATAAAACTTATTTTCTAAATTATTTCCCTTTTAAATTGGGCTAAAACTTTAACTTTTTCTCTACTCAATCTTATTAATTTTGAAGTCAGTACCAGCAAATTTGAACGTAAGTTCTATAAAATATTGTTGGGTATTGTTTGGGCTGGTAGCGACTTTGGAAGTCAACCGACTTTTTTTGTTTAACCATTGGCAATGGGAATGGCACCCATTTAGATCTCACTTCTTTTGTCGTTGAAGTCAACAACCAAGGCATATATCATAATATTGAACTTGACTCTCATTTCACATTTATGTTTTTGGTAAAACATCATTACTTTTTGTACATAAACTATACATAGTAGGTACTTATTTATAACAAAATAATTACCAAAGTTAAGTTTTCCTAATAGAATCAATTAAGTGAATTATTTTTAAACAAAAACGTCGGTTTGACTTCCAAAGTCGCTACCAACACAAACAATACCCTACAAAATTTTATAGAACTTACGTTCAAATTTGCTGGTACCGACTTCAAAATTAATAAGATTGAGTAGAGAAATTGTAAAAAAAATTAGTTAAATTTAAAAGGGAAATTATTTAGAAGTTTTATTCCATTTTTTTGTGTACTTTTGGAAGTCGGTTTAATTTTTTGTTTAAAAATAATAATTTCATACATTTTAGTGATATATTTTGTTAAGTTATTATTAATACATCTTAAGGACGTCTAAAATAAACGATCGAATGTATAATTGAATAAGCGCTAAGTTTTCACTAATTTGTTAATAAGATGATGATGATTACAGTAAGATACAAACTGGCATATGCTTGCAGTTCTTTAAGGCTGCAGTCTTGCAAAATTCACTCGCTGCGAATTATTTGCGCAACTTTGTATATTTTTTTCAGACAAACTAACACTAACTATTAAAATTATATTATTGCACATAAATAACCATAATATAAGTAATAGCTAGTTATTTTTTTTAAGTTCATCTATGTGGATAATGTTAGGTAAATCAAGCGTTAAAAACAGCTCTTTCGTGCCCAGCATCATTTCGAGTTGTGTTTGTGCGCTTAGTTTATGGCAATAAATAATTAATTTACAAATGAGCTCAAGATTCTCGTCTTCAAAATGCGCTGATTAGTTTTTTCTAATTATCTTTCATTTTCTTAATTTAGAGGTCACAATTTCATCAAAATTGTCGATTTTTATCTCTGAATAAACAAGTTGTTTCATAAAAACTATGCATCGCAAGTATGTAATAATTAGATTATTTTGATGTCAAGGGTTCAATAAAGCAAATACAAAAAAAAATGCACCTAAATCACCTTACTCCAACAATAATAATAATCTCAAAATACCTGCAAAAAAAGGTTTTATAAACAAGAATTGCAAGGGAAATTCCTTAGTGGCCACTGCACCACAGAACACTATTACTCGCGGAGAAGAAGGTCGACTTCATACAAAAAAATTGGGACCAAATAGCGCCTCTAGTGAGCTGCCCCCTCAAACTTTTAACCGCCTTCCAACAAAGGAGGACTAAATATTTGATTATATGAATATGGTGGGAAATTGAAGATACGTAATTAAAGTTTAAGTTAACGTTAAATTTGTCTTTAGAGTTAAATTTTGCATTCCAACAAAACCGAGCAACCACCTCCACGCACAAATCACAACTAAGCATCACAAATGTTCGTGAGCCCTTAAATACATACGTCTATTGTTTTCGATAGCGCGATCTAGAAGCGGCATAGTGTCTGTTGCGCGCCATCTGTTGTGGTTTTTAAGTAACTTTTATGTAATATTAACCATGTAAGACAGAGAGCGATATATTGAAATATAACCATTCTTGTCGCACTGAACTGCCCCCTTTTTGGTCCAAGGTCATTCATACAAAGTCGACCACCCCTGCACTGCACGGCCGGAGCGTTCAGACGTGTGGTCCACGACTAATTCAGACTGTTCCCTCTCGCTCTAACTTTGCTCTCGCTCTAACGTAGGTTGCGCACTGTTGTGAATCTAAAGTTGCTCTACTTTATTATTTTATGTATATAATTTTTCGAGTGTTTTGTAAATATTAGTGTTTTAAGTATAGTTTTTGTAAATATTTGTGTTTAAATTGTTTAACGAGTTTATATTGACATACTTTATGAACATAATACCGAATTTTAAAAATAGAATTATATTACATAACATAATTGCAAGGAAAAAATAAACATGTATTCACTTTACAAGCAAGTGTGTTGAAAAATATCTATATTATTTTACCATTACGATACAGGGCATCAAAGAGATTTCACCTTTTTTTTCTGATGGAACGCATATGCTGAACGCGCCATTTTTATACCATTATAATGAAGTTTGAATCCCAATTTTTAATTGTCTGCAGTCACCCGCTTTAGCGCATGCGCAGTGATGTGCTGGGTTTTGGCGCCATTCATACGTTTTGTTGTACTAAATTTCGTGGGTTTTTTTAAATTTAGGTTCAATGAGTTTAAACCCAATGTATGAGAGTAGATAAACTATTGTATAAAACTGCACAAAACTATTAAAACACTGTATATGTCACCGTAATAATGTAAAAACCGTTAGATTGTAATTTGTAATATTACTAGAGATATTATAAAATGGCAACAGATTTTCAAATAAAAATTTCTCCTTACAATTGTACGCATTATTTTTCGTTATAATTATTATTGTGAAAAAGCAAGCAAATATGGCGGCGCGGGGCACTTACCGTTTAACCAATCGGCACGGTAAATATTACAATATAACGAAAAATAATGCGTACAATTGTAAGGAGAAATTTTTATTAGACAATCTGTCGACATTTTATAATATGTCTAATATTACAATCTAACGGTTTTTACAACTTTACGGTGACATATACATACATACATACATACATACATATAATCACGCCTCTTTCCCGTAGGGGTAGGCAGAGATCACTTCTTTCCACTTGCTACGATCCTTACATACTTGTTTTGCTTCATCCACTTTCATTATTCTCTTCATACATGCTCTTCGGTTTAGGATACCCTTGACCTGGCCTTTGTTCAAGACGTCCCCGATTTGGTCTTGAAACGTCCGCCTAGGTCTACCCCTTCCAACATTCACACTCGCATTATACACTTTTTGCGTCAATCGTTCTTCATTCATTCTCTCAACATGGCCAAACCATCTCAGCATACCTTTCTCAATTTTTGTCACTACATCTTCTTTGAGACCACAACATTTCCTTATCTCACTATTTCTTATCCTGTCACCCAGTTTAACTCCTATCATGCTTCTTAATGCTCTCATCTCAACTGCGTTTATTCTGGTTTCATGTTTCTTCTGCCATACCCAGCTTTCACTTCCGTACATGAGTGTCGGAACCAACGCCCCCGCATGCACAGCCAAACGAGCCTTTTTAGACACCTTCCGACTGTTCATAAAGGAGTGCAAAGCTCCATTCACCATGTTTCCTGCATTCACTCTTCTTTCAATGTCACTCTCACACTTTCCATCTCTTGTAAACTTTGAACCCAGATACACAAAATCATTCACCTGTTCAATTTGTTCATCTCCAATCACGATATTGCAGTCTGTCACTTCCTCATCTCTTTCAAACACCATCACTTTCATCTTCTTTACATTCATCTTCCCTTTCTAGTAAAAGCTCCACTCATCGCAGTTACCATCTCCTGCAACTCCTCGGCCGAAGATGCAAGTAATACTTGGTCATCAGCATAGAGAAAACATTTGACGAGTAACTCATTCATTCTCAACCCACTTTCATTCTCTTTTAAATCTGTCAAGCAATTGTCCATGAACAGATTAAACAGCCACGGTGACGCTACACATCCCTGTCTAACACCTTTTTCGATATTGAACCATTCAGGGCCTGGCCACACGGTGCGGTACGGCTGCGGCGCGGCGCCTGAGCGGTATCGCAACAGGTCTTTTTCATATAAAAAGGCATGGTATGCCACACGGCGCGTCCGGCGCCGCTCCGTCGCCGCACCGCAGGCACACCGGACAGCGGCGCGAGGCAGATGAGGCGGGGAGGGGTGCAAGCAGTGCGGTGCCGCGGCGGCACCGCTCAGTTGTATGTACGGCGTAGGGAGAAGTGTACGCTCGTTAGAATCAACGTATAATTACGTGATGCTGATACATATTATACAAAAAAACCCATTGTTTATTGTAGACTGTCGTCAACAGGGCAAGCCATTAGCCAAGTCAACCCTGTTCGGTGCCGCAGCGGCGCCGTAAGAACATTGCGGTGCCGCAGCGACGCCGTAAGAACATTGCGACGCCGCATTGCTCGTGTGGCCGCCAGTGCGGTGCGGAGTATTGCGGTGCGGTGCGGCGCCGCGCCGTGTGGCCCGGCCGTCAGTGTATGCCCCGTTACACAAGCACTAGAATCCCTATAAAGAGATTGTAATGCTCGTATGAGGATACTGCTCACGCCGTTCACGGACAAAGCTGACCACAATTCATTCCTCACCACTCTATCATAGGCCTTTTCTAGATCCACGAACGCGCAGTAGACCTTCTTGTTTTTAGCCAAACACTTTTCGGCTATGCACCGCAAGGAAAAGACCTGATCCGTACATCCCGTTCCCTTTCTGAATCCCGCTTGTGCATCCCATACTTTTTCATCTGTTTCATTCACAACACTTTCAATCAACACTTTCGCATATAATTTACCGACGACGCTGAGAAGGCTTAGGGCCAGGCCACACGTTGCGGTACGGCTGCGGCGCGGCGCCTGAGCGGTATCGCAACGGGTCTTTTACATACAAAAATGTATGGTATGCCACACGGCGCGTCCGGCGCCGCTCCGGCGCCGCACCGGACAGCGGCGCGAGGCAGATGAGGCGGGGAGGGGTGCAAGCAGTGCGGTGCCGCGGCGGAACCACTCAGTTGTATGTACGGCGTAGGGAGAAGTGTACGTTCTGTTATACGGGATTACTATTTTCCCTTTTTAAAAAAGATTTATTACAATTAACTGAAATAGTACTTCAATAAAACAAAGAAATTAGAATTGAGACAACTGTCGCAGTCAGGAGTCAGAGATGGAGTGCCCTGAAGGGGTCTGGACTGAAGCGTAGGACGATAGGAGAAATGCGGGATCAGCAAAGTCGGAAAGCTAGGGTGAGCATGTTAGGGTACAGATGCGGGATATAACACCTCCCCGGGGTAGACTAAACTTCGGGGTCGAAGTTTATGGAAAACGAAATAAAGGAAATTAAACATGGATTCTAAGGCTGGGAGTAGGAATAGGTTTAGGTTTAGCTTTGTCTTTAGATAGGTCTTGAAGAGGAATGGAAGGAGGAGAGGAGCCAGAAGAAGAAGCAGAAGAAGATTCATCTTGGGTTTCCTGTGTTGGAGATGGATTGACGGAAAGAGTTTGGGAAAATCGTGGAAGAATATAAGGATGGCGACAGTTGTACCTTTTTATTAAAACTAAACATTTAAAAACACAAAATACAAAAATAATCAAAGAAATAACTATAAGAGTGGAAGAATAATGTGCTTCATATTTAATGAAGCTGTGTTGATTAATGATTTTGTCAGTTTCTTTTGTTAATGATTTCAACTTTAATATATTTCCATTACTAATCGTGTCTAGATCGAAATTTTGTAAATCTATAGTATGAAACTCACTATTCTCTCCATTATTTATCTTAAAATTACAACATGAATCATTTATTATATTGACATTAGAAAATATCTTATTTACTCTAAATTTCACAGCTTGAGATTTAGGTATTAATTTTGTATGTTTAGAATAACCAATACAATTATTGGGTACATAAACAATTCCTGTACCTATTACATTTAGATCAACATTTGTTTTGTTACGACATTCAATTAACATTTTAGTGTAAATGGATTGTACAAATATCCATTTATTGTTCGAGATAGATTTCCAAATATCGATTTGGCCGTTAACACTTTCGGTTTTGCACTGCACTGGTAGGGCTTTTATGGTATTCACTAGTAATTCACTTTCACAACTCGGATGCTCGCTGATGGAGAAGATCGTGGTCACGTCGCAGATATAGGTTCGGGCAATCATCGCTTTGCATTCCCGTAGTGAGTCTAAGTTACAATATGCACTTTTGTCATTGGTCATTGCAATATATTTACTACTAGGTACAACATAAGTATAATAACTAGCTTTAGATACATCATGTGGTGTCGGAAGAGCAATATTATGATATAGATTATATTCTTTTAAGGATACAAGAGGAATTCTAAGGATGAACACAGCTTTATCGCTAACACTATAACTAAATACACTAGAGACATTAATGAGAGTAAACATTTCATTTAATTCTAGATTTACAGGTAATTTCGCATCAACAGGTAAGTGACGAAAGTTATCGACAAGCTCCTGGTATAAATGACTAGGCGGTAATATAGCTGGATGTAGTATATTCTGGCTACTAAACATAATTGCATTAACAATATCCTCTATTTGAAATGATAAAGTTATAATACTTGCTTCTAGACTATTTAATATAGTAATCATATTAGATTTCATTATTAAGCTTTTAGACATCGTAGATATATTATTTATTTTGTTAGAGAGGTTGTCGATAGCTTCATTAAGGTTGTCTTCATTAACTTTTATTTTTCTTAAAGTAACGTTAATATTTGTTAAAGTAGTAGTTGTTATGAGAATATTATCCTTGATTAATGAAGCCAACTCTTTTTGATTTGATTGTACATTTCGTATAGCTTCATCGTATTTGATGGCGTCATTTTCATCAAGAGTACCAAAAATGGTTTTAAAAGCAGAGCCTACACCACCAAACCATGCAGATCTACGGAATCTGTGATCAATTAAATGTGATATGGAATTATAATCTTTTACCAATTCGTCATTTCTAATGGTAAGTGGTTGTAATACATTATGACATTCTAGGGTATCGTCAAATTCTATTTCTACTTTGTTGCATAAAAATCGTAATGTGCCAAGAATTGAATTTATATTGGTTATATGCGATTGAAAATGCGATATGTCTACTGGAGTGACAACATCTAAATAATCTGAACATATTTTTAATTGTCCTATTGGATCAAAGTAAATTCCCGGACTTGAATTTATTTGTTGAATAGAGTCTTGAGCCGCTAAGGCTGAAATGCTGAAATAGAAAGAAATTTACTTAAAATTATTTTACTTTAACTATTCTTACTATAAAGATTGAACCGATGCTGGTTTGATTTGATCAACATGATGTTTAACATGTCTACGGTTAATAAGCAGAGAAACAGTATTATAGCCATGAACTTTAACAATTTTGTATGGACCTTTCCATTGAGGGGATAAGGCCTTCCTTAAGCGTAAATGATTTTTTAAATAAACCAAATCTCCAACCTTATAAGACACGGGTCTTGTTTTGTTATCATAATAAGTTTTTGAATTTTGTTTTGACTTAATGATGTTCTCAATCGCTTTCTCCCGAGCATGCTTTAATCGATGTTGTAACATCCTGACATATTCTGGATACGTGGCGTCATTGATGTTTGAATTATAAACTGAATCTGGAAGATACGGCTTATGGCCAAATACGAGTTCGTAAGGTGTGAATTTTGTAGTGGTATGAACGGCCGTATTATAAGATAGCATAGCTGTGTATACATATCGGGACCAATTATCTTGATTTTCATTTACGAAGGATTTGAGATACTCCTTGAGTGTAGAGTGACTACGCTCAAGTGCTCCTTGAGTTTGAGGATGGTAAGGAGTTGACCAGATTTGTTTTATTTTCAGAAAGTTGCAAGTCTTTTTGAATAAATCAGCAGTAAAATTTGTTCCTTGATCGGTAAGTATTGTTTTTGGGATTCCGAATAGCGAGATAAAATGAAGCAAACATTCGCTGGTTTCTTCAGCTGTTATTGTTCTAATGGGATACGCGACTGAATATTTTGTAAGATCGTCCTGTAGAGTCATAATAAATTTGATTTTTGCTGTGCCTACTTCCGGTAAGGGTCTCACAATGTCAAGAGATATGCGTTGAAACGGTGCGGTAGAAGTTGTAGTAATTTGCATCGGTGCTCTATTTATTTGTCTGAAAGCTTTGTTTTCTTGACAAAGAGTGCATGATTTAACGTAATGTTCGACGTCAGCACGCATACGTTTCCAATAATACTTTTCTTTTATTCTGTCATACATTCTATTTGCTCCTAGATGACCGGAAATAGGTAAATCATGGTTATCTTTTAATATCTTTTTAATTTCGCTTAATGACGGATACATAATGTTATTATGATATATGTGTAATTGAATATTTGTGGAGTCAAAAAGATATCCTATTATATTATATATTTTAACAAAAGAGAACTTATCAAATGGACTTTTAAAATCAGTTATAGCGACTTGATGTGATGTAGGGTAAGACATAATTATTTGATCTCGTGTATACTTCAGCGCTTTGAATAAGTCTGGGTAAGTGCATTCATCAAAATGATTCACCTTAAAATATAAAAAGAGATAAATTTTATCTTCGATGACTAAAGGGTTAAAAGTATACAATTCTCTTTCCATTTTCAGAAATTCCTCGACAATAGGATTTGAACAACTGCTTAACAAATCTTGCACATATGGTACCGACTCGTCTAAGTCTATTGAAGTAGGTACAATTAATAATTTTTGCGATGATTTTAGAAGAGTTTCATTGTGTTCATTGATTATGGTATTATAAGATCTAGTAGGAGATTTTAGGAACTTAGAATAATTTTCGTCGGCTGAAGGTAAGTTAGATATAGAAGGTTTATCAACGATCACAGGTAAGTTAGACGTAGGAGATTCCAGTGGTATTGAAGATCCTGGTTCGGGGTAAGTAGATACGTTTTCATCAATATTATCAGGAATAGGAGTATCAACAGGTATAGAAGATTCTGGTTGTGCTGAAGTTCCTGGCTTAGGGTGAGTATTTACATTTTTATTATTAGAATCAGTGTAGGGAATAGGATTTTCAGTGTCTGTTACAGGTTGAACCACTTGTTCTTCGACAACGGGAAGTTCGTGATCAGTCATAGGTAAGTAATCTAGTATGTCATGTTGGAATTCTGGAAAATCGATGTTAAAATCAATTGGAGACATAGATAAGTCACGCGCGTCGTTATTTGCGTCAGCAGGCGATGTTGGATTCGGTGGAGTAGATAATAGCTGGGAATCATTATTAGGATTGGTATGTTCTGTATTTTCAGGATAAATCGGATTAACTGGGTACCTTGAGAGTGCGTCAGCCGCTGAATTAAGTTTGCCTTTTCTGTAAATAATTTCATATTCGAATTCTTCTAATTTTAACCTCCATCTTTGCAGTTTACTACTAGGATCCTTGTGATTAAATAACCATTTTAATGGTCTATGGTCTGTGACTATTTGAAATTTACGTCCGTAAAGGTAAGGTCTAAATGTTTTGCAGCCAAAAAGTATGGCGAGCAATTCTTTTTCGGTAGTACTGTAATTACATTCACTTTTGTTTAAGGTGCGAGATGCAAAAGCTACTGGTTGATCTTTACCAATTTGTCCTTGTGATAGGACAGCACCTACTGCATAATTTGACGCATCACAAGTAAGTATAAAAGGTTGTGTGAAATCAGGATAAGCTAGGAGAGGAGCGGTTGTTAGTTTGGACTTTAATGTCTCAAATGCTAATTGTTGTTGGTTCTCCCAGTTAAATGGAACATCCTTTTTTAGTAAATTAGTAAGAGGCTTGGAAATAGTAGAGAATTCAGGGATGAATCGGCGATAGTAGGAAACTAACCCTAAGAACGATTTTATGTCTTTAGGACACTTGGGAATAGGAAAATTTGTAACAGCTTTGACTTTGTCAGGATTTGGTTTCACGCCTTTTTCAGTTATTACATGTCCTAAGTAGCCTACCTCTCGTCTCAGGAATTCACATTTGTCTGGTTGAAGTTTTAGGTTAAATTTACGCAGTCTTTGAAAAATAGAAGTCAAATTTAAAATATGTGAGTCTAAGTCATAAGAATAGGTTACTATGTCGTCGAGGAATACATAACAGCGGATACCCTGAAGTCCAGTTAATGCTGTGTTCATAAGCCTCTGGAAAGTGGCTGGGGCGTTTTTAAGCCCGAAAGGCATTCTAAGAAATTGGTAGTGTCCTTCTGGGACGTTGAAAGCGGTTTTTGATTTATCAGACTCATTTAAGGGAATTTGATGGAACCCGGAGGTTAAATCCAGTGTAGAAAAATATTTGCTATTGCCTAGTTGATCAAGTATTTCTGTAATTTGGGGAAGTGGATAAGTATCACCTATTGTTACGTCGTTGAGTTTACGATAGTCGATCACGACTCTCCACTTCTGTTCGTTAGATGCGTCTAATTTTTTTGGAACCACCCATATGGGTGAAGACCATGGTGAATCAGAGGGTTCAATGATATTTTGTTCTAGCATTTTTTCAATTTGTTTACGAACTTCGGCCTTGTGGACTTCAGGGAATCGGTAAGACTTAGTATGTATTGGTATATCAGAAGTCGTTTTGATTTCGTGTTTCAGGGCATTAGTATGTGTCAAGCTTTCGTCAGGTAAGTGAAAAATGTCAGAGAAAGTTGCACAGAGATTAAAGAGAGCAGATTTTTCTTCGTTATTTAAGTGTGATACTCTAAGTTGATTAAGAACTCGGGTCGTCCGTCTTAAATTATCCGTAGGTTGTGTTCTATCAATTTTATTTACAGAAACAGTTTGATTTTTGTCAAAGTCTCTTGTGTCAAATGGTGTCAATTTTAATTTTAAATTCGAGTTGATTGTAGCTGATTCTTCGGAAGTATTAACTATTGTTATATTAATGCGATTATTTGATTTAACTTTTACTAAGCAGTTTGCTACTAATAAATTATTTGAAATGTGCTGGTCTAAAATTAATCCTTCTTTAATTTCGGGGTTTATGACGGAACATTCAACGACGGTTTCACTTCTAGCAGGAATAATGTAGGCTGGATCTCGGAAGTATAGTGGAAGAGACATTTTTGTGAATAACAATAAATTTTTATTATAATCGATTTTGCAGTTATTAGAATTTAGCATGTCTGACCCTATTATGCCATCGTATGGTAAGTGTATATTTTCAATAACGTGGAATTGGTGAGTAATACCGGATTTAGCTAATTTGATTTAAAGATTAAAGTGTCCCAGAGTTTGTATGGAATCGACTGAGGAATCTATTCCTTTTAAATTAATAAATTCTTTAGTGAGTTTAGGGAAATTGGTTAGGCAAGATTTTTTTAATAGGCTTACAGAGGATCCAGAGTCTACTAATAAGGTAAGTGGGAATTCTGAAACAGGGGAGTCAACCAGGACATATGGTAAGAGTGTTTTTGTAGGATCATTAACTATCTCAAAAATATTTGATTTGGATTCAGAGGATTTAGGATTAATAGATACAGTGGAATTTGGATTTGACACAGTGGATTTTGAACACGATACAGTGGATTTTGAACTCGATACAGTGGGTTTTGAACACGATACAGTGGATTTTGAACTCGATACAGTGGGTTTTGAACACGATACAGTGGATTTTGAACTCGATACAGTGGGTTTTGAACACGATACAGTGGATTTTGAACTCGATACAGTGGGTTTTGAATACGATACAGTGGATTTTGAATACGATACAGTGGATTTTGAACTCGATACAGTGGGTTTTGAACACGATACAGTGGATTTTGAACTCGATACAGTGGGTTTTGAATACGATACAGTGGATTTTGAATACGATACAGTGGATTTTGAACTCGATACAGTGGGTTTATGCAACTTGCCCATGTAGCGGGGTTGCGTAGATTTAGTAATTGCACCACTTGTGCGTTGATTTAGTAAGGTGTCGATTTTAGATTGAACTTGTCCCGCACGACACCGGGACGAGACTTTAATTAGTTTTTTGGGACGTCGTCTACGGTATCATAACCTTCTTCGGCATTAATTTGTTCACGAGGATTTTCGTCGTTAAAGGATGTAAAATTAACTCGTTGGTAATTTGGTCTATTAAAATTTTGATTTCTATTATTATTGTACTCCCGTTTCCTACACTCATCTATCGTGTGACCAATATTCTTACAATAACGGCAAACCGGGGGTGAGTTAGTGCCACTCTGATTTTGAACGCGGTTGCTATTATTATTATTGTAACGCATATTGGGATTTGGGAAGCGATTATTATAATTATTAGTATTTTGATTTTGAAGTCGGCGGTTGGCGTTAAAACTAGGCCTGGAAGAAAGCGATTTAGGTTGGGGATTTTGTTTGTATAAAAATTGCTGAATTTTCTCTTCGGAAATGGCTATATTTATTGCTTCATTTAATGTTTTAGGTGACTTGCACCTCACTACGTTTGATATACGAGGTACAAGTCCCATTTGAAAATGATGGAGAGCTAGCTCTTCCATTGCTGCAGTGCGACCTATCATTTCTCTATTTTTGCTACCGTGTGCAATTGAAATTTCTGTTAATAATTGTGACAGACATGTTTCGACTCTTAGGGAATATTGACTAACAGATTCGTTTATTTGCTGTTTGCATTCTTGCAAGTCTGTTAGCAAATGTGCGTAGTGTTTCCGTTCACTAAATTGTATTTTAAGAAAATCTTTTAGTTGTGACCAGTTTACAAATTCTTTTATTGAACAGGTCGTTTGGGCTCTACCCTGTAATTGACATAGGATATATTTAAAAACGATATCTTTTTGTTGTTCGGAAGCTAAATCGTGGGCATTACTGCAGTTAACAAGAAAAGAATTCAACGATTCCCTAGCGCCATCGTAGGGTTTTATGAATTTAAGTAAGGTAGAGAGATCTAACTCTACTTTTGGCGAAGTAGTGGTCTGCGTTTTCTTTTTGGACCTGGTGACAGGCCCAGGTTGAGAGGATGGGACTGTTTCGTCCTCGGGTTCGTTTATATTTACTTCAAATTTAGGACTAGGCGCTCTAGATTCCGACATTTTAACTTTATACAAAACACTTCAAATAATAAAGATACAAAAACACAAAAGAAATTGCAATGACCAAAGTAGAATAAATGAACGACTCACAGGAATGCGGCGATAAGGGCTTGTATAAACATCCGTGCGGCGTGCGGCCGGCGTCGGCTGCTGGACTTCGTGGAACTCGGCGCGCTGGACCCGGCGAAATTGATGTACCGAACAGGAACTCGGGAACCGCGGACTCGTTACACTTTCGATTTGTTGAGGATTTAGAATATTGGAATTCGATTTAGGTAGGTATTGTTCGTGAGGCGTACCCGGGATTATCTTTTAAAATCCCACCGCTGCCACCAATTTGTTATACGGGATTACTATTTTCCCTTTTTAAAAAAGATTTATTACAATTAACTGAAATAGTACTTCAATAAAACAAAGAAATTAGAATTGAGACAACTGTCGCGGTCAGGAGTCAGAGATGGAGTGCCCTGAAGGGGTCTGGACTGAAGCGTAGGACGATAGGAGAAATGCGGGATCAGCAAAGTCGGAAAGCTAGGGTGAGCATGTTAGGGTACAGATGCGGGATATAACAGTTCGTTAGAATCAACGTATAATTACGTGATACTGATACCTATTATACAAAAAAATAAATTTCCATTGTTTATTGTAGACTGTCGTCAACAGGGCAAGCCATTACCCAAGTCAACCCTGTTGCGGTGCCGCAGCGGCGCCGTAAGAACATTGCGACGCCGCACTGCTCGTGTGGCCGCCAGTGCGGTGCGGTGTATTGCGGTGCGGTGCGGCGCCGCGCCGTGTGGCCTCACGCTTATACCGCGGTAATTTATGCAGTCCTGCCGCGACCCTTTTCCCTTATACAATGGCACGAATACGACTTTGCACCAATCTCCTGGTACTGACATATATACTATTAAAAACCGAGCCGTATTAATACCCCTTAATATGCAACAATTTCATAAACTAATATTGAATAATACTTAGTAGAGCAACTTTCCGACCGTATCAATTTTTTAAATAATACTACGCTAGGTAGGATGAATGCGGGGACTGCGGGGAGTCCGAGTACAGACGCTCGGTGCGTGGACTGGCCGTACGCGATTCTTATATTGTGCACTAGAAGACTAGGCCCTTAAACAATACCGAAATTTCCAAACACATATCTTTAAAGACTGAGGAGTTCTGTATTGAGGTAAAACCTCTTTAGTGTTAGATGTTGTGACCTGCATTCTGTTTTTAGAAGATGTTTATATCAAGTTTATATATTGATTTTGATATCTGTCACTGGTCAAGTTTTTACTGTCTCTATTGAAAAACCCATTATATTATTATCTCATGTCCGTTGGGTTTTATTAATTTGTATATGAAGTTACTTCACTCCACGGAGCCGATTGAGCCAAGAATTGACTTCCTCTAAAAGGTTATGCGCCCAGCACGTACGAAGTAAATAAATCAAATTAATTATGGAACTTAGTAAAATTCAAATCTCAAAGTTGGATTGCACCAACTGGGTGCAGTGGCGATATAGAATGACTGCACTACTGAGAGGTATGGACGGGCTTATCGATATTGTAAACCGTAAAATTAATAAGCCAGAGAAGCCAGCAGTTAACAGTGGCAATGCTACTGCTGCAGTGGCAATGGCTGCATACAACAAGAATTTAGGAGAGTACTTGAAACTAGAAAGTACGGCTCTTTTATTGATTACGAACAATATTACCGATGAAGCATTAGATAAGGTGATAAGGTTTTCAAGTCCAAGTGATGTCTGGGATGAACTGCATCGGCTATATGATGGCGTGAACGATGACCGCCTGTATCATGCCTGTATGAGTCTGTTCAAATTGAAGATGGACATCTCAGATGACATTGCTCAAATGATGCATTTGATTGCTCAGATGAAATACTTCTTATCTGCAATATTTTGGATACATTGCCGGAAGAATATTTTTCGTTTAAATCGAGTTGGATAATGATGTCAAAGAAGGACAGAACCATAGAGAATCTGACCAGTCAGCTTTGTGCCCATGAATGAGCCTTGACGACAACCTCCAAGGAAGATACTGGATGCGTGTCAAGATCCTCTGGTGAAGCACTGGTGGTTAAACAGTATAAAAAAGACTTTTAAGAAGAGAACGAAAGCATTTAAATGTCATGGATGTGGGGAAGTTGGGCACTTCAAGAAGGACTGCCCTAAGAAGGAACTACACGGAAAAGCCAACATGATGGCTGTGTTAGTAAACGTCACAGATTGTAAAACGAATAGGGACGAGTGGTATGTTGATAACGGAGCCACACACCACATTACAATGAGAAGTGACTGGTTCCAGGATTTCGAGCGCTTCCAAGAACCACACATGGTAACCACTGCTGATGGGAAAGTGATAGATGCGTTAGGAAAAGGTTCGATTTTTATGAAGACAAAGAGAAGAACATTCTTAATGAATGATGTGTGGCATGTTCCGAAAGTCACAAAGAATCTCTTTTCGGTGCTCTCAGCACATGATATCAACACGGAAAGTTTGTTTGAGTCACAAGGCACAACCTGTTCATTCAGCATCAAAGGGGAATTGTGTGTGACTGGAAACAGACAAAAACATGGCGGTTTGTACAAGATGAACTGTAAACCGATTCAACCCAAGAAAAGCGTGATGGTGAATGCAGTTGACACGTTACAGCTTTACCATGAACGCATGGGCCATCAAGACAAACGCCATGTGAAGCGAGTCATTGAACGAGAATTTGATGTGAAGTCAAAGGACAGTGGGAGTCTATGCGAAGGATGCATTTTTGGAAAGACACACACGAAGAAATTTGGTGACCGAGAAAAGGCTGTCAGTCTAGGAGAACGCATTCACTCTGATATCTGTGGTCCTTTCCCACCAAGTTGTTCGAAGTCTCGGTATTTCGTCCTATTTAAAGACGAATTCTCCAAGTACCGTTACGTGTACATCATGAAAAATAAATCGGAAGTACCTGAGTCACTACGTCTGATGTTGGCTCATGCGAAGGCAGCAGGTCACCGAATTAAGGAATTTCTGAGCGACAACGGAGGCGAATTCGATAACGAGAAAGTACGCAATGAATTGGACAAGAACGGAGTACAGCAACGCCTGGTTATGCCCTACACGCCTAAACAGAATGGCAATAGCGAAAGGGAAAACCGTACAATCGTGGAAATGGTTAGAGCAATAATGTATGCACACGGAGAACTTCCTCAAGTTTTATGGGCAGAGTTGGTGAAGACTGCTGTTTATATTTTGAATAGAACAGGACCAACCTCTGTGGAAGATAAGTCTCCTTTCGAGCTGTGGTTTGAAAAGAAACCACAAATAAAACATTTGAGGATTGTCGGCTCTAAGTGCTACGTGCATATTCCCAAACAAAAAAGGAGGAAAATGCAGAAGAAGGCACAAAAGTGCATCCTTATTGGCTATGACAATGACGATGGGTACAGACTATGGAACAAGGAATCAAACTCTCTGGTAAGGTCTCGAGACGTCACATTCGACGAAAGACCCATAGAATCAAAGATTGATGTCGAAGATTCGAAAGAAGGGAAGGAAGTGACTGAGTTGGAAGTTAAACCTACCTCTGACACTGAAGTGAACGAGGACGTAACGGTTGAGAGGCACAACGATATAGCACTGGAAGAATTCCAAGACGCTGTTGAAGCCCCTGTTGCCAGTGACGAGGTAGAGTTTGGAGATGCATTGCCTGAGTTGCCAGAACAAGACGAATCTTTTGAATTAGAGGGAGAGAATGAGGAGGAAAGAGATAATGAAGGCGAGATCATTGAGCAGTTAGCAAGATACGAGATGCGCTTAAGAGACCGCTCTCTCCTCAGACGCCCGGGTAAATTCAATGATTATGTATCATATGTCGGCACAGATTCCTATGTAGAGCCTAACACTTACAAGGAAGCAATAGCCTGCCCTGATAAGGAGTTGTGGAATAATGCTATGGAAAGCGAGATTGAATCCCTGAAAGAGAATAAAACATGGATTCTAAGCAAACTACCCAAGAACCGGAAAGCTATTCCATGCAAATGGGTATATAAGGAACCCTGATGGTACAGTCAGCAAGTACAAAGCTAGACTAGTGGTTCAAGGCTTTCGACAAAGAAAGGGAGAAGACTACGACCAGACTTTTAGCCCTGTAGCCAAGATGGCAACAGTCCGAGCTGTTTTGAGTATTGCAGCTAGTGAGGGCATGAAGTTAAGTCAGTTCGATGTTTCTTCAGCTTTCCTATATGGATCTCTATCTGACGAAGAGATATATATGAAGCAGCCAGAAGGATATGATGACGAGACGGGTCGAGTTTGCCTGCTAAAGAAAAGTCTATACGGTCTTAAGCAAGCTCCTCGTTGCTGGAATAGGACTATTCTTGATTTCTTCAAGGAAATAGGCTTTGTAGTCAGTGAGGCAGATCCATGCCTCTTCAAGAGAGATAATGTAAATGGAAAGCTGATAGTGGCTCTCTATGTCGATGATGGGCTGATCGCTGGTTCAAGTGAAGGAGTAACTGAAGAGTTCCTTGAGAAACTAAAAGCGAGGTTCAAAATTACTACGAAACTAATCTCTTATTTTTTGGGAATAGAGGTAGAAACCAGAGAAGGTGGTGATATAAGAATTCACCAGACAGCCTATGTTAAGAAAATTTTAAAACGGTTTGGAATGCAAGAGTGCAGGACCTGTAACCACTCCTATTGTAAAAGAAGAAGTAGTTCAGAAACCAGAGAAGGATGAAGACTTTTTTCTCAGAAACTACAGACAAGTGGTTGGTGCGCTCGCATATCTGATGGTTGGCATTAGACCTGATATCGCGTACGCTGTGAGTGTGGTCTCCAGAAAACTAGAAAATCCTACTCTAGCAGACTGCGTAAGATTGAAGCGCATTCTACGCTATCTGCAGCATGCTCCTGATATGGGAATCCTATATAAAAGGAATTATAAAAGGGGTAACATAGAATTATATAGTGACGCCGACCACGGCGGATATATTGCGACAGGAAGATCAATTTCTGGGGTATTATGCCTATATGCTGGTGGAGCGGTATCATGGCTTAGCCAGAGACAACAAAGCGTTGCTATTTCAACAATGGAAGCCGAGATAGTCGCTGCCAGTGAAGCTGGAAGAGAAAAAATTTGGCTAACTCGTCTTATTAGTGGATTGATAAAGACAGAAGGTCTACCTGTGCTATATGTTGATAACGAGGCAGCTGTACGTTTAGCTGAAAATCCTGAGTTTCATCGAAGAACAAAGCACATACGTATTCGTCATTTCTTTGTACGTGAGCTAGTGGCGAATGGAAGTATCATTGTGAAGAGGATCAGCACTGAGCTACAGCTGGCAGATATTTTCACGAAGCCGCTTGCTAGGCCTCGGTTTAAACATCTGGTGAACTGCCTAGGTCAGCACATCTAGAGAAGGTATTGAGGTAAAACCTCTTTAGTGTTAGATGTTGTGACCTGCATTCTGTTTTTAGAAGATGTTTATATATTGATTTTGATATCTGTCACTGGTCACTCTACCTACATAGTTGCCAGCCTCCGTAGTTAGGTGGTTAGAGCTTGGATCTCAACTCGGAGGTCGTGGGTTCGATTCACGCTTTGGAACAAAAAAATGGTTATATTAGGACAATGCAGGCTGATCACCTAATTGTCTGACAAGAAAGATGATCCATTCGTCGGATAGGCATGTAAAAAGTCGGTCCTGCGCCTGATCTCTCGCCAATCGTATCGATCATCCGTCGCACTGGGTTACGAGAGTAAAGGAAGCTAGAGTACTCTTGTGTACTGCGCATACATTGGGCACCATAAAAATAAATCCTGCGTAGCTGTCCTGGTTTCAATGAAACCGGCCACCTGCACTGAAATCGGTGCAGGTGGCCGGTGGTGCTATTATTATTATTATAACTAGCTGTTGCCCGCGGCTCCGCCTGCGTAAATACACTTTCGCAAAGGAACAGTGTACTTTTCCGGGATAAAAAGTAGCCTATGTTTTAATCCATAGCCTAAACTACTACCATACCAAATTTCATCAAAATCAGTTCAGTAGTTTTTGCGTGAAAGAGTAACAAACATCTACCCATCCATTCTTTCATCCATCCATCCATTCTCACAAACTTTCACATTTATATTTTTAATAATAGTAATCAAATTAATTGGTTTTTGTTTTGTTAATTTCTTGCAATGTTTAATTTGATGTTAATTTTATTAAAAATCATGTATATTTAAATTAAAACCATTTTGGAGCTGCATTTTTAATTGAATAATTATTTCTAAATGTAAAATTGTATGATGTGACCATAGATATATAATATTAAAAAGAGGTAGACATGTTATAAACGCGTAAAAATGAAGACTCGAATTGGCCCGAGTCGGGCCAATTTTGGTTAGTGTCCGCGAGTAATAGCGTGTTTTGTGTTACTATACGACATTGACACATTGACACGCGTCCCATGTCAATGTGTGTCGTGGCACAGAAATATTGTTAGTTTTGTAAGGATATAACGTATCTATGTAATAATTAATCAAAGGATGTGACGTTACACTAGGGAGGGAGGGATTATAACAAATGTGACCAACTGTGACAAGGACGGGGGAGGGGGTCAAAAATCATGAAATTCGTGTGACGTAATTACGTCACACGAATTAATTAATGTTGGTAACATTTTTAACAGGGTAACATTTTTAAATGATTGACATTTGACACTAATGACGGTCTTTAATACTTGTGCTGGATTTTGAGGCTGGACCGTGAGTAAAACGCTTTACTCACGGTCCAGTCTGCAAATCCAGCACCGGTATTATTATGGCCGTCATTAGTGTCAAAAGTACAATTTTTGCCTACAAGTCCGCGGCCTATGAGTATGGCGCTTATGGCGTTCAAGAATCAAGCTGCCACTGCCTTAATGCTTGCCATAAGGCTTGGACTGTAAATTATGATCCGGATTTGGTATACGGCCTCATAAAAACTCCGATGTAAAATAACTCGAACCGGACTGTAATGTACGATACTAGTAGTTACTTTTAATATTTTTTTTAAACGTGTTACATATACATTACTAGAGGCTCAGAGTCATAGGCGTACTTAGAGGGGGGGGGGGGGGCGGGGCAAGGGTGGGTCATGTATTTTGCAACATCAGAAATTACACTAATATCACTTTAATTTAAATTACAAATCCTTTTTTCGCAGTATTTTAGGGTTTAAAGTTTGAATAGATTTAATGTAATAAATTTAAAAAAAATTTCCTCGCTTGCTTCGCTCGCTCGTGTTTACCATTTTGGAGGTAGGTACTCCACTTTGGAGGTCTTGTCGAGGCAGTTTGGGTAGAGAGTAAAACTCGATCTACAGTTATGAAGTGAATTGAAGTGAGTACTCCACAGCATCTGTGTCGCGACACGCGACGCTTGGGTATAAATATAACCCGCGACGCCGAGCGTCGTTCATTTCGGATCGGGCCTCCGCGGGAAAACGACGTCACGCAGTACCTCCGACCTCGGCGCACCGACTGTTGCCGTGTGAAGAATGAAGAGTGTTCGTGATGTGTAGTGCTTCAAAGTGATATTCTTATTAGAAAAAGTCCTTTTCGGGGCTGCAACGCTGTCAAGATGAATGAAGATGTTTCCAGTCACGGATTTATACTCGGATACCTATTCGTTTCATTCGTGGGTGATTTTCAAAAAAAATGACCCTGTGACGATCAAGAAATATAATTTTGGAACTAAATGAAATTGCTTAAATTTACTCTGATATCAAAGAATATGTAATTAACTAGGTAAATATGCTATTTAAATTAAAATTTTAACACAAATATTAGAAATATTCAAGTTTTTAGGTCAGCATATGACGCAAAATGTTCCTGTACGTCACAAAATAAAATCAGTCAGAAATGAAACAACTAGGTATTGAAACCAAATCAACTTATGTTAGCATAAAAATGTGCTTTAAATGTTTCCAGAAATAACAAAAAGTTTGCATAATTCTATCGCAATAATAAATAATCAGCCAAATAGTTTCATTTTCGTCACTTCTTCGACATTTCGCCCTAGAAAAGTTTTTGTTTACTAATGATACGTGTTACAAATTCAAAAATCAAGCAAAGTGAGGAATTTCCGGCGATAACAAAATTCTAATAGGGCCAAAACTTAATACTCTTAAGAAACCTACATATTTGTAAAACTAGTTTTGTATAATTTAGATTTTAGGACAGTGACTATTACGAAAATGGCGTGACGAATAGGAAAAATTTGAGCTGTATCCACACTGTCAATTTTAAACACAATTACATCTTTGTAATTGTGTTTAAAACGCTCATGCGTAGTAATAATATTAATCTTTAAGATTCATTTAACCTTTTGTTATACACGTAAAAGTATTAAAAGACATAACATTATCAATTTGAAATCACATAACTTATATTACGAGAACCAACTTAGTAGTCATTGCTATATTTTAATTTAAATCCACAGGATTATCACAACTACTTTGGAATTTTTGAAATTGAAAATTTAACATTTTTTTATACACGTAAAATTATTAAAAGACATATTAACATTATCAATTTGAGATCACACTTATATTACGAGAACCAACTTAGTAGTCGTTGGTATATATTTTTACTTAAACCTATAGGATTATCTCAATTACTTTGGAATCATAGGAACTTTAAATAATATATTCTTCTCAACAAAGATAATAACAAAAAACAAAAATACTCAACATCCTACTTTAATTAACTATTAAATTATAATTTAAACGACTATTCTCCGTAGGTACACATTTAAATAATTGTATTATTCAGATCCATAACATGTGTCGCAAATATAGTCGAAATATAAGCGCCATTTTCAACCGAACAAAATAATACTTTCTCTAATAACCATTAATTATTTCCTCCCAAACAAACCTGGCACTCGTCTTCGGGAAAATGATCATAAATCGAATGCATACAAAAAGAACACCAAAAAATGGAGCACTGAAGTAATTTTCTAATATCGCTTTGACTCATAGCAAGAGTAAAATGCTGCAGTTTTATACTCTCGCTGATTTTTCGCTGACATCCGTAACACTTCTCAGTGATAATGAAATGTGTAACAGGCCAAGGCCAACAGGCATTATTAATGTAACATTGATTTAAATCAAAATATGTTATGACTTTATCAACGTCCCAATATACTACCATATTGCATAGCACACTGATTATACATAGGAGTAGGTATGTTAAATGCTAACTTATATCTGAAACAAGAAAGGTATCATAAGTAAAATTGGACAATAATTAATCTCTAGGAATTTTTACAGTCAATTTAATTTCAAATACTCAACGACTTATTAGTCACAGTTATTTCCTGCGTACAAACAAACAATACAAATTTTACCTGTTATCAAAAAAAGGCAACTCGAAGGTAAACTGTATCTACTACAAGATTAAATATTTCGTTGAACACTAAGCTTTATAATTCAAGTTCGTCACGATTTTATTCCGGTAGTATGTCACATGACGCACAGGACGTGACATGTTCATACGACGAAACTTTTAAAATTAAAAATAACTTATATTCTGTTAAATCATCTCGTTTTTAGTTTTATTAACCTTATGTAGGGTAGTTTATGTTTTAAATACAAAATGCTAAAGTAATGAAAATAAGTTTATTTACCTTTTAAATACTGTCACTATACAGAAAACTTTTTCTGCACGCCGAAGACACCAACACTTTCGTCACCGATTCTGTCGCAACTGACTTTCAAACAGTAACGGCAGTATGAAAAATAGACCACAATGCTGCCAGGAAAGTAGAAAAAAAACAAATTGGTAGATTTTGTTGTACGTAAGATATCAAATTCACCGTGACGATACCGGATTTTCCGGTACTATCGTTTTCATAGGACAACTTTAATTTAATTATATTTCTTAAAAATAACTATAAATTTATCACATAAAGACCAAAATCACACTTTTAGACTAAAAGACATTATGTTCAAACACCTAAATATACTCAAAGCTCAATAGTCTACGAGTAAGAAGTATTCGAAATGTCCGAGAGCACCGTGGGACATACGAAATCTTCACCACCTGTGGTGGGTTTTTTTTTAATAAAAATATATCTGTTGTCTTTCTATGGTGTTTTACAATTTAACTTTATTTTAAAATGTCTGCCTTAATAATATAATAATTCACAGTTATATGTGCCATATAAGAAAACAAAAATAAATATCTTTGAAGTTGTGGGACAGTCCGATTTTGCTACGGTCAATTTTTTTGAAAATCACCCTCGTACGAATGTCGTGTTCTTTGTTTCAATCGACAAACGACGTAAAAACGCTCTTATCAGAGCGATGTTCTTGTTTCACGTACTTCGAGCGTATGCTACATAGATAATACAGATATATATTAGGTATGCTACACCATAATGAATATTATACAATTTAATACCGTTGTTCTAACAGATTTTAACCTGTAAAAGTGGAAAAAAATTTTGCTTGCTCGCTTCGCTTACTTGAGTTTGGCTTAAAGAACACATTATAAATTTAGTACCGAGGTTTAGTTTTAGGCTATAGATATTTGTATTTATCGAATAACACAGTATTTCAGGGTTTAAAGCTAAAAGTTTAAAGGTAAAAACGAAAAAAAAAATTGGGGCCCATTATTCTAATGTATATTACAAAATTATCCTATTTTTACAGTAGGTATTTTAGAGTTTAAAATTTAACATATTAAATAGGAAAAAAATTTGACATAAAGAACATTATATTATTTAGTACCGATGTTCCGTTTTAGGTGGTATATTTTATGGTATTTTCCAAAGTTCACTATTATTCAGTGATTATACTTTATCTTTTGAATAGATTTGAACCTGTAAAATAGGAAAAAAATTTTTGCTCGCTCGCTTCGGTCACTCGTTTTTGGTTTAATGAACATATTATAAAATTTAGTACCAACGTTTAGTGTTAAGGCGTGACTCCTGTTCGAAACATTACACAGAAAACATGAAACAAAAACATTTGTTTTCATACACAAGCTGTCTCCAGCTACAGAAAATGTTTTTGGTCGAAATAAAACATTTTGTCCAGACACGATCTAAGTTCCGACGAGGAAGACGTATTAGCGCTCGCAGTTTTAGTGATTGTAGGTGTAGAATCTAGGAGAAAAGAGGGGTTCTGAAAAGGCCACTTTAGGTGTTTCATAAAAGTATTTTTTTCAACTCATAAATATGTGCGCCATTTTACGCATTTCTATTGAAAACTGTCAAAATTGGTGTTTTTTAATTATGTCAGGCCATATATTATGAGCGATCACAAAAACAAACACAAAAAACACAACAAGCAAAACTAAGTACTTATAACCCTAAAAAAACCTGTACCTAGGTGTCATGTGAACGATGTGAACACTAGATAAGAAATGAAACATTTCTTCCTCTCTCTACCCGCGCGGGAATGTTTTCCGTCCGTCTCCGAAAACAAAAACATTGTCTATTCCTAGACAAATGTGTATAGCCACGCCCCAATGTTTCATGTTTTCTGTGTAATGTTTCGAACAGGAGTCACGCCTTTAGGCAATAGATATTTGTATTTTTTCCGAATTACATAGTCTTGGTTTAAAGCTTAAACAGGCAAAAACGAAAAAAGATGTGCGGCACTCGGGGATTGCCGCGGTAAAGCTATAAATATAAATAGGTACAATAATAGTATAGCATTTTTTCCATTCCGTTGTACTTTAAAATAAAATACATATTATTTAAAAGTACAACGCCATCTACCAATCAAGTACTTCATTATCTTCAGCAATATGTAGGGAACATACACACGTCGTAGTTTAAGCTTGAACACATAGATGGCGAAACCATTGTAATAATTCAATATTCCTGCTACTAATTTAAATAACTCATAGCTCACGTTACACTAGACGGAAAGCGATTCAGTACCAGCGGCTCGATTGTAACCAAATTAATCAGACCCCCACCCCAGCTCAGCGGTGTTAGGTTTTTTTCGTTACGGAATTTCTTGATTCGGTCGCCGCGCTCAAAGCCCGCGATAAAAGCTATGCAATAGCTTAAAAAAATAGGGGCCCATTATTCTTATGTGCCTAGGGCCTTTAACAGGTTAAAGACGGCCCTGGTTATTTAATGTACTTTTAAATACCCCCCCCCCCTCGGATGCTGCCCCCCGAGACAAAAGCCCTAGCTACGCATTGGCGTATTGGCTCAGAGTATGTTTTTATCATGTTTTTATATTGTTTTTATCCTATTTCTCTGACTATAGAGGTACCACTCAAACATGGCGTCTCTTTCTATTTTTACGTCACTGGTTTAAATATTCAAGTGAGACATGGCTGACATGGCAACACTGTAGTCTGTACCGAGCATGTACCGAGCAGCGAGCTCCGAGTCCAGCGTTGCCGATTTGTGGGGAATTCCCCAAACTGCGGGGAATTTCAAGTCGATTGGGGATTTATTGGGGATTGGCACTATGTGGGGAAAATGTGGGGATTTTAACATTTCGACATCTTATTCTCATCAGTAAATATTTCATCATTCATTATCGTCACGATATCGACCTTTTTTAAAATCATTATGTATGGCATGGGTTTGGCACATTTCTAGTTTCAAACTACTAGTAGATTGACATTTGTTTATGATCAGGGGATTCCCTTTTTCCCTTTCTTTAACAGATACTGTTGTATCATTAATGGCTGTAAGAGAAGGAATAAAAAACCGGGCGGCAGCGTCAAGTTCTACCTTTCAAACAAAATGCTTTCCACAAAAATATGGAAAAGAATATGAAAGATATCAATATTATTTAAATAATCTATATATACCTATATAAAAATGAATCCCCATCTCCATTGGTCACGGCATCACGTGTGAACGGCTTGACCAATTTCCCTAATTCCTTTTTTTTATTGTGTTTGTTTCAGGAGAAGGTTCTTATGTAAGAAAAACTAAGAAAGTAGCGTGGAACGATAGAATTAAAGAAAACTTATTGGTCATATTAACTGTTTGTTTGACTCTTTATTTTTATTAATTACTTATACTAATGCGAATTATACTCAGCTAGTAGAATATTGTTTCATTTTTTAAAAAACCTATGTGGGGAATTTGTGGGGAATCAGCGGATTTTTGTCCCCAAATTGGGGAATTCGATCCCGATTTTTGGGGAAATACATAAATTAGCATTGGCAACCCTGTCCGAGTCCGAGCAGCCAAGCAGCAAAAAATTCTCATGTCTGTCACTGGTCGGTAAACATTTTTTCACAAAATAGAAACCTTTGAGTTTATTATAATAACTAAATCGTAAAAATGTTGCTTAATAAAGTGCAGACTTTAATTTGAGTTTAATTTTAACATTACCAGTAATATTTACACAGAACAGTTAAATGAAGAGTTGACAAAGTTTTGTAATCTAGTTTCATTTGATTTTATAGTTAAATTTATTTATTTTGGAGAATTGTGATGATTAATGGTGAAGATACACATCAGTGATAACGTCGGTGAGTAATTCAATAGGTAATTGATAACGTGTAGTTATGAGTGATTACAATGTTCCATTCGCGGTACACGCCCACGACTAAACTATGATATCTATAATGTAAATTTACGTAAACTAATTCTTTTCAATAAGTAATTTCATTAAATCCCATAAAGATTACTTACGTTATTATATAATTAGTCTTTGATACCTATTTTACTAATAACAAATTCAAAGGTTATTTGTAATAACTTTCACTCCTATTCATAAAAGGATCCACCTATATAAATCCTTAAATTTAGACTTATATCCACCTAAAACAACCTTACATTTACAGCACTATTACTACCTATATTCAGTGTCATTGTATTACTGTAGATTTCCAGAGTTTATTTAAATAAAGATATTTAAATAATAAAAATAATTTCCAGATATTTAAATAAAGATTTTATGTTATATTTCCATAAGTTAAAATTAATAACAGTAATAATTTTATGTTTACGAACCAGATAGAAGATGTTGCCATGACATTTTAAATAATTCAAAATTTGGTGACTACAAACATCTACCTACTACTAGCTTGTCAGTCTAAAATCTAAATTATTAACTATCATAAATACTGTGAAAAAAACCCTCATAATATGTTCCTTATAATAATGATAATCAGTACTTACTTGAAAACAAATAATTCGGCATAACATTCCAAAGTGGTAACCGCTCACGCACTGAGTTAAAATGTCTATTCCAGCAGTTTCTATAAGTATTAAAAATAACTTACTCTATCAATATCCAGGTTCACCATTCGATGGAACAGATTCTATAAATTAGCATGGCATTGACCTAATAATTGTATGTTAGTGTCATAAGAATATACAGTACATATTTGGATTGTATGATCTTTTCGACCATAACTAGCATAGCTCACAATAAGTTTGAAGTAATAATTTTAATCTTAAGATGTGTGGGTTTCTTTAAAGCTTTTAGAGTATAATTAAAAAATGGAAAGTAGTGTTTAGCAACCAGCATTTTAGTCTCCAGCTTAAACTTTTTTGTAATCCTCGGGTATTATCAGGATAACTTTGGGTGATATAAAGGCTTTGGTTATTCCAATAACATCCAAAGATAAAAAAATATATGGGGGTAGCAAGCTAAATTCTACTTATCTTTTTGCATATGATTAGTCACTGACTAATAATAATTAATCACCTAAGTTTGAATTATTCAAACTTTAAAATCACCATTAATATTACTGTCTGTAAATACAAGGCTTACCTACTGAGGTCTTCTAATTAGCCAATTGGTATTGTGTATAGTTTTTATTTTTCTGTTTTAAATAGTGTTTTATTGTTTATATTAAGTACAAATGCCAAATATGTGTTGGGTCTTGTTATGTGGTTTTGACAATAAAACACCTTATACAATACCTTAAATTAAATCTGTAATAATTAAAAATATTTAGCACATAATATTAAAACATGTTTATGCCCCACCTAAACTGCTTGCGAAGTAGGCTGAGGAAGTGCTCTACGAAGTAACCCAAAGTATGAAAATACAAAGCGAAGTGCATGCCCACACTGTCTTATTTGGCTAACCTCGGCCTACTTTGCGGGTAGTCTGGACGAAGCTTTACAATAATTTTCATTTGTAATTTAAATATTCACATTCACCATTGTTTCAGATGTTTGAATGGAATATCTTTGCTTCAAAGTTATTTCTTCTGCTGTGATATTTATGCAAAAGGTAAGAGGTACAAGATATTTTTAATAATATTTGAAATAGATCATACTCTACATAGACGCAAGAGCATAAAATTTGTATATTATATAAAAGGAGATGTCCCCATTTACTGATTGGATGTCCCCTTTTACTGATTGAAATACAGAAGCTCGCACAGCCGTAAACGTTAATGGAAGAAACATGAAATTTGGACAGTTGTTTTAATTCATAACGCACACTAAGGATTTTTTTTCCGAAGTTTGATGGATTTTTTTTATAATTGCACCAGTTTTGTTGAAAATTGATATTCATGCTCATAATTATACATTTCATTAAATACGTGTTTCAGGGTTTATTAGAGTGTAAGGGGTAGGGTGTACCTAAGGGTGCAAAATAAGTGTTGAAAGTTTGTATGAAAACTATTTAAAATTGCCCTGATTTCCACGAAATTTATTATTTAAACTAATAAATACAAATTATTGAGTATGTATTTACAATGTTTTTTGAAATTTGTCCCCTAAATAGTGAAATGGGGGTCCAAAGTTTGTATAGTGGATATCCATATCAACAACTGGATGTATTGCTTTGAATTTAGGCACGTAGATTGTTACTGTGACATAAACATTCTTTATTAGTTATTACAAAGGATTTTTCAAAATGTATTATTTATAATTGATTTTTTATATCGAATATATTATAATATAAGTTTTTAATATTACATACATATTTGTTTCTCAAACAAAATACATATATAAACTCTTAATGAACACTAGCCTGATACGGTATATGTATGATATGATTACTGATTAGTGTATTATTTGGGCATAATTTCACATAATTCACATAATTCCCTTGCATCGTATTGAATGTACCATTCTCTTTTGCTCAAGTTTCGCCGATAAACCAACCTCTGGGACTCGCTTCGAACGCAACTAATTCTAGAAGGAACATGTGAAACATTCGTTATAACAGCCCGTAGTGTTACATCAATGACGTTGCCGAAACGTACTACAGTTGATAGAGGCTGTAGCACTCAGCCACTCAGCCATAGTAATATATATTCTTTGACTCAGCTGTACTCGGTTCTCGCAATACCGCGATAACGTGTCGGCCCGCGCGCACGCGTACGCGAAAGTCTGTCCCGCATTCATATTCGTATGCGCACGCGCCATATAAATATTTTGTTTCGTACACCGCCTGTTTTGGATACCCCCCTTTTTCTATGTAAGTGTTACCGTTGTTTCTTTATTTTGGGTATACATATTTAAGTTGTTGGGTAATTAATTTAATCTTTTTTATTGAACTATTTCTGTTTATATATGTACCTTGTTGTGTTATATAGCAGTAAATAATAAAATGTATAATCATTTTTATGTAATTAATAATAATAATGATATAACTAATTATTAATTTATAGCATAAAACTGATTTGTTTCCTTGTTAATTAAAATTGTTTTATCTTATTTACTCGTAAGTTTAAAAAAGATTTAAAACAATTTAACGCAATGTTAGATACTTTAGATCCAGATATTATAATAAATACAAGTCTAATAATAAATAAACATAATTGTGTCTGAAATTCCACTAATTAATTTGCAAATTTATTCGAAATTAACAAAAAAAAAAAACTTGTTTTTAATTCGAGAATTTATGCCGGATGTATAGGTAGGTTTATCTAATAATAACAAACATGCCTAAATGCGTAAAACAGGCTATAATAACCAACTTAACCTGATTCTTGTTGTTTAAAATTAATGATTAGCAATAGAGACTGCTATTTTGAAGTCGCTACGCGTCGCCTTTCGTAATAATTCACCAAAAGTAATGATTGAGACATAATTTTCGAACGTAACCGATGACGAAAAATAAACAGCGCTACCAAACGTAAAAAAAGAAGTAATATAGGTGTATATGCATTGTTTATCCTTGTCATATTATTTTTGCTATGTTTACCAATAGGACTAAAATGGCCACATTAAAGTGATTCAACAACAACAACGTCAAACATCAACTATCTTATACTTTAAACGAGACAATCTTGTAAATACAAAACGGCTGCAAGTATTACCATAATATTAGTTTTGGGGGAGAGAAATCGATCTAGGTTAATCAGGGATAACCCCTGAGAAACTGCGCATTCTGAAGCTTTATTGTTTTTTTTCTTCCATCGTGCCACAATAAAGATCAATAATTTCGACTCTATGATGAGTTTATGACAAAATATTAATACATACGCGTACCAAACTGCCAAGTATTATTTATTTTTTATTTATTATAATTTTAGCTGTATTCGAAAATTTTAAATTTGGCGGGTTCGTGTCCCGGTCAGACAAATATATTTGTGATTCTTTTTAAATTTTTCAGAACTTCGATCAAAGCTAAACTCGGTTACCCAGGTACTAACTAACATAACTACATAGTACATAATCTAATCGGTTATCGGTCCGGTTCCTGTAATAGTTCATAGAGATACGTAATATTAATATACATTTATAGTTAATCGGAATATCGTATGTTAATGAAATTCTATAGAACATATCTATCGTAAATATCTAGTAGGTAATAAGTATATTGGCACGTTCCTATACGTAAGCCAAACTAGGTGTTATCTTTTATCTCGCTATCGATGCCATATTTTGCGCGTATCTTGAGTTTATAACTTCGATCAAAATCGTATAGTGAAAACGATAACATAATATTTTATACTAGATTTTGCGCGCGACTACGCCCGCGTAAATGCATTATCCCGCGGGAACACTACTTTTTCGGCATAAAAATATCCCATGTCCTTTCCCGGGGCCCAAAGTATGTCTATACTAAACTTAATAAAAATCGAATATGTGACTGATGCAAAAAGTAGTTAAAAACAATCCTTGATGCGGATTATATATTATGCTAAAATTTCAGCTCGATCGGTGCAGAACTTTTTGAGTTTTTGAAGCCAACCACATAACATTTTTCAATACACAAACCAACATAACATTTTTATATATATAGACTAGCTTTCGCCCGCGGCTCCGCCCGCATAAATACATCATCCCGCGGAACAAAGTACTTTTTCGGGATAAAAAATATCCTATGTCCTTTCCCGGACCCGAAGTATGTCTATACCAAATTTCATAAAAATCGGTTAAGCGGTTAAAGCGTGAAGAGGTGACAGACAGACAGACACACTTTCGCATTTATAATATTAGTATAGATAGTATAGATTATATTATATTCTACACTATGACGATGTGTCACAGCAACATATCAAAATGCTTCTATTTGTATCCATATTGCAGGAATGTAATAATTTTTTATTCTTGTTAATCTTGTACTTGTAGTGTACTCAATAAATTGTGCAGACCTTTAAGGACCTGTCTAAATGTTTATTTTTCATTTGCGAAACCTCAAAAGCTGTTTTTCGAACGTCAAACTCTACGTACATAGTTGCCAGCCTCCCTACGGAGGTTAAAGCTTGGATCTCGTCTCGGAGGTCGGGGTTCGATTCCCGCATTGGAACATAAATAATGGTTAAATTAGGACAATGCAGGCTGATCACCTAATTGTCTGACAAGAAAGATGATTCATGCGTCGGATAGGCATGTAAAAAGTCGGACCTGCGCCTGATCTCTCGTTAGTCGTGTCGGTTATCCGTCCCACTGGATTATGAGAGTAAAGGAATTTTTAGGGGTTGCTCTCCATACTTGTGAAGTGGGGATGAAAAATATTTTTTCATTCTACCCCATCGTGTGGGGTATGGTTGAATAGGTCTTTTAAAATAAAGGCAAGGTTTTATACATGTTTTTTACAAACTCAACCATTTTCAAGTAATCGGCCTCCAAAGTGGTTTATAAGTTGGTATTTATTTTCTAAACTATTTTTTTGTATTATTATTATTTATTATTTCCTGGCATTTCTTAACTATGAGACTTAGAAAATTTAAATGTTTAATTTCTAATGTTTATGTTCTTAATAGGTACTCTTGAGGAAAATTATTTTGAACGAAATCGGATAGTAACTTTTGAGGTAATTTGAAAAAAAAACCCATTACTTATGTGTTTATAGTAACGGTACCCTCCTTAGACATGTCCTGACATGCTCTTGGTTACGTTATTAAGATAGCTATTGAAAATTGAACTTAATTCATTACCTACTCAAGAAAATACACGTTTCATTGTAAGAGTTCGAATATCAAGTTGCACCGCGTATGTGCAGTACCCAGTGTATGTCATATAAAATGTGTATGTTTTTGTGTAGTGGATAAAGATCAATTTCGAATACCCATCTTAAAAATGCCTCGCGTTAGTCGCGTAACTCGCGTCGACATGTGAACTGACCCTAAGGCTCTACATTTAGTCGATCTAATAATATTATATTCCAACTAGCTGACCCGGCAAACGTTTTAAATAATAGATTAGGTACCTACGACCGATTTCTCAGATCTACCGAATATGCAAGAAAAATTTCATAAGAATCGGTCAAGCCGTTTCGGAGGAGTGTGTCCTCGAACACACTCATCCGATACGCCAAACGATGAAATATTGTAAGAAGAAATTTTTGTTTGACAATCTGTCGACATTTTATAATATCTCTAGTAATATTACAGTCTAACGGTTTTAATAATTTTACGGTGACATTTTATTTACGGTTTATGTATATAATATATATATATATATATATATATATTAGATAAGTAGGTAATTTATTTTTATACTAAAGATTTCGAAACTCAAGATAGGCTTCATGACGTACATTTGACAGAACAAATCTTCATGCAAGAAGAAGTTACTCCATCTTGGTTTTTCACCATAGGTACTTCAAATGTCAGCCATCTTGTTTTCACCATACTTCAAATGTCAAAATGGCCACAAAAATCTCGTAAGTGGGCCCATTTTACTGGATACACTTTTTGCGTCAACATGCCTCGTCTGTTATATGCGTCTATGTTTTACACAGTTCAGGTTTCATACAGTAAAAGTGTGTTAAAAGCTGATAAAGAAGTAATACGGACAGATAATTTCAATTCCATACATTTCCGGTGTACCTACCTACTTAAAGATAAATGTAGATTGTTGACTTGCAATTAATTTACAAGCAATAGTAATTAGGATTGCAATCAGTGTAATCAGAAATAATTATATATTGTTTAATCGTTTTTACACGGTCAAATTTCTTGGTGTGAAAATGATCTACCTAATCATTATTGACAATCCGTGTTGAGTTCTGGAGGTAGGTACCTAATATGATGGAAATATAAGGTAAACTGTGTGCAATGTGGTGTTTGCTAGTTTTGTCACCACTCGCTGTGAAGAAGTTAACTACAATTTGTTTGGAATCGAATTAGTTACCATTGTTAGCCACTAGGGGCGTCGTTTCGATGCCATACAAAATTGTAGTTAAGTGGAAACAGCAAGGGTTAAGGGCCCCCACAGACGAGAGGCCGATCGTTTCAGTTAGAACTGACGTCAGTTCGGCCTGATCGGATTCGGGCCCACACACGGAAAAATCGCATCAGTCCATTCTGGTTTGCCGCGCGCTACGGTCGTGTTTATCAATTTTGTATTTAAACACCGCGAAAACTCATACAACGTTTGTACACGATACACGCCCGCACGGCCGCGGCTCGGGCAAGAACTGAAGCGATTTGTCCACACACGGTCCAGACAGGCCGCGCGTTCAGGCCGCCCGCTCAGGCCAGAATTAATGTTGCCAACTTAGTTATTTTACAAAATTTTACTAAATTGAGTATTTTATTCCCTCCTTAGTAGAAATTTAGTTATTAGTAGTGTTTTAGTAGGAAAGAGCCAGACAGTAATCATATGCAAAATGGCCTAGGTTAAGCAAAAAAAAAAACATCTTATCATAATAATACATTCGTCCGTAATTTTCTTAAAACTACCCGTTTAATTACTATATACGTAATATTTGCTAGTATATTTTAATTTAATGGTAAAATTTATAGTAAAATTCAATGAATGAAAAAAATGTAATACAAGAAAACCTAAAATGCTAAATGGTTTTTGGGGGGCTTCAGGAATTCCTAAGTTATGTAGCTTCTTTAGTAGTTTTTTAGTACTTTTTAGTAGGATTCAATACGAGTTTAGTAGTTTCACAAAAACAGAGCTGGCAACACTGGAACGAATCGCTTCAGTCCGTACGGCCGACTGATGCGATCTCGAAATTGCACACAGACGATACGATTTTGCATCCGTTCAGGCCGAACTGAAGACAGACCGGATCATGTATGGGGCCCCTTAGAGAAATTAATAATAGGTATTTGTAAAATATATTGCTGTCCCGCAGTGTCGCGATCAATGTGTACGTGCGATAGAGACAACTGCAACTTCAACTGAAAATGCCTAATTAAATCAATGATTCGTAGTCCCCTGATTCCTTCTACAAAACTTAACCGATTTAAGTACTTTTTTCGTTAAAAATTAGAAAAGGCTGTGTTCCTAGGTTTTCATTTTTTTATATAAATTAGTCAAAATTGTTTTCTGGATGATTGAACAAATCTGGCTATTTTTTAAAGTTTTTGAACGTCCATAATTTTTCCTGTTTTAATAATTAATTTATGAAAGAAAGGAAATCATAGGGACATGCTATTAGTATCCATAGATATTCAGGAAAAAAAATGTAACTTTACCGACATTGTCCAGGGAGGAAACAGGGGCTACGTTTGTATGTTTTCTATACATTTCGTGGCACTGGTATTTCCATTTCACGGCGAAAAGTGACAAAATTCGAACTCACATATTGAAGGGCTCGTGAGTGTTTCTTCCCACGACAGTTCGTCCCATTCAGATGGTAGAACTTATCTACAGTCGGGAGATTAAGTTGTGGGACGAAACACTAAAGAGTCAATTCTTTATTTCAACCGATTGGACCATATTATAATTATTATAGATCTTGGTATTTTACACCTTCAGCTGACCCCGAAAGAAGTCCTTTACTTATGTTCACATCATTAACATCTAAGTTATTATTTACATCGAATAATTATCATAATATTGTACCTACTATTAATTTTCGACGTAAATAAATTACAATTTATTTATTTAAGTGCCTTTTAATTTGAGTTTCTTTACATTTTTCATCAGCTTCCTAATAAATACGAGTATATTATACCGAAGGCCGAACTAGTTTATTTAAATACTTCCTGTTCTCCGGTATATTGTCAAAGCTGCAGGTCACTATCATTTGCAAACACTTTAATATTTACCTAAAATGTATATATAATTTGTCAATGACCTTAAGTTTTACGTAGCTAAAACCAACCGAACTATGAAGATTTATTGCTTTAATTATAGCTGTGTTTTTTTTTCCAAAGAGAGAGAAATATATCTACCCTATAACATCTAGGTATCTACTGTAGAACAATTCATATCGTCACTTATTAACATCAGATTAAGGTCAAATGTATTGTTGTCACTAAAGCCGCAGTCAGTAGGTCATTGTCAGCGATAGATGTGTAAAGTATTGGGAGTTGGGAACTTGGGACATAGAAAATCTCAATCAGGACGCTACACGAACGGTTATAGGACGAAACAAAAACGACCTATTTCACAACAGAAAAAACCGGGCAAGTGGGGTCGGGTTTGCCAAGGGTTCAGTACAAAGTAGGAACTAAGGAACATCATAAATATTACAGGAATCGGCTTAGTTTATGTCGACCCTGAAAATGGGCGATGAACGTTTGTATGGAGAAGTTTTTTTTTTTTTTTTTATAAACATATGTGCATCATTAAAAAACAATAAAATATGTTTTGGAATGCTCACATCATTTTGATATATGTTCATAATTCATATGATAGGTATACCTACCCCATTTTAACTTAGTAGCTAAAACCTAAAATTTCGACACTCTATTTTTATATTTAACTACTTAATTAGATTACAAATGTGTAGTTTTTAGTGTTTCTTGTACTATTAATAATATTATTATTTATTTTCTCAAAGTACAAATGGATTCATATTAGTTTATCGATTTACAATGGTGCAAAAAACCACGAATGTTTTGCTGGTATGTACTTTAAATAACAGGATTTCATAGTTCTAGATTAACGACGGACTAGGGAGTGTCGAATATATGCGTTTTTATGGCAAAAGCGGTCGTATCTTTTTTAACTTAGAAGTCTGATTTTTTCACAGCTTAAAGAGATTGTAGACCAGAGTGTACGATTTTAATTTTAACTCGATTCCGCCACGCTTTCCCGAAATAAAGTGTATTGACAGCAAAGAAGTAATGTTATAAGGGTTCCGTTTTTTCCATTTGTGGTACGATTTACGAAACCCTAAAAAAACATTCCATCAAAATAAAACTGCACATAATACGAGCGCAGTATCTCGTCTGATTGAAACTGTGCGAATACTGCGGTCTCCGAGGCATCTATTGTGAGAATCCAACTGTATAATGAAGCGTAACGAATCTATTGAATGCTATAAACATTCATAGACATTTAATCAAAATCATTAAACTATGCTAGTTTAATGATTTTGTTTTTTGTTGATATTTTTGAATTGATTTTAATCATTTTAATTGACGTGTAAAATTTAATTTATTTTAATGAGTACCGAAATATAGGTAAACTAGCTTCGCCCGCGTGAAGATGGGTTTTAAACTTTCATCCGCTATTTTACCTCTTCGGGGGGTAAAATAGCGGATGAAATGATTGAATATTGAAAAATCGTTCCTTAGTTTGATGCCTACTTTACATGAGAAATACGTGTGCAAAATTTCAAATTGAGAGTTTAAGAGTTAAGAGTTTGACCTGTGCCTTGATACATCAGTCAATCAGCTTTATATGTGTCACCGTAAAATTGTAAAACCGTTAGATTGTAATGTAACTAGTCAAATCGTAAAATGTTGAAGACTGCGGACCCGAATATTCTGCCGTTAATATTATAATGTGTTAAATTATAACTTAACACATTATTTTTCGTTACATTATAAATATATACTTAGCAAATAATCTTTCTCGCTAGTTATTACAATCTCACGGATTTTACAATTTTACGGTGACCTATATAAATAAGGTCTCCAAAAATCAATTCGGTACGGATACTTCAGGCACGTGATCCACTGCTTAAGTAAAGACGTATAAGCAGAAAAATAATTATCATACTCAAACTAAAAAAATCATCTAATGTGTGGGGGGCGACTCTGCAAAACGCAAACTATAAAAAAATATAAAGACAACCATTTTTTTCAAGTACCTATGACAATATTTTTTCTTCTAAAATGTATTTACAAAAGCAGTAGATCATATTATGCCCGAAGTATCCGTAATTGATTTTACCAAACTTATATCGAGTGTCCGGTAATTAATGGATAACCTTAAAATGTTTTAATAGAAGAACTTATGGCCGTTAAAAAAAACTATCATAATTAATACCTAAGATAATTTATTTTTAGAGAAAAGTCTATTTTTTTAGCTTATTTTAGTTTTTTGAACACTATGACCAGAAATTAATGAATTACATCGGTTTTTTATTGATTTGATATGGTACACTAACTATGCTGATAGATAGATAATAAATTGTATGACTAGCTATTGCACATCTTTAAAAAAAACATATGCAAGTTGATTTATTTTAGAAAAAATTGCATAATTTCATCGAAGTTTAACATTTTGGGTATAAAAAAATGTATGAAAGCATGAGTGACCAATAATTTTTAAATAATGCTGGTTTTAAGTAGATTTTATAATGGTACAATTCATCATTGTATCTACCATAAATAGTGAATTATTGTTATTAATGTAGAAATGAAGAAAAAATTACTAAAGAAAATTTAAATGTCATACTAATGCAACACGTGTCATACAATTTATGGTCTATCTATCAGCAAAGTTAGTGTACAATATCAAAATAATCAAAAACCGATGTAATTCATTCATTTCTGGTTATAGTGTTCAAAAAACTAAAATAAGCTAAGAAAAAATAGACTTTTCTCTAAAAATAACTTATCTTAGGTACTAATTATGATAGATTTTTTTTTGATTTTTTTTGAACGACCATAAGTTCTACTATAAGACATTTCAGGGTTATCCATTAATTATGGGACACTCTGTATATAGAATAGATATAGGTATAGGTCTACCAGAATCTGATGGCATTTTAAAAAAAAATAAAAAATGTGATTTTCATATGGCAATGTCCAAGTATGACCCGTCAAATCAAAGTACGTGATCTGTCAACCGCTGCTAAAATTTTGTGATTATGTTTTTGGAATTTGTTGTTTTTGTGAAAATATCCAAAAAGGCAATTCGATCTCAAGCGAGAAATATTGTTTTCTATGTCTATAGTAAAATACAGAAAGAAGAAGGCGTAAATCGAACTCAATCTTATAATTTAAAGCTCGTGGTAGAGTTGACCGGTAAGTTAGAGTGAGTTGTTTTGATACTTTTAGTTTTTTTATATTTTCTTAGGTAATTATTGTGACTTTAAAGGTATTTCCAGTATTGCTATACGGTGAATCGTAGTTGATGGCACATTGAATGATGGTTTGTTTTCCATGCCTGGTAAAAGGAGGAGAGGAGGAAAAAAGAAAATCAACATAAGACAGTTTCGATTTATAGTTGAATAAGAATAAAGTAAACGAGTTCTATACAGTTCGGAAGGAAATTCCAACATTAAATAAACTGTTGCCAATTTAATTGTATGTTATTCGTAATAAATAAGTATATAAAGTAATTCACGATTGATTTATTTTTCATATTTTTTTATATTACATAGTATAAAACATAGTCCCTTTTTTGTCTGTCCCTATGTATGCTTAAATCTTTAAAACAACGCAACGGATTTTGATGCCGTTTTTTTTAACAGATAAAGTGATTTAACGGGAAGGTTTTTAGGTAGGTATATAACATGCATAACATAGTAGAGGTACACAGATAATTTTAGAGGTGTCTAAAGTCCTAAAAAATCACATATTTTGCGCTTATATTGAAAATGCTGGGTGAAAACTACGAGATATATCAAAATTATGTACTACAGTTTTATTATTCATCTTAAAAAAGCCTACAAAAAAGTCCGCGATGGCATATGTCTATCTCTTAGGGATACCCACAATAACCATTGTTTTATCCTTTACTTTGATTTTAATTTAATAGCTTATTTACAAAGCGATTTTAAGCAATACAGTATTAATCCTTATCCAATTAAGTACCTTAAATACATTGTGCATTTAAGATCGATCAATACTGTCCTTAACGGTATGTAATTTAAATGAATATTTTCGAAGATATTACAGATTTAAAATGCAGGGATATAGTGTTGCTGCGCGGCGCGGGCGCTCGCGTTTCTACATCGTGCTATCGAAAACGCGGGACGTATACAGTATAAAGAGGTTCACGAATATTTTGAACTGCAGCACAGAATACGTATAATAGTATCTGCAGTTCTTAATTCTTATAGAATATCCAGAGGTGGTTTGTCAGTTTTGTTGGTCAAATAACTGGTTCCCTATTTTTTCGCATAAAATCATATGTTATAATTTTACTTGGCATAATTTCATTTGACCTAATAGTAGTTTCGCATAATATTCATTTGTCATAACTTTCTTAGCATAATTTTTTTTCGCATAATTACTAAAAGCATAGTAATTTTTAGGCATACTTATTGTAAGGCATATTTTTTTTACGCATAATATTCATTAAGAATAATATTTTTATGCATAATATTAAAAAGCATAAATATATTTACGCATAATGATATTTAAGCATACTATTATATTTACGCATACATCTATGTAGCATTTTTTTTCACATACTAATGAACGATAAATTCTACTGGTTGTGCGATTTTAGACGAAATAATAATTATAATTGTAATTTTCGACTGATTACGAAATTAAACTCGGACAAATAACACGAACTGCTATCTAAGAACATACCGAGCTAATTATTTTAAACATGTTAGTGGCTTACGGGTGGCCCAAGGGCCACCCCGCCGCAACTTAACCTACTGTTACACATGTTACACTAGGTATATAAGTGTAATACCTGCTTTTAATGTTTTATAAATATGCGTTTAATTACCTTAACCGTGTTTTCATTATGTCGTTCCATTTTATGCATATATGTGCCTTGTGACAGAATGCCTTGAATTTATTATGACAAAAAAATATGCCTAACGAGTTTATGCCGAAAAACAATTATGCCAAAGTATTATTATGACAAGATAAATTATGCCTTACGAGTTATGCCACATTAAATTAGGACAAACAATATTAGTCTAAATGATATTTATGCCTAATGATGTAGTATGCCAAGAAACCATTATGCCAAAGTATTATTATGCGTAGTAAAATTATGCCAAGTGAGGTATGCCAAATGAAATTATGATATATGATAAGGTTTTCTTTGAATTACTTTAAAAGTTACTGTCCGATTTCGCTCAAAATAATTTTCTGAAAGAGTTTTTACCGTGATCTAACAACATGGAAACTCAAAAGTTTCTATCTCCTCACAAATTTCTATCTTCTATCTAATTTCAAGTTGCCTCAAACATGTTTTTTGGGCATTAAAAAATCACTTTTCAAAAATTTGTATTTTGACTAAGTTCAGAAGACCAGCCAGACTTGCAGTCTCGTGTTGAGGTACTACTATAGGAGAAGTACAAGACAAGGTTTCAGCTTGCCTCTACACCTGCTCTAGGGCTATAGGTACATACTTTAGTATTAAATTACCTTTTTTTTATTTATTATAGCCTTTTTAACAGATTAATTATCAGCTGTCCTTGTCGCGCGCGGACGCTTTATGAAATAGATTTAATTTTTTGCAATATAATTTTAATTTTGTATAATTTTTTTTCCATAACTTTCAAATATTTTTTTCCTATACGTCTTTACACAAGTAGTAAATCACGTTCCCAAAGTTTCCATAATAGATTTTACCAAACCTTACCTATATACAATGGACATAAGGCTTATGGGCCTATAATTGCAGATGTCATTTCTGTTGCCTTTTTGTGCAGGATTTTAAATCCTCTTTGGTATCTTTTCTGTTTTCAAGATAATGTTAAAAATTGTACTCAAGAGTGGTGTGATAATATCCTTCACTTCAAGTAGAGTTTAATTAGAAATATTGTCAGGGCCTGGAGCTTTATCTCTTTTTTGTGTGCTGATTACTTTTCGACTTCTCGTCGCATAAACTCAAACTTAATTTTTTTATTTCCATGTAGGTTATAATATAACGCTTATAGAATTGTCCTACATGATACCTACCACCGGTTCGGAAACTAGCCCGGCGAGAAGATCCGGCGTAAGAAACTCGCACGCATAATATATGGTACTTCATCTATGTCAGGTCATTCAATGTAATTGGTAGTTGATCTTCTTGACTATAAGTCTCTAATATTCTGTAGCGGTATTTATAATATCTCGTCTTCTAGTTTTATCTCTACCTAAGAAGTCTTTCAGTTTGGGTATCAGTTGGTCTTTCTCTTGTAGCAATTTCATGGCTTTTTAGTTCCTCCAGTTTTCTCAAAAAAAAATTGTAATATTTGTAGTCTATGGTTCCTCCTGTCTTTACGCATGTTCACTCTTAAATCTTTGCTTAGTTGGGCAATAACTCCTCTGATTTCTGCTGTTTTAGAAATTTTTAACAATTCTGCTCTATTTTCCATTATTTGTTTGGTCTTTTCTGATAATATCTCTTTGCCTTTTACATATTTCTCTTTCACAGCCTCCGTGGTCTAGTGGTTTAGAGCTTGGCTCTCGACTCGGAGGTCGTGGGTTCGATTCCCGCACCAACAACAAAAAATGTTGTTTCCAAGTTTGGTTAGGACAATGCAGGCTGATCACCTGATTGTCTGATAAGAAAGATGATCCATGCGTCGGATGGGCATGTAAAAAGTCGGTCCTGCGCCTGATCTCTCGCTAGTCGTGTCGGTTTTCCGTCCCACTGGGTTAAGAGAGTAAAAGGAAAAGAGAGTGCTCTTGTGTACTGCGCACACACTTGGGCACTATAAAATAACTTCTGCGTAGCTGGCCTGGTTTTCAATGAAACCGGCCACCAATCACCGAAATCGGTGTGGGGAGCTATTATTATTTTTCTTTCTGCTTAATACCTTTACTTAATGTATCAGAGAGTTTGCTGTAGGTTTCTAATATATTCATATCTAACAGACTTTTTTCCATACTCTTTAATTATTTTTCAAGTTCTTTGACTGTTAATTGTAGTTCTTTGTGCTTTGTTGCATCTCCATATTGTTTTATGTAATTCCGGGTAGGTTTGACTTGTCTTACTTGTGTAGGTTTTAGCTGTGTCCGGACCATTCGATGCTTAGTATTGAAGTTCAAGTTTGCGATAACACCACAATATTCGAATGATCTGGGACATTTAGTCAGAATATATAGTCGATCTCATTCGTATAGCGGCCATCAGGAGATGACCAGGTCCATCGTCTGCTCTGTTTTTTTCTTGTATAATGAGTTTCAAATTACTATGTGTTGTTCAAATGCTAAATCAATTCTTTCCAATCTTTTTCCTTGGTAGTAAGGGCCTATTATAATTTCCTTGCCGTCTCTCCTGTTCCCTGTTTGGGCGTTAAAATCTCCCATCTAGATTAAATTTGTTTTTTCTAATTGTGTTAATGTGTCATTCATTTTTTTATATAAGTTTTCAATGGTGCTGTCAGAAGATTGCTCTGTAGGAGAATATGCTTATACTATAAGTACTTACTTACTACTGTACGGTACTTACTTGTATATAGATCTTACAGACTTCGATGATATTATTTTTCAATTCTTTATGTATCATAAAACCAACACCATGCTTTCCCGGCGTATAGTTTACCCTTTGAGTATAGAATGAAGTCGCCATAGTCTTCTTTTGGTCGCCTACACAGCCGACTTCGATAATTCCTATTATACTCCATTTTATATTTTCCAATGCCATTGTCAGTTCCAGCAGACTTTCGTCTGTTTTTAGAGTGCGTACATTTATGGTTGCTATGTGAATATTTTTGTTGATATTGGGGGGATGTGGTCTAATTCCCCACAGGGCCAGCCGGGTTGGGGAATGTTTCATATTATTTATTTTTTTTCAAATGTTAACGCAAAGTTTCAATTGAACCTTTTAATTTTGTAACTTTTTAGACATAAAATATTCGGAATTTTTTTAATACCTACTTACCTACTTAAATACAAAATATTTTGTTAATTTATTTTAATAAATCTGAGGAATCCGATCAAAAATCAAGGTAATACAACGATGACTTGTAACAAAGAGAGAGTGATACACGAATGTCAAGGAGACCTGCAAATGGCCCATCACGGCAATGATGGCCGAAATGGCGCAAGTGGGCCGCGGGATAACATTTGTTTTGGGGAAAGGCCCCAAATACGTTGTCCATTTATTAGCTATTTACCTAATTAGCTAAGTGTATTAAGTTCTGATTTAGTTTAATTAGGTAATTGGTTTTCATTGTTTAAAAGGAAAACGTTTTGCAAAATAATTAAATAAACCCTTAAGTTTATTTATTTTGCAAAATTATTACGTGGTAGAGCCATGCTTCGGCACGAATGGGCCGGCTCGACCGGAGAAATACCACGGGCTCACAGAAAACCGGCGTGAAACAGCGTTTGCGCTGTGTTTCGCCGAGTGAGTGAGTTTACCGGAGGCCCAATCCCCTACCCTATTCCCTTCCCTACCCTCCCCTATTACCCTATTCCCTCTTAAAAGGCCGGCAACGCACTTGCAGCTCTTCTGATGCTGCGAGTGTCCATGGGCGACGGAAGTTGCTTTCCATCAGGTGACCCGTTTGCTCGTTTGCCCCCATATTTCATAAAAAAAAAAAAAAAAAAAAAACTGGTATTAACAAATGCAGTAGATACTCTACATTTCATATTTTGTTTTCGGAAAAGGCCAATAAAGTAGACATTATAGTTAATTAGGTAACAGAAGTTGAAAGAAGGATTTTATCGTATCTTTATAAGCGTGTACAAACACGATTCGGTATTAGATTGAACTGTACCTAGTATAAAATATTAGAAAAAAAGTTGACCTAAAGCGCTTGACTTCCCGCTAAGCGCTTAAATTTTATTTATAGATTTTTGAGCTTATCGAGCTAAAAAATAAAAGTGCTTCTAAAATTTTTCACTGATAATCACTGAAAGTTTAATAAAACACATTTTTTTTAAATTTCAAACTGTAATAACCTTGGAATTAATCAACCGATTTTCACGCAATTACCGGCAATCGATGCAGTTTTTTATGTCCTTTGAAAGAATCGACATCAAAAAAATTTTACATGAAAATTTTCAAGAGTAATGCCGAAAAAACACTTTTCTCGGTTTTCTTTCCGTCACGATATGTCTCTAACGAATCAAACGATTTTGACTGGATTAGCGGCGATCGACGTGGTTTTTTAAGGTTGAGAGCTAATTAGTTTTTGTGGTTGATCGATAAAGCCGTTAAAAATTTATTACAAAAAGTTTTTTTAAACGAAAGTTTTTTGAGATTTCTTGAAATTTATCCGTCCGAATCGGTCCAAATTGTATTAAAAACTAAGTTTGGCCAAGCCCTTTCGAATGGCACCAGCCACAATAAAATCCGTCAAACCGTTCAAAAGTTATAAGAGGTTTACATACTTACACACACGCACACACACACACACACACACACACACGCACACACACACACACACACACACACACACACGCACACATTCATACATACATACATACACACACACAGACATTGTGACACTCTCGCGGGGGTAGTTAGGGAGGTTCCTGTGATCTCAGAACGTCGAGATCTTATGAAAATTCGATTTTTGCAAAACGGGGTCAAACCAATAACTTCCCGATTTTTGAAAATCTTGGATTTTCTTAGCGGGAAGTTAAAATATAGTATTCTTTAAAATTAAACTTTTAATTTAAAATACAATGTAAGTTTTTTTGTTTTATTTATACTTGTTTATCTTTTTATTTTTATTTTTATTTTACTGTATTTTCATTGTATGCTCATATAATATATACCTACTCATTGTAATGTAACTTCTAGCTTATATTTTGTCTTATATGATTTAAGTATCTACATAATATAACTATTCTACAAAATAACTATTATTTTATAATTGAACAATAGAAGTTACATACATATAATCACGCCTCTTTCCCATGGGGGTAGGCTGAGACCGCCTCTTTCCCGTAGGGGTAGGCAGAGACCACTTCTTTCCACTTGCTACGATCCTCACATACATGTTTCGCTTCGCTCACTTCATTCTTACCATCCATTCCTCCTCTTACATTCAACGTAGCGAAGTGGCTCTCCATAGAAGTTAGAACCGAATTAAATGTATATTAGACTTAAAGTTAAAAATAAAATCGAATGTTACCGAAATTTTGAAACAAAACTTGCCTTCATCGGGTACGTTCGAGTCGGTGTTTCATAATAAACGCAAAATTAATGAAATAAAAAATATAGGTAATGCTCTGGTTAGCTGTAACCTTCAACCGGAGCGGCGAGTGAAATTGCATTTCGAAGAATATATAAACGATAATTCGTAGTTCGTGGGTACGTAACACATGTAACGCAATGTTTGAGAACGTTCTATGGGATGGTAGTGGTGGGGTCTCTGTGGCACTAGGTCAGTGGTTCCGCAGGGCGCGGGCCGGGGGCGCCGCGCGGCGCTGGCGCAACGACCTTACGTAAATGCGCACCGCATTTCTGCAGGCGCACCGCCCGCTCCAGCCTTTGACAGTGAAAGTTTTTTTGTTTTTTTTTTTTTACGAAAAAGATTTGCAACGACCGAGCTATCGATCATATTTCGGTTATCGATCACTGCGGTGAGAGACCGCGAGAATGTGGTTGCCAAAGCGTTTGAAAATGTACCTAACGCACTCGGCACGGCAGGTGTCTGTTACGCGAATCTTTACCTAAGTGCAAACGCAATAATAAGGAAAATAAAATATTATTATTCACATCTCATATTATTATTTATTAACAATTTGATGCCTTTACTAATTGCTTATATTGAAATGAAAATATGTTATGCTAATATTTAGAAGTGAGTAATTAGGTACTGAATTGTTTACTTAGATACTATTTTATTATGAATTCCTTTTTATATGTTACATTCATTTTTAATCTTTATATTGTTAATTGTTTTCTTTATTACATTTTTTGCATTTATGGGGCATACATGCTGCATGGGCCATGGATCCAAATTGCAATGCATTTTATAAACGAAACCAATACGCGATGCCCCTACAAAAGGCAAGTCTTAAGTAATATTAATAATGGCGTAAAATTCTAGACAGCAAGGAACTTGTCCGCAACAGAAAAACTTGATTGGAAAATTATAAAGCTGCTCTTTGATTATCACAAAAACTGTTTAATTGCTGACTGCAAATATGTACTTTTATATCAATCTATTGTGTACTTAGTTGTACCTTATGTAGGAAAATCACGTCTAGTTAAATTGGTTCTCTGTAAATTCCTCTATTGATTATATCTAAATATCAGTTATTACATGCAATGAATACGATGAATGCAACTTTGACTCCATTTATCCGATGAAGGTATGTTATTTTTCTCTTTTTTTCTTCTTCAAATCTATTGCTGAAAAAAATTGTTACTCTACCGGTATAATACAATTTGTAACAGGACTACGTTTGTATGTTTTTTCATACATTTCGTGGCACTAGTGTTTCCTCTTAATTAAGAACTATTTGTCGAACAATGCTAATTAATGAATTGAAGAATTTTAGACAAAATTATGCCGTTTTCAGCGGAAATTCGTAAAGGTAATAGTTAGGCATCACAATCGAATTCATCTCTGTCTTGTCCATTTCAATCCGAAGTAGGTACCTATACATAATAATATCCTACAACGAGATCCTAGTGTTTCGTCGCGAGTGTTATAACTTATATGATAGCGATTCTCGGAACGTGACAATATCGCATAAGCGCACTCGACGTGAGTTTAGAAACATACGTGCTACTCCGTAATCTCAGATGACAAACAAACTTACATAGATAGCACGAAATAGATAGAACTATCTACAGGAGGTCAGATGTGTATTTTTAGAAGGAGATATAGAATACTTACCCCCTTACTAGTAAAAATATTTTAACAACGGATAATCTGTTTAACGTTGCTGTTTTTGTCTGATAAGTTGGAAAGTCACTTGCCAGACAGAGACAGCAACATTGAATAGCCGATCCGATGTATAGGTTATCTTTACCTACTAATATAATGAAGAGGAAAAGTTTGTTTGTTTGCATCGAATAGGCTCCGAAACTACTGGACCGATTTTGATGAAATTTGGCACAGATATGGAAAGACCACGGGGGAGGACAGAGGTAACTTTTTATTGCGAAAAATGTACGGCTCCCTCGAGATTTCCTTTTGCGCGCACGAAGTCGCGGGCAACATCTAGTAGTGAATAAAGTTAAATTTTGAATTACTATCTTAAATAATGCAGCGCCGCGGCGCGTTTCGGTGGTAGCTGACCGTAAGCCTGAACCTAATTAAAAAGCTTGTCTATTTAGGTACTTTGAATCCCTCAATTCTCGTATTTAAGTAGACTTTTATTTTACTTCATTAGTTTTGTAAATGTAGTGACATATTGTTACCGTGAACAGATTTTATAACGTTTCGACCAATCAGAGCGCGTTTCACGTTGGTTTAACGTTCATAAAAACATCGTTTGGGAGTATAAGCGTATCGGGACTTGATTGTAATTGTATTAATGCAGGTTTTATTTAGCAGAATTGCCCCTCAGAGCATGATCCTACTACTTTTATAAATGTGAAAGTTTGTGAGGGTGGATGGATGGATGTTTGTTACTACCTACTAACGTAAAAACTAATGTATTTACGCGGGCGGAGCCGCGGGCGAAAGCTAGATCAAAATAAAAGTTGTTACCTATTCATCAGTAAGTACTTGTAACGTGTATTGTCATTGAAAACACTGGTATAGTGACTATGATGATAGTAGATTTGGTGAGGTGAAATGTGGAGCGAAATTAACATTGTGTTAGGTAACGCTATGGGTCATGGTTAGATTACGTTGCCGGTGATGACCGGGCCGACGAGTTTGTAAACCTACGTGACTAAGGTCAAACTTTTGGCGAGTGGAGAATCCCGTCTTTCGTGGGGTTCGTGGAGAGTCCCGACTTTTGTAAAATTCATTAAGAAACCCGTCTTTCGCGGAATTACTTGAGAATCACGTCTTATATAAAATTGGGGAAGAAGCGAATCCTGTATCCGCGTAGATATACTTAGTTCAGGTATTTCCCCTTGAATAATTAAAAATCTGATATTGCCTTTTCCTATTGCGTTAACAGTGTTATTTGTTTGATGTATATTTAATAGTTATGGTAACATGCTAGGTGCGTACAATAAAGGTGTGTTTTGGATGTCAAATGACAAACCGATACACGCTATTCTAATGGGAGTTTATGGTTATAAAAGTAATTTGAACAATTAAAACCACGTTCATATGATAGGTTGGATATTTTATCATATAAGCTCTGTTTTCCTAGCATAGCGTTGCCGTCATATAGCGATGAATGAACGTTTTATATGTAAAAAAACGGTGACAATTACAATTCTCTTGGAAACAGTGCAATTTTCTTCACATAGAAAATGTTCATACACCGCTGTATTACGGATTCTATATGACGGCAACGCTATCCTAGGTGTGGGGTCTGTATACAAGTGTGTGAATGCTGACGCGTGCGAGAAATAATTGTGTGTGTAAGATATGTGTGTGGCAGGAGTCAGATCGAAATTATACAATAAACCAGTTGGCATCTAGCACTCGTTTGTTTCACTTGTGTTCCCTATTAGGCTCTACCCTTTATTATACCACAGTCCTAACAGTGGTACATAACAGTGGTGACCCCGACTCAACTGAACGCGCCCCGACTTCTCTCCAACGCGCCCGATCCGACGCGAAGTGCGACGCGACCCGACCCGTCGAGTGCAGCCAACTCAACTTCAACGCGGATTCCAACTCCAGCGCGTTATGATCGAGCCGCAGCAGCATCTCCCAGCCATTTAGGAAAACAGAACTTTAGGCCGCCGCGCTGCCTTGAAGACAGTGGCGAGTGGTTGGAGGAGCATCAGTTTAAGCGTAGGGGAAAAGAAGCAATTAGAATAGTTAGAGAAAATGGTCAACTAAATATTTGAAATTACAATATCTTGCTATTTACCATTTGTTTAATAACTAGCTATTTCCCGCGGATCCGACCACGTAAATATACTATCGAGTATCCCGAGGGAACACTGTATTTTTTCGGGGAAAAAGTAGCCTATGTTTTAATCCAGAGCCTAAACTACTATCATACCAAATTTCATCAAAATCTGTTTAGTACTTTTTGCGTGAAAGAGTAACAAACATCCATCCATACATCCTCACAAACTTTCACATTTATAATATTAGTAAGAAAATGTAGTAAGATGTACGAGTACCAATGATCAAAGATCTTTGCTTATCCGTAAATATATCTAACATGATATCTATTTTTAACTTTGGTATGTCCCTAATATGGTATTTTTACCCGACTGTCAAGAAGGGTTATGTTTTTGGCGCGTATCTTGTATGTAGGTAGGTATGTATGTATGTTTGTAAATTCCTTTATTCACACGTATCTTCGGAACGGCTGAATGGGTTTCGACAATTAAGGTATAATAAAATTAGAAATCGTTGTAATTGGTTCAATTTGGTTTATTTTTTCTCTTCCCTCCGTATAATGAAAACTCTTTATAACGAAAAAAAATACTCGGTCCCTACTCCCTTGAAATTCGTTGTAGAGTTTGTTGTTTACACTTTAGGTACTTACAATTTGGCGCCAAAATCAGCCATTTTGTATTTTTTTAACTATCTATAGGTATTATTTTCAAAGATATTGCGGATTGTCTGAAGCATTTTTGTGATTCGTGAAAACGCATACATATTTAATACACATCCATGACCCAGGAACACAGAAAAACTTTTTTGATCCTTCGGGGGGATTCGAATCCGAGACCCTCGCGAACACTATCGCTGTAACCCATTGACTATTGAGCTACAGAGGTGGGTAGTGATATAATTTTTTCTAGGACTAGAGCTGGATGATGATGATGTTAATCTTTAGAGTAACACTTTAAAGACTTTAGACTTTAAACTTTAAAAGATTTTTAAGCTAGGCAATATATGCTGATCACAAGGAAAATGATCCTTCATGTCGGATTGACATGTTAAGTGGGTATTATCTCTAGCTTCTACCGCTGAGAGACGAAACTTAGGAAGAGTGGCACTTACTGCGTGCACACTTAGGCTTCACAAAGGGATGGGTAGCTGATTTATTTTATCTGGAATACCTACTGGTACAATAAAACGAGAGAGAGAACTTTTTCTGTCTCGTTTTATTGTTGGTACATAGAAAATGATTTTATAACAAACTTTAACACAAAATATTAAAAAATTACGTAATAAACAATTATTAAAAAACAAGTTGTTCCTCATTAAGTTTAAAAGTTGACCTTACCTTCCACGTAGGTTAAAAATTGTGTCTATATAATTGTGTCTTATTGTAACTACTTATTTGTATAAAAACAAAAAGTTTGAAACAATAAATGATTAAGGTTAGGTGAGTACAAACAAAAAATGCTTACCTATTAGCAAAATAAATGAACACCAGTTAATTGTTTATAATAAACATAATATGGTTTCTTCTAATATTTTTTTATTAATCCTCAAGTGTTTTTTACTCGGTATGTCCGTAATTAATCCAACGAACTCATCCTTATACGAAGTGTGTAGACCTAATAGTTTCCGAGATTAGCATAATATTCTTATTCAAGGTAGGTATACATTCGCACATACCTAGTATGAGGAAAAGATTTATGATTTATTTATACCTACCAAATTAAAAAATGTATCAAATTAGCAAATTTTTTGTGCTCACGTTTTCCGTATAAAATGTAGGAAAAATAAATACATAGGATTAACGGCAAACGATCACTTCACGCGTGAAAAATACGATACAAAAAATTTGCGGGTCTATGCCAAAGAATCTGAACATGACTGTGCATATTTGATATGTCGGCTTTTTGTTTAAGAGACCATTGGCATAATCGTTGAAAAAGTCCGCGTAGAAGTTTGTTAAGAAGTAAGTTAAGTTGAAGTAAAGTCTAAGTATATTTAAATTTAACAAACGTAAAGTTTTCTATTTTATTTTTATTTCGACATAAAGAGCGGCAATTTGCTTTTGATAATTCAGTATTCACGCCGATCGGTGGCGGTAAAGCGATTTGGGCGAGGCAGTTCGTTTGCCCTTAAACGCGCTAAAGTTTTCAGAGTGCCCGCTTCAGCCCACGCCCAGGGGCACGATTCTCATGCATTAGAGAAAATATTTTTTTAGAACCAACAATGTGCATTCTCAGAACTTCACAATCGAAATCTAGTGACATTGCTGGAACTATTTCGAATATGAAATTCTGAATAGCCACAAAATGTGTTACGTTCGTAATAAATTTGAACTTCGTTTTTTTTTTCGAACGTGAACTTTTCTCTATTGCATGAGAATCGTGCCCCTGGGCTGCAGGTAATTACTTATTAACCAACCCCCGCGACTAAACGGCCCTAAGCTGCCGCGAGCACGCACACCACTCCCAGCCATTACTATGACACATGTAAACTTCGTCAGTCGTATTACTTACGTACCTCTCTTTGTTTCAGATTTATTAATTCTCTAGTTAATAATAACCAAAGATGGAGGCTATTCAGGCGTGGTACACAGACCTCATGGACCATAGGAGCGGTAAGATTTTTTATTTTACTATTATCTATTTATTCATTTTGTACATTAATTACATTTCTGAAAAAAATATTTTCTGAAATATTTCTAAGTTGTGTGTTATGCATAGTTTCAAAATTATCTCATATACTTTTCAAATTTTTTATGGTTCCGTACCCAAAAGGTAGAAACGGAATCCTATTACTGAGACTTCGCTGTCTGTCTGTCCGTCCCTCCATCCATCCGTCCGTCTGTCATAATATTGTGAACCGCGAATCGTGATGGCTTTTGAAATTTTGAGAAATTTCAAGATAAACATAACAAAAAAACAACAAACGAGATTTTTCTGCCGTTTTGTACGGAACCCTTCGTGCGCGTGTCCGACTCGCACTTGGCCGGTTTTGTAATTATGCTTAGAATATACATTTTTAGGGTTCCGTAATACTTAAGGAACCCTTATAGTTTCGCTCTGTCCGTCTGTCTGTCTGTCTGTCTGTCTGTCTGTCTGTCTGTCTGTCTGTCCGCGCATCTAGCTCCTGTAATTATGAATATAAGTTGATGAGATTTGGTGTAGTTATAGATTGTGTATAGATCACGGTTTCGGGATCATAAAAAAGTAATAATTTTATATTTTAGGGGTGGCTCTCCATACATGTGAAGCGGGGATGAAAAATATTTTTTCACTCTACCCCATCGTGTGGGGTATCGTAGAATAACACCCGGTTTCTGAAAGGCTGATCAACGCAATAATTACCTAATCAGCGGTCAAATCTCTTGTCAAGAGTAAATTGAGTTGCAAAAAGCTTGATCAGTCGTTTGATTTGATCACCGTGTTAGTTAACAAAACTAATGCCAAATCTCATGTCAAACGCTGTTTTCGGTTTCTGGAAAGCTATTTAAGGCGTAATCATAGATTAATCTATTGTCAAATCTATTGTCAACTGATCAATGTATTTCGGTGAATTAACTTTTAAAAATATTAGTTTTTCTATGAGTTTTTCCCATTTTTCCACTGATATTGTTTACAGAAGGTATTTAAAGTGTTTTTACTAAGTTAATTTGGCGCATTTACCTAAATTAGGTATGTAGGTACATATTATAAATATATTTAATAACTCCCCACACCGATTTCGGTGACGGTGGCTGTTTTCATTGAAACCAGGCCAGTAAAGCAGGAGTAATTTTTATAGTGCCCAAGTGTGTGCGCAGTACACAAGAGCACTCTCTCTTCCTTTACTCTCATAATCCAGTGGGACGGACCGACACAACTGGTGAGGGATAAATATATAGGTATAGTATATTATATAATATAACAGCCTCCGTGGTCTAGTGGTTAGACCATTGGCTCTCGACTCGGAGGTCGCGGGTTCGATTCCCGCGTTGGAACAACAAAAAATGTTTCCAAGTTTGGTTAGGACAATGCAGGCTGATCTCCTAATTGTCCGACAAGATGATCCATGCGTCGGATGGGCATGTAAAAAGTCGTACCTGCGCCTGATCTCTCATCAGTCGTGTCAGTTATCCGTCTCACTGTGTTATGAGAGTAAAGGAGGAGAGAGTGCTCTTGTGTACTGCGCACACACTTGGGCACTATAAAAATTACTCCGGCGTAACTAGCCTGGTTTCAATGAAAACAGCCACCGTCACCGAAATCGGTGTGGGGAGTTATTAAATATATTTATAATATGTACCTACATACCTAATTTAGATAAATGCGCCAAATTAACTTAGTAAAAACACTTTAAATACCTTCTGTAAACAATATCAGTGCTGCTCTTGTGTACTGCGCACACACTTGGGCATTATAAAATTACTCCTGCGTAACTGGTTTCAATGAAACCGGCCACCGTAACCGAGATCGGTGTGAGGAATTATTATTATTATATTATAAACGCTTCAACTAATTTCTTTAATGCTCTATGCCTGATATGATTAATCTAATTGAATAATAATGTGTATTGTAAATAAGTAATTCATAAAACTTTGCTTACATTTTCATTAGCAACATTTTGCCTGATGTTTCTCTCTCTTACTACTTCCTTGTAATATTTGTCAAGAAAAAGTTCGAAATTGGCGGGCTAACGAAAAACGAACGAATATTTCACTCTGTAAATTTACATTATTCTTTTACTTAATGGCAATCGCGGTTGCAAAGGTTTTGCATCATTCTGCCAGAAATTTACATTAATTTCACTCTTTTCAACGAAATATTGAACGTAAAATTGGACGCCACACACGTGTGATTATGTTAAAAATCAAACTACGTGTTATGTCAAGATGATCTATGATTAATAAATTTTTCACTAATTAGCGTTTCAGAAACGCAAATTGATTTAACTATCTTGTTAACTTAACATACGCGTTAGTTGATCAACTATTTGATTAGCCTTTCAGAAACCGGGTGCCAGTCTTTTAAAATAAAGGCAAGGTTTCATACGTTACTTTTTTATAAAGTCGACCATTTTCGAGTAATCGGCCTCCAAAGTAGTTTGTAAGTTGGTCCCCCCCTAGCATTTTTAAACTATAGGAGATAGAAACTTGCAAATTTCCATGCTGATAGATCATGCTAAAAACTCTTTAGGAAAACTATTTTGAACAAAATCGCATCATAATTTCTATTTCTAGAGCAATTATAGAAAAACAAATTAACATAAAGCAAAATAAGAATAATTATATATAATGTGAAATGATTATTTAAAATAATGTTTCAAAATTGGTTGCATAGTTAAAAAAAAACTGAAATTAATAATTAATAAAAAAAAAACGAATTAATAATAACTAAAACACGCTGTCGGGTTTGAACCTACATTCGAGGACAAACACTGTGATTAACTGAGCTGCAGTAATTATATAGATTGTTACGAATTTATGTTTCTTTACCAGAATTAGAGCTAAGTTTTGAAACACATGTAAAATTTTAATTAGTAATTAATTTTACGAATATATGCCTCTTTTACCAATTATTACAATAATTTAATAACACTGAAAACACATTAATATATGTTATTAATTACCATAGTATTATTGTTTTTTATTATAATTTAATACCTACCTTTAATATTAATAGCATCAATTTGCTAGTAACTTTACGAAAACAATATGGCGCTACTCGCTAGTCTGTTTAAATCGTCGGTTGTTTTTGAAAAATAATACTAGATGTCGCTGTGTTATTGGATTTAAATTCTGTATCACGCTATCGAAAACCTCACTGATATATTGTATTCTTTATACATTGAGATAGGTGATATCGTCTTAGACTTAAATATGCTCAAATATTAATCAAATATTATGTGAATTAGCTAATATTAAAATTAATAAAAACTCTGTAAAATATTTAATATCATCGAAATCGAATAAAAATTAATCTTAAAGAACATCTGGTAGTATATTCAGTATTCACTATATATTTTGATTATTAATCAACATTCAAAATAATAAAGAAATAATACATAATACTACATAATAATATTATTATTAATTTATCATACGTTTAAAATTTTATAGTGTACTATAGTGTATAGTAAACTTAATAGTTTACGGAACCCTCTTTAGACATGTCCTGACATGCTCTTGGTTAGGTTATTGTTAATTTGATAGTTTTGTAATCGCTTTATTCGATCAAATCAAAGTTGCTGGTATCTGGTGAAACTTAAGTAAGTACATACTTGTAAGTAGGTGCAGTGCAGCGTTATCCTTATGTCACAATAAATATTGAATCACCCACGCCTAGATTTACTAATTTACTATACAATTCAATGTATTTGGCCTGTTATTTGTTGGTTAGGTTTTTTCTTCTTTTTCTTAAATATACATTAAGAGGGATTGCAATTTCAATGTCTCGCTAAATACTCGTTAACGGCTGGACGGATTTGGCTTATCTTGGTCTTGAAATAATTGTGAAGGTTCAAGGAAGTTTTAAACGGTGAGAAATATTGGAAAATAACTGCGGGGAAAGTACTAAAAACGACGATTGAATTTTCCCATACCTTTAGTAGGTATGAATCACTGTGTTCAATTTGTGACTAGACTCAAATATTTATTGGTGCGTTTACCTGATCGGTTATTTATTTATTGCTGCTGATAGTTAAGAAAAACGTCTGTCAGGACAGCTAGTATTGGAATAAAATGATATCGGTTAACCTCACTTGCATATAAAGTTACTGTGAATACAACAATCACGACGCTACTAGGAAGTGGACACGAGAGCTGCAGTGACGCAAATGCACGCCTTCCGTCGGTTGTACAATCACTAGTATAAATATATTCATTACCACACATACCATGGGTAATATCTGTGGAAACGCACCAATAATATTTTCCATTCAGTATTTTTTATTTATTTATTTATGGTCGCTTTTAACATTTACGGTCAGGAAAATTATTGTACCTACGAACGCTGAACGCTATCTGGCTTTTAACGTAGTGTGCTATGTACCTTAATAGGTAATATCTATGGTCGCTTCACACCATGTCAGTCTGGCCCTGTGGTAAGTATTCGAAGAACTTGCGTTACGAGGACCAGACAACGGAAAGTAGGTATATTATATACTTTGATATATTAGGTTGGGGAAAAAGTTTCTTCGCATTTTATATAAAAATTCAAAAGGTTTTTTTATAAAGTTTATTTACAAGTGACTAAAGTATATAAGAGCCATTTTGTTCGATAACTTTTTGCCATCTTGTTGGTAGGTACATGATCCCATTGCTATAAAATTTTTGGGTCTTCTGATGAAAAAACTGCGACAAGTGGTTTTGGCAGTCCTCTTGTGATGTCAACCTGACACTGCCTAAGGATTTCTGCAGCGACCGAAACAGGTGGAAATCTGAAGGTGCAAGGTCAGGACTATACGGCGGATGCATTAACACCTCCCAGCCAAACTCCCGTAATTTTTTCTGAGTGGCTAAAGATGTGTGAGGTCTAGCGTTATCATGGTGAAAAACCACACCCCTTCTGTTGATTAATTCCGGCCGCTTTCTCTCAACTTCTTGCTTTAATCTCATCAGTTGTTCGCAGTACAGTTCAGAATTGATGGTCCTGCCTGGCGGTAACAGCTCATAATGAATAATGCCCTTCCAATCCCACCACACACACAGCATCACCTTGTTGCGAGTTAACCCGGGTTTCGCCACAGTCTGTGAAGCCTGACCGGCCTTTGACCACGATCTTTTTCGCACGTTCTTGTCGTACGTGATCCACTTTTCATCACCAGTTATCAGCTTCTTCAAAAATGGTTCGGTTTCATTACGTCGTAATAAAGAATCACAAATGAGTACACGGTTCATTAGGTTTCTTTCAGTGAGCTCATGAGGCACCCAAATATCGAGCTTTTTTGTGTACCCAGCTTTTTTCAAATGCGCCAAAACCGTTTTGAGGTCAATCCCCAGTTCTTCAGCTACATCGTAACTACTAATATGCCGATCTTGCTCCACTTTTTCAAAAATGGCAACAGTTTTGTCCGTAACAGGGCGACCAGAGCGACGTGCATCTTTGATATCAAAATTTCCGGATTGAAAACGCTTAAACCAAATTTGCGCTACTCTCACAGATACTGCATTAGGTCCATAAACATCACAATTTTTTTTCGCTGCTTGTGTTGCATTTTTACCTTTTTTGTAATAAAATTTTAAAATGTATCGAAATTCTTCATAAGAATCACTCATTTTAACAATAAGAAAAACAAATGAAAATCTCAAATTTACCTAATTTGAATTTGGAATTGTCTTCTGTAATATTAAAACTTTTTAATGATACCAAAATCAGCCAGATACAATTGGTATAGCCCAAGATATTTTATGACAAGTTCATACATACTATAATGCGAAAAGACTTTTTCCCCAACCTATTATATTTAATATTTTTATTATATCATACACATTCATGACACAAGAACACAGGAAACGTTTTGGTTCCCTCGGCGAGATTCGAACTCGCAACCTCAGAATTGAGCACCGACTCGCTTTAGCCACTCAATATATCTAAAAATTTGTTTCTACAATTCCATGTTGCTTATGATGATAGTTGTATGGACAATGCAAGAAAGCTTAGTATCTATGGTACAACCTAACTTTTGCGGTTTATCTACTAATATAGATACATCATACAAAGAATTTTTGAGGTTAACAACACGGCATTATCTCAGTATATCTCAGTAGGTACTTTATATTTATTTAGCAAAAACAAGAATAATGTGACTGAATAAAGTGTGTGAAATTGAAAATATAGCTACATTGTTGTGCAACACGAATAATGGGAATAAACAAATAAAAAAATAGTTACAGCTCATTAAAATTTAATATTTTTGAAATCCATAAATGTGTCAATATATTTTATACGACAAAAGGAAGAATATATAAGCGTTGTCAACATCTAAAACTGCCATGGGTAATGGGGCAGGACAGCCGAATAGCCACGGAAATAGTCGAACGATACCGAAGATTCATGAAGTATGCGTTTCCATCTTTTCCTTACATAATATACCATATTATATTGACATATAATAGCACAAATTTAGACATGGACGTTGATATTAAGCTATTTCCCTGCGGGCAGCCGAATGCCCTACCCCGGGGCTGTTATAGATACGGGAAATCGTATTATATTGTCATTTATCTGTAAATAGGGTTAATCATTATGGTGTCTACAGACACACGAATTTGGTACGGAGCGTACAGCGGATCTGGTACGCTCCGTACCAGATCCGAGCGTGTGTAGGGCAGTCCGGCGAACATATGAAGAAGGCGAAGAGTTCACCGTTGTCCGCATCGGATCTGGTTCGCTCCGTACCATATCCGTGCGTGTGTAGAGCAGTCCGGCGGTTAGGCCGTACAACGGTATCAGTGTTGCCAACTTAGGGATGTACCCCCCAAAATTAGGGAAAATATCTACGGGGGTTTACTAGGGGACAGGATGTTTAGAGTTTACTCCTTATGAATCAATGGCTATATACACACATTAAAATAATAAAAATTATTTTAATGTGTGTATATAGCCAGGGATATGAAAATGTATTGGGAGTGAAATCAGACTAAGACAAGTTAGTTTTATGTTATTCACGCGTAAGTCTTTATGTTAAACACATAACCTTTCTTTCTAGCTTATTATCTCTTAGACCTGTCAATGGTATAAGTAATCAGGGGTAAAATTTGGGGAGAAATATTTTTTAAAGTGTTGGTATCACTGCCCGTTATCAATGAATTGCGGGAATCATCGTCGTCGTTTAAGAACCGCACTGTAAATAGAACTCTGTGCTAATGTAATAGAGCATAAAATCGAACACACGAGTGTCGAGCGTTTCGCTTCACTGCACCGTACCAATTCGTGCGTGTGTAGTGACACCGAATTTGGTCTCCGGATATGGTTCGCTGTACGCTCCGTACCAAATTCGTATGTCTGTAGATAGTATTAGGTTCAAATCATAACGTATATACTCTGTAAGTACTCAGTATTATCATAGAAAAAAATAATTCTGTCTCTATACGTACTAACTGACAAAAACCTTACCAAGCGCATGTCTGGACTCAGGACATGTCTAAAGAGGGTTCCGTAACTATAACCGCGTAAAAGGTTATTTTTTTAATTACCTACTTCAAAATGTAATGTCCTATTTCATTGAAAATATACCAAATTTCATTTCATCCATTTATATTCATAATTGAAGAAGCTAGAAGCGCGGACAGACCGACAGACAGACAGAAAGACGGACAGAGCGAAACTATAAGACTTCCTTATGTATTACGGAACCCTAAAAAGAAAAGAGAGGTATAAAGTGTCTTGAAATATCATTTTACTGGCTGATATTATAAAACAGAGTATTTTATTCAAAAACCCATTAAAAGTTAAAATTTTTGCAGCTTCGTTTAGTATATTTTTTCGAACGTAACTGCACAGATTACTAAATAGTTTTCGTAACTGTTTGTAATTGTCCAATTTGTTAATTACCGTAAGCGCGAACAATACTACAACTAAAAGTAGTATCATATACCTATCTATATATGCCTTCTATCCTAATATATTATACTAGATGTTGCGCGCGACTTCGTACGCGACAACAGAAAAACCCGCGGTAACCGTACATTTTGTCGCGATAAAAAGTAGCCTATGTAGTTCCCCTCCCCCGTTGTCTTACATCAAAATGATATAGATGTAGTTGAATTTGACTGGTGTTGGTTGTTGACGTAAATTCTAATTCATGGTTAAGACAACGTATGTCGGGACAGCTAGTCTATACTAATATAATAAAGAGAAAAAGTTTGTTTGATTGCATTGAATATGCTCCGAAACTATTGAACCGATTTTGATGAAAATTGGCACAGATGTAGAGTAGACCACGGGGAAGGACAGGCTACTTTTTATCGCAGAAAAATGTACGGTTTCTGCGTTTAATTTGCGCGCACAAGTCACGGGAAACATTTATCATTAAATAATGTTTGATTTGATCATGGATTCAATATTGTCTCTCGGACTTATAGAATGCAATTTCCGTGTGCTTGTCAACATCATCGCTTGCTCGGATGCCAAGGTGAAAAAAATCAAGACTCCAGCATGCACAAACGGATTCCTTCACGCTTGATGTTAATGCAATAATATGTTTGAACATCTAATGCGCTATGTCAGATTTACGTGGTCATATGGAAATGTAACACGTCGCCACGCACTAAAACATGTAGACTGTCATTGTTTTTTGAAAAAGCATAGTATCCTTTTTAGGGTTCCGTACCCAAAGGGTAAGAACGTGACCCTATTACTAAGACATCGCTGTCTGTCCATCCGTCTGTCCGTCCGTCTGTCTGTCACCAGGCTGCATCTCAAGAACCGCGATAGCTAGACAGTTTAAATTTTCAAATTATGTATTTCTGTTGCAGTTATTAATAACAAATACTAAAAACAAAATGAAATAAATATTTAAAGAAGGCTCCCATACAAAAAACGTGATTTTTTGTCGTTTTGTACGAAACCCTTTGTGCGTGAATCTGACTCGCACTTTGCCAGTTTTTCTGAATATTAAAAAATCATATATATTAATACGTGAAGCAGAAACCTTCGGGACAGTTACACAAAAAATGTGCTAACGGTGGAATATGATATTTGGCACAGTTAAAATGTCTGTAGTAGGTGTGTAAAAAGCTAATAGGCAAGCGGACTGATTTTTTTTTATTGCATTAATGAATAGTACTCTTAAATATGAGTAACTTCTCAGAAGAAACCGTATATCAAAAGTCAATATTTTCAAAGGTACAGCGATTTGTATACAAAATTTCGCGAGTCTTTATACCAAAAAAATTTTTTTTTTGCGAAATTGGTAAACAAAACCTACATCATTAGTTTACTCACATCATATACAAAAACATTCATTATGGTAAGTATGAACTTAAACGCACAAATATCGGAGATATTTACAAATATATTCCTGCGGCCATATACTTCATATACCTACTACTTCATATACAAGTGACGTCATTTTTAGGTCGACTTTAGTATGGAGCGTTTTTAGGAGGCTCGCGAAATTTTTTATACAAATCGCTGTACCTTTGAAAATATTGACTTTTGATATACGGTTTCTTCTGAGAAGTTACTCATATTTAAGAGTACTATTCATTTATGCAATAAAAAAAATTGTCCGATTGCCTATTGTTTATTTAGTAATGCTTAGAAATTAAAAAAATAATATATAACAACACACACTAACTCAGATTCTTAACACACACTATAGTGCGTTTGTTAATCGTACAATTTTGTTACTCGTTGAGGTTTCTCAATCTATCACAACATTTACATTTTTTATCTTGGTAAGAGGCAAAGGAACTCTTATAAATTTGAAACTTATAAAATAACTAGCTGTTGCCCGCGCAACTGTTGCCCTGATGACGCAATAATGCATTAATTTCGACCAAATTTGATTATTAATAAAAAAGGTTATATTGAGTCAATCTTAAAAGATAGACATATACTGTCGCGGACATTTTTTTAGATCATTTAAAGAGGAATAATTATTTCATACATATTTTTTGGGTAACTTGGGTAACGCAGCGCAACGGAAGCCCACGAATATGAATAATTTTCCCTGTTTTTGCAACATTTTACTGATGCTTCGCTCCTATGCAGCGTAATGTTATACAGCTTAAAGCCTTTGTCGATAAATGGACTATCAAACACAAAAATAATTTTTCAATTCGAACCAGTAGTTCCTGAAATTAGCGCGTTCAAACAAACAATCGAACTCTTCAGCTTTATAATATTAGTATAGATATGAATTGTTATAGGCGAATTTTGCCCACAGGTCTACTCTATCGTAGAGTAAAACTGTGAGATTGGATAAAAACTTATTATCACAGTATGGCCTTCATCACACCAACTGTACTAGCTTTGGCACATGCCAATTGGACTCTTCGGTCGTAATGATTGGCGCAGCGCTTCAAAACCGAATAGCTCAAGCCATTACTAGGATGAGGAGGCTGACGACCGCTCGACAGCTTTGCGTCATCTGCTTTACTGTCGCATCTAAATATTTGTGATGCAGCATTTAAATTCACGTGCAAATATTTGACACTTACGTTAATAAGGATAAAATATAATGTCTCCGAAAATCAATTACGAATACTTCGGGCACATGATCCACTGTATAAGTAAAGAGTTTTGCGGAGAGTCACTCATGTATGGGTGACCCTCCGCAAAACGCAAACTCGTCCATATAAAGAAAAAACATTTTTTTTTTTCTAGTATAACAATTTTTTTTCTGCTTAAACGTCTTTACATAAGCAATATATCCTATGCCTAAAATATCCGTAATTGATTTTACCGAACCTTATATAAAGTCATCGGCAACGAATGTTTGCACACCGAATAGGTACATAATTAAACAATATTTGTTTACATTTCAACTCAAATATTTTTTCTTTGGATTTTGCACGGTATTTTTCTGCAAATTATGATATTATCTACAATGAGTTGTAAACACATAGAGTAAAAGATAGTTCACACTGCCCATAATTGTCTCAATGTCAAACAAATACACGGCTAATAAATATTGAAATAAATAAAACTTATTTTACAGACATTTAATCTGTGCATTGTATTTCTATTTGTACATAATAATAATAATATCTATGGACGCTTCACACCACGTCAGTGCTAAGTATCCGAAGAACTTAAATAAATAAATAAATACTTTATTCCCATTTTAATTCTTACACTACCATTACATTTTAATTAAGAAAAAGATAAGAGAGAAAAAAATAACAAAAGGCAATAAATAAAACTAAATTAAACTCTAATAAATATAAATTATTATGGCAGTGCAATGACTAAAAATAAGGAAAAGGGGATCACTCAGGTTATGACAGTAACAGTCGCCGCTATCCCTGGTCTTCCGTGATCCCCTGCCCCCATCTTATGTTAAAAAAAAAGGTACAAAATATACAAAATAAGACAGTAAACAGCTTAACAAAGAAAAATAAGAATAAAAAAATCTACTGATCATTATTGTTATGATAGATGCAGTTCATAATTATGTATAAGTATGAGTATGGCCCCTAAAATTTTGACCCTTCCAACATCAACCCCCATTTTTTGTTCTATCTTAATAGAACAACCTCTGTCGGGAACAACTAGCAGCTAACACAGCTAACTTGTGTTACAGGTACCAGAAAACGGGAAGTATATTCAATACTTTTATACTATACATATATATTTAAGATTTTTGTTACATTATACACATATTTAATACACATCCATGACCCAGGAATACAGAAAAACTTTTTGTCCCTTCGGCAGGATTCGAACCTGCGACCCCCGGCTTGAGCACCAAAGCGCTGAACCACTGAGCCACAGAGGTCGTCAAATACTAACACAATAAATGACGACCTTTGCGACTCAGTGGTTGAGCGTGTTAGTGCCAAAACGGGGTGACGGGTTCGAATCCCGCCGAAGGAACAAACATTTTTCTGTGTTCCTGGGTCCTGGGTGTGTATTAAATATGTGTACGATATAAGAAAAATCTTAAATACAACTTTAAATATAAAGTAGAAAAGTAATATGTACATTAGGGTGGAGCACAAATGTATGGCGAAAATTTTTTATTTTTATTTTGATTTCTAAGTGCGAGGGATTTATGCCTTATGTAAAAACATAAACACATGTCAATTTTAGTAATAATTAAAAATTGCTTTCTACCTCCGAATCACTTCTGAAGTTCCGAAATTCTTTAAAATACTGACTTCTTTGTTCAAATCTATATTTATTGTAAGTTAGGGAAAAATGGATGTGAAATAATACACAATGCTATAATCAGATAAGTAAGTATATAATAAATGCAAAAAGAAATAAATGTAACTTAAAAAAGAAATAGTAGGAACACCTTTAGTTTGGTTTAAAATGACATTTTGTATCAAATTTTGGCATTTTGGCTCTTGATTCTAATTTTGCCTTTATGGCACCTAGCCGCGATTTCTTCGTACATTGGGACATAGCTGCTTCTGTTCACAGCTCGCTCTTTGCTGGGTATGGCACAGAAGACGCAAAAATGATAGCTGACCCTCGCCACCAGACTGAACAATATTGGAAATTTCGTCGTCGACAAGTTTTTAAAAATTGGTGGTTCAGTTGTCTCGTTTTGCTAATTTATTATGTTGATATAATTTAATGCATTAATATAAATTTTGGTACGTCAAAAAGCCTTTGAAATTATACGCCACTGCTTCTAAATACGCCGGGTAGCCAGTAGCCACCTCACGTATACCTGTGTTTTCGTTCATCAGTTATCATAGGCACTAATAAATTGTCAGCATGCGCAAAATATCCGTTCATTTTAATTACAGTGTCTACGATCTTGAATACGTGGCGGGAACTATCTTTATAATAAGGTTTATTCTTAACTCGCTGTCCCGACACACGTTGTCTTAAATATGAACTGGAATAAATAAATAACTACACCTACAATGCAACCTACGTCCTAGCCCTACACCTACTCCCACAACCAACACTTTTTCCAATATTTCTCACTGTTTAAACCTCCCTAAGCTTCCACAATTATTTCAAGACCAAAATTAGCCAAATCGGTACGGCCGTTCTCGATTTTTTAGTCCCTCGGGAACGGGATAAAAAGTATTCTATGTAAAAACCCAAAAAAGTATTAGCACGCGTGAGCCAGCTCGCATGAGACAATTTTCCTAGAAACTTGTGTCCTAAATCGTCAGGAAAAGTGCCTGTAATGATTGCTGAAAAAATTCTATGCAAGTACTTCTGGTCTGTACTTAGATCGTCGGGCATTTCAGGTTTGCTACCTCCTTCAATTATTTTAAATTTTACTACTGGTAATCTTTTTATTAGAGAGAGAAATTATCTACTTTACACTAACAAAGTGGTTTATTAATCTATTTTTCGAGCAACCTTGTAATACCTCCATTCTTCCCAATATAGACATTAGTTCTGTCACAACCGATTGCCATAACGCGAACGGTCTGTTTTGGGAATTTATACTTTACTGTTCTAAAAATGCTGTAATCGAGAATACCATCCCTTTATTTTTTATTGCCAAATTTGAACTCCCTCGCACTCCTTGTTGGTACTATTTTGCCTTGTTTTTATTTTTAGGGTTCCGTACCACGAATGGAAAAAACGGAATCCTTATAGGATCACTTTGTTATCCGTCCGTCTGTCTGTCAAGACCCTTTTTCTCAGGAACGCGTGGAGGTATTAAGCTGGAATTTATATCAAATACTCAGGTCTACTGTCGCTTACAGCTGTGAGAAAATCAAACTTCTAAGCCAACGCAATCAAAAGTTACAGTCGTTTATGTCGCAAATTTCTGCAAAATTTCAACACTCGCAAGGTCAAAACCTACAGTGTACTTCCCGTGAACTCAGAATCTTGAAATTTGGTACGAAGCAACATCTTATAGTACAGATAAAGGAAAAATTGCGAATACCGTTAATTTTTATTTACATCATATAATAAAAATATTTTTGATAATTTTAAACTTATTACCCCTACTATGACTCGATTGTCGTGATGGGTGAACTTTTACTTATATACTTATGTACGGAACCCTCGGTGTGCAAGTCCGACTCACACTTGGCTGGTTTTTTATTATTAAAATACAATGTATTTCCGATTAATTGAGATAATAAAAAGAAAAAGTTTATCAAGATTTTATAGAAAAAATAAATTACCAACTCCTGCGTAAATTCTGAGTTTTGTAAAAGTTCAATGACCTTTCGGAGGTAGTTATACTAATTTCTATCAAATAATATTTTACAGGTGTATGTTTGAGCTTAAAAGGCATAAACTTTTGACTCTTAGAAGCTCGAAATGCTAAAAAAATTTTTTCGCTCCACCCTAATGTACATATATATAATATTTCCGTTGTCTGGTATTCGTAGCACAAGTTTTTCGTGAGCTTACCACGGGACCAGGTTGACGTGGTGTAAAGCGTCCATAAATATTTATTATAATTAATATTAGGTAAGTGTAACAAAATACCTACTGTATATGTCGTGTTTTAAATTGATATGTCTCTCATGGCTGTATTCTTACGGAAAACTAAGCTATTTTACTAAGTTATGTTACTTTGTGTACGCTTCAAAAACTCAAAAAGTTCTGCACCGATCGAGCTGAAATTTTAGCATGATATATAATTCGCATCAATTTTTTGCATCAGTCACATATCCGCGACCGCGAAAAAACTATATTTACGCGGGCGGAGCCGCGGGCAACATTTAGTTTTGTGAATTTGAAATTGTGAATAAAACGTAGTCGGAACTATTCGTAGAGCTACGGGCTACGGGCTACGGGCGCTACGAGCCCGGACAGGACGTAGCCTTGAAAGCTCGACCTATCTACGTACCTAATCTTAATTCGTAGCGCACTGTTTTCGCTTCATCCTAGTGAGTATGTAGTGATAAATATAAAATACATTACCTACTTTAATGATATGATAATGAATTTTGTGATATCTTTAATTAAATATGCAGTTTAGTAGGTAATAAAATATAGTAACGAAAAATATTTTTTAATGAATAAAGGCCCCAGTCCTCCTTAGATTGAGTTTATTATATTGTGTATCAGCGATAACTAAAGTCCGATTGAACTTTAATACCATGAATTAATGATTTTAAAATATAGGGTACCAATTCAAATTGTCATGGCTCGGGATTGTATTGTAATACGTAAATAAATACTTAAACCAGTTATACGAGGAAGTTTGGAAATATTGCATGGGAAGTCCAACTGGCAAAATGGAATTATAATGATTTTATTGGCCGACGGCCTGCAAGGTTTCGCAATTATTAATTGGAGTTCAGTCACCCCGTCGCGCGCGTCATTATTTCGTGGGGGCTATGGCCTGAACGAAAACCTTCGGACAACTGAACTTGTTACCCCGACGGTAATGTTAGGGCGCACTTGAAATGTACCTAGTACTGTATTGTACTGCCAAGGTCTTTTATTCTGAACCTTAATTCTCGTGATTAATTTACACCTTCATTTAATTTTATTGAATTACTAGATATTGCCCGCGACTTCGCACGCGCTAAAAGAAAGTGGGAGCCGTATATTTTGCCGCAATAAAGTAGCCTATGTCCTTCCCCGTGGTCTACTCTACATCTGTGCCAAGTTTCATAAAAATCGGTCCAGTAGTTTTGGAGCCTATTCGATGCAAACAAACAAACAAACTTTTCCTCTTTATTATATTAGTATAGATAAATTTATCGTCTTGATTTAATAAACTGTTTTTGGAGTTTGGACCAATCAAAACGGGTTTGGCGTTAGTTTGACGTTTATTAGAATACCCTTTTTCAGTTTTAATAATATACGGGACTGGATTTTAACTATATTATTGTACGATTTAATTAGCAGAATCGACCTTCTGACTTTGAATTTTATTAGAAATTTTATTAGAGAAATATTAACCCTTAAGTAACTGTATACCGCCTCGTTTTCTGACGTCCATATGTCTGTACGAGAATCTACCTAACCCCTTTTCCTAGTAACATAAATAGAAAACTTCGTAACAATTTTACAGTGAAAACCTTTTAAAACAACTGTCACGGTACAAAGTATAATATCGGTTTTAACGACTTTCGGCTATTGCGACTATCATGTATCGGTACCTTCAATGTCATCATAACATTTAACTGTATAATAGCTGCGTAACTTGGCAGGTCATTTTTTTAAAGTTCTACATATCAAAAAACCTTGTGACTCGTGACATTATGACCAAAAAATTATAGGTCTTCGTTTCTTTCCGTATTCGAAATATCACGTAGGTAGCTTTGGGCTGTCGGCGCCTATACATGGGTGTCATACGCTCCATGTCTATGTACGGCGCGCCGATCTGCTGGCCGATTCTGTATCGTACATTTTGTGAGTTAATCACTGAGTTAGTAACGAAACTGAGGAGTGAGTAACGGAAAGTCTCACTTTTGTATTCACTATAATACAAAAATGAGATTTACTAACTCAGTGATTAACTCACAAAATGTTCGATACAGAATAGGCCAGCTGGGCCGATAACCTGTCGCCCAAAAACAGGCTCGCTCTTGGACGCCTACAAAGAATGACGGCGACGCGGGCAGTGCATGGTTACCGCACCATCTCAAGAGATGTCGGTGGAGGGACGAAGCGAGTGAGAGGACTCTAGACCTCTGGGCAGAGAACTACAAGAACCGCTGGTAGGCATCGCCCTAATAACGGCTAACGGAGGTTGACCCACTGCTAAAAGACTGGGTCAACCTCCGGCACACTCTCCTTCCGTGTAACACAGGTGCTGACCGGGCACGGCTGCTTTGGTCGGTACCTGTGTGAGATCGTGAGGAAAGTGCCACAAGGTGTCACCACTGTGTAGCTGACAAGGACATGGCCGAGCATACTGTAACGGTACGTCCCGCCTGGATCGGACAATGCGCAGCCGTAATAGCCGTAATCGGACCAGACCTCTCCTTGCCAGCAATAATTCAGGCTATACTTAGCAGCGAGAACGCGTGGCAAGCAGTGGAAGACTTCACGCAAGGAGTTATAACTACGAAGGAGGAGGCCGAGCGCGAAAGGGAACAGAAGGCGCTCGACCCCTCAAGACGGCCGAGACGAAGATGTGCTGTACAACATACCCGTAACGCCCCGCCTTAACCGGGGAATTAGGGGTGGCGGCATGGAGACGCCGCCGCTTATTGCACCGAATCCCCGAGAGAGCCGTGATGCACAACGGACTCCTGCGTATCGCGGCACACGTGGTGAAAGTCTTACACAAGCCCTAAAGGGGCCTCTGTTCAGCCTGAGGGGCACTTAAATGCCCCCAACGGGATGGACCTGCGAACTCCACAACGCAGGGGCGCCCGTCGTTGGAGTCGCGGTTGTTTTGTAGTACTGTCGGAGTACCGCCGAGTTTTAGTGGGTAGGGCTGCGCTAAATTCCATCTTCACGGCCGCAGCAAGTCCTACATACGCGCAAGGGAATCCCCAATCCCCCGCGGAATGCGGAACGGCATTTCTCAGCGTACAAAAAAACCTAAACAAGAGCATGTCAGGATATGTCTGAGGAGGGTTTCGTAGCTATCAACGTGCTATAGGTTTTCTTCAAATTTCTCCAGAAGGGACTTATCGAATTCGATCAAAATATTTTTTTAAAGAGTATTTAGCGGGCGGGAAGTTTTTAGTTAAAGGTAAGAAATGCTAGGGAGGGTCAACTTGGAAACCACTAGAGGTGGATGGAGGTGGAACCCTAATGCCCAAATGTATAACCTTCGCTATTCACATTATGTGTCTAACCATTTTGGACGCATCTACTTGTACAAATTCATCATTTACCTTACAAAGCACATCTATTAGTTTTTTTTGTTATCATAATCAGGCGCTACAGCTGACGTCAATTATAGAATAGTGTTATTATAAAACGATTATATTATTGATATGTAGATTAAACTGCATTTATTGATGTTTGTTTATTATGTTTTTTCATTAAACGGATATTAAAAAGAACAAAGACTCATTAAAACACGTATGTTCGCGAGAATCCTTTGATGTTACTGTACTGGTGGTACCTATGCCTAACTGTGGTATTATGTAAGTTTTTGTGACGAAAAACCTACATATCCTAACGATCTTCGATTATTGGCTTCTTATTTCTAACAAGTACCCGCCTACACAATGCATGACATGTTATGCCGCCATTTCTTAATTAAAAGTTAAGATATGAATATATCCCGCAAATGTTGTTTGGCATTTTGGTGAAAAAAATTACATAATATAAAATTTTGAACCGTCTTATCCGGAAATAAACTTCAAAGCCTACTTTGATTTGAGAAAAGTTTGTCTAACCATTTGGCAAATGGTAGGTAATTATTTGCTCGGAAACTAAATTTGCGGTTGCTACCTAGAGCCCCAAGCAAACTTAATTATTTTTAAATTAGTGGTCCTTTCCAACGTGAATTATATGAAAGTTAGTTAGTTTTTTGCTAGAGCGTGAGAGAAGATATTGCACACCACCCTCCGAACCAGCATTTCTTTTCAGTTAGCGATGATATGCTTAATATTGGATATCCATTTTTATAGACGCTAAATTATTACCATTCCTACTTAGGTGCTTAAAAACTGCAAACTCACAACTAAATATTAAAAACAAAACTCGCCAACTGACGGTCCGTTTCAATAACCTATCTATCATAACTATTTGTGAAAAACGTCGTCATTCAATCATTTGCCGGTTTTTCGCGATACACGACGTTTTGTGACGTTTGACGTTTTTAACAAATAGTTATAGATAAATAGGTTATTGAAACGGGCCGTTAATGATTATAAACTATATTGTATCAGAACCTCAATTCTCGTAATTAAAGTAGACTTTCATTTTACTTTGATTTGATTGAAAGTGAAGCAACATGTTACCATGAACGGATTTTATGACGTTCGACCAATCTAAATGAGTTTCACGTTGGTTTGACGTTTATAAAACACCGTTTGCGAGTTTTAGCGTATGGGGACTTGATTGTAATTGGATTAATACATGTTTTATTTAGAGAATTGCCCCTCTGTTCGTCCGCTAACGCCCGGCGCCCGCACTAATGCGCGGAGAAATAGGATGTTGGTTGGATTACTATATGAGATCACTTGAAGCTACAGTCTCACTCACTGTAGTCTTACGTTTACACTTTACAATCCTATGATCTAGTTGTCCCCATAGGTAAGGCATAGTTTAATGTGTGTTTAACAGCGCCCGTTGTCTAGTGGTTAGAGCATACGTTTACACTTTACAATCCTATAATCTAGTTGTCCCCATAGGTGAGGCATAGTTTAATGTGTGTTTAACAGCGTCCGTTGTCTAGTGGTTAGAGCATAAGTTTACACTTTACAATCCTATAATCTAGTTGTCCCCATAGGTGAGGCATAGTTTAATGTGTGTTTAACAGCCTCCGTGGTCTAGTGGTTAGAGCATACGTTTACACTTTACAATCCTATAATCTAGTTGTCCCCATAGGTGAGGCATAGTTTAATGTGTGTTTAACAGCCTCCGTGGTCTAGTGGTTAGAGCATACGTTTACACTTTACAATCCTATGATCTAGTTGTCCCCATGGGTAAGGCATAGTTTAATGTGTGTTTAACAGCCTCCGTGGTCTAGAAACAACAAAAAAAATGTTGTTTTTAAGTTTGGTTAGGACAATGCAGGTCAAACATTGTTAGACAAAGTCCCTCATCCAAATCCCATAATAATAGGCTGGGACTGCCCTATGAAGAAGAACCAGCCTTCGCCATTGGTAGTTACTCTTTAATTTAAACTTTTTTTTTTCCAGATCCTCGTGTGAAGGATTGGCCGATGATGTCCTCTCCGTTCCCGACGCTACTCGCGTGCGTGACCTACGCTTTATGCGCCAAGAAGATAGGCCCCGCCATCATGGCGAACCGCAAGCCGTTCGAACTACGCAATGTACTAATCGTATACAACCTGATACAGACTATATTCAGCGCGTGGATATTCTATGAGGTGAGTTTTTTTTTTACTTTACAAATCATGTTTCACAAATCTCAATCTTCTAATAAGTGTTGGATTTGTCGGTGCTTATTTTATTTCTAGCAACAGAAACAAAACATGCAAATGAAAACCTCAATTTTCATTTTACTTTGATTGTATTGTAAGTTGAGGGTCATGTTATCATAAACTGATTATATTATGCAGTTTCGACCAATCAGAGCGCGTTTCACGTTGGTTTAACGTTTACGAGAATACCGTTTGACAGTTTTAGCGTATCGGGAAATGATTGTAATTGTATTAATGCAGGTTTTATTTAGCAGAATTGACCCTCAGGTATCTGACACATATCAGTAGATTGTAAAACAGGCCTTTAGGCTAGCGAAATCTATGCCTATAATAAAATAGAAACTAAAATAGTTTTATGTATAATATAGTGGTTTTTCGTGAAGAGTAGGTAACAAACATGGATCCAATATCCATCTTTATTCTATAAACTATTATATTGACTGTATTACATAGAATTAAGAATAAAAATTATGTTTTTTAAAAGAATTATTAAAATAGTACTACACTGCACTAATAAACTAAAGGAACTCTTAAATAAGTTCAGTAAGTACACATATAGCTATAAGTAGTTTTGTTAAAATTAGTTTCCGGTTTTTAACGGTCCCAAAACAACGTTTTTTGAATCCAACAATAAATTCGCAAGATGTTAGATTGATGTGACGTTTGTTTACAAATTTTGCCCGAAAAATCAATCGCAGACTGTTTCCGTGTTTTATTTTATAATTATTTTTTAATCTATGCTAGATTGAGATAGAGAAGTAGCCGGGTGAGGGTTGCGAGTTGCGACCCCCAGAAGGTCACCCCTTCCTTCCCTTTTTGACAATAAAATTTACATTGCCTTTGTATTTTGTTCAAATGCTCATAATATTGCCTCGTGACAAAACACATACACACACTAAATTTTTGGTAATATTTACCTTATATGTATGATTTTTTTGTCGAAATAGGAACTTGAACATGTTTTTGTTTATTTGTCAGTTAGCAGAATTATATCTTGATATAATATTATGTTGTGTATGTTTGTCGTCTTATTTACTCTTGTAGTGTTAATACTTTACATGGCTTTGTTAATTGAAATAGGCGATTTTAATTTATGTCCAGTAAGAAAATTTTTTTTTTTAGAATTTTGGACTTTAAAAATAGAGTAGTCAATATTTCGATATTGATGAAAGACGAAACTAATTATTAAAAACATAAAAACCTAATGAAAAGTGATGAAAGTCAAACTAATCGTAATTATTGTTATTTTAAAGACCTTACTTAGTTCCCAGTCTGATTTTATAATTTTTGACCATATTTTGTTGTGTAACAGATTATTGAAGGACAATTAATTTCAAAATCGGCTCATCACTCAGGGAACGGGATTTCGTGGAAATGATGGTTAAGTTACACTTACGTCAGCTGACATCAGCTGCTCGTAAAAAATGCTCAGCAAATATTTGCCATTCAATAATGCTGTCATCCGCGTAAATAAACAAATTCAATGGCTATTTACAGGACATAACCTCAGAATATCTACTTAGTGCCGTTTTAGGGTTCCGTAATACTTAAGTATTAACTTGAGGAACCCTTATAGTCTCGCTCTGTCCTTCCATCTGTCTGTTCGCGCTTCTAGCTTCTGTAATTATGAATATAAAAAGATGAATTTTAGTATAGTTAAAGCCTATAATTTTAGTAAAGTAAAATATAAATCTCGGTGCAAAACCGAGATTTATATTTTACAATAATAATAATTTTACATTTTAGGCTCTCCAATCTCCATACATGCGAAGTGGGGATGACATTTTTTTTTAATTCCACCCTATCGTGTGGGGTGTGTGTATGGTTGAATAGGTCTTTTAAAATAAAGTTAAGGTTTTATACATGATTTTTTATAAAGCCATTTTTGATTAATCGGCCCCCAAAGTACTTTGTAAGTTGGTCCCCACCATTTCTAAGCATTTCTAAACTATAGGAGATAGAAAGTAATAAGTTTCTATACTGATAGACTATCCTAAAAACTCTCGAGGAAAATTATTTTGAGCGAAATTCGACCATAACTTTTGAAGTAAAGAAAACCTATTATGCGTCGATAGAAACGGAACCCTTCTGACATTCTCTTAGTTAGGTTATTATACATTTTTTCACTACAAATAAAAAGTAGTTGGTATGGTAAAAGTAGTTTGGTTTTCAAGCGGCTTGACAGAAGTTACGAATAAAAAACAAAATATTGATCTTTATACCATCGTAAATCTTTGCTTAGCTGAAAAAGGTTTTGGTGTTGTAATTTGTACAGCATGGTTTATTAATTATAATTTAAAAAATTTAAAAACCCGACTGCGTAAAAAGTAAACCAAACTAAGTAGGTACATAATTAAAACTGAAAAGAAAAAACAAGCACTTAGATATCCGGTGGTCTAGAATTCTATAATATATTATTGAATTAATACTATTGGAACATAACAACTAAACAGTCAGGATCCATTGAAAAATTAGATTGGCTGTCGAATAATGGATCCCGACTGTTCAGTTGTTATGTTCCAATAGTATTAATTCAATAATATATTATAGAATTCTAGACCACCGGATATCTAAGTGCTTGTTTTTTTCTTTTCAGTTTTAATTATGTACCTACTTAGTTTGGTTCACTTTTTACGCAGTCGGGTTTTTAATTTTTTTAAATTATAATTTTTTATTTTATACTTTTTAGTTATGAGTACCTAGCTAGCTATTTAGCAGACTGGATTTCCTATCAGCATCAGTACTACATCACTGGAATGTGAGAATGGTTGTTACGCAACTTTAAATCGATATAGATCCTAAACGGTCAGTCGAATCGAAAGATGTTGAGAGAAAACTAACAATGATTTTTAAATACCTATTCAACGATACCCCACTTGATATGGTTTGTTGACTTTCATTTTTTTCATTTTCACAATATGGCGTCCAGTAGTCGCCATATTGAATTTTCACTAACGTCATGTCTTTAGTGACACTCGCCGGACTAAGAGGAATCGATTGACGTGTGAATCATAAAAATCGGCCCAGGCGTTTGGTCTGTATAGTGCTTCAAAGGAACATACATACATACATACATACATACATACATACATAGGCTGATAAACACATTACCACTCCTTTGCGTCGCGCAGTCGGGTAAAAAAAACTACCTAGAATCAACATTCCACAGCTTCGCGACAGCCTGTTTTTAAAAAAGCTAATGAGCAAATTAATTTTAATGGATTGTCTAACTTTTTGCCTCGGCATAAATCACGATGTAAAAAGACAATACTCTAATAATAAGGTTCTACGTATTTTTTTTAATATGACAGTTAAGTTTAAAAATTAATAACATTTCAGGAATTTGCCTTACGCTTACGTAAATGCTAAATATATTTTATACGAATTTGTTACTACCGGTAGAAATTTCTCGACATTTAAACATTAAAATGACATTTCCTTTCACAAAACGTCCTTCAAACGAAAAATGTAAAAGGAAGTGCACCTAGTGGCTGATTGGCCGACTTAATGATCGAGTAAACGTTACAAAAGACGAAAGTTACACCATAGCATAAATAGTATACTTTTGATAAAGCAGATTTGGATAGAGCTTCTACATACTTATATTTTTATTGGTAGTATAAGAATACTTAGCGTTCGTACTGGCCTAGTAGCGTACTGGGCCTATTTATTTACTGGGCCATCTATAGCGTTTCAGGAGAAACTGGGCATGTTTTGTATCAAAAATTGAATCTATATAAATGCATTTGTGTCAAAGCTCAAGTATTTGAAAGTTGGAAAATCTTTAAAAAACATGGACTTAGGTCACCCTGCGCCTGCGACGGCGAAAAGTATAGATACGTCAGTGGTCAATGGTCATATGGTAGCTTTTACTGATAGCAAGGCTAGGATTAACAAATCAGGTTACCTTTTATCCCGCTAAAATATAAGGCCCGTTATTAATACCTGAACTAAGTAGCAAGGTATTATGTAATTAAATAAAGTGAACTTAATGGTGTAGTAATCGCGACTTATAAGATGTTATAATTTTATTTGATTAATGTGTTATTTACTGTGTAAAACCTAACCAACACCATGTCAGGACATTTCTTAGGAGGGTTCCGTAACTTTCAAATTACATCAAAAGTTACTGTCCGATTTCGTTCAAAATAATCTTCCTAAATAGTTTTTAGCATGGTCCATCTGCATGGAAAGGAACAAGTTTCTATCTCCAATATCTTAGAAATGTTAAGCTACTCAAAAATGGTTGACTTCCTAAAAAAGTCATATATGAAACCTTGCCTTTACTTTTAAAGACGTATTTAACACACGATAGGGTAGAATGAAAAAATATTTTGTATCCCCATTCCCCACTTTACATGTATGGAGATTGGAGAGCTACCGCTAAATTATTATTATTATTTTATGACGCCAAAACTGAGATACACAGTCTTTAACTTTACCCAATTTCATCCATTTATATTCATAATTGACGACCTCTGTGTCTCAGTGGCTCAGCGCATTGGTACTCAAGGTCGCGGGTTCGAATCCCGCCGAAGGAACAAAAAGTTTTTCTGTGTTCCTGGGTCATGGATGTGTTTTAAATATGTGTATAATATAGTAAAAATCTAAAATATTATATGTATAGTATAAAAGTATTAAATATACTTCCCGTTTTCTGGTACCTGCAACACAAGTTCTTCGGATACCTACTTAGAACGGGGCCTGATGACGTGGTGTGATATTATTATTATAATTACAGAAACTAGAGGCGTGGACAGACAGACAGACAGACGAACGGACAGAGCGAAACTATAAGGGTTCCTTGAGTATTACGCAACCCTAAAAAAGATATTATCTTAAAATTATTCGATGTTAATGATATCTAATAACATTTTTATTGTTATTACTCAGTGTACCTATCTATATATTTCTCCAATCGACCTTTTTAGTACAGTTTCCTTGAGTATTACGGAGAGGCCTAAAAATTTTAATTATCTTACAATTATTCGATGTTAATGATATCTAATAACATTTTTACTGTTATTACTCAGGTGTACATATCTCTTTCTCCGGTCGACCTTTTCAGTATTACGGTACAGTTTCCTTGAGTATTACGGTGAGCCCTAAAAATTTTAATTATCTTACAATTATTCGATGTTAATGATATCTAATAACATTTTTACTGTTATTACTCAGGTGTACCTATCTCTTTCTCCAGTCGACCTTTTTAGTATTACGGTACAGTTTCCTTGAGTATTACGGAGCCCTAAAATAGATTTAAATTATCTTACAATTATTCGATATTAATGATATCTAGTAACATTTCAGGTCAACTTAGGTGTACCTATCTCTTTCTCCAGTCGACCTTTTTATTAGAATAGGGCCAATGCAGTCCTGAAATGGAATAAAAAGACAATATAATAATAGATAATAAAAAAGATATCGTCGCGAAAATAGCGTGGGATCGACATTTGTAAGTTCAAGAAACTTTGCAAGAAGTAAGAACCAGTTTGAAATTATCAAAAAGTATGTTGCCAAAGTATGCTAAATTCTAATAAATCAAATTCTAAACGAAGTGACAACTAACGTTTTAGCGATGATACCGTTTATAAATATTACCATATTAAGGATTCGATATACAGTTATAATGTTTGGCTAGTTTGTTTTTTTTTTTTTTTTTTTTAATTGGGTTACTGAGTTAATAGCTTACGTACAGCTATCGTCATAAATATTTTCAATACAAATTGAATATTAATAAACAGTTAAAATCGATTCAATACGATCAATATCTACAATATTATCGATACGCCATCATATTATATACAATAATAGATACGCCATCTTGTAACAGATTTATATTGTTATTTTTAATTTGAAAACGTGATATCGATTTTATTCAATTAAATTTTTTATCAGTGTTATGTTTGTTGCAGTATTTTTCTATCTAATACAACATCGATTCTATCTGTAATGCGATTTGATTTCAGTGATACGCATAATGCATTTTTTTTCTCGATCTAAAACAACATCGATTCTATGTGTAATGCTTGTTGCAGTATTTTCGATCTTAAATAATACCGTTTTTTCCCTTTTTTTATGAAATGAACCAGGAAACGAGCAGATGGATCACCTGATGGTAAGCGATTACCGCCGCCCATGAACACTCGCAACACCAGAGGAGTTATACTTGTAACTCTTCTGATGGTGTGACTTGCGTTCCTGGTCCTTTAAATCCCCCCTTGGGCTTACGGTAACCTCACTCACTCGGCGAAACACAACGCAAGCGTTATTTCACGCCGGTATTCTTTGAAGTCGTGGTATTTATCCGGTCTTTCATAGGTTATGCAATTTTAGAATGTTATGTTTGTTACAGTATATGGCGAGCGGCTGGTGGGGGCACTACGACTTCAGGTGTCAGCTCGTCGACTACTCCCGGAGCCCACGAGCGATGAGGGTAAGTTTTACGTCAAACGGAACGTCAACCGCCATTTTGTCTGAGAGGACTATAATATAATAGCACAAATTGCAAATAGTACTTACTAGTATGACGTCACGAATAGTGTTTTCAGCGGTTTTTAAAAAGTGTATTTTTAAAATATATTTTTGGGAGGTTTTTAGATTTCAAAATAATGTTTTTTTTTTGTGTAATAATAATAACTCCCACACTGATTTCCGTGACGGTGGCCGGTTTCATCGAAATCAGGCCAGTTACGCAGGAGTTATTTTGTAGTCCCCAAGAGTGTGCGCAGTACACAAGAGCACTCTCTCTTCCCTTTACTCTCATAATCCAGTGGGATGGATAACCGACACGACTGCCGAGAGATCAGGCGCAGGTCCGACTTTTTACTTGCCCATCCGACGCATCTTTCTTGTCAGACAATCAGGTGATCAGCCTGCATTGTCCTAACCAAATTTGGAAACAACATTTTTTGTTGTTCCAATGTGGGAATCGAACCCACGACCTCCGAGTTGAGAGCCAATGCTCGAACCACTAGACCACGGAGGCTGTTTTTTGTGTAATGGAATAATTATGAGGACATAAAAACAAGGTCAAGTTGCCTATTACAATATAGTTATCGACCCCATAGGCAGTCCCTTTCCTTTACCCTTTTATTACTTTTTAAAAGTCATTTTTTCTATTAGATACTAAAGTCACGAAGGGACGAAGTGGAACAAAAAAACATGTCGTCGTTATTATTTTCCCATTCCATCAACAGCTATTATTATTATTAATTCTACTTTGTATGAAGTATTTTATCAATGACATACGTCAAAAAGAAGGTAGATATAATATTGCGGAAGTATAAAAGAAATATTAGAGTTGCCTAAGCCGCCTTATTGCTTATCCGGCCTTGAATTTAGAACCTTAAGTTTTGCTTCAGATAGGGTTACTTTAAATTGTAGAGAACTAGGTAGGTAAAACCTAAGTGACCTTGAGATTAACTCTGCTTGGACTATGGGATGTTCTCCGATTATATCGCTGAATATTAGCTCGTCTAAAGTAACCTTCACAGATATAAATAATAATAAGAGCAGATATTCCAAAAGCTGTCCCCCTATCACTTCCGTAAACAGATTGTTTTTCCGTAACCAGTTTAAATGTTAATTTGTACCTAAATAAATGCACATACGATAAATACAGTCAAAACGAGTATCGAAACATTTGTTTTCTTACGTTTTGTTTTAAAATAAATGAAGACTTCATATTATTTTACTTCTGTGTAGGTATAATCCCCCTTTCAACTTCTCTTTAAAATGTTTGTGTGACACCTAACCCTAGACACCTAACCGTCGAACATACCTTTTTAAACCTTACCAGTGTCGATTCTTAAATACGTGACCCGAGTATTATTTTAGTAAATAAAATAATAAATGTCTATTTTGATACGAAAATGATTATTTTATTCCGATTGTCTGACAAGAAAAAGGCATGTAAAAGTCGGACCTGCGCCTGATCTCTCGTCAGTCGTGTCGGTTATCCGTCCCACTGGATTATGAGAGTAAAGAAAGACAGAGTGCTCTTGTGAACTGCGCACATACTTGGGCACTATAAAATTACTCCTGCGTAACTGGCCTGGTTTCAATGAAACCGGCCACCGTCACCGAGATCGGTGTAGGGAGTTATTATTATTATCTTACTTAATTCGGCTTTCATAGACATAGAAATGAAATCTCGAAAGATTTTTTGATGGATATTGCTTCTATTAGGTATTACTATATAGAAAATGAAGTTCGAGATAATTTGGCCCAAAAATGAGGGAGTAATAATTTTTTTACGAAAAACTTGTATGGGGCCAATATGAAAATTTCAATTATTTCAAAAACGGCAAGTTTAACCGTAATATCATAACCTAAACTAACAGAAGCAATATCCATAAAAAAATCTGTCACTTCAGAGATTTCATTTCTATGTCTATAGAAGCCGATTTTCGACCCACCGTGCGAGGGTTAGAAGGGCGCGTGCTGTTTCCGGCAGTTGGAAAATAGCGTGTGAAGGGCGCTTATGTACATTGTTCTTAAAAATATAGTGTGGTATCTTGTGCTATATGCTGATGGATGAGTTGAGATAGATGTTGGGCTATTAAAAGATATTGTGTCTTTGACTACAAAGTTAAAGTATAATACTGCCGTCCTAAGCGCAAAAGCGGTATCTCAAAAAACATTTTTTTTATGTTACGTTTAGCTAAAAAAATTCGCATTCAATGAACTAAGCCCCATAGCAATATCTTATTTAAAACATTAAAAAATCACTAAGAAGGTTTCACTAAGAATAAATAACTAAGAGAATTAAAGAATAAGTACTAGATATTTTACAAAACTTCTACAATTTTCTAAAAACTCCCTTTATTGAGATACCGCTTTTGCGCTTAGCACGGCAGAATAGCTGTTATAGTATATATAGATTAAGTGTAAGTTGACTGTTGATGGCAAAATCTACACGCTCGATATTTATCACGATAGTAATAAAGTATATACATTATCGAGTGTGTAGTAGGTATAGCGTATCAAGTAACGCGATGTGGATCACTAATATGGAATATCAACGCGAAAAATGTGCCTAAGTTACTATAGACGTATACCAATATTATAGACATGGCATGTCAAAGTAAAAACTGTCCCTACTGAAATGACCCCAATTTCGGGGTTGTTTGTGCCTTTGAGGTATGGTAAAATCAAGATGGCTGACATTTGAGGTGTGGTGAAATTAAGATGGCGTAACCTTTTCTTGTATGAAGATATGTTCTGTCAAATGTACGTCATAAGCCCATCCTTAGTTTTGAAATGATTTGTCTGTGACACTAACAATGACCATCCGTACAGATGACGAGCACGTGCTGGTGGTACTACTTCAGCAAGTTCACGGAGTTCTTCGACACGCTGTTCTTCGTGCTGCGCAAGAAGAACGAGCACGTGTCCACGTTGCACGTGATCCACCACGGCATCATGCCCATGTCCGTGTGGTTCGGGGTTAAGTTTGCACCGGGTAAGTTGTTTTTTTTTGTGCAAGGAGGCAAGACAGTAGAAGCTATATGTTTTTTTTTTATTATTATTATTAAAAAGTATGAAAAAACAAAAGATAAGACGGACTGACGGTGAGCGATTATAGCGGTAATCGCTCACCATCAGTCCGTCTTATCTTTTGTCTTTTCATACTTTTTAATAATAATAAAAAAACACGCTCAGGTGATGTGTGTGTGCTTACGGAATCCGTAACCCTCACAGATTTAAGCATTGTTTCTGCTGCTAGGTGCTAATAAGCTGGCCATCTTGAGTTTGTTGTATCACCTAATCGAACCGGTCAAATTAAATTGTGGCGTTCCAGCGGTAGAAAATGTCGGGGTAAATGTTATACGTATGTATGTCGTAGCCTTTATTCCCAAGAAGTGACATTGCTATATTATAAGCTTTTAAAAGAATAAAGGTAAGACCGCACTGAGCGGCAGCGGAGGGACGCGACGCGACACGTCCCTTAACTCCCTACTTATAATACCGCAATGGAGTGCCACGTCGCGTAGTTCCGCTGCCGCGTAGTTACGCCTAGTGCGGTGGGACCATTAAGAAAATGTTTGCCACTGCCTTATTATTGTGTCGATAGATAGCGCTATATTTTTCTTTTGTATTCTAGGTGGTCACAGCACATTCTTCGCCCTACTGAACACTTTCGTGCACATTGTGATGTACTTCTACTACATGGTGTCGGCCATGGGACCCAAGTATCAGAAGTACATCTGGTGGAAGAAGTACCTTACCGCTTTCCAGATGGTAAGAACTTTTGTCATAAAATTATAAATATTAAAAAAAGAAAAAAAAATCTAATTGGAATCTTAAAAGTGTATTAAAAAACGTTAGGTACGCACACTACCTCGGATTAATAACTCACACTACCATGCGTTTGATACAATTTTGTCACACGTTGGCATTTGTCAATCTTTCTCTCACATTCAATAGACAACGTTTTTATTTCGTACTTGCTTTTGCCCGCGGCTCCGCCCGCGTAAATACATTATTCCACGGGAACACTACTTTTTCGGGATAAAAAATATCCTATGTCCTTTCCCGGGACCCAAAGTATATCTATACCAAACTTCATAAAAATCGGTTGAGCTGTTAAAGCGTGAAGAGGTAACAGACAAACAGAAAGACAGACAGATAGACACACTTTCGCATTTATAATATTAGTATAGAAGTATAGATTCAAGAAGCAAAAGAAGAAAAAGATCTTCAAAAGTTCAAAATTATAACATTAAATTGTGTGGACGACCATTTGTAATTTAAAATTAGACCTAATGGTAATGGCAAATGTCACGTATAATATAATAAATAAGAACTTGTAGGGATCATCTCATGTTCATCGTTCGTTCATCACTATGTTTTACAAGGATTACATAGCCGCATAATTATTTGGAATTATATTGTTTCTTTTTTAATCTCTGGGAACGAAACCTGTTTTTCGCTTTCACAGTTTTCTTAAACAAAAGCTAGTCAAAATATACATAGCAAAACATGCTTTTAATATAAATATTATTGTTATTAATATTATAATAATTATTATTATTCGCTAAACGGGTTTAATGCCAATAAACTGGAATTTCCCAGAACGTAATTCGAAACGATTAATTCTTATTATTTACCGTGTTGCGGAAAAATATAATCTCCTTTTAACAAATTGCCTATTTAAATTCATATTATGTTACCAACTACCATCAGATAAGTGATTATATATTGTATTGCCTTTGTAGGCTTGTCACCGGAAATTTTTAAAGAAAAAACACGAGTTAAAGTTGTAGAAATCTTAATCTTAGATTCTTAAATTTGGCTCGGCATAACGTCGACTAGAGCTCCATAAATTTTGGCTGAGTTCATGTACCTTGTGTGACGCATCATAATTTATTTTTAATGCTTACATTAAAAAAACAAGATTCAAAAACTCGATGCCACATCAAATTTTTGGAGCTACGATGCCACACACACACACACAATTTTAAGGACCAGGGCCCCAATTCTCGTACCTCCGAATCTCGGTTCGGCTGTCAGTCTGTCCCGCTCGCACGCGCATGATTTGACGCCTATGTAAAAAGCCAGCGCGATAATCGAACCGAAATTCGAGGTACGAGAATTGGGGCCCAGGAACTCAAAACACAACACCGGAGGATTCATAGTTGCGATTGTGCATGGTCGGTGGTAATCGCTTATGCCTAACCATCAAGCGATCCGTTTGCTCGTTTCCTGATACATTTCATAAAAGAACACACTACTCTGTTCTCATCGGTGATTAAGAATATTATTCTAGGTACCTACTAATTATTATTATGTTTATATTATCGCACATTACCTAACAAACAAGGCGATTATTATTCGCTATATTTCACACATTATTATTTCGCACCTTACATAGTATTCACAATGTATAGCACCTGTCCTTTTGTTGCGAAACAGACAAAATATCTTATCTACACGCTTAGCATAACCACCATAGAAATGTGTTTTGCGTACACAAGCATGGACATGCTGACAGATAATATGGACATAATGACAGCTTTCCCAGCAATCTATATTTTTGTCTATTCTTCCGTAGAAAGAAACCATTTCTATCACAGGCAGAAAATCTAAATAGTGTCCGACAAATCCAAATAATAGTTTCGAAACTCGACATAATGGCGTTTATAGGTGTACCAGAGTCTCATGGCAAATAGGGAAATAAAATTTTGTAGTGTGCAATACTGGGGAAATTGGATTAAACGATCTTGATACTGGTTTATTTTTAATTATGTCTTTAGTATTAATAAACATGAATTATTATAAGACTGTATGTAGAATGGTTTTATACATCGAGTTAATAATATAGAAAATATGTTATGAAAAATAAATAAATCGTGAATTACTTTATATACTTATTTATTACAAATAATATACAATTAAATTGGCAACAGTTTATTTAATGTTGGAATTTCCTTACGAACTGTATAGAACTCGTTTACTTTATTCCTAATTAAATGTAAATCGAAACTGTCTAAGTTGATTTTCTTCTTCTCTCCTCCCCTCCTTTTACCAGGCATGGGAAAACAAACCATCATTCGATGTGCCATCAGCTACGATTCACTGTATGTTAATTACTGGAAACACATTTAAAGAAGTCACAATAAGTATCTAAGAAAATATAAAATAAAAGTATCAAAACAACTCACTCTAACTTACCGGTCAACTCTACCACGAGCTTTAAATTATAAGATTGAGTTCGATTTACACATTCTTCTTCCTGTATTTTACGATAGACATTGAAAACAATATTTCTCGCTTGAGATCGAATTGCCATTTTCGACATTTTCACAAAAACAACAAATTCCAAGGACTTAATCACAAAATATTAGCAGCGGTTGACAGATCACGTACTTTGATTTGACGAGTCTCACTTAACATTGTCATATGAAAATCACATTTTTTTATTTTTTTTAATGCCATGAGATTCTGGTACACCTATAGTTATTTATTTTCACCGATTTAGTAGGCTTTAGTGGTTTATTCAGAAAATCATAAACATTTTAATTACTCGCGTAGGTAGTCGAAAATATTTTTATAAATATGTACGAAGAAGATGCTAGATTTAATTCTCAGTTAAAATTTTGCCGCTTTACACTTGTAGCTAGCCCGTATGTGCAGTTCGTGCATTCAGCCATTAGCTGCTGGCTTTTGGGCAATCTGATACTGAATCTCGTTGTTATGATTCTCCAGTCTCCTACTTATCTGCTTCACGGGTGGCCCGCAGATGCAGTTCGTACTGATCTTCAGACACCAGCTGCAAGTCCTTCTCCGATCGTATCTGTGACATTAAAAATGCGCCCATGGTTTGGACTGCGGACGTATCTGACAAATATTTAGGCGAACGTTTCAAACTGAGTGTAAATGTGTTTCTTGAGTTACTGCAGTCTGGACTAGCGCGTGGAACGTTATGATTTTTTAAAATTTTGCTATCAGCAGCACTGCAGCAAAGAGACGATCCAAACCGGCATGTTTTATTTTGCGTTTACACGTGAGGTGCGGATTAAACTGTGAAAAATGAGCTTGTATTCGACATGCCAGGTGGCACTGTCAGCTCCGTTGTATACCTACCTTATTTTTAATATTTTTTTTACCTACCTACATTCGTTTCGGATCGAGGGTTGGAATTTGAAACGGCGCTGTTTCCCGCGGTCCGAACATAACGTGTGGAGGGCGCTATTAATCTGCAATGCTCGCGTCCCGCAGGTGCAGTTCGTGCTGATCTTCAGCCACCAGCTGCAGGTGCTGTTCCGGCCGTCGTGCCAGTACCCGCGCGTGTTCGTGTTCTGGATCGCGATGCACGGGTTCCTGTTCCTGTTCCTCTTCACGGACTTCTACAAGGCGCGCTACAACAAGGCCGGAAAGAAACCCAAAGCTAATGGACTTTGTATGGTGAGTTGATTTTTTTTTCGTTTGAGGAATTTGCGTATAGCAAACGAGAAGGGATTTTTACGAGTGATCAAACGCGGGGCGAAGTTCGGTCTTTTTAATCGTAATTCGTATATTGCACGAATATGACTTAGTAGGTACCAACGTAGACTGGCGTTTGAATTGACTGTACAATATAAATACTATCAGGGGATCTTAATTCATAAGCAGCAGGCTTAGCATGCGCTTAGAAGAAACAACGAAGAATAGAAAATATGACAGATTGAAGAAACATTAATACCATTCGGAGCAAAATAGGTCTTATTATAAGGTAGCAAGGTCGATGTATCATCGTTATGAGAAATAACGTTTCTTTTCTTCCCGAGCATGAGCGCACAAAATGGCCTGTTTTGACAGCTAAAGTAGAAACGTTTTCTTAATTTAATGTCAAAAAGTCCCACAGTAATGTCAACTACTCCACATCATGGCGGACCTAGACAAAAAGTTTCATTACGTTGAGTCATATACTTGAATATTTGTTCGTTTTTGACAGAAGATTTCCCGGCAACCATTTTAAAAATATGGCTGTTTAGAAATGTTGACTTCTATTGACGACCTTGTTATCATGGATTAAGAACTATTTTGCAATGAACTGTGTTGGATAGAATATTTCTACTTTAAATGTATTTCTATGGATCGCCATGCTAAGCCTGCAGGTAGAGTATTCTCATAATTTATAATGACGGCATGCAGTTACAATACAATAGGCTACTTGACTTTTTTATTTTTGTCCTAAACGATTAATAATTAATTGTTTCGTTACCACAAAAATAGTATAATATTATTTTAGAACCATAAAAAGTAAAAACCCACAAAACTTCAATTTAAAAATACGTTTTTTAAAAACAGCCTAAAACGCTTACCGCCATGTTTGTCGATAGATAATTTGTGCTCTGACGTCATATACTAATAGTAAATAATCACTTGAAGCTCAGTGCACTATGTATGGTTGACAACTATGACAAGTGACGTTTATTTGATTACTATGACGTCACGTTAGTCTTTTATTTCATAATTTCGCTATACATATTACGTTTTCCTAAGCCAACTACTAAAGAAAATACTCATTCAATGTATGAAATGAAGTATGAGTCAGTCAGTAGCCTATTTTTTTTTTTTTTTTTATGAAATAAGGGGGCAAACGAGCAAACGGGTCACCTGATGGAAAGCAACTTCCGTCGCCCATGGACACTCGCAGCATCAGAAGAGCTGCAAGTGCGTTGCCGGCCTTTTAAGAGGGAATAGGGTAATAGGGGAGGGTAGGGAAGGAAATAGGGTAGGGGATTGGGCCTCCGGTAAACTCACTCACTCGGCGAAACACAGCGCAAACGCTGTTTCACGCCGGTTTTCTGTGAGCCCGTGGTATTTCTCCGGTCGAGCCGGCCCATTCGTGCCGAACATGGCTCTACCACGTGATAGACACTATTGTCAATGACACATTGTGATGTTGATATCATATTTATAGTAACTTAATACGAACAAATTATGACAACTGTCAACATACTCGTGAACTTCTCTGATACGAGTAATGACCTGATGAGTACAAAACAATATACCTACTTACTCCTGCCGTTAATAAATCCGCCAAGTCTAAAGGGCCCCACTCACTAACAGTCCGCCTGCAGTCTCTGGTCCTATCCGACGGCCTGCCGTCGTAGGTCAATAGCACCAACCCACCCATGCGATTTTTGGCTGCCGGCAATGCCCTGCTGCCACTTTTGAGGCTACACACTAGCAGTTGGGAGTCGGCAGTTTTCGACGACTTCCCGCTAGTGTGTGTTCATTCGCCCTCAAGGCTGTCCGGTCGATATCTGTCGGCGCAGATCGGAATCGTCAAGCGATCACACACTATCAGTTTGTATTAGTCGTCAGTCCAAAACCTTAAACGGAATTGGTAGTGTGTGGGCTATTGCGATTAACTGACAGATTTATATGGTTCGGCAAACTGTTAGTTAGTGGGGCGCTTTAGTCTCTGACTAGGACTCGGCGGGTTTATGAACGGTAAAAAAGCTTAATACGTTAGGACATATTTATATTCTCTTGGGGCTCTTTGACATTAGATACCTATTTATGTCTCACAAACATTATGTAGCACTGAAAAAGTTAAAAGGAATACAAGTTGTGTTAAGTAATATACATCCGCTTATTGTTCCTCGATGTTTGTTAATGAGTTATATAAATTCCTTATATGGTATGGCCTTGGAAGTATGGACAATATCTCGTATTTGCCTTGTGAATTATGATAAAAGTTTTGTTTTTGTGAACATATTGTACAAACATACACCAGGATATTGTAAGTAAACAATTATAACCCTCTGCTAGATCCGCCAAGTCCAAGTGTATTGCGCGTTTCAAATCTTTGAAGACCTTTGCAAATGTTTACTATAGGATCATACTAAAATATTTATTCATCCTTAACAAATACCATTATAATCAATATTTATTTGTGTCTGCATCCAAGTAGCTCTTAGAGCTCTGAGACAGCGTATTATGTGTGAATAGACATGAATTAACTATGTTAATTCGCCGTCAAGGAAAACTACAGAATATCTAATGGACAAGACATAAATAGATTTTTTATTATCATCGGCATCCATTTTAGGAGATAGTTATTTTTATTATACATGAATTCGCACGAAAATTGACCTCAAGTCGGTTACAAATGTCCACCTACGATTTATATCAAAGAACGAAAAGTCCAACAGTTAATGAATAGTTTATAAGCGTCCTTTCCTTATATGGACAAATAGGTAGTGTTATTATTTTTTTTTTAGTAAAACATAATTAACAGACACTGTGAGCCAATATGTCATGTATGTCATGGGATACTCATCCCAACTTACGTGTCCAGTAGTTGTGGACTGTGGTATAGTATACGGGTATGCAACCCCGGCTTCCCTAGCAACTGTCCTATCCCTTGCCCTCCGGGGCGGTAATATCCTACATTACTTATTTTCCGCTCTAACTTACCAATCTTCCTTTCCACACCACCTATCCTTCCCTTTCCCTATTCCTACCCTCTCCGCCAATCCGTGGGAACGCAAGGGATAATCATAAAAATAATTTAATTATCCTAAATGCCGGCGATGTGGTTCGCCACCCATCACGTCTCGTTATCGCGGAGGCGAAAAGTGGTTCACGGAGAGCCGCTGCGCTACGTTGAATGTAAGAGGAGAAATGGATGGTAAGAATGATAGTGGACGAAGCGAAACAAGTATGTAAGGATCGTAGCAAGTGGAAAGAAGTGGTATCTGCCTTACCCCTAAGGGAAAGAGGCGGTCTCTGCCTACCCCTACGAGAAAGAGGCGGTCTCTGCCTACCCTTACGGGAAAGAGGCGTGATTATATGTATGTATGTGAGCCAATAACTTTTTGCATCCAAAAATTAGGAAAGCAATTTAAATAATTAGAAGCAACACCCAGTGTATTTGTTGCAAAATGTAGCAATTTTGTGATACTTGTTAAAATTCATTGAAATAGACTAAATAAGTTATTAAAAAGTGGGTGCTATCGTCACGATGTCGCGTACTGATCAGTTTCTCAACTGAATCAAAAATGGACCAACATCTTACCTTAATGGCTAGCCGCACACACGCCATATTTTGGCAATAATGCTCATATTATTGCCAAAATATATCAAACTACAAGCTGGCCCCCAATAACTCATTGAGAGATAGATTTAGGGGGGCCGCCCCGGGCGGCACTTTTAAGGGGGCGGCAAAACCTAAGGAGCGGCAAAACTTAGTAAGAGGGCGGCAAAACTTAAGTAAGGGGGCGGCAAAATTGACGTCCGCCCCGGGCGGCAGACACCCACGCTACGCCACTGATTATAACCTACATGGAAATAAAAAAAATGAGTTTGATTGACAGTATTATTCCTTGTGTGCTATATTGCCGTTTTTTTTGTATGTGTTGACTAAGTATTGACAAATTTATTCTGTTAATAATATTGCACGTGTGCGGCTAGCCATTAGAGCCATGGTTATATGCAAAAAAACATGTTCACAGTCCGGGGGGGTCAGACAAAATTCCGATATCGAATAATATAAATAAATATCGAAATAACGGAGTTAGAAAATAATACCTATACTTATGAGGGAGTAACCACGTAATTTAGCGACGAAATATGGCAAAATATATACGTTTTATCATAGACGTATAATATAAGGTTCGGTAGAATCAATTACGGATATTTTGGGCATATGATCTATTGCTTATGTAAAGACGTTTATGCAGAAAAATAATTGTCATACTAGAAAAAAATGTTTTTTCTTTATATGGGCGAGTTTGTGGTTTGCGGAGAGTCACCCATACATGAGATGATTTTTTACTTTGAGTATGACAATAATTTTTTTGCCTAAACGTCTTTACATAAGCATTGGATCATGTGCCCAAAGTAGGTATCCGTAATTGATTTTTGGAGACATTAATTAGTATATTATAGACGAGGCATGTTGAGGCAAAAAGTGCCTCCAGTTAAATGTCCCACTTTTGAGATTTTTGGGGCCATTTTGACATTTGAAGTATGGTGAAAACAAGATGGCTGACATTCGAAGTATGGTGTAAACCAAGATAGCCGTTACTTTTTATTGTATGAACATTTGTTTTGTTAAATGTACGTCATAGCCTATCTTGAGTTTTGAAATCTTTTCGTTTTATTCATTTCGAACTTCGTTTTCATATTGCAACACTAAGCCCCCTGGATACTGACCATTAGAGTCGCGGTATTATAAATATTAAAAACCGGCCAAGTGCGAGTCGGACTCGCGCACCGAGGGTTCCGTACAAACCTGTAGGTATATAAGTAAAAGTTCACCCATCGCGACAATCGAGTCATAGCAGGGGTAGTAAATTTAAAATTATTAAAACATATTTTTAATTATATCATGTAACTAAAAAATTACGGTTTTCGCGGTTTTCCTTTATCTGTGCTGTAAGACGTTGCGTCGTACCAAATTTCAAGATTCTGAGTTCACGGAAAGTACCCTGTAGGTTTTGATTCCCGGAAGGCGGAAATTTGCGGCATAAACGGATGTATTTTTTGATTGCGTTGGCTTAGAAGTTTGATTTTTTCACAGCTCCAAGGGACAGTAGACCTGAGTATTTTATATAAATTCCAGCTTGATACTTCCGCGTTCCTGAGAAAAAGGGTTCTGACAGAGATACAGACGGACGGACGGACAAAAATCGTTTCTCGAAAGGAATAAACGGAACCATAAAAATCATTTAAACAGTCGCAAAAATCGGTAGGTTAATATTAACTTGCGGAGTCTTACAATATTTGGGGAATTTTCCATTAACAATATTAATAGGCCTATTACTCCTTATTGGTTATTTTCCTTCATATTTCAGATTTGCAATCCGGTATTGTTAAGAACATCTATAAAATAACATTCCTTTTAAGCGAGAACTTAATTAGGTTGAAACCAAAAAAAAAACGCGCAGTAGGTAGGTACGTAACAAATAGTTTTTTTTTTGTTTGTTTTTCATAATATTATTTATACGTTCAACTTTAATCTTTAATACGGTACTACGTCTATATTGTTGTAAGTTTTTATAATATGCAGATCTAATATTTAATTGATCTTGATGCTTTGCTTCGTAAATATTACAAAATATATGTGCCTATTGTATTATAAAGTCTAGCAAACGAATGTTGAAACTGGGAAATGGCGGCAAATTTAAAAAATCCAAGTGTGGCAACATTCTAATAGTTACCTATGAAAAAATTCAAATAACTTGATGTGTTACTTGATAATTAATAAGTTATTACTAACATGATAAATAAAATGTGAAATTAATGTTTTTTACGGCCAAATATTGAAACGCTAATCAAAATTAAGAGCCCTCCTATTCACAGGCTGTCGCTGTCTCTGCTAGCCGAAATGACAAGGACAGCATGTAACTTGAGCGTCACTTAATTTAACTATCGTTTCAGTCATAACTCTATCAAGCAAAAACCACTGAATTGTTGTAAAAGTTTGGTTTGTCAAATTGTCTTCGAAGTTCGTGTAGAGTTGCCAAGTTAAAAGTTTGCAAGTAACCCAGTTTCAACTTTCGTTTGCCAGACACTACGGTATATTATACCTCCGTGTTAGCTAACACCACCAAGGTTGTCATGTCTGTGTGTTTGTTATGTACCTACGGAAGTATTTATTTGAAATGAAGTATTAAAATATCCTACCTACTAATTAGTGGGTTAAAAAAATTGAGCTATTATCAATTTATGAAGTCTCATGAATTTAATTTATATATGGACTGTAAAAGCATTAATCTGGTAATTAAATGAGGGGCTAGTTTTACATAATTAGCAAGGCCACGTCGTTTTAAGGCCACTAAAATATAGCGTTTTAGAAAAATACGTCGTATTTTTTTTTATTTGATCCTTAAAAGGCAGATTGTTCAATGGCAATATAAATTGTCAAATAAATGTTGAGGTCAATTTAGATCTAAACTAAAATAATAATCATAAAATCTTATCTTTAATATCTGCATTAAAATTGCATATTTGCCTTATGAATTCCTTATTTTCAAACTTAAAAAATTTAGATAATTTACTAGCTTTTGCACGCAACTTCGTCCGCGTGGAATTCGGTTTCCATACAAAATTTAAACCCCCTTTTCCCCCCTTAGGGGAATTTTCAAAAATCCTTTCTTAGCGGATGCCTACGTCATTACAGCTGTCTTATGTCAAATTTCAGCGAAATCCGTTCAATAGTTTCGGCTGTGCGTTGATAGATGAGTCAGTCACGTTTGCCTTTTTTATATTTAGATTACTAACTAGTAGGTTGTAAATTTATTATAGCGCTAGTATGTTTTTTAAAACTGCCATGCTACAAATTATAATTTAAAAAATAGTATTTTTTCATCTTTAATTGAAAGTAATGTGTTATTTTCAGACGGTACTCGAAGACAGCAGCTCCCTGAGCGGCAAGAACGGGTACAAACAGGAGGAAGGCTCGGCGGTACCGAACTCGTACGCGTCGTCCGCCGCGGACGCGTTCGTCAGACGCCGCCCCATCAGCTAGAGCGCAGGCATCTGTAAACTTTCGACGAGGTATAAACGCACGTGGAAAACTTTCGACGAGGCATAAACAGACGTGGAAAACTTTCGCAGAGGCGCGTGTAAAACTTTCGACGAAGTGTAAACGCGCGTCGAAAACTTTCGAAAGTGCTTCAGTCATGTCATCCTATGTCGTAAGTGGAAGATTTTCTACGCTAAAGTTGCTCGACGAAAGTCTTCCACATGCGCTCATGCACGTGGAAGACTTTCGTCGAGGTATAATAGTACTTTAGTAACTTCTCCTGTCTTCTACTACGCGTAGAAAGTCTTCCGTATTTGCAAGACTTTGAGATTTAACCATAGAACGCTCCACTTAAGTTCGTCTGCTAAGGAATTGTGTATTTAGGAATGTGTGAAAGATTTTCTACATATGGAAGTTTTCCACATGTAGAAATTCTTCTGCGCGTGAAAGAATGATTCAACGTTAAGGTAACCATAGTGCTCCAGTAAGTCGAGTTCAGCTCTCAATTGGTTAATTAATGAATGTGGAAGAACATACTATAAAATATAAATGTGCTACAGTATGGAAAATAAGTTTTCCATGTTCATTTATTTATCATATTGTGCTCCAATAACTTACGTCACAAATTGTGGATGACTCATCCTAATCTTCTCGCTAAAACTCGGCTGGACCGATTTAGCTAATTTTGATCTTAAAATAATCGTATCAGTTCAGGGAAGGGTTTAAACGGTGAGAAATTTCAGTTCATAGTTAAGGCAGAGCAACGTTTGTCGGGACAGCTAGTTGTAAATAAAGAAATGTAGAAACTAAGCTATAGAGAAGCACAGTACGTCCACGACCTCAATGTCTTTCGGCAATCGTCGTTTTTTCATACATATGTCCTTTCTGTAGAAAAAAGATTGCCGACGGCCATTAGCAACATGGTTTTACTGTCAATGTATTTTTCATCAAGGAAACGTTAAGCTTCTCTGGGTCTTTTTTACAATTTCGATATAAAGGGTGTCTCAGCGCCGATTTTAAACTTTGAAAATTTGTATAAAAAAAACAAATTGTATTCATAATATTTTTATTGTAGTAAATTAAAATGTATTAGTGCGGATTTTATGTACGGAATATTACACCGTCAAGATGTCTTCCATCACGGCGAATGCACTCTTTAAATCGGACACGCGAATTTGCCGAGACGCGCCGGAGGATGTCCGCTGATATGGCTCTCACTTCTGTCGTTATTTTAGTCTTCAGCTGCTCCAAATTTGTAAGAGGGGTATCAAAAACTCTTGCTTTGAGATAACCCCATAAAAAAAGTCAGCGGGAGTTAAATCGGGAGATCTGGGTGGCCACAATATGTCTCCAAAGCGGCTTATGATTTTTCCCGGAAATAACGCATTTAGTGTGTCCATGGAGACCCTAGCAGTGTGGGCTGTGGCCCCATCTTGCTGAAACCATACATCAGACTTGTCAATATCCTCTTCTTGCAGCTGAGGTACAAAAAAGTTATTAATCATGTCAATATACCGCTCACTCGTCACTGTAACCGTCGCACCTCGGTCATTCTCGAAGAAAAACGGCCCGATGATTTTCTTCGCCGATATAGCACACCATACAGTGAGTTTGTGGCTGTGCAATGCTTTTTGATGTTTTTGTTTTGGATTGCTGGATGACCAGTAACGGCAATTTTGACGATTGACGTACCCTTCGAGGTGAAAATGTGACTCATCACTAAAATAAACGTTGTCCATCCCGTTTTCCTCCGAAAAAATCTCTAACATCTTCTGACAGTAAATTTTTCGCTTGTTGTAGTCTTCTTCTTTAATTTTTTGCACAATTTGGATTTTATACGGATGTAATTTTAAATCTAAAGCCAAAATTCTTTGAATGCTTGACCGATGGAGGCTTAAAGAGGCAGCATGTTTTCTAAGTGAGCGTCTTGGATGCTCCGCGACCGCAGCGGCGACGCGGTCGATGTTTTCAATCGATCGCACAGGTCTGTTTCGTGGTCCAGTTGAATGATTTAGTAAACATCCTGTCGCTCTAAACTTCTCTACCCACGACTTAATTAATTGCGTACTCGGGGCATCACTCAAACGGCGGATTTCATAGCGACTACAAAATTTACGCCGTGCTTCACTCAACGAAAACCCATTGCATAAGTACGCTTCTACTGCGTACGCGCGGTGCGCACTAGACCACTGCGCCATGGCGACTAAAAAAACCGCACTCGTCACCTATCCAACGCTACCACTCCCCTCCAGCTAACCCTGCAGGTTGCCGAGAAATTCGTGTTTAAAGTTTAAAATCGGCGCTGAGACACCCTTTATTATAATTACAGATTTCGTAAATTAGAAAATTCCGATAACATCTTAATATTTATTTTTGAGATTTTTGTACCTAATTAGGTACAACAATTAATTTCAAAAATGAATATTTTTCTTTTATTAAATAAATTACGAACGAAAACAATTACCTACTCATTATGTTTATACAAAATATTATAACAATTTTGTGACGTGAGCCAGTTAATGACATGGAGTAGTAAAAGTATTTTGTGCTAAAAAAATTATACCCCACCTATACTCGTCTCACTCTATTGAAAATGACAGAGATGATGCAATTACATTATAAATTTTTCGCTGCTCTTATAATGACTTAACTTGTCATAACTCCCTGGTATCAAAATTAGCGTTAAACGCTAATTTTGATACCTTTCAGGCCGACAAAAAAGTATTTTGTATTTCAAAATACCTTTGTATTTAATTACTGACTGGTATTATACTTTTAGATTCCAAACAGCGCAAAAAAGGCTTTTTACGTATCTATGATATGAAAAATTGTTTTTAGCTAATGATAAAAAAAAAACATTTAAAACAGTGTTTGAGAAATAAGTCATTTTGTCGGCTTAGTTATCGAAAAAAAGTTTAAAAGTCCACATACGTTTTAACGTTTATGGAGAAGGAAAACTTTTAATGAAGACTTACTGGTGCGCCTTAACAGTTGGATATCAGTGTGTTAAAAATTCGCTAAGAAGTAATAGACATGCTCTTGTTTTCAAGTTACTTATATTAACAATAAAACTACACAGTTCGGATACAGCAGACGTATACAGTACTACATCTTCATACTATACCGCCCGAATCGGTACACATACTAAATACGTCTACTGTGACCGAATTGTGAAGTTTTATCGTTGTGGTCTGTAGTGGGCATTAGCCGGAGTGAAGTTAGATAGGAATCATTTGCAATTATTTCTTGAAGTAATAGATCTGGAAAGACCGATATGTCGACTAGAAAAACCCGCAAATACTGCAGTAAATGTTTAAGGTATAATTATGTAATAATTATATTATTAATAATTTAATAAGTTCCACGACTCGTGCTAACTTCACTCCCGTCGAGTAATGCTGAAATTCTTTATAGAAGTTCCGATCAAAACCGTTTAGGCGTTCAAGTGTAGCCGCCATAAGGAATAATATACTATTTAATTATAAGTGTTATATTGCTTAAAATTACAATGCACACAACTCTGAAGCCTATTGAATTTTTGGCAATTATTTATATTTTACACACTCTGTTTAGATGTTTATTCATTGTTTCGAGCAAAATTATCGAATAAAATATTAATTTTTAAGGTATTCAAACGTTAATTATGAAAATTAAAATAGATAATCGAGTATAGAATCGATTTGATGTCGATTAACTCGATTGGTTTGAAAAATTCTAACTGTATGTATAAATAGTTAGGTGGATACCTGCAACACGGTAATGTGAGCTTCTCTTTTGTAAATATATTTAATTACTAACAAGCCCCTCGGGTACTTGTATAGAGATTTTACTATAAGGCAGACCGTTTAACCTCGCACCCCTTTAGTCTCATACCCCCCCCCCCCCCTGTACCGCGCGGGCGAGGACTCAGTTAAACGGTCTGCCTATACCTGTAAATATTAATTTTATATTCACGCAAGATGTTACCGTACAATTTGTATCCAGTGACATGAGGTATCTGTGTCACGAGCATTTATTCTTTACGAGTTACCCTTCGTTTACACGAGCGCTTTTTTAACGCGTGGCGAGTCGCGACTCGCGTACCATTTTAAGAGAAATCAGATTCGAGTCAATGTCAATTGTGTATTTCGAATATTATTCAACTAATCGATTTATTAATAATTTTAACTATGTGTCAATAACTATGTGTCAATATTTGCATGTCTGTCGTCCCTGATACAATCAAGGTGGTCATTCGTAGAAACGTTTACTTTGTCAGTCGCACGCTCCGGTTTAATATATTCACAATTAATATAATAATATTCAATATCATGCGTGTAAATAAATATTTTATTGATCGGATAATAAATTACACAACTTGATTGCAAGTTTTATTGCCTACTAGACTTCGTAGTCAAGTTCAGAAATCTTTTAAGACCAACAGATAAAAAACTTAACAACTTGACTCGAATCTATCCATGTACCTGCTGAATTCCTAGTTGTTATGACAAAAAATGTTAAAGACGCGAATTATTGTGCGTTAATAAAACGTTCGTATGAAGGGTGCATTTTCGAACAATTTTTAAACTAATTTTTATTACGTAAAGTTTTTGAATAGAAAGTGTCACTACATAGGTTGAGTTGACTATCTGATAGGCTTTAAAAGTAAACTTCGTTAGACTATATACATGTTACGTAGGCAGAGTTCCATAGAAATTGTTATGTATATGGATATAATGTTTAGTACACTGTTGAATCGGCCAACTCAACCTACATAAGTTGTAATGATTTACAAAATTGTACTAGAATTAAGCAAGATTTTTTTAACGATCAATATAGGTATAGAATACTAAGCTGGGTCCACATTTGTAGCATTTCGGTGTACCTATCGTATCTTCATCGCGTGGCATCGTCGTATGAAATGATACAAATGTGGACCCGGCTTTAAATGCATGTGTTTTATAATTTTTGTACTTTATTTTATTAAATACGTAATAATTAATGTTCATAAAATTATAATATTCATTTGATTTGATAGATGCTTGCATTTCTTGTTTGTAATTTGCATTTTCAAAACGCTCTATGCAATAAAAAGTAGACAAAACATACCGCGAATGCTTTTTACTAGAATTTTATTGATCATATTCCAAAGATAACTCGGACATTGCAAATGTAAGTAAAAAAAACGAAACTACTCGAATCTTTTAATAGTTTTTACACTTAATACTTAGTAAGGTTCTAGTATGATTTTGTGAGTCATGTTTAGTTAGAACCTTTGAGAATTAAGTATTATTTTTATGTAATATGCTTTAAGTGTTGTACTGAGTAGCGAACGCGTCGCTACCTATGTTTGGTGAATTGTATTTATTATTTTAATAAAATTTTACAATGTATACCATGTGGACTTTTTATTTTTATACCAAAATATTTTCTGTCGTTTTTAGGGGTATGTTACCAAAGGGTAATAACCCTATTACTGAGACTTGGCTATCTGTCCGTCTGACACCAGGATGTCTGTTAAGGAGTTGAAATTTTCACAGAATGTGTTTTTTGGTTGCCGCTATAACAACAAAATATAATAAAAACAGAATAATATAAATGTTTAAGTGGAGCTGCCATACAACAAACGTGAATTTTGTTCCGGTTTGTACGGATTGGATTAACACATAAGTTACTTTTTATTACGAAAAAGTAGAGTTACTGCAGCATATTTGGAATTAGTGTTTGGAGTGGCGAAGGCGATATATGGGCAAATAGGTAGGGATTTGGATGGCGTCTTCAAATGTGGTAAGTGAAACCGATAGGAATGGAGTTATAGGAACCCCACGCCCCTGCTAGTTTGTTTTTTGATAATAAATTTAAACAGGAACGAGATGGGTCCGTAAAAAATACATTAAATTATTGTCAAATTAGTAGATAAACTTAAAAATAAAAATGCCTATCCAACCAAAAAACTCCAAAAACGAGATTTGACTTAGGGTGCAGGTAATTTGGAATATACACACCAGGCTGATGTGTACCTAAAATTGTATGTCACATTTTTAATTCTAGAAATATTCACTAAATCACTATAACATATTAAACTAACAAGATCAACCAGATGTTTGAAATAATTACAATAAACATTTAAAATATTACATACTCTAGTAAATGATTACAATTTACAACGGATTGCATTCTTACAAAAAAAAGTTTTAAAAGAAGGCGTCTCGTTCCTTTGGGGCTGGTAGCCGGAATGTCAAGATGGCGTCCTGATTTTAATTATCAGCTATGGCTTCGTATAGGTATCGTATATGTATGACGTTATGTTTACGGCAAAAAAAACGGCGTTTAAATTGATTTAGATATGGAAGTATTCCAAGTTACCTGCAGTATCCCAAATATGCTGCAGTCCCCTAATGCAGTCCAAATACCTACAGTGTTCCTGTGGGATACTGTAGTAACGCGGCGGGCGGAGCCGCGGGGAAAAACTAGTATTTATATAATGACAGTCTGGTTCTGTAGGTTACAGATATTGTGTGAGAAGGATGTTCGAGTTAACAATAATAAGTAATAGATAATACACCTAAATGTACTATTTATTATCATGCCTGCATTACTTAGGTACTTACTAAGTACAGTCTAGTACTCCATTACTTTACTAAATGCAGAAGTAGTGCCTAGTTAGAAATCATAAAAATTGATAAAGCGATGAATCTAAATAAGTTCGATTCAATGAGCAATTGTGAGTGAACTCTTTCGTAAGTGAACACAAAGACGGACAGTTTAAATGGTAATGGTGATTCACCTCTAAAATACTAATATAATATAAATATGTTCAAAATGTATAAACCTACTTTGAAAGTAAAAGCAATAACATTCTTAAAAATCACTAAAGAAATAATTCTGTGTCAAAATAGTTTCCCTTTTAAATTCTGCTTTAACTATTTCTCTACTCAATAACTATCTTATTTTTGAAGTCTTTACCAGACCAGGTCTACCATTTGGTGACAACGGGACCAATTTGGAAGTCAACCCTTTAAAATAAATAAATAATTTCGGAAATCGGTCCACAAACGGCGGAGTAATCGTGTAACATACATACAAAAAAAAACATATACACGAATTGAGAACCTCTTTGGAAGTCGGTTGAAAATATCATTAGGTACCCTACAATTAAAAAATATTTATAGAAGATTAAAAACTGACTACCAAGGGCTGACTTAATTAAAAATATTAATCATATCTAATATTTTTTTAAGTCTTGGTTATCCGACATAATTACAAGTACTTAATTAATTATGTTATTATTAATTGCCTTGAAATTTAGTTTTAACTTCCTTTTATTTATGAAAACCCAAATTACTCACTTAGAAATCAATATAAAAAGTACAATGGCATTTTATTATTTATTGATGACATAATATAAAATACTTTGTCCTGAATAACTGACTGACTGACTGACGGATCAACGCTCTGCCTAAACCGCTGATCGTATTAATAGAAAAGTTGGTTAAAATGTCAATTTATATTCATGTTCCTTTTACGCGACGGCCGACGACACACTTCACCTGAAACTCACTTCGTGAAAAGTTACTCTCAGAGTAACGCTGCAGTGTAAACTATCATGGTGATAACTCATAACATTAGTATTTAAATTACACATTGTTATTTATTAAGTAAGTAATATAAAAGGGTGGTGCAGGGTTACTTATGGTTCAGAGCAAAATATCCATATCTCAAAGAAGGCAAAGACGACCTCTATGGCTCAGTGGTTAGCGCGTCGGTGCTTAAGCCGGAGGTTGCGGGTTCGAATCCCTCCGAAGGGCAAAAAGTTTTTGTATGTCCCTGGGTCTTGGATGTGTATGTATGTAGGTATTATAGTTTAATAAAAATCTTAAATATATGTATAGTATAAAAATATTAAATATATTTCCGTTGTCTTTGTTGTTTCCGTGTAAGTCCTACTTCGAGAAGTAGAACTTCTGCTTAAAAGTTCTCTATTTTCCAGGTTGTTGTCAACACGTCTAGGGCCAACCGTGTGCGGGTTTCCTCGCGATGTTTTCCTTCACCGTTAGAGCGTCCGTATAATGTACTTGATAACTTGAGATCAGCGGGTCTAAAAAGGCTACTTGCGCAATATCATCGCAATATTGCTATTTGACACTAAAGCAATTCTGCTTGTAAATCTGTCAAATGAATGCATTTCAGCCAATTTCTGCATATGAATTGTATCCAAATCATATTATGAATTGCAATTCAAGTGGCCATTTTACGATCGCTGTCATCTTTCATACAGTAACTCATAACAAGAATTGAAAATGAATTGCCAAAACGGCCTTTTTAGACCTGCTGAAAAGTATCATTGGTACACGGTACAACATGGAAACTTAAACGATCTACCGACTAGGCCACGGAGCTCTCAGGTTGACATAAGTAGGTACCTATTAGGTAATCTAAAAAATGTATCATGCTATCAGGTAAGTAAATTTGTGTTAATAATATTTTAAAAATTGGTAATAGCATTTTGATTTTTAAATTAAACTTAAATAATATCTAAGTCTTCCCATATATTTTTGGAACGAAGTTCCTTATCGCGCGTTGTGAAAGGGGGCTAGACGGAAAAAATTATTACGAAAAGTTGTCACGACACTTTTTTAATTACAAAAAATAATTTTATTTTTTATAATAAATATTTACGCGTATACATTTATTATATGTATGTATGTATGTATGTATGTATGTATGTATGTATGTATGTATGTATGTATGTATGTATGTATGTATGTATGTATGTAATGTATGTATGGATAATATCGGTTCGGATATTGTATTATTATTTATTTTATATATACATGTACAATTGTCTGTCTGTATGTCTTTTTTTTTTTTTTGCTATAGTAAGCTATTGTAAGCTGTGCGGCGTCGCATGTTTCTCTGTCTGTCTCTCTCTCTCTTATAGAAAGCAAGCCAGATATTTTCATCCGGAACTTCGTTCCATCCGGGTGTCCCTTGACACCTCTCAAGTTTTTGTTTTAGAACTTCGCAAGGTCGGATCGGTCGGTATCCAAAAAAGGTTGTGGTCACAGCCAACCAAAAATCGGCCAACTGCGAATCAGAGATCTACAATCAAGAGACATGACATTAACCAACACCTACTGTAATTATTAGAAAGTGTGCTGTCACTCGGATCAACTTCGTCGCCGTAATTAGCGATGGCAACTTGGCTAAAGGGTCCTGGGCATTTACTCAAGAATCAAGATGCATTTGATAATTCGACTCCGATCTTCTCAACTCAAACTCAAACTCAAAATTTTTATTTCCATGTAGGTTATAATATAACGCTTATAGAATTGTCCTACATGATGCCTACCACCGGTTCGAAAACTAGCCCGGCGAGAAGAACCGGCGTAAGAAACTCGCACGGGGCCGCCTTTTAGCAAAAAGATGAAGAATATTTTTACAATGTTGTAACTTAATCTATATAACATTAGTTTAGTCATAAGTACATAGAACATACTTAAGTACATAAAAGCAGCCTTGCATGGGGCCATCTTATTCCCAAGGTGTGCAATCGTTAATAAAATCACTGACTGTATAATAAGCACATAAACGTTATCTTTAACAGCTTTTTTAAATTTAATGGAAATATTTTGAACGTTTTCTGGGATTCTATTGTAAAGGAGAGAGATACTTGATCCTTACGGGTGACTTCGTATATGAGATTTACAAAGACTGTATAGGCAATATACTATAGTTTTATACATGCTATGTCAGTAGTATCAGCTAAAGGACGTTTTTTGACGCAAGAACTACTGAATGGATTTTGATATAAATTGGTATGGTAGTAGTTTAAGCTCTGGATTAACAAATAGGCTACTTTTATCCCAAAACTACAATGTTTTCGTGGACGGTAAAATACTGTATTTACGCCAGAGGAACCACGGACAAAAGCTAATTAACATTAAGCATATCCCTCCCGGTCACAGTCTTATTAGGGTAACTTATCCTCCGTAGTACAATCGTAGTGTAGATCAATCGCACCTGAATTTTTTGTAATTTTTATATATTTTCATGGGTATAAAAAACAAGAGAAGGTACACACATTAATAATAGAATAAACCAAACCATTCAAAAGTTACAATAGCCTACCTATGGTGAAAAAACGCATGCAAATACTATTATGAGGAAGTTTACCTTGTTTTTTCTATATAAAAAAAAAAACTGCATTACAAATCAATATTTCTATTTTTGAACGCCAATACAATAGATCTAAAAATCAAAGCATTGAGTCTTGAGTTATCAAATTTACTCGTGTTATATTATTATAGTTTCAATCGCAACCACCAAAATCCCCATACAGGTTTCGGTGACGTTGGCCGGTTTTATTGAAACCAGGCCAGCTACGCAGGAGTTATTTTATAGTGCCCAAGTGTGTGCGCAGTAAACAAGAGCACTCTGTCTTCCTTAAAGGCCCCCACAGACGAGAGACCGATCGTTTCAGTTAGAACTGATGTCAGTTCGGCCTGAACGGATTCGATCACACACACGGAAAAAATCGCAATAAGAATAGCAATTTAGCCCAACGGAATGTCGAGTCCGACTTAATTAAAACTTATACCGCATCATTAGATTTTTGATAACTCTATTTTCCTAGCTTGGATTCGAACTCATACTACTAACAACTAAATTCTTACTAAGGAGGGAATAAAATGTTCAACTTAGTAGTAAAACTTTGTAAAATAACTAAGTTGGCAACATTAATTATTCCGGCTTGAACGGGCGGCCTGAACGGACCATGTGTGGACAAATCGCTTCAGTTCTGGCCCGAGCCGCGGCCGTGTATCGTGTACAAGCGTAGTATGAGTTTTCGCGGTGTTTAAATACAAAATTGATAAACACGACCGTAGCGCGCGGCAAACCAGAATGGACTGATGCAATTTTTCCGTGTGTGGTCCTGAATCCGTTCAGGTCGAACTGACGCCAATTGGGTCGGATGCGATTTTTTCCGTGTGTATGCTCGAATCCGTTCTTAGTTATTTTACAAAGTTTTACTTCTAAATTGAGTATTTTATTCCCTCCTTAGAAGGAATTAACTTTATAGTAGTGTATTAGTAGGAAAGAGCCAGACAGTAATCTTATCTAGTTAAGCACAAAAAAAAAAAAACAAAAAAAAATTACAACTTATCATAATAATACATTCGTCCGTAATTTTCTTAAAACTACCCGTTTAATTACTATATACGTAAATTTACTAGTATATTTTAATTTAATGGTAAAATTTATAATAAAAATATAATAATGAAAAAATTTTAATATAACAAAACCTACAATGCATGGTTTTTGGGGGACTTCAGGAATTCCTAAGTTAAGTAGCTTCTTTAATAGTTTTTTAGTAGTTTTTAGTAGAAATCGATACGAGTTAGTAGTTTCACAAAAAAAGAGCTGACAGAACTGGAAAGAATCGCTTCAGTCCGTACGGCCAACTGATGCGATCTCGAAATTGCACACAGACGATACGATTTTGCATCCGTTCACGCCGAACTGAAGGCAGACCGGACCATGTATGGGGCCCCTTACCCTCATAACCCAGTGGGACGGATAACCGATACGACTGGCTAGAGATCAGGAGCAGGTCCGACTTTTTATGTTCCCATCCGACGCATGGCTCATCTTTCTTGTCAGACAATCAGGTGATCAGCCTGTATAGTCCTAACCAAACTTGGAAACAACATTTTTGGTGTTCCAACGCGGGAATCGAACCAACGATCTCCGAGTCGAGAGCCAAACTCTAAATGACTGAACCACGGAGGCTGTTAACCACCAAAAAACTGATATATGAACGTAGGTTAATGGCCCGTTTTAATAACCTATCTACCAATAACTATTATTTTGTTAAAAACGTCAAATTCGTATCGCAAAAAACCGACAAATGATTGAATGACAACGTTTTTAAAAATTTATTGGTAGATAGGTTATTGAAACGGGCCGTGAGTCTACAGCTAGTATAAAATCGAAGTGTGACAGGGCTCAGTTACAGTGATCTCCCAAGTTTATACATACATACATACATACAATCACGCCTTTTTCCCGTAGGGGTAGGCAGAGACCACTTCTTTCCACTTGCTACGATCGTTATTTACTTGTTTCGCTTCATCCACTTACATTCTTACCATCCATTTCTCCTCTTACATTCAACGTAGTGAAGCAGCTCTCCATGGGCCACTTTTCGCCTCCGCGAGGAACGAGACGTGATGGGTGGCGAACCACATCGCCGCCATTTTGGATAATTAATAAAGTTTATAATACAAAGTTAAAAGAGAAGGATAGTACAGTTATGAAATATCAGGTAGGAACATATTTCATAGCCGGTAATGGGTCCAAAGAAATTCAATTTAACTTGGGCAAAGTGGCGTGGCAAACTTAATTACTTCTGTCATTTTGAGATTACGTCGTTTTGAGAATACGTACGTCCTTTAGATAGTATGCCGTTTTGCTACGTGGGGTTTTGCGCCGGAGCCAATAGGCAAGCGGACTGATTTTTTTTTATTGCATAAATAAATAGTACTCTTAAATATGAGTAACTTCTCAGAAGAAACCGTATATCAAAAGTCAATATTTTCAAAGGTACAGCGATTTGTATACAAAATTTCGCGAGTCTTTATACCAAAAAATTTTTTTTTTTGCGAAATTAGTAAACAAAACCTACATCATTAGTTTACTCACATCATATACAAAAACATTAATTACGTAAGTATGAACTTAAACGCACAAATATCGGAGATATTTACAAATATATTCCGGCGGCCATATACTTCATATACTACTTCATAATATACTATAACCTACAAGTGACGTAATTTGTAGATCGACTTTAGTATGGAGCGTTTTTAGGAGGCTCGCGAAATTTTTTATACAAATCACTGTACCTTTGAAAATATTGACTTTTGATATACGGTTTCTTCTGAGAAGTTACTCATATTTAAGAGTACTATTCATTTATGCAATAAAAAAAAATTAGTCCGATTGCCTATTATTCTTCTGGGCGTTGTAAGAGAAGATTAAAAAAAATAAGAATAGCAATTTAGCCCAACGGAATGTCGAGTCCGACTTGATGAAAACTTAAACCGCATCATTAGATTTTTGATAACTCAATTTTCCTAGCCTGGATTCAAACTCATAGATTGTGAAAAAAATAAATCCTGTATTGCACCATTCGATAGTATCGCTAGTAAGACTCAATTTCTGGGAAGGGAATTTGAGGCATTTTATGGAAATATAACATTTTCCTGAAGTTTGCCGTATACCATTATTTCCCAGATATATTGTTTCTTACTAGCAACACTATAAAATGGTGAAATAATACAGGATATATTTTTTTAACTTTTTTTTACCGCTAACCCTCATCAATATTTTCTCTCCCATGGTTTAGAGATATTTTGTCATACAATAAAATGACACTTTTCAAGCCCTTTCATTTGATATACATAATAATACTTGTAGTGCTACAGTAGTGGAAACCGGCTTCATACGAAAATACAAAAACCCCTTCTTCTCTACTTATTAGTTTAATTATTAGAGATACTATGATAGATATATTCAATTCAATTCATTTATTTGTTCTAAAAGTGGTAAGTAACAATAGTTGGTAACAAAATTTATAATCTCTGGCACTTTTAGCTATATATAAATAGCATACAAATATTTATTAGGTACATTCATTTAAGTTCTAATTATTTTAAGTTATTAACATTATTATTATATTGTATTCTAATTATTTCATTTTACATTACATGAATAATTACATGTCAATGCATATACAATTCCTAACAAGGAATTATATATGCACTGAAATAATTTGAGATGACGTAAAATTAAACGTAATTTTCGAATGTTTAAAATTATACTTTTATTAATAACTAGCTGTCCCGACACAGGTTGTTCTGTCTTAAATATTAACTGGAATAAATAAATGACTACACCTACAATGCAACCTACGTCCTTGTCCTACACCTACACCTACTCCTACAACCAATATTTCTCACTGATTAAACCTTCCCTCAACTTCCACAATTATTTCAAGACCAAAATTATCCAAATAGGTCCAGCTGTTCTCGAGTTTTGAGTCCTTGGGAACGGGATAAAAAGTATCGTATGTCCTCCTGGTTCTAAGCTACCTCCCTACCAATTTTCAGCCAAATCGGTTTGAACTCTGACCGTTTGGTTTGGAATGGGCCTTACTACCTGTTCTTTTCCTTGAATTTTCTGAGAACATTTACTATGATAATGTATATTTTTTTTTGGAGAGGAGAGATTTCAGCGAACAAAAAACCCACCGACTTTTTTAAAAAAGCTTATATTTTAAAGGGAGTATTTTCGATTGAAAATTAGGGTTCATTTTTCGATATTACGTCAACATAAGGTGAAAATATAAATATTTTGAATCAAATGTACCTACTGTAGTAATATATACAACTAGCTTTGCCCGCGGCTTCGCCCGCGTGAAATTGGGTTTAAGTCAGAGGGAGAGCTTGCTCGGGAATATACCAATACCTACCAAAATTGAATAGGTTTTTTCCTCATGAACGCGTAGAGGTATTAAATTGAAATTCATATTCTCGGTGCGCGAGTTCGACTCGCACTTAGCCTTTTTTTTTCAGGTGGTTTAACGTTGATGATCTAATAAAATACGCGTCCGGATTACGCATGTTAGGAATAAATTCTGTCATTACTTAAAAAACTTACTGAATGAGTTCAATTAGAGTATATTAGCATGTATTACCACTACATCCTCAAGTAATGTACATAATGGGTACAAGAACCTAACATGTTCTGTGTAAAAAATGTGTTATCGCGTAAAGATAAGTGGCAAAAACACCAACAAAACAAAATGTTAGCACAAAAATTGTTAATAAGTGGATTCAGATTTTTTATAAAACTATTTACCTACTCGATCATGTGAAGACATCGTGGCCTAGATACCTCCTACTTACATATTCGATCTCCTGGCTTAAATATCTGTAATCTATTAAAATGAAGTATGAACAAATACATGGACTGGTTTTTGTACCTACTTCACTGTAGAGGAATAAAAATAGCATAAAATAACTTTTATATTAATTACAAGTATAACTAGCTCTTACTGGCTTGTTCGTAGCACAGGCTTTTAGAGACGGGGTTGTACAATAATTATTTTTTATCTTTCGATTTTCTCTCCTGTCTTAAAATTATCTCAATCTTAAGTTGAAAAATAAGTAGCTAGACTTGTATTTAAAAAAATATTAAATTACTTCCTGTTCTTTTATATTTTTCCAACGTTAGGTAGGTACTTCTTCGCAAAATTGTAGCTATCTACGGACTTCTACAAGAGGGCAAAGAGCAGTATATTTCTCATGATTGTCCTTCAGAATTTAATTATTTAGCAAAACTACGAAAAAACGTGTGGCTTTAATTAATTATAATCGCCTACAATATAATGATTCCATTTATCAAGTGGGAACTGATCTGACTCAATGATGTTAATATTAAATATTATACTTTAAACGAGACAATCTTGTATATTATATAATCGTAATCTCGAAAACGGCTGCAAGTATTACCATGAATTTAGTATACAGGGAGTGTTGGGGAGAAAATTCTATCTCACTAGATCCTATCCCTGGAAACTGCGTATTTTAAAGCTACAATTTTCTTTTCTTTCGTCATGCAATAATATATCAATCATAGATATATAATATTAAAAAGAGGATATCAATAATTTGGACTCTATTATGTCAGTCCGATTGACAGATTGGTATGTTGCTTTAAATGTAGATAGTATAATTTTTGCTTCTTTCGAAAATTCGGAATGTGGTGGGTTTGATTCTCAGTAAGATAAATATTTTTGTGATTGTTTTTATGTTTTTAAATCTACTAGTAACTAGGTGGTGGGTTCGAATCCCAGTCAGATAATTAATATTCTTGTGATTTTTTTAATTTTTTTAAATCTACTAGCAACCAAAGCTCCGAGCAAAACTGTCACCCAGGTACTTATACTTACCTTAGCTAGAACACTGCGATTTAGTTTCTTTAATGTAAATTATATATATTTTGAAGTCTAAATACCTACCTATTTAAGTGTAAAGTTTAAAGGAATATAATATTACAACGAATTTATATTTTATACAATTCACAAAACAAAATGTACCTATTGAGTGAAACCTGTTGAACATAACCTAAGGTATGTGATGGCGGTAATACTTAGCAACCTACATAGGTAGATATTATTAAATGAGATGATTTTCTAGATATACCTGTCTCTACAGTTAACTTTTCTTAATGTATTGATTCATTGCTTTTTAGTTAGTCTGCTCCGTTTTGTATTTATTTTGCGTCAGCTCATCTTTACATAGTGTAAAATGAAGTCGCTTCCGCTATCTGTTCGCTAAGATCTTTTAAAAGAATACTTAGCGGATTTTAATGTAGATAGAATAAAGGCGTGTGGTTCAAGAGGAAGGTTTATTTGCAAAATATAGACAGCCGTGCGAGGCCAAGGTGGGTCGCTAGTATTCAATAAAATATTTTCGGGTAGTAACGAGATATTAATCTAATTATATATCTAATTATATTCTAGATCACCGTCGTTTCAGCCAAAAGTTGATTAAAAGTCATCTTATCCTTACTATCGTTACTAATCCTACTGATATTATAAATATGAAAGTTTGTGAGGATGAATGGATGGATGAATGGATGGATAGATGGATGGATGGATAGATGTTTGCTACTCTTTCACGCAAAAACTACTGAACGGGTTTCGATGAAATACGAGTATGATTTTATAGTAGTTTAGGCTCGTAGGCTACTTTTTATTACGAAAAAGGACAGTATTTCCGTGGGCTACTGTACATGTATACGCGGGCGGAGCCACTGGCAACAGCTAATATTATAAACGCGTAAGTTTGTATGTGTGGATGTGAGGATGTTTGTTACTCTTTCACGCAATAACTACTGAACGGATTTTGACGAAATTCGGTATGGAGTTAGTTTAGACTCTGTATTGACACAAGGGCTACTTTTTATCGCAGCAAAATGTACGGTACCTACGGGATTTCTTTTTGCGCGTACAAAGTCGCGGGCAACATTTAGTAGTATATTAGCGATTTCCGAATACATCATGACTATCCATAGATATATAATATTAAAAAGAGGTAGATATGTTATAAACGCGTAAAAATGAAGACTCGAATTGGCCCGAGTCGGGCCAATTTTGGTTAGTGTGCCCCGCGAGTAATAGCGTGTTTTGTGTTACTATGCGACGTTGACACATTGACACGCGTCCCATGTCAATGTGTGCAAATGCAAATGTCCCATGAAATATTGTCAGTTTTGTAAGGATATAACGTATCTATGTAATAATTAATCAAAGTGACTATCTAACAATTTGATTTTCCTTCTTTTTTTTTAATAATGACGTGGTGTGAAATGTCACATGAAGTGACTGATTTCTATCTTCTCCTGTCCTGCAACTAATTACAGAAATACTTTTGTATTTAGTTACAAGACAAGTTTTAGTAGATTAACATTTAAACATAATGTAGTAAGACGATAATATACTTAAGCCCTTCTTAACAATTTCTTTTAAGCTTAGCTTGGGCGAATGTCGTTATATTGGCCATTATATTATTATTATTGTAGGGGAGCCCTAGTAGGAGATTCTTGTTGTAACTCGAGTGCGTCAAATTATATAGATAGATGTCCCACATGTGTCTGGTAAACAAGGTCTGAAAATTAGTTTATTTGCATTGGGCGTTAAACAAAAGTAAAAAAAATATAAAAAAAATAATTAAACCCATCAGTTCAGTAGGTCTCAAGTAAGCTCCAACTTTATCTAATATCTAGTGAAAAATTGAATGTAGGATAAGCATTATCTTAAAATAAGTAATTAAACTTTTAAGATATTTTATATTGGACTCTATTTAAAAGTCTCTTATCTATAATCTGATTTTAAATTACCTTCAAAAAACATAAAACATTAAATCATTTTATTTTTTCTAAGTTTATTGAGGCAGTCTTCGCTCATCGTTCCACAAGAACTTTCATTATATTTTTCTTCCTATCACCTAATCTACAAAACCTACTAGGTCTCCACGACGTGACACTCGACAAAGTACACAATTAGCATCAGGGGCTCCCTAACTATTAGAGAATAGTGAGTGTATTGTGTTACAACTTACATGATACATCCCGATGAATCGTGTATGCAAATGTGTCAATTAGTGAGGACCGGTCAGCGACACGTGATCTAATATTATTTATCTCAGGTAATGTGCAAGTTATACACGTGTTCATGAATACTCAACGTGACGTCAAACAAACCTGAATACAACACAAGGCTCACGACGCTGTCTGCAACTGGGGGGCAATAGGGGATCGGATTACATCTGTAATATTTAGTTACATTAATATATTCAGAAATATTGAGGCATTACTACTTGGTAAATGTAAAAAAAATATATTATTGTATGTGTAGTTTACTAATTAAATACATTTAAAAGGTACCAAAAAAAATTTTTTTTTGCTAAATTGGTTAACAAACCTACATCATTAGTTTACTTACATCATATACTAAAACATTACAACATAAACGCACGTACATCAGTGATATTTACAAATATGTTCCTGCGGCCGTATACTTCATACACTTTAACCTACAAGTGACGTCACTTGTAGGTTAAATTTAGTATGGAGCGTTTTTATGAGACTCGCGAATTTTTTCATACAAATTGCTGTACCTTTGAAAATATTGACTTTTGATATACGGTTTCTTCTCAGAAGTTACTCATATTTATGAGTAAAAATCAGTCCGCTTGCCTATTCTCGTAATGGAGAGTGTTCACTTATTACCCGACTACGGTGAAGCCAAAAGGAAGGGTAATCTTAGCAGTCTGTGTATATGTCACCGTAAAATTGTAAAAACCGTTAGATTGTAATATTACTAGAGATATTATAAAATGACGACACATTTTCAAATAAAAATTTATCCTTACAATTGTACGCATTATTTTTCGTTATAATTATTATTATGAAAAAGCAAACAAATATGGCGGCGCGCGGCACTCGCCGTTTAACCAATCGGCACGGTAAATATTACAATATAACGAAAAATAATGCGTACAATTGTAAGGAGAATCTACTGGTCCGATTTTAATAAATTAGGTGCTAATAGATTCTTAATAATAGCCCGGGTAGCATAGGCTATATAATTTCGGTAGTCAGCCTATTGCTTTTTATAAAATTGTTTTTAAATGGAATCCCCCTGTGTTCTCCGTGGAAAATATAAATATTCGTAAAAGACTTATTTAGATACGTCCTTTGATTGATTATTACATAGATACGTTATATCCTTACAAAACTGACAATATTTCTGTGCCACGAGTCACGACACACATTGACATGGGACGCGTGTCAATGTGTCAACGTCGCATAGTAACACAAAACACGCTATTACTCGCGGAGCACACTAACCAAAATTGGCCCGACTCGGGCCAATTCGAGTCTTCATTTTTACGTGTTTATAACATATCTACCTCTCTTTAATATTATATACGTCAATTAATTTCGAATATTTTTGAATTTTAAAGTTGATGATGTCACCGCCTCCTGAAAGCTTTCGCGTTGTGACATCATGCCATATTTATAGATTGCGTTTACGTAGTACAAAGTAGAGTAGAGTGTTATAACGTAACGCAACTATGCGTTATAATGGATTCAATAAAATTTAGATTTGGAACGGTTATAGATTTTATTCTTGGCGTTATAAAATAATAATAATTTTATATTTTATGGGTGGGCATGGGAAGTGGGGAGGACGATTTTTTCTCATTGTAGCCCATCATGTAATAGGTATTTTTATTATTAAATAAAGATGGCAAATATCAACATGTTTTTAATTAAGTAAACCACTCTCAAATAAACAAGGCCAGGTTATATCGGGACGTCAACAAAAACTAGTGTATCTGTATACATAATAGTTTTCCTGTAACAAAGTTAAAGTAATTTTACATACCTAACTAGTAACATTCTCCATTATATTCGGTAAAACCTCGTTTAAATTTTCAGGCTGTCCCACAGCGTATTCGCATAGTCAATATGTGCGCGTTTTTATCAAGCTTTATGTTTTTTGATGCCGAAAATCGTATTAGAAATAAATTCCTTACGTATTATGGAACTCTAAAAAGTAGGTAATATGTGTCTACGGTTTTCGAGAAACTACACTGTTCACAACCTGTTAGGTTAGCCGAATAAACCACTAACATAATAAGCTCGCGCTGCGGTGTTCGCTTATGTTTTCCGCAAAGGTCCTTGAACTCTTTCTTTTCACATCATTTATATGCCTTGATCTAAATCATTAATAGTAGATTATGCACCAAGGGGATAAAGCAGTGTCTTACGTCACGGGTATCATATTGGACCCTGAGCGTAACGAGGGACTCTAGAGTTAAAAATTAACTCCCGAGTGAGTGAGGGAGTTATGTAGAGTCCTGAGTAAAGCGAGGGGTTCAAGCTGCCCACGACGAAGACAGGCTTTATCCCAGAGGTGCATACTCTACTTTTCATACCTACTGCGTGGCAATAAAAACCCAGGGCTACAAAAATATAACATTTATTTTGTTAAAAATTAATATTGATATTCGACACATTTGTCCAGTTATGGAGGGACAGAGTAATATTTTTATTAGGAACATTTATGGAAGTTGTGGTGGAGTTTATTTGAGCAGTACTTAAAGATTCAGGAACTTGTGACTGACGATTTTGACACGTGAGAATATTAAAATTATAGGTGGCCAGTTCGATTTTCAAATAAACTCTCAGCAATACCATATTATTATTGAAAAACTCTATGATAGATACGTATCTATTAGGAATTTTCATACGAATTTTAACGTTCCAAATTCAAATCACTTTAATCCCTTGGGAGTTTCATACAACATTATCTCCCTTGGGAGTCAATGACTTGCTTTAAGTTGAGATTGCGTGATATATAATAATCGAACATTGTCGAGCAGGTGGTATGAAAATACGTTTATTCGGACACAAAGTTTACGTGTAAATCTGAGAATTCCCAAGTTATTTTTGGTTTGTATGCTGTCTTTTTTTTTTTCAGAATAAACGTGTGTAATAATTTAAAGCAAACGAGATGTACTTACGTCTTTAAATCGGTATCAGCCAACTTGAACGTGAGTTCTATAAAATATTGTTTTATCAGGATGTTGTTCAGGATATACCTCGATACAAAACTTACTTATTGGTATGCTTGGATTACTTTATAACGTGTCCATATAAATTTAGAGGAGTTCCCATCATCAGGTCACAACTTGGTGAAAACGGGTCCAACTTCGGAACCCTTTACATAAAAAAAATAATTTTGAAAATCGGTTCACAGACGGCAGAATTATTGTTGAACATACAAAAAAAATAAAATATACAGCCGAACGTGTAACCGCCTACTTTTTTTGGAAGTCGGTTAAAAAGAAAACAGAGTAATTAATAAATAAGACTCTTTCTTTTGCCGTAGACGGGTAAAAAGATACAAAAAACAGGATCCATAACTATTGGGAAGTATATGTAGGTATTACAATAAAACATAAGTCTTGCGATTCAAGTCCAGTTGCGTCGAATTCCGTGTGCTCGGACTTTGAACCGTTGATATATGGGCGCAGACGTATTAACGCGACAAATTAAATTATCATACACAAAAAGGTATTTCGCAATTACATGAACATTTACATCTATTTATAGGTTTATATAAAAGGTAAAACTGATTGACTGATGTATTAACGCAAATACCAAACCCTTAGATATAAGGCTAGAAATTTGAAATTTTGCACAAGTATATCTCATACAGTGTTGGGCATTAATCAATTAATTTGTCAATTATCTTGTTAATTGATTAAAAAAGTAATTGCAATTAAATTAATTACAATTAAAATTAATCGCAATTGAACTTTTAATTGCACCTTGCAATTAAATTAATTTGATTAATGTGTTTCAATTGTAACTCACAATTAAAATAATTGCAATTAACTTTTTTAGTTGTTTTATAAAACAATTAAAACTAACAATTATCTTTATGTATCAAAATGAAATTAGTAAAGATTTTGGAAATTTAAGCTATAAGTATTACACTTTAGACAAAAAAAAAAAGTGGTCAAAGGCAAATGTAAGTATAGCTTATTTTTTCTAAATCTTTCTTTCTACATAAAAAAACTAGTACTTAGATAAAGAAACTAATATTTCCTTTCAATGTGAGTCACAAACTATCAGACAGCATGTTCGAGAAGAGAGTGGAACTGATATGTAATTTAAATTATTAAATTGCATTTCAGAAATTTTAAATTGTTATTGTCTCTCTAATCATGTTTAATTAAAGGTATTAATTTGTATCATGGATGGATCGGTGTTTTATTTTTGGTAAATATTCACAAGTGGGGCTCCACCTTGAATCGACTGCAATATTTTTTTATTGCATATTTTCGTTATAAAACAGTCTGTTATGCAATATTAAGGTGGCGGAAGACCAAAAAAAATGTTAAAAATTACCGCCCCGAAGACGTTTTTAACGTGATAAAAAAGTTCTAACCTAATCTAACCCAAAACTACACACAGGTTATTTCACGCCAGGTTTTTGTGAGGCCGTGTTACCGCCCCGAAGACGTTTTTAACGTGATGAAAAAGTTCTAACCTAACTAACATAACCCAAAACTACATAAACGTTATTTCACGCCAGGTTTTTGAGAGGCCGTGTTACCACTCCGAAGACGTTTTGAACAAGATAAAAAAGTTCTAACCTAACTAATCTAACCCAAAACTATACACAAACATTATTTTACGCTGGGTATTTTTGAGGTTGACATGCTTTTTATATTTTATTTTTTTACATTTTTTTTTGTCTTCCGCCACCATTGCATAACATACTGTTTTATAATGAAAATATGCAATAAAAAAAAATTGCAGTCGTTTCAAGGTGGAGCCCCACTTGTGAACAATTATCTTTATTTTTGCCAACATATTTATTTAACTACATGAAAAGATGGGGGGGGGGCACTATTCTACTACCCGGAACCACACGGGTATATTGTATATTTATATATACCGGCTTTATATTATACAGCAATTTTTTATTAATTGTTATTTTTAATTAAAATTAACAAAGCAATTGAAAATTAATTAATTGTTAGTTGTTACTAATACAATTAACAATTAAATTAATTGTTAATTGTAATTTTTCACAATTACAATTGATTAATTGTTAGTTGTTGTGGTTACATTTACCAATTAATTAATTGTTAATCTTTAATTGTTCTTGCAATTAAAATTTGCCCAACACTGATCTCATATGACGGAGACATCCATTAAGGAAGGATTTTTCAAAATTCAACCCCCAAGAAGGTAAAATAGGGGATGAAAGTTAAAAAACCTAATTTCACGTGGGCGAAGCCGCGAACAATTATTGCTTGTTTTATATAAAATTTGAACTGGACTAATCATTTTAAATTTATCGACGTAGGTAGATTTATATAGCGAGAACTAGAAAGGTAGTTTACGAGGAGTGCCAAAATACAAGCATGAAATTATCATTTATTGAGGCATCTTTAAATCGTATTTTATAACAATTCTTTAAATTAATTCTTATTAATAATTATAATAGGACATTTTGAATTAATCAATTATTCATGCATACATTTTATTAGAAATTAATGCGTAGATATGTATATTATTTAAATAAATACACAAAGAACATACCTTCGTCACATGTATAAGTATTAAGGTGATCAATGTCTTTCGTCCATATCAACCTTATCGACATAATTTTGTGGTCGTAACTAAATAGTAAATGGAGCCTTACCGCCGTTGATGTCTTATCTATGGGTACCGTAATAAATGTTACAAATTTTACGATTTTCTCTCTACTTGAGAATTACGAATTTTCTAGAATTCTAATAACTGCGATGAAGAATATAATTTAAATACAATTTATTTATCAGATATTAATAATGTTACCTACTGATTATATTTCAACACAATGCTATGTACTTCTCGTTTGTTAAGTTACTAGGGCTACTATTTACGAATTTGGGAATTAAAGGAATCTAAATTGGACGAAATATAAAGAAATAAAAAATGTTTTTATATATGTAAGTAGATACCTACACTGTATAGTAAATTAGGAACATTGTATGCAGTCCGTACCTACATACGTAGTACTTACTGCGAGTATCATTTTATATTTTTGACTTTACTACCCTAAGCTTTTTAAGGAACAATTTTTAATACTCAAAAAACCCTTATAGTTTCGCTCTGTTCGTCCGTCCATCTCTCTGTCTATCTGTCCGCTCTTCTAGCTTTTGTAATGTATGAATATAAACGGATGAAATTTGGTATAGTCATATAATGTGTATAGATATTGGTTTTGACATCATAAAATTATAATAATTTTATATTTTAGGCTTTAAATTTTATATTTGTGGCTTTCAATGCATGTGACGTGAGGATGATTTTTTTCATGATACACCATCGTGTGGGTGTCGTTGAATAGGTCTTCTAAAATAAAGGCAAGGTTTAATACATGACTTTTTTACAAAGTCAACCATTTTCGAGTAGGTATTAGCCTTCAAAGTAGTTTATTTGCTGCCCCCACCCCTGGCATTTCTAAACTATAGAGAAAGATTCCTATACATCCAAAATTTAATCTTAAACCCATTCTGTCCAAACCATTCTGTCAAATTTAATTGTTTACTCCAAAAGTGCCTTGTCCTCGTGCCGAGTCGATAAACTTTTAACGCTCCCGCCGCTGACGCAAATGTGCAAACAAATGTTAGTATTAATTTACGTCGTTGATTTAATTTACTCAAAAAAAAAAAACAATAAAGCAAATTTTAACTCGTAAGATCCTGCAACTTCTAAAAATTCCATAGTTTTATTCCATTTAAGTAAACGCATCTTTATCGCCGCATCTAAAGTACCTAGACAAAGTATGTGATGAATGGATATTATTATATTATTCTCACTTTTATGAGAGGATCATGAGAAGCAAGTCAATCCTTATATTTATCTACATCAATCCTTACTAATATTATAAATGTGAATGTGAGTTTGTCTGTTTGTTTGTTACGCTTTCACGTAGAAACTACTTTACTAATTCGGCACAGATACCTATAAATAGACCACGGGAAACGACATAGGCTCATTTTATCGCGGAAAATATACGGTTCCCGTGGGATACTGTACTTAGGTATGCAGGCGGAGCCGCGGGCAATAGCTAGTATCTATTATAAAAAGGAAAGATTTGTTTGTTTGCATTGAATAGGCTCCGAAGCTACTAAGAGACTGGACCAAAACCTATCTATGAAATTTGGCACATATTATATAACTAGCTGTTGCCCGCGGCTCCGCTTGCGTAAATACAGTATCCCTCAAGAACACTGTACATTTTCGGTATAAAAAGTATCCTATGTTCTTTCCCCGGACTCAAAGAATGTTTGTATACAATTTTATCAAAATTGGTTCAGCGGTTAAAGCGTGAAGAGGTAACAGACAGACACACTTTCGCATTTATAATATTAGTATAGATGTCTCTGAAAATCAATAACGGATACTTCAGGCACATGATCCACTGCTTATGTAAAGACATTTAGGCAAAAAAATAATTGTCATACTCAAAGTAAAAAATCATCTCATGTAGGAGGTATGGGTGACTCCGAAAAACGCAAACTCGACCATATAAAGATTTGTTTTTCTAGTATGATAATTATTTTTCTGCTTAAACGTCTTTACATAAACAATAGATCATATGCCCAAAATATCAGTAATTGATTTTACCGAACCTTACATTATATGACACTGTAAAATATATATATTTGTGTATGTACCTACACGGTCCCTGCTGGATTTCCTTTGCGCACCTAGTCGCGGGCAACACTTAGTTATTTTAACGTATGTGCTGCAGAAGTCATAGTCAGCGTAGATACTTGGGATTACCCGATATATCTTATACTTCCGTTAGACAATATTACCTTATCTCGGATTTACTGAATTGGATCTCGTAAGTCTTCAAAATCGTGACAGATTATTTTGCACCTGAGAGTCAATTCTGCAAAAAAGCTGCAATAATACAATTACAACCGAATCCCGATACGCTAAAACTACCAAACGGTGAACTTTTAAACGTTAAACCAACATGAAACGTGCTCTGATTGGTCCAAACTTATCAGTTTATGATAACATGTCGCTTCACTTATAATACAGTCAAAGTTTTTTTTTTTTTTTATGAAATATGGGGGCAAACGAGCAAACGGTTCACCTGATGGAAAGCAACTTCCGTCGCCCATGGACACTCGCAGCATCAGAAGAGCTGCAAGTGCGTTGCCGGCCTTTTAAGAGGGAATAGGGTAATAGGGGAGGGTTGGGAAGGGAATAGGGTAGGGGATTGGGCCTCCGGTAAACTCACTCACTCGGCGAAACACAGCGCAAACGCTGTTTCACGCCGGTTTTCTGTGAGCCCGTGGTATTTCTCCGGTCGAGCCGGCCCATTCGTGCCTAAGCATGGCTCTACCATGCAGAAAATGAAAGTCTACTTTAGAGAGATACTACGAGAATTGAGGTTATGATTGTAAGCATATCGAGTTTAGGTACATAGAGAGCCTCTATAAAACCATCGTTTTTACGTTTATTACGTTAAAATGATATCATTTTAACGTATTTAACGTATGGCTTGAGTTATATAACTCAAGCCGGGGGTCGCGGGTTTGAATCCCGCCCAGAGAACAAAAAGCTTTATGTGTTCCTGAGTCATGGATGTATACTAAATATGTGTATATAAAAATCTTAAAATACGTATGGTATAAAAATATTAAATATACCTACTTCCAACGGGAAGTACTGGACAACGGTCCGGTACATGTAACACATAGAGTTCTTCGGATATTTAGCACGAGGTCGGATTTACTAAGCGTCCATAAATATTATTATTATAAGTATTATTAACATGAATTTCTGAAGCAACTCATGTTATTATATTTATAATTTCCAAAACAAATTTTCCATTTAATTTTCGCACACAGATGTAGGTAGGTTTTCATTCAATAAAACAACTTTTTGAACGTGTTATTACTTAATTACCATCTTTTAAATTATAATACACAGCAATATTTTTTATTTTGCACGAACATTCTGTATGGTCTCGAGTTAGTCCTTATGATGCCCACCACATAATAAAAAAAGCCGAACAGTTACATAGTTAGCTTTCGATTTGATTGCACTACTACAAGAATACGGTGTTTCCACGAATGTGTGATAATTTCTAATTTGGATCGTTTTGAGTCGTTCTATAGAAGCTGTTTCTCTGTACGTAACTATATAATACATTTTCTACTCTAAGTATTACCTATTCCAGTTTTCCTGATCAGATAAACACGTACAATGGAACTAGCACGAACAAATGACAAGTGGGTGTTCTAATCATTATCTTATTTCAATTATATAGGTACCAGTGGCGTAGGGTTCCTATAACTCCAGTCCTATCGGCTATTACCTTTTGCAAACCTTCATAGAAATTCCTACCTATTATACAGGCTCCGGCTTCCCTATGAAGGAGAAGCAGCCTTCGCCACTGATAGGTCCTGTCATAATTTTTATACAAATCTCTTTCGATAAGGTTACGATTATGTACTTGTCAATTGTTCATGTTAGCCCCACAGGCAAAGAATATAACACACTTACTAACGTAACGAACCGTCATTCAATAATATTACATGAATGACAGCCCGCGGCTATGTGTGCGTGGCAGTGACGTGGGGTTCTATAACTCCATTCCTATCGGCTTCAATTACCACTTTCCTTTTGTAGACCCTCATCCAAATACCTACCTTATTATACAGGCTAGGGCCGAGGAAGAGAAGGAGACCCAGCCTTCGCCACTAGTGTGTGGCTAGACATATGCGGAGGGTAGTCATTCTTCACGTTCATGTAAAGAATGACTTTTATGGTTCATCAGAACGACTTGTGAGTCAAACATCTTGACTATCAGATATTCCAAAATAGCTAAAGTGTAAAGTCCACCGGTCATCTAATGTCTTTGCCTTCTCGATGTTTCTAGACAAAAAACTGTATACCGACACGACAAAAACGTTGTTGATCGTCGCGTCACCGTAGCCACTTAGCTCCAGCGAGCAAATACTAACATAATGCTTTATTTACAATATAATTCTACGACGCACATAGCATTCTCCTTGGCTTTAACCCTGGTTTACGAAATTATGTTTATATTACATCCGCTACCGTACGCGGTAACGCGACACGCGTGAACCGAACCTGTGAACGACGACCGTTGCACTTCCGTTTTACTTCCTAACGTAACCAAGTCGCAGGAATTATTGCTATTATAATATTAAAGCAGACGATAATATTATATATATTATAATGTTATACTTAGTTTTCAGTATAAGCCCAAATTTCACCAACGTATTAAAGCATTCTATCTCGCCTGTCCCATTCTAACAATGAATGAAAGATAAATATCGAATCCGAGTTTAGCTTCAACGCGTTTAAAAAAGTTTTGTGAAATCAGGGCCTCTAGTCAAGATACATTCGATAATCGGTCATTCTCCGATTCGACGTTCTTTGCCTAATTACCGTAACCTTTTTTATTTTTCACTGATTTGACTTAAACACATTAAAATATGAAGCAAATCAAAGATACGTATTCAATAATTAATGAGGCATGTAACAATTAATTGTGGTTTTCTAGATAATGAGACTTAAAAATTTTATGAGTATGGTAATTAGAAAAAAAGAATATTTAATGAAACGGTAATTAGAAAATATCATCAAGTCTATGTAAAATGATATAATGAAATGATAATAACACACATTAATAATTGAAGTGATAGAATTAACGATGTCTTTCATAACTATAACCTATCAATAGTAAAAACAGACACTTTATCATTGCTATCATTTAATAAAAATCAGACACTTTTTTGACATTTCTTTTGATTGCTGATACAAAATATAGTAATTTTAAAAGCTTTTATTTAACTTGCAATGTATGTTAGTTTGGGTGCAATCTAGTTAAGATTCCAATCTTGCTATTAATTTTAAAGCAGATATCTTCAACCGATTTGAGCTGAAATTTTGTACACTCGTTTAGTTTGGATGACAATATTTAATTCGTTCTCGGCGTTGTTGAGCGATAAGCCTTCTCTTTTCTTTAACTTCCTCTTTGGTCTTTTTGGGTTTTCCCATCCTATAAATTAAATAATTTTATGAATGGTCAGCATATAATATAGACATATTTACGGACAATGATAATAATAATGTACGAAAACCGCGGGAAAACTTTCCATTGGTACGACATCGCGGCTTCAGTTAGTAAACAAGTATTAATTTTTCATACAACGGTAATTATAAACATATGGTAATTAGTATACGGTAATTAGAAAACGATAGATTTTCTTAAAAATGTCGCAAACTGACACAGTATGCAAATACTAGCTTATTACAACATACGGAGGCCAAAGTACTGTCTCCATTTACATGATCAACTTGGGTCTATCTTAAAAAATCAAGTATTAAAATAAGAACAACGGTAATTAGAAAAGTTTTTAACCAAGGCTACGGTAATTATATACTCACGTGCTTCATTGGTGGTACACTAAAGTTAGAGACGTGGAACTGCTGATGGTCCTCGGTACACACGGAGGATACGCGACTCGTACGGTAGTGGTGTGCCAAATACTTTTATTTAGGGATGTGCACCCGAGAACAGCAAATGTTACGGCAATTATAACTTTCGATTGGACATGCGATTACTTAATGATAATTAATTATAGACTGGTTCTATTGAGTCGATATTTTGTTATGCGATACACGTTACTTAATATCGTTTAAAAAGTTGAAAGGATCAAAGTAAATCTGTACGTTATAAAAATTACAAGCAAGTTTTAAGATAAAGTCGGTGTGCGGACACGCCACGGTAATTAGAGAATAGAGGTTTTTTGAACATAATTTAATATAATTAAGTCTTAATTACTTAAAACAGAAGCCAATGTTTTTGTTTACAGCTAGATACGGATGCTATCTAACATATAAAAAATAATGCATGATTGAATATGATAATATTACGGATTATACAATTAAAATTTGCTAATCGGAGAATGGCCGTAATTTCGACGGCGAAGTTCGAAAACGAAATTTATGGGATTTGACCATAGATATATAATATTAAAAAGAGGTAGATATGTTATAAACGCGTAAAAATGAAGACTCGAATTGGCCCGAGTCGGGCCAATTTTGATTAGTGTGCTCCACGAGTAATAGCGTGTTTTGTGTTACTATGCGACGTTGACACATCGACACGCGTCCCATGTCAATGTGTGTCGTGGCACAGAAATATTGTCAGTTTTGTAAGGATATAACGTATCGTATATAACGTAAAGGATTTGACTTAATGTATCGCAAACGACAATATGTCACTTAATGTCAAATCCCATACATTTTTGATTTCGAAGTTCGCCGTCGAAATTATCGAATGCATCTTGACTAGAGGCTCAGGGCTAAGACTGGGACTATATTGTCCGAAATCCGAAAGGTCGGGGTAAATTCAGAGCTCTGAATATAGAACTCTACGCTAATACAATGCGGACAATAGTCTCGATTTCACTAAAATTCTGAAAACTATCTTAACGCTTTTAGTGAACAATGGCTGGGGTCTTCAAATAAAATATATGATGCGCTGAATTACTTTATTTGACAACCAGTTAAGTTGACGATGGGCAGACGACTGACTCTCGCTGGAGTTACATATTATTGCTACGTACATAAATTGAGCTGACTTTACATTTTACAATTACTGAGAATTATAATATACACTACACGCTAATCTCGGATTCTTTCTCTCTCTCACTCAATGTTAGGAGACATAGATCGAAAACTGAAGCTCAGCGTTAAACGTCGTTTCATTACGTTGGTAAAATTAAGGGCAGGTATATCACACCTGAAATTTTCCGGGCGGGTACTTATCTGATATCTGTATCATAGGTACCTACTCGTACTTATGGGAATAGGGTCTTGGAATCCAAACAACTTTTTTAAATGTTCATAAAATAATATTATTTATTTCAGATAATTTTCACTAGAAAGTCAGTAACGTCAGTATATACAAAAAAAAAGCTAAGAGGATTTATGAGTGGCCTATATTAGGGATGCTTACTATAAAAATTAAAACCTTCCTTTTAAATAATAATAAATTAAGTTGATTCATTTTTGTAAATACTTGTACATAAATTCAACACGCCCCCTCAAAAATTAATCAATAAACTCACAAAACAATATAAGACCTACAGATCGCTAATTAACTTTCTAGTGATGCCTGGGAGATATGTACAATATTATAATGGTCCAACATTTGTTGCTGAGGATTAGGGAAACCCAGGAAAACCTAATCAGACCATTGCATTCTTAATAAAAATATTTACAATCATAAATAAATGTCATTGTTATAATACAATGCAAATAATAACATAAGTTTTCTTCTTTTAAAACAAAACTCTTCTGTTTATAACAAACAAAAATCAATGAACTCTGTGTCTTCATTAGAATATACAAAATAAGCGAGGTAACTTATTATAGTAATCCCATTTTAATTCTCATTTCACGGTAAGTGACTGCAGGTAACGGCCTCGTCAACACATCGGCCAATTGTTGATTAGATGGAATATTAACTAAAATGAACTTTTCTACTTGTTCCCTGGAAAAATGATACTTTATATCAATATGTTTTGACCGTTTATGGTTAGTAGGGTTGTTAGAAATACTAATGCAACCGTTATTGTCTTCGAAAATTATCATCGGTTCATTGATTTCAATTTTGATGCTGAGAGCTAAAGATTTAAGCTGTAGAAGATACTGCTACCGATGTTTGTCTTTTTGTACTCCATGTTATCGTACACTGATCAAAAGGCTTGAACAAATAACCTGTGGTACTTTTTCTGTCAGTTGTGTCACTTCCGCCCCAGTCTGAATCTACATAGCCGCATATAATATTTTTGAATTCACCCCTTTTATATGTTAATTTTAGATCAATAGTACCTTTTAGATACCTTAAGACCCTTTTTAAATTTTTCCAAAGTTCTTCATTGTTTTTATTTGTGTATCGGCTTAGTATATTCACGCTGGTGCTTAAATCAGGTCGTGTACATAACATGTTACATGAGGTACATTAAGCATCCTATGACATTACGACAAGGAGCGTTGCATTTTTCATCTGAATTTAATGCCTCGTAATTCAGTTTGCTTTCTAACGGTGTACTTACAGGCTTGCAATCCTGCATATTAAATTTACTTAAAACCGTTTTTATATACATACTTTGATCCAGTGTTATAGTGTCGTCTGTACGAGTCACTCTGATGCCGAGAAACAATTTTATGGAATTTAAATCTGTCATTTCAAAACTTCTCATTAAATACCTTTTAAAACTATTCATTGTATCATTTTTAGCACACGCGATAACTAAATCATCTACGTATAAGACAATATATATATTTTTATTTATGTCGCCTTTATCCAATACATATATACACCTGTCAACTGATGAATTTTGAAAACCTTTTTCTTTCAATGACTTTTCGAATACTTCAAACCAACATCTAGCTGCCTGTTTTAGCCCATATAAAGCTTTGTTTAATTTGCACACAAAGTTAGGCTCGCATTCAACACCATCAGGAACTTTCATAAATATTTCTTCCTTCAAGTTACCATTTAAAAATGCAGTCTTAACATCCATGTAATGTATCATAAGATTATTTTGATTAGCAAAACTAATTAGAAATCTAAAGCTGGCTATTCTGGCTACGGGAGCAAAAGTTTCGTTATAATCTGTAAGGTGTAATTCCTGACTAAATCCCCTAGCCACTAGACGCGCCTTATAACGCAAAGGTTTTCCAAATTCGTCATATTTGATGGTAAAAATCCATTTAGAATCAACAATATTTCGATTTTCAGGCGTAGGTACCAATTTCCAAGTATTATTCATAGAAAGAGAATTAAGTTCGTCTCTAATAGCCTCTTCCCAGTGTGGTCTATCTTCACGAATCTTAATCTCTTCATATGAACTTGGTACTTTATTAATAATGGATTGAGCACACAACAAGTAGTCACTTTCGTCATCAAACTCTTTGAATGTGATGGGGGTACGACCTTTGAGCCTATCACTCCTCCTTAGCTCACTATTTTTATTTGTGATTTCAGAATCTACCTGCAAAGTAGGACAATCAGATTGTATTTCAGGCATATGCGCTAATTTTCGCATTTTAGAAGGACATTCATTTTCATCAGATTTATTTTCTGATTTATTACTGTCAGTATATTGTTTTTGTGATACTGATTTTGGCGGCACATAAAGCCTATCAGTTTTATTTCGGGAATTTGTGTTATTATTCCCTTCAGGCTCCAGAAGAGGCCTGGTTTTTAAGAAATTTGTTTCATCAAAAACAACGTCCCTGACAGTAATGAATTTACCACAATCGGGGTTCCAAACTTTGTAACCGTTTGGTTCGTAGCCTACCAGTATTCCTTTCCATGATTTCACATCAAATTTATTTTTACTGGTTATATGTACAAAAACGGTTGACCCAAACACTTTTAAATATTTAATTTGAGACTTTTTGCTATGCCATATTTCGAATGGTGTTTGAGACTGTTTCAAAGCTCTGGATGGCGTTATGTTAATTAAATAAGTAGCAGTTAAAACTGCTTCACCCCAAAATATTTTATTTAATTTAGCACCATTTATCATTGACCGCGCTCTTTCTGTAATAGTGCGGTTCATACGCTCTGAAACACCGTTCAATTGTGGAGTCCTGGGAACCGTTAAATGATAAGTAATCCCTTTCTCAATGCAGTATTTTTTCATTTCAGTGGATAAGTACTGACCACCGTTATCAAAGTAAATATTTACTACTTTAGAGTTAAATATCGACTCACTTTTGGCTACGTAATCCTTAAAAGTTTGAAATACATCTGATTTATAAGTTATTAAATAAGTCACACAGTAATGGGTATACTGATCTATATGTGTCACAAAATAGCTTTTGTTATCAACTGTGGAAGGAGTGATGGGTCCACACACATCAGAGTGCACAACAAATAATGGTCGTTTAATGTGATCTTTATTTTTCATTTGATTAAAAGGTAGTCGCGTCTGTTTCCCATTTATGCAATCTTCGCACAAATCATCTTTGGGCATTATGGTTTTTATTAAGTCGACGTCATCAACCATATTTTTATCTTTTATTTCCAAGAATTTATGTCGACTAATATGGCCTAAACGCTGATGCCACAAATCGTAGCTATTTTTCTCGTTTTTACATACATGGGACACAGAGCGGCTGATAGGTACAGATACGACCAAATCTAAAGCAATCAAGTTGTTTTAGGGCCTACCTTTCATGATGACTTTACCATTTTTGCATATTTGGGTACCTTCCTTATTGAAAATTATAGTCATACCCACTCGTTGCATTTTTGATACCGAAATTAGGTTGTATGGCGCCTCCGGACAATATAGTACATCCTCCAATGTTCCTTGAACGCCCAAGTTGCTGGTTACGGTGACTGTCCCTTTCTTCATGGCTGCAATGTCTTGACCAGATTTTGCAACTGAAATTTTTAATGGTAAATATAGGTATTTGTGAAAAAATAGTGAACAAATCTTCCCTGTTTATGATGTGATCTGAAGTCCCGGAATCTATAAAATAAACGTAACATTTGGCTCCAGGTGGTTGTCGTCTGTGTAGTCTCCTGTCATAAAGCAAACCCTGAAAAATCACTTGAAGTCGAGGGCTGATATTACGTCAGTTCAACAGTTTGAACTGTCCTGGTTCTGTCCTCATTTTTCTTCTGATTCATACTTTTTGCAATGCGATTTTGCTTTTCCCCAGCACTTGTTCGAACTTTAGGTTCTTCATCTATCGCATTTAAAACATTCAATTCACAAAGTAATGACCGAATTCGGAACTTCCAGACGCTATATTTCTCACCGTCAAATGGTTTAATATTTCGTTTCGACTTGGAAGATTCCATTTTTGCAATCGTCGATTCCGATTTGAATTTTTAATTTATAATGCAGTAAATTAACAACTTATCTTATGAATGAGCGAGGACTGGGCCCATAACCTATCTGAAATAGGGTCTTGGAATCCAAACAACGTTTTTAAATGTTCATAAAATAATATTATTTATTTCAGATAATTTTCACTAGAAAGTCAGTAACGTCAGTATATACAAAAAAAAGCTAAGAGGATTTATGAGTGGCCTATATTAGGGATGCTTACTATAAAAATTAAAACCTTCCTTTTGAATAATAATAAATTAAGTTGATTCATTTTTGTAAATACTTGTACATAAATTCAACAGTATTTACTGAGCATTCGTCCCCGTTATCCTTTAAAAATGTTTGAAATCAGAGGCCCGATTCTCTTATTTAACTTAGACTTTCAACTTACCATCAATTCATTATAAATTTATCATCCTGTTATCATAAAATGACCGAAAGTCGGTATTCTACTACACTATTTTCGTAAATTTAAAATCCCAACAGTGGCGAAGGGTTCCTGTAACTCCATTCCTATCGGCTTCCCTTGTCAATTACTTTTTGCAAACCTTCATAGAATTCCCTACCTATTATACAGGCTCCGGCTTCCCTATGAAGGAGAAGCAGCCTTCGCCACTGAATCCCAACACAGTCATTTTGCAATGATATTGACTACAATTTATAAATAAAGCGAGCACAAACTTGTACAAAGACAGCTGTTGCTTGACGTTTGTATGATCCAGTGTTGCCAATTATTGTCAGTTAAGGCGCGTCTCCTGCTCGTGATTTTTTGAAACATTACACAAAATCATCGAATTTGGGGCATGGCTATGCACATTTGTGTACGCATACACAAAACTTTTGGTCTTCTGAGACGGACGGAAAACATTTTTCGCGTGGTTAGAGAGGGGAAGGCAAAAAAATAAAATTTTGCGTAAAATAAATATTTTTATGTTATGGCATCCCCACATGTCAAAGTGAAAAAGAATACCGGTTGACGGATCAGTTCGAGTCAAATTGGAGTTAAGTTTATAAACATACGAGAATAACATTTTCTATGGATAAGTGATTCGCTCATTCTACAACCAAGCTTCGATACAATGATAATCGCATCGCGGTGTAATTCGTCGTTTGACGTTTGTTTGAAGTTTAGTTAAATACCATTTTGCTGTTTGATAGGATTCGGACTGTATCGAAACAGTAACGAAGCTGCATTATTGTTGGATTAAAATAGCAGAATCGACCTTCTGTTGTATACTTAATTATTTCATGGTAATATTATAAATGGATATTTTATGAGTATATGGAAAAATGATCATGAATATGGGAAATTCCGCCTACACATGACCATAGTATCTCCAACAACATTTTTACAATCTATACATAAGTAGATAATCAGATGTTTATCGGGTCTCAATTTGGGCAATCAATGGCACACAAGTCTTAACTGTTGTCCTCATAAGATCCTCATAAGATATATATATATATATATATATATATATATATATATATATATATATATATATATATATATATATATATATATATATATATATATATATATTCAATACAAAAGTAAGTATTTAAATTAAAGAATTTAAATACTTACTAAAATAAATAATAATAATAATAACTCCCCACCGCTCTCTGTGACGGTGGCCGATTTCATTGAAAACAGGCCAGTTGCGCAGGAGTAATCCCCGAGTGTGTACGCAGTACACAAGAGCACTCTCTCTTCCTTTACTCTCGTAATTCAGTGGGACGGATAACCGACACGACTGATGAGAGATGAGGCACAGATCCGACTTTTTACATGCCCATCCGAGGCATGGATCATCTTTCTTGTCAGACAATCAGGTGATCAGCCTGCATTGTCCTAACCAAACTTGGAAACAACATTTTCCGTTGTTCCAATGTGGAAATTGAACCCACGACCTGCGAGTCGAGAGCCAATGCTCTAACCACTAGACCATGGAGGCTGTTATAAGAGGATAACTAAAATATAAATGATCTGAGTGATTGACATCGTATCAGTTTGTGAGTGAAGGAAGGTTTTTCTCAAAATGAAGTTACTAGGAAGTGTATTTTAAGGCACTTGCGGAGGTCAACTTGGAGGGTTAATTAATAATAATACGACATCAATTAACACTCAATATATTCTCTCAAAATATTCTCACATTAACAAAAATCTGTTACAACTATATAAATCGCAATCGTGCAAGCGATAGCGTGATTCACGAGCCTAACAGCGACATCTAGTGATAAAAATATGAAACTATACTATAGGAATGGCGGTCGTGCAAGCGATAGCGTGATCTACAAGCACCCGAGTGCCATCTAGTAAAAACAATATGAAATTGTTTTTTTTATAAAAATTGAATTTCTACTAACATACCGCCCACCAAGGACATATTAATATTAACAATAATTACTCCTAAAGATACTATCTTAAAACATAGCATAGATATAGCACAATGTAATAATACAAAGAATAAACAATTACAGTTACACTGTCAACGGCAATAAAATCAATTTTGACGCCGGACGTTTAAAAATAGAATTCCCAGTGCGTATCGATACAACACGCGTAATTCCATCCGCTCCAGGATGCTTTTGCTCTACCTTCCCCATTAGCCACTTGCCAGGTGCCATATCATCCTCCTTAACCAATACGACGTCTCCCACCGCTGGCTCCGGAGTTCTGTAACTCCATTTATAGCGCTGCAGAAATTGATTTAGATAGTCTTGAGACCAACGCCGCCAAAATTCTTGCATCATGCGTTGGGTTAGTTGTCATCGCTTCAGAGACGTTATGTTAGACCTTTCGTAATTTAAATCGGGAACCACAACCAACGGTTCTCCAATCAAAAAATGACCTGGTGTTAGTATGGTAAGCTTGTCCTGGTCCTCAATATATGATAAAGGCCTCGAATTGAGACAGCTCTCAATCTAGGCGAGAACAGTAATCATCTCTTCAAAAGTAAGCGTAGAGTTTCCTATAACTCGTTTGAGATGATACTTAGTGGACTTTATTCCTGCCTCCCAAAGTCCACCAAAATTTGGCGCACGTGGTGGAATGAAATGCCACTATGTGCCACAGTTGGCTAGTTCTTCTGCTAGTTCGGGATGGCTTGTCCCTTTTTCGTGGTCAAACAAATGTGACAACTCCCGAGCGGCTCCTACGAAATTAGCCCCGTTGTCACTATGTAATTCAGCACAGCGACCACGTCGAGCCACAAATCGCTTAAAAGCTGACAAAAATCCTTGAGTGGACATGTCACTAACGGCTTCCAAATGCACCGCTCTAGTTGCCATGCATATAAACAAAGCAATGTATCCTTTATAGGATTTGTTACCTCGGTAACAAAGCAATGTATCCTTTATAGGATTTGTCCCTTTGATACTCTGATGCTTATGGGGCCAGCATAATCTACACCACTACTTAAGAAAGGTTTACTGGGCGTCACGCGGGAAATTGGTAATTGTCCCATCAGTTGTGTCGTTGCCCTTGCTGCATATCTATTTGCATATGCATTTTACACATCCTCGCACAAACTTTTTACAGAGCAACTTAACCCCAATGATCCAATATTTGGACCTTAAATAAGTAATCATCATTTGTGGACCTCCATGCATAGTTTTCTCGTGGACGTCATCTATTAAAAGGTTAGTTATGAAAGAATTTTTAGCTATTAAGATAGGATGTACCCTTTGATAATCCAATTTTGATAATTCTAATCTACCTCCGACTCTTATTATTCCTTTATCATCCAAAAATATATTCAACGATTTTAAACTACTGCTTTTAATTTCCTTTTTATTTTTCAAATCCTTTAATTCATTTTCAAACCCTTCTTCTTGGCTTCTTTTTATACTAATTTCCAAAGTACTTTCTAATTCTTCTCTCGACAAATACTGCTTATCCATTTCACATCTATTGACTCTTTGTTTTCTTATTTTGTTTGCAAATCTACGACAATAGGCTAATACTCTGACCATCTTGTTCAACGATGAAAACTTGTTCCAAAACGAAACATCAAATGTTATAGTATGCGATTTAACTTCTTCTAAATTTGTTATAAGATATTTTGGCCTTTTATAATCTATGATTTGATCCCTAAGAAAGGGCGGACCTTGCCACCACAAAGTAGTGCCTTCTAATTCTGAAGGAGGAACGCCGCGAGACGCACAATCTGCCGGATTTAGTTTGGATGATACGTGGGACCAATGATGCGAATCCAATGTGGTCAATATATCTGAAACTCGGTTGGCCACAAAGGTTTTCCAACGGCTCGGGTGACCATTCATCCAGGCTAAAACCACTTCGCTATCTGTCCAAGCATGCCAGTCTAACTTTGGTATCTCCAAAACTTCGCCAACTTCTCGAATTAATCTCGCGAGCAACGTCGCTCCGCACAATTCTAATCTAGGGATTGAGACTTGTTTTATAGGTGCTACCTTCGTTTTAGAAGTGATTAAACATATATTTATGTGACCCATTGTGTCAACTACTTTGAGATAAACCACCGCTGAGTATGCCATTTTAGACGCGTCCGAAAACCCGTGCAGCTCTAATTTCACCGTGTTCGAACTAGTGTGTGACCAGCGTGGAATTCTTATTCGAGTCAACGATGCCAAATCAGTATAGTAAGTACTCCATTCTTTTAACAATGTGCTTGGAATTGGTTCATCCCATTCCAAGCCCGCTAACCACAATTTTTGAATGTATATTTTGGCTAGTACTATGGTTGGGGCTAACCAACCCATTGGATCAAATAATCTTGAAATATTTGATATAATTTTTCTTTTTGTTACAGGTGCTGCTGTCGGCGTGAGGTCGAGGGAGTATTGGAAAACGTCATCGTTGGAGTTCCAGGTAAGTCCCAGTATTTTAGTTACATCGTCCATTTTTATTTTTTCAGTTCCCTTCTCACTTTTTATTTTGTTTAATAATTCTTTACTGTTACTGTTCCACTTTTGTAATTGAAACCCCCCTCTTCCTAATACTTTACTAGTTTCTGCATATATTTGAAATGCTTCTTCTATATTCTCAGCGCCGCTCATAAGATCATCGACGTAGAAATCCTTTATTATTATATCTTTGATATGTTCTTTTTCTTGACATTCATCTCTAGCTACTTGTTGCAGTGCACTAACTGCCAGATATGGCGCCGATGCAGTACCAAAGGTTACGGTACGTAATTCATATTTTTCAATTGCGTCTTTTTCTCTCCACAGGATTCTTTGTAAGTGTGTATCGTCCCGGTTCACTAATACTTGCCGATACATTTTGATTATATCACTTGTAAGACATATTTTGTGTCTTCTCCATCTCATTAGAATATGGCGAAGCTCCATTTGTAAAGTAGGGCCCACTAATAAATTGTCATTTAACGACATCCCGTTTGAACCTTTACAGGACGCATCAAATACCACTCGAACTTTAGTGTTATCCTTTTCTTCCCTAACAACGGCATGGTGCGGTAAGTAGACTGCCTTTTTATTATTTACTTTATCTTCAGTCACTTTTTCCATATGTTTCAAATCTATGTATTCTTCTATAAGGTTTTTGTAATCTCTTTTCAAGTTAGGATTTTTCGTTAATCTTAATTCTAAACCTTTCAGCCTTTTTTCAGCAATAGCTTCGGAATCACCTACATTAGAAACAACACTATTATCACGCATAGGTAATCTCACGATATATCTGCCGTCTTCATTTCGCATTGTAGAAGATACAAATAATTTTTCACATTTAACCTCTTCATCCGTCATTATTCGTTTTATTCCAGAAGGCTCGGCTTCCATTTCCCAAAACCTTCGCAGCAACTCATCATCTTGGACGTTAGTATGCATTACCGTAATATGCGAGTAAGTATTACATGTATCAATTTCGACTACTCCTGACAATACCCAACCAAACATTGTTTCTTGTGCCAATAGTGTACCACTTATATTTTTCTTAATTCCTTCCTGAATAACTTGACTGAACACCTCAGCACCTAGTAAAATGTCTATTTTATTGGGTCTGAAGTATTCAGGATCCGCTAATTGATTACCTTTCAGATCTACCCATTCTACGCGAGCTACTTTTACAGCTGGGAGAAGGGCTGTGACTGATGTCAAAACATAGGCGTTTATCTTTAATTGGAAGTTTGGGTTCAGCCTTGATTTAATCTTGAGTGCTACCATAGACGTCGCAGTGGCATTTTTCTTGCCGCCCACCCCGAAAACCGTGTTTCTAGATGGCGTTTTCTTTAAACCTAAGTATTGGACCATGGACTCCGTAATAAAGGATCCTTGGGAGCCTTGATCCAGCAAAGCTCTGATCATCCGATAGTGTCCTGTTTTTGACTCGGCTTCTACTAGCGCTGTAGTTAGCAAAACAGTTTTTTTTCTATTCTCAATTGAATGACACGACACTATTGGACTCACTGCAGACGCTTCTTCTTGGGCGCTTGAAGTGACATTATCTCCGCGAGCATCATGTATTAATATGTGATGACGACGTTTGCACTCCTCGCACCTGACATTGCTCTTACAAGATTTTACTGAGTGATTAGAGCCCAGACATCTAAAGCATAAACCCTTATCCTGAACGAAATTACGCCTGCTATCGACAGATTCTTTGACAAATTTCGGACAATACTGAATTTTATGATTATTATCAGAACAATATACACAAGATACATTTAATTTATCTTTGAACACATGAAAAGATTGAGCGTGCTTTGACTTTCTATCTGGTTTTTCATCCAAATTTTCTAATCCTTTAAATCTACCAGTTAAAAATTCACAAAATTGGTCAAATGTTGGTAAATCATCACCTTGTTCTGTCGACAATTGTAACTCCCAAGCCTTTTTAGTATCTTTATCTAATTTAGCACTCACTATATAAATAATTAATACGTCCCAAGATGACGTGTCTATTCCTATATTTTTAATTGATTGCAAACAATCACAAGTTATATTTAACAGTTTCTTAATCTCAAAGGCCGACTCGGTAGTTATAGATTTTTGACTAAATAAACGTTTTAAAGCTCCGTTTGCTAAAAATCTTTTGTTGTCATACATAGATTCTAATTTTTTCCAACATACCATATAATTATCAGACGACACATTACAATTTCTCAATAAAAGTTCAGCTTCTCCAGTCAAATATCCTTTGAGGTAATATAATTTTTGTGCATCGTCTAATTTACAATTTTTATGTATTAATCCAACAAACAAATCCTTAAAAGTCTGCCATTCGGTGTATTTACCAGAAAATAAAGGAATTTTAACCTCCGGAAATTTGAAATGATTAACTTCCTTTTGACCAGTTTCCATCTTATCATTTGAATCGATGCACAATTTGCTACTATTCAAAGCCTCTTTAAGTTGAGTTTTAAATTCAATATAAAACTCCTCAACTTCATCGTAAACACCACATTTATAATAATTAGAACTATGTAAATCTGACTTTTTTATCTCGCTAATTATTCTAATATGTGTCTCATGAAATAATTTCCACGATTGCTCTAATCGTTCTATACGCGTTTCAATATGTGTTGAAGTAAGACGCTGTTTAGGACATTTTTTAAAGTTAGACTTTGCCTTAACAATATTAGCCTTTAACTCTTCTTGAATATTATTAAGTTCCTCCATTTCTAATTTTAAACAAACGTATATTAAGCAAAAGTAGAATTTATTTCTAAGTTATAATTAAATCTAAAGTTGATACTAATTATTGTAAGTTCAAACAATGAAATTAAAAACTACAAGTGTTCTTATTCTTCTGAACTTTTTAGACTATATCCCTCGTTGTTTTCACAGAATAATTATTACAAGTCCACGCTTCGAAGTTCAATTTTTACCGAACTTTTTTGAAGACGAAACTTGTGCACTAAATAAACATTTTAACGTACTCACGGTTTCACTTCACTCACTGATACTTCTTGGTGAAGTCACTCGTCACTGTACTCGGCGCAGGGGTGGTCGACTCTGTATGAATGACCTTGGACCAAAAAGGGGGCAGTTCGGTGCGACAAGAATGGTTATATTTCAATATATCGCTCTCTGTCTTACATGGTTAATATTACATAAAATCTACTTAAAAACCACAACAGATGACACTATCCCGCTTCTAGATCGCGCTATCGAAAACATTAGACCTATGTATATAAGCGCTCTCGAACATTTTGTAACGTAGTAGTTATGATTTGTGCGTGGAGGTGGTTGCTCGGTTTTGTTGGAATGTAAAATTTAACTCTAAAGAGAAATTTAACGTTAACTTAAACATTAATTACGTATCTTCAATTTCCCGCCATATTCATATAATCAAATATATAGTCCTCCTTTGTTGGAATTCGGTTAAAAGTTTGAGGGGGCAGCTCACTAGAGGCGCTATTTGGTCCCAATTTTTGTGTATGAAGTCGACCTTCTTCTCCGCGAGTAATAGTGTTCTGTGACTCGGCGCCGTTACCAGGTAAACACCTTACCCAGTACTGCTGCTGCTCTTGACCCTCGCGTCGCTCTGCGGATGTCCTCCCACCAGTCCAGTCAATTTGTACCACGCTCTAACTGGCTGCTCCTCAGGATACCTCTCACCTGGTACCCCACTTGAAGGGGCTGCTCTGGACAGCGATCCACTGACCAGTAATTCGACGCGTAGGGTGGTATGGTCACTACCACCGACGACCACTTTACACTCGCGAACTATCGCGACCGTATCCGGCTCGAAGGACCATGTATTTCACGGCACTCGCGGAGGTCAACTTGGAGGGTTAATTAATAATAATACGACATCAATTAACACTCAATATATTCTCTCAAAATATTCTCACATTAACAAAAATCTGTTACAACTATATAAATCGCAATCGTGCAAGCGATAGCGTGATTCACGAGCCTAACAGCGACATCTAGTGATAACAATATGAAACTATAGGAATGGCGGTCGTGCAAGCGATAGCGTGACCTACAAGCACCCCAGTGCCATCTAGTAAAAACAATATGAAATTGTTTTTTTATAAAAATTGAATTTCCACTAACAAGGAAGTGTTGTATACAAGTTACCCTTTTTAGTAAAACAAGCATTTTATTTATATTTATTCTTAATTAATTGCTGCTCGGGAAAATAATATTCCAGTATATAAATAATCCAGTTCGTTAAAAATAAAAACCCAGCAGAAATAAAACATGCTGAGTACCATCACGTGTAACCGATAATCATGATCCATAGACAAAGGAAAATTTACAGCATTAGAGCATAGGGTTTTACCACAAAACATGGTGTACATCACTGAGTTGTTATAATTATTATTATTAAATAGAGACAAACATCTAGAAGGAGGTAGAAGGCACAGATTAAAGAAAGCTTGGATCAGATAAACAGCTACGATACATATAACTTCCGATTTAATTGCACCATAATTATATACATACATACATACATATAATCACGCCTTTTTCCCGTAAAGGGGTAGGCAGAGACCACTTTTGCCACTTGCTACGATCCTCACATACTCGTTTCGCTTCGTTCACTTTCATTCTTACCATCCATTCCTCCTCTTACATTCAACATAGCGAAGCGGCTCTCCATGGTCCACTTTTCACCTCCGCGAGAAACGAGACGTGATGGGTGGTGAACCACATCGCCGCCATTTTGGATAATTAAATTATTTTTATTATTATCCATTGCGTTTCCACGGATTGGTAGAGAGGGTAGGAATAGGGAAAGGGAAGGATAGGTGGTGTGGAAAGGAAGATTGGTAAGTTGGAGTGGGAAATAGGAAATGTAGGATATTACCGCCCAGGAGGGCAAGGGATAGGACAGTAATAGCTAGGGAAGCCGGGGTCGCGTACCTGTATACTATACCACAACTACCGGACAGGTAAGTTGGGATGAGTACCCCATGATATTATATATGTAGAATTATAGTGCATTATATTTATTGCACTGTGTGTATGAAAAATACTTAAAAGAATAAATAAAATGATCTATTATTTTACCAATTAAATATTTAATTTTCTAGGAGAAGTCTCGATTTATTATAAGAGCGTCCATGATCTAGTGAATAGACCCACTGAGTCACACGGGTAATCGTGCAGGTTCGATGCCGGGTTGTGGTAATAAGAACCGTATACTGACGCTAGACTTATTTAATTTACCCCCATATTTGTGACAACCCTGACAAAATCTGGATCGTTCTATCAAAGATGTTCCTCTGTACGTAAGTATTTTTAGTCTGTGTGGATGGTATTTCCACCTTATGTGCACGGAAATTACATGACGACGTGGTCTCTCGCAGGGCTAAGTAGTATGTAGGTACTATGCGTGTTTTCAGTACTAATTGTACTTACATTAATTTTTTCTCTAAGTCATCGCCAGCGATGTCACTACCTATAAGTTTTAAAAGGATTTTCTCAGTTCCAGCTGAGAGCTCAATCCACACTTTAAAAACTGTTAGTTCTCCCTTTATTTTATTAATTAATAGATGTCGCCCGCGACTTCGTGCGCGCAAAAGTTAGTTTGTAGAAACCGTACATTTTTCCACGATAAAAAGTAACTTATGTCCTTCCCCGTGATCTACTCTACATGTGTGCCAAATTTCATCAAAATCGGTTCAGTGGTTTTGGAGCCTATTCAATGCAAACAAACAAACTTTTCCTCTTTATTATATTAGTATAGAAGTATAGATAAATCCATTTGACATTCATCGAGGTACAATGTTTTCCTAAACTGGATATTAAATTTAATACAACTATATTATTAAAGTAATCGGTTAGGGTGCGGTCCCGATCTCCTCCAAGTGTGTACTTCTTCAGTCTTTCGGTGCTGCTGACTAACGGAATAAATCTGTCTGTCGGTGGCATTCTGGTTTCTGGAGAAGTAACCGTGACGGTGTTCCCGGGCAACACTAGCTTGAATCATCTAGCGAGAGCGGATGCGGCAAGCGAGTGGCTGATCGACCGGCGGACCGACTGACCTCGATTCCGACTGTGACGCTGCTGTCGTTCAGTCAGAAGCCAGTCGCTAACGGATGACCGTCGACACCAGGCGACCTCGAGGTGTAAATAGCCTTACACCTTGCAAGCGGGGCTCTGTGGGGGTGGACCTTTTATTTTCCTTGCTACTCGTGGGAATTGTATGGATTTAGAAAAAGACCAAGACATTCATGTTGCCGAACTGGAAGCCTTATGCTCCACGGAGGCGATGGAAATCGGCTCAGCTGAGGACCATCCAGAAATTGGGTCTGTTGGGGTAGAGGGCACTTCTGTGCCGGGTACCCCTTCGGACATACCATCAGCTGGCGCTTCTGCACCCTCTTCTTCTCAGGCTGGGGCTGGCGCTGTTGCCAATACCCCTAAGAGAAGAAGGAGACAACTCAGTGGGGCGGCCAAAAGACGCATTGAGTGGTGGATGGCTAGGGGGCTAGAACCTCGAAGAGGCTAAGACCCTTTGCCAGAAACCACTCAGTGAGTTTTCTGAGTATGCCGAAGAGTTAAAAAAGCGTGCGGGCTCTAAACGCCAACTCTTGGACATCACCTCCTCACAGGAAAAGCCGGCGAAGGCAGCCAAGCTCACCAGTGTGCAGGCTCCTAAGCCGAGTTTCAGTGAGGTGACTGGTGCCCTGCGTGTGGGCATAATGGACGCGGTGGGTCCTCTCTCACAGGAGAACGCCGAAGAGCTGAAGAGATGTATCCTTCAGGTCATCGACGAGCAGCCGGAAGGAGAGGGACCTCGGCTGCTAGGATGCGTTCACAGATCCGGGGGACTTGTCCTCAGCTGCACCGACACTGCCTCTAGGCGGTGGTTGGAGCAGCTGGTAGACATGATCCATCCCTGGGATGGAGCGGCCCTTCGCGTCGTTGACGAGATTGTACTGCCCAAACCCCGCTACGCAACAACCTGGGATCCTGACATAGAGGTGGACGAGGTGGGCATCCTCAGGCGACTGATTTCTCAGAACGGGGGTATGGGGATCCCGCGATGGAGAGTGGTTAGTAGGAAGGTCAATGGGAAAGGCCAAACTTTTACCTTTTCCTTCGACGAATCCGCAATTAAGCTACTCTCCGACCGGGAATTACGACTCTACAGTCTACTTCGGCTTTTTCAGCTTTAACGGAATTCAGCTTCGCCTGAAGAGCCATAAGTCGGCGCTCCTGCCGAACCCCACGGGGTCTGTAGCCACGGCAGCACCTCAAGCGGGTTGCAGTGGCATAACACCAGCCACTGTAACCGCCCAGCCCAACACCTCACTCACAAACATGCGCAACACACACCAAAAGGGTCGAAAGCCAGCGCTCCTAATAAACACAGTAGGGTGGGGAGGCACGGCACAACCCCGAGCAGGCATCAGTGACTCATCATCAGCTACTGTATCTACCTAGCCCAGCACATTGTACACGCACACAAGTGCACAGCTTAGTAGGGGCGGACACCTGACTGCCCAAATCGGACCCAGACTTCGGGTTCCTCTACAGGGGGCAACTACGAGTAGGGGAAGGCCTGGCCAGTCCCGTGATGGACGCGGGCGCGGCAGCACTGGAGGCCCTTGCGCTGTGAGGAAGCCAACCCAGCTACCCTCACTAGCGCAGGAGCATTCCAGTCGCAAAGCGCGGAATCCCCTGCTTCGGTCACCCAATTTACAGACAGACTAACAAACAGACACACACAAACACATACATAAATACATAAGACAAAAAAAAAGATTAAAGTAAGGGATATAATTAATCGAGCGAACAAAAAATAAGTTGGCGGCTGCACGTGAGCATAATATATTACTGAATTTGGCAGCGGATTAATATGTTGGCGACTAAATTACTAAACTGGCGAAAACACTCGGGTGACAAAAAATTCTAAAGTCGGCAGATAAAAAGAGGCGAAATTTAATCCAAATTAGCACCGACATTTAAAAGTTGGTGACTTAATTTCCGAGTTGGTGACCATTATACCATATAAGCAGCTATAAAACCAGATTTGGTTGATAAATTAATGGCTGCTAAAAATTCAATTTGCAGGCTACGGAAAATCCTATTTTTGGATACTGTTGGAGTATGTTTCTCTTTGTCATGGGTGTCATTTTCTAGGTTTCTGGGGGTGCAGTATAATTTGAAAATAAAATCTGTTTCGTAATTCCACAATGGCGTAAATTTTTGTTATTAAAATTAACAAGGTTGTCCTTTTCCCGGTTTCTGGGGGTTCTGATTACAAAATTGTCTTCCAATTTCATTTTCCAAAATGGAGGATATTCAATCTTCGGAAATTGAATATGAATACTAAATTTAAAGATCTTTGGGATTCTAATTAGGATTAATGATTATTATTACAGTATGTTATGTAGTTCAAAGTACCAGTTATGTAGGTATAGAAATTTTTAAAAAATCAGGATTCATGAATTTTTCTGCCATTCATGAAGAAAATATGCGATTTCTAGATTAATAAGGGGGAGCAAATTTTCATTACTTTTGCAGTAGGATGCACCGTTTCTGAGATAGAAGCGACTATAGAAAACAATATGACAATGCTGTACTGAGATACGAGGGGTGTATCAATCTATAGAAATGTTGGAAAATTCAAGATTTTCGATTTTTTTTCTCCCATCATGAAGAAAATAATTATGATGTTGCGTTATTCCTAAGGGGGACGAAATTTTCATTATTTTTTTCAATAGGATGCACCGTTTCCGAGATAGAATCAATTTTATAAAAAAAGAAGTAAATGCTGTACATTGAGATACGACGGATGTTTATAGCTATAGAAATGTTGGAAAATTCAGGATTTTCGATTTTTTTTTCTCCCATCATGAAGAAATATGATGTTGCGTTATTCCTAAGGGGGACGAAATTTTCATTATTTTTTTCAATAGGATGCACCGTTTCCGAGATAGAATCAATTTTATAAAAAAAGAAGTAAATGCTGTACATTGAGATACGACGGATGTTTATAGCTATAGAAATGTTGGAAAATTCAGGATTTTCGATTTTTTTTTTCTCCCATAATGAAGAAAATATGATGTTGCGTTATTCCTAAGGGGGACGAAATTTTCATTATTTTTTTCACTAGGATGCACCGTTTCCGAGATAGAAACAATTTTATAAAAAAAGAAGTAAATGCTGTACATTGAGATATGACGGATGTTTATAGCTATAGAAATGTTGGAAAATTCAGGATTTTCGATTTTTTTTTCTCCCATCATGAAGAAAATATGATGTTGCGGGGTTCCAAAGGGGGGCGAAATTTTCATTATTTTTTCAATGGGATGCACCGTTTCCGAGATAGAATCAATTTTATAAAAAAAAGAAGTAAATGCTGTACATTGAGATACGACGGATGTTTATAGCTATAGAAATGTTGGAAAATTCAGGATTTTCGATTTTTTTTTCTCCCATCATGAAGAAAATATGATGTTGTGGGGTCTCAAAGTGGGGCGAAATTTTCATTATTTTTTCAATAGGATGCACCGTTTCCGAGATAGAATCAAATTTATAAAAACATAGTAAATGCTCTACATTGAGATACATTCCTAGATGTATAAAGCTATAGAAATGTTGGAAAATTCAGGATTTTCAAATTTCTTTTTCTCCCATCATGAAGAAAATATGAGGTTGTTGGGTTACTAAGGAAATTTAAAATGGATGACTTTTTTGTAATCAGCACCCCCCAGAAACCAATAAAAGGACACCCATATTATTTTAATGAAATTAAGTATGTCCGCCATATTGGAACTTCAAAACGAATGTCATTTTCGTATCCAGCACTCCCAAAAACCTGGTAAACGACACCCATATCAATTTTACGAAAAATAAATATCCGCCATTTTTAAATTTCAAATTAATCTATACAATAATCTACACCTCCCTAAAACCGAGAAAAATAAAAAATCGGGAATTTTGTACGCTCCTTTATGGTTTTTTTGTGTGCGCTCGTTTCGCTGCTTGTATGGTTTTTGAGTTACCTACATCAGGGAAAATATATGTGCCTATTCTTAAATTAAATGTGTACTCACAAATTGTCGCCAAGATGGTTATTTAGTCGCTAAGACATTATCTGTCTGCCAGTTTGGAAAATTCAGTGGTATTATTTAGTCACCAGATTAGTAATTTTTTTGTTCCTTACATTCTTTCGCCAACTTGGTAATTTAGTATTCAATATTGGGTATTTTCACATCCAAAATTTAATCGTTTTGTCGCAAGTTTAAATACATGCCTTAAAGTAATATAAGTCAACTTACGGCATGCAAAGGCCGCCACCGACATGCTCTTCCAGAAGTTCATTCGGGAGGAGCTCGATATTGCTTTAATCCATGAGCCGTGGGTCCACGGAAACACGGTGATGGGCCTTGGATTGGCAGGTAACGTACTCTATTATCACCATGGCCTTAGGCCCAGATCTTGCATCCTCTTCAGCAAGAGGATGAAATTTCTACGCATCTCTTCCCTATGTACCTAGTACCTACAGATGAGACAGTAGCTGCTTAGTTGCTTACATACAGGAGCCCCGTGGGAGCGGAGACAGACTAATGGTATGCTCCGCATACCTGCCTGGGAACGCTCCGGACCCCACTACACAGCTGTTATCACTAATGGACCATGTCGGAAAGCAAAAGAACCAACTTATCATGGGAAGTGACTGCAACTCCCATCATACAAGTTGGGGTAGCACCGACACAAACTCCAGAGGTGAGAAACTCTTTGATTTCTTATTAACCAACCACCTCCTTATTTTGAATCAGGGCGTTAAGCCAACATTTATTACACCACTGAGACAGGAGGTTCTCGACATTACAGTATGTACGGGCCCTATACGGCACCGCACCGATAACTGGCATGTATCGGACAACAACACCTTGTCCGATCATTGTTACATTGGGTTTGACGTACACAACAGTATGCCAGGGCAAATAATTTCATACAGGAATCCCAAGGCCAACAACTGGGAAGCATTCAGGGAGGACCTGCAGTCAAACCTTACAACGATTAAAAAATCGTTCAGGGCCGTGTAAGAGCAAACGGTAGGAGAGCTAGAGTTAGGCCTTAATGAGGCCTATCTCAAGAACTGTCCTCTTAAAAAATCAAAAAGTAAGCGTAACGTACCTTGGTGGATTGGTACTCTGGCGCGTCTTAGGAAAGAAACCCGAACTTTGTTTAACAGAGCCAAACGAGACGGGAACTGGGACGCCTACAGAATCGCCCTCACGACATTCAATAAGGAGCTAAGGAAAGCCAAAAAAAACTCTTGGAGTAGGTTCTGCGAGGAAGTGAACAACACCTCGCATACCTCAAATCTTTATAAGATGGTATCCAAAGCCCCTTGCTCCCATCCTAGCACTCTGAGGAGACCAGATGGCACCTACACAAAGACGGCGGAGGACACACTGGCTACTTGCCGAGGTGCACTTCCCCAACAGTATCCATCTGAACGTGAATGAAGCCTTCTCCCACACACCCATTAAAACTAGACCAACTTTAGACAACTGGAGAAGAGCTTCCATGATTTTCAAACCTGACCGAGTCAAATGGGCAATTGACAGCTTTAAGCCCTATAAGACTGGTGGCGAGGATAACATATCTCCGGCCCTTATACAACAGGGCAAGGACATTATCCTCCCTGCGCTACTAAATATATTTAGAGCGAGTTTTGCGTGGGGCTACATTCCAATGGCATGGACAAAGGTAAGGGTCTCATATATACCCAAAGGTGATGATCGAGACAAAGCTTTACCCAAGTCATAAAGACACATAAGCCTCACTTCTTTCATGCTTAAAACGATGGAGAAGGTGGTCAACCTTCACATAAGGGACAACTACCTCATCGAAAGGCCTCTGCGTGAAAGACAACATGCCTACCAGAAAGGCAGATCTACTGAAACGGCGTTGATGGAGTTAGTAGATCGCATTGATAGAGCCATTGAGGATAAGGAACTTGCACTAGGCGCCTTCTTAGATATTGAAGGCGCGTTTGATAACACCTCAAACTGCTCTATTACGGACAGCCTGGCCTTAAGGAATATAGATTCAACTACTATAGAATGGATCAAGGCCACGCTCAACTACAGAATAGCGTCATCTACTATCATGGGCTCGACGATCAGGAGCAGGCTGACCAAAGGATGCCCTCAGGGGAGAGTATTGTCGCCACTGGAGTGGTCCCTGGTAGTGGATGAGCTCCTGGAAGAACTGAATGAAAGGTTCTACGCTCAATGATACACCGACGACTTAGCGATACTAGTGGTGGGCAAATGCGCATCGGTGGTCGCTGGGCTAATGCAATCAGCACTGAGAGTCGTCGAAAATTGGTGCATGAGGGTCAAGCTAACAGTCAACGCTGATAAGATGGTCTTGATACCTTTCACCAAAAAGATGAAGTTGGAGGGACTAAAACCCCCAACACTTTTCGGGAAAACTATCACGTTTGCAAGTGAGGTCAAATACCTAGGAGTTATCCTGGATAAGGGACTCACTTAGAATAAGCACATCGAACACATCACGAAAAAGACTTTTCGAGAAGAAGAGAGAGAGAAAAATCACGAAAAGTTGGAGACTTGTCAGTTCAAAATGAGGCCTTCGCCCGAAGGCAATGCTGTGGCTTTACACAGCTGTTGTGAGGCCGATGGCCACTTACGGCTGCGTGGTGTGGTACAATAAGGCTCAACAGGTGAACTGTATTAAAACATTAAATAGTGTTCAGAGGCTAGCCTGTCTGAAAATCACGGGTGCGCTTTCGTCCGAACCCACCGCTTCACTTGAGGCGCTGATCAACCTGACTCCTCTTCCTCTGCTTGTTCAGATGGAGGCTAGGAAGGCAGCTCTCAGGGTCATGGCGACGGGCAGGACGAAATGGACTTCCACCCTATTGGGACGGCTGCAACAGTCTCTTCTTGAGACACCGGTCATGGCCATGCCATCGGACGCCATGACCAAGGTGCACAGCTTCTCGAAGCTATACCAGGTTATCATCTTCTAGGAAGGACTGGGATGGGAATTTCCCAATTACTGTCCACCCCAATGACATAGTTTGGTTAACGGACGGATCCAGAAAGGACAACCGGGCGGGAGCCGGATTCTACGGAGGCATGCCACAACGGGCAAATACGCTTGCTTGGGAGAATTTGCTTCCGTGTTTCAGGCTGAGATTTTCGCCATAATTGGTTGTTCACTAGAGAGCCTAGAGATGGCCCTAGTCCATAAAAACATCCTTATCTTCTCTGACAGTCAAGCGGCGCTGAAAGCACTGACTGCAGCGGAAACTTCATCAAAATTAGTTCCGAACTGTGTTGAGAAACTGAACATGCTAGGACGCAACAACAGTATTCGTCTAGTATGGGTTCCGGGCCACAGCAATATCCCCGGTAACGAAACCGCGGATGAGCTGGCTAGGCTGGGGGCCGAAAGTCCCATTTACGGGTCAGAACCAGTCTGCGGAATATCTCCCAGTACTACCAACAGAGCACTTAAGGAATGGAGCCGCAGCCTAAGCATTAAGCAATGGGCTGCAATCCCGGGCCTTGTGCATTCCAAAGCGTTAATCCCAGGCTTTGACAAAAGGCGTGCGGAATTAGCGCTTTCAATGAGTAGGGATCAATTAAGAATCCTTACCAGAACCCTAACTGGGCACTGCAAGCTCCACAAACACCTCAACAAAATAGGTGTCGGTGACAAAACGACTTGCAGATTCTGCGAGGAAAAGGACGAGACACCGCTCCACCTCCTCCTCGACTGTCCAGCACTTCAACAGAACAGAAACAGGTACCTTGGGCAGCACGAATATTCCACCACGGAGGAAATTCGTAGCACCAACCCCAACCATATCGTTCAGTTCATGAGCAGCATATGCCTGGGGGAAGTACTATAACGCGAAGGAGTCACAATAGATCCACTTGGATCGCAGTGACGTTAGGGCAAGATTTTGACCTACCTTCGACTAATAAAAAAAATCGGTTAGAGAAACAATTGATGTTATAAACCCATATTGCAATCTTAAACGTAAAAGCAAAATACCTACTTAAATTATAAAAACTAAAGAATTAAACAAACCAAAAACGAACATCACATTACATTTGTCTACATTCATAATTAACTTATTTTTTGATAAAGTAGTTTAGGAAATGTAAATAAATTTCGTTCAAATTAATTATGTATGAATTGTAGCAGTAAAGTGTACGTCACAGCTTTATAGGTACCGTTTCATCCGTTACTTATGATAAGTTATATTTAGTATTTAAAATGACCATAAAGAAACTAAAAGTAATAAATCACGACTTAGTTTTGACCGGTTATAATGACATCTCGATCAACGGAACTTTATCAAAACAGTTTTTGGTATTCCAATATTAGTTAATGAGTAGTAAGTTATATCTCTGACACAGTTTTTCACATGCTTAATGTTTAGGTATTTTAAGTTAACAACCAAAAAAACTAAGAGCATTTTAGGACATGTCTAAGGAGGGTTCCGTATCTCCCCCCGACGGTTGCACGCCTTGTCGTGGCGGTGGGGCTTAGTAACCGTGGACTGGACACCCACGGTGAAGCGACGAGACAACCAGGGCCGGCTTGTTTGCCGCCGGCTGGCCCAAGGAGGGCGCTCCCAGCGGGCTGGAGGAGTCCGCTGCGGACGCGCTTGGAGGTGGGACCGCAGAAGAAGTTGAGTGCCGGTATTACGGTGCGCCGTACTCCCTATCTTCTGCGGCCGTGGAGGGATCGCAGGGGGAGAGGCGTGGTGGTGGTGTTGTGCCACTCTCCCTACCTCCCTGCGAGCTGGCGGGGCCGTACCGTATGTTAACGGCATTGGTGGGGCCGCAGAGGAAGAGCCAAGTTGGTATTACGGTGCGCCGCTTGCCCTATTCTCTGCGACCGATGTGTGGTCGGTGGCAGAACCATAGCTCAGATCTACCACCGGGTACCGGTTGTGGAGGCTGGTATCCGTGGCCTCCTAGTAGCAGACTCGGGGGGAGTCTGCTACAGTACTGGTGGAGGCCGAGGAGGGAGGCGCACCTTACCATCTGGTGCGCCTAGAGCCTTCGGGCCTTGAATGGAGCCGCTTGTGAGCGGCTGCCGCCGGCGGGGTCGCGGATGTGTTTAACCGTTCCCGTGGCCCCGTCACAGGGCGGCGAGGAGGAAGGTGGGGGGTGGTTTTTAGTGGGTATACCGTGGGTCTCATTTGCCTATACGGGAGTCCCACATCACCACTCGGGTGCCCCCTGCGTCTGGGTGGTATGCGTAATGCATTTTCCCCCCCGGAAAAGAAAAAAAAAAGGGTTCCGTATCTATCAACGCGCAATAGGTTTTCTTAAAATTACTTCAAAAGTTATTATCTGATTTCGCTCAAAATATTTTTTCTAAAAAGTTTCTACCATGATCTATCAGCATGGAAATTTACGAGTTTCTATCTCATAATATAGTTTAGAAATGCCATTGCGGGGACCAACTTATAAACAATTACTCGAAAATGATTGAAAAAGTCATATATGAAACCTTACCTTTATTATATGTGAGAATGCCGTATGTGCTTGGGCAACCATAGATACGACATTTAAAAACCAACTGTCCCAGGTACTACAATATTTCAAGAGTGGTTACTTCGCTCGGAGAATATTGTATAAATCATCCATTAACGGATGTAAAAGGCCTAAGTTTAGTTTTTTTGATATACCTACTTGCTAATCCTACTATTGCAAAAGTGTGTAAATCTTGTCTATTCAATAATTTTACCAAATTGAATTTTCCTCGATGTGACAAGGAGGCAGAAGTGCACCTCGCAACGTTAGGAGGAGTAAGCTATGACATCTAGTTAGTCCTCCTAATAACGTCCGTGCGGCGAATCGCCTTGTCATTTTTGTTGGCAAAATTGCCTAGCGTAGCTACTAGTCGATTGGTCATTTAGACGGTTGATTTTCGCCGTGCGTAAGTCGTGCGGCTTTTTGTCACCCGTGTAAATCCCACATAATGCAACATGCACGTCAGGCTACTGCAGTTGGACGGATTTTACTTGACGTTAATGTTCGACAATAAAACGCATGTCTTACGACGTTTTTCCTCATTTTTCGCCCGCAGCTATCGACAAGCTCAGGGACGAGAGCCTTCATCTCATCGCACCAGGGACCTCACAGCGAAGGTCACAAACAGGTGCCGCTCCAATTCGGCATAATTTGAGATAAATTATACGTTTATGTCTAGCAGCTTACTGTGCCAGGAGAGTGAGAGGCGGCAAAATTTTTTTTTGTTTACACACGTGGCGTCCCACAGGAGACAGCGCACTTTCTACGGAATTCTGATTTCTGCCACAAGACAAGGGTGTGGAATTTGCTGTCGCGTCACTCCGGCTCAAACCGACGCCTTTAGTCAAGATGCATTCAATAATTTCTACGGTGAACTTCGAAATCAAAAATAAATGGGATTTGACAGAAGTCATCGCTAAGTGACATATCGCTTGCGATGCCTTATGTCAAATCCCATACCTACCCACATTTTGTTTTCGGAGTTCGCCGTCGTACCTAATTATTGAACTTGACTAAAGGCCTAGGGCACACACGTGAAACGGGATGACGGGACGCTTGCCGATACCGTCAACCGATGCTCGACGAATGATGTCATAGAACTTAGAAGGCACGGTGTCTGGCGAAACGACCGGCAACCTTGATGCTGCTGAGCCCATGGTGGCTACTGGCTGAAAGCAAAGAATATATACCTATTACTAACGTACTGAAGGCGTCAGTCTCATCACCGCACCGCAGCGATGAGATTTATGATAAATACTGTAATGGAAACTTTTATAATGGAATACAAGAGTTTGCAAAATTTTGTATAAATTCACGTGTCATGGTAGGAATAAGGTTGTGGTAATAAACAATGATTTGGATGTAAAGAATGAATAAAGATGACATTTTTATCAGATATTAGGATATGATAAAAAATGTAACAAAGCATTAGAGGTAAAATTACTGCCTTATTAACTTTAGCAAAGATATTTCTTTGTTAATGCAAATATATTATAATTAAGGTACGAAATGAAGGCCAATAATAATAATCATGCGTAGCTAAAATGGGAACATATCTAATTATCGGACCAAATATGAATCTAGGAAGTTGTTCTAGTTTGACAACCTTGACAGTTGACAAGGCAAAATAACTAAAGAAAAGTGTAACTGAGAAGTATATCCGACCCCTTACGTAGCATCGAACCGAATACTCGTTCTTCAGAACTATTAGAAAAAGTTATCAACAAAATATAAGTATTAATAATTATTATACTGTGATAATAGGCAAGCGGACTGTTTTTTTTTTATTGCATTAATGAATAGTACTCCTAAATATGAGTAACTTCTCAGAAGAAACCGTATATCAAAAGTCAATATTTTCAAAGGTACAGCGATTTGTGTACAAAATTTCGCGAGTCTTTATACCAAAAAAAATTTTTTTTTTTTGCGAAATTGGTAAACAAAACCTACATCATTAGTTTACTCACATCATATACAAAACATTCATTATAGTAAGTATGAACTTAAACGCACAAATATCGGAGATATTTACAAATATATTCCTGCGGTACAAATATCGGAGATATTTACAAATATATTCCTGCGGCCATATATTCATATACTACTTCATACTACTTCATATACAAGTGACGTCATTTTTAGGTCGACTTTAGTATGGAGCGTTTTTAGGAGGCTCGCGAAATTTTTTATACAAATCGCTGTACCTCTGAAAATATTGACTTTTGATATACGGTTTCTTCTGAGAAGTTACTCATATTTAAGAGTACTATTCATTTATGCAATAAAAAAAAATGTCCGATTGCCTATTGAATCGAAAGTGAACAAACAAGTACAGAACAGTAGCTCAATATTTCTAACCCCTACCGCAAAAAGATTGGTTCAATTATGATAAATAAATCAGCTCTTATTTTAAGTGGGACGTGATACGGCGATCAGCTTGGTAAAGATTTTGAAAGACCCAAGTTCTACAACATTCACAGATAGTGAAAATTGCAATAAAATGTATTGTTTTATGACACCTATAAGAAAACGTATCAGTTCTGAGTACTTCTGGCTTATCCGGCAAATGTGAATAAAGTTACAAGGCTTCTTGGGTTGTTTTATTCTTTCGCCTTGCCGAAGCTCTCTCGAATATTATGATCATTATGAAGTTATTTACATTACACAAGTAATTTAGAGCTAATCTTGAGTTTTGAAATCTTTGGGTACCGACTTTAAAATTATGAAGATTGAGTGGAGAAATAGTTAAAATATTAGCCGAATTTGAAAGAAGAATTATTTACAAAATAATAATTATTTAACTTTTTTGGGCATTTTTACGAAGTCGGTTTTCATTTCATTCTTAAAAATATTATTTTTTTAAGTTACTATCGTAATTCCAACTCCTTTTCAGGTAATTTTGTCCCCCATTTCTTCACTTCCATAAAAATATGAGCAGATTCAATCTACGAGACACTGACGCTTTTGATTCTTTTGTCTTTCTTTGGATTTTCGTACATTGAAATCAAGCTTGCTATTAAAATATTCATGTTAGGTATTTTGAACATCAAAACATGCAGTCAGATTATGCCATGGAACATAGGTAATGACCCCATTTTTTGTTATTTTATAAAAACTTTAAATGATCAATTTTGCTGGGGTTTTCCCATGACGATCATAATAAAACGATCAAACGTCATAATAATAATCATAATATCTACAGTCATGACTAACTCATAATACAGTAATAACTAATATTTTTCCTTAAAATTGTTTTATTTATTTGTTTATTTTTGTTTTGCCTTTCTTTCAATATTCAGTATAATCCTTTCTTTGTAAGCAACTTTTAGCGAAATAGTCGAATATGTTTCAGTCATCTGGTTGAATCTGCTATTTGATTGAATGACTAGCGCGTTCATTAAATGACGACATTCAACATTGTAACACACCTATTCAAAGATATTGAGGTATAATCTTAGTTTCCTCAAGCACCGCTAGATGGCTATAGCATTTACAACTGAGAACAGTGAATTTATTGTCAGTTCTCCCAGCCACCACTAGATGGAGCTGTAAGGGTTCTAGATCACGCTATTGAAACACTGACAGAGATCATATAAGTAACTCTCATGATGATTGTTTTGTAATTTGTATCAATCATTCATATTCGATTACCTATCATCGCTAATCGCTATTGTATGCGCTTTAACGATTCCTACGCTACCTAAGTAGTTGCTTCCACCATTGCTGGGACAGCTTCTTGTACGCTAAGGAAAAAATAACGAACCTATAAGCCGGTGGCATACTGATTGCTTCCTCACGGGACAATCTGTTGAAAACCGAAATATAGGGGCGTAAGCGCTGCTCTAAAGTTGTACCTTGAACCAAAATATACGCCTCCGTTGTAAAGTCGCTGTTTGACTCTATCACCCCGCGCAAACCCCACGTTACAACATTCAATTGAATGACAAGGTCGAACTTTGATCGAACAAGCGTCACTCAACGTCCAACTAGTTAGCGGATTGTAACATAGCCCTTTGAACAGAATGGACGTAAAATCAGTCACATTGAAATTTAGTTCATTTTTTTTCCACTGCGGCGCTAGTACTTAGTAGACACCAAAACAAATATGGCGTCAAACAGCTCGCACAGATAGCAATGTGTTGATATTTTATTAATAAATTTACTTTAATGTGCGTTATTCGTAATAAAATAGTGTGACAGCATGGGTTTACCTATTATAACGCCGCCGCCGGCTACTTTTAAATAAAAATTTGAGGCGACACTGGCTGAATACGAACAACAAAATCAAGGTATGTTGATTGTTACTGTTTAGTTTATTTGTGAGGCTTTGTAACTTAGTGTTCTTGTTGACGTGAACACAATAACCATTTATTCTGTTGTTACTGTTTCAGGATCATAAAGAAAACCATGGACTACTGAAAGGAAATTGTCGAAAACAGTATACCTACTTTCGGAGGTTTAAAAATAAAATAATAAATGGATGTCCTAGTCATTGAATCTTTGAATTCCTTGAATTAGTTGGTAAAAATAATCAGTATTGCCCATCTTAAGACTTAAAATACAATATAAAATCATAATAAGGTGTGTCATGTCATGTCCTCATTTTTGTTATCTAAAGTAAGTTAGTTACATTTTATGTTACGAACTTATGATCACCCTAATCAAACATTACAAAGTCGGCTATATCCCATTCAACGACTATGCTAAATGACGTTCAGTTAAGACGTTAAACGTTACATTAAACAACTTGACGAGGACAACAAAGTCATTCAATTGAATGTCGTTATTCAATGAACGCACTAGTTATTCAATCAAATGGCAGATTCAACCTGATGACTGTGACATAATATAATAAGCCCATTAAAAACTTCACGATAGAAGGTACACGTTCACTTCAGCGCTTTTTTCATAAACTTTCAGCCAGTACGTATGACCATTTAGACGAGGCGCGCGAATGCCGAGCACCTGTTTTCATTCATAGAAAATTCAACTTTATCGATAAGGCTGCAATGTACAAACTGATAACAATAACATCATCGCGCGGTGGACGCGCGGTTGGGTGATTGTTGGGTTGGGTCATGGGTGAGCGTTTTGGCCAAGTGAATAAAGCTCAATTTGCTATGAATGAAAGTCGTTATTCTTGTGGCCATACGAAGGCACCTAAAGGACTCATAACCATGCGTAAAGGCCTAAACGATCGCGAAATTGTTCATATACTTTTCAATACTATTAAGCAGCTAGTAATCGCTTACAAAAGTAGGGCTAAAAAGGCCGTTTTGGCAATTCATTTTCAATTCTTGTTATGAATTACTGTATCAAAGATGACAAAGATCGTAAAACGACGCACTTGAATTCCAATTCATAATATAATTTGGATTTAATTCATAAGCTGAAATGTATTAATATGATCGAAGGCTGAAATGCATTCACTGACATTATTAATTAGCGTTAAAAGGTAACTGTCAACTGTCATAAACATTATTGTCATAATTTCGGTAATATTTAATTCGTTCATACTATGTTACACGTAACAGTGACTAAACAGTACGTCAAATTCTTATTATTATTAACACGTAAATACGATGTAAGCGAGTACTTACGAATGTAAATGGATTTACCATCAATACAAAGTGTGCGAAAAAAATTAACATAATAGGCAAGCGGACTGATTTTTTTTTTATTGCATAAATGAATAGTACTCTTAAATATGAGTAACTTCTTAGAAGAAACCGTATATCAAAAGTCAATATTTTCTAAGGTACAGCGATTTGTATACAAAATTTCGCGAGACTTTATACCAAAAAAAATTTTTTTTTGCGAAATTGGTAAACAAAACCTACATCATTTAATATAGTGGAAAAATTGCACGAAAAATTGTGTTTTATTAGTGTTCAAAACCTACATCATTAGTTTACTCACATCATATACAAAAACATTCATTATGGTAAGTATGAACTTAAACGCACAAATATCGGAGATATTTACAAATATATTCCTGCGGCCATATACTTCATATACTATAACCTACAAGTGACGTCATTTGTAGGTCGACTTTAGTATGGAGCGTTTTTAGGAGGCTCGCGAAATTTTTTATACAAATCGCTGTACCTTTGAAAATATTGACTTTTGATATACGGTTTCTACTGAGAAGTTAATCATATTTAAGAGTACTATTCATTTATGCAATAAAAAAAAATTTGTCCGATTGCCTATTCTCATCAAGGGTAACAAACAGGTAAAGGGCTGGTCCTCTTTCTAGAATCGTATTTGCAGTTCGAGTAAGATTAGTTCGAGTTTCTATGGTACATGCATGAACGAGAAGAATTAAAAGAAATAAGTGTCTATAGTCTAGGAGATCCTTTACTAACTTGTGCTAACTACTAGCACAGATTAAAGAAAGAGGACCAGATAAACAGCTACATAGTTAGCTTTCGGTTTGATTGCACTACTACAAGCATACGGTGTGTCCACGATTGTGTGGAAAAATTGTGGGCCGTTAAAGGGGACGTCAAAATTTATAAATTTGGATCAATTTGGACCATTCTATGAAGGCTGTTGCTCTGTATCTAAGTATATATTTTCTACTAGCTTTTGCCCGCGACTTCATCCGCGTGGAGTTTGGTTTCCATACAAAATGTTTACCCCTTTTCACCCCCTTAGGAGGTGAATTTTCAAAAATCCTTTCTTAGCGGACGCCTAAGTCATTACAACTATCTGTGTGTCAAATTTCAGCAAAATCCGTTAGTAGTTTCGGCTGTGCGTTGATAGATGCGTCAGTCAAGTTTGCCTTTTATATATTTAGACTATGTGCTACTAGCAACACATGTAGCAAACTGATAAACAAATTGTACTACTTAAGTATGGATTTATTATGATGTTGGTATCCACTAAAAAGATTTACAAAATATACCTCCTCAGTATACGATACCACTTTGCGGATGAATCAGAGGTCTGAAGTTTGTATTAAGTAAGTAATAGGCCGTTCGTAAGTGACGTTTTAAATGTATAAACTGGAACTGTCATAACGCGATCATAACTGTCATAATTAGTATGATATCCCAATTAATTAGGCACATTTAGTCATCAGTTAAGTGGAATCCCAAATATTCAAAACGTAATAATCTAAGTTTCGCGTCCAACGCGTAGTTAGCCCACTACCTAGTGGGGCTAGTGGGTATCATTAGTTACAGAAAACAATAGATATTTCTTTTTTTCCCGCATGTTTCTCCAATATGTCTTACGCATTTGATCATGATAATCAATTTTTTTCCTGATTTTTCCTAATATTTTTTTATTCTAAAATTATAAATCTTCAAGCCCTGGGTATTCTATGCGTGGCCTGAAACGCACTTGGCCGGATTTATTTCTCTTATTTAATTAAGTAGGTACAAAAGTAACATAAAGAATATTTAGGCACATTATGGACTACCTGACTACAAAACAATACATAATATTTTTTTGCAGTCTACACTGTCTACAGTCTCTACCCCTCCCCCTACTCTATTGTCACCATAGCGATTATTGTCAGCTGCGGCGCGCCTATTTTTGGTCAGCCAGATCAATTTAACTGAAGGTGTTTTCTATTTTTTCATTATATATCTAGAATAGCCATTATAATAAGCGTCCATAGATATTATTATGTCTATATTTTACGAAAACTTAAAATATAGCTATATAATGATATACTAGAGAAATATGAGTCGCATACATTTTTTTGAAAATTTTTCATGCATCTTTGTTAGTACTTGTCAGTACATAATTTTATTATTTCAAGTACAATGAGCGTTCGATTAGCGCATTACGTAATTGTTTGACAATTAATTCACCGTGTTTGTAATCTCGTTTATTTGACAAGGAGCTAGAGTGACGACAAATCTAATAAAACAAATGATCTTATATTAACCATAAATTATGATCAAAGACATTTCTGGAAGCTTTTAAAAACTAGCAATCAATAGGAACTGGTATAATAATAACAAAATATTAATTATATAATTAATTCTACCAATCGATCGGTTTAACAATAAAACGTATAGTTATTAGTTAATTATCGTTACTAGGTATATCATAAAATTTTCAATAAGAAGTAATAAATTGAAGTTTTAGTGGTCAAGTAGGTATAGGAAAAAGATTCAATATACGATAGTTAATAGCAGTTGATAATAATTTATATAAAATAAGTATTTATTGTACTAACGTAACTAATTATATTATAACGTTTCGTAAAATAAAATACAGAAAATTTGGGCAAATGATTTATGCGTAAAAACCTTTCTTTTTGTTTTCGAAAATCGAAAAAACATCTAGTAGGTAATTAGACAAATATTCACCGCTGAGGCCTCAATGGCCTAGCACTACTTAGGCTCACAGCTTATTTTAAAGCGTAAGTTTTTATTAAAAAAAACGTTTGAAATCAGCTGTGACTTCTTACTTACATTTATTTTTCTTCCTACACATCTTTACTTAAGCAGTAAATCGTGCACCCAAATTTTCTGTAATTGATTTCACATAACGTTACTAGGGGTTAATTTTTCAAGTTCTAGTTCAAGCAGCTACAAGTGGGCTACAATCGCTCATTATTTATTTTTCACGCAATATTATTTAAACGTGATAAATATCTTATCACCTTCAAATCAAAACTTATAAAGCTTCCATTTTTCACGACTTACTACAAACTACAGCCTACTTACATAGTACTTAAATTATCATCAAAATCTTAACTGGGTCTAGTTTCTTATCGTCTGTGCAGAATCATCAAGGTGGCAAAGCCTTAGAATTTTTCTCGGTCATTGTTCTGTTATTTCGTAACGCTGATCTTCACTCGAGGCTTCCCTCGTTCAATGTCAAAGATTCGGCAAACAGCTGTCAAGAAGTTTCATCATAATTGCAAGAGGATTTGCGTGCTCTATTCTATTCATGAGTAATGCTAAGCCGTAAATGATTTTGCAATAAACTTTATCTCAATTTATGCCAAACAATAACTGGCCTTAAGCACGGTAAGTATATTATTTTGTTATAAATACTTTATGAAATTTTGAATTATGCAAAACCTGATTTACAGTTGGATATTGCAGGAACACACTTTTAACATTTTAGCTTTTGAAAATATTAGAAGAAATAGGCTCTTTAAGATTGATTTGAATACAGTAATATAATAAAGTTGTTTTAGAATAAACAAAAATTAATAAATATGTATTAAACATACTCTTAAAATTTTCCGTCTGCAGCTCCTAAGGTCATAATCCAGCGTAGACGACATGCCCCAACTGTTTTTACAAACATTTACTAAGTTATTTTTACTTCTTTATTATAATTTTACGTATGCTGACCGCAGCCTCTATATATCCGTAATGACGCTTGACTTTTTTATCGATGAAATAGGTATCAAAACAAATTAATAACAACGACGGAAAATTTGCTCGCACTCCTCAACCTAGCAATCATATTTATGGTTGAAAATTATTCATAACAAATAAATCTTATAACTGTAATTTATATTAATCAACGAACTTGGAAACTTGGCTTTTCGCCTTACGAAATTGATTATGAATTAAAATCTTACTACGGCACGGTGCAAAAGCGCTTTTTGGGCATGATTTAATGAAAGTTTTATATAGATTACTATATGTACCTACCCGACATACATTGTTCTGACCAAACTATGAATGGAATAAAAAAAACTATCTGGGTACATACACCTACAGTTTCTACAGCAACAACTACTTTCTACCTACTCCTATAACCTACTGAAAGTTGAAGGTTATTACAGTACTAAATTGCTATGAAAGCCCCATTGGCTTAGTTAAAAAATGATTTGGGGTGGGCCACTTAGTGGTATAAAAAATAGCTTACAACCTATTCTCATACCTATCGAGTACACCAGCAAAGTCTCATAAAAATTGGTCATGCCATTTTCTAGGAGCTCTCTTACAAACACTGTGACACGAGAATTGTATACAAATTATTATTTGTACTTTCACGAGTTGTATACCTTTTATATTTTGTAGAGGACGAAGGATATATTTGTTAGCCTAAATAAAATGTGCATGTGTTTGGGACATTACACCTTTATGATATAATTTCACAAACAATTTTGACATTTCCAGCTCCCAAGGGTTATCGTTAATAGTGTTATGGCCAAGACATTAGACAAGTTCGATTACCTTAAAATATTTCGACCATTCAAGTGGTAGCTTAAATCAATCAAGTATAACAGGATATATTTTGCTTTAAATGTAAGTAGGTACTTTACTGTAGTAAGGCCATTCCAAGTGGTTTCGTTTCCTACATTTGCTATATGTTAATAAATATAATACGTACCTACCTACATTTAAATACCACTAACCACTACATTAACATTCTGCATTGGAAACTTTTAACGATAACTTCATGTATTAGCGTTGTTCCTAGAACTTCATGCAAAATGGCATCAGGAGGTAGGGGAAACTGGGGACACTTGGTCCCCCTCCTGTTATTTTACCTTTAAATTTCTATCTTAAGAGACTAATTAAAAATGTTGGCACTGGAATACGTAGAATTTATCTCTCTATAAGAATCTGTGACAGTCAACTTTACAAATTTAAGACAGGGAATCGTACCATGTATCCCCTATATATGTAATTGATCGAGTTGATCCCTTTATAAAGGACTTATTTAAAAATGTTGGCACTGGAAGACGTGGAATTTATTTGGCTGTTCTTATATGTGACAATCAACAGAATATCAATGAATAAAATACTAATTTACAAACTAAAGACAGGGAATTGTACCATGTCTCGATCGATTTGATCCTATACAACTAGGGAACTAAAAAGTATCAACCTTTTATTATAAACTAGTGACCCGCCCCAGCTTCGCACGGGTGCAATACTGATACTAATACTACAGAATGTCTAGAACCTCTAACAAAACGGGCGAAATCAAGTCAAAACAAACAGAAACGAATTAATATAGGTACCTACTAAAACTCAATGAAATAAGTAGGTGTGTATACTTTTATCGTATGAAATACCATAGATATAAACTCCCTCCGCACGCGCACCCCCGCCTTGGTGACGCCCACTTCGCAACGGGCAGCAGAAATCGTAATATTTTAATTTCGCCATAACTTCAAAACCAAACGTCCAATTTCATTCATTCAAAGACCAAATATTATCTACATAAACTGTACTTAGTGATGAAATAATTTATTTTGATAAGGATTAATAGCATGAGTAAAATAAACGCGTTTAAATGTATTCCAAAAAAAATTCAAGATTTGTAAATAAAAAAATGGTTGTTGTGCCTCACTCGACATAGTTAGGTATAGTGTGTCGCGGACTTTTTTGTAGATATTTATAAGATCTACAATTAATTAGAACATTTTATGGTTCTATCTTTTATAGTTTAGGCAGCGTACGCAAAATAAGTAACTTTTCTGGTTGATTTTTTACACCTTGTGCCCGAAAAACCCAAATATTTTACGGAACCCTATTTTTTCCAAAATAAAATTTAGCCTATGTTACTCGTGGATAATGTAGCTTTCGAATGGTGAAAGAATTTTTGAAATCGGTCCCGTACTTTTTGAGCCTATTCATTACAAACAAACAAACAAACAAACAAACAAACATACAAACAAAGTTTTCCTCTTTATAATATTAGTGTAAAGGTTACTGAATATCAATAATCTTTATGAAATATTTCTTATTAGACCAATAAAAGCTCAAACTATTTCATTTATTAAAGCTCACATTATTAATTTAAATTATTATTTAATAATTCATTTAACATGTAAAAATATAAAATATTTTTACATGTTAAATGAAAAATCAAAGATCTAAACAATTTGAAAAACGTTTAATTAAGGGTCAAATAAGTTCATGTTACGTGTTTATCGTACCTATAGTTTTTTTTGTTTGTCCACATTATTAACTTTAATTTACCCGTGAGATTTGAGAAACTTTAAACATCTTAAATTGAACAGTTCGTTTACAAATTACAATCGTTTATTTTTTTTTATGATCTGTTCTCATTATCATAAATCAAATACATATTTATGTTAGCTTCGCGCCCAAAATTTGCAGACATAGATATTAAATTAGGTATAGTAGGTAAGTACGTATAAGTTTTATTTCCAGAACAAACAAATAATCACATTTTTCATATCCTTGTTTTTTAAAGACACTTTCAATTGAAAAAACGCATACCAACTGAAATTTCTGTTCAGTTGTATTTTGCTAATAGTTGCAGCTTTTCGAGAATATTTGGGCGTGTCCGGTGTCAGCCATAAACGCCTATACTATTCTGCATGAAACTTATTTTACAATTTGATGATCTAATTGGTATTATCTTGTCTATTTATTAGAAGGTCTTGTGATTAATAAGGATTAGGTAAACCGTGATCATTTTTCTGAGTAAAAATGAAATGCGTCAACTAGGTCAATTTGCTGATGATATTTTCAAGGTTACTTAGTTTCATTAATGATAAATCATAAGACCATGAACAATGAACACTCCTCACCAAAACAAAGACCCATTCTAAGATGCCAAATGCTCATCATACGGAACAACAAACGTCTATATACGTTTTATCAAAATAGAATTAAGGAAATATCCTAGTATTAATCTTCGTGGGTTTGTGCTCAGCATACTAACTGGTTCATCTCAAAAATAAGTCAGAGGTTTATAAGTTAGACAAAACATGTAAAATTAACAAAAGTTTCGTAAACGAATTAAGTAAAATCTTGTTATACCCTTACCTAAGTGTCTAATATGCTATATTTAATAGAATCAGGCCTTTTTTGAGGAACTTCATAGCATACAATTTAATTAATATTATATCTAGCAATATCCCGTCAAAAAATAGCCACAACCTGCAAGCAAATGTGTAAAAGGCTCGTTGCAAAACTCGGCGCATTTCGCCCTAATATCAGACTCCGGCTGAGCATCTCAGGAAGTGGACAAAGTGCAAGCAAAAGTACACTCAAACATATTTTGCTTGTAGCTATTTTTCGCGGGATTTTGCTACATATAATATTATTAAAATTGTATAATATGCTATGATGCTAAGACCAAATCTAATTGTAAACATTGGTTTTAATGCCTTTATTTCAAAACAAAATCGCAAATTCACAGAATCTTCCGGCAAACTTATTTTGATAACACATGGCATACCAAATCATTCGGTTCTGTCTGTTTGTGCCCAAATTGACGTACGTGTTAAGATGCTGTCCACTATGGATATTTTCCGACCTTCTCTCATATTGCGATCTCACTTTGAAAGACACACTGGTCAATGTTTTGAACTGAAACTCTCCGACACCTCATGGTCCCAAGCCGCTCTACCCATTCGGCTTTAAGGGTTGGATATCAGGAAGGTGTCCAATGTGTCTCTTCGTACTTTTTTGTCATCTGCTCATAGCATCCACACACTTTTCACTTTTTGGAAAAACTTTTACCAAAAATATGGAAAATTGTAGTAAAAAGAAGGTATACTTAGGTTACACTGAAGATGTTTAGAAAATGAAACACGACTTAATGTAGAAAGTTGCCAATACTTTTATTGTTTTTCGAAGTAATCTCCGTTCCTCTTTACACATCGTCGTATTCGATGGAACCACTGAGAAAAGCAGTGGACCCATTCTTCCTTAGGGGTCTTTTATATGGCATTTTCGTACACTTTAACCGCATCTTCAGGGCTCGTAAAGCGAATACCTCGATTTTTTTTAATATTTTTTAATATAAACTTACATAATTTTTAAATTCTTCACTTTGATTCATTGTTCTTTCATACAATTTTAATCTACTTTTTAAAATACCTGCTGTTGCCTATTCACTAAATTACTTTTATTGTTTGTTTTCACTGTCTAAGGCCCACTTGCGCCAATCCGGGTTAAAGTTAACCCTGGGTTAAAAATCATGTTTTCTCTCTCGTTCTTCGTTTTTGTGAAAGAGAAAGCATCATATTTTAACCCGGGGTTAACTTTAACCCGGATTGGCGCAAGTGGGCCTTAGAGGTAAAAATAGTGTCAAATTTATGTTTAATGAATTTAAACAGATTACAAAACGACATATCCGGGCAACTATGATACTCTAAATGTCCAATATTAGCTATAATTTCACCTTTAAACTTCTCAATACGTTTGACATTTATTGGTATACATGAGTTTCAGTCCTTGTGTAATTGTTTGGCATGGAGTCTGCCCAGGCAAAATTCCAGTCCATCCCAACATTCAAAAGAATTATACCAATTCTTTTGAAAACAATTAACGCCTACTTAATTTGGAACAATCAGACCTGTTAAATTGCTCCTCCCCTGCTGATCGCGCCCATCTCTTAGCATCCACTGAGCCGGAATCGGGGTACTGGATCCAGGTACTCCCGTCATTCAATATCGGAACTCTGTTGGATAACCACATCTCCACACTTTCAGTCAGTCTGCGTTTAGGAACCGCCACTAACGAGCCACATCGCTGCCATTGTGGTACTATGGTGGACCGACAAGGACACCATGGACTGTCCTGCCACCGCAGTGTCGGCCGCCAGTCCCGCCATGCCTCCATAAATGACGTTATCCGCAGGGCTCTTGCCACCGTCAACGTGCCGACCACACTTGAGCCAAAGGGTATCGTATGTGACGATGACAGGAGACCCGATGACATGACCCTAATTCCATGGAGCCGTGGGAGGCCGCTGGTGTGGAATGCTACCTGCGTGGATACGCTGGCAGCGTCACACGTAAGAGCCACTACAAGGGTGGTGGGGCGGCAGCTGCACTCGCCGAGACCAACAAAATGCGGAAGTATGAATCCATCGGCAATGGTTACATTTTTCTGCCTTTTGGAGTCGAAACTATGGGTCCTTGGAGCCCCAGTGCCAAACATCTCTTTAGGGATTTGGTTAAAAGACTCGTCGACAAAACTTAATTACCCTAAGGCTGGCGCTGACCTCGGCTAACGTATCAGTTTGGCCATACAGCGAGGCAATGCTGCCAGCCTCTTAGGTACTCTATCCGCAGTCTCCGACCTAGATTCCGTTTTTTACCTATAGCCCTTTTTTATTTTTCATTTAGACATATGTAGTTTAGTTTATTTTAAATATTTAAATCGGTATTTTTTTTATATTGTAATTTAGTTGAACTATGTATGACCTATGTAAATATTATTCAAAATATATGTGGTATTTGATGTAAGTAAACTAATTATAAGGGGTTTTTACACTAACATTGTAAAAAATATTTTAACTTTTCTGTGACTTCGAAATGCAAATATTGTAAACCTGACTATTATAAATGATTCAAAATTTGTAAAGTTCTACCAGTAAGCTTAAAACACAAAATTCCTTTTGGCAATTAACAACCACAACCAAAATGTCCGTAACCTAGAATTATTGTATCACAACATTATGGTACTCGGTCGGTATCGGAGAGCAAATATAATTTCTCCATGATAATATAAATAATATTGGTTTTATTGAAATATCTTGTTATAATAATTTTATTTTTATTCTGTGTTTTTGTAATAAGTTTGTACTAATCTACTATTAATCCTACAGACAAACTGGAGAACAGTTTTGTAGAATTATATAATAAACTAGCTGTGCCCGCGGCTCCGCTCGATAGATTTTTCGCGGTCGCGGATAAAAAATAGATAAAAACATTCCTTGATGCGGATTATATATCATGCTAAAATTTCAGCTCGATCGGTGCAGAACATTTTGAGTTTTTGAAGCGTACACAAACCAACATAACATTTTTATATATAAGAAGATAATTAATGATAAGTTTTCTAAAAAATAAATTATAAATAATAATTATTATGCGCTTCTTTTTCCACAAATGTATAACGCGATTCAAATGAGAATAGGAACGTCAATGACCTCTATCTGTCAAATGTCACTTGAAAAGTACGGTTAGCAGAAAAATTTATTTGCCAATAATAATAGTCGAAATAATTCTTTCTATACTCGACACTAGCAGAATGGTGCAAAACCTTTGCAACCGCGATTGCCATAAATAAAAGAAGAGTAATAATAGTCTTACATCGAATTTAAATAATAACGTTAAATTATCTAAACATTTAAATATATTAATACATATTCATAATTCGTTTTTAAAATCATAAATTAACATTTTGTTTTTCATTGTTGGTGCAAGCAACTTGCCAAAATTATATTGTATTTGTTATTGTCATACTCATTTTGCTCGAAAATGAGTAAACGAGGTTCATGTGACATGTGTTACATAGACGACAACGACTACTCGGACAGTAATACAGAGTGGAGCGAAATTGAAGAGCTAGATTCAGATTACATTTTTTTTCACTCAATTTTGTAAATAAATTATATTAAAAGAAAAAAAACTTTTTTTGCCCACCCTACCCAATTGGGTAAAATTGACAGCTATGACGTCACAATATGGCGCCGACTCGATCCTATTCTCATTTGAATCGCACTATAATACATATGATCATCGAATTGTATGTATGGGGGACAAGCCTAGATTACCTAGGGCAACCAGACTTAGGAGCGAACTGCGAAATCAAAGGGAAAGTTTAAGGGGAAAAGTGGAAAAGGGAAATTTAGAAAAGAACACGGAAAATGCACGGAAAATAATAAAAGTTTAAAGGAGTAGGAAAAGAATATTACCAGAATACTTGTACACTTCGAAAGGCGATGAGGCAGGATTTCTTCTTTACTGTGCGGCTTTACTGTGTTGAGAGCGAAGTACGATTTGTATGGCTGCCGATCACATATTTATACCGGCAACTCATACCAGCTTTCTAGAAGGTTCCATGCCTCACCCCCTTAATTCGAAACATCGTTTATTTACACATTAAACACATTTAGATATTATAAACAATTCTTACAATTTTCTTAACTTAGTCATACACATTTACTATACAATTTTACATAATATGTCATACCTGGAAAGCTACCGAGGACTGAGTAAATTAGGAAAATTGGTTTTCATGATATTTATAGTTCCTCGTCCTTTAACGGTTTCCCGTTCGGTCCCTTTCACACGGTTAAGTCTCTATCGAAGCCGAGATGCCCCCTAGTGGAAAAACTTTTCCAACTTCCAATTTTTCGTTATAAAACTTACTCAACACCCCGTGTGCGGCTAACACCCCTACTTTAAAGCAGGTCATACATTTACAAAATTACATTAATTTATATAATACCACGTTAATATATATCTAAGTTAAAACATTAGCTAATAAGATTCTATGAAACAGGCATCTAATAAGACATTTACACATAAAATTGTGACTATATTGAAGTTAAACACTTTTTACATACAAATTTCCTTTTTAGTACATTACTTTTAGACTTTCAATTGACTTAGTTTCTTTGTACAAATATGAATTTACTATTTTTACATCGCTACCTTATACGTTCGTCGTGAACAGTAGGTATGTTTAGCCAAGGCCGTTCGTATAATATTACAATGTCTTGGATGTTAAGCTCTTTAGTAGGGCGACAGGGCTATAAATAGGCGGGGAATCACCCACTCCCGGATCTTGGTCTATACGGCATAGGAACTAAAAATAATAACTAAATATAATCGCAACTCGTATGAATAAGGTAAGTAATTACTATAATAACTTATGTCTGCGAAGCTCATCTGTGTTTAATTATCGGAACAGAAATCCCGATTAAGATACTATGATAGGTATCTCAAAACCCGTGATAATGCAATAAAAAATTAGGAAAACAGTTGACCTAAAGGCTATCCGTGCAACTTCCTGCCAAGCGCTTAAAAATAAAATTGCTTCTAAAAATTATCACTTTTTTTTTCAAAATTATCAGTTAAAATTATTCAAACTGTCATAAGTCATAACTTTGGCATGAATTAACCGATTGGCGGCAATCGATGCAGTTTTTCATGTCCTTTGGAATAATCGACAACAAACATTCTTAGTAATGAATAATGTCGGAGTAATTCCGAAAAAAAAACACATTTTTCGGTTTTCTTTCCCTCACGATATCTCTCGATCGAATCAACGATTTTGGCCGACGGCGGCGGCGATCGACGTGGTTTTTCAAGGTTAAAAGCTTATTAGTTTTTGGAGTTTTTCGATAAAGCCGTTATAAAAGATAATCCAAAAAAAAACGCTTTAAAAAAATCACAGTTTTTTTTAGATTTCTTGAAATGTATCTGTCCGAATCGGTTCATATTGTATTCAAAATCTAAGTTTAGACAATCCCTTTCGAATGGCGCCAGCTGCAGTAAAATCGGTCAAACCGTTCAAAAGTTATAACTTATAAGAGGTTTACATACTTACACACACATACATACATACATAGTGACACCCTCGCTGGGGTAGTCAGGGAAGCTTCCTGTGACCTCAGAATGTAGAGTTCTGATGAGAATTGGATTTTTGCAAAACGGGGTAAAACCAATAACTTCCCGATTTTTGAAAATATTAGATTTTCTTATCGGGAAGTTAATAACAAAAATAAAAGTAATAAAAATCCTCCTCTTTTTTAAGTCGGTTAAAAAAGTATTAATGCTGTATAAGAATTACAATGCTTGCGTTGTGTTTTGCCGTGTGAGTGAGTTTACCGGAGGCCCAAGGGAGGTTGGGGATTTTAACTCCTCTGGTGTTGCGAGTCGACATAGGCGGCGGTAATCGCTTGCCATTAGGCGATCCCCTCAGCTCGTTTCGTGGATCGTTTCATTAAAAAAATACATTAAAACTGCCTAATCGGTATTCTCGTAAACGTCAAACCAGCGTCAAACGCGTTTTGATTGGTCCAAACTTCACACACATATACACACACACACACACAAAATCAGTTTATGATAACAAGTCGCTTCACATATAATACAATCAAAGCAAAATGAAACTACGTTAAATACGAGAATTGCGATTCAGAATATGTCAGAACTCGCGAGTTTATTTCCTAAAATAGTTTGAGACACCATTATCTGAAAACAGCGTCGCGCTCATAAATCTATATACCTATAAACATTATCGAAAACATCTCATTATTTTGTCTAATACTAGCTTTTGCCCGCGAGTTCGTCCGCGTGGAACAGTTACTTTGAGATATCGTTAAAATTTACCCGCGACTTCATTTATGTAGAAGGAGAAGCGCTTCCTCACTCCTCTCCGTTCCTTCCGGGCAGTCGTGAGGTTCTCCTCGAAAGGAGAACCTCACGACTGCCCGCCGCGCGCCGTACATTATTATTGCTTGCTTGATTATTTTATTACTGTAATATCTTCCAAAATACTCATTGAAATCAAATTATGTTAACGGCAAATTTCTTCTAAATTAAATGCTTGTAATAAATAACGTATTTACTTGGATAAGGATTAATATCATCTATATGAAAACACCTTCACAGATAATGCTTACTTTAGAACAAATTTGGTTAGCATAAAAAGGTTATAAGTGAGCCAACCTTAAAAGATAGACATATACAGTCGCGGGCTTTTTTTTAACTTTTAAAGGGAAACAATTCTTTCATACATAATTTTAGCGAAATTTTAACCGTTTCCGCAACATACGCAGCGAAAGCTCTCAAAAGGAGAAAAAAACCCCGATTTTGTAACATTCTTGATTGGTGCTCCTCTCGTATTGAGCTTAGCATGATGTTATATAGCTTTAGGAAGCCTTCCTCGATAAATGGACTATCCAACACAAAAATATTTTTTCAATTTGTACCAGTAGTTCCTGAGATTAGCGCGTTCAAACAAACAAACAAACAAGTTCTTCAGCTTTATAATGTTAGTATAGATTAGTTTATTGCCCTATCTTGATTGAGCATAAAAATATAATACCTATTAGTTTTATTTATCACCACATAATTACTTCGTGATCAGGCTTGCTATGTATTTTTCTGGCGTTCGTAGTAACTAGTTACTCCGGTTGTCTTCCTTTATTGTGTTTTTTTTGCATTATAATTACGTAAAATTATAAATACTGCCTCTTAAATACAGCAACTTGGAACTGCTATTCTGATTTAATGTAATACTTAAAAAAAATAAAAGCACCGAAACTTGTTATATCGATTATCACTCATCATGATCGCGAGTTATTATTTATTATTGAAATAACAAGGTTCCCTATTTTTTCAATAAAATCATATGTCATAATTTTACTTCGCATAATTTCATTTGACCTAATAGTAGTTTCGCATAATATTCATTTGTCATAACTTTCTTAGCATAATTTTTTTCGCATAATTTCTAAAAGCATAATAATTGTTAGGCATACTTATTGTAAGGCATATATTTTTTTACGCATAATATTCATTAAGAATAATATTTTTATGCATAATATTAAAAAGCATAAATATATTTACGCATAATGATATTTAAGCATACTATTATATTTACTCATACGTCTTTGTAGCAATTTTGTTTTTCATGTACTAATGAATGATAAATTCTACTGGGTGTGCGAGTTAAGACGAAATAACAATTATAATTGTAATTTTCGACTGATTACGAAATTAAACTCGGACAAAAAACACGAACTGCTATCTAAGAACATGCCAAGCTAATTATTTTAAACATGTTTAGCGGCTTACGGGTGGCCCAAGGGCCACCCCGCCGCAACTTAACCTACTATTACACATGCTACACTAGGTATATGAGTAATGCGTTTAATTACATTAACCGTGTTTTCATTATGTCGTTCCATTTTATGCATATTTGTGCCTTGTGATAGAATGCCTTGAATTTATTATGACAAAAAAATATGCCTAACGAGTTTATGCCGAAAAACAATTATGCCAAAGTATTATTATGACAAGAAAAATTATGCCTTACGAGTTATGCCTCATTAAATTAGGACAAACAATTTTAGTCTAAATGATATTTATGCCTAATGATGTAGTATGCCAAGAAACCATTATGCCAAAGTATTTTTATGCGTAGTAAAATTATGCCAAGTGAGGTATGCCAAATGAAATTATGACAAATAAAATTATGCGAAAGAAGAGGATCCCAAATAACAACGTTTAAAATGCAAGAAATCGTATTTTAGCAATAAATAATGGTTAATAACTTTCTTGGAGATTTTTAATCAGATCTACGTTTAGCTTACCAGAAAACTTAACAAAAAAACAACAGTTCTTCAACAGGCCTGTGCAAAGGTGATTCCTTCGAGTAAAAAAATTTATGCTCGCAAAATATTAGGAACATAGTTTATTTTCTTATTAATATATAAATGCTAAATATGACGAGTCATTCTGATTGAACATTTTTTAACCTACTGGGCCGTACAACGTTTTTGTGGATTTTGCACTCATAAGGGTCCATCCACAGCGAATTTGTCATACTAAATGTGATAGCATAATAATGTAAAGTACAAGTATCTACAGGGGTCAGGGTGTGATATGGGGGGTCACTCGTTATTTTGCGTGACGTACGATATGTGGACGGCCCTTAAGCAGATTATTAATTTGATTAGGTATTATAAAGTGCTTTTATAATTTCAATATCCTGCATATAGTATGAAAACAGCACAACACTTGCGTTTCATCAATAATTTTTCTGTTAGAATATTTGATAATATATTATTATTAGGACTCTTTTATCTTAACCCAAGGAAAGTCGTGGGACAGAAAGACAAGGAAAAGTATTATCATAATTTCCATATCAGCTCTTTGTCTAAGAGTAACTACTAATTACTGTGCTGTCGAATGGAGTTTTTCCCACAAGTGCGAAACATGCGACTATGAGTACAGTAAAATTAGAATGTCGTAAATAGGTTAGCTGCGATCCACGTCACTTGCATTACAATTTTGCTGGCCTCAATTAAACTCCGAAAACCCAAAAACTAAAATTCAAGGCCACGATAAGTATCATTTAGTAAAATAATTTTAATTATTAAAAAAATATATATTGTATTTAAATAATTACTATTGAAAACCCACCTTCAAACTTCAGGCATAAAACTATATACTCGTAATATCACGATATCTAATACTTACTATTGCATTTATTCAAATTAAAATTGTCTAGCCATTATAATTAAAATATATATTAAAAATAGATATTTTAATTAATAATACAATAAATAAAAAGTACCAATTATTATTAATAGTAATGTGTAAGGAAAAATTTTGTAAGGATTTCTCGTGCTACCCAGTATAACTATGCATAACTACCGTTGTATCATCTGTATCAATTATACAAGGCCCCCTGGGTCTCATCCTACTAATATTATAAGCTAGCTTTTGCCCGCGACTTCGTCCGCGTGAAACAGTTACTTTGGGATATCGCTAAAATTTACCCGTGACTTCATTTACGTACGAAGAGAACCGCTTCCCCTAGTATATATCTGTATAATCTATGCGCTTCCCCCTCACGACTGCCCGCCACGCGCCTTACATTATGATTGCGGGCTTGATTATTTTATAACTGCGATATCTTCTAAAAAACTCATTGAAATCAAATGATGTAAGCGGCAAATTTCTTCTAGATTAAATGCTTATAATGAATAACGTATTTACTTGGATAAGGATTAATATCATCTTTATGAAAATACTCTCACAAATAATGCTTAATTTTAGAACAAATTTGGTTAGTATAAAACGGTTATTGTGAGCCAACCTTACAAGATAGACATATACAGTCGCGGACTTTTCTTTAGAACTTTTAAAGGGAAACAATTCTGTCATACATAATTATAGCGAAATTTTAACCGTTTCCGCAGCGTTGGCAGCGAAAGCTCTGAAAAGGGAAAAAAACCCGATTTTGAAACATTCTTGATTGGTGCTCCGCTCGTATTGAGCTTAGTCTGATGTTATATAGCCTTTTAGCCTTCCTCGATAAATGGACTATCCAACACAAGAATATTTTTTCAATTCGAACCAGTAGTTCCTGAGATTAGCGCGTTCAAACAAACAAACAAGCAAACAAACTCTTCAGCTTTATAATATTATATTAGTATAGATGTGAAAGTTTGTGAGGATGTATGGATGGATGTTTGTTACTCTTTCACGGAAAAATTACCGAACGGATTTTGGTGAAATTTGGTATGGTAGTAGTTTAGGCTCTGGATTAAAATATAGGCTACTTTTTATCCCGGAAAAGTACAGTGTTCCCGCGGGATACTCGATAGTATATTAACGCGGGCGGAGCCGCGGGAAACAGCTAGTAAATCATAAAATGTTTACGTATGTCACTTAAACTCTCTGCCAATACTTTCCAAAAGAAACATAATAAAGTCCGTGATTACAGAAACTTAAGAAATATGTACAAACTTAAGGATTATCATGTCTGGCTTGGGTTAAACAAAGGTTAGACATTATTAGGCCGCTCCTGTGTTCAATGTGCGAGTAATGTTTTCTGAGTGTATTAGATACGGCCAGAATCTAACATTGTCTCACTCTTGCTCTCTCGCTTTACTCCGCTGTAGATTTTATGGCCAGTTTTTTTTATGTTTCGAGCCTTCCCAAAACAAAATAAACGAAAAATTTCGGCTCGCTCACTTTGCTCGCTCGGTATAAATTATATTCATTATAAATTATAAAAGTATATATTTTTTATCGTAAAGCTGCAAATTAGGTAGGTACTTAATAATGTTATAATGATATATTAAATTCCGTATTAAGTCCGCTCCGCTCTGTTGATAAATTTATTACCTTTTTTTTCAACGTGTAAAAACTCACAAATACGATCCTGAAATTTATTTAGATAAGTAAACACTGCTGCGGATTGTATGACTAGTTTTTAGGGTTTCGTATCTCGAAAGAGAAAAACGGAACCCTTATAGGAACCCTATATATTTTTATAATTTTAAACTTACTACTCCTTTCCTCATGAACGCGTAGAGGTATTAAATTGAAATTCATATCAAATACTCAGGTCTATAATACCTTTAGGTTATAACAAAATTACTGCAGGTTTGTATGGAACCCTCGGTGCGCAAGTCTGACTCGCACTTGGTCGGTTTTTTTTTTTAAGTGACAAGACAAGAAAAAATATGCTAAAAATTTCATGACACGAACTCTATGTTATATTTTATTTCCAAACGTGCAGATTACTTAATATTTTTTTTTAATTAAACGAGAGTATATATTTTCCTTTTCTTAAAAATGTATGGTCTTCACTTGGGCTGGGGAGTCGCCAAATTTTTTTTTGATCCGTGGCCACAAAAAGGCTCGCTACGCCACTAAACTGTCTCTCTCTCTGTCAAACTAAAGTAAGAAGCCTCAACATTTAGGTGTGATTTATAAAAAGTATCTGGAGTTATTTTACTTACAATATAATTTATTAGAATAGGTACTAGGTACTTAGGTAGTGGGTATTCGTGTTTCGTACTAGCTGCTGCCCGCAATTCCGTTATGTAGAGTGTGGCTTGATAATAACAATTAACCAACACTCAACATTTATTTAATTTACACCAGTAGTAGCTGTGAAGGTACTCATACATTTAATTATAATATTTCACTTTTATTTCACCAACTTATCCTATCTACCAAAATATTATATGTACTTAATTTCAATTCAAGCGCGTTGAATCTACTGCACTCCTCAAGTTGTCATCACGACGAAGAAGTTGCCAGACGCAAAGGTTAACTTTAGTATAACATGTAAACAACTATTAAAATTATTAAAGAACCGGTAAACGTCTTGTTTGCGATCAACACTCGGTTCGAATAAATAAACATTTTATAATGCCATTTACAAGACAAAATATACCTACATGACATAAATAACAATATAACATAATATTATTGCATAATTTAATTTTAGTCCTCGTGATATTTTCTTGGAAATGTTGAGGTTTTTAATTTGAAAAGTCAGGACGAAGTAAACATACCGTCTGGGAGGACCCCGCATTGACGTCAAACAAACGTGTTTCATTCTTGTAACCGGTAGGTGTTTATTTAGTACCACCAGTAGTACTTTTCCATAACTTGTTATAATCGAGAAGAAGTTATTTGGGGCAATATATCATAAAACATTATCCCAGGTTCGCCAGCGGAGCGTCACATAAAAAAATTATTACTTTTATATTTAAATGTGTATGAGAAATACTAAAATCTGTTGGTAGATTTTTGTTGGTCCACTAACTTCCTACTTACTTACTACAGTTGGCAACAAACTGGTTATATTACAATTAATTTATAGTTGAATCTACGCCTTAAAATTAGGTATTGTATTTGCTAACGCAATGAAAATTCCTATACTTAGCCAACAAAAAGGTATGGTTTATAGCATATAGGCAAAGCAGGCGTATCACCTTTATATGGCGAAGTGACTTCTTACGTCTTAACATAATCGAATAATAACTAGTAAGCTGCGTAAGTACATAATATGTATATTATATTTAAATACAGTATTACCAAAGAATATAATATATTACTAACGTAGTATTACTTTGTTTTTATTGCAGCGCTTAGCATCAAATGAAACTTACCCTTTTTGAAATATTAAAAATCCAACATTAATGTCATTTTTCATTTGTTTTTTTTTCCTATCAATATTGTTTATTTTTATACATACAAACTGGCAAATACAATAATTTTATTTATTAATCTCGTCGCGTCTCATGCGTTCAACGGGATTGTTTCGTTATGAATTTTTACGAAAAAAAAATTGCAGTAATACATCGTGTATTACTGCAAATTTTTGGGTGCATTGGGCGCAAATTATGTTTTTTTGTTTAGTGCCGTATTTTATATAAAAATTAATAGATATTTGTTACAGATAAGTAATATTCATAAGGAGGCCGACTTGTGACGAGTAGGTACCTTCCTATCGTAATAGAATTTTATTTAAAAGCTATGTAAATCTTATGGTCTATTAGGTTTGAAACCAAGATTTGCTAATACCTCCGCAAATAAATAACCATAATAGAATCAAAACTCTCAAGTAAATTGCTGAATTTAAATCAGGGTACACTTTTAACTTATAAGTTATAACATATTATAGAACTTTACACTCTACACAGACGTGTTTGCTAATTTTATAATTGGTAATGTATTATATTACATATACACGATTCAAGAGTTTACCATGTATGATGTAGGTATCCCATTTGGTGGGTAATCTTAGAATATATGTCGCCGTAAAATTGTAAAAACCGTTAGATTGTAATATTACTGGAGATATTATAAAACGTCGACAGATTGTCAAATAAAAATTTCTTCTAACAATTTTACACGTTTTTTTCGTTATACTCGTATTGTAATATTTACCGTGCCGATTGGTTAAACGACAAGTGGCGCCGCCATATCTGTTTGCTTTTTCATCATAATAATTATATTATTATGAACTAATAAGTGCTTTTCTCTAATATTACTATTGTACTATTGACACTACCAAGAGCTCCGTGGCCTAGTGGGTAGACCGTTTAGCTCGCACTCGAGAGAGTGCAGGTTCAAATCCCAGGTTGTGGCGTGTACCAATGAGACATTTTCAGATCTCAAGTACATTATACGGACGCTCTAACGGTGAAGGAAAACATCGTGAGGAAACCCGCACATAGTTGGCCCCAGACGTATTGACCAGTCATTCCTCTGGACTAGGCTGACTTATATGTTGTGAGAATGCCGAATGTGCTTGGGCAAACATACGACATTTAAAAACCAACTGTCCCAGGCACTACAGACTACAGTATTTTAAGAGTGGTTACTTCGCTCGGAGAATACTTTATAAATCATCCATTAACAGATTGTGGGAATATGGTGGCAAGCCCCAAAGGGAGATCTCCGACCGAGCGAAGTGCTATGCTCGGTCAGGCCGAAGCCCACTGTAGTGGCTTTCAGATGTTCTATATATATCGCCGATCTTAGAAAACTTCGATAGCGCGATTCAGGACTGTACGCTGATTGGTCCGCCACATCACTCCCCCCTAAGACCGGAGGTCGAATTTTGAGTCTTCTGCTTGAGTCGCCAGTGCCAGAGTCCCAGTGAGTCGGAACTGTGCTGCTGGTGCTGCTGCACGGGCTCCAGTGAGTCGGAGTGCTGCCGTGCGGGGCCGATACTACGTGCTGACCAGGAGAGGTGTGCTCTGCTTGCTAACCGATCGGTGTAGCTACGTGTGACGACCAGGAGAGGTGCCGCGTACTCTGTTGCTGATCGTGTAGCTACGTGTGCTGACCAGGAGAGGTGCTTCATGCTCTGCTTGCTGACCGGTCCGTGTAGTGAGGCTGCCCGTTGAAGCCGATGAAGGTTCGACCAGGCCGCGCTGCGTTGCGACTGGTGGTCGAGGTACCCGAAGAGGCCGAAGCTGGCTGGCGTGGTGCGGAGGGGTGGGGAGTGATGATGATGATTGATGTCCAGAAAGTTGCGTGTTCTGTCGGGGTCACCAATGTGGGAATATGGTGGCAAGCCCCAAAGGGAGATCTCCGACCGAGCGAAGTGCTATGCTCGGTCAGGCCGAAGCCCACTGTAGTGGCTTTCAGATGTTCTATATATATCGCCGATCTTAGAAAACTTCGATAGCGCGATTCAGGACTGTACGCTGATTGGTCCGCCACATCATGTAAAGGCCTAAGTTTTATTGACACTACCGTAGAGATCAACTACAAAAATTATTTATACCTTTGATTTTATGTTTTTAATGTTATGAGCTGCTTCCAATATATGTTATTGCTTACTTTCTACTAGAAATGGAAATTACACTTTATTACTTATTCAGAGGATAAGTTATAACCGAGTGTAGGAAGCAAAATGACGAAACTCATTGCATTGATTGCAGTTTGCAATACATACATATAAAATGTGCAATCTGCACGATAAAAGCCTTCGTTGTACATAATATTAACATAATTATATCCTACCGAAAGTGTAGTAGGTAGGTTTTCCTTCTCATAGAGAGACAGTTTTGAAAATTGTGAAAGAAAAATTTAAAAACCATTTATGTACAAAACAAGATAGAAAAGCATAGAAAGGAACCGTGCAAAGCATTATCAAAATTATAACGGTTCTGCACACTTTATTCACATATTTTCGCTCGAGATTCAAACCTGTTTTGGCCAAGTTAGAGATTCGGTTTTAGGAACTTAAATATATAAAGGTAATGTTATCATTTATATTCAAGTTCCTCCTCACGATCGAATGATAAAGCATTTATCGCCCACAGTAAAAATATACCTAAAACTGACACTGGTCGCGGTAATAAACCGCGAGATTTACTTGCTACACTTGTGATGTTAGTACCTACAGCACATAGAAGAAAATATATATGTCACCTTAAAATTGTAAAAACCGTTAGATTGTAAAATAACTAACGAGATTGTAAAAATATGTCAAAAGATATATAATTTAACGAAAAATATTGTGTTAAATTATAGGCAGCATATTCGCGTCGGAAGTCTATCAACATTTTACAATTTCACTAGTTTTATTACAATCTAACGGTTTTTACAATTTTACGGTGACATATACAAACTTACGTACAGAGAAACAGCTTTCATGGAACAAACCAAATCGATCCATTTTTTTAAATGTTGACGTCCCATTCAACGGCCCACAATTTTTCCATACAATCGTGGACACACCGTATGCAATAGAAGTGCAATCAAATCGAAGGCTAACTACTCATGTAGCTATTTATCTGTTCATCTTTCTATAATCTGTGTCGCACTGTAATACAGTGCGTTATCATATCAACACGTACAATTCGTCCGAGCAAAGATCGCGATGCGCGCGAAATGAAAAGTAATAAATAAAGGCGAGAGGAGCGCGCGCTGTCAGTATAGAGTTCACCTGCGCGCCAAGCGCTTGACGGTCAAGTGCGATTCGTGCGATTCGCAAATATCTCCCTACCTTCGGCGTTTACGCAGAAACGGACATTCGCTGTCCCCTGTCGGTTGTGTGTGTTGTAGCTCGAGCGCTGGAGTTCCGCAGGCGAACCGCCGCCGTCGCAGGTGAGGACACTCGATGATTCGTAATTAACGAGCATTGTCTATCATGTGATCGAGGGAACGGCCGCCGGTAATCACGCTAATTACCCATGTACCGACGGCCTTCCTTGTAGCGCTTTGTTGGTGCAATTTTTCTCTGTTTCCTAAAGGAAAATGCTAATACCTGCAATAACTACTCAGAAATACCGTCATTGAAAATGGAAATTGCTTTCGTAGACTTCATACGTTTCTGTGATAAATCTAATAGTATAAATAAAATACCTTGTGATAATCCATGTGACGAGCTGTTGAATTATGAAACTAGGAAATATGTATGACAAAATGTTCATGCGATGAAATTATCTACACATATTAGGACCATGATGATTGATGACAATTAAAACATAAGGAACTATAACATTAACGACGACCGTAGAACTTAGTGTTTACAACTTTGTAACATTTGCACAGACATAAAATTATATTTTAATATTACATATTGTATTCGTCATCACAAAAATGATGAATCTAAAATTACTTAAACACGATTGCAATAAGGAAATAGTAAAATGTGAACATGATCAAAAAACTTTACGATGTTGATAAAGTGACTTCGTAAAAATGACTAAAAATTAAATTCCATCGAGACATTCAGCACAATATTTGTTAGGTACGACCTAGGGTTCACAAATATTTAATTCACTATCTTGGATTCCAGTTGACGAACAATGGAATAGCCATTGAATCTACAAACGAAGCACGATCTAAAAATTGCAATTTTTCTAGCAACTATCAATTAATTTTTTATTGGAATGAACCATACAATTAACCCTGAAAACGACAACGTCAGATTAACTACTTTGCAATCGGTAAAGGTAAATAATAGAACAAAGTGAATTAAAGTCAACAGAGTAAGAAAGGAGCTCGGTTTTGAAGCCAAGGATTCACCAAGGCGTTTCGTGTACGTTAGTATGCCTGGCGCGTTGGGCGTCGCGCAGCTTCACACGCATAATGTGAGGTCGCAACTCGGCCGAGAGAGACTCCTTGCTCCTCATTAATTGGCCTGATCAAATTAACGTCACTTATTGGAGTGTCGCTCCGTAATCGGCGTGATAAGAACCCGTTAATGATAAGGTAGTTTCAGGCCCCGTAATGCTGAACAAATTTGTGTTGACGTCACGTCTCGTAACGCCCCGAGTGATAACAGATATTTGACGATAAAATTAACGGAGTTTCGTAAAATAGTGGAGCACGAAATTCGATCTGAAGAATATCGATTTAATATCAATAAAGTTTATCATTTGTTGTTTTATAAGGCACTAGCTGTCTGTGTCTTGCTCGGCCCGCGTAAATATACTATCGGATATCCCGCGGGAATACTGTACTTTTTCGGGATAAAAAGTAGCCTATGTTTTAATCCAGCGCCTAAACTACTACCATACCCATCAAAATCCGTTCAGTAATTTTTGCGTGAAAGAGTAATAAACATTCATCCTCACAAACTTTCATATTTATAATATTCGTAGGACTATATAATCTACGAGTCATATGTAACTAATGGATGATCTAATAGTCAAATCGGTGCTAACTGCTATGGCGATGATGAAACAAATACAAATAGCGTAAACGAGCGCCCCGAAGCCTTAACATTGAATGTTGGCGTAACTATTAACCAAATAATATTTCAATGTCAATATCAGCCTGTTTTAATATTTGCCGGACAAAGGTCTCTCGCTATATTACGGATATACGAGTACGAGGATATTAATGTTAGAACTGTGGAAAAAAACGCTTTTTTAATATGCAATTAGTGGGTACATTTAATTTAAAAATGATTTTTTTTTTAGTGTAATAAATGATTTTTAAATACTTTAATAAATAAATTCTAAGCTCGATTGAAGGATTTACATTCGTTTCCTGATAATTAAATATGTTTTTAATTTAACAACTTCCATTTAATATTTGACTATAATGTGAAGTCATCATCATCGGAAATTATTTAATTTTTATCATTATAAAATAAATTAATACGTGGAGCTAAATCTTTGTACTTTACGAAAATTATTTAAGTTAAAGTGGAGGAGGAACGAACTGCGCCAATATTTTTTATAATAATGCTTTAAAAATACATTACAATAATGGAAATAACGTTACACATAGTTTACTACCTCAGTTTAATAATTCACAATACCATGCGTTTGTAATTGTAATTAACGCAGGTGTTGGTTTTTCACAATTTTGTTACACGTTTGTCAATATTTCTTTAACATTCCATAGACAACATATTGTATTTGAAAGGTAAAGCCTCCGGGCTCCGAGAAAAGAATTCTAATAAAGATCAAACGCAACCACTAGTTATTAATTAAATTATCTTTTAACTTTTCGCCCGCCAACTTTTAAGTTTGTTTACAATAGTTAATAATAGTTATAGGTAAAGGACTTGAAAATAAAATGTTCACAAACATTGGCAATACGTACATAGTATAATTTATACTATATCGGCATTCTATAGTAAGGTGCCTGCCTATTGACAAATAGCAAGTCGATTTCAGTTAAGTTTCATTTATATTAGATACCTATCAGAAAAGAAATAATATGTAATACATTAATAATTTTTGACTCATCAAAGATCATTTAAAATTATTATTTATCGATCAATAAAAATTGAAATCCCTAGATACTTTAGGTATATTACTAAACCTGTTTCATTATTTGATACATCTTCGAGATTTAAAGAATTTTGTAACTCTGAAGTTCTAGAATATTATGTTTTAAGAGCGTCACAAACGGCGAAGTTACTTTAACATTTTATCTTAAGATTCCTGAATATATTTCATATTACTTTACATAATATGAAAATAGATAGTATTTTAGCCATCTGTGATAGCTCGTACAAACTATTATAGCGATATTTTATCATAATATAAAATATTATAGTGTAATATGATTAGGTATCAGGTTGCTCAGTTCTTTTTATCGCTCGCGAAAATGTTTTTTACAACTCCTCTCTAGGGCCTAAGTCTTAGAAGCTCTAACAGGTGACTTAGTCTTTGAAGATGAGTCCACGGTCCCTACTTTAGAGTCGAGACGTAATGGAGACTTAACTTTGTCAGCTTGTAATTTTCAATAACCTTGCTGTGTCAATAAATAATAACTGTCTGACGCATGGTCAACCTGACTTAAACTCGTACAAAATAATAAATATTGTCTGTAATCTTATTTTATAGTAAAAACGTGGACGTTTTTATTCGTGATTGTTTTATCTTTTGTAGAGAAGTAAAAATCTTCATGTACAGGTTATAGTTGCTAAGTATCTATTTTCACAAATTTTACAAAAATAAAATACCGTAAGCTTAATGTGCAAAATGATCGTCTTAGCGCTTCAAGTTTTTTCCAGACAACCGTTGGCTACCTTAGGTTATACTTATCAGTTAGAGCGGTGTGGTCATAACTCCTTGGTTTAAAGTTAAGGACTTATAATATACCTATTATATATTTTAATAGACATACATTTTCAATTTATATTAACTATAATTAAAATTCGGATTAAAACATTGTTGCTTTAATTTAGGAAATTATATTTTTATCTTGTATGGATATTTTTTTACAACATGAATGTCCGGATGATAATGAGGTGAAATATTTTATCACCCGGAATAATAGACACAAGGTCGCAGTTATTAATCAAAGTAATTTATTAATTATTGTTATTATAGTATGACTCGATTTTAATTTGCCCATTAAGTCAAACAAATTAACAGTTTCCCAGAGTTAGTAATGTTTTGAAGGGAGAAACATTTACCATTTAAAGTAGAACAACTTTGATTTTTATAGTAACAAATTATATATTTATTTTATTATTTTAAGTAGATATTTGCTACTTGCTTTTGTTGCCATAAAATTTGTTAAATAATGCATCGTGGCTTATTAACAATAGGTTTATTTATAAAAAACAATATAGATACGTACAATGATTATATACCTCAATAAAAGAACATTTATGAACAAACATAAAAACATTGTTTTGTAATAATTTATAATGCCTAATAAAGGATTTGGGATTTTCCAAGCTGTGGATAACAGTCCATAACATCGAGCGTTGAAAATAATTATCAAATCGTTTCCGAGTAGCCATAATTCATGAAAATAGCAACGGTCACCTCTACTTTGTTTTGATTTTAAAACATCATTTTTCATAAACAACCTGTTTTTGATCAAAATGTTATTGCCTAGTCATACAACTAAAGACAACAACTCTACATTCATCCACCTATTCCCATAAACACATTTTTGACAGTGGTACTTAGTAGGTAGGAGAGAATAAAGAATGTGTGTTTATCCCAATTTAGTGGCAGTCTCAAATTCCAGGTCTCCAATCGAGCGGGCGGTATGCTCAGTCAGGTGGAACCCCACGCGCTCTAGTTAAGGTGTTGAAGGTACTCGTATAGCACTGAACTACAGAAACGTTGATAGCACTATTCAGGATTATGGCGCTAATTGATCCGCCACAAATGGAACGCGTGAAACTTCTTACAGCTTTGTTTTTTTTTTTTTTTTTAATTATAAAACTAGGGGGCAAACGAGCAAACGGATCACCTGATAGAAAGCGATTACCGTCTTCCATGGACAACCGCACCATCAGAGGGCACGCCTTTAAGGAGGGAATAGACTCCCTTCTTAAAGCCATTACGACCTGCAAGGTCCGGAAATACTGCTGGCGACAGTTCATTCCAGAAATTTACAGTGCGCGGCAGAAAGCTTCGGGTAGAGCGCACGGTGGAGCACTGCCACTCATCAAGGTGTTGAAGATGATAAATATTTTGTCGTTTGGAACGGTGGCGAAAAGTTAGTTATTCATATATTCATTTAGCCATTTTCAGTGGCGTGGTGTTCCTATAACCGTAGTTTGTGATGCCGATATGAATGGTGTTATAGTACAACTGCATTCCTGTCGGCTTCACTTACCTTTTGAAGACCCTCATTCAAACCTACCTTCACACTAGCCTTCGCCGCTGATATGTTCGCTAGCTTTATAAATAACATCGGCTGTTCCACTGACACGGCATACCCGAATATTGGTCAGGAGGTCAAATTAAATTATTATTAATATCGTAACAGAGCGTATTTTCCGATTTAATGAAGATAATATCAGCAAGGTTGCCGGTAAAAGTAACATAACTAAAGTGAGTGAGGTTTATTACGAGATCCTCGATTCAGGTTATCTATGGTTGCTGGTTACACTATACAACCATCAATCAATTTGGTTACTACATAATGTAGTTTATGAACTAAATAAAAATATGGCTATTGTATATGTAGGTACACGGCATTACGCTATATAGAACTGCCCTTCGTAAAAATTGTCAGATGAGGCAAGATGATTGAAACTTTACCCTATTAACTTTACCCTTTACCCTAAACATGGCCAATGGCATACAAAAAGTATGTTTCTTTTAACCCATATAGAAAAAAGTATAGTACCTATAGTGAATAAAGTTACTCAATTAACCTTATATTTTTAATTTTTATTTTCGATTATTTAATTAATTAATTATTTCTCATATCAATGTCAATGAAAGATCGCTTTTTAGCGAAAAGGCCGCCAGAATTGTGTTGTTATCTTACTTCTATTTTTCATTGTATTCTGTTGAAATCAATAATGTAAGTTTTTCTCTTCATTCCAAACAACAATATTATAAATTTTCAATATGTAAATATGTCAAAATTTAAAGTGATATTTATTCAAACGATACATTATGTTGCCAGTATCTAGGCTAACGATCTCATATGAAACCACAGCTACACGTAATCAGACCAAAACATATTCGTTTGCAAATGATCACTCATTTATTCGACCAAATTATATGTACCCAACAGAGACAAAACTATTTCTACGAAATAAAAATATATGCATTTTAACTAATGAAAAAAAAAATTCCCTTTTTAACTCTAGTATACAGTTAGGGATTGGGATAGAAATTTTTGTACTTTAAAAATTTGGATTTTGCATGCGTTACAGTGCTATTGAAAAATTAAAAAATTGCTATGAAACGTTTGTATCTCGCAAAAAACCATTCGCAATTCGCATGTATGGGGATGGGGGATTGGGAAACCAACTGCAGCCCTAAAGTATATAATTATTATTATTTATGCAATTTAAAGTAAAGTTCTTATGCAATTGTGTAGACGGTACTAAATTTCACCACTTCATTTAAATAATCACAGAAGGGCAGGCAGATAGATGAACAGACAGAACGAAACTATAAGGGTACCTTGTAAACTACGTAACACTTAAAAGGTCAAATCACAATGGGACTATATTAAAACAAGGAAGTACAAATACTAAATAAAGCATATTTTACTATTGAATATGTTATAGTAAACAAATAAATATGAATCAAATTCAAGGCATATAACTTAATGCATATGGATTATTACTACATCGTACGTAATGGAGACTTTAATTCTTTAACCACATCTAATTATTATTGGTTCCAATATTTTCCATTTGCTAGCATACGTCATTTGAATAAATAGTCGTATGCAAAGCTTGCATATTTATAGCGCATTCCTTCGCAGTAATTACTTAATTCTAGGAAACTAATGCGGCAGATCGAAACGTATGTATGCCGAGAAAAATCTTCTGCAATGGCGATCCATAGAAATAATTTTGAAGAAGAAATATTCTATCCAAAACAGTTGATTGAAAATAGTTCTTAATCCATGATAACAAGGTCAATAGAAGTCGACATTTCTAAATAGCAATTTTTTAAAAATGGCTGCTGGGAAATCTTCAAATAAATGACTCAACGTAAAGAAACTATTTGTCTAGGACCGCCATGATGTGGAGTGGTTGGACATTATTGTGGGACTTTTTGACACTTAATTAAGAAAACGTTTCTACTTTAGCTGTGAAAAGAGACCATTTTGTGAGCTCATGCTCGGGAAGAAAAGAAATGTTCTTTCTTATAACGACGATACATCGACCTTGCTACCATACAATAAGACCTGTTTTGCTCCGAATTGTATTAATGTTTCTTCAATCTGTCATATTTTCTATTCTTCGGTGTTTCTACCGTGCGCATGCTAAGCCTACATGACTTACTAAAAGTTCGTAATTTCGTATAAACAACATGTACGTATCGAAATGTACATAACAAACATATACCTAATGTTAAGTAGAATATGCAGTATTTACGTAGTATAAAACGTGTGTAATTTAAATCTGACAATGTCAAACACAAATGAGCCGGGGTCGCGCAGGAAGTAGGCACAGAAAAAGCCAGTCATCAACGCCACGGATTATCTCATAATAGACTCAACAATGTATTCTGATTTCGACAACACGACATCGAGTTTAACTACGTGTAGGTACAGTCGCAACCTCCGCCAATGACAGAGATGGATTGCTCAAATATTCGGAACTAACACTCGAGGGTAGTTAGATGGCTCGTGGCCCGTGCGGGCACGTCCGAGGCGGCCTCGGGCGCTCGGCGCATGACTGTAAATGTTTACATTTGCGCCGCGGCGGTCAGCGTCTACCTCGAGCACAACGACCACTGATTAGTTGCAAAATGATCGCGCCCGAATTGAGTTCATGGTCAGCTGTGTTGCCTCCGGGTGTTACGTAAGCCGTGCGCTGCAGTGCAGTGGAAACACACCCTTACTCTAAATTCCAGTTGCACTTAATTAAATATAATCATAAGCCGTCTTATAACTAACACGTTCGAGATTAGCATAATTCAATATTGAAGTGACTAATGCACTGAATGAATAAGTACCTGGAAGAGTTCTGGTAGTGGGTACGGAAAAAATAAACAGATGACGATAGGTATAAAAATCACAAAAATATTAGTCTGACCAAGACTCGAACCCGAGACACCAAATTGCCAACAACGCAAAAAGTACTACGCACACGTACTCGTACATATAGCTGAGCCACGTGCTTTGTCAGTAAAAGATCGAATTAACAAATACCTCATTACGCAGAGAAAGCATAAAATATATAAAATCTCAGAAATTCGCGGTTTCTCTGGGATGAATCCTAACTAGATTGATTTTCCACCCTCAAAACAGGGGGTGTACTAAATATAATGGAAATTATAGTAGCCGTTTCCGGTATTCAGATTATTTATACAATAATAGGGGATCGGACTACATCTGAAATATTTTGTTTCAATAATATATTCAGAAATATTGAGGCATTACTATTTGGTAAATGTAAAAAAATATATTATTTTATATGTAGTTTACTAATTAAATAAAAAAAAGTACCAAAAAAAAATTTTTTTTTTGCGAAATTGGTAAATAAAACCTACATCATTAGTTTACTCACATCATATACAAAAACATTCATTATAGTAAGTATGAACTTAAACGCACAAATATGGGAGATATTTACAAATATATTCCGGCGGCCATATACTTCATATACTATAACCTACAAGTGACGTCATTTGTAGGTCGACTTTAGTATGGAGCGTTTTTAGGAGGCTCGCGAAATTTTTTATACAAATCGGTGTACCTTTGAAAATATTGACTTTTGATATACGGTTTCTTCTGAGAAGTTACTCATATTTAAGAGTACTATTCATTCATGCAATAAAAAGAAATTAGTCCGATTGCCTATTGTTCGTTTAAAGTTTGTACACTTTAAATTCTGCGAATGACTCTACATTTTGTTCTCGAAGTTTCGTATGAAAGTGTAATACAATATCCTTTTGCGGAATCCGTTTGCCGAAAAAATAGCGGTATTCGAACTTGCACCTTACTATATTAAAAACAAACAACCATAAATATACTTGCTTATAAGATGCTACAGCCTCCAACTCAAACTAGCTAAATCTCACTTCTAAGTCTGATTGGATTAGTAAAAACAAAAGCTCAACACTGTGATAAATAATACAAAACCTGTTTGTCACGTCATCTTTTTGTTATAGTGTTTAACAACGTGTAGGTATTGCTTTAGAACTTGTCAATTTAACTGAATAGAAATAAACGAATTGGTTTATACAATTTATTTTACAACTACTACATAGGAATATAATATTATGTGAAAATGTTTAAAAAAACATATGAAAGACAATTTTTACGTTTACCCGATTACCCTGTAGAGTCGTATCGCTTCGGGTTCGAAAGTTCGACCTCAATGGATTATAAAACTTGTCAAGTTCAACTATTACATAAAACTTGTTATTTTTGTTTATAGAGTTGTAAATATTTTACTTTCACTCACAAATCGTTATTATAATGTACCTTTGCTAAACTGAGATGGATTTTATGTCAAACAAACCTATTTCATATTTCTATATATATTTTTATTCGTTATACAATTGTATATATAATTGTATATAACGTCTTCGAAAATCAATTACGGATACTTCGAGCACATGATTCACTGTTTGTGTAAAGACGTTTAGGCGAAAAAATTATTGTCATACTCAAAGTAAAAATAAAAATCATTTCATGTATGGGTGACTCTCCGCATATACATAGGTACATAATATGAATTAATAGATAGGTAAGAATTCGAATGAAGATGAAGAGAAGAGAACACTTCCTTTTTTTATGTGGCTTATAAGTTACCTGCATTTTAATCCTACGATGTTTTAATAAAAAATCAATTATAAAGATGATTTCAGGAGGATAATGAGCTATCGTAAATAGATCGTAAACAAAAAACTCTGCATTTAATCCCTAATTACATGGATAATAAAGATTAACCAGTGGTCGTTCAACAGTCAAAATTAAAGTTTATTAAACAAGCACTTAAAATAATTAGGTATCTGTATTTTAGTGGATGTAAAAAGTAACGTTTTTTGTTTGTTAGTCACTCATATTAACTATTTACTATTAAAATTTTCTGTTAGAATTTTAAATAAGTCTGGTAGTATTACATTGCTGGAAACAAAATATTTAGATCCAAACTCTTCCAGAGGTAGTGAGCGGGGCCGAATCTACCATTTGGCTTTTTGGGCTTCAGCCCAAGGTCCCGTGGATTCAAGAGGACCCCAGCTAAGTCAAAGTCAAATCTAGACGGTAATGGGAAAAATTCCATTATTTTATTAAATTAAGCAGATCATGAGTATTTTATTATTTTATTTCTATACCTTCAGTATTTAGGTGAGCCCCTAAGTAGTATTAGACTATTAGCCCAGGGCCCCCTTAACTTACGGTCCGGCCCTGGCAGAGAGTAGAGACCACAAGCAGCCATGTATATATAGTTTTTCTCTACTTACACTAACTACTACTAACAGTAACATTACAAAATATAAACTTGACCATGAGGCCCATCAAATCGTGTTTGTTCAAGTCATCTTACTCTCGCAACTTCAACGTTTGTGCAAATGACTTGAGGCAGTAAGCTTTATGTATTTTGTGTTAACGGATTATTATCATTGTGTCAATGTTACAGCGGTGCTGATCACTTGACATATTATCACCCCGACATTCATCAGAAACACTCACATCTATAGCAATTTCATTCATCATTAAAAAAAACGAAAAAAGCACGTTTACAAAATGTCTTGTTTGACAGACACATCTATAGCAATTTCATTTATAATTTAAAAAATCGAAAAAAGCACGTTCAAAAGCACGTTATTAAAATGGCAGTACGTTTGAGAGTGGCCTAGTACGGATATTTTTTTTTAGAAATGTATAGTGCAATAAATCCAGACAGTTACCAAATAAAATAAGCTTATTGTCTTGTTATTGTCACAGTGCGAAACACGTGAAAATTCTGAGGAAACTTTTTAGGTATGCTTTTCCCAAATATTTTTTTTAATATTGTTAGATTTTTATAAGCAAATTTTAAGGTGATTATATATTTATCCATAGGAGCCGAAAAATGATCTTAAACACGATCTCTTTTTGTAGATTTTGTAAAATTTTGGGTAAAAAGGTACCTACTGGAAAATGATTTCAGCTATACCTTTAAAAAAAACTTATTTTTTAATAAATCAATTTTAGATTTACTCTACTAGCCGCAAAATCGACCGAAAAAAGCCAATTTATGTCAAATATGTAATCGAACCCTTTATTCTAATAAAATACTTATCTAGAACTTATTTTTAAAGCGTTTTAGTCAAATAATCTTTAAGTACTTCAGGAATGTATAATAATTATTAATTTATTCATTACATTAAAATATAAAAATATTCTATTACATAGTGTGCTAATCGTAGTCGGAAACATAATATTTTATATGCTTATTAAACTCCTACATTTTTTTTTTCATTTAGTTTTCTTTACGTCTTTAGTAAATTTCCTTATTATTTTCTACAATTTAAGGAAGTATTTCGATTGAAGTCCATCACCGGGAAAGCTTAGAAAAATAGTCTACGTACAAAATAACAAATTTCATAAATTATCTGTAATCGTAAAAGTTGTTAGTGGGTAGGTTAACCAATTTAGTATCCGAATTTACATGATAAAGTTTGCGATCTTCCGGTCGAATTCAGGAAATATCTTTTAAGTGTTTATGTTATTTATTAAAATATTTTTATCACTACGAGTTATTGCGGTTGCAATTGTCTCTTGCAACGAAAAATTTCGTGTTAATTTCAGTAAAGGTATCTTTTAATAAATTTCCTCTGGGCAATTATTGATACGATAACGTGAACTGAATTCCACATTTACATAATATACTTACTTTAAATTGAAATTTTATCTTCATTTTGCAAATGGCTCGTGATAAAGTTTGAATGTATAAAATATTTGATTAATTTGAGTTAGTATTAACAGCGGCTACTGGGGGCAATTGGCATCCAGAGAGATTGATATATCGATTATTTAATACTCTGTAATATGCTCAAAAAAAATTTAATGCTCATAAAATATTTTAAAGTATTATAGAGTGATGATCCAATGGAAAACTACCAAATAAGTGCTAAGTACAAGGCCATTTATACGATTTACGATTGATTAACACTTTTTTCATCGGGGCATTTGTGTTTTCCGAGTGCCGACCCATCTTGCTGATGTTTACATGGACTTTACATTTATTCAAATCTATCTAATAATATCTACCAATAATCGTTAAACTCGTAAAATGCGGAGTTACTTGGAATTGTTACTTTGTTACTTCATATCAACCATTTACATTATACCTCATTTTTCAAAGGTCAAGAACTTTATTATTCAGATAAATTAAACTGTACGTAACTGAGTACAGTTACGGTTTTATTTTACTATATATGTTAGTTAAGTAATCTAACATGTACCTAATATACTCGTATTACGAGTAGATAATTAGAGAGCTGAAAATATAAATTTACACATAATATCATAGAGAAATTAAGGTTGCTCAAAATAGACGACCTTGATAAAGAGACCATGAGAAATAGAAATGACTGTTTCCAAATGTTGTAAATTATAAGAACAAAAAAACAGTGTACTAACAACACTTTCCATAGTTATTGTAAGTCGCTGATATCGGTGCAATACATTGAAAGTTATTTTCAATTACAAAACGGCATTAGAGATGTAGTGTAGCGTGCAGGCACGCGTCACCAATGTCATTGACACACGAATTTATAATACAATAGTAGTACAGTTATACCTTGGACTTATATATTTATAATAGTAATATATGTGGTCTTAAATAGAATATTACTTAAACACATAACAATAGGAATAGAGGTTATTGAAATCATTTACTATGTTACACACATTTTCAATGTCACAAAACTCCATTATGTTACTAAATCTCAGGCATTTAATATATTAATTTTATTTCACAATAGGGAAATCTGGGGACACTTAATCTCTCATTTTGTTTTTAACCCTAATTACCTACATATAGGTCCAATTTGAAATTTTTTGCACTGCAATCCATGTCTTTCGATTTTATCTGGCTACAAGAATCTGCAACAACGACAACAGAATATCAGTAAAAAATTGAAAAAATGTTGACATCACCTTCATTTGTTTCTTATAAGATCACATTACTATTGTTGTTGTTCTCATGCGTCGTTGTAGCATGGATTTTACCAAAACAATTTTCACTGTCTTTTTTATGGTTTGGTATTTTCTTGTGTTATGTGTACCTTCTCTCGTTTTTATACCTTATAACTATAGAAATATTTAATCATTATTAAAAATGTTGAGAATTGGTGACTTGATGCAGGCCGCCCTGATTAAGTCTACCCGAATAATTGTACCATGTGTACCCGGGAGCAGTTTTTTATCATAATAAAAAAATCATAAAAGTCGAATAAGATTACCACTTTATAATAGTAACCAAAAACATAATATATAAGCCACATCTTAAATACAATTTTTAAATAACTGTAAATTAAATTGCAACAAAACTCCTTATTCGTCCGCCATTAAAAAAGTAATACATCTGATGATTTTACTTCTTTGAAAAAATTTGTTGGTATCGTTTACCACTGACATAGCAAAGCTGCAAATGGAGTATTGAACATACAGATTCTGTAAGTTGAGTGTACCTAGTCTCCTGTAACTCCTATAAGTATCAAGTGACCCTCTCCTCCTTATTAAAAACAATTTTTTGCCACAATAAAACTTAATCAAATGATTCAAGGGCGCAAACTGAAAATTCTAAGAAGATGCCTCAATGTGGCATGTGGGTATACTCAATCAGTCTTATTAATAAAATTATTTACACCACGGATTAGCTAATCCAACATGGCTGTCTCTGTCAGATACTTTGGAACAGTCACTTGATAGACAAAGAGAGCGATTTGGATTTGCTTATCCATGGTGTAAATATTTTTATTAATAAGGGTGTCTGAGTATAAACGTCACTTTAGATGGTTCACCCAAAGATTAAATGTCGTATCGCAATGTAATTTTGCAACGGTATTATGTGTGAAGCGTGCTATACCTACTTATACACTCGCCAGCAAGGTGACTTGTTCATTAAGGAGGATATATCTTGTTGAATGCATCCTCGGTACCAAATAGTAAATCTATCTTTATCTTAGGGTGTAGTTAACTATCGTAGATAACTGTATTGACTGATTTACTTTTGAAACAATTGCTCTCGTAGACTTAGGTAAGTGGGCCTAGAAGACGAGATAGGTATGCCTACTTGTGTTACCCGGGTGATACAAACAATTTAAATCTGTGAATAGCTCGTTTTTTTTTTTTTTGTTAAAATCTTCCTATCTCGTAAAATGATCTTTCGCAATGTATTATGAATAAACGAACGATTCCAAAATCTAGAGCATCTAATATATTATGACAGTCTGCCATCCTATACTAAAAGGCGGCTAAATGACAAAAAGAGTTTTTGAGGTAGAGCTAAAAAACTTGGGATTATTTTGAAATTGATGCTAGTGATTTTGTATAAACAATTGTTAATGTTTTCATGAATGTCTTATGACAACATTAACATTGTTTATAGAAAATAACTAGCATCAGTTTCAAAATAATCCCACGTTTTTTAGCTCTACCTCAAAAACTCTTTTTGTCATTTAGCCGCCTTTTAGTATAGGACAGCAGAATGTGTGTAGTGCACATGACTCTACATTGATTAGTAGGAACTAGGTACCTACTACATGCTTTGAGTTCAATTGTATTGTTGTATGGCATTAAATATTACAATGTTGTCTATACTTAAATGTAAATGGGAGAATTTCCTTATTCACAGGTATTTAAGCTAAATACTTCGTGTGTATTTAAATATACGTGGTCTTGATCTTTATAACTGTCCTACGAGCATACAGAATGTCAAAGCTACTGGGCTTTCCCACTATTTTTATGCAGAAGCGTGAGTCATTCGTATTGTTACAGTAGCGATACACCATAACACCTATAACTCCTCCCCACACCGATATCGGTGATGGTGGCCGGTTTCATTGAAACCAGAGGGGCAATTCTGCTAAATAAAGCCTGCATTAATACAATTACAATCAAGTCCCGATACGTTTATACTCCCAATAGGTTTTTTTATGAACGTTAAACCAACGTGAAACGCGCTCTGATTGGTCGAAACGTCATAAAATCCGTTCACGGTAACATGACGCTACACTTTCAATCCAAACAAAGTAAAATTGACTGTTTAAATTGTCTACTTTATATACGAGAATTGAGGTTCTGGCCAGTTACGCAGGAGTAATTTTATAGTGCCCAAGTATGTGCGCAGTACTCAAGAGCACTCCCTCTTCCTTTACTCTCATAAAGCAGTGGGACAGATAACCGTCACTGACGACAGATCAGGCGCAGGTCCGACTTTTTACATGCCCATCCGACGCATGGATCATCTTTCTTGTCAGACAGGTGATCAGCCTGTTTTTTATTGTTCCAATGCGGGAATCGAACCCACGACCTCCGAGTCGAGAGCCAATGCTCTAACCACTAGACCGCGGAGGCTGTCACCTACCATACCACCTATCGTCCAATCGGCATGACGCTACCGATTAGAGCAGTTCCATGTGGACCTATTATACAGTATTAACTATCATGCCAACCCACACCCATGATCAGTGCTAACTTCCTAAAGGTCTTCCCACACGTACCACAAACACACTATGCTTAGATCAAGAATACCGGTATTCTTGATCTAAGACCACACAACCACAAGCACACCACGTGGTCGTATATTTTGTATTGAAAATGATACGTACCACATTTCGCATTCGTTATCGACTACTTGTGTCATACCGACCACATCGTAACCACATAACAACTATAACGCAACCACCAGCGACACCAGCGAAGGGCCTTCCCACACGTACCACAACCACACCAGACCGACGCGACAAAATGTGGTCTAGTTGTGGATCACATCGCTACCATCAGCGACGCCGATTATTATAACAAAAAACAACGTTTTGTCGGTACCACAACGCAACCGCAATGTAACCATAGCTTGACCATATTTTGATGGCGTGTGTGAACTAAATGCCCGTACAACCTGCAAACGATGCAACCACATCGCAGCAACAAGCGGCAACGCAACCGCATCCACTACAAAGCAACCACAAGAAGCCGCAGTGCCACCATTCACACGTAACCACGGCTTGACCACCTATTATCGCGTCTGTGTGGAGCAGTTAGGACTAGTGGCGTCCTTGGCCCTAGATGTATTTCTCTTGTGTTGCATTCTAGAGGACGCAGATTCCATCCCTTAATTTTTATCAAGTACACATAGCATTGCCGGTGGAGTCGCGGTGCAGACTCACGCGATTACGTGATCCGCCAATATCGATATTGAGTGGAGTACCACCGATTTTTTTGTGAGTAGGAACTGCCATTCACCATCTATACGGTCGCAGCAGACCCACATATTCGCTGGTAAGATCCCCATCCCCCGTGGAATGTTTAAACGCATTTCTTGGCTAAAAAAAAAGTACACGTAGGTAGCATATGGTCGCTCATAAGGTGTAGGAAAACATCGTGAAGAAACCTGCGTGTCTGTGAAGAATAACAATTTTGGAAGACACGTCAAGTCTATCTCATCTCGGAGAACGTTAGTGGTTGATAATTATTATTATTATTGATTACTAACAACAATTAATATTCCATGGGTATAATGTATATCTTATATATAAAAATGTTATGTTGGTTTGTGTACGCTTCAAAAACTCAAAAAGTTCTGCATCGATCGAGCTGAAATTTTAGCAAGATATAAATTCCGCATCAAGGATTGTTTTTATCTATTTTTTATCCACGATCGCGAAAAAACTATATTTACGCGGGCGGAGCCACGGGCAACAGCTAGTACGCTATATTTTACAAGAATATGCTACATTCATAATATCAATATAATCATATTTAGATCTAAATATTTTATGAGTGTACACAACAATTAAAACCCGTTTTGAAAATGTACCGCTTCTAAGTACGTATAATTATTTCTATAAAGTACATTAAATCAGCAACATATTATTCATGTACATATTTAAAATATTAAAAAAAATTAATAATTCATAACAATTTAGGAATAGGCCAAGTTATATTTACTGCTCTAGTTAAAAGATAATTATGTATTTACACTGAACTACATTTTACACGTGGAAATTCTATTATAATTCGTTTAGACTCTAAGGCTCGGAGCAGACGGGCCACCAGTCACAAGCAACCGTGTCCGATAACTGTAGCATGCGACTGTAACTTTGTGAAAATTTAGTGGCTTGCGGCTGCTACTGGTGACAACTAGTATTAAATTAGAATCAATAATAATATCATACTTGTTAGAGGTGAATATAATATTATTATATCTATATTTCGCACATAATCTTACGACGAAATACGATATAATATAATTGTAAGCATTTTGCTAATCAAAGCGCGTAGCGGGAGTTGACGTGTTTGATGGCCCGTAACTACAACAAGTATTGCAGATACTGCATTAGCGAATCTTCGATGCCTGCTACAGGTTGTGGCTGGCCAGTGGCCACCGGTCGCGGTTGAAAGTACAAGTAGCGCGTATGGGCTAAGTCTAACCGTAGATGAGTTTTTTTTAATCAAAAAGAGGTCAAGGTAGATAATATGACTTTATCTACAATCTACACTTTTACCACAACGCGAACTTCACGGTCTATAATATTATTTAATTTTTTAAAAGGTAATTAATAATTAACATTTATTTATTAATTTGACATGTTAATTGTATAAAATACCTACTTAACTTATTGTCTTTCAAGCTTCGGCTTTCCTATGATACGCAAATTTTATTATGCATAATCAAAATATTCTACTGTATGCATACAGTAGAATATTTTTTTAGAAATGCTAATTTTTGCTGAGAAATCTATGATAACAAAATACTTTATTAAATGTTTTTAATTTTCATGTCAGAAATAAAAGACGTACTTATCTAAACATTACAAGACCAATTAATCTTATAGGGTTGATTTGATATTGTACCTACTTAGTTACGCTAATAGTTTTGAAGTTTTAGTCTTACCTCAAACTACAATAATATCTACGAAATTAAGGTAACGCTCTTTGCACTAATTTTATCAATGAGGCCTATAATTTAATATTATTAGGAACATATTATACAAAAATTACACTATATTATACATTTATGCCCGCGATGAGAAATATAATAAATTAATCTATAAAGTCATATATAGAACCTCATTAGAATTTAAAAGATACAATACAGTTAGTGTAGATACAGTTATTTATATCCAGAGTTGATATTAATAAATAAACATCAGTATAACCCGTGTCTTATAGTATAAGGAAGGAATAAATTAGACTAATTAAGTAGTTACAATAATAATACTGAAGGTCGATGAGTAAAAATCGAAGGTAAATGGATGCCTAACACGGAATGAACGTAGCTACTGTGTCACTATACTATCTACTAAACAAATACGTATGAAAATTAATATGATTAATTATTATTTGTGTTGATATTAAATTAATTATTAAACAGATACAAAATCTTTTTAATTAATTTCTAATAACGTACGGTCTGTTTTTATTTGTTAATGCCCCTGACTCTACTACGAGTATACCTAGGACAACAGAAACATAAAAAACTTAATAGAGTGATTTTATTAATATGTAACTTATTTATTTTTAATAAATTATTTAAGACAGCAACAAATATGACATATGTAAATACATATTAGAGATGTGCTGACTAGTCGACCAAGCCGATTTCCAGGATTGCCGAAAAAAAACATAAATCGACCACGTTAATAGGGAATATGCATAAAATATAATAATATGATACTAGACTGAAAAATAAAGGAAATAGCGAAAAAAATTTCAATATCTGTTGATAAATGAGCAAGATATGAGCGGTCAAAGTTTGTAATCTATCTCTTTCTAGCAAAACGAAATTTAGTATGAACTTTCTATGAAAGTCGTGTTATGTGACGTCACGATACACGTCGGATCTCTCTGTCTAATAGACCACTTTAAACGTTCATATCTTCGTTATTTTTAATGATATCAAAAAACTGATTTTACCATACGGTTTACCAAACAAGATAGATTTATAAAAAAAAAAAAAATACGTGCATATTCCCTATTATAACAGAATATTACTCGGACTATTACTCGTATTACGACCTTTTGAAAAATTGTTTATTAAAATTAGGAGCAGTAGCTTAACAAACATTGACTGCCAAAATCCCGTCCTTTGCTCTTCATTTTGGCTTCGTAGTGGTCGAATAAACAGTAGACGGCCTTTTCACCAGCGACTAATCGGCTAGTCGGTTAGTTGGCCAAAGTTATAATCGGCACATCTCTTATATATTAAATATACAAAACGATATAATTTTTATTTAAAATGTCAAGTATGTATATAAAACGCAAGAATATTTGAAATATTACTTGCAAGTGGAAAATACTGCATCTTGAATATGAAATTAATTAATATCTCTAAACTTGAACTGTCATTGTTTGTAAACTTAATTTAAATAAAATATTAAAGTCAAGGCTTCGCGCTATCGAGATTTATTATTCTATTACAGATAACGTTGATATTTGTGGCAATATTTAGTGAATGATAAATACATCTCATTGTGAATGTAGACACGATGAAAATGTTGCAAGGGAAAACTTGACGAGTCGACGTAGGGTTTACGAGTACACTGCGGCCGCTGTATCTTGACGGGTCTGAACATAGGCTCTGCGAACTTTAGCGCATGTACAACTCGTGAAGAAAACTGTTATTGTATTATTTTTATATACCTATGTACTAATAAAATTTCCCTAATACAGTTGACCAACTAGTACAAATAAAATAAATACGAAAACATTTATAAACAGTTATTGCGCAACCTTCTGCGCGAAGTTCAGACTCGCCAAGATACATCGGCCGTATTGTATGTTACTAGATGGAGAGCTACTAGTAAATTTAGATCAGGTGTTTGAGGCAAGCTGAAACCTTGCCCTGTATTTCTCCTATTGTACTTCAACACGGGACTGCACAAGCGGAATTTAGCCAAAATACAAATTTTTGAAAAGGCAATTTTTAATGCCCAAAAAACATGTTTGAGGCGAATTGAAATTATGATATAGTGTTAGTATAAGTAGGTGCAATAGGAGAAGCACAGCACAAGATTTCAGCTTGCCTCAAACACCTGTTTTAAATTTCCAAGTAGCTCTTGGGCTATACGTGGTGCCTAGGAAGTGCGGATTACGACGTACAATACGTCACGTCAACGACGCAACGGGACGTAGTTGTCCAATGTCAATAACATGTTACCGACTATTTAACGGGAACAGGCCTATAAAACTAGGTGTCTCGATATAGCGTATGACGTTTTATTACGTGGTGTCTGTGTTAATATTAACGTCACATTACCGACAATGCTAAGACCGTCACAAATTTTTATGATAAAAATGTTACATTTATAGCTGCGAGTACCTACATAGACCTATATATTATAGAAGCGGCAAAAAGTGTCTCCAGTTAAATGGCCCCACTTATGAGAATTATATTTTTTCATAAAAGTATATAAATATACTTAATTAAATTAGAAATAAAAATTGTAAAAGTAGCGCGCAAATTTTAAAATACATGACTTTTATAAGTGCGCCTTAAAAATCCAGGACGCTGCTTTAAAACTATCCAGGATAGCCCAGGACACTGTAAAAACCAGGACATATCCTGGGAAAACATTACGGTTGGTAACCCTATGTTGGTTGGTACGGTCGGTGTGAGCTGGCCCTAAGGCAAAGAATATTTAAGTCACCGTAAAATTGTAAAAACCGTTAGATTGTAATATAACTTAGTGACATTGTAAAATGTTGATGGACTTCGGAAGTGAATATTCTGCCTATAATTTAACACATTACTTTTTGTTACATTATAAATATACAGTTACATGAATCTTACGCCATATTTTTACAATCTCGTTAGTTATTTTACAATCTGACGGTTTTTACAATTTTACGGTGACATATTATATATCTCTAACGTGCCTAAGGCTCGTGGTTATATTGACGAAGGCTACCGAACGGGATTAGAGCGTGCACATTATCATTTCGAAACTCTTACATATCTCTACAGCTACACCATTTAACGGTAACGTCTTCATGAGGTAAGCATGTACGTTATAATGATGTGTGAAGCAACATACATTATAGAATGCAAGTTGACGACTTACTGAAATGAATGATAAAAACGTGAAGGTATATCAGTGTAGCCGTGTGATTTCGTTCCGAAAATTCATAATCATGAACTATTTGAAAAGTTCCAGACGTCGAGGCCAGACAAAAAGTATACCGTACAAATAGTCTGGCGACAAAGTTACGTAGGCGAATATGCACACAATTAATTTATAATTTGACGACATAATTTTAGGCCAGAATGTAGAGCATAAATGCACATACAGAACAAATTTTCTATACGTAACAATAGAAAATTAATATAACATAATAATTATTATTTATTTTTATATAATAGTGTAGCAAGTATATCTACAATAACTCATAATAAATAATAACAGTACAAATCATTTATTTGCGCTTTAGAAATAATAATTAATTAATTAATAATAGCAACATTTACTCGTAGCTATATAGTTTTGCTACACAAGAGCACTCTCTCTTCCTTTTACTCTCATTATCCAGTGGGACGGATAACCGACACGACTGACGAGAGATCAGGCGCAAGTATGACTTTTTACATGCCCATCCGACGCATGGATCCTCTTTCTTGTCAGATAATCAGGTAATCAGCCTGCATTGTCCTAACCAAACTTGAAAACAACATTTTTTGTTGTTCCAATGCAGGAATCGAACCCACGACCTCCGAGTCGAGAGCCAACTATTAGACCACGGAGGCTGTTAAGGCAACTCATGATCAAACTGTAAGTAAATATTGCAAAATCATTAACTCTGTTATTGCTTAATCGTACCTACCTAAGTAGCTGGCGCCAACGAGCGAAACAATTTATTTCCTAAGCCACAACCTAAAACTTTAAAGTCATAATGACCTTTAATTATGTAGTATGAGCAAAATAATTAAATAAATAAGTACGCGTATATATTTGAAGTGGTCAACAAGGGCACAAGATGTCGACACATAAGCCTCTCTAAGTTCGACAGAATTGGCATTGCTACAATATGCTGAATCATTATAATTATATTTTTTCACTTACTGTATTGGTGTCATTAACAAAATTATTGTGAACTAGCTGTTGCCCGCTCCTATTGGTCGCAGCGTAATATTATATAGCTTAAAGCCTTCCTCGACAAATGAACTATACAACACAAAAATATTTTTTCAATTCGATCTAGTGATTCCTGAGATCAGCGCGTTCAAATATACAACGGAAGCCCTCAAAGATGAATAATTTTCCCCGTTTTTTCTACATTTCCCACCGATTATTCGCTCCTATTGGTCGCAGCGTGATGTTATATAGCCTTTTAGCCTTGCTCGATAAATGGACTATCCAACACAAAAATATTTTTTCAATCCGAACCAGTTCCTGAGATTAGCGCGTTCAAACAAACAAACAAACTCTTTAGCTTTATAATATTAGTATAGATATGTCTTAAGAACGTCTAAAATAATCGATCGAATGTTTATTTGAATACGCGCCAAGCTTCCATTAGGTATTGTTATTAAGATGATGATGATGATTACTGTAAGTTACATAGTGGCATATGCTTGCAGTTCTTTAAACAATGCCGAAATTTCCAAACGCATATCTTTAAAGGCTGAGGAGTTCTGTTCAGTGCTTTTGGATCCAGGGTAAACCTTGGTACAACATCTTATTTTTTGGTAGCATATGCTTGTGTTACTTCAGTAAAAGTTAAAATCACTATATGTATCGTTATAAATTTCGAGGGAACCCCCCTCGATTCCTCATGGATCGCATCATCAGGTCTCCACTTTAGTGACTAAAAGACCAATTTCGAATTAAACCCTTTACAACAACAAAAGAATTTTGCAAATAGGTCCATAAACGGCAGAGTAATGTTCAAAGATCTCCGTGTAAGTGTAAGATACTATGAGAAGTACTTTTTATATCATCATAATGTGATGATGTATGGTGTGATAGTGGTGATGATGATGATGATTACTCTAATTGACATGGTGGCATATGCTTGCAGTTCTTTAAACAACGCCGAAATCCCCAAACATGTATCTATATGGAGTCAGGAGTTTTGTTCTGTACTTTTGGATCCAGGGTATACCTTGGAGCAAAATCTTACTTTTTGGTAGCATATGCTTGGACTACTTCAGAAAAAGTCGAAATCATCATATGTGTCCATATTAATTTCGAGGAGTTCCCTCGATTCCTCATGGATCCCATCATCAGATCACCACTTTTTTGAAAATGGAAACAACTTGGGATTATACCCATTACATCAAAAAAAATTTTGAAAATCGGTCCATAGACGGCAGAATTATCGTTGAACATACAAAAAAAAAGAATAAATATATATATACAGCCGAACATATAACCGCCTCCTTTTTTGGAAGTCGGTTAAAATACTGTTAGTTATTTCATGTTCTAATCTACCTTTGTGCCAAATTTTATTTAAATACGTCGAGTAGATTGCCTGAAATAACGTCAAATAGGTAGGTACTGTTTTTTGAAGATCCCATGGGAACCCTTTCGTTTTGCGGGATATAATAATAATAATAATATCTATGGACGCTTCACACCACGTCAATCTGATCCCGTGCTAAGTTCTCGAAGAACTTGTGTTACGGGTACCAGACAACGGAAATATATTTAATACTTTTATACTATACACATATTTAAGATTTTTATTATATTATACACATATTTAATACACATCCATGACTCAGGAACACAGAAAAACTTTTTGTTCCTTCGGCGGGATTTGAACCCGCGACCCCTGGCTTGAGCATCAACACGCTCAAACAACTGAGCCACAGAGGTCGTCGAAAAATGTATCCTATTTTACCCTTCAGATCCTAAGCTGCCTACTTGCCAAATTTTATTTTATTCCATTCAGTGGTTTCGGCGTGATGTGATAACAAACACACAGACAGACAGACAGACAGAAAGACAGACAGACATTTTTTTCAAAAACGTTATTTTTAGGTTCTGTGGCCTTTATAGACCCCCCATTTTGATTTTCACTTAAATATCTTTAATGTACAGACATGACCCCTCTACAGATTTATTATATGTATAGATAATGTTCTGACGTCAATATGACTGTGACTCACCATAAAGATAATATGATTATCTTTTAAAAGTTTCTAACACCTTACAGTTGGTAACATCCTACCAGTGGCGAAGTAGGTAGGGATTTGGATGGAGTTATAGGAACCTTACGCCACTGCAGCTTACACTGTACAGTAGAACAATGTCCAATATTTGAATCAGAATAAAAAAAAAACTTTATTTTAAACTGAAGTAGACTGAACTTTTTGTTTATTAAATAGGTATATCTCCACTTTATTTCCCGTATGATAAGAAAACTATTCCATTGCCAACATTAAAAATCATTTTACATTTTTATATTTAAAAAAACAACAAACAAACTTTATACTACGTACATATTAACCACACATTCTCAGCGATTTATTACTTTACGAAAGCATTTTTACGAAAGCGTTAGGTTCTATTATTTTTATATGAACTTAGAACTACTATCACTTTCTTGAATTTAGCACAATTCTGACGGACCTTTTTTGAGCCCTTTTTTATCTTTACGATATGTATCAAGCAAGAGTATACACCAACACTTTTCACAATACACCGCATACTTAGGTACTTTTACATCTAAGTATATGTTAACTCTTTTCAGTATCATCACTTCATCATTTGCTCCTATGATTTATCTAACTGTTTACTCGAAATCAAACTGAATAGTTTTATCCACCAATATATTGCGATTGATAAAGGAATTTTTCACAACTCTACATAGGAACTCTACCTTACTGTGATACGGTACGTGTACGGTGTAGCCCCGGTTTCTTCACTTGGCATTGTTAAACCATAATATTTTATCCATTAACTGTAACGAAAACAAGTAGGTAGGTACTATACGTCATGCAAAAAAGTCCAATGTATAAGATAGCCAATAGATCTTTCTGTATCTAGATTTCCTATGATTTATGTCACACACACAACGATTATCTATAGCCTTCACATCTTTCACAAATTATTTAAATAATATTAATTTTGTCGTTTGTTATAATATAACAAACGACAAAATTAATATTAATATTATTTAAATAATTATTTATTTAATGCCCTAACTTTCCCCATAGGATAGGCTGCGCCTAGTTTGAAGGACAGAACAAAGAGTGTTTGTAAAATATTTTGAAAATTAACTATTTATTTACTATTATATATTTATTGAAAACTAGATATTACATAATAATAATAATAATGATTATACGCTTATTAATTAAGCATCAAATGATCAATATAAACACAATAAACATTGGTGTAGCCCGTAGGTGTAGGCGTGCTGTCGCGTCGTCCACGTTACGTAAAACAACGTGCAGCCAATGACCCACTTAATTTCATTGCATTGGTGACAATTAAAATATATCGGATGCCGAGATTCATGGGAATTCTGAAACGATGTTGTATTTAGTCGCGAATCACAGTTGTACAATTTCATTTCAAAATCAAAGAATCAGGCACTTTTGCCCCAAATATAATTAAAAAAAGAAGAAACTAAGAAATAAAAAAATACTTATCACATGACGTAGTACTTAAATTTTAAAAAATTATCAAAATATCTGTCCAGAAATTCATATGAATTCCTAAAATTCAGACGTTTCTCGGAATACGTTAATAAAGGCTTGGTAGTTGGTAGGTACTACTCTGAACTCTCTGGCTCGCGCCGCTCGCCACATTTTGATTTGCATTGGCATGTAGAGTCCGTTCAACGTGTAAATATAAAATTGTAACAACTAAAAAAGGAATTAATAAACTTATTTATTTGCTTTTCTTTCAAACCTTTGTTGTCGTCATACATAAATAATCACAATATGAGGTAAACTTTGTTTTTACTCTAACCTAATTAAAAGCCTATCGTAGGCCAGATGCGATGATGCGGTAATCGAATTACGTCATAACTATTAACGTATCGTATCTGTACACTAACCTACAGGTGATAATACAAACATTCCACAGCTGTTAGCAGCCAGACTTTAAAGATGCAGCAGAAAATATCCGCTGTATCTTCACTAATCTATCTTTGGAATCTCAAAAGCTAACTCTATCTTTCGGGATTCTGTGATAAAGATATCGGTCCAAAATATAGATAAGTAAAATAAATTCTTATAAATATAAATACAATTTACTACTTAATTGGATTTATCTAGATAAAAACAATTATTGTAAAGTACTTACTTAATTTGTGAATCAAAGCGTGAATCAAATTTTAGTTTTAATCTAGACCCAAGTGTATTAAATAAGCCAGATTATCCTCTTTTTAATGTTATAATATATCTATGCAGATTATAGTATGTTTATGTATATGGCATAAAGATAAAAGAAAGATAATATCTTATCTGTAAAATTTTGTGAATTATTTTTGACAAAGACTCACACTTCTAATATCTCACTAATTGTACACTTTATTTTTTTAACTGATGCGAGGTAATTTTAGCCTGAAACATGGCATTTTTGGCAACAGTCATGTAGGTAATTAGGTATATTTTATGTATATAGGAAACAAATTCGTGTGATGGAGACAGTATCCCGTCTGGCGGACTAGACTCCTCGTCACTTGTACTCGAACCTTACCGATATTATCCGACGGACACCCGAGTACTATCAGAACATGGCAGGCCGCGCCGATCGTAGAGCATGCCGGCCGCCGGGGCATGCCATGTTTAATGTCATACGTCATGCTAAATTCTGTCGGGTAATGCGTACTGCTTCAGTACGCGGTCGTGCTATATTACGCGTAATACATTACTCACAGTACCTACACATCTCTAATCATTTATTTAATTGTGTGTCGATACGTGACGAGAGCTCGCTCGCCAAATGAGACGTGGACAAATGCTTTCTTTATCAATGAAGCGTATCTCTTGTTTTATATCGTTTATCACGTAATAATGATTACTATCTCCGTGTAATATGAGAAGATAATAATTAATAGGTAATCTTTGGTCATAACAAATTACAACGCCACTAGTTATTGACTATCTCGGATACCTTGATAGCCATCCGTAAAAGATAGATAAAGTAAAATTTTATGGAAACAGCATTTCTTGACTAGTACATAGGTAAATAAAACAAATGTATCTAAATTGTAACACGTCATAAAACTACACTGCCTCTACATATAGCGACATCCTGCATCCGCATTTGTAATCCAAAGGCATACATCCTAATCATTAAATGGAATCATATTCAGGAACAAAGCTTCGCATACCTACTAATACATAATACTATTAATAATACACATATAAGTAGCTATTAATAATACACGTGAGACATACATTTGCAGTTGTCACATGGATGCATTTGGAATATAGCCCGTTCAGAGCTATTTTACTTTAGTTTCTTATTTATTTTAGTTTCTTTGAGAGTGATCCTTATGTCGTCGGTATAAGGATCACTCTCTCACACTATCGCCAACAAACTGCCATGCAGTTTGGCGAAATAATAACAATGTGTTACATAATATGTTAAACTTTCTGAAATAAATGATTAAAAAAAACTCAGGAGTCTACAGTCAGTTCAGTTATTTTACGTCCTGTCAGAGGTAAAATTACTGAGCTGACTGTAGTCTTCTCGTCGTCCGTTTGTACTCATTACTCTGAGGTTTGTAGATACAGTTTGACCTGCCAACGCATATGTTCATATCTATTATCTAATCTAAGATACGACACGCTAATATACTGGATATTATTGGCTTTTATCATAATATTGATATGTTATCAATTCCAATTTACTATTCACTATAATAGGTATGCTATAAACATGCATGTAAGGTAAATGTAAAAATAACCTTACCAAGAGCATATCAGGACATGCCTAAAGAGGGAATAGGTTTTATTTAAATTACTTCAACAGTCAATACCTACTTAAGTACTTTATTTTCCTAAAGATTTTTAGCATGACCTATCAGCATGGAAACTTATAAGATTCTATCACTCGTAGTTTAGAAGTGCCAGGGGTAGTCAACTTAACCACTTTGGAGGCAGGTTACTCGAAAATTGTTGACTTTGCAAAAAAATTATGAAGCCCTGAATTTATAAGACCTATTCGACGCGTCGAATAGGTCGCGACGGTACCACACGATGAGGAAAATTAAACGAAAAAATATTTTTTATCTCCACTTCACATGTTTGAAGAGCCACCCCTAAAATAAAATAATATTATTATTATAAGATGCCAAAACAGAAAATCTATACACAATATATAAATATAAGTACCACATTTCATCCAATTATATTTATAATTAGCATTAATTGCCCGCGGCTACGCCTGCGTGAAATTAGGATTTAAACTTTCATTCCCTATTTTACCCGTTTGGGGGTTGAATTTTGAAAAATCCTTTCTTAGTGGATGCCTAGCCATATGAGAAATAAGTGTGTAAAATTTCAAATTTCTAGTCTGTGAGTTGATACATAAGTCAATCAGCTTTGCCTTTTATATATATTTAAGATATTATATTATATTTTATATATTATAAGACAAACAGACAGACAATATGAGTACTACGGATCCCTAAAAATCAGTTTACTTTCTACCACTTGTCAGTTGTGACTCTTGTGATGAAGCGAGTGTCTATGCATAATGGTAATTGCTTACCAATTGAGAAATAAGAATCAGTCTACTCGTCAGTCAGATCAGTCTAACCCTTACTACTCCTTACTTGCTTTTGCTGACAGATCCGGTATTCCACTTTGCGACCTTATTCCTTGGCAATAAAGTTCAAAAGACCGGATCTGCCCGCGACTCAACATATTCTTGGCAAATATTAACAACTAAGTATTGTTTGCGTTTGCTGTAGGTACGTTTACATTAATAATTATTGGTATCTACCTACCATTTTTATTTTATGGCTTCCAATAAGTACCTAAACGTAATAAATATTATACTATAAGTAGGTGTTACTCGGAAAACTTTAGGTAGGTATTAAAGTTTTCCAAGTAACAGAATTTAAAGATAAAATTGTTTTAGGATCTCGGAGACCAAGTCATTCAATTTTTCGGTCTTGTCAGTTGTCCGGGATTGGCCTAGTTACTAGGCCCCTACTAGCGAATTAGGTAGGATCAATTGTTGTCATCATAAAATTAATATTTACAACCCTACTACTTACCTATCTGTAAATATATTTCATATCAGGAAACTAAGTAAATAAACATAATATTTTCTTGTTACAGATTTACGCGGTTTACTCGCGTCTGGAGGGCATTTTTCATGAAAAGAAGCCTCAAAAAACAATAAACCTGAGAAAGTTTTACAAAATTAACCGTTGTAAGTATCTTTGTCTTTAATAGATAAGTACATTTTTTTAATCTACAAGCCGATCCCATCTTGCTCCATAGAGGTAGGCATGATGAAGTCAGCAAGCCACGTAACAATAAATTAAACCGACTTCCAAAGTAAAAATACACAAAAAAGTATGACGAAAATTTTTCTACTCAATCTTCCAAATTTTTAAGTCGATGTATGGTGTGCTGGTGGTGGTGATGATGATGATTACTCTAATTGACATGGTGGCATATGCTTGCAGTTCTTTAAACAACACCGAAATCCCCAAACATGTATCTATAAGGAGCCAGGAGTTCTGTTCTGTACTTTTGGATCCAGGATATACTTTGGAGCAAAATCTTACTTTTTGGTAGCATATGCTTAGAGTGCTTCAGAAAAAGTTAAAATCACCATATGTATCCATATAAACTCAAGGAGTTCCCTCGATTCCTCATGGTTCCCATCATCATGTCACCACTTTTTTCAAAACGAGACCAACTTGGGATTATACCCTTTACATGAAAAAAAAGTATTTTGAAATCTGTCCACAGACGGCGGAATTGTGGTCTAACATACAAAAAAATTAAAAAATATATATAGGTACAGCCGAACGTATAACCACCTCCGTTTTTTGGAAGTCGGTTAAAAAATAACTCCCCACACCGATTTCGGTGACGGTAGCCGGTTTCACTGAAACCAGGCCTGTTACGCAGGAGTATTTTTATAGTGCCCATGTGTGTGCGCAGTACACAAGAGCACTCTCTCTTCCTTTATTCTCATAACTCAGTGGGACGGGTAACCGACACGACTGACGAAAGATCAGGCGCAGGACCGACTTATTACATGCCCAATGCAATTGGCACAACAAAAAATGTTGTTTCCAAGTTTGGTTAGGACAATTCAGGCTGATCACCTAATTGTCTGACAAGAAAGTTGATTTATGCCATCCATGCGTCGGATAGGCATCTCAAAGGTCGGTTTTGCAACTGATCTCTCTCCAGTCTTGTCGGTCATCCATCCCACTGGGTGACGAGAGTAAAGGAAAAGGGAGTGCTCTTGTGTACTGCACACATGGGCACTATAAAATAACTCCTGCGTAGCCACTAGCCAGGCTGATTTCAAAGCAACCAGTCCCCGCCACCGAAATTGGTGTGAGAGCGAATTTAAGGGCTGTAGGTATCAGCCGTATCAATTATAAGGGTGCCCCGGCAAAGTTTTACTCATCATTCTGGCGGAGGGCCCCAAAAACTATTTTTGATAGTCCCCCGTAAACTTGAAGAAACAATACAATAAAAATTATATTTTTGGGATTTTTAGTTAAAACGAAAATAAATTGTATGGCAATACTTTTTGTGCCCTTGTCCCTTTGACGTTACTAGTGACAATTGACAGTTGACAGTTCTTTACGAAGACGGGCACGGGTGACGGGGGTCGGGGCGACCAACGAGTCCGGAGTCGTGAGCGTGACAGTTTGGTGCTGTAATTATTGAGATTGGAGAATGATATAATTTTCAAAAAATGTCACCCTGAATCAGAAATTGTAAATAGAACAGCGTTTTTGTGATACAACCAATAACTATAACCCTATTCAGCATATAAACAGACCAATATTTAATATAATATTCGAATTTGATGATATTTTGTAAGTGTACATAAATAGCTAAAATTTCATGTGAGACACCTTTAATTACTATTCTATAATGTATTTTTTCTTTTCAGAGTACGCCAACCTCACAATGGCACTAATACTACAGTACATAAATGATTTTAACGACTTATTTGAAAAGCATGGAGGTGAGTCCAAAACCCAATATTAAATATCCTTAAAAATCTCGATTGTGACAAACCTGTCTATCTTTACACCTGTTGTAAAGTGACCTTATTCGACATACCTACCTAGTTGTGGTATCTTTACTTTAATATTAACTTTTTTTACTCATTTATTAATAGTTACTATTTATTGTTATTACTGGTCTACTAAACTCTTTTAGTTTATTTGGTTCAATAACTGACCTGCATCTTGTTCTTCATTTCAGACCCCCGGACAAATCCATGGCCGTTGATGAGTTCACCCTTCCCAACATTAGTAATATGCCTTAGTTATGTTTATCTAGTCAAGGTAAAAATAAAGATATTCTTATGTTATTATTATAGTTATAATAAGACCTATGTAATTAGGATGTATCCAACATCTAGTTATGTTTACTAAACTGTGTTACAGTATGCACTGCATGTAAAAATAAAAATAAAAAATAGGTTTATATTTGGCTGTAAAGTGTAATGTAACAAATATTCAAATTAATTTCAGCAAAGCTTTCTTGGTTCTGTTAATTTTGTACTTGTGCTTAAATTTTTATTATTTTTTTTTTAAATTGAATCTGTTGTTTCAGGTTTTAGGTCCCAAATATATGGAAAATAGAAAACCATTTAATTTACAAAAAACCTTAGTATTATATAATTTTGTACAAGTAATTTTTAGTGCGTGGCTGTTTTATGAGGTAAGAAATATTCTTTTTTATTTTTTATTGAAAACTAGATATTAAATGAAGATTATATTATTATACTCTATGTTTATTTGAACAAAGTAGATAAATGTTATTTATTTTTTGTTCAATCCTAACATGCAAAAACCAGCATTACTTATGTAAAATACTACACAAAAATAAAATAAATATTGTAACAATGACTTGAAAGAGCATATATTTATCTTGTATTATTAATAGGTTTTAATGATTGTATTGTGATTTGTGCTATAGGTATATAAGTTTGCGAAAAATGTAAAACACAAATTCTTACTTCTGCTAATTTTAAATTGTGCTTGGTATCCTAGCTGCGAATTTCAACTAAAATTTTTAATAATCTAATTTAGCTATGTAACAGAAGGCCAAATCTCTAAAATATTTTCTAATAATTTTGGTTGATGCACTAAATCTTGCTCACGCGAGCTAGACAGCCTATAAGTCCAAACGATAATATAATATAACAATTTAACCTATAATAATATTAACGAGAACAGCCTCCCCGATTTACCAAAATTTATCATAATATTTAGAGAGTTTGTTTTTATTTCATACTTTATTGTTATTGACATAACTTAGTTTGCATTATTCGGTTTAACAAGTAATTTTCTTCATGAAAGCAAAGTAGTACAAATAAATTTAACAAATTATCAGTAAATCGACATAAAAAAATACTAAATAACTACATTTTATTTAAATTTCATGCAAACTAAAAATGTTTGCATTATCTACACAACATAATATTGTATTTAGATGAGTACAAGATATTAAATTCATATTTATGGATACACTACACTTGTTAATTTAATTAAAACTAGTACTGCACATTTACATAAAAGTACACATGTCAGACACTACTGGCATGCTTTCAGCTTGTGACTGAGAATATCAACAAATCAGCTGAGTATTGAAGTTAAAAATGCAGAAACACAAAGTCAATAAATAAAATTAAAAAAATTAAGTGACAATCGAGCTGATGATGATGAGTTATAGCTAAAAAACTCTCGATCGTGTCAGCTTTCAAACAAAAAAAAGGAGATCATAAATGGTGCATCCATTTGGGAGCAACAATGCCATAGACACACAAACACAGACACATCAAACTTATAAAACCCCTCTGTCTTTGTTGGGGGTTAAAATATAATATGGAGTGCAACACATTATCATAATATTGTAAGTTATTCTTATAACTTGATTTCAATATGATCAACTTTTATTAAAAATATTTGAGGTAATTTATCTTGAATGCAAAATGACTTTGACCTGTCCCAATAAATGTTGATGATATTCTTATCAGTATTATTGTAATCACTAGATTATATATTATTACCTGAGCGATAATATGATATAGGCTATTAATTATAATAATAACTTTTAAATGACATCCCAGAGCTTGATGGGAGGTTGGCTGAACTATTACAGTTTCCGTTGTCAGCCCGTGGACTATTCTGATACTCCCAGAGCGTTGAGAGTAAGTGGACAACAGTTGCCATATGCCTGCCAAAGCCGTCAAATACTAACATCACTGTATATAGACATGTCGTTTTATTTTTCAGGATTGTATATACAGTATTAGAAGGTGAAAATGGTATTATTAAGTTTAAAGTTAACATGACTAAAGGCTGATGCAACTTAATATAGAGACATGTTAATATAAGGTTGTTTAAAATCAAAATGGATATATTGTGCATATGATCTACTGGTTATGGAATAATGTATAGGCAGAAAAATACTAAAAAAATCGAAAAAACGTACTAAATAAAATAGCAGTACCTACGCTCTTTACGGCGCTGTTAAGGTCATTGACCTCACATTAGAATATTTTCAATGTTATTTAGGCAAAGTCTTTTATCGTCTGCTTCTGTAAGGGTAATGACCTCAACGCCTAAGAAAGCGCAATATAATTTTGGTCAGTATAAAAAAAAATAGGAAAACAGTTGACCTAAAGGCCATCCGTGCAACTTCCCGCTAAGCGCTTAAATTTTATCTATTGCGTCATTTTTCAGCTTGAGGGAAGCTTCCAGTGACCTCAGAACGTAGAGATCTAATGAGAATTTTATTTTTCAAAACCGGATAAAACCAATAACTTCCCGATTTTTGAAAATGTTAGATTTTCTTAGCGTGATGTTAAAACATTTTTTGGGCCGAAACGTTTTTACATAGGCAGCAGATTATGTGCCCAAAATCCGTAATTGATTTTGAACAACATTGTACAAAAATTCCTTATTATATTGGACAAATATTCCATGTCTGCAGTGTTAATTCGCGATAACGTTTATCAGTCACGAAGTATGACCTGAATTCTTGATTTTTATCGCGCGAACATCAGCCTTTCGATAGTCTAGTATGGCTGTATGGGCTAATGTTAACCCGCCAGCATGTGAGGCATGCAGCTCCATACTATAACACGCGGTGTCGGTATGTTGTTTCAGATCGGTTCCGGGGGCTGGTTCACAGGCAGGTATAGCTTTCAGTGTCAACCGGTGGACCACACCAAAAGTCCACAAACAATGAGGGTGATTGAAATTTTTATGAACTCTTCGAATATTTCTGTTACCTTTATCTCGCTCTGCAGTTAATATTAGCACAGAGAATATCATGTATGCCTGCAATCACGAGAAGTAGAGCATCCCGAATTAATTTTCTTACCTTTTCCATTACTTGTTTCTTTCACAGATTTTAATCGAATCCAATTTTGGCATTTCCTCACAACCGATCCGAGCTAGCCCCTCGTTCTTACTAATTCGATAGTACATATAAGACTTTTAATTAGTTTTAGCTCATTGATTGATCGCCATCGATACGATAACAGTAGTACGCATTCATGTAGATTAATTTTCGCCCGCAACGCTAAAGGGCTTCACACACGGCAGCTATAATGTAAAGATGTACATTATAGCACGATAAATCTCGTTACATCTTTCCATAGAAATCGTCAGGAGTCTACACACGACAGCTATGCTATAATGTATCCCGGAATATAATGTACATTAATATACATTATAGCTGCCGTGTGTGAAGCCCTTTCTATGTTTAGTACCTAGTCTGATTGACGTAGGAGGGTCAATCTTCAAGAAAATATATTTTGTAACGGATAGTGACGGTAGGTTTTTTGAGCGCTACTTACACGGAATTTTATCGTCCAGTCGCCAATTTTTTAGTTATACTATAAAAATAATAATTTAAAAAATTTAAAAACCCGACTGCGTAAAAAGTGAACCAAACTAAGTACATACTTAATTAAAACTGAAAAGAAAAAAAACAAGCACTTAGATATCCGGTGGTCTAGAATTCTATAATATATTATTGAATTACTTAGTTTGGTTCACTTTTTACGCAGTCGGGTTTTTAAATTTTTTAAATTATTATTTTTTATTTTATACTTTTTAGTTATGAGTGCCTAGCTAGCTATTTACCAGACTGGATTTCCTATCAGCATCAGTACTACATCACAATTGCACTGGAATGTGAGAATGGTTGTTACGCAACTTTAAATCGATATAGATCCTAAACGGTCAGTCGAATCGAAAAATGTTGAGAGAAAACTAACAATGATTTTTAAATACCTATTCAACGATACCACACTTGATATAGTTTGTTGACTTTCATTTTTTTCATTTTCACAATATGGCGTCCAGTAGTCGCCATATTGAATTTTCACTAAGGGACCGTCCATTAATCACGTGATGTTTTTAACAACTTTTTAGACCCCTCCCCTCCCCCTGGTGATACGTGGTGAGGTTTTATACTACCCCCCCCCCCCCCCCCCCACCTAAGATCACTTGTATTTTTTTTACATAGTAAGCAGGTCATGTTTGAAGAAAAACTTTAACTTAAAAAACAATTGAATCGAATAATTTAAGCAATTAAAAACTATACGAGTCAATTGTCTTGTAAGTATTTAAACAACACTACGAATCTACAACCAATAATAATTTCGGTATGCATAGACAAGATTCGAAAATTAATACACGTGATGTCTCCTTATACCCCCTCCCCCCCTTGGTGATACTTGGTGATTTTTTTCGGACCCCCCCCCCCCCTCCCCCTTTAGGCATCACGTGATTAATGGACGACCCCTAACGTCATGTCTTTAGTGACACTCGCCGGACTAAGAGGAATCGATTGACGTATGAATCATAAAAATCGGCCCAGGCGTTTGGTCTGTATAGTGCTTCAAAGGAACATACATACATACATACATAGGCTGTTAAACACATTACCACTCCTTTGCGTCGCGCAGTCGGGTAAAAATAGGGCATTATAAGTGAAATATTGGCTGTCGGACGATAAAATTCCGTGTAGTATACAAAAAACCTATCGTGATTGTCCGTTACAAACGTCGTCAGTTTTCTTGGAGATTGACCCAGGAGGCATAAACTTCTAGGAAGTCGCACCTATAGCGATCAGACTACAGTAGCTACACAAAATGGGATGTCTAAAAACAAAGTTTTCCAAGTTATGTACTTCGTAATTTCTTAGTTAGAACTAGATATTCCTAAATACGGATTTTCCTTATAGGATGATCATACTGATGACTAATTTTCACTAGAATCACTTGAATTTTTATAAGTCTTCCAAAACGTAATATAATATTCATTGTAAATATTTAAAAATTGTACATTCTGCTATCGAAGAATCGTTTCAACTTTCTCAGCTAGATTAAGACATCGTAGTATGCATATTATTTCCGCAGCCATAGTGTCAAGTTGGAAACATGAAATAAAGTAAGCAGTCAAAGATCGGTCTCTATTTTGGTCACTGAAAACCGAATGGTTAAGTGCGTCCGAAATGATACGCTTTTTTGACTTGCTTCTGTTTGTTTGTCAAAATTATTTTAATTTAAAAGAATACTAATTATAAGTTATTGTACAATACAGGCACAAATATCTATTTAAAAAGTCCTGTATTCCTTTCCTCTACCCTGCCTACCTTGGAATGATTCAGAGATTAGGGACGGCGTAGCTGTAGATATAGCCTATAGATTTTTAAATAGTGATAGGACTGTTTTTAGACAACCCTAAAGGCTGAATATAATTTTGCAACTTGTAAGTAGTAAACCATTACATCCAGCGATGCATTGTAAGAAATCATTTCCCATGTAACAGCGTCAAACCATGATTCCACCATTCGCTGCTCATAGTAAAGATCTCCTAACCTGAAACTAAATGATTTTTTTTATAATGTAAAGTACAATATAATACCCAAGATTAGTTTCAGGCTAGATAATCTTGCAATTTGAATGATAAAGCTCCTAACAAAACCCATTTTCATATGTTGATACCATAAGTTTATTGAATAAGATTATACATTTTCTTGCCAAATATTTTAAAAATTTAAAAATTGCATGTTCTTTATTTGTGCTATTTTTACATTCGAAACAATAATAAAAAATAAACATTTCAGATGGTAAACGTATGTTGGTGGTACTATTTCTCAAAGTTCACAGAATTCTTTGATACGGTAAGTTGAAAATATAAATCACACATTTTTATTAAACTTAGCCTAATTTTAAGCAGCTTTACGGTCGAATACTTAAAATCTTAATCACTTCGAGGGCCGCTCAAAGTTTAGTTTTTAGGCACTTTGTCTCAAGAGAGGCATCACTTTGAACATAGTTTAAAAACTGAGTGTTCGGCCGTCTGTATGTTTTGCCATAATATCAAGCCTTGCTTACAATGCGTATGGTTGCGTGCATGTAATTAAAGAGCTTGCAATTAGCCTTAATATGTCCAAACGATACCACTCCCGCGGGACTTGTCGTGAAAATGTTGACGCTCGTGCAAAGGTACAACAACATAATTTTGTAGCTAATTCGATTAAGAAAATAGTGATTTGTTACCGAATGACGTGAACGAACTATAGAAGCCCCTGTGTCTATAGCTGTTTCTCAAAAAACGCATCTAGATATCTAGCGATAAGCGACATATCCAATATCCATTGACGTATATTCTTCTGTCGTTCTGTTTTACAATCGGTACATAAGGCGAGAAGAAAAACTTGCTCGTCGCGTCCTTGTGACAGAAGGGAAAGCAATAATAATAAGTCTAAGTCTTGCACCTCAGACCAAATGAAAAAGTGAAGACACTAGACAGAGTTCTGCGAACCACACAGCGAGCCGGCCGGTCTAAACTACGCCTCGCCGTGTAATTACAGTAGTGTCACGCACAGACATGTAACAAAACTTCGCCTTACCCTGTAAGACGAGAGCTGTGTGGTTTTTTATGTATTAAATGCGTAGCTACACGCGCACTACAGGCACAAAAAACCGGCCTCATTTTTTGTTCGACAAAGCTGTCTTCACTTTTTTATTTGGTCCGACGTCCTAGTCTCGAACAAAAACAATGTTATTGTAAAACATTGTATTTCTCCACAGATCTTCTTTATTCTACGAAAGAAATTCGATCACGTGTCGACGTTGCACGTTATCCACCACGGCGTGATGCCCATGTCGGTGTGGTTCGGCGTGAAGTTCACGCCCGGCGGCCACTCCACGTTCTTCGGGCTGCTCAACACGTTCGTGCACATCATCATGTACACGTACTACATGCTGGCGGCTATGGGGCCGCAGATGAGGCGGTTCCTGTGGTGGAAGAAGTACCTCACAGCGCTGCAGATGGTAATTGCTCTTGCTTTTGTTTAATGATAGTAGGCACCAGTGGCGAAGGTTGCTTCTCCTTCTATATAATAGGGAATTGGATGAGGGTCTTCAAAAAGGTAAGTGGTAAGTGAAGCCGATAGGAATGGAATTGGATGAGGGTCTGCTAAAGGTAAGTGGTAAATGAAGCCGATAAGAATGGAGTCGTAAGTCGTAACTGATATTGAACAGCTTGAACCACTATGGCGCAGTGTTTAGCGCGTTGGAGCTCAAGCCGTAGGTCGCGGGTTTGAATCCCGCCAGGGAACAAAGACGATTGATCCAATTGCTCCAATAGTGTGCGAACTAACGTAAAGTATATTTAATTTGCATGTAATATTTAAATATACATTTTTCAGTAAGTATATGTATTATAGTAGTATGAAAGAAAATTACAAATTACAGAGTCACAACCAAAAGTAAGTCACAAAAGCATAACGCCTACTGTATTCGATCATACTCTCATTACCATCCGACCTCCGAAATGATAAGCATTCTTCCGGGTTGTACGGCAGGTCGACAGGTGGGAGCCGTGTGAAGTTACTTTACATATTAGATGGCACGTGTCACTGGTTTCTATTAACCTTATTCCGTCGATGCCGTAACGATGTCGTACCTAATATCGATATTAATCATCTATCTATCAGTGGCGAAGGGTACCTATAACTCCATTCCTATCGGCTTCCCTTACCACTTACCTTTTGAAGACCCTCATCCAAATCCCTACCTATTATGCAGGCTCCGGCTTCCCTATGAAGGAGAACCATTTTTTTTTTTTTTTTTTTGATATCGCAGGGGAAAGGACGTTACGCCTTCCCCGGGAGGGGTATCCCGGGGATATGTGGGACTCCCGACGCGACTCGCCGGTTTACCCACTAAAACTGAACCTGCGGATTGCCCTCAGCCGCTATAAGGGGAGTGTCCCGGATCTGTCTAACACAGGGCACCCCCCGCGACCGGCCGGTCTACCTCTTATAGGGACCGGACTTCCAACACAATTAGGGGCCACTCCGGCAAACTGGAGTGTCCCCCTCGGCGTCGGGACTAGCTAAGCCGGGGAGGTTTCCATCCTCTCCCGGAGCCCCGTTAGACAGGAGATTGGAGGTTCGCAAAGCGACGCCTCCGTACTCCTGTCCTACGCCGGCGGAGCGGAGCAGAGGATGGGTCTATCTCTCTGTCCCGCTCAGCGGCCTCTTTCTGCGAAATGACGGCTTCGCAGAAAGAGACTGCCGCCTGCCAGGCCTCATCGCTCTCGAGCATGCAGCGAACCACACTCGAGAGCGAGAGGTCCCGCCCAAGCACTGCCACGAGATCGTGGCGCTGCACGGCCCATCGGTCGCACACCTCTAAGGTGTGCTGAGCCGTGTCCTCCGCAGCGCCACATTGGTGGCAGGCTGGCGTAGGCTCCCTCCTGGCGACCTTACACAGGTACGCACCGAAGCATCCGTGCCCGGTGAGCATCTGTGTAAGGCGGAAGGTGAGGGGTTTTCGCTTGCGGCGCATCCACGCTGCAAGGACCGGACGCAGTGCCGCGGCCGTATGTTGGCCGTACGGCGACTGCTTCAGAACCTCATCCCACCTCCTCAGCAACCACTGCTCTCCCAGCCTTTGGAACCGCCCTAGCTCCTCCCACGAGGGGACCTCGCCACGTGACCTCCCCTCTGACACGAGGAGGTTCGTCTCGGCAAGGACCCTTGCCGTGAGCTCCCAAGGCGGTTCCCCCGCCAGGGCAGTAGCTGCCACCCAGGAGACTGTACGGTAGCCCCTGATTACCCTCACTGCTATGACTCGCTGCGCTCTTCGCAGGTGGGCCCTATTGCGAGCAGTGAGGGAATCCGCCCAGATGGGGGCACCGTACAGAGCTACACTCCGGCAGACTCCGGAGTATAGCCGCCTGCAGGCCTCGCTATGCCCTCCTATATTCGGAAGGAGTCGGCCCAGCGCTGACGCCACCCTCACGACCTTCGGCCCCAGTTGTTGAAAATGGGGGCCGAAGGTCCACCTCCCGTCCAGGGTGAGTCCGAGACACTTAAGGGTTGGACTCACCCTGACCTCTGCCTCTCCGATAAGGAGTCGTGCACCCGGTGGGGGTCCTTTCCTCCCAGGTCCACGGAAGAGCAGGGCTTCGGTCTTGTCTAAACGTACCCGAAGCCCCAATCGCTCTATGCGGCTGACAACTAGGGCTGCCCCTTCCTCAGCCAGCCGCGCGGCCTCCTGATACGTCCTCCCCCGGAAGGTGACGTAAGTATCATCTGCATAGCAGATGACATCTGTTCCGGGGAGGATGCCGCTCCGCAGGACCCAGTCATAGCCGACGCCCCAGAGGTTCGGACCCAGAACCGAACCTTGGGGGACGCCGCACTTGGCCTTTCGCCTCTCTAAGGACCCCGACCGATCCTCGAACACGATCTCCCTATCGGAGAGGTACGCGTCCAACAGCCTCCCGAGATACGGAGGCACTTCGAAATACTCCAGTGCCTCCCGTATTACGCTGTGGGGAAGGCTGTTGAAGGCGTTGGCGATGTCCAAGGACACCGCCACCACCACCTCCCTCCCGCGTTCCGCTTCATCTGTCACCGACTTAAGGCGCCTCACTGCGTCGATGGTCGACCTACCGGCCCGAAACCCGAACTGTGAATCTGAGAGTCCGGGCCCCGGACCTTCCTCCAGGTGCTGAACGAGGCGAGAGGCTATAACGCGTTCAAACGCCTTGCCCACCTCGTTCAATAACACGATTGGCCGCACCGCCGACGCACAGTCCGGTGGTCGCCCGCCCTTAGGTAGCAGGACGAGCCGACCCTCCTTCCATGCCTTCGGGAACAGACCGCACTGTAGGCAGCGGTTGAACAGTTCCCGAAGGCTGAAGGAGAACCAGCCTTCGCCACTGCTATCTATACTTCTATATATTTATATCGATACTAATATTATATTTTATATCTATAATAATATAAGGAAAAGTTTGTTGCTTTGTTTGCATCGAATAGACTCCGAAACTACTGTTCCGATTTTGATGAAATTTGGTACAGATATAGAGTAGACCACGGGGAAGGACATAAGCTACTTTTTATTGCGGCAAAATGTACCTTTATGTTCCTTTAGCGCGCACAAAGTCGCGGGCAACATGGCATTTGATAAGGCCGATAAAAGATCCACCTACTCTAAAGATCTTAATATACATTTTAGTTATGAGACTATCATAAAATTTGAAGAAAAAAATTATAATAAAATAAAATTTAAAAATAAAATACATAATATAAATTATAAATCATTTGACTTTATAAATTAATATAAATATCTGGTTCATAACCTGTTTAATATAATGAAAGTAAACGTGTCTCGAATGTTAATTGGCTTATTAATACTTTTCGTAAAAAATGTATACTTCACATAATATTATATTATGATTATTGATATTCGATCTATAACTAGAACTACTAATTATTAGGTTCTTACATATGAAATTGGCGTTTTGTCGTACTGGTCACTTTGATCTTAAATATATGTATCTTCTTTGATTAGGGGCCGTGCATTAATCACGTGATGTTTTTAACAACTTTTTAGACCCCTCCCCTCCCCCTGGTGATACTTGGTGAGGTTTTATACTACCCCCCTCCCCCACCTAAGATCGCGTGTATTTTTTTACACAGTAAGCAGGTCATGTTTGAAGAAAAACTTTAACTTAAATTAAAAATTAAAAACTATACGAGTCATTTGTCTTTTAATATTTAAGCAACATTACGAATCTACAACCGATAATAATTGCATATACTAGATTCAAAAATTAATACACGTGATGTCTCCTTATACCCCATCCTCCCCTTGGTAATACTTGGTGATTTTTTTTCGGACGTCCCTCCCCCTTTAGGCATCACGTGATTAATGGACGACCCGTTAGGAATTCCAATTTCAAATTTATACCGCTATTTACTCATGCATTTATGTTTCGAAAACCATAATTCGTTTATTTTTTCCTCTTTTGGTTTTTTCTTTGCATCACTCTGTTTACAAAATGGAAAACTTGAAATAGGTAACGTATTATTTTTGAGTACCTACGAGTTCCACCGTGGCACCAGTGCTGCATAAACGGCTCGAAGGATTAATGATGTGTATGGCGGCGGTGTCGCAAAAGAAAACAGTGCGTTTTTCGTTCCACTTCCAACGTTATCGTTTTGGAAATTTCGACCTGCAAAACAAGCCCCGTGGACGGCCGGAGACCAAAGCTGATAATGAAATATTGTAGCCTTCAAGGCTATTGTGGAAGCGGGTCCATCGCAAATCATATCCGAGTTAGCTGCATGCTACGATGTTAGTGATAAAACTGTTTTAATCTACTTAAATCAAATTGGGAAGGTGAAAAAGCTTGAAAGTGCAGTAAACCGACAATCGCGCGTCGACTGCTGCGTTACATTACTGAACCGGCACAACAATGAAGAGATCGAAACCTGTGTCCTGTACGATAACCGGAAACGCTCATCGAAATGGCTGAACCCTGGCGAATCAGCCAAAGCCTGTCCCAAGCGAAAATTTACTCAAAAAAAGTTACTTGTGAGCGTTTGGTGGACTAGTGCTGGTGTCGTTCACTACAGCTTTCTTAACCCTGGCTCACTAACCTTAATTTGGAGTAACATAATCACTAACCATTCGTAAATTTTACGACGAATTAAAACACGAAAAAAAGAATAATCATCTTTATTTATGAAACTAAATGACCTTAATTATAAGTCTTATTTCTCTCTTCATCAAATAAAACATAAATGAAACCAAAAAAAATATTCTGAGCAATGATTACACATAGGAACAATATGATCTCTGCAAATCGCTTTATTGCAGCTCTTGCAGAAGTTAGTTGTCATACGACGTTTTTTGCAGGACAGTAGCTGCAAGTTTTGCGACTTTTAACAACAGCTTGATCAGATTGTTCCTGAGAGTCTTCAACTTTTAAGATATCTGCGATGATCTGCTTCAAATTTCGTTGCAAAGTTACAGTCTGATATCTTTCTTGCAACCAAGGCTTCATCAGTTCGTCTGCCATTTCTAGAACAAAAATCCTTCTTTTCATGGGTTTCTTTCCACTTCGGATAATATTAAAGTCGTAGATAACATATGCAGCAGCATACGAGCAGCCGAACGAGTACGTGGGTCTTTAGGTTTTGTAGACCATTGGTGTTGGTTCTTACCGTACATGATACTTTGTGTTGGTTCAAAGATGGATTGCTGCTATGGGTGTTCTTCATGTTCGAATTCCATCTGATCCGTGTAGGGTATCGGAGAAGTGTCATCATCAGAATCTATGACTAGTCTTCGACTACGACTACAACGTGGAACAAAGAACTCATCGTCCGAAAAACCTCCAACATTCTCGTCGCTCCCATCAGTTTCCACGTGGACTTCCGTCTGTAAGTGGTCACTATCCTCGGACCCTGAAGACTGGTTGGTTATCGAGGAGTGACTCTGCATCAGATTCAGCTAGCCATTCTTCTATATTTTTATATTGTGCCCTCAAATCCATCTGAAAGTATAACAAACATAAACTAAATATATCAACAAATTATAAAAACATATGAAAGCTTCGCGAATAACAACGAAATCATAATGTAATTTATCAAATATAGTCTTAGCAAAACATAGAAATAATAACTGTTAGTTGTAATTATTGAAAATAATAACGGAAAATAAATGCTCAACTTGGAAAAATACTAACGTGGATACTAACCTTTCGTAAATTTTACGACGATGTCGCCATATATCCCAATCTAATTAGCGTCCGTCCGCAACTAGTGATTGCGGGTCACTGGTGATGCAATTCAGGAAGGTATTAGAAGCGGGCGGGGTAGCGGGGCGCGGGAACTATCCTAAAGACTAAATGCGCAAGGCTCGCGTCGTAATTTTGGCGTATGGTTAGTGATACAGGGTTAAATCTGGACAGACGATTACTACGGCAGATGTCTATTGCCAACAACTGCAAATCATGATGAAGAAACTAGCTGCTAAACAACCGAGGTTGGTAATTCGCTCTAGGCCACCGCTGCTTCAGGACAACGCTAGACCACACACTGCACAACAGACGGCTACCAAATTAGAGGAGCTTAAATTAGAATGTCTAAGACATCCACCATACTCCCCGGATCTTGCTCCAACAGATTACCCTTTTTTTTTCGAAATTTGGATAACTTCTTGCAAGGCAAAAATTCAACTCCGATGGGGCAGGCCAAAGCGCCTTCAAAGACTTTATTGATTCCTGTCCGAATGGTTATTTTAGTAAAGGAATCAATGAACTACCTATGAGATGGCAAACGACAAAAGTGCATAGATAGCAATGGTATATACTTTGATTAAATAAACATATTATGTTTAAAAAAAATACTTTATGTTCCTCCTTTACAAAACGCCAATTTCATTTGTAATTACTATTTGATTTATTGTTAATTGTCGCGATGTTGAAAGATAGCATTGGTCTTTATCTTCTTGTACTTATAAATTAGTTACTTATATAAAGACAACGCAATCATGATCATATTCTATTATTACGACTTCATATTTTGGCTCCAGAATAACGAAGTACCCACAGCTTGGTAAAAAAAGAATATAGGTAACGCGGTGACAGTAGACAGAAAATGTTTTTAGTTCCTAACTAAAGACATTTTCGATTGTATCATTTTTTATCCTTATTAGATTGCAATTAAATATGAAACAGTCGTAGGGTGAGAGCACCAATTATCACCACTTTAAAAAATGGTTCAATTATAACCTATATTATTACAGTCTACAGAGGAAAATACTTTATAGTTTAAAGTAAGTGGAAACAAAAATTAATTACAGAGAAGCTTATAATTCTACTTTTTATTCGAGGTGCTGATAATTTGGTACAGTGCTAGCAATTGGGTGTGTCACCCTAACTCATAAATGTTTTTATTTTCTACTGTCACCGCGTCATACTCTTTTTTGCCAAGCTGTACCTCTATTTCTGCCCTAAATAGCTACCCGTTTGTTTTTAGATTAAGTCGCTGGAGTTAATGACAATTCTCATAATACAAACGTTTTGTAGTTCTTGCTCGTAACACGTTACGTAATAATCGAACCGCGATCGTTTTATTGTAGCCCATTTCACACGACTACCTTTTACTATACGACATACTCCATATTGTTCCATTGCTGTATCTTTGTAGGTTGATTTCGTTAGTTTTTAGGCAGAAACCATCTAAATCATCCAATTACAATAGGCATGTTTCCTAAAAAATTGCCTTTTTTTCGTCTTTTCGATATTAGACAACATATCTGGTTCTAGATTGCTCTAAAACTAATTTTTGTAAATCTTAAAAAAATAACAAAGATTGTCGCCCTACATTTTGTCAAAATATAGGGCGGTAGCAGCTTGGGACGTAACAATTCGTATCCCACCAAAAACATTCTGTAAACAACTAGCCAAGTCTCGATGGAGCTGCTTGTTTATCTCTAAAAAGTAATGAAATCTAGACAAAGTCGTGCCAAGTCTAAGGATCCTTACTGCGATTTATTTATTATTATAGTTAATGTTGTGTGACTTGGCCGTTGAAAATTCTTTATACGTTACAAGTCAATTTTGTTTACACGTAATGTTATATCTGTTGTAACTACCTATGTTTGTTATGCGAGATAATAGCCCATACTGGTATTGGTAGTTGAACGCTAGTGTCTCATTTTTGGCTGTTGTTCATTGTACAACACACGTATTGGAGCAATGGTGTGAAGCCCATTTTGTACCATTGTGTACCCTTCAACGGCCAAGTCACACAACATTAACTATAATAATAAATAAATCGCAGTAAGGATCCTTAGACTTGGCACGACTTTGTCTAGATTTCATTACTTTTTAGAGATAAACAAGCAGCTCCATCGAGACTTGGCTAGTTGTTTACAGAATGTTTTTGGTGGGATTTCACTTCTTTTTGTAGAAACGTAGGAATATTGATTTATTTTACTAGATTTTAGTGTAATTTGTTTATTTAATTTGTGTAATGTTCGAGTAGAATTGTTAATTGTTAATTGTTCGACTATTTCTTCTTGTAAACTTATAAGTATAAGTATAAAAGCCAGTCTAGTCTTATCCAGAGTTTTCCTTTAATTTTATTTATATGCGTATTAAAAGCAGAAGGCATTCGCCCAGCAGTGGGACGCTACGGGCTAGATTAAATTAGAAGATGTGTCCCACTTCACTGGATTTTTGCAATGACAGTCGATTTTTTATGTACCAATAGTAGAAGGGGGCATTACCATATCTCTAATCAGCTGAGACCAGCTGAGGGTTCTTCATCAGATACTTCTGACCTTCGATTTTTGACATCAAATGAAGTGGCCCACCAAGTTGAATATTTTTTGTAAAGGCAGTATGTCGATCTCTAATAGTTTGGTTGGGCTCTTGTGTTTTCTAATAAGGGTCACCAGGTACTCCAGATATTCGATTATCCTAGTTTTTATAGTTTTCCCTTTATGTGGCCATTAAACCCTACCTCTGTACCAAATGTCAGCTCTCTGAGTTTATGGGAAGTACTAGTTCTATTCTGATGATCATGAGTGAGTGACTGGGTGAGTGTCATAAATGCGAAAAATTGCTTTCGTTTAACTTCGAAACTAAATGACCTACAGACTTAAAATTTTGGATTTTAAGTATGTGATTATACTTTACTGGATGACGAAAATTTCTGCGTTCTGGTCTTATCCAGAGGTTCTCAAATAAGGGCCTGAAAATGCGGCGAAATGGTTCCAGTAAATAATGGTACGGCAGTGTTTGCTTCGCGCTCGACTTGGCGGGGGCACTGCCGTGCCCCCAGATCGACGTTCTGGTCTTATCCAGAGGTTCTCAAATAGAGGCCTGAAAATGCGGCGAAATGGTTCCCGTAAATAATGGTACGGCAGTGTTTGCTTCGCGCTTGACTTGGCGGGGGCACTGCCGTGCCCCCAGATCGATTATCCTAGTTTTTATAGTTTTCCCTTTATGTGGTCATTAAACCCTAACTCTGTACCAAATTTCAGCTCTCTGATTTTATGGGAAGTACTAGTTCTATTTTGATGATCATGAGTGAGTGAGTGAGTGAGTGAGTGTCGTAAATGCGAAACTTTGCTTTCGCTTAACTTCGGAACTAAATGACCTACAGACTTGAAATTTTGGATTTTAAGTATTTGATTATAGCTTACTGGATGACGAAAATTTCTGCGTTCTGGTCTTATCCAGAGGTTCTCAAATAGGGACCTGAAAATGTGGCGAAATGGTTCCAGTAAAGGATGGTACGGCAGTGTTTGCTTCGCGCTCGACTTGGCGGGTGCACTGCCGTGCCCCCAGATTGAGAGAAAGAGATGGGCAATATTTTTTTATACGCGTGCTGCAAAAACTGATGTGAAAAGTCTCGACTCTCGACATCATGTCGGCCCCAGCAGGCTTAGCATGGCGATCCATAGAAATACATTTAAAGTAGAAATATTCTATCCAAAACAGTTCATTGCAAAATAGTTCTTAATCCATGATAACAAGGTCGTCAATAGAAGTCAACATTTCTAAACAGCCATATTTTTAAAATGGTTGCCGGGAAATCTTCTGTCAAAAACGAACAAATATTCAAGTATATGACTCAACGTAAAGAAACTTTTTGTCGAGGTCCGCCGTGATGTGGAGTGGTTGACATTACTGTGGGACTTTTTGACATTAAATTAAGAAAACGTTTCTACTTTAGCTGTCAAAACAGGCCATTTTGTGCGCTCATGCTCGGGAAGAAAAGAAATGTTATTTCTCATAACGATGATACATCGACCTTGCTACCTTATAATAAGACCTATTTTGCTCCGAATGGTATTAATGTTTCTTCAATCTCTCATATTTTCTATTCTTCGTTGTTTCTTCTATGCGCATGCTAAGCCTGCAGGGCCTCTAGTCAAGATGCATTCGATAATTTTGAACGGCGAAGTTCGAAATCAAAAATGTATGGGATTTGTCATAAGTCATCGCTATGTGATATGTCGCTTGCGATGCGTTATGTAAAATCCCATACATTTTGTTTTCGAACTTCGCCGTCGAAATTATCGAATGCATCTTGACTAGACCCCTGTCGCGCTACACCGAATCCACCTTATCTATCCTATGACACAGGGTAATAGTAAATAGAGAGAAATCTTTGTAAGAACATAAAAATTATCACCCGATTTCGTAATCACGAATGTAGATAATGGATGTTGCAACCTGCCAATTAGTAATCGACCGCTATATTATTGGCTTCTCCACCTGCAAAACTCATAAATCTCGAATGTTTTCTCGTGGTTGTGTGACTAATTAAAACTAGCTTGGATCGCACATTCTAGAATCGAAATGATATTTTCACACCAGCGATTTCACACGTACAAAAACGGGCATTTTGTCTCAATCGCTCTTTGCTATCTTGCTAAACCTACAGTTTATACTTTATATATGTCACCGTAAAATAGTAAAAACCGTTAGATTGTAACATTTCTACAGATTGTCAAATAAAAATATCTCCTTACAATGGGCATTGTCCAAAAACAATCACGTTCTTTTTTTTTTTTTGGTTTTTACAATTTTACGGTGACATACCAATATTATAGAGCAGGGACTAAGTTTGAGTATTCCTTGTCTGTTAAAGTGACACACGACTTTAGAGCGATTAAGACATAAGCACATATAATTAACACATTCAGTGCCACTAACACGCCTAGCGTGTCCACACTAATCTTTATATCCATGCCGCGAGCACGCCGGGCGTGCTCTCCATTTTTCATCAATATCTCAAAGATAAGACAGTGTTTTTCACCGAAACGCTCAGAGCATAAACTTTGTGCCGTAAGCTAATGAATTCTTAAGTGGTTCCGTGATCTAATATTTTTTTCATGTTATCGAAAATAATTTATTATGTAATGCCGCGAACATGCCAGGCGTGTTCATCTACACGCGTTCTCAACCTTTTGGATGAACAATATAAAAATATTGTTTGGTCAATTTACTAAATTTATAATACGAATAATAAAATATACTGTTTTTTATAATTTGAATAAAAAAGATAAAATAAATTACATAAAACATTCACCTTTAATTCATCTGTAGAAGACAAAACACTGCCCGGTATCTATACTACATATATGTATATGTAGTATTATAAAGCTGAAGAGTTTGTTTGGTTGAACGTTTCAGTCGTAACGGTAAGTTTTTCGTTAAAAACAGAAATCTATTTTGTAGAGGACAAAATTTCCCATCTTTTTTATACCAAACTTTTCCTCCTATTTTTTATATTTTTCAGATATACTTATTCAGGTAAAAAACCAAATTTTTTCTTTTTGTAAAGCTTCTCAAAATTTTTTGGAGGTACGAAAATTTGATTTGATTTGAACCAACTTTGATTCAAAAATTTGTTACACCGTGCACCGCGACAATCAAACTCACTACCTTCAGAGGTAGAAAGGCACTAAACGTACAAGCCAAGAATGTATTAGCCAAAGCTTCGGCTTCCGAATTCCTGAACGAGTCGCTCGCCCAATCGTTATCATTTCAGAAATATTCTAAGTTTAGAATAAGTCAATAATTAGTAGAATAATAGCAAACTATTGTAAAATGCCAAGGGAAAACATTCACCTTGTATTTGAGTGTAGGTCAGCTCAAGGTCACGGCGAGTCAGGACTCTGACTGTAATCAACGCGCAAGGTCCGTCTTAAGGTCCAATGTTTAATTAATATCATTTATGGAAATACATAGGTACCTACTTCCTTTTACGCATTTTATTAAATTTTCCTCTCGTCCGCATTTTATGAACTTGTTATAAATTGGGAAACTATCGAGTTGGAACTTGGCTTACGTTACTATTTCAATTATTTATTTAGGTATTGATCGGTCTATCAGCTAATCATTCTAAATTAATGAGTAGACCAGAGGTTAAACTTTTGTAAACCTTATGACTATGTGCATAAAATACAAACAACAGAATTTAAATTCTTCTTTAAGGCACAATCTAGTGGTAGAATTTGTCGAGCGCGAGAAAGTCGAGGAAATGTCAGACACTCGATTAGACTCTTGTGATTATTATGGTTAGCTAGTAGCTATTGATTTTAGAAAGATTATATAGTAAATTAATAAATTACTAACGTAAAGAACCGCCATTCAACGATTTACACGAATGACAGTTTGTAACTATGTGTGCACGGCTAGGCGAGTGGGGGGCCGGCGGGACATCGGTTTTACAAGCGCTAAGCATTTACAAGTTCTTTTCGTGCTTTAACATAATTGACAATATGATTTGTCTGACGAGACCATATTATTGAGACGTTTCAAATTATTTCAGTGTCAACCTTAGGTCATAAGTCAGGCTTACATCATACATGGCTCGAGCTGTCATTAAAGTGTCGCTCCTGTGCAACAGTAGCATTTTTAACGAAGATCTTGCAACCTTCAGGCGGTTCAGATAAACGATTCTCCTCCTTCAGCGTTTATATTTTTATGATCGCATTATAATAATTTCATCATTTATATCCAGACAGAACAAATCATCATAAAATATAGCACTTCCGGTGTCTTGTTGTGACTCGTATTTAAATTTGGCAACCTTTCACTAGTAGTTCTCGTCATTTTGAATTACCTTGGATAATTCACCTTGAATGATGATTGTGCAGAAAATCATCAAAATATAACAAGAATAAAAATTACTGATTCGGGTATAAACTATGAAATACAAGCAGATGGTTGGCTGGCCTAAATCTTTAGGCCAGTATGCAAGCCAGTTTTATTTGTGATAATAGAAAATAGAAATTGAATTTTTACTTACCCCCTTTATTTACTTTTTACATTACTAATAAAAATATTGTGATAAAACTTAGGCTTTTTCATCCGTTATTGGATGATTTAAACAGTATTCTCCGAGCGAAATAACGACTCTTGAAATACTGTAGTGCCTTTGCCAGTCGTTTTTTTTTAAATGTCGTATGATTGCCCAAGCACATACGGCGTTCTTTTAACACAGCCTAATCCATAGGAATGACTGTTTTATATGTCTGAGGCACAAAGACAGCAAAATTAAATGCTGATCAGGCTAGTGATTAACTAAGTGCATAACATTTCTAATAGTAGTAATTATTAAAATATTACTAGTTATTTCATTTAATATTCAATTTATTGTAGTTGTTGCATAGGTTGTTTAAAAAATGACCAATCCCATGACCAGGGCTGGCGTACAATAAAGCAAGTTCAAAGATTAACCCGTTTTATTATATCGAAACCGAAATATGAATTAGCTTCTTAATAATAACGTAAATCCATTTTATTACCTTTTTCTTCTCCATAGACCGGTGGTCCATATCCTTGTCATGTTTTCCTTCTTTATATACTTATATAATATGTAATTTATTGTACCAAATGTAAAGTATTTGGTGACGTTCCGTTCCGTAGACAGTTCCGGAAACGACATTACACTATTTTGAAACGACATTACACTTTACATTACATTATTTATTTACTATACAAAAATTTAGGAGTTAACCGAAATAGGAGTTATCCTATTTCGGTTAACTCCTAAATTTTTTATCATCTTATTCTAAAGTGTATCGAGCGTTTTATGCTTCATTTTTTTACTCAACTAACATCTCAAAAGTTTATTTTAACCTACAGGAGAGTAATAAATAATAAATAATTTTAGTAACATTTTAATAAGTTAATAAGGTACTGAACGGGTAAATTCTCTGCAGCTGGTAACCCTATTTAAAAGCGGCAACACGAGCTTGAACACATCTAAACGGAATTATCGGCGACTCATTACGTTTTTCACGTTCGCAAAAGTCTTTCACCTTCAACACCATTCTTCTTTCACCACTTTTCACCATTTTGGGCATGATTAACGGTTTAAAAACAAAGTAAAATCGCTAAAATCAGGAGGAGCGCCTTCGCGTGTTTATATCTTTGACAGACAGTGGTGCCAACCTTACGGCAAAGGAACTATTCGATGAAACGCACTATAATTATAATCATACACTATAAAACAAATCATATCACACGATGCAACAGTCTTCAATTTGTGGCCACTACATCACGAATAGTGAATACTTATTCATGTTTTTTTTTTAAATTTCCAGATCCAATTCATAGGCATCATGGTGCACGCGTTCCAACTTCTGTTCATCGACTGCGACTACCCGCGCGCGTTCGTCTGGTGGATCGGCATGCATGCGGTCATGTTCTTCTTCCTCTTCAAGGACTTCTACAACCAATCCTACAGCAAATCCAGGGTAAAGCATTTTAAAACAGCAGTAGCTATTCTGTTGCGTTCGATTGGGGCTTTTCGAGTCTGTGCTTGCTATCTGAGAGCTTTTGGAACCTGAAGCGCCGTCTTGTAGCATAAAATAATAATAATAATATCTATGGATAATATCCGAATAACTTGTGTTACGGGTACCAGACAACGGAAATATATTTAATACTTTTTTATACTATACTTATATTTAAGATTTTTATTATATTATACATATATTTAATACACATCCATGACCCAGGAACACAGAAAACTTTTTTGTTCCCTGGCGGGATTCGAACCCGCGACCTCCGGCTTAAGCGCCACTGCGCTCACCACTGAGCCACGGAGGTCGTCAAATATCTAAAAATCAATCTAACTCGAAAGCCCTTTATCAAATTAAAATTTTTCCTCGTTTTTAAATAACATAACACATATTTTGTAACTCCACTGGAGTTACAGTTCATCTTGTGATTCTTGTTTGCCGTTTAAACTATATCAAATTATTAAAAAAATATTTTTTTTTTTAGCCGGCCGTCAAAGCGGTGCAGCCGGTGAGCACAGTAATCGACGAAGTGAAGGACACATACAAAAACGGCGTCGTGAAGAACGGCTACAGCAACGGGCACGCGAACGGCCGCGTGCGCGCGCGCACCGTGCTGCCCGCCGGCAACTGACCGCGCCCCCCCGCCTCGTAGGCCACGCCCACATCGATATCGACAGGCAGAGCACAACACTGTTCAGCCTGACCCGGAATATAAGAAGCCTGCTCTGAAAGCGCTACCTGTTATTATTGCTGGGATGTGATTTGTTAAATCTCGAAGATTTTATATTTAGTTTAGTGAATTGTCCGCAATAAGCGAGGTTTTGTATATTCTCGGCCAGGCTCTACGTCATCACCCGTTGTTGACGCTTTAATTGAGTGTGACAATTATTGGGTCGTTTGAAATTGCCATAAAAACAGCAGAGGGATATGTTCGCGCAAAAATTATGTTTTGAGTTCGCTAAAGCATATTTGCTTAAAGGGCAGTTAAAAGAGCTTTTATTTTCGAAATTACTATTTTTGTAAAAGCAGAAACCTATCATATTTATTACATCAGCACTTATATTTTGCACGTTTAAGTTTATTTCTTTCAAATTATGTCGCTATATTGCAGAGGCTATATTTAAAATGCTACAATGAATTGTGCTGAACAAATGAAATGTGAGTACATGTTCGTTATCGATATCGATATTTTTATCGATATAAGGGGCGACGATCCGAGTTATCGTCGCGCTTATATCGAGCGTCGAGTACCAAGGGCCGGGCGGCGATGTCGGCAGTAGGTTTAGTTACCTGACCTATCTAGTGTACATAATGTAAAGCGATTACCGAGGTGTAAATTTCATTTTAACTGATACTAAAGTATTGCTAGGTTTTTGTGATCGCATAGCGTTTTATACTTTTATTACATTTAGATATTTCGCTTGTAGCGTAGGCGCTGTGTCGGGAGGTTATGTTATTATAATTTTAATTTGGATGATGCAAGGTTAAGATTTGGTTCCGGGCGTCGCAGCTCGATTGTTTACTGTTATCGAACAAACAGATTGTACAAATGAAGTCGTTGAATATTTATTTTTATTTCTATGTTTTAAATTGTTTTACGACGTAATATATTATTTTATGAAACATTTTTTTTTTAAAAGACAATTTTTTTTTTGTTAATCGATGTCTGCAATTACTACTTAGATGAAATATTTAATATTATTAGTGAATTAATGTTTTTTTTAGTTTAAGAACTGTTGCTTAAAGCAAATAAAAGAATCCCAATTGATCGCGTTCGATCGCGACAGTCTGTATCGTATCTTCTCAATTTTAAATGAATTATGTTTATTTTTAATTAGACGTTTGTGTTGGGTATTTATTTGTGACAGTAATTTTAGCATTATTTATAATCGCATTAATTTTAAGGTCAGGATTTCTGTGAACGTTGAAATTATATAGGAAATTACAAATAAATTTACTGAACAAAGTTTACAGAAATATTGGCTATATGTATAGGCCGTACCCCAGACGGTGATCGAGAAAGACCAAATGACGTGATGTTAACCCATAGTCGGATAATGAACAAAAGAAAATTACTATTTACTATTTACTTATTTAGTCTAACATACTACATTAATAACATGTAAAGATTTATTTATGTCCAATGAGTATAATGGACATCTAGTTTATTTAATCGTTATTAACATTCCGATCAAATTTTTCACTTTGTGTGTCATTTAAACTTTATTCTTAGTCCATGTGATGAAATTTTGCAGCAGTTTTAATCATTTAAAAGATATTGGGAGTTTTTTTACTACCAAAAATAGGCACCTATAATAATGTACAATTTTTATTCACATTTAATTTTAATAATACGAAATCTATGAAGAAGTGGAGATAATTAATAAATTGTTAATCATATTTTATATGAATATTCGTGTTAATGAGCTAAAATATCACATTATTTACTCTACATCATTGTAATCCAGATGCAATTACGCTTACATTTAACCTAATTTTATCTTTGGTCGAATAATTGTTCCATAGTAAAATCTCCCAATGTCATTTATGTATTTAAAACTGCTGCTAACATAAAGTACATTATCAAGTACATAAGTTTGTGCAGTTCATAAGCACAATGAACCAATGTAAGAGTGCTTTTGAATTGTACAAACTGTTATAATATAGTGTTTTACGCATAAGTTTTTGCTCTGGGTCGGCCTGTTATATTTGATTATGTTACGGGTTACATACTATAGGTTGTGTGACGAGCTATTAATAAGCTCTATTATCCGCACATTCAAATGCATACGTTTTTAGTCTTCCGTTTTATTTTTGTACTTATCAGAGTTGAGGTGCTTTTTGTACTCTGAAAACGATTCTGCTTTTAAGCAGTGTTAGCTGAAGCTCGCCATTGTAAATATAAAAATGTTCAATAGTTTTATTGAAATTGGTTCATGTAAATTGCAATTTTTTTTACAAAAAATGCAAATAAACTATATAAACACTAGTCTGATTTTTTATTAAATAAACAAACCTAACAATGTCACACTAAACTTCGATTTCAGACACCTGATAAGCCGAAGACTATATTTAGAAAAGTGAAATGCTTATGATGACCTTTGGAAAATAAGTATACACAATAATTGCGCAACAAAAGTGGCATAATAAAAAAAAAAGTTTACATAAGAATTTATTTTATACAAAAGACAAGTTTACAAAAGTTGCACATTAGTATGAATAATTTACAATTTACAAACTTACCTAAACAAAACAAATGTTTTGTTCTAAATGCGAGTTTCATAGTAGAGCCATTAAGTACTTAATATTTGTACAACGAGATAAAAAAATTCGAAAGTAGGACCTGTCAGAACCTTAGATATTAAATTCTCATGTAGTCAGTGTTTGTCATAGAACTCATATTAAACGGATTTACTGATTTCTATGAAATATTGCAGGTGTATTGGGTAGGTATGAGAATAGGTTGTAACCTATTTTTAGTGATAATAGTGGTTCTTTTAGTGAGATAATGATGCCTCAATATTTTTTTTATTAATTGGCTTTAAATTCCACATAACCTCAATTTTCACCCTTCTAATATAGTGTTGCTATTTAATAGTGATATTAGTACTGTATTAATCTCAACCCTCAGTGGTCGATAGCTCTTTCACACCCACCTGTAGGTTGTAGGGGTAGGTTAGGGTAGGTTGTAGGTAAAGGTAGTAAATGTAGGCAGTATATGTAGTTTGTTGGTGTAGAAACTGTAAGTAGTTATTTATTTACACCTACATAGTTAAGGCAGAATGTCTGTTGGGTAAAACTAGTCTTTATATAGATTTTGCACATCTGAATCCCAAGTTACCAGCCGAGCTGTCTTCTGTATTGTGTGAGCGAGCAGAGCATCTATAACGGTAGCAGTATGAACGATGACATAAGTATGACCCTCCCTTTTTCACCTTTTCTTTGGACTGAAATCATATTAAAATCTTACCTTAAAATAAATTTTTACATATGAGTGCATAATTTAAAAAAAAAATTATATATTGACATTTGCTGCCTTCTTAACGCAAATAGACTAGGGGCGGTATTCTTGGTCGATTCTTATTTCTAAGTTCGCCTTATAGAGATGCTTAAGTGACATTTCGATTTACAGTCGTAACTTAAGCATTGTCTTATGTATTATTTCATACAAATAAGGCTGACTTATTCGAAAATTCTTAAGTATTTTCTTAAGCAACAACCAATAATTCCGGCCTATGTATAATGAATTAAATCTCTGAACTCACATCTCTGCCCTGCCATGAATCTTCCGTCCACTCCCAAACATTGCCAGCCATATTGTACAAGCCAAAGTCATTTGGAGCAAACATATCTATAGGGTTTGTACCAACAAACCCATCTTTAGCTGAATTGTAGTTTGGAAATGTTCCTTGCCAAATATTAGCCCTGAAATTTATTTCATTTTTTTTTAATTTCTTGCTAGTCATCAATGAATATTTTTATATAAATATGCACCAATTTTTTTTTTTAATTATACACAGTTAGTTTATAGTAGTGTATTTAGTATGCAAAGAAATTTAGAAAAGCAGTTTTGTACCTATGTTGTTTATCCGGATACAATTTATCCCCCCATGGATATTTGGTGCCGTAGTGACCACCTCTACAGGCCACCTCCCATTCTGCTTCAGAAGGTAGTCTCGCATTCCTCCATGCACAATACGCTTTTGCATCATTCCAGGAGACATGAATAACTGGATGATCCATTATACCTATGGAATAGACATTATATTTTGTTACTTCTATCTACACTAATATTATAAAGAGGAAAACTTTGTTTGTATGTTTGTTTGTTTGTTTGTTTGTTTGTTTGTTTGTAATGAATAGGCTCAAAAAGTACTGGACCGATTTCAAAAATTCTTTCACCATTCGAAAGCTACATTATCCACGAGTAACATAGGCTAAATTTTATTTTGGAAAAAAATAGGGTTCCGTAAGATATTTGGGTTTTTCGGACACAAGGTGTAAAAAATCAACCAGAAAAGTTACTTATTTTGCGTACGCTGCTTAAACTATAAAAGATAGAACCATAAAATGTTGTAATTAATTGTAGATCTTATAAATATCTACAAAAAAGTCCGCGACACACTATACCTATCTATGTCGAGTGAGGCACAACAACCATTTTTTTATTTAGAAATCTTGAATTTTTTTGGACTACATTTAAACGCGTTTATTTTACTCATGTTATTAATCCTTATCAAAATAAATTATTTCATCACTAAGTACAGTTTATGTAGATAATATTTGGTCTTTGAATGATTAAAATTGGACGTTTGGTTTTGAAGTTATGGCGAAATTAAAATATTACGATTTCTGCTGCACGGCCCGTTGCGAAGTGGGCGTCACCAAGGCGGGGTGCGCGTGCGGGTTAATGTTTAGTTTAGTTTAGTTTAGTTAAATAGTTTAGTTATTTTATAAACATCAAATTGATAATATCTTAAAATATAATACATTATAATATCTATACATCTATACAGTTAAATACAATTTAAGTGTCTGTTTGTACCTTCAATTTAACAGCTTTTTACATAATGAATCTGAAAGTATATTCGGTACTTACAATAAAATACATTTTTTTTTAATTTTTGTCTGTCCGTCTGTCTGTCTGTCAGTGAGTCTGTCTGTCTGTTTGTTCCGACTAATCTCTGAAACGGCTGGACCGATTTTCACGGGACTTTCACTAGCAGATAGCTGATGTTATAGGGTCTAACATAGGCTACTTTTATTTTAGGGTTCCGTTTAAAAAAATAGGATTCCGCTTTCGTTAGTCATAAATAAAGTCGCGGGTAAATTTCAGCGATATCCCAAAGTATTGTTCCACGCAGACGAAGTCGCGGGCAAAAGCTAGTATACTAATATAATAAATACGAAAAGTTTGTTTGTTTATTTGCATTGAAGAGCCTCTGAAACTACTGGAGTGATTTTGATGAAATTTGGTACAGATATAGATTAGACCATGAGGAAGGACATAGGCTACTTTTTATCGCGGCAAAATGTATGGTTACTTCAGGATTTCCTTTTGTGCGCACAAAGTTGCGGGCAACATCTAGTATGCATCTAGATTATTGCTTTTAGAATATTTATATTTGTTAGGTTTATATTATACCAATACACTGTATCTACTGTGCACTGCCAAGAGAGGAGTATAAGTCCAAATAATGCTCAAATTTAAACTTAAAATATACCTTCTAAAGCACTATCAGGTCCATAGGGGTTTTTCCAGCTACTACCATTAACTTTGTACCACCACGGTGCCTGCATCACTCTATAATCATTCAGCTGCTCTCTAAATGTATCATTGAGGAATATCAAGAACACAAAACTATCACCATATATTTCTGCTTCAGTCTTATAATTAGTGTCCTCAGCAAAACTTTTGAAATCATCGTTTGAAACTTCGTACTTATCTAAGTAAAAACTTTTTACTTTCACCATCTTTTTGGGGCCCTCCATGTCGGCATCGAGAACGATGTCATCGGTACCAATTTGATAAGTATTTTCTGGTATTAAAACCATATTACTTTCTTTATCGTTTGGAAGGTCAAGGCGGCATTCACCTTTTTCAGAGATAGTATCACCTTCATTCTTTATATATTTGTCTTTTCCTCTATCAACATTGCAGCCACAATTTTCTTTATTTTCTATTATTGGCATGTAAATTAGATATAAAGTGAGTATTCTTAGAAACATTGTGTACAAAAACTATAAAGTACAGGACCGCAAATTTTACTAACAAATTTATTTATATTTTTAACCTATAAAATTGAGCTTTTTAATAAAAAAGATCACAAAAAGATACGTCTCAAGAAGTAAGAACACACAAACTTTGTTTACCTACCGTTAGTACTTGTCAGTTGTCACTTGTCAGTGTATAGTGTCAAATGTCAATGTCAAACTTACCATCCATTTTTTTTTAAATCACTACGTTGGATTTCCCCCAGTAAGAGACGAAGACCTTTAAAATTCAAGTAAATAAAAGAAGGGAAATATTTACTTCTAAGAATAATTCAAGTTTCAATATTATTGTACTTACGTTAATAAAGGTATTATGTCTTCATATTTTAATTTACCATAATATCTACGAATGCCATTTACATGCCCCATACCTACTACGGCTAAGATGCGAGGCTCTTTTACTGCAATTGAAATAAGATACTTATAATTGAAACATTATTCTGAGTACGTATCAGTTACTAGCATATTTTTTTTCCCGGGGGCGAATGCATACGTCACATGAGAAATACGTGTGCAAAATATAAAATTTCTAGCCTAAAGGGTTTGGCCTGTGATCGCCTGTGCGTTGAATGTTGATACATCAGTCATTCAGCTTTGTTTTCTAAATATATTGCCTTCATCATGATTTTATTAGCTTGCCTTCTCGCACAATTTTTATTTTATTAGCAAAGTAACTTACCTGTGCGAACAGCCTCTTGAATGGAGTACGCGAGACACATATCTCGTTCATCGACTAATACTTTGAATATCTTTTTAAAGGCAGGCACTTCTCTTGTAATTTGCTCAAACTGTTCTTGTATGAAGTCTGTTTCCTTATATTTTTCTAGATGAGCCTTACTACAAAAGAATAAAAAAAACTTAATTCTAAAACTGTCTACATCCGTTAGTAAAAAATGAAACATCAGAACCTAAAGTAAGTATGTAAATCGTCGCCAGAAATATAATAGAATACGCTTTTTAGAGTTTCGTATCCAAATGTTTAAACAAAAAAATATTAAACCGACTTCCAAAGTAAAAATAAGTACACAAAAAAGTAAATAAAACTTATTTTCTAAATAAGTTCCCTTTTAAATTCGGCTAAAATTTGAACTAAATTTTAACTTTTATTTTAATTACAAAGGTAACCAGTACCACCACTCCATCACCGTACCACGATCCACGAGTGCTCGTGATTATATTATTATTTATTACTAACTGTTGTCCGCGGCCACAGGGGCGACACTCTCTACAAATGACAGTTCGAAATGTCAGTTATGTTGACTTAAGCCTAGGGTTGACATCGAATTAATTTAAAATATTTTTTTACGTCTGCGTAAATATAATATTTTTACGCGGGCGAAGCCGCAGGCAACAGCTATATACTTAATATAGAAAGGGAAATCATACCTACCTACTTTAATCCACGTCACAGTTATTTATTGTACTTACTGCGTGTGACGAAAACAAGGGTTAGTTTAGAAAAAATAAGTATTAATTATCGAGGTAGGTTAAGCGGAAGGAACTTTTGTCATAATTTTTTTCTTGGTTAATACGGCCGGCGACCATATACAACTACAATTATTAAGCCCACTCATTTTAATACCGATCAGGAAATTTCTAATATTTTAGGTACACGGTGCGTGCGATTTGAACTTTTGAACAATACTGATATTTACAACGAAAATTCAAAATAGTCTCCATGCAAACGTCTTATTGCCATATTTTTTTAATCAAAAATGTACTCAGCCATTGGGCCCATAAATTGGAAAAATATACCTTGTGTCCTTAGCAATTGGGTTTAATTTGCACTTAATTCTTAAGTAGTATAAAGACTATTTGAATTATATCAATGCAATTTTAAATTTTTATTACCACTCAATAAGTGTTGTAACACAACTAAGATCGTTGCACAATATCGATAGGTATCGACAGATTTAAATGCGATTAAGTACTACATGTAATATTTAATCTAAAATTTTATGCGGAAATCCTTACTAATATTTTACTACTATTATAAATATGAAAGTTTGTGAGGATGTATGGATGGGTGAATGGATGGACGGATGAATCTTAAATGGCACACCACACGTTTGTTTCTCTTAATCGCAATTACTATTGAACGGGTTTTAAGGCGAAAATATACGTAGATGACGTCACAGATTCGGGCGTGGCCTAACACTTCCCGCCGCGCCACCCGCATACACCCCGCAGCGCACGCGATCTCCGCTCGCGGCCGCGCCGCGACTCAAATTATAAACTAAGGAACGGCCCTTTTATACGACTTTAGGATTGATTTAAATGCAACTTGAAAATATTAATTTATTTCTGGTCTGGGAGCAAAGAAAAAACGTAGAATGTATTAGCCGCTTCTCCTTCTTCTGTAGAAGCCGGTCGAGGTTATTCCCGAAATCTGGAAATTATTTGGTAGGCAATGCGGCTTCCAACCCATCATATTTGATTTCATTTTCCACCTCTACGCCCACCAAAATGTAATACTTAGTGCTATTGACATAATCACTAAAATATCAGCTAGGTGTTTTTTCGCTTTCCTAAAAAAGAAGTTTCATATCGACGCTTGAAAGGTAAAAATGCCTAAGCGACTAAAATACCGAAAATGAGTTTAAATATCAATGAGTTTGTATTTTTTTTTGCGTCGATTGGTCTAATCGTCGTCTTCCTACGACGATTTTTTTGTCGCTTAGATATAGTGAAATTTATACAAAATTATGAATGTTATGTTCACTAAGCGACAACAAAAAGTGATTTATTAAAAAAAATCACTTGGATATTTTGAAGAATTTTAAAAATCAACTTAGTCTATTTTTATGTTTTTACTTTTTTTGTTTGCACAAAAATATTTTTACTTGTTTAAAAAATTATTTTCGTGGACACTTTGTACATTTTCTTCATACAAATTATTTGTGAATTGTCCATACAGTGCATTTAATTTGATACCATTATTTTACGAAAGTGCAACTTGTAGAATTTTACCCACAGTGAAATAAAACAATATTGGCGTAAAGATAGTTTTACATATTTGACATAATAACTATTCGTGCTATGTAGATATTTTTATTTCAAACTTTTGTTTTTAAGTATGTCGGTTAGATATTTTTTTTTGGTTCCCTTTTTTTTCGCATAAAATCATATGTCATAATTTTACTTGGCATAATTTCATTTGACCTAATAGTAGTTTCGCATAGTATTCATTTGGCATAATTTTCTTAGCTTAATTTTTTTTCGCATAATTACTAATAGCATAATAATTGTTAGGCATACTTAATAAAAGGCATACATTTTTTACGCTTTATATTAATTAAGAATAATTATATTTTATGCTTAATATTAAAAAGCATAAATATAAATATGCGTTTAATTACCTTATCCGTGTTTTATTATGTCCTTCCATTTTATGCATATTTGTACCTTGTGACAGAATCACTTGAATTTATTATGACAAAAAATATGCCTAACGAGTTTATGCCAAAAAGCAATTATACCAAAGTATTATTATGACAAGAAAAATTATGCCTTACGAGTTATGCCTCATTAAATTAGGACAAAAAATATTAGTCTAAATTACATTTATGCCTAATGATGTAGTATGCCAAGAAACCATTAAGTATGCCAAAGTTATAGTATGCGTAACAAAATTATGCCAAGAGAGGTATGCCAAATGAAATTATGACAATTAAAATTATGCGAAAAAAGGGGATACCTTTTTTTTCTTTGAAATGTTCAAGAATGACGAAAAAAAATGTGATTTTTTCCTGTACCCAAAATATTATCTTACGTCGCTAAGATACAATACGAAATCAAAAATATCGCATGAGTATCAATAAATTCTAATACATATGAATTTATAGACAGGAATAAATAGCTAAATGATCTGAGTGTTTATAAAACTGACAAAATGTAACTTAGTAGTATTAAATTAATAGTGTGTGGGAACATAAATGAACGCAAACATTGCTAAATATATTTCTATATTTATGCGCCTAATGTTTCGCTAGTTAGTCCTGTCGGTAGTAGTAAATATCAATATACTAGGTTATGGGAGTAAACTTTGCGCACATACTTGGACATAATAAAATAGCTCCTAAAGCTGGTCTATTTTCAATTAAACTGGCAACAGTCACTGAAATCGGCGTGGTTTCATTATTATTCCTTTTTTAAGGTTCCGTAGTTCATGTCTCGGAATCCTTATAGTTTTGTCATGTCCTTCCGTTCGACCGACCGTCCGCCCGTCCGTCTGTCCATCCAAACGGTGGTGCTTGAAATATAAAACTTTGAATGGGTAAGTTTATTTATCACGTCAACACAATGCTAAAATAAATGAAGATAATTTTTGGGTACACCTACACGAAAGGGGGAGATATAATATATTTTAAGAACATTAAGAGGTTTCTGAGATTATATTTTGATGTACGTACATTCCGTTTGCGCGATATTCCACTTTTAAGCGCATTTCTTGTTAAAATACGGCGTCCCCCCTCTAAAAGCCAAACGGCTGGCTCTAAAAATGTGGAAAATTCATGATGGTAATCCATGTAATAAACTTTGAACGAAAACTATAACGGTCCAAAAAACTTCATAAGTTCAGGAGTTATAGAGACTTAAATTGAATCAGTTTAGATGAAGATATCTGATACAGAGCCTACAGATTGTCCTTGTCCATAAAACATCCTAATCTTATAGAGAAGATTAGGATAATTTAGATGATATTTCTGCTACTGTCAATGCTTTCAGCGCAGTCTATCAAAACAATCACACTGCGCTGAAGGCACTGACAGCAGCAGAAAGAAGAAGGGGCATTTTTGTATGGATCCCGTCCCCACTACTGTAGCACTACAAGACATATATCAAATGAAAGGACTTAAAAAGCGTGTAATTTTTTTGTATGACGAAAAATCTCTAAACCATGGGAGAAAAAAGTTTTAACCCAAAGGTGAAAAAAAGTTAAACAATCATTCGGTATTATTACACCATTTCATAGTGTTGCTAATAAGGAACAATTTTTGGAAAGTAATGGTATACAGCAAGCTTCAGAAAAGTGTTATATTTTGATAAATTGCCTCTGTTTATAATATTTTGATAAATTTTGATAAATGTATGGAATGATAATAAAATGATAAAAATAAGCTCTTTCCTCAATTTTGTCGCACATAATTACATTATGGAAATTGTTTCTTACTTGCGATACTATTGAAAGGATGTATTTTTTCATAATTTATGGGTTCCAATCCTGTCTAGGAAAATTGAGTTATTAAAAATTTTCATGTTTCAAGAGTTTAAGTTTTCATCAAGTCGGACTCGATATTCCGTAGGGCTAAATTGCTATTGCTAATTTTTTTTGACTTCTTTTACAACGCCCAGAAGTATAATTTACCATGTACTATATCTTTTTTTTCTGTACCTAATCGTTTGAAAATTATTTTTGCTATTTAATTATATGTATTTTAATGTTTTATCTGAATTATTTGATTTTACATAAACCACTTTTCCAGGCCAGGATTCAAACCCGCAAATTAGGAAAAAAATACATTTTGTATTATTGCGCCATTCGATAGCGTTGCAAGTAAGAAACAATTTCCAGAAGTAATTATGTGCGAAAAAATTGAGGAAAGCTTATTTTTAGTATTTTATTATCATTCCATACATTTCATCAAAGTATGAGGCAGTTTATCAAAATATAACACTTTTCTAAAGTTTAGTGTATACCATTACTTTCCAAAAATTGTTCCATAGTGGGATATTACATTATCAAATATCTCTGATCATATAAATGATCATAATATATTTGATCCAATTTATTTGACTCATTGGGTCATATCTGTGTATTACACTATCAAAATTCTTTGATCCTATTTTACGTCATATCTACAATGGAGAACGCATCGGTGGTGTGCGCTACTATTGCTTCGGCAGTGTCCGTCAGTGTTGCCACCTCGCAGAAAACTTTTTCACTAGTTTTATTTTGAAATATCACCAGATTAAGGAATATTTAAAACTAAAAAAAATCACTAAATAATTTATAATGTAGTGTAGTGTAGTAGTAATCAAAGTAAGTTAAAAAAGTGTGTGTGGTGTGGTTTCAAATTGACATATTTGCAAAATGCGAATGCAAAAAAAAAAGACATTCGTTACATCACTAGTATATAGAGTCGAACTTATTATAGTACTCTCATCCTAAGATAAATAATTAAGTAGTTCTCATTGGAACCAATGAGTCGTGGGAATGGCGCGGCGCGGCGTGGCTCAATAGATTGGCGGCAAATTGTAAATATATTTTAAGCTGTTAACTTCAAGTATAGTCGAAAAACTATCTTGATTCTTTAAATATTTTGAAATATGTTTAGACATAGAAACCTCAGAAAAACATGTTTGTGTAAAATTGTGCAGTTACTACAATATTAAGAGACAACAGCATAAGATTTTTAAAGCCACGATTTGCAGGTTCGACTCTCTTTTCGACGTTTCAAAATAGGTAATTTTTACTCAGCAAAGTGTACATTTTACTTTAAGCCAAATCCAAAACATTTATCTGGGCCTTTAGCGAAGGGTTGCCAATATGTACTTTCTAAATTCTTTGAGATTATTTAAATATCACTAAAAGTCATCAAATAATTTTTCAGTGATTTCTTTTTTAGAATATCACTGTCCAACTCCGAAAATTCACCAAATCTAGTGATAAAATCACTAAAGTGGCAACACTGGTGTCCGTTATTTTACTATTAAAAAAGAAAAAGAAAAAAAGGAATACAAGAAAAAAACGAAAAGGTATCAGAACTCGACAGATCGATTTGCTAAAGGACATCGTCATTTTTAGAATGACTTGTTTTTTGTTATTTCAGAAAGATTAAGAAAGTAAGTATATAATTAGAAAAAGAACTACATTACATTATTTGAAACATATTAACGAACAAGAAATTAAAAACTTTTTTTTATATTAAATAACTGGCAACACCTGTTTCTATGACCGTATTGGATCCAATCTCTCAGCAAATGTCAAAAATCTATGATCAAGGAGGAAATGAATCATATGTCTATATTACATTATCCAATAACATTGACTCATAGATCTATGATCCAAAATAAATGATAGTGTAATATGCCCCATAGTAGCAACACTATGAAACGGTGCAATAATACAGAACTTTTTTAACCTTTAACCCTCATTAACTTTTTTCTCCCATGGTTTAGAGGATTTTCGTCATACAATAAAATTACACTTTTTTTAGCCCTTTCATTTGATATATTATGTCTTATAGTGCTACAAGGATGGGGACTTTTTGCCCCTTCTTCTTTCATCTAAATAAGTTATGGCTTGTGTTCAAACGCTAAACATGCTAGGACGAGACAACAGCATCAGTCTGGTATGGGTTCTAGGCAACGGCAACATCTCCGGCAACAAAACCGCGGATGAGCTGGGTAGGCTTTGGGCCAATTGTGTCACGGTGTCATGCCCAGAATCGGTATTTGGAATATCTCCCAGCGCTACCAAGAGAGAACTCAAGGAATGGGGCCGCAGCTTAAGTATAAAGCAATGGGCTGCAATCCTAGGCCTTGAGTTTTTATATTTCTATACTTTTTATTATTTCAAGATCAAAATTAGCTCGTTTTAGTAACTGCAATTAATTTTTATAAACAAGAAGAAGGAAAATATTGTCAGTTAGGAGCAAAAATTTACAATGTCATTGAATAATAAATTTACTAAGATAACTTTAGCCGTAGAAAATTCTTAATGGAAGCAACATTTATGTAACTTATCTTGTTTTATTTTATAAACTCTTAGGCCATTTAGATGAATACTCCTATATTTTTTTTTGTTTGGAATTAGTTATTTCTACCTGTTACTACAGAAAATGTATCTATAGCTTATCTATTTTTACAAGTTGCTGAAAACCTTTAAAATAAAATTTAGGCAATTTTACTTGCTATTACATAACTTTCGTTGATAGCTTAGATAATTTTACCTATTTTTCGAATTAGGACTTTTTTACCTAAGCGACATAAACTGCCTGTAATTCGAAAGCTATATGATTCGTTTTAATATCAAAAATTGCTATAAAAATAAGATACACGTTGTATTTTATTGATATATAGATGTATGTTAAAACCATCTAAATCCGACTATTTTGTGATTTTTAATGATTTTTTTTTTTTCTAAAAATTTTAACTTTAAATCACTCTTCTATAAAGTTTACTAAATTTATGCGTCATATGTGTCTTTTTTAATTATTATTTCTTTAATTATTATTTTTTATCAATTATTATTATTTAAACTGGAAATATCATAATATGTATTATATTATAAAATATGAATTTGCTTTCCTACGCTATCGAATTGGATTTTGTCTGTAATGGTAGTTGTATGTGTGTTAAATAAATAAATAAATGTCGCTTAGGCATTTTTACCTCATATACTATATAGCTCAAAGCGTTGATATACTAAATAGACAATTAAAAAAGAAATAATATAATATATCTATGGACGCGTCACACCACATCAATCTGATCCCGTGGTAAGTTCTCGAAGAACTTGTGTTACCAGGTACCAGATAACGGAAGTATATTTAATACTTTTATACTATTGGTACACATAATTAAGATTTTTATTATATTATACACATATTTAATACACATCCATGACCCAGGAACACAGAAAACTTTTTGTTCCGTCGGCGGGATTTGAACCCGCGACCCCCGGCTTGAGCAACGACACGCTCAACCAACTGAGCCACAGAGGTCGTCATAGAAATAGAACTATACACTTTCTGTGAAATTTAAAAGTACATATACTATAAAATATTATACTATAATATACACTATATAATATTATATTAATATATTATTAAAATTTCAAGTAAGAAGTTGAAGGAACAAAAAAGTACATTCAACGATCGAACATTTTCATTCTATCGCAGGCAGAGTGCTCGCTAAGGTTTTCATAATTTATTTTTTACGGCATGTTGTTCCCTATTATTTCAAGAGTAAAATAAACGATTGCGAAATAGCGGCACCGCGGAGAGTGACACAACCTCCTCGTACGAAAGTCAGCGGCTCACTGTCCCGCGCGCCCGCGCACGCACCGCTTACAAATATTTTCACAAAATAATAGTTATTTACGTATATTTTGAAAACAAAACGGTATTTCGAAAAACCCAACGATGAAATGTTAGATAAATATATTCTTCACATTTTTGTAAAAGAACCATCTTTATAGCCGTAGTAGGTAGTAAGTAGATAGAAAAAGAAATCTGAAAACAGGGCTACTTAATTTTAATTTATTTAATATTAATCTTCGTCGTATTAAAAAAATTAACGATGATATTAAAGATGAAGGATTGAAGTGTGAAATGTATATTTTTTTGAATTTTTTTATTCCCATTTTTCGGAGTAGTTAGGACTCAAACTGAGCGATTTAGGGGCTATTTGCCCCTTAATAAAAATTTGATATACGTTCGAGGTTAACCTCCTACAAACTTTATCCAACCCAAGCATATTTCGTTAAAAATATCGATAAAATCAAACTATTGCATGACTACATCACTAGTGAAACAAAAAACAAAATATATTTTTATGAACGTCGCGTCAGCCAAATCTTTACACTGTCGCGTCGGCGAAATTGCCAGCCCCGTGAACCATAGTCCAGGCTGGGAAAAAGTTACTCCCCACCCGCCCCCGCATTCGCCCAGACACGCACACATAGCTGCGAGCGGTGAGTCGTGTAAATCGGTGTAGTGACGGTTCTTTACGTTAGTAATATATATATTCTTTGCCGCGGCTCCATCCACGTAAATACAGTATCCCAAAGGAACACTAAAACTTTTTCGGGATAAAAATGTTTTAATCCACAGTATAAACTAAAAACTAGGTAGTTACTAACATACCAAATTTCATTAAAATCCCTTATGCAGTTTTTGCGTGAAAGAGTAACAAACATCCATCCATCCATACATACATCCATCCATTCAGCCATCCTCACAAACTTTCACATTTATAATATTAATAGGATAAGTCTCAATATACTACAATTGTATCTGTAACGCCGCGTTGCGATAAAAAAAGCGCTAGTGAGAATGAGGATGAGGAGAACGAGATGTACCTAATACAAATATAATAGATGCCTTAAGTTTATAGAACGCATTTCTAACCAAACCTGACCCCACATTTGGCGTGCGCGATCTTCGGGCGTGTGAGCGACGCTCACGCAGCGCGATGTGCGAGCGTCGCGATTTGAGGCCGTGGCGTGTGTGCAGCGCGCACGCGGTGAGCACGCGCACGCTGCGTCTGCGACTGACGACCGAACAGTAGCGGGCGGCAGGACCAGAGGGCGGACGGGTAAGAACGCGACACATGCCACACCGCACACGACGGCAAATCGCCGCGAGTGCGCTGCGTAAGCGTCGCGCACACGCCCGAGAAATGCGCACGCCAAATGTGGGGGAGGCCTAAAATTTTTAGCTCAAGTACGGTCACCGACAAGCTAGTCGTACCACTTGTGAAGTTGTGAACCTCACCGCCAGCGCCATAGTAATAAGGTCGACGACCGAACATAAAAATTACAAACTTTATAGGCGTGGGCTTTGATGTTGAGAGGTGATAAACGATCTGCATAAACTCCATCACGGAGAGAGTTCTCAAAGCTCTATCAATAGTTATTCGTATAGGTCGATCTCCAAGGAATAATTTGCATCCAGGTATATTTTTCACCTACAATGAAAAAAATTATTTAGGTGTTTTTCGTAGGTACCGAATACTAAGTGAGTATTTATGTAAATATTTTAGGTAAATATCTTACCACTAAACCACTAACCTAGAAACAATTACTTACATTAACAACTTGCTTATTACTTTTTCAGATTTTCCCTAAATGTTACGTCACGGTTAATTGTTAATTTTAGGCGACAATTAAATATATTTATTCCCTATATCGAAAATAGAGTTAAAAAAATACTTAGGTCCCTTTACCTCATGGTATGCCCTTCGAAACTCACCACCGGGAGCCTCCCTTAACTCTTTTGCCAATTCAGCGTATGTCTTCAGAAGCATTGCGTGCAGGAAACCTGATATAAAACCGTGTCCTTTGACCGCTTCCCTAAATTAAAAAATAACGTACGACTTAAAAATTGAATTAAAAAATGACGTACGACTTAAAAATTGAATTAAAAAATGACGTAGAAAAAAAGGCAGACACCGCTCCAGTAATATGAATAGTGAAGCAATCAAAGTAAGCCGGCCCTATCGTAGCGACACGTGCCGCACGCACACATGCACAGCAAAGTAAGACGATCGGCCGCCAATACGCCAATGGCAATTATCCGTAATCTCACACAAACGTAAGTCGCCGCCATTGTTGTGCTTCACTCAATGCTTAGTTCACTTTCCGTCCGCCTTTTTACGTCCATGGCTTTAGTAAAAAAAAATAAGGTATTAGAAAAAAACAGATAGCAGTAGCTTCGAGAAATGAAAGCTATTTTGATAATATAGCTCTCATTTTTCGAAGCTATAACTATTTTTAAATAAGTATAACTTACTTAAGTCGCTGGCGGTCCATGCTTTTTGCATCTTGGATGTATTTTTGTTCATCTAATTCTAGGATACTCAACCTTTGGTGACACAACTCTACCAGTATTCCGTTAGGTTGCATTATTTTAACAACCTAAGAAAGCGAGAAACGACAGCGATTATAACTGAATGATGCCTCATGTAAATCTGTTACAGGCTAAACTCGATCAGACTTTATGACCCCAAAATGGCGGCGCTTTCCCATACTGTGCAACTTGCAAGTGATTTGTCAAAGTCCTCTTATTTACCGCTATGAACTCTTTGATCCCTCATGGCTGAATACTGGAACGATAGGTAATTAAGTGACGCTCAAGTCACATGCTGTCCTTGTCGTTTCGGCTAGCAGAGACAGCGACAGCCTGTGAATAGGAGGGCTCTTAATTTTGATTAGCGTTTCAGTATACGGCCATCAGAGTGCTAAGTGTGAGTTTGTCTATTCGCATTCAATCGTGAACACGTTTGGCGTTTACTAGGAATTTGTATGTGATTTGTACAGCGCCATCTACTTGTTGCGTGTACAACTAGGTCAACTCACTTACAAATTCCTAGTAAACACCAAACGTGTTCACGATCGAATGCGAATATAAACTCACACTTAGCACGCAGATATCCAGTATAATGATAACTAAAGCTATCATTATAGTTCATTGGCGATAAGTTTGCAGTAATTCGTAAGTGCAAATGTCAAAATAGCCTTTCAATGAGCGTGTTTAGAGGGCAGACCAGACCATGACCAGACGCACACAAAGCGTCATCTGGTGGAGTAAGTCAAAAACCGTAAATAAGAATTTTCGATACTTTTTCTGTCACCAGCCGGCGCTTGGTGGTCCGACGGTCCTTGTCGTGTCAAAAAGCTGACAGATGTCACGATTTTTAAACCCTCAGTGGTGAATGTGAACGCGGCTTATGCGTCATAGCTCAATAATTTTGTCATTAGCACTGATAACTCGACACTCACTTACAATACGGCCGATGTATCTTGGCGAGTCTGAACTTCGCGCAGAAGGTTGCGCAATAACTGTTTTTAAGTGTTTTCGTATTTATTTTATTTGTACTAATTGGTCAACTGTATTAGGGAAATTTTATTCGTACATAGGTATATAAAAAATACAATAACAGTTTTCTTCACGACTTTTAAGTACATGCGCTAAAGTTCGCAGAGACTATGTTCAGACCCGCCAAGATACAGCGGCCGTAGTGTAACTCGAATGAACTATATTTTCTTGGATTTTCATCCACTATAACAGGAATATAATAGACTTATTCACAAAAAATTGAAAATACCTCAGAGACATCATTAACTGACTTCTTACTGAAATGCACAGTCCCCAGAAGCACAACTGTGGCGTTTATATTGCACTGCATAAGTTTCGCTGTCGGTGGTAGTTCGGTCTTTATATATTCACATGGGATATTTACTTTCTTATGTTGGCCTTCTACGCTATCTACGGTCTCATAATCTGTGTTGAAGCATATTTAACAACATATACCTTATCTTTAAAAGAAATGTGATCATTTGCACGCTTTTTGGAAAACATACATCGATCATAAATTCATAACCCAAAGTAGGTATGTAAATGTCACCGTAAATTTGTAAAAACCGTTAGATTACAAAATAACTAACCAGATTGTAAAAATATGTCGAAAGATTCATAACTATAATAATAATCTAACGAAAAATAATGTGTTAAATTATAGGCAGCATATATTCGCGTCCGAAGTCTATCGACATTTTACAATTTCACTAGTTATATTACAATCTAACGGTTTTTACAATTTTATGGTGACATAATATTATATAAGCTGTGTATAAAACATAACTGGCGCTAAATTCTAAAAACAAAGCAATTTGATTATAAATACACAGGGAAAATATCTAAAACTAGACGTTGCCCGCGATTTCCCGCGCGCAAAACTTAATTTCGCAGAAACCGTACATTTTTCTGCGATAAAAAGTAGCCTATGTCCTTTCCCGTTGTCCACTCTACATCTGTGCCAAATTTTATCAAAATCGGTCCAGTTGTTTCCGAGCCTATTCAATGCAAACAAACAAACTTTTCCTCTTTATTATATCAGTATAGATAAAACTATTAAGTTACTTACAACTGTAGTTTGCAATTTGGTTGTGAATTTTTAAATGACCAAATAAAAGTTTATTGTGCCTAAAGTTTAGTAATTTCATCTTTTGACACTTATGTAAATTTTGCTTTTCGAACTACATAACATTTTATAATTTAAATAAATTATTGTAATAAAATTGTGCGTTTAAGTTATGACATTATTGTATGACTAAAATAATGGCAAGATAATTTGGATAATTATTTGTCAACTTAACTTTTTTGATTAATTGTAATAAGGCTAGGTGAGACCGCGCTAAGCGCTCTTGGCTTTACTATATTGAGTAAAGCGTCGAATACTCACGGTCCAGCCTGCGAATCCAGCACTGGTAATGAAGGCCGTCAAATTAGTATCAAACGTGTCAATCCTTATGTCAATCATTTAAAATGTTTGCCTCAAGGAATTTGTAAGTATTATATACAACAGGAAAGAGTACTTCAAACTTTATTTTCTTTTAATTCAATCAAAAATGATCTTTACTACTCAGACTTAAAGCTTATCACGTGCGCAATAAAAAAACCGGTCCCGGTGAGATAGCTATAAGTTATCCCTGTGTCTCGTTCTAACAAGTAACCTAGTGTAGCCAGTTTATATCTTTCCTTAAATTTTAGGTTTGGTAGATTTTATGTGCGATATAGTGTATAAGAAAGAAATACTAATAAACTCGGTTAAATATTACGTTATTCATAATCTGAGAGAGAAATGTAAAATAAAAATCACTAGTTATTTAGAACCTACCTACTAACCGATAATTAGAAATTTGTTATTTATTTTTTGATTATTTGCATTTTGGTAGAGTAAAATGGAAGAAATGAAAATAGAATAGTTGCAACACAAAACGCCGTGTATTTCCTTTGGAACATTCTAGATGTTCGGGTGACAATATGATTTAATAGGGAATATAGGACATTTATATTATTTTACCTACCTTCATGATATTGTGAAGAGGAAACCATTGTATGTTTGTATGTTATTGATAATTTCTGAAACCTAACAGATTTGAAAAATTCTTTCACTGGTAGAAAAATTCTTAATCCCTGAGTGCTTATTATGTGCGCATAGTAACATAGTGCGGGCGACATCAGACAGACAGAGTTATAATATTAGTAGGTAGGTTTATCTGTATAGGATGACTTATAATATAATAATAACATTTATGGACACTTCACACCACATCAATCTTGTCTCGTGGTAAGTTCTCGAAGAACTAGTGTTTAATTTTATAAGCTTTTATTTAGTTTCACCTGTCCCGTTGTCAGTCTGTAATGGATTCTTGCAAGTTAAATTTGATCCACTTTCCGGTTTCCGATTGAATTGAAATTTTGCACGAATATGTAAAACGCATGACAATGCAATATTATGATGACGTGGAGCTGATCTGATGATGGAGCTGGAATGTGGCCACAGGAATTCCAAAATAAAACCACATAGTCCCATCGAATTTGGGCTCGTTTAGTTCGTCTTGACAAGTACTTTGATACTATATGGTAACCAGGATCTGATGATGGAGCTGGAAGGTGGCCATAGGAACTCCGTAATTAAACGACGCAACCCCATCAAGTTTCGTCTCGTTTAATTCGTCTTGACGAGTACTTTGATACTATATGGTAACTAGGGAGCTAGAATATGGCCATAGGAACTCTGTAATTAAACGACGATGGGGTTCCATCGAGTTTGGGCTCGTATGATTCGTCTTGACGAGTATCTTGGTTGGCGTGAATATACAATCAAATGAAAGGGCTTGCTGTGAATAACTCGAAAATCCAACATGGCGGAACATCCAAGATGGCCGCCAAGTCATTTTTAATGCACTCCTACAATATGGGTATCAAATGAAAGGGCTTGCTGAGAATAACATGAAAATCTAACATGATGGAACATCCAAGATGGCCGGCAAGTTATTTTTAATGCACTCCTACAATATGGGTATCAAATGAAAGGGATTGCTGAGAAAAACTCAAAAATCCAACATGACGGAACGTCCAAGATGGCCGACAGTCAATTTTAATGTAATCCTACAATATGGGTATCAAATGAAAGGGCTTGCTGAGAATAACTCGAAAATCCAACATGATGGAACATCCAAGATGGCCGACAAGTTATTTTTAATGCACTCCTATAATATGGGTATCAAATGAAAGGGATTGCTGAGAAAAACCCAAAAATCCAATATGATGGAACATCCAAGATGGCCGACAGTCAATTTGAATGCAATCCTACAATATGGGTATCAAATGAAAGGGCTTGCTGAGAATAACTCGAAAATCCAACATGGCGGAACACCCAATATGGCCGACAAGTTATTTTTAATGCACTCGTACAATATGCGTATCAAATGAAAGTATGGTGTGTTGGGGTTTTTTGAGGTCCTTACTGAGTAGAGTAAAATCTCTAGGAGGTCTCCTGAAGAGCTTGACTGTACTAAATTAACCGGCAAACGACCTTGCAATAATGATGCGTTAAATAAAATGAACAGACTGAGAAACCTATCTAGCGATAACTAAAAAGTAAAAAATAAATTAAAAGTAAAAAAAAAAAAACTTTTTTAAAAAACAAGCTTTTATTTGAATGTGCTAAAAAGAATAAAATATTTTTTCCTTTAAAACTTTTACTATCAACTTACAACGTAATTACACAATTTATATGATATAAAAGCTTGTCGAGAATCAAACAAATCAAAGAATTAAATCAAGTAACTTGATCTGATAGATTTATGAGACAATTTATTTGATTCTCGACAAGCTTTTATAACATATAAATTGTGTAATTACGTTATAAGTTGATAGTAAAAGTTTTAAAAGAAAAAATGGCGGAATTCGAACCAGCGACCGGCTTGATCACCAACATGCTCAACCACTAAGCCAATGAGGTCGTCAAACTTTTAATTAGTGCAAAATATACTTTACCACGTGGTAGTGCTCATGATTACAAACTTTCCCAAAGGAACTTTTTTATTTAATCCACCTCAACTTAACATTAGGTAGCGAATTAAATAATAATAAAAAACAACGGGTTGCACTCCGGTAGTGCCGGTAGAAGTGAAAAATGTGGAGCCATTTAACTAGACACTTTTCTCCTTAGTGTTTTCACTATACGTCATATTTCAAAATGGCCCCAAAATTTTCTAAAGTGGGGCCATTTAACTGGAGACACTTTTTTCTTCATAGTGTTTTCACCATACGTCAAATTTCAAAATGGCCCCAAAAATCTCAAAAGTGGGGCCATTTAACTGGAGACACTTCTTTTCTCTATCGTGTTTTCACCATACGTCAAATTTCAAAACGGCCCCAAAAATCTCAAAAGTGGGGCCATTTAACTGGAGACACTTCTGTTCTCCATGGTGTTTTCACCATACGTCAAATTTCAAAACGGCCCCAAAAATCTCAAAAGTGGGGCCATTTAACTGGAGACACTTCTGTTCTCCATGGTGTTTTCACCATACGTCAAATTTCAAAATGGCCCCAAAAATCTCAAAAGTGGGGCCATTTAACTGGAGACACTTCTTTTCTCTTAGATACTGATTTCACCGTACGTCAACTTTCAAAATGGCCCCAAATATCTCAAAAGTCGAGCCATTTAACTGGAGACAATTTTCGTGGGGGACAATTGGAGGTAAAGGCCAATGTAAGGGTAAATGTGATGGGGATGATTGGCGGTCAAGGTCAAGGCCAAAGGTCAATAGTTAGGGTCAAAAGTAAATACGAACTAAAATAGTTTCATGCTCGCGTAAACCAAGACAGCAAACAATTGCAAGTTGCATTTGCATCACGTGTCCTGCTCGAGTTTAACAGTTTTTACCCATCCCAAGAAAAATGCACAGTGCCGCTAAAGGAATTTTCACTTATAATCAATGCTCTAAAAAGTATATAGTGATGTTTGTTATCATGATCATTATCACGTGGTAAAGTGTTTTACATTAATTAAAAGTCACTCTATAATATACGCTTCAGCAACTTGTATTATCATTTATGACGTATTATTATTTTTAAACAAAAAATTAAACCGACTTCCAAAGTAAAAATACACAAAAAAGTATGAAATAAAACTTATTTTCTAAATAATACCTCTTTTAAATTTGGCTATTTCTCTACTTAATCTTCTTAATTTTGAAGTCGATACCAGCCCAAACGATATTCGACAATATTTTATAGAACTCACGTTCATATTTGCCGGTACCGTGGTGGTGGCTTAAAGTTCATATTAAGAAGATTAAGTAGAGAAATAGCCAAATTTAAAAGGGAAATTATTTAGAAAATAAGTTCTATTTTAAACTTTTTTGTTTATTTTTACTTTGGAAGTCGGTTTAATTTTTTGTTTAAAAATAATAATTTCACCCGTTTTAGTTATATATTTTGTTAAGTTGTTATTAATACGTCTTAAGAACGTCTAAAATAAACGGTCGAATGTATAATTGAATACGCGCCAAGCTTCCATTAGGTATTGTTGTTAAGGTGATGATGATGATTACTGTAAGTTACAAAGTGGCATATGCTTGCAGTTCTTGGTTTCAACATCTTATTTTTAGGAGCATATGCTGCATTGTGTTACTTCAGTAAAAGTCAAAATCACTATATGTGTCGATATAAATTTCGAGGAGTTCCCTCGATTCCTCATGGATCGCATTATCCGGTTTCCACCTTAGTGACTAAATGACCAATTTCGAATTAAACCCTTTACAACAACAAACAGCAGAGTAATGTTCAAAGATCTCCGTGTTAGTGTAAAATACTATGAGAAGTACCTTTTATATCATCATAATGTGGTGATGATGATGTTTACTCTAATTGACAGGGTGGCATATGCTTGCAGCTTGCAGTTCTTTAAACAACGCCGAAATCCCCAAACATGTATCTAACCTGTCAAGCGTCGATTGCCGACGGTCGGTAAGTGACAGCTATATCCCCAAGCGTCGCTTGCCGACGGTCGGCAAGGCGGGAAAGCCCATAGAAATGTATTTATAATTTGTAAGTGGTTTGTTTGTACCACGTAATTTTAACATTTATGTAATTAATATTAAGTTTTTTATGCGTATATTAAGTATTTTCTATAATTCTACTATAAATTACTTCGGAAAATCGATCGAAAAATATACGTTTTTATTGAGATTTTTATCATAGTGAGTTTATGATTTTCTTGTAAAATGCATTTTGAATTGAACATTTCATTAGATATTTTATTAGAACAGTATTTATTGTAGAATCTAGGAATAGAATTTATGGATAATAATAAGTAAATTAGTTACTATGATTGTTTTTGTAAGACATTTCCGTCAAAATAGGACTATTTTCGGAGGGTTCAATTAGTTACTATTTACATTGTGCGTTGTAAAAAATTAATGTGTTATTGTAATATTTAACATCCTGAACTGCATAAAAATATAAAAATATTCATATAATTATGTCCCAGTTACAGTTTATTGAGCAATCAAAATATGTACTATGTCAGATATTTTTCATAGTAATTGTAATTAGTTTTGCTCCAATCCTTGTTAGTACAACTGTTTTTGTATTTAAATATTTTGTATTATATATCCAATTACGTAATTAAAGCAAAATTCACTGTATAGAAACATAAATTTTATATTTAATTGAGTTTTCAAACAATATATGAAAAAAAAATCAAAGTTTATTTGTTTGCATCAAGATTTCATTTAATAAATGAGTATATTTCTAAATTCCATTTACGTCATCACTTAGGAAATCTATTCTACTTTTTAAATATATATAATTTGCATAGGTTTTACATACATTATAACAATATAATTCGGAAAAATAAAAATCGCGGGAATCGAAATTAGACTGACAATTTTATAGTAGGTAACTGTAATTTGTTTTATATCTGTTTTTCTATTTAAATTTTATGTATAATGTGTGCATTTACGTAAACAAAGCAAATTTCACTATATAGAAACATAAATTTGGCCTTACTTTAGGTTTGCAATGGAATATTAAAAAAATACGTGTGTGTTATGTTTGAATCAAGATTTCTTTTATTAAATTAGTATTTTTCTTAATTCCAGTTATATCATCAATTAGGATATTTAATCTCCTTTCTAAATATATAACATGAATAGGTTTTATTTACACTTTAACAATTTAATCTTGAAAAAAAAAAAACACGGGAGTTGCCTGCGTCAGGGTGACGGACGCCATCAGCTGTTTCATTTGTCATTCTGTGAAATTGCGTTTATACATTCGTGTTAGTACTTGAGACCGTCATAAATCTTATCCATTATCATTAGTAGACCGTACTAATAACAATCAACATGTGTGAATGAGTATCGGGTTCAAAGGTCGGGTTATTGTTTACGTTGAAGTGTTTAGTTTCAAGTGCTTCGAGAGGAGTGTGGTGTAATTTGTTATAAATCTGTCTGCTTCGATTCATAATACGTAATCACTTAGGGAATATATTCTATTTTTAAATATACATAACATGAATAGGTTTTATTTAAAATAAAATATTGAAATCCTGAAAAATAATATCACGGGAGAAGGCGGGAGACGTGGGGGGGTATCGTTTTTTGGCGCGAAAAACACTTCGACGCGTGAGGGGGGTAACTGTCAAAAAACTCTGACACGCTAGAGAGGATAATGAGTCAGGAGTTCTATTCTATACTTCTGGATCTAGGGTATACCTTGGAGCAAAATATTACTTTTTGATAGCATGTGCTTGGACTTCTTTAGAAAAAGTTGAAATCACCATATGTTTCCAAACTTCAAATAATTTGTCCCCAAATTAAAAATATTGTTGTCACCCTTGTTAAAAAGAGACGGAGCGGTTTGTATTGTATCTCCCTCTCGGCACAAATTTGATGCCGAGAGCTCTTTCCAGTTGTATATAATACTTACAAATTCCTTGGTTTGCCTACATTGTCCGCGACCTCAGATTTGCAGGCTTTATAGTGAATATGCCGCTTTAGAAAAATTCAAAAATGTTATAAAATAAATACTCGACACTGGATACTGCAAAGCCTTGGCATTATTGTGGTATTTATATAAGTAGTAATCCATTGTTAATGAAATTAAATTATAAATGCTTTCATTTATTTGAATTTTCTTTTTTACTTTTAGAAAAATTCAAAAATGTTATAAAATAAATACTCGACACTGGATACTGCAAAGCCTTGGCATTATTGTGGTATTTATATAAGTAGTAATCCATTGTTAATGAAATTAAATTATAAATGCTTTCATTTATTTGAATTTTCTTTTTTACTTTTAGAAAAATTCAAAAATGTTATAAAATAAATACTCGACACTGGATACTGCAAAGCCTTGGCATTATTGTGGTATTTATATAAGTAGTAATCCATTGTTAATGAAATTAAGTTATAAATGCTTTCATTTACTTATTTGAATTTTCTTTTTTACTTTTAATTCTACATTCAAAATAACCGGGAATTTCCCTCTCCATCTTGGGACTTTTTTCAAATTTTCGGGATAACTTTAACATACACAGATTGGACTCTCTCTAGTCTTCATAGTTTTTGTATTTAATGTATAAAATTAGTAGAATACTAACAATTAAATAGTCGTTAACGTGCACAAGTGTTGGCAAGTGATACAACTTCAAAAAGCGCGCTATTTCCAAAACTCCCTAAGAAGTTTTAGTAAAGTGGTAACTTTACTGAATCAACTGACTTGATTCATTGACTACACTGACGATTTATTTGGACTTTGACTAGACCTTGGATTTGACGTGTTGAAAACTAGTACGAAAATTTTGTACGGTGGTTTGGTGTCCGTACAGGAGTAAAAGACAAGTTAAGCTCAATGGGTTTATTGAACACTTAACTTATACTAAATGGTTAATGGTAAAATGGTGAAATGGTTAAGAGAGCACGCGAACCGATTGGCGGCTTGACGCGAACTGGTTAAATTTTAAACTTATAACAACGCGTGGCGACGTAAACGCTGACAGTGCGAAACGTGATGTACGGTACAGTCTACACACTGTTGACCGTACATGCTGCCACCGCGAGAGAAGGAAGAGTGGTGGTGATAATGGTATCAAAAAATTTATGGTTTAATGGTTAGTGAGTGACGTGAGACAAGGTGATAAACAATATTTGCTTATTCTAATGGAACCCTAATGTCTCTATCACAATAATCACTAAAATGATGCTTATGCACTATAGGAGAAGTGGACTGGTCTTTCACTTTATCACTACACTTATCACTATTTTTAACACTAGATTGCCCATGGTTCACTACACTTACACACTGGTCACTAACACTATACACAAACGCTGCGTTCGCCAGCCCCCGCGGCTCAGGGCGCGGCGGGCCCGACGCGGTAGGCGCCGGCGCTGCGCTAGCAGCTGCCAGCGCGCTGGAGTCCTGGCGGCGGCTGCGGCACGGGCGCCACCGCCGCACGGCGTGCGCGGCTGCCCCGGCCACCAACACACCCGCCACCACGTATATCGCGACGTAATGGTGAACGTCGTGATAGGATATACCACCCTTTAGACCACTCTCTGATCGCATTTGTTTTATTTTAACGCCTATATCATCTAAATCCTGATCGTGGCCACCCATTACTGAAGCTGGCTCCGAAATCAGCGACACGACAAGTCGGTTTAATTTTTTGTTTAAAAATAATAATTTCACCCGTTTTAGTTATATATTTTGTTAAGTTGTTATTAATACGTCTTAAGAACGTCTAAAATAAACGGTCGAATGTATAATTGAATACGCGCCAAGCTTCCATTAGGTATTGTTGTTAAGGTGATGATGATGATTACTGTAAGTTACAAAGTGGCATATGCTTGCAGTTCTTGGTTTCAACATCTTATTTTTAGGAGCATATGCTGCATTGTGTTACTTCAGTAAAAGTCAAAATCACTATATGTGTCGATATAAATTTCGAGGAGTTCCCTCGATTCCTCATGGATCGCATTATCCGGTTTCCACCTTAGTGACTAAATGACCAATTTCGAATTAAACCCTTTACAACAACAAACAGCAGAGTAATGTTCAAAGATCTCCGTGTTAGTGTAAAATACTATGAGAAGTACCTTTTATATCATCATAATGTGGTGATGATGATGTTTACTCTAATTGACAGGGTGGCATATGCTTGCAGCTTGCAGTTCTTTAAACAACGCCGAAATCCCCAAACATGTATCTAACCTGTCAAGCGTCGATTGCCGACGGTCGGTAAGTGACAGCTATATCCCCAAGCGTCGCTTGCCGACGGTCGGCAAGGCGGGAAAGCCCATAGAAATGTATTTATAATTTGTAAGTGGTTTGTTTGTACCACGTAATTTTAACATTTATGTAATTAATATTAAGTTTTTTATGCGTATATTAAGTATTTTCTATAATTCTACTATAAATTACTTCGGAAAATCGATCGAAAAATATACGTTTTTATTGAGATTTTTATCATAGTGAGTTTATGATTTTCTTGTAAAATGCATTTTGAATTGAACATTTCATTAGATATTTTATTAGAACAGTATTTATTGTAGAATCTAGGAATAGAATTTATGGATAATAATAAGTAAATTAGTTACTATGATTGTTTTTGTAAGACATTTCCGTCAAAATAGGACTATTTTCGGAGGGTTCAATTAGTTACTATTTACATTGTGCGTTGTAAAAAATTAATGTGTTATTGTAATATTTAACATCCTGAACTGCATAAAAATATAAAAATATTCATATAATTATGTCCCAGTTACAGTTTATTGAGCAATCAAAATATGTACTATGTCAGATATTTTTCATAGTAATTGTAATTAGTTTTGCTCCAATCCTTGTTAGTACAACTGTTTTTGTATTTAAATATTTTGTATTATATATCCAATTACGTAATTAAAGCAAAATTCACTGTATAGAAACATAAATTTTATATTTAATTGAGTTTTCAAACAATATATGAAAAAAAAATCAAAGTTTATTTGTTTGCATCAAGATTTCATTTAATAAATGAGTATATTTCTAAATTCCATTTACGTCATCACTTAGGAAATCTATTCTACTTTTTAAATATATATAATTTGCATAGGTTTTACATACATTATAACAATATAATTCGGAAAAATAAAAATCGCGGGAATCGAAATTAGACTGACAATTTTATAGTAGGTAACTGTAATTTGTTTTATATCTGTTTTTCTATTTAAATTTTATGTATAATGTGTGCATTTACGTAAACAAAGCAAATTTCACTATATAGAAACATAAATTTGGCCTTACTTTAGGTTTGCAATGGAATATTAAAAAAATACGTGTGTGTTATGTTTGAATCAAGATTTCTTTTATTAAATTAGTATTTTTCTTAATTCCAGTTATATCATCAATTAGGATATTTAATCTCCTTTCTAAATATATAACATGAATAGGTTTTATTTACACTTTAACAATTTAATCTTGAAAAAAAAAAAACACGGGAGTTGCCTGCGTCAGGGTGACGGACGCCATCAGCTGTTTCATTTGTCATTCTGTGAAATTGCGTTTATACATTCGTGTTAGTACTTGAGACCGTCATAAATCTTATCCATTATCATTAGTAGACCGTACTAATAACAATCAACATGTGTGAATGAGTATCGGGTTCAAAGGTCGGGTTATTGTTTACGTTGAAGTGTTTAGTTTCAAGTGCTTCGAGAGGAGTGTGGTGTAATTTGTTATAAATCTGTCTGCTTCGATTCATAATACGTAATCACTTAGGGAATATATTCTATTTTTAAATATACATAACATGAATAGGTTTTATTTAAAATAAAATATTGAAATCCTGAAAAATAATATCACGGGAGAAGGCGGGAGACGTGGGGGGGTATCGTTTTTTGGCGCGAAAAACACTTCGACGCGTGAGGGGGGTAACTGTCAAAAAACTCTGACACGCTAGAGAGGATAATGAGTCAGGAGTTCTATTCTATACTTCTGGATCTAGGGTATACCTTGGAGCAAAATATTACTTTTTGATAGCATGTGCTTGGACTTCTTTAGAAAAAGTTGAAATCACCATATGTTTCCAAACTTCAAATAATTTGTCCCCAAATTAAAAATATTGTTGTCACCCTTGTTAAAAAGAGACGGAGCGGTTTGTATTGTATCTCCCTCTCGGCACAAATTTGATGCCGAGAGCTCTTTCCAGTTGTATATAATACTTACAAATTCCTTGGTTTGCCTACATTGTCCGCGACCTCAGATTTGCAGGCTTTATAGTGAATATGCCGCTTTAGAAAAATTCAAAAATGTTATAAAATAAATACTCGACACTGGATACTGCAAAGCCTTGGCATTATTGTGGTATTTATATAAGTAGTAATCCATTGTTAATGAAATTAAATTATAAATGCTTTCATTTATTTGAATTTTCTTTTTTACTTTTAGAAAAATTCAAAAATGTTATAAAATAAATACTCGACACTGGATACTGCAAAGCCTTGGCATTATTGTGGTATTTATATAAGTAGTAATCCATTGTTAATGAAATTAAATTATAAATGCTTTCATTTATTTGAATTTTCTTTTTTACTTTTAGAAAAATTCAAAAATGTTATAAAATAAATACTCGACACTGGATACTGCAAAGCCTTGGCATTATTGTGGTATTTATATAAGTAGTAATCCATTGTTAATGAAATTAAGTTATAAATGCTTTCATTTACTTATTTGAATTTTCTTTTTTACTTTTAATTCTACATTCAAAATAACCGGGAATTTCCCTCTCCATCTTGGGACTTTTTTCAAATTTTCGGGATAACTTTAACATACACAGATTGGACTCTCTCTAGTCTTCATAGTTTTTGTATTTAATGTATAAAATTAGTAGAATACTAACAATTAAATAGTCGTTAACGTGCACAAGTGTTGGCAAGTGATACAACTTCAAAAAGCGCGCTATTTCCAAAACTCCCTAAGAAGTTTTAGTAAAGTGGTAACTTTACTGAATCAACTGACTTGATTCATTGACTACACTGACGATTTATTTGGACTTTGACTAGACCTTGGATTTGACGTGTTGAAAACTAGTACGAAAATTTTGTACGGTGGTTTGGTGTCCGTACAGGAGTAAAAGACAAGTTAAGCTCAATGGGTTTATTGAACACTTAACTTATACTAAATGGTTAATGGTAAAATGGTGAAATGGTTAAGAGAGCACGCGAACCGATTGGCGGCTTGACGCGAACTGGTTAAATTTTAAACTTATAACAACGCGTGGCGACGTAAACGCTGACAGTGCGAAACGTGATGTACGGTACAGTCTACACACTGTTGACCGTACATGCTGCCACCGCGAGAGAAGGAAGAGTGGTGGTGATAATGGTATCAAAAAATTTATGGTTTAATGGTTAGTGAGTGACGTGAGACAAGGTGATAAACAATATTTGCTTATTCTAATGGAACCCTAATGTCTCTATCACAATAATCACTAAAATGATGCTTATGCACTATAGGAGAAGTGGACTGGTCTTTCACTTTATCACTACACTTATCACTATTTTTAACACTAGATTGCCCATGGTTCACTACACTTACACACTGGTCACTAACACTATACACAAACGCTGCGTTCGCCAGCCCCCGCGGCTCAGGGCGCGGCGGGCCCGACGCGGTAGGCGCCGGCGCTGCGCTAGCAGCTGCCAGCGCGCTGGAGTCCTGGCGGCGGCTGCGGCACGGGCGCCACCGCCGCACGGCGTGCGCGGCTGCCCCGGCCACCAACACACCCGCCACCACGTATATCGCGACGTAATGGTGAACGTCGTGATAGGATATACCACCCTTTAGACCACTCTCTGATCGCATTTGTTTTATTTTAACGCCTATATCATCTAAATCCTGATCGTGGCCACCCATTACTGAAGCTGGCTCCGAAATCAGCGACACGGACGTCTTGTTGTGGTTGAAGATGTGGTTGATGGGAAGAATGTCTATCGTTGGTATATCAGTCTTGATGGTGTAAGTATTGTTCTGAAGTCTTTGTGCATAGATGGTTATGTCGTTACCTTTCAGAACACAGTCTGTTCCCAGCCTTATTATACCGCTACTATTTAGACGGTTGGAAAACATTTGGTCTCCACAAATGATTCGCACTGGACACGAGTCGCAGCAAAAGAAAAAGTAAGTATTAACGTCGTTTAACTGGGACCACCAGTCTTGACACCTAGCAGTTTTGGTTCTGCAAAGCTTCGTCTCCTGGTCCTTGGTGCACAAGATGTCGTCATGCCTCATATGTGAAATTGGTTTCTGTAGTGAACAAAGTTGTATTTCCGAATCTAAATGAATACACTTATGCAATTCTAATTGCGATATGGACATGAATGAATCTCTTCGTAAGTTGATCGCTATGTAATCCGATGCTGGAACTAGGGTGACCATGGTTTTGCCATTTTTTCTCGGTATAGGATAAATTTTATAGACTTGGTAATTATCTCTACTCACTAATGGTATTCTAATTTCAAAAATAAAATAATCTTTTAACATTTTAGCTCTAACTTTAAGTAGATGGTAAATTTTGGTAAATTCGGTATGAGGATTGTCAATTGGTAAACTTAAATCGTTGGACAGTTTTCCTGAAATAATATTTAACTCTTCTAAAAGCTGGTCGGGTTTCAAAAGATGTATGTTAAACTTCCCAAAGTACACCTCCGAAACTGTATCTAATAGGACATCCTGCATATTCTTTAAATTTGACTCCAAACCGTTAGCTGCCATAGAGCATAACAAAAATTCATTTGTGGTTTCTACGTCTTTTAATTGACTCTTTACATCATTGGTAACATTTTCTAATTGGTTAAGATAATGTGTAAATATTTTATGTTGTTTATCTATAGAGCCTTGCATCCTTTTCAATACATTATATTCCGCTTCTACTACAGAAGTCTGGTTTTTCCATAGCACAGCGAGATGGTTTTGGTTTTCTCTAATTAAATCTATGTCCTTAATATATTGTTCTGCGAATTGGTCATCCAGTACGCCGAACAGCGCGTGTGCAACATTACCCACGACGTTGATAAGGCCGCGTTTGCGCCGCGCGTGCCCGTGTGGGAACTGCTGCGTCGACAGAATGTTATTGTAATGCATTAACTCTGTATAGCTGTGCCGTAATTGTATTAGAATGGACTCACAATGATTTCTTACTGACGATTCTTTACAGATATATTCCATGTGATCTATATATTTAGATAATAATTTACTGCCTTGCCAATAAGGTCCTAAATCATAATAAACTACCAGTTTCCATTCGTCTTGTACTACTCGCATGGTAGATATTTTATCAAAATATAAACTTTGACTACCGTTAAAGTTTATTGTGTTATAAGCACACGTGGCTGGTGAAAATAAAAAGGTAAATAACATAAGCGACATGGTAAATAAATGGTAAATGCCTTTTCTAGCTCGCCGCTTTGGTTTTGGTAAACTATTATTGGACTGGTTATTCGGCTGGTTATGGTCAGTATTTTGGGGAATTTGGTTTATGTTCCCGTCGTTGGAATAGTTAATTGGTAAAAGAGATAATTTCACGACTGGTCTCTTCATAACACCGTTTTTGGTTTTTACGGAAACTACTCTTACTAGCCCATCTTGCCCCGGATGTAGCTGCACGATTCGACCGAGAGCCCATTTACCCGGTGGCAGGTTAGCGTCGTGTATAATAACAATATCACCTAGATTTAAGTTTGGTTGTGAACGTTGCCACTTAGATCTTGTGTTCAATTGTGTAAGATATTCCGTTCTCCATCTCTTCCACACATCTTGGTAAATTTTCTGTACTAGCTGCCATCTGGTTCGTAGATCGTGTTCAGACTCAACAATGGTCAATGTTGGTCCACTGGAAAGAAAATGAGACGGAGTAAGGAAAGCCAAGTCTTCAACGTCTTCGCTCAACGGGCACAGAGGTCTAGAGTTGAGGCAGCCCTCTAGCTGAGCTAACAAGGTGGAGAACTCCTCGTAGGTTAGTTTTTGCTCGCCTATCACTCTCTTCAGATGGTATTTCAGACTCTTCACGGCCGCCTCCCACAGACCGCCTGCGCTAGGCCAAGAAGGTGCGTTGAAGTGCCATTCTATCGACATATCAGCTATTTCTGCATAAAAGTGGTCATTTAATATAGATTTTAAATTAATTATCTCTTCTTGCAGGACTCTATTCGCCTTTATAAAATTCGTCCCGTTATCACTATAAATGTGACCGGGCGATCCTCTCCTGGCCGCGAGCCTTCGAAGGGCTGCCAAGAATGATGAAGCGGTGAGATCCGAAACCAACTCCAAGTGCACGGCCTTGGTTACCATACACACGAAGACGGCGATATATCTCTTGGTACATCTCACACCTCTTCCCTTCGCAGACTTGACGTCAACAAAACCGGTGAAATCAACCCCTGTATGGTAGAAAGGTCGGGTTCTGTTGACCCTGGCTGGTGGTAAATCTCCCATCAACTGGTCATGTTTCAGGGGGTCGTGCCTTCTACACAGCACACATCTCCGCAGCCTCTTCTTTACAGCATTATTTCCTCCTAAAATCCAATATTCTTGACGCAACCAAGCTAAGGTTAATCGTGCACCCCCATGAAAGGTCATTTTATGTCCCTGGTCAATAAACATGTCGGTAAGTTGATGGTTATGTGGTAAAATGCACGGATGCTTCATCCTATCTTCTAATTTGGCGTTGGTTAATCGCCCCCCAACCCTCAAAAGTCCTTGGTCATCAATAAATGGTTTTAATTTTAGTAAATTACTTTTGGGGTTAGGTTGGTTATGGTTTTTAATATATTGCATATCTTCTAAAAATTCTATTTGCTGTACATATTTTATAATTAAGTATTTAGCTTTCCTTATTTCAAGTATAGTTAGGTAACGTGGTTGTTTATATGACTTAGGTGTAAATCGCAACACCCACGCAAGCACTCTCGAAGCTCGCGTAAAATCGCTGTATCTGCTAATAATATTTTCTAGGACTTTGTTTTCATATTTAATTGTAGTGACATTTATATTTAATAATGATTTTTTAAGCTCTTCGCTGGTAGTATATGATGAATTGGTTAATTTTGACTCATCGAATGATTGTAGCCAGTGGGGTCCTCTCCACCACATGGAATGGTTAATCAGCTGTTCTGTGGTGATGCCCCTACTTGCGCAGTCAGCTGGGTTATCTTTGGTTGACACATAATGCCAGCTGCTTGGTGGTATAACGTCTGTCACCTGCTTCACCCTATTCGCGACGAATGGTTTCCACTTAATTGGATCGCCATTGAGCCAACCCAAAACTGCTGTCGAGTCGGACCAACCGTAGATTTTGATGTTATAATCTGTTAGGCAATTACAGGTGATCTTCATGACCTTGGTAAGTAGAACAGCTGCACATAATTCTAATCTTGGTAACGAAACATTTTTCTTTACAGGTACGAGACGAGACTTAGCAGCCACTAGGACTACAGAACTTTGGTTGCTGTGAATATTGTTGACTCTGCAGTACACAACACAAGCGTAGGCATTTTGCGATGAATGACAAAACCCATGTAATTCTATGGTATCATTCTTAGAACACTGTATCCATCTTGGTATGGTTATATGGTTAATATTGATGATGTCAGCTTCCATGGTTTTCCATTTGGTGTTTAAATCAGCTGGAAGGTCGTCGTCCCATTGTAGATTTAAAACCCAAACTTCTTGGAAAAGTAACTTCAATTTGGTGGTAATGGGCGAAAGCCATCCAAGTGGATTGAATATTTTGGATATATTCGAGAGTAAACTTCTTTTGGTGAGCTTACGGACTGGTTCGGATTTTAATTGAAATGTAAAATAATCATCGTTAGGATGCCACTTAAGTCCTAATGCTTTAGTTGATTCCTGGTGTTTAAAAACGTATGCTTGGTCTTCACACGATGACTGGTTTTCTGGTAATACATCTGGTTTGTTAGACGACCATTTCCTTAAATTAAATCCACCTAATTTAAGGAGATTTATGAGGTCAGAAATCAACTTTTTAGCAGATTCCAGGTCATGCTGTCCATGAAGCAGGTCATCCATGTAGAACCTGGAAGCCAGGGCTTCGGCTGCTTCTGGATAATGGTGACCCTCATCCTTAGCCAGACGCTTCAATGTCATCATGGCTAGGAATGGGGCGGCCTTGGTGCCGTATGTGACAGTGGTAAGTTGGTATTCCTCTAATGGTTGCCTTTCTGAGTCTCTCCACATGATCTTCTGGAGCGGCTGGTCATCCTCATGGACATCTATAAACCTGAACATCTTCTCTATATCCGCAGTGAAGGCTATTTGGTACTGCCTCCACTTTAAGATGAGAGTAAATAAATCTTCTTGCAAATTTGGTCCGCTGTACATAAGGTCATTCAACGAAAATCCAGTCGAAGTTTTCGCAGACGCATTAAAAACAACTCGTGTGGCAGTGGTCGTAGAATCCGTTCGTATTACACAATGGTGCGGCAAATAACATTGAAGGATCGGGTTACCGTTGCATTTCTTCATATGGTTTAAATTTATATATTCATTTATAAATTGTTTGTAGTTTTGTTCGATAAATTTATTTTTAGAAAATCTTCGTTCTAACTGATGAAATTGGGCCACAGCTTTGGTTTTAGAGTCACCCAATTTTTCGGTAATCTCTGGTTTGAGAGGTAATCTTACGACATAACGTCCATCTGGTTGACGCGTCGTATGCTGCTGGTAATGATTAAGGCAATGGTTATCTTCATCAGAAATATTAATAGAGTTGTCTGAGATGTCTTCAATCTCCCAGAACCGCTGTATATCTTGCAAATCGACCATGACGAAGTTGCAATATTTTTGGGTTGGTTTAATGGTTCCACTTAAAATCCAACCGAGCTTGGTATTTTGCGCGATCGGTAGTGATGTGCCATTACGAATTAAACCTGGTAAAATAATTAATTCGTAGACATCGACACTTAAAATTAAATCTACTGGTCTACTTTTGTAAAATTCCGGATCGGCAAGTGGTAACTTTTGTAAATACGGCCACGTTGGTTTTTCAAAGGATTCGTTTGGTAAATTCCCGACGACATGTTTCATAACATAGGCTTCAGTCTTAAATGTAAAATTATTATGAATCGAAGATGCTGCAATCTCAACAACTCCCCGACTATTGTTGGCCTTCGCGCCAACCCCCACCACCACACAGGGGCGCCTTATCCTCGGTAGGCCTAAAAGTTGAGCGGCATTCTCCGTAATAATAGAAGACTCTGCGCACGGGTCTATGAGGGCTCGCATGGTATGGTGACAGCCATCAATGGACCGTATATTAATTTTAGCTGTCGCTAATAATTTGGGCCTGGTTTCTTGTGGTGCATTGGTTACGCATATGTTCGATTTCCTGGTAGGATGTTCGATGTTGGTATTACTAGAAGTAGAAGGAGCAAAAGTAACAAGGGCATTGTGTAGAAGAGTATTATGCTGTTGGTTACAAAAACGGCAAGTTTTTTCCGAAGAACATTCCTTGTCATAATGGTTAATTAAGCAGTTTTTACATAATTTATTTGTTTCTACTGCTTTAAGTCTATTCAGCGGTGACGATTCCAGAAATTGTTTGCATTTAAACAATTCATGGCAACAGTTTTTACAGAGTATGCATTTCCGTTGTGTTGTAATGTTCACTGGTTTTGTGTTAACATGGTTTATTGTAGCTGGCCTTGGTTTAAAGTTTCTGTTCATAAAGTTATGTAAATGATTATTTGGTTGCTTATCGACCCATGGTTTTTGATGCTGGTTTTGATATGCTTGAGATGAACCTGTTTTATTGAAATCTTGCTTACGACGAGAGCTTTCTAGAGACGTAAACTTCATTTCTAAAAATTTCAAAAATTCTGACAAAGACGGCAGTTCCTTAGGAGTCTTTAGCGACTCTATGTAATCGTGATGGGTTTCGGTATCTAACTTTTGGCATAAAATGTATACAATCAATGGGTCCCAATTAGAGATGTCGATTCCCATTGCTTTTATAGAGTTCAGACACTCGTTGGTGGTGTCATGTAACTTTTTGATGACCGCTGCAGATTGTTGTTGAATGGTAGGTATGGTTAGTAATAGTTGTATGTGGGAATTAAATATTAACCTAGTATTATGGTAACGTTGGTTTAATATATCCCAGCATACTTCATAATTTTCAGAATTAATTCGTAAATGGTGAACTAATTTTTCAGCCTCCCCGCGAAGCTTACTTTTCAAAAACTGCATTTTTTGCGCATTCGGTAAGGATTTATTTTTATGAATAGTTTCGGAGAACAAATCCTTAAAACATATCCAATCTTGGTAATTTCCGCTGAACGTGGGAATATCCATTTGTGGTGTTGAACGTTCCCTGTAAGATGACGACCACATCTGTTTGTTCACGGCTTTCTTCATGGTATTGTATCTTCTCTCCATCTCAACGAAGGCTGACTCATATTCTTCATTATCTAACAATCCCTCGCTGTCAATATCCCAATGAAAAGAATCAATGACCGACCATCTGGATTGAATACTTCTTAAAATGTCCTCGAACTCCCAGCGTTCGGAGCAGCTTTCAAGGTCGACCGCCTCAATGGTTCGAGAAAGCGCCTTGAAGTTGCTTTTTTGCTTGCGAAGCATTTCTTCTACCCTACTTGAATTACCTTGGTTCGAAAGTTTAGGCGCAGGAAAACTAAAAGAGCTAGACGTACCCTCCTGGGCGGGAGAGGGAAAATCGTGCCTCTCTGAGCCCTGCGATAATGGTGTAGCTGGTCTCAGAAATGGTTTGCTGGGTTCGCTGGTTACGTAATTAGAGATCATATTCCTAACCTCATGGTAAAAATCTTTTGTCCGTTGGTAATGGTTTTCCGTAAAATAGCGGTGGTTAAGATCTTCGAATTCAGCACATAGCCTGGTATGGTTTATCTGGAATTCATTCCAGTACGAGTCCAATGTGTTAAGACGTTTTTCTATATAAGCGGGCGTCTTACGATCATGCCCGTCCTTCTTGAAATTAATACACAGCGTGTTAATAGAGGATATGATTTGGTTTTGGATATTTATTAGAGCCTCCATGGTTGCGGGCATTATAATGGTCAACAGAGAGTGGTTAAAAAGTGGTAAAAAAAGGAAAGATCTTACTTGAAGTCTGGCACGTGGTGATCTGGTATGACCTCTGAAGTCTTCCTGATGATAGTAGCTGGTGAAGTCGCTGGTCTGGTGAACTGGTTACTTTCCACACACGAGCACTTTGGTTCAAATTGGTACACTGGTTTAGTTCTGGTCCACTGGTTTCACTTCACACGCGAAGTATGAGGGTTAAGTTACTGGTCACTGGTTAATTACACGAAAGACCACAATGATCCTCGATTTTTTAAATGGTAAATTAACTGGTCACTGGTTCAATAGTCGAAGGACCACAATGATCCCCGAATTTTTAAATGGTAAATTAACTGGTCACTGGTTCAATAGTCGAAGGACCACAATGATCCCCGAATTTTTAAATGGTAAATTAACTGGTCACTGGTTCAATAGTCGAAGGACCACAATGTACGGTGGTTTGGTGTCCGTACAGGAGTAAAAGACAAGTTAAGCTCAATGGGTTTATTGAACACTTAACTTATACTAAATGGTTAATGGTAAAATGGTAAAATGGTTAAGAGAGCACGCGAACCGATTGGCGGCTTGACGCGAACTGGTTAAATTTTAAACTTATAACAACGCGTGGCGACGTAAACGCTGACAGTGCGAAACGTGATGTACGGTACAGTCTACACACTGTTGACCGTACAAATTTTATTTTCCCACCTTTTAACTTGACACTGGCAATGGTTTTAAGCCGTGCCGCTATATTTATAAAAAAATAACAAATTGAAAACCAATTATTTTTTATTCTGTTTTATTTAACTTAATTAAATTTTCATTTTTAATTTCAACAAAATGCTATCGCCTAATGTAAGATCTATTATCACTGTAGATACATTAAATTAGACCATTTTTTAAATTCGACGAGAACAATCTTCAAATGGAAAGTCATTATTCGTAAAAGACTCAGTCTGCTTATAAACCTGAAAATAACATTACAATGTTATTATCTAACAAAAACATATCATAGCGACACAAATAAGAAGCAAAGTCGTGGGCAAAAATACATTGTTATTACAAAATTAAAAAAATAAATACATTGTTTGATATTTTTTCCTAAATGACTATCCAAATCCATAACTATTGGTTAGAAACGTCAAATTTGTATCGCGAAAATCCGGCAAATGACGACGACGTTTTTAACAAATAGTTTATTAAAACTGGCCATTAGTAGCTATCCTCCAGCCTCGGGGCTTGTAGAATGTTAATTTAAAATTTCAATAATTTAAAAAAAGTACTGTACAAACCCGCACAGCCAACATCACGGCAGCCACCGCTTCGGTATGAGCTTGTAGCCGGCGTACAGGAGCGCGCCCACGCACGCCACGCGCAGCGACGCGCGCAACACGCGCGTGGACAGCGACGGCGGGGACACCCTGTAATACACATAATAATAGTAATAGGCTAGATGACTAAATTTTTTTTATTGTAATTGCTTACTACGATGGCTCAACGATCCAAAGTGGATCTTGGCCTCCGACACAAGTTACTCCCGGTCCCGGTCTAGTGCAGTTTCTCGCCATTCTGTGGCTTGAAGATCGCGCAGGTCAGACTCTATGACATCACTCCAGCGTTACCGTGGACGACCGATAGGTCGTCGCCCGACCGGACGTCCCTCTTGTAATTATTATTTTTAAATTAAATTACTATAATAATTTTTAATGGCACAAAAGTAATAGTACTCTTAAATATGAGTAACTTCTCAGAAGAAACAGTGTGTCAAAAGTCAATATTTTCAAAGGTACAAAGATTTGTATACAAAATTTCGCGTCTCGTGAAAACGCTCCATACTAAAGTCGTACCTATCTGTGACATCACGCCTAGGTTAAAGTGTATGAAGTATATAGTGCCTTGGGGTAATTCCGAAAATGGGGAAATTCCGAAATTAATTAAAATCTACTAAAACAAGCAAAATTTCTTTAAATGGGAACATTAGTTAAGCGGCCAATTTGTTTGTCTTCGCTGCATCAATTGCCGCCCGGTAAAATCAGCGACAAGGCGTACGTTATGTAAAATTTTCTTCGATTTGTGTCTTTTGCGTCATTTTTGTTGATTCGCAATAACTCCAACATGTAAATATTGTATATTTCGAAATTCTGGTTAGTAAATTAAATATGAGTTTTTATATATTATAGCTAATCGTTTTTTATTGATATTAAATGCAATGTATACCTAATGCACAGGATCTGTGCAGTCGAGATTTCAATAATAGGGAATATGCATTATTTTTTTTTATTTTTTTAAACGTTTCTACTGGTTATAACATTACCAAAAATATATATAACACGTCATCAAATACATTATCCATTAAGCTGGAAAAAATGTTTAAAAATCAGTATAATTTTTGCGCGGTTTAAACACGCCATTTTCGCGGGCTTGGGTTGTGACGTCATCGTACACGAAAAAGACATTTGACAGATAAAATCATAGACGAGTCAGAGCATAAAATTCAATTTAACGTCAGTCATGTCATTGTCACGAAAGACAGCGTCGTGTAGCGTGACGTCACACGCGCGTCACCATTGGTCGCGACTCGCGACCAATGGTGACGCGTTTCGCAATTTTAAATATCCCGGGCTGATTTTGCATTTTTTATATTTTTTTTTTCGAGTTAAATAGGAACTAAATTTAAAAAAATATATTTTAGTTATAATGTGACGACAATAAAGAACAGGGAAAAAAATATTTCAGGCAAATTAAATTTTTATGCATATTCCCTATTACGGAATTCCCCCACATTATGTCGTAATTTCCCCCACATCATTAAATCATGACAATGTTACAAAACCCTACATTTAAATAATAAATATACCATTTATAATTTCAATATTTATGACAAATTAGCCATGAAGTAATTATATAACTCAATAAATACATTCATTTATTCAAATATTGATTATTTTTAAATGACAGACCAAAACTTAGACCTATAGTCAACTCGATGGAAAACCTGTCGGAATTACCCCAAGGCACCTTATACGGCCGCAGAAACATATTTGTAAATATCTCCGATATTTGTGCGTTTAAGTTCATATTACCATAATGAACGTTTTTGTACATGATGTAAGTAAACTAATGATGTAGGTTTTGTTTATTAATTTAGGAAACTTTTTTGTAATTTGTAGATAGATGTAGGTATCTCATTGCTAAACTACACATAAAATATTTTTTTTCCATTTACCAAGTACGAGTAGTAATGTCTCAATATTTCTGAATATATTAATGAAACTAAATATTTTAGATGTAGTCATGATCGTTATTATATTATTAGAGTGCGAGGATAAAGTATGTCTGTATCATCGCACACGGCCGTCTTTTGCACGTTCATACGCAACGGTTCTCTGTCGTTATGTAACTATATTTTAAAGTAAAAAAACCTTTGATTACATAAAAATATCTATATATGCACCGTAATGACCTCAAAACGGGAGCGCTTCTCCTCTACTCGCCACAGAACTATCTTGATGAGTTATTTAACCCTATTTGGTGGTGATTTTAGATGGATATTCGCTCTGTGCACGACTTTAGCGCCACCTAGCGTTCGCAACTTTGTTGGCTCTGACCGTTCTGGCGTTTTTAAATTTTTTGGCGGCATTGTGATAAAATATTAAAACAATAATTTTCCTTAAGAGTTTTTAGCATGGTCTATCAGCATGGAAATTTGCAAGTTTCTATCTCCTATAGTTTAAAAATGCTAGGGGGGGACCAACTTACAAACTACTTTGGAGGCCGATTACTCGAAAATGGTCAACTTTATAAAAAAGTAACGAATGAAACCTTGCCTTTATTTTAAAAGACCTATTCTACGATACCCCACACGATGGGGTAGAGTAAAAAAATATTTTTCATCCCCACTTCACATGTATGGAGAGCCACCCCTAAAATATAAAATTATTTTTTTTTTATGTTCCCGAAACCGTGATCTATACACAATCTATAACTGTACCAAATTTCATCAATTTATATTCATAATTACAGGAGCTAGAGGCGCGGACAGACAGACAGACAGACTGACGGACAGAGCGAAACTATAAGGGTTCCTTAAGTATTACGGAACCCTAAAAATACTATTATGTTATTAATGTAAACTTCAAAATTACTGTGATTTGGGTGGACAGTGTTGTGTAATCACTTTTTGGTCATTCAAATTAAATATGGCATGTAAAATCTATTCAAAAGTGTGTTTTATTTTGGTTATATCTGGGTTTGCTTACTTCTTTTTTAATTGTAGTTTTAATGTAAAACAAAAAGATAAAGCTACTTTAATGGTTTTATTAAATAATAATAAATTTAATTAATTTAAATTTTAGTAATAAATTAAATATTGTTTTCAGATCAAAATGAGTATTATTTTAAAGACCGGGTTTGTGAGTATCACTCGATATAAAATTTCAACCACAAACCGTTTGTAAAGGAAAATTGTTGGTATCTGTTGGACATGTCCGAGATGTAGCGGAATTAAGAACAAAACAAGGACAGAGTTCTATACTTAACGCCTGCATTATCACACAAACATCTGTTACATTAAAACTTTGATACCTTAAAAAACGCTTTTAGAATTTTAGAAAATTAGAGATTGCTTCGGCATTGACAGATGACAGAGCCTACATTATTTCTACTTTTTGCCATCATGAGCGCTGCGATCGATTATGATACCCCCACCTAGTACTTCGCACCCAGCGAATACAAATACATAATAGATACGTAGTTGCAAGTCAAACCATTTTGTTACCTGTCCCCCAGTACCAATTTCAAATACAAACTCACGACTACAATCATGAGCAGGTATAGTGTTCTTACAATTTAGTTGTATTACAATGACGGTATGCAGGATGAGCTTCACAATACAATGGCCAATGACACGTCTGTTTTTATATCATACAAATAACATAATATAAATAATAACAAAAAACAAGGTGTGACGACAGTCAACCTGCTTTATAAAAACTCGATAAGATTCCCTGATAGTACATTGCAGTTAACTCACGTGAGCAACGGCACAATGTCCTGCGGCGTGATCTTGCCCCAGTGTTCGACGATGCCCGCCACGTGCCCGATACCAACCACGCCCACTATGCGGCACGGCTCGCGACCTGAAAAAGTACAGAGTTAAATATATATACTACATATAATATCTGTATAAGATATTTACAGTTACGTCAAATATATACTGACACACGGTCAGTATACTCACGCGGCTGCAGCGCGGCGACCTGCAGCGAATGGCACAGGTACATGTCGCGCTCCACCACAAACACGCGCTTCAGCGGCGGGAACTACCAGCCCACCTGCTGCTGCTGCTCGTGTGTCAGTATACTCACGCGGCTGCAGCGCGGCGACCTGCAGCGAATGGCACAGATACATGTCGCGCTCCACCACAAACACGCGCTTCAGCGGCGGGAACTCCCTGCCCACCTGCTGCTGCTGCTCGTGTGTCAGTATACTCACGCGGCTGCAGCGCGGCGACCTGCAGCGAATGGCACAGGTACATGTCGCGCTCCACCACAAACACGCGCTTCAGCGGCGGGAACTACCAGCCCACCTGCTGCTGCTGCTCGTGTGTCAGTATACTCACGCGGCTGCAGCGCGGCGACCTGCAGCGAATGGCACAGATACATGTCGCGCTCCACCACAAACACGCGCTTCAGCGGCGGGAACTACCAGCCCACCTGCTGCTGCTGCTCGTGTGTCAGTATACTCACGCGGCTGCAGCGCGGCGACCTGCAGCGAATGGCACAGATACATGTCGCGCTCCACCACAAACACGCGCTTCAGCGGCGGGAACTACCGGCCCGCCTGCTGCTGCTCGTGTGTCAGTATACTCACGCGGCTGCAGCGCGGCGACCTGCAGCGAGTGGCACAGGTACATATCGCGCTCCACCACAAACACGCGCTTCAGCGACGGGAACTACCGGCCCGCCTGCTGCTGCTCGTGTGTCAGTATACTCACGCGGCTGCAGCGCGGCGACCTGCAGCGAATGGCACAGATACATGTCGCGCTCCACCACAAACACGCGCTTCAGCGGCGGGAACTACCAGCCCACCTGCTGCTGCTGCTCGTGTGTCAGTATACTCACGCGGCTGCAGCGCGGCGACCTGCAGCGAATGGCACAGGTACATGTCGCGCTCCACCACAAACACGCGCTTCAGCGGCGGGAACTACCAGCCCACCTGCTGCTGCTGCTCGTGTGTCAGTATACTCACGCGGCTGCAGCGCGGCGACCTGCAGCGAATGGCACAGATACATGTCGCGCTCCACCACAAACACGCGCTTCAGCGGCGGGAACTACCGGCCCGCCTGCTGCTGCTCGTGTGTCAGTATACTCACGCGGCTGCAGCGCGGCGACCTGCAGCGAGTGGCACAGGTACATATCGCGCTCCACCACAAACACGCGCTTCAGCGGCGGGAACTACCGGCCCGCCTGCTGCTGCTCGTGTGTCAGTATACTCACGCGGCTGCAGCGCGGCGACCTGCAGCGAGTGGCACAGGTACATATCGCGCTCCACCACAAACACGCGCTTCAGCGGCGGGAACTACCGGCCCGCCTGCTGCTGCTCGTGTGTCAGTATACTCACGCGGCTGCAGCGCGGCGACCTGCAGCGAATGGCACAGATACATGTCGCGCTCCACCACAAACACGCGCTTCAGCGGCGGGAACTACCAGCCCACCTGCTGCTGCTGCTCGTGTGTCAGTATACTCACGCGGCTGCAGCGCGGCGACCTGCAGCGAATGGCACAGATACATGTCGCGCTCCACCACAAACACGCGCTTCAGCGGCGGGAACTCGCCCGCCATCTCCTCCAGCATGTCCTCTAGCATCTTCTTCTGCTTGCACCGCTCCACCTCCTCCGCACTGTAGGATTCCAATAAAGCCATTGTATTAAAAAAGTTATAGTACATAGTTGTAAAATGTAAGGGTTCTAGACACTTATGTTTTTACTAATGTACAGTAATTTTATTTTAATGTAATAATGAAATAACTGTTACTTGGTAATTATTGACCCAAAAAATATGCTGACATAAAAGCCATTTTCTGCTTTAAATTCATAGAAAATATTATTTTTATCTATAAAACACACCTTATACTTTTGTTTGAAGTGAGTAAATGCCAAACAAATCTAATAGTCTGTCCCCAGGTGAGAGAAGCAATGGCTCTTTGTAGAGTGATGTCTATGGACCGGTCGCCGAGCTGCACTATACAATTTGGTATCCTCTTAGCCTGCAAATTATTTTTATACACATTATGTGAAAAGTGAAAGTTGTTTTATTAAATATATATATATATATATATATATATATATATATACATTATATGTTATAAAAAATAATCCATTAGTGCATATTATGTTACCTCGGCCATAGCACGTCGAAACTCTCCTCCCGGTGCCATACCAAGTTCCCTTGTGATGTGTGCCGACATATCCAACAGCAAAATATACATGAGGCCATTGAATATTCCGTTTTGAGCAATGGTGGCCCTGGAATTTGAATAGAAATGAAAATGAACAAAAAAGTTCGTTTGCTTGCACTACACCAATGTTTAAAAAAGAAACGATAAGACTTATTTCAATCTTTGCTTTTTTTTTTTTTTTTATGAAATATGGGGGCAAACGAGCAAACGAGTCACCTGATGGAAAGCAACTTCCGTCGCCCATGGACACTCGCAGCATCAGAAGAGCTGCAAGTGCGTTTCCGGCCTTTTAAGAGGGAATAGGGTAATAGGGGAGGGTAGGGAAGGGAATAGGGTAGGGGATTGGGCCTCCGGTAAACTCACTCACTCGGCGAAACACAGCGCAAATGCTGTTTCACGCCGGTTTTCTGTGAGCCCGTGGTATTTCTCCGGTCGAGCCGGCCCATTCGTGCCGAAGCATGGCTCTACCACGTAAAGATTTGCTTTGCTTGTACTAAATATCTATACTTTTTACCTTATTTTTGCAATATTAATATTCTTAGCTTCTCTTAATATAATTTCTTCATCTAGCAATAAAATATTGGTCCTCTGATCACATAACTCAACCATTACCATATGAGGTCTCACATGCCTAATAACCTAAAACAATTGATAATAATTACAATAATTTATAACTATATAATTCTTATTTTAAAGCAGTATTGTTAATCATAAACAACAGTAATTAATAATTATGCTATAGTCATTATTTTAAGAAGAAAGTATTTCTAAAAATTTCAATTTTATAATAAAAAAATACCTTTGAAACATCCTCTTGAGATTCCAAGCTAAAATGAGCAGTGCCAACCAAGTATACCTTTCCACCGTCTGGAGCATCTAGTATAGTAACAGTGCTAGGCAATCCTTCATTCTCTGCTTCTCCTGTACTTTCATCCAAATCTTTTTCACTGCCTAACAGGATTTTAATATTAAAGGTTAGGGTGTAATTTATACTTTATACATAATGTCTCTGAAAATCAATTTCGGGCAGATGATCCACTGCTTATGTAAAGACGTTTAGGCAAATAAATAGTTGTCATACTCGAAAGTAAAAAATCATCTCATGTATGGGTGACTTTCCGTAAAACGCAATCTCACCCATATAAAGAAAAAACTTTTTTTTCTAGTATGACTATTATATATTTAATTATATTCCTGCTTAAACGTCTTTACATATATGCCCAAAATAATATATGCCCAAAATATCCGTAATTGATTTTACCGAACCTTATATATTAAAACAGATTTAAATTAGAACAACTGCACCATATTCTAATCAAAGAATTAATTGTGAGAAGTAAATATTATTTACTAGTGTATTGATAACTGATGTATTTTACCGAACCTTATATATTAAAACAGATTTAAATTAGAACAACTGCACTATATTCTAATCAAAGAATTAATTGCGAGAAGTAAATATTATTTACTAGTGTATTGATAACTCTGATGTATTTTACCGAACCTTATATATTAAAACAGATTTAAATTAGAACAACTGCACTATATTCTAATCAAAGAATTAATTGCGAGAAGTAAATATTATTTACTAGTGTATTGATAACTGATGTATTTTTTTTTAATTGATGATCATTGGTGATGATGCCCTGCCTAGATTGTTTACCTTCATTTTTATCCACTGCAGCTGACTTTGTATTATCTGGAGTAACTTCACTTGCAATATTTTGGGTTGGATTTAAATTAGTTTTACCTAAAATTAAGCAAAATTTTAAGATATAATTTAAACTATGACAAACACATTTGCAGTGGTTAGGCTCTCATTTAGCTACTTTATCTAAGTAGCTAAGTGATTGTGGAAGGAAAATTTTCCACAATCACTTAGCTAAGAAGGGAAGAAAAAAGTCATTTTAAGTACAAACTTACATCTTAGTTTGGCAAATCGCTTTTTGGCCATTGTTTTATAAATATTGCAGGAGAAATACTCCGATTTTTTTTTGCTACTGAATAAAATACATCTATCTAAGTACGAAACCTTACAAGTTTCTTTTTGACCTTCCAAGCTAATAAACTTCAAGGTTGTACACTAATAAAAAGACACCTGCTTTAATTACAGTCAATACCTTATTGAACCTCATTTGTTAGTTTCATAGCAAAATAACTCTCATCATGTGCATAAGTATTGCTAACAAAACAAATTTATCTTTTTGAGTGTATGGTGTAATTTATAGACATATTATATGAACAGTTTTTTTATTTATGTATTAATTAATTGAAAGTAAAGATACTTAGGAATAGAGTGCATATTTATTGTGTTATCTCAGATGACAGATCCAAGCCAACTCTGTTGTAATTGAATTGAAGTACATTAAGACTTAATCAATTACACAGTTGGTTTTACTTACCTTCATCATTGTTTTCAACTGACTCAACAACTCCACTTTTTGTACTGATGTGGGCATCTCCACCACCCTCTTCAGCTTTTAGAAACATTTGACATTCGTTCACCAAATCGCACTGAACTGGCGGAGGTTTAATTGGTTGTTTTATGAGCAGCTGCTCTCTTTCACTGTTATGTTCCATTACGAAAACAACGAAACCGAAAGTGAAATTATTCTAAAAGTAAGAAAAGTAAGACCGTGAAATATTTGTAAGATATCTCACTATAAGTGAGGTAGTAATTTTGTATATCGATGTCGGTTTGTTTAAAACTAAGTTATTTTAATGGCATTTGTATACGTGGTACCTATTGCAGGTTCAATGCGTATACCACGGCGGCGTAAACCAAGAATCTATGCAGTACAAAAGAGAAAAACTTTATTAGAGTTCAAAAATTATAATAGTATACCTCTTGCAATTTCAGCTTTTTTTGCTCAATTTATTGAATTAAAATTAAGCACGTATTTTTTTATACAACATGAAATTTCAAAATAGTTTTATTTTGACAACGACATTTTTTTGGACTGACAATTGCAGTTGAGTGTTGACAGCTATTTTTTTAATATTTATAAATGGCGTCGGCTTATTAACCATTTGCCGGTGTCAAGTAAAAATGCAGGAATTTATAGAATATTCGTTAAAATTATCATCACCGTGTATTTTCTAAATCACCAAGACCAAAGTCTCGTCAAAGTCCAAATAAATAGTCGGGGTAGTCAATGAGTCAGTCAATTAGTCGATTCAGTAAAGTGATAGTTAATGAAACTTCGGTTGAATTTTAGCGGGATTTTGTAGATGTATTACTTGCTCACACTCGTACACGTCAATGAATAATAATATTCTATCAATATTACACATTAAAAACCGAAATAACACAAATTTAGAAATATTAAACACAAATACATGACATTGCTGATTGACATCCCTTTCTTCTTTGAATATCCCGGCAAAACTCCCAGCCAACTCCTAGCTGTTTTTATGACGGATGGTACGTATTTGGATTTAAAAAATCATTCCTGGCAACATTCTCTGGCAGGGCTGCCAAACCTACGAGGTTCCTCGTACAAATACGAGATTTGTGGTCTTCCGCACGAGGTGCGAGGACACTATCAACCTCGTACAATTAAGTACGAGATTTTGATAATATAGCCATACAAACATTTTGCATTACCATTTTTTATTAGTAAAATAGGAATCTAGCTGTGGGCTCTAGGCTCTAGCCCATTTAGCCCATAAATACATAATACAGACAGAGATAAGAAACCGGCTAACTGTGGACACAGTGAACAGCACACTTCTTGCTGCAGAGAGCGTAAAAGGTTCAAGTCGTACTGGAAACTGCATCAATTTTGAACCCACAAAAGTGATGTACCTTTGAGCATTGAGATGTACAGCCGCATGACAACAGACAAATTATACGACAGAAAAAACGATGACAGTTAATACCAATGCCGTAAATAGCCTTTTCTGCGCCCTGTGCGAGCTTCTATAACTGCGCCCTTTTTAAAAAAAAAGATATTATAGGTACCGCAGTGGCAGATTATCCTAAAGGCAAACTAGGCATGTGCCGGGGGGAGGGGGGGTCAAGAAAATAAAACGACTACAGGTACATTAAATAACAAGGGCCGCCTTTAACCTATTAGAGGCCCTGAGCACATTAGAATTTTTTTTTTCGATTTTACCTGTTTAAGCTTTAAAACCTGGAAGACTGTAATTCGGAAAAATACCATAAAATCAACCGGCTAAAACGAACATCGGTAATAAATAATATAATATGTTCTTTATGTTAAACGCGAGCGAGTGAAGCGAGCGAGCAACATTTTTTCCTGTTTAATAGGTTAAATCTGCTAAAATTTTAAACCCTAAAAGACTGTTACCCTGAAAAACTGTGTAATTCGAAAAATACAAATATCAAAAGCCTAAAACTGAACGTCGGTACTGAATTTTATAGTAATATGTTCTGTAAGCCAAACACAAGTGAGCGAAGCGAGCGAGCAAAATTTTTTTCCCCAATCTGTAGGTTAAAATCTATTCAATCGTTAAACTTAAACACTGAATAACGGTGAACTTCGAAAAAATATCATAAAATGGACCGACTAAAACAGAATATCGCTACTAAATACACAAGCGAGCGAAGCGAGCGAGCAAATTTTTTTTCCTATTAATAAGTTAAATCTGCTCAAAATTTAAACTCTAAAAGACTGAAAATAGGATCATTTTGTAATTTAAATTAAAGTAAAATTAGTGTAATTTCTGATGTTGTAAAATAGATGAAAAATAACTTATTATATGTTAGGTTTGTCATATAATATCTATTTCACACTTTTTTCGTAGTACATAAGTAATCACAAAATTTTGTGATCAGTGACGTGCCCAAAATACGTTCGAAGATTCGATGGCACGCGTGCCATAGGTTCGCGATCCCTGTTTTAGGCTATTGATTTTATTGTTTTTTTCTAGAGTGCAATATTCTTTCAGGGCTTAAAGTATAAAAATATTATGAGAGAGATATGAAGAGAAATAACAGGTTCAAACGTAAACAAACATTCGCTCGCTTTCTCAGTTTGAACGCATTTAACATAAACACATACATATAGAACAAGTTAGTATTAAAGTTCTGTTTTAGGCTGTTAGTGTAAAATAACTTTAAAAAATCATCTTTCAGATAGTGTTAATGGGGCAAGGTATCGAGCTCTAGGGGCGCAGCGGGAACTTATAAGGAGCAAACCGAAAAAATAATAGTCCTGCAGCCCTGGATCTTCAATTTTTTTAGGCGGGGCAAAAACTGAACATTGTCGCTCCCACCTTAGCCCAATATCAAACATTTTTGGTCTTAGCTTAGCCCTTAGCCCAAGAGTAAAAATTCACAAAAGGGAATGGCGAGCGAGCAAAGCGAGCGAGCCAAAATTTTTCTAAATTTTTTTTTTCTGCAAGGCTCCAAACTTTGAAATTTAGTTATGTAGGTAATATTATGTTAACTAAATTTGAATATCCGTATCTACGAGTTATCTGAAATTAATATATTTTGTATTAAAATCTTTAGCTGAATTGAGCGGGCCAGGTAGTATTATATAATACCGGTTCCAACTTATTAAAACATTATAATATTATTAAGTAATCTGCAAAACCTACAGTAAAATATAGGTACTACATGTAAGCAATAGCGAGCGAGCGATAGAAACGAGCGAGCCGAAATTTTTTCGTAATTTTTAGTTATGGAAACCTCGAAATTTTGAAAGAATGGCTTGTCATCAAATTAACAGCGGAGTAACGCGAGAGTAACACGTCCTGTAGCCCGGGGGCGCGCACTACAGGGCGTGTTACCATACGTCTACGATACAGCGGTAGCTACGCCCCTGCTATATATGGAACTGAATACGTAATTATAGTATATTTTAATTTAAATATCTTCGATTAAATTTTGCATAATGAATAAAACTATAATACCACCTACTGGCGTATTGACAGATGTGCCCAATGTAGATTTCTAAAAACAGTATGAAAAGGTGTTGTTTTTAATGAATTATAGTAAAACAGTATACTTAATATATCCTTTTGTGCGTAGAATATAAGAAATTTCAAACAAATTTTAAGTGTCACACGAAATGTTCGTATGTAAAGTGTGTCTTTGCCGCCCCCTGAACATTCCGCCCGAGGCCCGGCTAGCTTCCGGGGCTGGTCCTGCCTGGTCTGGCCATTCTTGCGCCCCCCAGAGTCTACGCCCTGTGCCTGGGCACCGGTGGCACCGCCCTATTTACGGCACTGGTTAATACGTAGTATAGCTTTACATTCTCTTTGATGACAGTGAGGACATAATATTTGGAGAAGAGATGTAAATTACCTTGCAAATTTTCCTATTAACATAGACATATTTAGTTCTTTTTTTTGTAATCTTACTTGAGTTTTTTTTTTTTTCAATACAACACAAAGTGATGTTTTAGTTAGTAGGAGACTTGCAAGTTGCAATAGTTCATTTCACTGAGTAAAAAGTCCTAAACCCAGTAGTTCAATAAGCATTAATTTTCGTTTTAATAGCACTTTTTCGATATACAAAATGTACGAGGTTTGTAAGTCAAAATATAGATTTTAGCAGCATATGTACGAGGATTTTTTTTTCTACTGTTGGCAGTGTCTACTGTTTTAACAGTAGTTTTCCTGTTTTCGGCCTAACATCCCTGTTTTCTGTTTTAGTTCGTATTTCTACTATTTTTAAAATAATAATTAATTCCAAATGGAAATAAGTCATAACCAACAGGTCAAACCGGAACAATCTTTTAGAGAAAGCAATAAAAATAGTTATCGTATACGTCGGTCACGCGCCTTTTTACAATAATTGTGAATGAAGAATGTTCACAAATTTTGTTTTTTAGCTCTCCGTAAACTCAGTTGAAAATAAAAAATATGAGTGAAAAAATTATTTCGATACGCCGTGTAGTTTCCGAGATATTTAATTCCAAAGTAAGTGCGCGACTCGAGATTCCACCAGGCCCGAGATTCGCCCCGAGCGCCGTCACTGCACAGAACATCGCAATACTCGCTCAGTAACACCGCGTCGCCCGTACCTTTAAATTACTATTAAAGTTAAAAATGTCTTATCTACATGCTAAAAATCATGTGTTTTAGGTAGGTTATGCGATTGCCCTTTTTAACCGACTTCCAAAAAAAAAAGGATTCGGCTGTATATATAGACTATATTGTATTATTTTTTTGTATGTTCAACGATAAGGTACTCCGCAGTCTGTGGACCGATTTTTAAATATTTTTTTTATGTATAGGATATAATCCCAAATTGGTCCTTTTGACATCATACTCTCTACTAGTACCTACCACTATGGTGACCTGATGCAACACCTTCTGCTAGTATAGGTGTTGCCTGATGAAGTGATGATGGAATCCATGAGGAATTGAGGGAACTCCTCGAAATTTATATGTACACGTATGGACCATATTATGGTGATTGAAACTTTTCTAAAGTTGTCCAAGCATATGTTACTAAAAAGTTAATTTTGCTCCAAGGTATACCCTGGATCCAAAAGCACTGAACAGAACTCCTCAGTCCTTAAAGATACGCGTTTGGAAATTTCGGCATTGTTTAAAAACCTGCAAGCATATGCCATTATGTAACTTACAGTAATCTTCATCATCATCTTATTTACAATACCCAATGAAAGCTAACGGCGCGTATTCAATATTATACATTCGATCGTTTATTTTAAACTATCTTATAATGTTTTAATAATTTTACAAATATCAATAGAAAGGGAAAAAATATTATTTTAAACAAAAAATTAAACCGACTTCCAGAGTAAAAATGCACAAAAAAGCATTAAATAAAACTTATTTGTTCAAATAGTTGCCCTTTTAAATTTGGCTGAAATTCTAATTTATTTCTCTACCCAATCTTCATAATTTTGAAGTCGGTACCAGCCAACTTGAAAATGAGTTCTATTTTAATTTAAAATAGAACTAGGTAATTTTTAAATATTGTTTTATTATGGTGATTGCTGTTGTTCAGGCTGGTACCGTTTCTAATTCAAATCTGTCATCCGTTGTACTTACTGCACATAAATTACAATATTATTATACACTAATATTACACTACTAAATACAAATAGACACATATTAAACTTAATATTACTTAATGTACGGAGAAACAATATAAAACACTGCAATAATAGTTGAGCGCAAGCATTATTTGTACTAGGTAACTCGGCCAACACTGTGCCGTGACGTTACACTCTCCACGAGCGCCTGCTACGGGCCGCGAAATTTACGAGAATTTGAAATGTCTATAAATCCATTAATACTTGGTCTTTTTCAATGAAACAAAAACTAGTGTATTTGTATAGATACAAGCATTACTGGGAGAATCGTTTTAAGCAATTTTGTATACCTATTAACATTATTCATTGTCATCAATAGCGGGCCTCTTGCAGGCTGTAGCAACACCTGTTGTAGCATAGAGGATCCCCCCTTTACTGAGGCAATCCTTTTGACTTACAGTAAAACAGGATAGCTACGTTTGTAGTAATATATTATGTGGAACAAGAATAGCTGTGCTTTACTTGTATTTGGAAAATTATTTTAAATTAAATTTTGACTTTATTTACTTTACAATTCCCAGAAATTCCTTAAATAAATTTAATTTGTGGTAAATCTAACAGTAGTTGTATAACTATTTATCAATTCTCCGAATGTTATGTCGGACAGTAGATTTGATGTCTTGAAATTACTATTTTACTGTTTTCTGCTGTTTTTTCGAGTACCATTTACTGCTATTTGCTTTTTTAAAGTTGGCAACACTGACGGTTGGCAACCCTGTTCTCTGGTTAGGGTTACATCATAATTTTCGTTTTGGGATTTTGGGCACAGAAGCTATTTTCTCGGCGTATATCTTCTACTTTGGATAGATTTTCAACAAAGAAAACTAATAATATACCATCATGAGCGCCTGGAGACAAGCCGGTTTAAAGTATGTTTAAACCTCATAGTCATAGTACTAATTCTCTAGTGTTTTCAGAAAAGACTAATGTATTTATATTTTTAGTTACATAAACTACTCAAACATCGCTGCCAAAGTTTTAAGGCGGTCATTAAAACCTCAACTGAGGACTGAGGCCCTACGAAGAGATGAATCCCACGTTCGTATAACCCCATGGGCTAATGGCCGTCCAGCGCGTAAGTTTCAATTTTATTTATTTGTCACTATGGATATCTTACAAAATTATGCTCTTGTTTATGAGCCAGACGTTATAACCTACTTAAAAGACTCAGTGTTCATAGAAGTTCTCTATGAGCTCAACTACTTACTCAAAATTCATCATTTCAAGTCCTATTCTTAGGAAAAAAGTTATCCCACTTCAAAGGGCTTAACATGTCATATTCAAATTAATTACATTTGAATGAAAGAAGGTCATTTAAAGACTAGTTATGGTTCTTTGCATTATATTGATATAGCGGTAATATTAGAACTGTGTTGAGATAATATATTCATATAATTTCAGATGAAAAGGAATAAGTTAAAGTAAGTCAGGCTATAAAAGTAAGGAATAAAGCAAGTGTTTTATTAACACAAAGTGATTGTCTAGCCTGAACTTACATGAACTGTTTTTGCATTTAGTTTTAACGTGTTTGGTTTAAGTTTATTTAGTTATATTAACTAAATTATTGTCTGTGTTATTTTGAATCCAAACTTAGTGAATGATTTTTTAAATCATAACTTATAAAAGTTGTTTTTCGCTTCTATTATATTTCAGTAAGTTTGGGTTGCAAACATACTAATTATTTGTTTTGCTTTTGGAACTTCTCGAATAACATGTGCCTTAATCCTGCAGGTCTCCTTTAGTAATATCATATTCAATTAAATGTAATAAACACATAATTAAACTATTGTAGCATATATTTTTGAATATATAAAAGACATCTGCAGTAAAGATTTTTTACATAACATTAACCAGGCTTTTGCAAAGTGAGCACTGACTCTTTTTTTATTTTATTTAAGCATTATGAATTATAATTGTGAATTTTATTTTTCAGCAGCACAAGCGTCAAAGTAGAACATGAAATCCTGGTCATGGATTAAAACTATTATTTATTAGTGAAACTTAAATAATCAATAAAATAAATACTGTTATTATTGATTTATTTTCATGTAAGAAATAACAATGATTATATAAAAAATTAACTACCTTAATTTATTTACCCTAACTACACTACATTTTAAATTAGCTTTCTTTACATCATCGATAATGCTTTCTCCTAATGGAGCATTTGGATTAACTTGTATGGGAGTACTAATGTCACATTTATTACGAATTCGTTCAATTCCATTCCAAGCTATCATTACACCGTTATCTGTACAATATTTTGGTGGGGGTCTACGTACAATACTATTATATTTCTTACCTAACTTTTCTATACTATTGAATATAAAATTATTGCATGCAACACCACCTGAGACTACAATGTTTGCACCTTCATTTAAGATGTTATTTTTTTGGCAGAATAGTATAGCTCGCTCAGTCCGATGCAGGATATGTTCTGTTATTGCTGTTTGAAATGCAGCAGATAGATCTCTGAATTCAGGAACAATTTCATCTCCAGTTATTTGGTGCTCCAATTCCTTAGCAGCCAAATGTTTTAACAACACTTCATTGAGGCCACTGAAACTGAAGTTGCAATCTCGGTCTCTAGCTAAGGGAACTGGGAACTCAAATACATGATGTCCACGAGCATGTTTTGCAGCTTCTTCAATAGCTCTACCCCCAGATAGATTTGACAGTTCCTCGATGTTCTTTAATTTCATTCTTCTTGCTACTTTGTCTAATACCTCACCAGGAGAATTGTCAATAGTAGTGCCCAGTAATTGGAACTCATCTACGTTTTTGACAACAACAAGTAAACAATGACCACCTGATATTAATAAGGAAAGAAATGGAAAATTTATTGAATGAAACATCCTAGCAACAAGAGCATGAGCTTCCATGTGATGGATTGGAATCAATGGTTTATTATACTTTCTTGATAAATACTTAGCATATTTGACTCCTACTTCTAAACTTACTAATAACCCAGGTTTTACAGTAACTGCAATGGCATCTACATTTTCAATTCCTTTATTAGCATGTTCTAATGCTTCATTCACCAGACGTTCTATATTATCCTTGTGCAGGTCACGCGCGATTATAGGGTTGATTCCACCAAATTTTACGTGTAGTTTAGTTTGCGAGCAAATAGCTTCCCCTAAAATATTACCATCACCACAAACTACAGCGCAACCTGTATCGTCACACGAAGTTTCTATGCCTAGTACAGAAGTCTGAGGTGAAAAACTAATGTTACTTACAAGTCGTTTACTAATACTGTAAACGTCTTGATTACAAACATACTTGTTTAATAACTTACAAAAGATATTTCTTGATAACATTTTAGGGATAACGTATGCAGTATGTATCGATATTCGATGGTATTAAAATGTTTAAGGACTCATTCGATTTTTTCATGAACTACGTTTTATTCATAGTAATTTAACTAGTTTGTGTTTCGCCATGGTTTACCAGTCTTTGTTGCATACCATTTTTATTAATTATATTTGCAATAATATTATAATAATTATAAACCAAGAACGGAATATTGTAGGAATTTTGAGGTTACAATTTTTGTTCTCCTTCTTCTCATTTTCTTTTTTTTAATATTTATAATAATGGTATTCAGCTTAAAACCATAATATTCTCTGACTTAAGAAACCCTAGGGTTTCTTAAGTCAGTGATAATATTTTACCGTTGATGTTAAGATAAAAGGTAGAAAAGTTAGAATTGTCGTTAAAGTTTTCAACACCATAGGCATTTCTATTTCTTCAATTCCTAAGTCGTTCCTAAGTCCAAATAAAGCCAGTGCAGTCAAGTCAGTCGATTCAGTAAAGTGGTAGAATCTTTACTGAAAGTTCCTAGGGAGTTTTTGGCTGAAACTGGTTGGATATTCAAAAGCTGAAACACAAAATAGGAGTTAATATCTAAAGGTTAATATTTTAACAATAACAAACAGTAAGAACTGAATTATCACAAATTATGCAGGAAATTCAAAAACCACAACGTCGCACATTGACATCCCGGAAAACTCCCAATAATTATTTTCTTCTTTGAAAATATCAAAATTTTCTGTAATAGCTTGTGGTAACATTGACACGGTAAGCGGACCGTCCAGTCCACCTGCAAATCCAATAAAGGACTATAATGACCATCCAGCCTGCAAGCCCAAGGCCGTGAATTCGTAGGCGAAAATTATAAATGATTGACACTAATCACGGTACATTTGCAATAGTACCGGTGCTGGATTTGCTTGATGCGCCGTGCGCATTACCCTTTACGCAACCTTGCAGCGAAATTGTACAACTTGTAGGCCAACTTTGACACTACTGACGGTCACTAGTTCCGGTGCTGGATTTGCAGTACTCACAGTCCAGTCTGCAAATCCAGCACTGGTACTAATATTATCTGCCATTATAGTGCCTTACTCAGGATCCAGCCTGCAAATCCAATGACGCAGCCTTGGAGCGGACTTGTGGGGTAAAAATTTCAAATGATTAAGGTCATAGGATAAGAACCTGTCAAGTTGAGAATGGACGTATTTTTGAACGCAGAATTTGAAAATCCAAATTAAATATTATCTGGCATTCAGCTCCTATAAAAGTACCACGAGCTTTTTTATAAATGTGGATCTACATGTATTTCCGTGAGCAGGCCTCCACATACCGGTTCTCCTGCGAAAATCTGAAATTATTCGCATGCCTGTGCCATATAGTTTTTGGACAGCGATAACAATCAACAATCGTTCGTATCCAAGGTGACGGCAGCGATTACTACTACAGCTTCAAACTTTTTTGGGAAGAAAAATAGTGCGCGCGCAGTTCTACCTTTGAGATTGACTTTTATTATATTTTATTTATTTTTATTTTAAGATTTTTTTAAAGTTTACATAAGACTATTTCTTGTATTTTTGATTAAGTTATAAACTAATGTTAAGCAGCAGCCAAGATGTAGGGACGTCCACCGATACTGTGACCGTGCCGTTGGAAAATTTAGTGCAGTGTCTCCAATGTCCTCAACCACGATATTTCAAAAGTGAGAGGGGCCTACGTATCCATATAGGTAAGTGCCATAAACAATCGTTAGCCCCTTCTCCTTCAGTAGTTCTATCATCACAAATCTCCACTGAACACCAACCCTTTTGGCAAGAAATTTCCAAATTGAAAAATTCAGTCCCCATACTCAGGCGGATCCCTAGGGGTGCAAGAGTAGCTGTGGCCCAGAAGCTTGCCGAGACGGTACACAAAACTGTAAGTGAAAACTCGAGGCAGGCCTGGGAAAATCTTTTTACTTTTCCCTACCGCATCCTACACGTTACCAGGGATCCCCACAATAATGTCTCCCTCACTTCTCTTGTAAAAAAGAACTGTAATTCCGACTTCGATTTAAACCTAAATTTCTCTTTAACTTCATCAACCAAAAACAACATCCTAAAAAATGTCGAAAATAAAATAAGTGAGGGAGACATTAAAGGCGCCGCGCGGCTACTTTTTTCCAACGACACGATCGCTCCTAACTCCCCAGAAACCCTCACCGCCTTGCAGAATAAACATCCTCCTCAACTATCACCTCAATTTTTCCCAGACACCGATGATGTCGAACCAGCCCTCCAAACGTCGGTTGACAGTGTTCGCGGTGCCATCATGTCTTTTCTTCCGGGTTCAGCGGGCGGTCTCGACGGTCTCACCCCCCAGCATCTAAAGGATCTCACCAGCGGTTGCTGTGGGGAAGCCGGAGAGAAGCTCCTGCAGGAAGTCACGAATTTGTGCAACCTGATGCTTCGTGGGGGGGTTGCATCAGATGTCGTTGACATTTTGTATGGAGCAAACCTCTGTGCCTTGAGGAAGAGAGATGGAGGTATCCGGCCGATCGCTGTCGGCTCAACATACCGGCGCCTCACTGCCAAAATAGCCTGCAGGTCCATCAATTCACTAGCTTCCTACTTCCAACCGAAGCAGCTTGGTTTTGCCTGCAAAGGTGGTTGTGAGGCAGCCGTTCACTCTTTTCGCACATTTATTAAAAACCAAAATGACAGTGTATTTTTAAAGGTGGACGTTAAAAACGCATTCAACTCAGTTAATAGGGTTGCCATGTTGGCCCAAGTAAAAGCCAAAGCGCCTGCCATTTTGCCTTTTATGCTTCAATGCTATAAGGAGCCCACCAAGCTTATCTACAAAAACCATCTCGTCTCGTCAGAAGTTGGCTGCCAACAAGGCGACCCTTTAGGTCCAGCAATTTTCAGTCTTGCTATACACCCGGCCATCGAACTTCTAAATTCAAAATTCAACGTTTGGTATTTGGATGATGGGACCCTTGGAAGCGATGCATCTACAGTACTCTCTGACTTCCGTACACTAATCCATGAGTTCCAAAATATCGGCCTAGAATTGAACTTTGGGAAATGTGAACTTTTTGTCCCTGATAATTGTGAGGACAGAGAAGCCGTTATATCCAGTTTCAAAGAAGTAGCCCCACAATTATCAGTTATCGAGAAAGGTTCACTTCTTCTCTTAGGTTCCCCTATTCTAGACGATTCCCTTCCGGAATTTATAAACAATAAATTACAAAATTTTAGTGAAACTTTAGACCGCCTTCTCCAAATTAACTGTCACATGGCTTTTACCTTAATTCGATATTGCTTATTTGTTCCAAAATTTACGTATGTCTTGCGGTGTTGCCAACTTTGGAAGTTCCCCCAACTCCTCAAACGTTTAGACGACACCATAAAACATACGCTTTCTTCCATTCTTAATATGAATTTTGACCACCGCTCATGGACTCAAGCAACGCTTCCAGTACGATTCGGTGGCCTGGGCATTCGACAAACGTCTGACGTAGCCTTACCAGCGTTCTTGTCCTCGGTTCACGCAAACCATGCAGTAATTTTAAAAATATTAGAGCGCTCATCCTGTCCGTTAGCTATCCCTTTTGCGGACGAGGCCAAGAATGCCTGGGACATTGCTAGTGCCGGCAGCAATGTGCCCGAGAACACATTTTCCCAAAGGCTTTGGGACGAGCCCATCTGCAGACTGGTACGGAATAGACTTTTTAACACGTCTTCCGGTCCTGCAGAGCGGGCTCGTCTTTTGGCTGTGGAGAAGTGGGAGTCGGGCGTTTGGCTGCAGGCACTACCGTCAGCCAATACTGGAACACTGCTGGGCCGCAAATCGCAATACATTTCGGCTAGCCACTGCCCTGCGTCTTGGTGCCCCCCATGTCGTCCCTCATCAGTGTGTTTGCGGCGCGAACGTAGACAGCCACGGTTATCACGGGCTGTGCTGCTCACGAAGCGCTGGACGCATTTCCCGGCATCACAGTCTGAATGACCTCATTCGTCGGGCTCTTGTCACCGCCGGTGTGCCAGCTATATTGGAGCCCTCCGGTCTAGCGCGCGACGATGGCAAGAGACCTGATGGAATGACCCTGGTTCCTTGGAGTGTGGGACGGGCTCTTGTATGGGACGCTACTTGTGTCGATACTCTTGCTCCGTCCCATATCCAGGGCACCTCGAGCTGTGCGGGCGCGGCTGCAAACCAAGCGGAGAACCTCAAACGGCGCAAGTATGAGAACCTTAGCGGAGACCTCATATTTGAACCGTTTGGGGTGGAAACCCTAGGCGCATGGGGTCCGGGCGCACATAAGCTTTTTAAAGAAATCTCTAAAAAGCTTACTGAAGCCACCCGAGACCCTAGAGCCGGGAACTACCTGGCACAACGGATAGCCATTGCTATCCAACGAGGCAATGCTATCAGTTTGCTAGGTACTCTGCCAGATGGGGACGACCTGGGGAAGATTTTCTATTTATAGTTTTTTTTTAGATATAGATTATTTGTAGGTAAGTCTTCTTTTTGTTAGTACTAATTTTTTGTTTTTTTATTTCCCTCTAGTTTTATTGTTAATTTTATGTTTGTTGTATTATTGTAATTTTTTTTGAATAAAATATACTTTAATGTTACGGTAACATAAAAGTAACGTAATTTATAGTAAAGTCATAGGATTGATAGGAATATTAATGGGCCATACTTAACATCCAGCCTGCAAGCTTAAGGCCACTAATGACGGCTATTAGTACCGTTACTGGATTTGAAGGATACGTCGCCGTGGCCCGCCGCCCCTAACTAGATCCAATAAAATGATTGACACTTTTGACACTAATGACGGCCATTAGTAGGTGCTGAATTTGCAGGCTGGACGGTTAGTAAGGCATATATGTAATTTCTGATGGATCAGCTGCATTTTACCGACGGTAAGATACTATACTACTAGTTTTTTAAATAATGTAAATCTAAATTGGTACTTTTTGAGCTTATGCGCCATACAGCATACTCACGGCCCATCCAGCAAATCCAACAGTGGTACTTTGCAAAAACTAGAAATTTCGTAAAAAAAACTCACGTCTAGTAATTTCGAGATTTCTACCAAATCTCAAAATTTAATCCAATCTTGAGTTTTGCCGGGAATTTCAATCAAAAATGTTGTGTGTTACCTATTTTATTTCTTTCAAAATGTTTGTTATTTCGGTTTTTAATGTGTAATATTGGTAGAATATTAACCATTAAGGCGTGACTCCTGTTCGAAACATTACACAGAAAACATGAAACATTGGGGCGTGGCTATACACATTTGTCTAGGAATAGACAATGTTTTTGTTTTCGGAGACGGACGAAAAACATTCCCGCGCGGGTAGAGAGGGGAAGAAATGTTTCATTTCTTATCTAGTGTTCACATCGTTCACATGACACCTAGGTGTAGGTTTTTTAGGGTTATAGTTTTGCTTGTTGTGTTTTTTGCGTTTGTTTTTGTGATCGCTCATAATATATGGCCTGACTTAATTAAAAAACACTAATTTTGGCAATTTTCAATAGTAATGCGTAAAATGGCGCACATATTTATAAGTTGAAAAAAATACTTTTATGAAACACCTAAAGTGGCCTTTTCAGAACCCCTCTTTCCCTTAGATTCTACACCTACAATCACTAAAACTGCGAGCGCTAATACGTCTTCCTCGTCGGAACTTAGATCGTGTCTGGACAAAATGTTTTGTTTCGACCAAAAACATTTTCTGTAGCTGGAGACAGCTTGTGTATGAAAACAAATGTTTTTGTTTCATGTTTTCTGTGTAATGTTTCGAACAGGAGTCACGCCTTTAGATATTAGATAACGTGCACAAGTGTGGGCAGTGATAAAATTACAAAATACGTGCTTTTTTGGGTTTCCTGCTAAAACTACAGTAAAAGTCTACCACTTTAATGAATCGATTAACTTGATTGATTGACTACCCTGACTATTTAATTGGACGTTGAGTAGACTTAGGACTTGACGATTTAGAAATACGGTGATGAAAATTTTAAAGAATATTCTATTTCCCGCCTTTTAACTTGGCACTAGCAAATGGTAATAAAAGCCGACGCCATATAAAAAAAATTCTAATCTCGAATTTTTAAATTGACATTTGGGTTTTGGCATATGGCAACGTTAGCCGTGTCGGTACATCCGATTCCGAATTCCGATTTTTTCGCAAATATTGCAAGGAGTTAATTTTGGTTTGTAATTTTATATTTCAATTGTTATATTGTGCAAAGTGATTTTTCTTTGTGTTTGTTTCATAGATTTATGAAGTTGTAGTTTCTGTAATCTGTGTTATTCAAGTAAAAACGTAATTCAACACAGTATAACATTATTGAGTGGATAAATTTGTTTTTTGTTAATTTTTGACCTACGCTTAATATTTATAAGACATGTAATCAGTGTGTGGATAAAAAAACATAATTATAACGCTACAATGTAATGACAGCAAAAATTATTCAAATATTTTTTGTTAAATGGTTGTGTACTCATACTTCATAACTTTATAAATAACTAACAAAAAGTTTGTGCCTGTAAAACATATAAGTGTTTCTAAACAGAAGGTTTTTTCGAAAATTATTCAAAAGATAAATCAAATTTAACCTAAAATATTAGTCACATTTTATTGTGATAGCAATAAAAATTAATCCTGCATGCAAACGGGGTGAAATGTGTCTGTGTTACTTTGAAGAATTTGTAATCGAATATAATGTTTTCCTTTTTTAGTTCCATGAAAACACTGTGCAGCTGACGAAACATGAGCTATCTAACTTTGTTGAAGCAGTCAACAGTGGTACAACTATGTTTTGCAATATCGTACTTTACTTCAGGACTAATACTAAGCCTTATTCAGGCGACACTATACTTTGGACTAAAACCATTTAATAAGTATTTATACAGAAAAATCAATTACTATCTTTCATATTCCTTTTACTGTCGTAAGTATATTCTTATCTTTACTGTGTATGGATTATAAAAATTGCATGGAAAATTTTAGCAGCATTAAATATAATCTTGTTTTTTTAAGTAGGATATTTAAATGTGTATTAATCTATACTAATATAATAAAGAGGAAAGGTTTGTTTGTTTGTTTGCATTGAAAAGGCTCCGAAACTACTGGACCGATTTTGATGAAAATCAGCACAGATGTAGAGTAGACCACAGGGAAGGGGCTTTTGTGATTACGAAGTTGCAGGCAACATCTAGTTTACAAATGCTTTGAACCCCAATCACTATGATATTAGTAGAATTTCTTATAAGAAAGCTATTCTGCTTATTACTTCTTATATTTTAATTATAATCTATATTTCAGAATTAGTGTTTATGTCAGAATGGTGGTCAGCCACAAAATTGTCAATCTATGTAAAAAGGGATGAGTATGAGAAGTACTATGGCAAGGAACACGGGTATCTAATCATGAACCACAGCTATGAAATAGATTGGCTGATGGGCTGGCACTTTTGTGACGGTATACAAGTTTTAGGTGTAAGTATCTTATCTTAATAATATAATCTAATAGAAAATTTTTTGTGGATGTGTGTTTTTGTTACTACTTAAGGCAAAAATTCTGTTGAATGGATTTTGGCACACATACATTTTGTAGCCTGGATTAACTTAAAAGGTACTATAATATTATCTGATAGGGTACTATTTATACTATTTTTCCAAGGGAAATTTTAATCACTAGGATAATATATCTATCAGTGAATTTTTTTCATATGACTACTGTAATGTATTTCTACTGTTAATGTCCTATTTTTATCTGACTATCGTGAAGCCAAAAGAAGGGTAATGATTTTGGTAGTCTATGTATGTACATATGTTTGGTCCACCGTAGTGCCTAAACTACTGGTCCGATTTTAATAAATGTAGTGTCAACAGATTCGTAAAATAGCCACCGGGCTAAGACTCCCAAGACTAAACCTATAATATAATTTACGTAGTCGGGTTACAGTTTTTTATAAAAATTGTAGTTATTACTATGGAAGGAAAGTTACTAATTTTTTTTTGTGTGTTTTAGAACTGTAAAGCATACGCAAAGAAGTCTATACAGTATCTGCCACCTATCGGATGGATGTGGAAGTTTTCTGAATTTGTTTTCTTAGATCGTTCCTTTGATAAGGATAAAGAAATAATCAAGAGGCAAATTACAGAACTATGTGACTATCCAGATCCAGTATGGGTATGTACATTTTAATGACATTCTTATATAGTTTTAAAACAATGGGGAACATCAGAGGCGGCTCGTCCTAAAGAGCGCTGGTGCAGTGCACTCCCACAAAAAATAGTAACTAAGTACATAATAAAAATGTATTTTTTAATCTGCTACCCACTTATATATTATTAACCATACACATGCACACATAATAGTATTTATTAATTACTAGAATTAATTAACTACGTAAGAAGTTAAAATGTTTTCAAGCATATTTCAAGATTTGCTAAGTCGTTACTCACGGGAGCGCTCGCGATTGCGCTCTTATGAGAAAAATTTCAGTACAATGCCTAGTACTGAAATCAATGAGTGCGAAAGAGAAACATCGACACGGCCCGGTACGTGAAACAAAAGATTTCGTATGAGAAATTAGCCTAAATTGGAGCGTCGCTCCTACAACGCGACGTTGCCAGATCGCGGCGAGGTGAAAATTGCTGTGGTGTGCCGTGTGGCTAATTATGCGCTGTTGCCTATCTTATGTAAACAAACATTGCGTCTCATCGTCACCGGTCACTACACTACTCGCGCGAATACGGCAGTTTTGTGATATTCCGCTATTTTATTAAATACTGTGAAAAGACTATAGAAAAGCGTCTCGAACTAAAAGCAAAGGGGCCAAAATGTGCTAAAAAACTAAAACTTACGCGTGTGTTTAAACCCGAACAGTATTTATATGTGGATGTGTGGTTGTGAAGAAACCAATAAATTGTTTGCATGCATTGTGTATGATAAATTGATAAGCATAGAAAAACGCTAGATACATTCCATATCCGATTTTCACGAGAAAGTGATAGAGGTCTTCGCTCACCAAAAAGACCGGCGAATGGATTTTTTATACAAATAAATGGTAAGCAACCCTTTTTGTTTGTGAACACCCAAAAAAAAGGTCACGAGCCGCCTCTGACATGCATAGTTTTTTTTTTTATTGGCTTTTTGAAAAGTACATAATAAGCCAGGAATAGAGTGTATTTTCCAAGTTTTTGAAAAAGAAGTTAAATTATTTATAATAACATAATACATTTGCAATATGGACCATTCCTCATGAATTTCTTTTCTTTCCTTGCAAATCAGCATAAAAGTGTAAATCTATACTAATATTATAAAGCTGAAGAGTTTGTCTGTTTGAACACGCTAATCTCAGGAATTACTGGTTCGAATTGAAAAATCTTTTTGTTTGGATAGTCCATTTATCGAGGAAGGCTTTAGGATATATAACATTACGCTGCGACCAATAGAAGCAAAGAATCAGGGGAAAATGTGGAAAAAACGGGAAAAATATTCATCTTTGACGGCTTCTGTTGTTTGTTTGAACGCGCTAATCTCAGGAACTACTGGTTCGAATTGAAAAAATATTTTTGTGTTGGATAGTCCATTTGTCGAGAAAGGCTTTAAGCTATAAAACGTTACGCTGCGACTGATAGGAGCGAAGCATCAGTGAAAATGTTGCAAAAACAGGGAAAACGAAACGAAAGCGCGGGTGAGAACCGCTTCGTGAGTACTTAGCCTTAGTGTCATCTGTTGTAGCTACTGTTACCATTCTCCTTTTCTATGATGTCGCTGTTCTCTGTGAAGTTGTACATGTATGGGCCAGTTCCACCCCCCTGATGAAATATCCCTATGTACTTAAATTATGTACTACACATGTTTGGGTCGCACTAATTCGCTGAGGTCAGAGGTGTTTTTAATTAATTGAAGTTGATGTTTATAAATACTTAATTATTTATAATGAAATTATAATACTTATAGTGTACAATTTGTACCAAGTTCTATACTATAAAACTTGTTTCTTTTTTATTTATTATTATTTATCCACAATGTTTCAACAAATACAAAGGTATGCATTAATGAGTCAATTTTACGTAACTATTATGTGTTGCGTCATGTTATACCGGTAGGATAGCCGACCTTCGTCTCTACCGACAAACTTTTAAATAATATCGTAATTATATGAACGATTTTTATATGTTTTTAACTTCATTGTGAAATAGTACTAATAGAGTGAGACCCTCCTGCAAAAAAGCAACGCTCATGCGTCATGGGTAGTCAACACTACCAGGTGCGATTTGATAAAAATCGGCCGCCGTATTACGTAAAAATTGCGATTAGGTAGCAAAAATCTTGCAGTCATCGCGCGATAGACGCGCAGCCGATTGCTGAACATCAAATAAAATCGTTTTACCTATGCGATCGATTGCTAATCGCTCGCTGTTGTCTTTGAATGCACTTTGCTTCATTTTCGCTTGTTATTGCTAACTGACAGCGAGCGATTAGCAATCGATCGCATAGGTAATACGATTTTATTTGACGTTCAGCCATCGGCTGCACGTCTATCGCGCGATGACTGCAAGATTTTTGCTAATCGCTATTTTTACGTAATACGGCGGCGGGATTTGAGTCTATAAATGCCAAAAAACTGCATCGTAACGGCGAGCTATCTCCCTTTATAAATTATACTTTTTTAACTCAAAACGGATCGTACGCAAAAATATTTTTTTCTGTAGTCATCTCCCCTATTGTTAACTTTGCAATTAAAAAGTTTCTAAGAAATTAAATGTTAAAGTCAGTGGACATCACATTTCGGTAATGCCCATCTTTTTTGAAAAATGCCTTTTGGCAGCTTTATTAATTACTAGCTGTTGCCCGCGACTTCGTCCGCGTCAATTTCTGTTATTATGATCGCGATTAAGAAGTTTTTAAAAGAATATATTTTAAAGTACTTCTGCGTAGCATAGACTTGCTACGCAGAAGTACTTTAAAATATATTCTTTTAAGCTGCGCGTCCACTGCATCGGAATCGGAGCGGACGGAGCGTCGGCATTTACAAAATGCCGATGGGGTGCGTCCACTGCATTCGGATTCAGCATCGGCAATTTAGTTATTTTTAGTCCGTCAGCCTGAACGTGCATTTGCATTATGGAGGATAGTGACGAGATATATTGTTGTAATCTCAGACCGAATAGGTTGTAATTAGCTGTATTTTATCAGAAGGTGAAAAGAGAAACAAGAGGTTACGAAAGATATGGGTCCATAAATCATAATATAAATTCAAAAAGGTTATTTTTTGGAGAATTTCATACATTATAATATTCTGATTTATTAGAAGATGAAAATAGATTTTTTGGGTACATTCATATGACTCGAAAAAAGTTTTTTGAACTTCACTATATTCTACAATTTTTATTTATTATTTGCCCAATTTCATCCCAAATATCGTCGCTCCTCAGTTGGTTATGATAACGTTGATGTTTTAGATTGTAAAGTTCATCATATTTTTCCACTAAAGTAATTAAAATATTGTCATTCGTCGTGAATAAGTATTTATGTATAGCCGTCGCGTCGTCGCAAACACGTCAGAACTTGAAACGTTCGGAATCCGAATGACGGGTTCACTGCCGATGACGTCATCGGCATAAATACCGGTCGCAGGCGCAGAAATGCCGATCCAGTGGACGCAGTACCACAGAAATCCATACAAAGCAACAAATCCGTACGCTCCGTACGCTCCGATTCCGATGCAGTGGACGCACAGCTTTAAGCTGCGCGTCCATGGTACTGGTCTTAATCGCGATCATAATAACAGAAATTGACGCGGACGAAGTCGCGGGCAACAGCTAGTAATTAATAAAGCTGCCAAAAGGCATTTTTCAAAAAAGATGGGCATTACCGAAATGTGATGTCCACTGACTTTAACATTTAATTTCTTAGAAACTTTTTAATTGCAAAGTTAACAATAGGGGAGATGACTACAGAAAAAAATATTTTTGCGTACGATCCGTTTTGAGTTAAAAAAGTATAATTTATAAAGGGAGATAGCTCGCCGTTACGATGCAGTTTTTTGGCATTTATAGACTCAAATCCCGCCGCCGTATTACGTAAAAATAGCGATTAGCAAAAATCTTGCAGTCATCGCGCGATAGACGTGCAGCCGATGGCTGAACGTCAAATAAAATCGTATTACCTATGCGATCGATTGCTAATCGCTCGCTGTCAGTTAGCAATAACAAGCGAAAATGAAGCAAAGTGCATTCAAAGACAACAGCGAGCGATTAGCAATCGATCGCATAGGTAAAACGATTTTATTTGATGTTCAGCAATCGGCTGCGCGTCTATCGCGCGATGACTGCAAGATTTTTGCTACCTAATCGCAATTTTTACGTAATACGGCGGCCGATTTTTATCAAATCGCACCTGGTAGTGTTGACTACCCATGACGCATGAGCGTTGCTTTTTTGCAGGAGGGTCTCACTCTATTAGTACTATTTCACAATGAAGTTAAAAACATATAAAAATCGTTCATATAATTACGATATTATTTAAAAGTTTGTCGGTAGAGACGAAGGTCGGCTATCCTACCGGTATAACATGACGCAACACATAATAGTTACGTAAAATTGACTCATTAATGCATACCTTTGTATTTGTTGAAACATTGTGGATAAATAATAATAAATAAAAAAGAAACAAGTTTTATAGTATAGAACTTGGTACAAATTGTACACTATAAGTATTATAATTTCATTATAAATAATTAAGTATTTATAAACATCAACTTCAATTAATTAAAAACACCTCTGACCTCAGCGAATTAGTGCGACCCAAACATGTGTAGTACATAATTTAAGTACATAGGGATATTTCATCAGGGGGGTGGAACTGGCCCATACATGTACAACTTCACAGAGAACAGCGACATCATAGAAAAGGAGAATGGTAACAGTAGCTACAACAGATGACACTAAGGCTAAGTACTCACGAAGCGGTTCTCACCCGCGCTCGCCGCGGTGGCGGAGCTGCGGTTTTATTTCTAAACTCACGAGACCGGTGATTTGCGCGGGCACGCAGCCGTCGCGGTCGCGATCATCGCCCGAAAACTTGGCGGGCGATGATCGCAGGACGCGCGGTTGCAAAGAGGCAAATGCATATTTACAATAGAATTCCTGAATTTCGCCCGCAAACCGAACAGAGCGCGCGGGCGCTACCCGCCGAGGCTGCGGGCGACCGCGGCCCGCGCGATTCTACAAGTTGCCTGCCGGTGCAGCGGGGCCCGCGAACAACCGTACACACCGCGGGCGTAAAACGCGCCGTGAGTTGTGCTTTAATTTTTTACATACATAACTGCATTCTACAGAAGTTGCGGGCCCGCAACCGCGGCGGGCGCGGGTGAAAACCGCTCCGTGAGTTCTTAACCTAAGACGGTTTTTAGATCGCGGTAATACTGCGGAGTACGTTGACTATATAGTACTCAGGAATATGGTCATTCTTAAGTTTTATGTATTCTCTTATATTTAAGTCTCTAAAATTATAACCGACTCAAAAGTAAGCCCTTGAGATTCACGAATGGTCAAAAGTCAAGAGGCGGGCGTTTGAGTCACATAATACTTATATATAATACGTATATTTAGTGTGTACAACCCGTCGGAAATATCTGCGAACCTCGCTGGAATGCGCTTCCCTTGCGCTTTACCGGATTTCGCCCCGTTTTCGCGCCTATCCAGTAACGTTGCCAACGCAATTACCGACGTACGTGTATTACCTATCTATTCTCGCTTTAGTAATGGCATTATTGTTTCTCTGTTTGGTGAAATATTCATATTAATTTGCATGACGTCACTAAGCCAGGTTCGCAGATATTTCCGACGGGTTGTACAATGGTACAAACATTATAACTCTCTATTAGAACGATTTTATATTAGCATATTATAAGTAAGAAAATATTACAAATATTGTACGTGTGGTCTAAAAATGTGACCATGACTATAACCTCTACATCCGTCATCCGCGTTACATAATACGTAGCAAAGATCGGATAACGACCTGCTGTTTTGTAAACATTAATTAACACCTATTTAATTGGCATAACATTCGAAATATTGATTTATTGTATATTAACTAATGGGGTTATCGTGGTTCATACTTACTATCGAAGTCTCGTGTAGACTTCAATGATACGTACTAGACTACCTACTAATTGCGTGAGCAAAGTGCAAATGGTAGAGAGCTAGATTACTAAACTCACGCGATATTGTTTATCACCCATCATAGACCCTGATAATACTATGCAGTTACTTATATGGTCCAACTACCTATTTACATAAACTAGACGACGCCTTGTATTCAAAATTCCCCTATAATAATAATTATAATCCAGTTATTATCCTCATTATCCATATTAGTCAAACGAGGGCAATAATCTCGGAATGAGAGATAGCTAAAACTAAAAGTTGTATAAACCTTTATTTTGGCACCCTAAAACTTGTCTCACAACCTACTTATGTAGTATGTTGGGTGTCCGCGACTACAGATATTCCTATGGGTATGCTATTTGAATTAATCAATATTGTAAGTACTTATTAAGTTTTCTAGTGGTCTTATTTGCTTGTCGCGGTCTCGCGTCGCGGTCGAATAGAACTGACGGCTACATAGGTTTTTGTAATATTCTAAATTTCCTCTTGTTCAAGAATCAAGGCACACACAGTTTCGTCTTTGTCGGACAAAATTAAGATAAATGGCCTCGGAAAATACTCTTCCTGATTTGCTATTTTGATTATTCTGATTAAATTAGCGTCTGATCAGGTGCATATCAGATGTCCTCAGACCCTTGAAAATCGGGACGTTCCGCGCAAATCGGGACCTGGCAATCCTAGTCGTGTCTGAAGTGAGTGCTCGCTCTTACATTATGTATCTATCTCTATTCTCTACCACCTGTACTAAACAGTAAGCAGTAAACAAATCTGATACTGTAAGTTAAACCCAAATAAATTGTCTTTAAAATAAATAATAACACACAAAATTTTGCATAAACAGGAAAATAAATTAATGTACTTCAACAAAATAATTATAAAATAAATGAAAAAAAAATCCTCGTCAGAACACTTAAGTGGATTTAAAACGGATGTAGATACGTATATATTATTTATATTTTAATTTATTTAGGAACAGTCTGTATTTGTTTTTAACCGACTTCCCAAAAAAGGAGGCGGTTATACGTTCGGCTGTATATATATTTTTTTTTGTATGTTTAACGATTACTCCGCCGCCTGTGGACCGATTTTCAAAATTTTTTCTGTGATATATAGGGTGTAGTCCCAAATTGGTCCTTTTGATATCAAAGTGGTGACCTGATGATGGGATCCATGAGGAATCGAGGGAACTCTTCGAAATTTATATGGACACATATGGTGATTTCGACTTTTTCTGAAGTAGTTCAAGCATATGCTACCAAAAAGTAAGATTTTGCTCCAAGGTATACCCTGAATCCAAAAGTACAGAACAGAACTCCTGACTCCTTATAGATACATGTTTGGAGATGCAAGCAAAGAACTGCAAGCATATGCCACCCTGTCAGTTAGATTATTCATCATCATCATCACAACTATCACACCATACATCATCAGATTATGATGATATATAGTATTTTACACTAACACGGAGATCTTTGAATATTACTCTGCCGTTTATTGACCTATTTGCAAAATTCTTTTGTTGTTGTAAAGGGTTTAATTCGAAATTGGTCCTTTAGTCACTAAAGTGGAAACCTAATGATGCGATCCATGAGGAATCGAGGGAACTCCTCGAAATTTATATCCACACATATAGTGATTTTGACTTTTACTGAAGTAACACAAGCATATGCTACCAAAAAATAAGATATTGTACCAAGGTATACCCTGAAAACAAAAGCACTGAACAGAACTTCTCAGTCTTTAAAGATATGCGTTTGGAAATTTCGGCATTGTTTAAAGAACTGCAAACATATGCCACTTTATAATTTACAGTAATCATCATCATCATCTTAATAACAATACCTAATGGAAGCTTGGCGCGTATTTAATTATACATTCGATCGTTTAGTTTAGACGTTCTTTTGACGTAATAATAATAACTTAACAAAATATATTACTAAAAAGGGTGAAACTATTATTTTTAAACAAAAAATTAAACCGACTTCCAAAGTAAAAATACACAAAAAAGTATGAAATAAAACTTAATCTCTAAATAATTCCCCTTTCAAATTCGGCTAAAATTTTTACTATTTTTCTACTCAATCTTATTAATTTTGAAGTCGGTACCAGCAAATATGAACGTAAGTTATATAAAATATTGTAGGATATTGTTTGGGCTGGTACCGATTTCAAAATCAATAAGATTGAGTAGAGAAATAGTAAAAATTTTAGCCGAATTTGAAAGGGGAATTATTTAGAGACTAAGTTTTATTTCATACTTTTTTGTGTATTTTTACTTTGGAAGTCGGTTTAATTTTTTGTTTAAAAATAATATGTTCTTTTATTTGTTACGTAAACCTTACCTAGAAAAGTTTTATGAGCTGCTTATGAGTTATGATACGGGAACCTATTTTTCTCCCCTTTGCATTGACTAAGATAAGAGGAACTTTAGAACATTTTTTTTAACAATACTCGTACTAGTTTTAATCTAGTGTCCGCATTATCCCCTTATACATTAACTAGCGACCCGCCCCGGCTTCGCACGGGTAGTAACTTCTAACTAATATCTATTCTGTGGCACGGGTACAATACTGATACTAATACTACAGAATGTCACCCACTTCGCAACGGGCCGTGCAGCAGAAATCGTAATATTTTAATTTCGCCATAACTTCAAAACCAAAAGTCCAATTTTAATCGTTCAAAGACCAAATATTATCTACATAAACTGTACTTAGTGATTAAATAATTTATTTTGATAAGGATTAATAGCATGAGTAAAATAAACGCGTTTAAATATAGTCCAAAAAAAATTCAAGATTTCTAAATAAAAAAATGGTTGTTGTGCCTCACTCGACATAGATAGGTATAGTGTGTCGCGGACTTTTTTGTAGATATTTATAAGATCTACAAGTAATTAGAACATTATATGGTTCTATCTTTTATAGTTTAGGCAGCGTACGCAAAATGAGTAACTTTTCTGGTTGATTTTTTACACCTCGTGTTCGAAAACCCCAAATATCTTACGGAACCCTATTTTTTTCCAAAATAAAATTTAGCCTATGTTACTCGTAGATAATGTAGCTTTCGAATGGTGAAAGAATTTTTGGAATCGGTCCAGTACTTTTTGAGCCTATTCATTACAAACAAACAAACAAACAAACAAACAAACAAACAAACAAACAAACAAACAAACAAACAAACAAATATACAAACAAAGTTTTCCTCTTTATAATATTAGTATAGATTAATGTTGGGCATTTTAATTATATTATTATTATTTGCTTTTGTGGTTATTTGATGCTTGTTCTTGCTTAAGTTCTTATCCGTTTACAACCGAAGAAAATAATTTACTTAGATTATTTTGAAATTCGCATGATTTTTCATTGGTGCCTAAGTATCATGTAAAAAATAAAAATCCTGAAGTCGCTGGTTTCCTGAAATCTTACCGCCACGATCGTGGGGCTTCGGTGGAAGCTCGAGACGTTAGTTTTATCTAACTTGGTGATGTTTTCATATTAAATAGAAATTAAATTAATTAAACATTGTTTATAATCATCAGTCTTTAATAAACAAATCATCAGTTGTTAATTAACGTTCGCACAACGGCGCTCTCGACCCTTTGCAGAAGCCAATCCACTTGTAATTCCCCGGCTTTATCTTTCTCGAGAGGATCCACTGCTCCTCGATGATGGTGGGATAGGCGATGGTGCCTCATCCACTTCGGAGGACTCATCGCCGGACTTTGAAGAACTGGACCCACTCTCTTCTAGGTGATATAACACTGTTGGCCCTATTTATTCCTCAGCGTCGCTCGGCAAATTCTTTGATTGCTGTCTTCCATTCTGAGTCATTCCCCTCAGCCATTAATTGTGCGACTTGATCAATCCTTTGGGGTAATCATAAAAATTAAGAAAAAAAATCAACGTTAGATGACCATACAGACAAGAATATCATGTTTATGTTCAAATAATGTACGAATACTTATTTATGATGTATCACCAAACCTACATGATCGTGCGTCCTTCATTTTGAGTCACAATATACGCCTAGCGTAAGTAAGCGTGCTAGGTTCAAATTTCTATACCTATAAAACAACATTTATTTAAATAACACAAAATAATCAATAGGAATTGCATTAATTTAATGAAAAACAAATAACGTACCCGAGCGAGTGTGCGCGCCGAAAAACGCAGCCATCCTTCACCGTGGTCACGGGCGATTGACGAGTTCAAACTTGGTCGCAAGGGCAAGTCATAAGGACGCGTGTTTTTTTCCAAGAAAATGGAAGTCTCACGATCGTATCAACTCGGTTGTAAAGGGTTATATCTCTGTTTGATTAAAGGAGTTCCTTTAATTTTTGATGGACATCAGCATTCTTTTGTTCTAAGATATCTAATGAAGTGTTAAGGTCATCTAGTTTTAAATCCAATAAATCATATTCTTCACGAACGTTTTCTTCATTACCATCATCTTCAATATCAATTGCATCACTTGCTGATTCCTTTTCTGCGGGTTTATTGTCGTCCTTTTCAGTCATTTTTAATTATTTTTTTTTTCATTTGAAAACGAATCAATTAGTCCTCTTTTTAATATAATATATCCAATAATACAATGCACATTATTAGGGTTCCGTACCCAAAGGTTTACCCTTTGGGACCCTATTACTAAGACTCCGCTGTCCGTCCGCCTGTCTGTCTGTCTCTCTCTCATGAACCGTGATAGTTAGACGGTTGAAATTTACACAGATCTCAGATAATTTATTCAGATACTTCGTATATATATATATATATATATATATATATATATATATATATATATATATATATATATATATATATATACACACAACAGATAGCCATTGCTATCCTACGAGTCAATGCTATCAGTTTGCTAGGTACTCTGCCAGATGGGGACGACCTGGGGAAGATTTTCTATTTATAGTTTTTTATAGATATAGATTATTTGTAGGTAAGTCTTTTTTTTTGTTAGTATTAATTTTTAGTTTTTTTTATTTGCCTCTAGTTTTATTGTTAATTTTATGTTTGTTGTATTATTGTAATTTTTATTGAATAAATTCAAAAGACTTCGTAGGAGAAGTAGGATCTCCTCCTACCTTTCTTCTGATTAATTTCGTTGCGGGTCCCGAGACAGATTTAGCATGTCCCTCGGGCACCCCTGAGATGATATCAAAGGGTTTTGTGGTTGGTAACCGCTATCGATCCTGGCCACACAGGAGTTGCAGTTGTGGGAATGTGTGCCCATTTAAAAAAAATCATGTATTTCTGTTGCCGCTGTGACAACAAATACTAAAAAACAGAATGAAATAAATATTTAAGGGGTCTCAAACATGATATTTTTGCCGTTTGGTACGGGACCTTCCGTGCGTTAGTCCGACTCGCACTTGGCCAGATTTATTTTAATAGAGCTCTTCGTAAAATCTAAACACGTTACGCATTTCTTTTCTACAATGTTTTGACGTCAAAGCATTTAGCTTCCTTTACCTCATTGTTAATTTTTCCTAGTCATAAAAAGTAGCATGTACCTAATATGCATGTAATATAAAAACAATTGGTAAACTTCGGACTTCCTTTTAGTCAGAAATGTTATTATGAAACTACTTAAGTAGGTACTTATTAGATAAGATGCATAAATTGTTTTTATTGGGTTTTCGAAAAGTAAGTACATAATACGCCAGGATATATTGTCTTTGCAATGCCATATCTACGATCAATCGTTGGCGAAATACAGTCATCACAAAAGTGAGATTGGAAGACAGCATCAAAAACGCTCTATAAAATGTATGACGATAAATACAAAATTTTAAATTGATTTGCGCGCTGCGAAAATGCTTGTTATTTCACCTAATATTGGGGAAAAAAGGATATACCCATAAAATAGTAATCTAAACTTATAAGAGAAGCTATACTGCACACATTTATGCAGCTGTGTAAAGTATTTTAGAAAAGGCGTCTTCAAATTACGCAAATCGACACTTAGCTGTTGGTGTTTAATGAAAAAACTATATAATATTTTTATCTGAAGTAAAATTATCTCAATTGCTGAATAATCGAACTATGTCGGTATGTGCTTGCTTTTTTATTATCATTCTTCGTTTATTTTATATTTACGTTCAAAGTTGCGCTAAAAATTCGATGTTTGGAGGCTATTAACTTCTACAATAATTTGAATTTCAGAAATATAAGCAAATACCGACCTAGATAAGTGTCATAAAAATCGATATTACGCTAGAATTTGGGTCTACAATATTTGACTTTGGAGTAAATCACCAACAGCGTTTGTATGGAGAAAAAACCGACTAGCACAGCCTTAAGTACTAATTGCTGTACTTTTTGCATTTTTCGGACCATATTTATGTTGCCTTTCGGAAAATATAAGAATTTTGCTGATTTAAAACAAATGCATCTTCTCTATTATCTTGCAGCATTTTTATTAAATTGTGTTTTTAATTAAACGAAAATACTGAATACTTATGCAGTAATTTTGTTTAAATTTAAATACTAAAGTCATGGTTATTATATTATTTAATAGCAAATTTAAAAAAGTTACCTACAATTCCCACATTTTAATTTAAATCGAATTTGTGTGTGGGAAATGGGAACAAAAGATTGCAATTCTTGAGTTTTTTTAATTTCCAGAATACTTGCATAGGTTGCAACTCTAATATGCACTTATACTGTTCCAGCATATAAATACATATTCCCCTTTACTAATAAAAATAGTTGTCCAGTAAATAAGCAATACAATGCCTTGTCCTTGTCTATCAAGCGACTTTTCCAACGCGTAAGACAAGGACACAACATTGTATTGCTTATCTATTGAATAAATACTTTTATTAGTAAGGGGGATTATGTTTTGAAAGTTTTCGATGTTGTAATTAGAATATAATATTTTTACAGCTACTATTGACGCCAGAAGGAACACGATTCACGCCAAAGAAGCACGAAGCATCGCTAAAGTTCGCACATGAGAAGAATTTACCTGCCCTCAAACACCATCTCACGCCTCGCACGCGCGGGTTCACGACCAGCCTCCAGTACTTCAGAGGGAAAATACCAGCCATCTACAACATACAACTTGCCTTCGAGAGGGATAGCAAGGTATGTATTACATAAGACGTATTTAAACGTGGCCCTTAATTCGAAATTGGTCCCTTAGTCACCAAAGTGGAGATCTCATGATGGCATCCTTGAGGAATCGAGAGAACTCCTCGAAATTTATAAGGACATTTATAGTGATTACGAATTTTATTGAAGTAACTCAAGCATATCCTACCAAAAAGTACATTTTTGTGCCAAGGTATACCCGAGATCCAAAAGCACTGAAGAGAACTCCTCTGCAGTCTTAAAAGTGTCTTATTTGCGATGAATGCGAAAATCGAGAAGGCATCAAAGCGCGGTACAGTGCTTGGAGTTCTGTAAATATTAGTCGCATTAAATTAATTATACAAAAAAAAAACCCGACTGCAAAAAACAAATTTGATAATAGAATGTGTATGGAAAATAATAATGTGAGTGAAACAGTGCGGATCATTAGTAGTATCTCTACATTTTGATATTCGGCTGTCCAAAGTATAGTGTTATGATATCACTTATCAACTTATATGTTGACTGAGTTACTAAAGATTTGCTATGATAATATACTTATAACGATAAAAATGATAGGATCTGATTATATTTTGTCCATATGTTTCTGCGTGGTTGGTATCTAATCAATATAATATTAAAAATTATAACTTTGAACAATTTAATATTATCTTCTAATTATGTAATTATAGTTGTAGAATGTTGATAACAATAGATATTATTTAGCAAGGTCAAGAAATAGCTTCCTTGCTTGTTGTCAGATGGTTATGTTTCGTACCTAATCATAATTTAATGGAATACATATATATTGTTACGAACACACAAAAGCGCCATCTAGCGTCAACCAATGACACCACTTGGTGTGAACAGGGACAGCGTGGGGCCCCCTACTCAGTACTAGATGGCGCTACTGTGCAAACGTTCCAGAATAAATCTAACACGGTCACGCGACTCGGGAACCTTCTGGAGTCGTCTGGGACTCGTATCGACCGGTATAAATACGTCGGAAGAATGCGAGCGAGTCGAGTTCAGTTTGAGCTTCATCCGAAGCGATACGGGCGATACCAGCGAAAACTAGTGATCGGGAGTTCGATTTGAACAGTGATGTGGCGATATCGATGTGAATACTAGTGATGTAATGATACCATGAGTGAAACCCGCGACTTGGCTACGATTAAGGGACACCGTTAATGCTTAGTGTTTAGTGTTTGGACCTAGTGCTTAATGTTGGACTAAGTGCTAGTGAATAAAGTCTTCAAAGGAGTCAGCAGGTCTCTTCTCTCCAAATTCTCGACCCAACACGTAACAACTGGTGTCGGAAGTGAGATTTGGAGATACCATTGACTCCGAGAGAAGATTTCAAGGAGTGCGACGGGAGGAGCAGCCCTGGTTGAGGAGCGACCCCTGGTGGAGGAGCGACCCCTGGCGGCGGAGAGGTGCGACCCCTGGCCGAGAGGTGCGGCCCCTGGCCGAGGGGTGCGGCCCCTGGCCGAGAGGTGCGGCCCCTGGCCGAGAGGTGCGGGGCCCCTGGCCGAGAGGTGCGGCCCCTGGCCGAGAGGTGCGACCCCTGGAGGAGACGTGCGACCCTTGGCGGAGACGTGCGACCCCCTGGCGGAGAGGTGCGGCCCCTGGCGGAGAGGTGCGACCCCTGGCGGAGACGTGCGACCCTTGGCGGAGAGGTGCGACCCCTGGCGGAGAGGAGCGACCCTTGGCGGAGGCCACACCCACTGGGGACCAAGCTCCGCCCACTGGCCCCGCCTACTATGCCCCGCCCACTGACCACGCCCCTCAGGCTCCGCCCACTGTGGACCAAGCCCCGCCCACTGGCCCCGCCCACCGGGCCCCGCCTGCTCAACTCCTTTGGGTCTCTGGGAGGAATGATGCTATGAGGCAGGCTCAAGACAGAGATGACGACCTTCAACACATCGTCACGTGCAAGAAACGGGGTGACGTAAAACTAATCTGGAGTGAGGTTGCACCCACTGGCGCTATCACTAAGGCGTACTGGGCGCAATGGGACAGTCTGATAAACGGAATACCCTACCAGAAATAACGGCAGAGAGTTCCATCTTCAGATAATCGTCCCAAGAACGAGAGTGCCAGATGTTCTCCGTGAAATGCATGATGGCGTATCAGAAGGTCATCTGGGTGTCAAGAGGGTCATTCAAAGTGGTGCACATAGATCGTCTAGCGCGGTACCATGGCAGTGGCAACGATGCTCGGGACGAGCATCTCTAAGAGGGGAGTAGTGTTACGAACACACAAAAGCGCCATCTAGCGTCAACCAATGACACCACTTGGTGTGAACAGGGACAGCGTGGGGCCCCCTACTCAGTACTAGATGGCGCTACTGTGCAAACGTTCCAGAATAAATCTAACACGGTCACGCGACTCGGGAACCTTCTGGAGTCGTCTGGGACTCGTATCGACTGGTATAAATACGTCGGAAGAATGCGAGCGAGTCGAGTTCAGTTTGAGCTTCATCCGAAGCGATACGGGCGATACCAGCGAAAACTAGTGATCGGGAGTTCGATTTGAACAGTGATGTGGCGATATCGATGTGAATACTAGTGATGTAATGATACCATGAGTGAAACCCGCGACTTGGCTACGATTAAGGGACACCGTTAATGCTTAGTGTTTGGACTTAGTGTTTAGTGTTTGGACCTAGTGCTTAATGTTGGACTAAGTGCTAGTGAATAAAGTCTTCAAAGGAGTCAGCAGGTCTTTTCCTCCAAATCCTTCGAACCCTAGCACGTAACAATATTATACAAACTAGAAGACAAACAAAACACTAAAATAAATGCAAACCTTACTATACGACTTAAGGGCCATAGTTTTTATTAAATGTATGCTGCATTTTTAAGGTAGCTATTCAAAGTGACACAATAACTAAATCTTTATAAAAAACTATAACCCGACTACGTTAATTATATAGCCTATGTTACCCGGGCTATTCACTTCAGTATTAGAAGAGATATTCCAAAAATTAGACTGGGACAAATGTGGACTACCCATCAATGGAGAATATCTGTCGCACTTGAGATTCGCCGACGACCTCATAATTATTTCGCCAACGAAAAATGATTTGCAAACAATGCTAAACGATCTAGATAGGGAGAGTCGTGCAGTCGGTCTCACCATGAAACTACAGAAAACGAAAGCGGGCAGAAAAAAAAAGACTAACGGGAAACAAGATCCAATACAAGTTAGTGACCAAATAATTGAGTATGTAAATGAGTACATCTTCCTAGGCCAAACAATTTCACCGCAAAATCTGACAAGTAAGGAAATAGACGTATCGGACACGCCTGGAAGCAATACTAGAATTTTAAGGAAATCATGAAAAACAAAGAAACTAGCATAAGCATTAAACGGAAATTATTCAACACCTGCATATTACCAATACTCACATATGGATGCCAAACTTGGGCATTAAACAAAATACACGTCAAAAATCTTGAAACTTGTCAGAACGCCATGGAAAGGAGTATGCTGGGAAAGAAATTATCAGACAGATTAAGAAGTCAACTATTAAAAAATGTACAAAAACAAAAGATGTAAAACTAAAGTGGAAATGGGCAGGTCACATTGTAAGAGGAAGAGATAAATGGTCCAAAACTCTGCTATTTGGTTTACCAGCCATATGAAAAGAAAGAGAGGTAACCCTTATAAAAGGTGGGTGGACGAAATAAAGAACACTGCAGGAGGAAAATGGACAACTATCGCAAATGACAGAGAAAAATGGAAGGGTCTGGGGAGGCCTTTGCCTGTAAGAGGCACACAGACGAGACTGAGGACTAAGCAGACTTCTAAGTGAATAGTAAATAGGGTAACATTGTTTGAAATAAAGGCTTATATTATTATTATTATATATTATTACCTGGGCTATTATAACAAACCTATTGACACCTCATTCATTAAAATCGGACCAGTAGTTTAGGCGCTACGATGGAACAAACATACATACATAGTACATACATAGATTGCCAAAATCATTACCCTTCCATTTGGCTTCGCCGTCGGGTAAAAAGATACACGTTTCATATGACTTCAGTCATACACTGCAATGCGCGGTGCAGTTCGGTGCAACTTGACATTCGAACTCTTACAATGAAACGTGTATCCTCCTGTGTAATGAATATAGTTCAATTTTGAATAGCTATCTTAAAAATACAGCTAAGTACACTGTATTATAAACATACGATCTATAAATTGTATATTAATGAATATTAAATAAGCATAGTGATTTACAATCTTTTTTTGGCGCCTGTACACCTAAGTGCTCATGACGCTTTGTTTTAAAATGTAATAAATCATTTATTTGTTAATCATAATCATTTATTCACGAAATGTGGTTTACAATTGTTGCAGGTATCTCCTACACTAATGACACTACTATGTGGTAAGCCAGTCCACGCACATTTGTACATAGAGAGGATCCCTGTGGACAGTATTCCTGAGGACGAGGCAGAAGCCACGAAATGGCTTCACCAACTTTATGTTACGAAGGTAAAAATTAAAAAAAAATCAGGAAGGTAATGCTTAATTTTACTTAGTTATTCAATAACTGAGTAAAATTAAGCAGTTTCCTTCTTTTAAGTTAGTGGACAATTTGTTGTTTTATGGTTTGATTAAAAAACATAATACAAACAAGAATCACATGATAACAATATTGATTAATAGGTAGCAACTAAAGATAACAGATAGCTTGATAATCTGAAGTAGAAGTATTAATAACGAATGTAAGAAATTTTTTTCCTAATAAAAATAATTATTTTTGAAAGCAAAATTCAAAGTTAAAGTCGTGAACACCTGTGGTGTACCACTTTTCAACCTTTTCACCATAGTACAAAGGTCGAAAAGAGATGTTCAAGAAATGTATGAGGCCTGGGCCAGCCCTATGTACAGTATATGTAAATATAGCTACATAATATAGTAACCGTTTCCTATTCTTTATTTTGTTTAATTTCACTTCGGTTCCATGTACATTTAAATTAACTTCGTCAAGGAGAGCAACACGAAGTGAAATAAAACATGGCGGATCGATCTGAATTATCTAAAGAATGTCATTTTGTCAATGACATGACTTTTGACAAAGAAAGACGTATGTCATTCAAGACGACGTCTCTTCGTAAAACTGTCTACTACGTCAAAAGTCAAGTCAAAACAACTGTCATGGCCGCCTCTCAAATAGTGTTCACTGTTCTCGCAATAAAAAACTCTTCAAATAATTATTTTTGTACGCATATACCCTTCTAATTATTTTTTTCGTATTTTTATGATTTTCCCATATTTTTTTCCTATTTATCTATGTAGTGTACATAGAACTGGCCCAAAATCAAACATCTCTTTTGGTACTTACACTAAGTTGTCAGTAGTCACTGACAACTTAGTATAAGTACCAAATTTCGAGTCATCTTTCGATCTTATAGTCATAAGTACATCCTACTACTATTATAAATGTTTTCACGCAAAAACTACTGAACGGATTTAGATCGGGATTAAAATATACAATACTCTATATCCCGAAAAAGTACAGTGTTCCCGTGGGTTACTGAGGTTACGCGGGCGGAGCCGCGGGCAACAGCTAGTGTTTTATATTCCAACTTAACATTCAACAAGTTAAATATAGATCGAATGCTAGATTATAGTTAAACACTAACAGTCTTATTAATAAAATTATTTACACCACGGATTAGCTAATCCAACATGGCTGTCTCTGTCAGATACTTTGGAACAATCACTTGATAGACAAAGAGAGCGATTTGGATTTGCTTATCCATGGTGTAAATATTTTTATTAATAAGGGTGCAAACAACTAAGTAAATATTGGCACCGGATCAAGCGCATAATCAAATGTTACATGTTGCATTGGAGCCCAGTGACCGACATTGACATAATCAACTCTATGTCAATGCTGTTGTGTTGCAACTCAGCTAGTGTTTTGAATAAATTCCACGTCAATTCGGTTACATTCATATCATTTTACCTCTATTAATCTAAAGGTGGGTTTAGACCAAAAGAACATAGAGCAAGAACTACACAAGAACATTCTTTTGTATTCCTTTAATGTAAACGCATCATTTACACTAATCATTCCGAACAAGAACAATAGGAACAAGAATTTTTGCTCTTTATATGAGAATCATTTAGACCAAATGAGCGAATGCTCATTGCTCATTTGCCAACGATAAGTAGTACTGTTCACACTATGTACCGCAGCCGCACAAATGTACAAAAATTCAAGAACACTAGAATCCCTTTGAAGAGACCGCCTCAAGTAGCGAGCACGTCCGAATACGAAAGAACGCTCTAAGCAACTATTTGTGCGCTCTTGTGTCGGTTATACCAAACGAGCGAGTGTTCTTAGAGCATTCTACCAAATTACCGGCGAACACGTGGCGAATACACTAGAACAGTGTTTTTCAACCTGTGGGTCGGGACCCCCTGGGGGGTCGCGAAGCTTCTGTAGGCGGGTCGCCGGAGGTCGAGAGAACTTTAGTAAAAAAACAATACAGATTAAAAAGATTGATTTATTGTACTTATATCCGAATCCTAATTATGGAGACGCATAAAAACATCGCATGGAATGAATATTTGTAACACTGTAACATACACACACATACATGGTAAAAAAGCAAAGGGTCGGGGGGTCGCGAAATATTTTTTCATACAAGGGGGGTCGCATCATGAAAAAGGTTGAAAAACACTGCACTAGAACAACGAAAGAATGCCCGTTGTTTGTTTACATCAAAAGAGCTTTACTAGAATGAGCATTCGCTCGCTTGGTCTAAACCCACCTTAAGACTGCACTCAAGACGGGCTGTATCGCAGTAACCGCACGCAGTCGATATACTCAATTGCATGCAGTTGTTCGACTTCGTTCAGTCATGATGAAGTCGAAGGCCGGCCGCACACACCATATTATTGGCAATAATGCTCGTATTGACAATAATATTCCTTGTGTGCGATATTGCATATTGCCGTTTTTTTTTTGGATGGGTTGACTAGTATTGACAAATTTATTGTATCAATAATATTGCGTGTGTGTAGCAAGCCATTGTTAACTGCATACCAGTGGCGAAGGCTGGTTCTCCTTCAAAGGGAAACCCTAGCCTGTATAATAGGTAGGGATTTGGATGAGGTTCTTCAAAAGGCAAGTGGTAAGTGTAGCCGATACGAATGGAGTTATAGAACCCCAAGACACAGCTGCATACAGTCGTGAACTCCATGCGGTCGGCTGCAGTCGTGTACTGTCGACGCACGCTGTCCATCGCTTACCGCATACAGTGCAGTTAGTCTAGCATACGCGCGTCGGTCGCATTGTACGGTTTAAATAAAATGGATTTTCATATCGACTTATTTATTTATTTTATAAAAAGTAAAGGATCAATCCACAGCCGCACTGCACGTTGTAGTTTCTCAATTAAATTACCACTGCCGGCGACGGTGTCCTAATATTATTAAGCGAAGTACCTAAGGTGTTACTTAGTAGACGTAAGGTGTTACTTAGTAGACGTAAGGTGTTACTTAGTAGACGTAAGGTGTTACTTAGTAGACGTAAGATGCTACTTAGTAGAGTAAGGTGTTACTTAGTAGACGTAAGGTGTTACTTAGTAGACGTAAGGTGTTACTTAGTAGACGTAAGGTGTTACTTGTTGAAGTAAGGTGTTACTCAGTTGAAGTAAGGTGCTTCCACTTCGAAGTCAAAACTTACACTGAGCTCCCGGGCTAGATGCGTGACGTCAAATGCACAGTCAGATCCGACTGCAGATAACTGCATACAGTTGAATCTATCGTCCGAATCTGGCAGCTTAAGAGTTAAATTATTATCTTCGATACATAGCTAATCCAAGTAAATTAATTTTCCAGGATAAGATGCAAGACTCCTTTATGAATACTGGAGATTTTTTCTTAGAATCAGGTGTAGAAAGAGTGGAACCATTCGAACGGCCTAACCGCATTTACTCACTCATAAACACATTAGGTTGGGCGGTCGTAACACTTACACCAATGATGTACTATTTATTTGGACTCCTATTAAGCGGAAAGCTGTTATATTTTTCTATTGGATGCGCTATTCTCGGTGCATGTAAGTATGATTTTTGAGAACTTTTAATCTAATATTTACAGTAATAACTAAGAATATCGACAAAATATAAATTCACTCTTCATTGTTTTGACAAAGAAACGATTTGGACTCTATAGACGCTATTAATTTATTAAAATAACATTTTACTTTATGTACTTTAAAATGTCACAAGAAGATTCTGTAAAACTTGAACAATTTTCTTTTTTTTTTCAGTTTACATTCTACTTCAAAAGTCAATTGGGATGTCCCAGATCAGCCAAGGTTCCTCATATGGTACAGAGAAAAAATAGTGCTGACAAACACACAAATTACGTATGTAATACAAAATAGTGCGTAAATTAATGTATAAATGTAACTTTACTGTTTTATTAATATTTTATTGTTTTATATAAAAAATCTAAGATACTAATGTAAGTTGATAAATTGAGTTGTACCTACACACAATGGTTATTTACAATTTAATTTGTAGACATATTGTAACTGCCAACAGCTACTGGTTAATACCTTAACTGCACAAAAAATTGTGCAAAACTATATTTACTTAATATCGAAATTAAACAAAGTATATTTTTGATGTTTTGTATGTATTAACTTACTATAAAAAGATGTTAAATAAAGCAATCTTATTTGTTATCTAAATACATTTGCGCAGATAGAACTTTTACTAGATTACACTAATATTAGAAAGAGGAAATATTTATTTGGTTGTATGTTTGTTTGATTGCATTAAATATGTTCCGAAACTACTGGACTGATTTAGACATTTGGCACAGATACAGCGTACACCATGGGGAAGGACATAGGCTACTTTTTGTCACGGGAAAATGTACACTTCCCGCAGGGCTTTTTTACACGTCGCGGGACACATTTAGTATTTTATAATGTTAATAGGCGATATTTTTTCCGAAGCCTGTGCTCCTTTTGTAGACATAGTGATTTCTTTATTAAAATTATTTTAAAAAATGTTGAAAGCAAATAATTGTATTGTTACGGGGTTATAGTCAAAACGTCAGTTTCTTCCGAGGGAGTTTATTCGCTACGAATTACCACACCAACACAGGTCTGGTCTTCCAACACGCCGAAATGTCTAAATCGCAAGCAGTCGTAATCGCAATTTGTAGCCAGAGTCACAGAGAGTAATCACACTATTCACTCTAGGTATCGCTCGAAATTAACTCGACGAACACTCGTAGTTAATTGAACTGACTGCGGTCGGCGGCGGTCCCTTTAAATACCGACGGCACGGGTACTAGAAAGTTTCCTGGTGTAGAATTTTCTAGATCTTTCTTTAGACTTTTGAGTCGGGTTGAGAATGGGACAGTGAAGGTTCGAGAACGTTCTAGTACTTTCCGTACTGGAAGCTTCGAGAACATTCTACAAATTGAAACACCGTAACAGTATTCTAACATTAGAATAATTTGGCAGAATTTGTAGTCGGTAACTCTTTGAAGGCGCAGACATATATAGTAACATTATTTTTGTAATAATAATATTGTTTTATTATATTGTTATATCAATCATTAATTTGCTTCATCTTTGCTGACAAACTTGATATATCTTAAAACTTTTCTAGTGTTTGTTTTGTATCTATACAATTTAGTTTTTATATTTGTACCTATCTAAAGCTACAAAGTATTTTTATATTTGATAATATAGAACTCTAGTATTACAAAGGTAAAGGTTATATTGTCTAAATAATTGTTCTGATTGTATACTGTATACCTACTATGTAATGTATATTTTGTATCTTTCTTGTTGAACCCCAACATTTATAAGATTTTAACATAACTTTTGTTTTTCTTTCAACTGTGCACAAAATCATATTAATAGTATACCTACAATGTTTTGTGTGATATTTACGAAGCTCATAATACAAAATAATATATATATTATGTGTATAATATCTATAAAATAAACTAGGATTGGTAGACGTTGTTTATACTTAGCTTTATGCATAATTGGCATAATTTTAGCAATTTACTTGAAATAAGAGAACACAATAAAATTGTTATGAAAAAGTAACCATTGATAATTGACATTTTTTCAATGTCGATTTTATAAATTAAAATTATTATTAACACCAGAAATACAGCTACAATGTATTTTGCAATTTTAATGATTTTATTTTTCAATTGTATAATTCATAAACTCTACAGAGTTTAAGCTATCTATATAGCAAATTGAGTTCACAAGTATTATGTTTGCAACACACACAATTTGGTTGTTGTTTTGTATTAAATTAAATGTTGGTTGGTGATGTTTGTTTATAGTTGTTATTGTATTAACATTTTTATTAAATCCTTTGCATACTTTTTATTTTTTTTATTCTTATAATATGCCATTACAGAGTATAGAGATAAGGAGAACAATCTTGTATGGGAGAAAAGTTGAAAAAGTGTCCAGCTGTATCTATAAATAACAGTTCAAAAATCTTCCACAATGGCGCTGATGCACAAGAAGGGTATGGTATGAAGTTAGGAACAAGAGATGGAGTGAAGTGAGTTGAGCTTAGTTATTTAAACATTTTGACGACTTTAGTAGACTTAAAAGTAGTTAATTCAGTAAATCATGAATATTCTACTTACTCGCGTAGTCGAATATATTTTTATAAACATAACCGAAGAAGATGCTAAGATTTAGTTATCTGTTTTGCCGCTTTACACCCCGTTAAGTCTTCAGCGCCCCCTATGTAACGCTATTTTACGGACATTTTTCATGTATGGAGATGGTACTCCTTATCTCTATACTCCGTGTATGCCATGCTGTACTTCATTAGATAGGAAAAAGTTGGTGGTAAAAAATAAAAAAATTACAACCTCTAAAAAATAAATACTGTATTTTTTTTTCAAAGATAATAGTCACCATTGACACTCATGGTATGTCCATTTTACTAAGTCTAAGTATAAAATCGAGCAAATACATTTGAACTTTAACTTCAATCGGTTTGTTTGTTACAAAAAATCCTGGCACTCCTGCCTTCTCTAAAGTGTCTTGTTGATCACTCACCTAAAACAAAATACTTTTGTATTAATAAAAAAGACAAAATGATGAGAGATTTTTTGGTCAAGTGCAAGATTTTTATATACAAGTCTGCATGGCTTAAATAAACAGTTACTTACTTTTTGATCTAACTGCATTACTAATTTCATATCAGTCTGTTTAAGCTCATCTTTGTGTCTTCTCAATAAAATATTTCTTTTAATTTCTTGCTGCTCTGGGCTAGGTGTGCTATTTATCATATCCCTTATTTCCACTAAAATAATAATAAAAAAACTTAATATAGATCAATAACAAGAATCAGGGCTACATTACTTCTCACTTAAACCATTGTTATTAGAACTGTACTGTTTAGGTAAGACTGCACTTATGGGCGTAGCTACGCCACCAGAGTGACATGATCATATTAGTAATATTGCACTGGAGCAACCTGGGAGCAACACTATGTAGCAAAATTTGTTCATCAGTCTTTTGGATACACGCTTGCCACGTTGTTATTCTTAGTGCGGTCTTACCATTAAGGGGCCATCCACATAATTATTACGACACGCAAAATTTATACTTTTTGAACCCCCACCCCCCCTATGTCACGCTTTTTAGTATCCCTGTACTTGTATTTAACATGTACTGTCACATTTAGTGACAGTACATGTTACCCCCTCCCCTATGCGCTGTGACGTAATATGTGGATGGACCCTAAGAAAAAAAATTAGAGGTCTTACATGTATGTTTATTTATGATATGTAGTCTCTGCTGGAACAAATGTTTTTCTGTTACATGCTGTATTTCCATTAGTCCTTTTACAATTTCAAATACAGTCTCATTAAGAAGGCAGTTTGCAAGGCCAGAAAGGAGTTCTATTGGTACTCTCATTTGGTATTTTCTAAAAAAAGATGAAAATGGTAAAAGGCTACCGTAGAGGTAGGAGTTTTATGTTAAAATATGTTTTATCATATATTTTTTTTAATTTTGTAAACTCTTGATTGTATAATATATGGAACCTATTTTTTTTTTAAATTGCCTGCCACCTTTAACACAAGTTCTTTAAGTACTTACTATAGAATTTTAGTGTGGTAGTGGAAATATATATAAATATATATGTATAATATAAGCTCCGTGGCCTAGTAGGTAGACCGTTTGATTTGCACTTGAGAGAGTGCAGGTTCGATTCCTAGGTGGCTTTTACCAATGAGACTTTTACAGATCTCAAGTAAATTATACAGATGCTCTAACAGTGAAGGAAAACATTGTGAGGAAACCCGCACATTGTTCGCCCTGGATGTATTGACCACTCATTTCTCTGGACTAGGCTGACTATGTTATGAGAATGCCGTATGTGCTTCGGCAACCATACAACATTTAAATAACCTATACAAGAGCATGTCCGGACATGGAGGTCTAAGGAGGGTTTCGTAACTATTAACGCGTAATATGGTTTTTTCAACTTATTTCAAAAGTTACTGTCTGATTTGGTTCAAAATAATTTAGAGTTAATTGTAGAGTTTTTAGCATGATCTATCAGCAGCAGTTTCTAAGTTAGTTTAGAAATGACAGGGGGACCAACTTATAAATCACTTTGGAGGCCAATTACTCGAAAATGGTTGACTTTATAAAAAAGTTATGTATGAAACATTTGAAAATTTGAAAGACCTATTCAACAATACCCCACACAATGGGGTAGAAAGAAAAAAAAATTCATCCCGTGTTCACATGTCCATACATGTGAAGTGGGGATGAAGGGTAGCTCCATTTCCAAATTATTATTATTTTATGATGCCAAAACCGAGATCTATAAACAATCTATGACTATACCAAATTTCATCCATTTAAATTCATAATTACCGTTAGTTATTGACAGAGCGAAACTATAAGGGTTCAAGTATTACGGAATCCTAAAAACCAACTGTCCTGCCTGTACTGTAGTGCCCACAGTATTTCAAGAGCGGTGTTTTTTTCGCTCGGAGAATACTGTATAATATATCATCATCACTTAACAGATGAAAAGGCCTTAGTTTTTTTTTGTGGAAAACTTGAGCAGATTTACAGACTTAATAACAAAGTTTAAATTGTGGATAGGTAATTAACTTATGTTTTATAGTAATGAATAAAGATTTACTTACGGTGGCAATTCCCTTGCCATAACTTGCAACTGCTCTAGGAGAAAGTAAAGTTTTCTTTGTAAAGCTTCAGGCGTTGCACTTGCATCTTCCATAATTTTTAAGTTTAGTAAAAAATACACTAGTAAATTACATAAAACATTAATGATTTGAGAGTTTATATACCTACCTACTTGTGGGGCCTAATCATTTAATTCTATGAACGCTAACTATAATCGTGATCTGTACGGTACTGGGTACATGATTTGAAATACTTCTAGAACTATAATCCATTAGTAAATAGTTTGAGTAAATTAAATTGTTAACAGAATTAATAAATGAAAAAAAAAAGATTTACAATCCCAACCAAATTTCAACAAAAACAATGCGGAATTCTTCTTCGTCTTTTTATGATATTACTTCTTCTTTTTCTTTTCGAGCCGCCATAATATTTTACTATATTGTTTATTCGTTGTTTCGTTGGCTGCTGTTGGGATATTTTTAAGGGACTAACTATCGGCCAATGATATTTCATACTACAGATATGTTACCTTCATAGTAATTGCGTTTTAAATCTGTTCCGAGCAATCGAAAACTGCACACATTGACAAGTTTTACTGATGAATAAAACAAAAGATGCGAAAAAGCACGAAACTGAAAGCGATAGCTATAATTCAACGATTACACTTCAAATGTTTTTTAGTGCACAGAGTAACATTTATAATCGTAGAGTAGACACTTGATTGAAATGTATGTACTTAATCTATACTTAATACTATAAATGCGAAAGTGTGTCTGTCTGTCTGTTACCTCTTCACGCTTTAACCACTGAACTGTTTTTTATGAAATTATACGAAAAAGTACAGTGTTCCCGTGGGATACTGTATTTACGCGGGCGGAACCGCGGGCAAAAGCTAGTAGGTAATAAATAAAAAACCTTAAAAGTAAATCATATTTATTGAAAATTAATAATGAAATATTAATAATAATAAAAGACAATAAATAAAATACGCATTTAAATACCTTCAAAAAGGTTTAATTTATTTCTTTTTTGTCTCTTTGAAAGTTTTTGTTTTTCGGAGTTATTTTTATGTGCGGAATGGAGACGAATATTTGTGTATTTATGAATTATGGTTTTAATCAGGTGTACGCGATGATTAAAAATAGGTGCTAGTCAAATAATGCCTTTCTTAAATCAATTTTACTAAATACTGTTTTAACTTTTGAATCATCTTTATTTAATTTTGCTAAACAAAACCTACCTTTTATTTAAACCTCATATGTCACATATTTGCTAAATATGTGCAAGTCTGCTGGGTTAGTGTATAATTAAAACTCGGTGTTACTTACATTGCACGTTTATTTTCATGAGCGCACACGAGAAGATATAATACCAAAAAGGCCATAGACAACAGACCTTCAGTCATAGACCCTAATTCTAGCACAGATTATAATTAATGTAACACTCCTCTCTTCTAAATTTTTATTTACCTATTACAAATCAAGTCTCTGAACAGGCTTATGAATACGTGCACTTCTACGCACTTCTGGCTGAACAAGAATAGGAGAATTAGCAATGTTATTTGGCATTTCTTTGCTAATTAACGGCTTATTTAATTCTAATTTCTCCGATTCTTTTTCTTGCTCCAATACACTTTCATTAGGTATACTATAGTTAGGCAAACACTGAGTAACATTCCGGGTGAGTATGCCTTTGTCAGTATGCACATCATACATAACATTTCCTACTGGTTTATCAATAACACCATCTAGCCATTTTTTAGAGTTATCATATGATGCAATCAATACTTTATCACCCGGTAAATATTGCTTTACAGATTTCTTACAAATCGACTGCCGAGGAATAATTAAATCTTTTTTTATTAAAGATAAACGTGTACGAAGTTTTCTACCGAACATTAACTCACACGGTGCCTTGCCTGTTGTGGCATGTGGTGCTGTACGATAAGCTAATAGCCATTGCTGTATACTGTGATCTAAACAATTCTTATCAAACTTATATGCTAACATGGCCCTTTTGAAGGTTTGAACTCCCCTTTCCGCTAAGCCATTACTGGCTGGGTGATAAGGTGCAGTACATACGTGTCTAATATTATTATTCTTACAAAAAACATTAAACTCTTCAGATGTCCATTGTGGACCATTATCAGTCACAACTTGTTCCGGCAGACCAAATCTAGCAAAAATACTACGAAGATATATAATACGCAGTACTATTAAATATAGTACTGCTGGAGGTAATATTGTTCATTTTAACTACTTCTGGCCATTTTGAATGTGCATCTACAATGATTAACCACATATGCCCTAAAAATGGGCCTGCAAAATCAGCATGAATACGTTTCCATGGCTCCTCTGGCCACTCCCATCTATGTATAGGTTTAATAGGTGGTAAGTTCCTATTTTGGATACAACCTGCACAATTATTATAGTTTGGCAAGCGAGTCGTGGCACTAAGCATTTTTACAAATTCTTTATGTGGCAACATTTTCGGACTGTCATGTCAAACGTCACAAATCTGTTTTGTAACCTATCGTCTTGTGTATTTTTATCAAAATATTCCGAAATTATGTCGAAACCGATAAAAAATGGCGTGAGAAGTATGTTGTATACTATGATAAATAATTACGAACAAGTAAAAAGTGAATTCAGTGAAGCTGCGATGCAAAAACAACGCCTTTTGGATGAAATCCTGTCCGCGTCAGGTACTATGACCAAATGTTATTGAAACTTGACGGTATATATTTTTATGTTTCTATTTTTTCTTTTACTTAGCTAGAAATCAGCATTTGTTCTTTTATTCTTTCAGCTCGTGTGGATGATGAAGTTAGAAATTCAATTCAAGGTCTAGTTCTGGAGTTACAAAAAAGTCAAGAAAATGAGATGTTGAATTCAAAGTCACGATATATAACACAAATCAGCACCATGACAGGTAGTAAACTGAAAAATATACCTTTGATAATATCCAATTTCTTGATACTATCTCTGTAAAAAAATCTGACTAATCAAAATACAGGCTTTCGCCTAGTTTGAGGTACGTTCTTAAAGTAATCTGTTGAACTGTGTAATTTCACAATGAATAAAGATTTGTTTTTAATGTACTTAGCATTAGTTAAAATATATTAGTTAATATAAAAATAACACTACTACTAGTTAGATCGTCCTTGAAATATTATGTACTAGTTTAAATACTTTGTACTAGTTGGATGGTCCTTGAAAAATTTTAATTAACACATTAATCCGTTTTATTTTACAGGAGTTAGTGTTAGAACATTACGACGAATACAAAAAGAAGGTTCTATGAACCAAGGTGAATGGAATACACCAGGTAAAAAACGACCACGGCAACCGACAGTGTCCAATTTGGATGATTTTGATATTTCTGTCATAAGAAACAAAATAAACGAGTTTTATGTTGTTAAAAAGTGTGTTCCAACCTTAAGAAGCTTACACATGGAGCTGCAGGATTCAATTCAATTCTCTGGAAGCCGGGAAACGCTGCGACAACTTTTACATAAAAATGGCTTTGAATTCAAAAAAAATAAAAATGAGCGATCTATTCTTATAGAAAAATTTGAATTAGCTGCATGGAGGCATAGATACCTGAGGACCATTCATCAAAAACGCCAAGAAGGAAAACATATTGTTTATCTTGATGAAACTTATGTCCACCAAAACTACAAACCCAAAAAATCGTGGCAAGGACCATCTACAAGTGGATTATTGGATAAAATATCTGCAGGAAAAAGACACATTATAGTCCACGCAGGATCAGAAAAGGGTTTTGTTCCTAATGCTTTATTAGTGTTTAGCACAAAATCGAAAATGGCAGACTATCATGATGATATGAATAAAAACAATTTTTTGAAATGGTTAGAAGAGAAGCTAATACCAAACCTGATGGAACCCTCTGTAATTATCATGGATAATGCGAGTTACCACGTAACTCAAATTAACAAGCCACCTACAATGCACAACTTGAAAGCTGAAATTCAAAAGTGGCTTTCTGATAATAATATTTCGTTTGACGAATGCTTTACAAAGGCTGAGCTCTTCTGTCTAGTGCAAGAAAATAAACCAACTCCTCTATATGAAGCAGAAGAGTTACTGAAACAGCATGGGCATGAAGTTTTAAAGTTGCCTCCGTATCACTGCGATCTCAATGGGATAGAACTTATATGGAGCTTGGTCAAACGAAAGATTGCAAGCAAAAATTTGGGCGTGCATGGCACTCAAACCGAAGAATTAATTCAAGAATGTTTCTCAACCATCACCGCAAGCGACTGGAAGAAAATCACTGACCACATAATTAATGTGGAAAATGAATATAAAACTATAGACAGAATTACAGAGACTGAACTGGAACCATTTATTATAAATGTTCGTGAAGACGATAGTGACAGTGACAATTCCCTCTCTGGTATTGAGTTTCTCGAATCTGATTTTGATTATGATGAATAAAATGTTATTATTTTTAGTACTTTGTTTTTTTTAAACTTTATATTTCAATGGAAGTTGAATAGTGCTCCAATGTGTGTTCTCTTTCTATGGAAACCAATGGCGAGGTTGTGAGCAGGCAAGGCTATGAATAAATGTCATTATCATTTAATATTTTGTTAGCTTTTTGTCATGTCAGTGGTTTTAGCAGAAATTTAAACTCATTTCAATTTCTGTCCCGGCCGGGAATTGAACCCGGGACCTCTTGCATGTTGACTACTGAACCACTCAGGTCGTCTGACAGCACGCACCCACAAAAGAACAAAAGCAGTTCTTATAATTTTAGACAAGGTCCATAAATAACCAATTATCAAAACCGTTTTATCCTGGTATATTGAGTGTTGTCTGCTTAAGATTTTTCAAATTTGCCGCCGTTTTCTTGTGCCACGACTCGCTTGCCAAACTCTAGTCAATGTTTTTATATCATTTGTGATGTTTGGCCACCAAAAACAACTATTAGCTAAAGATAACATTTTATTTATACCCAAATGACCAGAATGCAGTTCAGTTAAAACTTTATCCTTTAAACTGTCAGGTATAACTACTCTATCCCTCCATAAAATGCAATCTCTAATTATATATAACTCAGTCTCTTTACCTTTAAAATTACATAATTCTCTATTAATAACTTTTGGCCAACCCTCTCTTAAGTAAGTACAAACCTTGCTTAATTTAGGGTCTTTTTGAGTATGTTTGGCAATTTCTGATAAAGTTACAGGCGGATTATCCAATACAATGCTGTTAATGTTGCCTTCCATATTAATTTTTTTCTCCTCATTACTATTTTTAATTGGCAACCTAGATGGAAAATCTGCTGCCGCATTATGTTGTGAAGTCCTGTACCTTATGTCATAGTTGTAATTACATAAAATTAATGCCCACCTAGTCATTCTATCTGCATATATGCTACCAGCTGTTTTATTTGGATTAAATATAGATATCAGTGGTTTATGGTCAGTAACTAATGTAAATGTTTTACCTTTTAAATACAAATCAAATTTCTTAACTGCCCATATAATGGCTAAGGCTTCTTTATCTATTTGAGAATATTTTACTTCTGCTTCATTGAGGGTTCTGCTTGCAAAAGCGATAGGACGTTCCACAATATTATTACCTAACCTAATTTCATGAGCTAAACAAGCTCCTAACCCATATTTGGAAGCGTCACAGCTCAACACAACTGGTAGCTTTGGATTATAATGAATCAATACTTGATCTGATACAATAGCTTTCTTGCCCAGAACTGCCAGCAGTTATCAATTTTGCTCCCTTCTCTGCTAGTTCCATGCTCATTGCCATCTCCACTGCTTTTGCAAATGTTAAATTTTTCTCACCAAATAATCTTTTAACTATGCTTTCACTCTTTAATCCATGAACGAATTTATCTCTTAGACATCGTTCTAAATGTGTGGTAAAGTTGCACGTCTGTGCCAATTTCTTTAACGCCGCCACAAACTCACATATTGACTCGTCTGCCAACTGTTCACGTTTCATAAACTTATATGTTTCCGCAATTTCTGATTGCTGTGGCTCCAAGTGTTTTTCAACAAGTTCCACTAATTCAGTATACGTTATATCCTGTGGTGTTTTCGGGAAACAGAGTTCTGATAGCAACGTGACCATGTCAAAACCTATATACGAGATTAAATATTGCGACCACTTCGTTTCATCCACCTCGTGGATCTTCATTTTGTTTTCGAACACCTGTTTGTACACCTTAAATGTGCATTTTGCAGCTGAAAACTCCGGCAGTGAGAGCCCAGCAGCCGCCATTTTGTGAAATTTCGTCCGACGTAACAACACGAAATTATTATGTTCCTTTGTAGTTATACGGGCGTAACACGTAAAACTTAACTGTTCTCTTTTTATCCTCGTCGCCACTGTCACATATTTGCTAAATATGTGCAAGTCTGCTGGGTTAGTGTATAATTAAAACTCGGTGTTACTTACATTGCACGTTTATTTTCATGAGCGCACACGAGAAGATATAATACCAAAAAGGCCATAGACAACAGACCTTCAGTCATAGACCCTAATTCTAGCACAGATTATAATTAATGTAACACCTGATGTGTTGAATGTACGAAAAGTGAGTCAAAAACATTAGAATTTAAAAATGTTTTTAATATTCGACACTTTAATTTGATTACGTCTTCATTGCTAGCAAAATGCACTCCTTTTTCATTAAAATGAGATTTTATAACAAATTCGGATTTTAAACACACAGTAAATAGATTTTCTGATGCATAGCACAGGCCTCCCATGTCTCTAATTGTAACTAATTTGTGGAACCACAATTTTCGATTAGTGAACAACGCGTCAACACAGGTTTCACACTTAATAACCTTTGTCAATTTTCGTGCAATCCACCCTGATATATATCCAATTATTTGTTTAATGGATTCTGAACAATTTTCTTTATTGAGGATTTCAGCTAGAATATCAACATTATTCTTAGAACTTTGATCACTAGGTGTAGCAATATCTGATTCTTTTTCATCTAAGTCGACAAGAGCTGAAGAAGAATTAATATTTATGATTCCGGAAGATGAGCAAGTGAGAATAGGAATATGTTCCAAAGGAATACAATTGCCGCTAAAGGAACTCCGTAATTCCAAATGATTAAAAATTCTTTTATATAATGCTTTGAATTGTATGGTATTCGGGTTATTATTATATCCACCTTGACGTCGAATTATACCAAATAAACTTTCTAAATGATCTTGACTGAGTCTGTAAGTCGCGATATATCTTAATGCGGGTGTTGCTGAAATAACATAAGTTATATAAAGGTGTTTTAAACTCTGAATGCAAATTAAAAAACCCAAAAATCCAGTTTTAGATTTACATTCTACTATTGATTTTTTTGATATATTAAATACAATTCTATTTCCTATGGTCCGCCTTGTTTTATTATAAATCCGCAACGACAAAATATATTCATGGGCTTTTTCTAAAAAATCTAGAATCTGTGTAGCATTACTTGGAGAGATGGGCTTTTTAAAATCATATTTTCCTGAGGACCTGGAGTTAAAAATATCAAATAAATCATTGAAAATAGATATAAACTCTACTGTTGGTTCTGTATTCTTAATTGTAGAAACTTTTAATTGTTCACAGAGTTCTAAAGCACGGGATATACTTCTGCTCATCAACTGTGTGGCTAATTTCACTTTCATAATCTCATTTCGGAAATCTATATGTCGCTTAGAAAGTTTATTAGCAAATTTTAAACCTTGACTGTTTTGAAGTTGATTTAAAGCAATAATTAGATTCCATCTTATTTCTTTGTTATTATTGCTGAATATAACCTTTTTAGCTTCGAAAGTATTACGGACAAGTTTTATCATATGGCATGGGTCCAAAATTACAGCTACCTCTATGCCACACTCTTGATGTAAAAAGGTAGTTTTTAAATTATTTGGCGTATTAAGGTCACAACCTAAAAGATTAGCAGCAACTATGTTACTAGGACAACCGTCAAACGTAACCGCCACAACGTCAGCACCTGAATCGTAACATTTGCCTATACATGTATTAATTAAACTTGCCCGTGTTTCCGCTGATAGACTTTTAACAAAAAAATAGCCCACTGGCATCTTCCAACTTTCATCTAGACCGACTAAAATGAACACGTAGACCTGAGTTGCAATTTCGTTATTATGGCCACATTCAATGCCAAAATCGACAAGACCGTCAGTTTTTTTGCCCGTCCACAAAGTTTGATGTCGAAGTGCCATTTCATCGGCTACAAGGGTACATAATAAGCGTTTACCCGATAAAGAGCTCTTTTTCATTAAAATTTCAAAAGCTGGTTGAGTAAACCCAGGCGAAGAAGAAGTATTTTCATACCATTTGGATAACACACGTGGATGTGGCAAAGCAGTATGAAAGACGCTTCTTACATATTTATAGGCAGCGGCAGAATAAAAATTTAAAGTAAGTGCAAATTTCCTAAGTGTGGGGGGATACTTTACGCGATATGACTTTTTTGAATTCTTTTTTAAATATATTCTATTTAATCAATGACTTCGGATTTTAACTTTAACTGTAAAAATTGTTCCTTTGAAATGTAATCTTTTGTTTTTAAATCTTTCAATATTACTGCAACGCTAGCAATCCTTTTCTTCAATCTTTTATTACGTTGTGCGAGGGTTTTGTTTCTTTTTTGTAACTGTTTTTTTTCAAATGTTAATATACACACACGTTTTCTAAGCACTGACTTTCTTGGTGTTTCTAGTATTTCTTCTAACTCCGGTATACTGACATTGTCTAGACTCGACGGGGAGTTATTATGAATTTTTTGTTTCTGAAAAAGAAAATATCATTAGGGAAACATCTCAATAGGTACTTAATCCGTGATTGATCGTTGGTAAAAACTGTAAGATTGTAATATTATTAGAAATATTATAATATGTCGACAGATTGTGAAATAAAAATTTCCCCTTACAATTGTAAGCATTATTTTTCGTTATAATTATTATTTTGAAAAAGCAAACAAATAAGGCGGCGTGGGGCACTTACCGTTTAACCAAACACACACAGTAAATATTCAATATAACGAAAAATAATATGTTAAATTGTAAGAAGAAATTTTTATTTGACAATCTGTCGACATATTATAATATTTCTAGAAATATTACTATCCTACGGTTTTTACAATTTTACGGTGACATATTCATATTAGCCCATATTTTTTCAGAATTATTAAAATTAAATAGTGATTACATCAATGAAATTATTAATGTAAGTAGTTTTAATTATAAGTTAACATAAAAATTATTTATTATAAGTTAACATAAAGTCGCGGACAGAAAGCTAGTAATCAATAAATAATCAGGAATAATATAGCAGATGCACACAACAGCTACGTACTATTTTATAAAATGTTGTGTTTACCTCTATAAAAGGAACAGCATTTTTTTTAAGCAGTGTTCGTCCTTTTTTTGAAACATATTTGTAAGTAGTTTTGAAGTGATTGCTACAGATTCTGCTGCTTTTTGATGGTATCCAGTCTGATTCGCTTCTTTGTTCACGAATAATTGCTATCCAATCTTGCAGTCTGACCTGATCACTCGGAAACCTTATTCAATAAAAGAAAAAAAACAATGATAATATTTTATTATTAGTAAAATAAATTATAATACTGTAAAACGAAATCAGTATTTTTTAAATATTTACTTTATTAGTCCATCACATGTAATAGATATATAAAAACGAAGTAAAAATAAAGAACAACTGAACTTTAATGTAGGCATAATATAAGAGTAAGTCACATCAATATTCGCATCTGCATTAACTAATCTATGTTCGCAGCGCACGTGTCCTTATCGCTCTAGCGTCAAACTAGATATCTATCTCTCTCTCTTTATTTGAATATGGCGTCTTTGCATCAGTTATTAGATTATTTGGAAAAATAATTGAATATACTAAATAATCTAAATATCTTTGCATACTCACATGTGGTACGAGATTCCTTGTGTTTTGTTTACTTTAGAGTCATAATTGGTACACTTCCGATACACGCACGATGGCATTATGATTTATTTTCGTAATCACGAAGTATAGATAACAAGGAGTCCGAACGTAATGTTAAAATAATGGTCTCAATTACGGGGACAGATTTTTGCCGGTAGAGCGCGCGACGGTCCGACGTGCACTCGTTTGAAATTACGCGGGAAGTTTAAAGTTGCTATTGACAGCTCTGGAAAGATTGAAATCTTAATTTAAAAAAGTTTTAGGAAATTCTTAGAAACTGTTCTCGAAAAATAGATACCGTAGAACACGGTAATTGCCTAACGGTAATTTAAAAATAATTGTAATAAATAATAGTATTGGCAACACTCGGTATAATAGTATTGGCAACACTCGGTACTCGTCGGTCTCGCACGCCTAGCGGCAGAAAAGAGAACTAAGATCTGGTCCTATTATTGTGTACATAATTATTATTAAAAAGCCTATACCGTTCGGACTCCTGGTATCTATGCTTCATGTTCGTAATTATAAAGGAACCTATGGTACGTCACGCTTGTGATTGTGCTCAACGCAGACTAACTACAAGACGTCACAATTGGGACGTATTTTAGTCTTCACAACGCGCGCGCTTATAACATATCTGCCTTTTGTATGATAAAATATCATTGCTATCGGCAAATAGAATTTTATTTTACTTTCCAAATTACTTGGAATATAGCTGTGACTAATAAGTAATGCTTACGATAAGCTAATATTTTTTGAATTAATCGGAAAATAAACTTGCGGATACTTAATCGATTGCAATTTTGCAAATCGTTTGTGAATTCCGAATATGCCAACGAAAATGTTTGTGAATGATTACTTTTCGAGAAAATAGGAAAGTTATTTTTTTTTTCATTAAATCGCGCTGTCTTTTCTCGACCAGGCGCTGTTCTCTGTTTAAAAAAAAACTACTTTCCCGTTGTTTTACTTGATACTGGCAATATGTTTTGTGTCGCCTTTACAGATAAAAAAAAAGTTATGACACTGACACAGGAGTGCTGACACTTGCGACTGGCGACATTGACATTTGACTGAGAGTCGTAATTCGTAAAATCCTGCAGCCAAATGCAACAAATTGTTGATTTACAAGAAACTTGTTAGACTTGATTAAAATTACATTATTTCTGTGAAATACATAATAGTAATACTTTCAAAATGGTCGTTTCACCTCAAAGCCCCGCGAGCGAGTCTCAAAGCGCGCAAGTAAAGAAAGGCAATATGGCTACCAAACAAACTTCTGTGGCAGACACTAGAGCAGAATTAGCGGAGCTTGTTAAACGGAAGGCTGAAGTGGCTGTAAATAAAAACTTATTTATATTTGCTAAATGAATGAAACACTTGTATTCCATAATAAATCTATATACATATTATATGCTTGAACTTAAATCAAAATATGCAAATTAAACCCTACTTTCTGAAACCTGTTTTAAGATAAACAATAAACATGTCATTTATGGATTATAGATCCTGACCTTATTCAACTGTTGTAAATTTTAGGAAACACTAGCTAGTTTGGAGAAGCAAATCTATGCTTTCGAAGGATCATATTTGGAAGATACACAGCTTTATGGTAATATTATAAGAGGGTGGGATAGATATTTGACCACCAACAAAAGTACAAATTCTAAAGCGGATAAACGAAATAGAAAATTCAAGGAAGCTGAGCGACTGTTCTCAAAATCATCCATTACTTCTATTGCTGTAAGTGTTTTGATAACACAAATCTCTCAATTAAATTAACTGTTGGGTATTGTTATACAAAAAATTAAAATATCATTTATTTCAGGCTGTTAGTGGGCTTGTTGATCCAGCTGATCCAAAAAGTAAGTAGTAAGGAGTTAAAACTTTTCAAATATTTGAATGTGCTATTAACAAAACTTTTTTTTCTCAGATGAAAGGAACAGTGAAACCGAGTCACAGACTAATGAAGATTCATCAGACACTCAACTGAGCAGCAACATGGCAATTGGGAGTTTGAATCATACAACCATCCATGGTTCTACAGAGAGCATCTCCTCTAAACCATCTGGTAAACAACACACAAATGGCGGTATCGAGAAAACTATGAGCACATTGCTGTCTAAACAAAATGTTACTCCAAAAATGAATACCTCGGGAATTGTTAATCAAAAAGGGTATCAGGGTGACACTAAAATGCTTACTGCCGTAGGACTAGACAGTCGTCCGGGAACACCAAAAGACAAAGATCTCAGCATGTTAAATAAAGGAGACTCTACTCCTAACTCACTGAAACATAAATTATCCAACAGTAGTAGTAGCAGTGTCAAGAAAAGTAACAACAAGAAAGCAAGGCACCGGTAAATGTGTGCATAAAGCCTAATAAAGATTTAGCTAGCCTTTCTAATAAGGCAAAAATGATAAACTTATAAAAAATACTTTTTTTTTTAATTTATAATATTATGCACATTGTACAACACTTAAAAAAAAAACTTCATTGGTCTTAACAGTTTTATATATATTTTATCACATTATAACATAATCAGAATGTGTTATATAAAAATTAATAAATAATTACTCTATACCTATTAATATCTTGGAATATAATATTATTATCATATAAAAAATTGTAATTTTATGTTCGTTATCTTTCACTTCTATCTGATGTCCTTAAAAATTTCTGTTTGAATCTTGAGTCTGAAACAATGATTAACCCTTTAATTTTTAATAGTTCTAAATTTGTAATTATTCATTGGTATAATAATAATTATTATTGTACAGCCTACCTTTTAGTACTTTAGGTAGATCTCTAATAGGTCCACAATACCTTACTGCTAAATAGAATATCAATGGTAAACTTGAAATTATTCCAGTACAGCATAAGAATAATATTTCTGGGGACTTTCTAAGTCCGCAACATTTGAGAGTTTTACTCCATATTGATCGTGTTGTATTCATCTGTAACATTATTTTAAGAACCTGAATTCTTAAAAAATTCAATACATTGGCTGTGTTCTGCGGAAAAAGGTGCATGTAAGCACTTGTAAGCAAAATGGCGATTGCTAAGCGGTAAGCTCTGTCAATACTAAATGCTATTTTCCTTTAGGACATGTTGTCCTCTAAAAACACTACTGATTTCAAAATAAATAAGCAAAATGGTGGATTACGCTACTGAAGTTAGTAAATGTGTCCTGGCCGACAACTATCATTTCCTTTTTAGTGCTAATTAGCGCCATTTTCCATGAAACACAGCCATTATTAAAGATTTTAAACATAGAGTGTAGACATTTAGGAATAGGCTTAGTAGTAGAAATTACTCACAGAATCCACTATATCCATGCACACACTGTCAACTCCAATAGAATCTGTACTTAGGCTTTTGTAGAATTCATCAAGGTCTATATAAGTACTCATGCATTTTTCACAAACAATATCATCCTCTGGACCCATATTACTGATGATACATTCCATAGTCTCATTAAACTTTTTAATAAAGTTCTTGGTGTCATTTTTAAGCTCAGGTCCATCTTTTCCCCAGTCAAAGCATGCTGTAAAATGTAGTATTTGAAATTAACATAGTATTGTTGAATTATTATTAAATGTAAAATAAATTATGATGTTTTTTATTTATAAAATAAGGAAAAATCCCGACACAGAGATTAAGTTGAAATTGCTATTTATTCTAATTACTATTAGATACACTTGACAGTGTGTCCTACAGCCTGATGAAGGTTAGCTTTGTTTTGATAAAAATATATTAACAATATTCAGTGAAACATTTTAGATCATGGAAGACTAGATCTCTAAAATTCATGAATTAACTCACAGACTGAATACCAATAAAATATATAAGAGATTACAATATAATATACATACTGTTACAGTGTCCGTCATCCCAAATGGTAAGTATACTGTCATGTTGCCGTTTGATTATGTTTAGTCTATCTTGTGCCATAAAAAGAGAACCACAAGATGTCCCATTGATTACAGTTTTCAATAATTCTTGATATTTAGCATGGAAGTGTACGTAATTGTCTACACACTTCTCACACAGCCTAATAGGCCGCGCATGTAAAATAGAACATAATGTAAAATTTGAAGCATGAGCTGCAAAGGCCTCCAAAATGTCAAAGCATTCTTTTGGATATGGGTTGATATATGCTACTCCATTGTAGTCACTGAAAGAAGAAAATCCATTCTGTAGTCTTTTGTTCGTTTTATTCTTGAAAAGTGTAGAAATAGAATTATTATAGGGACTTACAGATCATTTTTTCGTAACAGATTCAATTGATAGCTTAAATCACAAAATGTTAACTTAATGTAGAGTAGTAACACTATCAACACACTAAACTTTGTCATTTTAGCAGCAAATTCAGATCCTATAATACCATTTTGTACAATTAATATCGATACTGTTTGCTTTGTTTTTAATGTTTAGTCATTCAATCATTTTTAACAAAATGTAGCGTGAAAATGTAGGTAAAAACATAGAGTATAAAGAGTAAAGGCTATTAGCAAGAGGAAAAATTATATATCGTACCTTATCCCCCTATATGACACATGCCAATGAGAAAGAAAGAGATATCTAGTTGTTCGTTATTTACAATTTTTGTAGACGGTTACAGGTTTTGAACATATGTAACCAACTTCAGACAGATCAGCTGTCTGAAGTTGGTTACAAGTTGCATTGCTCGTATTTATCAGCAACTTCATATGTAAATATATTCCCGTCCGCCAGTGAAGTCCCTAGTCGGCATTTTGTGTCGATAAAAATCAAATGTTAATCTTTTCATAGCATAAAATGAAGTCTTTTATTCCGCTTTATGTTTGCTTAGATCTTTTAAACTATTAAATGAATTTAAATGCAGTTTGCAGCCAATAGATAGAATGATTAAAGTGGAAGATTTATGCGTAATGATCTATGCACCTTTGTGATTTATAAATTATTATCAGTCAATCAAAAACGAATTTATGCAGTATTGTCTACAACAAACAGAAGTATGTTGGGGAAGCTAGTCTCTTGAACTATACACCCACACACTATGCAGGCTATCGTCCAATCGACTTGTCAGTTCTATATCCTACTACTATTATAAACATGAAAGTTTGTGACGATGGCTGGATGTATGGATGGATGTTTGTTACTCTTTAACGCAAAAACTATTGACCAGATTTCAATGAAATCTGGTCAATAGAATTGGTATGGCAGTAGTTTAAGCTCTGGATTAAAACATAGGATACTTTTCCCTTGGATACACCTGGTAAATATATAAACAGTAGACGTATAGACTTTTTATGTCTTTATGCATTTCTCCCTTTAGTTGGGGTACCTACGTGGAAAGATAAATAAAAACAGGAAATTTTAATAGATATATTTATTATTTATTAACAATTGGACATCATTTATTAGCTTACACGTTACGAAAACACCAAAAAGCTCTTAGATTGTCAGCATGGAGCTAAATATGTGAAGAAAACAGAGCACAGCAGTCCGTTTACGTGGGAGAGCCATACTTTGGCACGAACGGTCCACCTGGACCAGATAAATACCACGGCCTCCGGGTACTCAAGGAGTAGTTGCGGATTTTAAGACCGGGATCGTACTTGTGACTCCTCCTATTGCGAGTATGTATAGGTGGCGATAATCGCTCTCCATCTGGCGATCAGTCTGCCCGTTTTCTGGTCAATTAAAAAAGTACAAAGAAGTATCCTTGCAAAAGGTTACCTAATTCCCTGCAAAACCAAAAAGCAAAGTTAAATTTGAAAATTTGTGACATGTTTTTGTGATGATGTACAACCGTAACTCCATTATAATACACAGGAATTATTAATTAATAATTATAATTAATAAAAAATACACCACACTATTTTATATTATATATTATTATCACTTAGTTTATATTTTAGATCTTACTAATTTGTATAATTGTATGGTGTTTGGTAAATATAAAGTAGGCAAAACATTTTTCTTTCAGATTAACATATTAAGTATTTTCTCTTTCGAAGGTTTATCGATATCCAAACATCACTATGTAAATACACAACCTCTGAAATTTATACAAAATTTCTATTATATATTGTTGAAATCCGCATAAAATGGACAATAAACACATTTATCTACAAGAATATAATAACTTCAGTGTAATTGCTTGTATTTATATAACCTGAAACAATTCTCAACATACTGGTGAAAAGTTAACACTTCTTCACGATTTTCTTTCCTCGCAGAGTGTGATTTACAGCCTTCCACCAAACGGGCCATATTAACTTGAGCACAGCTTTGTTTTCTAATAAGACTTTTTAAGATAAACTGAGATTTTTACCAAATAACACACTATAAATTCATGATTTGCTTCTTCTTCTTCTTGTATCATAATGCACACGTAAACAAATTACATTAGCTGTCAGTGGCTAACTTCAGGCCACATCTACTGCTACTAATTCAAAATGTCACTTATTGTTAAAGCAATAAAGTCGTAATTTCAACGTCTAAAATTGGACTCCAATTTGGACTCCAAATTGGAGCAACCTTCGAAAAAAAACGTATAGACATAGAGATGGCTTTCTCTTTCACTCTTATTGGTTTTGCCTTTGATGTTTTGTGGGACAAATAGCTGCCTACGGCTTCGATTTTTGTTTTAGTTCTATGAAACTCCAATTTCTTTGGGTAAAAATACAAATAATTGTACAATTCAGTGTTGCCAACTCTTTCAATCAAAATTATCGGATTTTGGGCTCAAAATTATCGTACAATTATCGTACATTCAGGTTTTAGTTTCGGGGGGTAGGGGGTTCAAGAAAATAAAACGACTTACTGTTAACAGACCAGTACGTATTTAAATACGTACTGGTCTTTAACCTATTAGAAGCTCTGGGCACATTAATGGGCCCTTGCAATGTGCAGGCTTGGGGATTGATACACACACTAAACCCTAATTTTTTTTCGTTTTTACCTGTTTCAGCTTTAAACCCTGAAACAATGTAATTCGAAAAAATACAAATATCAATAGCCTATAACTGAACGTCGGTACTGAATTTTATAATATGTTCTTTAAGCCAAACACGAGTAAGAGAAACGAGCGAGATTTTTTTTTCCATTTTACAGGTTAAAATCTGTTCAAACGTTAAACTAAAACACTGAATAACGGGTAATTTCAGAAAAATGCCATAAAACCAATAATCAACCGGTTAAAACAGAACATCGGTAGGTACTAAATAATGTAATATGTTCTTCATGTTAAGCGCGAGCGAGCAAAATTTTTTCCTATTTAATAGGTTTTAAATTCTGTTCAAACTTTAAACCCAAAAAGACTGAATGTGATGATTTTGTAATTCAAATTAAGTATAGTAAAATTTGCGTAATATCTGATGTTGTAAAATAGATGACAAAAAAAAACTTATTAAGTTAGGTTTGTCATATTATAATGCCTATTTCACGCTTTTTTCGTCGTACATAATTACAAAATTTTGAACCCCCTGGCTATGCCCATGTGGTAGAATATTTAATAAAAAAATATATCTTCATCATCTGAAATATTTAGATTTGATTTACCAATTAAACAAAACTTGATGCAAAGTGTAAACCAGCCTTTCTCATGACTCCACTCATGAAAAAATGTGTTGAAAACTGAACTGTTAACTTAGCTAGAATACGCATTGTAAAAAGAGAAAAATGACTAAGATTTGTAGGCTTCCAAGGTATATCTGTCTCGCTTTTTATTATTGACGTTACGTTAGTTAAGATTTCGCGTAACTTTTTCGCCTGTGCCGCCTCTTCCGAAGAGGAACTTCTTTAGCAAACCATTATTGATTTCGGATACATCAAATGAAAATGTCTTACAAAATTATCGTATGAATTCAAAAAATATCGTACGTAGTAGTGAAATTATCGTACGATAATACCTAATTATTTTTTATCGTACCGCACCTCAAATTATCGTACAAATACGATAATTATCGTACGGTTGGCAACACTGGTACAATTCGTAATCTGACATTCCTTTTTTTTATTTATTTATGTATGGCGTCGGCTTATAACCATATGCCAGTGTAGAGGTGGGCGCCGACCTAAAATTTTCCGGCGGCGGCGCGCCGGGGGAAATTGGTCGGCGTGGCGGCGCCGCGCCGCGGCGTAGCTGTTTTTGTAAAAAAAACGCAATTTTTCGCGCTGATTCGCACCGCGGCGCTAAGTGCTAACTGGCTATCGTGCTATTGCTAGTTGCTAATGCTAAAATCCGATGCGAAATAATTTTGACGCGTCGACCCGAGAGTTCATGATGCCGCGATGTTCCACGAATTAATACGAGCGAGTGAGAAGAGAAAATACATTCAAATTCAGTCAAATTTCTGCAGTTTTTTTTTCAAAATAAAGTTAATTGCATACGTTTAGGTTCCATTATTCAATAGTTGTTTTTCTACACTAATATTATAAAGAGGAAAACTTTGTATGTTTGTTTGTTTATTTGTAATGAATAGGCTCAAAAAGTACTGGACCGATTTCAAAAATTCTTTCACTATTCGAAATCTACATTATCCATGAGTAACAAAGGCTTAAATTTATTTTGGAAAAAAAAGGGTTCCGTAAGATATTTGGATTTTTCGGACACAAGGTGTAAAATCAACCAGAAAAGTTACTTATTTTGCGTACGCTGCCTAAACTATAAAAAAAAGAACCATAAAATGTTCTAATTAATTGTAGATCTTATAAATATCTAGAAAAAAGTCCGCGATACCTATCTATGTCGAGTGAGGCACAAAAAGAGGCCATTTTTTTGTTTAGAAGTCTAGAATTTTTTTTTGGACTACATTTAAACGCGTTTATTTTACTCATGCTATTAATCCTTATCAAAATAAAATATTTCATCACTAAGTACAGTCTATGTAGATAATATTTGGTCTTTGAATGATTAAAATTGGATGTTTGGTTTTGAAGTTATGGCGAAATTAAAATATTACGATTTCTGCTGCACGGCCCGTTGCGAAATGGGCGTCACCAAGGGTGCGCGTGCGGGAGGGAAGTTTTGATCTATGAGTTAATTTTTTGTTTTGTGTTCGTTGTTACTATGATGGATAGATACTTGAATACCTATTTATTTAGTGTTTGTTTTATTGTTAGTCCTGAAGAGTATAGGTATTTCATACGATAAAAGTATACCCACCTACTTATTCCATTAGTTTTAGTAGGTACCTATATTAATTTTTCTGTTTGTTTTAACTAAATTTCACCCGTTTTGTTAGAGGTTTAAATACATTCTGTAGTATTAGTATAAGTATTGTACCCGTGCGAAGCCGGGGCGGGTCGCTAGTTATTAATATTTTCGTATTGTATGTTAATACTTAATGAGCAACGCGACGTAATGAAAAAACATTATAATTTCACAAAACACAGCTATTTATGATCATTAAAAATCGATTTTAGCAAATAGCATAGCAATAGCACGTAGCATGTTAAGACATGAAAATTAGCATGCTAATGAAATTAATGAAAAATAGCATTAATTTCCATTACTACACAGCACCCCATGCCCTGCCCGCCCGCTCCCGGCGCCTAGGGCCCGGCACGGGCCTGTTTTTTTTTTGAGTCGACATCGATCGGCGCGAATTTTTGGATACTCGGCGGCGGCGGCGGCGCATGCATGGCGGCGCGGCGCCGCCGCGCCGGCGCGGCGCCCACCTCTATGCCAGTGTCAAGTAAAAAAGGCGGGAAATAGAATATTCGTTCAAATTTTCATCACCGTATTTCTTAATCGTCAAGTCCAAAGTCTAGTCGAAGTCCAAATAAATAGTCGGAGTAGTCAATGAGTCAACTCAGTCGATTAAATAAAGTGGTAGACGCTTTACTGAAAATTCCTAGGGAGATTTGGCGGCTAACCAATTGTAGTTGTATCACTTGCCCACACTTATGCACTTGATCAAGACTGGCAATAATGACTTTATGTCGAACGTCATTTATTAAAAAAAAGTAGACGTAGAAGTTGAAGAAGATTACAATTTACACGGTCAGCTGATTATGTTTTTTTTGGAAATTATCCTGAATAGTGAATACATACATACAGGAATTATTAAATAATAAATTGGAAATAATTCTAAATTTACTTTCAAAGGGATCACAAATCACTAATAAAAAAAAAATATTACATCAAAAATATATTTATATTATTTAAGAACTAGAGTTCTTTACAGTTTACAGTTTGTTAAGTACAACTTTTATGCAAGTTGCATGAGTTATTTGTGATGTGTTTCATATTACCTATATCAATAATAAGAAACTTATTTTTATTAAATTATAATAATTTTCATCGCTAACCTATCACAATGTCTATTACTTATATACCTCGAGTGACTCAGGTACTGTAATTATTTAGGTAAACTTATTGATAATAGCAGTATACAGTCGATTACTTCGATTTGCATGTTTATCTGTTCATTTAATTATTAGTTACTCCTTTAATCCAACTATAAACCTGTACTTACTTGTAACCTGACAAAACCCAAAAAGTGTAACTCCAAAATCTGCATTAAATTATTTTATATTGTTTTAGCTTGATTCAATCCACTTAGATGAACAATTGGAGGAATTATTTAAACATCTGTTGTTTCAAATAACGAAATATCTTGAGGTATGTTTAATTTTTTTATAATAATAGATAAAAATCCTATGACTGTAAAAAAAAACAATGTAAAATGTAGGATGAAAATGGTTAAATGCTAAATAAATCTTTGACTATCTGTATTATACAGTAAAAAAATATTAATTATGTCATGTAGGAATAAAATATATTACATAATATATTTTATTCCTATGTTCAACTTTTATTATCTGCATTTCAGCCAGGAATTCTGCAGCCTGTTCTACCTGAGTTAGAATTATTGTTGAGAACATGGATATTCAAATATTCCGTGTATGACAAAAAGTGTACATTTGGACAGCAAATGCTATCCATGAGATACAAAACAGAAAACTTTACAAATTCCAAATTGTACTGGTATTTCTTTTATACAATAGGTTTAAGATACATAAAGGATAGAGCACTATACAGTTACACCTCCAATACCAGAGTGCAAAATGTTTTGAACAGGGTAGAAAAAGTTCAGCTAGTCGGTGACATACTAAACTTTATCAGATTTATTCAAAGTGGAAAGTATCCTATATTGATTGATTTTATTCTCGGCCTGCATTTGTCTGCTGATAGAATAACAAGAGAAAATCTAAGTGATTTCTCCTGGACTAGAGAATTACTTTGGCATAACCTTATTGTAAGTTAAGTTTTTTTAAATTATTGTATTTTAAAATATTTATTATTGTCATATTCTAAAATTTGAGTTGTAAGATATTAGTGTATGAGAAATACATGAAAACATCTATACTAATATTATAGAGAGAAAAGATTTGTTTGTATGTTTGTTTGAATTGAATATGCTAAGAAAATACTGGAACAGTTTTGATGAAATTTTGCTCAAATATAGATTAGTCTCATGGGAAAGAACATTAAAAGGCTAGTTTTTATTGTGGAAAAAATAATGGTTCCCACTGGATTTCCTTTTGCGCGCACAAAGTCGCAGGCAATGTCCATAACTTAAAAAACTTTTTTTGAAAAAAAATAGGTAAGTAAGGTCAGGTTGGGAAAGACCGGCATACTTCATTGAAAAATTTACTCAATTTAATAAAACAAATATTTGGTATGTTCTAGACTGATCTTAAGTATTCCATGTGCTGAAACATATTAACAGTAACAATTTTGTGCTACATAAATTACAATATAATAGCACATAATAGGTTGGGGAAAAAGTCTTTTCGCATTATAGTATGTATGAACTTGTCATAAAATATCTTGGGCTATACCAATTGTATCTGGCTGATTTTGGTATCATTAAAAACTTTTTAATTTTACAGAAGACAATTCCAAATTCAAATTAGGTAAATTTGAGATTTTCATTTGTTTTTCTTATTGTTAAAATGAGTGATTCTTATGAAGAATTTCGATACATTTTAAAATTTTATTACAAAAAAGGTAAAAATGCAACACAAGCCGCGAAAAAAATTTGTGATGTTTATGGACCTAATGCAGTGTCTGTGAGAGTAGCGCAAATTTGGTTTAAGCGTTTTCAATCCGGAAATTTTGATATCAAAGATGCACGTCGCTCTGGTCGCCCTGTTACGGACAAAACTGTTGCCATTTTTGAAAAAGTGGAGCAAGATCGGCATATTAGTAGTTACGATGTAGCTGAAGAACTGGGGATTGACCACAAAACGGTTTTGGCGCATTTGAAAAAAGCTGGGTACACAAAAAAGCTCGATATTTGGGTGCCTCATGAGCTCACTGAAAGAAACCTAATGAACCGTGTACTCATTTGTGATTCTTTATTACGACGTAATGAAACCGAACCATTTTTGAAGAAGCTGATAACTGGTGATGAAAAGTGGATCACGTACGACAAGAACGTGCGAAAAAGATCGTGGTCAAAGGCCGGTCAGGCTTCACAGACTGCGGCGAAACCCGGGTTAACTCGCAACAAGGTGATGCTGTGTGTGTGGTGGGATTGGAAGGGCATTATTCATTATGAGCTGTTACCGCCAGGCAGGACCATCAATTCTGAACTGTACTGCGAACAACTGATGAGATTAAAGCAAGAAGTTGAGAGAAAGCGGCCGGAATTAATCAACAGAAGGGGTGTGGTTTTTCACCATGATAACGCTAGACCTCACACATCTTTAGCCACTCAGAAAATATTACGGGAGTTTGGCTGGGAGGTGTTAATGCATCCGCCGTATAGTCCTGACCTTGCACTTTCAGATTTCCACCTGTTTCGGTCGCTGCAGAATTCCTTAGGCAGTGTCAGGTTGACATCACAAGAGGACTGCCAAAACCACTTGTCGCAGTTTTTTCATCAGAAGCCCCAAAAATTTTATAGCAATGGGATCATGTACCTACCAACAAGATGGCAAAAAGTTATCGAACAAAATGGCACCTATATACTTTAGTCACTTGTAAAGAAACTTTATAAAAAAACCTTTTGAATTTTTATATAAAATGCGAAGAAACTTTTTCCCCAACCTAATATTTCAAATACAAACCCTTTTTTAAAATTCGGCGTGCAGACAGTCTTCCCGTGCTATTGGAGGCAAGACCGTCTATTGACATTTAACACGTCACTTGGTATGTTATATGTATTTATACCAACTTATATCTAAAAAGTGTATTTTACCTTTAAATATGCACTTTAACTGTAGGATAATTAAGTTAAAAGTCATATGAAATTCTTGTTTTCATATTTAATGGACCTTCAAAAATGGCGGCAAATTTTCTCCCATCATAGTGTTGCCAGCGACGTCTATGATTAAAAATTTTAACCAAAGTATGATACTGTTTTACCGACTGTCAATTCAAGCTGCATAGCTATTCATAAATATAAGTTATTGCGTGCAGACGGTCTCGCCTTGTATACGGTCTTCCCCAACCTGACCCTATATAAAATAATTCTGTATATGTTAAATTTTTAGGAATTAACAGGGACTGTATTATCTCTAGTAAACATGTTTGGACTGAGGCAAAAAGTGACAAAATTACTAAGACACATGTGGTGGAAAAGCTACACCCGATCATCAGTGATGTCGGGTTCTGCGGTGATGATGATACACACCCTGTGCCCGTGCTGCGGCAAGAGGCCTATTCTGCCTCACGTTATGGGCTGCTCGCATATATTTTGCTATTATTGTCTAACGGTAAGATATTATTTTTTATGTTATGTATTTTAAAAATTAGTTTATTTAAATGTCAATAGGCTATTCTCCAATTTTTTCAAATATGTTTTAAAATGATCGTATCGATTCGATAGTCAACTAGTATTTTTATTTTCTGGAAATAATGTCTTTATGCATAAAAAAAAAAAAAAAATAATTATGCGATAAATGTTTGCGCCAAAACGACAGCCACCATTATCGTGACGTCATAAGAACAGAAACAAATAGGTAATTAATGTCTTAGGGGCCCCATACATGGTCCGGTCTACCTTCTGTTCGGCCTGAACGGATGCAAAATCGTATCGTGTGTGTGCAATTTCGAGATCGCATCAGGCGGCCGTACGGACTGAAGCGATTCGTTCCAGTGTTGCCAGCTCTTTTTTTGTGAAACTACTAAACTCGTATCGATTTCTACTAAAACTACTAAAAAACTACTAAAGAGGCTACTTAACTTAGGAATTCCTGAAGCCCCCCAAAAACCACTGCATTTTAGGTTTTATTATATTAAATTTTTTTCATTAATTGAATTTGATTATAAATTTTACCATTAAATTAAAATATACTAGGAAATATTACGTATTTAGTAGCTATTTTGCATATCATTACTGTCTGGCTCTTTCCTACTTAAACACTACTAATAACTAAATTTCTACCAAGGAGGGAATAAAATACTCAATTTAGTAAAATTTTGTAAAATAACTAAGTTGGCAACATTAATTCTGGCCTGACCGATCGGCCTGAACGCGCGGCCTGTCCTGACTAGAGATGTGATAAACGGCTTAAAATAAAAAGTTAACTTATCCGTTATTAAATATTTAAAAGCAGTTTTTGTTAACTGCTTAGTTGCTTAATATCAATTTAATAGTGAAAAATACTTATTAAATTGAGTGTTCATTAAATGTTTCTTTTATTTTATTTGTTAACATTTAAAAACATAATTTTTTCTACTTTCGAAGTTTTTAATCCATAAATTACTGTTCAAATTTCTACGCCTAGTCGTCATTTTTATATACAACAGTACTTACGACAAAAACTTAATACTAAAACACTACACGAAAGGTTTATATTACGTCCATATGGACCATTATTATATTTATTAAAAGTTCACGATAAACCACCAAAACACCACTATTACGATTAAAATACGAATTATTGCGTAACGTAATATAACGTGTTTTCGTCAACCCGCAAAGCGCACTGCGCAACTAACAAAAAGCGACTAAACATGAAAAAATATTTAAGTTATAAGTACAAAAAATAACCTGTTTATTAAAACTTTAAATAAGCGATGAGCTACATCAAAGAATTTTCACTCTTATTGCGCTGTCATAAGAACTATTTTTCTTTGCTCATACCACACTTATGGCTTAATGACTATAAACGTTAAATAAGTGATGAGCTACATTAAAGAATTTTCACTCTTATTGCGCTGTCATAAGAACTATTTTTCTTTGCTCATACCACACTTATGGCTTAATGACTATAAACGATATAAACGATAAGAATAAGTGTTAAATGCTTACATTTATAAACGAATTTTCAACTTATTTTTTAAAGCACGCTTTTTTAAACGCTTTGCGTTTAAACGGCCATCTCTAGTCCTGACCGTGTGTGGACAAATCGCTTCAGTTCTTGCCCGACCCGCTGCCGTGCGGGCGTGTATCTTGTACAAGCGTTGTATGAGTTTTCGCGGTGTTTAAATACAAAATTGATAAACACGACCGTAGCGCGCGGCAAACCAGAATGGACTGATGCGACTGTTCCGTGTGTGGGCACGAATCAGATCAGGCCGAACTGATGTAAATTGGATTGGATGCGATTTTTTCCGTGTGTGTGCTCGAATCCGTTCAGGCCGAACTGACGTCAGTTCCAGCTGAAACGATCGGCCTCTCGTCTGTGGGGGCCTTTATGTGAGTGTGTAGTGCATGAACGTTAGATTTAAAATTCGCTGTTCTTTATTCGATTTGATTATGTTCTTATGACGTCACTTACAAGCACAATATGGAGGCAGGTGTTTTCGGTCACGTGACATACAGACATTAAAAGTACAATTTTATTTTGGAAATTAATTATTTATCGCATATTTATATAACAAAATAGTGTTGTATTCATATTTCTTATGATAGAAATTATATAAATAACAAATTTATATCGTTTGATTTTGATACATGAAACTAGCCTATTATATTTATATTCTTTTATTGAATAATATTTCTGAGTCTTTATTTTTCAGGCTAACAAAATGGCAGATGCGGATTTTGCGTGTCCAAAGTGCTACTTTAATGGCAAAGAAGTTTGTTCTTATACAATAACTTCGATAGTTTCATAGGAATGGGAGTCGTTAATATTATTAATGTGATAAGTAATCGTTTTTCAATAATTTGTTAATATTTTTATAAGCATTTTTAAATAAAAGACAATTTATTATTTTCATTTGGCACTTCATTTAATCCAAGCAAATTGCTACAAGCTAGTGTCTTAAATCTAAACATAATTAAATTATAGGAATAATATTTACACTTTACAAATTACAAATATTTTGTTTTAATATTCAAGTTTATGATTTCAGTCGAAATAAAAAAGTGAAGACAGAGTTCTTCGAACCATACAGTGATCTAGCCTGTCTAACTACGCCCCGCCGTGTGTTTACACAGTTTCACGCACACACATGTAACGAAACTGCACCTTACCTAGTAAGGCAAGCTGTCGCGGTATGTAGTTTTTTATGGGTGTAGTGCGTATCCACAGACCACAGCGCATTATGTACATAAAAACCCCCCTTAAATTTTGTTTGAAAATGCTCTGTCAACACTTTTAAACTTGTTCTGGGTTCATGATCTTGTTTTAAATTTAAAAAAATCCAGTCAAATGTTTACATGTCTTCCTGCAGCTGTATATTTATTAGTGTCGCCTCTTGCAACACTTAATAGGCTTTATATATCTAATAGGATCAACCGTATTGAACAAAGAGAAGACTATTTAGACAAATTGTAAATAACTTAAGGTAAATTAAGAAATTACAGTGTACTTAACTGGTAACTTTAATTATCTACTTATGTCGCAAATCGCAATAGAGATACGATAAAAAAGCAGTTTGTGATTATTTATTGTGGTAATTAGCACTCTGAAAAAGTAGTCATCTTATGAAAACATTTTAAGTAAGTAATTGAAAAATCTCATGAAAATCAAACCTTCAGTCCTCTTTAGAGCCAGGCTACATGGTACACGTGTTATAGAAAATTGTATTGCATTATTGGCATAAAAATTACGTAAGTAGGTATCGATATAACCCTAATCTTAATCTTATTACACTGATATGTATTACATAATATTCAGGTGGTATTTATTAATGTTTGTCTTTGCTGTTCCTTACGCTGGCGTGGAAGCCCGTCTCCCAGTCGGCGATGTAGTCCACCGTCCGCACCGAGCCGTCGGGCTCCACCAGGGAATATTGACCTGGATAAATATGATCATGTTAGTTTTATTACCGAATGCCCATCATAATTGCCCCCCCCCCCCCCCCAATGCTACATATTTCCGCGCTAGTACGTTTGTCAACAAATCGAGATATAATAGTGATATGATATGTATTATGTCAGGGATACTCATCCCAACTTACCTGTCCGGTAGTTATGGTATAGTATACGGGTATGCGACCCCGGCTCCCTAGCTATTACCGTCCTATCCCGTGCCCTCCTGGGCGGTAATATCCTACATTCCTATTTCCCACTCTAACTTACCAATCTTCCTTTCCACACCACCTATCCTTCCCTTTCCCTATTCCTACCCTCTCCACCAATCCGTGGGAACGCAATGGATAATCATAAAAATAATTTAATTATCCAAAATGGCGGCGATGCGGTTCGCCACCCATCACGTCTCGTTCTCGCGGAGGCGAAAAGTGGCCCATGGAGAGCCGCTTCGCTACGTTGAATGTAAGAGGAGGAATGGATGGTATGAATGAAAGTTGACGAAGCGAAACAAGTATGTAAGGATCGTAGCAAGTGAAAAGAAGTGGTTTCTGCCTACCCCTACGGGAAAGAGGCGGTCTCTGCCTACCCCTATGGGAAAGAGGCGTGATTATATGAATGAATGAATGATATGTATGTCGCAAAGTGATTCGTGTCGGGTCCACGCATATAGTATAGGCGGCAGGCGCGTAGCTACGATCCTGAACTCAATAATAATAATATCTTTGGACGCTTCGCACCACGTCAATCTGGCCCCGTGCTAAGTATCCGAAAAAAGTTCTTCGGATACTTACAGGTAGGTACCAGAGGAAGTATATTTAATACTTTCATACTATACATATTATATTAGAGATTTTTATTATATTTTACTTACACATATTTAATACACATCCATGACCCAGGTACACAGAAAAACTTTTTGTTCCTTCGGCAGGATTCGAACCTGCGACCCCCGGCTTGAGCCCCTAAGCGTTGAACCACTGAGCCACGGAGGTCGTCTTATTTTTACCTGACTACGGCAAACGGGCAATTTCATATTATGGTATTTAAACGGGTAAATGGCCCACCACACATTCCCACAGTGGAATTCCTGTGTAGCCAGGATCGACAGCGGTAACCAACCACAAAAACCCTTTGATATGATCTCAGGGATGCCCGAGGGACATGGTAAGTATGTCTTGGGAACGAAATTAATCAGAAGAAAGGTAGATTTTTCGAAATCAGCAAGAGCAACAAAATCGATTCTTTTAGCAACAAATTAGCAACAAATTCAGAATGTATTTATTTTAATTTTCGCTGATTTTACATTGCCAGTTTTACAGACCTAAAAAATCAAGTTAATACAGCCTGGTGACAGACGGACAGACAAACGACGGACAGCGGAGTCTCAGTAAGGGTCCCATTTTTACCCCTTGGGCACGGAACCCTAAAAATGATGTAAATAATTAAAAAAAAAAACCTTTGACGACATCTCCATCCCGTTCTTCCTTCTGCTGCTTGATGTCGCCGGTGTGCGGATCGTTGACCCCGTACTCAAAAGCATACCGAGGGTGCGCGTCCTAAAAGCACACAATATTTCATTTTAATTAACCATCCATTAAACCATAATAATATGAAGTAAAACATAGTTAAACAACTCATCAGTGAAATCAAATTAAACAGTCCCCTGGCAACAGTCCTCTGTCTCTCTACAGGACAGGGGACTGTTTCTCTAAATTATATTTGTTATAAAAGCAACCTTCGAATAGTCAAACAGTTGGCGAGCTGATGATGAATTATAGCTAAGAACACTATACTCGATCATGTTAGCTTTCAAACAAAAAAAAATAAATAAAACTAGATCAAAATCGGCTCCTTCCGTTTGGGAGCTACGATGCCACGGACAGACACACACGCACACATACATGTCAAAGTTATAACACTTCTCTGTTTTAGCCGGGGGTTAAAATTGAACCGGGCATGCCAGAATTATCATGGCCGTTAGTGCCTGACCTACGAAATATTTTTTATGTGCAGAACTTAAATCAATGTACGGTAAAAAGTTTTCTCTAATGAGTATTAACTCGTAAGTGGGTTAAATTGTAACGGTAAATACGGTCAATAAATCAATTGGGTACTTCGGTACTTGTGTCAACGGCCATCGCACATCAGGCAATTCCTCTACTCGTTTGCCGGTTTCATTTTATCTTAAATCCTTTATTTTCATACATATGTACATAATATATTGCCTACGATCATTAGGTACAAATTGTATTGTAAAGTACAATGCGTTTTATGCATGTGAATATTCTGTTAAATCAACCATAAAATTGGGTAGTTTACTCACACAATTTTAATGCAGATCATTTATCAAAACTAATACAATGCCCACAAGTTTCTTTGTTATATTGCAATCTTTAATATAAGTTTGAAAGCATGAATTCCTTGAGATGTCCCTAACCATTTAGATTCGGCGCAGACGGGCTACATGCGACCGCTTCAGATTAACATAACATTCATGATGCTACCCGCAACATTTGTAATATTTAAGTAGCAGGCCATAATGTTTGTTACTGCGTGTGATGTAGAGTAGCGTGATAGTACTGAGAATTGTAACGACGACAAGGTGGAGATCGTGGATACCGCTTTAACAAACATAACGTTATGAAAAATCAATTACCGACAATTTGGACACGTGATATTATGAATTTTATTGTATAGACGTCTAAGCAGAAAAATATTTTAATTATGTAGTACTAAAACTAATCTTCGCCGCTGAGACCATTGACCTGACACTGTCAGTTTATTCGCTACACAGCTGATTTTGAAACATAATTTTTTAGTAAAAAGTGATGTTTGAAATTAGCTGGAAGGTAATTCAGCTGATGGTAAGAGGTATGAGGCTTCAGTGGCGAAGATTTGGTTCATTACCAGAAATTTTTTTTTTCTGGATTTTTTTCCTGCCTAAACATAGGTAGGTCTGGTACCTAAAATATGTGCCCAAAATTGTTATACACTTCATTGTTTGTTATATTTAAGGGCTTACCCGTATGTCCAACAAACTATGATGCGACGTCGTTTGGCAGTTTTGTTTTTCCTTTGGGATACTGTTTATACGCGCGGAGCCGCGGGCAACAGCTAGTAAAATATGAAACAGTGTATCAGCATGCTGTCGCTGGCCACCAATCGCGGTTGCAAGTAGCTCGTATACACCGATCATCAGCCATTCTCTCATTATTCCTAACGCAAATGTTACGCATTGATTAATACGATTGGTATTTCCCGTCGAAATACGCGACTAAATCCGCAGAATGTTAGAAAAAAACAGACAAGTTAAATCGTTAGGCACAGAATTCAGAAACAGGAAAGAGTTTTCTAGAGTACTTACCTAAGTTGTTGTATTTTGGGTCATGGACTGAACGGCTAATTAAACAGTTCCTTTACTCTAAAATGTTTTGTACTGAGGAAATTTGCAGTAACTAGCCCGAATATTATAATGACTATCAGTTTATCACACAGTTATAGCCTAGCAGTTCTTTGAGATTTTTTAAATTCAAAGTTAGCCTGTAGAATCAAAGTATGGGAAACATAACATAATGAAAAAATAAATGTCGCTCGCTTCGTTCGTTATTCTGATGTGCTTTTACTTACATATAACATAATACAATATTACTTATTAATAAAATGTGAAAATATTTTCAAAATCTGGCGATCTCAGCTCTTTTGCAGAATTTAAACTTTTGCATTTTTTTAATTTTAATAAAATACGAGCATATCTTTTTCCTTTTGCGAAAAAAAAACTTTTAACTTAGGCTGGAGCCCCAAAGTAGTTGTGATCAGGGGCTAAGGTTGGCTACTCGACTGGCTTTGGATGACAGCGATCTCATGTAGGTACAATACGGCCGATGTATCTTGGCGAGTCTGAACTTCGTGCAGAAGGTTGCGCATTAGCTGTTTCTAAGTGTTTTCGTATTTATTTTATTTGTACTAATTGGTCAACTGTATTAGGGAATTTTATTAGTACATAGGTATATAAAAATAATACAATAACAGTTTTCTTCACGAGTTGTACATGCGCTAAAGTTCGCAGAGCCTATGTTCAGACCCGTCAAGATACAGCGGCCGTAGTGTACCTACTTTGGTAAAGTTGATCTTTTAGGGCTAGGTCCTTCAAATACATATTAGGTAAATACGGTACCTACATGCAATATATATATATATATATATATATATATATATATATATATATATACCATATTGTTGTTAGGGTAACGTAATACCTATGACTAAGTCAATTGCAATGTAAATATTATTTATTCATAAGCTATAAAGCATTTCTACATTTAGTTGTGGGAATAAATCAGACACCACCTACCTGTCTAGGCAAAATGTAAATAACTCTTGGAATTGCGACAAACCTAAATATTTTGTTAACGTTTCTACATAAAAAGTATTTGTATTGAAAGCATTTGTTCAGTCACGAATGTTTACAAGTCATGAAAAATTTTCAAGTAAAATACCTACTTATAGGTTTGGTAAAATCAATTACGGATATTGTGGTTATATGATATAATAATAATAACTTCCCACACCGATATCGGTGACGGTGGCCAGTTTCATTGAAACAGGCCGGTTACCCAGGAGTAATTTTATAGTGCCCAAGTGTGTGCGCAGTACACAAGAGCACTCTCTCTTCCTTTACTCTCGTAATCCAGTGCCCAGTGGGACGGATAACCGACACGACTGATGAGAGATGAGGCGCAGGTCCGACTTTTTACATGCCCATCCGACGCATGGATCATCTTTCTTGTCAGAATCAGCTGATCAGCCTGCATTGTCCTAACCAAACTTGGAATTAACATTTTTTGTTGTTCCGATGCGGGAATCGAAGTCGTGAGCCAATGCTCTAACCACAAGTGCCAGTGGCACGGCATACGATCTACTGCTTATGTAAAGACATTTAGGCACAAAATAATGTAAAAATTTCGAATAAAATATAACAAACTACCTATATAAAATTTCATTGCGCACTGTAAAGCGCTGAGGTCATTAACCTCACAGAATCAGCAGATTTTAAAGCGAAAGTAAAGTCTTTGCCTAAATAATATCAATTCAATCAGCTGTGCGAGTTTAATGAACTCCGTAGCGCTGCAACGAACATAATGTAATTTTATTTAGTATTTTGTTTATCGATTTTTAAATAACTTTTCTGCCTAAACTCTTTCTTTTTTCGTCTTTACATACCTATTCACTAAGCAGTAGATCATAAGTTTAAAATATCCGTAATTGATTTTACCAAACCTTAAGTATAATACAATTTTATTTTAAATACTTCAAATTCTTTTCCTTCAGGTGGCGTTAAAAAACTCATTTAACATATCGGAATATTTTTTGGACTTTTCGCAACTACAAATGTTCATTGACTAAAGCTAAGCATTGGCTATGAATGAAATTGGTTCCATTGATGTCTTTGTATTTGCCCGCGGCATCGTGGATTTCGGCCTGTTGCAGAAAATTATGTTTATTTTACCCACACAAACTTAAAAACTATAGTAAATTCTCATCTTTGGATTTAAAAATTAGTGGTATTTTCGTATTCAGCACCCCATGAACCCAGAAATTGTTACCCATGTCGGTATTTTTTACCAACTCGGGCCCGTATCTTGGATTAAAAATGAGTGTTAATTCCGTAATCAGCACGCCTATAATATAAACCTTGAAATTGACACCCATGTCGGTAATTTAGAAAAACTCGTGTCCGTCATCTTGGATTCAATAATGAATCTTAATTTTGTAATCAGCACCCCCATAAACCTTGAAAATTGTACCCATGTCGGTATTTAAAAAAAATCGTGTCCGCCATTTTGAATTAAAACATATTTAGTGCTTTTTTCGTAATTTAATATTCTTACCTACTTCTATTCTCGCCTAATTTATAAGAATAACCTATGTTCCAAATTTCACGATTTTTAGATCCAGTAGTTTCGGCGTTTCATTGATAGATCAGTCAGTAGTCAATCAGTCACAGCCCGTGCGTTACCTCTTATATGTAGGTATATAGTATAGAATATAGATAATAATAATACATATTATTATAGATGTTTATGGTATTACAGTTGGCTGAAAAGTTTAAGAAAAATTTATTAAAACCAAAGGTTGTCAATAGCTGGAAAACGCCTTTAGGCGTCTTCCGCATCTAAAAAGGAATTGGCAATTTTGCAGAAAGTTGAATTTGTTGAAACGGCGTGCATTATCTTATTGTATTTTCAAAACTTGAGCATATATTGCAGGTATAAACTTTTATAATTTATTTTAGCCAAAATATAAGCTACTAAAAAAAGACGCCGATGGGCGTATGTCGCATCTGAATGTGACGTCCAAAGACGCCGATGGGCGTCCGCCGCAGCGAATGGGTTAACGCTCATAACTATAGCCTGTAACTAAGTTGATACGAATACCTACTTAAATGGCTTTGAAAAAAAAAACCAATGTAAACAAACTATTACATCCAAATAAGTAGGTACCTAACACGTGTTAGGTAGTAATAAATATATTCTGCTACTCACTATTTTTGATTGACGAAAGTTAATGCGAAAATGAGTGTATCGAGCACTCATATTTGTAAATCATAATTTGTGTCACATATAACCTGTTTGTTACTCTACTGACCACTGACCATTGCATAACTCAAAACTGGGATGTGTGGTAGCAGATAGAACAAGTGACAGATTTAATTGGGATTATTTTTTACATAAGCTAATTGTCAGTAAGTGCCGGTTGATAGATCGGTTTGAAAAACTAGAGCAACGGACTGATTATTATTTATTGTAGGCATCAATTAGGTGCACTTGAAAAACAGGAAAACTTTGAAAATTTCATTTGGATTTATTTCGTTAACATCTTTCCTTTATAGGATGTTTTCGTGCCTTCTATATAATATTTAGATTAATAACAATTGATACTAAAAACAAACCGGTCTAGTGCGAGTAAGACTCGCGCACGTAGGATTCCGTACAATTATACCGATATTTTACATGTTTATTGTTTACTTATTTTCTGGTGTTGTCTGTACGAAGTTTTCCTAGTAGGTAAGCGCATTTTATGTTGTCACTATAACTCTTGAACTAACAATGTTATATAAGCCGTTATAATTTTCCTTCAAAGTTCATCACATGGAATATCATCGTGATTTTATTCAGATTTTACGAGCCAGCTTGGAGGAGGAGGTGCGATGTACCTTAATCAAAAAAATCATAATAGCAACATCTTAATGTTTTTTTAAGACCTATCTAATGATACTTCACACTATAGAGAAAAAAATTTTAGCATGTAGGGGACCTCCCCTCCCCACCTCAAAGAAAATATTTAGTGATTTTTATTTAGGACTTTGTTAACGCGTAAATAGTAAATACACATATCCATGCCAAGTTTCATCTTTTATTCCGTTTGGATTGTAAACCGAAGACGGACGGACGAACGGATGGACATGACGAAACCATAAGGGTTAAGAGATGTAAACGACGGAAACCTAAAAAACGAAAATGAATATTAAAGTAAATATTAATTGATAACCTATTAAAAATAACAAAATTGCGCCACATGCACTTAAGGCTAACTGTCTATTATTATAAAGCTTTGGTTAAAGCTTTTGTTTCGCAGCTTTTTGTTGTAAAAGCTCTAAGTGCGCTATGCTTAATCGAAAGTAAACGCGATTGCAATGACATTGAAACAAGAAATTGCGTGAGAATCCAGTTTGAAACACCTCTATAACTATTATTATTTAATCATAAAGACACAAAATTGGGATTATTAAGTAATAAAGAAACTTGCCTTGAAAATTTTACCACTTATAAATCTGCTCTCGGTTTATTTGGGTACTTTTACTACCGTAACCTAATTTGTTTTAAAAATAATATAATATAGGATCAATATTATTTACCTGCTTATCAATTAGGTAATCTTAGATATAAAAATATTTATTTATGTTAGCCGCTACTTCAAGTCGTTTAAAATCTTAAAACTAAGTTAAGAATGGTGTTAGTAATTATGGTATTATTATAATAGTATTGGAATATACACTTACATAGTTTTCCAGGAACTCAGCATGAACATTTTTAGACGAGTGTGTTGAAGAGAGTTTTGTAGTTAGGGGTGCTACGGCGACTGAAACAGGCACTTGTTGTGAAATCACTGGCGAAGAATATCCAACTCGATACGCCTGGTTATTCAAGCTAGACGAAGAGTATGCAGAAGAAGCAGATCCAGCATATTGAGAAATCGCAGGAGATCCAGCATATTGTGAGATCGCAGGTGCAGCGTACTGAGTTACAGCTGGTGCGACATACTGCGTTACTGCTGGTGCAACGTGCTGCGTCACAGCTGGTGTAACATACTGCGTTACAGCTGGCGCTGCATGCTGTGTCACCGATGGTGTAACATACTGCGTTACAGCTGGGGCGGCATGCTGAGTTACAGCCGAATATGCGTGTTGATTGATAGCAGCCTGAGATACCACAGGTACAGAATATTGAGTGATAGCAGGAGCAGCATGCTGTGTAACTGTTGCAGAGTGCTGGACGACAGCAGGCGCAGAATATTGAGACACTACTGGTGCCGAGTATTGCTTTATAGCAGGTGCTTGTTGGATAACAGTTGGTACTGAGTATTGAGCTACCGAAGGACTCGAATATTGACTCCCGATCACAGATAAAGATGATCCTAAAGAAGATGCTCCAGAAGCGTAATTGCTGGAAGCATATTGGCTATATACTGGAGATGATACAAGAGACTTGTACTGCACAGCTGGCGCGCCATAAGTTGGAGCACTGGCAATCGGTACTTGGTTGTAGCTGTTGTAGCTGGACACCTTCAGATCGGGATGAGTCGTGTATTGTGCGCTGGGAGCAGCTGAGTAGACTTGAGAAACAACTGGACCGTCAGATGTCGTGTAGGAGTTCAGTGAAGCTTTAGCATAGGATCCACCGGTGAATAGAGATTGCTGAGATATCTGATTTTGTGGTAGATATGTTTTAGCTGGGGATAAAGTGAATTTGGCTTGAAGCGGTGCTGCGGTCACTTTCGCGATGATCGGTGCTTGCGCATACGTAGACTGCGGAACAACAGTTCGGGATGATGCTGAGAGACCATCCGATGTCGCGTATCCATGTTCCTCTTTATGTGCTACGAACTGTTCTCTTAGACCGGCAGTATTTATGGGTGCGGAATACAGGGCAGGCTGTGCCTGGTATAGATTTGATGAGTCATAAAGTGATTGAGAGTAGTCATTAGAATTCGAGTAGTCAGCATTTTCTACAGAAACAATTCCCTTTGTGGTGAGTTGCACTGACGGTGCGTCGTAGTTGTAGCCGTTATCACCACATCCTTGGGTGGTCTGTAGTTTGCTGAGGTGATAGTTAAGGTCGGGATCGTGATAAGCGAGTGCAGTCGACAGACAGGCAAAGGTTAGGAGTATTATCTGAAACAACACTTGGGGTCAGAGGTAATGATATAGCCTGCTTAGTCATACGATAACTGACACTCCTAGAGAACTGAGGATAATTATAATGTACTTTAAAGGTAATGGTTGTATGGGCTAAAATAATCGTCAAATATCAAGATCCCATATTATTTTAGAGGCTTAGAATTTATGTCCGATAATTTTATAGGTATTAACTTAGAAATCATCACTGTATAAATAAATAAAATGTCCACGTTAGGAAAAAGATCTGAGGTCATAAAGCTCTGAAATCTTAGCTAAGTTAAGTTAGCTAAGTTATAAATATTTTAAGTAATATAATCAAATCAATATTGATATGAAAAAGAGCATGATAGACATTTTTTTTAATTTAAATTTATGGTAAAATATATTTTTGTAAAGCAAAAAACGAAAAATATAAAAATTATAAATATAAAAAATTTAAAAGTTAAACCTATAAATCACATAAAACTTAACAAATAACTAATTAATGGTTATTAGTATTAAAATAATTAGGCTCATGCTAAATACTAACCACTTTCATTGTTAATCACTCACACTTATCGATAGCGAACACTCACAAATTAAGGACTAATTGCATTTGGCAAAGCTTACTTTGAAATGAGAGCAAAGTGTGCCCGCAAACACTTATATACCGAACACATATGTGTAAGAACGGGTCACTTTTTTACATTCGCCGTCAGTATATCGAGGGTGCGGCCTATACCATGACTCTATATTTCAAGATTATAAGATCTAGTGCATTTAGTCTCAAATTGTGTGGACACCGTACTTAGCCTATATAGTACTAATCTCTGGGTGTATATTAATTAGACTGATATATTTGTTAAAGTGATATATAGGAGCGGCTCTGAATATTTCTAGGCAATTAAGATTATCTTAAAGCCTATGTTTTGAAATACATTGTCGTATGTGGGCTTGGGTACCAATTAGGTATCGAATTTATTTGTAGTTTGATTTGTATCCGCTAGTATCGTAGGTTATATAATGTTCTAGTTTATCCGATGACCCCGTTGGTTTTGTGATAAACATGCTCAAGTTATTTACAAGTGCTGGGTTCGAATCGTAGATATTTTCTCGTAGTATAAGTGAGGAAAAAAAATCCTAGGCACTGGGTATCACAATGGAAAGACGTGTAACTAAAAAAAAAAAAGGTTTTTACGATGATAATATGTACCTACTAAAAGTAATTAATTACTTGTTCGTCATACGCCAATAAGAAGTCTAATATAAACATTATTATATTCGGTGACAGTTCAGTTTTTAATTTATTTGTGAGCATTTTCCGGAAAAGCGTCTTCACTTCCGGCTGAAAACGGATGTTACGTTATCATATGCTTCATAGTGTTAATTTTTTAGTAACTTACTATACAAAAATGAAGCTCCTTTTCTATATTTTCGTAACTCTAATGCTTTGTTATATGACTTATATTATTATGTTTACATCAAAATATAAATAAAACAAGTAGTTTAATTTTTCTTATCCATTAAAATTTAATAAATAACTTCCACACCGATATCCGTAATTTTGGCCGAATTCATTGAAACAAGCCCAGCTAAGCAGGAGTTATTTTTATAGTGCCCAAATGTGTGCGCAATACACAAGAACACTCTCTCTTCCTTTACTCTCATAATTCAGTGGGACAGATAACTGACACGACTGACGAGAGATCAGGCGCAGGTTCCACTTTTTTATATACCCATCCGACGCATGGATCATCTTTCTTGTCAGACAATCAGGCGATCAGCCTGCATTGTCCTAGCCAAACTTGGAAACAACATTTTTTGTTGTTGTTCCAATGCGGGAATCGAACCCGCGACCTCCGAGTCGAGAGCTAATGCTCTAACCACTAGACCACGGAGGCTGTTGTATCCTACTAATATTATAAATGTGAAAGTTTGTGAGGATGTATGGATGGATGTTTGTTACTCCTTCCCGCAAAAACCACTGAACGAATTTTGATGAAATTTGATATGGTAGTAGTTTAGGCTCTGGATTAAAACATAGGGTACTTTTCATCCCGAAAAAGTACAGTGTTTCTGCGGGATTCTCGATAGTATATTTACGCGGGCCGAGCCGCGGGAAAAAGCTAGTTATGAATAAATTTTTATTCATAAATAAGAATCTTAAAAAATATTTAACAGCCTCCATGGACTAGTGGTTAAAGCTTGGCTCTCGGCTCGGAGGTTGTGGGTTCGATTTCCGCATTGGAGCAACGAAAAACGTTATTCCAAGTTTGGTTCGGGCAATGCAGGCTTTTACTTTTATTTTTTAAGTACATCTTCATTTGTAGATGAACATTAAGGTGTTATTATGAAAGTGCAATAATTGTACCTACTTTATTTTTACACGAAGGTTTATGTTATTGCATTGTACTTCGATTACGAAAATAATTATTTCATAACTGTTTATTTACCATTTTGTATTTAATTGCAAGAATATCAAGCCTTTCTCTATGGCAACATTTAAATAACCTTTCTTAAACATAGTACCTACATTATTATTATCAAGAACTAGGTATTTTATTTGCCCACGATTTTGTCATGGCGGTTGCAGATATTACACTATTCATTTTGAGATCAAACTTATGCCAGATTTTAAACTGGCAAACTACTACCAGTAAAATAACGATAGAAGTGAAACCTGAAGATGTCATGGGATACTCATCCCAACTTACCTTACGTTGTGGTATTACTGTCCTATCCCTTGCCCTCCTGGGCGGTAATATCCTACATTTCCTATTTCCCACTCTAACTTACCAAACTTCCTTTCCTCACCACCTATCCTTAACTTTTCATAGGAAAAGTTTTTATTTTTATATATTTATTCCTATCCCCTCCGCAAATCCGTGGGAACGCAATGGATAATTATAAAAATAATTTAATTATCCAAAATGGCGGCGATGTGGTTCGCCACCCATCACGTCTCGTTCTCGCGGAGGCGAAAAGTGGCCCATGGAGAGCAGCGTTCGCTACGTTGAATGTAAGAGGAGGAATGGATGGTAAGAATGAAAGTGGATGAAGCGAAACAAGTATGTAAGGATCGTAGCAAGTGGAAAGAAGTGGTCGCTGCCTACCCCTACGGGAAAGAGACGTGATTATATTACTGGAAATTATTGTTTTGTTTTTGTATTGTATTTTAAAAATTATATAATATCTATACTAAATATATATAACATAATAAAGAGGAAAAGTATGTTGTTTGTTTGCTTGCATTGAATAGACCTCGAAACTACTGGACCGATTTTGATGAAATTTGGCACAGATGTAGAGATTATTCACGGGGAAGGCACATAGGCTATTTTTTATCGCGGAAAATTAACGGTTTCTGCCAAATTAACTTTTGCGCGCACGATGTCACGGGAAACAACTATATATACAATATATAGTAGATAAATAAAATTGAAGTGTCTGTTTGTAATTTCAAATTAACAGCTTTTCACTTAATGCATATGAAAGTATATTCGTTACTTATAATAAAATGTAATTTTTAAAATTTTTGTCTGTCCGTCTGTCTGTCTGTTAGTCTATCTGTCTGATTATTCCGGCTAATCTCTGAAACGGCTAGACCAATTTTCACGGGAATCTCACTGGTACATAGCTGATTTTATAGGGTCTAACATAGGCTACTTTTATTTTAGGGTTTCGTTTAAAAATAGGGTTCCGTTTCCATTAGTTCTACGCAAACGAAGTTGCGGGCATCAGCTATGTAGCTATAAATAAAAGTAATGTTCATAAGGGAAACCGATATGATGTCGAGTTGTATATGTCACCGTAAAATTGTAAAAACAAATTTCTCCTTACAATTGTACGCATTATTTTTCGTTATAATTATTATTATGGAAGAGCAAACAAATATGGCAGTGCGGAGCACTTGCCGTTTAACTAATCGGTACGGTAAATATTACAATATAACGAAAAATAATGCGTACAATTGTAAGGAAAAATTTTTATTTGACAATCTGTCAACAATTATTATAATATCTCTAGTAATATAACAATCTAACGGTTTTTACAATTTTACGGTGACATATAATATACGCCTCGCTACAGATAACTATACTACTAGTAATTGTCTTTTTAACTGCCGCTTTTTCGTTTCATCGCGTTTCAAATCACAACAGTGTCAGTGATAGTATTTTATGTCATACCCGATATTCGCGGGCGTGTATAAAAAGTTGTAAGCTGTAACCCGTCAAGTGCAGGTCGATATTGCGTAATTAGCTTCGCCATACTCGTAATACGTACATACGTACTGGTATGTTATAAAAATTAATTACGAGTACATAATTAAAGTTAAAATGTATTGATTTCAGAACTTTTTGGAGTATTATTTAAACTGAGATTTAATCTTATCTTATCCTATGTCTTATACTTTAAACGAGGCAATTTTGTATAATCTATACATATAATAAATCTGTAGAGGGGTCATGTCTGTACATTAAAGTTATCTAAGTGAAAATCAAAATGGGGGGTCTATAAAGGCCACAGAACCTAAAAATAACGTTTTTGAAAAAAATGTCTGTCTGTCTGTCTGTCTGTCTGTCTGTCTGTCTGTCTGTGTGTTTGTTATCACATCACGCCGAAACCACTGGATGGAATAAAATGAAATTTGGCAGGTAGGTAGCTTAGGACCTGAAGGGTAAAATAGGATACTCTTTATCCCGCAAAATTAAAGGGTTCCCATGGGATCTTCAAAAAACTGTACCTACCTGTTTGACGTTATTTCAGGCAATCTACTCGACGCATTTAAATAAAACTTGGCACAAAGGTAGATTGGAACATGAAATAACTAACAGTATTTTTTTTTCTTGGAAACCAAAACGGTTCCCACGGGATCATGAAAAAACTGTATTTTTGAACTTGCTTCACAAACCGAAATAAATCATCATTTTTCGCATGTTTTCTCTTGAAATAAAACTATTAAATTAAAATTATAAAAATAAATCTATTTTTTATCCTACTCAACACAAATAATAAATAGCGAAGGAGTAAACCAATAGTACAAGATCTACTTAAACTAAGAATTTGCTTTGAGCGAGAGGTCAACCTATTTGGTTGTTTTTAATAAGTTACCTACTATTTTTTTAGCTTGTAAAATGTACCTTGATATTATTTCGTTCAGGCTCTTGAAATATTTGCGTTCGAAATTCAAAATTAAACCGCATGCATAGGCTGTGTTCCGCGGAAAATAAAACGTAGGCAAAATGGCAACCGCTGGTATTAAATAAGCAAAATGGCGGATTATGTTAGTAGCATTACTGAAGTTAGCAAAATATGTGCCCTGGCGGATAATCTGTTTTTTTAACGCTAGCAAGCGCTAACAAGCTCTATTTTCGGCGGAACACAGCCATAGTCTTTTTTTACCGTATTGATATTGACTGAGCAGAATAGAAGAATAACTGTTTTATAATATCAAATACTATTCTATTCTGTGAAAAAATATTTTCAACTTTTATAACATTCGTCTTCTTTAATTTTAGTGAAATAAATTTTAAATTGATGTTATATCTTTGAGTATCCTACCATATTATAGGTACTAAGTCATTGTATATTAGGTTGAACTTGAAGCTTGGTAGGTATCTTATTACAAATAATGGTGTCTACAGACACACGAATTTGGTACGGAGCGTACAGCGGATCTGGTACGCTCCGTACCAAATCAGAGCGTGTGTAGGGCAGTCCGGTGAACATAAGAAGAAGGCGAAGAGTTCGCAGCTATCCGCATCGGATTTGGTCCGCTCCGTACCAAATCCGTGCGTGTGTAGAGCAGTCCGGCGCGGCGGTTAGGCCGTACAACGGTGTCAGTGTTGCTAACTTAGGGATTTACCACCCAAAATTAGGGAAAATATCTACGGGGGTTTACTAGGGGCCAGGACGTTTAGAGTTTACTCCTTATGAATCAATTTGTATGTAATAATAAAAAATATTTAAATGTGTGTATATAGTCAGGGATATGAAAATATAATATTGGGAGTGAAATCAGATTAAGACAAGTTAGTTATTCACGCGTAAGTCTTTATGTTAAACACATAACCTTTCTTTCTAGCTTATTATCTCTTAGACCTGTCAATGGTATCAGGGGTAAAGTTTGGGGAGAAATATTTTTGAGAGTTGATATCACTGCCTGTTATCAATGAATTTCGGGAATCATCGCGTCGTCGAAAAACAGCACTGTAAATAGAACTCTGTGCTAATGCAATAGAACTGAAAATCGAACACACGAGTGTCGAGCTTTTCGGTCCACTGCATCGTACCAAATCCGTGCGTGTGTAGCGACACCAGATTCGGTCTGCGGATATGGTCCGCTGTACGCTCCGTACCAAATTCGTGTGTCTGTAGATGCCTACTCTACAGCAAACCGCAAAAGTTTTTACAATACCTATACTAATATTATAAATGCGAAAGTGTGTCTGTCTATGTCTGTTACCTCTTCACGCTTTAACCGCTGAACTGATTTTGATGAAATTTGGTATAGACATACTTTGAGTCCTGGGAAAGGACACCGTAATTTTTCGGCATAAAAAGTACCCTATTACTTTTTATGCCGAAAAAGTACGGTGTTTCTGAGGGATAATGTATTATTCTGTGTATATTTGACTGTCTTTCACTGCTAAAAGGTTGATCCGATTTGAATGAAAGTTGGTATGGTAGTCATAGCAAGCGTCCATAGATATTATTATTATTCTTATTATTATATTATTATTATTATTATGGTAGTGGTTTATGCTTTGGACAAACGCGCAGTCCACTTTTTTCCCAAAAAGATACAGTGTTCCCGAGGGATAATATATTATTATGTGGATATTTGACTGTTTTTCACTGTTAAAACGTTGAACCGATTTGAATGAAAGTTGGTATGGTAGTGGTTAATTCTTTGGACAAACGCGTAGTCTTCTTTTTATTCCAAATCTATACTAATATACTACTATTAATATACTAATATATTATACTTCTATACTTTATTTATAATATTATAAATGCGAAAGTGTGTCTGTCTGTCTGTCTGTCTGTTACCTCTTCACGCTTTAACCGCTGAACCGATTTTTATGAAATTTGGTATAGACATACTTTGGGTCCCGGGAAAGGACATAGGATTTTTTTATCCCGAAAAAGTAGTGTTCCCGCGGAATAATATATTTACGCGGGCGGAGCCGCGGGCAAAAGCTAGTAATATAATATAATCGTAATCTTGGCAACGGCTGCAAGTATTTACATACAATTTTTTTGGAAAACTGCGCATTTTTAAGTTATAGGTACATATATTTTTTTCTTTCGTCGTGCAACAATGTATTAATAAATTCGACTGTATAATGTCAGTCCGATTGGCAGTTTAGTTACTTTTTGTGTTGTTCGGATATTTGGAATGTGGTGGGTTCGAACCTCGGTAAAATATTTTTGTGATTCTTTTTTTTTTATCTACTAGAACTCCGAGTAAATCTCGGTTAGCCAGATACTTATTAACTGAGTATTTAAAATATATCAAATTCGTCCTAAGCTACTTTTTTACAGTGGTTTTTTAATGCATAAGTAAAAATGTAGCTGTTGATACCCCGTTCAGGTGTTTTTGAAATCATAATATAAATGTTCTTAGTGAAAGTCACAAAAAAATCGCAATTCTCTAAACACAAAATTATAGTACCTAGGTACTAAGTTATATCATATACGGACACTCCTCAGCTTGAATATGACCTCTATAAACTATATGAAACTGAAATTTGAGTACGTAATATAAACCACGATATTGTCTGTAAAAGTTGCGATTATTTTTTGTTACCTTGATTGTCATTGTAATTTGTAACTTAATATATAGCATACTCTACTACAGAGGTTCCCAAACTTATTCTAAGGCTCACTTTGAAAATCGGTTATTTTGTAGCGCCCTCCCAATATTTTTCACCTTATAAATCTCAATAACATTAGTCTCGCCTGGAGATTATCTTTTATCTATTCAAAAGTTACCAATAATCAACTTTGAGCAACAATAATACTACTTACATCAGCGCCCCCCATTTTTTTCTGGGCCTCTTACCGCCCACGGGCGTTATCGCTTTGGGAAAGACAGCTCTACTACATCGTACAAGTAAAGCCGGGAGCGTCAATATAAATTATTGCGACATCAACAGTTAAATTTAATTATCTTATGCCTTATTAATTTAATGATCTAACGCGTTTGGGATTAAATGTTTTGACACGTTTGACTTAATGAGGATTAAAAATGAAAGTAGGTGTAGTGTATAGTGGTGTATACCTATATTATGATTGAGTTCATTGAAGCAAGCTGCAAGTGTCATATGGTTATTTAATGGAAGAAAAATGAAATCACTGAAAAGTTATATTATATTATATGTATAGAAGCTAATTATTTATCTTTTATTTACTGGATAAAGTGGATTTTCTACCAAGTTCGTAACTTAAATCATCTATATATTTAAAACACGCTGTTGGCCCATATTACAATACATACATACTTAATACACATATTATTGTTATCTTAAAAAGTATGAAACTTGGTTTAAATAATTCTACAATAACTTACATTTCCCTTGGTTTAATCTACTTTCCAAAAGTTCTGACCTATACAATGGATAGTATAATGGATATAATCCGAGAAACGTTAGTAGTACATAATATTATAGGACAGGTCCATAATTCCCGCACTTACTCTACTTAATTTATTGTATGTGTTTAATATCATTGTTACGTAGTCATTTTTTAAAAGCATGACTTTAATAATAAATATTACATTCTCAATTAAGTACGGTATTGTATAAGTATACAGCCGTCGCTGTATAAAAGTGAACGCATGTCATCATTATTGCAAAAAGGGCCACAAAACAAGTCATTAAAATCATTATTATTTTATATACCTACTGTAGACTCATGCCCTTATTAAACGAGTGTTTTGGAAAGTTTAGATGATGGATAGGATATCTATTATAGTTGTTTAACACCGGGACCGACGTTAAAATCCAGGCCTAAGACAGGTTTCAATAACCTATCTACATAGAATACAGAAATCATCCAGAAGCCATCAACACGCTTGAAAGTGAGGCTGTCACAACCACTCCAAATTGGAATGGTTATCCACACATAATATGTTGCCACAGAATAACGGAATATTTTACTCAACTTTTTTTCAATTAATTTTTATTCAATACCTAATTGTCGTAACATAACAACGCGATTTGTTTTGTAAGTGTAAAGAGTAAAGATTAAAAAGAGCGGGCGGGGCGGTATTTCGCCATGGTTTTGGACACAATGCGCTGCATACAAATGTGATCGAACAATCATTCTGCATGTTCTTTATTCTGTGCCTATCTACCAATAACTATTATTTTGTAAAAAAAAATCAAATTTGTATCGCAAAAAACCGACAAATTATTGAACGACGTTTTTAAAAATAGTTAATGATAGATAGATTATTTATTGAAACGAGCCGTAAGTCTACAGCTAGTATAAAATCGAAGTGTGACAGGGTTCAATTACAGTGCAGCTCTCCCAAGTTTATAATACAAAGTCAAAAGAGAAGGAGTTATGAAATGTCAGGTAGGAACATGTTTCATGACCGGTAATGGGTCCAAAGGAACTCAATTTAACGCGGGCAAAGTCGCGTGCAAAAGCTAGTAAACTTAATATTTTGACGGCTGTACTTCTGTCCTTTTGACAATACGTCCTTTAGAGAGTATGCCGTTTTGCTACTCTGGGGAAAAAGCTCCGGAGCCAAAATTTTACTAGGCAGAGAAAACGGATTATATTTTTAACCGACTACGGCGAAGCCAAAAGGAAGGGTAATGATTTTGGCAGTCTATGTATACATGTTTGTTCCGTAACGCCTAAACAGTCCGATTTAATACGTATAAATGTGGTGTCAAAAGTAGCTTACAGTTTTTTTTTATAAAATTGTAGTCATCTATCATAAAGCTATTGCATAAGTAGGTTTTTTTTCGATCTCATCATACAAATCGTATTATAAAGAAAACACTAGATGTCTCTTATGTGTTTTATCAAGATTTTATCTTGTCATGATTCCTGTCGTTAATTATAATAGCGTATAATGAAACGAGACACATGATAGCCACCTTCGCTGCATATATCACTCGGCTGTCAGAGCCCGAGTTATGAAAACGTTACGTAGGTACGTACAGTCACCCTGTATTGTGCAATTTCAGGCCGCGCCGCCATCGCGACATCCCATACTTTATCTTACCTGTCAATGGAGTATGGGCCATTTGATTATGTCTTCATGTGGTAAGTTGGTGGTATATTTTCATTTGTTTTGGAAAAACATCGCTAAATGGATTTAGAAAGTCTTTTCAAAATTCGTTATGCGACCCTCAGATTACTAATTATAAATAGCACAGATACCAGGCCATTAGCAGGCTTGGAGAAGAGACCAAATATAATGGGGTAGAAAGAGATGTGTAATAATTAGTCAATTCATCCACATCCCTTGAAATTGTTACTTTGAAGTTGTAGCCCACAATATCCACAATGTTGAAGCTTTCCGAACACAAATGGCGATAATATCCTATCAATTTAAGATGTCACATATTTAAAATTGCAATAAAGTCGTACAGACTAGTGCTTTTACCTCTGAAAATGGTCAAAAATAAAATAAATTTATAGTAAACCAAAAGCCCAATCACAACTAAAGTACAAAATCCGCTCGACTTTATTAGTGGTCCTTCCATGTATTTTTCTTCCAAGATAAGACATTTGTAACATAATTTAGGGTAAGCTATATGGGGCGCGATGGTAGACGGCAGAGGTTCAATCCAATAAGGGTTAGTTCATACCGCGACGATACGTGATGCTACGTGGCGCTTCATTTTTACCCGACTGCGCGACGCAAAGGAGTGGTAATGTGTTTATCAGCCCATGTATGTATGTATGTATGTATGTTCCTTTGAAGCACTATACAGACCAAACGCCTGGGCCGATTTTTATGATTCACACGTCAATCGATTCCTCTTAGTCCGGCGAGTGTCACTAAAGACATGACGTTGGTGAAAATTCAATATGGCGACTACTGGACGCCATATTGTGAAAATTTAAAAAATGAAAGTCAACAAACTATATCAAGTGGGATATCGTTGAATAGGTATTTAAAAATCATTGTTAGTTTTTTCTCAACATTTTTCGATTTGACTGACCGTTTAGGATCTATATCGATTTAAAGTTGCGTAACAACCATTCTCACATTCCAGTGCAATTGTGATATAGTACTGATGCTGATAGGAAATCCAGTCTGGTAAATAGCTAGCTAGGTACTCATAACTAAAAAGTATAAAATAAAAAATAATAATTTAAAAAATTTAAAAACCCGACTGCGTAAAAAGTGAACCAAACTAAGTACATAATTAAAACTGAAAAGAAAAAAACAAGCACTTAGATATCCGGTGGTCTAGAATTCTATAATATATTATTGAATTAATACTATTGGAACATAACAACTGAACAGTCGGGATCCATTATTCGACAGCCAATCTAATTTTTCAATGGATCCTGACTGTTTAGTTGTTATGTTCCAATAGTATTAATTCATATAAATATAAATAAATATAAATCTTAGGCCTTTTCAATCGTTAATGGATGATTTATACAGTATTCTCAGAGCCTGGGACAGTTGGTTTTGAAATGTCGTATGGTTGCCAAAGCATTTTTTTTTGATTTCGCAAAGGAAAGGCTACCCAACCCGGGGGTATGTGGGACTCCGATCTAAGGGTTACCCACTAAAACCGCTTGCGGATTGCCCTCAGCCGCTATGAAGTGGAGTGTCCCGGATCTGTCTAACACAGGACACCCCTCGCGACCGCCCGGTCTTCCTCTCAAAGGGACCGGATTTCTAACGAAATTAGGGGCCACTCCGGCAAACTGGAGCGTCTCCCTCGACGCCGGGACTAGCTAAGCCGGGAAGGTTCTCATCCTCTTCCGGAGGCCCGTTAGACAAGAGATTGGAGGTTCGCAAAGCGACGCCTCCGCACTCCTGTCCTACAACGGCGGAGCGGAACAGAGGATGGATCGTTCTCTCTGTCCCGCTCTGCGGCCTCTTTTTGTGAAATGACGGATTCGCAGAATGAGACCACCGTCTGCCAGGCCTCATTGCTCTCGAGCATGCAGCGTACCACACTCGAGAGCGAGTGGTCCCGCCCAAGCTCTCGCGCTGCACGGCCCATCGGTCGTACACCTCTAAGGTGTGCTTGGCCATGTCCTCCGCAATTGTCACAACATAGTCAGCCTAGTCCAGAGAAATGACTGGTCAATACGTCTGGGGCCAACCATGTGCGGGTTTCCTCACGATGTTTTCCTTCACCGTTAGAGCGTCCGTATAATGTACTTGAGATCTGAAAAGTCTCATTGGTACACGCCACCTGGGATTCGAATCTGCATTCTCTCGAGTGCGAAACTAACGATCTACCCACTAGGCCACGGAGTTCTGTAATCTCGATAATAATTATAAGCTTATGTACCCCTTTTTAGGAAAATATGTATTTCCAAATCCCATGTGTATGTGTTCACTGCACGAGTTTGTATGTGCACGAGTGATTGTTAGTCTAGAATTTAATTATATTACTACCATTATCCAAAAAGGACAATCGCATACACTAAGTTGTAATATATTATTGCTTCAATTGTGGAGCACAAAAATATGCCAAAAAGATTAATGGGTTTAATTAATAACTGACGCAATTATTTCTTGATGTTTTAAATGTTTCAAGGTATGCCTATTGATTTATTACTATTTGGTGATGGTGATGATAACGTAACTTGAATAAGCAAACGATAAGTTGACAATTTTATGGCTAAAGATTGAAGGAACGTATAGTCTGTTCGCGTTTATAAGGCAGCGAATAATACATACATAATTATGTCAAATTGGCTTTCTTTAATTTGTTTGCGCTATAAGACATTGCTTCCTGCCTTTTAAGATTCTGAGTTCACGGGAAGTATAGTTTTATTCCAGAGTTTGCGAGTGTCGAAAACTTGCGGAAACGGCTGTAACTTTTGATTGCGTTGGCTTAGAAGTTTGATTTTTTCACAACTTTAAGAAACCTATACCATATAAATTCCAGCTTGATACCTCCACGCGTTCCTGAGAAAAAGGGTCTTGACAGACATTCGGACGGACAAAAAGTGATCCTATAAGGGTTTCGTTTTTTCCTTTCGAGGTACGGAACCCTAAAAACAGTATTATTATCACGCGAATTGGCATTTTATCCCAAATAGCTAATCAGACTGTAAGCTACACAGTGTTAAGTATAGAGTATTATATACCTATTATACCTATTGTTATCGTCAATATTTTCGATATTGACGATAACAATAGGTTAGCGATGACATGAAATAATATAATTACAAATGGCTAATAACTTAATAGAAGCAGCTGGCTTGGGCGTGATATAGGCTGATTTAACGCTTATAATAACATACAATCAACCCCGTTATTAGTTCAGGGTTCTAATAGTTTTAAACGAAAATGAACCTTATTTCTTCATAGCTCAAAAAGAGTCGGTATAAAAACGACAAGTCACCGGGCCAACATGAGACAGATGGAAAAAAATGCCTGCGTGTAACCTTTATGCGCGAATGAAGTAGAACTAAAAATTATTGAAACTAGAATAAACATTCTACACATTAAAAATGATTTAACTAAGATTTTTTTGTGTCGGTTTTTGAAGTTAAATTGCGGCGAAATTACGACACATATAGCAAAGTTTTTATTTAATTAGTTAAATATATGTTTCAATAACGATTTATACAAAAATATTTGAAATCTGTAAATAACTTTTATATCTAACAAATAATGCAAATGACAGCTGGTGACATTTGTCATCAGACTATAGAATAGCGTTACTTCCGTCAGAAAGAAAAAAAATCTGAGTTACTCCCTAGTCTAAGGAAGTTTTACTTCAAAAATCGTAGGTAGAGTATAATCTCTACCCGAGCCATGATCTCATACGTACTAAAACCAAACTTCGATATTTAGCAATCTCTGCTATTTAATTAAGTACAAGTTATGTTTACTATATTGCGAACTAGATTTTGCATACCTCTAACATATATGAAGTAACGTATATCCAATGATATACTTGTAATAATTTACTTATTTTAAAGGAGGTTACGGGTGGCGCCGTATTGCTAAGCTCTTTACTAGTTCTGCATTACGCAAGTATGGAGTTCGATATTTACATACACAATTCTAATTGCTCCAGAATCCAAATGTATTGATGTTAGAGTATCTGTAGTGTTAAGGTGTTATCATTAATCAAATATGACACGAGCATAGCCAGAGTAAATTATATTTAATGGTTTTCCTGACGTCCTCTGTCAATGAATTCCAAGTATACAACCTAAAGCATCATAATTAAGGAGTCTATGGCTCTATGCATATTACTATCTATGCATAGAAAATAATCTCTGCGGATAAGTGGTTGGGCACGTAGGTAGTTGGAACTAAAGCCGGGGTGCGGGTTTGAATCCCACCGAAGGAACAAAAAAGTATTATATATCGACACGACCTCCGATTCGAGAGCCAAGCGTTTACGATTTACCACTGGACCACGGAAGCTCTTTTATTATTTTTTAAGTTATTCAAGTGAAATCGCTTACATATGTGTAGAGTATAGAAGTATTAAATATGCGTCCCGTGATCTGGTCCCCGTAACACAAGTTCTTCGGGAACTTAGCCAAACTCACGTGGTTTGAAGCGTTCGTAGATACTATTATTATTATTAAGCAAGTTGACATAATTTTATATTTATTAAAGCTGAAGAACAGTAAAAAGTGATTTTAGTAAATTTTCATATATACCTATTTTATAAGTGGGCAACTACCAACATGTTAATTATATTGATTGAGCTTTGTACATTTATATTGGTTTTATCATTTCATTTACTTTTCTACTACATATCTACTGGTAAGTAATTAAAATAATACAAGAAACATAAAATTAACAACAAAACTAGAGCCAAATAAAAAACTAAAAATTAATACCTACTAATAAAAAGAAGACTTATCTATAAATAATCTATCTCTAAAAAAGTCTATAAATAGAAAAACTTCCCCAGGTCGTCCCCATCTGGCAGAAACAACCTACCTAGCAAACTGATAGCATTGCCTCGTTGGATAGCAATGGCTATCCGTTGTGTCAGGTAGTTGCCGGCTCTGGGGTCTCGGGTGGCTTCAGTAAGCTTTTTGGAGATTTCTTTAAGAAGCTTATGTGCGCCCGGACCCCATGCGCCCGACGAATGAGGTCATTCAGACTTGTGGTGCCGGGAAATGCGTCCAGCGCTTCGTGAGCAGCACAACCCGTGGTGACCGTGACTGTCTACGTTCGCGCCGCAAGCGCACTGATGAGGGACGACATGGGAAGGGGGGGGGGGCACCAAGACGCAGAGCAGTAGCTAGCCGAAATGTATTACGTCCCAGCAATGTACCAGTATTGGCTGACGGTAGTGCCTGCAGACAAACGCCCGACTCCCACTTCTCCACAGCCAAAAGACGACCCCGCTCTGCAGGACTGGAAGACGTGTTAAAAAGTCTATTCCGTACCAGTCTACAGATGGGCTCGTCCCAAAGCCTTTGGGAAAATGTGTTCTCGGGCACATTGCTGCCGGCACTAGCAATGTCCCTGGCATCCTTGGCCTCGTCCGCAAAAGGGATTACTAAGGGACAGGATGAGCGCTCTAAAATTTTCAAAATACTGTGTGGTTTGCGTGGACCGAGGACCGTGGGTATTGATTGAGTTATCATATCGAATTGAAAACTAATATTCCAAAGAACGACTGACGATGCATTAGGATTTCTCTTACCTTCGCGTAAATAGTCTATTGACGCCTTCGGGATGGAAATAGCATTTCACACAAGTCAATAATTATATTATACTTAAAACGACACAATCTTGTATATATATTAGTAATTTCAGCAACGGCTGCGAGTATTTATATAAAATTTAGTATGCATGGAGTTTTGGAGAGAAAAATCGATCTAGCTAGATTTTATCCCTGGGAAACTGCACATTTTAAGTTATATAATATGTTTTTTCTTTCGTCGTCCAATAATAATTTCGAGTCTGTAAAGTCAGGACGATCGGCAGTTTGGTGAATTGTTGCGTTGTTCGGAAATTCGGCATGCGGTGGGTTCGAATACCACTAAAATGTTTTTGTAATTCATATTTTCCATCTACTAGAGCTCCGAGCAAAGCTCGGTTACCTAGGTACTAAATTTATTAAATGAAGGAAATTCTTTTATGTTGATTTACATACAGTTTAGCATCAGTTCACTCCAAGAGGTCACGCGGTGCGCACTTTTTGAGATAGCGATTCAAAATTGAACTTTATTTACTAAACTTAAAGTTAAATTTTGAATCACTCTCTTAAATTCTCGGTGTGAGCAGACCCATCGGCACTGTGGCGAATGATATAAAAAAGAGTTTCAAGTTTCGACGAAGCGAGACTTTTTCTGTCATTAGGTTACTAGTCACAGGAACGTATTAGGTACTACTCATTTTTTGCTGATATTACCTCTTGCATTTTTGTTAGAAAATAATAGAAAATATTAATGCGATGAACTAACGAATGCAAAAATCACAAAAAATTAAATTCGTTTTTTCGTCCCATTAGGACGAAACTTTGTGGGACGAACAAATGAACGACTCCTACTTACAGCTAGGTTACACCTAGCTGTAAGTTGGTAAGAGTCGTTAGTTACAGCTACACCTTGTTAGTAATAGATTTTTTTTTCTATTTCATCTCCACGGACCGGGTTGGCCTGTGTCATTTTTAGATTGGTGATTTTTATTTTTATTTTAGTTCTACATTAATTCGTCCTGCTAATTTTTTTATTGAATTCTTTCAGCATCTCCGCATAGGATCTTATGCGGTTCCATTGGCTTATTAAACCTATTACTAAGCTTTTGTTATTAATATGGTTTTTACCATGAATTTTGACACGTCATTTTCTCAATGGTGAGTTGATCTCTGTTCTCTATGGCCATCTTTGAATAATATAGTTATAATCCAGGATTTTTGTGATGTTAGCATTTATTGCCTCCTGCTCCCTCATCAGTTTGCCGTCACTGTCTTCTGTGTAGTACGAGCATTCTAGAGTGTGACGCGTTTATCGATGATTCAGTTCGTTGACAAACTCTTTCGTAGCACAGACGACTTTTGACCTTCTCCTTCCACTTGATCTTTTTTCAGAAAAAAAATAGGTAATAGTAATACCGGTTGTAGCTTAAGTCTTTGTTACTGTAATTGGATTTCTTTCAAGATCTGCTCGTAGTTAATCGACCTACATGAACAGATTTAAATAAATTATATCCGACTGCAGTCAATTAAAATTAAATCGATCACTGTCGAGTGTCGGACATTATGTCAGCGATGCAGCACGCTTTTTGATCATAATAATAATTAATGAATGCAGTTTTATAATTTAATGTTAGTTTAATTGCTATTAAAGATGAATTTGCAATTATACAGATCTATTGGCTAGCCGCACACACGCAATATTATTGAAATAATAAATTTGTAAATAGTAGTCAACCCATACAAAAAAAATGGCAATATGGAATGCCCGCACACAAGGAATATTATTGTCAATATGAGCATTGTTGCCAATAATATGGTGTATGTGCGACTAGCCATTGATTTTACATAAAATATTTTTTACACAATATTCATAATCAATTAATTATTGTTAGTTATAGAATTGTTAAATCCATTAAGATGTAGAGTATGAAGTATAAAATCGCATAAATCTAATATCCTTAGATTAGTTTTATAGTATCGATAGAGATTTACATTTTCACTTCATTCCCAATTTTGACGACGTCTGTGGCTCAGTGGTTGAGTGCGTTGGTGCTCAAGCGATCACGGGTTTGAATCCCGCCGAGGAAAAAAAAAGTTTTCCTGTGTTCCTGGTTTATGGAGGTATATTAAATATGTGTATTATATACAAAAATCTTAAATTACGTGTAAAATAAAAAAGTATTAAAAATACTTCCCCGTAAAAAGGTATTAATAAAAGTAAAATTAAAAATTTTAAAAACCCCCCGACACAAAAAATAAACTCTAAAAAATAATAAATAATATTTTAAACCTATTATAATTATATTATCACATATAATATTATGTAAGTTGAAATATTTTTATTTTCCAATCGTCGCCTCGTCGGACCGCTAAAGTTTATGAAGTATTTTTACAACAGCTAATTAATTATTACGAATTACATTTAAGTATGAGCGAATTTTTTTCGGAGTAAATTCTTTTGTTAATTCTGCGACTACACCTGTTTTTCTCACATAGCGGTCCCCCGACGAGACGACGATTGGAAAATAAAATTATTTCAACTTACATAATATTATATGTGATAATATAATTATAATAGGTTTAAAATATTATTTATTATTTTTTAGAGTTTATTTTTTTGTGTCGGGGGGTTTTTAAAATTATTAATTTTACTTTTATTTTATCCTTTTTAAAGTAGGTATAAATAATGATTACCTTACCATATACATACTTTCAACATCATTGAAGTAACATGGTACCAAATTTCGAATCGATAGGACATGTGGACGATAGTCAGATCCACAGATCATCAACTAATAAAGGAAAGATGATCTTCAAACGGCTAATCAGGTCATGGTTACCTTACCACGTTCTTTAAATATCGTTGAAGTAACACGGTACCAAATTTCGAATCGATCGGACATAAGAAAGTTAGTCAGATCCCCTCATCAACTAGAAAAGAGCTGATCATCTTCAAACGGCTGATCAGGTCATGATGACCTTACCATGTTCTTCGAATATCGTTGAAGTAACACGGTACCAAATTTGGAATCGATGGGACATTGGAAAGTGAGTCAGATCCCCTCATCAAGTAGAAAAGAGCTGATCATCTTCAAACGGCTGATCTTCCCACCATCCATTTTCTCATCAAACGAAGCTACGAATACTCGATTAAGTCATCCATATTCTCTTTCAGTGCGCTTTCATTTGAGACCCCAGTCGAGTATATTTGCACATTCGGTTATTCTTCCCCGCTTTCACCCCCCACAACTTTTAAACGGCTCAACCGATTTTCATCAAACATGTCTAAGAACACTCGTTTGTAAATTACTTTTAATACAAAAGAAACTAAATTGAAATCGCTTCATCCGTTCGGGAGCTATGATGCCACAGACAGACAGACACACAGACAGACAGACAGACAGACAGACACGTCAAACTTATAACACCCCTCTTTTTGCGTCGGAGGTTAAAAATAACGTCCGCGTAACACATCAATCCTATTGTAATTTTTTTGTATAAAAGCTCTCGAGCTGTAACAGGTATATTTTAGCTGTTGCTTTATACTATGGTTGTCAACAGAGGTATAATAATTAATCACTCCTGATGTCGTGATATTGTTCAGTGCTCTACTATAAACTAATACGTAATACCGTGAGATTGCCCATTAGTTGTGCAAGGCCGAAAAGAATTGAGGAAAGGGCCTAAAACAATGATGCACCGAATGATTTTTTATGATTTATGAAATACCTCTCCGTAAAGTGAAATGTTACTTGATTTCGTAAGGCCTCTATGCATTATCCACTTCAGGGCTGAAACATTTCGAAATCATATTTATTACTTACAAATGCATATTTTGCAATCGCGATTTATTTGCTTTCAGATTACGTAGGTACGAGTAGACCAGGTAGGGTTTTTCATTATTAATATACTAGCTGACCCGGCAAACTTTGTTCTACCTTAGAGGCAATAAATGAGCAGATTTTGGATTTCATTAAGTGCAAGGATAAGAGATATAATTAAAAAGAAATCAATTATTTTAATGATTGTTAAAATGGGCCATGTATTTTGGTGCATGGGTTGCAATCTTCAGTAAAGCATCTTGTAATAGACGACACTTCGTTTTACTATCAGGCGCAAGAATAAATTACGCAGATGGTCTTCCGATCCGTGAATATGCCACATATAATTGACCAGGTGAAAAACATGGATTTTGTAGATTCAGACCACAAACTTTCAAGGGTTGGCCTTGTGACTTATTAATGGTCATGGCGAATGCAAGACGGATCGGAAATTGAAGTCGTTTGAACTTAAACGGCATATCGGTATTCGGTAGGGATCATCGGGATCTTCGGAATGAGAACTTCCTCATCACATCACATTATTTGTAAATCCCTAAATCCCCTATTTACTAAATCCCCAAACATATTTTTCTGCGATAAATAGTAGTCTATGCTCTTCCTCGTAGTCTACTCTATGTCTGTGCCAATTTTCATGATGATTGGTTAAGTAGTTTTACGTAAAAGCGTAAATACAGTTGTCCACAGGAGCCGTACATTTCCCGCGATAAAAAGTAGCCTATGTCTTTTCTCGTGCTCTACTTTATATCTGTGCAAAATTTCATGATGATCGGTTAAGTAGTTTTTACGTAAAAGCGTAAATACAGTATTCCACGGGAACCGTACATTTTCTGCAATAAAAATTAGCCTATGTCCTTTCCCGTGCTCTACCACTCTATATCTGTGCAAAATTTCATGATGATCGGTTAAGTAGTTTTTACGTAAAAGCGTAAATACAATATTCCACGGGAACCGTATATTTTCTTGCAATAAAAAGTAGCCTATGTCCTTCCTCGTGGTCTACTTTGTATCTATAGCAAATTTCATGATGATCGGGTAAGTAGTTACGTAAAAGCGTAAATACAGTATTCCACTGAAACCGTACATTTTTATGCAATAAAGAGTAACCTATGTTCTTCCTCGTAGTCTACTTTATATCTGTGCCAAATTTCATGATGATCGGTTAAGTAGTTTGTACGTAAAAGCGTAAATACAGTATTCCACGGGAACCGTACATTTTCCCGCGATAAATAGTATCCTATGTCCTTTTCCTGGTTCTAAGTAATCTCCCTACCAATTTTCAGCCAAATCGGTTCAGCCGTTCTTGAGTTATAAATAGTGTAACTAACACGACTTTCTTTTATATATATAGATTAATGACAATTTATTCAATAATGAATCATTTAATATTGTTCAATTAATACATTACATTTACTTAGCATCGTATGCGGAAGAGCCATAAATTGTGAAGTTCAGTTACGATTTAATCAACGTACATTTTGTTAATAACAGTCTTTATATTCTTTACCTAAAATATTGTTGTACAATACAATTGAGGCAAAATAATTTGTTAACCAACATTATTGAAATGTCAAACATATTTAATATATTGTGTTAAAAGCCGAGTATTTCTCTACTGTAATAACAACATCTGACTCCAGTAAAGTTTAAAGCTACGATAACGTTATTAATGGTAACATGGTAAATAAAGGCTAGCACTGAATAGGGCTTACTATGTTTCATACTCTTGTATGTGAAAGTAAAACGTTCATTTTCTTGTCTGGAGCCTATTATTTTAAATGAGCTATACTGTCTTGTTTGATGTTTTGAAATTATCTTTCTCGTTTCGTTGAGTTTACGTCAAAAATGATCCTATTACAACCATTAGATGGCTAATAACGATAAGGGAATAGGTTCAAACATAAGTCAATCGTACACTTTCAAAACAGAATGCAAACTCACTGTTGATATTAAAAGCTCAAGGAAACAAGGACTCAAGGAACTTGCAATTTCATAGGATATCAACAAATAAAAAACATGTAAATGTTATCTATGGAATGAAAAAAGGTTGACAATAATAATTGTGTCAAACCTATTGTTATTAATACAAAATACAAATACAAGTTTTGAGTGAGGAAGTGTGTGTATTTTTGTAATACTGCTTTTCGCACTCCTTCCTCCAAAAAACTTTAACTTTGCCAAATTTCATACTTCTCCGTTCACACAACCCTAAAACTGTTATTAGGTTATCAAGTTTTACGTGATCTGAGTCAAATTTTCTATGATGTGAGTTAAAGTTTTTGTTGAGTTAAAAATTAAATAATTATAATATTTTATACATAGGTAGTAGCTTAGTTACAGGCTTAAAATAACTGGGCATATTATTAATAATAATAATTAATACTTAAACAATAATTATCATTGCAAACCTTAATTAATAATGCAAAACCTTTTTTTCTCAATATCAACACTTTCACATTATTTATAGTTGAAATTTAATGCTTTTACTTGGGAAAGGTCGACCACAGCTCTCAATAACAAGGACGGCAACTTTGGGGGCGCCAAAACTTGACCTCCTCAGTTGGCCAGTTGACTCGCTCAAGACGATGCACGATGACAGGCCACTATGGTAGTAGATGACGATTATTATTTAACTACCTAGCTGTTCCCCGCGGCTCCGCCCGCGTAAATATAGTGTCCCTCGGGAACACTGTTCCTTTTCGGGATAAAAAGTAGCCTATGTTTTAATCCAGAGCCTAAACTGAAACAGTCTTATTAATAAAAATATTTACACCATGGATAAGCAAATCCAAATCGCTCTCTTTGTCTATCAAGTGACTGTTCCAAAGTATCTGACAGAGACAGCCATGTTGGATTAGCTAATCCGTGGTGTAAATAATTTTATTAATAAGACTGTAGTAGTTTAGGCTCTGGATTAAAACCAAACCAAATTTCATCAAAATCCGTTCAGTAGGTTTTGCGTGAAAAAGTAACAAAAATCTACCTATCCATCCATCCATCCATCCATCCATCCATCCATACATCTACACAAACTTTCACATTTATAATATAATATTATTAATAATAATAATTTTAATAATAATATAATAATATTATTATTAATTTTATTATATTAATAATATAATTATTATATTATATTAAATTATAAGTTATTAGATAGTAGGATTTCGCTAGTATAAGGTATAGTATAAGTAACAGCCTCCGTGATCTAGTGGTTAGAGCTTTGCTCTCGACTCGGAGGTTATAGGTTCGATTCCCGTATTAGAACAACAAAAAAATGTTGTTTCCAAGTTTGGTTAGGACAATGCAGGCTGATCACCTGATTGTCTGACAAGAAAGATGATCCATATCATCCATTAGTCGGGTGGGCATGTAAAGGACCTCCGCCTGATCTTTCGCCTGTCATGTCGGTTATCCGTCCCAGGTTACGAGAGTAAAGGAAGAGAGGGTGCTCTTGTGTACTGCGTACACACTTGGGCACTATAAAATTACTCCTGCTTAACTAGACTGATTTCAATTAAACTGGCTACCGTCACCAAAATCGGTGTGAGGGGAGTTATATTATATTTATTATATACAGTTATTACTAAAAATCTAGATTTTGCTCGTGAATTTTGACTTGTTTAATTGTCAATCCAGAAGTGTTTTTTGCAATTTTGTTAATCGTAATGTAAAATCACAGTTTTTATGAATAAATAAGCTTTTAAATAACGATACTACATAACTTATTATCTATACTAATATTATAAAGAGGAAAACTTTATTTGTATGTTTGTTTGTTTGTTTGTTTGTTTGTAATGAATAGGCTCAAAAAGTACTGGACCGATTTCAAAAATTCTTTCACCATTCGAAAGCTACATTATCCACGAGTAACGTAGGCTAAATTTTATTTTGGAAAAAAATTGGGTTTCGTAAGATATTTGGGTTTTTCGGACACAAGGTGTAAAAAATCAACCAGAAAAGTTACTTATTTTGCGTACGCTGCCTAAACTATAAAAGATAGAACCATATAATGTTCTAATTAATTGTAGATCTTATAAATATCTACAAAAAAGTCCGCGACACACTATACCTATCTATGTCGAGTGAGGCCCAACAACCATTTTTTTATTTAGAAATTTTGAATTTTTTTTGGACTACACTTAAACGCGTTTATTTTACTCATGCTATTAATCCTTATCAAAATAAATAATTTCATCACTAAGTACAGTTTATGTAGATAATATTTGGTCTTTGAATAATTAAAATTGGACGTTTGGTTTTGAAGTTATGGCGAAATTAAAATATTACGATTTCTGCTGCACGGCCCGTTGCGAAGTGGGTGACATTCTGTAGTATTAGTATCAGTATTGTACCCGTGCGAAGCCGGGGCGGGTCGCTAGTTATCAATATTTTCATATGATAGTTAATTATGCTGAGTTATTAATAAACATGTGTACATTTTAGGATACGATCGATATTAGCGTAACTTTAATCTTGATATGTTTTGCATAACGTAATCTGTATATTGAATAAGTGACCCGATGGCCTAGTCTTATGTGTATCTAAGACTCGATTCAAAAGAGCTACCGACGTCGACGACAGAGAGTCGCTACATATTTTTACACCGCCAGTCGCCGCCCCTATTGGCCGTACAATTTAAAGATGTTGATGGGATAGCCCACTAGGGAGGAACTAGGGTATCACCAATAGAAAGACCGACATAACATTGTTAAAGGCTCCTAAAAACTTAGTCCTTCCGCAAATTCTATACTAATACAATAAAGAGGAAAATATTGTTTGTTTGTTTGCATCGAATAGGCTCCGAAACTACTGGACCGATTTTGATGAAATTTGGCACAGATATAGAGTAGACCACGGGGAAGGATATAGGCTCCTTTTTATCGCGACAAAATTCCCGTGGGATTTTTTTGCGGGCACGAAGTCGCGGGAAACATCTGGTGTGTTATAAATTGCTATAACTTTTTAATCTAAAATGTGCGAAAAATTCCGTAGCCTGTTTGCGCCGAGCCTAAATCATTTTGCAATCTCATCGGGTAATATTTTGAGGTTATTTTTAGATGTTATCGTATTATAGCAGGTGATAGGAGGCGTATACTATATGGTACAACATACCTGTGTATAGTCAATATACCGGATCTTCTTGTCGCCCACGACATATCGATACGGATCAATGCTATGGTATAAATTACGTGAAGGTTAAACTGCTATAGTTTTCAATTGTTCTAAACATCCAATGTCAACTTGTCTTTACTAATATAATAAAGAGGATTTTTTTTGTTTCTTTGCATTGAATAGGCTCCGAAACTACTAGTAGTTTTTACCGATTTTGATGAAGTTTGGTACAGATATAGATTAGACCACGGGGAAGGCCATAGGCTACTTTTTATCACGGCAAAATGTACGGTTACGATTTTCTTTTGCGCGTACAAAGTTGCGTGCAACATCGAGTCTCTAATATAGAGAGTTCTCACCTGTAACAGTAAAATCCAAAGATTTAATTCATCTTCAAACATGGGACTTAGACAAAATTATTGTTTATCGCTAAGCAACGAATATTACCGTGCGTAAAAAATGTAGTGTAATTCACTTTAAATCAGCTACCTTATTTTAAAATATCGTAATGTTAATAGAAATAATTAATTTCAATTAACCTTTTTTTAAATTGAATCACTCTATGTAATTTTTAAATGTTTTTGTATTTAGCGTTTAAAGCAAAATCGTCGTCGTTTCAGTCTGGTGACATCCACTGCAGGACATAGGCGTAGATACATAGATTTCCAGTGCAACCAGTCGCTCGCGGCCTGTCTCCACCGACTCCCCGCGACTTTCAGGTCGTCTGTGCACCTGGTCGGAGGTCGTCCAGTTCGTGGTCTCCACTAGGGAACCTTCCGGCCCCAGCGGCCATCGGCTAAGTAAATTACAAGAATAATTTAGTTTTTTTTTGTTTAATTTGATTTCTACTGAACCCTCACGAGATTTTTAATTAATTTTAAGTCAATAGGGTAATTCGTCGCCTTTTACTTTTAATTACTTTAAAGTATATTTTGGTGTCTAGTTTGCGAACGAATGAAGAACATATTAAGTAAAACTTTTAAGCTAATTGTTTTTGCCTTCTACAAGTCCCTGTAGGACTTCTGATGATGACTAAAAAATGTAACTATTGAAATAGATCTGACGGATATATGGTATTGGTATATGGTATGATAAAAACCTTACATTGTATGTAAGGGTTTTGTCATACAAGTCACGGAAAACATCTAGTATAATTACTAGCTGATGTCCGCGACTTCGAACGCACGAAAAGAAATTTCGCAGGAACCGTTCATTTTGCTGTGATAAAACACAGTCACAGTCGTGGATACACCATATGCTTGTAGTAAGTAGTGCAATCAAATCGAAAAAAAAAAAGAAACTTCTTTAAATCTGTGTTTTAGGTACGAGTATTATAGTAAAGAAAATTTTCAGGTAGTAAGTAGTACCTTACAGGGCAACATATATGCCTCGAACTTGGTGCCTACTATTATAGAAAATGTCGGTGTGTTCGGTGCATCAGTTTCTCTTTTATGTAATTAAGTACAAGCGTCACGTTTCGATTGATCGATTAATTGCTTTGTTTACTGTTAAATATTCGCCGATAATAGTTACTTTACTCTACAATGTGATTATGCTACACGTATTAAATTGTTTCTCTTGTGGGTAGATTTTTATACTAGGTGTGGAAATGTTAGAGGTCAGATATAATACTGGCGATTATTTAATCTTTTATTTGATAAATATATTTTAAAATGTGTAATAGAAGCCGAAATAAAAAAAGTTTTATTACAAGTGTTCAAAAAATTTATTTTAATAGACGACTTTACTTACTAGGACAAGAAAATTCGTCCTAGTAAGTAAAGTTAGATAAATGACAACTTGTTCTTTCGAGAAAACGTCTAACCACGGTGAGCATTTTGTGAATATTTCTGATGTTCATACTCGTAAGGTCCTTCAACTCTCTCGTAAAGCCCCGGAGTCGTGTCCAGGTGTTGCTCATATCCATTTTTGTGTTTACGATGATTTTCCAGCAGAATTTTGTTCAAGTCTGCTTCGCGTTTCAGCCTCAAATACTCGAGCAAATTGTCAAAGTCATTGTGAGGAATTGGCACGCCGTTTCTTCTGGGCAAAATGAGAATTTGTCCACCGTCGCCCCTAGTGTATCCCCTCCCACCGGTCTTCAGATATCGGTAGTCCAGTATTATATTAGGCTCATAGTAGTCAGGGCTGTATACATCTTGGACTATGCTGCAAAAAGCATTTAATAATAAGTAATTAATTAAAAGAAATCAGCCATAATTTTGTGTCAACTTTCTATCATTTTAATCTTACCGACTCTCTTCAGACTCAACCTGAAACAATTATGAAAATTAAAAACTTTAACTTCCTACTATCCTACTAATATTATAAACGTTAAAGTTTGTGAGGATGTATGGATGGATGGATGGACGTTTGTTACTCTTTTACGGAGAAACTACTAAACGGATTTCGATGAACTTTGGTATCTTAGTAGTTTAGGCTCTGGATTAAAACAAATGCTACTTTTTATCTAGAAAAAATACAGTGTTGCCAGGGATACTGTATTTATACGGGCGGAGCCGCGAGCAACAGCTAGTTCTTATTAAATAACTCTGTGTTTTTTAAAAGCTAATTTAAACCATAAATAAAACCCTATCTTAATGCCAGCCACTATCTTTACTGTAGATATCTTGGGTATAAAAAACCATTTTTTGTACTTGTAGGTATAAAGAGACTACTAAACCACAGATTACTAAATAGTTCTTAAACTAAACCTTACATTTTCATCATGAGCATGTCGCTCCTGGGCATCTTCGTACTCGTGTATCGAGCTTGGTTTGGAGTCAGGCTCTTTGTTCGCATACACCATGCAAACTAACAGAAATGAAGTAAGCAATGTTTTCTGAAAAGGAACAAGTATTATGTTAAATGAACTTAACAATGATAATAAAAAGATATCTAATATAAAAAAAACCTTGACCACACATGACATCAATCACATTTTAATAATAAAAATAATACAAGAAATACTAACATGCATGTTAAACTCTCAATGATTTCAAGATAAGTGTCTGATTACGAACAGTTTAATATCAGTATTTAGTTTCCTGGAATTTGCGTGTTAATAATAATAATAGGATGTATGTAATAATGTATAATAATAGGTTACCCAGAATAGCCTACCTGTTTTAATCCTCAGTATTTACAATATTATGTTTCAGTTTAGACGAAGGATTGGGCAGCATTTGTAGTCTATCTATCTCCTTAATGTGGGATACAAATATTAATAAAAATAATTATGTTACATGATCATTATAATTAGATTCGATGGCTAAGTGTTTGTTCTTCGCTTTCGAAACACTCAGCTGAAAAGAAATAAATATCAGAAAGATTCTTTAAACTGTTTAATCAAAGACTTGAATGAATATTTGAAATGGTAGGAATAAATAATAGGTAAAACAAATAAGTAAACAAACGTTGTTTCATATTTGCTATTTTATTATTGTCTTATAAATTGGCTCTTTGATATCACTAATATCGATTGCAGTGAAATAACGACTAGATAAATAAAACTAACAAACAATATTTAGTCATAATTTTAATTTTTAGACTTATGTGCTACATATTTTGGATGATGAACGATAATATGGTGTTCGTACTTTTCTTCATCCTTCTCATAATTTTTGAATTCAATGTGTACATTACTTGAACTGCTTTTATGGTTTGTAGCTTGTTTTCTTCCATTTTTAGAAGAATTCTGTGGCGAAACCGCTCTTCTTCTATCAGTTCCGTTATTTTTGTGTCTCTTATGACTATTTTTGTTGCAATTTTTACTTTGATTTTCATTTTCTTCACCACTTTGATTATTTGTCGATTCTTCGTTTCCAGCTTCACCATCATTATTCGATTCTTCGTTTTGTTCGTTTTCTTCATTTCTTTCTTCATCTTGGTTATTTTCTAATTTATTCGCACGGCTTTTACTTTGTCCATTTTGTTTAGGTTTCTTTAGTTTCTCATGATTTCCATTTTGTTTTTTAAAATCAGCAATTCGGTTTATTTCTGATTCATTATCTGCATTATTTGTTTCTTCATTATTTTTTTGATCATTATTATTTATTTCCTCGTTATTAGTTTGCTCTTCAGAATTGTTTTCAATCTCTTCATTTTTCTTTTTATTTTGTATGTGTTTTCCTCCATTGTTATTTTGTTTTGACCCATTTCCATGTTGTTTGCCTTTACCATTGCCATTTCCATTGATATTTCCACTGGCATTACTATTGCCGTTTCTATTGCCGTTTCTATTGCCATTTCTATTACCATTACTATTGCCATTACCGTTGCCATTGCTATTACTTAAGTTATTGTTTTCCTGATTCTCTTCATTTACTCCTTCATTCTCACCGTTAGGTTCTTGGTTTTCATCAGATTTTTTCTTACTATGTTCAACATGTTTGTGCCAACCATTTCCATTGCCGTTATTTTCTACCTTTTGCTGATTATTAGATCCGGTATAAGTGACGTGAGCTCTAAATCTGTAATTGTATAATTTTTCAAATTAATAGATAGGAGCCGTATGTATTCCTAAATAGTGTAAATATCTCGTGGTTGGAAAGTCTAAGATTAAGTCGTAGCCTATTTGACGACGTCTGTGACTCAATGGTTGAGCTTGTTGGTGCTCATGCCGGAATTTGCGGGTTTGAATCCCGCCAAAGGAACAAAAAGTTTTCCTGTGTTCCTGGGTCATGGATGTGTATTAAATATGTGTATAATATAATAAAAATCTTAAATATGTGTATAGTATAAAAGTATTAAATATATTTCCGTTGTCTGGTACCCGTAATACAAGTTCTTCGAGAACTTACCACAGGACCAGATTGACGTGGTGTGAAGCGTCCATATGTTTTATTATTATTATTCCTAGATCATATTATTAATATTTTATATTATGTTAGAATAACGTTTGTTGGATTTAGTATTATAATTGAGCAGCGACTTTTAAAGTAATAGAATTTGACTTTTTTCATATCTTAGTAAGTTTGTGAGGATGGATGGATGGATGGATGTACTAGCTGTTGCCCGCATAAATACATATAGTGTTCCTCGGGCACACTGTACCTTTTCGGGATAAAAAGTAGCCTATGTTTTAATTCAGAAGCTAAACGACTACCATACCAAATTTCATTGAAATCTATACAGTAGTTTTTGCATGAAATAGTAACAAACATCCATCTATCTATACATCCATCCATCTATCCTAATAAACTTTCACATTTATAATATTAGTAGGATAGTAGGATGGATGGACGAATGGATGGTTGTTTAATTACTTTTTCACTCAAAAACTACTAAACAGATTTCGATGAAATTTGGTATGGTAATAGCTTAGGCTCTGGATTAAAACAAAGGCTACTTTTATCCCAAAAAAGTATAGTATTCCTGCGGGATACTATATTTACGCGGGCGGAGCCGCGGGCAACAGCTAGTCATCAATATTATTATCAGTATATCACGTTATGCTTCTTACCCCTCGTCCCCTTCAGATTTATATTTGACAGTACGTTTTTGTCCTAAAGGTTCGACGAGCCAATACAATCCGTTTACTTTATCCTCGTGACGAGTTTCGTGCTGGCCTTTAAAATCCTTTGAATCAGGGTCCGACACTTTATACGAGAATTCATAAGAAGGATGCGCTGTAGCCTGAAAATATGTATTTTTGATTTTATTTTATCACAACTTAATCTTAAAGAAAGTTTTCACATATTGCTTAGCCTAAACTTACTACATAATCTATTGGACTATTTCTGAAACGCCTGCCAAATCTTATTATCAATGTACTGTTCGTCGTAAAGAAATATTTAATACATTTTCTTACGGAAGAGTTTGCAATTTGGTGTATTTTATGTAGGTAAATAAAACATCTACATAATTATATATATAAAAGGCAAATCTGATTGACAGATGTATCAACGCACAGGCCAAACCGCTAAGGCTAGAAATTTTAAAATTTGCACACGTATTTTTCATATGACATAGGCATTCACTAATGAAGGATTTTTCAAAATTCAAAGCCCAAAGGGGGAAAATAGGGGATTAAAGTTTAAATTCTAATTTCACGCGAACGAAGCCGCGGACAATTAATGCTACTTCTATACTATAAAGATTTGTTTCTGAAATGAAGATCACCTTAAGTTGTAAAATATAAGAGCAATGTTCTGGATCATGTTATCTTAATATAGTATTAAATAATTAGACTTCTCTTAAGACAAGCAATATATTATGACATGTCAGTACGTTTAGGGTACATCGGCAAAGCATTCAATGACAACGGCCAAATTTGGAATGATTAAATTCAGGCACTCCGTATTATTTAAGCTTATAAATTAGAAATATAATATTATAGACGAAAAACTTGAAAGAAAACAAAACATACGTATTCTTCATGATACTCTTGCTTCTTTTGTCCACCGGCCGAGTTTTGGTCATCGTTTTCTATGAGGTGATGAATAGTAACCTTTTGTTCCGATATTGCTCCTGACGGATGACCGTGTACAGAAAATGTTACCCAAAACAGCAGTACAATCTGACAAGATGTAAAATATAGCAGGTAAACACTAAAATAAAATAGCAATAACATATTTCCTATAAAAATAACTATTGCTACTCTAGATTTTTTATTAATTTAGGTAAGTAAAATTTTAAGAACATATACAAATTCACTTTTATGTTTGAAATCACCGTAATATATTTCAATATGATATTATTGCAATATATACGTATATTTTTATATAAAAATATTTATTAGTTGAAGATTGGATAAATATCTTTAATTTTCAATAACCTAGGTACTCATGTAGGAGATGATTCTCAACTGATAAGTTATGAATATTTTTTTGTTTTCTTTTTGCACAAAATTTACCTCCCAAATCATCGTTCACGTTTCCACTAACAAAATAACTCAACTATCAACTGATAGTACATTATCACGAGTATTTATACTGAAATGTAATAACTTTTTACTATTCACTGAAGCAATTACGTTGTTACAGGAGGGTGTGGCTAGTTCATGCTTTGATTGATAAATAAGTGATAGCTATATGACTTTACTCGACTACACTTGCTTTCATTTCCATATTCAGTTCATTCCAAACAGTAAACGTTAGCCAGCAACTAGTTAGATAAACAAAAGTGCCTGCTTACAATTTCTTAGCACCTACAACATTTTTTTTATATATTTGATCGCTTAAGTAATTGCTACTGAATTATTGTCAAACACGGTTTAACTAGTGCCCTTAACTGATCCATCAATTAAGTCAGATGATATCTATTATTCGGAGCTCTGATTTCAATAAAACCTTTAAGATAATAGTTTCTTATTTTATCTTATTTTAAAAAGGAAATATTTTAAATATTTACAGATAAACAGAATTCATTATATGCATACACATGCACTAGTACATAATTAATCCCTACACATTCACGCATTTCAGGAGCGTAGTAAGCGTGAAATGATGCTTTGTCTCAGTAACAATCTACGTAATACTAATGTTTACAATAATATTTGATAATACGTGGAAGAGCCATGCTTCGGCACGAATAGGCCAGAATGATTGGATAAACAGCCTCACAGAAAATCAGCGTGAAATAACGCTTGCGTTGTGTTTTGTCGAGTTAGTGACTCCCAAGTGGGGTGTGTCCCAAGGTGTGCATAAAACTAATATTTCTTAAAATAATGCTTTGCAATACATAAAATTAATAAAAATATAGTTACACACACTACCTCACTCTCACTACCATGCGTTTGCATATCAGTAGGTGTTGGTTTGACACAATAGGGGACTACATTTGAAATATTTGTTTCATTAACATATTCAGAAATATTGAGGCATTACTACTTGGTAAATGTAAAAAAATATATTATTTTATGTGTAGTTTACTAATAAAATACATTTAAAAAGTACCAAAAAAAAATTTTTTTTTGCGAAATTGGTAAACAAAACCTACATCATTAGTTTACTCACATCACATACAAAAACATTCATTATGGTAAGTATGAATTTAAACGCACAAATATCGGAGATATTTACAAATATATTCCAGCGGCCTTATACTTCATATACTACTACAAGTGACGTCATTTGTAGGTCGACTTTAGTATGGAGCGTTTTTAGGAGGCTCGCGAAATTTTTTATACAAATCGCTGTACCTTTGAAAATATTGACTTTTGATATACGGTTTCTTCTGAGAAGTTACTCATATTTAAGAGTACTATTCATTTATGCAATAAAAAAATTAGTCCGATTGCCTATTATCAATCTTTCTTTCACATTATTTAGACAAAATTAACATATTTTTATTGCGTATCTCAAAGGCAAAAGAACCCCATCATACGTCCCACTGGATAAATGAGATTTAAAGACCACTCTTGTGTACTGCGCACACACTTGGGCACTATAAAATTACTCCTGCGTAACTGCCCTGGTTTCAATGAAACCGGCCACCGTCACCGATATCGGTGCCCACACCTACTTACTACTTTACTTATTACTTACTAATAATAAGTCCCCAGAGTTATTATTAGTAAGTAATAAGTAAAGTATGTAATAGTAAGTAAATTGTGTCCAATGAATATTAAAACTTTATAATGTTAGAATATTGGATTGGAATAGATGGATGGATTAATGTCTGTGATCCTTCACGCAAAAACTACAGACTGTAATGAAATTTGGTTTGGTAGCTTAGTAGATCTGGATTAAAACATAAAGATTAGCCCGAAAAGTACACAGTATATGGGTACTCTGGCCCCGTGCGAGTTTCTTACGCCGGTTCTTCTCGCCGGGCTAGTTTCCGAACCGGTGGTAGGCATCATGTAGGACAATTCTATAAGCGTTATATTATAACCTACATAGAAATAAAAATTTTGAGTTTGAAATTGAGTTTGAGTTTCGGGCGACCGCGTATTTACATGAGTACCCCAAGGAATACCTACTGTATATAAAAGTTGAAAACTAAAAATTTAAATTAGAATGATTAAGGTCGAAATTCGACCACACGCTACTAAATCCGAATTTGTTTCTCTGTAAACTGTAATTATACAGGTGAGGAATAGCAGAAACTTGTCTTGAGGAACTTTACATTGCAGGTACTTGCACGTGAACTAAAAGGCACTTGTCTGGTTACTGTCCATCAGTAGATCAATCATGTTTTAATAGGTATATTATGAATAGAGTAAAATGTAATTATAACGTATTTTTTTACTTGTATTATCGTAACCGTGAAAAAATGTATATTAAGTATATAGTTTATGTAAGTATTTTATAATACGATTAAGTAGTGTGTAATTGGAAAATTCATACTAAAATTATACACATAAATATACATATTATAAGGTTTGGTAAAATCAATTACGAATACTTTGGGCTTTTTATCTACTACTTACGCAAAGGCGTTTAGGCAGAAAAATAATTGTCATACTCAAACTAAAATAATCATCTCATGTATGGGTGACTCTCCGCAAAACGCAAACGCAACATTATATAAATATATATTTTTTCCCCATATAAAGATTATTTTTCTGTTTAAACGTCTTTACATAGGCAGTAGACCATATGCCCAAAGTATCCGTAGTCGATTTTACCAAACCTTATATAGTTGTCAATTGTGTATGCTTATTTATTACTAAACTATTTTAATATCATCTGCTGTGGCTAATACTTTCGAGTTACACTAAAAATATTGAATATAAATAATGCATAAGCTCTATAAAATGGTTCGTTAGATATCGTGTAGTCGACGATTTGTACCGTGGTACTGTTATCGGGAATTAAAAAGTTACTGGCATCGTAACATTGCACTGATGTAATAAATCATACTAGAAGAAGTTAGACAAGAAAAGGAAACTATTACGGAACAAAGGTAGGAAGCTATGATGGTTAAGTAATAGTACGTAAGATGTTTTAATTATTATCCGAACTAGTACTTAGGGTTCTATTTTACATGCAGTAAGTTTGTCAAAGTGTGTGGTCACATTAATGATTAAAGTAGTAAAACATATTTTAAGATTTTAAAACTTTGTATTTTCTTTAACATAGGCTATATTTGGTATACAAAGTCATTGCAAGCCTCTAAGATAATATCTGAAATAATAATTATTATCACGATAATGTTATAAAAACATAGTGAAGGATTTTAAATTTCTAAGCAAATCACTTTTTAAAACATTTTGCCGTTCAACATTAGAAAGTAAAAATTAACACAACTTATTAATTACTGAGTGTCTTTTGAATATTTTTATCACCAGAGATGATTAATGACGTTTTCCTTGCTTATATTTTGGATGGTGTACTTTAACGTGATATTCGTATCGTTTGTAGCTTTTTTTCTTGTTGCCTCCATTACCTTGGCCTTCATTAGCATTTTCTTGACCATTATTTCCTTCGTTTCCACCATTAGTTTGGCTATTTTGTTTACGACCACGACCGGCTCTTTCTATTTGATGTTTCTTATGTTTGATATGATAATTGATAATCGTTTTCTTTACACCTACATTTTTTGACCAATTCATAATTCGACGTCTACCTTCACCACCGTTGCCCTCTTCCTCATTTTCATTACCCTCTTCATTGTTGCCATTATTTTCCCCTTCTTCACCATTTTCACCTTCATTGTTTTCGTTGCTGCCGGTTTCCTCGTTTTCATTGTTTCCTTCTTGTTCCCCATTATTTTCATTACCATTACCACGTCTTCCTTGATTTTCTAGATCACCTTGCCAAAGTCCCAAATGTTCTTGTTTCCACCAGGCCATGGGGCCCCATTTGGCTCCTCGTCGCCCTTCAGTTCTTTGTGCTTCACCATTTCCATTTCCATTACGACCACCATCGCTGCCTCCTCTTCCTTTATTACCGCCCTTTTTGTATTCCCAGCTCCATTTAGGTTGTTTCTTATTTTTTCCACGCTGTCTACCGCCACTACTCTCTTCCTCATTATTTTGTTCACTATTACCACCTTCCTCATTATTTTCTTGTTCTTCGTTCTCTCCTTCATTGTTGTTCTCTTCACCTTCACTTTCTGCTCCGTTTTCACCTTCAGTTTGATTTTCACCCTCAGCTTCGTTGCCGCCTTCATTACCACCTTCATTGTTACCATCATTGCCACCTTCATTGCCACCTTCATTGCCACCTTCATTGCCGCCCTCATTACCGCCTTCATTGCCGCCCTCATTACCGCCTTCATTACCACCATTATTAACTTCTTCTTCACGGTCGTTATTACCATCGTTACCTTCACCACTTTGGTTATTTTCTTGACTTTCTTGATTCTCATTTGGTTCTTTATATCCGACGTGGGCTTTGAATCTGTAAGAAATGGAAACAAAGCATTACTTTTATTCTATTTTACATCATAAATGTATTTTATTATATCTATTATATAAAATGGAATGTCTTTCTGTCTATATGTCCTTCATAGAATCGTAAACTATGCATTTGATCATGTGATGATCTTTAGCAAAGTTGTTGTGCATGAGCCAGAGGAGGTTTTTTGACCTTTTTTTGGAAAAGAAGTAGGAGTAGGTGTAGGAGTATATGTAAGAGTACCTACTCTTACACCTACGCCTACACCTGCTCCTATACCTATAGGAGCAGGTGTAGGCGTAGGTGTAGGAGTAGGTATAGGAGTATGTGTAGGAGTAGGAGTATGAGTTAGCGTAGGAGTAAGTATAGGAATAGGAGTAGGTGTAGGAGTAAGTGTAGGAGTCTTAAATATGAACTGGAATGAATAAAAGACTACACCTACGTGTCATTTATTCATTCCAGTTCATATTTAAGACATGTCTATTGGAGTCAGCTGACTATTATTATAAAAAACAAACAACACAATGTGAATATTAATTGAACTCACCCGCTATCTTTTTCAACATGGTATTTAACGATGCGCTTGCGACCATTTGGTTCCGTCAACCAATACACCCCTTTGAGTTTATCACCTTCTCGTTTTTCATACTGGCCTTTGAAGTCATGTGTGTGAGGATCGGAGACTTTGTATGCGAACTCATATGAAGGATACGCCCATGCCTAGAATCCAAAAAAAAATAATACATATAATAATAATAATACTCTTCCAAAATCTTAATAACTTATATTACTAGATACTTACTTAGCCTGTTTTAATTTGGGTAATTAAAGATTTTTTATTTTATTAAGAAAAACTAGTGGTAATAGTAATAGAAAATAATATTTTAAATTCATATTGTTTCTTATTATGAAATCAGTGAAATGCAGCAAGGGAAGTTTTTTTTTATATATATTTTTAGAGATAGTTTTATTTGTAGATAGCTCTTCTTTTTTAATGTTAAGTTTATTATCTGGCTCTATATTGTATTTTAAATGTAAATAAAGAAATAGCTCTATCTTGAGAACCTTTTAAAAAAGAAATGAAATGGTGCAATAATACAGGATATTTTTTTAACCTTAAACCATCAATAACTTTTTTCTCCCATGGTTTAGAGATTTTTCGTCATACAACAAAATAATACACAAAAAAAGAAGTACAGCAAAAACTCACGTATTTATCTCCATGTTCGTTCGACTGGCCTCCCTTTTCGCTCAAACCGACATGGTGTACAATCTTCACCCTTTGCTCAGAGTAGGGCGGATGTGCATGGGCTACTGTCCAAAGCACAACTCCAAACGTTGTTACAACCTGCAAATAGCACAACAATCACAATTTTGTTAAAAAAAAAGAAAGAAAATTCCATAAACTTTAAAATAATTCTATGTCACTTAAAAATTGTAACACTGTAAAGCATTGTACTAAAATCAGTAGCTTAAAAGTTGTACTGTCCTCAATTGAACATTTTTTTTTGTTTCTTATTATTAGATTGATTAAAAAAATATATATTAATAACCAATAAATATAATAAAAATATTTTTTATCTAAGCTATATTATTATTTTAGATACAAAAGTCTGTTAGTTACCTTCCAAGACATCGCCAATGCCTTGATCGATAGGAGATGATACTGATAACACGATAAAATGTAACATATTTATATACGATATTGAAATTTAATTTTAATTTTCTGTTTCCTGCATAAAATCAATACGAGCAATTATTTGGTTTCACGATGTAATTCATATTGGGTGTGGCCGCACGAGAATTGGGAACAGTACATTGGCAACATCAATTCGATCTCATGATTGAATAGTACTTAATCATCACTTTAAGTGTATACAATTGTTGCATTTAAAATTTTTGTCCACGATTAATTTATATTATTATCAACACCGGTTATACCTAATTAGGTGAGTGTTATTAATTAGTGAGAAATTCTATAATTACTTGGATATTTGCAGTATATTACGCCTTATTATAACCCAGTTCTTGGATATAATTTTTTATTTTTCTTCACTGTCGTACATACAATATATTGCATGTTTTTTTGTACGTAGAGTTTTACTGATGTTTTGAATTGGGGGTTTTACTTTTTCGCGACACCAAATAATAAATCGAGAATTTCTTCTATATACATTAGAATATACCTTATATACTGATCAAAGTAAAGTTAAAACATAAAATTAGTTGCTGCTTAAAAACCTATTTACTTTTCAAAATAATACCATCCTACCGTTAATAATAGTTGTAGTTATTATTTATTCCTGTGTAAAGTTAAGACAGAACGAAGTTTTTCGGGGACAGCTAGTACTTAATCATACATTGTACATAATAATAAGTATATACAGGTAAGCAAATCTCTGTGGCTCAGTGGTTAGCGCATCGGTGCTCAAGTCGGAGGTCACAGGTTTGAACGCCGCCCAAAAAACTAAAAAGTTTTCTGTGTTCCTAGGTCATTGATGTGTATTGAATATGTGTATAGTATAATAAAAATCTTACATATAAGTATATGTGTAAGTAGGATAAAAGCATTAAATTCATTCCGTTGTCAGGTACCTGTAACACAAGTTCTTCGAGAACTTACACTGGACGAGGTGTGAAAGCATCCATAGATATTGTTATTAAAAACTAATCGAATAAATTTACGGATGCCTTACGGATCCTTCAATAAACGGAAATGTTTTATTGATAAGTACAGTGTAGGTACATAATAATAATATATTATATTCCCCGAACCAAGATGCTTATGTTACTGCTGACGAAAAAATATCTTCGACTATAATATCGCCCTATAATACGCCTGGGGTATATAAATCTGGGAGTAAAGTCGAATAAGCTGTAGGTATCGGTTACTACATAGGTCTGATACCCAGCTACAGCAGTAGGTAACAGATGTAGGGTGTAGATTGAAGATGTAGGTGGTAGGTAGTGTAGGTGTAGGTAGTAGTAGTTAGTTAGTTATTATTTATTCCTGTTTGAAGTTAAGACAGAACGACATTTTTTGGGTCAGCTAGTATTTAAATTTAATTTGGATAGATCGATCGATAGATAGATCGTTTGGATCGTTTCATTATACGGTCGGTCGTTTTCTAATTGCCCATCACCAAGCTATATGTTAGAATCTAGCAGCTAGATAGAACTAGCCATAACTATTTCTAGCCTACGTTAGTTTGAAGTCTAAATTTATAGTTGTAAAGGGAATAAATATGGGGTATTAAAATAATATAAAACATTAAAGATAGCGCGCATCTTATTGATAGTAAAATATTTTCAGTGTCAGTCTTATAACATTGGTACAGTTGCAGCGAGGGGTCAATGACTTGTCTCAGGTTCAGATGTGATGTGACAGGTGGACGTGATGATGAGGCGATGAGTGGTGGACGATGGCATTGAATCTGAAACAAAGAAATGACGTCATTTGTGACGGACCTTCTTAAAGTTTGTCTCTAGAAATTAAGTAGCTTATTTTGGCAAATCTCTCAATTAAGTCTCGAGATTATTGCACGTGTTTTCACAGTTGAATCACGTTGAATAGTTTAATCAGTATGACATTTGCATAAAAATTAAAAATATAACATGTCTACACTAATATTATAAAGACGAAAACTTTGTTTGTATGTTTGTTTGTTTGTTTGTTTGTTTGTTTGTTTGTTTGTTTGTTTGTTTGTAATGAATAGGCTCAAAAAGTACTGGACCGATTTCAAAAATTCTTTCACCATTCGAAAGCTACATTATCCACGAGTAACATAAGCTAAATTTTATTTTGGAAAAAAATAGGGTTCCGTAAGATATTTGGGTTTTTCGGACACAAGGTGTAAAAAATCAACCAGAAAAGTTACTTATTTTGCGTACGCTGCCTAAACTATAAAAGATAGAACCATAAAATGTTCTAATTAATTGTAGATCTTATAAATATCTACAAAAAAGTCCGCGACACACTATACCTATCTATGTCGAGTGAGGCACAACAACCATTTTTTTATTTAGAAATCTTGAATTTTTTTTGGACTACATTTAAACGCGTTTATTTTACTCATGTTATTAATCCTTATCAAAATAAATTATTTCATCACTAAGTACAGTTTATGTAGATAATATTTGGTTTTTGAATGATTAAAATTGGACGTTTGGTTTTGAAGTTATGGCGAAATTAAAATATTACGACTTCTGCTGCACGGCCCGTTGCGAAGTGGGCGTCACCAAGGCGGGGTGCGCGTGCGGGTTAATGTTTAGTTTAGTTTAGTTAAATAGTTTAGTTATTTTATAAACATCAAATTGATAATATCTTAAAATATTACAGTTAAATACAATTTAAGTGTCTGTTTGTAACTTCAAATTTACAGCTTTTTACATAATGAATCTGAAAGTATATTCGGTACTTACAATAAAATACATTTTTTTTTTTAATTTTTGTCTGTCCGTCTGTCTGTCTGTAAGTCGGTCTGTCTGTCTGTTTGTTCCGACTAATCTCTGAAACGGCTGAACCGATTTTCACGGGACTTTCACTAGCAGATAGCTGATGTTATAGGGTACATAGGCTACTTTTATTTTAGGGTTCCGTTTAAAAAAATAGGATTCCGCTTTCGTTAGTCATAAATAAAGTCGCGGGTAAATTTCAGCGATATCCCAAAGTATTGTTCCACGCGGACGAAGTCGCGGGCAAAAGCTAGTAATTAATAAAAAAAAAGATTCTATATGTTGCACACGTCTTCGTTTGTGGAAAATATGTTCTAGCTTGCTTGGATCGAAATTAATCCAGGCTACTTACTTGGACATTTTCTTAGTATTAAATCACCTATTTGAAAATATCGTTAAGTCTTGACTGCTACTTAGAAAATATCGTATTTTTAGTCGCGTGTTGGCTATACGACCGTGTCAGTCTTATTATGTATGACTAGAAGCTGTTGCTCGCGATTTCGTACACGCGAAAGGAAATCACGTGGGAACCGTACATTTTCTGGCAAATAAATGTAGCATATGTCCATCCTCGTGGCTAATCTTATATCTGTGCCTAATTTCATCAAAGTAGGTCCAGTAGTTTCGGAGCCTATTCGATGCAAACAAACAAATAAATCTTTCCTCTTTATAATATTAGTATAGTAAGACTTACGACTTCATAATGTAATTCTTACCCGGACTGGTCGTCGGCCTTATACTCCACCTTCCTCTGGCGGCCGTCGGGCTCGATGAGCTCGTAGCCGCCGTGAACCACGTCCCCGTGTCGCACCTCGTGCTGCGACTTCACGTCGCCGGTGTGGTGGTCGTGGACAGAGTACGCGAATTTGTATTCGGGGAATGCCTACAATGAAAATCAGTCACATGCCAGATTTTTCACAAATCATCAATGTATAGATCATTGTTTTACACTTATGATATCAGCACGGGTCATTGATGTGACGTCGATTTAACGTATATATTTAGAAAAATCACAAATATCACATATATCAGATATGTTATGCTCACAGGTAGTAAAGAATCTGACGTCAAATTGACGTCTAGTCACTAATAATGGTAGTATTTTTTTGTAATTTCCATCAAGTTTGTCAATATTAAATTAAACGCGATGACGAAATTCGCAAATATATCGATACTAAAAATTCATAATAATGTGAGGACAAAACGACAAGAATGTCACTGATACTAAAAACCGTTTTTTGGACGAAAATATTGGATGAGAGTTGTTGTATGCAAAAAAAATTGCGATTTTTATCGCACCATTTTTTTTGGATGAAACTAACCTCCGAAATGGATTTTTATATCGACTTCTAATGTGTGATTAGAGAAAGAGTTAAGTTTCTACTTTATGCTTCTTATTTTTAATATTTTAATGTCGATTTATCTTATGTCTAAATATTGATAGCAAGTTCCGGAGACTTTTAATTTAAAGGTCTTATATTTAAATGCAGGAAATTTTGTTCAATTTGCGAGGTACATGTGCAACCTCTGCTTTCAATTAATTAATATTATTAAATAAAAATGCATCAATTTTTTTGAATTTAAAATCTTTAGCAGTCCTTCAAATTGACGTCACATCAGCAATAATCTAGCCTAAAGGTTCGCGTCAGCAGTTGAAGGTTAAGATTCGATTTTAACATAGCTAAATAATATTTTTTTCAAAAAGGACGAAAAAGAAAAGTAACACTATGTTTTGGGGTTAAAAATAGGAGTTGCGATGGCAATTTTACATTAAACTCTTTCACAAGCACTAACTACATACCAAATAAACTATATAAATCTAAGTACAACAATGTTTACTTACATAATGATCATGATGCACTGGAATTTGAGGTATGTGGTGGGGCTCGTGTATAATCGGCTGATGATGAATTAGCGGTACGTGATGGTGAATCGGCACGTGGTGATGAATCGGCACATGATGAATTGGGATCAGATGATGAGGACCGTCATGTTTGATCACCTCCTGGTGCGAGATAGCAGGGTGATGATGATGGTGGTGATACGGAAATATCGCGTTACTGGCCGAAATTAACATAAATGCTACGAGCAGCTGAAAGAAAATTGTACATAAAGAATGATAACACTTTAATGACACAGCAATAAAGTTATTTATAATGAAAAAAAATATGAAGACACACTTAACACTAAAATTCTGATGAATTAAATACTTATATAATATTAACTCTTAAATTATTATATTTCTACTGTAAGCGTTTCCATAATTATTTCCATTTTGATGAATTAAAGTAACATTCGCGTTGAAGTCTTTTTTATGGTAAAAATATTATACGCAGTAGCAATTGTTCTAAAATATATTATTTGCTGTTAAGTTTAAAATATAAACATATATTAAGAATATTTATTAACATAATATAATTATTAATTACGTACTATTACACGTTTTAACATATATGTTAATAATGATAAAAATTTAAAAATAAATAAGAATGTATAAAAAAACGATAAATAAAATTTTCGTCTGATCGGGAAATGAACCCGGGATTTTGAAGCTTCCAACCGAATTTCATATTTTGAAATCGAAATCACTCATATCTTAATATGCGACGAAAGAAAAAAATTATAACTTAAAATAAATTTTCCAGGGTTAAGACCTAGGCTAGATTGATTTTTATCTCCCAAAACTCCCTGCATATATTACATTGAAATTTATTTACATTACATTGAAATACTTTGGAGCTGTTTCCGAGATTCCGATTATATAAACACCAGATTTGCTCATTTAAAGTATAAGATACAATTACTTACTCTATACATTTTGAATAAACTTAGAGACTATGTTACTAATGAATCCCTATAAGTCACTGCTACGATTCTTCTGTCAATAGCTTTATATATTGTTAGTAATAATAGTGGGAACTATCGGCACAAAAATCAGCGGAATTTCTCAGGGTTTGCTAACGTATCGTAATATCGAACATTGCATATGTCAGGTAATCGATTCGAACTATGTAAATATTAACAAGATAAGAAGTGTAGCAGCGTGATTCCGGTATTTATTATATTATATTGCTTAAGTTAGGAACAGGCTAGAATTTTAATAATACTGGCCTGTTATGCTTCGATTAAGTATTGGAATTTGGTATTGTTTTTATTAATTATCAATTATTGTCATCACCAATGCTACGGTACGGGACGATAAATAAGGAACCTCAAGAATTTTAAGCTTGGCAATATTTTTGTTACATAATAACGTATAAGCGTTCTTGAAAACCCTTTTGGCGACCTTTGGCTCAATTGTTGAGCACGTCGCTGCTAAAGCTGGAGGTCGTTGGTTCGAATAGCGCCAATGGAACAAAAAAGTTTTGTCTGTTCCTGGGTGTGTATTAAAATATAAGTGTACAATTATAACTTCTTCTTCTTATATGAATAGAAATGCATTGCAACTCCAATGTCTCGCCAAAACTTGAGAATGGATGGACTGATATGGCAAATTTTTAATCTTGAAATAATTGTAGAAGTTCAAGGAAGGCTTAAAACGTTGAGAACTATTGAAAAAAATGCAGGAAAAAAAGGACTATTAAAATCGATTAAATTGAACTGTACACTGTGTTTAATTTGTCACTTGAATGTCAAATATATGCTGCGTGTTTGGTTCATTTCAAAGAGATCGACAAGTTCCAGTAGGTTGGTAGGTGTAGGTGTAGTTCTTTAACCTACACCGACATCTAAAACTACCGCCTTCACGTAGGTAATGTAACTGTAGGTGTAGTTATTTATTTATTCAGAACAACATCTGTCGGGACAGCTCGTAAAAGAATACAATTTTTAATATATTCTTTGTTCGGTTCCTGTAAAGTTTTTTGGGAACTCAGCACAAGATTAGATTGACGAGGTGTGAAAGTTTCCGTACATATAATATCGTTTTTATTACTAAGTAAGATGATAGAATAATAATAATTTGTAATTAATAAAGGTATAACCACATAACGACAGAAACAAAGTTAATAATAATATAATATAATAATATCTATGGACGCTTCACACCACGTCAGTCTGATCTCATGGTAAGTTCTCGAAGAACTTGTGTTAACGAAGAACCAGACAACAGAAATATATTTAATACTTTTATACTATACACATATTTAAGATTTTTATTATATTATACACATATTTATTACACATCCATGACCCAGGAACACAGAAAAACTTTTTGTTCCATCGGCGGGATTTGACCCCGCGACCGCCGGTTTGAGCACCAACACGCTCAACCAACTGAGCCACAGAGGTCGTTAAAACAATAGTTTATAATACGCTGGTCAAAACTTTGAAAACCAACTTAGTTTAGGGTGTTTTAAAATACAATTGTCGTGCAAAACTGTAACGTGAGATACATGAATACTATAACAGAGATATAAGAAATACAACAATACAACTTCCATAACGTTGAGTAAAGGATACAATGGTAACGTGAAGCAGTTTCGAGGTTTTGTTTACCATACGCAGTTTATATTATGTGTAATGTACTGTACACAGTACAATGTACCCTTTTTGGACCTTATTCCTATAGTAATAGAGGCGAAATGTTGTAGATCAGATTTTCGGCGACTGCGTATATATTTATTGCACTATAATTATCGCAATTTGTTGCTATAATAGATAGATTAATTTAAATTGTATAATCACGCATACTAAAAATTACATTAGAAAAATATATTTTTCTATGAAATGTTCCAGCAATACTTTACAAATAATATAGCTAGCGTAAAATGATATATGGCGATTCACAATGCCCATGTTATTTTAGTAATACGCTATCTTCTAAGCGCCAGAAACATCCTCCATGCGCCAAGATTGCGAAAACTTCGTACAATATCACATAAGTCTTTTAAAACATTGCACTTTTTTATCTAACAACATTACAGTGACAATAATATAGCACGTATAATAATTGTAACATTAAGAAGATTAGAAGTTTAAGATGATTTGTTAATTTTACTTCTATGACTTGTTTAGTAAGTAGTAAAGTACGGACTATAGTTTATTCGCGTTAAGATGGAAGTGACTCATACACAAATGTCAAAATTGGCTAATGACACATATTACATTAATCACACGACGACATCTGTGGTTTAGTAGTTTAGCGCGTCCTGCTCAAGCCGGAGGTCGCGGGTTTGAATCGCGGGTCCACCGTGGAAGCAAAAAGATTTATGTTCCTGGGTCATACACATATTTAATACACATCTATACTAATATTATAAAGCTGAAGAGTTTGTTTCTTTGTTTTGAACGCGCTAATCACAGGAACCACTGGTTCGAATTGAAAAATTATTTTTGTGTTGGATAGTCCATTTATCGAGGAAGGTTTTAGGCTATATAGCATCATGATAAACTCAATACGAGCGGAGCACTAATAAAAAATGTTTCAAAATCGTTTTTTTTCCTTTTGAGAGCTTTCGCTGCATACGCTGCGAAAACGGTTAAAGTTTCGCTAAAATTATGTATGATAGAATTGTTCCACTTTAAAAGTTCTAAAAAAAGTCCGTGACTGTATATGTCTATCTTTTAAGGGTGGATCTCAATAACCTTTTTATGCTAACCAAATTTGTTCTAAAATTAAGCATTATTTGTGAGGGTGTTTTCATAAAGATAATATTAATCCTTATCCAAGTAAATTCGTTATTCATTACAAGCATTTAATTTAGAAGAAATTTGCGGTTTACATAATTTGATCTTAATGAGTATTTTAGAAGATATCGCAGTAATAAAATAATCAAGCGTGTAATGATGTACGGCGCGCTGCGGGCAGTCGCGCTTCTCCTTCTACGTAAATGAAGTCGCGGGTAAATTTTAGCGATATCCCAAAGTAAATGTTCCACGCGGACGAAGTCGTGGGCAAAAGCTAGTATTAAATATGTGTATAACACAGTGAAAATCTTAAATATAATAAAAAAGTATATAGCTCCCGTTGTCTGGTCCCCGTAACACAAGTTCTTTGGGTACTTAGAACGAGGCCAGACTGACGTGGTGTGAAGCGTCCATAGATATTATTATTACTTTAATTCCATTTTGACATAATATGTACGCATGATTAACTGCCTTCCTAATGCGAATAGACTATAGTAGTGGAAGTAAATACAAGGCTATATGCACTAAATAAGGCATATCACAACTTTCACGTGTGAACAATGCTCTCACAATGCTCCGGTTCGCAATTTGGGGTCAATGTCTTAATAATTGGAGTAACAAAATGATTGATCGGAATGTTAAAGTGTTGGTTTTATGTAACACTATATTTAGCAACTACTAATAAAATATGTGAAATAAGTACACAATATATTACGACGTAATTAGGTATTAATAGAAATGCTAAAATAATTAACTAAGTTAGTATATTATATGTGTTATGTATTGAATCTTATATACCAAATACACGTAAAAAGCAACAAAAGGGGTCTCTCCTCATTGAGAGGTGGATTAGTGGACCAGGAGCTCTAGTCAAGATGCATTCGATAATTTCGACAATTTCGACGGCGAAGTTCGAAAACAAAATTTACGGCATTTGACATAACGCATCACAAGCGAAATGTCACTTAACGATGACTTATGTCTAATCCTAAACATTTTTGATTTCGAAGTTCACCGTCGAAATTACGCCCAGTTTCACAATCTTTTAGTAAGTTTTGGATAGCTTATTCGAAAGTTTTGTCGCTGCTTACTTCATATCGAGCCACAGAGACAAAATACGCAAATAAGCTGTCTGACACTAATCTATAGACTGTGAAACAGGAGACCCCATAGCCGTAATATCAATAACGCACTAAACCAACGTTTGAGGCTGAGCTACGGTTTACGAGCTGTCTATCCCGTTCCATTAAGAACTTCTTCCGAGAGAAAGAATCCGGGTTAAGCGTTAAGTGCGTTTTAAGAAGTTCGGTGACATCGGGGCCTCGTCTTCTCAGACACGCAGGTACTCGTTTGTTTTCCTTCACCATTTTGAGCGTCCGTATACTTTATAATTTTTTGTATCGCTAATACTCTTTAGAGGTAGCGTATTGTATGAAGCATAATAAAATACGAGCCTGTTAAATTTAAAGAGAAATTATTTCTATACACTCAATCGCTACGTACCTACATAAAGTTTAAGGCGTTGTAGTATGTATAAAAGAGGGATTATATCAAAGATTATATAGAGTCGATCGTATGAGTTTACGAATATATTTTATATTTTGTCTATTACCGATGTATGTTTAAATAAATCGATAATTAAATAGTAATGAAATGACACCGTCTACTTAATTTTACAATATAATATCTGTGGACGCTTCACACCACGTCAATCTGGTCCCGTGCTAAGTATCCAAACAACTTGTTTTACAGGTACTAGACAACGGGAACTATAATAATTCTTTACATATATTTAAGATTGTTATAATATTATTATTTACAAATTTAATACACATTCATGACCCAGGAACACAGAAAACTTTTTGTTCCCTTGGCGGGATTCGAAACGCGACCTCCGGCTTGATCGCCATCGCTCTAACCACTGAGCGTGTTGTCAAAATTTATTGTGCATTTGCTTCCTCTATCTTTTTTTAATTTTATATGGTTAGGTAAAGTGCATGCATGTTTTGGATAAGTATTTATTTTATACGAAAAGAAAAAAATTAAAAATCCTATGCGCAAAAAATGGCAAATTGTCTGTGTAAATATCAAGGACAAGATAAAGGAATAGATATTAGACCTAAGTTCAAATAGATTGAAAATAAATTGCGGTAGTCAAACCATAATAAGCAATAAGCATTGTCTTAAAACTTTTCTATAATAGGTAACCTTCAAAATCGGTACCGGCTTATGAATGGGCTGAGTAACGTTAATTATAGACGCCAATCTCTCTGAGCTCCCACGCACGCTTGGATTATAAAGATGTGAGTACACAGTCATAAAAGTCTACATTTTTTTGGAAGTAGTAATTTCTATAAACTATGTGGCATGAAAAAAAAAACTACAAACATAATATCTATGGACGCTTTCACATCACGCCAATCTGGTCCCGTGATAAGTTCTCGAAGAACTTGTATTATGTATACCACACAACGGAATTATATTTAATACATTTGTTCTATACATTTATTTTAGATTGTTATTATATAATACACATGTTATTTTACATACTTATATTTATGACCGAAGAACACAAATCTTTTTGTTGCCTGACGGGATTCCAACCCGCGACCACCGAGCGCTTGAACGCCAAGGCACTAATCACTGAGTCACAGAGTAAAGCTAGTTTTCTATAAGGTGCAAAAGAATGTGATAGAAAGTATATTTCATAAAATTTCTATCGTTCATCAGACCTATCGTTAGTGAACTATAATAGGATTTTTAAAAATGTCTAAAAAATATATATATATATATATGTATAAAAAAGCATAACATTTTATTAAGTTATTTGTGGAGTTCAGGACCAACGGGAGTCTTTGTAGCTTATACTAATAACATATAGCCATAATATAATATAAAAGTAAAAGAAAAAATAAACAACTAATGTTAAAAGATAAAGATAATAATTATGATATTGTTTATTGTTAACTATAAACAAATTTCTCTACTTTCTAGTTGGTAGTATACTAGTTAGTATATATACTAAATTAGCTCTTTTAATTATGTTTTATTAATTATCCCGCACATTTTTTTACAGATCTTAATTTGAAAAGTAGATAAGTAATGTGATATTTTAAAATTTCATAATAATATAGAAGCGTTCGTGTTACTTGGTGTACTCTTAGCTTTAGGTAAAAATAAGTGTAACGGAATGGGTATTTTATTGTTATGGCGATTTTAACTGAAGGTCGCCCGTCCAGCCATTGTCTAGATTATCTGCTCCGATCGTATCTGTGACAGGACCTTTGACTTGTAACAATTGGGGTACAGCCTTATTACGATTTCAGTTTTGTTTAGAACGTAACATTATATTTTGGGATTGATTGGGCGAGTATGGAATTTGATAGTTCTAGTGACTAAATAACATATTGTTTTTGTCATATAGGGTACAAACCTACCAATTACAGCCGTTTTCAGAAAGAAAATATGTCAGTACCTACTGCACCTTTATTTATTTGTGTAGATGCAAGTGTCGCATATTCCATATATAGGTATTTAGAAGCTGTTAATTTAAAATAAGAATATAATAAGAAGCTGTTAATTTACGTGGTAGAGCCATGCTTCGGCACGAATGGGCCGGCTCGACCGGAGAAATACCACGGGCTCACAGAAAACCGGCGTGAAACAGCGTTTGCGCTGTGTTTCGCCGAGTGAGTGAGTTTACCGGAGGCCCAATCCCCTACCCTATTCCCTTCCCTACCCTCCCCTATTACCCTATTCCCTCTTAAAAGGCCGGCAACGCACTTGCAGCTCTTCTGATGCTGCGAGTGTCCATGGGCGACGGAAGTTGCTTTCCATCAGGTGACCCGTTTGCTAGTTTGCCCCCTTATTTCATTAAAAAAAAAAAAAAAAAAAAAAAATAACAAACATAATTTCAATTTTATTTTTTTGTGGTGTGTGAGAGTATCAAATTCTCGTCATCTTTACTTTATCCATAGGAGTTAGGACGTCCGACGTTCATTTTTAGACATAGGTCTCCACTAAAAATGACCTAAGTGCGATTGCCAAACAATGTTTCAACGTTTGAAAAAGAAAAGAAAAATCTTGCACATATTAAAAAAAAGATAAGAGGAATCGCTCATGATGTTAACTATTTAACCTATGGTTATTTGGGTTAGTTGACAATATTGTGACCAATAGTTAATGTATGCTATTAGCGCATTATTTGTTGCACCATCAAATATCGATGCAGCCGATCAACAGCAGCCTTATTTGAAAATCTTACAAAGTATTGTGTATCAGCACTAAATTATTAACTTCAATTTGTTTATCACTAGGTAAGTAAGATAAATTTTAAAGAATTTATGTAATATCTTAAAGATTTACCATAATAAATACTTACTGTGACTCAGCGACCTAAATTGAGTCTTGGCCTCTGGTACAAGAGTACACCATTTCGTCCGCTCCTGTGCGACATCTTGCCAGGGCCTTTAGTCAAGATGCATTCGATAATTTCGACGGCGAAGTTTGAAAATCAAATGTATGGGATTCGACATATTAATAAGGCATCGCAAGCGACATGCCACTTAGCGATGATTTATGTCAAATCCCATATTTATATTTAAAACTTCGTCGGCGAAATCGCCTAGGTCTCCGTTCGTAATGCCATCAGGTCCTTCTCTACCTCGTCCCTCCAACGCTCCTGGTGATAAACACCAAAAGGCCACTTTAGGCGTTTCATAATTATTATGTTTCATATATTTTTTTCCAAACAAAATCGTGAAATAGTAAAATGGCTACATGATTCATCTGATTTCATCATATTAGAAAACACATAGACGTATATTATAGACGAGGCATGTTGAGGCAAAAAGTGTCTCCAAAAAAATGGCCCCAATTTTTAAATTTTGGGGCCATTTTGACAGTTGAGGTTTGGCACTTGTGATCTTACCATTTCTACATTTGCTATATATGCAGTTTATCCAGTCCGCATATAATTCATAAAATGCCGAGTAGTTGCGTAATTAAAGGCTGTAAAAACTATGACAAACGTGTAAAAAAGATAGACGGGATATCTTATCACAGGTAATTATGACAATATTGTTTGTTACAATTAAAATACTTATAGAATTTTAAATTAATATTCAAAAAATGGCGGCCAACTATGAAATATAACACTGGTTATTGTATGCGCAACAGTGAAAAGGTAACTTTGTAGGGACGTCATTTTTATTATTGATTTATTACAGAAATAAGAGATTCAGTTTTTTTTTTATTTCAGTACCTAACCAAACCTAACCTTACCCGTCAGTATTCACATTTTTGATTTATTCAAATAAAATGAAACTAAGGCTTACTATTTATTTGATTTTTACATATTATATTTAAAAATATTATTTACCTACTACCTGACCTTACAGACGTTGTTCTGTGAATTATGAAATTGAATAAAAAATAACTACACTTGAAGGTTGTAAGCGTAGATTGCTACACCCATAAGTCATAGCCTACACCTACAACCTACATCTAGACCTACTACATACCTATAGTTGGTAGGTGATAGGTTGGTAGGTAAACAGTAGTTACCCCACTAAAAACCTACAAGCTACATCTACTAGATGTAGATCACCTACAACCTGCACCTACTGTCTATTCTGCTCCTAAACAACCACCTACAATGCTCAGGGGCCAGCCGATTTAACATTATGCACTTTTGGAGAAAAAAAATTAATATTGCTGAAATATTACTATGTTACTGGAAGCACCTTTATACCGAGTGATTTTTTAATCCGTTTCAAGAGAAACAGTTTATAATAGTTACACAAAATAGAGTACTTTGGCATACTTAGTTTATTATTTTTTTCTTTTGTCTAATTTAGTGAACATTTGTTGTAAACATCGCAGAAATTTATAGTATTTAAATTACAGATTTCCCAATAATCCAGAACGCAAAGAGATTTGGACTCGCCTTATTCGAGAACAACGAAATGAGCCTAACAAAAAAGTTACTCCCCTCCCGCTCGCGCCTTGGTAACACCCACTTCGCAACGGGCCGTGCAGCAGAAATCGTAATATTTTAATTTCGCCATAACTTCAAAACCAAACATAAACAATGAATAATTCAAAGACCTAATATTATCTACATAAACTGTACTTAGTGATGAAATAATTTATTTTGATAAGGATTAATAGCATGAGTAAAATAAATGCGTTTAAATGTAGTCCAAAAAAATTCAAGATCTCTAAATAAAAAAATGGTTGTTATGCCTCACTTGACATAGATAGGTATAGTGTGTCACGGACTTTTTTGTAGATATTTATAAGATCTACAATTAATTAGAACATTTTATGGTTCTATCTTTTATAGTTTACGCAGCGTACGCAAAATAAGTAACTTTTCTGGTTGATTTTTACACCTTGTGTCCGAAAAACCCAAATATCTTACGGAACCCTATTCTTTCCAAAATAAAATTTAGCCTATGTTACTCGTGGATAATGTAGCTTTCGAAAGGTGAAAAAATTTTTGAAATCGGTCCAGTACTTTTTGAGCCTATTCATTACAAACAAACAAACATACAAACAAAGTTTTCCTCTTTATAATATTAGTGTAGATGTAGATTATTATTGTCAAACTGAATTAGAATATGTATAAGTTTTTATAAATTATAATTCAATATTCTTTTTATGGTACTTAATATAATTAGTTTTGTTTTTATGAGTCTTGTTTTATTTATCTAGGTAATAAAGGAATATTAAGTGCTGTTGCGCTAGGATTTGTATGTAATTTTTGCTGCAGCGCTGGCTGTGAAACGTCACAGCTCCTACGGCTCCGCCTCTTCTGTGGCGCCGCTGGAGCTACGGCACATGTGTAAAAACAAATTTGTTGTCTGGTCTAGGTCCATACGCCGTATAGAAGAAAAAAATTGGTTTTCTTGTAAAATCCTTTAAAATATCTTGCTTAGGTTAAAATATCTAGTATGCATACACCATTAGCCATTGCACTAATCTATTACACCGATATAATATCTGTATAATATTCTAGTATGTAATTATCGTCATCTATGAGTACTAATCACCAGAGGAGTTAAAAGTGCGTTCCTGATCTTTGGCATACATTTGACAAATAATGTAGGTATAAGAAAAAGTTAAGCCATCTTGATTTCAAATAAATGTGGACTGAAAAATCTGCGGAAAGCAAATGTCGAAATGTCAAGATGACAAAATATGAAACCTCGACTGCCCCAAAAAACCCCAAAAGTGGGGCAGTTTAAGTGTGGACACTTTTTGCCTCAACACGCCTCGTCTATGCTTTATGATAATGAGAGTAATATAATAAGAAATATGAAATATTTAAATTACATTACGTACCTGTAAAATTTATATTTGTATGTAAGCCTTATTGATTTATTGTTGCTAATATTTTAGTAATTCCAGTATTAATGCGAGCTAAACTTATATTAAGTACGCCGGACAATTTTATTACCTAACATTTCTTTAGTCAAGATATGTATTTAAAAAAAATGTATGCGTTGTACGCCCTTACAAAGTTATATCATACGACTAGCGACTGTAATTCCATCGGAATGGTAAAATCGTAAAATCAAAGGAACATCGAAGTTCCGTTGATTTTACATAGATGGCGTAATTTTTTCTTGTATGAAAATTTTTTCGGCTAAATGTACGTGATAGCCTATCTTGAGTTGAAATCTTTGAGAAAACATCAATTTTGTCAGTTTTCAATAGAATGGGTAAAATGGTGCACACAATATATAAAACATAATATGAAACACTTAAAGTGGCCTTTTTAGATCCCCTGGGGCGTCCCGCTGGTCATGTGCCCATAAACTCTCTTTTACCGCTCGGTCATCTTTCATTCGATCTACGTGACTGAGCCACCGAATTCGGTGAGATTTGAATTCCCCGATAATATTGGGGTGTCGCCACTAGGTCTTCAATTTCGCGGTTTTTCCTAGGCTTCTTGCTGCCATCTTCATCCCTTATCGGACCTGGAATCTTGCGTAATATAATATTTCTTTCTTAGCTTTGTTTCGGGTTAGAGTCTTTTTGGGCTAGAGTCAAATTTTTACGACCGATCATACTAAGGCTTTTTTAAAATTCTAACTTTAAAATGGTAGTGCTATCATTATTTTACGAAAATGCATGTCTTTTTGTCGTAAATATTTTTTGAAACTTCGCCTCATTTTTTTACTATTGCGAACTTTGGAGGCCTTGGAAGTCACTTAAGTTAATCGATTTAGAGGCTAAACAATGAAGAATAGAGTTAATTATAACTTATGGATATGGATAGATAAAATCACGATATGATATTGAAAGTTTTGCACCGGCCTTGTTCCAGAAGTTTCGTTAGAGTTAATTTAGTACCGGACGACACAAATTATATTCTATATTATCCAATTTATATTGTCTATCAATATTCTATTAAGTGCATTAGGACTACAAGACCATAGTTAATCATTTGTGCCATTAACATTTACGAAGCTTTGATAAACCAGCGGATGTCCGGCGTATCGTCTGACATCGAATTTTACTTTAGGCTAAGCTGATAAGTTATACTGCGAATGTATTAGGTTTTAAAATAATGTTTCCTTTCGAAATATCCTTTACTGTGTAATCGATATCCCTGCTGGTTTAGATAAAATACCTTTTGCGCTTAAGGTAGCCCAATAAAATTTATTTGGAAATAGCAGGAATGTATTTAAAAAATTTTTTCATTAAACCTCATAACTTAACGTCTTGTAAAATGTACCATGAGCTTACCATAAATCAACAAACTTTAAGTCATATTTTGTTTAGAAGCTCTAAACTCTAAAGCGACTATACTAAAAGCATTAGGAAAAGTAGCTGAAATGTCGTGTTGAGACCATGTTCAGTATTAACGGCAGTTAATAATGATATTTCGATCGTGATTGCTCTCGGGTTTCCTAAACTGTGTTAAAGGTTAAGACCTCACTTCAGCAGATCTGGGCTAAAGTTATCCCTAGTACATATCATCAGGCCCGCCGCTAGCTGTTTCGTCGCCCGCGTGCAATAGCGATTATGCCGCCCTACGGCTTACTTAATTACTCTGAGTTTTGTCAAAAAAAGTTAACAACATAACGAAGATAAAACATTTATTTCAAAAATTATGTAGCTACTCACGGGCGTAGCCAGATTTTAGTTTCAGGGAGGGAGGGGGGGGGGGGGTTTAAAACGACTAAAAGTACCTATATTAAATAATCAGGGCCGTAATTAATACATAAGATTTTTTCGTTTTTACCTGTTTAAGCTTTAAACCCTGAAAGACTGTAAGTAATTCGGAAAAATACAAATATTAATAGTCTAAAACTAAACGTCGATACTAAATTTTATAATATGTTCTTTAAGCCAAAAACGAGCGAGCGAACCCATCGAGCAAATTTTTTTCCTATTTTACAGGTTAAAATCTATTCATACAATAAACTTAAACACTGAATAACGGTAAACTTCGGAAAAATATCATAAAATCAATCGGCTAAAACAGAACATCGCTACTAAATAATATAATATGTTCTTTATGTTAAATGCGAGCGAGCGAAGCGAGCGAGCAATATTTTTTTCCTGTTTAATTATAGGTTAAATCTGTTCAAATTTTAAGCCCTAAAAGACTGTGAAAATAAGATAATTTTATAATTTAAACTAGCTGTCCCGACAAACGTTGTTCTGCCTTAACTATGAACTGAAGGTTCTCGCCGTTTAAACCTTCCCTGGACTGTTACGATTATTTTAAGATCAAAATCAGCCAAATCGGTCCAGCCGTTCCCGAGTTTTATCGAGACTAACGAACAGCAATTCATTTTTATATAATATTTTTTTCCTGTTTAATTATAGGTTAAATCTGTTCAAATTTTAAGCCCTAAAAGACTGTGAAAATAAGATAATTTTATAATTTAAACTAGCTGTCCCGACAAACGTTGTTCTGCCTTAACTATGAACTGAAGGTTCTCGCCGTTTAAACCTTCCCTGGACTGTTACGATTATTTTAAGATCAAAATCAGCCAAATCGGTCCAGCCGTTCCCGAGTTTTATCGAGACTAACGAACAGCAATTCATTTTTATATATAAGATTAAAGTAAAATTAGTATAATTTCTGATGTTGCAAAATAGATGACAAATAACTTATTACGTTAAGTTTGTCATATAATACCTATTTCATACTTTTTTTTCGTAGTACAATAACAATGACTATTCGTGCCTAAAAGTTATCTAGATGCAAAATAACACTGACTGTTCGTGCCGAAAAGTTATCTAGAATTAACGTTTGTAGGTAATGTACGTATACTTAAAAAAAAACTAAATATGAGGGCGGCAAGACCTAAGTATGGGGGCGGCAAAATTGTCACCCGCCTCCGTCGGCAGACATCCAGAGGAAGCTCACATACAGCCGGAATGTCTTAGATCATTCAGTTAGTGAATAAACACTTTTTTTTTAATGCGTCTCATAATTTAAGAAAACTGCATAGAGAAAAATCCATTCAGAATTTGTATTTTCAGAATGATTGTGGGAGGCCCAAGGGGATTCCCTAACTTCGCCATCCTGTTTTTCATAGGATTACAATATAATATGGAGGTGTTTTTCAAAGAATGACACATAGCGTTTGGTACTCCATCTCAATTTAAACGAATGCCAATAGATGGCGGTGTTAACGTCATTCGGTCGGATTTTTTTCCAAACTATAATGATTGTATGTATTTTCTTAAGGTGGGGTGGGTATTATGACAATGACTTGAATTAGGTAATACGTGATGAGTCGCTCGATTTGCCGCCCCCCTGGGCGTGCCGCCCTTGTGCGGTGCACGCTTTGCACGCCCGCTTACGGCGGCCCTGCATATCATGTTATCTTTTGCGTTCTTCGTATTTATGAAAGAGAAGGCGTGATACTTCAACCCAGGCTTAACCCAGTCCTGCACAAGTTGATCTTATAAAGTCGTATTTACTACTTGGTGCCATTGTTGCTTATTATGACAAAACTCAATTGCAAGGTAAATCTCATAAATCATATTTGTCAACGCTTGACTTATAGTCCTATTTAATGACCATTTCGTAATATTATTTCCATTCGAAGGAAATTGACGGTAATTTTGAATTTGTCTAATATTAAAGCGTGAAGATATATTTATTTAGAGATTAATCACACAAAATACTTGCCTTTAATATTACATGTGTAGTAGATGTGTTTACTGTACAAGTTAGGTACAACTTTGTACAATGTTAATCATTTGTGTTTATAATAATTTTACGCAAATGCATTTAATAATTACTTCGCTAATATGATAATATGAATCTTGAAATTAATATTCGATTCAATTGCTTTAATAATAATTAGATATTAAGGTTATTGTAAATTATATTGTATATTATGTATGTACCTATGTCATCTAAATTATTTTACTTTTATTATTGTTATTGTCTGTGTTATTATTCTTAAATTAATAATTAAAAAAAACTAGACAGTTGTCCACTGATAAAAAAAGACTATTATAGAGTCGTTCGTCACTTTGTCCCACAAAGTTTCGTCCTAATGGGACGAAAAGACGAATTTATTTTTTTGTGATTTTTTCATTCGTTAGCAATGAGACAACATATCCAAACGTGACTAATTTTTTAAATACTTTTCATGTAGATTCTAGAGCAAGATGTCTGCAATCTGCATGAATTATTTACTGAAAGAATTTAAAAAAATGGCCTGTTTGAAGAAAAGACAATGATCAAAATGAAATTGACGGTAAATTATAATTTTGTTTCAAATCATTTTATACACTATGTAACCCTAAATATTTAATGTTTGTTTAGGTAATCAGAGATATGATGTGTTTCTTCCATTACATTTATACAATAATTGTAAGAAACAATTATATACTAATAAGCTTTTTAGGTCATTGCACAGTGTGTACGCAACATTTTTATAGTAGGCGTGTGCCGTAATTGCAGTTTGTATACCGAGCTGTGTACACGCGAATACGCGTGTATAATGATACTAATTATTTGGTACCACTGCAACGTAACAATTCAAGGGTAAAACGAGAATAAAGCGCTCGTTACAACGATATTAGTGTCGAAACAATGGCCGCTAACGGGATTACAAAACGAAAAGTGCGTTTACTGATCAGCGTTGATTATTTATTTACATAGTATCACAATCATTATATACACATAAATATCACATTCATACATTCATAACTAGTGGCGGTACTCGTGGTGATCAGTAATGGAGGCCGTGGTGTCCATGGGAGAGAGCGTAGTGCGCGACGGGGGCGGCGTGGACGAGCTGCGCGTGGACGGGGGCGGCGTGGATGGCGTGGATGGGGGCGGCGTGGATGGCGTGGACTGGGGCGTGGACGATGGGAGCGTGGACGACGGGCGCGGGGTGGTGGCCGGGGGTCTTGTGCACGACGGCGTTGAAACTGAAATAGAAGAGATATGATTACATCCGCTATATGATTATATCCGCTTTGGAGCCATGTAGGTATAGGACTAGTACAGTTATAACGTTTGTGGTAGATATTCTTAACCGAAAAGAAATTGTTGTACAAAAGATTATAAGGCAGCTGGGCAAACTTTCCTAATTGGGTTCATTAAAAAATGCGGAATATCAAGAATAGCATTAAATACTTAAACGAAGTGATATATTTTCATTGTGAGTTACCCGTGGTGGTCGTCAGCGGTGTACTCTACTTTGCGCACTGAACCGTCGGGTTCGACGAGGGAGTAGCTGCCATGGACGGAACCACCGTCGCGGCTCTCGTGCTGGGACTTGTGGTCGCCGGTGTGGGGGTCAGCTACTGAGTAGGAGTAGTCGTATTTCGGGTGTGACTGTAAATAGAAATAAAAATTATATATTATAATGTGATGTTTATATTATGATTATTTAAGAAATTTGGCCGAAGTTATATCTGCCAATAATATCTGTTAAGGGAGTGTTGCCAGTATTCGACGATTTGATCCTCATAACTTCTATATACGTATTCACTTTACTTAACAGCCTCCGTGGTCCAGTGGTTTAGAATCTGAGATCGTGGGTTCGATTCCCGCGTTGGAACAACAAAAAATGTTGTTTCCAAGTTTGGATAGGACAACGCAGGCTGACCACCTGACGCATAGATAATAATCTTTCTTGTCAGACAGATAAGAAAGATGGTCCATGCGCCTGATCTATCGCCAGTCATGTCAGTCCAACCCACTGGGTTACGAGAGTAAAGGAATAGAGATAGTGTGCTCTTGTGTACTGCGTACACACTTGAGCAATATAAAATAACTCCTTCGTAGCTGGCTGCGTTTCAATGAAACCGGCCACCGTCACCGATCGGTGTGGGGAGCAATTATTATTATTCACTTTACGTACATATTCATGTCCATGTGCGAGCGCGATGGGGGCGGCATGGACGACGGGAGCGTGGAGAAGGGGGGCGGCGTGGATGGGCGCATGGTGGAGCAGCGGCGCGGCGGCGGTGTAATGCACGGGCGCGTCGTGGCGCACGATGCTCTGCGAGGACACGGCTGAGCCGTGGTACGGGAGCAGACCGGCGTTGGCCGCGGCTAAGACGGCGCCGAGGACGATAATCTTTATGGAATAATGATTAGTTAGCTAGTTAGATTAGTCACATAGAGGTTTTATGTTAAGCGACTACGAAGTTTGTTAAAACAGAAGACCACAGATTAAATAAATAAAAATGTTATCCTATTAAAAAGTTATAGTTTGGAAAATATAGATGGATGGTCTTCAAAATTACGCAGCTATCTTAAATGACACTTCAAAATGTAGTTTTAAACTTATTTTTTAAAATGTTAGGAGTTTAAATTTATTTTATATTTTGGATCCTGGGTTCCTATTGTCTATTTTCAGTAAAAACCCTTGCTTTTGTGCTTTATATCCTTGAATCCTTTTAGCAACTTTTTATGTTTTATTTTACGCTTTTCGTTAGTTCGTAACAAAATGTGACTTACTTTGGAGAACATTTTGTTGATGTCAATGTGTGTTGACTGATAACATTATAGGGCCGCGGTGGACTTTTATATGAAAAGCAAAACGGAGACACTGTCCTGCCGCTGGTGGGGGTTGCGGTCACTTCAGTTCCGTAACTTTGACACGACGAGGTCACTTGCCTTTCCTAAATCACCTGGCCGCCCTGCAGCTACAAATTATTTCCAACGATGTTGCGATACGTTAATTGATTGGTATGTGATTACTTTTTTAATACGCCAATAAAAAGACAATGAAGTTTTGTTACACATTACAAAGCAAATTGTTGATTTTTTAGATATTTATTTTAATATAAGTCATGGGATACTCATTTCAACTCACCTGTCCGGTAGTTATGGTATATATATATATAGTATACGGGTATGCGACCCTGGCTTCCCCAGCTATTACTGTCCTATCCCTTGCCTTCCTGGGCGGTAATATCCTACATTTCCTATTTCTCACTCTAACTTTCCAATCTTCTTTTCCACACCACCTATCCTACCCTCTCCGCCAGTCCGTAGGAACGCAATGGATAATCATAAAAATAATTTAATTATCCAAAATGGCGGCGATGTGGTTCGCCATCCATTACGTTTCGTTTTTGCGGAGGCGAAAAGTGGCCAATGGAGAGCCGCTTCGCTACGTTGAATGTAAGAGGAGGAATGGATGGTAAGAATGAAAGTGGACGAAGTGAAACAAGTATGTAAGGATCGTAGCAAGTGGAAAAAAGTGGCCTCTGCCTACCCCTACGGGAAAGAGGCGTGATTATATGTATGTACGTATGTATATTTTTCCTTGACTGCGTAGCGTGTATTACCACCCTCTTAGAGATGTGTATCTTGAGTGGTTGTATTTCAGCGCAGTGATGCGGTATCCCAGGTGATCCACGGAACGCTGATTTTCCTAAAAGGAACTTACAAAAGTTTGGAAGTATACATGTCATAATAATAGAGTTCTTTTCACAATTGGATATTTTCCGACATGTAAAAATTTAGTTTTCTTTTAAATAAATTAAGAAATAATTACAATTTTACGTACGACTTTATAACTTGATAAACGTAAATATAATTAGGATTTTATGTGCAGTTTTGTAATAATAGGTATACTATTGATATTTTATGGGGCACAAGACTTACAAAAGTGCTTCAAACATCGAATTGTTATTTATTTGAAAGGAATAAGACACTAAAAATCAATATTATTAAAGATATTGCGGATTGATTTTTAGTATCTTATTGCTTTTTTAAACTGTTTTATTTTTCAGAGAAATTTTCATTTATGTAATAAAAAAGTATAGGAAAATACCGTATTTAATTTTACCGTATTTAATAAAACAATTAACAATAATAAATAATATACCAATAATATATTTTCAATATATTTTTTATAATATAATTTTAATAGAATTTGCGTAGAAAATTATTTTTATAAGTATACATCTATATACTCATGCATCTCGTAGCAACTGAATGTCTTGTAAATGTTTGCTAATGGAAATGTCCGCACAATTTCCGCTCCCATTTTCTTTCATCCGGCAACCGTGACTTAACGTAGGAACTCCGTTTGGTAGGTGAAGGTTAATTATGTGAAGGTTTTTTGAACTACATTTTTTGGTACTTTATTTTACTTTCATTTCACATTTAATTGATGTAATGTAAATAAATTAACACATGATAATTTTAAATCAAGATTGTGCATTAAAATACGGTGTGTTTTATTTCAACAAGAAATACTTTTTTCTAAACAACACTATTTCATAAAGATTTTCTATTACTTTTTCTAGCATTTTTTACAAACGTGAATTATTTACAGCCATAATATTATGCCTACCTGTAATATTAGAGTATAAATATTAATAAACAAAACTTCCTATTAATTCCTAGTAATTAAATTACCAATATTATTGTTTACTAAATTTAAGTGTTTTTTTTTCATTTATTTTGGCAACAAACAGTCGTGTAAATTTTACATTACATTTTAACAGAAAATAGTTACAATTAAAGACCTACAGTGCCCAAAATTGATACAAGAGAAGTGTTGTAGTACTTGTAGTACTGTAAATAAGACTTTACTATTTCAAAGAGCTAAGTGCTATTTTAATGTAATAATACGTTTAAACAATTAACTGTGTGGTATGTTAAGTTATGAAAAGTAATGTCTTATTAAATACAGGTAATTAATTTTCGTCAGCAAAATATTACGAAGTATATCTACAGGTTTCTACGTGTAACATTATAATAATCGCTTCAATTATTATTACAGCTACCGCGGCAGCGGCAGTGCAGACGAGCGATTCATTATTAATAACATATTTTAAGAAAAAAATCGTACCTATACAACACTATTCATACATCATACAACTTTTTCACTGTATGGTGTAAGCGGTGATAATTGTGAACTTCTTTTTCTTTTTATTGTGACTTTCGAATAAAACACATTTTGTTTTAATTTCGTATTTTTATATTTTTTACCAACACGCAAAAATACTTAAAGGCCTATTAGACGTATAAAATGAAATAAAATTATAGGGTCTTCAGACCCTACAATTATTTTTAATATATTTTATTTAATGTATGAAATGAAAAAAAATTGTAGGGTCTAAAGACCCTACAATTATTTTTAATATATTTTATTTAATGTATGAAATGAAAAAAAAAATTGTAGGGTCTTTAGACCCTACAATTTTTTTTAATTTCATGAAAGTTGGATTATTATCGACATATAATAAAAAAATACATACATATAAATATGAAAATTTGAAAATATACCTAGTATTTTCAAATTTTCACAATTTTCCAAAAAAAATCTTAACTCTAATAGCTCTGAACTGAAACTGAACATACTTGTACTGAATATTATTGTACTCATACATATGTAAAGTTTCGCAAATAAAATTATTCTTATTATTAATATTATTAAAATAAAATAATTATTGAAAAGTAAAAAAAAACTAAAACTAAGTTGAAACTTTTTGTCTGCAAAGATTTTATTGCAAATATGAATACACAGCAAGTGATACTTAAGTGCCATATTAAACTTAAATAGCCATGTTCAATTTTCGTTTCACTATAAGTAATAATATCACACGTCAATTATATTATAGGTGAATTTGATCATAATATGTTAAGAGAAAAATATGCTACAGTGAGATTTAGTTTTAGAATGCTTTATAAAACAATATTATAAATATATCTAAATTATCTTTGCATAGTACATCTTATTATTTTGATGATCTTTTTGGCAAGATCAGATCATTTAAGTAGTTTTAAAGTGGTGGACACTTGAAACACACGATGATAGTATTTCAATGAGATTAGGAAATCGAGAGATCAGATGGCCTGACCACACGGCGGTTAAATACAGATAACCAGAGCATTATTGGGTGGCATTCAACCTCAACGATGACGTAATGGAATCATATAAAGATATATCATATACTAGCTGCCCCGCTGAACTTCATACCGCCTAACAGTGGATTTTTTAATTTTTGAGTTTTTAAAAAAAAAATACATACATACATATTACATATTATAATCACGCCTCTTTCGCGTAGGGGTAGGCAGAGACCGCCTCTTTCCCGTAGGGGTAGGCAGAGACTACTTCTTTCCACTTGCTACGATCCTCACATACTTGACGTGATGGGTGGCGAACCACATCGCCGCCATTTTGGATAATTAAATTATTTTTATAATTATCCATTGCGTTCCCACGGATTTGCGGAGAGGATAGGAATAGGAAGGGATTAATAAAAATAGTCAATATAAAATCACAATGACAAATATTGACATCAATACTTATACGATACTAACGTCACTCAATTGTTTTACCTTCCCGGAACCTCTCCACTAACACTCGAACTTTATGGTATGGTATTAAAGTTCAAATTGACTTTTAACTATTATTATGAATCATTGCGTTTGTGCGTTAGGTGCATATTGTTACACATTGACGTTTGTCAATCTGTAACAACATTTATATTGGCTGTGTTTCGCGGAAAAAAGCGTTTCTTAGCGCTTGCTAGCAGTAAAGAAAAAAAACGAGTATCGGCCAGGACATGTTTGCTAACTTCAATACTGCTAACATAATCCGCCATTTTGCTTACGTTTTTTGTTAGCGCTATTTTCCGCGGAACACAGCCATTTTTTATATGCAATAAGAGGCAAAGAACCTTAATAAAGTTCAAACTTTATTATATTAAACCACAGGGCGACCCTTAAGTTATATTTAAAACATCTTTGGCACCAGTAGCGCCACCTTCAAAATGTATGCAAGATGAAGGTAAATGGAGGATCGAGGTGGTGTACTTAATGGTGTCTTCATTTGATACCAGCTATTTAAAAAAAATAATGACACCACAATGGTATTTTAGTTAAAAAGGCACACATAACTTTGTATTATAACGTAATTTGGTAAATACGTTTAAGGTACGTATCAATTTATGAACGCCCATTAATTTTTATGGCTAACAATGGTATCGACAATAAAATATGATTGGTTATAACCTATTAATTACATCAAGGTGAAATGCAACGTAATGTTTATAACGTGTATCTACTCAAAACAATACAAACACGCTGACTGTACGGCATACGTGATATCGATTCGGCCGCTGTTTGGTAATGTTATGAATGAAAAATGTTTTTGTTTAGGAAGTTCGTAGCGCGCCACTCTGTCAAGCTTTTGAAAGTGTTTCTTTTGTATTATAGGAGGCACGATTTAGATAATAGTATATCAGTGGTCCCCAACCTTTTTTTTACGCGGGCCCACAAACCCGTTGTACTCCTGGTGTCGCGGGCCGCAACCAAAATTTTTAGGGGCAAAAAAATATGTTGTTTAAATTTAACGATTTAATAATAGAATAACACAAGGTAGTTAAAAGAGTGAAACTAATCATTTAATATGAGATAACGACACAAACTAAAATAAAATAACAAATATGTATTATAATAATTATGTTCACTCAGTGAGATTTTTGGAATTGTGAACGCTTTTTCACAACTTTATCTAACGCGGTTATAGACTTCGCGCGGGCCGCATGCGGCCCGCGGGCCGCGGGTTGGGGATAGCGGGCTTAGAACTAATGAAAATGGAATCCTTTTTTAATAACCTAACCAAGAGCAGGTCAGGACATGTCTAAGGAGGGTTCCGTAACTATAAACGCGTAATATGCATTTTTTTAATTACTCCAATAGTTACTGTCCGATTTGGTTCAAAATAATTTTCCTTAAGAGTTTTTAGCATGATATATCAGCATGGAAATTTGCAAGTTTCTATCTCCTATAGTTTAAAAATGCTAGGGGGGGGACCAACTTACTAACTACTTTAGAGGCCGATTACTCGAAAATGGTCAACTTTATAAAAAAGTAATGTATGAAACCTTGCCTTTATTTTAAAAGACCTATTCTACGATACCCCACACGATGGGGAAGAGTGAAAAAATATTTTTCATCCCCACTTCACATGTATGGAGAGCCACCCCTAAAATATAAAATAATTATTTTTTTATGATCCCGAAACTGTGATCTATACACAATCTATAACTGCACCAAATTTCATCAATTTATATTCATAATTACAGGAGCTAGAGGCGCGGACAGACAGACAGACAGACAGACAGACGGACAGAGCGAAACTATAAGGGTTCCTTAAGTATTACGGAACCCTAAAAACGGAATTCTTAGTAAAGTAGCCTACGTTACACCTTATAATATTAGCTATCTGCAAGTGAAAGTCTCGTGAAAATTGATCCAGTAGTTTCAGAGATTAGCCGGAATAAACAGAGAGAGAGAGACAGTAAGAAAAAAAAATATATAAACTTTTATTTTTTAATACAAGTAACACTTTGTATGCATTAAGTAAAAAGCTGTTAATTTGAAATTAAAAACAGACACTTATTTTTTATTTATTTATATAGATAAACTTCTATGTCTATTATCAGGTAGCAGCAGGCTTAGCATGCGCATAGAAGAAACACCGAAGAATAGAAAATATGACAAATTGAAGAAACATTAATACCATTCGGAGCAAAATAGGTTTTATTATAAGGTAGCAAGGTCGATGTATCGTCGTTATAAGAAAGAACATTTCTTTTCTTTCCGAGCATGATTTCTCAAAATGGCCTCTTTTGACAGCTAAAGTTTTGACATTAAATTAAGAAACATTTTATTAATTTAATGTCAAAAAGTCCCACAATAATGTCAACCACTCCACACCATGGCGGTCCTAGACAAAAAGTTTCTTTACGTTGAATCATATACCTACTAGAATATTTGTTCGTTTTTGACAGAAGATTTCCCGGCAACCATTTTAAAAATATGGCTGTATAGAAATGTTGACTTCTATTGACGACCTTGTTATCATGGATTAAGATCTATTTTGTAACGAACTGTTTTGGATAGAATATTTCTTCTTCTATGGATCGCCATGCTAAGCCTGCTGGTAGAGAATTGATAGAGAATAATATAAGATTCAAAGCAGCAGTCAGCCGTAGCGTTGTATTAGTCTAGTAGCTAAATAATTTTCGACGTGTGTTAAGTAAAGTTGAATTAAAGTAATTCATACTTGACACAACAGTATAATTTACAAGATAGTAAATCATTAATCTAGCACTAGTAAGAAAATTGATTTGAATTAAATTCAGTTCTGAGTGCGGACAACCTTAAATCCGGTAGTTCATTAGTTCAATCGTGATTCGATATCAACAATCGTCACGGAAGTCAAAACACGCCAGAAAATTCCCAGACAACGCCAATACAATTACAAAATACGACTGCTATCATACGATCTCCTTGAAATAGTAATACACACTAAATATATTAACACCGATAAAATGAAATCAATTTCAATCACTTTTGTTGTTATAGTTTTAGGCAGCTTTACAGTTTTCTTACAGAAAACAGGGTAGAAAAAAATTGTGTGTAGGGATCATACGTGATAGAAGAACTTGTAAATATTACTTGTTCATCCTCATATTTTCTCTAGGAATTTTAGGATATAGAATTAGGTACGTGGATATCTTCACTGTTCGCGTTTCCGTTTAATCGAGTTTCTATGTCTATACTATACAAATATATAAAGAGGAAATGTTTGTTATGAATAGGCTCCAAAACTACTAGACCGATTGTGATGAAATTTGGGACAGATGTAAATTAGACCACGGGGAATGATATAGGCTACTTTTAATGGTGGGAAAATTTACAGTCCTCGTGAGATTTTCATTACCGGGCAAGAAATCGCGGGCGACATCCAGCAGGTATTAATTTTGAAGTAAAAGCTTAAAAAATATTTTACAGCTTCAAATTACTTTAACACGTAAACATAGAACGACAATTACTACAATTAAGCCTTGTCGCTAGACAAACAAATATCTAGTTCAGTCTAGAATCTAGATCTGTCTATGAGTTTTACACTAATAACAACACGGTATAACTTCCTCGTAAATATGACGTAGATAGGTACCGGCATTTAGGTCGTCGATGTAGGTTACCGGTTATGCGGTAGTTATGGCGTTATTTAACACGATTATGACTCTTATCTCACGGCAGGGCGGTGCAATAGGACTAAGTGCAAAATATATATTCAATTTACCAGCACCAGTTACAGATAAATCCAATTCAGAATTGTTTAAACATAAATTAAAGATAATAATCGTTATGTAAAACTAGCTAAAAGTAGCAGTTTTGACCTAATGGTACATTTAGATAAATAATCAGAATTACAAACTTCCAGGTACTAAAGTAACGCAAGCAAAATATGACGAATGTATACCGAAAGATATTGACTGACATAGCCCTTATACCCACGAGCGTTTTTTTGTGGTTGCGACATAGAAAACTGCACTGTAGATAGAACTGTGCGCTAATACATTAGAGCTGAAAATCGTGTAGAGCTGTCAGATCTGACATTTAACAGTTGACACATCGGTTTTTAGCTCTATTGTATTAGAATAGAGTGCAGTTTTTTTCGACGCGACCACAAAAATCTCTCGTGGCTACGAATTGTACGAAGAATTGGCATAATATGAAAAACTAAAATCAATCTAGTAACAGTTGCGCCTTAATTAAAACAACAAATAATTTTATCGTCAATTTATTACCTAAAATACAAATATACAGTTACAATTTTAATAGGAATTTAAAGATCGTTCAAAATTAGTGATGACGTTGGGCGGAGTAGGTGTGGTGATTGGGGCCAGAGTTTTGTACCACCGCATGGAAACTAGAACAAAAACATTGTTTATAAGCTACTTGAAGTTTACAAACAATAATTCATTATGATTTCCAAACGAGTTTGGAACAGGTTTGTTGACACTTGTTTGAAAATGGAGTCGGAGGTCGATTCAGGTCGAGCTTACCGGTTAGTCCACCATGTGATGACGAGCCTCCGTTAGTAAATGTCAGGCAAGTTTATTAGCTTTAGAATGTTTTTAATGAATTTAATCTTTCATTTATACCTAGTAAATATTTTATCTATTGAATGAGAACTCAGGTTTTTAGGTTTTGATGCTGTAGTTTATATAGTAAATAAATATATATATTATAGTAAAAAAAACTTTTTCACGCTTAAATTAATTTATGATTATATTAAGTTGTGCCTGCCTTATTTTATTACACCTAACAAATTCTTATATTCGTAAAATGCAAATTAAATTGCTGCTTTCATAGACTAAATTCTATGTGATCAAAATGTAACCATGGATGTTTGGTAAGGATTTTGCGTAATTTAGGAAATTACAAAACTTAACTGCGACACTTTTAAACCAAAGTTACGACCGCGTTGACACTGATCAAGTAAACTGTTCAAAAGTCACGTACTTTAAAGTATTTTAGAAATGTTATAAAAATTCTACATGCATGGAGTGTTAAATAATAAGTGTTAATAAAATTACATTTCTACGATTTGTAATATTGTTACTTAAGCGTTATATTTCAGCTTAACAGCCTCCGTGGTCTAGTGGTTAGAGCATTGGTTCTCGACTCTGAGGTCGTGGGTTCGATTCCCGCGCATTGGAACAACAAAAAATGTCGTTTCGAAGTTTGGTTAGAACAATGCATTCTGATCACCTGATTGTCTGACAAGAAAGATGATCCATGCGTCGGATGGGCAAGTAAAAAGTCGGACCTACGCCTCATCTCTCATCAGTCGTGTCGGTTATCCGTCCCACTGGATTACGAGAGTAAAGGAAGAGAGAGTGCTCTTATGTACTGCGCACACACTTGGGCACTACAAAATTACTACTGCGTAACTGGACTGGTTTCAATGAAACCGGCCACCGGCACCGAGATCGGTGGGGAGTTAGTTATTATTATATTTCAGCTTATATGCAGATATAATAGTTTAAAGAAAACATTGCTTCCATATATTTATTTTTAAGTAATAATATTATAACCTAAAAACATACGTTATATACCTTCAAAATTCAGGATGAATAAATTCAAGTGCACTTAAAACCTCATTAAACTAATGCATGGGCTGTATGGCTTATTTTGTGTGACTTTAATGATGATTTTATGGATTGTTTGAAGTGAATAACTTGATTTGAATGTAAGTATGGTTTGATTATGTTCGATAATTTACATTCAATACTGGGTTAATTTTATATGTCAACTTGTTTTCGAGACGTCTTTGAATGCTTTTATCTAAATTGTTAAGAATTTTCTTTATAAATAAACCTGTTTTATATTAATTTATTAATAACACTATTTTGATATATGCTACGTTGAAAAGGCGTAAGCCACCGTTTCTAACCTTTTTCAATGACGTTTGGTAACATTTTTAGGGTTCCGTAATACTTGAGAAATCCTTATAGGTACGCTCTGTCCGTCCGTCTGTCTGTCTATCTGTCCGCGCTTCTAGTCGGTCGTCGGTAATTATGAATATAAATGGATACAATTTGGCATAGTCATAGATTCTGTACAGATTTCAGATTTGGCATCACAAAATTATTATAATTTTATATTCTAAGGGTGGCTCTCCATACGTATGAAGTGGGGATGAATTTTTTTTCTTTCTATCCCATCATACGGGGTATCGTTGAATAGGTTTTTTAAAATAAAGGGAAAGTTTTATACATAACTTTTTTATAAAGTCGAAGATTTTCGAGTAATCGGCCTCCAAAGTGATTTATAAGTTGGTCCCCCTATGGCATTTCTAAACTATAAGACTTATAAACTTGCAATTTTCAATGCTGATAAGATCATGCTAAAACTCTTTAGGAAAATTATTTGTTTCAAACCAAATCGGACAGTAACTTTTGAAGTAATTTGGATAAAACATACTACGCGTTTATAGTTATGGAACCATCCTTAGACATGCTCTTGGTTAGGTTATTTATCTTAACCATAACTTACAACACTTATGTCTGAAACTCACCCGGAGTGGTCATCTGCAGCGTAAGACACCTTCCTGACAGAGCCATCAGGCTGCACCAGGGAGTATTCCCCTTTCACCACGTCTCCATCACGCACCTCGTGTTGGGATTTGTTGTCCCCAGTGAGCGGGTCCGCAACAGAGTAGCCGAATTTGTAGTGAGGGTGGACCTGGAAAAAAAAAGATAAATAATTAATTATTGTTCCCTATATTTTTCATATTTCAATGAGCAAATGATACAGTAGATACTTATTAAGCGGACTGATTATTTTTGTATTCGCATAACCAAAATTCTAAATAGAAAATTAAATGTCTGATTTCTGCACTTATTTTTGCAAAAAAAAAAAATACAATTAAATAAAAATATAAATGTAATTAATAAAAACAACTAAAACAAACATATGAATGTTATATTTAGGTTTTCTCAATAAATATCACTTACGTTATAGTTACTGGCGTAACGGCCGGCGTAACCACGATAGGCTCCAGCACCGGGGTATCCAGCCAGACCTCCAGTAAGACCATTACCGTGAGACAGTACATTTGCGTGTAATCCAGCCAGCGGGGCTGCGTGACCCAAGGGAACTCTAGCAATAGCTCCAGCTAAGGGAGCACCATGAGTAAGAGCAGAATGAGCCAAAGGAGAGTATGCAGCGTGAGGGGCAGCAATCGATTGGGGAAGGAGACCAGAGTGTGCATGGTGTCTAAGTTGACCGAGACCTAAGTGACCAGCGTGAGCATACGCAGAAGGAGGAGGGTGGGAAACAACGTTACTGTAAGCCACTTGAGGCCTGTGGGCTAGAAGACCGCCGTGAGCACCGGCGGAGTGTGATAAGTGAGCTGCTGGGGACAAATCACCATGGACTAATGGTGCATTAGGGGCATATGAAGCGATCTGAGGGTATCCTGAGAAACCAGATAAACCAGAAACACCCAAATGTCCTGCAGTGGCTAAACGTCCTGCATGGGCTATAGATCCTGCATGAGTAAGGGGTCCTGCATGAGCAAAATTTCCATGGGATAGGGGAGATCTGTGACTTAAAGCGGAGATGGAAGCCAGGGGATTAGCATAAGACAAAGCATTGGGCAGAGCTAAATTAGCGTGGTTGACAGCGGGAACCACTTTCTCAATATAAGTATGGGATATAGCTCCACCAGCAGCTAAAGGATTGGCAAGTCCAAGACCAGCATTTGCTAAAGGAGAGCCATGTAAACCATGAGCAGACAAAGGAGATACATGGCCTGCATATGGAGTAGCACCATACAATTGCTGAGGAATTGGGCTGTGTGGACCACCATAACCTAAGCCTGCTTGACCTAAATGTAAATTAGCTGGACTCAAGTGGGCACCCGCATGATGCGTGTCATGTATGTAGCTGGTTTGTGCTAGCGCTAATACAGCACCAAATATAAATATCTGAAACAAAAAAAAAAAAAAACATTTACAACTTTTCTATTACTACTTATTCAATACAATATTTATTTACTTTTGTTTTTTTATTATAATTTAACAATTTGAATCCTCTTTTAAGCAATAAATTATTTGTTTATTAAACGAGTAAGTTACGATAATTTGGTAATTCTCATGATGATGCTGTTTTGTTTTTATAAACGTATTTCAATATTTTTAGACAAAAATCCTCAATAATATATTTTTAAAACTTACTTTAGTAAACATTATTTTGTTGGAATACTAATTGCAACTGATGTTCTATTGTTGAATATTAGTTGGTTTTATAACAATTCAAATCCTCGGTGGGGTGAAAAGAGCGCGGCATCTTCAAAAGGTCACTGGACTACTTAATTAACGAATTACATTCATTATGTTGTAACGTAATTTTAATCAAGTAAATAATAAGAGAATTATGAATTAATATAAATATTAGCAAAACTATATTCCTTAAAAGAAAACGTTTTCAGAAAATAATATTTGAAGAAAACTGAAAGTGAAGATTTCAGAAAGTTAAACAAATTTTGCCACCGGCTTAACCCTAAATTGGCGATTAGATTATAGAATAGACTACAAATAAAACCAATTATACATTTAAGTAAGTGAAATGAAGATATTGCTTTATTTGTTTTGTCGAGCAAAACAATTAAAGTAATATTTTCATTTCACATAATTAAATCAGGCAGAAAACCTCAAGCGGCGAAAGTATGAGAACCTTAGTAGGGATCTAATATTTGAACCGTTTGGGGTTGAAACCCTAGGTAGATGGGGTCCGGGGGCACACAAACTTTTCGGAGAAATTTCGAAAAAACTCGTAGAGGCCACCCGAGACCCCAAAGCCGGCACCTATCTGGCTCAAAGATAAATCTTTAAGATAAACCTCGCTGGATGGCTATGCTAAAGCATAGCCATCCAGCGAGGGAATTCTTTGAGCCTGATAGGCACTCTGCCTGATGGGGACGACCTAGAGGTTTTCTTATTTTTATAGCATATCTTGTACTTTAGTTTTATCTTTTTTAGTTTTTTATTTCTTTCTTTCTTTTAGTCTGTAAATAACTTAAAGTAGATAGTTATTATTATTTTATTGTAAAATTGTTTAATCTTGTACTAAATATTGAGTTGCATATTTTCTTTAAAAATAAATAATAAAATTAAATTGTCAGTATAATTCTTTTTGTCTATTTTTTGTTTTATTACAGTAAATATATTTCATTCATTTCATTGCAACAATTGATTTATATTAGAATCTAGAATATTGAGACATGAGAATTTAGAGTATGTTTTAAACATGTCTAGTGTCCGTATATACCTATTACAGTTGTTATTCGTAGACCGTAGTATAATAGTATTACATACTATTACCAACGCATATTCAGTGTCCAGTGATTGGTTTGGAATGCGGATTTAATAAGAATGAACTACGATTATGAATATTCGAGTCTGAATCTATTCCCATGACGTGAATTTCAGCATTTTGGTAATCTTTTTAGGTTAGAAATTATTTCCACAAAATGATAATGTTTTGATTTATAATTGTTGAAATTATTAAATAAGCACATATTTAAAAAACGTATTATTTTTTGTTGATTTAGATCTTAAACATAATTATTTTAATTAGTTATGTTGTTAAAATATATTGTAATATTTCATGAATTCACGATACAATCATTACCTTTCAAATATTTGTAATAATTTCAGTTTCATTTATATTATAAATCAAACCCTAAGTAGATAATTAAGTATTATTAACAAAATTTTAATAGTTTCATGTAGGAGTAATTTTGCTCTTATACTAGAAGAAAAAAAAACTAAGAATTCATTTTGAAAATTTACTCTTTTTATTAAGACCTTCGCTTATTGTTATGATCTTCGCTAGAAAATGATTATCAATTTTTTTTAGCAAAACTACCTCTTGAACCATTGACCTTAATTATGATAAACTAATGTTTTTTGTCATGCAACATAAAAACCAGTAAACTTTATCTTATCTAATTATCAGCTAGTGTATTTAGAACATTTACAATCTTTTCTGGGCAGGTAATTAGTAGAATAAATGATGAGTTTTGTAATTTGCATTTTTGCAAAAGATAATATCTCGTAATTTGATTATTTTAAGATTGTTGTATAAATATACACGGCTTGTTGGTTTTTATATCAATCATTGTTCATCTACAAACAAGTCAAAATGTTTACCTCAGTAAGTACTGTGCAAGTTTAGTGCTTTTGAATCTAGAATTAGGATATATCCTAATCTAAATTAGGACTTCTAATGCTACTTTTTATTCCAGAAAATAAATAGCTCTCGTGAAAACATCTCGTAAAATAATATAAGCCTCTAACATAAAATTGTGAATGGATGAATATTGAAAAGGAAGACGAAACTATTTTGATTAAACATTTACAATCTCATTAAACAAATGCTGTAAATTTCGTAGTATTGTAAATTACATTTTCATTTTAGGTTTTAGCAATTGGAGCTCTTTTGGGTGGTGCCAGTGCCGGGCTTTTACAAGGCCAGACCAACTATGGCTCCGCCTTAGGCATTGCACCACAACTTGCCGGTTACGGATACTCGTCACCGCTGGCCTCTCAGCTCGCTTACTCAGGCCAGCTTGGATATTCTGGCCAATACTCTGGGAGCATTGGTAACTATGTAAGAGTTATTTTTATTTATGCCAGAAATATGTGGTTTCCTCGTACTTAAGTAGAACTTTGCATGTGCAGGGTGGACTAGAGAAAAAGTGGTGAGTGACGCGTCTCTAAAATTTACCACTGCAATTCCTGTGTAGCCAAGTCAACCGTGGTAGCCAACCACAAAAACCCTTTGATATTATCTCAAGAGTTCCTGAGCGATATGCTAAATCTGTTTTCGCACCCGCAACGATATTAATCAGAGGAATGTTAGAGTAGGAAGTATTCCAGATGGTTCGCGATGAATTTTATTACACCATTGGTTTTTACACCACAGGCCCACCCTAAATACGACTTTGCTTACTCCGTGGCGGACCCCCACACCGGCGACCACAAGTCGCAGCACGAGACCAGAGACGGTGACGCCGTGCACGGCTTCTACTCGCTGCTGCAGCCCGACGGCTCCGTGCGCAGCGTGCACTACACCGCCGATGACCACCGCGGGTAAGGCAACGTAAAAACTTACTAGATGTGATAGTGTGATTAATGGATAACAAAATATATTAGAAACTGGTGAATGGCTCCGCCAAAAGACTTATCACGCATCTGGCATCATATAGCTATGTCGATCTAATCTCGATTGATACATATTTTGCAAATATTTGAAATTTGTATCTGCTCATATTGTTTGTTAATAATCTCTACTAGCTTTTGCCCGCGGCTCCGCCCGTGTAAATTTATTATCCCGCGGGAACACTACTTTTTCAAGACAAAAATATCCTATGTCCTTTCCCGGGACCCAAAGTATGTCTATACCAAATTTCATAAAAATCGGTTCGGCGGTTAAAGCGTGAAGAGGTAACAGACAGACAGACACACTTTCGCATTTATAATATTATTAATATAAGTATTAGTATATTAGTGACTATAATTAGTATATTAGTAATATAAGTAAATTAGTAATTAGTATTAGTATAGATTATAACAATAAATCCTAATTCATCTAGCAATTTAAAATTTGTTACAGATTTAATGCAGTCGTCCAGAACTCCGGGGTGTCTGTGCATCCTCAATCCTACAATCGTCATTACTAATTTACTTTCTGTGTATAACTTTTAAATAAAGTTAAAAATTGAATAATACATTTTCTTTTCATATCTAAGTATGGTCAAATCTATCAAGACGTACTATTAGATAAATTGTTTAGTGTAAATGTAACTATTGTTGTTTCTGTTCATGTACGTTAGTTGTATCGTTTTTATAACATGTTTCATTGTTAGTTTAATACTATGCGTCAGTAATTTTATATACGATTTTGTCTTAAAATACTTCATTTAGGTATAATATTAATCACTAGATATATAAAATATTTAATTTCACATTTTTAAGTTCTACTGCTATTGACTGAGAATTCGTCTCCAAATTCATAATCTTTTACGGACATCTTTCAACCAACAGTTAATTAGATTATTACACAAGATGTCGAAAAGAGACCGCAACACTTTTAATCTAATATAAGCGCTCGTGTAAACTAGCCTTATAACATCGTTCTCACGGGTGCTCGGTAACCAAATTAAGTTTAATTAATTAACTTTTTCAAATGTCATTAAGATAAATAGGTGGGTGTAATAATTTTGTTTCTCACTTTAAATACAACTGAGTAAACAAAAGCACGAGTTTTTTTGTAAATAACAACATTATTTTTTTTAAATTATTTCAGAGTCTGTTTACTGTAAAATTTTCACACATCAATTTGTTATTCATTAATTCAAGAAGACTAATCTGTTTTAAATGTTTTTTTTAATGTTTTAACAAAATCATAAATTTCCTAAAATTTTAGCAACATGGTTAAGTTTTCCTTCATCTAGATTCTAGAATAATCCAGCATATTATTAATCGATCAGAAAGTTGAGATACATTTTGGAGTTTTCTAAATCATTGGAGTAATAATAATAATAACTTTCCTTCATCTTTCTCCATCTTTTGAAAATAGAACGGGAAAAATGCTCAGACGTCTTATAAGCCAAGTGTTCATAAAGACGATTTTAGAAGGAAAAATAAAAGAAAAGTGGGGAAGGGGAATGCCGAGATAAAACTATATCGATCAAGTGATTGAAAATGTAAATGTCATATCTTAACCAGTGATAATGTCCTTACGGAGGACAGAGAGCGGCGGAAGCTCCACAAGAGCAAAGCTCTTAAATCAAGAAAGATAAAGTTATTAAATGACTTAAATAAAAAAAAATATAAATGATCAAACATAAAAAGTATTTATTGAAACAATAAGACTTTGGTAGTGAAGTTGATAAATCGTAGGTATTTACAAAATACTTTACGTCCATATACATTAATATCCATATCCATGATACGGTTCGGGGTGAATTGATGGCGCTGAGTTATGGACTACCGCGTTGAATCTGAAAGACAAACATAATTATTAATCTGTTTCTATATATATAAAAGAAAGTCGTGTTAGTTACACCTATTTATAACTCAAGAACGGCTGAACTGATTTGGCTGAAAATTGGTGAGGAAGTATCTTAAAACCAGGAGAAGGACATAGGATACTTTTTATCCCGTTCCCGTGGGACTCAAAATTCGAGAACGGCTGGACCGGTTTGGCTAATTTTGGTCTTGAAATAATTGGGGAAGTTCAGAGAAGGTTTGAACCGTGAGAAATATTGAAAAAGTGTAGGTTGTAGGACTAGGACGTAGGTTGTCGGTTGAATTGTAGGTGTAATAATTTATTCATTCCAGTTCATATTTAAGACAGAACAACGTATGTCGGGACAGCTAGTAATAAATAACTAATAATTATATACTTAGATAATGCTTGAGAATAAGAGTGGTACCGTATGTTTTAAAATAGTATTTTTGTCTCTTTCTTTCTTCTTTCTTATTTTTATGTTGTACTAGCAGTTTTCCATCGCTCCGCCGCCCCGGCGTGTAAATACTATCGGGTATCCCGTGAGAATACTGAATTTTTCGGAATAAAGAGTAGCCTTTGTTTTGATCCCAAGCCTAAACTATTACCATATCAAATTTTATCAAAATCCGTTCAGTAGTTTTTGCATGAAAGAGTAACAAATGTGAAAGTTTGTGAGGATGTATGGACATCCTCACAAACTTTCACATTTATAATATTAGTAGGATTTGGTAGGTGTTGTGTATTCACAGATAATTTTCATATTATTATTTTGAGTGGGCTTACCCATTGTGATCATCAGCGGTGTAGTCGACAGTACGTACGGAGCCGTCGGGCTGCAGCAGCGAGTAGGAGCCGTGTACGGCGTCACCGTCTCTGGTCTCGTGCTGCGACTTGTGGTCGCCGGTGTGGGGGTCCGCCACGGAGTACGCAAAGTCGTATTTAGGGTAGTCCTGAAATCAAAATTATTATTAATGTACTTTATTTAAAATATACTGAAAGATCTTGGTTAAGATTCGAACTCGGAAATTTCGTTTTTGCAACGTTGTATGGATGAAAATGTTAATTGTATGGGCGCTGTCATGATTTTCATACAAATCATATAAATCCTGAACAAAAAGATCGGACGGAATATCTTCTTATTGATTCCTCATGTTATATATTCTAATAAATCACAGTAAAACGGACCTATACAAGAGCGATTCTTGAATTAAGAATACGATTTATGATAGATATTAGATAGGTTATTAATAAAGTTTTCAAACTAAAAATCTGTTTTCTGTGGAAGATTTTGGAAGAGGAACATTTTATTCCTTACATATTCATCATGTCCATCGTAGTGAGCGCCGTAAGCGAGGGGTGCGGCGTAGTGAGCGAGCGGCGCGGCGTGCACGAGCGGCACGGCGTAGTGAGCGGGGGCGGCGAAGTGGCCCAGTCCATGGGCATCGTGGTGGACTACACTCTGGGATGACAGCGCTGGTCCCGGGTAGTACCCCGCGCTGGCTACAGCCACTAGAGCTCCGAGGATAACGATCTGAAAAAAAGAGAGAATTTATGATTTTTAAATTTATCTATTAAATAAGATTAACAATAGGTAACCAACTAAATAAGGGAGAAGTAAGTAACACACTCGAAACAGCAACTTTTCCACAAAAGTGCAGCTTAAAACTATTATGAGTTGTGATAATTAATTTTAAAACAAATATGACCTACTGTTCACATCAACATTAATTTTAAGATCATAAAAATCGATAATGTGGATATGGTAATATGTTTTAATCGACTTTGTTAATTGTATAATGTTAATATTATGCTAATCATTACAGACATCTGTTTCTACTATTTTTGTCAGGCTTACGAGACTCGTATTGTATATAAAAGGCATGAAAGTACTAAAAATAAAGTGGGTTAATTAAATAAACAATAACGTAACAATAATATTACGATATGGTCATTAAAAAGTAATTATATTTTTTATCGATGAAGGCTATCTGTAGATATAATTATTCCAATAAAAGTTGAAATCAATATAAATGTCCCTATTAATTTTAAGGAGTTTCCGCCCTAGAAGTATAATATTGTATTAAGCTTGTAAGCTTAATACAATATTATACTTTTACGGTAGAAAGAATATTGAAATTCGATTGATGAGTTATAACGATGTTTCCAAGCCCTTATATTTTGAAAGGTTCAGTAGACATAAACTTCTGAAGTTAAACACCAATAGTCATTATTTTATATGAAAAATATAGAACACTCCCTTATTTATATACCTATGTAAAGAACATTATTATTTCACATTACACTCCCTTATTTCGATATGTGAAGAATATAGTACTCTCCTTTATTTTTAGGACAGGAAGACAACCCCTTATTTCCATAATGGTACCAAATAAAATCTGTATTTGTTTAAATTGATAACAAATAAAATCTTTATTATAGTAAAAGCAGCACTGCTGGTTTTTCTAAAATAAATGTTCTAAAAAACCAAAGAATTGTATTATTAACACTGTATTTGATTTAGTTTAATGGGACTGCACTCACTTGGAACATTTTGCGGACAGATCTAATCGGTGATTGATGTCAATACTAGCGGTTATTGGGTTTTTATATAATTTGTATAACCAGTGAAGCATATTTTACGATATAACAATAGTTGTAAGTTAAGGTCGTAGCAAGACCACAAAAATAATGTGTGTCATGGTATTTGATATAAGAACGCACGCACATTTTGGAGCACGTAGCAACAAAAGCCCTGACCGTTAATCATCATTATCAACTATAGGTAGTTTTAATGCATCAATACCCATCGTGCCCGTATAATCCGATTCCTGGCATAAATAACATGTAATCTAATTTTAAACACTATATTCCAGTACACTGAAAAAAAAAACAGGTTTGATTCAGTCATTTATGTGACACAGCGCTGTAAATATTTTTCTCCCTCCAATTCACTCCATACGGCAAAACTAAATTTCAATTTTCTCTCTCTAATTGGGTAGACGACTACATCTAAAATATTAAGTTTCATTAATATACTCAGTTTCGTAGTATTACTACTTCGTAAATGTAAAATAATATAGTATTTTATGTATAGTTTAGTAATTAGATACATTTCAATAGTACAAAAAATCTATATTTTTTTGCTAAATTAGTAAACAAAACCTACATTAGTTAATAAACGCTCGGAAATCGGAAATATTTACTAATAAGTTCCTGCGTCCGTATACTTCATACATTTTATCTGAGCGTGACGTCACAGCTATGTACGACTTTAGTATGGATATGCGTTTTCAACAAATGTCGTCGCAAACGTATATGTAAAACGTCAATTCATAATTGGATGCTGATAAGCAATAATAATTTTGTGGGTTGACAACCCACAAAATTACTAAAATTAAGATGTTGATACTAATCGCTTTCTCTGGCGATAAACTATACTTTTCAAAATAGCGTTAAATTAATTAAATCATTTTCATACTGAAAAACTGATACAAACTTTTGACACATAGTTGAAATTCTATGAAAATAAATTTAATTACACACGATTTTCTCAAAATGACGATCTTGTGGGTTGACACATTATTGCTTATCAGCGTCCAATTTAAAATCAATAGAAAAATGTATATAAAATATTTTATAAAATCTCGTTTACTTATTATACACGGGACTTATTAAATTTTGTAAACAAATCGCTGTACCTTTGAATATATAGACTTTTCATATACTGTTTCTTCTGAGAAGTTACTTTTAATTAAGAGTACTATTCATTATGCAACAAAAAAAATTCAGTCGTCAAGCCTAATGTTTTGATGATGATGATTACTAATCATCATACTCTCCGCCATCATCATACCATACACCAACCACATTATAATAATATAGTAGGTACTTTTCATAGTTTATTACACCGATACGGATATCTTTGAACATTACTCTGCCGTTTGTGGACCTATTTGTAAAATTCTGTTTTTTTATTGTAAAGGGTGTAATTCGAAATTGGTCCCTTTGTAACCAAAGTAGAGACCTGATGATAACATCCATGAGGAATCGAGTTATTGGTTTGCTCACTTCCTTTCTGGAAATTTCGACCTAAAAATGAACCTCGCGGTCGTCCGAAGACTTTGGTCGACAATGACAAATTAAAGGCGATTGTGGAAGCTGATGATACACAATCTACGGCTGAATTATTAGCAGCAGCTTTCAACGTTAGCGTCAAAACAATATTGGTCTATTTGCGTCAAATTGGCAAAGTAAAAAAGCTTGACAAATGGGTGGCCCACGAACTGAATGATCGCCAGCGCGAAGTACGCGTCGAGACGTGCCTTGCACTGCTCAACAGACACACAAATGAAGGAATTTTGAACCGCATTTTTACCTGCGATGAAAAATGGATTTTGTGTTTAATCCGCAAACGCTCAGCAAGTTGGTTGAATCCTGGTTCAGCACCTAAACAATGTCCTAAACGAAAACTTACCCCTAGAAAAGTGATGGTCACTGTTTGGTGGTCTAGCGCCGGTGTGATTCATCACAGCTTCCTACCAAACGGGGTGAGGATTACTGCAGATATTGTGAACTGTGAAGAACTGAACACAATGATGGAGAAGCTGGCACATCTCCAACCAGCATTGGTCAATCGCTCGTCTCCGCTGCTCCTGCACGACAACGCGGGACCTCATACTGCACAGCAGACGGCCTTCAAGTTGCAAGAACTGGGGTCGGAAGCTCTCCGTCATCCGCCCTACTCATCAGACTTTGCGCCTACAGACTACTACTTTTTCCAGAATTTGGATAACTTCTTGGCGGGAAAAAAATTCAATACCCGAGAGGCAGTACAAAATTCCTTTGAAGAATTTGTTGCCTCCAGTCCAGCTGATTTCTTTAAGAAGGGCATCAATAAACTGCCACTGCGATGGTAAAGATGCATTAATTGCATGGGTGATTACTTCGATTAATACAAATAAAAAATACATGAAAAAAATACGTTTTTATACAAAACAATTTGATAGGTAAAGACCTACTACGTTATTATCCCTTTTCACCAAATGTCAACTTTTTTAAAGTGATCTCCTACACATTCTAAATAAGCAGCAGTTATTAACAGTCAATATTGCACACTTTATACGAATATCCATTCGTATAAGATGTCCGTCCATATTGCCCATAACAACAGTACAAATGATGATAGCTATTTATTTATTGGTTTATAAATTAAAATTAAAATTATGTGATCTGAGAGCGAGCGTATTACTAGGGTTGTCACTCTTAACTTAACGCTCTAGTCAAGTTTTTATTAAATAATAATAATAAGAGATGATCACTTTCTGTCAAAGTACATAGAAAAAATTATTAGTAGAAAAACTTCATGGGGTATTGTAATTAAAATTTTGTTGTTTCTTTATTCATTGTTTAATAACTAGCTTCATATTTACAAAAGTATAATAAATATTTACAGTCATTATAATTATCAAAATTATATAATTAATAATGATGGTAGGCAGGGGCGTGCTGGGGATGGACAGCGGGGGCTGAGTTTTCCACGACAGCGTTGAATCTGAAATGAGAATTTTACATATTATTATCAGGTACTCGTGACACCTACGGCACGCGGTCTATACAGCGTTGATATAAGTGTCCTTACCCATGGTGGTCATCGGCGGTGTAGTGCACGCTGCGCACGGAGCCATCGGGCTGCAGCAGCGAGTAGGAGCCGTGCACGGCGTCACCGTCTCTGGTCTCGTGCTGCGACTTGTGGTCGCCGGTGTGGGGGTCCGCCACGGAGTACGAGTAGTCGTACTTGGGGTGAGCGTACTCGTCGTGGCCGGCGTAGTGGGCGGCCGGGGCGTAGGCCAAAGGGGCGGCGTGGACCACGGGAGCGGCGTAGGCTACAGGTGCAGCGTGCAGCACTGGGGCGGCGTGGGCGGCGTAGGCCAGCGGCGCGGCATAGTGGCCGGCGTCGTGACGGACGATGCTCTGTGAGGAGACGGCGTGGCCGTGCCCACCCAGCAGACCGGCGTTGGCTGCGGCCAACATGGCGCCGAAAGTGAAGATCTAAAATCAAATAAATGTATTATATTATTATTAATTTAAAAATTTACACATGTAACGATATTTCAAAATAAAATATTATTATCTATAATTGCATTTCATACGAAAGACATCAACGCGTTACGCGTATGACTACAGTGCTTTTTATAATAATTATTATTTTATTATGCACTTAAATTTCATTTTATTAGAAGAGAATAATATAAATTAATGCATAACATTTATAGTTTTACAATTTTAATAGGTTCAGTTCAAACAGTGAATGCTAATTTATTTAAAAAGTTTAATAAACTTAAGACAATTGTTGCCGCAATTTCTTGCTGCAATAAATTTTAATAACTCACTTTGCTAAGCATTTTGTAAGAGATTGTTGTACAAGTGTAATGTCAATGTGTTTGACGAATGGTTTTATACAAGTCGACAGATATTGAAGTGGGGCGAAATGCACCTTGACTTTGCAACATACAGTGTGAAGGACAAAATTGCCAATTAAAAAGTAAGTTTGGTGATAAGTTTTATAAATAACTAGCTGTTGCCCGCGACTTCGTCCGCGTCAACTGATGGCGCAATAATGCATCAATTTCGATCAAATTTGATTACCATAAAAAAGGTTACCAAGAACTTAAGTCAATCTTAAAAGATTTTTTTAGATCATAGAAAAAGAGGAATAATTATTTCATACATATTTTTTTGTAACTTGAGCCGTTTACGCAGCGCACGCAACGGAAGCCCTCAAATAAAGCTCAAATGTGAATAATTTTCCCCGTTTTTGCAACATTCTCACTGATGCTTCGCTCCTATTAGTCGCAGCGTATATAACGTATATAGCTGAAAGCCTTCCTCGACAAATGGACTATCCAACACAAAAATAATTTTTCAATTCGATTTAGCAGTTCCTGAGATCAGCTTGTTCAAACAAACAACGTAAGCCCTCAAAGATGAATAATTTTCCCCGTTTTTTCCACATTTTCCACTGATTCTTCGCTCCTTTTGGTCGCAGCGTAATGTTATATATAGCTTAAAGCCTTTTTCAACAGAAGGACTGACTATTTAACACAAAAATAATTTTTCAATTCGATTAAGTAGTTCCTTAGATCAGCGCGTTCAATCAAACAACGTAAGCCCTCAAAGATGAATAATTTTCCCCGTTTTTCCCACATTTTCTACTGATTCTTCACTCCTATTGGTCGCAGCGTGATGCTATATAACCTAAATCCTTCCTCTATAAATAGATTTTTCAATTCGAACCAGTAGTTCCTGATAGCTACTATAGATTAGCGCGTTCAAACAAAAAAACTCTTCAGCTTTATAATATTAGTATAGATAGCTGATGCCCGCGGCTCGTCCTGCGTATGTACAGTAACCCACGGGAACCGTATACGTACCGCGATAAAAAGTAGCCTATGTTCTTCATCGTGGTCTACTTTACATCTGTGGCAAATTTCATGATAATAGGTTTAGTAGTTTTTACGTAGAAGTGTAAAAAAATTTTCCTACGGGAACCGTATATTTCTCCGAGATAAAAAGTAGCCGATGTCCTTCTCTCTTGGTCTCCTTTATATCTGTGCCAAATTTCATGATAATCGGTTTAGTAGTTTTACGTGAAACTGTAAATAAAGTATCCACAGGAACATTACGTGGAAGACAGACAAACAGACACACAGACTTTCCCATTTGTAATATAGCATTCGCAAATATTTAAGATTTTCATCCTTCTTTTTAATATTATATATCTATGTTTTCATCAAATTTAACTTGTAACGCATTCTTGTCAGATATCTATTTTTCAACATGATGACAATATAGTATTATGTCAAAATAAAAATAAAGCTCCCCATTCACAGGCTATCGATTGCTTCGATCAAATTGGAAATTAATTCGTATTTGAAAGTGAATTGCTAACGACAAACTATTACATAAAATGATTAGTGTAAGACCTACCAGCTAGTTTTTGCGGTGGGGGTCAAGAGTTAGAACAAAATTTACGCGTATATATACGAATTTCATATAAAAAGTATAGTAAGGTGGTCCTAGGATCTCAGACTGTATTAAATTTTTATCTAAACCGATTTACTTGCAACTACGAATCCAGTAAATGTTTAAATTGTAAAGACTGAATCGATCGATCGCTTGTGAGTGGGAGCTTTAAATCAAAAGCACTAAGGAGTATTTATATCAATTTTAAAGCAAATCGCTCCCAAACAACTTTCTTTCCCTTTTTATTCCCGTTAAGGGACGAATTTCAATAAACTATGATACACGAATTCCATCAATTCTGTTACATAATGTTTGTGCAAAATATGAAGTAGACTGGACCAAGGAATCACGTTGTCCCATACAAACTGTTTTCCCCCTTTTCACCCCCTTAGGAGTCGAATTTCGAAAAATCCCTTCTTATCGGATCCCTACGCATTACAAAGAGCAAGCCCTGCAAGTTTCAAGTCTCTACGATCAGCGGTTTAGGCTGTGCGTTGATCCATCAGTCATTCAGGACAAAGGATTTTATATGTATAGATTACAACGCAGTAGACTTATTTAAAACTAAATATGACCTTGACTTAAATTGGCTTATTGTCTTTATTTTTTAATGTTATAATGCGGCTAATAATAATAAATAATACTAGCAACTCTGTATTTTCTATCAGGATCCACAACATTAGAGGTTCATTGAATGGATATGAAAGAAGGACTACCTAAAGATTTTTAAAAAATACGAGTAATACGCCTGATAGTCCACATGTCCACGGTCGTGATTTTTCACTCCATGGAAACATCACCGCTGAACGGCACAAAATATACCGGAATTTTATAAGCCGCGGCGATCCTGTATTGTGACGAGCATTTGTACAGTGACGTGAATTAGCCTGTTAACGTTAACAACGCACTGTGTCACAACATGCACCATTATACGTTAAAGACGCACATGAGTGAAATTCACGTATTTTATGGCCAACATTGATAAAAACAAAGTTACTCCGATTCAAAAATAGTAACCTAATTTAGAAACAATACATATGACTAATGACGCCATCTAACTTTGTTACTAACGATTTTTTAGGTAGGTATATTTTTAAATTGTGAAAAAAATCATAATCAAGCCGTTTTTTTTACATATTTCGAAAAAAGATATATAGATAGCTATTTTGCGCTTTGCTAAATAAAATAGAGCAAACGCAACAATATTTATGAATTTAATTGAACAAATCACAATTTTTCAGACAGTAATTCCCAGCGTATCATTTCAATTAGTCGAAGAGAACTATTGAGTTTTATAGTTAAAGTTAAAGTTCGGGAAATAACACACTGTGAAGACGAATTACCAAATTTTATCAAAAAGAGTTCTAAACCAACCTCAAACTATTATTATAGACAAACCGCAACTTTTCGACATTCGCATGGGAATCAAAACCTACAGGGTGCTTCCCGTGAACTCAGAATCTTGAAATTTGCTACAAAGCAACGTCTTATAGCACAGATAAAGGAATAATTGCGATTAACCGTAAATTTTTAGTTACATCATGTAATAAAAAATTGTAATCATTTTAAACTCACTACCCCTGTCCTCATGAACATGTAGAGGTATTTAATTAGTATTATTAGTATATTAAATATTTTCACTAAATACTAAAGAATTGCAGGAAAATTGTCTGTAAAGATACAATTTTGAGGTAAAATTTGTAAATTTTTCAAATGCACTTTTCTCAAAAAGTATAGTTACATCTCATCACCCTGAGAATGATGCAGGGAAGTTAGGTGATCCATGTGATCTCTTTTATGAATCTATAACATTAATAAAAATAGCGTCGGTGGTTCTCGAGAAAATCGAGGACAAACATACATATATACAAACATACGGGTCAAACTGAGAACCTTCTTATTTTAAAGTTGGTTAAAAATAAGTCTTTCTAATAATTATATTACTAAGAAATATAGTAAAAAATATAAAATATTTTAATCAAAGCAAAAACTTAGTGTATCTATTAAGTTTTTACCGTGTTTCGAAAACTAATCGATTATGATGACATTTTCAATATTTCCTAAGTAGACCTGAGAGTAAATTTAGTAGAGAAAGGATAATAATAAAATCAACTTTGCATGCATTGACGAATTCGTATATTTTGATCGAACAGTACTGAGTAGACCCATGAAAGGATTCATTTCTGATTGCTTAGCTGTTGTAATTATGTAAAATAATATAGCTCAACTTCATCCGCTTAGAAGCTAGAGCGAAAATCTATACAATGGAAATTGTATATAAAGCTGAAATAATAATAGCCTATCTTTACCGAATTTCATTTAACTCCATTTAGCGTTTTCTTAATGAAATCGTAACAAATAAACTAAGCGAACTTGCCTTCCTATTTATTGTATAACATAGTTAAGATAATCTTAATTACCATTGATCACATGATGCCCCACCTGGGGATTGGGCGATAGTTTGCCATGCTAGGCTAGTCGCCTACTATCAGTGTATAATGTACACTAGTATAATGAAAAACTCACAGGTACACGATATAGTCCAAGAAAATAGGCTCTGAAATACGAATTTTAGTTAAAACTTGAATTTTTGATATAAGTTACTTTGAAGAATTTAAAAACGAACTGTGTAAGTTTTTTTTAAATTCACCCCTGAGAAAGGGTGAAAAAGCATAAAGAAAGTTTTTATTTTTTTATTTTAGGAAAACGGTAAGTGCTAGAAAAAAAATCTTCAAATAAAATTTGTAGAGCGTAAAATTTTACATAAAAATGTTCTCATAACTTTTTTTCCTAAAATTGAAAATAACTGGGATAGGGTAGCTAGAAGCTAGAGTATGATTTTTTTAAATTCCTGTCATCATACTCTAGTTTCTAGCTTCCCTATCTCAGCTTATTTCAATTTTGTTGCAAATACGTAATAATATGTAGTGTTAATTGTTAATAGGTAGTATTGTTTGTAGATTAGTCGGCAAACATTAGTCAATTATTTATTAGACCGGAGAACGAGTAGGCGGATCGCCTGATGGTAAGAGATTACCGCCGCACATTTATCTCAGTGCCGTCCATGGACACCATCAACACAAGGCGTTACAAATACTACTTATGTCTATTATATTTCCGGATTCCGGAGTATATAGTCCCAGCCTTACGAGGAGAAAAACCGGCCAATTGCGAGTTGGACTCGTAGTCTAGTCGACATGTTGAAAATGGTACAAAATAGAGATACTGCTCTTAAAATTATGTGCGATAGCTCATTGGATCCGGAATGACGTCTAGAAAAATGTGCCAAAAGCGTGTATTAGCACATAAAAAATTGCAAAAGTTATAAACAGTTAAATATGAAAAAAATGGCATTTCGTTTCTTGCCAATATTTAATAAACTATTAATATTAAAGAAATTTCAAAAAAAAAAGATTCTGAAAGAGGAGGAAATTTCCAATAAAAAACATTCGTATTTCAGAGCCAATTTTCTTGGATTAATATCATCTGGGACCGAATCTGTACCATTTCGAGTGTAACTAATGCGGTCTACACACTAGATCTCCAATGCTCTTGTTGGTCATTTATCTATTATATTAGTATCATGTGGTGTGTAAAAAGTGCTCCTTGGCCTAGTGGGTAGACCTTTGGTTCGCACTCGACAGAGTGCAGGTTCAAATCCCAGGTTGTGACGTGTACCAATAAGACTTTTTCAGATCTCAAGTACATTATACGGACGCTCTAACGGAGAAGGAAAACATCGTAAGGAAACCCACACATAGTTGGCCCCAGACGTATTGACCAGTTCATTCCTCTGGACTAGGCTGACTATATTGTGAGAATGCCGTATGTGCTTGGGCAACCATAGGACATTAAAAAACTAACTGTCCCAGGCACTACAGAATTTCAAGAGTGGTTACTTCGCTCGGAGAATACTGTATAAATCATCCATTAACTGATGTAAAGGCCTAAGTTTTTTATTATCATATATATTAAATTCGTATGACTTTCCCATTAGGTATATTTTACAGAAACGAGACCATTTACAAACGTCATTATACATTCATTATACAAACGTCCACTGGTACAGCCAGTATCGTAGTTATAGTCGTATTTGGAAAGATCACCAAAACATTTTCATGTAAAGTGATGCCAAGATCGTACTGTCAAACAGTTATCAGATCTCATGTAAAACCAAGCTTCTGACTCTACACGCCTTAACTCTATAAGCCTAACTTTACAAATTCTACACCTTAGTCAATTTATGTGGTTTGTAAGCTTGTAAAGTCACAATTAAAAAAAAAAAAAAAGCGTTTTATAACTAAAGCAGGATTCCTAATGTCTGAAGGTCTATTAAATTTATTTTTATCTTTGCTAGTTTAGTTATTTTGTAACGTCACAATTTTTAATATTATCCTGTTGTGTGACCAATTAACCTAAATCTATCTTGTTTGATATTTAAGAAATAATGAAAGAAACATATTTATGTAAAAAGTTTATTTACATCTTCATTTTGGCACTTTGATATTTACAAAATTATAAATAATTTAGTTAAAAATTAAATCATTAATCAGTAATGATGGTAGGCAGGGGCATGGTGGGGATGGACAGCGGGGGCTGAGTTTTCCACAACGGCGTTGAATCTGAAATACAAAATATAATTATTATTTTTCTGCAGTACAAAACTATACAAATAGCACTTATATCATTAATGTAAATGAATTTACCCGTGGTGGTCATCAGCGGTGTAGTGCACGCTGCGCACGGAGCCGTCAGGCTGCAGCAGCGAGTAGGAGCCGTGCACGGCGTCACCGTCTCTGGTCTCGTGCTGCGACTTGTGGTCGCCGGTGTGGGGGTCCGCCACGGAGTACGAAAAGTCGTACTTGGGGTGAGCGTACTCGTCGTGGCCGGCGTAGTGGGCGGCCGGGGCATAGGCCAGAGGGGCGGCGTGGGCCACGGGAGCGGCGTAGGCCACGGGCGCAGCGTGCAGCACTGGGGTGGCGTGGGCGGCGTAGGCCAGAGGTGCGGCGTAGTGGCCGGCGTCGTGACGCACGATGCTCTGTGAGGAGACTGCGTGGCCGTGCCCACCCAGCAGACCAGCGTTGGCTGCAGCCAACATGGCGCCGAAAGTGAAGATCTACAAATAAAAAAATGATAAATTTATTTTGGGTCTATCTTACTCAGACAAAACGCTTGTATACCTCTAGTAACTTAGATTAAAAGTATTGTTTTATAATCTGAACCTAGTAACCATTTAATTTGAATACTTGTCCTTTTAAGTCTTTAAATAATGAAATGTATAGAAAAATTGATTCAATATGTACATAATTTAATTTTTATTACTCATTAAAACTCAACGTATAAAACACTTAAATCAATTTTCATAATATGCTCTCCTATCATTACACTTACTTTGCTGAACATTTTGTGTTGTATAATTTAGCAATCAGAGTAGATTGATGTCAGTGGACCAGCGGTATGGTTTTATATAACGCGGTGCCGGTGGGGAGAAATGCTTGCATGGACCTTGACTCTGTCAGTTACGTCAAGGTCACGCGTTTATGAATGGCCGCAAGAATGCTTTTGTCATTGTTTTTTTACTACGAGCTACGATGAAGGTGTAGTTACTATAAATAACAGTAATACGATTTTTTGTAGGTTTAGAAAGAATTCGTTATTATTAGAACACAAAAATGCAAGATAAGATTATTTTTATAAAAATGCTTATTTACTATTATATTATGCTTACCTACAGAGCCCATATTAAGATTATACAACAAATTAATATAAGAAGGTCAATCACTAGTTTTTATGATAAAACTCAAATGTCTATTAAAGTAAACAATAAACATTAATTATTATTATGTCCCAATTAATTAAACTTTTAATTTTGACAAAAATACATTTCTTATAGTAAGACATAATTTTTGTGGAGTTTTTGTGTGGCTTTTTAAAATAAATGTCTAATTATGTACAAGTATGGTAACAAGGTACTTGACTGGATATTTTTATTAAAATCAATATGATTAAAGAAACTGCGGACCGTTTGAAGCATTGTTGTGAAAAAGCCCTATATAAAAGTAGTACTACAATGTGACGTCACATTCTCGTGAGTTGCTGCGAAATGTACGTGCACAACACTTATAATATCTTCGAAGTTTGTGATTTTATGTTCATACTTACAATAATAAATATTTTAATATAGCTTTTGCTCGCGACTTCCTCCGCGTGGAACAGTTACTTTGGGATATCGCTAAAATTTACCCGCGACTTCATTTACGTAGAAGGAGAAGCACTTCCATCTCACGACTGCCCGCCCGCGCCGCGCGCCGTACATTATAATTGCGCGTTTGATTATTTTATTACTACGTCTTTTAAAATACTCATTGAAATCAAATGATGTAAACGGCAAATTTCTTCTAGAATAAATGCTTGTAATGAATAACGTATTTACTTGGATAAGGATTAATAAACTCTTTATGAAAACACTTTCACAAATAATGATTACTTTTAGAACAAATTTGGTTACCATAAAAATTTTATAGTGAGCCAACCTTAAAAGATAGACATATACTGTTACGGACTTTTTTGTAGAACTTTTAAAGGGGAATAATTCTGTCATACATCATTTTAGCGAAACTTTAACCGTTTCCGCAGCGTACACAGCGAAGTCTCTCAAAAGGAAGACAAAAACCCCCGATTTTGTAACATTCTTGATTGGTGCTCCGCTTGTATTGAACTTATCATGATGTCGTATAGCTTAAAGCCTTCCTCGATAAGTGGACTATTCAACACAAAAATAATTTTTCAATTCGAACCAGTAGTTCCTGAGATTAGCGCGTTCAAACAAACAAACTCTTCAGCTTTATAATATTAAGCATAGATTTACCGAAATTAATCAATCTTAGTTTATTAAGTTGTGTTAATTTTCTTAAGCAAAAAATAAATTTTATTAAGCTTGAATATCGTTTAATTAAATATTAACACACATATAATATTATATTTTATCCTGTCTATAATCATTATACTTGTGAGATTTAATTCGTAAGATAAAAGCGGCGCGGCGTGACTATCCGCCTACGCCTTACATCCGCCCTATTTTCCCAATGAATTTTTGTTGCAATACGTTGTTATGAAAGCTTTGTTTTTTAGAAACAATTGTTCAGTTATTATATTTTTAATGTCTGCTAGAGATTATATTTTATTACTACAGTTTGTTTTTAGGGTTCCGAACTACAATGAACCGATATCGTTTAATTCTGTCAGTACGTCTGTCGGTACGCCCTGGCTAATTGCTGTAATTATAAATATAAAAGTGAAATCTAGTACACTTACAGATTGCGTATATACTTTTACTACAGACTAAAGAATGGAACAGATAAACAGCTACATAGTTAGTTTTCAATTTGATTGCACTACTACAAGCATACGACGAGTCCACGATTGTTGGCCATTGAAGGGGACGTCAAAATATTCAAACTGGGGTCGATTTTAATCGTTCTATCTGTTTCTCTATACGTAAATTTATATATTTCTGACTTATACTTTTAACATCTAAAAAAATATTATTTTTAAATTGCGTGGGTGGCTCCCCAATATAATATGCGACGTGGGAAAAATATTTACACATATTTAAAAATCTTAGGTAATATCTAATAACAGAGACGATATTTTTTGCGAAAAAACTTAACTGCTGGATGCTTAACAATGTTATGTCAGACTTACTCTACACTCAGCCCATGAACAATATTAAAGTAGTGTGTTTGGAGATTTTGAAAGGATTTCTGCTCTGTTTCTAGGAGCCCGACTTGTTATTATTATATATACTTAAAAACTACACTTTATCATATGTTGTCGATGACGTAATGCTCGCTTCGTTCCGTAGTCTCTCTCGGAACCTCCGGTAGACCACACCAGTTGGCCAGAACTCCTCCACCTCGAAGTCGACAAACGACCCGTAAAGAGTTGGTGACTTTAAATTGCTATCCTCCGGCTTTGAGACTATTTGATAGCTACGATAAGGACGCCTTCAACTTCGAAGGTAGTGTTGATTATTATTTGTCGTGTTTTGTACAGCCTGGACTAGAGGAGCGGCAGTTTTATTAATCTGGAAGAGCAAATGGACTTAGCTATCGTTATTCGGTGATCATAAAGGATATTACTTGCATTTCGATTCCATGCATCACTATCAGCGGAATGACAAGATTCATAGTTTTATTAAGGTGCGTTCGGACTTGTCTATAAAGTTATCTAGTTACCAGTGGCGAAGGCTGGTTCTCCTTCATAGGGAAGTCCTAGCCTGTATAATAAGTAGGGATTTGGAAAAGGGTCTTCAAAAGATAAGCCGATAGGAATGGAGTTATAGGAAATTCACGCCACTGGTAACTAAGGTAACTCGGGCTTAAGAATAAAACACGTGTAATCTATGGCCACTACATTTTCTTTTATAACCTAAAGAGATTTTATATTATGAGTTTATATCATTATTATTTACAATTTTGTATAAAATAAAAAAAATATTATGATACACTCATTAGTGTATCATAATATTAAATCTTTTCGTTAATAGTTTTTTCATATATATGCTTATGCGAAACACTTCACTTATATACGAATATATAGGACGAATGAAAGTTTTGTACATTGTCACTTTAGTAGTAAGTGACAGTTTACTACCTTTGCAGTGCATTTACTTAATAAAAACGATGTAAGTAATAATTAATTATAATGTAATAATTAATTATTATATTTTGTAACACTTTTACATTTACCTACTTAATAATACCTAGAGGTACAGATAGTAGGACAAAAATATTTACTATAAAGGGTAATATAATAAGATTGTAGAATATGTAGGTACTTCAATTACTTTTATTTACATAATATTTACAAAATTATAAATAATACTTTTTGGTATTCAGGAATCAATAATGGTGGTAGGCAGGGGCATGGTGGGGATGGACAGCGGGGGCTGAGTTTTCCACAACGGCGTTGAATCTGAAATGAGAATTTTACATATTATTATCAGGTACTCGTGACACATACGGCACGCGGTTTTTATAGTGTTAATATAAGTGTCCTTACCCATGGTGGTCATCAGCGGTGTAGTGCACGCTGCGCACGGAGCCGTCGGGCTGCAGCAGCGAGTAGGAGCCGTGCACGGCGTCACCGTCTCTGGTCTCGTGCTGCGACTTGTGGTCGCCGGTGTGGGGGTCGGCCACGGAGTACGAGTAGTCGTACTTGGGGTGAGCGTACTCGTCGTGGCCGGCGTAGTGGGCGGCCGGGGCATAGGCCAGAGGGGCGGCGTGGGCCACGGGAGCGGCGTAGGCCACAGGTGCGGCGTGCAGCACTGGGGCGGCGTGGGCGGCGTAGGCCAGAGGTGCGGCGTAGTGGCCAGCGTCGTGACGGACGATGCTCTGTGAGGAGACGGCGTGGCCGTGCCCACCCAGCAGACCAGCGTTGGCTGCGGCCAACATGGCGCCGAAAGCTAAGATCTGGAAAAAAATAAAAGTTAGAACTATAATAATACGAAATTATAAAATTATTTCCGAGTGCTTCTACTATACAAAAGACATCAACGAGCTAGAAGTCATGTTTCCGTCTAAGGTTTAAAATAAAATGTACACTTTTACTTCCAAATAATTCTGATATTAATAAACTATTGTAGTAAATCATTAATATTAACATAATATATTTTGAATAAAAAAGGATAACACAGCTTAGCATAAAATATTGCTTTTCGTTTATCGATTACACTAATTCGCAACTCACTTTGCTGAACATTTTGGATCAATTGCAATACAACAAGTACATTGTTAGCGGACTCGGCCTGTGGTTTTATAGAACTCGACAGTGGTGACCGAGGTGGGGAGAAATGCGGACCTTGACTCCACGTATCATAACTGTTGCAAGGTCAATAGTTTTATTGTTTTTCGTACATTTTGACAGCTTTATGTGATAAATCTTGTATCCGGATCCTGGCATTTAAGGATTCCGTGGTACTATATAAGGAACCCTTATAGTTTCACCCTGATTGTCCGTTTAGTCCGTAGGTTTATCTGTCTACTATGTTTCTACTTTCTATTGTAGAAAAGGCAGATATTGTGACCCATATTTTACAAGAACATCCATGTATTACCAATTTCTTGGGAAATAAATAATTATATTCTATAGGAAAGCTTTTATTTATTTTTTAAACAGTAAAGGCAAGTATCCGTATCAAAAAGGATAGTCGCCCTTATCTTTCCAGAGGATAGTCGCCCTAGAGCTGCTCTAACCTAAATCTATAATGTATCTGTCTGTCTGTCTGTTACCTCTTCACGCTTTAACCGCTGAACCAATTTTTATGAAATTTGGTATAGACATACCATTATTACCATACCATACATAATATTTAGATGTCCATTGAAAATGGAATTACTCAAAACTCGTATTAATTAGGCTTACAAAAATAAGTTATTATAAAGATTAAAGACCTTCCTTTGGATGAACAAGAACTACAGGGATTTTTTTAAGTGGGGCAACTACCGGCTTTTACCCTATGTTTAATGGGACAAATGTATGACTAGGATAAAATAAACTCTTACCATCTTTACTGTTTATCCTTACGATAAATTAATGTTTAAGCTTCTATTTAATAGGTATATTTTAATGTGTTTGATACTTTTATAGTCACGGTACCCGTCACTATGTCCAATCCATCATATTATAATATATAAATGGCCACAAACATGTACTTATGTAAAAACTTTATGTAAACATATTATAATATACCTTTTGATTATATTATTTTAATATATCCGTGACGCGAAGCCATAAGTTTAACGCTAAATGGAATCGTTCAATACAATATAAATAATTTTTATTTCAAAAAATCTTTGCCTGGGCCTATGGGAAATCGGTATGAGTAATAGGCAAATATTTACGAAAAATCGTGAATGTCTAGCATTTAATTAGAATTGCCTTGGCTTTGTCAATTCGTCTAGCACGTTTCTCGCCAACCTCGAATGACTCAGAATGTGTAATTTTGATACTTTAAGCACCATAGCATTTTTAATATGCCGAGGAACTAAAGTTACTAACGTCGATTAGTTTTGAGAGTAGAAGACCAATTTCTTGTATTGCTAACTTACCCTTTAACCACCCTATAAACTCTATACTTACTAATAATAAAGAGGAAAAGTTTGTTCGTTTGTTTGTTTGCATTGAATAGGCTCCGAAACTACTAGACCCATTTTGATGAAATTTGGCACAGATGTAGAGTAGAACACGGGGAAGGACATAGGGTACTTTTTATTGCGAATTTTAAATTTACGGTTACTGCCAAAATAACCTTTGCGCACACGAAATCGCGGGAAACATCCAGATTATAAAACATTTAACGCAATGAATACCCTAATCAATGTTGCAATCTTCATCTGTCAAGTGCCTTTTCCAACATATCAGACAAAGACAGAAACATTGATAAGCGTATTCGTTAACTAAATATTTTTATTAATAAGGGGTGGCCCCCTTGATGATTTATAAATGTACCGTCTTATGTCACAAACTGACCAAAAGCAGTCTGACGTTTATTCGACATTTATAAAAATAGTATTTTAATATAAGATCAATATACGGTACACGAAACTATAATTAACGTGAGATAAAAATAGCAGAATCGACCTTCAGAACTATACTGATACATTTATGAATGAAATATAGTATAGAACTAAAACAGTGAAAGTGTATGTAAAGCTGAGGTTTTGCGGTCACAACGGTGTATTTTAGCAATATCTGTGGGCTAAGCAGGAAGAATTGACATCAACGTATTCGTAATGGTATCGAATGAAATTTGTATAGGCACTGTCATACAAATCTGATATATGATTTTGATAAAGTTACGAATATGTTCCTGTCAATTGTCCCTGCGAAACCCTCATATTCGAATCATTCGGTCGAAAAATCAGAACCTCAATTCTCGTATTTAAAGTAGACTTTCATTTTATTTTGATTGTATTATAAGTGAAGCTACTGCTAATTCTTAAGCTTAGAAAAGTTGCAAGAAGTTACTAAGAAATCCATAGCTGTAAGGCAGTTAAGAACGTTTAACCGTCATTTAGTACAGTGCTGTTCAGAGGATTTACCGAATTTTCCTAGATTAGAAGGAAAATAAGAAGTTTAATTACCCTGATATTCATTTTTTCACAATAACAACTTTATTAATAATAAAGTAAAAAAAAATAATCTATCTTTTGACATAATTATGACAATATTAACATTAACGTATGGATTCGGTACGGAGCGGACTGCGGATGTGGGCTGCTCCGCAAATGCGACCGTATGTAGAGTACTCGTAGTGCGGCGAACATAATTATTATTGTTACGTGTTGGGGTTCGACGGATTTGGAGAAAAAGACCTGCTGACTCTTTTGAAGACTTTATTCACTAGCACTTAGTCCAACATTAAGCACTAGGTCCAAACACTAAACACTAATACCCATTTGCACTAAACGTAAGTTAGGCCTGTCCTAGTTAAGATATACTTAAACATAAGAACAGCCTAGCTAAACATTTTGTTTGCACTAACAGATATAACTTAATTATGTCGTAGCTTAGGCATTGCCTAGTTATGTGAATGATTGAACGAATGTAAAAATTGTTTGTTTATGGTTTTATAAACCGGCTAAGTAATGTAGTCCATAGAAAATATTTTGGCCTTCTCTTTACATTGATTCCGTCGTGTGTTAAAAAGTGACAAAAGATAAGACCTTGGTTTATTTTATTTGGTAACGTAAATTCATCAAAAGGCTGTCAATTGTCTTGTCATTACAAGTCAAACAGATATATATTTAAACGTGTTTACTGTTGACTATTATACATTACGATTAATACATTACGATTGATTTGGAATCGTTATTGATATACCTATTATGGAAAATAAATTAAAATAAAAAGTAAAAACCGCAAACTTTACGGCGAAGGAAAAAATAATTTTTGTGCGATTTTTGTGCGACGAAGGCCCGGGCATCCTATCGAAAGTCTTCTCACGAAGGCACGACGAATAAAGATAATTGATATAGTTACAAATAATCTACAGACAACTTGATAAAACACCCGACTTATGAGTTGCCTACGCTTACGCACTTCCTAATCGGGCTCATAAAGTTAAGAATATCCTAAGTGGACTTAGGAATGGCCTAAGGTTAGTGCAATAGTATTTTTTGCTAGGAGCAGCCTAAACAAGTTAGGAAAGAACTTAGGCGATCCTTAAGTTTAGTGCAAATGGGCATAAGTCCAAACACTAAGCACTAACGGTGTCCTTAATCGTAGCCAAGTCGTGGGTTTCACTCCTGGTATCATCACATCACTAGTATTCACATCGTTATCGCCCGTTTCGCCTCGTTGGAAGCTCAAAGTGAACTCCCGATCACTAATTTTCGCTGGTATCGCCCGTATCGCTTCGGATGAAGCTCAAACTGAACTCGCCTTGCTCGCATTCTTCCGACGTATTTATACCGGTCGATACGAGTCCCAGATCATTCTAGAGAAGTTCGTGACTCGCCTGAACTGGTTGGATCGTACCAGAATATTCGCACAGTAGCGCCATCTAGTACTGAGTAGGAGACCTCATGCTGTCCCTGTTCACACCAAGTGGTTTCCTTGGTTGACGCTAGATGGCGCTTTTGTGTGTTCGTAACACTACTCCCCTCTTAGAGATGCTCGTCCCGAGTATCGCTGCCACTGCCATGGTACCGCGCTAGACGATCTATGTGCACCACATTGAATGACTCTCTTGACACCCAGATGACCTTTTGATACGCCATCATGCATTTCACGGAGAACATCTGGCACTCTCGTTCTTGGGACAATTATCTGAAGATGGAACTCTCTGCCGTTATTTCCGGTAGGGTATTCCGTTTATCAGACTGTCCCATTGCGCCCAGTACGCCTTAGTGATAGCGCCAGTGGGTGCAACCTCACTCCAGATTAGTTTTACGTCGCCCCGTTTCTTGCATGTGACGATGTGTCGAAGGTCGTCATCTCTTTCTCGAGCCTCCCTCATAGCATCATCCTCCCAGAGACCCGAAGGACTTGAGCAGGCGGGGCCCGGTGGGTGGGGCTTGGCCCACAGTGGGCGGGGCATGGTAGGTGAGGCCGGTGGGCGGGGCTTGGTCCCCAGTGGGTGTGTCCTCCGCCAGGGGTCGCTCATCACCGCCAGGGGCCGCTCTCCACCGCCAGGGGTCGCAGTCTTCCGCCAGGGGTCGCAGTCTTCGCCAGGGGTCGCAGTCTTCGTCTTCGCCACGGGTCGCTCTCCACCGCCAGGGGTCGCAGTCTTCCGCCAGGGTGTAGTGTGTGTATCACCTCCCACCTATATATTGTAATGCTAGTGATTAAGAGTTAGTTAATAAACGTTATTCGCGAAGACAACACCTTTTCTTTGGACTCCCCAAGCCTGCACATTGCATGGCGACCCTGCCAGTGCTGCCTCACGGCAGCGCTGCGCAGACGGTACAGGGACAACAATATTAAAAATAAGACTGTAAATTGTGATGCGTGATAAGTAAAAATAAGACTTTAAAAAAAAGTGTGAACTTTATGCGGTGATTGAAAAATGTGGACATACTCGTAATAGTGTAAAAAAATGAACTAAATAATAATATTTAACGGCCGTTAGTTAGGAAATAGATAATGTAGAGTTTAATATATTAAATAAATATTGTAGAAAATAAATACAAATCTAAAAGTGCTAATAATACCTAATTATAAAAATAATTCGCGAAAAAATATAAAAACTATAACTTTAATTGAAATAAAAAGTGTAGACAAAAATAATATGAACTGAGAAATTCAATCCAAAAAGTTGCAAGAAGAATATTATAATCATAAGCATGATAAAAAAAAAAAGACTGTAAAAAAAAATACAGAAGTTAGAGTGCAAAACGAAATATTGGTCATCAGTTGAAGACAAAAATTTTGAAGATATTTGAATGAAGATCAGCAGGCAGCTGAGAGTTGTTGGAGTCATGAGAGGAGATGGTGAGCAGGCAGCCGGGAGTAGTTGGAGTCAGATGAGTGGAAATGTCGAGCAGGCAGCCGGGAGTTGTTGGAGTCAGATGAGTAGAGATGATGAGCAGGCAGCCGGCAGTTGTTGGTGTCAGATGAGTGGATATTATGAAGAGCAGGCAGCCGGGAGAAGTTCGAGTCGGAAGTGGATGCAGCCGGGAGATCAGTGAGCAGAGCACAGAGATAAGAATAATTGGACGTCAGACATTTTTTTTCTAGGCTTATTACGTAACATTTTCATAATTTTAGAATTTATAATTAATTGAACTATTTTACAAATTAAAAATGAACCTATGTACTTATAACAGTAATAGTATAATTTAAAAAAAAAATTATGTGTGTTAACATATTAAAAATTTAGATGAATTAATTTATAATAAATTTTAGTAATATGGAATAATATACAAAAACAAAAGCTTACAAAATTAATTAAAGTAGTAAAAGGGAAAAGCATTTTTATGAACTATTGGGAATAAACTAAATTTAAATTGTATTAAGTATACAGTATGTACTCAAAAGACGTAAATAATTTGATTTTTAAATGGAGAGATTAAAATTTAAGTGTCAGATTGGTTTGTGAAGTAAAGTTAAAATAAAATATCAAAAGCATATTATGCAAGTAGATAATATTGATGTTTATTTAATTATGTTGTCGTTTAAGGTTTTGGAATCAATTAGTATTCTCATAAATAATATTTTTTGAGTAAATTTTTAGATCTATCAAAAATGTATTGAATTATTGTTATGAATAGCCAACTAAAATTACAAATATACATGCATTTTGCTTGGGATTACATTATAATGGTTATTGCACTTTTAATTACATTTTGCTATAAAAATAAATAAAAGAATCGGCTATGAAAATATTTTAAATAATAAATCACGAAACGAAAAATAAGTTAGAACCAAAGTTAAAACAGTTAGATTTAAATTAATCTATGTCAAAATTAATTAAATTACATCGAATAAGATAAATAATTAAATATAACAATTTAAAAATTTTAGTATGTTTACAAATTGATAATGATATTAGGTAAAGCTTTTTGTAATTTCATTAGTTTCAAGTGACTTTCAAAAGTTGAAGTTAATTTATAATGTTATAATCTTGCAACTTATGCCCTATATCGTAGGTATTTTTGGTACCTAGTAGAAATTACACTATTTAAAAAGGATTTTTTGGCTGAATACAAGATTATTATAATATTTTAAGGATGTAATCGTAATACGAAAGTGAACTTTGTAATAAAATTATTAAATGGGTGTTGACGATGCATAACGATATTTTAAGCAAATAAAAATAGTAATATTAGTTGTGAGAAAAGAAAACTTTAAAGAATTAGTTATAATAATTTGTGTCAGTTATTATTAATTATTATAATAAGTATTAATACATAATTGGAATTTTAGACATTTGGAAAAGGGAATACATAGTAACTCATTACTAACTAAATGTTTTACGCAGTTGGTTAACGCAGGTAGGTAAGTTCCCACAGCAAACAACGCCTTTGCTGGGAAAGCGTCAAATATCCGCGGTGCCAGCACAGCATTCGCGCAACGAAATGTAAGTAGATACTATTTGTTAATCAAAGCTAGGGTTGTACAAAAATATTTTTTTTTAAGATTTTTAATTTACAATACATACCTAACAATTCGTAATAAAATATGTGCATTTTGAAGGCATGTCAATGGCAAGTATAAAAAAAAAAACAATATAATATTATTTGAGATAAAAGATTCATGTTAAGTATTATTTAAATTCATTTCACTAAATTATTTTGATTTGGAATAAGACTGAAAACGAATAGTGTGTTTTAAAATGTTTTGTTATGTCACTTATAGGTAATTTTATTTTTTCATCATTTAGTTAAAATAGATAAAAGTCCAGAATAATGAAGTAATTAAATTTTGTTAAAATTTTGATATTGACTTCTTATCGAGAAAGTTCGAAGTATTTTTAGTGAAACAATTAAATTCTATATTAATAGTACGTAGATGGACCACCCATGTCCATGATATGAGATTATCAATGATTGGTGTCGAATAACAGATCATCTCAACTTTACATGCACCAATATGGTACAAATCAAAACATTAGCAATACGATGCATAAGTTTAAGCAATATGCATCCAAAAATGTCAAGTAAGCATACCATATTTAGGTTGGAAAGATTTCATGAATAACACGTGCAAAAGACTGTGATGCAACTTGCAACAACATAAATTTTCCTTAATGAGGATTAATTTTAGTAATTTTAAATAACAATAAAAAATAAAATAAAAAACTTTCAAATATTTAGTAACAGAATTAATTAAACTTTTTGTATTATACAAATAAATAAAAAAAGGAAAATTTTAAAGTCAGTAAACCTATACATTTGTTTTTACTACAATATCTACATAAGTAGGTGCATTATTTTTGTTTTGTAATGCGGTAATTGAATAAAATACAACTAACTATTAATATTTCTAAGTTAATAGGAACTCTGGGAGTCATATAATTCGTTTACTTTATTTCAGGTTTTGGAAAAAAAAAAATAGGAACGTAATAAAATATAATTAATTAATAAATTACACGTCGTTAACTTTCGAACTAGTAATATTAATTTAATTTATTTTGTAATAGTCACTTAACTTTTTGGAAAGTAATAGCAGAGTAAAAAAGGTTTAAATAAAAATAATAAGTTGCTTAATATACAGAAAAAAATTTATTTATTAAGATGTTATGTTGCTATGTATTCCAATCCAATTCAATTAAGTACGCTAAGAGCATGCAAATTAATTATTATTAAATAAAAAAAAAAAGTTTTTATTTCATGGTTACTTTTGAAGTTCTAAAAATAATACAATTATATTAGAAAAAGTAAGGTAAAGGAGGAATCAGTAAAAAGAAAGGATATGTAAAAATCTCAAAACGAGACAATTATTTCTTAGAAATGTATTAAATTCTTTTCAACTACTTTGTAAGTTGATTAGCTACATTTTATGAGATATTACACTGGATATGACTTACATGGATTTATAAAAAGAATATTTACGTTCATACGAGATATGACGTAATATTATTGTGAAGAGGATTAGGAATCTGTTATTTAGTTTGTAACATAGCTGTAGTCTATGTAGGGATGTAAAAAAAAGATTATTTTGAAATAAGGATTTGGGTTTGAGTTTTATAAGAGGTATTTGATTGAAATTGAACAGTTACTAGGTAGAAGGGATGTGTCGATGTTTGGAATGTCTAGTAGCTGTTGGCTTGATCACCCAACAGTTGATGGATATTTTAAATATTCAGTGCATCAAAATTATGGAATAGGTTATTTTGTTAGGAATTTGGATAGGTTAAGGTGAAAAATGCCATAGTGCATTAATTAAATACTAGCTAAAATGCTATGTATGTATAATAAATAAAATGCTTGAAGCATAAATAATAAAATACGCAAGGTAATCCTTCATTCGATCATGGTGTAAACGAGATTTCTCTGTGAGAATAGTTGGAGGTCAAGAAGCCTTAAAACAAACCCTTGGTATTAAAATATGGTACAAATATGGTACAAAAATAAAATAAATGGTACTTAGAGCATGCTCGGCGGGAACAATCCTCCACTTAATAAAAATGGTTGGAGACATATTATTATATTGTGTTGGTTAGTCTTAAAATAGGTCCCGTTAAATGTTGTATAAATAAATAAAGTATTGTACCAAATAAAGTGCGCACGTGAAGTATTAAAAATAAATAAAATAAAGTACCATAATAATAAATACTTTAAAGTCGACTATAAATAAAATTATAAAAAAGTGTATAAAAGTGTATTTTACCATGATAATTTATGAAAAAGCATGCATATTATGAAAATAATTATTAAAAAAAAAAGGATTTAGGTACCTAATGATGTAAAATGTAAGTGACTGGCCAGTCCACTAATCAAGTGTATTAGTAAAAATAAATGTAAAGATATTATGTGAAATGAAATGATTAAAAAAATGAATATGAAAATTGATTCACTTTATAGTGAAATGGAGGTTGTATTTTTTTAACTGACGGAATAAATTAAATAAAATAATGATAGTGAGGAGGTAAGTTTTTTTTGTTAAGAAATGTGAAATATTTACTTAAATTAAATATATGATAAAAGATTAAATTTATTAAAAACAATTATGTAACCATGTTTAAAAAAAAAACTCATTTGAATTTAAGTCAACAAGTTAGTTCTAGTAGGTACTTTCCGTTTATTATATTTAAAAAAAAATCTATAATATATCGTCAACATCCCATAACTGAAAGTAATACCTACATGTTTTACAAATTTTTTGTATACCTAAACGGCACAGATTTGTATTTATTATTATTAGTTAGAATATAATAATTATGGTATTAATAAGAAAAAAAATTAATAAAAAGTAATTAATATTAAGTTATATTATGGTAAAAAAAATATGTATCCATTTTTTTTTTTCAAAAATACGGGGGAGGTGTAGTGTGTGTATCACCTCCCACCTATATATTGTAATGCTAGTGATTAAGAGTTAGTTAATAAACGTTATTCGCGAAGACAACACCTTTTCTTTGGACTCCCCAAGCCTGCACATTGCAAGGGGTCGCTCTCCACCACCAGGGGTCGCAGTCTTCCGCCAGGGGTTGCTCTACACCACCAGGGGTCGCTCTCCACTGCCAGGGGTCGCAGTCTTCCGCCAGGGGTCGCTCTCCACCGCCAGGGGTCGCAGTCTTCCGCCAGGGGTCGCACCTCTCCGCCAGGGGTCGCTCTCCACCGCCCGGGGGTCGCACCTCTCCGCCCGGGGGTCGCACCTCTCCGCCCGGGGGTCGCACCTCTCCGCCCGGGGGTCGTACCTCTCCGCCCGGGGGTCGCACCTCTCCGCCAGGGGTCGCTCCTCTCCGCCCGGGGTCGCACCTCTCCGCCCGGGAGTCGCACCTCTCCGCCACACTTCTTGAAATCTTCTCTCAGAGTCAATGGCATCTCCAAATCTCACTTCCGACACCAGTTGTTACGTGTTGGGTACGAGGGATTTGGAGAGAAAGACCTGCTGACTCTTTTGAAGACTTTATTCACTAGCACTTAGTCCAACATTAAGCACTAGGTCCAAACACTAAACACTAAGTCCAAACACTAAGCACTAACGGTGTCCTTAATCGTAGCCAAGTCGTGGGTTTCACTCCTGGTATCATCACATCACTAGTATTCACATCGTTATCGCTCGTTTCGCCTCGTTGGAAGCTCAAAGTGAACTCCCGATGACTAATTTTCGCTGGTATCGCCCGTATCGCTTCGGATGAAGCTCAAACTGAACTCGCCTTGCTCGCATTCTTCCGACGTATTTATACCGGTCGATACGAGTCCCAGATCATTCCAGAGAAGTTCGTGACTCGCCTGAACTGGTTGGATCGTACCAGAATATTCGCACAGTAGCGCCATCTAGTACTGAGTAGGAGACCTCACGCTGTCCCTGTTCACACCAAGTGGTTTCCTTGGTTGACGCTAGATGGCGCTTTTGTGTGTTCGTAACATTATTAATAAGCGAACATAATTATTATTAATAAGCGGACTCACCGCCACTGTCCGCATCGGATTTGGTTCGCTCAATTCAGTGTTTTCAACCTAGGGATTTTCCCCTAAAATTAGGGAAAAAAATCTACGGGGGTTTACTAGGGAGCAGAATTTTTAGAGTTTACTCCTTACGAATAAATTTTTATATATGTATATAGCCAGGCATAGGAAAATTTATAGGGAGTGAAATCAGATTAAGACACTCTAGTTTAATGTTATTTACGCGTAAGTTTTTATGTTAAACACATAACCTTTCTTTCTAGCTTATTATCTGTATCTGACCTGTAAATAATACTTATAACTAATCAGGGTCGTATTAAGGGTTAAGTTTGGGGAGACATATTTATGAGAGTTGGTATCACTGCACGTTTTCAATGAATTGCGGGAGTCGTCGTCGAAAAACAGCACTGTAAATAGAACTTTGTGCTAATACAATAGAGCTGAAAGTTGAACATACGAGTGTCTAGTTTTCAATTCGGTCTGCCGTACGAAATCCGTGCGTATCTAGCGACACCGGATTCGGTTCGCGGATATGGTTTGCGGACCAAGTTCGAGTGTCTGTTACAGCTCTTACAATTGTTTATAGAAAATCACTAGGATCGATGTGAAAATACTCCCACGTTTTTTGACTCTAGCTCAAAAACCGTCTTTGTCATTTAGCCGCCTTTTAGTTTGAAGACGGCACAATAATTATTCCCTCTATTGCCTTGAATAGATAAATCGTTATTATTTGATAATTATTATTATTATAGTCTAAAATTTCGTTTATGTTTCTAACATTATTTAAACAGTTTTGTTAGTAGTAGGTAAGTAGGGAATTATTGGGCATTCTGTCCCACCTCCGTTCGCTCGCGGTGCATAAACGAACAGGAGTTATTGGGCATTCTGACACACCGAACCGAACCTCCGTTCGCTCGCGCCCTCGCTCACTTCGGTGTGTCAGAATGCCCAATAACTCCTGTTCGTTTATGCACCGCGAGCGAACGGAGGTGGGACAGAATGCCCAATAACTCCTGTTCGCATCAACTGATGGTAAATGAAATGACATGCTCATGACATGCACCTCTGTTCGCTCGCGCCCTCGCTCACTTCGGTGTGTCAGTGTGCCACTTACCGTGGGTAAGATCACGCACCGATCATACTCCTAACTCGTGATCGGTTACGGCCCATGGTAAGATCACCTACTTTTTTACCAAAAAACATACCTCGGCTTAAATATACTAACACACTATGATGTTTAGTATGTTTAAGCTTACATTTCAGGGGATAGGAATTTAGGATCTTATCAGTAAATAATAAACACCAGTTTTTATGCATTTATACAAATAAACAAAATAATGTCTTCGTTTGTGTCATGTAGAATTCTTCGTCATTGATCATCCGATCTGAAAAAGAAAACCGAATGTTATGTACATCCACACTTACATAATAATCACCATTTAGAGTCACGAGTACTTTAAAACTACGACGACGATTGAGGATGTTTGAGTAATGTTTCATCTAAAAATTATGGATTAATTATGTTTCTAGTAATAACTTTGACTTATTGGCATTCAAATAATCTCGAAAATATTAACGTTATATTATGCAATAACAGTTTTACAGGAAATATATTATGAATTTTTATATTTAAATTTGTTATTATTAAAATAACTATTGGTTAATTATTATTCTGATTAAATAATTACCTCTAATATGTATCTACTACATAAACCTCATTCAATAAACTAGATACATTTAGATTCAAATTTACTTACAATTAAATAATGCCTGGTCTAATCCTTTTTCTGCGTTCCGCTGTAATTTTTGATGAACTTCTCTAATTTTCAAGCATCTGAAAAAAATAAATATATTTTTTTCCATCAAACAACACACGTAAAAGTGTAATAGTGTTTTATGAATAAGGTAGATATTCATATTATATTACATTATTCAATTAAATTTATAACTCATCCCTGCCATACCATGGTACGCCTGGTCTAATTGCATTAACTTTTCTTTGTAAATCATGAAGCTAATATAGGAAAATACTATTCAATAAGAGTAACACATTAGATTTAAATATTTGATGGGTAACGAATAAATTTAATATATTGGTAATTATTTAATTTTAAAATGTATCAATGTAATAAATAATGAATCGTGTTCAAAAACTAAAATATTATCAATTTAAATCAAAACTTTATCAATTTAAAACAAAAATAATTATGTAATGAATTAAATCTATAATGAATACAATAACTACTACACTTACTTTTAACTATTCCTTTATCTTCCCATACACTTTTGATGTACTGAAATCACGATGATACTACCGCGCACCGCGATGCAAATGAACGAGCCAAGACGGGAAATCATACGTGAACAGACCGACTGAGTCGCTAGGGTTGTCAAACCTACTATATATTATAGTATCCTACTATTTTAAGGGATCAAATACTATGTTTCTAAAAAAAATTAGTAGGCGAAACTACTATATTTTGCGTAAAGCAGAATGCAGCCAAGCTAAAATGAATCTTATTCCAATAACGTTGTATTGTGTTGTGTGCGTGCGACGTGATTATTTTATTTTTTCTTTTTTTTGCCGTCTACTATATTTTTTAATTGATAAATAAGTATTATATATGATAGAAAAAAAGTTCGTAACTCTATTAGTCGCACGCGAATACATGCACACACGATGTTCCTGTGTTGAAACGTGAAGTTATCCATCCCAACATAGTGTTCCGATAATTCAAATTAAAAATTATACAAATAATAATCAGTAAGACATGAATAAATTCGATAAGATTTATCCATTACAAATTAAACCATGCGTCAAATTCATAATTAAGTAAAATAAGGAATTATAAACATCGATAGACCGTGCTTGTAAATAATTTTTGAAACAAATAATTGTCACATTGATGTTGTTATACATATTATATGTGCGTAAATGAATTTAAAGGATTATAATTTTCATAATTTGATTGGAGGTAATATAATCGTGTTTAATACACACAATATTCATTTATAATTTATTGGATTTATAGGGTAAAAACTGATCGCCTCTTAAATTATTTCTTTAATCGAGTTCTCGCTTCTAGTTCACATCCCTGATCTGGAAAAAACTGCAAGCTGTCAAACAAGAATATAATATTGCACATACGTATTGTAAAACCAACACTCGCTTTATAGTAGGGGAGCCGAAGAGGGGATTTCTGCAGTGACTCGAGCGCGTCAGATTAAGCTTGTGTATGCTTCCCACATGTCTCTAGTTAACGTGGTATAGAAATCAGCTTATCTGAGTGGAGCGTTAAAAAAAAAATATTTTTAGGTATCAAATTGTTAGATTAAAATAGAGAACGTTGTGTAGACCCCAAAGAAGCTTTTATTTAAAGCACAGACGACTTAAAGTAAAGGGAAAGATATAAAGACTCTTTGAAATTTTCAAAAACTTAAGTCCATATTTTAAAAACAAAGCCTTCTTGATATTTTTTTTTTAATCCTGCTTGACGATTACATGTTTGTTTCCTTAAATTGAATGATAAATTACCTTTAAAGACAATTTTTATATATAATTACTTTTTTTAACTTCTAAATAGCTGCAGTTTGTCACTGCCCCACTGTCATAAGATATGCTCTTTATATTTTTTTCTCCTCATTACTTAATCTACGAAATATACTAGGTCCCCATGACACTCGAGTAACTACAAAATTAGCTTACTCGCCTCCCCTACTATAAACAGCGGCAGAGATACAATTACAAAGCATTTCAATGGAACGCCGCAGCGAGCGCGCCACGTAGATTCTTCTTTATTCAATTTTATTTCATATTCAGCTACATTGATCAATAATAAGGTCGAAAGTTGTAGTAAGGCATCATTAGTTTAAATAACGTTTATATTTCATATTTACCATAATATCATCACAATTCACATACACATTAAATATTCGGATTTACTTGCTTATTTAAACAAAATAATTTATTTAATTTTAATCTCTTCTTGGGAATTAGGTATTGGTTCAAGATTAAATTCGCTATAAAAGTATGCAACATTTAACGTGCTTAAAAAAATGCACAGATGTATAAAGATACCTAGATTTTGAAAATTTGGATGCATGATCAGTCAAATCAAATCAAACCATTTATTTCAGAAAATTTCCATTCCATATTATTAATTATTATTTAAAATCAAGCAAAATTATATAACATTAAATTTATGTCAAAATCGAAGGAAATTATATCTATTAAGAAACGTATATTATATTTATCTTATTTAAGTCTTTTACAATTATATATTTTATATGTTTTACATAGCAATGATCAATCATTGATGATGGATTTCAATCTGAATGACTGCTATGGTGTAATTGTTAACATTAAAACGGACAAACATACGCACATACATTACATTAATCAACTCGCGCTTGAAAACTTTTACACATTTTTTGATGACAAAGACCCTTTTCCAACATAAAAGTCGATGCACGTTGGAACAAGTCACAATTTTTCAAGTGGCTTCGCACCAGTCTTCAACTTCAACGAGAAATAAAAGAATATAAAATGTTAGTGAGTATAGAATTAATATTATTATTCTTTTTTGTGATTAATTTATCAAGATGGGAAAATAATTTATATTTCTTCTTTAATAGGTCCGATTCAGAGTTTGAGGCCCCATCTGTGGTGTCGGTAGCACCGAAAAAGAAGTCAAAGGCGTCAAGCAGCAAACGGAAGGTCGGCCCCGAAAAGCAACGCGACTCATCGCCTCCGCTGGAGTTGACCCGCACCTCATCAGACAAAAGTGCTCAACGAAAGCGAAAATACTCCTCGCCGCACGAATTTATCACTACACGGTATGTTCGATTAATATCTACTTTACGTTTGCTGAAATTCTATTTCTGTTTCTGCTGGTTTTTAATTACTTACAAAGTGTCTTTGTAATAGTCAACTGTCAACACAGTCCCAACCACCATAATTCAGTTTGCATACAATGATTTCCTACTTTTTATTATTTATCAAAACTTAGTTCAGTATCCTGTTGAAGTCTGATAAAACTAGGCATCTAATTGTTTACAGTCAAAAGTGAACGTGCAATACACTTATTCCTATTTTGTTTGTTTTGTTACTAATATTTTTTCTTGATTATTTTATTTTATTGATATGTTAATTTTGTATTTTTACAGAACAAGGAGACCGGACTTATTCAATATCTTGCGGGCTGAGGAAGCTAGTTGCAGTGAACCCAAATCTCGTGGCGGGGAAATAATATCAAGCTTCTCCAGTCGAGTTTCTACGGGTACGTCTCGTCGGACTGCGAAGACCGGTGGCGAATATTTTGTGGACCTCAAGATCTACAAAAAATCGGACTACGTGTCTCACGCTGCTAATGTGCGATACAAGACGGCGCTGGTAAGTGTGAAGCTCCAGTGCGACGAGTCATCATCATCTTGGGAGGCACTGCAAGGCTTCTTAGGACAAGCTTTTACCGAGTTTGAGGAGTCGGAGCCCGTCCATTACAGTGACAAAAAATAAATTTTATTAAGTAGGTTTACAGTTAATCAATTTATAGTAGATATTAATTTTCTTTTTAATATACTAGAATAGATTTATAACCTTTTGAATTTTTTTACATTAGTATCGGTTACTATATTATTGTTTTGATAGCATTGCCTTTTTTAATATAATAAAATGCCTTTCTGTTCGACGTGTAACATATCTGTACATAGTAAATCATGGGTAGGTCATTTGCGAAGTAATTCACATAGAAAAAGTAGTCAGACAATAGAATACAGTGATGGTGTAGAAATCGTCAGCTCTGCATTTCGTAATCGTATTGTAACTTATAAGATATTACCTCTTGATCAACTTCAGTTAGCTTCAGTAGATATATTTTTTTTCGAAATTCGTAACAAGTTAAAATCTCTTTTAGATGAAAACCTTATTAAACATTTATGTGTTAAGGTTAATTTCGAACTATTTGGGACGTTTTTGAAGTTCAACGATAATTCACAAGAAATAAAATCTTTTGGAACCAAAAATAAAATATTACATGGTAATTATGATTTTGAAAAAATATATTTGGAAACAGTTAGTTATTTAAAAACTAGTATAGAGGAATTTGAGGATCGTGACAGTGGGTGGACATTTTTAAATAATTTATACATTGAGATTAATATCAATAAATATCAACCACTTAGCGGTTCGAGTTTTATCAGTTTACCCAAATCAATTCAGGCTAAAAAGGCGTGTTTAAATATTATGAATAAAGATCAGCATTGCTTTCTATGGAGTGTGACAGCAGCCTTATATCCAGCTAAAAATCACCCTGAAAGAATTTCATCATATCCTAATTTTCGTGAATTATTTAATATAAATGGAATGTTTTTTCCTGTAACTTTCCATGACATTAAAATTTTTGAAAAAAATAATCCTAATATTAAGTTCATAATTTATGGTTTAAAAAAAAGTAAAACTATTGTTGGGCCGTTGTATAAATCAGACATTAATAAAACATGCAACGAGAAAATTATACATTTGTTGTATCTAGAAAATAATAACACTTCTCATTATTGTTTGATCAAAGAACCTTCTAGACTGTTTAGAAGCCAAGTTACATCTCATCACAGCAAATTGTACTTCTGTGATTTGTGCTTAATATTTTTCAGTACTTCTAAAGAAGTTGAAAACCATTTATGTGGAGGCGTTGTAACTGTCCTCCCAAATAAGGGCTCAGTAATTAAATTTAAGAACTATGCTCGAAAACAAAACATGCCTTTTTGTATTTACGCAGATTTTGAATCGATGCTACAAACCAATACTGAAGCTAACTGTTCTTCTAGCAAAAATACGACTACATTGCACCAACATTTACCTATAGCTTTTGGTTATTATATTGTTTGTCGTGATGACCCTAGTTACAATCGGTACGTATCATATCGAGGACCTGATTGTGATAAGCAGTTTGTAGATTCGATTCTTAAAGACGTACAAAAAATATTTTATATACTTAGTACACCAGTCCCTATGATATTTTCTACGGCGGATAAGTCTGATTTTGATAATGCCACACGTTGTCATATTTGTGAAAATTTTATTTTTTCGGACAAAGTCCGTGACCATTGTCACGTTACTGGTCGTTACCGCGGAGCTGCGCATCCGTTTTGTAATTTACAGTATAAACGCCCTTCATTCGTCCCCATTTTTTTTCATAACTTAGCTGGTTATGATTGTCATCTTTTTATAAAAGCGTTAGGTGAGGTTCCTGGTAATATTAAAATAATACCTAAAACAAAAGAAAACTACATCTCATTTACCAAATTTGTACCAGTTACGAATAATCAGTTTTTTCAACTTCGATTCGTTGATTCATTTAAGTTTTTGGGAACAAGCTTAAGCAAATTGTCAGAGACATTAAAACCGGAAATGTTTAAAAACTTACAAAATCATTTCCCCGATGAAGATGAATTTCAGTTACTCACTCGTAAAGGCATTTATCGATACGAATATATGAACTCGTGGAAGCGGTATGACGAAAAAAGTCTACCCCCAAAAGAATGCTTTTATAGTTCCCTAACTGATCATGATATTTCTGATGAGGATTACCAGCACGCGTGCTTAATTTGGTCAACATTTCAAATCAAAGATTTAGGTAGTTATACGGATTTATATCTAAAAACTGATGTGCTTTTACTGGCAGATATCTTTGAAAATTTTAGACAGACTTGCAAACAACACTATCAATTAGACCCAGCTTTTTACTTAACAGCACCCAGTTTATCTTTTGATGCGATGTTATTAAAAACAGGAATACAATTGGAACTTATCGATGACTTGTCGATGGTGCGCATGTTACAGAGTGGTATCAGGGGAGGAGTATGTCTGTGCTCTCATAGACATGCAAAAGCAAATAATCCTTACTTAGAAAATTACAAACCATCAGAATCTCCTTCCTACGTCACTTATATTGATTGTAATAATTTATATGGATATAGTATGTGTCAATATTTACCATTATCAGATTTTAGATTTCTTAATGAACAAGAAATCAACAAATTAAATATAACCGAAATACCGATTGATGCAGAGTGTGGTTATATTCTAGAAGTGGATTTACAATATCCTAAACATTTACATAACTTACATAATGATTTACCATTTTGTTCTGAAAAATGCATTCCACCCGGGGGGAAAACTTTCAAACTAGTTCCAAATTTATATGATAAATTTAAGTATGTTATACATTACATTCACTTGCAAACATGTTTAAAACATGGTTTAATATTAAAGAAAATTCATCGAGTGATTAGTTTTCGACAAAGCCCGTATTTGAAACAATATATTGATTTGAATACTGCTCTGAGGCAAAAAAGTTCCTCAACATTTGAACAAGACTTTTTCAAACTCTTGAATAACAGTGTGTTTGGAAAAACTTTAGAAAATAATGAGAAGAGGGTCAATGTGCATTTAGTTAATCAGTGGGTTGATAATAATAATGTGACTAAGAAAAGGCAATGTGCACAAAAGCTTATCGCTCGTCCAAATTTCCATAGCGCGACGATTTTTACTGAAAATCTAGTTGCGGTACAATTAAACCCTGATCAAATAATTTTGGATAAACCAATATACATTGGTTTTACCGTACTAGAATTGTCAAAAAGTCATATGTATAACTTTCATTACTCTGTTATTAAACCTTTTTATAAAAATAATGTACAAATGTGTTACACGGACACTGATAGTTTTGTATATCATATACGGACCCATGATTTTTATGATGACATAAAAAGACATTTTTTGCCTTACTTTGATACTAGTAATTTTTGTAATACTAATCAATATGATTTACCCATTCAAAATAAAAAAGTTCCTGGTTTGTTCAAGGATGAAATGGCGGGTAAAATCATAAGTGAATTTGTAGGCCTTCGTTCAAAGTTATATTGTATTAAAACCATAAATAACACAATAAAAAAAGCGAAAGGAATTAAGAAAAATATTGTCAGCAATTTCAATGTTACTGATTACCAAAAAACTCTGTACGAAGGCAACATTGTTCATAAAACAAATGTTTTATTTAAGTCAATAAAACACGAGTTGTACACATGTGCTGTGAAGAAAGTTGCTCTGTCTGGTGATGATGACAAGAGAGTCATACCTAAAGATAAAATTTCAACTAGAGCATGGGGACACACTAGTATATTTAACTTTTAACTAGATTTAATAAGCTGTACCTAATTAAGAAATTCTTTGTATTATTTACTTTCGTAGCATAACCTGTGTATTTAGTATGTATATAATTATGTAGATTTAGAAATAAAATATCATTTATTAAATACATTTGTTTTATTTATTATTTCACAACTACATAGATTTTGCAAGCAAACCTGCAGGCTGATGCTAAATTCAAGTAACGTAAAGTTTTATCAAGTTGAAACATGCTTTACTTGAGTAATGTCGGCACTACATATAGGCGAACGCGTTGGCCGACGCGTTGGCCGGCGCGCTGGCCCAATGCCGCCTCCCCACAAGACGGTATTTAGATACCTACCGCCAACGCGCGAACGCCCGTTCTACACATTGGGCCAGCGGGCCGGCCAACGCGTTCGTCTATATGTAGTGCCGACATAATCTGAATTCGCACGTGCCCTGTTTGTAACATGAGTCCTCATTCATAATAATCCCACCTACATGTTGCAATCACTATAATAATGTGATGACTTTGTTTTAGTATTCATTCTTGCGTCGATAAGCACTGTAATTACTTACTCACGTCTACATAATTTACAAAACAAACCTTAACTTATATTATAGTTACTCACGTGTACATAATTTACGTATTTTTTGGTAATAGAGTCTTGGACCTGACTACACAACGGTAAGTTGATTTATTATTGATTTAAGTCATTAAAATACATAAAAATAATCGTTAATTCCAAAGATTGCTGATTTGGTGTTAAATATTTTCTTTTTTTACAGATAATGGAACGCGTAGAAGATTTGACTGCTACATCCGAAGACAATGTCTACCTACATAAATATGGGGATACTTTCCAGTATGCTCAAGATCCTTTGGAAGGATTTACTGAAGAGTTTTTAAAAATGAAAGCTCAGCAAAAGCCGAACGCTAAGATTCGGGAACGTCGTCCAGCAAAATTAAGAAAAAAATGTGTTTCTAAAAGTGCACTAAGTAAACTGCATATCCCAGTTCATTCGTTTGTGGTAAACAGCGTTCCCAAAAAAGGTTTCCGTCTGATAAAGATCTCAGTGTTTGATTTAGATGGATCCCAGCAACATTGTGACAGTATAGACGATGATAATTTTATGTTATCCGCACAATATGTTGTGAATGAAAACGGTGATGAAATAATGGACCAAACCGAGAAGTTAGTCAGTAATATATCAAAAAAAATATGTAATTACAGTTATACGAGTTGGTTTTAGTTTACTTTGGTATTAAGTATTTGTTTTAGCTGTAGGGTCGCAAGACTTTAGAATGAATAAGTCGATAAAATTGTAAGATATATTTGTATGAAAATAATATAAGTTATGGTTTGTTTTGTAAATTAATGTGTACGTAATTATTGCTTAAATAAATTGTATGTATGATGTGAATATATTTGTTTTATTTCTATTTCATTCAACTTTAATTATTTAAATAAAAAGCAATAGATATAAGGTATTTTTTATTGAAAGTGTACATTATTTTCTAAACACCATTTTTTTAAACATAATACATTTTTTAATGCACAATACTTCTTATGAATAAAACAGTTATACGATTCTTCCTTACAATACAAATCGAGCAGAATGTTAAATCTTGGAATGTCTTTGTAACTTATATCTACAATATTATTATGATCACACAGTTCTTTCACCCATTTCACTTTCTCTTCACCTTTTACGATAATGTTTCGGTCTTTTAAGTAAGGTTTAATAATTCTTCTGAATTCTCTGTAATCAATATAGCCTTCGCTCCATCGAAACCCTCTATTTCTTTCTAACCACCGAACATTCTTTTTTTCATCATCGGTTAGCGCTGAGAATGGGTATGGTGGTTTAACATAAAATGTATGTGTATGCTGTCGAGTGGCTATACATAATTCTTTTACTAAAAAGTCGTTATTTTTATTTTTAAATCCTTGTAAGTCAACGATTATTGTATTACTATTCATGATATTTTCTTAACGATATTACTCAAAGGCTTATACTCAAATATGCAGTCGTTTAAAATCAGACAATATGCAGCTGTCTGATCAGGTATTTCTTGGTCTGTTTCGATTTCTACTCTCACGTCGATTGAGCCTTTTAAAGTTTCGTGCTGTCGCGAACAGTCGATAACGAATAAGGGAGCAACGTCTCTGAATTCTTTCAAACTCATCAACGGCTCTGACCGACGTCCGTGATACGACTGTTGAAATCTAGCATACTGTTCGTATAATAAAGTAAATTTGTCTTCTGTAAAACTGACGTTTAATCCCTCATATGGATAGTATGATGAATTTAAAAACACTCTTACATCACGTACGTGACAGTGATCAAACTCCGCCATCGATAATTCACTGTTGTGTTTGCGGTTGGTTTGTAAAGCTAATACAACAAATCGTGGTTTTTCTATTTGAGATGAAGTTTTAATGGACCAAGTATGTTTACGAGTTTTGGGTAATAATGGATACTCGTATAAATCCCAGTTACGATATGCTAATGGAATAGCTCGATCTTTTTCTAATTGTTTTAGTAAATTTATTCTTTCGCGATCAGATACTTTAATATGAGGTACTCTCCAGATAATTTTACTTATAACAATATCTTCCAAGACTTCTCCTGTTTTCAACTTGATTGCATTAAGGTTAGTGTTACATCTAAGCAACACTAACTCATGTTTGCAGTTAATGATAATTTTTTCATAATCTTCCGCAAATCCTAAAATCTTGTTTAGAGGAATGGATACAGAAAATTCTCCACCACTTGTATTATTTATACCTTCTGGCGACCACCCCCAAACTCGAGCATATTTTGATTCGTTTTCATTTAAGGACAGATAAGACTTTATGGTATAGTAACACCTGCGTTTTTTATTTTATCTATTTCTACTCCATTTAATTCATATCTTATGTCTTGAAATAGAAATAACGCTGGATTATTAACGAAATGTACATTTGAAACCTTTTCTTTAGTTGTCCTGTTGTATACAATTACTTTGCCTTCGATATACAAACTGCTGAGCGAAGGCAGCACATATAGGTCTTGTTGATTGATGGGGATTCGTATTTCATCATTCTTGTTGAAACTTGTTACGTACGGTCTGTATGAATGATACTCAAAACTTTCGATGCTGTTGTCGTATGAGGTTTGTTGAGATATGTTTAAAATATTCATTTTATTAAACCAATTAGCTTGAGGTATTCTTTATTGCTTTTAGTAAGCTTCTTTTTTATCTGCTGTCGTGTGTCTTTGTGAGAAGATCTTTTAGGACTGACTTGGACATTTGATATGGTAGGGGTTTTATGGAAATTTATCATTTTTTTCTAAAATGTAAATACAATTGGACCTCTTCACCTCTTAAATTTATTTCTTTGTTATCAGCGTCTAACAGTCTTATATTGATGGAACTAATAGAAGTTTGATTGACTGGAAAATAAATTAAATTTTTTGGTATTTCTATTATTCGATAACCAGGAGGTACATTAGGTACAAATTCGTAAATAATATGGCTTGCTTTTCCGTTCACAAATGAACCACTAACTACATCACATTCAATCCTCACGATAGTTGTTGATAGAATGCTGACAGGATACTGTGAATCAGTGCTTATATTAGCTTTTATTGTTTCCATTCCAAAGCCTAGTATGTTCCCAATTGAATCATCTTTATTAAAATGAACGTCTTTAGAACAAAATATATTTGTTTTCAATGTGTTATTGTTGCATCTTAGTTTAAGCAGTGTATTTTTTATGTTAGTTTTCAAATAATCACAAATATCTTGAAGCTCGTAGGACCCTTCAGGAATTTCGATCATTTCATTCTCACCGTAATAAAACTTGTTGTTTCGTCCATCAATATTAGGTATAGAGTTGAAAGTTGAAAAGTACAAAAGACCACATTCATAGTCTCCAAGAAGTTCCAACGTCGGAGAATAGTTTGTCGTCAAAGAGGCTCCGCTCCCGGTTATAGATACAGTGAAAGACATTTTGATACTGACACGTTTATTTATTTTTAATATTATTTAAATGTTTCTTCCAATATTTTTTAAAAAATTTAATACATAGATGACCACAGTTTGTTGTTCCAAATGCTTGATGTCTGTTATAATTATAGTTTATGGGCAAATTATACATATATTTCATCAGTTCTAATGGTGGTTTTAAATTACCAAAGCTATCATAGTATTCTACGTAGCTGTTTTGTTTTACATAGGCTACCCAATGTGTGCCAGGATTCACGTTACTATCTAAATTTACAATTCCACATTCTATTTTTCTAGGTTTTAAAGGCAACTTATCTCTCATGTAAACGCCGCGAAAGTATGGAATATCACCAGCATACTCCAATATGTCTAAATTCGTGAGCGCACGCCTGGGCAGCCGCCTAATTAGTTTTTTGATGGGTTCAAATATAACCCTGCTCCTTTTTTATGAGGTTTAATATATAATCCTTTTCCAAGAGCGACCGCTTCCATCATTCTGTTGTGTCTTTCAGATTCTTGGAGACTCTTTTGTGCCGCTTTAGAATCGTTTACGGCTTTGGCTATACCTGCCGCACCTCCTGCTAATGAACCTAACGCCGACAATCCCGCAAAAATAGGAATAAGCGGTAAAAGTCCACCACATTTTGGAAGTGGAATTATACGTGGTAAACATATTCCTTTCTTTTTGCTAAACAGTTTTTTCGCAGCTGCATACGCATATTTTATAGCAGAGTGATGATCCTTGGATTTAAGTTTTTTTAAATGGGCATGTATTTTTTTAATACCTTTCTTAAATGATTTAATACCACTTCCAGCTCTGATTTTTGTTTTCATAGCATTTTTTACTATCCACGAGGCAATCTTTTCTCCCTTACCAGCATCTTTTGATTTCAACCTCTTCTTTGCCATACTCAAAAGTTCTAAATCAGCTTTACGTCGAGCACTAGGATCTTTATTTAAATAAGCAATATCGTGATGCATGCAAGCTTCATCCAATTTGTTAACTCCTCGATCGCCTTGTAGTATTCGTTTTTGAAGTTTCGTCCCAGGACCGCAAAATTGATATCCAGGTAAATGCAACTCAAACGGTAAATGGTCTATCAAGTTATTGATTACACCACTGCCTTCCTTCATTGATAAGTATGTATTGTGATATAGCACTGATTATGTGCTTTATATATCTAAATAACTAATTCACTTTTATCTATCCAACTGTTTTCTTCGGCACCCAATCCTAACCACTTCACAAAAAGTTTGTTGCCTCTTTTCTTTAGAACTTTTTCGATAAGATAAATATCAGGAAATTTAGTTTTTTGTAATTCTTTTCCATAAAAACAACCAACAATGTTTTGTTTATGTTTGTCTTGTAATTGATACGTTTGAGGACTAGTTTCGTTGACTTTTATGATGCGAAATATTTCCGTTGACCAATTAGGGGTGTAGCCTTTATAAAAATCTCCTTTGTATTTACTTATACGAACAAAATCGCCAACTCGAAAAGACGATTCTTTGCGTACTTTTTTTGGCTGTTGACTTTTGATAATATTCAATCGAACTGTATTTTGATTTGAACTGTTAACGTCTATTGGTTTATGTTTTGTAATGCGGTGCACAGTATTGTTATAATTCTGCACAACGGACTTTAAACTATTTTTATACCATTCATATTTTCCGCATAAACTAAATAATTTGTAAAGACGTAATTTTATAGTTCTTATTACTCGTTCGACGATAGAAGCTTTTTTTACAGAACATGTGGAATAATGATTTATGTTATAAGTTTTCATTAAATGCTTAAAAGAATCGTTATAAAACTCTTTACCTAGATCTGTTTGTAAGTTTTTAGGTTTTCGTGTGGATTCTGATAATATACTGCACATAGCACTTGATACAATTTTTTTAGATTTTGATTTTAACGGTCTAACCCACACGTATTTTGATAAAACATCAATCACTATGAGAACATATTTAAATCCTTTATTAATCGACGAATATTTTTGTAAGTCCACTAGGTCAGCTTGCCATAAATCATCCAGACCTTTAATGACCGTATGTCGACGAACGAAGTTTCGTCTCGCTCCTCTGTGTAGTTCATTCACTATATCTTGTTTACTCATTCTGAACAGATTTTGCTGCAATCATGTTATCGATTTCTTGTTTTGTGTAGTACATTTTACTAAAATTTGTAGTAGTAACTTTTTCTAAACTATGGAGAAAGTTTCTGACATTACTTTGGATTTTCATCATTTCATTTTTAAGGGCTTGGACACTTTTATCTACGTATTCTTTATTCACAGCCTCGTCGTCTTTTTCTGGAATTTGCACCCCTTTTAATTTCGATGACTTTAAATCGAATTCCCCTGTATCGGACCTTACCAATGTATCGCTAAGAATTTCAGAAAATTCAGATAATCGTAAACGCTTATGAACGTGATGACCAAATTTGTCTATATTCATTGCCGTCTTGCTAGGTTCTGTAGTGTAATAGTACTGCTAAATTTTCCTGATGGCAGCCTTATATATTTCATTTTTTTAATGATACCAGCTTCTTTCATTTCTTCAAGTATGGCATTAACTTCATTATCTAATCCCGTATTACCAGCTGCCTGAGATGCACATAATATTTTCAGTCTCTCAACTAACTCATTAGGATCATTCCAGTATACTAAATCAGTGTCTTTCTTAACTTCTTTCAAAATGTCGATTCCTTCACCTCGCTGAAGACTTTCTACGCTACTGGTATTATTTCTAGCGAATTTAAATAGTGGCTTTATCACGTGAGTATATTTGAACCCTTTATTACCATTTATTTGGTTCGATCGTTTCCAGTTACGTTTATGTGCATTTGTGTCGATGAGTAGCAATTTATAATTTTGTAAGTCTTCCTCTGTAATAATATCTAAATTAGGTTTTTTTTTGTACAACAATTCTGCCAGACCAGAAGTTTTTTTTAAAGAGCGGCTTCTAATTTTCAGAACTTTTCCATTATCGTGTAAACGGGTTTTGCCTAGCCAAAGTTTTCCTCGTTCACTTCTTACTCCATATGGTATATCTTCTTTCAGCGCTTCAGACGATACAGACCAAGACAAAGAATCGTTTGCGATACTCGGTGATGATTGAATAGATTTAAATGAGTTCTCATGGATATCATAATCCTCAGAAGGTGATGTAGTAAGCGTTTTGTCAGGTGTTTTAGAACTAAAGTCGTCATTATCTGAATTTTCTTCATCATCAAGATCCGTCTCAGATTCTTCAAATTTTTCATGTGAACCGTATTTTGAAGATTCTTCTTCGTCTTCTTCATGACGTTTTTTTTCAGTTTTGCTTGCTAATAATTTTAGCGGACTGACGATCGGTTGAAATATCGTCTCCAGTGCCATGTCATTTGTGTTTTTAGTATTTTTTATCATTTCTACCTTTCTTTTCACTGCAGACGCTGATTTCACAATTTGTTCCTTAAGATTCCGCTCCATGTTAAGAATTCTACTCTGATTGATGTCTCAAGTTATACTACTACGTAATAATCCACTATTATAAATGTATCAAATTTCATTCTGTAACAACCATTATTTCGTTCACAATCCTTATTGATGACCACATAACTGTACGGTTTACTCCACACAGTTGAACACATTTCACGGAATTGCGACCACGTCATATCAGACCCTACATGTTCATCGTAGATGTGTCTTAGATTAATCTCGTCTTGTTTAAACAATATGATGAGATTGGCATTATCTCTTACTAATTGTTTGGGTATTTTAGTATAAGTTTGGTTAAGATAAAAGCAATCAATATTTTTGTGACGACCCATAGCAAAATAATCACGTATATTATTTTGATTTTCGCATGCAACATCGTCAAATATGATGATAGAATTAGGTAAGGCTTCTTGTGGACTTAAAATTTCACTGTTATGATTATACTTGTGATACGATGTATCCACAACTTTTTCCAATACTTTTTCTAAAAAGACGTATTTAGGTTGATACAAAGACTTTGAATACACATAAAGGTTTCTGAATCGTGTACCATTCGGGTGTAGTAACAAGCTGATTACTAAGTTTGTTTTCCCACAGTTTGACGGACCACAAACAATACTGCGAATGGTATTTGGTAGTAAATTTCCATGTCGCTTAACTTCATTTTTAACTGCAGGACAGACACATTCTAATTTAAGTGATTCTTTTTGTTTCAGAAATTTCATAGCTGTTTAATCCAATCGACCACTGCGATTAGTGGATTATAACAAAATGATAATCATGCAGTGTGTTGACTCATATAAACAGATAACTTCAAACATACGAAATTCAATGTTCCTATAATAGCTCGCTAGATCTTTCAGCCATCCAATCATCGATCAGAAGCGATTTTTAATCACTTGATGCATGAACGAACAGGAGTTATTGGGCATTCTGACACACCGAAGAGAGCTAGGGCGCGAGCGAACAGAGGTGCATGTCATGAGCATGTCATTTCTTTTACCATCAGTTGATGCATAAACGAACGGGAATTATTGGGCATTCTGTCCCACCTCCGTTCGCTCGCGGTGCATAAACGAACAGGAGTTATTGGGCATTCTGACACACCGAAGTGAGCGAGGGCGCGAGCGAACGGAGGTTCGGTTCGGTGTGTCAGAATGCCCAATAACTCCTGTTCGTTTATGCACCGCGAGCGAACGGAGGTGGGACAGAATGCCCAATAATTCCCTACTTAGGTAAAAAGTGTTAGTGCCTATTGTCCATCTCATCAACAAAAGGTTGACTGGTAGAGATTGCTTCAATAGAGTTAGTAGCAATAAGTTCGCCTTTTGTACATCATTTATTAGTATTAGCAATATTGTTGTATATTTTGTGTTATTTGGCAGCTGGACATCAGACTTCGGATGCGGCTACTCTAATACTACATCTGGCCGATAGTCTACTACGGATGCGAATCATGGACCATTTTGGAGAACCCACGCAAAAGACTAGAGGCCTTAGAGATGTGGTGCTATCGGAGGATGTTGAAGATCAGCTGGATCCATAGGGTCACGAATGAGGAAGTCCTGAGACGAGCTGGTAAATCCCGAGAACTCATGGCCACTATCAAGAGAAGAAAAGTTGCATATTTGGGACATGTGCTTCGTCACGAGCGATATCAACTGCTTCAAGTGGTCATGATGGGAAAGGTTGAAGGGAAATGAGCCGTCGGAAGGAGAAGGACATCGTGGCTCTCGAATATAAGAAAATGGACCAGTATAGACAGCGTTGAAGACCTGTTCCGTCTGGCGAAAGACATAGAGGGATACTCAGAGCTGACTGCCAACCTCCAGTAGTGGAGAGGCACTGAAAGAAGAAGAAGAAGACGTATAAAGTGGTGTGAAACTAAAAAATACTGTGTATCTTACAATGAAATAACGTGTGTACAATGTGTTTCAAATAAGAATAGTATTGTCAATCTGTCAAATGTCACTTAAAAAGTGCGGTTAGTTAACTAATGCGGTTAATAGTTTAAATTATTTAATACTATTCAGCGTTTTTATTTAAATTAATTACAATACTATTATTATTGATATGCGAATAAGTTTTCTGTAAACCGCACCTTTCAAGTGATATTTGACAGTCCTATTCTTATTTCAAATGCATTGTACGTTTATGTATTATATTACTTAGCAGAAAAATTTGTAAAAAGGTTCTGTGTGTGTTATTGAAATTAGGAAATTGTAATTTTAAAGAATATCATTTCATTCATTGTTTATTTAGTAGCCTCATATTTACAAAAGTATAATAAATATTTACAGTAATTTGAATCATTAAATTATTTTAATCAGTAATGGTGGTAGGCAGAGGCGTGGTGGGGATGGACAGCGGGGGCTGAGTTTTCCACAACGGCGTTGAATCTGAAATGAAAATTGTGATTATTAGGTACTGTACAGCACAACAATGTCAGTAGTATACACATATACAGTTTATATAAATGTCCTTACCCATGGTGGTCATCGGCGGTGTAGTGCACGCTGCGCACGGAGCCGTCGGGCTGCAGCAGCGAGTAGGAGCCGTGCACGGCGTCACCGTCTCTGGTCTCGTGCTGCGACTTGTGGTCGCCGGTGTGGGGGTCGGCCACGGAGTACGAGTAGTCGTACTTGGGGTGAGCGTACTCGTCGTGGCCGGCGTAGTGGGCGGCCGGGGCGTAGGCCAGAGGGGCGGCGTGGGCCACGGGAGCGGCGTAGGCTACAGGTGCGTGCAGCACTGGGGCGGCGTGGGCGGCGTAGGCCAGAGGCGCGGCGTAGTGGCCGGCGTCATGGCGGACGATGCTCTGCGAGGAGACGGCGTGGCCGTGTCCGCCCAGCAGACCGGCATTGGCTGCGGCCAACATGGCGCCGAAAGCTAAGATCTAGAAACAATTATAAAATTAAACTTAGCCAGTTAGAAAATATTTTAAAATATTTTGGAAATTAACACTTTTTCTGGAAACACCAACTTCACGAGTATTATTTTAGTTTATATAATGAATATAATTTTTTATTTAAGCTTTAAATTTTTAAATTCACTCACTTTGCTGAACATTTTGCGAGTTGTTAAACACGATTATGTTTTTGCTGTCCGTGTACCAACAGTTTTATATAACGCGCTTAACTTCTCGGTGGGGCAAAGAAATGAGACCTTGACACTGTAATCTGATTGTATTTTCAAGGTCCAAGCGTGTATAACACGATAGTAAAATTGATAGATACATGAAAAAAACATTGATATAAATTTTATATTATATCATATTAGTGGCAAAAATCTTTTAAAATACCTTTCGTCACTTTTTGTATAAACAGTTTATCAATTATTTGTTATAAATAAACTCCTTCATAGTTACGTACAAAACTATGGCTACATACATTTGATGACCTCTATGACTTACTGGTTGAGCGCGTCGGTGCCTAAGCCAGAGGTCGCAGATTCGAATCCAGCAGAATGAACATTTTTTTTCTGTATTTATGAGTCAGGAATATGTATTAAATATATTATATGTAATATAATAAAACCTTAAATTTGTGTAATGTGTATAGTATTAAAGTCTTAAATATATTTACTCTGTCTGGTGCCTGTATGATAAATTTAGAGAATAAGTTCATAGTACGGGGCCATATTGAATAAACGCGTCCATAGCTATTATTATTATTATAATATTAAAATCACTCACAGGGATCGGTAGAAACCCCAGACTGTTTCATACAGACAGATTTTCCCCTCATCCACGTTCACCACCCTATCTCTTTCAGGATCTGAGAGAGTAGAATTTATGAAGTAAATATTTAGTAATTTGTCAAAAATATTGTTAAAGTACTTACTCGTTTTTGCGAGTATTCACGCAATGCGGAAAAGACTAATTTTAGGTGTAAGTCGCACCTTGAGATTTACTAAACAGATGGTGTAATTTAAACCATTCCACTTACCTTGTTATAAATGTATATTTAGGTGGCGTAATAGGGGAAAGGCGCTATGTGAGACACTGTCATATCATAGTGTCATATATACTGTACATAAAAGCTAATTTATATGCTAATAGTACAACAGACACAATATTTTATTAAATATTTAATTGGTGTAAACTTAAGATTTTCACATAATACTGAATATGAAAGTATATACGGTACTTACAATAAAAAAAAAATTGTCTGTCCGTCTGTTTGTCTGTGGGTCGGTTTTTTCCGGCTAATCTCAGAAACAGCTGGACCGATTTTCTCGGTACTTTCAGTGGCAGATAGCTAATGTTATAAGGTCTAACATAGGCGACTTTATCTTAGGGTTCCGTTTTCATTAGTTCTATGCAAACGAAGTCGCGGTGTACCAGCTAGTGTTTAATATAACTAATGTTTCATAGAATTAATTGTTCAAATTAATTAAATGAAACAATATCTTTCTTATAAACTATCACGATTAACTTTGTAATAACAATTAATAAATTAACTAATTATTATGATTAATTTAAGGTACGTTATTGTATATTATAAACAAACGTCTTGTTTTAGACTAAGTAATTATACGACTAAGTACAGAACTTCAGTAGACTGGTGTAGTCTCTTCGTCATGAAATTAGTCAATCTTTAATAATACACCATGTCAGATTGTCAGCTTTGAAAAGCAGTTTTCTTTTTATTTTAGTCTCAGGCATAATTTTCCTTAAACTTAAATTTAAACTTAGTCGAAAGCATAGACCAGTAGGTAAGTAAACAATATTTCAAAATGTTAACCTTTGATAAAGAGATAAAAGCAATTTAAATTAAATTCACAATTTAGTTGCGTATCTCAAAGTTTGATCTAATTAATGATAATGTTTGCCATTACGTATTTAACATTGAAAGATATCTTATCGCTGAGGTTCACGCAGCTAAGTACAACACAAAACAATTAAGAAATACTCAAATGTCATTCTGTGTTTAGAAACTCTGATTGATATACATTTCACTGACACCGGTGTAAATCGTTTATCTAAATAGCATGCCTTCACTTTCATTAATAAGAAGAACAAGAGAGACAACATAACCTTTGATCCACGAACATCTATCAGGCATTGTCGAAATCGGTACTTAAGTTGAGAATCCTCAAGCGATAACAAAAATATTGTTTGCTTAAAGAAAACGGCTTGTCAGCTTACTAGTTTATTAAAAAACCGTAATTTTTAGTTCCCCAAAAAAAGGTTAAGTAGGTGTTGGTCTAAGTGAAACTAATATGGTTAACACTTTTATGCTTGATGTATAAAATACGAGTATTGTAAGTATTTAGGTTTTTTTGAGAATTAACAAAACAAAAATTCAAATGCAATCATATTTATTTTCAACGATTAAATATAAATTATAATATTTCGTATAACTTCAGCTAATTGACTAGTATATTTTAACGACTAACAAAGTTTCTTGATAGATGGCACAAGGATATAGGTTAGGGGAGAAATAGAATTTTGTGCTTGCAGTTTTGACTGAAGACATTTTAAGATGTCACTATAAGAAATGATTCCGTTATTAACGGGACTATCGTTTCCATTAGAGTCTGTTGTCGTAGTTTCAATGTTTTTGTCTGTAATAGCTTCTGTAGTGTCTGAGTCGAGCTCAGTTATTCTTGCACTCCTGCTGTCATCGCACGGCGAAAGTTTCTTATCGTCAGCATTGTCTACACTACTATCTACAGTGTCGACTATGTTTTTGACAACGGCGTTGAATCTGGAATATAAAACGTATAGTCACTAAAAACTAAAAATAATCGATATTATCTGTACTTTTATGAACATAATATGTATTTGTAATAAGCTTCTATTACCATACATACAAGATCACATACGTACAAAACGTTAAATTTTCTAAAAGCCTTTGACTTTTAACTTAGGAAGTAATAGTAAATTTTCTAATCACGAGAGTTACGCAAAGTATGAGGCGAAAATTAAAAAGTAATGATTGGTATTCAGCCTTCAGCGCCTAATACGGTTGCTTTTTGTGCGTATTGTGTTACGAAGTTATTTCTTTAAAAATGTCTTACGTCAATCGTTACTTACATACTTAGGTATACATAATAATCGTTAGGCTTATACTAGTTCTTACAGGGGTAGGTTGATATCGTTGGCATTGGTGGATGGATTATAAAGGTTGCTCCATAGATATTATAAAATATTAAATACTAGCTGATGCCCGCGGCTCCGCCCGCGTAAGTACAGTAACCCACGGGAATCGTATATGTCCCGCGATAAAAAGTAGCCTTTGTCCTTCCCCATGGTCTACTTTTTATCTGTGCCAAATTTCATGACGTACGGTTTATTAATTTTTGCGTTAAACTGTAAATAAAGTTTCCCACAGGAACTGCCGGAAAATTTACCCGCGATACAAAGTAGCCTATGTCCTTTCTCAGGCTATAGACTATCTGTGTACCAAATTTAATTTCAATCGGTAGTTTTGCCGTAAAAGACGGAAAAAACAGATACACACACACACATTTTCCCATTTATACGACTAATATTAGTATGGATAGCTGTGTTACCCCTTTAAGTCGTCCGCGGTGTAGCTAACTTCCCTCCTGACTCCATTTGGCTGGACAAATGAGTATGATCCCTGAACCGTAGAACCATCACCTACTTCGCTCTGTGTCTTCTTGTCCCCGGTGTTTTGGTCAAAAACTGCATAGGCATATTGGTAACCCTTTGGATCCTTGAGGAATGGAGTGTCACATTATTATCTTATACTTCAAATGAGACAATCTTGTACAATGTTTAATTATTATCGGTTTCTCGAAAACGGTTGCAAGTATTTCCATGAAATTTAGTATGTAGGGAGTTTGGAGTTTGAAATCGATCTAGGTATATCTTATCCCTGAGAATATATTGTACTTATGTATAATTAAACCATCAAATTTAGGAGTACTAGGCTTACTTAGTCATGCTAATAGCAAAGAATATATTATATTACTAACGTCCTAATAGTCAAGTCTGTAGATGATTTATAGGATATTAACTAATAACTATAATAGTAACTAGCATTTGCTCGCAGACTCGCTCGCATAAATTGGAGTTTAAAAGTGAAATTAATATAATGTTGTTAAAGATATCTTTATATTAATTTAAAATTTTTCATCCCCTATTTTACTGTCTTAGAGGATGAATTTTAGAATACGCTGAAATATGTAACTCATTATTTTTCCATACTCAATTCATAATATTATGAAATTTCATGTAAATATATCTAAATAATAAAAAGTTTCATGCAAACTTTTATCACCCATTTCACCACATTGGGGGTTGAATTTTGAAAAATCCTTCGCAGATGCCTACATTATAATGAGGAATACGTGTCCAAATTTCAATCTTCTAGCCTTAAGGGTTTGGCCTGTGCGTTCATACATCACTTAATCAAATTTGCCTTTATATATACTTAGATAGAAGATATATTAAATAAGTCCATTAATAGATTTACACGAGTAATACTTACATCCTTCTTAACCACTACGGGAACGTTTGTTACCAATCGCGCAGCCGGCGCCACGGGTACTGGTGGCGGTATTACGCAAGGCGAGATGCACGGCGACACTAGCTGCGGCAACTGGGGCAGCGAAAGTACCGGGTCCAGGCTGGTCAGAGGAGCTCCATAGTTCAAGTAGTCCAGGGGAATGACGTCACCGCCGTTCTGGACGAGCACGCTCGAGAATGATGCGGCGAATATCAGCCGGGAGTAGACGATGATTGCGGCTACGTACTGTGATAAAAATATAATTATATATTATATAAGTATATAAGTATATAATACTATAAAAGTATAATTATATAAATAAGTGAGTATAAGTATATAATACTGTTACATAAAAACTTTTCTTTTTTTCAACTTTTTAATTATTTTGTATATTATAGTATAGAAAACTAGCGGTGGCCGTTAAAAATATAAACTTTCCAATGTAGACTTTACGCTATTACTCTTGGTAAAATATTGTTTACGTTAGATCCTTATCAAATTATCTAGTCGTACCTACTACTTTACTTTAATAATAATCACTAAAAGAAGTATAGCGTTAAATTGAAGAAAATAAATGTTTATTTTAAACTATTACGTAAGTTTTAAGAAATTGAAAAAGTATACTTACTTTGAGAGCCATCTTTCTGACTGATCCTTGGAAGATAACTGCCAAATTTCAGCAGCAGCGTCTTCTTATATGATGAACTGTCTGCTTGTAAATGTGTCAATTGGCAACACCGAAACAAACCATCAATGTCGCTAAACTAAAGTTAACAATCGGTATGCTAATGAGAATCTTAGAATTGGTTCTTTTTAGCAAATCCTGTATTCAGTGCACGAGGTACACAAAAACTGCGAAATGCGGTGTGACAATTGACTTAGTTTCGAGGTCCGGTCGATTATAGTTATTACGAAAAATAATATTATAATACATTCCACCATAACTATGTTTCTATAGGATATATAAGAAAGTATAATTATATTTAAGTAAGTAGTATATAATATTAAGATCATTGAAACGAAATATTGTTGTCAGTACTAACTTTATTATTAAAGTTCTACTCTTTATGGGGATAGGCACCACCGGGTTTTATTTTTCTATAATCTCCGTCCGCGTAAATACAGTGTTCCCAAAGGAACACTGTTCTTTTTCGAGATAAAAGGTAGCCTATGTTTCAATTCAGAGCCAAAACTACTACCGTACCAAATTTCATCGACATCGGTTCAGTCGTTTTTGTGTGAAAGAGTAATAAACATCCATTCATCCTCACAAACTTTCACATTTATAATATTAGTAGAATTAGTAGAAAGAACACTTTAAAAATATTTCTTCAATGTTAAGTACTTACTTCCTTAAGTCCTTACATTATTTATGGCTTGTAATCTTTAAGTGTATCGTAATTGATATAGTATTAATATATAATACTAATAATCACATCACATCGTATCGGCAGTATAATGCATTGCACAAACATAGTAATAATAATAATAATTTTACAAATTCCTAATAAGCAATAATCACTAAAAATAATTTATTGTAGAAATCAAAGAACTTCATTAAAATAGTTTTACTGCCAACTATAATAGTTTAGCTGAAATTTATTTGAAGAAATAAAGTAATCATTAAAATAGTTGAAATAAAGTAATCAATAAAAAGTAATAATAACACCCCACACCGATTTCCGGTTTTATTGAAATCAGGCCAGTTACGCAGGAGTAATTTTATAGGGCCCAAGTGTGTGCGCAGTGCACAAGAACACTCTCTCTTCCTTTACTCTCGTAATCCAGTGGGACGGATAGCCTACACGACTGACGAGCGATCAGGCGAGTGATCAGCCTACATTGTCCCAACCAAACTTGGAAACAACATTTTTTGTCGTCGAGTTGAGAGCCAAATTCTAACCACTAGACCACGAGGCTGTTAAAACAAAATAAGCATAATATAAGTTAGTTGGGCTTGGCAATTATTAGTCGTGAATGTCTCATATATTTGAATGTCGAGAAAATTTTCGGCGAAGTAATTTTTCTAACATATAACAATAGGGTATTATCCTATGATGAAAATATACATCAGATTGTTGATATTTTATCGCTAAACATTAATTAAACCAATTAACTTTTTACACAATAATATGTATATTTACATAAAATGATTGATGATTTTTCACGTTTGACCACGTGACTAAAAACGCACGAGATTGGAATGTGACGTCATATTCTTGTACTTCTTCTTCTTTTATCAATGTCCTCCCGATTTCCATAGAGAATAGCCAGCATCAGAATCATTAACGTCATGCGTCTGCGAGTAATAGCCACTTTTTCCGCATTTCAGTGTTCTTTGGTATGGTCACAAAGATTTTCCCCGGTGTTTTAATAGACGTATTAGTGCATTTTGGCATTACGCACCATTTATAAGGCATTTTTAATATGCTTAAAATATTTATTTAAAAACATAAATAATAGGTATTCTGGGATTTGGCATTTTCAGTGTAATTTGACGCTTGACAGTTACAAGAATGTGTTACAAAAATGTGACGTCATGACAACTCATTATAGCGTTTTCACGCCTATAATATTAATTTAAACTTTTAGGCTAATTTGCAAGGAAAAGAAAGAAATTCACAAAGAATGGTTCAAACTGCTAATGTATTTTGGTATTAGGAATAATTTGACATACTTTTCAAAAACTTGGAAAATACCCTATTGTGGCAATAAGGTTCAAGTGAGGTGTACCGTGAAAGTCTTCGACTGAAGGTACTGTCTAAGCAAAAAGTGCATGTGTGAAGCTGCGCTATATTGCGTTATAAGCATTTTATATTCTAGAATCTAGTTTAAAAATTAAAATATTATTGCTTATAGATAAATATAAACACATAATTATTCGGATTAGAATTTTATTACAGTGTAGGGGAGAGTGGGGCTTTTTGTAATGGGGGTAAGTAATTAGCATTAACATCTCATTCGGTTTCAAATATTTTGTTCCGATTTTGACTGGACGTTCTCTTGAAGATACGATCACGACTATAGTCGCAGCCAGTACAGCGCGGGACTTATAAGTAAATATTTGTCTTCTTTTTTTCGAAAAATATTGTGTAACCTCAACGTTTTTGCTCTTAAATTTTTGAAGGCACTAAATAAAATATAATATTAGTTTCTCTTCAGACTTAACGCCCCTATCCTTTTTAGGAAGATGCGGCAATTATTATGCTCAGGATATTTATAAATTTTCTACAATTACGACGTTATAGTCCAACATGGTTTTAGAAAACTAAAAAGAAGGTCACGTTTCACCTTTGTTCCCTTGCTCTTAGACAAAATAAAGTTAACGATTCATAGATTATTTTCTTCACAAATTGCTACACACATTTAAGATTACTTAAAGTTAGATTATTATTATACCAAAGCTATCAAAGATTTTATTAATGTTTACTTGTAGTCCAGCGTTTTCGATCCAATACTTATTTGCAATAATAATGATGTTAAATTGCTCATTAAAATTTCTAGGAAATTTATTAAATTAAAAGCTTTGCTTTTAAAAAATGTTGCTAGTAATGTAACGAAGGCACACATATTTTATTATACAATTATTTTTAAACAAAAAAATTAAACCGACTTCCAAAGTAAAAGTATACAATAACTATGAATAAAACTTATTTTATAAATATATAATTCCCCTTTTAAATTTGCCTAAAATTTCTCTACTAAATCTTCTTAATTTTGAAGTTAAATAATAAGAAGAAGTCAAAGAATATCTTACAAAATTTTATAGAACTCACGTTCAAATGTGCTGGTACCGACTTTAAAAGTCCATAGTGGTCGAGGGGAAATGGCCAGGACTTATTTGTGTTTAATTCCTAATTACTCAGCAAACTTGAATGAAATTCTTCTTAAAGTATTGATAGTCAATGGAAAGCTACTGTTTTGCTTCGAATATGGTAGACAAAAGATACGATTTATTTTTGGTGATGGTATGTCAATTTATAAACAAACTTTAAATTTGTTCGCAAGTTGCCAGGTAACCTTTGTTATTAAGCTTCGGTAATACCACAGCGCATGCGCCAAAAGTACGCCGAAAAAAGCCGACCTTACAACTAATCATTTAACTCGGTCGAGCACACGACGATGTGTGCGTTAACCAATCACGCTGTTAATTCCTATGTGCTTAAGAATTTTTGAGGCGACCCAGTGTAATTTTTTTTAAAGCTGGTCGAGCAGGAACTTTTTCGATAGTACATTTAATATATTTTGTCTGTAACTTACGTGCCCGTTGGGACCAGCGCGACATTTCAACTAAAAAAGTCCGAGAGACTAGAGATTATTGACTGGATAGAATTAGCTTGGCAATATTATTTAAGTATTGTCTCTGTTGATAATAATAATCAATGGGATTACACAGGCCAAGCCATGGGCGCATTTATAATCTCCATCTCCGGCTTGGAAGGCAGTCACAGATGCGTAGTCCGAACCGTATTGATCTACGTGTAAGTAAAAGTGCGCGTTGAAATCTTTTTATTGAAAAGAAAACATACAGAGACTATATTCTATAACATATTGTATACGTTTTTTTTTTCATAAAAATAATATAATGATCATTTTAACCGACTTCAAAAAAGGAGGTGGTTATACGTTCGGCTGTATATATATATATATATATATATATATATTTTTTTTTTTTGTATGTTCAACTTTTACTCCGCCGCCTGTGGACCGATTTTCAAATTTTTTTCTGTGATGTATAGGGTGTAATCAAAAATTGGTCCTTTTGATATCAAAGTGGTGACCTGATGATGGGATCCATGAGGAATCGAGGGAACTCCTCGAAATTTATATGGGCACATATATGGTGATTTCGACTTTTTCTGAAGTAGTTCAAGCATATGCTACAAAAAAGTAAGATTTTGCTTCAAGGGGTCCAAAAGTACTGAACAGAACTCCTGACTCCTTATAGATACATGTTTGGGGATTTTGGCGTTGTTTAAAGAATTGCAAGCATATGCCACCCTGTCAATTAGAGTAAATATCATCATCACCACCACTATCACACCATACTTCATCAGATTTTGATGATATAAAAAGTACTTCTCATAGTATTTTACACTAACACGGAGATTTTTGAACATTACTCTGCTGTTTATGGACCTATTTGCAAAATTCTTTTGTTGTTGTAAAGGGTTTATTTCGAAATTGGTCCTTTAGTCACTAAGGTGGAAACCTGATGATGCGATCCACGAGGAATCGAGGGAACTCCTCGAAATTTATATGGACACATATAGTGATTTTGACTTTTACTGAAGTAACACAAGCATATGCTCCCAAAAAATAAGATGTTGAAACCAAGGTATACCCTAGATCCAAAAACCCTGAACAGAACTCCTCAGTCTTTAAAGATACGCGTTTGGAAATTTCGGCATTGTTTAAAGAACTGCAAGCATATGCCACTTTGTAACTTACAGTAATCATCATCATCACCATGAATCTTGTGGACACCGCTGTATTTCTAGGTATAACACTAGATAGTAAATTACAGCGGGGTCCTCATATTGCTAATCTTGCAGATAGGCTCAGTTCTGCAGCATATGCAGTCAGAAAAATTAGAGAAATTTCTGACGAAGACACGGCGCGACTTGTTTACTTTAGTTACTTTCATAGTAGAATGTCTTACGGCATCCTTTTATGGGGAAGTGCCGCAGATATTAATACGATATTTGTGCTGCAGAATATACGCTGCAATACGTTCAATTTACAAAATGTCCCCCTTTGAATCTCTGAGAGAAAAGTTTAAAGAAATAGGTATTCTGACCGTCGCTTCTCAATACATTTTGGATAATGTATTATATGTTAGAAAGAATATTAATAATTTTAAAACTAAAAGCGACAATCACTATAGAAACACTGGAAATAAGCACAAGCTAGATATACCGGTGATCAGACTAAGTAAAGTAAGCAAATCATTTAAAGGTCAATGTATACGCCTATACAATAGAATCCCAGAAAACGTTCAAAATCTTTCCATTAATAAATTTAAAAAAGTAGTTAAAGAACGTTTGTGTGCAAAAGCCTTTTATAAGGTCAATGATTTTATTGACGATCGCACACCTTGGGAATAGGATGACCACCTGCAAGGCTACTTCTATGTACTATAATATGTATCTGACTTTTGTCAATATTATATAGACCTAAGTTTTCACATTGTAAACAACTTCATTTTTTAAAAAATAACAATTTTCCAATCATTTTGCTAAAAGATGGCCCCGTGCGAGTTTTTTACGCCGGTTCTTCTCGCCGGGTTAGTTCCCGAACCGGTGGTAGGCATCAAGTAGGGACAATTTTTTAAGCGTTACTTTGTAACCCATATGGAAATAAAACTTTTTTGATTTTGATTTTGATTTAAAAAGGGTGAAATTATGAAATTAAACCGACTTCCAAAGTAAAAATACACAAAAAAGTATGAAATAAAACTTATTTTCTAAACAATTCCTCTTTTAAATTTGGCTATTTCTCTACTTAATCTTCTTTGAAGTTTTGAAGTCGGTTTAATTTCTGAAGTTTAAAGTTTAAGTTTGAAGTTTAAGTTAAACTTTTGAAGTCGGTTTAATTTTTTGTTTAAAAATAATTACATATTACAGACAAACGGACGGACAGATAGACAATAAACTCCCAGTACTATGGTCTCGTTTGGGTGTAGAATCCTAAAAAGTCACTTCATTGGCATCTTGTTATATTTTACTAATCCTACTACTATATTATAGATGTGAAAGATTTTGAGGTTTAATCTTTCACGCTAAAACTACTGAAGAGATTTTGATGAAATTTGATATGGTACCTAGTAGTTTGGTTATGGATTGAAACATAGGCTACATTTTATCCCGAAGAAGTACAGTATTCCCGTGGGGTACTGTGTTTACACGGGCGGAGCCGCAGGCAATAGCTAGTAAAAATATAATTGGAGCGCGTTGAAGTCTTTTCTATTCAAAATTACACGTTTTGTATTTCGTAGTATTTTCAAAAACTCATAAAATTGTTGTTACTTATTAAAACTCAAGTGAAGTAATAATATTATTATCATATTGTTATATTACTGTAATTCTTAATGGTAGTTATGTAGTTGTGGTGACATAACAGCTAAGCCGACATAATAATATTATATTGCGGCAGGTTTATTATATTATTGTAATTGCTATTTAAATTCTTGTTTATGCTATTCGACATAGCATAGCGCGTGTAATATTTTGTAATGTAATACCTGTCACAAAATACTTTCTAGACTTTGCCAGCAATTCCTACCTGTAGCAATGATCTAGCATGCGTGTTAGTTTCAAGTATCCATTTGTATTGTACTAATAATATAATTTAAATTTTTCTTTTACTGCTGCAATAGCTGTTTCGAAGAAACCGCTTTAAGCGGTGATTTTTCTGGCGTAAGTTTTATTTTTCAGTTAGACTCAAAGTGCAAATAAATACATTTTTATAATTATTTTATTAAATAATTATTATAGTTATTGTTAGTAAAATTCTCGTTTATGCTATAAGGTTTATAACATAAACGAGTATAACACATATGAAATTTTGTATTATAATACCTATCACAAAATAAGTAATATATAAGAACTGATCTGAAGATTAGAACTTTCCAAAAAATATTTATTCTGTTGGGTTTACATTAAAATACATAGTATAGAAATATTACAAAAAATTAAAATTATTATGTTTTTGGAGTTTATTCTTTTAGAATCGATTTTCACATCGAATCGAGTAAAATTGAATTCACGATGTTTGACGGTCACACTACGATTTACGTAATTTTTTACGTTATCCGTTCAATATCAGAAAATGTAATAAAAAAATTGACAACCTAAAAGATATAAAGTATAGAGTACAAAATATAAAAAAAAGGTTTTATCTAAAGGAACATACTGCGGACGTTCTCAATTAATATGAGTATTCAATTCACTGTCGTTTAATTATTATTTTTTGAGTGCACTTTACATTGCACACCAAATTTTACTTTTTAGAGTAAATTCCAGTTGTGCGTTGGAGCTGACAAACATACTACAGTATTTTATTAACAGCCCCAAAACTTTTTGAAGGTCAATTATAAAAATTAATGTAATAAGTATTGAATATTAATTATAGACATCGTAGATAAAATGTAAATACAGTTGTTTTTCTTAAAATTAAAAAATGGGTTATTAAGAAGCCATGAAAGGTTTTCGAAAAGTTTATTTTCGCCGCAGTCTTATAAGGTAGGTCGACTAAAGACTATTTACATAAGTAGTAAGGTACAATAATATCACATGAAGATGGCCAAGGCCTCTAATTCTAGTGGTGGTACTCGGAGATCACGGGCGCCGTGTTGTGCACGATTGCGTTGAAACTGCAACAGAAACATAATGATTATTGATGTGTAACATCTCTATGTGTATCATCTCATCTTCCTCTCGCTTTCTTGCAATTTGTGGGAGTAATTTCATAAAATGGGACGGAAGTGTGTAACAGGAAGTCGCGGAAGCGTGCGCTATTTAATTTGACCAATGAGCGTGCGGTGATCGAGTTGGCCGTCAGATTCGAATAAAATATTTCAGTATTAAGTTTTTTTTAATTTTGACGTTGAGTCCTGTCACCGCTTAAATGAAAAGTTTACGTATTTTTTATCATAGTAGAAAATTGGTTTAAGTGAAACATCATACTTGTTACATACAACTTAATAATACTGAAACTCTAGCAGCCACTTTTGTCCCTTTAGAGTTTGAACTACTATAATTATATTATAGGGTTTGTAGCAAAAAAATTTTCGATACATCATCAAATAATAGGTTTAGCACGACAAACATATATTTACAGGACGACCTCTGTGGCTCAGTGATTCAGCACGTTGGTGCTCAAGCCGGGGGTCGCGGGTTCAAATCTCGGCGAAGGAACAAAAAGTTTTCTGTGTTTCTGGGTCATGGATATGTATTAAATATGTATAATATAATAAAAATCTTAAATATATGTATAGTATAAATGTATTAAATATACTACCCATTATCTGGTACTTGTAACACAAGTTCTTCGGATACTTAGCATGGGGCCAGATTGACGTGGTGTGAAGCGTCCATAGATAGATAGATAGATTTAACACTAGATACATCGCGACAATTATATATTAACCACTAGATTCAACACGATAATGATATTTAAACAATATAGGTTTGCTCACCCATTGTGATCATCAGCGGTGTAGGTGACCTTGCGGAAGGAGCCGTCGGGCTGCAGCAGAGAGTACTCTCCCTTCACAACGTCACCGTCGCGGGCTTCGTGCTGGGTCTTGTGGTCGCCGGTGTGGGGGTCTGATACGGAATACGAGTAATCGTATTTGGGGTGTGCCTGTAAAGAAAAGAAGGTTAAATACTTGCCTTTCCAGAACTATCCTTATGGCTGAAGATAATCAGAAGAAAGAGATCTTTCATCGGATCGTATGCAAAACTAACTGAAGCATAAGCTCTGAAGCGCAATTCTCGTATTTAATTTAGACTGTATATTTACTTTCAATTAACGACTTCTGTGGCTCAGTGGTTAGTGCGTTGGTGATCAAGCTGGAGGTGGCAGGTTCAAATCCCGTCAAAGGAATAAAAAGTATACTGTGTTTCTGGGTCATGGATGTGTATTAAATATGTGAATAGTATAGTAAAAAATATTAAACATAATATGTATAGTATAAAAGTATTTAATATACTTCTAACATATCGAGGCTGCATTGAAACTATAATATTGTAAGAATTAATTAACATAATCGATCCACTGGTGTGGTGGTAGTCCAGAACCAAGTGTTAAAGTTCTGACGTAAAATTCGAATGAAAATGCGCAAGTCAATAGGTAAGTTAATTTAAGTATGTACCCTTCAAGTAAAACCATGATTATTATCATGGTCGCTAAAACAATGACGAAACATGACAGAATAGCAAAATATACAGTTAATCATGTAATATTTGCGCAATTGAATTTGGGTCGGCGGTAATCCACATCTGTGTAGCGAAGCGTGAGAACACACTGCAGTCATGTATCATGATACTCATTATGTCTTTCAGTTTCAAAACGTCCTGGGTAATTGCTAGCCCTTCGGTCACGACAAGGATTGTTATGTAACTGCACTGTACCTTATTATTGTTTGATATGTGTCGCAACCGTGAAATTATAGATTAATGATCGTTATGTAGTGTACTGTTGTAATAATATAAATCGTTCGTGTCAATTTTCAAGATTATTTTAAGAGCTTTTACCTTATTGTACGAACGCCTTGGGGGATTCTTGGTGACCGACAAGGCATGTAATTATTATCTTTGTGTTATTTTTTTAAAGTTACTTATTTTTCCATAACAGAAGATACTTTAAAGTGAAACTTTAGTGACATTGGCTTATTATAATTATAATAAATTGTTATTATCTTATATTATATTATCACTTTATACATTTGTGAGGTAACGCTATTTAAAAAAAACAATTTCAAAAATATAATAAGATGCAGATCATTTTTACAAAAATACTCCTTAAAAATGCAAACGGAGGAGTACGAAATTAGGTACAGTAAAAGTTTATATAAAGGAGGGGTAAAATGCACTAATATTCTTTTATAATAATGCTTTAAATACATTATTATTATTAAGTAAACGTTACACACTACCCAAGATTAATATCTAATAAGCAATAGAATATTGATAAAGTTCAAAATAAATGTTTTCATCAATTATGGATGAATTACGACCACTGGGTGACCACTAGTACTTATTATTAGTCTGGTTTTACTTCATTCAGTTAGTATTAAACATGAATGAAACATTTTACATAGAAATATTTTGAGTACCCTATCCATTAAACTTTAAACAATTCAAAAAAGAACACATACTACTAAGTCATTATGAGTAATTATTATTTAAAAAGCTAATGGGTTAACTAGTTGGGCAACATTTTAACATATAATTAAGCGAAAATCGAGCATGTTATAATTACTGATACGGTAACAATTCGCGTGATTATGTATTGATTGTAGATAATACACTTTGAGGGTGACTTAGCGTGAAAAGTGATGTAATTTGCTAAGTAAGCATTAGGGTTGTCAAAATGCATAATTTAATTAATCTTAAAATAATTTCTATCAGAGAATTTAATAATATAATGAGTAAATCCCACGAAAACTACTACTCTTGTGGTCTACTCTTTATCTTTCATCAATAAAGTCGCTATTCAATTTAAACAAACATACAAACAAATCTTTCCTCTTATATAAATTACTATATAAGTATAGGTGTGTAATAAGTTGAGAAGTATAGATAGTAGCCAAATTTGTTATTCTTTCTTACTTAAAAAATTTAATCAACATGGTACAGTCGCAAACACCTGCGATGTATCACTATCGATATACCTTATTACTTTCAAAATAAGGTCGAAGTGTTGTAACACCAGTGTTGGCGACTGTATCTGTCAGCCCTGTTCGTTATCCCGGAAACGCGGCGGGTAAGCGGCATTATGCAAGCGATCAATTAAATAGTTACTTATTACTATTGTGTTACGCCACCATGGGAGCAGGCGCCATGGATATGGTAAAAGCACTCTGGAGTTTGTGTAATAGGGCTAGACTCTAGAGCTTTTAAAATATCAATAAGAACTAGTTCACAATTGAAATTTTTGTTATAAAATTTATGTTATCAAGATTTTTTGATTGTGAAAAAGGAACGTTGTGATTGGGAATTAGTTTAATATTTAATTTCAAGACATCAATTTGATCAAAAACAAAGAATATATTTGAATAGTCAAAAATAATATATTATTACATAATATTTAAAATTTAGGCTGACATTACTAATTTTATTCATGATTACGTTTTATATCTTTCAAAGTGTAGTATTATTGATATCTCTCTAACTAGGTTAGATAGAAATTGGCCATAAATATCAGTTTCTAGCCGTAAGTTTGTTTTGGTTGATCATATACTTATACGTTTGTTTAATTATGTTTTTGTAATGATTCCATCGTTTATACGATGTTGATGAATTTACAACATCGTGAATAAATAATATTGACTATAACGCTTTTATATTGATTAAAATATTAGGGTCCTTTTTTGTAACTAAGGCCCACTTGCGCAGTTCTGGGTTAAAATGTCATGCCTTCTCTGTTATAAATACGAAGAACGAGAGGGATAACATGATATTTAACCCAGGGTTAACTTTCACCCAGAGGGTCAACTCTGCTAAATAAAACCTGCACTAAAACAATCAAATCCCGATACGCTCAAACTGCAAAACGGTATACTCGTAAACGTTAAACCAACTTGAAACGTGCTCTAATTGGTCCAAACTTCACAAAATCTGATTATGATAACATAATATGTCGCTTTACTTACAATACAATCAAAGTAAAATTTAATTTTACTTTGAATACGAGAATTGAGGTATACTGATCTGCTCAAATCAAGCTTAGATCGATCATTACGATCGATTAAGAAGCGTGACAGTGTATTTTTTTAAAAGAGTGCAGTTCGAAACCACTACATTATAGTGCTCATAAAAATAGACTTTACTGAAACATCATTTTGGATACTGCACTGTCCATCGCTTATGTTTTTAAAATTATAAGGATGCATGTAATTTTTAAACGAGCGAGGGAGAAAAGGCTATTGAAATTGGTCAGAACGATAAGCGGTTGGTTCACGGTTTTAATAGGGACTCGAAGTAAGAAAATTGGGTCTATGCCTATGTAAGGGATGAGAAAATCTATGCATGCATTTGCATGCATGGATTTTCTCCATAAGAGACCCCATTTTAGCACCATGCATTTGCATGGTGCTAAAATGGGGTCTCTTATGTGATAGTCGACATGTTCGTCATATTCGACATGCATGGTGCTAAAATCGGGATTCTTACGTGATAGTCGACAAGTTCCTCGTGGCCTCCGTAGCTGGCAACGGGCGCGTACGCGACGGCCTCATGCCCGTAGCTCTCGCCTCCGCCATAACCGTGGATCAGGCCAGCGGTTGCCATGGCGACCACGGAGAGAATGACTGCGGCCTGTCAAAAAAACACACCAGTTAGTAATCGACCACTATTGGGCATGAGTTTGGAAAATCCTTGGGTCCTCTGGAACAAAGCCTCATTCACGAATACTAAGTGCTCTCAAGTCTGTCGACTATTTGAGTGCACTCCAGATAGTTCGCGCTGTTGCGTAGAATCCTTTCACTTAACTTAGAAACGGGACTGAAACAACCACTTACTTTAGCGATCATTGCGTTTGAATAAGTTTGCTTCGTCCGAACAACCACACACGACTGATAGAAGTCGGTGGAGCCGCGGACTTTTATATGAGATACCGGGTGAGATGCGACGCTTTGGGTACGGGGTGCCTGCGCAAGAAAACGGTAGTTGATAATAATACAGTCATTACTGCAAATTATGCAGCGTGGACCAGTTCAAGGTGAATCAAATCTTAAAACAATCGGCACAAGAATTTGGCGTGAAAAATAATTAGCCATCATTTTCATTTTTGTGTTGAAATATATAGACGATTTTCACTGCATTATGACCTGGAGCTAGCTATATTGTGTGAGAAGGTGAATGGTATTTTACTATGCCGTTAAAAATTGTTTATGTGATTCTGCACCAATAAAATGCGCACTTATAATTTTATGTAACGAAAGTGGAAAATAAAATAGTAATACTACTAAATAAATACATACAAAACTTTCGCGTTTATAAATGACGTTATAAGGATGACGTTTCTGAATATCACGCTGCGCTGCTCATCTGTCAGATTGACAAATGTAATAGTAAGTAGGTAGGTAAGTAGGTTGATGGATAACCTGGATGATTTGATGGCGATTGATAGCGTATGCCAGTATTATTGTCGTACAATATTAAGGATATTTCTTTCGTAATAATTTTGTCTAACAAGTAAACATATTATAATATAGATAACGCTAATATTCATGCCTAAGGGTAAAGGTTAATTTGATATTTTTTATTCTTTTTTATTTAAAGGACCTTTATAAAAAAATACATGTCGGTCTTAATTTGATATTATACTTTGGGCCTGTTGCACAATACTAATGTATCAGATAACTCATTTCCATGATTTTTCTCTGTTACACGATACAAAGTAAGCAGCGACATAAATTTCGAATAAGCTATCCGACATTATTAGACGAATATAAAACAAGTCTTCTATCTTTGAAGACAGTCAATAATATTTTATTACAAGTACGTAGAAGACGGATATAAATGTGACCCAAATTTTACAGATTCCTTCCAGTGTAATTTGTTATTTGTTAACATAACATAATAATGAATTACACTTATTCTTACCAAAACTATATATTAAAGAGTTACAATATTAGGTGTGATTGAGACATTATTCATCTGAACTTCAATTGTAGACTCCATATTTTCTGATATATTGCCTACTTATTGTAACTAAAGTCACCTTAAGATGTAAATTACAAGATTACGTACAATTTTCCAAATGCGAAGATTTATGACATTAGGAACAATTTCGAAATCAAACGCCCGTAGCAGAGTTACAAAGTCTTAAGTCTGCTATTAGCATAGTTTAGTCCAGGATCATAAAACTTAACTTTCAGTATTATGCAGTATTCTTGTCACAGCTGATCTTGGACACGTTTCGTTTTCTCCGAATTAACGTTAGATCATAAAACGCATGCAAATTTAGGCCGAGGCAATATAGTATGACCATTTCTGTAAAGTCAGGAAATATCTAAGCCTGACATAATGTAACTTTAAGATCATTTGTTATTCCTGATTAATTATGTAGACTAGATTCATAGAAAGCTTGACATAATATTAGACATATTAAGCTCTTTTCGGACCGCGCTTTATGGTATCGCTTATAGAGCAATAATGTGAGAGGCAGCTATATAACGTCTTCGAAAATCAATCACGGGTACTTCGGGCACATGATTAACTGCTTATGTGAAGACGTTTAAGCAAAAAAAAAAAAATTGACATATTCAAAGTAAAAAATCACCTAATGTATGGGTGACTCTCTGCAAAACGCAAACTCGCCCATATGTAGAACAAAAATTAATTTATAATATGACAATTATTTTTCTGCTTATACGTCTATATAAGCAATAGATCATATGCCAAAAATATCCTTAGTTGATTTTACCCAACTTTATATAGATTTTTTTTTCATTATATTACATATTAGCCCTTTATCAAACATCGGGACTGATAAATGTGAAAATGCTCTTATGCCGAAGACATAAAAGCGTGCCTTACATTATCGTGTGCTATAAGCAATATCTTATAGCGTAATGTGAAAAACGCTAGAGATGATGAATTTATATAATTACGGGATAATCGCAAAATATTTTATTTTTCAAGTGTTTGTATGTTATTTGTGACTTTTATCACACCTCTTTAGTGTTTATGGCCTTATATATTTTAACTTGTCATTAGATTCATCTCAACTGTGGTACTGTTAATAGGAACTCGAAATGGGATTCTTTCATAAAAATACACTTGTATATATATCTTACATCCATTTAGTATTTTTTAAATTTCCATAAATAACATACCTAATGCATAATAAATAATACACAATTTTTAGATTCATTGAAGTAGAAAGCTCTAGATCGCAAAAAAACACTTTGAGATATAGTCGACTAATTTCCTTTTCTAATGCGGTCGTATTTTTGTTTTGTCAACACCTGTTTAATTATACAACACATCCTCAGGAAGTTACACATAAAATATATTATATAAAAACTGGAAAGTGCCTATTTAATGTTTTTATGTTTAGGACTTGTTATGACTGATATAATAGGTGTTGATGTTGCAGCCTAATACATCAAAATTATTAATTATTATTAACTATACGCTCAATAACGCAAATCAATTAATGAAGTGTTCTTTTAACGGCGATTTAATAATTTATAATAATGCTATTTTCAATAGATGCCTATTTGTCGGTATTCTATAATTTATGGATTATGGTCTTTTACCGCGACTCAGCCCGCGTATTTCACGGAAGCGTGGTACTTTTTCGAGATACAAAGTACCCTACGTATAATTCGAGAGTCTAATATAATACTAACATAGCATATTTTATCAAAATCTGTTCAGTAGTTTTAGCGTGAATGAGTAACAAACATCCATACATACATACACTTTCGCATTTATAATAGTAGTAGCAAGAATTTGAAGCAAAAGAATATGACAAATGAAAACAAAATTACCTAAGATTTTATTCCTTATAAGCTAGCACAAACTTACGAAAATAGGAACTCCATTGGCAATTGCTCCAAATTCGTGATTCAGTAAAACTGATAACAAACACGAAAGTGCTAAGTTTTCAGGTTAATTACTTAAGATTGTATAGTTTAAATGACCATTTTATTTATCTAGCTCAAAGAGTTAGCATAGCCATCCAGCGAGGGAATTCTTTGAGCCTGTTAGGCCTGCCTGATGGGGACGACTAGAGGTTTTCTTTTTTTTTATAGCCTATCTTGTACTTTAGTTTTCATTTTTAGTTTTTTTTCTTTCTTTTAGTCTGTAAATAATTTAAAGTAGGTAGTTATTATTATTTTATTGTAAAATTGTTTAATTTTGATATTATTTTTGGTGTGCAATAAATACTAATATGTTTAGTTAAGTTAAAGTGTAAATCTCAGAGGGAATCGAGTTATACACATTAGACCTCTGCACGTGTGGCATAAACACGTACAAAAGGAAAGACAAAATGAAGGATTGTCTAGACGAAATGACAGATTATCTATATCAATCTATCTTCCGTAGATATATTCTATATTATCTACCGTGGTTATGCTACGCATGGTGTTGTCAAAAGAGAAGACACACCTCAAAGATGACACAACATAATTTACTGCCAAGTAGGCTTCATACTAGTCTAGTTTAATGTACATAAAAGACGAAATGATTTCACTCGTGTTATAAATATAACGGACAGTTATGCGGAGATAAACACCTGATTTGCATAATTCTCTGTTATATAATGTTCCAATTATGCGATATAGTTATAACCTTGCCTTAATTGTTCGCCGAGGTTTAAATATAAGTGCCATTTTATGTTTCTTATTCTTGTAAGTGCAATCGTCGTTATTTTAAAACTAGCTGTTTCCCGCGGCTCCACCCGCGTAAATACAGTATCCCACAGGAACACTGTTCTTTTTCGGGATGTAAAGTTGCTTATTTTTTAATCCAAAGCTCAAGCTACTACCATACCAAATTTCATCAAAATCCGTTCAGTAGTTTTTGCGTGAAAGAGTAACAAATATCCATCCATCGATCCTACTAATATTATAACTGTGAAGGTTTGTAAGGATGGATAGATGTATGGATGTTCTATAATATTGTAGAACATACTTTTGTTCTGTCATCTAAGATTATCATCAAAAAAGTTTCCGCAGCGCATGCGACGAAAGATGTTTCATGGCATTTTTACACCTTGGGTTACTAAAGTTTTAGTGAAGATCCTTAATCTTTTCTAACAATAAATATAGCTTATGTTACGCAGAGTGAATGTAGTTTTGTAATGGCGAAAGAATTTTTTAAATCAGCCCAATAGTTTTTGAGTTTATTCATTACAAACATACAAACACAAAAATACAAATCTTTCCTCTTTATAATATTAGTTAGATACTCCGTAGTAATAATTACAAACATAATATTAATGCGATACATTCAACACCTTTTTAGTGTGCTAACAAATTTACAGTACAGTGCGTCATTATGATAAAATTATGATGCTCTATATTCATCAAATTTTCTAGTACCTATAGACAAAGTGAGACTTATTAACGTATCATAATAAATCAATATGATATCTTGCAGAGAAGCGTTACTTAATGATGTGTTTCTAAGACCTAATATTAATAAAAATAATCGAGTATAAACATCTCATAGTTAATAAGTTACACAAGTGAATAATAATAATGAATTAAAAACTATATTCTTAGATAAGTAAATGTTTAAGTGTTCGTGATTTACGAGATAAAAGAAAACATTTCTAAAATTTGCAAATTAGCATTATTTCACTATTATAAAGTAAGGAAAGAGTTGGCGTAAAACCAGCCAAGTGTGTACCAACGCTTCCCAGCAAATTAATAATGGACTCTTCACACCACGACAATCTGGCCTCGTATCTGAAGAACTTGTGTTATAGGTACCGGATAGCGAGAAGTATATTTAATACTTTTAAACTATATTATGTAAGTTGAAGATATTGATAATAATATTATACACATTACACATATTTAATAAATATTCATGACGACAGGAACACAGAAAACATGTTGTTCCCTCTGCGGGATTCGAACCCGCGACCTCCCGCTTGAACCGGGTAGCCACTAATCAGCGAACAACCCTTTCCTCGAAAAGTAGAGTTTTATTGTTGCACTTGATTAAAAAGTGGAAATAAAAGAATAACACAATCTAGTTGGAAAGACTGACAACAACTGGAAAAATTCAACAAGAGAATTACTTTTCGATAAGTACAATATTATAACAATAATGAAATAAATCAATGACTTCTTTATACGGATGCGCCTGTTTTACGCTACAAACAGTGTTTTTAAAACTTAATTGCATTTGCCACCTTTACATTTAAACATTCTCGTTTATAACATTTGCGTTAAGTGTGCGCTAATTAGTAATTGTTACTTAACTTCCTGAAACAAACATACAACGTAATACGGCTTACGTATCTAAATTGTATTCTTTTCTGACAACGAATATGATACTGTCTTTACATTTTTTATTTACTTACCTAATTACTTGTCAGTTTTTTACGCTTGAATTTGGCCTCAAATGTAACTTTTAATAGATTTTAAGCAAGCTCTATTTAGGAAGGTTTAAGAGTACCTTTACAAGATGGTGTTTGAGAATATCGAAGATGTAAATAAAACTATTTAATATCAGGCATAACTTAATTATTTATTACTAAAGTCATTATAATAGTGGATTACCAAGTCTTAATGATGCGCGAGGATCGGGGATGAATGGACGAGAGAAGTTTGGTATACGGGAGCGGAATGGACAAGGGGAGCGGAGTGCACGAGGGGAGCAGAGTGGACGAGGGGAGCAGCCTGGATCAGTGGAGCGGCGTGGGCGACATGGGCAGGCGCGGCGTGGGCAGAGGGGGCAGAGTTGTGGACGACAGCGTTGAAACTAAAAAAAAAAAAAACAGTTTTATAATATGTTGATCTTTGGATATGATTAATGACTACATTAAACTGTATGCGCAAAAAGATAAAGAAAAAAATAATAATTTGTACTGCTAATAACTATTATAATTAAATTAACTAGCTAGCTTCTCGTTTTGACATTTAAACAGTTAATTGAAGATCAAGTATCGTTGAACTTTAACATTAACACGTTACAATCACGTCGCAGCTAGTAAACGTACCACTTGACTCACATGTTTAAGAACCGTTAAGCTATTTTAGACGTTAATTGCGGCAAGGTTTATCTTAATACGCGCATCGCAGGGTTAGGTTGTGTAAGACGCACGCATGCGCCAAGTTCAACGGTAATGAATTGTGCACATTTGTGTTAAGATCTCTGTGTGGAAATAGGCACATCACTAGGGTGTTTTGCCTTAGTTACACATTGCCCTTATGGCGTAAGACTGACAAATAAGATGACTGATAAACTGAAATTTTATGGTTTAAGCGATTGGTGTTCGATGGGGTAGTAGCAAAATAAATAATTTTATCAATGCCAAAATAATATAATATGTAAATGTTAATTATGTTAGTTATAGGCTTAATATGCTAACATACACTAGGTCTGATAGATATCAATTAAAATTTAAATATGCCAGTAACATACTCCTACTAATAACTTATTATGCTATTCAACATTCATATAAATAATAATAATAATATGATAATATCTATGGACGCTTCACACCACGTCAATCTGGCCCCGTGCTAAGTACCCGAAGAATTTGTGTTACAGGTACTAGTCCACGGGAAGTATACTTTTACACTATACATATATTTAAGATTTTTTGTATATTATACACATATTTAATACGCATCCATGACCCAGGAATGCAGAAAAACTTTTTTGTTCCTTCGGCAGGATCGAACCTATGACCTCCGGCTTGAGCACCAAAGCGCTGAACCATCGAGCCACAGAGGTCGTCAACAACAAATAATACCAACTGTTACATACTGGTATGGAAATTACTTGAAATTTCATGTTTGTCTACATTACTTCAAAATTAACTCGATTTGAATGAATTAATTGACGTGTTAGACATAATTTTCTTGTAAAGCAAACGTGCTGCAAATTATTTGATTCATGTTTACGGATGATAGAGTCTTATGTTTTATATTTTTGTGCTTCAAATAAAGGTTTAACGTGCGAGAACCATGCTGCAGCAAATGGACCGACTTGATCGGATAAATATTAGATCCTCATAGAAAACCTGTCTGAAATAACGGTTGCGTTGTGTTTCGCCCAATGAGTGAGGTCATCAGAGGCTTATGGGATTTAGGGATTTAAGGGACCAGGATTTTAAATATCAGAGAAGTTACAACTGGTTCATCTCTAGTTGTTAGTATCTATGGGCGGCGGTAATCGCTCAACATCAGGCGATCCATTTGTTCGTTTCCTGGAGAATTTCATGTCAATAAAATAAATAGGTGAAATGAAAAATCTATCAAAAATAGCTGCTTTGCACAAGAACATAAAAGCGTTGAATTTTTTGTTGGTACCTAGTATGAATATTGATATGCGTATCAAAAAAAAAAATTGCTTTTTTGTGCGTTGTCTGCCTGTCCATTTAAAACTCTGTCGTCTCTGCCTACTCGTCTGCCTACTAAATCGTGAGTAATTGAGTACGCGGTAAAAAAATTAACGAACTTATGAACAGTCAACAACAAAACCGTTCTTTGCTGTTTGGTTTATGAACTTTTTTCCTGACTGTATATGGTACTTACCCGCTGTGTGCGTCAGCGCTGTAGTCGACGGTGCGGACGGCGCCGTCGGGTTGCAGCAGGGAGTACTGGCCGCGGACCACGTCGCCTTCACGGGCTTCGTGCTGTGACTTCTGGTCGCCGGTGTGCGGGTCGTTCACGGAGTATGAGAACTCGTAGTGGGCGGGCGCCTGTGAATCAAAGACTTAATGTAGAGTTCTCGATTTATACAGTACTAGATGTTGTCCACGACTTCGTGCGCGCAAAAGTTAATTTCGCAGAAACCGTACATTTCTACGCAATAAAAAGTAGCATATGTCCTTCCCCGTAGTCTACTCTATATCTGTGCCAAATTTCATCAAAATCGGTCCAGTAGTTTCGGAGCCTATTCGATGTAAACAAACAATCTTTTCCTCTTTATTATATTAGTGTAGATGACTTTGATAGTTTGAGTGGTAAATCAGCAGAAAGATCACTACGTAGCCTTTCACGTTTAAGAACATATCGCAACAAAAATAAACCTACTAAATAAAATTTTCTATTATGTCAAAATATGTGAAGTTTAAATCAAGTAGCTTTCGAATTTGGCTGTAGATATTAAATAAGGGATACAAGAAAAAGAACCGCATGATGTGTTTTTCAATGAATTAAAAGGAGAATATGCGACAAATCTAAAACAGTCGATAGCGTATTATGTATGATGTAAATATTAGAGCTACAGTTGCAAAACGTTTGCTCTTGTAATGACAAAGATCTTACGAAATATATATTTAATTGGTACATATTAACTGTACACATTTTAATCATACACTCTATTGGCCTTTCACTTTTATTGTTAGCTAAATCGAGTCTTAATAAATGTACGATTGATTCATTATATGATTTAATTAGATGTAATCAATATAAGATATCGTAATAAATTATACATTAACTCATATCTTTGAAATATTGCCTGTATAGTTAGGATGGTATTGTTTTGAATCTTAAGCGTTGCCTACGAAACTGATAGATATTGCAACTAATAAAATTAACATATTGGTTTTCTTTTGTATCCTACTAATATTATAAATGTGAAAGTTTGTGTATATGCATCCGCATGAATGGATGGATGTTTGTTACTCTTTCACGCAAAAACTACTGAACGGATTTTTGTATCTTAGTAGTTTAGGCTCTGAATTAAAACAGAGGCTACTTTTTATCCTGAAAAAGTGCAGTGTTCCCGAGGGATACTGTATTTACGCGGGCGGAGCCGCGGGCAACATCTAGTAGAAAGATAAAAAAGTTAATTGAATAATTATATATCTACTGAAGTACGATAGTATCTAGGGACCTAATTTTGTAATATTGTCTAAAACACTAACATAAATTAAGCAATACCTGTCAATACTTTCATTCACTTCACTTCTCGACTAATATTATCGGATTGCGCGATATAGAGTAACTGTCTGATTCTTTGGACCAGTGTTTTTCAACCTTTTTCATGATGCGACCCCCCTTGTATGAAAAAATATTTCGCGACCCCCCGACCCTTCGCTTTTTTATCATGTATGTATATTGTGTATATTACAGTGTTACAAATATTCATTCCATACGACGTTTTTATGCGTCTCCATAATAATTAGGATTCGGATAGTACATAATATAGTACGTCAAACACATTATTTTACAATTACATACATCGATGATATCGATGATCGATTTATGAGTATATCCTTTTGTTAAAATTCTCTTACTTAATAAATCAATCTTTTAATCTTCATTGGTTTTTTACTAAAGTTCTCTCTAAATCCGGCGACCCCCCCTACAGAAGCTTCGCGACCCCTCAGGGGGTCGCGACCCACAGGTTGAAAAACACTGCTTTGGACCAATAAAGATTTCGTTCAATACTTACGCTTTCTTCGATGTGGTGAGCGCGGGCGATGGCGATGGGGGCAGCATGGGCGACGTGCTGCACGAGGGGTGCGGAGTGGACGAGGGGAGCTGAGTGGACGAGGGGAGCTGAGTGGACGAGCTGAGCGGATTGGATAAGGGGAGCAGAATGGACGAGGGGAGCAGCGTGACCGACTAGTCCGCCGTATCCTCCTCCTATGTTTTGGTCGTGACGGATGATGCTCTGCGATGATACTGCGTGACCACCTTCAGCGATGACGCCGGCTTGGCAGATCGCTACCAGAGCGCTGAGGACTGCGATCTGTAAGGAATATAGATATATTAAGCCTATACCAGTGTTAAATTATTTATATACTAAATCAGACTCTTTTTAAATTAGCGAAAACTTTAAATCTAAAACTTCTGACTACAAAGGCTCGCACTAATTTTATCACTTATTAATTATGACCCATCGTTGGCGATTTAAGAAATTTAGGTGACGGTTAACTTTTAATTTCCAAAAAGTTATGAGCCAATTTAAATTTATTTAAATTTTCGTCTTACTTTGAAGTACATGTTGATGGCTTACTAAATTTGACTGTATTGATATGATCCTCAGAGCAAGTTGCAGTTTTTATACTCTGGAATAAGGTGTGTAAGTCACCCGGCGAGAAACCGGCTCCACATATGACACTGTTGCATTACGTTACATTGACAGATTTCATCGATCAAGGTTACTATTTAAAGCCCTTTCTAGATTCTTTTGAATTTTCCTCGAAATCTTTTTCAATCTATAAGGAAAATGTAAATAAATATTTCGCTACTGAATCGATTTTGCCATAAATAATAAGGACGTGCGATCGTCGTGGAGTACTGCAAAATCGTTGGATCTACGTACTATTGAACAAGTTGCCGCTCGACCAGGCATAAGGTGAAAATAGCTTAACAGCGCCGTTGAAACGTGTGCGTATATACTCAGGAGGAAATACGTAGTTCAACCATGTCTGCAGTAGTTGCGTTCACTTCTTTTAAGTTTAAACAATTTGTGGAGCCTAATGCAAAGGAAAATGTTTAGAAACTGGTCGAGCAGTGACGTTTTCGATATTGTATCTCATGGAAGTCTATGGAAGCTCGAAAATATTAACACTATCTAAATATTACGAATGCGAGTTTGATAATGTATTCCTTGAAGGAATATAATTTAGTTTCAATCACATTATTTTTGTCTGTGATATCTACAACTCTTAGTCAAATATCTTTTACATAAGTTGCCTTCATAAATAATAATCAAGTATTCGTTAATAATAATTATTTAAGTAAAGCAACTATAGAGTGAGTTTTGATCTAATACTGTGATAAAAATTAATCGGTATGTTATGCATTATATAAAGTGTTATTTATTCATGATTTTCTGTAGCTCGATTAATATATTTGGCATTTTTTTTTATTTACTATATAGCTTTATTTTCCTCTAATCTATCATTTAATACTTAGGTAGATGAATGCTAGTTGAGTTTCCTTCGAATACTATTAGTAGATTAAAGAAAATAATGATCACAAGATAATTCCATTACTTTATTTTAAAAGGGCCAATCTATTATAAAAATAATCACCGCAGTAATTCAGTTAATTAATTCAAGTACGTTAATAATTGTAGTGTGATCGTGCCCTTAGTTTGTCCAACATTCGCAAGAAAGTAGCTCTCTGGGTTGCACAGACTGCTCCAGTAATGCGTTGCGTAATCGAAGGTTTAGAGCACACGAGGCTTAACAACAATAATTACCTCCTAAATCACTATATAACTTCTTTAATACAACTTCTTTTTATTCAGTGATGTATATGTTATAGACGAGGTATGTTGAGGTAAAAAGTATGTCCAGTTAAATGGCCCCACTTTAGAAAATTTTGGGGCCATTTTGACATTTGAAATACGGTAACAACAAGATGATTGACATTTGAAGTTTGGTTGAAAACCGAGATGGCGTAACTTTTATTGTATGAAGATTTGTTCTTCGTTTTTTCGTTACTTTTTAATTTGTGGTTATTTTCAGTCAAGCCAAAAATATTAATAAGTATACCTATCTAATGCAATGTATATTATGGCGTGAGATGTGTATATTAATTGTGAAAACACTTGAAAAAAAAAAAAACAGAATAATTGAAAACAATTATTCAAGTATATAATATGTACTTTACTTAATTTGTCATCCACTTTACATGATTTTTTTTTTATAAAATATGGGGGCAAACGAGCAAACGGGTCACCTGATGGAAAGCAACTTCCGTCGCCCATGGACACTCGCAGCATCAGAAGAGCTGCAAGTGCGTTGCCGGCCTTTTAAGAGGGAATAGGGTAATAGGGGAGGGTAGGGAAGGGAATAGGGTAGGGGATTGGGCCTCCGGTAAACTCACTCACTCGGCGAAACACAGCGCAAACGCTGTTTCACGCCGGTTTTCTGTGAGCCCGTGGTATTTCTCCGGTCGAGCCGGCCCATTCGTGCCGAAGCATGGCTCTACCACGTAATCAGTAGTAGATGATAATTTTATTTAGTTAATTTTTTCCGATATTTAGGAGAGTCTGTTCAACAAGTGATTAATTATTACATTATATCTTATCTCGTTTTGAATAGCCATTTTACAGTTTGATTCGCACTCGATAGAGTACAGGTTCGAATCCCAGGTTGTGGCGTGTACCTGAGACTTTTTCAGACCTCAAGTAAGGACGTGGAACGCTTTAACAGTGAAAGAAAACATCGTGAGGAAACGCCCCAGACGTATTGACCAGTCATTTCTCTGGGCTAGGCTGATTCTGTATGTCAATGCCGTATGTGCTTGGACAACCATACGATGTTTAAAGCCGACTATCCTCAGGTACTACAGTATTTCAAGAGTGGTTCTTATTCTCTTCGCTCGGAGAATACTGCATAAATCATCCAATAACGGATGAAAAGGCCAGAGTTTTTTTTACTCGTTAGAATAGGAGAATTAGTTAAATATTTAGAAGTTTGTATTAACAAGTGATTATATAGTGAGCCCGGTGTGCCCACCGCGCCTGGCGTGTATTTATGGTCTCGTACACTTCCCTCTGCCCGCCAAGTCGACTGTAAACGCGCGTTAATCTTAACCGCTTTCTGCGAAGGTCACCGGTAGAACATGATATTGGCAAACCGTTTTAACGAAAACCTTTATGGAATTTATTTTACCCGATCTTTATCAGTATGTATCGAATTCGGAATTCGGTATTGCGACATATTCGAATTCTTAATCATCATAAATCTTTCTTTATTTGTTTGCTATTAAGTATAATTGATAAATATAGTACGTCATGTGTTGTCTGATCTACGCCGAGTTAATTTTTTTATTCAAGACAAAAATTTACATCAACATTTTTAGACCGATAGTCATCATGTGAAGCCCTACAGGGGTTTATAATATATATAGATGACTTAATAAAAAAACTATGTTTAAAAATGCTAGATTTAACTACATTTTTCTTCAATTTAGTTCTAATACGCATTACGATGCACCGATGACGATACTTTACGTTTATTACTTTACGACGATTATTTATACGTTATGTTTGTATTATTCAATTTATGTGACAACGTCACTTTAGTTTCCATCTAGATTAAATTGTACTCAAAAACAGATACCCTATATATGCCGAACGACTTTCACTCCAAATAGCGAGCCCACGGAATGAATATTCAAACGCGAAATTATGACCAATTAAATTGCACATAATTGAGTCATCTGTTAATTTATTCAGCGAAATTTTAAGATTTATTACGCGTTACGTAACACTTGTGCATACTTACGGTGACTGCGCATGGTTTATTTTATTGTTACGGTCCAAAAATTGGGCTAAGGCCAGGCCGAAATTTTTCAGATCTGCCAATTTTGGCGCCGAATTTGTGGCGTATCGAGATTAACGCCGGTTATGGCATAACGGCTTATTAATTAAAATTCGATAAGTTGATTAATGAGTCAGTACTTAATTGGTTGAAATATTATAATCTCAATACGTAATTAAATGTAGATTTTATATAGGTTGTCTATTATCATGTTATACATCATTATGTATAACATGATATTAGACATGTTTAGAAATGGTTTTTTGGGGAAACCCTTTGTTTAGAAATGGGTTTTTTGCATACAATCAACCTCCGATGACGCTATGGTCCATATTGACGCTATGACGCTATGACTATAAGTTTCGGTAAAACCAACTACAGATATTTTGGGCAATTGATCTACGGCTTACATTACGTTTACATAGAAAAATAATTATTGTACTCGAAAAAAAAAATCTTCCTTTATATGAGTTTGCGTTGAGCGGAGAGTCACCCATACATGAGATGATTTTTTTACTTTGACTATGACAATAGTTTTTTTGACAAAATGTCTTTATATAAGCAGTAGATCATATGCCTAAAATATCCGTAGTTGATTTTACCAAACCTTATATACAGCCGGAGCAAGCTTTGGACATTTTACTGATAGCGTCACTAGTAGAGCCATTTTCTACTAGAAGGTTTTAACTAAAGCTAGGTACATTTTACTTAACTTTTGCAATTGTGGCTATTGGTACCCTCAAAATTGATACCCTAATAAAATCCAACCACAGGTGTTATTGTTTCTCGTTTGCATAATACGAGCTGGTTGCGGTTTCCGAAGCGGAATGCAATTTGGTCAACGATTCCCACGCTCCATTGTCATGTTGCTAAAGTACCGTTGCAAAATAAACCATATTTGTATACACTCTATAATTTGCTGTCCCTACATAATGATACTAAATTCAAGGGTGACATGGTGTGACAATTCACTTTTTTATATATTATATGGCGTCGGCTTATAACCATTTGCCAGTGTCAAGTATATTTCCATCACCGTATTTCTAAATCGTCAAGTCCAAAGTCTAGTCAAAGTCCAAAAATAGATAGTCACGGTAGTCAATTAGTCAAGTCAGTCGATTCAGTAAAGTGGTAGACGCTTTACTGAAACTTCCTAGGGAGTTTTGGCGGGAAACCCAATTTAGCATGCATTCTGTAGTTGTATCACTTTTCCACACTAGTGCACGTCAACGAATAACTATTATAATGGTTAACATTCCACCAATATTACACATTAAAAACCGAAATAAGACGAATTTAGAAAAATAACACAGAAACACAACATTGCTGATTGACATTCCCGGTGAAACCCGACAGTTCTCTTGTTTGAAAAAAATAATTAAGGCTTGCAAGTAATCTAATAAAAAGTAAAGTAATATACAGTAGGTATAATACTGACAAATAAAGAAATAATGATATTCGAAACAATCAATACGATTCAACGATGCTAATATTAAGGGTGATGGTATAGCGCTTGTTCCGTTTTACACTGATACACGATAAACATTATTGTTATAATTATATCAATAATAATGATATAATAATAATTATCAACTTAATAACACTAATTAATAAGTAAAATTCTGCGTTGCATAATTTTCATGGAAAATAATGTAATTGGTAATTAATATCTATTAGATAACTTATGTAATATATACTTAATTTAAAATATCGGTCTCTATCTCTCTTAGCCTACATATTATAGTTTTTTGCTCTAAGCTAGCTGTAGCCTGTAACTATTAAACAACTTATGGGATGTGTTGAGCGAAACTTTGTACCAAGTATGAAAGGGATTTAACATGATGTGAAATAAACCATAGTCTTTAATGGAATTTCACGAAAATAACACTGGTAATTTTGTATGAAGAAATTTGCTAGGGCGATCAAAGATAAAATTAGTTTAGATGTAAGCGTAATGACACCTGGATTTTAATAATATAGGTCGCATATCTGTGGGATATGGTAACCCCACATCCCACAGATATGAGAAAATGATAATTAAAGAATAATGATTTCATACATTTAAATAGTTAATAGAATCAGACGTTACTTTGCGGAAATCCATAACATAAAATTAATAACTATTATTATTTTTAGCTTTCTTCCGCCTAATAATACCCACAACCTGCAAGCAAATGTGTGAATGCACGCATAAGCATGCGTAACGCACCTCCCTCCTCCCACACTGCTTGTGCGTGTACTCAGATGCAAGATCGTGCAAACACCACCACCACACAAGCAACAATGTCAGCAAGATCGTGCAAAGCCCCACACCACCATGCAGGTTGCAAAACTCGACGCTTGTTTCGCCCCGAACCCGGATCATCCTCAGGAAGTGGACCTGCGAACAAAGTTCGTTATAACGACCTGCGAACAAAGTTCGTTGTTTGCACGATCTTGCATCTGAGTGCACGCATAAGCAGTGTGGGAGAAGGGGGGTGCGTTACGCATGCTTATGCGTGCACTCACACATTTGCTTGCAGGTTGTGGGTATTATTTGGCGGAAGAAAGCTAAAAATAATAATAGTTATTAATTTCATACATTTAAGTGCAACATTGTCTAATGAGACATTGCCTGGATCGATTCCAATTTCAAATCGGTCCAGTTCGAAATTAGAATTTTTGTTTGAAAGAGTGTGAGTCCCAAGTTGGTCCTATGATCATGAAGTCTGACGATGTGAAATACAGGTAAATATTAGTAGGTTGTTTTTTGCTGTATGCATAATACAGTAACTCCCCGGTAACAGTGGCCGGTTTCATTGAAACTAGGCCAGTTATGCAGGAGTCTTTTATAGTGCCCAAGTGTGTGCGCAGTACCCAAGAGAACTCTTTCTTCCTTTACTCTCGTAATCCAGTGGGACGGATAGCTGACACGACTCACGAAAGATCAGGCGCAGGCCCGACTTTTTAAATGCCCATCTAACGCATGGATCATCTTTCTTGTCAGACAATCATGTGATTAGCCTGCATTATCCTAACCAAACTTGGAAACAACATTTTTCTGCTGTTCCAATGCGGGAATCGAACCCACGACCTCCGAGTCGAGAGCTAATGCTCTAACCAATAGACCACGAGGGCTGTATTTATAGTTAATATGATAATTTAGATAAGTGAAGTCCTACATTATTAGCTGCGGTTGCTGTAGCAACGGCAAGAGTAGTGTAATATCCTTATTGGTATTATCACTTAATTTAAGTCAATTCAATGTATCGAAAACATAAAACAAGATTTTTATTTTTTTTATAACTTCCATTTTTTTTATAATTTATAACCCAATGGACCTGAATAATAACTTCCGAAAATGAAATGTGGATGAAAATAGTACAACTTAAAGTATTTTGGTTTGTGGTCGCGACTTTCATAAAGCGGGTCAAAAACTCCCAGTGTCTTTGCAAAACAGTTTTATAGTATTATGTATTTTTATTTAACGTGTATAAATTAAAATAAATATTAGTATATAAAATATATCACAGCATTTTATTTTACAAGTTGTACCGCTTTTTGGGATTACAAACCCAATCGTACAGTAAGATCCGGTGTTCATGTGAAATCGACCTACATCATTTCACGGGTTGTTGTTAGAGTTTCTATCATTTGTTATTTCTGATATTTTTGACTATAATATGCCTATATTATACCAAAGCCATAATATTATGCATAAAAAAAAGTTTTGTAGATAAGAGTAACAATTATTCGATAACTACAATTTTCGTTGGGAATATGCACTAGGGGATATGAATGGAAAACTTTTCATTTTTTATGAGAGTAAACAGCCGTTAGCTCCAGTTCACACTGAGATGTGACACGACACAGCGCTGCAATTTTGAGATTAATTCTAACTCTGGCAATGAAACGTTTACCTTCTTGTGTAATGAATAAAGTTCAGTTTTGAATCGCTATCTTAAAAATCTCTCGTTTTGGTGTGAGATGACCCTTACTTACTAACGAGCTTTGTAAACGATCACACCGGTTTGATCATTTACAAATCTAAAATACAAAACCTATTGAAATTTGACAACTTTAGTGTTCATTCCATCTATATTTTACTTCGTAGGATCAAACTAATAGATAACTCTAGGCACGAAGTTTAATATTCCCCTCCGTCTTTGTTGTTATAAATGAAAACTGCAAGAACGGGTCAAGGGATATATTTTCATATTACTTTTTGTATCGATATTTATTTAATCTTTTGACTTTAAATATGAAAATATTACTACAAAATTATCGTAAGCCTGCCTTTAACATTTCTAGTATGAGTATGCGGGAACATACTTTTCTTATTTTTTTCACTTTTCTATACATACTTTTCTTATTTAAAAATATAAAGTAGGTAAATATTAATACCTACGTCACTGCATAATATGCTTTTATCGTTAACAAATAATTTGGAATTGAAATCTTTTCTGTTTTAATAAAAAAAACTAATATGAATAATTATTTAGTTTTATAGTCTTAAATTATTTTGAAACTATAATTTAATAATTAAACTATAATTTCAATACAATTATTAAAGTTTTTTTAAATCAATTTATAAACATTAGTTTTATAGAGAAACTCGGAGGCATTATTTTTTTATAATTACAACTTTTACCCTCAGATTAATATAAATCTTTTAATAGTATATTTGGACTATCAAAGGGAATAAAAATTGAAAACAACAGATTGTATTCACATAATATTTTAATGTTATATTATAAAAGTACAAAATATTTTACATGTAACGGTGAGATGTACAACACAATATGATATATGATACATAAATAGCTAAACTAAGATGTTAAAGGACTAAAACAAAAATTGAACTATATGTGAACACTGGAGGCTTGTAGATGTACTAGTGCTTAATCTAACTACCCTAATATCACAGTCGAAGTTGATGTCTTAATGGTGATGGATGACTGGCGGTGAGTTGTGAACGACGGCGTTGAAACTGTTGAGAAAATAACATTTAATTCACAATGCATCTGCAATAATGCTATATTATATGATCATCTATATGCAATTTATCATATTACATTGGTTCTTAGGATGTCTCAACATATTCATATAGATGAATTGATGCATTCAAATAGATAGATGAATGTCTGAATAAATAGGACTGTCGAAGATTGGTTTAAAATTATTTTTAGTTTCTAGCAAAAAATTTACGTTCAACAAAAATGAAGTATGTCTTTATTAGTATTAATTATCTAGTTATCTACGAACAACAAAAATTATACCCTCTTACTAATAAAATTTAAATATTTATACAGTGGATACGCTAAACCATGTTTTGTTCTTGTCTTATACGTTAAAAAGGTAGCTCGACAGACAAAAATAAGATATTGTATAGCATAAACACTGTATAAATATTTTATTGGTAAGGGGGATAGTGGTTACGAGTTTGATTATTGTAGCTCTGTGAGATACAAATAGTCTTACCCATTGTGGTGATCGGCGGTGTAGGTAACCTTGCGGAAGGAACCGTCAGGTTGGAGCAGAGAGTATTCTCCCTTCACAACATCGCCGTCGCGACTCTCGTGTTGGGTCTTGTGGTCGCCGGTGTGGGGGTCTCCGACGGAGTATGAGTAGTCATATTTGGGGTAGGCCTGGAAATCGCATTAGTAAGTGATAATACTCGTACTATTTAAAAACGACTTCCAAAAAAAGAGGAGTAATATATTCCACCCGTGGCTCTCTTCTTTAAATAATTAAAAATGGCCTATGAATTGTTTTGATAATCACCTTACAGTAATAGTGTCCACAAAAACTTATAAATAACTAGACTATCCTGTATGAACCGTACGTTTTGCCGCCATAAAATAGCCTGTCCTTTTCCGTAGTCTACTTTATATCTGTGCCAAATTTCATGATTATCGGTATTTTTACGTGAAAGAGAAACAACCAAACAAGAAAACTTGCTTTCACATTTATAATATTAATAGTAAGGATTAAGATATAAGGCATTGTTTCTTGTTATTATAATTTCTGAAGATCCAACAGCGCATTTAATTTGAGACTTACGTGTTCATCGACGTAGTGGTTCTCGTGGTGAGCAACGGGTGCAGCGTGGACAGCGTGGACGGGAGTGGCGTGGACCACGGGGATGGCGTGGACTGGTGCGGAATGGACGGCCGAGGTGTGCAGAGCGGAGCCCTCGTGGCCAACTGAGTACTGAGTAGGCACTTCGTGGTGGATCACGTTATGTGAAGACGACACGGCAGGCGCGTGGTGGATGTAGCCGGCATTGCACACTGCCGCTACGGCGCATAAGACGAAGACCTTTAAAAAAAAATGAAATTGACATTGTTGGAAATTCAAGAATACAAAATGCCCCTGCAATTTCCGTTAACCATTTGCCAAATTGGTGTTCCATTCCTAACGGCATCCAATCCTACATGTTCTTCAGGGCACCCACACATGCTATGGTCTATATTGTATTGTACTCGAGTATGACCTGCGAAGATCTCAGGTGTACAAAAAACTTTCAGATTGATTCCCACACATACTCCAGTTTACTTATGCTAGTAAGCCCGGACATGTTCATCCCACGAGAGAACGTAACGTAATTGGGTGCCGTTAATCGATTCTCGTTATAATCCAAAAATTAACCGAGACTTCAATGACATGTGACATAACATTTACGAATAATAAGTACTCCAAATTACAGTTAGTAGATACATTAAAAACTAAAACGGTTAACAAACACGATCACTTAATAAAGACAAGCGAAAGTTTGAACTAGTTGTAATCTGATTAGGCTATTGTCAGCCACAACACCTTAATAATAGTCTAGCTGGCTTTATTATCTTAATCTATTTTTAATTACATAACTGTTCTTACTTTGGAGAACATTGTGCTTTGGTTAGCTAGGTCGTGTGGACTGATAGACTCCCGGCGGTGCTCACTTTTATATAACTAACTAAATATATTTAACGTAGTGGGGAGTCTATCCCGAAGATATCCGATCGGACTAGAGCAATTACTCCATTGCCAATCTACGCACTTATCGAGTTACGACATTTGATACGGACACAACACTAAGTAGGTTGAGATATTTACTATTCTTTTTATTAATCTTCAATTTTCTATTATTTCAATCACATTATAGTTTCGTTTTAGTCTAGATTTTCAAACGGAATGTATGATATTTTTTCTCTAAATACAATATGATTTCTCTTATGTATAATTACATTACTTCACGATATCGAATCTTTTAGGTTAATACTATATTAAATGTAAAATCAATCATATTAATATTACATGTATTGCATGTTTTTTTAGTAAACTAATTTTAATTAAATATTGACTGCTTCCCAAATCGGACAACGCTGTTAATGATCCTAATGACCAACAGGTATTAAAATAGCCTACAATCTATTCTCAGATGAAGAGTTTTAAAAAAATCGGTTAAGCTATTACGGAAGGCTTTAAAAACAAACACCATGAAAGGAAATTTCAATTAATTTTAATACACAAGAAGATTATGTAGGTTTCATGAATTGTCTCAAAGATAGAGATGTAGAAAACAGGAGAGTTTTAGATTACCATTTGATAGGGACATGGTTAATGTAGCGTTTGTCAGATTGTCTCATTATTTTTGTTAGGAAAATTGCCTAGCCACCTAGCTGAATGGCCATTTAGATTTGAGCCGTGCGGCGGGTATGGTGCGACATGTGTAAATCTCGCATTACTTTGGACTATTTTCTCGCTGTATTGTTGCTGATAGTTGTTTGTTTAATATGATGTTTAAATTGCATTCTTATAATTACAAAGGCTTTTCATAAAAATTCTAGCAGAGGAATGTAGGTCATCGAATAAAAATTTTAATGAGGATTTCAAGAGACAATTACTTATTTTGGAGCATGATTTAAGGTTGAGTTTAAAGTCTTTAATTTGAATGAAAGTATATTTATACGGTACTTACAATCAAAAATCTATATTTTTAAAATTTTTGTCTTTCCGTTTGTCTATGTCTGTCTGTTTGTTCCTGCTAATCTTTGAAATGCCTAGACCGATTTATATATATAGCATATTCTTCCAGACAACCTAATAAATAAAATAAAATTGAAGTAATATGACATAATACACAGTATAGCTAATAATAGTTTATATACTACTCGTACAATATAATCGGTTATTGACAGTTTTTTTTAGTGTTTATCAACTTGGATGGATAAAGAAAGCAACTTTGAAATGTTTGACTTAGATTTCTCTCTTATTATTATATATTACTTAGAACTCCCTTAAACGCGCTTATCGCTAAGCTCGGGTTTGATTTCTTTATTTGTCTCTCATTTTAATGTCAGACAGAACTTATACCGAAGCTCAGCGTTTTACGTCGTTTTAATACGTTAGTTAAATTGGGAGTAAAATGCGTTATAATGCGTCTATTTTTAGAGCACCGTATGAATTTAAAAATGTTACTCATGCCCGGTTTCTGAGATTTTGTCGATATGATTGGTCAACACGTTTAAGTCATCCAATCAAAGGTGCAATTATTGAATGGATAAACTACCGACAAAAAACCTCAAAAACTGGGCATTACTTATTTTCAATCGAAACCACTGAAAATAATGAAAAGTGTCTGTCTAATATGTTTGTGACTTCGTATCTCCTAAAAGGTACTACTTTTTAAAAGACTTATCTATAACATCTTCTTCTCTTCTATATATAAAAGGCAAAGCTGATTAACTGATGTATCAATGCATAAGCCAAATTTTTAAAGCTAGAAATTTGAAATTTTGCACACGTATTTCTCATATTACGTAGACATCCACTAAGGAAGGATTTGTTAAAATAGGGGATGACAAAATTTAAAACCTAATTTCATGCGGACGAAGCCGCGGGCAATTAAAGTATATTTATAAATAAGGTTTTAACAATGTAAGTAAAGAGAGATATTTGCTTTACAACAATTTCATGTCTTTCACATTGAACCTAGTTTTTTGTAGGAGGTATGTAAATTACCACTAGACAACGTGTGATTAAATAGTGAACGGTGAAGTTATGAAATGAACTATTTTAGGTTAGTGTTGACACTTCTACTATTACTTTAGCTGCCTAGTGTATATATTCTTTAGCTATACTCCAAAAACATTATAGCGAGATAGCAGGCTAAGAATATGAAAAACAAGATATTTAACAAGATACTTTAATAATACGTCAAAATAATAATTTTAATTACAATGCTGTTATGTAAAATATTTCAAAATTGTGCTGAAATTTTACGAAAAACATGTCCAGGTTAGGCTTTACTGCTGTGTGTTTGTTTGTTAATCATTCTTGTTGCAATACAATTATACATTATAAGGCAATTATTATAAAGTGCTACATATGTAACAATAGTAATGCGAGAACATTAAATTTTGTAACATGTTGTGTAATAGATACACACAATTAATTTTGAATCATGTATTTAACAGGCTTTAAAAATTAAAGGTGCTCCATTAATTGGATCTTCCCAAAGTACTGACGAAAAGTTGGAAAATATTATACACTAGCTTTTGCTCGCGGCTAATTACAGACTCCCGTTGGAACACTATTATTTTTTGGGATAAAAAGTAGCCTATGTATTTTGTAGAGTTTAATCTACTACGATATCAAATTAGATCAAAACCATTCAGTAGCTTTTGCGTTAAAAGATTAATAAACATCTATCCATACTCACAAATTTTCACATTATATTAGTAGTAGGAGACAATTTTGTAAGTTGGTTGTGAAACGATAAATCAATTTTTCTTGTCCTTTATGCCATCATGCAATTACTATAATAAGCCGCTAGCTATTCTCCCAAAATGACGTCATTGATCACCAAGTCATTTCGTCGATAATATCACTCTTGTGCTTTAGTACTTTTTTGGTCATGTAACAAAAATATGAATTAAATCACTAAATTAACTTTATTTTAATTGTTTAAAAGTATATTTAAGATCAAATTATGTTTATTTCAAATGTTTTAAAAACTAGTTAAAATAACCTAATAATTAATATCTAAACTATTTAAAAGTTATTGTCTAAGTGAAAAATAAAACAAGAGTTATAGGTAAAAAACTGTATGTTGAATATACATACATGCGTGTCCGGTAATTAATGGATAACCTTGAAATATTTTATAGTAGAACTTATGCCCGTTCAAAAAAAATACAAAAAAAATCTATCATAATTAGTACCTAAGATAAGTTATTTTTAGTGAAAAGTCTATTTTTTTAGCTTATTTTTTATTTTTTTTTACACTATGACCAGAAATGAATGAATTACATCGGTTTTTTAATGTTTTCATATTGTAGTATAACTATGCTGATAGATAGAAAATAAATTGTATCACTAGCTATTGCACTTTTAAAAAAAAATGTATGCAAGTTGATTTATTTTAGAAAACAAGTTTAAAATTCGATGAAAAAATAAATTATGCCATTTATTTTTTCATCGAATTTTAAACATTATGGGTATAAAAAAATGTATGAAGGCATGAATGACCAATAATTTTTAAATAATGCTGGTTTTAAGTAGATTTATTAATGGTACAATTCATCATTGTATCTACCATAAATAGTGAATTATTTCTATTAATGTAGAAAAGTAGAAAAAATTACTAAAGTAATGTTTAATGTAATACTAATGCTATTGCATTGCAGTAACAATTTTAAATATGCTATTGCATATTTAAAATTGTTACTTATAAGCGTGAAAAGAAAAGATTTATCCCTCCCCAATTTATTAGAAGAAGTGCCTGAGGAGCTGGGGACTCTTATTGGTTACAAAATGACGGCTATCCTGCGCACTATGCTGTACCCGTTCGTACATATTTCAATAATACGCACCTAAACAGATGGATCGGGCGTCTTAGGGCCAATTTTGTAGCCTCCGCGTTCACCGGATCTAAATCCATTGGTTTTTTTTTATTGGGGCTGCCTCAAAGATGTACCTGTACTGTAAGCCTATACGGTCTTTGGAAGAACTACGTAGCCGTGTTAGAGCAGCGGCATCAAAAAAGTGATATAATAATAACTCCCCACCGATTTCGGTAATTACGCGCGATTCACGCAGGAACAATTTTATAGTGCCTAAGGGTGTGCGCAGTACACAAGAGTTTTTAGTGAGCACAGTAGCCTGTTGCAGATAATGTTGCGATGTAGAACAGGAATACATAATATATCCTAGAGATGTTTAAATTCGTCATCAAGAACAGGAATTACTTTACGCAATTAATAAATAAGTATCCCACAAAATATTATCGGAATCATTAGAGATTGATATTATTAATAAAAAACCCAGGACATCTGTTTTCCTTATTGTATGTGTGCAAAAATATACAATATTGATTTCGACATACATAAAATGCTAAACATAATATCATCGATCTGTAAGAGAGCTAAAATAGACTAGCAAACAAGTTACTATAGTACACTATAATTTAAAAATAAAGAATTCTTACTAAACGTAAATTTACTTATTAGTTTAATTACAGATACCTACTATGATTCAATATTTATATGCTCTGAAATAATTTGTCATGACGTAAAATTTAATTAATAATGTAAATAATTTAAAACAATTGTTAGTTTACAAACGCAAACTCGCCCATATAAAGGAAGATTTGATTTTTCCAGTATGATAATTATTTTTCTGCCTAAACGTCTATACAGCGTGTCCGGTAATTAATGGATAACCTTGAAATATCTTTTAGTAGAACTTATGCCCGTTCAAAATAAATACAAAAAAAAATCTATCATAATTAGTACCTAAGATAAGTTATTTTTAGTGAAAAGTCAATTTTTTTAGCTTATTTTTTAGTTTTTTTTAACACTATGACCAGAAATGAATGAATTACATCGGTTTTTTAATATTTTCATATTGTAGTATAACTATGCTGATAGAAAATAAATTGTATCACTAGCTATTGCACTTTTTTTTTTAAATGTATGCAAGTTGATTTATTTTAGAAAAAACTGCATAATTTATTTTTTCATCGAAGTTTAAACATTATGGGTATAAAATAAAGGTATGAATGCATGAGTGACCAATAATTTTTAAATAATGCTGGTTTTAAGTAGATTTTACAATGGTACAATTCATCATTGTATCTACCATAAAAAGTGAATTATTGCTATTAATGTAGAAAATGAGAAAAATGTACTAAAGAAAGTAGAAAGTGCATACATTTAAAAAAAAAGTGCAATAGCTAGTGATACAATTTATTTTCTATCTATCAGCATAGTTATACTACAATATGAAAACATTAAAAAACCGATGTAATTCATTAATTTCTGGTCATAGTGTTCAAAAACTAAAAAATAAGCTAAAAAAATAGACTTTTCTCTAAAAATAACTTATCTTAGGTACTAATTATGATAGATTTTTTTTTGAATTTTTTTTGAACGGGATTAAGTTATACTATAAGACATTTTAAGGTTATCCATTAATTACCGGACACCCGATATATTCTAAATGTATAAAATAACTATTTTTTATTATGTTGAATATATAAAACTATGGCTTAAGTAAAATCTACAGCTAAAAATTAAACCCTAGACTAAAAGTCAAATGACAACAGCTAATATTGTTATGTCATCTGGTTTATATAAATTCAAGACTCAAGAATGTTGTCCCTTACGTAAAATTTTATCCCTGTTGGGATATTAAAAGTGAAACATTGGCGATAGTTTGTTATTCAATCATGTTGTAATAACGTTTTGCATCTAGTTCTGTACATTCAAAGCATTTTGTTAAGTGCATACTGTTTACAATTTTATTTAACTTAATACTGGTCAAAACATAAAATCTGATGGGGCTAAATGTTCTTTATGTAAAGATGACAAGAGTCATAAAAAATGGTATAATATATTATAACAGTATCCCGTAACTAAAGAACTTGTGTTACGGGGACCACACAACGGGAAGTATATTATATTTAACACACATCCATGACCAAATAATACAAAAATCTTTTTGTTCTCTCGGCGGGATTGGAACCCACGACCTCCGGCTTTAGCACCGACGCGCTCAACCACTAAACCACAGAAGTCGTCGATAGAAGGAACTAGACACCCAGAAAGAAAAATATAGTATGCTTTTCTTCTCTTATCTAACCTTGATTGAGGAATTAATTATTGACAACTGAAACTTCGTAAGTTTGAATCTAATCAAGATATCAAGACGTAAGTAGCATTATCTAATATGTTGTATTGTGCAAAAGTGTATCATAAGTGTATAAAAATGAAAAAATGTCTACTTTTTCACACAAAATACACATTATCTACTATTTCATAAAAACATTTGTCGATTACTTAATATTTGACAATTATTAGTAAATAATTTAATAATAAACTTAAAAACTCAATAGTCATTAAAATCTTGTATCAAAAGCCCATCAAGAGTTATTAAATCAATTTATATGCAATTGTATTACATCTTCAAACTTTGTACTAAAATAATATTATATATTAATATTATACTATATTTTTGCGTCATCTAGACGCTACTGTGATAAGTTGTATAACAATCCAACTTCGAATTAATATTTCATTTGCGAGACAGGTGGCGCTGCATACCGGTACACTTGAAAATATCAACAACATACTTATAACAACAACATTTTATTTAGAAAAATAACAACAATAATATTATTTACATAATGACATAGATTGATACTTAGTAAGTAAGGAAATAAATTCTAGAATGATAGAACGAAGATGCTTCTTCAGCATCCTTAGGAGCTGGTTTTGTGACAGACTCTGTGACTTGCATCGCTGGGGCTTCTTCTTTTTCTTCCTTTTGATCGTGGACTATTGAAACTGGCGATGGCATTATTCTCATGGGTTCATTATTTGCATCCATATTTCTCATGTTCAAGGATTCATCCATAGTTCCCACGTTTTTATTTTCACTCTCGTCTCCAGATTCTGTTGGCTTCGTTTCAGTATTCTTTTCATTTTCATTGTCTTCTATTATATTTTCTTTTATCATGGCTACCTTAATAGCTTCAGTTGCTGGCGCTTTTTCGGTAGTAGTTATTTCCTCAATCTTTTCGGTAGCTTGCTGTGGGAAATAATGATTAATTTTCACACCACTGCCAAATTGTGAAAAATGTCGGGCATGTCCCATCATTGAAAAGGCGTTATCACCATGCATGTGAGTACTCTTGCTGACGATGGCACGTAAACTGAAAAACATAAAAATATGATTAACCTGACACTTAATGAAAGACTTGAAAAGTAAATAGGGGTTTTCTCATTTTTATTTCGTTTGGTTTTTTTACCAAAATTAAATATTTGAAATTAAATGCACTTAAAAGACAATTATTACAATATTTATAGAAATATTTTACTAACTACTTACAAAAACACATTATCTATACCTACTTCTAATATAATAAACAGGAAAAGTTTGTTATAATGGTTCTAATTTACATTTAAAAAAGCATTTATTTACATACCCATTATGATCATCAGCATCATATTCCACCTTCCTCACTGAGCCGTCCGGCTCCACGAGGCCGTAGCCGCCCTTCACCCTGTGGCCATCCCTGGCCTCATGGTGGTACTTGTGGTCCCCCGTCTTCTTATCCGATACCGCGTACTGATACTCGTATTTTGGATAAGCCTGAAAATAATATTATATTCATTGTCTTAAGCCTTTTCATCCGGGATTAGATTTAAATTATCCTATACAGCCTTCTCCGAGCGTAGTAACCAATATTTTTAAATACTGTAGTGTCTGGGACATAGTTTAAAATATTGTAATGTTATGAAATCATCTATTTGGCATTTATGCTGTTAATAAAACGTTACGTAATACATAATACTCGTTATAAGAGGTAAAGTACTTACGAAGTTGTCATGGTAAATATTAAAGGATCTTGAGGGTGAATGGTGCGAAATTTTGTGATATCCTCTCGTTTCATAGATTTTGTAAGGGTCTCTAAAGAGATTTTCGCTGGTATCTATTATAACGGCGGAAGAAACACCCAAGACGAAGCCCATCAATAAAGTCTGAAAATTACATATGAAAAAATTATAGACCTGGTGAAATGATGTTATTGAAAAAACAATTTTTACCACCACATTACAATTTTCCCAAAGATACAAAATTTTTAAGTTCAATTTAATTTAACTCACTTTTGAAATCATATTGCTGTCTTAAGATGAACCGTCGCCAAAGAATAAACTTAGCGAACTGTTGAGTTTGTATGTCATCAATTCCGATTTTATACTTTTTTAATCTGTAGTTTTCTATTATATAAAGTTATCAACCCCAGTAATCTAATTGATATTGGATAACATAAAGAATTTGTTAAAGATTCTTTGAGCATTATCAGTACCTCAAATCTCTTTGTGAGTAGGTACTCGGAAGTTCGGAACTAGTTACTTTTATAAAGTACCTAAAAAGCTTGGCTTGCGAGAAATTAATGAATATAATATCAGTGGACACTTCAACATCACGTTGATCTGGTCCCGTGCTAAGTTCTCGAAGAACTTACAGGTATCTGACAACGGATATATTTATTAATTTTATACTCAACATAATTATTTTAAGATTTTTACTATATTATACACATCCATGACTCAAAAACAAAGAAAACTTTTGGTTTCTTTGGCGGGATTCAAACTCACGACCTCTGGCTCAAGCACTGACCACTGAGCCACTGAGGTTGTCTATAACGTAAATTCTACACAACGCGGAGCTACTCTTATTATGTACGGAAATGACAAGCATGCGTCTGAACGGCCCGTTTCAATAACCTATCTACCAATAACCATATTATAATGATTGAGTGTAGACGTTTTAAAAAAAATAGTTATTGGTAGATAAGTTATTGAAACGGGCCATAAGCGAGTAGTTGTTATCCACAATAAACATAGCCGAAGCAGAATTAAGGCTTTTAAATTTTATTTCTTTATATGCAAATATTTAATATTTAAGAAAAACATGTGACAAACATACCTATTTACACACTACACCGGATTATTCCTAGATTATCACCTTATAAAGACGTTATAATATTATGTAGGATGAGGGTTGAAAATTCTGGGTCTCTTCCATGTTCAACCCTTAAAAGTATATACCTTAACTTAAAATAAAAGTAATATAATAATAATATAATATCTATGGACGCTTCACATCACGTAAATCTGGCCCCATGCTAAGTATCCGAAGAACTTGTGTTCCAGATAGAAAACGGGAAGTATATTTAATACTTTAGCCCCCTTACTAATAAACATTGCATAAGCTTTGAATAGTTATACAGTGTATTGTTCACGTCATACAAGTGACATTTTGAATTCGATAGAAGGAAACAAAACATTGTGTAACTATTTAAAGCTTATACAGCGTTTATTAGTAAGGGGGTCATATTATATCTACATATAGTATTTAAGAATTTTATTATATTATACACTTAAGTAATACACATCCATGACCATGATCCATGAACACAGAAAAACTCGTTCCTTCGGTGGGATTCGAACCCGCGACCCCCGGCTTGTATACCAACGCGCTGAACCACTGAGCCACAGAGGTCTGTTACTCAGTGGAAGTGGACCAAAAAGAAACATATAAGTTTCTTAATATTACATGACACAATATATAATGTATCGAGTATATTCTCAAAACGCCATATTATTTGGAATAAAAGGAAAAATACCTAATTTCTTCCTAATTCTATTTTTAACCAACTTCAAACATTCTTGACCGACTTCGGTTATTCTCCATATTCTCATACGAATAATTCGTATAAGCATAATATAATATTCTCAACAAATAATAATAATAATATAATTTGAGCCTTTTATGCCTTTGGAATTGCGCAGAGAAGGTAAGCAGGTAATCTTTTAACACAAATCTATTAATATAATTATGTATTTGAACAATGGCTCCATTTGGTTGGTTCAGCACAGATATTGGCGAAGATAAAACATTGTATAGAATGGACACCGCTCACTTTTCATTCAGATATAAGTAACTGTTTTTTTTATGATTAATACTTTTACTGGTTACTATCTGTTGTCCCAGCGACAAAAATAATAAATGCATAATATCTGGGAGCACGGTAGTGCCACAGCCAAGATGAGCCTTATATAAATTACTAATATTATGAATAACTAACCTTATATAAAATAACTAATAACCTTGGTAGTTTGAATTATTGATAAGCAACACTATTAATCTTGTTAGCAAATTTCAGCGCATTTTAAGTTCAAGCTGATAAGTTAGTAATAATAATAGTATTGTATAAATAGTAATTTACCTATTCTATAAATAATCTAAATGAAAAATACATACACACAAAATTCTATTTTATAATTTATTAAATAAATAAATAATTTCTTGGTAACATAATGACTTTGGTTTAGTCATGTTACGATTGATTAGTGGATGTAGTGCGCTATCGGCGCGGCGTAGACCGGGGACTTGACGACGACGGGGGCGGCCTTGATGTAGGCGGGGGCGGCCGTGGGGGCGGTGTTGGACACGACGGCGTTGAAGCCGTTGTGGTCGTCGGCGGAGTACTGCACGGTCCTGATGGAGCCGTCGGCCTCGTGGAAGGAGTAGGAGCCCTGGACTGCGTCTCCGTCGCGGACCTCGTGCTGCTCCTTGTTGTCACCGGTCACTCTGTCGGCCACGGAGTACGAGAACTCGTACTTGGGGTGGGCCTGGAAATTGAAGCGATTACGTTGAGTGTGAATCACTGAGCTAACATATTGTAGTAGAGATCCGATAGCGCGACACTTACGACCTCCTCAGCGGCGATCACTTTGGCAACTGGGGCGGTGTGGTAGGCGATCGGAGCTGGGGCATGGTAGGCGACGGCGGCTGAGGCGGCGTGGTAGGTGACGGCGGCAGGGGCGGCGTGGTAGGTGACGGCGGCAGGGGCGGCGTGGTAGGCAACATCAGCGGGGGCGGCGTGGTAGGCAACAGCGGCAGGAGCGGCGTGGTATGTGACGGCGGCAGGGGCGGCGTGGTAGGCAAGGGCTGGGGCCGCGAAGATTTTCTTGTCGTTGCGCACGATGCTCTGGGATGAGACGGCGGCGGCGGGCGAGTAGTGGACCGCGGTGGGGATCAGACCCGCGGACGACACCGCTACGAAAGCGCAAAGAGCTAATACCTGCAATTAAAAAAAAATCAAAAAGACCCTTGATACTTGGCACTATTAGGAGCATATAAGTACTGAAAGTAGAAAAAAGATAGAAAAAAGAAAACATAAAGAACGAAAAAAAGTGTAGTCGAGCCTATGGTTTTTATTATTTAAAAATAATTCTTATTAATTATTTGTCAACTCACTTTAGAAAACATTTTGGTGTATGAGTTTGTAATGTAATAATTTCTAACACACAAATTAGTTAATATATAGTAGCTATACTAGCGCCTTAGGTGAACTAACCGGTTAAAACTGACCCTGACCTCGGCTTACATTAATTAATTCTACCATAGCAATGTTCACTTGAATTGACTTTCTTACATTCTATTAGAATAATTAGAATTTCAGTGATTGCAGATACATTATAAATTATAATACTCTGTTGGTGAAATGTGTCGTCATCGTCCACTTATTGACTGATTCGGACTTAATAGTACAAATTATTACTGTAATAAATTGTATAACGTTGTAGTGAGGTAGGTTATGGGAATTTTAATAAAGACCGTTACTAACAGCGTCGTAGTTCGCGAGTTGGGTGAGAAGTAGCAGGTTTTCTCATTTCCTTATAAACCCTACTCTATACTTCTACGTTGAAAATAGGCATAATAATGTGTTTTTATAATATGCATGTATTTAATCTTGTTTTTATTATTCTTATCTTATATATAAAAATGAATTGCTGTTCGTTAGTCTCGCTAAAACTCGAGAACGGCTGGACCGATTTGGCTAATTTTGATCTTAAAATAATTGTATCAGTTCAGGGAAAGTTTAAATGGTAAAAATTTAAGTTCATAGTTAAGGCAGAACAACGTTTGTCGGGACAGCTAGTAGGTATATAAAAATGGTTTGTAATTCCAATGTCTCGCTAAAACTCGAGAAAGGTTGGACCGATTTGGTTTATTTTGGTTTTTAAATAATTAAAGTTCAGGGAAGGTTTAAAAGGTCAGATATATTGGACTAATAGCGGCGATTACACAAAAGGACGATTGAATTTAACTTTATCATACTGTTCAATTTGTCACTTGACTGTCAAATATTATAGGTGCGTTCAGTTTGCCCGATGAGATAGAACGTACAGTTTGTGTCGGGACAACATATTAATATCGACTTCGGTGACGGTGGCTGGTTTCAATAGAGCACTCTCTCTTCCTTTACTCAAATAATCTAGAGGTACGGATAACTGACACGACTGACGAGAGATCAGGCGCAGGTCCGACTTTTTACATGCTCATCCGACGCGTGGATCATCTTTCTTGTTAGACAATGAGGTGATCAGCCTGCATTGTCCTAACCAAACTTGAAAACAACATTTTTGTTGTTCTAATGCGGGAATCGAAATCACGAACTCCGAGTTGAGAGCCAAGCTCTAACCATTAGACCACGGAGACTGTTAGAAATAATAGCTATATGACCGCAACTTCCTATCCACTCTACGGTACATTTAAATTGTTTTTAATTAAAATATGGTACCTTCTAAGCTTCTACCTAGTAGATGTCTCTACTATAAATATAAAAGGAGATGTCTTCACTGACTGACTGACATTATATAGACGCACACACAGCCGTAACAGCTTACGGTAGAAATGTGAAATTCGGACAGTTGTTTTAATTAATAACGTAGACGCATAAGAAGGGATTTAGAAAAATTCCATCCCTAAAGGGGTAAAATAGTTGTTCAAGGTTTGTAAGGTAAATCTTTGCACTGATTTTGGTAAAAAGTAAGATTTATGCTTTCAAATACATTTAATTAAGTATGTATTTCGGGGTATATAATATTTGAATTCACCCCCTAAAAGTGTAAAATGTGGGTTGACAGTTTGTATGGGAAATATTTAAAATCTGCCATGATTTCCATGAAATTTGATATCAGAGCTAATGAATACAAGTTATTGAGTATATATTTTATATATTTATATCGACCCCAAAAGAGTGAAATGGGGGTCCAAAGTTATACAGTGAAACTATACAGTGAAATATTAACGACTGGATGTATATTTTGTGTATTACTAATATATCAAACAAGACCAATATTCTAGTACTTAAATGTGTACGCATCATATTATCTTCTTTTATACTTTGACCCTTAAATAATTTTTATTATGAAGACACAATTTAAAAATGTGTAAATGGATGTATCAATACAAATAAAATGCACGCTTTAAAGGTACACTATTCGAAAAAAAAAATCGGGCGTATTTGGTCAAGTGATAGAATATTTGATAAAAGCAACCTTGGCCAATGTCAGTTCCAGTTGGACACGGTGCCCGAGGCAAAAATACATCTGGTATATAAAACATCTAGGTATTGTGTTAGACATCATTCAGTGACAGCTTCTCATACCACAATGTTCTCCAAGGTAGGTTATCATCATCATCTTGATCATCATCATAATTATATACTTCCCGAGGCAAAAAGTCTCAGTTGAGTTTTCGGGGAGTTTGATATATGGATAGTTAAAGTTTATATAGTATTATGTGGAGAAAGGTGTGCAGAAGACTAATATTTATTAAATTTTAAATGCTTAAAAATACATAAACTCAATAAAAATAACAATAACACAAAGTGCCTCAAATTATTAACAGTCGCTACCGTGTGTTTGATAGATTACATGTTCACTTTATTTCTATCTGAAAGGCAAACGAACCTTAAAAAGTAGAAACTTAAAACTATAATATGAACAATGGTTGAATTTCAACGACAGGGTGACATCGAGTTTATTAAATATCTTCTAAAATATTACCTTCATTATAAATGCATACAAAATTTATATATTTCTAATAAACTAAATATATAATTAATGGTTTTTATTACAGGTACTAGCTCTTTGCGCTTTCGTAGCGGTGTCGTCCGCGGGTCTGATCCCCACCGCGGTCCACTACTCCCCCGCCGCCGCCGTCTCATCCCAGAGCATCGTGCGCAACGACAAGAAAGTCCTCACGGCCCCAGCCCTCGCCTACCACGCCGCCCCTGCCGCCGTCACATACCACGCCGCCCCTGCCGCTGTTGCCTACCACGCCGCCCCTGCCGCCGTCACATACCACGCCGCCCCCGCCGCTGTTGCCTACCACGCCGCCCCCGCCGCTGTTACCTACCATGCCCCAGCCCCGATCGCCTACCACACCACCCCAGTTGCCAAAGTGATCGCCGCTGAGGAGATCGTAAGTGTCGCGCTATCGGATCTATATACATAGTGTAATGTTAGATATCTCTCAGTGATTCACAACTCAACGTAATCGCTTCAATTTCCAGGCCCACCCCAAATACGAGTTCTCATACTCCGTAGCTGATGGAGTGACCGGCGACAAAAAGGAGCAGCATGAGGCCCGCGACGGAGACGCAGTCCAGGGTTCCTACTCCTTCCACGAGGCCGACGGCTCCATCAGGACCGTGCAGTACTCCGCCGACGACCACAACGGCTTCAACGCCGTCGTGTCCAACACCGCCCCCACCGCCGCCCCCGCCTACATCAAGGCCGCCCCCGTCGTCGTCAAGTCCCCGGTCTACGCCGCGCCCGTAGCGCACTACATCCACTGAAAAACTGATTGAATTTAAGCATAATTATTATGTAGTGAATGAATTATTATTTATTATAATTAAAAAAACATAATTGCAATAATTGCTTTATCATTTAAATAACGTATCATTCTTAGCTATTGTTATTATTATTTATTTTCTGTTTATTCTGATTACTAGATGTTGCCCGCGACTTCGTGAGCGCAAAAGTTAATTTCACAGAAACCATAAATTTTTCCGCAATAAAAAGTAGCCTATGTCCTTTACCGTGGTCTACTCTACATCTGTGCCAAATTTTTCGGAGCTTATTCAATGCAAACAAACATACAAACAAACTTTTCCTCTTTTTTTATATTAGTATAGATTGACAAAAAAAATATATATCTCTAAATATTTTAAATTAAAGTCCCGCGCCGTAACTGTCTGTATGTTTGCGATAATCGTAGTGTCGGCCACATGGTGCAACGCGGCGCAATGTTGTTACAGCTCCACTAGTTGCTAAAGCATCGCAACAGGGTTACAAGTAACAGCGGTTCTCCTGCGGCACCGCACTGCTTGCAGCCCTCCCCACCTCATCTGCCTCGTTGGTCCGGTCCGGTACAACTGCGGTGCGGCGCCGGAGCGGAGCCGGGCGAGCCGTGTGACATACAATCCATATTCTATTCTTTTTATCCAGGAAACCGTTGCGGTACCGATGAGTCGCCGTGCCGGCACTGGAGCCGTACCGCACCGCTTGGCCAGTCAAAAACAACGGAACGGATTTTCATGCAATTTTTAGCTATCAAGAGAGTGCAAGTTCCTTAGGAATGTTTAGAAAGTATAATTTTTTAAGGTTTTGCGGAAATTGCTTAAAATATGATGATAATTGTTAAACGTGACAGAAAAAGTAATATTAGCAATCTATTCGAAATATAACCAAATAATGTACAGTGATTGGAAGGATTGTTTTAATTTTATAGGTCTACAAAAAAGTCCGCAATGGCATTTTAAGTTTATCTTTTATGGACAGTTTACTATACCTATACAGACGGATACAGTATTAATCCTTATTAAATTTATCTTAGTAGCTTTATGCATATCATACACATTACAAATTACAATAGCACCTACTACTAGCTACTTTACACCATACAGTCTAAATTAATATCTTAGAAGATATCATAAGATTAAAAAATATGCGCGAAATATATGTATGCGGTCTCACACACAATCCACGCAATTCTACGGACTACGCGGACGAAGCCGCTGTCAAAAGCTAGTTCATTCATAAAAATTTTACAGAATCCACCGAATCATTACCATGATACCCAATATAATTTATGGAGCAGAATAGGTAATAATGTAAGAATAACAGCAAAGATAATAATTTATATTTTAAGCATTACCTCTGATAAATTAATAGATACTAAAAAAGTAAAAATATCCTATATAATATATTAAATTATTTTTAATTTTATCTAATGTGTATTTAGTCATTAAAGAAACAATAAATACTGTGGATAACTGGATATGTATTATAAATGCGTTTGGATTTTAAAAATTTTTCAACACTGTCTTGCAATAGTTGAAATTTTAATTAGGTTGTCTCCAATGGTTTTATGCGGCCGTCCAAATTTAACGCACTCTATGAAATTGTAATTTAAACTTATTTAAAATTTAAATAACACTACATAAATGAACGATATTTTTATAGAAATATGACAAAATAATATTTTGCAAAGTAAAATGACTCTAATCGAATTTGGTCTCGAATTTATAATAAGTAGGTTAAAGTGCGTCCACACTTGTAACATTTTACCGAACATTATCCCGTAACTGTATCAGAAACGCGTGTCAGTACCGATAGTGTGGACGTATTTTGTTACGCGAACAATTGTAACAAGCCGCAGTTACGCTTCAATCCATTCCGAACACTGGAAGAAGCTGCTAGACACGGACTAAATGGCAAGAAAATGTACGGAGTTACGGTCTACTAGCCGGGCCCTGTGTGGACGGTAGTCTGTGTACTGTCACGCATATCTATGTCACGTGGGACGAGCCGATCCAACGAGAGTCGTTTTTTTTTTCAAAGCATTTTCGCTATTGCCTGCGTGACAGGAGACGTCCACACTTGCATTTATGACGTACATCCGTTGACACAGATATAGACACGGGGTAGGAGTGGATCACGGCGTGACGTGTCCCGGTTGGTACGTTCCCTGCCCGCACCTCACCATTAACATTTAACATTTCATCGTACCGCCTACAAGCGGCTCCATCACGGAAGCCCGAAGGCCCTCCACGAAGGGCGCACCAGATGGTAAGGTGCGCCTCCCTCCTCGGCCTCCATCAGTACTGTAGCAGACTCCCCCTGAGTCTGCTACTAGGAGGCCATGGGTACCAGATAAACTGGTACCCGGTGGCAGATCAGGTCTGTGGTTCTGCCACCGACCACACCTCGGTCGCAGAGGATAGGGCAAGCGGCGCACCGCAATACCGACATGCCTCTTCCTCTGCGGCCCCACCAACGCCGTTTCGACGGAACGGCCCCGCCAGCTCGCAGGGGGTAGGGAGAGTGGCGTACCGTAATACCATCACGCCTCTCCCCCTGCGATCCCTCCACGGCTGCAGAACGTGTGAGCACGACCTAGACCATCCACATTTAGCGTAACATGTCTTGTACGATGCCACGTAGTCCAGTCCGTCATCATGTCACAAGTGTGGACGCCCGACGCACCTTTAGAGATCAGAATGTCAAAGTATCGTGTCAGTATTGGTATTAACAGGAAAACTGAACGCACTTATAATATTTATAAGTTTACCTGTTTGGTTTAAATTAAAAAAATCGGTAGCTCAAGTAGGTTTATAGGTGTAGATGTAGGTGTAGGAATAGTTATAGGTGATTGTCTAAGATAACTTTTTAATTAAATCAAAGCAAGGTTTCATACATGACTTTTTGTAACAAGTAATGCAAATAAATCTGGAGCAAAATAGTAGCGAGTTCTTCAAAGTGGTTTATAAGTTGGTCCATATTAAGAGGTAAACTATGTTTACCTATGAGCGCTAGAAACTTGTATTGTTACATGAACTTTTTTCGAGGGGAAAAATCTTCATAAGATTATCCTGAGTTCTGCTGGAGATAAGCTTACTACTGGAGAGCACTGGGAACTCAATTGAACTACACCAGTGCATGAATACTTCTTTTAACCCTATTATTTTCCGAAGTTTCTAGTCGTCCGATAACTGAACGAATAAGATATATTAATCGTCCGGTTATCGGATAAATAAAAAATATCTTAATCGTCCGCTTATCGGATTAATAGTCCAAACATTAATATCGGATTAATAGTCCAAACATTAAGGCTGAAGCTAGTAGTCCGATAATTTCAGAATATTTTTGGAACTAAAGTTCCTTAATGGGGCTTTGCGGAGGGGTGCGGATGTAGAAAACGTCCGTAACGTTAAATAAAAGCGTAAGATTTTTATGTTTTGTGATATTTTGACAGTTACAGACAGACGAAAGAAGCAAAATTTCGCAAGTTTTTGCACATTCGGTATGATCTTGTGGCTAGTATAATGTAACAAGCGTAGACATTAGAACCTCGTACTGTATCACGCATGTTGCGGTTACAGCTCCCTAATACCCGGCTCTAGTACTGGACACACTTGTCACTACTGATCAGGAGCCACATTATGATTTTCTAATCCTACGTATCCATTTGATTATTTAGTCTATACCTACTTATATTAGTATAGACGAAAAGTTTGTTTTCATTGGATAGGCTCCGAAACGACTTTGATGAAAGACACAGATATAGAGTAGACCACGGTAAAGGACATAGGCTAATTTTTATCGCGGCAAAATGTACGGTTACCGCGGGATTTCCTTTTGCGCGCACGAATTCGCGTGCAACATCTAGTATAACAAAAAATAGAATTTACCTAGAGGTGAAAAAGTAACGGAATAAAGCGTAGCCGCATGTATTCGTTACTATAACATTAGTACTCGTTAGTCGTTACTACAGTATCGTAACGTAACAGCCTCCGTAATCTAGTGGTTAGAGCATTGGCTCTCGACTCGGTGATCGTGGGTTTGATTCCCGCATTGGAACAAAATTTTTTCGCAATTGTTTCCAAGTTTGGTTAGGATTGTCCTAACCAAACTTGAAAGCAACATTTTTTGTTGTCAGGCTGTTCACCTGATTGTCTGACAAGAAAGAAGATCCATGCGTCGGATGGGCATGTAAAAAGTTGGACCTGCGCCTGATCTCTCGTCAGTCATGTCGGTTATCCGTCCCACTGGGTTATAAGAGTACAGGAAGAGAGAGTGCTCTTGTGTACTGCGAGCACACTTGGGCGCTATAAAATTACTCCTGCGTAACTGGCCAGGTTTCAATGAAACCGGCCACCATCGCCGAGATCAATGTGGGGAGTTATTATCGTTACGTTTCTCGTTACTTCTGATACCTCATAACATGCTACGAGTATGTTACGTTAGAGTAACGAATCAAGTCGTATTGAGTACGCGTATAGTATGATGTCGCGGTGTCACAACATTCGTCGAAAATTTTATAGAAAACATAACATACCAAGCTGCGTATCTAAGGTGTAATTTTTCACTTTTCCGTATTTTAAAACTTTTTCAATTATAACACGATACTACGACAATATGCGAGGAACTAGTTGGCGCACCCGTTACTCAGTACCGAATAGGTACATCCGGTTTGCTGCTGCTCTAATGTTATCGGACGATTAAGTTATTTTTATTCATCCGATAATCGGACGATTAATAATTAATGTTATTCGTCCGTTAATCGGACGACTAGCCACAGCCATTATTTTCAACTAAATAAGACAAAAGTTTTGAAGAAATTTGAATAAAATAGCAACTACAAAGCACAAGTACCTTAAATTTCTGTTCAATTCTATTTCATTCTACCCTATCCATTTATACTAACGATGACTCTTATAATATTAAAAAGTAAAAATTAGCATAATAGGTAAGAATTGAATAATTATAATCTGTTTTGCGATTATCTCATTAATTTTAATAAATAATAATACATTGATTGACTATGTTGCGTGTAAGTCAGTAACAATTTCAGTGGATGTAGTGCGCTACGGGCGCGGCGTAGACCGGGGACTTGACGACGACGGGGGCGGCCTTGATGTAGGCGGGGGCGGCGGTGGGGGCAGTGTTGGACACGACGGCGTTGAAGCCGTTGTGGTCGTCAGCGGAGTACTGTACGGTCCTGATGGAGCCGTCGGCCTCGTGGAAGGAGTAGGAGCCCTGGACTGCGTCTCCGTCGCGGGCCTCGTGCTGCTCCTTGTTGTCGCCGGTCACTCCGTCGGCCACGGAGTACGAGAATTCGTACTTGGGGTGGGCCTGGAAATAGAAATGATTACGTTGAGTTGTAAGAATTTGTGTTGGTAGATAGCCGACATATTGTAGTAGAGTTCTGATCGCGCAACACTTACGATCTCCTCAGCGGCGATCACTTTGGCAACTGGGGCTGCATGGTAGGCGATCTGAGCTGGGGCATGGTAGGCGATGGCGGCAGGGGCGGCATGGTAAGTGACGGCGGCAGGGGCTGCGTGGTAGGCAACAGCGGCAGGGGCGGCGTGGTAGGCAACAGCGGCGGGGGCAGCGTGGTATGTGACGGCGGCAGGGGCGGTGTGGTAGGCGAGGGCTGGGGCCGCAAGGACTTTCTTGTCGTTGCGCACGATGCTCTGGGATGAGACGGCGGCGGCGGGGGAGTAGTGGACCGCGGTGGGGATCAGACCCGCGGACGACACTGCCACTAGGGCGCACAAAGTTACCAGCTAAAGAAAAAAAATATAAGTTAGTACATTTCCATTCTTTACTTCTCAAAAAAAGCTACTTAGTCTTGTAATAAGGTTTTGTGTTAATAAAAAAATGGAAATAAATGGTTGGGTACTTGTTAAAAGACTTGCATTTCAAACGTGGAAATTTAATTAAACTTACTTTGGAGAACATTTTGTTACTAGATCTAACTGTAAGTGATACTTCTGAACAATAGTATCCTGTATTTATATGTCCAGCAAGTAATGAGTTAGACATTTGCCAACGCTAGTGGTGGAAGCTGTCAAATATGCGGTTGACCTTAGTGAGAGCATAATATTCTATCGACCTCTAATATTGCAAAAACTATGTCATTACTCTTATAATTTTTGCGTACTACTTTCGCTTAAGGCTACTTGATGATTCAGTTAGTAACCCAATTCTAATAATAACTCTCCTCAACGATTTCGGTTTTTTTTACATGCCCATCCGACGAATGGATCATCTCTTAGTCAAACAATACAGTAAAATATTAACCAGACTTGAAATAACATTATTTGTTTTTCAAACGTGGAGATCAAACTCACTTCCGAAGTTTATTTATGTGAAAAGTAATGAAAAATACAGTGTTCGTGAAACAAAACGTAATTTCATCCGTCTGTCAATATATTTTTTACGGAAAAATGTGGAGATATTGATTGAAATGAAAAATCCCTTATTCTGGTCTCCGTGGACAGTCCCTTGATGCTGTGAAAAAGATCAGACTTCCATGTTAACGTAAGTGATCAAAAGTTAAAAACAGTGGCCCGAAGACTACGCGAATTATATAGCCTACTAGCTGATGCCCGCAACTTAATTTGCTTAAAACTAACGGATACGGAACCCTATTTTTTAAACGGAAACCTAAAATAAAAGTAGCCTATGTTAGACCTTACAACATCAGCAATCTTCCAGTGAAAATCCCGTGAACATCGGTCCAGCCGTTTCGGAGATTAGCCGGAACAAACAGACAGACAGACCGACAGACAGACAGACGGACAGACAAAAATTAAAAAAAAATGTATTTTATTGTAATTGTAAGTATTGAATATACTTTAATATGCATTAAGTGAAAAGCTGTTACTTTTAAATTACAAACATACACAATTTTATTTATCTGTATAATAATAATGTATAAATTAACATCGGATCTGTAGCTTAGGCACTAAAATGGAACAAACATACTTACATACATAACTACTAAAATCATTACGCCTCCTTTCTTTGCCGTAGTCGGTTAAAAAAGATACGCAAAAACGCATAATATTTCGACCACATTCAAGGAAATCAAAATTCATAGGGTACTTCCCGTTGACCTATAATAGGCTATTCTACATTTTTTTTTAATATATTTTAAAATGTTCGTATCGATTCGATAGTCAACTACTATTTTTATTTCCTGGAAATAATATCTCTTTAAGTAAAGAAAAAATGATTAAATTTAAACGATAATTTTTTGCGCTAAAACAGAAACAAATAAATATCATATATGTACGTGTGTAGTGCATGAACTTAGATTTAAATTTCGCTATTCTTTATTCGATTTGATTATGTTCTTATGACGTCACTTACAAGAAAAACATAGCGACAAGCGTTTTTGGTCACGTGACATACAGTTAATAAAACTACAGTTTTATTTTCGAAATTAAAAATAAATTGCATATTAATATAACTAAAAAGTGTTGTATTCGTATTTCTTACGATAGAAACTATACCTATAAATAAATAACAAAGTTATATCGTTGGATTTTGGTAGATGAAACTAGCATATTACCTACTATGAAATATTTATACGTGATGCAAAAACTTTCAGCAGTTCAGCACAGTTTTACGAGTTTAAAGTTTAATGTGGAGGAAGGTGTGCGGAAAGCTTATATTTTTTGAAAATAATAAGATGAATAAAAATGTCAAAAACACACACTGCCTAAGATTATTAATTAACACACACTATCGTGCGATTAATAGATATAATTTTTATACACGGTGACGTTCGTCAATCTGTCACAACCCAACATTTACATTTTTTTTTACCAAACATAAAAAATAAATATGTAAATAATTATGGACGAATTTTAACCACATAATGTTTCATTTTTTCTTACTCGATACTCCAATGTCTAATGCAATTTTTGTTTTTGATCCCCGACGCAAGAAGTGATGTGTGATGAGTTTAGCGTGCATGGTAATATCTATGTGTAGGGTGTAGCCAAAGGCCACAGATTCGAGAGTGTTCATAGCTATAATTCATTATCATTCTGATTCTGCGTGACAATGCCGTGAGTTACTTAAAAATTTGAACCTTTGATACAAATAGTCAAAGCTTTGATTATAGTAAAAGTGTATAAATTCAGTGATTTAAGTAAACTTCGAACCACTATCAAATATCGAATTTTCGTGTTTCCGCAATCATCGTATGATTATGCTAGAATCACACTCAACCCTTCGTTCAATATTATTATTTTAGAATAGGCAAGCGGACTGATTTTTTTATATTGCATAAGTGAATAGTACTCTCAAATATGAGTAACTTCTCAGAAGAAACCGTATATCAAAAGTAGTTATTTTCAAAGGTACAGCGATTTGTAAACAAAATTTCGCAAGTCGCTTAAAAACGCACCATACTAAAGTCGACCTACAAGTGACGTCACTTGTAGGTTAAAGTGTATGAAATATATTGCCGTATGAACATATTATTTTTTAAACCAATTTGTTTACCAATTTCGTAAAAAATATATATTTTTTTGGTACTTTTTAAATGTATTTAATTAGTAAACTACACATAAAATAATATATTTTTTTACATTTACCAAGTAGTAATGCCTAAATATTTCTGAATATATTAATGAAACTAAATATTTCATATGTAGTCCGATCCCCTATTCAAAAAGGAACACCTTGAATTACCTGATGGGGTGTCATAAGTTTGAAGTGTATATGACGTGTACTAGTCTGTTTGAGGCATCGTAGCTTCCAAACGAATGAACCGATTTTTCATTTGATAGGTGACTAATGCCCATTTGCACTAAACTTAAGGATCGCCTAAGTTCTTTCCTAACTTGTTTAGGCTGCTCCTAGCAAAAAATATTATTGCACTAACCTTAGGCCATTCCTAAGTCCACTTAGGATATTCTTAACTTTATGAGCCCGATTAGGAACTGCGTAAGCGTAGGCAACACATAAGTCGGGAGTTTTATCTAGTCTTGTAGATTATTTGTAACTATTGATATAGTTTTATTGATATACTCATAGATATATAATATTAATAAGAGGTATATACTATTGTCAGAGATCTAGCCTTAGATGTATTACAATAAAAAGAGGTATATTTTTTAGCAGATTTTTTATTACAGTGGTTTTAAAAATTCAAAGCTTAAAATAGTCAGATCGCAATCACCATGGCAGGGGATTTAATATTTATTGAATTTCCTTGAATTTGTAGTAGTCGATTTTCATAATGACATAATTTTCACACGCGAGAACTAGAATAACAAGATCACGACCAAACTGCTTCCAAAATTTCGATGAAATCGACTTCTTCAAACAATCTAAGATGTGCAAAAGAATTATTTCTCTTTATTCGTCGTGGCATCGTGAGAAGTTACTTTCGGTAGAATGCACGGGCCTTCGTCGCACAACAATCGCACAAAATTTATTTTTTCCTCCGCCGTAAAGTTTGCGGTTTTTACTTTTCTTTTAATTTATTTTCCATAATAGGTATATTAATAACGATTCGAAATCAATCGTAATGTATAATTTTAGTCAACAGTAAACACGTATATTATATATCTGTTTATTCTATAAAACGCGCACCGAATTTAACACAATATGACAAGACAATTGACAGCCTTTTGATGAATTTACGTTACCAAACAAAATAAACCAAGGTCTTATCTTTTGTCACTTTTTAACACACGACAGAATCAATGTAAAGAGAAGGAAAAAATATTTTCTATGGACTACATTACTTAGCCGGTTTATAAAACCATAAACAACCAATCTTCACATTCGTTCAATCATTCACTTAACTAAGCAATGCCTAAGCTACGACCTATTTAAGTTATATCTGTTAGTGCAAACAAAATGTTTAGCTAGGCTGTTCTTATGTTTAAGTGTATCTTAACTAGGACAAGCTTAACTTACGTTTAGTGCAAATGGGTATAAGTTCACTAAACGTAATCTTTTAGTGACAAAACATGTTAAAATAAACCTTACGTCATAGGAGGCCTAACTTGTATTCTATCATATCAAACCTTCATTTAAAATTTTTAAAAAGTGATTAGGAAAGTGTATGAGATTTTAAAAAACATTTTTTTTAATATTTCACAATTTATAATAGTTGTAATAAATATTTATAAAGCTATCGTCTTCCGGAGTCTTAGTGGATATAATGCGCTACGGGCGCGGCGTAGACCGGGGACTTGACGACGACGGGAGCGGCCTTGATATAGGCGGGGGCGGCGGTGGGGGCGGTGTTGGACACGACGGCGTTGAAGCCGTTGTGGTCGTCGGCGGAGTACTGCACAGTCCTGATGGACCCGTCGGCCTCGTGGAAGGAGTAGGAGCCCTGGACTGCGTCTCCGTCGCGGGCCTCATGCTGCTCCTTGTTGTCGCCGGTCACTCCGTCGGCCACGGAGTATGAGAACTCGTACTTGGGGTGGGCCTGGAAATTGAAGCGGTTATGTTGAGTTGTGAATCACTGAGAGATAGCTAAAATATTACTAGAGATCTGATAGCGCAACACTTACGATCTCCTCAGCGGCGATAACTTTGGCAACTGGGGCGGCGTGGTAGGCGATCGGTGCTGGGGCATGGTAGGCGACGGCGGCAGGGGTGGCGTGGTAGGCAACAGCGGCAGGGGCGGCGTGGTAGGCAACAGCGGCGGGGGCGGCGTGGTATGTGACGGCGGCAGGGGCGGCGTGGTAGGCGAGGGCTGGGGCCGCGAAGATTTTCTTCTCGTCGTTGCGCACGATGCCCTGGGATGAGACGGCGGCGGCGGGGGAGTAGTGGACCGCGGTGGGGATCAGACCCGCGGACGACACTGCCACTAGGGCGCACAAAGTTACCAGCTAAAGAAAATAAACATAAATTAGTACATTGCCATTTCTTCACTCTCTCAAAGCAACTCATTGTTTTATGTAAATAAAAAATTGGAAATAAATGGTTGGGCACTTGTTAAAAGACTTGCATTTCAAACGAAATAATTTAATTAAACTTACTTTGGAGAACATTTTGTTACTAGATCTAACTGTAAGTGATACTTCTGAACAATAGTATCCTGTATTTATATGCCCAGCAGGTAATGAGTTAGATATTTGCCCACGCTAGTGGTGGAAGCTGTCAAATATGTGGTTGACCTTAGTGAGAGCATATTCTATCGACCTCTAACATTGCAAAAACTATGTCATTACTCTTATAATTTTTGCGTAACACTTTCGCTTAAGGCTACTTAGTGATTCAGTAAGTATCCCATATCTAATAATAGCTCTCCGCACCAATTTCGGTGACGGTGGCCGGTTTGATTATAACCCGACCAGCTACGTTTTTTATAACTCCCAAGAGCTAATGCGCACACGATACACAAGAGCACTCCCTCTTCATTTTCTCTCGTGAGCCAGTGGGACGGATAAGCAACACGACTGGTGGACTAGGCGTACAACCGATTTTTTACATGCTCATCCAACGAATGGATCATCTTTTAGTCAAACAGTACAGTAAAATATTAACCAGACTTGAAACAACTTTTTTTGTTGTTCAAACGTGGAGATTAAACTCACTTCCGAAGTCTATTTATGTGTAAATTAATGAAAAATACAGTGTTCGTAAAAGCTTTCACGTATTCTGACAAAAAATAAGAAGGCTAAAAACAACAAATATGAAACAAAACGTCATTTCATCTGTCCATCTGTCAATATTATTTATTACGGAAAAACGTGGAGATATTTATTGAAATGAAAAATCCCTTATTATAGTCTCCGTGGACGGTCCCTTGATGCTGTGGAAAAGATCAGACTTCCATGTTAACGCAAGTGATCCAAAGTTAAAAAGTATAACCTGAAGACTACGCGAATTATATAGCCTATGTCACCCAGGCCATTATTAGAAATCTATTGACATATCATTCGTTAACATGGAATCTGTAGTTTAGGCGCTAAGATGGAACAAACATACTCACATACATATACTACCAAAATCATTACGCCTCCTTTGCCGTAGTCGGTTAAAAAAGATACACAAAAACGCATAATATTTCGACCACATTCAAGGAAATCATAACTCATAGGGTTCTTCCCGTTGACCTATAATTACTATGAAACGTGATGCAAAAACTTTCAGCTCAGTTTTACGAGTTTAATTTGGAGGAAGGTGTGCAGAAAGTGTATATTTTTTTAAAAATAATGAGATGAATTAAAAAAAAAACAACATCACACACTACCTAAGATTATTAACACACACTACCGTGCAATTAATAGATACAATTTTTATAAACGGTGACGTTCGTCAATCTGTCACAACCCAACATTTACATTTTTATACCAAACTTAAAAAAATATGTAAATTATTATTGGCGAATTTCGATACTATTTTCAGTGTTAAATTTTACAGTGATTTTCCTACTCGATACTCCAGTGTTTAATGCAATTTTTGTTTTTGATCCCCGACGCAAGAAGAGAGGTGTGATAAGTTTAGCTTGCATGGTAATATCTATGTGTAGCGTCCGATTTTGATGTAGTTTTTGGTTTCAGAGGGCCCTGATTCGAGAGTGTTTATAATACATTATCATTCTGACTCTATTTAACAATGCCGTGAGTTACTTAAAAATTATATATTTGATACAAATAGTAAAAGCTTTGATTATAATAGAAGTGTATAAATTCAGTGATTTAAGTAAACTTCAAACCACTATAAAATATCGAATTTTCGTGTTTCCACAATCATCGTATGATTATTCTAGAATCATACTCAAACTTTCGTTCAATATTATTATTTTAGAATTCTAAAACCTAACCAAGAGCATGTCAGGACATGTTTAAGGAAAACTCAACTATAAACGCGTAATATGTTTTTTTCAAATTACTTCAAAAGTTACTGTCCGTTTTGGTTCAAAATAATTTTCTTAAAGAGTTTTTAGCATGATCTATCAGTATAGAAAATGGAAAGTTTCTAAGTCTTATAGTTTAGAAACGCCAGGGCCAGGACCAACTTATAAATCACTTTGGAGGCCGATTACTCGAAAATAATGGCTGACTTTATAAAAAAATTATGCATGAAACCTTGCCTTTATTTTAAAAGACCTATTCAACGATATCCCATACGAAGGGGTGGAAAGAAAAAAAAATCATCCCCACTTTACATGTATGGAGCCACCCCTAGAATATAAAATTATTTTTAAATTTTTTATGCCAAATCCGAGATCTATACACAATCTATGTCTATACTAAATTTCATCCATTTATATTCATAATTACTGACGCTAGAAGCGCGGACAGACAGACAGATGGAAGGAGCGAAACTTTAAGGGCATAACATTTCTGATATGTTCTAAACTTAAATTTGTTTTTGTCATTATTGCAATAATTATTATTACTTAGGTATTTTGTTCTTAGTCGTCAAATCATCATTATAAATTGTTATTGTTGTTAGTCTAAATTTCCGTTTGAGTTCCTAACTATTTTTACAGTTATGTTAGTTTGAGCACCTACACGATCATCTTTAATTCCTATTGTCCATCTCATCAACAAAAGGTTGACTGGTTGAGATTGCTTGGTAGCAATAAGTTCGCCTTTTGTACCTACATCATTTATTAGTATTAGCGATATTGTTGTATTTTTGTATGTTCTTGGTGTGCAATAAAGTGTTTTTGTATTGTATTGTATAGTATTGTATAAGGGTTCCTCAAGTATAATGGAACCCTAAAAGTGAACGCCTTGTTATATACCTGATAAGGTGTTATAAGTTTAAAGTGCATATGTGTACTAGTCTATCTCTATAGACATATAGTTTGAGGCGTCGTGGATTCCAAGCGAATGAGCCGATTTTTCGTTTGGAAGGTGACTAAGTTCACTAAACGTGATCTTTTAGTGACAAAAACATTAAATCCTTACGTCATAGCAGGCCTAACTTGTATTCTATCATATCAAACCTTCATTTAAAATTTTTAAAAAGTAATTAAGAAACTTGTATTAAATACATTTATTAAATAAGTAGTTAGGTAAATACAATTAATATAAAAACTTACTATCTAAATACAATACGGTGTGGATTTAATAAAATAAAACAATGAAATAATACACTATAGTCTATACCTACCAACTGGTACCTACGAAGCTAACCTCAGGAGAAAAGCCCACCCCGCAGCATACCGGGCTCAAATGTTCCCATGACGCTAGCCGCATTGCCGCGCTGAATGGCCAGGGAAACATGCTGAACCAGGTACGCCTCGGAGCGGGGGTCGTTACCACAGTCCCGCAGCCGTCGGCCCAGCTCACGGATCAGACCCTTCGCTTCGTCGCACCAGGGACCACCTGTTTCGACAGCGAAAGGCACGAACAGGTACTGCCGCTCCAGTTCCGCATATTTAGAGCGCTTATGCCTGGCCGCAGACTCTGCAGCAGAGCCAGCTGTGCGTATGGTGCTGGGAGTGTGTGAGGCAGTGAAGGTGCTCACACACGTGGCATCCCAAAGGAGGCAGCGGCCTTTCCTCCATGGAACCAAAGTGAGACCATCTGGGCGCTTGCCGTCAGTTCGGCTCAAACCAGGGGGCTCAAGCGCACATGGTACGTTCGCCGACACCAATGCTCGACGAAGAATATCGTTTAGGGCATGGTGTCTGGCGAAACTTCCGGCAGCCTTAATGCAGCTGAGCCCGTGGTAGCCGTAGGGGTCAGTCTCGGCACCGCAGTGGCAGCGGTGGGGCTCGCACACTTTACATCCCAGTCTCAGTGCCGCCGATACCCGTAGGGTATCATTATCAAGGAGAGTGCCAAGCTGAGGCGAAGGCAATGCCTGAAGCCAAGCACCCGATTCCGAGCAAGAAGAAGCCTTTATTCTCGCTAGGGATGTCCCCGAAAGCGAAGCGGTCAATTTTAACAGGGCGCATCTGGAACTAAGGTCATCCCAGGCCCGCTGGGAGTCGACATTCTCTGGAGGGTTGGTACCGGGAAACATCGCACACCAGGCAGTCTCAGCATCGTGCTGAAAGGGGACGCTGCATCTTGCACCTTGGATTTTGAGGATGTTAGAGACAAGATCAGCAACCCCGTTTGACGACGCCAGGAAAGCCGGCAAACCGACAGAGTGAATGCTCCTGATACCAAGACCACCGTGTCTAACCGGTAACACCGCTTGTTGCCACTGGTGATCATGTAGAGTGACGTTAAGGATATCTTCCAAAGTTGATCGGATGGTGGTGTCATTAAGAAACTGGATGAGATTTTCAAAAATATATTTTTTTTATATTTCACAATAATTTATAATTTTTTTTTATGAAATATGGGGGCAAACGAGCAAACGGGTCACCTGATGGAAAGCAACTTCCGTCGCCCATGGACACTCGCAGCATCAGAAGAGCTGCAAGTGCGTTGCCGGCCTTTTAAGAGGGAATAGGGTAATAGGGGAGGGTAGGGAAGGGAATAGGGTAGGGGATTGGGCCTCCGGTAAACTCACTCACTCGGTGAAACACAGCGCAAACGCTGTTTCACGCCGGTTTTCTGTGAGCCCGTGGTATTTCTCCGGTCGAGCCGGCCCATTCGTGCCGAAGCATGGCTCTACTACGAATAAAATAATAATAGTTGTAATAAATATTTATAAAGCTATCGTCTTCCGGAGTCTTAGTGGATGTAGTGCGCTACGGGCGCGGCGTAGACCGGGGACTTGACGACGACGGGAGCGGCCTTGATGTAGGCGGGGGCGGCGGTGGGGGCGGTATTGGACACGACGGCGTTGAAGCCGTTGTGGTCGTCGGCGGAGTACTGCACGGTCCTGATGGATCCGTCGGCCTCGTGGAAGGAGTAGGAACCCTGGACTGCGTCTCCGTCGCGGGCCTCGTGCTGCTTCTTGTTGTCGCCGGTCACTCCGTCGGCCACGGAGTATGAGAACTCGTACTTGGGGTGGGCCTGGAAATTGAAGCGATTACGTTGAGTTGCGAATCACTGAGAGATAGCCAACATATTATAGTAGAGATCCTTTAGCGCGACACTTACGATCTCCTCAGCGGCGATAACTTTGGCAACTGGGGCGGTGTGGTAGGCGATCGGAGCTGGGGCATGGTAGGCAACAGCGGCAGGGATGGCGTGGTAGGCAACAGCGGCAGGGGCGGCGTGGTAGGCAACAGCGGCGGGGGCGGCGTGGTAGGCAACAGCAGCGGGGGCGGCGTGGTATGTGACGGCGGCTGGGGCCGAGAGGATTTTCTTCTCGTCATTGCGCACGATGCTCTGGGATGAGACGCCGAAGGCGGAAGAGTAGTGGACCGCGGTGGGGATCAGACCCGCGGACGACACTGCCACTAGGGCGCACAAAGTTACCAGCTAAAGAAAAAAACATAAATTAGTACATAGGCATTCTTTACTTCTATAAAAAGCAACTTTATCTTGTAATAAGGTTTTATGTATATAAAAAAATTTAAATAAATGGTTTGGCACTTGTTAAAAGCCTTGCATTTCAAACGAAATAATTTAATTCAACTTACTTTGGAGAACATTTTGCTACTAGATCTTACTGTAAGTGATACTTCTGAACAATAGTATCGTGTATTTATATGCCCAGCAGGTAATGAGTTAGACATTTGCCCACGCTAGTGGTGGAAGCTGTCAAATATGTGGTTGACCTTAGTGAGAGCATATTCTAACGACCTCTAACATCGCAAAAATCTTATAGTTTTTGCGTAACACTTTCGCTTAAGACTACTTAGTGATTCAGTTAGTATCCCAAATCTAATTATAGCTCTCCGCACCGATTTCAGTGACGGTGGCCGGTTTGATTGAAACCGGACTAGCTACGTTTTTATAATGTCCAAGAGCTAATGCGCACACGATACATAAGAGATCTTCATTTAATCTCGTGAGCCAGTGGGACGGATAACCGATACGACTGTCGAATGACCAGTCATAGGACTGACATTTTACATGTCCATCGACAAATGGATCATATTTTGGTCAAAAAGTACAGTAAAATAATGTCCAGACTTGAAAACGACATTTTTTGTTGTTCCAACTTGAGGATCAAACTCACCTCCGGCGCTAAGATGGAACAATGATATTTACGTAGATACATAGTTAATACACACCAAAATCATAACGCTTATGTGTGCAGAATGCTAATATTTTTATATAAATAACTAGCTGTCCCGAAACACATTGTTCTGTTTTAAATATGAACTGGACTGAATAAATAACTACACCTACTCCTACAACCTACACGTTTTCCAATATTTCTCACCGTTTGAACCTTCCCCTAAACTTCTACAATTATTTCAATACTAAAATTAGCCAAATCGGTCCAGCTACGTTTTTCACGTCCCCCACGTAATGAGATAAAAAGTATCCTATGTCCGTTTTCTGGTCCTCAGCTATCTTTCTACCAAGTTTCAGCCAAATCGGTTCAGCCGTTCTTGAGTAATAAATAGTGTAAGTAAATGGAATTTATTTTATACTAGCTTTTGCCCGCAGCTTCGCTTGCGTGAAATTGGGTTTTACATCAGAGGGAAAGCTTGTTCGGGAAAATACCAATACCAAAATTTAATACATAATGGTGTAGGCACTGCACCACCACCATCAGTTGTATTTTATTTGAATGTTTCCTGCGACTTCGTAGGTACACTCAAGAAATCTACCGGGAACTGTACCATAAATAAAATTTTCTAAGCTGCAAAAAGTATTCTGTGTTAATTCTGGATAAACTACTACCATTCCAAATTTCATCAAAATTCTTTACGTGTTTTCTTTACTTTACTCTATTGCATGAAAAACTGAACATTATTATGTACATACAAACTTTCGCGTTTAGGTATAATATTAAGTAAGGATTTCTTTGTAGCCGATAATTAGTATTTTATGGATTTCGAAAATCTTTTGAATGGGAAGACGTTGTGGACTTTGAACTTAATAAAAATAATTGTGATCGCCCATCCTAGTTGGGACCACGACAGAGTTTGAGAGAGAGAGATGAGTTAGCAGTACGACCACGAAGCCATCTTATTCCTCATATAATAATCATACACATTAATGATTAGGTAATCCCTAGGTAAAGTTTTTACCAATTCAAATATCTGGTTATTTTATAGCATTTTATACTATATTGTTATTCATTAGATTGATAAAACTTTTTGTAGGTATGAACCCATTGAATTGAAATACCTACACAAAATTATAAGCAGAGCTATCCTAATTCCTAACCGCGTGGAATCCGTAGGTAGTTAGGTACCCAAAAAAATTTCGCGATAAAAGTGAGTCCTGTGTGTTTATCCAAGAGCTAAACTACTACGGTAACAAATTTTATAAAAATCCGTTCGGTAGTTTCTGATATTAGCGCGCACAAACGTACAGGTCAAAAATCTTTTAAGAAAATCTTAAAAGTCATTGTTTTGGGTTAAAAACTAAAAACCTATGTATTAAACACTGATAAATGAAGCACAAATAAATTAAATATTACATATAACAACAAAAGAGAAAGAAATTTAATTATACCTACACTCAAAATATTCTACTGAAATAGTATGTAATCTTTGATTATTTATTATTATATATCTATGTATGTAATATAATAAGTATTATGAATATAATTAATGCAGAAATCGCAAATATTTAGGTGCCTAGTTTTTCAAAGAGATTTTGATCAACTTTCGCATTCTTGTCAGATTTATTTTTCAACATGATGACAATATATTATGTCAAAATAAAAATAAAGCTCCCCACTCACGGGCTATCGATTGCTTCGATCAAATTGGAAATTAATTCGTATATAAAAGTAAATTGCTAACGACAAACTATTACACAAAATGATTAGTGTAAGACCTACCAGCTAGTTTTTGCGGTGGAGGTCAAAAGTTGGAACAAAATTTACGCGTATATATACGAGTTTCATATAAAAAGTATAGTATATGGTCCTAGGATCTCAGACTATATTTAATTTTTATATAAACCGATTTACTTGCAACTACGAATCCAGTAAATGTTTAAATTGTAAAGACTAAATCGATCGATCGCTTGTGAGTGGGAGCTTTAAATCAAAAGCACTAAGGAGTATTTATATCAACTTTAAAGCAAATCGCTCCCAAACAACTTTCTTTCCCTTTTTATTCCCGTTAGGGGACGAATTTCAATAAACTATGATACACGAATTCCATCAATTCCGTTACATAATATTTGTGCAAAATATGAAGTAGATTGGACCAAGGAATCACGTTGCCCCATACAAACTGTTTTCCCCCTTTTCACCCCCTTAGGAGTTGAATTTCGAAAAATCCCTTCTTATCGGATCCCTACGCATTACAAAGAGCAAGCGCTGCAAGTTTCAGGTCTCTACGATCAGCGGTTTAGGCTGTGCGTTGATCCGTCAGTCATTCAGGACAAAGGATTTTATATGTATAGATATACCTATAGATAAGAATAATAAAATAACAACTACACTACCTAAAATTATTAACACACTACCGTGCTATCCTACTAATATTATAAATGTGAAAGTTTGTGAGGATGCATAGATAGATAGATGTATGGATGGATGTTTGTTCCTCTTTCACGCAAAAACTACTGAACGGATTTTGATGAAATTTGGTAGGTAGTAGTTTAGGCTTTGGATTAATAATAGGCTTCTTTTTATCACGAAAAAGTACAGTGTTTACCGAGGGACACTATATTTACGCGGGTGGAGCCGCGTGGAACAGCTAGTTGATAGATAAAATTTTGTTTTACGGTGAAGTTCGTCAATCATACACAACCCAACAGTTTAATTTTTTACTAGCTGTCCCGACACACGTTGTTCTGTCTTAAATATGAACTGGAATAAATAAATAACTACCCCTACAATGCAACCTACGTCCTAGTCCTACACCTTTTCCAATATTTCTCACTGTTTCAACCTTCCCTGAACTTCCACAATTATTTTAAGACCAAAATTAGCCAAATTGGTCCAGCCGTTCTCGAGTTTTGAATCCCTCGGGAACAGGATAAAAGTATCCTATGTCCGTCTCCTGGCTCTAACCTTCTAGGTACTAACATCCCCACCAATTTTCAGCCAAATCGGTTCATCTGTTCTTGAGTTATAAATAGTATAACTAACACGGATTTCTTATATATACATATCTAAGACTGCTTAGATATAAAAGTATATATATTATAACTCAAAAATAGATGAATCAATTTGGCTGAAAGCCAAACTAGCTGTCCCGGCAAACTTCGTACCACCTTTAAAGTTAGAATTAAATTTGTTGACTCAAATAGATATAGACTCAATTGATAGTAGCGCCACCTACCGGGTCCAATTGTAAATCTAAACCATTGTCACATGAACACACAAACATTTCCATCAAAATCGGTCCAGCCGTTTAGGAGGAGTTCAGTGACATACTCAAACTTAAAAATTATATAAATTAGTATAGGCGAATTTCGACCAAATTTTCAGTGTCGGCCTCTTTTTCACTGATTTTACACTCCAATGTAAAAATGCAATTTTTATTTTTAATCTTCAACGCAAGAGAGAGGTGTTATAAGTTTAAAGTGTACCTAGTGTGTAAATATCTATGTGTGGGGTGTAGCGTCGGATATTGGTCTAGCTTTTTTGTTTCAAAGGCCACTGATTCAGGAGTGTCCATAGCTTTATTTCGTCGTCATTCTGATTCTGCTTGACAATTGACGCAAATAGTAGCAGTGTATAAATTTTGTGATTTAGGTAGTTATATAAATACATAGACTATATTATATAGATTTAGGTAAGTAAAAGTTAATTTTCATTGGATACAAATATTTCTCCACATTCGAATCACGAATAAATCCATAAGCCATATACTCGTATCTTGTATTATATCATATCAAACCCTCATTAAAAAAAATCGTTAGTAAAGGTATGAAATTTTCAAATATAAAATGTATGTATGTATGTAAAAAATTTATTTATATTTCACAATTTATAATAGTAATTGTAATAAATATTTATAAAGCTATATTATCCCGGAGTCTTAGTGGATGTAGTGCGCTACGGGTGCGGCGTAGACCGGGGACTTGACGACGACGGGGGCGGCCTTGATGTAGGCGGGGGCGGCGGTGGGAGCGGTGTTGGACACGACGGCGTTGAAGCCGTTGTGGTCGTCGGCGGAGTACTGCACGGTCCTGATGGAGCCGTCGGCCTCGTGGAAGGAGTAGGAGCCCTGGACTGCGTCTCCGTCGCGGGCCTCGTGCTGCTCCTTGTTGTCGCCGGTCACTCCGTCGGCCACGGAGTATGAGAACTCGTACTTGGGGTGGGCCTGGAAATTAAAGCAAATATGTTGAGTTGTGAATCAGTTAGAGATAGCTTACATATTATAGTAAAGATTCTATAGCGCAACACTTACGATCTCCTCAGCGGCGATCACTTTGGCAACTGGGGCGGTGTGGTAGGCAATCGGAGCTGGGGCATGGTAGGCGACGGCGGCAGGGGCGGCGTGGTAGGCGATCGGAGCTGGGGCGGCATGGTAGGTAACAGCGGCAGGGGAGGCGTGGTAGGCAACAGTGGCTGGGGCGGCGTGGTAGGCAACTGGGGCAGCGAGAACTTTAGTAGCGTAGGCTTTAGGTTGGTCGCTGCGTACAATGCTTTGCGAAGACACGGCGGTGGCAGGCGAATAGTGTACGGTGGCAGGCACCAAGCCTGCGTATGACACCGCTGCTAGAGCACAAAGAATAACTACCTGCAAGAAGAATGTTATAAATTAATTTATTTTATGGCAATAACTACCTTTTACTTGCGACTTCGTCCGCGTGGAGTTCGGTTTGCGTGCAAAATTTTAACCCCATAGAGGGTGAATTTTCAAAAATCCTTTCTTAGCAAATAACTACGTCATTACAACTATCTGTATGCCAAATTGCAGCAAAATCCGTTCAGTTGTTTCGGCTGTTCGTTGATAGATGAGTCAGTCAGGTTTGCCTTTTATATATATCATATTAAAATTAATCAAATATTTCAATATAATTTTATTACATTTGTTTTTTGTTCAAAGAATTACAATATTGTGACTTAATGACAGTTATGTTTAATTAAAATAAAATATATTTTTAGTGTTCTTACTTTTGAGAACATTATTGTAATAGTTCTTTCGTGTCCGCACACTGAATAATTTTGAAATGGTAATTGAATTGTTTTATAGTAACCAGCTAGATGCCAAAGGCACGTTAACCGGTGTCAAATCGCAACCTTGCCATCGGCTACTTTAGATTAATTAATGTTTAGTGTAGGTGCGTGTGCTACTTCTTTAATCTAGTATTGCATCTATTATATTATGTTATGCTTGACCATTCAAATACCTTTAGAACACTTTATATATCTATTATCTATGCGTGTAGTTTCATTTACATTATGAAACATAAATTTAGTATGTTTTTACGGAAATAATTTTTCGATTAGATATAGTAGACGGAATCTTAAAAAGTTAAATTTACCTATATAATAGCGATAACTACGAAATTATACAAATTAAAAAACTGAATTTTCATAAAAACTGCAACTGCGTCATTAGATTTTTGATAAACGAATGATCCTAGCCAGTAATTTGTAATGATTTTCCTGTTACAATTTCTTTTTAACAATAAGGATTTTTTTCATGACTCCTTACAGTATAAATTTCGATATTCCTTATTGTTTTGGATTTCGACTACCATGCACAGTTGTAATACAGTCCGTATTTATGGGTACGTTCAATGAACATTTTAAAACTCAAGACATACCTAGTTGAAATAAAGTGAGGATTCGAAAGAGAAAGGTGTAATGGTATTATTTGTCTGTAAATGATAAAAGATTTGATAAATCAACCTAGGTCAAGGTTAGTTTCAGCGAGTTACATTGCCAGAGGCACACACACGACTGGTATATAACAACTAGGTATTGTGTTAGAAATTATTCAGTGACAACTTCTCACACCACAATGTTCTCAAAGGTACGCTATCTTTACTTACATGATCTCATATAAAAAGATGAAATCTAAATATGAAATTAAATTAAATAAAAATATAATAATAATGTCTATTGCAGGTACTAGCTCTTTGCGCTTTCGTAGCGGTGTCGTCCGCGGGTCTGATCCCCACCGCGGTCCACTACTCCCCCGCCGCCGCCGTCTCATCCCAGAGCATCGTGCGCAATGACAAGAAAATCCTCTCGGCCCCAGCCCTCGCCTACCACGCCGCCCCTGCTGCCGTCACATACCACGCCGCCCCCGCCGCTGTTGCCTACCACGCCGCCCCTGCCGCTGTTGCCTACCACGCCGCCCCTGCCGCCGTCACCTACCACGCCGCCCCTGCCGCCGCATACCATGCCCCAGCTCCGATCGCCTACCACGCCGCCCCAGTTGCCAAAGTTATCGCTACTGAGGAGATCGTAAGTGTCGCGCTATCGGCAGGTCTAAAAAGGCCGTTTTGGCATTTCATTTTCAATTCTTGTTATGAATTACTGTATGAAAGATGACAGCGATCGTAAAATAGCCACTTGAATTGCAATTCATAATATAATTTGGATACAATTCATATGCAGAAATAGGCTGAAATGCAATCATTTGACAGATTTACAAGCAGAATTACTTTAGTATCAAATAGCAATATTACGATGATATTGCGCAAGTGGCCTTTTTAGACCCGCGGATCTCTACTACAATATGTTAGCTATCTCTCAGTGATAAACAACTCAACAACATGTTCGCTTCAATTTCCAGGCCCACCCCAAATACGAGTTCTCATACTCCGTAGCTGATGGAGTGACCGGCGACAACAAGGAGCAGCACGAGGCCCGCGACGGAGACGCAGTCCAGGGCTCCTACTCCTTCCACGAGGCCGACGGCTCCATCAGGACCGTGCAGTACTCCGCCGACGACCACAACGGCTTCAACGCCATCGTGTCCAACACCGCCCCCACCGCCGCCCCCGCCTACATCAAGGCCGCTCCCGTCGTCGTCAAGTCCCCGGTCTACGCTGCGCCCGTAGCGCACTACATCCACTGAAAGTGCGACTGAATGCAAAGTAATGTAACGAATGTAGAACCCTTGCATGATAATAGTTGTTGAGTATTTATAATATTTATTAATTAAATCAACATAATATTAAAATATATTTTGGTGTTTTTGTCAAACTAATTTGTCTGTTAAAAGAATACCTAATAATTAAATACTACTTTTTTATTAGCTGCTAGCTAACCCAACAGACGTGGTTCTGCCTTATCTATGAACTAAAGTAAATAACTACACAAGATGCAAATTGCAACCTACACTCTCAACCGCCACCTACAATACCTGATTTAAAATTGTAGATTTTTTAAATGTAAACACAAAAAACAACGTGTGCGTCTCGGGCGCCCTACAGAAGTGATAAATCAAACTAATCTAAAAAAAAGCTAGGAGACCGTCTTTCAATTGTGACATATATTTTTGTACGTATTTGAAAATGGGTCCCGCCTGCTGATCTAATTGACATTTCGTCCAAAACCTAACCTGGACCACCGAAAATAATGATGTTGGTCCCATTCGATTAAAAATTATAAATAAATTACAAAAGGGGCTAAAAAATGCAAAAGTTATAAACAATAACGTAAAAAAATAATGGTTTGGTTTTTTGCAAATATTTTAAAAATTATATATATGAGATAATCAAAATTTTAAAACCGATCCTTTAAAGAGCAGAAAATTTCCAAAGAAATGTTCTACCTCTCGGAACTGTACCGACAATACAATACAATAATACGTTATTGCACACCAAAACTACAACATTAAACAATTTTTACAATAAATTGATGTACAAAAGGCAAACTTATTGTTAATAAGCAATATATACCAGCCAAACTTTTGTTTATGAGATCGGTCATAGAAAATGAAAAGATCATGTAGGTGTACAAACTAAGAAAGCTTCATTAAATTTAAACATAGATAACAAAATATATAGTAATAACGACATATACAAAAATTGTAGCTTTTATCAATTAGAACTAGATGTTGCTTGCGACTTCGTGCACGCAAAAATTAATTTCGCAGAAAGCGTACATTTTTCCGTGATAAAAAAGTAGCCTATATCCTATCCCGTGGTCTACTCTACATCTGTCCCAAATTTCATCAAAATTGGTCCAGAAGTTTCGGAGCCTATTCATTGCAAACAAACAATCTTTTCCTCTTTATTATATTACTCGTAGTATAGATAATTGGAAAAATCTCCTTATGGATTTATTTACATAATGCATTTGATTATTATTAAAAAAGTGAAAAATCTAAATTTTTTATTTTTTCCAAAGGGGATCTTTTCTAAACCTTTAAAGATTAGCTCCAAAGAGAAAAAAATAAATAAACTGGATTTCAAGTTTTGTATTAATCAACGTTTTTATGTTAACTTTCAATTAGTTAAGAAAATGGGACAATAATTTTTCTTTGACGGATTATTGTTTATGAGTTTTATTCTACATTTTTTTATTCATTATTTTATATTTAATTATTCTACATAATACCATACCCAATTTTTTTTATTCCTTAATATTAATATTTAATCAGTTAAAATATATTTTTTGTTCATGTATTAATTCGGGCGATGTGCGCGCCAGCCGAACCACTCGTTTGTACCCTTATTTTCGCCGCTAAATTAAAATTGCAAGTTTCTAAGTCTCATAGTTTAGAAATACCAGGGGGGACCAACTTATAAACCACTTTGGAGGCCGATTACTCGAATATGGTTGACTTTTTAAAGAAGTAATGTATAAACTATGCTTTTATTTTGAAATACTTACCTATTTAACGATAACCCACACGATGGAGTCAAATGAAAAAAATTTTTTCATTCCCACTTTACATGTATGGAGAGCCACCCCTAAAATGTAATTTTTTTTGATGCCGAAATTGTCTGAAACACACACAGTCTTTAACAATACACAAAATTGCATCCATTTTTATTCATAATTACAGAAGATAGAAGCGCAGACAGACATACTGACAGACAGACGGACAAAGGACAATGAGGATTCCTTGAGTATTACGGAACCCTAAAACATGTACTTAAACAGAAATAAGACCTAGATCAATGTTTTGCCGCAAAACGGGACCTGCTTACTAAATTTCATGGAAATATCTTACTTGCAGTTGGTACCGAGATTTCAATCACAATATAATATTAAATTATTGAAGATTAGCTTAAATATAAGTAATAAGTTTAAAGTATAAGATTATTATTAACATAGGTTTTTTTTATTTAAAACAGCAAACTATATTTTATATGTTGATTTATTTATTAAATATTATAAATACACAACAACAATAATTAATTACTATCATACAAGCTTCTACATTTGTTTCAATAGTTTACAACAATTACATTCAGTCAGTGCTTCAGTGGATGTAGTGCGCTACGGGCGCCGCGTAGACCGGGGACTTGACGACGACGGGGGCGGCCTTGATGTAGGCGGGGGCGGCGGTGGGGGCGGTGTTGGACACGACGGCGTTGAAGCCATTGTGGTCGTCGGCGGAGTACTGCACTGTCCTGATGGAGCCGTCGGCCTCGTGGAAGGAGTAGGAGCCCTGGACTGCGTCTCCGTCGCGGGCCTCGTGCTGTTCCTTGTTGTCGCCGGTCACTCCGTCGGCCACGGAGTACGAGAACTCGTACTTGGGGTGAGCCTGGAAATTGAAGCGATTACGTTAAGTTGCGAATCACTGAGAGACAGTTAACATATTGTAGGAGAGATCCGATAGCGCGACACTTACGAGCTCCTCAGCGGCGATCACTTTGGCAACTGGGGCGGTGTGGTAGGCGATCGGAGCTGGGGCATGGTATACGGCGGTGGCAGGGGCGGCGTGGTAGGTAACGGCGGCAGGGGCGGCGTGGTAGGCAACAGCGGCGGGGGCAGCGTGGTAGGCAACAGCGGCGGGGGCGGCGTGGTATGTGACGGCGGCTGGGGTGGCGTGGTAGGCGAGGGCTGGGGCCGAGACGATTTTCTTGTCGTTGCGCACGATGCTCTGGGATGAGACGGCAGAGGCGGGGGAGTAGTGGACCGCGGTGGGGATCAGACCGGCGGACGACACCGCTACGAAAGCGCAAAGAGCTAATACCTTAGAAATTAAACATGTTTCAATTAATGATTTTATCAAGTTATGTAATTATTATGGTACGGTATTTGCACCTAATTAGCTTTTACGAGTTAAATAGTCATAATGTAGAGTTACTTACTTTGGAAAACATTTTTTGTTCTGTGTTTGATCACTGAATAATTTCGTGGGGTCCTAACGGCAGTTATATACGGCCTATATGAACGCCACTGGCAAAAAAACCGGCTTTGGATCACCTTGTCATCGATTGTGTCTGTCAAATATTTCTAACGTTACAAATGAGTCAAACTTGCATGACCTTAGACTATAGACCCACTGTTACATTTAATATTTTGCTTTCTTACGGCCCGTTTTAATAACCTATCTACCAATAACTATTTGTTAAAAAAGTCACATTTGGCATCACTGTCAGCGATCACGCTGTCACAGACAAATATTCCCCTAAGTTAGTTTATTGAGATGCAAAAAACTGACAAACGATACTAAAGGCTTTTAAAAAATAGTTATTGGTAGACAGTAGGTTTTTAAAACCGGTCGTAGCACTATTTACCATAGATATTAACTTACACATGGATATAGGCCTTTATGAGCTGCATCATGTTACGGGTATCTTGAGGATGAAACGAAGAGCGTTACAAAAAGTATGTTGTACCTGTAATGGTGGTGTACCTAAGTTACACCACCTAAGTTAATAACAACTAAATTTATTTTTAAACGTAAGAAAGAGATACCTATATCACAGCCTCACAGAAAATCGAAATTACTATAATCCTCCTGAGTGAGGTTACCGATGGCGAGTAACGATACCGAGGGATGTTTTCAAAACCGGCTACGCAATGGTATTTAAACCGTTTTTAAATTATTATATTATTATTATACTAGTTATTTTGTAAATTATTCTTAAGAATATTAACTTATTACAAGTATAATAAGGTAAAGGCACATAAAATTAGACATCAGTAAAATAATTTCTGATAAGTTCAATTACTTAAAAAATAAGTTGTGTCTATTATTTCAATATTTTAAAATTTTAACGAAACATTTACCTACTGCTTTTTTAAACACATAAAATGCATTTTCAATTTATATCTATATTTTATTACTTCAAGTCTGTGCTCATTATAATATTAATTATACATAAATACACTATGACAACAGTTTATGGATACAGTTAATGTAAATAGCTTGAGCTTGACTTGACTAATCGAAGATCTCTAAATTTTACCTACAGTTTGCCTTTAATGATTTTGGTGTGGTTTGTCTGCGTAGACTAGAGTTTTGCTGTAGTCCACCAGAAAGTGAGCTGCGTTAAATCACACGGTTTCGGTGGTCAGCTAATGTCGCCACCGCGCGACTACGATACAGCCAGCGGACATCTCATTCAACCAATTTATTTTTTCACCTGCTGAATGTCAAGTAGCCCATCCATACCATCTACCCTAGGCTACAATTTCTTTTAATAAAACTCATTAAATAAGCCACATCTACCTATGCGTTGTTGAAGCGTGCAAATTTCCCTGGTAAAATGTCATGACTTATAAGTATTTTACAGCTTTGGGTTTATAGCCGCTACTACAGTCGAAGTTTAAACGAAAAACTCTTTAGTACGTCGCTTAAAGACTCGACGAGATCGCTGCCGCACTCTCAGATTAAAGAAGATGAATGAAACACAGTTAATACATTTTGATATTTTTTAATAAATCTGGGGGCACGGCAGTGCCCCCGCCAAGTCGAGCGCGAAGCAAACACTGCCGTACCATCCTTTACTGGAACCATTTCGCCGCATTTTCAGGCCCCTATTTGAGAACCTCTGGATAAGACCAGAACGCAGAAATTTTCGTCATCCAGTAAGCTATAATCACATACTTAAAATCCAAAATTTCAAGTCTGTAGGTCATTTAGTTCCGAAGTTAAGCGAAAGCAAAGTTTCGCATTTATGACACTCACTCACTCACTTATACACTCACTCATGATCATCAAAATAGAACTAGTACTTCCCATAAACTCAGAGAGCTGAAATTTGGTACAGAGTTAGGGTTTAATGGCCACATAAAGGGAAAACTATAAAAACTAGGATAATCGATCTGGGGGCACGGCAGTGCCCCCGCCAAGTCGAGAGCGAAGCAAACACTGCCGTACCATTCTTTACTGGAACCATTTCGCCGCATTTTCAGGCCCCTATTTGAGAACCTCTGGATAAGACCAGAACGTCGATCTGGGGGCACGGCAGAGCCCCCGCCAAGTCGAGTGCGAAGCAAACACTGCCGAACCATTCTTTACTGGAACCATTTCGCCGCATTTTCAGGCCCCTATTTGAGAACCTCTGGATAAGACCAGAACGTCGATCTGGGGGCACTGCAGTGCCCCCGCCAAGTCGAGCGCGAAGCAAACACTGCCGTACCATTATTTACTGGAACCATTTCGCCGCATTTTCAGGCCCCTATTTGAGAACCTCTGGATAAGACCAGAACGTCGATCTGGGGGCACGGCAGTTCCCCCGCCAAGTCGAGCGCGAAGCAAACACTGTCGTACCATTCTTTACTGGAACCATTTCGCCGCATTTTCAGGCCCCTATTTAAGAACCTCTGGATAAGACCAGAACGTCGATCTGGGGGCACTGCAGTGCCCCCGCCAAGTGGAGCCCGAAGCAAACACTGCCGTACCATTATTTACTGGAACCATTTCGCCGCATTTTCAGGCCCCTATTTGAGAACCTCTGGATAAGACCAGAACGTCGATCTGGGGGCACGGCAGCGCCCCCGCCAAGTCAAGCGCGAAGCAAACACTGTCGTACCATTCTTTACTGGAACCATTTCGCCTCATTTTCAGGCCCCTATTTGAGAACCTCTGGATAAGACCAGAACGTTGATCTAGGGGCACAGCAGTGCCCCCGCCAAGTCAATCGCGAAGCAAACACTGCCGTACCATTATTTACCGGAATCATTTCGCCGCATTTCAGGCCCCTATTTGAGAACCTCTGGATAAGACCAGAACGTCGATCTGGGGGCACGGCAGTGCCCCCGTTAAGTCGAGCGCGAAGCAAACACTGTCGTACCATTCTTTACTGGAACCATTTCGCCGCATTTTCAGGCCCCTATTTGAGGAGCTCTGGATAAGACCAGAACGCAGAAATTTTCGTCATCTAGCTATAATCACATACTTAAAATCCAAATTTTAAGTCTGTAGGTCATTTAGTTCCGAAGTTAAGCGAAAGCAAAGTTTTGAATTTATGACACTCACTCAGTCACTCACTCATGATCATCAGAATAGAACTAGTACTTCTCATGAACTCAGAGAGCTGAAATTTGGTACAGAGTTAGGGTTTAATGGCCACATAAAGGAAAAACTATAAAAACTAGGATAATCGAACATCTGGAGTACCTGGTGACCCTGATTAGAAAACACAAGAGCCCAACCAAACTATTAGAGATCGACATACCGCCTTTACAAAAAATATTCAACATGGTGGTGGGCCGCTTCATTTGATGTCAAAAATCGAAGGTCTGAAGTATCTGATGAAGAATCCTCAGCTGGTTTCAGCTGATTAGAGATATGGTAATGCCCCCCTTCTACTATTGGTACATAAAAAAATCGACTGTCATTTCAAAAACCTAGCGAAGTGGGACACATCTTCTAATTTAATCTAGTCCGTAGCATTCCACTGCTGGGCGAATGCCTCCCTTTCTGCTTTTGATACGCATATAAATAAAATTAAAGGAAAACTCTGGATAAGACTAGACTGGCTTTTATACTTATATTTACAAGTTTACAAGAAGAAATAGTCGAACGATTAACTTTATTGTACTCGATCATTACACAAATTAAATAAACAAATTACACTGAAATCTAGTAAAATAAATCAATATGCCCACGTTTCTACAAAAAGAAGTGAAATCCCACCAAAAACATTCTGTAAAAAACTAGCCAAGTCTCGATAGAGCTGCTTGTTTATCTCTAAAAAGTAAAAAGTAGTGAAATCTAGACAAAGTCGTGCCAAGTCTAAGGTTCCTTACTGCGATTTCTTTATTATTATAGTTAATGTTGTGTGACTTGGCCGTTGAACATTCTTTATACGTTACAAGTGGGTACAAGTCAATTTTGTTTACAAGTAATGTATATCTGTTGTAACTACCTATGTTTGTTAAGCGAGATAATAGCCCATACTGGTATTGGTAATTGGACGCTAGTGAGTAGTGTCTCATTTTAGGCTGTTGTTGATTGTAGAACACATGTATTGGAGCAATGGTGTCATGGAGCCCCTTTTGTACCATTGTGTACCCTTCAACGGCCAAGTCACACAACATTAACTATAATAATAAAGAAATCGCAGTAAGGAACCTTAGACTTGGCACGACTTTGTCTAGATTTCACTACTTTTTACTTTTTAGAGATAAACAAGCAGCTCTATCGAGACTTGGCTAGTTTTTTACAGAATGTTTTTGGTGGGATTAAACTTTAAACTTATTATTTGCATTACCTTAACAAATTACCAATCTCTTCTTACATTAGTTTCATGTCGTTCGTGAAAGTCTAGAGGCATTTTTACATTATATATTTCTGTAAACGCCTTACTTGGTACAGTTGCAATGTTGTATGAGTGTGCTTGGTTTTGCTGAATAGTGGGTGTAGTGTATCGATGTTCGTAGGGGTGTTGAATATTTTGATTCCGCACGTCATTTTGGCTGAAAAGTATTTTTGATCAGTATATAAATATTGCTCAACAACAAAAACGTAGTTGTAAGGCAATTTAGTTAATATAAAATAATCACTTATTTATATTACTATAAGATACTCACAAATAAACCTGGTTTCCATTATAAGGTGATCCCAAACTATTCTTGTTTAAATTTTCTTTTGGAGCTTGGTTTAGGTTCGCTTTTATTAATCTGTTTAGGTAATACTGTATCGGAAGACTCTGGTAATAATTGTTGTTCTGCAAAATGTAAATCATTATTTATTTTTAACTAAGAACACATAATCAATCAATGTAGCGTTTACAATTAATTATACATAAATTTGACATAAATTGGCTGTCTTTCCGTCCATTTTGCGACCAAATGAAACCTTATACTACAACTGTAATATTTCTCACAAATATACTAATATTTTATCTAAAAATGGATTTAAAAAATATGATTTTAGTATAGCAAAAATATTTTTTCAGTACCTTCTAAATTTTACAAAAAGTGTTCGTGTTTAGTTTTTATAATTTTTCTGATCTTATGTAGTTACTTAATTTGATAAAAATACCAAAAAATAACGGATATAATCGTCATAAAATTTGCAAAAAAAAAAAAAACATTTCAGCATTAAAAATCTCCAAACATTTCCACGTGTTTTGATTAAGCATAAATCTAAATGCATGGCAATAATCTTAATTACTTGGTCACTTTCAGGATTTACTACACATTTTTTAAGAAATGACAGTAGAACTTACTCGTCCGCTGTCAAACAAACGCGTCCTTCTGTGGTAGTATTATTTCGAAATGAATCGTTTATGATTCATTTGTAAATGAAAATCGTTTACAATTCAAAATTATTTGCAAAAAATAATTACTTACATTCAATGCCGTATTATCTCGAGTCTTAGGATAAACGAAGCCTTGTGGGTTTTCTTTTACTTGAGTTTCGATTTGTGTTTGATGGTCTGCGCCAGTATAGTCTGGAGTTTCAACATTGTCCACATTATGAGAATTTACTTTGTTGTAATTTTCTGGTGATGTATACTTGCTTTTATTGTTATCATGTTCCGTTATTTTCGAAAACTCGTCTACGTTAGCATTATAAGCGTCATATACATTTTGTTCTACTACGCTTAAATTATTTGAAGATTGCTCTATTTCTTTATTAGGGTGAGGTATAAGCATTTTCACTGGAACATTCCTTTCGGATGATGTAGCTGAGTAAATATGAATTTGGCTGAAATTATACGATAGGGGCACATCGCCTCGATGGTAACTTATAGACGAAAACGCTTGTTCTGTTCCATTAGCATAACAAATTGACAGTATTGCTATGCAAATAACTGCAACCTAAAAAAGTTGAAGAACTCAATTAGTACGTGAAACAAATACTTTAAAATTGAGGAGTATGATAATAGGCACAGATAAAGTTTTTGTAGAGGAGTGTGTAGGAAGCAAATATATTTTTTAAATGACGCTTAGAAATACTTAAAATTAATATAAATATCAACACACACTACCTCAGATTATTAACACACACTACCTTGTGTTTTATAGTCCATAAATACAATTTAATTTACATTCTTTTATATAAGGTATCCTTCCGATCTATGCGACCGTTATGCGAGACGCCCGCGACCGAGACCAGTAGGCTTAGCATGCGCACTGTAGAAACACCGAAGAATAAATACTATGACTGAAGAAACTGCATTAAATATCATTCGAAACAAAATAGGTATTATTATAAGGTAGCAAGGTCGACGTATCGTCATAATGAGAACGAACATTTCTTTTCTTCCCGAGCATGAGCTCACAAAATGGCCTCTTTTGACAGCTAAAGTAGAAACATTTCTTAATTTAATGTCAGAAAGTCGTACAATAATGTCAACCACTCCACATCATCCTAGACAAATGGTTTCTTTACGTTGAGTCATATACTTGAAAATTCGATCATTTTTGACAGAAGATTTCCCAGCAGCCATTTTAAAAATATTGCTATTGTATATATATACCTAATAGAAATGTTGACTTCTATTAACGACCTTGTTATCATGGATTAAGAACTATTTTGCAACAAACTGTTTTGAATAGAATATTTCTTCTTTAAAATTATTTCTATGGATCACCATGCTAAGCCTGCAGCAAACCAGCGAATCAGGTTCTCTGGCCACGCCCACTGGTCGCGCGACATGGGTCGCGGGTATTGTTTAATGCTCCATATAAATTCATACTAAGCAATGACTGTGGCTCCACAACTTAGGTCTCGGGTCGCGATCTCGTGTCGCACTTAGACGCAAAGTAACCCTTATACAGTTAAAACTTAAAAAATATATTATGATATTCGACCACAATGCGATTTTTAGTTGTCTTAATTTACTATACAAACAAAAACTTACTCTACAGCTGTTGTACATCTTGTTACGATCAACCAACCAACAAAGTCAACGTCCAGGATCGGAAGAGAGTTCCGAATACAATCATATCACTTTTATATAGGTACTACTATCGGTAGTCATTTGTGTTATATAACATTATAATTAAAATGAATACGTATCGAAGTTATGTGTTCTTAGTCCAACAGTGCCCTCAAGCTAACCTTTCACTTTATGCTTTCTATTAAAGAATTGTATGTTTGTTTGCATTAAATAGGCTCCGAAACTATTGGACTGATTTTGATGAAATTTCGCACAGATATAGAGTAAACACGATAAAGGACAAAGGTTACATTTTATTGCGGTAAAATGTACGGTATCCAGATATAGAGAAGACCACAGGAAAGAACATACGCCACGTTTTATTGCGGCGAAGTGAACGGTTTCCGCGAGATTTCCTTTTGCACTACGAATTCGCGGAAAACATCTAGTGTTTTTATAAAGTTTTAAATAAAAAAACTTATGAAATTAAAAGTTATGAAAAAAGCAACACAGAGCTTATAGAGTGTACTGAAATATTGTCAAAAATAAAATAATTATATTCTTAAAATATACGCTGTTTTGCACAAACATTTATTTGAAAATAAAAAATCCGCTGTTTGAAAAAGTAGTATTAGATTAGAGATTAACTCAAACTCTTTTAAAATACATATAATAAATTGGTCTTTCTTTGAATATTTTGTGATTCTTATAACGCAACATGGAAAACTACGTAATTATAATCTAACAATGTAGTAGGTGTCATCGTAGTATCAGTAGTACTAGTACTTCTACTACGATGAGGATTGAGGATAAAATTAAAATTACACTGTGCAGTATGCACGCGGTCTTATGTCTACCGGAACTTAACGAATATTCTACATAGTATAATAATACTTAATTAAATGTATTGTTCTAACTCTCATACAGTTGTTATTTTTATGCATAGTACATTATAGTCAATACCCTACCTCTAAATCCGGCCTCCTAATTATTTTCCAAATAAAAAAGTAAATATTTTTCAGTCGAGTTTTCCAATAATATTTTTTTTGTGAAACCAAGTATAGATTCTTTTATTATTTAACAAACATCTTATACATAACTAGTCCATCAGTAGGATAAAGGCGGATGCTTCGGTGACAGATTTGCAACTTGTGCTTTTTGCGGCTTTTTTCCGAAATCGCTACTGTGGAGGCCTCTTTTCTGTGGAGGCTCGAGGCGGTAGCCCCAGTTGCCCTCCCCTAAATCCGACCCTGACTATAGTGCTTGTTCATAGAGAACTTACAGTAGGTGACATTATTTAGCGTGTTGCCTACTGCATGTTCAATAACTGTTATTAATTTTACCATTATATCCGATTACGTTTTAATTATAAGGGAAATAGGTACATTGAAATATAACTAAAAGTAAGTTGTAAAAAAATATTTTTTTTAAAATAAATTAATACAGGTACGTATTTTTAAAATAAATTATTATGATTGTCGAGTGTTAATGATGAGCGAGGATGGGGGCATGGAGCGGCGCGGGCGCGGGGTGCGCGGCGGGCGCGGAGTGGCTGACGACGGCGTTGAAGCCGCTGTGGTCGTCGGCGGAGTACTCCACTCTACGTATGGAGCCGTCGGCCTCCAGCAAGGAGTACTCGCCGTGCACGACGTCGCCGTCGCGGCTCTCGTGCTGGGACTTGTTGTCGCCGGTGTGCCCGTCGGCCACCGAGTACGAGAACTCGTAGCTGGGGTGGCTGTCGATCTCCTGGTGCGCGGCGACGATCTGGTGAGCGGGGGCGGCGTGCACGAGGGGCGCGGAGTGCACCAGGGGAGCGGCGCGGAGGATTGGGGCGGAGTGGACCAGGGGAGAGGAGTGGACCAGCTGAGAGGAGCGGAGCAGGGGTGCGGAGTGGGCGAGGGTGGTGTACTGCACGGGGGCGGCGGCGTACTGGACGGGAGCGGCGGCGAGGAGGCCTCCGTGGCGCAGGTCGTTGCGGACGATGCTCTGGGAGGAGACGGCGCCGTGCGAGGCGTACTGGGCGGGCGCGGAGTGGTAGGCGAGAGGAGCGGCCGCGACGGTGGCGATGGCGTGGGGCTGCTCGTGGCGGATGATGGACTGGGAGGAGACGGCGGCGGCCGGGGCGTAGTGCGCGGCGGGCAGTAGGCCCGCGCTGGCCACGGCCAGGATGCAGCTCACTAATACGATCTAGAAAATACAGCACTAAGATAATCTAAAGTATAAGAAAAAAATATATATTTGCGAAGTTTTTAACATAACCCCTGAATTTTAAAGCCAATTATTTTTAAAATATTAACAATTATTTCATTTTCTTTATTCAGAGAGTCCACATTATTTACTTTTGTTATTTATATTTTGAATAAATTTTATGCTGACCTTTGAGAACATATTGGTAGATTAATTGTTCCTACACTGATGTATGAAAGATAAAAGTATCGTATATATACATATTATTTAGACCGGTTGACCTTAGGGACCCAAAGTTAACTTTTACCGAATTTCATAACTCTTATTAATTTTAGATTAATTAGTATTATGATATTAGTTGATCTATAGTTATGTATACGCATATTCAAATCAGAACATAATATGTATGTATCGTGTAGGTGTTTTCAAATCCTACTAGTTAATATTATAAATTTGAATGTTTGTAAGGATGGATGGATGGATCGATGTTTAGTTACTCTTTCACGCAAAAACGACTAAACAAATTTTGATGAAATTACATATTAGGCCACTCTTTACCTCGGAAAAGTACAGTATTTCCGCAGGATACTCGATAGAATATATTTAGGCGAGTGGAGCTGCAGCAAACAGCTAGTTAATTATGATTCTGATGATGAGGTTAGAAATTATTTATAGCAGTTTCTATTGTTGAATTATTAAAGCAAAACGTAAAATCCCTTCACTAAACCAAAACTATATACCTAAAACTACTAGTGATTAGATTTTACTATTTAAATTGGACACATATTTTACTTATCTTTAAAACACCATAATACATGTACAACTGATGCCATTGTGCATTTTAGGGTATTAAAGAAAGGGTTCCTTTACTTTGTAGGATTCCGTACCCAAAGGGCAAAAACGGGACCGTATTACTAAAACTCCACTGTCGGTCCGTCCGTTTTTTTTGTCTGTCACCAGGTTGTGTCTCATGAACTGTGATATTTAGACAGTTTAAATTATCATAGATGATTTATTTCGGTTCCAATACCACAAACGTGACTTTTGTTTGATATTAATAACGCTAACAGGTAAATGCTTGAAATATTCACAGAATATTAAATTGTATATTGCCCTTTAGAAGGAAGCCTTTGTGGAACGATTCTTTACAATATTAATTATCTTTTTTAAATAAGAAAATAAATACTGTAAAAGAATTGTTCCATTGTAAAATATGCTTATTTAAATTAAGACATGTATTGTATTGTTAACTGTACAAAGTACAATATAAATTAGGTTAAACGTGTCGATCGCCTTATGCTATGTCAGCATATACATTTTACATTGTTCGATTATATTAATTAATAAATCAGTGAACAAACAGCACTCGTTGGGTTTGGTCATTTATCATCCCTTCTATTAACTGTAGAAACACTACATACATACATGTCTTAATTTGAATAAGCATCTTTAGACAAGAAATACCGACTTTAAAAACTATTTAAAATAACTACATTATATATATATTATATATACATTACACACATACATATAATCACGCCTGTTTCCCGTAGGGGTAGGCAGAGACCACTTCTTTCCACTTGCTACGATCCTTACATACTTGTTTTGCTTCATCCACTTTCATTATTCCCTTCATACATGCTCTTCGGTTTAGGGTACTCTTGACCTGGCCTTTTTTCAAGACGTCCCCGATTTGGTCTTGGAACGTCCGCCTAGGTCTACCACTTCCAACACTTCCATTCACACTCGCATTATACACTTTTTTCGTCTATCGTTCTTCATTCATTCTCTCAACATGGCCAAACCATCTCAGCATACCTTTCTCAATTTTTGTCACTACATCTTCTTTCAGACCACAACGTTTTCTTATCTCACTATTTCTTATCCTGTCACCTAGTTTAACTCCTATCATGCTTCTTAATGCTCTCATCTCAACTGCATTTATTCTGCTTTCATGTTTCTTCTGCCATACCCAACTTTCACTTCCGTACATGAGTGTCGGAACCAACACTCCCGCATGCACAGCCAAACGAGCCTTGTTAGACACCTTCCGACTGTTCATAAAGGAGTGCAAAGCTCCATTCACCATGTTTCCTGCATTCACTCTTCTTTCAATATCACTCTCACACTTTCCATCTCTTGTAAACTTTGAACCCAGATACACAAAATCATTCACCTGTTCAATTTGTTCATCTCCTATCACGATATTGCAGTCTGTCACTGCCTCATCTCTTTCAAACACCATCACTTTCGTCTTCTTTACATTCATCTTCATTCTCTTTCTAGTTAGAGCTCCACTTATCGCAGTTACCATCTCCTGCAACTCCTCGGCCGAAGACGCAAGTAATACTTGGTCATCAGCATAGAGGAAACATTTGACGAGTAACTCATTCATTCTCAGCCCACTTTCATTCTCTTTTAAATCTGTCAAGCAATTGTCCATGAACAGATTGTACAGCCACGGTGACGATACACATCCCTATCTAACACCTTTTTCGATATTGAACCATTCAGTGTATGCCCCGTTTATCCTTACACAAGCACTAGAATCCCTATAAAGAGATTGTAATGCTCGTATGAGGATACTGCTCACGCCGTTCACGGACAAAGCTGACCACAATTCATTCCTCACCACTCTATCATAGGCCTTTTCTAGATCCACGAACGCGCAGTAGACCTTCTTGTTTTTAGCCAAACACTTTTCGGCTATGCACCGCAAGGAAAAGACCTGATCCGTACATCCCATTCCCTTTCTGAATCCCGCTTGTGCATCCCATACTTTTTCATCTGTTTCATTCACAACTCTTTCAATCAACACTTTCGCATATAATTTTCCGACGACGCTGAGAAGGCTTATACCGCGGTAATTTATGCAGTCCTGCCGCGACCCTTTTCCCTTATACAATGGCACGATTACGGCTTTACACCAGTCTCCTGGTACTTGCCCATTTCGCCAGCATAAATTAAAAAGGCGGTACAGCTGGCTAGCCGCTATGCCCTGTCCAGCCTTCAGCATCTCGACGGTAATCCTGTCATATCCTGCAGCCTTACCTAATCTCATACTTTTCACTGCTTTCACTATTTCATCCATGCTTATCTCACTTTCATCACCATTTATATTATTTTCCATGGAAGGTGCCGGATGTTGTACCTGCACTTCCTCTCTTTCAAACAAACTTTCAAAATACTCTTTCCATCTCTTTAACACACATTCTTCTCCTTTTACAATGCTTCCATCTTGACTCCTGATTGTACTCAGCTCCGAGGTAGAAGATTTTCCTCTGACTGTTTTAATGGATTTCCAGAAAAACTTGATGTTTGACTGGAAATCTTCAGTGAGTCTCCTATCAAAATCATCCTTTCGTTCTTCTTTCTTTCTAGACACAACTTCTTTCGCTGCTGATTTCAATCTTTTATACTTCGATCTTGCTTCCTTTATCTCATCATCCGTTGCCTTTTGGACTTTTTGGTTAGCCTTTGTTGCTAACCAATCCAACCACGCTTTCTTCTTTTCTTGCACGGCCCTTTGTACATTCTTATCCATCCACACATTATAGTTATTTCTTCCTTTCCTTCTTTTAGCCACCCCGCATACCTCAATAGCAATATTCACTATTCCTTTTTTAAATTTCTCCCACAACTCTTCAATCACACCTATCTCTTCTATGCCTTTAAAACTTTCTTTCAGTTTCTCTACATACTCGTCCCTCTTTTCTTTTTCCTGTAGGCATTCCACATTCACTCTGTCCAAAACACTCGTAGGCTCGGCCCGTCGGTGTCGCCACCGTTTAAAGAGGCCACGCATTCGGGCTATGACCAGAAAGTGGTCTGTGTCGAGTCCTACACCGCGGTAAGCCCGAGTGTTTAGCACTTTCTTCCTCAGTCTTTCATCCACAATTATAAAATCAATCATACTTCTAGAATCACCCTCATCTCTTGTATACAAATGGATCTTTTTGTGGTCAAACATTGTGTTGGCCACGCACAGATTCCATTCCAAGCATACTTCAAGCAGGCTTCTCCCATTGTCATTCACTCTCTCGTCCCCAAACGTACCCAGAACTCCTTCATACCCATCACGCTTATATATATATATATATATATATATATATATATATATATATATATATATATATATATATATATATATATATATATATATATATATATATATATATATATATATATATATATTTATATATATATATATTACTTAAAGCATATATATGTATGCTTTAAGTAAAAAACTGAATTTAGGTCTGGCAGCATTGCCACGCTGTATGATAAACTGATACGTTGGCCGAGGTAAGCGCCAGCCTTAGGGTCATTACTTTTATCGACGGTGGGACAACACTATCAAAGGGCGTCATCTATATAATTTCTTCCCTTCGGTACGCGATCGTCTGTCTAAGCAATAGATAGAAATAGATCACTACGTCGCACAATTTTTGACAGGTCACGGAAACTTTAAAGCGAAACTTTTTGGATTTACATTAGTCTCGTCTCCGCTATGCAAGTGTTCGACCGAAGGTAGCCCTTATGAACAAACTGCTCATCACATACTCTGGGAGTGTGATCTCTGGTATGACGAAAAAATCGAAATGTTGAACAGCATTCATTGTGTTTCTAGGGTAGTGTACTATGAAGATCTGGGCTGCGCGAAGAACTTCCGGGCTTTCAAACGTTTTTGTCATAAATACTATTGGAAACAATGCAACACTATTTTGTCATTATAAATGCATTGTAATTAATTGTCATATTATAAATTAAAACATTTAATTACATTCTGTCTTGTAGTCATAAAAAACATGTTATACCGGCGGGCTTATTACGTATCTTGCAATAGCCAAGCAATAGCAAAAATTGCGCAATTTTGCGCAAAAATCGCAAATTCGCATTACGTATCTGCAAAAACCTAACAGAAGCAACCTAGTGACAGTACTGCCTCTACCGAACAATCGAGAAACTATAAATTGCAATCAATCGTTCGATCTCTTCACTGCTGTCTAATTTTTTGTATTACGTAAGACTATTACAGCAAAGCGAAAGCAATCAGCGAGCGATTTGAACTGTCAGTTAGCACTAATAAACGAAAATGAAGCAAAGTGCATTCAAACACAACAGCGAGCGATTAGCAATCGATCGCATAGGTAATACGATTTTATTTGACGTTCAGCAATCGACTGCGCGTCTATCGAGCGATGACTGCAAGATTTTTGCTAATCGCTATTTTTACGTAATACGGGGGCCGTGGTGCTTCCCCTTTAATTCTGACTTTTTTGTCATCACAATTTTTGCTGTCTCCCGCTTTGCTTGGGGAGGGAAACTGGAATATTTCCTAATCCTCCTACAATCTTCTGATTAATTTCGTTGCGGGTTCCAAAACAGATTTAGCATGTCTCCCGGGCACCCATGAGATCATATCAAAGGGTTTTTGCGGTTGGTTACCACTGTCGATCCTGGCTACACAGGAGTTGCAGTGGTGGGTAAGTGTGGTGGGCCAATTGCCCGTTTAAATTAGTTTTATCAATCAGTCTTTTGGCCAAATCCTTAAAAAATGCTTGGCACTGGGACCTCAAGGACCCATAGTTTCAACTCCAAAAGGCAGCAAAATGTAACCATTGCCGATGGATTCATACTTCTGCCTTTTGTTGGTCTCGGCGAGTGCAGCTGCTGCCTCGTCACACTTGTAGTGGCCGTTACGTGTGATGCTTCCAGCGTATCCACGCAGGTTGCGTGCCACACCAGTGGCCTCCCACAGCTCCATGTAATTTGGGTCATTTCTCCTGCCGTCATCACGTGCGATTCCGTTCGGCTCAAGTGTGGCCGGTACGTTGATAGTGGCAAGAGCCCGGCTGACATTATTTATGGAGGCATGGCGGGACTGGCGACCGGCACTACGGCAGCAGGACAGTTCATGGTGTCCTTATCGGTCCAGCGTGGTACCACAATGGCAGTGATGGAACACCATAGTGGCGGTTCCTAAATGCAGACTAACTGATAGATTGACTGACTGACTGTATACTCGTTTTCACTTTAAAAACAACTAAGCAACTGAATACACTATGAGCTGACAGCCTAAGTGAAATAATTGACGTTAAACTTGGTAGCAAGCCGGGCCCATATATTTTTGTACGATTTATAATTTGAAAATCGGTTCCACCTATTAAGAAATAAATATTATAAAAAGTGTTTGTAAAATACTCTTTGTACTTTGGCACATTATAAAGTTTATTTGATGTGCCTAAGCTATCAAACAAAAAATATTTATAACACTTCGATTTTTATTCAATTATTATGACACTTTTATTTCTGTAGAAATGCTAGAAATCGAACACCGCCTACTACCATATATTATAACGTCAATTATTTCACATAGGCATTCAGCTTAGAGTGTAGTCTGTTTTCTCAATCTTGTTTCGGTTTTTTTAGTGCGTTGTTTAGGTATCTGTCTTTTTTGCAGTCGGGTTTCTATTTTTCAATAATTTCAATTTTTAGGGTTCCATACCTCAAATGATAAAAACGAAACCCTTATAGGATCACTTTGGTCCAAATGTCTGTCAAGACCCTTTTTCTCAGAAACGCGTAGAGGCATTAAATTTCAATTAATATCAAATACTCAGGTCTATAATGCTTTTAAGATGTAACAAAATCAATATAGGTTTGTACGGAAACTTCGGTGCGCGAGTCCACTCGCACTTGGCCAGTTTTTTTAGTTTATCCAACACATACTTGGTTGACTTAAAGCATAAATACGACTGTTTGAATGCATTGATTACAAATTTATTCGAATGATTTAATTAAAATGGTTGTAATTATTCCTGATTAAATTTAAATATATTGCATATGATGTATATTTTTGAAATCTCCTTTTAATTTCCTTTATTTTGATACTCTATATTTTAATAGATTTGTTTAAAAAATGTTCGAACTATTTACAATTTGGCGCCTAAATTCGCCATTTTGTATTTTATCTTCGAACTACCTAGATAGTTAATAGGACACTTGGGTTTTTGAGACGAATTTAACAATACCCTAATTATCGAAATCAATCCAGCCGTTTGGAAGATACGTGAGAATAAAGAAATTTACAAACATAAGTTTATAAGATACGCGCAAAAACATAACCCAGTCCGGTAATAACCTGCCAGCTAAAAAGATACAAAAGAAAGAGTAACAGACTAGACGTTGAAAATGTAATAGTAAAATTAATGCAAAAACATCGCATGCAAATACAAAAATAGGACTGCTTAAGATTTTAGTGATCTAATACCACTATTCTTTACTTGTTAATTTAATGTGAAAAAAAAATTAACAAGCAAAATACACGCGCACGAAGAGTTCCTTATAACAAACGGCAAAAAAATAATTTCACAAAATAGTTCCACTTATATTTGTTAATTATTCTATTTTTGTGTGTCTCTATGTATGCTTAATCTTGAAAACTACGCAACAGATTTTGATGCGGTTTTTTAAATTAGTATATGTTGTTATGGCGGCAACAAAAATAAATTTGTGTCAATTTCAACGGTCCAGCTATCACGGTTCGTGAGATACAGCCTGGTGATAGACAGATATCGAAATCCTAAAAAGAAACTTAGGAGTTAATGGGAGAAAAATCAGTGATAATTGTTTAAATTACATTTTTTATTAATTATCATACATTGTAACAGGTAGGTAACAGCTAAAAAACAATAACAGCCTAGTTCAAAATTTAATGATGAGCGAGGATGGGGGCGTGCGCCACGGCGAGCGGCGCGGGCGCGGGGTGCGCGGCGGGCGCGGAGTGGCTGACGACGGCGTTGAAGCCGCTGTGGTCGTCGGCGGAGTACTCCACTCTACGTACGGAGCCGTCGGCCTCCAGCAGGGAGTACTCGCCGTGCACGACGTCGCCGTCGCGGCTCTCGTGCTGGGACTTGTTGTCGCCGGTGTGCCCGTCGGCCACCGAGTACGAGAACTCGTAGCTGGGGTGGCTGTCGACCTCCTGATGCGCGGCGACGATCTGGTGGGCGGGGGCGGCGTGCACGAGAGGGGCGGAGTGTACCAGGGGAGCGGCGCGGAGGATCGGGGCGGAGTGGACCAGGGGAGAAGAGTGGACCAGCTGAGAGGAGCGGAGCAGGGGTGCGGAGTGGGCGAGGGTGGCGTACTGCACGGGGGCGGCGGCGTACTGGACTGGAGCGGCGGCGAGGAGGCCTCCGTGTCGCAGATCGTTGCGGACGATGCTTTGGGAGGAGACGGCGCCGTGCGAGGCGTACTGGGCGGGCGCGGAGTGGTAGGCGAGAGGAGCGGCCGCGACGGTGGCGATGGCGTGGGGCTGCTCGTGGCGGATGATGGACTGGGAGGAGACGGCGGCAGCCGGGGCGTAGTGCGCGGCGGGCAGCAGGCCCGCGGTGGCCACGGCCAGGACGCAGCTCACTAATACGATCTAGAAAAAGAAAAAATGCAATAAAAATAGAATTTAAAAAACCGAATAAATGTGACAATCCAACACATTTTTTTTTTTTGGTACATTTACAATTATTATTTATGGTTCGTTCAAGAACAAAGTTGGCTCGTTGAAAACTCACCTTAGACAACATACTGATATTATATTAATAATTGAGCTTACAATGATTTTTAAGCTCATGCGTTTGGTATATATAGACCGTTGGGTTCACCGGTTGACCTTAGCGACCTGAGTTTACTTTTACCAAATTTTTTTGGTATGTTATAATTGGGTATAGGTAATTCAAATGTCAAAATTTACAACCAACACATTATAATGTTGGTTAACTTTATAAATTGTACAATATATCAAAAAATATTTAAACACACTTTTTTTTCGGATTTTCTAAGATTTTAGTCAGTGGTTTTCGATACAAAATACTAAAAAAATATGAATCATGCAGAGCAAAATAAATTTTAAATTAATATTTTTTAATTAAATGCGATCTGATTATATCTGTGGATTATATTGCGAAAAACAAATTTCTAAATATCAAAATTAGAAACAAAAGTTGGTACCAGCCCAAATAATATCGTACTAAATTTTCTAGAACTCACGTTTGAATTTGCTGGTACCGACTCCAAAATTAAGAAGATTGAGTAAATAAATAGTTACATTTTAGCCGAATTTAAAGAGAGAATCATTTACAAAATAATTTTTATTTCACACTTTTTTGCATTTTTTCTTTAGAAGTCGGTTTCCACTTCAGCGTGCTAATTCGTTGAGAACCGTCCGTGACTTTAATTCTCTGGCTAATGATATCGTTACGAATATTATCTACCAGAGGCACCAGCAGCATTGATCCACCAGAGATACCCTCATCACAAAACTATGATGAGTAGTTAGTACCTGTCATCATAATAATATTATGTTGGTGTTTCTTGTGGTGGTTATGATGATGATGATTACTGTAAGTGGTATAATGGAATATGCTTGCAGTTCTTTAAACAACACCGGAATTCCCAAACATATGTATAAGGAAGATCTCCATGGCTCAGTGGTTAGCGCGTTGGCGCAAAAGCCGGAGGTCACGGGTTCGAATCCCGCCATGGAACAAAGAGTTTTGTGTGGGTCATGGATGTGTATTATACAGGGTGTAAGGGACAGGTTTCCGAAAACTGATTGGGTTGGAACAAGCAGCTCCGAAACCCTTATAGGATCACTTTGTGTCTTGCAAGACCCTTTTTCTCAGGAATACGGGGAGGTATCAAGCTGGAATTTATATCAAATACTAAGGTCTACGGTTCCTTAGAGCTGTGAAAAAATCAAACTTCTAAGCCAACGCAATCAAAAGATACAGCCGTTAATGCCGCAAATTTCCGCAAATTTTCGATACTCGCAAACTCAAAACATACAGGGTATTTCCTGTGAACTCAGAATCTTGAAATTTGGCGCGAAGCAACATCTTATAGTACAGATAAAGGAAAAATTACGAAAACCGTAAATTTATCTTACATCATATTATAAAAATATTTTTAACTACCCCATTCCTAATGAACGCGTAGAGGTATTAAATTGAAATTCATATCAAATACTCGGGTCTATAATATACAGGTATTATATACCTGAGTATTTGATATAAGCTGTAATAAAACCCTCGGTGCGCGAGTCTGACTCACACATGACTGGTTTTTTCTAATAAAGTAGCTAAAATAAAAAAATACGGTATGCATAACCATATTAAACACACTGCACGGGCTCTCTCTATTACTCTCTATGCATGTGCTTCTTTGCGCGCGCTACTTCGCGTTACATTGCGTTGGTTAAAATAAAAGAAACCCGGTTTATTTCTTCCTGAACTTTTTGTTTATGCAGATTATCATAGTATGATGAACTTATTGCACCCTAGCATTTTTAGAATCCTATCCCTTACACACCCTATAGTAAAAATCTTAATTAAATGTATAGTATAAAGTATTAGTTTTGATGATGATTACTGTAATTGATATAGTACATAATATACTTGCAGTTATTTAAGCAACAGAAGAGTAGAGTTTATGAAGTAAGGCTTGTAGATTTAAAGCGTGTACGTGTACGTGTATGGGATCGTACCTACTATAAAAACGATTTTTGTAGAGATTTAGGTAATCAAAAAATATTCTGTCCGATAAGTATACAAGCAATAAATATATGGGCGCACGAAAAACCTGCAAAATGCTCGGGTATAAGAGCTAGAAACGTTAGAAAATCAATGCTCGTCAGTTAAAAAGGAATTATTTTGTAATTGGCAAACACAAAATACAACATATCCATAAAATGTATTATTTATTTACTTAAACTTATATCTGTCATAAATATTTACATCTAGGTACAGTATGCATAATAAACTTATGGCAATTGGTCAATTAATGATGAGCGAGAATTGGAGCGTGCGCCACGGCGAGCGGCGCGGGCGCGGGGTGCGCGGCGGGCGCGGAGTGGCTGACGACGGCGTTGAAGCCGCTGTGGTCGTCGGCGGAGTACTCCACTCTACGTACGGAGCCGTCGGCCTCCAGCAGGGAGTACTCGCCGTGCCCGACGTCGCCGTCGCGGCTCTCGTGCTGGGACTTGTTGTCGCCGGTGTGCCCGTCGGACACCGAGTACGAGAACTCGTAGCTGGGGTGGCTGTCGATCTCCTGGTGCGCGGCGACGATCTGGTGAGCGGGGGCGGCGTGCACGAGGGGGGCGAAGTGCACCAGGGGAGCGGCGCGGAGGATCTGGGCGGAGTGGACCAGGGGAGCGGAGCGGGCGAGGGTGGCGTACTGCACGGGGGCGGCGGCGTACTGGACGGGGGCGGCGGCGAGGAGGCCTCCGTGGCGCAGGTCGTTGCGGACGATGCTCTGGGAGGAGACGGCGCCGTGCGAGGCGTACTGGGCGGGCGCGGAGTGGTAGGCGAGAGGAGCGGCCGCGACGGTGGCGATGGCGTGGGGCTGCTCGTGCCGGATGATGGACTGGGAGGAGACGGCGGCGGCCGGGGTGTAGTGCGCGGCGGGCAGCAGGCCCGCGGTGGCCACGGCCAAGACGCACGAGACCAATAAGATCTGGAAATAATGAAGATGATCGTAAATATATGAAGCACCAATTCCAATTAAAATCTGAAAACTAGGAATATTAGTAATCCACTCTCAAAGCATATACACGTTTCATATAAGTACGTAGAAGTAAATTAATATTGTTTTAACAAAATTTTAAATAGGTACATATTAATATTTTAAGTCGATTAAGTAATTAATATTTGCCTTACTTTTGAGAACATTTTGGTTAGTTCGAACACTTTTTTAAAATTGGTACATTTCTTTATTACATTTAGTATTTATAGTAATTTAACTGCTTATACCTAACCTAACCTAACTTGTGGTACGTATTTAAGCTTGACAGGAATCATTAGATTCTTCTTAGTATTAAGAGTGACACTGGGTTTATCAAAATTAGTACACGCAGTCGGTTTTTTTTCTTTTTTTATTAAATATTATGGCTATTAAATTGTTTGAATAATTTTTCTAATTCAGAAATAGCTGATTAGTTTTATAGCTTTTAGTTTATAATATATTGACTACAATTTTTAATAACTACGTAATTCCTAATACCTATGATTCTGCCCTTTATTAAAATAAACCTACTTGCCAAAAATTATTTTCTTCAGAACTTCAAACTATTTTCTTCAAATCTTAATGTACATTAAATTAAGATTAGGTAGTTATGTATTTGTAATGTCCAAAGTTTCTTTGAATACATATCTTATTATTATTATTATGTTAGCCGAAGATGCGTCGGTCGCTTTACATGTACACCAAATTTTACTTTTTAGAGTAAACTCTAGTCGTTCATCGGAGCTGACACGCACACTTTTTTATCCCCTCGGTGGGATTCGAACCCGCGATCACCGGCCGCCAACGCACAAGCCCTGAGCCACAGCGCTCATCAAACTTAGCGCCATACACACGTACCGCAGCTACAGCGGCGCTGCAGGACCTGTGGCAAAGAATATATATTACTAACGTAGTGCCTGTGGTGTTCACACTCGGAACTGCGTTACATACAAATCATAGTGCAGCGGCGCCGGCGGTTATACTTTGGAAGAAAAATCTATACATATACGTACTAATAAATAAAGTTGAAGAGTCTGTTTGTTATTTCAAATTACCAGTTTTTTATTGAATGCATATGAAAGTTTAAACGGTACTTATAACAAAAAAAATCAAATTTTGGAATTTCCGTCCGTCTGTCGGTCTGTCTCTCTGTTTGTTCCGGCTAATCTCTGAAACGGCTAGACCGATTTTCACGGGAATTTCACTGACAGATAGCTGATGTTATAAGGAGTAACTTATGCCCGTTTTCACCAACAGACTCCTAATTTTAAGTATACCTTAGCGGCTATTTAGGGAGCCTCCTACGAAAAATTGTTTTCACCAACGCTTAGGTGTCACCTAAGACCTTAGAGGGGCCTCTAACTTTATGGGCCCGATATTTCGCGACTTATCTGTCACCTAACATTACGTTGTGATTGAAAATACGTGAATCCCTTGAAATGGAAGACTATCTAAGCCAGTGTTGAAGTGATATAATTATTTTCTAATGACTTTTTACCAAAAAGACCCCGTTTATATCGCCAAAGAGTGGAACATTTTGAAGAGTGGTCAAAATATGATCATATCGACTTCTTCATCCGATAAAGGTTGACGAAACAGAGCGTAATATTTTTATTAGAAAAAATTGAACATCTTCTTGAGTATAAGTATGACAGGTAAGTGTTTATTGAGTTGAAATCTTTGGTTTATTGTACTCGTATTAATAATTTACATTTATGAACTTAACTAGTACTTAACTTGTACCTACATACTCTTTTACCAATGGAATTCATCATTTTCTAATGATACTTATGTCGAAATCAAAAGCAGTACAAAATTGTTCTTTTAATATTTCTTAATCTTAATATGTATTTATCTGTACCTACCATTACCTACTTGGATGTCTCTTATACAATTTCATACAAATATGTATGTCACAAGTAGAAGGCAGCGAAATATGGTTAATGTAAAATATTTTTAATTTTAGAAACAAATCAGTATCACCTATAAATCAACTATTAACAACTTTAAGATATTTCGCCACAGGCAATTTCCTCTTGACTGTTGGTGACTTATTTGGCATCAGTGTAGCTTCTTGTTGCCGCATTATCAAACGAGTTTCTGCTGCTATAGTAGCATTAAGAAAGAAATTTATAAGATTTCCGGAATTACCAGAAGAAATTTCAACAGTCAAAGGACAGTTTTATAAAATTGCTCGCTTTCCAAACGTCATTGGCTGCATAGATTGTACACACATCAAAATACAATCACCTGGTAAAATTAATTGTCTAATCTCAACTTCAAAAACAAAAGCAAATTAATGCTTTAATACACTTTTGTGTATATTTATTATCTTATGTTTGAAAAGTATAACTACACTATAATATTATTATAGTAAAAATAATGTATTACTTATGTATGAAATGAACCAATAACTAATGCATGGTCTTATTTTATTTTGTTAACAGGTGGCAATGATACAAAACTATTTAGAAATCGCAAGTCATATTTATGTCTATTTACGTACAGACTATATGTGATGCTTATCTACTGATCACTGATATTGTTGCCCGTTGGCCACGATCAACACACGACTCCTATTATATATCAAAATAGTAACAGGTATTGCAAATTTGAAGAAGGTATTTACGGAGTATCATACCTTTTAGGCGATAGTGGATATCCATTAAAGGTAGGAAAATGTGGCTGAACAAAACAATGGTACCGGCACCTATCTGGCTCAGAGTTAGCATTGCCATCCAGCGAGGAAACTCTTTGAGCCTTCTAGATACTCGCCTGGTGGAGATGACCTGGGTGTTTTCTTTTTTTGTAGCTTTAGTAATTTTTTCTAGTCGGTAAGTATTAATTTATTTTTAGTACTTTTATAATTTGTATACTTATATTTAGACCCCTAACTAATAAACGCTATATTATAAGCTTTGAATAGTTATACTGTGTTTTGTCTTCTTCAATGGAATTAAAAATGTCACTTGTGTGACAGGAACAAAACACTGTATATTCAAAGTTTATACAGCGTTTATTAATAAGAGGGTATGTAATTTGGTATAGTTTGGTAAATAAATAGACATATTTTAAAATGTAAAATCATTTTAATGTTTGTAGTTTATAAAAATTTTAAAGCGCGACACCTGAGAGATTATTAAGATACTATTGTAATCAATATGTTAATATACAATCAAATAAAAAACTTTCTTTATTATTTCTTTGTGTCATTCCTGTCTGTAGAACCACTTGCAATAAATGAGAGATTTCACAATGATTGTGACTGATTTGGACACCACGATCATCATACAAAATGCTATTTATGTTTGACATCAGTTTGGTACACTGGTACACCCCACATTAGCACCTTCAATTGTATAAATTGTTCAAATTGTAACAAGTTAACCAGTCACATGTTGGCTGTCAAAATTACAGTTCCTTCAAATCTGTGGATCCTATTATAGTACTTTTCAACAGACGGGATTTTAGCACTAATTTTGAGACCTAGGTCTAGAAAAACCAATTTTTTTTTAAATCTAATTGCTATTTTGTAAAACTACAATTAATTTTATAATTAGGAATATATTTCTTAAATTTCTTACATCACTAAAACTTAAATTTGAATTGCATTGTAACTTTTCTAGGAGAAATAATATAGGTCTCCTAAAATTTAACTTTTATTCTCTTATATATATTAAATAAAACGATTGCTGGATGTATTATTATATTTTTATATACAATGTTACACATATTATAAAATTATGAAACAAATTGCATTCCTTCCATACAATTTTTTTTCATTGAACCTATTTTTAAACTTTGGACCAAAAAAGCAACTCTTCAAAAGCCACTTCAGTGGGTCTCACATTTCATTATTTTGTAATACATTCCTGGCGTCAGGGACAAAGCCCGTTTTGTTTACAATAATTTCAACTTACTCCCAAGCTAATTTAAACAATGGCCCATTGTAATATTAAACATATCATAAGTATGAGTGTGCAAAAAATGAGCCTCATAATTGGTACAAAAACATTGTCTCACAAAGACTAACATTTTGCAGATTATATACTTACAAGTGTTATAATTATTAATTATTCAAGATTTACATAGAACTAGGCATTTATAACAATAAAGAAGAATACATGTTTGGAAGAGATATATCAAAAACCATGCTATTAAACATAGTAAAAATCTGCTCCATGAAGGCTAAATAGTATGGATAAAACTTATTTATTCAATCAATATAATTTTTTTCAAACTTTTTTTTATATAACTATAATTGCAAGTAAAACTATAATTACCTTTTATTAATAATAATAAAAGGCATAAATAATTTTACAAACAAAAAAATAAATAGATATCTGATATGCATTTCAAAAGCCTTATCCATATTATCCAACCAGCTATCAAATCCCCGTCTGTAGCGAGTCCCAGAATAGGACTTTTGAGTGTCTTCATGTCTTTGAGCTCGGAATTTTCACATTTTCGACTAAACTACACGTATTTTGTAATTATTGGATTGAAGTTCAATATAATAGTGACCTAATTACGCAGATACGTTAAAGTTTTAATAATTTTTCGACCAAATATATGACAAGATGAAATCCACGTACAAATTTGTAAAGTTACTTGGACGTTGGTTCTGAGGCTGTTTTTGATTAAAAAAAAAGTATCAATATGAGTGGATAAAATTCAATATTATATACTGTTCCATGGTAATTCCAGTGGAAATTACTATAACTCACAAAGTTTTGCACAAAATCAAGAGTAAATGCGCGGCAATCGCTGACTGAACTGGTCAAGGTTAAAACAACAAATTTCAACTTTTTTTGTACCATAGACGCGCTAAATTTAAATTTAGAGGGAGAAGCAGTTCATTCTTATACGATTTATAATGTGTCCGAAAGAGTTAGAACTATAAGAATATGCTCAAAACTAAACAAGGTGATCTTATCTGTGACGAGACCAATGATGGGTGTTGCCACAGTTTAGCCTAAGTTAAAAAAGACCTATCATGGGTCGCAACACACACGAGTGGTTAATATTATAAACACAATAATATTATATAAATAATATCAATCTGTGTTCAACTTTGAATTGCAGAATCATCTACTCACTCCAATAAATAGTTATTTTAAATTAACCTAATTAGAAATAAATGAACAAAATCGATATATTAATCCACAAAAGAAAAAGAAACGAACAATTTGGAATTTTTGAGGTTGTGATTGTGACACAAACAAATGACTCATCTGTCACTCATCAGTGCAACTGACATTATAATATTTTTTTTATTTACAGTACAGTACAGTTTTGAACATGCAGTACGTCATTGTCTTACTAATTTAGTTATTAAAATTGTTGATTAATTTATCAAAATATACAAAACTACATTAACTTGGATTTATTTATGTTATATCATTTAACTGTGAATTATTTATACTAGAATTTGCAATGATAAATTTATCGATAAAATATCGATAGTATGAGCGCAAATTAGAAAAAAAACTGTCACCTATATAAGAGTTCCCTAAATAAGTGTTACCTAGCTTGGTGAAAATGAAATTAGGTAGGTGCCGATTTTAGGATACCACCTATCCAAAGAGTCACTTACATAAGAATCGTATAAGAGTCGGTTGGTGAAATTGGGCATAAGGCTCCTTTTATCTTAGGGTTCCTTTTGCCAATATGGGTTCCGTTTTCATTCATTCTATGCAAACGAAGTTGCGGGCACCAGCAGTAAATGTTGTCTTCTCTTGATGTTTCCTGGTACAAATATTTATATATCACTCCTTATTTTGAAATCTTTCGTACAACATATTAATTTCAGGACAGGATTGACAATTAATAAAAATCAAAATATGTTTTTATATTCGTTTTATTTTTTAGGTAAAGTTAATTCCTAGTAGTGATTATGATGATGCGGTACAATGTGGTGGGTGTCATACTTCACATCAGCGTGAAATCTGTAAGAAACAATTAAACATATTTATTTTCCAATTAAACTTGATCAAAATCGGTTCGTTACACAACATCAGAGGGCCAATTCTCTTAATTAACTTAGACTTTCAACTTACCATCAATTCATTATAAATTTATCATCCTGTTATCATAAATTGACCAAAAGTCGGTATTCTACTACACTATTTTCGTAAATTTAAAATCCCAACACAGTCATTTTGCAATGATATTGACTACAATTTATAAATAAAACGAGCACAAAGCATGTATAAAGACAGCTGTTGCTTGACGTTTGTACGATCCAGTGTTGCCAATTATTGTCAGTTAAGGCGCGTGTCCTGCTCGTGTTTTTTGAAACATTACACAAAATCATCGAATTTGGGGCATGGCTATGCACATTTGTGTACGCATACACGATTTCATCCTCTTCTGAGACGGACGGAAAATTATTTCTCGCGTTGTTAGAGAGGGGAAGGCAAAAAAAGAGATTTTTGCGTAAAATAAATATTTTTATGTCATGGCATCCCCACATGTCAAAGTGAAAAAAATATCCGGCTGACGGAGTCAAATTGGAGTTAAGTTTATAAACATACGAGAATACCATTTTCTATGGATAAGTGGTTCGCTTAATCTATAATCAAGCTGTGATACAATGATAATCGCATCGCGGTGTAATTCGTCGTTTCACGTTTGTTTGAAGTTTAGTTGAATACCATTTTGCTGTTTGATAGGATCCGGACTGTATCGAAACAGTAACGAAGTTGCAATATTGTTGGATTAAAATAGTAGAATCGACCTTCTGTTTTGGTTGGGGGTGACGAAAACAGCTGATGTTCAAAGTCAAAGTCAAGTCAAAGTCAAAAATTTTTATTCAATGTTGGTATTTTTATACACTTATTGAACGTCGGTATACATGATGCCTACCACCGGTTCGGGAACTAGCCCGGCGAGAAGAACCGGCGTAAGAAACTCGCGTTGTGTGATGAATCGATTTTGATTTAGTTTTTTTGTGTAAAAGCTGACATGGTTGAGAGTGTTTTTAGTTTATTCATCATTATCAGCTTGCCCACTATATAACAATTTATTATTAAGTGTAAAAATTTAAATTTGTTCTCATATTAAAAGTTATATTCATCGAAAAATATGACCTGCTTTTGGCTGTGTCTACGTTGTAGAGAGCTGGATCAACTAAAGAATGCAGGCTGTTTCTTGATGGGAACAGAATGGAGTTTGAAATCAATATACGGCAACTTGTTAGAGTTCCCGCGAGGGCGAGAGGTGAGCTACAAGATTTTCTCTATAGCCTCTGCCTACCCTTACGAATTTATTTGTACCTACCCAGTGATTTCAAAACTAAGGATGGGCTGTAACGTAAATTTGATAGAACAAATCCAAGAAAAAGTTACGCTATCTTTATTTCACCATACCTTAAATGTCAAAATTTCACCATACCCCAAACAACCTAAAAGTCACCATTTAAGTGGTAATTTTTTGTCTCAACATACCCCATCTATAATCTATGTACGTATATGTACCTACCCTTATTTTGGGTAATAGTGAAATAGGTTGCTGTTATAGAAGTTTACCCAGTGTGATGGTCCCCGCTGTAGTGTACGTTCCTGACGGAGCCGTCAGGCTGGTGCAGGCTGTAGTAGCCCTCGACCACGTCGCCGGCGCGTGCTTCGTGCTGGGACTTGATATCGCCGGTGTGGGGGTCTTCTACTTTGTAACCGAACGAGTACTTCGGGTGGGTCTGTAGTAATAAAAGCACTACATTATAGACACATACGCAACTTCAGGCTTCTTATTCATTTTGTCGACTGTTAATCCAACAGGGGTTCGCATGGTAACAAAAATGGTTGTCTGTTAGGTCGGTTCACGGGCGATAATTTCACGTAATAACGTCAATCATCACGAGCCGAACGCTTAGGCACTTGTGATATTAATTAATCTTTTGCTTAGCCCAATCGTGCCTCTCTATCGCTTGTTCCGCGCTTTCGCTTGCACGCTCGGCTCATTCGGAACGTGAGAATTAGGCGTAACGTGACAATTTTTTCATGCGTGCAGCCAGCATTCATCGATTTTATAAGACGTTATCACGCCAAAAAAGTTTGATGGCTTATATAATTTATCTTAATAAGAAAATTTATTTTTTAGCATACAATTGTTTTTGTTATAGTGATGTATTTGTCAGAAATCCATTCCACTTTTAATACTAATTATTATATATCTATTAAGATTCGTATGTCAATTGACGATATTTTGAAACCCAATTTATTTTTAACCAACACCAACTGCTATGCACAATGTTTCATGTGAATTATGAATGATAACTTACATGATAATCAACATGGTGACCATGGTGCACGGTTTCCGAATGTCCGTCGTGTTTGGAGAAGTGCATCGAGGAGTGTGCTGTGCCATGCGCCAGCGCATATTGCGCGAAAGCCAGCACGGCAGCGGCACTGAAAATTACCTTCAAACCAAAAAAAAAACTGAATTAATGAAACAACTAGGGATTACGAAAAAAAAAACTTCTGAATGAATATAGAGATAAAACGAAAATAAATAGAGATAAAATGAAAAACTATGGGCGCCACTTATGAGTTCTAAATGTGTTCTTTTAAAATATATTATTGTAATATACCTGAGTGAACATGTTTCTAGTTAAATTTAATCCTAAATGATACATTTCAATGTCTGTACACTATTTTTATCTATACATATAATAAATCTGTAGAGGGGTCATGTCTGTACATTAAAGATATTTAAGTGAAAATCAAAATGGGGGGTCTATAAAGGCCACAGAACCTAAAAATAACGTTTTTGAAAAAAATGTCTGTCTGTCTTTCTGTCTGTCTGTCTGTCTGTCTGTCTGTCTGTGTGTTTGTTATCACATCACGCCGAAACCACTGAATGGAATAAAATAAAATTTGGCAAGTAGGCAGCTTAGGATCTGAAGGGTAAAATAGGATACATTTCATCCCGCAAAACGAAAGGGTTCCCATGGGATCTTCAAAAAACAGTACCTACCTATTTGACGTTATTTCAGGCAATCTACTCGACGTATTTAAATAAAATTTGGCACAAAGGTAGATTAGAATATGAAATAACTAACAGTATTTTAACCGACTTCCAAAAAAGGAGGCGGTTATACGTTCGGCTGTATAAATATATATTTATTCTTTTTTTTGTATGATCAACGATAATTCTGCCATCTATGGACCGATTTTCAAAATTTTTTTTGATGTAATGGGTATAATCCCAAGTTGTTTCCATTTTCAAAAAAGTGGTGATCTGATGATGGGATCCATGAGGAATCGAGGGAACTCCTCGAAATTAATATGGACACATATGATGATTTCGACTTTTTCTGAAGTAGTCCAAGCATATGCTACCAAAAAGTAAGATTTTGCTCCAAGGTATACCCTGGATCCAAAAGTACAGAACAAAACTCCTGACTCCTTATAGATACATGTTTGGGGATTTCGGCGTTGTTTAAAGAACTGCAAGCATATGCCACCATGTCAATTAGAGTAATCATCATCATCATCACCACTATCACACCATACATCATCACATTATGATGATATAAAAAGTACTTCTCATAGTATCTTACACTTACACGGAGATCTTTGAACATTACTCTGCCGTTTATGGACCTATTTGCAAAATTCTTTTGTTGTTGTAAAGGGTTTAATTCGAAATTGGTCTTTTAGTCACTAAAGTGGAGACCTGATGATGCGATCCATGAGGAATCGAGGGGGGTTCCCTCGAAATTTATATCGATACATATAGTGATTTTAACTTTTACTGAAGTAACACAAGCATATGCTACCAAAAAATAAGATGTTGTACCAAGGTTTACCCTGGATCCAAAAGCACTGAACAGAACTCCTCAGCCTTTAAAGATATGCGTTTGGAAATTTCGGCATTGTTTAAAGAACTGCAAGCATATGCCACTATGTAACTTACAGTAATCATCATCATCATCTTAATAACAATACCTAATGGAAGCTTGGCGCGTATTCAAATAAACATTCGATCGATTATTTTAGACGTTCTTAAGACATATCTATACTAATTTTTTTAAGAGTTTGTTTGTTTGAACGCGATAATCTCAGGAACTGGTTCGGATTGAAAAAATATTTTTGTGTTGGATAGTCCATTTATCGAGAAAGGCTAAAAGGCTATATAACATCACGCTGCGACCAATAGGAGCGAATAATCGGTGGGAAATGTAGAAAAAACGGGGAAAATTATTCATCTTTGAGGGCTTCCGTTGTATATTTGAACGCGCTGATCTCAGGAACCACTAGATCGAATTGAAAAAATATTTTTGTGTTGTATAGTTCATTTGTCGAGGAAGGCTTTAAGCTATATAATATTACGCTGCGACCAATAGGAGCGAAGCATCAGTGAAAAATGTTGCAAAAACGGGGAAAACTATTCATATTTGAGGGCTTCCGTTGCGTGCGCTGCGTAAACGGTTCAAGTTACCTACAAAATATGTATGAAAGAATTATTTCTCTTGAAATGATCTTAAAAAAATGTTCGACACGGTATTATATTATTTCTATCTTTTAATATTGACTCACAATAACCTTTTTATTGTAATTTATAATCAAATTTGGTCGAAATTAATGCATTATTGGGCCATCAGTAATTGACGCAGACGAAGTCGCGGGCAACAGCTATCTATACATATAATAAATCTGTAGAGGGGTCATGTCTGTACATTAAAGATATTTAAGTGAAAATCAAAATGGGGGGTCTATAAAGGCCACAGAACCTAAAAATAACGTTTTTGAAAAAAATGTCTGTCTGTCTTTCTGTCTGTCTGTCTGTCTGTCTGTCTGTCTGTGTGTTTGTTATCACATCACGCCGAAACCACTGAATGGAATAAAATAAAATTTGGCAAGTAGGCAGCTTAGGATCTGAAGGGTAAAATAGGATACATTTTATCCCGCAAAACGAAAGGGTTCCCATGGGATCTTCAAAAAACAGTACCTACCTATTTGACGTTATTTCAGGCAATCTACTCGACGTATTTAAATAAAATTTGGCACAAAGGTAGATTAGAATATGAAATAACTAACAGTATTTTAACCGACTTCCAAAAAAGGAGGCGGTTATACGTTCGGCTGTATAAATATATATTTATTCTTTTTTTTGTATGATCAACGATAATTCTGCCATCTATGGACCGATTTTCAAAATTTTTTTTGATGTAATGGGTATAATCCCAAGTTGTTTCCATTTTCAAAAAAGTGGTGATCTGATGATGGGATCCATGAGGAATCGAGGGAACTCCTCGAAATTAATATGGACACATATGATGATTTCGACTTTTTCTGAAGTAGTCCAAGCATATGCTACCAAAAAGTAAGATTTTGCTCCAAGGTATACCCTGGATCCAAAAGTACAGAACAAAACTCCTGACTCCTTATAGATACATGTTTGGGGATTTCGGCGTTGTTTAAAGAACTGCAAGCATATGCCACCATGTCAATTAGAGTAATCATCATCATCATCACCACTATCACACCATACATCATCACATTATGATGATATAAAAAGTACTTCTCATAGTATCTTACACTTACACGGAGATCTTTGAACATTACTCTGCCGTTTATGGACCTATTTGCAAAATTCTTTTGTTGTTGTAAAGGGTTTAATTCGAAATTGGTCTTTTAGTCACTAAAGTGGAGACCTGATGATGCGATCCATGAGGAATCGAGGGGGGTTCCCTCGAAATTTATATCGATACATATAGTGATTTTAACTTTTACTGAAGTAACACAAGCATATGCTACCAAAAAATAAGATGTTGTACCAAGGTTTACCCTGGATCCAAAAGCACTGAACAGAACTCCTCAGCCTTTAAAGATATGCGTTTGGAAATTTCGGCATTGTTTAAAGAACTGCAAGCATATGCCACTATGTAACTTACAGTAATCATCATCTTAATAACAATACCTAATGGAAGCTTGGCGCGTATTCAAATAAACATTCGATCGATTATTTTAGACGTTCTTAAGACATATCTATACTAATTTTTTTAAGAGTTTGTTTGTTTGAACGCGATAATCTCAGGAACTGGTTCGGATTGAAAAAATATTTTTGTGTTGGATAGTCCATTTATCGAGAAAGGCTAAAAGGCTATATAACATCACGCTGCGACCAATAGGAGCGAATAATCGGTGGGAAATGTAGAAAAAACGGGGAAAATTATTCATCTTTGAGGGCTTCCGTTGTATATTTGAACGCGCTGATCTCAGGAACCACTAGATCGAATTGAAAAAATATTTTTGTGTTGTATAGTTCATTTGTCGAGGAAGGCTTTAAGCTATATAATATTACGCTGCGACCAATAGGAGCGAAGCATCAGTGAAAAATGTTGCAAAAACGGGGAAAACTATTCATATTTGAGGGCTTCCGTTGCGTGCGCTGCGTAAACGGTTCAAGTTACCTACAAAATATGTATGAAAGAATTATTCCTCTTGAAATGATCTTAAAAAAATGTTCGACACGGTATTATATTATTTCTATCTTTTAATATTGACTCACAATAACCTTTTTATTGTAATTTATAATCAAATTTGGTCGAAATTAATGCATTATTGGGCCATCAGTAATTGACGCAGACGAAGTCGCGGGCAACAGCTAGTATGAAATAAGAGTGTAGAACTAATCGTTATTGTATCACTGATTTGTATGTGTCGAAATATTGCGTTGCTTTACATTAAATAAAGGCAGTTAGAAATCTATTTTTGCGGTTTCTTGTATTATTAAATTTCGGTTTAACTTAACATTAATAACTAAATTTTTTAGACTGCGTAAATTATATAGCCTATGTTGCCCGAGCTATTATAACAAATCTATTGACACCTCATTTATTAAAATCGGACAAGTAGTTTAGGAGTTACGGTGGAATCACATACATGCATTGCCAAAATCATTATCCTTTTTTTGGCTTCACCGTAGTCAAAAATATACATATATTCCCGTAGTGGGGAAAAAATATTAATACTAGTGCTACATTCAATAACTAACCAACCTATAAAATTGAAGATCGTGTCACCTTCCTTCAGGCGTTTGACTGTTATTCGAATACGTTATCCATCTCCGTCCATTAACTGAAATCCGTAACCCGCCGCGCCGGTTAAATATGAAAGTTCATAGAAAATAGTTACCTATAGTATAAGGTAAGGTTCAGAGGTGATTGAAAATCTTAAGTTATAAGATGTACTAGTAGAATCCTTAGAAAATTATATTTTAGCACTCTTAAAAGCCTAAATAACAGTTTTGTACTATGAATGAGTGAATTCAGAATACTATAACATCTATTACGTTCACACACGATAAAGAAACTAAAGTATATAACAACATAAATAAAAATTATTAAACGAAGTACTAAAAACAAGCTTGATTGCTATATATTATATGAACTTCTTCGAACTTCCAAGCAATCCACAACTACAAAACGAGCTTTATAAAGGAGACAATTTATTTGTATTCTTAACAAAATATTGTATGTTAACTAAACAAATAAAAGACGACTTCTGTGGCTCAGTGGTTAGCGCATTGGCGCTCGGGAATAAAAAAGTTTACTGTATTCCTGGGTCATGGATGTGAAGAAAATATGTGTATAATGTAATAAAAATCTTAAATATATACGGATACTTGTACGGATGCTCTAATAGTGAAGAAAAACATCGTGAGGAAACCCGCACATGGCGTATTGTCCAGTCATTTGGACTAGGCTGACTATGTTGTGAGAATGCCGTACGTGCTTGGACAACCATACGACATTTAAAAAACCAACTGTCCCAGGCACTACAGTATTTCAAGAGCAGTTACTTCGTTCGTCGAGAATACTGTATAAATCATCCATTAACGGATGAAAAGGCTTAAGTATAAACCGTATGTATATTTCCGTTGTCTGGTATCTGTAACACAAGTTTTTCGGATACTTACTACGGGGCCAGACTGACGTGGTGTGAAGCGTTCATAAAGTCAAAAAAAAGTCAAAAGTCAAAAAATTTTTATTCAATTTTGGTATTTTTATACACTTATTGAACATCGGTATACATGATGCCTACCACCGGTTCGGGAACTAGCCCGGCGAGAAGAACCGGCGTAAGAAACTCGCGCGGGGCCATTTTTACCAAAAAGATGGAAAATTGTTCTTTTAAAATAAAAAAATGTATAACAATGTTATGGCTAAAATTATATAACTAGAGTACAATAGTATTTTTTTTTTAATAAAACAAGGGGGCAAACGAGCAAACGGATCACCTGATGGAAAGCGATTACCGTCGCCCATGGACACCCGCAACATCAGAGAAGTTGCAAGTGCGTTGCCGGCCTTTTAGGAGGGAATACGCTCCCTTCTTGAAGGTTTGCAGGTCGTAGTGGTCCGAAAATACTGCTGGCGACAGTTTATTCCAGAGTTTTACAGTGCGCGGCAGAAAGCTTCGGGTAAAGCGCACGGTGGAGGACTGCCACTCATCAAGGTGATGAGGATGATAAATATTTTGTCGCATGGAACGGTGGCGAAAAGTTGCAGCAGGTATAAGTCCGAACAGTTCCTCGGAGCACTCCCCGTGATATAACCGATAGAGGACGCAGAGCGATGCTACATCTCTACGTAGCTCTAAGGAGTCAAGCCTATTTGAAACACTATGGCAGTCGACAATTCGAGCGGCCCTACGTTGGATACGATCCAGAGGGAGAAGCTGGTACTTTGGTGCCCCTGCCCAGAGATGAGAACAGTATTCCATGTGAGGCCGAACCTGCGCCTTATAGAGTTGTAGGCGTTGGACCGGACTGAAATACTGCTTTGACCTGTTCAGAACACCAAGCTTCTTGGAGGCTAACTTGGCCTTGCCCTCCAGATGATATCGGAACTGGACCTCGCTCGATATGTTAATACCAAGTATTCCAATGTTGGAGGAGACAGTTATGGGTATGCTTTCAAAACGAGGACATACGACCATTGGTAACTTTTTAGCGGTGAACGCGCAAACTTGTGTCTTAGAGGGGTTGAATTGGACTAAGTTAAGCCTACCCCATTCAGAGACCTTCTCCAATGAATTTTCAATTTGAGAGACAAGTTTGTTTCGACTCTCAGTGACATTTTGCCGAGAGATGTTCGCGTGGCCGGTATATAAGGCATCACCCGTGCTGTCATCTGCATAGCAATGAATGCCATTGGTTTGTAACATATCATTGATATGCAGTATGAACAGGGTAGGTGATAGCACACAGCCTTGTGGGACACCAGCATCAACAGACAGAGTATCCGAGCATTCACCGTCGACTACGACCCTTATGCTTCTGTCTGCTAAGAAACTCGTGACCCACTTGCATAATTTCTCGGGGAGCCCATAGGCAGGCAGCTTCGAAAGAAGCACTTTGTGCCAAACCCGATCAAAGGCTTTCGCTATGTCCAAACTTACAGCCAATGCCTCTCCCTTAGACTCGATCGCCTGTGCCCAACGATGAGTTAGGTACGTCAGCAGATCACCAGCCGAGCGACCTTTACGGAACCCGTACTGTTTGTCGCTTAGCAACTGCTGAACGTCTAAGTATCGAAGGTGCTGTCTATTAATAATGGACTCCATTATCTTCGAGAAGAGAGAGGTTATAGCGATTGGTCTGTAGTTGGAAGGATTGGAGCGATCGCCTTTTTTAGGGATCGGATGCACCAAAGCTGTCTTCCAAGATGCTGGGACTGTGCCATAAGAGTAGGAGAGCCGAAAAAGACGCGTTAAGACCGGTGCCAACTCTGGAGCACACACTTTCAACACTATAGGAGGGATTCCATCAGGCCCACTCGACTTTTGGGTATCAAGGGAACGGAGAGCAACTCGCACTGAGCGCTGATGGAACCGAATATCCGACATGATGCTCTTGCATCGCGGTATAGTCGGCGGTTCCTGTCCCCCGTCATCCAGGGTCGAGTTGGACGCAAAGAGCTTGCCAAGAAGTTCAGCTTTCTCTTTTGCGTCATGGGCCAACGAGCCATTTCCTACGTGTAGGGATGGAAGAGATGGCTTACAGAAATTCCCTTCGATAGCTTTGGCGAGAGACCAGAATGCACGGGTTCCCGAAGAGAGACGCTCGAGTCTCTCGCCAATTCTACCGATGTGCTGTTTCTTCGCCCAAGCGATCTCTCTTTTGAAGGACCTAGAGGCAAGGTTGTACTCCTTTTTAAGTTTGCTGGTGTTTAAATCCTGTGCTGACACTGCATTAGCCCAGGTTTGGTAAGCTTCCTGCTTCCGGCGAGAAGCTTTTTTGGAAGATGAACCAAACCAGGGACGGAATCTGCTGCCAGTAGGGACCACAGAGGACGGAATGAAAAGTTCCATTCCTTGTAGCACCACGTTGGCAACAGAGTTGGCAGCGGCGTCAGGATCATCCGGCGAGAAGCACGCCTGCCCCCAGGGGTAGGAAGCAAAAAATGACCGCATCCCATCCCAATCTGCTAACTTGTAGTGCCACACACGACGGTATTTAGCAACACGCTGTCGCAACGCGCTCGTGAGTTGTACAGAGCTGCGGACAAGGCAATGATCCGATGAGCCAAGTGGTGCGGCCACGGATACTTGGTAGCCGTCCGGATGTGACGTCAGCAGAAGGTCCAACAGGGAAGGAATCTGACCATCCACATCGGGAATTCGCGTAGGCGCAGTAACCAGTTGTGTAAGGTCATATGCAAGGGCAAAGTCGCAGGCAGATCTCCCCGCATGATCAGTTTTACTGGAATTGAGCCAGTCGGCGTGGTGGGCATTAAAATCGCCAAGTAGTATGATCTCTGCGGATGGGATTTGCTGCTGCATGAAGTCTGTAGCCATTTGCAGATGCTCAAAGAGTCGGTCTATTTCGGGATCACCGCTATGGGACCTATAGAGGCACGCATAGACGCGGGGATGGTCGTCGCACTCTATGCGGAGCCATATGATTGAAAGGTTGGAGGAACTAACTTCAAGATTGCTGAGGCGGCGAGAGCTGATATCATCTCTGACGTACACACACACTCCAGCTTTAGGCAGAAAAGAGTGCTCAAGATTATACCCAGGGTGGGAAAGGTATGATGTGTCAGCCGGAGACGATATCTGCGTCTCGGTTAAGAAGAGCAACGCAGGCTTTGCTGTCTCAAGATGGTAATGGACGGCATTGAGATTTGAGTGTAGTCCCCTGATATTGCAGAAGTCCACTTTCAATATCTCAGGGGGTGCCTTAGCACGTTTGCTCTTGCCCCGTGCAGATTGGAGCACAGTTTTGCCCCCCCCCCCCCCCTAGAATACGAGGGGCAGCCTAGACGTCCACGCTCAGTTCCAGGGGCGCCTGAGCGTGGACGTCCAGAGAGGGATTCTCCAACGCAGTTGGTACTCGCCTGGGGTAACAAATTAGTTTTCAACTGCGGCATCATAGGGGGGTAGGGGGATTGGGCCTCCGGTAAACTCACTCACTCGGCGAAACACAGCGTAAGTGCTGTTTCACGCTGGTTTTCTGTGAGGCCGTGGTATTTCTCCGGTCGAACCGGCCCATTCGTGCCGAAGCATGGCTCTCCCACGGTTAAGTATATGGAAGTAGCCTTGCAGGGGGCCACCTCATTCCCAAGGTGTACTATCATTCATGAAATCATTAAGTTTATAATAAGCTTTACTACACAAACGTTCTTTGATTACTTTTTTAAATTTATTGATTGAAAAATGTTGAACGTTTTCTGGGATCCTATTGTATATGCGTATACATTGGCCTTTAAACGAATTCTTTACTTTACTAAGTCTAGTCACTGGTACATCAAGCTTATTCTTATTTCGAGTATTTCTATTGTGGTTGTCACTTTTCTTTTGGAATAGGCTTTCATTTTTTTTAACATATAGTACATATTTTGATAGAATATACTGAGAAGCTACAGTTAAGATCCCAGTTTCCTTATACTTATCTCTTAATGAAGTGTTGGGGGCCAGCTTGTAGATTGCCCGAACAGCTCGCTTCTGCAGCACAAAGATAGTATTTATATCTGCAGCATTGCCCCATAGCAGAATGCCATAGGACATTATACTGTGGAAGTAACTAGCAAGGCTTGTGTATTTACAAGCCTTGCTGTGTTTTCAACTGAAAAATATCTTATTTTACTTACTGCAAATGCTGCTGAACTAAGTCTGTCGGCCAATCCAGCAATATGAGGGCCCCACAGAAGTTTCGCGTCTAATGTAATACCTAAAAAGACGGCTGTATCTACTAGTTCCATACCTTTCCCATTTAATAGTACATTGGTTTTAGTTTGCCTTACATTCGGCAACGTGAACTTTATACATTTAGTTTTTTTGCTATTTAACAAAAAATTATTGACACTAAACCAGTGTACTATTTTTAGAAGAGCATTATTTACTTCGTCATAACATGAGTTTTGGCGATTAATATTAAAAATAAGTGACGTATCATCGGCAAAGAATACTATTCCGTTTTTTCATTAATAAGGTATGGTAGGCCATTTATATAAATCAGAAAAAGAAAGGGTCCTAAAATTGACCCTTGTGGGACCCCCATCTCAATTTTAGTACCTGTGGATCTTTTTCCATTTATCTCAACTCTCTGAATCTTATTTCATAAATAAGATTTTAGGAGAACGAGTGCTGGACCCCTTACTCCATAGTGGCACATTTCCTGATCAATGTTGAGTGTTGCACACAATCAAATGCCTTAGAGAGATCGCAAAAGACTCCCAGAGCATCATGCGATCTCTCCCAAGCATCAAAAATATAACTAATTATCGACGCCTGCATCTGTTGTAGAGCGTCCCTTTGTAAAACCAAATTGTTTGTTATGTAAAATTTTATTTATATTGAAGTGTGCTAGCAACTGATTAAGTATTATTTTTTCATAAATTTTACTTAGTGTTGGTAAAATAGATATAGGTCGGAAGTTAGATGGATCCGACTTACTACCAGACTTAAAGAGAGGTAAAACTTTACTGTGTTTCATTAGATCAGGAAAGACGCCACGTTTTATACAATCATTAAAGATAGTTGCTAAGTAAGGTGCAATAATATCGATTATAGATTTAATAACTTTCATAGATAGGGCCCATAAATCTGCAGTATTCTTGATATTTAACAAATTATAATGTTTAATAATGTCTTGAATAGGACCATTTCTTTAAATCTAAATTCGATTTCACACTCTTTTACGTTTTCTTTAAGTAGCAATTCAGCAGCAGCAGGAGAGGCGTTTAAATTTTTTGTGGTTGAAACTGGAATGTCAGCAAAGAATTTCTCAAAAGCAGTTGCAACTTCAATGTCGGATTTGATTATTTTACTATCTATATTTAATTTAAAAGATGAGTTGCGTCTGGTGACTCTTCCAGTTTCATTTGCAATTATTTGCCATGTTGTCTTAACCTTGTTTTTAGAATTCTTAATTTTATTTCTAATGTGAAGAGATTTTGCTGCTGAGCAAACTTGCTTAAATATTTTTGAATATAACCTTACATAACTTTTAAAATCTTTTATTCTTTCCTGTCAATGTCAATCTTTTATCTTGACACTTTTCAAAAAGAAAACAAAAGGCAGCACGTGCACCTAAGCCAAGATGGCGCGGAAAATTCTTCTGTGTACAAATAATGTAATAACTTTACAACCACACCATATTTTATGGTTGTGTAAAAAACATTGTAATAGCTGTTATATTTTTTATCTATCAAGCCATCAAAATATAGTATTTAGTCTGATTTGATATTCGTTTCACAAGTATAAACTTTGGAAACTATGTTGCTGACTGTTTCACAAGAAATAAATGAATACTATATTATAATCTAAAGAACAAGGACCTATTCTTTCTAATTATGTAAATAATTCGACGAAAGAACTTGAGATGTTTACAAAAAAAGTACTTGAGTTGCGACACTACGACGAATAGAAACTACTAGGGATGTCCTCCACATCTTGGACCTTAGTACAGTACAAATAGAGTTCAAAATGACCGCGGCCGGCGGGAGACCGTTAAACCGTTTTGAATGCATTGTACGTCAATTTTTTTTTGGGTATTTTACTAAAATTAGGCATAACACGACGATAAATCGTTTTGTAGACGAGTTATATTTACTTCTTTAGGCTTAATACTTCATTTATTTACAAACATAGTAAGAAAATCATGTCTGAATCAGTCCCATAGAAACCAATTTTTTCAAGTGAAAAATATAAGTTATTACGATGTATTTCTTTCAAATGATTATCTAAAAATACTTATAATGAGTAAAATAAACCATGTACTAATACAAAACAGTACTTACATTCGTGAAAACCAGCAAAATCCTCGAAAAAAGTACACAATACAGTAGCACACACACGAATAAATGCACGATTTTCAAATGACTGAATAAAAATGGTCGGCCACAGACTAAGTATTTTTTTTCATTCAGAATGTGGCCCATGTATCAAATATCGTAACTAATCAAACTTCTTCATACAAAAGTAGTCTGTAAGTCAGCGAAATACGGTACATAATCGAATAAAAGAGTGCGGCAACCGGCTGCCGCTTGGGTCTTAAGTGAATGGCGCAGTGCAAATGGCGCGGCAGCCGGTTACCGCTTGGGAGCCAATGGGAGCCAAATTAATGTCAATTATATTTATTTTGTTGTCATATTTATTTAATAATATACAATTATTATTAACAGCTGTATACAATTGGCTAATTATGTTTATATTATATCTAAGTTTGTTTTCCTGTGGCAACCGTTTTATGTAAGGAAATGTGAAAAATATAACCTTATTAATATTTTGTAATTTGTTTAGTGACTCTAAATAATATTCTAATTGGTTACTATTCGCATTTCCCAGTCTCCCCACTAAAATGATTAGTGTTGTATTGGGAGAGTGAGTTGTACCTAAAATATTTTTTATTATTTGTGTAAATGTTGCACCCGGCATACGGGTGTTGTACACTGACTGTTCCCCATACAACTTACTCAATTGCGCCCCGACTCCCCGACCAAGCTCATCACTATAATATATAGTGACCATGCCCGGACCCGAGGCCGATGGTACAATCAAGTTTTCATGAGAGGAGTTAGCATAAGCCTCCACACCTAAATTACAATTAATAATATTTGTTGAAACAATATTTTTTTTTAATTTAGAACAATTACAATTAATACTATTTGTTGAATCATAGATGTTATTATATTATTATAAACATTAATTTGACACAATGAGACAATCATTTATTTTCTCCGTCAAGGCTTAATGATTTTAAAAACCAAAAGTAAGCTTTTTGACTTAGCTACAAAACAACCTATTTCTAATCTCTACTAACATAAAGATTAATATTTTTCTAAAATAAGTAAAACCATACAACTATTGTTACATTTAACTTTATTTACAACATTATATAAATAATTACATTAACGAAGTCGTATAGGCACGCAGTTTATGTCGGAGTATCGATTAATGATGAGCGAGGATGGGGGCATGGAGCGGCGCGGGTGCGGGGTGCGCGGCTGGCGCGGAGTGGCTGACGACGGCGTTGAAGCCGCTGTGGTCGTCGGCGGAGTACTCTACTCTACGTACGGAGCCGTCGGCCTCCAGCAGGGAGTACTCGCCGTGCACGACGTCACCGTCGCGGCTCTCGTGCTGGGACTTGTTGTCGCCGGTGTGCCCGTCGGCCACCGAGTACGAGAACTCGTAGCTGGGGTGGCTGTCGATCTCCTGGTGCGCGGCGACGATCTGGTGAGCAGGGGCGGCGTGCACGAGGGGGGCGGAGTGCACCAGGGGAGCGGCGCGGAGGATCGGGGCGGAGTGGATCAGGGGAGCGGAGCGGGCGATGGTGGCGTATTGCACGGGGGCGGCGGCGTACTGGACGGGGGCGGCGGCGAGGAGGCCTCCGTGGCGCAGGTCGTTGCGGACGATGCTCTGGGAGGAGACGGCGCCGTGCGAGGCGTACTGGGCGGGCGCGGAGTGGTAGGCGAGAGGAGCGGCCGCGACGGTGGCGATGGCGTGGGGCTGCTCGTGCCGGATGATGGACTGGGAGGAGACGGCGGCGGCCGGGGCGTAGTGCGCGGCGGGCAGCAGGCCCGCGCTGGCCACGGCCAGGACACACGAGACCAATAATATCTGGAAGTAATGAAGATGATCGTAAATATATGAAGTACCAATTTCCAATTAAAATCTAAAAACTAGGAATATTAGTACTCAGTATCAGCACAGTCACAATACATTTACACGTTTCTATAAGTACGTAGAAGTAAATTAATATTAATAGTGTTTCAACAAAATTGTATACATTAATATTTTAATTCATTTGGGTATAATATAATATTAATATTTGCCTTACTTTTGGGAACATTTTGGTCAGTTTGAACACTTTTTGGAATTGATACATTTCTTTAGTTACATTTAGTATTTATAGTAATTTAACTGCTTAAACCTGTTTTGCTAACCTTGTGTCAACTGTAGGTCAACGTTAAAAATTCTTAACATACCAATATTTAAAGTTACAATAAAACCCAAAATAATGTGCAATGATCTCGAGCATATGACCCTTTTTTACGCGATTGCGCCAGAAGGAAGGTTAAGTTTTTCGAGTGTTTGAATATATTATGTATGTATGTATATTTCTTTGCATGCTCTATAACCTAAGCGGCTAGTCGCTTGAGAGAAATCATTAGATTACTAGCTGACCCCGACAGACGTTTGTTGGTTGACAAGACAGAACTCTCTTAAATATGAACTGGAATTAATAAACAACTAAGGAGTAGGTTACTCCTACACCTACTCCTACAACCTACACCTTTTCCAATATTAAAAGAAAAGGTCCAAAAAACCTACATCTATATTTATATTTGATACGATACGAGTACTAACGTCACTCAATTGTTTTGCCTACCCGGATCATCTCCATTAACACTTGAACTTTATGGTATGGTATTAAAGTTCAAATTGACTTTTAAGTATTATTACGAATCATTTGTATGGGAGTATACAAAAGTGTTGTTTTTAGACTTTTTCAGGCATTTATTTTTCTCTTCGTAAAAACCATACTCGTACTTCAAGGAATATTCTCAAAATCCTTTTTTGAGAATATTCCTTGAAGTACGAGCGAAATCGGTTCAGCTGTTCTCGAGATTTGCCCTCAGCAACATATTTTGCGATTCATTTTTATATTATAGATTATGATTAAAAAACTGTTTAAACTATTTACACGCTTGGTCAACACGACTTTTTGCCGCTACTCTAAATATATTATTTTCCGACAGTTATAATATTTGAGTATTCATGAAAAAAATCGAATGAAAATTAGCGCTCGAAGGGTTCTGTACAAAACGTCAAAAAATATGTAGTTATCACGATTGTTGAGACTGATCTGGTGACACACGAACTGAATATACACCTAAGTTGTTGATAGTGTGAATCTACTTTTTTGAGTAGGTATAAGTATACCTATTCAAAAAGTAGGTGAAAAGTAAAGTTACTTTTCACCTATTACCTACCTAACATTTCTCATCTTCCAGGTATAAGTACATACTAATATTTTTATCAAGTGTTTTGAAGTAGTATGCATAGGTATGCTTAATGTATACATTACACTATAATAGGTATGTACTAGGTACTAACTAAATTCTAGATATTGTAATTGATTACGTAGTCGATTTCAAATATACAGTTATTGTTAGTGTCGCAAAAACTGTTATACGAAATCAACAACTAGCCGATTAGTTTTATAGCGTTCAGTTGTTATATATATTGACTACAATTCTTAGGTCTTATATCACTTTTTGCTGAGCTACTCGAGTTAACATGTCTCAAATACAGGTATTTTTCTTTTGTAACAAAAATTAAGCTGTAACAAATTTTCAAAACTTCAGTGGTAGTAAATATTATTTTAACTATCTTTTACTAATATAAGAGTTTATTCAATAAAAATTACAATAATACAACAAACATAAAATTAACAATAAAACTAGAGGGAAATAAAAAAACTAAAAATTAGTACTAACAAAAAGAAGACTTACCTACAAATAATCTATATCTAAAAAAAAACTATAAATAGAAAATCTTCCCCAGGTCGTCCCCATCTGGCAGAGTACCTAGCAAACTGATAGCATTGCCTCGTTGGATAGCAATGGCTATCCGTTGTGCCAGGTAGTTACCGGCTCTAGGGTCTCGGGTGGCTTCAGTAAGCTTTTTAGAGATTTCTTTAAAAAGCTTATGTGCGCCCGGACCCCATGCGCCTAGGGTTTCCACCCCAAACGGTTCAAATATGAGGCTCCGCTAAGGTTCTCATACTTGCGCCGTTTGAGGTTCTCCGCTTGGTTTGCAGCCGCGCCCGCACAGCTCGAGGTGCCCTGGATATGGGACGGAGCAAGAGTATCTACACAAGTAGCGTCCCATACAAGAGCCCGTCCCACACTCCAAGGAACCAGGGTCATTCCATCAGGTCTCTTGCCATCGTCGCGCGCTAGACCGGAGGGCTCCAATATAGCTGGCACACCGGCGGTGACAAGAGCCCGACGAATGAGGTCATTCAGACTGTGATGCCGGGAAATGCGTCCAGCGCTTCGTGAGCAGCACAGCCCGTGATAACCGTGGCTGTCTACGTTCGCGCCGCAAACACACTGATGAGGGACGACATGGGGGGCACCAAGACGCAGGGCAGTGGCTAGCCGAAATGTATTGCGGCCCAGCAGTGTTCCAGTATTGGCTGACGGTAGTGCCTGCAGCCAAACGCCCGACTCCCACTTCTCTACAGCCAAAAGACGAGCCCGCTCTGCAGGACTGGAAGACGTGTTAAAAAGTCTATTCCGTACCAGTCTGCAGATGGGCTCGTCCCAAATCGTCTTTTGCTGATAATTAATTGTCCGAGTCTCAATTGTAAAAAATGTGTACCTAAGCAGTTTCAACTTTTAATGTTACAGGTATTTTTTGTATTCACTATCATTGCGTTTGTTGCCACACAATTTGTCAATGGACATGACAAGGGCTACTCATCCGTGCACTACACCAAACACGATGGCCATCCGAAGGAAGTCCACGGACATCATCACCATGTTGATTATCATGTATGTATAAAAAAAAACATGCTATGGACGCTTCACACCACGTAAATCTGGTCTGTGCGAAGTATCCGAAGAACTTGTTTAACGTGGACAAGACAGCGGAAAGTATATTTAACATTTTTATATTATACATAATATATTTACGATTTTTATTGAATTATACTTAATAATATAATAAAGAGGAAAAGTTTGTTCGTTTGTTTGCATTGAATATGCTCCATAACTACTGGACCGATTTTGATGAAATTTAGTACAGATATAGATTAGACCACGGGGCTATATAGGCTACTTTTTATTGTGGCAAAATGTACGGTTACCGCGGTATTTCTTTTTGTACGCATGAAGTTGCGTACAACATCTAGTATTTAATACACATCCTTGGCCCAAGAATACATAATAAAACTTTTTATTCCTTCGGCGGAATTCGAACCCCAGCGTTAGCACCAACGCGCCCAACCACTGAGCCACAGAGATCGTCAAATTTATATCAATACTAGCTGACCCGGAAAACGTTGTTTTGCCTTATAAATTATTTCTGTATGTAAAATAGATAGTAGCCGATTCTCAGAACTAGAGATCTAGATATAAAATTTGGTAAAAATCGGAAATGCCGTTTCGGAGGAGTACGGTAACTAACATTGTGTCATGGAAATTATATATTTTCGATATAGTAAAATAGTAAATATAAAAGTCATTGTAAAAGTAACAGTTGACATGAATAAAATGGAGGAGGTCTTGCGTCTGTTTCATTTACAATGTATTTTTCTGCTACAGACTCACCCGAAGTATGAATTCGAATACAAAGTCGAAGATCACCACACGGGCGACATAAAGTCCCACCACGAGGAACGCGACGGCGACAAGGTCAAGGGCTTCTACAGCCTGCACCAGCCTGATGGCCATGTGAGGGATGTGCACTACCACGGCGACCACCACACCGGGTGAGCAACAGACACACGTCCTATTACGAGAGTCATGATGGGGAATTAGTCAAGGCCAAAGGGCTACTGCACCACACATAATATGTATTTAAGTAGCATAATATGTAAGCCACGTTTGAGTATCACTAACACAAATAGTGAAAACTTTTGTTTTAGTGATAAAAGTCAACAACAACAAAATGGTTATTTGTGTAAAAAATTATCACCTGTAAAAATGTTCTAAAAATAATACCTAAATTTAATTATCTTAAACTTCTTAAAGGATATAATACGTCTGGGATAGGATACGTGTCATTTGAAATTGATTAGCAAATTCGTGCTGAAACGTGGCTGAAACGTTTTAGCACAATAAGTGTCATTACACTTATCTATAAGCTTTGTGTCGCTCAAAGAGCTATGGAGAGGGCTATGCATGATGTCTATCTACGTGATAGTATCAGAAATAAGGAAATCCGTAGCAGAACTAATGGATACAGGCCGCGAACATCGGTCACACTGGACAATGGAGAAGGCCCAAGTCCTGAAGTGGACGTCACCAGACTGAAACGACGATTATTTGATCCAATAAATTACATTGGGTGCACCAACCGGCCCGGCAGTTTTAAATAATTTAACAGATTTGACATTATTCAAGACTATGCCAAAATAACGAAACAGATTTTTCAAATTGATATAAAAGCAGTGAACATTTTTATGTATCCTCATGAACTCAAGTATAATATATTTTTTTTCGAATTATTTATTTATTTTTGTTACAGATTTCATGCTGATGTCAAGTATGACATTCATCACATGATGCCGAAACATCATCACTGATTGGATTTTCTACTGACTTAAAAATTCCTTTGTTACGTTTTTATTAATTGTTAAAGATTTTGTATTAATAAAATACTTGTTCATATATTTTTTTATATATTTAAACTTTTATGAGAAACTCTAGCTAACATTCAAACATTTTTTTTTGCTGAAAATGCTTATCTATTAATCTTTGGTAACAGATAAATACGAATATATTCTATGTGTGGTACATTTTTGGTACCGGCGATAAAATATAAATTTTTAACAAAAGAAATAATAATTAAACAAGTAGTAAATGTACAATTTTCTTATTACATTGTTAAATTATTAATTATTATAAATCGTACAAAAATAAATGGGTCCCGCCTGCTACCTAACATAATATTAATTATTTCGTTTAAGGCCCCCACAGATGAGAGGCCGATCGTTTCAGTTAGAACTGACGTCAGTTCGGCCTGAACGGATTCGAGCACACACACGGAAAAATCGCATCCAACCCAATTTACGTCAGTTCGGCCTGAACTGATTCGGGCCCACACACGGAAAAATCGCATCAGTCCATTCTGGTTTGCCGCGCTACGGTCATGTTTATCAATTTTGTATTTAAACACCGCGAAAACTCATACAACACTTGTACACGATACACTCCCGCTCGGCCGCGGCTCGGGCAAGAACTGAAGCGATTTGTCCACACACGGTCCGAACAGGCCGTGCGTTCAGTCCGCCAGGTCACGCCAGAATTAATGTTGCCAACTTAGTTATTTTACAAAATTTTACTAAATTCAGTATTTTATTCCCTCCTTAGTAGAAATCTTCTGCTGATGAGTTAATTATGAAACGTAATGCATTGGATGCGGTTGAGGACATAAATAGTTACTTTTCTAATGTTGGCAAAGAGCTAGCTGAAAAATTTACAGGGTGTGAGAAAAATTACATAAATACAAAATCTAATTGTTTAACAAACTCCTTCGTACTAATACCACCAGATGAGGCAGAGGTAGAATCTCTCATCTTAAGCTTAAAAAATGATTGTGCCACTGGTTGGGACTCTATACCAGCTCGATTTCTAAAAATGATAAGACATGTTATTGTATCGCCGCTTACTGTTTTGTTTCAGACATGTATTAAGGAAGGCTGCTTTCCAAAAGTTTTCAAAAGGTCTCTCATTACTCCTGTTCACAAGGGTGGGGCACGAGATGGTGTCACAAACTACAGACCGATCTCTGTGCTTACAGCACTATCTAAAATCTTAGAAAAGATGCTTAACGTGAGGTTAAAACAGTTTTTAAATCGGTACAATATTCTGTCCAGCTCACAATTTGGTTTTAGAATGGGTATGTCGACAGAAGACGCTGTGGGTAGCTTGACAGAATATGTCACTGAAAAACTTGACGGGAAACAAAAGTGCCTTGGTGTTTTTCTCGACCTTGCCAAGGCATTTGATACCGTTTCGATACCTACACTTGTGGACAAATTAGAGCGAATTGGAATAAGAGACTCAGCCCTGCTTATCTTTAAAGATTTCCTTAGTGGTCGAATGCAAAGGGTTAAGATAAGAAATTATATTAGTTCCGACGCAAATGTAACATTTGGAGTTCCGCAGGGCAGTATCCTTGGTCCAAGTCTTTTCCTTATTTACATAAACGACCTATGTAATATGTCCCTAACTAGTTGCAGGTTGTTTACCTATGCCGATGATACGGCTATAGTTTTTTATGGGGATACTTGGACTGAGGTACAAAATGTTGCCGAAAACGGACTGCAGAAGGTGGCTTATTGGCTCAGAGAAAACTTTCTTACTTTAAATATTTCTAAAACTTCGTATATCCAGTTCCAAACTATTAATTCTTATGTGACGGATATTAATCTTAAAATACACACATGTGCCTCTGAGCGAAATTGTACTTGCATAAAGATAAAAAAATCCAATACCATTAAATACCTCGGTATCGAACTGGATAATAAATTGAGTTGGCTTCCTCACATTGAGGTTATAACAGCACGCACGAGAAAACTAATCTGGACTTTCAAAAAATTACGCTATGCCGCTGAATTCGATCTACTCCGTACTGTTTACTTTGCCTTAGCACAATCGGTTATTGGATACTGTGTGAGCGTGTGGGGTGGAACCGGCAAGTCACATCTAATTCAGCTTGAAAGAGCCCAAAGGTCTTTACTAAAAGTAATGACTTTTAAACCCTACAGATTTTCAACCACACTTTTATATAAACAATGTGAACTGCTCAGTATTAGACAGTTATTCATCTATAATATAATAGCCAAACAGCATGTCCATACTCCTTATAACCCGTAACGCAGTAACAAACGTCGTATACCAAACGTACTCCCCGCATCAAATTTTCGTACAACCTTCGCAAGGCGACAACGTGCACATCTCGCAGTATTTCTATATAATAAAATTAATAAAAAATTAAACTTCTATCCTCTTTCACTACATGAATGCAAAAAAATTGTGAAGACTTGGCTTTTGTCCTTAAATTATGAGGAAACAGAAGACCTGTTTAACAATAAGTCACAATAACTATTTAGGAACTATGAATTATTAATTATGTGTATAATATATATACTATTATATATGTATATTTATGTATTATAGTATTATATGTGTGTATCTTCCTATATTTATTATAACATATATATATATATATATATATATATATATATATATATATATATATATATATATATATATATATATATATATATATATATATATATATATATATATATATATATATATATATATATATATATATATATATATGTTATAATAAATATAGGAAGATACACACATATAATACTATAATACATAAATATACATATATAAAGTTTAGGTGTCAGAGTCTTCATAGGACTTGTGTAATTAACAACTAAGTCAATAAAGATTATTATTATTATTATTATTATTATAATTTAGTTATTAGTAGTGTTTTAGTAGGAAAGAGCCAGACAGTAATCATATGCAAAATGGCCTAGGTTAAGCACAAAAAAAACATCTTATCATAATAATACATTCGTCCGTAATTTTCTTAAAACTACCCGTTTAATTACTTTATACGTAATATTTACTAGTAGGTATATTTTTATTTAATGGTAAAATATATAGTAAAATTCAAGAATGAAAGAAATGAATATAACAAAGCCTAAAATACAATGGTTTTTGGGAGGCTTCAGGAATTCCTAAGTAGCTTCTTTAGTAGTTTTTTTAGTATTTTTTAGTAGAATTCAATACGAGTTTAGTAGTTTCACAAAAACAGAGCTGGCAATACTGGAACGAATCGCTTCAGTCCGTACGGCCGATCGCATCGATCTCGAAATTGCACACAGACGATACGATTTTGCATCCGTTCAGGCCGAACTGAAGGCATACCGGATCATGTATGGGGCCCTTTAGGCTTTCAGCACAATCTTGTTTCGGTCTTTTTAGTGCGTTGCTTAGGTAAGGTTTTTTGGAGTCGGGTTTTTTATTTTTTATTATGTATTTTATTTCAAATTTTGTAGCTTATCCAACACACACTTGGCCTTTTTAAATAAAAAATACGACATTAAAAAACGAAGACAAAAATAAAAAATATTTGAATGCAATGATTACTTTATTCGTATTATTTAATTAAAATATGGTTGTAAAAATTCCTGATTTAATTTAAATAAATGCCATATTTATAATATTTTCGAAATCTCATTTGATTTAATATATTTCGATACCCAACGCGATAAGTTTGGTAAAAAAAGTTGAACTACAAAGGCGTTGTCTTTTTTGGCCATTTTGGTGTTTTCTTTAATTGGCTATCTAAGGTACGTAAGATAAGTACCTATGTACTTGGGTTTTCCAGATGAATCCAACGACACATTAACTGTCGAAATCAATCAACAATAAAAATAAACATTTAACACATAAAAGTATATGACAGACTTTGCAGTAAAAATTGTCATATCAGTTATTTAAAATAGAAATAACTAGCTTCTCCCGGAGCTCCGCCCACGTTAATACAGTGTCGGGTATCCTACCTGAATACTTTATTTTTCAAGATCAAAAGTAGCCTATGTATTAATCCAGAGCCTCAACTACTACCATACCAAATTTCATTAAAATCTGTTCAGTAGTTTTTGTGTGAAAGAGTAACAAACATCCACTCATCCAAACATCCATCCATCCTTACAAACTTTATATTTATAATAGGAGTAGGATTAAAGTGCTCAAATTATTATTTTCTTTGATTTGGGGATAAAAAGTTTCAGAAATCAAGTCACTTTCATCGCAGCCGTCGAAAATGTCACGAAAAAATAATTTATAATTGATAAATGACGTCATCCGTCAATTTTTCCACAAATGACGCCATAATTGTCATAAATGGCTCTTGCCACTGTCAACGTGCCGGCCACACTCGAGCCGAACGGTTTTGCACGTGACGACGACAAGAGACCTGATGGTATGATCCTTATTCCGTGATGCCGTGGAAAGCCGCTGGTGTGGGACGCTACCTGCGTGCTGATGCTGGCGGTGTCTGTGTGATGCGACGGCCACTGCAAAGGTAGCGGGGGCGGCAGCTGCACACGCCAAGACCCGCAAAATATGAATTCATCGGTGATGGATAAATTTTTCTGTCTTTTGGCATCGAAACTATGGGTTGGGACCCAAACGCCAAGCTCTTTTTTAAAGATTTAACTAAAAAACCGGTAGCTTACCTCGGCCAACAAATCAGTTTGGCCACACAGCGAGGCAATCTCTTAAACGTACTCTACCCGCAGTCTCCGACCTAGATACAGATTTTTTATAGCCCTTTTTTATTTAGACACTAAGTTATGTATAATTTGAATAATAATTTATATATTTTAATTAGTTCTTAGGTAAATAATCATAGCCGTGTCATTGTAATAAGTATTTGTAGATAGTATAAGTAATCTAACAATGCTTAGAATAAATTTTGAACGTGATATAGCCATGCTTCGGGCCGGCTTGACCTGATAAATATAACGGCTTACAGAAAACCGGCGTAAAATAACTCTTGTGTTGTGTTTCACCGAGTCATTGAGGTTACTGGAGGCACAAGGCGGGTCGGAAAATTTGAGGACCAGGAACACAAGTGCGCTAAACTCGAGGAGCTACTTAACAGCAGTGCAACAATTTTTTTGCGATCCATGTCACTATTCTTAAAAGCACGCCAAATACAGCTGATGACCATTGAAGGTATGGTCACCTGAACCTTGCGCTTACCGCACGAAATCGTATCGTTGCAATTCGCACCGTTAGTTCCTGCGATGCGGCGTCGCATTGCATCGCATCACATTTTTGCCCTTAGACTATTAGAATATTAGACAAGATTAATAAGTATTTTGTAAAAAGGTCAGGTCTCAGATTTGCCTAATACTATTACTTTCCAGAATAGGATTCCTTTTAGCAACACAATAAAGTAGTTTGATTAATAAAGGGCCAACAACATTTTTTTTATCCTCACTATTAGATTCTTAATAATTACTTATGATTCGTTTTATGTAGCTTTGATTCTAGAGATTTGCCAAAAAAAAAATTAACAGATGACTACCTCTACAACATTCTTTTGATTTTTTTGTTGGCTGGCTCTTAAATTCGGTACGGGATATTAATAAACTGTGCTTTTTTTAAATTAAAAATGTATTAGAAAATTAGAAAACATTGCAATAGAAAACAAGTCGTTAACAAATAATATTCATAAAATATTATCAGTAATGGTGATGGTGGGGTACTTGATGGTGGGTGGAGTATTTCACGTCGCTGTGGAATCTGAAACAGAAAAAAATATGATAAAAGCTTGGACCTTGCTCATCGTAATTGCTTAGTTCAAGAAGTTCTGAGACAAAGGTGTTTATTTTTTTGATGTCTCTATGTCCTTTATTCATTTGAAATTGATTCTGAAAGAACCCACAGTACCTTGATATCACTTTATCACACCACAAATGTAAGGACACTGTGTGATATTAATGTGTATTAATAATTAATTATCTGCCTGAGACAACATTTTTTAAATAGTTCTCTACTTTAAAAGCATAGAAGCGTATATAATAACTGTACACATCTATATAAGTCCACATCCTAAACTACTGCCATACCAAATTTCATCAAAATCCGTTCAGTAGTTTTTGCATAAAGGAATAACAAACATCCATCTAATCATCCATCCTAAAAATTTTCAAATTTATAGGTATTAGGATACAGTGTGTTCGTGTGCTGAATGCTCACCCGGTGTGGTGGTCGCCGTGGTAGTGCACATCCCTCACATGGCCATCAGGCTGGTGCAGGCTGTAGTAGCCCTTCACCACGTCTCCATCACGAGTCTCGTGCTGGGACTTGATGTCGCCGGTGTGGGGGTCAGACACTTTGTATTCAAATGTATATTTGGGGTATGCCTGAAATTAAACGGAAACATATGTAACATCATACAGGTTTTCCTGAGACGATTATATATTTTGCTAAGCAACAAGATTCACCAAGACTTGTGAAAGAAAATATATTATTTTAAGTCGATAAATATGGTAAACATAATTTATTGCAGGTTTTCATGAAACTCATATATATTTAGCTAAGCAAATTGATTGTCTTTGTGACAATACATTTTTATATCTAGTATTACTTAAATGTAACTAAAATATATACTTTTCAAATAGGTCTATTAGACTTACATGATAGTCAACGTGACCATGATGATCGTGGCCGTAGCCCCCATGTCCCCCATGTCCCCCATGGACGTGGACGATCTCCGGATGACCGTCGTGGCGGGAGATGTGTGCGGACGAGTAAGCGTGGCCGTAGGTGAGTTCAGCCACGGCGACCAACATGGCGGCGATGCACACGACCTGTCATGAGTTACATGTAAGTGATGATGACGATGATAAAGGTGATGATAAATAAAACATATTATTATAATCAGATTACTCAATAATCACTGTTGCCCATGTAAATCTATCTTAGATACGGTTACCTCAATATTAAGATGAAAATAATGATTTCATGGGTTTATCAGCCATATTATATAAAAACATCCGTATGATAATACAATTCAGATTTCGAAAGCAAAATTGTATGTAGCATTGATGCCATTGCAATATTACTGAATAGTGTTTCAATCAATTCCACGGGTAATTATTGGTTTCTAGTGCTTATGTTACATCAGATCTAGAGTACTATTATTACTCTTGTTGACTGATTTGTTTTATTGCATAAATGAATAGTACTCTTAAAAATGACTAACTTCTCAGAATAAACAGTAAATTAAAAATCAATATTTTCAGAGGTACAGAGTGATTTGTAACACAGAATTTGAGTGACATGAGTCTTGAGAAAACGTTCCAAACAAAAGTCTGACGTTACGCGTTCCTGCAATCGTATGAAATATAATATAGGTCGCAAGAATATATTTGCTTATGTCTCCGAAATTATTGCGCTTAAGTTAATAATTGCTCTAATCAATATCTTTGTATTTCATGTAAGTAAACTAAATAATATATAGGTTCCTTTAAACATTACGTAAAACATAATCCTACTTTTTGTAACTTTTTAATGCACCTAATTACGAAACTACACAAAAAATTACTTTTTTATATTTTCAGGAATTAACATTTCAGAATATAAAATGAGATATATAATATTATAATTAACAGCCTCCGTGGTCTAGTGGTTCGAGCATTGGCTATCGCAGGTCGTGGGTTCGATTCCCGCATTGGAACAACAAAAATATTGTTTCCAAGTTTGGTTAGTCTGTGAGACAATGCAGGCTGATCACCTGATTGTCTGAAAGAAAAATGATCCATGCGTCGGATGGATCTGATCTCTCGTCAGTCGTGTCAGTTATCCGTTTCACTGGATTATGACAGTAAAGGAAAAGAGAGTGCTGTTGTGTACTGCGTACACACTTGGGCACTGTAAATTACTCCTGCGTAACTGGCCTGGTTTCAACGAACCCGGTCACCGTCACCGAAATCGGTGTGCGAGTTATATATTAAATGAGATATTTTACATGTAGTCAACTAGGTACCCTATTAGAGTGCCATGAAGCATGAAATTTCACCGATAAATATGCACAATAATTGATACCGGGTTGTTAAACGCTTAAAGTTTTTTGTCTTACCTTAGAGAACATTGTGTTTGTTAGTTTCTCGATAAACTGATGCTGTGACGTTAAAACGCTGGCTTTATATATTAAAATAACAAGGGTATTTGACAATATAGATTTCTCTCGATCGGTTAAAATTATTGGCCTTATTGTTCGATATATTTAGAGTAGCAAATTGTCTATGTATCGCAACTGCGGTGGAGGGTGTTACGTTTGGTTTAGGCAACTCTTTCATTAACATATTTTTCACTTCCACGCTCTGGTTGTTCACAAGTTCATGTATAGTGTGAAATGTTAGGCAAATATTAATTATCTCAAATTAATTGGAAATGCTATAAGTTGGTTCTGTGATTTGAATGGAATCATGACATAAAAATAATTTTATTGCTTCAAATTAATTGTGAAATACATTGGGCGTTTTAACCGCTTTTTATTAAGAAAGTTGCAATCACAAACTAAAATATTATTAGATTGTAAAATTTTCATTCATGTGTCATTTTCCGTAATTATTTTAATTCAGATTCATGTATAAGTGGAGATATTCGATAAATTGTTAATCATATTTTATATTAATATTTGTTGAAATTAGTTAAAATATGAGTTAAAAATATGAAAGGATTATAACGGTATAGGTCACATATCTGCAGGACATGCTGTTGTTATCCAGATATTTAATTAATTTTTAGTTGCCGGTAATTGTTTTATAATAAAATTTTCAATTTTAGTTATTTTTTGGCATTTAATTGTGGAATTCAATAGGTTTATACCTAAGAAAACTGTCATTACCATTGACTTGTCATTGATATATTATAAACAAAATATTCAAAATAACAAGAAACTAAGAGAACATAATTTTTGTATTGGAATAAATAATGTAATTTGCATAGGTACTAAAAATATTTTCCTATGTACCCTTGATTTTAAAATGATGCAACAAAAATAATATAACATAAACGGGAGAATGCAAAAAAATGAGTTTTAAAACAAATGAAATATTTTTTAATTTAACTTAATTTTGTATTATAGTACCTATATATAATTTTATTTTATAGTACTACCTAAATTAAAATGAGTTCATGAACTCGCGCTGTATTCGTTATTACCACCTTGAACTTATTTCTCTTTTTTGCTGTCATAAAAACTATGATTTATAATTCGTTTGTTTAAATAATCCTATAGAAAATTGCATTTTATTGCAGCCTTGCAATTTTCATAGAAATGAAAGATATTAGATACACTTAGCTAAAATGTATCATCTATACCTACTAATATTTTAAACAAGAAATATTTCTTTGTTTGTATGTTTATTTGTTTTCTTATAATAAATTGAAAAGGCTCCGAAACTCCAGAAGCCAATTTCAATGAAATTTGGTACGGTTATAGAATAGACCACAATGTGTCCTACTTTATATTCCGGGAAAATGTACGTTTCTGGTGGGATTTACTTTTGCGCGTACGAAGTCGCGAGAAACATCTAGAAATAATTAAATGAAGATTGAAACGATGGGTATACAAATATGACAGTAACAGACATTTATACTGCAACGACCTGTAGCAATTATTGTTTTTCTTCAAAATTTAGAGCTTGTGTTTGCAACACATAACAAAGGTTAATAAGTTACATAGTTATTTTAAATTAGTATTAAAGAAATGATAAAATACCAATTAATATTACCTATAACAATAAGCCTGAGATCGATATCATTATCGTAACTGCAAAGGAAACTACTTTGATATTATTAAACTCTCGGTCAAGGTGAGAACGCGTTGATGTCTTTTGTGGGTGTTTAGTGCGTACCTACAAAAGACATCAACGCGTTTAGAAATTTATTGTTAGTGTGTAAGTGCTTTTTATTATTAGAATATTTGTTGATAAGTAGAATAATATGCATAAAATAAATTTTTCATAATATTGTTATAGCACATTTAATTGTATACAACATACAAAAACAAATGCATAGATTAAAAAAATGTTCTTTAGACAGTATATATATATACTAAAGGTATTTTATTAAATATATTATAAAACACAATGTACCTCCACATTGTTTTGCAACTTTTAAAATAAAAAACATATAAAATGTAAAAAAATATTTTATTTATGTATTTTTTTATATTTTTAATAGGATATTAATGAAAATTGTAGGAGAAGATAGAAGGAGGAAAGGTATTTTAGGCGTTGTCTTAATTCATCTAAGTGTAACATTTGGTAGGTAGGCTCAATGATGTATGGGGACGTGGTATCTGGGGACCAGATGATGCGTGCCGTATCTCACGTCAGCGCGGAATCTGCAAAAGGAAGGATAATGTTAGCTATTGAAAAAAAAAAATAATAACCTAACCTAACCTAATATAAATTATTAAAGCAAATTGTATTTTTTCACATGACTTAATCCACATATGGATAACTAGCTGTTACCCGCGGCTCCGCCCGCGTAAATAGAGTATTCCTTGGGAACACTGTACTTTTTCGGGATATAAAGTAGCCTATGTTTTAACCCAGAGCCCAAACTACTACTATACCAATTTTCATCAAAATCCGTTCAGTAGTTTTTGCGTGAAAGAGGAACAAACATCCACCCATCCATCCATCCATACATCCTCACGAACTTTCACATTTATAATATGAGAAGGATCATCTGAAGAACTTTCAATGTGTAGCATGCAGTCTAACGTTTATATCCTACTTTAAAATGAAATGTAATGCAACGTAATGTAATGAGCCATTTACCCAGCGTGGTCGTCGCTGGCGTAGTGGACGGAGCGCTCGGAGCCATCGGGCTGGTGGAGCGCGTAGTAGCCCGTCACTACGTCACCATTACGGCGCTCGGCTTGAGCCTTGATGTCCCCGGTGTGGTGGTCTACTACTTTGTATTCGAACGCGTATCTGGGATGCGTCTGCAATATAATAAAATGTTACATTGTGTTTCATAAATACACAGTACCTGGGAGACCGAGCTTTGCTTGGAGTTTAAGTAGAACCATAAAATAATCTTAAAAATCAAAAATATAAAAGAAGGGATTCGAACCCGAGACCAATTCGTATACAACAAACAAATTACTATTCTACCATACAGCTGACATTAATAGTGTCGAAATTATTTAAGTATTGTTGTTCGATGAGATAAAACTTAGTAACTTAAAATGTGCGGTTTCACCATAGGTCATATCCCTGATGAATCTTTCTCCCTCAAAACCTTCTGCATAAATATAAAAGATTGTCTTGTTTAAACATTCAATGGTTAACTTAGCTAGCTAATGCCGTTTGCGATTACTTGAAATGGTTCAAAATATAATATCACCATCACAATTCATCACCACATTCATTCATTCATTCATCGTAGTAGCAGTCGCAATCTTTTTTAACCCCAAACGAAAACAGAGGGGTGTTATAAGTTTGTCGTGTCTGTCTGTGTCTCTATTCGCAAGATTGTAGCTCCCAACCGATTTTGATCTAGTTATTTTGTATTTTTTTTATTTAAATTATCTATTGAAATGTCTTACTAACATACACATCTGAAAAGTATAACTTACGTAGTAGTCAATGCTATGTCTCTGATGGCCATGTCCGAGTCCGTGGCCGTGCGCCAGCCCATGTCCAAGTCCGTGGCCAAGTCCATGCCCAAGTCCGTGGCCAAGTCCGTGGCCAAGTCCGTAGTACCCGTGGCCGTGCGCCGGCGCATACGCCACAGGCACGATGGCCGCGTGGCCGTCGTGCTTGCTGACATGTACGGAGGAGTACGCCGGCGAGTGGGGAATCAGGTTCGCCATCGCTACGGCGATTATCGCGGCGAAACACACTACCTGCGAATATATATTTTTTTCTAAATATTATGTACAGTCGCAGACAGATCTGTTACACATCTTTCGACACTATAACTCGGCAATAAGGTTCAAAATTGATACACCGATTTTGTTGGCGACCGAACAAATAATTCAAAATAAAAAACAAAGTAAAAAACTGTAATTCAGTCTCTAGAAAAGTTTACAATATTTGTAAAAAAAATATTTCAGATGCTACACAGCGTTTAGATACCTCAAGAATTTTTAAAAATTAGATATATTTTATGCTTATTATGTGCAAGCTGAACAATAGCTGATTTTGAGAAAATTCAAATTTGACTGCAGATTGATGCAGGATCCGATGTTTCTGTCATCGAATACCTACTTTAAGCACATTTATGACTTATTAGAAAATTGTTAGGTACACTGTCACTATTTAATTCACTTGAAAAACAAAAAAACTTTTATTTACACTCCTTACTCGAAAACTTTATATATCTTAAAAATGAAAACTTTGAGGCTTCTCAAATAATATTTTTGTAAAAAATTATTATACCTTCGAGTACATTTTGTTTTGTTCTAGTAGCTATTTGCTAACTGATACACGTTAACGAAAATTGCGTTTTATATATCCATACTTACTTCAATTAAGTTAAATTAGGATTTCACTATAATGTTATATAATTTTAGCTATTATTTAACCACATGTTCGCGTGTTATTGTTGTATACAACCTGTTTATCCTTGTCCTTAAAGTCACTAATTAACGAAATATGTATTGATGAATCTAATGAGTGTAATATCATGTCATACAAAATTTATCATTACCTACCCATAGAAGAAGAAAAATAAACACATGAATAACGAATACATTATGAGGGAAGATAAATATGGGATGGTGGGGCAGAACGGGATACTTAAGGTTCAGAGCATTATGCTCACAACAACACACATCACAAATACTTATATAGTTTTAAAATAACTCTTAGCTGACTATTTATATGGACTATTCATATCAATAATAAATAAGTCTTAATATTGCGAAATGTAAGAAAAAGGAAATCAACATATCTTTAAAAACCGTGAGGATAAGGGATAGGAGGACCTTTAAATTTAATATAATTATTTATTTGCTGATGGCATACTTTTGGTGCTTTTTGTCTTGTCTTTTTTCTTATATAACCACATTTTTTTTTGTTTTTGACATTTCTGCTCCTTTGAACTTAGCAATATAGGCATGCTTAGTATACCGTACCCTTTTTTGCTCATATCTAATAGGTACAGATGACATTTTATAATATTTGAAGCGTATCAGCTAAAATCACTTTTTTATCAATAATGTTAATAAAATATAGCAACGGATTTTTGAAACTCGAAGATCTGTAGATGATAGAATAGAATATGTGCGCGGTCTTTTGGAAACACATGAAAAGCCTAGTAGCCCGTCTTCCCTCCACTTCATCTTAGCCCACCTTCCCCTACTATAGTTTTTCACTGTTGCGAAACCTTTGCGTACTTGACGGACCTATGCTATACTTGAGTACATAATACTATGCTTAAGAACCTCTTAAGTTTGGATATAATACTATAATATATAAGAATTTCATTTTAAAAAAGTATACAAAACTTTTGCAGGTAATAGCAATAGATCATAGAAAATTCATTAAATCCTTTTAAAAAACATCTTTAAATGATTGTAAGACTCCACACAGTTTCTTGTTTAAGGTATAAATAGAAAAAAGTAGAATAAGTGAAGGAATCATGCATATTTGTAACGTTTTAACCATGATGCATTTATTTTCTTCTTGTTTTAAAAAACTAACGGGTATAAAATTTTTAAATACCGGATATAATTATATAACTAATACGGCTATTTGAACGAGTTTTTGTTCATTCCTGCCTTAGAAATCCACATAATTGCAGCATTACTTATTCTATTATAACTAATTAGCAAATATTTTAAGACAATTAAATTATATTATAGCGGTACAGTTTGTAAGGTAAGTTTGAGTAAATTGGTCGTATTTGAACATTATACTATTGGGGTTATAAGATTAAAATATTTTTAAAGTAACTGACTAATCGATGACCTCCTCATTTTGGAAGTCAGATAATGTAGTGCAAGAAAATATTCTCGCCAAAGTTTTTTTGGGGTTGCACACGTTAACCTAGACAAATAAGTTATATATACAAATATTCAGTGTAGTGTATGCTGGCATCCCAAGAGAAATTGTCTCATGCACTTACGTCACGGATGACTTTGACAGATAGAGTTGTCAGTTAGTCATTAATACAACCATTGGACTGGACGGACGCGTGGCGGGTGCCGGTGAGCCAATTTAGAGATATATCGTACGATTGGCCATATCGTACATTCAGCATTATATTTTGTCTGAGCTTATAGTACCTTTTGGCCTCGACCGTACATGTCAAGGATTGAGTGAGAATAAAATAAGTCATGTAGCTTAAAATATTTTAAAAATATTAATATATACTTTTTATGAAGAGTATACAAATAATTGCTTAGTCTGTTTTTGTAAGGTCTTTTATTTGGAATTAAGAACCAAAAAGATAATTAAAATAGGCCAAAACTTCAACCATATATTACGTACACAAAAAAAAAAATTATATCGTTATGGAATGTTTGTATTATACTGCATAGAAATCATGTTATTATTTAAAAGATTCTAGGTAATACTACCTTATTAAATTAGTTGATGTAATTAAAAAATAAACTTTAATGATCTGCAGTCAGTAATTCACACAAGGCAGCTGATAACGTAATTAATGAATGATCGATTCAGATTTTTGACTAAACTATGACTGACTCACAAAAACACCAAATTCCAAATGGCAATTTTTATTGTTTTCACTAATATCAACAATTTTTATTGGGTATACTAACTACACCTTAGTGTCCTACACCTTAGTGTCCTACACCTTAGTCTTAACCTAAAATTATAATAGGAGAGTTGAACATAAATCAATTAGTTTTTTAGACTGACAAACTGTGACCTAATAAATATTGACACAGTTTTAATTAGTTTTCGTTCTCATTAATTTTAAGTTTATTTTGAAGAATTAGGTAATTAGGGTCAGTCACACCGCGACGAGACGCGACGAGACGCGACGAGACGCGACGAGACGCGACGTGAGCGGTGTGAACGGCACCTTCGACATTGACTTCGACATTTGACATTCGACTTCGTGCAATTCAACGTGTATCTTCTTGTGTAATGAATTGGAAAATGCAGCACCACATCGCGTCGCGTTTTGTCGCGGTGTCAATTGACCCTTAATTAAAAGTTAGTTAAAAACAAAAAAAAAATAGTTTTTTAATAAATATATCGTTTCTTAATTCTGGTGCAGTAAAGTTGCATAACATGGATAGAATGCTAATAAAGCAAACGTATGAATGGTGACCTCATCTGATTGACAATCCATAAAACATATTTTGCCATGACTTGCGTTAAGCTCGCTTTCTATAGTTCGCTGTATCGCAAAATGTAATCAGATAATCTATAATGAAGTTTTTTGTAATGGGTTCGTTTAAAATATTCAAGAGATATTATTACCTAACTGAGCTACGATCTGACTATGAAAGATAGCCTAAGGGTCAATTCCCACTAAAATGAAACGATACGTGACGCAGCGCTTCATTTATAAGATACATACATACATACATATAATCACGCCTTTTTCCCGTAGGGGTAGGCAGAACCGCCTCTTTCCCGTAGGGGTAGGCAGAGACCACTTCTTTCCACTTGCTACGATCCTTACATACTTCTTTCGCTTCGTCCACTTTCATTCTTACCATCCATTCCTCCTCTTACATTCAACGTAGCCAAGCATCTCTCCATGGTCCGCTTTTCGCCTCCGCGAGAAACAAGACGTGATGGGTGGCGAACCACATCGCCGCCATATTTATAAGATAGCCATTCAAAATTAAAATTTATTAATTATACAAATAGATACACATTAAAGCAGAAGTCAGGATTGTGAGAGTGTTAACAAAATTATAATTAGTAAACAAAAAAAAGAAAATATTAGTAGTATATAATATAATTCCGTCATCTTTTCTTTACAAGCTTTTATTTAGTTTCACCTGTCCCGATGTTTGTCATCAAATCTTGCATATAAAATTGATTCCACATCCCGGTTACGGATTGAGCTGAAATTTTGCATAAATGTGTAAATCGCAATATTATGATGACTGATGCTGATCTGATGATGAAGCTGGAAGGTGGCCATATGAACTTTGCAGTGAAACGAAGACGTTGACAAGTTTAGGCTCGTTAGAATAATTTTGATAAGTAGTTTGTCTTTCAATGGTAACCAGAGTCTTATGATAGAGATGGAAGGTGGTAATAGGAACTGTGTAATGAAATGACGTAACCCTATCTAGTTTTGCCTTTGTTTTTACATGGTTACCAGGGACTGATATGATGATGGAGCTGGAAGGTGGCCATTGAAACTCATTAAAGAGATGACCTAATCCCATCGAGTTTCGATTCATTTGATTCGTGTCAACGAGTACTTTGGTACTAGATGGTAACCAGGGTCTGATGATAGAGCTGGAAGATGACAATAGGAAGTCAGTAATTAAACGACATAACCTCAATAATTATTTTTATGTTTTATAAAAATATAATAAAATATTTTCAATGATATATAATTGATGACACAAACGATAGTTTGATTTATGACAGTTTTTTTTTAAATTTAGAAATTATATTTTAAAAATGTGCTGAGATAGCTGAAAGTTTTCTCTAGTCCTCAAAGTTGCCAAATACACTTCCAGTTTTAGTATCAACGACGCTCAAATCATATATAATAAGTACATAAATTGCCTAGAGGTAAATGTCATGGGATACTCTTCCCAACTTACCTGTCCGGTACTTGTGGTATAGTATACGGGTATGCGACCTTGGCTTCCCCAGCTATTACTGTCCTAACCCTTGCCCTCCTGGGCGGTAATATCCAACATTTCCTATTTCCCACTCTAACTTACCAATCTTCCCTTCCACACCACCTATCCTTCCCTTTCCCTATTCCTACCCTCTCCACCAATCCGTGGAAACGCAATGGATAAACAAAAATAATTTAATTATCCAAAATGGCGGCAATGTGGTTCGCCACCCATCACGTCTCGTTTCTCGCGGAGGCGAAAAGCGGACCATGGAGAGACGCTTGGCTACGTTGAATATAAGAGGAGGAATGGATGGTAAGAATAAAAGTGGACGAAGCGAAAGAAGTATGTAAGGATCGTAGCAAGTGAAAAGAAGTGGTCTCTGCCTACCCCTACGGGAAAGTGGCGGTTCTGCCTATCCCTCCGGGAAAAAGGCGTGATTATATGTATGTATGTATGTAGGTAACTATCGAAAGGGTAGAACTCAATTTTCTCAATAACGCGTTGATCAAGCATTTCCTCTCACCCATTTTCGTTCGAAAAATCAAACTCTAAATTAATTTGTTTTAACTATTAATTATACCTAGAATTCAAGTAACTATAGTACTTAGTCTAGAAACAGTTACATAAAATGTGAGTAATATAAAGAGAAACTTAATATAGAGTAAGTGATCAAAGAACCGTTGAATTCCAAATGTTCTTATTATTATTCAGATTGAGTTTATATGCATTTTAATGTGTTTTAGATACTAAAAGATATCTCTAGGTAAATATTCTGTTTCCGTGTACTTATTTTAAAACGTTTCTTTAGTATAAAAAGTTTCGTTTGTAAATTGTCGTTTGGGGCATTTAAATGTTGAAGAAACCAATTAATATTACGGGAGCGAAGGAGCAGCGAGCCACATTTACCAGAAAACCTTTTTTGTTCATACATTTGAGTATTTAATTTTTAGCTTCCGTGAACGTTTTATAAAAAAAAAACTTATTTTAAACTGCACGTTTAAAAAAATACGCAGTAATGCGACTGAGAATTTTTGATTTAACGTTCAAATATAAAATCGTAATTTTCTACTGCTCGTACACGAATATTTAATGCGCCTTATTAAAATATTATGTTAATTTTTATTACTCATTATAATATTTTGCTTGAAAACTCGAAATTCATAATTGATTAAATTTAATATGCAAATTGAATATCATACGCATATTATGAGAGAAAGGAGGAAATAAAACTAAAAATACAATTATTTGGTACATTTTTAGTGAAGTATTAAAAATTAAAATTGTGCGAACCGCGGAAATAATTTATATTCATCCAATAATTTGTCAGCTTAATTTTTGTAACACATAACAAAAGTATAATTCTAATTTTTAATGATTATAAATAAACGTTTATGACTAGCAATTTGTTATTGACAGATATTTTAGTAGTGCTAATATTTCATCAACTTTCTATTATGTAACAAAATTTTCCGTGATGCCCTAAAAACCTTTAGGATTTTATCCAATGATAAGGTTTAACATTTACTCAAGTGGTCTGTCTTTTGATTTATTAAAAATTGGATGTAATGTATACTAATATTATAAAGCGATTTTTTTTGTTTGCATTGATTAGGCTCCGAAACGACTAGACTGATTTCGATGAAATTTAACGTACCTGTACGTACGTAGCGTACCAGTAGTAGGTAACTTGTAGTGTAACAATAAATATACAAAACTTTAACGCTTTCAAATTTTGTAGAAAGTGTATTTTGCAAAAATTATGATAACATGCAATTTTAGCAATGGTGTTTTCTCCACGAAACTTTACCTCAGTCACTAATAAGATGCTAATTAGCCACTTCTTATAAGCATCTTAATAGCAATGTGTGTCGCAGCGATTCAACAAAAACAAATAGTGTTTTCAAGTCTAGTTGTGACATTATGTTTGACGGCTCAAGTTCTGAAGGTCTGATCAGATCATCTGGGGGCTTAGTTAAAAGACTTCTTTAATTTCAATGACGAAGTTCGATATCAAAAATGTATGGTATTGGCGTATCGCGTACTATGTCACTTGCGATTGCGTTTTTAATTTCTAAAATCGTCATTGTAATAATTAACGATGGCATGTTGGCTAAGCCCTCAGGTTATTTAAACACTGATTGGGTACTATAAACTGTTTGACTGGTAGCTTTGATATCGTTTTCTATCAGTTAGTAATAAAGTAATATTAATAAACTAATAAACCGATTTATTTAATATTCTGAAAGTGATTTAATTCTGTTTTGTAATATTGAATGTGCGTCAGAAGCTTGAAATAAAGAAATATTAATATTTATTTTAAATGCATGCTTTTATTTAAAAAAAAAATATGTCAGTCTACTATGAGAACATTTTAATATAATTTCTAATTTAACAGACTTTGAGTCACTAGTTCATATTGTATCATTTGGATAATTTCCTCCTTAACCAACCTTCACATTGATTACGTAAATTACGTCATACAATATAAAGCGTGCACGTGCTGCTACTATCAAACTTTACGCTCCAACGTTGAGATTGATTCATTTCTCTCTTGTCACGTTTCCGACGTCTCTAGTATATATTAAGCTTTAATTGTATGCTGAATCATCAGTATTAGCTCGGAAGCCATCGTATCAACATGTTAGCAAAAGTAAAAAAATACTTTCTTGCAATATTAAGTACCTAAAAATATATCTCTAACAAAAAATATTTTTCCAGATTATCCTGTTGGCTGTTACAGTGAACTTGTGTTACTGTGGAGATCGTGTTGTGTATCGATACAAACCTTTATATACCGGACATGCGAGTCCTGTGAAATATGTGATAAAAAGTCCAACCCACCAAGTGTACTCACATAGGGAACCGGCGCCGACACACGAGGAAGTAGAGCACGCTTTGAAAAGTCACGAAGTCGATTCAACTCAAAATCTCAATTACTTCCTACCACAGGAAGCTAATTCCGCTGAGTCCTATGGTTTTCAACAATCCTACCCGGTGTCTTACAAACAATATTACCAAGGTAGCGAGCCTGCACAGCACCAGGAGGAAGTGAAGAATTATCATGTGACACACGTCCCGGAGTATCAAAGTGAAATAGAGAATGAGGTCAAATACCACAATATTCCTACGACCAACCATCTCGATCAACAAGATCATGCGAAGAAATATGTGCCTCACTATCAGGTCCACAGCGAGAAGGAGAGTGAGATAAAATATCACCACGTTTCCGCAAATCATCACAGCGAATTGGAACATTCGACTCAGAAACACGAGTCACACGATGAGCCCATTGACTATTACGTAAGTGCACACGCTATATTTCATTCAAAACACCCATTCGTCTTCTAAAGTTGTATAACACTTTCTAATTTAAACGATTGTTTACTGGCGAAAAACACTACATTGGTAGGAAAATGGTGATTTTTAAAAGCAAAAAATTTATATCAATAATATCTACGGACGCTTTCACATCCCGTAAATCTGGTCACGTGGTAAGTGCTTGAAGAATTTGTGTTACGGGTACTAAACAAAAGAAATATGTTAAAATACCTACTTAGTAATATACATAAACATAATATATTATAAATAATATATTACAAATGTTTATTATATAGTATAATGTTCGGTAAAATCAATTACGAATATTTTGGGCATATGATATATTGCTTAAGTAAAAGCGTTTAAGCAGAAAAATAATTGACATACTAGAAAAAAAAATCTTTATAAGGGCGAGTTTGCGTTTTGCGGAGAGTCACATGAGATGATTTTTTTACTTTGAGTATGACAATTACTTTTTTGCCTAAATGTCTTTACATAAGCAGTGGATCATGTGCCCGAAGTATCCGTAATGGATTTTCGGAGACATTATATAATATACATCTTTAAAAAACATCTATGACCCAGGAACACAGAAAACTTTTTTGTTATCTGGCGGGATTCGAACCTGCAACCTACAGCTAGAGCGCCAACGTACTAAACACTGAGCCACAGAGGTCGAGAAAAGTCATAATAGTTAAATTTTAATTTCAGGCTTACCCCAAATATGAGTATGAGTATAAAATCGAAGATCCCCATACGGGGGACAATAAGTTTCACCACGAGCACCGCGATGGGGACAGCGTGAAGGGAGTCTATTCCCTCATAGAGCCAGACGGATCGATCAGGACTGTGGAGTACACCTCCGACAAACTACACGGGTGAGTTAGGTTTTAATGAAGTCATGGAGTTATCCATGAAACATAGTTTTAAGACAAGAGTTTCCAATTAAGTCAAGATCCAGATTATACCGAATTGAGACTACGCGATGCGTCGATGCATTTTTGAGATAGCGATTCAAAATTGAACTTTATTCACGACACAAGAAGATACACGTTTAATTGCAAGAGTGCGTATGTCAAACTAGACAGCTCTGCAGAGCGTGTTGCCGGTCTTGCAAAGAAACATTTTTGTTTTTGTATATTGAAAAAAGTTTAATTTTGAATCAATTTTTTTAAAAATGCGCCACCGCGTTGCGTATCGTCTCGTTTTGGTGTGAGCTGATCCTAATAAATGTAAAATTACTGTAAATCTGAGCCATTCTCGAATCCACTTGAAGTTTGAACATACAAAAATTTCATCAAAATCGGTTCAGTTGTTTAAAAGGAGTTCAATTACGAACACACGCACAGAAGATTTATATTTATACTTATAATATTATGTACCTATATTATTTAATCTTTATAATTTTATTTGACAGATGGATAATATTTTCTATACAGTAATAACTCGAGAACACTCAACACTTATCGGAATAATAATAATAAGTCAAAAATAAAAATACACATATTTATTTATTTTTATATAAAAGCTTCATTATATTTTAATGTAATGGATGTCGCAAGTGCTTAGTTTAGTCAATCGCGATGTAGGTACAGAGTAATAATAATAACTTCCCACACAGATCTCGGTGACGGTGGCCGGTTTCATTGAAACCAAGCCAGTTACGCAGGAGTAATTTTATAGTACCCAAGTGCATACGCAGTACACAAGAGTACTCTCTCTTCATTTAATCTCATAATCCATTTGGTAAACAGCTAATGTAAAATATGTTTGTTTACAGATTCAATGCAGTAGTGAAGCATACCGCTCCCGCCCAGCACGTACAAATCGAAAGTCACCATGACGCCTAGTTACATAATTACACAAGACTGTTGTTAAATTATTTTTACTTGTTTTTAGATGTGTAATTTATTAATTATTGTTATGTTACACTAATAAATATGCAAAAAAGTTTGTAATTTGAATGAGTTTTCAAATTTTCGTGTAATTAATCCACCTATTTGTATTTCCTATAAGAAATGACATAAATTTGCAACTTACAAATCACTTTGGAAGCCGATAAATCGAAAGAGGTTAACTTTGTAAAAAAGTCATGTCAAGCCCTTATTTTAAAAACCTATTAAACGAAAACTAAAAAACATTTTTCTTACCCACCTCACATGTATGGTGAGCTACCCCTAAAATATTTTTTTATGGTGCCAAAACCGAGATCTATTCACAATCTGTAATAAAACTATACCAAATTACATTTATTAATAATCATAATTACAGAAGCTAGAACTGACAGACGGACGGACAGTGCGAAACTATAAGAGTTCCTTGTGTATTACGGCACCCTAAAAATGCAGCTACTATATAAATGTGATTCTGATCTGATGTGCTTTCATAATAATGCTCAGAATGATCAAATCAAACACGTCATTTAAAAATAGTTAAATAATGCCTATATTATAATAATTTTAATAGACAGGTATTTTATCCAACAAAGGATTCAAACTCACTAACCAAACAATCTAGTGGAAATTTAGTTTTTCCAGTTCTTGGTAAACGTCAAGCGGTAGCGGACCGCCCGGCCATTCTCGAAAAATGAGAAGCTAATAAAATATGTATTATATTACACAGTATACACTAAGCTGAAGGCAAGGTCCAAGCTCAAAAACAAAATGATTTACACTACGCTTATGCACATTGCAATAAGATTCTTATTTGCGTAGCATTATTTTCTATATTCATGTAGAAGACGGTGTTAACAAAGAATTTTTTAAATATCTTTTGAAATATTATACAAATCACAAAAGGGTTCGGTTAAAATTGAAATATTATAATGTATACTTATATTAATTATTTACCAAAAAAATGTATGGTGCGGCACAAATTTTACGTTTCAGGATATTGTGTAATTTTTAAAAAGTGATGTTATGATTTCTTAACTCAGGATTTTTTTTTTTTCAAAATGTTTACAGTTTACAGTTTTTTTACAGTTCAGACCCTGTCAAGGATTGTGTACTTTATACCACATTTTTTCCACTTCATAATCGAACTCTGACTAGGTAGACAAGGTGACGGGAAATAACAAAGTAGACTTGGACTTCGCCTTAAGAGTACGCATGTGAGATTTTGGTTGCGGAGATGTCTATTTTTTCATCAATTACTAAAACTAAGAAAATAAAATTAAATGTAGGGATTACAGTTAGGCATTTGGTTAGCTGCATAATACAATACGCAACGTATAACACATAAAATAATTAACTATAATTACCTGTATAAACACAGATATTCCCATTTTACCGACATTTAGAAGCGATTCAAGTTTCCAACATTTTTATATAAAGTTGAGCTTTACACTGTGATTTTTCTGTAACTTAATTAAGATATCGCTCTGTGACCGAAATTCGATTTTATTTCAAGCTCGTGTTTTAATTTTCAAGTTTCAACTTTTTTAAGGTTACTTTTGCCTCTTAGATACGCAATAAAAATATGTAAATGTTGTTTATGGAATGTGAAAGATATAATTAAAACTCATTGACAATTATGTATACTGTATTTCCAAGCATTATTCAAAGAAACCTAAGCTTTTTGCACGCTTTTCTTAGCATAAACTATAATTGTGCCAAATTTCACTCTAACCCGTACGCACAATTCTCGAAAAACTGTACTTGAAATTTTTGCTTCACGTATTAATATAATGATATTGTATTTATAGTTTTAGAATTGCACGAAAAAACTGTTTTGTAAACGCTCATTCTATTTCGAGAAGGCTTTCTATAAAACTTCCGCATGCTCCCCTGGGGGTCTAAAAAGGCCACTTTAGGTGTTTCTAAATATATTTTAAATATTTTGACGATCAAAATGGCTAAAACATCAATTTTTACAGTTTTTAATAGAAATGCGTAAAATGATGCACATAATATGGATTGCATATGATTCATCTTATGTTCACCTAAAGTGGCCTTTTTAGACCCTTAGGTCAGCCGGCCCCATCATCAAAGCGTCGTATCATCTTAAAAATTATATTCCAACTGTATTATGTATGAATCTTAGATGTAACAAAGCAAACTTTTTAGCGTCTTGGTCGCGGATTTGAATCACGCTGAAGGACAGCAATTTGGATATGTTAGTGAGTTCAGGGATAAATGTAAAATATGAACAAAAATGTGAATATGTGTATTTATAAAAAAATTACTGATGGGTATGTACTTCCATTGTATATCGCTTCATTATTTTTTTAATATTTAGTGTGTGATTATGGGTCTACCTATTCACATCTAAATGAACCGCGCGCTATATTATCTAAATATCCATGCTATGGTGCGCTCAGTCACGTCTCGGTGTACTAATGGTTTCTGAAGATTTAACGTAATCTCTAGATAAACTTAGTTTAATTGGCGCCGAGTTTTCGAAAAAGATCCATGACACTAAATGAATATTTTTCAATTTCAAGGATAGATTTATTTATTTATTGTTATGCTATGTTAAATAGCATTCGGCACTGTAATTAGGTTTATAAAATACTAGATGTTGTCCGCGACTTCGTTCGCGCAAAAGTTAATTTCGCAGAAACCGTACATTCTTCCGCGATAAAACTAGTCCTTGTCCTTCCCCGTGGTCTACTAGAGTAGACCACGGGGAAGGACCGACCAACCGAAACTGCTGCATCGATTTTGATGAAATTTGGCACAGATATACATCTGTGCCAAATTTCATCAAAATCGATGGAGCAGTTTCGGAGCCTATTCAATGCAAACAAACAAACATACAAACAAACAAACTTTTCCTCTTTATTATATTGGTATAGAAGTATAGATATCTGTTATTTTGGGAGTAAAATGGAGATTTAAACTATTTTAACTAAGAAAACTAATCATTTTCTGTAAAATCGTTTAACTCTTTTCTGTGTCAGTAACTCAGTACCAATGTCAACAATTACGAGTTATGAAATCGATAAACGGATCAGATTATCCAGCTAAAGTTAAACTGGTTTTATGTTGTCATTTTTAGTGTTCCGTACCTCGAAAGGAAAAAACGAAACCCTATCGATCACTTTGTTGTCCGTCCAAATATCTGTCATGACCATTATTCTCAGGAACTCGTGGAGGTATCAAACTGAAATATATATCAAATACTATAATCTACGGTCCCTTGGAGCTGCGAAAGAATCAAATTTCTAAGCCAAAAGATACAGCCGTTTATGCTGCTTATTTTCTACACTCGCAAACTCAAAACCTACAGGGTACTTCCCGTGAATTCAGGATCTTGAAATTTGGTACGAAACAACGTCTTATAGAACTGATAAAAGAAAAATTACGAAAATAGTAATTTTTAGTTACATCATATACTAAAAATATTGTTAACAATTTTAACTTACTACCCCTTTCCTCATGAAGGTATTAAATTGAAATTGAAATTAGGTATTACATTTAAAAAAAGGTATTAAATTGAAATTCATATCAAAAACTCAGGTCTATAATACCTTTAAGCTGTAAGAAAATCACTACAGGTTTGTACGGAACCCTCGGTGCGCGAGTTCGACTCGCACTTGGTCGGTTTCTTTTTGTTTGGAAACGCAATTTGTACAAGTTATCAAACCAAAAACACCAATAAATATATTAACTACCGACAAAATCCCTTCAGAAATTGACCATAACTTTTTCTCCATGGTTAAAAGTATAAAGAGGAAGACTGAAGATGAAAAAAGACCACTAATTGTAGACGCGTAGAATGGGGGCGAAACGTTGCATTTCAATTTGCCATTTGATACCGTTTGGGCATATTAAAATGTAAAGACTTATTATAATATTATTTTTGTATCCAAATATACCCCTGATAGTAATATTATTCGTGTTGATACCTTTTAAATTCCTATTAAAAATTTGACACTGAAAACCGCTACATTAAACAGGTTATTTACAAATACGCCCTGATAGTTAACTTATGTTACTAAGTGAAGTTTGTTATGTAATACATGAAAACCTGTTAAACCTTTGCAATATGAGTAATTTGCTGATTGAGATTTAATATAAAACCAGAGCACACGCTCATACAATATCATTCAAATCAGTGAATACATTAATAGTAACAGCAACATGATTGCCAAAGTAAGTCCGTCGATATAAGTTGAATGAAAATTGAAGTCATAAATAAAAATATAAAATAATCATTAACAGTATGTAATTAATTAATTAAAAGTAACTGATTAATTTTCAGATCTTTCTTCTAGTAGCGGGAGTAGTGTGTGTGAGCGCGCAGCACTACTCTCACGGCGAGGCCGTGTCCTCGCAGTCGATCGTCCGCCACGACCTGTCGCACGGCCAGCAGTACGCGCCCCTCATCCAGCACGCCGCCCCCCTCATCCAGCACGCCGCCCCCCTGATCCAGCACGTACAACACGTCGCGCCCGCGCAGCACATACAGCACGTAGCGCCCGTGCATCACGTACAGCACGTCGCACCCGTGCATCACATACAGCACGTCGCTCCCGTGCAGCACCTCACCCATGCCACGCCCCTCGTCGGTCTGCACGGCGGACATCAGATTGAATCGTACAACGTGAGTCTAGTACCTGACATTACAATATTTGATAATACATACAATGTTAATGAATGACATTACTAATGCTTCGTAACATTTCCAGACCCACCCCAAGTACGAGTTCGAGTACAGCGTGGCGGACCCGCACACCGGCGACATCAAGTCCCAGCACGAGTCCCGCGACGGAGACGTGGTCAGCGGCTCCTACAGCCTGCACGAGGCCGACGGCTCTGTGCGCACGGTGCACTACAACGCCAACGCACACAGCGGCTTCAACGCCCAAGTGGAGCACTCCGGACACTCGACGCACGCGCAGCCCGTGGCGCATCAGCTGCTCGCTCATCATTAACTATACCACCTACCTAAAAAAATTGCTATAGAAACTATGTAAATATATTCTTTAGTTATATTAAATAATTCAAAATACTCCTTTTGTATACTTCAAAAATCGTTTAAGAACCTGTTATGAAAAGCGCTTATTCAATTAAGAGTTACTTAAGATCACAAAATTAGCCAAAGAATGAGATGTAAGAGCTATTATAATTCTACAACTCGTTAAACTAGAACTCGCGCTGTGATCGAAATTCGCCCATAATAATTCATATCATTTTTAAGGTTCAACCTTTATAAGGGTTCTTTTGCGTGTTAGATAAAAAATTAGGAAAATAGTTGACCTAAAGGCCGTACATTTATCTAATGCGTCATTTTTGAGCTATGGAGCTCAAAAATAAAAGTGCTTCTAAAAATTTTCACTGATAATTTTCTTTCGGATTTCATCAGACTTTTGAGCTCGGAGAGCTCAAAATCTGATAAAAGTTTAATAAAACACTATTTTTTTAAATTTCAAACTGTCATTACTTTGGAATTAATCAATTGATTTTCACGTGATTGGCGGCAATCGATGTAGTTTTTCATGACATTTGAAAGAATAGACAACAAAAAAAATCGATTAAATATTTCGGAGTAATTCCGAAAACCGAAAAAAGAAAACACTTTTTTCGGTTTTCTTTTCTTCACGATATCTCTCGAACGAATCTCGATTTTGACCATATTAGCGGTGGTCGACGTGATTTTTCAAGGTTAAAAGCTGACAAATGTTTGGAGTTGAACAATAAAGCCTTTTAAAAGTTATTAAAAAAAAAAAACAGTTTAAAAAAAACACAATTTTTTTGAGATTTTTTGAAATCTATCTCTCCGAATTGATCCAAATTGTATTCAAAATCTAAGTTTAGCTAAGTCCTTTCGAATTATGGCGCCAGCCGTAATAAAATGGACCAAAGGTTTCAAAACGCTTAGGTACGATTTTTTCATTAAATTTTTGATAAAATTGTATTTAACCTATGGGTATTAACGAGCTGGTAGTGTGTAACGTTATCTTTAGGTTTCTGTAGTATTACAGGGAATCCAGTTTTGCTCTGTCCCTCTGTCTGTCTATCTGTCCGTCTATCTATTCGCCCCTATCTGTCCGTATATCTATTATAAAGAAAGTCGAGAACAGCTGAACTGATTTGGCTCAAACGGTGAGAGATATTGGAACGATAGCGGACAAAATACTAAAAATGAGGATTGAATTTCCTATACTAAGTGTTCACTGTCAAATATTAATTATTATACTTGTTCATAGTTTACCTGTCTGGTTATTTGTTTATACCTCAACCCCAATTCTCATATTCTACTTGAGACTTTCATAATATAAACAGATTTTTGGAGTTTGGACCAATCAAAACGCGTTAATCGTTGTTTTGACGTTTATGAGAATACTATTTTGTTTTAACATTTCGAGACTACATCGAATCTATAGTGTTGTGAGATTTAATTAGCAGAATCAACCTACAGTTCATAGTTAAGACAGAACAGCATGTCGAGACACTTAGTTATGAATATAAATTGATTAAATTTAGTATACATATACGTATATAGCACGAGATGTTGTCCGCTATTTCGTGCGCACTAAAGTGAATCTCGCGGGAACCGTACATTATAGCGCAATAAAAACTAGCCTATGTCCTTCTCCGTGATCTACTATATCTATATCTGTGCCAATATTTATAAAATCGATAAAATTCAAATCATGTTCTATATTCAATGCAAACAAGCAAACCTTTCATCTTTATTATATAAATATGTATAAATAAAGTCTTTACTTTTGGAAGCACAAAATAATAAAATTAGTGTATTTTAGGGATGGCTCCCCATACAAATGAAGTGGGAATGATTATTTTTCTCATGCTACCCTGTCGTGTATCTACGAATAGGTCTTTTATTTAAATGTAAATAAAGGTGAGGTTTCATACGCGATTTATTTATAGAGTAACCATTAATTAAACCGTTTATAGCTTAGTCTCCACAAAAATCATATCCATATCATTTCATCGACTTTTTAGTTATGATTTTTATGTTTTATGGATTGAAAATATATTGGATAAGATACTATATTAATGGCAGAAATTACAATATGATTTTTGTTATTCTTTTTACCCAAAATTCGAACTTATTTATAAAAATACGGCCAAGTCGAGTCGGACTCGCGCTCCGAGGGTTTCGTACAAACCTGTAGTGATATTATTATAGCTTAAAGGTATTAAGACCTGAGTATTTGATATCAATTTCGAATTTAATACCTCCATGCATTCATGAGGAAAGAGAAAAGAAAGGAAATATTTCTATTATATGAATTTACGGTTACGGTACGGTGAACTAAAAATTTTCGGTTTTCGTAATTGTTCATTTATCTGTGCTATAAGACGTTACTTTGTGCCAAATTTAAAGATTCTGAGTTCACGGGTTTGAGTTCGCGACTGTCGAAAATTTGCGGCATTAACGGCTGTAAATTTTGATTGCATTGGTTTAGAAGTTTGATTTTTCACAGCTCCAGGGGACCGTAGACGTTAGTATTTGATATAAATTCCAGTTTGATACCTCTACGCGTTCCTGAGAAAAAGGGTCTTTACAGACATTCGGACGGACAAAAAAGGGTTTCGATTTTTCCTTTCGAGGAATCCTAAAAATCAGAGCTAACTCAGATCAAAAATATTTTAATTTAGTTCACACAGTTGCAAACGTTACGTCTTAGTATCAACGACGATGAAACCAACTTTAACTGAAACCAGCTCACTAGCTATATTGCAGATTACGAATTAAGTCTTGTAAAGTAAAAAGTAGTTATTCAAAAAGTAAATTACAATAACCTTGAAGATAGATTAAATCGAATTCTCTGTAAGAATCAATCAAACGATCAATCTGTAAGGAATTATAAACTTAGATTATGATACGTAACTATATTATCTTATAATGATTAAATCCGGAATTTTGCTCTCTTTCTCTCAATACAACTAGGTATGTATCTTTTTGATCATCGGATGAATCGCGTCATGCTATGGTACTATATTATTGGTATCTTTAATCCTCTTCTATCCAGAAGGACGAGAGCGTCTTCAGACGTAACATACGTAAAGATAAATTTGGTGTGGTGTTAAATAAAAAAAAATAAAAAAAATCAAATTTATACTTTACGTGTACTAGTTTGTTGGGTCATAACTCGGGTAGCACCTTCTCAATCAAAACCAGTTCAAAGACTCCCAACAAGTAATAAGTATGAGACCAGTAATTTGATTTACGAAATCATTCCACAGATATGACTATAAAATCAGTTGCCATATTCATACAGCATCATTCAATAATCGAGTAAAGGTATCACAAGACCAACCAACATGATCGCTAAAGTAAGGATTTGAACACTGGTTCGTGAATGTCAAGGAAAAGTGGAACTAATACTGAAATATAACACCTATTGGAATTTTCAGATCGTTCTTCTAGTAGCGGGAGTGGTGTGTGTGAGCGCGCAGCACTACTCTCACGGCGGGGCCGTGTCCTCGCAGTCGATCGTCCGCCACGACCTGTCGCATGGTCAGCAGTACGCGCCCCTCATCCAGCACGCCGCCCCCCTCATTCAGCACGCCACCCCCCTGATCCAGCACGTGCAGCACGTCGCACCTGTGCATCACGTACAGCACGTCGCGCCCGTGCATCACGTACAGCACGTCGCGCCCGTGCAGCACCTCACCCATGCCGCGCCCCTCGTCGGTCTGCACGGCGGACACCAGATTGAATCGTACAACGTGAGTTTAATACCCGACGTTAAAAATATTTGAACATACAATGGTATTCAATGACATTACTAATGCTACGTAACATTTCCAGACCCACCCCAAGTACGACTTCGAGTACAGCGTGGCGGACCCGCACACCGGCGACATCAAGTCCCAGCACGAGTCCCGCGACGGAGACGTGGTCAGCGGCTCCTACAGCCTGCACGAGGCCGACGGCTCTGTGCGCACGGTGCACTACAACGCTGACGCACACAGCGGCTTCAACGCCCAAGTGGAGCACTCCGGACACTCGACGCACGCGCAGCCCGTGGCGCATCAGCTGCTCGCTCATCATTAACTAATACCACCTGAAACAATCGCTGTAGTAACCAAGCGTTATGTAAATAATATATTCTTTAGTTAAATAGAATAATTCAAAATACTCTTTTTGTATTCTTTAAAAATTGTTTAAGAACCTGTTATGAAAAGTGACTACTCAATTTAAATTAACTTATCGGCCCAAAATTAGTCAAAGAATAAGATTTAGTAGTACATTCTACAACTCGTCAAACTAGAGGTCACGCTGTGGTCGAAGTTAACCCATAATAATTCATATTATTTTTAAAGTTTGTGTGTTTTTATTAGGGTACTCTATATTATGCTCTACGTTTTTAACTATTAGAGATCACTTTTTAATATTATTTTGTGACGAATTAATATTCAGGTTAAAAATAAAAAGGTCGAAGTTACTCAAATATTGATTTGAAAACTTCACTTCCGGTTTACTATACGCAAAATATTCAAATAGTTAATAGGATCAGGCGTTACTTTGTGGAAATCGATAACATAAAATTTATAAATATTGTTATTTTTAGCAATCTTCCGCCAAATAATATCCACAACCTGCAAGCAAATGTGTGAGTGCACGCATAAGCATGCGTAACGCACCTCCCTCCTCCCACACTGCTTATGCGTGCACTCAGATGCAAGATCGTGCAAACACCACCACCACACAAGCAACAATGTCAGCAAGATCGTGCAAAGCCCCACATCACCATGCAGGTTGCAAAACTCAAAATAATACTTTAAAAAATCAATTGTGTCATAATAAAGACCGGATTGATTTAAAGTACCAATCCGGTGTAATAATAGAATAGTAATCAAACTATTTGATAACTAAATACAAAAGAAGTAATAAATATTGCAATAATAACAAAAACAAATTGATACGTTTACGACTAATTAAGGAAATACAATTTTATTTTGTGGTTAAACATATTTATTGAATTCGTGCGACGAATTTCTAAAGGCAGTGGGTTCCAAAGAGTTGCGGCACGAACATAATATAAGGAAGAAGAGTGCAAGGCGATCTCAAGTGCAGGAATGTAATATTATTTGGTGCATATAATGTAAAAATTGAAACTGATTTTTTGCAATAGAAAGGAGAGAACGGAAGAAACAAATTGTATAGGAGTGAGAGGATGTAAGTATCACGATGGAACTGGATCGGAAGCCCTCGAAGTTTCTTCCGAAATTCTAAAACCTGGTCAAATTTTCGCAAGCCGTAGATAAATCTGATGCAAATGTTTTGCAGCCCTCTAGTTTATCCAGTTGTTTTTCCGTAATATATATACTGCGCTGATTTTACGCTACATTGGTAGCAAACATCAGCGTAGTCAAGTATTGGCAAAAAACTTGTATGAGCTAGTGCAATCTTTGCGGAAATTGGAAGAAAATTTCCAAAGCCACAAAGAGATGCACTTGCTCGAAAAAGTTATATTATGCATTTCTACACACCTTAACACGTAAACTTTAACTATGCCAAAAATCATGCTTTTCCGTTGGGAAAATTCTTGTAAAACTTAAACTCAAAAATTTCAAAGCGCTTACGACTTTTTCATAAAAAAATGTCAAAATTGTATAAAAAGCTTGGTAGTTAATTTGAGGTAGTGTGTAACGTTATTTTTAGGGTTCAGTTGTACTACAGAGAATGCAGTTTTGCTCTGTCCGTCTGTCTCTTCGTATGTCCGTCTGTTCGCCCCTGCTAACTAAAGAAGAAGCAGAATATTACACTAACCAATCTTCTTCTTCTTGCAATTCCAATGTCTCGCTAAAAGTCGAGAACGGCAAAACTGATTTGGCTAATTTTAGTCTTGGAATAATTGTGGTAGTTCAGGGAAGACTTAAACTATGTGAGATATTGAAACGATAACGGACAAAATGCTAAAAACGAGGATTGAATTTTATTGTTCACTAATTGTTCACTGTGTTCAATTTGTCACTTTACTGTCAAATATTTATAGGTAACGCACCTAATTTTTAAATCTGTTTAGTTATTTATTTATACTAGTTCGTAGTTAAGATAGAACAACACGTGTCGGGACAACTGGTTATGAATATAAATTGATGAAATTTAGAACACTTATGGATTGCACTAGACGTTGCCCGCAATTTCGTGCACGCTAAAGGAAATCTCTCGCGGAAACAGTACACTTTGCCGTAGGATAAAGTAGCTTATGTCCTTCTTCGTGGTCTATTTTATATTTTGCCAAATTTCATCTAAATCAGTAGTTTCAGAGCAAATTCGATACAAACAAACAAACAAACCTTTCCTCTTTATTATATTAGTATAAAAGTATAAATAGAGGCTTTACTTTTGGCAGGCTTTACTTTTAGGAATGGCTCCACGTACAAGTGAAGTGGATATAATGTTTTTCCCATTCTACCCTATCGTGTGGTATATCTACGAATAGTTTTTTTTTTTAAATAAAGATGAGGTTTTATAAACGACTTTTTTATAAAGTGAACTATTAAACATATTGCATGTTGATAGCTCCATAAAAATCAAAAATATATAATTGCATCGTAATTTAAATATATTTTTGTATGTTTTATGGATTTAAAATATACTGAATAGAATATATTGTGGCGGACCAATCAGCGCACAGTCCTGCATCACGCTATCGAAGTTTCGGAAGTATAATTATATACGACAGCTGAAATGATTACAAGTGGGCTTCGGCCTGACCGGGCATACCACCTCGCTCGGTCGGAGATCTCCCTTTGCGGCTTGCCACCATATTCCAACAATATTAATGGCAGAAAAGATAACATGAATTTTTTGACATTCTTTTTACCTAAAATTCGAACATATTTATAAATAAATTAATAGTTTAAAAAACACTAGAAAAACACGCTTTTATAAATGCGCGTAAAACATAAATTAAATTATTAATCGTTCGAGTTGTCTCTATTATACTATTCGATTGTAAAAGCGCGGTATTACCAAAATTACATGAAGGATTAGCTCGAAAAATAGTCGAGGTCTGCCCATTGCACCAGAAATAAAACTGCTTGCCATGTTTGAGGAGTACCTCATAGTAATGCAAAAGAAGTTTTCTGCTAATGAGAGAGAGCCGGCACCTACATATCTGGCCCAAAGAGTGAGTTATCGCAATCCAGCGGGGAAACTCTTGGAGACTTTTAAATACTCTGCCTGGTGGGGACGACCTGGGAGATTTCTTTTAGAAGGCTATACCTTTTAAGTTTTTCTAGTTTTAATTTCTTTTTAGTACCTTTATATAGTTTGTAATTTCTTTTTTTGTAATTATTTGTTGTAATTTGTAATTATTTGAGGTATAAATATAATAAAGAAAATAATTATTCCGGTGTATATTTTTAATACGATTTTTTTATCGGTAATAGTAAAAAAATGAGTGCACTCGTTCACATTGCTAAAAACTTTACTTTTGTCTCGATAAGAATAGGCAATCGGACTAATTTTTTTATTGCATAAATGAATAGTACTCTTAAATATGAGTAACTTCTCAGAAGAAACCGTATATCAAAAGTCAATATTTTCAAAGGTACAGCGATTTGTATAAAAAATTTCGCGAGCCTCCTAAAACCGCTCCATACTAAAGTCGACCTACAAATGACGTCACTTGTAGGTTATAGTATATGAAGTAGTATATGAAGTATATGGCCGCCGGAATATATTTGTAAATATCTCCCATATTTGTGCGTTTAAGTTCATACTTACCATAATGAATGATTTTGTATATGATGTTAGTAAACTAATGATGTAGGTTTTGTTTACCAATTTCGCAAAAAAAAAAATTTTTTTTGGTACTTTTTAAATGTATTTAATTAGTAAACTACATATAAAATAATATATTTTTTTACATTTACCAAGTAGTAATGCCGTAATATTTCTGAATATATTAACGAAACTACATATTTCAGATGTAGTCCGATCCCCTATTATATACGATTGCTTCCGATACGATCCCTAATTAGGTACCATTTAATTTAATAAACACAGCCACTGTTATGAATGTCAATTATGCCTCATTTCCAAAATAATTCTCAGATTGGCTTATCTTCTATACAGATCAATAAAATTGAAATTTCAAATTAACAGCTTTTCACTTAATGCATATGAAAGTATATTTAGTACTTACAATAAAATATCAATTTTAAAAAAAAAATTGTCTGTCCGTCTATCTGTTTGTTCCGGATAATCTTTGAAACGGCTAGACCGATTTTCACGGGACTTTCTCTGGCAGATAGCTGATAATATAAGGTCTAACATAGGCTACTTTTAATTAAGGATTCTGTTTAAAAAATAGAGTTCTGTCGTCGTTAGTTCTATGCAAACGAAGTAACGGGCTTCAGCTAGTTAGACATAAAGTAAACGAAATCACCCGAAGATAAAATGAGAAATGCTCAAGCTTTTTCCTCATAAAAAAACTCTCCAGCACCGATTACTTAAAAAAGTTCATCTTAAGGCGCTCTTACCCTAGAAATACGCTACTTTCAAAAATTTTTTGAGACGAATGGATACATTTTAGTGCAGCAAAAAAATATATTATATGTTAATTTTGATCATATTTGCTAGGGGACCTTCGTTTTCAAAACGCGTTATCTGAAAAATTTCTCGATAAAAAAAAATCATAAAGTAACCACTAAAATAGAAATTCTTGGAGTTGTAACTGTATTATTTGTGAACAAAAATGAGAAAATTATTTGCAGTTTCGTAAAACATAATAAAAGGAAGGGAATTGTTGTTTTGATTTTTCGTATAGAATGTGATATTTGTTAGTATTAATTTATTTCAATGATAAATAATTCGTACGAGTCGAATGAAACATCGCGAAATGGCGACCTGTCATTCCTTCTCTTTCATATCTATTGAATAAGACAGTACCGGCTTAGGCCTCTTGCTAATGAGACGAATGTCAAATTTTTCCCCTCTTTTCTGCTCAAAAATTATACGAATTTATTGTTGAAAGTCCGTTCAAATTTATTTTACCTCCGACTTGTCCTTTATGTCGTCTGCATAAAGGTCAAGTCGGGGGTAAATATTAGTTTTTCTTTCGTCGTGTAATACTTATAAGATATGCGTAATTTCGCTATCTGACGTAAGACGCTTGGTAGCCCTTTGGCTTTTTGCGTTGTTGCGACCAATTGGTCTCGGGTTCGAATCCCGGTCAGACGATTTTTTTTCTTTTTTTTTGTCGCACTATAAAACTCCGAGCGATGCTTGTTTTCCCAGTAATAAAAGTATATGGTTAATTATGTACTTATTTTATTATTAGTTACTTTAAGTTGTTATAAATATTAGTGTAGATTATATTATTATAAAAATATGAAAAGATTGTATTTGATGAATGACCAAATTTTTTGTCCAAAGTTTTAAGATGGAGGTACAAAAACTCTTTATATGTAGGTACTAGGGAGACCGAGCTTTGGTCGTAGTTATAGTACAACGATAAAAATTAATAAAAAATAAATAAAAAATATTAAAGAAAAACAAAGACATTATAAGAATCACAAAAATAATATTTATCTTACCGGGATTTGAACTCATCACCAAAAATCAAACGTCGGTACGCAAACCGAGCTGCCAGTCAGACTGACGTAAAATAACCGAAATTATTAATATAATTTATTACACGACGAAAGAAAAAACATATTTGATTCAAAATTGACAACAGAATAAGTAAATATAATATATATACCTAAATATTATTATTCTGTTGGTTTGTAAAGTTTATACATATAATTATATCAATTATTATAATCAATTCTAATTCTAATCACCATGAGCAGATATTAGGAACATGTATTCAGTAATCTACGTTTATTTTTTGCTAGCTTTTGCCCGCGACTTCGTCCGCGTAAAGTTTGGCTTCCATACAAAATTTTAACCCCTTTGTTACACCCGTAGGGGACGAATTTTTAAAAAATCCTTTCTTAGCGGATGCCTACGTCATTACAACTATCTGTATGGCAAATTTTAGCAACATCTGTTCAGTAGTTTCGGTTGTGCTTTGATAGATGAGTCAGTCAGGTTTGCCTTTTATATATTTAGAATAGGTGTTGCCCGCACATTTTTCGGCAATAAAAAGTATGCCTATGTGCTTCCCCGTTGTCTATTCTATATCTGTCCTAAATTTCATCAAAATCGTTCTAGTAGTTTCGGAGCCGATTCAATGCAAACAAACAAACATATAAACAAATAAACCTTCTCTCTGTATTATATTAGTAATAGATTAAATAAAACAATATTTACAATTAATATGATGTAGCCGAAGAGACTATTTGGTTAAACCACAAATGTCAGAAACTAGGTATTTGAAATTGTATTTTTTTTATGCTGCCAGATAGCCGAAGTTTCATGTATGTAGAAGGGGAATATTTGATATTGAATTTTATTGTGTATTTATGTATTGTATAAAATCAGTCGATAAAATTTAGCTTTGTGCTACGCGAACAAAGTTGCGGGCAAAAGCAAGTTTAGATTTTGTAACCGCTGAAAAATGCGAAATATATAAAATTTTGAAATGTCGTTCTAGGAAGAAACGTCAATGTGTGTTGTGTAATGTGTTACATGTTGTAGTGCGTATTCCGCAGTACTTCGACCGCATATTATAATAATACTAGCTATCCCGGCAAACTTCGTACCGCCTTAGAATTAAATTTGTTGACGTACTTACTACTGACAGCAACGCCACCTACCAGGTCCAATTGCATATTTAAACCATTCTCGAATCAACCTGAAGACACACAAAATTTTTCATTAAAATCGGTCCAGCCGTTTAGGAGTTCAGTGACTAAATTGAGCTTTTTTTTAGATTTTTTTTACTTACTAAAAAGCTTAACTTCCTCAAATCGCAATTGCTAAATTTGGCACAAAATTAGGAATTAGACTTATTATAATTGACCTAGACAGAAAATAGACATTTTGAAATATATTAAATTGTAATGAGATTTGAACCTAGACGCTACGCTTTGCTTTAGGCGGGCAAAATACCGCTAGGCTATGAAGCACATTACGATTTTATCGAAATTACGCTTTTGTACATTACAGACACATCACTTTGACGTAAATCGCATGAAGCCCCCCGCAGTAACGGGGGCGGCATGTCCCCCACTCATCTCCTTCACCCCCTCGAATACTTCATAGTTGACTACTCACAGCGCCTTAAGACATTATTGTGAATAGATGATGTCTTAAGTTCAACTCATTCAATCAAGGCGTACTTACTCGAGAAATTCCTAAGTTCAATCTGAAGCAACGACCAAGAATTCCAGCCTTAGTATCAATGACCAAAGTAACCAAAGTTAAAACCGACTTTCAAAGTAAAAATGCACAAAAAAAGTATGAAATAAAATTCATTTTCTAAATAATTCACCTAAAATTTTAACTATTTTTCAAATCAATCTTCATAATTTTGAAGTCGGTAGGTACCAGCCCGAACAACATCCTGATAAAAAAATATTTTATGGAACTTACGTTCAAGTTGGCTGGTACCGACTATATATATATACAGCCGAACGTATAACCGCATCCTTTTTTTGAAGTCGGTTAAAAAACTTAATTACTATAAACTTGAAAGTAGATTACATCCAATTGTAATCTACTTTCTTACTTATAATGATTAAATCATTAATTTGTACTCTTTTTCTCAAAATAAATGGACATCATCAAATAAATGGAGCAAGAGGAGGCTCACAATAAAAGCACATGCTTTGTGCATCCGATGATGCACGCCGCCCGTGCCGTGGTAATATATTAATGGTATCTTTAATAGGCTACTTGACCTTGTTTTTATCTAGGTCCTAAACGCTTCTAAATTGTTTCAATAAACATAAAAAAGTATTACATTATTTTGAAACCTAAAAACCTACAAAAATACTTTGAAAATACACTTTTTTTAAAACCGCCGAAAACACTATTCGCCTGTTGGTTGATAAAGGTTAACTGTGCAGTGCTAGTGATGTCAAAATAATACAAAAGTCAAACAAAAGTAGTAAAATGGCAGTGTGACGTTTCGTTTGACGTTTTGACATAAATAAATAAAAAGATAAGAATTTTAGAACAAACAAACAAAGACTACAGGAAGACCATTTTGAGCTAATTCAATATAGCATCGAATTAGAGGAAACAGAATACATAATTATTGTCTATAAAAGATGTCATGAACTATTAATTTACAGAACATTCCGTTTCACTACTACGTACATGTTCAGTGTGTATGTGTCGTCACATCCTTTCCAGAAGTTGCTTCGAAGTGTTTTCGTCAGCAGAAATTAGAAAACAAAAAATATATTAAATATATTTTTAATCAAATTGATTTATCAATCTTAAGTTTTTGAGTTATGATATAGCTAGATTAGATAGTTTTCCTTAAGCCAAGAACTTAAGGAAATACTCCTTCATTGATGAAATTAAATTTGAGTCAAGTAGCTTATTCTCTTCTATCCAGGAGGAAAGGAGCGGATTTAAAGTTTTCAGACGTAACATACGTGATGAAAATAAAACTTGGTGTGTTGTTAAATGAAAAAAAAAAAATACAAATTGATACTTTTTCTGTGCTAGTTTGCTGGGTCATGACTCGTGTAGCACATTCTCAATTAAAACCAGTTCAAAGGCCCCCAACAAGTAATAAGTATGAGACTAGTAATTTAATTTACGAAATTATTTTACAGATATGACTATAAAATCCTTTGCCATATTCATACGGCATCATTCAGTAATCGAGTGTACCACAAGACCTACCAACATGATTGCCAAAGTAAGGATTTGAACGCTGGTTCGTGAATGTTTAGGAGTAGTAGAAATACTAATGAAATAAAATACTAAATTGAATTTTCAGATCGTTCTTCTTGTAGTGGGAGTAGTGTGTGTGAGCGCGCAGCACTACTCTCACGGCGGCGCCGTGTCCTCGCAGTCGATCGTCCGCCACGACCTGTCGCACGGCCAGCAGTATGCGCCCCTCATCCAGCACGCCACTCCTCTGATCCAGCACGTACAGCACGTCGCGCCCGTGCATCACATACAGCATGTCGCGCCCGTGCAACACATACAGCACGTCGCGCCCGTGCATCACATACAGCACGTCGCGCCCGTGCAGCACATACAGCATGTCGCGCCTGTGCAGCACCTCACCCATGCCGCGCCCCTCGTCGGCCTGCACGGCGGACACCAGATTGAATCGTACAACGTGAGTCTAGTACCCGACGTTACAAATATTTGAACATACAATGGTATTCAATGACATTACTAATGCTACGTAACATTTCCAGACCCACCCCAAGTACGACTTCGAGTACAGCGTGGCGGACCCGCACACCGGCGACATCAAGTCCCAGCACGAGTCCCGCGACGGAGACGTAGTCAGCGGCTCCTACAGCCTGCACGAGGCCGACGGCTCTGTGCGCACAGTGCACTACAACGCTGACGCACACAGCGGCTTCAACGCCCAAGTGGAGCACTCCGGACACTCGACGCACGCGCAGCCCGTGGCGCATCAGCTGCTCGCTCATCATTAACTATAACCATCTAAAGTTGCACTGTACCTGTATTTTACTCGCTATGTTTCATATAAATAAGTTTTAGATACGTATTAAAAGTAATAAAATAAAGTTAAAGTTTTTTATATAGATTTATGAATAGAGATTAGAGACACAATATGTGTTGATAGATTTGATAAAAATGTATCAATGAGAGGATAATTTAGTGAATGCCTCCCCTACATTAACCTCTCATTGATACATTTTCACTATTAATAGTGTTTTCCAACGTTTATGGCTTCGTTTTTGATTATAATACGATAATTTACGAATCGTCATAATCAATGGGATATATAAATTTATATATCCCATTATATAATAATAATATCTATGGACGCTTTCACATCACGTCAATTTGGTCCCGTGCTAAGTTCTCAAAGAACTTACGTTACGGTTACCAGACAACGGAAATGTGACTGTTTTGAAATCTTTAAATTATGTTTTAGGAGAATTATCCCAACGGAGAAGTATGATTTTGGCACAGTTAAAGCTTATATAGCAGAAGGTGTACAGAAAGCTACAATTTTAAAATAATGCTAAGAATTACGTAACTTTTTTGAGCAAATGCATCTCTTCGTGGCCTTGGAAATTTTGTTCCAATTTCAATAAAAATAAAATTGTATTTCCTTATTAAGTCTATGGATATTTCTGATACGTTTAAAATTTGTTTTTGTTTCAATGACAAAATTTCAATTTTCGAATAAGTAACCTTTGTAACAAATTGTATCCTAGTTTTTGATTTTATTGTTTTTGTGTATATAAATTATTAAATACATATTTATTATTATTAGCCTTTTTTGCTACATACAAAAGTTTTGTATTTAGCTTGTCTCTACGTCGGTTCTGGTACTGCCCTTATATCGTACTCCCATCTTTTATATTGTCTGCCCTTCTTTCTATATCCACTATCTATGTCCATTTCTTGGGTACCAATACGATATTTTGTTTGTACACTTTCCGATTTTTTCCGTCTTAAATTTTCGGCCCATTTCCACTTTAATCTTCTAGTTACCACTAACATTTTAAAATTTGCTTTTTCCTTATACTATCTTATCACTTATTCTATGCTTATTCCCAATACACTAATTTTATGCTGTTTTAACATAATTTTAGATTCTCTGCTAGTTTTTTCGTTAGGTTCCAAATCTAGCAACCATATGTTAGACATGGTAGTATAAAAAACACTAGCTGTTGCCCGCGGCTCAATACAGTATCCCTCGGGAACAATGTATTTTTTCGAAATAAAAAGTATCCTATGTCCTTTCCAAGGAGTCAAAGTATCTCTGTACCAAATTTCATCAACATTGGTTCAGCGGTTAAAGCGTGAAAAGGTAACAAGGCACACAGACAGACACACTTTTGCGTTTATAATATTAGTATAGATAATATTATAAATGCAAAACAAATAGTTTCGTTTTCAGGTTCATTGTCAAGTCTTTATTTCTGATTACTTCACTCAATGGGATATACTTCGCTCATAAGGAACAAAAAAACTGTTGTTATACATGGCTGCACGCCAACTAGAAACCGATAAAAATGCAAGTCTGGCAGTCCTACTCTTGACCAGTTTCCAGCCAGACCGCTCTCGACGTGTTAGCAAATTTTAAATTCGGAAAGAATACATACAAGTCTATTAAAATCACGCTTCATTAAGTGCAAATTACTTATTATTTACCTATTAGTAAGCATCATAGGAGATAGCTTCATCCCGGTCTGGCTGAGTTTTGGCCAGGTTCGAACATGCCAGACTGACGGATTTCGAAAGGGAATTAGGAGACGAACAAATTGACATATAATTTGAACTTGTTCTCTATAAGCAATTTTTCTTCAAAATTCTTACACGTTCAGGGCGGTCTGGCTGGAAATTGATCAAGAGTAGGGCATTTTTATCGGTTTCTAGTTGGCACACAGCCGTGTATAACAACAGTTTTCTTGTTCCATATGAGCTTTTTTTACTCAAAAAATCTTCACACATTTTGGTCAATAAAAAAAATCTGCCAGGTTTAGAACCGGTTTTATATCAAGCTTTAGGGCCCCTAGCGATCTGCAGTGGTCCAAAGCTTGTTCTCGATGAGCTCCTTTTTTGACTGCGAGCGCTTATATTGGTATTTTAATGCCATTTGTAATTAGTTTTGTTTCCCTGTGTTCATTGCTAAGCCCACTGTGGCAATCTTTCTGTCAGTCCTTGAAACATAGTTTCTAAGTTCTTTGCATTTTAAGCGAATAAAACCAAGTCATCCGCAAATCGTAAATTGGTTAATCTTTCTCCATCGATATTTATTCCTTTCTATTCCCAATCCATTTCTCTGAATATCATTTCTAAGACTGGGGTAAACAGTTTGGGCGAAATTGGGTCGCCTTGTCTGACTCCTCTTTCTATATCAAATTCTGGTTCTTTCTTTTTTCTTTTTCTCTGTTCTTATTTCTGGTCTGCAATTTGAATATATATACGGTAGTATTCTGATGTATTTTTCTTCCACTCCCTGTATCTCCAGTGCTAACTAAATTGCTCTTTGTTCTAATGAATCAAAATAAATTAAAAGCCTTGATTTGATTCATATGATTCATTAAATTCATAAGTAAAAAAAAAAATTGATTGAATTATTTTTATTAAAAATTAAAGACTATTTACATAATTTCTACATCGTTTGTTTCAGGTGGTTATAGTTAATGATGAGCGAGCAGCTGATGCGCCACGGGCTGCGCGTGCGTCGAGTGTCCGGAGTGCTCCACTTGGGCGTTGAAGCCGCTGTGTGCGTCAGCGTTGTAGTGCACCGTGCGCACAGAGCCGTCGGCCTCGTGCAGGCTGTAGGAGCCGCTGACCACGTCTCCGTCGCGGGACTCGTGCTGGGACTTGATGTCGCCGGTGTGGGGGTCCGCTACGCTGTACTCGAAGTCGTACTTGGGGTGGGTCTGGAAATGTTACATAGCATTAGTAAAGTCATTGAATACCATTGTATGTTCAAATATTTGTAACGTCAGGTACTAGACTCACGTTGTACGATTCAATCTGATGTCCGCCGTGCAGACCGACGAGGGGCGCGGCATGGGTGAGGTGCTGCACAGGCGCGACGTGCTGTACGTGATGCACGGGTGCGACGTGCTGTACGTGATGCACGGGCGCTACGTGCTGTATGTGCTGCACGGGCGCGACGTGCTGTACGTGCTGGATCAGGGGGGCGGCGTGCTGAATGAGGGGGGCGGCGTGCTGGATGAGGGGCGCGTACTGCTGGCCGTGCGACAGGTCGTGGCGGACGATCGACTGCGAGGACACGGCCCCGCCGTGAGAGTAGTGCTGCGCGCTTACACACACTACTCCCGCTACTAAAAGAACTACCTAAAAAGCAACATTAATTATTAATAAGTGGTTCCATGGTTTCCTTGAAATTCATTAGGCAGATGTCTATCTGCCTCATGAATTTGCATATTTATACTATTCTATTCCTTGACATTCATGAATCAGAGTATTCAAATCCTTACTTTGGCGATCATGTTGGTGGGTCTTGTGCTACACTCGATTATTGAATGATGCTGTATGAATATGGCCGCGGATTTTATATTCATATCTATAGAAGTATTTCGAAAACTTAATTACTGGTTACGTACTTAATTCTTGTTTAGGGAGATTGAACTGGTTTTAATGGACAAGGTGCAACTCGGGTCATGAGCCAAGACATAATTAGGTACGCGTTTAATTGTTACATATCAATTTGAGGATGGATAGATGGATGTATGTTTCTTTTTCACGCAAAAACTTCTAAACGGATTTCGATTAAATTTTTTATGATAAAAGTTTAGGCTTTGCATTAAAACATAGGCTACATTTTACTCCTAAATACTACATTGTTCCTTTGGGATACTGTATTTGGAACTAGTTTTATCATCAGTAAAAATATTCATTTATCCCATTTACTTAATAATTTGATTTTTTTTTATGAAACGAACTAGGAAACGAGCAGACGGATCGCCGTATTTAAATAAAAACATTGATTTTATTTTGTGTGTTCAGTGCTTTTGTAGTTATAAAGCTTAAGAGTTTGTTTGTTTGAACGCGCTAATCTCAAGAACTACTGGTTCGAATTGAAAAATTATTTTTGTGTTGGAAAGTCTATTTATCGAGGAAGGCTAAGGTTATATAACATCACGCTGCGACCAATAGCAGCGAAGAATCAGTGGAAAATGTGGAAAAAACGGGGAAAATTATTCAATTTTGAGGGCTTCCGTTGTTTGTTTGAACGCGCTGATCTCAGGAACGGCTAGATCGAATTGAAAAATTATTTTTGAACAAAAAATGTGGTTTAAAGTGGAATACCTCACAAACGGATATTTAATTTATGTAGGTTGTTTAATTATCAACGTTTAATGTTTTAATATACATTATCTATAATATAAATTTTTAGCGCGTCCTTACAAGGTAAATACACATACATATCCATGCAAAATTTTGTCTTTCTAGCAATAACCGCTTCGCATTCTATTCTTTAATTAAAAAAAAAATAGTACCAGAGTTATACTAAAATATAATTTTTGGAGAAGTAGAGGTGTATAAAACACAGGAGCGTCATAATATTCATATTGCCGTAACGACCTCCGTGGCTCAGTGGTTAGCGCAGTGGCGCTCTAGCCAAAAATCGCGGGTTCGAATCCCGCTAGGGAACAAAAAAGTTTTCTGTATTCCTGGGTCATAGATGTGTATTATATATGTGTATAATATAATCAAAATCTTAAATATAAGTATAGTAAAAAAGTATTAAATATATTTCTGTTGTCTGGTACCCATAACACAAGTTCTTCGAGAACTTACCACGGGACCAGACTGACGTGGTGTGAAGCGTCCATAGATATTATTATTATTGTAACGTCGCTGTGTTGGGTGTACTCTCGTGGACACCTGCAGTGTACCACAATTGAATCTTATTGCCATGGTTGTGAAGTCGACTAACTAACTGGCTGTATTTTTGGATACAAACCCAAAATATGTAAGATATTTTTACTCACCTATACAATGATCGTACTAATACATACCTAACAACAGGTGTGCATGGTAAATAGGAAGAAAATTTGTAAGGAGTTTAATAATTAAAATCAAAACTGCATCAAATGACAGGTTTGAAAAAAAAAAAAAAACATACGCAACTACAAAGAACTTCAGATTTCGCTCTGTTCCTCCGTCTGTCTATCTGTCCACCTTTGCTAACTTCTGTGAGTATGAACAGATAAAAATTGTAACACTAATAGATTGCATTAAGATTTTTGGCATAAGAAACTAATCATGTTTTTATTATTTTAGGGGTGGTTGTAGATACGGCATGTAAAGAAGAAATTATATAGTCCTCATTTAACCTCATGAAGTGGGGTATCGTCAAATTGGTCTTTTAAAATAAAGGTTAGGTTTATAACATGTTTTGGAGTTTACTCCTTAAAAAACGATGTTCATATATAAGGGTATGAAAATCTATGGCAGTAAAATCCAATACACGGTCATACGGTATGGGCTCATATGATGTTAGCCGAAGATGCGTCGGTCGCTTTGTATTGCTTACCAAATTTTACTTTTTAGAGTAAGCTTCAGTCGTGCGTTGAAGCTATAGATAACATACACTTACAAGATACTATAGCTAGCTAGAAGCTATAGAAAGATACACTTTTTTGTTTTTTAAACACTTCCGGATTTTGTCGCGGTGCACTATTCTTTTTCCCGACGTTTCGGCTACTTTCCAGCAGCCTGATAGTCACGGGAGGACTAAGGTGTCAATTGTCTTATTTGTTGAAGTTGTTCAAACTATCCGAAGATTCTTCAATTATTATTTATGTTCCGATCAACGCAAAATATACTAACAGCCGGGGGTCGCGGGTTCGAATCCCGCCGAAGGAACAAAAAGTTTTTCTGTGTTCCTGGGTCATGGATGTGTATTAGATATGTGTATAATATAATAAAAATCTTAAATATGTGTATAGTATAAAAGTATTAAATTTATTTCCGTTGTATGGTACCCGTAACACAAGTTATTCGCGAACTTACCACGGGATCAGATTGACGTGGTGTAAAGCGTCCATAGAAAAAAAAAAGTATTTTGTACCCGCGATGTTTTTGACTTAAATTTTATTTTATTTATCACTGAATCCCAACTAGATGGCAGCACCCAGCCATCTTCTCGGTTAAAATTATGGTGTTTTTTAACTTCTATAGCCTCGCGTATAATTTAAGGGTAATAACTTTGTTCCTTTGTATTAATTTTGTATCCAAATCTTATGTAATGGCGAGGTTGATCCAGTGTGTGTTCGAAAATTGTAGATTTGTAACTTGTAGACTCCTGCATCTTGAAGAGGAATGTGGCATTCCACTGGTGGTAAAAATTGACTTATCTTTTTGGGCGGCTTGAAATATGTTTTTATAGAAGCTTTCCTTAGAATATAGCCAACTTTATCAGTGACTCCTTTCACAAATGCAGGTATTCGTTCGACGGTGTCTGGTTTCACTCGGTCACTGTGATGCAGGCGTGGGACTCAAAGCTTAGTGTCACGTAGAACTTGTGTGACATGATGAAGCTCGGTTTCCAAATGCTGCTGATCACAGATTCCTCGTGCTATTTGAAATAAAGTTTGCCAACGGTAGATAACTGAGAAGGATGTTGGTGGGACTCACCGTTTAAATATCTATTGGTATGTGTAGGTTTGCGAAACACAGTGTGCTGTGTGACCTAAGGTGCCATTGGGATTCCTTATTACTAGAAAAAGTGAACCGCGACAGAATCCGCAAGTGTTTAAAACATTCGCGTAAACGTAAGAAATCAATATAACATAAAAAAGTGCACTGCGACAAAATACGCAGGCGTTTAAAACAATAAACAATATTCGCGTAAACATAAGAAATCAATATAACACCCTTTTTTTTTAATTTTTTTTTTATAAAACTAGGGGCAAACGAGCAAACGGATCACCTGATGGAAAGCGATTACCGTCGCCCATGGACACCCGCAACATCAGAGAAGTTGCAAGTGCGTTGCCGGCCTTTTAGGAGGGAATACGCTCCCTTCTTGAAGGTTTGCAGGTCATAATGGTCCGGAAATACTGCTGGCGACAGTTCATTCCAGAGTTTTACAGAAAGCTTCGGGTAAAGCGCACGGTGGAGGACTGCCACAAGGTCAAGGTGATGAGGATGATAATTATTTTGTCGCATGGAGCGGTGGCGAAAAGTTGCAGCAGGTATAAGTCCGAACAATTCCTCGGAGCACTCCCCGTAATACCGATAGAGGATGCAGAGCGATGCTACATCTCTACGTAGCTGTAAGGAGTCAAGCCTGTTTGAAACACTATGGCAGTCGACAATTCGAGCGGCCCTACGTTGGATACGATCCAGAGGGAGAAGCTGGTACTTTGGTGCCCCTGCCTGATGAGAACAGTATTCCATGTGAGGCCGAACCTGCGCCTTATAGAGTTGTAGGCGTTGGACCGGACTGAAATACTGCTTTGACCTGTTCAGAACACCAAGCTTCTTGGAGGCTAACTTGGCCTTGCCCTCCAGATGATATCGGAACTGGACCTCGCTCGATATGTTAACACCAAGTATTTTACATATAAGTAAATAATAATTATTATGGTGCCTCTTATAAATACTTATTCCTTTAAGATTTCTTAAGAATACAAAAAAGTATTTTAATTTTTTAATGTAACTAATGAACATAATTATTTATTATTTACATAAGAGATAATTTCTATAGCGATTGTTTCAGGTGGTTATAATTAATGATGAGCGAGCAGCTGATGCGCCACGGGTTGCGCGTGCGTCGAGTGTCCGGAGTGCTCCACTTGGGCGTTGAAGCCGCTGTGTGCGTCGGCGTTGTAGTGCACCGTGCGCACAGAGCCGTCGGCCTCGTGCAGGCTGTAGGAGCCGCTGACCACGTCTCCGTCGCGGGACTCGTGCTGGGACTTGATGTCGCCGGTGTGGGGGTCCGCCACGCTGTACTCGAAGTCGTACTTGGGGTGGGTCTGGAAATGTTACGTAGCATTAGTAATGTCATTGAATACCATTGTATGTTCAAATATTTGTTACTATGGGTAGGTACTAGACTCACGTTGTACGATTCAATCTGGTGTCCGCCGTGCAGACCGACGAGGGGCGCGGCATGGGTGAGGTGTTGCACAGGCGCGACGTGCTGTACGTGATGCACGGGCGTGACGTGCTGTACGTGATGCACGGGCGCGACGTGCTGTACGTGATGCACGGGCGCGACGTGCTGTATGTGCTGCACGGGTGCGACATGCTGTACGTGCTGGATCAGGGGAGTGGCGTGCTGGATGATGGGGGCGGCGTGCTGAATGAGGGGGGCGGCGTGCTGGATGAGGGGCGCGTACTGCTGGCCGTGCGACAGGTCGTGGCGGACGATCGACTGCGAGGACACGGCCCCGCCGTGAGAGTAGTGCTGTGCGCTCACACACACTACTCCCGCTACTAGAAGAAGTACCTGAAAAACAAATTATTGATTAATTAGACATCCACGGCTTCCTTGAAATTCTTGAGGCAGATAAATCACCTTACCTTGGCGATCATGTTGGTGGGTTTGTGGTACACTCGATTATTGAATGATGCTGTATGAGTATGCACTCGCATTTTATATTCATATCTCTAGAAGTATTTCGAAAATTTCATTACTGGTTACATACTTAATTCTTGTTAAGGGACATGGAACTGGTTTAAATGGAGAAGGTGCTACTCGAGTCATGAGGCAAGACATAAATAGATGTATAAAATATATAGTAAAAAAAACTAAAAAAACACGCTTTTTAATATCGAACTAAAATGTTGAAAATAATTTTAAAAATACTAGTATAATTGAGGGAAAAGCGTGGGTCGCTCGATATACGAAAATTATGGCACAAAGCATTTTACTAGTTAGGCCTCTATATTTACTTCTGAAGTAACAAAGGTATTTAAGTCGTTATAATATTTCTTCAAAGTTTATCACATAGACTATCATCATGAATTTTTCAGATTTTTCGGCCTACAATTTTTTTTACCAAAAAATTCGGTTGAAAGTTGAATGTAGTAAACAGATATCTACCTGAATCAAAAAATCGTTTTATCTACCTGTAAATGCTTTAAAATACCTAAAGGGGTAAAATCGTCAAAAGTCACACTACGGGGTAGACGCAAGCAAAAATCATCTCCACTTGGCGTGTAGGGGAGATAATATTTTACTTTAGCACTTTATTGGAGTGGTAAAAACACAATTTAATAATTCTAGCATTAACTGTTTAGAAGGTAATCCAAAATCGGACGAACGGATGAACGGACATAACGAAACTATAAGGCTTCCGAGGCGTGAATTATGGAACTAAACGGAGAATGTCATACAAAAGAAAAAAGTCTAACAGTCGCAAGAAATAGAGTTATTTACCTCTGAAATTTATCATACGAATATTTCTGAAAATTAAAAAATATATAATAATAGATTTTTAATTTTGATAAATAGTGTATACAGTATATTATAGTGTACTAGGATATAATTGAGAAGCTATAGGTATATTCCCTAATCCCTTACTAATAATCGCTGTATAAGCTTTGAATAGTTATACAGTGTTTTGTCTCCTTCTTATCTCAAAGCTTATACAGCGTTTATTAGTAAAGGGGATAGAATGCAGAAACATTATAACATTAATATTATAATGATTTATTTTTGTCACGCTGATCATACTGCTGTACCGTCCTTGTGTCGGGTGTACTGTCGCGGACACCTGCGGTATACCATCATTGAACCTTATTGCCATGGTTCTCAAGTCGACATGTGGCACACCGTACACATTACTGTATTTTTGTGTACTAACTCAAAATATGTAAGACATTTTTACTTACATAATTATACTACTACTATACTATTAAACTTACTAATTATATATACATCTTCTATACAAATAAATAAAATTGTAGTGTTTGTTTGTAATTTAAAATTAAGAGCCTTTCACTCAATGAATATAAAAGTGTATACGATCTAATTTTGAAATTTTTGTCTGTCCGTCTATCTGTCTGTTTGTTCCGGCTAATCTTTGAAACGCTTGGACCGATTTTTACGGTATTCAATGGCTGACAGCTGATGTTATAAGGTTTAACATAGGCTACTTAATGTCCTTAACAACCGTTTAAAAAACTTGGATTCCGTTTCCGTTAGTTCTTAGCAAACGAAGGTGCCCACCAGCAGCTAGTAATATAAATAATTACTAGCTGCCCATGGCTCCGCCCGCGTTAGTACAGTAATTAACGGGAACCTTATATGTCCTGCAATATAAAGTAGCCTATGTCCTTCCCCATGGTCTATTCTATATTTGTGCCAAAATTCATTATAATCGGTTTAGTAGTAGTTATTACGTGAAAATGTAAATAAAGTGTTCCACGGGAACCGTACATTTTCCCGAGAGAAAAAGTAGCCTATGTCCTTTCTCAGGCTCTAGTCTGGCTACTTTTTAGGACATAGGCTACAGATAGTCTAGGGACTATCTGTGTACCAAATTTCACGTAAATCGGTTCAGTAGTTTTGGCATGGAAGACGGACAAACATACACACCCTCCCATTTATAATATTAGTATAGAAATATATTTAACGTACTAATATATAACAATAGGTGTACATGGTGAATACTAAGAAATGTTGAAAGGAGATAATATGCACTTGATTTTGATTAAAATCAAAACTGCATCATTAAATGACTGATTTAATACCTCTACGCTTTCGTGAGAAAAGGGGTAGTACGTTTAAAATTATTAAAAATATTTTTATTTAAGAAAAAATATTCCAGAGGTTTATGAACACAAAACAATGATTTTCAGAATTTTTGTCTGTATGGCTGTTTGTCTCTACGTTTGTATGCGCTAATCTCAGAATCTACGAACGGATTTTGATGAAATTTATTATGGCAGTAGTTTAGGCTCTGGTTATATGTGGGATATTTTTCACGGTTCAAAAAGTACGGTTCCGCCGATATTTCTTTTTGCGCATAAAAAGTCGCGGCAAGCATCTTGTCAGTCTTTGTGTTCGCGATAATCTCAAAAACTACTAAACAAATTTTGATGCAGTTAAAATTTTTTAAAAAAAAGAGTGGTTCTTTAAGCGTATTGCCTAATCCGTAGAAGATACAAAACAATGTATGGTGGGATTATTTCTCTATTATAGGTCTTCGGATAAGTTTGCGATGGCATAATAATTGCATGTCTTTTAAGAATAGCTTACTATAACTTAGAATAGGTGTTCTAAGTCTAAAAAAATATTATAAATAATGTGATAGTTTCAGAAGCCATTAAGATGGATATTATAATATTAATCCTTAACAAATTTAATACGTTAGTTACTTTAAGAATATAATAAACATTACAATTGCCCTGTACACCAAATAAATAATATCTTAGGAAATATCTAAAAATTAAAAAGTACGCGTGAAAATTTATTCAATCTGTCTTGCACCAATGCAACGTAAATATTTTTTATCTACCTAGTTTGTTAGTTTAGTTAGTTTAGTTTAGTTAGTTTGCTGAAGAAGTTTTTGCCACGAACACTCTTCTACGCGGGCGAAACTGTGGGCAAAAGCTAGTTTTTTCATAATTCCAACAAATTTATGATAATCCAAGGTACATAATACACATGGAATTATCATAAATTACGTTTTCGAGACATAAAAGTTTCTTTTATTCTTTATAACTTCACTACATATTAAACATTTACATTTAAGTAATAGGTAACTAAAGTATGTACATATTATTTTATTATTAAATAAATAAAATATAGTTTAAAAACCTAAAAACACGCTTTCAAAGTACATCGAACTAAAAATTATAATTATTAAACTAGGCACTGGCATTGGTAAATGTTATACCGTGGCTATACCTTATTATTGTATAGTATAATATAAATATTTGTTGCTGTGTGATGTCGAATATTGACAGTTGACAAAATAATATGACAATTCAGTAGGTAATAAATTTTTGTGGTAATTATTTAATTCGGGCGATCCTGATAGGGATAATGGGATAATCTTATCAAATTAGTGTATTTTCACCAGGGCTCGATAAATCTACAAAGTTTGAATGAAATCTGATCGTTTAAAGTGGGTTAAAATCACGCCCAAAGGAGTCGTTTACAAACATACATACAGGTGAAGCTAATATAAAGCGAGTAAAAATACTTATTCCTATAAGATTTTTGAAGAATACAAAAGAAGTATTTTGAATTATTTAATGTAACTAATAAACATATTTACATAAGACATAATTTCTATAGCGATTATTTCAGGTGGTTATAGTTAATGATGAGCGAGCAGCTGATGCGCCACGGGTTGCGCGTGCGTCGAGTGTCCGGAGTGCTCCACTTGGGCGTTGAAGCCGCTGTGTGCGTCGGCGTTGTAGTGCACCGTGCGCACAGAGCCGTCGGCCTCGTGCAGGCTGTAGGAGCCGCTGACCACGTCTCCGTCGCGGGACTCGTGCTGGGACTTGATGTCGCCGGTGTGGGGGTCCGCCACGCTGTACTCGAAGTCGTACTTGGGGTGGGTCTGGAAATGTTACGTAGCATTAGTAATGTCATTGAATACCATTGTATGTTCAAATATTTGTAACGTCGGGTACTAAACTCACGTTGTACGATTCAATCTGATGTCCGCCGTGCAGACCGACGAGGGGCGCGGCATGGGTGAGGTGCTGCACGGGAGCGACGTGCTGTACGTGATGCACGGGCGCGACGTGCTGTACGTGCTGCACGGGCGCGACGTGCTGTACATGATGCACGGGAGCGACGTGCTGTACGTGTTGGATCAGGGGAGCGGCGTGCTGAATGAGTGGGGTGGCGTGCTGGATGAGGGGTGCGTACTGCTGGCCGTGCGACAGGTCGTGGCGGACGATCGACTGCGAGGACACGGCCCCGCCGTGAGAGTAGTGCTGCGCGCTCACACACACTACTCCCGCTACTAGAAGAACGATCTGAAAATTCCATTACTTATTAAATAGAAGTTCCACTATTTCCATGATATTTATGATCCAGACTGTTCAAATCCTTACTTTGGCGATCATGTTGGTGGCTCTTGTGGTACCTACACTCGATTATTGAATGATGCTGTATGAATATGCACTCGGTTTTATATTCACATCGATAGAAGTATTTCGAAAATTAAATTACTGATTACACACTTAATACTCGTTCGGGGAACTTGAACTGGTTTTAATTGAGAAGGCGCTACAAGCTACAAGAGTCATGACCTAACATAATAATAAACTAACTAAGAATCGTCATAGCATACAGAGTAAAAATTTGTAAAATAGCTAATAAAATTTAAATCATGTAAAACTTTACTATAACAATCTATATTTTTTGATACTTATGTATTATTCTACAATTAAATAAAATATTTTACCCGCAGCTAGGTCGCAATACGATTACAAAATTACATGTGAATAATTCTACTTCAATTATTTGTCTCCCATTAAATACAGCACATCATTCGGTGCGAGAACTCAAAATGGTCTGATTCCTAAAAAAAAGGAATGATTATATTTTCAATATACATATTTAAAAAAAATAGGTAAATGCAGCTCTATGTTTCATTTACTTCCAAAGTATAATACAAAATGATTCGAGAAATATCGATTGTAGAGAATAAACATCTCTATTTTTAATATTATTCTATCTAATACAATATTACCAACTAAACTGTATGCAATATTAAATTACGTAGCATAATTACTAACAATTGCCAATTCAATAAGAATTATTAAAGGTTGAATATACCTACTCGTATTTTGTTACTGTGTCATAATGAAGATGGTAGACTTCCAGGATTTAAATAAAAGATAAGAGTTGTATGAAATAATGTATTTAACATTCAGCAAAAACATCGCGTCTTCGCCCAGCACCCATTAAACATTTTCAAACGTTTCATAAAATGTATTCAATTACATTAACACTAACAAAAACGAAAACGGTAAAAGACTAAAACTAAAGAAAATATAATACAAAAGCTAGCAAACTGAAACGCTTTCTGAAGCATAAGTCTTGGGCCGTCGTCCCACTGTGAATACACCTTATGAAATGCTGTGCCATAGTCCATCCGTAATCCGTAATCCATATTCTAAGTTAAGCGTAAGCGGGGGCGTGTTTATCCGTGGAGTAGGGCGCCGTGGGCCGCGACGACGGGCGCATGGGCAACCACGCCGGGATGCGCCGCATGCCCTTGCCTGCTTACTACAGCGTTGAATCTGAAAACGTTAAGAAAAACATCAACATCATCATCATCATTATGAGATGACGTTTGTTATTCGCTTCTCTAATCTTGTGTGACATACTAATTACCACGAACGACGAATGAAATTAACGAAGGTAGTGTGAGATAGGTATGCTAGTATTTTAGAAACACACCCTTTTGTAGGTTGAATCAATGTGTTATCTGGTCTTCGGGGTTAATAAATATATTAAAATTAAGATATAGTAAGTAGGTAAGAGTAAAATTACAATATATGCCAACAAACTACTTTTAAATTTATTAGTGTAGTACCTGGTAACAGTAGCGAGGCGTGTATATATCACCGTAAAATTGTGAAAAGCGTTAGATTGTAAAATAACTAACGAGATTGGAAAAATATGTCGAAAGATTAATAACTTTATATTTATAATCTAACGAAAAATAATGTGTTATATTATATTCGCGTCCGAAGTCTATCAACATTTTACAATTTTACTAGTTAATCTAACGGTTTTTACAATTTTACGGTGACAAATACAACTCGACGTCATGTCGGGTTCTCTTATGAATATTACTTAATAGATGGTGCTTATTTCAATAAAAATAAAGTATCGTTGATTATACTAATTATTATTAGCTTTGTTTGCTATTCCGCGGATCTCATGCTACTACCTGGTAATAACCCACACGAAACTTTTCTAGTGTAGCGGGTGTAGGCGATGGTATTCGCTTGCGTCTACCCCCTTACACACACTCACCCGTTGTGGTCGTCAGCGGAGTAGTTGACGGTGCGGATGGTGCCGTCGGGTTCAGCGACGGAGTATGCGCCCTTGACTACGTCACCGTCGCGCGCCTCCCATTGGTTCTTCTGGTCACCCGTGTGACCGTCAGCGACGCCGTAGTTGAACTGGTAGCGGGGATGCGCCTGGAAAATTATACCCATGTAACCATAGACATATTATGTTATAGACGAGGCATGTCGAGTCAAAAATAGTCTACACTTAAACTGCCCCACTTAATGGGTCGTTTCAGGTAGGTTTGACGTTTGTCATTTTGATATTTTGAAGTTTGCTTTCCCCAGTATAAAATAATGGAATTCTAAGTTTCCCGAAAGATACTAAGAATGTAGTTGTTGTTATAATAAACACCGATTTCGGTGACGGTGGCCGGTTTCATTGAAACCTGGCCAGTTATGCAGGAGTAATTTTATAGTGCCCAAGTGTATGTGCAGTACACAAGAGCACTCTATGTTACTTTACTCTCATAATCCAGTGGGACGGATAACCGACACGACTAACGAGAGATCAGGCGCAGGTCCGACTTTTTACAAGCCCATCCGACGCATGGATCATCTTTCTTGTCAGACAATTAGGTGGTCAGCCTGCATTGTCCTAACCAAACTTGGAAACAACAATGCGGGAATGGAACCCACGACCTCGTCAAGAGCCAATGCTCGAACCACAAGACCACGGAGGCTGTAGACTTACATATACTTCAGCGGCGACAGCATGTGCCACTGGTGCGGCGTGGACGATGGGAGCGATCGGCGCGATGGGCGCGTGGGAGACCAGCGCTCCATGACCTGTAGGGGTTGCAAATATTTCATAGTAAAATTTTGACATAAGATTAAAATATACAAGGTGTGACAAAAATGAGTGATAATACTTAAGGATGTGTTTGTATTCCTTATAGAGAGTTCACTGTGAAAGTAGCAGCGCTGAAAGAGCAAAATTTTTTTTGCGATTTGTATGGGAAAGCACTCCAGCGTCGCGAGTTTCCCCATACAAAAGTGAAAAAAGAAATTGCTCATTCAGCGCTGCTACTTTTGCAGTGAACTCTCTATAAGGAACACGTACACACCCTAAAGTATTATCACTTATTTTTGTTACACCTTGTATATCTGAAATATACTTTTGCCACACCATAAAATTGTTGTTTGTTGTACGCGCTAAATAAAGATCTGGGGTCTAGCAGGAATATTTGACAGCGGCGTAAACGTAACGTTAACGAATGAAATTTGTATGGGTGCTGTTATATTTTGACATATTTTTATAGCAGGAGCTAGGCCCAATATATCGTTGGAGCTATAGACTAGCCGCACACGTGCAATATTATTAACAGAATCTTGTCAATACTAGTCAGCACATAGAAAAAAACGGCAATATTACGGGCCGCACACAAGGAATATTATTGTCAATATGAGCATTATTGCCAATAATATGGTGTATGTTCGACTAGCCATACGTTATGCTGTATCCTATAAGTCAATATATTATATTATAAGCTCCCTATGTACCCATAAAACTTAACTCAGCCGTTCTTCAGTTGTAAATGGTGTTACCAGTCAGTCTGTATTTCAAGACTGTTGATTTAACTAAAATGCTATATACTATATTATATTATATTTCTTCTAAAATCTCACTTTACCTAAACCAACACCGCCCCAAGCGGGAGCACCCCAGCCTGCTCCTCCCCATCCTGCTCCTCCCCAGGCTGGTCCTCCCCAGGCCGGAGCAACTGCCCGAACGACCGGCGCCGGGTGACCAAGCACGATGCTCTGGGAGGACACCGCGCCGTGGCCGGCCGCGATGAGTCCCGCCTGCGCCGCCGCCACCAGTGAGCAAACTAACAGCACCTGAAAACAACAATTTGTATATGTCACCGTAAAATTGTAAAAACCGTTAGATTGTAATATTACTAGAGATATTATAATGTGCTGACAGATTGTCAAATACAAATTTCTCCATACAATTGTACGCATTATTTTTCTTTATAATTATTATTATGAAAAAGCAAACAAATATGGCGGCGCGGGGCATATGCCGTTTAACCAATCGGCACGGTAAATATTACAATATAACGAAAAATAATGCGTACAAGTGTATGGAGAAATTTGTATTTGAAAATCTGTCAACATATTATAATATCTCTAGTATTACAATCTAACGGTTTTTACAATTTTACGGTGGCATATATAAAACTATAACCCTACTACTATAGCCTATATTACCCGGGCTATTATTATGAATATATTGACACCTCATTCATGAAAATCGGATCAGTAGTTTAGGCGCGTCAGTGGAACAAACATATATACATAGATAGACTGCCGATATCATTACCCTTCCTTTTGTATTCGCCGTAGTCGGATAAAAAAGGTTTGATACAAGTGGTTTACAGTAGCAAGCATTACCCTTACGGATGTAAAATTGTGTAGGCCTTCTTTCTTAAGTAAAGTACCAGGGAGATCGAACTTTGCTCGGCGTTCTAGTAAGACGGTAAAAATTAACAGATAGCGAAAAAAATTTATATATACCACAAAATATGTCAGACTGGGATTCGAACCTGAGATACCAATTTGCCAATAACGCAAAAAGATCAACGCACACATATCTGAGCCACAAGCTTTCATGATTAAAGCGAAATAGCTCCGAGAAAGTACGCAACGAAAGAAAAAATATGTAAAATTCAAAAATTTGCGAGATACCTATATACTCGTAGATCGAATTTTCACCCCAAAAACCCCCTGTATACCGTACTACATTGCACGGAAATCGTTAAAGCTGTTGCCGAGATTCTGATTATATATAATATACAACAATTTCTCGTTTAAAGCATTAGATAAAAGAACGACAAGCATCTGAGGCTTAGTTCTGACGTGTGACTACAAAATGAACTTTTCTGATTTCTGAAGTATATGGTTTGATTGTTTTTTTTTTATTTTTTTTATATAAAACTAGGGGGCAAACGAGCAAACGGATCACCTGATGGAAAGCGATTACCGTCGCCCATGGACACCCGCAACATCAGAGAAGTTGCAAGTGCGTTGCCGGCCATTTAGGAGGGAATACGCTCCCTTCTTGAAGGTTTGCAGGTCATAACGGTCCGGAAATACTGCTGGCGACAGTTCATTCCAGAGTTTTACAGTGCGCGGCAGAAAGCTTCGGGTAAAGCGCATGGTGGAGGACTGCCACTCATCAAGGTGATGAGGATGATAAATATTTTGTCGCATGGAGCGGTGGCGAAAAGTTGCAGCAGATTGTGAAGAGAAAACTTGATTGTTTCAGAAAGCTAGCGGGGTGGAATACATCCCTATCCTCCTCAAATCGAGAAGAGATCCGAATTCAATGGTTGGTAATGATGATGAAAACCATATAAACCAATTGGTTATTTTATTGTTATCTGCGAGAGCACGACGAACTAAGAACTTAATAATAAATAAAAAAATATGTTACTAGTATTTGACCCACGATTTCTGACGAACACTAAAATTGAATTCGTAGTTGCTGGACTTTAAAGGAATACATTATTTATATAAGTAACACTTAATATTATTTTATATTTTTAAACGACGTTATCACAAATCAAAAAAAGCACTGATTACCTTTGTAAACATTTTCCTTAATTTCCTATATCTTTGCACGTATGCTCACTTTGGCACTAGAACCTAATCTGTACCTAAATTTGTGATAACTTGTGCTTATATACGAGCTGCATTAGACATAACCTATAGGTACAAACCCTAGGACCCGCCCGCAGGGCCACAGTAATATTATGTGTATATGTATAATGGGCGCAGTCAACATACAACATTACTCTCAATAGTTAGATTAATATGGACGGACTCCTAAACTTCAACATTTATTACAGTTTCAATAATCTATACTTAATATAATAAAGAGAAAAAGTTTGTTTGTTTATTTGTTTGTTTGATAATAGGCTCCGAAACTACTGAACCGATTTTGATGAAATTTGGTACAGATGTATAGTAGACCACGGGAAAGGACATATTACGAAATTAACTTTTGCGCGCAAGAAGTCGCGGGCAACGTCTAGTTCAATATAAATTTTATCGTTGTTTCATACACTAAAGATAAATATTAAACATTAAATTTTGTTTTGTCATATTCAGCTGACCAAAGGCCCTAACCAATTGGTTTAAGCTAATAGTTGTTCATAGTATGACTAAAACTGAAAATGTAAATAATTCAAAGCTTTGCTAATTCATACCACTAACATACCTGAACCTTAATTCTCATCTTTAACTTAGATTTTCAATTTACTTTCAATGAATTATCTAGATATTTGAAGTATGGAGCAATAAAACGGGTTTGGCGTTTATAAGAATACATTATGTTGTTTTAACATATTGAGACTGCATCAAAACTGACTGCATCAATCTATTATTGTAATGTTTATTGATATTACAATATTTTTCTAAAATAAACGCGTCATAAAGTTTCCTTGCATTAAATATTCATACTTGGGTGTTTGTGAAAGATGATGAATTGAATTTATTAATTTCATTTATTAAAGTTGGAATTAATTATTGTTTATATTATGTTACTTTTCTACATTTTAAAATACACGACTCACTACAAAGCTTTCATTTCTCTTATCTATCACAAGAGTAATAATACTAAAATACGAGTACATACTAAGAACTCCGTCGTATCCATAGTATGCTACCGTGACTATAGTTGAACCCAATTGGTTTGATAACTGTAAATTTATATAGTGTCTGTAGGTTAGATTAAATTAAGCTTTTAGTAGGTACAATTAACGCCGTAAGTGTTTAGTTTAACGTTTCAATATTTGAACTGTCAAAACATTATCAGGACTACTATTCATTAATAATTAACAGTATCTTCGTATTCATATTCTGTCCAATTTACAAGACAACGCTTAATATGTTTCTTTTATTTAAAAACTATTTTTAACTTACATTAAATTTTTAGGTATGATAATTATGAATAAATATTAATAATTTTCTGAAACAGGAAAAAATCTAGTAAAATATTATGACTAGTACCTACATGATTTTTCTCCTAATTGTACTCGCTTTTCTGTGGCATTAACAAAAACGTTCATAAAAGTAGATTTGATATCTCAATGACATTTTTTTGTTTAAAAAGTTGGTAATCCGGTATAGGCGGCGGACAGGTTAAATTAAGGTTAAGTCTACGAAAGTAGATCGAATTCTTTCTCACATTCGAACGCAGGGCCACTCCGAAATAGGGTAAAGTTTCAGTCCAACCTTGGTGGAGATAAATTTGCATTACAAAGGCGGGTCGTGATAAGCGGGTCAGCCATTCACTATCATACATAATACTGCATAAACTCTACATAACTTTACTCTACATACATTATGCGTTTTAGATTATACTCTGACTGCATACATGTGTCTTGATAATGATTTTATCTAGGCATTTACATTTTGCAGAATAAGGCTAGTTTTACATAGTTGGCGGATGTTGACTTCAGGATAATCTATCAACCGCAAAACAAATGGGTTCATCAAATAAAGTATGTCTAATATCTACAAACAGACAAATGTAATGTTTCATTAAAAGATTTTAAAGTAGCCAGTTATATGGATAATCTAACATAAAATCTATCATAATATGAATACAGAGTTATATAATATATTTAAATTTCAAAATTTTAAAAAATGTAAAAAGTCATCTTTGTTTATAGTACATATTTGTGCCATGACCACCTGATAATCTAACATAATATCTACGTTCAATCAGAGTTACATAATATTTATTTAAATTTCAAGACTTCAAACAATTTAAAGAAGCCATCTCTGTATATAGTACATATTTGTGCCATGACCACCTGACCGCACTAAGCGGCAGCGGAGCGACGCGACGTGACACTAACCTGCTAATAATGCCGCAATCAAAGAATATATAAGGTTTGGTAAAATCAATTACGAATACTTTGGGCACATGATCTACTGCATAAGTAAAGACGTTTAAGCAGAAAAATAATTGTCATAGACGAAAAAATTTTTTTTTCTTTATATGGGCGAGTTTGCGTTTTGCGGCGAGTCACCTATACATGAGATGATTTTTTAGTTTGAGTATGACAATTATTTTTCTGCCCAAACGTCTTTACATAAGCAGTAGATCATGTGCCCGAAGTATTCGTAATTGATTTTAGCAGACCTTATATATTACTAACGTACCGCAATGGAGTGCCGCGTCGCGTAGTTCTGCTGCCGCGTAGTATGTTATATCTCATACAATTTCGTATAAAGAATATTCCGCTGCCGCGTAATTACGCCTATTGTGGTCCCACCTTAAAGCATGTTTAAAGTCAAAACCTATCGAGCTAGCATCCTGTCACCTGCGTTACACAGTCCGACTATAAATGCTCTAGTTCTGATTGTAGATGTTAATTAGATGAAAGTTTGTTAGGTAATATGGACACAAAGAGATATTTATGTGATAGATTAAATCGTAAGTTACTAACGTGGAACATATCGCAATGAATACAAAATATATCCTTATATAAACGTTTAGTGACGATGATTATAATTTATTTAACCTTATTAATTACAATAATTGTATATATTTAATACGGGTATATAAACATTTTTACTATGATGAGTTTATAGTATATAGTTTAAAAAGTTATTAACTCCGTAAAGTTATGTTACGTAGTTAATGAGGGTAAAATGAATTAATATAAACAGTATTGCTTATAAGAATGGTTTACATTTCACACGAAGGAACAACATACCATAAGATTAAACGCACATATCTCATAGAACGTCTAAAACGTATTGCAATTTGAACCACTATAGATTGAATTCTAAACATTTTCTTTCTAATTTTATTAGTGTAAAACTTTTGTACAATGTTAGTAATGGAACGGGAATGTAGCTGTTCTTTAACAGGATAGTTGAAATCTTACTTGAACTTATTTGACATTTGTACACTTTCGATGTAAGATAATCTTATTCAAATAATTAAGTACCTATAGATATTATATTTTCGTATACACCTCCTCAATCGTAATATAAATATCTTCAATAGGTAGATAATATAGTATTATAAGTATTTACCTTTGTTATCTTTAGAGTCATAAAGAGATTTTCAGGACTTCAACAGTCAAGGTTAAGTAATTAATATCTAGTGGATTCTCAGCAACATTGTATTTACATTATGAATCATCCCGGTGTCAATAACCTTTGGCGCTTGAATATGTAAATACGACCGGTTGTTACTCACTTAGTTACAAAGGGTAACGCCGCTAATATCGCCTCAACTCTGCCATTTACGCCGAGTAAATTAATGTTAACGAGATGCTGTGGGTTTCATTCATAAAAAGCTATCTTTATTTGCTAGGTGTGATACGTTTATTTGGATGTATTTTGTATCCACTTTTGTACTGGCACCCAATATAATGGGTTAAACAAGCAACAGCGGTGGGGAGTTGCAAGATTTTTGAGGAAAACCGATATTTATTTTATTACGTTCATTTTTATATATACTACACTTAATAATATTGTAGTCTAAAGATGAGTAAAATCCGTCGGATAATAAAGGATCCTCTATATCATACAGTTATGTATGTAATTATTGTTTGTTTCGTTATTCAAACTATAAAAAAGTAATGAACGATAATTTATAAAGTTTGCCTAACTATCGGTATGTATATCAATTAATTGAAGTAGTTATTTTATTTACATAATCAGATGAATAAAGCAGCATATTACGAAATAATGATAATTTAGTATCTATAAACGTTACGTACAGCACCCATACAAATTTTGATCTATTATAATGTAGAAACTCTAGCCAATTAAAGGATATGAATTAAGAGATCAGTTTCAAGATAAACAGATATGAATAGGAGGCATCAATAATTATTTATTAGCTAGTTAACTCTGCAGATAGTCAGAACTCAGATATACTATCTAATTATTGCGAAGATAATTGGCGATTTGCCTACATGTAATTTTGTTTTTTAAGCATTAAAACTTGATAAAAGTTAAAAGATTTTATAAGTTTGTTTTTGTAATTTACAAAACAGTTGGAATATTTCATTACAACATTAGTATAAAGACCAAAATAATTAGTTTACTTACGTCAAATATAAAAATATTTACGGTGATTTACGGTGAGTATGAACATGAAATATGCGCAAACTTTGCAGATATCAGAAATTTCGTAGCAACATAAAGGCATGTGACGTCACCTGCCGGTACGACTTTTATTTGAGGTGTTTTCACAAGACTCACAAAAATGCTTCAAAAGATCCGCAGTTTCTTTGAAAATATTGATTTTTAGTAGTAAACTATTCCTTTTGTAAGCTATCTTTAGAATTCACTTATGTAATAAAAATCCAGAAAAGTACTCGACTTCTGAAGATGATATCTGCAAAGGTGATTTTTTATAAAGAAGACTTGATTTTTAGCCCAAATGTCAAAGTACTAGAAAATTGTGAGTGTGAATGGTTTCGATTTGTTCGATACTCCGAAAGAGCTGGGTATGATATCCGAAAAACTGTTGTGTTGTAAATGATGTGGTGTACACGTAATGCTCGTAGTGCCGTTCACAAACATGATTAGCGTTACATGACGTCTCGTAAGATTATATTACATGTTACACGCGTCTGGACCCGGCCTAAGTGTCGAATGGTTTTCGAAGCTATACTTTTATCATAAAACTGCTTTGTATTCAGTTAGAATTGAACAATTAAAGACATATTCTTAATGTTGAATAAATCACATCAATGTTTTAACAGTATTTAAAACGAAACATTTTTTTCCAACTTATTCAATCACTTTCGTTAAAGTATTGCTTTTAAGCCTAGTGTAAATGAATTGATATATTTTATGCGTAGTGTTTCTAGTTGATTGGATTGACAAAGATATTAGTTGCTTTAAGTGCGATTGTGACATAGTTTAGGTGCAGTGTGGAGATAAAATATCTCGTATGCAGAACTCGTGCAGCTATAATTACAATGCCTAAATTACACTATTGATTTTATTTAACACATAATAGCATGGCCCAAGTCTAATTTATAGTCGTATGTGTGCACTTTTTCTGTGCACGTGCATGATTTGCACATGTGCAATTAAACAGTTAGACCTCAGTAGATCACGTCGCGGTCGGTTTGACAATTCTTTTAATCTGACATAATTCTTCTTCACATTCATCACATCTTTATTTCACATTCCATACGATCAAATTTTTAATTACGTATATGCAAATCGTGCACATGTGCACAAAAAGCAAACGAACACGACTTATAATGAAAATATGAAACATAATATAATCACACACCCGAAATGCCCCGGGGTGCGTCATTTCATTTCAGTATAACATAAAATCCCGCCCGCGCTGTTTGAAAAATGTTCCTATTTATACCGAAATCAAATGTATTTAGTATTTGAAATTATTTTGTTTTTTCCTTGAGACGTGAATACTTGTAGGTTAATATTTTTCATAACTTCACTCATTCAACTAGATACCTAGCGTTATGTATGACGTAGGTATAGTTGATTGGTTAACGAGAGGAAATGATAAAGTGTCTGATATCGAGTCCCATTACAACAGAGTTCTTATCGTAGATATTCTCATATATATAGTTACGTTAGCGAAATACTTTAATTTGTGGAATATTTATTGTCATTAAAGCAAACGAAAGCCGCAACACCTTGGCCGACTTATTGACAAAAAACTGTTTAAGTTTTATATCTAAAGGTAAGTAGTCGTGACCACAAAAAAATCAATAAAAAGTTATGCATATCAAGGACTCAGTCTTAATTTACTAAACTGCAAAAGAAGAGTAGGTCCTAAATTGTATGGTTAGGAGGAATATGAATTCTGTAGTAAATATAATGTTGAGTATTTTTTGGACCGACGAAAAACCGGAGGAGGTACTCAAGTCAGTCCCATTGTCACTAAATGGTAGACCTAGATAGATTCCATGAGAAATCGAGGGAACTCCTCGAAATTTATATGAACACCTGTAGTGATTTCGACTTTTCTGAAGTAACCTAGCCTTATGCTACCATAAATTTAGATTTTGTGCCAAGGTATACCTTGAATCCAAAACCACTGCACAGAACCTCTGATTTTTCAAATATACATGTTTGGGAATTTCAGCGTTGTGTAAAGAACAGAAAGCATAATATGCCACTATCATATTCCATTACAATTACAGTAATCATCATCATAATCACCACTATCATCTTTATATTATGAAATATGTATTCTCATTGTCACACCGATATCGAAATCTTTGAACATTTGCTATTCCCAAATTTATATTCATCATCATCACCATTCCCTAGTTGCTCATTACAACATAAAATTATTAACAATTAAGCAAATTAAATAATTACGTAACGTATGTAAAGTACGCTTGGCACCGACTCAAAATTACTTGAGTTTGCTTACATTAATTTAAGAACTTAGTTATTATCGTTAAATATAAAAAGGTTTGTTATTTTTTTTTTATTTTTAGTTTTTTTTTATATAGCAGATAGAACCTACTATATTTTTTTATCTAAGCAAAGTTAGCTGTAGTAATCATTGTTCTCTAAACTCCCCGATGGACATACCAGGGAACTTCAACATTATCTCAACTTAGTGGATACTGAAAACAAAATTCAAAATTCTATGTAATCCACGAATTATCAAGTAGTTACAATAATGAATAGAATAGGTAAGAATACTTCTAATCATGCCGACTTTCAAAGTAAAAAAATCTAGATCAAAATTGGTTCATTCGTTTAGGAGACGGACAGACACACAAACACAACACACAGAGATACGTCAAGCCTATAACACCCCCCTGTTCTCGTCGGGGGTAAAAACAACTTCATATAGGTACATCTTAAAATATTTTAAAAGTACTCCATTTCTGAATTGCTCCATCAAAATAAAGGTAAGCTTTCAAACCACGCCTTAAAATTCAAATTAGTCATACGCTATTAGGCCGTTGTTTATGCTTTCAGTGCTTTATAATTAAAAAGTGTAGTAACATGTGCCATGTGGCAGTTCATGTCTGCGTTGCGACAATGGCGGTTGTGTCAGGGCCGCGCCCACAGGTGAATGTCCACACGCCATACACGTGCCTAAGGCCGGGACTACGAGTATATTGTTCGGAAACCCGGGGAAAATATTATTTCTAGCACTGAAAATAGAACTCTATACTAATATAATAGAGCTGAAAATCGAACATACAAGTGTCGAGTCAAATGTTAAACTGACAGATCGGCACTCAATATTTCAATTTTTAACTCTATTGTAATATCACAGAGTTCTATTTTCAGTGCTCTGAATTTTACCCGGCTCGCTGTATGCCGGATGATATGATAATATGCCTGAACACCACAAAAGGTCTTAGGCTGGGACTATAATATTATATCCCAGCCTAAGACCTTTTGTGATGTTCAGGACAACGAGACAGAAGTTGAAACTATACTACAACATTATATTATACCGTAAAGTGACAAACGTTGGACAGTAATGAATTTATTTTTACAAAAAAATTATGTAAGGAATAAAATGCTTGAAATAAATAGAAATATATATTTATTTGAGGTCATAACGAATTTGCCTTCCAATATATTATGTTCCTTGTAATGCTATTATTATTTATTTTCATTATTTTTGGATCCAAACCTGTAAGTAGCAAAATGCACAGTCATTGGACAATATTTTAGTAATGGGACTTTAGAGTTATTAGATAGGGATCATATTATATTGATAGTTATCTTAAAACATAAAACAGTATGTCATAAAAGCTATGTCTGCGTATGCACATACAGACGGTTATCACACTATACTGCGGCGTCACATCGCATCGCTGATGTTTCCTTCGTGGGAGCCCCAACACCATCCTGAACACGCTCAGCGCTAAGATGGACGGTCCCCTTCTGCGGCACTGGACTCCGGGCACACGTGCATGTGCCCGGAGCCCCAGAGGGTGGGAAATGTCGTTTGTATACTTACAAAAATTATCAGCTACGTCTGAAATATACATTTTTTTACATAGTAATAAAAATTGCCTTCTTTTGTGTGCAACTTACACACAACAGAAGTAAAACCTTCAATCATTGTTTTTTAATCCACCTATTGAAAAACCGCGTGAAGTACAAATATGAAATTTGTCAGAGAGGGTAGTTGTTAGTTTGGTCACAACGGCTAAGGAATGATTTTTAAAATCCACCCGGGGTGAGAAAAGTTATCTGGGCAATACTTAGTAGCGCAAATATCTTGAAAATCCCATTTCTCTCCGTAGTGCTGCTGGAAGAAATTTATATTTAGAAACAACAGTAGCTTTCTTTATAAATTGTATTGTGATAATTTTCTATGTGTACAATAAATTGTTAAATATAATAATAAAGTGTAACATTTGGTATCTCCAATGTTAAGAAAATCTGATTTTTATGATTAATGTGTAAATTAGCTAATAGGACTGTCTAAATTTTACCTTATTACATTTGACACTTCTTTTTTTATTATATTAAATTATATTAAATTAATACGATAGGTAAGCTAGAAAATCCTTTGGTTTTCAGGTGTACCTTACCTACCTTTCCAACCCCGTGCAGGCTTTCCTCAAGCTAGCCTAGCGTATATAGGCGGACTAGGCGCCATAATAATATCTCATTTAGAGTCTTGTTTTTACAGTATTAGAAAATAAACAATGCAATAGTTTGATTATCTACAATTAGTACAATTAACGACCTTACTTAGGAGATACTGAACATCAATCTCGTCGATTAAATGAGGTTCTCGAAAAATCTATATTTTAGATTGCAATATAGTTTCGTTATTATGTTTTGCAGACTTAAAGAAGTATATCTGCTAGAATATATTATTAGGATTTAAGATCAAAATACTAATTAGAATATATTCAAACCGATGACGCAGCATTCGACGAAAATAATAGCTCATGTTTTACTCACAGTCATGAGATGATATGGATTAAAGGAATTTCAACGAATTAAGAAACCTCAAACTCTTTAAATGCTTCAGTAGTTCTGAGGTTAAGCCATAAATCCAAGCCTTGATTTATGTTAAACAAACCAGTTATAAAAATATCTATATGAAACAACCTAAACGTCCTTGTGAAGTAATACATGGTGCACAATCCCGCTCGGTCCAGTTACAGTACTTTCACTTATATTGTACGGTTGCTTGCGCAACTAATCGAGCACAATGCCAAAATAACTAAAAATATCGATAAGAATATGTTTCGTGTAATTCAATAATAATATGTATACTGCATCTAAATAAGGTATTATATAGAGTTATGTTATTTCATTGACATTTACTGACTTTACACTAAGTACTTTGAGGGAAAATTTAATTTTGAGGGGAAACATTTATTAAGCGCAAATAGTATTTTACTAAAAGTAATACAACTTTATTCAATTCAAGACCAACAAAGACTATACTACAAACGTCTTAAATAAATACAAACACACTTAACATATTATTCAGTAATTGTTTCATTTTTTAAATAGCCTGACAACTTGTGTTAGTTTTAATAATGAATAGAAAAGTCTGGATAATAAACAAGTCTGGGTTTCAAGTCTATTACATTTATACGTTGTAAATTGCCTTTTATTTCATCATACAAAAGTACCTCAAAAAGTTAAATAGCCCGTTACTCGTGTTACCTCGTTAGCATCGTGGAGACCTAGTCGCGCGGTGAGCGCCGATAGCCTTATTAAACTTAGATAAAAGGAAACATCATAAAAAAGTTATTTATATTACAGAAAAATTAAACTGGTAAGCCGGGATAGATTACTAAACTGAGTCCAGTATAAAACATTATATAAGAAGCATAATTATTGAAATATACTCAGAGTTTTATTTTTTATATTTTAAATAAGTCCCTACAAGCAACCCTGCTTACCCGACATTCAAATCATCAGTACTCTTGTTGCAGCTTCTAAATAAGGCTTACATATCATCCTCTATTTTAATCTCACTGACTCGATTAAATTTCATACTTTCTTTAACACCCCTAACGAATAAATTGATTTTATGTCTTGATTACATATGAGACACCTATACTTTATTTATAATCTGATGCACTAGAGTTACTTCAAAAATCCCCTGTTGGGCTCCCCTACTATAATTGGAAACGATAAGATACTGCAAAGTTATAAAAAACACAGAGCAAAAAAAGCACAGACTTATTTACTATTATATATTATAGCAAAGTCATGTAAGCTTATTTGCTCTGTGACTATGCTTGAACTTACTTTAGATTTTGATACGAATTATTTCAGAGCTCATAAGTTAGAGATAAATCTAAATTTGATCAGAAGCCAATAAAGAATAATAATTCATAATTTGAATTATTTCTTCACTTTCCGATTCACACTGCAAACAAAGAAAAGTGAAATCCTGCATTTGCTTATTTCTAATTTGTATTTACAGCTTAAATATCGAATATATCTAGTAAGTTAATAACTGGCTTTTTCTTCTTTACAATTTTTCGTACAACTTCCTTCTGGTTGGAAGGTCGAGGCGGCTTGTGGTATCGATCGTCATCAAATGTATCATCAAATTCTTCATCTGACTCGTGTGCATACTCTGGTGGCTCTGCATACCTTGGAGGCTTCTTATTTTTTCTTTTAGGTACTAAAATATAATCATCTAGATCTTCGTAGGGTTCTGGATTCTTGTTTGGTCTAAACTTATTTTTGGGGCGTGACGGAGGTAAGTCTGCAAACAATTTTTCTGGCGGGATATCGGGTATCCCATAATCATTTTTAGTCGGGGACCATTCCCCATATTCATCTTGTAGTTTTGTAGGCTTATATTGATCATTATGCTTATGCATGTGAACAAGTTTTTCCATATTATTAGACGAATCACTCATGTATTTTTCATATTCGCTTTTATAAGGATCTATTGGGGGATATTTGTGTCGACGAAAATCTAAATCTGGAACATTTGGATAGTAACTATTTTCTCTGATTTTGTGTTTATGTTTACAGTCGGGGTCAAAATTAAATCCAATATGACTCTCAGCGGTAGCTTCAGGTCCAATATCATCTCGAGGATGTTTTATGCTGATGCTGTGTGTATAATCACTCGGTTCTAAGTCTGTGGGATATTTTGGCCTCTTTATAAACTCATAGTCTTTGAACAAAGCCTCGTAAGGGTGCCGTTTTCTTTTTCTTTCGCGCAGTGATGGTGGTTCAAAATTTTGATCTTCTGAATAATCGTATTGTCTTCCGTAATCTCTTAGAGCTTTCTCTTCCATGGCATCGGTACTCACAGGAACATTGGGTATTTGTATGTCTTCGTTGTTCACCATTGCAGAAAATCCACTTTTAGGACCAGCAGAATATTTTACGCTTCTCATAGACCCATCTGGTTCAACAACACTGTAATGACCTGGAAGAAGAATTACAAAATTTTCATAATATGCTATTTAACACGATAGTCATGCTTTCATTAGGTAGTTTCTGTTTTTCAACGAATTGAAAGTTATATTAATATTATTGTGTATGATTCCCATTATCCCCGGACGGACAAGGAGAGACTACTATAGAGTAAATAGGATATTTTATTTATTACCTTTAACCGAATCACCTTCTTTAGCTTCCCAAACAGTTTTTATATCACCAGTATGAGTATCGGCGACGCCATAACCAAAAGAGTAACTCGGATTCTCCTGGAAAGCATAGACGTATACATTATAGACGAGGCATATAGAGGCAAAAACTGTCTCCACTTAAATGGCCCCACTTTTTGGAGTTTTGAGACCATTTTGACATTTGAAGTGCGGCGAAAATAAAATGGCTGATATTTGAGGTATGGTGAAAACGAAGATGGCGTTACTTTTTCTTGTATGAAGTTTTATTCTGTCAAGTGTACGTTATAGCCTATCCTAAGTTTTGAAATATTTGCTGGAAAGTTATTAGAATTTAATTTATTTAGAAAATATTCATTGCAAGATTTTTCACCTTTCACTATTTTTATTTCTTTGTTCAAAGATAAAAAGTGTTGACATTGATGATGAGTTAATGACTTTTATTAAGTAATTAATATCGCGCTGAAATTTTCTCGCAAAAGAAAAGTACGAGTAACGAGCTCGCGTGCATTAATTTGGTTTTAAGCTAATTATGACAATTTGTTTCATGCAAGTCGATAACATTCAGTCATTAACATATCATTCATAATTCAGAATAGCCAATGAGTTTTATCGTTTCTATAAAGTCGCAATGTCACTTGTGTAATAGAATTGAAAATACGTGAGAGTATAGATGTCAGTTCGTCCGTTGATCGCTAGAACACGCACTAGACACTTTCATTCGCGATACGCTTCATGAATGCCAGTTTCTTTCTGGAAACTAAGTTTTATGTGCTTCTTAATGGTCGCATGACTTTTGATTTATCGAAGAGAAAAACAACAGCAAGCGTCAATTGAATTATAATAAAATTAAATTAATTACGTAAAATATTTTTCATATTATCCTTAAAGCACTTTTTTCCATCGTTAAGATTGAGAATTAAAATGATTTTTCTGTTTTCTAATTAAATCACTTAGCTTCCATCGAAAAATACAATTAAAGTCTAGTTTATCATACGACTATCTATTCCAATTAAAAATCTTCCTCGAAGCATCTATAGCACTATAACAAATTGATTCTTCATAAAACGCTTCATGGTTTTTAAGTGTTATCATGTCATTACCTTCTGACATTTTATCGAGTTCAAGTTCAAGATGAATGAGAACTGAACAGGCCGTTACGAGTATCTGTGAAGTATGAGTACGTATTACACACTGTTTAAATACCATGACTGACAATTCACTTTCATTCGTTTCCGTATCCGTTACGTATTATATTTATTACCAATATATACAATGTATTTTTAAATTAATTCTTATTCTTGTATTGATTTATTCTTCATAGACAGTTACTTCCAAGTTTGAATATATTCAATGTTATATACTTCCTTTTGCAAAATAAATTTAATATAAGCGAGTACTAATCATTTATAAATTCAAATATTTTATTGAATCGTAATAAAATTATTATTTACCGTAGAAGAAAATAACGTTGGGTCATTAGATCTTATTGTAGGTAATACTTATAAGTACTACATATCTTTTACAACACATTTTTGGTACAATACTATTGCGTAGAATTAAAAAAAAAAACATATTTTCAAACAATGAATTTACTACTATTTATTCTAGATATAAAACAAACTATTAAAATAACAAAAAAACTCTACTAACATTGCGTAATTTGTAATATTAATATTAAAAACGTGAACCAGTTTCAATTACTTTTACCTACATAGAACGAGTTCGCGGAGAAAAGTGGGTGAGCAACATTTGGCCGATACAGTTTCAACAGACTCACTTTCAATATTTGCCTACGACAACATAATTTTACGTGCGTTTCGCAAATTGTCGTTGTAAATACCTTTTTTACTATCTAACTATTACAATACAAATTGTGATAAATGTATTACACACAGACTTAAATAACAAATGAAATATTACATAAGGTAATTTTGACCTATTTTATAATCAGTAGGTAATCAAAATAAAATAAAAAGTAATTGGCTAAAGTCTAAAGTAGTAATAAAAATAATATTATAATAGGACTCTTATATAAATAGGACTCTATTAGGTAATATTACAAGTAGTAGTAGTTCTATTTATGGAAGAGTAGTAGAGCACAACGTGAACATTGTGGCTGTATGATAAATGTTTAGTCTACGTTCCATACCTACTCCATAAAATAATCACTACTGTTAAACTTGCAAGACGTCTAGTCACATTAATTAAATTGTCACCGATTTTAATAACGAAACTAGCAATTAACACAAACGCGATGTTTAATTGATAGACCTTTTACTTTCCACATACTCTAACGTTCAGTGGCTTTGAATTCCTGGTGATATAAATTAAAACATGTACTGTTTTGAATTAAAAGTAGATAATACTAGTATTGTCATTAATTTGACCAAAAACTCAAGGTATGAAATTTACACTTAAACTCAACTTACTTGATTCAATTGAGAGTGAGGATACATAACTTCATGATGAGCTAGGTCTTCTTGTCCAAGTGATGATAAAACCTTGGTTAGAAAGACCTAGAAAATATTAAAATATACTTGTTATTTATTTTTACAAAAAATGGGAAATCACATTAAAATTTTAAGGAAATTGTGCTTTAAAGAGCTAAAATTTTTGACAGATAAAAAATAATGGCTAAAGGCTCCACCATCAAGGGCATGACCCCAAAATTATAAAGAAGATTTATTTAAATTAAATAAACCTACCATAACCATAAGTGTGTTAGCCATAATCACTGTCGTAGTCTCTCCCATCCACTTTATTTATTCACTTTATTTGTGTATATTTTTTCTATTTTCTATAAAAACAAAACATGAACTTGTCCATATCCAAGGTTGCACGCGAAGACGCCGAAGGATGACCACCACCTACCTATTTATGTGCGCACACAAGCGCCCCGGCCTATATATGAACACACACAAATATACGCATATAGGATATACAGGGTGTTGTTTTATACGAATGGTAAATTTTATTCAACAGTAGGCTACTACATTACATATTAAGTTATTAATTGTCAATTGGTGCTAGAATAAAAACAAAGCACATAACATTTCATATAATTTTTAAGTTTTAACTTTATAAAGGTTCTTTTACCCCTTAGATAGTTTTTTTTTAAATATTAATGTTCTGATAGATTGATAAATGTCAACATGAAACAAAATTGTATCTATGAGCTAGCAATCTGTGCAGGTATGTTGTTTATAATTTTATTAATTCTATATATTTCTAAGCATTGTTTAAAAAATTTTTAGCTTTTTGTACACCTTTCTCCACATAAACTTTAATTTACCAGTTAAATTTAATTATTATTATTATTTCATTATTCCTCTGCTTGTAAAATTCTCGTAAAATTGTAGTGAAGATTTGCTTCACGTATTTCATATTTATTCAACCATTAATTGCACAAAATTAACATTTTTGGAACGAGAATCGAATACTGATTACGCTTCTTAAATAAGTCATTTTTGTTGGGGAACAGGTTGTATGCAGCTATACAACAGACACATACATACACATAGGATGCGAACATGATAATTACTTTATTGTGGTGTATATACAATGTTACACCCCGGATGGAAAATAAATGTTTCCTACTCCTAGATATGACTTACGCAACAATTAAACCGCGGATTAATAACATCTTGATGGATTTCAAAAATATTTTTTCCGGCTTTTTTTTTTGAGCAGTTGATAGGCTCTTCCGCAACTGCATTTGTGAAGGATGGTGGATACTGGATGAACATCGTAGACTCTACCTAAGTGAAAACCATGAACGAAATAAATGGAAAACATACAGATGATGCGAATAAGAAAGGTATGTTTATTTTATTTCATTGCAAAGTTTAGACATAAAATAACGTGTTTGTATAATTATAAGTAATACCATTAAGCATAAAAGGTAAACAATTGTATCTACCTATTAAAGATCCTTATTGCATTTTTAAGTCTTCATAGTGAGTTCATCGTAAAATATCAATTAAATATATGTTTCTGTATGAATACAGTTATTTTTTATCAACAGAATTCGATCGTTAATCTTCGAACAATTATATCATCACTCGCAATTAGAATTATTAAAAAACAATAATTATAAGGCAAAACTCATTCATGTGATTTTCCTGAAGATGCATATGAAAACTTAATATGTTTATCACATTTGAATAGTATGCACTGAAAGTGAATGCGTAGGAGAGATGTGCGGGGGCGGACGCGGGGCGGGGGTTGCGTGCGCGCGCGCACATTACTATCGTGGCCAGATTCACTACTGATGAGTTTATCCACGAAAATGATGGAATTACCAAGATTGCATCTAAGTCTTTTTAATATTAGGAGGCATAAAGATGAGATTTAGGTATAAAAGTATTATCGATAAGGAAATAAGCTATCGGAATAAGCTATCGAAATTAAAAGAAGAATTCATCACAGCTCGTCTTTTATTAAAAAATATACGAGAGACGTGTGAATTTTTGTTCTAAAAATAAAATATTACTTTAGTATTATTATCAAAATGAATTCTTAAAAACAATTTTGCATACACGAAATAAAGCATACCTATCTATTAAGCTACCTATTAAAATGTTACTAAGTTGTAGCAATTAATTTAAGACTATTAACCGGCAATTAATGACGCTTAACGAAGCGATTGAAATGATTTACAGTAAGTATCCACTATATTAATTTTCCTTCCTACGGCCATATATTATATTAGGATATTATACTTCATTAAGTACGATAGTTTGCCGGTGTGTAATGTTGGATTTTTTCTGCATTTCCTTTTGGTAAGTTAAAAATCTAAATTTTATATTTAAGGTTTAAAGTCGTAAACAACACTATAATAACTTTTTAAATATTGTAAAATGGGTTTTGGAAAGTAAAAATGGAGTGGAATATATTTTAAACATAATATTTATTTTTTATGAAGCAATAAATAATAATTGAAACTGAAATTGCTATGATAAATTGATGACAGGTAAATATACCTACATAATTTTATGCTACAAAAAATAAAAAGTTACTTTCGTAAATTGATAAATAATATTTTATTAACTACAATTAACGTTCTTTGTCATTGCGTCGTTTAAATCAAATAAAAAAATTAAAACCTAAATTTACTGAAAATAATACACTTTGGTAACTCTTACTATAAGTAATAGTAATAAATATTAATAGTAATCGGTAGTAATATTACTGCATCATAACACCATCTAGCGTATGACATAGAATTTACAATGTTTATAAAATCACGCCATCTATCGTGATGTATACGAAGCTCTGTGTACAAAGTGACATCTAGCGACCATATCCAGGCACAAAGTATTGTTTTCTATAAACTTGAGGGCGTGGTTGACCGATTTTCCTCACTGTAGCCCTGAATCCATGAACATCATCAGCGGTGTACTCGACTAGTCTTATGGTCCCATCGGGCTCGGCGAGGGAATAAGCACCTGAAACATAAAAAAAAAAAACAAATTCAAACTTTTAAAGTATATCACGTCAATCTAGCGCCATGCTAAGTTAAGCGTTGAAAATTGTGTTATGACAATCAGACAACGAAAAAAAAACGGTTACCTATTCAAGTTTTATGATGGTTATTAGCTTTTGACTGCAATTTCATTTACGTAGAACGAAATTTAATAGATAATGTATAAAAAAGAGAAAATAGATAATGTAATAGTTTATGCGCTAAATTATGCTAAGACATTGATAGTCAAATCACACTAACTTTTTCTAGTGCTCTGATTCTGCCAATATTCGTGCCTAAAAGATAAAGATGAGAAGATATAGCAATTAAAATAAAATATCATGAATTTGTACCTCTTACAACGTCACCATCGCGCGTCTCCCACTGCGTCTTGTGGTCGCCGGTGTGCGGGTCACTCACTGAATAGTCGAAGGCATACTTTGGATATGACTGAAAACAAAAGCAAATTGCGTGAAAGATTGGCAATAATAATTACTTTTTTAAGGTTAATACTAAAAATGATAATCATACAGATCCGTGTCAATAAAGTAATATTATTTTTAATACAGCTTCTACCGCGTTGAAGTCTTTTGTATTGTACGGTTAAACTTGTTGCTATTGGATTACTCGTAGGCGCTCACACCCGAAATTAACAACGTAACTAAAATCTTGATTCTCTAACAAAAATTAACGTAGATTGACGTGAAGTTAATCCTAGGAACGTTGAAATGTATTGAAATCGTAATCTCAAATAACTAAAATGAAAAGAAGATTGATTATTCATTTTGGGCTTTAGTCTGTCATAAGCTGATTGTTAATGCTATTTTCTACACCTATTATTTTGTGTTTTTTTTATATTTTCCTATTATGAAGGTTTAGAGACAATTGACAAAATGTCAATGTTACGGAAGTCAACATTAGCTGGAAAATGTCACATACTATGAAGACTAGGTACATTCTTCGACTATGTTCAATATTGCAGAGTAACGCAAGGACGTCACGGTGGTGCTCAGTTATGGTTTGTTAGCTCCATAATGCACTGTGATTGACGACTTATGAAATTCGTAAAGGGACATAGCCCATAGAAAAATGCTTAAGCGTTATTGCATTTAAAACCATAATATTATAGACGAGGCATGTTGAGGTAAAAAGTGTCTCCAGTTATTTTTTTTTTTGGAAATGCAACTTTCGTCGCCAATGGACACTCGCAGCATCAGAAGAGCTGCAAGTGCGTTGCCGGCCTTTTAAGAGGGAATAGGGTAATAGGAGAGGGTAGGGAAGGGAATAAGGTAGGGGATTGGGCCTCCGGTAAACTCACTCACTCGGCGAAACACAGCGCAAACGCTGTTTCACGCCGGTTTTCTGTGAGCCCGTGGTATTTCTCCGGTCGAGCCGGCCCATTCGTGCCGAAACATGGCTCTACCACGTGACCCTACTTTTCACATTTGAAGTATAGTGAAAATTAAGCTGGTGTAACATTTTCGTGTATATGTTGAGTTTTGAAGTCTTTGTTATAAACTATAGAACGAATACTATTCTCTGATTACAAGAACCTTGCCCGATTCCACCAAAAGACTCCTTAGCGGTTTCTACGTAAGTGTCACTTTAGATTGGCGACCCTTTAAATCAACACTTAAATAAATTCCTTTTTTACCACGCTAGGTAACACCTAATTAGAGAGCTCTTATTTACGTGAAAGTTTAATAATATTTATATTATTTTATTGGAGATAGTGATCTTGTGTACCGTGCACACACTTGGGTACTATAAAATAACTCCTACGTAGCTGGTCTGGTTCCAATAAAACCAACCACCGCCACCGATTTCGGTGTGGGGATGTATTATCTTCTAAAACATAAAAATGGATTGCAATTCCTATGATGTTGCGAGTGTCCATGGGTGACGGTAATCTCTTTCCATCATGTAATCTCATTTGCTCGTTTGCCTCCTAATTTTATAGAAAAACTCGAGAACGGCTAGACCGATTCAGATAATGTTGGTGTTGAAATAATTGTGAAAGTTTAGGGAAGGAAACCATGACAATTATTGGAGGTGTGGGTGTAGTTATTTATTTATTCCAACTCATAGTTAAGGCATATCAACAATATATTAACGGAATACGCACATTATAATAGCCCCCTTGGTCTCCTCTGTAGAAGCCGTATCCACCAGGCGAACTCGGCGCAGCAAGCACGGGGGACGCGGGGTGGCCGGTATAGCCGCCCGCCACCGCTGACACCACGCACGCCATGACAAACATCTGAATCTGAAATATACGAGTATTATGCAAACATGGTTATTTTTATTATTTTTTTTTATTTTGTTAGGAAAACTTACAGCAACAAATACAATGATAATAATATAACATATTAAAAAAATAAGGTGCAAATTACAAGTTTTCGCATTTAAAAAACAAATTACCAAAGCTCAAGTTAAGCCCCTGAACGTAACAAATAATTAATTATTATATAATTATATTCATCTAATATTTAATTGATTCGTCTTGGCGTCAGATCACATCGAAACTAGACTTGGTGCTGAATTTTTAAGATTCAAATTCAAGATACGAGAACATTTTAACAACACAAAAAGATATAGGGCTTCTAGTCAAGTTGCATTTGTTAATTTCAACGGCGATTTGACATAAGTCATCGCTAAGTGACGTGTCGCTTGCGATGCGTTATGTCAAATCCCATACATTTTATTTTCTCGTCTTTCATTTAGTCGAAGTTATCGACTGCATCTTGACTAGAGGCCCTGGTTTCATTGCAAGAGCGGCGCCGCGCTACGCAGCCCGGTTCTGCTCAAGTGGTATAAGAGCTTGGCCCTCGACTCGTGGGTTTGATTTCCGCGTCCTCGGAATAACAAAAATGTTGTTTCCAAGTTTGGTAGGACAATGCAGGCTAATCACCTGATTGTCTGACAAGAAAGATGATCCATGCGTCGGATGGGAATGTAAAAAGTTGGACTTGCATCTGATCTCTCACCAGCCGTGTTGGTCATTCGTCCCAATGGGTTACGAGAGTAAAGGAAGAGAAAGTGCTCTTGTGTACTGCGCAAACTTGTGCACTATAAAATAACTCCTGCGTCGCTTACCTGGTTTCAATGAAACCGGCCACCGTCACCAAAATCGTTGTGGGAAGCTATTATTATTATCTTCTTGTATACTGAATGTATAATATAATAAAGAGGAAAAGTTTGTTTGTTTGTTTGCATCGAATGGGCTCCGAAACTATTAGACCAATGTTGATAAAATTTGGCACAGATATAGAATAGACCACGAGGAAGGACATAGGCTACTTTTTATCGCGGCAAAATGTACGGTTGCCGCGGGATTTCCTTTTGTCGCGCACGAAGTCGCGCGCAACATCTAGTAGTGAATAAAGTTGAAAATATTCGCGTCGCCGCTTCTCGCTGTGAACTGATGCAATACGTTCAACACCAATGTAGACCACTCCATTATCTTGAGATTTTTAGCATCCGACTACTTGAAGATCGCCAGTAGCTGATCTATGTATTAAATGTATCACCATGATATTTCATGGTGATGTAAATTAATTAGATCAATGTTATGATTCATACAATTATGACTCACCTAACAGTAATTAAATGAATCAGAGAACACACCAGCAACAAAGGGTGCTATTAAATCGTAACAATAGAACATGTAAAAACATACAGGAAGTATTCGTTTGACTATCTTATGTGTAACAAAAAACTATTATCGCATAGTAAGTGCACTTGAACTAATGTGTAAAGTCTATTGGTACATATTATTATATCTTTTTTGATAATATTCGTACTAATAGCCTGTTCCAGACGGCACTACTTTTGCCCAAAACGCTACGATAATTTTTACCACAAAATGGTGTTTCTTTAGCGAAATAACGATATCAATGAAAATTTCAAAAATTTCGCTTTTAGAAATTTTTGTGACTAGTGGAACAACTGACAGCTGATCACAACTGATGTTGAAAACGTCAAAAAGTGCTAATTTTAACCCAAATCGGGAGCTGGGTAAAAATATGCAAAATGGTGTGATCATTCTTAGCGTTTTTAACAGTCTTTGACAGATGACAGTTGCGTGTGGAACAGGGGTGAAAACAGTTACGAACGATCATAGTAGTGCTAAAGAAACAGAATGTAGATGAAAATAATGAAATTAACGTTTCGAACGTGCAAATGGAACGAAGCAAAAATAAATATTTCAACTGATAAGTCAAAATATACGAGTAAAACATAAGGGTGGTGTATCCGCTTTACTGTCACACAAATTAAAGTTGTGTAATAATAACATAGTGCAAAAATAGAGCCGTGTGCACAAATGAGTTAAACTATCTTTATTTTGGATAGAAACCAGAAAATCTTAATAGGAAAAGTTGGATTTGGCCATGCCAACGTTGGGTATTATAGCTTAGATTACTGAAAATTAATAAAAGCTATATATTATACAACAAAAAAATTCAGCCTGAAAATTTATATACAGGCTGTATTTTTGTCCGAATGAAATAATAATAATTATATAACCCAATATTAGGCTACAATATTACGTAAGTACCTAATGACAGTACGAATAACTAAAAATTTTCGTGATTTACAGAAAAATAACATGGTTAACATTTCCTGACAACTCTTACAAGTATGGACACTCTGGCACTGCGGTACTCCACGCTGGCTTTGAAAATCACGTGCTGGCCGTTAGTATGGGCCACGCGTTAAGTATTTTGTAGGATAATCTGGTCAAAATTTAAGGTCACATGTTATCTATACTAATAATATAATAAATAGTTTGTTTGTTTGTTTGCATTGAATAGATTCCGAAAGTACTGGAGAGATTTTAATAAAATTTGACACAGATATAGAATAGACTACGGAGAAGGATAAGGGCTATTTTTTATTGCGGCAAAATGTACGGTTCCCTCGAGATTTCGTTTTGCGCGCAAGAAGTCGCGGGTAATATCTAGTATACTTATTATAGAAACGAACATCGAACATTGATCTCGCTCTATTTTTATTATGAAACCATCCTGTATTTTATCGAATTTTGCACAAGATTTACGCAATCTTGTTAACAATTTGCACTCCTAACTATAGTACAATAAGCTTACTATGCTCTTACCAATAGTGTACAATACGGTACTTTGTGCATTGTGCATACTTCAATTAGATATTATGTATTAACTGTAGTCTATAACATCGTTACAAAACGATACCAACCATATAAATTTCAGCACTGATATTATGTAATTTTGATTACTAGAAGTCGCCCTGTAGTTGAAATTCACCCATGATCCTACATAAATGTGATAGTTTGTGAGGATGGATGAAAATGATGTTGTTACATAACATGATAATTATTTAAGAACATGTTATGTCAATGCCAAACTTCGTACTGTCACTTTGATGCCTAAGATAGATTATTCAGTTAGCCGAAAGGCTATGTATAGTACATGTATTAGTATGCTCCTCTGTTATATGAGTTATATATTAAATGTATCTGTTGTACGTGTAGTAATAAATCAATATATTGTGATGCTATGATTTGTATCATTTGTATCTCCATGTAACTTATAAGAAGAATCCCCAAGATATTCAACATAGAGGATCCTGGCTGGAGCATCGAACAGATGTTTATACATGTACAATTGTCTGTCTGTATGTCTTTTTTTTTTTTTTGCTTTAGTAAACTATTGTAAGCTGTGCGGCGTCGCATGTTTCTCTGTCTGTCTCTCTCTCTCTCTTATATAGAAAGCAAGCCAGATATTTTCATCCGGAACTTCGTTCCATCCGGGTGTCCCTTGACACCTCTCAAGTTTTTTTTTATAAATTTTATGTATTTCGAAGTATTCAGCACGCCTTTCTCTACATAACTCTAACTGCTAAATATCACAATCCACCGTAAAAATATAAAAATAATACCTAATCATTAGTCGATGTTTTAGTAAATGAAATGGGTCATATTCATAATATATTAAGTTGAATTAAAATTGCCTCTAAAGACGAAAATAATAATGTAATATTACGCTTGCATCTCTTAGGTCTCTTGGTATGAGTTTAGATTTTTTGCGCCTACGTTTTATTAACAGCAATATTTACCGCTCTACCTAGTTTAGGTACACTAAATGATTTGTTCTCAATAAATTAGTGTACCTTAGAATATTTGAACAGTTGAAATAACTACCTTTACTTATAAGCAATTTGTGTCTAAAAAAATTATCATTGTCTGTGATTATTCGTACGTATAATTGATTGTATAAATTGAATATTAATAGATATGACTATCACGTGAATTATCGACAATTATAAACTAGTGTTTACCAGAAACTTTGCATATAAGGAGACGGTACTCTAAACGGTAAAACGGAACCTTTAAATTAAAAGTTACCTCTCCTAGGGTTAACATTAGGGTTTGATACCCTAATGTTAACCCTAGGAGAGGTAACTTTTAATTTTATTAGTCTAGCCTTTTCACAGACCTGAAGAAATAGACATGCAGATATTTAAAAAATATATGTTTTATACAAATATATGTACCGTATTATCGTATGTTACTCTTAGCCCAAAAAGGAAAAAATATATTATATGAATAGTGAATGAATATAAAACCTTTGTCGCATCTAACTTATGTTATAGTTAAATAGCTTATATTCTAAATTTAGTAAAAAATATGAAGTAACTAGCTGGTGCTTGCAACTTCGTAGAACTGACGGAAACACTATTTTTTCAAACGATACAACATCATCTGTCTGCCAATGAAAGCCTTGTGACAATCAGTCCAGCCGTTTCATTAGGATAGGATTAGGTGTAATAAACAGACAGATAGACATACAAACTGCCAAAAAAAATATTTTTTTGGAAATACCGTCAATTATTATTATACTTTCATATGCATTTAGTGAAAAGCTGTTAATTTAAAATGACGTCTTGTTGGACGTCGTCTTGTATGGATTTGGAATAACAAACAAACACTTAAAAAAATAGATGTATTAGGTGTAACAACAAAAACACAGGGAACACAAACTATCATCAGTCACCGATGTTCCATTTACGACGATAATATTTCATACTTTTCCGCAAGTGCGTTCACACGTACATACTTCATGCCATTTATCTAATGTATCCGACTATCGAATATTATAGATCGATCTGATATTTCCGATGTTATGAAGTATTGATTTTCAACATCGGAAGTGTGGTTTGGTGGCTTAGGTATCATAAGTTATACACTAGTACGTTAATGAATATGGGAAATTACTTATATAACTCAACTTTATATGACTTTGTTTGTATATGTCACCATAAAATTGTAAAAACTTTTAGATAAATAATTATTTTATTAGATACATATTCAACAAGAAAAAAAATATTGTTAAAAGCTAAAATTAACTAAAATCTATTTAAAATATTTACAAACTATAAAAATAGGTAAGTACTAAAAAAAATATTTTAGATTGTAAAATAACTAACGAGATTGTAAAAATATGTCGAAAGATTCAAAACTTTATATTTATAATCTAACGAAAAATAATGTGTTAAACTATAGGCAGAGTAGTCGCTTCGGAAGTCTATAAATATTTAAAAATTTTACTAGTTATATTACAATCTAACGGTTTTTACAACTTTACTCTGTCATTTATATTACATTTATATTTCCTACTTTTCCTACAATATTCTGATTAATTTCGTTGCGGGTCCCAAGACTGACATGATCTCATGGGTGCCCGAGGGACATGCGGTTTTGGTGGTTGGTTACCACTGTCGATCCTGGCTATACAGGAGTTGCAGTGGTGGGTAAGTATGGTGGGGCAATTACCCGTTAAAAGAAAGAAATACATGATATCTTTCGTGCCCACTTCGTTGGGAATCAAACATTTTTACTTGTGATGAAATTATGAGTGTGGTTCGATTAATACTGCGTGCTATGATTATTTCCTGTCTCTCAAATGGAGGACTATATCACATTATATTTTTACTGCACATATATGTATTTTCATACAAATCTGGCTTTATATTATAAAAAGTCAAAAGTATGTTTTAAAAATTTCAATTTCGTCAATGTCCGCTACGTAAGGACCATGCAGACGCACGCGCAAGTTAAAATTACATTTTATAATATATCTCTTTTAGTATTCGTCCAAATTATACGCAGTAAAGGGGAAAAGTCACGTTTTAAATACTTGAGACGATAAATTTTTGTTATTTTGATAAGAATTCATAAGTATCGATAATATGGCCAATAAACAACTAATCCTTTTTTAATTATAATATTTTGACATAGAAATCTACTTTTTGTGACTTTAATATAAAAGTTAGATATATTATGCTGTTTCTGATTTTTTATAGGTATTAGGCTCTAAAACTTTCCTATAAAATTCAATCATATATCTCTTAAGTTAAGTTAAGACGTTTTGGTTCAACTGTTTTTTTAATTTATATATAGCCTATAACATAATTTTTAATCGGTTCAGTAGATGGATGCAGTGACCCACCTCTAAAACCTCATAAATACAAAGAGTCACAAAACCTACCACTTTTTATATTAGTATTGATAAACAATAGCCTGTTTGACGGTTAAAGTTTGAACGTAATATTATATTGCATACAGTTCATTCTAATTATTATCAAACATTTACCATACTATAGATAATTAGTTATATAAGTATTTGTTAAATTTTATGATTGTAAATTAAAAGTTTTCCTACCACTCTGTAATAAAAGCAAATCCACAAGATATGTCATGTTATATTTTGTTCAATATTAATGTTGTACATATACTTACTTATATATTAATGATAACATAATTTTCGTATTGTGATACCGTTAATTAGAGTTCCTTATGACTGAGACGGGTAGAAAGTGACTGAAATGTCATGTAGAATGATTACGTTAATACAATTTCTTTAGACATAAATGAATTGCTTTCTTTTGGGAAAAGGAAAAAGTTACAATAACGTAAGTTCAAATTTTGTGCCACATAAGAAGACAAGAAGACTTATACCTATGCAATAAAGTGATCAATTTCTACTAGGTACTATCAGGGAATCTTATTCACAAGCAGGTAGAGTTATTATAATTTATTTGTATTTTAATGACGTCATGCAGTCACAATACAATTATCACTGACTTAATTGATATCATAATATAATATAATACGAACAATGATTGACAACAGTCTACCTGCTTATGAATTAAATTACCCAATAGTACCTGCTGACAAACTAAGCATTTACTATCTATAGTCTATATTATATACTAGCTCTCCCAACACATGTTGTTCTGCCTTAACTATGAACTGAAATTTCTCACCGTTTTTACCTTCTCTGAACTGATAAGATTATTTTAAGATCAAAATTAGCAAAATCGGTCCAGCCGTGCTCGAGTTTTAGCGAAACTGACGAACAGCAATTCATTTTTATTTAAAAGAAGAATAAGAAGAAGATTATTATATATAGTCTATAATAATCAATGTTTTGAGTTACTGCACCATGGAATTAGGTACTTTCTATAAAAATAAATATAAAATCTTTCCATACAATATTATTGGGTACCATCATCTTAAAATATCAGATGCGACTTACTTGATATCCTCGCATCATGCCTCCTCTTGACCACTGGCGGGAGCACTTACTGAGGCTGCGTGGACCGCGCAAGCCTTTATAAGGTCCTACATCGCCGACTGATACCTATGGGCGCTACTTCCATAGAATTGAATCTATGATATTCGGGTAAAGGAGCTAAATTATTGATTTATGGATGTCGATATTTTCATAATAAGTAATGCATGCCTACTAGAGTTTAATGGAAATAAATATATAGTTAAAAAAACTAAAAAAACACACTTTTAAAGCACGTTAATTATAAATATACACACACACTTATTATAATTATTAAACTAGACACTGGCATTAGTTTAACGGTATACCTAATCACGGGCGTAGCCAGGTTTTAGTTTCGGGGGGGGTTCAAGAAAATAAAACGACTACGAGGGGGGGGGGGGTAGTATCAAAGTTCTGATTAAGGCTGTTGATTATTCTTCTAAAATAACTTCAAAAATCATCTTTCAGTTAGGGTTAATGGGGCGGCAAAATATGTTAATTGGCCTCGGGCGCAAAATTTCTAAATACGCCTCTGTATATTGGTCAGATCTCTGTATTATATATACCAGCCGGCCCATTTCGGGGGGGGGGGGGGGGTTTGAACCCCCTAAACCACCCCCCTGGCTACGCCCATGTACCTAATATAAAAAAGGAACTGTTGTGATGTGATGTCGAATATTAACAGTTGACAAAATATGACAATTCAGCTATCGTAAAAATTGCTACGTAAACAATTTTTGTGGTAATTATTTAATCCTGGCGATCCTGATCAGGATATGAGATAAACTTATGAAATTATAGTATTATCACCGATTCTTGATAAGTGGACAAAGTTTGAATAAAATCTGATCGTTTAAATCATCAAAATCATGCCCAAAGGAGTCGGTTACAAACAAACATACAAACAGGTGACAGGTAAAGCTAAAATAAAGCGTGTAAAAAATGTATGTACCTAATATTGTAACAGACTGACAAACGTCAACGGGTATCAAAATAATATGACCAAAATTGTACCTATCAAACTCACTGTCATGTGTGTTGCTCTTATTTTTATTAAGTTTATTTATATTTCGAAGCACTATTTGTGTATTATTTGTTTATATTACAGATATTGTTTCGTAGTCGTGTGTGTTGTTGCTATTTTTATTAATTATAATATGTATTTCGAAGATTTCCTTCATTACAATTTCCTACACATAAACTTTTACTGTGCCAAATATCACACTCCTCCGTTCACACAATTATGGTGAAACTGTACCTACTGAAATATTTTGCTTCGCTTTATATACACTCTAATATAATATAATTAGCCTAGATTGCTTAAAAAATAACTTCTGTCCGTCTTTAGTCCCGTGTATTGACAAACAATAATCATCTTTTTCTTTGCTATAGAGTAAAAAATCCCTTTCACAAATTTTTGCCGGCGAGTGAAATGTAACAATAATGAAAAATGTCAATGTGTGACGCGACACAGAAATGTTGTCAGTTTTGTAAAGATATAACATATCTATGGAATAATAATTCAAAGTATCTATGTATGTTATTTTATTTTTTTATTATATCTATATATTTTCTATCTATCTATCTATTTTGCATTTCGGTGAACTACAACACTGAAAAAATTAGCATAATCTTGAAAGTATGCCATGGAATATAAGTGGGTGAGTTCACACGGTCAGCTGAACCTTGGTCATTTGTCTGAACTTGATATGATTCATCTGTTTAATTGAAAAAAATAGATGTTTTGTAAGCACAAAAATAAATCCCGCGAAAACCTTTTTTTTTTGCTCCAATAGAAAGTAGCCTATACCTACTATGTTTATCATGATTTCAGACAACTAATTCCATCAAAATCCGTTCAGTATTTATTCCGTGTAAGAGTAACAAATATCCATACATACATGCAAGCTATCCGGATTAAATGGAAAGGAAGTAAGGATATCAGCTGTGACGAAGGCTCGTTCTCCTTCATAGGGATTTGGCCCTCAAGATCTTCAAGAGGTAAGTGGTAAGTGAAGCCCATATTAATGGAGCTATAGGAATTAGAAACCACATGTTACTGAAGAATCTTACTACATACATACATACATACATACATACATATAATCACGCCTCTTTCCCGTAGGGGTAGGCAGAGACCGCCTCTTTCCCGTAGAGGTAGGCAGAGACCACTTCTTTCCACTTGCTACGATTCTTACATACTTGTTTCGCTTCATCCACTTTCATTCTTACCATCCATTCCTCCTCTTACATTCAACGTAGCGAAGCGGCTCTCCATGGGCCACTTTTCGCCTCCGCGAGAACGAGACGTGATGGGTGGCGAACCACATCGCCGCCATTTTGGATAATTAAATTATTTTTATAATTATCCATTGCATTCCCACGGATTTGCGGAGAGGATAGGAATAGGAAAAGGGAAGGATAGGTGGTGTGGAAAGGAAGATTGGTAAGTTAGAGTGGGAAATAGGAAATGAAGGATATTACCGCCCGGAGGGTAAGGGATAGGACAGTAATAGCTAGGGAAGCCGGGGTTGCGTACCCGTATACTATACCACAACTACCGGACTAAGGTAAGTTGGGATGAGTAGAAGAATCTTACTAATCCTACTAATAAATGTGAAAGTTTGTGAGGATGTATGGATGGATATTTGTTCCTCTTTCACGCAAAAACTACTTAATGGATTTTGATAAAACTTGGTGTGTTAGTAGTTTAGGCTCTGGATTAAAACATAGGCTACTTTTTATCCCGAAAAAATAAAGTCTTCCCGAAAGATACTCTATTTACGCGGGCAGAGCCGCGGGCAACAGCTAGTATTATAAATGTGATAGTTTGTGAGGATGGTATGGATGGATGTTTGTTCCTCTTTCACGCAAAAACTATCAAACTGATTTCGATGAAATTTAGTATGGTAGTAGTTAGGCTCTGAATTAAAACATAGGCTACTATTTATTTTGGAAAAGTACAGTATTCCCGCGGGATACCCGATACTACATTTACGCGGGTGGAGCCACAGGAAACAGCTAGTGTTGTATAAAAGATCCTTGTATTCCTGCCTCAATGAAACTTGAAGATTGCCGAGGGCCAAAGAGATTAGAAACTTGATTATTCTTATGTGTGATTAGATAATAATATTATTGTGTAGGTACCTGTGTACTTAGTTAAAAACCTTTTTAAGATTTTCTACTACAGTAAATTATTATTATTATTAGAATAATTATTATAAAAAATATTATTATTATAACTTCCCACCAGTGGCGAAGGCTGCTTCCCCTTCATAGGGAAGCCGGAGCCTGTATAATAGGTAGGGATTTCTATGAAGGTTTGAAAAAGGTAAGTGACAAGGGAAGTCGATAGGAATGGAGTTATAGGGACCCTTCGCCACTGCTTCCCACACCGATTTCGGTGACGGTGGCGGTTCATTGAAATCGGATCAGTTTCGCAGAAGTCATTTTATAGTGCCCAAGTGTGTGCGCAATATACAAGAGCACTCTCTCTTACTTTACTCTCATAATCTAGTGGGACAGAAGACACTGATGAGAGGGCAGGTGTCGGATCTACTTTTTACATACTCATCCGACGCATGCATTGTCCTAATCAAATTTGGAAACGACATTTTTATTGTTTCAATGTGGGAAACGAACGTACAACCTCCGTGTCGAGAGCCAAGCTAATAATAATTATTAGCTTGTTTAATAACTGTAGCAAATGTATCACGTGGTAGAGCCATGCTTCGGCACGAATGGGCCGGCTCGACCGGAGAAATACCACGGGCTCACAGAAAACCGGCGTGAAACAGCGTTTGCGCTGTGTTTCGCCGAGTGAGTGAGTTTACCGGAGGCCCAATCCCCTACCCTATTCCCTTCCCTACTCTCCCCTATTACCCTATTTCCTCTTAAAAGGCCGGCAACGCACTTGCAGCTCTTCTGATGCTGCGAGTGTCCATGGGCGACGGTAGTTGCTTCCCATCAGGTGACCCGTTTGCTCGTTTGCCCCCATATTTCATTAAAAAAAAAGCAAAACAATATTATTGATACAGGCTATGTGATAAAAATAATTAACAATTATACAAAATGGGTAAATTGTCTGATTCGCTGCTAATAAAATGTATTAAGAGCATTCATTGGCGCGCGACTCAGATTTTACGAAAAACGCTACTTTTCAAATACGTCTATATCTAACAAAAACTGGTTTTTCTGATTTTTACATGTAGAAAAACACTAGAAAATATTGTATTCTAATTTTTCACTTATCATTTATTTTAAAATAATTTCAAACTTTTGAATAAAACTGACAAAACTAACCAGAAGTTTTTACAACTTTAGGTTCAGGGGCAATTTCGAAACATATAATAGCTAAAACCGCTTACATTTTTTAAAAACAAAAAATCTTTACAAGCTTGTTGGATCCTCTTCTAGATTATCTATTTGTCAGATTATTTTTATATACGTTTCTATCTCATAAAAATAAAATTTAAAGAATGCGAAATTATCAGGAATTACAGTTATTTAAAATGATGATATTTATGTATTTTACTTGCTCCTTTTGTTTCTTACTTACATAATCTATGAGAAGAACCTTTTATCTTTAATATACTATTTAAATTTTTAACTAAATTAGTTCGACGAATTTTATATGAATTTTTAAAACTACTATATAAATCGAGGATAATATATAATATAAGGAGCAAGTAAAATACATTAATATCATCATTTTAAATAACTATAATTCCTGATAATTTCGCATTCTTTAAATTTTATTTTTATGAGATAGAAACGTATATAAAAATAATCTGACAAACAGATAATCTAGAAGAGGATCCAACAAGTTTGTAAAGATTTTTTGTTTTTAAAAAATGTAAGCGGTTTTAGCTATTATATGTTTTGAAATTGCCCCTGAACCTAAAGTTGTAAAAACTTCTGGTTAGTTTTGTCAGTTTTATTCAAAAGTTTGAAATTATTTTAAAATAAATATAAGTGAAAAATTAGAATACAATATTTTCTAGTGTTTTTTTACATGTAAAAATCAGAATAACCAGTTTTTGTTAGATATAGACGCATTTGAAAAGTAGCGTTTTTCGTGAAATCTGAGTCTCGCGCCGATCAATGCTCTTAAATTAATCACCGTAATACATGTAGCATAGGTTTTCACAAATCAATGGCTATACCATAGATAATACAGATATATATTAGTGGCTATACTCATCATTGTTCACAATTAAATTGAGTCATAAAATTATAAGCTCAATAGTGACATCTGGAAATTGGCTGAACTAAAGTGGTACTGCTGGTCAAAGGTAGATCGCGCTTTTTGTGTAATTAACGCCATCTATACGTAAGTATTGAAACTTTAAGCATAAAAATTTACTATGAGTCATTTTAGTCTACATACGAATTTATAGATGGCGCTTTATTAAATTAAAATAGCTGCTACTGAAATAGTAGGTACCTACTAGATGTGAATTTCACTCTACTCTCTATCGCCGAAACGTCAAATCGGCAATTCATCATTTTGGAAAGTCTTTCGTTAGCTTCATAACATTTTAGAGCAACCGTGCGTCCATAGGTGACGCTTTAATAGCTTTAAGTAAATAAATCCATAATCCATACCATATACAATATTATATTAAATATATTATATTTAATATTATAAATGCGAAACTAGCTCTGTCTGTCTGTCTCGCTTTCACGCCAAAACTACTGAACTGATTTAAATGAAATTTGGTACACAGAACCTGAGAAAGGACATAGGCTACTTTTGTCGCAAGGAAATGTACGGTTTCCGTATGATACTTTATTTAGAATTTCACGTAAAAATTACTAAACTGATCAACAGATATAGAGAATACCATGCGGAAGGACATAGGCTACTTTTTATCGCGGGACATATACGGTTCCCGTAGGTTACTTTACTTATGTTTGCGGAACCGCGGGCATCAACTAGTAAATAAATCATTATTTATTCGCACAATAATTTAAAAAAAAATACAGTACATAATATTTACGAGTAGTGTAAATGAAATTGAAAAAAGAAATGTGTAAAATGGCAGTCTTACTGCTTAAAGCGGTGTCTTCCAGACATTGTTTCGCTATTTTATAAAGTTCAAGAGTTCTTTTACGATGCCCACACGATTAATATGTATTAAATATGTTAAATACATATAATAATAATAATATTTAATTATGGTCAAAATCGTATTCGGCATGTCTCTTTGATATTTTGATATTTGTGACCTCAGGCTAACTATGTACTTATAATAAAGGTACTCTGTACTTTGTTATTTTACCGCAGCTACATACCGCAGTATCATAACTTTCAAGCTTCACATACTATATTTTGAATACTTGAATAGCATCCGTGGTGTAGTGGTTAGAGCATTGGCTCTCGACTCGAAGGTTCGATTACCGCATTGGAACGAGAAAAAATGTTGTTCCAAAGTTTGGTTAGTATAATGCAGGCTGATATCCTGATTATCTGATAAGAAAGATGATCCATGCGTCGGATGGGCATGTAAAAAGTCGGACCTGCGTCTGATCTCTCGTGGTCTTCCGTCCCACAGGATTATGAGAGTAAAGGAATGGAGAGTGATTTTGTATACTACGCACACACTTAGACTATGTCCAGAAACTGCGTATTCTTACGCACGTAAGGTCTACGCACGTAGTCGAGGTACTAGGGCCCCATACATTGCGTCCAGAAGCTACGTGCGTATTATTTTAGCTATGCGCGTATCGTACAAAATTTCGTCAAAAAGAAACGATAAGATAAGAATCTCTACGTGCGTAGGTTTACGCAGGCTTACGCACTTTCTGGACAGAGTCTAAGACTCTGTCCAGAAACTAGGCACTATAAAATTACTCCTGCGTAACTGGCATTATTATGGGTATGGTTTCAATTAAACCAGCCATCGTCACCGAGAACGGTGTGGGGAATTATTATTATTATTATTAGTATATTTTGATATTATGAAGTACAGAAGTGTCCTCTTACATTTTATTTTAAGAATGCCCATAAACACTTGCCTTGCCGAAACAGGAACAGTTCGCATGATGTAAACTTAAAAACTTGTTGCCTCATACCAGAACAAATATTTGTTTACAATCTCAAATGTAAACCCATTGCGAACTCCTATCTCCATTTTCAGTTATTAGGGTACTTTGTACCAAAAACGAAAGCCTCATTGGATCACTTCGTCTAACAGTCCAGACCTTTTTCCTAGGAACGCGTGTCGGACCAATAGAATAGAATAGAATAGAAATCATTTTTTTGTATAAATTATGTACAATATGGTGTTACATAGTAGGTACCTTTGTTCATTCTTGTTTTGCCTTTTATGTGGCATGCAAGTTAAGATTCATGTTGAATAGGTTAACAATGATAATATTAAATATTATGTAGCAGTAAAAAAACCCATCACAACCGTAGACAAAAATACGGATTTCCTTCCGAACCATACCTACGGATTTTCATGTATCATTTAACTTAGCCCTTTTCATCCATAATTGGATGATTTATATAGTATTCTCCGAGTGAAGTAACCCACCTGGAAACACTGTTGTGCCTGGGACAGTCAGTTGTTTTTAAATGTCGTATGGTTGCCCAAGCTCACACTGTATTCTCACACCATAGCATAGTCCAGAGGAATGACTGGTCAATACGTCTGGGGCCAACTATGTTTCGGTTTCCTCACGATGTTTTCCTTCACGGAAATGCTGCTTATCTACCGCCACCGTCAACGGGACGTTAACGAGAACGGGATTACTTCTGGTGGAGATTGAGGAGACGGTGGACACATGGCTATTATAGTAAATGTATGTATCGCTACTTCGGTGCCGTCATACATTTTTCGGTGACATCCCGTTGACGGTGGCAGTGGATAAACAGCGTTAGATCATCCTTATAATGTAGGTACTTGAGATCTGAAAAGTCTCATTGAGACCTGGGAATTAAACCTGCACTCATTTAAATGCGAATCAAACGATCTACCCACTAGGCCACGGAGCTCTTATTTTCCATTTATGCCGCATATTGTAACACTCGGAAGGGAAAAATGAAATGAAAATGAAAATTGTACAATCTAATAGTACATATTTTGGTTTGCGGTCGACATTTTTACAAACAGCGGGTTATAAGCACCTAATGTCTTTTGTAGTTGCATCAAAAATAAAATATGTACGGACCCCTCGGCGCGACTCCGATTCGTAATTGGCCCATTTTTACATCTACGATATTGTTTACTTTGTTGTTTTCGTTTTCTTCACGGCTAACTTCATTAATTATTATTGTTGTTACACGTAAATACCTACCCATTCTATTTGTTCTTAACAAGCTGCTGCTCGCAATTTTTTATTTTAAACTAGCTGTTTCCCGTTCCGTTCAGTGGTTTTTGCGTGAAAGAGTAACAAACATCCATTCATACATCCATAAATCCTCACAAACTTTCACATTTATAATATTAGTAGAATATTAGTAGGACAACTGCGTAAAAATAAAAACGGTATCCTTTCTATCGTTATATCGTATCGTTTATTCGTTAATCTAAATTAAAGTTAATCTAAATTAGTATTAGGTGCTACTTAAAATAATATTATCAGCTATTTGCAAGTGAAATAGGGTATTTTCCAAGTTTTTGAAAAGTATGTCAAATTGTTCCTAATACCAAAATACATTAGCAGTTTGAACCATTCTTTGTGAATTTTTTCCTTTTTCTTGCAAATTAGCCTAAAAGTTTAAATTAATATTATAGGCGCGAAAACGCTATAATGAGTTGTCATGAGTCATGACGTCACATTCTTGTAACATTGTAACTATCAAGTGTCAAGTGTCAAATTACACTGAAAATGCCAAATCCCAGAATACCTACTGTTTACGTTTTTAAATAAATGTTTTAAGCCTATTATTTTTAATATGGTGCGTACCCTTATAAATGGTGCGTAGTGCCATAATGCACTAATACGTCTATTAAAACACCGGGGAAAATCTTTATGACCATACCAAAGAACACTGAAATGCGGAAAAGTGGCTATTACTCGCTGACGCACGCCGGTAATGATTCTGATGCTGGCTATTCTTTATGGAAATCGGGAGGCCATTAATAAAAGAAGAAGAAGTACAAGAATATGACGTCACATTCCAATCTCGTGCGTTTTTAGTCACGTGGTCAATCGTGAAAAATTCATAATTTTATTTTTGATATTTTATAAAAATCATACATATTTTTGTGTAAAAAGTTGGTTAAATTGGTTTAAATTAATGTTTACCGATAAAATATCAACATTCTGATGTATATTTTCATCATAGGATAATACCCTATTCCCGTTAAAATCGGCTAGCTTATGAAATTAGCCAGGATCTAGAGACATAGATGAATTTGTAAAGTTACATAGACTGTTTATACGTAAGTATCGTATTATAATATACCTACCAACATTACTTGCGTCCTATTTAAAAATGTATGTTTCAAATTAATCTATGTCTCTATGTTATTATTTTAATTACTTTTCAGTTTTAGTTACTGTAAGAAGTGTCAAGAACAACTTCTTCAAAAGTTGATGTTTCATTTAAAATTAATTTATGCCTTTATGTTATTGTTTTAATTACTTTTGAGTTTTAGTTACTGTAAGAAGAGTCAAGATCAACTTCTTCAAAAGTTAATGTTTCATAGTACAATTTAGATAATGTGGCTATTTTAGCCCTGCAGATGATCCGTATTATATTCCATGGTCCACATACCACAGCCACCAACAAGTAGACTATCTTAAAAATAGTAAGACCACAACGCAAGACCCGCTATTACCTTTTTCGTGCTTGGCGCATGTACGAGGTAAATTATACTATCTACTTTAATTAGCAAGATGACATAACGGATAAGGAAAAGCACACACTTCTAATGCTAATATTGCAACAAGCAAAATGATCAGTGAAGTGAGTATTAGTGCCTTTTTTCTAAAAGTAACTAAAGATCAAAGCATTAAAATTCTGCCGCATACTATCCTGTCAAGCGTCAGTTGCTGCACGGCAGCAAGTGACAGCATGGGTCTCAAGCGTCGCTTGCTGCCTCGTGGCAAGCTGGGCACGCCCATAGAATAAATTTCTAATTTATAAGTGGTTTGTTTGTACCACATAATTTATACATTTATGTAATTAATATTAAGTTTTTTATGCGTATACTAAGTATTTTCCATAAATCTACAACATTTACTTCAGAAAATCGAATGAAAAATATACGTTTTTATTGCTATTTTATTTCATAGTGAGTTTATGATTTTCTTGTGAAATGCATTTTGAATTGAACATTTTAGTAGAAATTTTATTAGAACGGTATTTATTCTAGAGTCTACGAATAGAATATATGGATAAGAATAAGTAAATTTATTACTATGATTGTTTTTCTAAGACATTACCGTCTAAATAGGCCTAGTTTCGGAGGGTTCAATGAGGGAGTTCCCTTATTGTACATTGTAAAAAAATAATGAGTTACTGTAATATTTAACATCCTGAAATGTATAAAAATATAAAAATATGTATTTAATTATGTCCCAGTTACAGTTTATTGAGCAATCAAAATATGTACTATGTCAGATATTTTTCATAGTAATTGTAATTAGTTTTGCTCCAATCCTTGTTAGTACAACTGTTTTTGTATTAAATTTTTATGTATAATATATCCAATTACGTAAATAAAGCAACATTCACTGTATAGAAACATACATTTTATATTTATTTGAGTTTTAAAACAAAATATTAAAAAAGACGAAGTTTATGTGTTTGTATCAAGATTCCATTTATTAAATGAGTATTTTTCTAAATTCCATTTACGTCATCACTTAGGAAATCTATTCTACTTTTTAAATATATATCACATGCATAGGTAGTACATAAATTATAACAATATAATTTGGAGAAATAAAAATCGCGGGAATCGAAATTAGACTGACAATTTTATAGTAGGTAACTGTAACTTATTTATATCGGTTTTTGAATTAAAATTTTATATATAATGTGTGCACCTACGTAAATTAAGCAAATTTTACTATATAGAAACATAAATTTGGCCTTAGTTTAGATTTGCAATAAAAATATAAGAAAAAGTCGTGTGTTGTGTTTGGATCAAGATTTCTTTTATTAAACTAGTATTTTTCTTAATTCCAATTATATTATCAATTAGGAAATTTAATCACCTTTCTAAATATATATAACATGCATATGTTTTATTCACATTAAAACATTATAATCTTGAAGAAAAACACGACGGAAACGTCATATGATTTATAGAGGTCGGTACTCCGTGCATCTGTCATGAGGGAATGAGGTCGTCCTCCTCCTTCCTCTCCGTAATGTGTGTGATGAGGTATCATTTGGCACGTTCCCACTTGAGTGTCAATAACGAAGTCAAAAGTAAACAATCAGTGCAAGTGTTTATAGGTGTACCAGAATCTCATGGCAAATAGGGAAATAAAATTTTGTAGTGTGCAATACTGGGGAAATTGAATTAAACGATCTTGATACTGGTTAATTTTTAATTATGTCTTTAGTATTATTGAACATGAATTATAATAAGACTGTGTGAAGAATGTTCGGTGTATTATATAGAAAACTAGCTTTTGCCCGCGGCTTAGCCCGCGTGGAATAGTGTTCTTGGAGAAAAAACTACTTCGGCGAATAACTCTCTACCTACTTACAGCAATATACTTCTGATACAATATTGAAAATGTTTTTAGGTTTGCCCAATGCAAATTGTTAAAAATGGGACCTTATCACCTCGACACGACATGCGCGACCACTTGATAATATACTTACATAATATTATATTTATCGCACTTGAATATAAGTTTTAACATAATCTTAAAGACTAAATACTTGAAGACTATTATTTTAAAAACTCGCATCAAAATCCGTTGCGTAGATTTAAAGATCTAAGCATACAAGATTAAGCATACAATATACTATACCTACATAGGGACAGACAGATAAAGCGACTTGTTTTATACTATGTAAGTACTATGTAGTAAGTAAAGTTATTTGACATTCCAACAAAACTGACAAATCACCTCTGGATATGCCATAAATAAGAATTAAGAACTGCAGTTACTATTATGTATTCTGTGCTGCAGTTCAAAATATTCGTGAACCTCTTTATTAATTTTAAAGATGAATACAACTGTAGTCTGTAGTATATCATTTTTGATCTATCTCGTAGTGCCAGCATTTTCAATGTAAGCTCAAAATATGTGATTTTTTAGGACTTTAGAAACCTCTAAAATTATTTGTGTACCTCTACTATGTTATGCATGTTATAATATACCTAAAAACCTTCCCGTTAAATCACTCTATCTGTTAAAAAAACGGCATCAAAATCCGTTGCGTAGTTTTAAAGATTTACGAGCATACATAGGGGACAGACAAAAAAGGGACTTTGTTTTATACTATGTAATGATAATGATATTTCATGAAAAATAAATCAATCGTGAATTACTTTATATACTTATTTATTACGAATAACATACAATTAAATTGTTAAATTAAATTTTAACAGTTAATTTAATGTTGTAATTTCCTTCCGAACTATATAGAACTCGTTTACTTTATTTATAATCAACTATAAATCGAAACTGTCTTATGTTGATTTTCTTTTTTCCTACTCTCCTCCTTTTACCAGGCATGGAAAACAAACCATCATTCGATGTGCCATCAGCTACGATTCACCTTATAGTAGTACTGGAAACACATTTAAAGAAGTCACAATAATTACCTAAGAAAATATAAAAAAACTAAAAGTATCAAAACAACTCACTCTAACTTACCGGTCAACTCTACCACAAGCTTTAAATTATAAGATTGAGTTCGATTTACACCTTCTTCTTTCTGTATTTTACTATAGACATAGAAAACAATATTTCTTGCTTGAGATCGAATTGCCTTTTTGGATATTTTCACAAAAACAACAAATTCGAAGAACATAATCACAAAATTTTAACAGCGATTGACAGATCACGTACTTTGATTTGACGGGTCATACTTGACATTGCCATATGAAAATCACATTTTTTATTTTTTTTAAAATGCCATCAGATTCTGGTAGACCTATACGTTATTTGAAATGTTTACTTTCAAGAGGATAGGTACTTAATTATACTGAATCTAATAACTAATTTTGTATAAATCTGTTTCTATATTACGTAATCACTTAGGAAATTAATTATATTTTAAATATATACATCATCCATAGGTTTTATTTACTTATTAACATTAAAATTGCGAAAAAAAATCGCGAAAAAAATTGCGGGAGAATGTAAGGAAAATTAATTTTTGGTGGCAAAAAGGCCCGACGCTTGTCTGCATAATCTGTCAAAGAGTGTCAAGGCGCTTGACAGGTTAATAAAACGAATATTTGGTAACCAGGGTGGCCTCACAGGGCTTATAAAGTATTCACTGGTGTTTGCAGTTTGCGCCGTTGTACGTTATTTTTAGTGGTTATGCATACGGTCTTTGTACACAGAAATACTACAATATTATGATATACATTTTATCAGTAAGAATATAAGGGTAGTCTGACGAGCCTGGGATCTCTTTTGTTTATCTTGGTTGGTTTTTCGATCTTTTGGTTTGTAAAACTTTGTTTCTCGTCAGTTTTATAATGTTCAATTCTACGACTGGCTATCCAGTTGTTTAGAATTCGAATAGACTATTCGTTTAAACAGACTAAAATAATAAAATATATAAGCACTTATTTTTGCCAAGAAATTAACAAATTTATTTTGATTTCTTGGATAGGTTATTACAAACCTGCTTACAAAATTCAAATTAAACATCTCATTTCTGTCTGCGCTTGTCCTTATGTGTGAGCTAGACGCACTAAATTAGTATCGGCGAGTCTGCACGTGCTTTCGTTTTGGATTTCTTCACTGTCGGCTGCAATACTGTTACTAAATCACACAAATTGCTCATCTGCAGTAAGTCACTCAACCAACCTCACTACTGTACGGGACAATAGCAAAGCTTGAACATACGATTATGAAATCTGTTTACTTTTGTGCGATTACATAAAATCAATAATCATAGACCTTTATTATGACGACCTCTGTGGCTCAGTTGGTTGAGCGTGTTGGTGCTCAAGTTCGGGTTGCGGTGCGGGTTCAAATCCCGCCGTAGGAACAAAAAGTTTTTCTGTATTCCTGGGTCATGAATGTGTATTAAATATGTGTATAATATAATAAAAATCTTAAATATGTGTATAGTATAAAAGTATTAAATATTTTTCCGTTGTTGTCCAAGTTTTTCGAGAACTTACCACGGGATCAGATTGACGTGGTGTGAAGCGTCCATAGATATTATATACTAGCTTTTTTTCCGCGGCTTTGCCCGCGTAAATACAGTGTCCCACGGGAACACTGTACTTTTTCAGGATAAATTAGTGTAGCTTACATTTTAATCCAGAGTCTAAACTATTACCATACCAAATTTAATTAAATCCGCCGTGTAGTTTTAGCGTGAAGAGTTACAAACATACATCCGTCCAACCTTACAAACTTTCATAGTAAGATTATAGACGAGACATGTCGAAGTAACAGTGAAATATAAATTATTTGCTTAAAGTAAAGGAAAGCAGTTTTTGGGGTCGTTTTAGGGCAGTCGAAATTTTTTATCTTGGCATTTAGACATCAGCTTTTCGCAGTATAATCAGACCGTATTTATTTGTCAAAATCTAGCGTATCTTTTTCTTGTGTTTTTTTTCTATTAAAAGTTTCTCATGGCCCTTAATTTGTTTTTATCCTTAGTTTTGAAGTCATTGCTTAAAATATAATAATATATCTATGGATGCTTCACACCACGTCAGTCTGGCCCCGTGGTAAGTATCCGAAGAACTTGTGTTACGGGTACCAGACAACGGAAATATATTTAATACTTTTTATACTTTTTTTTTTTGATAAGGTAATTAAAATAACACAAGAAACATAAAATTAACAATAAAACTAGAGCCAAATAAAAAACTAAAAGTTAATACCTACTAATAAAAAGAAGACATCTATAAAATATAATCTATCTCTAAAAAAGTCTATAAATAGAAAAAATAAAAAATAATAATTAAAAAAATTTAAAAACCCGACTGCGTAAAAAGTGAACCAAACTAAGTACATAATTAAAACTGAAAAGAAAAAAACAAGCACTTAGATATCCGGTGGTCTAGAATTCTATAATATGTTATTGAATTAATACTATTGGAACATAACAACTAAACAGTCAGGATCCATTGAAAAATTAGATTGGCTGTCGAATAATGGATCCCTTTATTATTTTGTACTTAGTTTGGTTCACTTTTTACGCAGTCGGGTTTTTAAATTTTTTAAATTATTATTTCTTATTTTATACTTTTTAGTTATGAGTACCTAGCTAGCTATTTACCAGACTGGATTTCCTATCAGCATCAGTACTATATCACAATTGCACTGGAATGTGAGAATGGTTGTTACGCTACTTTAAATCGATATAGATCCTAATCGGTCAGTCAAATCGAAAAATGTTGAGAGAAAACTAACAATGATTTTTAAATACCTATTCAACGATACCCCACTTGATATAGTTTGTTGACTTTCATTTTTTTAATTTTCACAATATGGCGTCCAGTAGTCGCCATATTGAATTTTCACCAACGTCATGTCTTTAGTGACACTCGCCGGACTAAGAGGAATCGATTGACGTGTGAATCATAAAAATCGGCCCAGGCGTTTTGTCTGTATAGTGCTTCAAAGGAACATACATACATACATACATACATACATACATACATACATACATACATACATACATACATACATACATACATACATACATACATACATACATACATACATAGATACATACATACATACATACATACATACATACATACATACAAACATACATACATACATACATACATACATACATACATAGGCTGATAAACACATTACCACTCCTTTGCGTCGCGCAGTCGGGTAAAAACTTCCCCAGGTCGTCCCCATCTGGCAGAGTACCTAGCAAACTGATAGCATTGCCTCGTTGGATAGCAATGGCTATCCGTTGTGCCAGGTAGTTCCCGGCTCTGGGGTCTCGGGTGGCTTCAGTAAGCTTTTTGAAGATTTCTTTAAAAAGCTTATGTGCGCCCGGACCCCATGCGCCTAGGGTTTCCACCCCAAACGGTTCAAATATAAGATCTCCGCTAAGGTTCTCATATTTGCGCCGTTTGAGGTTCTCTGCTTGGTTTGCAGCCGCGCCCGCACAGTTCGAAGTGCCCTGGACATGGGACGGAGCAAGAGTATCGACACAAGTAGCATCCCATACAAGAGCCCATCCCACACTCCAAGGAACCAGGATCATTCCATCAGAAGGTCGATTCTGCTATTTTAATCCAACAATAATGCAACTTCGTTACTGTTTCGATACAGTCCGGAACCTATCAAACAGCAAAATGGTATTCAACTAAACTTCAAACAAACGTCAAACGACGAATTACACCGCGATGCGATTATCATTGTATCACAGCTTGATTATAGATTGAGCGAACCACTTATCCATAGAAAATGGTATTCTCGTATGTTTATAAACTTAACTCCAATTTGACTCGAACCGATCCGTCAGCCGGATATTTTTTTCACTTTGACATGTGGGGATGCCATGACATAAAAATATTTATTTTACGCAAAAATCTCTTTTTGGCCTTCCCCTCTCTAACCACGCGGGAAATAATTTTCCGTCCGTCTCAGAAGAGGATAAAATCGTGTATGTTTTGTGTTGTGTTGTGTTATGTGGAGAGCCATGTTTCGGCACGAATGGGCCGGCTCGACCGGAGAAATACCACGGACTCACAGAAAACCGGCGTGAAGCAGCACTTACGCTGTGTTTCGCCGAGTTAGTGAGTTTACCGGAGGCTCAATCCCCCTACCCCCTTATGATGCCGCAGTTGAAAACTAATTTGTTACCCCAGGAGGGTACCAACTGCGTTGGAGAATCCCTCTCTGGACGTCCATGCTCAGGCGCCCCTGGACCTGAGCGTGGACGTCTAGGCTGCCCCTCGTATTCTGGGGGGGGGGGGGGGGGGGGGGCAAAACTGCGCTCCAATCGCACGGGGCAAGAGCAAACGTGCTAAGGCACCCCCTGCGATATTGAAAGTGGACTTCTGTAATATCAGGGGACTACACTCAAACCTCAATGCCGTCCATTACCATCTTGAGACAGCAAAGCCGGCGTTGCTCTTCTTAACCGAGACGCAGATATCGTCTCCGGCTGACACATCGTACCTTTCCCACCCTGGGTATAACCTTGAGCACTCTTTTCTGCCTAAAGCAGGAGTGTGTGTGTACGTCAGAGATGATATCAGCTCTCGCCGCCTCAGCAATCTTGAAGTTAGGGACCTTTCAATCTTATGGCTCCGCATAGAGTGCGACGACCATCCCCGCGTCTATGCGTGCCTCTATAGGTCCCATAGCGGTGATCCCGAAATAGACCGACTCTTTGAGCATCTGCAAATAGCTACAGACTTCGTGCAGCGGCAGATCCCATCCGCAGAGATCATACCACTTGGCGATTTTAATGCCCACCACGCCGACTGGCTCAATTCCAGTAAAACTGATCATGCGAGGAGATCTGCCTGCGACTTTGCCCTTGCATATGACCTTACACAACTGGTTACTGCGCCTACGCGAATTCCAGATGTGGACGGTCAGATTCCTTCCCTGTTGGACCTTCTGCTAACGTCACATCCGGACGGCTACCAAGTATCCGTGGCCGCACCACTTGGCTCATCGGATCATTGCCTTGTCCGCAGCTCTGTGTAACTCACGAGCGCGTTGCGACAGCGTGTCGCTAAATACCGTCGTGTGTGGCACTACAAGTTAGCAGATTGGGATGGGATGCGGTCTTTTTTTGCGTCCTACCCTTGGGGGCAGTTGTGCTTCTCGCCGGATGATCCTGACGCCGCTGCCAACTCTGTTGCCAACGTGGTGCTACAAGGAATGGAACTTTTCATTCCGTCCTCTGTGGTCCCTACTGGCAGCAGATTTCGTCCCTGGTTTGGTTCATCTTCCAAAAAAGCTTCTCGCCGGAAACAGGAAGCTTACCAAACCTAATGCAGTGTCAGCACAGGATTTAAACACCAGCAAACTTAAAAAGGAGCTGTCTATTAATAATGGAGTCCATTATTAATAGACAGCTCCTTCGATACTTAGACGTTCAGCAGTTGCTAAGCGACAAACAGTACGGGTTCCGTAAAGGTCGCTCGGCTGGTGATCTGCTGACGTACCTAACTCATCGTTGGGCACAAGCGATCGAGTCTAAGGGCATTGGCTGTAAGTTTGGACATAGCGAAAGCCTTTGATCGGGTTTGGCACAAAGCGCTTCTTTCGAAGCTTCCTTCCTATGGGCTCCCCGAGAAATTACGCAAGTGGGTCACGAGTTTCTTAGCAGACCGAAGCATAAGGGTCGTAGTCGACGGTGAATGCTCGGATACTCTGTCTGTTGATGCTGGTGTCCCACAAGGCTGTGTGCTATCACCTACCCTGTTCATACTGCATATCAATGATATGTTACAAACCAATGGCATTCATTGCTATGCAGATGACAGCACGGGTGATGCCTTATATACCGGCCACGCGAATATCTCTCGGCAAAATGTCATTGAGAGTCGAAACAAACTTGTCTCTCAAATTGAAAATTCATTGGAGAAGGTCTCTGAATGGGGTAGACTTAACTTAGTCCAATTCAACCCCTCTAAGACACAAGTTTGCGCGTTCACCGCTAAAAAGTTGCCAAACATTGGAATACTTGGTGTTAACATATCGAGCGAGGTCCAGTTCCGATATCACCTGGAGGGCAAGGCCAAGTTAGCCTCCAAGAAACTTGGTGTTCTGAACAGGTCAAAGCAGTATTTCAGTCCGGTCCAACGCCTACAACTCTATAAGGTGCAGGTTCGGCCTCACATGGAATACTGTTCTCATCTCTGGGCAGGGGCACCAAAGTACCAGCTTCTCCCTCTGGATCGTATCCAACGTAGGGCCGCTCGAATTGTCGACTGCAATAGTGTTTCAAACAGGCTTGACTCCTTAGAGCTACGTAGAGATGTAGCATCGCTCTGCATCCTCTATCGGTTATATTACGGGGAGTGCTCCGAGGAATTGTTCGGACTTATACCTGCTGCAACTTTTCGCCACCGCTCCATGCGACAAAATAATTATCATCCTCATCACCTTGATGAGTGGCAGTCCTCCACCGTGCGCTTTACCCGAAGCTTTCTGCCGCGCACTGTAAAACTCTGGAATGAACTGTCGCCAGCAGTATTTCCGAACCATTATGACCTGCAAACCTTCAAGAAGGGAGCGTATTCCCTCCTAAAAGGCCGGCAACGCACTTGCAACTTCTCTGATGTTGCGGGTGTCCATGGGCGATAGTAATCGCTTTCCATCAGGTGATCCGTTTATCCGTTTGCTCGTTTGCCCCCTAGTTTCATAAAAAAAAATGCGTACACAAATGTGCATAGCCATGCCCCAAATTCGATGATTTTGTGTAATGTTTCAAAAAACACGAGCAGGAGACACGCCTTAACTGACAATAATTGGCAACACTGGATCGTACAAACGTCAAGCAACAGCTGTCTTTATACATGCTTTGTGCTCGCTTTATTTATAAATTGTAGTCAATATCATTGCAAAATGACTGTGTTGGGATTTTAAATTTACGAAAATAGTGTAGTAGAATACCGACTTTCGGTTAATTTATGATAACAGGATAATAAATTTATAATGAATTGATGGTAAGTTGATAGTCTAAGTTAATTAAGAGAATTGGCCCTCTGGTCTCTTACCATCGTCGCGCGCCAGACCGGAGGGCTCCAGTATAGCTGGCACACCGGCAGTGACAAGAGCCCGACGAATGAGGTCATTCAGACTGTGATGCCGGGAAATGCGTCCAGCGCTTCGTGAGCAGCACAGCCCGTGGTGACCGTGACTGTCTACGTTCGCGCCGCAAACACACTGATGAGGGACGACATGGGGGGCACCAAGACGCAGGGCAGTAGCTAGCCGAAATGTATTACGGCCCAGCAATGTACCAGTATTGGCTGACGGTAGTGCCTGCAGCCAAACGCCCGACTCCCACTTCTCCACAGCCAAAAGACGAGCCCGCTCTACAGGACTGGAAGACGTGTTAAAAAGTCTATTCCGTACCAGTCTACAGATGGGCTCGTCCCAAAGCCTTTGGGAAAATGTGTTCTCGGGCACATTGCTGCCGGCACTAGCAATGTCCCAGGCGACCTTGGCCTCGTCCGCAAAAGGGATTACTAACGGACAGGATGAGCGCTCTAAAATTTTCAAAATTACTGCGTGGTTTGCGTGGACTGAGGACAAGAACGCTGGTAAGGCTACGTCAGACGTTTATCGAATGCCCAGGCCACCGAATCTTACTGGAAGCGTTGCTTGAGTCCATGAGCGGTGGTCAAATTTTATATTAAGAATGGAAGAAAGCGTATGTTTTATGGTGTCGTCTAAACGTTTGAGAAGTTGGGGGAACTTCCAAAGTTGGCAACACCGCAAGACATAAGTAAATTTTGGAACAAATAAACAATATCGGATTAAGGTAAAAGCCATGTGACAGTTAATTTGGAGAAGTCGGTCTAAAGTTTCAGTAAAATTTTGTAATTTATTGTTTATAAAATCCGGAAGGGAATCGTCTAGAATAGGGGAACCTAAGAGAAGAAGTGAACCCTTTTCGATAACTGATAATTGTGGAGCTACTTCTTTGAACCTGGATATAACGGTTTCTCTGTCCTCACAATTATCAGGGACAAAAAGTTCACATTTTCCAAAGTTTAATTCTAGGCCGATATTTTGGAACTCATGGATTAATGTACGAAAGTCAGAAAGTACAGTAGATGCATCGCTTCCAAGGGTCCCATCATCCAAATACCAAACGTTGAATTTTGAATTTAGAAGTTCGATGGCCGGGTGTATAGCAAGACTGAAAATTGCTGGACCTAAAGGGTCACCCTGTTGGCAGCCAACTTCTGATGGGATGAGATGATTTTTATAAATAAGCTTGGTGGGCTCCTTATAACATTGGAGCATAAAAGGCAAAATGGCAGGCGCTTTAGCTTTTATTTGAGCCAACATGGCGACCCTGTTAACTGAATTGAATGCATTTTTTACGTCCACCTTTAAGAATACACTGTTATTTTGGTTTTTAATGAATGTGCGAAAAGAGTGAACGGCTGCCTCACAGCCACCTTTGCAGGCAAAACCAAGTTGCTTCGGTTGGAAGTAAGAAGCTAGTGAATTAATAGACCTGCAGGCTATTTTGGCAGTAAGGCGCCGGTATGTCGAGCCGACAGCGTTTGGCCGGATACCTCCATCTCTTTTCCTCAAGGCGCAGAGGTTTGCCCCATACAAAATGTCAACGATATCTGATGCAACCCCCCCGCGAAGCATTAGGTTGCACAAATTCGTGACTTCCTGCAGGAGCTTTTCTCCGGCTTCCCCACAGCAACCGCTGGTGAGATCCTTCAGATGCTAAGGGGTGAGACCGTAGAGACCGCCCGCTGAACCCGGAAGAAAAGACATGATGGCACCGCGAACACTGTCAACCGACGTTTGGAGGGCTGGTTCGGCATCATCGGTGTCTAGGAAAAGATGAGGTGATAGTTGAGGAGGATGTTTATTCTGCAAGGCGGTGAGGGTTTCTGGGGAATTGGGAGCGATCGTGTCATTGGAAAAAAGTAGCCGCGCGGCGCCTTTAATGTCTCCCTCACTTATTTTGTTTTCGACATTTTTTATGATGTTATTTTTGGCCGATGAAGGTGAAGAAAAATTTGGGTGTAAATCGAAATCAGAAACACAGTTCTTTTTTACAAGAGACGTGAGGGAGGCATTATTGCGAGGATCCCTAGTAACGTGTAGGATGCGGTAGGGAAAAGTAAATAGATGTTCCCAGGCCTGCCTCGAGTTTTCACTTACAGTTTTGTGTACCGTCTCGGTAAGCTTCTGGGCTACAGCTACTCTTGCATCCCTAGGGATCCGCCTGAGTATGGGGACTGAATTTTTCAATTTGGAAATTTCTTGCCAAAAGGGTTGGTGTTCGGTGGAGTTTTGTGATGGTAGAACTACTGAAGGAGAAGGGGCTAACGATAGTTTATGGCACTTACCTATATGGATGCGTAGGCCCCTCTCACTTTTGAAATAGCGTGGTTGAGGACATTGGGTACATTGTACTAAATTTTCCAACGCCACGGTCACATCATCGGTGGACGTCCCTACATCTTAGCTGCTACTTAACATTGGCTTATAACTTTTATCAAAAATATTATATTAGAACTTGCCTAATGTAAACACAAAAACACTTAAATTAAAAATAGATAAAAATATATAACAAATTAAAAGTCAATCTGGTAGGTGGAACTGCGCGCGCATGTATTTTCCTCCCAAAAACGGTCTGGAACTGTCGTCGTAATCGCCGCCGTCGCCTTGGATACGACTAAGCCTCGTTTGTTGTCCAAAAAAAAATTGCTATGGCACAAGCATGCATGATTTGGGATTTTCGCAGGAGAATGGGTATGTGGAGGCCTGCTCATGAAAACACATGTAGATCCACATTTATAGAATAACTCGTGGCACTTTTTAAGCAGCTGAGTGCCGGATAATATTTTAATTTGGATTTTAGAATTCAGCTTTCAAAAACACGTCCATTCTCAACTTGACATGACATTAGTATTTTTTATACTATACTTTTTATACTATACTTATATTTAAGATTTTTATTATATTATACACATATTTAATACACATCCATGACCCAGGAACACAGAAAACTTTTTTTGTTCCTTGGCGGGATTCTAACCCGCGACCTTCGACTAAAGCGCCACTGCGCTCACCACTGAGCCACGGAGGTCGTCATATAAATACGATTGTTTTTATAGAATACTAGCTGATGCCTGCAACTTCGTTTGCATAACTTAGGTACTTGCCCGCAACTTACGGAAACGGAACCCTATTTTTTATACGGAACCTTAAAATAAAAGTAGCCTATGATATACCTTATAACATCAGCTATCTGCCAGTGAAAGTCCCGTGAAAATCGGTCCAGCCGTTTCAGAGATTAGCCGGAACAAACAGACAGACAGACAGACAGACAAAAATTAAAAAAAATGGTATTTTATTGTTAGTATCGAATATATTTTCATATACATTAAGTGAAAAGCTGTTAATTTGAAGTTACAAACAGACACTTCAATTTTATTTATCTGTATATAAAAAAATGGTATTTTATTGTTAGTATCGAATATAATTTCATATGCATTAAGTGAAAAGCTGTTAGTTTGAAGTTACAGACACTTCAATTTTAGTTATCTGTATATAGATGGTTTCAAGGCTTTCTTATCTTTCATTTTTATTATTTATTCCGCTATCGTATTCGTATTATAGTAGTTATTGTTATTTTATTCTTACCTTTACATTTCTTATTTTAAATAAAAATTAGAAAATCAGAGGGCCGAATTCTCGTATCAAAACTTTATAATTTGCAATTTGGCAGTGTATGTGCTATAGCTACAAAGCAAATTGAACAGTTTTTTTCAGAATTATTAAGCTTTAGAGTTTTCTGAACCCCAAATCTCGCAATTAATTAAGGGACAGCTGTTTTACAATATTTTAATAAGTGTCAGATAACTTATTCGGAATGTTTTGTCGTGAAACTTGTCAGTAGATTCTGACGCAGACCTATATATTATAGACTTTTCAATTTACTTTCAATGAATTATAAATACATCATCTCGGTATAATAAACTAATTTTAAAGTTTGGACCAATCGAATATTGGTCGTCGCGTTTGAAGTTGGTTTAATTTTTGATTGGACCAAACTCCTAAATCAGTTAATGGCATCTAGAAGATTCATTTATAATTGATTGAAAGGAAAGCTTATTTAAATACGAAAATTGGGGTTACTAGAAACCAAACCCAATCATCTAGAGATATTTATTGATTTAATTCAAGAATTATAATGTGTTTGATGCAATAGTGATGGGCTGATGGCCTTAATTTTAATTCCAATAATCACTCACACCCAAGGATCTGTAGCATCGTGTCTAGCGATCACGATGAGCGCATTCATAGAGTCGTAATGGTGACCAGACCACAGAAACAGTGCCGACTTAATTTTACATATTACCTATTACTTTATACCTTATAGCAAATTATCTAAGCTATACTAAAGATATAATCTTTGGGGTTAATTCACACTGAAACGAATCGATACGCGACATAGTACTGCAGTTTATTAAGACATAGCTATTCAAAAATTAACTTTATATATAAAACAAGAAGATACTCGTTTCATTATAAAGCCTCATTTACACAAGGAGAGTTTCTCGAACGGGTGCAGGCGACAATGTCAGGCGAGAATATTCTTGCATAGTGTAAACAACCTTTGAAGGCGAAAATCGTATGGCGAATCTCGTATACGAGAATATGATACGATATTCTCGCCCAAATCGTACGATAAACTATCCTTGTGTAAATCAGGGCTTAGAGTTTAAATATCAACTTGCACCAAGCTGCACAAGGCATGCGCGGTGTATAATCGATGTCATATGAAACTTGTGAATAAAGTTTAATTTTGAATATCTACCTTAAAAATGCAGTACTGTGTATCGTTGCGGTATGAACTGGCCCTTATATTACATAGACAGCAGGCAGAAGCCTGTCTGTCTTCACTTTTTGCGAATTCAACTTCCTTTGAAGCTTAGTCTAATCCGCGGCTTTGAAATGGTGCCGACAACATAGTAAGGACTGTGTTAGTGTTATACTAACACAGTAACGACTCGAAGACCTGCTCATCATGATGATAATATAGCGCCAGAAAACTACTACCTAACTAACACTGTGTCGATACAACTTTGACACAGCGCCGACTTCTTTGACGATACAATACCAACATGATGCCAACAATCAACATATCACGCTGATTTAGGTGGCAAGCCATCACAATGCCACCTCAGTGCCGATTTTGTCAGCGTCACAATGCCGTCACATCGCCGACATACTGTCACAGCGTGACTCAAGACGCTTGACATGAAAGTAGGTTGCGATTGACATGCGATTCCGATCCGACAGCAATCAGACAGTGTCCAAATAGTAATAGTTGTAAATACCAAATCAGCTGTCGATCGTTGACCCCAAGTAGTGTAATACCGTCATGTAATACTCAAGTGTTGACGGTGAAGATTGACAACGATTGTAGTTCACTGAGTAAATAGGCAGGGTAAATGAATGCTCAGTAATTTCATCGTCCCTTATAGGGGCCATCCACATATTACGTCAAGCAACTCTGAAGCAACTCCTATCAGGCCTACTATCAGGGATTCTTCTTAACAGTGTCTGTGGTTTTAACCGCCACCGTGGTCTAGTGGTTAGAGCATTGGCTCTCCACTCGGAGGTGGTGGGTTCGGTTTATAAAATTACTCCTGCGTAACTGGCCTGGTCTGGTTTCAATGAAGCCGGCCACCGTCACCGAGATTGGTGTGGGGAGTTATTATTATCAGAAATTCTTATCCTTAACCCTTGGCATGCCTGGTAGGGTCTGTCAGACCCACACCAACGCGTGGTCCGTTGTAGTTCCTTCAAATTTGAATTGCGCACCTCACCGTTCTCAGTAGCTTACTATTACTAACCGCTGAATGTTTTCCGCCCGCTTCCCCATTTCGCAACTAGCTGAGAGCGTAAAAAAACGTGCATAAAGTGCGCGCGGGTCCCATATGCCCCACCGGGCATACGACGTGACATTATTATGTAAGTATTAATTTCTTTTTCTTCTTATGGCAATTTGTATTTGTGTGTTAAAATGTTGTAGTTTTTACATATTTCAGATTCAACATGAAAAAACGTTTGCCAGACGAGGACTTAGCCAGATTTTTATTGCAAGAGTTAAATGAGGTGGATGGAATTGTATTTATCTCAAGTGGAGAGAGTTTGACATTGCTCTGGAAAATGATGAAGAATCTGATTCTGAGGTGGAACATAATGATAAGATAACCCAAGCAAAACCCAGTACATTTGTGAGACTTGTAGTAGCCATATTTGTCTTGACCATTCAATTTTTCAATTTGCAAAGTGATATCAAACTAAAGCTCAAGAAGATAATAATGCAAGTGATACAGACTAATATTTTGTTTGCAACATTTAAGTATATATAAGTGCCTTACACTTTATGGAAGTCTGATAAAGATCTCTTTATTTTTAATACTTATTATTATGTAACCAAACTTATAATGTCATTTTTTTTTTTTCAAAATATGGTTGTTGTTTAATTTTAAAAAAATATATAAAGTTGGTTAATTCCTAATATGATTTGATTAATTATCGCTTGTTTTCCTTTTAAGCCTACTTTTTAACGCATTTTATCACTGTACATAATACAATTTAAATTAAAAAAATCAATTTGAAAATCTGGGTCTGACAGACCCACCAGGCATGGCGTGTAACTTTTGACCACCAGGCATGCCAAGGGTTAAGTTGGTAGTGTTCTCGTTTCAAGCCCATCAGAGGCTTGAAACGAGAACACTCTACCAACTGCAGGTGTCCATGGGCGATGGTAATCGCTTTCCATCAGGTGATCCGTTTGCTCGTTTGCCCAATGCAATTGTCAATGATATGTCAGTTTGATATGATATTATTATTAACTTAATACGAACAAATTATGACAACAGTCAACCTGATAGTACTTTATTTAAAAATATCCAATTTCCAGTCTTTCGTCGTCTGTCGTCGAAGACGTCTGGGAAGTAACAAGTTAAGCTGAAGTTTAACTTACGAAAAACACATTTTACGTATATATTTGTACCTTCATGATCTCTCTTTTTGTTCTTACATTTTTTATCTAACTCGCAGTGACATGGGGTTCCTATAACTCCATTCCTATCGGCTTCACTTACCACTTTTGAAGACGCCATCCAAATCCCAACATATTATACAAGCTAGGGTTTCCCTATATAGAAGAACCAGCCTTCGCTTGTAAACAATTTATATACGTGTATCTAAAAGTTCCACTAATTTATAGAATGTGGGTCAATAAGTGCGCTAATGTACAAAAACATCTGGTAAACTGTACCTACTAACATTAGGTCCATCAGCCTTTTATGTTGTCGTCTAATTATGCGCGGACCTTGTGCTCTTTTCTATTGTGCATACGTGCCAACTGTTGGCGACCGCTACACGTTTATGGAGATCACCATACTTATATTAACCAGTAGCATCAACTAGTCTTGATACTAGAAAATGATTCCAGTATAATAATATAATATAAAAATTGTATTAAGTACTAGCTTTTGCCCGCGACTTCGTCCGCGTGGAGTTCGGTTTCCATACAAAATTTTAACCCCTTTTTCACCCTCTTTAGAGGTCGAACTTTAAAAAAATCATTTCTTAGTGGATTACGTCATTACAACTATCTGCATGCCAAATTTCAGCAAAATCCGTTCAGTAGTTTCGGCTGTGCGTTGATAGATGAGTCAGTCAGGTTTGCCTTTTATATATTTAGATTATAATTATTGTATCCTAACCTTCGATCATTAATAACAATCAACTAATGATCGAAGATCCTAAAAGACCGTGGTATCTGGTTTAAGCCACATTGGATTGGTAGCGACGAGACTATAGCTATAGTAACTAATGGATATAAATGATGTGTACAATGTTACAAGAAAACGTCTCATCGCTGCCAAAAATCTCCAAAAATAAAATCTCTGCCAAAAATGATTTTACCTACAGACAAAAATATCGTTGGAGTTAAAATTTTTGCATTCAAACGTAGTAAATAAATAAAGTAAATTTAATTTACATAACTAGGTTCTCAAAGTCTATAATAATATATTTCATAGCTGTTATGTATATCACTAAAGTACGGTTGCGGAAAACATAGAATTTCGTACATTAATATCTCATCACTACTTGTCTCTTTAACTCGCTCAAGAATATATTATCACGGTAATCAGGTATTCGATAGCAATATTTTAGTGGGCGAGTAAAAGAGATAAGGGGTCTAAAAAACCTACTTTAGGTATTTCATATTATGCTTTATATTTTTTTTCCATACAAAAATCGTAAAATTGTAAAATGGCTACACAATTCATCTGATTTCATCATATTATAAATCATCAATTTTGACAGTTTTCAATAGAAATGCGTAAAATGGCGCACTAAATATTAGTTGACCACCACCTAAAGTGGCCTTATAAGACCCCAAGTAGCGATGAGTCAATGTGCGAAATTTTACGTGCTCCGCGACCGCACTTTAGTTTATCTTACTATCTAGTTTACGAACAAACTCAAATCTTAATCAAAGATCAAATGTAACTTATATTGCCTAACTCTAAGATACTTCAGGAACTCTTAACAAAAGGTTATTGCAAATTTATGATAAAGATAATGAATAAATTAGAATAAAAAGGGTCATCTAGCTTAACCAATTTACTGATGCTTGTGGGAAAATCTAAGATAAGCGCGGTCCGTAAAAAATAGAATGTATACAGTGTTGCGTGTGCAAACAAATAATTACGACGAATTAAGACTTAACATTCCGTGCGCGGCTTAAATGAGGACAAAACATTACAAGCTAATGATAAATGTTAGATTAAAATTCAATATTGTACTTCTATTATTTGTAACTTAACTTGTCAGGTTCTTTTAAATACATATTTTTATTACAATGTTTTATCTATTAAGGGCTGATTTTTCAATCTTCTCTCTCTTTATATATTAGATTATATTAGAAATTTATATATTAGAGATAATAATAGATCGATATATCGGCCTGTGATATCCTGTGGCAATTGTCGGGATGGATAGGTGTTTTTTTTTTTTTTTTTTTTTTTTTTTTCGTCCCCCCTAACATGATCAGGGCTGTTTCATTTGTTTTGTACTTCTTTTTCTTTTCTTATTATTTCTTTAATTTTTTCTTTTAATGTTTTCTTACAGTATAAACATTGTTTTTATTTCTATACATTATTATTATGTTTTCTATACATTTTTATATTTCTATTTTAAGTTTCCCATTTTCATTTTAATAATTTCCAGTTTTTACTTACAATTTGATTATCTTATACATATGCCAATAAAATGGCAGTGTCAATAAAATCAATTGTGTCAAAAGGTAATTTTTCTGTACAATAATTATTCCAAATTAATAATTCAATAAATAATTCCAATAATAATAATACAAAATAATAAAATGAAATACAAAATAAAATGTCAAAATGATAAAACAACGGCACAAAATACAGAGACTATCCTAATATCACAGCTAACCTATAGAACCTAACTAATATCACACAAAATATCACAGTTTTTCTTATTAACTACACCCACGATCTTCCTGCAGAAAGCCAGGAAGTAATCCCGTTTTTTGCCCCCCAGGATGGAAGGCAGATTCTCACCCGTTATGGATGTGCCCAATTTCTGCTCAATATCATATCTATTGCTAGCAAAAATTGGGCACTCCAGCAACAGGTGAGGAACCGTCTCCTCAACTCCCGGCTGACACAGACACGACGGATCCTCCCTCAGCTTGAATCTGTTCAAGTAGAAGGCGAATCCGCCGTGTCCGGTCAGAATCTGTGTGGTGTGGTGTGTGATGTCTATCTTTTTGACTACCTTGTATGCAGCAGCAGCACTTGGGAAAAAGAGCTTCGTAACTCCGGCCGTCCCTCCCACTTCGTATCTCCTGTCCCATTCCTCAATCGTATCCTCTCTTAAGATACGCTTGACGAATGAAACAGGACACAGATCGTAGTCAGGTTTCCTTTTCAATCTCAGCGCGGCCTCCTTGGCTAATTCGTCAACCCTCTCATTCCCTCTCAACCCTGCGTGCGCCTTTATCCAAAACAGGGAGACCTCCCGCCTCTGCAATGCAGCTTTTCGGAGGGCCGCCCTTGTTTGCACTGCCAGGGGATGAGGGGAACTAAGGGTGACTGCCTGGAGAGCCGATCTGGAATCGCTAAGGATACCGACCTTCGCCATTCCACCCTTGCAGGCTATACTTACTGCTCTCTGGAGCGCTAGAAGCTCGGCCTGGTAGACGGTGCAATACGGCGGCAGTGCAAGCTTGACGGCCTTCGTCTCGGCCTCACCCTTCCATACGGAGAGTGCGGCTCCGACTCGACCCTCAATCTTGCTACCGTCCGTATAGATCCTGTGGACGTGGTTGTTAACCACGTCTGCATACGAGTCCTCGTCTACCAACCCGAACCTCAGCTCTTCCTGCTCTGCCGGATGTGGGTCCTCAATCGCAGGAGCCATTCGCTCCACCTCCCTGTCCCTCAACACCGAGTGTGACACTCCCTTCTTGATCTCGTAAAGCCTCGCAGCTTCGAGGATTCTGAGATCAAGAGGGAGTATCCCAGCCAACAGCATCGCAGAGTTCAGGGAGACGGTTCGATATGCTCTGCAGATCTTTTGGGCAAAACCCCGTTGGACGGTGTTAAGCCTTTTTTGGACCCCCATCTTTTCCACGGTGGGTGCCCACGCTGCTGATGCATACAAAACAGTCGGTTCTATAACGGCGGTATATATAATCTTAACTACTTGGGGGTTAAGCCCCCAACCTACTCTCGCTGCTCTGGCTAGCTGTTTGTATCGTGATATCGCTTTTTTACAAACGTCTCCTACATGTTCATTAAAAGTGAGGCCGCTGTCAATCGTGAGCCCAAGTATTTTCAATGATTTGGAATATTTAATTTCAACACCCCCCATCGAGAGTCGAGGCGTGTCATATTTTAATTTTCTAGTCGATAGTATGGCGCAGGTTTTGTGGGGAGCGAATTTCAATTTATTTATCTTCCCCCATTCTCTTATCCTATCGAGTACTCTATTAGCTTTTTGCTCAATCTCCAGAGCCGTGTTGCCATCCATCACTATCACAATGTCGTCGGCAAACGCTTGATTAAACACATCCATCTCATCTAGCATCCATAGCAGGGGGTCCAACAAGAGGTCCCACAGGATCGGTCCACCTATGGATCCCTGTACGCACCCCTTGTTGGTCTCCCTGCTCACTTCCTTACCTGCATACCTTACACTCACTCTTCTTTCACTCAGGTAGCTGCTAATTACCCGCCTCAGGTTCCCCGGACATCCAACCTCAGCCAACCTAACCTTTATGGCTGGCCACCAAGCACTGTCGAAGGCCCCTTCTATGTCCAGCGAAACCACAACAGAAATTTTCTTCTCCTCCCTCATCTTTCTGATGTGGTGCACTAACCTATAGAGGGCGTCTTCGGTGCTCCTTTGGGGCATGAAGCCATATTGGTTAGGGCTAATCCTGGGCAACAGGTAGAACCTGAGTCGGGCGACCAGCATCTTCTCGAAGATTTTGCCGAGAACAGGCAAGAGGCCGATCGGTCGATAGGCTTTTGGTACCCGATACGATTCCTTGCCCGGCTTCCTCAGCACCACCACGGTCGCCTGCTTTCACTGTTTGGGGAAGCAGGCGACAGTGAGGCACCTGTTCAGCAGCGCAAGGAACCATTCCAGGTTACATTCCACAGCGTGTTGGCAGATGTCCGACGTGAGTCCGTCCGCCCCGGGGGCCTTTTTGGGGTTGAAGGACCTTACGGCTCTCTTCAACTCCACCATGATGAAAGGAGGGTCGTCCGGACCCGCCGGCGGTTCAGTGTCCAAGGACTCCGCCCGCCGGCGCGTCCGCCGATGTTCCTCACTTTCACCACTTTCCTGGTCCTCGGGATAGAAGGTCTCCGCTAGCCATTCTGCGGAGCTCCGGGCGTCGAGAGTTTCACCGTCCCTCGTAAGGGGCAGATCCTCCTCCCTCCCTGTAGCTCTGCTCAACACCCTGTAGATGCCTTCCCAGACCCCCTCCCTATCCTGCTTCCGGCAAAATTCCTTCCAGCTCTCCACTTGTGCATCCTTTACTGCTTTTTCATACATCTCCTTTTGTTCCAGGTACAACCCAACGACGCGGTCTCTGCGATCAGGTGCTGCGTTCCGGATCCTGCGTTTCCTCGTGGCAACCTGCTTCTTCATCTGCGCGAGCTCATCACTCCACCACGACAAGGTGAATTTTTGCGTGTGTTTTTTGGTCGGCATTGTGTCTCTGCATGTCTGTGTGATCGCTTGTATGTATCTGTCTATTGCGTCCTCTATTTGTTGTGTGCTGTGTATTGTGTCCATGTCTTGTACAGTTAATTGTTTGTCCGACATTAGCTGGATCAGTTTCTCACGAAACTGAGTCCAGTTTGCCTTCTGTGTGTTAAATATGCGTGTGGTTCGTATTATGTTCGTGCCTGTGGATTTCTGTTGTCTGATGCCGAAGGATATGCCGTTGTGGTCCGAGCTCGTGAGACCCTCCTCTACTCTCCAGTCGCCCACTCGGTTCAGCAGATCGTCGGAGCACGCTGTCACATCCACGAAACTGGAGTACCTTTTCCCCCCTCTGACTGTATCGAATGTCGGGATATCCCCGGTGTTGAGTATGTGTACACCCATTGCTTCCAGTACAGCAGACACATCCCTCCCTCGCGGGTCTTCCACATCGCCACCCCACCACGGGCTTTTAGCGTTTGCATCACCTCCCAGGACCATCTTATCGGAACCTAACTTTCTTCCTATCCGCATAAGATGGTCCAGGTAGGGCCCCACAGGCTTATCGGGCTCGAAGTAGAAGGACACTACAATCATCTCCCAGGCTTTGGTTCGGAGGGTGGCCACAACAATGTTGTTATTGCTGAGGCGTGTGTGTAGTTCGACATCCAACGTGTCGTCGAGTACTACAACACACGCCTTTACTACACCACCCCCTTCCCCATCGCTCTGGTAGATCCTCACTCCATTGTATGTCCTCATACTCCGTGCCCCACCTATGTAGGGCTCTTGCAGCAACGCAACGCATGCCTTACGCTTGGTGGCCTCGAGTAGTAACTCCCTTGTGGCGATTTGGCTCCGCTGGAGGTTGGCCTGCAATATTCGGTACTGGAAGTACTCACCGGAGACAACCTCAGCAATACGACACAGCGGATCTGGCTAGAGCGTCCCACCTCTTTCTTTCTACGCACTCCCTATCAAGGGCACTGTGCTCCACGCTACCTCTCTTGGCCTTAGTGCAGTTAATGCACTGAGGCACTTCTCTCCGCAGCCACTTGTCGCAAGCAGTCCTCATGTGAGGACCTGCGCAGTGACTGCATCGCTCCGTCTCCTCCCTGCATACCCTCTTCGTATGCCCGTAGCCAAGGCAGCGGAAGCACTGCACCAGTGGACTATGGTCCTCTACTCTTACTCTGCCCATACCTATATGGACATATCCTACATTCATACATTTCTTCCACACATGTGGGCTCACTCTAACTACTAGGTGGTTCTGTAGGGGGTTCCGCGCTTTCATCCCAAACACTACTTCCACATTCCTCTCTTCCCCCTTCAAACCCTCAAGGATGGCCGCGTTCTGATTGTTGAACGCAGTTACGAAGTCGGCATTGTCGTACTTCATTACATCCCTGAAGGCCAGAAGGGGGTTTTTATTCTTCACTTCTTCCACAACTAATCCCTCATTCTTTCCCAGTCTCTCCTTAACCTTATTCCTTTCTTCCTCATTTATACAGCCGACGACTACCCTTCTATTCTTAACCTTTCTTACTCTTTCCACCTTGACCCATCCATCCTTCGCATCTACTGTCTTCCTTATCTTTTCCATCACCTCATCACCTGAATCCTGCGTGTCCTTGGAGGACACCACAACTGAGTGCAGTGCTCTTGTCTCGGGGGTTCGCTCAGCGACCCCTATCGAGACAACGCTCGCATAACTCGCCGGTTTGGCGACAGTTGTGTTGCTCTCCAGGAGCAAATTCAATTTGTCTATTTTTACTCTACTCTCTTCCATACATCCCTTCATTTCATCCATCTTCTTTATCAACTCTTTCATTCCCTTATTCATACCTTGTTCCGTTAACGTGTTTTTCTGTTTCAGGTCCCTCACCAGTGCATCGTCAGCTACGATCGTCGTACTTACGGGTGGTTGGGGGGGGTGTAAAAGGCCCCTTCCCAGCCCTCCGCTGGTTCCTGCCTTCACACTGGTGAGTTCTATTTCTAATTCCTTTATTATTCTGTAGAGTCCATCTATAGAGGCCAAAACTCCCTCCTTTATCTCAGTTTTGAGATTTTTGGAGATTTTTATTAGAGCTTTCGCCTTTTCTAGACAGGCCCTACCCTCTTTTGTTTTTGGCCTATTTTGTGGTATGGGACTTTCGGGTTTGTCATTCACGACTAATGTTTTAGGTTTTGATGTTTTAGGTGCTGGAGGTTCTTTATTTACTTTAGCTTGTTTTGGAGATATAGCTTGTAAGCTTAAAGCTAGTTCAAACTTGTCAACACTTTTTCTGACTGTGGAGGGTTTTTCCGGTTGCGAAAGGGCCCTGCCCTGTTCGGCGTTGTCTTTCGCTGATGGCGAAATAGTAAAAGTGTCGTTCTTCGGGGGGGTGCGAAGCGTTGTGGTTTTTCAGGGGGACTCGTCAGTAAAAATTTAAAACCAATTAAAATTTAATACCACTAAGTAAATAGAATTAGATTCAATTTGAATTATTTAAAATGCCAATTGTAAAGAAAATGTCAATGGGTGTCAAAATTATAAAATGTCAAAATAAATTAAATAGTATATCCTAAACTAACAGTTTCCCCAATAAGGGGTTAAACTGATCTAAGCTATCTACTATAGATATATTGTAGTGTGTCTGAATAATACCTATGCACAACACATTCAATTTAAAACTAATACTAGCAACTACACTAAAAATAGTGTAGTTGGTCTTAACCTAATTAACAATCTAAAACAGTAGCTCCAATAGGATGCTACTGGTCCAAGTCAACTTTTTTACAATTTTTTACCTTAGCTTTAAGTTCTTTTCAGGTTTTTCAGGTACGGTGGCGTCTTCTTTCTGGTATGTGCTGGTTTTCTTTCAGGAAGTCGCAGGTAGCAGGTGTTTCCGATATCCAGGTGTTCCGGTACTTCGGGTGTGGCGTCCTCCACTTCGTCCGGTGCTGGTCCCTGAAAACTGCTGCTCTCTGCGGTGTCCAGAAGCTAGGAGGTTCGTTTTCTTGTTTTCCAGGTGGAGGTAGACCTTGCAGGTGCTCGGCTTCCTCCTTTCCTGATAACCCCCGTTTTACTGATGATGCTGAAGAAAACCGCGTGGCTCTAGGACATCTAGGAGCCAAGATATCGAGGTTTTTGTTTTTCCAAGATGGCCGCCGCGTTCTTTGCCTGGATTTTAGATTTAAAGTTTCTCAGCCGTCTTTGAAGGTATTTAACCCGAGTTTGGGCTCGTTTAACTTGGCTTTTTGTCTTCTATCCGATGGTCGGGTTTGGTTCCCCACTTTTTTCCTGGATTTTTCCGTGTCTTAAGGTTCTCCTCCTCGAGCCCTATTCAACGATACGCCGCACGCCTCTGTACGTCGTCGTACGATGGATAGGTGGTTGGATATGTGGATGTTTGTTACTCTTTCACACAAAAACGACTGAGCGGATTTTAATGAAATTTGGTATGGTAGTAGTTTAAGGTTAGATTAACACATAGGCTACAATTCATCCCGAAAAAATATAGTGTTCCCGTGATATACTGTATTTACGCGGGCGGAGCTGCGGATAAACGCTTGTAAATTCATAATTGTTCGTCTGAGTAAAAGGTTAAATGCTTGGAGCAAGCCCATTTGTATTAATAATATAATTCGCTATAAATATACTTAATCACCTGCAGGCTGCAGAGTACTTCTATAATTTAACGTATTAGGAGTTAGGACCAGAGAATGCCACAAGATTAGTTATTAGGTACTTATACCTAAGTGGACGCGCCTCGTTCCCTGCTCTTGCTAATGTGCATTATTAATAATATAAATTACAAAACAATAAACGTTTAAACGTTGACAAACAGTTAATTACCTACGTAAATAATTAACCAATGTAGGATTATTGTAATTTTTAATGTTAACCTCTGCTATTAATCTTAGTCTATCGTATCTATTCATCTAATATGGCATCTAAAAAATGGCGGATATGGATGTTCGTTACGGTTAGTTATTGATGAAATTTGACATGGTAGTAGTTTAGCCTCAGGATTAAAACAAAACCTACATTGTAGCCCGAGATTATTATTACGTATTTACGCGAGCGGAGCTGGGGGTAAAAGCTAGTAAAGCATATTATTTTGTAATTTAGAGTTCATAGCTGTAATGTAATGTAATGTAAATCAATCTGAAAAAAGTAGCAGAAAGTCGTGCTGGAAAACTAGGGGAGACGTTTATCACTTGTCCACGATTTGCAATGGGCATCTTATAGCTGAAATGACGACGACAATCCTAATACGAGTACTATCTTAGTATTTGGATAGTAGGGGATTAAAATAAATAAATATGTTAAAAAGAATTATTTTATTTTACATATGTACAAAACTTTATTTTTAAACACTAAGTATTTTAAAATTTGAACATAACAAACTCCTACTAATAATAATTTGAAATATGATTTAGATTAGTAAAGTAAGACTTAAATTATATTACAATATCACAAGCAACTAAATATTACTAACCAAACTTATACTAAGGAGTAGATTCTATTTCGTTCAGGGTACTGGCAAGAATAAAAATAAATTAAAAATCACTCGCAATATTTTCTTTTAACAATTTTGCTTTTTGTCTAGAAAATTATTAAATAAAAAAAAAACATTAAGACACATACATAGGTTTTCTATCATTATACCATGTGGAGCAAAGTTTTCTATTAAATTGTAGTGTATCAATGATGAGGTCTAATGGAAAAGTATTTTCTAACAATTTCTCATCCCGCATTTTTCCTAACGACAAAATGATTCACCGTATAATGGTACACCACAAAAGAACAATAGACATTATACAACTTCACGTTATTTGTCTTTACAATTATTTATTTATGGACAATGATATTATTTGTAACAATACGTTACACAAAGATGTCGATATGTTATCATAATGTTATTGTTTGCGGACACTTTGAGCATCGCTGTCGAGATTTTAGATAAAGTATATTGAGTAATTTACTACACTTGTTGGTGCAACTGCTGTGACGCAAAAATTTGACGTGGAAACTGAAATCGTTGGCGCAGTTCAACTGGTTGGCTGTCACCCTAACCGTAAATTAAGAATATCATATTTTAATAATAACAAACGTGGGAGAGACATGCTTCGGCACGAATGGACAGGCTCGACCGGATAAATACTAGGGCCTCACAGAACTTTGTGTGAAGAAATGCTTGCGTTGTGTTTTGCCTAGTGAGAGGTTACCGGAGGCCCAAGAGGGGTTGGAGTTCTTCAGAACACAAATTGCAACTCGGAACTTCTCAGGTATCGTGAATGTCCATGGGCAACGGTAATCGCTTACCATCAGGCGACCCGCTTGCTCGTTTCCTGGTCCATTTCATAAAAATATTAATTTCATTTGTATCAAAGTAATTAATTTTAAATTTATTCCACTGTGAGTATAATTTAATATAAATGTGACGATAACATTGTGAAGTCTTGTACAAGTAAATACATACCTAATGACTTGTATAGGTACATTTTCTTTAAGACAGTGAAACGTTATGCATCGTTAAATGCAAGGTTCAGTGAATTATATAATACTTTCCGAGTCATGTACTTTGTCCATAAATATTAATTTACCTAATTTATATTCATAATGATACATCATTTTTATTTTTTCTACTTTGATTCAGGCTCGATATAATACTAATAAAATAATTATTTTCACACCAGCTGAAAATAATCGCAGCGGCATCATATCGTATTATATGATTAAATATAAAAATATAAAATAAATATAATAATGTCATTATTAAAATAAATTAATAAGCAGCAGTAGCGTGGGGTGTCTATAACTCCATTCCTATCGGCTTCACTTACCACATACCTTTTGAAGAGCTTCATCCAAATTCCTACCTATTATATAGGCTAGGGCTTCCCTATGAAGTAGAACCAGCCTTTGCCACTGATAAGCAGATATAAAATAATAAAGCAAAATAAAATACCTATAATATATCATGGAGTTATGTATAAAATTTTATATGTCTTACAAAATATAATAATACATAATATTAAATATAACTATTATGGTTTTAATAAGTCTAAATAAAAATTCAATTGGAAATATTAGTTACCAAGGCAATTTTTCATAAGCTTATAATCGCAACTGTTTGAGTTGCGATTATTTTATTATACTACCTTAAAGTATTTTATACTCTTCAAAATTGAAAACAAAACACTGAGTAATATTGTAGTGCTTCATAAAAAAGAAAAAATGTGATAATAAAGAGAATAAAAATAAAAATTCTAAGAGCACTATACAACGATTACAAAAAAATGTCTTGGCATTCTTATTGTATTAACAATATTATAAACATTGTCTTTGATAAGATATATATCTTCCTTATTTGTGGCACGTTTAACTTAACCCTAAAATGGCGCGTGTCATTTGCACCAATGAAAACTTTACAAAGTTTCTGCGTAAAATTTCATGGTTGCGTTAGTAAAATCAATTTTACAAGTGAGTTCCTATACTAAAGCGGTAAATTAACTAATGACGAGGGGGCACATATACCGGCCACTGGTACACTGGCCTGCCCGTTCCCTGAAAATACACAATAACGTGAGTTCTTGTACGAGTTCATTCAGTATATGGAGTTTTTTTTTTAAATTTTATTTAATAAAAACAACCCACAGGCTTACTGTCCATGCCTTTTTTAGCCAAATATTACAATTATTATACTAAGGACATTTATAATTTTTGTTTATGAAGTCCATCACGGTTTGAGGTTATGTGGTGTACGAGGTTTTCTAATTCGTACATACATACATACATAATATAATCACGCCTCTTTCCCGTGGGGGTAGGCAGGGACCCCTTCTTTCCCGTAGGGGTAGGCAGAGACTACTTCTTTCCACTTACTACGATCCTTACATACTTTTTTCGGTTCGTCCACTTTCATTCTTACCATCTATTCCTCCTCTTACATTCAACATAGCGAAGCGGTTCTCCATGGGCCACTTTTCGCCTCCGCGAGAACGAGACGTGATGGCTGGCGAACCACATCGCCGCCATCTTGGATAATTAAATTATTTTTATGATTATCCATTGCGTTCCCACGGATTGGCGGAAAGGGTAGGAATAGGGAAAGGGAAAGAAAGGTGGTGTGGAAAGGAAGATTGGTAAGTTAGAGTAGGAAATAGGAAATGTAGGATATTACCGCCCAGAAGGGCAAGGTATAGGACAGTAATAGCTAGGGAAGCCGGGGTTGTATACCCGTATATAGTATACCACAACTACCGGACAGGTAAGTTAGGATGAGTATCCCATAACACATCTAATTCGTAATCTTATTAATTTTATTAAATTAGGTATTTCTATTTTTAAATTATTTTATTACAAGTTTGTTTAATTTTAACGATTATATACTTACTTCCCAAGTCTGCCTTTGCTGCCTTTTTACGGATTCCTTCTCGAATTTCCACAGAACATCAGACGCCGAATCTTGAGAAGAGTCACTAATATTGTTTGTTTCGATGTCGTTGTTGTGTCTCACTTCTTCTTGCCTCTTCTCTTCCTTTCTAAACTGGAAGTCGTTGCCGTAAGCGGGAACGAAGTAGCGTATTCCGAACCCTGGCAAGCTCTGGGAGCTGAGGATTTGTGAGGGGTTGACGTATTCTGACACCGGTCTTGCGGGCTTGGGACTCGGTCTATAGGCGCTGACGAAGCGTTGTGCGTTGTTCTTTACCGGGGCATGCATCGAAGGGTTAAGTACAACTTGCGTATACCTCGGCTGAGGGAAGAAGAGCTGAGGTTGAGGTCGCCTGGAACAGAAAATGAGATAAAAAAGTGATTTTCGTAGAGAAATGTTAGACGTTTAATTGTTATTGTAAGGCTTCAATTAGTAGTTATAACTTTAACGAATATTTGCAAAAATACTGTACCTAACTGTACACAGTATCGCGCTAACCACTGAGTCACAGTAGGTAAGTAAGCACCTACTAGGAAAGCAAATTAACGGCCAATTTGCTTTCCTAGTAGGTACTTACTTACAAGAGAAATCTCTGTCTTTTTGTCTTTATATTTCTCTAACTCGATATCTGGGGGCACAGCAGTGCCTCCGCCAAGACGAGCTTATTATTTTACATTTTATTAAGGTTTACCATTGAGCATTAGGGTCCGGGAGATCATCGGACCTGGGTTCCCAGACGGGCGCGGGCGCGCGGTAGGGCTGCGCCGCGGGCAGCGGCTCTGGCGTCGGCGGCTCGATGGGCCCGCCCTTGGTGCCGAACTTCACCATGATCGCGTGTGCGCACGACGCGTACAGCATCAGGCAGATCAGCACCTGGACAAAAAACAAAAAGTATTAGGAAAATAAAAAAGTATAGGTGTTTGCACGATACGAAAACATTGAGTCTGTATGTTGGTGGTAGCAAAATTTGTGTCTGCATTTTGTCGGTTTTAGGTAACCACGCGCGTACATACCTGGACATAAATAACGAAAAGTATTCGGGAATTTGTAGCTTAGTCTCGTTGCTAGAATAGTATTGAAAATACTAATTGCACATTATTGTTTTTGTTATTTGCAAGATACGAAAAATTTGAGTATGCATGTTGGCGGCAATAAGGTAGGTTAAATTGGAAATCCATTCCATGAAATTAGTTGAAAATGAATTTTGAGTCTGTATGTCAGCAACATTACCGGTTGTAGACATACGACCAACCCACACATACCTATACATTCAAGGGTCATTCGTATGCCCAATGTTGATCCGTCAAACGAATCTATATTTATTTTTGTTAAAAAAAATATAATATCTAGTGCAGCAATAATTTTAGCTAGGACAATAAACCAAAGTGTTGAAAATGTATTAACTACGAGCACGAGCTAACACGGCGGCTCAATCATAAACTAAATTCAGGCACCGCCTCTAGATAAAAATAAGTCAAAATTTATACTCTATTGCACCACCACAAAGTCGCAATTAGATTGACATAGCGATCTAATGCAATAATTCAATTTGGTAAATATATGTTTTGTATTACGGCGCGGTACAATCGCCATTGTTGTGAGGTTACGTTTCCCTCGCGACTATCTTTTCCAACGTTTTATGAATCTTGCGCCTTATCCGACGATCTTGATGATTTTATTAACTAATTTCCTAGGCAATTTAACATTACTCAAGTATATTAACTAGTGTAACCAGTAACATTTTTTTACTTCAAATAATATAGGTTTAGTATGTAGAGGAATATGACCTATTGTTGGCATATCCTTAATAATTGGCTCCAATGATTTATAGTAAATGCATTGTATTTGCCACTCTTAAAATTTACACACAATACATAAATTTATAATATAAAACGTAATTAAATATCTCGGAGTATAAGAAAATAAAACGAACCCCACGTTTTTTATATGATGTAGACAATAATTGGGGTAAATTGCCTACTCGAGGCCAAAAATTGGTTGTTTTACTTTAAATATCGTATTTATTAATATATTAAATATTATTTTAATTATTTCAGATAATGGTATATTTGCGTACAAAATATTAATAATAAACACAAATACGACACAGCTATGAAAATTAGGACGGTATTTGTAATTATTTTGTACTGGTAACTTAGTTTTTTGCTTCCTTCCTTACAGTCTTATCACCATATTCCAATAGGCTTAAACCTAAATTTACGACTTATATGAAAAATCAAATACCATTTAATTTTGAAATCAATTGAACGCTACTCATCAGATAAGAGCTAATTAAAAATTATGACAACTAGAATCATTTCAAGGTTGTTAGAACATCACGATTAATGTATTTAGTTCAAGATCGCAGATAAAATGTGGGAAATATTGTTACTCCAGAATACTATCTACGAGTCCAATCAATTGTTTGGGCGAAATTGACAAACACTCTTCTCATTGTAAATTCATAGTTTGTACGCAGATAATTATTAAACTCGTACGTATGTAGGTACTTGTCGTAACCCACGAATAAGTTTGCTCAAAATCGAACGAACTCTACATCCAGGTTACAAACCGTATTATGTGTGCCTAATTTTTAGCTATTTCAGCGTGAAAGACGTGTCAAATTATGTGTAGGTATAACACACGTTAAAAACAATATTAACGTGTTCTGCTCGCCTGCCTGTATTCACTATCGTCATTAGTAAATGATAATAAAACAAAAAAAAAAAGTTTTTGTTCTTTTATATTAATATTTTTATAAATTCCATAGGCACAGCAGTGTGCGCGTTGATGTCTTTTGAACCTTTTTCAAGTAGGTATGTGCTACGACAAAAAAGATTTTTATGTTGACATTGAATTTTAGCTAAATTTAATTAAGCCAGTATGAATTCTAATGCTACTCTAAAATATTAGTACGGGAGTCAATTTTTTTTAAGTTCTTTTTAAAATGAATGTTTTTATTTCAATGCCGATTTCTATTTTGATGTTGCTACTTATTTATTTCATATGGATAAAACACCGTGGTATTGCTCCGGTCGAACTAACCCCATTTAAAACAAACTATACGCTCTCCAGTGGTAAAAAATTGCCAACTGTCTGAAAGATCTTGTTGTAAATAGAACAACAAAAACATCCATGTAAAGAAGTAAATAATAATTGGAAGTAAATAAAAATACTCCCACACTGATTTCAGTTGGGTGGCTGGTTTTATTGAAATTTCGTGCCTAAGTATGTAAGCACTACACATGAGTACTCTCTTTTCCTTTACTCTCATACCCCAGTAGAACGGATAACCAACACGACTGGCAAGAGATTAGGCGTAGGACCGAGTTTTTTACATGCCCATCCGACGCATGGAAATTTCGCTTTCTTGTCAGAAAATCAGGTTAGCCTGCATTGTCCTAGCTAAACAACACGTTTTAGTTATTTCAACGCTAAAATTCAATCCAAAAACTTCGGAGTCGAGAGCCAACCTCTAAACCATTGGATCACGGAGGCGTAAATAAGAATAATATTATGTATTCGACTGTACCTGTTTACTCGGCGAGGATTTCATGGCTGCAGCTTGTGATTGGTTACGTTATCACCAGTACTTAATCGCTTCTGTAACAAACAGAAAAAGAGTTAGTAATTGATCATAAAGTAATAATTTGAACTGTAAGCTAATGCTCCTTTTCGTAATACACTATTGCATATCATTAGATCGCTAATAAGATAGTATCACAATTCACAAAATATGTGCAAGAAAACATTATAAAATATATATACAAAAGACGTACATGTGTCATATTTAAAAACTTACATATGACTCGAATGACTCTTAGAAGGGCAAATCCTAGTTAAATTGAAATAATGTATCTGATAAGCAAGGCTTGAAATTCAGTTTATTTGCTTGAGATATAAAAAAAAAATTACGTAAAAATTTAATCGGACCCATCACATTAAGATAATTTGTACATTTAAATACTAAGATATATTAAGTAGGTCTCAAAGAAGCTCCAATGTAAAGTACTGACGTTTTGAACGAAGGATAAGCTCATAGAGACATTAAAAAAGCACTATTACAAAACGTTGAACTCCTCAAATATTTTTTATAGGAAAAACAGCTAAGAAGTCTAGTCCTTCTTATTAAAATCTGATGATGAGTTAACTACTTTTTAATGTCATTTTATCCTAAGTCTAATAATGCTGTCTCTGGTCATTGCACTACTAAAATAAAAAATAAAAACTTTCATAATCTGTTTTTCTTTTTATCAGATAATCTAAAACCTACTAAATCTCCGTTGATGCTCAAGTAAGTACACAATTATTATCATGACAAAAAATGTATTCTATCAATCTTCGAGGGAGTAGGTAGTTCAAATAGCGCATATAATATGTGACTGTAAATTAAATTGGTGTAGGTAATTAAAGATAAGATAATATAGAACACGTCTTATTTTACGCCATTTGTAGCTTAATTTCCAAAATGGCGGCGATGTGGTTCGCCACCCATCACGTCTCGTTCCTCGCGGAGGCGAAAAGTGGCCCATGGAGAGCTGCTTCGCTACGTTGAATGTAAGAGGAGGAATGGATGGTAAGAATGAAAGTGGATGAAGCGAAACAAGTATGTAAGGATCGTAGCAAGTGGAAAGAAGTGGTCTCTGCCTACCCCTACGGGGAAAAGGCGTGACTATATGTATGTATGTATGTATGTATGTAGCTTAAACGGATAATGTTAAGTAACTTACAAAGTAAACAGAACCGGGTACTAGTTAACGTTTATTATGTAGTATGTAGGTTTGTATGAGAGATGGCATCTGGCTCGCCAACACGTATGTAGAGAAAATTTCATAATAATAAGACACACTCAGTGATTCATATGACACACAATTAGCTGCATAAGACCATTTACTAAGTATTTCTAGACGACATTTCGCCACTGCAATGAAGTTAATGTTAATGTTATTGTAAACTCACTTAAAAGTTACAAATCCTGATTTTGAAAATCTGACCGGGATTCAAACCCACCTCACAGAGAAAAAATTATACATATTATGCATACCAAAATGCCAATCAGACTGACATACTAGTGTCGAAATTATTGATAACTATACATACTGTTGCAAAAAAGAAGTAAAAAAGGGTCTTGGCAGACAGAAGGACGGACAACAAAGTGATCTTATAAGCATTACGTTTTTTCCTTTCGAGGAACGGAACCCTTAAAATAAAAAATATAGTTTAAAATGAAAAGTTTTCCTGAGGAGTTTTGGGGGAGAAAAATCAATCTAGCTATGATCGATTTTTCTCCCCCAAAACTCCATGTACCTACACTAAATTTCATGGCAATACTTGCAGCCTTTTTTCGAGATACCTATTATATATATACAAGATTGTCTTGTTTAAAGTATAAGATCACGCAAAAGGTTAATACAATTTAAACTTATTTATGGGATCAATGCATCAGTTTGCCTTTTCCAATTTCACGCGTATTGTTGCATTAATGTTCAAAGCAATAAAAGTAAAGTACAATATTTTGTTTCATTGAATGCCCTGAAGTTGAAATAAAATTGCTTTTTTAGCAATGAACTTCAAAAATGCCTCGGGTGAAGAATTACAATTATCGTGAAAGCAATTTAATGCCACTTTTTAATGGCATTGTTAGCATTGAACTATATATTTTATTTAAGGTAATACTAATCGAACAATATATTGGAACTATAATTCATATGAAGACCTGTTTGTAGCTCGATAGTTGAGCGCGTTTATACTGAAACCGGGATCGCGGGTTCTAATCCTGCCGAAGGAAGAAAAAAGGTTTTTGTGTTCCCGAGTGTGCATTAAATAGGCGTATTATATAGTAAAAAATCTTACATATATTATTTATAGTATAAAAATATTAAATATACTTCCCGTTGTCTGGTCCCCGTAACACAAGCTCTTTGGGTACTTAGCACGGAGCCAGATTATCGTAGTGTGAAGCGTCCATAAATATTATTATTTTTATAAGTGATGCGTACATTAATTAATAATAAAAGATCTCGTACTATTACGTTATACGTCTAATTTCTTATAAATTATACCTCCTTCGTTGGAGGTAATCCCTCCTACGAAACGGATTTCATACTTTAACATAATCCTCATTACCGTAACTAACAGTAGCAATCACTTACATCGTAAATGTCAACTGTAAAACATCACCAACTTCATTAATATTTGTCATAACATCGGGCCGTCAATCGTCATGCTGTAGGCAGCTCGCGTGGGTCAAGGCTCGGTGAATACATTCCGAATAAGCTGACGTAGTTCTCAAATATTTGTACACGATTATACCATTATTGTAGGTTATATGAAAAATTATCAAAATGACGAATGACTTAAAATACATTACATCCACGTACCTAATTAATATGTTTCTGGAATCGTCGTTTTTAGGGTTTCGTAATACTTGAGGAACCCTTATAGTTTCGCTCTGTCCGTCCATCTGTCTGTCTGTCTGCGCTTCTAGCGTCGGTAAATATGAATATAAATGGATGAAATTTTGTATAGTCATAGATTATATATAATCTATGACTATACTATATTATATATATAGATCTCAGATTTGGCATTATAAAATAATAATAATTTTATATTCTAGGAGTTGCTCTCAATACCTACATGTGAAGTGGAGATGATTTTTTTTCTACCCAAGCGTGTGGGGTATTGTTGAATAGGTCTTTTAAAATATAGGCAAGGTTTCATACATAACTTTTCTATAAAGTCAACCATTTTCGAGTAATCGGCCTCCAAAGTGATTAGTAAAGAGTAAGTCATTTACATATATAATTGATAGATTATACAACACATTTATAATTGTAAATATTTTTTTTCAACCCCCTTTACGTCTTCTTTCAATGGTCGTAAAAGTGATGAAACGGATACTACAACTACCTAATTCTATATTTAAATGTTACGAATTAATTAGCCTTATTCATGAGCTTTCAACAGCTAAAATATCTGACAGCTTTCAAGTACAAAATTAGCCTTTAACACGTGAAGTGACATGAATAAGGTACAGTCGCTGGCAAATTTAGTATACCACTTTTGAACCTTATCCGACCTTTAACCGAAGCTTATTGATCGAAAAGTGGGAAACTGAATTCGTCAGCGATTGTGTGTTAATTGAGGTAAGCATGACATGGATTTGATTATCAATATGATGGTAACCAACAAAGTCGGTTCTGCAAAGAGATATATTATGTGTACTGTGTAGGTATATGTTTTCTCTTAATGAGTGTATGGTAGATATGTTATTATTGCTTAGATATAATGTATCATCGTAGGCCAAGAATCGTCTGTGCAAAAAAAAAGCAATATTTAGGAACTTCAAAATAATGTATAAGTTATTGCATATACTGTAGTGGCCAGTTATTATGATTGAGATATCAGTAATTATGGTATTTATATACAGCTTGTTTAGTAAAACGATGATAATCACATACCCCCTTACTAATAAACGCTGTATAAGCTTTGGATAGTTATACAGTGTTTTGTCTTCTTCAATCGAATTAAAAATGTCATTTGTGTGACGTGAACAAAACACTGTATAACTAATCAAAGCTTATACAGCGTTTATTAGTAAGGGGGTTAAAGGATATGACACAATTTAGTAAGTTATTTTTTAAATTCACAATTTCAGACTTGATCTCTTTCATTCATAATAACAGGATATTTGAATCAATAAATTCTTTTTATGATTTTTTTTAAACAAGAGGCCATAAAGTATGAATTTAACTAACAAGTGTTTTGCTACTCTTGTTATGTTACAGCTGACTTTGTTTTCAGTGCAAACGTACCCATGACATATGGTACGTAGAATGTTGCTTATAATAGCTAAATTAAATTATACATCGACCTTTAAAATAATTTCGTATGCAACGCGGCCAAAATGTTGGTCGCATTAATTGAAACATTAAATTGTTTCATAATATATCTAAAAGCTATTAGATTATCTATACACTTATTAAATAACAACTGTATGAGTATTTTCTTTATTGGTAAAACATATTCAAAGCGGACTCTGTCTAATATACGATAATCTATACTAATATAATAAAGAGGAAAGGTTTGTTTGTTTGTTTGTTTGCATTGAATAGGCTCCGAAACTACAGTACAAATTTTGATGAAATTTGGCACAGATGTTGAGTAGACTACGGGGAAGGACATTGGATACTTTTTATAGCGGAAAAATGTACGGTTTCTGCTAAATTAACTATTGCGCGCACGAAGTCGCGGGAACCATCTAGTGTTTCATGAAACAAATTTGTTACTGTAACATATTTACTTCATTTATTACTTGAAATACACTCTGACTAATATGGTTTTAATGTTGCATTGTTTAATTAGTTTATCTCGTTTATTAGTTTTATGAGAGGTTTACAGTGCTTTGTCGTGATGTCATGACTGACATTGGACATTTTATCTGTGTCCAGATACAACTGTCCACTAACGAAATTAACAATGAAGTGAATTAACATTTATCATCATAAATAGAATAACAATAGTAGTAGTAGTAATCCGTGGCTTAGTGGGTAGACCGTTTGGTTCGCACTCGAAATGTTTATTATTGTAATTATTGCAGGTTCAAATCCCATGTTGTGGCGTGTACCAATGAGACATTTTCAGATCTCAAGTACATTATACGGATGCTCTAACGGTGAAGAAAAACATCGTGAGGAAACCCGCACATGGTTCGCCCCAGACATATTGACCAGTCATCCTTCTGGACTAGGCTGACTATGTTATGAAAATGCCGTATGTACTTGAGCAACCATACGACTTTTAAAAACCAACTGTCCCAGGCACTACAGTATTTCAAGAGTAGTTACTTCACTCGGAGAATACTATATAAATCATCCATTAACGGATGAAAAAGGCCTAAGTTTAAAACAAAAGTAAAGTAAGTAAAAAAAATAAATCTCCACCTGTTCACTAGATTGTTAGTAACATTAAGATAGTGGGCTTGAAGATCCTTCAGGGAACGCCGCATGTTAGTCAGAACTGTCGAATAGAGCTTTTAGTAAATAATAATGATAACATTATAATTCACGTTCATAGGATCCGGTAGCAAGTACATGAAAAAGATAATATACAACTACGTAAGTATGTAGAAAAGATACACGTACTAAATTTTTTCTACTTTATGTATCGTAGACTAGTACAACAGTAACCTTTGATTGTACAATAAGCGAATTACTAAATTCATAAAATCAAGCGATCTATAGTTCTTAGGGTTCCGTACCCAAACGGGACCTATTATTAAGACTCCGCTGTTCGGCCGTCTGTCCATCTATCTGTCAGTTACCAGGCTATATCTCATAAACCGCAATAGACAGTTGAAATTTTGACAGACGATGTATTTCTTTTGCCGCTAAATCAACAAATACTTAAAACAGAATAAAATAAATGTTTAAGTGGTGCTCACATTTAACAATTTTTTGCCATTCTGTACGGAACCTTTTATGCACGAATCCAACCCGCTACTTTTTTTCACTTAAGAAATAATTATTTTATGGAATAATCGATTTGGTTTCATCGTTTGTGCGTAATCTCTGCCATACGCTGTTGTAATAGAGTGTACGAAATTAATTTAACGCCTATCAATTTCTACACTTTTTTATTTAGATCAGGGCCCTTATTGCAAAATAGGTACTAATTTAGGTAATATCTATCAGCTCTTTAATAGAAAGTAATAATAACAAATTGTAATTGTAAGCTTATATTCACGTATGAAAATGCTATAAATTATGTGCATAATATTATTATATACGAATATGGATTAGAAATTATAGACTGTTTTAATTTTTATTAGCTTGTATATCTGATCTATCTTTTTTTCTTTTTGCCATGAGTTACTCCTCTACAAACAAGCATGCAACATTCATATAAAGTACCTGGAAGACCGATCTTCGCTTGGAGTTCTAGTAAAAACGATAAAAATTAATAGAAAGTGATATAAAAAATTAATCACAAAAATAGCCAGAATAGAGTCCTAGGACTCGAACCCGAAACATCAATTTGTCAATAAAGCAAAAAGTGGAATAAAGCAAAAACGCACAGGAAGATGAGCATATAAGTTAATCGCAACGAAAGAAAAATTAAAAAACTAAAAATTGTTGAAGCCGTTTCCGATATTATTTGTGTGTATTCAATTATTTATACGTCTGTGTTTATACAAGAATTGCTCATACGTTGGTGAAACATTGAAAAGTCACTTGACAGGCATAGACAGTAGCATGGATTAGCGTATCCGTGTTTAAAAGATTTTTATTAATAAGAGGGTCAAAGAATAAGATTTAAAGTACAAAATAGCTAAAGTATCTACATTCTGTTTATTCTGCATTATTTTGTATAATTATGTTCAATCGCAGTGTAAACCCGTATTTAAATTTCGATCGCTTTTGAGACTTTTGACACTGACATTTCAATTTACCTCATCAAGTATTTGTATGTCAAAACCTCGTCAAAACTTTCCGAGAATGGAACGAAAATATTACGATTCCATTAATTATAAATAAATAGCATTACGATATAAATAACTTTGGTTTGGCACAAACGGGCTACCAAGTATATATATATATATATATATATATATATATATATATATATATATATATATATATATATATATATATCCAGCGGTCAACAATTGTGTTGCCCGTTTGTGTTGACAACGTACCTCGATAAAATTGTTTATGTTATTACACGCTCATTTCATATTAGGTTCGCGGCTCGTCACTACTGTGTTGACATCAATTTAAGTTCGTTAGATACGGCTTCATAAGTTAACGTGTAAGCGACGTGACATTACTAAAACTGAAATAATATTATTATAATCTCGTTTCATTATAATTATTATATGTTTATGAATCTTTTAAAATGAACTACTTACAATTTGGCGCCAAATCCCGCCATTTTGTATTTTTTTCTTTGAACTAGCTATCTAAGGACTATTGAGGATATTGAAGCAAATTTAACGATACCTTAAGTATCGAAATCCACCCAGGCATTTGGAAGATTTGTGGGAATAAAGGAATTTACAAACAAACATACATACATACAAGATACGCGCGAAGAACATAACCCTTCTTGACATTCGGGTAAATATAGAACTAGGTTTTATTATAATGTTGCTACTCGGCAAAACTCTAGTTTGCTTATACTGATTATGATTATATGATTATTATTTAATATTATAAAATGTGTCGTAGGTACACTTAACATCACTCAAGCTAATTTCATCACGCCTTATCTAGACGGTGTTGACATTTTCAATTCTAAGAAAGTGAAGCTCTCTACAAGCTAGAGATTAGTCTAGAGTTCTAGACCAGACTAATTTAAGCCTAATGTGTCTAGATATTATCGCACGTACTAAAGACATTGGACGTTTTACTACGCAGTTTTAAAAAGTGGCGACCACAAAAAATACTATTAGATTGTACAATTTTGATTGATATTTAATTTTCCGTAAATATTGTAATCCGTGTATATAAATTGAGAAATGTAGATTCGTGGAAAACTGGAGATAATCAATAAATTGTTGTATACTGTTGCAGCAGTCCAGCAAATTACGCTTACCTACATCTGACCTAATTTTATCTTTTATTGAGGCTAATTGTTCCATAGTAAAATGCCCCATGTCCTTTATATAATATTTTAGATAATAATCAGAAGGAATGAGCAGAACTCAATGTTCTTTTAGTATTTAAATATGTCAGCCAGTATGATTGATGATGTATAGGTTTTTTTTATGAAGTTTAATGACTAATACCGGCTTCAAAATATTCGTAATAAACGCAGCTGAATAATTTTCAACTGCTTATAACAAATAATATATCTCTATATAAATTTGTGCGTGTGCGATTTATGGATATAATTTTTACGCTTATACATCAAATAAAGTTTAGCGTAAAAATACATTTTATACCTTTTATAAATACGTTTATTAAAACGACAATATGTTTTTCTTTCTTTTTGTGAGGAGAGAAATCTATTATCATAAAAAGATAGCGTTCTAAAAGATTTTCTATAAAATATGACAGATAAAGAAAAGCAACATGAAGAAACTAAAATTCAAAGGTTCTTGTTTCCTCGTGCTCTCTGAAGGCAAAAATACTGTGCTACTTTCTCATATTGAGGAGCTGACCTAAGCATCAATATTGCTCGATGATGATTAATTCTAACCGCACAGTGCGCCATTGAGCTGCGGTAATCGACGGCTATTACTTGCGATTGTTTCCTAATGACCCGCGGTTTATGGCCCCAAAGTAATTCTTCACGTTCGTTATATAACCTGTCTTTTATCATCGTTCATAATAAATCTGTTAAATCCTTTCGCCATTCCGTACTTGGGCAATGCTTTTTTGTTGCCAATTCTGCTTATTTATGCATGCCTTCTACTGTACTGTAACACATTTATCTCGTATTGAATAACATTACAAAGACAAATCCTTTGGTTTACTCGAGAGCGGGTCAGCAGGTTATGATAATGTTTTTCAATTCAGGGACTTCAATTAATTGTAGTCAGACGGTAGTTAATGTAAGCAGTCAGTTATTATCGGTATAAAAACAATTGTTTATGTCAACGGCGAGCTATTTTTGTTATTAGGTTTGTTTCGAATTTCGATATTATAAATATTTTTAAAAAATATGAACAATAATGATGTATGCAATTTTAACACCAAAATGCAATTTTTTATCGTCTAGTAAATATGATTAATCCTCTTTTGAAAAGACTGAAAATGTACAAAGCTTGCACTTGGGTAAAAAATTAATAATTATTTATTAGTACATAATAATACAATTATTTTAAGCTTTGACAAGTGTATAAATTATTTTAAAATGCTTGTGTTTAAAGTTCGAATAATTTATCAATTCGCTAAATCTTAATTAACATTTATTCGTAAAATCCAAGTCCCTCTTGCTTTTTGGACTTTAGCACAATGATCAAATATAACAATTTGTAAACTAATAGCTGTTATAAGTGACACAAAGTAATAACAAATAATTTGAAACATACGATTGTTATCGTATTCACGCAAGCTCTTTAGTATTCATTCGCGCTAGCTCTTGAAACTTGTTATTCATACAATTCCACATAACTGATGCAATTGCTAAGCGTTTACCTGGCGCCTTGACAATTAGGTACATTGTCAAGGCGCTAGGTATATTATAATCATCAAGTAAATTTGTAAACATCGGCCACTAACGTCCCCAATACGGGCGTGGGTCACTCCGCAATGTGTGTAGGATTAGGGGCTCTCCACACGTTGTAACGCAGCTCCGTTGTAGCGCAATGTAAAATGTGGTATTCCACATGTTAAACGACGCTTATGGTCTATTGCACCGTGGGGTTTCATTTGAAAGGCTACTAATTTTAGGTGCAAAATGCTGTATCAGACTTGCAGTGTGCACCGTATAAAAGTGGAAATGCACGCCTAGGCGTAACTACGCGACGCGACACGGCTAAACATTATATGTATGAAATTGTATGAGATATAAAGCACTAAGCGGCAGCGGAACTACGCTACGCAGCATTCCATTGTGATATTACTAGTAGCCGGGACGCAACGCGTTGCTTCAGTTCGCTGCCGCCTAGTGCGGTCCCACCTTAAGGGCTGTTAAGCTGAAATAAAATGAGGTATACCCCACTTGATGCTCATTTGGTGTACACATTGACATAGGTAAGTACATAAAAAAATAATGGACGTTAAGTAGCAATTTATCTGTAAACAGACAAACAGAATAATTTACATTTAATCTCTGTTTAAGTGACGCTTAAATCGACACCTGTCATCATATAAAAAATCAAGTATAAGATAAGAATGTTTATTTTTTGTACCTTGGCATTTATTTAGACGAAAACGTTTTTATTTGACGACCGGGACCTTGTCACACTAAATTCGTACCAAATGCCAAAAACATTATGTTGTACCACTGAATAAAATACGGTTTACAAGTGTACAATGTACATGATGAACGTCAGCCAAAAGACGTTTACAGCCTTTTCTGTGCGAAGACTTTATTTAATGACTAGCTTTTTCCCGCGACTTCGTCCGCGTGGAGTTCGGTTTTCATACACAATTTTAACCCCTTTTTCAACCCTTTAGGGGACGAATTTTCAAAAATAGAAAGCATTTTTGAAAGGATGCCTACGTCATTACCACTATCTGTATGCCAAATTTCAGCAAAATCCGTTCAGTAGTTTCGGCTGCGTGTTGATAGATGAGTCAGTCTTTTATATATTTAGATTTGTTTGCTGTCTCTAAAACTTGTGAAAAGTACAAAAAATGTTACTGCTTTCTCTTGTTTATTTCATTCTTGAGCTTCAGATGTGATAAAGAATTTGGACAAATTGAAAATTCAAAATTTATTTTCTTCAGTTTGTTTCATATTTTAACAATTTAATGATTTTTGTAGAATACCTAGAGCAGATATTTATGTGAAACAATATAAATATATATATTAACAATAGAAATAATAATTAAGATAATAAACATAGTACAGTACGACCACGAACTCAATTGTTTAGAGTCATTAGCAAAATGGTTTTACTGTAAGTTTGAGTGTTATTCGTTTTTAAGTATGTCGGTATGTATTAAAATTAATATAGGGTCTCCTCTATACAGCGTTACCGCCTATTATCACTTTATTATTTTTAATTCACGTTACATTCATATTTCATAGCTTCAATTTTTACCAAACAGCTAAAATTTCTTGTTTAAAACTTGTAATGACTTATTGTGTTTAAACTTTTAGTATAGCACTAGGTACAGTAATCTTTTTAAGTTCTAATATTATTAAATAAGCTCCATGATGGCAGCCCTAATACAAATAATTTTGCAGTAACATAATTCGACACTTATTTATCAACAGCTGGACATAATAAGTAACAACATAAATATTGTAATTAAAATAGAACTGTTAAGTACCTTTGTTCGGTAGACTTGTAATAGTATAATAAGCGATTGTTACAAACATTTATCATGCGATGGACTGAGAAAAATACTTTTTTTAGGATAAAAAATTGTAACTTTTTTACAATGGCTTGAAAGGATATGTCCTTTAAGGGCCCCCCGAGATGATCAAACGGTTTGACTCAAACCCTACGTTTTAAATGCAACCGTTTGACATTGGTTTGGTCGGTTTGTCAAGCGGCACTGTTCAGTTTCAGTGTCACTTCAATATCAAACAAAACAAAATATGTAATTTCATCAAACGAGCTTCAAACCTGTAAATGTTTGACAAACCGTCCAAACGAGCTTTATAAACGATCAATTTGTTTTAATACTAACCAAAATTAATGTGTTTGAGTCAAACCGTTTGATCGCCTCGGGGGTTTGTTAGGTGATACTATTCACAAAAGGTCAGGCAGATTTGCTACTTCAAGAGTTCGTTACATTCTTTGATTTTATTAAAATGTAGTATCAGCTAACTTACTACTATAATTATTAATGTTAAAGTTTACGAGAATGAATGGATGGATGTTTGTTACTTTTTCACGCAAAAACTACGGAACTAAAATTTGGTGTAATAGTACTTTAAGTTCTGGATTAACACATATTCTAGTTTTTGTCCCGAAAAAGAAGGTACAGTGTTCCCGTGGGATACTGTATTTACGCGGGCATAGCCGCAGGTAAAAGCTAGTTAGTTATTATAACTTATATGCTCTTAGTGTCATTACTTAACGGTCAAATACGCTACTTAAATTAACAGGCTCTTAAGTTTTATACTATCATTCTACCAAGTAACAGTCACAGTCTGTGATATAGGAGCATTTAATATAAGGTGGCGTTCAAAAATTCTGCCATTAATGTGTGGGCAGTCTTTTGACAGACAGAGGTTGTTTAAAATCAATGGCGAATAATTCAAACATATGACCTATTGCAGTAAAGACGATTAGGCAGAAAAATAATTAAATAATTCGAAAGAATATACTGTTTAAAATTACAGTACGCTCTTTACGGCGGTGATAGAGTCGTCGACTTTTAATACAATTAATACAATTATTGTATTGATATTATTTTGGATTATTATTTTTAAACCAAAAATTAAACCGACTTCCAAAATAAAAATACACAAAAAAGTATGAACTAAAGCTTAATCTCTAAATAATTCCTCTTTCAAATTCGGCTAATATTTTTTAAATAATTCAATCGTTTAAACGACAGCAAAGTCGGTAGCAGTATGTTATGTAAAGTCATTTATTTCAAGATAGAAGTCATCAATTAATAATCTTCGATCACAAGGTCGACCGACATTCCTGAGGCTCGGCAAATCGACAAGTTCAGACGTAATGGTATTAATCACGAGCCAATTAATATAGCATCTCATGACACCAGTAGTGAGTATCTTTTCAACCTTATTGCCATAATAATGAGTCGACCTCATTATTATGGCTATAAGGTTCAATATAGCACACCGTGTCTGTCGGCGAATGGACCTATTCGATTTTTTATTAAGTATTTATGTACCAATTAATATGATTGACGAAGTATCTCAGTATTAGTCTTTGATTTAAGATCGTCTTATAACAGCAAGGTTATTAACGCCTTCACAATTTGTTTATAATGAATGATAACATAATTCGTAACAAACTAAGGTACCTATTAGTACAATCTTCCTGAGTGAGTCAGATCACTTTAATTGAAAACCCAGTCACTTTGTGTTAAAAAGTAGTTATTTACTTTCACAATAAGGGATCGGACTAAATCTAAAGTATTTAGTTTCATTAATATAGTCAGAAATATTGAGGCATTACTACTTAGTAAATGTAAAAATATAATATTTTATGTGTAGTTTATTAATTAAACTAGTATATCAAAAAAGTAAAACTTTTTTTTTTTTGCTAAATTAGTAAACAAAACCTTTTTTTTTATACAGTATTCTCCGAGCGAAGTAACCACTCTTGAAATACTGTAATGCCTGGGACAGTTGGTTTTTAAATGTCGTATGGTTGCCCAAGCACATACGGCATTCTCACAACATAGTCAGCCTAGTCCAGAGGAATGAACTAGTCAATACGTCTGGGGCCAACTATGTGCGGGTTTCCTCACGATGTTTTCCTTCACCGTTAGAGCGTCCGTATAATGTACTTGAGATCTGAAAAAGTCTCATTGGTACACGCCACAACCTGGGATTCGAACCTGTACTCTTTCGAGTGCGAACCAAACGGTCTACCCACTAGGCTACGGAGCTCATAAACAAAACCTACATCAGTAGTAATTTACTTACTGCCTGCGGCCGTATACTTCATACACATTAACCCACCCAAATCGTATTGACTTTTAATATACTGTTTCTTCTGAGAAGTTACTCATATTTAAGAGAACTATTCATTTATGCAATTTTAAAAAATCCGTCCGATCCACTATTAGTAAACTTTGTGATTTATAATAATATAAGTATTTCAGTCTACAGAAGCGCGAATCTGGACCCGCTCGCTTGTCGTAAGTACATTAACAACGAGCAACTTGATAACAATCACTAGAAAGTTCACGAAATGAAGATAAATGACTATTTAGTTTATGTCAACCGATAGAGACTATAAAGGTGGTCGGCTTCGTGACAGCACAATGTTCTGACAATTTTTGATGGAGCTTTAATGCACATCAAGCTGAATATGATTTTAAGAACTTATTCATGATAACTGATGTACCAGTTTCTATAATCCAAATCGTTTTTGTACTTGTAGATCCTTGCTATGTGAATTAAATTTTGCCTCTGTTGTGTTTCTGCTTAAAAGTGACACAAACATATCATGTAAGATATGTTTTTAAAATGTTAGTATGTTTTATTGTAAAAATAAACAACATTTTTACCTTCAAGCTATGAACTTTCATTTATTATTATTAGTTAAAAAAATCCAGAGGCCGAGAATAATTATAATAGAATAATTATAGAAGAATTAAATTACATGTTTAAAGCCTACAATTATTTAATGTTTTCATGTAATATTCTTATAAACAGCAGGATTTCAAGAATATGGTAAATGACGACATGTAAAATATTTAGTTTGTTTATATATTCAGAAATATTGATGTATTGATAAATATAAAGAAATATAAAATATTGTATGTAGTTTTGTAATTAATAAAAAGTTGGAATAGTTTTTTACATAATGAATGTATTAGCTGTTTACTTATATCAAATACATACCCACTTATGATTGAAAGTATAATAAACTATAAATTAAATGCAGAAATTTCAGAGGTAATAGCAAATATGTTTTTGCGACCTATTTATTTCATATAATTTTAGCAACGTGTGACATCATAGATTCGGCGACTTTTGTATGGAGCATTTTCACGACATACGAAAATTCTGTATTATAAATCACAGTACCTCTGAAAATATTCATTTTTAATGTCATGTTTCTTCTGATAATTTACTCATATTTAACGCAATCGGCAGGTATGTTATAAAATGACTACACCTACTTTAAGGGTCCCACGGACGGTCGACATCTCATACAAACGTAGTTTCGTTTTAATTTTAAAACGGTACAACCAAACTTCATCAAACTTTGTACACATAATTTAAGGCATACTATCTAGTCTTATAATTAGGTTTGGTTAGAAAATGTTAACCAAGAACGAAATAAGAGCGAATTTAATTTTTGCCTCCAGAAATTAAATTCGCTCTTATTTCGTTCTTGGTTAGTATTTTCTAACCAAACCTAATTATAAGACTAGATATGATGCATTGAATTATGTGTACAAAGTTTGGTGAAGTTTGGTTGTACCGTTTTAAAATGAAAACAAAACTACGTTTGTATGGGAGCTCGACCATCCGTGGGACCCTTAAGCCTACTATTTAATTCTTTTATGCAATAAAAAAAACAGTCAACTAGCCTACTTGGTACGTCAAATTAAAGAAATACGTTACTTAATATTTATGTAAGTGACTGGTATGTCTAAGGTGAACAATCAAAGTAATTACTGCAATTACCATACTACATTTTAATAGTAAATTTAAAACCTCGTTTGTTATACATTTTCACATATGGTAATACCTAAACAAGCAAGTCTCTTGAATATTAATTGTCCATTAATTCTTGGGCTATATTCTGCACACGGCACTTGACAAATTGACTTACAAAAGCTGAGTGTGGACTGCAGTATGCAGTACATAAATTGAAATTAGGGTTGTCGCAACCAAAACAATAATTTACCTAACGCTGCATTCACTTAAGTCGATTAAATATTACTAGTTTTAATAAATTACTACATAAAAATATCATATTTAGGAGCTTTATTTTTAAGTAGCTTGCAATTTGTGGCAGTGATTTAGTGAAATGGGATGGAAATGTATAATAGAAAGTCCCCAAAATGCGCGCTATTTCATTTGACGAATGAGCACGCGCAAGTATAATTTACCGAATAAAATAGGTATTTCAGTATTAAGCTTTTTTAAATTTTGCTGTTGATTTCTGTCACTGCTTATGGAAAAGTTTTCGTATCTTCTTATCATATTAGAAAATCGTACTAAGCATTGTGTTATTTTTTAATTTTCATAAAATACTATAAATAAAAAACGAGCGAGTCTTCAGTAATCGCTTGCAGGCTCGCTGGTTTTTTTTTTCAGTAGAATTAATCTTAACGATATCTATGAGCTACAAAATCAAACAGCTAGTAGCCCTATTTACTAAGTAATAAATCTGGCATGATAAACATAAACGCACCATAAACATTACCAAAAAGGCTCGCGCTAGTTTTTTTATATTTTATCGTTCAATATTTACAACCTCCTTCTGATCATGCTAATCATGCTAAAAGTTATGTTAAAGCTTAATAAGTGTTTTATTGCGAGGCCTAAACTTAGTTTTATCTTTAAAGGGTAAAAAAATCCCTGAAATATTTCACTATTTAGGCGCATGATAAATAAAACAAAAGTGTTCAAAGTTAGTGTTCAAAGTAGAAATTAAAAGGAACTGACCATAGAAGTCCTTCCTACAAGGCCTACGAGGTGGAGTTATGGATTTTGAGGACCAGGAATGAGAGCGCAATACCAGAGGAGTTACGTCTGGAGTTACGAGTGTTCATTGGTGGTGATAATAGCTTAATATCAGGTAATCCGTCCATTTTAATAAAGAAAGATCTAAAAAAATCTTAAAATCAAACGCAGAGTATCGGCCCTATCGGTTACTAGAATCTAGCTAGAACAAATCAAAATCAATCGACTTGTGAAGGCCTTGCTGTGGTCTTAACTTTGAAGTTACATATTAATAACTAAATCTTAATAAATGCATAAAACAGAGTTCTAGCCTTGGCTCATGTTATTAAACTTATTTATCGTGCCTTAATTTAATTGAGATGTTATTATTAACTCTTAATCGTTCTTCGTCGTTCACTCATCAATCATGCTCCGTCATTATCTTCTGATTGAGAGCTAAATGATCATAAAAACAATCGTTAGATTGGAACGTCTTTGAGATATTTCACGACTGATCGTACCTGGTTAGGGTTACGTTCGTAATTGAAGCCTCCATCTCGGTAGCCGTAGACAACCCTATTATCAAACTCAATAACTCACTGTGAAGTTGGTGAGTTGAGTGTAACTACCGTGTTCAAAAATGAGTGGTTATGTTACCTGTGTAATAGTAATAAATCATTGGCTTTTTGAAGAAATTTTTGGTTCTACGGAGGTAGGATAAGAAGTTTAGCCTATAGAATAGAAGTGATCAGGTGACCGTTTAATTCAGGTTACACAAAAAATTATAAAACGTTTAACATTTGAAATTCAAATGGTACTTAGATATGAGAGTACATTACATCATATTCGATAACAATCTAATACTGCAACTAGTTTTCTATTTTATTGTAATGCGGTATTACGCGCGGTCATCGCAGGCGCATGCTAATGCTCGGGTTTGAGTTCACGGCCGCGGTTGCGTAACCACAGCCGAGCAGTAAGTCAGTAACCACAGCTGATGAGCGCTCGGAAACGTAAATATCGCTCTTCCTATATTATATCGATGGCTTAAAATAAAAGAAATATATATTCATGCATCAACCAAACATTTTTGGTACAGTTTTACGAGAATCGTGCGAACCAAGGAGTATCATATTTGGCACAGTTAAAGTTTATGTGATTGTAAATTACTGTTATATTTATATTGAAATATTACTTTTAATGTTAGTGGTTATCAAAATTGAACCGGACTAGGGCACAGTACCACCTATCACTCTCACCCGCCGCTCCCCCAAACGGGGTTCCAGTAACAAAAAAATTTTTTTTTTGTGTTTCGGTCGGCCTTCGACCATGATTGCTTTTTTGACTAATAGGCCCCTATTAATCGGTGACAATTATGAATGTTTATTATTCAATAACATAATAACCTATATACTGTAGCTCAACTGATAACGATTAGCGGTACCGTTACATTTATGGTTAATAACAGTTCATGTGTGTTGTATGCGGGTAGGGCAGAAATATTAACTTTCTTAATAATATTATATAGAATGTACTACATTGTTAACATTATTTTAGTTAGCTATTATTATAGGCCCATATGTTGTCATTACACATAAATACCTATTTGTTATTACTCTGCTGTAAAAAAACATTTGAGAAATTTCATATGGCGTCAATAAAAATTTGTAATAGTCTCTAATATAGCATCTGTTATAGTAATACTATTTGGTATCTAAACCCTATAATTATGAAACAATTATCTGTAGTAAATGGCAATAATTTTATAGAATATGGATCGTTTAATTGAATTGGCCAATCCAGAAGGTCGAGGCGTTACGCACAGGTCACGAATGCGCACGCGCAGATAAATACAGCCTGTCTTCTCACCTGAGCCTTCTCGCCATATTTATAGCGGCATTAAATATTGCTCTTTTTAATGATATATCTTAAAGCCTGGACCTACACGCACATTAAATATAATTAAGTGTTATAGTTAAAGTGGGTATAGTATGGCCGTGGATATTGCGCGTTTTTTAAATACAATTGACCTAAGGGCCTATCCATATGTCCACGAGACGATGCTGGCAACGTGAAACGGCGCGTTGGCGTCCGTATAGTCATGAAAACTTATAAGTTTGCATGACACGGCATCGGCACAAAATGTACCGGAATGATGCATGAAGTTCGAGTGTCATACAATATTCTCTCGAACCGGTGTTGTGACGTGCATTTTACTGCGACGTGAATTTGTACGTTGTGTCAACGCACTGTGCCGTGACACTGCACTGTTTTACGTTGACGACGTCGTGCCATGGACATGGGGACAGGCCGGAATTCTAGGCACTAGGAAGAAGTTAGTAAAGTTGAAGCTCTGCTAACCTATGCAAGCAAATGCTACGGTATATAATTACTAGGCATTAGAATATGATAGATTATAATATTTATCCTTTATCGATGGCCTCTGTGGCTCAGTGGTTAGCGCGTCGGCGCTCAACCCGGAGGTCGCGGGTTCGAATCCCGAAAAACAAAAAAGTTTTCAATTTCTCTGGGTCATGAATGTGTATCAAATATGTGTATAATATAATAAAAAATTTAAATATATGTAACATGTATAGTATAACAGTTTTAAATATACTTCCCGATGTCTGGTACCTACACGTAACACAAGTTTTTCGGATACTTAGCACGGGGCCAGATTGACGTGCTGTGAACTTGCTGTTGCGCGCGGCTCCGCCCGCGTAAATATAGTTTTTTCGCGGTCGTGGATATATGACTGATGCAAAAAATTATAAAAATATAAAATAATAAAAACAATCCTTGATGCGGATTATTATATATCATGCAAAAATTTCAGCTAGATCGGTGCAGAACTTTTTGAGTTTTTGAAGCGTAGGTACACAAACCAACATAACATTTTTATATAATATATAGACTAGCTATTTATTGATAAAAAATTTAGAAATAATCTATGCGATCCCGTGTAATCGATAGATTTTCGTTCTTTGCGAAATCCCTCCTATTTATGTAATACGTGGTCAACGTGTACTGTCGCCCTCAGAAGTCAGAGGTCACGTGGTAACTTGTGCGTTTAATTATACCACTGTAGTTGCACGATGAACATCTTGCAATATCGCGGAACTATACTAAATTTTATACATTTAATTGTAATGACCTGAATATTAATATTAATAAAAAAATATTTCAGCCAACGAAATACTCATAACTAAAATATGTTATTATTCAAGCTGTAAATAGATTTACTTTTTATTTTATTATTAGTAACTATTTTTCGTACAATTTTATTCAATTTTTATCAATAAGTTGTATGTTTTTCAACCAGAAATTAATGAAGTTACATATTCAGAAAAAGACAAAAAAAGTTAACCTTAGTCTCAGCACTAGTCTAGCATATAATATTATAACTTAACTTTTTTCATTTGTTTGCATCTTGTTTACAAATTACATAATGTGTTGATTATATTTCTTTACAAATATGACACGTTACTTAAAATCAAATTGTAAATTGTGAGTGTGTGTGTGTGTGTGTGTACTTACTGAACTTGTTGTGTATAGGCATACATCAAATATTATCCAATAACGTTTTGACAGTTTCTTAGTTTAAGCACTTCTATGTTGTTTACCAATTATTAACCTCAAACCAAATAATAATATAAAAGTGAAGACAGAGTTTTATGAAAAAAAAACTGAGGCCGGTTTTATATATGTATGTCATAGGTACATAAGAAACCATACAACGCGACAGCTCGCCTTACAAGATAAGGCGTAGTTTCGTTACATGTGTATGCGTGACACTGTGTAATTACACGTCAAGGCGTAGTTTAGCCAGCCTTGCTATGTGGTTTGCAGAACTTTGTCTTCACTTTCTTATTTGGTCTAAGCAATTAGCATATAATGGACGTTACTGGTACGAGATTTAGAACAAATCGTACAAAGTTGAGCAATACAACGCGACGTTACCGAAGTAGACAAACATTGCTCAGCAAAAACTTTGCAATGTGTGCTACGTTCCCGTGGCTACGGATACTATATTTTCAAACGTAAATGCTTCACGTATTAATATAGTAATTATTGTATTCCACACAAACTTTCAGTACAGTTTAACGAATATTTTGTAATCCGAGGAGTATGATAGGAAGATGTGCTGAAAGATATTTTTTAAATAATGCTTAGAAACTTGAAAACTAATAAAAATAACAACAGCATACACTATCTCAGATTATAAACACACACTACAGTGCGTTTGATAGATATAATTTTGTTACACGTTGACGTTTGTAAATCCGTCATAATATTTCTTTTTCTATGTAAGAGGTAAAATAATACTTATAAAGTTCTAATTCAAAAAATATATGAATTATTATGGACGAATTTCCACCACATTATATTCTTTGGCAACTTCTTTTGTGCCTGTTTATAAGCCTTATCGATTAGGCCACAATTAGGTTGTGGCCTAGTCCTCGTAATAAGATTGGAGTTGTAGCAGCGGATTGATACGTACTTTTTACACCTATGTATTGAAATACTGGATAATTAATAATTTTTGTTCTCTAAATCCGCTTACCGTGTGTCAGTTTGACAATTGTCTAAATCTTAAATACTACCATACTAATATCATAAAAAGGAAATATTTGTTTGTTTGTCTGTATATTAGTTTGTTTGCATTGAATAAGCTCGGAAACTACTGAATCGATTTTGATTATATTTGACACACATTATAAAATAAAGTACCTTCACCACAGGGAAGGACATAGGCTACTTTTTATACCTTTTCAGTTTCGCGGGATTGTGTATGCACGTAGTCGCAGGCAACATTTACTCATAACATATAGCTTTTACGATGAACCGTGAGGCAGACGTTACCTCGGTTCATTGAAATTTGCGTCCCGAATCATACGTCACGACGTGTTAGCTAACTGTCGCGTCGTGTCTGAACTGAAGAGGTCTTACTTTCAAAAGCAATTTACAGTAGTGCCGCTAATAATAGAGCCTTAGGCGAGGTACGAATAATTTATATTGCTTGTATACCTACGACTACCAGAAACAATATTTAAAAATTATTGACGCAATTTATTCTACGTATATTCTACGTATAGCGGTATTAGAAAAATAACGTGCCTCGTTTTTAAGTGCAATAGTAATTGAACTAATGAAAATACAGGCTGTTTTTTCAGTGAGAGTCGAAACTTTCGAGATTGAATACCCTCTTGAATATAAGCAACTTTTACTACGAAAATCGGAAACAACTTTCCTACTTTTTTCACAGAACATTTTTTTGTTCAAAGTTTGTTTAAAAATCTAAACCCGCGACTTTCGGCTTGGGCGACAATGTGCTAACCACTGAGCCATAGAGATGAAGGGTGATAGGATTTTTATATATTATGATGAATTCAGTCAGTGACCAAACTTTTGTGAAAAACAATCTAACTCAGTGGTAGCGCATTGTCGCCCAAGGGTTTAGATTTTAAACAAAAATATGTTATGTGTTCCTGGTGCATGGGATGTGTATTATAATAAAAATCTTAAATAGTATAAAATTATTAAATATAATTTCGTTTTCAGGTTCAAGTTATTTGGTGGTAAGTTCACGAATAATATGGGAGTCATTTTAAATCCAGCCCAGGCACAAGAGCTTTCGGGAGCTCATTTGTTAATAGTGTACCAAAATTTATGTTTGCAAATTTTATTAGTGCATATTTTTTCGAAACATAATTAACATAAATTAATATTATACTTAGATAGATATATATTATATATTAACAAACAAAAAATAGTGAAAAAAATGTGTTAAAACCGACTGGTTGTTAACGAGATTGATCATCAACTTCTGCGGTCTGCACGTAACACCCAGTTTTAATTGAATAAACGATGGAAACCAATTTTGGATAATTTGCCAAAATATTTTTATATAACCACAATCAAAATGAAGAAATAATGACCTTTATATTTTTGGGCAAGAGACGTTTTAATATATAACGTAATCCTATTATCTAACGCCGCATGTTATAAATAGCTTTAGAATTCGTTGACCGTATCCGTGGTCACTGCAACACAAAAAAATGTCTCCTATAAATATAGATAAATTGTTAATAAATCAAATTTTATAATGGTGTGCCACATTATAATCATATTAATGACATTCAATATCTTGATTTAAAATATTAATGAGAGCACACAATTTCAAAAGTCGTAATTCCCTAAGTAACATTCAAAAGACATCAACGCGTACGCTGCTGTCTCAATGCGTGAGCTTGGTGCTATCATGTGCTATTTATAAATAGGTCAAAACTCGAAAGTAACATTTTCTGTTATTTAATAATTGCTATTTTTATTATTACTTAGATTAATGATTATTTTAATGGAATAGTATTAAAATTGTTATTGTCAATTGAAGTACTTTACGGAATAATACAAATTATAAAATTATGCTAAGTTACCTAAAAATAATAATGACATTTCTTTAGCTCCAACAATATAAAATCTAAATTTAAGAAATACAGTGATACAGTATTAGTTATAACGTAATATCGACGCACTCACCCGTACCTATAGTTCGGAACGCGGTAAGTCGCCCGCATCATTCCAACCTTTCCTCCAAAACGAACGTGTAGATGCGCAGGGCTGACAAAACCTATCTGGCACTGCAAGTTCAGGTTTCACAGTTCTGCATACGCATCACGTGTGAACGCAAATTAAAATGTCGATTTGGAGCGGCGAATTAGGTCGACAGCAAAACATTTAAAATTTTCCACGCTCCATTCTAAGTTGCAGTCCAAACTCTTGCCATCACATTTACTTTTTTACATTTAGTTTAGAACAGATCCGTCCGCAGCTAGGTTGCAGGGTAACCTACGCTAAAGTTCACGGTCCTTTTCCATAAGCCACATAAATCGGGGGGCTACAATATAACATAATTTTATGTGACATTTAGATACATTTAAAAGATATAAAAAATAACAAAAAAACATAAAACGATTTCAAGTCTTAAGCTCTTTGTAAGCGCTGCAGTAGGGAAAATGGAATGAACAAAACCTTCTCTTAAATACAGTATCATGCCCTTATAGCTCATTACCGACAGTAAACAAAGAGTAATTATGATTACTGCGCAATTACGTAATTTATATCTCATAATTGCGCATCCTCGGGTATCGACACGACCGCCAGTCGCGATAGTTTGTTGTTAGCGCTCATCTCGGATGAATTATTGTTGTTATGTAATGAACATAATATGGAATGAGATCCCAGGTCTACCAAACTACCCTTATATTCTTACTGACAAAATGTATATACTCGTAGGTAATATTGTAGTATTAGTGTGAAAGGTCAGGGACGCCAAATATACACAAAAAATTCTACTAAATTTTCTTGGAGCCTTCGAAATGATTCTAACGTATGTACGGAAGTTCTGAACATTTTTGATATGTTTAGTAGTTTAGACTCCGGATTCACATATAATAGGCTACTTTTTATCGCAGCAAAATGTACTAACTTCAAATAATTCTCATAATTGACAATTGAGCAATTCTTATTATGTGTAGGTACCATTTTACGTATTTCTATTGAAAACTGTAAAAATAGTATTGTTAAAAGTTACTGTTAGAAGTTAGAAGAGCAACTTCTTCAAAAGCTTATGTTGCATAGTACAATTGACTTAAGGTAGATATTTTAGACTTGTTGTTTGATCTCTTTATCAATAAAATAAAAATATATAATGTGTTTGAAGCATTGCCAACTGTTAATAACGTGTCGTCGCTCAGTTCTCATCTTATTTCTATGGTCTGCGTTTAACACCATTTTAACACTATGACATGGTGCAATAGCACCAATAAACATTATAATTTACGATACCTTTATTCCACACTATTGTCGCTGCGATAACCGAGCCCGATAATAATGTTCTGACTGAATTGAGTGCGAATGTGAATTGCATTTCATAAAATCTTAGACAGGCATTAATATTAAAGGTATTACAAAATTTCTGATATTATAAAGTTCTGGAGAAGCTTTCGAAACATGTTATGTGGTTGGAAAACTGAATGAAGTGACCCAGAAACTTAGCATTTTAAAATGGTTTAACTCCTTCCGTGTATTTTCCTTATAAGTATGTATCGCCTAACGCTAGCACTTAATGCTCATACATATTGAGGGAAAATGATAAATGTATTACCTATTAAGTATTTAAAATAATAAAAAATTGGTGTTGTGTCGTCATTTTGCGTCTTAAAGGTACTTTTGAACTGTCAAAATAATATCACAATACATAAAAATCTTACGTTTTTGCCGACTAGGGTATTCCTCCGCAACGCGCCATAAGGAACTTTCGTTCCAAAAATAATAGTGCAAACTGTTTTGCAAACTTGGGAAATTAATAAATGTTTGCAAACATAAAAAATATATATAATTATTTAGCCTGTCTTTTAAATCACAATCAAAACTACAACATAATTTAAAAGCCCATCTTCATATTTTAGCGAGACGCGTCATAGCTTTTCTTCCATAAGCATTAACTTTCAGGGTTTTGTCTAGACCTTATAAGAAGCTTTTCCAAGGTTTTCAAACAGAATATAACATGACTATACAATTTAGCAATTAGACATCTTAAAATGTTCCGTTGTCTCTTCGTTTCTTTCCGCATTCAAAATATAAAGCCACGATTCACAACAGACGTAATGAGGAAACGTCGCAATTGCCCGCGTGGCCGTCACGTCTCACGTCTTCCACATTAAAATTATAAATATTGTGCATGAAGCTAAGAGCAGTTCTGTAATATGTACACTACCTACACTAGTCCTTATTTCTTAGAAAACTAGACTTTTTCATAGTATAAAATAACCATTATTTTACACACTTGGCACCATTCTTGCACTATTTTTTGATAATTTAAGAACGATTGTGTGTTCTACCATAGCTCTGGAAAAGTCAACTTTGTTAAAATGCACTATCACTGCGAACTGAGGCTCTTCTAAAAGCACATCAAAAGAAGACTACCGGCTTAAGATTTCTAGCCCTATTATATAATAATAGTTGCTCCCACACTGATTTTGGTGACGGTTGCCAGTTTGAAACTAGACCAGCCACGATGGAGTTATTTTATAGTACCCAAGTATGTACACAATACTTAAGAGACACACAATACTCTCTTCCTTTACTCTCGTAAGCCAGTGGGATCGATGAACGACACATGAGCAGGACTGACATTTTACATGCCCATTCGACGCATGGATCATTATATATTTCTTATCAGACAATTAGGTGATCAGCCTGCATTGTCCCAACCAGACTTGAAATTAATTTTTGCTTGTTCTAACGTAATAATGGAACCCACGACGTCTACAGTCGAGACTCGAGAGCCATTCTCTAAACCACTGGACCACAGTGGCGTCTTCTCTACTTATAGTAGAGCATGCGTGCGCTCTAGTGTTAAATATACAATTTGCAAATTTAAAAATTTCTGTCATAACCTACAATATTCTATGCATTAGAAGGGACTAGTCAATACACTCAATATCAGCATTGGACGAAAGATATCGTGTTATGTAAAGGCGCCTCGTGCGTAACGCGTCCAACAAAAGTAATGATATATACCTCTATCTAATCTAGGCCTGTTACGAATTTATTGTGCGCTTTCCTCAGTGAAAGTTCCCAATAAAGTCCATAAATGGTCCCAACCAGGAACAGATGTCCGACGTGAGATACCCAACAATAATACGCGACATTTACATGGCAAGGGCTTATGTTATTGTAGTTTAATAGCGTTATATATAATGGAGAAGTATTTACTGATGTTTTAATATTATACTAGCTTTTGCCCGCGACTTCGTCCGCGTGGAGTTCGGTTTCCATACAAAATTTTTACCCCTTTTTTACGCCCTTAGGGGGCGAATTTTCAAAAATTATTTCTTAGCGGATGCCTACGTCATTACAACTATCTGTATGCCAAATTTCAGCAAAATCTGTTCAGTAGTTTCGGCTGTGCGTTGATAGATGAGTCAGTCAGATTTGCCTTTTATATATTTAGATAGATTAACATTAGAATGTAACTGTATTAAAATATTCAATCTCTGCAAAAATTTTTGGAATCTATCAATAAATGACTGAAAAATGGACCATTGAAGTTGAGGGAACGTCTGTGACCCTGCAGTGACATCATCTGACCTGACGGATCAACGCACAGCCTAAGCCGCTGATCGTAGAGACCTGAAAGTTAGAGGGTGTGTTCTTTGTATAACGTAGGATACGACAAGAAGGGATTTTCTGAAATTGTATCCCTAATTTGGTGAAAAGTTGGGGCGTAGTTTATCTCATTCTAGTAGGTCTAGTGACGTCACTTGCAACGCAACTTCAAAGTCCCATAACTTTTTTTTTTTATTTCTAGAGATATTTTACTAATTATTTCACATGTTTATTTTATTATACACACATTTTTAGAATTTATAAAAAAAATATCGATAAACTTGCTCATTGCGTTAAAAGTGAGTAGAAAATCTTTTTAATTTACGTTAGCCTGATCACTCAAAAGTACTCAGGTTGACTTTTGTCATATATTGTTCGTATTATGTTAATAATATCATATCAAACTGGCATGTCATTGACAATTGTGTATTGTACCTGCATGTCGTCATTATCCATACTAATATTATAAATGGGAAAGTGTGTGTGTCTGTCTGTTTGTCCGTCTTTCGCGCTGAAACTAGTGAACCGATTTAAATAAAATTTGGTAAACAGATTGTCTTGAGCCTCAGAAAGGACATACGCTACTTTTTATCGCGGGGAAATGTACGGTTCCCGTGTGACACTATTTATAGCTTCACGTAAAAACTACTGAATCGATTATCATGAAATTTGGCACAGATATAAAGTAGACCATGGGGAAGAACATAGGCTACTTTTTATCGCGGGACATAATGTTCCCGTGGGTTACTGTACTTACGCGGGCGGAGCCGCGGGCATCAGCAGTATTGACCCTCTTACTTCAACTATAAAGTTATTCAGTCCATAGTTTAATCACATAACAAGCAATCCCTAAATATTGTTTAAATGTAATTTGTTTACCATTTATGAAATTCTAGTTCATACTTAGCATCGTATATTTTGACATTGAAATAGTATCCGCTAGCTCGACTCAGCGGCGAAGGCTCCGGGTAGAGTTTCGTGGTGTGGATTACATAGAAACTGAATATTCTGATATCGCCTGACACTGTATATCATGAAGTGATAGTACAGTGTAATATGTGAAGTTGTTAAACAACAACGCATCTCTATAGTGCTGAGGAACTAAAACAATGTGAAATAGTTTTGACTCAAACACAAACTCTTTTTTTTTATTTCCATGTAGGTTATAATATAACGCTTATAGAATTGTCCTACATGATGCCTACCACCTATACTATATTATATTATAAGTGGTAGGCATCATGAGACTATATTATAACATCTAACATGTTAAATAGTCAAAACTATTTCACATTGTCAGTAAAATGTAATTATTGTAAGAAACCACGAGACAGTCATGGGATTGTGTCACGGTTCACGGTTTCTCTATAGAAAAGAACAGGCTAGAAATTATTTATTTTATTGCCTATATTATTTATACTTTACGAATTTATTACGTTTAAGTATTTCGTACATACTACATAGTGCATGCATTTATGATATTTTTTTTTAACCAAGCAAAATGCCTATTTTACGTAATATAGATTACACATGTAATCCGTCAACCGTAAAGGTGACCAGTATACTCGGAGCTTTAATTTGTATCAGTGTCATTCACAGCTCTCTTGTCTCCGATTGACAATGCGATGCTGATCGAAGCTCAAATACACTGGTCGAATAACAATACAATCGGTCATTACTCATCATGTATTTTCATTAAAACGTGACATTCTCCAATCTACATGTTTGTAATATTTACAAAATGACTTTCATAAAACAAAAGTTTAAGTGTGCTCAAAACACTTTCAACATGTTTAAAAATTCTCGAGTCGAGAAACTGAGTAAATAAACGAATCACTATGTCAATATTATTTCCTATGCTAATATTATACCGAGGAAAAGTTTGTTTGTTTGTATGTTTGCATTGAATAGGCTCCGAAACTACTGGACCGTTATAGATGAAATTTTTGTCAAATATAAAGTAGACTACGGGGAAGGACATAGGCTACTTTTTATCATGGAAAAATGTACGGTTTCTACGAGATTAGCTGATGCGCGCACGAAGGTCTAGTAATAGATAAAACAAGTTAACGTGATGTGGCTAGTCTCTAAAATTATGTCACTTCCACCACGCCCAGCCCACTGCAGGTGTGTCATTATTTAGACCTGATATTATTATCGTAGCCGCGAGTGTCAATATTTACACTAGTCTATATCCACACTAATATAATTAAGAGGAAAGATTAGTTTGCGTGTATGTTTTTTTGCATTGAATATGCTCCTAGACTACAGGACCGATTTCGATGTTTAGTTTAGGCCTCTTTAATCGCGGTAAATGTACAGTTCCGGAAAATTCAATTATTGTATCTGTTAATGTCTGTGAGTTAGTGAGCCCTAATCTCAGTAACAGTTGGAAATATAATAATATATTATTCTGTATATCCTACTTACTATTACATTTGTAAATTTTGTGAGGATGGATGAATGTTTCAAAGTCTACTGAACGGATTTCGATGAAATTTGGTATGGTAATAGTTTAAGCTCTGGATTAAAACATGGCTACTTTAATCTCGCAAAGTCGCGTAAATACAGTATACCACGGGACTGTAGTGTACCCGTGGTATAGTGTATTTACGCGGGCGGAGCCGCGGACAAAAGCTAGTTACTAAAGTAACTACAGCTTATATATATATTAGGTAGTTTCGTGGCCTATCAACATGCCGTTGGCCAAAGTGTCGGACTTCATAATCCTCCATGGAACTTTAACGGTCGCCCGGTCAGTGATATACTCATATTTTCGTGGAACTTTTGTTGTTTCGAACGGAGCTGCGGACTATAGTTGCTGCTAGTATAAGCAACTATATTTTCGTATGTGAAAATAAAATACCGCGGGAACCGTTAGCTGCGACAGGGTGAACCTCAAAAATACTTGACTTCCGTTGCGGATAATGAAGGCAGGTTTTTTAGCTCTAGGTACATGGAATATTATCATCTGGCAACCAATTTTATTCTTTTATTGCCTTTTTTGAAGCTATTTAGGAAATCTTTGTCTTATTAAAATTGGTTGGTATACGTCAAAATTTCGCGTAGTGCTCAAAAACCTGCCGTCATTATCCGCAACTGAAGTCAAGTTTTTTGGAGATTCATCGTATAAACAGTAGCCATTGTGTCACTACCATACTAAATATCATGAAAATCAGTTCAGTGGTTATTGCGTGACAGTAACATATATTTTTTTATAATATTATATGTATTTAATGCGTTTATATTATTAGTAAAATTGTAATATTAGTATGGATAATTTAGCGGTAAACTTCTAATGGAGAACCGACAGTTACACACAGGTAGAGGTTAATTGTAACATAGCGATACGTTATTTATACTGAGATAGTATCTTTGAACGGCGTTATAAAGCAGTTTTAAATTGTTATTTTGTAAATATTTCGAAACTTAACGTTGTCGAAATATAACAAACTTAATTAATAGTAGAGGTGAATTCAATTATTTTAAGTACATACGTATTACGTACAATTTAAATCCATGTATGCAAATCCAATCCAAGACAGGTGGAGGTACCTACTATAAATTGCAAAGATTTTTAAGCCCTTTTTTGCTATAGAGCAGAGAAGTTAAAATCTCAAAATGGGCCTCCGATAATCTCACTCTGCGAAACACAACACAAGCGTTACTTCACGTCGGTTTTCTGTGAAGCTGTGGTATTTATGCGGTCGAGCCTGCCCATTCGTGCCGAAGCATGGTTCTCTTGTGTTGATTTTTAGAGGAGTTTAAGAGGATTCCATGGAAGCGGAGTTATCTCTTATAATGAGGCGATCCGATTGCTTGTTTACCAGTACTATCTCGTAAAAACCTATTAGGCAGGTTTTAATTTTCACGCATTTTCCTATTAGTCCACTTAAAAAAGCAGGTGTAGAGTGCGTGAGCTGGGAACTAAGCAATTTCTTCAGAAAATTGTTCAGGATGCTTAGAGAGTAAACATACTAAAAATCCCCGCCTCTAGGAGGGGCGCCGGAGTGGGGGAGGGGGTTAAAGTTCCCACTTTTGAGTTTTTTGCTAATATCTTTAAAACGGTGCGTCGTAGATAAATAGTGTCTTCTACGTAATGAAAGCTAATAAAATTTCCTACAACTTTTATTCTATACACTTTTTCGAAATTCTCATCGAGTTTAGAGCATCACACTCCGAAATAGTGAAAATAAATGTTTTTCAGCGTGAAGGGCATTACCATCCATTCCCATTATCATCCATGCCTTTCGCTTATGTTATCATCGTCTCTCATCTAATTTTAACCTGTTTGGCAGTAGCCTACACAAGGCCAAAAATATTCTTTGATCTATAAACGATATTAGTTATGAATCGGATTATCCGCAATGAGTACTAAAAAGTGTCCTTTATGTGAAGAGGACGTCACGGAGATGAAAGAAAAGGGAATACTGGGCCTTATCAAAGCTAGTCAAGAACGGAATGATGACAAGCACCAAATTTTCCGTGGTTTGACATCCCTTTTAATTCACACGAATTGTCCTAAAAATTACACCTGGGCTAAAACAATTTATAAAGATGTAAGGGATGCATCCCTGGATGTCCATCCATCAAGGGATGGACCTTGCTGTGTGTGGGGTCTGTATACAAGTGTGTGAATGCTGACGCGTGCGAGAAATAATTGTGTGTGTAAGATATGTGTATGGCAGGAGTCAGATCGAAATTATACAATAAACCAGTTGGCATCTAGCACTCGGGTGTTTCACTTGTGTTCCCTATTAGGTTCTCCCCTATAATATACCACAGTCCTAACAGTGGTACATAACACTGTGCTTTTGATAGCTTCCACTCCTCCCACCCAAGACATCATGCGGCTGAGGGAAAACCAAAACGATCGCACTATCCACCCAAGAGATGCAGCAACATGGATATGAACGCATCCTGTACTTACATTCATTTACCGGGTACGATACAACATCTGCAACTTTCAGGAGAAGCAAAAGCAGGAGGAGAAGATGACGTAGAACGCCTCCAGCAAGAACCATTCACTGAAGATGAGGGTAATTTGGAAGAAGAACTCTTGCCAGGACCATCACGGCCTAAACGGATGAAGATATAAAATACATACATACATACATATAATCACGCCTCTTTCCCGTAGGGGTAGGCAGACACCACTTCTTTCCACTTGCTACGATCCTTACATACTTGTTTCGTTTCTTCTACTTTCATTCTTACCATCCATTCCTCCTCTTACATTCAACGTAGCGAAGCGGCTCTCCATGGGCCACTTTTCGCCTCCGCGAGAACGAGACGTGATGGGTGACAAACACATCGCCGCCATTTTGGATAGTTAAATTATTTTTATAATTATCCATTGCATTTCCACGGATTTGCGGAGAGGATAGGAATAGGAAAAGGGAAGGATAGGTGGTGTGGAAAGGAAGTTTGGTAAGTTAGAGTGGGAAATAGGAAATGTAGGATATTACCGCCCAGGAGGGCAAGGGATAGAACAGTAATAGCTAGGGAAGCCGGGGTCGCGTACCCGTATACTATACCACAACTACCGGACAGGTAAGTTGGGATGAGTATCCCATGACATAAAATGATATAAAATAAAATAGTTAAAAAAAGGAAAAATGTTTCGATAGCTCTGATGATGAGATGGCTGAACAGATTTGTATGAAATTTGGTAGGTTGATATAATAGGACCTGGATGTTAATGCAGGCTATTTTTCATCCCAAAATAACACGACTGAAGTAGCAGGCAAGAGGTAGTGTTTGATGTCTTTTTTTTTTCGAAAATTTCACTTTTCCGGATCGTGTAGTTCAAAAATGGTTAGGAATCCGAAAAGTTGATTAGGACAAAAGTTGTAAGAAATTTTATTATCTTTCATTACGTAGAAGACACTTTTTCTCTACGACGCACCGTTTTAAAGATATTAGCGAAAAACTCAAAAGTGGGAACTTTAACCCCCTCCCCCCACTCCGGCGCCCCTCCTAGAGGCGGGGATTTTTAGTATGTTTACTCTCTAAGCATCCTGAACAATTTTCTGAAGAAATTGCTTAGGTCCCCGCTCACGCACTCTACACCTGCTTTTGGATTATTCTTTGAGCGGACTATATACATAATTTATATTTTTGTTTTTACAATTATGTAGGTACTTTATGTAGGTAGGTATGCTGTAACGTAACTCACTTTTTATATCTTTATTTTAATAGTAAATAATAAATTAGGCATTTAAATTAGAAAATGTATAATTAAAGAACAAATTCAATTTATTACTTAATTTGAATAACCCACATTCAATTAGCTAAGTTGATTTAAAAGCATACTATTATATGTAATATTATAGTAGGTACTACTTTTTAAAAGCATTCTAAGAAAATGTGGAATATATTCAATGTTACGTTCGCCATGTCTCGTAATTACGACTAATTATAAAGAAATAACAACATTTACGACGTACTTATTACACGACCGACGTACAAGCATAATTTTATAACGCGAATGTTTAAAGTTAGCGTCAGTTCACACCGGGATAATACGTGGCGCTGCATTTTAAATTAAATTAAATACCGTTTATTTCGGGATACATGCCTGCATAGGCCCATATTATAAATACCTTATTGACTCACATACATTTTACTATATATTATATAACTAACACTAACACTAGACACGTATTGTCTGCGACGTGGGGCGCGAAGTATTCGGGAGTCGTCCTCTAAATCTTCTGTAGGCGACTCCAATCGGCCAGAACTCCCCCTTCTCGAAGGTCGGTAAATGATGGGTTGAAACTCTCACCACAAAAGAATAAAGATAGCTATTCAAAATTGTAATATAGCTATTCAAAATTTGAAGAAAGCTATTCAAAATTGAACTTTATTCACTACACAATAAGATACACGTTTCATTGCAAGAGTTCGAATGTCTTAGAGAGAGAGAGAAGAGTCAATGTCGAAGGCGCCGCTTGTGGAATGAAACGTGTACCTTTTTGTGTAGTGAATAAATTTCAATTTGAGTAGCTGTCTTAAAAATGCAGCGCTGCGTCGCGTCGCATATCGTCGCAGTGCGAATTAACCCTTAGATGAATAACTCTAAATATGCATACTGTTTTGTACTAGATGTTGATTGCGACTTCGTGCGCGCAAGAGGAATTCCCGCGGGAGTCATACATTTTAAAAGTAGCATATGTCCATCCCCGTGGTCTACTTTATATAATTATGTAACTAATTTCATCGAAATCGGTCCAGTAGTTTCAGAGCCTCCTTTCTTTATATATCAAACATCTTTCTTTATAATATTAGCAGATAGTATACAATTAATGATGATTGTACATTAAATTAAGTCAGACATTTCACTCCTTAGCGTTGGAGTTTTTTTCTAATGTGACACATAATCAATAAGTATCTTCTTCATTGCATTCGTTAAGCGTTCATAAAAATGTCTGCAAATCGTGTTTTTTTTTGTTTTTAATTAGCCCACATTGCTAGGCAAAAGCCTCCCCAAGGTCATTTTGTCAGTCACTCACTCAGCAAATCCTGAATAGGCCGGTTTATTAATCATCTTAAGGGACAATTTCACCAACGACTGTTAAAATTAATCATTTATTAAATATCATATTATCTTCGTTCTTCTTATTAATGAAAGAGAAGGCAAGATATTTAGACAAACGATTAACACACACATGCAGCCGCACTCAGAGACGTATTTTAATGCTTACAAAAGGAGCTACTTCGCAGAGATTTTTGCATAAAGTCCATAACATATTTCTACTAGCTGTTGCCCGCGGCTCCGCCCGTGTAAATATAGTATCCCTTGAGAACACTGTAATTTTTCGGGATAAAAAGTAGCCTATGTTTAAATCTAGAGCCTAAACTACTACCGTACCAAATTTCATCAAAATCCGTTTAGTAGTTTTTGCGTTGACAACACTAGATGTTGCACGTGACTTCGTGCGCACAAAAGGAAATCCCGCGCTAACCATATATTTTGTCACAATAAAAAGTAGCCTATGTCCTTTCCCGTGGTCTATTCTATATCTTTGCCAAATTTCATTAAAAATTGTCTATTAGTTTCGGAGCCTATTCGATGCCAACAAACAAACTTTTCCTCTTTATTCTATTATTATAGATAATAATTAATATAGTAAAGTATAACATGAGAGCTAACCTACTTAACGTATATATCCAAAAAAAATATTTCCAGCTATAATATTTCCGAGAAACGTGTAGTTGCGACTTGCGAGTATCTAAAATTAAATCTTTACAATAATCCTCTTATGATTTGTAAACTGTAAGTAACAACTAGCAACAACTTAAATATTAACAATATCATAATTATAATTGTGTTTAATTATAACTTGCAGTTTAACTTTACAATTTTAGTCAAAATACTTTTATTGTGGGAGAGCCATGCTTTGGTGTGAATGGGCTTGAGTTCCGTTGTGTTTCATTAAGTCATTGAAGATAACAAAAGCCCAAATGGGGGTTGAACATCAACATTGTATGCACGTATAACTACAGTATTGTAGAGTGCGTGACACATGTTTAGACTAACATAGATATAAGTTTGTTAATTGCTAAACTATTACAGTACCTTGACCCATGGTAAAACTACGCACTCTATTAAGTAATATAATGAGCTATGTAAAATAGATATGTAATTAATTTACATGTACCTATTGTATTTCTCATGTTCATATTATTTTTTATAATTTGCATAAATATTTTGTAAATTATATACACACAGAACACATTTTTTTTATTAGTAGTTCAACTATGGTATTGAATTTACTCAATCAAAGCCGAATTTTGACGATGAAGGTTCGTTTCAATTTGTCAGTATAAGATTATTAACAAGTTCCTTTAGTAAATTGTACCTATGGTATTACTGTAAAATATATTCCTAATTATCAAAAATACCTCTTTTTTCTATAGATAACCCATGAAAATATAAAAGTAATAAAACGAGATCAAGTCGAGTCGTAAGTGCAATTACTATCGTGAAGTTAAATATAATTATAATAACTCCTATGACATTAATCTATGCTACTATTAAGTTATACAGTAAATTATATTAAATGTATACCATTGATATGAAATAAATGATTCCATCAAGGATCAATGTCTTAATTATATGTTGCCATTACAATATTATATTTAAATTAAATATTATAGCTCATATACATAAACACGTTGCGATGTCGCGCCGTATTAATAGACGACGTACGTCATATCGTCGTTACGTTACATACTTTTTTAACCCCCGAAAAAAAAGGGGTGTTATAAGTTTGACGTGTCTGTCTGTGACATTGTTGTTCCCAAACAAAAGGTCCGATTTAGATGTGGTTTTCTTTGTATAGCTGACATGATCGAGAGTGTTCTTGGCTATAATAGGCTACACGAATGAATTTTTTTTATTGCATAAATGAATAGTACTCTTAAATATGAGTAAATTCTTAGAAGAAACCGTATATCAAAAGTCAATATTGTTAAAGGTACAGCGATTTGTTTACAAAATTTCGTAAGTCCCGTGAAAACGCTCCATACTAAAGTCGTACGTAGCTATGACGTCACGTCCATGTAAAATCGTATGAAGTATACGGCCGCAGGAACATATTTGTAAATATCTCCGATATTTGTGCGTTTAAGTTCATACATACCATAATAAAAGTTTTTGTATATGATGTAAGTAAACTAATTATGTAGGTTTTGTTTACTAATTTAGCAAGAAAAAAAAAATTCTTTTTGTACTTTTTAGATGTATCTAATGACTAAACTATAAATAAAATATTATATTATTTTATATTTACGAAGTAGTAATGCCTTAAAATTTCTGAATACATTAATGAAACTAAATATTTTAGATGTAGTCGTGTACCCAATTCATCAGCTTCCTCACTACCTGACAGGGGTTATCTAGTTGATGAAAGGTTATAGGTAACTTCCACTGGTCAGATCAGTTTAATGTTTCGTATCCTGGCACTTTAACAATATTGCCTACACTTGACAATGTTAAGCTGATGCTGCAGTACCACATGGAATCTGTAGAATACCCAACTCCTCACAAACTTACAGCAGAGGTTTCGTGTTTGGGCTCATTTTATTGATCTCAATGAATAGGACATAAATAAATAGTTATCATTTGCATCTGATGATGCAGCATTACTATCTGCAGAAATTCTAAATCTTCACTAACGAACAACAAACGTATCATGTTTGGGCTCATTGAAAAGGTTATAATAAATAGGATGTATATAGATGGTGATAGTCTGCACCTGATGCTGAAGCATGATCACCTCGCTTATTACATAAAAAAAATATATGTATATATTTATTACTTCACACCGCGGTCCCTCGACTCGGGGACGCACATATTAAAAGATCCTTTAAAAATATTGAAAGGCTAAAATAGAAATTTATTTATTTACTTTTCATAGTTTTTGTGTCGGAGATTACATAACCCAGCGTGAGTGAGGTGGAGTATTTCACACCCGAGTAAAATTAAAAAATTGTGAATTTTATTAAATGCTCACCTGGCAAATCTAGATTTCTCAGTAGCTGGAGGTAGGCGCGTCCTGGGGGGGGGGAGTAGCGTGATCTAAGATCCGGGAAAAAAAGCCGGGATAATCAGGTGCAAACCCATTTCGGGTATGTCATACCCCACCTCATACAAACATACCTTTTTTTGTCTAATTATCTTAACATACTTTTTTTTAGTTCATCAACGGTTTTTTTTTTCAATAATTATTATTATTTTATTGTAATGATTTTATTGAATACATATTTTGTCATTTATTCATTTATTATTATTGTTTTTAATTTTTGACCAACATAGATATTTTCAATATGATCAAGAGGTGAGTATCCGTAGGATGATAGAGTAGGTAGTAACTAATTTATTTAGTGAATCCAGTTCAGAACAAGTAATTCTGATCACTGTAATGTCCGTTAGCGTCATTTTTTACCCATTTGTTTGGAGCATGCAATGCGAATATTGTACTTATCTGAATAGTAGTGATTAGTCATATATTTAATTACAAATAATAATAATAGTATAACGAGAAGGATCTCAATATGTTTTAGTTTTCAAATTGAGTTACATTCCAAATAATGTTTTTTATTTGTTACATTCTAAATAATTTGATTACCTATAAAATGTTGGATATATAATTACATAATCAAAGAAACCTTAAATAAATAATATTAATGTTATAATTGAGAACTTTTTCATTTATTTTTATTAATTTAACTGAATCAACAAAATATGAAAAATAATAATATTATCAATATTATAGCACTTTGAATTTTGGGTATGTCATACCCCACCTCATACTTGTTGCAACCTTTTTTCACCTGATGTTTGCCGGGTGATTATATTTTACGTTTCTGCTTTTTTGTTAACACTTTAAACAGATAATCATACCGACACGACTTATAATATGATATTATGGCTCATTTTTATTATAACAGCGTTTACAAAATTACTGTTAATGTCTATAATTAAGTACCTGCACAAACTTTATTGGATTGAGTGGTTATGTCCAAAGAACGTCAATGTAATTATAGCTTAAACATCAATTGTCTCTTTAAGTTTATTAGATGATATTGAGTTTGCAACTAACAGTTAAAGAGCTTTTTGATATCATATTTATGTGTTGTAACTTTGTAACGGCCTAATGGACTGACCGTTTGGTTCGCACTCGAGAGAGTGCAAGTTCGAATCCCAGGTTGTGGCGTGTACCAATGAGACTTTTTCAGATCTCAAGTACATTATACGGATGCTCTAATGGTGAAGGAAAACATCGTGAGGAAACCCGCACATAGTTGGCCCCAGACGTATTGACCAGTTCATTCCTCTGGACTAGGCTGACTATGTTGTGAGAATGCCGTATGTGCTTGGGGGGTAACCATACGACATTTAAAACCAACTGACCTAGGCACTACAGTATTTCAAGAGTGGTTACTTCGCTCGGAGAATACAGTATAAATCATCAATTAACGGATGCAAAGGCCTAAGTTTTTTTTACGTTATGTGGGCCCACAAGTATAGATTTAACAGGTACCTACGATATATTACTAATAGTAATACACTATCGTGTCTGTTAAACTGCACGATATCATTTTCACATATAAATAATAATAATAATATTATTGGATGTTTCACACCACGTCAATCTGGTTCCGTGGTAAGTTCTTGAAGAACTTGTGTTACAGAGAACGGAAATATATTTAATACTTTTATACTATACACATATTTAATACACATCCGTGACCCAGGAACACAGAAAAACTTTTTGTTCCTTCGGTGGGATTCGAATAACCGTAACATAAGTTCAAGTAGAACTTATGTATTCGAATTGAATTCGAAAAAGCACGGCATTATTTATATTATATAATATTATGAATTCATAATGTATTTGTATATAAGGTTTGGTAAAATCAACTACGGATATTTTGGGCATATAATCTACTGCACATATAAAGAAATTTTAGCAGAAAAATAATTGACATAATCAAAAAAATTTTTTTTTCTTTATATGGGCCACCATACACGAGATGATTTTTTACTTTGAGTATGACAAATATTTTTTTGGCTAACTTTCTTTCTTCGTTTCTTTGTCTTTACATAAGCAGTAAATCACGTGCCCGTACTATCCGTGATTAGATGATTTTTTATTTTGAATATAACAAATATTTTTTCACAAGCATGGAATCACATGCCCGAAGTATCCGTAATTGATTTTTGAAGACGTTATATAGGTGTATGTGAATAAAGAATTTTGTTATTATATATAGTTGTTGTCTAGTAATAGATTATAAGCCCTACTAGGGTTATAACTTATATTATCTTAGCTTCAAGACAAAGAACACGTTTTATTATTAGACGTTTTTATATGAAAATCCTTCGATAATTATCTAACGTATCCTGTGTTTAAAGGTTTTTATCGCGGAAGACACTACAATATAAAAACTGTCCTTGTTCTGATGAGTCATAAAAACCATAATTCAACCATATTTTAAATAAATGGGCAAGTAATTCATGACGACTACGCGCAGGAAAATATTTAAAGGTCACTGTATATTATACGTTAATCAATTAAACTACCGTTTAATAGTCATAGACGCCTCTAAATAAAGTTTTATCGAAAACTAGCTAACCCGGCTTGTTTTGCCATATTTAAAAAATAAATTACGGCCGATTCTCAAATCTAACGAATATGCAAAAAAAAAATCATAAGAATCGAAGAAGACACACTACTCCGTAACGGCTTGACCGTTACGGAGTAGTGTGTCCCCGAACACTATGACACGAGAATTTTATATATTAGAATTTAGATAAATCTTGAATTTTTTAAACACTTAGGATATAGCATATTTATTATTATATACATAATAATCTAAATATTGTTTGATCTGCCAAATAATGTAAACGCTGGTAAATTCATAATTGCTAAAACACGCAAAACCACAGAGTGTCACTTACCAAGAGTCGTTTTGCCCACAACAAAGTACACAGTGCGCACTACTTTGAAATATCCTTGGAATTCACATAAATATTATATTTATGTGAATAAATAAGTTTTTTTTTTTCAGTTTTCAGGCTACTGTGTTTCCAGTTAATTTATTGAAGAAATATCTGAAAAAGGCATCAACTGTAATACTTGGAAACGCAGAACTAAATATAAAAGCTGTAACTAATTTTACGGCTTTCACCGCGAAGGTTTTTCCGCGAAAGTGTGATCGATTTTCCAAAAGTTTCAGCTAATTTACAGCTTCTTCATTTACTTACAGCTTACAGCAAAATTATTTTTTAATTACATTGTATTTCTAAAAAAATATTACTTTTGTAGTAAATTAATATTCATATATTATCATCTTCTATGATTTTAATATTTTTAACATAGTTAAATAATAGCCACCGTTCTCACAAACAATACAAGAAAAGTACATATTTTATATCCTTTAACAAATGAGAACCCTTGATCTCGAACTTCAATATACGGATAAAACAAGGAATTAAATTTCAGCAATTATATAATTCATAACAAATGACGTTACATACAAAATCACTGACCCTGCAATTAAGATCCATAATTATTCCGTTACGCACCGCGGGATCACATTCCCCTAATTATATTTCTAATTATATAATTTTAGCTATTATTTTTTAGTACACAATATTACGAACCGTTTATAGTCCAGGAGGCAGATCCTGAGCACAATCACACGCGCACGGTGGGAGCGGATGTGTTCTCCGACGCGCGAACATCAACTGGTCTTCAGACGAGTCGAGCGCGATAACCGATAACCACGGTTGTCGGCTTTACGAAACGACTATGTTACGACAATTTTTCGACATTGACTAGTATAGTGTGAGGTCAACAATCTATTTAGTTATATGCAAATATAGCTATTGATTTTATAAATCCGCTATGTTTGGGTGTTACGATCGTATTAATTTCTATTACGGGTGCTACATGCAAGTTTTAATTGCATCAAATTATAGAAATGTAAATGACATGTGTTAATGACATTTATAATACGATTTATACAATATAGTGCATATTTTAATACACCTAGTGACTACATTCGAAAGTTTATGTAGCGTATTAAAATCCTGAGATGAATTTGTTTCAGTAATAGACCGTTAATTCGAACCTCAATATTGAATCTTATCAAAAGACAGGAATCGCAATAGGAGTCCAATTTAGAAATGTTTTAAAAGTAGGCATCTATTTTTCTTTATTTTTACATGAGTAACTCTCTTTAACTTGCTTTTCTTTAACTCTCAAGCACTGTTAGCAGCATCCTAAAGCATTAGGGAGTAAATGACCATACGCATATACATCATGATAGTCATCATTAGAAAAACAAACGTAATTAAATTGTTATTAAGTAATAATGTCAAGATGACGTAATTCTAATTACAGCGTTATTAACTATGATTAATTCCTAGGCTTTAACTATTGTGATTATTCAGCAACCCTAGACATTCATAATTATTTTATAATTGTTTTTGTTTTGCAGCTAAGAAACAAATAATAAAATTCATTGTTTCCTTTTTTTTTAAGTAATATAATAGTAAGAATGACAAAGTTATTGCATTTTATGAAATAATACCGCCAAACAAGTAAATGCATCACCATATGGTAAGAGATTGCCTCTCATGAACACTGCAACACCAGCTCTCAAGAGAAGCTCTCATTTTTACGGTGGTTATGCCAAGGGCATTGTTTTTTTTTTTTCTATGGACAAGGAGAAGCTGTCATTTTGTTCATATTATCTCTCAGTATGTCTATTATTGTGTAGACAAAACGTATTTCTCTGGTGATCATGCTAAACGCGCAGGAGAAGGTTTCCGTCTTTTACTTCTACCTCACTCGGAGGACAGCAACGTTTTCAAAGTTATTCCACGCCAATTTTCTGTAAGATCATGGTATATTTACGGCTTCTCACGGCTGTAGCAGCGCTACTGTCCTACCGATTATAATTTCTATATTTATTTGTCAGTGGATCTTCAAATTAAGAATCGATATTGGGTAATGATTATAGGGGATTATATTATAGATTAATAGGTTTCTATTGTTTAATATTCAAGAGGTAGCAACATGTAAATGGCGTTCATTATTTTGATTGGCGACAAATTTTTAATTAGACTATGATGTAAGTAATCGTGGTATAACAAAGTAAGTTTGGTTGGGAAATAGGAACACATTTTATTTTATCCATAGACTATCTTGCCCTCATTAATAAATAAAATCAAAGACCACACGCATGAGAATTACTCAAAGGGTTTAACATATTAGTGTTCCTAAATCGAATAATAATTCAAAAGTAAGAAACATGCCAATTACCATTTCTGTAAAACATATAATATAGGCACTTTCAACCTCCTTAAAAACACATTTTAATTTAAAAAATATTGTATTGATTTTAACATTAACATACTTAATTAGGTAATTAATAATTTTATAATTCAGAGCAAAGCAGGTAGCACCAGCTAGTTGTGATGTAAATATTACAGTGATTTATTGTTATAATAAACAGGTAATGCTTTCTCATAAGACTCTATAAATTATTATAAGAAGTTGCACCCACTCGAGCTGGCACGCTTCATTGACCTGTTTCATTATAAAAACGCTCTTGGTTATTTTGCATTATTCGATTATAACATATTAGATTAATCAAACATTAAAACTTGGTGCATACGGGATACTAGTGACCACGTGTGTGGTATTATAATATAGATTTTTCATGATACTCTTATAGCAAATGACCCTTTGCGGCAACTCAAAATGTGTCATTTGTAGCCCGTCTGCGCTGGTCCTTAATGATGAAATTAATGTTTTAAAATTATATTGTAAGTGTTCTATTCAGACATGACGTCTAGATTTTCTGTGTCTATATGCTATAATCTGGATAAAACGGATAAATAAAAATAATTGCGACGCAAAAATTTTAATACATTTCACACGATTTGCTAAATTTTATAGTACAAGTTTAGTTTATTTGGTGGTTAATTTATAACTTACTTGACGAGGAAGTGGTTCTGTAATGGTAATTAGTGTCGCCGCTATAAATCTCAATGAGCATAGTACTTACTGGAAACTTTGAACACTGGAGTGTAAACTAGAACTTCTAGCTAGTTAGCTAGAAGTTCTAGTTTACACTATTATTATATCTAGAACAGAGAATGGATCACTTTTTTTTGTCGCATATATTTTTTGGCATAATGTAATATGGCATACCTCAATAAACATAATCATACACAATTTATATAACAAAAAAGCTTGTCGAGAATCAAACAAATTAAACTAGTAAATTAAGTACCTAACTTGATCTGATAGATTTACTAGTTTGATTTGTTTGATTCTCGACAAACTTTTATATCATATAAATTGAGTAATGACGTTATAAGTAGATAGTAAAAGTCTTAAAAGAAAAGATTATTTTATTATTTTTGGGCATTCAAATAAAAGCTTGTTTTGTGTTTTTTTTTTTACTTTTTTTTTACTTTTTAGTTCACATCATACTTCGTTGGCCATCTTAGGTTTTCCGCCATGTAGAATTTCTAATGACATCACTTCATTTTTCGAGTTATTCTCAGTAAGCCCTTTCATTTGATACCCATATTGTATGGGCCATCTTAGATGTTCCACCATATTGGATTTAGAATCACGTCACTTTATTTTTCGAGATATTCTTAACAAGCTCTTTCATTTGATACCTATATTGAAGTGCATTAAAAACGACTTGTCGACCGTCTTGGGTGTTCCGCCATGTTGTATTTAGAATGACGTAACTTTATTTTTCGAGTTATTCAAAGCAAGCCTTTTCATTTGTTACCGATATTGTTGGAGTGCAAAAAAAATAACTTATCGGCCATCTTGAGTGATCCATGGATTTTCGAGTTATTCTCAGCAAGCCTTTTCATTTGATGCCCATATTATAGGAGTGCATTAAAATGACTTGTCGTCCATCTTGAGTGATCCGCCATGTTGGATTTTCGAGTTATTCTCAGCAAGTCCTTTCATTTGATACCCATATTGTATGAGTGCATTAAAAATAACTTATCAGTCATCTTGGATGTTCCGCCATATCAGATTTAGAATGACGTCACATAGCTACCCATGCATTACCAAACTTAACGTGTATACATACGCCATGTTGGATTTAGAATGTCACTTTATTTTTAGAGTTATTCTCAGCAAGCCCTTTCATTTGATACCCATATTATAGGAGTGCATTAAAAATTACTTGTCGGTCATCTTGAGTGATCCGCCATGTTGGATTTTCGAGTTATTCTCAGCAAGTCTTTTCATTTAATACCCATATTATAGGAATTTATTAAAGATAAAGCCAAGAAAGCCAACAAGTCGTTGGCTTTCTTGGGTGTTCCGCCATGTTGGATTTTCGAGTAATTCTCAGCAAGCACTTTAATTTGATACCCATATTGTAGGAGTGCATTAAAAATAACTTATCAGTCATCTTGGATGTTCCGCCATATCAGATTTAGAATGACGTCACATAGCTACCAATGCATTACCAAACTTAACGTGTATACAAAAATTCAACTCAATCGGTTGAAGATATCTGCTTCAAAATTGAGTTGCAAAATTCCACTCGAACTAATAAAAGCTTTTAAAAAGGCAAAGCTGATTGACTGGTGTATCAACGCACAGACCAAACCCATAAGGAAGAAATTTTTCACACATATTTCTCATAAGACGTAGGCATCAGTGGATCAAAGAAATACGTGTGCGAAAAAACGCTGAAATACGAATATTATCTACACTAATATTATAAAGAGGAAAACTTTGTTTGTATGTTTGTTTGTTTGTTTGTTTGTTTGTAATGAATAGGCTCAAAAAGTACTGGACCGATTTCAAAAATTCTTTCACCATTCGAAAGCTACATTATCCACGAGTAACATAGGCTAAATTTTATTTTGGAAAAAAATAGGGTTCCGTAAGATATTTGGGTTTTTCGGACACAAGGTGTAAAAAATCAACCAGAAACGTTACTTATTTTGCGTACGCTGCCTAAACTATAAAAGATAGAACTATATAATGTTCTAATTAATTGTAGATCTTATAAATATCTACAAAAAAGTCCGCGACACACTATACCTATGTCGAGTGAGGTACAACAACCATTTTTTTATTTAGAAATCTTGAATTTTTTTTGGACTACATTTAAACGCGTTTATTTTACTCATGCTATTAATCCTTATCAAAATAAATTATTTCATCACTAACTACAGTTTATGTAGATAATATTTGGTCTTTGAATGATTAAAATTGGATGTTTGGTTTTGAAGTAATGGCGAAATTAAAATATTACGATTTCTGCTGCACGGCCCGTTGCGAAGTGGGTGACATTTTGTAGTATTAGTATCAGTATTGTACCCGTGCGAAAATAAAGATTTTTCAAAATTCAAGTTACGTATTTCAGCGTTTTTTTAAATTCAGCCCCTAGGAGGGTAAAATAGGGGATGAAAGTTTTAAACTATTATAAAGATATATAATTAAAAACCAATTTCACGTGGGCGAAGCCACAAGCTATGATAATAATGCTAGAATTTTCATAAATTACATTTATGTCAGAATATTCTAAAATATTATAGTAAAGTGATATACAAAACCTTTGAAACTGTGTCCTGCTGTGAACTGCATGTGAACGATAGCCGAGGTCTTACGATTTATAGGGACTTTTACAGTTAAAGACTGATAAAACAGTCTATAGAGCTTAGTTCTGTTCTGGCTAATGAACTTTCTTGCACGAGTATCCGGTTCTTATCTGACACTGTCGAGATAATCATGCCGTGCTTTAGCAGTTAAAATGCTTTCCTTGATACTATTGAGCATTATTAGGTAATAGGTACAACTTATGAGAAGTTAGAATTAAGACGCAGAATTATGCTGTGTGAGATTACTTGCAATTACAAAAATAAAAACTGCACTTACACCTACTACTTTCACCGAACTACATTACATATGTTACAACCACGTTTCTAATGTCTTTCAGGAATCTTCGTTTTTCGTACACTCTGTCAACCCGGCGTTTTTCAGGATTACTCTTTCGGTGACAACATATTATATGATTTGAAGTGAACACATCCTACTAATATTATAAATGTGAAAGTTTGTGAGGATGAATGGATGTATGGATGGATGTTTGTTACTCTTTCACGCAAAAACTACTGAACGGATTTCGATGAAATTTTGTATCTTTGTAGTTTAGGCTCTGGATTAAAACATAGGCTACTTTTTATCCCGAAAAAATACAGTGTTCCTGAGGGATATTGTATTTCCGCGTAATAATTTCATTGCTATCGATTCTGATTCAATTTTGGATCACCTTCAATTTACTAATTTTGTGACCGAAAAAGGATAATAAAGACCAAATTGTGATAACAATTTTTCAATACAAAATTTAATAAGGACCACTAGTATGTGGCCTTACTCCATTTTAGCTGATTTTTTCGTAAACATTTAAGACGTTATAAAAACATTATGTTACATCAGGCAATAATAATGTAAAACCTTAATTCATTTTTATAAAGCTTTTCCTTAACAAAGACCTTTTAAACTTTTTATAGTAACCAACCTTTTTATAGGATGTTACAAAAATACCTTAAAAATACAAAATATATAAATTCCTTAGTAATTCTTATGATCACACGTTATTTCACGTAGATATTATTTATCACATGACATTGTTATACAAAACAAATCTATACTTAATATAAAAAAGAGGAATGGTTTGTTTGTTTGTATGTTTGCATCAAATAGGCTCCGAAACTACTGGACCAATTTTGATGAAATTAGGCACAGATATATGGTAGACCAGATATAGGCTACTTTTTATTGCGGCAAAATGTACGGTCCCTGCAAGATTTCTTTTAGCGCGAATGAAGATACGGTTATCTAGTATTATAATAATTTTTAAATACAAAATTACTAATGCCCGGTTTTTTACATGAATTGTGGGTCGTTTATCTATTCACTAGTGCTATTGGTTATTAGATAATGAATTTCTGAACAAAAAAGTGACAATATTATATAGATGAAGTTTAACATAACTGACCAATAAGGTCCATTTATCGATTCCATAAGTTCAAAATCAAAATCAAAATATTTTTTTTTTTATTCAAAGTTGGTATTATCATACTTTATTATCATACGTTATTGAACGTCGATATACATGATGCCTACCACCGGTTCGGGAACTAACCCGGCGAGAAAAACCGGCGTAAGAAACTCGCGCGGGGCCATCTTTTACCAAAAAGATGGAAAATTGTTCTTTTGGAGTAAGAAAGGTATATAACAAGTTGTAATTGACATTACTAATGATAGATGGCGCTGATACAGAAAGGGATTAAAAACTTTACAGAAAATTATTATTATTCTAAGTTAGCATAGTTATTAAAGGATACTTTTGTAAAAATGACATTTGCACGCTTCATAAAGCAGAATGTTTGCCACTAATGTATTTTCTAGTATAAGATCTTTTGTAACCAACATTCTATGCAAATAAACATTATTATTATTATTATTATTATTCTTAGTTAGCATAGTTACTTTGGGAGTGAAGCTTTATACTAATAAAGCTTCACTCCCAAAGTAACATATATTATACTTTTATAAAACTAGATTGCGGAATTATAGCAAAACAAAATAATTTTATATGAATTTGAAAATAATTTAGTGATTAGATGGATCTGCGCTAGTTAAACTTAGTTTGCCTAGAGTTTATGTAAAATTTTCAGAAACCGAGCATAAGAAAAGCTCGTTTATTCAAAAAAACAACCTTTCTAGCATATTGATGTTTATTATGTGCAAGTCCTACTACTCTTATAAATATGAAAGTTTGTGAGGATGGATGGATGGATAGATGGATGAAATTTGGTACGATAGTAGTTTAGGATCTGGATTAGAATATAAGCTACATTTTATTCCAAAAAAGCAGTTTTCCCTTGGGATACTGTATTAACGCGGACGGAGCCACGGGCAAAAGCTAGGTAAATAAGGATGTGAAGGGCGTACTGAAGCATGATGTACGTCAGACCAAATGTAGCATGATATTGGAATATTATGGATATCTCACAAAAACCAAGTTTCCTATAGCCGTTTTATATTAAATAGTCAGTTGTTACTTGTTATTGTCACGAAATGTTACCTTGTATTTGTATTGGCTCCGTAACTGCTTTCCGTGTTGGTTAATGAATCGATTTATTGAGAGTAACTTCCGACTGTTAACACGTCCATTTCCACTGCAATATTTGTTACTTTCTACATTTCTATAGACAGATATAAAATTAGATTCGTGCAATAGCAACGAATCACGACAGAAAGCCAATGAATTAGAGACCGCTTTATCTGAAATATTTTCGTCAAATACTTAAAAGTACTGATAACGCACTTTCTGCTGATTCATACGAAGGCGTACAAATACCTAAATAAATAAATAATTGTTCTAAATTAAACGTGACTTTTTTTCGTAGGTCGGTTAGTTACCCTACCTAATCAAAATCGAAAATGTACAATGTTTGTACATTTTCGGTTTTGATTAGGTATATCCATTTATTTTTAACTTTATACAATACAACTCATTATTATATTATAATAAAATAAATTAAATAACAATAAATTATAATAAACCATATAAAATCCGTCGTCCACAATTAGACGGTAATCGTTCCAAAAAAGTTTCAAGCTAACGATTACTAAGAAGGTAATCGTTAGCTTGAAACAAAGACTTAAATAGATCCAGAGACCAGTGATCGCTTAAGAGTATTTAAAACAAACACATCCGACATGTCTATGCCCAAGGCCGGCTATGGGCTACTGAGCATGGCATTCAGTTATCTTAACCTCAACCAAGAGGATATTATTGGCCGTGTTCCTTTGTTCCTTTTAATTAACAAAATCTCCTTTAGATGATGTAACTTCGTGCCATTGTTATAAGTTATTGTCATTTAGTTGCAATGTTAATAATTCTTTTGTTATTGTTGATTCAATTCAATATATTTTTAAATCATGCAATAATATACATAATAGTGTCGGCAATTATTAATAAGTAGCTACCGATTCCAATGCTCTTGTGTTTTTTGTTTGCTAATCAAATGTGATACACGATTCTATGACCTCAACTACGGGTTATTAAATTTTTCCGGTGGTAGGTAAATATCATCGGTGATAACATTCTGGCTTTCACTTGAGCAATCTAATCGAACCGTCAAGTTCAGCTTGGCACATCTCATAATTCTTTATCTCTGGTCCGACGCATATTTCGGATTCGAACCCGCGACCTTTTTGAATATCAGCCGGTTTCACAACAGTGCAAGGCAGACATCATTTAAGATGTGTACACTATACAAGCGGTGTCGAAACAGTACAATACAATTTATATCCAAAATTGGTAAACAATGTACTTGAAACGACACCCAAAAATGTCATTAGAGCTGAACGCAGTAATAAAATATTAACATTATTATTACTAAGACTATCTTTACATAGTACGTAATACGTATTATCATTTAAGTTAGTGGTCATAGTTTATTAACCAAATAATACTCGTATTTGTACTGCTAATGAATCATTTTGCTCCTTTAGACACTTGACGCAGCTACAAAGGCGCGTGTGTAAGCGAAAGTACTAACTGTCTCCGATGAACTTTTATTAACTCTTAAAGAACTATGAAACGACTTTAAGTGGCGGAGTTAAACTTAAATATGTTTGCAGTTGCGTTTCGAAAAGTCCATAACTTACCATACACATTTTAGCCCCATTACATACTAGAATTAAAGTAATTATTAACACATTTTAGATGCCAAATAAAGACTTCAAAGCTGAAGTCACATGCGTCGGTCCTTCTTCGACAATATGAGCTATGCGGACCTCACGCATGTCCTAAAGCGATAAATTGGTTGTGATGTAAAAACACATGTCAAGTTTCATAACAAATTATACGTGAAACATAGGTACTTTTTGATAATGCCGTTTTAATCGCCGCGTTAAATTTTATTGATCGTTTTATTGCTACGAATGTTTTGTTGCTGTTCACATACTAATACTCGTTAAGTTTATTATACCTTTATATTAGGTATTACAAACAATATTATATCTGTTTTTTTTTTCCTTTATAAAGTTATGATTGTGGAAATAAAAAAAAAACTTATTTTAACCAAAGGCATGTAATACGAATTCATAGCATTCATTTATTATTATTAATCAATACCGTGTAATATCCAATAACCATCAGGTAATCTAATTCATAAGCAGGATGACCAGTGTCATAGTTTGTTCGTATTATAAAAATGTTATGTTATCAAACATAAGACCAGAGCCTACAAACTAACTGGCACAACGGATAGCCTTAGGCAATGCTATCAGTTTGCTAGGTACTCTGCCAGATGGGGACCACCTGGACAGTTTTTATATGTATAGACTTTTTTAAAGATAGATTATTTGTTGATGTCTTCTTTTTATTAGTATTAATTTTTAGTTTTTTATTTGGCTCCAATTTTGTTGTTAATTTTATGTTTGTTATCAAACTGACATATTGTCATTGACAGCTTTGTATTGTGACCGCATGCCGTAAATATAATACAAATAAACAGAATACTCTAGCTGCTTATGAGCTAGATTCCCTGATAGTACCATTACCATAGATATTAGATAATGCTGAAAATAGAAAATAATACAAATTCAATAACGTTTTTGCTTATTAATTCTTAATAATTTGTACTGATACCATAGATACCATAGATCTATGTAACTATAACGCTTAAAATAGAAAATATTTACTAATGAATACCCTAAACAGTTAACAGGTGAGCTATTAAACATTATGATCACATTTCATAACTGCTAATTATTATTTATTATTATCGACCAATCCTATGGTCAGAACCATTAATGGGCAATGAATTTTAACAAACTCAAATAAATATAATGGAATGTTTATGATTGGCCACTAATTAATAAGGATATAAACATACTTAGTACTCAATAAAGAGCAGTGCTTGCAGCAGTAATGATAAGTTTATACTAGGCGTTATGTGCTAGCTCAATAGCGCCCTGCACACTTATAGTTCGAACCGCAGATTGAACTGCATTCTAAACCACAGAGGAATATTTGCGGATTGGGTACGGATTAAAATATCGTGCTAATTAAGACTAAAATGCGTCCTAAGGGTCTAAAAAGGCCACTTTAGGTGTTTCATATTATGTTTCATATATTTTTACAGAAAATGACTGACAGTTTTCACTAGAAATACGTAAAATGGCGCACATAATATGAATAATTACATATGATTCATCTAATGTTCACCTAAAGTGGCCTTTTTAGACCCTCTAGTTTAGACTGCCGGCGTCTTACATACATGGCATGCCACATTTACACGTTCGGTTCGTAGCGCGGGTTGGAACGGCGCGTGCATTTCCCGCGGTCACAACTGTGCATGTGACGGGAGCTAGTGACTTACAGTACTATAGCACAAGTGTGTGCGCAGTACACAAGAGCACTCTCCTCTCTTCCTTTACTCTCATAATCCAGTAGGACGGATAACCGACACGACTAACGAGAGATCAGGCGCAGGTCCAACTTTTTACATGCCCATCCGACGCATGGATCATCTCTCTTGTCAGACAATCAGGTGATCAGCCTGCATTGTCCTAACCAAACTTGGAAACAACATTTTTTGTTGTTCCAATGCGGGAATCGAACCGACGACCTCCGAGTCGAGAGTCGGAGATCGCTCTATATAAACTTAGCAGCGACAAAACTGCCGGATAAGTTATTCGACACTTACTAGGCGATTGTGTAACAAGCCGTAAGTTACGTAGTAAGTATTTATAATATGTGCCCTAAGTCATTTTTAGCGTTCAAAATTTACTCTTATTATATTGCATTTCTGTTGAGAAGCAGACGTCATTTACTAAAGTTATTACTGGCTTCCTTTGCCTGTTTGTATTATTAAAATAGCACATCACTTTGTTAACACATGAAGCTTAGAATAATAGACACAGTTCTCAGTTTGATGTATGGTTGTGTGGAAATAAATTTATCATTATGATGTATTCTTCTTTTGTTCATCGTTCCAAGATTAAAATAATTTTGCGTATTTCTATGAATGTACATTCTTTAATTATGTGACATTATTTGAAGTTAAGTTGGGCTATTACTGAAATTATCACACTAACTAACCAATATTTTATAGTACTAGCAGGTAAAGGTATTACAAAAATTCGGGTGTGCTTGTTTATTGAACTCGGTCACCTATTACTGTAACTGGTAGAGCCACGCTTAGACATGAATGGGCCGGCTCGACCGGATAAATACCACGACCTCACAGAAAACAGACGTGAAATAACGATTGCGTTGTGTTTCGCCGAGTGAGTGAGGTTACCGGAGGCCTAGGGGGGGGATTGGGGATTTTAAGGACCAGGAACGCAAGTCGCAACACCAGAGGAGTTACAAGTGTAACTCCTCTGGTGTTGCGAGTGTCCATGGGCGGCGGTAATCGCTTACCATCAGGCGATCCGTCTGCTCGTTTCCTGGTTCATTATATTAAAAAAATATATTACTCGGCCAGTGACGGGTTACGCACTATTTTTCGAAGTGAAACTTCTATGCGCGTATGAGGGTAAAATTTTTACGGATGAAACGCAATATGAGCGACACGATAATGTGGAACGTTTTCGTCCAAGAAGAGGAAGAGAGCGATTGAGACCGATTTTTATCACCATTATTTTTGTTATGGTTATCACCTTTTAGGCATTCAGTTTTTACTTTTAGCATTCATTCAGATTTTTACCCTGGTAGATGTAATCCACGTGTAAAAATTGTAAGACATTTCTTTTTCAACTCTGTAGAGTTGATACAAGAAACGTCTTACAATTTTTTGACAGGTGTAATCAAGCTATCAATTTTACTGCCAGCTTAAATTATCACCCAATTAAGTATAGCATTTAACGACAAGTTATTTCTTTTAGTATTTACGCGATCAAGATATGAAGGATCACCTTTCGTGGTTTAATGATTTACAATACCGCAATAATTACAGAAACCACATGCCCTATTGAACTTAAACTTCGGTGTTACCATAACGACGACGCCTACTGTCAACCATCAACATTTTTTTGAAAAACTAGAACAGTTTACATATTTTATGCTTAGCCTGAATAGGTAAAAGCGTCGAAGATCGCACCAATTATTTCGAATACAATTCATAAACTCAAAAACTCAATTTTTTTATTTCCATATAGGTTATAATATAACACTTATAGAATTATCCTACATGATGCCTACCATAAAAGGTGATGGTCAAAAATTGACCCAAAGTCAACAGCACTGAAAATGCTTGCCAATGAGTTCTCTTTAAATCTTAATTGAGTTCCCAAAAATGCTCTTAAAAGTAATAAATAATCATTTTTCCAGAAAAAGTTCGCCTTTTCAATTATTCAACTATAACTATTTCTCTACCCCCACCAAGTTTACCTTTTGGTGAAAATGTGATTAATTTAGAGGCGAACCCTTTACAATAATCAAAGAATTTTGAAAATTGATTCGTAAACAGTTTTCGCATAACACACACAAAAAAATATATAGACGAATTGATGACCCCTCCTTTTAGGAAGTCTGTTTCGAAAGACTTCATGTACAGTAATAAAATCGCAGTAATAAAATATGTGTGATTTAAAATGAATCATAGGTTAGGATTTCGTTGCTGTTGACTCTGGTTCTTTTAGTATGGATTTTCGACCATGTCCTCTAAGCCATAAGTCGCTGTTTGAGCTCGGCGCAGATGAACGGATGGAAGCTACACGTTAGCGGAGAGTCTGTCTATCTGTCTGTCACGGCCATCTATGGATCTCGCTTCTAGTCCATTTGGAATTTTGTACCAAATCCGGTCCACAAACATGAAACCAAACATTTCAACGCTTAAACAGGTTGTTTATTAAATTAATTATTATGTCAAATTACTTAATAGAGTTATAAATTATAAATAAAATACCAGTGTAATATATATCATTAAAACACCCACAACATTATCACAAAAGACACATTTTTGTCTAATAGGGGATCGGACAACATCTGAAATATTTAGTTTCGTACTAGCTGGTAAATGTAAAAAAATATATTATTTTATGTGTAGTTTACTAATTAAATAAATTTAAAAAGTACAAAAAAAAATTTTTTTTTTTTGCGTAATTGGTATACAAAACCTACATCATTAGTTTACTTACATCATATACAAAAACATTCATTAATATAAGTATGAACTTAAACACACAAACATCGGAGATATTTACAAATATGTTCCTGTGGTCGTATACTTCATACCTACTTCATATACTATAACCTACAAGTGACGTCATTTGTATGTCGATTTTAGTATGGAGCGTTTTACGAGACTTGCGAAATTTTATATACAAATCGCTGTACCTTTGAAAATATTGACTTTTGATATACCGTTTTTTCTGAGAAGGTACTCATATTTAAGAGTACTATTCATTCATGCAATAAAAAAAACAGTCCGCTTGCCTATTACAGCAGGAGGTATCCCACGTGCATTTTTAACTAGCATTCGGAGCATCATTGAGCGTTGAGGAAGCATGTATGAGCCCACACAGCCTGTAAACGTTGCTCTTCAATTGAATAAACGTGTCGCAATCTAAAAGCCACGGCCGAATCATATCAAGATCGCATTCATTTTTTTAATATGCATCTTGTGTAGATAAGGAGCGTCAAATTAACAAACGCCCAAATGTACCTATACTTTGAATTGATATAATAATAACTGCCTACACCGATTTCGGTGACGGTGGCCGGTTTCATTGAAACCAGGCCAGTTACGCAGAGTAATTGTATAGTGCCCAAGTGTGTGCGCAGTACATAAGAGCACTCTTTCTTCCTTTACTCCCATAACGCAGTGGGACGGATAACCGACACGACTGTCGAGAAATAACGAGACGACTGAAATAACGTTTTTTGTTATTCCAATGCGGGAATCGAACCCACGACCTCCGAGTCGAGAGCCAAGCTCTAACCACTATACCACGGAGGCTGTTCATAAAATGATGTGATAATATGACGTAATCACATCCGTCCGGATCAATAAATGTGGTCGCCACATTTATTGATCCGGACGGATGTGATGAGACGAGAATCCATAAACTTATCTAAAAAGTCAATATTAGCAAATTAAAAAAGATCATCATCACAGATGGCCACTGTGGCTCAGTGGTTAACGCGCCCGAGCTCAAACTGGAGGTCGAGGGTTCGAATCCCGCCAAGGGAACAAATGTTTCAATATTCCTGAGTCATGGATGTGTATTCAATACGGACACTTCACACCACTTCAATCTGGTGCCGTGCTAATTACCCGAAGAACTTGCGTTACGGGAACCAGACAACGCGATGGAAGTGTGTTTAATACTCTTATACTATACATATATTTAACATTTTATTGTAATGTTAGGTATACATATCCATGACCCAGGACCACAAAATTTTTTTGTGTCCCTTCGGCGTGATTGAAACCCACAACATCTAGTTTAAGCGCCAACGCGCTAACCACTGAACCACCGATGTCGTCAATAAATAAGTGTTCAGTATTCATGAAGTTCTCGTACGCCTTTACAATATGCAGTTGCTTTGGCCTGTCAGTTGTTCTCCTCCCATTTAATGCTTGCTGGTTGAGGACACAGTATATAATATGTCAGTAAGTCAGCCGCCCACAGATGTGCATGGCTCAGACTACAATGCTGTCTCATTTGTCACTGGTAGCTTTGAATATTAAACAAATTTATTCACGATACTTACTAAGCAATTTATGTTACACAATCTATTATTATGATACGAATAACGTAAGGAAATTATTTCCTCGCTTATTTGACGCGTCGAATAAATACATTTGTTTAAACTATAAAGGCCGTATACAAACCTACAGAGAGACATTTATTTTCATAGATGTAAAACTACTGATTTATCTATATTGTGCAAAAACATTCCAATATATCGAATTCCAATGTCGAAGAACGACGTATAATTATTTAGAGTATGCGTTTTTAAAATCAAAACCGTCAGTATTCAACTCTGTATCTTCGTTATTGGAAAGAAAATATAAAAAAACAATGTTATAAAGTAAACAATAAAGTAACATAATATTTAAAGTAAATAAATGCAAATATGTAATTTATTTTTTTATTATTATTAAAAGTCTTTGTTCGAAGGCAGCGACGATAAATTAAATTTGTACTAATTCCTACTAAGTGAATTGGTATTTTAAACGTTTAATGTACTTGTTATTGTTTAATGAATTAAAAGAACTTTAATTATCCACTTAGCGTAAACAAATGAAATCAGACAGCATGTAAATAAGGGAAATATAAAATTATATCTTGACATTGATATTTAATAATATTATGAATGTTGTGATTTTAACTGCACCCATTTAGGTCTGTGTTGTTTTATCAGTAATAACATATGTTTTCGACCACCGTACTAGCGTACGTTTCTATCATTTATATTTATTTACGTTAAGTTACAAATTCACATTAAGAAGAGATACGTCTGAAACGTAACATATAACATTGATTCATTTACAATATAGATAAACCAATGTTTGTTTATTATAATTAATACTTCCAACTTACCTAAATTAAGTGCTAATATAGTTAAATGGAAATAGGTATACACCTATTTCCATTCAACTGTTTTTTTTTTTTACTTTGTATCACCTTTATCTATTAAACGTCCTGATTAAAAATCAAAAGGACAACGAGTTGTCAATATTTTACAAATATAGAGTGATATTATTACACCAGTATGTATAAAGGTCTAGATTGTTACAATGTTGCTAATATATTTATAGGGAAATATGGTTGTAAATATAATTAATATTAAAATATTTATGAACGTAGTTTTCTTGAGATCGATGAGTGATAGCGCTATGCAGGTATTACAACCACGTGGAGACTAATTTAATCAGAATAATAATATGGTTTATTATGCTAGTCTCATCAATTATACATGATTTTATTATACTAATTATATTCTTTATAATTTCTTTATAATGCTTAAACTTTACAAAACAATCGCATGTGTTCTGCGTCCTGAACCTCAATTCTCGTATTTAAAGTAGACTTTCATTTTACTTTAATTGGATTGAAAGTGAAGCGACATGTTACCTTAAACTTATTTTATGACGTTTCGACCAATCATAGCGTGTTTCACGTTGTTTTAACGTTTATAAAAACACCGTTTGAGAGTTTTAGCTTATCGAGACTTGATTGTTATTGTATTAATGCAGGTGTTATTTAGCAGAATTGCCCCTTTGAAAACAATTTTCTCAATTTTCTCCGTGCTCCGAAGTAAACTTGAGAACCAACAATTTTTTGCACTTTAACGCTGTTTCAGTTTAAGTCACTTCAAACCCAACCCCACGGTGACAAACGTAGCTCAATCAACCACTACGCTAGCCTGTATGTATCAACCTTGTTATAAATGTATGTGGATCAAATCACTAACATTAACATATCAAATGCTATCGAGTTGTAAAGACCTAGATCGGTGTAGTGTCCACTGAAGCAATACAAATTATATTTTAAGCACAAGAATATAATAAGAACACAATTTTAAAATATTGATAGATGCTATCATACAAAAGTTAAAAATATTATTTAAGCATTGGTTTTGCAGTAACTGAGGCTTATCTAATTTTTGCATGTAAGTAGTATGTACAAAATTAATCAGAAACTCAATTCTCATAAATATTTTCGATATAATCTCGGTTCGGTCAACGCGCTAACTCATTCGCATACGCATCTTATTGTGCGTGCGCGAGCGGGACAGTCTGAGAATCAAAACGAGATTTAACCGATAGTATTTGCTCCCCAGATTAATGTTACTGTTTACAAATGCGCTCTTAATTAGATACAGCTAAATTATAGCTACATAATTAGATACACAAAGCTCCTCGAATAATGTGTGGCAAGCGATAAATAATAGGAAATAATGCAATTATAACCTGTGTGTTGAAAATCCTAGACTAGTTATTTCATTCAATCTTAGCGGGTAAAATGGAACTATCGTTAGCATTTAATAACTGTTACACAAAGACCTACGTAGGGACTATTGCGGAATTGAATTTTAGGTTCTACGATAAGGCGATTCGTATACTAGCAACGTGACTGCTCGTGCTTCCAACAGGTGGAATTAATAAAGACGTAAAACTTAAAAGTTTAAATTACCAGTGCCCAATAGATCATTACTCTTATAACAGCCACGATTTCATTATAGCAATTAGTAAGGAATTCAAACTTGATAAACATGAGGCATATTTAGGAATCGGATGTAAATGCAATCGTCTTACACTACCGCAATAGGATAAACTAACGGGGATCATCGGCGTTGTAAACAAAATCGTGACTTATTATATCCAGAACATTTCGATTGTGGCTTTTGCTGCTCAAGTTAGTTTCATTTGATTCAATGAAGTGGTTGAAAACACACGCCGTAAACCGTAGGTTACATACGAAATCTTAATGCGTATTATACGTACCTACTTCGAATTTACTTTTTAGCATTTGTTCACATCTCAGAATCCTAATAGTTTTATTCATGACTACTGACGAACGTCAGTCCGTTCTCGGTTTACCTTCCAAACGGTCAATGCTAGAAAGATGAAACTTTTCATAGAGATGAGTATTTTCTTAAATACTCATCTCTATGAAAAGTTTCATCTTCCGGTCACACCGGTTCACCGGTCTAATGATATACCACAATATGGGGTAGACACGAAAAAAAAAATCATCCCCACCACGTGTAGGGGGAGGCACCAAAAATATAAAGGAGAAAAATATTTTTTGGTGCCTCCCCCTACACGTGGTGGGGATGATTTTTTTTTTCGTGTCTACCCCATATTGTGGTATATCATTAGACCGGTCTTTTTAAAACATTGAGATATTGATAAGAAGATTTTCTGATTCAGGAATCCGTTTGCGAGATATTCAACTTTAAAGTACATTATTTTGTTAATTCAGGGCGTCGCCCCTTCGAAGGGGGGACGACGTGGCATGTTCGAAAAAAAATGTAAAAATTCATGGTAGTAGTCCATATAATTTGAACTTTGAAGGAAAACTATAACAATAAATATAACTTTGTTATTTCAGGAGTTTAACGGAGGTCTAACTGTATAAGATACACTTACTTGGAAAACTTCGTACAAAAATAGCGAAAAAATAAATAAACATGTAAAATATTTATATAATAGTACGGAACCAAACGTGCGCGAGATCAACTTGCTTGCTCTTTTATTACTATTAAAAATTATTTTTACTAATTTATAAAAATTTTCAATCAAAATATTATGTCAAATAAAATTTTAACATGCATTCGTTTTGAAATCTGGTATAGATATCTTGCCTTATTTTCTAACTTCGACCGCAACATAAATAATATGATCTCAAATCGTGAACGTGATAATTGAAGATCCTGATTATGAAGGTAGGTTGCCTTGGGAGATGATAAAACTATTCATTGAATACCTACTTAAAGGTAATCACCATGAGATATTCCTAACGATTACAAGTTTATACTTTTGTTTTAATACAGTCATTATTTTTACAGCGATTTGGCGATTGTATCATTACTTCAGTTTAGATAGTAGAATTTTAACAGTATAAGTAACGTTTTACTGCACGAACAAAGTTATATTATTCTTTATTAGCTGAACGCTTAGTTTGTATAAGCCATATGAAACGAAATGTAATACAGTTATCGTCAGTCGGGGATATTATAAAATTTTAATATGTGAATAATACATGCATTTCATTAAGGAGAAACTGAGCTTTTAACCAAGTTGCCATCGCTAATTACGAGGATGAAGTTTGAAAACAAAAAACAACGGAGTGCTCTCCGGGAGTGCCGGCAGAAGTGAAAAACAGCAGGAGCAGGCATACAATTTCGCCGCGCGGTAGAAAGAGAGGGTATTACGTGATATTACTTCCTCTCCTACGCAGCGGTCTACTCTCCCCTCCGTTTTACGAATTTTCGATCAGGTCACGTGTCCTGACGCGAGTTTTACATTTTTTACATAACCCAAGAAAAGTGCACAACGCCGATAAAGAAGCTTTCACTTCAAAAATCATAATATGGGATTTGACATAAGCGTCGCTTAGGGTAAATTCACACCGCAATGAAACGATACTCGATATGTTGCTGTATTTTTAAGATAGCGATGTCATGGGATACTAATGTCATGGGATACTCATCCCAACTAACCTGTCCGGTAGTATACGGGTATGCGGCCCCGGCTTCCCTAGCTATTACTGTCCTATCCCTTGCCCTCCTGGGCGGTAATATCCTATATTTCCTATTTCCCACTCTAATTTACCAATCTTCCTTTCCACTCCACCTATCCTTCCCTTTCCCTATTCCTACCCTCTCCACCAATCTGTGGGAACGCAATGGATTATCATAAAAATAATAATTATCCAAAATGGCGGCGATGTGGTTCGCCACCCATCACGTCTCATTTCTCGCGGAGGGAAAAAGTGGCCCATGGAGAGCCGCTTCGCTACGTTGAATGTAAGAGGAGGAATGGATGGTAAGAATGAAAGTGGACGAAGCGAAACAAGTATGTAAGGATCGTAACAAATGGAAAGAAGTGGTCTCTGCCTACCCCTACGGGAAAGAGGCGGTCTCTGCGACTCTGCCTACCCCTACGGGAAAAAGGCGTGATTATATGTATGTATGTATGATTCTTCATTGAACATTATTCATTACACAAGAAGATACCTACACGTTTCATTGTAAGAGTCCGAATGTAAAGTGGCAACTCGCTGCACAGCGCATGTGCAGTGTATAACTGATGTCATATGCAACGTGTATCTGTTTGTGTAGCGAATAAAGTTATATTTTGAATAGCTATCTTAAAAATGTGGCACCGGGCCGTAGCGTCACTTATTGTTGCGGTATAAACTGACCATCGATGCTTAAGCTTATGTTTTCGAACGTTAAGTTTAAATTGTTCAATTTAATAACATTTGTAAAATATGCTCACTTAATCTTATCAATGATTATATTAATATTATTGTATTTATTAGCCCCTATCGCCAGAATCACAGGTCAACCTAGTTCAGGCAAATACATGCAAATTAGATCATAAGATAGTTTTTAGGTACTTTATATAATGCATTGTAGTGCATAATTTATCTGAATAAATATTTTTGATTTTGATTTTTGAACTTCGTCGTTGTAAGTAGCTGTTGAATTTATGTACAAGTATTTACAAAAATGAATCAACTTAATTTATTATTATTTAAAAGGAAGGTTTTAATTTTTATAGTACGCATCCCAAATATAGGCCACTCATAAATCCTCTTAGCTTTTTTTGTTTATACTGACGTTACTGACTTTCTAGTGAAAATCATCTGAAATAAAATATATTATTTTATGAACATTTAAAACCGTTGTTTGGACTCCAAGACCCTATTTCCCATAGGTTACGGGCCCAGTCCTCGCTCATTCTAAGATAAGTTCTTATTTTTTTTTTTTTTTTTTTTATGAAATAAGGGGGCAAACGAGCAAACGGGTCACCTGATGGAAAGCAACTTCCGTCGCCCATGGACACTCGCAGCATCAGAAGAGCTGCAAGTGCGTTGCCGGCCTTTTAAGAGGGAATAGGGTAATGGGGGAGGGTAGGGAAGGGAATAGGATAGGGGATTGGGCCTCCGGTAAACTCACTCACTCGGCGAAACACAGCGCAAACGCTGTTTCACGCCGGGTTTTCTGTGAGCCCGTGGTATTTCTCCGGTCGAGCCGGCCCAATTCGTGCCGAAGCAAGGCTCTACCACGTTGTTTACCATTTTACTGCATTATAAATTATAATTCAAATCGGAATCGACGATTGCAAAAAAATGGAATCTTCCAAGTCGAAACGAAATATTTATTTGACGGTGAGAAATACAGCGTGTGGAAGTTCCGAATTCGGTCATTACTTTCTGAATAGGATGTTTTAAATGCGATAGACGAGGAACCTGAAATTTGATCAAGTGCTTGGGAAAAGCAAAATCGCATCGCAAAAAGTGTGATAGTGGAGTACCTGTCGGATTCTTATCTCGGTTTTGCACAAGAAGGAAGTACCGCCAAAGACATATTAAAGAATTTAGACGCTTTGTATGAAAGAAAAAGTCTTGCGGCGCAATTGGCGTTAAGAAAATAACTTCTTACCCTAAAACTTCAAGGTCATGTACCTCTTATCAAACATTTTTCTACTTTCGATGATTTAGTGACGGAATTATTAGCCGCCGGTGCACGATTAGACGAAACCGACAAAGTGGCGCATCTGTTGCTTACATTACCCACGGCTTATGACGGCATTATTACAGCGATTGAGACGTTATCTGAAGACAGTTTGACCTTAGCATTTGTTAAGACGAGATTATTGGATCATGAAGTAAAACTAAAGAATGAGAGTTGTGACACTAGTTTAAAAGTACTACAAATAGAAAACAACAATTTTACATTTAAACGAAGACAAATAAGTACGAGACAGCATAATTCATCTGAATTTTTTTTTTTTTTTTATGAAATAAGGGGGCAAACGAGCAAACGGGTCACCTGATGGAAAGCAACTTCCGTCGCCCATGGACACTCGCAGCATCAGAAGAGCTGCAAGTGCGTTGCCGGCCTTTTTAGAGGGAATAGGGTAATAGGGGAGGGCAGGGAAGGGAATAGGGTAGGGGATTGGGCCTCCGGTAAACTCACTCACTCGGCGAAACACAGCGCAAACGCTGTTTCACGCCGGCTTTCTGTGAGCCCGTGGTATTTCTCCGGTCTAGCCGGCCCATTCGTGCCGAAGCATGGCTCTACCACGTAAAGATTTATAGACATAAATATTTTTGATTTTGATTTTTGAACTTCGTCGTTGTAAGTAGCGGTGAAAAGTTGGCTTAAAGGATCACAATTTAACGCAGGCAAAGTTACAGCTGGAAAAGAGAAACTTCTAATTATTATTAGTGTTATAAGTCCGCTTATTTAAATTTAAATATAAAAATAAATTTAAAATAGCTGTTAAAGAACGTTTTTGTGCTAAAGCTTATTATAAAGTCAGTGATTTCATTAACGATTGCACACCTTGGGAATAAGATGGCCCCCTGCAAGGCTGCTTTTATGTACTTAAGTATGTTCCTTTTACTTATGACTAATGTTATTTAGATTAAATTACAACATTGTAAAATTTTTTTTTTGGAACGAACAATTTTCCCATCTTTTTGCTAAAAGGTGGCCCCGTGCGAGTTTTTTACGCCGGTTCTTCTCGCCGGGCTAGTTTCCGAACCGGTGGTAGGCATCACGTAGGACAATTCTATAAGCGTTATATTATAACCTCAAGGGAAAAAAAATTGAGTTTGAGTTTTTTTGAGCTTACATCACGATTCACGACGGCTCGTAGTTTTAACAAAGAGCTTTCGTAAGATTGTTCTTCATTTTATTCGAAAAAAAAAATGTTATAAGAGTTATAATATGTTTCATACAATAAAAGTACTTCGTTATATCTGATTTGTAATATGCAACGATGTAATGTGAGATATGTATTCGCAAATCGTGAGGAAGTAATCGCGTATCTCAGGTGAGATCCACACGAGGATGGAAACGTTTGTTTACGGTAATTGTAAATTGAATTTACGATCACTCAATATAATATAGAGCTACTTCATACATAAGGGTCCATCCAAATATTACGTCACACCTGATGGGGAAGAGGGGAGGTCATACAAAGTGTGGCAGTACATGTTAAATACAGGTACAGGGATACTAAAAAGCGTGACATAGGGGTTCAAAAAGTCGAAATTTTGCGTGACGTAATATGTGGATGGTCCCTTATATGTAATACGACCCCCCAGAATGTATACGTTCTTCCAATTTTGTATATCTCATATACCTACAATACGTATCAATGACACGTTTTTTTAGTGTTTCAAATTATGCTTAGTATTGCATCTCTCAGTGTCATAAAAGTTCAGTTTTCTCATAAATTCATAAAGGTTAGCAATAAATGTCACTAATTATTATTATTAGAAACTATAAGACGCTTACCGCGACATCGTATGTGCGAAAATAAATCCCGCGGGAACATTTTCCCGTAATAAAAAGTAGCCTATATGCTATATCTGAATCAAATTTCATCAAAATCGGTGCAGTAGTTTCAATACCTATTAAATTCAAACAAACATACAAGCAAACAAATCTTTCCTCTTTATAATATTAGTTTAGATTAAGTTATTTCTTATTATGCCCTTGTATTCTACAATAAAAAGCTCTATTGATGTACCTAAACTATACGATAAAAAAAACCTACAAAGGAGGATATGCCAATCTAGTTTAAGGTGGTTCGTTTCCTATACAAAAAAACAATGGACATTAATTAGGTAATTTCATACTATTACTACATAAATTTATATGCACATCTATTTATTTTGCAATACAATTGTCGCAAAATATATTTAAAATACTTTATTTCACACAGAAGTCACATTTTTATTGAATTTTCGACAAAAAGTGACATTTGTAACTTATGTCACTTTTTGTCGAAAATTCAATAAAAATGTATTACATTAGTATAGACATTTGTAACTTATGTCACTTTTTGTCGAAAATTCAATAAAAATGTGACTTCTGTGTGAAATAAAGTATTTTAAATATATTTTGCGACAATTGTATTGCAAAATAAATAGATGTGCATATAAATTTATGTAGTAATAGTATGAAATTACCTAATAAATGTCCATTGTTTTTTTGTATGGGAAACGAACCACCTTAAGTAGATACCTAGATAATTACGTGAATACTCGTAAAATTGCAAAAAAATATAAATAAAATAGCAATGAATGAATAAGTAGTTATATAAAAATCTACTAATTTATCTCAATGTAAAATAATATGATCCTTCTCTCCTATTTTAATCCAATGTAGAGTTCTTTATCCGTTATTATATATATGTTATATGTATATGTTGCCGTCGTTATACATACATACATATACAACTAATCACGCCTCTTTCCCGTAGGGGTAGGCAGAGACCACTTCTTTCCACTTGCTATGATCCGTCGTTATATATTATGTTATTATTAGTAAATATATTATATATATTTTTAGTAGTGTCCGACCGAAAGTTCGGTTTTGGTTTCGGTTTCGGCCGAGTTTCGGCCAAAAATCAAGTTTCGGCGGTAGTTTCGGTTTCGGCCAAAAGTGGCCGAAACTTTTGCCGAAACCGAAACTGATTTCGGAAGTTGTCGTGCACGCTCGCCTTACTTCGTTTCTTGCGGCAACACTTTGGCGGACGCTGGCGGCCCTGTTCGGGAATTGTCGTGCGCCGTTCGGATAGCTCTGTAGCAACACAACTTAGTCAGTGCGCTATCGCCCGACGCAAACATTCTTTAAAGGTTGTTTTGATGGAACTGATTACATATAAGTTTTTGTTTCGTTTCTGTACTTGAATGATTTATATAGTTAAATATTGAGTCGTTGACGTTGGGCTGCAACTAAATGGGAAGCACAAGTTGATAGGGTACGCCGACGATCTGGCCTTACTAGGTGAAACTCTAAAAAAAGTGGCCAGCACCGCTGCAGTCTTGGAAACCGAAGCGTTGAAGGTAGGCCTAAGTATTAATCGCGAGAAAACCGAATACCTCCACATAAAACGTTATAAAAACGCCCGTGCAAAAAGAGAAAACCTGAACGTGGGAGGTACTGTTTATAAAGGGACGGACAAATTCAAATACTTAGGCTACACCATTACCGACACCAATACGAGACAGGAGGAGATAAACATCCGCATCCAAAACACCTTACGATGCAGCGCGGCACTCCACGAAGTGTTAGTGTCCAATCTTTTAAGTAGAAAAAGTAAGATCGCCATTATTTAGACAGTAATTAGGCCGATACTAATGTACGGATGCGAGACTTGGACACTAACACTCGAAGAAGAGAATTAACTCCTGGTAGCCGAAAGAAAAATCCTCCGCAAGATCTTGGGCCAGGTGAAGACAGCAGAGGGAGGAACTAAAGTCCGAACAAACGCCGAAGTCGAAAACCTCATGGCTGAGCCTAACATTATCGGTGTAACGAAAGCCCAACGACTCCGATGGCTTGGCCATGTGGCAAGAATGGAAGAAGATCGTGCCACTAAAAAGGCGTTCGAGGGGCGTCCGGTCGGGCGACGACCTATCGGCCGTCCACGGTACCGCTGGAGGGATGTCGTAGAGTCTAACCTGTGCGGTCTTCAAGCCACAGAATGGCGAGAATCGGCACTAGACCGGGACAAATGGCGCAAACTTGTGTCGGAGGCCAAGATCCACTTTGGGTCGCTGAGCCATCGTAGTAAGCAAGTAAGTAAGTAAATATTGAGTCAGTAACTTTGTTTTGTTGTTACTAACAAATCAAGTCACATGTAAAAAAGAGATTGCAAATGAAAAATGTGAAGTGTTTAAAATATAATTAATATTTTTTGAATATTATATTAAATAAATGATTATAACAAAATTAATATACCGTGTTTCCATTTCATGTCCTAATTAATACAGAATAATGGATAAAATGCACCAAATTTCAGTATTTTAAGGAATTTTCTACTTGACCACGTGAGTTTCGGTTTCGGTTTCGGTTTCGGCCGAAACTGAAGCCACGGCCGAATATTCGGTTTCAGTTTCGGTTTCGGCCGGAAAACCAGTTTCGGTCGGACTCTAATTTTTAGTAAAATTTTAAGTAGGTACAGATCTGCTATCTAGCTTAAAAATGGCTTACGTAATATCCAGGCTATATATGGTAAATAATATTATAATAAAAATAACAAAATATACCAGTTGCATAATTTCGTCATAATAATAATAATAATAATCAATCCAAAGTTATGGACATAAATTTTTATGTTTCCTCTTTAACTTAGGTTATTTGCATATTTGGAAATGCACTAAATTTTAATATATGAACCTATAATATTATTGGAATAAAAATATTTTAGTGCCGATAATACACATAATAATAAAAAAATCTATTTTTTTATAGGCAACGTTTGTTTTAAAGATTTGCTGAACCAGTCATCCAATGAAACAGGTATCCTGTACTGAATTCATTTTTTTTAGTTTCGGTTTTTAAAATAAAATAATCTATAAGTATAAAAAATAAAATAATATAGCTTTATCCAGTTTCTATATTTTATTATGTCAAAGCTTTTGAAATCGTTCGTTTCAGGATGTCGAATAGGTGTTAATTCTTGTTGAATGTCTAATATTTGCGATGCAAATTTATTAAAATTAATGACGACAATAATGCCAAGAGATATTTTATTACGATAAGGCAATAATATTTATATTTTTTAAGCACAGGTTCACATAATATTCAAACTATATTCGCCTTGTCCTCCATTTCTATATATAACTTTTGTTGATACATTCAATTGACTTCTAATTTTAGACAATATTTCTTAATCAAATAATTATGTAACTTGTTTTGTAGAATTTTGCAACAGAACTAAATGAAACCTGGGCCTTTAGTCAAGATTCATTCGATAATTTCGACAGCGAAGTTCGAAATCAAAAATGTCTGGGATTTAACATAAGTCATCGTTAAGTGAAATGTCGCTTGCGATGCTTTATCCCATACGTTTTATTTTCGAAATTCGCCGTCGAAATTACCGAATGCATCTTGACTAAGATCCTGTTTATTTAATTTGTTTTATTCAATAATTTTTACAACTATTTTGCAAACAAAACTAAGATTTTATAGATTAAATTACAAGTCATGGAGTAACGTAGGTGAAAATTGATGTTTGTTTTGGAATATATTTATTAGAGAGTCATGCCGACTCATGCCCCATGCGCTAGTCATTTAATAGCACATTGTTAGTTTTTTGTCGCATCACCTTGAGCTTAAATACCATAACCTGTTCGATGTAATTAAAACTCGCATGACAAAAAGTTCATCCCGTTGTCATGCTCACGCTACATGATTACCGATGGCATTGGAAGCGTCCGTGGTCGCTTGTGTGTAAATGTGGATGTTTGTATATCCTTCATATGGCATAAAGAATGTTAAGAAATATTAATAATATTAAATACTACATTTTTTCATATTAAATTCTATAGATTTTGAAACATTCTTGATTGGTGCTCCGCTCGTATTGAGCTTAGCATGATGTTAATATATAGCCTAAAGCCTTCCTCGATAAAAATGGACTATCCAACACAAAAATAATTTTCCAATTCGAACTAGTAGTTCCTGAGATTAGCGCGTTCAAACAAACAAAGCTTTATTATATTAGTATAGATTATATACGCTTCACACCACGTCAATCTGGCCCCGTGGTATGTATTCGAAGAACTTGCGTTACAGGTACCAGACAACGAGAAGTATATTTAATACTTTTATACTAGACAAATTATATTTAAGATTTTTACCATGTTATAAACATATTAAACTTAATAAAGCAGTAAATCAAGTAGGTAAATACTTATACAAATAATAATACTACACAAACAATACATAGTAAGGTAAGTTTAAAAATTAAAATAAAACGATGGAATATATTATAAACTATAGTCTATAGTAGTCTATACAGTACCTACGAAGCCTCAGGAGAAAAACCCACCCCCCAGCGTACCGGGCTCAGAGATATTTAATACATATCCATCCAGAAATATTGAATTTTTTTATTTATCCATCGGCGAGATTTGAACCTGCAACCTTCAGCTTGAGCTACGATGTATTTCTGTGGCGGCTATAACAACAAATGCTAAAAATAGAACAAAATAAGGATTTAAACGGGGCTCCCATACACCAAACGTGACTTTTTGGCTATTTGGCACTTCGTTCGTGAATCTCACTCGCACTTGGTTGGTTTTTTCAATTCGATTACACCGCTGCTGGTAGCGGTGCTGTAATAATAATAAGAGAAGTAACGTCTGTGCTTCCATTTCAACATCAAATCCTACACCGAGCTTCTAGGCTATATGCGGGGTGTTAACTGCGCAAAGTCACATCCAACTGCAGATAACTGCATGCAGTTGAATTTATCGATTGCAGGCGGTTGCTGCGATGCAGTCCATTCGATAGCAGCCTTATACATAATATGAAATAATCATAACCCGTAAAACTGTAAAAGCAAGTGTTGATAACAAACAACTTCAGCCTTATCTTAAGTGCATATCCAGAGATGTTATACGTAAAGTTGATTTCGAGGCCGGCGGCCAAGAATTATAAAGATATGTAAATACAATCTGATAATCCAAGTGATAAATCAGCAAAGTGGGCCAGGCCGGTGAGGCTAATGTGCCGAACGCACTCGCCATATTAATGCTACACTTGGCTGTTACAACACATTGTTCAATTGTCACAGGTTTAAGGACAGGCAAGCTAGGCTATGGCTTGTGAGTGTTATAATATCCTATAACTATTATAAATTTGAAAGTTTGTCAGGATGGAGTTATGGATGGATGGATGAAGGTATTGTTTTACTCTTTCATGCAAAAACTACTGAAAAGATTTTGTTGAAATATGTTATGTTAGTAGACAGTAGTTTAGACTATGTATTAACATAGGCGAGTTTTCATCCCGAAATTGTATCCATAAATATCTTACGTAACATCTCTTATTGATTTATAACACTGTTCTTTATAATTATAGAGAAAAATGTATGCAGTTAACCTTTAAAAACATGCCATCAATCGAAGGAATTGTGTTCCAATATCACCATCATCATCATTTTACATTATTATAGATACGTGACGCAAAAACTTTCAGTAAAGTTTTACGGAGAATTGTGCGAACAGAGGAGTATCATATTTGGTACAGTTAAGGTTTATTTTGAGGAGAATTTGTACAGAAGGCTAATATTTTTAAAATAATGCTTAGAAATACTTGAAATTAATAAAAAGTAGCTGTTGCCCGCAGCTCCGCCCGCATAAATATAGTATCCCTCGGGAACACTGTATTTTTTCGGGATAAAAAGTAGCCTATGTTTTAATCCAGAGCCTAAACTACTACGATAACGAATTTCATCAAAATTCGTTCAGTAGTTTTTCCGTGAAAGAGTAACAAACATCCGTCCATCCATCCATACATCCTCACAAACTTTCACATTTATAATATTAGTAGGATACCAACAACACACTCTAGTTCATGTTTGTCAGTCTGTCACAACATTTACACTTTTTTTCTATCTAAGAGGCAAAAGAACTGAAGGTGATTAGATAAAGTGCAAATTTAAAATTTATAATAAGAATTATTATTATCGTTGCTTTTATTTCAAATCACAACGATTAATGAAATAAGTATGAATAAGTGGGAATAGTGGCAGCCCCAAAGGGAGATCTCCGACCGAGCGAGGTGGCTAATGCTTGGTCAAGCCGAAGCCCACTGTAGTGGTTTTCAGATGACGTACCTATATATATCGCCGATCTTAGAAAACTTCGATAGCGCGATTCAGGACTGTGCGCTGATTAGCCCGCCACATCACTCCCCCCTAAGACCGGAGGTCGAATTTTTGAGTCTTCTGCTTGAGTCGCCAGTGCCAGAGTCCCAGTGAGTCGGAACTGTGCTGCTGCTGCACGGGCTCCAGTGAGTCGGAGTGCTGCCGTGCGGGGCCGATACTACGTGCTGACCAGAAGAGATATGCTCTGCTTGCTGACCGATCGTTGTAGCTACGTGTGACGACCAGGAGAGGTGCCGCGTACTCTGTTGCTGATCGTTGTAGCTACGTGCGATGATCAGGAGAGGTGCTTCATGCTCTGCTTGCTGACCGATCCGTGTAGTGAGAGTGCCCGTTGAAGCCGATGAGGGTTCGACCAGGCCGCGGTGCGTTGAGGCTGGTGGTCGAGGTACCCGATGAGGCTGAAGCTGGCTGGCGTGGTGCCCTCCGCACCAAGCCAGCCAGCTGTGTGGGGAGTGATGATGATGATGTCCAGAAGGAAACGTGTTCTGTCGAGGGTCACCAATGTGGGAATATGGTGTCAAGCCCCAAAGGGAGATCTCCGACCGAGCGAGGTGGTATGCTCGGTCAGGCCGAAGCCCCACTGTAGTGGTTTTCAGATGTATGTATATCGCCGATCTTAGAAAACTTCATCGTGCGATTCAGGACTGTGCGCTGATTGGTTCGCCTCCGAATATGTGAGGAAAAGGATTGGTTTTAACGAATACGCCACACTAAGTTATACTGTTTGAAATATAAAATACATGTGTTACGAACCGATAACTTTGGAATAGGTTCCTAACACCCTAACACATTTATATTGAGTGAGTTTCCTTAATATTTATCAATACGTACAAGGTGTAGATTAGACCGTGGGATAGATGTTAGATAACTTTCTTCGGATTATGTAACCACCAATTAAATATCGGCTGTTACGAGGGACATAGTTTCGATGATGGTTACTATAAGGTATTGTGTTTAACTAGTTCAAAATGATTCGCAAACGACAAAGATCGAAAGTAAAATAATAACTGAATTATGTTTCACAGAAATACATTTTATAATAAAAAATAATGTACTGCAACGCCTAAGGATAATAAACGACCATAATGCTTTGATTCAAACACTGTTTCATAGGATGATTGAACAGAAAACGGTAGTAGTTATGTCTGTTTAGTTGCACGTAATTAGAAACAATATCATATAGATGTGAATATTTAAAGGTACTTTACATGTTTAGATAATCGTAAAAACTAAAAAAATAGAAGGGACAAATGTGATATTGAAGTAATTCAGTCTAATTTATAAAGAGAAAAAAAAACTAGATAATACATTCATTTGTATTGACATTGGTATCATATTGTTATTAAATTTTGCTAACTTTAGAGTTTATTTTATACTAGCTTATGCCCGCAAGTTTGTTTGCATAGAATCAACATAGGCTGAAATAAACCATATAATTAAGGATTAAGATTGGCAGGTCAAACTATATTATCCAAGATTTTTTTTAATTTCACCAGGAATACATGTTACATTGACATGATTTATAACTGAGCAACTGGCATTCTCGAGCAATGAAAATATTTATTTTTAATTTGGAGGCCAGCTAAAGAATACTTCATTAATGATTTAATAATAACTTTCTTCTTCTCTATTTCTCTAAACAAATATTAAGTAATTAATACTATTGATTTTATCATTATTTAAGTAATTGAACCAGAAACACATTAGCAAAGAATTCAACAAGCCAAACGACTCCTGAAGTCGGCACTCGCAATTACATAAATAATGACGAATTTAAACTAAAATGTTAAAATTAATTATTTGTCTCACTGTAGCCGTTCCAACCCGCGCTCTGAACCGAACGTATAAATGCACGGGTCTGGCCTAGTATAAATTATATCTGTATAATCTATGGACCAGCAATTTTCAAAGCGCGGCATGTCGATGAAAGTGCATTCATTCATAGTGCGCGGTTCAAACATAGTTTGAAACATCATCGTATTTTAACGTTTTGTGAAACATGCAGTACAAAAGTTCGATTCACAAGACTGTGGATCGATCGGAATGCGTCGATGGATCTGTGCGGTATAGACATACCGCACAGATCCATCGACGCATTCCGATCTGCGGTTTAAACTTTACTTGTGCAGGGCGCTAAAGACAAATAGATCATTGCAGTTATATTACACACTCAAAGGAAAAAGGAGAGGACGATCGTTTCAGTTAGAACTGACGTCAGTTTGGCCTGAACGAAATCGGGTACATACACGGAAAAATCGCAATTCTGGTTTACCGCAAACTACGGTCGTGTTTATTAATTGTAAACTCATTACGCTTGTACACGATACACGCCAGCACGGCCGCGGCTCTGACGAGAACTGAAGCAATTTGTCACACATGGTCCGTTCAGTCTATCCGTTCAGTCCAAAATTAATGAAACTAACAATTTTATAAAATTTTACTACTATAATAAGTAAGTATTTTATTCCCTCCTTAGTAGGAATTTAGTTGTTAGTTGTTAGTAATCATATGCAAAATAGCCTAGGTTAGGCACAAAAAAAAATTTCACCTTATTATAATAATACATTGTAGCATTAATCTGTAATTTGCTTAAAACTACCCGTTTAAGTACTATATAATATGTAAGTAATATTATGTTTTAATTTCAACAAAACCTATAACGCAGTGGTTTTTGGGCGCTTTAGGGATCGCGAAGCTTAGTAACCTTTTTTTATAATATCGTTTATTTCCGAGAAATTGGTGTACAGTGTAAGTTTAATTAGTTTCACAATTTCTACCTTTTTTGAGGTGTGGAAATATTTAGATTATATTTATTGATTTCTTTTAATTCATAAATAAATTATTTGAATCATTTAAAGGTCACATCATGATAAATTAATGAATAATTTTAAAACAATAAAGCACTGTGCTTTATTGCTTTATGGTAATATCAACTGTCAATACAATTAAATTATTCAATATATTATTATACTACACATTTTTTGATGTCATTTTTTTACATTATTTAAATATTCAAAATATTCCTTATTACTATAAAAGCATTTGTCCAGCAACTAATTAGTAATATTCTTTTAAGCTTAATTAATACAGAAATATCTCTAATGTCTTTAGGCAACATATTGAAAATTTTTATTGACATACAATAGCTTTTATCGCTGTATACTTGTTTTTTCTGACGAGGCACACAAAGCTTTTTGATATCCCTACTTGCATACCTATTTTTTAGTTTTCAGTGTTCTTTTAGTAGCCGTTAGTAGAAATCGACGCGAGTTTAGTTTCGCAAAAAAAAGTTGGCAACACTGGAACGAATTGCTTCAGTTCATTCGGCCAACTGATGCGATTTAGAAATTGCACACTGACGATATGATTCTGCATCAGTTCAGGCCGAACTGAAGGTAAACCGGACCGTAAATGGGTGCCTTTAAGGTTTATAAGAATTAATTAGATTCCAATGTAGCAGGTAATATGAGTGGACATATTAAGTATGGAGTATAAACCGCCATAACAAGATGGCTTTTTATATTACGATAATATGTTGGCGTTGTCGCGCGTCGGAAGCGAAATAAAAGTCAAGGACACACACTCACACCGCACCAATGTTAACTTGTGTTATTTAAATATCAAAATAGCAACACCACCTTTCGAAATTAAAACTACAAGATGATAATAACATTGTAAACGATACTAAGGATAATGGCATTTTGTAACAATTATTGAACTTGTTGCAATTAAATGGAATTATACATACATATATAATTACGCCTCTTTCCCGTAGAGATAGGCAGAGACCGCCTGTTTCCCGTAGGGATAGGCAGAGACCACTTGCTACGATCCTTACGTACTTGTTTCGCTTCGTCCACTTTCATTCTTACCATCCATTCCATCTCTTACATTTAACGTAGCGAAGCGGCTCTCCATGGGCCACTTTTCGCCTCCGCGAGATACGAGACGTGATGGGTGCCGAACCACACTGCCGCCATTTTGGATAATTACATTATTTTTATTATTATCCATTGCGTTCCCACGGATTAACAGATAGGGTAGGAATAGGGAAAGGGAAGGATAGATGATGTGGAAAGGAAGATTGGTAAGTTAGAGTGGGAAATAGGAAATTTAGGATATTACCGCCCAGGAGGACAAGGGATAGGACAGTAATAGCTAGGGAAGCCGGGATCGCATACCCGTATACTATACCACAACTACCGGACAGGTAAGTTGGGATGAGTATCCCATGACTTATAACGAATTATAACGTTATTAACATTCAATATAGTATCTAAGGCCCCTCTACTGAGGCTCGGAAGGTGGAACTCTAATGTGGGGAAGATTAGGCTGTACCTCACAATCTAAGAATCATTTTCCTTTTTTTTTTATACTGTGCACGATGAAACAGACAGGTCTCCACGACACAGGGAATCCTAGTATGGAGATCAGAGGTATAATTATGTAACTTTCAAAAATATAAAGATTATTTATTTATTTTTTTATGTGTCTCTACTAATATAATAAAGAGGAAAAATTTGTTTGTTTGTTTGCATTGAATAGACTGCGAACCTCCTGGACCGATTAGACGATTGATGTAGAGTAGACCACAGGAAAGGACATAGGCTACTTTTTATCAGGGAAAAGAAATGAAATGTCGGTTTATGCGAATTTAACTTTGGCGCGCACGAAGTCGTGAGCAACATCTAGTTATTTATAATATCGCTAAAAAGCCTAGTGTGAAATATCACAATTTTGAAAATAAAATTTTAAAATTATTGTATAGAGAACCCTTAGATTACTACAGCTATATTTACTTAATCTGGATACGTAAATCTAAAATAAATAATTATTTTCGTTGACGAGTTTTTTTTTTTTTTTTTTTATAAACAATAAAAAAAATTCTCTCTCTTGCTAAAAAGCAAAGCTATTTGTTACGTCACAATTTATCGCCATACATTGTTGATGAAAAAACTATGACGGTAGCGGTTGTCGACGTCGACTCTTTCTTATTGCTTTAAATGGTTTGTTTTTTAAACTTTCGTTATATTATAAGATTACAAACTGGGGTGTAAGTTGTTTATTATCATGTTGTCATTGAATATTTTATTAGACATATGTATATTGTAGGCTTATTAACTGACCCTGATTACTAATAGTCCAAATTAAAGAAAGAGGAACAGATAAACAGCTACATAGTTAGCTATCGATTTTATTGGGCTACTACAAGCATACGGTTTGTCCACGATTGTGTGGAAAAAATAGTGGGCCGTTGAAGGGAACGTCAAAAGTTTCAAATTTAGATCGATTTGTATCGTTCTATAAAAGCTGTTTCTCTATACGTAAGTTTATGTAGATAATATTATATTATATATTCAACTCTATGCTAATAGTTGTCTTTAGACAAATGATTATTTAGTAGCCACTATAATTTCTATTATAGATTTGCTTCAATATTTTTTGGAGAAGGCTAGTTTATAGTTTATTATGTAAGGAAACACGGCATTTTATTTACATTAATAGTAAAATATACACTCATGTTAAGAATCTCATTGTGATTTTATTATTGATGATATTGCATTCCTTGAATATTCTGAGTTATATTTACAAGGTACGCTAGCTGCAGGAAACCGAGGAGGAAATATCATTGTGATATAATTTATGAGTTTAATGTCTTTAAATACATTAATGAGTATGATTATTTCACTTGTATTCATTACCTATGTAATCTACAAACTTATGAGTTTTTTCCCTCGGCTCTCCCGCGTAAATTCAGTATCCCACGGGAATACTGCGCTTTTTCGGGATAAAAAGTAGCATATGTGTTAATTAAGAGCTCAAATTACGCCATACACTAAATTTTACCAAAATTCGTTCAGTGGTTTTGATGGAACTTAGTATATTGCGGGCGGCGTGGTGCGTAAAATAGAAATAAACAGCCATCCATCCATCCTTATATCCATTAATTCTCACAAACTTTCAAATTTGTAATCCTACTAATATTATAAATGTTAAAGTTTGTGAGGATATATGGATGGATGGATGAATGTTTGTTACTCTTTCACGTAAAAACTACTGAACAGTTTTTGATGAAATTTGGTATCTTAGTAATTTAGACTCTGGATTAAAACATAGGCTACTTTTTATCCCGAAAAAATACATTGTTCTCGAGGGATACTGTATTTTCTCGGGCGGAGCCGCGTGCAACAGCTAGTAATATTATATAGTACCTAGGCTAGTAGGATTTTTCATCTATGTAATCTGAAAAGTGCAAACTTGTTTTAATATAATAGCTATTTTAAGTTCACAAATTCATTAACTTTTTTTGGCATTAGGACCAATTAAAATTTCTTGCGTAACATCAATTTGGTTAGCTACAGCCTGTTTATTGTTTTGACTTTTGTGATGAGGTTAAAAGATGACTCGACATTTTCATCACGTTACAAATTACAATAGCCATCAATTATATGTTACATGCATTTAGCAATTTCATTAACGTTTTCAAACCGTGTCCGATACACCGAAGACGTTTGACTGACATCAATCTATGCAATATTTAATTATAAGAGATGATATTTTGACCACTATCGTAAAAAGGCGGATGGATGTAGGGAGAGCGAAAGAATAAAAAACCGGTCAAGTGCGAGTCCGACTCGCGCACCGAGGGTTCACTATAAACCTGTAGTGATTTTGTGACAGATTAAAGGTATTATGGACCTGAGTATTTGATATGAATTTCAACTTAATAACTTTATGCGTTCATGATGAAAGGGGTAGTAAGTTGAAAATTATTAAAAATATTTCGAATTGCAAATTCGAATTTGCGAGTGTCGAAAATTTGCGGCCTAAACGGATGTATCTTTTGATTGCGTTGGCTTAGAAGTTTGATTTTTTCACAGCTCCAAGGAACAGTACCTAGACCTGAGTATTTGATAAAAATTCGAGCTTGATACCTCCACGGCCCACGCATTCCTGAGAAAAAGGGTCTTGACAGATAGACGGACGGCCAACAGAGAGATCCTATAAGGGTCCCATTTTTTCCTTTCGAGGTACGGAAACCTAAAAATTATTACGGTATGTTTTAAAATTATTAAGATACTACTGCTGGCACCAGCCTCAACTGCATTTCGTAAAACTAACGGAAACGGAACCTTGTTTTTTAAGTAAACCTTCTATACGCACGCTTGACTTGGGGAGTAGGCTGGTGAATGCACGACGAAAGCGTTACGAAAAGTGTGATCTGGCGAGGAGAACAGAATTTGAGAGGGAATATAAGTTAGTGAAGATGAAAAGGGAGAAAGTTACGTTTCGTATATTACTAAAGGTGCAAAAGAGAGCAGTGCGCGCGCATATTTTCTTTCTCTCTTTCTCTCATAGCGAGTGCATTAAATATATTATATTATATCTCAGTCAGTAGTTCGTTCGCGAGTTTTACTTCAGTCGTGTGGTCGTTCGTTTTTTTAAACGAAAACCTTAGATAAAGTAACCTATGTTACACCTTATATCCAAAACTATCTGCCAGTGAAATTCCCATGAAAATCGATCCAGCTATTTCAGACATTAGCCGGAACAAACAGACACAAAGACAGACAAAAATTCTAAAATTGATTTCTTATTGTAAGTACTGTATATACTTTCATATGCATTATGTGAAAGGCTGTTATTTTAAATTACAAACAGACACTTGAAATTAATTTAATTGTATAGATAAGTTGTTAGTAATTTGGCATATTATGTCCACCATATTACATTATCATCAATAGAACTCCTGTGTAGCTCAGAAACTAGCAATAGTTTAAGATGTTGATCAGAAGAAAGGAAGAAAAAGAATAGAAAGTATTGTAGTACATAATATTATAATATATAATGTACGACATTCGCAATTAACTCGTACATTGTAGGATCTTAGACCATCGTATACAGATTTCATCACAGTTTTGAGACGAGTCGCCACCGCTGTCATAGTGACGCCTAAAGTAAAAGGTCTTGTTCTCATACTTTTTAATGTCACGCGTCCAGCGGCTTAGCTGAATATAGCCTAGAGTGCGTCCACCGATTGTGTAATTAGCACAAAATACATTTTAACTTAGTACTCCGTTAATTGGAAAAGGACAAGCTATATTGTAGGAGTAGCACAGACAACAAAATATAATAATAAATACTTAGTTACAGAGAGAAAAACAGCTTTCAGAACGATTTAAATCGCTCTAAATTTTAAAAACTTAACGTTCTCTGCAACGGATCTCAATATTTTCACTACAATACAATACATTAATACTTTGTTGTACACAAAAACTACAAAAATAAACAAATTTTATAATAAATTTCACATAAAATGATGTACAAAAGGCGTACTTATTGCTAATAAGCAATATCCACTATGTCGTGGACACACCGTTCGCTTGTAGTAGTGCAATCAAATTGAAAGCTAACTATGTAGCTGTTTATCTATAATCTGAGTTTCTATAATCTGTGGTTGTATATCCTTTTGTTTAAAAAACTCATATACTCAAAGATATTTTGTGTAGTAGTTATAGGTGTTTATATGAATCCACTAGATGTTTTCCGCAAGCGCAACTTCGTTCCTGCATAATGATATCCCACAGGGGCCGTACATTTTACCACGATAAATTGTAGCTAAACTGCTACCATACCAAATTTCATTCGCGTCTATAATATTTGCAAGCATTTAGTAATCTGTGATTTCGAAAATCTTTTGATTAGGAAAACATTAGTAGAAATATCTACTAATGTTTTTCTATTCAAAAGATTTTGATGTCTAATGAGTAATTTAACCTTAAAAATATTAACGACTGTGGTCACCCATCCTAGTTAGAACCACGACCGGGCCTATGTCAGTTAGCGTTATGACCACAAAGCCATCGAGCTTCTCACTTATAACTCATTTCACATTGTATTAATATTATACTTCAATGAGTAGGTAATACCAACGTAAAGTTTCATCCAACTTAAGTGATAATTATTTAGCATTTTATATGTAATTTTTTATAACAGATATATATTATAACTTTTTTTTTAGGGTTCCGTAATACTTAAGGAACTCTTATAGTTTCGCTCTGTGCGTCTGTCTGTCTGTCTGTCTGTCCGCGCCTCTAGCTCCTATAATTATGAATATAAATTGATGAAATTTGATGCAGTTATAGATTGTGTATAGATCACGGTTTCAATTTTATATTTTAGGGGTGGCTCTCCATACATGTGAAGTAAGGATTAAAAATATTTTTTCACTCTACCCCATCGTGTGGGATATCGTAGAATAGGTATTTTAAAATAAAGGCAAGGTTTTATACGTTACTTTTTTTATAAAGTTGACCATTTCCGAGTAATCGGCCTCCAAAGTAGTATGTAAGTTGCCCCCCCCCTAGCATTTTTAAACTATAGGAGATAGAAACTTGTAAATTTCCATGCTGATAGATCATGCTAAAAACTCTTTAGGAAAATTATTGTGAAACAATTCGGACAGTAACTTTTGGAGTAATTAAAAAAAAGCATATTACGCGTTTATAGTTACGGAACCCTCCTTAGACATGGCCTGACATGCTCTTGGTTAGGTTATTTATTTATAAACTATTGAAATGAAATAAAAATTAAATTTTAAGTAGAGCAAACCAAATTACGTAACTTTTTTTTTTCTTTATAAAATAATTAAAAAAACGAAAATGAAAACTGCATTCAAATCGGTACAGACTAACAGAAAAAATCTTAAAATAATTTTTTGGGTTTATTTCCATTAATAAAACCCTATAAAAATTTGCCTATATACTTAGCTTCCATGGACAGACAGCGGCCAGTTACAATTTTATTATAATTAATATTATGTCCTATGTATTGATTAATGGATGATTGGTATAGATAATTAGACAGATCTTTGCTAATATAAAATCTCGTATCATATCAAAGGGTACATGTACTAAATACTACATAGTAATAGTACATAATAATAGTACTATGAAGATGAGTTCGAGTTCCGGTTTGCAATGCCTACAAAGTCACGACGCTCTGCAAATGTCAAATTCTTTTATGTACACGACTTAGGTACTGCTCTTATTTAAATGAGTAAGCGTGACTGATGAAGGCTTGAAGTGCAAGAGTTTATAAAGCCATTTAATTTCCTAGTATAGTATTCATTAATACAAAATATTTGGTTCATAAATGGTAAAGTAAATGAAAATTATACTGTAATATTCTAAGAATATTTAAGCGATGTTTATTGTTGTTATTAAATGAAAAATCTTGTGTTTTACTTTATATAGAATACACTTTATTAGAGAGCAAATTAAACAGTACATACGCTAGTGATGTCCAGAGAGTAGAGAGCGAGATGTGTCGTAGACAACGTTAATAGAAAAAGATACAGAGTATAGAAGGCGCGAAATTTAAATATTTATATTACAACACTCCTCCTAAATTAAAGCCTTCTACAAACATTATTAATTTTAACATGTTTTAAATTTTAAACAAACAAAAATATATATTCAGTACTTTATAAATTATTCCTAACTAATTGTTTGAACACAAGGTAAGTTAATTCCTATTTTATCTCTAAGATAACAAAATTTAGCTTTACATAAAGGTTTAGTAAAAATATCTGCATATTGCTCTTCGGTAGGTACATAGTTTAAGTCAATTATTTTTGCATAGTATTTTTCTTTAATAAAATGATACTTAATGTCTATATGTTTGCACCGTTTGTGAAAGTTTACATTTTTGATTACACTTATAGCACTTTGATTATCGAGATTTAGACACACACACTTTTGTTTAAATTCACTAATATCACACAACAATTGTTTGACCCACATAGCCTCTTTTGTGGCGGCACAAGCTGCCATGAATTCAGCTTCAGTAGTTGAGAGAGCTACTGTCTGCTGTCTTTGACAGGCCCAAGTCACTGCAGCTCCATTTTTTATAAAAACATATCCTGTTACTGAACGTCTTGTACTGGGATCATTGGCATAATCTGCATCACTGTAGCCTACTATTATATTAGGCTCAGGTATTTTTATGTAGTGCAGACCATAATCTTTAGTCTCATTCAAATATTTAAAAATTTTCTTCACAGCATTCCAATGACATTCATTATATGAGTTTAAAAATCGACTCACCAAGCTTACAGCATATGAAATATCTGGTCTGCTTACTGTAGCTAGATGCATCAAGGATCCAACTGCTTCACGGTATGGAATGTTCTTTTCTGTTTCAGTGTCTCCTTTTTCCAACTTTACGTGAGGATCAACTGGAATGCTGTTGGTTTTAGAATTAGTCAAATTAAACTTATTCAATAACTTTTGAATATAGTTAGACTGGTGTATAAAAATATGGTTTTCATATTTTTCAATTTCCATACCAACAAAATTTTTCAGTAAACAAGTTTTGACTTCAAATATTGTTTGTAAATCATTAATTAATTCTGTTAATGCTGATTTTTCTTTTGAAAATATTAATCCATCATCTACATACAAACAGAGGTAACACTTTGTTCCATTTATAGTACCTATATATACACATGGATCAGCTTTACTATTAACAAGCCCAAATTTCTTTAAAACTGCATCAAATTTAGAATTCCAGCACCTGGGAGCTTGCTTCAAACCATACAGTGATTTTCTTAGCTTACATACCTTGTTGTCATCACAGGTCAAGCCTTCAGGTATACTCATGTATATGTCTTCGTCAAGCTCACCATACAGAAAAGCTGTTTTAATGTCTAACTGAATTATATAAAGATTGTCTTGAGCAGCTTCTGAGAGTAATAATCGAATTGAATCATACCTTACAGTAGGCGCAAATGTCTCCTGGTAGTCTATGCCTTTGGTTTGTGAGTAGCCTTTGGCGCAAAGTCGAGACTTGTACCTTGGACCAGACGTTTCATCTTTGACACGGAACACCCATTTACATCCAATCATGCGCATATTGGGAGTTTTGTCAACCAATGTCCATGTATTGTTCAACTGATGGGCTTCAAGTTCTTCTTTAATAGATTTTAACCATTTTTGGGCATCGACAGACTTTATTGCTTCTTTATAGTTTTCAGGTACTTGATTATGTGATGATATTGACAGATCATCATAGCACAGGTAAGAATTTTCTTCTTCTTCCTCTTTTTCATTAGTTAAATGTTGTCTTCTTGTTCTTACTGTTACATTTTTTTCAGGTGAGGAGTCTAGACTTTCATCAGGAACGTACTCACTGTCTGATTGTGATCTACTTTCAGTCACAGTGTCAAATGAGTCATCACTTAATATTTCTAAACACTCTTGACTTTTAGTTTCATTACAGTTTTCATTTTCAGTTAATTCTATGGGTACATAATTTCTTTTAACTGTTGACTCTAGAAATACTGCATCTCGGCTTTTTATTACTGTTCTAGTATTAGGAACTATAAATCTATACCCTTTAGAGTTTTCACAATATCCAATAAATATTAACTTTTGTGATTTTGAGTCTAATTTCTTTCTTTTTTCACTTGGTAGATGAACCATTGCCTCGCAGCCAAAAATACGCATATGATTAATGTTAGGTTTCTTACCAGTCCATATCTCTTCAGGTGTCTTGTAAGAAAGAGATCTTGCTGGAGTGCGGTTCACAATGTATACAGCCGTGTGAATTGCTTCGGCCCAATAGACTTTAGGTAAGTTGGCATTTAACATTAAACATCTTGCTTTTTCAATTAATGTTCGGTTCATGCGTTCGGATGTACCATTTTGTTCTGGCGTATATGGCGTAGTTGTTTGGTGTATTATTCCAGCACCTTTAAGAAAATTAGAAAAATTTCTATTAACATATTCAAGTCCGTTATCAGATCTGAGAATTTTAATTTTACGGTTTAACTGATTCTCAACTTGATTTTTAAATTCTTTAAATTTCTCTAGTACTTCTGACTTATTGTACATAGTATAGACAAATACCTTCTTTGAGTAGTCATCTAGGAATGTCACTAAATATCTGGCTTTGCCCAAAGATTGAGTTTCTATTGGTCCACAGACATCCGAGTGTATCAATTCAAGTAGATCATTGCTCTGTGACCCTTGACTCTTGAATGGCAGACGTGTTTGTTTTCCCTCCTGACACGTTATACACTTTAAATTTTCCTTGACTTTATTCAACTTTAAGTCTGCAGTATTTTCAGCCAGTTTCTTTAGGCTTTGAAAATTCATATGACCCATTCTCTGGTGCCACAGGTAAGAATCTTGCTCAATAACATCTGACATGCATGCATAGCCACCAGGCATATTCAGCCGGTACATGTTATTTATTAAGCTTGCCGTTGCCACTATGACATTTTTACTATTAAGAATGACACATCCATTCTTATTAAACTTAACTTGGCCACCATTATTAATTATTTGACTTACTGAAAGCAGGTTCGTAGCGAGTTCAGGTATGTATAGCACATTTGTAAACAAAATATTATTTTCTTGTCCCTTATCATTATGTACACACAAGCTTATTTGTCCGGAGCTTTGTACAGATAAATGTTTTGTCATTTGCCACTTTTATGCTTTTAATATGTGAATTTCTTACTTGTTTCAACAGATCCTTGTTTTTAGTCATGTGAGCAGAGGCACCGGAATCAACATACCATGCGTCGGAGTACTCAGAAGAAGCCATGAACACAGCGGCATATGAAGAACTGTTTTGCCTAGATGTGTTTGTCTTCTGATCTTTACGTGGTTTTGATTTGCACTCTGAGCTCTTGTGCCCATACTTGTTACATGTGTAACAACGGGGACCTTTTGTAAATTTTTTATTATATTGAAATTTTTGGCTTGTGGCAAAAGCTGACGAATCATTTTGTTTAACATCTTGTAATAATTTTGATTTGACAGAGTCAGAACTGATTTTCATACCTGAACTTTCGATTGCGATTATCATAGGCTTGTAACATTCGGGCAGACCCGATAACAACAGTGTGCCAAGCCACTCATCATCCACGTGAAAGCCAATATTCCGTAACTTATGCGCTGTGGTGATAATTTTGCTCACGTATTCCTCTACATTAGGACATCCGGCTAGTGTGGTATTACATAAATCTCGCAGTAGACCAACCCGGCGTGTAAGTCCAGAGTCATCAAATGCATGTGACAAATTTTCCCATACTTCTTTTGCGGTTACAGCTTCTTGAATGTGAATATAGATCACAGGATCGACAAGAAGTATTATTTTGGACCTAGCCTTGTTATCACGTTTTTTATTAATCTCGGTTGAAGCCTCAGGTTCCACACAATCCCATAACTCTTCATGTTGCAGATATGTTTTCACTGCAAACCGCCATGTGGAGTAATTATCCCGGCCGGTTAATTTCTCAATTAATGCCAGTGGATTATTAGACATGTTGAGTTGTCACTTGTGTACCAATTTTCTTCAATTTTGTTCATAGACCGCGTGGCGTAATGGCGTGTGTAGGTTAGAATTTCTAGCGTGTACTTTTCGAACAAAATTAATTTACTTTAACACTGAATTTACTTTAATGGACTTTCTGAGCCAATAACCTGTTGTTATTAAATGAAAAATCTTGTGTTTTACTTTATATAGAATACACTTTATTAGAGAGCAAATTAAACAGTACATACGCTAGTGATGTCCAGAGAGTAGAGAGCGAGATGTGTCGTAGACAACGTTAATAGAAAAAGATACAGAGTATAGAAGGCGCGAAATTTAAATATTTATATTACAACATTTATGTTATAGCATCTTAATATTTAAATATTGAAAAAAATAACAGCAAAATCCTTAATAGGGATAACAAAATGTAATTAATGGGCAGGCGTCAAATAAAAAAATATAAAGTAATGTTTTTTTAAAAATTGCTCTGTTATTGCGACAGGCGTCGTTTTTATGGATGGTGACTGCTTATTTTATGGATGGTGGATCACCCGATTGCAAGTAAATTGTAATTAACAGATGCGTTTTTGGCATTTAATTTTACCGATTACATATTTTGTGTTAGTACTTAGCAATAATATGCCTCTGTCGCTTTTAAATAAGGAAGGTAACATTCGCTATTGAGAGTGTGACTGAAATTAAGGTTACAAAGATATTCTTAATAAATACTTATTTATTTACATAAAGGTGGTATGGTTTAGTAGTAGTTTGTGGGCCCGTCGAGTTCGTAAGTGTCATATTCCGGAAACTGAGGCACGCCAACCTTCGCGTACACTGAAATGAGAAAAATAAATTATTAGCTAAGATCCCAGTAAAAATTTGAGGGTTTTTTATAATATTATGTTATATGAATCTAAGCGTATTACAATTTTCACTATAAGAAAAGATTTTCATAATAGGAAACTATATCTTATTTTTCTGCAACAAAAGAAAATTAAAATAAGTAGTATTTTGCCTTTATGTCACGACGGTTGTATAAGACGACTTGATAGCTTTAGTCAAGCAGGTCCATTCTTACCTCAGTATGGCTCACAGACGGCTAAATCAGTGTAACATCCATAAAAGTTACCTACCATAAGGTACTTGTGAGGGGTATATCGGTCGCGCGATCAACTGTTTAGGTATCTGCACAGGCACGGGCACGGGTTTGACGATCTGGTACACAGGCTGCACTGGTTGAACGGGGATGTGCGCAGGCGCAGGCGGGTGTATACTGGGCCCAGACTTGGATACTATCGCGTTGAATCCATTTATAGAATCAGCGGTGTAGTCCACAGTGCGTATGGAACCATCTGGCTCCACGAGAGAATACTGGCCTGAAAAAAAAGTTAAACTTTATAATATGATCACAATTTTTATGATTTGCGATTGCTCTATGTTAAATTTTAGGCGCAAGTAAGTTGTGTTAAAAATACTTTATTACGCTTGTATATTTAATACGTTCTATTTATTTACTATTTTATAATTTTAAATTTTATAAACTTTAATAAGGTACATGCTACAAAATGAAATGTAGTGCATCTATAATTTACACAACTATAATTTAAGCTCAAAATAAAACTAAATACAATTATAAGAGATGAAAACAGTAATACATATTTTGTTTTTTTGTTTTTAAGGCGCTCGCTCACTATATATTTTACAATGCTTGAAAATGTTGCAAGGCAATCATCAATTTTTTTTTCATCAAAATTCCTGCTTACTTACTTTTCAACGACCATGCTAACAAACAATAGTTTTCAAACAATGCGGTTGTTTCGAAGCACTTGGAGGTTAGACAGACGTAAAAACTTTGATTGTGCCGTTGTGTTTGTGATTACGTGAATTATGACATTTATCTACAAATCTCCTGAGACAGTATTGTGTTTCTCGCTTTGTTTTCGTTAATGGTTTTAATATTGCAATACCAGGGCCCAGGGGGGCTTAAAATTTTTTTACGTATGGACATTGGCATCCATAAATAAATAAAAAAACGATTCTCCTAATGTATGATTTGTGTATGATTCATTTAATGTTCTGCTGAGTGGCTTTTTAGAATCCCTTGGAGCCACTTAGGCCTCGAACTATGCTGTTCAAATCCAAGAAATTTAAATATTATATTACATATACAGGACGTCCCAGAAGTCGACGTCGTCCCTTCGAAGGCTGATAGACCAGCTCATGACTCACCAGAATATCGTAATATGACCTTAGTAAAAAATCTTTAGTTTTCGAGATATTGGCATTTGGCACATTTAATAATTTCTTAAAAATTACACCTCATGTTAGTTTTTAGACTGCCGCAACTACAATTTCCCGTATTGTGGGATACAAATTTGTATTGCGGAATCCTGACCAGTTCTGCTATTGACCACGGTTATAAACAAAGCTAATAGAGTTTGAACTTTGTAGAAAAAAAGAAAACTTTTCCCTAATCGTGATTTCAAAAACTTTTTCTCCTTACTTTCACTATCCATACTGGACAAAAAATACACCACACTAACCTGGGTTGTTACTTTAAAAAGTTGCTCATTTTATGTAGTTTTTGAAATAGTAAAATAGTTGCTATTAAGCTACGTCAAAAATGTTTTTGCTATTTAAAGTGCACAGAGAACACATTTTGAATGTTTTTCTTTAGTTATAATTTCGAACAAAAACACTCGTTACATTGAAATCATGTTTACTTAAAAATTGTACGTTGAAGTGTAAGATGCTTACTAAAGTTATAAACTAAACAGAATACAAGGATTTTTTTTTTAAACTGTAAGGAGAAATGCAAAGTCGGAGAACACGTTAATAATATAATTTAATGAGTTAGACTTTTTAGAGTGAGAGAATAGTTGACGCCACGCACGTCTTTTGTTTGTTCTATTCGTTAGTTTGTTTATCAGTTACTAGTACGTTACGCTATCGATGTGCATCGTTTTGTTGTTTTCTTACTTTTAACGGATTTTGCATTGTAATTTGGACTTCTTTTGCCTGGTGACTCGGACTTAAGTGTGCTTGGAGACAGTAAAGAACTGACATGCCTCTCTTCTGGACTTTTATGTTTCTGTGATACGCGTCTTACTACCAGTCATTATGGCGTATACTATACATCAGTATGCTAACATGCATTACATTTACGGGGAATACAGAGGCAACGGTGCTGCTGCAGCTAATCTTTATCGCGAAAGGTTAAGGTACTCAAGTCCAGATTACTATGCAAAATCCGTTAAAAGTAAGAAAACAACAAAACGATGCACATCAATAGCGTAACGTACTTGTAACTAATAAACAAACTCATGTATAGAACAAACAAAAGACGTGCGTGTCGTCACGTATTCTCTCACTTTAATGAGTCTAACTCTAATGAGTTTTTTCATTTAATAATTATATTATTAATGTGTTCTCCTTCTTTGCATTTTTCCTTACAGTTTAAAAAAAATCCTTGTATTCTGTTTATTTTCTAAGTTTAGTAAGCATCTTACACTTCAACGTACAATTTTTAAGTAAACATCTGGGTGATTTCAATGTAACGAGTGTTTTTGTTCAAAATTATAACTAAAGAAAAACATTCAAAATGTGTTCTCTGTGCACTTAAAATAGCAAAAAAAATTTTGACATAGCTTAATAGCAATTATTTTACTATTTTGAAAACTACATAAAGTGAGCAACTTTTTAAAGTAACAACCCAGGTTAGTGTGGTGTATTTTTTGTTCAGTATGGATAGTGAAAGTTAGGAGAAAAAGTTTTTGAAATCACGATTAGGGAAAAGTTTTCTTTTTTTCTACAAAATTCAAACTCTATTAGCTTTGTTTATAACCGTGGTCAATAGCAGAACTGGTCAGAATTCCGCAATACAAATTTGTATCCCAATATACGGGAAATTGTAGTTGCGGCAGTCTAAAAACTGACATGAGGTGTAATTTTTAAGAAATTATTAAAATATCTCGAAAACTAAAGATTTTTTACTAAGGTCATATTACGATATTCTGGTGAGTCATAAGCTGGTCTATCAGCCTTCGAAGGGACGACGCCGACTTCTGGGACATCCTGTAGGTATGTTCATTTGGTCGTGAAAAAGGGGTTTTATAAAATGTTTTGCTGGAGTTTTGAAAATAATAGTTTTATAGATTTTTTTTGTCCTGTACCTATTGAAATTTTTGTCACTTCGTAACTTGGACGCTCGCGCCGCTATCTTGAAAAGAATGCTGCTTGTCAGTGGCGAGGGGTTCCTATAACTCCATTCCTATCGGCTTCCCTTACCACTTACCTCTTGAAGACCTTCATCCAAATCCCTACCTATTATACAGGCTACGGCTTCCCTATGAAGGAGAACCAGCCTTCGCCACTGCTGCTTGTAGCAGTTTTTTGATGCCATCTTTTTTCCGACTCACTTTACGATGAAAATATGTATTATATTACAATATTACTGTAGAGAAAATTCCCTACAGTTGGTGCCTAAGCAGTGTTTTTGTTACTTAAATGGTCAGAGTACGAGCTCCGCAAACATGGCGCTAAGTGTTTTTGCATACTTTATGCAGGGAGATCGAAGAAAGTTGATGGTTTAATTTTTAATTTTTATCATATTTCTTTCAATGAATATTGCTTACATATAGCACATCAATAGAAAGAGTACTAACCAAAGATATGCTTAAGATGTTTTAAAGCTAAAAGTTTTTTAGTTTTTTCATAAATCAATTTTGATTTTTGAGACTTTCGATAATTACCTTAGGATTTGGAAGATATATCATGCATTGACAATGGAAGCCAACATGCAAATGAGGGTGTTAGATTTTTTTTCTGGCAAATAAGGCACAACGCACATGAAACGTCATCTTGTGACGTAGTGGTATCAAAAACGGTCAATAAAAATTTTCGATTCTTATTCTGTCACCAGGCGGTGCTTGGTAGTAAGAGTACGACGGTCCTTGTCTTGACAAAAAGCTGTCAGATGTCACGAATTTGAAATCCCTCATTGCCCCTCGTACCTTTGACAACATCTCCATCCCTGGTCTCGTGCTGCGACTTCACGTCCCCTGTGGAGTGATCCGCGACTCCGTAGTTGAAGGCGTAGCGCGGACGGTCCTGAAGTGACAAGTGTAAAATATTTACTTAATATAACATACAAACATTTTGGATAGTATATGATATTGTATCCTACAACTATTATAAATTTAAATTTATAGAATACTAACATACTTTTAAGTATTTTACTAACAAATATTATGGATTTTTGTGATCCGAAATAAATATTTATTTATTTATTTAAAATTTTATGAAGATGGATAGATGGATGGATGTTTGTTACACTTTCACGCAAAAACTACTGAACGAATTTTCATGAATTTTGTTATGGTAGTAGTTTTAGCTCTGCGGGCCTATTCGCTAAAATACAAGTTTAGTTAATCACTTTGAAAATGGTTATTAACCAGCTTTTGTTTGTAACCAACCAGTTCCATAATTTTGTATTCAGTACCTTTTGATGGCAAAGTGAATAACTCAATTGACGCAAAGTTCTCGACTGTAATTCGGCTAAATTGAATAGTACCGTCTGTGGAGGAGTACATTATAAAATGTGAGAACCTTTTAATTTATTCGGATAACTATTTATTTTGTTGTCTGTGGACTAAGTTATCAACTATTGTTTGTCAAGTCAATGAGACGAGTACCTACATAAATATTTCGAATTATAAGTTTTTCCTCTCAACTTTTTCAAAATAAATTAATATTTCCTAACTTTCTGCAGCATATACCATTATTAGAGTGTGAGCCATCTTTACCTTTACCTACGTGAAACCAAAAATAGGTTAGAGGAAAATTGTTCAGCGGTAAAGTCAACAATGTAAATGTTTTTGTTAAGTTAATTACATCGATGTTATGAGGTACTTACAATTTCTGTAGTACCTAAATCGCACTTACAGCGATTTACTACTGCCGTGAACATTTACAGAAGGTTTTAATATCCCTAGGTTTTAGATACAAAAAATGCCAAAACGATAGAACAGCTTTCATAGAAAATAAATAAATAAATCGTTTATTTTCAAGAAACTTTACAAACATTATCTTTTCTGTCCCCCAAACTAGGCGAAGCCTGTCCTATGGGGGAAGTTAGGGGATTAAAATTATAACAAACTTAAACAGTAGTTCTCGTTACTATTAAAATTAGAAAATAGTTATTAAATTGTGAAATTAGTATTAATTAAATACTGTGTGACAGTAATTTGGTGTGCAGTGCGTATGTACTATGTACGTGCATGTGTGCGTGTGTGTGTGTGTGTTTGTGTGTGTGAGCATGCGTGCGTATGTGTGTGTGTGTGTGTTTATATATGTGTAATGTAAATAAGAATGTGTTAGTTTGTGACTAGTGTGTTGTGTTAATTGTCTACTTTCATAAGATTTTCAGACTCGATGTATGTCCAATCTAAAAGAGATTGAGTCAAATGTTTTTTTGTTTCTCGTACGGAATGATGTTTTAAGCTGAAAATATTAACTAGTTTATTGTATATAAAAGGGAATAGGAAAATACCGAATCTGTAGGCAAAAGTTGTATTTACATGAATATTTGGGACTCTGAAAATCATCTCTTCATATATTTGCTTCGATTGAGTGACAGATCTGTGCACATTTTCGACCACCCGGACATAGTATTGCTTCCTCACGCTTAAAACTTTAGTTTCCGCATAAAGGCTTTGAGTAGGATACCTTTTCGGTTTGCTGAGAGCGATTTTTAAAACTCCTCTTTGAGCTCTTTCTAGTGGGATAAGGTTAGAAGAAGAGGAAGATCCACCCCAGGCCAGAATACAGTAGTTGATGAGTGTTTGGTACAGAGCGTAGAAAACAGTTTTTAGTGTTTGACCATCAACTACGGCACGAAGGTTACGCATGACACTCATCAACTTCCTCACGCGTTTGGTCATTTCAGAAATGTGAAGTTTAAAAGTAAGTCTTTCGTCCAAAATAACACCCAGGTAGCGAGTGAATTCTGTGCGTTCGATGAGTTGACAGTTGCAGATGTTCTTGGCCAAGAAAGAGCAATTTGGGGAGTGGATAATTAACTGATTTATCGTAGGGGAGGAAATGGCGGTTTCGCATTATGATTTATCGTAGAAAAACCAGTGAAGTCTACCTGGAAAAAGATATTAAAAACAGAAACTTGCCAGAGGAGCTGAAGAAGAATATTATTTATATTTTATTTTGATGAGAGTTATGTTCATACATCATATAAATCAAAAAAGTGCTGGCAATCTTTGGAAGTCAGTGCCCAGTGGAATAAAAGAAAATATTTCAAAAGGCAAAAGGTATGTAGTCATAACTGAATTAATTTAATTATTTTTAATAAACTTCCACTTTCTTAATGTATTTATTTAATGTTCAAGCATTAAACCTAATTACTGTTTAATATAATATATTCTCTTTATTTATTCAACATACATAATAATATACAATAGAATAAAAAATATATTTAAACTAGAACAAAGAACCTAAAACTAAAAACCTTAAAAATATAATGTAATGGCTAAAATATATTATTAAAAGGAGTCCCTTTAGGCAAGGTTCCCAAGATACTGGCAGCGTTCCCCCTTTGAATAGCTAGACTAATTCTTTGTCCGAGGTGAACCGAGCCGCCAGCTCTTCGGTCTCCTGTGATGTCGACTAACCTTTTTCCTATTTCCTTAAAAAGCCTTATAGCGCTAGGACCCCATGGATTTATTTTGATTTTTCTATTTTTATTTTATATTTATTTTGATCTTTGATTACCTATTTCAATTTTTTTTCATGATTACCTATTTCTATTATTTTTTTTCAGATACATAATAATTATACATGCAGGCTCTGATAAAGGTTTTGTACCAAATTCATTGCTAATTTTCTGTGGAAAAAATAAAAATGAGGATTATCATTCAGAAATGAATAAAAATAATTTTACAAAGTGGGTTAGGGAAAGATTAATTCCCAATTTGTCAGAGCCATATTGATGATTGTAATGGATAATGCTCCTTACCATTCTGTTTTACTAAATAAAGCTCCTACAGCAGTGGTTGGTGAAAATCAAAATAATGTTTAACGAATCAGCGAAAAAGCCAAATCTGGTAATGCTTGTTAACACAAGCCCGAGACTATCTACGAGATCGATAAACTGTTAGGTGGTTCCCACCTTACCACTGTGACCTTAACCCTATTGAGTTGATCTGGGGCATAGCAAAACAAAAAATCGCCTCACGCAATGTGGGATCAGTTGATATCATGGTAGGTACTACAAAGTACTAACTTTATTTGTGAATTATGTACTTTACTAATATGGATTAGTATATTAAAAAAAATATTTGTTTTAAATATGTGTTTTATTTTTCAAGGTGTGTGTTTGAAGAAGATGTATCTGCTGAGGACTGGAGAAAAGCATGCCAGCATGTGATAAAAATAGAAGACGGATATGTTAAAAGAGGACACACATTAATCATTATATGATGACATAGACAGAATAGTCGTAAACCTCCGAGACGACAGCTGCAGCATTAGTGACAGTGATTCTAATAACAGCCAGACTTTTGGGGAGGGCTCGATCCAGGCTATTGAGGAGGGCTCGAGCTAGACTTTTGGGGAGGGCTCGAGCCAAGCTATAACTTGGTTTTCTGATATAGAATATTTGGATGAGGGTGTTTTTGACTCTGATTTAATAAACAAAATAAATATACTGCTTTTATTTATTCCTAAAAAAACTATTTTATGAAATCCGCTTAGATGCAATTTGACCTAAGCAACGTAAACAAAGATACAAATGCGAGCTTTAATGCTACTATTTGTTATTATGTTTATGGCTAGTTAAATTTGGACATAATAAAAAATGTACCTATATGCAAACTCATTAAATTAATTAATGGATAAATTATTTTTCAAAACTGAATTTAATCAAAGTATATTTTATAGTTATATAATATATAGGAAATGAGGTGAGGTGACCATCCGAACGATTCTGGCGCCCCTATTAATTTCACGATTTATTTGCCAAGCTGTAATTTCAATTAAAATCTTCAAATTTTATTATCAACGCACGAAAACAACTACTCTTTAGCAGTTGTTAAAATGGGTTAGTCACTTCATTGAGTTCGTAATTATGAACTGTCATTTTGCTTTAGTGAATACATATTTATTGATAGTTAAGAACTTTCGATAAAAAATGTATGGCAAAATGCATGCCTCTTCCCTAAAAGTTATTAACTAAGATTTGGTTAAAAACCGTACCAACTCAGTTGATAACTTGTGCATAGTGAATACAAAAGTGACACTTTCCGTTACTCACTCCTCCGTTTCGTTATTAACTCAGTGATTAAGTCACAAAATGTACGATAGCGAATAGGCCCGCTGGTTTAATATATGGGCTACTTTTTATCCCAAAAAATCTCATTGTACTCATGTGATACTCCATTTACGTGGGTGGAGCTGTGGGCAAAAGCTAGTTAGGCATATTATAATTTTCAGAATCAATTCAATCTTAACTTAAACAAAAACAATAATAGAGCACATAATGTGATCTACCAAATGTTTATGTCACTTATTTACCGTGCTATAAAAAAATATATAATGGGGTATTTTCCAAGTTTTTGAAAAATACCTCAATTTGTTCATTATAACATAATACATTTGCAACCTGGACCATTCCTTGTGAATTTGTTTCCTTTTCTTGCAAATCAGCATAAAAGTTTAAATATATTATCATCGAAGAGAAATACTCATCAAATCTGCACAAAATTAGGGAGGCCATTAAAAAAAAAATAAGTACAAGTATCTGACGTCACGTTTGACGACTGTGCGTTTAATCACGTGGTCAAACGTAAAAGTTTTGTTATTTTATTTTTATTTTCCAGATAAAGATAAACCTAGTTTAGTCTAGTAAACTTAGTTAAAAAACTACAATAATTTTTTCTGTCACTTGCAATAATTGTTTAGATTAGAAGTAATATTATGTAAATAGTAAATTTAAATCAAATAATAATTACTTACATTATAATACTGTTCGTATCCAGGTTCATACACAGGTTCGAACACTGTCCCATACTGCTTAGGCTTCGCGAGGACAACACCGACCACCGCCAAAATACATAGATACCGACACATTTTGAACAACCGCGCTTCAAGGAGTTCCTTGTTTGAATAAAACAATACGGGGTTCGCAGGCTTATATATGTGGCCTTATTCGAGACAGCCTTGGCGGCCGAGGCTTCCGAAAAGTTTTCTTCTGCGTGGCCAATTGAGAAAAGTTTCGCACGCTACAATGCCTGGACCGGGTATTGCAACATAATGCCTCCATGGGAGTATTTTCCGTAATCTATGATCTGAGCAATATTAATCCTTACTACTCGTAATATTATAAAGGCGAAAATTTGTATGTATAAAGTAAAAAGTGTCTGTTTTTTAGTCTTTCGCGGAAAAACCTACTGAACGAATTAGGATGAAATACTTTTATGGCAGCAAAATGTACGGTTTCACGGGAATTATTTATGTGCGTACGATGTCTTGGGCAACATCTAGTCATGTCATTTTTTATTATTTCTTGCATTTTTCTATGATATTATATCAAACTAGCTTTTGCCCGCAGCTTCGCTCGCGTGAAATTGGGTTTAATGCAGAGGGAAATCTTGTTCGGGAAAATACCAATACCAAAATTGAATACATAATGGTGTAGGCACTGCACAGCCGTATCAGTTGTCTTTTATTTGATTGTTTCTTGCAACTTCGTAGGTACACTCAAGAAATCTACCGGGAACTGTACCAGAAATAAAATTTCATAAGCTGCAAAAAGTATTCTGGTTTAATTCTGGATAAACACTACCATACCAAATTTCATCAAAATTATTTACGTGTTTTCTTTACTGCACTTTATTGCATGAAAAACTAAACATATTATCATGTACCTACATACAAACTTTCGGTCTTAGGTATAATATTAAGTAAGGATTTCATTGTACCCGATAATTAGTATTTTAACGTTTTCGAAAATCTTTTGAATGGGAAGATGTTTTGGACTTTGAACTTAATAAAAATAATTTGGATTGTGATCGCCCAACCTAGTTGGGACCACGACAGAGTTTGAGAGAGATATGAGTTAGCAGTACGACCACGAAGCCATCTAGCTTCTCATTTATTCCTCATGTTATAATAATCATATACATTAATGATTAGGTAATACCTAGGTAGTTTTAACTAATTCAAATATCTGGTTATTTTATAGCATTTTATACTATGTTATTCTTTAGACTGATATTTTTTTTTGTAGGTATGACTATGAACCGATTGAATTGAAATACCCACACAAAATTATAAGCAGAGCTATCCTAATTCCTACCGCGTAGAACCCGTAAATTTTCCGCGATAAAAAGTGAGTTCCATGCATAGATATATAATATTAAAAAGAGGGTTCCATGTGTTTATCCAAGGCCTAAACTACTACGGTAACAAATTTTATAAAAATCCGTTCCGCAGTTTCTGAGATTTTTAGTAAAATAATTAACACATATATTGCGGCTATTATAGAAAAAAAGTATTTGACGATCCGTAAGTTCAACATTATTCAAGAATTAAAATGGAACCCACAAATAATAATTATTAACTGTGGGTTCCATTGTAATTAATATTATGTAGGTATATTATAAATTGTAATATTTTTTGAATCTATTATTTGCAATCAATTAACAAACTATTTGCATTAAAATAGTTCCAATAATAAAATTCCAAAAACCATAAAAAAAATGAAAATAACAAACCTAACGGTTATCATCATATTCCTCAAAAATCTCTCTAAAAATTATTACCTCTAGATATGAGTAAAAGTTTTGAAATGTGTCCAAGTTTTCTGTATAAAAGCTATTTTATACAGAAAACCGCCGACAAAGTTCCCGCTCGACTAGTCCCTAAACATTCACCTTTGCACTAGGACGCCTCAAAATATTTAATCACAAAGAAAGTAACCGCAACGACTGCAGACGAGGTTGAACTACGTATTTACATGTGAGTATGTTTGCGAGCCCACTGTTCAACGGCGCTGTTGAGCGATTTTCATCTTATGCCTGGTCGTGCGGGAACTTGTTCGGTAATACATCTTACCTATATTTTTACCTATCCATCAATGACAAAAGTATAAAATGTCCTTTGACAGCCAACGGATACAGTGACGGCCACCGACCAAAGGTCGCTTACCTTTGACGAATCGATACAGTATGGTTACTGTGTCATTTAACCATAACTACACACTTCTTCCTAAATGAGATTCAAAAATATTAGTACTAGACGCTATCTTTTGTCCCCAAAAGATAGCGTCTAGTACTAATCGTACATTTTACAGCAATACAAGTAGCGTAATATGTCCTTTCCCTTGGTCTTCTTGTTACTTATCTCTGTGCCAGTTTTCATGAAAATCGGTCCAGTAATTTTGGAGCCTATTCAATGCAAACAAACAAACATACATTCAATCAAATCTTTCTTTTTATTTCATTATAGTATGCAGTTCATGTCATGTACTCGTACTGTACGGCCAAAATCATAATGGTCGCGGCAATCATATTATTTTTTTTCAATAAAATGTTAAAAGATACATGAACATTATTTAGTCTATATTTTTATCTTTTTCTTTGCGTTATATTAGACACTATCATTAATTTTACCCCTTTACATTTTTGAAAAATCCTTCCTTAATTGATGCCTACGTCGTATGAGAAATACTTGTGCAAAATTTCATTTCTAGGGTTAGCGGTTTAGCCTGTGCGTTGATACATGTCAGTCAATCATATTATATAGATATAGGTAGATAAATTGTATTTTTAATCGGTCACTTTCTGCCGAAGCATGGTTGTACCATCACATATTGTAATTTATGTTTGTACTTTTTTTGTTTTATTGTTTATTGTTGTATAAATTTAATTATTGCAACGGGACTATAGTTTCAAGGTTCAAGTACACAGTATCAAACAGTAAGCACAGTTCATTAGCATACAAGTAATTACAAGTGGGCTATGGTGAACCAAGGCAAGTGTTTTCTCACGTTGGATCATTTTACATAATAGAGCCAAAGAGCAAACATTGGTGCAGGTGAGCTACTTCAAACAAACGCAGGCTGATCGAAACTCTTACATGTCTATTTACATTAGTGGCAGTGCGCACTGCACGTTCTTCAAAATTGAATGTTCATCGGATCGACATAAAGACCTCTGTGGCTCAGTGGTTCAGCGCTTTGGTGCTGAAGCCGGGGGTCGCAGCCTCGCAGGTTCTAATCCTGCCAAAGGAACAAAAAAAATTCTGTGTTCCTGGGTCATGGATGTTTATGTGTTAAATTAATTATATGTATAATATAATAAAATCTTAAATATATCTATGTATAGTATAAAATTATTAAATATGTATACTTCTCGTTTTCTGGTAAGTACCTGTAACACGAGTTTTTCGGATACTTAGCACGGGGCCAGATTGACGTGGTGTGAAGCGTCCATAGATATTATTATTATTAAAATGGATATATTTGGATTCTAGTTTCATCTTAGAGGTTTTATAAATAGCATTGTCTAAACGTAGTATATCATATCTTCTCCGACACTGGCTTTGTGAATTGGGCTCTTTTACTTCAAAGCTTGTACCAAAAGAGCCCACTTCAAGAATGCGGTTCAATTTTTACCATATAGATATGCTGCACTAAAAGTATCGGGAATGGAATATTTCCACTGTTCCTGTCATATTAAAATCTTTTTAATTTAAAACTCCTTGGTTTTAAAAATCGAATACCGTTTATTTATTTAAAAAAAGATTATCGGTCTTGTCACAAGGTCTTGTCAAACTTGTTTAGTCGTTGAGAAAATGGAATTGACTCGAGAAAATTCTACAGCGATGATTTATTATGACTTTCGAAGTGGTTTAACACAAAAACAGTGTGTTGACCGGATGATTTCTGCATTTGGTGATGAAGCCCTATCCAAAACCACAATTTATCGCTGGTTTGCTGAATTTTAACGTGGACGTGTCTAGCTCAGTGATGATCCCCGTCACGGTCGTTCTAAAACTGCAGTCACCCAAGAAAACGTTGATGCTGTGCGTAAGCTGATTGAGGAAGATCGACATGTGACATACCACGAAATTCAGGCAACTTTAGACATTGGCATGAGTCAAATACAAATAATCTTGCATGAACAATTAGGTGTAAAAAAGTTGTTTTCTCGATGGATACCGCATTTGCTCTGTGAAGAGCAAAAAGCGGCTCGCGTTACTTGGTGCGTCAGAACTCTCGAAAGATTCCACGCAGGATCCTCAAATGTTGTATACAACATCGTATCAGGTGACGAATCCTGGATATATGCGTACGAACCCGAAACAAAAACCAGTCACGAGTTTGGGTGTTCGAAAATGAGTTAAAGCCGACAAAAATTGTTCGTTCACGGAGTGTTGCAAAAAAAATGGTGGCCACGTTTGTCTCCAAAACCGGCCATGTTGCGACTATTCCTCTTGAGGGACAAATAACGGTTAATGCATAATGGTATGCTAACATTTGTTTGCCACAGGTCGTTTCTGAACTCCGTAAAGAGAACTGCAACCGCCGCATCATCCTCCATCACGACAATGCGAGTTCTCACACCGCGCACAGAACAAAAGAGTTTTTAGAGCAAGAAATCTTAGAATTATTAGACCATCCGCCGTACAGCCCCGTCCTAAGCCCTAATGATTTCTATACTTTCCCTAAAATAAAGAATAAATTGCGTGGTCAGAGATTTTCATCACCTGAAGAAGCTGTGGACGCCTACAAAACGGCCATTTTGGAGACCCCAACTTCCGAATGGAATGGTTGCTACAATTATTGGTTCTATCGTATGGAATAATATGTCAAATTTCGCGGAAAATACTTCGAAAAGCAATAAATACATTTTTAAATAGTAATGTTGAGTCACTTCCTTGATTCCCGAAATTTTCAGTGCCGCCCTCGTACTCTATGAATTGCTATGAAAAACAAAGAATGCTACATTCTCTGTTCTGCAGTCAGAAAAATTAGGGATTTTTCTGACGAAGACACGGCGCGGCTAGTTTATTTTAGTTACTTTCATAGTAGAATGTCTTACGGCATCCTTTTATGGGGAAATGCCGCCGACATATTTGTGCTGCAGAAGCGAGCAATGCGTTCAATTTAAAAAATGTCTCCTTTTGAATCTCTGAGAGAAAAGTTTAAAGAAATAGGTATTCTGACCGTCGCGTCTTCGACTTACAACAAAAAAAAACATATTGTTTAGATAAAATAGATTAAAAAAAACTTAATTTTTATTTGGAAAAAATTAAAATTCTGTCTAATACGTGATTTACATGTTCGTCTTAGTAAAATATAGCATTTTTGTTGGCAAAATTACCTAGCGAAGTAGCGACCTAACGGAATGACCATAACGGTCGATTTTCACCCACCAGTATAAATCTCGCATTATCTATACTAGTCTATGTACTTATGCTAATATTACAAAGAGGAAAGATTTGTATTTTTGTAAGTTTGTAATGAATAAACTCAAAAACTACTGTGCCGATTTAAAAAATTCTTTCACCATTATAAATCTACATTAATCCTGAGTAACATAGGCTATATTTCTTGATAGAAAAGATAAGGGATCCTTACTAAAACTTTAGTAACGTAACCAAAGGTGTAAAAAAATGCAATAAAACATCTTTCGTAGCATGCGCTGATGATAGAATAAAAGTATGTTCTAATATGGTGTAAAATACAATTATTGTGACTTCGTGCTAAGCTCAGATTAAAATATTCTAAACAAGCTGTCCTGACACACATTGTTCTGTCTTAACTATGAACTGGAATAAATAAATAAGTAAAAACCTACACCTCTGTTTTTAGAATTTTCCTCGCATTTTTTCCAATACTTATCACCGTTTATTTAACCTTGCTTGAACTTTCATTATTATTTCAAGACCAAAATTAGCCAAAAGGGTTTTCAAATGCATTGTGATCATAGATATATAATATTTAATTAATCAAAGATTGTGACAGATAGATTGTAAAAATAATTGTGAAAACAATGAAAATTTGTTTTTTTATTATTTCAAACTAACAACTATAAACAAAAATTAAATAACATCAACAACAAGACAATAACTATTATTATCGAATAAATAACGACAAAAATGTAACAAAATGTAAAAATATTTTAACGTATTTTGTATTTTTTTTTTACATTGTTTTCTTTCGAACTTAACTCAACTTATCAATGATTCTACATCACAAATGCGAAAAACTCGCCTCAAACGTGCTTCCAACTGTAGTTACGTACTATCGTCATGCTGGGATTATACTGTCCGGAATCCGATAGGCCGGTGAAACTTAAGAGCACTGAAAATACAACTCTGCTCTAAGACAATAGAGATGAAAATCGAACACACAACTGAGGAGTCAAACGTCAATGTTATATAATATCTGGACCCACGACACATTCGATTTTTAACTCTATTGAAATTAGCGCAAAGTGCTATTTTACTGCTTTGAATTTTCCCGAGACCACCGAATTCCGGACCATATAGTCCCAGCTTTACACGTTATTTCACGGTTTTCGCTACCTAAAACAATTTATAAATTAAATACTTAAAATAATAATTGCAAGCACCTCAGACAAAGCTCAAAAAGACACTCCAATGCTCTATGCGCTCATTTCCGGTTTTGGTCCGCTACGGTTTTAATCGACAAAAATGCATTAGCTTGCTCATTAATGCAAAATCTTGACCTCGTATCGATGCGTCTACAGGCGATCGTGCGCTATTTCACGCTACATTAGAGATATAGCGCCTCATGCTGCGAGATGGGCGCGGTTTTGTGGACGACGGCGTTGAACCCGTTGTGCTTGTCGGCGGTGTAGTCCACCGTGCGGATAGAACCGTCCGGCTCTACCACCGTGTACTGACCTGCAAGGTAGAGTTGGAAAATTATGAACAAAAGTAGCTTCTTTTTCTTCTTCTTCTTCTTCGCCTGGGTGGAATAGTAATCGTGGCGAAAATCTGCTTTAGCAAATAATCTACTTAATGGCTAGCCGCACACACGTAATATTATTGACACAGTGTCAATACTAGTCAACACATACAAAAAACGACAATAATATGGTGCCACAAGGAATATTATTGTCCATATGTGTATTATTTCCAATAATATGGTGTGTACGGCTAGCCAATAGTAATAATCCCCTCCGTCCCGTTGATGCGAGACCGCTTAAATAACATTTTCGGGACTTTATCGAAACGGTATTGTTTCGACCTGCAGTTTCCACTTTGAATATATTTTCACATGAAATCAAACATTGTACGTAATCGCAATTTTTGCCTTGTGTATGGCAATAAAAAACCCTCAAATTGTTTTATTATCTAAATATTATAAGATTATAAAACAATTAACCCATATGTGTATATTTAAAAATATTTTCAGTAAGGTAAGTAATAGATAGTAGATAAATAAATTACACAAAACGTACACAAACAAACGTAAATACATACTCTACAAATCTACTCAACGATTTTATTTAATCAGTCTTAGAAGCTTTTTATTACTTTCTCACTATTAGCAGATTTTTATTCAATCTAGATTCTAGACATTCTAAGACAGGAATCCTTGTAGAATCTGCTTAGATCCGATTTAACGGTAACGTAAACAAAAATTCATTGAATTTGTGTATTAGAAGGTCATTGATTGTATTTATTACACTGAAAGAGACATGTTAATCCTACTACTTATTATAATTGTGAAAGTTTGTGAGGATAGATGTATGTATGGATGGATGGATGTTTGTTACTCCTTCACGCATTAACTACTGAGCAGATTTTAATGAAAATTGGTATGGTAGTAGTTTAGGCTCTGAATTTCAAACAGATGATTCTTTTTTATTCCGAAACAGTACAATGTTCCCCGTGGGACACTTTATTTACTTGAGCGGAGCCGCGCACAAAAGCGAGTTAGTACCTAGCATAATAGCGTCTAATGTCTTTTTATTTACGTTTAAATTAAATTGGATGAACGGAGTACGACGACCATAGATTATACAGATACCGTAGATTCAAAACTATATATTTATAATCTAAGGAAAAATAATATGTTAAATTATAGGCAGCATATTCGTGTCGGAAGTCTATCAACATTTTACAATTTCTCCAGTTTTATTACAATCTAACGGTTTTTACAATTTGACGGTCATATATACACGACGACGACGTACATACCTTTGACGACGTCGCCGTCTCTACTCTCGTGGTGAGTCTTGATGTCGCCCGTGTGGAAGTCGTTCACGCCGTACTTGAACACGTATTTCGGATACGCCTGAAAAGGACAGAGATTTTCAAATTCATTCATTTAGACCCATTTGCTATGAGCTAAAATATCATGCCTTCTCTTTCAATAATATGATAAACGAGAGAGATAATGTGATATGTAACCCATGGTTAACTTTAACCCAGATCTTTGTAAGTGGGCCTTAAAATGTCGCCTGCCAAATGTTAAAGCTTAAGCAAGTGCAACAAGAACAAACTTTGTTTTTGTTGCACTTGTTGTTGTTCCTACTCGACCACTTTCTATACATTTTCCTTTGCACTAGGATGCTACAAAATATTTAAATACAAAGGAAGTGACTGCAAAGTCTGCAGACATAAAGACCGCCAATTCTAATCCTCATAACTCATAAGCTCAGTTCAGTCAACGCACTGATTCATTCGCATTTGCGTCAATTAGTTCGCTGGCGAGCGAGACAGCCTGAAAATCCTAACAAGAATTAATCGACAATAATAACAAGAATTTCCTCCCAGACAACTCAGGATGTGGTGGCAATGACTGCGAGTTCCTTCTCAATTCTTCCTCATGCGACTGAAACCTTAGCGAAGCCTCAATCACCTATTGTTCTAAGTAATTAAACGTAACGAAATATTTGCATCTACCTCAAATATACACGCTTATCTTCGATCTACTGAGCATCATCATATTAAATACATTTCCGAGTACTAAATCATGTGAAAAATCAAGTAGTTAAATTAAATAATTATGATACCATAGTAAAATGAGCTTTAAACGTCAGTTCACGCTAAAACGATATGATACGTGACGCGGCGCTATATTTTTAACCGACTTCCCAAAAAAGGAGGCGGTTATACGTTCGGCTGTATATTATATATATATATATTTTTTTGTATGTTCAACGATTACTCCGCCGCCTGTGGACCGATTTTCAAATTTTTTTCTGTGATGTATAGGGTGTAATCCCAAATTGGTCCTTTTGATATCAAAGTGGTGACCAGATGAGGAATCGAGGGAACTCCTCGAAATTTATATGGACACATATGGTGATTTTGACTTTTTCTGAAGTAGTTCAAGCATATGCTACCAAAAAGTAAGATTTTGCTCCAAGGTATACCCTGGATCCAAAAGTACAGAACAGAACTCCTGACTCTTTATAGATACATGTTTGGGGATTTCGGCGTTGTTTAAAGAACTACAAGCATATGCCACCCTGTCAGTTAGAGTAATCATCATCATCATCACCACTATCACACCATACATCATCAGATTATGATGATATAAAAGGTATTTCTCATAGTATTTTACACTAACACGGAGATCTTTAAACATTACTCTGCCGTTTATGGACCTATTTGTAAAATTATTTTGTTGTTGTAAAGGGTTTAATTCGAAATTGGTCCTGTAGTCGCTAAAATGGAAACCTGATGAGGAATCGAGGGAACTCCTCGGAATTTATATCCACACATATAGTGATTTTGGCTTTTACTGAAGTAACACAAGCATATGCTACCAAAAAATAAGATATTGTAACAAGGTACATCCTGGATCCAAAAGCACTGTACAGAACTCCTCAGTCTTTAAAGATATGCGTTTGGAAATTTCGGCATTGTTTAAAGAACTGCGAGCATGTGCCACTTTATAACTTACAGTAATCATCATCATCATCTTAATAGCAATACCTAATGGAAGCTTGGCGCGTATTCAATTATACATTCGATCGCTTAGTTTAGACGTTCTTAAGACGTATTAATAATAACTTCACAAAATATATCACTAAAAAGGGTGAAATTATTATTTTTAAACAAAAAATTAAACCGACTTCCAAAGTAAAAATACACAAAAAAGTATGAAATAAAACTTAATCTCTAAATAATTCTCCTTTCAAATTCGGCTAAATTTTTTACTATTTCTCTACTCAATCTTATTAATTTTGAAGTCGGTACCAGCAAATATGAAAAGAATAAGTTCTATAAAATATTGTAGTATATTGTTTGGGCTGGTACCGATTTCAAAATTAAGAAGATTGAGTAGAGAAATAGTAAAAAATTTAGCCGAATTTGAAAGGAGAATTATTTAGAGATTAAGTTTTGTTTTCATACTTTTTTGTGTATTTTTACTTTGGAAGTCGGTTTAATTTTTTGTTTAAAAATAATAATTTAAGATAGGTATTCAAAATTGAACTTTATTCTTTACACTAGACTAGAAGATACACGATTTATTGTAAGAGTTAAAATGTCACAGTGCACATGCGCTGTGCAGTGTCAAATGAAACCTGTTTCTTTTTGTGTAGTGAAAAATACTTCAATAACAATAAAAAGGTATATTCGTGTTACGGACTCAATAAATGTCTAATAAATCAGGCGTACATATACTCGTACACAGTAGCTAAACTATGATTGCTTAATGTAAGCACTTAATACAAAATGAATGTTAACTCACATAATAATCCACATGCTCATCTTCCGGCAGATGATGTACGTCATAGAAGTGTCTCGGTTGGGCCTGCAAGGAGGTGGCTGCAGGTCTCTGGTCCAGCGGTCTCAGGTATGTGAACACACGGCCATACACACATACTACCAGCGCCGACGCCACTAGGAAGTACTGGAAATAACATTTAATACTTCATAAGAATCCACCCCCTACGTCACTTCAGGACTTCTCAATGTGAGGGGAGTTTAGGATCGTAATGCACCACGCTAGTCGATCGCTTATTGCAAAACTGTAAGTGCCGAGAGGGAAGTTCAAGAAGTCTTGCGAATTCTCGTGACTTCTTGGCGAGAGTTGTTCAACACGCTAGTTTCCTTACGCAAGCCATACTTCCTATCGACGTATCGGCATGACACTGCAGGCTTAATCCATACTGCAGTTCGTTCATTACACCACAAACGTACAATCGCAGTTATTTCCAATTGAGTATAAGAATATCGAGCAGGCTAGGTTAGAATATCTTGAAATTACATACATATAATCACGCCTTTTTCCCGTAGGGGTGGGCAGAGACCGCCTTTTTCCCATAGGGGTAGGCAGAGACCACTTCTTTCTACTTGCTACGATCCTTACATACTTGTTTCGTTTCGTCCACTTTCATTCTTACCATCCATTCCTCCTCTTACATTCAACGTAGCGAAGCAGTTCTCCATGGGCCACTTTTCGCCTCTACTGGGTACTAAATTTTAACATACAAAATACACTCAGATACCTAAATTAAGGCAAGCTTAGCAAGAATGAGTATTGCGCTACCGTAAATATTCGTTGCCAAAGTCAAAAACTTTTATTCAAAGTTGGTATTTTTATACACTTTCTGAATATCGATAAATTATTATACATGATTCCTACCACAGTTGGATGGTTTTTGTTAAAAACAATAAACATTAAAATACCCCTTTCGTTTTTACTTAGAGTGCAGATAAAAATCAAGCTTTTTAAAAGCATTGTTTTTCAATAAATTACCAAAGAGTCTATGATAAAATAGGCTCAAACTATTCCTTGCTAATTACTTTTTAAATGTGAAAAGATGAAATTACCTAAAGCTGGAATGTAAAGTTGCAGGACTACTCATATTTTTCAGACCCAAAAGCTTACTAAAGAATGCGTAGCCAATCCACGGCCATACATGGTCAGTTATAACAGATCCATTCGGAAGCGTCGTGCCGATTGGACGATAGGAGGTATAGGGTAGGGCTATCCTTACACTGTTGTCCTTCATCGTTTAATCGATCACAATCAAAATGTACCCTATTTATCGTAGCTGGAATCCAACCAGCACTCTGTCGTTGACGTAGTAACACAGTATAATATATTTTTTGCTCTATAGTGATCCATCGAGCCACTGATACTCGGAAGCTATTCTGTGAAACGATAGATTGTAATCATTCTTTCTACCAGCCGATACGTTATGAACGGGGCAATTATCAACTCGGTCACGTAATAGAATAAATACGGTTAGGTAACGTAGTGCAGACTCCTGTGGATTAGTTATTTATGAAGGTGACGAAGGAAGTTATAATTGTTATTGAAAGTAAAAACCAATAATAGATGTGTAAAGGTCTGTTTCCACCGAGATACGACAGGACGTGACGCGACGATCCTTGCAGATTATGTAATATTATGCATAATATGCAGCGCTGCGTAGCGCGACAACGAACGCAATTTTGAATTATTGTGAAAAAACGTGTATCTTAATTTCTACCATAAAAAGAATACGCCACGTCGCGTCTCCGTGTGAACTGACTCTAAAAATAAAAATAATACAAAAAATATTTCTTTAAAACAAGGTTTTATTACCCTAAAACTATCTGAAGACAAAATACTCATCGAGACGAATCAAACAAGCCCAATCTCGATGGGGTTATGTGGAGTTCCTATGGCCACCTTGGAAGGAGCTGATCTGATGATGGAGCTGGATCTCCATCATCAGATCAGCTCTACGTCATCATAATATTGCATTATCACACGATTTACATATTCGCGCAAAATTTCAGCTCAATCGGAAACCGGAAAGTTGGTCAAATATAACTATACAAAATGTAACAAGATTCCATTACAGACAACAGGACAAGTGAAATTAAATAAAAGCTTGTAATTATGGCAGTTTATATTTGTTAGTGCTAATGTCCAAAAATATTGGAAATTGGTGATTGATGAAACGACCTAATTTAGCTTTTAGCCGACTTATGAAAATAGAAATTTCGTCTTGAAAAATCAACGTGACGATGATAGAATTTTCCCATGAATGTTGTGTTATAGGTTTCATCAGTATTGTTATATTACCCAAGCACAATAATAATCAAAAAAAATGTCAACTATCGAATAGGCGATACACACAAAATTGCAAAATTGATAAAGTGATTTGTTATAAGCGCTGCATAAATCATCTAAGACTTTCTGGTTTTCTAGAAAGTAATAACATTCGTAATATGTAATTTGAAACAGCTTTATTATGACTTATGATCTCAGATCAAATAAAAAAGTGCAGACAGAATTCTGCGAATCATACAGGGGGCCCGGCCGGTGTGAACTATGCCGAACCGTGTAATAACACAATGTCATAAAACACACATGTAACGAAACTACGCCTTAAGTAAGGCAAGCTGTCTTGGTGTGTGTGTGTGTTTTTTTGTTGTTATATTTGCAATGCGTAGCTACACGCGCACTATATAAATATTAAATAAAAAACCGGCCTCAGTTTTTGTTGACCAATGCGCTGTCTTCACTTTTCTGTTTAATATGAGCTTATGAGTGCATTAAGTGTTGAGGTGACACACCTTCTCAGTCCCCGTGTCCTTACAGTACTTATATTAAATATATAAAAATATCTAGGTATGTTAAGGCAAACCCATACAATTTTATATTTGTTAACTAATTAGGTATTTATTAATTAGGTATATAGCAGTGGCGAAGGCTGGTTCTCCTTTATTGAGAAACCCTAGCCTGTATAATCCCTCATGAAGTCCCTCATCCAAATCCCTAATAGGAATGGAGTTATAGGAACCCCTCGCCAATGGTATTTAGGTTATTCTTATTTTTTTGCATAATGCGCTCATATTACATTCGAACTTACATTCGAACTCTTACTTATTAGACTAATATTTATTCTGTGCTCTTACAATGAAACGCATAATACTATATTATATTATTCTCGTGTAATTAATAAGGTTAAAATTTTATTAGCTATTTTAAAAATATAGTGCCCTTATTGTTTTCGACAGAAAAAGTTCAATGAATGATCACCACATATCATTTTCTCGCGTTACATAATGACAGTAACACCATGAAGTTAGTAAGAGTCAGTCAACAATGACTGTGACATAATTGTATACGGTAAGTAAACAATGGTGGTTACACCTCTATCAATAAACAAAAGATTTTTTGCTTCTCACGTTAACTTTCTGTTATTTTTTATGTTTTTAAGTTTTCCTGTACGTTTTCCTGTACGACCGGAGACCCTTGCGTTGGTATTGAATTCGATAATAATAATTCACCTTTTAAATTTCGATACCGAATACCAAAAAGATAGTTAATATAGTGACGCTCAAGTCACATGCTATCCTTGTCATTTCGGCTAGCAGAGACAGTGACAACCTGTGATGCCCTCCTGGCTCTTAATTTAAATAGCGTTTAAGTATTCGGCCGTAAGAGTGTTTCTCACTGCCTTTATGTTACGTTACAAAATTGTAGGCGGAATTTCATGTATTTTTGGGAATTAACTTGTAACTTAAAAGTTAATCTTAAATTATCTCGTAAGGTCTCAGTGTGACTAACAGAAAGTATTGGTACTATATACTTGTATGAAGATAGCTATAATACTAATTTTATGAAGAGCTAGCTTTTGCTCATGGCTCTTCCCGCGTCAAACACGAACACTATACTCCCATACGAACACTATACTTTTTCGGGATAAAAAGTTGCATATTATGTTAATCCAGAACTTAAACTACTGCCTATAGGTACCAAATTTCATCAAAATCAGTCCAGTGATTTTTCGTGAAAGAGTAACAAACATCCATCCATCCGTCCTCACGAACTAACACATTTATAATAGTAGTAGGATATTATAACTATTATTATATTAGATAATTTTCGCCTAGATGAAATATGTGAGAGTATCTACGTGATTAACGCCTGAAATAATAGTGTATCTAAAATCTTAGATTGACTTCAATCTTAGATTCTCAAACAAAAATTGTCGTAAATTGACATGAAGTTAATCCTTGGATCATTGCAAATGTAATCAAATGTTGATCTCAGATAGCTTATAAGATTGATTATTAATTTCGGGCGTACATAAGTGATCAATTATACGTCAATACTATATATTTATAAACGTAACAACAAGGAGCTTTAACTACTAACTAGCTATTGCCCGCGGCTCCGCCTGTGTAAATAAAGCATTCCGCGAGATCACTGCTATACTATTTCGGGATAAAAAGTAGTCTGTGTTATTCCACAGATTAAACTACATTATTTTTTCATAAAATAGTATCAAACATCCCTCCATCCATCCATCCTCACAAACTTTCACATTTATAATGTAGTAGTATAAAGTAGCAGGGTTATTGGGAATTAAAATGAATGAAAATTTTAAAACTTTAAATTCCAAATCAATACGATTGATTGATATGATCAAAAACCTTTGTGACAGCCTCCGTGGTCTAGTGGTTAGAGCATTGGCTCTCGACTCGGAGGTCGTGGGTTCGATTCCCGAATTGGAACTACAATAAATGTTGTCTTAAAGTTTGGTTAGGACAATGCAGGCTGATCACCTGATTATCTGACAAGAAAGATGATCCATGCGTCGGATGGGCATGTAAAAAGTCGGACCTGCACCTGATCTCTCGGTAGTCGTGTCGGTTATCTATTCCACTGAATTATAAGAGTAAATGAAGAGAGAATTCTCTTGTGTGCTGCGCACACACTTAGGCACTATAAAATTACTCCTGAGTAACAAATGATTTTAATGAAACCGGCCACCGTCACCGAAATCGGTGTGGTGTGTGATCGGGGAGTTATGGTCAAAAAACTTGTTGACTGAGATTTTTCTATTTACTATCCTTACCTTGAGACTCATATTTTTCACTCTGATTTTTCACAACAACAAAATCACTCAACAACAGAAAAAACGTCGAACATTAGTTTCGATTGCTCGCTATCGTGTGTGTGAAGTGAAACTGCACAGTGTATGATAATATATATCTGGGTGGATGTGGGTGTATGTGGGGTGCTGGTGGTGGAGTCGGCTATTGATGGCCGGTGAACCAAGCTTAGTGATAAAAAATATACATTATTATCAATGATTACAAAAATAGGCTATGTACATTTGACAGAAAAAACTTCGTACAAGAATTAAACAAAAATTAAACCGACTTCCAAAGTATTAAAATAAAACTTATTTTCTAAATAATTCCCCTTTCAAATTTAGCTAAAATATTAACTATTTCTCTATTTAATCTTCTTAATTTTGACATCGCTACCAGCACTAACTATATAATACATATATACAACCGAACGTATAACCGCCTCCTCTTTTTAGAAGTCGGTTAAAAAGTTACGCCATCTGGATTTCAGAAGTTGTCAATTATTATATGACTGCGATTGTCCCAAAGAATATATATTACTCACGTAATTGTACTGCGTTTCCGCAAATGTTAAGGTAATAAAATATGTTTACAATTAAAAATTAAAATATGTGACACCAGCGACAACATTAGGATAAGTGGTCGCTGTGTGACACTTTTGACTCAAAATGCCTCGTCTATAATATATTAGGGATATGCTTTAAATTATGAAGAACTCATTGTAATAATCAGGGTGATACCACCAAAACAAAGTAAGAACAATGTAAAGTTGGAAGTTAAATATGTATATTTTAAATGTGTAAACTAAGTCACTCTAAGTAATCGTAAAAAAATGTTACACTCAAGAAAGCTATACGTCATTCTATTCCTATAAAGTTCGTCGTAAGTTGCATTTCAATTGGTAGCATTATAAGCTGCTATTGTTCTCTTTGTTTACGTTTATATGAAAATTTAATATTATTTTTTTTCTAATGAAGTTGAAATAATAATACACAACTGTGTACTGTAACTTACAAGCTCAGCAAATAAAATTACCGTTAATTTTAACATTTTTACTGGCCAAACAAATTTTAGGTATTCTGATTTCACACATTCGAGAAAGACATCCATACATATACAATGCAAACTTCTTTCATCGACGTTTTAATAATAGTAATAAATTATTTTGATTATTATTTATGAGCTTTTCTCTCCGCCCGCGTAAATAATTTATTATACTAAATATAGTATCCCAGGGCAATACTGTACATTTTTGGGATAAAAAGTAGCTTATTTTTTAATTCAGAGCCTAAACTACTACCATACCAAATGTCATCAAAATCCGTTATGTAGATCTTGCATGAGAGAGTAACAAACATCCATCCATCCATAAATTCATCCATCTATCCTGAAAAACTTCTACATTTAGAAATTTAGAATAGTAGTGGGATACATGTATTGTATTCATAATTATTAGGTACTCAGGGGGCCACAAAAGGCCACTTTAGATGTTGTATGTTTCATATATTTTGACAGAAAACATCAATGTTGACATTTTTCAATAGAAATTCGTAAAATAGCGCACACAATATGAATTGCATATGATTCATCTAACGTTCACCTAAAGTGGCCTTTTTAGACCCCCTGATCTCATAAGACAATGCAGGAGTTACTTAAAATCTGCTTAACTAAACGATAACACCATCAACTTGTGTACACTGTACATAATCTAATATAGACAAAACATGCGAGAAATAATAATGGGCGAATTATTGAAACATGCTCCGGATTCTTACGTGTCAATGAATTAGATCAACTACGATATAACTTTCACCCTCGTTTCCGTCAAGTTAGAAAAGGATAGGAATAACAATCAATCGATGATAGCACACGTAATGCAAACAAAAGTGAGATTAAATAATCAGTAATTGATTCAATATTTCGCAAGAAATCAACGTGTACTATTTCCTTCCTTCCTCAGTAAAACGGGTTACATTACAAGAACACACATAACATCTTGTATTGTAATGTAAATAACATAACTGAGCACACCTATACCACAGAGTAAAATATATATATATATATATATATATATATATATATATATATATATATATATATATATATATATATACCTTCATACATACAGAGAAACAACTTTCATAGAATGATCCAATTCGATCAAAATTTGATTTTTTATTTTTCAACGGCCCACAATTTTTCACAATTTGCACACCGTTCGCTCGTAGTAGTAAAATCAAATCGAAAGCTTACTATGTAGCTGTTCATCTGTGAAACCGCCGAACTGCAGTGTTATTCTCTAAGAACATTTTCATATATCTCGACAGCTGAATCCGCGGTGAGTGTCAAATATCATATACTAATTTGACACTCACCGCGGATTCAGCTGTCGAGATTTGAAAATGTTCTTAGAGAACAGACAGGCTGTTAAACTACAGTAGCGAGATGATTGACAATAAAGGGTGTGCTATTGACAAAATATTAGAGCAACCATTAATTCAAAAGCAGATGCCAAGAAGCGTTTTATTATCACCTTTTACAAAGATACTTTTTGCCAAACGATATTTGTATGGATGAATTTTGATTATAAAATAATTATGGCAAATATTATTCTATTCAAAATAATATTTAAAGTCCTCCTTGGTAAATTAGCTTAAATTGTAGTGTGTGTAGAGCAAACAAAGCGTCTTAGTTTCATTTGCAGTATATACTGGAAAAACAGAATACAGAACATCCAGAATGAATGTTCTATCACATTTGTACGCAGCGCACTGTGTCCAAAACCATGGAGAAACAACGTCCCGCTCGCTCTTTACTTTACTCTTACATAACAAATCGCGTTAGTATGTTACGACGATTAGGTATTCAATAAAAATTTATTGAAGAAAAGTTGGGTAAAATATTCCGTTATTCTGTGGCAATATACTTTTAATATGTGATCGAATAGCCACTCCAATTTGGAGTAGTCGTGACGGCTTCACTTTCAAGCGCGTTGACGGTTTCTGGATGTTCTGTATTCTATGACTGGAAATTATAAACTGCAATCTTTTTTATCGTTTATTATTTTATAACAAAGGCCGCGTGTCACAAGTTCAAAGTGAACATGAAGTCAATACTGTACTTGGCACAGCCTATATCGTTCTTGTAATCCAGACAACACGAGTCACTTAAAAGTTATCTTTGAATACATTTTACACTATTTTACAGCTAAGAGCACCATTTTGTTGTAAGTTAGCGCTTGTTAAATATTGTTAGAATCAGTTTTACAACATTTTAAAATGCGTGTCACAGGTTTAACGTAGATATGTCTATAACTTCACTTTGTAGCCGTGTGCACAATCTATATTTTTCTTGTTGTACTTACAAACTACAATGGCCGCAACTACAACTATTTAATGGATTCTGAAGGTGCCAAACGGATATAAAGTATACTTGCAGGTAGATATTAAATCCAATGCATGATGAAACGAGCGCCAATTTTGGCTGCACCACTTAATTTTCTCTTGCAAGAATTTATTTTGTTAATGAAAATATCTTTTATTTTTGTTTTTCAACAAAAGTACAAAACTTACCGTCTATATTCGTATAGTAGTAGTGAGGATTGTCAGACGTTAGGGTTAGCCTCGGTCATCTAATGGCTGCTAATCTTTGTGACCCTAACATTACTAAAACCTAAAACAAAATATCAAACGATAGCAAAAAACAATAAATTGATTCTAATTTTAACCGACTGCATCAGAAGGAGGGTTATGTTATTCGAGTGTATGTATGCATGCGTGTTATATTATGTATGTATTCTTCGTTGGCACACTCTAGAGCCTAAACGGCTTGTCGCATTAGTGCTTGGTAAGACAAATATATTCATACATACATATATACATATAATCACGCCTTTTTCCCGTAAAGGGGTAGGCAGAGACCACTTTTTGCCACTTGCTACGATCCTTACATACTCGTTTCGCTTCGTTCACTTTCATTCTTACCATCCATTTCTCCTCTTACATTCAACGTAGCGAAGCGGCTCTCCATGGTCCGCTTTTCACCTCCGCAAGAAACGAGACGTGATGGGTGGTGAACCACATCGCCGCCATTTTGGATAATTGAATTATTTTTATGATTATCCGTTGCGTTTCCACGGATTGGTGGGGAGGGTAGGAATAGGGAAAGGGAAGGATAGGTGGTGTGGAAGGGAAGATTGGTAAGTTAGAGTGGGAAATAGGAAATGTGGGATATTACCGCCCAGGAGGGCAAGGGATAGGACAGTAATAGCTAGGGAAGCCGGGGTCGCATACCCGTATACTATACCACAACTACCGGACAGGTAAGTTGGGATGAGTGTCCCATGACATTGATGACATGACACAAATATATTCATAAATAATAAATTCATTTGAGATATTTTGTCTTAGTCGTGACAGAATTGAATTTGGATAATATAGTTAAACAAACTACAAAGGCCGCTTATTAATATTTTGAAGACCTGAACATGGATTCTGAAGGTGCCGAACGGATATAAGGTATACCGGCTTACCGTGGATAAATTCAAAGCACGATGAAATGAGCGTCAATTGGATGCAACCCTATGCAACTTTCAAATGCATCATTCATTTTGTTAATGTACAATATAATATGAGCAATTATTGTGTTGTAGCTCAGGCAATATTAACTCTATCGATTAGATATCGTGTTTTAAAGTTAGTGCTTGAACCTTACTGACTGTTGCAACACGAGTCTACCAACATCGTAATGAATGAACCAAAGACATCAAAAATCAAAGTGAAAACAAGAAATGTTAGAAGTAGAGACGAACTGGAAGACTTAATTTTTCAGCTCAAGCCATTGACGCTTATGGAATATTCGATCGGCGTGTTCAGGTATTACGCAAGGAATGGGAAGCTCCGGCCCGTACCGTTCGCGCTTAGGACCTACAGGGTGTTACTATTGGCAGCCATTTTAGGGTTACTAGCCCTCGCGATACTTGACGCCTATGAGACTTCGACTCATTGTGATACTAAACATATTGTTAACATTGTAATACTTCTCTTCAAGAAGTGTTTTATTACACTTCAAATACTTTTACATACATTTGGAGTGTATGGTAAAAGCGATGTGGAAATTGTAAAAGAAATATCGTATATTGACAAAATACTAGAGCAACCTTTTCAAAAGCAGACGTTAAAGAGACTCATATTAATAGCTTTTGTCCTGATAGTTTTTACCATAACACTGTTTGTATGGATATATTTTGATTATAAAATAATTATAATCAACATTGTATTAAAAATATTAAGTTACATAACACTATTTCAAGTCCTTCTTGGGAAATTAGCATTTGTAGTGTATGTTAAACTAGTAGCACAGCGTCTTAGCTTCATTTGTGATGTTCTGAAAATTATAAACTCCAATGAATATGCTATCAATTATTTGAATACAAAAGGAGTTTTTAAGGATAAGGAAATAGTTCATAAGTTATACAGAATGTCCAAACGTGAAAACATAATTCAAATTTTATCTCAAGCCTTTGACAAAGCCAATGTCGCAGTTTCATTAATAAACGAGGCATTTAATTACGATATAATCATTGCCTTTTTTATAACATTTTTAAATAATATTTCTATTATAAAAACATTTTTTGTTGATCATGATGGAATATTTGTTTTCGTAAACATCGTATCGTTTTACATATTCTTGGACAATATGGGCACCATACTGATGTGTTACTATAGCTACTCTTTACTGTGCTACAGAGATCGTATAAAGAGGCTCTTGAACCTGATAATTGTCAATTACAGTGTACAAAATTCAACAAGGTTACAGGCAAAAGTGTTTGTGGATATTATACAGAACTGCCGCGTGGAAATAAGCGCGTGTCACATGTTTAATGTAGACATGAAGTCTATACTTCACTTTGTAGCCGTATGCACAACCTATATTGTTCTTCTTATACAAACTACAAAGGCCGCTTAAGAATATATTGTATTCAAAGCCTGAAGGTGGATTCTGAAGGTGCCGAACGGATATAAAATATACTTGTTTGCGGCGAATGTGTCCAATGCACCCTAAAATTGCCTGAATGCCAATTAGGTGTAACCCTTAGTTGCTTAGTTGCAAGAGCCTCATTCAATTTGTTAATGCACAACATAATAAGGGTAATTGTGTTATTTATTACTCACACAATATCGACGCTATCGACTTGACTACGTATAATGAAGTTATTCCTGTAATTTAACTGGCCGTTTAAACACGACTCTATCAATGGAAGTACCAAAGACATCAAAAATCAAAGTGAAAACGAGAAATGTTAGAAAAAATGACGAACTCGAAGACTTAATTTTCCAGCTAAAACCATTGACTCTTGTGGAATTCTTCAGATATTACGCAAGAAACGGGCAGCTCCGGTCCGGTCGGTACCATCCGCGCTACGAGCGTACGAGATATTACTGCTGCTAGTCAATTTAGGGTTACTAGCCTACGCGATACTCGATGGATATAATAGGGTTACAACTTCTGAACCCCACTTTATTACTATAATATCAACATTTCTCGCGCTTAGGGATTTTATTACTCTTCAAATACTTTTTTACACACTCGGAGTGTACGGTAAAAACGATGTGGAAATTGTAAAAAAATTGTCGCAATTTGAAAAAATATTAGAGCATTCATTTCAAAAGCAGACACAAAGAATAGTTTCATGTATGACATTAGGTTTGATAGTATTTATAATAGCTTTTTGTGTCTGGATATATTTTGATTATTACATAATTAAGGCAGGTATTGTATTCAAAATATTAACTTACTTAACAATAATTAGAATTCTTCTCGGGAAATTAGCCTTTATTGTGTATGTTAAATTAGAAGCAAAGCGAGTGAGGGCAATTGGCGATGTACTAGAAATTCTGATCAGCGATGAGTATGATCTCAGCCAAATGAACACAAGAAGAATTTATAGGAATAAGGAAATGTTTAATAAGTTCTGCAGAATGTCCAAGCGTATAAGTGTAGTGCAGAATCTAGCTCAAGCCTTTGACAAAGCAGACACCACAGTCTCAATCATAAATGAGGGGTTCAATTATGATATAATTGTCGCCTTTCTGATCACATTTCTTAACAATATTTCTCTGATTAGAAACTTCATTACTATCGAATATGAAATAAAAAAATATATGACTGCTTTTATGAACGTGGTATTATTTAACGTATTTGTGGATAACATGAGCACAACACTGATGTGTTATTATAAATTACTACTCTCTACTATGCTACAGAGATCGTATAAAGAGGCTCTTGAATGAGATAGTATAGTCAATTACAGTATGCAGAACTCAATAAGATTACAGGCAAAAGTATTTCTGGAAGTTATACACGATGGCCGCATGGAAATAAGCGCGTGTCAAATGTTCAAAGTTAACATGAAATCAATACTGCATTTCGCAGCCTTGAGCATAACCTATATCGTTCTTGTGATCCAAACAACACGAGTGACTTAAAAGTTGTCTTTGAATAAATTTTACACTATTTTAGAGCTAAGAGCACCATTTTATCGTAGGTTAGCGCTTGGTTAATAGAATTAGAATCAGTTTAACAATATTTTAAAATATTATGTGTTTAGATTACTATGTATTCACATTTCACAATTATGTATTATGAATTGTAATAAATATGGTTTTGCTTCGTGTTAATTTATTTTTTTCTTAATAAACAACTTTATTCTCTTGTGATCGCATATCGGTTGATTGATGGGTTCAGATAAAAGAACATGCCAAGAAGGTCCAATAAATTACGAGAGACGTTTTTGGGGACTTTTTTACGTTGTAATGTAACATTATTTACTCGGATTTTGAGACTATTTTTCCAGTAAGAAATCTGCACCAGCTTTTCCCCCAAGTGGATTTATTCAGGTCCAGCTGGACAGCCCCACTGCCTGACCCCTAAATATCTCACGTAATTTATGGACGCCCCAAAGGGTTTCAATATTCAAACTATTTCATAACTATTTTATTAAATACATTAAATTCGTTACATTAATATAATAAGTAAACACTAGGAGGCTGTAGTTTGTTATATTCTCTTCTTGTAAAGCTGTTTGGATAGCGGCCTGTCTTATCTTTCTTCGGTTTGCTCGGTCTAGTCCAAGTTATGGAGGACTCTGTTGGTTCCGGGATTGCGTACGATGTGTAGGTTTCCTTTTTCGGTTCACTTTTTATCCTAAAATTATATGAATATTTATTTATACTGTTAACTGTATGGTGATGGTAGACGGTTATGTATTAACTTTTAATAATACCTTTTCTTAAGTAAGTAAGGTAAGTAGGTATTAACTTCTATGGATTTCAATTTGATTTCGATTTGATGAATATATTTTTACAGTAAAATGTTTTGCTTTACGGCCTTCTCTAACCATACCAGCATATAACGTATTCGTGTATCATCTAATTATTATCAGTAAGGCAATGAATGAATGGCAGAAGTCGTTTATACCGTTTTAACACTGGCTTAGTTTAACACGTTTACTGCGATATGCGGTCTAAAGACCGCATAAGCATACTCCCACTCTGTGCGGGAACAAATATCGCTGTCTCCCTCCAGTGCGGAGCTCATATTGTACAAAATATAATGCGTATGAGAAAGACAAATACACAGTTGCATTTGCCTATTGAAACTGTCATTGAAATACTATAAAAATATAAATGAGGCAGTTAGACCTCATTCCGCATAGAAATCAAAAAAACAGTTGTCAGTGCGAACGTGAGGTGTTACTGCCTCACAGTCGCGGGAGGCGCTCCCGCCCCCACCCGCACCTATTTTCTAGCGCAGTTGCATCAAATCGAACTAGTGGTGCGTGTCGCTTGCGCAGGACTATCGATATTACGCAAAATAACGTTTCGTCGTAGCGCGCGTTCCAGTATGTCACTAAATAGTAAGAAACGATGCAGAAGGATGTTGCAGTTAGCTAGCGAAATGAGTGAAGATACTTCAAACAATAATAATGAAGATCCTTTAGTTTCCAATTATGACCGGGTTTACCAGAGAATGATACCACGCGTAGATGCTCCAGGAAAAAAATTATGTCTTATTGTAAGGAATGTGCAAAAAGTATGTGTTTAGAATGTTTTTTTTTAATTTTGACATGTAATTTTATTACCTAAATAATAAACATAACTTAAACAATTAACTGCGATTTTCATTTTTCGATAAATAGTCTTGACATCACTAGTTTTTATCGATAGGTACATTTCCTTCGGTGCATTATGAGGTTTTTAGACCCCACAAACATTTTCTTTATTTTCTCGGTTTTCTTTGACCTAAACCCGGGGCGAAGTTAAAGGTAGTTAATGTCGTTTCTTGGCTTTATAATGGTATTTTTCTTTTAAAGTTATCGGTGTATTTAGCATAAATACGGCCATTCGAAGCGAGCTATATGCTATGGGGCCGAAAGATCTCAAACAGCACTTCCAGAAAGGTATAGAATGGGGTTTTTTTATCTCATATCGCACCTTTCGCTAGGTAGACAAAATTTAATTGCGCAGCGAACGTGTTAACTTACCTATAGCCTTTTTCATCGGCTATATACTGGAAGTGTCGGGACCGCCCCCTTGGGTCTGTAAACCCGTACGTCCCCACCACTGTGCCATTCGGGTACCGCTCCTCTGTACGAAACTGCGTGTTGCCCGTGAGAGGGTCCACGAAGTCGTACCCGAATGAATATGTTCCTGGCTTATCTAAAAATTACAAGTTTAGGAATTTTATTCACAGATTAAATTGAATCTATGTGACGCCTAGTAAAATGTAAAACAATTATTTTTTGTCGATTAAAGTCTTGAATACTGAAGTCCAGTGGGACTGACTAATAAAAATAGACTGAATAATAAAAATAGAAAAAATTAACCTGATTCACTAATAAGGTTAATTGATTCACTAGTCTATTTTTTATTAAAGACGATTTTAACATAATCTATTTAAAACATAACTATTTAGTAGATATTAAATTTTGTTCTCTTATTTTATTTTAACAAAAAAACAAAACTTACCGTCGATATTCGTATAGTAGTAATGAGGATTGTCAGACGCTAGGGTCAGCCTCGGTCTTCTAATGGCTGCTAAACTTTGTGTCGCTAACATTACTAAAACCTAAAACAAAATAACAACATGATGCTTAAAAAACTCGCACTTGAGTCAAACTCACTCACGAGGGTTCCGTAAGCGATACCAAAAAACAGTTAATTTGATTCTGTTTTTAACCGACTGCGCCAGGAGGGCTATGTTTTACGAGTGTATGTATGCATGCGTATAGGTATGTATGTATTCTTCGTTGGCACACTATAGAGTCTAAACGGCTTGTCGCATTAGTGCTTGAGTAAGACAAATCCATAATTCTATACTAATAATATAAATGCGAAAGTGTGTCTGTCTGTCTGTCTGTTACCTCTTCACGCTTTCACCGCTGAACCGATTTTTATGAAATTTGGTATAGACATACTTTGGGTCCCGAGAAAGGACATAGGGTATTTTTTATCCCGAAAAAGAAGTGTTCCCGCGATATAATGTATTCGTCTATTCATAAATAATAAGTTCATTTGACATATTTTGTCTTAGTTGTGAGAGGACACTGTTTAAGTTAAAATGTCGGTTTTTTTGTGTGAAGTTATCAGTATTTGCAATAGCAAATCTACAGTAGTAGAGACAACCGAAATACATCTTCTGTGACGGACAGACGGACGGACAGACAGATAGTCTTAGTTCCTATATTTTTTACCCTTTAGGTACGTAACCCTAAATTACTTAAACAAAATAGCCAAAACTTATCTTGTTTGACACAGGAACTTACTCAAACCGTAATTACAAAACATTGTACCCAACCTGTAATTGTATTTTTAATCAACCTTGTTTTAAACAAAGTGCCTGCGTGAGTTATGATACTCATTCGTCAGTTTTCCATTAAGTTATAACAGTAATGGCTCTTTATCTTGGTAAGTTTATTATTTAAATTGTACAATATACAATTTATATGGGTATAACATAGGTAGGTACATGCAATTAATAAATATTATTATTTTAAGCAGTTTTTCCGCCAAATAATACCCACAACCTGCAAGCATATGTGTGAGTGCACGCATAAGCATGCGTAACGCAAAATAACGCCTGATTCCTTTAATTATAGGTAGGTACTACCAAAAAATAAAAAATACCAAAGAACTTTTAGGCTTAAATATGCTTTCTTCTAAAAGCATATTTAAGCCCAAAAGTTTTCTGATAGGCTTACTGATCACTGATCAGTAAGAAAACGTTTGTTTAAGAAACGTAAAATAGCAAATAGAGTGAAACTACTAATGATAATAATTTAAAACTGGCGAGTTAAAATTATAATTATTCATCAAAATTGGTCCAGTAATATTGTAGCCTATTTAATGCAAACTAACAAACATACAAATAAACAAAATTTTCCTCTTTACAATATTAATATAGATTTTGATTCTTCGTAAGTAGTTACTTGTGCTTGTTTTTGCTACAACCAGATGTTAGACGTACGCACAAAATGAAACCCCGAGGGAGCAGTACATTTTGTCGCGATCAAAAGTACCCTAATGTCCTATGTCCTTCTTTGTGGTCTAATCTATATCTGCACGAAATTTCATCAAAATCGGTACAATCGTTTCAAAATATATTCAGTGCATACAAACAAACAGTTTTCCTTTTATAATATTAGTACAGATAAGTCCGCTTTAATTAAAACCCAAGCGCCTTAATAAAAATATTAGCAATATAATAAAGAATCAAAATATTAAAAAATCCTCACCAAGACAATAAACTTTAGTATCAACTTGCACATTTTAATTTACTGAATATTCACTATACATATGACAAGCGAACGTCTGACACACTAGTGAGTCTGTTTATGAGTTCTCCAAAACCACTTCGAGCTCAAGTTAGTGGGTGAAGGCAATTCCCATATCCGCAGGTTGACGTCATGCCATTAGCCAGAATAAGGAGCAGCAACAGCGTTTAACGGTAGTGAACTAACAAGGCAAATCGCTTAAAACCGCTAGAAAGTCAAAATAAGGCTCCGGTCATACAGGTGATATTTTATAAATATGGCACCAGACATACATACCTACCTAAAACTAAACGGTATGTTATAAAATCATATCTTCATAGTAACACTTGATTATAAACTGAGTCTTCATAAGGAAAATTTGTTGCCAAATATACAGTTTAAACTTTAAGGTTTACGATAAGTAATTGGAAACTACGGATGTGACAAGTGATTACGAAACTCAAACAGCGGTGACGCTTTCATCTCTAAACCAGAACTTTGGCAACTAGGAGAAGATAAAGCAAAGGCGTGTAATTCCACAAGTTATACTATGAGTTCCAATCAACTCGTCACCTCCACACTCAATTATCTTCTTATGAAATATCTGTATTTTTAGGGTTCCGTAGCTAAATGGCAAAAAACGGAACCCTTATAGATTCGTCATGTCTGTCTGCCTGTCTGTCACAGCCACTTTTTTCCGAAACTATAAGAACTATACTGTTGAAACTTGGTAAGTAGATGTATTCTGTGAACTCCATTAAGATTTTCACACAAAAATAGAAAAAAAACAGTAAATTTTGGGGGTTCCCCATACTTAGAACTGAACCTCAAAAATGTTTTATATTATGTAGGTCTTCAAAAATTATATTGAGGTTTGTAATTAAATTTTTTCCAAACTTAATAGTTTACGCGGGAGACACTTCCAAAGTGCTAAAAGTGTGTCCCCTGTAACTTCTAAATTAAGAGAATGATACAACTAAAAAAATATATGATGCAACATTACCATGCAAACTTCCACCAAAAATTGGTTTGAAGGAGATCTAGTAAGTAGTTTTTTAACCCCCTCCCCCCCATATGTAACCCCATACCTAAACAAATCTTTTTTTTTTGTGAAATAACCAGGAAACGAGCACGGGTCGCCTGAGGGTCAGCGATTACTGCCGCCCGCGGACACTCGCAACACCAGAGGAGCATAACTGACGTTCCTGATCCTTAAAATCCCCAATTTTAAGGATCAGGATCCCTTGGGCCTCCGGCAAAATACTAAGTACTTTTCTTTATAATATTAGTTTAGATAAAATAAACAAGGCACGTTGATGCACTTGATGTGGGCAGTTGTGGAGAAATCTGCATACTAAATCGCCATGTTTGCCTCCTCTCTACATCTGCATCTCTGCCGGTAAAGGAAGGTGTTATTATCATAAAACGACATCATATTCATACCCACTTACTAATATAGCTAACATTAATTTCACCGCATAATTCTAGCTTTTTCCCGCGGCTCCGCCCGCGTAAATACAGTATCCCACGGGAACGGTCATTTTCCCGCAATAAACATATGCCTATGTCCTTCCCCGTGGTCTACTTTATATCTGTACCAAATTTCATGATGATCGCTAATGTAGTTTTAACGTGAAAGCGTAACAAACAAACTCTCATTTACATTAATAATTTTAATATTAAGTAAGGATAGTATACCTATACCTTTCTTTAACGTACTTTTTTCTTTATTTCGAGTTTCAAAAACTATCTTCAAAATCCCTTTGAGAATTAAAAATATAGTTTAATACTAGATACGGTGTATAATATGTGGATACGGTGGCTTAACGAACTCGTGAAAATCTTATGAAATTATTCTTAACAACAAACGCACAAGAATTGAAACTATTATTATGATGTAGGGTTTTAGAGGCACATTAAAAGATAGACCAGGTTAAACATAAATATTAAATATTACTTTATTATTGCTTGTTACTTGCTTAATTCTTATAATTACTTATGGCAAGACGACACAATTTACTTAAAAATAATTTCGTTGTACTTCAGATGCAACATGTTTTTGTACATAATACTTAATATTAGGTTTATTTAAAAAAAACCCATACTAATTATATTTTTCTCGTGCTTATATAAAAGGAATACATAGAAAGTGAAAAGCGTATTGTACCTACCACATTTTATTGGCAATGCCACTAAGCAAGCTATCTTCAATATCACTTCACTGCGAACAATACATATAGAGTCAGAAACGTATTGTACCTACTACATTTTATTGGCAATACCACTAAGCAAGCTATCCAACAATATCACTTCACTGCGAACCAGAGCGAGTACAATAAAAATAGTGACGTAAGCAAAAAGAAAATCGTGTCTTAAACCAAAGTTTATACAATTACAAAACTACTTATTGTATATAGGTAATTACAAACTCCTTAGTATATTCACGTGTATTGGACTACATAGGACGTTGTGACTTGTGATCGTTTAGTAGAGACCATGCGGTGCGACTAGTGCTGGGGCGTGAGCGACGTGGGCTACTGGAGCTACCACCTGGAATAACAGGAGAACATGAATCACTGTCACTAAAATCGTAGATTATATGCCGACCTCTGTGGCTCAGTGGTTCAGTACGTTGGTGCTCAAGCTGAGGGTCGAGGGTTCGAATCCCGCCGAAGGAACAAAATGTTTTGCTGTGTTCCTGGGTCATGGATGTGTATTAAATATGTGTATACTTTGATAAAAATCTTAAATATATGTAGGTATGGTATAAAAGTATTATAAGTATTATATACCTACTTCCCGTTTTCTTGTATCAGTAACACAAGTTCTTCGGTTACTTAGCACTGCGCCAGATTGACGTGGTGTGAAGCATCCATAGATATTATTATTATCTAATTAAATAAAAGGCAAACCTGACTGACTCATCTATCAACGCACATCCAAAACTACTGAACGGATTTTGTTGAAATTTGGCATACAGATAGTTGTAATGACATAGGAAACCGCTAAGAAAGGATTTTTGAAAATTCGCCCCCTAAGGGGTTTAAAAAGGGGTTAAAATTTTGTATGGAAACCGAACTCCACGCAGACGAAGTCGCGGGCAAAAGCTAGTTATTATTATACGTGCGGCTTTGATCCAACCGATGATAGGAGAACACGAAACTGTCAGTATCTTTCTGCCTTAAAATTTCAACGCGTAAGAGTCAGTTCACATTGCTATGATACGCGACGCGACGCATCGCTGCATTTTTAAGATAAAGCTCTATTAACTACACAAAAATATACACGTTGCACACGAATCAGACATACAGTGAACATGCTCAGTGAAGCACGGTCCAACTTGACATTCGAACTCTTACAATGAAACTTGTATCGTGTTGTGTAATGAATATAGTTCAATTTTGAATAACAAATGCTTTGGTTTCGGTGTGAATGTGAATTGACCCTTAGGTGTTGTCACAGTGACCATGGAGGAATTATATATGTATAACCGCTTCTGTGTCGTTTTAACACATTTAAGGTCAACGTAGATTAAACTTATCCTTATTCATTTATTGTAAAATATTCAATGATATCAGTATCTAATTTCCGTCCTCCCTTATGCACAAGATGCTTTGCGCAAGATGACTCAACGCAACATTTAGAGAAATCATGTTTGAGCAACAGAACCAGCACTGTCATTACTTAAATTTAATATTATATTAGCCACTGGATACTTGTTGATTATTAATATACTAACAAATAGAACTACAAAAAATTCTACATTATCACAAAGTTCGGCTTTCTCGATTTTGAAGTCATTACAGTAGAGATGACTAGACTCATAAGAGTCTCATAGACTCGAGTTAACTCGAATAAGCTCGAAAGGAGACTGAACATCGTGGGCCCTAATGTAATGGAATGAGATATGGTTTAAAAGATTCGTCCTATTTTTTAGACCTAGAATTTAAAAAATCATCGCAATTCTCAATCCGGGAGCCGAGAAGAATAAGAAAGGTTAGGTTTCGTGATATCGTCCATTTATTTAATCGATTTCAGTATTATAGTAAATACTTTTTGCAGAAGATATTGATATTTATGATTGATGTCAATTTTGTCACAGGCCGTTGACGTTTTGAGTTTTGATTCACTCGTTTCATGTTTTCTATAAATTCTAATGCGTTTTGAGTGCCTTCCTAAATAGTTTTATTTTCAACTTTCCTTTCATTATTACAGAATCAAAGTCATAAAACTTTAAAAAATATATTTTAGTCTACGGCTGTCGTAGAGGAAATGCGGCTATTCTTATGTACGCCTCTTTTGTAATTGACGAACTGTTGGGAGCCTGCTGAGTGTTCAATGTTCATGTTACGGTTTACGGTTTAAGACTTTTTATTTCTCAATAAGAATTTACATAATTCACTTACTTGAGAACAAGAACAAACTTCATTAACACACCAGTACAAAACACAGCTTACAAATTATATTATGTAACATTAAAAACAAGGAATTTATAAGAACACACCAAACTGTTTCAATACAAATTTATAACTATTAATCTTAATCTTGTGCATTCAAAAGTATAGGGTAGTTGAAGATATTCGCTATTCATCGAACTCAGTGTTATCTAAAGCTCGCGTACACTGTCAAGCTATACTTTTGAAAGCAGTAGATATTACATCCTTATAGTCTTACATTTAATGTTTCGGCTTAGTTCTTTTTAGTAACATTTTAGTGTATATGACGTATATATAATTTTTTATTTTGTTGATATTTTTATGAAATTGCGGTATTATCTAGTATATAAGATTTTAATTGTCTTTTATATGAATTCAAAGATTTTGCCTGCTTAATATCTGATGGTAGTTTATTGTAAATTTGTGCTCCTTCGAGTAAAATACATTTTTTTCCGTAGTTAGTCCTAGCATTATTTAGATATATATTGTTTGATGTCTAGTTTTAATCTTTTGTACACTACCTTTCGTAGTAAAGTTTATTTGGGTATGTATTTCATTACTTAATATTTTTTTGATTAACATACATGTATTAAATTTATATGTTTGGTTTATTGTAAGAATTTTTGTATCTTCATAAATTTTTTCAGTATTTTCTAAAAATTTGTAATTAAATAAGGCCTTTATTAATTTATTTTGTGTAATTTGTAGTACTTTGAGATCTGTTTTTGATGCAGTTCCCCATACTTCTACGAGGTATTCTAAATGGGGCTTCACCATTGAGTTATATATTATGTATTTTACTGATTTAGGGAGGCAATGTGCTATGTTGTGAAGAGTACCACATAATGGTATAAGTTTTTTCCTTATGTACTCTAAATGAGGTTTCCAGGTTAGCCTATTATCCAGATATAAGCCGAGATATTTCTCTTTGCTGACTTCATTTATAGGTTCATTATTTATAGTAAGCGTAGGATAGCTAGGTATTTTTTTGTTTTTTGCAGAGAAAATAATGTAGTTAGTCTTAGATGTATTAAGGGTTAGTAAATTATTTTGCATCCAATTATAAAGCAAGTCGAGGTCTTTTTGTGCCTTTTTTATTATATGAGTTATTGAGTAACCAGAGTAAAAAAGGCTAGTGTCATCAGCATAAAGAGTCATATCACCTTGCAAACCTACTTTGTGCAGATCATTAATATAGATTAAAAATAATAACGGTCCTACTATAGATCCCTGCGGGACACCAAAGTATATTATTTCGGCTTCACTTTGTGCATTATCTAATTTAGTAATTTGATGCCTATTTGATAAGTATGATTCTATTAGTTTGTAAGCTTGGCCATCGATTCCAGCAGATCTTAGTTTGGATAGGAGTTTTGGATGACTTACTGTGTCGAATGCTTTTTTTAAATCTATAAAAATACCTACAGTTATCTTTTTTTTATCTATATTGAGCTTTATCGATGTCACTAAGTCCATGGCCGCTGTCAATGTGCTAGATTTAGGTCGAAACCCATATTGTTTTTTAAAGAAAAAGTTTTTTGATTCTAGAAATTTTGTGAGACGCTTATGTATAATCTTTTCAAAGACCTTTGACATAACAGGTAACACTGATATCGGGCGATAATTCCCAGGGTCAGTTTTAGTGCCGGTTTTGTAGATTGGACTTACTTTTGCAAGTTTTAGGGAGTCTGGAAATAGACCATCGCTAATACATTTATTGATACATTTTACAAAGTTTTCTAGTATAAGATCCTTTACACATTCAATTGATTTGGTGGATATTCCATCCAGACCTACACTGGTATTTAAATTAAGGTTGTTTATGATTTCAGCTACTTCATCAATATTGGTTTTCTGCAGTTCAGTTAATATGTGTTCATTGGTATTTAACGTAGGTATTATTGTTGTTGGAGCCGGCAAATGAAATTTCTTCGGAATTTTCTTCGCCAGCTCGTACCCTATGCTACAGAAAAAGGAATTAAAACATTGACATATTTCCCGTATATCTGAAACAGTACCAGAATCAGTTTGTAGTCTGGGTGGAATATAACGATCCTTTGTTTTACCACTAGCTAAACTATTAATGAGCTTCCACATTTTAAGTGGATTCTTATAACAATTTTGAAATAAATTAAGATAGTACTGTTTTTTTGCAAATTGAATGCTATTGTGTACCTTACGTCTCTGTTGCAAAAACAGTTGCTTAATATCTTCGTTTTCAGGTGATTCTTGCCAATTCTTCCATAGAGCGTTTCTTGTGTTAATAGATGCCAAGATATCCTTATTAATCCAGTCTTGATTAAGTGAGTTTTGGTATTTATATTTCCGTTCTTTTGACTGATTTACAGCAGTCATTATTTCCTTTTGAAGCTCAGAGTAATCATCTTGAATGGAAGTCATTCGAGTTTTTATTGTATTGTATAGTTTTTCATAGTTCAGTTTTTCATAAGTTATTTTCTTGTTAAATTTAGGTAGAGGTCTTTTAATTTCGAGATAAATTTGTCTATGGTCCGAGAAGGGTGTGTCTATTAAGGTCACGTGAAAACAGTTATCTTTAAGAGTTGTAGCAACGTGATCTATTATAGTTGAAGTAGTTGATGTTTTACGAGTACAGTGATCTTTGTCTATTTTGTTTAAAATTTTTATTCCATTTTCTTTAAGCATGTATTTATATTCCTTAATTTCTTTTTCGTTGCTAAGTAGATTAATATTAAAATCACCGAACACTATAATACGTTTTCTCCTTGATATCTGTTCATTATACTCAGCTAAGAAATTTTTTACATTTGAAGTAGGTTGTTTATATATAGCTCCAATATCTAATGAAAGGTTATTGAGATGTATCCATAAAAAATGATTAGATTCATAAGTTTTTTCTTCTAGAAATTCATGTTTTACATCGTTGTGTACATAAATTGACACTCCTCCTCCTTTTGACATCATTCTATAATTGTAATAGTGTTTGTAGTTTTCTATATTTAGTCTTAGGGCCTCTTGTTCATTCTTAATCCAGGTTTCAGTTACAATTATAACATGTATGCGTTTATGCAAAGTATCTATAATACATCTAAGTTCATCATGTTTGCCTTTTTTTACCATGCTTCTTGCATTTGTATATAAGAAATTTATTGTTTTCGTGTCTGTTGTTATTTCTTTATAATTATCTGTTACTTTAAATGATGTGCGTGTAGTTTTGTCTAGAATGGTTTCCGATATTGCGGTGGTTTCTAGTTTTTTGATATATCTTTTATAATTTTGGGAACTCCCTTAACATATTTTATTTTTAAATTTTCTTCTCCATTTTCTCTTTTTCTTTCTAATTCAATTTTAAGATTTTTCATATGATTCTGCTGTTGTATAGTTTGGTCAGGATAGATCTTCACTTCCTCGACGTTATTTTTATTTTTGTTACGTAGGAGTATTTTCGGAGTTTCATCGTTAGAAAAGCATACTTTTAAGGGCCTCGTCTTGTTTGTATCGTATTTTCCAAGCCGCATAAGTCTTTTATAGTTTGGGCAAGACGGATAGACACTATTTATTATTTGTTCTATAATACGTTTGTCAGCTTCTTTTCTCTCCTCCCACTTTGTAGAATTCTGTTCAGCTACACCTACAACAATTATATTTTTACTTCTTTCGTTGCGCTCCTGAATTTCCGCAATAACTTCATCATATGAATTACTTCTTGTCATTGATATGTCAGAAAACGAAGACTTTTTAGTATTCATTTCATCCTGCAGACTTTTGATTTTTGACGCATTCGAGCTACATTTAATTTTTAATTCCTCTATTTCTGATTTCAGACTATTGTTTTCAGCTATTAAATATTCTGTGGTATTTTTGATGTCTTTCAGCTGCTCTCTAATTGAGAAAGTGTTATCATTTATGGCACTTATGGTTTGGTTATGGTGTTTAGTTGTTTCCTTCAATATGTCTAAGATTTCCTTCCGAAAATTATTTAGTTCACTTGTATAATCGTTTTCACAGGTTTTCCTCTTCTTTCTTCCTGTAAAATCTTGAGAACTTATATCAATAGGATTCGACAGATCTGGCTGCGAAGAACTACCTTCAGACATCATAGAAAATGTTAGGGTTTTCTTAGGTGAATGTTTAACGCTCATTTTTTATCGCTTAGATATATCTCTTCTTTAGGTGGACGCGATGTTTTATATCAGACTGATGCACCGGTTTCGTTGCAGGCTACGTATTCAATTTTAAGTCTTATTTTCGTAGTTATAATACTCTAAATTGAAGTTTCTTGGTTTTAATTTGTATTATTGTAAAGCAAAACACTTCGTAGACACGTCTGTTCACTGCGCTTGCACCGGACGAATTGTTAAATGTTACGTGTGTCATGATATAATGGTACCTTAGCTGGACGAGGTATTAGGATCATAATACTCCACCTGGATAATTTCTTCACGACATTTTAATCTTTATAGAAGACAAATAAACTATATTATACAACATTAAAATTGTTTTGTTTTCTGTTGCTTATAAATTATATTATATTCCGGTTTTATATTATTATTTATTGTTAATAAGTTATCATACTATCATTATTTATGATTATTTAGATAGATAATATTCTATTATTTTGACCTCACTAAACATCACTAAACAGTTCATAACTTTATTCTCAGATTGCCAAAAGTTACACAATTTTCAACAAGACTCTCATTAATCTAAATCTATCTATATATATCATTTTTATCTTATTACATTCTTAGCCCAATAATGTATGAAATGGTTTCGGTCTCCTTTAGTTTTTTAATTAATTCTGACAATTTAAAAATACACACGAGCTAAGGAGAACCATAACTCGTGTATATTTTTAAATTGTCAGAATTAATTAAAAAACTAAATTCGTTCTCGGTGTTATTTTTATGTAATAATCATATAAAATTATATTATCAGAGGTTATTTTATCTTCGAATTGTTTTATTCATTTTTATTTAATTTTTCTATCATAATCCATGATAGTTTTTTCTAATAGAAAATATATAGAAAAAATACGAAAACGAACTTGTAAGCTTTGTTTAAATGAAATGTCACTTTTATGTTGCACCTATTAAAAAGCAGTTTCGTGTCTACTCAAATGAAAAAAATTTAAACCTTTATTTTAGTAGGTTCTCCTAAAACAAAGAGTTGAATGGAAGAACAAATATGTAAAAAAATGTAACAAATCATACAGTTCCCGCTACTCTAGTCGTGTGAGTCGAATGCAATTCACAGTAACCTAAATTTCAACTCGACAGCCCGAGTTCTATTCTTTCCGAGTAGGCACATCTCTACATTATAGTAAGAAGTCCACTAAAGTTATGAAGACCCTCTTTTGACTGTAATGACCTGACGCTATGAGTTATGACCCACTGCACCGCATCAAATATTTTACATGAAAAGGGAAGCGTGTAAAATTTCAAGATCTCCCAGATAGAGAGATGATCTTGCGGCAACAATTCACGACACAATGATAAAGCTGTGACTATATGATCCGGAATCCGGTAGGCCGAGGAAAATTCAGAGCATTGAGAATAGAAATCCGCATGCGCTAATACTAATGAGCTGAAAATCGAACACAATTGTCGAGTCAAATGTCAATGTCACATATGACAGCTCGACACTCGACACTTCGATTTTCAACTCTATTATATTAGCGCAGAGTTCTATTTTCAGTGCTTTGAACTTTCCCGGGCCCGCTGGATTCCGGATCATATAGTCCTAGTCCAATGTATTTTTTAAAAATAAACTAACCGGATGCACAGCATGTCCGGTCCGGTGCACGACGGCGTTGAATCCGGTGTGGTCGTCAGCAGAGTAGTTCACCACACGCGTCGTGCCGTCGGGCTCTACCAAGGAGTAGCTTCCTAGAAGAACAAGTATGTATAAATATGGTGCAAATATTCTAAAATTGTTTTTTAATCAGTGATCCACGGTATCAGTCCGCAGTCTCATCTAAGAAAAAATGCAAATAAACAAATTGCAGCAAGTCTCGTAATAACTCACGGGCGGTGTCCGAGACTGACTGAAGTGAAGAGTGAGTGAAGTAAATGGTCCGAAATTTTTTGATGTTCCTTTTTCTTAAGATTGTAATAATAATTCTTTCCTTGTAAACGTGCTTGATTTTCTTGAGGTCCGTAGACTGGAAAGGGTTAAGAAACGCTGTTCTAAAGCATTTTTGCGTGGTCAAATAGGTAAGGAAGAGACTTGAAGAGGGTTGAATTAGTTACAGACCGAGTGTTATTGGCAAGCGTATATGGATAGGGAATATAGATGGAACGTAAGATGCTACTGCGACCAGCAAACCAGCCAACCAAGTTCTCTGGCCGCGGTTACCGATCGCACAATGCGGGTCGCGGGGATTGTTAATATAAATTCATTCTAAGCAGTGGCTTATTAGATGTCATAATATTATGAAACGTGTATGTTTTTGTGTAGTGTAAGTTCAATTTTGAATAGCCATCTTAAAGATGATCTGACCCTAACGCATATTATGAGGTACATGGACCGCAATTTAACATTTGACATTCACTGTCCCCTTCATAACAGTACATTCATTCCTCCCATGCCGCTATAACTTCATTGCCAGCCAGCTAGCCGATAGGCAGACTCATTGATTGGGTTAAATCCAGACGATATTATTTTTACTTAAAGAAGCACTTTTTACGTACCTTTAACAACATCACCGTCTCTGGCTTCTTGTTGCGATTTAATGTCACCGGTGTGTGGGTCCTTCACACCATAGTTGAAGGCATATTTTGGATATGACTAGAAAACAAAACAAAAAGTAACATAGAACATTCGATAAGACATCACGGTATTCGCTGGGTGCGCAGTACTAGGTGGGGGTATCATAATCGATCGCAGCGCTCATGGTGGCAAAAAGTAGAAATAATGTAGGCTCTGTCATCTGTCAATGCCGAAGCAATCTTTAATTTTCTAAAATTCTAAAAGCGTTTTTTAAGGTATCAAAGTTTTAATATTATACATCTATGTATTAAAGTAACAGATTTTTGTCTGATAATGCGGGCTTCAAGTATAGAACTCTGTCCTTGTTTTGTTCTTAATTCCGCTACATCTCGGACATGTCCAGCAGATACCAACAATTTTCCTTTACAAACGGTTTGTGGTTGAAATTTTATATTGAGTGATACTCACAAACTCGGTCTTTAAAATAATACTCATTTTGATCTGAAAACAATATTTAATATATTACTAAAATTTAATTAAATTAAATTTATTATTATTTAATAAAACCATTAAAGTAGCTTTATCTTCTTGTTTAACAGTAAAACTACAATTAAAAAAGAAGTAAGCAAACCCAGATATAACCAAAATAAAACACACTTTTGAATATATTTTACATACCACATTTAATTTGAATGCCCAAAAATGATTACACAACACTGTCCACCCAAATCACAGTAATTTTGAAGTTTACATTAATAACACAATAGTATTTTTAGGGTTCCGTAATACTAAATGAACCCTTATAGTGTCGCTCTGTCCGTCTGTCTGTCTGTCCGCGCCTCTAGCTCCTGTAATTATGAATATAAATTGATGAAATTTGGTACAGTTATAGATTGTGTATAGATCACGGTTTCGGGATCATAAAAAAATAATAATTTTATATTTTAGGGGTGGCTCTCCATATATGTGAAGTGGGGATGAAAAATAATTTTTCACTCTACCCCATCGTGTGGAGTATCGTATAATAGGTCTTTTAAAATAAAGGCAAGGATAGATACGTTACTTTTTTTATAAAGTTGACCATTTTCTAGTAATCGGCCTCCAAAATAGTTTGTAAGTTGGTCCCCCCCCTAGCATTTTATAACTATAGGAGATAGAAACTTGCAAATTTCCATGCTGATAGATCATGCTAAAAACTCTTTAGGAAAATTATTGTTTTAATATTTTATCACAATGCCGCCAAAAAATTTAAAAACGCCAGAACGGTCAGAGCCAACAAAGTTGCGAACGCTAGGTGGCGCTGAAGTCGTGCACGGAGCGAATACCTGGCAGAGTCAGATTATCATTGGCATGGCTACGCGTTACGCATTATTTAGGTTAGGACCACGTTACCATATCATATTATGTTAGTTTGATATTTATCTACAAATTCTCTTATATAGGCAGTAGGCACCATTCAATCTATCGACAAGTCGGCTTGAGCAGTTTGATTGGGAATTGTATCAAGTAGAACTAACCGGCTGACCGTTTATGCGCATGGATTGGCGTATACGTCTATATACTCTGTCTACTAAACGTCAATATGGAACTTATCCGATCCAATCGTTTTCATCAAATTATTTTTAAACAAAAAATTAAACCGACTTCCAAAGTAAAAATACACAAAAAAGTATGAAATAAAACTTAATCTCTATATAATTCCCCTTTCAAATTCGGCTAAAATTTTTACTATTTCTCTACTCAATCTTATTAATTTTGAAATCGGTACCAGCCCAAACAATATTCTACAATATTTTATAGAACTTACGTTCATATTTGCTGGTACCGACTTCAAAATTAATAAGATTGAGTAGAGAAATAGTAAAAATTTTAGCCGAATTTGAAAGGGGAATTATATAGAGATTAAGTTTTATTTCATACTTTTTTGTGTATTTTTACTTTGGAAGTCGGTTTAATTTTTTGTTTAAAAATAATAATTTCATGCTTTTTAGTTATATATTTTGTTAAGTTATTATTAATACGTCTTAAGAACGTCTAAACTAAACGATCGAATGTATAATTGAATACGCGCCAAGCTTCCATTAGGTATTGTTATTAAGATGATGATGATGATTACTGTAAGTTATAAAGTGGCATATGCTTGCAGTTCTTTAAACAATGCCGAAATTTCCAAACGCATATATTTAAAGACTGAAGAGTTCTGTACATTGCTTTTGGATCCAGGGTATACCTTGGTACAATATCTTATTTTTTGGTAGCATATGCTTGTGTTACTTCAGTAAAAGTAAAAATCACTATATGTGTGGATATAAATTTCGAGGAGTTTCCTCGATTCCTCATGGATCGCATCATCAGGTTTCCACTTTAGTGACTAAAGGACCAATTTCGAATTAAACCCTTTACAACAACAAAATAATTTTGCAAATAGGTCCATAAACGGAGAGTAATGTTCAAAGATCTCCGTGTTAATATCAAATACTAAGAGAAATACCTTTTATATCATCATAATGTGATGATGTATGGTGTGATAGTGGTGATGATGATGATGATTACTCTAACTGACATGGTGGCATATGCTTGCAGTTCTTTAAACAACGCCGAAATCCCCAAACATGTATCTATAAGGAGTCAGGAGTTCTGTTCTGTACTGTTGGATCCAGGGTATACCTTGGAGCAAAATCTTACTTTTTGGTAGCATATGCTTGAACTACTTCAGAAAAAGTCGAAATCACCATATGTGTCCATATAAATTTCGAGGAGTTCCCTCGATTCCTCATGGATCCCATCATCAGGTCACGACTTTGATATCAAAAGGACCAATTTGGGATTACACCCTATACATCACAGAAAAAATTTTGAAAATCGGTCCACAGGCGGCGGAGTAATCGTTGAACATACAAAAAAAATAAAAAAATAAAAAAAATATATACAGCCGAACGTATAACCGCCTCCTTTTTTGGGAAGTCGGTTAAAAATAGATTGGACGATTGATTGTATGGTGTATGGCTACAATAACATAACTACTGTCATAACGATACTGCTATCTATACTTAATATTATAAATGCGAAAGTGTGTCTGTCTGTCTGTCTGTTACCTCTTCACGCTTTAACCGCGCTGAACCGATTTTTATAAAATTTGGTATAGACATACTTTGGGTCCCGGGAAAGGACATAGGATATGTTTTATCCCGAAAAAGTAGTGTTCCCGCAGGATAATGTATTCACGCGGGCGGAGTCGCGCGGATAATCTAGTAGTACCTATAATCCAAACTGATCTTAAAATAATAAATCATTGGATTTCTATTAATTAATATCTATATACAGAGTTGTCCTTACATGGCACCCCGCAGATAACTCATCTAAACGCTGTTAGTGAAAGCACTAGTACCTTAATTTATCACGGTTGGTTTAAATTACTGCCCACTACTATCGCCTCCTACGCGACGGTGTAATGTTCTATTTGCCATATTTCTCTAAATGACCAACATTAATATAAGGTCTATAGTGAAATGTGATACAAAACGTTACTAAGTTTAGAATGTGAGTCTATTTCTATCATAGATAAATCATTGGTCATGCTGGACACTCGACAAGATAGAGCGCTACTAACAACAACAGAGGCTTTAGCCAAAATGCGTTTGATAATTCACGAACGAACGAACTTCGAAATCAAAAATATATAGGTTTGACATAAGTCATCGCTAAGTGACATGTTCGAATTTCGCCGTCGAAATTATCGAATGCATCTTGACTAGAGGCCCAGCTACGTCAATGTGGCAACTCATTATTGACAATAGATTTACATAATATGTGACAAATTCTAGTGTGCGTGAAAAATTGTGACAGCTACTCAAATTTTCCCCGATTTAATGGGAAAAATCTTATGCTGTTGTCTATTAGTTGAGTTATTGGTAATAAATGTAGCTCAGAAAATACTTAAAAACTAGCTTTTGCCCGCGACCTCGGAAGAATATTTATTGCAGTAATTGCCAATCACCCCAGGGTGTCTTGTAGAGCGCCCAGCGTGACAAATGATTTGTCTATGATCGCAACATCTCTAAAAATTGCTTTCAATGAACTTTTTACGTTACCTATTTGTAATTGTTCGTGAAAAAACATAGAGATTTTTTATTCTTAAATCTTAATTTATTCAAAATTTACAAAAGGATTCAAAGCCGTTGTAAAGGCTGAGTTCAGATCACTGGCCCGTTAGTAATATATTATATTCTTTGACTGTGCCTAGTTTTTTTTAAAATCAATTATTAGGTATTAGTGTTAGAGATAACTCCCTTTAAGATTTAACAATCTAGAGAACAGGTCAGATTGGCTGAAAAACACCTAAAAACCTTTACAAAAGTGCAAACTAATTTTCAACTCAATTCAAATAATTTGAAAATTAAAATATTAAGATTTTAATAGCGGGAGCTATGGATTTTGATGAAGTTCTGTCACATTCTAGCTTTATATCAAACTAGCTGTTGCCCGCGGCTCCGTCCGCGTAAATATAGTATCCCTCGGGAACACTGTACTTTTTCGGGATAAAAAGTATCCTATGTCCTTTCCCAAGATTCAAAGTATGTCTGTACCAAATTTCATCAAAATCCGTTCAGTAGTTTTTGCGTGAAAGAGGAACAAACATCCATCCATCCCCACAAACTTTCACATTTATAATATTAGTAGGATGACAGAGATAAAACTTCTAAAGGTGTCAACGTCGTGAAAGAGCCAAAAAAACCCAAAGAAACAATGAACTCACAACAGGATGAGCTACATGGGCTACGGCGACGGGCGCATGGATGAGGGGCGCGTGGCCTATCACACCGCCAACTCCAACCCCCAAACCGCCCCACTGCGGCGCCGCCAACGCGCTACATACGCACGAGAGGAGTACTAACACCTGGAAAAGAGTGCTTTTGAATATTCTACTTTTCTGTGATTGATTATTTTACATTTGGATAACAAACTGATTGTACACAATAAAGTATATTTTCATTTCATTTCATAATATATTCAACACTTCAAGAGCAAGAAAACAGTGCTTTTGCAAAGAAAGAATAACTGTTGTAATAAAAGAAAAATTATTGTAATTGAAATATTTTTAATATTATTTTTTAAGAAATATTACTTTAGGTCTTATCACTTCCATTGACTAGCTTTTATTTGTAACTTTAAAAGCTTTTAATACTCCTATTTTATATACCTACGATCAAATAGACTTACCAGCATTGTGTCCAAAATTCCGTATGTACTTAACTAGTCGCGACAAGTCACCTGTTGACTGAGTTGCAATAGTACCTTAGGCTTTTAAGTAAAGAACCCCTCCATGCGTCCGCGCATGCCCTACACCTACAAATACCTAGCACTCAGATAGTATGTGTTACAAATACTTCAGTGTTATACAATTCGATTAATTTGATCGAATATTTCAGGAATCTAATTCGGTGTACCTATTTCAAGCGTATGACAATGTTAAAAAAACCGGCCAAGTGCGAGTCGGACTCGCACACCGAGGGTTCCTGTATTACAAACCTGTAGTGATTTTGTTATAACTTAAAGGTATTATAGACGTGAGTATTTGTTATGAAATTCAATTTAATACCTCTACGCGTTTAAACGTAGTAAGTTTAAAATTATTAAAAATACTACTATATGATGTAACTAAAAATTGACGGTCTTCTTAATTGTTCCTTTATTTGTGCTATAAGATGTTGCTTCGTGCCAAATTTCAAGATTCTGAGTTCACGGAAAGTACCCTGTAGGTTTTGAGTTTGCGAGTGTCGAAAATTTGCGTAATTTTGCGGCATTAACTGCTGTATCTCTTGATTACGTTAGCTTAGAAGTTTGATTTTTTTACAGCTCCAAGGGACCGTAGACTTTAGTATGTGATATAAATTACAGCTCGATATCTCCACGCGTTCCTTAGAAAAAGGGTCTTGACAGACATTCGGACGGACAACAAAGTGATCCTTTAAGTGTTTCGTTTTTTTCCTTTCGAGGTACGGCACCCTTACAACTATGCCACTTTAATATTATGTTACCAAGACAAAGCAAACAGCAATACACGCACCATATTATTATTATAGACATGGTTTAATAAGTAGCAATATAGTAAGAAACTAGTAATTAATATAATATGTGATACAATATTAACCAACATCAAAAAATTTTCATATTCAATTTCGTCAGGATTTTATTTTAATCATAATCGCTTAGCTTTAATCCGAAATAAATTATTAAGTACCTATAGTATTATTATTGAACATCGATAAAAAATGCTTGATATTTTTAGCTTTTTTTGCTCTACATACAACACACAAACAGATACATAAACAAATGTCAATCTCGAAACAGAATAAAACTACAAAAAAATATTGTAGGTGAAGAAATCGTTAACATTTTTTCCCACAAGCATTTTTATTTCTAGCCCAATATGACACAGAATGTGGTGGACCATAAAAGGTGAATTTTTATCAACTATAATAGCCAACACTGGACTTATATAGAGTTTGTGAAATAACTTTCGTTTTGAAATCAGCGTTTGAACAGTATCGTACTAAAATCCACTCGGATCATTGTATTGAGGCTAACTGCAGTTCGATATATACTTGGCGCAGTTTAGCTTCTACTCTACAATAATAACTTAGGCCTTTGCATCCGTTAATGGATGATTTATACAGTATTCTCCGAGCGAAGTAACCACTCTTGAAATACTGAAGTGCCTGGGACAGTTGGTTTTTAAATGTCGTATGGTAGCCCAAGCACATACGGCATTCTCACAACATAGTCAGCCTAGTCCAGAGGAATGAACTGGTCAATAGGTTTGGGGCCAACTATGTGCGGGTTTCCTCATGATGTTTTCCTTCACCGTTAGAGCGTCGGTATAATGTACTTGAGATCTGAAAAGTCTCACTGGTACACACCACAACCTGGGATTCGAACCTGCATTCTCTCGAGTGCAAACCAAACGGTCTACACATTAGGCTACGGAGCTCACAATAATAGAGTTACTGTAATACATACATACATACATACATATAATCACGCCTTTTTCCCGTAGGGGTAGGCAGGACCGCCTCTTTCCCGTAGGGGTAGGCAGAGACCACTAATCTTCTTTCCACTTGCTACGATCCTTACATACTTCTTTCGCTTCGTCCACTTTCATTCTTACCATCCATTCCTCCTCTTACATTCAACGTAGCCAAGCGTCTCTCCATGGTCCGCTTTAACTATAATAATATGATTAATAAATAATACGGAGTGAAATAATTTGTACTGTTATGAGCTAACTAGACAGAGGTCACAAAAAAGCATAGAGTTAAGAGGACGTTAGAATCTTATACCTTAAAACCCTAACTAAGTGCACTTCACTTTTACAAGGACTAAAAAGTTACTAGAAGTAAAGCACAAAGAGCTTTAGATATTATATAATGTATAATGTGATATAAGTATCAAGATTATTTTGTTCTGAGTTTAAATGAGTATTAGTACTGGTCATAAATCTCGACGAACAAAACAATTAAACGATATCCGTTGTTGAACGTCGATAAATCGTCCGTGATTGAGCGCGGAGATCCATCACGATGCACAATATACGATGCATTACAAACTGAAGTGCATCGGCTCTATTCGTTCTATTGATTTAAATCGAAGTTAATCGATTCATTAAATTCCTCTGAAGCGTTGTTTTGGTATTTAAATTAGAATTGATTTTGAATTTTACTTTTTTAAATTATCATACGTCGATTTAATGATTTTATAAAAAAAATGTAAACTTGTTGATTTAAGACATAGAAGATTGCAATTTACGTACTATCAATCACCAGTAGCAAGTAGCAACGCTCCGGTAATAAGTGTATGTGATAAATTATTTCCCGTGTTTCTTAAAGCGGCGTATCCACTAGGCATCAATTGACGCGCAACACGTGATAACGTTGCAAAACGACGCGTGAAATTGCCAGCTGGCGCGCAACTAGTAGTAGATGCGTAGACAGACAACGTTATTCAACAAAACTACCGAGCTAATTCCCAAAATAAAGTTACATTGATAATAATATCGTCTTATTCTATTTATATTTAGAACTTTCATTCTACCACTAAATGGTGTGCAACATAATATTAAATCTAATACATTATAATTGACACTTATTTATAAGAGTATAACAAACAAAACATTTTAAACATTAAAATACATCAATTATAACACTCAGTTCTTACTGAATTAATAATAATGATGCACAATAATTATATTTAAATAAGATTTTTACTATAATCCAGATTTCCCTAACTTTCAACATGTTGGGCAACATGTCGCACGCCAAACATTGCCTCGTGTATACGAGGCTTAAAAGTTTCATATTACTATTATTACACATAGGAAATTAATCAAAGAAGATTGAACTGCCACCTAGTAATTAAAATACAAAGTTCATATTCACATCACCCTCTAAGCATGGTGGTACTCGTATTCCCTAGCTAGCATATAGGATTTCCTTGTGTCAGAACAAGACTTATGTGTCCAAATACTGCACCTGCATCTTGATAATTGAATTTAAATGCACCGCAGTTCCAGTGATACAACTTTCTCTATTAAGATATGTGTTATGGCCTAGTTACTAGCAGGTGGTATATATGTTATATATGTAATTGTAATAAGCCTTACCATACCCGATAAATAACAAAAAAATAATAGGCGTTGCGATGGTAAGGGCATTGCACACCGCCTGTCTCTACAAGCGTGAAAGACTACTCTACTATTTAATTCATGCTGGTAGAGACAAAGCAAATTGTAATAATTTTCAGTAAATTATGACTTTATTAATAAAAATAATATTGCAATGCACAGTCATGATGTAGATACGAACAAAAATCAAATACATACAAACGATACGTTTCGTTAAATTCATGAGGCAGATAAGTAGTTACATCTATATTTATTAAACAAAAACTTTAACTCGACTGCGTAACTTTTTTCATATGTTCATTTTATATAGCAAATCTTCAGACTCAAAAATGGATTTGGGTAGGTTGTTTAGTCGGGTAAAAATCGCTAATTATTTTTCAATTGCTTCAGTAGTAGCTAGGGTAACTAAGTTTGTAGAAATTTAGACGATGGATGTTGTTAAACATAGAATGAAAAAAATATATAGATTAGAAATCGCAACGCTTGTACTGTTATACAGCCTTATACCAGCGATCGATTGAGAGTTGTTACAAAATGACAAGCACGTCGTACGATCAAAAACAAATATGATAGCTATTCACTAATCAATCCAATTTATTATGTATTTATAATATAAAAACGTAAGCGTATTTGTTATAAGGTCAAAATTACTTTATAATACTGCAATAGTCTTCATAAACACGCAATTTAAAAAGCATTTAAGTTTTACGCCCGAATACAAGGAACGATTATTGATATTTATTTTTTGAATCCTCACCCTACAAAATCAAAATTAATAGGGTACTTCTCATAGATCTACAACTATACAATTTGGCAAGTAATATGGTAATATAATAATAATAATAACTCCCCACCGATCTCGGTGACGGTGGCCGGTTTCATTGAAACCAGGCCAGTTACGCAGGAGTAATTTTATAGTGCCCAAGTGTGTGCGCAGTACACAAGAGCACTCTCTCTTCCTTTACTCTCGTAATCCAGTGGGACGGATAACCGACACGACTGACGAGAGATGAGGCGCAGGTACGACTTTTTACATGCCCATTCGACGCATGGATCATCTTTCTTGTCAGACAATCAGGTGATCAGCCTTCATTGTCCTAACCAAACTAGGAAACTACATTTTTTTTTGTTATTCCAATGCGGGAATCGAACCCACGACCTCCGAGTCGAGAGCCAATGCTCTTACCACTGGACCACGGAGACATGGTTATATACTACAAATGCAAGAAAAATCTAAAAAATGCACATTTAGTAATTAAATAAAAAATTGAGGGTCTAAAGTCTATTATGAAAGGGTCGAAATTTCAAATCGAAGCTACTAGTTCAACTAGGGTATTATTTGTGAGAGGGCAATAAAGGACATTGATGTAAGCATACCAAAACATTTATAATTTAAAATGAAAAATGTTGTTAAAAATAATAGTTTATCCATACAACCTTTCATCGCACATTTTCAGGCTCGACAAAAACTGCAAGACATAATGAACTTTTTATGATGTTCCTACTTTGCAGTGGCGTGGGGTTCCTATAACTCTATTCCTATCGGCTTCGCTTACCACTAACCTTTTAAATACCCTCATCCAAACCCCTACTTATTATACAGCCTAGGGCTTCCCTATGAAGGAGAACCAGCCTTAACCGCTGGTAGCAGTGGCGAAGGTAGTTTGTACGGATAACGGAACCCTCGGTGGGCAGGTCCGACTTACTCTTGTCCGGTTTTTCGTAGTCAGAGCAGTTACGCACTACGTCTGATCCGAATCCGATCCGAACCCGTGAAAATATGGTCCGGAGTAGCCGTAGAACTATTTCTATGGTAGTTTACGCGCTAGATCCGATTTCCGTCATCCGATTTCTTTCCGTAATTCTAGAATCTCCATGACGGAAGGAAATTGGAAGAGACGGAGGAGTTTTTTACGGACCGAAGTAACCATAGTATTATTTGTATGAGCGACTTGTATTTGTATGAAAGGACTCATGATCAACGACGTGAGCTGTGCTGTGGCTTCGCGTTAAATCACATATTCCAAAAGATGGCTCCTGATTTGCTTGGATTTGTATCAGAGATCGGAGCAGTGTGTAAGCAATATCCGAATTCGATCCGTGTTTTCTAGATCAATATTTTCACGGGTTCGGATAGGATTCGGATCGAACGTAGTGCGTAACCACTCAGACTACTAGCTAAACCGGAAAGCTGTCGTGTGAGTAGGTACACTTTGTTTAAATCTTATTTAATATTTTTGTAAAGACATTTTTCTTTACCTAAATGTGACATTTTAAATTGGTAACAAATTACAACAACGATGTGTTTTTGTTTACAAAAACATTAAATACTAAAACATAATAATATAGGATACTAAAACTTAATATAGGATCTGAACATAGTATAGGATTATTAATCGTATCGATAGAAAGACCTTTTATTAAATTTTGAGCTGGGTTCAGATGCTGAATGTAAAGTTCAAAGTATATACTTAAGGACATGTCAGCTATCCGAACGGGTACCTGCAGCTAATATACCGGTTTGCCGAGTACCCTTTGCCCTCTGACTCAAAACGCATCTTATCTAATACCTAGTTAGAATATTCGACAGGACTGACAACGTTTCTTCATACTGTTATGCCAATTAAATCGATAGTACCTAGGTAACCGAGATTTGCTTTTGTGTATTTCATGCAGAGGCCTATCGATGAGGTAGGTATCCCTTATGTGCAGTTTGACCACCTTCTCCATCGTTTTAAGCATAAAAGAAGTGAGGCTTATGGATCTATATGACTTGAGTAAAGCTTGGTCTCTATCACGACCTTTGGGTATATATGAGACCGTAACTTTGTCTATGCCAGAGGAATGAAGCCCGACTCAAAACTCGCTCTAAATACCTTTAGTAGTGCAGGGAGGATACATAGATATTACTATTATCTATAGATATGTAGATATTACTATTATCATAATTTGTACTATTTTCTTTTCTAATCAAATAGTCTTAGAAGTAATGAAAATAATGAATTTCCTCGGCTTTTCCCAGCTGTGAGAACACCACGGGATACATAAATATATTCTGTACATAAACTTCCCTAACCCATTGTTATGAATATTAGAAATAGATTCACACGTGTTTTCAGCACAATTGCGCCCGTCTAGCGCCCGCGGGAAATAGCACGTGCCATTCCAACCCGCGCTCCGAACAGAACGGATAAATGCGCCGAACCGGCAGTCCGTTTTGGCATGTCGATGACAGCCCTTTTTCCACAGTTAAAACCGCACGTTATGACGTATTATATACGACGCCGGCAGTCCAAACCGTGACGCATTTTAGTCGCAATTACCACTACTGTTCGATCCGCAGTCCAAATCGGTCAGATCCCTCCGTGATTTGGAACGCAGTTCTTTCCGTAGTCCTAACTTTACATCTACAAGGCGCTATCCTGTACCTATTGCTACCCTAGTAGAAATGAAATCGAGTTTTTGGCAAGTACCTAACTGGCCAGTTGAACTAGATATCGAATAAAACATGGCTACTTTAAGAAAACTGACAACTCTCAGTTTTGAGGTTAAATGATAATTATTGTCAATTATTATTGAGATGTAATGAAAAAATTTAAACATTACACAACGCATAGATTTATTATATCAACGAGATAAAAAATATATTTTTTATTAATGTAGTTTCAAAAACATTACAAATGATTTTCATTTGCAACAGAATACAGATAGATTTAGATAAATCTAATCTGAAGGAACGATAGATACATGCACGGTGGCGCAATTTCTAGTTTTTATCTAGTTTCGCTGGCCAGTTACTAGATTTGATCGCTGACCAGTTACTAGATTTGGTCGCTGACCAGTTACTAGATTTAATCGCTGGCCAGTTACTAGATTTGGTCGCTGGGCAGCTACTAGATTTGATCGCTAGCCAGTAACTAGATTTAATCGCTGGCCAGTTACTAGATTTGGTCGCTGGCCAGTTACTACATTTGATCGCTGGCCACTTACTAGATTTGATCGCTGGCCAGTTACTAGATTTGGTCGCTGGCCAGTTACTAGATTTGGTCACTGGCCAGTTACTAGATTTGATCGCTGGCCAGAGATTTAATCAAGTAAAACTTCTATAATTTCTACTGAGGGTAGTATTATTTACACCTATGCGGCCTAGCAGGTGGAACGTTTGATTTTCACTCGAGAGAGTGCAGATTCGATCTCAGTAGTAATATACGGATGCTCAAAATTAATACTATCTATTGACGCTTTATGCCACGTCAATCTGACCCCGTGCTAAGTAGGTAGTCGAAGAACTTATATTTCAGGGACAAGACAACGGGAAGAATACATTATTTAATAATTTTATACAGCACCAACGCGCAGCACTTTTGAGCCACAGAGCCATAGAGGAAAAATGTTAAGGAAACTTTTGAGAATATTAACAATGGGATATAATTAATCGAGCGAACAAAAAATAAGTTGGCGGCTGCATGTGAGCATACTGTATTACTGAATTTGGCAACGAATTAATTTGTTGGCGACTAAATTACTAAACTGGCGAAAACACTCGGGTGACAAAAAATTCAAAAGTCGGCAGATAAAAAGAGGCGAAATTTAATCCAAATTAGCACCGACATTTATAAGTTGGTGACTTAATTTCCGAGTTGGTGACCATTATACCATATAAGCAGCTATAAAACCAGATTTGGTTGATAAATTAATGGCTGCTAAAAAGTCAATTTGCTGACTACGGAAAATCCTATTTTTGGATACTGTTGGAGTAAGATTATCTTTGGCATGTGTGTCATTTTCTAGGTTTCTGGGGGGTGCAGAATAATCTATACAGATAAATAAAATTGAAGTGTCTGTTTGTAACTTCAAATTAACAGCTTTTCACAAAATGAATCTGAAAGTATATTCGGTACTTATAATAAAATACCAATTTTTATTAATTAATTGTTGTCTGTCCGTCTGTCTGTCTGTCTGTCGGTCTGTCTGTCTGTTTGTTCCAGCTAATCTATGAAACGGCTGGAACGATTTTCACGGGACTTTCACTAGCAAATAGCTTATGTTATAAGGTCTAACATAGGCTACTTTTATTTTAGGGTTCCGTTTAAAAAAATAGGGTTCTGCTTTCGTTAGTTCTGCGCAAACGAAGTTGCGGGCATTAGCTAGTATGAAAATAAAATCTGTTTTGAAATTCCACAATGGCGTAAATTTTTGTCATTAATATTAATAAAGTTGTCCTTTTCCAGGTTTCTGGGGTTTCTGATTACAAAATTGTCTTCTAATTTCATTTTCCAAAATGGAGAATATTCAATCTTCGTAAAATGAATATGAATACTAAATTAAAAGATCTTGGGGATGCTAATTAGGATTGATGATTATTATTACAGTATGTTATGTAGTTCAAGGTACCAGCTATGTATAGAAAATTTTCAAAATTCAGGATTTATGAATTTTTATACCATTCATGAAGAAAATATGCGATTTCTAAGTTAATAAGGGGGAGGAAATTTTCATTATTTTTGCAGTAGGATGCACCGTTTCTGAGTTAGAATCAATTTTATAAAAAAATAAGTAAATGCTGTACATTGAGATACGACGGATGTTTATAGCTATAGGAATGTTAGAAAATTCAGGATTTTCGAAAAAAAATTTCTTCCATCATGAAGAAAATATGATGTTGTGGGATATCTAAGGGGGACGAAATTTTCATTATTTTTTCAATAGGATGCACCGTTTCCGAGACAGAATCAATTTTATAAAAAAAAGAAGTAAATGCTGTACATTGAGATACGACGGATGTTTATAGCTATAGGAATGTTGGAAAATTCAGGATTTTCGAATTTTTTTTTTCTCCCATCATGAAGAAAATTTTTGTAATCAACCCCAGAAACCAATAAAAGGACACCCATATTATTTTTATAAAATTAAGTATGTCCGCCATATTGGAATTTCAAAACGAATGTCATTTTCGTATCCAGCACTCCCAAAAACCTGGTAAACGACACCCATATCAATTTTACGAAAAATAAATATCCGCCATTTTTAAATTTCAAAATTAATCTACACAATAATCTACACCCCCCTAAAACCGAGAAAAATTAAAAATTGGAAATTTTGTACGCTCCTTTATGTTTTTTTTGTGTGCTCTCGTTTTGCTGCTTGTATGGTTTTTGAGTTACCTACATCAGGGAAAATATATGTGCCTATTCTTAAATTAAATGTGTACCTACAAATTGTCGCCAAGATGGTTATTTGTTCGCTAAAATATAATCTGTCTGACAGTTTGGAAAATTCAATGGTATTATTTAGTCACCAGATTTGTAATTTTTTTGTTCCTTATATTCTTTCGCCAACTTAGTAATTTAGTATTCAATATTGGGTATTTTCACATCCAAAATTTAATTGTTTTGTCGCAAGTTTAAATACATGCCATTAACAATCTTCTGATGGTCCTGCATGGTATGACTTAAGTAAGGAAAAGGAAACGAGTCCTAGCAGTGAATGCATTCGTGATAATGACTCTCAACTGTAACATAGAGCTCTTTACTACTCCAAGACTATATTAGCTAGTGCCTCCTAGACTGTATTAGCTCTAACATACCTGGATCCCTGCCAGAGCTGGTACTGAATGAAAATGACGAAACTATTCCATTTATATTATGGTCATTGTATATGGTAATAATAATTACAGCAATACTAGACTGTTGGCCGCGACTTGGTGCGCTCAAAGGAAAATCCTGCGGGAACCATACATTTTACTGCAATAAAATACTTTTTATAAAATATACCTAAATAAAATATTTTTAATGTGAATATGTCGTTTCTACGTTAACAAATGGTTAACAAGTATAGTTCAAAGTGTGCAAATGAGAAGGAAAACTCAGGGTATGTTCCGATATGCACTGCAACCACTATACTATGTAACGTCAATTCAGTATACTGTGAACCCGTTCCTTTATAGCCAGTTATACTGCTGCTCTAAATATATCTATATAATTTTATGGATTTCAACTGACAACTAGAAATGGTCTTCATTTTGACGTTTGAACTTTTTATCACGTGATCAAAGTACTGCGCCTAATTCCTCGAAAAAACCAGTGCTCACAGTAGAATATGGCGGTGATTTATGACGTCATAGGGTACTGCGGCAGTGTACTCCTATACTGGCAGTCCATAATGGAACTAATTTTTCTACAGTGATAGCACTGTGCAGTATGCAGTGCTCGCAATGCATATCGGAACATACCCTCAGTTTAATTCAGTAAAAATGCAAACAACGGGAGTAACCGATGTGTCATAGACAAGACGATCGTGATATGAAAATAGTAACCGAGTTGTAATGAGCACATTAACTGACTCACTCATTTTATTGAGATCAGTAATTTTACTTGTAACTCAAATTATGTTGGGCCGTAGCGGGGCGGGCCGCATCGCAAATTATGCTCTTGGATACTTTTTATATAATAAACAATCGCACATTTTGCCGGGGCGCAGAGGGCTTCATCACTCCATCGTTGATTTTGGTTATAGCGATGCGGCCTGACCCCGGACTTCTGTGATGCAAATTGCAATCCTCGTAATTAATATCCATTAAATCCCGTTTGGATTTTCAGGCTGTCCCACACGCGCACGCACGATTTGACGCGTATACTAATGGGCTAGCTCGTTGACCTTATCAAGATTCTTTGAGTATCCAACCATGGATACTCAAAGTCAAGATTATATGGTAGTTCGAAATTCGTCTATGCGATGTCCGGCCTGTCCTAATGTGCTAAGTAGGTACGCGTTTTGCTCTACGATGCGGCCCGACACAGGTAATGTGCGCGTACTTTGTACTACTTATATTACTCAATACTCATAGTGTGTTCTTTTTACAGGAAAATTGAAAATCTTCATTACGAAAATGTTCCTTTTTTACCGATTTGCGGCTTACATAAAAATTAGGTATAAGTAACTTTTGAGTCAAAAATACTAAGTATGTTGAACCTACTACGAGTAGTACCTATGTTATGAAAAGTATATATTAAAGAATAAACAATCGTATATAATTGATCAGCTAGATAATATGAATATCCGTTTAGCCCTGGCCCATCAGACCCAAGGTTGAACCAACACGGCCAAACAATGAAGACAAACTCCATGTTCCATATTATGCGGCGATAAATTACCTGTAAGGTAAACTGTCTAATATTAGTCCACAATCTCTGTGGAGCACTTCCCGAGCAGCCGACGGATGGAGCGCCGCGCAGTAGCCGCCAGCTCGTGCGCCGATATGGAAAGTGCGTTATTTATTTATATATGTCGTCAACCGCGCCGGTAGTTCCCACTTCGCACTCCGCTTAGATCGCCCTCACATCGATAGTTCAATGCGCGCCACCCGCCTCATGGACATCGGCTGCTACGACAAAAACTCCGGCGAAGTGGAGTGCTACCTCGAAATACGTAAATACATTTATAATCCGGAGATTCGCATTGTGATTTGTATTTTTAGTTGGAATCATGTTGTTTTTGGGTCGTGTAAACAGCCGGTCCGATTGCGGGTTAGTCTGTCAGCGCAGTCTGCGACCGCTGTGCGGGATAAATAGATACGGTACAACTTACTATGCGTTCGCAGGTCAGATCAGTGAGTACTAGACGCGACAATGTGCCCAGTTGTAAGTACGAAATGTGTAGTGAGATCTGTGGATATTCGTTCGGTCCATAATGGGTTTGTTGTACGTTTTAGATTGCGATACGGGCACCTCTTGCGCTATCACGATACAGATGCGTAAGTATTGAATGGAGTACAGGTTATTGCCGCCGGCGAATGTTCGAACACAATTTATTAGATATAATGCCAACTAAATTATAAACATTCTTTTAAGAATACGATTTACTTTATTTTATTTCCTAATAAATAAACTTGTTCTCTTCTTTTAAACATTAATGCTGGTCAAGGGAAATATACGGCATATCTATATTATTATTATTAAATTAATTAATTTTAAACTCTTATTAAACTTTATTTATTTTATTTATAATACTTTATTTATTGCTTATTTACAGCCAATCCTGAAGCCGCGGGGTGTGTGGAACGACTTGCGACGTTTTTGTCAATTTTGCTGGTGATCATCACATTTCCGTTTTCACTTTTTGAATGTTTCAAGGTAAATAAAATTGCAGAATATAAATTAATCATCAGCCTTTTTACCAAGATTAAAGCATTATTTTTTCCATGTATTTCCAATACCTACAATATAATAAGAATTAAGTTTAGCAAATACAGAAGTACTTACTTAAATAATTATGTTGAGCCCTCTATTTATTACCTCTATATTTTTTTTCAGGTAGTTCAAGAATTTGAACGTGCCGTAATATTTCGCCTGGGGAGGGTTCGGAAGGGTGGTGCTAGAGGTCCGGGTTTGTTTTTTGTGCTGCCGTGTATAGATACTTATAGGAAAGTCGACCTACGAACTGTCTCCTTTGATGTACCACCACAAGAGGTAAATTGAATTCATTTTCCTCAATTTCTGATAGTAATATCGCAGGGTAATTAAATAATCTTGTAAATGTATACCCTATTGAGAGATAAATTAAAGATTTGTATTTTTAGATTTCATATATTATTAAGAGTGCGTTTACATAGGTACCGGCAAGGCAACATACCCTTACGGATACTAATTATATACTGTCCTTACTGAGCTAATGCTTAAGACTAACGAGTGGCAACATACATACATACATGCTACATACATAACACATGTATACGACAGAAATGCATATGTGCATAATTGCTTATGCTGCAGTCTGCACGTTACAACCTCATCGTTTTTTAACTGCGTAGGAAAGATTACATTGTTTCCAGACTACCAAACCACGAGGAAATTCTATCATTAGATTAAAATTGAATACCTACATAAATTCGATTAGAGCAATACGATGTGTGTGTGGTGTGCCTTACGCTATCTACAGACATACGAATTTGGTACGGAGCGTACAGCGAACCATATCCGGAGACCAAATTCGGTGTCGCTACACACGCACGGATTTGGTACGGTGCAGTGTAGCGAAACGCTCGACACTCGTGTGTTCGATTTTATGCTCTATTACATTAGCACAGAGTTCTATTTACAGTGCGGTTTTTAAACGACGACGATGATTCCCGCAATTCATTGATAACGGGCAGTGATACCAACACTTTAAAAAATATTTCTCCCCAAATGTTACCCCTGATTACTTTCACCATTGACAGGTCTAAGAGATAATAAGCTAGAAAGAAAGGTTATGTGTTTAACATAAAGACACACGTGAATAACATAAAACTAACTTGTCTTAATCTGATTTCACTCCCAATACATTTTCATATATATATATACACACATTAAAATAATTTTTATTATTACATACAAATTGATTCATAAGGAGTAAACTCTAAACAGCCTGTCCCCTAGTAAACCCCCATAGATATTTTCCCTAATCTTGGGGGGTACATCCCTAAGTTGGCAACACTGATACCGTTGTACGGCCTAACCGCCGGACTGCTCTACACACGCACGGATATGGTACGGAGCGGACCAGATCCGATGCGGACAGCGGTGAACTCTTCGCCTTCTTCTTATGTTCGCCAGACTGCCCTACACACGCTCGGATCTGGTACGGAGCGTACCAGATCCGCTGTACGCTCCGTACCAAATTCGTGTGTCTGAAGACACCATTACCATTCCTATCAGCCTGTCTATTCTCTAAGAACATTTTCAAATCTCGAAAGCTAATCCGCGGTGAGTGTCAAATTAGTATATGATATTTGACACTCACCGCGGATTCAGCTGTCGAGATATTTGAAAATGTTCTTAGAGAATAACACTGCAGCTCCTTACCTTACCATTACCTTACCAGTTCCTATCGCTTGTGTCTTTCTCGTGCTACCAATTATACGACTGACTCTTCCTAGATTATCTACACTGGAAACCAAAACTCCCTAGACTCTAACTTTTTATCTCATTTTAATCTCTTCTTACAAGGTAATTAAACTGAAGAACACATGGCCGTAAACAATGGTTTTGGCATTGGTATTGAAACAGTTAACCCAAATACTCTGACGGCTTGTGTTCGGCGGTAATTGGCGTCATAAAACGTCAATCATTATTAACGACACATGCATGTTTCCCGTCAACAATCGTTTGATTGTGCCAATCTGCTATAAAAGTTCGGCTTCCGGATTACCCAACTATTTTAGGGTTTTAGAGACACATAGACCTGTATGGGGTATGATCTCGTTGACCACGCTCTAAAGGTATCTCGTAGGTACGTGAAAGTCAATCTGGATCGCGATCCGCAAAGTTATTGGTCACGATCTAGATTCCTAATATTGTACTTACGTGGAAGTTTGACAGATTGATATATTGAAACTAGGCCCTTCATTCAAGATACTATCGCTAAATACGATGACGGAGTAAAAAATTAAAAACATATTGGTATTACTACTATACACGTTATACGTCTTATGTGCATTTTCAATTTCGAATATTGTCACTGTAATAAAGCTAAGCCTGCTGGATCACGAATCAAGATCAATGTCTTTGATCGCATCAGATCATCGCAATCAGATTGATTGTGTACGCCCTACCTAAGTTTAGGTCCAACACTGACAATTTACATCTTAGCCCAAAATTAATGATTTCCTTTATTTCTCCCGCGACGCCACTCTTTAATTCGGTTTCTTAATAAAATGCATGTTAAATATTTAATACATAATATAAAATTTCTTCTCAATCACTCTGTCTATAGATAAAAACCGCACGTTAATTTTGTTGTTCAATTATCATAATTTAACTAGTCCCTACGTGCCAGATTTAACCGAACTTTTAATTAACGCTAATAGCAAAAATCATATTCGGGGTGACTGTTGTTTATTTGTGCCTGTCGATATAACTCGCGAACAGACGCATCGCAGTTGTGACCTGATTCCGTCAGATCGCACGATCGATTCCCGTTTCACTAAAATTATAACACTCCAGCCCAGATGTATGAAGACGCATTGAGATTAATTGGTCAACATCGACATCGTGTCTATAATTCTATATCCCTTATGACTCCATGCTTAATTATAGCGCAAATTTTTGAAACCGAACGTTACTTCTTCCTTGGTCATGGAGTGGTGTTTTTCATAAACCTTTAAACTAATAAAAATATTTACACAACCGATATTAGCTATCTAATGTTTCTGTCTTTGTCTGTTGTGATGGAAAAGTCACATAACTGACGAAGATAGAGCTTGTGTAAATTTTTGTTAGTAAGGGGGTTATTGTTTTCGAAGTACGTTCCTAAATAGCTTACGTTTCTAGTACATTTCCTAGAAATTGTGTAGCATTCCTAGGTTTAATCGATTTCTGGTTACATACATCTTTACAATGATATTTTTTAAAAATTAAAATATTTCTTTTGAAGGTTCTCACGCGAGATTCGGTGACCGTAGCTGTGGACGCTGTGGTGTATTACAGAATAAAAGAACCACTGAATGCTGTAGTACGAGTCGCAGATTACAGGTATTAGGTACACTTTTTTATGCTATATAACAAATCAAAATTTTGAAAATAATTTAAACTTACAACTTTAGAAAGATACGATACGAGAAAAATTAATACTCGCTTTGGCTTTCAAGATATTATGATAATATGTTGACGTTTATTGGCGTATCAATTAAATACCGATAAATATAGACACTCTGCCGGATGGGGATGACCTAGGAGTTTTCTTTTATTTGTAGCCTTTTAATTTTCTCGTAGTCGTCATTTTGCTTTTTTTAATTGTTAACTTTTTTAGTTGGAAAATATCTTACAAATATTTAACAAGATGGTTTTTAAGAAGAAAATTTAGAGGCCGCGTTTTTTGGTGTATGGTCAAATGTAACAAATGGAATCTTTGATTTCAGTAATATAAACTTCTGTTTCAGTGCCTCTACCCGCCTGCTTGCTGCCACAACGTTACGGAATGTGCTAGGTATGCGGGACCTGGCTCAGCTACTGTCGGACAGAGAGGCCATCAGCCACATGATGCAGGCCAACCTGGACGAAGCCACCGACCCCTGGGGAGTCGAGGTGGAGAGAGTGGAAATGTAAGATATAGGTGTTTTGACAATCTTCAATCTTTGGAAATTATAAGCAAAATTAATTAAGTTTCTATTGTATTCTGATAAATATAGGTAATGTTTTGGAATCTGTTGGCTTACACACAGTACAGTATCGAAACGATAAGGAGATTTTTTCATTGTTTTCTAACAGCTCCGGTATCATTTTATATGTTTACTTTATCGGAACCCATCTTCTATTATGTTCCATACCGTTCCTTTAATTATAGATAAGAAGTAAAGTATTTATGTTAAAGGTAAGTCCGCACGAAGCGGCACCGGAGCGAGGCGATACTACGCACTACCTACCTACTGGCCACTACGAATGCTACAATGGAATGCCGCGTCGCGTAGTTCCGTTGCCGCGTGGTGCTTTATCTCTCTCTCTCTTAGTAGTTTCATACTATTTCATATCAAGAATATTTGGCCGTGTCGCCGCGTAATTACGCCTAGTGCGGTCCCACCTTTCATACTCATCGATTTAGCACATATTTTCAGAAAAGACGTACGCCTACCTGTGCAGTTACAACGCGCGATGGCGGCCGAGGCGGAAGCGGACAGAGAGGCGCGGGCGAAGATCATCGCCGCTGAGGGAGAGATAAAGGCGTCGAAAGCCTTAAAGGAAGCCTCACTTGTCATGGTCGATAATCCGATGGCCTTACAGGTAATAATACTCTTATAATAATAATTTGCTACGTGTATTAGGTAATTCTCCTGAATTAATACACGTAGCAAAGAGAAAATAAATCGTCTTGCAATAAACGCTCTTGATTTTACTACCAAGAGGTTCATACCTACTTCAGAATTGACAACTCGTCACTTATTGACACTTCGATTTACAGCTCTATTGTATTAATAGCGCAGAGTTCTATTTACAGGGCCTTTTTTCCATCGCGACCACTAAAAAACTCTCGTGGGAACGTACCCTAATATGGACACTTAGTTACATTAATAAACCAACTTCCAGCATTAGAAACAAAAAATTTGATGTCCCTTTTCCTACACTTCAATTGTAAGTTTAAAAAACCTGCTGGGTTTAAGTTCTTAGACTGTCTTATTATAACATTATGTGACCAATTTTAATATATAAATATAATTGTATTTTACAGCTGCGTTACCTTCAGTCTCTCAACACGATATCGGCGGAGAAGAACTCAACAATAATATTCCCGTTCCCCATGGATTTCCTCAAAAGTTTCCTGAGTATGCCTAGCACTAGTGTGCCACCATCTCCACTGCCAATTTAACACACCTATATTTAGTAATATCAAAGACATATTTTAGTTTTAAATATAATATTATATTATCATGTAGATGACGGCTAAAGTCATTGCTAATATGTATTTTGTAAATATATTGTTGTTTTAGGTTTCGAATATTAATATAAGCACTATTGTTGCATTTTTTACATCTAATCTAGTCATAACATTAAAAAGAAAACTAATAAAATATACTTACTTATTAGTTTTTTATTACATATTTTGCGCCTGAATAAACTATCTACTAACTGGCAGGAAGGTATGAAGATGGCCTAATTTCATACATAATAAAAACTCTTTTACATAAGCACATAAAATGATATGAAAATGAATGAAAAGACATAGAATTTTACTCTACTGCTACTCTTCAGTCTACACACTACATTACATAATATTGTCTGACAAAAATACGTTGGATGGGCATGTAAAAAGTCGGTACTGCGACTGTGTAGGTCATCCGTGCTACTGGATTACGAGAGTAAAGGAAGAGAGTGCTCTTGTATATTTCACCCACACTTGGGCACTATAAAATTATGTGTATCTGACCTGGTTAATTTAAACTGGCCACCGTCACCTCAGGGATATTATTATTTAGACGATTATAGCGCCAGTTCGCGGAGTCCACAATGTAGAGCATTGCTAACGTGGAAACTTAAGGCGTTCCAAAGAAATTATTTCAATTATTGTTTTTAAAACAATTTAATCGGAATTTTATGCGGTATAAAAATAAATAAAGGCACTAACAAACAGTATAGACTAGTAATCTCTGTCGTCGTCCTCATGTCGTCTGTGGTGGGCGGGGCGGGGAGCCTGCGCGGGACTGTGGCCTGGCTGCTTGTGGACTGTGGCCTAGAAAATAAAAAAAGATTTTTATTTGAAAAACAAATTATAATATTTAGATGTGTGGCCCGGACTATATGATCCGGAATCGAGAAAGCCGGACAAAAAAGTCAATGTCATGTCAAATCTGACAACTTGACGTTCATGTACCCGACTTTGAACTCTATTTTAGGTATTAGTTCAGAGTCCTATTTTCAGTGCTCTGAATTTTCTTTGGCCCTACGGATTCTGGACAATATAATCCCGAACGTCTAGTCAAGATGCATACGATAATTTCGACAGCGAAGTTCGAAAACGAAAATGTATGGAGTTCGACGTAAGTCATCGATAAGTGACATGTCGCTTGCGATGCATTATGTCAAATTTTCGGTGAAGTTCTAATTAAAAAAACATTTTTAATTAGAACTTCGCCGTCGAATTATCAAATACATGTTGACTAAAGGATTTTCTCGGTTAAGACCCCGGTCAAATCCGATATCGCTACTCGCTGGCTAACTTTTATATAGGACGCAACTACCGCGGTGAGCAGTGCTATTTTCTTCCATCATCTTTGTGCAACACCTTAAAATGAACACATATTTTGATACTGGCATGACCTAATTAGACTCAGTCGTAATATATATCGTAGGTCCTTGAGGGTTAGATGCTTACAATTCCTGAGAAACAGCGCATTTTTAAGCTATATATCTAACAATATATCAATTATAATTTATAACATTATTATGCCAGTCCGATTGGTAGTTTGGTATGCAAATTTAATGTGGTAGGTCCGAATGCCAATCAGACGATTTTTTTTTATCTACTAGAACTCTGAGCAAAACTCGATAACCCAGGTACTTATGTTTATAAGATCTGAGCATGTAAGGTACATTTTTATATTTTTTTTTCCGCACGATTGTTAAACCTTATCTTTCAATTATTTCTTTAAAAGTTTAACGTTTTATACTCGACATGTACGAACAACCGGAATCGATAAATTAATTTAATGTTTAGATAATGTATTGTTAATACAATATTAATAAGTTAATTAGCCAATAGTAATAACTAGTTACTGTAAAGAGAAACTTTATTCTTTTTATATGGAAATACTAAGTTTCACTTAGTATAATCTAGTGCTTAATAGGTAGGCTTATTAGTCACTAGATTTTGCGCGTGAATTCGTCCGCGTTAATTTCCAATGCACCCCCGTTGGGTATGATGTATTTCAAAAAATATTTTTTAACGGATTTCTACGTCATAATAACTATCTGCGTGCCAAAATTCCATGCCATCCGTTCAGTCATTAATATTCTTTGATCATTAATTAATACAACTTATTTCAGTATACAAACTTTGGACCCCATTTCACTCCTTTAGGTGACGAATGTTAAAAAATCTATGTGTATATAATACTTCGGATACTTAATTAATAGTGGAAATAGTTGCAGCCGTTTCCAAGATTAGCTCATTTAAACTTAGTATAAGATATATACTACAGTGTAATTAGAAAAATGCTAGAGAATGTATTTTTTAAATTAACCGTTATAGGAAACAAACGCAGGTAGATAAAATAATCCACTGAATATAGCGGCTTATTAGTATGCATTGCAGTAGGTATCTTAAGAGAAAACTGTACTTTTTCGGGATAAAAAGTAGCCTATGTGTTAGTCCAAAGTTCAAACTACTGCTACACAAAATTTCATAAAAAATCGGTTAGTAGTTTTTGCGTGAAAGAGGAACAAACATCCATCCATCCATCCATACATCCACACAAACTTTCACATTTATAATAGTAGTAGGATGTAGATTGTAGGGTCGTATTAATTTTTACGTTGTGATTGTGACGACAATCTTTGTAGGTAGGTACTCTACTTTTGTATGTCTAAAATTTTCTAAAAACGATATGCCTGCACTATTCTGGAATCCATTCTTCGAGTCACTGTGTGTAAGTAAGCGTAACATTTAAATAACCTAACCAAGAGCATGTCAGGACATGTCTAAGGAGGGTTCCGTAACTATAAACGCGTAATATGCTATTTTTTAATTACTCCAAAAGTTACTGTCCACACAAGTGCTTCACAATAATTTTCCCAAAGAGTTTTTAGCATGACCAGCAAGGAAACTTATAAACTACTTTGGAGGCCGATTACTCGAAAATGGTCAACTTTATAAAATAGTAACGTATGAAACCTAACCTTTATTTTAAAAGACCTATTCTACGATACCCCACACGATGGGGTAGAGTGAAAAAATATTTTTCATGTATGGAGAGCTAAAATATAAAATTATTATTTTTTTATGATCCCAAAACCGTGATCTATACACAATCTATAACTGCACCAAATTTCATCAATTTATATTCATAATTACAAGAGCTAGAGGCGCGGACAGACAGACAGACAGACAGACGGACAGAGCGAAACTATAAGGGTTCCTTAAATATTACGGAACCCTAAAAACCGTAAGATTGTAAAATAACTAACGAGATTGTAAAAATATGTCGAAAGATTCAAAACTATATAATATTTATAATCTAACGAAAAATAATGTGTTAAATTATAGGCAGAATATTCGCATCGGAAGTCTATCAACATTTTACAATTTCACTAGTTACTTATATTACAATATAACGGTTTTTACAATTTTACGGTAACATGTATACAGATTGTAGAATGTACGGTCGTTGGGTAGTTATATTTTACGCTGTGACGACACTCTTTATATGATGCTCTAATTTTGTATGTCTAAAAATGTCTAAAAACGATATGCCACCTACCTGGAATCCATTCTTCGGGTCAGCAGTATACTTGACCAGTCGCAGGGAACCGTCCGGCTCAACCAGGGAGTACTCCCCCCTCACCACGTCTCCGTCGCGCTGTTCCTTGTGGTTCTGATGGTTGCCGCTGTGAGGGTCTTGCACACCGTACGCGTAGTGGTAATCGGGTTTCGCCTGGAAGTGGAGTATGGTGGGGTTAACTTGGGATATTTTTATGTAGAGAAGTATTTTAATCCGAAGTAAAAGTATGGTGTACCTATCTTACTAATACCTATAGAAAATCGATTTTCTGCAAGGACGATATATTAGGTATATAGACGACCTCTGTGGCTCAGTTGGTTGAGCGTGTTGGTGCTCAAGCCGGAGGTCGCGGGTTCAAATCCCGCCGAAGGAACAAAAAGTTTTCTGTGTTCCTGGGTCATGGATGTGTATTAAATATGTGTATAATATAATAAAAATCTTAAATATATGTATAGTATAAAAGTATTAAATATATTTCCGTTGTCTGGTACCCGTAACACAAGTTCTTCGAGAATTTACCACGGGACCAAATTGACGTGGTGTGAAGCGTCCATAGATATTATATAGCTTTTTCCCGAAGCTCCGTCCGCGTAAATATAGTATCGGGTATCCCTCAGGAAAACTGTAATTTCTCGGGATAAAATGTAGCCTATATTTTAATCCAGAGCCTAAACTACTACCATATAAAATTTCATCGAAATCTGTTGAGTAGTTTTTGCGTGAAAGAGTAACAAACATCCATTCATCCATCCATCCATCCACCCATCCATCCATCCTCACAAACTTTCACATTTATAATATTAGTAGGAAATAGTAGGATAGTGGTCGTTAAGACCTTTTAAATTTTTCGATATTAAAATAATTAATCCTCGATATACTAGGTATTTTGCTCTCTTAGTGTCAGTAGTTCAGTACTCAGTTCACACTGCGACGGTACGCAACGATACGCGGCGTGCATATTTAATATAGCTATTCAAAATTCAACTTTATTCGCTTCACAAAAAGGTATGCGTTGCATATGACATCAATGATATATATGTCACCGTAAAACTGTAATAACCATTAGACTGTGAAATAACTAGCGAGATTGCAAAAATATATCGAAAGATTAAAAACTATATATTTATAATCTAACGAAAAATTATGTGTTAAATTATAGGCAGCATATTCGCGTCGGAAGTCTATCAACACTTTACAATTTTACTAGTTTTATTACAATCTAACGGTATTTACAATTTTACGGTGACATATACACTTCACATGCGCTGTGCTGCGAGCTGCCACTTTATATTCGAACTCTTACAATGAGACGTGTATCTTCGTATGTTATGAATACAGTTCAATTTTGAACAGCTGTCTAATGCAGGTCCATATCGCGTATCGTTTCATTTCGATGTGAATAGACCCTTAGATCAAGAATACCTCATACGGTACGGACGGTACGGTACCAACGGTACATAATATAGTACCTATTCTTGATGTAAGTTTGCTTTACATACTTTGTCTTATACGAGTACGGTTCTTCTCGCCGGGCTAGTTTTCAAACCGGTGGTAGGCATCATGTAGACCGACGCGACGTTCAGAAAGTGTATAAAAATACCAATGTTGAATAATTTTTTGACTTTGACTTGGTTTACTCAAGCCAAAGCCAGACTTTCAAGCTATCATAACACACAACCACTCCACTATTACGTAACCTAATTTTCCAGCTTTATCCAATCCAAAAAATACTCACAACATAATCCACAGTCTTCAGTCTATCGTATTTGGCCGTCTCCGGGTGAATCTTGCCCAGTTTGTGATCGTAGCCGTAGTCCGCGTGTTGCTGGGCTGCTATACCTTCAGCCGCTGGTACCTGAACTTCTATGATCTTGCCGCTGACTGGTCCAGAGAAGCGGTTGTAGGAGTAACCGCCTGGAGCGTGGCCGCCTAGAGCCAGCGATAGAGAGGCTATGAGGGATAGCGTCTGCAAAAAAAAGAGCACAATTGCAAAAAAAGTCACAAGATCATCTTGATAGTTTATAATGTTACAAACGTATTTGTAGCCTCGGGCCAAATAAAAAAGTGAAGACAGAATAACGCGAACCACAGAGTGAAGCCGGTCTAAACTACGTCTCGCCATGTAATTACACAGTGTCACGCACACACATGTAATGAAACTACGCCCTACTAGCTAAATGCAAACTGAATACATAAAAACCACATATAGTTTTTGTTTGACAAATATCTTTCTTCACTTTTTATTTGGACTGAATGAAGCTAAAGTGAGTGTTTATGTGAGTGAATGCAACAGAGGTTCAATTCTGCTTAATAAAACCTGCAATAATACAATTACAATCAAGTCCCAATACGCTAAAACTGCCAAACGGTATTCTCGTTAACGTTAAACCAGCGACAAACGCGTTCTCATTGGTCGTAACTTCACAAAATCAGTCTATGATAAAAACACTTCACATAAAATAAAGTAAAATGCATATCTACTTTAAATACGAGAATTGAGGTTCTCATCCCCATACTTTATGGTAAAAATTTGTTTAATTATTTTGCTGAACTGCGCGCATATTATGCAATATGTCACGTATTTACCTAATTAATAGACTAGAAAAGGGAGTACGAAGCGATTATTACTGTGGAATACGAAGAGAGTTATCGCCATTGAGATGGAAAGCGACCTTCACGGTCAGCCGGCACGGTTACTCAACTGTGGCCATGAAAATAAGAGATTTCGCGCCTATGGATCAGAGTTCAAATTCTTGTGACATCGTTCCTATAAATGGTGATAAAAGATTACGTATCAAACAAATATTCAGAACTGCATTAGTATCTAATAATTAAAAAAAGAGTTCGTGTAGGTACAAGAATTCCAGTAATGATTAATAATAATAATATAATAATAATATCTATGGACGCTTCACACCACGTCAGTCTGGCCCCGTGGTAAGTATCCGAAGAACTTGTGTTACGGGTACCAGACAACGGAAATATATTTAATACTTTTATACTATACACATATTTAAGATTTTTATTATATTATACACATATTTAATACATATCCATGACCCAGGAACACAGAAAACTTTTTTGTTCCCTGGCGGGATTCGAACCCGCGACCTCCGGCTAAAGCGCCACTGCGCTCACCACTGAGCCACGGAGGTCGTCAAAACTTATGATTATTATTCGTGTAAACGAAAACCAAATTCTAGCATTGTCAGTTGGGGTAATACGGTAGAAAGATCACAGGAGTCACAAACCCATTTACCCCTATATAAGATTGACAGTGCTTCTCTTGTACCAACTATCTATACCTAATAGTTAAAATCAACGTTTAAACTTACACTCTTGACTGACTCTACAGTAGTCCCCAAATTCCATTATTCTGTATTTTATGCGCTCTACTTTGTTCTCTTATTATTATTTTTTTTGTAAACACTAGACACTATAAAATGCTAAAGTAAATGACAACAAATAAAACCATACTAAAATTAGGGGAACGATAAATTCAACATTTTATAAAAAAAATGTATAGATTTTTTTTCTTTTTACGGCTTTTTCTTTAAATATATATTTTCAATATTAATAATACTATATTTTATATTATAATTTTAAAGTTTACAAATGAAACAATTGGTTTAAATTTCGTTACCAAATTTCACTACATATATAATGTAATATTTAAAAAATACCTTAAAAACAAATGCCATATTGTTGTCTTGGTTCACTTTACTTGACTGATAACTGTTTCAGCACAATAGTGGTTTTATAGCGGCCGCAGCTGAGGAAAGTACCAGCAATCGTGCACTCAGTTGCAGCAAGAAATATTCTCAATATTAGGCTCGTAGGCCGTTTGTTGCGTATTCGTAGAGGTCAGGATAACTTCACAATATAATTGGCGACACAATTTCAAGTTCTAGTAAACTGAAGCCAAGTTCTAGTAAACTGAAGCCCAATTCGCCTAATAAATTTATTACAGAATTTAAGTTCGATACTACATCAAGTCTGATTTCCAGTGTCTGCAGTCATGCATGTACTTGCAAACGCATAAAGTATGGTTCCAGTGTCTGCAGTCAGCGACTCAGCGTATGCATGTACTTGCAAACGCATCGAGTATGGTTCCAGTGTCTGCAGTCAGCACATGCATCTACTTGCAAACGCATCGAGTATGGTTCCAGTGTCTGCAGTCAGCACATGCATCTACTTGCAAACGCATCGAGTATGGTTCCAGTGTCTGCAGTCAGCGCATTTATGTACCTCTGTGGCTTAGTGGTTAGCGCGTTGGCGCTAAAGCCGGAGGTCGCGGGTTCGAATCCCTCCAGGGGACAAAAACTTTTTTCTATGTTCCTGGGTCATGGATGTATATTAAATATGTGTATAATATAATTAAATTCTTAAATATGTGTATAATAAATAAAAGTATTAAATATATTTCCGTTGTCTGTAACACAAGTTTTTCGAGAACTTACCACAGGATCTAATTAACGTGGTGTTGTGCGTCCATAGATATTATTATATTATTGCAAACGCATCAAGTATGGTTCCAGTGTTTGCAGTCAGCGCATGCTTGTACTTTCATATTATGCATCAAGTAGGTTACTTGCATACGCATTGTGCATGTACGTCAGTAAACTGCCACTAGAACCCAATAAGCATCAGTTTACACCGAAAGTCGAAACGCAACGCATTTTTTAATCACTGTCAAAGCCATTTGGGTTTCTACTTTGATTTTTATTGGACGACCCGGCATACCTTTTTATACCGTATAGCGTAAGGAAATTAAATGTTTAGTATATTTGTTTATGATGACATCTCTGACTCGGTGGTTAGCGCGCCGCGGTCTCCGCTCCGCTTTATACCGTATAGAGTAGGAAATTAAATGTTTAGTATATTAATTGTTTATGATGACATCACTGACTCGGTGGTTAGCGAACCGCGGTCTCCGCATACCTTTTTATACCGTATAGAGTAGGAAATTAAATGTTTAGTAGTTATATTAATTGTTTATGATGACATCTCTGACTCGGTGGTTAGCGAACCGCGGTCTCCGCATACCTTTTAATACCGTATAGAGTAGGAAATTAAATGTTTAGTAGTTATATTAATTGTTTATGATGACATCTCTGACTCGGTGGTTAGCGCGCCGCGGTCTCCGCATACCTTTTTATACCGTATAGAGTAGGAAATAAAATGTTTAGTATATTAATTGTTTATGATGACATCTCTGACTCGGTAGTTAGCGCGCCGCGCCGTCTCGTCGCGTCGGCGCATTCAGACAGAGGTCGCAGTTTCGAATTCCGCAAAAAGTAATGTGTTCCTTCCTGTGTCATCAATCATGCGTGTGTTTGCAAATAAATTATTTTGAATTTGAATTGAAACTACGCCGCTTACAACTTAAAAAATTCAAACAGAAATGTGATATGTACTAACCTTCTATCGAATAAAGTGCCGCTCGACCATATTAATATCACTGGCACAAGATGATAATCGCTAAACATGTGTTTAGCGATTATCATATGTATACGCACGTGTTAATTTATCATTTAAAGTTCAACAAGGTCTGCAGTAGTTGCGGTCACATCCTTTGTGTTTAAATATTTTGAGGCGTCCTAGTGCAAGGGAAAATGTTTAGAAACTGAACGAGCAGGAACTCTGTCGATATTGTACCTGTAATGTTATAAAATTAAGTAGGTTAGAAATATACATGTGAGCAAATCATTTAATTAAGTTTAATAAGTCAATTATTGTGAGGAAAACGCCCTTCAGGATAACTGAGGTAAGCAGCTAATTTATTCAAATAAGTGTAGAGCAACTAATTATTAAAAACCAAATGGCAATTACCATCACGCTTAAAATCCAAAAAATGAAATAAACAGAATGTCAGATGAGGTAAAATGGAAAACATGGCCAAAGACCATAATCAAAATGTTACCTTCCCTTAACCCAGAATGAAAAATAAAGTAGGTGTAGATACTCCTTACGTATGTTTTATTTTTGCTACTTGTGTCTTTTTGTGTATTCATAACAAATCATAGATATATAATCTGTAACAAATATCTGGGGGCACGGCAGTGCCCCCGCCAAGTCGAGCGCGAAGCAAACACTGCCGTACCATCCTTTACTGGAACCATTTCGCCGCATTTTCAGGCCCCTATTTGAGAACCTCTGGATAAGACCAGAACGCAGAAATTTTCTTCATCCAGTAAGCTATAATCACATACTTAAAATCCAAAATTTCAAGTCTGTAGGTCATTTAGTTCCGAAGTTAAGCGAAAGCAAAGTTTCGCATTTATGACACTCACTCACTCACTCACTCACTCACTTATACACTCACTCATGATCATCAAAATAGAACTAGTACTTCCCATAAACTCAGAGAGCTGAAATTTGGTACAGAATTAGGGTTTAATGGCCACATAAAGGGAAAACTATAAAAACTAGGATAATCGATCTGGGGGCACGGCAGTGCCCCCGCCAAGTCGAGCGCGAAGCAAACACTGCCGTATCATTCTTTACTGGAACCATTTCGCCGCATTTTCAGGCCCCTATTTGAGAACCTCTGGATAAGACCAGAACGTCGATCTGGGGGCACTGCAGTGCCCCCGCCAAGTCGAGCGCGAAGCAAACACTGCCGTACCATTCTTTACTGGAACCATTTCGCCGCATTTTCAGGCCCCTATTTGAGAACCTCTGGATAAGACCAGAACGTCGATCTGGGGGCACGGCAGTGCCCCCGCCAAGTCGAGCGCGAAGCAAACACTGCCGAACCATTCTTTACTGAAACCATTTCGCCGCATTTTCAGGCCCCTATTTGAGAACCTCTGGATAAGACCAGAACGTCGATCTGGGGGCACTGCAGTGCCCCCGCCAAGTCGAGCGCGGAGCAAACACTGCCGTACCATTATTTACTGGAACCATTTCGCCGCATTTTCAGGCCCCTATTTGAGAACCTCTGGGTAAGACCAGAACGTCGATCTGGGGGCACGGCAGTGCACGTTTCTACAAAAAGAAGTGAAATCCCACCAAAAACATTCTGTAAAAAACTAGCCAAGTCTCGATAGAGCTTGTTTATCTCTAAAAAGTAGTGAAATCTAGACAAAGTCGTGCCAAGTCTAAGGTTCCTTACTGCGATTTCTTTATTATTATAGTTAATGTTGTGTGACTTGGCCGTTGAACATTCTTTATACGTTACAAGTCAATTTTGTTTACACGTAATGTTACATATCTGTTGTAACTACCTATGTTTGTTAAGCGAGATAATAGCCCATACTGGTATTGGTAATTGGACGCTAGTGAGTAGTGTCTCATTTTAGGCTGTTGTTGATTGTAGAACACATGTATTGGAGCAATGGTGTCATGGAGCCCCTTTTGTACCATTGTGTACCCTTCAACGGCCAAGTCACACAACATTAACTATAATAATAAAGAAATCGCAGTAAGGAACCTTAGACTTGGCACGACTTTGTCTAGATTTCACTACTTTTTAGAGATAAACAAGCTCTATCGAGACTTGGCTAGTTTTTTACAGAATGTTTTTGGTGGGATTATTTCTTCTTCTTTCTTTCACTATCTTAACCTCAAGGCTTTCGTTTCGTATACGTTTTGTGTTACAATAACCATATGTGTAATAAACTTTTCACCTATGAAGCTAGACTATCTCATTTCCAAATGTCGACGCTAAAAATGCGCCGCAAATTACTTGACTTAATGTTTCTATACAAAGTTACACATGGATTGATTGATGCGCCTGACATTTTGGAATCTTTATCGTTTAGTGTACCTAGAGCTGGCAGCCGTTTACTCCACCGTAAAACCTTTTACCTTCCATCACATAGGACAAATGTAGGAGACAACGTGGTCCTTTGTACCGCATGTGCTCCTCATATAATGCTATCAATACAGCTTTTGATATATTTGCTGGTTCTGTAGTCTCCTCTAAAAAGTCTCTTAAAGAAATCCTTTATAAGAAAATGTAGTATGTAGTTTAGTAAACAATCTGTTAATATAGATTTAATTTTAAATGCTTAGTAGTAAGAAAACACAACATTGATATATGCATGTTGTGTTCACTTCCTAGAGGGATACAATCTCTAGCAATATTCTTTAATACATAAGATACTTATCTGCACGTATTGTGATTGTATCTTGTTTTGTGAACCTAAATAAAATAAAAAAAGAATTAAACCAATGCCATTTTAAAGTTCTTTAAATTATAGTTATTTCTAGAGCGTCACTAATGAGATCTGCGACCTCTCCGTGAACTTTAAATTATAAATTATAATTCATCATGCCGATAATTGAAAGCCTACTTTTAATTTTCATGATGATAATAATTTAATTAATGCCTACTTGTTGTTAAAATCAATTAAATTCATGCTTACTGGGACTGTCAAACGCTGCGACAAACCATGGTTTGTCACCCATATTAACAATTTGTTTTTCAACTATATTCTTGTATTAGATATTATTATTATTATATTTTTGATAATTTTCAATGAATTGCATTAAAAATAACTACAAAATAAAAAAACATAATAAATTAAAGAAATAAATTTCAACCATACCCATTTCAGCCGTCGCTATAGGTCATATACCTAATACTTTTACCCCCTTACTAATAAATGCTGTCATAAGCTTTGAATAGTTAAACTATGTTTTGTTCCCGTCACACAAGTGACATTTTTAATTCGATTGAAGAAGACAAAACACTGTATAACTATTCCAAGCTTATGACAGCGTTTATTAGTAAGGGGGATATAGTCCAGGGAGAATCGGTGCATGAGTAACGACAACTATTCCACCTCAATTTTTTTTATACGATCCTCTTGAAAATTGAAATTGCCCTACTTACTGATGATATGCAAGTTGCCATGGGGCCGAAAGCGCCGTCGTCAAGTCGGGGGGGCCGCTATGTGAAAAAAACAGGTGTAGTCGCAGACTATGCATGAAGTTTAAGATCGCTCCTACCTAAATGTAAAATTGTTGGAAAAATACTTTATAAACTTTAGCGGTCCCCCGACGCAGCGACGCTTGGAAAATAAAAATATTTGAACTTACATAATATGTATATGTGACGATTATAATAATTATAACAGGTTTAAAATATTACTTGTTAATTTTTTCAGTTTATTTATGCGTCGGGGGTTTTTTAAAATTGTTAATTTTACTTTAAATACAAAAATATTTTTACAATATAAAATTAGTCTTAGGTATAACTACTATTGCACACAAACGTTCTCTAACTACTTTTACAAATTTATTAATGGAAAGATTTAGAACGTTTTCTGGGTTTATATTGTACATAGGCGTATACAATGACCTAATGATTTGCTTACTTAGTCTGATCACCGGTACCTACCTATATCTAGGTTGTGCTTATTACTAGTGTTTGTACAGTGATTGTTGCCTTTAGTTTTAAAATTACTAATACTTTTTCTAACCTAATATTAACCTTTCAAAATGTGTGTTATTTCGGTTTTTATAGATATCCATTAGATATTCGTTGACGTGCACAAGTGTAGCCAAGTGATACGACTATACAAAATACGTGCTTATTTTGGGGTTCCGCCAAAACTCCCTAGGAATTTTCAGTAAAGCTTCTAATAACTCCCACACCGATCTCGGTGACGATGGCCGGTTTCATTGAAACCAGGCCAGTTACGCAGAAGTGATTTTATAGTGCCCAAGTGTGTGCGCAGTACACAAGAGCACTCTCTCTTCCTTTTACTCTCGTAACCCAGTGGGACGGATGACCGACACGACTGGCGAGAGATCAGGCGCAGGACCGACTTTTTACATGCCCATCCGACGCATGGATCTTTCTTGTCAGACAATCAGGTGATCAGCCTGCATTGTCCTAACCAAACTCGGAAACAACATTTTTTGTTGTTCCCTTGTGGAGATCGAACCCACGACCTCCGATTCGAGAGCCAATGCTCGAACCACTAGACCACGAAGGCTGTTATACGACCACGGAAACTTCTACCACTTTACTGAATCGACTGACTTGACTAATTGACTACCCTAACTATTTGATTGAACTTTGATAAGACTCTGGACTCGACTATTTAAAAATACGGTGATGAAAATTCGAATGAATATCCTATTTCCCGCCATTTAACTTGACAGTGGCAAATGGTTATAAGCCGACGCCATAATTAAAAAAGTATAAAAAAAAAACTACCTAGCATACATTTGTATTTCTGTAAAGATTTTGTTGATGATTTGTACCTAATTTTGAAAACAAATCAAAAACCCGGTAAAAAAACTGTTTATCTTAATTTATTAAATTAAATTAACATAACTGAGACTTTATTAAAGCTGTTTAAGCTAGACTAGATCATAGAACTTATAATGAGTCCTAAAAAGAAGAAGCCAAAATTAATGCCTGAACCGCTCCAGGTTAAAAGGGAGAATGATGTAGAAGGGTCCATCAACAAGCGGCGTAAAATAAGTACTAGTCCCAATCCAGATATAGCCTCTCTTAAAAGAAAAAACTTTGTAAAGGCATGCGAAAAAGTTTCTTGCTCGGCCTATCTCAATTATGCTGAACGTTTTCAGTTAATTCATTTACCTAATTGTATACAAAGCAATGCCTGCAAGCATCAGGATTATAAAGAGAGTGTAAGTATACATTGGAAACATTCCCTTTATTTTACTTGTTTTTATGATGTATGAGTAATCAACAAAATATGTTAAACTTAATTTTAAATTTCATACTAATTTTAAATTTCATAAAAGTAAAACTTAATTTTAAATTTTATGAAAGTAGGTATATCATTTACAAATGACAATATTATTTTATTTTCATTATAGATCATTGGCCCTGTGAACAATTAAAAAACCACACAACAATTCAATAAAATATAAAAGATGTTGTTTGTGACCTGCTGTTTAAAAAGTGTTGACTACAAACCATAATACTATTAGATTGTACAATTTTCATTCATACTGACATTTCCTGTAATTATTTAAAGTGGAGTTAATCAATATATTGTTAACATCATATTTTATATGAATATTCTTTGAAATTATTTAAAATGTATGAGAGTTTACCCTACCTGCTGCAGATAATATGTGACCTGTGTAGTTGTAATCTAGGTGTAATTACGCTTGCATCTAGGCAAATATTTTTGTCTTTGGTCACCATAGCAAATTGTTCCAAAGAAACCCAATATCCTTTAATAATTTGGGTTTACAGTGACCAACAATTCTATAAGTTTTTCTTTATATTTCCAGTCCAAAATAAAGCAAATACCTTCACATGCTGAAGAGTCGTTTAAAATTGAGATGAAAACAAATATGTGGTGTGATGCTTTAGAGGTGTGTCGATTGTGTATAACACCCACTCAGTATTTATCATCAGACATATTGAAAGATATTGTTGAAATAATTCTGGTTTGTATAATTTTAACAACTTTTATATTTAGGAAGATACAGTTAAAGTAACTGGTCAATACATGTTACATTCTCAGAACACATCTCCTAATAGTTACAAATACTAATTGCCTAATTTTCAAAACAACGCCATATAAACATTCGACACTGTCAAAATACACAAAAATGTGTGTCGTTTCTATTAAATTACGCATTGCATACTATAATCTGGATGTTTTGATAATTCGGAAGGGGCTTTTTTTTACCTATCCAGATTAGGCCCTACTGTAGCTAATAGAATCAGGTGTTACTTTGCGGAAGTCTATAGCGTATATATTTAATGAACAATTTAATGAATATTATATCTAGGTCAATCTTGTTTCTGAGTATACACATATGCAGTGTGGGTCTGTGGGAGGAGGGAGGTGCTTTATGCATGTTTTTGAGTGCAAGTGCAGAGTTGCTTGTAGGTTGTGAGTATTTTTCCACAGGAAATATCCTGTGGAATTATATCTAGCTATTGCTAGATAGAATATTAATTAAATTGTAGGTACATGCTGAAGTATAATTCTTCTATAGAAATATGTATCAAATATATAATCTTGTGCTGGAAATTAAAATTTGGGCATTTTTTTAACTTTTAGATAAAAACAAAATATATGAAGATACAACTATTTTTTACTGTATAGTAGTGTATTTTTACTATTAAAGTTATGAAATGTTTTCAGAATGCTCATGAAGATAACTCATGTGAATATCCCATATCCAATCTAATCAACCAATGTCAACAAATACTGTCATTGAACTTCAGCACCCACCCGCCATGCCTGATGAAAACATTGAGGAAATGCTACAATAACTTCCTAACTACCCCAATGGATTTGAAAGAAAACACATTCACTAATAGATCAAAATTTGAATGTGACAAAGGTATTGTTAAGTATTGCATGAACAGATTAGAATTTGATATAAGTGAGGAAAGCAAGGATGCACCTCTTGTTGATAAAAATGAAAACATACCTGAAGAGATGAAACAAACCGTAAAAGGTTTACATTGGCAGAAAGAGAAATTGGAAATATTTGAAGTGTTGGAGAGATCTGAACGAATAGAAAGACTGATGGCAGTGCTTTTTAGTCTCATAGAGCTGCTGCAGTATGATTTGTCTATTTGGCATTCTAGGTGGGTAAAAATGAGATGTACATATTACAAATCATACTTCTTACATAAATGTAGTATAATTGACATTTACGGAATTGTCCCTATGTTATGTTGTCTTTACCATTTTATTACATCTTGACAATAGGCTACACGACTGTTTTTTTTTTATTGCATAAATGAATAGTACTCTTAAATATGAGTAACTTCTCAGAAGAAACCGTTTATCAAAAGTCAATAGTTTTAAAGGTACAGCGATTTGTTTACAAAATTTCGCAAGTCCCGTGAAAACGCTCCATACTAAAGTCGTACGTAGATATGACGTCACGTCCATGTTAAAGTGTATGAAGTATATGGCCGCGGGAACATATTTGTAAATATCTCCGATATTTGTGCGTTTAAGTTCATACATGTCATAATAAAAGTTTTTGTATATGATATAAGTGGTGTAGGTTTTGTTTACTAATTTAGCAAAAAAATAATTAATTTTTTTGTACTTTTTAGATGTCTCTAATTACTAAACTATAAATAAAATATTATATTTTTTTACATTTACCAAGTAGTAATGCCTCAAATTTTCTGAGTACATTAATGAAACTAAATATTTTAGATGTAGTCGTGTAGCCTATTCAAATTTTATAAAAAGTAATATATTTTATTCCTTAATCCATCGTTTCTCAACAATTCTTCTGTCGCGACCCACAAAAAAGCAAAAAGTTTATTAAAAAGGCTTGCGACCCTGTCACTATAAAATTATAATAATATGTAGTACATAGCACGCTTTTTTTTATCAGCTACACAAATATAATAGCCCTCACTGATTTGAACGTTTGAACGAAAAACTTCTGTACCTATATGTAGTTTGTATTTATTATATTTCATCAGACTGTGTCCCCCTTTGAAAACAAATTCATTAGTCAACCCATACAAAAAAAATGGCAATATGGCCCGCACACAAGGAATATTATTGTCAATATGAGCATTATTGCCAATAATATGGTGTGTGTGGCTAGCCAATGGTAGAACTAAGTTCAAAATTATTTTATGAATTGTGACTCATAAAACACAGTTTACAGGTACACAAATAATTTAGGATCTCACATCATGAGGTCCCACAAGCCCCTCATGGCGTATGTGCTGTGGGCCAACAACGTGTTGTACACAGGAGCAGTTAACAATAATTGCAGGCAAATCCTCAAACTGTTCATGTATTTCGTACATTTAAAATATCCAGAGGAACACATTAGGACGATGCAGGTGAGATTTGTTTAGTGTTACGTATAGGTAGCATAATATCATATATACAGGGGGTACTAATAAAAATATTTACTGATACATGGGAAAAGTAGCTTGACAGACAAGGACAAAACATTGTATTGCTTATCCATTGTGTAAATATTTTTATTAGTAAGGGGGTTAGAATATAGAATCCAAACTTTCAGGAATGAATATACTCTTGAATATAAGCAACTTTTACTTATGGGACCAATATATATTCAAGAGTATATTCATTCCTGAAAGTTTGGATGGTGAGTAAAAAATCACCTGTATATTAAAATGTGAAGTTAAAACTTTCAGTACAGTGTTACGAGAACTCACAGGAGTATAATATTTGGCACAGTTTAAAAAAAAGTAGAAGAAGGTGTGCAGAGTGCTAATATTTTTTTGATAATACTTAGAAATACACAAAATTATAAAAATAACAACAACACTACCTTAGATTATTTATTATCTCACATTACCATGCATTTGATACAATTTTATAATGTGTTGATGTTTGTCAATCTATCACAACATTTAATTTTTTTTATATCTTAGATTCAAAAGAAAGAAATTCAAAGAATTTTATAAAAGTTCAAACTTAAAATTATATGAATTAATTTGATTGAATTTCTACCACAGGGTGACCTCTAGGTATAAAGATAATGTAAATGTGACACTGTATGTACTGGACAGAATAAAACTTAGTGGGTTTTAATTAATAAATCACACTATGTTTGAACTATAAAGCAATCTCATTAGAGACAAAGTTATGCTTCAGCTATCATTTTATTGACTGAGTTTAAATAGGAGGAGCCCTGATTTTAATTTTTGTTTACTCAGTAAAGAAAAAACAGTAAACTTTACTGTATGTATTAGTGTCTCAAGATGACAACACTTTAGTGACACAGGCGTCACTAACTAAAGTGTCTCAGGAGACTAGCACTCCCTTTTTTAGAAAAGTAAATAGTGTTAATGTTAGGTTCTTGGATTGTAGTTACTAATCAGAGGTTATTTTTTATTTTAACAAATTTAAAAAGAAATATCTTTTCAGCTCTGGCTCAACACAATGATACAGACTTTTTACATTTGTGAAAATAATTCAAACAGCGACTATCCTAATACTGGAAAATATTGTAAGGCTTTTGCTAATGAATTCTACAAAATATTATCAGGTAACAATGTTTATTTATATTAATAAATTTGATTTTATATATCACTAAATGACTTGTATGTGTTTATTCTTAGGATTAGTAAATATTTTTCCATAAAATAATACAAAATTTAATACACTGTTTTTCAGATATGCCTCTTGAGTCAAGAATAAGAATACTGGAAAGAATTCAACCTTCATTCATGCAGCATTTGATTGGAGTTGTTCACATTCAGTCTCTTTTATCAACACAAGATAGTAACATAATTACAATTTTTATAAATGTCTTAAACAATTCACAGTGGACAAAATTTCCTCAAAGTAGGGCAGATCTCATTGTACCTAAACCACTTGATGTAAAAAATATCAAACATAATAAATTCTTGAAGTACTTATCAAACAAATGCAAGAAATCAAGAGGACAAAAAGTAGAAGGATACAATACATATTCAAAATATACACCATGCATGATTATTACTAGTAAGGTTGATCAAAATTATGTCATGTGTATTTTATCTCTAACTTTTCGAGCATATTTAGATGCATATAGTGTAGAAAATGTGCAAGAAACATTGGATCAATTAAACAAAGATCTAGTAAGTTCTGCTTCAGATTGTGAGGATACTATGGAATTGATGTCTTACACTGTGACGGAAAATTTTATTAAAATTTACAGACAAATATATCAGCTATTAAAGGAATTAATAATTCTACTAAATAAGTATCGCAATATGGATCAAGACCTTCACATACTAAAATTTTTCGAAAACATCCCATTATTAGGTTTGTGATCCTTTGTTGTACCTACTAAGTTAGACTTGTTGATAATTTTTGTAATATTTCAGTTTAATATTATACTAATATAATACCTATAGTTTTTATATATACCATACAAGTATGCACACTATTTTTGTAATTATTGCAGCACTTAAATATATTTTTCTAAGATCCAAAAATCAAGTTCCCATAGGATTAAAACAGATTAGGGGGCTCCTATCTTATCGGTTTAGAACAGAGGCCAATAATATGTATCCCTCATTATATTGGTTTAACTGTAGAATTGGGTGAAAATGCCTTAGTAGTTTTGAGTACACAGTGTGTAAAAATATTTTGAACTGCATCAGTTTGTAATTGCTAGAAAAAATATTATGTAACTATTATTTTTTAAATAAATATTTTGCCTGATGAATATGATCTTCCATTCCCTAGCCAATTAACAATTATTTATTCCAAACTATACTGATTCCATGGTAAAAACAGTTTTACTTTAAACAAGCCAATTTTGTATATGTCACCGTAACATTGTAAAAACTGTTAGTAAAATAACTAACAAGATTGTAAAAACATGTCGAAAGATTCATTACTATATATTTATTAATTTAACGAAAAATAATGTGTTAAATTATAGGCAGAATATTTGCATCGGAAGTCAAACATTTTACAATTTCATTAATTATACTATAAATAATCTAACGCTTTTTACAATTTTACGGTGATTATAATAATTATATAAAATAGTAATCTTGGCAACGGCTGCAAGTATTTACATGAAATTTAGTATGTAGGGAGTTTTAGAGGAGAAAAATTGGTCTAGCTAGGTTTTGTCCCTGAGAAACTGCATTTTTAAGTTTTTTTTTTCATTGTGCAACAATATATCATTAATTTCAATTTTATGTCGGTCCAATAACCAATTGCAGTTTGGTTAATTTTTACGTTTTTCGGAAATTCTGAATGTGGTAAAATATTTTTGATTCTTTTTTTTCCGAGCAAACTTTGGTTACCCAGGTAGTAATTTTTTTTACCAGCATTTAAAAAAAATATAAGATTTATACAGAAGATAAGTTTATAAATAAGAACAAATAGTCATATTATTATTTATTAATACAACTATTTCTTTGTTTAAACATTTCTAATATTTGGCAACAAAATGACCTCGAGATTTTCTTGATCGTTTTGCTTTCTCTATATCTACATTTGGGTATTCAGTTTTAAGTTTATCCATGTCCATATCAGGAAATCTCTTCAGCAATTGTATAACATGGTTCATTTCACGGTTCTTTGCTTTCCTTTCTTCATTGTACTGTTTTTCTCTATAAAGCCTGTAGAACTTCTTAATTGCCAGACTGTTAAACATTCCATGTTCTAAATATGGTTGTACCCAACGAGTATTCATAAATCTAGGTATATGATACTCTTTCTTTTTATATTGCTCCTTCATACCGACCAAACTAACAACATCTTCAACAGGTCTTTCTCCAGTTTCTCCTGTCTCTAACTGATAGTAGGCAATATTTCTTTCGCGAATTACTGTTTCTATGTTGTCCATTGACTCTTTTACCTTATCGATTCTTTCAGGATTCGGGAACAGATTCATTTTATCGTTGCATTCATGTTCCATTGTCAACAGCATATTTCGTTCTTTTAACAACACATACCATAACTTATGCAAATCTGTATTAGACTTAATTCTTAACTCATCCAGCTTCCACGCTCGACCCACTCGAATATTTGTTTCATTCCAGTTCTTTTTTATATCAAAAAATTCCATTAAATCATTTTGAACGTTTGTCGTGTGTAAACATTTGGTGGTAGTAGGAACTCCACAAATTCTTACAACACTTGTCGGAAAATGTTGCAGGGTTTTTATACGTCTTACTGCTTTTAGAAAAACTGAATTCATTTTTTGAGAATTAATATTAATGCTATTTCGAATTCTAACCAAAAATTTAAACAATTGTAGCTGACATTGACAATTGACATAAATTTGACACTTGATAGTAATTTTTTAAAATGTATTTTGCCACAGACTATTGCTTATAGTTGTCTAATCCCGCGGGCCGCATGTGGCCCGCCGCGCGGGTCTGTCAAGAAAGAGTAGAAAATAATAAGGTCGCCACCATCGTTCGAATGACGAATGGCCACACCATTTCCGGTCACTATAGCCTTTGATTCTTTTAAAATTGTGCAATGGCAATCTAAATTCTAATATTATAAGCATTCCTTGTTGAACTTTGAAAACAGACATAGAACAAAAACAAAATGCTTATTTGCGAAATGAGTGTTTTTAGATATTTACCCCCTTACTAATAAACGCTGTATAAGCTTTGAATGTTATACAGTGTTTTGTTCCCGTCACACAAGTGACATTTTTAATTCGATAGAAGGAGACAAAACACTGTTTAAATTCAAATTTCAAAGCTTATAAGTACAGCGTTTATTAGTAAGGGGGATAATATATACGGGGAGCAAAAATATTAAATTTATCATAAACAGAAATCATATTATATTTTATGAAAGATATTCTTCATCGAGATATTCAACCCCCATGTTTTAAGGGCTACAGCCGGCGGTCTCAAAATCAGTTCCTTCATTTAAGGGTTCTACACGCTTCATATTTTCTTGGCTACATCCAACGGCGTCAAAATCACCTCCATCCTCAAACTCAGAATCAGAGGTAGTGCTGCTGCTATCTTCTAAATTAACTACCACTTGCTCTATGTGTTGGTAAAGAGTTAATTCTCGCTGATAATATGACTTCTCTATCTCCACTACATGCTCGCAAGATTTTCTCCAGTCGCTTTCTGTTATAGCTTTGAAAACACGTTCTGCTGCTTTCTATAAAGATAAAACATATATAACACCGCACCAATGTCTATGAATATTCAAAGAAAAATATAAATTATTGTACACTGTCATACCTTTATATCAATTATCGACCCTACATTTTGGGCAGCAATTTTACGTTTTGCGATACCCCAGATGAGCTCAATGGGATTTAAATCACAGTGGTTAGGTGGAATTCTTATGGCCATGTGAACCTAGAATTTCATCAATTTTGTACTTTGGCTCTGGCTTGTGACGTTTCGCAAATATTAGTGTCTCCGGCTTGCGGAGCGTATTATCGAAATGTATTTGGTTTTGAGTCAACCAATTTTTGATTTCATCAAGCTATATTAGCACCTAATGTAGAAAATAATTTATATGATTAATATTTGAAATTACTTATTGTATGTAAATCAATTTTACTGTAAACCCCTTACTAATAAACTCTGTATATGCTTTGAATAGTTAAACAGTGTTTTGTTCACGTCACACAAGTGACACAATTTATAATTCAATAGGAGACAAAACACTGAACTATTCAAAGCTTAAACAGCGATTATTAGTAAGGGGGTAAGTATATAAATTAATGTCTAAAAAGAGGGTGATCATAATAGTACCTGATGAAAGCGCTTTGTTTAGCACCGTAGAGTGGTAAGGGGCATTATCCATGACTATGATTGATGCCGGTGGTAAATTTGGAATAAGTTTTTCTGTGACCCATTTTGTAAAATTGGTTCTATTCATTTCTGGGTCGTAATCTGCATTTTTGTTTGAACCAGTAAAGATGTGCAGTGTGTTGGGGATAAACCCCTTTTCACTGCCAGCATGAATAATTATGTAGCATTTGCCTTTGGATATTTGTTTTTTACCTGGTACATTTATAGATAGTCAGCATTTTTCTAATATGAGGCTCATTCCACCGTTTCGTCCGAATCGGTGAGATTATGTGAATTTTATTTTATTTTGACGGTTTCGAAAATTGATACGGTAAATGGATTCGCATACCTTCTAGATGTAAATCGCTGCTAAAGGCGTTTATTAAAATACAAATGAGTGAGTAAATACTGAACCATTAGATATAATATTAATTGAGTTTTACATTATTTTATTTAAAAACACGACCCTCATTAGTTTATATTCACAAAAAAATCACTACCTTCCAAATCCTCTTAATATTCTCCCTCTAAAATTTGGAAGGGAATGTAATGAAGTGGAAAGGAATGAAATTTTGCAAGATTTTCTAGATTTATTTCAGAATAAATAGTGCAATAACCTTGATACGAATAATGTGATGAAACGTAACTATAAACTATCGTTATATAAAAAAAGAATGAATTCGATCATGGATTTACTTTACAATGCGATGGAATGTAATGAGTAAGTACTTACCTGTGACAAAAGTCATTTCTAAACATAAAACCGAAAATATTTTCCGCTGTGGATGCGCACGTTCTTCAGTGGTGAACTATTTCAGCAGGCAGAAAGACACAAGAGAGGTAGTACGCATTAAGCTTAAATAGAAATATAGATGGGAACTTACAATAATTTTAGTTGCAAAGTTTGTGGAAGGTAATGACGTTTTTCGTTTGACAAAATTTAAATGTCGATTCTTTATATACTACGCACTCATTTAAACATAATATGCTATGAATTATTAATTGCTATTAAGTAATTTGATATATCAGTACAAAAAACCTGAACATTTATTGGAAGAAAGTACTCTAAAGTATCTGGAAAACACCTAGGTGATCATTTGGATACGGAAAGGAATGACATTTTGACATGTTTTTGTTCCAAGATCTTTTTGAACTGAGAGATCAAATGAAATATGCATCTTTGAGATCAATTAATTAATCATGAACTTAATCAATTAAAACATTTTCACTGACTGTAATATTTATAAGGTTTTCTGGCCTGGAATGACGATCCGGACGAAACGGTAGAATGAGCCATGAATGACTGGTGGATGTAGCTTTCATCTAAATATATTACGGTATGTCTTTTCGTAGCTCCTCGGGCAAATTTCTGTTATTTAATATTATTTTTAGATATTCTGCTCGTTTTGCAGCTAAATGAGGCTTTTCTATCAGAGCACTACGTTCAGACTGGTATTTCATATACCTACTTGAATCCTAATACTTTAAGCACTTGCCGCAAATTTTCACGACTTCATCTGTACCCCAAATCTTCTCTTAAGGCCGCGTGGACCCAATTTTACATGACTTTGAATCGATAGTAAACAAACAAATAGTAACTTTAAAAAGCCAAAAAAATACACATTGTTGTTTACTTAATGTTCTTTTACAATTTGTGGTTCGAAACATAATGCCGCGTCCGCACGTTTGCCAAACCTCGACAAGCTCTCACAAATTCAAACGTGCGGATAGAGCGTTTGCCTTGGTTTGTGTAGGTTTGCAAGCGCTTGCAGCCGTTCCGATCGAGTGTCGGTTTTTTGACACAAATCAAAGGGAATTTGTCGCAAGCGCTTGCGATGCATCCACACGTTTGCGCGCGCTCAGTCTGGTTTGTGTACTGGAGACGGGCAGACGTGCATACGCTCGCACAAAATGAGTGGTGATTGGTCAAATATTAGACATCTTGTTTTTTCTAGAATGTTATCAGGCTGAACCATGCATTTGGGACCCGAAAAACAAGCATAATTATTGTATCTAAGTGTATAATACACTTAGATACAATAAAAATCTTAAATATGTATATGTCACCGTAAAATTGTAAAAACCGTTAGATTGTAATAAAACTAGTGAAATTGTAAAATGCCGATAGATACAATAAAAATCTTAAATATGTATATGTCACCGTAAAATTGTAAAAACCGTTAGATTGTAATAAAACTAGTGAAATTGTAAAATGCCGATAGACTTTGGACGCGAATATTCTGCCTATAATTTAACACATTATTTTTCGTAAGATTAAAAATATATAGTTATAAATATTTCGACATATTTTTACAATGTCGTTAGTTATTTTACAATCTAACGGTTTTTATAATTTTACGTATTAAATATATTTCTGTTGTCTGGTACCCGTAACACAAATTCTTCGAGAACTTACCACGGGACCAGATTGACGTGGTGTGAAACGTCCATAGATATTATTATTATTATGAGAAAAAAGTAGCCGATGCGTGACTAACAGCCGCACTCAGAGACGTTCATTAAATTAGCCCTAATCAGTATTTAACTAATGAACATTAAATATCTTAATGAAGCGTGTCTCCCAGAGTCAACATTTAATGGATCGTTAGCTAATGACAAATTTAATTATTCGTAGGGCGGTGCATCTTCGAAAAAAGTTGTCGATTACTTAAAAACTTGGAGAAGATGTAGCCATACTTAAAATTAATTAATATGAAACTGTTAAGTTTGTCTTTAATAAACATCAGAAATCATGTAAAGTAGTAATATTGTTAGAATTTATTTAATAAACAAAGAAAATCGACAAAAAATCATCCAAAATAGCTATTTATCTAATATTTTGGTAAAATAATTTCAATTTTCTAATATGGCATTACAGTTGCTAACTGTCAAATCTTCAGTTCAAACAAAACAAACAAAAAATCTAAAGTTTAAAGTTTATTGCACTCTAGATGTTTAGTACAAAGAGAATATAATCACTACGTTTGTTTAGTATTCTGTATTAGTGTAATTTTGAATTGTGTTTCAAATTATAATATTAATATTAAGGTGAATATCCGTCTGTGGTGAATATATGATTACCAAAATTGAAATTCGTGAAGGAAGATTGAAGAAATAAAACAAGAAGCGGAAAAATATTAGAAACGCTACAAAATAGTAATAAATAAAAGAAATTATTTTATATGTATTGTCTTTTATTAATCAAATCCAAATTGTGCTAAATGATGCTCGGCGAGAAGAAAAATTGTTCTTTTCAAAAAATATTTTTTTACAATATTATAGTAACTTAATCTAAGACAAAAGTCAATATAGGTACATAATAAGTACATACATAGAAACAGCCTTGCAAGGAGCATCTTATTCTCAAGGTGGTAAAATGATGAAACCATTGACCTTATATTAAGCTTTGGCACACAACACAAGGAACAAAAAGTTTCCTGTGTTCCCGGGTCATGGACATATAATACAATAAAAATCTATAGGAAAGTTTGTTTTGTATTTTTTTATGCTTCTTTTTATTTTTGAACTAAATCTATATACATACATATACAGATAAATAAAAATGGAGTGTCTGTTTGTAACTTCAAATTAACAGCTTTTCACATAATGTATCTGAAAGTATATTCGGTACTTACAATAAAATACCAATTTTTAAAAATGTCTGTCCGTCTGTCTGTCTGTCTGTCTGTCTGTTTGTTCCGGCTAATCTCTGAAACGGCTGGACCGATTTTCGCGGGACTTTCACTGGCAGATAGCTGATGTCATAAGGTCTAACATAGGCTACTTTTATTTTAGGGTTCCATTTAAAAAATAGGGTTCCGCTTCCGTCAGTTAGGCGCAAACGAAGTTGCGGGCATCGGCTAGTTATACATATAACCATACACAATAACATTATCGTCGCCACGTCGTTGCTTTTGCCAGATGAGACGACCTCTGTGGCTCAGTGGTTGAGCGTGTTGGTGCTCAAGCCGGGGGTCGCGGGTTCGAATCCCGCTGAAGGAACAAAAAAAATTCTGTGTTCCTGGGTCATGAATGTGTATTAAATATGTGTATAATATGAAAATTATTAAATATATTTCTGTTGTCTGGTACCCGTAACACAAGTTCTTCGAGAACTTACCACGGGACCAGATTGACTTGGTGTGAAGCGTCCATAGATATATTATTGTGTTGTGTATTATGATTTATGAGAAAAAGTAGCTGATGCGTGGAGTAGCCTTAGTACATTATTGAATAAGCCAGTAAACAATTTTTATGAATTTGCAACATCTACCATCTTCTTTGCCGTACTTTTCGTTTCTTTTTATTTCGATTTCTGTTTTTACAATAATAATAATAAATAACTCCCCACGCCGATTTAGATGACGGTGGCTGGTTTTATTGTAGCCTAGCCAGTTACACAGGAGTATTTTCATAGTGCCCAAGTGTGTGCGCAGTACACAAAGGCACTCTTTTTTTTACTCTCGTAATCCAGTGGGACGGATAACCGACACGACTGACAAGAGATGAGGCGCAGGTCTGACTTTTTACCTGCCCATCCGACGCATGGATCATCTTTCTTGTCAGACAATCAGGTGATCAGCCTGCATTGTCCTAACCAAACTTGGAAACAACATTTTATGTTGTTCCAGTGCGGGAATCGAAATTAGAACCTACGACCTCCGAGTCAAGAGCCAAGCTCTAACCACTAGACCACGGAGGCTGTTCTATTTACAATAAAATATAAGGATACGTGCTCAACATCCGTCATGCTTGCCTTTGCAGAACACACCAAGTCACTCGCAAGTAGGGGTAGCAATCCGGATACTTCGAAATTCGAAAAATTCGAAAAATCCGGATTTTCATTTAAAAATCCGGATTTTTCGATTTTTTCGAATCTTGGTTACTACTATGAAAATTACATATTTTAATTGTAATTAGTATGTACTCTAGACGTACAATATTTGAATAAGGGATATAATTAATCGAGTGAACAAAAAATAAGTTGGTGACTGCACGTGAGCATACTGTATTGCTGAATTTGGCAGCGAATTAATATGTTAGCGACTAAATTACAAAACTGGTGAAATCACTCAAGTGACAAAAAATACAAAAATCGGCAGATAAAAAGTAGCGAAATTTAATCCAATTAGCACCGATGAGTTGGTGACTATTTTACCATGTAAGTAGCTAATAAAGATTTGATTGATAAATTAATAGCTGCTAAAAATTCAATTTGCAAGCTACGGAAAATCCCAGTTTTGGATACTATTGGAGGTTTTTTTTTCTTTGGTATGGGTATCGTTTTCAAGGTTTTTGGGGGTGCAGAATAATATGAAAATAAAATCCGTTTTAAAATTCCAAAATGGCGTATATTTTTTTTTTATTAAAAATGGATGTCTTTCCATGTTTCATATTATGCTGATTATAAAATTGTCTTCCAATTTCATTTTCCAAAATGGAGACTATCCAATCTTCGTAAAATTAACATGTAGTTTGTAGAGGTACCAGCTATGTAAGGTATAGAAACTTTTCGAAATTCAGGATTTTCAAATTTCTTTTTTTGGCATTCATGAAAAAAATATGCGATTTCCGGGTTAAGGGGGAGGAAATTTTTATTATTTTTCCAGTAATAGTATTATTTTTCCGTTTCTAAAATAGAAGCGATTATAGAAAAAAAATATGGCAATGTTCTACTTTGACACGAACAGTGTATAAAGCTATAGAAATTTTGTAAAATTCAGGATTTTCAAATTTCTTTTTCTTCCATCGTGAAGAAAATATGGTGTTGCGAGATTCTTAAGGGGAGAAAATTTTCATTATTTTTTCAATAGGATGCACCGTTTCCGAGATAGAATCAATTTTATAAAAAAAAATTAAATGCTCTACATTGAGATACGAGGGATGTATAAAGCTATAGAAATCTTGGAAAATTCAGGATTTTCGGATTTCTTTTTCTCTCATCTTGAAGAAAATATATGGTTACGGAGTTATTAAGGGGGAGGTAATTTTCATTATTTTTCAAGTAGGATGCACCGTTTCTGAGATAGAAGCCATTATAGAAAAAAAATACGATAATGCTCTACTTTGAGACACGAACGGTGTAAAACGCTATAGAAAATTTGGAAAATTTAGGATTTTCAGATTTTTTTTATTTCATCATGAAGAAAATATGATGTTGCGGGGTTTCTAAGGGGGAGGAAATTTTCATTATTTTTCATTAGGATGCACCGTTTCCGAGATAGAATCAATTTTATAAAAAAAATATAAAAGCTCTACATTGAGATACCGGGGATACATAAAGCTATAGAAATGTTGGAATATTCAGGATTTTCGAATTTCTTTTTCTCCCATCATGAAGAAAATATATGGTTGCGGGGTTTTTAAGGGTGAGGTAATTTTCATTATTTTTCAAGTAAGATGCACTGTTTCTGAGATAGAAGTGATTATAGAAAAAAATATGGCAATGCTCTACTTTGAGATATTATGAGCGATGTATAAAGCTATGAAAATTTTGGAAAATTCAGGATTTTCAAATTTCTTTTTCTTTCATCGTGAAGAAAATTTGAGGTTGCGGGGTTACTAAGGAAATTTAAAATGGATGACTTTTTTGTAATCAGCACCCCCAGAAACCAACAAAGGGACAACCATATTATTTTTATAAAATTAAGTATGTCCGCCATATTGGAATTTCAAAATGAATGTCATTTTCGTATCCAGCACCCCCAAAAACCTGGTAACGACACCTATGTTAATTTTGCGAAAAATGAATAACCGTTATTTTTAAATTTCAAAATGAATCTACACAATATCTACACCCCCCCCCTCCCTAAAGTCGAGGAAAATTAAAAATTGGGAATTTTGTACGCTCCTTTGTTTTTTTTATGTGCGCTGGTTTTGCTGCTTGTATGTTTTTTGAGTTACCTACATTACGGAAAATATATGTACCTATTCTTAAATTAAATGTGTACTCACAAATTGTCGCCAAGATGGTTATTTGTTCGCTAATATAATATCTGTCTGCCAGTTTGGAATATTCAGTGGTATTATTTAGTCACCAGATTTGTAATTTTTTATTCCTTACATTCTTTAGCCAACATGGTAATTTAGTATTCAATATTCGGTATTTTCACATCCAAAATTTAATTGTTTTGTCGTGATTGTTTTAAACACTTACGGATTTTGTCGCGGTTTACGTTTTACGGTTACGTTTACGTAACGCGACAAAATCCGTAAGTGTTTAAAACAATGAAAAATATTCGCGTAAACATAAGAAATCAATATGTTTTGTCGTGAGTTTAAATACATGCCTTTGGATAATTTGATATTATTTGTTGTCCTGTTGAAATTGTTGACACATTTTTCCATTTATTCAAGTTATTTGGTAGAACATAGTCAATCCATTAAATGGTGATGCGAGGGATGAAGATCTGCTAAAATATTATGGCCGCTATATATGTATATGTATGGACTGTTTCTAAGATACTTACCATTTTATATTTTTTCAGTAGTAGTACAGTTCAGTAATAGGTGATCCAATTTATAAAAACACTGAATATGGTTTCAGTTTCAATTGCACAAGTAGTAAGAAGTATAATAAGCAAATCCAAACCCAATTAAAGCTTTGTATTTTTATATTTATTGAATTCTTACTAACGAAAGTCGAAACATATTATTGCAATTTTAATTTCTGCAATCATAGAATGCCAAATTAATATACAGCTTAAAAAGAAATGTTGTGGTTTAACTATATTTAATTATCTTCTAAATAATTAATATCTAAGTCCAAATACCTAAATCTTATCTCTATGATATCAGGAAGAAGTTTTGGAATCTATAATACCTGACTGGTTGGTTTAAGATTAGAGAGTTTTGCCGAATGAATGAAGGTAATATTTTTTTTATTATTAAAATTAATTTGATTGAACTAAACTAACCTAAACTAACGAGTCAGTAGCAAAACTAAATGAAAATCAACGCTCCTGTTTTTGTGTAGAAATAATTATGTTTAGATAATATTTTAAAGATAAGATATAGGTGTCAAAAATAGCACCAACGATTTGTGTAAACCACTGTTATTTTTTTTTAAGTAATGTAGTTTTCATCTTATAGCGGAAACTTCAAAGTGCAATGAAGAGTAAGATGTTACTGTTTATTTGTAAGTAAAATGTTAAAATAAAGATCTTAGAACAGTTATAGATTTTAAATTGTGCTTAGAATTGCTTATTATACTTCTGTTAGTTACCGAGGGAATTAAAAGCACCATTTACGTGTTTAATTATTACCCAAATAGGTGGATGGTTTTTAATTTCAATAACTCAAAAGTGGTCCAATTTCGTCCATACAAAATTATTTGTTCAGCACCATGCTTCAAATGATTTTTCTTCACTCCCCGGATCTCGATTTAAAGGATTTTAGTTTCCTACGTTTTATTAAACTGTATTAATTTTCCTACGTTAGTACTTTCACAAAGAAATGGAACTTTACGAAAACGGTAGTGGTGAACTGTGGTGTAGATATGTAAAAAAAGCGTTAAAAAGATCACAGGCTATTCCACTTTTTTATAATTCTTTCTGCTGGAACATTTAGTAAATAACAATATATACATACCTTATTTAAAATAATATACTAACTATAAAACTGAACATTGTAGGATTTGAAACTTAATCAAAAATATTTCTAAAAATGAAAAAATAAATATAATTAAGTATATAATTTTGATATAATCTCATTATGTTTTTATTTATTCAGATTGTAATTCTAATACTTACAACTTAAAATAAGAATTTATTTAAATTAAATTATAAAAAAGTAACTCTTTTTTTTTAGTAATGAGTGTAAGTTTTGCTACAACATAGTAGTTAGTAAAATAAACATTAAAGTTTTATAAAATATGCAACAAATTTTAAAAAAATGAAAAAATCTGAATTATCCGGATAATCCGGATTTTTGGGAGAAAAATTCGGAAATCCGGATTTTCAAAAGGTCAAACGTTTGTGGAGGTTTGGATTTTGCGGCAAGTGGCAAACGTGCGGACTCGGTAGTAGGAATACATTTTTTGCAAGTGTCTGCCTAAGTAGTTACCATCAAATCGTCAGCACCTATGTACCTGATACAGTATTTTTATCTCACGAAACGACACGTACTTTAGTGACCACACGAGCTAACGATAGGTACTCGTCTCCATGCACACATCGAACACAGCGTGTTTTTATACTTGTAACAGAACACACTGCATAGAAACTGTCAAAATAATTGAATAAAATTTAAGCATTTTTTACTTAGGTACCTACCTATAATATCTATTCAAATTATGTGTGCTATGTGTTGCATTAAAACAGTTATCTATGGATTTTATTATCTTTTTCAATACAAATAATAAAATAAGATGACCTACTGCCGACACGACTACACTGTAACACTTTGGGTTCATGTAAGTTCACGCCGGCGACGTAGGCGCGCGGCTCGCTTTGCGGCAATTGCGGGCAACTCTTGGAAGCGGTAAATGCCTATTTCGCTTGGTCTACCCGGCCTTAATACAGGAAGTTAATTTCTTAATGTTGGTGCCTGAAAATGATGTTGGTATTATACTTGTATTATACCAATAACTTAAAAAATATTTATTGCTATCTTTAAATAATTAAAAATTAATAGTAAAAAGAAATGTTACAGTCTGACAAGGATCATTTGGCACGTGGACAAAATCAGAACTAACATCGCCGTCTTGTAAAATGTCAATTTTAGTAATATGTATTGTTTTGTAGTTGCGACACTTGTCTTTTGGCACGTGGATAAAATCAGTACTAAGTACTAACATCGCCGTCTTTTAAAATTTCACTTTTAGTAATATGTATTGTTCTTATTTGCGACACTCACGCCCCCATCCAAGTGCCAAAAGATCCTTGGCTGTAGGCAGGAAACGTCACTTTTGTAAAAATGTTGCCGCTATAAAAATAATTAGTTCCACTTACGGCCCACGGGTTCCGTTCCGCTCCTACAGTTTTTTCTACACTACTACTACACACAGACAGACTAATCTCTAATTATTTAGATTCATTGTTAACTTCAAATTACGTTATTCAAAATCTAAATATACTTTTAGCATGCGGCCCTCCACACCACGACTCAAACATGACTGACACATGTATTAAATTATTTATTGTCTTTTTTTTAGAAACAAACATTATTTTTATTTGAAATGGCCAGTACTGCAGAACGGCAATTTCATAGGTAAAAACCTATTATTAGGTACCAATTACCGTAGATTCATTCTTAATCTTGTTTGCATCGGTGATTCCATTTTCCATCATATAAAAGTTTTGATGAACCGTCTATGGTGTCTCTTAAATTAATGTTTTTTTTATTACTCATTCTCGACTCGGATGTGATTACGAAAGAAGTAGATGAGATAATGTCACTTTTGACAATGCTTTTGACTTCCAATGCAAATCGTGCTTTCATTTTCCAAAATTTACATGTCAAAAACATAAGACTGAAGAACTTTTACGAAATAAAGTCTTTGATGCATCTTAAAATAAAGTTGTATGTATACAAAAGTTTAAATTGTTAACAGTGAGATAGTTTTGTGTGTTATTTAAACATTTTGTGTGGATTGAGCAACTAGTGTCAGAATAATATTTCAATGACTTTGAAAGACTAGAAAAAACTGGAGTCTTGTGTGGTATATGATAGCTTCCCGGAATACCTGTTTACGTCGCTGGTTCTCCCTACAAGGTACTACGAGATTTTCTTCATACATCTTGTTTTAAATTTCATATTATGTATGTTAAGTTTATTGAGATATCTAAGTATATAGTTTGCAATTTGTTTTTAGAAATGATACACTGACAGAATAACAACAATTATTAGTTTTATAAAAGTTGTAACTCACTGGTACTTGTTGCTTGAATGACTACGATAAATTGTACTGTCGCCGACAATGATTCGGATCAGGTGCATTATTTCGATCTTATGTATATGGTAATAAGGTCCAAAAGTCGTAAACCGGATCTGTCGGCGACTGTACATAGACAAACTACACTATTGAAATGCCTATTTAACCCTTAGCTACCTAACGTGTTTTTGAGTAACACTACACTTACACTACAATATAATACTTAATAGTAAAAATGAAAAAAAAATTACGATAGGTTATAAACTTTGGAATCTTTTATTATAATCAACTTCAACAAACTTTGCAAATTATTAGTTTTTATATTAATAATTAACACTTATAAATATTTTAAACATTTTAAACAAAAAATAAAGGCATTAACAAAAATCTGAGATCTGATAAGGAACACATATTTAAACTTAACAAAATTTACTTATTTTATGAAACTTAGATAGATAACCTAATAAATAAAAATAATAATGGCACATTTAAATCACATTTTTTATAAAATTACAAGTGGTAAACATTTACTATTTTTGGCGACATTTCAGACACATTTTTTTGTGAACACAAAACGCAAATTGTTTTTTTACATCGAAAATACATGTACTTAATATGTTTTTCGTTTTTTTTTTTGAAGTCACAAGTTAAGTAAGTCTTCCTATTTTCAAACTTTTCGATGCTATTATTTGATGATGTGCTCGACTCTTGGTTCATCTTCAGTATACGCCATATAGTATCTTTAAGTTCACGATGTAAGCCAGATTTATTCACGTGTATTTCCAAATGAGGCTTTACGAAATCTTCAGCCAATTGCTTCATAAAAAATCCTATACAAAATAAAGTTAGGTGGTTACAATATTTTTATAAACCACCTAACAGCGGTCACCATGACCGCAACCAGAATATAAATTCCTATAACTATTAAACGCACAGACGTGTGACCCGGTCGAATGCTCAGCACGTGCTGAAGGGCGTGGGGGTAAAGTAGACAGAGTCACTGTCGCTTCGCTCAAGTAGTAACAGAGTAATTCAAAAAACAATAACCGTTGGAGTCACCATGACCGACGTTAGGTGGTTAAGGGTTAATCTAATCAAAAATATTAACCGTTGTTTAAAAATATTTAATTTCACTATACTTTACACTACAATACGGCCAATGTATCTTGGTGAGTCTGAACTTCACGCCGAAGGTTGCGCATTAACTGTTTTTAAGTGTTTTTGTATTTATTTCATTTGTACTAATTGGTCCACTGTATTAGGGAAATTTAATTAGTACATAGGTATATAAAAAATACAGTTTTCTTCACTAGTTGTACATGCACTAAAGTTCAGACTCGCCAAGATACATCGGCCATAGTGTAGGTAGTTAATGAATATAGATAAAAATCCACATAATAACAGTAAAACATTAAATTTATTGTCTACATCATAGACACAAATCTTTCATTATTTTCTTAAATTAAAAAAAAAAAGATAAGGCTATGTAAGAAAATTATTTAGTTCCATATTCATCTCATCTATAGATGACCACAACATCAACATGATAATATTATTATATTATAGAATATCATGTTGGATGTTGTGTTCAATCTTGAAAATATTAATTTAAATTTTAAGGTAATGTACCTATATTAAATATATCCTCTCTCTCTCTCTCCTTTTCCTATAGTTTTTCACACCATCACAACAGTGACAGTATTTTAGAAAAAAAGCGAGAACGCTTTTCACATCTGCAATCGGCTCATATTTAGCCGATTAGCAATTATCAGATATTTTCTTAATTTTGCATCGATGTATTGCCATTGATGTATTGCATGTAGCTCCATTGAGCTAGTTGCAATTTTTAGGAGTGACCATTATTTCACCTAGCTTTTGTCAATGTCCATTTTTTGAGCCTAACTTTTGTGAATTATTCCCTTGTAATGAAGGCTTTAGTTCAGCTGCTGTATCATTAGGTGAACTCTAATTTTGTGGCCTTTATAAACACAGACCAGGAAAGTCTCCTGTCCAAAGTAAAGCCCAGATATTTAACGGCTTTCTTGTATGGTAATATATCTCACTAGCTAGTGTGACTAGCTGACCAGGAGTTTTCTTTATGAAGAGTAAGTTACATCGGTGGATTTAGATTTTAGACCTACTTGCCTTAATTCTCCACTTTTCTGTCTAGGTATGAATTTTATTCATGTGACCTTGTAGCATGTCAAAGGGTTTATGTAGACACTTATCACTCACGAGACAGGCAGTCTCATCAGCGTTTGGTAGGTCAATAGTGTACAAGGACCATAAAACTGGGTCAAGTAGAGAGCCTTGTGGTACAAATTATTCTATGTAGCATTGAGGAGAGCTCATCTTCAAATCTTACTTGGAATTTCTGGTCCTGTAGATAAGATTTCAGTATCATGAATAGTGCATTAGAAATTATGTAGTATAACAGACTAGTATAATGAATAATTTTATTTACTTAATATAATATGAACTTATACTATAATAATATGAAGTTTAGTTATAAACAAGTCAAACTTCAAAACTTTATTAGAATAACTAAGTAGGTAGGTACAATATCAAAAACATTGAAAGGACAAACTTATTTGCCTTGTTTAGGCACTTGCTAAAATTAAATAATTAAGTACATTTTTTATACTTACTTAACATAATATATTAAACCCCTTACTAATAAACGCTGTATAAGCTTTAAAAAGTTATACAGTGTTTTGTTCACATCACACAAGTGACATGTTTAATTTGATAGAAGGAGACAAAACACTGTGTAACTATTCAAAGCTTATACAGCGTTTATTAGTAAGGGGGATAATGTATACATTTATTATTAACTTTAGTATAATATATTTTAACTTTTTATCATTTTATTTCTTACTAGCGACCCGGCCTAGCTTCGCACGGGTACAATACTGATACTAATACTACAGAATGTCCTTAAACCTTTAACAAAACGGGCGAAATCTAGTCAAAACAAACAGAAACAAATTAATATAGGTACCTACTAAAACTCAATGAAATAATTAGGTGGGTATACTTTTATCGTATGAAAATATACCATAGATCTAAACCCACTTCGCATCGGGCCGTGCAGCAGAAATCGTAATATTTTAATTTCGCCATAACTTCACGTCCAATTTCAATTATTCAAAGACCAAATATTATCTAAATAAACTGTACTTAGTGATGAAATAATTTATTTTGATAAGGATTAATAGCATGAGTAAAATAAACGCGTTTAAATGTAGTCCAAAAAAAAATCAAGATTTCTAAATAAAAAAATGGTTGTTGTGCCTCACTCGACATAGATAGGTATAGTGTGTCGCGGACTTTTTTGTAGATATTTATAAGATCTACAATTAATTAGAACATTTTATGGTTCTATCTTTTATAGTTTAGGCAGCGTACGCAAAATAAGTAACTTTTCTTGTTGATTTTTTACACCTTGTGTCCGAAAAACCCAAATATTTTACGGAACCCTATTTTTTTCCAAAATAAAATATAGCCTATGTTACTCGTGGATAATGTAGCTTTCGAATGGTGAAAGAATTTTTGAAATCGGTCCAGTACTTTTTGAGCCTATTCATTACAAACAAACAAACAAACAAACAAACAAACATACAAACAAAGTTTTCCTCTTTATAATATTAGTATAGATTTCTATAGTCTGGACTTCTGGAGTCTACATGATGTTAGAAACCATGATATTATATCAATAAGCTGTCTAAAGTCTGTTTATTCATTATTAAGAGTAAAACTTGGATAATATCAGAAGCCCACTGCCTTTAAATTCACAGAGTTCAGATTAGCAAAACTTTTTAACATCACATTATTACAAATCTATATCTATACATCTATACAGATAAATAAAATTGAAGTGTCTGTTTGTAATTTCAAATTAATAGCTTTTCATTTAATGCATATGAAAGTATATTCGGTACTTACAATGAAATACCAATTTTTAAAATTTTTGTCTGTCCGTCTGTCTGTCTGTTTGTTCCGGCTAATCTTCGAAACGGCTGGACCGATTTTCGCAGGACTTTCACTGGCAGATAGCTGATGTTATAAGGTCTAACAAAGGCTACTTTTATTTTAGGTTTCCGTTTAAAAAAATAGAGTTTCGTTTCAGTTAGTTCTATGCAAACGAAGCATCAGCTAGATAAATGTATAAAAGTTGCTTAATTGAGAGTTGAAATAGGTAAGTAGTTATTATAAAACAAAATCCATCACTTTCTGGCGAAACAATTTTGGCTATTATTAAAAATGTAAGGCACCACAGGCCGTTTTTGTGCCGTTATTGGATGTTTAAATGGTTGGTATCTGTGCTATTTTTTAAGATTGACAAAAATGGGTTTTAAATTGTTTTCTATTATGATGTCTGAAAAAAAAACCAACATTCCTATTATCTAGTTTGGTAGGAAAACAAATTCATATTTTATATTTAATACTTAGTTATTATCATCATCACTGGTTACTACCATCCTCATTGCTGGGGTTTCGATCTCTTCTCTACCTTGCTAGTCTACTACCATTCGGCAGACTCTGAGTCTGCCGAATGGTAAAAAAAAAAAAAAAAACTACTAGGTACACGAGTACATTGTTCAGACTACGGTAGGTACTCTGTATAAAGCGTATCCGGACGATGTTATTATGCCAGAGATGGCCCCGATGTATTGACGCGCTGATTAAATTCGACATCGCTTTGTTTCGAGGGGGCGCTTTATCTTGCACGGCTGTCGGGTACGTTCGGAGCTACAGTTCGCTCTATTTTGAAAATGTTTAATTTAAAAGTTTTAGATGGAAAAATATATTTTACTTGGATACATTTAAAAATTTTATCCATATTCCTATTTATTAAAGCTTTTTATCATTATTATCGACATTATATGAACAGTAAAAGCCTTCGAAGCTGGGGCGTAGCTACCGCTGTATCAGTCGTATCAATTATATGGGCCCCCCGTATCAAAAAAGGCTCGCTACGCTATTGCTTCGAAGTCCAATGTACAACAAGAAATTTAAATGGGTCTTAGTTATAATTTTACGGCCGAAACTAAGTGTCCCAATATCGAATGCTAATACAACGCTGCCCATCATAATAATACGTTTCAAATGCAAATTAAATGGCAAGGACTTGCCAAAAATTCGCCCTTAAGCGGCCGTGAATGTTGAGTGGCATTTGTCAAAGGGTCCAAGATCAAAGCTATTGGGCCGTATAAGTAAAATGGTTCCTGTTTCTTTTATTTCATAAAGAACCCCATTTAATGTAATGAATTAAGGTATGTAATATTGGTTATTACTTATTTCATGTTTTCCGTTAACGCATATTGATCCGATATAGTAGTCTATGTAGATAATTATCTACACTTATAATGTAAGGCGTAAAGGTTTGTTTGTTTGCATATAATAAGCTCCGAAACTACTGGAATGGTTTTATGAAAATTGGCACATTTATAGAGTAGACCACGGGGAAGGACATAGGCTACTGTTTATGGCGAGAAAATTTACGGTTCCCGCGAGATTTTTTTCTACATACATATAATCACGCCACTTTCCCGTAGGGGTAGGCAGATACCACTTCCATTCACACTCGCCTTATACACTTTTTTCGTCAATCGTTCTTCATTCATTTTCTCGATATGGCCAAACCATCTCAGTTTACCTTTCACTACATCTTCTTTCAGACCACAATGTTTCCTTATCTCACTGTTTCTTATCCTGTCACTCAGTTTAACTTCTATCATATTTCTTAACGCTCTCATCTCAACTGCATTTATTCTGCTTTCATTTTCTTCTGCTATACCCAAATTTCACTTTCGTACATGAGTGTCGGAACTAACACAGCCAAATGAGCCTTGTTAGACACCTTTCGACTGTTCATAAAGGAGTGCAAAGCTCCATTCACTATATTTCCTGCATTCACTCTTCTTTCAATATCACTTTTCTTCTACATCTATCAAATATATAATTTCCAAATAAATCTAAAATTAATAGCAACAAGGATCTTGAAAGTAGCATGTCTAATTGTCTAGGTTTTTTTGAACTAGTATCGTATAAGAACTGTTTAGGAAACCTACTATGCCCACATGAATTTTTTTAACACTAAAACTATAAATGACGATGCTGCCTAAAAATCCAACACCATAACTCAAGAACTTTCATCAAAAATTATACGGTTTCCAAGAGAATCTATTCAAGTTCGTTAACAACTTTTCATAAGTTTGCTAACCTCCTTAAATTTGGCGTTAAATTATCTTCCTAATAACCAAAAGTTATACCTTTATTATTTGTTCTTTTCCCTGGCTATTCCCTTTAAGGAATTAGCTTTCTTCTCATTTGGTTAATAGCTTTATACGCCTCAATTTATGGTGTTTTCTTTCTTATTGCGGAACGTAGTCAAGGTTCCGCATCGAAAGAATATCCAGCAAAAAGATTTTTGCTTTGAATAAGATGATTATTTTAAAGTTTTGTATGATCTACCGATTACATAATATTCAGGTACCTACCGCAATCGTAGAGTTTTTGATATCTGTTAAGGTAAAGGAAAATTAGACAAATGTGTACCTATTGCTTTTGTCTATGCAAAAATGAAAAAAAAAATCGGCCGCTTAAAAGTTACAGCCAACATTAATGTAGGTAGTAAACTAATTGTCTTGGCCGAATTGAAGCTTTTCCTTGCCAATATTTACGGAAACAGGGTCAACTATCCGGTCCACACTCCTGTGATTAAGGCATCACTGCCAAATTATCCGCATAAAATTGATCCTATCTCAACGAGCTACTTAAATTAGGATTAACCCGGATAAAAATTTCGTAGGTTACAACCTACAGGCTACAGCTTTATTTATTTTGATTATAATATAGACACAATTACTTTAGTTTTAATTTAGATTACTTATTTATTAGATAATTTTTTTTTTTTTTTTTTTTTTTCGGGTAGGTGTGGAAAAAGAATTAGACGTGCTTTACATTGCTCTATATTTAAAAATTAATATTTAATCTAATTTAATAGTTTTGAGACCATATTATGCTATAAAGAAGTAGTCTTTACCTACCAGTATATAAGTTTCCTGTAACTGTATTACTTTATTAAATTTACAATCAACCTTAACTCTCCACTACCTTCATCACTTTAACTGCACAACATATTCCTGTTTGTCACTATGGAGTCACTTAAGCAGTCCATTGAAGAGATGACACAGATGTTCAATTCACGGATGGCGACTTTCCAGCAGGATCTGCAGTCTGCGGCAACATCTGAGCACAGTGAAAGTCCTTCAGCAAAGCTAAGCCGTGAGTTTAACACTTTTAAGACATTTGTGGTTAATGCACTGCAGTCACTTCAAACTCAAGTACAAATGCTGTCAGACATTAATGATCAGATGGAAATGAGAGGTCGCAAGAAAATTCTATTGTTCCATGGTGTTCCTGAGAGTAGTAATGACCTGCGTGCTTGTGTGTCTGATCTGATCAGTTCCCAACTTCATATATCTGATGTGGATTCACCTTCTATTAAATACTGCAATAGGCTAGGCCGCCAACGCAAGGACAAACCCAGGCCAATTGTTGTTAAATTCCATGATATGGCTTTTCGCTCAAGAATTTGGAACTCCAAGACTAATTTAAAACAGACAGGTATCACTATTTCCGAATTCTTGACAAGAAAGCGGCACACTGTCTTCTTAGCAGCCCGACAGCGCTATGGTTTGTCTAAGTGTTGGACAAGTAACGGCACTATTCTGGTGATTGGACCAGATGGCTCTAGACACCGTGTGTATAGCATGGAAGACCTTGATGCCATAAAGTGTCCGTCTTCATCCCCTGGATCGAATCAGCCAGCTGCAACAAGTTCTAAGACTGAGGTAAATGCTGGCCGACCGGCACCTAGAACAAAAAGGAATGTCAAGGCCAAGTAAATTTTACATTTTTCATAACAGCTGATTTTCGCTTTGATTTGATAATAATTGCTTACCTTCAGACCCAATTATCCATATTAGGTAATTTGTGTTTCAGCTTACTGTCTTTTACATTTGATTCTCTGTCCATGTCTCATTATTTTCTTCTTTCCTTGAATGTTTGTTTTTGTATTGTCATAACAATTGTACATTTTATATCTATTGCTTATAACTATAAACATTGCAGTGAATGTCTTCTACTTCAGCTTGTGTGTGCTTCTAAATTTTTAATTAATTATTACTATAATATTAAGTACCATTTTTTTTTTTTTGGAGTTATTATGTAGCAATGAAGGTAATGTAATAAGTTTGCAATAAGTTTGTTTATTCTACCTGTAGTTTAATAACTTTTATGTTTTTTGTTGACTTTTTGCTCTACGGCGCTTGACATCTGTCACTGACATTTGTCAACTGTCAGTTTATGTTTGTCATTGCCATGTAAGGTTGTACAGTTGGATACTTGTTTTTTGCCATTTTATATTTTGAATTATTGCTGTGATTTATGAGGTATTCTGGTTTGGTATTGGACTATAGTAATAGTATATTTATATTTTTATTCATTTTGTATAATTATAGCTTTATTTTATATTAATAATACGCTATTTTTAATATTTTATATTTATAAGTTATTGTATTATATTTATTGTATTTTAAATGAATATTAGTGGTGACTCTCGTTCTGATGATTTTTTCTCTATCTCATCAGACAACAGCGATGAAAGTTTTCAAAGTGCCTCATTCGTGCCGCTTAGGGATACTATAATTTCCAATTTTTCTTCTGTTGGAAAATGTTTTAAGGCAGTTCATATTAATGCGCAAAGCATACCTGCTCACTATTCCGACTTACTCACTTCTTTTGATCGTGTTAATATAGACGCTATTTTTGTATCAGAGACGTGGCTTAAACCTTGTTTACCATCTACCTGCTACGGTTTACCTGGATTTAAACTCATCCGTAATGATCGTTCCGGTAGGAGTGGGGGTGGTGTTGCAATTTATTTACGCTCCGACTTACCTTATACTATTATAAGTTTGTCAGCGCAGCCCCCACCTGCGGATGGTCTCGAGTTTTTGCTTATTGAAGTTCAGGTAAGTCAATTCAATAAAATATTACTTGGTGTTTACTATTGCCCATCACTGCATAATGACTATTTCCAATCCTTTGAAAACACATTAGAATTATTTTCACCCAATTACAATCACTCTATTATAATGGGTGACTTTAACACTTGCTTACTTAAAGGCGATATTCGTTCTACTAAGCTTACCTCTATTTTAGAAGCTTACGGTATGAAACTACTACCATTAGATCCTACGCACTGTTCTCCTGGTTGCCGTCCCTCTCTCCTTGATCTTATTATAGTATCCTCAGCTAATTTTGTCACTAAGCATGGGCAGTCTTCGGCGGAAATGTTTTCGTACCATGATCTCATTTACGTTGCTTATAATGTTCGCCCCCCTAAACCTAAAGTAAAAACACTTTTCCAACGTAACTTTTCTTCCATGAATTTAGAGAACCTAAGAGAGGACGCACTTAACACCGTTTGGTCGGATGTAACCACAGCTGTATCCGTTAATGATAAGGTTGCCATATTTAATGCCAATATAAAATATCTCTACGATAAGTATGCTCCTGTTAAGCCTGTCAAAATCAAACATCTTCCCGCTCCCTGGCTATCAGATGAAATCAAATCTCTGATCAATGCTAAGCATGCAGCTAAAGCTAAATATAAAAAAATGAAGACAGAGGAGTATCGAGCCAAATATATTAAAATACGCAACCGGTGTAATACGATGTGCCGTGATGCACAGAGGCGACATATCCACAATGCTATTGAGAACGGTGATCCAGTTAAGACATGGAAATTTCTCAAATCCCTTGGAGTTGGACGCCCTGAAACAGAGAACTGTAATCCAATTGATATTGATACGTTAAATTACCATTTCACTTCCTCCTCTAACCTTGACCCTAATATTAAATCGCGTACGTTACAACTTCTATCCTCGTTACCGATGCCTAATTATGAACCTTTCTTTACTACCCCAGTCACTGAGAGTGAGATTGAAAGACACATTAAGGCGATATTGTCGAATGCAGTAGGTGAAGATGGCGTCAGTCGCAAGATGTTAATACCTATTTTAGATATAATTTTACCTACTCTTACACACATATTTAATTCCTGCTTAGAGTCCTGTACCTTTCCTGACGCCTGGAAGGTAGCTTATATAATACCCTTACCTAAGTCTTCCCGTCCTAAAACTCCGTCCGATTTCCGTCCTATTTCTATCCTACCTTTTTTATCCAAAGTGCTCGAGAGGGTAATTCAACACCAGCTTACTAATTATGTAACATGCAATCACATACTCAGTCCGTTTCAATCAGGCTTTCGAACTGGCCATAGTACGACAACTGCTCTAGTAAAAGTTTCTGATGACATAAGATTAGGTATGGACAATAAGATGCTTACTATCCTCACGTTACTGGACTTTAGTAACGCTTTTAATTCGATTGATCACGATATTCTTATAGGTAGGCTTGCGTCTTGTAACCTTTCGTCATCAGTTATTAGTCTGCTTCATAGTTATCTTGTGGGACGACGGCAGAGAGTCAAATCTTCAGATTCTTTTTCTAACTGGAGTAACATTTCTGCCGGCGTCCCCCAGGGTGGAGTATTGTCACCTCTATTATTTTCCTTATTTGTAAATTCAATTATAATGTCAATTTCTTCATCCCACCACTTGTATGCAGATGACCTACAAATTTACACCCAGTCAACATTAGACAGTCTTCATTCTGCTATTAGTTTGGTGAATGACGATCTGTCGACGATTTGCGAATGGAGTAGGAATCATGGGCTTCTTATAAATCCTATTAAAACACAGTTAATTGTTATCGGCAGTCCGGGGCTAGTTTCCAGGGTTGACTGGATGTCGTTACCTCCAGTCCTTATCAATGGCATTACAATTCCTTACAGCAAAGTCGTAAAAAATCTGGGTGTGTATTTTGACGAACATTTATCTTGGACGCCGCAACTAAATGAGATCAGTAGGAAAATATTCTCGTCCTGGCACACTCTTAAACGTCTCCGATATGTTCTTCCGATACATACAAAGGTGGCCTTGGCAGAATCTCTGTTGCTTCCTCTTTTAGATTATGCAGACGCATGTTTCATTAATCTGACTGAGGAACAACTCAATAAGCTTGAGCGCCTTCAAAATCTTTCGTTGAGGTTTGTTTTCGGTTTACGTAAATTTGACCATATCTCGGAATACCGTATCAAGCTTAAGTGGCTCCCAATCCGCTACCGCCGTGATGCTCGAGTTCTCTCCTTACTATATAATATTTTATTTGATTCCCATCACCCTATTTATCTAAAAACCGTATTTAATTTTCGCAACTCCGATAGACAAGAGCTCCGATCATTTTCTAGTCTTCTCCTTGATATCCCTGTCCATCGCACAAAATATTTTAATTCCTCCTTCACAATCAAATCCATTTTGCTTTGGAATTCTTTACCTGCTCATATTAGGCAGGCAGAAACTTTGAGTCGCTTTAAGTCGCTGTTAAAAAATCACTACCTCAATTTATGTAGTCAACCATTAATGTAAGTTAATAAGTACCTCAGTATTTATACCATTAATGTTATCTATACCTATTTATTTCTTATGTATTTATAAAATATATATTTATTTATATATTTAAGCATAATATATATAAAATATTTTGTAATGATAGTTACATTACTTAACATACTTTTGCACATCGCCTATTGTCCTAATTATTATTTCCAATGCCATCCAAAAGGTTGCCTGGAAGAAATTGCTTTAAGTAATAAGGCCGCCTTTGTGTGCATGTTTGATTTTTTTTTAAATGTATTGTCTCTAAGTTTTCTGTTATTTGTTTTGTGCACAATAAAGTATATTTGAATTTGAATTTGAATTAATATTCTTAAAACTGTCCAATAATCCTCCATGCATAAATATGCTGAATACAAAGTAGGTAATAACTCTCCACACCGATTTCGGTGACGGTGGTCGGTTTCATTGAAACCAGGTCAGTTGCCCAGGAGTAATTTTATAGTGCCCAAGTGTATGCGCAGTACACAAGAGCACTCTTTCTTCCTTTATTCTCATAATTTAGTGGGACGGATAATAACCGACACGATTTACGTGAGATCAGGCGCAGGTCTGACTTTTTAATCCGACGCTTGTATTATCTTTCTTGTCAGACAATCAGGTGATCAGCATGCATTGTCCTAACCAAACTTGGGAACATCATTGTTTTGTTGTTTCAATGAGGGAATCGAACCGACGACCTCCGATTCGAGAGCCAAGCTCTAACCACTAGATCACGAATGCTGTTAAGTGTGAATACAAAGTATTGGACTAAGCACAACCTTCACGGGCGAGAATGTTTTTTGCCGCTGGCCTTCTACTTCATAAAATTCTTCACATAAATTATGACCCACTAAAATGTAACAGCCTGGAAACCGAGGGAAGGTGCGGCAAGAACAGGATCATCGAAAAGTTTGCTCTCCACGGGCCCTAACGGCGTGATGTTCAATTATAAGCTTACATCGGGGAGGGCCGGTTATCGCAATTTAAGGAGAATTATTACCGTAACGTTTACTTTCCTCTTGAAAAATGTTTTAATCACGCTCGCTCCCAAATTGCTACATAAGTAGTTACCCATGCTCGGCGTTTTTGTTTTTAATTGTTTGTGGAGCGCTTTATTCTGGGGTCACACGTTATCTAAAACAGCTGTCTGCCGCACACGGCCTACAATGGACTCGTTTGTACCCGGCCGCGCCGCGTAATATTGTTCGTGATTTAAAATATCGGCCGCGCCGGCACGAGTGCCTCCGGGTTTATTTTCCGGCTATCCGAGGTGTATTGTTGCGTTGATTAGATCAGGAATGCTTTGTTCTAGAGAGAATGGCCGGTTTGCTCTCGCCACGAGTGTCGTGTGCATGCGATTCTGTCCGTAAGCGACCGCACCGTACCTTCGGACCTGTAATGGCCTCATGTGACCGACCGCAGCTGAATTCATTAATGCACGGGGACTGTACGAGATATCTGGCTTACCCAGCGAATTTCTAACACAGCTTGAATAATAGGATGGGGAAAAAGTCTTTTCGCATTATAGTATGTATGAACTTGTCATAAAATATCTTGGGCTATACCAATTGTATCTGGCTGATTTTGGTATCATTAAAAAGTTTTAATTTTACAGAAGACAATTCCAAATTCAAATTAGGTAAATTTGAGATTTTCATTTGTTTTTCTTATTGTTAAAATGAGTGATTCTTATGAAGAATTTCGATACATTTTAAAATTTTATTACAAAAAAGGTAAAAATGCAACACAAGCCGCGAAAAAAATTTGTGATGTTTATGGACCTAATGCAGTATCTGTGAGAGTAGCGCAAATTTGGTTTAAGCGTTTTCAATCCGGAAATTTTGATATCAAAGATGCACGTCGCTCTGGTCGGCCTGTTACGGACAAAACTGTTGCCATTTTTGAAAAAGTGGAGCAAGATCGGCATATTAGTAGTTACGATGTAGCTGAAGAACTGGGGATTGACCACAAAACGGTTTTGGCGCATTTGAAAAAAGCTGGGTACACAAAAAAGCTCGATATTTGGGTGCCTCATGAGCTCACTGAAAGAAACCTAATGAACCGTGTACTCATTTGTGATTCTTTATTACGACGTAATGAAACCGAACCATTTTTGAAGAAGCTGATAACTGGTGATGAAAAGTGGATCACGTACGACAAGAACGTGCGAAAAAGATCGTGGTCAAAGGCCGGTCAGGCTTCACAGACTGTGGCGAAACCCGGGTTAACTCGCAACAAGGTGATGCTGTGTGTGTGGTGGGATTGGAAGGACATTATTCATTGTGAGCTGTTACCGCCAGGCAGGACCATCAATTCTGAACTGTACTGCGAACAACTGATGAGATTAAAGCAAGAAGTTGAGAGAAAGCGGCCGGAATTAATCAACAGAAGGGGTGTGGTTTTTCACCATGATAATGCTAGACCTCACACATCTTTAGCCACTCAGAAAAAATTACGGGAGTTTGGCTGGGAGGTGTTAATGCATCCGCCGTATAGTCCTGACCTTGCACCTTCAGATTTCCACCTGTTTCGGTCGCTGCAGAATTCCTTAGGCAGTGTCAGGTTGACATCACAAGAGGACTGCCAAAACCACTTGTCGCAGTTTTTTCATCAGAAGCCCCAAAAATTTTATAGCAATGGGATCATGTACCTACCAACAAGATGGCAAAAAGTTATCGAACAAAATGGCACCTATATACTTTAGTCACTTGTAAATAAACTTTATAAAAAAACCTTTTGAATTTTTATATAAAATGCGAAGAAACTTTTTCCCCAACCTAATATGTTTTAAACTTTGAAATCGCAGAATTAAAATGGAACTATATCCATGTCGTTTTTAGGGTTCCGTAATACTTAAGGAACCCTTATAGTTTCGCTCTGTCCGTCTGTCTGTCTGTCTGTCTGTCTGTCTGTCTGTCTGTCTGTCTGTCTGTCTGTCTGTCTGTCTGTCTGTCTGTCTGTCCGCGCCTCTAGCTCCTGTAATTATGAATATAAATTGATGAAATTTGGTACAGTTATAGATTGTGTATAGATCACGGTTTCGGGATTATAAAAAAATAATAATTTTATATTTTAGGGGTGGCTCTCCATACATGTGAAGTGGGGATGAAAAATATTTTTTCACTCTACCCCATCGTGTGGGGTATCGTAGAATAGGTCTTTTAAAATAAAGGCAAGGTTTCATACGTTACTTTTTTATAAAGTTGACCATTTTCGAGTAATCGGCCTCCAAAGTAGTTTGTAAGTTGGTCCCCCCCCTAGCATTTTTAAACTATAGGAGATAGAAACTTGCAAATTTCCATGCTGATAGATCATGCTAAAAACTCTTTAGGAAAACTATTGTGAACCAAATCGGACAGTAACTTTTGGAGTAATTAAAAAAAAGCATATTACGCGTTTATAGTTACGGAACCCTCCTTAGACATGTCCTGACATGCTCTTGGTTAGGTTATTATAAGCTTATGCTAGAAGTTTAGGTTAAGTCAAGGAGGGCGCGAGTCTTAAAATATTATTGTGGCAGGTCGTAACTTTAAGAATGCATCAAAATTTGTTGTGTACCTCTTCAATATGATTCACAACAAAAATATTTATTTTTACGTCCCTCAACATCGTCTGGTTCAAATTTATTTTAGTTCTTTTTTTCTTTTGTTACAATTTTTCCTAAGACTTCCTGTCTTTTTTGTCTTACTTTCGTGGAGTTATATTTTTCCTTATTCCGGGTTCCATGTTAGGAAAAGATAATTTTACTTTGAATTGTCGTTACATGCGATAAGTTGCTGCTTCTGGTTTGTTAAAATTTATGAAAAGTATGACCGTTTCATTATAGTACAATGGATATTGGATACCGTTTAGTAATTGTTGAGCATTATTTGTTGAATAATGCTCAAAAATTAACAAACATTACATCGTTGTTCATGATGTATTAAAATAGATTTACATAATACTTTATTATGTAGGCGAGTTTTCGTTTATATTTATTGTTTTCGAAGTCGTAGATGGATTGATATTGGTTGGAATATTTATTTTCAGCATAAGTAGTATATAATTTTAAAAAGTTAGTCAAGTTTCCCATATTTCAGTAAATTTCTCTATTGTGTCCACAAAATTGAATTGCGAAAACGGATTTAATGAAAGGATTTCTTGGACTGATAAACACAATAACGAGCGTCCGCATTATGTATAGTACTTGAAGGTACCCATACAAAAAATTGGGTACAAGAAGGGATCGGGAAATACGGCTAACAATACGATAATGCCCTATGTTTGCGATGACTGCCCCTCCCTCGCAATAGGCTCTATTATCACGGGCCGGGCTCCTGTGCGCTGAATTGGCTAAATGTTTTGTGCCCCTGAAAAGATTTCAGACGACGGGAAAATTGTTAAGAAATTGATCACTTCTGCCCCACTGAATTCGTTCAGCTTTTATGTAGTATTTTTATGAGGGATTTTCAATTAAAAACTTATTAAATATTTTATTACGCTAAAGTTGATACCTACCTAGTACATACTCTTGTATTTATGCATACGACTAGAGTCTCATGGGCGCAGTAAAACATTATACACTTAGTACCTACTGAGTAGTTTTACGTAGCAAAATTTAAAGTCTTATATCAACCTACCAACACTTTTTCGCTTGAGACACCCGCCGCGCCGCCGCGCCGCCGCTCACGGTCGCTCCGCTGCCATTTCGGTGTGAATCGGCCCTTACCAAAATTTAAAAGTCTTAAGTCGGATTATATTTAAAGTACTTTCAAAGCCCATTACTAATTCTATGCCCACGAGATAAAAACTACAATACTAGAAACTGGTTTTACGATAGCTTTATTTATGTAGTCATTTAATACAGGAAGTTAGGAACGAGAAAGGTAACATCAGAATAAATCGAAGAGCTAGGAAATGAGCTCGGAGTTTTCATCACGTAAGAAAATTCAGACTTGAACCGCGGCACAGAGGGGAACCTGTCTGCATCTAGGTGTCTGATTGTATAATGTATCTCAGAAACCTGTAGTCATTAAATAACCTAACCTAACCTAACCTAACCAAGAGCATGTCAGGACATGTCTAAGGAGGGTTCCGTAAGTATAAACGCGTAATATGCTTTGTTTTAAATTACTCCAAAAGTTACTGTCCGATTTGGTTCACAATAATTTTCCTAGTTTTTTTAGCATGATGAAATTTGCAAGTTTCTATCTCCTATAGTTTAAAAGTGCTGGGGGGGGGGACCAACTTACAAACTACTTTGGAGGCCGTTTACTCGAAAATGGTCAACTTTATAAAAAAGTAACGTATGAAACCTTGCCTTTATTACCCGACTGCGCGACGCAATGGAGTGGTAATGTGTTTAACAGCCTATGTATGTATGTATGTATGTATGTATGTATGTATGTATGTATGTATGTATGTATGTATGTTCCTTTGAAGCACTATACAGACCAAACGCCTGGGCCGATTTTTATGATTCACACGTCAATCGATTCCTCTTAGTCCGGCGAGTGTCACTAAAGACATAACGTTAGTAAAAATTCAATATGGCGACTACTGGACGCAATATTGTGAAAATGAAAAAAATGAAAGTCAACAAACTATATCAAGTGGGGTATCGTTGAATAGGTATTTAAAAATCATTGTTAGTTTTCTCTCAACATTTTTCGATTCGACTGACCGTTTAGGATCTATATCGATTTAAAGTTGCGTAACAACCATTCTCACATTCCAGTGCAATTGTGATGTATTACTGATGCTGATAGGAAATCCAGTCTGGTAAATAGCTAGCTAGGTACTCATAACTAAAAAGTATAAAATAAAAAATAATATAATTCATCTAAGTAAGTATTAAGGGCTGGCAGAAATAAGAAAATAGACATTGTAGATACTATCTTATCTTGTAGTAGTAAGAGTGTTCTCGTCATTTGTTCGTGCTATACTGAAATCATGCAGTCATAATACAATTGTCAACTGCATCGAAGATAAATAAAGTATAACGCATTTCAAATGAGAATAGGAAAGTCAATGACTTTTTTCAACTTTCGACAATGACTTGAAAAGTGCTATTTTTAGAAAAACTTATGTGCATATAAATATTAATAGTCTTGCATCGAATTTAAATAAAACGTGAAATAGTAATCAATAATCCAAACATAAATTTAACTATCTTATCAGTCTAAATTCGAAACAATATGGCGCCGACTCGATCCTATTCTCATTTGAATCGCACTATAACATCAAATCATTGTAATATGAACAAATTATGAGAACTGTCAACCTGCTGAAGCATTAGATTCCCTGATATTACATTAATTGGGTTGTCATATAATACCAATGCAAAACATATTGATGAGTGAACTTTGTCAGCTCTCATCAGAACTATTAAAGCGTTGCTCGTCTCAATTAAGTTCCATGATTGTAAATAATATTCTAGTTATGCTACAGACGTATTTGAAAATAAAGGATGTAATTGCAAAACTATTTTAGGAACAGATAAGAAAAAATTAATTGATCATCTAATAATTGAACACTTGTCAATGGTTCCTTTTTAGGGTTCCGTAATACTTAAGGAACCCTTATAGTTTCGCTCTGTCCGTCCGTCTGTCTGTCTGTCTGTCTGTCCCCGCCTCTAGCTCCTATAATAATGAATATAAATTGATGAAATTTGGTGCAGTTACAGATTGTGTATAGATCACGGTTTCGGGATCATAAAAAAAAAAATTATATTTTAGGGGTGGCTCTCCATACATGTGAAGTGGGGATGAAAAATATTTTTTCATTCTCCCCATCGTGTGAGGTATCGTAGAATACTTAGGTCTTTTAAAATTAAAAAAATTAAAAACCCGACTGCGTAAAAAGTGAACCAAACTAAGTACATAATTAAAACTGAAAAGAAAAAAACAAGCACTTAGATATCCGGTGGTCTAGAATTCTATAATATATTAATACTATTGGAACATAACAACTAAACAGTCAGGATCCATTGAAAAATTAGATTAAAAATAGAATAATGGATCCCGACTGTTCAGTTGTTATGTTCCAATAGTATTAATATATTATAGAATTCTAGACCACCGGATATCTAAGTGCTTGTTTTTTTCTTTTCAGTTTTAATTATGTACTTAGTTTGGTTCACTTTTTACGCAGTCGGGTCTTTAATTTTTTTAATTTTAAAAGACCTAAGTATTCTACGATACCTCACACGATGGGGAGAATGAAAAAATATTTTTCATCCCCACTTCACATGTATGGAGAGCCACCCCTAAAATATAATTTTTTTTTATGATCCCGAAACCGTGATCTATACACAATCTGTAACTGCACCAAATTTCATCAATTTATATTCATAATTATAGGAGCTAGAGGCGGGGACAGACAGACAGACAGACAGACGGACGGACAGAGCGAAACTATAAGGGTTCCTTAAGTATTACGGAACCCTAAAAAGGAACCATTGACAAGTGTTCAATTATTAGATGATCAATTAATTTTTTCTTATCTGTTCCTAAAATAGTTTTGCAATTACATCCTTTATTTTCAAATACGTCTGTAGCATAACTAGAATATTATTTACAATCATGGAACTTAATTGAGACGAGCAACGCTTTAATAGTTCTGATGAGAGCTGACAAAGTTCACTCATCAATATGTTTTGCATTGGTATTATATGACAACCCAATTAATGTAATATCAGGGAATCTAATGCTTCAGCAGGTTGACAGTTCTCATAATTTGTTCATATTACAATGATTTGATGTTATAGTGCGATTCAAATGAGAATAGGATCGAGTCGGCGCCATATTGTTTCGAATTTAGACTGATAAGATAGTTAAATTTATGTTTGGATTATTGATTACTATTTAACGTTTTATTTAAATTCGATGCAAGACTATTAATATTTATATGCACATAAGTTTTTCTAAAAATAGCACTTTTCAAGTCATTGTCGAAAGTTGAAAAAAGTCATTGACTTTCCTATTCTCATTTGAAATGCGTTATACTTTATTTATCTTCGATGCAGTTGACAATTGTATTATGACTGCATGATTTCAGTATATCACGAACAAATGACGAGAACACTCTTACTACTACAAGATAAGATAGTATCTACAATGTCTATTTTCTTATATAGCGACACGCGTTTTGTTTTACTCCGGGAATTTAATTCATACAATAGTATTCATACAATAGTATCTACAATGTCTATTTTCTTATATAGCGACACGCGTTTTGTTTTACTCCGGGAATTTAATTCATTTTAAGTTGTTTTTCGAGTGTTTTTATTAATTATTTTCTGTACAGTGCTAAAATATCATTTACACAAACTAGTAATTGTGTTTTAATATAATAATAGTGTGTGATAGTGATTAAATAAGAAAAAATAATCTACAAATAATACAAAACCATAACTGTTCGTGCAAATTTCAAAGTGTTTGAACTAAACGCTTTAACCGCATACGCTAATAATGTCTAACACTAAAACATGTGCAGGCTGCAAGAAGCGGCTCACATCCAAAATAAGCTATGTAAATTGCTCTATTTGTAGTTTACCATACGACACCATATGCGCCAACATTCCGTTAACGGGTGATAGAGACGCAGAAGCACGCATAAAACAATCGTGGATTTGCACCACCTGTAGGAGTACCGCTCGACTGTCTAACTCTACTAACACGCCCTCGCGCATAAACTCACAGGGACCTGCGAATACTTCATCCAGCATTTCTAAACAAAGCATACATCAGACTCGTTCGTCTACATCCAACGCCCACGAAACCTCTAACTTTTCGCAGTCGACAGAAGGTACATCGGCCGGCATAAACCTCGACCAGCTCCGCGACGTAATTAATATGGAAGTTCAAAAAGCTATTACCCACTGCATTAATACTCATCTAAGTTCACAATTAAAAAATATCAGAGACGAAATCTTCGAATTCAAGAAATCGATAGAATTTTTTAACAATAAATTTGATGATATCCAAAAATGGCACGATAGCAACATTAATACGATTGAATCACTCTCACACGAGAATGCAACTCTAAAAAAGCAAATAACTGATTTATCACAACGTATTGGTCTAATTGAGCAACAATCACGATCCAGCAACATCGAAGTACAATGCCTACCAGAATCTAAATCTGAAAATTTGCTTACAGTAATGAAGCAATTAGGAGATGTCGTTAAGTGCCCTCTGAAGGATGATAATATTTTATACTGTGCCCGAACTGCCAAATTTAATTCAGAAAGCAATAGACCACGTTCCATCGTTGTAAAACTGAGCAGCCCTCGCATGAGAGACAATTTACTCGCTGCATGCATACAATACAACAAAGCTAACGCCGATGAAAAACTTCACTCAGGGCTCTTAGGGTACGGTGGATCCAAAAAAACTCCAATATTCATCGCGGAACATCTTACGCCAGAAATGAAGTCACTACATGCTGCGGCGAGAGTCAAAGCAAAGGAATTAAAATTTAGGTATGTCTGGACACGAAATGGCAGGATATTTTTGAGAAAAACCGAAACATCGGAATACATATATGTAAAAAGTTTTGAAACACTGTACAAATTAAGCGGAGGTAGTGATAACAATGTTAATTAAAATAGGTATTTATTATTACATAATTGTTATTAATATTACATGCATCAAAATTTTAATATTTAAAATTCTCATCCTTAAACATATTTTACCAGAATGTTCGCGGACTTAATACTAAAAAAATCGAGTTTCTTCATAATGTTACGTTACACAATTATGACATTATTGTCATAACCGAAACATGGCTCAGTTCTAATGTGTTTGACAGTGAGCTTTTTGATAGCCGCTATGTAGTTCACAGACGCGACCGTTGCTCGAGCAAATTTTATAAAAATAAAACAGGTGGTGGCGTATTAGTAGCTGTAAGAAAGGATCTATCATCTGTAAGGATGTATAATTTAGAAAGCGACTGTGAGGATTTATGGATACGCTTAGAATATGATAGAAACTCTAAATCCCAGTTTTTGCTTTGTGTTGCGTATCTTCCTCCACCTTTAACAACTAACATTCTTGAACATTTTCTAAATAATGCCAACAAAGCGCTAGAGGATGTTAATCAGGCCATGATTGTTGGTGATTTCAATTTGCCAAAGCTTTCGTGGTCTACCGATGACGAATCAAATCACTTGCTACCTAATACAAATAGTAATTCCCTTGCTAATGATCTCATAGACTTTGCCAACTTTTACGGCCTCATGCAATTTAATAATATATTAAACTACAAAGGAAACGTTTTAGATCTTGTACTTAGTAATCTACAAATCTCTAACTTACATGAATGTGAAAACAGTCTTGTTCATATTGATCCAGCCCATCCACCGTTAGAATTTTTTGTGTTACTACAAATAAGTAATACACTAAATTTTAATGCCACACCCAGATATAATTACTTTAAAGCAGACTATCATGAAATAAATAATAAACTTGATTCGATTGATTGGGATGATATTTTCAGCCATATGGATGTGGATTCCATGACCGATGTATTTTACACTAAACTAAAAGAAATAATAAGAATTCACGTACCTAGTCACAACACTAAGCGCACAAATAATAATTATCCAAATTGGTTTGGCCGCGATCTCATTAGACTCTTAAGAGAAAAAAATAAATATCGAATGCGTTACAAAAAGTATTGCAACCCGTTGGATCGTGTTTCATTTCAGATACTTCGAGATCGTTGCAAGAAATTACAAGCGTCCCAATATAAACAGTATATAAATAGAATGGAAACAGCTATACATTCAAACCCTAAACAGTTTTGGTCCTATGTTAAATCCAAAAAACACTCTACACTAGGTATTCCTTCATCCATGAGCCTCAATAATATCACTGCTACTACCGGTTTTGACATCTGTAATCTCTTCGCCAACAGCTTCTCCGATACTTACTGCTGCACTCCTACAGTCTCTGAAAATATTAACAACAATCCTTCACTTAGTGTTACCTCAAACCTTTTAAACTCATTTCATATCTCCTATTATAAAATCTATAAGGAACTAGAATGTCTCGATGTTAATAAAGGCGCAGGTAGCGATGGAATTCCACCCTTTTTCATTAAATCATGTGCAGAAAGTATTACTTTACCTCTGTTCCATATTTTTAACGCTTCTTTGTGTAAGGGCTATTTTCCCAAAATATGGAAGCAAGCTCTGGTACTACCCTTACATAAATCAGGTGACAGGCATAATATTAAAAATTACAGACCTATTTCTATATTACCTACCTTTGCAATGATCTTCGAAAAATTAGTTTACCCTGTTCTTTATTGGCACGCAAAGCCTTTCATCTCTGTAAATCAACATGGTTTTGTTAACACAAGATCTACAACCACAAATATGATTACCTTTGTAGACGAACTCATGGACTCAATAGATAGCCAAAACTGCGTTGACGTAATATACACAGATTTTAGCAAGGCTTTCGACAAAGTTTCACACACTAAACTCATATGCAAGCTAGAATCAATTGGCTTCGCTGGTTTGATGCTGTCCTGGATCAGCTCATATTTATCCGGCAGATTTTCTGTTGTAGTTGTAAATGGTTTCTCATCTTTACCGTTTCCTGCTTTGTCGGGGGTTCCTCAAGGCTCTAGGTTAGGTCCCCTACTCTTCAATATCTTTATCAATGATATAACTTTTTGTTTTCTACATTCTGACTTTCATCTATACGCAGACGATCTCAAAATCGTAAAAGTCATAAAAAACGAACTTGACTCTCGTGAACTCCAAAATGATCTAAACAGGCTAGCCGGTTGGTGTATAGACAATCAAATGCTTTTAAATGTGAACAAGTGTTTCCATATGCGTTTTTCCCGTAAAGTAAAAGATTTCACAGCCACATATCACATTAACAATAATCAGTTATCACAGGTTCAAGAGATAAGAGATCTCGGCATAATCCTAGATACTAAATTACAAATGAACAAACACGTAGATCATATAGTATCCCATGGCCTAAAGATGCTAGGTTTTATTAAAAGAAACACCACTTCTTTTCGGAATCCGCACACATCTATAATTCTTTACAATGCCTTAGTACGTAGCAAACTAGAATACTGTAGTCCTGTTTGGAACCCACATTATGCAATATACACAAATCGCATTGAAAAAGTACAAAAACGATTCCTATGGCATCTCTCCTGCAAGCATGGTCTGGTTAATAAGCTTCCTCGTTATATCAATAGGCTAAAATATTTTCACCTTGAGTCACTTTTCAACCGCCGTAAATACCTAGATTTAATTTTCCTACACAAGCTTCTGACTGGTGCAACAGATAATAATAGACTACTAAGCAAAATTGCCATAAATATTCCTACAAGATTACCCAGAAAAAATAACTATAAACCATTCCACGTTAAACTCGCTAGAACCAACTTGGGTCATTATGCACCACTTAGAAGACTGTGTAGATCTTATAACACTGTATCCAGCTGCCTCGATATTTGTATTTTTTCAAATAAACTTAGTACATTTCAACGTAAATTAAAACAAAATATAAACAATCAATAATACCATGTATACATATTACCTATATCCTAGTAGTAAGTTATTTATTTCTGTCCTGTCAGATTATAATTGTACAAAGAAATTAATATTATTTTAAACAAAGAAAAGTTTTTGTTTTTATGTTTTATTTTTATTTTAATAATATAAATATATATTAATTTTAAGAAGAAATTGTTTAGTTTATAAGAAGTGATTGGTTTCTTTATTGTGATTTGTACCATCACACATTTCACTTTCATTGTCGCCCATGCATGTCGTATTTCACCTATCATTAAGAGCACATTTCATCCATATATTATTTAAATTTTAACTGTTTGTAAAAGGTTATAATGAAAGCATAGGTCTACCGTCCTGAAGTGGGCCGGAGTGGGCACACCGTTAGGTATTAAGTGATTGAGTAATAAAAAAATACCTAGTTCGCATTCCTTCTCAATCCAATCCCTCCTGTAATAAGTGTCTTAGGCTGGAATTACATTGTCCGGAATCCGGTAGGCCGGGAAAAATCTAGAGCATTGAAAATATACCTAACTAAAAATCGAATACACAAGTGTCGAGTCAAATGCCAATGTCATATTATATGACAGCTAGACACTTCGATTTTTAACTCTGTTGTATTATCGCTCCGTAGCCTAGTGGGTAGACCGTTTGGTTACCCACCGAGAGAGTGCATGTTCGAATCCCAGGTCGTGGCGTGTACCAATGAGACTTTTTCAGACCTCAAGTACATATACGGACGCTCTAACGGTAAAGGAAAACATCGTGAGGAAACCCGCACATGGTTGACCCCAGACGTATTGACCAGTCGTTCCTCTGGACTAGGCTGACTGTGTTGTGAGAAGAATGCCGTATGTGCTTTGGCAACCATACGACATTTAAAAACCAAATGATCTAGGCACTACAGAATTTCAAGAGTGGTTACTTCGCTCGAAAAATACTGTATAAATCTTCCAATAACGGATGAAAAGGCCTAAGTTTGTATTAGCGCAGAGTTCTATTTTCAGTGCTCTGAATTTTTTCCGGCCCGTCGGATTCCGAATTATGTAGTCACAGCCTTATTAAGCCTACTGATTGCATTTATTGCCTTTCAGTACCTACCTACACACAAAAAAATAACGCAATCCTTCTAGAGGTAATACAGTTTATCACTCACTTTGAGGCATGAGTTATGTAGTAAATGTTGAAATAAAATCGAGATTAGGAAGTTTCGGTCATGAACATAACTTTTCATAGAACATAAAAAATTTAGCTTTATTATAGTGCCAAAGTTTGATTGACGGGGAGTTTACGCGACTCCTTTCAGGGGAATAAAACTGGAGTTTCTAATAATTATTTTTCGTCTTAGAATTTCTAATTTAATATTGGCAGTAAAATCTTTTTTTTTTTTATTAAGGATAGGAAACTGAGAGTACCTAGCCGTACCGAGATTTGTTTTTCATACTTACCTACTTATTATGAAGTCTGAGCCTGTGGAATTAAGTTCATGCTAATAATTTACGTCAGTGATTAATTCCCTCCGAGTTACTTCTCGTGCCCAATCATAAATTATAGCGAGTACTGATCGATTATCACATATCCACGACACGACACGGTACAAAATCTAATGATAAATTCATACACGGCTTAACACATAAGCCCCCGAAGGTATTGATTGAACTCTGTCATTAGGTGTTTTACGTACCTTTCAACTTCCTAATGTCCGTAAAGGTTCTCGAATCTCCAAATGTGGAATAAGGTAAACTTGTTAGTTACCATTAACTTTTTATCCGATGTTTAATTTATAATGAGTAATATCCGTGTATTGTGTAAACGCAAGGAATCAATATTTCCATTGAATTCAGTACTTAATTTTGTTTGTTACAATCTTCATTTCATTATATTATTGTTAACTTTACGATAATAATATTACTAAGATTCTCATTTGAAACATCGCTCGGTATGTTAATATTTTCTATCAATCTACTTTAAACTAAAATTGGACCTACTTACCATAATTTTGGCTGTACCTACATATATTCAGGTAGGTACTTATAAAATATAACCGTGTTTTTAGCTTTTCGTTGTATTTATTTTGTTGTATTTTGACATAGAAATGCGCGATAATGTATGATTTAAGTTGTTATATTCTCAATTTTCATGAGAACTTAAGTTCTTTAAACCTAATCTCGTAAAAAAATTGTCAAAACTTCGAATATTTCACTCAATAAAAGGAGACTCTTGTAGACTGACTTCAGAATTTTTAACTCGTGAAATCTACATGAGTAGCTTTGAATGTTTTTTTTTTTTTTTTTTTTTATGAAATAAGGGGGCAAACGAGCAAACGGGTCACCTGATGGAAAGCAACTTCCGTCGCCCATGGACACTCGCAGCATCAGAAGAGCTGCAAGTGCGTTGCCGGCCTTTTAAGAGGGAATAGGGTAATAGGGGAGGGTAGGGAAGGGAATAGGGTAGGGGATTGGGCCTCCGGTAAACTCACTCACTCGGCGAAACACAGCGCAAACGCTGTTTCACGCCGGTTTTCTGTGAGCCCGTGGTATTTCTCCGGTCGAGCCGGCCCATTCGTGCCGAAGCATGGCTCTACCACGTAACTAAACTTGGTATAAAGTATTGACTATTGGCATGATTTGTGTGTAACCCACACATTTAATATTTCTGTAATACAAGCACAATAACTATTTATCGCTATCATCATAATAGATACCGACTAGACGTCGTGGGTCATCAGGTCACGTTCTCTAGCTTTTACTTTTCAAACGTTGTATATTAATAGAAAGTCCACGTGGAGCCGTAAATAGAAATTTAAAACATTTTCATCCATTACGTGAACCTCGCACCGCGTGTTCAATTTTTCTTCCATCTGCTGGAAAATATCTAGTTACTAATAGAGTAAAACTATTCCAGTGTATAATTTGAGGTATGTTCGAATGGTGTCGGTGGAACGTGATACGGACTGCAGTGACCGCAAGTAAGCGGAGCCGGCACGTGGCATCCGCACAATAATAGCCTATGTCAATTAATTAGACCAACATGTTTCATCCGAATGGACTGAATGCCTCTTGGGGTAGATGTTCACTTGTACAATGCTGGAATATTCGAATATCGAATTATTAGAAGCGTGTTTTGTTCGTTTCACATTGCGGTATATTTTCTACATACCCGGGATATATGCAGATAATTTTCAATACCTTTTTGCAGTTCCTATAACTCTATTCCTACCGGCTTCACTTACCTTTTGAATACCCTCATCCAAATTCCTACTTATTATCTAAGAGGCTATGGCTTTCCTATGAAGGAGAATCAACCTTCACCACTGCTTTTTTATGCTTCATTTTGATCATTCTTTTTCGATTCACGAACGCAAAGAGCACACTAAGCGTTCCTCTAACACCTGGTGGCAAAAAGCATGTCATATTTGGGATATTGCACCATCGATCGTCGCGTGCTTCCTGGATGGCATTCACCTCTCGCATGTAGGCCGTTAGGGAGATACACGGTTTATATACCGCGCGAGATAAGCGTAGTTAACTACGCCGCTTATATGTACTCTTATTACACTTTGTACTTATTTTGTGTTGTTTTTGTTTTCAGGTACGAATCGTTTTGGTATATCTGCTTTGAAGTGTCTCTTTCGATTTCGATTGAGATGAACCATTTGGTAATTATTCAAATGTATCCTATTGCTAAAGTAGTTGGCGCATGGATAGTATTAATATATGATAACAATACAGTAGGAATCTTAATTTAGAAGCGTACATTTCAGTTCAAGAAACATTTTTTTTTTGTCCTGAGTTCTGGTATAAATTATCTAGTTCAAAGGAATTTCTTTTTGAACTAGCAAGAACATTCTTTTACCTAGGCCCTAATTTAATGGCGCCTATTGATTTATTATAACCTTTATTGTAGTACAATCCTGAATATTTACTCTTTGTCTCCATACAAGGTATTCAGAAGATAATAAGAAAAAAGTAATCCCATAAAAATACGTCGAAGGATTTGAGTCCCCGCGAGACGTATTGGCAAACGAAGATGATCATCGTAGTATACGCGAAGCAAAAACTTAATACTACGTTTAACGACAAGTATGGAGGAGTATAAAACTTCAACTAAGTTTATATGAAGGAAATGCGAGCTGCACTATTTTTTTTTTTAATAAATATTGGAAACCTTAGGTACTGTAAAGTGATAATATATTCAATTTTTTAACTGTATATTTACGAAAGCGAGCTCTGTGGCCTAGTGGGTAGACCGTTTGATTCGCACTCGAGAAAGTGCAGGTTCGATTCCCAGGTTATGGCGTGTACCAATGAGATTTTTTCACATCTCAAGTACATTATACGGACGATCGAACGGTGAAGTGAGGTGAAAACATCGTGAGGATACCGCACATGGTTGGCCCCAGACATTACTTATTAACTCAAACTCAAAATTTTTATTTCCATATAGGTTATGAAATAACGCTTTAATTGTCCTACATGATGCCTACCACCGGTTCGGAAACTAGCTCGGCGAGAAGAACCGGCGTAAGAAACTCGCACGGGGCCACCATTTAGCGAGAAGATGGGAAAATTGTTCTTTTCAAAAAAAATATTTTTAAAATTTTGTAACTTAATCTATATATAACATTAGTCATAAGTACATAGAACATACTTAAGTACATAAAAGCAGCCTTGCAGGGGGCCATCTTATTCCCAAGGTGTGCAATCGTTAATGAAATCACTGACTTTATAATAAGCTTTAGCACACAAACGTTCTTAAACAGCTTTTTTAAATTTATTAATGGTAAGATTTTGAACGTTTTCTGGGATTCTATTGTAAAGGCGTATACATGAACCTTTAAACGATTTACTTACTTTGCTTAGTCTGATCACCGGTATTTCTAACTTGTTCTTATTTCTAGTATTCCTACAATGGTTGTCGCTTTTCTTTTTAAAGTTATTTAAATTCTTTCTGACATACAACACATTATCCAAAATGTATTGAGAAGCGACGGTCAGAATACCTCTTTCTTTAAACTTATCTCTTAGAGATTCAAAATATTATGACATCTTATAAATATAACGTCCAATCTCAAAAATTTAATTGATTATGGTCGAATTTCGACCACTGGTATAATTTTATTATAACAGGTCAAATCTATTCAACGTGTAAACTATTAGCTTTCACTATAAAATGGCCGTAAACGTGAAATTTAATGAAAACATTTTTCGATACATGAGAATGCAGGTTTCAAAATGTTTACTTTTCCATCGCAATAAAATTTTATAGCCAACGGGCTAATCAATTTTGATTGCAGGAGTAGTCGCTATTTCTGGATATTTTGATGCCCTCAAAATAATATGTCTAGCATCTAATAAAAAAATATGATAAATTAAAGCAAGATATAGACAATTAGGTAGGCCATAGGATAATATGTTAAATGTTAGTTGTTTATTTACTTAAGATTTAAGTGTTACAAACCTTTAAACTTTAATGTTATTCTTAGAACTAGATGTTACCCGCAAATTCGTGCGCGCAAAAGTTAATTTCACCGAAACCGTTTATTTTCCCGCCATAAAAAGTATGTCCCCGTGGTCTACTCTACATATGTGCCAAATTTCATCAGAATCGGTCCAGTAGTTTCGGAGCCTATTCAATGCAAAGTAACAAACTTTTCCTCTTTATTATATTAGTATATTTTTCTTAAAATAAATGCCGTGAATTTATTCGAACACTATCTAAATATTGTAATATAAATCTCGCGAGAAACTAGGGCGTACCTATTTCTAAAACGTCTACATATCGCATCCAATACTGATAACCCTCAGTGTAGGTCAATGCGACCGACGATTTATTCACAAAATCTTCACACTAAGCCTGGTATTACACTTTTACACCCTTATTAATAAAAATATTTACACCATGGATAAGCAAATCCAAATCGCTCTCTTTGTCTATCAAGTGACTGTTCCAAAGTATCTGACAGAGACAGCCATGTTGGATTAGCTAATCCGTGGTGTAAATAATTTTATTAATAAGACTGTTAAGGTGCTTTGAAGGAATAAAATGCACACAAATGTCCTTCTTCACCTTTTGGCTCTATTTTAGCCATCGAGTACAATATAAGACTAACTATGAACAAAAAGCCGTGTGGTGTCGTGGGACACCAGATAGGAACGAAGTTCCTTATTATAAAATATTAGCTGACCCGGTAAATGTTGTTTTGCGGTTGTATGTATTTTTTGTGCCACATTATAAAAAAATAAAAACAAAAAAATTCGTCCAAAAATAAAAAAAAAATTAAGGGTGAACAACCCTTATTACTTAGGGGTATGAAAAATAGATGTTGGCTGATTCTCAGACCTACTCAATATGCTCATGAGAATCGGTCAAGCTGTTTCGGAGGAGTACGGGAACGAACATTGTGACACAAGAATTTTATATATAAGATTAATTTCAAGTTCTATTTGAGGTAGGTATAAAGAAAATAATTATTCGGGTAAAATTTTTTTATTCTGACTTTTTTATCGACAAAAATAAAAAAAAACCGGCCAAGTGCGAGTCGGACTCGCGCACCGAGGGTTCCGTACAAACCTGCAAGGTTTACAAAGTTCGTTCATTACGACAATCGAGTCATAACTATGGTATTTTTATTGCAAAATGACGCGTTTATGAGGAAATGGGTAGTAAGTTTAAAATTATTAAAAAAATATATATTATGTGATGTAACTAAAAATTTATGGTTTTCGTAATTTTTCCTTTATCTATGCTATAAGACGTTGCTTCGTACCAAATTTCAAGATTCTGAGTTCACGGGAAGCACCCTGTAGGTTTTGATTCCCTTGCAAGTGTCGAAAATTTGCGGCATAAACGGCTGTATCTTTTGATTGCGTTGGCTTAGAAGTTTGATTTTTTCACAGCTTCAAGGGACAGTAGACCTGAGTAATTGATATAAATTTCAGCTTCATACCTCCACGCGTTCCTGAGAAAAAGGGTCTTGACAGACGGACGGACGGACAGACGGACAACAAAGTGATCCTATAAGGGTTCCGTTTTTTCCTTTTGAGGTACGGAACCCTAATAACTACTTTACAAAATTATCTTAACACTTTTATTTTCAACTAGCTTTTGCCCGCAGCTTCGCCCGCGTGAAATTGGGTTTAAGTCAGAGGGGAAGCTTGTTCGGAAAAATACCAATAGGTACCAAAATTGAATACATAACGGTGTAGGCACTGCACAGCCGTATCAGTTGTATTTTATTTGGATGTTTCCTGCGACTTCGTACACTCGAACTCTACCACAAATAAAATTAAATAAGCTGCAAAAAGTATTCTGTGTTAATTCTAGATAAACTACTACCATACCAAATTTCATCAAAATTCGTTACGTAGTTATTGCATGAAAAACTAAACATATTATGTACATACAAACTTTCGCTTTTAGGTATAATATTAAGTAAGGATTTATTTGTAGCCGATAATTAGTATTTTAACAATTTCGAAAAACTTTTGAATGGGAAGACGTTGGCATTTGGCAGAAGGCGCGTAGACTTTGAACTTAAAGAAAGTAATTTGGATTGTGATCACCCATCCTAGTTGGGACCAAGGCTGAGTTTGAGAGAAAGATGAGTTAGCAGTACAACCACGAAGCCATCGAGTTTCTCACTTATTCCTCATAGAATCATACACACTAATGATTAGGTAATACCTAGGTAAAGTTTTAACCAATTCAAATATCTGGTTATTCTAAATAATTTTATTCTATATTATTCTTTAGATTGATAAAATAAATAATTATAAAAAGCGATAAAAAGTGAGTTCTATGTGTTTATCCAAAGCCTAAACTACTACGGTAACAAATTCCATACAAATTCATTCTGTAGTTTCTGAGATTAGCGCGCACAAACGTACAGATAAACAAAAAAAATCTTAAAAGTCATTGTTTTGGGTTAAAAACTAAAACCTATATATTGACACTGATAAATCAAGCACAAATAAATAACATTATTACATAATATAACAACAAAAGAGTAAGAAATTTAATTATACACACAAAATATTGTACTGAAATAGTATATTATATAATATTATATATGTACTAATTGTAAATATATTAAATGCAGCACTCGCAAAATATATTTAATTGTGCCTAGTTTTTCAGAGTAAGATTTTCATCAAATTTAACTTTAGAATTCTTGTTGACATTTATTTTTCAACGTGATGACAATATATTAAATATATTAAATTTTATTATGTCAAAATAAAAATAAAGCTTTCCACTCACGGCCTATCGATTGCCTCGATCAAATTGGAAATTAATTAAATTTGAAAGTAAATTGCTAACGACAAATTATTACACAAAATGATTAGTGTAAGATCCAGACCAGCTAGTTTTGTCGGTGGGCGCCAAAAGTGGGAATAAAATTTACGCTTACATGAGTTTCAAATAAACTCATATGAGTTTCATATAAAAAGTGTAGTAAGACGGGCTTAGGATCTCATGGTATTCAATTTTTATCTAAACCGATTTACTTGCAACTACGAATCCAGTTCCTAAATGTTTAAATTGTAAAGACTAAATCGATCGATCGCTTGTGAGTGGGAGAGCTTTAAATCAAAAGCACTAAGGAGTATTAATATCAACTTTAAAGCAAATCGCTCCCGAACAACTTACTTTCCCTCTTTTAACCCCGTTAGGGGATGAATTTGAATAAACTATGATACACGAATTCCATCAATTCTGTTATATAATGTTTGTGCAAAATATGAAGTAGATTGGACTAAGGAATCACGTTGCTCCATACAAACTGTTTTCCCCCTTTTCATCCCCTTAGGAGTCGAATTTCGAAAAATGCCTTCTTATCGGATCCCTACGCATTACAAAGAGCAAGCCCTGCAAGTTTCAGGTCTCTACGTTCAGCGGTTTAGGCTGTGCGTTGATCCGTCAGTCATTCAGTATAAAAATATAAAATGGTAATTCAGATACCGGAATTCGAACCTGGGTCTCCTAGGTGACAGCCATGCCGGCGGAAACGCTATGCAGGCTCACGCGATCCCGTGGCCCGCCAAGGGGGGTATTGAGTGGAGTACCGCCGAGTTTTTACTTTTTAGTGAGTAGGGGCTGCGCCTATTCACCATCTTTTCGGGCGCAGTAGAGTCTCACATACACACGCGTAGAATCCCCATCCCCCATGGGATGCTTAAACGCATTTTCTCGGCGAAAAAAAAGGTATCCTAGCCACTAGACCACATCGGATGTTAATTGAACTGCGAAATTTTGCTTCTTAACGGGTCTATCGAACTGTAAGAATATCACAATACATAAAAATCTTATGCTTTTTTAGACGTTACGGACGTTTTTTGCCGTCTAGGGTACTCCTTTTGTTCGTTCGTTCGTTCCAAAAATCATATTCAGTAACCTCTTAAGTTCCAAATAGGTACGGACTCGGCTCTCTTCTCAACGTAAGGAAGGTTAAGCTGGCAGATTTTTGAATTATGTAAATCTACTCGACACACAGATTTCATCACTATGTTTTTATTCAACGTATATCGCATATATAATATATAAGCGATACGGTAATAAGTAAGGGCTGATTCAGTGCGACGCGGATGACCTACGCGGACGTCCGCGGCGGACGGTAAAATGTATGAAACCTAGCAACGCGTTCAGTCCGCGTTGCACTGAATCAGCCCTAAGCGTATATAAGCTTCCACACTAAAAATCTCATCGGTGTGCATAGTAGATACACTCTGGAGTAGCATATATTGTATTAGTAGTAGGTACCTACTATAACAGTTTTACTGTAATCTAATTATGTTGTAGGTATAATTGATTAAAAACATGTCACGAATTTAAAAGCAAACATGAGCGTGTGAGCGCAACATAAGGTTTCGCGGTTGCATTCATTTTGTGCCAATTTACAGTTGACATTTATTCGGATGGACGGCCGGAACAGGAACTGACTGTAATGGCTCTTTTTAAATTAACATAAAACATGCTTAAAACCTATGAATAGTCTGAAAAGTCATAGCTGCAATGGAACTCGTCACTACATTTTTTTGGTCTTTATAACATACAGTCAATATAAGACGCATGTGAATTGTGACATTGAATTCTTGTACGAGATTTACATGGGCCGATTTTCGCCGTGTGGCGAGGTGCTCGACAAATCGTGCTCAAGCCAGGCGTCGCGGGTTCGAAGCTCGCCGAATGAACAAAAAGTTTTTCTGTGTTCCTGGGTCACGGATGTGTATATAATATAATAAAAATTTTAAATATGTGTATAGTAGGTATAAAAGTAATAAATATATATCCGTTGTCTGGTACCCGTAACACGATTTCCTCGAGATCGTACCACGGGACTAGATTGACGTGGTGTGAAACGTCCATAGATATTATTAGATATTATTATTTTTCTTGGCAAAATTGCCTAGCGATTTAGCCGAATGGCCATTAAAACGGTCGAAGCGGCTCTAGTCATCACCCGTGTAAATCCCGAATATAGGATATTGGGTGGGTAATTGGGTATCTGATAAGTCATATAAAGTATGATAATAAGCCACAGAAATGCCTATCAGTACCAAGTCATATTTCCCAGCATTTGATGTGAACGGTCTGATGATGCGAAAGCTGAAATGTGTCAAGTGCTTGTGGCTTAAACGCCGAAGAGCGTTCGGTTCGTGGTTAAGGTCGAATGGTATGAAACCGCTTTTTTAAGACGATTGTTAGTTCATAAATGGCAAGTTAGGTTCGTTTTGACGAGTCAAAATCAAAATTTAAAGCATAGTGCCGGATAATCAAACTGCTCTATCTAATACTATCTAATTCTAAATTTTAATTTAGAATTTCATCATAATAGACCCGTAGAAGTAGTAGACTCGTAGATGGTCTTGTTAAAATAAATACACCTCGATACGACCTATTTATTTTTTACGACGAGACGACGAGATTTTTAACAACAGAAAAGGGTTGACGAAAAGTCGTAATGCGGCAAAAGCTTTTAAACATCCTTCGTTAATGTTTCGGTGTGGTTTGATATGAAATTTATTTTATATGAAAGGTGGGATGAAGTGAGGATGGCGCGACGGGACGTGGCGTGTGAGGGCGTGTTATTGTTCGGGAGACGTCGGAAACTCGGAGGACCTTTGTTCTAACAGGCACGGCGTTACTTTATCTTATTACACATGTCGCCTCTATAAGGCGGCTCGTACGCGTCGCACTGCCGGCTTAACTTTGTTCAACTCGGCAACTTCTGGAAACGCTACGTTGCGATTTGTTGAACTTTTACACCCATTTAAATATGTGGTTATATGGAATTCACTTGTACCTGTCTGTGAAATTAAAACACCGTTGTAACTTTGATTTGAGTTTTTATAGTTAACCATACTCTCATATTTTATGATCGTTATCCAGGTCTGCTATTTGTAGCTTTGTATTACTTATTCTGCTTAGACGCCATGGTAGGTATATCTACAATTATCTATACATACAAAAAAATAACATTCAAGTGTCTGTTTGTAATTTTAAATAATCATTTTATCAGTAAATGCATATCAAAGTACATACGGTGCTAACAATAAGAAAATAAAGTTTTAAATTTTTGTTGCCCGTGTATCAGTGGCGTAGGGTTCCTATAACTCCATTCCTATTGGCTTCCCTTGTCACATACCTTTTGCAAACCTTCATAGAAATCCCTACCTATGATACAGGTTCCGACTTCCCTTTGAAGGAGAAGCAGCCTTCGCCACTGCCGTGTATCGGTCTATCTGTTTGTTCCAGCTAATCTCAGAAACGGCTGGACCGATTTTCGTTTGTCCTACGCCAACGAAGTTGCGGACACCAGCTAGTTATCAAATATTTCTATATTATAGTACTAAAGGTGGTAGGAATGGTCCAACAAGAAGTTGTAAACCTTATCTCACCAGTAATTAATATAGTTGATAGTAGTGTTGACGTGCGGAGTCGTCTTAACGGAGCTCGTCTCAATTGTTCTTCAGGATTAATGTGTCTAGCGTTAGTTCGGGGACCGACTATTGTGTGCCCCCTGCATATAACGATAATACGACCCCGTCAAACAATGAGATTAGCCGCTTTAAATTAATAGCTCGCTATCCACGCCCTGTATCGTGCTGATTGTTGCTCTTATGTGTGAATGCCACCGAGGAATTTTCAGCTTGAAAATCCTACTGCTATTTATTCCTTGTAATAAAAACCGTTAGCGAGATTGTAAAAATCTGTCGAAAAATACTTCGCTATCTAACTAAAAATAATGAGTTAAATTATAAGCAGAATATTCGGGTCCTAGTAGTAGGAAGGGTAATGTATTTTGGCGGTCTTTTTATTAACATGCTTATATTAACTTCACCTGTATGTAAGCTTGTTTGCTTGCTTGTACGAGGGCGGCACTGAAAATTTCGGGAATCAAGGAAGTGACACAACATTACTATTTAAAAATGTATTTATTGCTTTTCGAAGTATTCTCCGCGAAATTTGACACATTTTCCATACGATGGAACCAATCATTGAAGCAACCATTCCATTCGGAAGTTGGGGTCTCCAAAATGGCCGTTTTGTAGGCGTCCACAACCTCTTCAGGTGATGAAAATCTCTGACCACGCAATTTATTCTTTATTTTAGGGAAAGTATAGAAATCATTAGGGCTTAGGTCGGGGCTGTACGACGGATGGTCTAATAATTCTATGATTTCTTGCTCTAAAAACTCTTTTGTTCTGTTCGCGGTGTGAGAACTCGCATTGTCGTGATGGAGGATGATGCGGCGGTTGCAGTTCTCTTTACGGAGTTCAGAAACGACCTGTGGCAAACAATGTTTTTTTATACTATATTTATTTTCAACTTTTTAGTTCGAAATTCTTTAAAAGCGTGTTTTTTTAGTTTTTTTAAACTATATTTATTTTACAACATGAGTGTAAAACCCTTACATAGGTAATTAGTGTACCTACTTTCCTATATTCAAATTCAAAAATTTGTTATGATATCTAAGTATGAACATAATCGAGCAAACTTTGGAGATATAAGAAATTTTATGCGTATGGATGACCAAAGGCACAAAATGTATGAACAATGGACATTTCGTAACAATTTACAGGCGTGTGACGTCACCTGCTTGTACGACTTTTGTATGAATACTCACAATAATGCTTAGAAAAATCCACAGTTGTAGAATTTGAAAATACAGATTTTTACTGCACTATTCCTTTTGTAAACTGTCTTATTTTTAGAGCACTATACATTTAAGTAATAAAAATTACAGGAAAGTACCGTATTGCGGTACCTACATTTTATTTTTGCTACAATTAACTAGAGCAAAGTAAAATGTTCTTGTAAGGCTATATTTTACTAGGTTTACAGAATACAGAGTGTTCTTATTCTTTAGTTGAAACTAGTTAGTTTATTACCCTTAAGGTAAACTTTAATTGCCATTTTTAGTATCACACATTTATTATGTTGTGTTACCTACTTATCATTATAACGAAATACTCACTCCTTTAAACTATGTCCAATTTATATAACTGATTGAATGTACTGTTGGTTCTTGGTGGAAATTCATGTTCATAATAATATCACACAACTTTTTATACACACTTTTCCACTTTATTTAGATTTTTACAATAATTTGTATCATTTATTGTAAAAATCGAAATAAATTGGAAAAGTATGTATAAAAAGTTTTGTGATAGGTATTATTATGGCCAATTTGCAGTTCTTAATTTTATTAGCTTTTGCCCGCGGCTCCGCCAGCGTAAATACAGTATTCCGACGGGAACACTGTACTTTTCAGGATAAAAATTAGCCTGTGTTAATCCAGAGCTTAAACTCCATACCAAATTTCATCAAAATGTGTTCAGTAGTTTTTGCGTGAAAGATTAACAAACATCCATCCATCCATCTACCATCCATCCTCACAAACTTTCACATTTATAGTAAGATTTAAATACCTATTTACCATTTTCTACTTACGTAGGTAGTAACTACATACTACATGCACAAAGTAGATACGTAATTTTTATTTGTTCGGTTTACATTGTTTACATATAATTGAAATATCGTATCTATCTAAAATCTGATAATTTTACCTGCACCGAAATCGATACACTATTGCGGATTGACCAATCGAAGCTCTTACCCAATTTGTCTTCTATTAGAACATTTTTTTTTTTTTTGTAAATTCACATCGTTCGTTTGAAAGCACTTACCTATATGCCAACAAGCTTTATTTAATTTAAAAAGGTTTGTTGTCAAATCCCCGTAGGTTTTACAGGGTGATTTAGTCCTATATTTGTATTAGAGCCATTTTGTTACCAAAAATCCTACGAATATACAATATATTCTGAAATAAAATAAAAATATGTAAATAGCTAATAATAAAGACATACAGAAGAGTAAAAAGATGAAAGGTACTCCTTATGTAAGTAACTATTTATATTTAAGTGCTCCCTTGTGTATTTTATTATAATAAAAATATCTCAGGATTTAGGACACAAAAACATCTACATACGTAGATTAATTCACGTAATTCTACTAAGTACTAAGTAAGTTTTATGCTGCAAGTATTCGTTTTTAATTTTTTTGCATCGGTCCTAGAAGGTATAGCAGCAAGTATAGTGTAGACCGTATACTAAGCTATTATTATAATTGACGTAGTAATTAGTATAGTCATAGATTAATAAATAGTTACTACTATAAATAAAATAAAAATGTGGGAGTGTTCTTACTCTACATGTTTAATGAAAATCGGTTGAGTCGTTTAAAAGTTGTGATGGGGGTAAAAGTGGGGAAGAATAACCATTCAGCCGTTTGAAGATCATCAGCTCTTTTCTGGTTAATGAGGGGATCTGACTAAATTGTTGGGAGACCGCTAAGTGAGAAAAACAAGTGTAGTCGCAGATTACATCAAAAAAATTTACTCCGAAAAAAATTCGCTCGTATCTAAATGTAATTCGTAATAATAGGCAATCGGACTAATTTTTTTATTGCATAAATGAATAGTACTCTTAAATATGAGTAACTTATATCAAAAATCAATATTTTCAAAGGTACAGCGATTTTTATAAAAAATTTCGCGAGCCTCCTAAAAACGCTCCATACTAAAGTCGACCTACAAATGACGTCACTTGTAGGTTATAGTATATGAAGTAGTATATGAAGTATATGGCCGCAGGAATATATTTGTAAATATCTCCGATATTTGTGCGTTTAAAGCCTCCTAAAAACGCTCCATACTAAAGTCGACCTACAAATGACGTCACTTGTAGGTTATAGTATATGAAGTAGTATATGAAGTATATGGCCGCAGGAATATATTTGTAAATATCTCCGATATTTGTGCGTTTAAGTTCATACTTACCATAATGAATGTTTTTGTATATGATGTGAGTAAACTAATGATGTAGGTTTTGTTTACCAATTTCGCAAAAAAAAAAAATTTTTTTGGTATAAAGACCTGCGAAATTTTGTATACAAATCGCTGTACCTTTGAAAATATTGACTTTTGATATACGGTTTTTTCTGAGAAGTTACTCATATTTAAGAGTACTATTCATTTATGCAATTAAAAAAAATCAGTCCGCTTGCCTATTAATTAGCTGTTGTTGGAAAAATACTTTACGATTGGAAAATAAAAATATTTCAACTTACATGATATTATGTGTGACGATATAATTATAATAGGTTCAAAATATTATTTATTATTTTTTAGAGTTAATTTTGTGTCGGGGGGTTTTAAATTTTTTTTATTTTACTTTTTCTCTTCTCTTTTAAAACGTATAATATATATGTCACCGTAAAATTGTAAAAACAGTTAGATTGTAAAATAACTAACGTGATTGTAAAAATATGTCGAAAGATTAAAATCTATATATTTACCCCCTTACTAATAAACGTTGTATAAGCTTTGAATAGTTATACAGTGTTTTGTTCAGGTCACACAAGTGTCATTTTAAATTCGATAGAAGAAGACAAAACACTGTGTAACTATTCAAAGCTTATACAGCGTTTATTAGTAAGGAGGTTACAATCTAACGTAAAATAATGTGTTAAATTACAGGCAGCATATTCTAGTTGCAAGTTGGTTTTAGTTTATAAAATGTTTTAAGTAGGTACGTCTTTACATTATGTGAATCTTTATTCACATAATGTAATAGAACGAGCTGAAAATTTGCTTAATCGACTCGATATCGTGTATCGGAATTGAAAGTAGGACTTTACGGAGCAACTTTGTTTTGTCTTCGGCTTCGCTTGATTTATGGCACTTGAAAGTTTTTTGTTTGAGCGTTATTTCCTGAACATCGATGCCTCGGGGGATGAACTCTATATTTAGTTCTATTTGAGTTTTATGACGCATAGAGTCTGTCAAGTACGTCATACAAATTACAATGTACGATGTAGGTATACCTCAGATCAAATAAAAAATTAAATTTTTTATTTGATCTGAGAGGTATACTAGGACTTTTTGTGCTGTTGGCAAATTGGAGTTCAAGTCCCGGCCAGACTAAAGTTTTTGTGACAATTTTTGGAACAAAAATTCCTTATGACGCGTTGCGGAGGGGTACCCTAGTCGGCTAAAAACGTCCGTAACGTTACATAAAACCGTAAGATTTTTATGTATTGTGATATTCTCACAGTTCGAAAGACCCTTAAAGAAGCAAAAGTGTATAAATTCGAAATTCACAACAAAATAATATTGTGTACATTTTGTCAAATTATATTAAGATGCCACGCATGTGCCACTTGTGTGCCACGCTAAAATTTAGACCTTAAACCTATTTTAGAGTTCTTCTTCCTCTTTCTATTTTAGAGTTTAAATCAAAGACTTCTACTCAAAGGTTTAAATCGTGGTTTTAATGACAGCTGACACTTGTCAAGTTATTTTTTCTCGTAATGCCTATGACATTTATATTTTTTCAAATTTTTCCTTTTTATTATATAAATCGAATTGTGTATTTTAATAGAGATTCCTGAATTTAACTGTATTTCTAGATATATAATTTTAAATTTGTGGCTTAACAACATTAATTATGAGATTACTCACCTAGCATGTATAACATTTGCACACGCCATTTTGATGGCAGAATGTAGGATCTTTTTAAATATTGTATTTTTGTAAGACCTTATGTATACCACATTCTTGCAATAAATGATTTGATTGATTGATTGATTGATTGAAAAATTCGCAAGTTTTTAAACATTTATCTGTATCTTTTTATGTACAAGGTACTAAGCTCGGTCTCTCGGGTAATTAAGAAAAATACTTACCTAGTTGGTAGTTTCAATATTTAGAGAGTTCAAACAACATAGATAAGAATTATCGTACAATGCAATGTAACAAATTCCGAAAACGGATCCGTAATCGGAAACCCGTACGTGTCTTCCTGTGCTTATGATTGATTGTCGACATGATAGACTGACAATCGATGTTCGTTATGATAAATTCTGTAGGTTATGGTGGATCAGATATCATTGTAACACGAATGCGGGTTCACAATTTCTTCACCTGACAACTCCGTTAACTGTAACAATAAAACCAATTATATAAATTACGTATCTCGACGAAGCCGCATATGGCAATTTGTACGAATTTACGCGCCCATAAATAAGGTTGTATATGTCGAGCCCACAGACATCTATTGATTAGACCACGCAGGTGTATGTACTTCGCGTGTAAAATAGGAGTAAAATTTACTTCCTTCAGCGCCATTTCCTCTCCAACATTCTCGGTGCCAAACGTCAAACGAAAATTAAAAAACTAAAAAATGCGACGTAGCGGCGCGCGGCGACGGCCTCCGAATCGTTTACTTGGGGACGGGGAGTAGCTCCATAAAATCGCTATTGTAACGTCACAACGTTAAAATAAAAAATATAACGTTTAACATGCAAAATATCAAATATGATTCCACCGGGAATGAAGTTTTTTGTGTCGGTTTTTGATGCTAAATTACGGCGAAATACTATGAGTTATATTATTAGAAATACTATATACATGCCTTTGAGTATCCAACTATACGGAGACGACATGACAGCTAATTTCTATACGAAAAAGTCTCGCCACTTTCTGCGGGAGGGGGGACCGCACCGCTAGTGCTTGACACTATCGATGTTTTACTATCGATGAGTTCGGCTAGTAATAATTATGTGTGGCAAAAGTAAATTTTAAAAATTATATCTACTAAATCTTAACTACAATATTTAATTTACAATTTCGCTCAGTATCATAAAGTAAATAAGTATTAAAATGTTGAAACATGCAAAAATGGAAGCGTCATCCAGTGTTGCGAATATCATAGTTGCGGAGCGGCTGGTGCGTACAACCAATTTGTAGCATTCCGTAATACTCAAGAAACCCTAATAAATTTGCACTGACCATCCGTCTGTCTGTCCGTCTTTCTAGTATGTGTAATTATGAATATATATAAATTAAATTTTGTATAGTTTATAAGTATTTTAAAATTGAAATAAGAGTTTATAAATTACCTTTTTACAAAGTCAACCATTTTCGAGTAATCGGTCTCCATAATGGTTTATAAGTTGGTCATCCTCCTGGCATTTCTAAACTATAGGAGATAGAAACTTGTAAGTTCCCATGTTGATTGACTATGCTAAAAACTCTTAGGGAAAATTATTCTGAGCGAAATCAATTCGAAATCGATTTTTTCAATATTTACCTATATTTTCTCTTATAAGTTTCTGTATGTCTAACTAGTCTAACTAGCACATAGAATAACTAATGAGACAAAGTATAGATAAATATTAATTTGCGGTCTAATCTGACTGTACGTCGTTTAAAAAAATATTTTTTTATATACCTAGGTAGTATATAATAATCTATACTAATATTATAAAGAGGAAAGATTTGTATTTTTGTGTGTATGTTTGTAATGAATAAACTAAAAAACTACTGTGCCGATTTCAAAAATTATTTCACCATTAGAAAGCTACATTCACCCTGAGTAAAATAGGCTATATTTATTGCTAGAAAAGATTAGGGATTCTTACTAAAACTTTAGTAACGTAACCCAAGGTGTCAAAAATGCCATTAAACAACTTTCGTCGCATGCGCTGCGGAAACTATTGATGATAGAACAAAAGTATGTTTTACAATATTAAAGAACATCCATACATTCACCATCTATCCATCCTCACAAATTTTCACATCCTATCCTAGTAGGTAATAGTATAAAATGTGAAAATTTGTGAGGATGGATGGATGGATAGATGGTTGGATGGATAGATGGTTGGATGTATAGATGGATGTTTGTTACTCTCATGCAAAAACTACTGAACGGATTTTGATGAAATTTGGTATGGTAGTAGTTTAGGCTCTGGATTAAAACATAGGCTACTTTTTATATCGGAAAAATAGAGTATTCCCGTGGGATAACCGATAGTATATTTATGCGGGTGGAGCAGCCGTAATAACTAAAGTAAAATAGATAATAGGTTCAAGAATTAGCCTCATACGTGTTGAAACCCATTATCTAGCACGCTTCACGCTTTTTATTTGTTGTTGTAAAAAAAGGAGTCCGTGGGTCTACCATTTAGTGACAATAGGATGAATTTAGAAGTAAAATCTTTACAATAATAATTAGACGACCTCTGTGGTTCAGTGGTTGAGCGTGTTTGTGCTCAAGCCGGGGATTGCGGGTTCGAATCCCCCCGAAGTAAATAAAGTTTTTCTGTGTTCCTGGGTCATGGGTGTGTAGGTATTAAATGTGTTTAGAATATAATAAAAATATTAAATATGTGTATAGTATTAAATATATTTCCGTTGTCTGGTATAGGTGTACCAGAATCTCATGGCATTTAAAAAAAAATGTGATTTTCATATGGCAATGTCAAGTATGACCCGTCAAATCAAAGTACGTGATCTGTCAACCGCTGCTAAAATTTTGTGAATATGTTCTTGGAATTTGTTGTTTTTGTGAAAGTGTTGAAAAAGGAAATTCGATCTCAAGCGAGAAATATTGTTTTCAATGTCTATCTTAAAATACAGGAAGAAGAAGGTGTAAATCAAACTCAATCTTATAATTTAAAGCTCGTGGTAGATTTGACCGGTAAGTTAGAGTGAGTTGTTTTGATACTTTTAATTTTTTATATTTTCTTAGATACTTATTGTGACTTCCTTAAAGGTGTTTCCAGTACTACTATACGGTGAATCGTCGATGGCACATCGAATGATGGTTTATTTTCCATGCCTGGAGGAGCGGAGGAAAAAGGAAATCAACTTAAGACAGTTTCGATTTATTACTAAAAATTAACCAGTATCAAGATCGTTTAATCCAATTTCTCCAGTATTGCACACTACAAAATTTTATTTCCCTATTTGCCATGAGATTCTGGTACACCTATACCCGTAAAACAAGTTCTTCGAGAACTTACCACGAGACCAGATTGACATGACGTGAAGCATCCATATATTATATTTAAAATATATTATATTATTAAATAAAAAAAAAATACCAAAATCGTACTATAATCGTAAGTATGTGTTGACTTGAGAACCTCCTTCGGTTTTTTGTCGGTTAAAAAAGGTAGAGGTAAGTAAAAATTCGGAATCGTTTTGATAAATAGGGTCCACCCTAAATACGTTTTTTTTGCATTTATAATAGTTCTGTTCCACCTCAATGTTTACCAATGTTCACCATAAGTAGTTCAAAGATTGGTTCAAATTCACGGGCAAAAACTAGTTAATTATAAAATGCACCTTTAATAATTTCAAAGTTGGCAAGGCGCGCTGTTTTAATCTCCTACTGTTGTTCGTCTGAACAATAAAACATGAAACTTCAAAATGCACCGAGCAAATTGTACTCGTACGTTTGGGAAACCAAGAAAAATGATTAGCGCAAGCTTGGACCCAGGCATTCCTAATCATCCTATTTTTAGGAAATCTAAAAAAATAATGGTCAGAATAACATACTGATAAAGTAGATATCGATATTTCTTTTACGTTGTCACAAGTCACAACCCTCAGTTTTTATGAAGTGTGGCCTGTTTATAAATTAAAAATGCATAATTTCAGGATAAATTTATCCGCACATATTTTATTGTAATAAATAATAATTAATATAAACAAAAGTTTGTTAACACAATTGAATAATTATTTTATAATAATTTGCAAATTTTCAATGTGTTTCGTGAAATAATATCATGAAGAAAAACAAAATTGTAAATAGTGTACTAATTAATTAGTCATGTTTCTTCATTATGAAATAGTAAAAACAAGAACGAATATGAAATAGAAGTTTTTATAAATTACTACTTTTAAATATTACCCTAAATTTGGATGTTGTACGATTTAGTAGCAACATTTGTTCATCGAGTAAAATTTTTGGATTTTTGCTAATATATCGCAATTATTGTTAATATTTAGGCAAAATAATACATACACATGGAAAGTAACACCATCCTTTTGTTTATTTGATGTTTCCGATCTGTTTTTGCAGGAAAAAATACAGCAAGTCGGCATTTTCTGCTCCGGTTCGTTCCGCCTCGCTGTAATTTTCCGAATACGTCAAAAACGCGCAGCAACTAGTTTTATACAACCCTCACGACCGGAGGGTCTAACCTTTGGCAGCGGGGAACGCCTGACAATGGCGTCTCCGTTATAGTTGGATACTCGAAGATACATGCCAGCGTTTTTATTTAATTAGTTAAATATATGTTTAAATAACTATAATTATACAAAAACATTTAAAATCTGTAAATAACTTATGACATAAAAATGACAACTGGTGATATTTGTCATCAGACTAGACTATAGAATAGCGTTACTTCCGTCAGAAAAAAACCGAGTTACTCCCTAATCTCGCATAAAGAAGTTTTACTTCAAAAATAATGGCACGCTTGGTTTATATACAGACGATGAGACTTGCCTGGTCTAGTCAGTATGTCTGTGATCGAGCCCTTGTTTGAAATGATAACACTCTGGCTTCTCATTGTCCCCATATTTAACGTACAAATATGTATTTTAATGTACATACACGTACCTAAATTGTACGAGCTGCTGATTTACAGTGCCTTCCAGCCTCTAGATTTGTGTCATGCGAGTAACGCATGAACGGTTCACTTGATTGACAGACAGACGTGGCGCAACATGAATTTATGTTCCACAGATATTATAGTTCAGTTAAATTGTATTTTTGCTAGGAAAGTTTTGGGGTAGTTCTGATTTTTTCATTCCATATGTGTTTTGGGGTGCTAAATCCGAATCTGAGGTTTGCGGACAAAATTTCGTGACGCAACATTAAAAAAAAACAAAAAAACCGTTTTTTTTTTTGCTTTTTTCCGGTTTTTTGCTTAAAACTCGAAAACTATTAACTTTTGGTAAATGGTCTGTTTACAGAAATTAAAGTACTTGAAATTCTCTACAAATAGCAGTATTTAATTTTTTTTTCAGACGAATCGTTCGGTTTATAGTGCGAGTTGAAAATTGTAAATTTTTAGCAGTTTATGCAAAACCCACTTTATACATTTCATTATTTCATTTTTATGGATGCTATCATTTGATAAATGTCACCTGGTTTTCCACACAAGTAATTAAAAAGAAAAAAGGCAAAAAATATGCAAATTCAGTAGGTATCAAAAAAAGGTAGAACTCGTAACAAAATAAAACTTAAAATCTCGTTAGTTATGATCATATATTATTATGATTATAAATTATAATATGCAAAATTTATATGAGCCGTTGTCTTTTGGAACGCCCTGGCTGAGGTTCTTAGATAACGATGAGTCCTGGTTCTGCTTGTTCTGGAAAATAAAAGTTTAAAGTTAAGTCATTTATCAAGAAGAGATGAAGATTGCAAAATAGATTGTGGGATTAAACATACCTTCCGCATCGTACTGAGGTTCTTCGATGGCATCGGGTCCTGGCTCAGGGTCTGACTGCTCCATCGTCAGCGTCGGGAGTCGTTCTCCTGGAAAATAAAAAGAGGTGAGACACATATCATATATCAAGGAGAGATGAATGACTACAAAATAACTTGTGAGATCCAACATACCTCTCTCTCTTTCTTCAGTTTCTTCTACGTCTATGTCAGAGCTGATTTTTACTGATTTAAACTTTTATTTTCCAGAACAAGCAACCAAGGAACCAGGACTCATCGTTATCGAAGAACCTCAGCCAGGGCCTTCCAAAAGACAACGGCTCATATAAATTTTGCATATTATAATTTATAATCATAATAATAAGTATATGATCATAAATAACGAGATTTTAAGTTTTATTTCGTTACGAGTTCTACCTTTTTTTGATACCTACTGAATTTGCATAATTTTTGCCTTTTTTCTTTTTAATTACTTGTGTGGAAAACCAGGTGACATTTATCAAATGACAGCATCCATAAAAATTAAATATTGAAATGTAAAAAGTGGGTTTTGTATAAACTGCTAAAAATTTACAATTTTCAACTCGCACTAGAAACCGAACGATTCGTATGAAAAAAAAAACTAAATACTGCTATTTGTAGAGAATTTCAAGTACTTTAATTTCTGTAAACAGACCATTTACCAAAAGTTAATAGTTTTCGAGTTTTAAGCAAAAAACCGGAAAAAAGCAAAAAAAAACGGTTTTTTTCTGGTTTTTTAAATGTTGCGTCACGAAATTTTGTCCGCAAACCTCAGATTCGGATTTAGCAACCCAAAACACATATGGAATGAAAAAATCAGAACTACCCCAAAACTTTCCTACTAGGGTCACTTTACAGTACAAATTTACTGAATTATTAGTGGAAATGAATAATTATTATGGACTTAGAATTCTTCTGAATGCTATAGTAGTACGAGTATAAGGCTCTAAATTAAGAATGTTGTCTCATTTTTAATTCAAGCTTTCTGTATTCTCCGTGGAGAATAAAATGCTCGTGAAATAATTATAACAAAACGTCAATTAGTTTCCAAGATATTTAATTTTAACTTTGAATTTATGTAAAACTAGCTGATGCCCGCGGCTTTGCCCGCGTAAATGCAGCAAAGCACGGGGACCGTATATATCCCGCGACAAAAAGTAGCCTTTGTCCTTCCCCGTGGTCTACTTTATATCTGTGCCAAATTTCATGATGATCGGTTTGGTTATTTTTACGTGAAACCGTAAATAAAGAATTTTAATTTTAATAAATAAAGAATTTTAATTAAACCGTACATTTCCCCGTGATAAAAAGTAGCCTATGTCCTGCCCCGTGCTAGTAATATAATATATTCTTTGCCCGTGCTCTACTTTATATCTGTGCCAAATTTCACGATAATCGGTTTAGTATAGTTTTTATGTGAAACTGTAAATAAAGTATCCCACGGAAACCGTACATTTCCCCGCGATAAAAAGTAGCCTTTCTCAGGCTCTAGACTATGTGTGTACCATTTAAATCGGTTTTAGTTTTGTTTAGTTTTGGCGCGAAAGACAGACAAACAGATACACATACTTTCCTATTTATAATATTACATAGTATGGATTTCGATAACTTGTAGGCATAGGTAATTCCTTAACCATATTAAATTTATCTGAACAAGGCCGAGGTACCATTCGGTTGCTTGTTAAATGTCTGTCTAGGACTCCCTTTTTAAATTCATTAACGCAGATGTTTCTGTATTGTACCTAAACCGAAAATATAAAGAAATTGACGAATATATTAGGCAAGATTCCTTATCTCTAAATAACTCATAATAGGTGTGTATATAAAACGTCATAAGTACTTACCTACTTTCTATGAAATGGTTAACAAAAGAATGAAAAGATATACTGTTGTTCTTGTTAAGACGACTGCAAACAAGAAAAATGTTTTTGATGACAATAAAATGCAGAGATTTTTCTCTGCAAGTTAGCAACAGTCGCGATATCAACTGATTGTAAGTATTGGAAGTGTTTCTTATTTCTACTGGCTACGAAATACCAATTCGTCCATACAAACAATGAAATTTAATCAACGGTTGAAATCGACAATATCTGGAATTGGTATGGAAAACTCTTGCATCTCTAATTTGTAAAGCAACAAAAATCTATATTTACTTTTATTTGATGAATAAGTGGTTCTTTAGTACTTTTAACATAGGTTAGTTAGTTAGTTAGATATTGATCTAGTATACCTACTACCTACCTAATGACTTTTCAACAAAGAAACTGTTTCATTTTTTGTGGGTAGGTTTATTAGGTAACTAGCAGTTGCCCGCGGCTCCGCCCGCGTAAATACAGTATCCCACGGGAACACTGTACTTTTTCGGGATAAAAAGTAGCCTAAGTTTTTCAGAGCCTAAAATGTTGCCATACCAAATTTCAGAGAAATCCGTTCCGTAACAAAAAAGAGTAAAAAAACATCCATCCTTCCCTTCTCCTCCTCACAAACTTTCAATATTTATAATATTAGTAGGATGAAAATTTAATCCATTTCCAATCTACGTCGGCTTCTAGGATAATTTCTAGTTTAGGCTTTTTCCGAATCAAAATGTATGTGTTTGTTTTTTATGTTGTTTGGCTTAGGCAATTTGATCCACCTTATTCCTCACCTCTATTGATAAACGGCAAAAGTCATCTATTTTCTTTTTCAAAGCAAAATTCTGTACGAATTTGATCAGCTTTGAGCTTTCAAAAATATTCAGCTCGGTTGAATGTACAAAAAAAGATTGAACTCATATTTTACTATCCCATAATTCAGATTTGACGGTTCTGTAGGACTTTTCCAATATTAAACGTATTGTCTCGCATAAAACATTTCTATCTGATATGAAAGTTTGTTTGTAATATTTTGTCGTGTACCTACAACAAAATTGCTGGAATTTATGTGTTTTGATTTGAGTGAATAGGAAAATATATTATTGTGGTGTTTTTTTTGTTCCAGGTATGTTTTGGAGCAAAGGCTATTTACCCATTTGGCATTTACCCATCGCAAAAAAGGATTGAGCTAGGTACTTATTCCTATTTTCTTTCCTCTTATCTTATCATTATACAAACTGGAAATCACATTTAATTTACTGTCGAATTGGAAACATTGAAGCAACTGCTAAAATTTTCATTAGCAGAGATTTGGTAACCTAAATGTAGGTATAATAGTTTAAATTATACTGGCCAGAACTGTCATCGAAGGTACCTATATTGCAGCGAATGTAATAGCGTCACGGATTAAGCTCTGAGAATATAATATAGAGCAGGCAGACTTACCTGGGCACGTGATTCGACCCTCGGTGCCAAAATTAAGCCTCCTTAGACCTGCATGCTATAGAGTATCTATCCAGTATATTCCGTTAAACAATGTCTCCGTTACGGAGTTTAATTAAAAGCATAAATATTAAAATTGCAACATAATATTTCTGCCAACAATAGATTCTCACAATAGAGATCACGTTACAATTCGTCAAAATAAGTCACTCGAGACGAGCGATTGTAGTTATGATCCACGTGAAAAATTAATCTTGTGGCAGCGATTCTGTTCCACAATAGAAAGGAGGTCCATTTCATATCTCGCTTGGCAGGGATTTCGCTTGCGAATCATACTTTATTATTGAATGTCAGTGTGGCCATGAATAGCTTAGAAACTAAACGCCCGGGGAAAAAATAATCTCGTGTCTCGTGCCAACAAATATTGTTGTTCGGCTGCGGGTCTGGGGGCCTGGGGTCCGGGATCTAGGGAGGGGGGAGGGGTCTGGCTATAAGTAATCTCGGCACGTTATGCACTCACCCGGATGGTTTATTGGAAAAGTGGATACCGCCACGCCGCGCTCGCACGGAAACGGTTTAATGCCCGATCTAACAAAGTTACTCCAAACATCGAAAGCCTAATTTTTTTTTCTACATTTAAAAACCAGGTTTAAGTTGGTAGAATCTGAAAATTACTCTACTGATTTGGTACGAAAATAACAGTTTGTTAATGCATGATTTGGAAATAACTATCTTACTAAATTATTCTCCCATTCGTTGATTGATTGGCTATCGGAAAAAGCTTTCAGTAATAATTTATTTACATGAATTGGATTTAATGACTCTATTAAGTGTTTTAATTGCAACGTTAATGATTAATTTATTTATTGGGCAAAGTACAGCAATTTTGTTTCAATCATTCAAGTTGGTAGTGTTGAACGCAATGTTAAATCTCGAAGCATAAGTAAACCCTTTACAATTGCATTCAGTGCAATATCGGAGGAAACTTTTAAAACAAGTTGTCCATTAAAATTCATGTTGTCGAGCGCTGCACTTAGCCTAGTAGTGAAGTTCCTTCGTTCGAGTGGCTTGAAGGTAGAGCCTCTACCGTTTGATATAATCATCTATAGTCTATAGCTTAATGCTACCCGAGTCCCGACTATGAAAATTTCTACAATAACTTGAAAAAGCGGTAAAATTAAGTATTATGTTCGCTTGAAGTAGCTAAGTTGACTCGGTTACGATAATTATGGCTAATTTATAGCGAAGGTATCGTCGCTACGTTAACTATTATGGGAATTGCTTTTAAAATAACTTTCAGAGTTCTAATCACCCTATAATTACCAAAGGCCTAGGTATAAATAGCTTAAAACAAAGCGTGGACTTTCTAGGCGCATAATTATAAACAACTAGTTTCAGAAGGCACAATCAGGTGCACAGAATGTTCATTTAGTTTAATTAATTTGTTGAATAAATCTATGCTGCACCGTCTGTCGGCGTCTGATATAAATTTATATCACCCGACGTGTTCAGTTTATACCCTTTACTATTATCTCCACTAACTTAACTCTCAAAGTAGCTTAAATTATATTGCTAATAATATTCTAAGTTATATTCTCTGTTGTATCCGACGATGATGAAGTTATATAGACTCGGATTGGACTATGGATGGTTCACTTTACGTCTATCTGGCCTTGTCTTCGTCTGGTAAGTAGGCATCCGAAGAACTTGTTTTCGGGGACCAGACAACAGGAAGTATATTTAGTTAATACTTTTATACTTTCCTACTTCCTACTAATATTATAAATGTGAAAGTTTGTGAGGATGGATGGATGTTTGGTTCCTCTTTCACGCAAAAACTACTAAACGAATTACGATGAAATTTGGTATGGTAGTAGTTTAGGCTCTGGATTAAAACATAGGATACTTTTTATCTCAAAATGTTCCCGTGGGATACTGTATTTACGCGGGCGGAGCCGCGGGAAACAGCTAGTACCTACTTACTGTTACATTTAAGATTTTTTCTATATTATCTATATTATAATAATATTATAAAGAGGAAAAGTTATTTTTTTTGCATTGAATAGGCTCCGGAACTAATGAGTCGATTTTGATGAAACTTGGGCACATATTATATAGAGTCTACTACGAGGAAGGACATATTATGCTACTTTTTAACGCGAAAGTTGTACGATTTCCGCGAGATTAACCATTTCGCGCACGAAGTCGCGGGCAACATCTTAGTGCACAATATATTTTTTAATACACATCCATGATCCAGGAACGTGGAGAACTTTTGTTCCCTCTGCGGGATTCTAACCAGCGACCTTGTGCGCCGAGTGTTAACGCGCTAACCACAGAGCCACAGTGGACGTCAAACTTTACTTCTCAATGTCAATGAAAACTGTGATGTTTTTCATATTTTATTATCGAGTTCTGTTGACTAAAGACTAGGTAGTTATTTGAAAGGGTTAAATATAATCGATTTCGTGGTTTTGGAATGAATTCTCATATAGTACTTTTAATTGTATTAACCTAGGCTTAAAGAGTTTGAAAAGTTTTTCTAACATACCAAGTTCTACTTAAAAACTTCTCGTAGTGTTAGAATTCCGACATAACATGGACGGGTAGACTGAAGTGTACTTAAAGGTACATTACGTGTTGCTCAAGTTGTAAACTTGTTAGGAACTAATCTGGGAGCATATTTGCACTTGACAGCGGCACGACTTTGTCTACGATAGAGTTTGTCGTTTATAGCCTACTTGCTGATGCCCGCGGCTCCGCCCGCGTATGTACAGCAACCCACGGGAACGGGGAAAAGTAGCCTATGTCCTATTCCGTGATCTACTTTATACCTGTGCCAAATTTCACGTAAAAACCACTAAGCCAATTACGGCTTAGTGGTTTTTACGTGAAACTGTAAATAAAGTATCCCACGGGAAACGTTCATTTCCCCGCGATAAAAAGTAACCTATGTCCTTTCCTGTGGTCTACTTTATATATGTGCCAAATTTCATGATAATCGGCTTGGAAGTTTTTACGTGAAACTGTAAATAAAGTATCCCACGGGACCCGAACATTTCCCCGCGATAAAAAGTAGCCTATGTCATGCCCCGTGCTCTACTTTTTATATCTGTGCCATATTTCATGATAATCGGCTTGGTAGTTTTTACGCGAAACTGTAAATAAAGTATCCCCCGGGAATGGCCTATGTCCTTTCTCAGGCTCTCTCAGACTATCTGTGTACCAAATTTCATTTAAATCGGTTCAGTAGTTTTGGCGTGAAAGACGGATTAACAGACAGACACACACACTTTCGCATTTATAGTATTAGTGTGGATAGGCCTCCGTTTAGTTTTAATTAAGCTGGCTTTGAACGCGACTGTGGGTCGGCGAATCTCAGGATTAATATTTTTGTAGGGCACCGGAAAGCGGGCGACTCGCTTTATGAGATCAACGCTGTTGTAATTAAAGAAAATATTGTCTTGGCTCTTTTATTTATTGTTTCATTCGGTGGTTATTACCTTTTACCCGACTACGGCGAAGCCAAAAGGAAGGGTATAATAATTTTGGCAATGAATTCAAAACTCAAGACATTTGACAGAACAAATCTTCATGCAAGGAAAAGTTTGCCTTCTTGGTTTTTACCAAACATCAAATGTCAGCCGTCTTGTCTTCACCATACTTCAAATGTCAAATTGGCCCCAATTGGGGCCATTTAACTGGATACACTTTTTTCCTCAACATGCCTCGTCTATAATATACTCGTATTTTACGTCAACCTCCTTATTAATAAAAATATTTACACCATGGATAAGCAAATCCAAATCGCTCTCTTTGTCTATGAAGTGACTGTTCCAAAGTATCTGACAGAGATAGCCATGTTGGATTAGCTAATCCGTGGTGTAAATAATTTTATTAATAAGGGAGACTAGGGTCTAGCTAGGTATGTTAGTTTTGTTCCACCGCGACCGTGGCGCTTAAGCTACTGATCCGAACCGATGAATGAGGTGTCAATAAATTCGTAATAATACCCCGGGTAACATAGGCTATATAATTTACGTAATTGGCTTATATAATATATAAAATTCTCGTGTTGTAGCGTTCGGGGACACACTCCTCCGAAACGGCTTGACCGATTTTTACCTATATAATTTTTTTTTGCATATTCGGTAGGTCTGAAAATCGGTTGTAATCTATTTTTTCAACCCCTAAATTATAAAGGTGACCCACCCACCCCTAAATGTTGTTTTTCCCGACATTATTTTATTTTTATTTTTTATATGATGTGGCATTAAAAATACATACAATGGCAAAACAACGTTTGCGGGGGTCAGCTAGTAGTTTTATAAAAAATTTAGTTATCTGTGATTGTGAGTTGGTCCCGTGCGAGTTTCTTACGCCGGTTCTTCTCGCCGGATTTCCGAACCGGTGGTAGGCATCATGAAGGACAATTTTATGTGTTATATCATAACCTATATGGAAATAAAAATTTCGAATTTGAGTTTGAGTTTATTGTGTCGCTTGTAGGTAGCGTACAAAGTTTCGTCATGCAAAGACAATACGTAAGCATAAATATATATCCTGAATTATATAAAATCTGATCTGAAGACTGGAAAATTTATTATGAAAAAATACACTGGTGTAATATTAACTTTGTGATGATTACATGATAACTATCGTCTATAGAAGGCGGGCGGCGGCGGTCCGGAAGTGTATTCAACGCAAATGAAATACTGTATTAAGTTTTTCAGGAGCGCATCGGTCGTTCGCGGTCCTCGTCTTGCTGATTTTATTTACCTATTCAATGTAGGTAGGGTCTTCGTTTGATTACGAGGTAAGCTCCGCTCACTTGAAGAAATTCAATCAAAAGTATTCCCACGTAATATTTAATTTCTATTTCATTTCTTGCGTACTCTGGACATTTTCTTAACCCTCGGTCCGTCGCGCGGGGTCTTTCAAAGCCCAGGTCTTAGAAAATGACAAAACATGTACTCCTAGAATATGTTTACGGATCCCTAACTTTAGGTAGCCTCCTAAAAAGGATTACGCTTGACGCTCAGGCTATCGGCACTTAATTTGCGCGCACGGGATGACAGGTACAGACGTGTGTTTCTGCGCAAGGCTCTCAGAGACCCCACGCGACGATTGACGTAAGTAAACTGTTATTATTCATTTAATAGGTTTTCTTTGTTCTAGTGCTTATTTTTGTATATTTTTTTGTTCTAGGATATTTATTATAATGCTAAAATGGACTATGAACAAACTTAACGTATCCTCAGGTGGTTGGAAGAAGAAGATGTGGACATTGTTGGTGGTGAAGGTGATGATATAAAGATATTGCTGTTTATCCGGATGAAGTAGGTGATCATAACATAGACTCAGAACAGGATTGCGAAGAAGATGATCTTCATGAACAACTCAACATCGACAAACTCGTTAGTACCTACTCAGTTGCACGAACTTGTAACCGCTGGCCTCTGAGGCTTCTGTTTACTTTCCTCGATATTGGGGCGCTGAATGCTCATATAATATTGGATACAGTCAACCCATCAAACAAGATCCAGTGGAAATGTTCTTGAAAACATTGGCGTTTAAACTGTGTCAACAAGAATTGCAGTCGCGGGCAACCAAAGCAACTTAGGGATTTGAAATAGTGACTATACAACGATTTGTACCTCCTCTTCAGGAATTGCCTTCTGATGATGCTAAGTTTGGCACCTATGAGAAAATGATGCATCAACTGTCTAAGACGTACAGATTGGCAATTTAAATCGATTTATATACTTTTGCAAAGGTAACATTTGTCCCAATCACACCAAAAGCAATATGCACCGAGTATGTTTAAAGAAATTATTAACCCTAATAATTTCTTTAAACATACTCGGTGCATATTGCTTTTGGTGTGATTGGGAACATGACATGAACACACTTTCATTTACTAAAAGTATATACTTTATTTTACGTTTTATAATTGATTTATGTTTTATTTTCATCTTTAGTTGATTGATTTCAAGTAATTAAAAGGTAAAAAGAAGTTATCTAATGTTTTTTTATTTTTAAGTTAATTTTAAGTATATTGGGTAAAAATTTCAGAAAAAGTCGTGATTTGTTTTTGTTTAAGTCTTTTTATCATAAATTACAAGTCTAATTTGTAATATTTTTTACATTTTGTTTTAATACGACCCTATCAAACAACTATACGTCAAAATAATATCAAAAATGTATGTTCAAATACTAATTATTTGCTTTTTATATTTGGGGTCTCTGAAGACCCCACGCGACAGTTCATGCCACGAAAAAAGCGCGACGGGCGGAGGGTTAATAACTGCAAAGTATATTAATTAGTGATGTGCCGGATCGTTAAAAATGTATATCCGCGGATACGGATCTGAATACGGATATTTGGTGTCAAGATCCGCGGATACGGATACGGATCTTAACCTTCTTACGTAGTCGGTGTCGGTGCGCGCGATCTTCACACATGTTTCGACTTGCATTACACGGTGGTTCTTTCTTTTGTTTTGTTTATAGTTTTGTGTGTTGACACTGGACAGCATAGTTAACGCTTGTTTGGTATTGGTACATGAGTTTTAAAAAATGACTACAAAGAAGTTTAGTAGTGTAATTTGGAATTATTTTGTGTTAGTAAATAATATAATAATAGCACCCCACACCGATTTCGGTGACTGGTGGCCGGTTTCATTGAAAACCAGGCCAGCTACGCAAGAGTTATTTTATAGTGCCCAAATGTGTGCGCAGTACACAATAGCACTCTCTCTTCCTTTACTCTCATAACCCAGTGGGACGGATAACCGACACGACTGACGAGAGATCTCAGATCAGGCGCAGGTCCGACGTTTTACATGCCCATCCGACGCATGGATCATCTTTCTTGTCAGACAATCAGGTGATCAGCCTGCATTGTCCTAACCAAACTTGGAAACAACATTTTTTGTTGTTCCAATGCGGGAATCGAACCCACGACCTCCGAGTCGAGAGCCAATGTTCTAACCACTAGACCACGGAGGCTGTTAGTAAATGTTGAATGTGCAAAGTGTAAAATTTGTGATGGAAAGTAAGGGTAAAAGCACAACTCTTTAAAAAATCAGTTACAAAGAAAACATCCTCAAAAATATTGTCTGTATTGAATTTAATAGTTTTTATTGCTAGTCGCTACCTTAATCAGTAATCACTAATTTAAATAATTCATCTATAATTTTAATATTAATAAGGTGAATAGATCCGTAAAAGATCCGCCAAATAGTAACGGATACGGACACGGATACGGATCTTTCTTCTGCCTCGGATATCCGCGGATACGAATACGGATACGGATATCCGGCACATCACTAATATTAATATCGTCTCCAACCAATTATAAAAATGTTTGAATATTGGAATTTGAAACTAAAAGAAAATAACTTTTATGCCCAAAATCGACGCCCCCGGCCTTGATAATAATTTGGTAAATATTAATTTACAATAGCCAGTCGAGTGGCTCAAACATTCGAGCTAAGATCCAAAGCAACCAAGACGTAATTAAAATAAATATTTGGCACGAAATCCGGGTCGGGGCGGTTAAGTAGAGGCATTCCCGCCCTTTGAACGAGTTCTTGTTTATGTTTGCTCATTATACAAATATAAATGGGAATTCCGACTTGATCTAAAAACTTGAAGGTAGCCCGGTTATGCTACAAACAAATTCTTCGTTTTCATTTTATACGTAAAAAGGAAACATTATTCGTACAAATATTCCCCGGATTGGCTGTTTTAAATCACGCTAGCTTTGTTCCTGAAGCCTACCTATTTTTTTGTGCATATTTTGTTACGTACTACCGAACTAGTTCCCGCTCGACCAGGTATAAGATGAAAATCGCTCAACAGCGCCGTTGAATAGTAGGCTCGCAAACATACTCACGTGCAAATACGTAGTTCATCCTCGTCTGCAGTCGTTGCGGTTACTTCCTTTGCGTTTAAATATTTTGAGGCACCCGCGCCCTAGTGCAAAGGTGAATGTTTAGAGGATAGTCGAGCGGGAACTTTGTCGGTGGTACCTACAGTATCGACAAAGTCGCTGCTTGACCAGTTTCTAAATATTTTCCTTTGCACAAAAACGCCTCAAAGCATTAAGAAAATGATCGCAATGACTGCAGAGGTGGGTGACCACCTCTGCAGTCATTGCGATCATTTTCATCACTACGTATGCACGATTCAACGGCGCTTACATCTGGTCGAGCGGCAACTTGTTCGATAGTACCTACGCGAGTTTTAAGTAATTGAATTGTAAAAGTGAATAGCGCCGTCATCGGTCATACATACAGGGTGCTTAGCAGCAAAAATTGACAGCTGCGTAAACCTATCGTTATCGAAAGAGATTTGTATCTCAAACTCAAAATTTTTATTTCCATGTAGGTTATAACTTATAATATAACGCTTATAGAATTGTCCTACATGATGCCTACCACCGGTTCGGAAACTAGCCCGGCGAGAAGAACCGGCGTAAGAAACTCGCACGGGGCCACCTTTTAGCAAAAAGATGGGAGAATTGTTCTTGTCAAAAAAATATTTTTACAATGTTGTAACTTAATCTATATATAACATGGGTCATAAGGACATACTCCATAATCCACATAGCATACTTAAGTACACAAAAGCAGTCTTGTAGGGGGCCATCTTATTCCCAAGGTGTGTATTTATGACAAAATTATGACATCGCCCATATAATTGACATTCGATAACGTTAACGAAGCCGCGGGAAAAGCTAGTATAATATATACCTACCTAAATAGTGCTACGAATTACGAATGAGCACGACCAATTGATTATAAATAGGCAATCGCACATTTTTTTTATTGCATAAATGAATAGTACTCTTAAATATGAGTAACTACTCAGAAGAAACCGTATATCAAAAGTCAATATTTTCAAAGGTACAGCGATTTGTATAAAAAATTTCGCGAGCCTCTTAAAAACGCTCCATACTAAAGTCGACCTACAAATGACGTCACTTGTAGGTTATAGTATGAAGTATATGGCCGCAGGAATATATTTGTAAATATCTCCGATATTTGTGCGTTTAAGTTCATACTTACCATAATGAATGTTTTTGTATATGATGTGAGTAAACTAATGATGTAGGTTTTGTTTACCCATTTCGCAAAAAAAAAAAATTTTTTTTGGTACTTTTTAAATGTTTTTTATTAGTAAACTACACATAAAATAATATATTTTTTACATTTACCAAGTAGTAATGCCTCAATATTTCTGAATATATTAATGAAACTAAATATTTCAGATGTAGTCCGATCCCCTATTGATAACAATGTTTTGACTACGAGCATAAAATAAATGACGCCAAAACGTTACTTCTTATGCGAATCTTGCAGCCCATAATAATCTGTATTCACGGAACGCATCCATTATTAACACCGACGCCGTCTGATCACGTAGGTACATTAACAGGCTAACTGTTGCGCGGTCACGACACGCTGTATTGTAATATCATTACATAATAACCTAGCCAGCCACTGATATTAATATTAGATACAGATACCAGGTAGAGAATACCAGTGGTATCACAGATTACTGAATAGTTACTACGTAAGTGGTATGTTGAACGTAGGTACAGGTCGCACAACGGTTTATGAGCGCTCAGTGAAAGTGGAGGGGATCGTTCGCGCATGTGACCAATAGCAAAGAATGTATATTACTAACGTACCAATAGCGTGTCGGCAGCCACGTTCGGCATGCGTTCGGCGCATCCACACCTCAACGCCCGAGCCCGCTACCGCCAAACACACCCAAAAACTGACTTCTGCGCATACCCCCTCTACTTTTGTCGAAAAATCTTAATTCGTTGCGCGACCTATACCTACACCGTTCGTTTAGTTACAGTCATTATTTGTTAGTGATCACCTGATATGTAGGTTGATCACCTGATTGTCTGACAAGAAAGATGATCTATGCGTCGGATGGGCATGTAAAAAGTCGGACCTGCGCCTCATCTCTCGTCAGTCGTGTCGGTTATCTGTCCCACTGGATAATGAGAGTAAAGGAAGAGAGAGTGGTCTTGTGTACTGCGCACACACTTGGGCACTATAAAATTACTCCTGCATAACTGGCCTGCTTTCAATGAAACCGGCCACCGTCACGATATCGGTGTGGGGAGTTTTTATGTGTTAGTGAAAATACAATTTACCTCGATAATATCCATGGCAATTTTTGTAACTTTTACAAATCTAAGTTACTTGCCTATTACCAAATGATGTACCTACCTAGTACCTACCTAAGTTTGCAATTGCTTAAAATAATGCAAAATGCTCGAGTGAGAAATAAAGTAGGTTTAAATTCATAATACTGTATAAATTAAATTTCAGTTAGCAATATCTTAGAATATCCAGTTAAGATGTTTAAAGTTCTTGAAAAATTTTCAACTCATTATTAAAGCTTTTTTCTGCGAAACTCAATATCAAGAAGTACGCTCTTATTACTTTCAGATTGTAAAGCACGTTTTATTCGCTCGCAGACACTATTCGAGTGTTTTAAAAAAATGTAAAGCAAATACTTTACAACTTTAATTCAGCTATAAAATTATGCGGTGAAATAATATAGAGCTGCTAAATTATTATATTATAGGTCGTAAGATCTTTCACTCTTTCTGTTTTGCCGTTATAGGTACTAATATTTTTTATAAAAACTATAACCAGATCCGTTACCCGGGCTATTATTACGAATCTATCGATACCCAATTTATTAAAATCGGATCAGTAGTTTACGCGTTACGGTGGCAAAACACATATCCATAGACTGCCAAAATCATTAATTATTACCCTTTCGTCGTAATCGGAGAAAAAATCGACAAAGTACGGTAGGAAAACCACAGTAAGTACATATCATCATTTCATTATTTCCTACTTATTGGTTCGAAAAGACTGGTTAAAATAAATAATGGAGCGGAAAGACACGAAAATACATAAATCAAAATTCCAAAGCCGCTTACAAACCTCCCTCTTCCAATAAAACGAGTTCGATATAGTCAGTACGTTAAAGCTTATCGAACATCAACGCCACTTTACAGACATGTCAGCCTTGAGAACAGAAAACACATTTCCCCGTCTCATAAACATTTTCCCCTGGAATTATATGAAGGAGTCCGTTTGATCGCGAAATGCTCTTTTAACGTTCGTTTGTGTGTATTAAAACATGAAAATATTACAAGCGAAGGGTTTTCGCAAATAAATGGATTTCTAAATTAAAACACATTGCCATTGCTGTACCTAATCCGCGTTTCCCTTTCATGCGATATGGTGTATTAAATTAAACAATTACACTGGAATCTCCAGAGAAATTTGCGTTTGACCTTGACTACGGGAGCTCCCATATAATAAGCCGGTTTAATTATATTAGTAACCCGCACCACACACAAATGGGATTTGAATACGTGTTCGTATAGATTGCTGACGAGTGATGACTATAGACAACACCACGTCATTATAATTATTATAATGACGTGGTGTTGTCTATACGACAAATTATGAGGACAAAAAGGTAAACTGGTAAACATAACCTGACGGTGCAACTATACCTTGATCGGCGCGAGACTCAGATTTCACGAAAAACGCTACTTTTCAAATGCGTCTATATCTAACAAAAACTGGTTATTCTGATTTTTACATGTAAAAAAACACTAGAAAATATTGTATTCTAATTTTTCACTTATCATTTATTTTAAAATAATTTCAAACTTTTGAATAAAACTGACAAAACTAACCAGAAGTTTTTACAACTTTAGGTTCAGGGGCAATTTCAAAACATATAATAGCTAAAACCGCTTACATTTTTTAAAAACAAAAAATCTTTACAAACTTGTTGGATCCTCTTCTAGATTATCTCTTTGTCAGATTATTTTTATATACGTTTCTATCTCATAAAAATAAAATTTTAAGAATGCGAAATTATCAGGAATTATAGTTATTTAAAATGATGATATTTATGTATTTTACTCGCTCCTTTTGTTTCTTACTTACATAATCTATGAGAAGAACCTTTTATCTTCAATATGCTATTTAAATTTTTAACTAAATTAGTTTGACGAATTTTATATGAATTTTTAAAACTACTGTATTTATCGAGGTGCACGAGCGTTTACAACAGTATTTGTAAACGCTCGTGCGCCTCGATTTATTTAGTAGTTTAAAAAATGTAAGCGGTTTTAGCTATTATATGTTTTGAAATTGCCCCTGAACCTGAAGTTGTAAAAACTTCTGGTTAGTTTTGTCAGTTTTATTCAAAAGTTTGAAATTATTTTAAAATAAATGATAAGTGAAAAATTAGAATACAATATTTTCTAGTGTTTTTCTACATGTAAAAATCAGAATAACCAGTTTTTGTTAGATATAGACGCATTTGAAAAGTAGCGTTTTTCGTGAAATCTAAGTCGCGCGCCGATCAATGCTCTTAAGTATAAATCTATAGGTGAGTCTGTGCCCCATTAAAATCAATACTTCTCGAGTAAATTGGATTAGAGTTGCAGAAGTCTTAATTAGAAATAGTTCATCGTCTTTCACTAAACTTAATCAGTGCCGACGCAGACGCGCCTTTCAAGGGAAACGCTTCAAGGATTATTGCATTTTTATTTGAATCGTGTCTTCAAAGGTAGCGCAGTCATTAATCGCTTTATAACAGTGAAAGTGCAAAGTAGAGCGTACGAGCACGCTCCAGCACTGACTCTCGGCTGGGTTGAATTCATTATTGTCTCCTCTATCCGAGGATGCGCGCCGCTTCAAAAGAAACTGCTAAGATATTTACCCCTCAAAGACACGCTTGAAACTCTAGGTTTTATTGTAACGGAAGGAAAGGCTATTAAGTGAAAATATCGTTCTCTCCGTCGTATATTTTGTTCGCAGAAACGTTGTTATTGATTCTTTCTGAGTTGTAAGTTCTTGGTAATTATGAGGGGGTAGATTGAGTCGAAACCTTCGCAATTTATTTATGTTTATTTTTATAGTTGGTATTAAATAAATTTAAATGGAAGAAAATTAATTATTTACGAATATGCTATTATGTCATTGGAAAGGTCGTTTTTATATAAACGCGCGCATAACCAAAGACAAAAGAGTTAGGTACGTGACATACATTTTTGGGTAGGTATTATTGAGCTGACTATAGTTTGAATGACGCTAAGAACCAAATCTTCGCCTGTTAAGAGAAATCCAGCAATAAATCATATCTACCAATAGTAATATTTCTTTAAAATATGAAGCAATTTATTAAAATACTTTGTTATCTCTAAGTTTGCTGCATTGTGTTACCTTCAAGAATTAGTTCATTATTAGCTAACTATCTACTGGAGTAACAAAAACCTTGAAGGCATACCTAAGTCACAAATTAAAGATTAAAGGTGGGACCTTACTACGCGACAACGCACAGTGGTTCCAATTCCAAAATTCGTGGACATAGACCCCGAAATCGGAATTTCGACTTGATTTTTTTTTCTGTGATAGAAAACAACATTTCAAACAACTTTTACTTAATTTGTACAATTCTTCGAAAAACTTATATTTTTCAAGATATAAAATAAATTTAAAAAAATTGTATGGAGAAAAACACATTTTATTTTTTTTCTTCAACTGCCGTAGTTTGCGGGGTGTTTTGTATTGAGTCGGTGAACGAAAATAGGTATCCTCCTTTGTTATCATCAACGACGGAATAGCGTTCTCTCCGCTGGGGCTAGCCGCAATATCAAAAGAATTAGCCTGTAGTTACACACTTTAGCCTTCTGTGGGATAACTTTAAATATATAATACTCATCCATCCAATTTGTTACATGCGCAAACATGTATTATCAGGACGCTATTGACCGACTAATATGCGGGCCTCCGTGACCTGTGTACATTTCAACACAACTTTGCCCCACTTATGTGTGCGGCATCCACTATTCTGGCGCAAATTAACTCACAGATAAATGATGTTTGTTCTTTGCGCATTAATTGTTTAGACGTTTATTTTATTTTATTTATTTTATTTTATTCGGAAAACTTACAGCATATAAAATATAACAATAAAAATCCATATTAAAAAGCGAAATGTCAATAACAAGTTTTCACTAGTGTAAAACAAACTAAATTAAGGTAAAGCACATGCAAAGCATCTGATCATGACATTACATAATTTTGATCTTCTGCATTTAAAACTAAAATTAATAATAATAATCAGCATATTAATAACTTAAACCACAAGAGAAGGCTATTATTGAATTATATCGTAAAACAATCAAAAAGCACATCACTCATACTCACGGCAAATGGTATTTTATGTTATTGGAACATAACATTATATTAAGTATTAAATAATAAGTAATAATCTTAGCTTAGTAATCAGTTTTAAAAAAGGTATCAGTCATATGTTTTCTGATTTTCGTTGGCTTTATTAAGAAAATATCCTCAAGTGGATTACTATTTAGGTTTAAGTTGAGTTGTGCGCTCGATCTAAAGACAAATGAATTTTGAAACGTTTACCCAATTAACATCTGCGTAAGCGCAACGTTATCGAATGGCTTTTTCTCCAAATTAGTTGTTAACCGCGACTTGAAACGAAGAATGAAAACTAATCTGAGATATCATAAAACAGCATACCTATTTCTGATGTAAAGCACACACAGGTAATGATGACCATGTTGTAGAAGCCATTGCATTGTCGTAAAATTGTGTCTACTAGACTCATACGAGGTTAGCCGTAAAACAAAACCCCACCAATTAAGACAAAACAATGTGATTTCCAAATTACAAAAAAATCGTGATACTCATTTATTATTTTGTCATATAATTTATCATAATATTTGGAACCTTAAATGAGTGACTTTTTTAACATAGCGAACTTACTCGGCTTAATGTCATACGAGAAGTTTGCTCACAAGTCACAATACATTGCGATATCGTCAACAGAAGATGCTCTGCGTAATTTAGGAATTAATGTTTTTTCTTGACGTGCGTGACGGTTTCTAAGTACACGTACTTACGGTGGTCGGTGACACTCAAGCGAGTAAGCGTGTTATAAGTAGGTACACCTGTCGTACTTACTTGCGTGTCTGTCACACCTTTAATTTGCGAGTTGTTTGTTTTTTATGTAGGTAATAAAATTAAATGTTTTCATATCGACTTTCAATTAAAATCTTACTAATCGTATCTTACCTATCTTACTAATATTATAAATGTGAAAGTTTGTGAGGATGTATGGATGGATGGATGTTTGTTACTCTTTCACGCAAAACCTACGGAACGGGTTTCGATGAAATTTGGTATGGTGGTAGTTTAGGCTCTGCATTAAAACATAGGCTACTTTTTATCTCGGTAAAGTAGGTACAGTATTCCCGCGGGATACCCGATACAATATTTACGCGGGCGGAGCTGCGGGAAACAGCTTGTAAAAAAATAAAAATGCAATTGACTGTTCATTTCCCTACAAATAAGCAGTCAATTGCATTTTTTGTAGGTACGTTAAAAATTTCACTTCAAAAACCTTTGTTGTTAAATGTTTTGATTTTTAAGTAAATGAAGTGTCTCGGTCGCGTGAGTGTGACGTTTGGCATGGGCGGGGCACTCGAGTCTCTGGCGGCCGCCCAATGCTCTTTATCTTAATGTACTCGCCTGTTAGTCTAAGATCCGGCTGCAGGATTAGTGCGTTCATCGGTTTTTTGCTGAAAACCGAATTTTTATGTGTATTTATAATTAGGAGAATATATATTTATCAGGTTGCCTATCAAAATTTGGCCGCCAGTATTTTTAATTAAATTATTTTTAATTGATTTTTGGGAAAAAATATCGTTCACTTGTTTTTTAAATAAAATAACGTTTACATCACGGCAATTTATATGAAGATTAAAAAAAAACACGACTGCCGTTGCGCACTTGGCCGCACCTCTTCGCAGCCAGGTGTAAAGAGATATGATTTCGATATATGTATACGTTCATAACGTTTATTTATTAATTATATACCAAATTAAAGCTAATTTTTTTCTATTTATTATCATATATAGTTGCCTAAATAAATATATCCGCGAATGATGGTTGCTGGTTTTTAAAACTTATAAATATTTAAGGTAGAGTGAAAGAGAGTTAGCGCGTAACATCATTTGTCAGACGAGGATAGCGATTGCCGGCTGTGCGACGCTTTTAAGTCATTGCGCATGCGTCGAATGTTAGTGTTCTCAACATAAGCTGCGGTATTTTTATTCTTACATAAAAACCACGCTGTTTTGGAGTTCGTCATGCACAACGTTTTATATTTACATTACTTTCCATCTAAAAATTATTAAATTAATTAACGTAAAATAAAATTGATAAAGATGAAGTCGTGTTTTCTGTGTAACGAAAAAATCTACGTACTTGATTTTATGCATCATTCAAAAAGTGCTCGCTAATGTTATTGTTTCGTCTTAAAAAAAGAATATAAATATCATGACACTTTATTAACAATTGAATCTACTAATGATTTTGGATATCATACAGAGTGTCTCAAAAAAATTACAGTTCTAAAGCAAAAAGATAAAGAAGAATTTGAAGAGTTTTGCAAAACACAAACCGTAAGTAAAATTTCAATTGAACTTAAGAATAATATAGGTTATAGTTACAAAATAAATGACACAGTGCAAACTTTGAGGTTTTTTTGTTAAAAATATTTTTTTTTTAAATTTTTATTATTATAAAAATGATTTCTCAAAAAATACATTTCTCAAAAAATCAACAATTTAACGATTTTAATTAATACATTTTTTAAATAATTATTAATTAAAAAAAATAATTAATGCCCTTTTTTCAAAATACAATTAGTAAACCTTTTTTTATTAATGATTTAAAATTTTAATGTTTTTTCTTTTTTTTAATTAATTAATTAATACCAATAACTTAAAAAAATTACCTAATGCATAATTTAAAAAAATAATTGATTAATTTAAAAAAAATAATGATTAAATAAAAATAATAAATTTAAAAAAAATATTAATGTTTATTTTTATGGAATAACGCGGTAACGTAGTACAATCTACTAATTTCTGGCTGGCTGCTATTCGATGGTTTTCTAAAACCAACATGGTTCCTGGGAGACTCAACTTCAACGCAAGTTGAGAGTGTGCTATGTGATTCCATGGACAAATCTTCCGATAATGACGACAAGTCTGATATTTGTAGCGATGAAAGTGATAGCTCCGATGATAGTGTAAATGAAAGCTCCGATGATACAGATTATTAAATAAGAGTTACGGGAATATAAGATATATTTAAAAAAAAATCAAGTTGCTTAAATGTTTAATTAACATGTAACAGACGATTTAATACTTGAATAAAATGTACTAAAATTTTCAAATAGTACTTTCACAATAAAATTTTCTTTTACCTAAGTCACCTTGGTTTTATTTTTGTATTTTTTAAATCAATATAAATTATATTAAATCAATATTAAATATATTCAATCAATATTTTTTTTTTGTAATTTTTAAATAACATTGGGAACTTTAGTATGGAAAAATGCCCCACGGCGGACAAAGAAGAAACATACTTTATTTAAAAGCTTTAGATCAGTAGGTATATTCACGTAAAGCGCTATATTGTGACATATGGGAATTCTGAGATATGATGAGACTAAGTTGAAAATATTTTTTTCTAAAATGATTAGTTTTTTACATTGACAATTTCGGGATACATTTTTATACTAAATAATTAATAGTCATCATCATCATCATCACCAATTGTTTATTTATTGTATAGTTATATGCATAGCTGGGCACCGTTAATCAAATAGTTAACTTCGTTAATCGTTAATCCGCTACAAAAAAAGATAGCTTCGTTAAACGTTAAAGCGTTACATTTCGGAAGAATTAACGCAAGTTAACGTTAATCGTTAATCCGTTAATATGTGTAAAATTGAATTTTTATATCGTTGCGTTAGTTAGTGAACTAATTGTAATTTAATTGTCGGGCATAAGGTGCATATTCCCCTTCATGAAGATTAACATGTTGAAGTCAAATGTGGCCATGGATTCTCATCAGGACCGGTGGAATCCGATTCCATGTCTTCCATGATATGGTTTTAATTACTTCACTGCACAGTACACATTTTCTATTTAACTAAATTACACTGCACTCTTCTTTATCAGCACGCAAATTATCACTCATAGTAATTTATTCTATCAAAAACATAAATGTGAAATCAGAGCCAAGTTCAATAATATGATATGCCTTGGTTGTTGACTTCAACGACAAAAGAAGTGAGATCTAAATGGGTGCCAAGTTTAATGGTCAGTCCTGAAATTTATTTATAACATAAAACATAAAATATAATTTCTTCTCATAACTTACGTAATATATTGTAGCCTATGGTCTGACTTGGCTAGTTTTCATATACGAATTATTATGTTCGATGGCTAGTTTTTACCAGCAAGCCAAAGAAGAAGAGGCATTTTTGTATGGAGCCTGTCCCCGCTACTGTAGCACTACAAGATATATATCAAATTAAAGGGCTTAAAAAGTATGTAATTTTATTATATGACGAAAAATCTCTAAACCATGGGAGAAAAAGTTAATGAGAGTTAAAGATTAAAAAAAGGTTTATACAGAATGTTTTTTTTTTCTCAATCTGTGGGTTTGAATCCTGGCTAGGAAAATTGAGTTATTAAAAATCTAATGATGCAGTTTAAGTTTTCATCAAGTCGGGCTCGACACTCCATAGGACTAAATTGCTATTCCTAATTTGTTTTAGATTTCTCTTACAACGCCCAGAAGAATAATTCACCATGTAATACGTTTTTTTACTTTTTTTCAGTGCGTAATCGTTTTAAAATTATTTTTGATATTTAATTATATGTCTTTTAATGTAATTGTTTTATCTGCATCATTAGATTTTTTATAAACTAATTTTCCAGGCCAGGATTCGAACCCGCAAATTAGGAAAAAAATACATTCTGTATTATTGCACCATTAGATAATGTCGCAAGTAAGAAACAATTTCTAGAAAGTAATTATGTGCGAAAAAATTAAGGAAATAGCTTTTTTTTATCATTTTATTATTATTCCATACATTTCTTCAAAATATGAGGCAGTTTATCAAAATATACCACTTTTATGAAGTTTGCTGTATACCATTACTTTCCAAAAATTGTTCCTTATTAACAACACTATGAAATGGTGCAATAATGCAGGATGATTTTTTAAACTTTTTTTTAACCTGTAACCCTCATTATCTCTTTTCTCCCATGGTTTAGAGATATTTCGTCATACAATAAAATGACACACTTTTTAAGCCCTTTCATTTGATATATGTCATGTAGTGCTACAAGGGTGAGGACGGTTTGCCCCTTCTTCTTTTCGGAATAATAAAATCCCACCAAAAACATTCTGTAAAAAATTAGCCAAGTCTCGATGGAGCTGCTTGTTTATCTCTAAAAAGTAATGAAATCTAGACAAAGCCGTGCCAAGTCTAAGGTTCCTTACTGCGATTTCTTTATTATTATAGTTAATGTTGTGTGACTTGGCCGTTGAACATTCTTTATACGTTAGTGGCTACAAGTCAATTTTGTTTACACGTAATGTTATACCTGTTGTAACTACATATGTCTGTTAAGCGAGATAATAGCCTATACTGGTATCGGTAATTGGGCGCTAGTGTCACATTTTAGGCTGTTGTTGATTGTACAACACATGTATTGGATCAATGGTGTCATGGAGCCCCTTTTGTACCCTCGTGTACCCTTCAACGGCCAAGTCACAAAACATTAACTATAATAATAAAGAAATCGCAGTAAGGAACCTTAGACTTGGCACGGCTTTGTCTAGATTTCATTACTTTTTAGAGATAAACAAGCAGCTCCATCGAGACTTGGCTAGTTTTTTACAGAATGTTTTTGGTGGGATTTCACTTCTTTTTGTAGAAATGTGGGCATATTGATTTATTTTACTAGATTGTAGTGTAATTTGTTTATTTAATTTGTGTAATGTTCGAGTAGAATAAAGTTAATTGTTCGAGTATTTCTTCTTGTAAACTTGTAAGTATAATTGTATCTGTATATACTAATTTAAGTATACTAATAGTTTGGTTGGGCTCTTGTGTTTTCTAATCAGGGTCACCAGGTACTCCAGGTCTTCGAGTATCCTAGTTTTTATAGTTTTCCCTTTATGTGGCCATTAAACCCTAACTCTGTGCCAAATTTCAGCTCTCTGAGTTTATGGGAAGTACTAGTTCTATTCTGATGATCATGAGTAAGTGACTAAGTGAGTGAGTTAGTGTCATAAATGCGAAATGCGAATTTGCTTTCGCTTAACTTCGGAACTAAATGACCTACAGATTTAAATTTTGGATTTTAAGTATGTGATTATAGCTTACTGGATAACGAAAATTTCTGCGTTCTGGTCTTATCCAGAGGTTCGCAAATAGGGGCCTGAAAATGCGGCGAAATGGTTCCAGTAAAGAATTGTACGGCAGTGTTTGCTTCGCGCTCGACTTGGCGGGGACAATGCCGTGCCCCCAGATCGACGTTCTGGTCTTATCTAGAGGTTCTCAAATAGGGGCCTGAAAATACGGCGAAATATTTCCAGTAAAGAATGGTACGGCAGTGTTTGCTTCACGCTCGACTTAGCGGGGGAACTGCCGTGCCCCCAAATCGATTTTCCTAGTTTTTATAGTTTTCCCTTTATGTGGCCATTAAACCCTAACTCTGTACCAAATTTCAGCTCTCTAAGTTTATGGGAAGTACTAGTTCTGTTTTGATGATCATGAGTGAGTGAGTGAGTGAGTGTCATAAATGCGAAACTTTGCTTTCGCTTAACTTTGGAACTAAATGACCTACAGACTTGAAATTTTGGATTTTAAGTATGTGATTATAGCTTACTGGATGAGGAAAATTTCTGCATTCTGGTCTTATCCAGAGGTTCTCAAATAGGGGCCTGAAAATGCGGCGAAATGGTTCCAGTAAAGGATGGTACGGCAGTGTTTGCTTCGCGCTCGACTTGGCGGGGGCACTGCCGTGCCCCCAGATAAGAACCGACAAGTAACAGGTTTAGAACTTCCGAAGGCTATAATATAATTTGTATATGAAAACTAGCCATGTCAGACCTTAGGCTACAATATATTATCCTAAGTTATCAGGACTGACCATTTAACTTAACACCCATTTAGATCTCACTTCTTTTGTCATTGAAATCAACAACGGCAAACAGGCATATTATATCATACTAGCTTTTCCCCGCGACTTCGTCCGCGTGGAATAGTTACTTTGGGATATCGCTAAAATTTACCCGCGACTTCATTTACGTAGAAGAAGCGCTTCCACCTCACGACTGCCCGCCCGCTCCGCGCGCCTTACTATAGCGCGCATGATTATTTTATTACTGCGATATCTTCTAAAATACTCATTGAAATCAAATGATGTAAACGGCAAATTTCTTCTAGATTAAATGCTTGTAATGAATAACGTATTTACTTGGATAAGGATTAATATAATCTTTATGAAAACACCTTCACAAATAATGCTTACTTTTAGAACAAATTTGGTAAGTATAAAAAGGTTATAGTGAGCCAACCTTAAAAGATAGACATATACTGTCGCGGACTTTTTTTTAGAACTTTTAAAGGGGAACAATTCTGCCATACATCATTTTAGCGAAACTTTAACCGTTTCCGCAGCGTACGTAGCGAAAGCTCTCAAAAGGAAAAAAAGACCCCCGATTTTGTAACATTCTTGATTGGTACTCCGCTCGTATTGAGTTTAGCATGATGCTATATAGCCTAAAGCCTTCCTCGATAAGTGGACTATCCAACACAAAAAGAATTTTTCAATTCGTACCAGTAGTTCCTGAGATTAGCGCGTTCAAACAAACAAACAAACAAACAAACAAACAAACTCTTCAGCTTTATAATATTAGTATAGATTATTGAACTTGGCTCTCACTTCATATTTATGTTTTTGATAGGATATCATTACTTTTTGTACATAAATTTTAAGTATTATAACAAAATTAATACCAAAGTTATGTGTTCCTAATAGAATCAATTAAGTGAAAAATTATAATAAAATGATAAAAATTTACCGATTTCTGATTTATTCCTTTGTATTCACCTAATTACATATCTGTATGCCAAATTTGAACTTTCTAGGTCATTTGGAACTGGGTTAGAGTTTTGATCTATAGGTCAGTCAGTGATAAAAATGTCGATTTTTGGACGTTAATATCTAAATAACCGTTCGAGATGTGTTTATGAAATTTGGAGCACATAATATGTATCTCGCAAGTCTCAATATATGAGCCAAATTTGACACGTTTATGTGAAATAGTTTTTGAGTTATGAGAGGTCAAAAGTGGCTCCAAATGGTTCGTCTAATATTACACACGGTGCTGCTCGCCAGTTCTGTTACTTGAACTTGGCTTGACACGCTACTGAACCTGTTTTTCGCGCCGCGCCGCGGTGCCGTGCGGTAAATAGTAGGCATTGGATTAACGATTAACGGACTTCTCTTCATATTAACGGAAGTTAACGTGTCCGTTAACATTTTTAAAAGTTAACTTAAAAGTTAATCCGTTAATCAAAATGTTAACTTCGTTAATTAACGATTAACGGATTAACGAGTTAATGCCCAGCTATGGTTATATGGTTGTTTACTGAATATTTGTACATTTTTATATGTAGTTTAAGTCTAAAACAACCATATCGAACAAAGGCTAAATAAAAGTAGGTAAGTTTTTATAATATCATGCTTTTGTTATTCATCATAATCTATTATAATAATATCGTCCAAAAAAGCTGCTGGTGCTAGATTGACATCTTCATGTCTGGCCCATGAAAGATAGTATATCATACTCGCAATATGTGCACAACACCCCACGGTGCGACGGCCATGGATACATGAACAATAATAGCCATGTATTCCTTCTCGTCCACAGCGCTTATATCATAGACATTTGGCGTATTTTTGTGATCATATTATTAAAATGTAGGTGTAATGTAAAGTGCAAATAGTGAAATCACATCAATAATAAAACCTTATTATCTCAATATTCCCATATGTTACAGAAAAAAAAAATGCATGGTAATAAAGTGGAAAATAGTATCTATCATCAGTGATAAGTTTCGTTTGTGTCCGCTACTTTTCGAAAAGCGGGGCAAAAAGTTCCCAATGTCTTTTGTCATTTTGAAAAGGAAGACATATTTTTTGGAGTATTTATTAAGTCGTCTCTATTACTCCTCGGTGGTTGAGAACACTAGCATTCGACGCATGCGCAATGGCTTAAAAGCGTCGCACAGCCAGCAATCGCTCTCCTCGTCTGACAAATGATGTTACGCGCTAACTCTCTTTCACTCTACCTTAAATATTTATAATTTTTAAAAGCCAGTAACCCTTATTCGCGGGTAAATTTATTTAGGAAACCATATACGATAATAAATAGAAAAAAATAAGTTTTAATTTGATATATAATTAATAAACAAACGTTATGAACGTATAAATGTATCGAAATCATACCTGTTTACACCTGGCTGCGAAGAGGTGCGGCCAAGTGCGCAACGGCAACCGTGATTTTTTTGAATCTTCATATAAATTGCCGTGATGTAGACGTTATTTTATTTAAAAAACAAGTGAACGATATTTTTTCCCAAAAATCAATTAAAAATAATTTAATTAAAAATACTGGCGGCCAAATTTTGATAGGCAACCTGATAAATATATATTCTCCTAATCATAAATACACATAAAAATTCGGTTTTCAGCAAAAAACCGATGAACGCACTAATCCCGCAGTCGGATCTCGTACTATGTCCTCCTCCTCGCTGCACCCGTAACTCTCCAGCCCACTTAACAATTGTTTCTGGTGCCGCGTTCCGTTAAATGACGCCGTTTGAAACCGCACAATATCAAAACGTTTGGTTTAGCCCAAACGAGCGACTGCCTGTTCACAATATTCTTACGTTTTGAGTTGCCGCGACCAAATAGGGCGAGAGTTGCGATGACATAAAATTGGCGTTCCACGGCAATACAATATACAGCTTGTAATAATTATATTTCTATTTTCTGTCGTTTTTCCGATACGTTGTCGCAACAGATTGTTGCCCGTGCGGAAGTATGGTTACGACTTACGCCCAATACCAACGACTCGTACTTTTTTTTTTTATGTTTTAGCAATAACGCGCGACACGTTGGTCGCCCGTTTACTCCTAGCCTTAATGTATTAACTGTCTGAAAAATGTAAACTATTTGCGAATTTTCTACTACAATTGGCTCGCAGAAACCAACGTGGGCAAACCGTGGTGCAGGAATTTAATTCGGGTGTTACTCCTCCTAGTGAGTGACGGCTTGTGACGCGCCCACCGTTCGTGCGATTTTTCGCCACATTTTATGTAACCGAGTAGATTTAGGTATTTCGAAATCTGACGATGGAATTCCCGAAACATATTTCTCTGGTTATCTAGCCCCGTAAGTGTTTTGTGCGACTGTAATAAAATGGTTTTCGCGTTTCAACTTGGAGCTTACTGAAATGATAGCAGGAGTAGATGCAGTGAAAGAAAAAAAAATGTTTGCATTAATGTACAAGTGTGTGTGAATCCCATAGTTTGAATACGGCTGTAGGTACTGTAAAATAAGAGTAATAAAACGTCTCATGAAGAAATTGGGGTTGCACATTCGATCGTATAGTTGGAATGGAATCACGTTTCATTTCACGACGGATATAGGGCCTCGAGTTACAGGTATATTTGACTGCGACATGATGCTTCGTCGGCGGCGACGATTTCCGCCTCGCGTACTCTCATTGCAGATAGGGCTACCACCTGCCCAAATTACGATACAGGATTATAATGAACTTGATTGACTTTGTTTCGTGAACAGAACTGACTTGTTTATATTGAGTTATTGTTTACCCCTGCAGTCCTTTTGAGGGAGTTTATATTATCAAGTTAAAAAAGGAAATGTAATAGTTATTTTTGTTAAAGTAAAACTGACAAGCGCCACCCCTAATTTGAACGCTATTCCGCTCAGAACAAAACGACCACAGTCTGCGATATGTATCACGATATATTCGGTAATACGGGGTTTTTAAAGGGAGAACTGAAATGTTTTATAGACCTCGCTGAAATTATGTAAAATATTATACCTACTACTACTATATTATACTACTACTATATTATACTACTTTTCCACATTTGTGGAACGTGGATTTGAAGCTTATGTATAGCTTATGTATACTAATACTGGGGTTTAAAGGGAGAAATGAATAATATAGACCTTGCTGAATTTATGTAACATTTACCTAGACTTACTTCACCTTTTGGCCCATTGTAGATTTGCAGCTGATATCTAGTAATATGGGGTTTTAGAGGAGAAATGACATGTTTCTTAGACCTTGCTGAATTTATTTTCTATACTATATCTATACTTCTATACTAATATAATAAAGAGGAAAAGTTTGTTTGTTTGTCTGCATTGAATAAGCTCCGAAACTACTGGACCGATTTCGATGAAATTTGGCACAGATATAGAGTAGACCACGGGGAAGGACGTTGGCTACATTTTAATGCCGAAAAATTTTACGGTTTCTGCGAAATTAACTTTTGCGCGCACGAAGCCGGGGGCAACATCTAGTGTAAAATTTACCTGCTACTACCTACTTCTCCTTTGTGGCACATTGTGCATTTGTGGTGCATCGTACATTAATGTCTATAATCTCGAGTTCTCTAATAACACTTTCAGTAGTCAAGGCAACTTATAATTTTAGTACATTAACTAACTATTAGTCTCGTTTCTCGCGGAGGCGAAAAGCGGACCATGGAGAGACGCTTGGCTACGTTGAATGTAAGAGGAGGAATGGATGATAAGAATGAAAGTGGATGAAGCGAAAGAAGTATGTAAGGATCGTAGCAAGTGGAAAGAAGTGGTCTCTGCCTACCCCTGCGGGAAAGAGGCGGTCCTGCCTACCCCTACGGGAAAAAGGCGTGATTATATGTATGTATGTATGTATTAACTAACGTAGAAGCCTAATATTTGCTCTACATTAAATGATAGGTATTTTCAAGCTCGCTTTAATAACCAATTTGTTTCTTTATCTATTTAAAAATGCAATCTACATTATTACTATTCGCCACTGTTTCTTTCCTTTGTGTACAAACTTAAATAAGAAGAGATTTGTAAACAAGTATTTAAATAAGAAAATGTTGTTTTTTTAAAGAAAGAAAAATTTGATAAGAGCTGTGGTAAGAGTTATGGTTGTATAAATAATTATTATTACCTAATTAGTCTATAATTATAGACTAGTGCTTTGAAAATGGTCAAAAGTAAAATAAATTTATAGTGGGATGAAACCCATTGGAAAAAAGGGAATATAACAAAAATTAAAGGAAAATAATTTACGGGCGATTTGAGGTCGGGAAGTGAAGGGGGTGAGTTTTTAAGGGTAGAAAACGTTTTATCTCGATTTCCGGCAAAACTCGTAAATTATTTTTCCTTTCATTTTTATTAGTGTAGTGATACCAACACTTTTCTTTTTTTCTTTTTTTTCCCAAATTTTACCCCTGATTACTTATACCATTGACAGGTCTAAGAGATAATAAGCTAGAAAGAAAGGTTAACATAAAGACTTACGCGTGAATAACATAAAACTAACCTGTCTTAATCTGATTTTACTCCCAATACATTTTCATATCACTGGCTATAATTATAAACTAATAACCAAGGGGGGGATTGGGGATTTGAAGGACCAGGAACGCAAGTCGCTACACCAGAGGAGTTACAAGTACAACTCCTCTGGTGTTGCGAGTGTCCATGGGCGGCGGTAATCGCTTACCATCAGGCGATCCGTCTGCTCGTTTCCTGGTTCATTTCATAAAAAAAATATTAATTAAAAGCCGAGGATTAGGATTTCATTTCATGTTTACTAGACAAATTGCAATTCATATTAGAGACCGATTATAATAATACGTCCATCAGCACTAACACTAATGGCCGTGTCTCGAGTCGAATAGGGCGGATCCAGCACTGCCACTCCGCCCTTACATCTGTTACTTAATTGGTACATTGTTGTCAGATCACTGGAGTAGTGATACTCGATAATTCTAAGGTCCTTCGAGTTTCGGACATATTGTCTGCATTAAGATTTTGGTTAAAGGATAGTTAATTTAATAGAACTAAAATTTATTGCGACAATCAGTTCTACCAGCAAAATTAAGACTACAATTATTACAATGTGTCTAGTTTTGATCCGAAATTGACTACTTTCCTTTGTAGGTATTAAGTGTTTAAAGTTATATGTACGAAGAATATTTATAAATATGTTCTGATTTCCATGAAATTTAATATCCGATGCAAGTGAGCGGTGTACCTACTTTATAGTTTTTTTTTTAATTCGTCCCCAAAATAGACGTCCAAAGTTTGTATAGTGAAATTTCAACATCTGGACGGATTGCGTTGAATTTTGGCACGCAGATAGTTATTATGGCGTAGAAACCGGTTAAAAAGGATTTTTTTAAATTCAAACAACCCCACGGGGGTGCAATAGGGATGGACGTAGACACGGACAAAGTTGCTCTCAAAAGCAAGTAAAAATATAATGTCCAACAGGTTGAGGAAGTCGCAGCCTAAACGCAAATACACAGCGACTCGTCGTGACGCCAAGTAAACGCGCTAATGCTAAAAGGCCCCAGCCTCCAATCCAACAGTCCCGTGTTTACATACGGATTACTCGTTCCTTTTTTCCATTAGCTTTTTACTGTCACAGGTTAAACGGGTCCCGCGTAACTCAAAAGGCAAACATTCTGATGTCTACATTAGTGGTGGGTCGTCGACGCTTTTTCGATCAACGAAACGAGACCGTTTATCGTTCATCGTAAACTAGTTGAAAAAACAGTTTTTTTTTTCGACTAGTTTACGTGTTCGACGAATACTGAACTGAGCAATAAACTATGACAAACAAAGTAGTTTTGTTGAATGAACGACTTTTTGCATTAACTGTTTTGACAAACTTGTTGATCGACGCGACTAGTGATGACGACGAACGACGAGACGGTTTAATCTGTGAGCGGTGGAAATTGTTAGCTTACTTTAAAGTTCATTTTTAACCCCCGACGCAAAAAGAGGGGTGTTATAAGTTTGACGTGTCTGTCTGTCTGTGTGTGTGTCTGTCTGTCTGTCTGTGGCATCATAGCTCCCGAACGGATGACGCGATTTCGATTTAGTTTTTTTTGTATTAAAGGTGACTTACATGCGAGTATTCTTAGACATGATTGATGAAAATCGGTTGAGCCGTTTAAAAGTTATTGGGGGTGAAAGCGGGGAAGAATAACCGAATGTGCAAATATACTCGAGTAGGGTCTCAAATGAAAGCGCACTGAAAGGGAATATTAATGACTTAATCGAGAGTGTTCGTAGCTTCATTCGATGAGAAAACTGGTGGTGGGGAGATAGCCGTTTGAAGATGATCAGCTCTTTTCTAGTTGATGAGGGGATCTGACTAACTTTCCAATGTCCGATCTATTCAAAATTTGGTACCGTGTTACATCAACGATATTCAAAGAACATGGTAAGGTAACCATGACCTGATCAGCCGTTTGAAGATGATCAGCTCTTTTCTACTTGATGAGGGGATCTTACTAACTTTCTTATGTCCAATCGATTCGAAATTTGGTACCGTGTTACTTCAACGTTATTTAAAGAACATGGTTAGGTAACCTTGACCTGATTAACCCCTTAAAAAAATTTTTTTTCCTTATTAGTTGATGATTAGCCGTTTGAAAATCATCTTTTCTTTATTATTTGATGAGGGGATCTGACTATCGTCCACATGTCCTATCGATTCGAAATTTGGTATCATGTTACTTCAATGATGTTGGAAGTATGTATATAAGCTAAAATTATTTCAACTTACATAATATTATGTGATAATATAATTATAATAGTTTTAAAATATTATTTATAATTTTTTAGAGTTTATTTTTTGTGTCGGGGGGTTTTTATATTAAAACACCGCCCACTCAATGAATGTAATTATTACATAGATTAGAGCACGTCGTCGGTTGTAAAGAACAGAGATAGACGTATTGCTCGTACCGAGTCGTCGTGCCCCGCGCCCGTCCGTCGATCGTGTCGTCGCGTCGCGAAGAAACGGTCTCTGTCGCACGCACCGTTCCGGCATATGGCAACCGTTCACGCATAGACTAGTTTATCAGTAGACGCTAAACTAGTTTACCCGTTCATGACAAATAAACAGTTTAATAAAACAGTTCGTTCATTCAACGCCCATCCCTAGTCTACATTAGCACCTAGTTTGGGTATACGGCTTGTGATGTTGAAAGTGCGTTTTAATATTATTGTTTAAAAAATTTAAAACCCAATAAGATAAGAGAACATCCTATTATTGTACAAAAAAAAAATCGTCGAATCAGCTAGATAATATTAAGGTATAATAACTTTTTTTATATCTTAAGAAATAATATATTATACAAACTATAATATGAAAAAAAAAACTAATATATATAAATAATAGGATACAACTGCAGTTCATTCACGAGTTTTACATACCGCGCACTGTAAAACTCTGGAATGTACTGTCGCCAGCAGTATTTCCGGACTATTACGACCTGCAAACCTTCAAGAAGGGAATATCCTAAAAGGCCGGCAACGCACTTGCAACTTCTCTGATGTTGCGGGTGACCATGGGCGACGGTAATCGCTTTCCATCAGGTGTTCGGTTTTCTCGTTTGCCCCCTAGTTAAAAAGAAAAAAAAAACAATTTAATCTTGCAATACGAAATATTACTTGCAATACGCAATGTTATGTTGCATCTGCAAGCAAGCAACACTGTCAGCAACTGCAAAAAGCAACAGCAACAGCAACCGTAGAAACTTATCCAGCGGTGCAGCGTACATAGCGAAAGTCCATTAGTGCATTAAGCTCACGCCGGATGCTCGGCGAACAAAGTCAGAACTGCGCTAGGTTATATGAGAACGCGGTAATATTTCAATATTATCGAGACATGTTGTAGCTGTAAGCACCTAAAGAAAAATGCATAGGTATTATACCCCGATTTCGACCTGAAATAGGCGTAATACTTCTTTAAAGCAGATAAATGTAACAAAATTTGTCAAAAGATTTGAACCTTAACCCTTTGAAACATCATCACTAAATATCTGTGTGTGGATAATGAATATATCATCTATAAACCGACCGCTCAAATTACCAGTAAATTTTAATTTTCAAAGTAACAAAGTGAAACGTAATAAAAAAAAATATCTATGACCCGCATTTGTTAAGCGAACAACTCTTTGAAGGGAGGAAAAAATCCCTTTGTTTATTCCGGTAATACTTCAGTATGCTGTTTCCGGGCTTAATTAAAACGACTCTGAAATCAGTTAATTTTAAATGAACGTCATCTGTTTGAGAGTATGAAACAATGTAAAGCTTTTGTCACACAGAATGTGCTCCGAAAGTTGCTTTTCACACTTGTTATTGTTATGGCTTTGTGTTCAAACATCTAACGTTAGTTATATCAAAATAGTAATGAATATTAAGGTATAAACGAGAATATAGATCAAAGGTTGTTTAGTTGGATTTGATTTTTAATGTAACGTACACACCAGCTGCTTATTGCTCTTTTTCCAATAGGCAAGCAGTAACCACTGTGACCTATAATAATATAGGGTACCTAGACAAAGATTTCAAAACTATGGAAGTCATGCTCATGACATTAATTTGACACAAAAAATCTACAAGAAAAAATTACGCCATCTTGATTTCTGAAGACTGATTATACTGCGGAAAGCAAATGTCAAAATCTTAAAATGACCCAAACAACCCCATGTTTTACAGTTTAAGTGTAAACATTTTTTGCCTCGACATGCCTTGTCTATAATATATACGTCTATGGGGGTAGGCAGAAACTAACAAAGCCGACATGTAGACGACTTCTTGCCTACTCGAGAACACTTGAAAACGTTTTGAAAAAAAAAACGTCTTGGCATTACTTTACATGAAAATGTTTTTCGTGGGATTTCACTTCCTTTTTAAAGTTATGACAATATATTTATTTTCTTTCTTTATTTTATTGTTACTATTTATAACACGGATCCATGCAATAATTTTCAGACCTAGAGTAAAAATTTGCGTAGGTAAGTGTCTTACAAAGTTTCATCCCCTAATTTAAGGGCTTGGAGGATAAAAGTTTCAAGTTTGACAATATTTATGTTGTGTATGTGCTAAAACTAGCTGACATACCAATTTTCGGCTTTCTAGAACATACGAAAGTACTCTATAGCTTTGTTGATCATGATCATCATGAAATCAGGGGTTTTCAGATATCAATAAAATTTAAAGTATAAGATCCATGCAATCAAATCTTTACATGTTTAATAAGTTCGCTGGAAACATATCTTGAAAATTTCATTTATCTGGTATAATCCTAACCCAAGTTATGAGGGTTAAAAAATCAACGAAACGCTTCGAGAAAAGGTATTCTGGTAGTGTCCTTGCACTTCGCTTAGCTCGTCTTGGCGGGGGCACTACCGTATAGGTACTGCGTTTTATAGTCCTAGTTAAAAAAGGACAGTAATTAATCTCCGAATGTGTGTTTGGTGTACGATGATAAATTCTCTGCCAATAATAAACGATGTAAACGTGTCCTATCGGTCCGATCACATGTAACGCGCTCATTTACGTAATTAAAACCTAAAATCAGCACATTTCGCTACGACTTTTATTTTCAGCCATTTAACACTTACACGATGTTAAAAATAAGTGTTATAACATCGAATAAATGGCTTTTAACTGTGAAATTATCACAGTTAAAAGCCATTTATTCGATGTGTAAACTATGCGATAAATAAACGATGTGATTTAAGTACTCCCATTTTGATAATTATGAACATTCAAACTTTTTAAAATTCGTCATCGTCTCGAGTTCTGACGAGATTTTGTAAAACAACATATTTTATGGAACAAGTAACATACCATCTTGTTCCATAAAATATGACTTATTTATAAAATTATGGCATAGGAAGTAGGTAGACCTATACATACTAACGTCTTACAGCCTTATAAAACTAATAAAACAAGGTAATCTCGAATGTTCTAAGTACGTAACCTTTCTAAATAAGTTTTTGGTTGATTCCGGGAATCCTATTAAGCACGGAAAGTTTACGCCGAAGGACTTATATCGGCTTTACTAATATTGGCTGGCAAGAATGTGTGGCTTCTCTTCGCCTGAATTTTGTTATTTTATGGGATACAAGTGACAGTGCAAATTTGTTTAGCTACGTTATACGTATATAAAACAGTATTTAATTGAAATTGGCGATAAGTATTATTGTGAGTAGTAAATACTGTCCTAGTATTTATTATTTTACGAAATATATGCAAATTCCCTAATGGGATTATATCTAATCAGACTGAAGTCCTCATAAACTATTTTAATAATCAAATCAGCTTAATATAAAAATTAAATCAAGTAGAAATAAGTAAATTAAATCTCGATATGAGATGAACAGCACACGATAATCCGTTTGTGAAGCTGTGCCGTTGTATTGGACAGCTCAATGCCGCTGTAATCAAGGAGTCACCTGTGTGAACAACTCACTTCACATAATTGGAGCTTTCAACTTGGCCCGAGTTATGTCGATTCACAATAGACGCTGCGGTCTGGGAGAATTTCCCAAATATACTGCCCATGTCTGCCCAATTTGTCAGGGATTTCATTAAAATATTAATTAAGCTGTTTTAATGAATTAAACGTGGACGAGAATAATTGCAATATTTATTGACATAATAAATGTTAATCCTCTTTAATTTTTCACGAAACGTAATCATTAATGAGCTTATACTTTGTGCTGACGAATAACATTAATGCTATTATTGCATATCTGCATATCAGTAAGTACATCCAGTTCGTACACATTTATTTATGAATGCAATGTGCATCTCTGGACAGTCTGTAGCTGTAGGTCACATTACTTCCTCCTCAGATCTGGCTCTCGTTGCTGATAAAACTAGTTGCATATGAAATGGTATGGTCTGACAACGCGGCGAGAAGTAGCGCCGGCGCCTAACCTACTTGGAAATGAGCCAATCTGAGATGTTTGTTTATAGTATTAATTCTTATAATATTGCTGATACAGTCCAAACGCTCTGAGCTTTTATATTTCACCTACGATTTTCAATACTGCTTGTGTATTCTGCTCTGTTTTTACATATTTTCATAAAGTAAAAAGATTCTCTTTATGTCCTATATCACTTGGCACGGGTCTCAGGCATTATGCGAGTGAAAGACAAAAGCAAATACACATCTAGTCCGACTGTGAATTCAAGATAACAGAGATAATATAGGAACATAGAGTGCATCTACGAGTTTATCTACGATTGGGGATTTTTACTTCTTGAAAATTAATTATATTTTCTTGTTTCAATGATGTCATAGATACTACATTCTTTTCATGACCTAACCCAAAACGGATATGTGTACTTAAAGCTTAAATACGTAGTAAATTGAAACTTCGAGTAGGTACCTATATTCAAATGCGAAATGCATTACGGGTCGCCCATCAAGTATTGCTCTCACCGGAATGTCTTTGGCTTCCACCAGCAGGGAGCGCGAGGTGCGGCGCCCTTCAAACTATGTAATGTCTGCTGTAAATTCTGGGTCAGCTTTGTATATTAATGTGACTTCGCTTATGCCGCTCGTGTATATAATGATACGTTCTTAAATAATTCCTCTCGAGTACACATTACGTGCATAAACTATTTGCATTTTAGATTTTGCATACTTGTTCATACTTTGCGTTAGCATAAAGTATCTACCTATATTTTACATTCTCTGTCTTTACTTTATCTCCGTGATTAGTGAATGAATAATTAATTTCCTGTTTGATAATTATTTTGAAATATATTTTCTAGACCGTAGCTTATTTTTTATCTTGATTTAATACTTTAATTATGGTTATTAATGATTAATCCAATTAAAGTTGTTGTGTTTAATTTTTAGTTTGAAAATCTTATGTGCAACCTCGTTTTATATATTCTCCATAGTTTACTCCTATAGCCGTAAAACTAAGAGCACCTTTTAGTTTTCCATCTGCCAAGGGCCATCCCTTAAAATAACATACGCTACACACAGTTTTTGCTATTCGTAATAAAGTTTGAAAATAATTAACGTACAACCTATTGTAAAAGGTTAATGGGATCTAATTGATAGAAAATGTCCCAGAATTCCGTTGTTTAGGGCTAAAGAACATCTGGATAATATGATGAACTGAATTCAGGTTGAAGACACTTGAAATCGTGCCAGTTTATTTTAAGTGGCAACGTCTGTTCGAGATTTCTGTCTTGAAGTTCGCTATGCAATGTTTTATAATTGATATGAGATTTCACTGTTCAGCAATCTATCGCGGTCACGGAACAATCGCTTACACTAACTTGAAGATCAATGAAATGAAATTAATCGAATATTGAATCCTTTTTATTAAATTAATTGTTCTTAATAAATCTCACGACTTACACGACGAACTAAAATTTTAAATAATAGAAACCGTATTTAATTTTTTGTAACAATTAATGAAGCTAGATTGTTATTTCTTTTTTATGTTCTTTACACCAAGTTTTCCACTTTCTTAAATTAATGCTACATATTCCGTTGGAACTGTTGACAATTTCTTAACATGTATGTGAAGCTCTCGGTGAGGTTTCACATCTTCGCTCGTATGCTTAATTAATTTGGTACGGACAACCAGACAAGTGTGTGCACAGAACATCAGGTAAACATTAATATGTATAAAACTAATTAATTGACACTTTTCTCCCATACGAAATAGTATCGTCCGGCATTCGTCTACTTTCGTAAATGGGAATAAAGACATGTCTATCGGCGGTGTCGATTGGCAGATGTGTCCAAACAAGACATTTGTTTGCTAGTTCTATATCTACAGTTAATTAAAAGTGAAATGTTTATTATTGTACGTTTATTTTCGATTTCACTTGTGTGCACTCTCTCGTGCGCGCCGCTGCGCCGTCGTGCATGAATGCCCACAATGTTTTATTAACGCGAGAGTTTTTGCAATGCGTTTTGCGGAATTATTTCACGTGCGACTTTTATGATGCCAATATTATAGAATATAATATGTGGCCTTGTTTGTTTTAATGAAACAGGTAATAATTAAAATGAAAATGTTAACTTTAAACGTTTAAATTTTACGAAGCTTTTTGATTTTAGCACGCGAGCTGCAAGTTCTGTAGGTGTGAATCTTTCATGAATATATTTATTCATTTTATGATATTTAACAATGTCACCTTCGAACCTCTCAATATAGTCAAAACATTCTCCTCCTGGCTTTGTTCCAAGACCTCGTGTTTAGTGTGGACATCTGCACGTTCTATAGCTGATATAAATTCATTTATTGAAAATAAATAAACGTTGCTGTGAATTGCGGAATAAGACGATAAAATGGATATTATTTATAAATACATTTTGTGTGGTTAGACATAGGCTTATGTATATAAGTTCAAAATTTTCAATTGTTTCATACGACTCATTGTCTATATTTTTAACTAATATAGCTTTGAAATCCCGAGTATTGTTTCATACGACTCATTGTCTATATTTTTAACTAATATAGCTTTGAAATCCCGAGTAACCAAAGTAAATGTTATCTACGAGTATATTATGTGTTTGTGAAAACCCACAACGATAAGGGATGTTATTGGAACCGAGATTATTTACTGTTTATTCCGACGAGGTACCTACGAGACGCATTATAATATATAATACCTATTTGCTTTGTGACTCATTACGTCATCAAAGAAAATGGTATTTACCGCTACGTAAAGTAAAAGTCTTATATAGGGCTACATTTCACGTCTTAGAAGTTAGATCTCCAATTTTCACTTTATGAAAAACCTTAAAGGCTATGGAAACGTCAAACTAAATCTCGAGTAAAAATTATTTTAATGCCCTATAAATAGGACGGAAATTTCTGAAATCACAATTGAATATATTCATCAGAATTGAAGATATTCATCTTGATATAACGATGTCTGGTGCTAAACGAAGGTCTGTAGTCTATATTCCTGTCCTTGAGATAAATTGATTACGTAACTTGTGTTGGTTTTAACTCATTTACTTCCTCTAGTTAATTGCTATAATAAGAGCCGGGCGCTGGTATTTAGGGCGAGCCTAAATTCATTAGACATTTCTTTAATGCGGATACTTTAATGATGTGAATTTAAATTATTTCTGACTAGCTGACCCGGCACACGTTGTTCTGTCTTAACTATCAACTGGAATAAATAAATAACCAAACAGGCAAACGCACCTATAAATAAGTAACAAAAATGAACAGTCAACAATTAGTAGGTATGGGAAAATTCAATCGTCGTTTTTAGTATTTTCCTCACAGTTGTTCCAATAGCTCTCACCATTTAAACCATTCCTGAATTTCCACAATTATATCAAGATCAAAATTATTCAAATCGGTCTAGCCGTTCTCGAGTTTTAGCGAGACATTGGAATTGCAATCTATTTTCTATATTACTAATATAATAAAGAGGTAAAGATTGTTTGTTTGTTTGCATCAAAAAGGCTCCGAAAGTACTGGACCGATTTTGATGAAATTTAGTACAGATGTAGAGTAGACCACGGGGAAAGACAGACTTTTTATAGCGGCAAAATGTACGGTTACCGCGAAATTTATTTTAGCGCGCACGAAGTCGCGGGCAACATTTAGTAATATATAAGAGAGAAGATTCACTCGGCGCTATAGAACTCACCGTCGATGACTTCCTCTTAGCTTATGATAATGAGCAAAAGTAGGTTATAGTTTGTTCCCATTATCGTCCATAGCGCCGGCAGCTCCGGACTCCGCAGAGACAGGACGGAAATAAAGTTTGATTTAGGTTAGACATGACAATCCGCTTGTTGTTACAATAACAAATCCAATTACAAGCTTTTCTGTGCCGTGTCTATTTATAGAGCTAAACTTGTCCGTTGTCCGTTTAACGGCTTAGACAATTCGTGTTCGTATTGGCACAAATTAAGCGGAGCTCGGCTTAGAAACTGCACATTACGAGATATTTGTGCCTTTGAATTTTGCAGCTTGCTGTGTAGGAAATTTGCTTTAAGGTATACGAAATGTCTATTATCTTGAAACTCTACGCAGGATCTATACGTATAAAAGTTCAAAATTCTTTAATCGCAATTACAACGAGCGCGCGCCATTTTTATAAAACACATTCCTAAAAATGTGGGAATTGTCTCCTAGTAGATTTTGAAATAGGCGACCGTATATTTCAGCAGCTGACACTTTGGTTGGTGCATTGCAGTAATTGCTAACTTTCATTCATGTCGCCCGAAGCTAACTCATAAAATCTGACAAAATATACCCATTTTCCTCTTTTAATACATCTGCTAGCAAGTCTTAAAGTACAGCGGCCTCGGGCTGTCGTCAGCTGTTCGCTCCGCGATCCACATTTATGAAAAAACTTTTGTCTACATCCTTGGCATTGTCTCGTCGACTGTCGAATTTATTCTGCCTTTTAACTTTGTCTTACTGCACACTGAATTCCTAGAGAATGTCTGACAAGAGAATAATTTTTAATCCATGCAGTGCTCTCAGTCTCAGAACTTACTTCAATGCAAATAACTTTCAAGTTTCCAGTCAAAATTTAATTTGAGTTTTATTAAAATACTTAGGTTAAACTAACGTTAGTAATTTTCGGTACTTAATTTAGACAGTGAGTTTAAAGTAAAAATTATATAGGTAATCCTTTAATTATTTACTTTGCATTGTAATAAAAACACACCTACATATAAAAGATCTAATATTAGGGCCCTTTCAATTACCTTTGTGTGCTTATATAGGCCTTTTAACAGTAAAACATGAAAGAACCGAATGTATACGAGTATTTGTATTGATAGAAAAATCATTTAAATTCAGGCAGGTCGTGTTTTTTGATAAAAACCTAACCAAGAACGTGTCAGAACACGGCTTATAGAATGCAAAATAATTTTTTTTCAAATTGATTTAGAGATTATTGTTCGATTTCGCTGAAAATAATTTTACTCGAGAGTATTTACTAGAGCCATGAGCATGAAATGTTAAAAGTTTTTTCCCTTATAGTTTAGAAATGAGGAGGGGGGGGGGGGGGGTGAAAAATTATTTGCAGGCTGATACAGAAACGGTTTACTTTATAAAGTCGTGTATTAAACCTCACCTCTATTTAAATTATTCGACGATACCATATATAGGTACCCTTCAAATGGAATAAAAAATCATCCCCATTTCACATGTATGGACTATGGAACGCCAAGAGTAGGTACGTAATATTTAACTGCACCAAATTTTATCCATTTATATCCATAATTACAGAAGTTTTAGGGGCGGACAAATAGACAGACGGACGGTCGGAGCAAAACTATAAATGTAGTACTACGGGACGCTAAAAAAAAGATACGGTGATGTCGGTCTCTTTCAGAATATTTTGCAGAGCGAAGAGCATCTTAAATTGAACAACAGTTATAAAAGTTAATAAGAACCTAACTGTTCGCTTGTTTGTGCTCTTTTCTTCGTAACCGAATCTCGTTGTACTTTTATGAAAAAAGTTTCTCTCGGTGCACTCTCCGACTACGCTTTTGGTTTTAAATTAAGGCCTTTGAAATATATTGACGTGTTATAAACAATAGTACAGCTACTATATAATATGTACTTTCATCAAGTACTTGAAAAATCCTTCTGAAGCTATGTAAAGGTTACAAATTTTATTAAGTATTTAGAATTAAGATACTCCGTTAATAATAATACCTTATACTTTTTTGTTCACGCGTTGTTCTGAATATTATGTTCAATCGTGATTTTATTGTTTTCCTCGAATATTTCTCTTTATTTATTATTTTTCAAATATTTCTCACCGTTTCAACCTAACCTGAATTATTTCAAGACAAAAAGTCAAATTGGTCCAGCCATTTAGATATCCAGCCAGATATTGAAATTTAAAGTTTACTTCCCTGTAGTGAAAATAAAATTTACTTATAAAAATTCCCAGTATAGTAAGTAAAGTAACGTGAATAAATAAATGCGCATTAAATGTTTATATCATAAATCTTTATTGTATATTAATAACCGTAAGTCAGCTCTGATAAAGTTTAGGCTTTAGGCACTTTAGGCGTAATTGCGTAACAGAGAGACTTAAAATAATGGTATGGATATTTCCCAGTGGATTAGAGCTTGGTTCTCGACTACGGAGGTTCTGGGTTCGATCTCCACGTTGGAAGAACAAAAAATGAAATGTGTTTTCAAGCTTAGTTAGGACTAGATGTTGCCCGCAACTTCGTGTGCGCAAAAGGAAATTCTGCGGGAACCGTACATTTTGCCGCAATAAAAAGTAGCCTATGTCCTTCCCCAAGGTCTACTCTATATTTGTGCCAAATTTCCTCGAAATCGGCCCAGTAGTTTCTTAGCCTATTCAATGCAAACAAACAAACAAACTTTTCCTCTCTATAATTTAGTATAGACTCTTCCTCTCTATAATTATGCAAGCTGATCAGAAAGACGGATGAGTCTTTACTCATCATAAAAGAGAGTGCTGTTGTGTATTGCGCACACGCTTAGGCAATATAAAATAACTCATGCGTAGCTGGTCTGGTTTCAACGAAACCGGCCAGCGTCACTGAAATCGGCGTGGGCGCCATTATTATTAGTTAACTTCTAGTATGGATTTTAAGTAACAAACTGTAGAATGTCTGCTAGATGTAGCGTATCTTATGATCCGCTTACTGACCTCACAAGTACGGGCTCACGGGCTCAGACCGCCGACGGCCGCTGCGCTTATCTGTTTAGAGAAGGAGTTAACAATCGGCTCTCGGCGCTTCGCTACAATAATAGCGTTTCTAACATTTGTACAGATGTATTTTGTAGGTAGAGGTTATATAATATAATAGATATGTTTGTTAACTTAAAAGTATGGACTAGGTATAGATTTTTGAATCGTACTTGAAAGTAATAAGTAAGGAATAACTTGAAAGTTATGTAATACTAAGTATATATTGCGAACATTCAATAATAAAAAGTTAAAATCTTAAATAAAAAATGTATATACCCGGGCCATTATTACGAATCTACATATTTACACCTCATTCATTAAAATCTGAGTTTAGGCGCTACGATAGGACAAAGATACATACATATACGTTTTTTTTTGGTTTCCGGGGGGGAAAATGCATTACGCATACCACCCAGGCGCAGGGGGCACCCGAGTGGTGATGTGGGACTCCCGTATAGGCTAATGAGACCCACGGTATACCCACTAAAAACCACCCCCCACCTTCCTCCTCGCCGCCCTGTGACGGGGCCACGGGAACGATAAACACATCCGCGACCCCGCCGGCGGCAGCCGCCCACAAGCAGCTCCATCCTAGGCCCGAAAGCCCCAGGCGCACCAGATGGTAAGGTGCGCCTGCCTCCACGGCCTCCACCAGTACTGTAGCAGACTCCCCCTGAGTCTGCTACTAGGAGGCCACGGATACCAGTCTCCACAACCGGTACCCGGTGGCAGATCTGGTATATGGGTCTGCCACCGACCACACCTCGGCCGCAGAGGATAGGGCAAGCGGCGCACCGTAATACCAACTAGCCTCTTCCTCTGCGGCCCCACCAATGCCGTTAACCGTACGGAACGGCCCCGCCAGCTCGCAGGGGGGTAGGGAGAGTGGCACAACACCACCACGCCTCTCCCCCTGCGATCCCTCCACGGCCACAGAAGATAGGGAGTACGGCGCACCGTAATACCGGCACTCCTCTTCTTCTGTGGTCCCACCTCCTAGCGCGTCCGCAGCGGGCTCCTCCAGCCCGCTGGGAGCGCCCTCCTCGGGCCAGCCGGCGGCAAACAAGCCGGCCCTGGTTGCCTCTTCGCTTCACCGTGGGTGTCCAATCCACGGTTACTAAGCCCCACCGCCACGACAAGGCGTGCAACCATCGGGGGGATACATACATATACCTACTACTGAAATCATTACCTATAAACTTTTAGCTTCGCTGTAGTCGCGTAAAATAATTTTTTGTATGAACTCTGAAATATGATTTTCAGAACTTTGCTTACCTAAATTGTTTTTAAAAATAAAGAATGAATATATCGATTCATTCTCACCTCTTTCTTATCGCTCACAATGTTCTTCATATATCACATCTTTATATTGTTGTATATTACAAAGTACATGCGCGATATGAACAGTTTATTGAATACTTGATTTATGTAAAGACTAGCCTCCTGCGATTTGAATAGCGCTGCAAGTCGCCGCCTACCTGAAAGCTTTTCATAAAGGCTCGCTTCACCTCGGTGAAAGGTGACTAAAAGCCTGTTGTTGTATAAGAAACTTTGTACTTCGTCATGCGATGAACTGAGGAAAAATACCTTTTGTAGGATAAACATTTGTAACTTGTTCAGCATGGCTTGAAGGGATAGGTATGTCTTTTATGTGTTATTCACAAATGGTCAGGCAGATATGCTAACACGTTATTGTAACTGGTAAAAATGAAGTAGATATTTGAAAAAAGAACGTCTTAATATTACATAACGAAAGTTTTTTCGTTCAAATTACTTCAAAAGTTATTGCCCGATTTTGCTCAAAATAATTTTCATAAAGAGTTTTTAGCATGGTCTCTCAGCATGAAAAATTACGAGTTTCTACCTCATTAATCTAGTTGATAATTCGAAAATGGTTCATTTTATAAAAAGTTATGTACCTACATGATACCTCGCCTTTATTTTTAAAAACCTATTCGACGATATCCCACATGATGGGGTAAAAAAAGAAAACTAATATAATCTTCACTCACTTCACATTGCATGGCGAGCCGCCCCTAAAATATACAGGTAATTATTATTATATGATGCCAAAAATGTAGTCTATTTGCGACCGACAGACTAACGGAAGGACAGAGCGAAACTAAATCTTTCTGTCCTGTTATTGTAGTTTTTTTAATGCATTTGCACTCTAAAAATGAAGTACCTATTAATTGAAAAAAAAGTCCATAAAAGTGTTTGGGACGCTCGTGACAGATCTTTGATTTTTACGTAATTACTAATTAGTAAAATTAAAATTAAACATAATGTATTTTAGAGGCAAAGCAATTATACATTCTAATTATACGTGTTCATTTGACGTCGTTTGAGTAGGCCGTGAGCCCAGGTGGGTCTCCTGCCATCCGCCGTCTCCGGTGACTGATTGCTCCTTCTTATTGACTTATGGGACTGCCACCGGCCACGACTGACAGAGACAATTCCAATGTCATGGAGACTTTACGCGCCTACGCGCTTTGTGTTTATACTGTTTATACATTAACAATAATTTATACATCGAACTAGCTAGGACTTATCTCAGGGAAATCGCGTATTTTTGAGTTTTTAAAGTGCAACTCCTTTAGCGGCGTTGAGAGTGAAATTTGAAGCTTGCGTCACGATGCGATTTTGGATATAACGCCATCTGTCGGAAGCTACTCATACTTCTTTCATAAGAACTTAACTTTCTAAAGTACGGCTCAATACACAGATGGGGGGCTGGGTTACAAATATATTTTTTCTATTATTTTTTGAAGTACATCACTTTGGGCCGGAGAGTATTTTTGGATTTTAAATGATGAATTAAGTTTTGTTACTCTATATACGTCATATTTTTAAAATATTTATAGCAAGAGTTATTTCACTCTAATTGTCATAGCGACTGATTTAGCTATTTTAAGTTGTTGGCAAATTCGTCTGTCCGACTAATATTTTTGTGATTTTTAATACCAAATTCACCATCTGTTTCTTTTTCTGCTGGAACTACGAGCAAAGCTCGGTCTCTCAGGTACTCTTATACTTTAAACAAGTAATTATTGTGTATAAATAGATATATGTTCAGAATCTCGGAAACGGCTTCAACAATTTCCATTAAATTTAGTAGGTATGCAGCGGGTTTTTGCGATGAAAAATTTAATTGAAGAGAATAATTTAAATTAGCTATTATTATTATTACAAATAAATAGGTACAAGTGATAAAACTTTGTTAAAACTAACATATCTATCCATAATCCATAGATATTCTTGTCCCATTTGACAATAATTATAAAAAAAATTTGAAATAAAAATGATTTTTTTGCTTTTCCCCGGCGTGTATAATCTTACTTTAAAGAAAAACACATCATGAAATTTAATAAATTTCTTCCAAGGTTGATAAAGTAAAGACATAATGGAATTTCCCCTTACACAAACACGGAGATTTTAAACATTCCGAGCGGGTAACGAGTTAGAGTGTTTTTGTTTGACCTAACGTTTACCAGTCGCCCCTTTCGCTAAGAAAAACATGAAGGCTGATTTCTAACTAAAATAAGGGCCCACGGAACACGGATTATTGTCTCAATCCGAAGTTATTTGAGGTAAACACGTGAGATAAAAAACAGTTGGCTTTCAGTAGATATTATTATTAATAGTTTTTCGCGAAGAACACGCATTTTTCTTTTCGTAGAATTTGATATTATATTGTCTAATGATAGCTATCTACGCTTCTGAATCTAATCTATACTATAAAGCTGAAGAGTTTGTTTGTTTGTTTATTTGAACGCGTTAATCTCAGGAACTACTGGTTCGAATTGAAGAATTCTTTTCGTGTTGGATAGACTATTTCTCGAGGAAGGCTTTAAGCTATATAACATTACGCTGCGACCAATAGGTGCGAAGCATCAGTGAAAAATGTTGCAAAAAACGGGGAAAATTATTCATATTTGAGGGCTTCCATTGCGTGCGCTGCGTAAACGGTCCAAGTTACCCCAGTGTATTAAAGTATTATTCTTCTTTAAATGATCTAAAAAAATGTCCGCGACAGTATATGTCTATCTTTTAAGAATAGTTTGATTACTTTTAAGAAAAGTAATCAAATTTGGTCGAAATTAATACATTATTGCGCCATCAGTTAACGCGGACGAAGTCGCGGGCAACAGCTAGTTGTAATTATAAAAGTCTTCAAATTCCGAACCAATATATTATACCTACATACCTACTTACAAAGAAATAAAATTGAAAGGACTGTAATTGTAAAATTGATAGCATATAGGTACGGTACCTACACCAATAAAATCAATTTTTCAAATATTTCCTAATTTCCGTCTGTCCGTCTGTTTGTTCCGGTAAGACTTAACACTTTTAATACAGCTGATGTTATAAGAAAAAACTTGAGAGGTGTCAAGGGACATCCGGATGGAACGAAGCTCCGGATGAAAATATCTGGCTTGCTTTCTATAAGAGAGAGAGAGAGACAGAGAAACATGCGACGCCGCACAGCTTACAATAGCTTACTATAGCAAAAAAAAAAGACATACAGACAGACAATTGTACATGTATATATAACATAAATAATAGAACCGATATTATCCATACATACATTACATACATACATACATACACACATACATACATCAATATAATAAATGTATACGCGTAAGTATTTAATTTTTATAAAAAATAAAATAATCTTTTGTAATTAAAAAAGTGTCGTGACAACTTTTCGTAAGAATTTTTTCCGTCTAGCCTCCTTTCACAACGCGCGATAAGGAACTTCGTTCCAATAACTTAGGCTACTTTTATCTTACGGTTGTTTTTTTAGAAAAAAGGGGTTCAGTTTTCAGTAATAGTTCCACGCAAACGAAGTTGCGGACACCAGCTAGTAATAATATACGTACAGTGTAGATGGATAAAATCGGAAAAAAGTATTTCCGCCTCTCTATAACACATCGAGTCATTGACAAAAGATCTTTCTAACGATCCAAGCGCGTTTTTTCACTCCATCGAACTTTGCGGGCAACAAACTTGGTAATTAAATTGAATTGCATTCGAGCACCGCATTCCGTTCAATTAATGCATTCTATAACTTTATTTTAACCGACTCGAGTAAAGGCTAGAACGTTCTCGAAGGATCGAAAACGATAGTGATCACGTAGATGCGTGATAGCGTGCTCGCATGCATGCAATTTGTGTTAGATGCTCCCCGGTTAAGCGATTCAAGTAAAAGTGAGCCGAGTAATTATTTTGACATGACATAATTCATGTTGCGTTACTTTTACTCGCAACGAGATCGTGTTTAGATGGGTCATATCATAATAGTTGTAATAACAGTAAGCAAAAAGTTTTTATTGTTACAGTGGGTAATGCTGGGTAAACTTATACGGTATTTTCCTACATTTTTTTTATTACGTGAAATATGAATAGTGCTCTGAAAAGACAGATAACTAAATGAATAGTATAGATACTAAAAATCAATATTTTCAAAGATACTGCAGATTGTTTGAAGTTTTTTTATTTTTGAAGTGAAAACTACTTTAGCGACGTTGTGCACTTTTCTTGGGATGGGTAAAAAATTTTAAAGTTATTGTAAAATGTTAGATGGCGGTTTTTCCGATTTATTATTCAAGTTTTCACTTTTGCCGGCACTCCGGAGTGCAATCCGTTGTTTTTTTTTCTTGTAAAAACGCCCCACACAAGTCGTACAAGCAGGTGATGTCACACGCTACTAATGTTGCTACAAAATGTATGACCATATGCACAAAATTTGATACGCCTCCGAAATTTACGCGTTTATGTTCATACAGACCATAGTAAATATTTTTGTACCTATTTTATGTAAGTAAACTAATTATGTAGGTTTTTTACATTAATGTTGTAACTTCGAAATGCATATTCACTTAATTACGAAAATACGCATAAAATCTTAGTCTTTTTTACTTTTATCAAGTTCTTAATAAAAAAACCAAATTTTTACATGTAGGAAAATACTTGTTACAGTTCCAGTATGGTATAGGTTGTTATGTTATGTATTGAGGCTTATATTTCTCAAAGAAGAAAAAGCATGTGTATAAAGACACTTTCGGAACGCAAGAACCGTTCAACAATAAATAAGTTGTTACAGCTGTACGAAAGGTCGCATCGATCGTGTCCAGTCAACAGGCTGTTATTCACTACACTTAAATCTTCACTAGTTGTAGTAAAGTACAGATATAGTATTATATAATTCACACTGCTTTACTGTCCCAATAACAGAAATAACCTTTTGGCTTTTAATTGATATGTAATTATTGAGCCGTTAAACTATTATTAACACAGGATGTTTTTCAGTACATACATACAATTTGTACGATTACATATATTCGTGAAACGAGCATAGCATTTATATTCGTGTTAATTATATGGTTAAAATAATAGTAATAGCGTAGTTGTAAGTTTCACGCCTATATCAACGGCGGGGCTTTACAAAATTGATTGTATCATTGTTATCTAGTTGAAATGAGGTAATATTTTCCGTAATAGTTGCAATACATCGCCCGCAAGACAAAGGATTCGGTAATAATATTTATTGGGCCGCTTAGAATTAATCGGGGATCGCGGGCTCTGTCGAGTCGGCGTTGTCGGCGAATGAATGGTCTGTCGCGATCGGAATTCGCCTAATTTTTTCGCGCTCGCTAAAATGCCGTAGTAAAACTCGTAGCGCCCGCCTTACGCCTACGGTGCCGTAGCGTTACCGTGACGCATAGGGCCGGCTTCAGTGTATTTTCAGTTCAGTATGCCCCCAGACGTTATATAGGTCGGACGTGCGCCGCCGCTCTCTCGTCCGCTTCGCGCGTATGTAATGTGTGACAATAAGTGTTTCTTCCTCTTTGATATGTAAATTATAATCGAGTAGATTTATTAATACGGAATTATAGTTGTAATATAATTATAATAAATCATCGTATTGGCGTATGTAAATATGTCAACAACTGCTTAGGTAAGATTGTATGATAACGTTTACGAGATTTATGTTATTGTTTTGTCGTAAGATTGGACCTTCACTGTCTCAACTCTATCGAAGGTTTTCATTATTTATGTATTTGTTTATTCAATATATGTCTATTATTTTTTTATATTTTTTGTTGCTGCAGATGTTTTCGATAGATAAACATAATTGGTTTAGAGTTCTTACGTACAGAGGAACAGCTTCCATAGAACGATTCAAATCGATTCAAATTTGAAAACTTTGGCGTCCCCTTCAACGGCCCACAATTTTTCCACACAATCGTGGACAAACCGTATGCTTGTAGTAGTACAATCAAATCGAAAGCTAACTATGTAGCTGTTTATCTGTTCGTCTTTCTGTAATCTGTGTCATTAGTGTTGTGTAGTAGTGAAGTCGAGTGTTGTTTTCTTCAATTATTAGTACAGTAGCTAATTTTAATTAGAGCTAGTATTGTAATGCTTATTAATTTACTTTTTTTAAATTTAAGTTTATTTTCTATTTTGTAAATGGTGGTAACGTTTTAGATAAGCTATTCTCCTAGCTATAGAAAAATGAATAAGATTTTACATATTTACATATGCGTCTATAAACATTCTTAGATCGTTTTTTCTTAACAATCACGGCGAAATGCTGCGGAAAAATACCAGAATCATAAAAAAAAATCTTACAAATGTTATAAATGGACTAGTGGCTAATAAATTATCTTGAAACAAAGCGTCAGTTTCTTGGAATCCAAGGAAAAGGTCCGATAGTTTGCTCCCAACATAAATTGTGACAAGGGGTTGGACAGAATAAATCCCACCCCCAGCTCCCGAATAGTTCTGTACCGAACTTAATATGTTATTACGATATTGCCTATATTACAATCGGATCTAACTTTGTGGGAACCTGTTGAATATTTTATGAGTTGTAAGTATTGTTGGTACCGCCGAAAATTTGTCTTTTTAGGGTTCCGTACATTGAAAGGAAAAAACGGAACCCTTATAGGATCACTTTGTTGTCCGTCCGTCTGTCTGTCTGTCAGGACCCTTTTTCTCAGGAATGCGTGGAGGTAGCTGGAATTTATATCAAATACTCAGATCTACTGTCCCTTGGAGCTGTGAAAAAAAAAGGAAATTTTCGACACTCGCAAGGGAATCAAAACCTACAGGGTACTTCCCGTGAACTCAGAATCTTGAAATTTGGTACGAAGGAACGTCTTATAGCACATATAAAGGAAAATTTGCGAAAAATATAATAAAAATATTTTTAATAATTTTAAAAACTTACTACCTTACTATGACTCGATTTTCGTGATGGGTAAACTTTTACTTATATACCTACATATTTGTACGGAACCCTCGATGCGCGAGTCCTCGCACTTGGCCGGTTTTTTACAGTATAGAATAAATAATATACCTATATTCATTGGTGCAAAAACCATAATTGTTTACGCTTGTGTTGGGATAGACACTCCATTAGGTACCGGCTATAGCCCACAACTTAGCGTGATCCAAGCATAAGGTTATTTGGGTTCAGAGGGGCTATTCAGTACAGTACAGTACGTCGGGGGTACCCGACGAAAACAGAGCGGTATTATAAGTTTTCGGTTTGTCGGTCTGTGGCATCGCAGATCCCAAATGGATGATCCGATTTGGATCTAGTTTTTGAAGTGAAAACTGCTTTAGCGGCGTTGTGCACTTTTTTTGGGATGGGTAAAAAATGTTAAACTCGCGTCAGGACACGTGATCTGATCGAAAACTCGTAAGACGGAGGAAGACTAGACCGCGCCGGCGCGGCGTAGGAGAGGAAGTAATATCCCCCTCTCTTTCTCTAAAATGTTTCTCTTTACTATAAAGTATAAACCCTATGGGTATAGTAAAGAAAATACCGAGGTAATTTTTTTGCTCATATTCGCGTATGCCGAAAAAATAATTAGAAAATTTTTAATCGCGATCAATTGAAACTAAACCAGTTAATCTAGAAACGACCTTCGTCGGAGCTACAATAGGGTCAGGTTTCCAATCCGACCTCCGACCCCTAGAGACACCTATAGGTTCGACCCCCGCGTGACCTTACCACCTCTCGGCTCGTCGAGAAAAATGTAATAGCTTTGTCCGTGAACTAGATCATGTTTTGAATTTTTGATAAAAAATGTATATAATTACCTTTTTGGATGACAACCAAAACTTAAAGATACGTTTTAATTAGTTAAAAAAAACTATTATACAAAAACCGGCCAAGTGAGTTAAATAAGCTGTCATTACCAATAAATATTATACAAAAACCGGCCAAGTGAGAGTCGGACTCGCGCACATAGGGTTCCTTACCATTGTATCAATATTTTATATGCTTAGTTACTTATTATTTCATTATTTTGTACGAAGTATCCATAACTCCTGAACTAACACAGTTATATAAGGTCTCTGAAAATCAATTACGGATACTGCTTATATAAAGACGTTTAGGCAAAAAAATTATTGTCTTACTGAAAGTAAAAAATCACCTAATGTATGGGTGACTCCGCAAAACGCAAACTCGCCCATAGAAAGTAAAAAAAAAAATTTCAAGTATGACAATTATTTTTCTACCTAAACGTCTATACATAAGCAGTAGATCAAATTCCCAAAATATCCGTAATTGATTTTACCGAGCCTTATATATAAGCCGTTACAGTTTTCCTCCAATCCAAAGCACACTACCATCAATGATTTTTTTTAGATTTTTCGTGCTAGCCGTTTCGCTTTTATTTTGACAAAAAATAAGCGCTTTAAAGTTAAATATCTCGCAAACGGATACCTACATCAAAATCTTCTTGGAAACTCAATGTTTTTTAAAATATCTATTCAATGATACCCCACACTATGGGGTAGACGCGAAACCAAAAGTTCCCAAAATATATATTTATTATATTATACATATTTCGAGATTTTATTTTCACACTTTGTCGACGTGGTAAATACACATAATGAACTTTCATCTTTTTAGCACTTACCGTTTGTTCGGTAGTTAAGACGGACGGACATGACGAAACCATAAGTGTTCCGAGACGTGAACTTGGGAACCCTGAAAAGGAAGTTTATTTAGGTATATGATCAATGATGTGATGTGTTTGTAATAAAAAAATATTGAAATGAAAATATAAAATACCTATATGAATTATGAAGTTCCAATTACCTATTGTATCAACGAAATACAGCGGTACTATAATAATATATTATGAACGATGAAAACATTTTAATGAAATATGCTCGCACACAAAGGCTCTACCGCCAAAAATGTTACGATTCCTTGACATAAAGGAAAGAATTGAATAACATTTACGGCTAATTATTTCAAAGACAGGCCACACCATCAGAGGGCCAACTAAATGGGCAAAAATAGTAACTGAGTGGATCCCGCGTCATGATACAAAAAGAAAAAGAGGACGGCAACTCAGAAGATGGTCGGATGAAATTAAGGGCTCGGCCGGCCCAATGTGGCTAAGGTGGGCTCGTGACAGACATGAGTGGAAAAGGCTGGAGGAGGCCTTTGTGTCAGAAGGACACGCCAATATGGGGGCTGACGCGCAGCTCCCTGTTTTAGATACATACTAGTTTTTAAATGTTTTGTAAATGTGTTTTTTTGTAATTTATTGGCAATAAAAGGCTTTGAAATTGAAATTGAAATTGAAATTTCAAAGACATTTTTCCGCAGCGTCTTACGTTTTCCCAAGAAACTTATTATGATTCAGAGAGCACAAGTCTCGCTTCCTGTACGAGTCAAATTAATGATCAAACATAATATTAAATTCTCAAGAAATTATTACCTCGCATACTTGTTGGATTGCGAAAGCAAACTGCAACTTATTAAATAATTGAAAGATTTTAATGTTGGCTAAGGGCTTTTACGTATTTTTTTATTCAAAAACTTACAGATTACTTAAACGTATTTCAAGTATTACCCACTCTCGATAAGTTGGTAAAATAGGTATTTTATCTACCAGCGAGAGTCTGTTTGTTACGCAAACAGACTGATAGACAGAAGGACAAAAATTGTAAAAAGTTGATTTTTGGTGTAGAAACCATCAGTACCTAGGTATGTATGTTGATTTGAAATTACAAACAGACGCTTTAATTTTGTAACGGTTTTATTATTTGTATTAAGTACATTAGACAGTTTTGTATATAGTAGATAGTAGGTCGTTTGTATTAATCTCGATAAGTACTCTGTTACAATATACTAAAATATATTTTACTGTTCTTTGTAACTTGCTCATCAATATACCTAGATTATGTATTCAACACCAGTGTCAACTTTACTATTATTTACATTACATTTTATACAAAAATGAAAGAAGATTGTTAATATATTGGCGGCTCTTTGGCGGGCACCATTACCTCTTGCAATAGTAATGACCACTAACCGCCGGTTAGACAGGTCGTTTAAAAGGCCAGGAATGCGCGGCCCAGCTCCACAAACAAATTAATGTCGTAATTATATCGATTAGCGTTTTGTTTGAATTCTAGGCTAAGGCTTATAGAGTCAGCATTGTTTTTATTATATTATAATATATTTACTACTATCTTATTGACTACTCTATGTCTGTGCCAAATTTCATCAAAATCGGTCCAGTAGTTACATTGGATCATTTCAATGTAAACAAACAAATGTACAAACTATATAATTTTTTCTCCTTATAATATTAGATAGATTAAAGTCCAAAAAGATTTTACCGTAAATCAAAAGTAGCTCTCGAAATTATCGCACCCAGATACAACTAAATCACGCTCTTATACCCTCGCTTTAATGAAACCACAACGCGCATATCAATTTGAAATATATTCCAATATAGAAACTCATTAGTATTCAAAAAGGCGGAGGCGTTTATTTCGCAACCCCGAACCTTTCCGAGTCGGCACTCAAAAAAAATTTTTGGCATCACGAAAACCTCAAGAGACAAACGACTCTCTCTTGTCTCGGCGTTTGAGATGAGAAATGGACTGCGTTGTGGCTGCGACAGGGTATTAAGACGGCACAAACACTGCACCGAACTGCATAAGCTAGCAGCTACTCTAATCAACTACCCTTTTGATGTCAACAGAGCTAATGATCTATGAACGTTCATCTAAGACTGGCATGTAATATTTCTAGACGTCACTACTGTGATGATAGGTAATGCATAGGTATTGTTAAACGTTGTGTTTTTGTTTTAATACTAGCTGATGCCCGCAATCGAATTGCGTGGAACTATTAATGGCAACGGAACACTTTTTTAAACGGAACACTAAGATAAAAGTAACTTAATCTACCAGTGAAAGATCGGTCCAAATCGGTCTGGCCGGTTAGAGATTAGCCGGAACAAACAGACACAGACAAAATAGATACCGTATATAGGGTTCATATGCATTAAGTGCGAATCTGTTAATTTGAAATTACAAACAGACACTTAAATTATGATATTTATTTATATGATTGTTTTATTATTTGCATATTATAAACTTTATATTGCAAGTCTACAAAGACTAAAGCAGTTCGTAAGCGTTTTTGTATACTGTTTATTATAATCGACTTATTTTCCGAAACATTCATCAATTAAAAGTTTTCGGTTGCTTGGTGGTCGGCGAACTGTATTCAATGTCGATCTCCGAATCTGGGAACGTGAAAATTGGAATGCCTTCACTTCAGCGGCTGGCTGTAAAAATTGTTTAAAAGGCAACCTGTTCCCAACCTTTTTTCATCCCCACCTTGGATTGTAAATAATACTTTCATGCCTCTGCTGTGATTTGCCCTTTCCCACTCATTTTTATTGCAAAAAAAAAACATTTTTAATCGATACGACTTATCGAAACTTGTCTAGTAGCGACTGACAAGGCTCTATTAATAAATATAATAAAAAAATAACTAATGTTCAATTTGTATTCTTCCTCTTGGCATCACTCTACGCCCCCTAGAAAGGCGGGCCCCACTGGTTGGCAACTCCTGGCTTAGAACCTTCGTCACTGCTAAACCTCAAAGACAAATTTTCTACAGGAAAATGCATAATCAAATAAAGTTTAAAGTCTTGCTACGAAAGTAACACCTGTGCCGTAGAGCGTAGCACGGCGTAGCATGCTACGATACAATCATCGTTTTCCACCATTATTAGTTTGGTCCTATTTTATTATTATCGTTATAGTATCTATACTATATAATATTATAAGCTGAAGAGTTTGTTTGTTTGAACGCGCTAATCTAAGGAACTACTAGACCGATTTTAATAAAATTTAGCACAGATATAGAGTAGACCATGGGAAAGGACATAGGCTACTTTTTATCGCGGCTAGATGCACGGCTCCCATGGGATTTTCTTTTGCGCGCACGAAGTCGCGGGAAACATCTAGTAGGGAAATAATTGACGTGTTATGGCGATTTTTCCATGACGAAAAATCAATAAAGTCTGGATGCAAACGTTGTTTCAACTTTTTTAATAAACATTTAGTTCAGTGTCATTTTATATGAATTTTGGAGGGGGATTAAAATTGTTACTCGACCGGACCGACGAAAGGATATTCTTTAGGAGTCAAATTACTCGAAAAATTGCTTTCGGGAATCTGCGGTGCGTTTATTGAAAAAGGGTCGGCTTGATTGATACCGAAGTTTACACGTTGGAAATGTACAAGATTCGGTTCTACCGTCGCGTTTGCTGCAAAAAAAGATTGACTCCATTTGTTGCTGTCCGCCGTGCAATAAACTCGCCCGGGGTATATTTTTAACTCGGGATTTATCTTTTAGGGGAGTTAGAGATCGTCCTAATTTCTCCTCGTGAAATAAGGCTTACGGGCGCTTAATGTAAAAAATAATTGGAGAGAGCTTTTTGTTAGACTTACAAAAGCGTTTTCAACGGTGAAAATGCGAATTGAAAATTTTAAAAATAAATGTCTTTGAAGTTAGGTTTTGCAAAGGATATGGTCCAAAATTCATACTAAAACAGCTCGGAGTCAACAGCAATGGATTTTTTCCAATGCGTTCATTTTTAATTATATTTGATGTCACTAAATGAGAAACCCTGAAATACCCGGCGTAAGAAGTTATGACCAAGAATAAAATCCAAAATTCAACAAATACCTGCATCTACATCTCCACCGTAGTAGATGTAGATGTATTTGTTGATGTAGGTACAGTAGTACACTACAATAGTAGAAGTATGTGGTTAGGTTGCTGTTATAGCTTTATTTCTGCCAGCACAATTGCAAAAATCTTCATCGCTAGTTGTAATTTATATAAGAAAGTAAATCATTTTCCCAAACCTTCAAGTATATTGCAAAACTTTGGCTATGTCTGAAAACTTTCCTATTTAAATTCACGCAATTGAAACACGTTTAATTGAATCACAAGGGCCGGGACGAGTGAAATTTAATGCGATTTTAATGCGGTCCGAGACATATTATTGCGGTTAGAATAAAACGTCGCACGCACAGCCGGCGCGTCACGGGAGAGCCCACCGTGATAGATGATATTCGAGAACAATTAATCTTGCCCCAAAATATGCGGACGATTTGCAAGCTCGGCCGAGCCTAATGGTCGGGAGGATTATTACGAGACCGCCGCCGGCTTTACAATTTGATATCATTAATAAAAATAAGAGTATCAATAGTAATTACTGAAACGACTTGACACAATGCAAATGATACTAATTTATCGTAACGACCCGCCGAATTAATAATTACCGGGTAATTTTTTAGCGTAATATCTAAACATTACGCGTAACTGATGCCTAGATTGTCATCATCGTCGCCGCGCCACGCCAAATTTGGTTAGATCCAATTGAATCCCGTCACGATAAGCCATACATACGATCGATAAAACTGCACAGAGAGCTTGTAGCCAACATGCCATCGTTAATTACAATGTAGAGGTTCGAAAACAAAAATGTATGGGATTGGCATAACGCGCGCTAACAGCTTAGTGACATAGCTCGTGATACGTCAATATCTTACATTTTTTATTTGATTTGAACAGACTACAACGTTCCCACTGGTGATCTGGTCTCTCCTCAATGTGAGCAAAATTGTATGCCTGAAATACAGGTTGTATTTTTTGCCTATCCTGGATATCTCCCATTATTTGTCCACCACTGGGACAAATAGTAGGGAACATCGGGAATAAACGGTATTTTTATCCGACTGAAGTACGTAGGCTACAATATTACCTAAATATTGTTGTGTTTAACTAAAAAATTCGTAATTTATACAAAAATAACATGATTACCTTAACAATTATTCTCACTACGCATGGACATCGTCACGCTGCCGTACAACGCGCCGGATTTGAAGGACACGCGCTTATTGCGCAGTATCGGCCGCGGATTATGATTAGGATCTGGTCAAAATTTAAGGACACAATATCTTATATACCTATATACATATTTGATTTGAAACGAGAATCGAATATTGATTACGCTCCTTTAATATCTATTTTTATTTTGGAGACATTTTGTATAAGACGTTACAATCGCATAGACGGTATTCACTCATATTTAGTACGACATAAAAATGGATAATCCTCCCCGCTATAAGCGTAAATAGCTGGATTTGCACGTCTCATAATAATTTCAAGTTGCGTATAACACTTAAGAAAAGTTGTGAATGTATTGAGTTTACGGATGGATTATTATGGACTTATCTACTAACCCCCTTAGGCCCTTACTAATAATGAAAATATTTATACAATGGATAAGCTATTCAATATTGCTTTGTCTGATACTTTGAAAAGGCCACTTGACAGACAAAGACAACGACATGGAAAAGCTTATCTGTTGTGTAAATACTTGTAATAGTAGGTACGAGTAAAATCGCTTTAAACGCCTCGCGTTAAATGGTCCATAACATTTATTTTAAAACTAACATATTTAAATAACAAAAATATATGTATTTCAATCACATCTCTTTCTAGATTTACATAGGTAATATTTACAACAGTAGGTATTAGTGCAGAGCGCTACTTAAAAATTATTAAGAGCGCTACTTTAAAAGTTATAAAATCCGTCTCCTTACATTGTTGTCTAGAGTATAGTTTCTCAACCGGTGGGTCGCGACCTTTGAGGGGGTCGAGTTCTTTTTAAAGGGGGTCGCAGTCTGTCGAAAAATAATAAATACAAACTACAATATAGGTAACAATAACATATAGGTACAAAAGATTAGTTTTTCGAACGAATCTTTTGTATCGAACGTCAAAATAAACCTTCAAACCAGTGAAGGCTCATACAACGTACCTATAGCCGATAAAAATAGCGCGCTATGTAGGTATAATAATTTTTGCGGGTCGCAAGACTTTTTACTTAACTTTTTGGCCTTTTGGTGGGTCGCGACATAAAAATGGTTGAGAAACGATGGTCTAGAGCAGTGTTTTTCAACCTTTTTCATGATGCGACCGATGCGATTGTATGAAAAAATATTTCGCGCCCCCCGACCCTTCGCTTTTTTATAACGTATGTATTTGTATGTTACAGTGTTACAAATGTTCATTCCATACGACGTTTTTATGCGTCTCTATATTTTTTCGGATATAAGTAGGTACAAAATATAGTACGTCAAACACATTATTTTACAATTAAGTACATACATCGATGATCGATTTATGAGTATATCCTTTTGTTAAAATTCTCTTACCTCTCGACCCTAGGGGGTCGCGACCCACAGGTTGAAAAACACTGGTCTAGAGGATATCGTATCAGAATCTTTAATGTATTCAATCAAGTATAACATCAAGCGTCACAGATGATGGGGGAGATATGGGGCGATATGTAACTGGAGCCGTAACGACATGCAAATGTAAAGTCGTTCTGGATGGCAATAACTTGACAGTATAAGCTCATACATCATGCGGGGGGAGGGCGTCTGGGGGGCGTGGAGGGGAGGGGGGCAATGCTCGGGTCTCGGACACTAAAGGCGTTATGCAACAACACTGTCCTTGGATAATATCTTGCATAAATTTCACGTAATCGCATAATCTCCACGGAAGTAACATAATTTAAACTAACCAAGCAATTTCTATATACAAAGGAATCTCCTAGAAAAGTTGCTCTGTTGTGACGTTCTTTATCAATGCATTGCGCTTTGCTCAGTTCAACTAACATTTTACGCATTTCTCGAGTGCAATTATCTTAATCTCTTTCATTCTACGGAGTTTTGTTCTTTCAAACGGACGATTCAATGCATCAACAAATGATTCGGAAACATTTTAAAGCTAAGTGTTTAACGTCTAAATAAATAAACAGATTACAGAATACATGGGAATCTCATGGATTTCCATGAGATTGATTTCCACAGTAATTTTGTTGTCACTTGTCATGTATTATTTCCGTGCGTTTAGGGTTCCGTAAGGGTATAATCGGGATCCTACTACTGAGACTTCGCTGTCTGTCTGTCCGTCTGTCAGTGACTAGGCTGTATCCCGTGAACCTCGAGAGCTAGACAGTTGATAATTTCACAGATGATGTATTTCTATTGGCGTTTCCCATACAACAAACGTGATATTTTTGCCGTGTTTTGCTCAATATTAATAACGGCAACAGGTAAGGCGCTTAAAATGAATGAGTTCTATAATATTACTTTTAAAATAATAAAATTGAAATAATATAATCTTGATTGTTTCGCTGTATACACGGATAATGGTACAGGATTCTTCGTGACCGAGTCCGACTCGCACTTGGCCGGTTTTATTTATTTATTTAACCCTAAACCTATATTTACAAATCCTTAGCCTAATATTATAGACAAATAACGTATAATTATTAACGTTACAACCCCAAAATATTACAACAAAAATTTATAGCATTTCTTAAATATCTTTCACGTATCACACTTTTAAGTTTATAAATCTTTACTAATATTATAAATGCGAAAGTATATGTCTGTCTGTCTGTTACCTCTTCAACCGCTATAACCGCTGAACCGATTATTTTTATGAAATTTGGTATATATACTTTATGGTAGACATACTTTGGGTCCCGGGAAAGTACAAAGTACATAGGATATTTTTATCCCGGAAAAGTAGTGTCCCCGCAGGTCTACCTAATTCTTACAGCTTGGTACTAAATTACAATTTTATGTTAGGGTAGCCAGACACCATACTGCCTATCGAGTATCGTCTAATCGGTATTACGTTACCGATTGAATCTGTTAGATCTGACCGTGAATAGGCGTATATATATCTTTAAAGTAAATAGTACATTAGTAGTGGTACATCTTTATTACATTAAGGCGCTCTTACCCTAGAAATACGCTTCTTTCAAAAAATTTTTGAGACGAATGGATACATTTTAGTGCAGCAAAAAAATATATGTTAATTTTGATCATATTTGCTAGGGGACCTTCGTTTTCAAAACACGTTATCTGAAAAATTTCTCGATAAAAAAAAATCATAAAGTAACCATTAAAATAGAAATTCTTGGAGTTGTAACTGTATTATTTGTGAACAAAAATGAGAAAATTATTTGCAGTTTCGTAAAACATAATAAAAGGAAGGGGAATTGTCGTTTTGATTTTTCGTATAGAATGTGATATTTGTTAGTATTAATTTATTTCAATGATAAATAATTCGTACGAGTCGAATGAAACATCGCGAAATGGCGACCTGTCATTCCTTCTCTTTCATATCTATTGAATAAGACAGTACCGGCTTAGGCCTCTTGCTAATGAGACGTATGTCAAAATTTTCCCCTCTTTTCTGCTCAAAAATTATTCGAATTTATTGTTGAGAGTCCGTTCAAATTTATTGTCTGCATAAAGGTCAAGTCGGGGGTAAATATTAGTTTTTCTTTCGTCGTGTAATACTTTTAAGATATGCGTAATTTCGCCATGTGCTGTAAGACGCTCGCTAGCCCTTTGGCTTTTTGCGTTGTTGCAACCAATTGGTCTCGGGTTCGAATCCCGGTCAGACGATTTTTTTTTCTTTCCTTTTTTGTTGCACTATAAAACTCCGAGCAATGCTTGTTTTCCCAGTAATAATAGTATATGGTTAATTATGTACTTATTTTATTATTAGTTACTTTAAGTTGTTGTAAATATTAGTGTAGATTATATTATAAAAAATATGAAAAGATTGTATTCGATGAATGTCCAAATTTCTAGTCCAAAGTTTTAAGATGGAGGTACAAAAACTCTTTATAAGTAGGTACTAGGGAGACCGAGCTTTGGTCGTAGTTTTAGTACAACGATAAAAATTAATAAAAAATAAATAAAAAAATATTAAAGTAAAACAGACATTATAAGAATCAAAAAAATTATAATATTTATCTTACCGGGATTTGAACTCACCACCAAAAACCAAACGTCGGTACGCAAACCGAGCTACCAGTCAGACTGACGTAAAATAACCGAAATTATTGATATAATTTATTACACGACGAAAGAAAAAACATATATTTGATTCAAAATTGACAACATTGATTGACAACAGAATGAATAAATATATATATATATATATATATATATATATATATATATATATATATATACCTAAATATTATTCTGTTGGTTTGTAAAGTTTATACATATAATTATATCAATTATTATAATCAATTCTAATTCTAATCACCATGAGCAGATATTAGGAACATGTATTCAGTAATCTACGTTTATTTTCCATACAAAATTTTAACCCCTTTGTTACAGCCGTAAGGGGCGACTTCATGCGCGCAAAAGAAAATCTCGATGGAACCGTACATTTTTCGGCAATAAAAAGTATGCCTATGTGCTTCCCCGTTGTCTATTCTATAACTGTCCTAAATTTCATCAAAATCGTTCCAGTAGTTTCGGAGCCTATAATGCAAACAAACAAACATACAAACAAATAAACCTTCTCTCTGTATTATATTAGTAATAGATTAAATAAAACAATATTTACAATTAATATGATGTAGCCGAAGAGACTATTTGGTTAAACCACAAATGTCAGAAACTAGGTACTTATTTGAAATTGTATTTTTTTTTTGCTGTCAGATAGCCGAAGTTTCATGTATGTAGAAGGGGAATATTTGATATTGAATTTTATTGTGTATTTATGTATCCCACCAAAAACATTTTCATGTAAAGTGATGCCAAGACGATACCATATAACTCGCACTGTCAAAAAGATATTAGATATCATGTTAAACCAAGCTTCTGACTCTACCAAACTTCTAACTCTACATGCCATAACTCTACAAGCCTAACTCCACAAACTCTACACCTTAGTCAAAATATGTGGCCTGCCCACTTTACATGAAAATGTTTTTGGTGGGATTTCACTTTTTTTTTGAAAGACAATTTTTAGACCTCTAGAGTAAAAATTTACATAGGTAAGTCTGTTACAAATTTTCATCCCCTAGTTTAAGGGGTTGGACGATAAAAGTTCCAAGTTTGTCAATTTGTATGTCGGTTATGTGCTAAAACTAGCTTACATACCAAATTTCAGCTTTCTACGATATCCGGAAGTACCCTATAATTTTGTTGATCATCAGTGAGTCAGTGACGAAATCAGGGGTTTTTGGATATCAATAAAACCTAAATTATTAGATCTTTATAATCAAAACTTTACATGTTTCGTTAGTCCGCTACTAGGAATATATCCTGAAAATTTTATGTATCTGGTACAATCTAATCCCAAGTTATGAGGGTTCAAAATATCGACGAAACGCTTCGAGAAAAGGTAGTCTGGTAGTGCCCTTGCGCTTCGCTTAGCTCGTCTTGACTACCGTGCTCCCAGATTGTATAAAATCAGTCGATAAAATTTAGCTTTGTGCTACGCGAACGAAGTTGCGGGCAAAAGCAAGTTTAGATTTTGTAACCGCTTAAAAATGCGAAATATAATATATAAAATTTTGAAATGTCGTCCTAGGAAGAAACGTCAATGTGTGTAATGTCATAATGTGTATTGTGTAATGTGTTACATGTTGTAATGTGCGTATTCCGCAGTACTTCGACCGCATTTTATAATAATACTAGCTATCCCGGCAAACTTCGTACCGCTTTAGAATTAAATTTGTTGACGTACTGACTACTGACAGCAGCGCCACCTACCAGGTCCAATTGCAAACCTAAACCCTAAACCTAAACCATTCTGGAATCAACCTGAAGACACACAACATTTTTCATTAAAATTGGTCCAGCCATTTAGGAGTTCAGTGACTTAATTGAGCTTTTTTTTAGATTTTTTTTACCCTTTAACTACTTACTAAAAAGGTTAAATTTCTCAAATCGCAATGGCTAAATTTGGCGCAAAATTAGGAATTAGACTTCTTATAATTGACCTAGACAGAAAATAGACATTTCAAAATATATCACATCGTAATGAGGCGTCGTAATTTGCTTTAGGCGGCCATAATACCGCTAAGCTATGAAGCACATTACGGTTTTATCGAAATTACGCTTTTGTACATTATAGACACATCACTTTGACGTAATTCGCATGAAGCCCCCCGCAGTAACGGGGGCGGCACGTCCCCCACTCATCTCCTTCACCCCCTCGAATACTTCATAGTTGACTACTCACAGCGCCTTAAGCATGACAGCTATACGTTTTTGGACGAACAGATTGGATCATGCCTGCAGCTACATCATGCTGCACTGCATGATGTAGCTGCAAGCATGATCCAATTAGATGATAGGCAGTATGGTGTATGGCTACTGTTACTTGTACAGTTCTTCGCCCAATGCAGATGACGTTACCAAAAAATGACGTTATCTAGCTTTATCGCCCTCAATACGACCTGTTTCAATAACCTGTCTATCTGTAATTATTTGTTAGAAACGTCAAATTTGTATTGCGAAAAACTGGCAAATGATTAAATGACGACGTTTTTAACAAATAGTTATAGATAGATAGGTTATTAAAACGGGCCGTTAATAAAGCTAACCATTTACTGCTAAATTAATATTATTAACAAACTGATTTTGCAATTTAAATGAAGTATATCAGGATATCATTGGGAGCCTGTTCAACTAATCGAACATGCAGCATGCCCTGTTTCGGTGAATGTATAATAAGTAACCTAACATTTAAATTGGATTACTGGCCGCAATCGTACATGAAAATCGATTAGTTAACGGCGCGGATGTTCCGTTAATTGGAGATACCTGTTTGATGCAACTTCCATTACTAGATATTGTTGCCGGCTCGAATGTAATTTGAAATTGCTCCGATCTATCGCCGAAGGTAACTTATCTGTACGCTTATATCACTGTCGATGTATCTACGTTGCGTTGGACACTATTGTCACACTGTAATGCGATGAAATCTTTTTGATATATCGTAATATATCTTGTAGTCATCACTTAGACGGGAGAATTATTTGATCGTAGTTTATGGTAAATATTAGGTAGGTATATTTTTCAGCAAAACGCCAACTGCACTAATGGGCGCAGCTAAACCTAAGTTCTTCCCTTACGTTAAAATAAATTTAGTAAAAGTTTTCTATTCTACTCGTACTAGATTTTTGAAACGTCATTTGTTTGAAATCTGTTGCATGGTGGGGACGTTTCTTCCCAGTGTCCTTTCATTTTAGTTTCAAGGACATACAGTGTCTTTTTGGTTCGAATAGATGTTAATAGCCGTTTCGTTTATAAAGCTCCAAGTTCTTGCATACTGACGTATGCAAGAACCGCGGCCTACTAATTGCAGTAGCAAGAGCAAATATTATTCAATCCTCCATCCTGCATCTATGAAATTAGCGTAACATTTGTATTATGCAACAAACTAAATGTCTGAGGCGAGAAGCGAGTGACGATGCAAATTAGCGGCATCACAATTAGCGCCTGATTGTTGTCTGCAACATTCAGCAACTCGCATTCAGCAACTCGCGTTCAGCAACTCCCAGATTAACAAATATAATATCAACTGTGGCCCGCTCGAGCGATCAAAGTTTGAAAACTAACGACTGCATTTAATTGTTAATGTGATAAATGCTCCTTTGAGAGCGAGTTGTCTTTGCCGATGTCATCTCGTACTGATGGACCGAGATCTCAGGCCCGCCTAGCTACCCTTATATTCTTAGTGATAAAGTAAGTGTATACAATGAATTTTTGCATACTCGCTAGTTTGGGTCCGTACCCGCGATGGGCCCATATTTAGGCGGGTACCTACAGGGCACCTGCCTAAATATGGACCCCAATATTCAATTACATATTTTTATATAAATTATTTGTGTTCATTTATGTGTATAAAAAAAGTTGTGTGATATTTTTATACCTATTTTTATGTTATCGTTTTCATAAAAACAAAAAAAGGCCAGATCATCCATATAGAAGTACAAATCATTAAACTTCTGACCTTTATATCTCTGTTCATACTAAGTTTAGGGACTAAGAGACTTTGACACGATTAAGTTTCCTTACATTACCTATTATAAAGCCAAAAATAAAATCGATACGATATAATAAGTAAAGCGAGTAGGTACAACTTTAGCGTTGGGCATCTAAAAATCGGCCCACGGCACAAACTAAAGAGTAGCGGGTATTGTACACACTATTATTACAATATGATAGGTATACATTTTGTCAGTAACAATATAATGGTAGTCAGGCAGGCCTCTGATCATCATCGTAAATGATGTCAATCTTGTGCATCTATTTGAAGTCGTGCACTTTTTGGAATATTTTAAATTGTAATCTATTTTCTCAGTTTAATATGTCCATCAATGAAGCTATAATATTTGTAGATGTAGAGCTATGGTATTTGGTTGTTGTAGCAACACACGGAAAGGAAAAATGAACGGAAAAATAAACACGACCACTGCGTTTCACCTGACCGCTAATCGATCCTAAAACGCCTAATAAGTGCATGAAACATTCGTGTTACTATCGCATGACCAATGATTGTAATGTGGAACTGACTACATGACTATGTTATAGTCATATACAGTAGTACTGCCCCGGCTTCCGCCAGACTCCGTGTCACCTTTAACGTTGGCTCGTCACGCCATACCGCTAATAACACGTTTCAAATATTACGATGAAAATGTAAATAGGTAATTAGTTTAATAGTTGTAATTATTTAAATTACGTTATTACACAGTCATTAGAGAATTTACTCGTAACGTGTATCTTTTATGCACTGTTTTCGTACAAAATATTGCACTGTAGTCGTACTGTATTGTATATCTTGTTAAAGATTTAAGGTAGATAAGTATTTTTCCTTACTAGGTAATTAAATACTTTGAAATCAGTTCATACCACCTTACCATAGTCCATAGTCTTTAATATTTGGTCAAGTCCTATTAATAACACTCTCTTTCCCTGCATCGCCCTAATGTTTTATGTATATTGACCCACTTAGATTATATGACGCTTATTACAGAAATACGTCATTAACAGAAATTTGAATCAACAATAGTGTACAATAACCATTATTTCTCAGTCGTAAAAAGTACGTATCACATTGTTCATAAATTGCCGTTATCGTAGCGAATATAAAGTTCCAAAAAGTTGTGCTAATACAACGGATAAAAATAAGTTACGACTTGCTGTTTCGTATATAACATGGGTCGCGCTGAAAATTTGATGGTTCTCGTACACACGAGTAACGACTACATGGAAATACATTCCCAATATTAACTGAGCTCTCCTCTCGATGAGCTTCGATAGAGTAGCGATCATATTATACTGGCAATAGCATCTATGTGAGTGTACGCGTCCCTACGTCTCACGGAAGACTCGTGTTAACAGTTAACGAACGTCAGAGTTGATACAGAAAGGACAAGTTATAATAAGTTGGAAAAACTTTGGGCGAGATTATGTTATCCTTATAAATTACTCGGCGCGTGAGAGATTCAATAATATATTATGTGGACGTGCGTCGCATACACGAGTAGCCACGAGTTTTGTATTAATATCATGTACTGTCGGTTATTAGTATCATAAGTTAGATTTATTTCTGCGTTATTTGACTGTTTATAACAATAATTTAGAAATATAAACATCACGACTATTTTTACAGTACGGTCTACTAGAAGACGTGTAAACAAGATCGAGACTCGAAAGTATTTATAGTTCGGTTGCTAAAGATTGTAAAGCTGCGTATCCATTAGAGCAGCCTCAGGCCGAGCCGCCTCGACTTGTAAACCGAGGCTGCTTACTCAGAGGCACGTTGCGGATCAAGGTAAGGCATGTCGCCTCATCTTGATCCGCAGAAAGTGTAAAACAAGAACGTGATGACACCAGACGCGCGTAGAGTAGCTGCTACTTTAATAGTCACTAACACTATAAAAAAAGAGAATACAACAAAAAACTATAGAAAAGAGGAAGCATCGATGGTTGATAAAAGAGTTATATCGCAATAGAATTCAGCATGGATGTGACCAATTGCTATTGGACATAACGTTTGAAGATTGTGATAGCTTTAATTATGATGACACTCGTATAATTTTATTAATTTAACTGCAGTTTAGTTGTCCATTGCGACCTGAGACGACACGCCCGTCTCCACCAAGTGCACGCCTCGGACTGAGGCCTCTTTGAGCGCGCCAAAAAAACCGACAAAATATGGGTCGGCACGCGGCAACGAATTTCCCTCTGGCGCGGCGTGCCTCAGGTTGAGACACGCCGCGCCGCGCGTCTCCACTTGTGCGGCCTCGGGTCGAGCGGCTGCCGCGCCCCGAGTCTGCGTCAAATGGATACGCTGCTTAACAGAGGCATAAATCTTTAAGTAGATACAACGAGAGAAACTGTCTATGGGACCCGTTGACATTTTCCAATCGATCCGTTGAGACGATCCATCGCAAGTCAATGGGCGTCTATATGTAAACTAGAGGTCACCCTGTGGTCGAAATTTGACTATAATTCATGTTTTAAAGCTTCAGTTTTCTTTTTAGTTTTCTTTTTTTAGTTTTGCATGTAAAATTTTGTAAATTTTGTTTATGGATTCTGAATGAAATGCCTTTTTCTGAAAGATTTGCCTAAACGTCTTTATATAAGCAGTAGATCATGTGCTCGAAGTATCCGTAATTGATTTTCGAAGACATTATATAATGATGTTTAGTCGGCTGAAAAATCGTCACGTTCTGAAATATTTAAAATTTATTCACTCCTGTAATTTTAAAATTCCGTGCCAGCGAAAGTCTGACATTATGTATTAAATGACTCCATTCAGTATTCCACCGTATACCGAGTACAAACAGGACGAAAGTAAAAACTTATAAAGGAGATAATGGAGCCGCGCTCGCTGTCCACCTCCCCACTATTACACGAAGAAAAGGATATTACGTAAGAGATGAGATTTCAAGAACGCTTTTGTAAGTGTTCGTGCAATTTTTATAGACAAAGCGCGTTTATTGCCAGCGTATGGCGCTCGTAAAGCCGCCGCCCATCTCTCTTGATTTAAAAAGTTACGTTAAATTATTTCAATTGCAAAAAGGTAGCGCGTAGGCGTAGCTTAGATAAGGGCCAGTAGGCGTACGGTCGTGCTAAGCTTGAAAATTTGGTATTGGCCTTAAAATTATATAGGCCTCAAAAATATACTGGCCTAAAAATAAATTAGGCTTGATGCTAAGCCGAAATTATGTTTACTTGTAATAATTACGTTTTGATATTACCGAATTGTTTTGTGTAAATATTGTAGTAAAATATAGGCAAGCATACAACGTTGTCCGTTTATAATGCATTCAAATCAAAGTCAGTGCTTCGTAGTTTTGTTTAATTAATAATTCTATAACAGTAGGTAATGTTTGGAATCCGCCTTTGAGATAAGGTCTTACGTGTAATAGTGGAATAGTTAATATTCAGAGGGTCGTACAATCAGGGATTCCCGAGGCGATTCCCATCCGCGGCTGGAGCGGGAATTCCTCTCCGACGATATTTTAATATTTACGCAAATATTCAAATAAAGAAAAGAAATACTGAGTGCATAATTGATTTATGAAGGTAGTACAATTTACTGATAAAACTCTATCGAATTATGCAAACATCCGTCCATAAGAAATTATCCATATACTGGTAGAATATTATTGTTCAAATATTTGTACAAGACATTTTATGTCTCACATGTATAGGCATAACTAGCTGTTGCCCGCGGCTCCACCCGCGTAAATACTTCATTTCTCAGGAACACAGTACTTTTAGGGATAAAAAGTATCCTGTGTCCTTTCCCAGGATTCAAAGTATGTCTGTACCAAATTTCATCAAAATTGGTTCAGCGGTTAAAACATGAAGAGGTAACAGACAGACAGACACACTTTCGCATTTATAATATTGAGTATAGATATAGATTATTGTTACTAGAGGTCACTCTGTGGTCACATAAGTATTCATTCAATCAAATTTACCTATAAGTATTCATATAATTTTTAAGTTTGATTTGCCTCTTAAATAGATTGTTTTATAATATGTTGGGACAGATTGACAAACGTCAACGTGTAACAAAATTGTATGTATGAATCGCACGGTGTGTTAAGAATCTGAGGTAGTGTGTTGTTGTTTTTTTTTTTATATTAATTTTGTGTATTTCTAAACAATATTTTTAAATAATATTAGTTTCCTGCACACCTTCCTCCACATAGACTTTAATTTTACGGCCAAATTTCATACACCTCTAGTTGCATAATTATCGTTAAACTGTATTGCAAGTTATTGTTTTACGTATTAATATAATAATTATTATGAAACGCTTTAAACAAAAACAATAAGTTTTGCCACCACCTGACAACCGAGCATAGAGCCTCCCAACTAGTTCGCCCTCCGCACAAAGGCTTTCCGGTAAACTATGGGGGGCAAAGGAAAAATGTTATTTCCCGTAAACTGAATTTAACTCATTTAGCTAATGGTGAACCTATTTACCAACTTTCGTACAATAGAGGAATTCCTTTTTTAAGTTTTAATGAAAGGTCAGAGTTTCGGGTCTCTCCATCCAATTTCGCGGATCAATGAATTTGTTTAAAGCTATAGGAAAGTGTTTTAATGTAGCTTTAAATAATTGTGTAGTGGGATTTGCTGGTTCTTCCGAGATGGCTATTTCACTATTTATAAACAGTTCAATACAAAAGATCAAGAAAGCGTCCATTAAGTCGATTGATTTGTAATGGTAATGACGCCTCCGTGCCCCAGTGGTTTAGAGGTTGGCCCGCGACTCCGGAGGTCGTGGGGTTCGATCTCCGCATTGGAATAACTAAAAAATGTTATTTTAAAATCTGGTTAGGAGAATGTAGGCTGATCACCTGATAGTCACCTCACCCCAAAAGAAAGATCATCCATGCGTAGAATGGGCATGTAAAAGTCGGTAGGTGTGGGGAGCTATTATTATTATTATGTGAATATCGTAAATAACTAGATAACAGACTTTCCAATAGTTATTACGATATTCCAATCAAATTAAAGTAAGGGAGTATTCGAAATTCGCGAGGTAAATTAACATCCATACATAACGCTGTATCCACATTTCCACGAATTATTATATTTCGCTGCAGGAGTTATGACTTGATTGTTAATAAGGTGTTTTATTATTGCCGCAATATTGCGATCTCATCCAGATTCAAACCTTTTATGTCACAAGCAATAGGTGCGCGGTATTGTTTGTGACAATCCTTAAAGCCTTTTATGTTTAGCATTTAGGTGTTTTATGAGAATAATATTATTTACATACATACATATAATCACGCCTCTTTCCCGTAGGGGTAGGCAGAGACCATTTCTTTCCACTTGCTACGATCCTTACATACTTGTTTCGCTTCGTCCACTTTCATTCTTCCCTTCATACATGCTCTTCGGTTTAGGGTAGGTACTCTTGACATGTCCTTTTTCGAAGACATCCCTGTAATATAATATTATTAACATATCTATAATCTTGTTCCAGATAAATCCGATGTCGCTTGCGGACGGATCTCCCTGGCACCACACCCGGATGCCGTAGCTCTGTCCCCGAGTGCGCCCGCCGTCGCCGTGATGAGCATACCCCGCCAAGATGCGTCGGCGGCCATTTTAACGAGGCAACGGATCCGTTCGTCAGCACGAGATGGCCGTCAGCGGCGCCCTCGCCTGCAGCCCAGCGCGCGCGCGCATTCGCACCCCCACCAGCTCCTATGAAATGTGGAAGCACGGCAAGTGGCGACAAAAGTTTCCACCCAGGACTAACGCGGCTATCACGGTTCCAAGATAGAGATTGTATAGTGTACTAGAGGCCTAAGTGTTAAAGTGTTGTGTAAATATAGTGGTCCGTAGATGTTAGGGATGTCGGGCGAGGGTCGCAAGGCGCGCGCTCCGTTGCTGGAGGGCGGCGAGTATGCGCACGTGCACAAGACGCCGGCGCCGCTGCGCTGCTGCTTCTGGCTCGCCAGCCACATCAACGTGAGGAAATGCGTGGCCGGTGTAATGTTGCTGTCCGTCCTCACAATATTCTTCTATACCAATTATGTCACGGCACCGTTCACAAGGTTTGTACCTATTTTCACTTCCCGTATAATTTCTTATATTATAGTACGAAGCGAATTGTATAATTACTATACTCAACATCATAAAAATTGATTCCACTTGTTCCTTTTTAGCGAAAATGTACACAATTTTTCATAAAACATTAATGCAGCAAGTTCGTAGCGCTATATAGCTACGATCGTTCGTAGCATAAAATTAAATATTGGCGATACTCGTGGGTCATTCGTTATGATTATTATTTTCTACGATTACTTTGGGAGTTCGTTCGGTAAGTTTAAATCAGCGTAAAGCATCATCAATGGCGCTTTAAATTTAAATCAGTAGGCATAAAATTTTAAATTAAAACATCGCGAAATAAACTCAAACATAATTAATTACTGTAGTCGAAATGCATTATTCGAACAAAATCCAATTTACTCGGTTACTATCGGATGCAAACACGTCGCTGGGGGGTAAATTAATAATATGAAATTATCGCGCGCGGTCAGATCGCGTAGTAACAGCATAGATTAGTGCGCCTTTGTTTGTGTTGCGCACTACTAATATTAGCGAAAACTGCATAAACAGCAGCGTAATGTACGGCGTTCCTGCTACCGAATGAGCATTACAACACCTTCATTCATTCATTCATATAATCACGCCTCTTTCCCATAGGCGTAGGCAGAGACCGCCTCTTTCCCGTAGGGGTAGGCAGAGACCACTTCTTTCCACTTGCTACGATCCTTACATACTTGTTTCGCTTCGTCCACTTTCATTCATACCATCCATTCCTCCTCTTACATTCAACGTAGCGAAGCGGCTCTCCATGGGCCACTTTTCGCCTCCGCGAGAACGAGACGTGATGGGTGGCGAACCGCATCGCCGCCATTTTGGATAATATTTAATATTAGATAATTAGATAATTATTTTTATGATTATCCATTGCGTTCCCACGGATTGGTGGAGAGGGTAGGAATAGGGAAAGGGAAGGATAGGTGGTGTGGAAAGGAAGATTGGTAAGTTAGAGTGGGAAATAGGAATGTAGGATATTACCGCCCAGGAGGGCATGGGATAGGACGGTAATAGCTAGGGAGCCGGGGTCGCATACCCGTATACTATACCACAACTACCGGACAGGTAAGTTGGGATGAGTATCCCTGACTTGCGCGTCAAACCTACACGGGTAATTTAGTCGTTTGGAGTAATTTGTAATCGAATGATCAGTGTTCGACAGTATATAGATAAGAGGATAGACATACATATTATAGACGAGGCATGTTGAGGCAAAAAGTGTATCCAGTTAAAATGGCCGCACTTTTAAGATTTTTGGGGCAATTTTGATATTTGAAGTATGGTGAAAACAAGATGGCTGACATTTGACGTACGGTGAAAACCAATATGGCGTAACTTTTTCTTGTATGAAGATTTGTTCAGTCATATGTACGTCTATCTTGAGTTTTGAAATCTTTGGACAAGAGTCACAAAACACGTTTGCACGATACCTCCGGCGGTGTGAGTGTGACACGACTCGCAAACAAAACATTTTTGAAAATTCGGCCCGAATTGTTCGCTGTGACATTCTAAAACGTCCCTTGTCTAATTGTATACAGTCACTGAATAGTGGCGCTTTGACAGTTGTGGACTTTCCGACTCGAAGCTCTATTGTTGGCCAGGAGCCGGTACAACCTCCATAACCTAGTACACAGATATATTTGCCTTCAGTTCGGGAGTAGGATTGTATAATAGGTAGTTAGCCTTTGATGTCGTCTACCCTCATCAAACACTACAAGGACCTGTTTTTTTTTTTTTTTTTTTTTTTTTCTAAAAAAACACAAGGACCTATCAATCATACTTTACCTTTATCTAGGTCTCGTATGCTTGATTGGTTGTATGGATTAGGTACACATAACGGCACTGAATCTTCTCAATGTATCGGACCATAAGGAATAATAAATAACAATTTATCTGAATGAGGATATTATGTATTAACCGAATATTTGTACTGATTTTCTTGTGTATTTCGCGCACTACGACGCGCGATGTAATTAAATTTAACATATTTTAATGTGCTGTACTATCAAACGTTGCTGGTCGACCAGGCATTAGATCAAAATCGCTTAGCAGCGCCGAAGAATCGTACTTACTCACACATACATACTCACGTGTAAATACTGACTTCAACCACGCCTGCAGTCGACGCGGTCACTTCCTTTGTATTTAGGTATATATGGTTAAGCGCCCTATTGCAAAGAAAAATGTTTGCAAAGTGATCGAGCAGTAACTTTGCTGATATTGTACGTGAAACTAATACATACCTACTAGGATCGGCCGGGGTCTGCTGCGGTGACTGGCTGCTTATTTTGACCACCTCGATATTACTAAATACGAGAACGTATAAGATTTTATACTTAGAAAATTAAGTCCTAACAACTAGAAAGGCTACGCTTATTTATTTATTATTATTATAACGATAGAAAGCACCTACAATGCACGTAATAACACGTATGTGATCAAAAAGTAAAGATGTATCGTTGTTTACACCTACCCATTATTATTCATTCGCCTTTATCCTATTTTAACTATTATAAATGTGAAAGTTTGTGAGAGTAGATAGATGGATGGATAGATGTTTGTTACTCTTTCGCGCAAAAACGATTGAAAGGATTTCGATGAAATTTGGTATGGCTTAAACTACTAGGCTCTGGATTAAAACAAATGCTAATTTTTATCCCGAAAATGTACAGTATTTCTGTGAGATACCCGATAATATACTTACGCGGGCGGAGCCGCGGGAAAATCTAGTGCTTACATAAAGGTAAATAATAATGTGCGTCGAGGAATTGCGGGTATTTCCGCACAAAATTTAGGCGAAACAACACCCACATACCTACGTCGTACCTAATACGTCGTCTAATCAGTTCAGCTAATTAGCACCTATTTTCGAGCTGAAACTCTAACTAAAAGCTTCTGTCTTGGCTGCATTACAGTCTCAGCGCTCTGGCACACTCTTTGCCGACGAACTTTGTAAACACGTCAGTCCTAACCGCTAATAAAATTAGGAACGAGGTCCTCTACACCACTTTTAATTGGATTTTGACTTACCCTTCTCGCATTGTTTAGCGGCTATCCGTTTTAAAATTAGAAAACGGCGAATATTAAGGGTCTAATTTATAAGGCGATTCCGCGTAATAAGCCCGATGTCGTGTTGCTCGAGCGATAATATTTTATTTTATCGGCTTAAATTTACAACGCCGCGATGAGCGGCGGAAGGGGTGGGGGCGGCAAGTTTTCCGACTCGCTGGAATTTATAGCAAAACTTGTGTTCGGACTAATTAATGAAAGCCGCTTTGCCAACGTGCAAAACTCGATGATTCAAATACCGGTAAGCAGTAAACCGGAGACGCTGATCCGAAAATTGATAATTTTAGGAATTAGTATCGTCCTTTGATTATAACAGTGTATCGGTTTAATTTAAAAGATGTAATTTACCTATTGTAGATAGTAAATTTACGGACGGGTAGTATGGTTGTTGTAACAATGAACGATGATTTATATTCATGTGTAAACTATTAAGGTACTATCGAACAAGTTGCCGCTCGAATGAGATTGGTATAAAATCGAAATATCTTAACATCGCTGATGGATCGTGTGCACGCACACATTCTCACGTGTAAATACGGACTTTAACCGCGTATGCAGTCGATGCGGTCACTTCATTTGTGCTTAAATATTTTGAGGCATCATAGTAGGTACAAAGGAAAATGTTTTAGAAACTGGCTGAGCTGGAACTTTTCCTATATTTTACAATTCACAAAAAAACCGCTAGTTTTTTAACCCTCGTCTATATTATGGACGAGTTTAGAAAATACCTTGGTTAAATATTCATAAAAATAAATCTTATTTTTAGACTTCAATCCATTGAAATCCTTCAAAAATACTTTCCACTGCCAAGCTAGATATTATAATACTAGCTGTTGCCCGTGACTCCGCTCTCGTAAATATATCTCTCGGGAACACTACTTTTTCGGGATAAAAAGTAGCCTATGCCTTAATCCAGATCTCAAGTTACTACCATACCAAACTTCATCAAAATCCGTTCAGTAGTTTTTGCGTGAAAGAGTAACATCCATCCATCCATCCATCCTCACAAACTTTCACGTTTATAATATTAGTAGGATTATTATAATATCTAACTAGGCAGTAAGCTGTACCCAACAGATTTTGTTCTATTTTAACTATAAACTGGAATAAATAAATAACATGCACCTAAATTTTCTACACCAATGATCCCTTTTGCCCTTTTGAAATATATAAAACAAAAATTAAAATTCCAAAATCTCGTGAAATACTAATTTCAGAAAATGGGTTTCATTGAAGAAAATATTGAAAATGATGGAAACTACAACTTCTTAAACATTGACTTGACCTATAAGCCTGTTTATCTAACAAAGATATAAAAAACTTGAGGTATAAATAACTTCGACGACCTCTGTGGCTCAAGTGGTTGAGCGTGTTGGTGCTCAAGCCGGGGGTCGCGGGTTCAAATCCCGCCGAAGGAACAAAAAGTTTTTCTGTGTTCCTGGGTCATGGATGTTTATAATATAATAAAAATCTTAAATATGTGTACCTACAGTATAAAAGTATTAAATATATTTCCGTTGTCTGGTACCCGTAACACAAGTTCTTCGAGAACTTACCACGGGATCAGATTGACGTGGCGTGAAGCGTCCATAGATATTACTAGCTTTTGCCCGCGACTTCGTCCGCGTGGAACAGTTACTTTAGGATATCGATATTTACCCGCGACTTCATTTACGTAGAAGAAGAAGCGCTTCCACCTCACGACTGCCTGCCCGCGCCGCGCGCCGTACTTTAGCGCGCATGATAATTTTTATAATGCGATATCTTCTAAAATACTCATTGAAATCGAATGATGTAAACGGCAAATTTCTTTTAGATTAAGTGCTTGTAATGAATAACGTATTTACTTGGATAAGTATTAATATCATCTTTATGAAAACACCTTCACAAATAATGCTTACTTTTAGAACAAATTTGGTTACCATAAAAAGGTTATAGTGAGCCAACCTTAAAAGATAAATACAGTCGAGGACTTTTTTGTAGAACTTTTAAAGAGGAACAATTCCGTCATACATCATTTTAGCGAAACTTTAACCGTTTCCGCAGCGTACGCAGCGAAAGCTCTCAAACGGAAAAAAAATCCCCCGATTTTGTAACATTCTTGATTGGTGCTCCGCTCCTATTGAACTTAGCATGATATTATATCTGTGGCCCTAGTGAAAAGGGGTACAAGTCCGATTTTGTCGAAAATGAGTTTATTATACCAAAATGATCAGAAATAAATGCTCTATTGATTGGTGTAAACGGATCTGAGCTATCTCTAAAAACAACAAAGTTTCTTGGTGTATATGGGTCTAACTAACACAAAAAAAACTACAAAAGTCGGATCCAAGTATATCTGTATTGTTTTAAACTGAAAAATAAAAAAAATATCTTGTGTTTTTTAATCTAAATTAACATAAACTACCTTCTTTTTTATAAAATTGGTGTTTACCAATACAACAAGAGTTGGTCCTTAAAAATGACTTAGTGAGTAATGATGTTACTGGACATCAATCTGTTTTCACCAAAATAAATGACAAAAGTCTAGTATAACTCAGTTTAGATCAGTATTCACAATACGCTATTGTGAAATCAATAAATGTAATGTAGTACTACTCTAGTTGTATCCTACGCATGGTATTCATTTTACGTGTAAAACGATATAAATCGTCGATGCGGGGGACTGGTGCGGGTGTGTGGAGGGCGCATTGCGCCCGCGCCCCTTCAGTTTGAAATTATGAAAAAGCTAAATAAACTTTCTACTTAAGTTATAACAGTCATATTTGACTGTTGTAACTTTAAAAGTCAAATATGACAACAAAATATTGTTAATATTGTTGTTAACAAAATAAAAATATTAGGAAATCTCATATGAACAGTCATCATTAAGAAGAGGATGCTGATCATCGTTATCATCACTTATTAGATTAGTATAAAAAGATCTGACACTGGGGTTTATTAATGGGAGATGACTAACTAAGTCTCGCTTTTTCTCATTAGAAATTACAATCGGCCCATCGTAAGACTTGGATATACATTTAGTTTAAAAAATACTTGGGAACGGTGATTTTCCGCGTTTTCTTTGCAAATGCACTATATACCATTCATTTTGACCATGTATTTTGTAATGGAATTGAGGAAATTCTCCTTTTTTATATTTAAAAGCTGCACACTCAGATAAGTTGAACTTCTTTTTATTTTCATCCATTTTCTTTTGTTAGAGTGGCCCTTTTAAATAACTCGCAAAATCTAGAAATAATTCTGAATGCATTACTATAACAGTAAATGGTTTCTTTTTACTGCATGTTCGGACAAGTTGATACCAATCCCGCGGATGATGAATGTCCATTTGAGTTTTTTTCTTGGCCTTCTCAATTAATGCATGATCCACGTCACAATCCATGTGGGTATGACTTAGTACTAAAAAATTATGCGTTATGGTTTCCACATTTGTATTATTATGCACAGCAAACAGGAACATAGATACAACGTGAATAATAAATAATAAACCCCAGCATCAGATCTTTTTATACTAATCTAATAAGTGATGATAACGATGATCAGCATCCTCTTCTTAATAATGACTGGTCAGATGAGATTTCCTAATATTTTTATTTTGCTAACAACAATATTAACAATATTTTGTTGTCATATTTGACTGTTAAAGTTATAACAGTCAAATATGACTGTTATAACTTAAGTAAAAAGTTTATTTAGCTTTTTTCATAATTTGAAACATTATCCTTTACACGGATCGTTTCTATACTAAGCGGTTATAGATAAGTACTTAAATTTTCAGGAGCATTTTTTCTTTTGTTAATTTGTGATTTTGTGAATGAATAACTCACATTTCTCTCAACTAAAAATAAAATCAATGTTATGTAGATTCACTACATAACATTGATTTTATTTTTAGTTGAGAGAAATGTGAGTTTTTCTCAAAATATTTTTGTATTGTACTACAAAAGAGATTGTTACTTAACTACGTTATCTTAAGTTAACTCTTATTTTGTAAAAAATAAAATATATATTAATTTTGTATTCTTTTCGTTTTATTTTTGTTAAAATAATGGATATAAGTTGCACAAAGTAGTTCATATAAGTCTACATATACCACACGCCACGTATAAAATCTTTGTGGAAAAGACGCTAAGATATTATTTTTCATAATTTTGACTTTTTTTTTGAGTCGAATTAAACTACACAGTCAAACACATACTTTTTATTAAGTGAGCCATTAAATATTTCTTTTAATTACTTACTTATCATAAAAGTTATTCCAAATGCGTATTCCTTTTCACATAACAGAATTCACAATTTACTTATGTGATAAAGGGTATAAGTTATTTTATACCCTTGAGGAATTTATTTTTTCGTGGATATAAGTCATTATCTTAAAAAATATTAAATTTACATAAAAAACAACTTAATAATAATAAAGAGCATACTCTGTTTACCTACAAAAATATCACATGTATTATTTAGCTAGCAGTTTAAAGAAGCTACACGAGGACAAACACGAAATTTTTGCGCGCTGAGTGTTTTTTGCCTCTCCTGTAAAGTTGTAATTTTAGACTTAAACCCCTTTTCACTAGGGCCACAGATATAGCCTAAAGCCTTCCTCGATAAGTGGACTATCCAACGCAAAAAGAATTTTTCAATTCGTACCAGTAGTTCCTGAGATTAGCGCGTTCAAACAAACAAACAAACAAACTCTTCAGCTTTATAATATTAGTATAGATATTATAAATAAATACTAAATTACAAACAAAAAGCTAAGCAAGTCGTAACGTTGTCCACTATCAGTCGGAGATACTGCACTTCACTGTCGGTCGTAACTCGTAAGTGGCTCTCGGAATTAACGGCATTAAGTGCTTGATGCAGTTCTTCGCACTTGTTGAGAGGTTTAATGTACCAATATTATGGTGTTTTATCTATAAGACATTAGAAAAGTACTTAAGAGATGATTTAATGATTTCAAAATTAAGGGCCAGTTCACACCGTGACGATCCGCGACGCTACGCGACACTGCATTTTTAAGATAGATATTCGAAATTTAACTTTATTCACTACAAAAAAGATACACGTTTCATATGGCATCAGTCATAATAGCTGTGCAGCGCAGTGCTACCTGACAATCGAACTCTTATAATGACACGTGCAGGTGTCATCTGCAGTAGCGAAGGCCGGTTCTCCTTCATAGGGAAGCTCTAGCCTAGTATATTAGGTAGGGATTTGGATGGTCTTAAAAAGGTAAGTGGTAAGTGAGGCCGCTAGAAATGGAGTTATAGGAACCCCACGCCACTGATTTTCTGTGTAATTAATCAATTTCAAATTTGAATAGCTATCATAAACATGTAGCGCTACGTGCGTATTATTTCGTTTCGGTGTGAATTGAACCTAAGCATGGCCTATGAGGTGCATTTGAGAGAAAATTCATTATACAAGAAAAAGTTACGCCATATTGATTTTAGAAGGTTAAATGTACCTAGGTCAGTACCTAGTCGGAAAGCCACAATGAAGGATTTTGATCAACAAAAATAATATATCTAATGTTAGCGCGACGAGTTGGACGCGTTCGACAAGGAGTGGCCAGAAAGAGCTAAAGATCGGGACTTGTGAAAAGAGAGAGGGGAGGCCTTTGCCCAGAAGTGGGACACTAACGGCAAAGAATAATAATGTTGGCATACCTGTAGTTATAAATAAATTAAAGTTTGGCTTTCTGGAAGTTTCACGCCTCGAAAACAGCTACAAGTGAAACACAAAATCCCTATAATGCCTTTCGCGGAATAGAAGCCTTCGTCGTCAATCATACTCAGATTAGCTAGTCAAAGTTTGCGAGCACTTTGTTACTATTTGCCGTGGGATAATATTAAATTGCCTGGATTAAGGCGTGTAGGGTCAATCGCGTAGTGACAATAAGATAAGCCGGCGATCGGTCTAGCCGAGATTAGCCAACTACATACACGGGGATTAGCCAGGAATATTGCGGTGATCCGACTTGCGATTACAACCGTTGCCAATTACAATAGAATTGTAAACTGACTCAAAAGTTTTAAGCTCATTGTAATAATGACGAACAATTATTAACAAACCTCTGCTGGTATACCTATATTGTGGAGTATGTGCAGAGTATTTGGACATCCAAAGGACTCTATTAAAATTTGGCGAAACACTGAAAATTTCTACCTCTATGTATCTACCTGTCAGCTTCGTGGCCTAGTGGGTAGACTGTTTGATTCGCACTCGAGAGTGCAGGTTCGAATACCAGGTTGTGGCGTGTACCAATGAGACTTTTTCAAATCTCAAGTATATTGTACGGACGGACGCTCTAGCGGTGAAGGAAAACATCGTGAGGAAACCCGCACATGGTTGGCTCCAGACGTATTGACCAGTCATTCCTCTGGACTAGGCTGACTGTGTTGTGAGAATGCCGTATGTGCTTGGGCAACCATACGACACTTAAAAACCGACTGTCCCAGGCACTACAGTATTAAAAGAGTGGTTACTTCGCTCGGAGAATATTGTATAAATCATCTATTATCGGATGAAAAGACCTAAGTTTTTATGTACCTACGATGAACAGAATTGACTCTTTGTATTCCCGGTATCCCGTATAAAATCAGATAGGTCGAGATACGCCTCTTTAAAATGTTTAGTCCAAAAAGCGGTATGAACATTGTCTTTTAACTAGGCTTATTATAATAAAAGGAACGATGATAAAAACAAATTTAATGAAACTCTTTTGGAGTAGGAAACGATGGTGCCTTGGCTCAGTTATTCTTTTCAGGCGTTCGTTAAAGTTTCCCGGGGCCTGCCGGGTAGGGTTTTCATTAAAGCAAAGAGGCCACAGCGATCCGCGGTCCGTGTACTCAGACTGGGGATAAATATTTTCACAAATTCCTTTTATTCATTCTGACGCTATTGAGATAAACCATAATGGCCCTTTGATGTGGCTCTACTTAAGCGCAGCCTCAACTTTGGCGCGCCATTTGATTGATTTCCGGCAGAATTTTGTCAGGCCGGATTACATTGTAATCAATTTCGTGAAACTTTTAATTGCATTTGCTTTATTGAATTATACGCTTTATAAGTTTGTTCGACGTGAAACGGTTACCATCTGTTATGGTCCTGTAAATCTTATGTATTTATTTGGATGCTTAACGTTGATATTAGTTGTTTATTATATATTGTGTATATGTCGCAGGCATATTGTATGATTCCGCCGTTTACATACGGTGTCGTCAGTTCAAAAACGCTCGCTGTTTTGCAACATGCCGATGGCAAAATGGCAACTCGTTCAATGGTTATAATTTGAACAACCAACGTAGAATGAAGAAAACACAGTTTGGACAAATGAAATTTTTTAATTACTTAATAGGTACCAATTTGGTTCATTTTTTTGCATTTATACTTAGTTAAAATATTTAAGTAACAAAAACATTTGTATTATACACAATAATAATTAAACTTCTTAAACTTAAATTTCTTAGGAACACGGTAATGGTATAACGCGCGGTGCGGCTCGAAAATAAAATTCTTGCAATTAAACGTGTATCTTCTTGCGTAGAAAATAAAGTTTAATTTTGGATAGCTATTTAAAAAAATGTAGCGCCGCGTCGCATCTCGTTTTGTTGTGTAGTGACCTTTAGTTCGGTACAGGACAGGGCCCCAATTCTCGCACCTCGAATCTCGATTCGATTCTCGTGCTGACTCATTCACACAGGCGTCAAATCATGCGTGCGCGAGCAGGATACACTGACAATCGAACCGATATTCGAAGCACGAGAATTGGGGCCCAGGGGCCCAATTCTCGTACCTCGAATCTCAGTTCGATTCTCGCGCTGACTCATTCAGACAGGCGTCAAATCATGCATGCGCGAACGGGATAGACTGACAATCGAACCGATATTCGAAGCACGAGAATCGGGATCCAGGTCTTGAAATCCGTAAATTAATCCGTAAAAGGAAATTTCTTCAAATTTCCCAATGGCCCTATTAACTAAAATATATTTAAAATATTCAAAGATAAATATATCTTGGATTTCAGCATATTTCAAATGTCAGCCATCTTGTTTTCACCATACTTCAAATGTCGAAATGGCCCTAAAAATCTCAAAAGTGGTGCCATTTAACTGAAAACACTTTTGGCCTCAACATGCCGCGTCTATAATAGGTATATATGTCTATGGTTATAGGTAAGAGTGTTTGAATACAAAAAATATAATTATCTATTTACATATGGTTATATGTTCTCTATAGTTCATGTTCTCAATGTGGTTGTCGGTTGATGAATAATCCATATCCGCTGTATTCACAAAGTAATAAAAAATATATTCGCCTAATGAAAATTCGGGCTCTATTTTTATTTTTGGTACATAAGTACCTATATGAATTTCAGTTTATAAAAAAGGAGGTTTCGAATGAAATAGGGAAGTAATGCACATGGCGAAGTTATGAATATTTGTAGAGGAGAATTAGGTTTTAGTTCGCGAGTTAACTCGTTACGGCTTCATTAGTTAGAACCACGCGAAACGTAACTTCACCTTAATTCATAATTGAAACTTTAACGTGTTTTAGCCAAGTCGTGAACTTATTAGCTATGTTTTATAACGTTACATGGATTATAATATTAATCTTGATTTTAACGCCCTGAAATTTTGAAAGCTTGCCTTCTATAATAACTGGTATTAAACGCAAATAGGTACTATCGACATTAGGTTTTTATTGACAACCGCAGTCGTAAGCAGCATTTCTTTAGGTAGTATCGAACAAGTTGCCGCGCGATCAGTCACAAGACGAAATTCCGAAATCAGTGCCGTTTAATCGTGCGTACGCACACATACGTTCGAACACCTAATAATAAAATAGGTCACTTTCATTATCTATATATTAATATAACAAAGAGGAAAAGTTTGTTTGTTTGCATTGAATAGGCTCCGAAACTACTGGACCGATTTTGACGAAATTTGGTACAGATGTAGAGTAAACCACGGGGATGGACATATGCTACTTTTTTTCGCGGAAAAATGTACGGTTTCCGCGAAATTAACTTTTGCGTGCATGAAATCGCGGGCAACATCTCATGTTTGAATATTTTGAGGCATCCTAATACAAAGGAAAATGTTTATAAACTTGTCGTGCAGGAACTTTGTCCATATGTTACCTGAAGCCAATCATGTGTTACGAAGCTAGGTACCGGAGATATAAATTAGTAGTTATCTACCTACATATTTCTTCAATGTGTATATGAGATGTTTATTATCTAGTTTGAATTTGTTCCTAATACTTGGCGTTTGATGCAGTTTGGTGTGGCGCGACCGGGTGCCGCGGCCGCTGTCGCAGTGCTCGGTGCTAGCGGCGCAGACGGCGCGCGACCACCGCTCGGACGCGCGACTCCGGATCGACGCGAAGGTGCTGGTCATCGCCGAGTCGCTGTACTCGCGGCTCGGCCGGGATATCGCAGAGCTGCTCGTCGCTAATAAGATCCGGTAAGTTGGGCGATGACATCAGTTGCTATAATACGGTGGTGCAACTAGTTGCATTACCAGAGAAGGAAGAGAAAGGCCGAATTGGGTATCAGTGTTGGTGGCGTCTTATTAGTAAGGGCGTTTTTTTGCGGTTTTTTTGTAGTACCTACAGTAGGTATGTAAGTATGTATGTAGGTATGTATCTATAATGACTCCATTATTTATTACCCTTAATTTCAACGTAGCGCCTAAAATACTTATCCGATTTTCATGAATTAGGTGTCAAATGTCAAGAGACCCGGGTAACATAGGCTAGCTTGCGTAGTCGGCTTATAGTATTTAAATTTTGAGTTTTGACTAATAAAACCGGGTAACATACCTAGGCTATAACATAATAGGTTGGGGAAAAAGTCTTTTCGCATTATAGTATGTATGAACTTGTCATAAAATATCTTGGGCTATACCAATTGTATCTGGCTGATTTTGGTATCATTAAAAAGTTTTAATTTTACAGAAGACAATTCCAAATTCAAATTAGGTAAATTTGAGATTTTCATTTGTTTTTCTTATTGTTAAAATGAGTGATTCTTATGAAGTATTTCGATACATTTTAAAATTTTATTACAAAAAAGGTAAAAATGCAACACAAGCCGCGAAAAAAATTTGTGATGTTTATGGACCTAATGCAGTATCTGTGAGAGTAGAGCAAATTTGGTTTAAGCGTTTTCAATCCGGAAATTTTGATATCAAAGATGCACGTCGCTCTGGTCGCCCTGTTACGGACAAAACTGTTGCCATTTTTGAAAAAGTGGAGCAAGATCGGCATATTAGTAGTTACGATGTAGCTGAAGAACTAGGGATTGACCACAAAACGGTTTTGGCGCATTTGAAAAAAGCTGGGTACACAAAAAAGCTCGATATTTGGGTGCCTCATGAGCTCACTGAAAGAAACCTAATGAACCGTGTACTCATTTGTGATTCTTTATTACGACGTAATGAAACCGAACCATTTTTGAAGAAGCTGATAACTGGTGATGAAAAGTGGATCACGTACGACAAGAACGTGCGAAAAAGATCGTGGTCAAAGGCCGGTCAGGCTTCACAGACTGTGGCGAAACCCGGGTTAACTCGCAACAAGGTGATGCTGTGTGTGTGGTGGGATTGGAAGGGCATTATTCATTATGAGCTGTTACAGCCAGGCAGGACCATCAATTCTGAACTATATTGCGAACAACTGATGAGATTAAAGCAAGAAGTTGAGAGAAAGCGGCCGGAATTAATCAACAGAAGGGGTGTGGTTTTTCACCATGATAACGCTAGACCTCACACATCTTTAGCCACTCAGAAAAAATTACGGGAGTTTGGCTGGGAGGTGTTAATGCATCCGCCGTATAGTCCTGACCTTGCACCTTCAGATTTCCACCTGTTTCGGTCGCTGCAGAATTCCTTAGGCAGTGTCAGGTTGACATCACAAGAGGACTGCCAAAACCACTTGTCGCAGTTTTTTCATCAGAAGCCCCAAAAATTTTATAGCAATGGGATCATGTACCTACCAACAAGATGGCAAAAGGTTATCGAACAAAATGGCACCTATATACTTTAGTCACTTGTAAATAAACTTTATAAAAAAACCTTTTGAATTTTTATATAAAATGCGAAGAAACTTTTTCCCCAACCTAATATATGCGTAGTCGGATTATAGTTTCTAAACTTTTGAGTTTTGACTATTGTACCTAATAGTACACAAAATCTATTTGTTTTTGCAATGAAAATGAAATATGAAAATGAATGCGCAGGAATTTAAAAATGAGAACGCTAATAAACTACAAGAAACTAAGTAGGTATGTTGCCGAAACGAATAACATAATGTGACAATAAAATAGTTCAACGTTAGTGCCTACTATCCCGAAATTCCAATTCACATATTCGAAACGAAAATTTGTGAACAGTAAATATTGTATGGAAATAAACATGTACACGTGACGCACCCGAATGTACGTGAGGTCGCTGACAATAATCTACGTCGTGATATAGGTTACAGTTGGAGCTTACCTGTCTATTTTTTATTGCCACGTGTGCGGCTCGTGGAATAATAAGTTTTGGTATCTCTACAACTGCATGACTAATCAGTGATCAACATCAGCGCAACAGTATGGTCATCGTCGAGACCCTAACCAAATTTGGGTTTAACCCTCAATGTGAGGAGGACCAATAAAGGCGATCCAAAGACATTGAGTATTTTTATCCCCTTTTAAAAACTCGCGACCACAAATTTACTATGATATTGTAAAAAAAAATTGCATTTCATCTTCCTTAATCATTTTAATTCAACTCCATGGAGAAGTGGAGAAATCAACAAATAATTATTAATCATATATGTATATTTGTTGAAATGAGTTAAAATATCACTAACTCTATTACTCTATCTCTGCAGGTATGCAACCTATGCGGTATGCCGTTGTTAATTAGATGCAATTATGCCAACAACTAACCTAATTTTATCTTTGGTCGCCCCGGATAATGATTGTCCCATAGTAAAATACCATTGCGCAAACCATGACATATTGTATAATTTATCAATTTTATAGTTTTTTTTATTAAAAAAGTAAACTTTGCATGTGACCCTCTCCAAAGACTTGACCGAAATATTCGATCCATAGAAATGGCACAACGGAATTTTGGCCGCCCGTGCATTTAACAAAGGCATTTTAAATCGACTTTCATAGCTCAATACGGCCCTCCTGTCAACATTTCGTTAACAAGGTTTGTCAGCGTCGGCATAATTATGTCAGGGAAAATGTATGGCATATACGGTACACGAAAATGTAACCAGCATTCCTTTCGTCACCCACAATCATTTTTCAGTTATTTTACTTTTATCTCATCTGATATACCTATCTGTTCACTAATACAATTACAATCAAGTCGCGATACGCTTAATCTGTCAAACGGTATTCTCGTAAACGTCAAACTAACGTGAAACGCGCTCTGATTGGTCGAAACTTCAAAAAATCATTCCATGATAACATGTCGCTTCACTTATAATAAATTCAAAGTAAAATGAAAGTCTACTTTAAATACGAGAATTGAGGTTCAGAAAGTTTTAGGAGTTGAAAATTACTATGAGCTAAAATTAGAATAACAGAGATGCGGATTTTCCAGGAGAATTCTCCGAGGATGAAATGGATGTGGCTCAGTTGGTAAAAACTAGCAATATTTAGTAAGATAACCTACCTAATCTACCTTCAATCATTTCCTTTCACAGCACAGCAGATAACAAAACGTAATTATATATATAAGCCATGTTGATTCCTATTTACTAAATGCCGCTAACTTGAATTCGATTAACTAAAACCATTCCAAATCTATAACGCTAATATAATTTTATCCTGGCTGGAAACGCCAATGCTGTCAGCCGACTGTACCTAATGCATTACTAAGCGACGCATGATCCGTGTAATGTCGCATTCACAAACGGGGATACTGATGTATTGCATATGAGAATAGCGGAGCCATATTCAATGTAAAGCCGTAGGGATGTCGCAGTGGTGACTAGTGACAAGTTTAGAAAATGGCATACCGCATGTATGCACTATGCGGTATGCCATTTTGCTAATGCACCTGTCATAATGATGCGTGGATTCACCGTTTATTATTTGTATTAATTTCATACGAAATTACGGCACTGAAAGTTTCGGGAATCAAGGAAGTAACACAACATTACTATTTAAAAATGTATTTATTGCTTTTCGAAGTATTCTTGGCGAAATTTGACACATTTTTCCATACGATGGAACCAATCATTGAAGCAACCATTCCATTCGAAAGTTGGGGTCTCCAAAATGGCCGTTTTGTAGGCGTCCATGGCTTCTTCAGGCGATGAAAATCTCTGACCACGCAATTTATTCTTTATTTTAGGGAAAGTATAGAAATCATTAGGGCTTAGGTCGGGGCTGTACGGCGGATGGTCTAATAATTCTATGATTTCTTGCTCTAACTCAATTCCATTTTCTCAACGACTAAACAAGTTTGACAAGACCTTGTGACAAGACCGAGAATCTTTTTTTAAATAAATAAACAGTATTCGATTTTTAAAACCAAGGAGTTTTAAATTAAAAAGATTTTAATATGACAGGAACAGTGGAAATATTTCATTCCCGATACTTTTAGTGCAGCCTATGTAGCAGCTGGTGTCCCGACACTAATTATTCTGAAATGAATAAATAACTACATCTACAACATACGTCATACACCAATATCGACACCTACAACTACACCTTCATCTACAACTATTCTTACGTCTACAAGTACACCTACATCGATACCCACATACACCTATAATTTAACACCAAAACATATAAACTGAATACACATTCACCCGAAATTACTCTACGAACAGATAGTAATATTATAATAAGAAAATATATTTTAGGGGTGGCTCTTTATACATATGAAGCGGGAAATTTTTTTCTCATTCTATCCAATCGTACATTCTAGTAGGCATCCACTAAGGTAGGATTTTTCAAAATTCAAAAATTCAGCAACTAAGGGGGTAAATTAGGGGATGAAAGTTTAAAACCTAATTTCACGCGGGCGAAGCCGCGGGCATTTAATGCTAATTTGTACATAATGTAATCTACATGGCATGAATAATGTTTTAGTCAAAACACTAGTTAATTTTATTTGAATTAAGTTAGTTAGTTTATTTTACTACCTCTAATCATCGGGTATCAAAAACTTTATTATGCTCCTCATCAGTAGGTACTAAACGAATATTGAATGTATAATTTAAGTATGGCCATGACATGTTTCTCAGAATGCAAATGAGAAGACTATAAATTGAACTTTGAAGAACTTGGTAAGCATGTGTATGTATCGGGCACGTAGCTACGAAATTCCTGGTAAGACTTTAAAAGCAAATAAAGTACAATAAAGATACCTTCATTTAATTTATGAACCCAAATAAGTAGGCACTCAGAACATTACCTATATACCCTAAAAGTACTTATAACAACGCTTCTCATAATTCAATGTCTATTAAGTCTAAATACCTTATAAGTACTTATTAATCAATTAATTTAGAATATCTAAATGTCATCATACTTATGAACTAAACTTCTGATTAACACTTATCAATTCTATCGCTGAGTCAAATAAGTTAATTCTCAGGAAAGTCTCGTCTTAATTAAATTATAAGATGTTTAAGGATCGCTATCATCAAAATTGAGTAAGTATCTAACCTAATAAAACATAGATAACATTAGTAATAATTTGTTTTTAGGGTTCCGTGCCTCGAAAGGAAAAAACGAAACCCTTATAGGATCACTTTGTTGTCCGTCCGAATGTCTGTCAAGACCCTTTTTCTCAGGAACGCGTGGAGGTATCAAACTGGAATTGATTCAAATACTAAGGTCTACGGTCCCTTGGAGCGGTGAAAAAATCAAACTTCTAAGCGAACGTAATCAAAAATTACAGCCGTTAATGCCGCAAATTTTCGACACTCGCAAACTCAAAAACTACAGGGTACTACTTCCCGTGCACTCAGAATCATGAAATTTGGCACGAAGCAACGTCTTATTGCACAGATAAAGGAAACATTACGAAAACCGTAAATTTTTAGTTAGGTACAATGTGATGTCATTATACCTATAATAAAAATATTTTTAATAATTTTAAAATTTCCCCTTTCCTCATGAACGCGTAGAGGTATTAAATTGAAATTCATATCAAATACTCAGGTCTATAATACCCTTAAGCTGTAAGAAAATCACTACAGGTTTGTTCGGAACCCTCGGTACGCGAGTCCCACTATGTAGTATGTAGGTACTTATCTACACGTAGAGGGCTTTGAAATATCTTCATAGATTTCATAGTTATCTTGTTTCGAGGCTACCTAATATTTAATTGACTTTGTTTGTAAAACGTCACTCTTACATTGAAACTTCCATCGCTATAAAATAGTTTTCCACTTACATCTGCCTCAACTTCTCGACGCTACGCTTGTTTATGAAATGTTTGACGGGAAAGAAATTGCTTTTTGCCTGTTATATTTTTTTATTGACTCAAAACTCCCTCGGCGGCGGCGGTACTCGAGTACCGTCTTGCCGGTATATTTCTTTCGGTCTTATATATATTTTGATAAGTAAATTTCTTTTTTATCATGTTTTCATTCACAATTTACTCCCACAGAAGCCGTTAAATTTAATCTGCGTCCGATAGCGCTTCTCGGAACCGTAAATGTCGCGTGAACTGTTGATTATCTCAGTCAAAGGCTAGAAGTCAAATTAAATAGAATCACAAAATTGCGTAACGATAATAGAATTGAATGTCCGTGTTTGATTAAAGGGAGCTTTATCGCGCTAAAGAATGCTCAACAAATTTCCATAAAAAGTAACGTTACGACTTAAAGTAACTTACGAAAAGCGAGGCGCCGTTTATTCGTTGCGTTGTCGCGACGTCGACGCAGCGTCGTTTTTCATAGATTTGTGTGACATGAGTCATGACTGAGGCCCCATAATTTTCGTCGAACGCGACGTTTCAACGGAACGGATAGGAGAAGAATAGCGAGAGTGGAAGATGCGCTGCGCTATCTTGCATTGTGATGTCGTGCCTCGACGCAACGCAGGTATGGCATACAATGCGTTAATCCGTTGCGACGCAACCAGGGGTGGTCGACTCTGTATGAATGACCTTGGACCAAAAAGGGGGCAGTTCGGTGCGACAAGAATGGTTATATTTCAATATATCGCTCTCTGTCTTACATGGTTAATATTACATAAAAGTTACTTAAAAACCACAACAGATGGCGCGTAACAGACACTATGCCGCTTCTAGATCGCGCTAGCGAAAACACTAGACGTATGTATATAAGGGCTCACGAACGGTTTGTAACGTAGTGACTATTTGGTCGTGGAGGTGGTTGCTCGGTTTTGTTGAAATGTAAAATTTAACTCTAAAGAGAAATTTAACGCTAACTTAAACTTTAATTACGTATCTTCAATTTCCCGCCATATTCATATAATCAAATATATTATAGTCCTCCTTTGTTGGTAGGCGGTTAAAAGTTTGAGGGGGCAGCTCACTAGAGGCGCTAATTTGGTCCCAATTTTTTTGTATGAAGTCGACCTTCTTCTCCGCGAGTAATAGTGTTCTGTGGACGCAACGCAACTCACTAATGGGGCCTCAGCCTTACGCCACAACGTTTTCTCCGATCGTCCGTTTCGGCAATGACCATTCCATTCCCTAAAATTTAAGCTCATAGTGTTTTTGAGTTTTCGACAAAAAGTGACATTTGTAACTTATGTCACTTTTTGTCGAAAATTCAATAAAAATGTGACTTCTGTGTGAAATAAAGTATTTTAAATATATTTTGCGATAATTGTATTGCAGAATAAATAGATGTGCATATAAATTTATGTAGTAATAGTATGAAATTACCTAAATAATGTCCATTGTTTTTTTGTATGGGAAACGAACCACCTTAAGGATGAGATGGTCCAGTGCTGCCACCCTAACCAACCTAATATCGATTAAAAAAAAATTGTATGGCTCAGGTATAGCTACCAATTCGCAAATCAAAGTTTGAATAAAACCGAAACGGCTCACTTCCAGCCAGCGGATTAGTACGGGAAGCAAACACGGCGAATGTAATTTCACAAATTAACATGGAGGGGTCGGAATGCCCCGGGGGCCGGCGCCGCTCAATTGACTTGATGAGTGACCACCTTTTAGGGGGTCGTTCGGACCCGATGGCCGCGGAAATTAAACCGATTAAAGATCAGATCCGACTGACGTTAAAGCCACGTTTCACGTCGCGCTTCGTACCTATAGTTTAATGGCTAGCCGCACACGTGCAATATTATTGACAGAATAAAATTGTCAAAAAAAAAACGGCAATATGGCCCGCACACAAGGAATATTATTGTCAATATGAGCATTATTGACAATAATATTGCATGTGTGCGGCCAGCCAATGAGTAGCGATTTGTTTATCGAAAGTCGTGTTGATTGCGATTACTAAATCGACGTCATAAAAATCTAAAGGTCCGATGCATCTGGAATTTTTCGACGAGAAGAGTTTAATTTATTATTTGCCGTTATTTTTTTCAAACCAGCTTTTAGGTACAATCTTACAAAATAATACGGAAACCTACCGTTCCTGTCGTTTTGTTATGTTTATGTCTATATCTGCAATGTCTTCAATGAAATAACGATTTCCTTTGTTCTGCAAAATATCTTTCAAAGTGTCAAATGTCAATTATAAAAATTATAAATGGTTTAGTAAATAAAGTTATAATTGAGATTTGAATCGTCGTGAGGAGGCCGAGATCAATTAAGAAACAGCTGCCCTTGCTAACCCTCCAGTGCTAAGCCGCTAAAAAGGCTTAATTACACCACAAGATATTTGAACAGCAATCCCATCAAGAATTTAATTTTGTTTATTTAAATTAGCAACGTACTCAACACGATGAACAATAGATATATTTAATTATTCGTAATGATGCCGTGTCTAATTCAATTCAAATCGATAAAAACAAAAGAAAAAATTGTGTGCATATTCAAGGTTAGAACATGTTTGCTGAATCCAGATGATTACTTAAACGTGTGCAGCATAAGCCTCCATAGCTCAGGGGTTAGAGCACTGGTCTTGTAAACCAGGGGTCGAGAGTTCAAATCTCTCTGGGGGCAGAGTCGTTAGTGACTTTTTGAGGATTTTACAATTTATTTTAAATAATTTATAATTTTACTTAAGTTTTGCAGTTACAAATTAATAAGATACCTAATTACTTATATCATAATCTCCAATGTGAGTCAATATGTCTCATTACTTAGTATTCCAAGATAAGAAACTATGTAACTAGTGTTTTGATAAGTTTTATTTTGATACTAGCTGTTGTCCGCGGCTCCGCCCGCGTAAATACAGTATCCCTCGGGAACACTATAATTTTTTCGGGATAAAAGGTAGCCTATGTTTTAATCCAAAGCCTTAACTACTACCATACCAAATTTCATCAAAATCCGTTCAGTAGTTTTTGCGTGAAGGCGTAACAAACATCCATCCATACATTCATCCATCCATACATCCTCACAAACTTTCACATTTATAATATTAGTAGGATTTAATTAATTAACAAACGCTTATGCACATACCCCCTTACTAATAAAAACATTTATCCAGTAGATAAGCAGTACAATGTTTTGCCCTTGTCTTATGCGTTGGAAAAGTCGCTTGACAGACAAGGACAAAACATTGTATTGCTTATCTACTGGATAAATATTCTTATTAGTAAGGGGGTTAGAGTATTAGCCGAGTCCGAATATTACACAGTGCGAGTTATTTAAAATACGTTTCGAGGTTCCATCCATCGCTCAAACTGTTAGAAAGAAAAATAAAGTGATGCTTTTTCTGCACATTTATTTCGACTGCATTTTAGCTAATACAGAGCGTCAAAGATCGAAGTTATTGTTGTAATTACTCGCCAAGAAGTTGTGGAGTTGAGTTGAAGTAGGCGGGCAGCGGTCGTAAGTTTAGTAACTCGCGTCTTCCCCGGCAGCCATTAGGGCCGGCTCCTTATCACGCCTTGTTCTCACAACTTGTTGTTTATCGCTGCCCCACTTACAATATAAATATGCTTTTTTAAACTCTCACCACCGGCGCCTAATGACCCAACGTATTTTGCTTTACGCTCATTGCTCATACATATTTTATTAAAATCCTTCTTTTTTTTTCGTTTAACGGAGCATTCGTATTCCTTATCTTCTAGTCTACTCGGACTACTATTCACACGGTTATAATGCTCAATGCTATTAACATAATGTTTCTATCGTTTATTCAGAATCTGATGAACGCTCCTATTGGGTCGTGATCGTAATTATAAACATTTCAATCGGCCGCGAGAGATAGGGTCCGCCCGATAATTTTCGTTATCTGTGAAATTGCGGGGACCCTAATCGTGACGTCGTCCCTCACTCGGCCCCCGGTCCCTTATCACGAATTAGCCCCTCGCCTCGGTCTCGGTGAAATTGGCCCGTGTCGCCGGCTCTAATTTAAATGGAATACTGTCTCCAATTGCTGGACACTAATTAAGGTAATTTGAAAAGTTACGTGAGCTACGTAGGTAGGTGTTAAAAACTTTTTCGGATTTTCTCGCTCCGACCTCGGATTTATTTGTCGCGTCGACCTTTTGCGAACTCAAAATATTCAACGGTTTGGTCTTAATAATTTCCAAAGATCATTAATATTGTAAGAAACACACATATAGACTGAAAACTTGTAAGGGTTCTTTTAAATAATATCGAAAAAACGAGCGTCCAGATTTTTCTGTCTGCCAGGCTTTCAATTGAAAATGCCGGTGTAAATATGAAGGTAACTTGGGGTTAACGTACCACAAAGCCTGCGCTGAAAATGGAGCACACGTCATAGGTACATTAGACCCGGTGTAAGTGCTATTCGGTGCGGTAATGCAGTCTGCCAAATTGAAACTAGCCGTAACTCGAGCAAATTGAACGGGCCTTTTCAATACTTTCGGCCGGCTTCTCAAACGACGCGGCCGCATATTTGCGTTTCCAATATCTGGAGACCCGGCTGCCTATCGAATTGGTTAATATTGCTTAAATTGCTGTGGGTTATTTCATATTCGATATCGGTATGATCGGTTCATTTGGCTCACATTAAATATTCATACGAAATTGTTTGTTTACGATTGTATTAATATTTCATGACGAATGGTAAGAAAGAGATTGATATTTTTGTTAGTGTTATATTTAAATTACGTAAACTATTATCAAAGCTTCCTTATTGTGATTAAATACTTGTAAATCATCTCTACTAGGATAATAATAAAGCAGAACGCGAAGAAAAACAAAAGCAAAAGCAAACTCCGTGTAAATTTTATCTAGATTGGAGTTATTCCCTTATGAGTTCTTTTTTATTATTGTTTAACCCTGTTGTAATTATCTCTACTTCTTGTGTATATAAAAGCTATGATATTTAGGGGCTATCCCCATATTATAATGTCCCGGAAAATGTCACGTTTTTTTAGCATCCCTGTACCAGCACCCCAAGCAGGAACATTATGCGGTATCGTTACGTGTACGTAAGCGAGAAATATTGAACGAAAACCATGAAAGCGCCTCTAGCGGACGTAAAAGTAACTAACATTTTCATACAAAATTTCTCATATTTTACGTTTACTTACACGTAACGATACCGCCAAATTTTCCTGCTTGGGCTACTGTACTTAACACGTACGCTGTGAGTGTGACGTATCACGTAGTTGATAGACCCTTATCTCCTAATCAAAGAATATATTATATTACCACAATTTTAAACATTTTAATATATTGAGACAATGTATAGGTGCTATTTAACATGTGATAAATATTCATTTAGAAGATATAATTTGGTGCGGTTAAAGTTCACAAAGGACGAAGGTATACGACCAAACCCCTGCCTAAGTAAGTTGTACGAGGATTTCATTCCACGCGACCGACGCCACGCACCCCGACCACATAACACGAGCCGTCGGGCCGCTAGTGACGCTACCACGAGTTATCGTCTCAACACACAATCCTATTTGACTTTTATTAGATAGCTGACAAACAATATTTCTAACCACATGTGGATGTTTTATTATTCGCTTGTGTTGTGTCAAGTCGAATCGTTATGTACAAGTTTATGTTTCCTCGTTTCGTATTCGAGAATACCTTCTTGAGATCTATTAAATCAATAATAAATAGTATCCGAGAGCGGTGAAAACGAAAATATTTTTTTGTGTTTTGTGTAACAAGTAACAATGTGTATAATATCTTATACATTGTTACTAAAATACCTAAATATTCCTTTGATGTATTTCTTTTTGATTTAGAGGTATTACGTATGGCGCTCCGTAATCTATTATAAAAACACAAAAGGTTACTCACGCTTTATACTTCACGATAGTACAATTTATTATGTAAATTTAGTGTCTATCATAACTACAATTTTTATACGAAACTATAACCCGATTACGTAAATCATATAGCCTGTTACCCGGGCCATTATCACGAATCTATTGATACCTCATTTATTAAAATCGGACCAGTAGTTTAGGCGCTATAGTGGAACAAACACATATTATACATACATACACTGCCAAAATCATTACCCTTCTACAGTGGAACAAACACATATTACCTTCCTTCCTTCCCTTCTTATCCTTTTCCTTTTGGCTTCGCCGCGTAGTCGGATAAAAAGATAAATAAGATTATTTTTCTTGTTCACAGATACAAAGTAGAAGTGGCAGGCAAAAGTCTGCCAGTGCTGACTACATTGGACAAGGGACGCTACGGCGTCATCGTCTTCGAATCGCTGTCCAAGTACGCGAACATGGATAAATGGAATCGAGAACTGCTCGACAAGTACTGTCGAGAATATTCGGTAGGGGTCGTCGGGTTCGCCACTCCCGGGGAGGAGACCCTTGTTGGCGCTCAGCTGAAAGGATTCCCACTTTTCATGCATACCAATCTTAGGCTTAAGGTAAATTGAAATTTATTGTGCGCCATATTGTCGCCGACAATATATACTCAGTTTACTGTAAAATTACGTTTATTATACTTAGCGTATCGTATATCTACGACGACATTAAAATATATTATGCTCACGTACAGACGTAACCTTGTAAAAGCTTTTATTGTGTGTTACAATGCCTACATTTGATAAAATGATAAAATAGATATTTATGATCACGTAGGACAAAATGTAATGTATTTTATTACACGTTAACCTGTCGATGTGAGGTCGGAACCCCAAATCAACACGACATAAAAAGGTTAAGGAATACTTTTGTCGACTTTTTCCTCGACATCACGGATAAACCCCTGATCGTTTTTACGTTATTTGATGTACTTACCTAATTTTAATGTAAAAATAATATTGTTTTACAGTGAGAAACGAAAATATTTTTTGTCTTTTTGGCACCGCAAGAATCCACGGCTCTAAATCCTAAGAAAATTTCAACTATTCGTGACTTGTAATAAAATCATAAAATAACTTAATTTTAATTAACGCCCTTTAATGAAACAACCTTATTAATTTTATGATTTCAATCTCTTTACATTAATTACAAGTAAAAGCTTCTAGGAATTTTTTGATATTTTATTAGCAATATTTCACTGTTGAAACTTTGAAAGTTCTAAAATATTTTTACTTAATAAGGAACTTAATATGATCATCATCATCCTTTTACCTGCAACTTATTTTCTAGTAAAATAAAAATGGTCGTAGTGTGATAGAGCCAAGTTTATCGCGATAAACTATATGTTTCTAGTACTTTATAACCAAACTAGAACTTTATAACCAAACTAGCTGTACCCCCCGGCTCCGTCCGCATAAATATAGTGCCCTCGGGAACAATGTACCTTTTCGGGGTAAAAAGTAGCCTATGTTTTAATCCAGAGCCTAAACTACCTCCATACCAAATTTCAACAAAATCCGTTCAGTAGTTTTTGTGTGAAAGAGGAACAAACATCCATCCATACATCCTCACAAATTTTTACATTTATAATATTAATAGCTGATGCCCGCAACTTCGTTTGCATAGAACTAACGGAAACGGAACCCTAAAATAAAAGTTGGTATTTTATTGTAAGTACCGAATATAGGTACTTTCATTTGAATTATGTGAAAATCTGTTAATTTAAAATTAAAAACAGACTTATTTATTTGTATGTATGTATGTATAGGTGTATAGATAAACAACTCTTCAGTTTAAACGGTAAATAGGTATATTATTATCGTTGATGAATCAAAGATTTCTCTACAAAGGGAGAAGAATTTTGTTATGCAGTGGAGGGTTATTTGGATGAGGGCTACAGCTACATAGTGTATTGTTGTAGGACGCAACACTCAACCCTGCGTCGCCGGTGCTGCGGCTGGCGCGCGCGGGCGAGACGGCGTGGGGTCCGCTGCCCGGCGACCACTGGACCGTGTTCCGCGCCAACAGCTCCACGTACGAGCCCGTCGCGTGGGCGCTGCGGCAGAACGACTACGCACCCAGCGGTGAGTGCACCCCGAGGCATACGTCACTAGTGTGAAGGCTGCTTCTCCTTCATAGGGAAGCCGGAGCCTGTATAATAGGTAGAGATTTCTATGAAAGTTTGCAAGAGGTAAGTGACAAGGGAAGCCGATAGGAATGGAGTTATAGGAACCCTACGCCACTGTACGTCACTTTTTTTATGCAATGAACCAGGAAACAGCAGCAGACGGATCGCCTGATGGTAAGCGATTACCGCCGCCCATGGACACTCGCAACACTTGCGGTGTTGCGACTTGCGTTCCTGGTCCTTAAAATCCCCAATCACCCCCTTGGGCCTCTGGTAACAAATACAACACACGCGTTGTTTCACGCCGTTTTTCTTTGAGTTCGTGGTATTTGACACTCGCAACACCAGAGTCTCAATTAACAACTCATAGTCCTCTGCCAGCTTTGAAAAATGGTGTGCTCTTTTCTTGATGGTTAGAAATACAGTTATCAGGAAATATAGTAGATGACTGATCATTCCGTTTTATTTTTTTATTTAATTGCACATTCCTATTTATTAAACCTATCTTCTGTGTCTATTAATGGTACGATAAAAAGAAAAAAATTTTACGAAGGCTACGTTCACGACCATTCTCAAATAGATAAGCCACATTTTTGACGTTACAAGATATGTTTGATATATCTCTAGGTACTTAATTTTTCCGTAATCTGTGGAAAAATAGGCACTACTATAATTTACCATGCCTATATGTATATAATCTATATCCCTAATCCCTAAGATTAATGAAAGCCAGTGCCAACGTTTTATCGAATACAGGGTAATTATGAGTGAGTAATTTGCGAAATAATTAATGAATTCTCAATTGCTTTCACATCAAATCCTGACGTGTTATTAATTACGTGACCTTATTTGAAAATGTACTCAATTATAAACGGCTACAATACCGTTCGTTATCGCCTTATGCCGTGGTGATTAGCGGCTGATAGAGATTTTCATCACTTGTCTATACATTAATCAGTCTCTTTGTCTATGGATTCTAGCAATTATAACATTAATGATCTATTAATATCAATTCAATCAAGTCCATTATTAACGAGGCTCGCCATCCACGCAAGGGTTCCCGCGTGGGCGAGAAGTGGACTGGCTCCATTTGCCCTGTGGTCTCTCTGCTTAACCCTATTGGGCTTTGGGACCACTGTCTAGTGTCTACATACCCTATCTATATAATTATATACCACTAGTATTATAAAGAGGATGAATTGTTTGTTTGTATATATGTCACCGTAAAATTGTAAAAACCGTTAGATTGTAATATTACTAAAGATATTATAAAATGTCGACAGATAGCCAAATAAAAAAAATCTCCTTAGAATTGTACGCATTATTTTTCGTTTTAATAATTATTATTAAAAAGCAAACAAATATGGTGGCGCGGGGCACTTGTCGTATAACCAATCGGCACGATAAATATCACAATATAACGAAAAATAGTGCGTACAATTGTAAGGAGAAATTTTTATTTGACTATCTGTCAACATTTTATAATATCTCTAGTAATATTACAATCTAACGGTTTTTACAATTTTACGGTGGCATATATATATATATATATATATATATATATATATATATATATATATATATATATATATATATATATATATATATATATATATATATATATATATATATATATATATATATATATATAAGTACCTACATATGTTTAGTTGTTTCAATTTTATAGGCTTTAGAACCACTCCGATTTGGAGTCCGATTTTGATAAAATTTGTCACAGATATAGACTAGACTACAGGGAAGGAAAGACTACTTTTTATTGCGTTTAAATATTAGGTTCCCGCGGGGATTCTTATTGTGCACACGAAGTCACGGGAAACGTCCAGTTAGGAAATAAACATTATATTATGTGTATGCAATTAATTATTTTGATACATTACTTTTTTATTTCTTGTGTACACATTAATCAGTATCTTTGTCTATGGAATCCTAGTATTAATAACGTTAATGACTCATTATTTAGTGCTACTAAAAGAGGCCATTATGCTAGTAATAAATACTGGGTCATCAGTTACATTGTCCGTCAGTATGAATGTGTCTTTTATGTATCGGTGCGGTTTGTGTTTGCGTCATTTCGGCTGGCGTGTCAACGATGTGTGCTATCGCGAGTGGCAAGAGCTAGCCAAATATTTATTCGCAGATTTATTCACACCATTTGGGTATATTTTTCAGTGTGGAAATCTTACCATGTCCGAGGCGGATATAAAAGTGTTTCCTCTAGGGCGGAACTAGGTCTAAATTACGTGTCTTTTGACCGCGACTCCGCCCTCGTAGAACAATATTCCACGGAAACACGGTACTTTTTCGGGATAAAAAGTATGCTTTGTTTTAATGCTTATGTAAACTACTACCAAACCAAATTTCGCCAAAATCCGTGCAGTAGTTTTTGCGCGAAAGAGTAACAAACATCCATCCATCCATCCTTACAAAAATTAACATTTATAATAGTAGGATTATCCTCGTGTAAAAGCACCAAGTCCATTAAGATCTAATTTTCAGACGCATCGATGGCAAAGGTTAAACGTCCAAAGGAATTTAGTCCTAATTGCCATATTAATTGTCAAAGTCGGCGGACGATCACTAGACTAAATAGATTACATAGACGCCGACAGCGCTGGCTGCTGCATCACAAATGTGTGCCTTTTCGCCGTGTTTTGGACGCGATATTAATCATGACATGGATTTGCAGATCTTGCAATCTGTTGGTAACTACGTCAGAAGATAGACCTTATTATTATCTATACTATCGGGCATACCACGGGAACACTGCACTTTTTCGGGATAAAAGTAGCCTATGTCTTAATCTAAAGCCTAAACTACTACCATACCAAATTTCATCGAAGTCCCATCAATAGTTTTTGCGTGAAAGAGTTTCACATTTAGGTATAATAGATATGAGGGCTCCGTCCCATTCGGACTTAATCCCATTTGGTAGATAAACTATGATTTTTATACGCGTAGACAGTAGTCATAACATTGACGCTATAGTATAAGTAAGTAATAAAATAAAATGATTTATATTTTACAAGTTAAATTGACGATACAATAAGAAGATTGCGTCGAGGGTCCGTTCGCGTATTTTAATAAAATTCCGACGTCCCCTCGACAGATTGTTTTTATTTGTCAACTTTATAAGCTGCATGTAATTGGTTCTCACAGGGGCCAAGGCCCATGTTGTTTTATTCAATAAGCCGTGATTGACTGAATGATCACAATGATCATAAATTTTGGCGCCCCGGCATAACGGATAACTCTCTTTAGTATTAAACGTACGTTGTATTGTCTATACTAATATAATAAAGAGGAAAAGTGTGTTTGTTTGTTTGCATTGAATAGGCTCCGAAACTACTGGACCGATTTTGATGAACTTTGGTACAGATGTAGAATAGACCACGTGGCAGGACATGGGCTACTTTTTATCGCGGAAATCCTGCGAAATTAACTTTTGGGCGCACGAAGTCGCAGGCAATATCTAGTTAGTAATACATGAAGCAAAAGCTTTCAGTAGGTACAGTTAATACGTCCGGTAAATTAAAGTACAATGAATTTTTTTTTAAATGCTTAGAAACATATAAAAATTAATAAAAATACAACACACACGGTTAAAGCCTGGTTTTCACAATACGAGTGCTCTCGGACCGAGTGCGCTCGTACGAGCCTAATCGTATACGAGTCCACTCGGAATTTGGTTTTCACAGTTTTGGTTTTTTGAATCAAAGTAGCATTTGATTTCTAAACACACAAGATGACGACGACTGACTTGTTGCTTCGAGGTGTAGAAATTGTGACAGATATGTTATTGGCTGAAATAGAAAATCACGGGAGGGAAATAAAAAAATATAAAATAACGATTTCGACTCGGAAAAGGTTTAGTTTCACGTTCTGTCCACTTTTTCTTTAGCTCCGTTTTAATTTTTTTAGTTGACGCCATTTTGTTTTTAAAATTTCATCCGAGTCAACTCGTAAAAGTAGAACCGCGCCCGAGTCGACTCTGATCGGATGCCATCGTCCGAGTGAGCTCGGATCACCTGTTTACACATTACGAGTAGCGTCCGAGTAGCCATCCGAGCGCACTCGGTCCGAGCGTACTCGTATTGTGAAAACCCGGCTTTAAGCACTTTTGACCCAGGCTGCCCCCTGGCAACATGTATTACCTAATATAATCAAGTAGGGCCATATAAATATGATCATATAAAAAACCGGCCAAGTGCGAGTCGCACTCGCGTACGTAGAGTTCCGTACCATACCGTGTTATACCAATATTTTACATCTTTACTTATTATTTAGGTTGTTATTTTTGTACGAAGTTTTCCAAGTAAGCGCATTTTGCAAGTTAAGTATCTATAACTCCTGAAGTAACAAAGTTAGATAAGCCGTTATAGTTTTCCTTTAAAGTTCATCACATCACACTACCATCATATATTTTTTTCATATTTTTCGAGCCAGCCGTTTAGCTTTTAGAGTAGAGGAGGGAGGACGTCCTATTTTTACAAAAAAATGCGCTTTAAAGTTAATTTTCTCGCAAACCGATACCTAAATCAAAAAATCGTCTCACTAACCTTTCAATGTTTTTTAAACTATCTAGCAAATGATACCTCACTATGGGATAGACGCGTCACGCGAGAAAAGAAATCATTCCCACGTTACGTGTAGGGGACCCAAAAAAATGTTACATGATTTTATTTTAGCACTTTGTCGATGTGGTAAATACATGCAAAGATACATATTTCTAACACTAACCGTTTGGACGGTAAGCCGAATGACGGACGAACGGGCATGACGAAACCACGGGTTCCGAGACGTGAACTATGGAATCATGAAAGTTGACGTGGAAATGAAAAGGCCACAAGCGCCAACTTGAGCTGCTCTAACTACATAACATCATCATAATATGTCCATTACCCTACATACTAAGATAAGTTACTCATAGCAAAACCAATAGGTTTCAAAGTTCATCTAATCTTATTTCATCGAGCTTTATACTCCGCTACAAAGTTGAATTTAAGAGTAACTGTATATTTTAATATCCTGTGTAAGAGTTGGATAAAAGCAGAACTATGTTTTGCAAAGTGTATCTACTTGGAAGCAGCGTACTTTTCGTCAAGTAATAGTAAACACACCATAATATATTCTCAACTTCCTTATACGAAGACTGATTGTATAATTAAAACCGCATTATGCAGGTTTTTTGGTGAAACTAGAAATGCATTTATTGTTTGTACTTTAAAAAGTGAACACTACTTTTGTACAAAATATTCACTTTAGTGCAAATGTTTTCTTGAAATGGTATAAAAGCACTTGTAAGGATTTCGTAAGTTACGTACAGTCCAAAAGTCTCGTTTCTAACGTTCGTGTTTTTAACGTAAAGAGCCATTGACACAATTGACTACCGTCCTTACAAAACTACACAACAAAATAATATTTGTGCTTTTGCGAAAATGACTTACGTGCAGCCTACGATAACCCCTATATTTTTCGACAGAAAGTCACTTGTTTTATCACAAAATCTAGACCTTTGCTTATCCCTGTAGAAAGTTTTAAATTAGCAGTTTACAATCACACTACAAAAGTTACTTACGTTCTCATTAAATATTACTTCTATACTTACTTTTTACTACCTATATAATATTATAATTATAAAGAAGATTTGATTGTTTGTTTGCATTGAATAGGCTCCGAAACTACTGGACCGATTTTGATTAAATTCGGCACAGATGTAGAGTAGACTACGGGGAAGAACATAGGCTACTTTTTATCGCGGAAAAATGTACGGTTTATGCGAAATTATCTATTGCGCGCACGAAGTCGCGGGCAACATCTAGTATATTATATTATAAAGCCGACATTACAAGACAGTACCTTTACAGAGGAGCGGATCCCGCTGGCCACCGTGATACAAGACCACGGGCGGTTGGACGGCGTCCAGCGGGTGTTGTTCGGCGCGGGTCTACAGTTCTGGCTGCATCGCCTGCTGTTCCTGGACGCGCTGAGCTACCTCAGCCACGGCCAGCTCAGCTTGAGCCTCGACCGATGGATACTTGTTGATATTGACGACATCTTCGTGGGAGAGCGAGGTGAGTTTTACTATATAAAGTCTGGTAAAATAAACTACGGATATTTTGGGTATTTTAAGACATTTAGGCAAAAAAATATTGTCATACTCAAAGTACAATAAATCATCTCGTGTATGGGTGAAGCTGCGCTCAACGCAAACTCGCACATATAATTTTTCGAGTACAACAATTATTTTTCTGTCTAAACATAAGTAATAGCTGATCATATGTCCAAAATACCCGTAATTGATTTTACCGCACCTTATATATACTACATAGTTATACGAATGAGGTATGCATAGAAACTTAAAAAGTTATATAAGGACATATTTGAGGCAGATTTCACTGATACCACATAGTGGAAAATATATACTTATTTGAAAATGTTGACGTCCCCGTTAACGGCCTACGATTTTTCAACACAATTGTGGACACACCGTACGCTTGTAGTAGTGCTATCAAATCGATAGCTTGTGGCTGTTTATCTGTTCCTTTTTAATCTGTGCTGTGTGCAGATACTACAGATCGCCATTTAATGCGAATCTATCATACTTTTCTCGTCTCATTCACTTTCATTAGGTATGGCCTAATTCTGCTAGCTGTTTTTGTAATTGATCTTGCAATAATAGTCTACTAACTCTATAATAATAGCATAAACATTACGTGTGTTTATTTAACAGTCTATTGTTGCCGGAAAAAAAAACTGATATTAATATGATGCTTTCAACTAGTATAGTACTAGTATAGTAAGTACTAGTATAGTAGCTAGCTGATCATAAAAGTTTTACCTACATCATGTATCTAGAAATATATTATCGTCTTATATATCGGCAATTTTGAAGAAAATATCGACAAAAATCCAGCTACTATTAATTATACATGTGAAAGTTTGTTAGGATGGGTGGATGGATGTTTGGTTACTCTTTGACGCGAAAACTACTGAACGGATTTAGATGAAATTTTGTATGGTAGTAGTTTAAGCTCTGGAATAACACTTTTTATCCCGAAATATAGTATCCCACGGGCACACGGTACTACCGTGTTCCCGTGGGATTCTATTTTTACGCGGGCGAGCAGCTGTCAAAAGCTAGTTATTTGTAAAATAGTTCCGATTTGATTAGAATTTTCTTTTCAATCCATTGCAAATGTTTCTCTACCAAGCCAATTATGTTAATATGTTTATTTTAGAAACAGAGGCTCACGTAGCTTTATGGAATAACTTTAATCGACTACGAGGATCAAATCACTTTAAAATTAATTTGCTTAATAAAATAAACTATAAATCAAAACAAACTTTGTACGTGTATATTTAAACGAAGTCTAAACTTGGCTTAACCAAAAAATTTGAAAACTTCAAAGTTGTCTAAGAGAAAATTAATGGCTTTTGCCGAGTCCTTAAACTTTGGATAACGTTAATTACCATTTAGAATTCATGGTCTAGAAAAAACTCTTTTCTAATTTCCGTTTGAAGTTAAAAGAAATTGTTTTGAGTTAAGCTTCGTTTGCACAGTCAGTTTTTACAAATTCAACCACACATGTAAATACCTAATTTTGTAATTGTCTATAATTATCAGTTTTATATATTATACTTACTAACTGTTGCCCGTGGCTCCGTCCGCGTAAATACAGTACCCTCGGGAACACTGTACTTTTCCGGAATATGAAGTACCTAGCCTATGTTTTATGCGTGAAGGAGTAATAAACATCCATCCTCACAAACTTTCACAAGTATAATATAGGATATACTTATAAAGAAACTTGTATGTTACTCTCTTGGCAAAGTTAATGTTACAAAATTGACCCAATGTCAACAGCCATGAAATGGTTTCGAATGTGTTCACTTAAAATCGTGTTTGTTGTCACCAAAAGGGCAATGTTGATCGGTGTAGGTAATAGCTGAAAGTGTATATACTTAGTTTGTGGTGTTGAAATTGTAAATAATACGTTATACTTGTAGGCGTAATTTACGTACAACGTAAGGAAGTACGATTTCTTGTGGAAGTTCTACGATTGTGAAGGCAGAGACGAAGCTCCGTTACAACTCTAATCTATACACCTACCCACCTGGCATCCACAACAGCAATCTAACTACATACTCCTACAGTTCCTACACCACCAAATACATCTACACCAACACCTCCATCTTCTATGATTTGGATTATATTCTTGCTCTTAACTCCTATACTGCGGCAACAAAGGGCAACCCTGAAATACGCCGGCGTATTTCATTGGGTGACATCTTTAAATTGAAGTTATTAACAACCATATTTTCATTGTTGTTGTTTTTTTTGTATGGTTTTTTACCTGACTGCGCAACGCAAAGGAGTGGTAATGTGTTTATCAGCCTATGTATGTATGTATGTATGTATGTTCCTTTGAAGCACTATACAGACCAAACGCCTGGGCCGATTTTTATGATTCACACGTCAATCGATTCCTCTTAGTCCGGCGAGTGTCACTAAAGACATGACGTTAGTAAAAATTCAATATGGCGACTACTGGACGCCATATTGTGAAAATGAAAAAAATGAAAGTCAACAAACTATATCAAGTGGGGTATCGTTGAATATGTATTTAAAAACCATTGTTAGTTTTCTCTCAACATTTTCCGATTCGACTGACCGTTTAGAATCTATATCGATTTAAAGTTGCATAACAACCATTCTCACATTCCAGTGTAATTGTGATGTATTACTGATGCTTATAGGAAATCCAGTCTGGTAAATAGCTAGCTAGGTACTCATAACTAAAAAGTATAAAATAAAAAATAATATATTTAAAAACCCGACTGCGTAAAAAGTGAACCAAACTAAGTACATAATTAAAACCGAAAAGAAAAAAACAAGCACTTAGATATCCGGTGGCCTAGAATTCTATAATATATTATTGAATTAATACTATTGGAACATAACAACTAAACAGTCGGGATCCATTATTCGACAGCCAATCTAATTTTTCAATGGATCCTGACTGTTTAGTTGTTATTTTCCAATAGTATTAATTCAATAATATATTATAGAATTCTAGGCCACCGGATATCTAAGTGCTTGTTTTTTCCTTTTCGGTTTTAATTATGTACTTAGTTTGGTTCACTTTTTACGCAGTCGGGTTTTTAAATTTTTTAAATTATTATTTTTTATTTTAGATAGTACCACTTTCAACAAACATTATAATGAAGTTTGTGTAGGTATAGTACATATCAAGAACACATTGTTCCGTAAGTATATATTTCTAAACGCACGTCGTATGCGTACCTTTTTTGATGCATAATTGGGTATTTCCCTATAAGCTCAGATCAATACTGAAACTTGATCTGAGCTTATAAGTATATAATTTTTTTGTTTTTGTTTTATAAATAAAGAAATAATTAGGTATTACAACTAGATAAAAGTAAAAAGAATTAGAATTTTATGTATAGTTTTGTAATTATATGCATTTCGAAGTCCATACATTTCGTAGCAACATTAGTAGCGTGTGACGTCACCTACCTACCTACACCTACGACTTTTAGGGGCCCCATACATGGTCCGGTCTACCTTCAGTTCGGCCTGAACGGATGCAAAATCGTATCGTGTGTGTGCAATTTCGAGATCGCATCAGGCGGCCGTACGGACTGAAGCGATTCGTTCCAGTATTGCCAGCTCTTTTTTTGTGAAACTACTAAACTCGTATCGATTTCTACTAAAAGTACTAAAAAACTACTAAAGAGGCTACTTAACTTAGGAATTCCTGAAGCCCCCCAAAAACCACTGCATTTTAGGTTTTATTATATTAAATTTTTTTCATTAATTGAATTTGATTATAAATTTTACCATTAAATTAAAATATACTAGGAAATATTACGTATTTAGTAGCTATTTTGCATATCATTACTGTCTGGCTCTTTCCTACTTAAACACTACTAATAACTAAATTTCTACCAAGGAGGGTATAAAATACTCAATTTAGTAAAATTTTGTAAAATAACTAAGTTGGCAACATTAATTCTGGCCTGACCGATCGGCCTGAACGCGCGGCCTGTCCTGACCGTGTGTGGACAAATCGCTTCAGTTCTTGCCCGACCCGCTGCCGTGCGGGCGTATATCTTGTACAAGCGTTGTATGAGTTTTCGCGGTGTTTAAATACAAAATTGATAAACACGACCGTAGCGCGCGGCAAACCAGAATGGACTGATGCGACTGTTCCGTGTGTGGGCACGAATCAGATCAGGCCGAACTGACGTAAATTGGATTGGATGCGATTTTTTCCGTGTGTGTGCTCGAATCAGTTCAGGTTGAACTGACGTCAGTTCCAGCTGAAACGATCGGCCTCTCGTCTGTGGGGGCCTTTATATAGGGCGTTTTCACGAGACTCACAAAAGTGCTTCAAACAATTAGCAATATCTTTGAAAATATTGAAAGTTTTTTGTAAACTCTCTTATTTTTCAGAGCACTATTAATTTATGTTATAAAAATACCGTATTATGTGCTACTGACTGTTGTAGTGTTTGACGCTTCACAGACAAAAATAATGTTAACTGTATAGTTGTTGCTAATAATAATTTTATATATTAGGTTGGGGAAAAAGTTTCTTCGCATTTTATATAAAAATTCAAAAGGTTTTTTTATAAAGTTTATTTACAAGTGACTAAAGTATATAGGTGCCATTTTGTTCGATAACTTTTTGCCATCTTGTTGGTAGGTACATGGTCCCATTGCTATAAAATTTTTGGGGCTTCTGATGAAAAAACTGCGACAAGTGGTTTGGCAGTCCTCTTGTGATGTCAACCAGACACTTCCTAAGGAATTCTGGAGCGACCGAAACAGGTGGAAATCTGAAGGTGCAAGGTCAGGTCTATACGGCGGATGCATTAAAACCTCCCAGCCAAACTCCCGTAATTTTTTCTGAGTGGCTAAAGATGTGTGAGGTCTAGCGTTATCATGGTGAAAAACCACACCCCTTCTGTTGATTAATTCCGGCCGCTTTCTTTCAACTTCTTGCTTTAATCTCATCAGTTGTTCGCAGTACAGTTCAGAATTGATGGTCCTGCCTGGCGGTAACAGCTCATAATGAATAATGCCCTTCCAATCCCACCACACACACAGCATCACCTTGTTGCGAGTTAACCCGGGTTTCGCCACAGTCTGTGAAGCCTGACCGGCCTTTGACCACGATCTTTTTCGCACGTTCTTGTCGTACGTGATCCACTTTTCATCACCAGTTATCAGCTTCTTCAAAAATGGTTCGGTTTCATTACGTCGCACAGTGGTTCAAGTTGTATGGGGCGGTGGAATTAATTATTTTTTGATGTTTAAATGAAAGTATACGTATGTTTATTGTATAATATATAATAAACATACATGATTTAATAATAAATTTAAAAAAAAAACCTAATTAAAATAAAAAAATATATGTATTATTATAAGCAAAATTCCGACAGCAAAAAATAATTAGGTATAAAGAGAACATATTGTGCTGAAATCTCTTATAAGTATTAAGAAAAAATGTGTTAATTATTAGGTATACCGTATAGGTAAATTCACGCGAACACTTCCCGGATTTGTACTGTACTGTGTATACTGAACACATGAACACATGTACTGAATTTTGTCCCAAAACAAATTATAATACTGACTTCACAGTAAGTATATGGGAATAATAAAATACCATCTTCTACAGGATTTTGTAGACCAGTACAATTTCATATTTTAAAAGAAATCACAGAAGTAATTGAAGTACTAAGAGCAATATTAGTACCTATTTCAACCATCAGTTTACGATAACTACTTATCTAATCACCTGAAGGTTATATGGGTAGTGTAGGTGTAGGAAGTAGGTGTGGGTGTAGGTCGTAGGTGTAGTTCTAGTTCTAGGTAGATCGTATGTGTAGGACTGTAGGTACACATACTACATACATTTTTAATGATAGTAGGTAATCTATACCTACACTTAGTAGGTGTACCTAGGTAGTAGGTATAGTTATTATTTATTAATTTTCAGAGTAAAAACAAAACAAGGGTAGATTTCAGCTAATATTTTCAAATCAATAGGCTCAATAAACACCTCAATAATATCAAATGAGCATGTTGTAATTTTCTTCTGAAAAATTTGCTATTTACATAATTGAGTATTATTTAAAAGTTTGCACATATTTGCAGCTAAAATTAATTAATTAATAATTTCAGATAGTTAAGCTATTTTTATTACTATATTAGAACACGAGGATCCTCGAGGAAAAAAATCTACAGTCAATTGAAAGTTATATTTAGGTGAAAAAGTTATCAATTTCGTAAAGCTCAAAAGTTTTTAGGTAATTTAATAGAAATGACAAATATTATTTCATTTACAATAACAATATATATGCTCCTTTAAAACTGTAAAAAATGTTTCTGAAAAAGTGGCTACTTTTTGAGAGGTACCGTCTGCAAGGCACGAGTTGTTTGAACGCATAATTTGAACGCGTTCAGTTGTATGACTTTAGTGGTCAAATTTTTTAACAAAAAAAAAAAATTTACTCGAAATCTGTTACACTAGGGTTGTACCTAGTGTTTTTTATATATATAAAATAAATGTTTTGACTTCAGTCAACCACCTCAAAATTTAATTAATTCCGCGCTTGAACCACTGTGCGTCGTAATAAAGAATCACAAATGAGTACACGGTTCATTAGGTTTCTTTCAGTGAGCTCATGAGGCACCCAAATATTGAGCTTTTTTGTGTACCCAGCTTTTTTCAAATGTGCCAAAACCGTTTTGTGGTCAATCCCCAGTTCTTCAGCTACATCGTAACTACTAATATGCCGATCTTGCTCCACTTTTTCAAAAATGGCAACAGTTTTGTCCGTAACAGGGCGACCAGAGCGACGTGCATCTTTGATATCAAAATTTCCGGATTGAAAACGCTTAAACCAAATTTGCGCTACTCTCACAGATACTGCATTAGGTCCATAAACATCACAAATTTTTTTCGCGGCTTGTGTTGCATTTTTACCTTTTTTGTAATAAAATTTTAAAATGTATCGAAATTCTTCATAAGAATCACTCATTTTAACTATAAGAAAAACAAATGAAAATCTCAAATTTACCTAATTTGAATTTGGAATTGTCTTGTGTAAAATTAAAACTTTTTAATGATACCAAAATCAGCCAGATACAATTGGTATAGCCCAAGATATTTTATGACAAGTTCATACATACTATAATGCGAAAAGACTTTTTCCCCAACCTATTATATCTTAAAATGGTTACATTTTAATGTAATGGAGCCCATTTTATTATAATTCCGCATGAGTTTTAATATATTTTGAGAACGGTGGAAAACGCCACCGACCGCAACCACACTTGTATATATTTTCGATAAAACGGCCCCATTGAAACCCTGCCAATAAGTAAAAACCGCAATAAGTTTAACATAAATAATTATAAAATTTTATTTCATATTAAATTACCATGCCTAATGAGTTGGTGATTATTACCTACTAAAATATAATCACTAATTTAATTAATATTAAAATAATTTTAATATCAATAAATTTAAATTAGCTATGTATGATCAGTCACCTTCAGAGTGTCGAAGAGAGATGAGTCGAGCTAAGTAATTTTATTTTTACAATAATTTTACTGCTTAAACGTCTTTACAGAAGCAGTAGGTCATTTGCCCAAAATGTTTGCAAAACGTTATATTAAATTTATTAATAACTGTTAGTCATAAACCTCTAATAAGTATCTAGGTAACAGTGGCGAAGGCTGGTTCTCTATGGGGAAGCCCTAGCCTTTAAAATAAGTAGGGATTTGGATGAGGGTCTTCAAAAGGTAAACGATCAGTGAAGCCGATAGGAATAGTTATAGGAACCCCATGCCACTGCTAGGTACGCATTACTACACACTACTTTTTTGTACAATACTAAAACCATCTTATTTGCCATGAAACGAATTCTATCAATGTATTGTTCTAGAAATATAGTTTAAAGTCGTTCGCATTTTATTACGCGCTTTTATGACTGTTCTACAATTATATTTTATGACAATTTTTACGTGCTATTGATCCTCAACTATTTATTACTTCCAGTTCCAGCTATGAAATACAATGTCACTGGTGTAACAAACTTAATATAATGTTCCAATCCTAAGCCGTGATGTATTGGCAAGCCGCACACGTGCTTTGTTATTGACAGAATAAATTTGTAAATACTAGACAACACATACAAAAAACGGCAATATATTATTGCTCGCACACAAGGAATATTATTGTCAATATAAAAAGCCTATCTTCTTCTTGCTGGGCTAGTTTCCGAACCGGTGACAGGCATATATCGAGCTCCGTGGCCTAGTGGGTAGACGGTTTAGTTCGCACTCAAGAGAGTGCAGGTTCAAATCACAGGTTGTGGCGTGTACCAATGAGACTTTCTGATCTCAAGTACATTATACGGACGCTCTAACGGTGAAGGATAACATCGTGAGGAAACCCGCACATAGTTGGCCCCAGACGTATTGACCAGTTCATTCCTCTGGACTAGGCTGACTATGTTGTGAGAATGCCGTATGTGCTTGGGCAACCATATGACATTTAAAAACCAACTGTCCCAGGCACTACAGTATTTCAAGAGTGGTTACTTCGCTCGGAGAATACTATATAAATCATCCATTAACGGATGTAAAGGCCTAAGATAGGCATCATGTAAGACAATTAATTATATTTATAGTGTTATTTAATAACTATATTGAATTGAATTTTGAATGAAAAAATTGAATTTTGAGTTTTTTGGAAGAAAAAGCACTAGTTTTCGTATCTACGTATAACATTACACATATTATAATATTGATAGTATTTCATTATTATATATTAATAATTTTTTTTCTTTAAAAGTATTGCGATCATTTTATACGAATAAACATACAACGAGAGCATATTTTATTAAGTTACAAAGATAATCGACCATATTTCATGTTTAAATTTTACAGTTTCTTCAACTTATGTAGGTTTCTTTTGCCTCTTAGATATGCAATAGATATATAAATGTTGTTTATGAATTGTGAAAGAAAGATTGACACTCAAAATATCAAACACCTTCATTGTCAAATGAGGGTTTTTAATTTTTTTTCTGCCGTTAAGGGGCAGACCTAACGCACACCAGGCGCTTGGTAGCCCGACGGTCCTTGTCGTGTCAAAAAGCTGTCAGATGTCACGAAACCCTTATTGTGTCAAACCTACTGTAGGTACCTAATTATATACAAAAATGCTAGTATGAGTGAGATAGCGTGTTTTGTTGTTATTTCTATAAATTTAACTAGCTTTTGCCCGTGGCTCCGCCCGCGTAAATACATTATCCCGCGGGAACACTACTTTTTTGGGATAAAAAAATATCCTATGTCCTTACCCGACACCCAAAGTATGTTTATACCAAATTTCATAAAAATCGGTTCAGCGGTTAAAGCGTTAAGAGGTAACAGACAGATAGACACAGTTTCGCATTTTTAATATTATAAATTTAATGTATTTCTAAGCGTTATTTTTAAAAGTATTAGCTTTTGCCAGGCCTTCCTCCACTTAAACTTATGTGCCAAATTTCACACTAGTCCGTATGCACAATACTCTTAAAACCGTACTTGTATTAATTTTTGATTCACGTATTAATATAATGATAAACATACAATGAAAGCATAAATTATTTGTAATTTAATAAAATACATTAAAAGCTTATGTTCGTTTTTACAATGTTATACATGGAGTAAGCTTCTTACGTCGCGTCGTCGTCGTCCCAATACTTTTTATCGAAAATTATTGTCACCTGAACAAGGATTTTCAAATAATTATGAAATGCTAACAAAATTGAGGTTTTCATTTCATTTAAAATCTTGTAGATACGCCAATACTTTGCCTTGTTACCTATTGTGCGGTCGAGAATACTCATTGTTAGTCAAAATTTACACAATTCTGAAATTTATCATGTTCTATTGCCTGACGTTAATAGATTAATAATTAAATTGTAAGAAAATTGTGAATATGTCCGATCAAAGTGCTAAACATTAGTTTTGTGCGACTGTACTTGAAAATGGTCATCCGCTAGTACAATCTAAACTACGTTTCAATTAAACAAACAAACAAACGGACGACACAATATAAATAGCGACACGTGCGAAGATTGAACACGGGGGAGTATGAGGAATTATGTCGGGCGGTCGCAACCTGATAATATGTGCTCCGGTCACGTTCGCTGAGAGGAGACTGGGGACCGGGGACTTAGCAAATACCGAATCGCACGTCTCGCCGCGGCTTTATTGAAAACAGTTAAAACAATTTAAAGCTTAGTATTGCTATAGGTATTTTATGTCTCACTCATTTTTGATCTGTACGCCAAGCAGGAACATTTTGCGGTATCGTTACGTGTACGCAGGTAAGCGAGAAATATTGTATGAAAACCATGAAAGCGCCTCTAGCGGATGTAAAAGTAACTAAAATTTTCATACAATACTAGCTGTTGCCCGCGGATCCGCCCGCGTAAATATAGTTTTTTCGCGGTCGCGGATATGTGACTGATGCAAAAAATAGATAAAAACAATCCTTGTTGCGGATTATATATCATTCTAAAATTTCAGCTCGATCAGTGCAGAACTTTTTGAGTTTTTGAAGCGTACACAAACCAACATAACATTTTAATATATTATATAGATTCCTCATATTTCTCGTTTACGTACACGTAACGATACCGCAAAATGTTCCTGCTTGGGGTACAGATATTTTAATATCGAATCGCGTCTTTTAATTGTGTTTTGACGTCACGTTCGCTAAGAGGAGACTGGGGACCGGGGATCTCAACAAATACACGATTCACACGTCTCGCCGCGACTTTATTGAAAATAATTACTTACTATTTGAAATGTGAAAGTTTCTGAAGATGGGCAGATGGATGTTTGTTACTCTTTTATGCAAAAACCACTGAACTGATTTTAATGAAATAATAATAAAAAAGTAACCCACGGCAACACTCTACTTTCCGGGATTAAAAGTAGCCTATGTTTTAAGCCGGACTCCGGAGCCTAAACTACTATCATCAAAAATCCATCAATCCATCTATCCATCGAGCCATGCATGCTCACAAACTTTCCTAGTTCCTAGCCTAAGTTACCTAAGTTAGTTAGGTATAACATCAGCTATCTGCCAGTGGAAGTCCGGTCCGGCCGTTTCAGAGATTAGCCGGAACTATCAGACAGACAGGCTTAAAAAAAAATGTTTTTTAGTGTATCATATGAAAAATACATAAGATAGTGTACCGAATAAACTGTCTTATGCATTTAGTGCAAAGCTATTAATTTGAAATTACAAACACACTTGTTTTATTTATTTGTGTAGATATACCCTACAAACACTACCATGATTAGTGTATTTGTATTGATACTCACTACTATTTACGGTATAACATCCTCTATGAAAATATCGCGATCGCCGTATTACAAATGGAAGCTCAGAAACGCACGGGAGTCGTACGATTTAATTATTGTCCGTCATTACGGTCCTTGCCTACGTTGAACCTGATTTGATTGCTTTTTTATTGACTTCAATTTGTATGAGTACGGTCATTTTGTATGCAATATAAAGGTAACGTCTATTGGCTTAATGGTAATGATGATTGTAACAATTATATCTGTGTATGATTACAATAATATTTATCATCGAGCGATTAATGTTAGTTGAGGCAAAAGAGGCGTAAGTAGATACTTAATTAGGGTCCCGTACCTACCCAAAGGCTAAAAACGGGGCACTTTTACAAAGACTTCAATATCCGTCCGTCTGTCTGTGTGTCACCAGGCTACAGCCAGTTGCAACTTTCCAAATATCTAGCAATCACGGTACATGAGATGTTGAAATTTTCACGGATATGTATTTCTCTTGCCACTATAATTACAAATAGTTACTAAAATAGATAAAATAAAATATATTAAGTACAACAACTCTCATGACAACAAACGTAGTTGTTTTTTTGGGCGTTTTGTACGGAACCCTTCGTGCGCAAGTCTCACTCGCACTTGGGCGGTTTTTTTTTAGTTTTTTGGGTCAAAAGGAACATTATACCACTGACCATGTGTACTTATAGACCTATCTAAGTATACAATAATTTGTTATCAACGTAGACCAAGAGGAGCTAACTGCTTTATTTCTGGATAACCATCTAGTACATCTAGAAATTTCATTTTAACAGAGGGGCAATTCTGCTAAATAAAACCTGCATTAATAAATTACAAACAAGTCCCGATACGATTATACTCCCAAACGGTGTTTTTATGAACGTTAAACCAACGTGAAACGCGCTCTGATTGGTCGAAACGTCATAAAATCCGTTCACGGTAACATGTCGCTACACTTTCAATCCAAACAAAGTAAAATTTACTGTTTGAATTGCCTACTTTAAATACGAGAATTGAGGTTCTGGAATGAGGAATATTTTTAAGTGATTTTTGCAACAAAAGTTCCTTATGGGGCGTTGCGGAGGGGTACCCTAGTCGACAAAAAATGTCTTACGGACAAAACGTTAAAAAAAGCGTAAGATTTTTGGAACGAAAGTTCCTTATGGGGCGTTGCGAAGGGGTACCCTAGTCGGCAAAAAAACGTCCGTAACGTTTAAAAAAGGCGTAATATTTTTATGAAAGACCCGTTAAGAAGAAAAATTTCGCAGCTACATTAACATCCAATATGGTCTAGTCACTAGTGGCTAGGATACATGGCTCTCACCCAGTAGGTTAGGGTTCGCTTCCCGGTATATGAATTACCCATTTACTAGTTTAACTTAAATATTTATTTTTATAATTTTTGTTTTATCGATAAAAAATTTATACCCGAATAATTATTTTATTTATACCTCGAATAGAACTTGAAATTAATATTTTATAATAAGAAACTTCGTTCCTATCTGGTGTCCCACGACGACACCACACGTTTTTTTTTATTATTATTTCAATCAGTATCCTTACTTTAATAAAAATCCCAATTGGTAAAAAGAACTGTAATAAATATCCATTATTTCACATCGTTTCGAGAGCCGTTCCTACATACGATATCGAACAAAGAAAACCCAAAAGGGTCTTATTTCTGCTGACTGTGTTTGGAAAACTTGCGTACCCTTTCTCTCGACAAAGGTGCAGATGTTTCCGCATTATACTTATTATATAATAGGCATAGTATGATATATAATAGGACATTTGAGCAACTATTCTTTATTGAAACAAAGAGCAAATTTTACTAATAATACATAGTACAGTTAATAGAATCAGGCGTTACTTTGCGGAAATCCATAGCATTAAATTAATTAATATTATGTTTATAGCAGTTTTTCCGCTAAATAATACCCACAACCTGCAAGCAAATGTGTGAGTGCACGCATAAGCATGCGTAACGCACCTCCCTCCTCCCACACTGCTTATGCGTGCACTCAGATGCAAGATCGTGCAAACACCACCACCACACAAGCAACAATGTCGGCAAGATCGTGCAAAGCCCCACACCACCATGCAGGTTGCAAAACTCGACGCGCGTTTCGCCCCGAACCCGGAGCATCCTCAGGAAGTGGACCTGCGAACAAAGTTCGTTAGTCTAACTAAATTTTTCTGCCTAAACGTCTTAACATAAGCAGCGGATCATGTGCCTGAAGTATACATAATAGATTTTTGGAGAAGAATGTATACGTTTTGATCTTGTTTTTAACTATTGTTAGTTGGGGCAATAATGGCATAATTTCTAGTAAGTCCTGGCAATTTTTACCTATCTTGTCTCAAGGCTATTATCCCTATTATTGTGATTATTGCCTTTGTCAAAAACTGTATATTATTTACATTATAATCTAATTGTTTCGCTCTGTTTGCACATGTGGCTTTACATTACGTTTTCATTAGGTGCAAACATTACAGCTCAGCTATAATATGTGAAATTGAGTGCCATATTCCGCGGATATTAGCCAATATTAGCGTTCATATAAGACGTTTAATTGGCAATATTCTCTTAATACAATGGAACTATACGTGTGTTATGTTTGCAGCCGAAATAAAATGCCAAATATCAGATAGTCCTTAGCTAAGATTGTTTTTGTCTCCTATCTACTCCTTATTTTACTCGTGCTTTTCTTTATAATGTATCAACTAAATAATTATTTTAATTTTCAAAACAGGGACTCGACTTCATGAAGAAGATGTATCAGCTCTACTAGCGTCGCAGGCGGCTCTCCAGCGACTGGTGCCAGGGTTCCGCTTCAACCTGGGCTTCAGCGCCAAGTACTACCACCATGGCACGGTGCTAGAGAACAGAGGAGATGACGCCCTACTCAAGAACAAGGAGCATTTCAACTGGTGAGTGCGGACTGAATATCGATTAGTATTATGAAGGTTCTTGGTCATAATGAGATCAATGGCTCATAGAATTAATTGATTCAATTTTATACAGTTCACACTGCAATGATACGCAACATGATGCAGCGCTGCATTTTAAGATAACTATTCAAAATTTATTCAGTATACAAAAATATACACGTTTCATATGACATCAGTCTTACACTACACATGCGCTATTCAGCTCAACGTGACATTCGAACTTTTACAATGGATAACGAATAAAGTACAATTTTGAATAGCTATCTTAAAAATATAGAGCCGCGTCGCTTATCGTTTCGTTTCGGTGTGAATTGGCCCTATGCCAGAAAATGATAACCTAAAAATTATTTTGTCACTACTGACAAAGAGGGAAAGAGAGGTAAAATAAAATACTAAATTCTGTAAGATACCTATATACAGGGTTTAAGTCGATGTTGATTAGATCTTTAAGTTTTTTTTTTAATTGCCAATTTTATGTCTCTTCTCCGTTTTCTTCAAAATTTGTGATTTAAATTTCTTCTTTTATAGTATTTATGTAGCTAAGGGATCGTCCATTAATCACGTCATGCCTAAAGGGGGAGGGGGGTCCGAAAAAATTTCACCAAGTATCACCAAGGGGAGGAGGGGGTATAAGGAGACATACGTGTATTAATTTTCGAATCTAGTCTATGCATACCGAAATTATTATCGGTTGTAGATTCGTAGTGTTGTTTAAATACAAGACAAATGACTCGTATAGTTTTTAATTGCTTAAATTATTCGATTAAATTGTTTTTACGTTAAAGTTTTTCTTCAAACATGACCTGCTTACTATGTAAAAAAAATACACGTGATCTTAGGTGAGGGAGGGGGGGTAGTATAAAACCTCACCACGTATCACCAGGGGGGAGGGAGGGGTCTAAAAAGTTGTTAAAAACATCACGTGATTAATGGACGGCCCCTAATAAGAATCTGTACTACGTATTGCGAACGTAGGTAATCTTTATAAGTCATAATCGAATCGAACTTAATTAAACCACACTTGTTACCTATCTTATATCTCTATAGCTAGAAACGGAGGAGTTTTACTGAGACCTTGCACATCTGTTAACACTACGCTGTCTCCGCCAGGTTCTGCCACATGTGGAACCACCAGCAGCCCCACCTGTACTCCAACGTGTCGCAGCTGGAGGCCGAGATGATGCTGAACAAGCAGTTCGCCCTGGAGCACGGCATACCGACCAACTCGTGCTATTCCGTGTCCCCGCACCACTCCGGCGTGTACCCGGTCCACGAGCCCCTGTACGAGGCGTGGAGGAAAGTCTGGGACGTCAAGGTCACCAGCACGGAGGAATACCCGCATTTGAGGCCGGCTAGGTAAGTTTTTGCGGACGGTTATCCTACTACTATTATTAATGTGTAAGTTTGTGAGGATGGATGTATGGATGGATAGACGTTTGTTACTCTTTCACGCAAAAATTACAGATGGGATTGTGATGAAATTTGGTGTGGTAGTAGTTTAGGCTATGGATTAGAATATAGTCTACTTTATATCCCGAAATAGTTATCCCCGAGGTATCACATAGCCATACTCTACTGAATACTCCGTTCAGGGCCTCGAATCTCGGTTCGGTTTTTAGTCTGTCCCGCTCGCGCGCGCACGATTTGACGCCTATCCGATTGAGTCAACGTGTTGACCGAAATGAGATTCGAGTTACAAGAATCGGGGCCCAGATCCACTTTTAAATGTCATTTATTTACAGTGCAATATGGAAATGCAATGATATACTAATTTGATTGATTTAAAATCTTTTTGATAACGTTTAGCATCCGAATGGAGTATACATACCTACAGAAAAGGCTTAAGACGAGACTTGTACGTAAGTTTGAACAAAACACATAGACGCGCCAAGTGTTTTTTGACATTTATCCCCCACTTGGTGCAATTGGGATCCACGCGGACGAAATCAAGCGTAAAACTTATCTATAATAAATCTCGATACATTTACTAAGTCACTAGGGCCCACTTGCGCCAATCCGGGTTAAAGTTAACCTTTGGTTAAAATATCATATCATATCATTTCACAAATACGAAGAACGAGAGAGATAACATGATTTTTAACCCAGGGTTAACTTTAACCCGGATTGGCGCAAGTGGGCCTTAGTCGTTAAAACCTTATAATTTAAAACGTGTAATTATAAAACCAACAATTCTATTTTAAATTGATTCTCTCGATAATTATAGGCCTATTATAAATTCATAATCGACAAGTGCTACGTAGTCATCGTAGTTATAGAAGGCTATATTATACTACAAATACTTGAAGAGCCGAAGTAATTGTTAACTATGGGCGATATTAAACTTAATTTAACGTTGGCCGATGAGTTGTTTATGACTTCCTACGTGTTCGGTAGTTTAGTATTCAAAGTAAAGCTGTTGTATTTACGACGCCAATAAACCCGGGCCATCTTGGGCTATGCGTTATGGAAATGACATAATGTTACGTTGTTTGACTTAAATGTTGTGGACTCCAATACTGTCCAGCGATAGAATCTGAAACGGAAAAGTATTTGAAGTGTTAGTATTTGAATTTGAAAGTGGGAGAGCCATGCTTCGCCATGAATGGGCCGGCTCGACCGGGTAAATACCACGGCCTCACAGAAAACTGGTGTGAAATAACGCTTCCATTTATTTCGCCGAGTGAGTGACGTTACCGGAGGCCCAAAGGGATTGAGAATTTTAAGGACCGGGAACGCAGGTCTACCTCCAGAGCAGTTACCAATATAACTCCTCTGGTGTTGCGAGTGTCCATGGGCGGCGGTAATCGCTTACCATCAGGCGATCCGTCTGCTCGTTTCCTGGTTCATTTCATAAAGTAAAGTATATAATTTATTTATTTTTAAAACAAGCTTTTATTATTGGGCAGTTGTAAGTACTCATCAAGATTAATCAAACGAGTCCAAACTCGATGGGGTTACCTATGTGGTTTTATTACGGAGTTCCTATGGCCACCTTCCAGCTCCATCATCAGATAAGGTCTACGTCATCATAATATTGCATTGTCACGTGATTTACATATTGGTACAAAATTTCAGCTCAATCAGAAACTGGAAAGTGGGTCAAATTTAACTTGCAACATTCCATTACAGACAACGGGACAGGTGAAAGAAAATAAAAGCTTTTAAAAATAAAAATATGATTTAGTAGTATGGTAATCTATTAACTGATATATTATGCAAGAGCAAAGAAGGGATAATATTAAATTTCCAATCGAAGTAAGATAATCGAAATAAGACGAAATCGAAGTAAGACGGTGTCTGAGTTTGTTAAAACACAACTAGTCCGTGTTCTAGACGTGCGTAGTTCGCGAATAAATTGTTCTATTCAATTAGTTCACAATGCGACAAAGCTTGTTAAATGAACTAGAAAAATCAACAAAATCTAACTGTTCTGATGAAGAAAACAGTGAAAAAACGCTTGAGCCATTGTCCATTGGAGAGTGCTCAATGGACAAATAATTTAACTACTGATTTAAAAGAGTTATACAGTTCACTATGATCACAAGATCTAATCATTTCCGTGACATATTTTGCGCACATCCATTGTGTTCGTAGGTAATTTTATCATGCGTACCTACTAGTAGCTCAATAAAAACGAAATTTTCGTTTGTTTCGTTCACATTCCTGTTTCTTTAGCGCCACTATAAATATAATATAACAATATCAAGGACATGAAAAGGAATATACTTAAATATTTACTGATGTCAGAAACATTGACTTTTCTACGTTGGTGGTTTTAGGCCCGCCTGTCGACATATTATATAACAAAATTTTCACTTATGAAACTCGGTAACCCCTTACTAATAAACGCTGTATAAGCTTTGAATAGTTATACAATGTCTTGTTCCCGTCACACGAGTGACATTTTTAATTCGATAGGAGACAAAACACGGTATAACTATTCAAAGCTTATACAGCGATTATTAGTAAGGGGGTTAAGGTGGTTCGTTTCCCATACAAAAAAACAATGGACATTATTTAGGTAATTTCATACTATTACTAAATAATGTCCATTGTTTTTTTTGTATAGGAAACGAACCACCTTAATGATTATATTTTATTCCTCATTAATACGCTCCCAATTGTTATGTAACACGTGGAGCAGTCAAAAATCGTTGTAGGTAGTTATTTATAACGTACCGATTTTTATGAAATTTTGCAACGATTTAAGTGCATGGACGGATACCTATAGTTTACTGTTGGTACAACGCTAGCGTGATCTAGACCCAACGCAACGCCATCTAGCGGAAAATACTGTGAACTAAATTTAGTTATTTTTGTTCTGTTTCAATAATATCAATACTTACTTATTAGGCATTGTAGTCATCTAGTTAGTGGACGAGTTTGAAAGTAAATTGAATCGTGGAACTGTAAATACCACGATTTAGGTGACTGGGAGGGCATTGGCTGAATTAAAGGAAAAGCTGCAAAATCTTTTGTCAGTAAGCCGATTAGAACAACATTAATTGTTCTTCAGCTCTTAGTGGCTGTTACTATGTTGTAGTGATTAAGCGATTACATTATTATAAATTAAGCCGATTTTAACTATTCAATATCTTCTTTCTGTTAATGATCAGCGCTAGGCAAGCAATACGCTTACATTAGGTATACAATTACGTAACACATATTTTGTTAAATTCCGATTAATTGTTTAGAAGTTATTTCTGTGAAAAGGACAAAGGTTACAATCATAACCTTTTCTTCTTCGTTGTATAAACTGTTTTGATCTGTACAGATCAAATTTAATCTACGCACGAATTCGATTTTTTTATTTATTATTTTAATTTTCAAATAATATTTACACGGTAGATCTTTCTTTACAAGAATGCCACATAATAAAATATAGAATTCATTTTCATTAAAAAAACAAATAAAGCGTATAATAATTTTAAACTTCATACCCAACCATAACAATATTGTGCTAATTTGATATTTCAGTTTCTTTTATTAACAATGAAATCTTATTTCCATAAATACAATACAGAAAACCTACGATCTTAATGTCTTTCAGGAATTGTCATTTTTCCCTTCATCGTCTGATATCCAAAGATGCAATTAAAAAGCTCATAAAATGAAGTACCTAATAAATATTGTATTGGTTTAATTATTTTTATCTATAATTTTATGACTTGGTAATCGCCTTTAATATTATTATACGTATCAAGGACATAAAATGGAATATATACTTAAGGCAAGGACCAAGCTTAATTTATGATTTACACTACTCGTATACAAATTGTAATAAGATTATTTGTGCGTAGCGTAGAAGACGGTGTTTGCAAGGTATTTTTTTAAACACCTTTGTACGGTAACGTAACGATAACGCGAAATGTTCCTGCTTGGGGTACTGAACGTGTTGAGGATTGATGTACTTTATCCCATACTTTTTTCCACTTCGTAATTAAGTTCTGACTAGATAACGGGAAATGACAAAGTTGGCTTTGACCTTGCCTTAATTATTACTGAAATGAGAAATCAGAAACATTGACTTTTTTACCCGCTAGGCGTGGTTTTAGCCCCGCCTGTCAACTAATAATGAAAATTTCTCTAATCTCTTAGGTAACGCCTAATTTTATTCCTCATTAATATGCTCCAAGTTGTTATGTAACACTTGGAGCAATAGAAATAATAGTGTAGGTAGTTATTTTATAGAATAACTCACGGATTTTAATGAAATTTACGTATATAAGTATGGACAGAACCTATGGTTTACCGTCGGTGCAACGCTAGCGTGATCTAGACCCGCCGCAACGCCATCTAGCGGAAGATAATGTGAACTAAATTTAGTTATTTTGGTCATGTTTCAATAATGTCAATACTTATTAGTTATAAGGTATTGTAGATATTTAGTTAGTGTACGAGTTTAAAAGTAAATTGAATCGTGGACTGTAAACACCACGAGTAGGTGACTGGGAGGGAATTGGCGGAATTAAAGGAACAGCTGCAAACTCTTTTGTCAGTAAACCGATTAGAACAACTTTTGTTCTTCAGCTCTTAGTGGCTGTAACTATGTAGAAGTGACTAAGCTAGTACAATAATATAAATTGAGCCGATTTTAGCTATTCATTTTCATCATCTTTCTGTAAATGATCAGCGCATAATAATAGGTGAGCAATACGCATACATTAGGTTTTTCGAGCCTTAGATTGAAAAAAAACTTAATGAGAAAACTAAGACGCTTGTCGAAGAAGTTGTAAGTCTGGGTAAAACCGGCGTGAAATAACGTTTGCGTTGTGTTTCGCGGAGTGAGGTTACCGGAGGCCCAAGGGAGGGGATTGAGGGTTTTAAGGACCAGAAGGCAGGAACGCAAGTCGTACAACGTAATACATCTTTTGTTAATTTCCGATTAATTGTTTAGAATTTATTTCTGTGAAAAGGACAAGGGTTACAATTATAACCTTTTCTTCTTCGTTGTAAAAACTTTTTTTCATCTGTTCAGATGAAATTTAATCTATATTAATTGCACAGTAGATATATTATTTTAATTTTCAAATAATATTTACACGGTAGATCTTTCTTTACAAGAATGCCACATAAAAAAATATAGAATTCCAATTATTTCATTTAAAAAACACAAATTGTTCATAAAGCATATATTTGTATTATTTATTGCACGCAGCACGGTAAATAAGTAAAAATTTAAATTGTAGAATTCCAGTTTTATAAAAAAAAAACAGATATTGCTCATAAAGAGTATAATAATTTTAAACTTCTAAACTACACAATATTGTGCTAATTTGATATTTCAGTTTCTTTTATTAGAATAAAATCTTATTTCCAGAAAAGTCTTGCTATAAATAAATCTTGTGCAAGTCATATCTCTGGCTGGATGCGCCATTACTTTACCAGTCCCTAATGTTACCGTATTAAAGCGTGACACACTTTGTACTTTTTTTTACAAATGAATACTTTTCGGAATTCTAGGTGCAGTTTATTTTCCGAGGATTTTATACTATGGCTCGGCTTAGGTTCTTAGAATTTGCAACTTGGTTGTATTTAAAGTTAAAATAAAAGTAAACACAAATAATAATGTGATGTAATCGTGATAGATATATGGGCGTATAACCATGTAAAGTCCATAGGTTATTTCTAATTAATCACATTTATTAACGAATTATCGTTGATCACGTCAATATATCACTTATCCACAATCAAACTAATTAAATTATCACATTCACTACGGGAACAAAATAGGTAATCCGTCTTTTATCTACCCCAAATTCGTACTCCCATTTCAAAACCGCGCGAACTGCGAGTTAGACGTTTGACGTTTAACCATGTCGCCACAGATGGCGACACTCCCGTAAGATACTGTTTTGTACATATCCTGTAAATGTAGGCACGCGCCTACAGATATTAAAATAATATAATATTTTAGTAAATATGGACAATTAGCTGTACCCAATTTGTTTTAACTTTTAACTATGAACTGGAATAAATAAATAACTACCGACAACTGCACCTACACCCGCTATCTACATACTACATAACTACACCTACACTTAAAATCTACAGGTGATTTGTGAAAGAGTTGTCGACTTGGAATGGGTCACCCTTACACTTAAAGGTATAAAAATAGTTTACAAGTTACAACCTATTCTCATAGCTACAGTACCATTTAATACACCTGCAAAATTTCATAAAAATCCGTAGAGCCACTTCGAAGGCGATCTGTAGACTGTAACAAACACCACACACGAGAATTTTACAAAAATATATAAGCACTAGATGTTACCCTAGTGATGGGACTCGAGTGATTTTAATTGACTCGAGTCACTCGGAATATAGGTAAAACTCGAGTGACCAAAATTTTAAAACGAAAAAAACAATATTAATTTTATATAGAAAATGTGTATTCATTTTCGCATTAATGTAAATATAGCTTTTTAGCCCAAAAATATCTAAACAAAATGTAAAAAAATAGAATTTTCCGTCAAACTAAACGTGTCATACATAATCAAGAAATCTCTTATATCAACTATCAGTCAAATTGAAATATTGTAATCTCCTACTAATAAGTTCTAATCCAATTTAATTGATTTTAACAAGGAACTTTTATGATATCCAAATATGAATAGTTTTATTATGTTCTTACACAATTTAGGTAATAATAAACATTTAAAATCTGGCGCCAAAGAAGTTTCACGGATCAAATACTGGCGCGCTAGTGTCGCAGCTGTTAGCATTTTATTTGTATGAAGTCTTCGTCTTCCTTTAGGGTATATATTATGTTCTGTGGAACCTACAGCGGGTAAACTTGTCACAACTTGAATTTCTCACTCGGCTCGATATAAACCACTCGAGTGGTACGAGTCGACTCGAGTCACTCGAAACTCGAGTTGTCAAAAATTTAACTCGAGTGCGAGTAATATAAAAACTACTCGAGTCACTCGAGTAAAAAGCAACTCGAATCCCATCACTATGTTACCCATGACTTCGTGCGCGCAAAAGGAAATCCCGTAGTAACCGTATATTTTGTCGCGATAAAAAGTAGCCTATGTCCTTCCCCGTGGTCTAATCTATACCTGTACCAAATTTCATCAAAATCGGACAAACAAACAAACTTTTCCTCTTAATTATATTAGTATTGATAAGATAGAGTAGTACCTGTTCTCTAATATATAATAGGTACGGTATTATAGCATCTTAAAATTAAAGTAAAAAAATTAAACTGTTAGTAGGTAATGTTACATTGCCTACTAACAGTTACCGTTACCCGCTACTATAGGTACTGCACTGTTCAATTTATTTTCTTCGTAAGTTGGTACACGAGAGGGTAATGTTAGCGAGTTTGCATTTTGGGTAAATGCGTTTTGGCCGGGCCTTTGTGGCCGGGTTTCACGTAACTCTCCACTCACACATGCACGCGAAACGTACATTTGCCAATTACGTATTCAGCTTGTATTTTTTACAGGACAACGAATTAATGTGTACTTCATTATAGAAAGATATTGTGATCCTATTGCAGAGCTAAGTATCTAAGGGCAGGTTTTTAATCATCCGATGTGTCGGATAGCTTTCATATTTTTCATCAAGCGGCAGAGACAAACAATCATAATACATATTAGTAATAGTTTACTAATATTATAAATGTGAAAGATGTGACGATATATGGATGGATGTTTGTTCCTCTTTCAACCTACCGAACGGATTTCGATGAAATTTGGTATGGTAGTAGTTTAGGCTCTGGATTAAAACATATGCTACTTTTTATCCCGGAATACTGTATTCCCGCGGGATACCTGATACTATATTTACGCGGGCGGAGCCGCGGGCAAGGGCTAGTTTCTAATAATTTACCCATGATGATTGAAAATAGGCACTAAACAATTAACTAATTAGTTACTTATTTTAGTAATTACTAAATACTAAGCATAGCAACTGATACTTTTAGGTTTCGAAATTAGTATGTAATTTGACTTGAACGCTACGAATAAAAAATATATTTGTAACACTAGCTTGAATGATTGTAGCGCAGTAGCGCAGATACATATTCTTACAATGTGTACATTGTAAGAATATGTATCTGCGCTACTAAATCAGTTCATTTTTATGGAATAACATCAAGCCTATCTTGTCCTGGATACCGATTATGCAAATTGCATCATTACATGCTCATGAGTAGAGATTTCTTGTTTATTTATTTTATGAATTTATTATAAATATATTTATTTATTTATTATGAATTAATTACGTTTCGGCTACGTATTTGCCGTGGCCACGGGAGGACTGTCGTCCGATGACCATGGTTGCTGTAAATTAGTTTTATTTTGAAACTGGCTTTGCCTGCGGCTCCGCCCGCGTAAATACAATATCCCACGGAAACACTGTACTTTTTTGATATAAATAAACTACTACCATACGAAATTTCACCGAGATCCGTTCAGTAGTTTTTGCGTGATAAGTAACAAACATTCATCCATTCAACTTACCACGGGAGCAGATTGACGTGGTGTGAAAGCGTATTATATTATAATTATTAATAGGGTAGTAATGAGTCGGATTAGTTTCAAATGTATTTTTGGTCCTCCAGACTCCGTCGCGGGTTCCGTCACCGCGGCGTGATGGTGCTGCCGCGGCAGACGTGCGGGCTGTTCACGCACACGCTGCTGCTGGAGCGGTACCCGGGCGGCCGGCAGCGCCTCGACCGCAGCATACAGGGCGGCGAGCTGTTCCAGACCGTCGTCAACAACCCCGTAAGTACACAATAGAAGGCGGACCAATTAGCGCCGCAATCCTGAATTGCGCTATCGAAGTTTTCTAAGATCGGCGCTATATATACAACAGCTGAAATTACTACAGGTGGGCTTCGGCCTGACCGGGCATAGTACCTCGCTCGGTCGGAGATCGGGATTTGGGGCTTGCAACGACTATTCCCACAAGACCACACAAGATCTACTAGTGATGTGCAGAGTAACCGGTGTCCGTATCCGTGGATCTACATTTTTTAGGATCCAAAATGTCACCAGTATCTACAGAAAACATGTATATGCATGTGCACATACGTTGGTATCCCATAAAATCGGTTAAACATGTTGGCCGAGCGTTACCGAGCGATGGATGGCCAACGCCAACATGTAAACTGCCGATTTGCCTTGCCTTCTCATCGCTGGGTAACGCTCGCCTAGTTGGCCGAGTGAATCCCAGCGCCTACATGTACATAACTCATTTGGCCCAACTTGTTCGCTCTCCGTCACTCGTGATCACTTGCCTCACTTCGGACCGGTGTCGATTTTTGTGCACAAATCAAATGCGCTCCTCCAATGTTTATATTGTCTATATTAGTTGTCGAACTGGACATACTTCTTGTACCTATTTTTCGACGCTCGCATTGGCCTACACTGGGCCAACATGTTGTATAGCAGACTTAAAATGAAGCAAAGACTAGGTACAAACGTCTAGATACAGATTAAAGACCACACACCTCTTTAGCTGTTTAATAATAATTATTATGAAATCTGTCTTGCCTTTGCGGCTCTGCCTTACCAATTGCTAGTGTAGGGAAAATTAATAATATGCTTGATTGACACTAATTTAAAGAGTTTAAAAAAATATTACCTTTGGAGTTTGGACTTTATAGGTAGATAAACACTTTTAGATATTTCATGTTTTTGTAAGCTACAAATATGTACATACCTTTACAAAATATTTAAAAAAAAATAGTAAAATATAACGCACGTTCATTTTAGTGAAAAAATATTGGAAATTCATGAAAAAAGGGGCCACGTTCCCGCGGCAGTGAACTAAAGAGCATTCAATTTTAAAGTGTATTAAGTTATAAAGTTTCGGTTTATTGGAGTTTCCAATTCATCTGTCGTAGTGTTGTGACATAGCGCGAAGTTCGCTGCAGTCCGAATGGCTGGAGACGAAGTTCGGGAGTTCTATGAGGTGGAAAACAGTGGGATCGTGCTTAACCGCGGGATGCGATGCACATTTATTTGTTTTGTATTCTAAATTGCATTGGATCTTCTAGTTTAGTTATTTGTATGTTCAGGGCTTGTTTAACAATAGGGGAGATGACTACATCTAAAATATTTGGTTTCATTAATAATATACTCAGAAATGTTTAGGTTACTACTTGGTAAATGTAAAAAAATATATTATTTTATGTGTAGTTTATTAATTCGATACATCTATAAAATACATAAAGTTTTTTTTTTGCTAAATTAGTAAACAAAACCTATAACAAAACTGACAACACATACAAAAACATTCATTATGGTAAGTATGAACTTAAACGCACAAATGTCGGAGATATTTACAATTAATATGTTCCTGCGGCCTTATACTTCATATATAGTTTTACCCACGTGTGACGTCACAGCTAGGTACGACTTTAGTATGGAGTGTTTTTGCGAACTTAGACTTGCTTAGAAAGAGAATTGACTAGAACTTATGAGACTTGCGAAATTTAGTATACAATTAGCTGTACCTTTGAAAATATTGACTTTTGATATACTGTTTCTTCTGAGAAGTTACTCATATAATATATGAGTACTATTCATTTATGCAACGAAAAATGCTGTCATCTAGCCTTATTGCTAAGGTACTAACCTTAGTGTGGAAAAGCTTATCCGGAAGTGTTGTCGCTGCTTACTTTATAGGTACCTACTGAACGACAGAGACAAAACATGCCAATAAGCTATTTGACATTTATCGGTAGATCGTGAAACAGGTCCTAAATGTCGTAATGATATTTTTCGTCATTGTTTCAACGAGAACATTATATTAAATACAGGAAAACTACGTTTCTAATGTCTTTCGTGTATCGACGTTTTTCACACATCGTCTGTGATTTTCATAGAAAAACCCATGATTACCGCGGGCTTTTAGTAAACGTAGTCATACCTGTACTTAGATTATTCTAAGTAATGCGAGTTTCTCACACCGCGGCGCCGGTTCTTCTCGCCGGGCTAGTTACCGATGGCAGGCCATGATGTAGGACAGTTCTATTTGTTAATAATAACTTATATAGAAATAAAGTATCTTTATAAATTTTATAATGGCAGTTTATAGTACGATTTAAAAAAAAATACAATATTCTTTGTGCATGAACATGAAAAAATACTAGATAATAATTTGTAGATTGACAATGGTGAGTTATCGTAGCATATTATTACTAGACCTAGCTAGATTAATGTTTCCCCTCCGAAACGCCATGTAGGTATACTAAATTTCATGGTAATACTTAGCTCGCTTAAAGTATAACATTACTTAGGTTAAAATTTAATCTTGATAAAGTAATGCATAGTATGCATAGTACTCGTAGTTGTAGATGTATTAACCGCGCTCAAATTCTAAGAATTAGGAACTGAAAGGCTTGGTGAAAATACATTAATATTTTTGCATATTGAATTGTATTTACTACTCAAATTAGACTTTTTACTCAGCATATATTTTTAGGTACACATGTTTGTATGTATAATGTATAATTTATAACTTTTTATTCTGAAATTAAGAACTGTATGATTCAGGATTCGCATGTACCACAATTTTCTGTTGAATCAGAGCTTTTTAAAGTCGTAAGCTGAAAATATGTTATAGCAATATTTTTAATATCCAATAAAAGCAAAGCTATTGTAAAAAAAATATTTGAATCGAGCAACATAACCGTCGGAGATGCGAGCGGTAATAATAAACAATGTCCCCTTAAACTGGTTGGAAAATTGAATTTTATTGTGCCGTTCGGATACGTGCGGATACTTGCGACTAGGGCTGTCACGCGTCCGGCAAGAACCGGACACAGTCCGACTTGTCCGGCCTAATTATCTATATGGTGTCCGTCCACGTTTTTTCGGCTTTGTTACTAGGCTTTTATCAGGATTTTTTTTTTATTTGTCCCACATATTTTGTCACAAATAATATATTGCTTTCCGCTCCGCCTGCCTCAATTTGTACCTATAATTACATACTTACCTACTATGGTAGCTCAACAAGCCAAACATCTTGGCCTAAAGAGTAACTTTCGGCTAGTCTTGTTTCGTTTTTTGCTGGTTTCGAGTTTGGGTGAGTGGACGCAGACTAAAAATAAAGTTTCCCGGTTTTAACCCAATTATCATCCGGCCATACTATCCGGAATTGTCTGCTTTACGAGCTGGCAACCCTAGTTGCGGATACGTGTGCGGTCGGTCAACACTCGTTACGGGTAACGAGCGACGGTCGAGTGCTCTAAACGATCATCAATAACCCGCCGCGCACTAGCGCCGAGTATGTCTGTCAATATGCTGGATACAATTTGTCTATAGACTGTGATGAAAGCTTTACTTTTGTGTACCCGGCCAAAAAGAATGGCCCACCTTTTAAAAGAGATAATCGGGTAATGTCAAATTTCTGATTACGCTCCTTAAATATTTTTGTTTTAAGACCACCCTGTGGAACTTTCCAGATGTCTGTCTGCTAAGCTTCTGGTTTTAGCATTTCTATAATTGGATGCTGATAATAATCAATACTGTGTCAACCTACAAAATTACTAAAATCAAGATGATGATACTAATCGCTTTTTCGGGCGATAAACTATAATTTTATAAATAGTGTTAAGTGAATTAAATCATTTTAGTACTGAAAAACTGAACACGATTTTCTCAAAATGGCTATCTAGTAGGTTGACACATTGCTTATCAGCGTCCAATTTGCCCTAGAATATCGAGCAGTTGCCACTTACGATATTATTTCCGTACGCATGACGATTTAAAGGTGGCTCAGATTACAGGAGATTAAGAAATTTTCTAATCTAAGGACAGGAATTTTGAATTTACCTTTATCACGTACTTACATAGAGTTCTTTTGAAGAAAATTTTGAGTAATGATTGAAATGACCTGTAGAAAATGTAAATAAGTCCTCTCCTTTATTATCCGCCCACCTGAAAAAATTAAAGCTCCTAAGTATTCGATTAAAATCTCCAAAGGAGCGTAAGAAAATATCACAAATGTTAGCAAATAATGTTTGCTCAATATAGGGACAAAAATATCACAAGGGCTCTGTTTCACCACTTTATCCGAAGAACCCTACGGTTTGTGGACACGATCCATCATGAGTGTCGCCGGTCATGATTAATAACTTTTTAAAATATTCCCGTCCATTTTCAGTCGTTTTCATACACTGCAAAAAATTCCTAAACTCACAATAGTTTTTATGCATTAATTTCGTGTCCCGCGTGACTTTGTTTGTTAAATACGTTGTGCAGATCGCAGACTGAATAAAAATAACCTTAAATTCATAACTAGCATTAATTCCCCGCAGCTTCGCCCGCGAAATCCATACTATATACTATATATACTATCCATACTAATATTATAAATGCGAAAGTGTGTCTGTCTGTCTGTCTGTCTGTTACCTCTTCACGCTTTAACTGCTGAACCGATTTTGATGAAATTTGGTACAGAGATACTTTGAGTCCTGGAAAAGGACATAGGATACTTTTTGTCCCAAAAATTTGCGGTGTTCCCGAGGGATAATGTATTATTATTGTGTGTACTTTGACTGTCTTTTACTGCTAAACGGTTGAATTGATTTGAATGAAATTTGGTATGGCAGTGGTTTATGCTTTGGACAAACGCGCAGTCTACTTTTTATCCCAAAAATATACAGTGTGCCCGAAGGATAATGTTTTAATTTGTGTACATCCATACTTCCATATCCATCCATACTAATATTATAAATGCGAAAGTGTGTCTGTCTGTCTGTCTGTTACCTCTTCACGCTTTGACCGCTGAACCGATTTTGATGAAATTTGGTACAGAGATACTTTGAGTCCTGGGAAAGGACATAGGATATTTTTTGTCCCAAAAATTTGCGGTGTTCCCGAGGGATAATGTATTATTATTGTGTGTACTTTGACTGTCTTTTACTGCTAAACGGTTGAATTGATTTGAATGAAATTTGGTATGGCAGTGGTTTATGCTTTGGACAAACGCGCAGTCTACTTTTTTCCCAAAAAGATAGAGTCTTCCCAAGGGATAATGTATTATTTTGTGTACTTTGACTGTATTTTACTGCTAAAAGGTTGAATTGATTTGAATGAAATTTTGTATGGTAGTTGTTTATGCTTTGGACAAACGTGCAGTTTACTTTTTATCCCAAAAAGATATATAATAGTGTTCCCGAGGGATAATGTAGTGTTGTGTATATTTTTTTAATGTCTTTCAAAGCTTATGAGTTTAAACCATTTAAATGAAATATGGTATGATAGTGCTTCGGACAAACAATTAGTAATTAAATAGAGAACGTAAGATAAGGAAGATACAGATTTAACTTAGAGTACAGTCGGGAGTGGTCTAATTTCTCGCGGGCGGAGCCGCGGGCAAAAGCTAGTAAGGTTATAAAATTTCATCCCCTTTTTTACCCCCTTAGGGGTTACGTCATAAATGAAGTAGGATTAATTTTTAAAAATATTAAGGAAGAATTTTTAAAAATTCAACCCACAAGGGGGTTAAAAAGGGGATGATTTTTTTTTTTAAATACGTGTGCTAAATTAAAAATTTCTGGCCTTGAGGATTTGGCCTGCGAGGACGTAGTTAATACATCAGTCAATCAGCTTTGCTTTTATATAGAAAATGTTTTTCTTTGTATTTTAGTGGACACCTAAGTACCTATATCTCAGCTGTAATGTTAGGGCGATACTTTTTTTTAAGTAAGAGCAAGATAGCCTATGGGTAACGATTGAATTTAGATATTTTTAGTATGAGCAAGAAAGATAGCCTATGGGTTTTGGACTATTGAGTGGCATATCTAGGTACAATATTGGCAAAGATCCTGCTCGACCAGCTTCAACATTTTCCTTTATATTTAAACACAAAGGAAGTGATCGCATAGACTGCAGATGTGAAGTATGTATTTACACGTTTCATATTATGCCTGATCGATCTGCATCTTGTTCGATGGTACATAAAGTTGTGATTATCTCGGCTAGTTGGCCCGGATAAAATAAAGTAACTCCCAACCAACCTTACATTATTGGACTGATTTTTAAAGGCCTACTTACATCTTCTAAATATATAAAAGGCAAACCTGACTGACTCATCTATCAACGCACAGCCGAAACTACTGAACGGATTTTGCTGAAATTTGGTATACAGATAATGACGTAGGCATCCGCTAAGAAAGGATTCTTAAAAAATTCGCTCCCTAAGGGGGCGAAAAATGGGTTAAAACTTTGTATGTATCGAACTCTACGCGAACAAAGACGCGGGCAAAAGCTAGTAAAAAACAAACACATGTTTTCTATTTCAGCAATGATTTCTTTGTGTCATAATATCATAAGAAAATGTTCTACAACAAACAACAATACAACTTTTAGTCTCTTAAGAGTGTAGTCACAAAGGCTTAAACTGTAAACTTTAAATGATAAGTCAGACTTCTTTATTCTTTGCGGTTCGTACGTGAGACAGGTCTATTATTTGGTCTTCACAGAGATGGCATGGGTCGTACAATACACTACTAGGCTTTGTGCAAGACAGATAGTCCTTTGTTACAAGTACGTACATTAAGTACAGACGGAGGAACTGAAAATGTTCATATAGTTGGTTATGTATTTATATGGAACTAGGTTTTATTTTATTTTCTTAGACAAACAAAATATTGTTTTGTGTAAGTTTTCAAAAAGATAATATAAGGTGACATGGGACAAGAAAATAATATTTATTTTCTCTCTAGGTAAACTACCTTCCCTTATCTAAAGGCCAGTTCACACCGCGTAACGCCGGCGCGTTTTTAAGATAGCTACTGGAAATTGACACTTATTCACTACACAATAAGATAGACACAAGATCGTTTCATAAAATTATGAGATTGGTCATACACTGCACATGCTGCATATTCGAACTCTTACATTGAAACGTGTATCTTTTGTGAAGTGAATACATTTCTGCCGTCCTCAAACTAAAAGGCGGCTAAATGACACTAATAGTTTTTGAGGTAGAGCTAAAAATGTGGGATTATTTTGAAATTGATGCTAGTGATTTTGTATAAACAATTGTTAATGTTGTTGTGAATGTCTTATGACAACATTAACAATTGTTGATAGAAAATAACTAGCATCAATTTCAAAATAATCCCGTGTTTTTAGCTCTACCTCAAAAACTCTTTGTGTCATTTAGCCGCCTTTTAGTTTAAGGATGGCAGATTTCAATTTTGATTATCTACCTTAAAAGTGCAGCGTCGTGTCGCGTATCGTTTCGTTTCGGTGTGACTTGACCCTAACAATATATCTATATCTATGGACGCTTCACACCACATCAATCTGCCCCATGCTAAGTATCCGAAGAACTTGTGTTACAGGTACCAGATAACGGGAAGTATATTTAATACACATCCCAGGAACACAGAAAATATTTTTGTCCCTTCGGCGGGATTCGAACCCGCGACCCCCGGCTTGAGCACCAACGCGCTGAACCACTGGACCACAGCTAATGTCTAATAAAAATACCTAAACAATATCTTAAAATCGTACTCTATTGACGGGATATGTTGGCCTTATTCCCTTAAGTAACTTATGTATCTAGTTCAACGAGGCTAGCTGTATACGGGCGTCTCAAAAAACAATGAGATCGGAAGTCCAGCCAAAGTGCCCCCGGGGGCGCCCGAATTGCCCCTATGTAACTCCATTTACTTAGCTGCTTCCAAATAAAAAATAAAATCTTACTGCTCTACGGAGACTCGGTATTTATTTAGACGAACGGTTTTCCCATTCATTCTACTCTGACTACCCCATTTGTGGCATAATTGTTATGAAATAAAGTAAAACTTAATAATAATGTATGTACGTCATGATCGCTCTAAATGACTGAAGATTATGTCTAGTATCAGTGTAGCCAAGTGTAATCACAGACGACGAATAAACTATAATATTGTAACGGGATTATGGTTCTTTGATTATGGCCCGATATTCGGTGTAAAACGCCAGTTTCCTCTGAGGGAGTTTATTCGCTTCGAATTTCCACATTAACACAGGTCTGGTCTTTGAACTCGCCGAAATGTCCAAATCGCAAGCAGTCGTAACCGCAATTCGTAGCCGGAGTCGCAGAGAGTAACAATATTTTATGTCAAGATAAAATATCGCTAGCTATACAGTTTGTATGAACTATCATAGACGGCTAAGATACTATATATTTTCATATTACGCACTGTAATATGAAATAATAATATCTAGGCATCTTAAGATACAATATTATTTCTCTTTGTTCTTCTACGCGAGACAATACGAACTTTGCCTCGCCCAGAAGCCATCCTAGCAGGTCTAAAATGGTCTTCCTCCTCGTGGTGTCCCTGGGCAACGCCTGGGTGCGCCACTCCGCTCTCTACACGGGGTGAGGCACTCAGGCGGCTGATCGCCGGTCTTTCACTATCTCAGGTCTTAAATGGTCACATTAATTGAATCGTAATATGAAACAAATTTTTGAAGAAGTTAACCTTACAGTAACTTCTAACAATCAAAACTATTATGACAGTTTCCAAAAGAAATGGGTAAAATGGTTCACATTATAAGGATTGCTTAAGGTAGCATTACGATGCACGTGACGCGCGACACAAGATCACGACCCGAGACCGGAATAGGGTCGTGGAGCCACTGTTTAGTATGAAATTATATAGAGCACTAAACAATTCCCGCGACCCGTGACGCGCGACCTCGCGACCCGATCGCGTCGGCAGCGGCCTTAAGAGTACATTTTTTAAAAGTTGATGTTTTATAGTACGATTCATTTAATGTGGCCATTTAAGGATGGGACTATATGATGCGGAACCTAGCGGGCTCGGGAAAATTTAGAGCACTGAAAATAGAACTTTGTGCTGATACAATAGAGTTGAAAATATATTGTATTAGCGAAGAGTTCTTTTTTCAGTGCTCTAAATTTGCCTTGGACCTGCAGAAGAGAACGAGCTCGCATGGCAGCCGCTCATAATGAATAATAATCGCAACTCTCTTGAGAGTCAATACGTACTTATCTACTCGGTTATTTGTATCCGTCGGGAAAGCGTTCATGTAGCTAACACATTAATAATAATAACTCTCCACCGATCTTGGTGACGGTGGCCGGTTTAATTGAAACCAGGTCAGTTACGCAGGAGTAATTTTATAGTGCCCAAATGTGTGCGCAGTACACAAGAGCACTCTCTGTTCCTTTTACTCTCGTAATCCAGTGGGACGGATAACCGACACGACTGACGAGAGATGAGGCACAGGTCTGACTTTTTACATGCCCATCCGACGCATGGATCATCTTTCTTGTCAGACAATCAGGTGATCAGCCTGCATTGTCCTAACCAAACTTGGAAACAACATTTTTTGTTGTTCCCATGCGGGAATCGAACCCACGACCTCCGAGTCGAGAGCCAATGCTCTAACCACTAGACCACGGAGGCTAACACATTAAAACCTCTTTGTCCCCAGATCAACATCTTCATGACGCACATGTCTAACTACGGCAACGACCGGCTCGCGCTGTACACCTTCGAGTCGGTGGTGAAGTTCCTGCGGTGCTGGACCAACGTGCGCCTGGCTTCCGCGCCGCCGCTCGCCCTCGCCGACAAGTACTTCCAGATGCGGCCCGACGAGCTCAGCCCGCTGTGGGGGGTGAGTAGTAACCGACCGATTTAAAAAGTCGTATAGTAGAACCACAGAGTAGAAAATATATATACTTACGAACAGATAAACATCTTTCATAGAACGATCCAAATCGATCCAAATTTGAATTTTCAAGTACACGTTATAATAAAGTTAGGTCGCCTAAAATCGGATGTGACATAAGATCGGATGCATGGAATAACTCACAAACTAGGCAATATTTTCTACTGCTGGCAAAACTACTAGATCCGCCATTTTATACTGCCCCTCTCCTCGTACTGTGGCCGGCCAGCGACCAGACGGGACGTGCACACAAGTGATTCGGCAGAAAAGGTGTATTTGTGGAATTTCCTCGCCGTAAGTCTAGATGTTTTCCTAATGTGTAATTTATTAATAATGGTATAAAGTGCAGATAATACATTGTCCGATTTTCCACTGAAATGTTTTTTTCTTCAATGTGGTAAATTGAAAAAAGCCTGCTTTTTAGACGCTTAAATTGCTTAGAAATATAGCAAAAACCGCAAAAGCGCAAACCAAGAATTAGTGGTTGAACAATATTTCTTTGTCGTCAATTTACATTGTCATTTGAAAAACTTCCAAAAGTTTCGGCTAAAGATCGGAATCTTACGCGAACGGATCTAGATACTCGCATCTTATACAATAGAATAAATATGTAATGTACATCACGTGAATCTAATCCCATGCTAAGTTAATACTTGTTATTAAGAGATGGTGTAACTTTTTCTTGTTAGAAGAGTTTTTCTGTCAAATGTACGTCATAGCCGATTCTTAGTTTGAAATCATTTAATTATTTTAGCGGTTCAAGCTAAAATAATATGATCTTTGTAAAATTCAACAGATCATTGTTGCTACGTTTCCTAAATCAAAAGTGGCTCTTCCAAAAGGAATAGTATAACAACTAACAACAACAACAAAAAACTTTTGTAATTTCAACATATTGTATCCAAAAATATAAATAATACTAGAGAGTTGATTGATGATTTATTTTTATACATTTTTTATCCCATAGCTTTGTTAGATGAATAATTACAATGTAGCATTTTTGAATGTGTCGTTGAAAAATTCAATTCATTGCGACCCGTCAAAATATATTAATCATATTCACCGATATTAAAACGTCCCTGATTCAATTTGCGAGATTGATTCTCGGTATGTTTCATACACTAATGACGCGGGGCTTACAAAAAATGTAAAGCTTTTCCACGTTGATAGATACGAAAACTGTTTCTACGATACTTTTAACAGATTATTTTTAACATGTCCTATCACTGCGGTTCATACGAATATGTTTTCACAAATCAGGCTTCATTTGAAAATATTTCACAAATGAAATGTTATTCTATTGTGCGTATGTGTATTATTATTCTATTGTATTCACCTTTTAGTGAACTGCGAGTACTTATAATAATAGTATTTAAGTTTGCAGTGAGTCAGCATTGCAAATGTCAAAATTTACCAATGGCTACTAAACCGTTTTAACATTAACTGGACAGACGACTACATGTAAAATATTTAGTTTAATAATTTGTATACTCTGAAATGTTGAGGTATTTCTACTTGGTAAAAGATAACGTAAAAAATTAAATATTTTTTGTGTGGTTGTTTCAATTTTTTTGCTAAATTAGTAAAAAAAACCCTTCATCATTAGGTACTTTACTTACATGATATTATATAACATTCGTTACAGTAAGTTTGAATTTTAAACGCACAAATTTCGGAGATGATATCATGATACCAATATATTCCTGTGGGCTTATTTATATTTCATACACTTTTACCTAATAGTGACGTCACAGTAAAGGTAGCCTTCCGATGCACGCGACGAGACCGCGACCCGAGACCGAATTAGGGTCGGAGCCACTGCTTAGTATGAATTTATATGGAGCACACCGCGACCCGAGACCGACATAGGGTCGCGGAGCCACTGCTTAGTATGAATTTATATGGAGCACACCGCGACCCGAGACCGACATAGGGTCGCGGAGCCACTGCTTAGTATGAATTTATATGGAGCACACCGCGACCCGAGACCGAATTAGGGTCGGAGCCACTGCTTAGTATGAATTTATATGGAGCACACCGCGACCCGAGACCGACATAGGGTCGCGGAGCCACTGCTTAGTATGAATTTATATGGAGCACACCGCGACCCGAGACCGACATAGGGTCGCGGAGCCACTGCTTAGTATGAATTTATATGGAGCACACCGCGACCCGAGACCGACATAGGGTCGCGGAGCCACTGCTTAGTATGAATTTATATGGAGCACACCGCGACCCGAGACCGACATAGGGTCGCGGAGCCACTGCTTAGTATGAATTTATATGGAGCACACCGCGACCCGAGACCGACATAGGGTCGCGGAGCCACTGCTTAGTATGAATTTATATGGAGCACACCGCGACCCGAGACCGACATAGGGTCGCAGAGCCACTGCTTAGTATGAATTTATATGGAGCACACCGCGACCCGAGACCGACATAGGGTCGCGGAGCCACTGCTTAGTATGAATTTATATGGAGCACACCGCGACCCGAGACCGACATAGGGTCGCGGAGCCACTGCTTAGTATGAATTTATATGGAGCACACCGCGACCCGAGACCGAATTAGGGTCGGAGCCACTGCTTAGTATGAATTTATATGGAGCACACCGCGACCCGAGACCGACATAGGGTCGCGGAGCCACTGCTTAGTATGAATTTATATGGAGCACACCGCGACCCGAGACCGACATAGGGTCGCGGAGCCACTGCTTAGTATGAATTTATATGGAGCACACCGCGACCCGAGACCGAATTAGGGTCGGAGCCACTGCTTAGTATGAATTTATATGGAGCACACCGCGACCCGAGACCGACATAGGGTCGCGGAGCCACTGCTTAGTATGAATTTATATGGAGCACACCGCGACCCGAGACCGACATAGGGTCGCGGAGCCACTGCTTAGTATGAATTTATATGGAGCACACCGCGACCCGAGACCGAATTAGGGTCGGAGCCACTGCTTAGTATGAATTTATATGGAGCACACCGCGACCCGAGACCGACATAGGGTCGCGGAGCCACTGCTTAGTATGAATTTATATGGAGCACACCGCGACCCGAGACCGACATAGGGTCGCGGAGCCACTGCTTAGTATGAATTTATATGGAGCACACCGCGACCCGAGACCGACATAGGGTCGCGGAGCCACTGCTTAGTATGAATTTATATGGAGCACACCGCGACCCGAGACCGAATTAGGGTCGGAGCCACTGCTTAGTATGAATTTATATGGAGCACACCGCGACCCGAGACCGACATAGGGTCGGAGCCACTGCTTAGTATGAATTTATATGGAGCACACCGCGACCCGAGACCGAATTAGGGTCGGAGCCACTGCTTAGTATGAATTTATATGGAGCACACCGCGACCCGAGACCGACATAGGGTCGCGGAGCCACTGCTTAGTATGAATTTATATGGAGCACACCGCGACCCGAGACCGACATAGGGTCGCGGAGCCACTGCTTAGTATGAATTTATATGGAGCACACCGCGACCCGAGACCGACATAGGGTCGCGGAGCCACTGCTTAGTATGAATTTATATGGAGCACACCGCGACCCGAGACCGACATAGGGTCGCGGAGCCACTGCTTAGTATGAATTTATATGGAGCACACCGCGACCCGAGACCGACATAGGGTCGCGGAGCCACTGCTTAGTATGAATTTATATGGAGCACACCGCGACCCGAGACCGACATAGGGTCGCGGAGCCACTGCTTAGTATGAATTTATATGGAGCACACCGCGACCCGAGACCGACATAGGGTCGCGGAGCCACTGCTTAGTATGAATTTATATGGAGCACTAAACAATCCCCGCGACCTGCGACGCGCGACCGGTGAGCGTAGCCAGAGAACCTGATTAGTTGGTTTTCTGGTCGCGGCAGCCCCATAGATCGGAAGGCTACCTTTAGGTACGACTTTTGTATAAAGCGTTTCCACAAAATTTTGTAAACAAATTGCTGTAGCTATAAAAATGTTGAGTTTAAAGTACCGTTTCTTCTGAGGAATTACTCTTACTTACGATTACTAATCATATATGCAATAAAAAGTTAGTCGTCTAGCGGCTAGCCTATTGAACTAGTGACTCACTGCAAACTCAAAGAGAATAGATATAGCACCAATTGAAAGATTTATATTGGACTCAAGATCTAAATGTCATTATAATAATGGGGACTCTCGTAAAACAAAAAGCCAACCCTAATATTTTAACCAAGTACGAGAGTGATACTAACCGCAAAGTATTCTCATATAATAACGTTAATATGACAAGAGTATTTCCAACAAACTTTGTTTTGAGTTAAGCTTAGCGCGGAAGGAGTTTTTTATCCCTACCCTATTTCCATGTTGACCGTACTTAGCGCATTAATTTCGTCGAAAATATTATTTGTGTTAAAATTTCCCGCGTTATCGTCGAGTAATCTTTTAATATGAGCACTCGCCGGGGTGTTCGCTCGCTTTATATTCTTTACCTCTAATTTTTGATGTTTATGGCGAAAGTTTTTGTCATTAGGTACGCCAAGTTTCGTATTTATGTGCTGTTTAATACCCAACAACTAATATTTGGTAATAAACATTAAATTATAGGGTGCCGATGAAAATTATGAGCCGATATGACTTGCTATATTAGGTACTGTTAAAATGGCCGTGCTAAAAGCACCAGAGGTAAATAATATATATTGTCTGCTATTATAAGCTGACACTTAAATGCATATGCCGATATATCTCAGCGAAAGTTTACTATCAATCAATCAATCGAGTGTTTTATTTGACAGAATATGGTACAAATGATGTTACAATTAATTTTACAATTGGTACAAACACATTCTGCCACATACGGCAAATATTAAAAAAACCTTAAAACTTTATAATTTTTATTTAATTCTTTATCATTCATATGATAATATACAGAGTAGTAGCATTTATTTAGTAATAGTTGAAATAGTCGTCTCTTAAGGTACCTTTCGGATGCACGCGACGCGTGACCCGAGACCGACATAGGGTCGCAGAGCCACTGCTTAGTATGAATTTATATGGAGCACTAAATAATCGCGACCAATAATCTCCGCGATCTGCAACGCGCGACCGGTGAGAGTGGCCTTAGCACCTGATTGGCTGGTTTGCTGGTCGCGGTCGGAAGATCATAGATCGGACGGCTACCTTTAAACGTACTGTGACTAATGACTATTCAATATTAATCAATGTTTTTTTTAAACAGAATCCCTGCGATGACATCCGACACAAACGCATCTGGTCCAAGAGCAAATGGTGCGACACCCTGCCGAAAATACTGATCATCGGACCGCAGAAGACGGGCAGCACCGCTCTTTACACGTTCCTGTCCATGCACCCGTCTCTCGTGCCCAACCTACCGAACCCTACGACCTACGAGGAGCTGCAGTTCTTCAATAATAACAACTATATGAAGGGACTCGACTGGTAAGTGTATTATATGCCAACCGAGATGGGTTAAAATAAATTGCCTTTTGCCGTTTGCGTTAAAATGTCTCCGGCGCAAAACACTTATAGTAGCAATACTAAATACATTCAAAAGGACGTATTCTCCAAATGACACAATCGCTTTACGGATAACGGACGGATCGCCTCATGGTAAGCGATTACCGCCGCCCATGAACACTCGCAACACTAGAGAAGTTATACCTATTTGTAATTCCTCTAGTGTTACGCTGCCTTAGTGAGGCGTTAAAATTTAATTACACACACTCTCACACACTCTACAATTCATTGCGCTTAAATAATGCAGCTTTTGTTTTGTAATGTATCTTACTTTTTCAGTTTTTCTTAAACGTTTTTTAAAGTCATCAATGTGTAAGCTCCTGTAGGCCTTCTGATGATGACTACGAGTATAATCCAAAAAAATGTATTTTTTGCGTTGGATAGTAAAAATAAAAAAAACTGGAAAATTCATCGACTGACATTACCAAAATCCTAGCAGAGAGCTTACGTTTTAGTCATGATGGAGGAAAGTTAGATAAGCCCGTTTCGCCCAATCATAATAACAGACATGAGTAATAAAACAACGGACATAAAAGAAGTGATGATCATAAGTTTGTGTCACAATTCAATCGAAAAACACTCTCGTCAGAACCGAACGATTCGCCGTTCGCAATGTGTGCTCTGTGCGTATAGAAATATATAGAATTGGCCACAAATCACGGCTGGTATTGCAGGGTTCTGTCATTTCTATACATTTTTATGTGTCGGCCGATGCACACGATTACATAAATTCTCGAATTGCCTTTGTCTAGTCTTTTAAATTTTATTTTAGCCGATCGAAATTTATTGAAATAAAACATACAATTTTTAGTTTCCGTGGGTGCGGCGTAATTTAACTTCGGGTGTAAATACGTTGAAAAATAAGGCAACTGCGTGATTTGAACGATAGGTTTAGGTATTGCTTTTTTAATGTATTCAACCAAACATTGTGCGATTATGATTTCGCTCAAAATAATTTTCTTAAGAAAATTTATCAAAACTTTTTAGCTAGGAAAGATACAAGTTTCTACCTCTTTTAGTTGCCAGGTATGGGGAAGCCACCCCTAAAATACAAAATTATAATTATTTTATGATGACAAAAATAAAGTTTATAGGAATCTGTACATAACTAAGCAAAATTTCGTCAATTTATATTCATAATACCGAAGTTATCAAGGTGTCCTCCCTTCACAGGCAGAAAGAGCGAAACTATAAGAGTTCCTTGTAGACTACGGAACCCTAAATGCCGTATTGTATTTTCACTCATTTTATCATTTTCGTAGAACATTCGAGAAAGTGTCAAATGCGGCTACTTAGGCTGAGGCTTGGGCACAAAATACATTAATCAAAACTAAAGAGTTTCGTTTTTCTAAGCGATAACTGAAACAAAAGAGACACCCTGTCACCCCCCGACGAAACTCAAACGATTTTTTTCTTTTATCCGTGTAATCTGATAGCGTGTCAGCCGAGTAATCGAAGTGCCACTCAAAAATCGATTATAAAAAGATGGAATACTTAATCGTTTATCAAACAGTGGCTCCTCAATATTGTTTTTCATGGCGGGTTTTTTTTTTTAAGCAAAACGCATACGGTTTTGAATAGCTGTATAAAATTTAGTCTAAATCGTTGTGAATCAATTGTACTTTAATTATTGTCAGTAGTCACATATCACTTAATCATTAATCAGTATAAAACTTTTCCTGTATCAGTACAGTAAAAGTAATTTATTAATGACCCTCGGCAATCATCTTATTTCTATGGCAATGACAGATGATGTATGAAAAACTATTTTTAATGGACTAGGAGACAGACAGATCGCCTGATGGTAAGTGATTACCGCCGCCCATCGATAGTCGCCACACCAGAGGAGTTACAAGCGTAACTCCTCTGGTGTTGCGCACTTAAGTTCCTTAATATCCCCAAGACCCATGGGCTATGGGAAAGCTCAACTCGGCGAAAGTTTTTTTACGCTGGTTTTCTGTCAGGCCGTGTTATCTATCTGGCTCTTCCACGTAAAGACGATAGCCGCAAGCCATTTGAAATTTGGTAGTATTGTAATTTATTTGAATTTCTGAAATTCTATAAGTAACGTTTTCTGTTTTATTCAACTATAATCAGCCTCTACGATAATTGTCTATTGAATCAATCGCTTGTTACGATCCATTGGAATAACCCCATTCGTGTAATCTTCTTGTGTTATTGGCACTCGACCCAAATGTACACTTCCCGAGCTCCTGTCTCCGACCGTTTCCGAAATACGACTCCATAAAATAATAGAGTTTACGAACAACGATAGAATTCTACTATAGAAAGATATTTAGGATTGCAAATATGTTCCAAACTTTTTTATCTGAATTGGGAACACGTACGACTGGTTATTTTAATGTGTCCCTACTTCCAAGAAGTGGTATTTAAGAGCATTGATGGGCGCGAGACTCAGATTTCACGAAAAACGCTACTTTTCAAATGCGTCTATATCTAACAAAAACTTGTAATTCTGATTTTTACATGAAAAAAAACATTAGAAAATATTGTATTCTAATTTTTCACTTATCATTTATTTTAAAATAATTTCAAACTTTTGAATAAAACTGACAAAACTAACCAGAAGTTTTTACAACTTTAGGTTCAGGGGCAATTTCAAAACATATAATAGCTAAAACCGCTTACATTTTTTAAAAACAAAAAATCTTTACAAACTTGTTGGATCCTCTTCTAGATTATCTATTTGTCAGATTATTTTTACAAACTTGTTGGATCCTCTTCTAGATTATCTATTTTTCAGATTATTTTTATATACGTTTCTATCTCATAAAAATAAAATTTAAAGAATGCGAAATTATCAGGAATTATAGTTATTTAAAATGATGATATTTATGTATTTTACTTGCTCCTTTTGTTTCTTACTTACATAATCTATGAGAAGAACCTTTTATCTATAATATGCTATTTAAATTTTTAACTAAATTCGTCAAACTAATTTAGTTAAAAATTTAAATAGCATATTATAGATAAAAGGTTCTTCTCATAGATTATGTAAGTAAGAAACAAAAGGAGCAAGTAAAATACATAAATATCATCATTTTAAATAACTATAATTCCTAAAAAAATTTTAAAAAAAAGAATAACCAGTTTTTGTTAGATATAGACGCATTTGAAAAGTAGCGTTTTTCGTGAAATCTGAGTCGCGCGCCGATCAATGCTCTTAACCCTTTGTATGCATGGGATAGGTCCAAAAATCCCAAATTAGCTATTTTGAATTAACTTGTTACACATAATAAGTATAAACATGGCACCGTCAAAACAACCCTACCTGGTATTAGTCATGACATAATAAAGAGTTGAATAAATATTTCACCCTCGTCGCCCTAAAACGAGACATATATGGTAATAGGGCGACACCCTTCAGGTCGCGCCCTTATTGGTTCCAATGTGCGTAATACGACCTTTATTAGCCGACCTTTTGGTAATTAACAATTTAATTAGCGGGTCCCTATTAAACTATGGTATCTACTTATTCTGCGTAGGACGTGATGCCTTATTATATTTTTTTTTTGCATAAAGGCTGTTGAATATGATTGTTTTTAAAGTAATTCTTATTGTGGTACTTTTAAAATGTACTATGTTTTTATTTTTTATTACCAACCAACGAATAAATCAAACAATTTGTGCCGTTTTACTTACATTAATAATAAGTAAATATATCTTATCTAATAGTTCCTTTGCCTAAGTAAACAGACTGGTCACTTTCAAAGGAAATTTCGTCTCACCTATATAATTTCTCACGATCGATACAAACTAATAATTATAATGAAGTTGTACAAGGTACAAGTTGTTTAAGATTCAGTCGGCGACTCGCCAAGTTTCTCCGAAGGCCGCTGTGGGGTTAAGACCTAGTAGGGGAAATCAAACGGCAGTAATGAAAGCTGCCATTGTAGTGCAAATGGCCGACCCCGTGCTGATATTATATTGTTAGGACAGAACGGCCTTATGTGAAAAATCCTTTTAGGGTCAGTTGACACTGTAACGAGACGATACGCGACGCGGCACTGCATTTTTAAGATGAGAAGAAGCTATTAAAAGTTGAACTTATTCATCACACAAAAAAGATACACACACGTTTCATATGACATCAGTCATACACTGCACATGCACTGCAGCAACTTGGTATTCTACCTCTTAGTTCACACCGATACGAGACAAAACGCGACGGGGTGCTGCATTTTATAAATAGGGATTCAAAATTGAACTTTATTCACTATGCAATAAGATACAAGTTTGATGGCAAGAGTTAGAATCTCAAACTGCACCGCTCTGCATAGCGCGGCCCTACTCTTGCAGTGAAACGTATATCTTGTGTGCTGAATAAATGCAGCGCCGTATCCCGTGTCGTCACGTTTCGTTGTGAGCTAACCCTTACAATGAAACGTGCATCTTCTTGTATAAAGAATAAACTTAAATTTTGAATAGCTAATTTAAAAATTAATCGCTGCATCGCGTATCGTTTCGTTTCTGTGTAAATTGTCCCTCAAACCATTACGCAGCAGGTATCGTTTGTCGGCAAATGGTATCATGTAATATGTTTGATGCTATTGATATGCGTGAGTTGCAGTTTTAATACAACCTTCGCAATTTTCACTAATAATAATATATGTCATTCCTCACTATGTTATCGTCCTCGGATTCGTTCGCTATAACAATCGAATAGAAATCTCTGCGGTTTTCAAAGATTTCAGAACTAAAGGCTTATGACATACATATTAAGACGGATCAAATCTTCATACAATATAAAACGTTACGCCATCTTGGTTTTCACCATACTTACCTCAAATGTCACCCATCTTGATTTCACCATCCCTTAAAATATTATGTCAAAATGGACCCAAAAACTCCAAAGGGAGGACTTTTTTGCCTTAACATGCCACGTCTTTATACGTCTATAGGTTTTGTTACTATAAATTGATATACGACGTACATCGTACGTATTAACTCTATAAATAGATATAAATATAATAGGGACAGGAAACAAAAAAAAGGCAAAAATAAAACATCAAAGCTATCTCCGTCATTAGATTTGAAAGTACTCAATCGTCTACAAAATAAATTGCCCGAACGGATGAGTGCGCTAAATTGAAAAACCCGAGCCCGTTGTGCAGCCCAATTAACTAACTCGCTTGTTTACTATTCCAAAACGGAGAAAAAAATCACGCAAACAGCCGATTGTACCAAATATAAATGTACAAACGAATACGTCGCCCAAATTGCTTTACAGTTACTATTTTAGGGTTAGTGCCCACTGCCCAGTGCCTGTGTGTGAGTCTGCACTGTAATTTGTTTTTTTTTTTTTTCGTCAAGCGTTTCGGAATGCATCTACAGTAGCTTTGATGAATTGTCAAAGTTTTGTTCCATAAAATATGAATGAAATATTGCAATTGCATGTTGCACTTTTACACTTTTCAAAATTACAATATTACTCATTACTTGAATATTACAATTGATATCTCAATACTTGAAGAAGATTAGTATCCAAAATAATCTTCTTCAAGTATTTAGCTTATGAAGCTTTAAATATCACTTGAGGTCGGCTAGGCTTTTCTGTATTTCTAAGCATTAAAAAAAGCTTAGCTTTCTGCACACCTTCCTCCACAGATAAAGTTTATGAGAAAAAAACTTGTAACTGTGATAAACTTCATGCTCCTTCGTTCGCACAATTCTCGTAAAACGTATATAGGTACCTACTGAAAGTTTTTGCTTTACGTATTATTATATTATGATGGTATCAGTACCTATAGATAATATACCTAACCGTTAACGCGTTTAAATCTCTAGAGAGAGTTGTATGTATATCCATAACATAACCAATCCTATTACCCCCTTACTAATAATCGTTGTATAAGCTTTGAATAGTTATAGTGTTTTGTCTTCTTCTATCGAATTAAATTGTCACTTGTGTGACGTGAACAAAACACTGTATAACTATTCAAAGATTATACAGCGTTTGTTCATAAAAGATCCCTAATTGTTCGGCAGTTTTTTTTTAAGTTGTAGATATCCTAAAAATTTAACGTTCAAGCGCGAAGTTTTAGCTAACCGCGAAAATTTAATTTGCTCATACATTTGCCGCGCAGTTAACGTTTCGCAGCAAAAAATATTTTTACTTTTTCCTCCTATTATGTAGATTATGCGTCGGGGATTAAAGGTGCGGATTTTATACACTTTTTTTTACGCTCGCAATATTTGCGAAAATATTTCTATTCGCTAAAATGATGGCTCTTGAGTTTATGATGTTTATCGTGAAACAGAATCCGTAGTATTTACCTAAATTAGCATCAGACTTCAAATAAGTATCAGGGCTTTTCGCCAACTGGACATGAGAAACACGGAAGCTCAATTCTCCGTACTATGTATTTGTGATCAATCCTGTTTGGGTCCACACGCTGTCTCACTCGCTTACGCTCGCTCAAAAGACGCGTGTGTGAATGCGACACTGCGCGGACCGAAACAGGATTATGGTCACAAATAGTTCCGAGAATTGGGCTTCTGTAACACGAGGCGAAACAAATGACAGCTCGAGCACCGGGGAATGTCAGCCACGTTGACGTAAGCCTAAAGTTGACACCGAAATAATTTTAAACGTTGCGTCAGACAAATCTATCATAAATAAGGAATTATATTATCAATTATGTCAAAGCACGAAACTACCAGCTACCAGCCCTATGAACGAAAGTCCTTGTTTAAAAAAATTCACATCCTGCTCGCCACGCGCACCCCCCGCATACGTCAAGCCACGCACACATAGCCGCGAGATGTCATTCATGTCTGTCTATTGAATGTCGGTTTTTTACGTTAGTAATATATATTCTTGCTGTTTAGTTGGTGAAACTTATCACGATTTCAAGTTTGTTTCATAACATTGGTAGGTTTAATTTATGTTCAACGCCCTAGTTTGTCACAATCATTTACACAATAAGGGAAACGGTTCAATGTCACGACGGTTATCACGTTTAGTGTCAAGTGGTCGCTGCGGAAGTACGTGACTATTGCAATTCGCCTCATCCTGATTTACTCGAGACAAGGTTTTAACCGCATCATCTTCAGCCTTCATAAGTTTCGATGTGTCACATCTTTTCCCTTCTTTTTTTGTGCCTTGGAGTGATTTAATATCAATGAAATGGAATGGTAGGAAGTCATGTGTGTAAATATTCGAATATAATAAACCTATGTGAGAAGTCAGATGTAACACATTATAATAACATGGTCCCATATATTTAATTTTAAAACTGTAAAACTCTTTTGTATTTAAAAAAAATTACTCCCCACACCGATTTCGGTGACGGTGACCAGTTTCATTGAAACCAAGCCAGTTACGCAGGAGTATTTTTATAGTGTCCTTGAATAGAGAAAGTACTCTTGTGTACTGCGCACACACTTGCGCAGTACACAGGAGCACTTTCTCTTCCTTTACTATCGTAACCCAGTGGTACAGATACCCGACACGGCTGGCGAGAGATGAGGCGCAGGTCCGACTTTTTATATGCCCATCCGACGCATGGATCATCTTTCTTGTCAGACAATCAGGTGATCAGCCTGCATCGTCCTATTCAAACTTGGAAACAATCTTTTTTGTTGTTCCAATGCGGGAATCGAACCCACGACCTCTGAGTCGAGAGCCAATGCTCTAACCACTAGACCACGGAGGAAGTTTTAAATTTTTAAGCTTTTGTATTTATAAGATATACAATAAATACTAAAAATACTGTACATTTTGTAAGCTAGCTAAGAAGCGCGAGCATTGTCTGATAATACAGGTGACTAATAAAAAAAAACATTAATGGATTAGTGAATATTTGCACAAATTTCGTTTGGTGATATTTTCCAACAATATTCTGTTGGCATATCTTTCAATATCGAAAACGAACTTCGAATTTAGATTATAGGTGTCTTGGCAAATTGTCAAAAAGGCTAAAATCTGGGTTAGCAGCGTACCTAGTCCAATTCAAGCCTCTATTTTTTGCTTTTTCTTTATTAATCTGTATTTTGATGAAGCCGCTTTCAATTTTTCGAGAGCAAATTTTCAAGTACAATCAACAAAGAAGCTTTTGAACGGGACTAAATAATTGAATACCTAAATGAATTTTGTGATTCGAGAAAAGATAAAGGAAGCCGCAAGTGGTATACTTATACGTGTTTGATTGATTTTGTAAGTACCGAAATATATATAAATATAATAATAGAGATAATCCCAACTTCAGGTTCAGGTCCGATAGAGAATTTGCACAGTTTTTTATTGGCTTTTTGAGAAGTACACAATTCAATGGCATTCTTTGTAATATCAGTCTTTGCAATGGTATTTACTATCGTTCCCTTTCTATATTATGTTTAAAGATCATTTCAGACTACGCTATACTATTGAGCTATGTAGTATAGCAAAGAAGGGCCCTCATGCTATACCATATAGCATGGCGTTCACATCACGCGATATTATCGCAAGCATTTATAGTATATAGCAAGCTCAGTATGTGTCGCTCGTTTCACTTGCGGCACCGCCAGGGGTGAGGGGGAGGAGGCCGGTGCGCGATATAGCACAGCATGAACCCGGCGCATCGCATCATATTATAGCTTAAAGTACCTATACTAAGCCAATAATATATAGTACCGTACAGTGTGAACGTGTCCATAACAATGTATGGTGCGCGATTTTGTTGTGCTATGAGCTATATTCTATATTATGCTATTATATTATAGCGTAGTCTAAAAGCCTCTTAAAAAAGGGACTACGGAGTATAGCAGGTTTTTATGCAGTACGTCTAAAATAACAAATCCTCTATATTTTTTATCTTTCTTTGTTTCATTTAGTTTCAACGTTTACTTTCGGTTAGTTTAACTCACCTTGTTTTAGTAATTGGACTAAGTTTTATGCCTAGTTTATAAAGCTAACGAGGCGGGCCAAGTACGGCTGCAGTAATTTGTGGGGGAGACCTTGTGGCACAGGTTTAAATGTCTACCATCGATCCTCGCCAGCACACAGTACTGTCGGTCACAACTACGCTTCTAATGGCAAGCGTCCACATGTCAGCATCGAATTACGTAAAACGTATGTAACTTCGGCGTGTATGGGCTGGCTCGACTGGTGAAATGCCATGGCCTCATAGAAAACGATTTTGATATAACGCTAACGTTGTATATCGCTAGGTGGGAATTCCAGAAGGGGTAGGTATGTGGTTCTTAAAAGACCGGAATCGCGCTTGTAACCCCCTCGTAATCTCTTGACGACCTCTGTGGCTCAGTAGTTGAGTGTGTTGGTGTTCAAGCCGAGGGTTACAAGTTCGAATCCCGTCGAAGGAACAAAAAGTTTTTCTGTGGTATAGACATACTTTCTTGAACCATGGATGTGTTTATTAAATAATATCGGCCTTACTAATAAACGCTGTATAAGCTTTGAATAGTTATACAGTGTTTTGTTCACATCACACAAGTGCCATGTTTAATTCGATAGAAGGAGACAAAACACTGTGTAACTATTCAAAGCTTATACAGCGTTTATTAGTAAGGGGGTATGTTTATAAGAGTTAAGCATACTTCGCGTGGTCTGGTCCCGTAATCACAAGTTCTCCGAGTACTTAGCACAGGGCCAGATGGACGTAGTTTGAAGCGTCTATAGGTATTATTAATATTATTACAATCAGGCTAACCGTCTTATCGTTTGCCGGTTATATTCCAAGAAAAAAAATTCAAGATTTCTATACGGTGCGGATCCGTTGACGCACTTAGGCTGACCCCACATTAGGCGTGCGCGTTCCTCGGGCGTGTGTGTGTAGTGTGACGCACGAACGTCGAGGAACGCGCACGCATAATGTGTGGGAGGCCTTAGGTATGTTTTTCTGATATAAAGGATTCTGTCCGTTATAATATCTCCATGGTTTCATGCGACGCGAACTTAATATGAAATCACACCAACATACTATACAATTTTCTTGAATATTCTCTAGAATTTTCCAAACAAGTTTATTCCTTAGCTCAAAGCCAATTCCTTGTAGCCAGATGTCAATAAATATTTGTAACATCGCTGCTCGCACACGAACATGGAGCCTGTTTGCCGTAAGCCGTTACACAAATTCCGCAATTCAACGGATTGGCTCCAGTCAAGAGATTGACAGGCTATTTTGCGCTGTTATCTAAGGTTAGATTGGATTTTTTTCATAACGAATTCGTATATGCACTCTAAAATCTACATGAATAAAATAACATTTTAAATAACAAATAATAATTTTTTTTCACTCGTAACGTTTTTTATCCATAGAGGATGAATGTTCTAGAAATAAGAAGGTTTCTTATTTCGTCAAATATCGAGTAATATAATTTCGACCCTTGTAGCTCAGTGGTTAGCGCGTCGGCGCTTAAGCTCCGACGTTATAACATCTACATTTTAAAATATACATAAAAATATAAAACTATACAGTAAGTAAAGAATAAAAAAGCAACTACTTCCCTAATAATAATATTATGTAGGTATTTTTATAAACACGATATTATTTTTAAAATTATCTTGAATATGTATATCAAATGGTTTTAAGTTATCCTCATTTACACTCTTCTTTTTATGCTTATGAAAAGACTAGCTTTTTGGTGTTGGTGCAATAAAGAGTTTTCATTCATTCATAGCTTTTTCGCGCGACTTTGTCCGAGTGGCTCCCCATTGCATTCCTGGGGTATGTATTTCGAAAAACCATTTTAACGTATTCCTGCGTCAAAATAACTGTGTGACAATAATACAACGTAATCCGACCAGCTGTTGATATTTCACTATACAAACTTTGGACTCCCATTTCCCCCTCTTAGGGGACTAATTTCAAAAACTATAAAATACGCACTCAATAATTTCTAATTATTCCCTCGGATATTAAATTTGATGGAAATCGGGACGGATTTAAATTTTTCTTTCAAACTTTCAACTCTCACTTTACACCCTTAGAGGGTGAATTCTAACAAACCATGAAACACACATTTAATTAAATATAATAGGTTGGGGAAAAAGTCTTTTCGCATTATAGTATGTATGAACTTGTCATAAAATATCTTGGGCTATACCAATTGTATCTGGCTGATTTTGGTATCATTAAAAAGTTTTAATTTTACAGAAGACAATTCCAAATTCAAATTAGGTAAATTTGAGATTTTCATTTGTTTTTCTTATTGTTAAAATGAGTGATTCTTATGAAGAATTTCGATACATTTTAAAATTTTATTACAAAAAAGGTAAAAATGCAACACAAGCCGCGAAAAAAATTTGTGATGTTTATGGACCTAATGCAGTATCTGTGAGAGTAGCGCAAATTTGGTTTAAGCGTTTTCAATCCGGAAATTTTGATATCAAAGATGCACGTCGCTCTGGTCGCCCTGTTACGGACAAAACTGTTGCCATTTTTGAAAAAGTGGAGCAAGATCGGCATATTAGTAGTTACGATGTAGCTGAAGAACTGGGGATTGACCACAAAACGGTTTTGGCGCATTTGAAAAAGCTCGATATTTGGGTGCCTCATGAGCTCACTGAAAGAAACCTAATGAACCGTGTACTCATTTTTAATTCTTTATTACGACGTAATGAAACCGAACCATTTTTGAAGAAGCTGATAACTGGTGATGAAAAGTGGATCACGTACGACAAGAACGTGCGAAAAAGATCGTGGTCAAAGGCCGGTCAGGCTTCACAGACTGTGGCGAAACCCGGGTTAACTCGCAACAAGGTGATGCTGTGTGTGTGGTGGGATTGGAAGGGCATTATTCATTATGAGCTGTTACCGCCAGGCAGGACCATCAATTCTGAACTGTACTGCGAACAACTGATGAGATTAAAGCAAGAAGTTGAGAGAAAGCGGCCGGAATTAATCAACAGAAGGGGTGTGGTTTTTCACCATGATAACGCTAGACCTCACACATCTTTAGCCACTCAGAAAAAATTACGGGAGTTTGGCTGGGAGGTGTTAATGCATCCGCCGTATAGTCCTGACCTTGCACCTTCAGATTTCCACCTGTTTCGGTCGCTGCAGAATTCCTTAGGCAGTGTCAGGTTGACATCACAAGAGGACTGCCAAAACCACTTGTCGCAGTTTTTTCATCAGAAGCCCCAAAAATTTTATAGCAATGGGATCATGTACCTACCAACAAGATGGCAAAAAGTTATCGAACAAAATGGCACCAATATACTTTAGTCACTTGTAAATAAACTTTATAAAAAAACCTTTTGAGTTTTTATATAAAATGCGAAGAAACTTTTTCCCCAACCTAATATTTAAAAACATTAATCAAAATTTTCATTGAAATCGGTGCAGATTTAAAGATTATACATACATTTTCAATCCCTATTTCACCCCTTTAAGGGTGGAATTTTTCAAAATCCCTTCTTAGTGCCCGTCTACATTGTAAATGATGATGATTTATTTCGAAACCTTGTGTTATTTGTTAAAATTTATAATTATATTTTAATATAGTGGAAAAAGTGCACGAAAAAATGTGTTTTATTAGTGTTCAACATGAATTTCCACCAAGAACCGACAGTACAATCAATTACATATATTGGAAATAAAAACTATTGTCTAAATTTTTCACGTTTCTACTATCAGCGTTTACGTCTGTGCGTGCGAGAGTCCGGGGGGACTAGGGACACCTTTTTATACATAATATATAGATAGTTTTTAAGTCATTATTTTCCGTCAATGGACGATGCTTAATGTCCCCACCCAGGTTAACTCTTAATAAATCTGTTTTTGCCCTCAGGTACCTGAATTTCTTCCCGCCATCAGAGGGCAACTCAACCAGGATGTACTTCGAGAAGTCGGCCACGTACTTCGACGGCGAGCTGGCGCCGCGCCGTGCGCATGCGCTGCTGCCCAACGCCAAAATCATCGCCATACTCATCTCACCCTCCAAAAGGTTAGTACAAAATTACAAATCTTTGTCGAGGAGGCAAACATGCAAAATTTATTTATGTAATAATATTTGTACAAGGTGAAAATTATTTAGGACGGTGAGAGTCATCGCCAAAAGTCCTACAAAGGCTTGTAGGGATCGACTGATGTTTGCTGCTGTCCGCTGGCCGTTGCCCCGAATTAAGTGGTGAGCGGCGCGTCAGTGACATCAGTTTCGACGCGCGCAGGCGGGCTCCATAGTCACCGCTTGTCAGAAATGCACTCCTGTCAAGCGCTAACTATGTCACCTGAAGTGTTATAATAAAGAAGCTGAAACATCGGCATATAAACTAAAATGAAATCGATATTTACGTAAAAATACTGATTAATTATTACATAGATACGTTATATCCTTACAAAACTGACAATATTTCTGTGCCACGACACACATTGACACGGGACGGGACTCGTCAACCGGCTCGTCGCACACTAACACAGAACACTATTACTCGCGGAGCACACTAACCAAAATTGCCCCGACGTCGCGTCGGACCAATTTGAGTCTTCACTTTTCGCGCAATGCCATATTTACCTCTTTTTAATTATACATCTATGTAAAAACTTAAAAAGACATCAATCTGATCAAGTATCAGATTGATGTCTTTTTCAATTCTAATTTCTTTGAGCTTCAATTAACTATACAAACTAGAATAGATTGCTCTCATTTAAAACAATATTTAAATAATACTCAAGTCTAGTTTGAATAAATTAAACAACGTCGAAGAAAAGCCGAAAGTATTTAAATTAATTCTATATAGACTTAGGTCTACCAATTTATCTAGATTTGTTTTAAAATTAGATTACTTTTATAACTTCGTAATTGAAAAAGTTGTATATTAATAAACATTATTTAATAAATGTTTTAGCTAGACTATCAAGTAGTCTTAATAATAATTAAATATTAATAACGTCTTTATCGAACTTTTAACTTTTAACGAATTTTAATATCGGTACCTAAAAAACTTAGTAAATACTTTTAACGAAAGTAATATTTAACAGAAGAGTTCTATACCTACTATAATTTCTATATAATAATTTAAACTTTAAAAATTATATTTTACTTTACAGAAACGTAACATCGAAAACATTGCAATATTTCGTGAAACGAAAAAGATGGGAAATATTGAAAAGCCTAAAAGCTTCGTGAAACGAAATTCGTGCATCGAAAAGATTCCTAATAGTGGAAAGAACAAATATAAAATTTATAGCGGAACGCCAGCTCGTACTTAATCCGAGCTCAAGTAAATAGCGCATAAATATCCCACCGCAGTGTTGTATGAAAAAACTCATTTGAGAGAAGAAAATTAGTAGCGTAGTTACGGCTGGTTAATTCGGTCCCTCTTGAGGTTACCATCTATCCGGAGTAGGCAGGACATGTCCTGACTTCTACGAGTACACTCTGGTTTATCAGTCAATAATTTCTATGCGCTTTCATCTCTTGTCCATTTTTGTCAGTAGAGATATAATGATGTTTGGCTGTCACTTTCTGACTAAGATTATATTATTATCGTACTATTTGATACGTATTTATAGGAGTTATATTATGTAATTCATATGTGGTTGCTACAAATAGCTATTTTTTTAAACATATGTTAGTATCAACTCAATAAGATCAAACAATTAATATTGACAATTTCACAAAACCTACATCTATTTTTGATTTAGTTAGTTAAGATAGTTTTAATAATATTATGTAGATACTTATTTAAGATAAAAAAAAATAAACTTAACGCCGAGACGCCGTGCGACTGTCTACCATAATACTATGACAAAGTAATAACTGGGTAAAAACCCTCTTTTGAAGCCTTTTTGTCGGGACTCTCCAAATATTTTGGTACCCCTACTGCCACTGTACCACTCCCTAAACAGGCAATTAATACTCTCCAAGTAATACCCGTGTCCCATATTTCTCGACTGTACGGGTCGGTATAAACAATATTGTTATTGTACGAAAATATATTAATGTCGCGAACATATTATAGGGGAGACTAATTTTAATAACGAGTAGGTACGATTGTTTTGATGTGTCCTCCTTGTTCTTTATTGTATTAAATTCTTCGTTCTTTATAATATGATTTTGAATGTAGATTTTTGAAATAACATTCTCGTTCTAAATCGCTATAAAAGCTCCTTTAGCTACAGTCACTTTATATGCCTACAAATGCCTGTAAATATAAACATATTGAAATAAATTGTTAAACAGTTCGAATACAAAATATATTGCCATTTTCTAACATTTTGTTCACCTTCGTCTGACTTACATTCATTATGCGACACGAGACATTCTATATTGAAATGTTCAAAAGGGTAACATAGTGAGAAAACGGCACCGAGTATTTCGTACAAAAATTGCTATATTTAAGGAACGTCACGGCCAGAGCTCTCCTGACAGCGCTATATAAAATTCATAAACGAAATGATACTAAATTTTAAAAGAAAGGTAAAGTTGCTAGTTATACGTGGTAGAGCCATGCTTCGGCACGAATGGGCCGGCTCGACCGGAGAAATACCACGGGCTCACAGAAAACCGGCGTGAAACAGCGTTTGCGCTGTGTTTCGCCGAGTGAGTGAGTTTACCGGAGGCCCAATCCCCTACCCTATTCCCTTCCCTACCCTCCCCTATTACCCTATTCCCTCTTAAAAGGCCGGCAACGCACTTGCAGCTCTTCTGAAGCTGCGAGTGTCCATGGGCGACGGAAGTTGCTTTCCATCAGGTGACCCGTTTGCTCGTTTGCCACCCTTATTTCATAAAAAAAAAAAAAAAAAAAAAAAACAAATTGTATCGTGTCACACCTACTAGAAATTACGTTTAAACCCAACGCTGTATTCTTTAAAAAATGTGTTAGGACTGCGAGGGGTGCGGGCGAAGACTGAGTTAAACGGTTTGCCTATAACAAGAAAGCTTTTCCATCTGTAGGATAAAAAGCCGGCCAAGTGCGAGTCGAACACGAAGGGTTCCGTACCATTATCTATACAACTATTATTACCTACTAATATCGAGCACTAATATTACTATCGAGCAAAAAACAGCGAGAAATCATTATAATAAATCGTCAGATTAAAACATACCAAAAGGTTTTATGAGTATCTTTTAATCTATTATATATTACGAATGGTCTACATTACTGAGACTTCGCTGACTTTCCGTCGGTCTGTCTGTCGCCAGGCTGTATCTCGTGAACAGTGATAGCTAGACGGTTGAACATTTCATAGTTTATGTATGTCTGTTGCCGCTAGAATAGCAAATACTAAAAACAGAATAAATAAAATAATTAAAGGGAGCTCCCATACAACAGAAGTGTTTTTTTTTTTTCGTTTTTTTCTCGATATATTAAAATGGCAATAGACAAACGCTTGAAATATTCCGTAAATATTGAATTGTATATTGACTTTAAAAATAATAAAAATAAAATAGTAAATATTTAAGGGGGTAATCCCATACAAAGGACTAGATTTTTTGGTGTTTTTATCGATATTAATTCTAGTGCTCGATAATAATAATAACTCCCCACATCGATCCCGGTGACGGTGGTCGGTTTCATTGAAACCAGGCCAGTTACGCAGGAGCAATTTTATAGTGCCCAAGAGTGTGCACAGTACACAAGAGCACTCCTCTCTTGCTGTACTCTCGTAATCCAGTGGGACGGATAACCTAGTGCTCGATATTAATACTAATAGTGCGAAAAATGATACAGAACCCTTTGTGCGCGGTTGCATTGTATTAATATAATTATAATATCCTACTACTTACTATTATAAATCTGAAAGTTTGTGAGGATGGATGTATGGATGGATGTTTGTTACTATTTCCCGCAAAAAATACTGAACGGATTTCGATAAAATTTAGTACGGTAGTAGTTTAAGCTCTGGATTGCCGCATAGGCTACTTTTTATCTCGTAAAAGTACAGTATTTCCGTGGAATAGGTACTATTTAGGGTCCAATTTTGGTTTTTCGAGTCATGCTCGCGCTCGTGCAAGAGCCCAGGCGAAGACGAGCTAAGGGTGTCGCCGTCGACGGATACGTCTGGGAGGACATCATCATCATTTAGTTTATTTTATTTGTAGTTACATTTAGGGTCCAGTAAAATTTATTACAGATATTTTGGGTATATGATCTACTGCTTATTTAGAGACGTGTGGGCAGAAAAATAATTGTTATACTCGAAAAAAAAATCCTGATTTATATGGGCTAGTTTGTGTTGAACATCCCATACCACATCCCACCCATACATGAGTGATTTTTTTTTACTCGAGTATGACCAATATTTTTTTGACTAAACTTCTTTATAATAAGCAGTAGATCATATTATACCCAAAATATCCGTTTTTTATCCAGTAATTGGTTTTAGCAAACCTTATATTTACGCGGGTGGAGCCGCGGCTAAAAGCTAGTTTTTCAATATATATTTTTTATATACTAAGACCGTGGGTAGACCGTTTAGTTCGCACTCGAGAGAGTGCAGGTTCAAATCCCAGGTTGTGGCGTGTACCAATGAGACTTTTTCAGATCTCAAGTACATTATACGGATGCTCTAACGGTGAAGGAAAACATCGTGAGGAAACCCGCACATAGTTGGCCCCAGATGTATTGACCAGTTCATTCCTCTGGACTAGGCTGACTATGTTGTGAGAATGCCGTATGTGCTTGGGCAACCATACGACATTTAAAAACCAACTGTCCCAGGCACTCCGAACGAAGTAACCACTCTTGAAATACTTTCAAGAGTGGTTACTTCGTTCGGAGAATAAATACTGTATAAATCATCCATTAACGGATGTAAAGGCCTAAGTTTTATATATACTATTACTTGTTATACAGGGCGTACTCGTGGTACCAGCACATTCGCTCGCACGGGGATCCCGTGGCCAACAACTACACCTTCCACGCCGTCATCACCGCCAACGACTCCGCGCCCAAGCCGCTCAGAGACCTCAGGTATGTCTTTAAGTACTCGAAGTTCACGACAAAATAATATTTCATTCGGATAAAAATACACCCTGTATAGGTGTATTTTTATTGGTGTATTTTTATCCCAATGAAATATTTTGATATTAGGCTACACTATTACGTAATGACAGTATGCATAGCTCAAACCGTGCGCTTTACCCGAAGCTTTCTGCCGCGTACTGTAAAACTCTGGAATGAACTGTCGCCAGCAGTATTTCCGGACCACTACGACCTGCAAACCTTCAAGAAGGGAGCGTATTCCCTCCTAAAAGGCCGGCAACGCACTTGCAACTTCTCTGATGTTGCGGGTGTCCATGGGCGACGGTAATCGCTTTCCATCAGGTGATCCGTTTGCTCGTTTGCCCCCTTGTTTTATTAAAAAAAAAAAAAAAAAAAAAAAAAAAAAAAAAAAAAAAAAAAAAACAGAAAATATTATGATGAACATCGCCTAGATAGCACTGCGTTCTTAAACCTATATGGTTATGCATAATATTATTATTGTACCTACTTTGTTTTTTATCAATAAATAAATCACAAAAAAAAAAACATTTCCTGACAACTCTGAACTCTCTCTATTACTCTAGCACTGCCGTACGCCGCGCTGTCTTTGAAGATCACGCACCAGCCGCTCAGTATCGGCCGCGCGGTTATAAATTGACGTTAATTTTGTCGGATAATCGATCAAAATTTAAGGTCACGTGTTATATTTTTTGTAACGATAATCGTATACTGAACACGCCTCTTTAATAGTTATATATTAATATTTCGGAAGCCTTTGTTTCAAAAATTTTATCAATATGAACATGTAGGTATTAAAGTAATTCAACGTAGGTAAATATTGAATGATTAGACCAATTTGTGTAATTCGTTTTGTGCGTGTTTGAATTAATCGGTTTGCTCGTCAGTTTAACAAATGGGCGTCACTACAAATTTTCCATCGCTGAAAAATTGCTTTCTGCTATTATAGATAACAAAGGAAAAGTTATAAATCAATATTTAATTTTACGATTCGTTCAATCTTATTAATAGCAAATATTTTAGTTAAATTAATAAAGGCCGTGCCAAATGAAGTCCGAATTCCAATTTATTAGATTAGGGGCCGACGGAATGGCACATTAATAAGGCATCACTTAAGTTACTTTAGCTTATCCGTCTTAATATTTATTACGTTTCTAATAGAATCGTGAATTTCCGAGTAACACCAAATTGGATTAAAATAAAGCTATTTTTCTTCCTTTCTGTTGATATTTGGCAAACAAATACCATTCAATTGTGAAACTGGATTGGATTCTTAATATTGTATTAGATTAACAAAGTTTTGTATATATAGAGGATTATTTGTGGCCCACTTTTTAACCGACTTCCTAAATGCTAATAATATCTTCGACGCTTGAATATTTTTTGTATGTTCAACGATTACTCCGTCGTTTTGTGAACTGATTTTCAGAATTCTTTTTTTGTTGTAAAGGGTATACTAAAAAGTTGGTCCTATTGTCACCAAAGTGAAGACCTGATGATGGAATCCATGAGTAATCCCTTGATTTCTATTTAAGAAGTTCCTTCTAAATAGAAATTCTAATTTTGGTGTCTCACTTTATTTGATGACTGTACTTTCGGTTCAGGAACCGCTGTCTGAACCCCGGCAAGTACAGCCACTACCTGGAGCGCTGGGCGGCGGAGTTCGGCGCGCACCAGCTGCTGGTGCTGGACGGCGCGCTGCTCCGCTCCGACCCCGCCGCCGTCATGGCCGCGCTGCAGCGGAGTCTGAAGCTAGCGCCGTACCGCGACTACAGCAAGCTGCTCAAGTAAGTCTATGTAGCTAGCTACCTGCATAAGTAGCTGCTTTTCGACTGTGTACGGGCAACATAAAGTCCGGGCTTTACTATGAGTATACTCGTACAAGCCGGCTTTTACAAATTGTTCAAGTTTTTATATTTCTTTACCTCTATATTTTTTCTCAACTCATATTAGATTTTTCTCGACATGTTTTGAAGAATTTTACGTTTAAACAGCGAACAATAGTAATATCCATAATGTTATACGAGTATAGGAGTTGGTCAAGAAAACACTATAATATCTTCCGATAAAACTTTTATTCGATTGCCAGTACACTTTTATCCACTAGTAGTTCACGCTTCAATGCTCTGTCGGCAATTGTGTCAAAATTGACAGGCATCGCCTTATAAAGCAGCCGCCATCTCTACTCTTACGTCGCACCGGAAGTATAGAGATGGCGGCACCGGAAATTTGATAAAAATAACTATTTTACAAAATTAGAATCCAAATTAATTTATTAATATTACAATCAATTGTTTAATTATTTACTTAATCTGTTAAATTACTCTTATTCACACCAATAAATCATAATAACAATCAGTAACCGGAAGTTCAGTAATACAAAATGTAATGATATAAATCTTTGCGAAAATAATTATTAATTAATTCATAATGTTATCGAGTATCACTAATTACAATTATAATTATTTAAAAATCAATTTATAATTTTATTAACCTTAGCTGCCAGAGACATTTCCGCCAAATCTTTTATGAATCCGGAAATGTGTCTAACAGCTCGGCCTTCCTGAGACAGCACGAGTCCCTTCGTGCTAATTTCTCAATAAAAATCTACTTTAAGTAATATTAATAATAATAATAATAATCTATAATTTCCTCATAAAAACAAAAAGGAATAATAATAATAATAAAAAGATAAGTAAACGTGTTGCGTTAATATTATTGTTTCTCTTATTTAATTACATTTATTTAATCAACTTTCCAAATTTTTGTTTATGTCTTCAATACTTTTATTATTGCTGGTCATATTTTCATTATTAATTATTACATTATCTACATTATTATCTATACATTCATTAATATCCTTATGACTATCATCATCACTTTTGTCCGAACTATCATCGTCAAAGTCTCTATCAAAACTAACCCATGGTTGTATCTTATCAACTGATACAATTGCCTCATAACGACGACCTTTACGAGACAACGGTGTATCTTCTATTAAAAGCCTATCATTTTGGAGAACTTTAACTATACGGTACGGCCCTTGGTATTTGACCACTAACTTTTGTGATTGACCGTCATGAGGAACTTGTTTTTCTATACGCACCAAATCTCCTATTTCATAATTTTTACTAGCCTTTCTTTTCTTATTATAGTACTCTCTATCTTTTTCTTGCTGTTCTTTTATTTTCTTTAAAGCTTCATTTCTAACTGACTCTAATTCGTTCGAGGAAATAACGTTAAGCGTATCATTTATTACCGGATTAAGTATTCCTTGCGCTTTATGGTTTATGTTAAATCCAAACAAAAGCTCAGAGGGAGATTTTTGTGTAGTTTTATGAACAGTCGTATTGATACCTATCTGTATGTCGTATATTCGTTCGTCCCAACTTTTTTCGTCAAGTCCGTGATTAGAAGTAGCTAGTGCTTCCGTTATGGTACGGTTAAACCTCTCTACCTGCCCATTAGCCCTTGGAGTTGCGACCGCATTGAGGACGTGTTTTATCCCGCACTCTATCATAAAGTCTTTAAAAACTTTACTCGTAAAACTAGATCCTCGGTCAGTGATGAGACGTGTCGGAACTCCAAAAAAACTAATGTGATCTTTTAAAACTTTGATCGTGGTAGAAGTTTTAGTATTTTTGACAGGTGTGATATTTATAAATTTAGTGAAGCTATCTATAAGTACTAATAAATAGCAGTTTCCTGTCTTACTTTTAACGAATGGCCCTAGATGGTCTGCGTGTACAGTATGAAAAGGTATGCTTACCTTTTCAATTGGATGCAGTTCACCTTCGCGTTTACCACCGGGTGCTTTATGATGGGCACATTCTAGACACGCGGACACATATTTTTTTACAAAACGCCTCATTCGCTTGAACCAATAATTCTTTTTAATACGCTCTAAAGTCTTTTCGTAACCGTAATGCCCTACGTCATCGTGATTCCTTTTCAAAATCTGCCACCGCGCCCCTTTAGGGACAACCCATTTTATTTCATCTCCTATAACACGATACAATCTACCATTTTTCAATTTAAAATTTTTAAGTATATCAGCTACATCTGCGGTATCAGGATTATTCAAAATATTCTTTATTCTCGCGATATCGTCATCAGCAGTTTGTACCGTAATAATCCAGTCTTGTTCGTTAGTATTTATTGTTAAAACATCGAGAACGTGATTTTCATTTAGAGCCAAACCTACAGGATTGCGACTTAGCGCGTCTACATGGGACATTCGAGATCCCAGTCTATACTCAATTGTACAATCGAATTCTTGTAGTTGAATCCACCATCTAGCGATTCGCGGAATTAAGTCTCTTTTAAGAAGGGTTGATCGGACGGCGTTACAGTCTGTCTGTATTGTAAAGGGAATACCTAAAAGATAAATTCGAAATCGATTCAGGGAAGCAATTATGGCTAAGGTTTCAAGTTCAAAAGAATGATATTTTTGTTCATCTGCAGTTGTTTTGCGGCTAAAGTAAGAAACCGGTTGCATTATACCCTTCTCATTACGCTGTAGTAGAATACCAGCTAAACCGTGTTTGCTAGCATCAGTATGTAAATGCGTTTCGGCTTGCGGATGATATAAAGCAAGCAATGGTCGCTCTGAAAGTAATTTACGGATTTGGTGAAAAGATTTATCCTTCGAACCATCCCAAACCCAGTCGTGATCTTTTTTTAACAGATCCGTCAGCGGAGCAGCTATTATTGCGTAATTTTGAATAAACCGTCTGAAAAAACCTGACAGGCCTAAAAATTGACGTAACTCATGTTGGTTTTTCGGCGTTGGAAATTTCGACACAGCCTCTGTTTTCCTCAAACCAGGCTTTATGCCTTTAGCGCTAACTTCAAACCCAAGAAATTCTATTTCATTTAAGAAAAAATAACATTTACTCATTTTAAGCGTTAGTCCACCCCTTTTTAATAATTCAAATACTTCTTTTAATCTGATTAACCCTTCCTGAAAGTCCTTAGATGGGATTAATACGTCGTCCATATAAACCAACGCATATTTAATTTTAGCGTCCGCGAGAATTTTGTTTATTGTTCTTTGGAAAACAGAGGGTGCATTCACTAGTCCGAAAGGCATGCGATTATATTCGAATTGTCCGTCCGGCGTTACGAATGCCGTTTTATGCCGTGAGTTTTCTTCTATTTGTATCTGGTAGTAACCCGACGCTAAATCAAGTGAAGTGAACATATTATTACCCGCTAGCAAGTCCAACTGGTCTTCAATACGAGGCAAAGGATAATGTTCTTTTTTAGTTTTTCTATTTAAAGCGCGATAATCCACACATAATCGTTTTTCACCAGTTTTCTTTTTAACAAGAACAATTGGACTTGCGTATGGTGAAGACGATTCCCGGACTATATTGTTATCTAGCATTTCTTTTACCATGTCCCTAACTAGTGATCTTTCGGAATACGACATTCTATATGGCCGATACACTATAGGCTCTGAATCAGTTAATTCGATCTTCATTTCTGTACAATTTGTAAATCCTAAATCACTTAGACTATTCGAGAAACAGCTTTTATATTCCGCTAAGAGATTCTGAAGTGCGTGACGTTGTTCACTTCTTAGGTCCGGGCTACAATTTATTACAATATTGTTATCAGATTCGATTGTACTAATGGTTACCTGACACGAGTTTAAAATTGGTGTTTGCAAATGTGTAGCTCTCGTAAGTAAAACATTTTTATTTATTGTTATGCTATCATTTGAGATATTATGAACTAATAAAGCGCAATTGTTATTCAAAATTTCATACTGTCCTGGCAGAAGGTAATGTTCTTGCCCCTTTTTCCCTCTAATAGACCCGTCAACATAAATGGAACCTTTCTCGAGCTTTTCGCACAAAACTGGTATGGCACGCAACTCATTTTTTGTTATTAGAATATCTTCACGAGATATTAAGTGTACTTTAGGATTTTCTGATACGCGTTTCAATATTACTTCAAAAGGTGTTTTAGTTATTACTATATCTGGTTTTTCGGTAAACGAATGTCCTATTAAAACTGGATGTCTAAGCACGTAATCCTCTACTACATACATATTAACATTTTCTATGATATTTTGTAATTCTACTTTTGCAACAATCATACCTAAAGGGCGCGTAAGATTTGCTCCTATACCCCTAAGCATGGGCAGTTCAATGTCAGTTATTAAATTTGAGTTTAAAGATTTCGCGTCGCTTTCCCTTATTAACGAACATTGACTTCCCAAATCTTAAGTTACTACTTCCCGCCCTAGAATTAACCGATTTATTGTTTACGGCGTTAACATTTCTATCGAACCTATTCTTCCTATAGTTATCATAATTTTCCCGCATGCCACTTACTTTGACTGATCTAAAATATTTTAAAATCTGTTCGGGTTCTACAAATTGTGCCGCTTGTGCACCCACTTTTACAGCGCGATCGTCTACGCCATGTAGCAAGCAGTCAACTGCCTGTTTACCACTCAGCTTGCATCGATTAAGAAGATTAATTTTAGTATAGTAATAGCTCTCCAAAGATTCTCCATACCTAACCCTTTTAGCTAACATTTCAGTGAGAAGTTCGGCATAATCCTCTCGAGACGGAAAAGATTCTAAAAGTTTTTTCTTCCACTCAGGCCAACTATATAACAACGTTGGCAGAGCTTGATACCATGACTTAGCAACTCCACATAATTTTTGAAGAGAATAATGGATGGTTTCTTTCTCATCCCAACCATATATTTCGGAACATTCTTCTACTTTAGTTAACCAGGTTAATACAGTTTGTTCTTTTGCCATGGGATCAAACTCCGGTACAACGTTATTATTATAGGACATTTTAGGTTTTCCGAACTTCTCACATCTTTAATTATTGTCAAAAATTTGTTGAGTATTTCATCTGTAGACCTTTTTTTTGAATTATTAGAATGCTTTGTTTTAGACGGAGCTATATCGGACTCGCTTGATGATAGTTCGGTAAAGTAATATCTACGCTTACCTCTACTTTGTCTACTCGATCGACTATTTCTACCATGCTTTGATCTCCTATTGTCATCAGAATCGTCAGATGATGACCGCTGCTCTCGTCGTCGCCTCTTTCTCTCCCGGCTGCCTTTGTTGCGAGATGTAGCAGGTTCCGGAATTATACTGTCCATTTGGCGCACACCATCTTCACCTTGGCTGCGATATTCATGTAGATAGACTCCTTGACGAGCTTGAGATTCATCAGTGCTTGACCCTTGACCTTGGGCTCTATGACAATCTAGCCCTTGACCTCGGGTACGATCATGATCACTACATCCTTCACTTTGAATGTTAGCAGTAACTAGCCCTTGACCTCGGGCATCGTCTTCGATGAGCCCTTGACCTCGGGCATCTCCTTCAGTAAACCTTTGACTTCGGGTTTCATTGCCGGTGGGCCCTTGACCTCGGGCATCATTTCCAGTAAACCCTTGACCTCGGGTATTTCCATTTTCCATGTTTTGAAGCTTAAACAAATTTATAAAAAGCTTAATATCTATTTAAAATAATATATTTCCTTCAAAATATCCATTTAATATAATTTTTTTAAGTAACTTCAATAATTTTATAATTATATAAGTAAGTAACTTGAAAATAATTTAATAAATATTTATTATCATAATGACTACTGTAAGCAATCAAATATAAAAATATACTTCCTACGTAAAAGAGTGTAAAAATAAAATATAATAAATAATTATAATTACTTAGTTACAATGAAATATAAAAACATTTTTAATAAAATTAAATTGGTAAAAAAAAAAAAAAAGTAAGGGGAAAAAAATCATTGCTATGCAATAAGGAATAAAATAAAATAATTTTATTAAATTCTTTAAATATTAAATTTATTTCTCTTTAGAAATTCATTTTTAATTTTCTTAAATCCATCATAATATTTACTCATCTCTAATGCCATTTGGTGTGAAAATTAAATCATAAAAAAAAAAAAAAATTTGCAGTAGGTACTTACACTTAATTTTACTCCTTTTCGTGTAGGCGTGTAGGAAATTTTGTGTATCCTGTTCTATCCCACTTCTGAACTATAGGAGTTGGTCAAGAAAACACTATAATATCTTCCGATAAAACTTTTATTCGATTGCCAGTACACTTTTATCCACTAGTAGTTCACGCTTCAATGCTCTGTCGGCAATTGTGTCAAAATTGACAGGCATCGCCTTATAAAGCAGCCGCCATCTCTACTCTTACGTCGCACCGGAAGTATAGAGATGGCGGCACCGGAAATTTGATAAAAATAACTATTTTACAAAATTAGAATCCAAATTAATTTATTAATATTACAATCAATTGTTTAATTATTTACTTAATCTGTTAAATTACTCTTATTCACACCAATAAATCATAATAACAATCAGTAACCGGAAGTTCAGTAATACAAAATGTAATGATATAAATCTTTGCGAAAATAATTATTAATTAATTCATAATGTTATCGAGTATCACTAATTACAATTATAATTATTTAAAAATCAATTTATAATTTTATTAACCTTAGCTGCCAGAGACATTTCCGCCAAATCTTTTATGAATCCGGAAATGTGTCTAACACGAGTATTTTCCATTTTTTCATGTTTTCCTTTTATCGTCAATTATAACTTCGTTATTTTTAATCCGAAAATGGAAGGTATCCCCTAGAGTTGACGCTTCAATTTCTTCCTATGTAACATCTCATCAGTAAAGGTTAATATTTTTGTTATTTCTTAGCATTTTTATCCAATAACTCACACTATTCAAAACTACTGAAATCTACGCAATAGTTGTGCTCCGCGTACCAGATAGTGGCAAAATTTACTTTAAGTTTGGTCTGTTTTTACACGGCTACGGCGAAGCCAAAAGAATGGGTAATAATTTTGGCACTATGTATGTATGTATGTATGTATGTTTGTTAGATCGTAGTATCTAAACCACTGATCGATTAAAATGAATGAGGTGTCTATTACGAATCGTAATAATGGTCCGGGTAACATAGGCTATATAATTTTCATTTGCGTGGGCGGGGTATAGTTTTTTTACTTTTGACTTACCTTCAGTCTACAATGTAGATTTCTAAACTAGGGATGGGCGATATACATTTGACAGAAAAATTTTCATACAAGAAAAAGTTACGCCATGGCCATCTTGATTTCAGAAGATTGCGACAAATATATGCGGATTGAACATACTGAGCTAATATCAAAATTTCAAGATGACAAATGGCCCCAACCAACCCCAAAAGTGGGTCAGTTTAAGTGTGGCAACTCTTGTATTCTATAATATATAGGTCTATAGGGATATAGGATAAAGCTAAATGGGAGTCCTTGGAGGAGGCCTTTACGTAGATAAATAATAATAGTTCACGTAGATAAATAACAAACTAACATAGAATTAAGGATTAACCCACTAACAAAAAAATACAAATAGAATTTAAAATAACTGTACAAGTAGGTTTATTATTAAGTGTTATTTACATGAAATAAAAGGCTTTTTTATTTATTTATTTTATTTATAAAGGTCTATGTATCTATGATGTAACTTAAAAACTAATAAAGATTTGAAACTGTCGATCTCAATAGACTGTCGAAGACGGAATAGGTTACTATGTTCTTGTTCCGTTTGACATATTAATATGTCTGTTTGTCACAATATCACAAAGGGACGTTTCACTCTAACCCGTCTATATACGTAACATTCGAAATATAACAATTCCCTGTCGGCGAATTAATAATTATATTCGAGGAAAATAGTTAAACGCGCGAACGAGTCAAAACAAAAGGCAAAGTTTAGGCGGGATCAATTGTTTGTGGGATAAAGTGTTTTCAAAACAAAACGGCGGAATTATGACAATAAATCATTATAATTATATTTCCCTATTGTCCTCAAGTTTCAGTTGGGGAAATTGAGAAGTTTCTATTGTAATTGATTAACTTGTACTGCCCGTGACACTGGTCGTAATTTGAAGCTCAATTACTCTAATTCGACTCGCTTATTTTGGCACGTGGAACGAGTTAAGTGTCATATTGTACTAACCTTAAAACATAGAATTTTATTTGCAAGAATAAATACTATTCTTGCAAATTGAAAACTATTAATGAGGTATTTTATGAAGTTATATGAATTATATGGTCGTGGTAGAATTATAAGTCGAGTTGGATACTCGACTTTAAAGGGTAAGGCTCGACTCCTTGAAACTATACATAGACATCTAGGATGAAAATTATCCACTGATAAAATAATTGAAGATTATTTTCACTATTTTATATTAAACTAGCTGTCCCGACATGTTGTTCTGTCTTAAATATGAATTGGAATGAATAAATAACTACACCTACTCCTTTTCAAATATTTCTTACCGTTTAAACCTTATCTGAACTTCCACAATTTTTTAAGACCAAAATTTGCCAAATCGGTCCAGCAGTTCCTCGGGAATGGGATAAAAAATATCCTTTGTCCATCTCCTGGTTTTAAAATATATCTCCACCAATATTCAGCCATATCAATTCAGCCGTTCTTGAGTTATAAATAGTGTAACTAATACGACTTTCTTTTATATATACATATAGATTGATTGTAGAGAGAAAATATTTAGATAGTGTAATGCATAGAGCGCCGTATTCATAAATTCATCCTTTACTGAACCGACGTATAAAGCCTTCAAGCTCGGGTCCTTGTAATTTATATTTAAAACATTGACTCGCATTCACCACGCTTCATTTGTTACAGATATGATCCGAAAAAGGGTTTCTTCTGCCAAGCGGTGAGTAACGAGAAAACGAAATGTCTGGGCAAATCTAAGGGTCGGGTCTACCCGCCGATGGAGGAGCGATCGTCTAAGTTCCTCAAGCGGTATTACACGCCTCATAACACAGCCCTATCGAAGCTCCTGGTGAGACTGGGCCGTGCCGTGCCGCAGTGGCTCAAAGACGAACTGTCAACGAACGGATAGCACACCTCACAACCTAAAAGGTTAAAAATACAAGCGCCATTCAAAGTGTGCGTGGCACCATAGTGCCCACTTAAACGTGCTAGTAGCTTGCATACTTGTTACTAGCATTGTCGTACACGCTTTGGCATGCCTTGCAAAGGCAAAGGTTTGATTTAAAATAATTATAAAAAGACAACAGAGAGAAGACATTTTAAGAATGAAATTTGTCTAAAAATTCCTTAATATGTATTATATCCGATTTCAAATAATCTTGATCAATGCGTACTTTTAAGATTTATATGTCCACGTTGTAAACTGGATGTAGCAATACGTAATTGTTTTACTATGTGAAAATATTATCGTTGATGAATAAAATCTTTGTCTATCAAATAATATAGTTATGGAGATTGATATTTTAATTTAAATAGTTCATTGTATCAGCAAAAATCAATTATTTATTGATAGTTTGAATATTTTTATTGTATGTTGTTAGTCAAGTGTTGTATAATTCAAAGTACATAATTTGCTTGCCCAATGAAATACTTAGCCATTTACAACAGTAAGTACAATAATGTTTTCTATATTGATCTGTGTAATAACAAAACTGTATTTTAGTTAAACATTTTACGAGAAGTTTTAGCGATAATAACATGAATTTAGTTTTCGTTCTATCCACATTAAAGTAACTCATTCCAGCTCCACACGCTTATGTTAGTATTTTTAATTGTACCTGATACAATTTTACATTTTTAGTTTATTTGTACCATAGTATAGAACAATATCTGTGCCATTGTTACTTAATGGTGAGTTTACACTGATTCAGTAGATACTTGACCGAGTCCAAAGCATACAATGTATTCAAGAGCTGGCATCAGATTTTCGTTCAAACGCAGCATAGATTAAACAATTTATTTTTTATCGATGTGAACTAAATAAGCTCAAAACCATTGCTTTAAGGCTGGGACTAAATGATCCGGAATCCAAAAGGCCTGGGAAAATTCAGAGCTCTGAAAATAGAACTCTCCGCTAATACAATAGAGGTGAATATTGTGACCATCAAATGTACTGGATCAGTATGAACATGTCACGGCACAAAACCGTTACTTTCGATCACTAGTTGTCATCTCGCATTTATTTTACTAACCCCTACATCACATACGGCGTTCACATACTTATTTACAAGTCTAATGTAATTTATTTAAAAAAGTCGGTGCAATAATGATCAGGTACTTTTGTAATTAGGTTCGCAGAGATCGAATTCGAACGCAAATAGCCGGGTCCACACCAAACGATCCAGCTTGGATCGGCGATCCCGCGATCCGCGATCCAGGATCAAGGAGCGTGGATCGTGGATCGTGTTAGACTGATCCAGTTTTAGAAACTTGCGATCCTAAAAACACGCTCCAAGTGATCCTAAGGCGATCCGTGATTCAGTCTAACTTATTATGAAACACCTAAAGTGGCCTCTTTAGACCCCGTGACCGCGCGATCCACTCACAACCGTCCACACCGCGCGACCCACGCAACTGAGGCTCCTTTGAGGCTGGCAAAAAACCGACAACGCACGGATCGGGCGCGGCAGGGAGCGCGCGCTCTAATACGTGTGCGTGGATCGCGCGCGGCACGTCCACACCAAACGCTCCGTGGAAGGCGCTCCATGCCGCGCGCGATCGGAACGCGTTGGATCGTTTGGTGTGGACCCGGCTATTGAAATCAAAATAGCGTTGTTAACAAAATAGCGTCAGCTTCTAGCGAATTTGGGCAACTAAAAGGTTTTATTTACATTTATATAATTGTAAATGTACTCTTACATATTATACAAAAGCGAGATCACGCATCGATCGTCGAGAGCGATATAAATAATATTTTGATAAGAACAAGTTTTTACGAGAGGGGAAGGACGAATAAAAGAATATTATTACAGGAAATAATAGATGTCGGTACTTAAAACTTCTGAATACGACAAATTCTTATTTGTAACAAAGTATAGATATATATTATAGACGGCACAATATTTGTTCCCGCGGCTCTGCGCGAAACCTACTCATTCTCATATGAGTATACGTTACATTTCCGTAATATCAGAAAGTGTAGTAGTCACGTGACGGTCCTTATGGCCAGTGGCCTTACCAGGAACATATTTGACAGCAGCGTAACCGTAACGTTATAGAATGAAAATGAGGGTTTGATATTTTTTCTGTCGTTATAGAACCAACAGGCCCAAACTCTCAGGGGTCATCTGGTGGCGTAAGTGGTACAACTTATCGAAAACGGTCAATAAGAAATTACCAGGCGGCGCTTGGTAGCCTGTCGTGTCGAAAAGCTGTCCAGATGTCACGACTTTAAAAATCCTCATTGTATGAAAATCTGTCAAAATCATTACAGCGCCCATACAAATTTCATTCGATAACGATATAGTTACGCCGCTATCGAATGTTTCTGCTATGTCCCTGTTTTTAATGACAGTGTTCTTTTTTTTTGCGCTGAACACCAATAGTGAAAACCTGCGCAAGTGCAGCAACTGCACACGATTAATCGTGTGCAGTGCAACTGAACACGGCTGTAGCGCACAAAGCCTCGCGAACAAGTACTGTTGCACTATATGCGATCAACTATAAATAGACCGTAATTTATTAATATTTTATATATTATGTATTAATTAATGGATATATTTTTTTTTCGTTTAAGGACAGAAAGCTTTATAGTCTTAGAATTTTATGTCTACACTTCCGCAGTCTTATTAATAAAATTATTTACACCACGGATTAGCTAATCCAACATGGCTGTCTCTGTCAGATACTTTGGAACAGTCACTTGATAGACAAAGAGAGCGATTTGGATTTGCTTATCCATGGTGTAAATATTTTTATTAATAAGGGTATGTATGTTTTCGATGGGATGATGTTACGTAGAACGGCCTTACGATTTTCTTAGAAGTTACGCTTTGCAATTTTGGTTTTAATTATTTTATTAACAATGACTGTTGTATTAAATTGTAAGATCAATGTTTGGGTCGATGTAGCGAGCCATAAGATGAGATTTTTTTTAAATTGAGCTATGGAAAGAAACTTGCCTCTATGTAATTGATTAGACACGAAACAAAACTCTTACTCGCTTACGATTTGTATGGAGATGTGTGATTTTGGGCCAGCTCTATGTACACCACATATGTTAATAGAAAAAAAATGGGAATTTCATAAAAATACCAAAAAAATATTTTAAAGAATGGTATATGCGTACTAAAATGATTATTTGAAAAGTTTTTTAATGCAATAATCCTATTTTAGGGCAGCCATTATAGTTGTTTGTACATGACTTTTGACGAAGATAGTTTTAGGAGAGACTTCTTGAACGTCATACGTCTTTCTTTGCCAAAAGTCATGTCATTGTCGAAATGACATTCTTTGGTTAATTCTGATCTGATCTGATGATGGTTGTGTTGCTCTCCTTGACAAAGTTATTGCAAATGTACATTGAAACGAAGTGAAATTAAATAAAATAAAGAATAGGAAACAGTTACCATATTATGTAGCTATATTTACATATAGCGTATATAGCTATATTTACATATAATTATGTACATAGTGCTGGCCCACGCCTCATACATTTCTAGACATCTCTTTTCGCTTACATAATATTACGAGCACATTCTATGTAGGTACTTAGTTAACAAAAACTCGGTGCTCAAATTTACCCCAAAGAAATAACAAATTTCGTCATATCATAATATTAAAACTCGCAAATTCGCGCCGATCTCACACAGATAGGAGAAAAATGGAGTATGACTGAATGCAAGGGTGCGGCATTCATTTATCAAAAATTTTCTGGTCCGCAACTTTTCCGCTGGTTCGCTCCAAATACAGACCTTATGAGCTCGTTACATCGCCACATTTTTATTGAACAAGGAATCTGATCTAATGTTGATTCTCTATTCTGTTTTACCGTGGACATAGAAAATGGATTGAGCGTTGTGGAGTTGGAGAGAAGAACTATCGTTCTGCATGCTAAACAACAGTTTCGGCTATTTTTAAATAGTGATTGATTTTTAAAAGTTATCGTTTCAAAACTCAGTCCATCCTCTATGTTTATGTGTACCCGACTCTGGCGTAGCCCAAGGGTTCTGTGTATATTTTTAAGTGATGCAAATGACTGCTCTTGAAATGTGTTCTTTATATGAAATTAATACATCACTTATTTTATTAAACGATTTAAAATTTATTTACTTTTTTTATTTACATCAACCATTTTAGATTAAATTCATCTAAAACAACAACAACTTCAAAGAGGGAGTCTGCAGTAAGCTGGCGTGTGGTGCGCGGGACTACAAATAAAAAAGTCAATCCTTTCTTTAATTGAGAACCCTATGCCACATTAATGGGGCTCCCACAAAGATTTTAAAAACAAATATAGAGTATGACGTATATTTGACAGAACAAATCTTCATACAAGAAAAAGTTACGCCATCTTGAATTCACCACACCTCAAATGTCAGCCATCTTGGTTTCACCATACCTAAAATGTCAAAATGGCCCCAAAAACCTAAAAGACCATTTAAGTGGAGACAGTTTTTGCCTCGTCATACCTCGTCTTTTTAAGATTTGATTGTTTACATGTTTGTTTGCATTGAATAGGCTCCGAAATTACTGGACCGATCTCGATGAAATTTTGCACAGATATAGAATAGACTACGAGAAAGGACAGCGGAAATTCTCGGGATGTCGCAGGCAACATCTAAAAGGTGGTTATATACTCAAAGTCTAAAAGTTTTATTTAAATTATAGTAAATAATAATGTGGGTTTGATTTTGTCAGTTACAAAGTTTAGCAAGGATAGCAGCGAAATAAATGCATTTTTATTTACTTACACAATGTGCATATCCAGGCGTACCTAAAAAATGCCTCCATCCAGTGGGATTATTGTCTGGGTAAGTAACGAGAGGCAGCCCAGGTGAAATTCCAAAGAAATACTGCCTCGAACGTCTTGAGAAATGTTTTACCGTTTCCTATTGTTCGATACGTTTTGTGCTCGCATTTTTATGTAAATTGAATTCTTAAGTCTTTAAATATATACCCCCTTACTATTAAACGCTGTATAAGCTTTGAATAGTTATACAGTGTGTAACTATATAAGGGGGTTAATCGATTCTAGCAAGATAATAATATACCCCCTTACTAATAAACACTGTATACGCTTTGAATAGTTATAACTATTCAAAGCTTATAGGTACAGCGTTTATTAGTAAGGGGGTATGTATACATGTATATATCCGCCTTATCGCGTCACACTCTAGAATGCTCGTACTAAACAGAAGACAGTGATGACGCGCCAGGCAAACTGTAAAAGGTAAACATAAAAGAAATCCTGAATTACACCTTAAAGGTTAATTAGTATAATACCGTAATAAAGAACAGAACAAGTCAGCGTAGAGAAGATCATGATAAAATCCCCATTAATAGTTTATTAATATGGTATGGAACTGCATAACATCCTAGGCGGAAAAGAAGAAATAATTGACACATAGAATAAAAAATAAAAGACAAAAATGTGAAAATATTTAGTATGTACGACGAATTAATTTTTAACGAAAATGAGAATAAAGAAAATATCACAAATGTATAAATGGCACGGACCAATCCGGTTCGTGGAGATGAAAACAATAAAAAAACTATAAAAACACAGTAGGTACGGCAATGTTGCGTAACTTACGTAATTTAAAAGATATATTTACCCTCAAAATAGGTATGTTTTAATATCGTATTTTGATAAAAAAAAAATTAACATTTGATTTGATAGTAATAGAACGGATTTCCGTAAATTTAAAAAACTTTAAAATGGTGGTTTAATTATTATGTACTTAATATAATATTTAAATGTCAGTGAGAAAATTGTTTAAATATAAACATTCACATAGTGAAGTTAGTGTGTAATTGCCTATGTAAATCTATACAGATAAATAAAATTGAAGTGTCTGTTTGTAACTTCAAATTAACAGCTTTTCACATAATGAATCTGAAAGTATATTCGGTACTTACAATAAAATACTAATTTTTTAATTTTTTGTCTGTCTGTCTGTCTGTCGGTCTGTCTGTCTGTTTGTTCCGGCTAATCTCTGAAACGGTTGGACCGATTTTCACGGGACTTTCACTAGCAGATAGCTGATGTTATAAGGGCCTAACATAGGCTACTTTTATTTTAGGATTCCGTTAAAAAAATAGGGTTCCGCTTCCGTTAATTCTGCGCAAACGAAGTTGCGGGCATCAGCTAGTACATCATATTATCGAATAATCGAATTCGAAGTGTTCCCAATTTTGTATATCGGGATAGGTGCTTGAACAGTGAGCAACTTTCCCCTTATTTACCTGGAGGAAAATTGCGGAAAGTGCTGATACCTCGCCATTTGCGGATGGCGCCGGGGGAATCCACAACTAGTTTATACGATATCTGCTTAAAACCTTTATTTGTTTCTCTGTATATTTACCACAAAATGTGTACCAGTAAAAAACTCTTAAACCTATTTAAGTAGTTTTGTGTCTGCTTTCGAAGTTCAGAAGGAGAAAGTCATTATTTCCATAATAAAAGAAGACTAAAAAATTACAGAAATACCCACGATCACCAGAAGTTACCTGGTCATACTTGCCTAGTCTTACCAAAAGTTTTATTTACAGTAAAGTTATCGAAAAATTAAACATAGCTCATATTGCAAAGTCCCATGACTTTATTGAGTTATTAATATAGTGTTGAAAGTGTCGATAATGTGCAGACCGTTAGGGCTTTTATCTTAAAACAGGGACAGTGATGGATGGCGGCGTAATTCATTTATCTCCGATTATGGGCCGATGAGCCTGATGCGCCATTTTTGTATCGTGGCGTATGCCAAATTGACACCATCCAATATGGCGGGACTTATTGCCCCACTTTGAGTACAAAAGTTACAAACCTGATGAGCCATTGCCTGACGCATGATAATGTAAATTTTGTTTTTTTTTAACAAATCATTAGCGAAGCTACTTTTGTCTAGGAATTTAAAAATCCTAACCTGAATGAGTTGCCCCAAATAAAACTACATTTACGGGTTTTATCGCGGTTTGTTTTTATTTTAGTTTTTCCCGACGTTTCGGCTATTACCTTAGATTTGATTAGGGTACAAAGTTACCATCCAAGAATAATAGGCGAGGCTGTACCTATAAATTAAAATTAACCCTAACGTTAATGGAGAAAATGTTCGGGTGATCAATTAAATTAAAAACCGGTCAGACCACGCATGCACGCACGCATAATCACTCATTAATGATTTTATTTTTAATATTTTACATGCTTATAATTTGGTTATTTTTGTACGAAGTTTTCCAAGTAAGCGTCTGCCGTAAAAAAGGTAGTCGAAACGTCGGAATAAACTGAAATTTAAAAAAAAACGTGAGCAAAATCAAGTATAATGTGTAGGTAATATTCGCGCAAAACATAAGTCAATAATTGAATTGCTAACAGTTTGATTAATAAAACAAGAACACTTTTAGACTTTTAAAGTTTATAGTGATTGATAAAAGAGAGGTTTCGTATAAAGGTTAAATTATACTTTTATGAACGCATAATACGAATTTCAGGAAAACCGAATTAACCGAATAACAGGGAATGTAAGTGCGGCATCTCCGCAATTCTCAAATTAAAGCACTTAGCGTATTTTACATAAAACGTTATTAACTCTTCCTCCGCCGTAAAAATGTCGGGCGTCGGGACACCTGCAGCATTTTCATCGTCCAATTATGCCCGAGTTATTTTATACCAAGATTACGTGAAGCATTATTTACGGCATAAATGTAATATTAATTGTGTTCTAGGTCGTGGAAAATTCTTCTGCGGGAAGATAAAACATGAGGCTGGCACTAAATGATCCGGATTCCAGCGGGCCCGGGAAAATTCAGAGCAGTCTAAAGCTCTGCGCTAGTACAACAGATTTGAAAATCGAAGTGTCGTGTATCGGGCTGTCATAAATGACATTGACATTTGAATCGACACTCGTGTATTCGATTTTCAGCTCTATTGTATTAGTCCAGAGTTCTATTTTCGATGCCCTGGTTTTTCTCCGGCCTTACGGATTCCGGACAATGTAATCTCGACGACCTAAGAAAAAAACAATGTGATGGATGCTTCACAACATATTATGAAAAGGCTTAAGTGGAGGTAGTCACATAGCACCAATGACAGATGAGTGGTGGACGCATCTGGCTACAAATTGGGCAGGCCCAAGCGGTCAGAGCCGGGGGTACTTCGGTCGAAGGTAAGCATTTTTTCAATTAGTGCGTTGCAGCTTTATACGAGTTCCCAACTGAGGATTTAAATAATGTTTTTGTCAGACAAGTAGTTTTTGACTCTCGACGCAAACATATGGGTGTTTTCAGTTTAATGTGTCTATGTGTATGTGTGTCTGTCCGTAGCATCGTAGCTCCAAAACTGAGTAACTATGATCGAGTGTTCGAGAAGTTTTTAAATGTAATTCATCATCGTCAGCTCGCTTACTGCTTGACAATGACGTCATTTTTTACTTTTTTATATTTATTTATAGTTTTGATACAAATTCATATGAAATTCAGATCATAATATTAGGTATATGCTTAGCAATAAATAAATATCGGTCTAATAATATTGTTCTACGAACGGTCGATAAAATCAGCAAACTAAAAAACATTTTAAGAAATTATAGGTTAGTATTGGCCCTAATATATAATTTGCTGAATCATGTAATTAGAGCCAACACTTACACATATTTTTAGTATCAAACTGAGGTCAATTCAGAATATTATAGTACAATTTAGCCTCTATTAGACCTACAGCTCATCCTGGCTTTGTGTAGGGTAATGGTATGACTAGACAAAGCAACTACAATAGCAGACAATAGAATAGCTTAATGGATTTCTTTTAGTTTTTTCCCGTTATGGAAGACTCTTATGTTGAAAATAATATGTTACCTTTGTAGTCAATAATAATGTTATAAATTACCTACTATCTGTTTAAAAATAACGACTGGCTGATAGCTTATTAGTTAGTGTCAATGCACACCGAAACTAGACGATAAGGGGCCGTCCATTAATCACGTGATGCCTAAAGAGGAGGGGGGGTCCGAAAATAAATCACCAAGTATCACAAGGGGAGGAGGGGGTTTAAGGAGACATCACGTGTATTAATTTTTGAATCTAGTCTATGCATATCGAATTTTTTATCGGTTGTAGATTCGTAATGTTGTTTAAATAGGTACTTACAAGACAAATGACTCCTTTAGTTTTTTAATTCCTTAAATTATTCGATTAAATTGTATTTTAAGTTAAAGTTTTTCTTCAAACATGACCTGCTTACTATGTACAAAAAATACACATGATCTTAGGTAGGATAGTATAAAACGTCACCACGTATCACCAGGGGGAGGGGAGGGGTCTAAAAAGTTGTTAAAACATCACGTGATTAATGGACGGCCCCTAAGTTCAATTTTCAATCACAATTTAAAAATGTAACGCCGCATCGCGTATTGCCTCATTTCGGTAGAAGCTGACCCTTGAATAGGTTTACTATTAAAAGGCCGAAGAGAATACAAAAGTGTAGAACAGATGCAATGTTCTCATTTATGGGTACCCATTATTTTAATTAGGAAATAATGACACCTGAACCAAAGAATATATATTACTAACGTACCTGAACCTCGATTATCGTATTTAAAGTAGACTTTCATTGTACTTTGATTTTGTTATACCTACCTAAGTAAGTGAAGTGACTTGTTATCATAAACTGATTTTATGAAGTTTCGACCAGTCAGAGCGCATTTCACGCTGTCTTAACGTTTACGAGAATACCGTTTGACAGTTTTAGTATGTCGAGACTTGATTGTAATTATATTAATTAAGGTTTTATTTAGCAGAATTGACCCTCAGATAAAATAAAACATTAACATTTAATATAATATTTTACAGTTACAGATAAACTAGCTATTTTTCTCGTGTAGATACTAAATGTATGCACCTTTGTATGTGACACGACATTTACTAAGAGCTTTACGAATTAAAAAAAATAGCTTTTAAATTATCTTGAGAGTTACTGTGCAAGAAATAACGGACATATTGTTTTATCTACATATTTAGAAACCAAAGCTGCTAGAGATTGTGGTTTGTTAAAAGCTTTTTGTTAGTTATGCAAAGGTGACTAAGCACATAAATAACATAATATCTACTAATTTACTTAACTCTTATTAAAATGGGTTTCAGAGTACACTACAGTAGGTACATTTCGTTATTACTCACCAGGTAATGAGAATTGTAAATAACTCATTTCCTTGTTAATACAGCCCTACTTATTTTTGTAATGATTCCCCATTTGTCTACACTTTCAAGACGTTCATTAATGACCTGTGTTAGTATCAAGTGGCGCGGAGTTCCTACAAACTCTATTCGGCTTCACTCACCTACTACTTACTTTTTGAAGAATCCAAATCCCTACCTGTCATACAGGCTAGGGCTTCCCTATGAAGGAGAACCAGCCATTGCCGCTGATACCTACACTACAATTTAATATTTTCGCATATCGTACGTCAAAATTGTAGAATCTTAATCTGTTCGGCGATCACACTCCAATATTTACAGCAATGTATAACGCGGAGCCATCGTGCGGTGATTTGCTCCGTAACGCGATTCTGATGAGCTCCTCCTAACTGCACAAATGTTACTTCCAATTCCCGATTCCTATATAATCGCCGATAGCCAGAGGAAATACAGCCAGAAAACTTCGAGCATTTCACACTGAATTGAAAATGCCTTTTCGAGATCGCCGTGTTTTGTTTACGGGCGACGAGTCGAAATGACAATACACTAGACTATATTTATCTCGCAATGGCATTGTTTAAGAGACAATAGATCTCTTTTATAGACACTATATCAAAAGGTTTTAAAATCCATTTAAACGTTCTGTTTAAGAATGTGTTAATGGACGCTGATTAAAAAAATAATAATAACTTCCCACACCGATTTCGATGACGGTGGCCGGTTTCATTATAACCAGACCAGTTACGTAGAAGTAATTTTATAATGCCCAAGTGTGTGCGCAGTACACAAGAGCACTCTCTCTTCCTTTACCCCATAATCCAGTGGGACAGATGACCGACACGACTGGCGAGAAATAAGGCGCAGGTCCAACTTACATGCCCATCCGACGCATGGATCATCTTTCTTTTTAGACCCAATGCGGGAATCGAAACCACGACCTCCGAGTCAAGAGCCAATGCTCTAACCACTAGACCACGGAGGGTGTTTATTATTATTTCATTCCACTGTTATATTAGGTTGGGGAAAAAGTTTCTTCGCATTTTATATAAAAATTCAAAAGGTTTTTTTATAAAGTTTATTTACAAGTGACTAAAGTATATAGGTGCCATTTTGTTCGATAACTTTTTGCCATCTTGTTGGTAGGTACATGATCCCATTGCTATAAAATTTTTGGGGCTTCTGATGAAAAAACTGCGACAAGTGGTTTGGCAGTCCTCTTGTGATGTCAACCTGACACTGCCTAAGGAATTCTGCAGCGACCGAAACAGGTGGAAATCTGAAGGTGCAAGGTCAGGACTATACGGCGGATGCATTAACACCTCCCAGCCAAACTCCCGTAATTTTTTCTGAGTGGCTAAAGATGTGTGAGGTCTAGCATTATCATGGTGAAAAACCACACCCCTTCTGTTGATTAATTCCGGCCGCTTTCTCTCAACTTCTTGCTTTAATCTCATCAGTTGTTCGCAGTATTGATGGTCCTGCCTGGCGGTAACAGCTCATAAAGAATAATGCCCTTCCAATCCCACCACACACACAGCATCACCTTGTTGCGAGTTAACCCGGGTTTCGCCACAGTCTGTGAAGCCTGACCGGCCTTTGACCACGATCTTTTTCGCACGTTCTTGTCGTACGTGATCCACTTTTCATCACCAGTTATCAGCTTCTTCAAAAATGGTTCGGTTTCATTACGTCCAGGGGCGGATCGTGAATTTGTGGGGCCCTGGGCTGAAACTACTTAGAAGCCTATCTAAGTACTCAACTAATAGCCATGTCAAAAAACTGTTTCTATAAGTAATGATATTATTACATATTCTTTATTGCACAAAAAACATAAATATTATTTATATCTACGCAAGTAATAGTTGTACAAAAGGCGACCTTATTGCTGTGGTAGCAATCTCTTCCAGGCAACCTTTGGGTGAGAGAGAAATCGAAATAGTGATATATATAAGAATGTAAAAAAACAAAATAATTGTATTTATTTATTATGAATTAGTAAAAGAATTGACAGATTATGTGTGTAACAGTTATGTTATATTACTATTAAAATATAATCGGAATGAAAACACAATACGAGAAGAGATGATTTCAGCAAAAGCTAAACGTATAAAAGATATTTATGGCTTGGGTTTTTCTATAAATATAAAAATATTAGGTATTTTAGGGCCATCAAGCAAACTATGCTTGCGTGCGAAATAAGGGCTCGAAGGTATTTGCTAAACTCTATGACTCATGTTGTAATTTTTGACAAAACGCAGCCGCAACTTGCAAGACACTATTGTCACCACGAAATCGGAGATTCTCGATGAAGTCGAAATGGGGAACAGTACACCTAAAATACGAGCTCACCCCAAACCCATCTTACAGAGGATTCACGAGTCAAACTTATGCGCCACCTTACAGATTAGATTCCTGATATTGACGTGGGTGAGATGAGAATAGCTCTCAGGCAGCTTCACAATAATAAAGCACCAGAAGATGACGAAATAACCACAGAGCTGCTCATGGCAGGAGGAACACCTGTCTTGACTGAGCTTCTTAATTCCGTCATTCGCACTGGCACTACCCCGGAAGAATGGAGCAGGAACATGGTGGTTTCATTTTTAAAATAGGCGATAACACGCGACTAGAAACTACCGTCCCGTTCCGCTCCTGAGCCACGTTTATTAGCTATTATCGAAGGTTATCTCGAATCATCCTTAACCGTAATCCCATCCGTAACCACATACATACATCGAGAAGTATAATCCACATACGCTAAGCCTCTCTGCTTAGCGTCTGTGGACTATGAGAAAGCCTTCGATACCGTCAAGACCTCAGGGGCAATTCTGCTAAATAAAACCTGCATTAATACAATTACAATCAAGTTTCAATACGCTAATCTCAAACGGTGTTTTTTATAAACGTTAAACCAACGTGAAACGCGCTCTGATTGGTCGAAACGACATAAAGTAAAATTAAATTCTACTTTAAATACGAGACTTGAGATTCTGGTCTGTGCTGGAATTCATGCAGAAATGTCTCGCAGAAATGACTGCTGATAATATTTCGAGTTGTTAAGATGTCTATTCAAGGCCGCAACAATTACCGTCCAAGTAAAAGAACATACCATAAAACCGATCCAACTTCGTCAAGGAGTGAGACAGGTAGATGTTATCTCTCCGAAACTATTTACTAACGCGTCATAGGACGTTTTCAAGTCGCTTGATTGGAACGGCCTGAGACTGAACATAAACGGCCAATAGATTTCACACTTGCAGTTTGCGGATGAAATAATCATTATGTCGAATATCTGCAGGACCTGGAAGAGATGCTGAACAGCCTAAGCGATTGTTCAAGACGAGTGGGTCTTGGGATGAACCTTGACAAAACCAAAATTATGCATATTAGGTAAACAAATTCTCCAGGGACCTGTCGTCGTAAATGGTACTAGTCTTGAAGTTAAGAAGCAAGAATACGTATATCTTAGGAAAACTCTCATTCAACTAGGGCAGCATAACTTTGAGAACGAAGCAAATAGAAGAATAAGCTTGGGCTGTGTTGCATTCGGGAAGCTCCGGGACAACTACTACGAATTAAAGGCACTGACATTGCTCATAGAATTAGCACGCTGAACTAGAAGTGAGCCGGCCATGTTTGCAGACGGACAGTCGGTTTATGGCGCAGACAAGCGTTAGAGTGGAGACGACCTGCGGCACAATGGACCGACGATTTAAAGTTGGCTGGCAGCAGATGGATGAGGGCTGTCCGAGATCGGGATGGTTGGCGCTCATTAGTGGAGGCCTACGTTAAGCAGTGAGCTATCCATATGTCCGTAGGCTGATGATGATGAAATTTCCCCGTCGATAATAATTAATATTGATATTGAATCTCCGATATTGAAAGACTTGTTTAAATAGCATTTCCTTTTCCTGCATAATAAACATTATTTTGATAGGAAGACGCCATGGTAACGTGTGTACCTTATTTTTTATGTACACGGTAAATACATAATAATATATGGTACCTAATACATACAAATGAGGTATAAGTATAACTTTATTACGCACAAAATAAAAGTTTTTTCAGTGTCCTCTATTCTAATTTACCTTTAATTTTCAAAAGTCAACCATTACTAAACTAGCATATTCCAAAATTAGTCACCAAAAAGAAATTTTACATTAGAAATAAATAGCCTATTTTTAAAATAGTTACGTTTTATTTTTGAATGTTTTATTAAAAAATAGACACAAAGCTAAATAAGTCAATTAAATTTTAAGAATTTTGGAAAAAGTGTCATTTTTTTTTAATGAGTAATTAACAAAGGTTCTAATAAATTAAATTCATATTTTAATAAGAAATCACTAAAACAACTATTCACGTACGGCAAATAACAAAAAATGTAACTACATAAGGCTTACACTTACTATTATAGTCAAAAAACTAAAAAATGGCCTTACATTTTAGGCGTTTACCAAAAATCAAGAATTTTGGATTAAGCCACTTCAATTCTGAAGGTGCGATATGTATAAAATAACCAAATAGTTTCAATAATGAATGTAAACCGACTTTTCAGACAACCATTTTTTAAATTAAAATTATCGCCTATTGTTTTTAGCGGGGTCTGGGGGCCCCTTGTAACCTCGGGGCCCTGGGCTGCAGCCCAATTAGCCCTTAGGTAGATCCGGCCCTGATTACGTCGTAATAAAGAATCACAAATGAGTACACGGTTCATTAGGTTTCTTTCAGTGAGCTCATGAGGCACCCAAATATCGAGCTTTTTTGTGTACCCAGCTTTTTTCAAATGCGCCAAAACCGTTTTGTGGTCAATCCCCAGTTCTTCAGCTACATCGTAACTACTAATATGCCGATCTTGTTCCATTTTTTCAAAAATGGCAATAGTTTTGTCCGTAACAGGGCGACCAGAGCGACGTGCATCTTTGATATCAAAATTTCCGGATTGAAAACGCTTAAACCAAATTTGCGCTACTCTCACAGATACTGCATTAGGTCCATAAACATCACAAATTTTTTCGCGGCTTGTGTTGCATTTTTACCTTTTTTGTAATAAAATTTTAAAATGTATCGAAATTCTTCATAAGAATCACTCATTTTAACAATAAGAAAAACAAATGAAAATCTCAAATTTACCTAATTTGAATTTGGAATTGTCTTCTGTAAAATTAAAACTTTTTAATGATACCAAAATCAGCCAGATACAATTGGCATAGCCCAAGATATTTTATGACAAGTTCATACATACTATAATGCGAAAAGACTTTTTCCCCAACCTATTATTTGAGGTGCATATGACTTTTAAAAGACTTCCCCAAAGCTACAGTTTTAACTGTGAGATTCATAAATTAAGTATGAAACGTGACCGAAATGAGTGAGGTTAATAAACGTGAATGGTGTGAGGTTACGAACTGTTACCTTATTCTTGTAGAATCAATGGAAACTGAAAATCTTGATTTCATATTTTTAAAGTGTGACTTCTTTAGGACTCACTCAGATTTAATATTTAACTTTATTCGATACACTTTTCAATGCAAGAGCGCCACCGCTCTATGCAGAGTGGTCTAGTTTAACACTCGAACTCTTGCAATAGGCAAGCGGACTAATTTTTTTTATTGCATAAATGAATAGTACTCTTAAATATGAGTAACTTCTCAGAAGAAACCGTATATCAAAAGACAATATTTTCAAAGGTACAGCGATTTATATACAAAATTTCGCGAGTCTTTATATACCAAATTTTTTTTTTTTGCGAAATTGGTAAACAAAACCTACATTATTAGTTTACTCACATCATATACAAAAACATTCATTATGGTAAGTATGAACTTAAACGCACAAATATCGGAGATATTTACAAATATATTCCTGCGGCCATATACTTCATATACTACTTCATACTACTTCATATACAAGTGACGTCATTTTTAGGTCGACTTTAGTATGGAGCGTTTTTAGGAGGCTCGCGAAATTTTTTATACAAATCGCTGTACCTTTGAAAATATTGACTTTTGATATAGGTTTCTTCTGAGAAGTTACTCATATTTAAGAGTACCTACTATTCATTTATGCAATAAAAAAAAATTTGTCCGATTGCCTATTAAATGTATATTATATCTTGTGTAGTGAATAAAGTTCAAATTTGAATAGCCATCTCTATAACGCAGCGCCACGTCGCGTATCGTCTCATTTAGGTGTGAACTGATGCTTAGACGTAGCGACTTTTATTGGATACAAACTCGTGGTTCAGTGTCTCTGAAGTTACAGTATCACTAGGTTACCGTCTGTCGAAGACACTAATGACTTAACGGTATGTTACTACTGTAGCTGCTGATGCTGTATTACAATATCGACAAAGTTCCTGCTCGGACACTTTCTAAATATTTTCCTTGCACTAGGATGCCTCATAATATTTAAACACAAAGGAAGGAATCGCGTCGAGTGCAGACGTGGTTGAGGTTCATGTTGCACATGAGTGCGTGCGCACGATTCATGGCGCCGCGAATTTCATCTTATATTTGGTCGAGCGGCAACTTGTTCGATTATACCTTACACATAAGTAAAATTAAGTTTTGTATATATTTTCAATCAAGGTAAGGGAAAAATATGTATTTTATTTAACACCATTTTGGTTTATATTCTGTTGTTTGCATTAAATAGGCTCTGAAACTACTTGACCGATTTTAATTAAATTTGGCATAGATTTAGAGTAGACCACGGGGAAGGACATAGGCTACTTTTTAGAGCGGAAAATGTATGGTTTCTGCGAAATTTACTTTTACGCGCACGAAGTCGCGAGCAACATCTACTCGTAGTAAAGAATATATAATATATATGAAATAGATACAAACTGTAAATTTAAACCCACTCGACAGTTATATAATATAGGAACTTAGATACCTGCCTTACTGCCTGAGTTCTTCTGAATAGCTTATTAACCTCAACTTCGTACTCTACTTTGATCTCAATAATACGATACGGCACCTGACACAGAAGTTTCTAGCACGGTTCACGAGATATTCTAATTTGAATATATCGGGATCTCGTTTAATAACGACGTACCTCGCGGGGCTGATGGACGTCCAAACAATATCCAAGTTTCAGCTTTGTCCTAATATTCGGGAACTTCAAACCCCTCCGGGTTGACTTCGGATTACTATTTATGTTGAGTGTCGTTCCCCTCGCAAGTATTTAGAATTGTTGTCGAAAAAGTTTCGTGGTCTCGACCGCGCAGGTAAATTTTAAACGAACTGTCTCACTAATGAGCTTAGAACAAACGAAACATTTCTGTTTGAACTGTTCTGGTTTAAAAGACAAAACAATTATTGTTTCAGTGCTTATTAAAAAGTAACATTGACATAGGCAAAGAAAATATTATATTACTAACGTTAAGAACCGTCATACGATAGACTTACACGATCGATAGGTCGCGGGTATCCGTGTGACCAGACTATGCCGGGTATGCGGATGGCGAGTGGGGCGTGAGTTTTTTCCATCCATTAAATTATAGACGAGGCTGCATCAGTTTTATGGGAAACTGATTTTGAGAAAGTTTATAGTTCTATCAAATAAAATAATAATAAGAATTTTTACCCTTTAAATATAATGAATGAATTACATAACTTAGAAATCTATCACTAAATCAAATCAAATCAATTTATTCAGACACACATAAAATAGATACAAAATAAATATACATAATTAAATAGTCACGTCAATCTAATCCCTTGCTAAGTTGAACTTGTGTTACGGGACAACGATATATATTTTTATACTATACACACACATAATTCTTTACTATACAATACTATACATAAATATTATTTTCTATATTATTCACATTCACTCTTATACACACATTGTAGTTTATCACGTATTGTCTTTTTTCGGCGACGTGATGCGCGCTTCGTTGGGGAGCCTTCCCCGAAACCTTCGGTTCATCATGAATTGTTTTCGAAGCTAATTTTACTCAAAAATATACATTTAAAAACTCAAAACGGTTGGCACTATTTCGTATAAAAAAAATCATAGCACGGTTGTTGGTATTCATTAATCGTAGGCATATTGATGTCCCGTTGCGATATACCGAGCCATTGCAATCCCAAGTCCGAAGCTATTTCGTAACCTTTAATGGCGTGTAATGGCGGGCAAAAAACGGAAAAAATCACGTTTGTTGTATGACAGCCCCTCTTAAAAATTTATTAATGGAAGCCCCTCAGAAATACTTAATGTATGAAAATTTCAACTGTCTATCTATCACTGTTCATAAGATAGAGCCAGAAGGTCGATTCTACTAATCAAATCCTACAATAATACAATTACAATCCAGTCCCGATATATTATAATCGGGGTTTATAATCGGGGTTCTGGTGTCAGACAGGCAGACAGACAGACAGACGGACGAACAGTGAAGTCTCGTTTTTACCCTTTATATTTTTTTAACCCTTTATTTTAACGCAATACTCTGAAGGTAGTATATATAAAAGCCAACCTTGTCCCGGCGCGTGGCGTCAAGGTAGACGGTCATAATTAAATTATGTAATTCGCGATATAACTTACGGCATTGTTGGAGACAAACTTCTGCAGAACTTTCACAAGGATTCTTATGAAATATTTTGATTAAATTAAAAACGATAGCTGTATATTCAATTAGATCTCGTGAATTCCTTTCTCTAATAAGGTACAACGTATTTTTCTATTTATATCTATACTTATATAATAAAGAGGAAAAGTTTGTTTGTTTGCATTGAATAAGCTCCGAAACTACTAGACCGTTTTTGATGAAATTTGCCACTTATGTAGAGTATACCACGGGAAAGGACATAGGCTACTTTTTTATCGCGAAAAGTTTACGGTTTCTGCGAAATTATCTTTTGCGCGAAGTCGCGGGCATCTAGTACAGTGAGTACAGTATAAAATGAACTCGCTTCTGCAGTCCGCTGTCCGTTTGCTCAGATAATTAAAGTACTAAAAGCGTTTAATTGCAGTTTTCAGCAATAGATAGAGTGATTCAAGAGGAAGGTTTATATTTATGTTTAATACTATGAACCCACAGAACAGAAAACAAGATTGCACGGGTCATTAGTAAAAGTATAAAAAGTACAAATAAACATTTGTCTTTTAAATTTCAGAATACCTACTTATTAAAGAACTTAGATTTGGCTATTTTTGGGCTTGAAATAATTGTGGATGTACAGGGCATGTTTAAATGGTGAGAAATAATTTGTTACTTAACTCTCAAATATTTATAGACATGCATTCAGTATAGCTTTTTGGTTTATATTTTTTTCAATGACCGCGGCCTAGTAGGTGTGATGTAGGTGTTGGCGTAGTCTAGTCGTAGATGTTTGTGTAGGTGTAGGTATTTATTTTATTCCAATTCATAGTTCAGACAGAACAACGTGTGTTAGGACAGCTAGTTAAAAAAAATCAATAATAAACAAAGATAAGCTATTTTGTTGTTGGTAATTTTAACCCGGGCGAACACAGTGCACAGCTTGTTTTAAAATATGAAAGCCTTACTTTGTTATTAGAAGTGAACGCTAGAGATTATACAATTACCTCATTGCGGCTGAGAAATTTTCTTATTATTTCATTATAATTTGTTCCTTAGGTGCAATGTTTCTTTACTCTTTTTTTTTTTTTTGAGTGTTTAAAAGTTTAATATATTTTGCGGTTAAACAGATGTTGTTTTGTTATTTTATTTAGTTTTTCAATTTATTATCAACTATTTTTATTGCATTTTTCCGAAAATAATTACAAATAAATACATAATATACATTTTTCATAGTAACTCGTAGCACAGCTACTACGAGTTTTTTGTTCTCTACGTCGCGGCCGCTACGCGACGCTACGCCGCGCTACTACGAAATTACGAATACAGTTTACGATCACTTTAAAACTATGTACAGTAATAGGCAAGCGGGCTGATATTTTTTTTTATTGCAGAAATTGATAGTACTCTTAAATATGAGCAACTTCTCAGAAGAAACCGTATATCAAAAGTCAATATTTTCAAAGGTATAGCGATTTGTATACAAAATTTTGCAAGTCTCGTAAAACGCTCCATACTAAACTTAACCTACAAGTGACGTCACTTGTAGGTTATGGTGTATGAAGTATACGGCTGCAGGAATATATTTGTGCGATTAAGTTCATACTTACCATAATGAATGTTTTTGTATATGATGTAAGTAAACTAATGATGTAGGTTTTGTTTATCAATTTCGCAAAAAAATATTTTTTGATACTTTTAAAATGTATTTAATTAGTAAACTACACATAAAATAATATATTTTTTTACATTTACCATCTAGTAATGCCTCAATAATTCTGAAAATATTATTGAAACTAAATATTTCAAATATAGTCCGATCCCCTATTGTTGATTCATTATTATTATAGTTATATAGTACTTTTTAATATAATTATTATAGACAACTAGCCTTGGCTCGCGGCTCCACCCGCGTCAATATAGTATCCCACGGGAACACTGATATTTTTCGGAATAAGAGGTGACCTACGTTTTAATCCAGAGCTTAAACTACTACCATATAAAATTTCGTTAAAATCAGGTAAGTAGTTATTGCGTGAAAGAGTCACAAACACCCATACATCCTTTAACATTTATAATAATGGTAAGACGGTAGTTATGGAAACAGGAGGTTATGATATACAGAGACATATTCGCGCCTTACTTCTAATTTGCCATTGAAACGTGTTACAAAATCCATGTAAAACCTAATTTCATCACTCAAGAGCCGGCTGTTAAGGTAAAGTTTAAACGTATTATGGTCGTTAATACTACGCGAAACTAGCATGTGAAAGCGACGCCGGCCAAGAAGTAATAAAAGTTGAAGCAGGCTCGCGCGACCGGCGGCGCGACCGGCGAGCGAGCGAATTTCGACGCTTATTGAGCGAGCGAGCCGAGCGAGTTTCGCAACTCCTCGTATAACCCCAACTTTCTTTTTTAATAACGCAACAGTCACTGTTTTCGGAATGCTTAATCCGAAATTTCAGTTTAACAAGTTTCTGTGACCGGATTTTATCAACTACTCGCGAAAAATTATATTTCGTTGAAAATAGAAGGGTTTTTGAATACGACGAAGTCCATATTTTTTAACGAAAATATGTTACGTTGTAGTAATTTAATCGTTATCTTTTTATTTTAATGCTAGAATTATATTATTTGCACGTACAGCGTGTAGTGTTAAAATTAACACATAAATTAGAAACAAAGTGTAACGTTATCGCCTAGCTATGTACAAACGTATACATCTGTGTATTATACTATCGACATGCTGCTGCTCGACCAGCTACTCATTTTCCTTTGGACTAAGATGCCACAAAATATTCAAACACAAAGGAAGTGACCGCATCGACTGCAGACGTGTTTGAACTACATATTTAAACGAAAGCATGATTGGATGCACACGTGCAACGGCGTTACCTAGCGATTTTCATCTTATGCCTGATCAAGGGGCAACTTGTTCGATAGTACATTCGATCGGCGGTAATAGGCTACACGACTACATCTAAAATATTAAGTTTCATTAATGTACTCAGAAATAATGAGGCATTACTACTTTGTTAATGTAAAAAATTATAATGTTTTATAATTTTAAAAATAAAAAATAATTTTTTTTTGCTAAATTAGTAAACAAAACCTACATCATTAGTTTACTTACATCATATACAAAAACATTTATTATAGTATGTATGAACTTAAATGCACAAATGTCGGAAATATTTACAAATATTATGTTCCTGCAGCCGTATATTTCATACACTTTAACTTGGACGTGACGTCATAGCTATGTACGACTTTAGTACGGAGCGTTTTCACGGGACTTGCGGAATTTTGTAAACAAATCGCTGTACTTTTAAAAATATTGACTTTTTATATACGGTTTCTTCTGAGAAGTTACTCATTTTTAAGAGTACTATTCATTTATGCAACAAAAAAAATCAGTCGTCTAGTGCCTATTCTCGCCGCTTCACTTTATGTTTCAACAAATAAAACCGTGTACTTAATATCGAGTGTATCTCTGGCTAGGTTTATGTGCGTAATTCTATTATAACTTGACTGAGTTTACTTATATAATTGACATGAATAATTTGTCTCTTTAATTTAAAGTCGGTACCAGCAAATTTGTACGTGAGTTCTATAAAATCTGGTATCGACTTCAAAATTAAGAAGATCGAGTAGAGAAATAGTTCAAATTTAAGCCGAATTTAAAAGAGGACTTATTTAGAAAATAAGTTTTATTTCATACTATTTTGTGTATTTTTAGTTTTTACTGTAGAAGTCGGTTTAATTTTTTGTTTAATAACCGCCTCCTTTTTTTGGAAGTCGGTTAAAAATAATTTAAAGTTGTGTACGTAGCAGTGTGCTTTCTCTGCAATACTTGTGATTTTTCAACCGACACAAAAAGAGGGGTGTTATAAGTTTCACGAGTATGTCTGTGTGTCTGTCAGTACTCAGTGGCATCGTAGCTTCCAAAGGGATGGGATTTTGATATAGTTTTTTATTTTTATTTTTATTTAAGCTTTCATGATCAACAGTGTTCTTATCTATAATTTATCATCATCAGTTCACTCACCGCTTGACAATTTGGAGGTTACTTAAATATTTAACTTTGTGCTGTAACTCGTTCCTACAATATTTATCAGTACAAGCAGCTCTTGTTATTCTTATTCTTATCTTATACTAGATGTTGCCCGCAACTTCGTGTGCGCAAAATAAAATCTCAAGGGAACCGTACATTTTGCCGCAGTAAAAAGTAGCCTATGTCCTTCCTCGTAGTTTATAATGTGCCAAATTTTATTAAAATCAGTCCAGTAGTTTCGAAGCCTCCTCTTTATTATATTGATAACCTCTGTCGCTCACTGGTTGAGCGCGTTGGTGATTAAGCTGGTGACCAAAGAAACAAAAACTTTTTCTGTGTTCCTGAGTCATAGATTTATAGTGTAATATATTATGTCAAAAAAGATAATAAATAGTATATTTTTTGACATTATTATCATTTTCTAGCCTCTATAAAAATATTTATATCCATTGATGTATTATATTAAAAAGAGGTTTTTATCACGTTATTTATTATATTTTAAATTTAAATATTAATAATAACATAAAGATTTACGTAAGTAAAAATCCAACACAACGCGTGTCGTTAAAACAAATTCGTGTTGGACAATGCATATAAACGCTCAACTGCTTCGTTATCTTAAACTGTGTTTTCAATTAAGAATTACTTAAGGCGCTGTGAGTAGTCAACTATGAAGTATTCGAGGGGGTGAAGGAGATGAGTGGGGGACGTGCCGCCCCCGTTACTGCGGGGGACTTCATGCGAAATACGTCAAAGTGATGTGTCTATAATGTATAAAAGCGTAATTTCGATAAAATTGTAATGTGCTTCATAGCCTAGCGGTATCTTGCCCGCCTAAAGCAAAGCGTAGCGTTTAGGTTCAAATCTCATTACAATTTAATATATATCAAAATGTCTATTTTCTGTCTAGGTCGATTATAAAAAGTCTAATTCCTAATTTTGTGCCAAATTTAGCCATTGCGATTCGAGAAAGTTAAGTTTTTTAGTAAGTAGTTAAAGGGTAAAAAAAAAATCTAAAAAAAAAGCTCAATTAAGTCACTGAACTCCTAAACGGCTGTACCGATATTAAGTAATGAAAAATTTTGTGTGTCTTCAGGTTGATTCGAGAATGGTTTAGATTTGCAATCGGACCTGGTAGGTGGCGCTGCTGTCAGTAGTCAGTACGTCAACAAATTTAATTCTAAGGCGGTACGAAGTTTGCCGGGATAGCTAGTATTATTATAATATGCAGTCGAAGTACTGCGGAGTGCGGAATACGCACACTACAACATGTAACACATTACACAGTACACTTTATGACATCACACACATTGACGTTTCTTCCTAGGACGACATTTCATAATTTTATATATTTCGCATTTTTCAGCGGTTACAAAATCTAAACTTGCTTTTGCCTGCAACTTCGTTCGCGTAGCACAAAGCTAAATTTTATCCACTGATTTTATACAATACATAAATACACAATAAAATTCAATATCAAATATTCCCACTCTACATACATGAAACTTCGGCTATCTGACAGCAAAAAAAAATACAATTTCAAATAAGTACCTAGTTTCTGACATTTGTGGTTTAACCAAATAGTCTCTTCGGCTACATCATATTAATTGTAAATATTGTTTTATTTAATCTATTACTAATATAATACAGAGAGAAGTTATGTTGTATGAGATGTTAGGCTCTGGCAGCCCTAGCATAAGGATTATTGCCTAGTTAACATTTTTGGGTTCCCAGCCATATTGTATTACCTGGGAACACCAGGATTGATGATTAGTTTTAAGAGAGAGACTTGACATTCGTCTAGAGCATCCAACTCTGCTCAGACGTGTAAATTAATTAAGTTTAAATTGTAATTAGTTAAATAAGTTTATTTTAATAAATTTTATAATCTTTTTTAAAAAAGTCTTTTCCGCTCCCGTAAATTTGACTAGGTTTATTTGTTTGTATGTTTGTTTGTTTGCATTGAATAGGCTCCGAAACTACTGGAATGATTTTGATGAAATTTAGGACAGATATAGAATAGACAACGGGGAAGCACATAGGCATACTTTTTATTGCCGAAAAATGTACGGTTCCATCGAGATTTCCTTTTACGCGCATGAAGTCGCGGGCAACACCTAGTCTAAATATATAAAAGGCAAACCTGACTGACTCATCTATCAAAGCACAACCGAAACTACTGAACAGATGTTGCTAAAATTTGGCACAGATAGTTGTAATGACGTAGGCATCCGCTAAGAAAGGATTTTTGAAAATTTGCCCCCTACGGGTGTAACAAAGGGGTTAAAATTTTGTATGGAAACCGAACTTTACGCGGATGAAGTCGCGGGCAAATGCTAGTAAAAAATAAACGTAGATTACTGAATACTTATTCAGTAATCTACGTTTATTTTTTACTAGCTTTTGCCCATGTACTTACATGTTCCTAATATCTGCTCATGGTGATTAGAATTAGAATTGATTATAATAATTGATAAATTATATGTATAAACTTTACAAACCAACAGAATAATATTTAGGTATATATATATTTACTTATTCTGTTGTCAATCAATGTTGTCAATTTTGAATCCAATATGTTTTTTCTTTCGTCGTGTAATAAATTATATCAATAATTTCGATTACTTTACGTCAGTCCGACTGGCAGCTCGGTTTGCGTACCGACGTTTGATTTTTGGTGGTGAGTTCAAATCCCGGTAAGATAAATATTATTTTTGTGATTCTTATAATGTCTTTGTTTTTCTTTAATATTTTTTTATTTATTTTTTATTAATTTTTATCGTTGTACTAAAACCTATTTTTTATCGTTGTACTAAACCTAGTACCTACTTATAAAGTGTTTTTGTACCTCCATCTTAAAACTTTGGACTAAAAATTTGGACATTCATCGAATACAATCTTTTCATATTTTATATAATATAATCTACACTAATATTAACAACAACTAAAAGTAACTAATAATAAAATAAGTACATAATTAACCATATACTTTTATTACTGCGAAAACAAGCATCGCTCGGAGTTTTATAGTGCGACAAAAAAAAAGAAATAAAAATCGTCTGACCGGGATTCGAACCCGAGACCAATTGGTCGCAACAACGCAAAAAGCCAAAGGGCTACCAAGCGTCTTACGTCTAAGCGAAATTACGTATATATTATAAGTATTACACGACGAAAGAAAAACTAATATTTACCCCCGACTTGACCTTTATGCAGACGACATAAAGGTCCATTCGGGGGTAAAATAAATTTGAACGGACTTTCAACAATAAATTCGAATAATTTTTGAGCAGAAAAGAGGGGAAAAATTTGACATACGTCTCATTAGCAAGAGGCCTAAGCCGGTACTGTCTTATTCAATAGATATGAAAGAGAAGGAATGACAGGTCGCCATTTCGCGATGTTTCATTCGACTCGTACGAATTATTTATCATTGAAATAAATTAATACTAACAAATATCACATTCTATACGAAAAATCAAAACAACAATTCCCTTCCTTTTATTATATTTTACGAAACTGCAAATAATTTTCTCATTTCTGTTCACAAATAATACAGTTACAACTCCAAGAATTTCTATTTTAATGGTAACTTTATGATTTTTTTTTATCGAGAAATTTTACAGATAACGTGTTTTGAAAATGAAGGTCCCCTAGCAAATATGATCAAAATTAACATATATTTTTTTGCTGCACTAAAATGTATCCATTCGTCTCAAAAAATTTTTGAAAGAAGCGTATTTCTAGGGTAAGAGCGCCTTAAGTATCAGCAGGAATTACTGAATCGGGTCAAGCGATCAGAATGTGCACAACTCGCAACCAATAAAAGATAAATGTTAACATTTCATAAAGACTAAAGAGACTTATTGTATGTTGAATATTGCCAACATTTCATTTATGCATTTTATGAAAAGTTTATTTATATGACTACCATATTTTGGTAAATGCTTTTTGAATTTTTACGGCTATTTATTTTAAATCTATCTTTGTACTTTTCTACTTACAAGAGGTCGCACTGTAGTCGATGTAATCCTACTAATATTATAAATATGAAAGTTTGTGAGGATGTATGGATGGATGGATGTTTGGATGGATAGATAGGTGTTTGTTACTCTTTTATGCAAAAACTACTGAACGGATTTTAATAAAATTTTGTATGGTAGTAGTTTAGGCTCTGGATTAAAACATAGGCTACTTTTTACCTCGAAAAAGTACAGTGTTCCGTTGGGACTTGAAGTACAGTGAGCCGCGGGTAACAGATAGTAATTCATATAATTTAATAGTTGTTTGTCCTTATTTAAAGAAATGATATATTATTAACAGATTAACAAAACTCAAGGTTTTATTTATTTATAACACATGTTTCCCGCGACTTTATGCGCGCTAAAGTTAATTTCGCAGAAACCGTACATTTTTCTGCGATAAATCTGTGCCAAATTTCATCAAAATTAGTCCAGTAGTTTCGGAGCCTGTTCAATGCAAACAAACTGTTGCGCAGTTTTAGCGCAGAGTTTAATTTTGTAGGTCTGTATTCCATATTTAAAGTGTATATTTTCTATATAGGTATATAGTGTGTCAAATTGTATTAGTTATGAAGTCTTATTAATATCTTTTAAGGCGGAAAAAACGTGCCGTTTCAGTGCAATGAGGTTCAATATTAATTTTTTGGCACCCATTTCTAAGCACTATTTAAAAACTATTGCTTTCTGCACAACTTTCTCATGCCAAATATCATACTCCTCCGTTCGTACAATTGCGGAAAAAGTACAGTGTTCTGGTGGGATATTGTATTAACGCGGGCAGAGCCGCGGGCAGAAAATGGTTTAAAATAAACATTTTTGTTTAACACTAAAAAACTGTTGCACTTAAGTAAAATCTTGCTGAAGCTTTTAGAATACTTTATTTACTTTTATTTGACCACAAAACAAACCTCATTCATTCCGCGGAAAGGTAATTTGTATCCACACTAAATCCCTGAATGTTAAGATAAGGTAAGTTTTTTCACATTTAATTTACATATTAATAGTAAGGTAAATTACGTAGTAGGCTATTTCTTATTCTTGTTGACTAAGCTTAATTTTCAGTCGTGAAAATGTAACAAACATCCATCCATCCACCCTCACAAACTTTCACGGTGTTATAGTATCTAGTAGGATTTAGGTAAGAGGTAGGTAAGTTTAATTTTAATTACACTTAATCCCTGCATATTGTTAAAATAAGGTAAGCTTTGAATACCTTCTTAATTAAGGCCCTCCCCCGAGCAAAAGACCTTGAGGCGGTCAGCCGCATAACTCAGTTCAAATTTTTTCACATAACTTAGTTCAAAATTGACCAAAAAATAAAATTTAAACGGCGAATATCTAGATTAGGAGATTGCCTATCTATTGGTGTGTGTCCCAAATAAAATTAACTTGTAAATACTATGGAGACGCTGAAACTATAATTGAATGTTATCAATATAAGCTAGATATTCGCCGTTTACATTTTTTTTTTGGTCAATTTTGAACTAAGTTATGTGAAAAATTTTGAACTGAGTTATGCGGCTGACCGCCTCAAGGTCTTTTGCTCGGGGGAGGGCCTTAACATGGTAATAGTAAGAAGGCAATGTAATTACGTAGCATGCTATTTCTTACTCTTTTTGACAAAGCTTAATTACGTTTCAGGCGTTAAAAAAACGTATAATGAACAAAACTAACTAATGAAAAAAGACATTTCCAATGTCAAAAGCTAAAAAAGGACAATGATTTTAGCAGTCTAGGATTGTATGTTTATTCCATCGTAGCGTATAAGCTGAGCCAAGTTTGTGAGGATGGATGGATGTTTGTTACTCTTTCACGAAAAAAAACGGATTTCGATGAAATTTGGTATGGTAGTAGTTTAGGCTCTGTATTAAAACATAGGCCACTTTTTATCCCGAAAAAGAATCTACAGAATTTCCGTAGGATACCCAATCTATACATCTAACCAGATAAATAAAATTGAAGTGTCTGATTGCAATTTAAAATTAACAGCTTTTCACTTAATGCATATGAAAGTATATTCGGTACTCACAATAAAATACCAATTTTTAAATTTATTGTCTGTCCGTCTGTCTGTCTGTCGGTCTGTCTGTCTGTTTGTTCCGGCTAATCTCCGAAACGGCTGAACCGATTTTCATGGGACTTTCACTGGCAGATAGCTGATGTTATAAGGTCTAATATAGGCTACTTTTATTTTAGGGTTCCGTTTTAAAAAAATAGGGTTCCGTTTTCGTTAGTTCCTATGCAAACGAAGTTGCGGGCATCAGCTAGTACTTACTATATTTACTAAGTAAAACTACTTTAGAAAAAGCTATTAAAAATATACATTCAAACTGAAAAAGTATGTTAGTTATGAAAGTACTAAATATCGCACCTTTAGAATTAAAGTGGCGTAACTCAAAAATTTAAGAAATTGACTTTTATACATAAAACGACTTAGAAACATATTATCTATCGGTCTAATAGAAATAAACAGCCACTTTCAAGCTAGAAAAGGATAAACGTACAGTTGTGTCTCTTTCATATCGACCGATTATCACGCGTTCCTTCACTTTTGAAGGGCCCCTTTTAGTGTTGAGTCAATAATGCTAAAAGTTGTATGCTGCGCGGTTACTCCGTAAATGACGTAATCTGTAATTCGTCGTTTTAATTGTAAACGTAAGGTAAGTAATTTGTGTGTTATATATTTTTGTACAGCCTCTTTTAGGTTTCGGGCGTTTTAAATCTAAATGATTATAATATTTAATGCCATATTTGTATTAGTGTCATTTCATTTCTAAACATTTCATAAATACATGAGCCTGATTATGTTTTATGTCTTTACTTTATAAACAGTTTTTGTGACTACAGTGACGTATACGGAATTATGTCTATTATATTCTACAGAATGATGTGAATTGGCGAGTTCAATTGTGATTGAGTCTTTTTATTTTTATTCCAATGAAAGTTTGAGGCTAGTAATGAAAAGACAGGACCAACTTTTGCCACTATATAAATATAACTGGAATGAAAATACAATACGAGAAAAGAGGATTTCACCAAAACCTAAACGTATAAAAGATATTAAAGGCTTGGTTTTTTCTTTAAATATAAAACTATTGGGCATTTTTGGGTCATCAAGCATGCTATAGTGTGAAATAAGGGCTTGACGGTATTTGCTAAACTCTATGACTCACGTTGTCTTATTTTGACAAAACTCAGCCGCAACTTGCAAGACACTATTGTCCTTACGAAATCGAAGATTCTCGATGAAGTCGAAATGGATTCCCCATACACCTAAAACACGAGCTCACCCCAAACCCATCTTGCAGATAATTCTCGAGCCAGACTTATGCGCCTTACTGATGAGATTACTGATATTGACATGGGTGAGATTAGAATAGCTCTCAGGCAGATTCATAATAATAAAGCACCAGGAGATGACAAAATAACCACAGAGCTGCACGAGGAGGAACACCTGTCTTGACTGAGCTCTTTAATTCCATCATCCAGACTGGCACTACCCCGGAAGCATGCAGCAGGAGCATGGTGGTTTTATTTTTAAAATAGGTGATAACACGCGACTTGAAACTACCGTCCCATTCCGCTCCTGAGCCACGTGTATTAGCTATTATTGAGGGTTATCTGAGGGTCTGAACCCAAAAGTTGAACGACTTTCAGCCAGTGGAGCAGACGTATAATCAGCCTCTTTGCCTAACGTATGTGGACTATGAGAAAGCCTTCGATTTCGTCGAGACCTGGGGTCTAGAAAGGCCACTTTAGGTGTTTCATATAATGTTTCATATATTTTGACATGCGTAAAATGGAGCATGACTCATGACAGAAAAATGCGTAAAATGGAGCACATAATATGAATTGCATATGATTCATCTAATGTTCACCTAAAGTAGCCCTTTTTAGACCCCGTGAAACGCGCTATGATTGGTCGAAACGTCATAAAATCCGTTCGAGGTAACATGTCGCTTCACTTTCAATCCAATCAAATTAAAATGAAAGTCTACTTTCAATACGAGAATTGAGGTTCTGGTCTGTACTGAAATTCATGCAGAAATGCCTCGTTAATTGCCGATAATATTTTGAGGTGTTAAGATGTCTGTTTAAGTGATCTCTGATCCAAATTCTTCAAGGAGTGAGACAGGTAGATGTTATCTCTCCAAAACTCTTTACTAACGTGTTGGAGGACGTTTTCAAGTCCCTTGATTGGAACAGCCGGGGCCTGAGACTGAACATAAACGGCCAGTACCTCTCACACTTGCAATTTGCGGATGAAATAATTCAATTCAATTCAATTTATTTATTCACATAAATCATCATGTCAGACATAATCATTATGTCAGACATATCTGGAAGAGATGCTGAATTGCTGAACAGCCTAAGCAATTGTTCAAGACGGGTGGGTTTCGGAATGAACCGTAACAAAACTAAAATTATGCAAATAATTTTGGTTCTGTTAAGTATTGAACATGTTCTTCCAGGACCTGTCGTCGTAAATGGGACTAGTCTTGAAGTTAAGAGGTAAGAATACGTATATCTTGGGCAAACTTTGAATTGCACACGATACCACAATCACCTTTAGTCAAGATGCATTCGATAATTTCCACGGCGAAGTTCGGAATAAAAATGAGGATTTGACATAAGGTATCGCAATAAACAAGTCACAACGATTACATAAGTCAAATCCCATACATTTTTAATTTCGAAATTCGCTATCGAAATTAGCGAATGTTCTTGACTAAAGGTCCAGGGTCTTTAATCAATGCGTTCTACCGGCAAAGAAACACGGCAGCGAACTCTGCTGATTGACAAGTTCAAGGTTGTTCAGCCTGTAATGGAAAGTGCAATGTTGTGGGTATCTCTGGTGGATAATGAAACTTGCTACGATGTGATTCGATAGGGAATTAAAGTCACTGACATTGCACATAGAATTAGCACGCTGAACTGGAAGTGAGCCGGCCATATTTGCAGACGGACAGACGGTTGATGGCGCAGACAAGTGTTAGAGTGGAGACCACGCTTAGGCAAACGTAGTGTAGGACGACCTGCGGCACAATGGACCGATTTAAAGTTGGCTGGCAGCAGATGGATGAGGGCTGTCCGAGATCAAGATGGTTGGCGCTCATTAGTGGAGGCCTACGTTAAGCAGTGGGCTATCCATATCTTCGTAGGCTGATGATGATGAAATTTCCCATCGATAATAATTAATATTAACCTCTGATATTGAAAGGCTTATTTAATTAGTGCTTATTTAAATAGCTTTTCCGTTTCCTGTATAATAAACATTATTTTAATAGGAAGACGCCACGGTAACTTAAGTATCTTATATTTTTATGTATACGGTAAATACATAAAAATATAATGGACCTAATACATACAAATACCTAATTTGTATGTATTAGGTCCATTATATTTTTATGTTTACAAATTTAGCTTTATTACGCATAAAATAAAAGATTTTTTCAGTTTTCTCTACTTTAATGTACCTTTAATTTTAAAAGTCAACCATTAATAAACTAGCATATTCCAAAATTAGTCACCAAAAACAAATTTTACATTAGAAATAAATAGCCTATTTTTAAAATAGTTGCGTTTTATTTTTGAATGCTTTCGTAAAAAAAAGACACAAAGCTAAATAAGTCAATTAAATTTTAAATATTTAGGAAATAAAGTGACACCTTTTTTTAAATTATTAATTAACAAAGGTTCTAAATAATTAAACTCATATTTTTAACAACAAATCACTAAAACAACTATTCACCTACAGCAAATAACAAAAACTGTAACTACATAAGGCTCACACTTACTATTATAGTCAAAAAACCAAAAAATGGCCTATTCTCCAATAACATTTTAAGCGTTTACCAAAAATCAAGAATTTTGGATTAAGCCACTTCAATTCTAAAGGTGCGATATATTCTGATGTCTAGTACCTGTGACGCAAGATCTTCGGACACTTAAGTACAGGACCAGGGTCCCGATTCTCGTTACTCGAATATCAGTTCGATTGTCTGCCTGTCCTGCTCGCACGCGCATGATTTAACGCCTGTGTGAATGAGACAGCGCGAGAATCGAACCGAGATTCGAGGCACGAGAATTGGGACCCTGGTCCTGTACTTAAGTGTCCGAAGATTCGAAGCACGAGAATCGGGGCCCTGGGGCCCCGATTCTCGTGCTTCGAATATCGGTTCGATTGTCAGTCTGTCCTGCTCGCGCACGCATGATTTGACGCCTGTGTGAATGAGTCAGCGCGAGAATCGAATCGAGATTCGAGGTACGAGAATTGGGGCCCAGGGCCCCGATTCTCGTGCTTCGAATATCGGTTCGATTGTCAGTCTGTCCTGCTCACGCACGCATGATTTGACGCCTGTGTGAATGAGTCAGCACGAGAATCGAATCGAGATTCGAAGCACGAGAATCGGGGCCCTGGGCCCCGATTCTCGTGCCTCGAATATCGGTTCGATTGTCTGTCTGTCCCGCTCGCGCGCGCATGATTTGACGCCTGTGTGAATGAGTCAGCGCGAGAATCGAATCGAGATTCGAGGTACGAGAATTGGGGCCCAGGGCCCCGATTCTCGTGCTTCGAATATCGGTTCGATTGTCAGTCTGTCCTGCTCACGCACGCATGATTTGACGCCTGTGTGAATGAGTCAGCACGAGAATCGAATCGAGATTCGAAGCACGAGAATCGGGGCCCTGGGCCCCGATTCTCGTGCCTCGAATATCGGTTCGATTGTCTGTCTGTCCCGCTCGCGCGCGCATGATTTGACGCCTGTGTGAATGAGTCAGCGCGAGAATCGAATCGAGATTCGAGGTACGAGAATTGGGGCCCAGGGCCCCGATTCTCGTGCTTCGAATATCGGTTCGATTGTCAGTCTGTCCTGCTCACGCACGCATGATTTGACGCCTGTGTGAATGAGTCAGCACAAGAATCGAATCGAGATTCGAAGCACGAGAATCGGGGCCCTGGGCCCCGATTCTCGTGCCTCGAATATCGGTTCGATTGTCTGTCTGTCCCGCTCGCGCGCGCATGATTTGACGCCTGTGTGAATGAGTCAGCGCGAGAATCGAATCTCGATTCGAAGCACGAGAATCGGGGCCCCTGGGCACCGATTCTCGTGCTTCGAATATCGGTTCGATTGTCAGTCTATCCCGCTCGCGTACGCATAATTTGACGCCTGTGTGAATGAGTCAGCGCGAGCAGGGCCCCAATTCTCGTTCCTCGAATTTCGATTCGATTATCGCGCTGACTCATTCAAATACGTCAATCCATGCACGCGCAAGCGGGACAGACTGACAATCGAACCGATATTCGAGGTACGAGAATTGGGCCCCAGATTGACGTGGTACGGAAGCGTCCATATTACTAGCTGTTCCCCGCGTCTCCGCTCGCGTAAATATAGTGTCTTTCGGCAATGCTGTATTTTTTCACGATAAAAAGTAGCCAATGTTTTAATCTAGAGCCTAAACTACTACCATACCAAATTTTATCGAAATCCGTTCAGTAGTTTTTGCGTGAAAGAGGAACAAACTTCCATCCATCCATCCACCCATCCATCCATACATAACAACAAACTTTCTCATTTATAATATTAGTAGGATTTATTTTTTATTTTGGCAACAAACAGTCGTGTAAATATTACAATTAGTTACATTTTAACAGAAAATTATCACAATTAAGGACCCACAGTGCCAAAAAAATTATACATACCTATTATGAGAAAGATTTTATCATGTGACGATAATTGACACGATAATTTGATTAAATATTACTTAACACAGTACACGGCCATACAATCTCACCATGAGAACTAACACTATTATCGACGGCAGCACAATAATCAGCCTTTGTGCTGCACCTACACTAATTAAGCTGTGGAACTGAGTTAGTACAGCACTCATGTAATAATTATTATCATTAAAGCTCGGTGTTGTGGCCACAGGCGACCGCAACCGATCGTCACTCGTCTTACGGCCGGTTTCAATAACCTATCTACCAAAAATTATGTATTTGTTAAAAACGTCCCTTGGTATCATGTGCCGGTTTTTTGGGTTTCAACTAATTTAGAATATTTGTCTGTGAATTTGTCCTATTAGGGAAGATAGAGTAACGGATAAGATGGGCAACTGGACTTCTTACTTTTTTCCAATCGTATTATAATATTAATCCTACTAATATTATAAATTCGATAGTTTGTGAGGATGTATGGATGGATGTTTGTTACTCTTTCACGCAAAAACCAATGAACGGATTTTGATGAAATTTGGTATGGTAGTAAGGCTCTGAATTAAAACATTGGCTACTTTTTATACCGAAAAAGTACAGTGTTACCGCGGGAAACAGCTAGTAATTACTAAGAGACCGAGCACATCTGTTCTAGCACCTAATGATTGAGCATATTGACAGTTATAAGACATATTTTATTGCGAGTTTTAATTATTCTTTTTTTTTTCTACGGGACAAAGAAAAGTGTCAAAAAACAAAATAATGATGTACTTATATAAAAAAGTTGCCAAGAAAAAAGACTATTTGAATATATTACGAGCTTTAAGGGAGTCTACTAGATTGGTACTATTACCATTATTCTAAATTTCATTTATGCAATTTAGAGTAACCGAAGTTTATTGTATTTAAGTGACCTAAGTGAATAGGCAATCGGACAATTTTTTTTTATTGCATAAATGAATAGTACTCTTAAATATGAGTAACTTCTCAGAAGAAACGTTATATCAAAAGTCAATATTTTCAAAGGTACAGCGATTTGTATACAAAATTTCGTGAGCCTCCTAAAACGCTCCATACTAAAGTCGACCTACAAATGACGTCACTTGTAGGTTATAGTATATGAAGTAGTATAATATGAAGTATATGGCCGCTGGAATATATTATTTGTAAATATCTCCGATATTTGTGCGTTTAAGTTCATACTTACCATAATTAATGTTTTTGTATATGATGTGAGTAAACTAATGATGTAGGTTTTATTTACCAATTTCGCAAAAAAAAAAATGTTTTTGGTATAAAGACACGCGAAATTTTGTATACAAATCGCTGTACCTTTGAAAATATTGACTTTTGAAATACGGTTTCTTCTGAGAAGTTACTCATATTTAAGAGTACTATTCATTTATGCAATAAAAAAAATCAGTCCGCTTGCCTATTTAAGACAACCAAACTTAGGTCCGGTGAGCCTCATACGAATCGCTAACTGGAAAGCGTTTGACTAATTAGATAGCCGAATAATTAATTGGCGCAGTGACGTTATAGGCCGCAATATCCGAAATATTTGGACAATCTGACACTAAACCTGTCAATGACAATTGTCCGTATCCTAATTCCAATCTAGGTGGTATATGGTATCACCATGGAGGAATCATCAGTTAGTAAAATTGCATTAAAATAACCAAACCAACAGTATGTCAGGACATGTCTAGGGACGCATCCGTAATTATAAACACGCAATAGGTTAGGCTACGGAACCCTAAACTGTCTCTTCTAATTTCTTACTGACACAAAAACGAGAGAGTGAATTGCCTAGATACGCCATTGACTTACGGTCTTACCCATCTCTGTGGCTCCGTTGGTTGAGCGTGTTGGTACTCAAGCCGGGGGTCGCGGGTTCAAATCCCGCCGAAGGAACAAAAAGTTATTCTGTGTTCCTGGGTTGGATGTGTATTAAATATGTGTATAATATAATAAAAATCTTAAATATGTGAATAGTATAAAAGTATTAAATATATTTCCGTTGTCTGGTACCCGTAACACAAGTTCTTCGAGAACTTACCACGGGATCAGATTGACGTGGTGTGAAGCGTCCATAGATATTATTATATTATTATAACCCATATATTCTGGATAAAGAATAATATTTAGTTGATAGTATGCATGTGACGAAATATTGTCTTCCTTTTTAGGGTCCCGTAGTTTGCGTCTCGTAACCGTTATAAGTACTTTAGTCATGTCCGTCCGTCCGCCTTCGGGTTACCGTCCAAACGGTTAGTGCTAGAAATATGAAACTTTGCATGGACATGTGTATGTACCACGAAATATATGTATGTGCACTTTGAAAGGAAACTATAATGTCTTAGATTACTTTGTTAATTCGGGAGTTATAGCGGTCTAACTTGTAAAATGCTACTCCTACTTGGAACAGTACTTGGAAAACTTCGTACAAAAATAACGAAATAATCAATTGACTACGGAACCCTATTCTATGCGTGGTCTGACACGCATTTACCGTACTACGTTCTCGTACTCGCGGGCAAAATCTAGTCCTAAATATAAAAAGTAATCAGAATATTTATGTAAAAATTGAACAACGCTACGCAAAATATTCCCGTGTAAACCCCAACACGCTATTGGAAGGCTCGTCCCTTTTACATCGACAGAATTTATGGACACTTACGTTTTCATAGCGTTATGTATTCAGGAGATTAAGGCCCGTACGGCTCCGCCATCTCAACGAGATTCAACTTTCGCCCAATATTGAAAACTCCTCTCAATTTGGTGTTTGAGATTTGCTAAAGTATGTGATTCTTATGCTAACCCACTATGGGTTAACGTGGTAAACGGCCTTAATTTTGTTAATATAGGATTGTTCCGCGAACGACCTCTGTGGCTCAGTGGACTTGCGGCTTGAGCATCAACGCACTCAGCGTTGATTCTCAAGACGCAGTCTTCGTAAAAAGGTGTACAATTTTTTTATTTTACGTAGGTAAATAAATTATATAATAAATAGTACATAGGTAACCGAGGTTTCATCGGAGTTCTAGTAGATTTAAAAAATAAAACGAATCACATAAATATTTATCTGACCGGGATTTGATCCCACCACATTACGAATTCTCGAACAAAGTGATTTATGCAAAAAGTATACATACGCATAACAAACTGCTTATCCGACTGACACATAGATTGGAAATCTATATCTAAATCTATACTATATAATATTATAAAGCTGAAGAGTTTGTTTGTTTGTTTGTTTGTTTGTTTGAACGCGCTAATCTCAGGAACTACTGGTTCGAATTGAAAAATTCTTTTTGTGTTGGATAGTCCATTTATCGAGGAAGGCTTTAGGCTATATAACATCATGCTAAGCTCAATACGAGCGGAGCTCCAATCAATAATGTTTCAAAATCGGGGTGTTTTTTCCCTTTTGAGAGTTTTCGCTGCGTACGCTGCGGAAACGGTTAAAGTTTCGCTAAAATTATGTATGACAGAATTGTTCCTCTTTAAAAGTTCTAAAAAAAAGTCCGCGGCAGTATATGTCTATCTTTTAAGGTTGGCTCACAATAACCTTTTTATGCTAACCAAATTTGTTCTAAAATTAAGCATTATTTGTGAGGGTGTTTTCATAAAGATGATATTATTCCTTATCCAAATAAATACGTTATTCATTACAAGCATTTAATTTAGAAGAAATTTGCCATTTACATCGTTTGATTTCAATAAGTATTTTAGAAGATATCGCAGTAATAAAATAATCAGCGCGCAATAATGATGTGCGGGCTGCGGCGCGCTGCGGGCAGTCGTGAGTCGCGGGCAAGTGCTCCTCCTTCTACGTAAAATATGAAGTCGCGGGTAAATTTTAGCGATATCCCAAAGTAACTATTCCACGCGGACGAAGTCGCGGGAAAAAGCTATATTATATAAAAATCAAAGCTGACTGACTAATCTATCAACGCACAACCGAAACTACTGAACGGATGTTGCTGAAATTTGGCATACAGATATTGTAATGACGTAGGCATCCGCTAAGAAAGGATTTTTGAAAATTCGCCCCCTAAGGGGGTGAAAAAGGGGTTAAAAATTTGTATGGAAACCGAACTCCACGCGGACGAAGCCGCGGGCAAAAGCTAGTATTATTTAAAAGAAAAAGCTGATTAACTGATTTATCAACGCCACACCTTAGAAATTTGAAAATTTACACACGTATTTATCATATGACGTAGGCATTCTTAGACTCTGTCCAGAAAGTGCGTAAGCCTACGTAAACCTACGCACGTAGAGATTCTTATCTTATCACAACAAAATGTCTGCCGGTCTATCTGTGATGCCAACTTGGGACTTTTTCCCTAAATTTAGGGAGAAAAGGTATCTGATGAGGTTATTAGGGGGGGTTTTATGCTTGTTTTATTTAAATATGTATATAATACCGTCATGTCATGTCCCGGGACATGTTGAGATGGAACTGCTGCGCTCCCAGGGCTGGAAAAGATTTTGATTAATGTTGATAAAATTTCATTAGAAAAACATCAATTTGCTTGACGATAAGTTATATAATATACTATTATTATTTAATTACAGCTGACCTATCACCTATAAGCTCCACCGACAAGAGCGAAGCTCTTAAGTTGGAAAGGATTATCACCTATTGGTATAAAAAATGTATTGTATAAAAAACTAAAATTCTTATTGCAAGCGTCTACCTGTTGCCAACTTGCCATTAAAGAATCACGCCAAAAACGTCAAAACATTCACGTTTGTTGTGTCTAAGGAGGGTTCCGTTACTATCAACGCGTAATAGGTTTTTCAAATTACTTCAAAAGTCACAGTCCGGTTTGGTTCAAAATAATTTTTCCTTAGTTTCAAGCATTATATAAGGTCTCTGAAAATCAATTACGGATACTTCGGGCACATGATCCACTGCTTAAAGACTAATTATTTAATATTTAGCTTATAAAAAAATAATTGTCTTACTCAAAGTAAAAAATCACCTAATGTATGGGTGACTCTCCGCAAAACCCAAACTCGGCCATAGAAAGTGAAAAAAAAATTTTCAAGTATGACAATTATTTTTCTGTCTAAACGTCTATACATAAGCAGTAGATCAAATTCCCAAAATATCCGTAATTGATTTTACCGAACCTTATATATCAGCATGGAAACTTACAAGTTTAACCTATAATTTAGAAATCTACTCTACAACTACACGAAACTTTTTAAAAAAAGTCATGTATGAAATCTAGACTCTATTTTAAAGCGCTATTCAACGTTATGCAATACAATGGGGTACAATGAAAAAATAATTTTCATCCCCACTTCTCATGTATGGAGAGCCACCCTAAAAATATAAAATTATTATTATTTTACGATGCTAAATCCGAGATAATATAATATACAAAAAACTATACCAAATTTCATTCATTTATATTCATAATTACAGAAGCTAGAGGCGTGGACAGACAGACAGACGGAGGGACAGAGCAAAACTATAAGGGTTCCTTTTTATTACGAAATCGACTATTTTGAGTAAAGGCTATGTAAACATTTTAACTGTCTAGCTATCAAGGATTATGATCTCATGAGACAGCCTGGTGACAGACATACAGTTTTTACCCTCTAGATATCTACGAAATAACTTATAGTTTGTAAGTGTTAAAAAAAGCAGTGAATCATGCATACAAATGACAAAATTGACGCATTAGCTGTGATTACATTAATTTACCTATTAAAGTAAGCAATTTTGACATATAATATAATATAATATATATGGACGCTTCACACCACGTCAATCTGATCCCGTGGTAAGTTCTCGAAGAACTTGTGTTACGGGTACCAGACAACGGAAATATATTTAATACTTTTATATTATACACATATTTAAGATTTTTATTATATTATACACATATTTAATACACGTCCATGACCCAGGAACACAGAAAAACTTTTTTGTTCCTTCGGCGGGATTTGAACCCGCGACCTACGGCTTGAGCACCAACATGCTCAACCAACTGAGCCACAGAGGTCGTCAATAGTATGTACGCATGATTCACTGCCTTCATAACGCAAATAGGCTAAAGTATAGACTTTATATAAAACAAATATAACGTTTTAACTTTATATAACGCGGTCGCGTCATTCAATGTGCTGCGTACAGTGCAACTAATTTGTTAATGCCTTCGGAAATCATCGTTTTTTTTTCTACGGAAATGACAGACGTTGGAAAGCATATGTGGGACTTTTGAAAGATATTAGCAAAGTAGTTTTACTGTATTAACTATAAAATATCTTTATAGGTATGTTTTTCTAAATAAGTAATACTTACATATTTGGTATGTAACTTTTTTGATTTTAGCGGTACCTATATATTTTATCGTATTACGTAACTTTATGAAGTTTCGATGAGGCATAAGTACTTTAATAATTATATTTGAGAGTATTCGAATGCTAGGTAAAATCCACGGGAACCGTACTATTTGTTTTAGGGAGAAATATTTTTTGAAACTTGGCAACTCGATCTTACTACGCTTTCATTGCACTCCAAAACCCCTGTATTTTGGAGTTGACACTTTTGACTATTTCAAATCGATATCAATTGTGTGTTGAAAATTTTAATACAAGTTGTCTTCAGAAAAAGTGGTTTTGACAAAACATTGACAGCACAAAATTTCGGAACACTCTGTAAAGCAAATTGCCAACAGTGTCAACCGATCTGAATGCTGTGTAACGAATGAACTGAATACTTCTGTCTCATTCTGAATCATACAATCGGAGCGAGAAAAACATTTTTCTTTCACTTCGTGTCTCGCGCGTCCTCGAGGTAGCTGCGTATTACTGCGTAATTGCTGCACCTTTTGAGTCAGGGGCGGAGTACCTATACGTGTAGTATGGGCATACCCACAACCCCAACAGCCTTGTGAGTGCATACTTTCAAGGTCTATTAATTTATAATCAAAATAGATTCAGTGGGTAGTAGTATTGGTATTGTTAGCCTTTTGAGTCTTACCTGGTGCTTTTTACCTGCTGGTCATACTTATATTATTGTTAAAATACATATTTTTAGTAGTGGATTTAGTGTTAAGCGGACCTTTAGTCAGGTAGATTGAAGAAAGCGCAAAATTTATCACCTCTCCATAAATTTTCAGCCCTTTTTTATTTACTAACCAACAGATTTAAGAAAAAATAATACTTTGATTGAACCGATAGGAATTACTCCTGCCGATGTTATATATAATCTATAATTTGTGTATGTTTGTATACTATATATGCATATATTTTTTATTTAATTAATTTATAATCTTAGTTGATGTTAATTTGTTTAAGGTACCTATATTGAAAGCTTATTTTTTTAACCAAACATAAAATAAATTTTTTGCTAAATAAGCGAAAAACTTTCTCGCTCACTCCGCGCGTTAGCTTTTAATTAACATAATATTATAAAGAAATTAATACAATTATTTTTTTAAATTCTAATAACCATGTTATGAAGGAAATAATAAAATCAAAATTTTCGGGCCACATCTTCTTTTGAGAGCTGGATCCGTGCCTGAATCAACCAAAGCGGTTTAATAGGTCAATTTTGTACGATACGCGCATAGCTAAAATAATACGCACGTAGCTCCTGGACGCAATGCATGGGGCCCTAGTACCTCGACTACGTGCGTAGACCTTACGTGCGTAAGAATACGCAGTTTCTGGACATAGTCTAAGGAAAGATTTTTCAAAATTCAACCCACAAGGGGTAAAATAGGGGATGAAAGTTTAAAACATAATTTCACGCGGGCAATTAATGTTAGTTTTTAATTTATTGTTGCATTACGAAAGAAAAAACAATATGTATACCTAACTTAAAAATGCGCAATTTCCTATAGATAGGCTAGATCGATTTTTCTCCCCCAAAACTGCCTGCATACTGAATTTCATGGTAATACTGGCAGCAGCCATTACCGAGACTCCGATTATATATTATATACAAGATTAACTCGTTTAAAGTATAAGATTAAGATTTATTCTTTAAACAAATAGCGATATTTTTATAGGTATCATCATGATTTTTTTTGTTGAATAAATTAGGACTGAATTCAATTTAAATGAAAAATATTAACCTAATATAATGTAACCTTTTTAGGGTTCCGTAATACTTAAGGAACCCTTATAGTTTCGCTCTATCCGTCTGTCTGTCTGTCCGCGCCTCTAGCTCCTGTAATTATGAATATAAATTGATGAAATTTGGTGCAGTTATAGATTGTGTTATCACGGTTTCGGGATCATAAAAAAATAATAATTTTATATTTTAGGGGTGGCTCTCCATACATGTGAAGTGGGGATGAAAAATATTTTTTCACTCTACCCCATCGTGTGGGGTATCGTAGAATAGATCTTTTAAAATAAAGGCAACATTTTATACGTTACTTTTTTATAAAGTTGACCATTTTCGAGTAATCGGCCTCCAAAGTAGTTCGTAAGTTGGTCCCCCCCCCTAGCATTTTTAAACTATAGGAGATAGAAACTTGCAAATTTCCATGCTGATAGATCATGCTAAAAACTCTTTAGGAAAATTATTGTGAACTAAATCGGACAGTAACTTTTGGAGTAATTAAAAAAAAGCATATTACGCGTTTATAGTTACGGATAACAGAACCCTCCTTAGACATGTCCTGACATGCTCTTGGTTAGGTTTTTTTATCTCGCAGGTGAAAAGCACCCCGGGTCAGGTGGCCTATGTGGGAATCAAACTATAGGGTTACCCACTAAAACCATGTACGGATTGCCCTCAGCCTTAAGTAAAGTAACTTACCTAACCTATCATAACTGAAAACTGCATGTATAAAGTTAGGGGAAGCGGTGGTACTACATACCTAATGCTCTCCTCTTCTATATAAAAGAGCTCTCAGAGAAAACGAATTATTTAAAATGTATAATCCGAGAATACAATTAAAGAAAATCTGTACGTATTTCGTTGCGGCACCCAAATGATAAGCGGCAGATCGTAACTCAACCTTTTCAACTTAATAAAAATGATTTAAACACGCTTTAACGGCTTTCTTACCGGGAACACGGAATTTATAATAGTCATAATTTCGCAGATTGTCCGGTAATTGCTGAGATAGATAAAACCTTTATAAACGATACGGTTCCTTATTCTTAAATCGCTTCTCTCTGGCAAGTATTTGCAGAGTAGGTACTTTCGTAGTCCCGTACTCGTAATAGAATTTTGTCATATTTTGATAAGTTACGTTAACAGCCTACATCTTTGAGTATCCAACTATACGGAGACGACATGACAGCTAATTTCTATGCGAAAAAGTCTCGCCACTTTCTGCGGGGGGGGACGACCGCACCGCTAGTGCTTGACACTATCGATGTTTTACTATCGATGAGTTCGGCTAGTAATAATTATGTGTGGCAAAAGTAAATTTAAAAAATTATATCTATTATAAATTAACTACAATATTTAATTTACAGTTTCGCTCAGTATCATAAAGTAAATAAGTATTAAAATGTTGAAATATACAAAAATGGAAGCGTCATCCAGCGTGAAGAAGAATTTTAGCATTTTAGCAGTGTTGCGAATATCTTAGTTGCGGAGCGGCTGGTGCGTACAACTAATTTGTAGCATTCCGTAATACTCAAGAAACCCTAATAAATTTGCCCTGACCATCCGTCTGTCTGTCCGTCTTTCTAGCATGTGTAATTATGAATTTATATAAATGGAATGTTGTATAGTTTATAGGTATTTTAAAATTGAAGTAAGAATTCATAAATTACCTTTTTACAAAGTCACCGGCACCGCAGCTTACGTAACGGAACTGCGTCTGCGGTGCGAGGTACCCGCAACGCCGTTGTACGTATCCCGCCTGCACTGGTCTATGCAGGTCGAGGACGCCGTGGACTACATCCGCCAGAAGACGTTCATCGCCTTGAGGGTCGAACGTCTGGAGTCTCGCCACAAGGTCAATTTCAGTTCCTTTGTGGTGAGAGTGCCGACGCATCTTTCGTCGACCTTCGAGGTGGAGGAGTTCTGGCCGACGGGTGTGGTCTACTGGAGGTTCCGGGGGAGACTCCAGAACGAAGCGCGGATCACGTCGCCGTCAACACGTGACAAAGTGTAGTTTTGAAGTATATAATATGTATGTTAATCTGTAAGGTATTTATAATATGGGCCTATGTCACCCGAAATAAATGAAATTTAATTTAATTTAAAAGTATGTTTTACAATATTAAAGAACATCCATACGTCCATCCATCCATACATTCACCATCTATCCATCCTCACAAACTTTCACATCCTATCCTAGTAATAGTATAAAATGTGAAAATTTGTGAGGATGGATGGATGGATGGATAGATGGTTGCATGTATAGATGGATGCTTGTTACTCTTTCATGCAAAAACTACTGAACGGATTTTGATGAAATTTGGTATGGTAGTAGTTTAGGCTCTGGATTAAAACATAGGCTACTTTTTATGTGGGAAAAGTAGAGTATTTCCGCGGGATAACCGATAGTATATTTACGGGGGTGGAGCAGCCGTAATAACTAAAGTAAAATAGATAATAGCTTCAAGAATTAGTCTCATACGTTTTGAAACCCATTATCTAGCACGCTTCACGCTTTTTATTTGTTGTTGTAAAAAAGGAGTCCGTGGATTCCTCATGAATTCTACCACCAGGTCTACCATTTAGTGACAATAGGATGAATTTAGAAGTAAAATCTTTACAATAATAATTAGACGACCTCTGTGGTTCAGTGATTGAGCGTGTTGGTGCTCAAGCCGGGGATTGCGGGTTCGAATCCCGCCGAAGTAAATAAAGTTTTTCTGTGTTCCTGGGTCATGGGTGTGTATTAAATGTGTGAAGAATAAAATAAAAATCTTAAGTATGTGTATAGTATTAAATATATTTCCGTTGTCTGGTACCCGTAACACAAGTTCTTCAAGAGAACTTACCACGAGACCAGATTGACATGACGTGAAGCATCCATATATATTTAAAATATATTATATTATTGAATAAAAAAAATATATTACCAAAAAACACTTGAGAATCTCCTTCGGTTTTTTGTCGGTTAAAAAGGTATAGCTAAGTAAAAATGCGGAATCGTTTTGATAACTAGGGTCCACCCTAAATAAGTTTTTTTTTGCATTTATAATAGTTCTGCTCCACCTCAATGTTTACCAATGTTCACCATAAGTAGTTCAAAGACTGGTTCAAATTCACGGGCAAAAACTAGTTAATAATAAAAATTCACCTTTAATAATTTCAAAGCTGGCAAGGCGCACTGTTTTAATCTCCTCCTGTTGTTCGCCTGAACAATAAAACATGAAACTTCAAAATGCACCGAGCAAATTGTACTCGTACGTTTGGGAGACCAAGAAAAATTATTAGCGCAAGCTTGGACCCAGACATTCCTAATCATCCTATTTTTAGGAAATCTAAAAAAATAATGGTCAGAATAACATACTGATAAAGTCGATATCGATATTTCTTTTACGTTGTCACAACCCTCAGTTTTTATGAAGTGTGGCCTGTTTATAAATTAAAAATGCATAATTTCAGGATAAATTTATCCGCACATATTTTATTGTAATAAATAATAATTAATATAAACAAAAGTTTGTTATTACAATTGGATAATTATTTTATAATAATTTGCAAATTTTGAATGTGTTTCGTGAAATTATATAATGAATAAAAACAAAATTGTAGTAATAATAGTGTACTTATTAATTAGTCATGTTTCTTCATTATGAAATAGTAAAAACAAGAACAAATATGAAATAGAAGTTTTTATAAATTACTACTTTTAAATATTACCCTAAATTTGGATGTTGTACGATTTAGTAGCAACATTTATTCATCGAGTAAAATTTTTGGATTTTTGCTAATTTATCGCAATTATTGTTAATATTTAGGCAAAATAATACATACACATGGAAAGTAACACCATCCTTTTGTTTATTTGATGTTTCTGATCTGTTTTTGCAGGAAAAAATACAGCAAGTCGGCATTTTTTGCTCCGGTTCGTTCCGCCTCGCTGTAATTTTCCGAATACGTCAAAAACGCGCAGCAACTAGTTTTATACAACCCTCACGACCGGGGGGTCTAACCTTTGGCAGCGGGGAACGCCTGACAATGCCATTTCCGTATGGTTGGATACTCAAAGGCCTACATAATCCAGTTGTTTAGAATATGGCTCTCGACTCGGAGGTCGTGGGTTCGACTTCCACGTTTGAGTAACAAAATGTTGTTTCCAAGTTTGGTTAGAACAATGCAGGCTGATCACCATTTTCTGACAAGAAAGATGATCCATGCGTTGAACGGGCATGTAAAAAGTTGGTCCTGCGCCTGATCTCTCGCCAGTCGTGTCGGTTATCACTTATCAGTCCCACTAGACTTCGAGAGTAAAAGAAGAGAGAGAGTTCTTGTATAATGCGCGCACATTTGGGCACTAAAATAATAAAGCCTGATTTCAATGGAATCGACCACCGTCACCGAAATTGGTGTGGGGAAATATTAGGTACTCGACGAAACCTATGAGTTATGACGTGTTTATTCCTTGTGTCTCTATTGAAATTACCTTGTATTTCTTACATATTAGAGTTTTTATTCGTCCTAATAGGATAACTAATTATTACATAGTATGTAATAATTAGTTATAAATTATATTAAACAGTTCATAAAGAATTTAAAAAGATTGCTTCTAACGGTAATATACACTTTATTAATTAATTTCGTCTCCAGAGTTCTTCATTAATGAGGAAGCAGGGGGCACCTCGTATATAAGTAAAACTCAAATTTAACACTCTCGTGCTAACGACATTAGGTAATTAAATTTGGCCTGAGCGATCATTAAATCTTCAATTCTATCAGCAGGTGTGGGTGAGGATCAAAAGATTACATTTAATTACTTATACTTTTCGTCTTTTGATTTGTGCCCGTGAATGCTTGCAAAAGTTTCGAGTCAGATCAGAAGATACAAGATTAATTTAACGTTAAAAAATAGATAATGTATCAATTTTAATTGTACATTACCTTAATTATTACTAAATACATACTTCTATAACTATATTTGACTTCGCGCTAAGTTTTTTTTTAAAGTGTTTTTTTTTTTAATAACTTTTAAACGGCTTTATCGATCAACTCCAAAAACTAATCAGCTCATAACCTTGAAAAACCACGTCGATCGCCATCGCTAATCCGTCTAATCTATCTAATCAAAATCGGTTGATTCGTTAGAGAGATATCGTGAAGGAAAGAAAACCGAAAGAAGTGTTTTTACGGAATTACTCCGAAATTTTTCATCTAAAAATGTTTGTTGTCAATTCTTTCAAAGTACATGAGATGACATGACAAAGCTGAATATATTACCGCCAATCGCGTGAAAATCGGCTGATTTATTCCAAAGTTATGACAGTTTGAAATTTCAAAATCTAAGCGCTTAGTGGGAAGTTACACGGATGGTCAACTGTTTTCCTATTTTTTTTTATAAGAACAGCTTTAAGCGTATTTATACCTTTATTAACCCGGTCTTTTATTACGAATCTTTCGGCACCTAATCTATTAAAATCGGCTCAGTAGTTTAGACGCTATGGTGGAACAAACATTCACATATATACAAAGACTACCAAAAACATTACCCTTTTTTTAGCTATATTAAAGATACGTACTACTTATGATATGTTCTGCCCGGCTCCTCACAATGCGTAGGTAATTCGACTCGGATTCGATAACATCCCTTCGCGGCAGCCAATAAACAGTAGTTTCACATCCGATTCGAAAGAGAATTGTGAATAGTCCCATTAAAAGCCGATTCTCGTATTTTTACAAACGTTAAAAATACAGTATCGCTTTAGGCTCAAGTCGATAGGCTCGATTCGACGCAGGTGCGGATGGGATAGCAGATTATATTTGTTAAATCGTCTTTCTGGGTATAAAATGAAAGTACTCCAATCTCGGAAGTGATATATTCGAAATTTTACATGATATAAGTCGTTTTAAGTTATAGGCAATATAATTTGGCGCCACGACTCATAACAGCGGACAGTAAACATAAACCGCATACTTACGGCGAACGTTAAAACATAATATTATAATATTTTGTACGTTTACGCCATTTTGCGTTATGGATAAGTATAACTTTTCAAATTAGCGTCAATTGCTACTTTATGAGGAAATCTTATTTTCATGTGGCCAAATTTGTACCAAAATTGTGTTTGATTATATATAAATAGTACCGTGTGTGAGTGGTTTCCTTTTGGCATAGAAAGAAAAACACATCCCATTAAAAACATTTTTCATGTAGGTAAAGTGATGCCAAGATCGCACTGTCAAAAGTTATCAGATCTCATGTAAAACCAAGCTTCTGACTCTACACGCCTTAACTCTACAAGGCGAACTTCACAAACTCTACAGCTTAGTCAATTTATGTGGCCTGGCCATTTCGTTATATTAGCTTGGGCATAAGGTGAAAAATTTACTGACAGTTTTTCTGTTGAGTGTTGAACTATTCTTGTAGGAACGAAACAATACACGTATAAGAAGTACATGGTCATTGAAGAGTTTAATAAAACAATATTATGTAATCTACCTATTAAGGATATTTTTAGCCACTTTTCTCTATTCTCTAATCTCGTATTCATCTCGTTAGGCAGCTATAGGGTGCTACAGGCTGTTCCGGATTTTAATTAGCTAGCCTCGTCGTCGGACCCATGTTTCTCTAAAGCAAACTTAGGCTGGACGCTTTTAGTAAAGGAATATATCTTTCAAGACTTAGCAAACATACAACAACTGAACGAACTTTTTACAATATTCTTAAATTTTTATATATAAGTACTGTGTACAGTATGATTAATTTCTATAATATACCTACTAGAATTTTAAATTTTTTGAGTTTGAGTTACATACAAAAAAACACACAAATCTATTGACAGATTTAGAATATTGATACTTAACAAGTGATACCAGACACAATTCTTCACATTTGAACGGCCTCATATAAAGGGGAATCGTGATTAAAAACGACATCGCACTTTGTTACCTTTTGGTTTCGAGGACTCATTTACCGGTCTATTCTAATATCTTATACTTTATACGAGACAATCTTGTATATTTTCCGATAAGAATAGCATAACAGAAAAACAGTCAGTAAATTTTTCACCTTACACCCAAGCGAATGTAGCGAAATGGTCAGGCCACATAATTTCACATAAATTAACTAAGGTGTAGAATCTGTGAAGTTAGGCTTGTAAAATTAAGGCGTGTAGAGCTCGAAGCTTGGTTTTACATGAGATCTGATAACTTTTTGACAATGCGATCTTGGCATCACTTTACATGAAAATGTTTTTGGTGGTATATTTCTTTTACATTCCGTGAACAACATTTACATATTTTTATTGCGTATCTAAGAGTTTGTCTCTCAGAAACCTAATCGAATATTGGCCACAGGGTGACATTTAGTTTTTTAAATCAACTGGAACTCCAAATCTGTTACCTAGCTACTACAATTGTATTTTCATGTATCTATATTTAAATATACAAGTCTCAGGACCATGTCTCCACTTTTAACGCCATTACCTCCCCGATCGAACTCCCCGACTATACATGTCTAACTTCGCGACTCGTACCGTCAAACTTAACAAATCAGATGTTGAAAATTACTTTCGTCTTGCCAACTTCGCCCGAAGACACCGGGAGAATAATTTTAAGTTCCGCTTTACTTGTAAACCTTCCAGCAATTTCTAGAAAATTATTTACAATTTATACAAAGCCTAGTAGAAATGAGTTTTTTTTTTACTTGTTTTTTGCGAAAACATAAACAAACCCTCTCAGATAACGCGGTAGGCCAGCGTGGTGGGTGGCATCCTACTACTAACTGTATTACAAAATATGTGATTGTTTATGAGGATGGACAGATGTTTGTAACTCTTTCACTCAAAAACTACTAAACTAATTTTGATGAAATTTGGTATGGTAGTAGTTTAAGCCCTGTATTAACACATACGCTTCTTTTTATCCCGAAAAAGTACAGTGTTCCCGTGGGATAAAGTATTTACGCGGGCAACCGCTAGTATATCAAAGTCTTGCCCCAGCTGACAATATCTCCTAGTGAAGTGTTGATTAGGCATAACAATAAGCATTTTTTAAATTAAATGAACCAGGAAACTTGACAGATTACCTGATACTAAGCGATTTCCGCCACCCATGGAAACTCGCAACACCAAAGTAGTTACACTACTCCTCTGGTGTTGTGACTTAGGTTCTTGGTCCTTTAAATCCCCAATCCCCCTTGGGCCTCCGGTACACCTCACCACACGGCGAAACACAACGCAAGCGTTATTTCACGCCGGTTTTCTGTGAGGTCGTGGTATTTATCCGGTCCAGACGGCTCATTCATGCCGAAGCGTGGCTCTCCCACAGCAGTTGCATGTGAAAATACCTATAAAATGTAATGTAGTATAATGTAATAGACATTATAGACAAAATATCAGATCCGGAGGGTACTAAAACGACATAATATTTAGTCACAAAATAATTACATATTACTTATATTATTCATATATTTATTTTATAAAAATATAATATTATTATATATTATTATAATGTCTATTTCTGATAGTGATTCATTCTACTCAGCTAATAATAATTCTATCAATTTGTCTGCCGACGATAGTTTTGGTTCTGTAAATGACAACACTTTGGGAGAACTCTTGCATAAAAATTTTAATTCATTGAACAGCCAATTACTTAACGTGTGTCATATAAATGCACAAAGTGTGCCTAGCCACTTCAACGACATCTTAGACACTTTTTCGGGAATTAACGTTCATGCGCTCCTTATTTCAGAGACCTGGTTAAAACCTAACCTTCTTTCGACAGCTTATAGTCTGCCTGGCTTTATTTTAATACGAAATGATCGTGTTGATAGACGTGGTGGCGGTGTAGCTATTTACTTACGGAGTGACATGCCTTACAATATAATTGCTCGTTCACCTCCACAATATTCTGCTGCCGCTGAATTTCTCTTTCTTGAGGTTTGCATTAGGGGAACGAAATTAGTTCTTGGCGTTGTATATTGTCCTCCTTCCATTGATTATTTTACTCAAATTGAATCAGTGTTGGAGTCTTTGGGAGCTGAATATAAACACCATATCATAATGGGTGACTTTAACACAAATCTTTTAGACATCTCATCCTCTCGATCCCTCAAACTACTTCACATTTTGGAATCAATCAGTCTGCACCATTTGCCTCTTCAAGCCACACACCATAATTCAAATGGCGAGGATACTTGGCTAGATTTAATATTAACATCCGATCCCTTATTAGTCCACTCCCACGGTCAGTATCCTGCTCCCGGCTTCTCATCTCATGATCTCCTTTTCCTTAGGTACGTCATAAAACCCCCTAAGATGCAACCTAAAATATTGTTTAGACGTTGTTTTTCACGCATGGATAGTGAGCAGCTTATGTTGGATGCTGCGGAAATTAATTGGGATTCACTTTTAGTAGCTCCCACCGTCGATGATAAAGTTCAGTTACTTAATAATTCAATTCTTGCTCTTTACGATGTCCATGCGCCGATCAAAAGAATTAAAATTAAGCACCTTCCGGCACCATGGATGTCGGCGGAGATAAGAGAGGCGATGAAACGTAGGGACCGTGCTTTTCGCAAATACCGGGCTAACCGATGCGATACTAATTGGGAGAATTTTAAGAAGGCAAGAAATAGGTGCAATCAGATGATACGGAATGCTAAACGCCGACACATCTTTCATAATATAATTAATAACTCTTCTTCATCTGCCACCTTATGGAAATTCCTTGGGACCATTGGTGTAGGTAAATCGCGTCAAGTGGAGTTACCGTGTGCGATTAGTTTGGATGACATTAATACCCATTTCTCTACTTCCATAACCATAGACATCCATACTAAATCTCGTACAATTAGCTTTTTAAACGGATTACCACGAGCGAATATAGAATATTTTCACTTTACACCAGTTGCTACAGGCGAGATCAATACAATCATTAAGACACTTAGTTCGAAAGCCGTGGGCTGTGATGAAATCAGCCGCCAAATGATCATTCCCATCATTGAACATCTCTTGCCAGCCATTACCCACATCATAAATTTCTCCTTTGAGTCCTCTGCTTTTCCCGATTTATGGCGTAAGGCCTACATCCGTCCTTTACCAAAGGTACAAAATCCTGCACAACCCTCCCACTTTAGACCGATTTCCATCCTCCCTTTCCTCTCCAAAGTGATCGAGGCGTGTGCTCACAGGCAGTTGTCTCGGTTTGTGTTCAAACACAACGTTCTCTCCCCACTACAATCTGGATTCAGACCCGGACACAGTACCACTTCGGCTCTATTAAAAATTACTAGCGATATAAGGGCAGGCATGGAGGATTCGAAAGTCACTATTTTAGTGCTGATTGACTTTTCAAACGCCTTTAACAATGTCAACCACGATATCCTCCTGGCTGTCCTCTCTCATCTTATGATCTCGCCTGAAGCGTTAAACTGGTTTTCTTCTTATCTTCGAGGTCGTCGGCAGCGTGTGCGCGTTGACCAGTATTTTTCTGATTGGCGGGTACTCGTAGCTGGCGTTCCTCAAGGCGGAATACTCTCTCCTCTTTTATTTTCCATATTTATAAATTCAATTTCCTATGTTCTTCGCACTTCGTATCATCTGTATGCTGATGACTTGCAGGTGTACGTTCAAGAAACAGTTGAAAATCTGTCCACTGCCATCGATGATATAAACCGCGATCTAAATGCCATACACACCTGGTCCACCGAGTTCGGACTGTCAGTGAATGCCACTAAGTGTCAGGCGATTTTATTGGGAAGTCCGAGACTATTAAGTAGAGTCAACACTGATAGTCTCCCGCCTATTCTCTTTAACGGCAACGTTATTCCTTTAAGCTCCTGTGTTAAAGATCTCGGTTTATATATTGATGCTCATCTTGACTGGCGCACCCAAGTCACTAATGTTAGTAATAGTGTTACCAATTGCTTGCGATCTCTCTACCGTCTTAAAAAATTCTTGCCTTCTGGGATAAAAACAATGTTGGTTCAAGCCCTCATTTTTCCAATACTGGATTATGGTGACATTTGCTACTACGACCTTAATGCAGACCTCCTCAACAAACTCGACCGGCTCCTTAATAATTGCATAAGATTTATCTTTGGCCTCCGTAAGTACGACCACATCTCCTCCTTCCGCTCTAAGCTTCATTGGCTGCCGATACGACAACGTCGTTCTCTACGGGCTTTGTGTACACTCTATTCCCTTCTTCACTCCCCTTTTGCTCCTCACTATCTAACTCCACATTTTAAATATCTGTGCAGTAACCATGATAGGAATCTCCGTTCTACAAATAATTTGCTCCTTCTTTGTCCTTCCCATAGCTCCTCTCTTGTCCATTCATCCTTCCATATTCAGTCCATCCTCCTCTGGAATACACTACCCCAAGAAGTAAGGATGTCTGAGACAAAAAATGTGTTCAAACGCAGAGTTCGTGAACTGTACTTGAGGTCATTGGCAGAATAGACGTAATAAGAATAGAATAATCTGGTAAATTTAGTTATCTTATTATGTTATATATTATATTATATATCATATTTATGTATCTATAATGTTAAGTAGGTTTATTCTAAATAAAGTATGCTAATTATAATATATATCATGTTTTGGTGTATTATAAAACGCTATAATAGTATTTACCATATTTATATTATTTATATATTATTACATTATATTTTATATATAATATAGGTACCTACTTAAGTCTATGAACTGGTTTCCTTTTAATAAGTATTATGCATCTACCTCACACTGTTTCTGCATCACCCAAAGGTTGGCTGGTAGAAAATGCCACAAGGCATTAAGCCCGCCTCTGTACCATATTGTGTGCATAAAGTATTAATAAATAAAAATAAAAATAAATAAAAATAAATGTGCAAAAAATGTCCAGTGTCGAATTTAGGTCTAGGTCGTAATAGGTCCATATCTTTAAAGGTCTAAGTCGTAAAATCCAATTAATTTAATTTTGTTTTTTTTTCTTTTTCAATAAAGTTCCGGAAAACTTTCTAAGCCTTGAAAATTGATATATAATGCCATTTTGGGTACATGCGTTAGTAGCAATTTAGATATTTGTCTTTTTCATCGGTATTTGCCGAAAACACAATTATGGTTAAAACTAAATTCAACACTGTACATTTAACGACTTGTATATAACCCGCCGATACCAAAATATCCTCTAATATCCACACGCTACAATAGGTCGATGTCAGGAGTCACAAAGGGGAAGTTTTCACACTGGTGGCTAGTACGGCTGATCGGTTATCACAGTCAATATAAACGGGGTATGGGCGGTATGGACAAAGCCCACCCGCGGGCTATTTTCACCCGGCGCAGTTTTATTTAGTGACAGCCCCCGGCTAGCGGCGCTCGACGTCAGACATGTACTGTTTACAATCTCTACACACTAATATTACGGGTACTTTAGATATCTAACAAATCTACAAACATTTACACCCTTACAAATAAACGCTGTATAAGGTTTGAATAGTTATACAGTATTTGTTCACGTCACACAAGTCACATTTTTAATTCGATTGAAAAAAACAAAACACTGTGTAACTATTCAAAGGTTAAACAGCGTTTATTAGTAAGGGAGTATAAGTTTAGAGTTTATAAAAACAAATTAATATCTTATTTTACTGTGTGACTTGTTTTTAATTATCCAAAGGAATTCCTTAGTTATTGTGCTCTTTTGATAGGTTCCGACCGGATTCGAATATATTATGACTATTCCTACTACTACTATTATACGTAAATCTGAATGTTTGTGAGGATGGATGGATGTTTGTTACTTTTGATGAAATTTTGCAATTTAAGCTCTGATTTTGATTAAAACATAGGCTACTTTTTATCCCAAAAAAGTTGGGTGTTCCCGTGAGATACTTTATTTACTCGAGCGGAGCCGCGGGCAAATCTAGTAAATGCTATAAAGGAAAAGTAAAGTGAAACTAAGACGTCCTAAATGTCTTAGTTTCGTACTGTATATAGCTAAAAGTTACACAAAAGGTAAAATTTGGTATTTTAACTTTTTCAACGTTATCATTTAAGCTGTTACTTAACGAACCACTCCCGGCCCGTTATCTTGCATCAGACGGGAGCGCGATTAAACACTCTCAGATAGAAGTGCATTCTTAACGCTAACTAACTCCTACATTTAGCTGTGATAAACACGAGGTCAACCTTTTTTAAAGGAGAATATCGTGTAAGTTATACTATATATACTCGTATATATATACAAAGCTATTCTTATGTTTCAACCGAGACAAACGAAACGGATGTAAGTACTTCCATGAAATTTAGTATGTAAAATGGTTTGGATGAGAAAACTCGATGCTAGGAGTCTTATCCCTGGAAACTGCGCGTTTTACATTGTTCAACAATTTATCAAAAATTTCGACAAAATGGATGTCAATCCAAGTGGCAGAATAACATGCTTGTGTATATCATTTACGTTGTTCGGAAATTAGGAATGTGGTGGGTTCAAACCCTGGTCAGATAAATATTTTTGACATTTTTGATTATTTTAAATCTAATAAAACTCCGAGCAAAGGTTTACCCAGGTACTAATGGCTTAAAGAAGCTACGAATTAATATGTTAGCAGAAGATATTCTGTAGTTTTCCGGTTCCGGTGGTCGACAAGTACACACGCACGTCACAGAACTCCGTAAAACAAAATTGATAAACAGTGCAAACAGTGCTAGTTGAGTGAAACAAAAAGTTATATTAATTATCGAACTGTAAATAAATATAACCAGTGAAAAAACACAGTGTTTAAGTGCTAAATTTAACCAAAAGCTATTAAAACTCAATCCACTTATGTTTTTCTACCCTCCATCATTCATTATCAACCGTCATCACTGTATCCGGCGCCAGACGCTACCAACATTACAATCGCAAATGCCACTCTGACAGCGACAGTGACATTGACATCGACAACATCGTCATAGACAACACTGACAGTACGAGGGTTGCCACTTACAAAACAAAAAAACTACCAAATCAGTAATAACATCACCCAAACTAAAAAATAAATACTAAAATTAAGACATAATCATGGACAAAAGCATGGAGCTATTACTATTAAAACTCGACGAGAAACTTGAAAACCAAACAAAAATTATAACAACCACGGTTACTAAGAACGTTATGGAAGCGATAGACGAAAAAATAAAAAACATCATCGAAGAAAATAACAACCTTAAAAAGAAAGTATCGGAACTGGAAGAAAAACTTAAATCGGTGGAAAGAGAAAAACGAAAAAGTAACTTGGTATTTTTTGGGATACAAGAAAAGGGCAAATCGCAGCTAGAACTAATAGACAACACTGTAGAACTTATAAAAAATATAGGGGTGGATATAGCTAGACAAGAAATTAGTAACATATATAGAATAGGACAAAGCAACAACAGTAAAAATCGTCCTGTAGTGATCTCCTTTACAACTCAATGGAAGAAAAACCTTGTGCTAAAAAATAAAACAAACTTCCCGCAGGGTGTCTATGTAAAGGAAGATTACTCAAAGGAAATCTTAGAAAAACGTAAGCAGCTCCAACCTTTGATAGAAGAAGAGAAAAAGAAAGGAAACGTATAAGATAAAATATGACAAATTGATAATCAAAACACAAAATGAAAAGCCCCGAGAGAAGAGAAAAAGGGAAACTTCAGGCTCACCCCAAACATCGCTACAGAAGAAAGGAAATATAACAAAAAGTTTGAGCAATCCAGCACAAGCCCAACCTAAAAATAAAACTAACTCTAAAGACATCATTAGACCTAACATACTGAACTACGTTGAGAGATCAGCATCAGACCCGAATTTAAGTATCCCAAAAAACTAACAAATACCGACCTCCAAAATCAAACCACAACTGCTAGAACAAATAAAAACAAACAAAACAACTTATCACAAATTCTCCCACCACGGCTGGTCACCGAGGGAGACAAAGACCAAAACCCTCCAAGGAAAACTAAGATAAGCAGCACCACAGATAATAACAAACTTTTTGTCGCCACCTACAATGTCCGAACTCTGTCATCATATGATCGTTTACTAGAACTGGAGGAAGCCATTAAAGAAATAAAATATGATATCATTGGAATATCAGAAATAAGAAGATCAGGAAACAAAATAGAGGAATACGAAAACTTTATCCTGTGCTACATAAATCAAACACCTGGCAAATATGGAGTAGGCTTCCTTATTAAAAAGTCACTAAAAATAACATAGTCAGTTTTAATGGAATTACAGAACGTGTGGCAATTTTAAACATAAATATACAGGATCAAATGTTATCGTTAATCCAAGTGTACGCACCGACAGATACAGCGAGTGAAAATGACATTGACGAGTTTTATAATACAATCGACAAAGCCATGGAATCAGCACACAAAACTATTATATTGATGGGTGACTTTAACGCTAAGATTGGAATTCCCAAAGCAGAAGAGTACTTAGTAACTAAACAGCACGGATACGGAGAAAGAAATGACAGAGGACAAAGACTACTAGCCTTTGCGCTTCAAAATAAACTAATGATAATGAACACTTGCTTCAAGAAAAAACAAAGTAGAAGGTGGACTTGGCGATCGCCCAATGGACAATACAAAAATGAGATCGATTACATATTGACTAATCGTCCAAAAATATTTCAAAATATAGAGACAATGAACCTTAATTACAACTCCGACCACAGATTAATCAGATCAACTATAACACTAGACAAACAGAAACAAAGCCGAGCCAAATTCACACAAAATCAAATGTACCAACTAAAGAATAAAGAGCAAATACAAATATACAACGATAATCTAATATCACAGCTCGTTACAACCTATTCTTCCAGGGAATGTACATCGGTACAACCTTGTTACGACAAGATAGAAAAAGCTATTACTGATAGCCTAAGGAAATCCCGCCACGAAAAGGAACAAACCAAACATCATAAAATACTATCAGCGCGTACAGTACAACTACTAAAAAGAAGACAAGAACTGCAAAGAACCAAGAACAAATCCCGAAGTGAGAAAAACGAACTCTCTGCATTGTACAAAGTTGTTAACAAATATATAAAAGCAGACTATGTAAAATATAGACAAGACATACAACATATAGGTAGCACAAAAAAAGCGTACAAAAAACTGAGAACGAGCACAACATGGATTGAGGGTTTGAGTAAAAATGGTACTGTATTGCAAACCAGAACTGACATCATCAATACAGCAACTGAATTTTATAAGAGTTTGTACAGTGTCAAGGACAGGACAATAAAAAAACTAGATTATAAAACAATTGTTGTCGCACAGGAAAAAATAACTAGACCCATTGATACAACAGAGATAATAGAGGTTATAAAGAAACTGAAACTCGAGAAAAGCCCAGGCTCGGACCTCATTCCAAACGAAGCCTTGAAATACGCAAATAAAATATTATTTACAGCACTAGCCGAACTTTTTAACATGATCCTGCTAAGCTCAGAAATACCGTGTCAATGGTCTGAATCCAACATCATATTGATATACAAAAAAGGTGATCCTAATGACATCGGGAACTATAGGCCAATCAGCTTGCTTCCTAGTCTTTACAAACTATTTTCTGCTATTATTAACAAGAGAATTAGCGTAACCTTAGAAAGACAACAACCAGTTGAGCAAGCTGGTTTCAGAAAGACATTTTCAACAGTTGACCATATCCACACTCTAGAATTAATAATAGAAAAATATCAAGAGAGCCAAAGACCATTATATACAACATTCATAGACTACCAGAAGGCATTCGACACAATACTGCACACAAGTATATGGGAGAGTTTGAAAGAACAGGGAGTGGAAGATATATATTAACACTATCAAAAAAATATATGAAAACAATAAAGGTAGAGTGAAGTTAGAAACCCTAGGTCCAAGCTTTGCAATAAACAGAGGTGTGCGTCAAGGCGACCCGCTGTCCCCAAAAATATTTATGTCCGTCCTAGAATCGGTCATAAAGAAGCTAGACTGGAACAAGTTGGGACTGTATATAAATGGTTCATATCTAAGCCACCTGAGATTTGCTGACGACCTAGTGCTCCTTGCAGAAACAAGCTCTCAACTGCAGTTCATGGTGGAAACTTTGCATCAAGCTAGTGCTAAGGTAGGGCTAGAAATGAACACGAAGAAAACTATGGCAATGACAAACAGCTTGAAAAGACCGATAAAAGTCAATAATAAACCGCTGGAATATGTAGAGAAATATGTATACCTGGGAAAACTAATAAGTTTCGAAAGAAAAAATAAAAAAATTAGAAATAGAAAGACGAGTACAATTAACTTGGAACAAGTATTGGAGCCTAAAAGAGATATTCAAAAGTAACATTCCAGTGGTTTATAAAACGAAGGTCCTGAATACGTGCCTTTTACCTTGTTTGACTTACGCATGCCAAACATGGAAATTTACTGCTGACACAAAGAGAAAAATAAATGTATGCCAGAGAGGACTCGAACGCAGTATGCTTAAGTTAAATAAGATGGACAAAGTTAGACACACTAATATAAGAAAAATAACAAAAGCAAAAGACAGTCTAAGCTTTGCAATGAAACTAAAGTGGAAATGGGCCGGCCATGTAGCGAGAATCACAGACCAAAGATGGACAAAAATAGTGACGCTATGGAACGGCCCAAAAGGCAAACGTGCTCGAGGAAGACCTATAACACGGTGGGCAGATGAAATAAAAACAACAGCAGGCCCAAATTGGCAAAAAGTAGCACAGGACAGAGCTAAATGGGAATTCTTGGAGGAGGCCTTTACCCATACGGGGGTTCATGTAGATAAATAAGGAACTAACATAGAATTAAGGATTTAACCACTAACAAAAATACAAATAGAATTTAAAATAACTGTACGAGTAGGTCTATTATTAAGTGTAATTTACATGAAATAAAAGGCTTTTTTATTTTATTTTTATTTTATTTTATTTATTTATTCTGTAGCGTAATTTGAGCAAAGTTAAAACTTCTGAACATCTTTAATTTAGTTTCGGATATAAATTCTTCCCAATCTAATAATAATAATAGGTGGTAGACATCACGTAGTGTTCCGTGAGTGTTATTTAATAACCTATATGGATTTATTTTTTGACGAACCTTGACGATCTTGCTGACATTGCTGCTTGTGTGGTGGTGGTGTTTGCACGATCTTGTTTCTGAGTGTATGCATAACCTTTTGGGAGGAGGGAGGAGCTTTACGCATGCATATGCGTGTACTCACATATTTTCTTGCAGGTTGTGGGTATTGTTTCTCGGGTTATTGCTAAATATAATAATAATTAAATCGTATACTATCGATATCGCAACGCTTGATGCTATTAACTACTTTTTTTATTTAATTTATTTATTTAATCTACAACAAAATTCTGTCCTGTACAATTGTAAAGAACCTTAGAGTACAGAAACTTAGAAAAGAATAAAGATATTCAAATAACGTAAGCCTCCAAGACATTTGATCTTTGCGTTCTCGAATGTTCGAGCGGGATTTTCGTATCCAATAAGCCGTTCGTTATTTAACTCTACAAAGTAACCACAATAAAACATTACCCCGTATTTTTACTGCAGCAGTTTTCTTATACATTCAATATGCAGTAACTTCTTATCCCTCTGATTTTCTGAGATAAACAGGGTTCAGGGAGGTGATCACCTATGCAAAGTAACAGGAACTTTTCGTATGGTCGCCGGCAGTCCCGGTGTACCATAATTCGACCTTACTACATAAACAATAAGGTCTAAAAGTGGTACACCGGATTGTGTCCGACCGTACGTATATATTCCTGAATTATAACCTTTGCTCCACAATCCACTTTTTTTTTTTCACATGCTTCTATGAATTGTTTTGCAATAACTTGTGAAATGTGCTTTAAAAGTAGGTACACTTACAATAAATTTATAAATCAAACTTGAAAACAAACATTACTATGTTTAGCGCATAGTTGTAGTTCTTTTTTGACTCACATACTTACATTAATAAAAACTATAACTGTTTTTTAATAAGGCTTGGCCTGTTTACTTTTAAATATACAGGTATTGTAACAAGTAAAATGAGGCTATTTCTGTCCCCTCTAACCGTAAAACATTCACGTAAGTTAAAGCCCGTATCGTAAGGTGCAATATTATTCGAAAAGGTTTTAGTGTGTAATAAAGGTTTTACGTCTGCACGTAGTTTAGTTTTTACACGAACCTTTTCCTTATAAGTTAAGTCTGTGGTCCTCATCTGCGGCCCGCGGGTGTATTTAGTGCGGCTCGCGGCCTCGGTATAACAAGCATGACAAATAAAAATAAACAAAAATAATTCGAAAATCACCGATTACTCGTTTAAGTAAGCAGTATATTTTGTCAAATGTATAGCTACGCTAATAGACAGAGTGCTTTGATTTCACCCACCTGGGAGAGATATTTGTAGAAAGTTATAACAATAGAAAGCAAATCGGATATTAAATAAACTGCATTTTTCGTATCCCTAAATACACTATTTAATCCGCCATGTAAATACACAATCAGATCACTCTCAGTCACATGCGCGCTACCCCCCACCTCCTGTCATGTGGTCAGTGTGCAGCCCGCCGTGCACTTCACACTGTCCGATGCGACCCTTGACTACAAAAGTGTGACAATCACTGAGTTAAGCGAAGTACATAATGTATTCTTTAAAAACCATCTCGCAAAAGTTTCGGACTGCACTGCACATTACACACAATAGCGACTAAATGACGGTTACAAAGTCCTTTGTAGTTTTAATTCAGTATATTAATTAAAGTGTTCTCTTGTGAAGATACGTGTCAAAAGCAATCAAGGGGGCAAAGTGGCAGCTAATTAGTTTACCACGAGCTCCGGCATTACACGGAAAATGCTCCTAGATATGACTTTATTCAATCTCCCAACGGCGACATGTTTCTCCAAAGTTCTGTCCTTATTAGCATAAAATGTTTTGAATATCACAAATACCTAGGTAAAATATCATTTGTTGATAATGAGAACATTATAAGCCTATTGAATTTAAATAGAAATATGGATATATAAATGAAAGAGAAAGTGATGGTCGTGTCGTATTAGGAGGTGCAGAGAGGAATGGAGAAAGCTTCACCGACAAGAGCGAAGCTCTTAGAATAGAATAGAGTACTATGGAACACATGCTAAAATGTTATAACGTTTTAAACACGTATTATTGTAAAAATTGTCGGTGCGTATTTCGATCGTATATCCACAGCGAAAACAAAACGTAAATCCGCTTAAAATATTAAACAAAAAATGTTTTAGCGCGCATAAAACATTATTTCATTACACATCCCGCTCGCGAGTCGCCTACAATTTCGTCTCTATTGTGAGGGACGTGGATTCCAAAATAACATTTAAGGGCCGAATAAAATTATACCCGGTACGTGTTTCATCGGGATTTGAATAAAAAAGAAAAACGTGATGTACTAAAAATGTGAATATCATACCCACGGCAATTCTGTAGAAAGATTTGATTCTGTGTCATAAGAAATCACAAACTTGCTAGAACGAACGTGACTAGATAACGAAAGTCAAATGAAGGTATCCGTCACACGATATCTGCCAGTGATAACACGCGGTAATTCGGTGCCATGTGTAATACAGAGTAATGTTAGTCCGCGACTCAGAGGTAACAGGACTAACTCTAAATAATTGTTTCATTTATCTTAGAAATTAGCTACTCAATTTTAGCAACAAAAATCTTTACGTATTTTTGGCTAGGAATAGTTGTGTATTAATTTTTTGGAACAAGCTCGAAAACTGTTCATTCATTATAGAGAAATTCGAAAGAATTGTGTAATATATGCCCCATATTAGACGCAGGGATTGTCTGATAGCTATATAATTAATACCATGGACGTAAAAAAAAGGCGGACGGAAGGTGAGCTAAGCATTGAGTAAAGCCCAACAATGGCGGCGACTTACGTTTGTGTGAGTTTTACGGATAATTGCCATTGGCGTACTGGCGGCCGATCGTCTTACTTTGCTGTTAATGTGTGCGTGCGGCACGTGCCGCTACGATACGGCCGTCTTACTTTGATAGCTTCACTGTTTATATTACTGAAGCGGTGTCTGCCTTTTTTATACGTTCATGATTAATACTAATACATTTCCGATTGCCCTCCGTAACGGTGCGATTTATCTACAGAAGGGAACAGGCTTACGTTTACCGTCATGTATTTTTAATATACTGTGGCGACATAAAACCTCATCTGATGTAAAATAGGGAAACATAGATGTCAGGGTTATGGGTGACAGATGGAAAATGACTGAGGTATAAAATGATATGATATTATGTTAGAGACTGAATAAAACTGTTATTATTATCTACAAGTGAATTATTATTTTAATGGGCTAGAAATCCCATATTTGGTGACCCCGACAGAACATTCAACTACGGGTTCTCGCAAGTTCCGACGAAATTGTAACTTGGTATGTTGTTCTTTATGATTTGTGGTCAGACATCACACAACGTAATAGATTGAGATCCCGAGGCCGCCTGTAATTTTCGGATGAAAGTTATTCTGCAAGCATTAACTTGTATGTAAACATCAAGAATATACTTATTATGAAATGAGCGGCCTGCTTAAACAAGAATACTCACTATTTCGGATAACTAATAAGGAAGGAGTAGATAACTAATCGCTCTTATATCATTATCGACGTTTTACATCATCAAGACGCAGCTGTTCATCGTGCGTGGTCAAAGGTCCTACGGCATCGAGAGGTTATTCGGCGTGCATGGTGGCTGATTTATTTTTTCTTTTTTCAACAATAATATTCTTATGTCCCTTATGTATTCTGATTGTTTACGTTGTATTCTTTTGTAAGTTCAGAAGTTAAACATAGGTAACTAAGTAACGATTTATTGTAAAAGAATATTGTATATTTTTTTTTTGTTTAGCTACTCTTAGGTGAAAGGTTTGTTTTGTTTTTATTTTATGTGTATATTCAAAGTATTTAGTTGGTACCAACCGTTATTAAGGTTGCCACTTCATCATCTACCATATTTTCGTTGGCTTGCCGGTTTGCCAGAACTGGTTGAGTTACTTACCTACTTACTCATCATACACAAATTAACACTTCAAAACATTACTTACCCACTATTTGGATTAACTTCATTTCTTATAGTATTCTCTTTTTTTTTTAAATAGCGTTAGGCTTATGTAAGTATATTTAATTTACGTATTTTTTTTTTAATCCTTGGCGGTTTATTGTTTTGTGATTATTTTGTTTTCTTTTGATTTTATTCGCACCACAATGGAACCGTCAGTTGCCGAGCAATTGGAGGCTTTGCAGAAGCAGATAGAAAAGCTTTCTTCACAGCTATCTGAAACGGCAAGCGAGAATGCTACTCTTCGTTCTCAGCTCCATACGGGTAGCATCGAACCTGGTGTTTTTAGTGGGCAGCAGGTATGTAAGGTGGCACCAAAAGTGCCTCCTTTTTGGCATCAAAAGCCAGCGATGTAGTTTGCACACATTGAAACTCAATTTCGTGTTGCTGGTATCACCGGAGATCGCACAAAATTCGATTATGTCATTGGCCAACTAGATTTTCAAATTACGGCTGAAGTGGAGGACATTGTAATAAATCCACCAGTGACCGACAAATATGAGTATTTGAAAACTGAATTGATTCGTCGTTTGTCGCAGTCAGAGGAACAGCGCGTACGACAACTCCTGTCAGAAGAGGAATTAGGTGATCGCAAACCTTCCCAGTTTCTCCGTCACTTGCGCTCATTGGCAGGGAGCACTCAAACAGATGAAGGCATTTTAAAACAACTTTTTATGCGGCGACTTCCTCAGCATCTTCAGGCAATTTTGGCTGCTAGTGCCGATCCGTTAGAGGTTATTGCGGCTCGTGCTGATAAAATTTTGGAAGTTGCTCCTGGGATAGTAGGCTCTCACCAGTTTTCTCACGCTGTGTCTAGTTCTAGCACCGTAGTAGATCCTTTAGGTATCAAAGCATTTGCTTCACAACTGCATGAGTTAAATGCAAATATTGTAGCTCTCACTCGTGATCGAAGTCGCAACCGTGATCGAAGCAGAGGCAACTCGCGAGTTCGGAATCAGTCGACGGGTAATAATAATTTTTGCTGGTATCATAGAAATTTTGGATCTAAAGCAGCAAAGTGTATCAGCCCTTGTTCTTGGGAGCAGGGAAACGCTCAATGCAATCAGTAGTGGCGGCAACTGATTGTGAGTCAACTAGCCGTCGTTTGTTTGTTACAGATAAGACTGCTAAAGTCAGGTTTCTGATCGACACTGGCTCTGACTTATGTTGCTATCCGCGAAAGTTATTGGGTGGCAAAGTGACACCTACAGACTATCAGCTGAGTGCAGCTAACGGCAGCTCGATAAAAACATATGGTAGTATATCTCTGCGTCTTAACTTCGGTTTACGGCGTGAGTTCCGTTGGCGATTTATCGTTGCAGATGTAAGTACTCCCATCATTGGTTCCGATTTCCTTGCGCATTATCATTTATTGCCAGACTGCAGTAATAGACGTCTTCTTGATGGCATTACTGGTCTTTCTGTTTCGACTTTACTTGCTTCGGTTGACCAGGTAAGCGTCAAGACTATAACTATTGATACTGGTTCTCGATTTGGAGTTCTTCTTTCTGAATTTCCTGCAGCTATCAGGCCCCCGGGAATTGATAGGGAGATTAAACATGATACGGTTCATTATATTAAAACGACCGATGGTCCTCCTGTATTTTGTCGTCCCCGTCGTCTTGCGCCGCAGAAGCTCGCTATTGCTAAGAAAGAGTTTGACGATTTGGTCAGGAATGGCACAGCGAGACCTTCAAAAAGCCCTTGGGCCTCGCCATTACAACTCGTGCCTAAAAAAGATTTGACGTGGCGTCCTTGTGGTGATTACCGAGGACTTAATGCTCGAACTGTTCCGGATCGATATCCGGTGCGCCATGTTGGAGATTTCAGTCACAATATTGCTGGGTGTTCAGTCTTTAGTACCCTTGACTTAGTGAAAGCTTATCAGCAAATACCAGTTTACGGTGAAGACGTTTGCAAGACTGCGATCACAACACCTTTTGGTTTATTTGAATTTCCATACATGACATTTGGTTTACGGAACGCAGGACAAACGTTCCAGCGTTTTATGGACGAAGTTGTTCGTGGTCTCGATTTTTGTTTTCCATATGTTGATGATGTCCTCATTTTCTCACGCAATGAAGACGAACATTGTCAACATTTACGTATTATCCTACAAAGGTTTGTTGACTATGGTGTCGTGCTTAATCCAGCGAAGTGCGTGTTAGGGGCTAGCGAGGTAGTATTTTTAGGATATAAGGTGTCGAAAGAAGGCATATATCCACCACAAGAACGAATTAATGCTTTACAAGATTTTCCTCTTCCTCAAACAGTCCAAGGCCTTCGGAGGTTTCTTGGCATGATTAATTATTACAGGCGTTGCTTACCTCGTACTGCAGAGTTACAAGCACCGTTAATAAATATATTAGCTGATTCCAAGCTAAAAGGTGCTAAGCCTGTGCCATGGACTCCGGAACTAGAACGTGCATTTCATGCTTGTAAAGAAAGTCTCGCACAAGCAACGCTTCTTGCTTATCCTATTTCTGGTGCACCATTAGGTCTTTTTACAGACGCATCTGGCATTCAAGTAGGTGCTTGCTTGCAGCAACGTGTTGGCACAGAGTGGCAACCGTTGGCGTTTTTTAGCAAGAAATTAAATTCGCAACAATCATCTTGGCCGGCATATTATCGAGAGTTATTAGCTATATATGAGGCTGTGCAACATTTCCGTCACATATTGGAAGCTGAACATTGCACTATTTTCACTGATCACAAGCCTCTTCTTTACGCATTCACCCAACGTCGGGAGAAACTTCCTCCTGTTCAACTTAATCAACTTACCTTCATTTCTCAATACACGACGGATATCGTTCACATAAAAGGTGTTGATAACCTCGTGGCTGACACAATGTCAAGAGTCGAGACGATATCGTTAGAAGATGACTTTGCTTCTTTGGCGGAATCTCAGAGGGATGACAATGAGCTTTTGAGTCTTGTTCGAAATGGCTCATCTTTAAAGTTGGAACAGGTCATCTTACCTGGTACTGATATTACCGTCACTTGTGACATGTCGACGGGAAAGCCCCGTCCGTTTCTCACTGCTCCTTTCCGTCGAAATTTTTTTGATAAACTTCATAATTTAAGTCATTCAGGTATTCGAGGCACGACGCGTCTTATGACTGACCGATTTGTGTGGCCTTCAATACGAAAAGACGTCCGTGACTGGACAAGATGTTGCTTAGCATGCCAACGAAATAAAATAACGAGACATACTTTTTCTCCGTTGGGCAACTTTAGTATGCCGTCTGGTCGTTTCAGGCACATCCATATAGATATCGTTGGACCACTTCCTGTCTGCGAAGGCTATCGCTATCTTCTCACAGCAGTGGACAGATTTACAAGATGGCCTGAAGTATTCCCTATGCGCAGCATCACAGCGGAGGAGACGGCTGATACGCTACTTTTTGGATGGATTTCCAGATTTGGAGTGCCGTCCTTCATTACTACTGATCAGGGACGGCAATTCGAGTCTGATCTTTTTCGTAAACTGATGGTGTTTTTGGGTACAAAGAAGCTGAGAACGACCAGTTATCACCCTTGTGCTAATGGAATGGTAGAGCGACTTCACAGACAGTTAAAAGCAGCATTGATGTGTCGTGACGAGCCCTGGATTAAAGCCTTACCAGTTGTATTACTCGGCTTGAGGTCGGCTCTTAAAGAAGATCTCAAGGCTTCGGCAGCTGAGTTAGTGTATGGGGAACCATTGCATCTCCCTGGTGAGATGATTGGTCCTTCAACATTATCACATTCAGTAGATATATCTGATTTCGTAGCGCAACTCAGGATTAGAATGTCGGAAATTAAACCAACACCAGCTTCTCATCATGATGAAAAGAAAGTTTTCATTTTCAAGGACCTCTCAACCGCTTCTCATATTTTTCTCAGAGTAGATCATGTAAAGCCTCCATTGCAGTCTCCTTATTCGGGTCCATACCCTGTGGTAAAACGCACGGATAAAGATTTTACAGTGTTAATAGGAAGAAAAGAAGTTACTGTTAGCATTGACCGAGTAAAGCCGGCATTCATAGACGATACCACCATTTCACCCACTATTTCGATCAACAATTCTTCAACTTCCTCACCATTGTCACCACCTGTGGTTAAAACGTACACAACCAGGTCTGGCAGATCGGTAACATTCAAGTAAGATAACCTTTCTTTCTCCGTGGGGGGGTGATGTGGCGACATAAAACCTCATCTGATGTAAAATAGGGAAACATAGATGTCAGGGTTATGGGTGACAGATGGAAAATGACTGAGGTATAAAATGATATGATATTATGTTAGAGACTGAATAAAACTGTTATTATTATCTACAAGTGAATTATTATTTTAATGGGCTAGAAATCCCATAATACTATGTTACATCATTTGATAAACGAATATTGAAAATTTTGAACTCAATATACAGGATGTCCCAGAAGTCGACGTCGTCCCACAATACGGGAAATTGTAGTTGCGGCAGTCTAAAAACTGACATGAGGTGTAATTTTTAAGAAATTATTAAAAGTGCCAATATCTCGAAAACTAAAGATTTTTTACCAAGGTCATATTACGATATTCTGGTGAGTCATGAGCTGGTCTATTAGCCTTCGAAGGGACGACGTCGACTTCTGGGACACCTGTATATGTTACTTTTTGGCTTTTACAAGAATACAGTATTAATATGAAAATATATTATACTAGCTGTTTCCCGCGGCTCCGTCCGCGTAAATATACTAACGGGTATCCCGCGGGAATTCTGTACTGTTCCGGGATAAAAAATAGCTATGTTTTAATCCAGAGCCTAAACTTCTACCATACCAAATTTCATCGAAACCCGTTCAGTAATTTTTGCGTGAAAGAGTAACAAACATCCATACATCCTCACAAACTTTCACATTTAGTTTTAGTAGGATCTTATCCGTCCGTGATAGTTTATACAAACTGTATAGTGTATAGCAAGCGATATATAATCTTAAAATAAAATATGCTCGCCGTGTGTAATGCCCGTAAAGTAGTATACTAATATCTATGAATACTTCCACACCACGTCAATCTGGTCCTGTACTAAGTATCCGTAGAACTTGTATCATAGGTATACTTATATATACAACGGAAATATATTTAACTAGATGTTGTACGCGACCCGCGATAACCGTACGTATTTTGCCGCGATAAAAATTAGCCTATATCCTTCCCCGTGGGCTAATCTATATCTGTTCCAAGTTTTATCAAAATTGGTCCCGTAGTTTCGGAGCCTATTTAATGCAAACAAACAAACAAACATTCTTCTTTATATAAGTATAGATAATTTGGTACTATACACATATTTGAGATTTTTATTATACTTTGAGGCCATCCATAAATTACGTCATACGAATTTCATGATCATGATAATGCAAAATATAGACAATTGATGCAACATGATCTCTTAAACAAGTATGCCTCGACATTGGGGCAATAGCTATCATAGCTATTACTTAACACTTAGATTAAAATAGATTTTGAAATGTGTGACGTCACAAAAATTAGGACCCCTCCCACACCCTTGTCACACAATGTCACACTTTGTCGACTCCCTCCCTCCCCCTTAACGTGTGACGTAATTTATGGATGGCCCCTTTACATAATATATTTAATACACATCCAAGACGCAGGAACACAGAAATACTTTTTGTCTCTTCGGCGAGATTCGAACCCGCCACCTCCTTTATATAAAACTTTATATGGCTTTACATGAAGCCACTACTAGACAAGTTAGGACAAAACATTTAAAACATACAACACGAAAGAGTTCAAAAATACGCAAAGCTGATAAGCCCCGTATCGTATCAATGCACTTCGAGCGATCAAAGTCGGGAGTTACAAACTGTACAAAAGTGTACAAACTGGGATAAACTTGTACACGGACACAAACATGGCTGATCCGCCGCTTCACAGTATGGCGATTTTATTTCGATGCTAATAGGGCGGGATAGTAGATGGCTTTCACTTCACGTCTCGTATTCAAACGTTTTCAAAGGAACTACACGATATGAAATGTACAACAAAACTTACTGTGAAGGTTTTTATTTTACAATTAGCGGTTTCTTCTCACTTTTGAGAGATTTTGGGAGCGATTTTTATTGAAATATCGAATGGAAGTGTGACTTGTGACTTGTTTTGTAAAGTTGGCAATCGTGTTGTGACTTGTGTTAAAGGAGAGATGCTAGATGTCAGACATCACATGCGACGTATTTGCTTTGAGTATTCAACTATGTATTTGCGACTAAATATTTTCCAATTATCGTATGCAATATCGGTATCGAACGCTGATAGCCTACTGATCAGTTATATTACTTGCCCTGATATCGTATACATATCCAATACCAATAAAGTGATCGGATTTCTCGTTTCTCTATGCTTCCACTTTTACCATTGTTCTAAAAGAACCATTAGATAAATTTAGAAGTTTTTCATAAAAGGAAAAATCCGAACAAATCTTTTTCCATCTAATTTGCAGACCAATCAGTCGCAAGGATCTATAAATATACAAAAGCGTATAACGATATCTCTCGTCCGAAGGAATATAAGATTGGCAGTCATTTTGAATATTTTAATGGGCTCCTTTGGTTTAGTTACCTTTGTGAGATCCGAATCCGATGAATAATCCAACATTCGATGATTAAACAGATAAATTGCGAACGCAGCACAAAATATACTTCGCTTTTTATTCAATAATAAATTCAATATGGTCGTATTATACGTTGAATGCTAAAGGTAAATTAACGTTGACTTTATTAGATTGTACTGTTAGGTATTTCGGTAGTAGCTAGTTAGGAGTCCTCAAAACTAAAATGTTAGTGTTGAATAAGATCAATCATTAAACTTGGAAAGTAGCAATGTCATTCTCTCTTTCTCTCTCCTTTTAATTGTTCCGTACCCAAAGAGCCAAAATGGGACCCTATTACTTAGACTCTACTGTCTATCTGTTTGCCACCAGGTTGTATCTCATAAACCGATAGCTATCGGTTTTGAGATACAACCTGAAATGAAAATTTCAACTGTCCAGCTGGACAGTTGAAATTTTCATAGATAATATTGTGTCTCTGTACGGCAAATAGGAAAAACAGAGTAAAAAAAAATTTAGTCATTTCATCAAATTTAGCGAGCCCCACTCACACAACGCTTAGTTAAATCCTTTACTGTGAATATCTAAAAACATTCCAAACAATCATAAAAAAATATATTTTTATGAACTTCATTAAAACAGGTTTTCAAAGAATAGTTGAGCCAATGTTAGCCAAAGAATGTAATGTAATTTTAGCGTTTGTAAAACATGTTTCTCATAAACAAAGTAAAAAGAATGTGCAGCGGATTGCATAATACAAAAGCGGTCTGTTTGTCTTACATATACTTAAATTGGTATTTTATGGTCTCTGAATGAAATGTTGCGCAAATATTACGTATAATAAAGACTAATAGGGGTATTTACAATGCATTGCAGTGAGTGATATTAAAATATTATTATTTAAAAAGTCGATAAAGTAAGCTGTTATAATTTTTATTACTAGTATTTGAATTAAATATGTTGAAACATATTCAAGACAGAATAAAAATGTAGTATTATATTTGTTTTACATTACAATGAGTATCTTTATTTCTATTCGTAGAAAAATATATTATAACCTTTGTCGAGTCGTAGCTTCGTAGCTGTCGTAGACCCTACGTAGTGTGTGCGTAGCGAAAAACTTTTAACATGTATTTTTTTATTACAATACATTTCAATATAATATTTTCCGCGATGGAATACACAAAAGTGAAGGCAGCCTTTACTGTAGACAGTCTTGTAATATAATAAAGAGTAAACATTTGTTTCTTTGTTTGTATTGATATTGATAATCTCCGAAACTACTGAACTGATTTTGATGAATTGTGGCACAGATAAAGATTAGACACCGGGAAAGGACATAGGCAACTTTTTACTAATTGGTGTACGAAATTGCGGGCAACGTCTAGTATACAGTATAAAGACTTCCTTTACTCCTAAGGACAACTGCGGCACGGCAATTGCCCTGAACAAAACACCATATGCCCTTTAACTGTAATAATACATAACATACATAATAATTTTAATTAGTAAATAAATTAAGTTAGACTTGAAGAAAACTTCATGTCACAAAACTTTGACGACTGAAAGACTTGACCTTTGATTTACAATACCTTTAGGCTTTATAGGACTCCGTTTTATAGAGATAAAAATATCATCATTTGCATGTCGCATCGCCGTATTCCTAATGCCATCGATCAGTTAGGCGTTTGGCGTTTGGCCCGCGACTCTGGCGGCGCTGGCGGGCCTCCAGCACTGACATAATCTCTCATAACTTCATAGTAAACTGGGCGCGTTTCACACGAGTTTTTTCCTTTTTTCATACATGATAGTTTCGTGATATGCTTCAGATGAAAATACAGCGCAATGATACACGCGCCACCTTGTAGGCACGGATTTTCAGTGTAAGTGTAAACGCGCCTTAAAATGACAACCTAACGATACACGCCATCTTTTTTTTTATCTATTTTTATTTAGGGATTTATATCTAAAGATATGTCAATCCCATTGTACCCTATACTTAATATATTCTACACTATACTAACCAACACGCCATCTTGCAGAAACGCCTTTTCAAAACACAGCAAAGCTTCAATTTCATCAAAAACAAAAGAGATAAAATGAAGAAAGTGAACAAAGAATATATTTAAATGTGGCAACATATTACGCCAACCTCACAACACAGACATACCAACAAGTTACTTAAGTAATTTCGTTACAAAGAGGGACTCAAAGAAGTATAACTCGCAAACAAGTATAATTGCGAAAAAGTTATTTTTGCTCTCCAATGCTATTAAAAGTTGTTCAACTTTTTATGCAAAGGAGGAAATTAGACATAATAAACAGTTTCTTTTAGTAAAACAGTGAAACCAAAATACTTCACTTCGTTAATCGCACTTTAATAAAAATGTAATTACACTTTTTACATAGACCAAGTTCGAAAATTAAATCCCTATAAACGTGGATTGCTTTAGAACAAAAGTTTCATTTTAAATATTTTTCGTAACAAAAACGCTTTAAAGTGAATATATTTTAAGGAATATGTTAATTTAAGTCCGCCACAGAGCAACAATTAACAGTAGTTTAAATAGTAACAATTATTTATAGTTTAACATCTATGTAGTTTTGTCCTGTTTTGCCCCTGGGTGAGATTTTTGTTTTAAATAAAACTCTCCTAAAGTAAAATTTATATCTCAAACTTTATTTTTTGAAATAATTAATTTTAGCCGTGATATAATATAATAAAAATAAATAAATCAATACCTTATAACATACTGTACTTTTTCGGGATAAAAAATATCCTATTTCCTTTCCCGGGACTCAAAGTATGTTAATGCCAAATTTCACAAAAATCGGTTCAGCGGTTAAAACGTAAAGAGGTAACAGACAGACAGACACACTTTTGCATTTTTATAATATCAGTATAGATTTAGACGTAATAGACAAGTGAAAAAATATCATCGACGTTCTGCCCCGGGTGAAATTTTATAGCGGACGTTATTAAAGTTACCAATAGCAGATCCCGCCGAGCGCTCGGCAATCTCAACATTTTTAACTCTAATTGGCACAATACTTCGATACAAAGTTACATATTCGTAATGTTATTACTTATTACATATTCTATTTTTTCATGTCTGTCTTTTGTGAAGAAAATAAGAATAAGAGTATGAAGAAAATTATTTATCGTTTTACTGAAAGTCTCACATTAAATATTAGACAGTATTGTATTGGTTTTCAATATTTCATTATTATACGCCTAGAATTATGAAATGGAATTAGTTATAATAAATACAGCTCAAGGCGTATGAGCAATAATTACCGTAATGATATTCATTAGCTTCCGATGTAACTTTACTCTCTTAGATCAAAAACCTTAGGAATAAATTGATCTACTGGCTTTTATACTTATAAATAATGTGTTGCCCAGCCTTAATAAAACAACATACCTTTATTGTCTCATAACTAAACAAACTAGAATATTACTTGGTAAAGTCGTACGCTAATAACCATTAGCGAGTTTCGGCGTGTAGCGGCTACAGCCAACGTAATGGTGTTGACGGCCCGTTTATTTTAATACTCATTGACGAATGGAAAACTATGTGAAGAGATTATAAAAAGATTTTTAAACTCAAGAATTAAGATAGGCTATGACGTACGTTTGACAGAACAAATCTTCATACAATGGCTGTGTGTGGCGGAAAAAAGCGTTTGTTAGCGCTTGCTAACTAAGAAAAAAAAACAGATTATCGGCCAAGACAGGTTGACTAACTTCACTATCGCAAACATATCCGCCATTTTGCTTATTTAACGCTCAGCGGTTACCATTTCACTTGCGCTTTTTTCTTAACGCTTTTTTCCTTCTTGGTCTTCACCATACTTCAAATGTCAGCCATCTTGTTTTCACCATATATTTAATTAAATGTATCAAAAATCTCAAAACCATTTGGAGACGCTTTTTGCCTCAACATGGACGCATCTTAATCAGAGGTCTTTAATATAGGTAGGTATACGTCTATATTTTAATCTGTATTGTATATTAATAAACCATTATTAAATAATTATTATTAATGAACTATTAAAGCGGAAAAAGTGCAAGATATAGTGTATTATTATTTGTTACTGTAATATTATAGCTTACTACAGAGTAGAAACATAATTATAACCATTTTTCTGCCCAAATTGTCAAAGCTATGGGGCCTTGGGGCCTCAGTACCTCCGACCTAGATTCAGTTTTTTACCTATAGCCATTTTTAATTTTCATTTAGACAATAACTTATATGAAGTTAAGTTATTTAAGATTACATTTTGCCCGTGACTTCATTCGCGTGGAACAGTTACTTTGGGATATCGCTAAAATTTACCCGTGACTTCATTTACGTAGAAGGAGAAGCACTTCTAGCTCACGACTGCCCACCCGCACCGCGCGACATACATTATTATTGCGCGCTTGATTATTTTATTACTGCGATATCTTCTAAAATACTCATTGAAATCAAATGATGTAAATGGCAAATTTCTTCTAAATTCAATGCTTGTAATGAATAACGTATTTATTTGGATAAGGATTAATATCATCTTTATGAAAACACCCTCACAAATAATGCTTAATTTTAGAACAAATTTGGTTAGCATAAAAAGGTTATTGTGAGCCAACTTTAAAAGACATATACAATCGCGGACTTTTTTTTTTTTGGAACTTTTGTTCAAACAAACAAACAAGCAAACAAAGAAACTTTTCAGCATTATAATATTAGTATAGATATTTTAAATAGTATTAAAATCGGTATTTTTTTAATATTATAATGTGAACCTTTTATGTTATTGCTTAAATAAATAAAAAGTTTTTATAACCTTATTTAAATTTCACTGTATAATGGAATGGATGGAATATTTCGTTAGACTATAAATATATATCGCTAAGAATCTTTCAACCTATTTTATAATCTAACGAAAAATAATATGTTAAATTATAGGCAGAATATTCGCATCCGAAGACTATCAACATTTTACAATTTCACTAGTTATATTACAATCTAACGGTTTTTACAATTTTACGGTGATAGATATACAAGATGTTTTTATCATGTCGTTTTAAATTAGCGCTGTAAATCTCACGTGCACACAAACAGGGCAGATCTGCGCACTAACACAGTTAGTGCCGAGAGCCCGCACTCGCCCGTCCTGACAAATAACTGAAAACTTCCCTGGACGTGCCCCGACTATCAAACCACTCCAACTGAATATTTTCCCCGGACTATTAGTTAAATGCCATGAATAATTAATATTATTTAAATTCATCTTCAAAGGAAAACTGTGAATCGGTACGTTTTTGATTACCTCAGCGATGGAGATTGGTTTTCTGAGAAATGGTCAGTTATTAAGGATCAATTATACACATGCTGAAAGTTTATACCAATTAGCGTACAGAAACTAGCGTAGTGATTAATCTGCGGATTAACTTTATGTAGGATGTGTGTAATTTGTGCTTTAGTAATTTGTGTTTGATTTAAAGTTAAGTGTAATTAGAAACTTCTAACAATAATGTAGTAGGTATTTAACTATGATTTACATTACGCTTTGTCAGTAGAGCTCTTTGAACCGTAGATTTATCATGTACAATATCGGTAAAGTTCCTGCTGGACCAGTTGCTAAACATTTTCATCGCTTCAAAATATTTAAACACAAAAAAGTCTGCAGCAGATTTTGATCTTATGCCTGATCGAGCGGCAACTTGTTCGATAGTACATATTTTGCCTGCACAAGTTCAGTACTGAAATAAGTGTAATGCACGTCTTCACCAGATAATGCTTGGGGTTCCGTACCCAAACGGGATCCTATAACTAAAACTCCACTGTCCGTCTATCAGCAGGCTGTATCTCATGAACCGTGATAGTTAGACAGTTAACTTTTATACGTGGTAGAGCCATGCTTCGGCACAAATGGGCCGGCTCGACCGGAGAAATACCACGGGCTCACAGAAAACCGGCGTGAAACAGCGTTTGCGCTGTGTTTCGCCGAGTGAGTGAGTTTACCGGAGGCCCAATCCCCTACCCTATTCCCTTCCCTACCCTCCCCTATTACCCTATTCCCTCTTAAAAGGCCGGCAACGCACTTGCAGCTCTTCTGATGCTGCGAGTGTCCATGGGCGACGGAAGTTGCTTTCCATCAGGTGACCCGTTTGCTCGTTTGCCCCCATATTTCATAAAAAAAAACTGAATTTTTTACAGATTTTGTATTTCTGGTGCCGCTATAACAACTATAAAAACAGAATAAAATAAATATTTAAGTGGGGCTCCCATAGAATAAGTGACTTTATTAGTTCGAAACCCTTCGTGCGCGAGTTCTACATTTTTTTATGGAATGAACCAGGACACGAGCAGACGATATATCGCCTGATAAGCAGTAGAACATATACCCAAAATATCCGTAGTTGATTTTACCGAACCTTATAAAGTTCGATAAAATCAACTATAAACTAAAATAACAGGCTACCCTACGGGTAAGTTTTATTAGCAGACTTAACCGATAGCCTTAAAATCTTTTTATTTTGTGAACTCAATGTGATATAAATCTGTACAGCTTATATAAAGTTGTATTTTTTTTTTTAATAAAAGCTTAAAATTTTTCAAGTTATTCATTATATTATTTGCCTTAATATTTCAAAATTTTAAGAGTTAATAATTTATCAGACTACGAAGGTAGTCATACCATAAAAAAACTCTTTGTATATAGCTATTTGTGTATAAAATATAAATGTATATAATAACTATATATAGTTATTATTGTATACAGCAATTCAAATACTTGTAATGAATTATAGTCACGTATATTTTTTCCCGAACACTCACACACGGGTCGATTATAAGTTCGGTGCATTTTCAGCATTGTTACGACTCCCATGATACTTCGGCTTCGACCGCCCGATTGCAGTTCACGTTAGTCCACTACGTGACTCGCATTAACCATGGTGCCATTGATGCACCTTATCTACGCACGTCGCACCCCATATAAAATCTTGACAAATGACAGCTTCAGTACCAGCAAATGTCATCCATGTTGACATAAGCTTAAGGTTGACACCGAAATAGTTTCAAACGTCGCGTCATACAAGTCTTTCATATTATTATGAAAAGAGATGTTTGATTTTGGGCCAGTTCTATGTACACTACATAAGTAATTAGGAAAAAAATATGGGAATATCATAAAAATACGAAAAAAATAATTTGAAGAAGGGTACATGCGTACAAAAATGATTATTTGAAGAGTTTTTTATTGCGAGAACACTATTTTTAGGGCGGCCATGACAGTTGTTTTGACTTGACTTTTGACGTAATAGACAGTTTTACGAAGAGACGTCTTGAATGTCATACGACTTTCATTGTCAAAAGTCATGTCATTGACAAAATGACATTGTTTAGTTAATTCTGATCTGATCCGCCATGTTTTATTTTACTTAGTGTTGCTCTCCTTGACGAAGTTAATTTAAATGTACATGGAAACGAAGTGAAATTAAACAAAATAAAGAATAGGAATCGGTTACTATATTATGTAGCTATATTTACATATACTGTACACAGGGCTGGCCCAGGCCTCATACATTTCTTGAACATCTCTTTTACTGTCAATATATAAAATGTCGACCGGTGGCCAGCTCTATGAACGAAAGTCTGACGATTCTTAAAGTTAGTGATTTTTTTTAAGTGTTCGCCAACCACCTACATAAAGATTTCATACATTTACCAACATACACTCCAAGAGCCACAGTTAAGAGCGGAAATTAGCAATTAATTGTGGGACAATAGGCTGCATTATTAACATTGTTATTATCTATTTTCTATTCTGTATATATACTAATATAATAAAGAAGAAAAATTTGTTTGTTTGTTTACATTGAATAAGCTCCGAAGCTACTGGACCGATATTGATGAAATTTGACACAGATGTAGAGTAGACCATGGGGAAGGACTTACTTTTTATCGCTAAAAGATGTATGCTTTCTGCGAAATTAACTTTTGCGCGCACGAAGTCGCGTGCAACATCTAGTAAGTTATAAAAATATTACATTTGCAATATTATTCATAGACCACCGTTATCAACATACTTGGCTGACCTTAAAATTAGCAAGTCACTAAAAAGTATTTTTAGCTGTGTGTCATTGCTTTTTTTACCAGTATTTTTTATTATTTCTACCAGTCATTTATTATACCACCGTTCTTTTTGACATCAAATACCTAAAAAAGGACGAGGGTAGAAACCTAGGGTTTGAACATATTTTATGAAGTGATAAGTACCAGGTGCATAAATATAGTACATCAATGGCAATATCCAACTACCCAAGGGACCGCTGCACTGGTTATTATAAGTCCTTTGTTATGTTAACACCGATTTATAAAAGCTCATGGGCTTACAAAATTTTAATATTACTTTGTATCTATTTATTACATTTTTGTTCCAAAAATATTGGTAGTTGGCACAAATAGGCAAATGCCTCTTTTTTTAATAATACATCTATAGGCAAATGTTAAACATTGTTATTATCATGTAGAGTTACTATTCTAAAATCCTACTAATATTATAAAGAAGAATTTTGTGAGGATCGATGAATGGATAGATGGATGGTTGTTTCTCTTTCACGCAAAAACTACTGAAGTGATTTTGATGAAAGATAATTATGGTAGTAGTATAAGCTCTGAATTAACACATGCCTATACTTTTCATTCTGAAATTTACCATGTTTCCGTGGGACACTGTATTTACAATATATTAAGTATAACATTACGAGTACTAACGTAAAGAACCCCGCGGGAAAAATCGAATAATATAATAATTGTATTAATATCACTCGTTTATTCGGAATCACAATTCTTTATAAATTACACTTTATCACTACACTGCACTTTTATAAACACTGCACTAAAACGAAACTATGGACAGTTCCTAGACTGGTTGCCCGCGCAACGACTGGCCGAGATGTGGTAGCTCATCAAGTCATCACTCCTAAAGCACTTATTCCACTTCACTAAGTTTAGACGTCTAATTAGTATTCTAAAAAGAAGGCTAATTAGAAGCTAGCTATTCCACTTGTCTTATTTAGTTACTGATTCAGTTGCGAACGCACGGCGAATTCGGTCGGACGTTTTCGTAATGGCTCCAGTCTTGTCAATGCAACAGAAAATTGGTCTTCTCGTAGGCTGATAGGTCGTTTTATAAAACTATATAAATATTTAAAAACTTATATAAATTATAAAAAAACATTAATAAAATTATAATTTTGTAGGTGGTTTTATTTCTCAAAAAGTAATTTTCCTAACAATAATATTGATATCATTCGAAGAGCGTCATATAATATCCTAAATTATATTTTTATATAATTAAAAATATTCCCGGATATTTCTTAAAAAACATTATATATAATTCGATAAATATTGCTCATCACTTCTTTTTCTTTTGCCGTCGACATCGCGCATTCCAACTGACATAAAATTTGCGCTTAAATACCATAAATGAGGACGGAGTACCTCACGCGGTGACGGATGCGATGTGACTGAATTCTGAAACGTCTTAACGCTATTCCACCTTCCTAAATAGCTTTCTAATTAGGCTGCTAAACGATTTAGTCAGTTAGAAGTCCCACTTCTTCCGATTTAGAAGGCTAATTAGGAGACTAACTTACTAAATGCTATTTCACTTGACTAAATTTAGTAACTAAATCATTCAGAACTTCTAAATTTAGTCTAGTGGAATAAGTGCTTAACGTGGTAGGCCCCACCATGTCGCTTATACGAACTTCAGACTAGACTCCGTCAAAGCGCGCCAAACGCGTTTCTGATAGATGGCACACTTGAAGATCCGTTTCCGCTTTATGATTTAATTTTTTGCTTAAATCCGTTATTAAATCTAATGTATTTTATTTTTTATCTCCTGATAATTATTGCTAATATGGAACGAAATCTTATACTTTAAAAGAGACAAAATATACAGCGTGTCCCGACACTATATCGGAGCCTTTAGTGGTAAAAAATATGGAATTTTTTATCGACAAATTGCCCCTCAAATTTTATTTGTTTGTTTTTAAAATGGCAGCCATTTTATTTTTTGGTAACCAAGACCCGGGCTCTTGTAAGTACTAATTCGACCACCACTACTCATGTAAATGTCCTAAGAACATAAATAAGGTCTCATTTGATAGCTAAATATGTGGACAATAATAGTATGTGGCAATTTGTCGATAAAAAATTCCATATTTTTTACCACTAAAGGATCCGATATAGCTGTCGGGACACGCTGTATATAATTTATAATCGGTTTCTTTAAAACGGCTGTAAGTATTACCATGGACCAATAAAACTAGTTTTATTATTCCATGGTATTACCATGAAATTTTGTATGCAGGGAGTTTCGGGGGAGAAAATTCGGTCTAGCTAGGACTAGGATATCTTATTCCTGAGAAACTGCGCATTTTGAAGCCTGTTTTTTTCATTCGTCGTGCAACAATATCAATAATTTCGACACTAATAAGTCAGTCCGCTTAGCAGTTTGGTATGCATATGTACAATATTTGCTTTGTATGAAAATTTGGAATGTGGTGGATTAAATTCCCGACCAGATATCTAAGTATTTTTGTGATTCTTTTTATCTTTTAAATTAATCAGAACTCCGAGTAAAACTCGATTACCTATACTACATATTATTGTAATAGTCGAACATTATTCCAAACCGAAGCTTCTAGAATTTTATTCTCACGAAAATCATTTCCCATTCCTTACATTCAATTACTCCGAACAACAAGGGATACAGAACATAATACGATATTTAATCCCTCTCAGCGTCTTCGATTGAAATTGGTGCAGACATCAAAAGCAATAGTTACATTAAGCCAGTCAGAATCAGACAATGGACGACAACAATATGCAATTTCAATAGAACTAACGCAATTTCACCAGTAATCAATACGATACTTAGATCAAGAACACAATACAGAAATTGTATTTTCATTGCAATCAACTTATAGATAATAATCAACTAATATGTCGAACATAGTATATTTGTTCAATGAACGAGTATGTTCATGTTTGTGGTTAATTTATGTGATGACGTCAGTTTTCTTACCATTATTAACTACCTGTTCCAACAAGGTAACTATTTATTTATCATAAATTTCGGATAAGGGATGTGGTTTGCCACAAGAAGAGACAAATGATTATGTTTTTGTATTGCGCATCTTGTGTTAATTAAATTTCCACACAAAACTATGACAGTGCAAAAAACAATTTCAACAAAAGCACGTTTTATAATAATGAAACGAAATATAAAAATATTACGGAGATAGTTACGCGAATCGGGTCAAACATGGCTTTCAACAAATTGAATGCAAACTGCTCCTCCACGATACTTTATATATTTTCCTATCCAAACGAGTGCTCTTTCAAGACAGTACATAGTATCGTTGTATGGCCGCATTATTTCATACCGGTTCATTTCGTTCATTGTCTCTGTAGCGTAATGAAAAATTCGGTTCCATTAGGTACAAACGGGCCACCGACTGCAACGCGCTACCGCTTCTCAATTTCGTACGTTTTGAGTTATCGCCACCGACTGTAGCGCACCCGCCCAGTAGCGACGAATGGATAACTTAACTTAGGCCTTTACATCCGTTAATGGATGATTTATACACTATTCTCCGAGCGAAGTAACCACTCTTGAAATACTGCAGTGCCTGGGACAGTTGGTTTTTAAATGTCGTATGGTTGCCCAAGCACATACCTACGGCATTCTCACAACATAGTCAGCCTAGTCCAGAGGAATGAACTAGTCAATACGTCTGGGGCCAACTATGTGCGGGTTTCCTCACGATGTTTTCCTTCACCGTAAGAGCGTCCGTATGATGTACTTGAGATCTGAAAAAGTCTCATTGGTACACGCCACAACCTGGGATTTGAACCTGCACTCTCTCGAGTGCGAACCAAACGGTCTACCCACTAGGCCACGGAGCTCTCTTTGGATAACAATGTATAATAATTGTCTAGCGATGCACTTCCTCGGTAGTCCGTTTGCACCGCATCTTACTGTTTACGGGATGGTTTTCGCTATTTATGCTCATGCAGAACTTCTTGGTTAAGTCGCTTTTATTTGAGCCTCGAGCTTTAAGTGATTTTAAATCACAGTTTGCTGATATCTAAAGTTTCCGCGGTTCATTATACTCAGGAAATATTGTGAAAAGGAAATGCAAACATGAAAATAATATAATGGAATTTTCTCTTTATAAATTGTAGACGCTACGAGCTCAATAGTAAAGTTACTTTAAAGTCAATAAGTAGTTATTTCACTCTAGTTATAAACGTACAATGTACATATAATATAATAATATCTATGGACGCTCACACTACATCAATCTGGTCCAGTGGTAAGTTCTCGAAGAACTTGTGTTACGGGTAGGTACCAACCAACGGAAATATATTTAATACTTTTATATCATACACAATACACATATTAAAGATTTTTATTATATGATACTATACACATATTTAATACACATCCATGACCCAGGAACACGGAAAAACTTTTTGTTCCTTCGGTGGGATTCGAACCCGCGACCCCCGGCTTAAGCACCAACACACTCAACCACTGAGCCACAGAGGTCGTCATAGCCACAGAGGTATATACATAATATAATATCATAACAGTAAGAGTTATATCAATTAATACTCGATATATAAACAATGTAAAATTGCATCATAATTTTCACCCTCAATTTTCATTATTTCGAATTATTTTAATCATCTACATTTAGTTCGATCAACCAGTAATTTTAAATAAACCTAATAGGGAATATGCATAAAATATATAAATAGCTTTAAATATAATAATATGATACTAGACAGAAAAATAAAGAAAATGGCGAGAAAATTTTCAATATCTGTTGATAAATGAGCAAGATATGAGCGGTCAAAGTTTGTAATCTATCTCTTTCTAGCAAAACGAAATTTAGTATGAACTTTCTATGAAAGTCGTGTTATGTGACGTCACGATACACGTCGGATCTCTCTGTCTAATAGACCACTTTAAACGTTCATATCTTCGTTATTTTTAATGATATCAAAAAACTGATTTTACCATACGGTTTACCAAACAAGATAGATCTATATAAATAAATAAAAAAAATACGTGCATATTCCCTATTATAGATTGTGTGAATCAATTGTACAAACCACCTTTGGACCCCGATATAGCAACTCCCACACATTCCCCAAAACTCTCATACAACCCTCACCAGCATTTCACCCATAAATCATACAGTGCCAACGCGTGAGTGAATCGAAATATATGTAACAGATAGATCTAATATAAGTCAAAAGAAACTCGGTTTTCCTTGTTTCATATTATTCCTTATTTTTTTTTTTTCATTTTAGTAGATTTCGTTACGTAAAGAACATTTTTATTTATACGGTACGCTTTATATAATACTAGCTGTTTCCCGCGGCTCCGCCCGCCTAAATATACTATCGAGTATCCCGCAGAAATACCGTACTTTTCCGGGTTAAAAAGTAGACTATGTTTTAATCTAGAGCCCAAACTACTACCATACCAAATTTAATCGAAATCAGCTCAATAGTTTTTGCGTGAAAGAGTAACAAACATCCATCTATCCAACCATACATCCTCACAAATTTTCACATTTAGACGATTTCTGTGGCTCAGTTGGTTGAGCGTGTTGGTGCTCAAGCCGGGGGTCGCGGGTTTAAATCCCGCGCAAGGAACAAAAAGTTTTTCTGTGTTCCTGGGTCATGGATGTGTATTAAATATGTGTATAATATAATAAAAATCTTAAATATGTGTATAGTATACAAGTATTAAATATATTTCCGTTGTCTGATACCCGTAACACAAGTTCTTCGAGAACTTACCACGGGATCAGATTGACTTGGTGTGAAGCGTCCATAGATATTATTATTATTTTTTTATTATTATACATTTACCCCTTTACTAATAAACGCTGTATAAGCTTTGAATAGTTATACAGTGTTTTGTTCACATCACACAAGTGACATGTTTAATTCGATAGAAGGAGACAAAACACTGTGTAACTATTCAAAGCTTATACAGCGTTTATTAGTAAGGGGGTTATAATATTAGTAGGACAACGTACTATAGCAGAAATAATTAAATGTAAGTATTTTTGCAGTTAAATATAGATATAATATCTACTTATTTACCTATATTATTTACTCTTTGCCCATATTAACAAATACTGGTCGCTTTATGAGTTATAACAGATTGAGAGCAAACTCTATAAATTAGAAAGCTGTTTAGTTTTGTTTATAAAACCATACTTTTTGTAACTTAGATATATAATATTGGTACCTAGATTTTATTAATCGGCAATAAGCAAAAGATTGTGAATATTTTTTAACCTTATTCAATAAGTTTTCCGTGTGTTAACATATTAGGTACTAGAAAAAGTGTTAAGAGTAAATGTCAATAGCACAGCGTCAAACATAAAACTGATTTATAAACGAAACTCACGAAAAACCAAAACATATTGCAGGAAATTCAAATCACTTCGTCACGGTTGGGAAAAAGTAAAAAAACCCGTCTCATCGGCACACCGGGATACCGGGATACGTCGTGACAGAAAAACCCCTCCATCAATCTACGAACCCATTTCCTAGCACTCATCCTTCCATATCATACGCTGGCTCGGCGTTTTCGATATTGAACATAACGGCTTCATATTCACAATCCTGAAGAAAAATATATATTATTGATAAAAACATTACAATATAAAGAAATACAGATTTAAAAACTAGGTAAAGTGCCTAAATAATTATCTACTTAAAGTTATTGTCTAAATGAAAATAAATATAAAAAAAACGGTTGTAGGTAAAAACTGAATCTAGGTCGGAGGCTGCGGTAAAGTATATAAGAAGCTGGGAGCATTACCTAGCGAGGTAATGCTCCCGACTTCTTATATACAGCGGTATGGCCAAACTGATACGTTATAAAAACTGATACTGGCCGAAGAAAAATAACTTCTCCTCAGAACGAGCCTCGAAACAAACGTATAAAAGATACTGCTTATATCCCAGTTGTGAGCCAGGATTTAGTCCACATTTGAAATAATTATATTTCCTTCGGGCCCCGAACATTTACCGAATACAGTCGGGACCTTTTTTCCGAATTTGATATCCGAAAAGTTCCATTATAAGTTTATGGACCCGTGTCTCATTTGTCCCAAATTGTAAGTAACGTGTAATCTTGGTACTGTTTCAGAGGGAAAACTTTTAGCATTTTCTTTAGTAACGTCGTAAAGATATATTTTTATGTTCATTTGTATCTTAAAAGGATGCATTTTATACTTATTTCATTTTATACTTGTTTTATCTCTTAACGTGTTTAAAGTCTAGAGTTAGGGCGTTTGTGCATTAATCTGAATTTTTCCGTCCAGCATCCGATTATATTTATCACACTCTTATTATTATATGCATAGGGCGTTATAATCGAAAAGACAAACTGCCGGCTGGTAAAAGCATAGTGCACAAACCTCGTGCCCTAAGCTTTGTATACCCACTTTTTTACGTTACAAGTGTTAAGTTAATCTTTTCTTTTATTTTGTGAAATACTTATATGTAAAACTAAGCTAGTACGGGCTAGACTTAGAAATATATCATGATTTTATAAAAATAACTTGACAAAAAAACATCACGTGTAAAGAGTAGACGTGGTAGAAGTGAAACTTCATTAATTGTTTAAAATCCAAAAATATTTTCATCGTGCCTAAAGAACATCACCTCAAAAATAATATAAAAATTAAAATAGAAAGTTAAGTTGTTATGTTATAAGTATAAGTAGCTTCTGACAGATGGCGTTATATTTGTTAAAAATTATTGCGTTAATCGCTATATCTAAAATCGTGTCGTGACGCTACCTTTAAATTTAGCTCTCAATGCCGCTAAAGAAAATCCACTTTAATAATATCGGTTTTAAGAAGCAGAGTTTGACGTAAGGATTATACTTTATTCAGCATAAAATATAAAGTCTTGGATCTAAAAATAGCGACATAAAATTGAAAAGCTAACACTCACATAGAAGGTGTATTTAAATGGATTGGCACTTGAAACATTATGTGCGGTATAAAGCGTCGAGTTTATTAACGAATAAATAATAATTATAGTCCACTTACCTACTTTATAGGCGGTAATTTTAAATACAACTACAACTCTAAAGATGTATTAACTTTTAGAATATAACGAAAGTATTTAAACGCAACCAAAACACATCCTGTATTGTGAACGCCGAAACCGATACCCAATAGGCCCGTAAGCTCCCCGTAGGCCGTTACTTTTAATCTCCTAGAAATACAGAGATATCCAATAGTACCGAAAGGTTGGCAAACAATGTGAGAGACCAAGTAGAGACTGTAAAACACGCGTGGCTGTACTACAAGAGCGGCTCTGTCTTTTGTTACGGGAGCCTAATTACCTACACTCTACAGGGCTCTCTCGAACATTCTATTTTCATACAAAATCTTATTTTATATAATATAATATGAAATTCTCATGTCGCCGTGTTTGTCACAGTACTCCTCCGAAATAGCTTGACAGATTATTATGAAATTTTACAGAAAGGTATGAGAATACGTAATAGTGGCGCACCCAATTTGGCATTAAAATAATAATAATAATATCTATGGACCCTTCACACCACGTCAATCTAGTCCCGTGGAAAGTTTTCAAAGCATTTGTGTTACGGGTGCCAGACAACGGAATTATAGTTAATATTTTTATATTATACACATATTTAAGATAGTTATCATATTATACACATATTTAATACACATCCATGACCCAGGAACAGAAAAACTTTTTGTTCCTTCGGCGAGATTAGAACCCATGATCTCCGCCTCGAGCACCAACGCGCTCAACCACTGAGCCATAGAGGTTTAAAAATACGTATAACTGTCACTTTTCACAACTTCTAACCCACGGGTAAATAGCGATATTAGTACAGTATTAATCCTCAATCCTCAGTGATCGATAACTCTTCCACACGTCACCAGTAGGTTGTTAAGTTAGGTTTAGATGTAGGAGAAGGCAGTGACGGATTAAGACTACTTGATGCCCTAAGCAATCCACGCCTGTGGGCCCCCGTACCTATGTCAACTTGAATCGATCTTTAAAAAGTACCGCCTAAAAGCATTAGTTTTTAGGGTCCCGTAATCTATACTAATATTATAAAGCTGAAGAGTTTGTTTGTTTGTTTGAACGCGCTAATCTCAGGAACTGCTGGTTCGAATTGAAAAATTATTTTTGTGTTGGATAGTCCATTTATCAAGGAAGGCTTTAGGCTATGTAGCATCACGTTGCAACCAATAGGAGCGAAGAATCAGTGGAAAATGTGGAAAAAACGGGGAAAATTATTCATATTTGACGGCATCCGTATTTTGTTTGAACGCGCTGATCTCAGGAACTGCTTAATCCAATTGAAAAATTATTTTTATGTTGGATATTCCATTTATCGAGGAAGGTTTTAAGCTATATAACATCACGCTGCGACCAACAGGAGCGAAGAATAAGTGGTAAATTTATTTTTATTAAAAATTATTCATCTTTGAGGGCTTCCTTTGTTTGTTTGGAAGCGCTGATCTCAGAAACTGATAGATCGAATTGAAAAATTATTTTTGTGTTGGATATTCGATTTGTCGAGGAAGGCTTTAAACTATATAACATTACGCTGCGACTAATAGAAGCAAAGCATCAGTGAAAAATGTTGCAAAAACGGGGAAAATTATTCATATTTGAGGGCTTCCGTTGAGTACGCTGCGTAAACGGTTCAAGTTACCCAAGAAATATGTATGAAAGAATTATTCCCCTTTAAATGATAAAATAAATGTCCATGACAGTATAATGTCTATTTTTTAAGATTGACTCACTATAACCTTTTTATGGTTATAAAATTTGGTCGAAATTAATGCATTATTGCGCTGTTCCAACTTTAATCCCTAAATAAAATACCGTAAAACTAGGATGATTTTTTAATTTCAATTACAGAAAAATTTGCGTAATTTTTGATGTTTCAAAATAGATGACAAAATTAAGTTTGGTTAGTCATATAATACTTTTTCACACTTTTTTAGTCGTACATAATTACAAAATTTTGTGATCACTGATCAGTGACGTGCCCAAAATATTGTTTCAAAATATTGTGCTATAGATTTGAGGATTCGATGGCACGCGTGCCATAGGTTCACGATTCCTATTTTAGGCTATTGATTTTATTGTTTTTTTTTTCTAAAGTACAACAGTCTTTCAGGGTTTAAAGTTAAAAAGGTTGAAAGGAGTAAAAAACATTTGCTCGCATTCTCAGTTTGAACGCAAATTTAGGGTTAATGGGGCGGCAAAATATGTTAAATGTCCTGAGGCGCAAAATTTCTAAATACGCCTCTGTATATGGGTCAGATCTCTGTCATATATATACCAGCTGGGAGGGCACTAGCGGGCAGCAAATAGGCAAGCGGGAGCGGGGTTATGTCTCTATTTTTTTTTTGTGCTTCTTCTGGTGCCCCCCCAGACGTGATGCCCTAGGCAATTGCTTAATTTGATTAAGGGTTAATCCGTCACTGGGAGAAGGTAGTAGCTAGTAGGAGTAGGTATTAGTTGTAAGAAGTAGATGTAGGTAGTATACTATAATAGGTTGTAGATGTAGGTGGAATTTGTAGGTGTATACTGTATGTACTTATTTATTCATATATGTAATTGATTGTACTGTCGGTTCTTGGTGGAAATTCATGTTGAACACTAATAAAACACAATTTTTCGTGCACTTTTTCCACTATATTACGATATAATTATAAATTTTTATAAATAACACGACCGGTTTCGAATTAAATCATCACACCTGATCATGTTTTAATTCGAAACCGGTCGTGTTATTTATAAAAAATTATAATTATATCGTAATGTAGTGGAAAAAGTGCACGAAAAATTGTGTTTTATTAGTGTTATTTATTTATTACAGTCATAGATAAATCATTAGTCTCGCTGGGCGCTCAACTAGATAGAGCACTCACAAAGAATGACTTGAGACCTTGACCTTGTCAATGCGGCCACAAATTATTGTAGTGTGTAAAGTGACAATTGACTTACATGAGACAAATTCTAGTGTGCGTGAAAAATTGTGATGCCAGCTACTCAACTTTTGCCTGATTTGACGGAAAAAATATCTTATGCTCTAGTCTATTACTTAAGTTATTGGTTATAAATTCAGGTAAGTTAATACTAGCTTTGACCGCGGCTCCACCCGAATTCTTCTTTAGAAAAATGGTAAGTTATATGTAAACAAATGATTAGGTCTAATTTTTATTTATTTATTAATCAAGACAGAATAACGTGCGTCGAGGCAGATAGTACGATAATAATATTACACATCTTAACTAATATAATAAAGAGGAAAATTTGTTTGTTTGTTTGTTTGTTTGCATTAAATAGGCTCCGAAACTACTGGACCGATTGTGATAAAATTTGGTACAGATATTATAGAATATAGATTAGACCACGGGGAAGCATTTTCACCACTTTTTATCGCGGAAAAATGTACGGTTACAACGGGATAACCATTTGCGCGTACGAAGTCGCGTGCAACATCTAGTAATAATATAATATTTAACTAGCTATTCCCCGCGGTTCCGCCCGCGTAAATATACTATCGAATATCCCGCGGGAACACTGTAAATTTTTGGCATAAAAATCCAGAGCCTAAACTACTACCATACCAAATTTAATCAAAATCCGTTCAGTAGTTTTTGCGTGAAAGAGTAACAAACATCCATCCATACATCCTCACAAACTTTTTCATTTTTATTATTAGTAAGACTGTGACTTTTTTTTTCGTATTTTTGATCTGTATATTTCGAATAGTTATTTAGTTTCATGGGAGGAATCCTGAAGAATCACAATAAATAAGTTAGGTAAATTAAATACCAAGGATATAATTTATTTCATTGTATCTTATTAGATTATAATAAATACAATGACGATTATAAAATCACATTATAAAATTATCAAATACGGGGAACTTGATTCTTGCATACGCGGCAACACTGAATGGCGTTTTGAGTTTACGTAATTTTATGTTGAAATTTCGAATTTATACGATAATTACTGATGATATCTGATCCCAGTGTCCTTCTTATTTCTGGTCGTATTGTTTTTACATAGTTTCACTACACAACATGGCATTTTGTTTCCAATTTTAACTAAAATGTAATAAAATATTCGGGATAAATGCTGTCATAAAGCTTTCAATATGACTGGCTTGTGTAAGCCGATCTCAGCTTAGTATTTAGTGTGTATTTGACAAGCACGTCGGCTCGGTCTAGTAGAGCGCCCAGCGAGACTAATCATTAGTCTATGATTACAGTTAATAGTTAAGGCAGATTAACGACTTTCTGGAAAGCTAGTAATATTTTGTATTAAACTTGTTTTACACCTGCAGTTTGCAGCAGTGATGATCTTTATCCTTATTATGTTAAATCTTATAATCTTACAGCGTAAAAAATATTAAAATTATACGACTTAAAACGTAGGTGTTCCCCACTTTTTTGAAATTCTTTGGTAGTAGTGAAACTGTTCGTAACTTATCCTAATGATTTTAATTCAAACTTTGTATGACTATTTTACAACGGCATAACGACATAACGGCATACTTATAAATATACTATGAAACTAGATAGGTATGACTAGTTTAATAGAATACTTTAAATATATACCCCTTTACTAATAAAAATATTCACGTATAAGTTATTCGATGTTGTTGTCACTTGTCACTTCACAGAACAGTCAAAAGTCACTTCTGTCTTTGTCTGTTAATTCAATAGTTTATCCATCGTGTAAATATTTTTATTAGTAAGGGGGTAGAACCATAAAACATTAATTTATTCTCTATTGACTGAGCTACCTACATGCACGGTACGCGCGAGCATTGTGCACTGAAGAAATGATTTTTACGCCCGAAGCACTTTTCAATTAAGAGTCACTTGACGTCCCGCGGCTTTGTCCGAATTACCGACCCCATTGTGCCACAGACATTGTTCCTCTTGAATATGTGACAGGAAATGAAGCCCCTATTGCGTCACATAATACCTGCTACTCTAAAATCGATCTGAAAACCAATTAGTAGGGGCAGCCAGAATGCTATTGGTTTACATGCTCGGGCGTCGCGGAAACCTATTAAAATTGGTAGATTAGATTATAAAAAGACTAACGGCCGGTTTCAAATTTTCAATAACCTATATCTACCAATAACTTTTTATTAAAAACTTCGCCTTTGGTATCATTTGACAGCGCGATCGCTGTCACAGACAAAGATTCCTTAATGTTAGTTTATTGAAATTAAATGCAAAAAACCGGTAAATGATAATATCATAGACTAATGATTGGTCTCGCTGGGCGCTCTACTAGACCGAGCCGACGTGCTTGTCAAATACACACTAAATACTAAGCCGAGGTCGGCTTACACGAGCCAGTCAATTTGAAAGCTTTATGACAGTTGTGCATCCCGAATATTTTATTACATTTTAGTTAAAATTGGAAACAAAATGCCATGTTGTGTAGTGAAACTATGTAAAAACAATTCGACAAGAAATAAGAAGGACACTGGGATCACATATCATCAGTAATTATCGTATAAATTCGAAATTTCAACATAAAATTACGTAAACTCAAAACGCCATTCAGTGTTGCCGCGTATTGCAAGAATCAAGTTCCCCGTAGTTGATAATTTTATGACGTGATTTTATAATCGTCATTGTATTTATTATAATCTAATAAGATATAATGAAATAAATTATATCCTTGGTATTTAATTTACCTAACTTATTTATTGTGATTCTTCAGGATTCTTCCCATGAAACTAAATAACTATTCGAAAAATACAGATTAAAATACGAAAAAAAAAGTCACAGTCTTACTAATATTAAAAATGTAAAAGTTTGTGAGGATGTATGGATGGATGTTTGTTACTCTTTTACGCAAAAACAACTGAACGGATTTTGATGAAATTTGGTATGGTAGTAGTTTAGGCTCTGGATTTTTATGCCGAAAAAGTACAGTGTTCCCGCGGGATATTCGATAGTATATTTACACAGGCGGAACCGCGGGTAACAGCTAGTTAAATATTATATTATTCCTAGATGTTGCACGCGTCTTCCTACGCGCAAGTGGTTATCACGTTGTAACCGTACATTTTGCCGCGATAAAAAGTGGTGGAAATGCTTCCCCGTGGTCTAATCTATAATATCTGTACCGACTTTTATCACAATCGGTCCAGTAGTTTCGGAGCCTATTCAATGCAAACAAACAAACAAACAACCTTTTTCTCTTTATTATATTAGTATAGATGTGTAATATTATCATCGTACTATCTGCCTCGACGCACGTTATTCTGTCTTGATTAATAAATAAATAAAAATTAGACCTAATCATTTGTTTACATAATATAACCTACTATTTTTCTAAAGAAGAATTCGGGTGGAGCCGCGTCAAAAGCTAGTTTTAACTTACCTGAATTTATAACCAATAACTTAAGTACTAGACTAGTACATAAGATATTTTTCCCGTCAAATCAGGCAAAAGTTGAGTAGCTGGCATCACAATTTTTCACGCACACTAGAATTTGTCACATGTAAGTCAATTGTCACTTTACACACTACAATAATTTGTGGCCGCATTGACAAGGTGTCATCTCAAGTCATTCTATGTGAGTGCTCTATCTAGTTGAGCGCCCAGCGAGACTAATCATTCATCTATGGATAATATCTACCAATTGTGAAGTTTTTAACAAATAGTTATTGGTGGTCTGTCTGTCAGCTTTTAGCCAACCGCGTGGGCGATTACCCAACTGGGTCAGCGCCCACATGGTTACAAAGTTGTATAGAATAGAATAGAAATCATTTATTTGCTTAAATAAGGTACAATATGGTGTTACATAGTAGGTACATTTGTTCATTCTTATTTTGCCTTACATGTGGCGTGCAAATTATCACGTCCATGTCATGGTTTTTTTCATTATAATCTGACGCGCTTCAATGTTTCATGTGGCGTGCAAATTATCACGTCTGTAACGGTACGTTACATGACTTGCGTTTTTTAGACATAGTTTATTAAAAAAATATAACATAATAGAACTATATCTTTTTTTTCATTAATAAAAAATAAATAAAAAATAATAATATTATAATTAAGAAGATTGTTAGCGACTGTACTCGCAGAGTCGAACAATAGATGAGGGCGTATACCGACTCGAGCGCCGCTTCGCCTGTCGCGTCATCATTCGGACCTAGACCAAATATATATATTCTTTGCCTAGACTGCGAGCTGGTCACTACGCATTCCTTCGCGTCGCTGCCGATATTTTAATTCTATTTTTTTGTAATCTTTATAAGTACTTTTCTTTTGTTTAATATTTAGCAAATACAAATTTGCTACTCATCTAAACGTTCCAACAGTTTAAGCTGGACAAGTCCCCGTGTTAGGGTAAGTTTATCGGCACACAATATTTTGCTTTAAAAACTATAGTTTTCGTATTTAATTATTGTGAACAGTTTTTTATTTTGTTTTAGTTCGTAATTACATAACTCTTAAATAAGTAATTGATGCAGAATTTGTAAAATCTAAAGATATAATATTTTTTTTACCTACCGACATTACATATTATCTTAGTTTAAAAACTTCCTTTGTTCTGCTTCACAAAACTTTATTGATACATTTGTTTGTTGTATTCGATAGTTATTTGCTATAATTAATTGTATTTTTTGTAAATAAATGTTTCCTGACGGCCCACCACGACAATACCGCTACCGCTGTAGGTAGTAGGCGCTCTTCTCGGGCATCGTGGTTGGGCCGCCAGAGAGTTGTGGACAATGGACTAAGGTGGAGACCGTATCGATTCCAGGGTTTCCTGCTACCGTTGGTCTTCTGTTTTGACTTGGCTGTGGAAGGAAGCGGAGCACAAGCGTCAAGTGTGATTCACAATCTTCGACGCCATCCGACGCCATTGCCTTGCTGTCTCCGTCCGGGTGGAAGCAGAGTCCCTCCAGCGTCCTAGCTGTTGTCATCTTCTCCCCCTTCCACGGTTGTCCCAGGAGAGTAGCCCTACATTCCTAAGTGACAAGATCAAGTAGGCTCTTTACCACGTCCCTATAAATTTTGTGTCTCACCTACCGGGTATATCATTGTAATTTAACTGAATATATATAAAATCACTGTACACCGTAATTTTATTACCTTTAAATAACGGTAGGTGTCACACGTCCATGTCATGGTTTTTTTTTTATTATAATCTGACGCGCTTCAATATTGAAGCGCGTTAGAATTATAGTACTTATTGTTCATGAGCCAACAAGTCTCTGATATTATAAAATATTATTAACCTGACTATTTGGTGGGGGGGAATAAATTTACTCAATTGTTTTGCCTTCCCGGAACCACTCCACTAACACGAACTTTATGGTATGGTATTAAAATTCAAATTGACTTTTAAGTATTATTACGAATCGTTTGTATGGGAGTATAGAAAAGTGTTGTTTTTAGACATTTTCAGGCAATTTTTTAAAATTTTCTCCCATTTCCACCATTCTCGTACTTCTAGGAATATTTATAAAAAGAATTAGCGAAATCGGTTCAGCTGTTCTCGAGATTTGCACTTAGCAACACATTCAGCAATTCATTTTTATATTATAGATAAAAGGAAATTAATGTTTTTTTTTTAATATTTTTTAATGAAATCTATGGGGCAATCAACCAAATCCTGTATCCGCGCCTGGATCAGCCGCACCTGAGATGTTACTTGTGAACAAACTTGTGTGATGTATTTTATTAAGTTGTGTCTAACTTTTTCTATCTAGTTACGAAGTAGTTTTTTCCCAGCACCTTTCCGCATATTGAGGATATTTTTCATAACAGGGATTATCGTTTTATGAAGATTCAGGACGTTCGCGTTATACCTATAAAACTCTCTGTTCCGTGGTTACATTATGTTGTAAACATTTTTCAATTTATTTTTGTATAACCAAAGTCTGAAATTCAATACGAAATTTTTTTAAACAAAAAATTAAACCGGCTTCCAAAGTAAAAATACACAAAATTGTAAATAAAACTTATTTTCTAAATAATTCCCCTTTTAAATTCGGCTAAAACTATTTCTCTACTCAATCTTCTTAATCTTGAAGTCGGTACCAGCAAATTTGAACGTCCTACTAATATTATAAATGTAAAATGTATGCAGCATTGGACAAACCTCAGTGGTTTTTAATGCCGTTTCTATTGTAGTTAATCTGTATCTTCTTTATTTTTGGTAAATAAATAAAAATAAAAATAAAAGTTTGTAAGAATGTATGGATGTATGAGTGGATGTTTGTTACTCTTTCACGCAAAAACTACTGTACGGATTTTGATATATATAATGATATATATAAATATAGTATCTTAGTAGTTTAGGCTCTGGATTAAACATAGGCTACTTTTTATCCCGAAAAAATACAGTGTTCCCGAGGGATATTATATTTACGTGGGTGGAGCCGCGGGCAACAGCTAATAAGTTCTATTAAATATTGTTGGATATTGTGGTCCAAGATATTTAACAGCTTTATTCCAGTCTCTATACTGCAATAGCCATGGCATAGTGAGAATTTGTTTACATACATTACATTGATTCGGAAATGAGTATGCACAATCGAATTTACGTAACGTTTAACTGAACATCGAAAATGTATTAAATATATTGCTGTATTGATATCGAAAAATTGTCTTTTTGGTTCAGCAATCGAAACTTGTTAAAGAGTGCAGCACGAGAGTACACATTGAATTGTCTCTGCGACTGTACAATGACAAGGGTTTAATTCTTCGATGATTTTTCAATTCTCTCGCGTCGCCTTTCCGATGAAAAGAAATACAATTTCAATTTCCCAGGAAATATATCGAACTGATTTCACCACTATTTCAAATAGTGCGCTTTAATTTGTAGTCCGATAAATGGACAATCATTCTAACTTATATCAAACATTTCCTAAAAGTAAAAACGGGACCCTATTACCCTGTCTGTCTGTCTATCCGTGCGTCTGTCTGTCACCAGGCTGTATCTCCTCAACCGCGATAGCTAGACAGTTGAATCACGTTTTACACCCCTCCTTGGGGGTTAATTTTGTATGCAATTTGATTATTCTTATACACAACGCCACTAAAGACACTTCACATCAAAAAAAAATTTAGAAAAAAATCTTAGGAAAAAACATTGTTTTTTGAGATTCAATTATTAGATTTTTTTAGATTTTTTCTGAGGCTTACTTGCGCAGATCCAGGTTAAAGTGCGTTCTTCGTAATTATGAAAAAAAGGCATGATATTTTATCCCAGGGCTAACTTTTACTCAGATGCACGTCTGGGTAAAAGTTAGCCCGTGGGCCTAAGAAAGTTATAAAACAAAATATTTAATGACATAAAAACTATTATCAACTACAAAATGAGCTTCGATGTACATAAGGTTATGACCAATACATGCAGGAATATTCAAAATTCAAATGAGATGAGGGTTGCGACCCACAAAGGTCTCCAATTTGTCGACACAATCAAACCTATTATCTGCTGCTAAAATCTTTCAGTCTCGAGACACATACTATATAAAGTTTTAAATATAAATTTGACTATAATTCGACTAAAATTGTAAGATTTTTTTCAAATTTTAGTAAAACTCATTAAAATTTGTATCTACTCGTATACTTATTAAAATGCATAATACTTTATCAATCATTGTCAATTGATAAGTAAGAATAAGATGTTTTTTATACTTACACTACTGATGAAGCCCTACGTGGATTTAAATAAGAACAGTAGACTGTATATAAAAATTATAATATGAACTTAAGGATACAAAAGAATGCCCGTATGCTATCGCGTGTTGGCGTCAAGGCTTAAAAAGGTGAAGTGGCGAGCGTTGTGTCGGAACGCGTCGCCGCGAGCGCAGCCGAGGATTCCCGACGATGTTCCGGTTTCTTCGGTCAGCCGGCCGTAGTCGACGTGCGCCGACATACTCCGCCGACATACTCCCCGGGTTGAAGAGTCCAGATCTTCAATCATCAATTGGTAGCGGACAGATGGAGTTGAAGGCACGACGGATGGTGCCCTTCTTGGTCTTCAGTTCAGCCACCCTCGTGACGCCGTCAACGCCGGGATATGTCTTAATGACACGGCCCAGGGACCAGAGCAGAGGTGGCGTCGCCTTGTCCTTAATCAGGACTAACGACCCTAGTTTCACTTCGCCTCTGGAACTAAACCACTTTGTTTTGGCCTGTAGCAAGGAAGTGTATTCATTATGAAATCTGCTCCAGAAATGCTGCCTTATATACTGGATCCTTTTCCAGCGGTCCAAACGTGAGATGTTAGCATCAGTCAGCTGAGAGCAAGGTACACATAAGAGCGGTCGTCCAATTAGGAAGTGAGAAGGTGTTAGTGCAGAAAAATCATTAGGGTCTGAGGAAAGAGGTGTAAGAGGGCGCGAGTTTAATACTGCCTCAATATGAGGCATGTAGTCATCTCTTCGAAAGTAAAATGAGTAAGATTAAAAAGCCGTTTTAAGTGATGCTTACAGGACTTGACTGCAGCTTCAGCCAGTGAATTAAAATGTGGGCTGTATGCAGGTGTAAAAATAAACTCTATGCCCTCCTGCGCCATTTCAGATGCAACATTTGACGACTTAAGGAATTTATAAATCTCATTACACGCGCCTACGAAATTTGTCCCGTTGTCGGACGTGATGCTTCGAGGCTTGCCTCGACGCGCCACGAACCGATTTAAAGCGGCCATATATGCCTCAGTAGTGAGGTCGGAAACGAGCTCCAGGTGTACTGCCTTTACAGCTGAGCAGACAAAGATGCACATGTAGTTCTTTGTAAGTTTGCAGCCTCGGCCCTTTCGATCGGCAACCAACACTGGACCGGCATAGTCAACGTAACTGTTTAGAAAAGGAAACTCAAAATTAGTCCTAGATGAAGGAAGTTGACCCATAATAGGTTGTACATTTTGAGCCTTATGTCTGTAACATTTAAGACATTTATTAACTACAGACCGAGACAAGTTTCTACCACCTAGCGGCCAGTAAGTCTGTCGAATGTGTGATAGTAGCAGCTGTGGACCAGCATGTACAAGCTTTAAATGTTGCATGTGAAAAATCAGTTTGGTAAGAATGTGCTTACTACATAAAATAATGGGATGTCTAACATTAAAATCGTAAAGTGAATTACTAAGCCTTCCGCCCACACGAATGAGGTTATCCTCATCTAAGAAGGGAGTGAGTGGAAGCAATCTACTTTTGCGTGGCAATTTTTGACTAGACTTTAGAAGTTTATATTCCCCAGGAAACATATCAAGTTGTGAGAAATGAATTATTTTTCTTAATGAATTTTCTAATTCTGTAACAGAAAGATTGCCACACAATTTATGTTTATTTTTTCGATTGTAAATAAATCGTTGTACATATGTAAATATTCTTTGAATTTTAGTTAGGCTAGAATATTTTAATAATAGGTTATAAATAATTGTTGAATAAATGGATGTCTCTGAATGATGAAGATTATGATATGAATGATCGCTACAATGATAATCACTAGTGAAATGGGTAACTATTTCCGGTAGATCATGTTTCTCTGTGTTTGGCATTTTGGGCCATTTACTTTCATCGTGAAAGAGAAATGAGGGTCCCGACCACCACAGAGGAGTATCTTTTATAAAACTGGCTTTTAGACCACGGGAAACAAGATCCGCCGGGTTGTCCTTTGACGGTACGTAGCTCCAGGTATGACCACATGTGCTTTCTTGTATCTCATTGACTCTACTTTTTACAAAAGGTTTTAATTGATTAGATGGAGTAGAGAGCCAACTCAAAACAATGGTAAAGTCACACCAGTATCTGTACTTATTAATGGGTATGGTGAGCGATTCTTGGACTTTAGTACACAGCCTTACCCCCAATAGAGCTCCACAAAGTTCAAGTCTTGGGATAGATGTAGGCTTGATGGGTGCTACACGATTTTTAGAGAGTAGGAGCTGTACACTTGTAACTCCTACATTATTACAAGATCGAATATACACGCAAGCACCATAGGCCTTCTCAGATGCGTCGGTGAACACATGTACTTCGTGTATGATAGAGTTTTCATGCAAAACCCAACGAGGAATTTTTAAGTCGTTTAAAGCTGTTATACTGTTTTCAAATGTAGACCAAGCGTTACATACCTCAGGCGATACAGTGTCGTCCCAGTCGTACTTGTCTAGCCAAAGTCGTTGCATGATAATTTTGGCTTCGACAACGCACGGACCTACGAGACCAAGAGGATCGAAAATCTGGCCGATAACAGAAAGGACATGACGTTTCGTGATTTTTTGTGTAGGTATTATATTTATCGTGTAAGTTAAAAAATCAGAACTACAAACCCAGTTAAGACCTAGAATTTTAGACAGGCAAAAATTATTAAGATTTTGATCAGAGAAAAATAAAGTATCACTTGTAGTCTCCGATTCGTTATTAATTTGATTTAAAATTTCTAATGAATTTGAACGCCACTTTCGCAAGTTAAACTTAGCGGAAGCAAGGACAGATTTTACCCTGTTTGTAACCTCTACAGTTTCGGATATGGTGCTCCCACCACTTCAATAATCATCTATATAGAAGGAACGACGTATAGCGCATTGGACACGACTATCCTCAATACCATCAGCCAAACTTACCAAGCACTTAGTAGCTAGATAGGGAGCAGACGCAGTACCGTAGGTAACTGTATTTAAAGTGTAGGTTCTAATGGGTTCTGTGGGATCAAATCGAAAAAGAATTTGTTGAAGGAATCGTTGGTCTCTACATATATCTATAGATCTATACATTTTCTCTACATCCCCTGAGACCACATACCTGTACTGACGAAAACGTATTAGTATAGCTAACAGATCGTCTTGCACTACCGGACCGACCATTTGAATGTCATTAAGAGACACTCCTGTACTGGTAGGTGCTGATGCATCGAAGACAACGCGTAGTTGAGTAGTGGTGCTAGAGTTACGAGTCACTCCATGATGTGGAATGTAATAATTAGCAATATCAAGTGAAGAACTAGAGGGATTTAAAGACATGTGACCTAAACGCTCGTATTCCTTCATGGAATTATAATATTTATTTTGAAATTCGGGGTCTCGTTTAAATCTCTCTTTTATAAGGATAAAAGTCTATTCTTCGCAGTTAAATAAGAATGCCCTAAAGAGCTTGGATCCCCTTTCAAAGGCAATTTTACTACGAAACCACCGTCAGTGTTACGATAGGTGGTTTGAGCAAAATGCTGCTCACACATTCTCTCTTCTAGAGAGTGAGAATATTTAGGTAATATACTGTCAAGCTCCCAAAATTTTGTTAAGTCGGGAGTGACACTGGAATGATGGCAAAAATGAGTAGAAATAGAAGGGGAGTTAGATTTATGCGAAATACTACCAGATACAAGCCATCCGAATTTAGTTTCGCATAATTTAGGCAGATTTTTCCCTAAGTCTATTTTGTTGCTTCCCATTACACTCCAGAATACCTCAGCCCCCACCAGGACATCTACGACCGAAGGAACGTTGAAGTTCGGATCCGCTAATGCAAGACCTGAAGGAATAGGGACATGAGTGATGGGCACAAATGATGACGGTAGGACCTTAGTGATCTCAGGTAAAACGTGGCACTCTATCTCCACAGTAAACGAACAGCATAGAGACTCCATTGTGAGGTGACAAGACTGTGTACTAGTGGATATATGATTACTGATACCCGTTACCTTGGTGCTCGTACCGCGCAGTGACAAACCCAGTTTCTCTGCGAAGCTCTGCGTAATAAAGTTCGCCGTGCTACCGTTGTCCAGCAATAGCCGTGCAGTGTACTTCTTACCCGTCGCACTGGTCACGTTCACCAAAGCTGTGGACAGGAAAACAAGCGAAGAAGTAGCAAGCTGCATGGAATTAGCGGAAAGCACAACATTCGCGGGAGATTGCAATGTAGAAGGCAGGGCAGAAAGATTAGCAGAAGGCAATGGATTGCAAAGTGGTTTGTCGCTAGTATCTATGTGCAAAAGCGTATTATGTTTTACTTTGCAATATCTGCAATGAGAAAATTTGCACTGCTTAACCGAGTGTCCAGTTCGTAAGCAGTTAAGGCAAACATTAAAGTCTTTAGCTTTTTGTATACGACTTTCTATAGATAAGGCTCTAAAAGATTCACATTTGTACAACGTATGCACTTGGGAGCAAAGTGGACAGTTATTATTATTTTTAATGTGTTTATTACTATAAGATTTACTATGTTTAGAATTATTATTTGACAGATGACTATTATTTAAAGCTACAATTATTTTATTTTCAGCTAAATTTTGCATTGAATTGGACTCGACAGATTCTAACCAGTTAGCTTTTCTATTTAAAAAAGAACAAAATTGAATTAAAGTTGGATCACCTGAAATGTTGTTGTTCCTAAACTCCTCCCAGTCACGACTGGTTGTTAAATCCAATTTTTTAACTAAAATAAAAATAACTAACGTGTCCCAATACTGAGTAGGTTGATTTAAATTGGTGAGAGCCCGAATATTTTTATTAGTGACATCTACGATATTTCTTATACTGACACTAGATTCTCCCTTAATTGGTTCTACATCAAATAAAGCCTGTAAATGGTTGTTCACAAGCAAACGATTGTTATTATATCTCTCACACAACAGATCCCACGCTAATTTATAATTGTCGCTTTTGAAGTCGATATTTTTAATTAATAAAGCGGCAGAGCCTTGTAAAGAAGCACGCAGGTAGTGAAACTTGTTTATGTCATTGATGCAATTATTTTCGTGAATCAAGGATATAAATGTGTCCCTAAACTCGAGCCAGTATTGGTAATTTCCATCAAAATGAGGCAAGTTAATTTTAGGCAAACTAACAAAAGAATTGGAAACATGTGCACCTGAGTCAGCATCTCTGAAGCCCGCCTCAGACCCCACCGGTGACCGAAGAACCGAGCAGGCTGCGCGTGAGTGCCACCAGACTGAAGAACTGGCGGTCAAATTCCTCACGTTCCACGAACGCAGTCTCGTCATCGTCGGCAAGCAATTCGATGTGTGTCTGTAATTCATCAAAGGTCAAATGTAAGGTTTCGAATTTTTGAAAACGTTCTTGCAGGTCTAGACGTTGCAACTCAGATATTTGTTCATTACTTTTAATCAGATTTAAATAATTGCTGTAAATAGTTAGTTTTGATTTAACAGAACTCCATTTCTTAATTAGCGATTTAATATTGTCCGCCATTTTGAAGTGCTATTTACTCAAAGAAATATCTACTACACGTATTTACTAAAAATATGAATCGCAAAATAATGTAATAGGTATAAGAATAGCAAAACAATAGTATTACGCTTCGTAGTAAACGTAAAAACAACAGCTGTGCAATAACAATCGATGCACCGGTACGAGTACCTACCGATCGTTATCTTAGATCAGATAAGAAACAGCTGTGTCACTGTGTCTTACGTTTATTTATTACGCGCTTGGTTTTTTAACTATTGCTAATTAAAATAATATGAAGCGTTTAAAGTGAATTTAAATTATGATTAATGGACAATTAACATAAATTTTAAAGACAAAATGTTTTAAATCACCTCTGTATTAATGAAGGAAAGGAAATTGGAAAAAGTAATTGGAACAGACTCACTCAAATATGCAAATATACTCCCAGAAAATGACTTCAGCTCCTTCCAAATACGTGAAACACGCTGCCACGGGGACGACTCCTTTGTCCTTGGTCTTCCTGGCCACGGTCAATGTCCACAAAGCGGCCGTATATTTTAAAAAGACGAAGATAGATTACTTTTTGCTGGTATTTTATACGATGGACCAAAAGCTGATGAAGCCCTACGTGGATTTAAATAAGAACAGTAGACTGTATATAAAAATTATAATATGAACTTAAGGATACAAAAGAATGCCCGTATGCTATCGCGTGTTGGCGTCAAGGCTTAAAAAGGTGAAGTGGCGAGCGTTGTGTCGGAACGCGTCGCCGCGAGCGCAGCCGAGGATTCCCGACGATGTTCCGGTTTCTTCGGTCAGCCGGCCGTAGTCGACGTCCGCCGACACTACACCTACGCAAGACCGAAATTCAAATTAATAAATAATCATAATATACTATGTGAAATTTTAGTGGTTGTTTTGACGAAGCCCTCTTTATAGGTATCATGAATAAAGTCCTTTTAGCAAGTTAGATCAATAAAATAAGCGAGAAGAAAATCTGCTGTTCCATTCATTATTAACTAGTAGCCGTTCCATTTTATATGGAACAGCCGTTTTTTTTTGCGCTTATTTTATTGATCTAACTTGCTAAAAGGACTTTATTCATTATACCTAAAGAGGGTTTCGTCAAAACAACCACTAAAATTTCACATTGTTTAAGCTTTCTATTGTATGCTGAATATAAACACGTATAATAATAATATGTTTTATCGGCAATATAATAAAATATATACAGATAGTTGGACTCTCATGAGAAATTCGGCACTGAAGTGAACGATAATTTGATAAATCGTCTCGTTACTAACAAATGGCATGAAATATTGTAGTCCACATAACTCTGCCCCTGCTGACTTTTATGTTATTGCTAGATATTTTATTTACGTACTACCCGTAGCTGATGTCTGCAACTTTGTTTTCGTGGAACTATTAATGGAAACGGAAGTAATTTTTTTAACGGAACCCTTAGAGAAAAGTCCGGTCAAAATTGGTCCGACCGTTTCACAGATTAGCCAGAACAGACTGCCACACAGAGAGACAGTAAAAAAAGAACGGGTTGCACTCCAGGTGTGCCGGCAAAAGTGAAAACTTGAACATTAAATTGGAAAAACCGCCATCTAGGTTAAAAGATACGAACTAAAATAGTTTCATGCTCGCGTAAGGGAGAACTAAGAAAAACCGCCATCTAGGTTAAAAGATACGAACTAAACTAGTTTCATGCTATGCTCGCGTTATAATAAATTAAGACAGCAAACAGTTGCAAGTTGCATCTTACGAATTTTCGATTAGGTCACGTGTCCTGACGAGTTTAACATTTTTTACCCATCCCAAGAAAGGTGCAACGCCGCTATAATATTTCACTTATTTTTTTTTGTATAACTCGGTATATAGGTACTATCATATTATGCATTTTATGCTAAGCTATTATTTTGTAATTACTGAACCTCAATTCTCGTATTTAAAGTAGAATTTCATTTTACTTTGATTGTATTATAAGTGAAGCTATAATTATTATTGTTATCATAAACTAATTTTGTGAAGTTCGATCCATCCTTAAAACTTTTCACATCCTACTATCCTACTAATATTCCTACTATATACATATAACTTAATAGTACATTACGATACGCGTGACCTAAGTTGCCTATTACTGCACGGCGTGAAGTTAGCGCCCGAGCGGAGCGAGGGTGCTAAACGCCGTGCAGTAATAGACAACATAGGCCACAAGTATCGTATATTATTTTATAGCAAGTGTGACATAAACCCGCACTTTACGCACGCTGCGTGCGTAAAGTGCGGGTTTAGGTCACATTATGCTTTAATATAATATATAATAATATACTATAAATGTGTAAGTTTGTGAGGATGTATGGATGGATGGAAGGATGTTTGTTACTCTTTCACGCAAAAACGGCTGAACAGTTTTGATGAAATTTTATATGGTAGTAGTTTAGGCTCTGGATTAAAACATAGGCTACTTTTTATCCCGGAAAAGTACAGTGTTGCCGCAGGAGACTCCATAGTATATTTACGCGGGTGGAGCTGCAGGAAACAGCTAGTTTATAATATTAGTAGGAGAGAGCTTGCAGAGGTACTAATTACTTATTTGCTTTCTTCAGAACTTAGGCATTTTTTCCCCACTTCATACTGTCAGCTTCTTGTCTGCTTGAAGCGTTAGCCTGAAAACTAATTATAATCCTTCATTCATAACAGCTTCCGCGTCGTGTTGATAAAACTAGCAATGCACTATAGGGCCATACTATTATAGAGCGACAGACTGTCTATTTAGGTACTTATGAAACTTACCTTTCTGTAGATTTCATAGACATTTTATGTTTGTGTAGTGTGTAATTTTACACAGAGCTAACAGATTTTTTAAAATGAAATGGACCATTAAACGAGCCAACGGATCGCCTGATGGTCTATAGGTCGATATTGCTAATTAAATCCTGCAATAATAGGCACAGTTACGGTCCAGTCCCTTTTTTTTTTTTCGAGGGGAAATGCGTTCTGCATACCACACGACCCAGGGGGGGGGGGGTCGCAAGGTTATGTTGGACTCCCATGCACCGGTTTACCAACTAAAACCCCCCGATGTCCTTCTTCACGCTTTATGGCGGGGCCATGGGAACTATTGTGACTACCACAACCCCGCTGACGTTTTGCCTCATCGGGCATCATCTCATTATAGATGACGGCGATGCTGCCATCTTCCTTCGCTAAGGGTTCCCCGGACATAAGGGAACCCTACATCTCCTAATCCTTCAGTAGCCGGCAACCCCCCAGATGCCGTCTACGGATCAATTTTATGGCGCATTTAGATGCGCTAAACGCCGCCGACCATGTCGTCTACGACGCATCGGGTGCGATTCTGCCGAAGCCTCACGCTCTCGCTCCGCCGCTTCCTTTTGCACCATGACTACGGTGCAAAAGGTAGCAGCTGCGTCCCAAACCTCCTTGCTCCGTGTCATAGCGGCAACTAGAGCAGGGAGCGATAAATCCGCGCCAATGCGTGCAGACATAGCTGCGCGAGGGATCGCCCAAGCTGGACACACCTCCCGCGTATGTTGTGCCGTGTCTTCGGCTCCACTTCCGCAGTGATGGCAGACTGCTGTCGGCTCCCTTTTGACCACTCTACACAGGTACTCACCAAAGCACCCGTGCCCTGTGAGCACCTGTGTAAGGTGATAATCTGGGAAGCTGTGTTCACACTCGACCCATTCTCGTAGAATAGGTCGTACTGCAGCCACCAGCTGTCTGCTTACACCCGGGAGCCCCAGATCTTCCTCCCATTTTTGGAAGAGGTCCTCGCGGGCCTCATCTCGCCAACGGACGACCTCTATTGGGTTTGGGTGGATACCTCCTTCAATCGCCTCTGTTTACGGTCCAGTCCCAATATGATAAAACTACAAAATGGTCATAAACTTCAAATCCCTTTTGATTGGTCTAAAGTCCAAAACAGAGGAAATTCCAAAAACTATAAAATATCTATGTAGGAAAGGAGTTGGTTACAGAAACACCAGTAGACTACTGTATAACAGACCCACTCTGGTAGGCGGTCGGTGACGGAATGGCGTGGTTGCTTGAGCTCCCAACCAGTCCACAACTAATTACCTCCACTCTACGAGTGTTTTAATATTAATATTATAATAGCAATACACTACAATCTATTCAATAATTTGGATCTATTAGCTCTAATATTAAATTCCATGGAAATCGGGGTAAATTTTAAATATTTTCAATACAAACTTTCAACTCTTATTTAATCCTCAGAGGGTTAATTCTATTCTAATAAACCTTCAATTCTAAAAAAATAGGTATTTAATTAAATGTATTCAAGAATCTCTATTTTCATTGAAATTGGTGCAGATTTAAGATTTTTGAAACAAACTTTCAACCCCTATTTCGCGCCTTTTAGGGTCGAATTTTTCAAAATACCTAATCCCTTCTTAGTGCGAGTCAACATTGTAAATTAAAACTACTGTCCAAAATTTCACGTTTCTACTATTGGCGGTTACGGCTGTGCGATCGTCTATACGTCAATTAGTCAGTCAGTGGGAACATCTGCTTTTAAGTATAGGTAGATATGAGTGAGTTACGTGTGTGTTCTCGTTCTTAAAGAACCCCCGATCCATGAGCCCGGGTATAATGCCCATCTTTCGGGTATCCTAAGCTGTTTATGATCACCCTATAAATAATAAACATCACAAAGACTGTATGTTCCGGCTAATCTTTGAAACGGCAGAGCTGATTTTCACGGGACTTTAACTGGCTTGCTGACTTTCATAGCTGATGTGATAAGGTCGGGATCCTCTTCTTTCGCATAATTTTATTTGTCATAATTTCATTTGGCATACCTCACTTGGCATAATTTTACTACGCATAATAATACTTTGGCATAATGGTTTCTTGGCATACTACATCATTAGGCATAAATATCATTTAGACTAAAATTGTTTGTCCTAATTTAATGAGGCATAACTCGTAAGGCATAATTTTTCTTGTCATAATAATACTTCGGCATAATTGTTTTTCGGCATAAACTCGTTAGGCATATTTTTTTGTCATAATAAATTCAATGCATTCTATCACAAGGCACAAATATGCATAAAATGGAACGACATAATGAAAACACGGTTAATGTAATTAAACGCATTACTCATATACCTAGTGTAGCATGTGTAACAGTAGGTTAAGTTGCGGCGGGGTGGCCCTTGGGCCACCCGTAAGCCGCTAAACATGTTTAAAATAATTAGCTTGGCATGTTTTTAGATAGCAGTTCGTGTTTTTTGTCCGAGTTTAATTTCGTAATCAGTCGAAAATTACAATTATAATTGTTATTTCGTCTTAACTCGCACACCCAGTAGAATTTATCATTCATTAGTACATGAAAAACAAAATTGCTACAAAGACGTATGCGTAAATATAATAGTATGCTTAAATATCATTATGCGTAAATATATTTATGCTTTTTAATATTATGCATAAAAATATTATTCTTAATGAATATTATGCGTAAAAAATATATGCCTTACAATAAGTATGCCTAACAATTATTATGCTTTTAGAAATTATGCGAAAAAAAATTATGCTAAGAAAGTTATGACAAATGAATATTATGCGAAACTACTATTAGGTCAAATGAAATTATGCGAAGTAAAATTATGACATATGATTTTATGCGAAAAAATAGGGAACCGATAAGGTCTAACATAAGTTAATTTTTTTTTGGGTGCCGTTAAGAAATAGGGTTCCGTTTCCGTTAGTTTTATGCAAACAAAGTTGCGGGCACCAGCTAGTCAGTAATAAGATTCGAAGAATATAAAAATATTCTTATAAAAGATTACAGGTTTCATCATTAAAGACGACTCGAGTTTCCTGTATTTGGACCGAAATAACGAGTTGCATCGGATCATGGAGGTATACGGAGGTAATGAGGCGGTGTTGAATTTATTCATGTGATTCATAAGCAATAACAATGTAAGGTATATAAGAATAATATTTATGGATACTTTCACACCACGTAAATCTGGTATCGTGGTAAGTCCTCGACGAAATTGTGTTATGGGTATCAGACAACGGAAATATATTTAATACTTTTATATTATACTTATATTTAAGAATTTTATTATACAATACACATATTTAATACAAATCCATGACCCAGAAACACAGATCTTTTTTTGTTCCCTGGCAGGATTCGAACCCGCCACCTCCGGCTTGAGCACTAAACGGTAAGGTTTTACTAAGACTTAAAAACATTTTTGACCTATAGTAAATTTCCCAATAGGCACTTTATGCGTCGTAATGTCGTAGAAAATATGTGGTTTAAGTATTTTATCGACGGAAAAAATTTCGTTACTTCATCGTTTTAGGTCCAATTTCACCAACGTATTAAAACGACGTTTTAACGCTTGAGATACGGTTTTAGATTCCTCTGTCCCATTCTAAAATTTAATGATAGAGAAAGAGAGCGAGAGATTGAAATCGGGTTAGCGTTAAGTGTGTTTAAAAGTGTTTGGTGAAAGCCTGATGACGTCCACTGCAGGACATAGGCCTCCTCTTTGACACCGGTCGCTCGCGGCCTGTGTCCACTGACTTCCTGCGACTTTTCTCAGGTCATCTATCCACTAGGAAGGAAAACTTATATAACACTGGGACAAAAACTAACTAACTAACAAACTGATACTGTTTACCGTAGAGCCCGTTGTGGACTACAGCCTATTAAAAGTAGCTTATACTTTAAACGAGACAATATTGTCGTAATCTCGGTAATAGATGTAAAAAGTGTTTATATGAAGTTTAGTATGCAGGGAGTTTTAGGGGAAAAAAGTGGTCTAGCTAGGTTTTATCCTTGGAAAGCTGCGCATTTTTAAATGATATAATATATTTTTTTTCTTTTATCGTGCAACAATTAATCAATAATTTCGAATCTATAATGTCAGTTCGAACTCCGATTGGAACTTTAGATTTTTGTGTTTGAGTGAAGTGCGAACCCCGGTAAAATATTTTTGTAATAGTTTTTTTTTAATCTACTAAATTTCCGAGCCAAGCTTGGTTACCCAAGTACTGTCTTTCTATATTAATATAATAAAGAGGAAATATTTGTTTGTTTGTTTGTTTGCATCGAATAAGCTCCGAAACTACTGGACCAATTTTGATGAAATTTACACAGATGTAGAGGAGACCACGGAAAAGGCTATATCTTTATTGCGGCAAAATGTACGGTTTCCGCGAAATTTCTTTTAGCGCGCACTAAGTTGTGGGCAACATCTAGTATTAAATGAAGTCAAGGTTTCATACATGCCTTTTTTACAAAGTCAACAATTTGTGAGAAATTGGCCTCCAAAGTGGATTATAAGTTGGTATATCTTAACTATAGGAAACAGCAACTTGTAAGTTTCCATGCTGAAAGATCATTTTAAATACTCTTTAGGAAAATTATTTTAAGCAAAATCGGACAAAAACTTTTGAAGTAATTTAAAGAAAACCGATTACGCGTTGGTAGCTACGGAACCGCTCTTGGTTAGGTTAGGTTAAGCAACAAAATCGCTCGCAAGTGTGCCCGATAATTACACAAAACTTGGAAGTTGAACTTTTTAGAGCTTTTATTTTTAAATTGAAGCTCAGCAGCGCTTCGAAGTTCGACCCTCGAGCTTTCCTTATTCCCGACTTGCTGTAGTTTCCATTGAATTCTCGGATCATGTTGATATTAATGAAATTATGTATTAACTTCCAAGTCGAGGAACAACTTTATAATTGTTCTGTACCCGTAACGATCGTGGAAAGCATCATTTGTTTGAGTAACGAGTTTTATTTGTAAACTGTAATTGAATGTTTACAAATGTAAATGTATTTGAAAAATGTCCAATTATTTTGAATCATTTAAAGAGGGGTTTTCGTAATTCTTTCAGTTTAATTAAAACGCAGATTAAGTTGTTTTTTTATTTTATACTTTTTGTTTTGCTCTGCACAAGTGCACACGTAAAATTTTGACCACGCATCGGACTGCGCTCCAAACCGAAGAAGGATCTATGCGGTTTAGAATGCGGATCGATATGTCGTTTTAATTACAACTAGGCTGCCATCAGACGGACTGCATCGCAGCAACCACGCGTTGTCGATGTATAAGGTCTCCGAAAATCAATTATTACGGATACTTTAGGCACAGGATCCACAGCTTACGGAAAGAGGTTTGGGCAGAAAACTAATTGTCATACTCAAACTAAAAAATCATCTCACGTATGGGTGACTCTCCGCAAAACGCAAACTCGCCCATATAAAGAAAACATTTTTTTTTCGAGTATGACAATTATTTTTCTGCTTAAACGTCTTTACATAAACAGTAGATCATATGCCCGAAGTATTCGTAATTGATTTTACCAAACCTTATATTCAACTGCATGCAGTTATCTGTTTAATTTGTCATTGCAGAAGTGGCGCCGGGCTATGCAGAGTGGTGCAGTTTGACATTTGAACTCTTCCAATTAGACGTGTATCTTTTTGTGTAGTGAATAAAGTTCAAGTTTGAATCGCTATATTAAAAAATGCAGCGCAGTGTCTCGTACCATCTCGTTTCGGTGTAAGACATCATTCGACACTTAGTTTTTAGATAGCTATACATTATATTAAAGTAAATCCTACTAATTTCCTACTAATAATAACATTATAAATGGGAAAGTTTGTGAGGATGAATGGATGGATGTATGTATGGGTGGAAATTTGTTATTCTTTCACGCAAAAACTACTGAACGTATGTCGTATCTTAATGAAATTTGGTATAGTAGTAGCTTGAGATCAGGGGGGCATTCTGCTAAATAAAACCTGCATTAATACAATAACAATCAAGTCCCGACACGCTTACACTCTCAAAAAGTGTTTTTTATGTAAAATTTTAATATGTCGCTACACTTTCAAACCAAACAAAGTAAAATGAAGTCTACTTTAAATACGAGAATTGAGGTTCTGGATACATACATACAAAACATAGGATATTTTTTATCCCGAAAAAGTACAGTGCTCCCTAGGGATACTGTATTTACGCGGGCGGATCATAATACTCGTATATAAAACATATTTTATTAATTCAGTGCTATCCCTAAACAGCTCTATGAAAATTAGACATAACTAGACTCAGAGGTACAATTATATTTATTAACACCGTACAAAAGCAGTTTTATTCTCTTTGTATTCTCTGCGCCAGTACCGTCAGGCGTATATACCTATGGCACGAACTGTACTTTTCTAGAATATTCGATATTCGAATTGCACGAAAAACTTGGAATTTCATATCAGCGTGTAATTGTATTTTCTTAATACCATCCATGCATGCTCACAGATGTCGCCGGATCTTATTGAACTAATATTCAATATACCGAACTGAACCTGAGAATTGTCTCGAAGGTATTGATAAAAAATCATATAAGGTATTTCTTTATGTGGGCAAAAAGTACAGCCTAGTAAAATAATAGATGTAGGACGGTAATACTAATAGTAGTTTAATCTTGATTTAAACGCCAATACAATCTTAGCACGGGATTAAATTGACGAGATGAATATTTGTTATATTTATTACTTTATTTGTATTTTAAAATGCTGAATACAGTTTGATTATTTAAACTGACAAATGTTTTTGAAATATTACTCTTTTCCTTTCTATTTATTTGTGATACTTATAGTAAATAGTTTCAGTTTAAACAAATAGTACAAAATAAATAAAATTGAAGTGTATGTTTGTAATTTCCCTAAATGCATACTCGTAATATGTATCGTAAATGTAACTAATAGTATATAATAGGTATCAACACCAAAAATATCAATTTTTGAATTTTTTGTCTATCTGTCAGTATATCTTTTTGTTCTGGCTCATCTCTAAAACAGCCGGACCCATTTTGACCGGCCTTCACTGGCAGATAGCTGATGTTATAAGGAGTAACTTAGGCTATTTATATCTTAGGGTTCCGTTTCCATTAATAGTTACACGCAAACGAAGCAAGCTACTGATGGTTACAAATTAAACCTTTAATTCGCATTTAAATAGTAAGAAAACAAAAGTTTTTCTTTTGATTATCCGCCACTTAGGAATGCTCCGTTCAGTTCGTCTGAGAACTGCTACTATGAAATAGAAATGAGTTTTAAATGACTTTCTGAGATTATTAAAATCTCATCCAATAGAACTTTGACTAAGATTAAATACAAATTAAAATAGATTAAATTGTTTCTTTACTGAATAGATTAGTGTAGCAATGACACTCAGGATTTTATAATTTAAGCCTACTACGAGTATAACGAGTCATTTGTATAAAACTTATTTAGACTGAATTTTCAGTGTTTTTATTTATATATAAGGTCTTCAAAAATCAATTACGGATACTTCAGGCACATGATCCACTGCTTATGTAAAGACGTTTGGGCAGAAAAATAATTGTCATACTCAAAGTAAAAAATCCGCAAAACGCAAACTCGCCCATATAAAGAAATTTTTTTTTTCGAGTACGACAATTATTTTTCTGCTTAAACGTCTTTACATAAGCAGTAGATCATATGGCCGAAGTATCCGTAATTGATTTTATCAAACCTTATATTTCACATTATAATATGTTATATAGTATTTAAGTCCGAACCTAAACACGATGTTGATAGCAAAAATGTATTTTTAGTTCTGTTACAAAATATGCAATACAAAAAAATGCAGCAACTCAACCCTAAACATAACTACATAACCTCCTCTATTTATGAAGTCGGTTAAGCAATTCACAATTTATGTTTTAAAATTCCAGATAATTATATCCGTGAAATAAAACCTACTTAGTTAAATTTAGGTATAAATAATATATTTACCCATATCGGGCAACATATTTACCCAAGTAATTAGTACACCTCATTTTACATAGCGCGGAACTAGTTCGGCCGTTAATTAAATTTGGTACTTAATGCCCACATAATATATTATGGCCAATAATGTTGTGCAAGTTTTCAATGTGTCATTTGTACGGGCGATATTACGAACTGCCACTAAACAGAGTCCCTAGCGAGTACTAATTCATTTGTCACAATATCTCCGATACAGATGTGACATTTATGTAATTACATAGATTTTAGTTTTATTTATTACTGTATTCTATAGTTTCTGTATGATTTAATTTATGTTTTTTTCAGTTTTGAAAAATAAGAAACACATTTACGATATTATTCCTACATATTGTATTCGTAGACCTACAATCTTCGTAGACCCACTACGCGACGTAGACCGTCGTAGACGAATCAATGCTACGCGATTTAGCTTCATATTTTATGCGTTGTATTGCGTTTGAAAATAATAATGCGTTGAATTATTGTAAGCAGCATGTTCGAGTTCAAAATCTTCCGACAGTTTACAATCTCGCTATCTTACGGTATTTACAATTTTACGGTGACATATATATTCTTTGCTCTCGATCATGTCTCGATGTCAGCTTTCAAACAAAAAAAAATTTGATCAAAAACTAGTTCATCGGCTTGGGACTTACGATGCCACGGATAGACACACAGATACAAAAACATCAAACTTATAACAGGCCTCTGTTTTCGTCGGGGGATAAAAAATCTGGAATATTGCACTTTTCTTTCGATGCAGAATTCAAACTTTGGAAGCATTTTATTTGGATACTTGCTCTGTAAATGCAATATTTCGCCTGATATTTCTGAGGTATTTGTATTTATAATTTCGTACCGAATAATTCGAATTCTTAAATTCTTAAAGCCATTTAATTAACAAAAGCATATTGTATAACTACTACAGTAACAAAGTCAACATTGTCTTAACACGATTAACTTTTATATTATGAACATAGTAGCTAACTTACTACTATTATTAACAAGACGTTATCTTGCGATAGCTTTGATATCTTCAAGCTATTAAGCTGCATTAGCCTTTTCTGGAAGGTTCCAAACAGAAACGTATCCACTGAGTTTTACTGCAATTTGTTACCTATATTTGGTACCTTATTTTGTACTTAGAATTTGAATAATCCCGTTTAAATTCAATTTTATAAACGTGTACGGAAACTACATTAAGTTTGTGTTTCTCTAACGTTATTTTAGATCAGAACTCAATTCTCGTATTTAAAGTATACTTTCGTTTTACTTTGATTGGATTGAAAGTGAAGCGACATGTTACCATGAACGGATTCATAAAGAAGTTTCGACCAATCAGAGCGCGTTACACGTTGATTTAACGTTTATAAAAACACCGTTTGATATTTTTTGCGTATCGAGACTTGATTGTAAAAGTATTAATGCTGGTTGTATTTAGCAGAATTGCCCTTCTGGATTAATAATAATAACTTCCCACCAATCTCGGTGACGGTGGCCGGTTTCATTGAAACCAGGTCAGTTACGCAGGAGTAATTTTATAGTGCCCAAGTGTGTGCGCAGTACACAAGAGCACTCTCTCTTCCTTTACTCTCATAATCCAGTGGTATCAATGGTATATGGTAATCAATAACCGACACGACTGGCGAGAGATCAGGCGCAGGTCCGACTTTTTACATGCCCATCCGACTCATAGATCATCTTTCTTGTCAGACAATCAGGTGATCAGCCTGCATTGTCCTAGTCAAACTTGGAAACAACATTTTTGTTGTTCCAATGCGGGAATCGAACCCACGACCTCCGATTCGAGAGCCAATGCTCTAACCACTAGACCACGGATGCCACCCTCTAGGTTAAAAGGAATATGTTTATGCCTATTACAACTGAATAGTAGAGGTGAATAGTAATACAGTCTACAGCACGACAATATAATAAAGATTATTTTTATGTAAAAAATATATAAGAGGCGTATAAAACCTTTTTTTTTTTTTTTTCAATTCATACAAATCGTTTAAAAAATATATTAGGTACCACATATTTTCTACTTGTTTATTTTACTTTCCAAAACATCTACTATTCCTTAACCATTATTGCCATAATGTTTTTGAGATCAATACCTATAAAAATACTTAACAAATTGACTAATATTCCGAACAAAATGAACGAGGAAAATGGTAAAGGAAAAAACTTATTTTAATAACCCCAGTATGAAAATGACATTTAATGCTTTTTAATTAACTTTGATCCGAAAGCTATTTCATTTAAAATTAATATTCCAACGGAGCAGAAATTTATAGAAATTATTATCAATAATAATTCCGATCCCATCCGTCATTAAATATTGTATTTTGACCGTATGAAATAAAAATCAATTAATGTAATCGTCATTGGTGTTGCATTTTTGACATTAACACTGATGACTCACTGCAAACTTATATAAAATAGGCTGTATAGGCTATATAGTAACATAGATATGTTTTTTATTTATTTATTTTGGTCACCAATAATACCTTGACCAGTTTAAGTAATATACGAAATAGAGCTTTTGCCCGCAGCTTCGCTCGCGTCAGAGGGAAAGCTTGTTCGGGAAAATACCAATACCAAAATTGAATACATAATGGTGTAGGCACTGCACAGCCGTATCAGTTGTATTTTATTTGAATGTTTCCTGCGACTTCGTAAATACACTCAAGAAATCTACCGAGAACTACCATAAATAAAATTTAATAAGCTGCAAAAAGTATTCTGTGTTAATTCTGCTTAACCTACTACCATACCTGATTTCATCAAAATTCTTTACGTGTTTTCTTTACTTTACTTAATTGCATGAAAAACTAAAGATATTATTATGTACATACAAACTTTCACGTTTAGGTATAATATTAAGTAAGTAAAGATTTCTTTGTAGCCGATAATTGGTATTTTAACGATTTCGAAAATCTTCTGAATGGGAAGACGTTGTGGACTTTGAACTTAATAAAAATAATTTGGATTGTGATCGCCCATCCTAGTTGGGACCACGACAGAGTTTGAGAGAGAGATGAGTTAGCAGTACGACCACGAAGCCATCTAGCTTCTCACTTATTCCTCATATAATAATCATACATATTAATGATTAGGATTAACCTAGGTAAAGATTTAACCAATTCAAATATCTGGTTATTATTTATCATTTTATACTACGTTATTTTTTAGATTGATAAAACTTTTGAATTGAAATACCTACACAAAATTATAAGCAGAGCTATCCTAATTCCTATCCGCGTGGAACCCGTAGGTAGTTAGGTACCCAAAAAATTTCCGCTATAAAAAGCGAGTCCTATGTGTTTATCTAAGGGCTAAACTACTACGGTAACAAATTTTATAAAAATCCGTTCCGTAGTTTCTGAGATTAGCGCGCACAAACGTACAGATCAAAAATCTTTTAAGAAAATCTTAAAAGTCATTGTTTTGGGTTAAAAACTAAAAACATATGTATTAAACACTGATAAATCAAGCACAAATAAATTAAATATTACATATAACAACAAAAGAGAAATAAATTTAATTATACCTACACTCAAAATATTCTACTGAAATCAGTGATATATTATACATCTATGACTGAAATAGTATGTAATATAATAAGTATTATGAATATAAGCAATCGCAAATATTTAGGTGCCTAATTTTTCAAAGTGATTTTCATCAAAAGCGATGTTCAAGAAATGTATTATGCCTGGGCCAGCCCTACGTACAGTATATGTAAATATAGCTACATAATATAGTAACCGTTTCCTATTCTTTATTTTGTTTAATTTCACTTCGTTTCCATGACGTACATTTAAATTAACTTCGTCAAGGAGAGCAACACAAAGTAAAATAAAACATGGCGGATCAGATCAAAATTAACTAAATAATGTCATTTTGTCAATGACATGACTTTTGACAAAGAAAGACGTATGGCATTCAAGACGTCGTCTCTTCGTAAAACTGTCTACTACGTCAAAATTCAAGTCAAAACAACTGTCATGGCCGCCCTAAAAATAGTGTTCTCGCAATAAAAAATTATTCAAATAATCATTTTTGTACGCATGTACCCTTCTTCAAATTAATTTTTTCGTATTTTTATGATATTCCCATATTTTTTTCCTATTTACCTATGTAGTGTACATAGAACTGGGCGCCTAGACAAATTACCTTCGTTAAAATTCGGAAAGATCTGTCGTATCGACTTCTCTTTTGAGATCACGACATTTTGTCCCTAGCCAAATGCACGCTGTTGTTCGAATCGCAACAACGAATTGCTCAAACGTTAGTTGTCTACAATTTATAAGAATTTTTCCGTCAGTTGTGAAGTTGTCAAATGTCATACTTAATTAATTTTTTTTAATGATGGCGTTACGGCTTAAAACTATTTGCCAGTGTCAAGTTTAAAAGGCAGAGAAATAGATTTATTGTAGCCTGTATATGATTTCAACACCGTATTATTTTCAAGTCTAATGTGAAATGTCTAGTCAAAGTCCAAAATACAGATAGTCAGTGCAAGTCAGTCGATTCAGTAAAACGGTACCTAGTAGTTTTACTGAAAGTTCCTAGAGTGTTTACAATAAGAATTAAGTAGGTACATAATTAACACAGGCGATTATTATTGCATTCTAAATCAGACACACAATTTGACAACTGTTTATTATTTGACATTGACATGTGACTGACCACTCGTGTGTACGATTTTCAACTCTATTGTTTGACTCCAGAGTTCTATTTAGAATTATATTCTATTAAAATACATTATTTAATTAATTATCTTCTATTTTTCATTGATAATACAGATTTTACAGTCGGACAATGATCTTTTGGCACTTGGATGACGGCGTGAGTGTCGTAAATAAGAACAATATTTATTACTAAAAGTGAAATTTTACAAGACGGCGATGTTATTATAGTACTGATTTTATCCACGTGCCAAAAGGTAAGTGTCGCAACTACAAAACAATACATAATACTAAAAGTGACATTTTTCAAGACGGCGATGTTAGTTCTGTTTTTGTTCACGTGCCAAAAGATCCTTGTCAGACTGTATACGGATTGCTTGCCAAATGGTCATAGGAAACACATATTAACATTATACAGATATTAACATGTTACACTAAAGGGCCATACTCACGGCGCGTCCAGCAAATCCAGCACCGGTACTAATAAAGGGCTATTATCTTTGAATAATTATTACATAGATACGTTATATCCTTACAAAACTGACAATATTTCTGTGCCACGACACACATTGACATTCTATATCTATGGCTATTATAATATACTCACGGTGCATGATGCATCTAGCAAATCCAGCACCGGTACTAATAAGAATAAATAGGATTTAGGAATAACAAGTAGATCCATTCATTAGTGTCAATCATTTAAAATTTTTGCCTACAAATCCGCGGCCTTGAGCTTGCAGGCTGGATGACCTTTTACAAATAAATAGTGTAGGTAATGATCCTGGTAACACTGGGTAGAAAAAGAAGAAGATGAAGTACAATAACTTTTGTTTGATTATTGATAACAAATTAACAATTTACGTTAACTATTATCCCTAAGTCTATGAGGTAAACACAGATGAGAATAAACAACCTAAATAAGTTGGCTTCAAGTCTTCATATTGGTGGAGAGGTGAAACGAGGAAGCTCGCCGCGAAGCAGCACCGCGCCCAGCGAACTCGAGTAGAGCCTAGTCCACCTCCATCTGCACTGGTCCATGAAGGTTGAGGACGTTGTGGACTAAGTACATCCTAAAGAAGACGTCTTTCACTTTTAGGGTCAAGCGTCTGGAGTCTCGCTACAACGTCAACTTCAGTTTCTTTGCGGTGAGAGTACCGACGCATCTTCTACCGACCTTCGAGGTGGAGGAGTTCTAGCCGACGGACGTGTTCTACCGAAGATTTCAAGGAAATGAAACAAAGCGTGCCTCACGTCGTCTAAAAAGTAGCATTTTAATCCAGAGCCTAAACTTTTTGTGTGAAAGAGTAATAACCATTCCACCATCCATACTCACATACTTTTATATTTATAATATTAGTAGGATTTTTGACTACTAAAACATTACCATTACCTTATACATAATATAACATAAGTAAAATGTGTTTTAAATCTTTATAATTTGTAGGAATTGTAGGTATACAATAATGTTGTTCGTTAAGTAGTTTAACCATAGTGATATAAAATCTTCATAATGTACAATACGGCCGATGTATCTTGGCGAGTCTGAACTTTGCGCAGAAGGTTGCGCAATATCTGTTTCTAAGTGTTTTCGTATTTATTTTATTTGTACTAATTAGTCAACTGTATTAGGGAATTTTATTAGTACATAGGTATATAAAAATAATACAATAACAGTTTTCTTTTCAGTTCGCAGAGCCTATGTTCAGACCGCTACTAACCGCTACCAACCTAAGTTAATTTGTATTCATTCTGTGACAGGCTCAAACTAGTGCATGTAAATAATAATAATTATTAACTGTGTTGATTTTTAAATTGTATAATGTTATTATTGGCTATAGCCATGACTTATGTAATTCCTTTGCAAGAAATAAAAGTATTTTTTACATTTTAAGTTTATTTTCTTACTGAAACTTAGTTAAAAAAGTAAAATAATTGTGTCGTATCAGGCTAGAGCAGGCTAAAGCTCCACCGACAAGAGCGAAGCTCTTAAATTAGAATGAATGAAAAATTCTAGCAAGACAATGCCTATAACAAATTCAAAGTGTTATGGCCGCTTGTAATATTTTGTATACAATATGTAGTAACTGTTAGGTTTTTTCTGGCAATAGTACCTCCAGCTAATAACACTTCCTTTAAAGTTATAGTTCTTTAAAATTGCAAAGAATATTTCTATTATTTAGTCACAAATATACTATAGAGATTAAATATTATGTATTTAATTGGTTAACACTACTTGACTGTTTATAATAGCAAATATTTCAAAACTATTATGAGGTGTTTGTGTGCTTACATACCATTTATAAGGCGAAGGTGTTGAGCATCGATATATACAATACAATAAAATATCATTACATTGAAAAACTTATAAATTTTATCTACTAAATAGAAATCTTTATTTCTAAGCAAGTTTTTTAAGAACTCCATTTGTTACCTACTATAATTTAGGTAGGTACCTACTATAGGTACACCTAAAGATTGCTTTCAGCTGGTATAGTAGCGTGTAAAGGCTACAAACTGCAAGTAAGCTACAAATTAAGAAATTTATATTTTAACAAAGTGTAGAATTATACTTGAATACAATGAATTAAATATTAGGTATTGACAATAATTGTGATTTATTGAATACTTTAGATTGATTTCTTTTGACATTATGCAATATAGACTACTAGCAGAAGGCTTTGTATAGACCCTTTAGGCAAATCATTATTATTTATATATAACAGCTGATCAATAAAAATCCGCCATATTGTTCGTTGAGGCGATAAAGGTAGCTTCCTGGATGTCTTTATCGTTAGGTCGATAAAGATAAAGATCACGATCTGCTAAATGTCACTTACGGCCGCTTGTCTAGGCATTGTATGGAGAAACGCGTTAGAGCAATTCGTTATATGAGTGCATCGTTAGCGTATTCGTTCAAAGTGGCTGCTTGGCTACCAATTTTTTTAACGATACGACTGAATATGTCATTTAACGCACGCTTATGTCAATCCCATACATTTTTTATTCACGAAGTTCACCGTCGATATTATTTATTGCATCTTGTCTAGCCCTCCTGGCCCAAAATCAAACATGTCTTTTAACTTTCACATTCTTGTCAGATTTATTTTTCAACATGATGACAATATTATATTATTATGTCAAAATAAAAATAAAGCTCCCCACTCACGGGCTATCGATTGCTTCGATCAAATTGGAAATTAATTCATATTTGAAAGTAAATTGCTAACGACAAACTATTACACAAAATGATTAGTGTAAGACCTACCAGCTAGTTTTTGCGGTGGGGGTCAAAAGTTCGAACTAAAAGACATGTTTGATTTTGGGCCAGTTCTATGTACACTACATAGGTAAATAGGAAAAAAATATGGGAATATCATAAAAATACGAAAAAATTAATTTAAAGAAGGGTACATGCGTACAAAAATGATTATTTGAAGAGTTTTTTATTGCGAGAACACTATTTTTAGGGCGGCCATGACAGTTGTTTTGACTTGACTTTTGACGTAGTAGACAGTTTTACGAAGAGACGACGTCTTGAATGCCATACGTCTTTCTTTGTCAAAAGTCATGTCATTGATAAAATGACATTATTTAGTTAATTTTGATTTGATACGCCATGTTTTATTTAACTTTGTGTTGCTCTCCTTACTTGCAACTTGCACTAATGATTAGGTAATACCTAGGTAAAGTTTTATACTATGTTATTCTTCAGATCGATAAAACTTTTTGCAGGTATGAACCATAGATTTATTATATACTACAGTACTTAATCTATGGTATGAACCGATTTAATTGAAATACCTAAACAAAACTGTAAGCAGAGCTATCCTAACCGCGTGAAAGCCGTAGGTACCCAAAAAATTTCCGCGATAAAAAGTGAGTCCTATGTGTTTATTCATAGCCTAAACTAATACGGTAACAAATTTTATAAAAATCCGTTCCGCAGTTTCGGAGATTAGCGCGCACAAACGTACAGATAAACAAAAAAAATTTAAAGTCATTGTTTTGGGTTAAAAACTAAAAACCTAAGTACTTATATAATAAACACTTATAAATCAAGCACAAATAAATTAAATATTACATACAACAACAAAAGAGAAAGAAATTTAATTATACACTCAAAATATTCTACAGAAATATCCATACCTACCTACTAATATTATAAATGGGAAAGTGTGTGTCTGTCTGTTTGTCCATCTTTCACGCCAAAACTACTGAACCGATTCAAATGAAATTTGGTACACAGGTAGTCTAGAGCCTGAGAAAGGACATAGGCTACTTTTTATAGCGGGGAAATGTACGGTTTCCGTGGGATACTTTATTTTCAGTTTCACGTAAAAACTACTATACCGATTATCATGAAATTTGGCACAGATATAAAGTAGACTATGGGGAAGGACGTAGGCTACTTTTTATCGCGGGACACCTTATATGCAAGGTTCCCGTGGGTTACTGTACTTACGCGGGCGGAGCCGCGGGCATCAGCTAGTATATATGTTTTTAAATGAATTATATATAATTAAATGCAGCAATCGTGTATGTATTTAAGTGCTTAGTTTTTCAAAGACTAATATTTTCATTGAAAATTTAAATTTCGAATTCTTGTCAGATTTATTTGATTTATTTATATAATTAATATGATTACAATATATTATGTCAAAATAAAAATAAAGCTTCGCACTCACGGGCTATCGATTGCTTCGATCAAATTGGAAATTAATTCGTATTTGAAAGTAAATTTCTAACGACAAACTATTACACAAAATGATTAGTGTAAGACCTACCAGCTAGTTTTTGCGGTGGGGGTCAAAAGTTGGAACAAAATTTACGCGTATATAAACGAGTTTCATATAAAAAGTATAGTAAGGTGGTCCTAGGATCTCAGACTATATTCAATTTTTTCAATAAACTATGATACACGAATTCCATCAAATCTGTTACATAATGTTTGTGCAAAATATGAAGTAGATTGGACCAAGGAATCACGTTGTTCCATACAAACTGTTTTCCCCCTTTTCACCCCCTTAGGAGTCGAATTTCGAAAAATCCCTTCTTATCGGATCCCTACGCATTACAAAGAGCAAGCCCTGCAAGTTTCAGGTCTCTACGATCAGCGGTTTAGGCTGTGCGTTGATCCGTCAGTCATTCAGGACAAAGGATTTTATATGTATAGATTAGGTGTTGCCCGCGACTTCGTACGTGCAAAAGGAAATCCTGCGGGAACCATGTATTTTGCTGCTATAGAAGTAGGTACCTAGCCTATATCCTTTCTCGTGGTCTACTCTTAGATATATGTGGAAATTTCATCACACCACTGGACCGATTGGACCGACCAGTGGTATTGGAGCCTATTCGATGCAAACAAAACAAACAAATCTTTAACACTTTTACAAACAAAGTAGAGACGTAGCATAGAGAAAACCAGTAGCACTTCCACAAGTGTGATGTTAAAAGGATAAACAATGCCCTCGTAATTGTTAAGATTGCCTCACTCGACGGTTTATTTGCTGTATGATCAAATTTCTTAAAAAATAACTTTCATCTTTGGCCATCCATAAAATATTACGTCACACGTTAAAGTGGGGAGCGGGGTGTCACCAGAATGTGACATTGTGTGACAAAGGGGGTGAAATTGTGTGTAAAGCTATATATGACACAGTTAAGTTTTGTTTTCTATTGGTTGTTTTTATATACATGAATAGAATTTGTGTATAGAGTAAATGTGACAACATACGGCAAGGATGGGGAGGAGCCCAAAATTTAGTGTGACGTAATTTATGGATGGCCCCTTTTCGAAGCCGTTAAAAAGGCGTCTAATTTAGCAAATATATGTAAATAACGTCGAAATCTTTTCACAAAACTCTGTATAGTTATTTGAGAGCAGCCTGTCTATTCTCTAAGAACATTTTCAAATCTCGAAAGCTGAATCCGCGGTGAGTGTCAAATTTTTATATGATATTTGACACTCACCGCGGATTCAGCTGTCGAGATATTTGAAAATGTTCTTAGAGAATAACACTGCTGCTCGTTATCATACACCTATTCACCTACGTGCTTCGTCTCGTTATCTTTATATACAGCGTGTCCCGACACCTATATCGAAGCCTTTAGTGGTAAAAAATATGGAATTTTTTATCGACAAATTGTCCCTCAAATTTTATTTTTCTCTCACGTTTGTAAAATGGCAGCCATTTTATTTTTTGGTTACCAACATTCGGGCTCTCGTACTAATTCGACCACCACTACTCATGTAAATGTCCTAGGAACATAAAAAAGGTCTCATTTGATAACTTAACATGTGGACAATAATTCACAGTTAAAATGTTTTAATTTTCTTTGAAGAAAAAAACAAAAAAAGGTAATTTAAAAAAAATATATAATTTTTTTTCGGTGATATTTTAAATTATTTGCTTTTTGTGAAAAATCTAGGCCATTAACCTGCTTGTTTTTTGTTCTAAAACGATAAATTGTTATAACTACTTATTATTTGTTCTACAACGATAGAAAAGGACGTTTGCTAAAATAAAATACGAAACTCCTTTACTCTCAGTGCAATAGTTTAGTAGTTATAACAATTTGAAAAAGACGACTGGCTGCCCCCCTGCCTGAGATGATACCAACAAATTGTTATAACTTCTAAACTATTGCACTGAGAGTAAAGGGGTTTGTATTTTATTTTAGCAAACGTCCTCTTCTATCGTTTTAGAACAAAAAACAAGCAGGTCAATGGCCTAGATTTTTCACAAAAAGCAAATAATTGAAAAAATTCACCGAAAAAAATTATATATTTTTTTAAATTACCTTTTTTTGTTTTTTTCTTCAAAGAAAATTATAACATTTTAACTGTGAATTATTGTCAACATGTTTAGTTATCAAATGAGACCTTTTTTATGTTCCTAGGACATTTACATGAGTAGTGGTGGTCGAATTAGTACGAGAGTCCGAATCTTGGTAACCAAAAAATAAAATGGCTGCCATTTTACAAACGTGAGAGAAAAATAAAATTTGAGGGGCAATTTGTCGATAAAAATTCCATATTTTTTACCACTAAAGGCTCCGATATAGGTGTCGGGACACGCTGTATAATGTTTTAAAATTCTTAATCATTATATTTTAAATATTCGCAAAATCTAGCGACGAAAATTTTCAGAACTACACGGGTACATACAGGTACACATTAAATTATATGATTAGTATTTTATTATATTACATTTTTTCTTAGTAAGTAATCAAATAAATTATTTTATAATGTAAAAAAGAATAAGTAATAAAATTAAACCCCTTTGATGTATGTAGGTCATTTAAAAATATTATTTACCTTTCAAACATAAAATATTCAATTTCTTATAGCTCTGGGGGTGAGGGTTGAATCCCTGAGGTGTTTTTTGTCAATAAAATTAAATCTGGTGTTTAAATCTCTTAACCTCGAACGACACACACTGTAATATATTTCCATGTTTCACTAAGTATTAAAGTAAGTGTGACCTTTAAAATTATTTATCCATATTATACATAAATTATTATCTACCGAAAATTGCTAGTTTTTAAAGTGCATAAAATCAACATCTACGAATACGTCAACGAGTTTAAAATGCGATTGAAATTTCCGTTCTAATGTTCAGTCGGTTTTTCAACGCAATTGACTGTAAACAAAGCGCTAACTGTAAAAGCCATAAGTTAATTTACGACACAGTTAAGTCCGCTAATGCTTCCCACATTACGAGTATATCTGATCCGCCATAGCGGAAACAATGTAATGCTACATCAAGTATCATATTTATGGATGCTTCCAATGGTCGAATTAATACGAATGTAGATTTTTATGGGATTTTGTAACCTTTTTAAATGAATGTTAAAAAAGGGCTTTCGGAACCAATAAAGAAGTGATTTAGGCTCCCGCCCACGGCGACTTTTTGTAGTGATACTGTCGCGCGTTTTGTAAACGATTGACAGAATCGCTACTAACGCGCGTTAGTCGCATTTGCAACGCGCTACTGAAGTTATATCAACGATTGCATCGTGTTTATGTGGCGACACAGCTAGCACCAGCTAGCGACCGTATCGCGACTGTATCGATACGAATGCGCTACTACATCGCTACAAAAAGTCGCCGTAGGCGAGGACCCTTAGATCGAGCAAACAGTCGTTATCGTATTAGTCATAGACGTATAGATATAATAATGACGAGACATGTTGAGGTAAAAATTGTCTCCAGTTAAAAGTCCTCACTTTTAAAATTTTTGGGATCATTTTGACATTTGACGTATGATAAAAACAAGATGGCTGACATTTGAAGTTTGGTTAAAACCAAGATGGCGTAACTTTTTATTGTATTTGTTCTGTCAAATGTACCTACCTATTATGTACGTCATAACCTATCTTGAATTTTGAAATCTTTGGTATCAGTAGTGTAATGGTGTCTACAGACACACGAATTTGGTACGGAGCGTACAGCAGATCTGGTACGGAGCGTACCAGATCCGCTGTACGCTCCGTACCAAAAAGAGTTCTATTTACAGTGCTGTTTTTAAACGACGACGATGATTCCCGCAATTCATTGATAACGGGTAGTGATACTAACACTTTAAAAAATATTTCTCCCTAAATTTTACCCCGGATTACTTATACCATTGACAGGTCTAAGAGATAATAAGCTAGAAAGAAAGGTTATGTGTTTAACATAAAGACTTACGCGTGAATAACATAAAACTAACTTGTCTTAATCTGATTTCACTCCCAATACATTTTCATATCCCTGGCTATATACACACATTAAAATATTTTTTATTATTATATACAAATTGATTCATAAGGAGTAAACTCTAAACATCCTGTCCCCTAGGAAACCCCCGTACCTACATAGTTTCCCTAATTTTGGGGGGTATATCCCTAAGTTGGCAACACTGATACCGTTGTACGGCCTAACCGCCGGACTGCTCTACACACGCATGGATATGGTACGGAGCGGACCAGATCCGATGCGGACAACGGTGAACTCTTCGCCTTCTTCTTATGTTCGCCGGACTGCCCTACACACGCTCGGATCTGGTGCGGGACGTACCAGATCCGCTGTACGCTCCGTACCAAATTCGTGTGTCTGTAGACACCATAACGGGGAATATGTCTGTTAAAAATTAAATTACTCACGTGTAGGTAAGTACGGTTGCCGACAAACCCGGTGTATCAACTTTTGGACTTTATTTCCATACTAATAAATTCAGAATGTGGAAATGTGTTAATAAAATGTTGAATAGTAAGTAGGTAATACTTAATATTCATAAGTACAGTAATAAATGTGTATCCAATTTGTATAGAATTTTGTAGATTTGAAATAAGTCCCTAAAGGAATGAGTATTTTAATGTATACCTACCTATGTTTTTTTAGATTTAAAATAAGTCCCTGAAGGAATATCTTATACTGGAGGCTTAATCAAAAACTTCGCAACTCTCAAGATTATCCCACACCAAAGATGTCAATGTTTACTTCGGATGTGTCCATTGGAGTTGTACGGGGGAACTTATAATGAGCTCCTTTGCCGAAAACTTATGCGACGGGAAACATGTCTTATACTTGCTAGTCATAGATCGGGCTTAGGAATATAATTATTTGTTATTAAATAAGGTTACAGCACACAACTTTTTTCAATTAACGCATCAACATTCATCAGGTGGTATTATTTATGTAAAACTAAATAGAGTATCCTACGGGAACACTACTTTTTCGGAATATAAAGTAGCCTATGTGTTAGCAGAGCTCAAACTACTACCATACTAAATTTCATCAAAATTCGTTCATGTGTTTTTGCGTGAAGGAGTAACAAACATCCATTCATCCATATATCCATCCATCACAAACTGTCACGTATAATAATAGTAAGATTATTGTAAAAACCTAAATAAAGTAGAAAAGTGTATAAAGCAGTTGTGTGTTATTATAATATTATGAAGTACCTGTTGTGTGTTATTATAATGTTATGAACATGAATCGGTTTAGCCCGTCTCGAGTATTGAGTCCCTCGGGAACGGATAAAAAGTATCCAATGTCCTCCTCCTAGTTTTTGGATACCTCCCCAACAAGCAAAGTAATCCTATAACGAAAGATTATAAGTCTACCTCTTCTTATAATGTTCTTATTAAGGCATTGGTGCAGACTGTGTCTCTTATAATAGCATAAGATAAGCTCTAACATACTCAAGAGCATTAGGATTTATATCTCAGTCTTATAGTTTGCTACACGACTACTTATAAAACAGTTATAGGACTTTTTTACTTATAATAACATTTCACAAGCGTATATATTCACAAGAGCATTTGTTTTTATTACTCAATCTTATAGTTAACTACAAGATTACCTTATAAACCACTAATAGGAATATGTATCCTATAATTGTCTGCAGAAAGATTAAATAGTCTTGAAATCTTATAGTAGCATTTTGTAAGAAAGGATGATGTTATAACACTCTTATCGAAGATAATTTAAAATTAAAAAAGTTAGTCTCGTTACTGTCTTGTTTAAGACTCTTTTAAATGTAATAGTGCTTAATAAGAGCGTTATAAAAGCAAACAACCTTATAAGCTACTTGATCAATCACATAATTAATAAACATTATACTTCTAGCTGTTCTAATTTGTCCTGAGAAAATAGTTTATTATCAGTTTATTATAGATATGGAATTGATTTCTAGCAATGTAAATTGAAAAATTAGTAAGTAGTCCGAATACATGAGGAACCCTAAACTTGTTTAAATATGGAGGAAATGTATCTTAATCGAAACTACTATAAGTACTAATTTACTTAAAATTGTTCTATAACATACTCAACGCAGAGTATTTAAAGAAAATGGCGAATGTTTGTAAAAATCATTGAAAAATTATTTTACAGTAAATACTATAACTGCTAGTTTTCAAAGCGCGTTGTAAAATTAATCAAATCTTAGCCCTCATTTACAATAAAAATGTCTTCCCCGTCGAGTTCCCACATCGTATATATATTATTACGAGTGTTAACGTTATGCAGTTACTATAAATTAGAATGAAGAATACTTACATATTTAATATTTCGTTTTATCACAAGCAATAACCAAAGTTTATAAAATGTCCTTATAACTAATAACTTAATTAAGTATATTACTAGAGCATTACAAACAAGATTGCTTTAGTAAGATATTTATGTCAGATACTAATAAGAGTGTTTGTACTTAAAAATGAGTAGTCTCAGAACATTATAGAAATAATTGCGCTTCCAATAGTATAGGGCTAATTGACATTCTATAAGTTGATTATAAGAGAGTTATAAGAAAACAATGCTCCTATAACTGCACCCAAATCCAGCAATGTAGTAAACTATAAGTATCTTATAAGCACAAGAAAAAGTAGTGTTGGAGAATACTTCAAGTACTGATTTTGCTTGTTGGGTCCCCACCAATTTTCAGCCAAATCAGTTCAGCCTTTCTTGAGTTATAAATAGTGCAACTAATACGACTTTCTTTTATGTATATATAGTATGTCACCGTAAAATTGTAAAACCCGCTAGATTATAAAATAACTAACGAGATTGTAAAAATATTTCGAAAGATTAAAACTATATATTTATAATCTAACGAAAAATAATGTGTTAAATTATAGGCAGCATATTCGCGTCGGAAGTCTATCAAAATTTTACAATTTCACTAGTTTTATTACAATATAACGGTTTTTACAGTTTTACGGTGACATATATAGATTAGGAATGTTTAGTAGTTTGATTCTCCTCATAATTAATTGTTTGAAATTTAATGCCGCGGTGTTGTTATCAATGGCTTTATGCCGTTGCACACGACCCGGTTGCCGGGTAGACGGTGCCGGATAGTCGGTCGCGAAGTGTATGGACTTTCACACGTACCGGTGTACTTACATGGCCATACACTTCGCGACCGACTACCCGGGACCGGCTACCCGGCAACCGGAACGTGTGCAACGGCACTCAGAGTCAATTAACGCCGGAATGAAACGATACGCGACGCAGTGTAGCATTTTTATGGTAGCTACTCAAAATTGAACCCGCGAGAAAAAGTTACCAATTTCAAAATTCAATCCTACACTGTAGGTCTTTCACAACTTATTCACTTTCAAAAACAGTAAAGGTATATGTTTGATTTATCTCTCAAAAAGAAAAAAAACTGTAGAAAAATCTTGTAAAAATAAATAGAATATAATATGTTATTTTCCTTAAAAGTATTCTTAATAAAATAAAAGTAACTCCAGTCTACAATGTAAGCCTAAAAAATAGCGGGATCAGATCCGAGCCTTTTGTTTGGAATGATGTTGGTATACAAATATTTGTAAATAAATATGGCTTTGTTGCCCACCCTGAAGACGCCACTGTACGTGATTTATACGCCGCCATTACTTTTGTCAAACGACTTCAGACTCCCAACACATAACTTTAAAATATAACGTATTTGTTTGTGATAAATACGGTTTGACTCAAGATTATTTTTATTTAATTAAAAAACATTTTGGTAAAATATAGAATCGTATTAAACTTAACAAAAAACCAGTTAAGTGCGAGTTGGACTCGCTTACCGTTACCATACTAATATAATAAAGAGGAAAAGTTTGTTTGTTTGTTTGCATCGAATGGTCTCGGAACCTACTGGACCGATTTTGATGAAATTTGGCACAGACGTAGAGTAGACCGCGGGAAAGGACATAGGCTTTTTATTGCGACAAAATATACGGTTCCTGCGAAATTTCTTTTAGTGCGCACGAAGTCGCAGGCAACATCTAGTTGTGTATAAAAACGTTATCGCGCTTGTTGTATGGGAGCCCTCTTAACTATTTATTTATTTCATTCTGGTTTTCAGCATTCATTGTATAGCGGTAACAGAAATACATCATCTGTGTTCACATTTTTTTGATCACCGTTTATGAGATAGAGCCTTAATGTGTCAGGCGGACGGAAAGACATCCGTTTGGGCAGCGAAGTCCTAGAAATAGAGTCCCGTTTTACCCTTTGGGTAGTAACGAGTAGATACTAATTGATAAAGTAACGAATACATAAGGGTACGCTTTTTCGTTACTTTTACACCTATACTACTGTTACTACTTTATCAACTGTTCATTCTGATTTTACCCTTGGGTGCCCAACCAGTTCATAAAACATCTTTACCTAAATATTATGAATATCGCAAGATACCGAAGCGTGTACGTCATATCATATCGAGTTTGTTCCCGCTCAAAGTTTCCTTCCTTTCAGATTGGAAGTAACAGCGCTTGAGCAAAGTTTCCGCAGCTAATAACATCGACAGATAGACGGATCTCGCATGTTTATATATTACAAATATTTAATGTAATATGAAAACGAGTAATATGAATTATGAACCGAGGCATACACGCTAGCGAAATTTTTACCCGACTGGTTGATTGAATTGGTCATATACAAATTTGGCCCTTGCTAAGAAGCAGTGGCGTAGAGTTCCTATAACTCCATTCCTATCGGCTTCCCTTGTCACTTACCTTTTGCAAACCTTCACAGAAATCCCTACCTATTATACAGGCTCCGGCTTCCCTATGAAGGAGAAGCACTAAGCAGCCTTCGCCACTGCTAAGAAGAACTTAGAATTGATGAACTTGTTCTTGGTTTACCAGAGAGAACATTAGCAACAGACATGACGTATGTAGGTAATACAAGTATTGAGTGCTTAGAGTCCAGACTCCGAGAGGCCCTGTCTGTCGTGTTCAAAGTCAAATAACAAAACACAAGTGATGCAATCTTTTTATTTTCTTTTGTTCGCATTCAAGTAACTACAATGACTATTCCAACTAAATATGTATTCAACGTAATCAAGACAGACATAATATAGCCATATTTGTATAGCGCTAAAGCTAAGACATAGTTGAACTCGAGGAGGAAGCAAAACGGAGTTGATTGAAGATTGAGCCATAAGCTGAGTTGGCTCTGTTCCAAAACAAAGCTTAGAACACAAGGTGAATTTCGGTTAAATGGCGTGATACTAACAAATATTAAAATCTTATGGAATTAGGTACTATTATGAAACGATAAGAAACGTAATAAAATTCTATTAATTCACTATCTTCCTTTGTTAGGGATGTTTAATAGTAATTACTTTATTCCAAACTATTATTATATAACGTCTCCGAAAATCAATTACGGATACTTCGGGCACATGATCCACTGCTTATAATAAAGAAGAAGAATAAAGAAGTTTAAGGCGAAAATATACGTAGATGACGTCACAGATTCGGGCGTGGCCTAACACTTCCCGCCGCGCCACCCGCATACACCCCGCAGCGCTCGCGATCTCCGCGTCGCGACTCAAATTATAAACTGAGGAACGGCCCTTTTATACGACTTTAGGATTGATTTAAATGCAACTTGAAAATATTAATTTATTTCTGGTCTGGGAGCAAAGAAAAAACGTAGAATGTATTAGCCGCTTCTCCTTCTTCTGTAGAAGCCGGTCGAGGTTATTCCCGAAATCTGGAAATTATTTGGTAGGCAATGCGGCTTCCAACCCATTTCATTTTCCACCTCTACGCCCACCAAAATGCAATACTTAGTGCTATTGACAGAATCACTAAAATATCCGCTAGGTGTTTTGTCGCTTTCCTAAAAAAGAAGTTTCATATCGACGCTTGAAAGGTAAAAATGCCTAAGCGACAAAAATACCGAAAATGAGTTTAAATATCAATGAGTTTGTATTTTTTTTGCGTCGATTGGTCTAATCGTCGTCTTCCTACGACGATTTTTTTGTCGCTTAGATATAGTGAAATTTATACAAAATCATGAATGTTATGTTCACTAAGCGACAACAAAAAGCGATTTATAAAAAAAAATCACTTGGATATTTTGAAGAATTTTAAAAATCAACTTAGTCTATTTTTATGTTTTTACTTTTTTTGTTTGCACAAAAATATTTTTACTTGTTTAAAAAATTCTTTTCGTGGACACTTTGTACATTTTCTTCATACAAATTATTTGTGAATTGTCCTTACAGTGCATTTAATTTGATACCATTATTTTACGAAAGTGCAACTTGTAGAATTTTAACCACAGTGAAATAAAAAAAACAATATTGGCGTAAAGATAGTTTTACATATTTGACACAATAACTATTCGTGCTATGTAGATATTTTTATTTCAAACTTTTGTTTTTAAGTATGTCGGTTAGATATTGATTTTTGGTTCCCTATTTTTTCGCATAAAATCATATGTCATAATTTTACTTGGCATAATTTCATTTGACCTAATAGTGGTTTCGCATAGTATTCATTTGGCATAATTTTCTTAGCTTAATTTTTTTTCGCATAATTACTAATAGCATAATAATTGTTAGGCATACTTAATAAAAGGCATACATTTTTTACGCATTATATTAATTAAGAATAATTATATTTTATGCTTAATATTAAAAAGCATAAATATAAATATGCGTTTAATTACCTTATCCGTGTTTTATTATGTCCTTCCATTTTATGCATATTTGTACCTACCTTGTGACAGAATTACTTGAATTTATTATGACAAAAATATGCCTAACGAGTTTATGCCAAAAAGCAATTATACCAAAGTATTATTATGACAAGAAAAATTATGCCTTACGAGTTATGCCTCATTAAATTAGGACAAAAAATATTAGTCTAAATTATATTTATGCCTAATGATGTAGTATGCCAAGAAACCATTAAGTATGCCAAAGTTATAGTATGCGTAACAAAATTATGCCAAGAGAGGTATGCCAAATGAAATTATGACAATTAAAATTATGCAAAAAAAGGAGATACCTTTTTTTTCTTTGAAATGTTCAAGAATGACGAAAAAAAATGTAATTTTTTCCTGTACCCAAAATATTATCTTACGTCGCTAAGATACAATACGAAATCAAAAATGTCGCTTGAGTATCAATAAATTCCAATACATATGAATTTATAGACAGGAATAAATAGCTAAATGATCTGAGTGTTTATAAAACTGACAAAATGTAACTTAAAGTATTAAATTAATAGTGTGTGGGAACATAAATGAACGCAAACATTGCTAAATATATTTCTATATTTATGCGCCTAATGTTTCGCTAGTTAGTCCTGTCGGTAGTAGTAAATATCAATATACTAAGTTATGGGAGTAAACTTTGCGCACATACTTGGACATAATAAAATAGCTCCTAAAGCTGGTCTATTTTCAATTAAACTGGCAACAGTCACTGAAATCGGCGTGGTTTCATTATTATTCCTTTTTTAAGGTTCTGTAGTTCATGTCTCGGAATCCTTATAGTTTTGTCATGTCCTTCCGTTCGACCGACCGTCCGCCCGTCCGTCTGTCCATCCAAACGGTTTTGCTTGAAATATAAAACTTTGAATGGGTAAGTTTATTTATCACGTCAACACAATGCTAAAATAAATGAAGATAATTTTTGGGTACCCCTACACGAAAAGGGGAGATATAATTAGCTACATAGATATTTTAAGAACATTAAGAGGTTTCTGAGATTATATTTTGATGTACGTACATTCCGTTTGCGCGATATTCCACTTTTAAGCGCCCCCCTCTAAAAGCCAAACGGCTGGCTCTAAAATGTGGAAAATTCATGATAGTAATCCATGTAATAAACTTTGAACGAAAACTATAACGGTCCAAAAAACTTCATAAGTTCAGGAGTTATAGAGACTTAAATTGAATCAGTTTAGATGAAGATATCTGATACAGAACCTACAGATTGTCCTTGTCCATAAAACATCCTAATCTTATAGAGAAGATTAGGATAATTTAGATGATATTTCTGCTACTGTCAATGCTTTCAGCGCAGTCTATCAAAACAATCACACTGCGCTGAAGGCACTGACAGCAGCAGAAAGAAGAAGGGGCATTTTTGTATGGATCCCGTCCCCACTACTGTAGCACTACAAGACATAATATATCAAATGAAAGGACTTAAAAAGCGTGTAATGTTTTTTTATGACGAAAAATCTTTAAACCATGGGAGAAAAAAGTTTTAACCCAAAGGTGAAAACAAGTTAAAAAATAATTCTCTATTATTACACCATTTCATAGTGTTGCTAATAAGGAACAATTTTTGGGAAGTAATGGTATACAGCAAGCTTCAGAAAAGTGTTATATTTTGATAAATTGCCTCTGTTTATAATATTTTGATAAATTTTGATAAATGTATGGAATGATAATAAAATGATAAAAAAAAGCTCTTTCCTCAATTTAGTCGCACATAATAGGGTATTATCCTATGATTATAATATACATCAGATTGTTGATATTTTATCGCTAAACATTAATTTAAACCAATTTAACCAACATTTTACACGAAAATATGTATGATTTTTATAAAATATAAAAAATAAAATTAAGATTTTTTCACGTTTGACCACGTGACTAAAAACGCACGAGATTGGAATGTGACGTCATATTCTTGTACTTCTTCTTTTTTTAAATGGCCTCCCGATTTCCTTAAAGAAAAGCCAGCATCAGAATCATTAACGTCATGCGTCAGCGAGTAATAACCACTTTTTCCGCATTTCAGTGTTCTTTGGTATGGTTACAGAGATTTTCCCCGGTGTTTTAATAGACTTATTAGAGTGCATTTTGGCACTACGCACCATTTATAAGGCATTTTTAATAAACTTAAACATTTATTTACAAACGAAAACAGTAGGTATTCTGGGATTTGGAATTTTCAGTGTAATTTGACACTTGACACTTGACCGTTACAATGTTACAAGAATGTGACGTCATGACAACACATTATAGCGTTTTCGCGCCTATAATATTAATTTAAACTTTAAGGCTAATTTGCAAGGAAAAGAAAGAAATTCACAAATAATGGTTCTAACTGCTAATGTATTTTGGTATTAGGAACAATTTGACATACTTTTCAAAAACTTGGAAAATACCCTATTACATTATGGAAATTGTTTCTTACTTGCGATACTATTGAAAGGATGTATTTTTTTCATAATTTATGGGTTGCCAATCCTGTCTAGGAAAATTGAGTTATTAAAAATTTTCATGTTTCAAGAGTTTAAGTTTTCATCAAGTCGGACTTGATATTCCGTAGGGCTAAATTGCTATTGCTAATTTTTTTTTTACTTCTTTTACAACGCCCAGAAGTATAATTTACCATGTACTATATCTTTTTTTCTGTACCTAATCGTTTGAAAATTATTTTTGCTATTTAATTATATTATTTTAATGTTTTATCTGAATTATTTGATTTTACATAAACCACTTTTCCAGGCCAGGATTCAAACCCGCAAATTAGGAAAAAAATACATTTTGTATTATTGCGCCATTCGATAGCGTTGCAAGTAAGAAACAATTTCCAGAAGTAATTATGTGCGAAAAAATTGAGGAAAGCTTATTTTTAGTATTTTATTATCATTCCATACATTTCATGAAAGTATGAGGCAGTTTATCAAAATATAACACTTTTCTAAAGTTTAGTGTATACCATTACTTTCCTAAAATTGTTCCATAGTAGCAACACTATGAAACGGTGCAATAATACAGAATATTTTTTTTTACTTTTTTAACCTTTAACCCTCATTAACTTTTTTCTCCCATGGTTTAGAGGATTTTCGTCATACAATAAAATGACACTTTTTTTAAGCCCTTTCATTTGATATATTATGTCTTATAGTGCTACAAGGATGGGGACTTTTTGCCCCTTCTTCTTTCATCTAAATAAGTTATGGCTTGTGTTCAAACGCTAAACATGCTAGGACGAGACAACAGCATCAGTCTGGTATGGGTTCTAGGCAACGGCAACATCTCCGGCAACATAACCGCGGATGAGCTGGGTAGGCTTTGGGCCAATTGTGTCACGGTGTCATGCCCAGAATCGGTATTTGGAATATCTCCCAGCACTACCAAGAGAGAACTCAAGGAATGGGGCCGCAGCTTAAGTATAAAGCAATGGGCTTCAATCCTAGGCCTTGAGTTTTTATATTTCTATACTTTTATTATTTCAAGATCAAAATTAGCTCGTTTTAGTAACTGAAATTAATTTTTATAAACAAGAAGAAGGAAAATATTGTCAGTTAGGAGCAATTAGCATAATATGTATAGTATTATATATAGTATTATAAAATATGAATTTGCTTTCCTACTCTATCAAATTGGATTTTGTCTGTAATAGTAGTTGTATGTGTGTTAAATAAATAAATAAATGTCGCTTAGGCATTTTTACCTCATATACTATATAGCTCAAAGCGTTGATATACTAAATATACAATTAAAAAAGAAATAATATAATATATCTATGGACGCGTCACACCACGTCAATCTGATCCCGTGGTAAGTTCGCGAAGAACTTGTGTTACGGGTACCAGATAACGGAAGTATATTTAATACTTTTATACTATTGGTACACATAATTAAGATTTTTATTTTATTATACACATATTTAATACACATCCATGATCCAGGAACACAGAAAACTTTTTGTTGCGTCGGCGGGATTTGAACCCGCGACCCCCGGCTTGAGCAACGACACGCTCAACCAACTGAGCCACAGAGGTCGTCATAGAAATAGAACTATACACTTTCTGTGAAATTTACAAGTACATATACAATAAAATATTATACTATAATATACACTATATAATATTATATTAATATATTATTAAAATTTCAAGTAAGAAGTTGAAGGAACAAAAAAGTACATTCAACGATCGAACATTTTCATTCTATCGCAGGCAGAGTGTTCGCTAAGGTTTTCATAATTTATTTTTTACGGCATGTTGTTCCCTATTATTTCAAGAGTAAAATAAACGATTTCGAAATAGCGGCACCGCGGAGAGTGACACAACCTCCTCGTACGAAAGTCAGCGGCTCACTGTCCCGCGCGCCCGCGCACGCACCGCTTACAAATATTTTCACAAAATAATAGTTATTTACGTATATTTTGAAAACAAAACGGTATTTTGAAAAACCCAACGATGAAATGTTAGATAAATATATTCTTCACATTTTCGTAAAAGAACCATCTTTATAGCCGTAGTAGGTAGTAAGTAGATAGAAAAAGAAATCTGAAAACAGGGCTACTTAATTTTAATTTATTTAATATTAATCTTCGTCGTATTAAAAAAATTAACGATGATATTAAAGATGAAGGATTGAAGTGTGAAATGTATATTTTTTTGAATTTTTTTATTCCCATTTTTCGGAGTAGTTAGGACTCAAACTGAGCGATTTAGGGGCTATTTGCCCCTTAAGCAAAAAAAAATTGTCATACTCAAAGAAAAAAATCATCTACTGTATGGGTGACTCTCCGCAAAACGCAAGCTCGCCCATATAAAGAAAAAATTTGAGTAGGTATGGCAATTATTTTCCTGCTAAAACGTCTTTACATAAGCAGTAGATTATATGCCCAAAATATCCGTAACTGATTTTACCGAACCTTATATTATATATGCATAAAGAGATTTTTTTATTAAGAGAGGAGACTGAGAGGGACTCTTGATCAGATGGAAACATGATCCTTATGAGACTGGAGAAGGACTCTTGGACAGAGGAAAACTTGATGCTTATGGTAGACTAGGTCTAGGACTAGGAGACACTCAATTTACGGAGCTTGTATAGGCAATACCTACTATTACAATGGACATGTCAGTAGTATTCATAGCAGCATACTTCTCCAAGTGATAGAATCGTCAGTTTTGAAACTTTTTAAAATTATTTTTGTTGCAATCAAATCTTTATTTTGTAAGTTTTTATTCAGATTTAACAGTTATCTTTATATAAATTATGTTAAAGATGTGTATGAATATAAAACTAAACCCAATGTAGGTAATTTATTTACAGCTTACTTCATAAAACTACACCCGGACACACATGTTACAGTTAGTCGGCCAGAATTAAGGCGCTCTTTCCCTAGAAATACGCTTTTTTCAAAAAATTTTTGAGACGAATGGATATATTTTAGTGCAGCAAAAAAATATATATTAATTTTGATCATATTTGCTAGGGGACCCCTCTCTCTGGCTCTGCCCCCTTAAAATATTTTTAATTCTTGATTAATTATTGAATAGTTCCATAGTCATTATCAAAAAAAGACATGGTACGCAAAAGGGTACCGAACTATACGAGTAGAAAAAGTTGCGTCAAAAATGTTATGTTACAATTAATGCTAAAACACCGCATGAGAATGTAATAATAATAATTTAATTTTAGTGGTCTATTGAGCAAAAAATGAAGGTTAAAACAACATTTTTAAATAACCCTTCTTGACAGTCGGGTAATAACTTTAGTTCTAATTGAGTAATAAGTTATATGGGGATCAATTAGTGTCCCTTAAATAGGGGTAAAAAAATCCCTTGGTACGATTTCCTGTTTTTAGTTTTAGTCAAGGAATAGGGTATTTTCCAAGTTTTTGAAAAGTATGTCAAATTGTTCCTAATACCAAAATACATTAGCAGTTTGAACCATTCTTTGTGAATTTCTTTCTTTTCCTTGCAAATTAGCCTAAAAGTTTAAATTAATATTATAGGCGCGAAAACGCTATAACGAGTTGTCATGACGTCACATTCTTGTAACCATAGAGTATCTTGTAACATTGTAACTGTCATGTGGCAAATTACACTGACATTGCCAAATCCCAGAACACCTACTATTTACGTTATTAAATAAATGTTTTAAGCCTATTAAAAATGCCTTATAAATGGTGCGTAGTGCCAAAATGCACTAATACGTCTATTAAAACACAGGAGAAAATCTTTGTGACCATACCAAAGAACACTGAAATGCGGAAAAAGTGGCTATTACTCACTGACGCATGACGTTAATGATTCTGATGCTGGCTATTCTTTATGGAAATCGGGAGGCCATTAATAAAAGAAGAAGAAGTACAAGAATATGACGTCACATTCCAATCTCGTAAGTTTTTAGTCACGTGGTCAAACGTGAAAAATTCATAATTTTATTTTTGATATTTTATAAAAATCATACATATTTTTGTGTAAAAAGTTGGTTAAATTGGTTTAAATTAATGTTTAGCGATAAAATATCAACAATCTGATGTATATTTTCGTCATAGGATAATACCCTATTGTAAGTATTGTATTATTACTTACAAATTCCTTGGTTTTAGTAGATAAATTAGTTTTTTTTTTCACTAATATTTTATATTATGTATACCTAATAATAATATAATTTATTTGCGTATGTAATATGTTAAAAATTATGCGGTGAGGCAGCACCTTATTGTTATATAGGTATATGTATTGTGCATTTAATTAACGAGTAACGCCTAATAATGCCTATATTAACTAATATAGGCACTAAAAATCCGATACTATAAAACTATAACACGAACATCGTGAAGTTGGCAACGATTTCGAGATTACAAAAGAATAGAGTTCCTAAGTCAATTTGCGAGAAACGGCAAACATATATTTTTAAGTCGACGACACGAGTGGTAAACTCGTTAAATTATCACGTCTATTAGGTAGAATCGCTGGTGCAATTTCATGGTAGAATGCTCTTCCTAAAGCCATTCACTAGGGTACATAGCCAAGAGAATTCCACAGATAATAAAACACTACACCAACCTATGTTACGTCTACTATTCGCCGGAGAATTGTTTTATAGGTATAATTCCTTTATTTACCAAAAGTGTATGATGTAAGGTAAAAACATACAAGAAGAATGTGTTACCAATACTATGCATCACGAAGTATAGATAACAAGGAGTCCGAACGTAATGTTAAAATAATGGTCTCAATTACGGGGACAGATTTTTGCCGGTAGAGCGCGCGACGGTCCGACATGCACTCGTTTGAAATTACGCGGGAAGTTTAAAGTTGCTATTGACAGCTCTGGAAAGATTGAAATCTTATTATATAAAAGTTTTAGGAAATTCTTAGAAACTGTTCTCGAAAAATAGATACCGTAGAACACGGTAATTGCCTAACGGTAATTTAAAAATAATTGTAATAAATAATAGTATTGGCAACACTCGGTATAATAGTATTGGCAACACTTGGTACACGTCGGTCTCGCACGCCTAGCGGCAGAAAAGAGAACTAAGATCTGGTCCTATTATTGTGTACATAATTATTATTAAAAAGCCTATACCGTTCGGACTCCTGGTATCTATGCTTCATGCTATGCATGATAAAACAATGACGTTATAGAGCAAATCCTACTATACCTATTCTACGATAGATATATCCATCCATCCATCCAAATATGAAAGTTTGGAGGATGGATGGATGGATGTTTGTTAGGTACTACTTCAAGCAAAAACTACTGAACTGATTTCTTTGGTATTTGGTAGGTATGCTAATAGTTTAGGTTCTGAATTAAAACATAAGTACCTTGTACTATTATCTATTCTGTGACATAAGCTACTTTTTATCCCGGAAAAATACAGTACCCCCGCGGGATACCTGATATATTTGCGCGGGCGGAGCCGCGGGAAACGGCTAGTACTATTATAAATGTGAAAGTTTGTGAGGATTTCACGCAAAAACTACTGAACGGATTTTGTTGAAATTTGGTATGGTAGTAGTGTAGGCTCTGTAGACAAGAGTCCGAATGTCATGTTGCACCTCGCTGACTGATGTTTTATGAAACGTGTATCTTTTTGTGTAGTGAATAAGGTTCAATTTTCAACAGCTACCTTAAAAATGTACCACCGCGTATCGTCCCGATGTGAACTGACCGTAAGGGTTTTAATGTATTTTAATCCCTATATTACAATATCATCTGAGATCCTTATGATAATAATATCATAATAATATCTATGGACGCTTCACACCACGTCAATCTGGCCCTGTGTTAAGTATCCGAAGAACTAGTGTAAAAACGGGAAGTATATTTAATACTTTTATACTATACATATATTCAAGATTTTCATTATATTATACACATATTTAATACACATCCATGACCCAGGAACACAGAAAAACTTTTTGTTCCTTCGGCGATCCCGCCCGAACGTCGAACCCGCGACCCCCGGTTTGAGCACCAACGCCAACTGAACCACTGAGCCACAGAGGTCGTAATGACCTTCGTGCTAGTTTTATAGCTATTTGCATACCTACTTCATTCTTATTCCTCTCCTCGTCCCCTTATAGAATGTTTCAAAAGAAATGTAGATTAAAATAAACTTAATAAGAAATTAGGAATGAACAATTATGATAATAGGAAATTTAAAAGGATTATAAAATCCACAACAAAAATGTTTAATCTGCATTTTGTCGTCCACAATACGGGAAGACGAATAATAAATATTCTTAGCGAGACAAAACATTTCATTTGTTTCGTGCTATGAAGCTGGCTGAACTCCGTTTCAGCATTCCCCGTTTTACCGCTGATTTTTAAAAGGTTCTCAATTTCTGAAACTAAGGTCGCTTTAAAGCTAAGTAATTTATTTAAATGGGCTATTCTCCAAAGATACCTATTAAGTATGGATGTTTTTCGCTGTAAAAATGTTATGTTATTTTTGTTTCTTCTATTTCTATGGACGCTTTCTCACCACATCAATCTAGCCCCGTGGTAAGTTCTCGAAGAACTTGTGTTACGGAAAATTATATTTAACATTTTTATACATACTAATTACATTATATATTTTATATTACATATATTTTTAAGATTTTTACTACACTATACACATCCATGACCCAGGAACACAGAAAACCTTCGGCAGGATTCGAACCTGCGACCTCCGGCTTGAGCGCCGACGTGCTAACCACTGAGCCGAGATGTTTTTTATTGTAATTAAATAAAATTATAGTATTTAAGAAAGGGCCTGTTTGAAAATCTTCAAATAAGTACGTGTCAAATAGCTTATTCTGAAGTTTTGTCACTTCTTAGATCTTACTTTATATCGAGCGACAGAGACAAAACGTGCAAATATGTTATGTGACGCTTATCAGTAGATCGTGAAACAGTGAGCTGAGTATGGCTGAGTGCTAGTTTTTATCACTACTCGCCGATAAAAAGTTAACGCCCCTAGACTAGGGGCCCTAGTACAAATTGTAGTTAGTGACAAAAATATCGCACTAGGCCCTAAGTAATGCGAAATAAATATCCAAACCTACAAATTACAATTACGTTTCCAGAATTCCTTATAATATTATTATGGGACGTAATTCTGGGGAAGGGCAATCAGAAAGACATAATACTATTTCTGTACCCTTGATGTATTTTTAAGTGCGGTCCCACTTAGCCTTAACGTCCGGCAAACTTAACTATAGGCAACTATAGGCCTACGCCTACGATTTGTATTCACACACAAGTCACAACTGAACCCCAATTCTCGTAGGTACATCTAAGTCTTATAAGTTTCAATTTACTTTCAATGAATTATTATAAATTAACCGTCTGTAATATAGATTCTAGATATTATACGTCTATGATCAATGATCATAGACGTTTAAATAATATAGACGAGGCATGTGACATGTCGAGGCAAAAACTGGGACACTTAAATGGTCCCACTTTTAGGTTACTTTACGGCCATTATGATTTATGACATTTGAGGTATGGTGAAATCAAGATGGCCTTGTATGAAGATTTCGTCAGATCAAATATTAAAACTTGATTTAAATCAAATTAAAACAGTAACAAACTTGCAATAAGTTTATATCATAGATATATAATATTAAAAGGTTTACATATATAAATCCGCCTTCTTGTTCAAGATGTCACATGAGTGTTGTACCTTGGCCAGCTTAAACGACTTTAGGCTAGGACTTTATTATGATTTATGCTCAGAAATCTCTCCGACCGCAAAAAAATTCAGAGCATACAATCATGGGCGTAGCCAGGGGGGGGTCGGGGGTTCAAACAATTAGTCTTTCAGGGTTCATAGCTTAAACAGATAAAAGAAAAAAAAATAGGGGCCCATTATTCTAATGTACATTTTTCTTGAAAACTTGAAACTAAAACCTAGCTACGCCCGTGCATACAATAGAGTTGAAATCGAACACACGAGTGTTGAAACAAATGTCAATGTTAAATGTGTCAGTTGTCGAATCTTGTGTCCGATTTTCAGCTCTATTGTTTTGGTTTAGAGTTCTATATTAATGCTCTGAATTTTCACCGGCGTTGCAGAGAGTACTGAAAATGCAACTCTGCGTACCTATAATACATTACAGTTGAAAATCGAAGTACCGAGTGACGAGCTGTCATATTATATGACATTAACTTTTGACTCAACACTCATGTGTTTGATTTTCAACTCTATTGTTTAAACGCAGAGTTCTATTTTCAATTCTCAGAATTTGCTACGGCTTTCCGAATTCCAGATCAAATTATAGTCCCAGCCATAGATATATAATATTAAAAAGAGGTTGATATGTTATAAACGCGTAAAATAAAAACTCGAATTGGCCCGAGTCGGGCCAATTTTGGTTAGTGTGCTCCGCGAGTAATAGCGTGTTTTGTGTTACTATGCGACGTTGACACATTGACACGCGTCCCATGTCAATGTGTGTCGTGGCACAGAAATATTGTCAGTTTTGTAAGGATATAACGTATCTATGTAATAATTAATCAAAGGTCCCAGCATAATACAATAGAGTTAAAAATCGAACACATGAGTGTCGAGTCAAATACCAATGTCATTTAAATGACAGCTCGACAGTCGAAACTTCCATCTTTAATTCCATCTTTAATTCCATGTTTAATTCACTAGCGCAGAGTTAAGGCGTGACTCCTGTTCGAAACATTACACAGAAAACATGAAACATTGGGGCGTGGCTATACACATTTGTTTAGGAATAGACAATGTTTTTGTTTTCGGAGACGGACGGAAAACATTCCCGCGCGGGTAGAGAGGGGAAGAAATGTTTCATTTCTTATCTAGTGTTCACATCGTTCACATGACACCTAGGTACAGGTTTTTTAGGGTTATAGTTTTGCTTGTTGTGTTTTTTGTGTTTGTTTTTGTGATCGCTCATAATATACGGCCTGACTTAATTAAAAAACACCAATTTTGTCAGTTTTCAATAGAAATGCGTAAAATAGCGCACATATTTATGAGTTGAAAAAAATACTTCTATGAAACACCTAAAGTGGCCTTTTCAGAACCCCTCTTTTCTCCTAGATTCTACACCTACAATCACTAAAACTGCGAGCGCTAATACGTCTTCCTCGTCGGAACTTAGATCGTGTCTGGACAAAATGTTTTGTTTCGACCAAAAACATTTTCTGTATAGTGCGTTTCATCAAATAGTTCCTTTGCCGTTATGTTGGTAATAGTGTTTTCCAGTGTTGCTAATTCCATATTTAATCTTACCTATAATATTTAGGGAAAAGCATATTTGAAATTTTTAATTACTACTTTGATTTATTAAAATTCCTAACAAATATTAATCAATACATAGTATAAAACAAAGTCGCTTTTTCTGTCTGTCTTTATGTATGATTTTTTAAAACTACGCAACGGATTTCGATGCGGGTTTATTAATAAATAGAGTGATTCAAGAGAAATTATCAGTGTATCTCTACTATATTATGCATCTTATATACTATATTATATGTATATAACATGCATATTATAGTAGAGATACACTGATAATTTTAGAGGTTTGTAAAGTCGTAAATAAACACATTTTTTGCGCTTGCATTGCAAACGCTGGCTGAACTCTACGAGATAGATCAAAATAACATTAATTTGATCTATCAGGAAAAGGTCTATAAAAAGTCTGCGATGGTATTTATGCCTATTGTATATCTCTTAGGGATGACCCACAATAACCATTTTTTAACCTTTAGTTTTTACGAGAAATAATGGCTTATTTCCGAAGTGATTTTAAGCAATACAGCATTAATCCTAATCCAATTAAGTACCTTAAATTCATTGTAAATTTAATATCGGTAAATATTATCCTATACAGCATTTAATTAAAATGAATATTTTCGAAGATATTACAGATTTAAAATGCAGGGACATAGTAAGTACAATGCGCGGCACTATTGGCCTCCCAAGTTAATTGCTAAAGAAGTTTTTTCTCCAAGAACACTATTCCACGCGGGCGAAGCCGCGGGCAAAAGCTGGTTAATAATAAACAACAATAATATATAATATTAGAGGAAGGGTACCTACTGCATATGTATGTGTCAAAACTACTGCACCAATTTTGATGAAATTTGGTGCAGTTATAAAGTAGACCACGGAGAAGGACATAGGCTACTTTTTATCGCGGGAAAATGTACGGTTCCCGCGTGATACTATATTTACGCAGGTAGAACCGCGGGCAAAAACTAGTTTCATACAAACTAACATCTCAAAAGTTTTTTTTAATTGACAGGAGAGTTATAAATAATAAATAATTTTAGTAACATTTTATTAAGTAAAGGTATTATAAGGTACTGAACGAGTAATTATTCTCTGCAGCTGGTAACCCTATTTAAAAGCGGCAACACGAGCTTGAACACATCTAAACGGAATTATCGGCGACTCATTACGTTTTTCACGTTCACAAAAGTCTTTCACCTTCAACACCATTCTTCTTTCACCACTTTTCAACGTTTTGGGCATGATTAACGGTTAGAAAACATAGTAAAATCGCTAAAAACAGGAGGAGCTCCTTCGCGTGTTTATATCTTTGACAGACAGTGGTGCCAACCTTACGGCAAAGGAACTATTCGATGAAACGCACTTTAGCTGGAGACAGCTTGTGTATGAAAACAAATGTTTTTGTTTCATGTTTTCTGTGTAATGTTTCGAACAGGAGTCACGCCTTTATATTTTCAATCATGAAGCATAGATACCAGGATTCCGAACGGTATAGGCTTTTCCATAGTAATTATGTACACAATAATAGGACCAGATCTTAGTTCTCTTTTCTGCCGCTAGCTGTGCGAGACCGACGAGTACCGAGTGTTGCCAATACTATTATACCGAGTGTTGCCAATACTATTATTTATTACAATTATTTTTAAATTACCGTTAGGCAATTACCGTGTTCTACTGTATCTATTTTTCGAGAACAGTTTCTAAGAATTTCCTATAATTAGATTTAAATCCACGTTTCTCTTAATATTTTCTTCCAGAGCTATCAATAGCAACATTTAAACTTCCCGCGTAATTTCAAACGAGTGCTTGTCGGACTGTCGCGCGCTCTACCGGCAAAAATCTGTCCCCGTAATTGAGACCATTATTTTAACATTACGTTCGGACTCCTGGTATCTATGCTTCATGTTTTCAATGCTCAAAATTTTCTACGACCTTCCGGATTCCGGATCCCAAGGGATTCCCAACCACAATTGGGAGTCCCAACTCCCAGCCTTAACGCGATGGTTTTCAGCTTAATTAGCCTGACTCACGGTCCAACCTGCAAATCCAACAGTAATGGCTGTCATTAGGGTCAAATTGTCAATAGAGTCAATCATATAAAATCTTACATGTCTATGAGTCCGCTTTGAGGATGTGATATTCGATTTGCAGAACTGTGAGTAAGGCGCTTAAATAAAGCGCCATACTCATAGTCCAGCCTGCAAATCCAGGGCTGCGGACTTGTTTAAACATGTAAAATGATTGACACTTTTAACCTTTCTTTTGACTGTATCTATCTAAGTATTTTGGTATCTATACTTCGTGCTTTTGACACTAAACTTGTTTTGACAAAATCTTCCATTTTTTATTCTATTGTATTAGCGCCTCTAGTGGGTAGATAGAAGTCTTTAGGGTAGACCGTTTGATTCGCACTCGAGAGAGTGCAGGTTTGATTCCCAGGTTGTGGCGTGGCGAAACCCGCACATGATTGGCCCCAGACGAATTGACCAGTCAATCCTGACTCTAGGCTGTTGAGGCTGACTTAAGTTGTAAGAATGCCGTAGCCCGTATGTGCTTGGGCAACCATATGACATTTAAAAATCGACTGTCCCAGGCACTGCAGTACCTATTATTTTCAAGAGTGGTTACTTCGCTCGGAGAATACATAAATAATTATCATTCAATAACGGATGAAAAGGTCTAAGGCTGGGACTATATGCAACGGAATCCAGTAGGCCGTAGAGAATAGGGTATTATCCTATAATGAAAATATACATCAGATTGTTGATATTTTATCGCTAAACATTAATTTAAACCACTTAAACCAACTTTTTACACAAAAATATGTATGACTAGCTTTTGCCCGCGACTTCGTCCGCGTGGAATAGTGACTTCCGGCAGAAAAGTATAGATAGCTGAGAATAAGTTAATGTATTGATAATATTGTTTAGATTAAGTTAATGTAAAACTAAATAATTCTACTTTCGAAATATTTAACACTACCAAAATAACTAATAAACTAAATTAACTAAACTACTAATACTAACAAAACCTCTATACCTATTTCATAAAATAAAGACAACAAAACAAATCTAATAATAACCTATTCAAAAACTAAAAATCGCGCTGATAAGCACTAATAACTATAATTGTCTGTCAATAAGGTCGAACAATCTGAACCTCCTATCGCTTCAACAGCCAAATATTGTATGAAGTTCGCACGCGGACGCCTTTTTATACCTCCCGCCGCGAAGCGCGTCGAGCGCGGCAACTGATACACAAAAATAATCCTTATTGCATGATTCTGTATTCACGCGCGATGACTTATTAGTGTATTTCATGTATAACTTTGGTGTTTTTACACCGATTTACATGATTCTTTTTTTATTGAATAAGTAATAATGTTAACTTTTTTTAATTAGGGATGAGTGAGAGTGTTGTAAACGTAATTAGACCAATATAATCAGAAAGCTCCGAATTGCTAAGCTACCGGAAGTTTCACGTGCTATTGTGAGTCAACCATATAACATAGACATTATGCTGTCAAGAAATATTTTTATATACCTAATATTAAGGAAAATATTTCCGTCATACGTGATTTCTATGCAGCTCTAACCATTAAGTCTGCACACGCGGTGGAAGCTTAAAAAATGGAGTAACTTCTCCCGTTTTCCCAATATATCCCTTCACTGCTCTGCGCCTATTGATCGTAGCGTAATGAAAAGTATACTATAACCTGCCCAGGAGTATGAAGAATAATTGTGCTAAATTTCATTAAAATCCGCCGAGTAGTTTTTGTTTCTATAACGAACATACAGACAGACAGACAAAAATTTTACTGATTGCATTTTTGACATCAGTAGCGATCCCTAATCACCCCCTGATAGTTATTTTTTAAAAATATTTCATGTACAGAATTGACCTCTCTACAGATTTATTATAATATAGATTTTTATAAAATATCAAAAATAAAATTATGAATTTTTCACGTTTGACCACGTGACTAAAAACGCACGAGATTGGAATGTGACGTCATATTCTTGTACTTCTTCTTTTTTTTTAATGGCCTCCCGATTTCCATAAAGAATAGCCAGCATCAGAATCATTTACGTCATGCGTCAGCGAGTAAAATCAACTTTTTCCGCATTTCAGTGTTCTTTGGTATGGTTACAGATATTTTCCCCGGTGTTTTAATAGACGTATTAGTGCATTTTGGCACTGCGCACCATTTATTAGGCATTCTTAATAGGCTTAAAACATTTATTTACAAACGTAAACAGTAGGTATTCTGGGATTAAGTGTAATTTGACACTTGACACTTGACAGTTACAAGAATGTGACGTCATGACAACACATTATAGCGTTTTCGCGCCTATAATATTAATTTAAACTTTTAGGCTAATTTGCAAGGAAAATAAAGAAATTCACAAAGAATGGTTCAATCTGATAATGTATTTTGGTATTAGGAACAATTTGACATACTTTTCAAAAACTTGGAAAATACCCTATTATGAGCACTGAAAATAGAACTCTGTGCTAATACAATACAGTTGAAAATGGAAGTTTCGAGTGTCGAGCTGTCATATATGACATTGACATTTGACTCGACACTCGGATGTTCGATTTTCAACTATAAATATACCCTGTCAAGCGTCGATTGCCGATCTATTTCAATGCTCAGAATTTTTCACGGCCTTCCGGACTCCGATGCCGTATAGTCCCGGCCTAAAGTTTCTATTAAATTTCAGATATATTATATTTTCAGTGCTCTGAATTTTCACCAGCATTTCGGATTCTGGAGTACATAGTCCTAGCCTTAGAACTACATATTATAGGTACTGTACGTTTATGATGTGTACTGTAAATTGAAAATGAATCCTTTTTAAGAAAATATTAATCAAAATCTGTGATCAAAATCAACTTTAATTTTTGCCTTTGTTCTTTGAAAAAAAAAAATATGGTGTTGCCAAGTAGGTACTAAGGTGTTGCTGGTGCAAATAATAATTAATTTTACGAGCCATGAAGCATAGATACCAGGAGTCCGAACGGTATAGGCTTTTTAATAATAATTATGTACACAATAATAGGACCAGATCTTAGTTCTCTTTTCTGCCGCTAGGCGTGCGAGACCGACGAGTACCGAGTGTTGCCAATGCTATTATACCGAGTGTTGCCAATACTATTATTTATTACAATTATTTTTAAATTACCGTTAGGCAATTACCGTGTTCTACGCTATCTATTTTTCGAGAACAGTTTCTAAGAATTTCCTAAAACTTTTATATATTAAGATTTCAATCTTTCCAGAGCTGTCAATAGCAACTTTAAACTTCCCGCGTAATTTCAAACGAGTGCATGTCGGACCGTCGCGATCTCTACCGGCAAAAATCTGTCCCCGTAATTGAGACCATTATTTTAACATTACGTTCGGACTCCTTGTTATCTATACTTCGTGTTACGAGCGTCGATTTTGAATTGACATTTCGCGGCGTCCTAACAGCTGTTCGACCATTGCTGTGATAAAAGCACGATTTCCTATCGGATATTTGAGTTTCCACGTGTTTTATTAACCATACAGTTTAGTGAATTAATAAAAATCGACGATGGAGGAAGATTCAGGAGTCAAAGGTATGTTAAAGAAACAGCATAAACATTATTTGCAGCACGTTTATTCAAAGCGTGCATCATGGTTAGTGCGCGTTACTTTGATTTTTCCTTGAATAAGTAGGTTTCTTGAATATTATTTTCTTTTTCATACAGTAAGTTTTAATTAAGATGCATATCTCTGCCCTTCTACTTACTCCGAGACTACAAAGACTTATCCTTTTTGCGCAAAATAATCATTTTTCCTTTAATAAATAATTAATTAATCGTTATGAATGTTAACAATATTAATATAGTACCCTAAATTATAATCCATCCAGGGAAAATGCTTCTTATATTTATCATAATTTTCACTTTAATAACTTCAAAAAAGTGAACTTGGAACATTATTAGTTGTATTTCTTATTGCATAATATTAAAAGTTGTTTAAAGCCAGAAATTCATAATTGCATTATTTCCTTAACGGGAACACCAAAAATATAAGATACATGAACAAAATGATAATACCTATGTTAAATGTACACTTTCGTTATTTTCACACATTTTACTTTTTGTGTAAAATTTAGCACCAGTAACTCGGTTAAGGAGAAGGTTGTCTGTTGAGCAGTCTGAAGAGAGCAAATCTCCCGCACCCAGCACACCAACTAAAGCTAGGAGAGCTAGAAGAAAGCCAGAATTAGAACTCATTGAAGAAAACAGTAAGTTATTGATAAGTTCAAAAGTTGTAACATTTTTCTGCTCTATCGAAGTTAAAATTATTAAGTATTAGAAAGCTCCTTATTAATAAAAAACATCTCCAAAAACCTGAAATATTCATAATTGATTTTTAGAGATGATTTACTGCTTAAGTGAAAACATATAGGCAGAAAAATAATTGTCATACTCAAAAAAAATCTGCCATCAACCATGCATCTGGCCAAAGTAAAGATATATATTAACACCATGGTTACACTAATCCATGAGCAGTTTTTATCTGTCAAGTGGCTTTTCCAATTTATCAGACAAAGATCAATATAGAATGCGTATCCATAGTTTAAATATTTTATTAATAAAGGGGATATAGTTTGTTTAAAGTGTGATTAACTATTTATGTAATGTTACTATTGTGTTTTGAGAATGCCGTATGTTCTTGGGCAACCATACAACATTTAAAAAACCACCTGTTCCAGGCACTACAGTATTTCAAGAGTGGTTACTTCGCTCGGAGAATAGATGAAAAAGGCCTAAGTTTAGTAATGTTACTAATTATAGCAAGTAACATTTTTAAAATATGATAAATATGTTAAGAGATATTAAATGAAGTAGATGTAGTATTTTATTTCTTGACTAAATTACTTCAAGCATATTAAAATTTGATACTCTAATGTTGGTAATATTTTTTAAGCCAACAACCTTGTATTTTATGTACATCTTAATGTCTGATAATTAAATAACATAGATTTATCATTATTATCTAAGCCCCCAGACATCCATTGCAGAACAAATTATGTCTCCCGCATTTGTTACATAACATGGTTTCCATGGACAAAATGTTTGTTTATACAGGTGCAGCAAAAACAACTCCGTTGAAAACAGTTGCAAAAGAAATAGTAGAAGAGGAAAAGCCAGTAACACCATCAAGACGAAGCGCGAGGATTAGATCTAATACCAGCATTGTGTCAGAGACAGCAGTGGTAGATTCACCTAGAGCTAAAAGGGCAGCTAGAAGATTGTCACAAGTTGGTTAGTAATTTGTTATTATGCTCTTTTTAACTACCCAATGTTTTTTTTAAGTGGAATACAAAGACAACTGTTTGTATTTAATTTTTTTTATCATGTCAGTTTTTTTTTTTTTTCATCTTTATGAAGGTTAAAAGTAAAACACACTGGATAATTTAAATCTGCTTATTACAGGAAGTGATACTGAAGGCCCGACAACACCAGCAAGACAAACTAGGAGAACAAGGAAAGATTCTACCTCTAGCATAGACAAAGGTATGCTAACTTTTCAAATGATTTTTTCTTAATTTGCACAATTGAAATAAATTTATTTACTTTTGGCCATTGGTAACAAGAACAAGTAATTAAATGGCATGGTTGAACTTTTTTATCCTTAATATTATTATTATATCCTTTATTAATCTGTAGTATATTTATTTTTCAGCTGAAAGTCAGGTTTCTGTTAAACAAAATACAATACCAGAACTTATAACTGAAGAAAATGAGGCAAACAATAAACCGCCAGTATCCCCTTCAATTGAAGAAACAAATGAAAGTAGTAAGACTGTTCGAAAAAGCCCAAGGTTGCAAGAAAAGAAAGGAAGAAAAAGTGAAACAAGTCCTGAAAAAACTAAAAATGAGGATTTTAATAAAAGCATAAACAATTCAGACCAGGAAACTAAAGAGACAGAGAGAACTGAAGCCTCTGTTAATCAGGCCTCTAAAACCAATGATGTAAATATTCAATCACCAGTAAAAAAAACTGAAAGGCTTTCAATAGGTAGTGCTGAATTGCTTAAAAGTATAAGTGCCAAACCAAGTCAAAAAACATCTAGCTTAAACAAAAGCACATCAGCTCTTATAAACTTAACTGAAAGTAAAAGGTCACGAACTAAATCATGTACTGTATCAACATTATCTGCAACAGCTAATGATAATACGTTTTATAGTGATAGTGAAAGCACCAATAAACATCGCAAGAGTAACAACCGTACACCACTAAAACAGTTAAATATTTCTGGATCTAATAAATCTTTAAAGAAAAGTACAAACAAAGAAAAATCATTTACAGAAACTACCAAAAATGATACTAATACACAAAAAGAAAAATCTGACCCTTGTAATGACAACAGTAATGATATTCAAAATATTTTTAAACAAAACCCTAGTTCTGACATGCAAGTTACTATTACATTTGAAGACAGTGACTCGAATCCTGAAAGATTGAACAGAGCAGAGGATGATCAATGTGTTCCGGAAGTAGACCACATTAATGAAAACTCTAATAAATTTAGTACCACAAATAAAGACAATAGTACTGCAGAAAATAACCCAATAAATGATACCTGTGAGCCTATGGATGTAGATGAAACCATACCAGATCATTTGCTAATTGATCATTCTCAAAAAATTGAAAACAAATCAATGCAAAGTCCTCAAAAATCAAAAAGGAAGTCATCAATTGGACAAAACTTAGATGCTGTTGAAAGCCATAATAAAAGTAATTCTGTCTTGTCTGACCAGAAAAATATTTCATCATCTGAAACAAATATATCTAAACAAAATACATCTAAAGAATCAAAACGGAAATCGTCTATAAGCCAAAGTTTAAATGAAAGTGAAAACCAAAATAAAAGTACTCTTGTATTATCCCACTTAAAAGACATATCCGAATCTGAAACAAATAAGTCATCAAAATCACCCCAACAACTAAATGATAAAAGACATTCTAATTCATCCACTGTTTTAAATATTACACAAGAAAATATTGTTACCAATAAGAACCTCTCATTGTGTTATTCAACTAGTACCCCTTTGCAACAAAAAGGTAGTAGAAAAATAAATGTGAATGCATCTAATATAAAATCTCCTGGTGAGAATAAACTGTTAGTCAGTAAAACAAAGGACTCAGATTCTGAGAGTGATTCTTCTGAATCGAATGAAAATAAAGGAAATCTGAATGTATCAAAAAAACAAAAATATGATAGTTCTGAAAGTTCTGATGAATCATCTCAAGAAAAGAGTAATTTAATGGACGATGAAGCTGAGGATGCAGGACATGATTACGAGTCAGGCGATAGCCAGGATGAAGACGAAAGAAAAGAAGCCTTAGCAAATGAAATTAGAGAAAAAGGAGAAACACTTACCTCCGATGAAGAATTTTCTGATGACTCGGACTATGAAAAAGATTCATTTATAGTAAGTTCTGCCGAAGAAGACAATGAGCTATTAGAAGGAACAGAAGACGATCTATCTATGAGTGACAACGAACTTAACATGTCCAAAAAATCGAAACAAAAATACAACGAAAGAAAACTGAAAGAACAGAAAAAAGCGTCAAGGGAAATGTTCGAATCACGTCATCAAATAAGTAATTCAAAAACAGAAAAGAAGAAAAAAAGAATACAACTGAACTCAAGCTCAGAATCAGAATCCGATAATGAAGTTAAGAAAACTTCAAAGGCAAAAACTGGACAAATTTTAGATTCTAGTGCAGATATTACGACAAACAGTCAAAGAAATACGTCTAATAAAAGAAAATCGCAATCTATTAGCTCATCAGAGTCTGATTATGAAATTAGCAAACCATTTAAAGTAAAAAATAAGCAAAGATTAGATTCAGAAAATATGAACATTTCAAATAAAGATAATACCAAAATGTCTAAAAGAGAAAAAACACCATCACAATCAATTTGCAATGAAAGCGTAGGCAATAATGAAAAAGAGATGTCAATCAATTTAGATCATGTTGCAAATGAAAGTGATCCATTATCACAATCTATTAAAATAGAACCTAAGACTCCCCTTAAAGAAAATAATATGTCAGTAGCATTTATTGATGCACAGAACAATACTAATGTGTCCATCACGGAAGGTGATAAATTAGACCCCTTAGCGCCGCCGGTTGCAAACAATGATGATAATGATGACTCTTCTATGAGCAGCGATAGTGATACTGAAAGAATTGTGCAAGATTATGATTCAATTTTGCGGGACTTAAATAAAGACAATAAAATTAAATCTGTTGATACATCTTTGAATTTCGAAAAGAAAACAAAAAAGAAAGACAAAGACCCTATTGTTGATCAACTTAATCTTACTCAAGTGAAAGGCAAGAAATCTAAAAACCAATTGGAAGTTACCAAAAAAGAAAAAAGTAAGGAAACCAAGGTGTTGCAAGCTGATGATGATGATGAAAGCTCATCATCATCTGAGTCTGCACTTATGAATTTGTTATTCTCTGAAGAAAGTAATCATTGTGATGAGGTGAACACTAAAAATGCAGATGACAGTAGCGACTACATTCCTCTTAAAAGAGTTGCTGGCAAAACTGATATTCATGATTCTGGTAAGTATTTATATACAACATACATTTGGTAACTAATGCAATACATAGTTAACCATCTCATGATATGATATTTTCTAAATCCTTAACATATTTCATTCCAGGCACCGGCATACAGGAGAATTGTCACTCAAACAAAACTCCTAAAGATAAGAAAAACAAAAACCGAACACTCTCTGACGCTAGTTTTACACAGGAAAGAGGTATGATAAAAGATGTTTTTCAAAATGATGTTTGTTTCATAAATTATGTCTAAAAACTAACTTCTTCATAAAATTTAACATTGGTTGACAAGATTGGTCCATACTACGTAATACCGCAACCAAATGCATATACTTACGCATAAACTACTTGTAAAAGGTTTTTTGTTAATAATATCTATGGATGCTTCACACCACATCAATCTTGTCCCGTGGTAAGTTCTCGAAGAACTTGTGTTTCGGGTACCAGACAACATAAATATATTGAATACTTTTATACTATACACATATTTAAGATTTTTATTATATTATAATATATGTCACCGTAAAATTGTAAAAACCGTTAGATTGTAATATAACTAGTGAAATTGTTAAAATGTTTATAGACTTCCGACGCGAATATTCTGCATATAATTTAACACATTATTTTTCGTTAGATTATAAATATATAGTTTTGAATCTTTCAACATATTTTTACAATCTCGTTAGTTATTTTACAGTCTAAAGGTTTCTACAATTTTACGGTGACATATACATATTTAATACACATCCATGACCCAGGAACACAGAAAACTTTTTGTTTCAAAGTCAAAGTCAAAGTCAAAAATTTTTATTCAATGTTGGTATTTTTATACACTTATTGAACGTCGGTATACATGATGCCTACCACCGGTTCGGGAACTAGCCCGGCGAGAAGAACCGGCGTAAGAAACTCGCGCGGGGCCATCTTTTACCAAAAAGATGGAAAATTGTTCTTTTAAAATAAAAAAATGTATAACAATGTTATGACTAAAACTATATAACTAGAATACAATAGTATATGGAAGTAGCCTTGCAGGGGGCCACCTCATTCCCAAGGTGTGCTATCATTCATGAAATCATTAAGTTTATAATAAGCTTTACTACACAAACGTTCTTTGATTACTTTTTTAAATTTATTGGTTGAAAAATTTTGAACGTTTTCTGGGATCCTATTGTATATACGTATACATTGGCCTTTAAACGAATTCTTTACTTTACTAAGTCTAGTCACTGGTACATAAAGCTTATTCTTATTTCGAGTATTTCTATTGTGGGTGTCACTTTTTTTTTTGAATAGGCTTACATTTTTTTTAACATATGGTACATTTGATAGAATATACTGAGAAACTACAGTTAAGATCCCAGTTTCCTTAAACTTATCTCTTAATGAAGTGTTGGGGGCCAGCTTGTAGATTGCCCGAACAGCTCGCTTCTGCAGCACAAAGATAGTATTTATATCTGCAGCATTGCCCCATAGCAGAATGCCATAGGACATTATACTGTGGAAGTAACTAAAATACACAAGCCTTGCTGTGTTTTCTTCTGCAAAATGTCTTATTTTACTTACTGCAAATACTGCTGAACTAAGTCTGTCGGCCAATCCAGCAATATGAGGGCCCCACTGAAGTTTCGCGTCTAATGTAATACCTAAAAAGACGGCTGTATCTACTAGTTCCATACCTTCCCCATTTAATAGCACATTGGTTTTAGTTTGCCTTACATTCGGCAACGTGAACTTTATACATTTAGTTTTTTTGCTATTTAACAAAAGATTATTGACACTAAACCAGTGTACTATTTTTAGAAGAGCATTATTTACTTCGTCATAACACGAGTTTTGGCGATTAATATTAAAAGTAAGTGACGTATCATCGGCAAATAATACTATTCCGTTTTTTTCATTAATAAGGTATGGTAGGTCATTTATATAAATCAGAAAAAGAAAGGGTCCTAAAATTGACCCTTGTGGGACCCCCATCTCAATTTTAGTACCTGTGGATCTTTTTCCATTTATCTCAACTCTCTGAATCCTATTTCTTCGGTGGTGTTCAAAACCGTGACCCCCGGCTTGAGCATCAACACACTCAACCACGGAGCCACAGAGGTCAAGAGTGCTCAAACTTTAAAATAAAAATAAAATAATCTAAGTACACAATTTTTATAATATTTTAAAGGATATTCTATGACATATACAATAAATATTTTTAGCCAAATGGACGCTGTGACTCTGCTGGAGACCAATTTTTGACATCTTCGCATAAATAGGGCTCAATTTCATGAAAAACCGCCCAGGTTTGTTATGTATGTTAGATTCTTTGCAACAACAATTCACTTTGGTTTGTCTGCGTTTACTAAAAGTTTTACGAAGTCACTCAGAAAGTACAAAAAAAAATTAATCGAGCCGTGTTACATTCACACAACCACAAACTTCTCATACAATTTGAATTTTTCGCGCGCTGTATGGCAAGTTGAAGTTACACGTTTGTGAGATCCATGCATCTTAGGCCACTTGAAAACGCCATAAATTGGATGCAATGCACTGAACGTATGTGTTACGGTGCTCCCTCGCCTGGAGCATTCGCGTGTAATTTAACTTTATAAATTCGACTTTGAACATTTCATTACAATACTACCTCCCTGACTGACGAGCATTCGCATGTATGTTTGGATATGTAACGTTACATTACACGCGAATGCTTCAGGTGAGGATGCACCTTTAGGCAAATGGAGAAATAATTTAATAGCTAACTTTTTTATACATTGTTTTAATATGCAGTTTTCTATAATAAATTGTCCTAATTAAATTGTCATTCATTCATTCATATAATCACGCCTCTTTCCCATAGGGGTAGGCAGAGACCGCCTCTTTCCCGTCGGGGTAGGCAGAGACCACTTCTTTCCACTTGCTACGATCCTTACATACTTGTTTCGCTTCGTCCACTTTCATTCATACCATCCATTCCTCCTCTTACATTCAACGTAGCGAAGCGGCTCTCCATGGGCCACTTTTCGCCTCCGCGAGAACGAGACGTGATGGGTGGCGAATCGCATCGCCGCCATTTTGGATAATTAAATTAAATTGTACAATCAGCTTTTAAGCTTTATAGCAGTTGGGATGTTGATTTATTTCTGTAAGGAGCTACTCCCATTGGAATACATACCTTTATAGTCTACTGCTGACTATTCGGGGCAAATATGTTTCGTCTCTTTTTTTTGTCATGACAAAAAAAATGGCAATAACATTTATTTAGTGTTATTGCCAATTTTTAGAGCTATAGCTATTTTAACGATAGTCCCACAATCAAAGTTCGAGCATCCCTATTGAAAAATCTTTTACATACTACTTTTAATTTTGATTTCCAGACGCTGATGATTCCGTCATGAACAAATCAACTAACAAAACGCCAAAAAGTGACAAGAAGAAAAAACAAAAGAAAATTTCAGAATCTCAAGCAACAGACATCAGTAAGTTGTGATTTTTTTTATATTTTAAATTCCCATGAACTTTTGCGTAATACCTATTCAATGCCCGCATTCGTTCACGTAGAAATCCACTGAAACCGAACATTTCGTCACGATAAAAAGTAGCCTATGTCCGCCTCAAGGTCTAATGTATTAAATTTCTATTTGTTTTGTGGTTAAAGCGTGATTGCTAAACATTTCTCTGTTCTTACTTTTTTACATTACTATGGAGTAAGTATGGATTAAAATAAAGTAAAAATCTCAATGTCATTTGGGCATACTTGTTTTTCATATATTGTTACTTCATTTATATAGAGAAATGATTATTGGTTCAGGGCCATGACCAATGTGGTTTTACTGTACATGATATTATGATGGTTTTTAACTTATTATTACAGACTCTGATGATGGAAGTCTTAAGTTTTTCATTGATACGGAGGGTTCTAGTGCTCAAAACATTTCCATGGAAAAAAAGTCACTTAATAGAAGCAAAACATCAGTATCTGAAAAGGGTAAGTCGTTACGTACCTTGAAGTTATCTTGACTAGAAACTAAAATAAAAAGAAGATTTTGTCTGTAACCTAGTTCCTAATCATAGTCGTATATCACGCGGGTAGCGTTTTGCTGGATTAAAAAGCCTAGCCTAGCCTAAGTCCGTCTCTATGATCTTATCTATTCCTGTGCCAAACACCAAACGCAGTTCAATTATCATAATAATATGTATTTAAACGCGTAAAATAGCACACATACTTAAAGTGGCTTTTTCAGATCTGCAGTAGTTTAGGCTTGATTGTGTAACAGACAGACAGCGTTAATTTCGCATATTTTATAAAATACCCCCTTACTAAAAAAATATTTTCACAATGGATGGATGGCTGTTTACAATATTGATGAACTTGTCTGTGAATTGACTTAACATTGAATAGCTTGTCCGTTGTATGAATATTTTATTAGTTATAGAATGTTTTATTTTGTTTTTTCAGACAATGACTCAGATTCAGAAGCCCCAATGGAGGTTTCGTTCAAAAAGGATAAGAATCAATCAAACTCCAAAATAGACGATTTAGATGAAGGTGTGTATTGTTGTCATAATTATGTACTGTATTAAGCTAGTAGGACTATTTTACTAATATTACATTCTTTTTTTTTTATTGTGTTTGTTACTGTTTAAAGGCGCGTCTCCTGCTCGTGCTTTTTCGAAACATTACACAAAAACATCGAAACATTGGTGCGTATACACATTTGTGTACACATACAAAATGTTTTTGTCTTTCGAGACGGACGGAATATATTCCCCGCGGTAAGAAGGTAATACGGATGTTTCATTTCGTAACAACTGACACACCACTCACATGACCATTATACATAAAAATACGGAAGAAATCCCAAACCCAAATCGGTCTTCTATTCGTAACTCCTGATAAATATTAAATTACGGGTCAGTAAATATGGCGTAACTCGAAATCTGAGGGTCAATTCTACTAAGTAAAACCTGCACTAATACAATTACAATCAAGTCCCGATACATTAAAACCGGTATTCTCATAAACGATAAAGTAGCGTGAAACGCGTTACGTTATTAATTACTCGTCATTGATAACGTTATTGATCCAGACGACACAAAATCAGTTTATGATAACAAGTCGCTTCCCTTATAATACAATCAAATTAAAATGAAAGTCGACTATAAATACGTGAATTGAGGTTCTGTCTTCCCCCAGACACTGTAACTGCGAGTACGTCTTCCTCATAGGAACTCATGATATTTTCTACACAAAATGTTTTCTTTCAATTTTCTGTAGCTGCAGACAGCTTGTTTATGAAAACAAATGTTTTTGTTTCGTGTTTTTTTTTGTAATGTTTCGAAAAAAAAATGAGCAGGAGTCACGCCTTAATGTCTACTACATTCAGTACAGATCCAATTTAATCCAAACGTAAACAAAAATATTAAATTCGACCAAAATAATTTAATGAAGGTTTTTGTTAATTTTTTCTGTCGTTAGAGGGCAGACCTAACTCAAAAAACTTTGTGTCAAAAAACTGTTAGATATCACGAATTTTAAAACCCTCATTGTTTATTATTGCACTGTAAGTGACATTTAGAATGGTAGCGTTATAGGGCGCTATTATTTTTTTATTAACGTTAAGATTATATTGGTTCTAAATAGTGATGTGCCGGATCGTTAAAAATGTATATCCGCGGATACGGATCTGAATACGGATATTTGGTGTCAAGATCAGCGGATACGGATACGGATCTTAACTTTCTTATGCAGTCGGTGTCGGTGCGCGCGACCTTCACACATGTTTCGACTTGCATTGCACGGCGGTTCTTTCTTTTGTTTTGTTTATAGTTAAGTGTGACAGCATAGATAACGTTTGTTTGGTATTGGTACATGAGTTTGAAAAAAATGTCTACAAAGAAGTTTAGTAGTGTAATTTGGAATTATTTTGTGTTAGTAAATTATGAATGTGCAAAGTGTAAAATTTGTGATGGAAAGTATTCCCGTAAGGGTAAAGGCACAACTTCTTTAAAAATCATTAACAACGAAAAGATCCTCAAGAATATTATCTGTATTGAATTTAATAGTTTTTTATTGCTAGTTGCTACCTTAATCAGTAATCACCTATTTAAAGAATTCATCTATAATTTTAAAATTGATAAGGTAAATAGATCCGTAAAAGATCCGCCAAAAAGTAACGGATACGGACACGGATACGGATCTTTCTTCTGCCTCGGATATCCGCGGATACGGATACAGATACGGATATCCGGCACGTCACTAGTTCTAAACGGAGTATACAAAAGGTGTATAGCATACTTTATTAATTTAGAAATTAATTTACTTCTAGGGTCTTTGAACCTATCAAGCAGCATTAGCAGTAGCAAAAAGAAAAAGAAACAGAACATGGATAATACAACCACAGAGACAAAAGGTACTTTTATTGATATACTAGCCTTTTTCGCCCACATTAAATCTTAACAAATTTTTTATGCAAACCTTTCTCAAGAATCACTGTCTGTTGGTGAAAACCATATAGAAATCTTGCAGTAGTTTTTGAGTTTATCGCGAAACAGGCAGACAAACGCGGAATTTTTTTATAATATGTAGTGATTTATAAAATATAATGTATATTTTTTTGTATATGAAACTTATTTTTATAATTTTCTTTTAGATACATCAGAAAGTGCTAAAAAGAAAAAGAAGAAAATATCTATTTCATTCAACGAATCCTTAACAACTGCTGAAATAGGTAATGTATAAAAAATATTAAAAATATTGTGATCCATAAGGTTTTTTCGTTATTATTAATAATAAAGTAGATTATTATAAAAAATCACTTTTCATTTTTATTTTCAGACAATATTGAATCTACAAAAACATTAAACGTAAATACTCCAGGAAGTGGAAAGAAGATACGAAATAATTCTAATGTTGACGCCAGAGATGAGATAGGTATAAATTATATGTTATCACAAAAATAACTAAGTTTTATAATTATTATTTCAAATCATAAAGTACGAAAGTATGTGATACCCGATATTGGAACAACTTATTTATTTCCTCTCATTTTTATCTTATTTATGCTTATTTGTTTATTTTTATTGTTTTAGATGCAGTCGAGTTATCAATTAATAAATCAATTTTTAAAACTCCATCAAGTGATAAAAAGAAAAAGAAATCTATTGATGTTGTACCCAGTGAAGAGATAAGTAAGTCTAAATAATACAACTAAGTTGTGGTCCATGTTTAATAGTGGACCTATACTTTGATTATTCCAGTCAATAAAATGACATTTCTACATGCTTTACCTCTCTTTCCTTCTTGTCTTGACAAGAAAATACTAATATTTTTGTTATTTTACTGACTAAAATATACAGATGATATTTAATTCCTCAATCATAAAGTGTTTCTTGAAGTGTGTGCATAACTAGATGTTTCCCGAGATCCATACACGCAAAAAAATCCCATGTTCTTCCCCGTGGCCTACTCTATATCTATGACAAATTTTGACAAAAATGGTCCAGTAATTTCCCTATTGAATGCAAATAAACAAACAAACCTTTACTCTCTTTATTATATTAGTGTAGATAACTGGAATATTTTTTTACTAACAGATGTTGCTGTATTTGATACGTCACTAAAAACGTCTAGTGGCAAGAAAAAACAAAAGAAGATCTCAGAAACCTCACAAAATGGTAATACTAACAGTTATTTAATTATTTATATTTATGAAAGTATACTACATAATACATACCTCAATTTGTTACAGAAACCGAAATCATACCTATTCTTGCAACACCTGGGAGCACTAAGAAAACACATAAGAATGAAACTGGGAATGACAATGGTCCAGGTTAGAATAACTATTTAAATGCATATGACTATTTTAAACGTCAGTTTTACAATAACTTTTAAAAGGAGGATGGGCAGAAATGTATGAACGCTGGTCTACTTACTCTATACGAACAAGCTATATTGTCTTTGAAAGGTGCATTTCCTCTTTATTATATTAGTGTAGATAACTGGAATATTTTTTTTCTAGCAGATGTTACTGTATTGGATACGTCATTAAAAACGTCTAGTGGCAAGAAAAAACAAAAGAAGATCTCAGAAACCTCACAAAATGGTAATACTAACAGTTATTTAATTATTTATATTTATCATAGTATATGACATACCTTAATGAAATACATACCTCAATTTGTTACAGAAACCGAAATTATACCTATTCTTGCAACACCTGGGAGCGCTAAGAAAACACAAAAGAATGAAACTGAGAATGACAATGGTCCAGGTTAGAATAACTATTTAAATGCATATGACTATTTTAAACGTCAGTTTTACAATAACTTTTAAAAGGAGGATGGGTAGAAATGTATGAACGCTGGTCTACCAACTCTATACAAACAAGCTATATTATATCATTGGAAGGTGCATTTCTTGCATATTTTAAAAGTAAAATCAGCTGGCCCCAGTATAGGTTGGTAGGTATGTGTAGTTGTAAATGGAGATTTTAGGTGTAAGTGGTAGTTTTAGATATTGTTGTAGGTTACTAGGTGTAGTTTTTTGTGTTGAAATAGTAGGTGTAGTGTATGAGGAATAAATAAATAGTTATGACAGAACAATGTGTGTCGGGTCAGCTAGAGATCTTTCTAATGACATATAGCTTGTGTGTATAGAGCAGTGATGTGCCGGATATCCGTATCCGTATCCGCGGATATCCGAGGCAGAAGAAAGATTCGTATCCGTGTCCGTATCCGTTACTATTTGGCGGATCTTTTACGGATCTATTAACCTTATTAATATTAAAATTATAGATGAATTATTTAAATTAGTGATTACGGATTAAGGTAGCGACTAGCAATAAAAACTATTAAATTCAATACAGATAATATTCTTGAGGATGTTTTCTTTGTAAATGTTTTTTTAAAGAGTTGTGCGTTACGGGAATAATTTCCATCACAAATTTTACACTTTGCACATTCATTATTTACTAACACAAAATCATTCCAAATTACACTACTAAACTTCTTTGTAGTCATTTTTTAAAACTCATGTACCAATACCAAACAAGCGTTATCTATGCTGTCCAGTGTCACACAAAACTATAAACAAAATAAAAGAAAGAACCACCGTGCAATGCAAGTCAAAACATGTGTGAAGGTCGCGCACACCGACACCGGTCACCGACTGCGTAAGAAAGTTAAGATCCGTATCCGTATCCGCGGATCTTGACACCAAATATCCGTATTCAGATCCGTATCCGCGGATATACATTTTTTACGATCCGGCACATCACTAGTATAGAGTAGGTGGACCAGCACGCGTAGCATGACCGTCGTAGAAATGCGTTTTGTCTAAACTAAAATAGACATTCTGACAGATTGTGTACATAGACAAAATGACACATTTTCATTTATCAATCGGTCATTTTGTTTGTTCTTTCTTAGAAAGAAACAATTTCTGTGGTGGTCATACTACATATAATGCCCATCCTCCTGTGGTCAATGGCTCAGTGCACTCATTCATTGACAAATTTTTAAAATACATAATTAAATTAATTTAAAAAACACCTACTTTTTGACAGAAGGTGAAAGCGATAAACTCAGTAAGGCTCAAAAACGTAAAAGAAAAATATCATCACTCATTTCTGAAGAAGATCAAAAAGGTATTGTTACTAATTATTGCAACTAGGGATATATCTGGCTTTATCTATCCACATGGATTAGTTAACACATTAATCAAGCAAACTAACGTCTTAACTGTATTTAACCAAATTGATGTCTTTTTGCATTGAAGACACAAACTAAAATATAAAATGTTTCAGAGTCCATTGAAAAAGAAACATTTACGTCGAACAAACAAAAGAAAATCAAATTGACTCCACAGAATATGACAGAAGAGAATATCACAGGTTTGTTTAGAATACACAAATTCAAACTTATGTCATTAATTTTTAATAACATATTTTTTGTTTGGTTAACACAGTGCAAGTAAATGCTTGCACTTGCCATCTTTATTTATTAGATAGAAGCCTCGGAGGCATTTTTAAAATCTAGTGTTTTATTAACTGATTACTATAATCTTTCAGAGTCATTAAAAGGAACTAAAACCAAAAAGCGGAAAGAAAGAGAAGATGATAATATTGAAACAGCTACACAGGTAAAGTATAATATATAATTTATTTAGGGCCCGCTGCACAATCTTCTACTTATATAGCTTATTCTGTAGATCAGACACTTATCAGTAGATTGTGCAATAGGCCCTTAGTATTTTATTTGGAAAGGTAAAGAATCATAATTTTTTTTTAGGCTTTAAAGGAGAATTCATTGAAGAAAGTGTCTCGCTTACCTACAAGTATACTAGAGCAGCTTGACGAAAAACCAAGGCAGGAAGAACCAAAACGGAAGAAATCTAAACTCATATCAACCACAGATTTCATAGTGGAAGAAAACAAAATAAGGAAAAATAAACCTTCAATGTATTTGGAAGAAAGCATATATCTGAATGAAGATGAGAAGGAGTTAAAAAAACAAAAAGCTAAAAATGTAAAACCAAAAGTGTTGCCGTTTGTTCCAACCGCTTCCACGTCCATCTGTGGTTTTACAACTAATTTCAAAGTGAATGTTATACCAAGGGACACTAAGTTTGTTGCTCAATCGAACAGTGTTACTAACTTTAAATCGGAATATTTGTATGGTAAAAAAATTAAACGTAACAGAACATACGAAATGTACAAAAGAAGCAGAAATGTCAAATTATCGAAATTTTAAAACTTTCTATGCTCATTTCAAATGCATTATCCAAAAGACTGCCTTTTCGCTTAAAAAGACGTTTTAGCATGTATGTGATTTTCTGTTTTAGTCATGTTGAGTGTCATATTTTACTTCTTAGTTCTTTAGAATTTTGGTTTCCATAAGGTGCTCTCTAACCTGGAGCATTCGCGTGTAATGTAACGTTATAGATTCGACTTTGAGCATTACATTAAAATATTACCTCCCTGACTGACGAGCATTTGCGTGTAATGTAACGTTTTGAGTGCCGAGCGGACGGGATCATACAAAGGTGCGCATTGTAATGCTCGGTTATCCTCCTGATGTAATGTTCGGATATGTAACGGTATATTACACGCAAATGCTCCAGGTAAGGGAGCACCTTAAATAATTGTTAGGTACTTCTAGTTGTTAATTTATTTTCTGCGACGGTTGATAAAAAAAATATTGTTAAGTGTTACTCATGTCAATCTTTAATGCCCAATTCCCATAATATTCGGTGTTTAGAATAAGTTTAGAATTTTCATTTTGACTTTAATGAAAACAAAATAATATGAATTTGACATAATATTGTCTATGTAACATAAATGAAAATAAATTGTATTATGTACTAAATACTCAAACAAAATAAATAACTACCTATAATTCCGCAAAATGTGTAAATGTAACAAATTCGCTATGGGCCCAAACATTATTTGTTTAATTTTTTATTTTAATAACGCCATTTTTGTTAATTAAGTATAAATCATTTGGTTTCTATATTGTTTTAAGTTAATTTAAAATATTGTTTATTATCGTTGTAAACTATTGCTGTTGAATTTCCCGCTTCGAACAAAAGTTTTAACTAGTTCCAAGAGATGGCGCTAGAAGTCTCGAAAAGCAAAAACCATGTGCCTTGTTTTCTGTTATTTCATGTTTTGAACAAAATAATATTACTATGTTAAACATAAAATTGTATCAAAAAGCCGTTACAGATGTGAAATGCGAATATTTACTACATAATAAACATTTATTATTAAAATACTTCCCGCCTTATTATGCCGGTGTAAACAAACCGCCATGTTGTCGAATCTCGACGAGTCACGATGAAAGGTAAGTAGAAATGTAAGTATTGAAAATGCAAAGTAATAATTACAAAAAAAAATAAGTTTTTTATAGTATTTATTTCTAATGTTTTTACATAACTCACTCTATTTTTATAAGCATAATTTATAAAAAGAAATTCATTTGACACATGACGTCATGCACGAACAAGTTATTAGCCAATAGCAATGGTTTGTTATTGGTCACGTGGTCACAACCTACCAATAGGAGCAGAAGAGATTCTTTGTGTACCTTTTCACGATAATAGCAAAACAGTTGTATGTCTATGGAGTGAGTGGTGTAAAATTTGTCAATTTCATGACATTATATACGTAAATGTGTGAAATTCAGGATTATTCTATTGAGCATAAGGATATTTATTCGAATAAATATTCGGTAAGTATTGTTTTCTTACTCCTACGTAGTGATATGTCCCGTAACTTGGTTATTGTGCATGAGAAAGTGCCTTCACGGCCCGTGTCCCGCTCTTTTTAATGTCATCCACCGAATACACTAAATAATAAGACAAACATAATGGAAATTAGTAAACGTAGATCTTTTATTTTAAGAATATATAGAATTATACATTGGGATATATCAAATTGGCGGGAAATTGGTGATAGATGTGTTAGATATTTTGACTTGCTAGCTGTGTGTAAATTTGTACAAAATTTTCAACGTGGACTATACTTTATACGTATGAATGTTATGTTATTTAGTTACTAATATAGTATGTTAATAAAATTAATAAATTTGAATTTACTATGACTTCCCATGTGGTATTTATACACTAACGGAAAAAATAGTACATCTTGCATCTCTTTCTGTTAGGGTAACTTATGCTGTGCGACAGAGATAGCATGAATTTATTATTAATTTAACGAGGGAAGTAACATATAATTGAAAAAAAAAACTGTTTAAATTATGAACGTTTGATGAAAAACATTTAATTTGAATTCTAGACCAACTTATTTTGATTTTTAGTACCTCTTCGAAATAATTTGATAATAAGGTATCATTACACAGAACGGCGCCAATTTGCCGTCAATGAACTTGCCGTATGAGTTGTAAGTTGTAACTAAAAATACCTATAGATACTATTCATACATAAATAATAACTGTACGTTTTAATCAATGTGTCGTATTTGTACTTCTAAACATAGAATAAATACGCTGTTATTAATCTATGCTTCTAAAAGACCGTTGGCCTAAGAGCAGCAGTATATTTAGTTATTATCTCCAAAATTATTAGACTAATAAACTAATAAATGTTCAAGAATGTGTCTTTCTAGCGGGTTTAATAGCGTAGAAACCTAAAAAAATTGATATTCTAATAAAAATGTAAGCTCAAAAAATTAAACAATACTAGTTATAACAGTGCGTTAAAACTTAGAGAAGTAAGAACAGAAGTAATTCTATTACACAGCATAGAATAAGAGGTAATGTTGTTCCCACGGCCGGTTTCAAGCGAGAATTTCAAAACGTTTAACAATGAGTGCATTCTGTCTCTGTAGTTGTATGGACGTTGGTGTGCGTACGCGCCGCAGAGTAGGAACTTTAACATGTCAAATGCGTAATTTTTTTCATCCACTTTTGTATCTATCCCAAAACTTTAAAACATAATGAGCTAGGTATGAAATATCAACCAAACGCATATTTTAATTAAGCACTTTTATGTAACTTTTTGTGCTTATAAAATATCAGTGGTTTTTGAGTTTTGTGCCAAAATTGGTCTTCAAAATATTGAAGGTGCATTCTAAATAATATAATGATGGAAGCATCTGAAATTAACCTTTTTATTGAAAGTATGTTGTATAAATCGTAAAGTAAATAATTTATTGTAATGCTCGTCCATCTAGACTATGATAAACGCATTCATTGGAAAAGGGTCTGGTCATGGTGGGCTGGTGCCTGCATTCCTTGTCTGTGTGTGTGACTTTGTATGGATGTGTGGTAGTAGTTTTTGTAAACGTAATACGAACACTCGGCAAACACACCTGTGGTTCCGTCAGGCGTTACGTCCTAATGTCGCGGTCGTTCCTTAGTAAAGAGAAAAGTTTAGTTTTTTTTATTTTGGAAGATGGCAGAGGAATTTCTGAAATTATAAGAAATTTAAAAAAAAAAACACTTTCACTTTGTTGCAAACCCTACTGGTGTGCTTTATCGCAGTTTTTTAGTAGTCTAGGCTTTTTTTTTCTTCTTCTCTTAGGGCTGTATTTTCAAACGTCCGATAACTCTTAACTGAGGAATAAATAATGTGAACTTTTAACTACATCTTTAGTGGATTATTGACGTATTTCATACACGGTAGGTACCTACCTAAGTATATTTATAAACACCAAAAATGTCTGATCCCAGACCAGCGATATACCAGATTGTCTTGACCCAAATTTAGTAATAGGTCTCTATGTTTGTGGGTTAAATTTATAGCAGTAGGTACCTACATTTAACTAAATAGCTAAAACATAAATGAACTGCACTTATATATAATGTAGTGTAATAGGTACTTAAAAGTGCAACTAATTACTGTCAATTTATGAGTAGGCTAAGGACTGAGGAGTGAGGAATGAAGCTGAAATGAGATGACGCACATAGGTGTATCTATCAAAAAATATTATAGTTTTTCATTCATACCTATAGATGTAGGTATAAAGAAAAACTATAATTTTTACCGCCCGGAAACCAGCGAAAGTTTCGAGAGGAAGTAGAAAAAACAGTTTTATTAACTTTTTCCCCTTCCTAGTAGGAAATCGGCTAATATAATACTAATAATCCTGTGGCAGTGGCAGTTTGCTTTTCAAGTTCCTTTTATTTACCCCTCTTAAACTAAAACTGAAAAACGATATGTTACGTATATTATAATATGAGACCTTGAAAAAGGTCATTTTCTGGTTTTCACTCTGAAAAAATGTAAGCATCCCCTGGAAATTAGAACCACATTAGAAGACCTTTTCGTGCAAACAACGCGGGGCAACTGCTAGTAGGTGTGTTAATGTGACCTATAAATTATCATAGATCTATATTCGTCAAATATTATAAACTACGGAGTACGGAACCCCTATTTAATTGTATGATAATAATTAATAAAACATACATAAATATAATTAACAAAATGTTGTATTCTTAAACAACATTATATAATAAAGAATTTACAAGGCATATAATGTAAAAACATTCGTTGTGAATAAAATATTTTATCTTGCTGTTAATATTTGGCGCGGGTCATTTTTGTGTTATTTCGTCTGTATCCAAAGTAACATTTCTTACGGCCGGAGGTCAACGCACTCCGTTGACGTACGAATTATTGCCAATGGATAGCGCGCTAAAATTAACGACAAATATGAACCGCGACAAATTTTTACACATTTTGTTTCAGCAAATATATATTAATTTAAACATAATAACATTCTGTAGATCGAACAAAAATCCCCAAAACTTATTTCGTGTTAAAATAAAAATAAAAAGTATGAAATAAAACTTATTTTCTAAATAATTCCCGTAAATAAGTAATAGATTCCCGTAAATACATTTTGTGTATTTTTATTTTGGAAGTCAGTTTAATTTTTTTTTAATAATAATTTTACCCTTTTTAGTGATCTTCGTTAAATTATTATTAATACATCTTAAGAACGTCTGAAATAAACGATCGACTAAATAATTCCCGTAAATAAGTAATAGATTCCCGTAATTACATTTTGTGTATTTTTATTTTGGAAGTCAGTTTAGTTTTTTTTAATAATAATTTTACCCTTTTTAGTGATATTTGTTAAATTATTATTAATACATCTTAAGAACGTCTGAAATAAACGATCGAATGTTTAATTGAATACGCGCCAAGCTTCGATTAGGTATTGTTAATAAGATGATGATGATTACCGTAATTGACATAGTGGCATTTGCTTCCAGTTATTCACACAAGCCGAAATCCCCAAACATGTATCTATAAGGTGTCAGGATTTTTGTTCAGTACTTTTGGATCCTTGGTGTAAAATCTTACTTTTTAATAGCATATTATGCTTGGACTTCTTCAAGAAAAGTCGAAATCACTATAATTATATATGTGTCCATATAAATATCGAGGAGTTCCCTCAATTCCTAATGAATAAAATGGATTCCATCACCAGGTCGCCATTTTTTTTAAAACGGGACCAACTTGGGATTTAGATCAAAAAAAGAATTTTGAAAATCGGTCCACAGACGGCGGAATAGGGTAATTTTCCAAGTTTTTGAAAAGTATGTCAAATTGTTCCTAATAACAAAATACATTAACAGTTTGAACCATTCTTTGTGAATTTCTTTCTTTTCCTTGCAAATTAGCCTACAAGTTTAAATTAATATTATAGGCGCGAAAACGCTATAATGAGTTGTCATGACGTCACATTCTTGTAACATTATAACTGTCAAGTGTCAAGTGTCAAATTACACTGAAAATGCTAAATCCCAGAATACCTACTATTTACGTTTTTAAATAAATGTTAAAAATGCCTTATAAATGGTGCGTAGTGCCAAAATGCACTAATACGTCTATTAAAACCGGGGAAAATCTTTGTGACCATACCAAAGAACACTGAAATGCGGAAAAAGTGGCTATACTCGCTGACGCATGACGTTAATGATTCTGATGCTGGCTATTCTTTATGGAAATCGGGAGGCCATTAATAAAAGAAGAAGAAGTACAAGAATATGACGTCACATTCCAATCTCGTGCGTTTTTAGTCACGTGGTCAAACGTGAAAAATTCATAATTTTATTTTTGATATTTTATAAAAATCATACATATTTTTGTGTAAAAAGTTGGTTAAATTGGTTTAAATTAATGTTTAGCGATAAAATATCAACAATCTGATGTATATTTTCATCATAGGATAATACCCTATTATCGTTGAACGTACAAAAAAACAAAATATATATACAGCCGAATGTATAACCGCCTCCTTTTTTTGGAAGTCGGGTAAAAAAATAGTGCTTCTGCGATAATACTGAAACTCGATTGATGGTGGATATAGTATGTTAATTTTAAATAATTTATTAAATATCTATAAACCGTCAAAGGTACTTTCTGTTTATTAATACAATTTTGGTTATGTACAAAACAAAATGTATTTAGAACTTCAATTAAAACTAATGATCGTGGGAAAACTTTTAATCAAGAAAATATTTAATGTTAATAAGAAGGAAAATCATTCTAAACTTGTATTTAGTTGTTTCTATCTAATAAATTATTATTTTTCAATCGTATTCAGCCAAGGAAGTTACCATCGCAGAAAGTTATCACGGTCTAGACGTAATGAGATTATAAAACTTCACGCGTAATATTTTAGTTTCCCTCCTAACAGTAGGGAGGGACTGCGCCGCACACAATCGATACTAAACCCCTCCTCGTAGGTGCGCGCGCACTGACTACAAACTTGTCGGTTTTCGCGCCAACTAACTTATTTATATACTATCATGCATATACCTAGTTGGAAATTGAAATACCTTGATATTTTTTTAATTAGACAGATAGGTTAAAACATGTAAATATATTTTAGACGCAAACATGAAACATCAAACAATACAAAATGAAACTGGTATGGTATGTGATAAAAATTAAAATATCGCTCTCCGCTCTCCGGAATGCAAGGGTGGACAGTAGAGAGTAGAGACACTGGAGACCGTAAAAATCGTTAAATTTGGATGAATTTAACGATTTTTACTTGCTTCCTTCATCATCTGTAACTATAGGATTATAGTTACAGAGGATGAAGGAAGCAAGCTCTTTCAGAGTTCAAGCTTTCCGATTTTCCGAGCCTTCGGAGTTCAGGCACGTACAAACTGTCGTCTGTAAAAAATAAAGACCTAGGAAAAAAATAATTAAATCGAATATCATAGCTCAAAAGATTTTTAAATGTTGTTAATCCATAAATAAAACTCGTTTAGACTGTAAACTACAGAAGTTCCTACAGCGCGTTTTCCTAGGTTTTCTCACGAACGTGTCGGCGACTCGGCGTAGAGAGTAGACGAGATAGGTAATTTGTGAGCGCGAGTTCAAGGCGACTGCGAGCGGTCAGGTTCGAGGACACGGGCCCCTTGCGGCGCCTCCGACGGTGACGGATACCAGATACACCGTGTATAATGCATCTAGGAACAAATAATTGTTACTTTAATATTATGCTGGTCTAGTCTCTGGTCTATATGTCACCGTAAAATTGTAAAAACCGTTAGATTGTAATAAAACTAGTGAAATTGGAAAATGCTGATAGACTTCCGACGCGAATATGCTGCCTATAATTTAACACATTATTTTTCGTTAGATTATAAATATATAGTTTTTAATCTTTCGACATATTTTTACAATCTCGTTAGTTATTTTACAATCTAACGGTTTTTACAATTTTACGGTGACATATAAAAAATGTAGAGATAGTTTTAAGAAAACGTTGAAGGAAATAATTAAATGTGTCGAAATAGGTACCTATAACACGTTACTGGAGCAGTATGACTTGCGACAAAGTGCAAGAGTTAGATAAAAAAGTACGAAAGATAGTAAGAGATAAAAGTATTAGACTGTGGTAAGTGGTGACTGGTGACCCGTGACGTACTTCAGACGACAGCGCTGAATCGGGATTTCGGCTAAGTTTTAGGGAGGAAAATGAACCCTGAAATAACATAAAAATTGTAAAACAAGACGCAAAAATATTATCTATAAAGCCGATAGTTGGGTTTTTCATATCGCACACGGCACAAGTCAAATGAACTCTAAATAATAAAGAGCGAGTTCATGGCCCTCTCAAGCACGGCTTACGGGCTGTGTTACCGGCTCGCGACTCGCGAGACGGATCATACATTTTTGGCTCAGCAACATCCATAGAACGAATTTCACGGCTGTTTTTGCAGACTGTAGAATTGATGTTAAGGAATATGGTTGGAAACTTAGAAGTTGGAAATATCAAATTCTAAATTCAAGTAATATTTTCATGTAAAAAATACATACTTACAGAACTGATTTAAAAAAATATTTACCGTAAAATATATTTAATACTTATCATAAGTATACATTTGGGTAATTATTATTTTGAATACGGTTAATAATGAAAGAGTGAATAAAGTTTTCCCCGGTACATCTGGTGGGTATTTGATCGCTCGTAGCCGGCTGCAATGTCATTAGGGGTCGATTCACCCTCTTGTATCTCCTATACCCGTCTCTCTCTGCCACCCCAACACTCGCATCTCTCTTTCCAAAAGCCGGTACAATATTTTGAGGTCCTCGACGATTTATTATTGGATGGATTAATTGTTTATGTACCTACTTATTCGATAAAATAAAAAAATAACAAGTCATTATGGAGACATAAAAATTTGCAGTTATATATTTTTAAATTATTTTTAACTAGCTGTTGCCCGCGGCTCCACCCGCGTAAATACAGTATCCCTCGGAAAGAATATACTTTTTCGGGATAAAAAGTATCCTACCATCAAAATTTGTTCAGCGTTTAAAGCGTGAAGAGATAACAGACAGACACACTTTCGCATTTATATGTAATATCAGTATAGATGTAAGATAATATTATGATCTTAAATTAATTTTATTCAATGCAAAATATTTTATAAAAATATTAATAGCGCTCTTATACATACCTAGTTAATAGTTACCGAACAAGAAACTTTAAAACAGGAATATAGGAAATGATTTCTTTTACTATACTATAGCTCGGTAGAACGGGTCAAGGGTTATAACGTGCCATGTAAACCACAGAGTTCTGTAGAATTATCTAGGTACTAAAATATCACATTCTAATTAGGTATTTTTTAGTGTCCGACCGAAAGTTCGGTTTCGGTTTCGGCCGAGTTTCGGCCAAAAATCAAGTTTCGGCGGCAGTTTCGGTTTCGGCCAAAAGTGGCCGAAACTTTTGCCGAAACCGAAACTGAGTTCGGAAGTTTTCGTGCACGCTCGCCTAACTTCGTTTCTTGCGGCAACGCTTTGACAACGCAACTGAATTTGAAAACATAATTAAAATATAGGGTGAACGTACCAATTATCAGCACTTTAAGAGATAGTTCAAATTTAAACCCGATTATTACAGAGGAAAATACTTTTTTACCCACAATGATGAGTTTTCTGGGTCCATTATTTAATAAATGACTGATTTTTACTTCATAATATAGTTTACCTTCATCGACATTTTATAAAAATAATCATAACTAAAAAATTACCCTGTCGCCAATTATTAGCACCCTCGTCACCAATTATCAGCACTGGGGTACCAAATTATCAGCCCTGTGATAGTGGTGATAAAATCCGGTAGTTAATTCTACTAATATTATAATGTGAGTGTTTGTGAGGATGGATGGATACATGGATATTTGTTACTCTTTCACGCAAAAAATACTGAACGGATTTCGATGAAATTTTGTATGGTAGTAGTTTTAATTCCGAATTAAAACAAAGGATAAAAAGCACAGTTTGTTCCCATAGGATACTGTATTTACGCGAGGGGAGCCGCGGGCAACATTATGAAATAAAATAATGATGAGAGAATAATCTCTTTTTATACCTTGCCTGATAATCAGTTTCATAAAAATGTGTCTTTAAAAATATCACATTAATTCTTATTAATTAGTAAAGTCTTTCTCATTAACCTTATTATATAGTTATTCCAAGTTTAAGTGTAGTATTTTTAATTAAATTTTTATTTCACTATATTCTTAAGACTTAATGAAGCATCAAAATAAATTAGTAAATGACTATGGTAAAATTACTATTGAGTTATAGTTTATAGTACAGGAAACTGGAGAGACTTGACCCCCCCTTTTGTTTTTTCCCCTTATTTTCTACATAATATGGATCCTATTTAAAATAATTCAAAGCAGCTAAGTGCGAGTCGGACTCGCCCATGAAGGATTCCGTAGCAGCAAGTAACATAACATAAAAGTTCTTGTAGAGAGTTGATTGAATGAAAGGTAAATTGCAGTTTACGATTTATGACGTATTAAAAAAACTTCTTACTAGATCTCGTTCAAACCAATTTTCGGTGGAAATTTGCGTACTGATGTACATCATATATTCTTTTTAGTATTATCATTCTCTTATTTTAGAAGTTACAGGGGGACACACACATTTTACCACTTTGGAAGTGTCTCTCGCGCAAACTATTCTCTCTCGCTTTAGAAAAAAATGATATTAGAAACCTAAATTTTTGAAGACTGGATAGGTCTTCAAAAATTTAGGTAAATTATAAAACCCCACACGTGAAAAAAAAATTGAGTTTCAGTTCTAAGTATGGGGATCCCCCAATTTTTTTTTCTATTTTTGTGTGAAAATCTTAATGCGGTTCATAGAATACATCTACTTATCAAACTTCAACAATACTATAATTCTTATAGTTACGGAAAAAAGTGGCTGTGACATACGGACGGACAGACAGACATGAATCCATAAGGGTTCCGTTTTTTGCCATTTGGCTACAGAACCCTAAAAAGTGGTACTGAAAGACGTGGAGTTTATCTACAGAATATCAGTCAAAATAAGTATTAATTTACCTGCTAAAACTCAAGACACGTATTTGTTTTTTTTACTTAGGGCTGCGCTAGTCGGTTCTTTCTCCATACAAACGCTGTTGGTGATTTACTCTAAAGTCAAATATTGTAGACTCAAATTTTTGTGTAATATCGATTTTTATTACACTTATCTAGGTTGGTATGTGCTTATATTTCTAAAATTTTAATAGCCTGCAAACGTCGGATTTTTAGCGCAACTTTGACCGTAAATAAAAAACAAACGAAGAATGAAAATAAAAAAGCAAGCACATACCGATACAGTTTTATTATTCAGAAATTGAGATAACTTTACTTCAGACATAAATATTATATACCTAGGTAGTTTGTTCATAAAACACCAACAGCTGAGTGTTGATTTACGTAATCTGAGGACACCTTTTCTAAAATACTTTACAAAGCAATATAAATGTGTGCACTATAGCTTCTCATATAAGTACTTATAGATAACTATTTTATGCCTATATCTTTTTTTCCCCGATATTATGTGAAATAACAAGCATTTTCCCCACGCGCCGCACTGAGTTCAAACCGTTGACTAGCGCACTCTTAAGTCCCCATATAAAGGAAACTTGATCCTCTATAAAAATACTATGCAACTTAAAAGAGTATAAACTTTGATATAACATTCATTTGTTCCATAGTAGACCACTAGTGCTGATAAATTGGAATTTACAAAATATTGGACCCTAATTAATATTTTTAATAGTATATTTAATAAATGATTACAACAAAATGAATATACCGTGTTTCCATTTCATGTCCTAATTAATGCAGAATAATTGATAAAATGCACCAAATTTCAGTATTTGAAAGAATTTTCTACTTGACCACGTGAGTTTCGGTTTCGGTTTCGGCCGAAACTAAAGCCACGGCCGAACATTCGGTTTCGGTTTCGGTTTCGGCCGGAAAACCAGTTTCGGTCGGACTCTAGTATTTTTATTTATTATTTATTATTAAGTAATTAAATTCAAATAAAATCCTTCGCTAGAAACTTTGATGAGTTCCTGATTAATATTATACTAGCTTTTGCCCGCGACTTCCTCCGCGTGGAGTTCTAGTTTCCATACAAAATTTTAACCCCTTTTTTTGCCCCCTTAGGGGGCAAAAATTTCAAAAATCCTTTCTTAGCGGATGCCTACGTCATTATTTGTATGCCAAATTTCAGCAAAATCCGTTCAGTAGTTTCGGCTGTGCGTTGATAGATGAGTCAGTCAGGTTTGCCTTTTTTATATTTAAGAAGATAAGGTGTTAAGTATTAAATCGAAATTACGAACAGACCTATCAAGATTCAATGTTGCTTGTTATGGAACCCTAAACATGTCTCAGCCACTTTTTGATAATGGTTTCTTATCTGCCAATGCACTCGATTCAGTTGTTTACGTTTGTTGACGTACCAAAATATTGATAAACGTGTTTTATTACTGAGATAAGCAAACTTCGATAGTAATGTTGGTCTAGGAGCTAGCTTAATTAACAATATTACAGTCTCAGCTATTTACAAAATAAAATATGCAAAAAATAAAATGTGATGACCACACCTTCCACACTGATCAACATTAAAACGTGAAATTATCCAAAACCGCGACCTCTTGACGGCAGGTGTTCGCAAAAGTGGTTTTATGCTGGCACATAAAAAATATACACACTAAAAAGCCTACTGAGTACTGACACCTGCCTCGGCCGGTGCATGGTAAGCACCGAGCACATGTTACTAAATGATTAAAAAAAAACATATATACGGTCGAATTGAGAAACCTCCTCCTTTTTTGATGTCGGTTAAAAATGGACACAATCGTTTCATACTGACACGTAGAAGTGACCATGAGACAGACCATCCAGCCTGCAAACTCAAGGCCGCGGATTTGTAGGCTATTAGTACCGGTGCTGGATGGGCCGTAGTACGGTCGCGGCGCTTTAGAATTTATCTTGTGACCAGTAATAACCACTTTTTAGGGGTTTCGCACAAAGATTTAACTTGCTCAAACTTAGCAACGATGCAAAACCGTCTTATGTAACATAAAAACCTTTTTTAAATTTATTCGTAATTCCTCTTGTCCAGCCCCGGATCTATGGGGATTGGGATTGAACTACGACTTGCCCCGAGCGGCAGTTTCATGAGGGCGCCAAATCAGCCAAATCCTTGAGACAAGAATTCAAAATATCGAACAAAATAAAGCCTCTTTTCCTACAATCTTATAGGTTTTTATCAAGTAATCGAATCATAATATTAATAATAACTTTTCTATTTCCATACGCCCAGTTAGTTTATTGAAAACATACTATAGGGGGGCGCCATATTTTTGCCCCGGTTCGAAAAAGTCCGCCACTGCTCATGTCTGGTTAGGTACTATGTAGAAACTACACTACGGAGAACGCCGCACAGTTCAGAATAACAATTATTAAAATCTACAATATAAATTCCTGTGAAAAGGGCTAGGAAACGAGAGACATAAAGACGCAACATGGCATCGACTATTGCGAAATGGTACATTTTTTGTCCGACCCTTATACCCTAGGGCAGGTAGCAAGTCAATTCTTTGAAATCTTTTTTCACATGCCCCAGTTGACGTAGGTCGGGATATGATGAGAAAATATTACATTTAACAAGTCCCCTTTGAATGTTAAATTCGCATAATTTGTTGTCTTCTAAACAGGGATTAAAGAAAATGAAAGACCAAAAGAAAATAGAAATCAAAGTCCAAGACATTACAAAAACAAGACACTTGCTACGATATAAAATTCTTTCAATGAAACGAGGGAGATAGCACTATATTTTCACTATTTGTGTGAACGCATACCATGAGCCGGGAACTGGTTTCACTACTATGTGGCTGTAGTGGAATTCACTCCCTCAATCATAACTCTCAGCAAAATGACAAATGTTCACTTAAAATGGGATTACCTACTAATTCTTTCTAATATAACCTACTAGCTTTTTCCCGCGGCTCCGCGCGCGTAATTATTAGTATCCCACGTAAATACTGTAGTTTTTCGGGATTAGAGGAGCCTATGTTTTAATTCAGAGCCTACTAACATACCAAATTTCACAGAAAACTGTTCAGTAGTTGAAAGAGTAATAATATCCATTCATCCATTCTCACAAATTTTCTTAACTAGCGGACCCGACAGACGTGTTAATAATACAAAAAATTTAAACTTTTTAAATAAGCTGTAATAAAACATCATCCAGTGGACAAAATTGAATATAAATCTAAACCATTCTCAAATTTCTTGAACACATTACACACGCAAAGAAGATTTATATATTATTTTGTTATACCACGTTTTATGTCACGTCCCACGGGAACGGGATAAAAAGTATCCTATGTCCGTCCGTCTCCTGGTTCTAAGCTACCTCCCCACCAATTTTCAGCCAAATCAGTTCAGCCGTTCTTGAGTTATAAATGGTGTAACTAACTCATTTCGACTTTCTTTTAAATATATAGATTTCATTTCCGATTAAATTAAATATTTTGTGTAAACTGTAAGATATTGTTGGAAAAAAGAACTGAAAAGGAACTATCCTTTTCAGTAATTTTTTTTTCGTGGAAAATCAAAAATATCACAAACTGTATCGTAATAATATGTTTCAAAAGATCTAAGAAGTCCTCCTTTTGCTTTATAATCTTATGGAATCCTAATGGATTTGTATTAGAATTTAGAATTGGAAATTGGATTTGGTATTCGAAAATTGAAAATTGGATTTTGTATTCAAAAATAACGTATACCTACGAATTGGCAGTTAAGCTGCATTCATTGAGATTGAGTTACTCATATACCTGCTTTGTTATTCTGGCTAGTTTTCAGTTGTTTTTCATCAATGTATTATGGTATTCCAATTCCACTGACCTTGATCTAAATCTCGTCTGCGGCCTTGGCGAGCCTTTCGGCGCTTCTTAAACCTGAATGGCTTAACGTTCGAAAAAAAACTGTCAAAAAAACGATCGAATGCCGATTCGCGAATTGCGAGTTGCGACTTATAGACCAGGGTCGAAGCCTTCAAAAATGGTAAAAAGTGAAAAAAAATAGTAGTAGGATGAAACCTATTAGAAAAGGAGTGGAATATGATAAAAATGAAAGGAAAAATAAATTACGGGCGATCTGAGTTTTTAAGGGTAAAAAATGGTTTATCTTGATTTCCGGTAAAACTACAAGTCCTATGAAAAAAAGTTAAATGGCAAAGTTGTAGATAATAAAAAGATCTACAACTTTTATATTAACAATTTTTTTACATAACCTCAAAATTTATGTGAAAAATTCAAATAACCAAGTTTTTGGTTTTTAATTTTTATCTTGTACAAAAACAAAAAAAAATTCACGAAATTTAGTGAAAACTTACCTTTTTATGTCCTAAATACACTGTAATTTTTGTGATTTAAAATATTTAGTTTTTCACCTTATTTTGTCTTAATATCGAAAAATTAACCCTAATTTTCAATCGAAAATTCTACTGTCAAAATATCAGCTTTTTTAAAAAAATTGGTGAGCTTCTTGTTTGTTGAATTCTATTCTTTCTGATAATGTAAAAAAATGTATACATTACCATAGCAAATGTTCTCAGAAAATGCAAAGAAAAGAACAAGTAGTAAGGCTCAGGTCGCCTAGCCCCTTTCCCTCTTGTATATGAAATACCTTTTGATGGGTTAAAATTATCCGCAGGTCACTCAAGTATACAAGTCATCTTAAAATAGCAATAAATAGACATGTATGCGCATAATTTAAAGAAGATTCGACAACTTACTCAAAATATTGTAGATGTCTTATTGGGGCTAGGCCTTACTACCTATTCTTTTCTTTGCATTTTCTGAGAACATTTACTATGGTAATGTATTTATTTTTTTACATTATCAGAAAGAATAGATTTCAACAAACAAGAAGCCCATCAATTTTTAAAAAAAAGCTGATATTTTGACAGGAGAATTTTCGATTGAAAATTAGGGTTAATTTTTCGATATTAAGACAAAATAAGGTGAAAAAATAAATATTTTAAATCACAAAAATTACAGTGTATTTAGGACATAAAAAGGTAAGTTTTCACTTAATTTCGTGAATTTTTTTTTTGTTTTTGTACAAGATAAAAATTAAAAACCAAAAACTTGGTTATTTGAATTTTTCACATAAATTTTGAGGTTATGTGAAAAGAGTGTTAATATAAAAGTTGTAGATCTTTTTATTATCTACAACTTTGCCATTTAACTTTTTTTCATAGGACTTGTAGTTTTACCGGAAATCAAGATAAACCATTTTTTACCCTTAAAAACTCACCCCCTCCCACTTCCCGAACTCAGATCGCCCGTAATTTATTTATCCTTTCATTTTTATCATATTCCCCTCCTTTTCTAATGGGTTTCATCCTACTACTATTTTTTTTGGTTTCAAAAATTATAGACCCTGGTCTATTAGCTATTGTGTAGAACCTGGATAGTGGATACATACCTGTTTACTTGTATAAGGATTTTTTAAAAGGGAACAGATGTAGCTTTTTGAAACTCCAAAGTCTCACTTGTTCTGAAGTAGCCTTTTAAAAATTAGGGTCAAATCACACCGAAACGGCGCGTCGCGTATCGTCGCGATGTCAACTGACCCTTAGAGCTTTAACAAACTCCAAAATCATATATTGTCCAAAGGTACTACAAAGGCTTCTACATTCTACTGTAATCATCAATCATTATGTGACCTGCAAAAACCCCGAATATTTGCAGGTTGAAGTCTCATTCATGATCACCTAGACACTACCAAAATAGTTCTCACATCATATCCATAGGGAAATAAAAAAATGCAACATTTTAGTAACATATAAGCACTTCTTGTTTCCAGTGGTGCTCCGAAATGGATTTATACATCACCGACTCGCTCCAGGACATGCTAGACATGGACATCAAGAGCGAGATAGCGACAGATCTGAGCAGTATATCCGATTTTCCGGTAAGCATGTTTAAATTTCGAACTACCCTAATTTTCAACCTATCTATTAGGTATTCTTTGGGCTACGTATTTTAGCTATATTATGATGAGAACCTTTCGTAACTGTAAATCACCGTATGGTCTTATTAAACTAATGCTTTGGCTGTAAGAAAAGTTAATCAATTTGATTTTGTTTTCAGGATTCTCTAGGTCTAAACTTCTCCGAAATGCCACCACTATTAGACATGGAGACAGACAATTCAGTGATGTGGTTAAATAATTCATCGTCGAGTTTCGTACATAACCTCGATTTATACGGCTCGGAGGCTAACGCTGTAATGGTGAATCCCAATTCCGTAATGCCGTCAATATTCGCGGAAACTCCCGTCAAAAGTATAGTCAAGGAGGAAGCTTCGAATATACTACTCACGTCAGCAGCCAACACCAGCACAACCAGCAACTCGTCACTACTAAGCCCGAAACGAGAGAAGAGCCACCTAACATTTTCGCCGAACGTCATAAAAGTATCAAAAGTAGAGCCGGAGGAGCCTGCCCCCAAAAAATTAGAGGAGGCCACGCAAATGGTCATATACCTTAGGAAACAGGACAAAACCGTGGTCAAGGACCTAATAAAAGACCTGGACACCACAAAAACAAAAATAAGCTCGACGCCCTCGACGCCGACGGTGCGAATAAAAACAACGCAAGCGGAAATGTTGAAAGTGAACAGCAAGAACTGTTCGATATTAAACACGAGTCAAAAAATAACACATCCACTAGGCGCTAAGACGATCATATCAGGCAATATACACATTCTGGACGCGCAACAATCTAGGACAATTTTAGCTAATAATAAAAATCAAGCGACGATACTGATCGATAATTCCTCGTTAAACGGTAATAGGCAATTAATTAAGACTTCCGTCAGCGGCGGTTTCACGGTAGACACGAGCCAGGCTAAATATATCAACAACAGCAATAAGACGACGGGAGAGTTTCCCAAGCCGGCCTACTCCTATTCGTGTCTAATAGCCATGGCGTTGAAAAACTCAAGGACAGGCAGCCTGCCCGTCTCCGAGATATACAATTTTATGTGGTAAGAGTCATTTAGTTTTAATTAGTTGGGCAATCACAACCAGTCTATTGCCAAGAGAATTTTTATGTGATTTCTAACTGATAAAGTCGTGAAATAGATTTTTATGACCTGCGACATACTTATTTAATGTTCATAATAATTAAGACTTTTTTTTTTCAGTCAACACTTCCCTTATTTCAAAACGGCACCTAACGGGTGGAAAAATTCAGTTCGACACAATCTCAGTTTAAATAAATGTTTCGAAAAAATAGAGAAACCCTCAACGAATGGTAGTCAAAGAAAAGGTATGTGTAAGTTTGTTATAATATGCTTAGATACACATATTTAAAATTTAAATTACATAGATATCATATCACCATTATGTTATTAGAAAACAGTTAGGAAAGTTATCATTAGGTACAATTTATTTGTTACAAATTTTCATTACTTTCTAAGTCTCGAACTATATAGATCCAGAATTTCTCCGACCGGAAAAAAACGGTTCAGGAATCGCCCCGGGTCTCTCAAGCATTCATATAATTTTTTCCTGCATAGACTACATAGTATGAGTTCTGGAAATTTTTCCGGCAGCAACCGGCACTAGTCGTTCTCTCTTATTAGTACAAAATATATTTTAAATAAGTAAATTATTTTATTTTAGGTTGTTTATGGGCAATGAATCCTTCAAAAGTAAACAAAATGGACGAAGAAGTGCAGAAATGGTCAAGAAAGGACCCGCAAGCAATAAAGAAAGCAATGGTGTATCCAGGTAAGGAATATAAATTATAATTCAACTCAAATTCAATAATCGCATGTTAATATTAACCCAAAATAAGTAACATATTATATATTTCTTTGCCAGAGACTTTAGAAGCGCTAGAGCGGGGCGAGATGAAGTACAGCGGGTTCGGCAGCGACACGGAAGCGGAGGACGAAGCGGACGTCGACGCCGACCCCGACCTCGACCCCGACCTAGACCTCGACCGCGACGAGCCCGAGGACGACGAGACCATTGTGGAGCAGGTCAGTGTGGTGTACCAGATCGTAGATATAATGACCCGACTCCTCGACCTTCGCGAGCCGGCACGATACATAACTGCTTCTTATATAAACGTCATATAAGTTTTTCAATCGCCCAATAGGCAAGCGGACTGATTTTTTTTATTGCATAAATGAATAGTACTCTTAAATATGAGTAACTTCTCAGAAGAAACCGTATATCAAAAGTCAATATTTTCAAAGGTACAGCGATTTGTATACAAAATTTCGCTCCGCTCCAGTACCAAAAAAAATTTTTTTTTTTTTGCGAAATTGGTAAACAAAACCTACATCATTAGTTTACTCACATCATATACAAAAACATTCATTATGGTAAGTATGAACTTAAACGCACAAATATCGGAGATATTTACAAATATATTCCTGCGGCCATATACTTCATATACTACTTCATACTACTTCATATACAAGTGACGTCATTTTTAGGTCGACTTTAGTATGGAGCGTTTTTAGGAGGCTCGCGAAATTTTTTATACAAATCGCTGTACCTTTGAAAATATTGACTTTTGATATACGGTTTCTTCTGAGAAATTACTCATATTTAAGAGTACTATTCATTTATGCGATAAAAAAAATTGTCCGATTGCCTATTTGGTCCCTTGAAATCGTATAGATTGCGATTGGAATGCGACGTTAGTATGACAATCGGGCTGTCGTACAAACGTTTTAGCTAAAACTATAATATAACGTCGTGTACATTTGAAGAAATCAATTTAAAAATAATATTTTGTACAATTAATAAAATTAAAAAATAAATTACTGGGACGGTAGATTTATTTTCGCCCACCTGGTCGTCCGGTCCGTACAAAAATATTTGTCTGTAAACTTTTTGCCCCGCGTGTCGTTGACATTGAACTAAAATATAGGCACTTATGTATCCTCTGACTGACCTTATGGGAATGTTCATGCATAAAGGAACGTCCTACGTACTAGTATCAAATAATAATGTCATCACATTTCATTGCTTTATTTATATAAAACTTATCATCATCATCACCCTAATAGTTAAAAAACTACTAGCAATATATGCGTGAAGAAGTGAATAAATACTATAATATTGTGTTATCTACTATGTATAATAAATATAGTTACAAATATTTATCAATGAGCATTTAAATGCGAGATTAATTATTTATTCATTAAAATAAAACTTCAAAACATAGCAAGCCTGCGTTTATAAACATTCACGCTAACACAATCCACTTCTCAATCACGAGTCCACTTCACGAGCGTTGTCTATGGTTTTGCTATTAGCGTGTTCCATTCGCTGATAATGTTATCCAAAATGCTACGTTTTGTGGAAAGCATTCTTCCTAATAAAGTTGTTTATTCTGCAAAAAAAACAGAAATATTAAAAATTTCGATGATATTTTTTACCAATTTAATGAAAGTGTAACCATTGACAATAAACAGGAATGTGAACGAAAATAATGAACATTTCCTTCCTAACCACCCGACTGGATTTTTTCTTTATTCCTTATAATTTCGGATTTCGGTTAGATTCGGTTGAAAAATTCCCCCTATACGTATATTGGATAATATCTCTGCATAGATTGCCACATACTTACAAATAAATGTAAAATAATGGCAATACATATTTGAACTTAGAACATATTTCCAGGTGTCAGACCAGGAGTTGGAGGTGGAAGAAGTGGAGGAGTATGAGCAGCTGGTGGAGGGAACGGGCATGGTGGGCGGCACGTACCGCCTGCTCGCGCGCCGCCCGCACGACTCCGACACCAGCGACGTCGAGGTTAGACGGCTATTTACACTAGAGCAAATTCAGCAGCTGCTGCGACTATGTGATCCGGAATCCGGTGGGATGGGGAAAAATCAGAGCATTGAAAATAGAACTCTGCGCTAATACAATAGAGCTGTAATTCGAACACACAAGTGTCGAGTCAAATGTCAATGTCATATGATAGCCGATTTTCAACTCTAATAAATTATCGCAGAGTTCCATCTGTACTTATCCGTAGCACAAAATATGTAGCCGCCGACTTTCGACAACTATCGCGACACTCGTGAATAGCCATGGAAGGATTTACGGCCGTTCAGATATCCAAATCTGTTTCACCTTCGTATAATTCTGATCAATTCGAATTGACTTTTTCTGATATGAATACTTAAACTCAAGATTATTTTTTCCGGACCTGTATGCAATGTGCTCAAGTTTCATCTTAATACTGTTTGTCTGTTCAAACTATTGAATAACACTTTTATCTCCTTAAAGGTGCTTGATCATTCGTACGAGGAGTTCGACTTTGATGTATCGAAACCAGTTAAATTGGACTTATCTTTGGCAGAGAATTATACGAGTAAGTAAGATTTTCTTATTAATACTCCGATGGGGTGTGAATTTTGTAAAAACCTTTCCTAGCATGACGTGCGTCCTTCATATTATCTGCGTGTCAACTTTCAACGCTGTCTATTCAGTGGTTTGAAGGCTCAAATAACACAAAACATTTGAGTTGTGTGTTGTTATTTAAATAAGAGTGTTGAAAATAAATAATAATCCTAATCCTACTAATATTATAAATGTGAAAGTTTGTGAGGATGGATTAATGAATGGATGGATGTTTGTTACTCTTTCACGCAAAAACTACTGAACGGATTTTAATATTTTGTATAGTTTAGGCTCTGGATTAAAACAGAGACTACTTTTTATCCCGGAAAAGTACAGTATTCCCGCGAGATAACCGATAGTATACTTGGGCGGAGCCTCGGGAAACGTAGTATAAAATTAACTTGAACAAGTATAAGATTTTATATAAAAATGTGTTTTTATTTCAGTACACCAAAGTAAGAGGGCGAAGACGAGTATTCTGTACCAGCCAGTCAGCGCACAATCGTACGCCAGCCGGCGGAAAACGCCACTTGTGAATAGGGTCGCGCTCGTCTAACTCGTCTGATGTGTATAACGCTGTCTCACTCTGTGTCTCGGATGGACACGGACTATCTGGAAAAGTCACCATACGAAGTAAGCGAAATTAAAGGTAGATTTTGTTTGTTACTTTATTGGTGTAACAAAATAATTTGCAAAACAACTCCAAGAAGCCGGGAGGAACTATCAGAACTTTCGTATCTTATCAGATATACATTAAAAGGTGAAAGGTATGATCTTTGTTAACTCTTTGATAAACAGGGGATAGATTCAAGTAATATGGTCGTGTAATAGACTGCATAATTTCGTTTGGGGCTGTTTTCAGAAGTCTGTACTAATGACAAGAGTGATCAGATAAAACACTGATTGTTATATTATTCTGGATAGATCAATTATGTCTCACATTTTAACAGTGTACTCTTTTTCCACTTTTATAGACAAAACATAATATAAACATAGACGCTCTATCCGGTATAAATGTTAACATCAGTTGTGTAAAAAAGTAGTATTTCCATTCATTGTAAATTGCAAGGTGATAGGTCTGTACCAGATATGTGTATTTACTTTTTTACTGTTACACTTGTTACATATCGTTCACTCTAAAATATTTTTAAGTAAAATGGTAGCAAGTCTGATTTGGGTCTTATGATCTGAACACAATACTGGTATCTGTATGCAAAGAATGGGCACTTCTTTAAGAACAGTACAGTACTGTTTCTAGTCAAAGAAATTATTCCTTCTTTGAATATGGATATCGGGTATTCGTAATATAAGTGTCTACTTAAAATAGTGTTAGGTCGGCGTACCGACATCGTCAGTACAAATATTTGCTACTATAGTTATACTCCTGAATTTCGTTCAGTGGAAGTTTCAATAGAAATGATAGCGGGTATAATAAATTGTTCCCACCGCTTGTACATAGATGTGTGCAATTATATGTTTCATAATGTAATAATGGCCCGATGTACCCATTTTACGTTTGATTGTGTGTACGTAAATTTTTGTTACGTATACACACTTGACTGTAAAAGTATGAACGCTATATAATATACTGTTAGCCTATTTAGATTTGATAAGTACTTGATTCTTAATCGACTGTGTAATATCTCGAATCTATTTAGCTGAAAATTATGTTATTCTTACAGTGGATTGTACAATATCATATTTACCGCTCTGAAGTTTGTCTGTGTGATTACTAGATTTGTACCTTGTATAGGGTAAATACGCCAAACGTCGGCCCCCCTCCAATCCTCGGCCGTCTGCACATTTTCAGCTTGCATTCGTTCAAAAGGTAATTAAGTTGTAATTTTGCCACTGAAATTGCAAGCTTAGTTCATACTCTTTAAGTGCAAACCGTTACTATACGATTACGTCACTTGCTCTTCGCACACTGAGCGTCAGTAGCGATAGCGCCGTTGAAACATTGAAGTTCGTAGTCAAAGCAGCTTACTTGCTGTGAATACCCACGATTCGGGGATTGATATTACATCCGTAAGACATTTCTTTTTTTGGTTCTTAGCTTTGCTATCACTAAAAAGGTATTTTTACTATATTTTGAGATAGTTTTTTCAACGTTTTGCGTATTGGTTTTAGGGAAAAATAGGGGGCCGCCATTAGAATACCAGTTTCGACTGAAAATCGGAATCTCGGCCGGGGCCGACTTAAGATAAATGCAGTCTGTTTTATAAAGTCCAATACTACGAATTCCATTGTCTTAATAGTAAAATTTATAACGCTTTTATGTTAATAAATCTATTTTACGTTTAATCGCCAAATACCGGCCGGGGTGGTATTAGCTGAATCTCGAGAAATAAGCTATACGAAATAGGGGCCAACTTTGGAAATATTAAAGATCGTAATGTCGGCCAGCCTAAGAATCGAGTGCTACTGTACAGGCTGATTACTTTTGTATTTTTCATTGTTTGTGTAGGTACTGGGTAGTAATTTTTCAATTTATTTATGAAACTTGCTGTCTCAAAATTGAATTATGTATTAATATAATTTATTAATATTATAATAAGTTACATACTATGCCCGGCCGACATTTGGGAAAAACGCGACCGACTATTGGGCCGTGAACGGCCGACTTTAAGGTTTTTTCGTTCTCGGCGCATTTAAACCTTAATACTTCTTCCGTTTAGAAAAGCCAACCATATGGCTATAAATATAAAATAGATTTAACAACCTGTCTAAAACCGTATAACAAGCTATCCTTTCGTTGCAAACTGATGGATCCGGAGCGATCTAAAGTGAGAAAATCCGTAAGTGGCCGACATTTAGCGTATTTACCCTATTTACTTCAAAATAGAATCATGCTAAATGCTAACTTCAGATTGGTAAATATATTTGACACCTGAATCCTCAGCGTGTTTTGTTAACATGAAATATCAAGATCTTGGTCAAAAGTTCAAATTTCGGCAACGCCTGTTAAACTAGCCATACACGTAAGAGTGTAGAGATCGTCTAAGCTGAAATGACGCGCCCCACCTCTAGAGATGGCCGTTTAAACGTAAAGCGTTTAAAAAAGCGTGCTTTTATAAATAAGTTGTAAAGTCGTTTAAAAATTTAAGCGTTTATCACTTATACTTATCGTTTATATCGTTTATAGTCATAAAGCCATAAGTGTGGTATGAGCAAAGAAAAATAGTTCTTATGACAGCGCAATAAGAGTGAAAATTCTTTAATGTAGCTCATCACTTATTTAAACGGCTTATTTTTTGTACTTATAACTAATATGCTTTTTCGTGTTTATTCACTTTTTGTTAGTTGCGCTTTGCGGGTTGACGAAAACACGTTATATTACGCTACGCAATAATTCGAATTTTAATCGTAATAGTGGTGTTTTGGTGGCTTACCGTGAACTTTTAATGTAAATAATAAATATAATAATGGTCCATATGGACGTAATATAAAGTTTTTGTCGTAAGATGACGAATAAACGACGTGAATTGGAACAGTAATTTATGGAACTACTTTGAAAGAAATGAGGTGGAAAAAGTGGCGATGTTTGTTATCCTATAAATCAACTATTACTAATGATAAGCAACATTTAAGATTAATGCATATTATCAACATGTAAAAACATTTTTATGAGTTCATATTATTATATTAATAATTATTCAGATTTCAGACAGTCCTATGCCTGCAAAGTACAAAGGAAAGTTAATTTAAATCAGTTTAAGGGATCGAAAAACGTAACATAAGCGCAAAAAACATTACAACTTATAAGTGGCAATAAGTAGATAAGCAAATAAGCAACTAAGCAGTTAAAAAAAGTTGCTTTTGAATATTTAATAACGGATAAGTTAACTTTTAATTTTAAGCCGTTTATCACATCTCTACCCACCTCCACATTTACTCACACAAGCAAATTTCAAAATACACATAAACATGCAATTATTATTGGTCGTTCAGTTGCCAGTTATCAAACGTAGGAGCACGCATCGTTCTCGGATTTGTTGTCCAACTAGTTTAGTCGATCGTGAACTTGCGACAGGAGAGGACGTCTTGTTCTGTACAATGTAACGGCGCTGCTCCATAGAGCGAGCGTTGTCGGAATTATCACCCGACTAGTCGGCCGTCATGTGCACATACAAATCATACTTCACCGAATAATGACACTCCCACACAGATACAGTGCCGTTTTTAATATTCGCGCTCACAGATATAAACAAAGTAATTAAGTAGTGGGGCGCGTCATTTCAGTTTAGACAATCTCTACCTGACAGATTTGCCTGCACAGTTACACTTGTTACACAGTTAGCTTGGGCTGAGTAGTTAGTGTGGAAATCCTGCACATTTGTGTTTACCTGTATAACTCAATTGTAGGTGTATGGCTAGCATTCGTGTTAATCGTAATAATATCATGCTTTATTTTTCATTAATACGAAGAACGAGAAAGATAACAGAATAAATTAACGATTGACTCTAACCGGCGTTGGTGAAATTGGCACTAAAAGTTACAAGTAGCCTATAATCTACAATAGACTGATTAAATATTTATTTTTAAGTAACCAATTGCACTTATCTACACCGAAAGTTAAACCACTTACGGTGGCAGGGCCGTGCCGACCCCCGGCAGCGCCTGTGTGCGAAACCTATGAAGCGCCTCTTATTTTTACGAATCTTCATGTTTTAGCCGCCCGCGGCGCCCCCATCTCCTTGGCGCCTGTGTGCGCCGCACACATCGCACATAGGGGCGGCTCGGCCCTGTACGGTGGAATACTGAAACGCTAATCAAAGTTAAGACCTATTCACAGGCTGTCGCTGTCTCTGCTTGTTGAAATGACAAGGACAGCATGTATCTTGAGCGTCACTTAATTTAACTATCGTTCCAGTATTCGGCCGTTAGGCTGACCCCACATTAGGCGTACGCGTTCCTCGGACGTGTGAGTGGCGCATGCAGCGCCCGCATCGCTGACACGCTCGAGGAACTCGCACGCATAATGTGGGGGGGGGCATAGATTATACAATATACAGATACGGTTAATCCTCTCAAATACCGAGACGAGAAGAAAGATAAAAAAAATCGGGAGTTTAATAGTTTCTTATTAAAACTATTTTCTCTCTTTCTGTTTTATGAATGACACTAAAATATATAAATTATGCTAAGGTTTCATAACATAATTTTATTTACACTTCTAAATAACTGACATGAATTTACAAATCATACACTTTTAAAGAGAAAGTTGTATTAATCTAAAAACTTTCTGCCATTTATCATAAATTTGATGAAAATAATCAACAATTTCATATTTTAAAATCCTAAATCTCATATGCAATGAATTTATTTTCATTCATCAAATTATATTATCGGATTCAATTGTTTATAAGAAGATAGATATTATTGTTTTTTGTTTTATTGAAAAAAGAGATCTCCATTTTGTGACTAAGTCACGTTTGCAGTTATTTTACTTTATCTGTATAAGGATTTACAAGAAATTGTGTTATTATTTTTTACAAAGTGCAGTTTCTTTTTCCATGTGTAAACTGTAATCATACACTAAAATTATAATGGCAGGTCGAATCAAATAGATTCATACCTGGAACACTAACTTAACAATTATAATTAAGAAAAATAGTTTTGTTTATATTCTTGAGTAAAAGTTTTTTTTACTTGAATCGATATGATTCTCTTAAACGATAAGTATGTAGCATAGAATAAGATAATCGTATAATTAATTTGTGTAAAATAAAATGAAAATGTGATGGATCGTAATCGACTTGTTTGATATTAGATTAGGTTGTGAGTAAATGCACGTAGGTTAATGGCGTGTTTTCCATTTGGGTAAATTGTAATTAGAAATTAATAGAATAAAATAGCACATTAAAACTTAGACGAATATGTCAATATAGTTCAAGTGTGATAAAAATTATCGCCTATAATAAATTCTTCAAAAAAGTGTAATAAATTGATCAATTTATTAGCATTGTTGAAGCTGTGATACGATATATTAGTATCGAAGTCACATTTAATTAGAAAAACAAAAGCTACTAAAGTGTTTGCTGTAGTAGCTTACTTCACTGTAAAGTGATAAAATAGTATCCCCCTTACTAATAAAAATATTTATCCCAATAGATAAGCAATACAATGTTTTGTCCTGGTCTGTCAAGCGACATTTCCAACGCATAAAACAAGGACAAAACATTGTATTGCTTATCTACTGGTTTATTTTTATTAGTATTAAGGGGGTAAATGTATGGACATGTCTCAAACTTGATAAAAACCCAGGCCTCATGTTTGTTGTACTGTTTTCTATACTTGGGGTGTCTATAACGTTGGTATGAATAATGTGATGTAGTTTGCAGTATTTAGATTGGGTCCTATGTAGAATAAAAGTGCGTTCTCTAATTTAAGTATCATAAAATAATGTTAGGTGTGGTAGGTATTTCGAAACTATTCGAGTGCAATTTACGAAGTACCTATTGTATGTTAGAATTTGGGTTACTAATGCTTTAATTTTAATATTTTTTGTTGTTAATTCGAGTAGGATATGAACGTGTTGAAATACACAATAACATATTGTAGACTTTTTATGCCAACTGCATTATTAGTACTGGAAAATAGGCAAAGTAGTGGTAAACAATATGTTTAACAAAGTAATGTATTTTTCCACTGCCAGTATTTCAGCATCCATGATTTTGTAAGAGTAGTGTAAGGTAGTGGATAATGTAGAAGTAGTGCTAGAATTTAAGAAGATAAGTTGAATGATTTTTAATAAATTTTCGGTAATAAAATTGAAATGATATATTTATGAAGTTTCATTTACACCACTTTACCCAGAGGATTGATTAAATAAGCCGTCTCTTAGGACAGCCGTAAAACATAGAAAATAGAATACTAAAAATGAACGTGAAACAGACTGTACCTAAGTAATGTAGGTATCTACGTATTTTAACTACAAACAATTAACCAAATGCTTAAAATAGAACTGATAGAAAGGCACCAGGGCTAACATTCCTAGTAGCTGCTGAAAACTTTGAAAAACTTGTTTATTTAGACCAGGGTTTCCCAACCTTTTTTTACGGAGCCCCCTTTGTATTATACTAATAATGTAAAAGTTTGTGAAGATGGATGGGTGTTTGTTACTCTTTCATACGAAAACTACTGAACGGATTATGATGAAATTTGGTATGGTAGTAGTTTAGGGTCTGGATTAAAACATTTTATCCCGAAAAAATATAATATTCCCGTGGAGGCCGTGGAATACTACATTTACGCGGGTGGAGCCGCGGGCAATAGCTATAAATTAGACTTTCATGCCCCTGTGATATTTTAAATTTGATAGATTGCAAAAAAGCGCATATTTATTTATTTACATACAAATCTCTTTTTGTATTGAAATAATAAACTACCTAACCGTGTTGGTTTATTTGTGCAGGGTCCTACTCCCATTGGAATACATCTCTTTAATGTGTAGTCAGTCTACTGCTGACTATCCTGGTCAAATATGTCACGTTTCTTTTTTAGTCGACGATTTATTTCTGGGATTGTTAGTTGCTCCGCAAGTTGATTTTGATGATTTTAGAGTATATATTTATATTTGTCACCGTAGGCAGTAGGTAATTTCTTCTTTTACTGTTGGCATATTGAGAATTTCATGCAGCTCTGTTTTGAGAAACCACGGTGCATTAGATATCTGCCTTAGTATGCTATTTTACACGTTTTATTATAGTTTGGTTACTGCGACGCTAGCAGTGCCCCACATTTGAATGTAGGTATGTCCAAATTGGCTTTATCATCGTTTTGTATACGAGTATCTTATTCTCGATAGACAGTTTGGAGTTTCTGCACATCAACCAATTGAGTCCTTTGATCTTAATGTTTCGTCCCTCTTTGATTTTTAGCATGATTTTTCTTGGTCATTCTCCGATCCAGGTGCAATCCCAGATACATAATAGAATCTTTATGTGAGAGTGGTGTGCCATTTAGGAGGACAGGTGCACAGTCTTCTTTTCGGAGAGTGAAAGTAACATGAACCGATTTGTTGACGCTAGCGGCTACGCTCCACTTCGCTAGCCATTTTTCTACTTCATGTAGGCTTACCTGTAGTGCTCGTGAAGCTTCAACTGGGCTTTTGTCGGAAGGCCAGGAGAGCTGCAGAGTAGTGTCGTCAGCGAAGGTAGTGGTTGTGCTTGTGACAATTGATGTGTCAGATATAAAGTTGATGCAGAGGGCCGAAGTACCGAGCCTTGAGGCACTCCTGCTTCTTTTCGTAAAACTGGGACGTAGTAAATTCACCTTCTCTTACTAGAAATACCTATTATGTTAGATACGATTTTGTAGTAGGTACGTGTGGGGTAGTAATAACTTTATTTTAGGTATATAGCAGCCCTTTATGCCATACTATGTCAAGAGCTGCTTGTATATCAAGGAACGCCGAAGATCAATATTCTTTTAGTTGGAACCAAATTCGTAACGTGCATAGGTGTGGGCAAGTGGTACAACTTCAAAAAGCGTACTATTTTGTTGATCCTCCAAAACTCTTTAGGAAATAAACAGCCTAAGGGACCTAAGGCCTAAGCGGTAAAGCTTCTACCACTTTACAGAATCGATTGACTTGACTCGTTGACTGCACAATTTTTTTGACTAGACTTTAGACATGATGATTGCGAAATATCTACTTACGGTGTTGAAAACATAGACTAATCATTGGACTTGACGATTTAGAAAAACGATGATTATTTTCATCATCGTATAATTCTAAGTCGTCAAGTCTAGTCTTTTACTTGGCACTGGCAAATGGTTATAAGCCGACGCCATATAAAAAAAAATTGCAGTCAATTCTATGTCAATTCCTCTACTTGTCATTGTCAATGTATAATGACATTTCAACTGTAATTCGACAATCGAGTTGCGCATTGTTTACAAAATATAACAAACTAAAAAACCTCTTATAATCAAGTAATTGAATAACAAACTTTTATTACTTAATGAAATATATATCCCGGTTAACATAATGACCACAAGAGAAATCGTAACATTACAATTCGGCCACTATTCAAATTATATTGGAGCACATTTTTGGAACATTCAGGAGTTGAGTTTCGACTACACGGGGCTTGTTAAATCTGAAACCAATCCGGATATATTGTTTCGAGAAGGCAAAACATCTACTGGGGCTGTTACATATACGCCACGTTTGTTATTAGCAGATTTAAAAGGGTCTCTAAAAACTTTACCAAGTACAGGTGGGTTAGAGTCTGATGATGCTGACGAACTTCAATGGGAGTCGGTAGAGAAAATAGAAGAACCACCAGCCGCTAAAAATGAGTTTATAAAAGACATAAATTCAGATACTGAAGTGAATACAGAAGAAAAAGATTATCAGTTGGACAAAGAAGTTAATACATGGACTGACTACCTATATTCTAGGTTTCATCCTCGCACCATAAATATTGTTAAACAATATAATCATGGGAATGAAAGTGTAAGTATCTGAAAAATATAAATCAAATGATTAGCTGGCTCCTTATTGGAGCATGGATTAAAAATGTTTCTAATTACTAATATTTTAATTATTTTTAGGAAGGATTTGATTTAGGTATAAGTGGAAATGGATTATGGAAAACAGACTATGGAGATATTTTTTCTGACAATATTAGGAGGTACGTAGAAGAATGTGATAGTATGCAGGGTTTCCACATAAACTTTGATTGTACGGATGGTTTCTCTGGACTAGCACTCAGCTGCATTGAACATTTAGCTGATGAGTACAATAAAACAATCATAGCGTACCCAGTGATTGCTTCTCATTTTGAAGACAATGATCCATCTACTCCAGAAGAAAGGGAAACTTCAAATCTTAGAGATTCTACAAGACTAGTGAACATAGCATTTGCAATGGCGCAATTGTCGGAACATTCATCAATGTTTGTACCTTTGTGTACAGCAGAAAAAGGTTGGAGAAAACCCGGTAATGCTAGAACATTTGATCACATAAAATATGATCCAGCAAGATACTACCATAGTGCTGCATTACTGGCGTCTGCTCTTGATACACTAAGTCAGAAATATAGACATCGAGATAACCTTTTTACCCTATCAGATGTGTGTGCCGACATGACAGGCTACGGCAGGAAAATGGCTTCTGCATCTCTTGGAATGCCCGTCGCCTTGAATGAATCAGAATATTTAATCGATTTCCTAAATAATACAACCAAACCCATATATCAATCTATAACACCGAGCTGTAAAATAGCAAGTGACAAAATATTCCAACTCATAACAGTAAGAGGAATACCAGAGACTTACTTGAAGGCTCCCCCAAAGGAGGCAAAAGAGCAAATGAACTTGCCAGCTTACAGGTGCAATAATGTTAAAGAAATGTTTGAATTATATTTTCAAGCTAATAATTTCCTATCTGCAACAAATCTGACAGTCTGTGAAAAGCCAATGGATATAAAAACACCATTCCCCTCAATATTCTCTAGCGATTTAAATAAATATGGTTTTGTAAGAAATAATGAGATTCAAGAGAAAGTACAAAGCTGTCCCATAGTAACTGGGTACCATAATGGTAACTTTATGGCTGACATGATAGAGAAGCTTCACAGAGAAGTTAGCAGGATAAAGATAACTAAACTGCACAAATTCAAAGAAGAGGGCTTGGAGGCTGGTGACTATCAAGAAAGTTTGGATAAGCTTGCTGAATTTAAAGATAATTATGAAGATGATTTTGAACTTTAAACTATTATAAGGAAAACTAATTGTTATCTATAATAATTAATACATTGTGGGCAGCATGCAATTCAATTTTCAAAAAACCAAATCAAAGTAAAGAACTTATCCAAGTTTTTAACTTTGATTTGGTTTTGCATAAAATGTACTGTTGCATTACAGATTAATTAAAATGTCATTAATCAAACTCTTAGTCGTATTTAAAAAAAATACACAGAAAACTGTCTAAGCTGTTTCCCTAATCAATGAAGACCTGACCTACAGAGTATAGTGGCTATTGTACTCAAAGTATCACTATTACCAGTATGCTTTGAAATGAAATGATGGCTAGGAACTGATGGTCCATACAAAGGTCATGTTGTGCAGGTGTGAGCAGCACATGGGCTCAGGAAGTCCCTCTTGTATGCCTAAAAATATTTAAGAAATTGTTTCCTTGCTGATTTTTAAGATCCATCAATGGCTACAATTCACTAGAGGTGTAAATGTGTGTAAGTGAACAATAAGAAGACACATGAAGAAACTTAATCAAAGGCTAAACAGATCAGCACAATGTCCAAAACTGCCCTGGTAGCTTGATTTCCAAGGTGACCATATTCATGCTAACTGCACTTATTGACGAGCTGCAGACAGTTACAAAGGAGTATAGAAAAAAAAACAGTTTCTAGGCAGAAACACCGCACAGTGTCAGTTTCATGGAGGCTCTATAATGATGTGGGAAGGAATAAGTTCGGGTATAACTCGTACAGACTTATTGGTTATGATAATTAAGATTCAGATGGCCAAACATTCTTGAAGTGATCATCAATGAAAATGATATTACCCAGACCTACATGGGTCTATTCCCGTTAATTCACGAAAATACATGCACACGCATAGTCCGTTGTGTGAATGTGATATTACAAATAAATAAAAAAAACCTAAAAGCATTAAATCCTCTCTTATACCGCTATTCTTTAATTTTTATAACGAAAACCGGCAACACTTTTAAAACATTTAAAAAATGCTTCATATAATACATAATAAAATGTTACTAGGTATGTTTAGAACACAGATTTTAAATCCAGAAAAATTGTATTTGAAAAACAAGGTGGCCAAGTTTCCGTGCTGGTCAGTGTGATTAATAATTATTGTAATTAAGATTTATTATATACCTACCTAATAAAAAAAAACTTTAACATAATGCTTTTGTCTTTATTATTTTAAATCATAAAATTCTTTTGAAACTAATTACAGCCTGCAAAATAGCAGTAAATATGTACAGCTAAACGTCCAAGGACATGTAACTTTTGGTTGAGTTAATAATATTGATTAATTTTGTACCAGGAGAACATACTAATAATATAATTATAGTGCCCAAGTGTGTGCGCAGTACACAAGAGCACTCTCTCCCTTTACTCTCATAATCCAGTGGGACGGATAACCGACACGACTGACGACTTTTTACATGCCCATCCGACGCATGGACCATCTTTCTTGTCAGACAATCAGGTGATCAGCCTGCATTGTCCTAACCAAACTTGGAAACATTTTTTGTTGTTCCAATGCGGGAATGAACCCACGACCTCCGAGTCAAAAACCAATGCTCGAACCACTGGACCACAGAGGCTGTTAGAAGGCTATGAGAGTAATTTAATATTTACCTAAACAAATTCTATTTTATTGCTACTGGACACTGGATGGCGCTATTATTACCTACCCTACAAGCTTTCATGATTGCAAAGTATCAGCAGAACATACATTGCTATTTTAGGTAACGTTTTTATTACCTTTTTAAAGAAAATCCTATTATTAAAGTATGTTCTCCTGGTACTTTGCAGTTGTTGAAGCCTTCACCAGATTCTGAGACTAAAATGGGATGATGAAAAAATGTTTTTTCTATTTGTCGCTAGGTGGCGTTTTAACTATCTATTCTAGAGGTTCCCAAACTTATTTCGTGTAACGCCCACTTTGGTAGCGCCCCCCATTTTTATTTCACCTTTAAAACCTCAATAACATATTAGTCTCGCCTGGAGAGTATATTTTGTCTAAATTAACCAATATACAACATTGAACAATAATAATACTCCTCACATCAGCCCCCCCCCCCCCCCCCCAATTATTTCTGGGTCCTTTACCGCCCCCCTCTAGGCCTCCAGCGCCCACAAGGGGCCATATCGCCCACTTTGGGAAATACATTTATTCAATTGAACTGAGAGAACATACTTGGAGCGTTTTTCTGCACGACAAAAACTATAACGGCCTATGCATAGAACAAAGTTACATCTGCAAAATCTTTACAGGAGAGTACTTTACAAAAAGAAGTATGACTTAGTAAACTTTTGCTGTAACTTTTTTCCTGACTGGCCTAACCCGAAAAATATTTGAAGTCCGTTATTTTTGGATGCTTATTAATTGTATCATTTTATTGGTAACAAAAACTAAAAATTATTGTTTCTTGTAGGTAAAAAGTTTAAATTTTTCGAATTCTAAATTTGATTTTTTTTGCGTATAGTAAACCGGAAGTGAAAATTTCAAATCGATATTTGACTGACTTCGTTAAATATCTCGCAAACGGATCGGAAATCAAAAAATCGGCTTTTTTTTATGTAATGAACCAGGAAACGAGCAGACGGATCACCTGATGGTAAGCGATTACCGCCGCCCATGGACACTCGCAGCAACAGAGGAGTTACACTTGTAACTCCTCTGGTGCTGCGACTTGCATTCCTGATCCTTAAAATCCCCAATCCCCCCCATGGGCCTCCGGTAACCTCACTCACTCGGCGAAACACAACGCAAGCGTTATTTCACGCCGGTTTTCTGTGAGGTCGTGGTATTTACCCGGTCGAGCCGGCCCATTCATGCCGAAGCGTGGCTCTCCCACAGTTATCTACCTCTCAATGTTTATAAAAGACCTTTCTAATGATACCCCACACTATGGAGTAGACGCGAAAAAATATATCATCCCCACTTTACATGTAGGGGAGGTACCAAAAAAAATATGTGTGGGGTATCATTAGATAGGTCTTTTATAAACACTAAAGAGGTCTCTGAGACGATTTCTTGATTTAGGTATCCGTTTGCGAGATATTTAACTTTAAATAGCTTTTTTTTGTTAAAATAGTCCCTCTAAAAGCTATGTGTATGTACTCTATATGCTCTAAGTCTTAAACTATTAGAAATCACTTTCTAATTTTTTTTATGAAAAATTAGTATATTTAAAGCGTTTTTTTTTTATAAAATAAGGGGGCAAACGAGCAAACGGGTCACCTGATGGAAAGCAACTACCGTCGCCCATGGACACTCGCAACATCAGAAGAGCTGCAGGTGCGTTGCCGGCCTTTTAAGAGGGAGTACGCTCTCTTCTTGAAGGTTTGTAGGTCGTATAGGCCCGGAAATACTGCTGGTGACAGTTCGTTCCAGAGTTTTACAATGCGCGGCAGAAAGTTACGCGAGAAACGCACGGTGGAAGACTGCCACTCATCAAGGTGATGAGGATGGAATATTTTTCGAGTGCTTTAATTTAAGGTACAAAATATATTTAATTTAAAAAGGGTCGAAGTTAGTCAAATATCGATATGAAATTTTCACTTCCGGTTTACTATACGCAAAAAAATTCAAATTTAGAATTCGACAAAAAAATTTAAATTTTAAACTTTTTACCTACAAGAAACAATAATTTTTAGTTTTTGTTACCAATAAAATGATACAATTAATAAGCATCCAAAAATAACGGACTTCACTCTTAGTAAATTTTTAAAAGCTCATAATTCAGTAATAAAGTATGATACGAAAAAAATATTGTGTGTACACATCTACGTCACCTAGAAGTATAACTGACCAGAACATAAACAAAATTCACGACCTCACCTTTTTTTGGTTGTCCGCTTGGCGTGAAATGCCCCATATTCAATCGTATTTATGTTCTCAGAACGACTCACGGGCGCCAATATTCTTATTACGATAGATGCTGGACAAACTTTAATTAAAACATTAGTTTAAAAAATAGTACTCGGTCGAAACAAATATTATATATTTTAAATAAAAAATAACAAGATAAAATAAGTAAGTAGAATAAATTTATATTTATTTAAAGCACTGAAGCTTTATCCTCGAGTAAAGTTACATCTAAACATATGACGTATGGGTTTTGCGCTGTATATGGTTACCTAGTCACCTAAATGACAATATATAAATCTAAAATATATTTTATTAGTAACTTAAGGGAGGCAAAATTAATATGTACCTTTGTTCAATTCCTATTTTTAAAAGTACGCACATTTACAAGGATTTTACTAGTATATTATATGAGTTAATTTAGTACTAAATGTAAAAAAAAATCAATTTGACTTTATTGTCATATACATAACTTTGTTCTACGCACAGGTCGACATTTTACAATGAGAAAAAATTGCAATTTTTAAAGAAAATTAAACAAAACTACAATCATATAACTTTATTTTAGATGATTTAGATAAAATAAATCATTTCATCCACACATATACACAGTCACATCCAGACTCACGACGATCTCTCCAACGCTCTCTCCTTCATCCGCGTTATAAATGCTGCACCTTTGTTCTTCCTAAAGTTTTCATAAGGATCATTCAAGTTTACTCCTACACCTGTAAAACAAAATAAAAATTGTTAGGTTAGTCTGACATAAATAACAGAAGTGGAGGGTCATTATGAGTATAAATTCTAAGTTTTATTATTATTATTATCATTTAGTAGGGGGATATAATTAATCGAGCGAACAAAAAATAAGTAGGCGGCTGCACGTGAGCATACTGTATTACTGAATTTGGCAGCGAATTAATATGTTGGCGACTAAATTACTAAACTGGCGAAAACACTCGGGTGACAAAAAATTCTAAAGTCGGCAGATAAAAAGAGGCGAAATTTAATCCAAATTAGCACCGACATTTATAAGTTGGTGACTTAATTTCCGAGTTGGTGACCATTATACCATATAAGCAGCTATAAAACCAGATTTGGTTGATAAATTAATGCTGCTAAAAATTCAATTTGCAGGCTACGGAAAATCCTATTTTTGGATACTGTTGGAGTATGTTTTTCTTTGTCATGGGTGTCATTTTCTAGGTTTCTGGGGGTGCAGAATAATATGAAAATAAAATCTGTTTCGTAATTCCACAATGGCGTAATTTTTTTGTTATTAAAATTAACAAGGTTGTCTTTTTCTCGGTTTCTGGGGGTTCTGATTACAAAATTGTCTTCCATTTTCATTTTCCAAAATGGAGAATATTCAATCTTCGGAAAATGAATATGAATACTAAATTAAAAGATAGATCTTGGGGATGCTAATTAGGATTGATGATTATTATTACAGTATGTTATGTAGTTCAAGGTTCCAGCTATGTATATAAATTTTTCAAAATTCAGGATTCATGAATTTTTCTGCCATTCATAAAGAAAATATGCGATTTTTAGGTTAATCAGGGGGAGCAAATTTTCATTATTTTTGCAGTAGGATGCACCGTTTCTGAGATAGAAGCGACTATAGAAAAAAATATTACAATGCTGTACTGAGATACGAGGGGTGTATCAATCTATAGAAACCTTGGAAAATTCAGGATTTTCGAATTTTTTTTTCTCCTATCATGAAGAAAATATAATGTTGCGGGGTTTCTAAGGGGGACGAAATTTTCTTTATTTTTTCAATAGGATGCACCGTTTCCGAGATAGAATCAATTTTATAAAAAAAGAAGTTTTTTTTTTATTATTATTATTATTTTATTATTATTATTATTTATTTATACTAAACAAATTAGTTACATGTTTGTATCTCGCCAAACTATTGTTTGACGGCGAGATGCGCTCATCTTTTATAATATTTTAACTTAACATTATTATGAATAGTTTCTTTACAAAACATTAAAGTCTTACAAAACAAACCAAACCAAAAATTGTAAACTTTGAACTTTGAGCTACAAAGTTCAAAGTTTACAAGACAAGACAAAATAACCTATTTAATTATTCAATTTAACAATTCAGCCCTTAACCTCCTCTTTATTAATCCTATTGAACATTTTTCTTCATATCTTAAAATATCCCATCTATTAAATATTTTAGGTACCATATATTTATTTGTCCTCTCTCCGTAATAGTTTTTTATTTTAAGTTTACTCAGTCTTTTCTCTCTTACTCTTCTAGTATTATATTTATTATCTACTATCACTTTATATTCGTTACTATAGTAATACTGTAAGCCTATTAAGTACTCCACTTTTTTATCTATTGGCAGAATATTGCACACTTTAAATAATTTCTCATATTTTGTATTACATTCATACTTAACTTTCTTACTAACTAAATATTTCAACAGTCTAATTTGTAGATTTTTGACACTATGTAAATATGTTATAAATGTTCGCCCATACACAATTAGCCCATAGTTTATCAGAGAGTCTGCTAGTGCAAAATACACCATTTTTAATGTATCAACATTTAGTATACTCTTTAGCTGATAAAACTTACCTAGAACTGATCTCAATTTATTGCAAAGCTCTGTTATATGTAAAGCCCAGTCAAAGTTTTTGTCAATTTTAAGTCCAAGATATTTAAAGTTATCTACATAGCAGAGCGTAGAACAACTACAGTTAGATTGGTTCATGTGTAGACATTCATACGTGTGACCGGTTATTTTAATATCATTTACATTCACTGTTTTTGCTATATGATTGTGTGGCGAGTGCAGATAATAATAATAATAACAATAATAATAATAATAATAAGTAATGCTGTACATTGAGATACGACGGATGTATAAATGTATAGAAATGTTGGAAAATTCAGGATTTTGAAATTTTTTTTCTCCCATCATGAAGAAAATATGATATTGCGAGGTTCCTAAGGGGGGCGAAATTTTCATTATTTTTTCAATAGGATGCACCGTTTCCGAGATAGAATCAATTTTATAAAAAAAGAAGTAATGCTGTACATTGAGATACGACGGATGTTTATAGCTATAGAAATGTTGGAAAATTCAGGATTTTCGATTTTTTTTTCTCCCATCATGAAGAAAATATGATGTTGCGGGGTTCCTAAGGGGGGCGAAATTTTCATTATTTTTTCAATAGGATGCACCGTTTCCGAGATAGAATCAATTTTATAAAAAAATAAGTAAATGCTGTACATTGAGATACGACGGATGTTTATAGCTATAGAAATGTTGGAAAATTCAGGATTTTCGGAATTTTTTTTCTCCCATCATGAAGAAAATATGATGTTGCGGGGTTCCTAAGGGGGACGAAATTTTCATTATTTTTTCAATAGGATGCACCGTTTCCGAGATAGAATCAACTTTATAAAAACATAGTAAATGCTCTACATTGAGATACTAGGAATGTATAAAGCTATAGAAATGTTGGAAAATTCAGGATTTTCAAATTTCTTTTTCTCCCATCATGAAGAAAATATGAGGTTGTTGGGTTACTAAGGAAATTTAAAATGGATGACTTTTTTGTAATCAGCACCCCCAGAAACCAACAAAAGGACACCCATATTATTTTTATGAAATTAAGTATGTCCGCCATATTGGAATTTCAAAATAAATGTCATTTTTGTATCCAGCACTCCCAAAAACCTGATAAACGACACCCATATCAATTTTACGAAAAATAATATCCGCCATTTCTAAATTTCAAAATTAAACTACACAATAATCTACACCCCTTTAATAAAAACCGAGAAAAATTAAAAATTGGGAATTTTGTACGCTCCTTTATGTCTTTTTTGTGTGCGCTCGTTTCGCTGCTTGTATGTTTTTTTGAGTTACCTACATCAGGGAAAATATATGTGCCTATTCTTAAATTAAATGTGTACTCACAAATTGTCGCCAAGATGGTTATTTAGTCGCTAAAACATAATCTGTCTGCCAGTTTGGAAAATTCAGTGGTATTATTTAGTCACCAGATTAGTAATTTTTTTGTTCCTTACATTCTTTCGCCAACTTGGTAATTTAGTATTCAATATTGGGTATTTTCATATTCAAAATTTAATTGTTTTGTCGCAAGTTTAAATACATGCCTTTAGTAGGTATTCAGATCCTAAGTACATTATATGGACGCTCTAACGGTGAAGTAAAACATCGTGAGGAAACCCGCAAACGGTCAGCCCCAGACGTATTGACCAGTCATTCCTTTAGACTAGGCTGACTATGTTGTGAGAATGCCGTATGTGCTTGGATAACCATACGACATTTACCGGTTGGTAAATGTCCCAGGCACTACAGTATTTCAATAATGGTTACTTCGCTCGGAGCAATAATCGGTGACCGATTTTTTGTAGGTGAAAAATAAAACATACTGATTGCAATAGTGCAACACACACGTCATACAAAAAGTCGGTCACACAATCGGTCATATTCTTATGGTGGAAAAATCTGCGGAAAAATCAGCCTACAAAAAATATGACGTGGGCCCGCCCTAAATCGTCCATTAACGGATGAAAAGGCCTAAGTTTTATAGTAGGTACTTAGTTAGGGAAGGTTTTATTCAAGCTTTCTTAAATTCAAGTGGAAACACCAACCTTTATACTGGTCTTGCTTGTCTCTGACGGCGCCGCCGCTGATCGGCTCGGCGATGCCCTGGCCGGTCGCGCCCAGGCCACCCGCGCTCCAGCCCATCTTCTGTAGCAGCTGGTGGCCTTTGTTGCTGGGGTCCAGCCCGCCGGAGGCGCTGGGAAACGTGGCTCCGCCACTGTAACCATATAATGTTTTTTTTATTTAACAACAATACATGTATGCAATTTATTTTGAATTAACTGTAATATGGTAGAGCAGTATTTCCCAAAGTAAGCAGCAGTATTATTATTGCTCAATGTTGATTATTTATTAATTTTGACGAAGAGATAAAAAATACTCTCCAGGCGACGCTGATATGTTATTGAAGTTTTATGGTGAAAAAAGATGGGGGGTGCTACAAAATATTTCTGATTTTCAAAGTGGGCATTAGACGGAATAAGTTTGGGAACCTCTGTGGTAGAGGAATATGCTAGAGTCAGTTGTTGCCTTTTCCCAGTTTTTGAAGCGTTCTGTCTAATTAGCGGGTATAAAAATAAAAAAAGTTTGTTGTGTGTATTAAAACATGTAAAGAAATACTACAATTTATATGTTAATTTTGTGTTGTAACTATTTAGTTGTAGTATTTGTAACTATTATTTATTTATTTATTAACACTTTCTGCACAATGTACAATGGCAGACTTAATGCCACAGGGCATTTTCTACCAGTCAACTATTATTATTAATGCTATTTATTTCTCTTAGGTATTTACATATTGTGAAGTTAGGATAAAATTTTTTACTTTCATTCTACCTCATGGTGTCTCGTCTTTTTAAATAAATGCAAAACGTCGCATTTATTTATAAATTGTACCATTTTCGAAAAATTGGCCTCCACTTTTCTCCACTCCACATTTTCTAAAATATGGGGTAGAGACTTGTTAAATTTTCATGCTAATAGCCTAAAATACTCTTTAGGAAAATTATTTTGTGCAAAATCTGACAATAATTAATTATGAAGCCATTAAATTGAAAAATAAATTAATTATGAAGCCATATAAAAAAAAATCCATTGTGCTTTGATAGTCACGGAGCCCTCCACATATGTCATAACGTATGCTCTTGGTAAGGCATTTTTATTAAAACTAGTTACTAACAGGAAGCTCGGCGGCGTTGGCGATCGTTCTCGCTCCACGCGCCTCGTTCGCGGCGAGTCACGATGTCTGTCCCGCTCCCGTTCGCGCGATCTCGACCGCGAACGTGACCGCGAACGCGACCTTCTGCGGCCTGCTAAAGATAAAAAAGTAATTTAGCAACCCAAATTAAACAGGTATTTTTTTTTTTCAAAAATCTTAACGTATCATCAGTCACTATTACTTAAGTACCGGCAAGTAACAATATTTATTTATTTGCCAACAAAGAGATATTTGTATAAAAATAAATATATGCATTTTTTTGGAATAAACATGTCATCCCCCGTGACATGAAGGTAATACTTATTATAACACAGTGAAAAAAAGGTTGGGAAACTCTGATGTTGAAGGAGTCCTCCATAGTACCTAACACGTGTAAACAGCCTCCTTTGTCCAGTAGTTCGAGAATTGGCTTTCGACTCGTGGTCGAGGTCGTGGGTTCCAATTTTGTGTTTTTTTCCAATTCCAATGTTTCCAAGTTTGGTTAGAACATTCCAGACTGATCACCCGATCGTCGATGCGTCGGATGAGCATGTAAAAGTAGGACCTGCGCCTGATCTCTCGTCAGTCGTATCGGTTATCCGTCCCATTGGATTATGAGAGTACAGGACGAGAGTGCTCTTGTGTACTGCGCACACACTTGGGCACTATAAAATTACTCCTGCGTAACTGGCCTGGTGTCGATGAAACCGGCCACCGTCACCGAAATCGGTGTGGGGAGTTATACACACGCTGTGAATTGTCTTATGTGTAAAACTGAGAAAGATGTCCAGATTTTTTTTCTCTGTTTAACGCACTTCATGTGGGGTCTAGAGAGTAAACTGTCCAGGGTTTGGTGGTGTATTTGATGATGTTTAACTCACTATCTCTGTCTCTTTCCCTTTCCCTCCGCCAGTTGTTGGGCTTCCGTCGCGGCGACGGCGAGCGCGACTTTGCCGGCGACGCCGTCCGCTCCGGCGTCCTACTTAACGACCTGAACACAGAACATAATATACATATTATATATATATATATATATGTCACCGTAAAATTGTAAAAACCGATAAATTTTAATATTAGTAGAGATATTATAATAGTTCGACAGATTGTCAAGTAAAAATTTCTTCTTACAATTTACACGTTTAATTTTGCGTTATATTGTAACATTTACCGTGTCGATCGGTTAAACGGCAAGTACGCGGCGCCGCCATATTTGTTTTCTTTTTCAAAATAATTAAAACGAAAAATAATTTAATAATTTTTTATGTTGGCAACATATCAGAATATCTCTAGTAATATTACAATCTATCGGTTTTTACAATTTTACGATGACATATACATATTTATTAATGACTTAAGCCATAAGTAAACAAAAGTATATAAATTTGCTTACTTACTACACTTTATCTCCAAAAAATGCAAAGAATGCATCGTATTATCATTTAACAGACAGAAAAAGTCTATAATGAAAAAAAAAATGTTTGCTTTCTTATAAAAGTTGCTTCGCGCTGGTTTCGGCGATTTTTATTTGTACTGCTGGCAAAGAATTTTCATTTCCAGAGGCAGTTTAAATGTTTGAGTAAAAAATTACATTAGGTACTGGATTATTCGTAAAACTTACCTATAACATCTTCCAGGTGGTGAAGGTTGTTTCTGTAAGTCTCTAGGTATTGGACTTGGTGACTTTGACTTTTGTCTTCGGCCCTGTGCTATCGCTTCCTCTTTATTTTTTCTCGCCGCATTCTTCGCTTTATAATATTCGTACAAACCTAATTTCTCCCAGCCCTCACTGAAAATATAGGTGAAATATATAAAAAAATACAATAATAGAAGTTAATAATTAATAATTATATTAACATATTCCTTTGACAATAATGATAATTATTTTTTTGCCTAAATGTCTTTACATAAGCAGTGGATCATGTGCCCGAAGTATCCCTAATTGATTTTCGAAGACATTATATTTTGTTAAATAAATCTGTAACGGACCAATCAGACATCCTACTACGATCGGATTTTGATAGACTCGAAGTCGTTTCGTAGTAGACTAGCTACTGGAATCATTGTAAAAATATTTTGATTTAGTGAGTACTTGAAGGTTGAAGACTGACTAGGAAAATAAAAAAAACCTGCGCTAGGGACGCACAGCCTACTAATATTATAAATGTGAATGTATGTTTGTTACTCTTTCACGCAAAAAGTACTGAACGGATTTTGATGAAATTTGGAATGGTAGTAGCTTGACCTCTGGATTAAAACATATGCTATTTTTATCCCGAAAAATTACAATGTTCCCGTGGGATATTTGTTTCAATATAGTTGCGTGAACTTTCTGCAATATAGCGAGGTTTCCTATATTCCCGGTCAGGATTAATGCGACGAAGACACTTTTTTAATTCAATCATCTTACTTGTCTCTCGGCCGCTCGTGGTTGGGCGATGCGTAGAAGGCGTCGACGGCGGCGAGCAGCCTGTCGTTGGGCGGCGCGGGCGGCGGCAGGCGGATCCGGTCCGGGTCCAGTGGCTTGTATTTATCGTCCTCCAACTGTCAAATAAAAAAGTAATGGGTTTTTGTCGGGAATGTCAGTCATCTATTTACATGTACGTTGTGATTTTTGTTTTTTTTTTCTAAATTTTTGTTATTTCTGTTTTTATGTGTAATATTGGTAGAATAGTATTTAATAGTTATTCGTTGACGAGCACAAGTGTGGGCAAGTGATACAACTACAAAATGCGTGCTAAATTGGGTTCACCGCCAAAACTCCCTAGGAAGTTTCAGTAAAGCGTCTACCACTTTAATGAATCGACAGGCTTGACTCATTGACTACTTCGACTATTTATTTGGACTTTGACTAGACTTTAGACTTGACGATTTAGAAATACGGTGATGAATTTGATGAAAATTTTAACGAGGATTTTTTACTTGACACTGGCAAATGGTTAAAAGCCGACGCCATATATAAAAAAAAGCAAAACGTTGAATGCATGTGTCCTCCCATGCCTTACCTATAGCTCTGAAACGTGATCTCTTACCAAAACACAGAGAAAAATTAGCAAAATGTCAGAGAGCCATGGAGCTTAGCATGATGGGGTGTAAACTACAAGATCGACACCTTAGCTCAACAATCACAACTAAAACTAAAGTTACTGATATCCTCAAACGGATAGATATCATGAAATCAAGATGCAAGGAAGATAAATGGAGTCAGACTGAGGGATGAAAAAGAACAAGAGGTCGGCCAATCATAAGATGGGAAGATGAATTAAAATTAACTGCTGGACTCTTTTGGACTAGAGTAGCAAAGGATAGAAAACACTGAAAAGAACTGGAGGAGGCCTTTGCCAACAGGCACAATTTGCCAACACAATAATAGTGTTGAATCAAATGTCAATGTCATTATGACAGCTAGACACCTGATACGATTTTCAATTCTATTGTATTAGCGCAAAGTTCTACTTTCAATGCTCAGGATTTTCTACGGCTTTCCGGATTCCGGTGCATGTCCCAGCCTTAAGAATAAGACTTTTTCCCTACCACAATTAAAATGAATGAACAAAGGGCTTAATAATAATAGGCATGTATTTAAACTTGCGACAAAACAATTAAATTTTGGATGTGAAAATACCCAATATTGAATACTAAATTACCAAGTTGGCGAAAGAATGTAAGGAACAAAAAAATTACTAATCTGGTGACTAAATAATAACCACTGAATTTACCAAACTGGCAGACAGATTATGTTTTAGCGACTAAATAACCATCTTGGCGACAATTTGTGAGTATACATTTAATTTAAGAATAGGCACATATATTTTCCCTGGTGTAGGTAACTCAAAAACCATACAAGCAGCGAAACGAGCGCACACAAAAAAACCATAAAGGAGCGTACAAAATTCCCAATTTTTTATTTTTCTCGGTTTTTAGGGAGGTGTAGATTATTGTGTAGATTAATTTTGAAATTTAAAAATGGCGGATATTTATTTTTCGTAAAATTGATATGGGTGTCGTTTACCAGGTTTTTGGGAGCGCTGGATACGAAAATGACATTCGTTTTGAAATTCCAATATGGCGGACATACTTAATTTCATAAAAATAATATGGGTGTCCTTTTATTGGTTTCTGAGGGTGCTGATTACAAAAAAGTCATCCATTTTAAATTTCCTTAGCAACCCAACAACCTCATATTTTTTAACCCCTTTGGAACCCCGCAACATCATATTTTCTTCATGATGGGAGAAAAATTTTTTCGAAAATCCTGAATTTTCCAACATTTAGAGCTATAAACATCCGTCGTATCTCAATGTACAGCATTTACTTCTTTTTTTATAAAATTGATTCTATCTCGGAAACGGTGCATCCTATTGAAAAAATAATGAAAATTTCGCCCCCCTTTGAAAACCCGCAACATCATATTTTCTTCATGATGGGAGAAAAAAAAATTCAAAAATCCTGAATTTTCCAACATTTCTATAGCTATAAACATCCGTCGTATCTCAATGTACAGCATTTACTTCTTTTTTTTATAAAATTGATTCTATCTCGGAAACGGTGCATCCTATTGAAAAAATAATGAAAATTTCGCCCCCCTTTGGGACCCCGCAACATCATATTTTCTTCATGATGGGAGAAAAAAAAAAACGAAAATCCTGAATTTTCCAACATTTCTATAGCTATAAACATCCGTCGTATCTCAATGTATAGCATTTACTTCTTTTTTTATAAAATTGATTCTATCTCGGAAACGGTGCATCCTATTGAAAAAATAATGAAAATTTCGTCCCCCTTAGCAATCTCGCAACATCACATTTTCTTCATGATGGGAGAAAAAAAATTTCGAAAATCCTGAATTTTCCAACATTTCTATAGATTTATACATCCGTCGTATCTCAATGTACAGCATTACTTCTTTTTTTATAAAATTGATTCTATCTCGGAAACGGTGCATCCTATTGAAAAAATAATGAAAATTTCGTCCCCCTTAGGAACCCTGCAACATCACATTTTCTTCATGATGGGAGAAAAAAAATTTCGAAAATCCTGAATTTTCCAACATTTCTATAGATTTATACATCCGTCGTATCTCAATGTACAGCATTTACTTCTTTTTTTATAAAATTGATTCTATCTCGGAAACGGTGCAGCCTATTGAAAAAATAATGAAAATTTCGCCCCCCTTTGCAACCCCGCAACATGATCCTGAATTTTCAAACATTTCTATAGCTATAAACATCCGTCGTATCTCAATGTACAGCATTTACTTCTTTTTTTATAAAATTGATTCTATCTCGGAAACGGTGCATCCTATTGAAAAAATAATGAAAATTTCGCCCCCCTTTGAATCCCCGCAACATCATAATATTTTCTTCATGATGGGAGAAAAAAAAATTCAAAAATCCTGAATTTTCCAACATTTCTATAGCTATAAACATCCGTCGTATCTCAATGTACAGCATTTACTTCTTTTTTTATAAAATTGATTCTATCTCGGAAACGGTGCATCCTATTGAAAAAATAAGGAAAATTTCGTCCCCCTTAGAATCCCCGCAACATCATATTTTCTTCACGATGGGAGAAAAAAAAATCGAAAATCCTGAATTTTCCAACATTTCTATAGATTTATACATCCGTCGTATCTCAATGTACAGCATTTACTTCTTTTCTTATAAAATTGATTCTATCTCGGAAACGGTGCATCCTATTGAAAAAATAATGAAAATTTCGTCCCCCTTAGGAACCCCGCAACATCACATTTTCTTCATGATGGGAGAAAAAAAATTTCGAAAATCCTGAATTTTCCAACATTTCTATAGATTTATACATCCGTCGTATCTCAATGTACAGCATTTACTTCTTTTTTTATAAAATTGATTCTATCTCGGAAACGGTGCAGCCTATTGAAAAAAATAATGGAAATTTCGTCCCCCTTAGGAATAACGCAACATCATATTTTCTTCATGATGGGAGAAAAAAAAATCGAAAATCTTGAATTTTCCAACATTTCTATAGATTGATACACCCCTCGTATCTCAGTACAGCATTGTCATATTTTTTTCTATAGTCGCTTCTATCTCAGAAACGGTGCATCCTACTGCAAAAGTAATGAAAATTTGCTCCCCCTTTTTAATCTAGAAATCGCATATTTTCTTCATGAATGGCAGAAAAATTCATGAATCCTGAATTTTTAAAAATTTCTATACCTACATAGCTGGTACTTTGAACTACATAACATACTGTAATAATCATCAATCCTAATTAGCATCCCAAAGATCTTTTAATTTAGTATTCATATTCATTTTCCGAATATTGAATATTCTCCATTTTGGAAAATGAAATTGGAAGACAATTTTGTAATCAGAACCCCCAGAAACCGGAAAAAGGACAACCTTGTTAATTTTAATAACAAAAATTTACGCCATTGTGGAATTACGAAACAGATTTTATTTTCATATTATTCTGCACCCCCAGAAACCTAGAAAATGACACCCATGACAAAGAAAAACATACTCCAACAGTATCCAAAAATAGCATTTTCCGTAGCCTGCAAATTGAATTTTTAGCAGCCATTACTTTATCAACCAAATCTGGTTTTATAGCTGCTTATATGGTATAATGGTCACCAACTCGGAAATTAAGTCACCAACTTATAAATGTCGGTGCTAATTTGGATTAAATTTCGCCTCTTTTTATCTGCCGACTTTAGAATTTTTTGTCACCCGAGTGTTTTCGCCAGTTTAGTAATTTAGTCGCCAACATATTAATTCGCTGCCAAATTCAGTAAAACAGTATGTTCACGTGCAGCCGCCAACTTATTTTTTGTTCGCTCGATTAATTATATCCCATAATAATAATATCTGTGAAATAAAATTAATATTGTATAAAATGTTGGCACACATTTTTCAAGACAATCTTACTGATATTATAAGAAAAGTTTGGGATGTATTGAATGATTATGCATAAAAAATAATAACTATAATTCTTAGAAGAAATAGTTTTAGAAGAAATAGTTTGTAGATTAGATAGATTTCCTTTTTGCATGGATGAAGTTGCGGGCAATACTTAGTTGCTAATATTTTAACAAACAACACTTCCATTTTTTAACATTTAACAAATCCATTTATGAATTTACTAGTGTGTCCAGAGTCTATGGATTGGTCGGCGGAGATGACCTGTCTTATGGCGAGTATAAATAAGTCTGCTAGTATCATATAACTGTGTTACAAACTTACCATAATAAGTGGCACCATAAGACCTGCAGGTAGCTCAAAGTAAGGAACGGAGGGCATCAGGTCATCACTGGACATTTCGGGGAACGGTGGGAATCCTGGAGGGGGTTTACTGAGATCGGGAAGACCGTTTTGGAATGCTAGGAAAGGGGGGTCAGAAGGCACGAAGCCTGGTGGTGGTTGAGAGAAGTTTATGTTTGGAAGCGCTGGCACGTCTGACTCTTCGTTGCACTCTGAAGTCTTATCTCTCGACATTTGGTCGAACATTTGACTGTCGTAACTATTTTCGTTCCCGCTCATACTGTTATTTGATTGGTAGTTGTCTCCACTTTCGCTGCCGTAATTTTGATTTTGATGACCAGAATTAAAGTTTTGAGAAGGGAATTGGTGGTCGCGTTTAGGAAAACCTTGATCGCTAAAACTGTTATTTTGAAACGAGTTGGACATGTTATTCTGTTGATTGTCGTTGTGATCTTGACTATTCTGTAGTTCCAGTGCCCGCTTCTGCATTTCCATCTGTTGTATTTGCTGCATCGTGTGAGTAACAAATGCTTGGTGTTGCACTTTGTAGCTGAAAAATTAATGCAATATTTAGCACAAAAGAAGAACGTAAAAACCTAAATACATTAACTAGAACATACTTCTCGAATGTGTTTTTGGTTTGCTGCGTCAAATGCGCAATAGCGTTGGAGTGCTGCGCGATTAAGTTGTTTTGATACTCTTGATACGAACTAGTCGGACTCTTCATTTTTTCAATGACGGCCGAGTCGAAATAGTTGGACTTCGACTCCCATAGACGAAGCAGCTTATTCAATTTAGCCTCCTGCTCTTCCGTAACAGCTGAAACAGCAAAATAATTAAAAAGTTGTCGTAAAAGCAAAGATGATTCAAGCAAGTTACCTGAGTGGTATCTCACGGTGTGATGTTCTATGTACTTTAAATGAAGAATGACAATGCACAATCAGACAAAAGACCTAAAATCTTGAGGACATTATTATAAATATGTTACCTATACTGGCATTGCAAAACATTGGAACCACGACATTTTCCAAATTTTTCTTGAGATCTTCAGCATTTTTTCGTGCACTGTAATTAGGAATAATAGAATCATAGACACCGAAATTATGTTCTCATGGGACACGTAATAATCAATTAATAGAGAGTTATATTATTGTAAGCAACAATTCAGACATTTCAATCTCATTAAAATTTATGGATATATCAAAATGGATATCATATGTATAGTATTTTTAAACTCAACATTGACAAATTAAGATTGAAATATCTAATAAAACTGCTTTTTCTAGTATAAATTACAATATCAAGCATTTTTCATTTAAACTACAATTATTACATTTTTTACAATAATTCATTAAACAATTTTGACCATAACATCATTAAAAATAATATATTATGTATGTAATTTTTAAACAATAAACTTAGAAAAAGCTACCTTCTTTGGAGATAATTATTGTTTAATTTTTTAAACTATTAATGTATTATAATGCTCCCTTTTTTATTTTTTCCAATGCAAATTAAATTTTAACGAAAATATTCATGTAGAAGAATATATTTTATAGAAGATTTTTTTTTATTATGTAAGTGCCGATTTTATGATTAAATTTTTAAATTAAACACTTATTTGCTAATATAATGTACACTGAATGAATGAATTACAGTACAACCTTACAATAAGTATAATAACTGCATTTTTACTAACCAGTGGTGTAACACATCATTCACAAGGTAAATGATGTGCAGTTTCTGAGTGAACTGTGCTCCGGACTGTGTTACTTTTCTGAGCAGGTGCTGTGATATGACCTTCCCGGAGTTGTAGTTGGTTGCGTGTTGCAGTATCCACCCCTTGCCTAAAACAAGTGAGTCAAATCTAAATTTTTTATTATTGAAATCTAGCTGTTGCCCGTGGCTCCGCCTGCGTAATAATAGTATCCCTTGGAACACTGTATTTTTCGGGATATAAAGTATCATATGTTTTAATCTAGAGCCTAAACTACTACCATATCAAATTTCATCGAAATCCATTCAGTAAATTTTGCGTGAAAGAGTAACAAACATCCATCCATCCATACATCCTCACAAACTTTCACATTTATAATATTAGTAGGATTATAGCATGACTCAGACTACTAATTAATATATAAATAAATGTGAAAATATGTGAGGATCACTGTTTGTTACACTTTAATGCAAAAACTACTAAACGGATTTTGATGAAATTCAGTATGGTAGTAGTTTAAGTTCTGAATTAACACATAGACTACTTTTTATCCCGAAAAAAACAGTGTTCCCATGGGATACTGTATTTACGTGGGTGGAGCCGTGGGCAAAAGCTAGTATCACTATAGAATGACTAAGCTGAATCTTGATCAAAAGTAAGGGCAGTTATATCCTATTTCGAAAAGTATGGTGGAGGTCATGGAGGTGAGAAGCACAGATAATATAGTAAGTATTCAATGCAAATGCAAAACAAGTTTGCAAAATTGCTTGCAGGAAATATCTAGTCAATAATATTATCATCATACAAGAACCACTAACCTGTAGAAATGCTATCTTTAGTGCATGTATCAATGATTGGTTGCAGTATGCCATCCAGCTCCGAGAGACTGATGTTGTTTTCTTCTGCCATCATTTGAATGGTTTCCACCTGAGCTTTGCTGACAAGCTCATTGATCTTAACTTGCTGCTGTTGTATTAAAACCTACAAACAGTACACATGCATTAATATTTTGATTACAAAAATTATGTATTGTGTGTGTATGCGTGTGTGCAAGTTTACAATATTTTTATATGAATGCATGCTTATAATATGAATTACTAAAAATATAAGTAAATATTGTATTCTCTCAAGAATTGTGTAAATGTGATAAATAGATGAAAATCTGTTATAACAACATTGAAGGGACTGGATAGTTATGGTCATAATTGCCGATAGTCATTATTACTAATTTTAAAATAGTAATATTGTATAATGACAAAATTTTGTTGCAATATCCAGTCAGTCATTATAACAAATTTCCTTATGGAAAGTGTTCACTGTAATTATTTGTTGAAGGTGTTGGAAGTTGATTAGTTGTTAGTTACATGTTGACAAAATTGTAATCCTGCATAAATGTTGTTCATTAAAAGGTAATGCTGAAATAGACATAACTATTATTCTCAGAGTTTAAATGAATCAGAAAGAAAAATACATTTTGTTATATGCAAGACCATAAATTACAGTTTATTTTCAACATTTACAAAGAAAAAATGTATTAATAAATATGCTAAATCATATTCTAATATAGGTTCAGTAAAATATACATTTTGTGTACACTCACATTATGCTGAGCATTCAAATTGCTCTCCGATTGTGTTATTTGCTCCTTTAGAATGTTGATCTGAGTATTGACTTGCTCGATGTCATGCGAGTGCGGCTGTTGCGGGGGCGCCGAGTTAGCTGCCAGCCACTGTTGCAGCGCCGGTGCGGCCGCGATGGAAGCGGCGAGGCCCAGCTGCGCGGGAGTGGCTGCGGCCTGTTGGGGCATTACATATTGCCTGTTCTGTGCCATATAAGCCCCGGCGGGAGCGGGTGCCACCTGGCCACCGGACGATTGCTTTAGAACTATAAACAGCGGAGGGTCACTTGAAACTGTTATTACAACGCGTATACAGCGATCGGGGGCGACCGCGATTATTTAAATCCATCATCATCGATATGCTTACTTGCTTGTTCGGTCGTCACTTTGTACTGGTAGTAGTTGAAGTAGTCGCCGCCATACAGAAAGCTGAACTTGGGATTGTTCTTTTGCTTTGTTTTGGTCATCTTCTCAAACTCGGGTCCATTTCTTGCGACAAACTGCGCCAATTTGTCAATGATGTTGCGCAGATCTTGATCTAAATAATGTGTGAATATATCAAATCTCAAGATTAAAATAACGAATATAAAAACTATTTATACAAGACGATTGTTTTTTTTTTAACAAACCTTGCGGTGGTTGTGGAAGTTCCATTTTAGCTGAGTTTTGAGGTTACTGTTAATTTACACAATCACTGATTTGAACTGGATATTCACTTCTTTCATCGTACTTTTTGTTTCGTTTGCTTCTAAAGGTATATTTAAGGCCGATAAACAATAACTTTTGTTTATCTTCTAATTCAATTTAGCAAACGCTAAAACACAGTAGGTATTGTATTGTAGGTACATCTTTCGGCCATTTGTAAGTTTCATAGAGTATTCCAGGGATGTCAGACCGCCACTTGGAAATCCTTGTACCGAGCTGGCTGAAAACTGGTATTGGAGATGGCAAACTGGTACGCCTGCGCTCCGCTCTGGCGCTGCAAACACAGATAGATAAACTGTGTCGGAACTGTCGGAAGTCGCATCCCAGTGAATAAAAATAATATTTTAATTTCGTATACTCTTAATAGAGGGCAGTAATTGTCGAACGCACGGAAGAAATATCATTTTAAACATATCTTTCTGATATTATATTGCATTTCGGGTATAAAATGTAAAATACCTATATTGAAAAAAAAAAATATTTTTTTTTTTAATTAAAAAAAAATATATATTCGAGGGATTTGAACCCGGGACCTCTAGATTGAGAGCGGAGCACCTTACCATTACGCCATCAAGCATATTTCAAATTAACTCATGGAAAATGGTAAGTGTTTATCGAGACTGCTTGCTATAAAAAAGTTTTATATTATGAGGGAAATCTGATTGGATTTTTTTTACATGCATCTTTGAAATTTGCCGGTTATTCTATATGGTCAGTGTATTTTTGTCGGTCAAGGGCCAATCTTGGTATTTTTGCGTACAAGGACTGAGTAGTCTTGGTACATGGTACGTGGAACCAAAACCTAGTATGTATACCAAGAAGTTGGTACGTCTGACATCCCTGGAGTATTCGTTGACATTTTGTTTTTTTTTTCAACACGAGTACGGAGCTTAGATCATTTAATACAGGATCAGGCACGCGGGGAAATTTTCAAACAAAACTTTCTGCCGATTTTGGTGCGGGGAGGGTAACTCCCACAATGAAAACAAAATCACACATTCACAAAAATATTGTAATCGTTACAAACTCACACATTTATAAAACTGCAACACTAGCTTATTTATTTCACACAAATAAGACTCGCGCTAATATAACAGTGTAGCGTACGTACTAATACACTGGCATGCTAAGTGATGTTACCAATACAAATTATATCGATATATTGTCGATATGAATTTGTATTGGTCACATCTTCGTTATTTGAAAATAATGTATTTTGCACAGAATTACAGAAAAAACCAGAAACCGTCAACGCGCTTGAAAGTGAAGCCGTCACGACCATTCCAAATTGGAATGGTTAGATATTTAGTCTGTCAGTCAATGGCCGACGCGCGCCTTGTAAACTTCGTTTGAAATTGACAGTTTTTAATAAATTATGCCGACTTGTGTCGTTCCCACATGTAAAAATGCTGCTGGGACTGTGAAGAAATCACATGGGATCACATTTCATCTGTAAGTAGTACATTTCCAATTCAGTTGAATAAATTATTGAATTTAAATCCATGTCGTAATTGTCATAGAAAATCATGGTTTCTTTTTGTAAGTGTTGCCACAGAAAAACAGGATATTTTACCCAACTTTTTTTCAATTAATTTTTATTGAATAAATAATTGTCGAAACATAATAACGCTATTGTTTTGTAAGTGTTGCCACAAAATAATGGAACATTTTACCCAAATTTTCGTAAGTAGTTAATATTAGATTTTACAATAAAATACAATATACTTTATTGCGCATAAGCGAAATTTTAATAACACGGAGAATACTTTCTTCATGATTTTGATGGGAAATTCTTCTTTATAATTACATACTCACACAGCACATACTTAAAGTCGTTTTGTGGCAGTTAAATAACGACTATATGCGAATTATATATTAAACGACTTCCAAAAAAGAGGCGGTTAAGGTTTTGCATCCAAAAGTACTGAACAGTACTCCTCTGTCTTTAAAGATGCGCGTTTCGAAATTTCGGCAATGTTCAAAGAACTGCAACTATGTAACTTACAGTAATCATCATCATCATCTTATTTACATTACCTAACGAAGCTTGGCGCGTATTTAATAATTATACATTCGATCGTTTATTAAACGTTCTTAAAATATTTTAATAATAATTTAACTAATTTCACTAAAAAGGGTATAATTATAATTTTAAATGAGTATGATGTATGTACTTGTACGATGTATGTTGTATTTGTGAGGCACATGTTCGCAGAATTGTCTGCGAAGATTTCGTAGTGACATCAAATACTCAACGTTTAGCGATTGTGCTTCAAATTTTCAAAAAATTCTTTGGGAATTGTGGCACATTTATATTTGAAGAAAACCATGTAAATGGTCAGATCCATAGAAATAATCTTATACGGGTAGTAATTGAAAAATATCTAGATATAAGATTACATCATGTATCTAAATGCAAAACTCTTAAAATAATTCCCGATTCTAAAAGGCAATATTATAATAAACTTACTCAACAGAAAGGTACCTAAATAATAATTTAGTGTAGAATTGTTAGTAGCATTGTTGTTGTTATGTTTGTTATTACTATTAAAAAATACTCTATAAGATAAAATTTTTATTTTTATAGTATGATGCCCCCAAATATTATATTAAAGCTGAATATGTTATATGAAAGTTTTGGAATCTGCTTATATATTTTAAAGATTGGGAAGAACGATTTAACGTCTTTTTTTCTTCATTAAAACAATAATTAAGAGTCGAATTTATTTTTAATGGTTTGAATTTACCGCCAAAACGCTCGGTTCGATAATGTCTAAGTTGACGTCAACTTTGTGTGAACAACAAGTGAAATCGAGTTAGTAATTTACACAAAGTTGACGTCACACAGTACATGTCATCGAATCGAGCATTTTGGTGGTAAATTCAAACCATTTATAAAAATTTTAAAAACCCACCGATACAAAAAATAAACTTTAAAAAGTAATAAATAATATTTTTAACCTAATATAATTATTATCGTCACATATAATATTATGTAAGTTGAAATATTTTTATTTTCCAATCGTCGCCTCGTCGGGGGACCGCTAAAGTTTATAAAGTGTTTTTCCAACAACAGCTATGTAATTAATTATTACGAATTACATTTAGATACGAGTGAATTTTTTCCCGGATTAAATTCTTTTGTTGCAATCTGCGACTACACCTCGTTTTCTCACATAGCGGTCCCCCGACGAGACGACAATTGAAAAATAAAAATATTTCAACTTACATAATATTATATGTAACGATAATAATTATGTTAGGTTAAAAATATTATTTATTAGTTTTTAAAGTTTATTTTTTGTGTCGGGGGTTTTTTAATTTTACTTATATTTTGTCCTTTTTAAAGTCAGTGTAAATAATGGTTACCTTAACCATATACTTTCAATATAATTGAAGTAACACGGTACCAAATTTCGAATCGATAGAACATATGAAAGATAGTCAGATCCCCTCATCAGCTATTAAAGAACTGATAATCTTCAAACGGCTAATCAGGTCATGGTTACCTTACCGTGTTCTTTAAATATCGTTGAAGTAACACGGTACCAAATTTCGAATCGATCGTTCATAGAAAATTAGTCAGATCCCCTCATCAACTAGAAAAGAGCTTATCATCTTCAAACGGCTGATCTTCCCACCACCAATTTTCTCATCAAACGAAGCTAAGAACACTCTCGATTAAGTCATCAATATTCTCTTACAGTGCGCTTTCATTTGAGACCCCACTCGAGTATATTTGCAGACATTCAGTTATTCTTCCCCACTTTCACCCCCCCACAACTTTTAAACGGCTTAACCGATTTTCATTAAACATGTCTAAGAACACTCGCAGATAAGTCACCTTTAATACAAAAAAAAAAACTAAATTGAAATAGCTTCATCGGTTCGGGAGCTATGATGCCACAGACAGACAGACAGACCGACAGACACGTCAAACTTATAACAGACAGACACGTCAAATTTTTGCGTCGGGGGTTAAAAATAAATTCGACTCTAATAATTGGTTTATTGGAGAACAACCGACATTAATTAATTTATTTTATTTTTCAATTAAATCGTTCCTCCCAAACCTTAAATAAGCAGTTTTAGAAAATTTGGAAAATTTGTTTTTTTTTATAAACAATTGCTTTATTACATTCCACGCGAAATCTATGGCTTAAAATTTATATTTCACTATTTGCAGTCATACATAAAATTTTAATTTACCCCATAAAGAGGTAATGTTGTGTTGCGCTGGTAACCCTACGCGGGGAGGTGAAGTGCGGGCGGGGCGGTGTTTCGTCATGGTTTTGGACACAGTCCGCTGCGTACAAATGTGATCGAACACTCATTCTGGTTTTTTCTGTAATTCTGTGGTATTTTGTTGAAATAAAACCATTCCGAATAATTCCGATATACATATTAATATATTATATTATACGTAAAAGTTATGGCAGCAATAAAAAACTTCACATAGGTACGTAAGTAGTAAATACAGTCTATTCACGTTAAGTTTGCAGTGAGTCGTCAGTACAATTTGACGATGTTAAACTGGCTTACCTTTATTGTCAAACGTGAACACGAGCTAAGCGTCATTGCTTTCTAAAGACATTTGCACTGATGACTCACTGCAAACTTAACGCGTACCTATAGGGTGTATTTACCTACCACTTATGTATGTGAAGCTTTTTAAAACCGCCATAGCTTCTACGTGACTATAGAATGCACATACGCACATACTCACATACGCTAATACATAACACATACGTAGATATTATTATGAACACTAAACATACAACTCTCCTTTTTTGCAAACATCAAAGCAAATAATGACCTAATCTAACCAAGAATATATCAGGACACGTCTAAGGAGGGTTCCGTAACTATAAACATGTAATATTTTTTCAAATTAAGTACTTCAAAAGTTACTGTCTGATTTGGTTCAAAATAATTTTCCTAAAGAGTTATTAGCATAATAATCTATCAGCATAGAAAATTGTAAGTTTCTAAGTCTTATAGTTTAGAAATGCTAGGGAAGACCAACTTATAAATCACTTTGGAGGCCGATTACTCGAAATGGTTGACTTTATAAAAAAAATATGTATGAAACCTTGCCTTTATTTTAAAATACCTATTAAACGATACCCCACATGATGGGATAGAAAGAAAAAAAAATCATCCCCACTTCACATGCATGGAGAGCCACACCTAGAATATCTTATACTTGGAAACGGCTCAACGATTTCGCTGAAATTTGGTATATGGGGGTTTTCGGGGGTACACAATCGATCTAGATTAGTCTTATGTTTGGGAAAATGCGTGTTCGTGTTTTAATGCGTTTTTCTTTCCACGCAGAATATGGTCGCTAATTTCGTCCTGCCGGCCACTGTCCGTTTGGTCCAGCGGGTTAAGACGCGCATGGCAAGAAACGAGTGTTACGGGTTCGAAACCTGCTCAGTGCCTTACTTTTGTTTTTTTATATGTTCAAGTATATAATTATATTATTATATTTTTTTATTTTTTATAGTTTTTAGACAAGTTTAAAAAAAATGTAGTTAATGTTTCAGATCAAACACCTGATCTACACAGAAATCTATTGTAAATAATAATAATTGTCAGTTCACATTTTACTTTTTAAGTTTACTGTTTATGTAGATTATCACCTAAACACCACCATATTACAATAAATAGTCGCCCAGGTACTAAAATTATTATTATTTTATGATGCCAAATCCGAGATCTATACACAATCTATGATCTAGCTACATAATATTAATCTGTGATCTATGACTGTACCAAATTTCATCCATTTATATTCATAATTAGGCTAACGGTAGAAACGCGGACAGACAGACGGACAGAGCGAAACTATAAGGGTTCCTCAAGTAAACCCAAGGAACCCTAAAAATGACTTGCGCTTCAAAAAAGGAAAACTAATAACTTGTGTCCCTCTGGCTGGGAACATCTTGATTTTATAACGATACCCATCTTGATTTTATAACGATAGTCCATATTTCAAACATCCAAATAAACTGTTCAGCCTTTCAAGTTTCAAAGTTGCGGTAGGGTAAATAATAAACATCACGTACATACATGCATACTTTATACTTCTTGCTTGATCTGTCGTATAAAGTGTAAAATCAATCCAATATTTTTACATCACAAAATATAAAATTAGTATACCAAGAAAAAAAATATTTTTTATCGACATCGTTATTCTAGTGATTGTCACGTCACTCAAAAAGTAATAAAAAAATTCCGCCATGTTTCGAGAATTAAGTGCCATAATAAAATTCGAATCTATTGTATAGGAAATAAAGACTAAAATTCTATATCTAACAACAATAGTCTCGTGGGGAGTGCGCCTACGTCATCATCGAATGTTCTCCGATTTTTTGTCTCGTTTACACCGCTATTCGATACATCGTCAATTTTTACGAAATTACATTTAAATAGAAATATACAATAATTAAATTAAAAAATACTCACAAATGAAAGGTCATTCCATCTTTTTTAAGATTCGACGTGTTGGACTTGTTTTTACAGGACATAAGAGCACAAATCGGCATTTTTAGCGGAGCATTTCGGACGTCCTTTCGATGCTATACCGATGCACATAATGGTTAAAATCGATTACGCAAATAGTTTTTATGAACGCATTAGATTCAAAAATCTTATACCTCGGCAGAGGGGAAATCTCATGTAAGGCGTATCCCGTATTAAATGATCTAAGGTACGGAGTATCGAGTTTGAGTCATAGAGTCATGAAGCATAGATACCAGGAGTCCGAACGGTATAGGCTTTTTAATAATAATTATGTACACAATAATAGGACCAGATCTTAGTTCTCTTTTCTGCCGCTAGGCGTGCGAGACCGACGAGTACCGAGTGTTGCCAATACTATTATACCGAGTGTCGCCAATACTATTATTTATTACAATTATTTTTATATTACCGTTAGGCAATTACCGTGTTCTACGGTATCTATTTTTCGAGAACAGTTTCTAAGAATTTCCTAAAACTTTTTTAAAATAAGATTTCAATCTTTCCAAAGCTGTCAATAGCAACTTTAAACTTCCCGCGTAATTTCAAACGAGTGCATGTCGGACCGTCGCGCGCTCTACCGGCAAAAATCTGTCCCCGTAATTGAGACCATTATTTTAACATTACGTTCGGACTCCTTGTTATCTATACTTCGTGCATAGAGTATTAAGTCTTGAATCTTATCATAGAGTAGGGATGGGCGTTGAATGAACGAACTGTTTTATTAAACTGTTTGAACTGTATTTGTTATGAACGGGTAAACTAGTTTAGCGCCTACTATTAAACTAGTCTATGCGTGAACGGTTGCCATATGCCGGAACGGTGCGTGCGACAGAGACCGATCGCGATCGTCGCGACTCGACGGCCGACGACACGATCGGCGGACGGGCGCGGGGCACGACGACTCGGCACGAGCAATACGTCTATCTCTGTTCTTTACAGTAATGAACCTGCCTGCCTGCCAGTCCTAAGCCTCGAAAAAGTATGAATGGAAAAAATGTTTAATTTCCGTATAAAAAGCACCCTGTGTACATATAAAGTATATAAACCATCCAACGAAGCTGCAAACGGAATGGTTCATATCAAATCATTCATACACACGCTACCTTGGCATAAATTATTCATGTACTTAACGCATAAAGCTTTGAGTATATAACCACTAGAGAGAGTTTTAGCCAGCAATCGCGTGTCCTTTTTCTGCTTGTGTGCATTGTATTAGTGTACGTGCAGGGATGTAACGTATATCGATATAATATCGATAAACTACTCGACTTTTTTGTGGTACCTATCGACGTTTGTAGATATTTTTATAATTCTGAATTTTAATTTTATAAACACATTTTAAGTTTTATGTCATCTGTTTATAACATTGTGTAAAACTCATTGGGTACCTTTTTAATTTAAGATATAGGTATTTGAAATTAACAAGATTTTATTAGATGTTTAGATTAGTGTGTAAAAAATAATATATACTTCTATACTAATATACTAATGAAAGGAAAAGTTTGTTTGTTTGCATCGAATGGGCTCCGAAAGTACTTGACCGATTTTGATGAAAATTTGCACATATTTAGAGAAGACAAAAGTGTCCTACTTTTTTGCGGCACGGCATTTCTTTAAGCGCGCACGAAGGCGCGGGCAATATCTAGTAATGCTGATAACATCGGCATTCTTTATCGATATTGTGTATCGACGCAATAGCCAAAGGCGAGTAAAATGTATGAAATAATTAGGAGTATATTTCTTTCACACTATTCAGTCAATTGCGTATTTTAATTATAAAATAAGTATTATGAGAAAACGATTTATTAATAACTATTTACATTAAATAAAATTACTCACTATATCTACCAATTGAAAGTTTACAATTCCTAACAATTCTGCACTATTGTAATAGAAATAGACCGTTCATAAATATTTTTAGCCGACTTTAAAAAAAGGAGGTTCTGTGTTCGGCTGTATATAATAATTTGACGACCTCTGTGGTTCAATTGGTTTAGTGTGTTGGTGCTCAAGCCGGGGTCGCGGGTTCAAATCCCGCCGAAGGATGTGTATTAAATATGTGTATAATATAATAAAAATCTTAAATATGTATAGTATAAAAGTATTAAATATATTTCCGTTGTCTGGTACCCGTAACACAAGTTCTTAGAGAACTTACCACGGGATCAGATTGACGTGGTGTGAAGCGTCCATAGATATTATTATATTATTATATAATATATAATATGTCACCGTAAAATTTAAAAAACCGTTAGATTGTAATATTACTAGAGATATTATTTTATGTTGACAGATTGTCAAATAAAAAATTATCAATACAATAATTGTACGCATTATTTTTCGTTTTAATTATTATTATGAAAAAGAAAACAAATATGGCGGCGCGGGGCACTTGCCATTTAACCAATCGGCATGGTAAATATTACAATGTAACGAAAAATAACGTGTAAAATTGTAAGAAGAAATTTTTAATTGACAATCTGTCGACATTTTATAACATCTCTAGTAATATTACAATCTAACGGTTTTTACAATTTTATGGTGACATATATACAGCCGAACACAGAACCGCCTCTTTATTAGTAAGTAAGCCTTAGTAATACCGACCCGATAATATATCCCTACGGACATACTACCTATCAGGAATCTGGAAGGCCGGGGAAAATTCAGAGTATTGAAAATATAACTCTGGACTGATACAATAGAGCTAAAAATCGAACACACGAGTCTCATGTCAAATCTGACAACACAAAAATAGTGCGTTCGATTTCCTTTTTTTCTATTGTATTAGCATTTTTGATTAGCATCTAAATACATTGAGAGATTAGCTGAGACAGTCAGATTACTCACTTGCTTGGGGGCCTAGTAGGAACAATTGTCAATTGCGTAAACGTTACGTTATCGAAAGAGATTTGTGTAAAAATTATGACAGCGCTCATACAATTGACATTCGATAACATTGCATTTACGCACCTATCAATTGTTCCTACTAGGCCCATATTTACAGGAATAAAAGTGCTTTTCGATCCGATATCCAGCAATAATGTGAACGACCTATGTGTTTCATATATTTTACTTGCCCTTGCATGGCTATTGAATATCGACTACTGTATCGGCATTCGATACCGATATAGTATTCGATCCGGATCGGATAATGTAAAATAATTGAAAACTAAATAAAAAGAATATGTTTGAGAAAGTATATATTATTGTAACTCTTCTTAATTGTCCGGTAAAATAGAAATATCTTCCCCGTATCAATACCGTCACACCAAGATGTCTCACTGGTGGGACACACTCTTCTAATTCTCGCATCTAACTGCTTCAATATATTCGCCTCTTCTTCCGGAACATTTCCGAGACCTAATAAAACCGTTTAGTAAAAATTTATTATCTTTATCGATAAACTCTTATGTCAGTAGGGTACATCACTCAAAATACGCAGAAAAACAAAGCTTTTATTTTCCACAAATTATTACTCATTACGTGATATTCATCATTAAAGCGTGATATAGTACGAAAAAGGGTTCGTTAAACTTAATGATTATCTGTTTATATTATAAAAATACTCATTATTTAGTTCACAAAACATTGTTATAACCTTACGTGTAAAATGATAATTCCAAGTATTTGACACCATCTGTCGTCATTCTTGAGGCACAATATGCAGCGGAGCAACATTTATTTACTTGTTAAATGTTCAAATGTCCATTACACATTTATTTTTATTGATAAAACACTTAAAATACACAGAGCTACTGCTCTGCAATGGCCTACTGAGCTGGTCATAACATGACACGAAACACGCGTTTATACACCGATATAAGCTCTCTCATACACACGTATTGACACATCGTTAGTAAGACAGAGCAACAGAAAACAATAGTACCAACTTTCAAAAACTATAGCTCCGTCTTGGTTGATTCCAAAGACTTCTAAAGACGGAGCTATAGTTTTCAGAGGGAAAGAATTACGCCAGTATTGAAGTTCATGTGGAGGTTCAGTAACAGTGAAGTTGAATTATTCTGTATACTGGCCACATACCTCTGGCTGTTTACAAAATATGAAACAATTCAAAAGGTAAATGCTTTAGTATAATTTTATTTTAAATTTTCACATATTGCGTAAAGATACATGAAAACAGCGACACGATTTTCACTGTTTCGAATAGTATTGAAAAATTAGTGAGCTTATATTTTGTTAATTTAAAAACTTTTTTTTTAAGGATCTGGCTGAGTTCTTGCAAATGCAAGAAAATCATAAGATGCTTGTCACCATTAAAGGCAATGTGTTACGCATGAAAAGGATGGCAAGTAAATGCAGGAATAAAATCCATAGTACTCCCCAACATCCCAAGGTTGTATCTCATACCATGAATATGTCCTTGAGGGATAGTATAAGTGTGAGTTCAAATCATGGTATTTGTAATATTACTTTGCCCACCTTGGAGCCAGATTATGGAATAGTGAGAGCTGACAAGCCACGTTATTTCGAAGATGCGGAGGAAGCCATACTTTGCCTGTTTAACGCATATAATTTATAATAGTATCCACTGTCCATTATTGTATAACTTTTAAATTATGTTTTTGCATGTACAATTTATTAATCAGATATTATTATAAATCTACACTAATATTATAAAGAGGAAAACTTTGTTTGTTTGTTTGTTTGTTTGTTTGTTTGTAATGAATAGGCTCAAAAAGTACTGGACCGATTTCAAAAATTCTTTCACCATTCGAAAGCTACATTATCCACGAGTAACATAGGCTAAATTTTATTTTGGAAAAAAATAGGGTTCCGTAAGATATTAGGGTTTTTCGGACACAAGGTGTAAAAAATCAACCAGAAAAGTTACTTATTTTGCGTACGCTGCCTGAACTATAAAAGATAGAACCATAAAATGTTCTAATTAATTGTAGATCTTATAAATACCTACAAAAAAGTCCGCGACACACTATACCTATCTATGTCGAGTGAGGCACAACAACTATTTTTTTATTTAGAAATTTTGAATTTTTTTGGACTACATTTAAACGCGTTTATTTTACTCATGCTATTAATCCTTATCAAAATAAATTATTTAATCACTAAGTACAGTTTATGTAGATAATATTTCGTCTTTAAATAATTAAAATTGGACGTTTGGTTTTGAAGTTATGGCGAAATTAAAATATTACGATTTCTGCTGCACGGCCCGTTGCGAAGTGGGCGTCACCAAGGCAGGGGTGTGCGTGCGGGAGGGTAGTTTAGATCTATAAGTAGGTACCCGCAGTATTAGTATCAGTATTGTACCCGTGCGAAGCCGGGGCGGGTCGCTATATTTAATATATTGCTATTTGTATGACTAAAGGGTCTCAATTGGGACTTACTTAATTCTCCATTTTGGGGCCTTATGCATAAATGCTTATTTGTTGACAATATTTATATTATTATACAGTTTAATGTTGCTTTAATAATAACGATTGACGATGTGTCAATACGTGTGTATGAGAGAGCTTATATCGGTGTATAAACGCGTGTTTCGTGTCATGTTATGACCAGCTCAGTAGGCCATTGCAGAGCAGTAGCTCTGTGTATTTTAAGTGTTTTATCAATAAAAATAAACGTGTAATGGACATTTGAACATTTAACAAGTAAATAAATGTTGCTCCGCTGCATATTGTGCCTCAAGAATGACGACAGATGGTGTCAAATACTTGGAATTATAATTTTACACGTAAGGTTATAACAATGTTTTGTGAACTAAATAATGAGTATTTTTATAATATAAACCTTAGATTATATACTACAAGATAAGGCACGCGAGGAAATTTTCAAACAAAACTTTCTGCCAATTTTGGTGCGGGGAGGGTAACTCCCACAATGAAAACAAAATCACACATTCACAAAAATATTGTAATCGTTACAAACTCACACATTTATAAAACTGCAACACTAGCTTATTTATTTCACACAAATAAGACTCGCGCTAATATAACAGTGTAGCGTACGCACTAATACACTGACATGTTAAGTGATGTTACCAATACAAATTATATCGATATATTGTCGATATGAATTTGTATTGGTCACATCTTCGTTATTTGAAAATATTGTATTTTGTTGAAATAAAACCATTCCGAATAATTCCGATATACATATTATATTATATTACACGTAAAAGTTTTGGCAGCAATAGAAAACTTCACATACATAAGTAGTAAATACAGTCTATTCATGTTAAGTTTGCAATGAGTCGTCAGTACAAATTACAAATGTTAAACTGGCTTACCTTTATTGTCAAAAGTGAACACGAGCTAAGCGTCATTGCTTTCTAGACATTTGCACTGATGACTCACTGCAAACTTAACGCGTACCTATAGGCTGTATTTACCACTTATCTATGTGAAGCTTTTTAAAACCGCCATAGCTTCTACGTATACTATAGACTGCATATACGCACATACATACGCTAATACTCACATACGTAGATATTATTATGAACACTAAACATACAACTCTACTTTTTTGCAAACATCAAAGAAAAAATAACCTAACCTAATCAAGAATATATCAGGACACGTCTAAGGAGGGTTCCGTAACTATAAACGAGTAATATTTTGTCAAATTACTTCAAAAGTTACTGTCTGATTTCGTTCAAAATATTTTTCCTAGAGAGTTATTAGCATAATCTATCAGCATAGAAAATTGTAAGTTTTTAAGTCTTATAGTTTAGAAATGCTAGGGGGGACCTACTTATAAATCACTTTGGAGGCCGATTACTCGAAAATGGTTGACTTTATAAAAAAGTTATGTATGAAACCTTGCCTTTATTTTAAAATACCTATTAAACGATACCCCACACGATGGGATAGAAATAAAAAAAAGTTCATCCCCACACCTAGAATATCTTATACGTTTAAACGAGCAATTCTTGTATATTTATGTATATGTATATAACCATCTAACCATCTAACAACAATAGTCTCGTGGGGAGTACGATCGAATATTCTACGATTATCTGTCTCGTGTACACCGCTATTCGATACATCGTCGATTTTTACGAAATTACATTTAAATAGAAATATACAATAATTAAATAAAAAAATACTCATAAATGAAAGGTTATTCCATCTTTTTTAAGATTCGACGTGTTGGACTTGTTTTTACAGGACATAAGAGCACAAATCGGCATTTTTAGCGGAGCATTTCGGACGTCCTTTCGATGCTATACCGATGCACATAATGATTAAAATCGATTACGCAAATAGTTTTTATGAACGCATTAGATTCAAAAATCTTATACCTCGGCAGAGGGGAAAGCTCATGTAAGGCGTATCCCGTAGTATAAGATCTAAGATATAAACAGATAATCATTAAGTTTAACGAACCCTTTTTCGTATTATATCACGCTTTAATGATGAATATCACGTAATGAGTAATAATTTGTGGAAAATAAAAGCTTTGTTTTTCTGCGTATTTTGAGTGATGTACCCTACTGACACAAGAGTTTATCGATAAAGATAATAAATTTTTACTAAACGGTTTTATTAGGTCTCGGAAATGTTCCGGAAGAAGAGGCGAATATATTGAAGCAGTTAGATGCGAGAATTAGAAGAGTGTGTCCCACCAGTGAGACAGCTTGGTGTGACGGTATTGATACGGGGAAGATATTTCTATTTTACTGGACAATTAAGAAGAGTTACAATAATATATACTTTCTCAAACATATTTTTTATATTTAGTTTACAATTATTTTACATTATCCGATCCGGATCGAATACGATATCGGTATCGAATGCCGATACAGTAGTCGATATTCAATAGCCATGCAAGGGCAAGTAAAATATATGAAACACATAGGTCTTTCACATTATTGGTGTGATATCGGATCGAAAAGCACTTTTATTCCTGTAAATATGGGCCTAGCAGGAACAATTGACAGGTTAATGCATTGTTATCGAATGTCAATTGTATGAGCGCTGCCATAATTTTTATACAAATCTCTTTCGATAACGTAACGTTTACGCAATTGACAATTGTTCCTGCTAGGCCCCCAAGGAAGTGAGTAATCTGACTGACTCAGCTAATCTCTCAATGTATTTAGATGCTAATCAAAAATGCTTATACAATAGAAAGAGAGGAAATCGAACGCACTATTTTTGTGTTGTCAGATTTGACATGAGACTCGTGTGTTCGATTTTCAGCTCTGTTGTATCAGTCCAGAGTTATATTTTCAATACTCTGAATTTTTCCCGGCCTCCCAGATTCCTGATAGGTAGTATGTCCGTAGGGATATATTATCGGGTCGGTATTACTAAGGCTTACTTACTAATAAAGAGGAGGTTCTGTGTTCGGCTGTATATATGTCACCATAAAATTGTAAAAACCGTTAGATTGTAATATTACTAGAGATGTTATAAAATGTCGACAGATTGTCAGTTAAAAATTTCTTCTTACAATTTTACACGTTATTTTTCGTTACATTGTAATATTTACCATGCCGATTGGTTAAATTGCAAGTGCCCCGCGCCGCCATATTTGTTTTCTTTTTCATAATAATAATTAAAATGAAAAATAATGCGTACAATTATTGTAAGGATAATTTTTTATTTGACAATCTGTCAACATAACATAATATCTCTAGTAATATTACAATCTAACGGTTTTTTAAATTTTACGGTGACATATTATATATTATATAATAATATAATAATATCTATGGACGCTTCACACCACGTCAATCTGATCCCGTGGTAAGTTCTCTAAGAACTTGTGTTACGGGTACCAGACAACGGAAATATATTTAATACTTTTATACTATACACATATATCTAAGATTTTTATTATATTATACACATATTTAATACACATCCTTCGGCGGGATTTGAACCCGCGACCCCCGGCTTGAGCACCAACACACTAAACCAACTGAGCCACAGAGGTCGTCAAATTATTATAATATACAGCCGAACACAGAACCTCCTTTTTTTAAAGTCGGCTAAAAATATTTATGAACGGTCTATTTCTATTACAATAGTGCAGAATTGTTAGGAATTGTAAACTTTCAATTGGTAGATATAGGGAGTAATTTTATTTAATGTAAATAGTTATCCCACCAAAAACATTCTGTAAAAAACTAGCCAAGTCTCGATGGAGCTGCTTGTTTATCTCTAAAATGTAATGAAATCTAGACAAAATCGTGCCAAGTCTAAGGTTCCTTACTGCGGTTTCTTTATTATTATAGTTAATGTTGAGTGACTTGGCCGTTGAACATTCTTTATACTTTAGTGGGTACAAGTCAATTTTGTTTACATTTGTAACTACCTATGTTTGTTAAGCGAGATAATAGCCCATACTGGTATTGGTAATTGGACGCTAGTGTCTCATTTTAGGCTGTTGTTGATTGTACAACACACGTATTGGAGCAATGGTGTCATGGAGCCCCTTTTGTACCCTTGCGTGCCCTTCAACGGCCAAGTCACACAACATTAACTATAATAATAAAGAAACCGCAGTAAGGAACCTTAGACTTGGCACGATTTTGTCTAGATTTCATTACTTTTTAGAGATAAACAAGCAGCTCCATCGAGACTTGGCTAGTTTTTTACGGTGGGATTTCACTTCTTTTTGTAGAAACGTGGGCATATTGATTAATTTTCCTAGATTTTAGTGTAATTTATTTATTTAATTTGTGTAATGTTCGAGTAGAATAAAGTTCGAGTAGAATAAAGGGGCCTGAAAATGCGGCAAAATGGTTCTAGTAAAGAATGGTACGGCAGTGTTTGCTTCGCGCTCGACTTGGCGGGGGCGCTGCCGTGCCCCCAGATCGACGTTCTGGTCTTATCTAGAGGTTCTCAAATAGGGGCCTGAAAATGCGGCGAAATGGTTCAGTAAAGAATGGTACGGCAGTGTTTGCTTCGCGCTCGACTTAGCGGGGGCACTGCCGTGCCCCCAGATCGACCTTCTGGTCTTATCTAGAGGTTCTCAAATAGGGGCCTGAAAATGCGGCGAAATGGTTCCAGTAAAGAATGGTACGGCAGTGTTTGCTTCGCGCTCGACTTGGCAGGGGCACTGCCGTGCCCCCAGATCGATTATCCTAGTTTCTATAGTTTTCCCTTTATGTGGCCATTAAACCCCAACTCTGTACCAAATTTCAGCTCTCTAAGTTTATGGGAAGTACTAGTTCTATTTTGATGATCATGAGTGAGTGAGTGAGTGAGTGAGTGAGTGAGTGTCGAAAATGCGAAACTTTGCTTTCGCTTAACTTCGGAACTAAATGACCTACAGACTTGAAATTTTGGATTTTAAGTACGTGATTATAGCTTATTGGATGACGAAAATTTCTGCGTTCTGGTCTTATCCAGAGGTTCTCAAATAGGGGCCTGAAAATGCGGCGAAATGGTTCCAGTAAAGGATGGTACGGCAGTGTTTGCTTCGCGCTCGACTTGGCTTCGTTTTCTCATAATACGCCTAATTATTTTACTCCCCTTTGGCTATTGCATCGATATACAATATCGATAAAGAATGCCGATGCTATCAGCATTACTAGATGTTGCCCGCGCCTTCGTGCGCGCTTAAAGAAATGCCGTGCCGCAAAAAAGTAGGACACTTTTGTCTTTTCTATATATGTGCAAATTTTCATCAAAATCGGTCAAGTACTTTCGGAGCCCATTCGATGCAAACAAACAAACTTTTCCTTTCATTAGTATATTAGTATAGAAGTATATATTATTTTTTACACACTAATCTAAAATTAAATCTTAAATTAAAAATAACCTAACCAAGAGCATGTCAGGACATGTCTAAGGAGGGTTCCGTAACTATAAACGCGTAATATACTTTTTTTTTAATTACTCCAAAAGTTACTGTCCTATTTGGTTCAAAATAATTTTCTTAAAGAGTTTTTAGCATGATCTATCAGCATAGAAATTTGCAAGTTTCTATCTCCTATAGTTTAAAAATGCTAGGGGGGGGACCAACTAACAAACTACTTTGGAGGTCGATTACTCGAAAATGGTCAACTTTGTAAAAAAGTGGCGTATGAAACCTTGCCTTTATTTTAAAAGACCTATTCTACGATACCCCACACGATGGGGTAGGGTGAAAAAATATTTTACATCCCCACTTCACATGTATGGAGAGCCACCCCTAAAATATAAAATTATACAGACAGACAGACCTTTATTTTAAAAGACCTATTCTACGATACCCCACACGATGGGGTAGGGTGAAAAAATATTTTACATCCCCACTTCACATGTATGGAGAGCCACCCCTAAAATATAAAATTATCTATACACAATCTATAACTGCACCAAATTTCATCAATTTATATTCATAATTACAGGAGCTAGAGGCGCGGACAGACAGACAGACAGACAGACGGACGGACGGACGGACGGACGGACGGACGGACGGACGGACGGACGGACGGACGGACGGACAAACGTCGATAGGTACCTACCACAAAAAAGTCGAGTAGTTTATCGATATTATATCGATATACGTTACATCCCTGCACGTACACTTATGCAATGCACACAAGCAGAAAAAGGACACGCGATTGCTGGCTAAAACTCTCTAGTGGTTATATACTCAAAGGAATCAACTAAAATTTCAAATTTGCAAAAAAAAATATTTAGCAGAAATAAAAAAAATTAAAGATGAGACGGCAAAATACGCGGAACAATTGCAAAAATTTCAAGAGGAATACAATACGTATAAAGCGACCGCGACACACCAATCGGCTCCGACAACATCAATTCAAGTTGCACCACCAAAACCGGCGCAAACACATTCAGCTCCATCACGACCAGCACAATCGCATACATCATCATCATCATATTCGAATGTTCGTCATAATTAAATAAATAAAAAAAAATAATTAATACCATGTATTTTATTTGCCACAACACAAACATTATAATATATGTTATAATACAATGGAGAGCAGCAGCAGCAGCAGCAACCATAAGTATCGTATATGTAATAATACAATGGAGAGCAGCTTACATGGAAGAGTATGCAGGCAGAGACGAATCAAACATTTCGTCTTCACTGGGATCCATGATTTCGGGCGGTCCCACAACTGTACGAGCACTGTTGGAAGTATACTGGGTTGTAACGGAGCTCCGCCACCGCCTCCGTTAGTGCGGAGCCTCCGCAAAAAATTTCACTTCCGCCTCCGCATCCGCCTCCGCAAAATTGATGCGGAGTTTTAACGGAGGTTTATTTACGATTACATACAACGCGCAAGGAGCGACACTGGGCGAAGCGGCCGCTCTGTGCCTCTAGTCAAAATGCGTTCGATAATTTCGATGGCAAACTTCGAAATCAAAAATGTATGGGATTTGACATAAGTCATCGATAAGTGACATGACGTTTGCGATGCCTTAGTGTCAAATACAACCTACGTCAAATCCTATACAATTTGTTTTCTAACTTCGCCGTCGAAATTATCGAATGCGTATTGATTCTTGAGTTCTTGACTAGGAAGAGGCCCGGGTGCGTGTTTGCACGTGAAATAGTCAAGATTTTGCTTGTGCCGCGGGAACACGGGCGAGTGGTGGTGGGGGCGTGAATGCACGAAGTATAGATACCAGGAGTCCGAACGTAATGTTAAAATAAATATAGTTTAAAAAAACTAAAAAAACACGCTTTTAAAGAATATATATTGAAAGTAATTTTTTTTTAAATAAACTTAAAACGTATATAAAAAATACTAGTATAATTGAGGGAAAAGCGTGGGTCGCTCGATATACGAATATTATGGCACAAAGCGCCCCACGCTTTTCCCTCAATTATACTAGTATTTTTTATATACGTTTTAAGTTTATTTTTAAAATTATTTTCAACTTTTTAGTTCGATACCTATTCTTCGAAAGCGTGTTTTAAAGCTACCAGAGCCGAGGAAGGCAGCAGGCGCGCAAGAGAGAGTTACATACAAGCAAGCAGACAAGCTTACATACTAGACCAGTGCCGATAGGTTTTAAAACCAAATAAATTTATAGTAGGATGAAACCCATTGAAAAAGGAAGAGAATATAACAAAAATAAAAGGAAAAATAATTTACGGGCGATTTGAGTTCGGGAAATGAAGGGGGTGAGTTTTTAAGGGTAGAAAACGGTTAATCTTGATTTCTGGCAAAACTATAAATCCTATCGAAAAAAGTCGAATGGCAAAGATGTAGAGAAAAAAAATCTACAACTTTTGTATTTACACTCTTTTCACATAACCTCAAAATTTATGTGAAAAATTCAAATAACCACGTTTTTGGTTTTTTATTTTTATCTTGTACAAAAACAAAAAAAAAATTCAAGAAATTTAGTGAAAACTTACCTTTTTATGTCCTAAATACACTGTAATTTTTTTGATTTAAAATATTTGTTTTTTCACCTTATTTTGTCGTAATATCGAAAAATTAACCCTAATTTTCTATCGAAAATTCTCCCGTCAAAATATCAGCTTTTTCTATAAAGTTGGTGGGCTTCTTGTTTGTTGAAATCTATTCTTTCTGATAATGTAAAAAAATACATACCTACATTACCTACCATAGTAAATGTTCTCAGAAAATGCAAAGAAAAGAATAGGTAGTAAGGCCTAGCCCCAATAAGACATCTACAATATTTTGAGTAAGTTGTCGAATCTTCTTTAAATTATGCGCATAAATGTCTATTTATTGCTATTTTAAGATGACTTGTATACTTGAGTGACCTACGGATAATTTTAACCCATCAAAAGGTATTTCATATACAAGAGGGAAAGGGGCTAGGCGATCTGAGCCTTACTACTTGCTCTTTTCTTTGCATTTTCTGAGAACATTTACTATGGTAATGTATACATTTATTTACATTATCAGAAAGAATAGAATTCAGTAAACAAGAAGCCCACCAATTTTTTTAAAAAAGCTGATATTTTGACGGGAGAATTTTCGATTGAAAATTAGGGTTAATTTTTCGATATTAAGACAAAATAAGGTGAAAAAATAAATATTTTAAATCACAAAAATTACAGTGTTTTTAGGACATAAAAAGGCAAGTTTTCACTAAATTTCGTGAATTTTTTTTTGTTTTTGTACAAGATAAAAATTAAAAACCAAAAACTTGGTTATTTGAATTTTTCACATAAATTTTGAGGTTATGTGAAAAGAGTGTAAATACAAAAGTTGTAGATCTTTTTATTCTCTACAACTTTGCCATTTGACTTTATTCCATAGAACTTGTAGTTTTTCCGGAAATCGAGATAAACCGTTTTCTACCCTTAAAAACTCACTCCCCTCACTTCCCGACCTCAAATCGCCCGTAAATTATTTTTCCTTTTATTTTTGTTAAGTACATTCTATTTTTTCCAAAATAAAATTTAGCCTATGTTACTCGTGGATAATGTAGCTTTCGAATGGTGAAAGAATTTTTGAAATCGGTCCTGTACTTTTTGAGCCTATTCATTACAAACAAACAAACAAACAAACAAACAAACAAACATACAAACAAAGTTTTCCTCTTTATAATATTAGTGTAGATTTATAGTTTGTTTGGAAATATTATTATTGAATATAAAATATATGTTTGATATAGTTATGTATGTATGTGTGTATTTGTTGTATGTATTTATATGTCTTAGAGTCATAGTATAAGAATATTGTAGTGTTTAGGTATCTATTAGATTTGTTTAATATTAGTTAGGTATACTCGTGGGGTTTCCTGTGTATGTTAATACAAAACTGATTTTGCACATTGCCCATTTTGTTTGTCTGTGTGTTACAATCAATGACCTTCTAATACACAATTTAAATAGTTTCCTGCTTGTGGGTTGCTTGGAAGAAATTGCTGCATAGCAATAAAGCCGCCCTTTGTGTTTGTACTAAGTTAAGTTATTTGTAATTTTAAGTTTATTTATTGTATGTAAGTATAAACACAATAAAGAATATTCATTCATTCATTCATTCATTCTCTTCCTTTTCCAATGGGTTTCATCCTACTTTAAATTTATTTTGTTTTTGACCATTTTTAGAGGTAAAAGCACTAGTCTATACAGGTGAAGTTAATATAAGCGTGTTAATAATCAATTTGTGGGACAGATTTTTTGCCGGTAGAGCGCGCCATATTTCAAGAAGTACCAAGCGCGATTCAGAATTGTGCGCTGATTGGTCCGTCACAATAGCATTGCATCGGTACGTCCAAAATAGGCAATCGGACAAATTTTTTTTTATTGCATAAATGAATAGTACTCTTAAATATGAGTAACTTCTCAGAAGAAACCGTATATCAAAAGTCAATATTTTCAAAGGTACAGCGATTTGTATAAAAAATTTCGCGAGCCTCCTAAAAACGCTCCATACTAAAATCGATATACACATGACGTCACTTGAATATGAAGTAGTATGAAGTAGTATATGAAGTATATGGCCGCAGGAATATATTTGTAAATATCTCCGATATTTGTGCGTTTAAGTTCATACTTACCATAATGAATGTTTTTGTATATGATGTGAGTAAACTAATGATGTAGGTTTTGTTTACCAATTTCGCAAAAAAAAAAAATTTTTTTTTGGTATAAAGACTCGAAGAAATTTTGTATACAAATCGCTGTACCTTTGAAAATATTGACTTTTGATATACGGTTTCTTCTGAGAAGTTACTCATATTTAAGAGTACTATTCATCTATGTAATAAAAAAAAATCAGTCCGCTTGCCTATTCTAGCGCAGCCAATGGCAGAAAAGAGAACTAAGATCTGGGTTTATTATTGTGTCATGAATATTAAGGAAAAGCCTATACCACAGTGTAATAAAGAGATACAGTGGTCCAACGCGTTTGAAGTCGCGCGAAATGCCGCTTTTGTGTAGGTATTCGTCATTGCTGCAGGGTTGTCACAATAATGTGTTTTATTATAATCTGTTCTACATTTTGTGTAGGTATTCGTAGTATGTGTATGTAGAGTACTAGGAATAAAACAAAAAAATATATATATAGAAGTATTAATGAAGAGTTTTATTATAAAAAATACAAATGCGTATACAAAAGCTCAGGGTTAGCATGATATATATCAATTGATATATATCGTATATATATCATGATATATATCAATTGATATTTATGCTTGATATATTATATCAAAATTGATATTTATATTTAAAAATGTAAAAGAATGTTTTAAATGTAAAAAATCTTACATCAACACAGGTCTTATTTTCCGAGAGTTTCACAAGCCTAGGTCATCAAAAACTTGCTTTAAGACACGACATTAACTAATCATAGCCGTCGACGCGGCTTGTAACGGCATATGACACCCACGTGACCCCCTGTTTTTCGGAAGAAAATTCATTGTTTGTTATTATACTATTGTTATACCATTTATACCATGTGTCAAATTAATTCGACTGATAAAATTAATACACTTTTTTTTCTTCTGGTTATAAACAAAAGTCATTTTATGGTTTTATGGTTTATTTAAATTGATACTCAAAAGTATCTATCGTTGATTTTTAATCGATTTGAAAACTTTTAATATCAATAATAAATAAATAATAATATCAATAAAAAATGAGTTTAATTTTACTTCCCTATCTTCAAATTATCAGACATACAAATTATTTCGATTCAACTATTACGAAAAAACATATCAGAGTACCTATGAGATTTGTATGTAATTTTGAAAATATCAAAAAATCAAAAATATCGGATATATATAATTAAAGATATCTGATATTTTGATATTTATTATAAATATCGGATATTTACGAACCCTGCAAAAGCTACAAATGCGAAACTGAAAGGTATTTTCGACAGTAAAAGACAGTTTAAGACAGTTAGATTTACTAGTTATTAGATTGCGATAGTTGAATTTGACGATGTAGTTAGTAAATTCTCATACGTAGATACAATTTTACTAAAAATTCTGACGGGAAACAAGCGCATGGTTTTGTATTAAAATTAATCTTCTTTAGCTGTTCATATAATTGACCATTGTAAATAAGTACCTACATACAACTCAAACGAAACACTGTCGCAAACCACTTAAAACAATCAAATTAAAAAGCGTCAACCCCGGCTGACGTGTCCCAAGCGAGTGTATGGCAGCTTGGGCTCGCTACCGCCCCTCTCTCACCCCGCACGCCCCGCACGATTGCTCTGTCTAGACGTGTCCGTTGGACGACTGTAGGTAATAGTTCTATAGGCTGTGCCTATACCGTTCGGACTCACGTACCTATACTTCGTGCGTTAACGAATGCAGGAATCAACTTATCGAATCGTTCGGTACCGCGTAGTTGTAATTGAGTCGTGATTGTTTTAAGTGATTAAGTGCATAATTAATAGTCATTTTTATTCAAATCGCGTGAAATGTTTCTGACTAAAGTCATGAATTTATTTAATTTTTTCCACTTCAAATTTCACCTCCGCCTCCGCCTCCGCTAACCTCCGCATCCGCGGAGGTGAACCTCTTCTCCTCCGCATCCGCCTCCGCTATAAAGGCCTCCGTTACAACCCTAGTTGGAAGTAGTTATCATCAGACGGCGATAGCGACGACCGCGCACAGATCCACGACTTACACTAAAACAACAATAAACAACATTAATAAAGATTCTGTTACAAAGTTGCAAAATCAATTATCATAAATTGAGATAAAGGTCACTGATTACTATAACGACCAACGGTCGGTAATAAAAATTAATTGAATCGTAAAAGACATGTTTGATTTTGGGCCAGTTCTATGTACCTACACTACATAGGTAAATAGGAAAAAAATATGGGAATATCATAAAAATACGAAAAAATTAATTTGAAGAAGGGTACATGCGTACAAAAATGATTATTTGAAGAATTTTTTATTGCGAGAACACTGTTTTTAGGGCGGCCATGTTTTGACTCGACTTTTGACGTAGTAGACAGTTTTACGAAGAGACGCGCGACGTCTTGAATGCCATACGTCTTTCTTTGTCACAGGTCATGTCATTGACAGAATGACATTTAGTTAATTTTTATCTGATCCGCTATGTTTTATTTTACTTTGTGTTGCTCTCCTTGACGAAGTTAATTTAAATGTACATGGAAACGAAGTGAAATTAAACAAAACAAAGAATAGGAAACGGTTACTATATTATTATGTAGCTATCTATACTAATATTATAAAGCTGAAGAGTTTGTTTGTTTGTTTGAACGCGCTAATCTCAAGAACTACTGGTACGAATTGAAAAATTCTTTTTGTGTTGGATAGTCCACTTATCGAGGAAGGCTTTAGGCTATATAGCATCATGCTAAACTCAATACGAGCGGAGTACCAATCAAGAATGTTACAAAATCGGGGGTCTTTTTTTCCTTTTGAGAGCTTTCGCTACGTACGCTGCGGAAACGGTTAAAGTTTCGCTAAAATGATGTATGGCAGAATTGTTCCCCTTTAAAAGTTCTAAAAAAAAGTCCGCGACAGTATATGTCTATCTTTTAAGGTTGGCTCACTATAACCTTTTTATACTTACCAAATTTGTTCTAAAAGTAAGCATTATTTGTGAAGGTGTTTTCATAAAGATTATATTAATCCTTATCCAAGTAAATACGTTATTCATTACAAGCATTTAATCTAGAAGAAATTTGCCGTTTACATCATTTGATTTCAATGAGTATTTTAGAAGATATCGCAGTAATAAAATAATCATGCGCGCTATAGTAAGGCGCGCGGAGCGGGCGGGCAGTCGTGAGGTGGAAGCGCTTCTTCTACGTAAATGAAGTCGCGGGTAAATTTTAGCGATATTCCAAAGTAACTATTCCACGCGGACGAAGTCGCGGGGAAAAGCTAGTATTTACATATACTGTACGTAGGGCTGGCCCAGGCCTCATAATTTCTTGAACATCGCTTTTCCAACTTTAAGGTCAAAATTAGCATAAGATCGTAAACAAGGATAATAAAAATTAAATATGAGCATCAACGGTGCGGAAAATTCCACAACGGAAAAACGGACTTTCCACCGTCCTAAATATGGTTAGGGTAGGTAGGTTAGGTTAGGTATATGATTTGGGAAGGGGGGCCCCCGGACTGCGGCACTTGTGCCGCGATTATCGTGGTACATACCTAACTTAGGTTAGGTTAGGTTACTACTACTACTACACGATATTAGACATGTTAAAACATGTCAATACCTATACAAAACCTACCTACCTACACCTATACAGGACAGTAAAAGGTTCAAAAGTCATGCATGGGTGCGCACAAAATAGACGCTGATGATGATGATAAACACGGTAAAAGGGACAAAGGCAATTAAATAGAATGTTTATTGCGCGTGCAGTGGAGCGTAAAGGGTATAAAAAGGGCGCTCGCAAAGGACCGAGCATCAGCATGACTTCAGTCGCGTACCACATCATAACTTGCGTAGACGTGCTCAAGTATTTGAGCGAAAAAAATCAACATGGAGGACGAAGTTCAACCCCGACTGACGCCGTCACCGACAGACAACAACCGGGACCAAGTCGTGGAAGAGGACCAAATAGCAAAGGAGCTGATGGACGAGGAGAAGGAGTGGAGTCACGAGATGTGACGAGTGTGGAATCTACGAAACACAACGAATTATCTAAGAACTCCGAAAGAATATCCAACAAGAGGAAACGGGAAGAAGAGGAGGAAGAAGTGGAAGAGAGTCCATCAATACAGACAGAAGACAAACAATCATCGAAGAAAGTGAAGACTTGTTCGACACCACCGATGAAGACCTACACGAAATCGACTAACGACCGGAACGAGCCACCGATAACATCGACACCATGGGCACCAATGAAAGTAACGCCGATTACGATAATCTGGATTGCGAACCTATTAAAAGAATGCGGAACATCGATGGAAATAAACAATCTCCTTGGAAAGTCATTAGTGACCATACAAGAACCCGGAGGAAACATTATCATATCATTTATATCAGTACAGCAAAAAACTGGGGCCATAATTCGAAACTTGGAAAGGCTATACGATCAAAAGAATACAAATGTACTTCAGTTGCATGTATTGAGTGCCTTGTTGAGTACATTACTACCGGCAATAATCGTAAGACACATAGAAATATTCTCTAACAAAGTGATATTAACTTATTCAAATGCGTCGCTCATCAACTTGGACTTAAAATTAACCCCGAAAACAACTATAAGACTGCAGATGCCCAAAGGAGAATTGGTATACATGAGGAACAAAGCGCAACACGAGAAGCAATTCTCGAACGAATGGATTACCTAATGAATTACCTGGTAGTACCGAATTCAACATCGATTCTATCGACGACAGAGTCTATGGATTTGGAAATCAACAGAACGCCCTTCAGAGGAGACAAACAAGAGGTATCGTTACAAATTCAGCATATGCACGACAGAATCAAGGCATTGTGCTGCTCCTATGTGAAAACAAAGCTTTTGACGAGGGAGAAGCTCAAAAATTACTATGCGCAACACCTGCAGGGATTACCATGCAATTTACTAAAGGGTTTGACGAACGACTTAAAACAGCAGTACAAATTGCAAAAACATTGGTATTTCAAGAGACAATCGAACAAAGATTCGAAAGATCAAAGGCTCTCGCCCTCAAAAGAGACCCAAAAGCCAGCGACTTCAACACAATATACGAGGGAGTAATGGAACTGGAGACACACTTGACGTGCAACGACATCAATCACTTCAATTTTGCACGAGACACAAGACGGCATTTTTATGGATTGACTGGAAAAAGGAATAACTTATTCTTCTTCGGACCACCGAGTAGAGGGAAAACACTGGTCATGAATTCATTAGTAGAAATGCATTACAACTACTGCATACTTACTGGACTTCAATCAACTTCACCGTTCAATTTCAGCAGTACGTACATGAGAAATGCATGCTTCATGGATGAATACAAATTAACTGACAACCAATTTGAACAGTGGAAATTGCTCGCTGGACGACAACCAATGAACACAGACATGAAATATAAAGGACAACATATTGTAACAAAACGTGTTTTATACACGGCAAGTAATTACGAAATTGGTGCGTATTTGCAATTAAATTACAACGACGCAATTAACGAAAGAACTATACAATATAATTTCGTAAAGAAAACTTATCCCTATAAATTGAATCCTTTCATATTATGATGCTCGGATTTGAGGCTACTGGATCGTCACTCATTTCTGCCGCTTGTCTTCGAAACTGTCTTGTGAACTTATCAAAGTTTGGGTATAGTGGTCCCAATACTTTTTCTCCTAAATATTTTAACATTAATATGAGGTAGACATTGTATAGGCGGGAACTTGTCCGTGCTCATTCCCATATCGCTGGTCCGGATGAACAGGGTATTAACTCAAAAAAGCCTATTTTTCAGGAGAGTGATTTGAAGTTTTCAAATCAATATATTTCCATTTCCGTTAATAATTGGTTAACCTCTCTTATATATTTTGTAAACTTACTTTATTGATAATGTTTTTGTTCACTGCACGAGTTTGTTAATTTTGCTATTTCTGAGAAAAAAAATAAAATCTGCAGGCAGGAACATAATAATACCTTTTTTCACAAAAAATACTTCTGAACCAAAGTAGTAACTACAAAATTTTATTTTCATAAAAATGTAATTTTGAGGGTCTACGATCGACATTTCGATTATTTTTTTGAGACATTATTTAAACATCATGCTTAGTTTGCTATGCCATCCTATTTTTTCATGATTTGTTAATTCATTCAGTTATGTTTAAGGAGCATCCATAATACTACCATGTTCCACAAATATTAGGAATAAATTTTCAAAATAATACAAAATGAAAACAAACATTTCACTATTAAACGTTTATTTATTTAAAAAAAAATCACATAAAAATAGTTTAAACATCAGTCTTAGTATTTTAATAAACAAATTTAAATCACTAGCTACACTTTTGAGCACACTAAAGACCGTCGGGGTCTTTGGCTTTGTAGTAGGTAACTTAGTAGTATCAGTATTTTACTTTACTTATTACTATATAACTTTATTCTTAATTAAGCGATGGCAGCGTTAGAACAATTTCACAGTCTTTGTTAAATTTAGTCTCAGTTTAATTCGACTAGGATTAGAGGAACCAGAATAAAAATAATCACAGGTAATTATTTCTTAGGTAATCATCACAAAACTTAAACAAAAGACAAAAAATAGACTTAAAAAAACATAAAGAGTACTTCTAAATAAAATTAAAATATAGGTAACAATCATAAACATGTAAACAGTTTCAAAACAGTCAAATCAAAGTCAACTAGGTTTTATATACCTAAATAAAAAAAAAACAATTAAAAGTTTTCATAAAAGCTTCTATAATACTGAGGAATTAGATTCTTTTCAATTAAACTTATAAACCCGTATTTTTTTTTGTTCAGATATTTTAATTTTCTCACTATAAAGTTGTTCAAGAGCAATATTTTCTGCACGGTTTGCTTCGACGATTTGCAGAAAATAACTTTACCTCTTTAAAATCAGTTTCAGAGTAAGATGTTTTATAAAAAAATGAGTCTTTGTTTTCTGCTGACACTTTAATGACCTTCATTTCTGTTATTTTAACAAGCTCGTTGTCGGTATTTTTTGAAAGTAGAAGATGAAGCTATTGGTTCTTCAGGACTATCATCGGGCACCGAGGCTGGTTCTTTTAAAAGCGTTTCTTGATTAGTCGCTACAAATAATAATGGAAATAGATTCAAATTAAACCACTATTTATAACAAGCAAATATAGTGTTGATAATCTATAAACGAAATACTTATAGATACTTATAATATAGATATATTTTTAGCGAATATATCTTTATTTATTCACCAAATTACACAATTACACCACAATATTAATATTTTCGGGAGACGCAACCCAGCCGCCATTCCCGGTTGCGCCCGCGTTCTCGACTGTTCCGTGAGTCCCGGCACCCTCTAGCGGGGAGTAGTTGAATTTATGGCGCGATATCGGTATGGCGGGCAGATTCGCCTTCCTGACGCCGTATGGCGCGGCAATTTAAAATTACTTGGCGCTACATCCTCCCCCTCCAAGTCACTAGACCGCCCCGGTTGTGACTTGGGTCTACCCCTCGACTTAGCGGCAATAGGTTCGGATTCTCCGACGTAGGGAGTGAGCTGGCTGACATGGTACTTGCCCTTCACCACGTTCTGACTATCCACGACCTCGTACGTGGTAGGCGATACGACGCGGCTAACCTTAAAGGGACCTATGCGACGCGGAGCGAATTTCTTCGTAACACCTTTAGCTGCTTGGCTGAGGGCGTGATTGGTGACCCATACAAGGTCCTCCTCCTGAAAAGAGAGTCCTTCTCTTCTGCTCCGATCGGCAACTTTTTTCCGAAGATCTTGCTGATCTTCATGCCTCCAACGAACCTCTTGTAAGGTGTCTACAAAGTTCTTGAGGTAAGGGGTGATTTGGGGTACAAAATTTTCTTGCTCGACAATAGCACGTATGTCATTAAGCACATGAATAGGAGAACGAAGCTCACGAGCGAACGCACATTTGTCACGATTTGCTTTCAATCCGAACAATCGGAGTCTATCAAAGACTTTCTGTAAGTCTTTCAGGTGTGATTCCATGTTTTCGGACACCACTAAAATATCATCCAAATATGCGACCACACAGACATCTTTGAGCCCTGATCGAAACCGATCCATCAAGCGCTGGAACGTCGCTGGAGCGTTCTTTAATCCGAACGGCATCCGGCGGAACTGGAACGTCCCGAAAGGTGTCGTGAATGCAGTTTTGTGACGGTCTTCAGGCGCGACTTCGACTTGCCAATAGCCGGCCTTGAGATCAATAGTGGACATCACACAATCGGCTTTAGTTGAGGATAAGATGTCGTCGATCGCCGGCAGCGGATATTTATCCGTCCGGGTCACCGCATTCAACAGGCGATAATCGACGCAGAAGCGTGTTTGTCCATTCTTCTTAGGAATCAACACGACCGGGGAAGCCCACTCCGATTCGGCTTCCTCGATAATCTCATCCTGTAACATCCTATCTATTTCAGCTCGCACAATCTCCTTCTTCGCAGGAGTCAAGCGGTACGGCGGAACTGCTACTGGGAGGCTATCACCCGTATCAATGTGATGTACTGCCATTGGAGTCGGCGCTCCCCCTGGCGAAAAGATGTCTTCGTTACCTACGAGCACTGATGAAAGAACTTCCCTTTCAGGAGCAGTCAATAACGTTCCCTCATTCTCGCGGAGCACCACGGAAGAACAAACAAGAGAAGTGACTTCACCCTCGAAATCTAAAGGAAAGTAAGTACGTCCTTGATTTACCGCATTCAAAGTAAACCGATGTGACTTAAAGTCAAGTACCATACCAGCGTCGCGTATAAAATTCATACCCAGGAGAGAGTCTGTAGCACCAGGTAAGATCACAAAGACAGTAGGTATAACAACATTGTATACTTCTACATTGATAACAGCAGATTTAACATTTTTGTTACAAATAGAGCCGTCAGCTAGTTTTATGTCAACATTGACATCTTTACACTTAACATTGTTTTTCACTAGTAATTCTTTCATAGATTCAATCGCGATAGAGATTTTTGCGGCGGTATCCACGAGAAAACAACCACTAACACCAAAAATCTTAATTTTTATTTTAGGTCGAGCGCGCGCGTCGATTGGCGCTGTGCCGACCGCAGAAACGGAGAGCGACTGTAGAGGAGCCGATGTCGTAGGCAGCTCATCCTTCTTTTTGCAGTTCGTACAGTTTGCTCGAATCACTCCTGGAGTGCCACACCCGAAACATACTATAGGCGATGGCTTTGCCTCTGGTCTCAATTCACTTAGGCCCGTCGTTATCCTGCGTGGTTGTAGTTTATGACAAACATCCTTCTCATGGCCAAACTTCTTACAGTATCCGCAACGGGGTCTGGCTTTGGGAGTAAAACTACCACTCGAGGTACTAGGTACAGGCGGTGAAATCACAGCAGGCACTGGAGCGACGTGCTGCGGAACTACCATAGCTGGGATAGCCGAAGCAGAGGAAGCAGGAGAACGCACTTGTGTTCGCGTGCGACTTTCCTCTAGAAGCTCTTCTACGGAGCGAGCCTTCTCTAGTAGCTCGGCGAACGAAGAGAAACTGGCGCGAGATACTCTCTCACGCAGTCGTCGATGGAGTAAGCCGTATATCATATCCAGCTGAACAGGGTTTTCGGGTAATGTGTTTGGTGGCAGCTGTGCAATCAAGGCTCTTGCCCTACACACGAAAACGTCTGTCTTCTCATCGGTTTGCTCTTTACTAAAAAGTTCGCGATAAATTTTATGCGGTGGGAGGCGAGGACCAAATGTCTGCCGCAGGAGCTGAATGGCGTCAGGCCAAGTCGACACGGAATGTTTCACGCCTTGCCACCATGTGCCAGCCATCCCCGTCAATAACATAGGGAGACCACGAAGCGCGATGCTATCATCCATGGTGACACATTCTTTATAGATCTCTATGGAGTCTATGAAAGCGATGACGTCGGTGCCTTGAGCTCCGTCAAACCTTGCAGAACATCTCGCGAAGTTGCTCTGGCTCCCCATCACACTAGCAGTGGACGGCGGCGGGCCAGTAGAACGCAGAGCAGAGATTAGTTGTTGTAGATGCTGATCCGTCATAGTAATATATGTGGAAGTCGCGCCCACAGGCGGCAACATAGTCGAGGTACTCGAGTGCGGCGTAAACATCTGTGTGTGTGCACCTTGCACCGGGGGGGACACAGTATGTTGAGTCACGGGTGGTGTCGCATCACCACCACGGGCAGCTTCGGCGTCAGCAGACGCCGCGGCGGAAAGCTGTCCAAGACTACTCGCGCGAGAACTTCTCGTTAACACCATTTTGGCAAAATACGGTAGGCTAACTTAATCTCTGTGCGTTAAACTTCAAAGTCCACCATAATAAAGTTCACGTAAGTAATAAAACATAACACTATAATGTTCCTTACGCAACTAAATGTTCAAAAAAATATGTATATTATATCAACACAAAAGTCACTAGTGTGTCCATACCCTAATAAAATGGCTATAAGTCCATATTTAAAAATTGTCCACATCACCATACTTAGGCATGGCACACAAATAAACAAAAGTTTTACTTCCCTCTAAGCAGCGGCCCACCAACGGTCATAGGTATCCAATAACCTAGGCGTCGTCGGGCAGCGAGGTGGCAAAGTACAACGTTTCGGCGATCACACGGCGCCGACGACACTCGACGCAACGTAAACTTATTACGTCGTTGCAATCGTCAAAACATAAACGAGTTACTATTCTCACTTATCCTCACTATAGTCACTCACGAACTTACTTTTACGAGTTTAGGTACTTCAAGTGTCCTCGAGAATGTTCAATTGAAACCAAAAAGTTAGTCCTTTTGAATGAATGCAAGCTGAAAATGTGCAGACGGCCGAGGATTGGAGGGGGGCCGACGTTTGGCGTATTTACCCTAATAACACTACTGATTACTGAAAAGCACTTGTTTTCGAGTTCGTTTTACGAGTGAGAAAGTTAAGTGTTTTTATAGTAATGTTCCCAAAAGTTTTAACACAAAGTAGGTACACTAAATAGCACAGTTCAACTGAGTACGGAACGCGATAGGTATATAAACGAAACGTTTTTGTGGTGTAATTAAGTAGGTACAGTCCTAAATTACCGAACACAAGAAAAGAACCGAAGACAAAGTCTAGAAGCACTACGCGGGCACACAACAGGTATTCTAGAATTTTGTCGCTAGAAGTGAGATTTCGGCAAGCCTAGGTAACCTATTAGAGTAGGTACGCTTCACAACTAGGATGAAAACAAAATTCCTAGAACCACTCCACGTGAAAAAAGCTCGTAGACACAGTTCTTATCACGGTAATACAGTAAATTGTTTACTGGTTTGCACTGTAACTATTTACGTTCACTTTTCTTTTGAAAAGAAGAAAACCGGTTTATACTTGTTAGTTGTTAGTCCGGCCAAACGTTGGGCAGCCAATTTTGGCTGATATATCTTTATTTATTCACCAAATTACACAATTACACCACAATATTAATATTTTCGGGAGACGCAACCCAGCCGCCATTCCCGGTTGCGCCCGCGTTCTCGACTGTTCCGTGAGTCCCGGCACCCTCTAGCGGGGAGTAGTTGAATTTATGGCGCGATATCGGTATGGCGGGCAGATTCGCCTTCCTGACGCCGTATGGCGCGGCAATTTAAAATTACTTGGCGCTACATATTTACACTTTAAAAGTAATACCTTGAGTAGACATAATATTCACGGTCTCATCATAAGAAACTAATGCGGATTCTCCCTCTCTTGGATCATCTTTAACAGCGTTTCTGATTAAGGTAAGTCTTTGTGAAATCATTCTGTAAAATAAAAAAAATAGGTACCTAGTTATAGAAAAGAGTTCTTTACATAATTAATTCAAACAAATACACGACAAATTATGTTGAATATAAAACTTTTTAGTTTTAATACTATTATTTTTTAAGTTTTTCTAAACAATAAAGAGTCATACCCAAAACAAACCCTAAAAATCCACGTTATTTTAAATTTACATAATATTATTTACGATAAATACTTTTTCATCCAGACAAAATTGCACTAAATTCAAAAAAACTTTTGTGAACATGGAAGTATCTCAAATTAGTTCTTTAAACTAGAAACACCTGTTACAAACCAGATGCAACAATTTATTGTAAATAAGGTATTAACTTGAAATTACTACTCTATTTCACAAAACAGTAGTATTCAAACAGAACTCACCTTTTAATGAACACTGCGTTTTTCAAAGTTAAAACTGTATATCGCAAACGAACGACGTCCTTTCATCACAACTCCGCGAGTAAGACTGAATAGTGAATACGACAGTGTTGTTCAAACTGACACGTGCAAAAGAGCGAAAGAGACGAAGATACTACCCCGCACCCCCGCCAATTTGACGTCATATCGTTCAACCACGTTCGTTATACTAGATTTACACTCTCGCGCGAGTGGCGAGGCGAGGCCTGAAGTGAGTCGCGAGGCGAGTGTGTAAACGTAGTTCGCCTCGATGCGAACTGCGTTTACACACTCGCCTCGCGACTCACTTTGGGCCTCGCCTCGCCACTCGCGCGAGAGTGTAAATCACTTATTAGAAATATCGCGTGATTTTAAGTAGGACTGTATTTTTCCAAACCGACGATATGTAGGTACATCTTATTACTATTTATATTTACATTTATTAATTTATATGTACATGGAGTCACTATCGTAAACAATATTATCCACTCGTATATTTTGTTCCGGTGCGATAAGTTTATTCGCATACTTTGCCCAGAATGCTTCCCATATGATTCTTCTACTATGAATTCATGACCAGTGTTTTCCCTGTACTCGGTGGTCCGAAGAAGAATAAGTAATTCCTTATTCCAGTCAATCCATAAAAATGCCGTCTTGTGTCTCGTGCAAAATTGAAGTGATTGATGTCGTTGCACGTCAAGTGTGTCTCTAGTTCCATTACTCCCTCGTATATTGTGTTGAAGTCGCTGGCTTTTGGGTCTCTTTTGAGGGCGAGAGCCTTTGATCTTTCGAATCTTTGTTCGATTGTCTCTTGAAATACCAATGTTTTTGCAATTTGTACTGCTGTTTTAAGTCGTTCGTCAAACCCTTTAGTAAATTGCATGGTAATCCCTGCAGGTGTTGCGCATAGTAATTTTTGAGCTTCTCCCTCGTCAAAAGCTTTGTTTTCACATAGGAGCAGCACAATGCCTTGATTCTGTCGTGAATATGCTGAATTTGTAACGATACCTCTTGTTTGTCTCCTCTGAAGGGCGTTCTGTTGATTTCCAAATCCATAGACTCTGTCGTCGATAGAATCGATGTTGAATTCGGTATTACCAGGTAATTCATTAGGTAATCCATTCGTTCGAGAATTGCTCCTCGTGTTGCGCTTTGTTCCTCATGTATACCAATTCTCCTTTGGGCATCTGCAGTCTTATAGTTGTTTTCGGGGTTAATTTTAAGTCCAAGTTGATGAGCGACGCATTTGAATAAGTTAATATCACTTTGTTCGAGAATATTTCTATGTGTCTTACGATTATTGCCGGTAGTAATGTACTCAACAAGGCACTCAATACATGCAACTGAAGTACATTAGTATTCTTTTGATCGTATAGCCTTTCCAAGTTTCGAATTATGGCCCCAGTTTTTTGCTGTACTGATATAAATTATATGATAATGTTTCCTCCGGGTTCTTGTATGGTCACTAATGACTTTCCAAGGAGATTGTTTATTTCCATCGATGTTCCGCATTCTTTTAATAGGTTCGCAATCCAGATTATCGTAATCGGCGTTACTTTCATTGGTGCCCATGGTGTCGATGTTATCGGTGGCTCGTTCCGGTCGTTAGTCGATTTCGTGTAGGTCTTCATCGGTGGTGTCGAACAAGTCTTCACTTTCTTCGATGATTGTTTGTCTTCTGTCTATGTTGGTGGACTCTCTTCCACTTCTTCCTCCTCTTCTTTCCAAGGAGATTGTTTATTTCCATCGATGTTCCGCATTCTTTTAATAGGTTCGCAATCCAGATTATCGTAATCGGCGTTACATTCATTGGTGCCCATGGTGTCGATGTTATCGGTGGCTCGTTCCGGTCGTTGGTCGATTTCGTGTAGGTCTTCATCGGTGGGGTCGAACAAGTCTTCACTTTCTTCGATGATTGTTTGACTTCTGTCTGTGTTGGTGGACTCTCTTCCACTTCTTCCTCATCTTCTTCCCGTTTCCTCTTGTTGGATATTCTTTCGGAGTTCTTGGATAATTCGTTGTGTTTCGTAGATTCCACACTCGTCACATCTCGTGACTCCACTCCTCCTCCTCGTCCATCAGCTCCTTTGCTATTTGGTCCTCTTCCACGACTTGGTCCCGGTTGTTGTCTGTCGGTGACGGCGTCAGTCGGGGTTGAACTTCGTCCTCCATGTTGATTTTTTCGCTCAAATACTTGAGCACGTCTACGCAAGTTATGATGTGGTACGCGACTGAAGTCATGCTGATGCTCGGTCCTTTGCGAGCGCCCTTTTTATACCCTTTACGCTCCACTGCACGCGCAATAAATATTCTATTTAATTGCCTTTGTCCCTTTTACCGTGTTTATCATCATCATCAGCGTCTATTTTGTGCGCACCCATGCATGACTTTTGAACCTTTCACTGTCCTGTATAGGTGTAGGTAGGTAGGTTTTGTATAGGTATTAAGACATGTTTTGACATGTCTAACGATAGTGTAGTAGTAGTAGTAACCTTTTTTTTTTTTCGTTTCCGGGGGAGTGTTTAATTTTACCTATCCCACGCCTCCTTCATCCCCTAATCCACCCCAACTTTTTAATTTATGCATAAAATTCGTGTCCGTTTATATGGTTCGGGTGCTCTCCATACTCTCTATCCACACCCCCAATATCGAAATTTTGCCTTTATAATCTTAAATGTCATGACCCCTGGATATAGTATATATATATACTATGGAGAGCAGCAGCAGCCTAGACGGGGGCCAGTACAGGGGAGTCCAGCCGGGGGCGGAAGAGGACACGACCACACGAGAAGAGCAATTTCTGATAGAGTTTCGGCCAAAAATCAAGTTTCGGCGGCAGTTTCGGTTTCGGCCAAAAGTGCCGGCCAAAACTTTTGCCGAAACCGAAACTGATTTCGGAAGTTTTCGTGCACGCTCGCCTAACTTCGTTTCTTGCGGCAACGCTTTGACAACGCAATTGAACAATTGAATTTGAAAACATAATTAAAATATAATTAATATTTTTTTAATATTACATTAAATAAATGATTACAACAAAATTAATATACCGTGTTTCCATTTCATGTCCTATTTAATGCAGAATAATGGATAAAATGCACCAAATTTCAGTATTTTAAGGAATTTTCTACTTGAGCACGTGAGTTTATAGGCCGAATATTCGGCCGTGGCTTCGGTTTCGGCCGAAACCGAAACCGAAGCCACGGCCGAATATTCGGTTTCAGTTTCGGTTTCGGCCGGAAAACCAGTTTCGGTCGGACTCTACTTTGCGTTTAAGTCGCGACTTTAAAGCTAAAGTGGTGAATATATATATGTGTATGTACCACGATAATCGCGGCACAAGTGCCGCAGTCCGGGGGCCCTCTTCCCAAATCATATACTTACCTAACCTTTTTTTTTTTTTGTTTCCGGAGGGGAAAATGCATTACGCATACCACCCAGGCGCAGGGAGCACCCGAGTGGTGATGTGGGACTCCCGTATAGGCTAATGAGACCCACGATATACCCACTAAAAACCACCCCCCACCTTCCTCCACGCCGCCCTGTGACGGGGCCACGGGAACGATAAACACATCCGCGACCCCGCCGACGGCAGCCAACAAGCGGCTCCATCCTAGGCCCGAAGGCCCCAGGCGCACCAGATGGTAGGGTGCGCCTCCCTCCTCGGCCTCCACCAGTACTGTAGCAGACTCCCCCCGAGTCTGCTACTTGGAGGCCAGGATACCAGCCACCATAACCGGTGCCCGGTGGCAGATCTGAGCTATGGTTCTGCCACCGACCACACCTCGGCCGCAGAGGATAGGGCAAGCGGCGCACCGTAATACTAACTTGCCTCTTCCTCTGCGACCCCACCAATGCCGTTAACCATACGGAACGGCCCTGCCAGCTCGCAGGGGGGTAGGGAGAGTGGCACAACACCACCACGCCTCTCCCCCTGCGATCCCTCCACGGCCGCAGAAGATAGGGAGTACGGCGCACCGTAATACCGGCACTCCACTTCTTCTGCGGTCCCACCTCATAGCGCATCCGCAGCGGACTCCTCCAGCCCGCTGGGAGCGCCCTCCTCGGGCCAGCCAGCGGCAAACAAGCCGGCCCTGGTTGCCTCTTCGCTTCACCGTGGGTGTCCAAACCACGGTTACTAAGCCCCACCGCCACGACAAGGCGTGCAACCATCGGGAGGAAATCATATACCTAACCTAACCTAACCTATCTACCCTAACCATATTTTAATATTATCCGGTGTTCAGCATAAAATATGTGTAATGGCGTATCTATTGTCTTGCGAATGATACCATCTAATAAAAAAAGAAGGAAAAGGATTTAATGTAAACTGCATTTTTATTTAGTATTATATGTCTATTTCTAACTTTTTTAATTACAATATGATATAGTTATAAACATATGTTAAAATAATAATAAAGTAGGTACACTCGTTTTATCTAAGATTTTTCAAGTTACTTTTTATAAATACCAACATTTTTCTGGTTGGCAATATGCAAGAACGAGATACACAGCCTCCCTTCTGGCTATCTCGCTCGGCTCGGATTTGCCTCTATGATACGTGCATTGTGAAATACACTCTATTACCAAGGTAATACAGTTCTTTTTATTAATTTCAAAATTCGGAGTCTTCTATCTATCCATAGGTACTATATCCATGATTTGCCTTAGCTTGTCATCGCTCGGTGTCACATAATCGGGCTAGTTGGAATATGAAGCCCAGCGCGTCACTCGTGATAACTTGCCTCACTTCAGACCAACCGTGTCGGGTTTTGTGCACAAATCAAATTTGATCTACACTGGGCCAACGTATATAGCCGACTATAAAATATATTTCGTTATTGTGCACAAGTGTAACAAGTGTAAGTAAAGTGGTACCTACAACTTCTAAAACCGTTCTAATTGGTGTTCTCCAAAACTATCTAGAACGTTTCAGTAAAGTGTCTACCATTTTACTGAATCGACTGACTTCACTTAGTGAGTGACGCGGACGATCCATTTGAACTTTGACTAGACTTTAGACTAGATCACTAGACGATTCAAAAAAAGGAAATGAAAATTCTACTTTACCACCTTTCTTAACCGCGGTGCTCACGATCCCACTTACAAAGCCAATATCGCGGCCTTGTTTATTTTTGTTATATGCAAATAATGTTTAACTATTGTCGGGTGACGGCTATTTATACCGGTGTTGGATTTGCAGGCTGGGCCGTGGGTAAAGCGCTTATAAGTAATAGGGCAGCAGTTTAACTGGCTATAAAGGAACGGCTTCACAATATACTGAATTACACGGTACAGTGGTCGCAGTCATATCGGAACACACCATGAACACACCCTTAGAAATACGGTGATGAAAATTTTGATGAAAATATATACTTGAAATTGGCAAAAGGTTATAAGCCGACGCTTTAAATACTTATAAAAAATTGACATGTGACAGTTTGTTGACATTTATATTTTTGACAATCGGTGTTTGGAATTTGGAAATATCCCCATTGAGACGATGTAATTTTTATGCATTAGGATTTTTATTATTAAATTAACTGACCTTTGTCTACGAAGAATATTACTTCTATTTCGTTGTTAAAAACTGTAAACAAAGACGCCGGTTAGTGCTACGTAGGAATATTTTATATTACAAAAAGTTTACGATTAACGTACACTTCGTCATAGTTTTGTGTTTGTGTACTTATTTTGATCGTGCTTAAGAGTTTAGATTAAACTGTTACAGGTATGGGTCGTCGTAAATCCAAACGTAAACCTCCACCAAAACGGAAAGCAATTGAGCCTCTTGACCAACAATTCAATTGCCCATTTTGTAATCATGAAAAATCATGTGAAGTAAAAATGTAAGTATATTTGAGTATGCCGGTTAAACAAACATTATTAAAACTACGTTATTATACAAACCCTTATTTTCAGGGATCGAGCCAGAAATACAGCCAGAATACAATGTAGAGTTTGTTTAGAAGATTTTCAAACAACAACAAATGTTTTATCTGAACCTATAGATGTTTATAATGACTGGGTAGATGCTTGTGAAACTGCTAATTAGATTAAGTTTATTATATTTTTAAGTATAATGTTACATCTCATTTTATATCTATACTTAATATAATGAGGAAAGGTTTGCTTGTTTTTTTTGCATTGAATAGGCCCTGAAACTGCTGGACTAATTTTGATGAAATTTGGCTTAGATATAGAATAGACCACGTTGAAGGACATAGGCTACTTTTTATTGCGGCAAAATGTACGGTTCCTTTGAGATTTCCTTTTGCGTGCACAATGTCAAGTGCAACATCAAGTTTTTAATAAAATCCATGATTGATATAATGGTCTGTATACTAGTGATGTTTGTGATCTTACAATGTAATATAATAATGTCTTAAATGGAACAAAAAACTGGACTGTGAATTTACTGATATAATAGCATATATAGATAGCATATTAATTTGAAAGTACAGTAATATTCTAAACCTGTTAACACCTTTGTATTAATTAGTAATAATTACATATATGATACAAATGATGGACTTGGAGTTGATGGCAAGTTGCTTTGGAGTCTGTGAATAAAAATGACATTTCTGAATGATTATAATTTTATTTCATAACATTTGAAACCCAATCAATACTGATTACAGTTTTATGCATACATTTGTAAGCATTTCATTCATTTCACATATTTTAGTACAACATACTAATAAATTGAATTTGATATGCAGATATAATTCTACAAATTTTCTGTTACATCACAAACTCTAGTCACTATTACTTGGTACTATTATACCATGTGATCTAAAAGCATAACTGATACTGGATACATTATTAACATTTGAAATATTGAGTATTATTATTAAATGATGTATGATTATATTTTATTGATTATGCAAGGTGTGACAAGGAATGTATATTTACTATCATGTTTAATGTGTTTATGAGCAGCTACAAAGTTTGTAGTGAAACAAACACATTCAAAGCGTAGGTTATGGAATATGACAGGTACTCACATTTTAGTTTTTTTTTTCACAATAAATCTACATCACAATAATGATTTACATGAATTAAGCATTCTGTACCAATTTAAAAATAGATATAATTTCATCTATTTTGACACCATTCCAAATATTATTTTAGGTAATATAATTTGAAGTATTATACTTTGCAATATAACTAGGTACTACATTTTTGTAATAAGAGTAAAGATTTATTTGTGTTTTTAAAGAAGTGCATAAATTGCAGTGATTATTAATATATCTATGATAAATTGAATTTTTTTAAACAGTGTTAAAACTCTCGATTGGTTCCTGTACATTTTTTTTAAATTTTGTAACATTGTACATTTCTTAGTATGAGCATAATAGAAAGATACATTATACAACATAATTTTGCTCAAAGCAAACCAACTATATCATTCGAAAAAAGTAATACATTAATTGTTTTAAACAGTAATATTTGTAGGTGGAAAAACAACTTTGGTAGTAGAGATTGTTACTTACTTTATTTAAGCAGTATAAGTATGTTTAAATATTGACATCAAAAGGGAAACAATAATACTTTAAATCTCTTTTTATTTTTGTATCTATATCATCTGTCTTTATAAAATTACTTTGACCAACAATTGTAACTAACAATCCATTCTAGGTTCAGGCTAAAAAATATATTAAACTAATATTGCAAATACTTAATATTAAGTACAACATCTAAAGCTTATCTTAATAATTGTACTCTGCTAATTGAGTGTTCAAGAAATATTATTTTATCGACATTACTTCTACAAAGACAACACCAGATAGACTTGTAACACTATAATTAACAATAAATATTAAATATTGACTCGACAATATGTAGTCTTGCAATAAATATAATTGTCTATTACTCAAAGTGTCATAACGCCTATTTGAAAAACTAATAACAGCCCAAGCTGTATATAACGAAAATTAAAGTAAATAATACAAAATACTATACAAAACAAATTGATTTAGTGAAATTGAGCTATTGTCTAGACTTACAACCCTGGAAATTTTGTAACCATGCCACTGTCATAGTAGTGGGTAGAGTGTATCTACAAAGAACAATATTTACAAAAAAGACTTGGGAAAACCTCTACGTCTACTTGGTACTGCAAGATTCTCTACGAGTGGCACGGTTACTAGAGCCGCATACCACTTAGCCCTCTGAGCATAAGCTAAAGGTTTGTAGGTATAAAATAGCTCAGGTTATATTCACACTAAACACCTCCCATCATTGGAATGTTTTATACAGTTATTTACTACAAATAGAATTTTAAACTGTCAACAATAGGCACCAAAATTAGTAGCATCAGAAATTACAATCTCGGTGAACCGGCGTGAAGTTGTAGCAAATAGCTATGTAGAAGTTTGAGAACCTACTACAGAGGTTATTCATTGTCTGATTTTTTTGGACCAAACAAAAACAGACTCGACAACTTGTTTACATTTGATGAATACTGCATGTTCTCTATAAACTATAACTTCATGCTGGCCCATAAACAGTATATAAAATAAATATAATTGTTAAAACTTACCCATATCAACAAAGGAATCATACTGCAAATCATAGCTGTCGCATATTTGTCCATCTTGATTTACATCCTGTTGGATAAACCTAACTTCTGGCGTCGATCCGTCACAAAGAGCCGTATCTTCCGAGCTATTACTGTCAGTGTCGATATACTCATACAATTTGTACTCATCCATATTAGAAATACTATCAGATAGGTCGCATTTAACGTTCGTGACGTCATCAACATTCACAACGTCGAATGAATGAGAAAGCGCGGCGTCGTCGTATGATTTCTGCATGTCGAAATGAGATGTCGAAGCTTCTTCGGTGAAACGACCAGAATCACCAAATTCCGATAAATTTAGTGAAGCACTATCCTCGTTTGTTGATTCAAATATCCTACATTCGGTTGTAGATTCAAGTACTTTATCCTCGATTGTAGAATCAAATACCTCATCTTCGATTGTAGATTCACGAACCCTATCTTCGATTGTAGATAATTCAACCCTATCTACAGGTAATTCAACCCTATCCTCAGAAAAAATAATGCTAGGTTGACTTACTTCTTTCTTAGTAACAGGTACAGTATTATCATCAGATAACTCCGCTTCAGCATTGAGTGTTACGGAGTCATCATCTCGTTCGTTTTGCAAATGTTCCAAATCATCGACACATTTAGTTGAATCGTCACTATCGGAGAGTAGCAACTCCAAACTACGATCCAATAGGCCTGTATCGGTGCACGTGGACATTTCGTCTTCGAACACAATTTCAACGCTTCTGATTCTCATGAGTGGCATTTTGACGGGTGATATTTCGTTGCCTCTGGCCGTCATGACTCTTCTGTGACTGGAAGTTTCGCTGACGTCATCGTAGTCTATTTCGTAGCTTTTGAGATCGAATGAGCAGGGTGAGCTCTCTGTGGTCCGTCTATGTGAATGGTCGGGTGAGGGCGTGAGAGTGGTATGCGATATTTCCTAAGGTTGCAATAGATCTTATTGTATAGTCGTGCCAAGGTCTAGGCCGCCTTCCTCCTGCATTTTCGTCACGAACTTGAACACCCTCGACTCCTCGTCCGTCTGTTTCACCATGTCCACGAGAGCTAACAGCTTTTTGATACCAATGAAGATCCTGTAAAAGAATACAAACATGAATTTTCCACGAAAGGGAACAAACATTGCATATGTAAGGGTAACCGTTATTATGTGACCACTATTTACCCCTTCCCCCTACAGTGACCATCCGTAGTATACGCCGTGACCCCCCTTCCTAGTACGTACTACTAATGGCCGTGGCGCAAGATTTTCCTAGATGTTGACTTTACGCAACATGACAAACCTGCACCTCCTCCTGGTAGTATTTTGAAGACCTCCTCCCCCCTCAAGAACCCGTAAAAATATGGGAATGTTCCCTAAGGCACACTTAGCTAATTCTATTAAAAACATTGTTATTAATAATGTAATGCTGTAATAATAATAACAGCCTCCGTGGTCTAGTGGTTCGAGCATTGGCTCTCGACTCGGAGGTCGTGGGTTCGATTCCCGCATTGGAACAACAAAAAATGTTGTTTCCAAGTTTGGTTAGGACAATGCAGGCTGATCACCTGATTGTCTGACAAGAAAGATGATCCATGCGTCGGATGGGCATGTAAAAAGTCGGACCTGCGCCTGATCTCTCGTCAGTCGTGTCGGTTATCCGTCCCACTGAATTATGAGAGTAAAAGGAAGAGAGAGTGCTCTTGTGTACTGCGCACACACTTGGGCACTATAAAATTACTCCTGCGTAACTGGCCTGGTTTCAATGAAACCGGCCACCGTCACCGAAATCGGTGCGGGGAGTTATTATTGTTATTAATGTGTGTGTATTGTTATGTGATCGGATTGTTTCTCTTAAAAGAAAATACCACTTTCTTAGTTATCGTTGAAGCTATTTAGCTTGAACCATTAGTAATTCAGTTAAAATGGACAATTCGGAATATAAGGAATTATTTAGAGTATGTAATAAACATATACCTGTGTGTGGTTGGCAGTTGTTTATGGCCTTTTAGGCCATCCCACATTCTCATCATCACAAGCGGTCTAAAAGGAAAGTACCAAAAAATATTGGCTATTTTCGTGTTGATATTTATAAATCTACTTCGGACTAGCCTAAATTCCACTAGACGCTATAATGTTACCGGCAAAAAGAAACGATAATTTTGCTTTACAGGTTCAAACATCGGAATTTTCAAGATACCGCGCAATACCACAATTCGTAGATGAGCGTTTTATAAGAATAATGTTTACAATACATAATGCCGGCGGTTAATATCACTTTGCGAGTAGGAAAATCATAATAAATCATTACTCATGCGGGTCAATGTACAAATCTCCATGTCTTTAGCGACTGAACTTCATCGGAAATGCTACACGCTAGATATTTGGATTACGATACTTATCACGCGTGTATTATTAGTGTATCCATAGACCTAGAAATTATAGATGAGGCAAGTTTTGGCAAAAACTGTCCTCATTTATATGGCCCGACTTTTAGAGTTGTTTGGGGTCATTTTGACATTTGAGATATGGTGAAATCATGATGGCTGTTATTTGAGGTATGGTGAAAACAAGATGGCGTAACTTTTTCTTGTATGAAGATTTGTTCTGACAAATGTACGTCAAAGCCTATCTTTAGTTTTGAAATCATTGAGTGTATCACGGATCGTAATGCGGATCGTCGGAAGAAAAGAATATCGCAAGATAAATATCGAGCGTGAGGCGTTCGTCTACGAGTAACAGCATAATCTTACTTGGCGCCGCGCAGGTTCTGCTGTATCTTGGCGAGGTCCCGCTTGGAGAAGGCGTCGCTCTGCTCGAGCACGGCCATCACGTGCTCCGGCTGCGAGAGGTTCGGCACGTGCAGCACGCCCGTAAATGCGGATAGCATCTCCATGTCTTCCAGCACTTGTCTGTTCACAACAGGGTGTTGAAATTTGTTATTTTATTATACCAAATCACGTAAAATCTTGATGGATAATTCCATCAAGATTTTATCGTTTGTTTGCATTAAATTTTTTCCAAAACTACTGGACCGATTTCGATGAAATTTCTCGACAGATTAGTAGACCATGTACGGTTCCTGAGAGATTTTCTTTTTCGTGCACGACGTTTCGGACAATTTCTAGTAACGATAAAATCTCGTCTGGATTGACATGCTGTCCCGCTCGGATATGCACGACTTAATGCGCGTGCAAATGAGTAAGTGGTCGATTAACAAACCGAAACAAGATTAAGAAAAGAGTATAGAAAATAATGACGAGAATTGGGATTCTTTAACCAGCCTACAATACTCAAAGTTCCACGGAAAAAAGCGCTTGTTAGCGCTATTCTATCTCTAAAGAAAAAACAGATTATCGGCCAGGACGCGTTTACTAACTTCAATACTGCTAATATAATCCGCCATTTTGCTTATTTAACGCCAGCGGTCACCATTTTGCTTACATTTTTTACTTAGCGCGTGAACACAGCCATTGTGATATCTAAATATCTTAAAGTATTTTAAGTCTTAATTTGCAGCAAAAAAGTGAACAAATTACCTTCTGCTGGTAGTGCACAGGATGAGTAGCTTGCGGCCCTTTGGCGGTTGTTTCTTGAGTAGCACGAGCAGCGCCTGCAGCGTCAGGTTGGAGTACCGGGGTCCAATCGGCCCATAGTCCAGAAGACGCTCGATATTGTCCACCAGTATACAGGAGAGGGTTGAGCGGTACGCGTCGTCGAAATACTATAATATAAAATATATAAATTTCACTGACCATTGCACAAGTCAGGAGTGTAATAAGCACAGACATCTCATCTCATCGTTTGTTTTGTATAGAAACCAAGCGTGCCATTATTTTTCTACCTGCTGTGACGTCACAAGAGCGATTTAGTGATGATAACGCCCCGTCCCCGAGTAAACGATTCAAAAGCCGTAGCCGCGCATCGTCGCGTTTTTTAGTTTGACGTTTGGCACCGAGAATATTCGAGGGGAAATGGCGCTAAAGGAAGTAATTTTTACTCCTCTTTTACACGCGAAGTTTATACACTTGCGTGGTCTAGGCAATAGATGTCTGTGATAATAAGTAATAACATTTCAGCGATCAAGGGTTTATTTTAAAACTTTTGGCTTAATTTATGAATACCTTTCTGATCTGCAAACACTTCGCGGACTCTGTGAATCCGACCATATCCTCGGGCGAGCACACCTTCACGAAGGGGAAATCGGACATCTTGGCCAGTTCCGCCGCCATAGCCGTCTTGCCGCTGTTAGGTGGTCCTTCGAGCAGTACTGATACTAGACCTGTCAATTGCAAGGCAATATACAAATTAGATTACAAACAAAATTGTTATAGATTTGGAGTAATTTTTGTTTGGTATAGATACTCTGACATAGCTCCCTAAGAAGCATGAGAAACCATCTCGTGTATTAAAAAGTGTCCGTTGAAAGTGGAGCAAATTAAGTGGCGCTATAGTAGCATGTGGAAGAATTTTAAAAACAGCGCCACAAAATGGCCAAAATTTATTAGAGTAACTAACCAATAACTAACTTTCAAATAACTTCACTCCATCTCTTATTACTAACTTCATATCATACTCTCTTCTGATTCTAGCGCCATTATGGCCAGTTTTGGAACTATTATATTATATTACTTTATTATATTATTTTTGTCGGACACTTTTTAGCTTTGCTGCCCTAGAGAGATGGTCCTCCTTACTTCTATTCTTCATGCTAAGAAGCCACAGGCGCGTTGTCGTTTAGAATACTACTAACCGCTAGCCTCTGTAGCTCTCGCCTGCTGTATGTACAGCTGTCCGTCCTCCAACACCGAGGATACTGGGGAGCCCCAGTTGACGATACCACGGGACAGGAAATGTTCCAACGCTTCGGCCGCGGTACCGAACGCCTGTAAAAAAATTATACGGTACTAGCTGTTGCCCGCGGCTCCGCCCGCGTAAATATAGTTTTTTCGCGGTCGCGGATAAAAAATACATATAGATAAAAACAATCCTTGATACGGATTATATATCATGCTAAAATTTCAGCTCGATCGGTGCAGAACTTTTTGAGTTTTTGAAGGGTACACAAACCAACATAACATTTTTATATGATTGTGGCTAAGTAAAATATATAGCTAGTGGCTTCAATTTTTTTGTTATACGGCTAGGTCCGGCCTCACTGACTGAATTTGACTTTCTTAAATTCTTAATGAAGAAAGGCTAGGTTTCAGTAGAGTGGGGTTCCTATAACTCCATTCCTATCGGCTACAATTACCACTTACCTCTTGAAGACCCTCATCCAAATACCTACCTATTATACAGGCTACGGCTTCCCTATAAATAAAAATCAGCCGTCGCCACTGCTAGGTTTCCATATTTGAATATGTTTGTTATACTTGTGTAAAATTGATCTGACACTTTCATGAAAATCAGGTCAATTTATCATGTTAGCTCGTCAAGAAGCCATAAATCTACCTACTTCTAACTCGTTTGGCGACGATAACAATTTAATCAAAATAAGTGTTACATAAATTCTATAATATAGTATTCCATCGAAGCCTTTAGATTTTTAACTATAACTTACCGGTTTGACGTCATTCTCCAGCGCATGCAGGAAGTCTCCCCTCTCGACCATGAGCTTCTCCATGGCCTCGGGATCCACCTCGACTTTACTGGAGGCCTTGATGAGCCGGTTCATGGCGGTGGACTGCGCTGCTCGCACTAGACCCTCCAACTCCGCACCCGAGAAGTTCTTGGTTAGCGCCGCAAGCTCCTGTAATAATATTATTAACTTCTCAATTCTAAACATTACAAGGCAAATATAATGTCTCCGAAAATCAATTACGGATACTTCGGGCATGTGATCCACTACTTATGTAAAGATGTTTAGGCAAAAAAATAATTGTCATACTCAAAGTAAAAATTCATCTCAATTTACATTATACTATCACTACGCAAAATGCAAACTCGCCCATATAATAAAAAATTCTAGTATGATAATTATTTTTCTGCTTAAACGTCTTTACATAAGCAATAGATCATATTCTGCCCAAAATATCCGTAATTGATTTTACCGAACCTTATCTACTCAATAACTAAACTTAAGCTTTTGTTGGTCGGATTATTATTTAACGTCAGACTCATGGATTTTAACATACCGCCGCTGCTGCCTGGACTGTGCCATTTTAAAGTAATAAATTTGGATAACAAGACTGTCTAGTCTTGTTATCCAAATTAACGACCACCTAATTATTTTATTTAGTTCACCGTTTTTCTATTTTACCCAAAGGTTGCTCACCCCTAAATTCTTTTTGAGACAGATATTATAAGTGTACTATCAGGAAATCTAATTTATTGCTTATAATTAGATTTCTTGATAGTAGTCTAGATATAGTAGGTGTTTTCATAATTTATTTTTATTATGACAATTTGACAAATAAGTTTGTTATAATAACGTGTACGCAAAGCATAACTACCGTAGAAATGGTTTCTTGCTACAGAAGTATAGACAAAATTTGTGTGTATCATATGTCAGAATTTCCTATTCTTGCGTAGACAAAACGCATTTCTATGGTAGAATTATATTCCCGAATAGTACATCAAGGATTGTCAAGGCACAGAAACATACTTACATAAATATATATCTATATAATATATAAAATAAAGCGTGTTAGTTACACTATTTATAACTCAAGAACTGCTGAACCGATTTGGCTGAAAATTAGTGGGGAGGTATCTTACAACCAGGAGAAGGACATAGGATTCTTTTTATCCTGTTTCCTGTCAAAACTCGAGAACGGCTGGACCGATTTGGCTCATTTTGGTCTTGTGTGGAGGTTCTGGGAAAATATAAACATTGAAAAATATTGGAAAAGGTGTAGGTTGTAGGAGTAGGTGTAGTACTTTATTCATTCCAGTTCATATTTAAGACGGAACGTGTGTCGGGACCGCTAGTTTTACATAAAAGAAACGGATCTTACACGAGACTACACACCTTACTGTCAACATCCTCGGCAATCTTCTTATACTCCTTCATGCGTTTGGTGTGTATATTCAGGATCTGTACTCTGCCGTTTTCATCAGGTAAACCAATCTCCATTTGCACCTCCAATCGACCGGGTCTCATCAGGGCCTCGTCAATCATGTCACGCCTGTTCGTCATACCGATGACTAGAATGTTGTTGAGTTGATCCACACCTGAGGAAACAATTGTTTTGGAGTGAACGAGTAGATAGCAGATGGTAAGTGACTATATCGCCATTGGAATGGTGGTAATGGCTTACCATTACTACTGACTGTTACTATTTTTGTTGGGTTTGGGTTAGGACAATGCAGGCTGATCACCTGATTGTCTGACAAGAAAGATGATCCATGCGTCGGATGGACATGTAAAAAGTCGGACCTGCGACCCATTTATCGCCAGTCGTGTCGGTTATCCATCCCACTGGGTCACGAGGAGTAAAGGAAGAGAGAGTGCTCTTGTGTACTGCGGGCACTATAAAAATTACTTCTGCGTAGCTGGCCTGGTTTCAATGAAACCGACCACCGTCACCGAAATCGGTGTGAGGAGTTATAACTTACTAGGATATTATGAGTGAGACGAAGCTCTTATTGTCCCTGAGCGTTGTACTCATTAGACCCAAGGATGTAGTCTTGTTCCCAGATCAATATTCAATATATCAAGAGATGATAGTGCAGATACATACCGTCGATCTTGGACAGCAGCTGGTTGACCACGGTGTCGTGCACGCCCGTGTTGCCGCCGACTGAACCACGCGCTTTGCAGATGGCGTCGATCTCGTCGAAGATGATTATGTGGAGGCCGCTGTTGGGGCCGCACTGTTAAAAGACCATTAAAATTTCATTTGTTGCACCTTACATTTTTAATTCAAATAAGCTAACTAAGAACACGTCAGGACATGTCTAAGGACCCCCCGATGGTTGCACGCCTTGTCGTGGCGGTGGGGCTTAGTAACCGTGGACTGGACACCCACGGTGAAGCGAAGAGGCAACCAGGGCCGGCTTGTTTGCCAACGGCTGGCCCGAGGAGGGCGCTCCCAGCGGGCTGGAGGAGTCCGCTGCGGACGCGCTTAGAGGTGGGACCGCAGAAGAAGAGGAGTGCCGGTATTACGGTGCGCCGTACTCCCTATCTTCTGCGGCCGTGGCGGGATCGCAGGGGGAGAGGCGTGGTGGTGTTGTGCCACTCTCCCTACCCCCCTGCGAGCTGGCGGGGCCGTTCCGTACGGTTAACGGCATTGGTGGGACCGCAGAGGAAGAGGCAAGTTGGTATTACGGTGCGCCGCTTGCCCTATCCTCTGCGGCCGAGATGTGGTCGGTGGTAGAACCATAGCTCAGATCTGCCACCAGGTACCGGTTATGGTGGCTGGTATCCGTGGCCTCCTAGTGGCAGACTCGGGGGGAGTCTGCTACAGTACAGGTGGAGGCCGAGGAGGGAGGCGCACCTTACCATCTGGTGCGCCTGGGGCCTTCGGGCCGTGGCTGGAGCCGCTTGTGGACGGCTGCCGCCGGTGGGGTCGCGGATGTGTTTATCGTTCCCGTGGCCCCGTCACAGGGCGGCGAGGAGGAAGGTGGGGGGTGGTTTTTAGTGGGTATACCGTGGGTCTCATTAGCCTATACGGGAGTCCCACATCACCACTAGGGTGCCCCCTGCGCCTGGGTGGTATGCGTAATGCATTTTCCCCCCCGGAAACAAAAAAAAAAAAAGGACATGTCTAAGGAGGGTTCCGTAACTTTTTGTAATATGTTTTTTTCAAATTACTTCAAACGTTTCTGTCCGATTTGGTTCAAAATAATTTTCCTAAAGAGTTTTTAGCATGATCTATCAGCGTAGAAAATGGCAAGTTTCTAAGTCTTATACTTTAGATATGCCGGGGGGGGGGCCAACCTGTAAATCACTTTGGAGGCCGATTACTCGAAAATGGTTGACTTTGTGGGAATATGGTGGTAAGCCCCAAAGGGAGATCTCCGACTGAGCTAGGTGCTATGCTCGGTCAGGCCGAAGCCCACTGTAGTGGCTTTCAGATGTTCTGTATATACCGCGGATCTTAGAAAACTTCGATAGCGCGATTCAGGACTGTGCGCTGATTGGTCCGCCACAACTTAAAAAAGTTATGTATGAAACCTTGCCTTTATTTGGGGTAGAATGAAAAACATTTTTTCATCCCCACTTCACATGTATGGACCTCACCTCTAAAATATAAAATTTTATTATTATTTTATAATGCCAAATCCGAGATCTATACACAATCTATGACTATACAAAATTTCATCCATTTATATTTATAGCTGCCGACGCTAGAAGCGCTTACAGACAGACAGACGGACAGAGCGAAACTATAAGGGTTCCTCAAGTATTACGAAACCATAAAAAGGGCGTGGCTGTGTCATGGAGACGGCTGTCTCTTATACGTGAAGACGTTATTGTAACAGGGCATGTATTTAAACTTGCGACAAAACAATTAAATTTTGGATGTGAAAATACCCAATATTGAATACTAAATTACCAAGTTGGCGAAATAATGTAAGGAACAAAAAAATTACTAATCTGGTGACTAAATAATACCACTGAATTTTCCAAACTGGCAGACAGATTATGTTTTAGCGACTAAATAACCATCTTGGTGACAATTTGTGAGTACACATTTAATTTAAGAATAGGCACATATATTTTCCCTGATGTAGGTAACTCAAAAACCATACAAGCAGCGAAACGAGCGCACACAAAAAAACCATAAAGGAGCGTACAAAATTCCCAATTTTTTATTTTTTTCGGTTTTAGGGAGGTGTAGATATTGTGTAGGTTAATTTTGAAATTTAAAAATGGCGGATATTTATTTTTCGTAAAATTGATATGGGTGTCGTTTACCAGGTTTTTGGGAGTGCTGGATACGAAAATGACATTCGTTTTGAAATTCCAATACCGCCATATTGCATACTTAATTTCATAAAAATAATATGGGTGTCCTTTTATTGGTTTCTGGGGGTGCTGATTACAAAAAAGTCATCCATTTTAAATTTCCTTAGTAACCCAACAACCTCATATTTTCTTCATGATGGGAGAAAAAGAAATTTGAAAATCCTGAATTTTCCAACATTTCTATAGCTTTATACATCTAGGAATGTATCTCAATGTAGAGCATTTACTATGTTTTTATAAAGTTGATTCTATCTCGGAAACGGTGCATCCTATTGAAAAAATAATGAAAATTTCGCCCCCCTTTGGAACCTCGCAACATCATATTTTCTTCATGATGGGAGAAAAAAAAATTGAAAATCCTGAATTTTCCAACATTTCTATAGCTATAAACATCCGTCGTATCTCAATGTACAGCATTTACTTCTTTTTTTTTTAAATTGATTCTATCTCGGAAACGATGCATCCTATTGAAAAAATAATGAAAATTTCGCCCCCCTTTGGAACTCCGCAACATCATATTTTCTTCATGATGGGAGAAAAAAAAATTCGAAAATCCTGAATTTTCCAACATTTCTATAGCTATAAACATCCGTCGAATCTCAATGTACAGCATTTACTTCTTTTTTTATTAAATTGATTCTATCTCGGAAACGGTGCATCCTATTGAAAAAATAATGAAAATTTCGCCCCCCTTTGAAACCCTGCAACATCATATTTTCTTCATGATGGGAGAAAAAAAATTCGAAAATCCTGAATTTTCCAACATTTCTATAGCTATAAACATCCGTCGTATCTCAATGTACAGCATTTACTTCTTTTTTTATAAAATTGATTCTATCTCAGAAACGGTGCATCCTATTGAAAAAATAATGAAAATTTGCTCCCCCTTATTAATCTAGAAATCGCATATTTTCTTCATGAATGGCAGAAAAATTCATGAAACCTGAATTTTTAAAAATTTCTATACCTACATAGCTGGTACTTTGAACTACATAACATACTGTAATAATAATCATCAATCCTAATTAGCATCCCAAAGATCTTTTAATTTAGTATGCATATTCATTTTCCGAAGATTGAATATTCTCCATTTTGGAAAATGAAATTGGAAGACAATTTTGTAATCAGAACCCCCAGAAACCGGGAAAAGGACAACCTTGTTAATTTTAATAACAAAAATTTACGCCATTGTGGAATTACGAAACAGATTTTATTTTCATATTATTCTGCACCCCCAGAAACCTAGAAAATGACACCTATGACAAAGAAAAATATACTCCAACAGTATCCAAAAATAGGATTTTCCGTAGCCTGCAAATTGAATTTTTAGCAGCCATTAATTTATCAACCAAATCCGGTTTTATAGCTGCTTATATGGTATAATGGTCACCAACTAGGAAATTAAGTCACCAACTTATAAATGTCGGTGCTAATTTGGATTAAATTTCGCCTCTTTTTATCTGCCGACTTTAGAATTTTTTGTCACCCGAGTGTTTTCGCCAGTTTAGTAATTTAGTCGCCAACATATTAATTCGCTGCCAAATTCAGTAATACAGTATGCTCACGTGCAGCCGCCAACTTATTTTATGTTCGCTCGATTAATTATATCCCATGTAACAGGTTGTCACCCGTAGGTGCCCATAGACATAATGACCTCAAAATGGCAGTGCTACAACGTTCACGATGTTTCATAGTTCTCACCACTACTATTTGATCATTTTGAGAACCTACACGTGGCTGCAGTACTAAACGCATAATTTTTTGCCACTTAAATTGTATAAATGTGTAGTGTACTGTGTACAATATTATGAATGACATACGGACAGGTCCACACCCTTTTAATATAATATATTTCGCAGTATCAAAGTGTATGGTCAGCTAATTTGATTGTTACAATATTTGTGTCTATGGGTCCATCCACATATTACGTTACTCCTGATGGGGGAGGGGGGGGTGTCATACTAAATGTGACAGTACATGTTAAATACAGGTACAGGGATACTAAAAAGCGTGACATGGGGGGTGGGGGTTCAAAAAGTTGAAATTTTGCGTGACGTAATATGTGGATGGCCCCTATGCTATATGTATGAAGAGGAGAGTAGTCTGCCTACCGCCACCTAACCAGGGTGTCACAAAAAAGTATGAAGCCGTAATAAATATTTTATTAGAAGACCCAGTCAATGCATCTATAAATAAAATAAAAAAACTTACCCTCTTCTCTTCCTCCTCGGCGTCGGCGAACAGTCGTCGGATATTCGCCTCGCTCTCGCCGACATACTTGTCCAATATCTGCGGGCCGTTGACGATCTTCGGTTCGCGCGCGTTCAACATCTTGCCGATCTGACGCGCCATGAGCGTTTTGCCGGTACCGGGCGGCCCGTACAGGAGGATACCTTTGACGTGCTTGCATCCTGCAATCAAATCGTTCTTTTTCTTTCATCTTCTCTTCTTTTAATATTATATCAGGTACTACGTTTATTTAATATTAGCTTTAAGACATCCTTCACATGAATCGTTCAACTCAATGAGCCCGTATGTCATAAGACCTGACATAAACATCTATGGTCTGTATCACATAGTTCTGCGTTCTAAAGTGATTACTGAATTATGCATCATTTCCTTGCTTTCAATTGCGATAATGCAACATTATTAGTAAAGGAGTGCTTTACTAACTGAACCTATTTTATTGTATACGGACATACTGACATGTCGTAAGTATTTGAATTAATACAATAATATGAATCTTAATAAAAACGAAAGTAGGTTTTATACAAATAATGTATTTATATATTTGTGGGAATAGTGCAAGTAGCCCCAAAGGGAGATCTCCGACTGAGCCAGGTGGTATGCTCGGTCAGGCCGAAGCCCACTTGTATCGGATGTTAGCCCACTTCTATGATAGTTCCCAAGCTGGGAAAATTTTCGATAGCGCGATTCAGGTAGCGCTAATTGGTCCGCCACATATTTATAAATCTGCTGCTCCAAAAAACCTCGTTATATTAGATTTTTTGTAAACAGCATAGCATTTAGATTCTGGACTTTATAGTGATTTGGCCATTCAGAGTAAGCCATGGGTACTCACCCAGCTGCTCCACAACCTCCGGCGGGAAGACGCGCGACGCGAACGCCCGCCGGAATATAGCGTTGAACTCCTTGTCCAGACCGCCGATGCCCATCTTGCCGAAGTCCCAGTCGGGGTTGATGATCGACTGGCGAGGTTGTTTTCTACACAAGGAGTAGATTCATGAATATACATTTTGTAGTATTGATAAAAAATCGTAACATAACTAGGTATCTATAGCGTAGCAGGAATAAGGAGATAAGCTTAACCTTAACTTCTTTGAATAAAACTTTGTTTTATTTTTTGAATAATTCCTACTTTAAAACAACTCATATTTTGAATGTTTTCTATGTTAAGGTGGGTTTAGACCAAGCGAGCGAATGCTCATTCTAGTGAAGCTCTTTTGATGTAAACAAACAACGGGCATTCTTTCGTTGTTCTAGTATATGTATTCGCCACGTGTTCGCCGGTAATTTGGTAGAATGCTCTAAGAACACTCGCTCGTTTGGTATAACCGACACAAGAGCGCACAAATAGTTGCTTAAAGCGTTCTTTCGTATTCGGACGTGCTCGCTACTTGAGGCGGTCTCTTCAAAGGGATTCTAGTGTTCTAGCGGCTGCGGTACATAGTGTGAACAGTACTAAGGTGGGTTTAGACCAAGCGAGCGAATGCTCATTCTAGTAAAGCTCTTTTGATGTAAACAAACAACGAGCATTCTTTCGTTGTTCTGGTGTATTCGCCACGTGTTCGCCGGTAATTTGGTAGAATGCTCTAAGAACACTCGCTCGTTTGGTATAACCGACGCAAGAGCGCACAAACAGTTGCTTAGAGCGTTCTTTCGTGTTCGGATGTGCTCGCTACTTGAGGCGGTCTCTTCAAAGGGATTCTAGTGTTCTTGAATTCTTGTACATTTTGGCGGCTAGTTTTAGGTTTATTCGTAAATATGGATTGGAGCAACGAAAAATGTATGATAGAAATGTACCATAATATAAGGTGTTTATGGGATCCAACTTATGTTTTATGAACATTGTAAAATTAAACTGTACACGGAAGATTATAAAAATAAACTGTACACGGAAGAAATTGCAACAGCAATCGTCACCCACCAACGTCTCTTCCTTCTTTTCTTTTTCATTAATTACGTATTATCAATAAATGAAGCACTTGAAATCACAATATAGTCGCTATCACACTCAGACATAGTGTAGTGTGAACAGTACTACTTATCGTTGGCAAATGAGCAATGAGCATTCGCTCATTTGGTCTAAATGATTCTCATATAAAGAGCAAAAATTCTGTTCTTGTTCGGAATGTTTAGTGTAAATGATGTAAACTATGTCTTAACGAATTATCGTTTACATTAAACGAATACAAAAGAATGTTCTTGTGTAGTTCTTGCTCTATGTTCTTTTGGTCTAAACCCACCTCTACTTATCGTTGGCAAATGAGCAATGAGCATTCGCTCATTTGGTCTAAATGATTCTCATATAATGAGCAAAAATTCTTGTTCATATTGTTCTTGTTCGGAATGATTAGTGTAAATGATGTAAACTATGTCTTAACGAATTATCGTTTACATTAAAGGAATACGAAAGAATGTTCTTGTGTAGTTCTTGCTCTATGTTCTTTTGGTCTAAGCCCACCTTTATAGTCATCGGCAAACTTCTTGTCATAATGACCTTGAATGCGAAGAAACGTATTTTAGGTCTCTTTGGTGGTGCGGTGCAGGGCACGACGACGGGAACGCGTCATTACGATCGTGCTATTGGTAGATCAACCGTCCTCGCCTCCCGCGCTGCGTCCACGTCCCTTTGACTTCCGAGTACACTCGCATGCATTGATTTCGTTGTAATTTATTGTTAAATTATTATTTTTATTAATTATTAAGTTTTTGTTGTTTCTAAAAGATATACACAATGCCAAATTGATACCTTCGATCAATCTGTGATTAGGAAATGCATACATAATTATCATTTAACCAACAATAAACTATCGTGGTAAAGCCCCGTAAGAAATTAGAACAAGATATTAATTTTAAAGGCTCAGAACAGAGTTTCGGGCTTCCGATGGAAAAACATAATATTTTTATAAGCTGTTGGTTTTCTGATTATAATAGAATAAAATCTAAACATACGATTTAACATACCTTACTAATAATGAGAGTCTGTAGTAAATTTTTGTATAGTGCGGTTCAAATAAGAATAGGATCGAGTCGGCGCCATATTGTTTCGAATTTAGACTGTTATGATAGTTAAATTTATGTTTAGTTATTTGATTACTATATAACGTTATTATTTAAATTCGATGTAAGACTATTAATATTTATATGCACATAAGTTTTTCTGAAAATCGCACTTTTCAAGTGATATTTGACAGATAAAGGTCATTGACGTTCCTATTCTCATTTGAAACGCGTTATATGTCAGAATATACACTCACCCTTTAGCTTTGCCGACAAGATTAAGTGAGGAGTTCTCGGCTTTGTCGAACTGGATACACGCGTCGGGCAACAGCCGGCCCATCCTGACTCGTCGCGGCACAGCATTAGCGCCGGCGGCCAAGGCTTTTACATCCACAGCTAGGAAAATAATAATTTAATGTCATATAACTCCCCACGCCGATTTCGGTGACGGTGGCCGGTTTCATTGAAACCAGGCCAGTTATGCAGGAGTAATTTTATAGTGCCCAAGTGTGTGCGCAGTACACAAGAGCACTCTCTCTCTTCCTTTACTCTCATAACCCAGTGGGACGGATGACCGACACGACTGGCGAGAGCAGAGAGATCAGGCGCAGGTCCGACTTTTTACATGCCCATCCGACGCATGGATCATCTTTCTTGTCAGACAATCAGGTGATCAGCCTGCATTGTCCTAATCAAACTTGGAAACAACATTTTTTGTTGTTCCAATGCGGGAATCGAACCCACGACCTCCCGAGTCGAGAGCCAATGCTCGAACCACTAGACCACGGAGGCTGTTATAAGGGGGTAAACAACCAGACAAAATTTGATAGTAACTGCTTACCACTACCCCAAGATTGAAAATATGCAAATATGGCATGAAAACAATGTTCCTAGTGGCAAACGATGTTAGCTTATTTGATGCCATACAATCTGTACTTAGGGGCCTTCCACATATTACAATGATATACCTATCGTTTGTCCATATTTAACTATCACATCACTCACACCATACACTACAGCAGTGTTTTTCAACCTTTTTCATGATGCGACCCCCTTTGTATGAAAAAATATTTCGCAACCCCCCGACCCTTCGCTTTTTTATCATGTATGTATGTGTATGTGTGTGTATACAGTGTGTATATGTGTATGTATCAATCAATCAATCAATCAAGCCTTTTTATTCAAGCATGATGTTGATTATTATTATTATTTTCTTTCTGTTCTGCTTGTTTGCCTTGAAGGCAAAAGGCCTCCTCCAGAGCTTTCCATTTTTCCCTGTTCCTCCCCAGTCTAGTCCAGGTATTCCCTGCTACGGATTTAATGCCATTAGTTCTATTAGGTTTTCGTCTAATCTTAGTGATAATACATTATAAGTCGCTATAAACATCTGGTCTTTTCCTTTGGTACTTGGAGATCTTAGATAACTGGGGTTCTCTGGAGGGTGGTAGTCTTTTTCCCCCACGGTGACCAGCCGGCTTGGGGTACATCTCATTGAGTTTAATTTATTTTGGTGTTGATTATGTATGATATTAATGTGTATGTATACAGTGTTACAAATATTCATTCCCTACGACGTTTTTATGCGTCTCTATAATTAGGATTCGGATATAAGTACATAATATAGTACGTGAAACACATTATTTTACAATTACATACATCGATGATATCGATGATCGATTTATGAGTACCTATATCCTTTTGTTAAAATTCTCTTACTTAATAAATCAATCTTTTTAATCTTTATTGTTTTTTAGTAAAGTTCTCTCGACCTCCGGCGACCCCCCTACAGGAGCCCCCCAGGGGGTCGCGACCCACAGGTTGAAAAACACTGCACTACAGTATATAACATACAACAGTATATTACCGTAATATCATAGTATAAAATAAAGTCAATGTTTTTGTCTGTCCCTATATACGCTTAGATATTTAAATACTACGTAACGGATTTTGTTGCGGTTTTTTAATAGATAAGAGTGATTCAAAAGGAAGATTTTTATGTATATAATGCATATTATAGTAGAGAAACACAGTTAATTTTAGAGGTTTCTAATGTCCTAAATAAACACATTTTTTTTTGAGCTTTCATTTCAAACGCTGGCTGAACCCCAAAAATGACTGGCTAATTATACTAAAGTTTCCTTTATTTTTCCTTTCAAGCATGATCCTTGTACGGAAGTTTCGGTTGCGGCCGAAACTGAGACCGTTGCCGAAATTAGTTTTCGGTTTCGGTCGTAAAAATAAGTTTCGGTCGGACACTAATTGCTTTGTTACATAATATAAGAGTCTATGTTATGTAACAAAGCAAACTTCAACACAACAGCTGTAACTTTGTCAATTTAAACTCACAAATTATTCCATTTACATGGCTTATAATTTATGAGTCTACTGGCAAACTAGTGAGTAAAATAATAAAATATTCGTAGAGCGACTCGCTGCTTTTGTTCACTTTTATTATTATTTTATTCATATTAAATGCCTACAGCTATAGCTGTAAGTTGTTTATCATGTTGTATATTTATGTTTACCACATTTCGACTTTCTTATTTATTACTATAGGTGCAAAAGTGAGAGATTAAAAAAAATACCTTCCAAGTTCTTTACAATTAATGACAGTACTTTCTTTTCTTGGAACGAGAAAGCCAGTTGCTGTCCAACGGTGAAAATCTGATTTCCAAATTGGATGAGGAAATCTCGCGCCATTTGCTCAGAGTCGTAGGGCTCCATAGAAGTTCTAGTAAAAATAACAAACTTCTATTAATACATGATAAAAGGGTTTTCATTAAATTGACACAGAATTATACTTTGTTATACAAAATGCTCATAAGTATTTATGAGCATTTTGTATAATGTATTTAGGTTTATTATTAAATGTGTATTAGGTATTATAATTTCTCTTCCTTAATAGAAAGAGATTAAAATCAACTCATCAAAAATTATCTGCCGTTAAAAGTGTTGTGACAAACCTGCTCATGTTCTAATTATAGATATTACATTCTGATTTCATTGTTAGAGACTAGATTGCTTAGTCATCTTATGTTGTAATCATATACATTTTTAGTGTACAATCAGTAGCCCAAGGACAAACAATTGACAACAAAATATTTGTGGGATTTTCAAATGAATATTGTAGGAAAATAATGACATAATGTATTAGGGGCCATCCACATATTACGTCACGCAAAATTTCGACATTTTGAACCCCCACCCCCCCCATATCACACTTTTTAGTATCCCTGTACCTGTATTTAACATGTACTGTCACATTTAGTATGACCCCCCACCCCTTCCCCATCTGCTGTGATGTAATATGTGGATGCAAGATGGACCCTTACCTATACAATTTTCATTTGATAATGATACAATTAGTTGGTTGTCAATTGTTCGTGCTTACTGGCTCTACTGGCTGTAAAAATACACAACTTACGTTTTCTTAAGCATAAAATCAGCTTCCAATGTAACACTGCACAAGCAGTCAGCATTTTGGGGCTTAAAAGGCTTTACTTCAATTGGCTGAAAAATTAAAAAACAACAAAGTTATCAAAAGATATCTTCTTTTTTTAAATAATTAGCTAAAGGCTAAATTTTATTTAATATTACTATTAATGAAATTTTCTTAGTCATGCTTATTAAACATTTATTTTGTAGAATGAGTGGCTGTTTTATGTTAGTGCTTATCAGCAGTGATAATATGAAACTTAATATGTATTAAAATAAGCCCATTATTATTTTGACAAATATAAAGCCACTCTATTTTAGAATTGGATAAAATAAAAGGTAGAACCAAAAATTGAAATAAAAACGCTGCTCCGTAAGAGGAGTTCAAACTATAGAAAAGCTCATTGCACCATGGTATTTGCAACATATTAATTAACTATTAAATTCATTTCTTTACTGTTTAAAATAATTTTGTGAACTTTACAAAAAAATTATAATCGTTGAAATACCTGTCCAATAGAAAGTGTAGCCCATTTTCTCTGTGGTGATGAAAATCCAACTGATCCTCTTTCTACTCCACTAAAGAATCTTATGCTAAATATGAAATGTTGGGATGGTCCCGTAGCCACTTCTATGTGCCTAAAAATATATTTTTTAAACTGTGATTATGAACAAGCATATGAAAACACAAAAGTAGATGAATATTTAATAAATCCAGTAGAAAGACCAAAAGGCCTAAAAGTTACAGATTTACATCATGTAATGAATGGGTACTCTTGTAGCAAGGATGACTAGTAAAGTTAGTAAAAAATGCAAAGGTATCATTGGATATTGTCATTTATGTATTATGTTGAATATTGTAGTGTTTGTAAAATATTATTTTTATCAGTCTTCACTTACTTAACATCACTGGGAAAATCATCTGGATGTACTAGAGCACAATTAGTAAGTGCTAACTCATCAGATGGGCATTTAGCTGCTTTCATACGCTGAAAATAAAATAAATGAGATTACAGTCTAACCAACAAGGTAAGCCTTCATCTTTGATCTTACATCATCTAATAAAATTAACTAAGTCAAAAAATATAAAAACCCCTTGAACAATATACTTCAAGACCCTTGGGAGCTTTAATTTTAGTTATTATTTTAAAAATAATTAAAGCTGACAAAATGTTCATTTTAAAATTAAACAGTGACAACTAACAAGTTTTATTGATTCGTCTTAATAAATATTTGTGGTTATATTGTACTTACCAGTAAAGCCATTTTTGTAAATATTTATTTTTTGGAATTGATGTTTTCACAAAAATGATTCACGTATATTGATGTGACATCAACACTTGTAATTTTGATTTCTTTCTGGCCTTGAAAGAAACAGCGAATGACTGCACAAAAGACTGCAGTAGAAAATTTTGCTCCAAATCTATTGGCTAAAATCGATCAATACATCTAAGGAAAGTATTGCCATTTCAAAAATAGACATTTAAAGGTTTCTCCCCATTTCTCTCTCTTTTTCAAAATATAAATTATTGTAAAAGAAGCTAAATTAGTGTTATTTCGGTTTTAATATGTAATATTGGTAGAATACTTAGATCACATAGTAAGTAGAATATTATCCTTTACTTATTCGTTGACGGGCACAAGTGTGGAAAAATCATACACCTACAAAATACGTGCTAAATTGGGTTTCCCGCAAAAACTCCTCAGGAAGTTTCAATAAAGCGTCTACCACTTTACTGAGGTTCCCTATTTTTTCGCATAAAATTATATGTCATAATTTTGCTTGGCATAATTTCATTTGACCTAATAGTAGTTTCGCTTATTATTCATTTGGCATAACTTTCCTAGCATAATTTTTTTTCGCATAATTACTAAAAGCATAATAATTGTTAGGCATAATTATTGTAAGGCATATATTTTTTACTCATAATATTCATTAAGAATAATATTTTTATGCATAATATTGAAAAGTATAAATATATTTACGCATAATGATATTTAAGCATAGGTACTATTATGTTTACGCATACTTCTTTATAGGTTTTTTTTTTCATATACTAATGAATGATAAATTCTACTGGGTGTGCGAGTTAAGACGAAATAACAATTATAATTGTAATTTTCGACTGATTACGAAATGAAACTCGGACAAACAACACGAACTCCTATTTAAGGATATGCCGATTGCCGAGCCATAACCACGAGCCCAATGCACTTAAGGATTAAGTAAGTTTTGTTTTTGCATCAAATAACCTTTCGTATAAATAATTTTAAACATGTTAGCGGCTTACGGGTGGCCCAAGGGCCACCCCGCCGCAACTTAACCTACTGTCGCACATGTTAAACTTGGTATAATGAGTGTAATACCTGCTTTTAATGTTTCATAAATATGCGTTTAATTACCTTAACCGTAGTTTCATTATGTCCTTTCATTTTATGCATATTTGTGCCTTGAATTTATTATGACAAAAACATATGTCTAACGGGTTTATGCCAAAAACAATTATGCCAAAGTATTATTATGACAAGAAAAATTATGCCTTACGAGTTGTGCCTCATTAAATTAGGACAAAAAATATTAGTCTAAATGATATTTAATGCCTAATCATGTAGTATGTCAAGATACCATTATGCCAAAGTAATATTATGCGTAATAAAATTATGCCAAGTGAGGTATGCCAAATGAAATTATGACAAATAAAGTTATGCGAAAAAAGAGGATCCCCTTTACTGAATCAACTGACTTGACTCATTGACTACCCTGACTATTTATTTGGACTTTGACTAGACCACGAAGTATACTTCGTGGACTAGACTTTGGACTTGACGATTTCGAAATGGGCCTTCTTCACGTTGGCTATCTAGATGGCGACAATTGTGGCGGATATTGTGGCTCAGTATTGGCCAACAGATTGTGTAGGCATCCATACGTTGGAAGATCGTTCAGTATGATTCAGTTCGGGCCAAGGTGCGCGGACGCATTCATTAAAATGGATGTTGAGACACTAACGGCTGCTGCGGTCTATTTATTTACATTATACCACTACTATGTTAATGTGTTAACTCCTCTCCCCCCACAATTCCGTAACGAAATATTTGAACGCTTCCTTATAAAATATATACTAAATATTATATTAATAAAAAGGAAAGGTTAACTTTGAAACTTTGTTTGTTTGCGATGCAATTATATATTCTCCGAAACTACTTAACCGATCATCTTGAAATTTGGCACAGATATAGAGTAGACTACGGGCAAGGCTACTTTTTATAGCGAGATCACGAGCGTAGCTAGGGGGGGGGGTTTAGGGGGGTTCAAACCCCCCCCCCCCCTGAAATGGGCCGGCTGGTCCATATGGATGACCTATAATAACATATACAGAGGTATATTTAGAAATTTTGTGCCCCATGCCAATTAAAATATTTTGCCACCCCAATAACCCTATCTGAAAGATGATTTTTTTAGAGTTATTTTAGAAAAAGAAAATCAACAGCCTAAAACAGAACTCTGATACTAACTTGTTCAATATGTAGGTATGTGTTTATGTTAAATGCGTTCAAACTGAGAAAGCGAGCGATGTTTTTACCCTTTAACCTGTTAAAATCTTTTAATACTTTAAGCCCTGAAAGAATGTTGTACATACTTTAAAAGAACAATAAAATCAATAGCCTAAAACTGGGATCGTGAATCGCTATATGGCACGCGTGCCACCGAATCCCTTAACGTATAGCATACGACACAATATTTTGGGCACGTCACTGATCACAAAATTTTGTAATTATGTACTACGAAAAAAGTGTGAAATAAGTAGGTAAGTATTATATGACAAACCTAACATAATAAGTTATATGTCATCTATTTTGCAAGATCAGAAATTACACTATTTTTACTTTAATTTAAATTACAAAATGTAGGATCATTTTGTAATTTAAATTAAAGTAAAAAAAAAAATTTTCACAGTCTTTTAGGGTTTAAAATTTAAACAGATTTAACCTATTAAATAGGGAAAAAAATTGTTCGCTCGCTTCGCTCGCTCGCGTTTAACATAAGGAACATAATATTATATTATTTAGTAGCGATGTTCTGTTTTAGCCGGTTCATTTTATTATATTTTTCCGAAGTTCACCGTTATTCAGTGTTTAAGTTTAACGATTGAATTGATTTTAAACTATAGAATGGGAAATAAATTTTTCTCGCTCGCTTCGCTCTCTCGTGTTTGGCTTACAGAACATATTACTATAAAATTTAGTACCGACGTGAAGTTTGATAGCTTTTGATATTTGTATTTTCCAAATTACACAGTTTTTCAGGACAAACCCTGAAAAACTGTTTTGCTTAAATAGGTTAAAACGAAAAAAAATGGGCGCCAATTATTCTAATGTTATATTATAAAATGATCCTATTTCCACAATCTTTTAGGGTTTAAACGTCTGAACAGATTTAACCTATTAAATAGGAAAAAAATTTGCTCGCTCGCTTCGCTCGCTCGCGGGTAAAATAAAGGCCATTATATTATTTATTATCGATGTTCTGTTTTAGCCGTTTGATTTAATGGTATTTTTTCGAAGTTCACCGTTATTTACTGTAGTGTTTATATTTTAGTTTAACGTTTGAACAGATTTGAACGTTAAAACCTGTAAAATAGGAAAAAAATTTGCTCGCTCGCTTCGCTCGCTCGTTTTTTGCTTAAAAAACGTATTATAAAATTTAGTACTGACGTTTAGTTTAAGACTAAAGATATTTCTAGTTTTCCGATTACCTACACAGTCTTTCAGGGTTTAAAGCTTAAACAGGTAAAACGAAAATAAAAAATTTAATATGCCCAGGGCCTCTAATAGGTTAAAGACAGCCCTGGTTATTTAATGTACTTGTAGTCGTTTTATTTTCTTGAACCCCCCCCGAAACTAAATCCTGGCTACGCCCATGAGCGAGATAATGTACGGTTTCTGTAGGATATTGTATTTAACGCTTTCACGTAAAAATTACTCAACCAATCATCATAAAATTTGACACAGATCTATAAATTCCCTAGGTTAATTTTTATCGCAGGAAAATGCAATTTTCTGTTTGATATAATTCTATAAATATAAAAGTTTTCTCGTTCATCATTGTTAAGCTAGACATTTTTATTACTAAATATTAAATGACGAAAGTTTCGACGATGAAAACGAAAGGTGAACGCGTGCGCTCACTGTTGGAGCTCACTGTAAAGCCATAACTGTGGCCACACATAGGTATTGGGCCACACGGCACACCCCTTTGATCTTTCGTTGAAAAACCGACACCGCACGGATCTTGGCCAAGTAGTCACAGTAGTTGCCCATCATTCCAACACGCACCAATCATTAATCCACATGATGGCACACACCGTTATGGCTAACGTGAAGAAGGCCTTTTAAACGTTGATGAAAATTTGAAATTTGGAAATTACGAATATTTTATTTCCCGCTTTTTATACTTGACACTGGCAAAGAGTTATAAGCCGACGCCTAAAATAAAATAAAAAATCAGTTGTCACTTGTCAGTTGTCAGCGTAGTTTGTCAGTGATTGTGGTTGTCGAAAAACAACATGAAGCATAGATACCAGGAGTCCGAACGGTATAGGCTTTTTAATAATAATTATGTACACAATAATAGGACCAGATCTTAGTTCTCTTTTCTGCCGCTAGGCGTGCGAGACCGACGAGTACCGCGTGTTGCCAATACTATTATACCGAGTGTTGCCAATACTATTATTTATTACAATTATTTTTAAATTACCGTTAGGCAATTACCGTGTTCTACGGTATCTATTTTTCGAGAACAGTTTCTAAGAATTTCCTAAAACTTTTATTTATTAAGATTTAAATCTTTCCAGAGCTGTCAATAGCAACTTTAAACTTCCCGCGTAATTTCAAACGAGTGCATGTCGGACCGTCGCGCGCTCTACCGGCAAAAATCTGTCCCCGTAATTGAGACCATTATTTTAACATTACGTTCGGACTCCTTGTTATCTATACTTCGTGAAAAACAAGGTCGACTGTTGGCATCGGATTGCGCACGAAGTATAGATAACAAGGAGTCCGAACGTAATGTTAAAATAATGGTCTCAATTACGGGGACAGATTTTTGCCGGTAGAGCGCGCGACGGTCCGACATGCACTCGTTTGAAATTACGCGGGAAGTTTAAAGTTGCTATTGACAGCTCTGGAAAGATTGAAATCTTGTTATATAAAAGTTTTAGGAAATTCTTAGAAACTGTTTTCGAAAAATAGATACGGTAGAACACGGTAATTGCCTAACGGTAATTTAAAAATAATTGTAATAAATAATAGTATTGGCAACACTCGGTATAATAGTATTGGCAACACTCGGTACTCGTCGGTCTCGCACGCCTAGCGGCAGAAAAGAGAACTAAGATCTGGTCCTAATATTGTGTACATAATTATTATTAAAAAGCCTATACCGTTCGGACTCCTGGTATCTATGCTTCATGGGATTGCGCGATACAAGTTTTTGAGGTTATTTAAGTATTTCCTTTTCTTTTTCATTCATTTTTCTTGTTTCTTTCCCTTCTTATTAGTTAATTTTATGATATTAATAGAATAATTATTTTTAGTATAATAATTAGTATATTTAGTGTATTTAGTTTAATAATATATGAGTATGGACTCTGAACCACCGGATCCTGGTGGCGGGGATGTGCTTTCTCCGGATTCATTCGGCGTCGGGACGGAATCCTCAAGGAATAGAAAGAGACCGAATCCTGATAATATTATTCCGACTCAGCCCAAAAAAAATACGATAGCTAATCCGTCTATCCAGTTAATTTTTAACCACCCGGACTTTTTGGCTGAAAAAAAATACTCGGACATTGACTCTGGTCCATTTACGGTCCAGGTGTCAAGAATTGAACCAGACAATACCACCGGGGCTGTTCTAAAGCCAATAAATTTTTGACAATTCCTTTTTAAAAATAATGTTAAAAATATTGTAGCTGATGGTATTAAAAGATTAGGCCGTAACAGGGTTGCCATTGAGTTTTCTAGTGCTGAGAATGCTAACTCTTTTGTTAGTAATTCTATTTTAACGGACAATGGATATACAGCGACGATTCCCGCCTACAATGTGTCCCGCATGGGTATTATCCGGAAAGTTCCCGTTGAATGGTCCATGCAGGAACTGGTGGAGAATTTGGAAGTTCCAAGTGGTTGTGGACAAGTTTTAAGGGCTCGGAGGCTGAGCTGTAAAACAATCATTGATAATTCTCCGACGTGGATTCCCACACAGTCTGTCGTGCTTACATTTTCTGGGCAAAAACTACCATCACGTGTCTTTTGTTTCTACAATTCATTGCCAGTTGAAATATATAGTCTTCCGACCATACAATGTAACAAATGTTGTAGATTTGGACATATAAAAGCACAGTGTAGATCTCAGCCGAGATGCTTTAAATGTTCTGGACCGCACGAGGGTGAGACTTGTGCAGTGCAGAGCCCGTCTTGCCTTTTATGTTCTGGCCTCCATCAAGCTAATTCCAAGTCTTGCCCTGAGCATTCAAGACAAAAATCCATCAAATTGTTAATGTCTGAGGAAAGCATTTCGTATATAGAGGCTTCTGCAAGATTCCCTCAAGTGAGGCGCTCATTTGCTGACGCTTCCAAAACCTACCAATCCTCTCTAGCTCCTCTTCCCCATTCCAGTACCTCTTCCAACTCCCCACCAGTACAACGTTCATACCGGAAAACTGTAACATCTCCTCGTCGGACTCCTCCTCCAATAATTCCAGGCTATGACCATCATGCCCATCAACAAATAATTGAAAACCCTCGTTCGTCCTCTCTAAATGGGAGTGCTTATCCCCAGGAACAAGCAACTCAAATGTCATCTCATGGTATAATGTCCCCAAATGATAATATGCTAGAATTCATGTTTTCCTTTCTTATTAATTTTATCTCCCGTTTTAGTGATGGGTTACCGAACAATATCATTACCCACTTGACTAAGCTCTCTTCTTTTATCCCTCAAAATGGCGCACAAAATAATTCAATGGAATTGTCGTAGTTTAAAAAATAAAAATCAAGAAATTAGATTCCTAATTAAAAAATTTGATCCTCTTGTTTTGGCCATCCAGGAAACATGGTTGAGGCCTGGTTTTCGCTTTAGAATTCCTGGTTTTTCATGTTTTCGGGATGACCGGAGTGATGGGAAGGCTGGTTCAGCCATTTTGGTTCGCAATAATTATAATTTTTCATATATCCCTACCCCCTCTCATAGTGGAGGGTTAAACATTGTTATTGCCCGTGTAATGAATACTACATATGTTTCCGTGTATATTCCGGATCCTAATCCTTCCTTGTTATTAGAATTTTCTTCGATTATATCCTCCGTGCCTCCCCCTGTTGTGATTCTGGGTGATTTCAACCTTCACAATATGTCATGGGGTTCTTATTATAATGATAATCTATCTTGTTCTTTACTGGATATTTTAGATGTCCGTAACTATGTCATACTCAATGACGGCTCTCCAACCCGTAGGGTTTCGCCATTACAGAATCCTAGAAGCGCCGTAGATTTGTCATTTGTTTCTTCTACCCTTTCCTCTCAGTGCTCCTGGTCCATTCTACCTAATTCGTATGGCAGTGATCATTTCCCAATTATTATTTCTTACCAAATTTCCAATAGGCCCCTTACCATTGACACCCCTCCCAGGCAAAAATTTAATCTGGCAAAAGCTGATTGGGAACTATACTCTTCTGCAACGAATGAGGAGTTTCAATCTTTTCCTTTGATTACTCCGGATAATATCCATAACATTTATCCTTCCATAAAGTCGGCTCTATTACGAAGTGCTGAAAGAACTTTGCCTATTAAAAGACACGGTCCATTTAGAATTTCGTCCCCCCCATGGTGGGATTATGATTGTACAGAGATTTGTAATAGGCGAAAGGAAGCAGAACGAGCTTATTCATCATCGATGTCTATGACAAATTTCCTTACATACAAGAGAATCGCAGCGCAGGCTAAGAAACTTTTCTCAAAAAAAAAAAGACTTGGTTGGCAACTCTTCTGTGAGAGTCTATCCCCTCGTTCTCATCCTTCTCTTGTGTGGCAGAATATTAAAAGATTTCGTGGGTCATTCTCAAGTGACAACCGACTTTCAAATAATCCTTCATGTTGGATTGATTCGTTTGCTCAAAGATTAGCTCCACCTTCAGTCCCATCACAAGAAGAATTAACAGCTTATGAGAATTCTGGTTCGGTTACAGGTGACCTCGAGGCTCCATTTTCCTGGGACGAATTTCAGTTGGTGTTAGGAGCCCTAAAGGATTCAGCCCCTGGTATTGATGGGATACCTTACTCGTTTATAGTTAAAAGCAGTATTACCGCACAAAAAATTATTCTTCAGGCACTTAACGCTGTGTTTCAGTCAGGTCTTCCTCCGTCGGAATGGAAAACTCAGATTATTATACCTGTATTAAAGCCAGGAAAGCCTGATGGTGTTCCATCTTCATATCGTCCTATTGCTCTCTCTTCAACACTGGCTAAAATTATGGAACACTTAATTAAAAAACGACTAGAATGGTTTATAGAAAGCAGAAATATTCTCCCCCATTCCCAGTTCGGATTCCGTAAAAATGTAAGTACTATGGATTGTTTAGGTGTCTTTGTGACTGATGTCCGTTTAGCATTTTCCAAAAATGAGTCGATGGTAGGTGTTTTTCTAGACATAGCATCTGCATATGATAACGTCCTTCTCCCAGTTCTTAGACAGAAATTACTTAGATTAGGTGTAAAATTAATTAATATGAAACTGTTAAGTTTGGCTTTAATAAACATCAGAAATCATGTAAAGTAGTAATATAGTTAGAATTTATTTAATAAACAAAGAAAATCGACAAAAACTAATCCAAAATAGCTATTTATCGAATATATTGGTAAATTAATTTTAATTTTCTAATATGGCATTACAGTTGCTAACTGTCAAATCTTCGCGGGCGGCGAGCGTGAATAGATACCTACCTAATACAAAAAATCTAAAGTTTAAAGTTTATTGCACTCTACATTTTAGTATTAGTGTAATTTTGAATTGTGTTTCAAATTATAATATTAATATTAAGGAGAATATCCGTCTATGGTGAATATATGATTACCAAAATTGAAATTCGTTGTTGTTGTGAAGGAAGATTGAAGAAATAAAACAAGAAGCGGAAAAATATTAGAAAAGTTAACTAAAAAATAGTAATAAATAAAAGAAATTATTTTATATGTATTGTCTTTTATTAATCAAATCCAAATTCTGCTACATTATGCTTACCACCGGCGAGAAGAAAAATTGTTCTTTTCAAAAAATATTTTTTTACAATATAGGTATAGGTGTACCAGAATCTCATGGCAAATAGGGAAATAAAATTTTGTAGTGTGCAATACTGGGGAAATTGAATTAAACGATCTTGATACTGGTTAATTTTTAATTACGTCTTTAGTATTATTGAACATGAATTATTATAATAAGGCTGTGTGAAGAATGTTCGGTGTATAATATAGAAAACTAGCTTTTGCCTGCGGCTTCGCCCGCGTGGAATAGTGTTCTTGGAGAAAAAACTACTTCGGCGAATAACTCTGTACCTACTTACAGCAATATACTTCTGATACAATATTGAAAATGTTTTTAGGTTTGCCCAATGCAAATTGTTAAAAATGGGACCCTATCACCTCGACACGACATGCGCGACCACTTGATAATATACTTACGTAATATTATATTTATCGCACTTGAATATAAGTTTTACCATAATCTTATATCTTAAAGACTAAATACCTTAAGACTATTATTTTAAAAACTCGCATCAAAATCCGTTGCGTAGATTTAAAGATCTAAGCATACAAAATACTATACCTACATAGGGACAGACAGATAAAGCGACTTGTTTTATACTATTTAGTAAGTAGTAAGTAAAGTTATTTGACATTCCAACAAAACTGACAAACCACCTCTGGATATTCCATAAGAATTAAGAACTGCAGTTACTATTATGTATTCTGTGCTGCAGTTCAAAATATTCGTGAACCTCTTTATACTGTATACCTACGTCCCGCGTTTTCGATCGCGCGATGTAGAAACGCGAGAGCCCGCGCCGCGCAGCAACACTATATCCCTGCATTTTAAATCTGTAATATCTTCGAAAATATTCATTTAAATTACATGCCGTAAAGGGCAGTATTGATCTATCTTAAATGCACAATGTATTTAAGGTACTTAATTGGATAAGGATTAATACTGTATTGCTTAACACGCTTTGTAATTAAGCTATTAAATTAAAATCAAAGTAAAGGATAAAAAATGGTTATTGTGGGTTATCCCTAAGAGATAGACAAATACCATCGCGGACTTTTTTGTAGGCTTTTTAAAGATGAATACAACTGTAGTACATAATTTTGATCTATCTCGTAGTGTTCAGCCAGCATTTTCAATGTAAGCGCAAAATATGTGATTTTTTAGGACTTTAGAAACCTCTAAAATTATTTGTGTACCTCTACTATGTTATGCATGTTACATACCTAAAAACCTTCCCGTTAAATCACTCTATCTGTTAAAAAAAGGCATCAAAATCCGTTGCGTAGTTTTAAAGATTTAAGCATACATAGGGGACAGACAAAAAAGGGACTTTGTTTTATACTATGTAATGATAATGATATTTCATGAAAAATAAATCAATCGTGAATTACTTTATATACTTATTTATTACGAATAACATACAATTAAATTAGCAACAGTTTATTTAATGTTGGAATTTCCTTCCGAACTGTATTGAACTCGTTTACTTTATTCCTAATCAACTATAAATCGAAACTGTCTTATGTTGATTTTCTTTTTTCCTCATCTCCTCCTTTTACCAGGCATGGAAAACAAACCATCATTCGATGTGCCATCAGCTACGATTCACCTTATAGTAGTACTGGAAACACATTTAAAGAAGTCATAATAATTACCTAAGAAAATATAAAAAAAACGAAAAGTATCAAAACAACTCACTCTAACTTACCCGTCAACTCTACAACAAGCTTTAAATTATAAGATTGAGTTCGATTTACACCTTCTTCTTTCTGTATTTTACTATAGACATAGAAAACAATATTTCTCGCTTGAGATCGAATTGCCTTTTTGGATATTTTCACAAAAACAACAAATTCCAAGAACATAATCACAAAATTTTAGCAGCGGTTGACAGATCACGTACTTTGATTTGACGGGTCATACTTGACATTGCCATATGAAAATCACATTTTTTATTTTTTTTTAAATGCCATCAGATTCTGGTAGACCTATAGTAACATAATCGACAAAAGTCAATATACATAATAAGTACATTCATAGAAGCAGCCTTGCAAGGAGCATCTTATTCCCAAGGTGGTAAAATGATGAAACCATTGACTTTATATTAAGCTTTGGCACACAAACATTCTTTAACAACCTTTTTTAATTTATTAATGGAAAGAATCTGAACTTTTTCTGGGATTCTATTGTATACACCTTTAAAAATTAGTCTGATCACTCATCACAGGTATATCTAACTTATTTCTATTTCTTGTATTCCTATATAATATGATTGTCGCTTTTTTTTGTAATTATTTAAGTATATTCTTTCTGATATACAACACATTGTCCATTGAATTGTGTATTTGTCTAAATGTATTGTGAAGCGACGGTCAGAATACCTATTTCTTTAAACTTATCTCTCAGAGATTCAAAGAAAACTCATGATTAAGTAGCTTGGAATGGAAAGAATGATGACATCTTATAAATAGAACATAGGTATAGCGTGTGCGTGTGGTTTGAGGGACCAACCCGAATTTCCCCAAAATAAGTATACCAAGTTTTAGTAGAAGTCTAAAAACAATTGTAGAACAAATCTGGGAATTTGTAAAAAGATAGTTTAAAAGATATCTAGCCCTCAGAGTGTGGTCCCTCAGTTCACACACCGCTATTTTCCAGATCTCGAAAAGTATGTGGAAAATTATGGTTTTTTCACTACAGAATTTTAGTAGAACTTTTGTAAAAGTTTTTACAAATTTATCAGATACATAGCATTAGAAATAAAAAAGCTACAACCACCGAAGTGTGGTCCCTCAGTTCACACAAAAATGACATACTCATTTCGCGATATATGACTGACTTTTTTAATTATTTTTCTACGTAGAGTTTTAGTAGAAAATTTGTAGAATTCATAGGCAAAATTTCAGAAAAGGTTCCCTATTTTTTCGCATAAAATCATATATCATAATTTTACTTGGCATAATTTCATTTGACCTAATAGTAGTTTCGCATAATATTCATTTGTCATAACTTTCTTAGCATAATTTTTTTTCGCATAATTACTAAAAGCATAATAATTGTTAGGCATAATTATTGTAAGGCATATATTTTTTACTCATAATATTCATTAAGAATAATATTTTTATGCATAATATTAAAAAGCATAAATATATTTACGCATAATGATATTTAAGCATACTATTATATTTACGCATACATCTTTGTAGCATTTTTTTTCACATACTAATGAATGATAAATTCTACAGGGTATGCGAGTTAAGACGAAATAATGATTATAATTGTAAATTTCGACTGATTACGAAATTAAACTCGGACAAAAAACACGAACTGCTATTTAAGAACATGCCGAGCTAATTATTTTAAACATGTTAGCGGCTTACGGGTGGCCCAAGGGCCACCCCGCCGCAACTTAACCTACTGTTACACATGTTACACTAAGTATATGAGTGTAATACCTGCTTTTAATGTTTCATAAATATGAGTTTAATTACCTTAACCGTGTTTTCATTATGTCGTTCCATTTTATGCATATTTGTACCTTGTGACAGAATGCCTTGAATTTATTATGACAAAAAAATATGCCTAACGAGTTTATGCCGAAAAACAATTATGCCATAGTATTATTATGACAAGAAAAATTATGCCTTATGAGTTATGCCTCATTAAATTAGGACAAACAATATTAGTCTAAATGATATTTATGCCTAATGATGTAGTATGCCAAGAAACCATTATGCCAAAGTATTATTATGCGTAGTAAAATTATGCCAAGTGAGGTATGCCAAATGAAATTATGACAAATAAAATTATGCGAAAGAAGAGGATCCCTTCAGAAAAATCTATCGGCGCATTTGGAAGATATATACCATTATGTTGGGTCCCTCAGTTCACACACTTGTGTATAAGAAAAACTCAAATAACTAATAAACGAGAAAACTAACAGAAAGTCTACTATACTTAAGTTTTAGTAGAAGTTTTTTTCTCTTGGATTAGCACATAAAATATTTAATTTCTTGCTTCCTAACTGAGATAATGTTAATTTTTTGATTGTATGAAAATGCAGAGTAGGGTTACCACACAAGAAGCAAAATTCGGACAGTACCTAATATTATTGTGTGTGTTATACCTTATTAAATTTACCTTTTCACTATTATATGGATTCATAGTACTACAAACAACCTATATACCTACTTATGTACCTATTTGTGGTTTCGCTCTGCCCGCCCTTTTCTCTGTCCGTTCTTGCTAACTCCTTATATGTAATTACATATATATTATATGAATAAAAAACTGGCCAAGTGCGAGTCAGGCTCGCGCACAAACGGTTCCGTACAAAACGGCAAAAAAAAATCACGGTTGTTGTATGGAAGCCCTCGTTAAATATTAATTTTATTTTGTTTTTAGTATTTGTTGTTATAGCGGCAACAGAAATACATAATTTGTGAAAATTTCAACTGTCTAGCTATCGCGGTTCCTGAGATACAGCCTGGTGACAGACAGACGGACGGACAAACAGCGAAGTCTTAATAATATTTTGGTTCCCTTTGGGTACAGAACCCTCATTTATGAAATTTCATATTTTTATTATACCTACCTATTTTCTATTAAAGAAATATAGAAATCTTAGGTCTTTAAATTAATGTCAAGCTTTTATGAAAAGGAGAAAGTTAATTTGTGGGATGTACGGTGTACATAAGGCTTTTATATTTTAATACTTGGGGTAGTCACATTTTTAAAAACAGTAAAACAAGAAAATCTGGTACAGTATATTGTTTCTCTTCATAAAGAACCTTTATATGTACCATATAAACACAAAGGAAGTGACCGCACCGACTGCAGACGTGGTTGAACTACGTGTTTACACGTAAGTACGTGTTAGTGCGCACGATTCAACGGCGCTGTTATGCGATTTACATCGCAGGCATACGATGTAAATCGCATAACAGCGCCGAGCGGCAACTTTGTTAATAGTAAGTACCTATTTAATATTATACAGAGAGAATTATTTTTAAATTTTACTTTTTTATTTCTAATGCTATGTATCTGATAAATTTGTAAAAACTTTTACAAAAGTTCTACTAAAATTCTGTAGTGAAAAAACCATAATTTTCCACATACTTTTCGAGATCTGGAAAATAGCGGTGTGTGAACTGAGGGACCACACTCTGAGGGCTATATCTTTTAAACTATCTTTTTACAAATTCCCAGATTTGTTCTACAATTGTTTTTAGACTTCTACTAAAACTCGGTATACTTATTTTGGGGAAATTCGGGTTGGTCCCTCAAACCACACGCACACGGTATAGCTTGCCTCTGTAGCACAAATATTGTGTATTCTATTTCTGTACACTTCTGAAGTGATTCCTCCAGGACTTTTTATTTTAATAATGATATTTAATTCAATACACCCAATCACCCCGGGAAAGTGTGCAATTTCATAGAACTGTCGTCTGTACCTAACAAGAATATAATATTTAAATTACATAATTATAATATAATCATTAGATGTAGTTTAATTAATATTATAATAATACATTATCTTGGCATACATTTAGTTCAAAACGAATAAAATATATCAGTAGTAGTATCAGTACCTGTACAGTAGCCGGGAACTTGACAAAATCTTGCATTTTCATAGCAATTAATGCAGAAACTTTGCTGACAATTCGTGAGACCGATTACTGACAGATATTAATATAAAAATAAGATAGCAACATACAAATAATATAACTTATTACAAGCACATAGTAAACTCTCATGATTCTAGTTTTGTTTATTATTTTAGGTACTATAATTTAGAAACTAACCTGAAAACTGCCTGTAGCTAAATATCTTATAAGTGGTTTACACTCTCGCGCGAGTGGCGAGGCGAGGCCCTCAGTGAGTCGCGAGGCGAATGTGTAAACGGGCATTCGTTCCTCGCCTCGCCATTCACCTCGCCACTCACGACGCTCGCGTCCGGAGCGGTTTTTTGCGCACGAGTCAAAGGACCTCGCGACGAATACGAGCGGGTGTTCACATTCTCGCGTTCGCTTCAGTCTGTTGCTAGTTCTCATGCGCGACAGTTGTTTCTCTCGCACGCGAAATAATGCGTTTCTTAGAACTTTTTCAAAAAGAAAAAGAATAATATATAGGTTACTTGACTCAAATATTTAATTTCATACATTAAGGGAGTATTTCATTTAGTAGGTACTTGGCTTAGGAAAACGTATTCTAACGATATCATAAATTAAAAACTTAAGATTGATAAATAAAGTTGATATATAAATTAAGTATTTTTGTTTTTTAATTTCTACTTACTGATAAAAACACCGAAGTAACTTCCGGAAAGGATGTGACGATACAAACACACTAAGCATATATTATCTTATACCTTTAAACGAGCAATTCTTGTATATGTATAGTCTTATGTTTGGGAAAATGCGTGTTTTCGAGTTTTCATGCGTTTTTCTTCCCACGCATATGTTCGCTAATTTCGTTCTGCCGGCCACTGTCCGTTTGGTTCAGCGGGTTAAGAGGCGGATGGCAAGACACGAGTGTTACGGGTCCGAACCCCGCTCGGTGACTTACTTTTATATAAATTTACTTTATATATTTTTTTAATTTTCATTGTTTTTAGACCTTTAGAGTTTTTGCTTGAGATCAAATACCTGATCTACACAGAAATCGATTGTAAATAATAATAATCTATCAACCAACATGTCGAATTGTGTTTTCGGCTGTTTTTAAAAAGTGTATTTAAAAAAAAAAATAGGTTTTGACGACCTCTGTGTATCAGTAGGTATCAGTGGTTCAACATGTTGGTGCTATAGTCGGAATCGCGGGTTCGAATCCCGCCGAAGGAACAAAAAGTTTTTCCGTGTTCCTGGGTCATGGATGTGAATTAATATTAATTTATATTATGTGTATAATATAATAAAAATCTTAAATATGTGTATAATAAAGTACCCGTAGCACAAGTTCTTCGAGAACTTACCACGGGACCAGATTGACGTGGTCTAAAGCGTCTAAGATATTATATTATTATTATTTTAGGTTTCAAAATAATGTAACTAATATATATTTTTTTTGTGTAATAAAACAATTATGAAACGTTTAGGACTTAAATAAAAACAAGGTCAAGTTGCATAATATATGGAACCCAAAGCATAATTATATTAACCATAAAACTCAACTAAGTTAGACTTGTTGCCGCTAAAACTTCGACGTCCTCCATTGTCAATGGCATACAGACAACTGAACGCACTACGAGAGTGTAAGCACCCACTCGTAGGCGCATCGTGCGAGGTGAGGAACGAGGCGAAGTGCGAAGTGAGTGGCGAGGCGAGAATGTAAATCTTATATTACAGTAAACAGAAACATTATTTTGGGAGTAGGTAAATGGTAATCCTCTTCTAATAGGTATCTGATCTATTTAAATCTGATTTCTACATACCTATTATTAATAAGTTTTTTTACAACATAAGTAGGACTTCGGAGTGAATCTATATCTAACATGGAATTCTTGGATTGAATATTTTAGTGAAAGGATCCGAATAATGTCTTCTATAGCGTCTTGGTCATCTTGGTCCCACATTACTGAATCTTAAAGAAAAATTTTCTAAATCTATAAAGTCCATCTGATTAGACATTTTGCATAAAAATAGTAAAAACAACGTAGTAGTAACTGAGATAATAACTACAATAACTAGTAATAGCGTATTAGTAAAATTCAAATGTAATTTTTTTTACAAAAACAAATAAATAACCTCAAATTCGATCGACTTAATCCACAATTAGCAAGTTAAATAGAGGTTTTGCAGTACTTAAATTTAATCATCATTATGTCACGTTAACGATCCGTTAACTGACTCTGAGAGTGAGCTTTTTTAAATCTATACTAAGTAATGGTTAAAGTAACAATTAAATGACTCTGAGTGCGGCGGTTAGATCTTAACTAGAATTTATGCAGTATTGTCTACAACAAACAGAAGTATGTTGAGGAAGTTAGTCTCTTGAACTATACACCCAAACACTATGCAGGCTATCGTCCAATCGACTTGTCAGTTCTATATCCTACTACTATTATAAACATGAAAGTTCGTGAGGATGGCTGGATGTATGGATGGATGTTTGTTACTCCTTCACACAAAAACTATTGACCAGATTTCAATGAAATTTGGTATGGCAGTAGTTTAAACTCTGGATTAAAACATAGGATACTTTTCCCTTGGATACAGCTGGATAATATATAAACAGTAGCCGTATAGACTTTTTATGTCTTTATGCATTTCTCCCTTTAATTGGGGTACCTACGTGGAAAGATAAATGAAAACAGGAAATTTTAATAGATATATTTATTATTTATTAACAATTGGACATCATTTATTAGCTTACACGTTACGACAACACCAAAAAGCTCTCAGATTGTCAGCATGGAGCTAAATATGTGAAGAAAATAGAGCACAGTAGTCCGTTTACGTGGGAGAGCCATGCTTTGGCACGAACGGTCCACCTGGACCAGATAAATACCACGGCCTCCAGGTACTCAAGGAGTAGTTGCGGATTTTAAGACCGGGATCGTACTTGTGACTCCTCCTATTGCGAGTATGTATAGGTGGCGATAATCGCTCTCCATCTGGCGATCAGTCTGCCCGTTTTCTGGTCAATTAAAAAAGTACATAGAAGTATCCTTGCAAAAGGCCACCTAATTCCCTGCAAAACCAAAAAGCAAAGCTAAATTTGAAAATTTGTGACATGTTTTTGTGATTATGTACAACCGTAACTCCATTATAATATACAGGAATTATTAATTAATAATTATAATAATTAAAAAATACACCACACTATTTTATATTATATATTATCACTTAGTTTATATTTTGGATCTTACTAATTTGTATAATTGTATGGTGTTTGGTAAACATAAAGTAGGCAAAACATTTTTCTTTCAGATTAACATATTTTCTCTTTCGAAGGTTTATCGATATCCAAAACATCACTATGTAAATACTATGAAATTTATACAAAATTTCTATTATATATTGTTGAAATCCGCATATAATGGACAATAAACACATTTATCTACAAGAATATAATAACTTCAGTGTAATTGCTTGTATTTATATAACCTGAAACAATTCTCAACATACTGGTGAAAAGTTAACACTTCTTCACGATTTTCTTTCCTCGCAGAGTGTGATTTACAGCCCTCCACCAAACGGGCCATATTAATTTGAGCACAGCTTTGTTTTCTAATAAGACTTTTTAATATAAACTGAGATTTTTACCAATTAACACACTATAAATTCATGATTTGATTCTTCTTCTTGTATCATAATGCACACGTAAACAAATGACATTAGCTGTCAGTGGCTAACTTCAGGCCACATCTACTGCTACTAATTCAAAATGTCACTTATTGTTAAAGCAATAAAGTCGTAATTCCAACGTCTAAAATTGGACTCCAATTTGGACTCCAAAGTGGAGCAACCTTGGAAAAAAACGTATAGACATAGAGATGGCTTTCTCTTTCACTCTTATTGGTTTTGCCTTTGATGTTTTGTGAGACAAATAGCTGCCTACGGCTTCGATTTTTGTTTTAGTTCTATGAAACTCCAATTTCTTTGGTTATATCATTTTTTTTTTTTTTATATTTGTACTGTACAATATTATGTAGGGCTTAATAAAAAAAGGCTAAGAAACATATTTTGCTTTGTATATTATTTTGCTTTTTTACTTATAATTATATATACTTGTATCTGCATGAGGTACGCATTAAATCACTGCATTAGTCATTACCTGCACTGTACACCATCATCTTTTTACTGAACATCTGCATCATCACTCTGACGTTGGCAACTCCCATTACAGGGTTAAGCTATGCCAAAAGAAGAAGAAGATTGTGGTTGTCAAACGGACTAGGTACCTACGGGTTTCAATTCCAAGATTTTAAATTTAATTTCTGTTGCTATAAAATTATTAAATGTAAGACTATTTCAACAAAAATGTATTTGATTCACCATGCTTATACATCTTTTGCCTTAATTCTTTTATGTGAAAGTAAGTAAAAGCCACATTTTATTTATAAATACATTGGTAAAAGTTGCAACGCTAAATGGTGACGCCCAAATGTTTTTGTTTCAGTTTCGTCTATATCTACCGAATGTACTATTCCTGTAGTTTTAAGAAATACTTGGTTTTCTTTTGAAAATGGACAACAAACGATTACAGATATCAATGCAAATCAGATGACTAATAGGTATGTATCCTTAGTACGACCAGGTAGTCCACAAAGCTTTTGTATGTTCGTATGCTTGTTCGTTCGTTTTTGTAAATAAGCTATTCCTTTAAAGGCTTAACTATGGTTTGGATTAAATCATGTGAAAATTTTAAGTGTAATAAAAATCATAAAATATTTAAGTACTTAATAATACAATTGTTTATAATTATTATTGAGGTTATTAGTCATAAGTAGTAAAACCTGTTAAATTCTATAAGGATTACACCAAAAACTATAATTTTGAAATATAATTATTAACATTATATCATACTATTTCCAGGGGCACATGCGTCAACATAAAGGCAGATTATCACGTTAATTACACAATGGTGTTTAAATATACGAAATGCTACTACTGTGTGAAACTGATAGTACGCACAGTTAATGTTTTAGAGAAAATTGAAACAGCCTGTGTAAATGTAGAAGCCAATGAGGAGCCAACTGTAGAGAGAGTATGCAAAGGTTTGAATCCAGACCAGAATCTCATCACATTGTTTTCAGAAAATTCTGTGCCCGTAAGTTGTTACTATTGTAAATGAACAATTCAACATATATTTAAGATTATTATTATTATGAACATCTTTGTTTTATGATATTTTAATAACTTAATATATAACCTCGTTAAAATTATTTATTTTGAATATTAAATTTAAGCCAATATGTAGTTGTGGATAACCTTTTCACTGATTCTTTATCAAAAGTGAGTATCATATCCTTTACTTCTGTGGTATATATCTGCAAAGGCATTTGCCATTATTGTCATTTTTGATTGTAAAATAAAGCTTATAATGGAGTTTTGCCGGGAATGTCAATCAGCAATGTTGTGTTATTTTGTATTATTTTTCTAAATTAGTGTTATTTCGGTTTTTAATGTGTAATATTGGTGGAATATTAACCATTAATTATTCATTGAAGTGCACTAGTGTGGAAGAGTGATGCATTCTATAAAATGCATGCTAAATTGGGTTTCCCGCCAAAACTCTATTTCAGTTCAAAGTTTCAGTAAAGCTTCTACACTTTAGGGGCCGTCCATTAATCACGTGATGTTTTTAACAACTTTTTAGACCCCTCCCTTCCCCCTGGTGATATGTGGTGAGGTTTTATACTAACCCCCCCCCACCTAAGATCACGTGTATTTTTTTTTAAAATGGTTAACAAGTCATGATGAAGAAAAACTTTAACTTAAAAAAACAATTTAATCGAATAATTTATGCAATTAAAAACTATACAAGTCATTTGTCTTGTAAGTATTTAAACAACACTACGAATCTACAATCGATAATAATTTCGGTATGCATAGACTAGATTCGAAAATTAATACATGTGATGTCTCCTTATACCCCCTCCTCCCCTTGGTGATACTTGGTGATTTTTTTTTCGGACCCCCCCTCCCCCTTTAGGCATCACGTGATTAATGGACGACCCCTTACTGAATCGACTGACTTGACTGATTGACTACCGTGACTATTTATTAGGACTTTAACTAGACTTTGGACTTGACTATTTAGAGATACGTTGATGAAAATATACTCGACACTGGCAAATGGCGATAAGTCGACGCCATAAATAATAATAAATAAAAAAACCTTATAGTAATTCTGTTTCTAGGTGAACTGCAGATCATCACTTGAAGGTGTATGGCAATTTGCATACCAAAATCGATATAGATTCACAGGTGAATGCAATCACCCAGATGCCCAAATAAGGTCATGTCAAACTGCAGGCACTCAGTTTCTCATTACAAATCAGAAATTCAATATCACATACAGGAAATGTCCAGGAATGTCGGGGACTTTTGAAGGTGTCGTCGAGTACAGCTGTTTAGGTGAGTTCATTTGTTGAATAATGATTTTAGTTTTGTGAGTTTACTTTGCAAAAATATAGTTAGATCACAAAATACATAATCTATATAATATATTATATAAATGTTATATTGGTTTGTGTATGCTTCAAAAACTCGAAAAGTTCTGCACCGTTTGAGCTGAAATTTTTGCATGATATATAATCCGCATCAAGAATTGTTTGTATCTATTTTTGCATCGGTCACATATCCACGATCGCGAAAAAACTATATTTACGCGGACGGAGCCGCGGGCAACAGCTAGTTAGTAATAAAACTTTAAAACCTTCTTATAGGACATTGGTTTGTTGACAAAAATCACTTCTTTGCTGTTGCCAATACAAAGGAATCTCGTAAAGATGAAAGGTACAGATGTTTTTTGAAGAACAGAGATGACGATTTATACATTGGAGCATCAATTACACCAGAGTGTAACAAATTGAAGACTGTTGAGAAATCTCCAGAAAGATATAGGGTTACCCCTGTAAAGGTAATAAAAACTGAGGAACATAAACCTTTTAACACCTTATACAATAGATTTCCAACTTTTTTTTCCACCGAGGCCCCATTGGATTATAAATTAAACAATCTTTCATGTTTTGAAAAAATCTTTAAAAAAATAGCATACAGTTGTTTTGCCTGAAAAAAGCTGCAAGCAATATGGAAATGTAAGGAATATACATATCTTAAACTTAGGCCTTTACATCCGTTAATGGATTATTTATACAATATTCTCCGAGCAAAGTAACCACTCTTGAAATACTGTAGTGCCTGGGACAGTTGGTTTTTAAATATTGTATGGTTGCTCAAGTACTTACGGCATTTTCACAACATAGTCAGCCTAGTCCAGAGGAATGAACTGGTCAATACGTCTGGGGCCAACTAACGTGAACCAAACGGGTGGGTAGACACCCACTAGGCCACGGAGCTCTTTTATATATATCTAATGCTTTATTAATATTATATTCCGTTTTATTTTAGTCTGAAGTAGTAGAGCCAGGGTGTAGATTGCCACAGAACTTCTCCGGTGATTGGATAAACACTGCCAATATAGATGCAGACGTTTTTATAAATGAGACACATATTATTGAAACTTATTATCCAGATGAAGGCCGTTATAGGCGCACCATTTATGTGTGCAGGTAAATTGGATATTTTGTTTTATGCATATGTCACCGTAAAATTGTAAAAATTATTTTGTAATATAACTAGTGAAATTGTAAAATGTTGATAGACATTAATTTTCCTTAGATTATAAATATACATTTATGAATCTTTCGAAATATTTTTACAATCTACCGGTTTCTACAATTCTACGGTCACACATACAAAGTGTCACATTTTTAAAGATACAAGTTTTAATACCTCATAATGTTTTTCAGAGAACAGCGTGATTCTAGAGTGATGATGGCTCGACTTACAGTCGATGGATGTCAGAAGGATTATGTCTGCTTTGACTTTGTTCCTCAACATCACAATGTCATAAGGTAAAATTGGAAAGAAAAAACTGTATTACATTACCAATCTTTTAATCTATACATACAGATAAATAAAATTGAAGTGTCTGTTTGTAATTTCAAATTAACAGCTTTTCACATAAAGCAACTGAAAGTATATTCGGTACTTACAATAAAATACAAATTTTTAAAAATGTTGTCTGTCCGTCTGTCTGTCTGGCTGTCTGTCGGTCTGTCTGTCTGTTTGTTCCGGCTAATCTCTGAAACGGCTGAACCGATTTTCACGGGACTTTCACTGGCAGATAGCAGTTGTTATAAGGTCTAACATAGGCTACTTTTATTTTAGGGTTCCGTTTAAAAAATAGGGCTCCGTTTCCGTTAGTTATGCGCAAACGAAGTTGCGGGCATATCAGCTAGTATTATATAAAAAAGGAGTTTTAATTTATTTTTTAAATTTTCAGATACCGTAAAGGATTAGCTATGATACAGAGCAATTTCCATACAGTGTGCTCCTGGGTCCAATTTCCAAATAAACAAAGTTGGCGTTACGACATATTCCTTAAGAAGGATCCATCGCCAATACGCTGTCCAGTCGCTGGCAAGTTTAATTTCACCCAAAAAGGAGATGTGAAGTTTGAAACAAGAATCATAGGTGGTGTAACTCTGAGTCCTAGACCAAATTTGTACTGTAAACTGAATCTGAGTGATTTCTCCGTATGCGACACAGACCAGAAAACTATACAGATAAAAGAGAATTATTGTTTGTCTGTGGATCACTTGGGTAGGCCCGTCGATATTTACAGTGACCCAGACTACAAGATGAAATGCATTGGATATTGGAAAGAAAATCTGAAATCCTATCTGATAACTTATGATGAGCTAGACCCATTCTCAAAATACAGGTGTTGGGTGTACCAGAGAGCTGATCTTAATAGGTATGTTACTATTATCTTGTGAATTAAAATTTTACCACACTATATTACATATTTTATAGTATTTACTACAATATTGTATTTTTTACGCCATAGTGTTTTGATAGATGACAACGAATGAACAGCAATATCATTTGTAAAAATCAAATCAGCTATTTAGCATCTCACACACTCACACATAGATACATTTTTTGACTTTTGTTTCTGCCTGAACACCTTTACATAAGCAGTAGATTAATTTATGTCCAAATTTTTTGTAATTGATCCAAAACTCTTCTGATGTAATAACTAATAAGAATAAAGAACAATATTTTCCTTGTTCCAGAGTTCTAATGTCACAAGCCTTGGGCCCATATTGTGATTTGAAGCAGGATGTTACCTCATGGAATTATACCGAGGGTGCAGCCGTCGCTGTAGAGATGGAAGAATATGAGCGAGAAAGAGACCAATGTCCAATGCATTTTGATGATGGTACTGACCCGTGGTCTACAAAGGAGAATCACATTAAAATTTTCTCATTCTCCTACTCTTTTTGGAGAAATAATAATAATGCGGCCACACTAAAGGTGTCAAGCATATTACTGGCTACTGTATTAGTTGGATTAATCCCATTCCATTAGATTGTGAGCACTTAGACTAATGTTATTGTCAAATTATACATTTCAGAAATAATGTAAAATATTTGTAAATGAAACCACATTCATTTGTAAAGAATAAAATAATAGGTATCCAGTCTTATACAATCAAGAAATGCAATTAACTAGAATGTTAAAATTTATTACCACATCTAATTATAACATCTAACAATGACGACTTATCTGGGACAAAAATGCTTAATCAGAGTATAAGAACAGGCAACACAAGCTTTGTAATTTGTTTTGCATTAATGATCAAGCAGAAATACTATTTTATATATTAATAGGTGGTAGCACAAAGAGTTACACGAAACAACTATATTGGTAGAAATTAAGTTTTTTACAAGTCATTGGTTTATTTGTATTATTATTGTAGATTAATCTGACTTCTCTTAACTTTTATATCCGTCCATGTAGCTTTAAGTTTAAGAAAATTTGAAATCAGTTCTTTTAAGTAAATTTATATAAGATTCAGGAATCTCAGTACATATCACAGTATTTAAGACTGCGCCGAGCGAAAAATTCCCAAAAAAGGCACTCACCTTTAAGTTGATTAACAACTACTCCGTGGAAAAAACTCAAAATAATAAATATTTAAGCCTACCGAATTACGTAAAGTTAGTTGAAAATTGTAAAAACATAAGCTGCCATTTAAGTAATATTTTATATCATAACAGTAGAAAACTAACATAATTTTTAGATGAAACAAAACATGAAAGGGTATATTACAGTTTACCCCGTTTCAAATACGTAAATTATTGTCAGACAATATAAAATACATATTTATCAATATGTTCATTAAGTTCCCCATATATTTTTACTATGGCTGCCGTGAGTCGATTTAAATATGCATTGCGCAGGCTCACCAGTTCTCCATACCTGTAGGTTACGCTCGGCGCAGTCTTAACTCTTAATACATTCTTAAGGTGAGGTCAAACGAACGTAATTTTGCGAGTCGTGAGTAGCAAAGTTTCGGTCGGCAGAAACTGCTGCATTCGGTTTCATACAAGTCCTATTTAATTCACATGGCGACGCAAAGTGAGTTGTACTTTAGTATGGAAAATGCTTAAGCAACTGAAAATATGCAACTCACAACTCACAAAATTACGCTTGTTTGCGTTTGTGCGCCTTAGTTACTATGTAACTTCATGAATTGTATGTGTTAATTTTTTTTAGACTTAATAGGTTATTCTTGTTTAATTTATTGACAAGTGCCTAGAAATTAAGACTATGAAATAAAATCCGTCCTTTTTTTATATAATTATATATTTAGTATTTACACATACTTTTACAACAATAAATGATAAAACAATAAATTATTGTAGTATTTTTATTAGAAACACAGACATCTTAAAATGTGCTATAAAAGTAAGCGAGAATAAAAATACACTACCTACAGTTAGTTACATAATACAGTTGACTCCTGCATTAATTCAAAACCTCTATACATCAAAGTCAGCACTAGTTACCTAGAGAATCTCTTTATAATTTGAATTAAATCAATACATTTTTATGCACTTGGTAATTATAATGAGAAAATCATCGTTATATAACAAAAACAATGTGTTAATTCGAATTCATTGGCATCAAACACTCGACAATTCAAAGTTGCAGAGGAAAAGAAATAGAAAGGTTACAAAACTCGTATAAATGTGCACAAGCCTTTGTTTTTGTAATGACACGCAAGCACGCATTGGTTTGTTAAGTTTCAAACCAATTTCAAACTCTCGATAAATCATATTAATATTTTAAGAGTCCCCCAAATTTGAATTAACGAGAGTCGACTGTATTACCAAGTTATAATTCGAAGATGAGAGACACGGAAAGATATTTTTTTCATTTCATCTAGTTAATCCTAATCTTGCATCTATATAATAATAATTTTTAAAAGGTTTTGTACTGAAAAAATAAATCATATTTCATGTTCTCCTGTAGATGTGTCCGCTTATTTCGTCCATGATACTTTAGGTATATCAAAGTGTTCTGTGAGACTGTCCAGATGTTGATTGAACTTCTCCACCCTTTGTTTATGTGTCATCTCTGCCTTTTGTTGTATCCGTTGCTTTTGCTGGAACAAAATAAGTTACTATTGAGTTAGAAAGTCTTTGACAAGGGATGGGATCATTGTTCATTTGACTTAAACATTACCCTTCTTTATATTACATTAAAAAATATTACAAAGTAGTTACCAGGTTAAAGTTTGAGATATTACCTTTTGGTCTTCCATAAAATAAAGCTAAAAAAGGAATGTTTTGACACTTACCATTTTCTCTTGCATTTTTTGAAACGCTATTTCTGCTTTAGTGCGTTTGTCTGCGTTAGCTTGTTTCAGTTGTTGCTTTAATTCGTTTTCGATGACTTTCTCCGTATCTTTATTAGACTTTTTCTTCTTTTTCTTTTTGATTCCAGAATTATCCTTGAGTTTCAGCTGGGCTTTGTTTACACATGCATATTCATCTTCTTCACCCATTTTGAATTATACAAAGGTTGTAAGTAATGTAAGCACTAAACCTTTATTTCTTGTTACTCACTACTCAGAAATGTGAAAATAAGAGCACCTATAATTTGTATTTACAAAACGATGTCCACAATTACTGAAATACACTTTACACAACAAACAACACAAAAATGTCGTCAATCTTTTTTTTTTTTTTGTTTAATTCGTCCCGAAATGGAACAGGCTAAGGTCTTAGACCATACTGCCTCGTCTGTCGTTTGAGGTATTTCTTTGTCTTATTTCTAAATCGTCAAGTCCAAAGTCTAGTCAAAGTCCAAATAAGTAGTCAGGGTAGTCAATTAGTCAAGTCAGTCGATTCAGTAAAGTGGTAGACGCTTTACTGAAACTCCCTAGGGAGTTTTGGCGGGAAACCCAATATAGCACGCATTTTGTAGAATGTATCACTTTTCCACACTAATGCACCTCAACGAATAATTAATGGTTAATATTCCACCACTATAACACATTAAAAACCGAATTAACACGAATTTAGAAAAATAATACAGAAACACAACATTGCTGATTGACTTTCCCGGCAAAACCCTCATGTCGTCAATCTTGAGTTTGACACATGTTTGACAGCAATTGCCAATTATTTTATTTTTTAAATGACGACATTTAAAAAGAAAATTGGCAATTGCCTTTTAACCATTTGCCAGTGTCAAGTTAAAAAGGAGGGAAATAGAACTTTCGTTTAAATTTTCAACACCGTATTCTAAGGTCTAGTCAAAGTTCAATTAAATAGTCAGTGCAGTCAATGAGTCAAGTCAGTCGATTCAGTGAAGTGGTTGCTTTACTGAACGTTCCTGAGGAGTATTGGAGAGATTGGACACAAAAAAGCACGCTTTTTGTAATTGTATCACTATTCACTTGCCCCCGCTTGTGCACATCAACGAATATCTAATGGTTAATATTCTACCAATATTACACATTAAGAACCGAATAAACACAAATTTTGGTAAATCACAAAAACAACAACGTTGTATATTTTATTAATATTTTGTTAGTAGAATATACCTAGTATCCTAATACCAATATCATTTTCAGGCACTAACGTCGAGAAATTTAATTCCAATATTAAGAGGAGATTTGGGGAACGATGGAAGTCATGAGGTTTTAAGTAGGTATAGTATGAAATGCGAGTCCGAACTATGTGCTCTGATAGAAAAGCTGCGAAGTGATAAAAAAATAGTCGAAATTTTGCGTGACGTCATATGTGGATGGCCCCAAATTCCACTGTATGGACGCAGTACCTACTACACGTAGGTTAGTCATATTTTTCTGACGACTTTACTTTTTTAAGTAATTCTTTTTGGCCTTTTACATATTTATAAAACTCTGTGCAAGTCATATTAAAATTAACCTGACACTGTAAAATTGACTCCACAGTCTCCGGCAGCAGGCGATTTCTTTCATGCGCGACGTGTCGCAACCGCGCACAGAGTAATTTGGCGCGCGTATTTGAATAGCTTTGATAGCGCGATAAAACGGGACGTAATAGTGCTTTGTCGGGACGTCGGGACAGAAGGCCTTATAACGGTGACAGTCCCGATATATCGGGACGAATGGCATTTCATGCTGGAATTGAAAGGGGTTTATCCGCAACGCATTGCTCATCTTTACTGGATCAAACAAAAATGCAGACTACCATTCAGAAATGCATAGAACCAATTTTACAAAATGGTTCATTTTGAATGGGTTGGGATGGGATGGGTTCATAACATAATATATTTATCATTATTATATTATCATCACTGTATACAGGAATACTTTTTCATCGGTACAATAAATTTTACCACGTCATTGGTATCGATAATAGAGTACATTTCTCAAATAAAAAAAAAAAATTTTTTTTTTCATTTCAATTATTTTATCCTATAACCAATCTAATACCGCATGTGCGCACTAACTACAAGGCGCCAACGGGTGCGGTATGAGGTAGGGGGCGGCGAGGTGGGGTAAGCGATCGGCCGGGCGGCGCACGAGTTGGCAACAAAGCATCGATAGATGCGTAACGTATCCACATTTTGTATTAGTTTAGCGGATAAGTTCGGGGATTGATAATTTTGTTTTTTTGTTCCAAAGGGGTAGTAACAAAAATCGCTAGTATTTTTTATTTTTGACAACTATTACGTATGTTGATTTATTGTACTGGTGAAAAAATAACCCTGTATTATCATAGATAAATAATAATCACTGTATATTATACTTAAAAAACTACGCTTTACCACGTGTTGTCGGCGACGTGATGCGCGCTTCGTTGCGGAGTCCCCCCGGAACTTCAGGTAGACTACACCCGTCGCGGCGTCGGCCAGAACTCCTCCATCATGAAAGTCGACAGAAGATGCGTTGGCACTCTTACAACAAAGGAACTGAAATTGACCTTGTGACGAGACTCCAGACGTTCGACCCTCAAGGCGATGGACGTCTTCTGGCGGATGTAGTCCACGACGTCCTCGACCTGCATAGACCAGTGCAGGAGGGATAAGTACAACGGCGTCGCGGGAACCTCACACCGCAGGCGCAATTCGGGTACGTAGGTAAGGTGTGGTGTCGCGGTGGTTGCGGGCGGCGGGCTTCCTCTTCTTTCTTCTTTCCACCACTATGAAGCTCTCCTCATCGCACCTCCTGCGTCGCCGACGACAAACAAAGGCAAACCTGACTGACTCGTCTATCAACGCACAGCCGAAACTACTGAACGGATATTGCTGAAATTTGGCATACATATGTACATAATGACGTAGGCATCCGCTAAGAAAGGATTTTTGAAAATTCGCCCCTTGAGGGAGGGGTTAAATTTTTGTATGGAAACCGAACTCCACGCGGACGAAGTCGCGGGCTAAAGCTAGTATTTTATAATAATATACTAATTATCTATATTATATTATACTAAATACTAATATTATAAAGAGGAAAGATTTGTTTGTTTGTTTGTATTGTATAGGCTCCGAAACTAGATCGATTTTGACGAAATTTGGCACAGATATAGAGTAGACCTCGGGGAACAGTGGTGGATTTACACTAGGGGTAGTCGGGGCTAGTGCCCAGGGCGGCAAATTTTCTAGGGCGGCAAAATTTGCAAAGCGAAAAAAAAAATTCTAATAGATATTATCAAAATTGCACAATATAATTAATTAATTAGTTCTCATATTTAATATTTCTTTAATGAATAGATTATCGAAGCATGTGTTAAATCGTAATTTCGTAAATTATAATTTTGGCACTTAAGGTAAAAAATAAACATCAAAATAATTTAATTTATTTTAAATTTTGAATGATAACACCCAGGGCGGCAAATTTTCTAGGGCGGCAAAATTTGCAAAGCGAAAAAAAAAATTCTAATATTATCAAAATTGCACAATATAATTAGGTAATTAGTTCTCATATTTAATATTTCTTTAATGAATAGATTATCGAAGCATGTGTTAAATCGTAATTTCGTAAATTATAATTTTGGCACTTTAAGTAAAAAATAAACATCAAACTAATTTAATTTATTTTAAATTTGAAATGATACTATCTAGGGCGGCAAATTTTCTAGGGCGACAAAATTTGCAAAGCGAAAAAAAATTCTAATACTATCAAAATTGCACAATATAATTAGGTAATTAGTTCTCATATTTAATATTACTTTAATGAATAGATTATCGAAGCATGTGTTAAATCGTAAATTCGTCAATTATAACTTTGGCACTTTAAGTAAAAAATAAACATCAAAATAATTTAATTTATTTTAAATTTGAAATGATTTTTTTTCAGAAATTAATAAATTTAACTAGTAGTATTTTCGAAAAATTAAAAATATTTTCAAATTTTTTTGCATTTAAAAAAACAAACTTTAATTACAAATATAACAAGCTCAAATACGTAATTTAAATATGTAATACAAAATTCGTCCGTAGTACAAAATTTATATTTTTACAACAAAATACGAGTACCTATAATATTAACAAAATAACATAATATAATAATAATAACATAATAACAAATAGCAAAATGTTATAATATATTTTAACAATAATATTTATAACAAAATAAATATTTTATATGTAATAAAATTTGTGCATTCAATCAGTTATTCTAATTTTAAAAAATCTATATTTACTTACCTACACTAATATAACAAAGAGGAAAATTTTGTTTGTTTGTTTGTTTGTTTGTTTGCATCGAATAGGCTCCGAAACTACCAGTAGTTTTCCGTATTCCGTGTACCGGACCGATTTTGATGAAATTTGGCACAGATGTAGAGTAGACCACGGGAAAGGACATAATATGCTACTTTATATCGCGGAATAATGTTTTCTGCGGAATTAAATTTTGCGCGCATGAACTCGCGGACAACATCTAGTAAGATGTAAATCTACAATTTAAGTAAAATTTCAGTTCTAGGGCGGCATTTTCGTCAGTGCCCAGGGCGGCACTACTTTTAAATCCGGCCCTGTCGGGGAAGGACATAATTATGCTACTATTTGTCGCGGGAAAACGTACGGTATCCACGGGATTTCCTTTAGCACGCACGAAGTCGCGGGCAACATCTAGTAATACAATACTAATATTACAACAATCAGTGAAGTATAAACTGTATTAGCGCGTCTCTTTTGAATAGCTACACTGCTACACCCTCTATTATGAAAGTTAAGAAAGTATAAATAAGCCGAGGGTGGCAGGTTGACTTGTAGCGTTGTCATAAATAAATATGTGATCCGCGACAAAAGAGCGGGGAATGAATGGTATTTCTTGGCGTTATCGCACCGCGCACGCGTTCCGCCCGCCGCGCGCACGGCCCCGAGATTAGTTCCATTTGCCGCCACGTGGCGCCACGTGCGCGAACTACCCGCCAAATAAGATTAACGGATTTGCACACTACTGACTACAGATTGCACACGAATGGGCAGGAAGTGTAAAGTGAAACGGTAATGAGATTTTTGTGGACAGGCTATCGCGACGCACGATCAAACGTTTATTCTATTTTAAAACTAGAGGGTCAATTCTGAATAAATAAAACCTGCAATTATTACAATCAAGTCCTGATACTCTAAAACTGCTGAAACGAAACTATAGTAAAACGTGTTATTGGTCCAAACTTCACAAAATCAAGTTTACGATAACATGTCGCATCACTTACAATACCATCGAAGTAATATAAAAGAATCTACTTTAAATACGTGAAATGTGAATAGGGAATATGCATAAAATATAAAAATAGCTTAAAATATAATAATATGATACTAGACAGAAAAATAAAGAAAATGGCGAGAAAATTTTCAATATCTGTTGATAAATGAGCAAGATATGAGCGGTCAAAGTTTGTAATCTATCTCTTTCTAGCAAAACGAAATTTAGTATGAACTTTCTATGAAAGTCGTGTTATGTGACGTCACGATACACGTCGGATCTCTCTGTCTAATAGACCACTTTAAACGTTCATATCTTCGTTATTTTTAATGATATCAAAAAACTGATTTTACCATACGGCTTACCAAACAAGATAGATCTATATAAATAAATAAAAAAAATACGTGCATATTCCCTATTGAGGTTCAAATTGTACTGTGTCTATATTATAACGTACCTATAACTTACCTGTTTATTACAATACATACATACAATACATATAATAACGCCTCTTTCCCATAGGGGTAGGCAGAGACCGCCTCTTTCCCGTGGGGTAATACTTCTTTCCACTTGCTACGATCCTTACATACCTACTTGTTTCGCTTCGTCCACTTTTATTCTTACCAGTGCCGTAAATAGGGCGGTGCCAACGGTGCCCAGGCACAGGGCGTAGACGCTGGGGGGCGCAAGAATGGCCAGACCAGGCAGGACCTGCCCCGGATCTAGGGCGCAGTTATAGAAGCTCGCACAGGGCGCAGAAAAGGCTATTTACGGCACTGATTCTTACCATCCATTCCTCCTCTTACATTCAACGTAGCGAAGCGACTTTTCATGGGCCACTTTTCGCCTCCGCGTGAACGAGACGTGATGGGTGGCGAACCACATCGCCGCCATTTTGGATAATTAAATTATTTTTATGATTATCCATTGCGTTCCCACGGATTGGCGGAGAGGGTAGGAATAAGGAAAGGGAAGGATTGGTGGTGTGTAAAGGAAGATTGGTAAGTTAGAGTGGGAAATAGGAATGGAGGATATTACCGCCCAGGAGGGCACGGGATACTGATAGGACAATAATAGCTAGGGAAGCCGGGGTCGCGAACCCGTATACTATATCACAACTACCGGACAGGTACGTTGGGATAAGTATCCCATGACATAAAATACAATATCATTGCAAAAAAATATTATGAAGGCGTATTGTACATTACAATATTGCCTAGAATAATGCGACGTAGCATTTTGGTGTAGCGGCGTAGGTCGCTACTCGTTGTGTGCTGAATTTGTGTAGCGTATAGCGTAGCTTGCTGAAAAATGTAGCGCGGTCGTAGTGCGGAATAACTTAAGGTCACTAACAATAACCAAATACGAGGATACAATTCTACTGTAAAAATAAAAATCTAACTTATTACGGCACCTGTACAAGTGCAGCCGTCGTCATTTTTAAAATAACTTAGTAGCATTTTTATTTTTTGTAACTACGAAAAAATCCACTTAATTTTATTAAAAATTAATACGGAGATACAAATTTCTGTAAACAATTTATTACTCTGGACCTTTATAAGGGCTTGTACCAACACTTATATGTAGGTAATTACATTTTACGCTTAGCTTTTCATCACAATGTGTTACATTTTAAATGGTTGTGTGACATCAATACGTCATATAATAATAATAATAATAACCCCCCCGGGTTTGACGTGGTGGGGGGGGGGGGGGGCTTAGGGGAAGGCAAGAACTTATAAGTGGTCACAAACACCTAGACCACCAATAGTCAATAAAAAAGCTTCTAACATCTCAGCTTTAATACCCTTCCAACTAACGGTCCCAACTCCAAGAAGAAGAAGAAGAAAACCCAAGAAAAGCTACATGATGCGCCTACGAAATAGAATTATACCCCAGGCGGGTACCGGAGCGTTAAGCGATGGAGAATCCCGCCCCGGGCCTTCGGGACCGGGCTGCCCTTCGTATTCTGGGGAGGGCAACGAGTCGCACCAAGCTGCCCAGCCTCGAGCTGAAGCAGAAAGCAATTATCATCTCTCACCAAGTTCATCCCCAACATCATCATTATTTCCATCTTTACAATCATCACCTCAATCTTACCTCGACTTTCGGGAGTCAAGATCTTCCACTTCATCCTATTTTTCATCATTATCACGACCCACGGATGTTGTGCAGGAGGCTATAATTACAGCCGAAGTTACTGCACCCACCCCACGTAAAATGTGGACGAAAGAAATGAATATTTTCATTATGCGTCACTACTTCATTATAACTAAATTAGAAAAAAATACAAGAACTTACCTTACACAATTACACTCTATTTTTACAACTAAATACCCGGAAATGGAAGCCAGTAAACAGCGGATAGGAGATCAACGACGAGCCATTATACACCGCAAATTACTCTCCGACCAAGAAATTTCGAATATTAGAGAAGAAGCAAAAAACACTCTAAATACCAGACAACAATCACCAGACAACATCACGAACACGCCCCAAAATTTAGCTCGTAAAATGCGATGGACAGATAAACTTAATGAAACTATCATGGCTTGTTATTATAAAATAACTAGACTAGAGACAGATTTTACGACCTACAGACCCCTACTCCATCAAGAAGTTACCTCAAGATGTCCTGAAATTGCACACCTCTCTGCTCAAAGAATAGCGGATCAGCGTAGATCCATAGTTAATAATCGACTTTTATCTGCAGATCATTTGGACAGAATTAAAGAACAAGTGCGTCATCATCTAAATCATAATAACATAACAGAATACTTACCTGAAAACACAGGACAGCATGAGGAAGCTAATAACATGACTCGGACGACAATTACAGATAATAATCAGCGAGGGCTACCAGAAATAGATAATGACGATCTCAACTCCAGCACTACACAAAATACAACGCATAACACACGGAATTATACTTTAACACCAGACCTTACAAAACAACTAGAAGAAATGCTTATTGAAAATATAGATAAATTTAAACAAACAGACCCAACGACCCGACCACGACTATCAAAACTTAAATATTCAAAAAAATTATCAGCTGTTATAAACGACCTTAATACTAATATTTTACCTCACATTTTAGACGAAGAAATAGATTTCATTACACTACAAAATATAATTTACAGCGCAGCATACACAACTGTTAAATTTATTGGTGCCAGGATTTTTATAGATAGTGACACAAAAAACAAAATAACAAAAGAGGCACCCTGGTGGCAAAGACGCTTAGAAGCGAAAATTAGTAATTTAAGAGCAAATATAGGAAGGCTTACTGAATATAGCAGGGGTACGCGATCACCAGCTTTAGAGGCCCATGAAAATAAAATAAAAGAACAATACAAAATACACTCCAAACATGAATCAGAAAACATAGATATTTCACACTTCCTTGATACATTAAAGCAATAACTTAACACCCTAGCTAACCGTATTAAAAGATATAAAGAAACAACAATAAGGAAAAAACAGAATAAGGAATTTTATAATAATGAAAAAATATTTTATAGAAATTTATCGAAGAAGACAAATAGTGATGCAAGAGAAAACAATACGATACCGCCGAGTGCTCAGTCTTTACTAGAATTTTGGTCAAATATATGGTCTAAGCCGATTAAACATAAACAAAATAATTGGATAGAGAAGGACAAAGAAAGGTTAGAAAACATACCAGAGATGGAATTTGAACAAATAGATTTAGATCTTTTAAAAAATGTAATAAGTAGGACACATAACTGGAAGGCTACAGGATCTGACAATATTCATAACTTCTGGTACAAGAAGCTGACATGTACTCATATGCTTCTACACAAACACATCAACTCATTCATCAGCTCACCCCACACACTACCAACCTACATAACACAAGGTACAACTTACATGCTGCCGAAAGATTTAAATGACACCCAAAATCCCGCCAAATATCGACCAATCACCTGTCTTCAGAATTTATATAAAATAATTACAGCATGTCTCAGCGAATCCATCTATAAACACATGCAAGAACATAATATACTATCAGAGGAACAAAAAGGATGTCGCAAAAAAAGTCAGGGTTGTAAGGAACAATTAACTATCGACGCCGTAGCCAAGCATTAAAACAAAAACGCAACATCTAGGTACTCTATGTTTTATAGACTATAAAAAAGCATTCGACTCCGTACCACACACATGGCTTGTATACACATTAAAACACTACAAAATACACCCAATTATCATAGGTTTCCTGGAAAATATTATGCTAAATTGGAGCACCAAATTAAGACTATGTAATGCCACAAATAAGACTATTGAAACAGATTATATTCCAATAAGAAGAGGAATCTTCCAAGGCGATGCTTTAAGTCCCTTATGGTTGCCTTGCCCTTAATCCATTATCATCTATGCTTAACTCTACATCTAATTACACAGGTTTCAAAATAAATCACAACTCACAAAACACCCGTATAACTCACCTCATGTATATGGATGATATTAAATTATTTGCCAGTACATTAGAGGAAATACACACACTTGCCGATATAACACAGCTATTTTCTAACGATATTTGCATGGAATTTGGAATAGATAAGTGTAAAATACAAGCTGTAAATAAAGGAAGACTAGAACACGCTACATATGAATTGGCAAATCATGAAATTATAGATGCAGTAGACCCAGTAGAAGAGTATAAATATTTAGGATACAATCAGTCTCAAAGAATTCATCACAAACAGGTTAAAAAACTTCTTCAAGAAAATTTTAAAACAAGATTACACCGAATATTACACACACATCTCAATTCAAGAAACACAATAAAAGCTATTAATACTTTTGCAGTACCCATACTCACCTATTCCTTCGGAATTATTTCATGGAGCCAAACAGAACTTAAAACACTTCAAAGAGTTATTAACACAGCAATGACAAAACACAGAAAACATCATCCTAGAGCATGTGTACAAAGATTAACCTTGCCTAAAACTGAAGGAGGTAGAGGACTTATTGACATCACCAACTTACACAATAAACAAATCACCCTTCTGAGAACGTACTTCCACAATCACTCACATAGTTCATCGTTACACAACGCCGTATGCCTAGCCGACACATTCACGCCACTCTCACTCGCGAATCATTCCAAACAAATAAAAATCACTTCAAAACAAGAAAAAATAGACGCATGGTCGCAAAAATCTTTACACGGTCGCCATCTTACTGATTTAACTAAGACGGATGTAGACAAAATAGCATCAAACGCATGACTAAGGCGTGGTGAGCTATTCCCTGAAACAGAAGGGTTTATGATGGCAATCCAAGACCAAGTTATCGATACAAAAAACTACAGGAAACATATCATTCGTACTCCTGGTGCAGGCAGCGACCATTGCCGACATTGCCACAAACAACCCGAAACAATCCAACACATAACAGGAGCTTGTTCATCCATCACGCAAACAGACTACAAACACAGGCACGATCAAGTCGCATCAATCATACACCAGACACTCGCACACAAACACAAACTTATCACAGACAAAATACCATATTACAAATACACACCACAAATCATACTTGACTCACCTGACTTCAAATTATATTGGGACAGGACAATTTTAACTGACAAGACTGTACATCATAACAGACCTGATATAACACTTCACGACAAACGAAATAGAACAGTTTACCTCATAGACATCGCCATACCCAATTCACACAACATCACTTCCACACATACTAATAAATTGACAAAATACACAGACCTAACAATCGAATTAAAATCACAATGGAAAGTTAACACAGTCAAAACCATACCCATCATCATCTCCAGTACTGGCATTATCCCTAAAACACTCCACACTAGCCTTAAAACACTCGACATTCACCCACTCACATACATAACCCTGCAAAAAGCAGTCATTCTAAGTACGTGTCGAATTGTTAGGAAATTTTTATCAATAAATTAATTTTACAGTTTATCTAAGGTTGCTTGGCCACAAGCCCGCAACATTAGTAGCATACCCGTAAAGGAGAATCTAAGAGATTTAAAAACCAAAATAATAATAATAATAATATCTATCGACGCTTCACACCACGTCAATCTGATCCCGTGGTAAGTTCTCGAAGAACTTGTGTTACGGGTACCAGACAACGGAAACATATGTAATACTTTTTATACTTTACACATATTTAAGATTTTTATTATATTATACACATATTTAAAACACATCCGTGACCCAGGAACACAGAAAAACTTTTTGTTCCTTCGGCGGGATTTGATCCCGCGACCCCCGGCTTGAGCACCAACATACTCAACCAACTGAGCCACAGAGGTCGTCGATATTTGCGATGCAACGTAGCGTCGCGGTTTCGTGACCATGCCTTTATACCTGCTGGTACTATAATATCGGAATCCGACCGACCGGAGAAAATGAAGAGCATTGAAAATAGAACTGGACATTTGGCTCAACACTCGTGTGTTCGATTTTCAACTCTATTAAATGAGTCCAGAGTTCTATTTTCAATGTACTGAATTTTCTCCGGTCGGAGAGACTCCGATAATATAGTCTCGGCCGAGTATTTCGACTACGAGATTACACACTACAACAACCCTTTATCTCTTAACGTATTTCCACGAATGGTTTTATATGATAGTCTTTGATCCCGATAGAGCTCCGTGGCCTAGTGGGTAGACCGTTTGGTTTGCACTCAAGAGAGTGCAGGTTCGAATCCCAGGTTGTGGCGAGTACCAATGAGACTTTTTCAGATCTCAAGTACATTATACGGACGCTCTAACGGTGAAGGAAAACATCGTGAGGAAACCCGCACATGGTTGGCCCCAGACGTATTGACCAGTCAATCCTCTGGACTAGGCTGACTATCTTGTGAGAATGCCGTATGGGTTTAGGCAACCATACGACATTTAAAAACCAACTGTCCCAGGCACTACAGTATTTCAAGAGTGGTTACTTCGCTCGGAGAATACTGTATAATCATCCATTAACGGATGAAAAGGCCTAAGTTTTTTATGTCTTTGACAGAAACTGCACCAGATCAAACCTGGAAAACCTTACAAGTCACAATGCGTCAATTCTTCCATATAATAAAAGGTCGAATTTGACCCGTGTCATCCCGATAAGGCGCCCTCACAATCTCTTATCAGTCATCGCTTGAGAGTAGAGGACCTTCAACCTCCTTGACAAGTTGTCATGCTTTCTTGGGTATATTATGATGTAAGGACTGACAAAAATATATTCAGAGGAAAAAAGGGGCACTTGTATTGTGTTATTAAGATTGGATGTGAGGCTTCATTGCTGAAAGTTGATATATTATATTATCTAGCTTGATCAAATTAAGAATAGTATTGACATTTGTGTGTGGGCCATGGAGAGCCGCTTCGCTACGTTGAATGTAAGAGGAGGAATGGATGGTAAGAATGAAAGTGGACGAAGCGAAACAAGTACCTATGTAAGGATCGTAGCAAGTGGAAAGAAGTGGTCTCTGCCTACCCCTACGGGAAAAAGGCGTGATTGTATGTATGTATGTATTAAACATTTTAGTAGCTATAGTATTAATTAATATTTTAAAAATGCCTACTCTTATGGAAATTATAATTTATATATTAATTAATACTTTCAGTAGCTACAGTTTTACGAGAATTATGCTACCGGAGGAGTATGAAATTTGGCCGATGAATTAAAGTTTATGTGGATTGTGGAGGTGTGTGTGCAGAACGCTAATATTTTTTAAATAATTTGTATAAACAAAATAAATAAAATAAAAAACAAGAACACAGTACACACACTATCTCTGATTCTTATTATTATTAACGGTAGTGTGTAGTGTGTACTCCCCCGAGTTTGATAAATAAAATAATGAAATAAATGATACAATTTTGTTACAATATGTTGACGTCGTTTTTACGACATTTTAACATATTCTAGTAAAGTTTTGGACAATTAACGATTTCGCTTCGTCACTACTCACTACAAGAAAATAATATTTTGGTTTATGTATGATATTTTGATCTTTTTAAACAGTAGTTAACTAAACTGAAGTTGTTTACTGCAACTGAAGTGTTCACTCGATTTGTTTATCCCGGACTGTGCCGGCTTAGCACGTCACATTATCGAAATAAATCTGAATAAATCGTCGGCTAAGTTGGTAACAATGGTGGCTCTCTAATGGGAATTAATACGGCATTAGCTGTAAGGGCACCGGCACACGCCAGCGACGCCTTGTTTGCTAAACTGCCCTAATCCGCTATTTGTACGCATGGTTGCCATGATCGTGGATATTTTTGGGACAAAATATTAATTGCGTGTTGGTTTACTTAATGTAAATATTTTTTGGTACTTAATTTACATTATAATTCACATTATAAACTTGGTTTACTTAATTTACATTATATATTTTGAACTAGGATAATATGCAAAAATGTTGAAGTTCTGAAATATATGAAACTAGCATTAGTTGTCCGTGGCGTCACCCGCGTGAAATTAGGTTTCTAACTTTCATCCCCTATTTTATCTCCTTGGGGGTTGAATTTGAAAAAATCCTACCTTATTAGATACCTACGTCTTAACTCACTCTTATGAGAAATTCAAATTTCTGGCTTTACAGGTTTGACCTGTGCGTTGATACAATATCAGTCAATCAGCTTTGACTTTTATAATTATATAATATACATGTGCTAAAATCGTAAAGGTTATTTTTCCGTTAGCTTAGTCTGGTTTAGCATAATATTAATACGATGACATTGAGTTTATGACAAAGAAAATAAAACAATTTAATTATTGTGGATAAACATGCTTCCTGTTCGTCTTCCTTTTGAAATGTTTATAACATTAAGATTTAAATTACACAATTACAAATCATTATAAATATGATTATAATATACATACATACGCCATAATAATATTAATTCAAAATTATAAATGGAAAACAAATGTTGATTATTTAAAAAAATTACATAATTTCTTATATCGTTTTTGTGGAAAGTGGTGCAGAAACAAATACCCCCTTACTAATAAACGCTGTACAAGCTTTGAATAGTTATACAGTATTTTGTCTCCTTCTATCGAATTAAACATGTCACTTGTGTGATGTGAACAAAACACTGTACCTATAACTATTCAAAGCTTATACAGAGTTTATTAGTAAGGGGGTTAATGTTTAAAATTGCCTACTATCATAGTCACCCTACAGTTTCAACGCCGCTTTGACTTCTGAGAGGAAATCCTTTTCCCACGAGCTTTATTCAAACATATGTAAAGCATATGATGGATGACGCCCTGCCGCCCTGCCGCCCTCGCCCCTGGGTAACTCCAAATCGTTTAGCCCCTAAACTTTTTCACTGGTCACTGTGTACCGAATTTATGATGTAATGGATACTCTGAATGGGCGAAATGAAAGAGTTTAAATTGTGATATTATTGCGCTTTTCATTTTTATGGTCTGCGAAATGTAATATCGGTTACGTCGTTCTCATGGTAAAATCTTTACTTCCTTAACCTTACTAATAATATTACTAACATTATAAATACGAAAGTTTGTATGTATGGATGTGTGAATGTTTACTAATCTTTTACGCGATAACTATTGAACGGATTTTGATGAAATTTGGCGTGGTTTAGACGCTTGATTAATACATACCTATGCTACTTTTTATCTCAGAAAAATATGTATTTTACGGTTCCCGCGGGTTTTCTATTTGAAGTCACGGGCAACATCTACTTATTTTTATGTTTCATTTCATAAAATCGTATTCACAAAGCACTTTTAAGTATCCGCCAAGATTACTTCACGCTTGATCACGCAAAGACGATACACACTCGTAATTAATCGGGCACATTACTCTAACGTATTTCGCTGCGAAACCTTAATGTCTCATAATTGTAACTCAAAAACTTGGCGGGGAATAAATGTGGTGGAAGTTTTCCCATTAGCTCAGACATTCGCGGGTGGTTCATTAAAATTTGTCAGCCTGTCGCGTAACAAACTTCCAAATGGATGTGGAAACTCGAGGCGAGTACGCATTGTGGTACTAAATGCTACGCGAATCGATACGAAACTCTATTATGCATAGCAGTGTCGATGGTTCTCCTTCATACGGAAGGCCTAGCCTATATAATAGGTAGGAGATGAGGGTTTTCAAAAAGTAGGTAAGTGGTAACTGATAAGTGAAGCCCATAGGAATGGAGTTACAGGAACCACACGCCACTGATGGACAGTGTTGGATATAACCCTATATGCGGCTACGGAACTACGCACCCGCAAAGAGCGTCCATAAATTACGTGAGGTATTTAGGGGGGTGGGGAGGAGGGGTTCATCCGAATACTCACCAAATCTCACTTGAACTAGAGGGGGGTCTCAGCAAATAAAAATTTCTTACTGGCAAATAAGTCTCAAAATACCAGCGCAACTTGTTACTTCTGAAGTATAGACTTGTAAAATGCCCTTACTTGGAAAACTTCGTACAAAAACATGTAAAATATTGGTATAATGATACGGAACCCTACGTCCGACTCGCACTTGGCTGGGTTTTCACAAATCAACATATTTATACACAGTATAAATTTTTGAAAAAATTCATGTAAGATTAAGGAGAGGAGGTCTAAGCGAATCTACGATATTTCACCAAGGGGAAAGGGGTGAAAAAAATCTTCAAAAAAGTCTCACGTAATTTATGGACGTCCTCTTAAAGGAGTCAAACGCTAACCATTCGACATCTAGTCGCCAGTCACCCAGTGCGTACGTATCTCAGATACTCGGCTGACGTGAAAACTTTGTCGGATTCGTGAAAATTTTTTTCGCCATCAATTTCTCGAGCCGTCAAGAAGATTTTTCGCACTCGGAATGCGAAGGAGTAATTTAAGTTTGAAACTCGTAAAGAATTATGATCTTTGTTCTAAAGTTCTTGATTGATTTATTTTTGTGATATTAAAACTGGTTAGGTATTATTTTAAATTTTATTTCATCCTGCTAAATGTAACTTTTATAATAGAAGAATAAATTAATTAAAAATAAAAACAATTTAAAGGGACTCACATACCTACGATCAGTGATATTTACGAAAAAACTAGAATGAATTGGATTCGTACTAAAATTAAATCGTTTACGATGAATGATAATATATGGATTGAGATCCTAGGCTCGTCTGACTACACTAGGTATTTGTCACCTATTTTCTAACTGATACAATATTATACGAATATATCTATATATACTATAATATAATAAAGAGGAAAAGTTTGTTTGTTTGTTTGTATTGAATAGGCCCCGAAGCTATTGGACCGATTTTGATGAAATTTAGTACAGATATAGATTAGACCACGGGGAAGGACATAGGCTACGGCTATTTATCGCGGTAAAATGTACAGTTACCGCGGAATTTCCTTTTGCGCGCACGATGTCGCGTGCAACATATAGTCAATAATAATTGTAGTTTTATAGTGTACAATGAATCTTTGCATATTGCAAACCCCATAGTTTATGTGTGCATAGATTACTAAAAAGTTACTATGTATGTAAGGGCCAATTTCTTGGTACAGGTCGCCAAAAGTACGAAAAAAATTACTTGTAATTTTATCAAACAATTGCTAATTTTAATATTTGCCATAGATTCATTATAAGCGTTTTTTGTACACACAATTACGTTTATAAAGCGGGGCTTCTACCCCAGCGCCCCAGCGCCGAGGGTTCAAATGTACCCCACGAGGGTGTCACCGAGTTTAGTTCTAAATAACATCTGTAATTGTATTTGGATGACTTAACGGGATGAGTAAATCGACTATTTGGTTAAATAACTTTTAATATCAAGGACCTGCTTCACAATCTATGGATAAGTGTCAGATACTTATTTGCATATTTTGTCTCTGTCGTTCGTAAGCACTAAGCAGCAGGCTTAGCATGCGCATAGTAGAAACACCGTAGAATATAAAATATGACAGATTGAAGAAACATAAATACCTTTCGGAGCAAAATAGCCCTTATTATAAGGTAGCAAGGTCGATGTATCGTCATGAAGAGAAAGAACATTTCTTTTCTTCCCGAGCATGAGCTCACAAAATTGCATCTTTTGACAGCTAAAGTAGAAACTTTTTCTTAATTTAATGTCAAAAAGTCCCACAGTAATGTCAACCACTCCACATCATGGCGGTCCTAGACAAAAAGTTTCTTTACGTTGAGTCATATACTTGAATATTTGTTCGTTTTTGACAGAAGATTTCCCGGCAACCATTTTAAAAATATGGCTGTTTAGAAATGTTGACTTCTATTGACGAACTTGTTATCATGGATTAAGAACTATTTTGCAATGAACTGTTTTGGATAGATTATTTATTCTTTAAATGCATTTCTATGGATCGCCATGCTGCAGCAACAAAACTTACGAATAGGCTATCCGGCATTAAAATATTGTGAAACATGCCCTAAGAGTCATGGGACAGTTACGATTGACTATAAGTATTTGTTTTAAATAAGTTTTTTAATATTTCTACAAACGTTATCATCCTTATGGCGTTATCATCCTTATGGCTAATCTCGTGAACCAGTGTTATAAGAATAATCTTAGAATATTCATTTATAAAATCACTTCTAATACAGACAATTCTTTTTTTTCTTTTATTTACCAAAAATGAAGACGATAGATTAATTACAATATAAACAAAACAGCATTTAAAACCACTGAGGTTTGTCCAATGCTGCATACAGTCTTATTCGCAATTATAGTCTAGAATCTAGATACACAGTTGCTTAAGTGGTAGGTTGTAGGTACTTGTACATTTCAAAATTGATAATATTTCATACATTTTTGAGAATATTAAAAACAGAACGAGATAGAACATCTATACATATTTTAGGCTTTCTAAGCTAGTGTTCTAATTTACAATAGATAAGTAAGTAATATGATTTTAAATTGCATTTTATATTCTTTTCAGTTAAATTATTTATTACGACTGTAGGTAAATCATTAATGGCTAGCCGCACACGTGCAATATTATTAACAGAATATATTTGTCAATACTAGTCAACACTTAAAAAAAAACGTCAATATGGGCCGCACACAAGGAATATTATTGTCAATATGAGCATTATTGCCAATATGGTGTGTGTGCGGCTAGCCAATAAGACGAGGATCTATGTTTACTTATAACTATTGTAGCTTTTGTAGTTTCAGGCATGCTTGCATTATTAGGGATCCGTATTAATATTAAACATTTCGTAAAAAAAAGTAATTTTAGGGTTTCTTAGCACTCAATGAACCTTTATAGTTTGGTTCTCCATACATGTGAAATGGGGATGAAAAATATTATCCCCTCCTTAGTCATATTGTCCTGACATGTATCGGTATATATGTCACCGTAAAATTGTAAAAACCGTTAGATTGTAATATTACTAGAGATGTTGTAAAAATTCGACAGATTGTCAAATAGGTAATCATTTCTCCTTACAATTTGCCGCCATATTTGTTTGCTTTTTCATAATAATAATTATATCGAAAAATGTGTTGTAAGGAGAAATGTTAATTTGACAATCTGTCGACTTTTTACAATATCTCTAGTAATATTACAATCTATCGGTTTTAACAATTTTATGGTGACGTATATAAGAAACAGTGTGTGCGGTATGTATTTAATTAATTTTGAAATGTAATCAATAGTAAAGTTTGTAGTCAATTAAGTATCGGTGTTTTATCTGCGGGGTGTAATGAAGGGTGGCGTAATGGTAGACGTCACTAAATCAGCTTAATGTGTGGGGTCATTGCTATCTATTCAAATCGGAATGTGATGGTTTGGTTTATAAACCATTGCAGGGCTTTGGATTAGGAGGGACAAGTTAAATATAAAAAACAGCAATTATATAATAAGCTGTAGAGACTAGAGACACTAAACAGTGTCAACTACTTGTAATTGATACCGATTTTGCTATTTTTATAAGTAAAAAAATAAAAATAGTACGCACATAACTTTAAAAAGTAAAATATTATTATACTAGACGTTGTCGCGAGTTTGTGCGCGCTAAAATAAATTTCGCGGGAACGCGGAACCGTACATTTTGCCGCAATAAAAAGTAGCATATGTCCTTTCCCGTGGTCTACTCTACATCTGTGCCAAATTTCATCAAAATCAGTCCAGTAGTTTCGGAGCCTATTCGATGCAAACAAACAAACTTTTCCTCTTTATTATATTATTGGTATAGATAGTATAGAAGTATAGATTATGTTATGGTGATTGATTGGCCCAAATAATTTACGTGTGTTCTCTAAGAACTGATGATAATAAATTAAAGTATACCTCGTACTACCTACGTGTAATTAAGCTCACGTGTCTTGTATTAATTAATTTATTGTACCCAATTAATAACTGGGTACGTTAATATTATAATTTATTGTATTATTAACTTAACCAAATAAAAAGTGAAGACAGCGCTTTGCCAAACAATTTTTTTTTCATGTAGTTGGTACCTAATTGAAATAATGGTTTATTTCAATTATGTAATTTTTAGGACACTTAGTACTCTGTGCAAAATAAGCATTGCTAAACTACCAGTAGGTATTTGAGTTGAAGAATCTAAAGTTTTAATTTCACAATCTCTGACAGAGACTAACAGCTCTTTTATTTGTGGTATTTATGGCAACAATACATATTTTTTAAAATGAGATGAACAATATGTTTCAAATTCAAAACTATTTGTTTGGCGCCCAACGCGGGGCCGCGGGTGTCATAGACAATGTGCACGCGCCGCGAATTCCCGCCAATTCACACTTCCTGCCTCACGGATATTAGATGTCATATGACACACTCCTGAGACACAATCGTACAAATTAAAGTATTATGCTTTTTATTATAATTCACATGACATTAAAATATGCATATCGAAATGTTGTTATTTTTGTCACAACAGCCTCCGTGGTCTAGTGGTTAGAGCATTGGCTCTCGACTCAGAGGTCGTGGGTTCGATTCCCGCATTGGAACAACAAAAATGTTGTTTCCAAGTTTGGTTAGGACAATGCAGGCTGATCACCTGATTGTCTGACAAGATAGACGCATGGATGCGTCGGATGGGCATATAAAAAGTCGGACCTGCGCCTGATCTCTCGTCAGTCGCGTCAGTTATCTGTCCCACTGGATTATGAGAGTAAAGGAAGAGAGAGTGCTCTTGTGTACTGCGCACACACTTGGGCACTATAAAATTACTCCTGCGTAACTGGCCTGGTTTCAATGAAACCGGCCACCGTCACCGATATCGGTGTGGGGGAGTTACTTTTGTAGTATTTTTCACACATTTAATTCTTGTCAATAGGCAAGCGGACTGATTTTTTTTATTGCATAAATGAATAGTACTCTTAAATATGAGTAACTTCTCAGAAGAAACCGTATATCAAAAGTCAATATTTTCAAAGGTACAGCGATTTGTATACAAAATTTCGCGAGTCTTTATACCAAAAAAAAATTTTTTTTTGCGAAATTGGTAAACAAAACCTACATCATTAGTTTACTCACATCATATACAAAAACATTCATTATGGTAAGTATGAACTTAAACGCACAAATATCGGAGATATTTACAAATATATTCCTGCGGCCATATACTTCATATACTATACCTACAAGTGACGTCATTTGTAGGTCGACTTTAGTATGGAGCGTTTTTAGGAGGCTCGCGAAATTTTTTATACAAATCGCTGTACCTTTAAAAATATTGACTTTTGATATACGGTTTCTTCTGAGAAGTTACTCATATTTAAGAGTACTATTCATTTATGTAATAAAAAAAAATTAGTTCGATTGCCTATTGTTTTCATTACATCTATAGACTAGCAGATGCTTAAACACGGCCACTAACATCTATTACAGCTTCCTTGTTTTCGTAGGGTCCCAGTTAATATGGGGTGACTGGTTGGTAGACAGTTGTCTACCGTGTATCCGCGAATGTTAGCAGCCAATATAGTCGTTTAATTGTGTGTCGCTTTGTGTTTCAGTCACTGGGGGTTTGTTGATAATACAATAAAATATGTCTTTTATGGACCAGTACTACTCTACAAACATGAATGGATTTTAGTCGACATAAAATGCCGTGTTTTAATGTCCGAACTCCGAAGTATATAATAAAATCTAATTTTAAATAATATCATTGTATTATCATTAAACTGCATGTTTTGTAAATTGTATAAGTAAATACCTAAAGGTAAAGTCTATTTGATTTGTTTTGAACTTTAATACAATGGGCGATTAAATAAATACAATTGCTCAAATGAAAATATGTTTAGAAGCACATCTATATTATGTAAAAAATATTCTAGATGTAATTAGCTAGTATATTGTTTATAATTTGCTTTCTAAGAATGTAATGCTTGGAAAGATGACATAATTTAAGGAATTTGATAGGTGGGCGCTGATTTTATTTAGAACTTGAGTTGTAACTAAAATCTGTGCACAAGAAAAATATTTTAGGTATGTTTACTTAAGATTTTAAAGTTTTAATTTCAAAGATAGCTGGCTTAAGATATTTCACATAAAATTTTCAGCCTTCCGTCTATTACAAATATGTGTGCAAGTAATTAGCGGACGCACGAGATGGCGCGGGCGGCAGGCGGGCGGAAGCGGAAGCTCGCCGGAGATGAAGGCGCGATACAATATCCGGTTAGACGCTATTTCCGCCGCGAGACGACTCGTGTGTGGATACCTTTAGCTCATCGATACTATTTTATACACGTTTTGGATTTATTATATTATAAACATATTCGCTTAGGCAAGGGTCAATCAAAATTAGTTTGAGCCAAGCTTTAGGGCTGTTTCTATTAGTTTACGACGTAAGAATTTGTAGGTAAGTTACAAACACACGTTTTATTTTGTTACTATATATTTTTATTGTTGTTATATAAAGGTACTATCAAACAAGTTGCCACTCGACCAGGCATAAGATGAAAATTGCTTAACAGCTCCGGCGAATCGTGCGCAATACGTATAATACGTAGTTTAACCACATCTGCAGTCGTTGCGGTAGGTACTTCATTTAAAATTTAAATATTTTGAGGCGTCCTAGTGCAAAGGAAAAGTTGTAGAAACCGGTCGAGTAGGAACTTTGCCGATATTGTCAGAGTTACTTAAACTTTTTGGGATAGGGTACATTTTAAATTCTTGCTTAGTGTAATGCTAATGAAAAGGTTATGTAAATACAAGTGATGATATTTCGTTACTTTATTGGTGGTTAGACTTTTGTTTCATTGAAGACTATCTATATTTAACAGAGAGCCAATTCTGCTAAATAAAACTTGCATTAATACAATTATAATCAGGTCCCGATACGCTAAAACTATCAAACGATATTCTCGTAAACGTTAAACCAGCGTGAAACGCGCTCTGATTGGTTGAAACTTCATAAAATCGGTTCATGGTAACATGTCGCTTCACATATAATACGATCAAAGTAAAATGAAAGTTTTTTTTAAGTACGAGAATTGAGGTTCAGGTTTACTTCATAACCAAGATAAAACCAAATTAAAACAATGTATTTAACAGAAAAACTCACTTACGATTTTAACATCACCCTTTATACTTTGGAGCACCACGTATTAGTGAGCACCATGTATAACGAGTGCCTGCGATGGTGATAAGGCATACCGTCAAGTCATCAGAGGTCCGTTACCTCACTCCGGCCCTCAGTCCTCCAGCCGAGAGGGAAACACCATTGTTCCGAGTACTAAGGACATAAGCGTTCCAACTGAAAGTGCCAAGTGGTTAAATCGATCGTGGTGATCTTATGTAACTTGGTGAAATTTATAATTTGTGATCTATATTCTAAGTGTTACAGAGTATATTACTGTGGTATATTAGCATATTATAGTAATACTATATATTACAGTATAGTAATTAGTAGATGCCACAGGGTCGGTTTTCGAGATCCTTATACGAATACAACATGGAGAAAAAACGGTGGGTTTAAGTTGGTTTAAAGTGCATGTCTAAAGACTGTATTTGTATTAATTTTTTAACTCATTGTTCCCCGGGTACCCGGGTAAAAATACTATCGAGTATCCCACGGGAATACTGTATTTTTTCGGGATATAAAGTAGTCTATGTTCCAATCCAGAGCCTGAACTACTATCATACCAAATTTAATCAAAATCCGAACATACACTACGGCCGCTGTATCTTGATGGGTCTGAACATAGGCTCTGCGAACTTTAGCGCATGTACAACTCGTGAATAAAACTGTTATTGTATTATTTTTATATACCTATGTACTAATAAATTTTCCCTAATACAGTTGACCAATTAGTACAAATAAAATAAATACGAAAACACTTAGAAACAGTTATTGCGCAACCTTCTGCGCGAAGTTCAGACTCGCCAAGATACATCGGCCGTATTGTACATGCATACATCCATCCATCCTCACAAACTTTCACACACATTTATAATACTGATAGCATATTCGTCATATATCACCAAAATGTACCAAAAATGTGTGATTACTTGATTAGGTTTATTTATGTGTTCATGTATTTGTGACTAAAGTATAAAACCATCGCATTGTTAACAATTTGAGGAAGATATCGAGGAAGAAGCAATAATATCGAATATCGATAGGAGTAATAGTAATATCAATTCGCGTATTATTGAATATCGGTCTGGCACTGATAGTACATATCTAATTCGCTGTGATTATACAGATTGAGATAGGGCGCTAGATAACCTTACATAGCTCACAGCACATAACGTCCCTCCCCAAAGTACGGACGGCAGAACAGTTGAATAAGTAATAGGCTACTTGACTTATATTTAATTTCATACACTGAAGGCTTATTTCCTTTAGTACTTGGCTTTGGAAAACTTACTCCAGAGATATCATAACTTAAAAACTTAAGATTGATAAAAAAAGTTGATTTAAAAGTATGTGTTTTTATTTTTTAATTTACATACAATTTACAAATGAAAACAAGGTGAAGCCTATTTAAAATTTTGTTGTGTTTCATAAATTTTGTATACGAGTACGTCAGATTTGACATTATGTCTTAAGTTAGGGGAAAATGTTAAGTATACCGCTACAAATTCCGATGCTTGATGTAAATGGTGAACAAGGTCACAGGTTGATTATTATTTATAATTTGATTATTGAGGTCTGTGGCTCATACTTATGCCAATTAATTTAAAAAAATACGAAGGTTCGAGTACTGCAAGAGACTGCCAAAGCAAAAAAAAATTTTACAAATCCCGGAAAATTGTGGAAAATGCCTTCACATACTGACGCTACCTATTTCTGAAAGGATCCAAGGAGGGTGGCAGGCCTCGAGGATGCGGCGGGACGGGGGGCCGTGACGTCACGTCCTATCTCGGCGGCCATCTTGGATTATCTCGTCGCACCTGCGGGGTGCGGGGCGCGCAGTATCGACCCGCGCTGTCCGTGCACATTTTTCAGGGAGGACCCTAAATTTCAGCATTACATTAATTTCGGGGAAAACCCCTTTCTTTCGGTGCCCCATTCCGATCGCAATATAATCCTATTTGATGGAAAAATCAATTGCTGTGCGAATCCTCTTTAAAAGGATTGCTTTTAAACTTTCATAAATTAATGGCTGTATGTCTAATTTTTGCATTAAATTACAGTCTTATGTATATACAAATATACATAAGACTAAAATTGAAGAGTTCTTGTTAATTATTATAATATGAAGTTGTCCTGGTGTTTATAAGGCTTATAATAATCAAAAGCTGGCACATGGTAGCGAAAAGTCTCTACTCTCAACATCACAATTGACAATACAAGCTTTGAGCTTTTCATTTTTATGGCACCTCATACAAAAAAATGACAAGGATCGTCTTTTATTTTCAGCTTCATTGATTTGAATTAGTAACACTATTTACTATTATTCATCTATCTGTATATAAGTATAATAAGACTAAGCTGATTGACTCATGTATCAACGCACAGGCTAAACCCTTAAGGCTAGAAATGTGAAATTTTTCACACGTATTTCTCATATGACGTAGGCATCCACTAAGGAAAGACTTTAAAATTCAACCCCAAGGGGGTAAAATAGGGGATGAAAGTTTAAAATTTAATTTCACGCGGGCGAAGTCGTGGGCAATTAATGCTAGTTCCACTTATAGTTTGTTAACCATATGGCACGGACCGATTCAAAGGATCAAGTCGACAACAGACAACACATAGGTAGTATAACCGGTGGTAGGCCTTATGTACAACGACGTTCAAAAAGAGTATAAAAATACCAACTTTGAATAAACATTTTTGAATTTGAATTCGAATTTGAATGTCAAACAAGTCGAGTTGCCGCTCGACCAGGCATAAGATGAAAATCTCTTAACAGCGCCGTTGAATCGTGCGCATGCATAGATACTCACGTGTAAATACGACCTTCAACCATGTCTGCAATCGATGCGGTCACTTCCTTTGTGTTTAAATATTTTGAGGCGTTCTGGTTGAAAGGAAAATATTTAGAAACTTGTCGAGCAGGAACTTTGTCGATATTGTACATACAGACTGCACTCCGCAAGCATTTCCTAATTACCTGCTTTACTACGCACGTCACCGTCTTTGATATAGAGAGTCTTTGTAAAAGATCATCTTTTGATGTTGCACAAAGCGGGTAAGATGGGGCATGGGGCATGGGGTATGGGGATGGGGGTGTGATGTTATCACCGACTAAACTGCCGCATGCAGATAACGCGAGTGCGCCTTGAATTTTAATATGACCAATTGTGTCTCCCCTAATTGAATAACCTCCGTTGTTTTAATTTTATATAAGTGAGGAGATAATTTGTTTATTTTTGGTATTGAATATTTTGTACTATAACATTTTTATTCAAGATTGGACCTTCCGAAATAATCAAGCGATGAATAGTCAAAGGTCTGGACTTGAAGACTATTTTTATCATTTACTAGCTGTTGCCCGCGGGTCTGCCGCGTAAATACAATATTCCTCAGGAACACTGTACTTTTTCGGGATAAAAATTTCCTGTTTTAATCCAGAGCTTAAACTACTATCACACCATTTTTTTTTAAATCAGTTAATTTTGTAATTTTTGCGTGAATCCATCCATCCATCCTCACAAACTTTCAGATATATAATATTAGTAGGATTTTTCTATTTTTCAAAGCCCATTCCTTATAAGACATACAAAGGTCTTATGGATAAGAATAAGATTTTCGTTCCTTCGGCAGGATTCGAACCCGCGAAACCGGCTTGTGCAACATCGCGCTCAACCACCGAGTCACAGAGGTAAAAATTTATTCTTACATTAAATCTAAAACTAAGGTCCTTTAGGCCTAATGATCCTATAATAGATACAGGGTGGTCAGACCACCGGAGCTCAGCACGTGCCTGCACCCTTACTATCTACCACTTAACGTATCCGGACAACAGCGCCCTCTGTGCCCGCTTGTCGACCTTATTACTATAGCGATAAGGTTCACACAGTACACCTGGTTTGTGACCGAACAAGCGCCCTCTACCGCGCAGCTGGCTGCGCACGCGCACTTAATTACTCTATGTTTCATTACTTCGTATTGTTTCCACCGACCCGGTGGTCTAATATTAACGTGTTGTTGTTTCCGCACTCAAAGTACTCGAAGTGAGAGCACTTCCGAATAGCTTCCTGTAAATACAGCTTTTTGCTGTCCATTGTAGTAGAATTGTTGAAATATTTACAAGCATCTTTGTACAGGCAAAATGTATTCATTTCAATAAATAAGGTCGTATGAGAATAATATGACATACTGACGCCTTCGTGGTCCAGTGGTTTAGGCCATGGCTCTCCACTCCTAATGTCGTGGGTTTGATCCCCGCGTTAGAATAAAAAAAGTTGTTTTCAAGTCTAGATATGATAATGCAGGCTGATCACCTGATCTGACAGGAAAGACGATCCACGCGTCGGATGGGCGTCTAAAAGTCCTGTACCTGACCTCTCAACAGTCGCCAGTCGTATCGGTCATCCTTCCTTTACTCGACAGTACTGGGTTACGACAGTAAAGGAAGAGAGAGTGCTGTATTACGCACACACTTGGGCACTATAAAAATAACTCTTGCGTAGCAGGTTTGGCTTCATTGAACCGGCCACCGTCACCGATATCGGTGTGGGGTGCTACGATAACATAGGTACCTAGTAGATTAAGCAAGTCCGATAAGAAACTTCTCTTATTCGAATCAATAAAGAAAAAAACCTTTTTTGTACCAACGTATGAAACGTGATATCCACAAACAGTAGGCAAATTGCCTACTGTTCAGCTAGTTCAAGATTAATGCACAAAATAAATAAACATTAGTCTTAAACGCGATAGAAAAAAAAGCTACCAGCCCACACAAAACGATTTACCTAGTGGTAATCAATTCGATAGGACTGCGGTGGCTAGCACGTAGCCAACATTTGTTAAACGCCACACGGCCATATTATATTTGACCAACATAGGTTCGTTTATAGTGGCCACGACGGGTACGATACCATTCACGGTAACAGAAAATAAACATGCAGACAAATTGAAAATAACTTTTTCGACTATTGCAGTCGGATTAAAACGACTCAGGCAACGTTTAGCTGAAACAATCTGCAGTTGAGCATTATTCTGAAATAAATCATTTACATTTTTAATTTTTATTTTTTTAATTTTATGGTTAATAAGTATGTAATATTTTCTAAAATGTAATTGTATTATTAGTATATAAGGTATTATGTTTAGTTCTAGTTTTTGTCACTACGTTATTTTTTTATTTCAATGCACCAAGTGTTGCTTGGAAGAAATCGCTTTATAGCGACAAAGCCGATAGATTCATGCTAAAACTGCTAATTATAATTTAAATTATACTTGTACATTTTTGAACACAACAAATCATATTATTTTCATTCATTCAAATCATATTACTATATTTGCTAATTAGTCCGCTCAAAGAATAATCCAAAAGCAGGTGTAGAGTGCGTGAGCGGGGACCTAAGCAATTTCTTCAGAAAATTGTTCAGGATGCTTAGAGAGTAAACATACTAAAAATCCCCACCTCTAGGAGGGGCGCCGGAGTGGGGGGAGGGGGTTAAAGTTCCCACTTTTGAGGTTTTCGCTAATATCTTTAAAGCGGTGCGTCGTAGAGAAAAAGTATCTTCTACGTAATGAAAGATAATAAAATTTCCTACAACTTTTGTCCTACCCAACTTTTCGGATTCCTAACCATTTTTGAACTACACGATCTGGAAAAGTGAAATTTTCGAAAAAAAAGCGACTTATCAAACACTACCTCTTGCCTGCTACTTCAGTCGTGTTATTTCGGGATGAAAAATAGCCTGCATTAACATCCAGGTCCTATTATATCAACCTACCAAATTTCATACAAATCTGTTCAGCCATAGAGCTATCGAAACATTTTTTCTTTTTTTAACTATTTTATTTTATATCATTTTATGTCATGGGTCATCATCATAAGTTACCTGTCCGGTAGTTATGGTATAGGGTACGCGACCCCGGCTCCCCTAGCTATTACTGTCCTATCCCTTCTCCTCCTGGGCGGTAATATCCTACATTTCCTATTTCCCACTCCAACTTACCAAACTTCCTTTCCACACCACCTATCCTTCCCTTTTCCTATTTCTATCCTCTCCGCAAATCCGTGGAAATGCAATGGATAATTATAAAAATAATTGAACTATCCAAAATGGCGGCGATGTGTTTGCCACCCATCACGTCTCGTTCTCGCGGAGGCGAAAAGTGGCCCATGGAGAGCCGCTTCGCTACGTTGAATGTAAGAGGAGGAATGGATGGTAAGAATGAAAGTGGATGAAACGAAACAAGTATGTAAGGATCGTAGCAAGTGGAAAGAAGTGGTCTCTGCCTACCCCAATGGGAAAGAGGCGGTCTCTGCCTACCCCTACGGGAAAGAGGCGTGATTATATGTATGTATGTATTTTATATCTTCATCCGTTTAGGCCGTGAAGGTCCTGGCAAGAGTTCTTCTTCCAAATTACCCTCATCTTCAGTGAATGGTTCTTGCTGGAGGCGTTCTACGTCACCTTCTCCTCCTGCTTTTGCTTTTCCTGAAAGTTTCAGATGTTGTATCGTACCCGGTAAATGAATGTAAGTACAGGATGTGTTCATATCCATGTTGCTGCATCTCTTGGGTGGATAGTGCGATCGTTTTGGTTTTCCCTCGGCCAGGTTTCAGCAGCATGATGTCTTGGGTGGGAGGAGTGGTACCTATCAAAAGCACAGCAAGGTCCATCCCTTGATGGATGGACATCCAGGGATGTATCCCTTACATCTTTATAAATTGTTTTAGCTCAGGTGTAATTTTTGGGACAATTCGTGTGAATTAAAAGGGATGTCAAACCACGGAAAATTTGGTGCTTGTCATCATTCCGTTCTTGACTAGCTTTGATAAGGCCCAGAATTCCCTTTTCTTTCATCTCCGTGACGTCCTCTTCACATAAAGGACACTTTTTAGTACTCATTGCGGATAATCCGATTCGTAACTAACATCGTTTATAGATCAAAGAATATTTTTGGCCTTGTGTAGGTTACTGCCAAACAGGTTAAAATTAGATGAGAGACGATGATAACATAAGCCCAAAGGCATGGATGATAATGGGAATGGATGGTAATGCCCATTACGCTGAAAAACATTCATTTTCACTATTTCGGAGTGTGATGCTCTAAACCCGATGAGAATTTCGAAAAAGTGTATAGGATAAGTTGTAGGAAATTTTATTAGCTTTCATTACGTAGAAGACACTTTTTCGCTACGACGCACCGTTTTAAAGATATTAGCGAAAAACTCAAAAGTGGAAACTTTAACCCCCTCCCCCCACTCCGGCGCCCCTCCTAGAGGCGGGGATTTTTAGTATGTGTACTGTCTAAGCATCTTGAACAATTTTCTGAAGAAATTGCTTAGGTCCCCTCTCACGCACTCTACACCTGCTTTTTTAAGTGGACTAAATGTAAATGTGACGAAAGCGTTAATATTATAATCCGAACAAATAATAAGGACGATAAAAGTGAATTTATCGAATTGTCATTTCGGCAATAGCAGGTTTCTTATTTGATCTAATAAGAATCGGAGCGAAATCGTGTCGGATGCAAAAAATCCATAGGCTGTACCAAGAAATAGTATAAAAAATTGTAAACAAGTAAATCTGTTTACAATGACATTTTCTAGAACCATACTTTACAAAATATGATATGTACCTAATACCTATAAGATAAATATAACATACGTATGACAGTCGATTTTATCGTGAGAAAAACTGCTGGTAATTGATCAAAAGAGAGTCATGTAACTCTTTAGAGCTCCTTACTCAATAGATATCAAATTATTACGCAAAAAATGTTTGTGGTGAGCCTTAAAAAATATTGTATGGAGTACTGAATGTATGAGGGTGTGGACTCAAGTTACAAAACATTGGTAGCAGGTTGAATAGAGTCTACAGAGTATAATGTAACATAAAGGATTAAAATGTTAGACTTTAGTGTTGTCATTTGTTAATTGATATCTATACATACAGATAAATAAAATTGAAGTGTCTGTTTGTAATTTCAAATTAACAGCTTTTCACTTAATGCATCTTGCTTAATGCTCGATGCAAATGAAATTATATTCGATACTCACTGTAAAATAGCAATTTTTAAATTTTTTGTCTGGCCGTCTGTCTGTCTGTTCGTTCCGACTAATCTCTGAAACGGCTGGACAGATTTTCACGGGACTTTCACTGGCAGATAGCTGAGGTTATAAGCTTTATTAGGCTACATTTATTTAAGGATTCCGTTTAAAAAATATGGGATCAGTTTATGTTAGTTCTATGCAAACGAAGTTGCAGGCATCAGCTAGTAGGAAATAATAGTTGAAATCTTAGCTTTAGAATATGTAATGTCATTCTATCATGAGGAGTAATTTAGGTAAACTGTGTTACTTTTCAATGGGCAAACCAGCCATATTATGCTATATTTCTCTAAAGTATTCCAATTGGATGTGAAGTAGAAGCTACGTAGTCTTGAGAAACATTTTCAAAAATATAATAATTGTTACTTAGGTAAGTGCTATAGTAACCATAGACGTATATATTATAGATAAGGCATGTTGAGGCAAAAAGTGTCTCCAGTTAAATAGACCCACTTCTAAGATTTTTGGGGCCATTTTGACATTTGATGTATGGTGAAAACAAGATGGCTGACATTTGAAGTATGTTGAAAACCAAGATGGCGTAACTTTTTACTGTATGAAGTTTTGGTCTGTTAAATGTACGTCATAGCCTATTTTGAGCTTTGAAATCTTTGCATGTAACTGAATTTATTTTTCTAACTTCGAATTCAGACTCAAAAGATACGCTCTAAAGTAGTCTAGTTTCAATTATATAGCTTTAAACTATTAAATAAAAAAGACCTACTCCTGTGACAATGTTTTTTATAAAATAAAAATAAACTTTAAATCGCAAACAATTTGATTGAGGTGCATTATGAACACGCGTCGAAAAAATAAATCAAAATCCTTCTCACGACGCCCACCATTAATAAAACTCTTTTAAATATATTTAATAACATCAAAAGCCGAGAGCACAATACTGGGTCCATAAAGGCCGGCATTTATTATAGCGACAATATGTCGAATACAAAAAGATAGTGTGACAAAGACGCGTACTTTTTTAATAATATTGTCATTTCTCAGCAGCAGTGAACTCTTTCAAAAAGCCATAACGCAATAATTTATATCTTTATAAGAGTTTTTCTGGGTGGGAGCCAGGTGAGCACGGGTTAAGTTTTTGTAATCTGTTTTGACATTTGATACAGTTATTCCGGTAGGATCATTAATAGAATTAATTAGATCACCGAGGGTGCGTTAAAATAGTTACCAAGAGAAATGTCCATCGATCAATTAGAAAACAGAAAAGCTTTCTTTTATTGTGATTAAAAATTGTTATGTAGTGATTAATTGTTTTTTTATTAATTGATTCATTAACAGAACTTATGTACCTATATATACATATACACGTATTTAACTTGATACTATAATTGGTTATTGCTATTATGGTATTGATATTTGAACATTATTCCTTATTTAATTTTCTTAATTATTTATTTGCTTCTCTGTCTATCAAAGTCCTCGCTGTAATATTAGATGAAGGAATAACCTAATCGCAATACAACTATTTGCAGGTTTGTCTAATGAGGGTTTTTGATATTTTTTCTGCCGTTAGGGGGCAGACCCAACTCACACAAAGCGTCATCTGGTGGCGTAAATGCTATAAAAAATGGTAAATAAGAATTTTAGATTCTTTTTCTGTCACCAGGGTCTGTTTCTGACCGTCATGCTGCCAAGCACCACGTGTTTGGTAGCAGTCAGTCCTTGTCGTTTCAAAAAGCTGTCAGATATCACGAATTTAAAAACCCTCATTCTTCCACTCTACATTAGGATAAAGGATTGATACGTGTTTTAAAATGTAGCGATAATATTAATACTGATGCGATTACCGAGTTACTCAGTTTTTGCCGCTTGTGCAATATTAATGAGATGTCAAGTTACATGTGTAGTTCGAGTTTGTCTGGCAGGATATTCCTGGTCGTTAGGGTAACCACGTTTTATCTGTAATCAAGAATAGTTTTTAAATTACATATTTTAAATGTATTTTAATCAAGTATTGACTAATATTTAAGATTCTTAAACACTAATTGACAAAATGTAAAAATAAATTGGAGAAGGTATGTAAATGCAGATAATTATCTAAATTATAATATTATAATATTAATAACTAATATAAATGCAGAAGGAAATTAACAATTGTTAAATATTATATTGTTTGTTGTCCTTTTATGTTTTGTTAATTTCTATGAACTTTTTAGCCTTCTATCACCCACTGCAGGTTGATTTATTTAATTGTCACCGTCCACGTCATTTCTAATCTTACATAGAATAAAAATGTCATGTCGCATTAATAGCGAAGTGGTCACCCTACTAAAAGAAGTTTTTACTTATTTGGTGGACTAGTTGTATAAATATCATAACAATTTTTCCAACATTTTTTATGAAACAGAGGCATACCTGCCTACCGCTGTGAGCCGGAGTAAGTTACATAAATTGTAATAATTGATGTTATAAGAGTTCTAGGAGGTAGGAATTTGAAATATTGTATATGTGCCCCTGATTTAAATACTGTTAATTTTTTTAATAAGTTTAATAAGTGTTTATTCATCATAATAAGCACTTATATAAACTACTATAATATAAAATGTAAGGGTATATTCTTATATATGTCACCGTAAAATTGTAAAAACCGTTAGATTGTAAGAAAACTAGTGAAATTGTAAAACGTTGATAGACTTCCGATGCGAATATGCTGCCTACAATTTAATTACATTATTTTTCTTTAGATTATAAATATATAGTTTTTAATCTTTCGACATACTTTTACAATCTTGTAAGTTATTTTACAATCTAACGGTTTTTACAATTTTACGGTGACATATATAAAAATGGATTGCAATTTGAATGCCTCGCTAAAGCTCGAGAACGGCTGGATATTTTTGGCTAATTTTGGTCTTAACATAATCGTATCAGTTCAGGGAAGGTTAAAACGGTGACAAATTGTGGAAAAATTAAGGGGAAAATATAACCACTATATTTATAGGTGCGACAGAATAACGTGTGTCGATACAACTGGTCTATTAAAAATTCTTTGAAAATTCATACCTATCAATAATTTTGGTATGACTTTTAGACCTTATTTTATTTAACTCTACTTATATGTAATTTATCATATAGGTAGTTAAAAATAAAACAACGCTTAACTAAACAAAAACTAACAAACAATAAAATATCGTTTTGTTATATAATATTAAACAAGGCGATAAATATTTTTTTCCTAACATTATGGCGACTTAGCGGGGTATGGAGTTTTTTTACCCCGTATAGGGGTTTTGCACAAAAACTGTGTTTATGTCCGTCAGACGGGGGTGACATCGGAGCCACAATAAAATACATGAAATATAGTCATCGGGTCAAATAATTCATAGACAGGTAGCCAGGTAGTACTTGCGCTGTTTTGTAGAGAAATTGTCTACGGTACTTGTTGAAACGAAACATTCAGTTTTTATTGAGCCCTCGACCTATAAGGTCTTTACACAAAAAATATGATGCTAGCGTAAAAAAATACGAATAGGTGTTAACCTAGACAGGAGTTTTGTTATAAAATTCTTGTTTTTCAAATATAATCATAGACGACAAATAATAATTACTCCCCACACCGATCGGTGGCCGGTTTCATTGAAACCAGGCAGAGCCGTGCCGCCCCTGTGTGTGATGTGTGCGGCGCACACAGGCGCCAAGACGATGAGGGCGCCGCGGGCCGCCACCGAAAAGACAAAACATGAAGATTCGTAAAAATAAGAGGCGCTTCATGGGTTTCGCACACAGGCGCTTCCGGGGGTCGGCGGGGTCCTGAAACCAGGCCTATGCAGGAGTAATTTTATAGTGCCCAAGTATGTGCGCAGTACACAAGAGCACTCTCTCTTCCTTTACTCTCGTAATCCAGTGGGACGCATAACCGATACGTCTGACGAGAGATGAGGGGCAGGTCCACAAATCCCTAAACTTCCACTAGATTGAGCCGTCCTCAGGTAACTCCATTCCGAATTACGCACAAAATATTCGACTATTCATTAGTCTGGATCGATTTCAAATAACCTAATCCTGTTTAGAAATCTGAACCAGAACTCTAGTCTATACCAAATCCCTAAATTCCCACTAGACTGACCCGTATCCCGCCAGGTACCGGTTCCCGCGTCACCTCTGGTTCCCGGAACCGCATGAAGATGTCACCGCCCCCCGCGCGCCGCCCCCCGCTGCGACGGTAGCGCGCGGGCGGTCCTCGCCTTAATTAATTTCGACTTACCTGACGCGACGTTTACTGTTTTATTATTATTTTTAAGTCAATAAGGTAAACATGTCAGGCCAAATGTGGTTAAAATTATTTGAAATATAGGTTAAATGATACGAGCTTCTGCTTGAAGTTGAAATCTTAAATGATAAAATTATTGTTTTTTTTTGGTTTGTAGGTACTTAAATTATTATTTATTTCTAAGGAGAGCTTTTGGATTCAATTTATAAATAAAAGGAGAAAACTTATAAATAATTTATTGGGAAAATAATTACCCAGGAAAAATTTTGAAACTATTGCATAAAATATATTTTTTCATAGTTTATTAAGGTAGGTACAGTAAATGTGAACATTTTAATATTATAATTTAATCAGACATCGATACGACTTCTGAACTACGTATACATTGTCAGGTAAACAAAATATTTAATTATAAACAGTCGGGTAGAAAAGATGACGATCGAGCTACAAGATTTTCAATGTGACACTAAGCTACGGTCGCTTGTACATAAGCGAGCGTCTTAAGGGCCCCACGGAGCGTCGAAATTCCATACAAACGTAGTTTCGTTTTAATTTTAAAACAGTACTACCAAACTTCACCAAACTTTGTACACATAATTCAATGCATCATATCTAGTCTTATAATTAGGTTTGGTTAGAAAATATTAACTAAGAACGAAATAAGAGCGAATTTAATTTCAGCCATTTTTTACGCAAAATACGCATCACTTGCAGCCAGTTAAAATATACTTACTACACTTTCAAATTAAATGGAAACCAATTACAAGACTTGTTTTAATAGTGTACTTTGAAAATAAACCAACATAATATGAATAAATTTAATATAATGGAAATGAAAACGAAATTACCAAAATAGTTCGATAAGTAGCCAAATTGCCGTTTTTATTAAATTTTAAAAACCCGCTCCCCAGATAAAATAAGGTTCCATAAGACAATAGCACGTTCTCGCTATTTTAGCGCCAAATCGTACTCTGGGTGAGACAGCAACAGAAAAACATACTCGACAAATAATCCCAGCGCGCGATTTCTCGCTCCGTTCGTGGGACTCTTAATATTGTAGTGCGAGTGTGGTTAATGGTTATATTAGTTAGTGGGTGAACTGCAAGCTCTTTTTTTTAAGTTTCTTGTATCTTCATAAAAACCAAGTCATGTTGTTGTCACAAATATCACAAAATAGAATACACATTATGTCAAACTTAATATTCTGTATCACACTCTTAGTTTTCGACCTATAGCAAAATAATATTTCCAAAAAAATGGTACTCGTATTACTGTAAAATAATATCAACATTTAAAACTATATTTAATGTTTATATTAATAACTAGGTGTTGCCCGCGACTTCGTGCGCGCAAAAGTTATTTCGCAGAAATTGTACATTTTCCGCGATAAAAATGTAGCCTATGTCCTTCTCCGTGGTCTACTCTACATCTGTGTCAAATTTCATCAAAATCGGTTTAGTAGTTTCAGAGCCTATTCGATGCAAACAAACAAACAAACTTTTCCTCTTTATTATATCAGTATAGATAGTTGACACAAAATAATGTAATATTTTATCCCTAACCTAACTTAACGTTCAGGTCAAACTCGCAGTGACCTAACCTAAAGGTAAGTACAGAAAAGCGAACTAGAACAGCGTCACTTGAGAACACTTATATCCTAAATCCTAATTTCTAACGCTCCGCTTGACGCTCAGCTTATCTAAGTGCTCTCAAATATGTATTGTATTGGTAATAATATTTATCATAACGACATAACAAAATTATGAAACACCTAGGTACTTATCTACCTAATGTTAGTTTAAATTGTAAATTAAAACATTTTTTGTTATTAACAGTTAAGATAAGAATCGGCTTCCGAACTCAGAGTCATATTTGACATAAATATGAGTTTCTGGCAGTTAATAGTTATTAATTATTATATTTTGAACAAAAGCATGTCAACGTATGTCTTTAGTTATATAATGTGTTGTTATAAAACTAATTATAATAATAAAGTACGAAATATTACCTACCCGGGCCGTGTAATTGGTTATAATTAGGGTTTTTGTTTTTTTTTCTGCCGTTAGGGGGCAGACCCAACTCACACAAAGCGTCATCTGGTGGCGTAAGTGGTATCAAAAACGGTCAATAAGAATATTCGATTCTTTTTCTGTCACTAGGTGGCGCTGGGTAGCCCGACGGTCCTTGTCGTGTCGAAAAGCTGTCAGATGTCATGAATTTAAAAACCCTCATTCGAGAGCTATAATAATATTAAGAAGAAGTTATTAGAGTGGACAGACATACGGATAGACAGAGCGAAACTATAAGAGTTTCATGATTAATACGAAACCCTAAAAATTATTATAAATATATAGTACCTAGTATAATATCGTTTTATTCGAATTATCTAAATTAAATCAAATAATAATTTCACTATAAAAATATCTATAAGGAAATGCAGTACTGTAACGGGTTAAGTCGATTATATTATTACAGTACTAGAAGAGCCCTAAACAGAGTTTTTCATAATTTAAACTAATTGCAATGCTTCCACACATAAAAAATACTTTTATCGCGTGTTTTATAGCCGTGTAACCATGCAGTAACTGCACTTGGCAATTTTTCATTAAGTTTATCGCGGAATAATCGCCATTAAACTTCACACAAGTCGAGACGTAAAATTGAAATAGCTCCAACATCACGCCCAAACGATTAGAAAATCGCGTATCTTTGTGTACGTATTAAACTCTGACCGAATTATCTTATTGGGGTTTGTGTTCACATCGTTAAATTATCTCGTCCTGCCATAATGTTTGGTAACAGGGCTGGCCGTGGCGAATTGAACGCTGGGGTTGATCCCCGAGGTGAGAAACATTCCGCTCTCCGGAAATTACAACACTTTTGTAATTGTTTTTACATGCTAAATGGTAAGTGAGCGTAGGACCACAGATAACTAAACTAAATTGGTAGGACGTAGGTGTAGTATGATTGACTGTTTTTTTTGTATTTAGCCAGATGGGTAATGGGGCAAGTATTGTTTTGAATAGAACAATTTTCCCATCTTTTTACTAAAAGGTGGCCCCGTGCGAGTTTCCTACGCCGGTTCTTCTCGCCGGGCTAGTTTCCGAACCGGTAGTAGGCATCATGTAGAAAAATACAAAAAGTTGACCGTCATAGAAAAAAAAACAGTAATATATATTACTTACATTAATTATTTTTTTATATCTAATATTTTATTTCATCAATTTCCTATTCAAGAAAATGTGAGGTATAAATAGTCAATCCAATTTGGTACTCGATCGAAATGTAATAATATCTACTTATTATTTTTTGTGTAACTTTGTTAATTGTCTTTCACAAGCTGTGTTGTTTCCTGTCTTTCACGTGCTCTGTTAAAAGGGAAAATAATCATGAAAACATCCGTAAAGGTAGTTTTTTAATTTTTACTATGAACTGGAATCTATATCTAATATTAATTTGTGAGTTTCTAATACTATTAGATACTAATACATCTTGTATTTTATATCTTAATGTGGGAGAGCCATGTTTCGGCATGAATTGGCCAGCTCGACCGGGTAAATACCACGACCTCACAGAAAACCGGCGTGAAATAACGCTTGCGTTGTGTTTCGCCGAGTGAGTGAGGTTACCGGAGGCCCAAGGGGGGGATTGGGGATTTTAAGGACCAGGAACGCAAGTGTCCATGGGCGGCGGTAATCGTTTACCATCAGGCGATCTGTCTGCTCGTTTCCTGGTTCATTACATAAAAAAAATATTGTCACATGTTTGTTAATTTCTACTTTCTTTATGTTAGTACGCCATTTGACCACTGTTCGGGTGCCACTACAATAGCACAATACAAGTACCAAAATACATTAATCCGGTAAATCTTTACGTTGGAACTTTGTTCAGAAAAAAAAAGGTTTACTACCTTTCTTTTGTGAGTAAAATAGCAAGTAAATCACGCTTTTGTACTCACCACGTAGACAAAAGGATCAAACTAAGCGCCAAGATTTTTTTGTATGCGCCAAATACTTTCGTTGCTAGCTGATGCGAGTAGAAAATAAATATAAATAACAACGGTTTACAATCCATTTGAATAGAAATAATCCAATTAGGCACAATTCCAACAGTTTGTAACTATTCTAATAACTTTCTAGTTTCTTCTATAGTCAAGATGAAAGTCAATACGAACTAAAATAGTTTCATGCTCGCGTAAACCAAGACAGCAAACAATTGCAAGTTGAATCTTAGGCATTTTCGATCAGGACACGTGACCTGTCGTGCGAGTTTAACAGTTTTTGCCCATCCTAAGAAAAGTGCACAGCGCCGTTAAAGTAGTATTTATTTAAAAAAAATACTTTTTAAAGTAATATCTATAACGACTTTTATATTAAGACCCAGATTACAATTTAATATTATGAGAAGACTAGATGTTGCTCGTGTCTTCATCATCATCGTACATTTTGTCGCGATAGTCTACTATATTATGTCCTTCTCCAATCTATATGTATGCCAAATTTCATCAAAATCGGTCCAGTAGTTTCGGAGCCTATTCAATGCAAAAAACATACAAACAAACCTTTCTCCTTTATAATATTAGCATAGATTAACAATCTTTTCAGTATGCTTTAACTGCTGTAGTTAACTACGTTACTAAAATGTAGTTAAAGCATTTCAAAATATGAAAAAACACTATAAAATAAAATTATAGTAGAATGAACATTATTGATTCTACTAACAGCTACGACCATCTCGGTCGCGGTTCCAAGAACTCATACCACAGTCACCGAATTCCTGACCACAATAACACTATTACATTTGAATAATTAATGATTTTAAGACCACTTCATATGCATTTATTACATCATATATTTTTTACAGATTGTGATATTTGAAATTGTAACCGTTCTAAAAAAATTTTTGGAAATGTACATGGATATATTTGTGGTAAATAATTTTTATTATGTGCTACTACTTAGCTGCGAGTCTAAGAGTAGCCTACAAACTACAATGTATTAAATCTTCTTTTCCAACATTTTATTATTATTAAATTCAGTACAAAGTCTTCCAGATTTGGTTTTGCTCGGAGTTCTAGTAGTACGGAAAAAATTAAGAGATGACGATAGGTATTTAAAAAAAACATAATAATATTAGTCTGACCGGGAATCGAACACGAGACAAAAGTCAACAACGCAAACAGTACAACTCATAAATATCTGAGCCACGCGATTTGATAGCGTTAATAAGCGAAATAACTATTAAGTTATTACGCAACGAAAGAAAGAATAATATAAAAACTCAAAAAATCGCGGTTTCTCCGGAATAAGACCTGGCTAAATCGATTTTTCTTAAAGCAGTTTTCTAGATTCAGATTATAAATATAATTATATACAAGAATTGCCCGTTTAAGGGATAAGATAAAGATTATGATGCATATGTAAGTTTTTTTTGTTTTTATTTATTTATTTATTGATTTAAAAAAACAAGTACAATATTATATGCACTAACAGAAAAACCATGTAGGTTTAAGAACAAAAAGTACTTACATATTATTACTTTATACATCAGTGGCGAAGGCTGGTTCTCCTACATAGGGAAGCCGTAGCCTGTATAATAGGTAGGGATTTGGATCAGGGTCGTCAAAAGGTAAGCGGTAAGGGAAGCCGATAGGAATGGAGTTATAGGAACCCCTCGCCACTGTTAAACATACATATTTAGTTATTTAATATGTATTACTTTAGCTCTTCGGTAAGGACAGCAACGTACTAGGTTACTACTTTGTCACAAGTACGTTACCATCAGGCGCTCCAAGTGCTCGTTTGTCTCTTTTTTATATAAAAAAAAAAACGTTTCTTCATTGTACTTCATACCCAGTATGCCTACTGGGACAACTGATAACATCATTTATAATAATGATCACCAACACCTTGACCACGATCTAACAATAAATATCACCATCAATAAAGTTCGCTGTTTAACAGTGTGGTAGTGTGTACACTGTACAATGGGCCCCAATAAATTCATACTTTGACACATCGGTCATGCAATTAATACACAATGGTGGTCCCAGGAAATATTGTATGCATATTGGAAACTAATAAATATTATTGCGATCATGAGAAAATTTGCGCATTCTGAATATTACTTCATTAGATAGATAGAATACTGTTTATTTGCAAACATAAGTACGTAATAAAAATATAACAATAATTACTGAATTTGAGGAACTGTATAAAAAGACGGTCTTACTGCTTACAGCATCTTTTTACAGATTTTTTTTATAGAATTGTAAGTGTTTAACTAATAGTTAATTTACAAAAATGGGATCAGAACTCTACATTAATTATTTACCCAGCTTCAAACAAATAGGCGCCGAACATATTTGTCTAACTTTAGGAACAGAAGTCGTTTTGTCGACCGCAGATTTACAGGTTAATTTGATAATAATATTATTATAATATTTCCCCAACCCGATTTTGGTGACGGTGGCCGGTTTCGTTAAACCAGGCCAGCTACGCAAGAGCGAACGAATTTTAGTGCCCAAATGTATGCGTAGTACACAATAGCACTTTCTCATTCATTTATCTCGAAACCTAGTCGGACAAATAACCGATACGACTGGCGAGAGATCAGGCGCAGGTCCGACGCCTGGATCATCTTTCTTGTCAGACATGGTGATCAGCCTGCATTGTCCTAACCATTTTTTGTAACAACAAAAAATGGTTAGGACAATGCAGGCTGAAACAAGGAACACCAAGGCGGGAATCGAACCCATGACCTCCGAATCGAGAGCCAAGCTCTTTACTACTGGACCAAGGGGGCTGTGAACTAGCTACTAGGTACATAAATAAGGTTATTTCTGGAGTTTTAAATATTATTACGTTCAAACGTTCTAAATAAATTAAATACTCCTAAGCCGCATTTTCACAAAAAATCCAATCGTTTCTAATTGACACATTGGAAACGAGAATTATTTTGCACTATGTGGCAAAATTAATATTTACGAAGAATAGAGATATTAACCTTACATTAACCGATCGTTAGCTTGTCATGCCCATACCTGGCTATTCATTTGGCTGTCAAAATATTTCTCCCTAACTTTTTTTTCAAATTTCGTAGATTTGTACGAATTCTGCTACACAATGCTGACGTCTTTATATTCACAAAGGCGATATTTGTCATTGTCCATTAGAGTATATTGTTGGGAAACACAGAAGTTTGCCAAGTAGCTGATGATCAGTTTGCGGTACAATATGAAGTTATTAAAGCCATTGTATGGCTCCTCAGTTGGTCTTTATATTGCATTTATGTTTATTGACGAAATAAAATTGTTTGTGCTACCATTTGCGAACAAGTCAATATGTTTGTATTTCCACGTGTTTTTCAACGACCTACAAAAAAGCATATAATCTGTTAAAAGCATATAAGTACAATATTAATAGACCAGGTAATTTACACAGCTTATATGTAAGGAGGTAACATATATAACATTGCGTACATAAGAGAGCTCACTTGGACGCGTCAGTTGAAATACAGTTTTGTCTCTCATAATAATAACTCCCACGGGTGTTTCGGTGGCTGGTTTCGTTGAAACCAGTCCCGCTACGCAGGAGCTATTTTATAGTATGTATGCAGTATGCAAGAACAATCTCTCTTCCTTTACTCTCATGAAGTCATGACCCAGTGAGATAAATAACCGACATGACTTGCGAAAGATCCGTCGCATGGATCATCTTACTTGTCAGACAATCAGGCGATCAGCCTGTATTGTCCTAATAATACTTGAAAACAAACTTGACTTGAAACAATTTTTGTTGTTCCAACGCAGGAATCGAACCCACGACTTACCGAGTTGTGAGCCAAGCGCTAGACCACTGGAGTACGGAGGCACTTTGTTTTTGTTCTGTCTCACATAGACAAGCCTGTTTTGCGACTGCTTTACGACTAAAAGTTAAAACACCCACAGTTTCAAGACCGTTGTGTCGCTCTTGTCATTTTGTCTGTGAGACGTTTTGTTTCAAGTTTGCACATCTTCATAGATTTTGTCATATGAGTCATGACTGTCATGTCTCAACTCTCAACTCTCAAGTAAGCACTCGCTCTAATACATGGTTTTAAAAATAAATCGCAAATGAGTATTTTCCTTAGTCTTTGATATTAAACAAAGATAGAATTCAGGTAGTATTTTAACTTCATAAATACGAAATCATATTTTCACGATAATTTCTACAGTATTATGTTCATATAGATATTTTATTTTGCTTGTAAAATAAAATATCTATATGAACATTTTGTTGTCTTTCAGTAACATTTTTTTAGATCATTCTAATCCCCAACCAAAGCTGTACCCATCCGCCATGGCGCCGAAAAATTTTGGATATATCTGTTACAAGTTCGCCCATAGGTGCGAGAGAACAACACAGCATAAAATAAAAATCGCATTGTAATCCGGTATTGGCGTAGATAAGGAGGGATTGTGACAAGGCAAGAATTATGTGCTTCAGAGGGCAATTTTTCTTCCCCGGGATTTATTCCCGTAATTTATTGAGGATCCTGTATCTGCAGCCTTCATTCGGCCTAGTATTAAGGTATGTTAGTTTACATAACATTATGTTTTCAGGCACGTTTGTGGCATGTTCTATTGTTGTCTATACTAATGTAATAAAAAATATTTAAAAAAATATAGAAACCGACTTCCAAAGTAAAAGCAATAACATTCTTAAAATCACATAAAAGTATGAAATAATTCTTATTGTCGAAATAGTTCGCTTTCAAATTCTACTAAAATGTTACTATTTTTCTACTCAATCTTCTTATTTTTGAGGTCGGTACCAGCCCAGCCAATTTGAACGTGAGTTATTTAAAATATTATTTATATGTATAAGGACGTAGTTGTGTTAAAATTAATATTTTTTATTGAAAGGATTTATACAATTATTTGGGCTGGTACCGACTTCAAAAATAAGAAGATTGAGTAGAAAAATAGTAACATTTTAGTAGAATTTGAAAGGGAACTATTTCGACAATAAGAATTATTTCATACTTTTATGTGATTTTAAGAATGTTATTGCTTTTACTTTGGAAGTCGGTTTCTATATTTTTTTAAATATTTTTTATTTTTTTCTTTTCAGTGGTATTATAATATTATTAACTAGTACCTGGGAGACCGAGCTTTGTTCGGAGCTGTTAAAGGACAGTAAAATATTCAAAAATAAATAAAAATATAAGAGAAAGGAAATAAAAAGAATCACAAAAATATTCATCTGACCGGGTTTCGAACCCGAGACCAATTCGTTAACAACATACAAATTACCATTCTACCATCCAGCTGAAGCTACATTTTATCGCGGCAAAATGTACGGTTTCAGCGAGATTTCCTTTTGCGCGCACGAAGTTGCGATTAACGTCTACTATAGTTTAATCATGTTTTTTCAATGTCGATTTTAAGCACTTATGCATAAAACACCTCAATGAAGTTAGTTGGAGCAAGAGGTCCCACACTCACGATTTCAAAAATGAAATCTACTAAAAATGCCTAATGTTGAATCGGCCGGCGCAGCGCCGTGTCTCAGATTAGTTCTTAGTAAGTGATCATCTTCTGTATAAAAAAAATCCCCCTTTCCCTTGGTCATTCATTGCATAAAGTGCTACACCAATTTTCATAAATATTTTTTGTGGTGTTATGTTGACAGAAAAAGTTGCGGGGAAATTAAAAATTTGTAAGAAAACTTAACGATCATTAACTAACTTTTCTATTAAGAGTTTCCTCGATTCCTCATGGATCCCATTATCATCGTTATTAGGGTATATAGGCTTGGAACAACATATCACTTTTGAGTAGCTCTGAATGTTCAAAATAATCGATGTCGGTGTAAAATACTATTAGAAATACCTATATCAACATAATATCATGATGTATGGAGTGATGATGGTTGTGGTGATGATGATTATTTAATAGTGAGTAGTGACCTATGCTTGCAGTTCTTTTAACAATACAGACATTTTCAAACGTGTACCATTAAAGACTGAGGAGTGCTCTTGAGCCTTTTTGGATCCAGGGTATACCTTGGCACAATATTTCACTTTTTGGTAGCTATGAATGTTCAAAGGAATCGATATTGGTGTAAAAAACTATAAAAAATACCTATATCATCATAATATTATCATGATGTATGGTTTGATGATGGTGGTGGTGATGATGAATTATTATTTAATAGTGACATATGCTTGCAGTTCTTAAAGCAATGTTGAAATTTCCAAACGTGTATATTTAAAGACTGAGGAGTTCTATTCAGTCCTTTTGGATCCAGGGTATACCTTGGCACAACTTTTACTTTTTGGTAGCTGTCAATGTTCAAAGAAATCGATATCGGTGTAAAAAACTATGAGAAACACCTAGATATCAACAAAATATCAAGGTGTATGGTGTTATGATGGCGGTGGTGATGATGATTATTTAATAGTGACATTTGCTTGCAGTTTTTTAAACAATACTTAAATTTTCAAACGTGTATATTTAAAGACTGAGGAGTGCTGTTTAGCCCTTTTGGATCCAGGGTTTACCTTGGCACAACATTTAACTTTTTGGTAGCTGTGAATATTCAAAGAAATCGATATCGGTGTAAAATACTATGAAAAATACCTATATCATCATAATTTATCATGATGTATGGTGTGATTATGATGGTGGTGGTGATGATGATTATTATTTAATACTGACATTTGCTTGTAGTTTTATAAACAATGCTGAAATTTTTAAACGTATATCTTCAAAGACTGAGAAATGCCGTTCAGTGCTTTTGGATCCAGGGTATACCTTGGCACGACATTTCACTTTTTGGTAGCATTTGCTCGAGTTACTTCAAAAAAAGTCAAAATCACTATCGGTGTCCCTATAAATTTTGAGGACTTCTCTCAATTCCTCATGGATCCCATCACCAGATCTACCATTTGATGACAATGGGACCAATCCAGGAGTCAATCCTTTACAACAAAAAAAGAATTTTGAAAATCGGTCCACAAACGGCGGAGTAATCGTGTAACATACACACAAAAAAAAAAAACATACACACGAATTGTAAACCTCCTCTTGTGTTTTGGAAGTCGGTTGATAAAGAGGAAAAGTTTGTTTGTTTGTATCGAATAGGCTCCGAAACTACTGGACAGATTTTGATGAAATTTGGCACAGATGTAGAGTAGACCACAGGGAAGGTCGTAGGCTTTTTATAGCGGAAAAATGTACGGTTTCTGCGAAATTAACTTTTGCGTGCACCAAGTCGCGGGCAACATTTAGTATTTAATATTTTAGTAATAGGTTAGGTTAGTAGTAGTAATTATCTCTAAATATGCTTAATTATGAATTAATTGTAATACAGGCTATATGTATACCTATGTAATATAAAAAAACCTAAAAGAAAACTGATGTGGAAGACCTATCCAATTTGGGCGAATTCCAATTTAAGGCGATTCTGAAACATGACTTTATACTTGTAGGTATAGGACAGTAGGTTAGTTTTTTGTTTGATTAATATCCAGTTAGATATTAGTTGTAATTAAGCAATTAAATTAAAATCATAATTTTAAATACTTTGTTTTTATGTAAAGTCCTCAACTCGCCTCAACCGCTACCGAAATAGTTATAAAATATGGTCCACAAGTTTGGTACAACGATCATGTGGTCGATCGATAATGATGCTGAGCTATCTATAATCTCTCAGCACTCGCACGCAGAAATTTGACACGCAAAATTTCAACCGAACGTGTCTATGAATCGTCGACAAAAGTGCTCCTGCCATCGAGAGTACCACCACCCCTCGACCGCAGTCGTAAATTTAGGGTTTCATAAAACCAGATCCGAGATAAGACACACTGTAGAGTCGGATCGAATGCGAACCTTCGAAATAGACAATAAAAATAATGTCACATCTGCGGTTGGATGCGAATTTGTCGTGTTTACATAAAATACGCCGCTCGATAGAGATCGAAAGTTTCGAGATTCACGAGAAAAGAGATGTTCTAGAAATGTATGAGGCATGGGCCAGCACTATGTACACTACATTGGAAATATGGGAAAAGAAAAAAAATATGGGAATTTCATAAAAATACAAAAAAAAGAAATTTGAAGAAGGGTACAAGCGTACAAAAATTATTTTTTGAAGAGTTTTTTATTGCGAGAACCCTATTTTTAGAGCGGCCATGACAGTTGTTTTACCTTGACTTTTGAAGTAGTTGACAGTTTTAGGAAGAGATATCTTCTTGAATGTCATACGTCTTTCTTTGTCAAAAGTCATATAATTGCCAAAATGACATTCTTTGGATGATTCTGATCTGATCCGCCATGTTTTATTTCACGTTGTGTTACTCTCCTTGACGAAGTTATTTTAAATGTACATTGAAACGAAGTGAAATTAAATAAAATAAAGAATAGGAAACAGCTACTATATTATGTAGCTATATTTACATATAGTGTACATAGTGCTGGCTCACGCCTCATACATTTCTAGAACATCTCTTTTCCGATAAACGAACGCGTCAGCAAACGCACTGGCTGCAATATGAAACCGACGAAAAAAGTTTTCAACTGTCAAGACTCACGAGGCCCACAAAGGCATTAAATAATTTTAACGAGTTTTTGAATTGTTCCTGCATTATAAGGCGTCTATTATGTTTTAGCCATAGTGTGGGTATTTGGGCGCCATTGTGGCTCGGTATTGACAAATAACTCGGATTCTCTGTAACAATAATGAAGGATTAGTAAAGTAGAGCGAGCGTTTTTTCTCTCGTCTGACAGAGATGGCGCCACGATACTATTATTGCGTTTATCCTTGTAAGGCGGTATGTGTTCTGTTGTGCTATTGAAGGTATTGTAAGTAAATCAAGTGCGAGAAAAACTCTGTGTTAGATGTCGAAATTCAATAATTCAGTAGCTACTTGAGATATGATATAAGCAAAAATAATATGGTTGTTTATATGAAAACAATATAAAGCGGCGTTAACCTAACTTGAACGATTCGCATATTCATTTTAAGAAAAAAAAAGTACTTTACATTAAATATTATTTACTTGAAATTTTACGACCTCTTGAGTGAGGTGAGTGTGTTGGTGCTCAAACCGGGGGTCACGGGTTTGAATCCCGCCGAAGGAACAAAAAGTTTTTCTGTATTTCTGGGTCATGTATATGTATGAAATATGTGTATAATATAAACGTATTAAACATATTTCCGTTGTCTGGTACTCGTAACGCAAGTTCTTCGAGAACTTACCACGGGACCAGATTGACGTGGTGTGAAGCGTCCATAGATATTATTATTATTATTAAATAATTACCTAAGCCACTTAAAGCTTAGTTAAAAATATATAAAGAGTTAATTAACTTATAGTTAATAAGAAAAGTGCGTGTGAAGGCAAAGCGATCAATTAGTGGCTCTACTTCCGCTAGAAAATGTTTTCAGCCTGAAACGAAAAGGTTATATTAAAGTTATTTGCCTCCTGATTACTACAATATACTATTATATTGTTTTATTACATTAACTTTCAGAAATATACTAATGATCATTAGGAGTAATTAAAATAAGAGAAGTAGGATTTTAACATTTTGTTATTTAATAAAAATATATTTTTTAAGGGACACGATAATTTTTTAGTAAAAATTTCATGTTATTATTGTACCCATCTGATGAAATTATTACTGTCAATACAATCAAGACATATTCCGTGTGATAAGTAGTCTGACACAAAAAGTACTCTGATAGTTTTATTTTTTGCTCAATTTGTTGAGTTCTTAGTAATCAAGGAACCCTTATAGTTTCGCTTTGTCTATCCGTCCGTCTAGACAGACGTGGACAGACGTCCACTCTTCTAATTTCTCTAATAATGAATATATTTGAATGAAGGTATAGTTACTATATTGTGTATAGAGTTCGTACCATAAAATATAGAGTGGTACCATAAAATAAATATTTTTTTCCCTTAACCTAATCGTATTATTAACATAATATATCATTTTGATGACCTCTGTATTTCAGTACTTTAGTGTGTTGGTGCTCAAGTCGTTGGTTGCAGGTTCAAATATTTTTTTCTGCGTTCCTATTTCATGGACATATTAAATAATATGTGTATAATGTAATTAAAATCTTACATAATATATGTATAGTAAAAATTAATAAATATACTTCCCGTTGTCTGCTCTCCGTAATACATGTTCTTCGGGTACTTAGCACGGGGCCAAATTAACGCGGCCAAGAGCATCCATAGATAATTATAAAAAAATATTTAATAATCTAACGTGTTACATACTTATATCTGATATCCTTGTTCCGCAAAAGGTATTTAAAGACGAGTTACAGAGACAGGCAATATCGGAGACATATATTTAAAGCCAGTAGATAGGGGTGCAATAATTTTGACAATGACTAGCGGTGGCGGCGTAGGCGCGGGGCGGGGGGCGGGGGGCAATCTGCGCACTAAATCACGGTACGAATAAAATTTATGGCGCCGAGATAAAAACTCGCAGCTTTTCTCTTTTCTTCCCCTACCGCGGCCGCTCCCGGAAAATCCATAGGGATTTTTCCAAGTGTTCGGGCGACGTGTGTGGGGTCGAAACGATTTTGTTTTATGCTTATTGCCTGTTCCGTTGTTTTGTTTATCTTGCACTGATAAGATAGTTTGATGCTCGTCACGATGACCCATTCCGTTGAATTTGATAAGGTTATAAAATACGCAATATTTTGTATTAGAATCTATTAATTTTCTCTGAAGATTACATTAGATATCAAGATAATATTATGATATATTATATATTCTTTCCGTCTCTCACGAGAACAATGTTAGGATGTTAAATTTCAGTTTGGTATCCGTTAGGTAACTGTAGGTATATTAGATAGGTATACATCAGTATGCCATAGAGCACGAATCATCTTACTCACTTTTTTATGAACGTTAATAATGAGCTTTACCAAAATTTTGACCACTCGTTATGAGCTGGACTCAATAAAAGCAGGTGTGTTAGACACAAAAGCACCAATATAAACCTGAGCTTTGTCCCCCACAAAAACTTTACATTGATGTCATGGCGATTGTCTTACTTATCAGTGCTCAATCAGTGTTTACATTATTGCGCTGGCGTGATCCCCGTCAAAATAATGTCCTTATTAGACGACAAAACGTTTCCACAGAACCATAAGCAAAAAATGACAAAAACATTCACGTCAAAGATTACTTAGAGCGAGGCCATCTGTGGATATTGAGACCATCTCACACGAGATAGCTTATCAGCCCATCTCAACTCAGATTTTGTGAAGAAAAAGCGAAAGAAAAGGACCCTATGAATAGAAGAGCCGTAGACTAGAGCGTACGCCACAATCGCATTAGGTCGGCGGCTGTCGAACTCTACGATGATTTGAATTTCTATTGTTTATGGTGGCAGACATGTGTCAAAGTTCGATTGGAATTTAAATTCGGCTTCTTTGTTATGTATGTTTTTTGTCGAGTTGTAAACACGGTACGGTGATGTTCCAATTTGGTTACCGATGTCTTGCCTTGTATCTATGACTTCTCATAATAAGATGATATTTCTGACATTGGTATGTTTGAATAATCACAAATCATATTCCAAGCGCGCCGCTCGATTAGTATTTCTTTTATCGTATATTTAAATATACAGTACTTAATTAGTATTATGTAGTCGGAATAGGTACTCGATGCGAACAATTAAGTATATTCGAAGCCAGCTAGGGAACAGTACAAAGCGGCCACCATTTTGTTCCGACACTTTTCAAAATTAGAACGTGACGGTTGCAAACGCTGGCAGCCAGAGACAATGACATGAAAAGGAAAAATATAAACGGCCCTATTTTAAACAGAGGCACTACAACATTTATATTTAACGACTGAGTTCATAGGATTGTAGTATCGTTTTTCATGCCACTAAATGTTTGAAGGTCGAGAATCGCGTGAGGTTGCGGCGTTTGTTGGGCCATTGTGGTGTTCCACCGTGTTAATTTAAAAGTGCGTTCTTGAACCCTTTCAGAGGCATTGTATCTTTGTGCGCTTTGTACGGGAGATGGTTTATCTGCCTCGCGGGGTACATAAGTGCTGTTTTTTCATTCCGTAATGCTTTTACATTTCAAAGGGGTTAAATGTTATTCAGTCTGGCTGCCCGTATGAAGTGAGTGGGTGTCGCGATCGTTGAGAACACGTCTCATTTGCCTATGTTTTCAATACAAATTATAGAATTTTACACGGGTATTGCACAAACGAGAGAGCTTGTTTACTTTTTAATCCATGTTTTGAGCGAATGAAGGGTTAAAATAAATGAATGTTTCTAATTGTCGAGTAACATTAGGCTTACTTGGATTTTGAAATGAAATCTTTGTACCTACATATCAATATGTGCATTGACAAGGTAAAATTGTTTTACTGTGAATGACCTATTAATAAGAAAGGAGACCGTTTTAACTCTAATGACCTACTGATGATGAAATAGATCATCATTTTTTAGTTATTACTTGGTGAAAATAATTTAAAATTTTGCAGATTGCTGTGGATTAGTGGGTGGCCGAAATCATACTATCAGGCGATTTGTCTGCTTTTTTGCCGATCTTTTTTCATAAAACTATAATAAATAATAATAATTATTGTAGTTGCTGCTATTTTATTCATAAAACGACCAACAAGCTTTATGTAATTATTAGAGTACCTAGGTAGATACAAAAAGTTTAAGCTTATTTAGTCTTAAAAAACATTATCTGCTTAGAGCTACTAAACCAAAATATACCAAAAATTCAAAATTGAAATCTTTAAAGAGGAACAGACATTTTAGTATTAAACGCTAGATATAGTTAAGATATCTGTTTGTAACTTTAAATTTAACAGCTTTTCACTAAATGCATAATGCATATATACTTATATGATTAAACGGTTGGTATTAAGGTACAATAAAAATCACTGTTTAAAATTTTTGCCTCTGAGTCGGTTTGTTTGTCCCGACTAATCTCTGAAACGACTGAACCGATCTTTCTTTCTTCTGGGACTTTCACTGGCAAATATATTTTACAGTGGCAAATATATATTATAAGGAGTAACTTAGGCTATTTTTTAGGGATCCGTTTAAAAAATGGAACCCATTTCCGTTATTTCTACGCAAACGAATTCGCGGAAACCAATTAGTTTTAATACTAATTCTATTAGATTATTAAAAAAAGTAAAAACAAAAATGTATTACATACTTAAGTATAAAAATTAATTTGAATTCATATTTTAATGTCTAGAATTGAAATTAAAATTAACATATAAACATACCTACCTACACCTATTTATTATAATCATGGACTAGATACATACTGGTAAACTATTTGTGAAGGAAAGTTATAAGTGTATGTAGGTATTAAAAGGATTTAATGGGATTTCAATTATTATAATTATACATATTATTTGTTATTTTATGTAGATTATATTATAGAGTTTTAGGCAAACGTAGTGTAGGACGTCCTGCGGCACGATGGACCGACGATTTGAAGAAGGTGGCTGGCAGCGGATGGATGAGGGCTGCCCAAGATCGGGATGGTTGGCGCTCATTGGGGGAGGCCTACGTTCAGCACTGGACGGCGATTGGCTGATGATGATGATGATGATGATGATTATAGAGTTTGGCGTAAACAACATATTATTAAGCTCAACTCTATGTTTTCATTGGTTTAGAATACCCTAATGTTGCTTATTTGGTGTACCTACACTTAATTTGAGCTGAAAAATTTTGTCAAATTAAATGTTATAGGTACCGACAAAGTTTTAAATTTCCATCCCACAAAGGAGGCGATTATAAAATAAATCCATTTACATTGTTACAAGCGAACGTGTTGGCTACCATTTGTAGTTGGTACCTACTTAGCTATATTATGTTTAGGTACCTAGTACCTACCTACTATGTTATATGTAGATCATACTTATCATTTATGAACAGAAGATATCAAATATATTAATCTTCTTCTTTCAGTGCCTCTCCACTACTGGAGGTTGGCAGTCAGCTCTGAGTACCCCTTTATGTCTTTCGCCAGGCGGAACAGGTCTTCAACGCTGCCTATACTGGTCCATTTTCTTATATTCGAGAGCCACGATGTCCTTCTCCTTCCGACGGCTCGTTTCCCTTCAACCTTTCCCATCATGACCACTTGAAGCAGTTGATATCGCTCGTGACGAAGCACATGTCCCAGATATGCAACTTTTCTTCTCTTGATAGTGGCCATGAGATAAATATGTTAATATGTGAAGCAAAAACTTTCAGTACAGTTTTAAACGAATTGTTCAACTGGAGGGGTACTGATATTTACCTTTTTTATTTTTAAAACACTTATAAATAATAATAAATAAATACCTAAATCTTTATTTCAAACAGTTACTTACAGTCCATTTGATTTATAAGTAGGTAGATTAGTAACCATTTTTCCTTAGAAGCTATGTTAGTAGGTTAGTAATTATTTGAAATACTCAAACTTAAAAGTTAAATTAATTTTATACCTAGGTACCTATACCTATGATTTTGAGCAATTTTGTAATTTTTCATAAACTCCTAACATATTAGTTAATGGGTAAGTCCAGTTTAAACTTAAATATGTACCTATTATTGCGGACAAGAGTAACTCGGTAGTATTTGTATTTTATATCGTAATCAAATACCTATATTACATGTTATATATGTCACCGTAAAATTGTAAAAACCGTTAGATTGTAAAAAAAAACGAATGATATTGTAAAAATATATCGAAAGATTAAAAACTATATATTTATAATCTAACGAAAAATAATGTGTTAAATTATAGGCAGTACATTCACGTCGGAAGTCTATCAACTTTTACAATTTCACTAGTTTTATTACAATCTAACAGTTTTTACAATTTTACGGTGACATATACAATACAAATCATAGCAGCTCAGCATTTTAGTTGATTTAGCAATAAATTGCAAGGTGTACGAAGTTACGAACCGTACATAGCTTACTTCACTTTCTTTTATACCCTAGGATATTTTTAATTTTCATTTTTAGTTGATTCTTAGATTTGTTCTAATAAAAATGTATTAACTGTTAACTCATTGAGTAACTATTCTGTCAAAATGTAGTAGGTATTTTATAAAATTCATTGTTTACAGATAGAGTTCATAATGTAGAACTAAGATGAAAATCTGAAATAATGCGCAAAGAATATTTCAATTCTGTACTTATGTTGATATTGCGATAAGATGGATGTTAAAAGTAATAACTTAAATGTGCATCATAAGCGAAGTTAAGCTTTTACAGCAATTCATAATAAAATACAAAAATGCGTCCATTGTGAGCGTCGTCCGCCATCCATCAACAGCGGCGCGGGACTGACGCACACCACTGCATGCGCCCGCCCAAAAAGAGAAAAAGAAAATTTTAAAAGGGAACACTCCCATCGGCGCGATAGTCACGCCTCTACTCGCCGCCCGCGCCGCGTCTCTACCAATGGCGGCGCGCGGCCCGCCGGCGGACCCGAGCGCGCCCGAGCCCGCCCGAGCGCGCGCTCACAACAAAAAGTCATACGACGAGTTTAGTGTCGGGTCGCGTCCCAACGACGCCGCTTCACGTGTCGGACCGTACTCCACCGCGCTTGCGCACCACTCAGCTCCACCAAAACATAACTAACCCCAAAGATACTGTGAGCAGTGATATATTATTATAAACATATATGCAAAATGTACGTTACGGGATGGAGCGAATGATTTTTGTGTGTATTTCTATCTGCTCTACATTTGAAGTGATTAAAAGTGATAGTGAACGATTATTGAGTGATAACATACAGTTGAGGACAATTGAGGTAAAGTGCACTTAATTATATCAAGGTAATTGATAAAATATAGTAGCTTTATATTTAAGATAGGAAAAATCAACAGTCTATTAAATATCGTTTTTATTATCCTAAATATATACTGTAAATTACTATAAAATATTTTACTAAGGCCGCAGGAAGTATAAATTAAATCGAATATATAGCTTGTTAGATTATACGCGAAAAAAATATTTTTTTTTCATAAAAAAAATTAAATGTGTAAAATATTAAATATTTTCCATATTTTATTACATTAATATAAATATATAGTATATTTATAGATTTATTTAGTGGTAATATCAATATTGAAACTCATGTGGTCATTGTGATTCCGACGGGTACATAACATTTTATAAGCCGACGTTCATAATTTATGGAAGAAATAACTATATTTTACTAAAGAAGTATTTAGCTATAAGTATCAATACTTCATATAAATTATAATAGTGTATAACAAAGTAAAATTTATGTACACTGAGTACTATATAAAAAAATATATTATTATGTAGAGTTCGAATTTGTAGGGTTTATTGACGCTAATTGGTGCATTTATAAAATCTCTTTGACATCTTTGTATCACAATATCATCACAGTATACTAAAATACCGTAAATAAAGGTTTATACTATAAGTATATTATTCTTATAATCAAATAAGAAATTACAAAAGATTATAAATATTGTCTTCATAAATTTCCCTACAAAAGACTTAAACGGGCTCATTATAATACTTTTATTTTTTAAATAATAATATTCTATTTGCTGTTTTTATAATGTTATAGTATTATAGTATTCAAACTATCTAAATGTTAGGAAATAAATCATAATATTTAATTTCATAAAGCAAAACATTTTTTTTATGTAGAGAACGCTGTATATTTTCTTTCTTAGAAGTTTAATATCGAGTATAATAGTAAATTTAATATTTTAATACAGTTGAAATAACTAATCTATACTAATATAATAAAGAGGAACAGTTTGTTTGTTTGTTCGCATCGAATAGGCTCCGAAACTACCGGACCGATTTTGATGAAATTTGGCACATATATAGCATAAACCACGGGGAAGGACATAGGATACTTTTTATCACGGCAAAACGTACGGTTCCACGAGATTTTCTTGTGTCGCGCACGAAGTCGCGCGCAACATCTAGTAAGTTATAAAAGGATTAAATAATATCATCATATTGATCATCAGATTTACTGTCTATCTATTAGATATCTCTCTTTTCAATTAATACTGATAGAGACATTCATCTAACTTAAGAAAAATACCACATATTATAATATGGTGTGTAACAGTGCTCATTGATAGGAAGGTTTCGTCTCTTTAGGTACCTAGCATTAGTATTAACTAAGTAACCGAACTATCCACAAAAAATTTTCGTTATTATATTAGTCAAACTTTGCATATGGAATAATATTAGTAAAATTTTGCATAAAAATGCATTGTATGTTAGTGTTTAAAATTCTCGTCCAGTATATTATATATTACTTAGGTATATAGAATATATTTGTGGCATCTGTTTAAATCAATGTCAATGTCGTTCCGTACGATCCTGCATTTTGTTTTTGGACGTCCGCCATGACAGTTGTTCGAAATTTGAATGCGATCCGAGATGCGCGAACGTTATCGATAAAACTATCGATAAGCATACGTACCTATTGTTTCCGCCGGACATGCGTAGTATCCTGTGGAAAATTGTTGCCAGGATAAAAAATAATCAACGTGGATAAAAATCAGCTTATAGAGTTCAAAAGTTGTGACTTGTGGGTAACATCTTTTTATTTTTTGTAACATTTTGTATTGTTGGGTATCTTATAATAGCGCTACTAAGCATTATTAATTTCAATAAGGCTAAACACACTGTCACCACCTTCATTATAAACGATAATTCACACGCTATTACCTAAAATAAAATAAAAAATGACCGTCCTAAAAATAAAATTCTCGGAAATAATGGCGCGGTCGGTAATCAATAAAAAGAGAATCATATCGTAATAAATTATTCAATCGTTCGTTTTAAAGGCATCGATCAGAGTGTTCAGACGGTGGAAGTAAGGCGGAGTGACGCGCTTGTTACTGTTGCAAGGTTATTGATTTTGGGTTCTCTACTCATTCTTTTTAAGTTTCTTTTACGCCTACCTTAATATTAGCGTAATTCCCTGTGTTACATATTTTAGGTTTTTACTTTTATAGTTTTAATAGTTTATACTGAAACTAGCTTTTCCTGCGGCTTCGTCCGCGGAAATATAGGAGGAATCCTATAATATCCCACAGGAATACTGTATATTTTAGGGATAAAAACTTATGTTTTAATCCAGAGCAGAGCCTGAGCTCCTACCATATCAAATTTCATCGAAATCCGTACAGTAGTTTTTGCGTGAAAGAGTAACAAATATCCATTAATCCATCCATCCTCACAAACTTAAGTAGTAGGATATTATTTGTGTAATCGGGTGGGATAAGACAGTCAGTTGTTTGTTGATTGCTTGGATATTAGATTGGTTAGTTATAAACTTAACTAAATATATATACGAATATAATTTTAATAGCTAGTTATATATTTTATCCTTTATTCCTTTTTTTTACCCTTTGACATGGAAAATGGAAACAGCCATTAATCTCTACATATTTTTTAAATGAAGGATAATAATAAAAAAATTATAATAACTTACTAGCTTTTGCCCGCCGCTCCGCCCACGTAAATACAGTTTCCCTCGGGAATACTGTACTTTTTCGGGATAAAATGTAGCCCATATGTAATCCAAAGAATAAATTCTGCCATATTGAATTTCATCGAAATATGTAAAGCAGTTTTTGCGTGAAAGAGTAACAAACATTCATCTATCCTCACAAACTTTCACATTTGGCTAAAATCTAAAAACAAAAAAAAACTGCGTGTCTTTTGAATTTTAAAATACTTATTATACCTAGCGTGTAGTTAACTACCTATATTCATTAACATAAAAGGATGAAGTAAACCCGTCTCTAACAATGACCATAAAATTTGTTCCATTAGAATTATCTTAATTAATATGTTGAATGCATTTTTTTTGTCTAATTTATTTTATTCTTGAGGTCATTAACGTAAATGATTTTAATAGGATGTTTTAAAACACTTGATTATTTTGAAGGTCAGCATAGGTGCATGGTTACAATTAATAGAGGAATTATATTATTATTAATGTTACTAGGAAATACGGGGTATTTTCTTGACCTTATTTAGGTCGACAAACTGTGTAAGCAGTTTTGTTGGTCATATGTTATTTTAGTTTTAATATATTTAATAATAATAAATTAAAATACGTGAGTAGATATTTTGCTTCATATTTACCTCAGACCTCATAAGCAGTTATGGTATGTATTAACTAGGTCTCTAGCTTCCTACATCAAATAAAATATATCCTAAACACAAAGTATGAAATAGTTTGGCTAATGTGTGTTAAAAAAAATTAAATAACCCCCAATTGTCAAACAGCGAGCTTATGATGATGAATATAGCTAGGAACACTCTAGATCATGTTAGTTTTCATACAAAAAACTACATCAAAATCAATTCATCCGTTTATGAGCTACGATGCCACGCACACACACAGAGACAGACAAACACGTTAAACTAATAACACCCCTCTGTATAAGTCGGGGTTTAAAAATAGTTCATCGTTATTTTGAACCACCAAAGTCGTATTGGCCAGTAATAAAGTTAAGAGTTTGTAACGGAGGGTTTATCTTGATAAAGACGTGATACTGTCCGAGTTTTTTCTTTTTTTTTTCTTTTGTCCGAGTAGAGCCTAAACGACCGGAGGCCGAGGAGTCAATTAAGATAATTGAAAGTTGGTCTAATACCGAAACTAAACGAGTTATCTAACATGTTAAAATTTCATTACTTACTTGTTAACGATATTTTCATCATCATGAACCATTAACTTATTGAAAGCCTCTTGAAGCATATGTTTTTTGTCTGTGAAAAAAGTTTACTTAGGCGTATGTAAATTTACATAAGTTTAGTAGCTTATCGTGATTTAATGCTCACGCAAAATTATCCTGGTTTAAAGTAATTTATGTTGGAGTAACAGCATTCGTTACCCAATGTGAATAGGTAATAAGCTTTGCTATGAACTTTGATTTATTTATCTCAAAATTAAATTATAATTAACGTTCATTGCCTGAAGATTATATTAAATTTAACACGTTTAGAAAATTTTCAAAAAAAGAAAAAAGCTAAAAAGTAAGAATACTAACTTAAAGTTGTTACAATATGTTAGTATATGTATTAGCATATTGGTTACCATATGGTAGAATGTTATAGTGTTTATAAATACTTTAATAGTCTCTTACACTCCTATTTAATGATTTTTGACTTCAGTATCTAATTGATTTCTCGTGTGATAGCACACTTTAGGAATGAGGTGGCCCTCTGCAAGTCTACTTCTTTATACTATTGTCATCTTCCTATGTAGTTTTAGTTATAACATTGTTACATACCTTTTCTTATTAATTGCCAAATTTTTTAAATAGTAAAATAAAAGATGGCCCCGCGTGAGTTTCTAATGCCGGTTTTTCCCGCCGGCTAGTTCCTGAACCGATGGTAGGTAATAAAGACATGATGAAGACTTGAAGTTCATGTAGATTAAATACTTTTTTTTAATAAAAAAAAATACTTTAAACAAATAAATTATTGTGGACGTAACCACATTAATCAATATGGCTTATTGCTTCTAGATTGAATTCTCGATATCACTTCACAACACTAGCTCCTTAATATAGTCGTTTCTTTAAAACTAATAAAGGGAATAAATTAGGGCCTGGGCACGTATATTAATCGATTTCGATATGTTTGTCCTGCTCACTGCATATACAGATGGCACATATTATATCAGGGCGCTTATCAGCGTATCGACTTGTGGGCAATCAGCTGTGATTTATAATGTGAAATGTGCTACTGCGTACCGATCATGATTCGATTCTATCGATTAATTTTAATTAACATACAGAATTTAATTCAATGTTTGACTCCGTGTTTGAAGATTACGTTTGGCTTAATGTATAAACATAATTTATGCTGTAAAGTGTATATATTGCTATAATAGTATGCAAAGTAGTTAATGATTTTTATGAATATAATAATTTTTTAAATCATTAATTGAGATTTTTTAAATCAAATATCATTATAATTTTTTAAATCATTAATTGAGTACCTACTTGTCTCTATTTTCTGGTAAAACAAAAAAGCTCTTTTTATATACCTACCATTTTACATTTTATGTATGTAGATACAAAAACCATTTAGTAGGTACGGTGCACTATTAGAATCTAAAAGATTTTTACCTTGTCTTATGACAGTAAAAAGATGCAAGAGTATTTTAACAACGTTACTTAAATTAAAGTTAATTTATTTAGATTTTAATTACCGGGAAAATTTTAAACAAAGAAATAATTCAGATTTTAAATTCAAGAGCTGCAATTAGTGTCCGATCAATTAAAAATTTGCTTTGTTTAGTGATATCTTATCGCTAAATTATAAGGAATGGAAAAATAAGTAGGGACCTACCGCGATAGCATATCTACAAATCTAATTTTTAGTTGATCACTTGATATCAGTGAAATCGCTCGTGAAACAATAAAGTATTAAATCAAGGTAAGCTAAAATGTTAACCTTATTTAATTAGGGGTGTTTCACAATCACCTAGTGTCAAATAATACTTAATTATAGCCTCCGTGGTCTAGTGGTTAGAGCATTGGCTCTTGACTAGGAGGTCGTGAGTTCAATTCCCGCATTGGAACAACAAAAATGTTGTTTCCAAGCTTGGTTAGGATAATGCAGGCTGATCACCTGATTGTCTGACAAGAAAGATGATCCATGCGTCGGATGGGCATGTAAAAAGTTGTCGTGTCGGTCATCCGTCCCACTGGATTATGAGAGTAAAGGAAGAGAGTATAAAATGACTCCTGCGTAACTGGCCTGGTTTCAATGAAACCGGCAACCGTCACCGATATCGGTGTGGGGAGTTAATAGTGTCGAATAGCTTACCCGGCAGTTTTGTCGCTGCTTACATTATATCGAGTGACAGGGACGACATGCAGTTTAGCTATCTCACACTAATTATTAGAAGTTTGTGAACCGGACTCTAAAAGTGCCTAGGTAACCTAATTTTGCTCGTAGTTCTAGTAGATTTAAAAAATAAATATAATCACTAAAACATTTATCTGACCGGGATTGGATAAGCGGCTTGATATAATATGTACCATCTATATATGCAGTGAGCAGGACAAACATATCCAAATTTCTGAACAACGCAGAAATTACATATTATATACCAAACTGCCAATCGGACTGACGAATTGGGATATATTGTTGTTACACGACAAAAGTAAAACATATTATTTAACTTAAAAATGCGACATTTTTATGGATAGGATCTAGCTACTAGCTAGATTGATTTTTCTCCCCTAAAACTCCCAGCATAGATAGTAAATTTCTGTAGATAAACTATTTAAATTTCTGTCTATTTAAACTACCTTATAAGGCATTTTTACACAAAACAATCTGCATGGAGTCTCTGAAAACCAGAAACCATCAAGCGGGTCACTCAAGCGACCGACTTATTCTTTTGTATTTAAAACACCCAATCAGTGATACGATTTGGAAAACATTCTTAATTAGTTTTTTCCACGTGTATATTTAGACACAAGCCAATGGTTTTGGTAACTGTTGTTGTGGTAACGAATGTTTGGTTTATTTTGATTTAAATCTACTGTTTTCATTGTGCGTCTGACAAAAAAAAAAAAGAAAATTTACAAAATAAAACATATAAAGTTTTGACTGACTTTGCAAAATAGTTGAATAACCAAAATGGTATCCTGAAAGCGTTATCTATACTAATATATTACGAGTATTATAAATAGGACAAATTTTCTTGTGTGTTTGTTTGTATTGAATAGGCTCCGAAACTACTGGACCAATTTTGATGTAATTTGGTATAGAGCAGACCATGGGGAAGGACATAGGCTACTTTTTATCACGGGAAAGTGTACGGTGAAACATGTAGTTAGATGATATGAACATAAGTTTATGATTTCTGCCTCAAACCTAAATGCTCTTATCTACTTTTATGCCAAACTAAATCAATGTTTTATACTAATGCATCATTCGGGTTAAAAAGCCTATCATCTGTTACGTATCAATTTAATTATTAACAATAAATATGACGTTATTTAATTATGTAAATATTCAATATATCTCGTTATGGTGATATCTCGTAATACAAATTTTATAGATTATCGCTCAGTCTCTGTTTAGCTTAACCCATTCATTAAAAATTAAATTAAATTTTTATTTATGTAAACCTTTTGATAATAATAATAATAATCATCATTAATTATTCACCCAGAGCTTAAATGTAGATAACAATTTCAATATTACAGCAGTTAATCAACATCACAATACAAAAGTAAGCTTAGGGCTTAAGAAACACGACACTATTTCGTAAAGTCCTGACTTCGAAACTATTATTATGTGATGTCGGAGTCAGTGATTCCTTGTGTTGAAGCATATTATAAATTCATTTATGTGCTATATATTTTAAATTGTAATATTAAGCTAAACAGACTATAAATTTCAGTGAAAAGAGTACCAGGCCTAAATAATTAAATATCACGATACTCGCTAGTGATATTTCAGAGCAATATCAAGTCCGGATTTTCCGGTAGCCAAAATCTTGCCCAATTTGGCATGCCGCCAGTTTTACTGTGACGTCATCTCGCTAAGTCTAGCCCATCGACCGCACCGGTACGTCTGAGCTATGGACCGGGATCCCAGGTTCGCCTGACTAGTGACTACAAACAACCTTACTGATAAAATTTATATACGGATCCCAGAACCGCCTGATTATAATTACAGCCTTACTTTTAAATAATAGCTGTTGTCCGCCTGCGTAAATACTATATCCCTCGGGAACACTGTATTTTTTCGGGATAAAAAATAGCCTATGTTTTAAAGCCTAAATTTACTACTAAGATTCCAAATATCATCAAAATCCGTTCAATATTTTTTCCGTGAAATAGTAACAAACATCCATCCATCCATCCTCACAAACTTTCACATTTATAATATTAATAGGAAAGATGTATTTACTATTTAGTAGTAGGTACATATTTGTATGTACAATGAACAAATATATGCAAACCCGCTAGTTTGTGCGGTCAAATCCTAGGTAGGTGCAAGGCGCCAAAATAATGAAAAACATTTACTAGCTTAATTTTTTGATCTGATTCTTACCGTGTATGTTAAAGTAAAATTTACACTCACTTATTTTTATGTTGTTGTTTAAATAAAACAAAATCATCCACCTGGCAACAAAAATCTTTCAGCTCTGTCCATGATACGTTATCGGAATGTAACTAAATTGAGTACAATTTTCCGCAACTTTAGCGTCTTGCACCTAAAAATTCGCTCACTAACTTGCGAATAATATGCATACTAGTTTATTATTTATTTCTTATTATTATTTAATTAAATTTGGTATGGTAGTAGTTTAAGTCCTGGATTAACATATAAGCTACTTTTTATCGCGAAAAAGTACGGTGTTCCCGTGGGATGCTGTATTTACGCAGGCGGAGCCGCGGGCAAAAGTTAGTAATACAATATGAATACTGTTGCCCGCCGCTCCGCCCGCGTCTATACAGTATCCCAGATGAACACATAAATTTTTCGGGAATAAAAGTAGTCTACGTTTTAATCCAGAGCCTAAACTATTACCATACCAAATTTCATCGAAATCCATTCACTAGTTTTTGTGTGACAAGATAGGGATCCCTTTATTTCGCATAATTTTGTCATAATTTCATTTGGTATACCTCACTTGGCATAATTTTATTAAGCATAATATTACTTTGGCATAATGGTTTCTTGGCATACTACATCATTAGGCATAAATATCATTTAGACTAATATTTTTTGTCCTAATTTAATAAGGCATAACTCGTAAGGCATAATTTTTCTTGTCATAATGGTACTTTGGCATAATTATTTTTGGCATAAACTCGTTAGGCACATTTTTTTGTCATAATAAATTCAAGGCATTCTGTCACAAGACACAAATGTGCATAAAATGAAAGGACATAATGAAGACACGGTTAAGGTAATTTAACGCATATTTATGAAACATTAAAAGCAGGTATTACACTCATTATACCTAGTGTAACATGAGTAACAGTAGGTTAAGTTGCGGCGGGGTGACCCTTGGGCCACCCGTAAGCCGCTAACATGTTTAAAATAATTAATACGAAAGGTTATTTAATGCAAAAACAAAACTTACTTTATTCTTAAGTGCATTGGGCTTGTGGTTATGGCTCGGCATGTTCTTAGACAGCAGTTCGTGTTGTTTGTCCGAGTTTAATTTCGTAATCAGTCGAAAATTACAATTATAATTGTTATTTCGTCTTAACTCGCACATCCAGTAGAATTTATCATTCATTAGTATGTGAAAACAAAATTCTACAAAGAAGTATGCGTAAATATAACAGTATGCTTAAATATCATTATGCGTAAATATATTTATGCTTTTTAATATTATGCATAAAAAGATTATGTTTAATTAATAGTATGCGTAAAAAAATGTATGCCTTACAATAAGTATGCCTAACAATTATTATGCTTTTAGTAATTATGCGTAAAAAATATGCTAAGAAAGTTATGACAAATGATTATTATGCGAAACTACCATTAGGTCAAATGAAATTATGCCAAGTAAAATTATGACATATGATTTTATGCGAAAAAATAGGGAACCGACAAGATAACATACAGTCGCGTGCACTAATATAGATACATTGACAAATTTGCAATAATATGTCAACGTAGAATATTTCAAAAATATGTACACCATGTTATATTCACAATGATATAACCAAAAAAGTGTTTCAAAATTATGAATACATTTTTTTCACAATGAAGTGAACAACAGTTTTTCAATGAATAGTAAACACCCCCAGAGCTATAATTATGTATACGTGACAATGTCAATAACATGTAAGCATTGTTTTTTTCAATATAATGTCAACATTAATTTTGTGTTTCCGAAAATACAAAACACAATCAATGTCAACAATAATTGTATCATCTGTGTGGCAGTAGTTAGTGCTCAAGCCGTTTCGATGGCAAGCCGAATATGAGTTTGGATGGACATGACGAAACCATAATGCCAGAAAAGTGTAACATTGCATGGATATGTGTATTTACTACGTCGACAAAGTGTTAAAATAAATTACGAAAAATAAATTTTGGGGGCACCTCCCCTACAGTAAAGATTACAACTGGCGATCGTAAGTATTGGCGTTCGAAATTCAAAATAACAGTCGTTTTCTTCATTTTTCACTAAATAACTATAACATTATGATGTCACAACTATGGTGACCGATCGTGGCGCGTCCATAGTCATGTGATTTTTTTTAATTTTGCCAATTTTCAATTGTTTATAATTAATTGAACTTTTTTAAAGTATTGGCATTAAATATCATTTTTATTTTTATTTACAGTTATATTTTATTCTAAAACTTTTTATAATAATAGCTTTTGCGCGCGGCTCCACCCGTTTAAATACATTATCCCGCGGGAACACTACTTTTTAGGATAAAGAGGTTACAGACAGACAGACAGACACACTTTCGCATTTAATATATTACTTTTAAGTTTTATAAATTATAATATTAGTACTTATAAATATTATATAAAGTTTTAAAATATAAATACATAAAACAATATATTTTTTTATTAAATTCCCAATTCTCTTCTTTTCGGTTTTGTTGTCGTCAGAATAAGGAGTAGGTTGTATGTGTAGATCGTAGGTGTAGGTGTAGATCGCAGGTGTAGGGTAGGGATTGAAAGAGATTTTTTACAAATTTTGAATTAATAACCGTAAAAAAATTACTGAATTACTGATCAGACCAGTGGCAGTTGCTTACTACCTTTCATCAACTACGAACCCCCTTATTGTCAGACAGTGAGCGAGATGATGATGAATTATACCTAAAAACTCTCTCGATTATGTCAACTTTCATACAAAAAAAAACCGCATTTAAATTGGATCTTTCGTTTAGGAGGTACGATACCACGGACAGACACACAGACAGACAGACAGACAAACGCGTCAAAACGGGTTAAAAATGAATGTATACATCGTATTGCAACCTACACCGATTACATTTTTTTGACATTTAAAAACATATTATCAAAGTAAAAAGTGCTATACTTTTAAGAGTGTGTACATATTAATGATACAATTATTGTTTCCATTGTAATGAAATTGTGTCTTACATTTTTGGAAACACAAAAATTAACGTTTACATTATATTGAAAAAAAAAATGTTTACATGTTATTGACATTGTCACGTATACATAATTATATCTCTGGGGGTGTTTACTATTCACCGACAAACTGTTGTTTACTTTATTGTGAAAAAAATGTATTCATAATTTTGAAACACTTTGTAGGTTACATCAATGTGAATACAACATGGTGTACATATTTTTGAAATATTCTACGTTGAGATATTATTGCAAAATTTGTCAATGTATCTATATTAGTGCACGCGACTGTACATCCATCCACACATCCATCCATCTATCCATCCATCCTCACAAACTTTCACATTTACAATATTAGTATAACTATATATAATATTTTATCAGGAAGGCGGGCCATAATATTTTCATGTGCAACTTTACTTTGTCTGTGTCGCTCGCTACAAAAGTAAGCAGCAACAAGCTGTACTTGTAATAAGACTTTGAAACAGGCCTAAATATCATGATTCATCGACATATCACTCGTTTTTAAAATCAATTTTTAACTTTTTTTTATATTTTTTAACTTTAAACTCGGCTCTAATTAGTGAAGAGAAAATAATTGTTAACTGAACCACGCACCATGACGCTCTGTGATTAGAATTTTTCACAATGCATACAAGTTCCAGGGAAAAATGTAAAGTCTTTTGAAAAAGATTACGTTTTACCGCCATGCTTAAAGTTTGAAGTGTGAACTTGTCGAGTAATATAAAAGGTAGTATATAATTATTGGCATAAAATCTATCGTATGTAAGGTAATCTTCATAAAAACAAAAATCCACAACCTTCATAAATTATGTTTAAAAAAAAACTTTACATAAAAAGTTTGTTTCCTGTTTGTTTATGTTTATCTATGATCATTTCATGTGATTCAAATTATAAGACTATTGTGAAAAATTCACTCTAACAAAATAATATATTATACCTAGTACATATTACCTAAAATAAAATATAGTGCCCAAAAATATTTAGCTAGTATACGTGAAGCAAAACTTTATACACCTTTTTACGTAAATTATACAAACGGAGGAATATGAAATTTGGCACAATTAACGTTTATACTATGAGTGAGGAGCGAACTGTAGTAATATTTTTTCACAATACATAATGCTTAGAAATATATTAAATAAATAAAAACAACGTTACACACTACCTCAGATTAATAAAATAATAACTCACATTATCATGCGTTTGATACAAGTTTGTATTATGTTGACGGTTTGTCAATCTGTCTTTGACATTCAATAGATAATATTTACATTTTTAACTTTTTATTTTTATATCTTAGAGGCAAAAGAACCCTTATAAAGTTGAAACTTAATAACTTCGACTACTGGACGACTACAATATTATAAATAAATGAAATTACTTTTGTTATGGCACCGGTACACGCTTTGCAAGCAGGGATCCATGGGTGCAGAGAAAGCGTAAAATCTATCATAATAGGTACTAGGTAGGTAGGTACTCTACCAAGTCATTTATTCTCATATTAGTAGATATGTCGAGTAGTAGATTTAGATGGATATATAGATATATACAGTGCTCAAATATCATTTAACTCGTAAATCACACCTAAAATTATTGACCACATTGAGTTTTGATTTATTGAACAATTATTGATATTTATTTGGAGCATGAATTGTGATAATCTAATCGCGGACAATCTGTAGATTCTTGACGTATCTTATCTAAATACATATTAATAGTGTATTTAATATTAAATGTTTCACACGATAGGATCCTTGGTCATATAGACGTATATTAATTAACTTGGTCATAGAAGTAGATTAATTGTTTCTTTTACTGATTTTTGTGGTAAAGTTTGCGCTGGTGAAGAAGTAATACGTGATCAAAATTATATACTTGGTACCTAACTACTTGTAGCTACAACAAATTGTGGAACCTATCTACCTAAATGTATATAAAAAAATATTATCTCTTATTCAATTTCTTTAAATCTTTAAAAGGTTTTCCTATTACTCAGTTCTACATGAAAAAGAACACGTAAATATATTCAAAACAGCATTTTTTTGTTTCAATTAGGAGAGATGAATGTGTAGATACAAGTTTAGATATATCAGTATTTAGAAGTAATAAAAATCAGTGCTCAGTGTGCCAACACGGCTTAATGCGCGTGTTATCGCGCGTATCGAGTGCCTGCGTCGTATCAGCTCATAAAATTGGTACCGTATCGGTATCATACACGGTTGCGATAACGATAACTAACCCGCTTTATCTTAATTGATTGTCTATTTTTGACACACACCGACTCATTACCGTACGAATTGCGCTTTGAAGTTGCACATAATTCATGTTTTTTTTCAGATTCGTGCGGAATGAGACTATCCCCGTCGCGTACTTAGCACCGAGGCCTGCTCCCGGTTCCCGCGTGGACTGAGATGCAGACAGGGAGGACTTAAAGCGCGTGCGGATAAACGAGATGCATGGTTTGTGAGGTCGGCGCCGCGGTCATGGACATGAGCGGAGAGGGCGGCGGCGCGGGCGCGGCGGGCGGGCTGCAGCAGCGCTGGTACGACAGCCGCGTCAACGGCAGTCCCGCGGCCGCCGACGTCGGCTCCGACGCCAACGGCGACGGGTTCTTCCACTCGCCGCTGGAGGGCGGCCACCACAGCCGCGCCCGCTACTACCACCAGCAGATGCACGGGCCCTACTCGGCCGCGGTCGGCTCCCATGGTGAGTCTCTCCTCGATATTAGCTCCTATTAATTACGAGGCCTCGGCCGCGGTAATGGCCACATTACTCACCGCCGGCCCCTCGTAAATAACCGCCATTTAAATGCACCGGCGAAAGAGCAGAGCGACACTCGTAATAATAATTAAACATATTAAGATTTAAATATTCCGCAAAATGACAGCGTTTAAGCGAATCGGCGGCCGGCGGCCGTATCTTATCGCGGATCGGACGATATCTCTCGAAACCTCGGCGATTAATTCGAGGGACCGGAGAAGTTTCGTAAGGCTTAGGTAAACACGATCTAAAATGGGCCTCGACCGCAAAACAAAAAATGTCCCATGCGTTTTGTTTTTTGAGGTTTAATTTTATTACGGCCATAAAGTTTTCCGTGGGGACAGGTGGCTCGTCCTCGCTCGAGGAATCGACGCGGGGACGCATTAGGGCATTAGGGCTAGATCGGCATGCGGCGGGCTGTTATTTATCGGCGGGTCCAGCCGAATAACTGGCGGTTCCCCGAATCGGCACCGGCGTCGATGTCCTCGCGGCCGTAATGTGGCGTAGTTTATGTGCGCGGGCGCAGCGTTATCATGTTTCGTCCTCAGTCTGATTGCATCTGCATCTGATACGTTCATTTGTCGAACGGCAGCTCGGGACATCATTGAGCAATATAAAAATTATCATGTTAAACATTAATTTTTACTTTTCATGTCCTTACGGATTAATTATATAAAGATAACAACATACTATACTCACACTCAGCGAACCACTACATCTGTTTAATAAAACTATATGTTTGTTAATATAAATGAAAGGAATGGGCTACCTGTAATATTTATTATATTTTACTTGCTACCTGTTAAATTATAAAAGTCCTGACAAAAAGCCTGACAGTTCTAAAAAAATCCGGATATTGTAGTCTGAACGTCAACAAAAACATATTTGTTCTGAAGAAGACATTTTTAGTTTCAACTTGTTGATTGTTTGCGATTGAGATAAAAATATTGTTTGATCTCTTTGATTTGATTGATAAAAAATATATTGTATTTTATTTAAAGATAAGTGGAAAGCTTTAATTAAGATTAAAGACTGATTTAACATTACTTATATCAGTTTTATTACTCATATTCCATTTTCACCAAAACATAACTTTAAAAGCCGGACCAATTCCGAGCAATAGTCTATAAGACATGTTCACACTAATCTGGAAAATAACTCTACCTGTAGGTAGTTTATTATACAATAAATATAATAGATCATTAGCCAAATTGTTCACCCCTTACTAGTTACTATAGCTAGCTACTCTCGCATAATTTACAGGTAACTAACTGGATGGCTAGTTTAAATAAATTGAATATGTCAACAAAGTTAACTTTTAAAGACCATTAAATAACGTTGAGGATACTCTTTAGCCTTTACGACCATTCAGCTTGAAGATCGGCCATATTTTCTCATTTATTTTTTGCATTAAAATTTTTATCCGCAAATAAAAAAACTAAAATTCCGTTTTATTTAATCATGCGACATTCCTTTTTAAATTATTTACATCAAGGCTGTAATAAAATATATATTTAATTATCAACTTTATACATTTTATTCGAGATGAAAAAAAAAAATGGACGCTAAGAATGATTATACAGTTTTATAATCATTTTTGTGACATTATTCTCTTTTGTACAGATGCAGATTTTTGCATAAAAATATAATAAAGTGACAAAGATGCTTAATAACTAGCTACTTAATTGACTTATTAATCAAACAGACAATAAATTATTAGCTGAATATGAAGATTAATCTAGTCTAATAAACTCTGTCTCTTGCCTACACTTTGATCAGAAATAAATTTAGTTAAATGTATGCTTACAAATAATTAACTTACGTCGAATCGAATCCAGTTGCTTATTCATTAATTAATTAATTATTATTCATTAGTTACAATAAACAATATATTTATTTGTATAACTAGCTGGTGCACGCAACTTAGTTTGCATAGAGTTAACGGAAACGGAACTCTGTTTTTTTAAACGGAACCCTAAGATAAAAGTAGCCTAAGTTACTTCTTATAACATCCGGTATCCGCCAGTGAAAGTGCCATGAAAATCTTTTCAGAGGGTATGCCGGAACAAATAGACAAGGAGAAAAAAAAACCAACAAAAGATTTTTACTGTGAGTAATTGAGTAGGTATATACTTTCATAATATGCATTAAGTGATTTTTTTAAATCACAAACAGACACATACATTTTATTTATATCTATAACTACGTACCTAAGTCAAATTCTTTATTATTTAATTCATTTACTTTTTTTTTGCTATTTGTACCTAGTAGATTTTTATTCAAGAGTTCAAGAGGTAAAGAATTTAAGAAAAAATGTTCCTAATTGCATATATTATAGGTTGCATAATAATGTTTTGTAGGAAATTACCATACATTTTAAAGTATCATGTGACACTAAATTGCATGCTAAAATTAGCATTTTTAATAAGTATTTTGTGTCACTGTGTTAAGTGGTGCTTATAAAAAATTATAATAATTTACAAATGTTAACTTTATTCGAGCTTTACTGTTCACGGTAAATCTACACTAATATTATAAAGAGGAAAGATTTGTATTTTTGTGTGTGTGTGTGTTTGTAATGAATAAACTCAAAAACTATTGTGCCAATTTTAAACATTATTTCACCATTAGAAAGCTATATTCACTCTGAGTAACATAGGCTATATTTCTTACTAGAAAAGATTAGGGAAGGAATCTTTTAACGTAAAACTAAAACGTAGCCCAAGGTGTAAAAAAATACCATGAAGTACATCTTTCGTCGCATGCACTGCGGAAACTATTGATGACAGAACAAAAGTATGTTCTACAATATTAAAGAACATCCATACATCCATCCTTACAAACTTTCACAGTTATATTATTAGTAGGATGGATGGATGGATATTTGTTACGCGGGCAACAGTTAGCAAGAAATATATAAGAATTATAAATTTTCCTGTATGAGCGGAAATTTTAAGTACAGGTTAAGCACATGGAGTTTTCTAGCAGATGTTTATTGGTTTTATGTCTATTTATATTTGTATGTCGTTAAAAGGTTCCTTGATAAATTATGCTCAAGCGTCAAGGGATCGGGGACCCAAAAAAAGTATTAAAGAATGCAGTCCTTAGGTATAATAGGTTCTGTAACCTGATACTGTAGACTTATTTGACACATTATACTCAGATACCTTGATTGATGGTATGTGCAAAAACACTTTATTAATAACACGTTATACCTATTCAATCATTTAACTCTTGAATGTAACAAGCAGCTAAGTTTCGGCGTTCCATTTTATTATGGTTCCATACACTTAGGCCTTTTAACTTAACTACTCCTGAAATACTGCCTGCCTGCCTAAATGCCTGGGACAGTCGGTTTGTAAATGTCGTATGGTTGCCTCACAACACAGTCAGCCTAGTCCAGAGGAATGACTGGTCAATACGTCTGGGGCCAAGCATGTGCGGGTTTCCTCACGATGTTTTTCTTCACCGTTAGAGCATCATCTCATCGGTACACGCCACAACCTCGGATTCCAACCTGCACTCTTTCGAGTGCGAACCAACCCTTATAGTTTTGCTCTGTCTATCCGTCTGTCTGCCCTTGTCTTATGAAATTAAAAATAAAATATATGGATGAAATTTAGTATTATTATATATTGCATGTATATTAGAGTTTTGGTATAGATTAGAGTATTGGCATGATAAAATAATAATATTTTTATATTTTAGTGGTATCCATACCTATATGTGAAGTGGGGATAATTTTTTTTCATGTAACATCAACGTGTCGTCGAATAAGTCGTTTTAAATAAAGACATGATTTTTTTATAAAGTGAACCATTTTCGAGTGATCAACATCCAGAGTGGTATAGGTACAAGTTGGTCCCTCCCCCCCTTGGCATTTATAAACTATAAGAGGTAAAAACTTGTAATTTTCCATGCTGAAAGGTAATGCTAAAAATTATTTTGAGCAAAAACGGACGATAAGTTTTGAAGTAATTTGAAAAAAAAAAAAAAAAAAAACCTAGTGCTCGTTGATAGTTACGGAACCGTCCAAACTTCTAAGCCATGTTCTGACATATTTTCTTGGTTAGGGTTTTTTATATTTATTTTCTCGATGGAAGTGACGATGTATGAAAAAACCGGCCAAGTGTAAGACAAACTCGCGCACGAAGGGTTCTGTACAAAACGGCAAAATATCACGTTTGTTGTATGCGAGATTGGGAATATAAATATGTATTAGTTTTATAAATATTTATTTTATTTTGTTTTAAGTATTTGTTGTTAAAGCGACAACAGAAAGACATCATCTGTGATAATTTCAAGCGTCTACCTATCACAGTAGGTACCTACACAAGATACAGTCTTGTGACAGACGGTCGGACGGATAGACAGACATACCTACAGACAGCAAAATTTTAGTAATAGAGTCGGTTGTTTGTTTTACCGTTTTTCCTAAATTATATTAATGGTTTTACAGTAATATTGCTCACAAAATAAGGCAAATAGACAAGCCTAATACTCAAATATTTGAATAAATCGATGAATTAAACAACATTGTATAATCCGATAAGAGTATTTTTATTGTTGTTTTTCCTCGTTACTCTATAAAGCGTTGATACCTACTATCTTATCAGTTAGATTGTTATCGTATTTATAAGTAGTACACGGCTTCTACTACTCCAACTTATAATAATATAAGTACTTCCAAAAACTATTATTACCTACTTTATATAAAATAAGCCTAGATACCTAACCAAACAAAAAAAAAACAAAGTCACTTCAATAGTCAATTCAAAAAAAACAAAAGGAATTTTCAATTTGATGAAAATTACTTATGTTTTCACTGACCAATTTGACGTTTCGTAATTTGCGTTTTTCCTGGAGTTTTCAATTATCCTCCCGGCTAAAGTAAGTAAACGAACGCCCCCAGATTCATCACTACTTCAATTAAATCTGCAATGTTCTTTTTCTGTTACCCGCCAGTTCTGTCCGTCTCGATTCACTCACAACCCGTCAGAGCCTTTATTTTTCGTCCCTCGTTTTTGTAAAAAGACCCTCTGTCTGCATATAATTAACTGGCATTAATTACGACAATAATATGGGTAAGCTAACAATAGTGCAAAAAGCATTGCGTGCATTCGCACATGTGTGTTGAAAAGTGCGTGTTTCGGAAAGGCGTGCGTACGCGGCACAGATTGGCGCAATTAGCGGGGGGGCGGGGCCTGCGCCGGCGCAGTGACACCCCTCCCCCGCCCCGCGCACCCGCATACACGCACACACGCACCGCGGTGTTGCCATCAAACATTAATTATTTCCCCCATTCTTCGCAAACATTAGCTCGCAATTGCGGTTGTGAAAATACAAAGTAAATTACTTTAATTTGTAGCTAGATGCAATATTACTCATCATTACTGCATCTCCAATTATTGTGCCGTTCCGTGGGCACGTTTGCGTAAGTTGGTGTTGCGAGCTATAAAAATAAAGTAATTAGATAAAGGAGAAATTAAATTACTAAATTAAAATTTTGATATATATCGAAATTATTTAATGTTAATTGTAAGCGATTACGGCGGACGAATGAAATATTTTAAAGCGGGAATATTAATGAATATTATTTATGGTAGCGGTGAATTTTTCGTAAAGGTAACCAAAATATATAGTTTGGGTAAGCGCCCTAGGAAACAGAGCGGAACGTGTTGAGGAAATAAGTTGAGTGGCAATTTACTTGTGAGCCAACGTGAGACGAACGAATATTGAACCCTTTGTAAACACGAGATTTATAAATGTAATATGTACCTACATTGTACACTGTACAATGCACACTGAGTAATAATAAAAATGGCAAAATTAATTACTCTATCTGAAGATGTTTTAATTGTGAATAGCTACGTACGTCAAATCATTTTCACATATTTTGTGAACTATAGACAGCTTATGGAGGGTAGAGGAAAGGAGGACTATGTCCATACATGAAAAATTATCATAAATAAGCGTTAAATAACAGTTCCAAAACTGGATATAGTCAGTAGAGGGTATGAAGTTAGCAATAAGACATGGGGTGAAGTTAGTTATTGGTTAGTTAATTAACTCAACTAACTTCACTTCATCTCTTATTGCTAACATTCAATTTCATAATATAATACTACCCCCTTCTGACTCTAGCGTTATTATGGCCAGTTTTGGAACTGTTATTAAACTACTTTTGTCGGACACTTTTTAGCTTTTGTGCCCTAAGAGAGATTACTCTTTTTCTCTACCCTATTATAAGATAGCTACAGAATACCAATAGTAAAGCAATAGAGAGCTATACTCCGCAAGAGCGTGGCATATTATTGTCCATCGCCAGCCTCAGAGCTCTTCACAACTATCCGGTTGTAGCGGCACTGATTAAAGAAAGAGTAACAGACAAACAGCTAGATAGTTTGCTTTTAATTTGATTTACACTACAAGCATTTAAAGAAGTAACCGAGTAGCCATATCTGCTATGTTTCTAATTCAATATCAACTCAGTTGCTATTTAACAGATATATTTTGTCATTATAACTAAGGTCTAGGAAGTTTTACCTACAGAAAATATTTATTATGCAAATAAGTGCAAACTAAGTTATTAAAATTTATTACAATTTTTCACTGCTCTACATATTTATGATGTTTCCTGATAATAAAATTAGATCGAATGATTACATAAATTCTTTGACATTACCATAATGTATTTTATAAAAAAATATGTTTTAAAAAGAAAATGTATGCATTACTAATATTTGCTGACAGGTAGGTATAGCCGGAAAGAATATTAGATGAGCAATTGGGAGACATACCAAAGTGTGGGTATTCAAATTTTTCTTCTGAGACCCATATAACAAAGCGTTTCGAAGTATTGCAAAGTTTCCAGACTCCAGCTGTAACTGTATGAAATAAACTGTTTTAATTTTACATTTTCTAGTAGTAGTTAGATTCACAATATGATCTGTACCTAATTACCTACGTCATACAGTAGAGCCTGCTCTAACTTATGGTTAAACATTTAAATATTAAACATGAAACCTAATCAAGAATAATTAAGATTTTCTAATTAGCATTAATTTGAAAAGACTCACGAATACTATAACCATTATTCAACCCTTTAATTGTCAAATATTAACTGCTAGCAATTATAACACGATTTTCGTATGAAATAAATATTTCTTTAATTATTAATCCGCCTAATTAATTTCACGTGAACTAGGGTTGGTTAAGGTTAGTTTTATGTTGTTATACCACTATGGTAACCATGTTAGACAGTAGTAGTTTATAAGAAACAACTGAAAATGAGCATGCAAATCGCAATTAGATATAAAATAGTATGTTTTTGATTTTTTTAAGAAAGACTCGAATTTATCGATTTGTAGTTGAATTATAAAAATGCTTAGAGAATCATATGGTTGGATACTCAAAGTAAAAATGTCTTGACGTGCCAGCTCGGTGTAATCGAAGGTTTAGATTTAATTCTCTAGACTTTACTTTTACAACAAGTGATTTAATACAAGGGACAAAACGCTTTTCAATTTAATGACATTGAAAGATCGCATGTAAAGAAAGTCGCATGTTGGCTGTGACGTGAAAGAAACGATGTAGCGGTCACAATTAGAAAAATCGATCCGAGGTCGCGCGGCGGTAGTTAACCACTGCGGTTCAAACTTTGAACTTTATCGCGTCACTTGACCTGATTTCTACCGTACCCGTTCGGGGATTGGGAATTGAGAATATTGGATGTATGCAGAAATTATCTCTTCGTTATATATTTATATAAATATATAAATATATGTATATGGGTGTAAAATACCATTAGACATACTGTCACTGATTACACTGATGACCTCTGTGGCTCAATGGTTGAGCTTGTTGGTGCTCAAGCCGGGGTTCGCGGCTAATCCCGCCGAAGGAACAAAAGTTTTTCTGTGCTCCTGGGCATGGGTGTGTATTATATATGTGTATCATATAATAAAAATCTTAAACATGTGTATAATATAAAAGTATATATATTTCCGTTATTTGGTAATCCATGACACAAGTTCTTCGAGAAATTACCACGGGACCAGATTGACGGTGGTGTGAAGCGTCTATAGATATTATTATTATTATGTCGCTGTTTTGATATCAGGGCATATTATATCTAATATTTTAAATCTTTGATTTTATCTAAAGTTGTAAAGTGAAAATTGTGAAAATTATACAAAAAAGTATCTAACTTATTATCAATAAGATTACGTACTTTACTGTTTTTATTAACACTTTTTTATGAAATAGTTAGTCATGAAAAAAAGTAAAACCTCGCAGCGCTTTATAAAAACCATAAACAACAAAACAATTAACAGAATGAGGCTTTCTAATAAATACTTACACGCAATAAGATCGCATTATAACCATTAAACATATCCGTTCTCATTAAAAACTAATTAATATAGTTGCTGACGTCATGGCAGAACATAGAGTTTTTGTACTGATATAAAACATTACCCAGTCGAAAAAGCTCTTGTGTTACCTACATACCTGGGCTAATTTAACGATTTAACTATTCAATTTATTATTTTTAATACTCATTAATTGTAAAAATGTCAAAAGGTTGGAAAGAAACTGCCTATTTCTAACTGTACAGCAGAAACCTAAAAAAACAAAAGCTTGTAGCAGTTGGAACTTGTAGCTTATGTGCTTTTAAACTTATTCAATTCTGCGTCATTTATTTAAAAATAAATTTTAATGAACTTCCTTCATTAAAATAATTTTCATAATAAAACCAAGATGGCGGCTTTGAAAACAAAATACGTGTGGAGGCTAACGGCTGTTATAAAGTAAAGCGGTGACCCTGTATTAATGGTTTCCCCGAAAACTGTAATAAACTGACCATTTGAATAAGACATGAAAGGTCTTTTATATATTTATTGAAAAGGGTTAATATTTAATATCAAAAACGGTTCATTTTTAAGGTCATGGGAATGATAATTTATTAAGTTTGTAATATTTTTGGGTTCATTTTGATTCTCAGTATCCGAGGTACACACTTGGTACACAACTTAAGTTAACTTGTTAGCGATGAAGATCTAGCTTGATGAAAAGTCGTTTGCAAAAAAAAAACATCCTAATTTTATATAGTTTTAGTAAAGAATTGATATAAAGTTAAATAAAATTATCGTTTACGCCATTTTGGACGATTAATATTATCGTTGAGTATAATTTAATCAATGATTATACGCACATTTATAATCGTTTATTATCTAAATTACACAAAAACAATTGTAAAATTAATATCATAATTGAAAACAAGATACGTACCACAATTTAAAATGTTAATATAACTTAGCTACATAATGAATAATTTTAGCCATCCTTCTTGATTTGGCGACCGTCCAAAGTGTCCGCAAATTACCTAGTACGGGAGTTGCGCCAGGAATCCTAAATATTCCGCTCCTCCTATATGTTTAACACCTCGAAGAAATCGAGGATTTATGTTTTCATTAAAACATTTAGGACAGAGGGCGTCGCTGCCGCCAGAAGGCCATTTCGCAGCACATTATGGAGGATGAATGATTTCCTGTGGATGATTTATGTTGCGTTGTTTTACGCTAGCTACCGCCATGGAATGGAGAATTCTCTTGCGTAACAATTGCTTTACTGTCATAGCTTTACTATTGTGAAGAGAGTAAAAAATGATGCACAGATGGGAGCTAGGTTCTCTTTTATTATTCAAGTTTGTGTACCCGTAAATCTTAAACTAAGTTTGTCTATGGATATCAATGTCACATGCTTTGAGCTTTTTTACTATCGAATAAATTACTGCTTGACCAGGCGTAAGGTGAAAATCGCTTAACAGCGCCATTGAGTCATGCGCACGCACACATATTCAAGTGTTATTACGTAGATCAATCACGTCTGCAGTCGATGCGGTCACTTGATTTGCGTTTAAATATTTTGGGCGTCCTAGTGCAAAAGAAAATGTTTAGAAACTGGTCGAGAAGGAACTTTGTCGATATTGTATTTACCTATTTATATTTTGGAGTATGATAATTAATATCTGCTAGGTAAGTATACCAATAGCATTTAACTAAAATAATAGCAAATAAAATAACTTAAACTTAGCTTAAAAGCACTAATTTATAGTTTTTGCTCTTAAATGCTCAATGTATTACTTTAGTCTAGTAGCTAAATAGACTTAACTGGGATTTAATGTGACTCGCTTATAATTTATTGTAATCAAGTCATATTATTGGCATTATATTGTTTCCAGCTAAGTCACTGGGCTCTACATCATACACCGTCACGACAAAACCATTAACAGTTATGTACACATTATTTATCTTTACTTTATGAATTATTTTAAACCTTAAACTTTATTATCATCGTAAACTTTTAAATAAGCCACCGCTAATTTATAGTGTCTATAAACTCTAGCGATAAGTCGACAAAATTTCATCGCAATCGGTACAATTTATTACAAAAAATTTGGTAGCTAGCACATGGAATACGAATAAAAAGAATATTAGAATTTAATCTTTAGCGAAGTAGAATATGTGACGTCATTACAACACGAACCAATTATGGGTACCGTAAACTGCTAAACATTATTCTAATATAGTACAGTCAGTACTTATAGTAGTATTCCGATAAAAAAGGTCCAGTATAAGTTTGATTCGCACTAGAACCTGTTTCCTGAGGTAGGGATCGCAATTCGCAAGAATGTGTTGCTGGCGTTCGAGCATCGTTACTTATAATCAGGGGACGCTACAGCACGTTCATTTTGTGACAATGTCCTTTCTGACATAGTTATATTAAATAAAATGATTATTCCAAAAAGAAATATTCAAATCTTCTACATTCTTGACCTACAAATGACCTAGAAACCAGATTAATGTCTAGTCTAATCTAAGCTACAGTTGAAGAATATTCTAAGTTATAAATTATACAGTAGACTATCGAAAAACTGTACAAAAAAAAAAAAACTTTAATAGTTTTATTATGTATTAAGTACCTACCTCATATTAATGAATATTTTAATTAGTGTTTCTTGGAAAATAGGGCTTGCCAGCAGGTGGCCGTGTGCTCATCCGGTCAAAAATAACTTTTAAATAGTTAAATCTTTTTGAAGCAGGAAGGTAGGTAAGAAAAATTTATTTAGCAATTTGATCTTCCTCATAATTTGTGCGTGTTATAATAATAATAATTTCCCCCACCGATCTCGGTGACGGTGACCGGTTTCATTGAAATGGCCAGTTACGCAGGAGTAAGTTTATAGTGCCCATGTGTGTGTGCAGTACACAAGAGCACTCTCTCTTCATTTTACCCTCATAATCCAGTGGGACGGATAACCGACACGACTGACGAGAGATGAGGCACAGGTCCTACTTTTTACATGCCCATCCGACGCATGGTTCATCTAATTTCTTGTCAGGTGATCAGCCTGCATTGTCGTAACCAAACTTGGAAACGACATTTTTTTGTTGTTCCAATACTTTTGTTACGTATATGTTTGGAATCAAATCTACGACTGAGTCGAGGGCCAATGCTCTAACCACTACACCACGGAGGTGTGTCATAATAACGAGGTGTATACCAGTTGCTTTATGGTTAGGTTCGGGAAATAGTAACTTGACCAATTTCAGGAGTATGATAATCTCCTATCCAATTATTTCCCCAGACTGAACATTAAAATTGTTGCTACTCCGCTACAAAATCTTACAAAACCATAAGGGTCAGTTCACACTGCGACGATACGCGTCGCTGCATTTTTAAGATAGCTATTCAAATTTGAATTTTATACACTACACAAAATGATTGCAGAAGAACATGTTTCATAATATGACATCAGTCTTACACTGCACATGCTCTGTGCGGCGAGCTGACACTACATTCAGTCTCTTACAGTGAAACGTGGATCTTCCTGTGTAATGAATATAGTTCAATTTTGAACAGCTATCTTAAAAAAATGCAGCGATATGTCGCATATTGTTTCGTTTCGGTGTGAAATGACCCCAATGCAGTAAAGTCATTTATGACATAACGAAGTCTACTTCTAATAAATAATTACGTTAATAACTCTATATGGCGCGAGCCGCAATACAAAAAACTCATACATTTTAACATTAACTAGAATCGCTGTAATCGATCAAAAATGATTGAAATGTTATCAAATAGCTATTTATAACACCGATTATGTGCTGGATCATATACTGAATTTAATAAATAGCAATGTCAGTATAATAATTTTTATTATGGATTTATGTGATAATGGCTTTTGCCACAGGAAAACTGTACTTTTTCGGGATAAAAGTAGCCTGTGTTAATTCAGAGCTTAAAGTACCATATCAAAATTCATAAAAATCCCTTCAGTAATGTTCGCGTGAAAAAGTAACAAAGATACATTCATCCTCACACACGTTCACATTTATAATAGTAGTGACACACTCAGTCAAATTCGATGTAGGAGTTACTAAAGCTTAACTCGATACCAGATTAACTTAGTTGTTGACGATACAGTTAAAAACTAAAGTACCGTGTGCTCAGGGATGGACTTCAACGAAGTAATTTTCTATGTTTTTAATCAATAATATAATGTATACTAGATAAATAATTCATATTTACTCTTGCATAATAGACAGGTAACATAATAACGAATGCAACTAATTTGGTATAAAAATTATATCAATTTACAAAATATGAGTTTTTTTTTTATGAAATATGGGGGCAAACGAGCAAACGGGTCACCTGATGGAAAGCAACTTCCGTCGCCCATGGACACTCGCAGCATCAGAAGAGCTGCAAGTGCGTTGCCGGCCTTTTAAGAGGGAATAGGGTAATAGGGGAGGGTAGGGAAGGGAATAGGGTAGGGGATTGGGCCTCCGGCCTCCTAGTATTTTTTAATATAATCTGGAATATGAAAACAGATTAAATTAGAAATATATTAATTGTGCCAAACCTCGGATCGCAAAATTAGTTCAATAAAGACGACAAAATGCTAATAATTATATATTCCTCAAAATATATTTTTTTGTAGTATAAGTCATAAAATGTCAATTGATTGTATAAAATTTATTCAAATAAATTGACATTTTATGACTTATTTTTATAGTAGTAATATTCAATAAATTTTTACAAAAATAATTTATTTAATACAGACTTTATAATATCATTATTATTACTGTATTAATATAATTAGGTAAATATCCTGTAAAAGACATTAACTATTTAATATGTCCTAATACCAAGGTTGAACATTGATTAAATGTAGTTATACTTTAAAATCTCAGTGATCCCATATTGAACTTTTTTATATTATATTAATATTTCAAAGCTAATTATAATTTTTATAACAAGTAAAGTATATTTTACTCCGTCACTCCGTCCCTGGTGGTATTTTTCTGTACCGTAATTCACAAGTCACGCGCGCTTATGTAAGCGGGCTGCCGGCCGTCGTTATAGGCATTATTACTGGTACTAGGCCCTAGCCATTGTCAAGATTGTGGGGTCAGGCTGTAACCAGGTAGATAATTTCGCAACTATAACCCTATAAATAGTATTGTAAAACAATTTACTGAGAAAAGTCGCGCTGGATCACGTTCGTGAGTTGATATCATTACCATCATATTTGTTGTTACGCGAAGCAAGTTTCAGTACAGATTTACGAGAACTGTACTAACGAAGGGGTATGATATTTGACACAGTTAAAGTTTACGTGGTAGAGCCATGCTTCGGCACGAATGGGCCGGCTCGACCGGAGAAATACCACGGGCTCACAGAAAACCGGCGTGAAACAGCGTTTGCGCTGTGTTTCGCCGAGTGAGTGAGTTTACCGGAGGCCCAATCCCCTACCATATTCCCTTCCCTACCCTCCCCTATTACCCTATTTCCTCTTAAAAGGCCGGCAACGCACTTGCAGCTCTTCTGATGCTGCGAGTGTCAATGGGCGACGGAAGTTGCTTTCCATCAGGTGACCCGTTTGCTCGTTTGCCCCCTTATTTCATAAAAAAAAAGCAAATATTTTTTTAAATAATTCTTAGATATGCGTAAATTATATACATATTAACAACAACACGTATTATTAATTATACTACCGTTTGATAGATAGGTACAATTATATAACACTATGACAACTTTTTTTATACAAGAGCCAAAAGAACCCTTATAAAACTTAAAAATTATATAATATTATTATTATTATATTTTTAAATTATGCGAATTACAACCACAGGACCACCTCTAGTTAATTATCACAGTCGTGTCGTAGCTTCTGAAGATTAGACATTTGAGTATTATACTCGTTGATGGTTATATATTGTGATTATTATCTTAGATATTTGAGTATTATAATCAATAATGATGGTTGTAATTATTACTGGCATTATAATCTGGTGCAGAATTGAGTATAATTGAAACTTTGTGAATTATAAGTTCAAAAGCTTTCACTTGGAGCTCTGTTCATAGAGTTCAAGTCTTTTTAGGCAGCTTGTAGTTAGATTTTAGGCTCCCTTCACATCTAAGCGGTAGCGCGACCTTATATCCCGTAGTGGGAAAGATCCCTTAGTTCTTAGCCACAAAAAAGCTAACCATCCGTGACTACAAAGTTTTTATACCGATGAAACGGTTAAGTGTCGGATAATAGATGGAATCTAAGCGCGGGCTTGATCCACGTGTAATCCAATCCAAATACTGACCACATCGGTGATGATGTTTAGGTATCTCGTTCCAAGTGGTATCGGATTTCCCAAATTCTTGAATACATTAAATTTTTATTTATGTAATGTATGCAAGTCCTGATTTAAAATTTTAATCCAAGTGTTAACATTTTGTTTACATTTGTCTGAACAAACTGACAACGATTTTAGTCGTATCTGACACTCTCATTGACACTACCTAGCACTTATGGAGAGTTATTTCTCTCAATGCATCATATTGTATAGCTACCTACAGCTTTTCGGCCGAACGCGATAGTGTAAATTATTATTTGACATAAAAAGTTTAAACCAACTATTATCACTGCCGTCCTCAAACTAAAAGGCAGTTAAATGACAAAAAAATGCCTTTTAGTTTGAGGAAGGCAGATCATAAGATATGACACTCTCATTGACTCTATCTAGTACTTATGCAGTTATTTCTCCCAATACTATAGCTGTTCGGCCAATCGCGATAGTGTAAATGATTTGAAATTGAAGTCCGAACCAACTATCATATTAGGATATGATACTCCAATGAGTATGTAGTGTCCAGATGTAGAGTCAATACTCTACCTAGTATTTATGCAGAGTTACTTCTCTCAATGCACCATGTTGTATAGTTAATACGGCCTTTGGTTTTTCGACCAAATGCGGCAGTGTAAATGATTTAATATTGATCCAACTATCATAACATAAATAGTTTTTGAAGTGAAAAGTCTTTAGCGGCGTTGTGCACTTTTCTTGGGATGGGTAAAAAAAGTTAAACTCGCATCAGGACATGTGACCTGGTCAAAAATTCGTAAGATGCAACTTGCAACTGTTTGCTGTCTTAGTTCCCTTACGCGAGCATAGCATGAAACTTTTTTAGTTTGTATCTTTTAACCTAGATGGCAGTTTTTCCAATTTAATATTCAAGTTTTCACTTTTGCCGGTACTCCCGGAGTTCAATCCGTTGTTTTTTTGTGATAATAACGTCTACTAGTGTTTTGAATACTAAAATTTTTAAGACAAACAAGGATATTCATTTCATCATAGCCTATTCGCATAAATCTCATTTAACATCATAGCTTCATCTTTATTGAATGTTTGAACTAGTCTACCGCTTGATATTCCATAAGAACTGTCGAGTGAACTCTACTGGAAGTATAGTGAGCCAGCCGCAGCGCGTCGGTGCGTTTGATCAGACCACATATGTATGACTGTGTGACGTTTAACTGGTTAGATGATTTTATTTGCTTTTTCATATACTCGTAGAATGTCCATGTTATTGGCTGCCAGTGGCAATATTTTGCTATTCGGAACGAAAATATATTTTGTAGAGTACAGAAAAAGTCAATTATCACCTCATTTGCTCAAAACATTAAAATGGTGTGTGTGTGTGTGTAACATTTACTAAAAGCTTGTTTGAGATTTGATGAAATAGAGATACAAATATGGTTTGTCTTGAAACTATTTAATCACATTTTATAGTTTTCGTTGAACTATCGAATTCCCATTTCCTTCCTCACTCGGAAATAAAAGTGCATACAATGAGAAATATTAAAATGCAATAACAATAAAATTCGTGTCCGGACATTAGGCATGGTAAAATATTCCTCGAACGACACTTAATGAGAAGTGATGGGTTCATAAGAAAAAATACAATACCCGGGGGGTTAGGTGCTTTTCGTATGCGGTGCGCGTCTACTTAAAATTACATGTCCTGTATGCAAAGGACCGGGACCACCGATGCACTATCGATATCGATATATTTTGATAGATTATGATTTATGAGCTTTTTATTGATTTGGCTATGAATAGTGATGAGATTCTTGGTAGTGAGGGACTGATAAAATGTTACATACAAAATAAATATCTAGTAGATAAATTAATTATTATTGATCTTGCTAACGAGCAAGCTTTCAATAAAAATGGATAGGAAGTAGTTCCAATATCATAATGATGAGCCTGATCTTACCAGTTAAATCAAAAAAACTACCAAAGATACACCTTGGCGCAGCAGTGGAAACAAACAGCTTTATTAAATATTAACAATATAACTTATCATAAGACATTTGCAAATGTCCAAATATTTATGCGCGAATTACTCATATGACATATCACAGCGTGAAGTAATTTTATTATGTTTAACACGTTTTTTTACTAGCGGACAAAGTTTACGATTTGACTAATCACAACACTGAAGACACCCACGACGAACCGCATTATACATAACGGCCTCAGTTAATCGCATTAACTTTAATACTATTCTGACACCTAAGTATGTCTGTTGCATAATCAGATTGTGCTAGATAACACTTTGCAAGTTTTAAGGTCAGTTCAGGAGAACTCGGAACTATAATTGCGAGTTTCTTACACCCGTTCTTCTCGCCGGGCTAGTTCCCGAACCGGTGGTAGGCATCATGTATACCGACGTTCAAAAAATATATAAAAATACCAACTTTGAATAAAAATTTTTGACCTTGACTATAATAATATGGTGGAATATGAATGTGGAAATTATATGGAGGTGTGTGGTCTTTGCCTAGTGCCTACCCCTATGAGAAAATGGCGTGAGTCTATCAGTGCTCAGTTTCATATTATCTTACTAGCTTTTGCCCGCAGCTTCGCTCGCGTCAGAGGGAACGCTTGTTCGGGAAAATACCAATACCAAAATTGAATACATAATGGTGTAGGCACTGCACAGCCGTATCAGTTGTATTTTATTTGAATGTTTCCTGCGACTTCGTAGGTAGGGTCAAGTAGGCAACAGTGACTCAGTCGACTACAGTGGCTCAGTCTCATTTCGACCTGAAGGAATGGCAATATACAGCTGTCTCGCTTAGTGATTCGAAGCGGTTGGTACCCCGATGCGTTCAAACCAACCCACTCGCAGATCGTGCGCCCTATTGAAATGTGAAGCGGTGTTAAGTTTTTTCGCGCCAAAAAAATACTTTTTGAGATAAGTTTCAGTTCTTTTCACGTCTTTGTTTGTTGGAATTGGTGATAACCATTATATTGATTGAATAGTAGGCATGTTATCAATTAATTTGAATGCATGTTTGGTCACATTTGATTTAAATTTCGATTGTTGAGATGAAATATTTTTAAAATGGTGTAGAAGTCTACAGTGACTCATTTTTGAAAGGTACACAGTGGCTCATGAGCCACTGTGTACCTTTGGAGTGTAACGCTCAATACTTTGAATTTAATTATTATATTCGTAAAATGTCGCGACAGAAGACGGATCGAAAAATAGGGAACACTCCACATTAAAAAATCAAAGAAGATTTACGGTTAATAAGGAGAGGTGAATCCATAAGAAAGGCATCAGAGAGTGTCATTAAGATAAGTGATTAATAAAATTTATAACTAAATGAGCACAAAATGAGGGTAGTCATATAATATTACGGATTATATCAAATCTCTCAAAAGGTCTTAAAGGCTGATAAAAATTGAAAAAACTAAAAGTGTTAATCAAGAGACTGATATTATTGTTTCGCTATGAAAGTCAAGGAATTTGGTGATTTTTTTAGATTAAAGTGTTTATATTTTTAGAATGTTTTTTATGTTTATTTTTTTCTTTGTAATAAAACAAAGTTTTTCGACATTTTACTCCTGAGTCACTGTGTACTACAGTAGTGAGTCAGTGTGTACACCTAGTGGTACACAGTGACTCAATTCCCATTTTTTTGTTTTAGGTCCCTAGTTTCATTTATGTAGTAAATAATAAAGAATCATATACGCTAAATTAAAATACAATAGAATAACTACAATGTGTGCAAATTTTAGGCCCAATCTATGAAAATTTCACCATTTTTCAATCTTCTGAAAAAATCCGAGTCACTGTTGCCTCCTTGACCCTACGCTCAAGAAATCTACCGAGAACTGTAGGTACCATAAATAAAATTTAATAAGCTGCAAAAAGTATTCTGTGTTAATTCTAGATAAACTACTACCATACCAAATTTCATCAAAACTCTTTACGTGTTTTCTTTACTTTACTTTATTGCATGTAAAACTAAACATATTATTATGTACTTACAAACTTTCGCGTTTAGGTATAATATTAAGTAAGGATTTCTTTGTAGCCGATAATTAGTATTTTAACGATTTCGAAAATCTTTTGAATGGGAAGACGTTGTGGACTTTGAACTTAATAAAAATAATTTGGATTGTGATCGCCCATCCTAGTTGGGACCACGACAGAGTTTGTTTTTGAGTTTTACAGTACGACCACGTAGCCATCTAGCTTCTCACTTATTCCTCATATAATAATCATACACACTTATGATTAGGATTAACCTAGGTAAAGTTTTAACCCCCCCGATGGTTGCACGCCTTGTCGTGGCGGTGGGGCTTAGTAACCGTGGATTGGACACCCACGGTGAAGCGAAGAGGCAACCAGAGCCGGCTTGTTTGCCGCCGGCTGGCCCAAGGAGGGCGCTCCCAGCGGGCTGGAGGAGTCCGCTGCGGACGCGCTAGGAGGTGGGACCGCAGAAGAAGAGTGCCGGTATTACGGTGTGCCGTACTCCCTATCTTCTGCGGCCGTGGAGGGATCGCAGGGGGAGAGGCGTGGTGGTGTTGTGCCACTCTCCCTACCCCCCTGCGAGCTGGCGGGGCCGTTCCGTACGGTTAACGGCATTGGTGGGGCCACAGAGGAAGAGGCAAGTTGGTATTACGGTGCGCCGCTTGCCCTATCCTCTGCGTCCGAGGTGTGGTCGGTGGCAGAACCATAGCCCAGATCTGCCACCGGGTACCGGTTGTGGAGGCTGGTATCCGTGGCCTCCTAGTAGCAGACTCGGGGGGAGTCTGCTACAGTACTGGTGGAGGCTGAGTAGGGAGGCGCACCTTACCATCTGGTGCGCCTGGGGCCTTCGGGCCTTGGATGGAGCCGCTTGTGGGCGGCTGCCGCCGGCAGGGTCGCGGATGTGTGTATCGTTCCCGTGGCCCCGTCACAGGGCGGCGAGGAGGAAGGTGGGGGGTGGTTTTTAGTGATTATACCGTGGGTCTCATTAGCCTACACGGGAGTCCCACATCACCACTCGGGTGCCCCCTGCGCCTGGGTGGTATGCGTAATGCATTTCTCCCCCGAAAACATTAAAAAAAAGGTAAAGTTTTAACCAATTCAAATATCTGGTTATTTTATAGCATTTTATACTACGTTATTTTTTAGATTGATAAAACTTTCTGTAGGCATGAACCGATTGAATTGACCTACACAAAATTATAAGCAGAACTATCCTAATTCCTATCCGCGTGGAACCCGTAGGTAGTTAGGTACCCAAAAATTTTCCGCGATAAAAAGCGAGTCCTATGTATTTATTCAAGGGCTAAACTACTACGGTAACAAATTTTATAAAAATCCGTTCCGTAGTTTCTGAGATTAGCGCGCACAAACGTACAGATCAAAAATCTGGGTTAAAAACTTAAAACCTATGTTTTAAACACTGATAAATCAAGCACAAATAAATTAAATATTACATATTAATATGTAATACTTAAGTATAACAACAAAAGAGAAAGAAATATAATACCTATACTCAAAATATTCTACTGAAATAGTATGTAATAAGTATTATCAATATAATTAATATAACAATCGCAAAAATTAGGTGCCTAGTTTTTCAAAGAGATTTTCATCAAATTTAACTTTGGCATTCTTGTCAGATTTATTTTTCAACATGATGACAATATATTATGTCAAAATAAAAATAAAGCTTCCCACTAACGGGCTATCGATTGCTTCGATCAAATTGTAAAATAATTCGTATTTGAAAGTAAATTGCTAACGACAAACTATTACATAAAATGATTAGTGTAAGACCTACCAGCTAGTGGAACAAAATTTACGCGTATATATACGAGTTTCATATAAAAAGTATAGTAAGGTGGTCCTAGGATCTCAGACTATATTTAATTTTTATCTAAACCGATTTACTTGCAACTACGAACCCAGTAAATGTTTAAATTGTAAAGACTAAATCGATCGATCGCTTGTGTGTGGGAAGCTTTATATCAAAAGCACTAAGGAGTATTTATATCAACTTAAAAGCAAATCGCTCCCAAGCAAATTTCTTTCCCTTTTTATTCCCGTTAGCGGACGAATTTCATTAAACTATGATACACAAATTCCATCAATTCTGTTACATAATGTTTGTGCAAAATATGAAGTAGATTGGACCAAGGAATCACGTTGTCCCATACAAACTGTTTTACCCCTTTTCACCCCCTTAGGAATCGAATTTCGAAAAATCCCTTCTTATCGGATCCCTACGCATTACAAAGAGCAAGCCCTGCAAGTTTCAGGTCTCTACGATCAGCGGTTTAGGCTGTGCGTTGATCCGTCAGTCATTCAGGACAAAGGATTTTATATGTATAGATTTGTTTCATTTCAAATTTGCCAAAAATTTGATCGTGATCGACTGCAGAATTCATCATTTTACAAAGTAGGAGTATAGTAAGGTACATTTCATCAGAATTCATTTCATCAGATTTAGCAGGAGAAGGTTACTATAATATATAGAAGAACTGGATGACCTAAACTGTCCAACTTAACTTGTTTGTTTTGTATTTAATAATAATCTTAGTTTTAAAATAAATTTACTTAACATGTAATTAGTTTAAGTTATTTCATTCACCATTTACTGATTGCTTGTTTAAATATAGAGAGCGTTACCTGATACAAGCGCCAATACCCTGTGCCTACTAGGTGTCTTCGATTTCTTTCTCTTACTTTTCCAACTGTTTCTAAGGAAATAAATACTTCTTATTATTATCCGCAATATGACAATACTACAAAATCGCAGAGATTCGCATCAACAGGACATAAAAGCTTTAAATCTTGACATCATAACATTGGCAACATAACCCGGATTAGTGCTAGTTGTTATTCCCGACGTCGTCCGCCACAGCCGTGATAATAAGAATCGTAATAAATGCTCCAATGGTAGCGCTGCGGCCGCCCGCGCGACGTATTACCATTCTGACCGCGATGCAATCGTAAAACAATTTTAACACAACGCTTATAGGACTACTACTAGGTACTATGTGTGTCCGTTTATAAGTTATTGGGTTCGCTTATAGGACTACTGAATGTGTATTCATTTTAGTTTTTAACAGGGTTAGGCGTCCGATATAGCTAGACTTGAAAAGGCCTATATTTGGGGGATTGGTGGTTGAGGGCCAATTTTCTAAGCCAATTTATCCCGGGTTAGCGAAATGTAAAGTTAGATTTGATAACAGCAATTAATTCAGACTTAAAAATACCTAGCCAGTTTTTTAGAGATTTATATAGACTTCTACAGACATCTTTAGACATGCTAAAATCTGTTGAAAATGTTTACAAAACAACCATATTATTTTGCCTACCAACCTTCGTAGGTCACATTGTGAGCATTGGGTCAGTACTTCGCACGAAAACAATGATCAATTGAAGGCCGGAGAACGGCTTCACAACTTGAACTAATACTGTTAATAAAGTACTAATTCATAAGTTATATTTTAAATGTTAATTTCATTAAAGCAAACCTACAAACAAATCATAAATAACGTATATTACAATTTATGAAAAACGAACGATATTCCAAAACTAAGTGTTATAATAATGTCTATGTTCGTATCTGTGATAAAATAATATTAGGTAGCAGGAGCAGGTAACAAAAATTTTAAATGAATTTTATTAATAATGGAAGAGTGGGAAAATGTCAACGACGAAGACGAGATAATAATTAAATAACATAATATAAACTACAATCGACATATTATGTGTAACAAAATATGACAAAAGTCAGACTACATAATGTATTAGCATAATTTATGAACTGTTAATGTAATAAAGATATTGAATAGATACTTGCTAATCATAGATGGTTATCTATGATTAGCAAGTATCTATTCTGGTTAGAAAGCCTGGTCCTTTCGATTATATGACACCTCGTTAACAATTGGAAGCGAACACGTGTTTTAACGAGTCGGTTAAGAATACGCAGCGAAATAACAATAAATTAAAATTAATTCGGCGTGCGAGCCGCGAGATCCGATACGAGATATCGACGCGACGCCTACATATATCATTCGCTGTGGAATGTAGCTCTTATGGTGCAGGACATAAGTGTCATGAGAACACGTATGTAGACAATAAATGGGAGGGATAAGGCATATTTTAGGAGTAACACGCGTTTTGCATGCGGATGGGACTTGGCGGGCAAATATTATGGCAGACTGGATGGCTCCGACCTTGAGCGCAACATTCGCGTATGCTGTTCAAAACCTCCAACTATTTTCGAATCGAAATTCAAATCCTTATTCTCGTTTTTTTATTGCAGTTTATTTTATCAAGAACAAATCGCCATTAGAAAAGAAACATGCATTAAAAAAAGGTTTTTTATACCATTGGAGGTTTCGTGGGAACTTTCAATAGGTTTGAAATTGAAACATAATATTTTTTATTGCACATTAGTGCCTTAAATTATTGTTTTGGTAAGGTCACCTGACATTTAGGTATTGAATATTGGTTTTAGGAACCCATTTGCCTAATTGATTAAAAGTTTGTAATAAAATATTAGGTCCACTCTTTTTCGTTTTCATCGAGACAATAAAAAAAGTTTTCATAAACTTTATACTTTTTTTTTAGTTTTATATGGACTTGTTTGCATATGTCCATATATATTATATTTAATATTAAATAAAACTACTACTTTTAATTTTAATTTGCACCTTTTTATCTGAATATTCAAAGTTTTAGACATTTTTAATTATTATTCGTAATGTTTACGACATCTCAGAACAAGATAAGGATCATTTATTTTGACCTTAAAGCTTATGATAAAATATTATGTATTTTATTTCGTCACCTCATATTAACATAATATATAACGAGAGAAACATCACGTATAAATTATTATGTAAATTAGAGTGTGCTTCAGAGTTCAGCTAATAAAATTAAACGTAAGAGAGAGATTAATAATAAGAAAATATACGTTTATAATGTATGTTTTCTTTCATTGCGTAATAAGAAATGAGTGATTTCAATTTCTAAATAAATCAAATGGTTAGCGTTTTTTTTACGGTTGGTAAATTGGTATTTCGAGTTCGAATCCCGGTCAGACGAATATTTTTATCCCTCTTATTATTATTTTTTAAATTATTTTTATTCTTTTATAGTTCTCGATCACCCAGATACTTTTTACTAATGAGCAAACAGTGATTCTGCGAAAACCGTTACAAAGTAAAGCTGCACTAGCTGTGCCATGCGGCGCGCCTCGAGATAACATCAGCACATCTGCAGCTGGAGGGGCTGGGGTTCGATTCCGTTGTGAGCTGTGAGAACATTCTGTGATTGGTTTATAATTTTATTAGGTACAAATTTACTTTTATTAGGTACAAATTCATAATATAAACGTATGTAAAATTACCGTAGGAAAAATATTTTTCATACGTCTATGTAAGACAAAATGTAGAAAATGAGATAGATAGTTTTTAGACCTTAATATTAGGTTGCGAATAAAAGTTTCGTAATTATTGAGCATCTTTAAAAAAATTCTTGATTGTTTAATTATATTAATAAAAGTAAATTACCATGATAAAATGTATTTACCGTTTAGTTGGCAATCGTAAAATAAATTAATATTTAAATTGTAATTATGATATGACGTGTATATTGCGTAGTTTAACGGAAGTGGAGTTTTTGTAATTTGAATGATTTTATACATATATTATAATGAAATTGGGTACGCATGTTATTGTATACTATGAAAGTACTTTAAAAATTGACATTTGGTGTTCTTTATTCACATTTACGTCTGTTGTTACTTTTATTTTCTCCGTGAAAATGGTGACCGCTGGCGTTAAATATGCAAAATGGCAGATTATGTGAGCAGTATTGAAGTTAGCAAACATGTATTGGCCGATAATCTTTTTTTTCTTTAGCGCTAGCAAGCGCTAACAAGCGCTTTTTGCCGCGGAACCGCCGCGGATTTTGTTAGTAGGTTTTACCCACAGATTCATCTGTCGTCATCTGTACCACAGGATTATCTTACGGGCATTTCGTAACTTTCAATAGGAATCAGTACTTAGAATTTTGATTTGAAGCTTTTTAGTATTTGCATAAGGTTAAACTAAATTAGTTTTAGTTGCAAAACCCAACGAAACTGCAAAAAAGTTGATCAAGACCTTATTATCTATAAAATTATTATGCATAAAATTATGCTATTTAAAATTCTTAAACTTCTATAGCACAATATAAAGTAACTATTCAAAAACTCAGTAGAGTCCTGTCAGTCGTGTTCTGCGAGTTCATTATTTTCAAAACTTTCATAAACATTAAGCTTCGCGACAGTTCGAGATATTATCACATGTTACTAAAAAAACTGGCCAAGTGCGAGTGAGACTCGCACACAGAGGGTTCCGTACAAAACGGCAAAAAAATCATTTTGTTTGTTGTATGGGAGCCCTCGTTAAATATTTATTTCATTTTGTTTTTAGTAGGTATTTGTTGATAAAGCGGCAACAGAAATACATAATTTGCGAAAATTTCAACTGTCTAGCTATCGCGGTTCTTGAGATACAGCCTGGTGATAGACAGACGGACGGACAGACTGCGAAGTCTTAGTAATAGGGTTCTGTTTTTACCCTTTGGGTACGGAACCCTAAAAACTATAACCCGACTACGCAAATTATATAGCTTATCCTGGCTATCATAACAAATAATTTGCATTAACACATCCTTCATCAAAATCGGGTCAGTTGTTTAGGCACTACGATGGAACAAACATTCATACATACATACACTGCCATAATCATTACCCTTCCTTTTGGCTTCGCCATACTCGGGTAAATAGTCTAAATATATAATAGGCAAACCTGACTGACTCATCTATCAACGCACAGCCGAAACTACTGCACGGATTTCGCTGAAATTTGGCATGCAGATAGTTGTAATGACGTAGGCATCCGCTAAGAAAGGATTTTTGAATATTCGCCTCTAAGGGGATGAAAAAGAGGATAAAATTTTGTACGGAAACCGAACTCCACGCGGATGAAGTCGCGGGCAAAAGCTAGTAACTTATAAAATACCTGCGTACCATGATATCCCTTCGAAAAATGACCCGCACTGTCATGGTAGGAGGCCAACGCAGGTAGGGCATGTGGCGAGATGGTGCGATAAGAATTCATCGCGTTATCGTCACATCGCTGGTGGGGTGGCTGTCGGTGTCCTGTCGTAGCTGCTTCATTATTGCACCTTAATCAACTTTATTGAAAGTTGGATTTACTTTTATGAAATACTTGAGTTGCTCGCGACTTCGTACGCGTAAAAGTTAATTTCGCGGAAACCGTAAATTTTTCCATGATAAAAAGTAGCCTATGTCCTTCCACGGTCTTCTCTACATCTGTGCCAAATTTCATCAACATCGGTCTAGTAGTTTTGGAGCCTATACAATACAAACAAACAAACTTTTCCTCTTTATTATTTGTATAAACGAGGCAAACGACGGATCACCTGATGGAAAGCGATTACCGTCGCCCCTGGACACCCGCAACATCAGAGACGCATGTGCGTTCTGCGTTGCAGGCCTTTAAAAGAAGAGTACGCTCTTTTCTTGAAGGTTCAACGTCAGAAAATAGCGCTGGCGACAGTTCACTCCAGAGTTTTATTGTGTGCAGCAGGTAACTGCGGGAAAAGCGCACAGTGCAAGACTGCCACTCATCAAGATGATGGAGGAGGGGTGGAGTATGATAGAAATCTATTTTACTAGCCTAAAAAACAACGATTAACATGAGCATCGTCTGTAATGTAACTTTTCAGAATTCAAATACGAAGGGTATGGGTCTTATGCCCGTAGTTTGTTTATTAAAAAAAAGTTTCCAGATTTCAGAATTGTAATACATAGGTACTTCTTTGTTAAGTAAATAATGTTATTTAAGTTATAGGTGTACTGTTGGTGTACATAAAAAAAAATGGTCAATAGTGCAGCTTAAAAGCGAATGCTCTCTCTTGCGGAAGAGCTTATTAGGTACAGTCGCTGACACATGCGGTTTACCTCTTTTGAATCTTATTCTAAATATGGTGCATCGTATTTGTCAGCGAGCGTACATAATAAGTTTAAACTGTAGTAATAAAAAATATTTGTTTTGATTTTGAAAGTAGGTTAGATTAGTCTCAACCACTGTCCTTCACACTGCGTTAGATTAGTTATCGCCTACTACATTTATTATGCAAATTAATGAAAAGTTATCATTTTTCAGTAGTATTTTTTTAACCGCGGTATTTACTTATACTCCCTTATGCTCCGTTAGCGGATGAAGCTGTAAATTCTTAGCTGTTACCTATAATTTCAATAGAATTTAGAGCGTTGAAAAGTGACTTCTATTCTTATTTCACTTGAGTCTCATATCCAGCTATGAGCTATTGTAATACATTTTCGATCGATTTAAAATCTGTATTCGAATGTGTATGTGATTTGAATATTGATGCTCGATGGAACAACCAATGTCGACTCGACGATTAACATAACAACACTTAAACTATGTTCTCTCAGCATCACCAATTCACACTTTAATTTGAATCTATTAAAACTATGTATAAGCCATGTACAAAGTTTAAAGTTCCAGCTCGACCAGTTTATTTACATTTTCCTTTGGATTAGGACGCCTCAAAATATTTAAACACAAATGTGACCGCAACGACTGCAGCCTGAACTACGTATTTGCGCTATTAAGTTATTTTCATCTTATACCTGGTCGGGCGGCAACTTGTTCGATAGTACAAATATAGAAAAAGTTGCCGCTCTAGAGAAGAAAAACATGTAACTTTTCTGCTTGATTTCCTCATAAAATAGGGTAAATCTACCTTACCTTAAATTATATAGTAGCAACAGAAATACATCATCTATGTATCAATTGTCTAGGTATCACGGTTATAGACATACATCCTGGTGACAAACGGACGGACAGACAGACATACAGCGAAGTTTCAGTAGTAGGGTCTCATTTTGAAATTTTGGGTACGGAATCTTAAAAAACAGTAACAGATATGATGCACTAAAATTTTGGTGCCTACCTAATTGTTACCTATGAAAAATTCTAGCTTCTTTATAACTTTACAGTAAAATCTATCAGTAGCGTGGGGTTTCTATAACTCCATTCCTATCGGCTTCACTTACCACTTACCTTTTGAAGACCCTCATCCAAATCTCTACCTATTATACAGGCTAGGGCTATGAAGGAGAACCAGCCTCCACCACAGAAATCTACGGATATACTCTTTGATAAGAAACAAATCGTTTTGTATATTCTGAGTATTTTACTACATTTAAAACAATTTATTTGTTTTTCCATAATCCGCCCGGTTGTAGATTACCATCAGAGATCTATGATACGGTGCACCTGGATAGGGCATGCGGGTCCCGAATTGTATTGTTTGTGAAATGTTACTTTTTAAAAGCTTTCTCTGAAAAGGAATATGAAATAAATTCACACATTTTCGTATTACAAACCAATATAGATATATTTATGTTTTCATATATAACTCAGAGCTCTACAATAAATGAAGATAAAGACTCTTGATGACCTCTGTGGCTCAGTTGGTTGAGCGTGTTGGTGCTCAAGCCGGGGGTCGCGGGTTCGAATCCCGCCGAAGGAACAAAAAGTTTTTCTGTGTTCCTGGGTCATGGATGTGTATTAAATATGTGTATAATATAATAAAAATCTTAAATATGTGTATAGTATAAAAGTATTAAATATATTTCCGTTGTCTGGTACCTGTAACACAAGTTCTTCGGATACTTAGCACGGGGCCAGATTGACGTGGTGTGAAGCGTCCATTTAAAAAAAAAAAAAAAGACTGTGACAGTCATTCATTAGGGTCAATTCACACCGAAACTAAACGATACGCGATACGGCGCTGTATTTTTAAGATAGCCATTCAAATTTGAACTTTATTCAATACACAAGAAGATACACGTTGTAAGAGTTCAAATGTCATGTTACACCGCGCTGTACAACGCATAGGCTCTGAAACTACTAGATCGATTTTGATGAAATTTGGCACAGATATAGATTAGACCACGGGGAAGGACCTAGGCTAATTTTTATCGTGACAAAATGTACGGTTCCAGTGTGATTTCTTTATGCGCGCACGAAGTCGCGGGGAGCATCTAGTTTAGGTATGTAAAAAAACTTAGGCCTTTTCATCCGTTAATAGATGATTTATATAGTATTCGGGTGAATCTCCGAAACAGCTGACTTCCGTTGAGGATAATGACGGCAGATTTTTTAACTCTACACGGAATTTGATCGTCCTTTTGATTTTGGACTATCCATAATTATTACAACACCTTGTGTAAATAGGCATTCTATGTAAAATATTGGCTGCCAGACAGTAAAATTTCGCGTACCTAATCAAAAACCTTCCGTCATTATTCTCAACGGAAGTCAGCTGTTTCGGAGATTCACCCATTCTCCGAGCGAAGTAACCACTCTTGAAATACTGTAGTGCCTGGGACAGTCGGTATATAGTGATTATTAAAAGCCATATACTGATTAACAATGTGTTTCGTACCAGTTATTAGCTACCCGCAGCGCGCGACGGGTACCCGTAATTGTAGCTTACCCTACCCGTTGTACACAGGGTACATCGGGTAGGGATGACCCCTCCGCCAATCGTGACCCATCTACCCTAACATATGCTTACTTTCACTTTTATAATGATAATTCTAAATCAAATTGAAAGGGGAGTGACGCTGTATTGATAGTAATGTTATTTATTTATTGTTATAAAAACTACGAGTTTTTTTGGTGCTACCATTTTTTAGGATTGAAGAGTTAGAATCATTTTGTTTTATGATAGATTTTCATTTTTAGTAAAATTATATTTCAAGTAAGTAATTAGTTATTTTAAATATCATTTTAAGTCATCAACATATATTCTTTTGATGATTAAAAACAAAAAAAAATGTATATACAAGAAATTGTGTACAAATAATAAAGTGGAAAGGTTTGTTTGTTTGCATTGAAAGGTTCCGAAACTATATGACTGTTTTTGATGATATTCGACACAAATATAGAGTAAACCACGGGGAAGAACAGGCTACTTTTTATTGAGCTAAAATGTAAGGTAGAAACCTTATGTATACCCGTGGAATTTCCTTTTGCACGCACGAAGCCGTGGGCAACATGTAGTAATAATAATAAAAAAGTATATATCTAATGGATATTAAGTTTGATTGTTTTTTGCGTGTCTCGTGAACAGTAAATTACTGTTAGATACAAAAATATTTATTTAACTCACAATTCACCCAAAATATAAACCGTTTATTTCTGAGAAGAGAGGAAAGTTATTACAATTAACATTATTACACTAATAAATTAAAATTTATTCAATGAAGCAATTGCGCGCGGTTTCGTTAATAACTATAATATTAACACAATGAAACATATTTTAATATTTGTATGAGTTTGGAGGCCACGGTAATATTTCGTTTATTAATGGCCACGTGAGTTAGTGGGCCAAAATTTTAATTGGCCAATTGTGACACAATTGTAATTACAACCTCGCCATTGTTGCCAGATTAACGCAACTCTCACAGGTATCTCCGTTTATTAAATGTACATTATTTTAATGCACTTAATGAAGATGTCGTTTTGAACGACAAAATTTGAATAATTGACATAAATATAGTGAGTGTCGCCGTAAACGTAATTTACATCACGAACACTAGACGACAACATTAACTGTTTGATGTTTTTATACAATTTCCTTAAAAACAATAAGCAAGGTGTTCTTAATTATTTACTTTATTTCAACTGTGATTGTTTATTCTCAGGTCGGTCGCTGAGCGGCGGCAGCGGGCAAGTGTGCAGGCCACACTTCCACACGCCACTCCACCCCTGGCTGGACTCCAAAGCCCTGGGCAGCGGGGCGTGGGGCGGCAGCTTCCAACAAGACGGAGCTCCCTCCGACAAACCCCTATCGCCGGCGCAGCATCCCCATCCCCACCCCCTCTTCTCCTTCCCGCCTACCCCACCTAAAGACTCCACCCCGGACTCCGTAGCCGCGGCCGCGCTGGGCCAGCAGGACTACCAAGCGGCGGTGGCGCACGCGACGGCCATGAGCGTGGCCTTCATGCAGCAGCAGCAGGAGCTGCCGCTATGCGGGGACGTCAAGCCGATGATGGGCGCGCCGTCGAAGCAACGCGAAGGTGCGCAGCCGGACACGTGTCCCCAGGAGAGTCAGCCCTCCGGGGAATACAACGCGCAGTACAACGCCGCCGCCGGCGACTACTACGGCTACCAGGGCAAGGGCTATAACGGGCAACAGCAGAATAAGCCCCGGCCTAACAAGACGCGAACTAGCGCCGGTGAGTCGCGCACTATGCACCGCTCTCGCTCGCACTCACTACTGACTAGAGCGCTTATCTGACCACAGAATCAAAAATATGTCAGATTGCTTTCTTAAGTTAGTCAGATTACAAAATTTAAAAATAAAATCTAAATTTGTTCAGGGAAACCACTATATATATTAATCCGGTCAAGCACTAATGTTGCTTACATTATTATCAACGGTTATTATTGACTTTGTGTCTTAATTATTTATTCACAACAACCTATAAAATCAATATTAATATGTTAGTGCATAAAACATTCACCTACTATATTTATACCGACTTTAGTAACCAGGTGCAGACATTTTGTTTTGCATACATTAATTTAAAATTGACATAATGTTGTTTTAATTAACTTAAGTAGGTTATGCAACTTTTATTGACTAATACTAAAGCAAAAACCATTGCTTTTTTATCTATAAACGTGTGAACTGTCAATAACATAATAATTTAGTCTTTACTTAGTTTAATAGGGTCGATCATTATATTTTTATTTTATAAAACTGAAAAATGTGGTCAGATAAGTGCGGTCGCACTGGGGTTGGTTAGGTCATGGTGAAAATCGCTTTGATAACTTTCATTTTGGTGGTGGTTACTAATAAAACTAACGTTTTAATATTCTAACTCTCTAGTTACCTAATACTTCTTTTTTAAGAATAATCCTCAATGTGGCCTTTTTAACGCACGCGTTTTATCCGTTGAAATCTCCTAAAGATAGGGTACTCGCGCCGAAAACAATTGATTTACAAGTGCAAGCCTCAAATGAGATAAAAGGTAAATAAATTTTAAGCTCACTATAATTATGTCGGAAGATAGAGCGGTCCTAGAGCTTTAGTTACGTGGTGTGAACCGCAACAAGACGATTCTCAACCAATTACCCGGCTATTGTTTAACGTGAGTATTTAAGTTTCTATTTAATTTTTCAAAGTTACCGAAACCTTATGAAATTTTTTGTTTACCGGTTAACAAAAAAGTGAAGTCAAATTTATTCATTTGCGTAAAGTTTTTTTTTAATATAAGTTAATTTGACGTAATTACGTAGAAACTTGGCCCCAATTAGTTTGACCACGGCTTGTTTGATGTAGGTAATTTACATGTTAAATTTCTAATATAAGGCTTGATATAATATTATCTAGTAGAACTTTATACAATGTTCCCCGTATATGTTATTTTAAAAATATTGAATAAAAGTTTCCAAATTTGAACCGTGATAACTTACGTGTGTCTATATGTCGATATCTTACCTACATTTGATAAGAATCAAATGTATAAATCGTAATAAATAATAATAAATCGTAATTTAGAAAAATGAAGAATTTTTCTAAATTACGATTACCACAGTAAATTCATCTCATAAATACCTCTTATTTGGTTCTACTTATATCACTGACATTTGGCTCGACACTAATTGTGTTCGATTTTCAGCTCTATTGTAGGTATTAGCGCAGAGTTCTATTTTAAATGTTCTTTATTTTCCCCAACCACCCGGATTCCGGATCACATAGTCCCAGCATAAATTATGTTTAAAAGCTCTACTTATCTACCTCTACATATCGTAGACCATAGACAAAACATTTCGCTTCTCTACATTTATGCCTACAGCATTTAATCCCCGCATAATAGCTCCAACGGATATCCGTTATACAATCCTCAATAGACTAAAGTATGGCATATAATTAAAAGTTACATTCGCGTAATATTGTTCTAGCAACCTTTGAAATAAATGTGACCATTGTTATCCCCGCGCTGGGCAAAGTTTCCACACCGCAAAATAACTGGAATATTTTATTTCGTTACACAACAGTAACCGTGTTCATAAACTAGGATGTAGTCTATACGAAATTATGTTAAACTTATAATAACTTTAATTATAATTGCATATTAATAGTTTCGAAAAATTCCACTGCTTCATGGTACATTTCGGTTCGTTACAGTTATTATTTTCGAAATTTATAAATTTTAAAATAATGTTGTGAATAAAGTAGAATTTCGTAGAAATTGTTAACAATTTTCTAGACTACTAGTATTCTGTAAAATCTATCTAATTACCGCAATACGATGTAAAAGAACAAGCCTCTACTTTCAATGTTTAGATAGCTTTAAATTACAAAAGATTTAGAAATCGCACTGGCCTGTAATTATTTCGAGTGGCGAGCGTTAGAACAATTGCGATTTAATTTACATTGAATGAAAAGCGTTTTATGTAAATTCAATATTTTGAGTGAATTAACATGTTGCGATCTCACGCGGAACTCACCGATCTAATCTCATGGAAATTCTCCGCTGTAATTAAAGACTAAGAGAAAAACTCGAGGCGCGCGTAATTGCAAGATGGCTGACGACTTGTCAATGTGTAGCGATTGTGATCGCGGCAGTTCTTATAAACTCCATTATTAGACACATATAGCAGTATTTTATACTTCGGAATAACTTAATTAAGTTTAATACAGGAATTTTGTGTTGGACAAAAAGCTAAACGGTAGTCTAGCTGACAACTCACACTAAACGGGCATGGGAATAGATAAGAAGTAAGAAGGGGGAAAAGCATACTCTTGCAAACTTGACAGTACTTTCCTACGATATAAAACATCATAGAGCTAGATATTATATGTTTTATAAACGTCAGAAAATTCAGGAGCACAATAAAATGTTTTTCCACAAGGTTGAAACGAGTTCAACATACCCAAATAAAAATTACGCACTCCATACCGTTTGATAACAATTTTACGGTTAAGAATTATTAGGATATAAACAAAATACGCATATAAAAAAGAGTGAAATAAATGCTATTTGCATATATTACCATTATCATAATAATAAAAGTAATTGTGTACGGCAATGAAAGCGAAACGAAATCACTTTCCAGAGGAGCGGAGTCGGCGGCGGCAGCTAGCTAGTGCCGCTGACCGTGGCTAAAATATTCATATACATTATACTGTTTTACATTTTTAATTTTTCTGACTCGACCTATAATTTATTGGTGCGTTTTGCCACCATTTTAAGGCCTACCTTATACGGTTGTGAAAATTCTTTCGACTCGTGTTTGTAGATTGCCAGTTATATATTTCAAAGCATTATTTAAGAAAATGTTAGCTTTCTGAATACCTTCCTCCACGTAAACTTTAACTGTGCCAAATATCGTAAAACTGTACTTCAAGTTTTTGCTTCACGTATTAATCTACACTAATCTACACTAATATTATAAAGAGGAAAACTTTGTTTGTATGTTTGTTTGTTTGTTTGTAATGAATAAGCTCAAAAAGTACTGGACCGATTTCAAAAATTCTTTCACCATTCGAAAGCTACATTATCCACGAGTAACATAGGCTAAATTTTATTTTGGAAAAAAATAGGGTTCCGTAAGATATTTGAGTTTTTCGGACACAAGGTGTAAAAAATCAACCAGAAAAGTTACTTATTTTGCGTACGCTGCCTAAACTATAAAAGATAGAACCATAAAATGTTCCAATTAATTGTAGATCTTATAAATATCTACAAAAAAGTCCGCGACACACTATACCTATCTATGTCGAGTGAGGCACAACAACCATTTTTTTATTTAGAAATCTTGAATTTCTTTTGGACTATATTTAAACGCGTTTATTTTACTCATGCTATTAATCCTTATCAAAATAAATTATTTCATCACTAAGTACAGTTTATGTAGATAATATTTGGTCTTTGAATGATTAAAATTGGATGTTTGGTTTTGAAGTTATGGCGAAATTAAAATATTACGATTTCTGCTCCACGGCCCGTTGCGAAGTGGGCGTCACAGAGGCATGCGAGTTTAGATCTATGAGTAAATTTTTTGTTTTGTGTTCGTTGTAACTATGATGGATAGATACTTGAATACCTATTTATTTAGTGTTTGTTGTATTGTTAGTCCTGAAGAGTATAGGTATTTCATACGATAAAAGTATACCCACCTACTTATTTCATTAAGTTTTAGTAAGTACCTATATTAATTTGTTTCTGTTTGTTTTGAACTTTTGACTAAATTTCGCCCGTTTGGTAGAGGTTTAAAGACATTCTGTAGTATTAGTATCAGTATTGTACCCGTGCGAAGCCGGGGCGGGTCGCTAGTAATATAATAATAACGGATTTATATATTTAATTTATTTTAAATATCTATATAAATATATAATTATTTTTAATATAGATACTTATTTGATATTTCCTTTTTTTAATTAATCATAGAGATTGATAATTAAGATAATTTCTTAGCCTACAATAAATAAAAAATATTTGATAATATTTTGCTATTAATAAATGTTATTTCAGTAGGTCAATGAATAAATCAACTAAATATTTAAATATATTTCACACCGTTTAAAAATACTTAATTAGTATAGGTGGATGGGGGACTTAGTTTCGCCTTACTCTATTTTGTATGGGTTCTATGTAGGTCGGCAATAATTTTGAAGATTACCCATATTTTAAAGACTACCATTTAAAACCGAGAAATTCGGTTAAATGATTAATAATTACAATTTAATATGCAAAAGCTGTATGTTTGTTGTTTTACAAAACGAAATAAGAATGTTAATGTAAAACGAGCGATCTTTTGAATATTGAATATATTTGCATCCTTTATTTTTTTTGAATTCCATCGTTATAATAACGCTAGCGCGGAACTCATGTGCGAAACTAGAAGTGCGTGCTGCCTCGATACTTCGCCACGGCCACATAAAGCCTTCTAGAAGTGTGGCTGTGCTGTTGAAATAGTTTTTGACGTGATAACGTCTTATAAACCGACATGTTGCCCGCGACTTCATGCGCGCAAAGGATAATTTCGCAGAAACCGTACATTTTTCCGCGATAAAAAGTAGCCTATGTTCTTTTCCGTGGTCTACTTTACATCTGTGCCAAATTTAATCAAAATTGGTCCAGTTGTTTCGGAGCCTATTCAATGCAAACAAACAAACAAACTTTTCCGATGAATGCCGGCTGTACGCACGAAAAATTTTGACACATTCCGCCAGATTGTCACGTTCCGCCTGAGCCGAGCGTGCAAGCGAGAGCGCAGAACAAGCGATAGAGAGGCACGATCGGCCTGAGCGTTCGGCTTGTGATGACGTTATCACGTAAAATTATCATCCAGACAACTATTTTTTTAATTACAAGTCCGTTGCCGGTCTTATTATTATGATTTTTATAAAGACCTAAGTGTCTCGACCTCAGAGGTTCAAGGGAATTGGTCAGCAGGATGTTAGTACCTGTTCGCAAGGCCACGGACCCAAAGTCAGTTAAAGGTGCAGTTTCATTTATTAGCATATTTTATCACTTAGTTAATGCAAGTAATAGGATATAATATTCAATCTAAGGATATAACTGTCGCAATAATAGTCAACCTGTTACTACTCACTACAAAGTGACTGGTTTTGTTAGTTACGCCATAATTAATTCACAATAAGCGTTTTATCCCGTAGGCAAAATACACGATATACTATTTTTGACAACTATGTAAGTTATTCCAGTTTAATTCAAATACAAAATAAATAATAGTACTTTATCGCCTATTCTCATACCTATCGAATACACCTGCAAAAATTCATTAAAAAAACGGTCAAACCGTAGCCGTTTCGGAGGACTTGTGTGTGTCTGTTTGTCTGTCTCTCACGCCAAAACTACTGAACCGATTTAAATGAAATTTGGTACGTAGATAGTCTAGAGCCTGAGCAAGGACATATCACATAAGCTACTTTTTATCGCGGGGGAAAGGTACGGCTCCCGTGGGATACTTTATTTACAGTTTCTACTACTACTTTCTACAAAAACTACTTAGCCGATTATCATGAAATTTGGCACAAATATAAAGTAGACCACAGGAAAGGATATAGGCTACTATTTATCTTGGGGAATTGTACGGTCCCCGTGAGATACTTTATTTACAGTTTCACGTAAAAACTACCGATTATTATAAAATTTGGCACAGATATAAAGTAGACAATGGGGAAGGACATAGGCTACTTTTTATATCGGGACATATAAGGTTCCCGTGGGTTACTGTACTTACGCGTGGAGCCGCGGGCATCAGCTAGTTTGGGGATCGTCCATTAATCACGTGATGTTTTTAACAACTTTTTAGACCCCTCCCCTCCCCCTGGTGATACGTGGTGAGGTTTTATACTACCCCCCCCCTCCCCCACCTAAGATCACGTGTATTTTCTTTTACATAGTAAGCATGGCACGTTTGAAGAAAAACTAACTTAAAAAACAATTTAATCGAATAATTTAAGCGATTAAAAACTATACGAGTCATTTGCCTTGTAAGTATTTAAACAATACTACGAATCTACAACCGATAATCATTTCGGTATGCATAGACTAGATTCGAAAATTAATACACGTGATGTCTCCTTATACCCCCTCCTCCCCTTGGTGATACTTGGTGATTTTTTTTCGGACCACCCCTCCCCCTTTAGGCATCACGTGATCAATGGACGACCCCTTGATGTATATATAACATAAGACGTTCTATACTACAATAACTTTTAATTTATAGTCGTTAATGAATTAAGTGCGATATTCAAATCAGCATGCACGGTAGAATATGATAAAACAGCGGATGTGGGCTATTCCATTGTTGACCTGACCTCGACAAGTTTACGTGGAGGAAGCAGAAAAGTGTAATATTTCAAAGGAATAAGGACAATCGGCGCTATTTTTTAGAAGCGGTATTATGAATGTTGCAAAGATTTAAAAAATAGGATAGGCATAACATTTTTGATAGAAGTTTTGATTGCTTTGTATTTTGACTTACACGCGTAGAAATATATAAGTTTTGTCTACACAAAATGCATATACTGACACATTGTATCATGTCTGGACAAAATGTCAGATTTTCCTAATCAATCTAACATTTCTCGCCAAGACGAGCCAAGCTAAGCGCAAGGGCACTACCAGACCACATTTTCTCGAATTCTCTTTTCTTGCGTAGTTAGAAACCATATCTACATAACAGTGTTTATGCTACGCGTACTGTACTTAAGTGTTGATGTATGAATAAAATAGATTCCTTTTTTTTTAAATGTGTAGATAAATTGATAAACTTGAATGTAAGTAGGTACATAGTTCTTAGGGATTTTACTCGTGACATATATTATGCATGTTTAGATCACGACTGTACACTCGAGTACATCAGTTTTTGTTCTTCCATTTTACGTGCTCATCGCTCGTACTGTCGTCCTCAACACTGTTTATTGTTATAAACCTTCTTAGGTCCTTCACCTGAACATATGTAACATCTTAATTACATGCACTCGACTTTAACAGTACTTTAACACTCGGTGATTTTATTTAATTTTTTTTGTACTGCATATAATATTTAATGTCTTTGTCTTAAAACAACTTTCTAAACGGTTCACATTAAATGGCATTTTATTTGATATACAACCTTTACGTGAACGTTGAGATTACGTGTACTTTATTCCCAAGGGACTAAGGTTGACGTTCCTTTAAATCGTTCGCTCGAACATTAACATGCAACTCACGTATTGCAGAGATGTTTTGTGGAAAGTTGCACAAGCAATTAGACAAGTTACGGTCTTAATAAATCTTACTTAAATCTAAAAGTAATTTGGTAATTAAGGTCCTTATTGTATGTTGCATTGATGCTAAAATTGTATGCATGGTATAATGAGATGTGGGTTTGTGGACGTCCGTACGCCACGGACCGGCGGCCAGCAGGAATGATGCCAGTACTTATCTCATCATTTTTTCTTATCTTATTGTAAATATTTCTAACACAAAGTCTAAATATATCTCTTTGGTATAAAAGGCAAATAAAATGCATTCAGAAGGTCCTAAGACAACATTTTGGCAATAGTTATGAGTACTGTGTTGGTACAGTGGATTGCTGAGCTGCAAAAGGGCATGGTCCAAAATTCATACTAAAAAACCCAGCGTCGAAAGCAATGAAATGTTTGCCACTTTCAATCATATATTTTGTTGTCACTTGTCACCAAACGGGCAATCTTGAGAAACGCCGGGTATACAGGGTATTTTTTCAAAGACTATCCAAATTTTACAGGAGGTTCAGACTTAGTAGTACAACCGGTAATTTGAATAAAAACATACCTATTATTAAAAAAATACAATTGTATTGCATAAAAAACAGAAGTTGTGGACAAAGCGGAAGTCATACTACGCACGCACACAAACGTAAGATTCGATACTTAGTACGCGTCGATACGAAGTGTGTGCGTCGCGTCGCGTCGGTGTGTTTGTGACCGGCTGACTGCAGGTACGAAAACGCATTGACCATTAGGTAATCACGCGTTTTTTTATATTTTAAACGTTATATTTTTTTAGATATTTTCAAATGGAATTATTTAAGAAATCACAAGCTTTTTTTAATTTTTTTTTAATATAACACATTTTGTGTTCAGAAATACAAAATCAAATTGGATACCTTTTAAAAACCACCCTGTATAACTTTCATTGCTGTCGCGTCTGGGGTCAATTTCAGTCCATCACCTTTGTTGGGCAAGATGTGAGTTGGGTTAGCATTCCTTATTTCTTTTATTTTATACATTTCACGTTATTTTTTCATAGTAAATTAACATAAGTAAATTCATTAAAATATTATTTTCACCAAAACAAAATTCGAAAACATGCATAAAGAAATATAAAGGAAATAATTTGTATTGTTTCTTGATTATAATATTATGCCTTCCAAATGACTATGTTAAAAATTTTAATTAAAATTTCCACTAAGCTTGGACATGCTATGATTTTATAAACTACGAAATTAACTAATTAACAAACAATTTATATTTTATATGCAAATGCAAAAGTGTATTTTATATTTAAACATCGCTACTACAAATTTTAAAGTATAATGTAACAACATTTACAAATTTTAATAAACATTAAAATATGAAATAATTAACAAATAATTAATAGAACAATAAATAAATCATAATTACAAAACAACAGCTCGCGGCGTCTTCAAAGTGGCTCGCTACGAACAGATTTTAGGTGAATATATTTTATTATTTATTGACCTCATATTAATGATACACATATTGTAATCTACAATTTAAAATAACTTAAATATATTGCGGGTAATGGTTAGGTTTTCTCACGCATAGTTTTTAGGCTTTTCCAGACAGTAACATGAAAATTGTCTCTTAAATATTTTAGGAACCAACTATAAGCCCAATAAGGAATATGCATAAAACATAAAAATTAGCTTAAAACAAAATAATATGATACTAGATTGAGAAAAAATAGAGGAAATGGCGAGAAAATGTTCAATATCTGTTGATAAATGAGCAAGATATGAGCGGTCAAAGTTTTGAATCTATCTCTTTCTAGCAAAACGAAATTACTTATGAACTTTCTATGAATGTCATGTTATGTGACGTCACGTTACACATCCGACCTCTCTGTCTAACAGACTACTTCAAACGTTCATATCTTTGTTATTTTTAATAATATGCCAAAAATTGATTTTACCATACGGTTTACCAAACAAGAAATATACATACATACATATAATCACGCCTCTTTCCCGAAGGGGTAGGCAGAGACCGCCTCTTTCCCGTAGGGGTAGGCAAAGACCACTTCTTTCCACTTGCTACGATCCTTACACACTTGTTTCGCTTCGTCCACTTTCACTCTTACCATCCATTCCTCCTCTTACATTCAACGTAGCGAAGCGGCTCTCCATGGACCACTTTTCGCCTCAAAAAAACAAGAAATATATGCATTAAAAATACTTGCATATTCCATATTATCGTCAAAACCAGCTTTCGCCATTGATAGGTACAGCTATTCTCGGTTCTCCCCATGAGTCACGTACCCAGTAGCTCGGCCGTTGTTGTGGATGATGATGATAGTTGCACAATGTATAGAAGCTGTGCGGTGTACGGTGTAACACTGCGCGTCATGGTGCGTGGCGAACGCGTTGTTGTACTACATTTGCATACAACTTAAACGGAACTCTGATTAATTCATTATAAACGTGCCACAACCTACAGCCCTGCCGCTGAGTCGTGTTCCGCCATTTATAGAGCTATGTTCATAAACACTAAAGTCACACGTAGAGCCACCTGTTTTTGTTGTTAAATCGATGTTTGTTCTCACTGAAAAAAAAAATCGTCGCTTACTGCAGTTTACCTATAAGTTTGTCTACGATAATTGTAATTGTTCTCTCAGGGCCGCATTACATCCAAATAGAGACGCATAGCGATTCAAAACTGACTTTATTTACTATGCAATAAGATACACGCTTTATTGCAAGAGTTAGAATTTCGAGCTGCATCACGTCTCGTTGCGCCTCGGTCTGAACTGACCCTTATTTATAAATAAAATATTATTTATAAATAAGGGTCAGTTTTATTACAATCGTCTGGACCTTTTGACATTTAAGTATGACTTAAGGTATAGCACTTACTACGAAGTACGAAGTCAGATAAAAATATGTTATATAGAAGTCCAATTCTCGTTACTATTTTCGATATAATCTAGGTTCGGTCAACGCGCTGACTCATTCGCATACGCGTCCATCCGCCGGACGATGCGACGAGCGGGACAGCCTGAAAATCCAAACGAGATTTAACCAATTACGAGAATTGTCCACTAGACTTACACAAAGTAACAGCAATTTTTAAAAAGCTTTGGAAAACATTTTCTTATCTCTAATTATATTCAAGCTGTAATAAAAAGTTACACGATTGTGTGTTGACAACTTTATGTTAATATAAACTGTAAAATAAAGATTATTATTTGATAGTAGCCATGTATTTTATTAAAAAGGTAATAAAACAGTAGGAGCTAATGCGGTTGTGTTCGATTTATCAATCGTATATTTTATTACAGGAGAAATGGACATAAAGCTACACTCACATAAGGACTGAACTTAAAATGAAATGCTAATTACATAAAATATATTGAATTAGGTACTTTGCGGTCGGCACTAGGCTCAATTTCGTTTGTGAGTCGGACTAATGTGATAGAGCCATTACGCAGACGCCATGTATAACGACTTAATTCGTGAAAATTCATTGTCATTCATATTCGATTTTAATTACCTCCTCCGTTCCTCGCTAACCATAATTGTAACTACTATCTAGTTAAGATTCCGAAATGCTGTCAAACAAAATAAGACTATTGGCTTCCATTAAAATTCTATTTGCATACGAGTGTGTAATTAGGGCTTAATAACAGCCTCCGTGGCGCAACAGAGAATAACTTTTACGAAATAATTTGATGGTGTGTATGCAAAATACGGCGGTACGTGGTAATGGTCGAGCGAGCGAGGCGAGCTAGCCGTTTTGCCCCACTCGGCCAAGCTCGGCTCCGCTCGTCACGGCTCGGCTTGGTTCGTCACGGTGCACGCCGACGAATTAGTCCTTCATTTAAATTACATTACCCCGGTCTGTATTAGATTTATAAGCCATCTCTGTTCTACACCGCCTAACGGGATGTCTTCGTCTGTTAACCATCAAAGCGTTTAGTTAAAATCACAAACACAATAGTACTTTTTCGAAATAAATATTGTGTTTGTTTGTTTATATTTTGTTGTATTAAAAAGCCGTTGTCAGTCCACTACAGTTCCCCCTTATCAGAAGTTCCCATCGGAGAATGGATTTTCAGGTAGAGCGCGGAGGGCCGCCAGGTCTGGGGGAGGCCGTGTGAAAACTCCGCGCTCTCGAGGCTAAAGGGCACTCGCCAGGCACTCCACAAAAACCGCCCACTCGGCTACGTAAATATGGCAGATGAAATCTTTTATCGCGGTCACGTACCGCGGCCGCGTCACGAGCGAACGTCACTCGGGCCATAAAGAGCGCGCCGCATTCTAATTTTGTACAAACACTGGAATTTTTCGCTCGAACATCTGCACCACGGCACATAGGTTTATCTCTAGCTGGCCGGCTACGTGCGCACTAAATGATATCTTTATTTCACGTCGCGACCACGTCCAGGCACACGGCAGATCGCAGATAGCGAGCAGGAAAAGAATTAAGTCATAACTCGTTACACGGATCAAACGGTTCTGCGGTAATTAATAGTCTAGTGATGTGCATTTTTCATTCGACATAAATCTCTACTTTCACAATCGTTCTATTGATGTAGACGTTACTATCGTACTCCGCTCCCCGATGCACCATAAAACCTCAGCTCGGTAATATCCTGTTATTTTTTCTTAATAATCGTTATTGGTGTTTATTTATTAGAAACGATACAAATTACAGGCTTTATATCGAGGTACAAAAAATAAAGGGTTAGCCCAAAAAGTGAGTTGTCGGCTCGATCGCAATAACTTTTCGATAAAGTCCGGGCGATTTAATTGCCGGTTGTGATCTGGTTTAACATAAAAAAGATGAATGGCCCAAGTGCCTAAAGCATAAGTAACATTGCCCGGATCGATATTTTTTCTATTCACAGACCACTTTCACCGTTCGTGTTTGATCCGCTTATACCCTATTTATTCAGTGCTACACGCCATTATGGCTGCTTGTATCGAGCTGTCTCAAGGTTTCAGAAAGTATTTAAACGGCTAATTAGAATTTACATTTTATACGTAACACCAATCCTTGCGCCCCTAATTCAAATTATTTGTTTTCATCATAATTTTATCGAATCTCAGAAATAAAAGTGAAGACTATTTTGTTACAAAAAACGTATCGAGGATTATAAAGAAAGGTTGCTGACGTACCACGAGATGAGTTTTTAAATCGATCTCGGTAAATCATCGATGTGGTAATCGAGTTTAGAGAGAGATTGTGGGCGGCTTCGCGCTTCCCATATGTGAAGCACAAATTGAAAATTTACTCGGATACAGATTTTGTATAAATTGCATCTATAAATCGATAATTTAATTAACTGAACAACACTATCGCCGCGGTATAGAAAAGTATCGATCAAATTTTACCGGTGGGCTACTCTCTAAGGGTCGACTCTAATTATTGCATGACTAAGTAAATAGAGCATGTTCTCTTAGCCCTTAAAGTATTGCGTAGTTTTGAAGGAGCGTTGCTTTCTTTGAAAATTATGTACGGTAACACAATTACTGATGAAGATTAGCATGTGGGTAATTCTTTATTACTTCCTTTCCGCTCTGTTTAGTGTTGTTACTCTGCTAACGTTTTTGCAATCATTTTTACTATAATTATTTATGCAGACAGCATTTTTTAATACTTTGTTTTATTAATTCTTAATTGTAGTCCCTTTTTATTGCTTATTTGAAGACTTATAAATTAAGTTAACTACCTAGCATAAGTAATTGTAGATTTTTTTAAATTATAAAAATAATTAATATTTAAATACTCTTTTAAACTATGTAGAAGTTGAATTATTGATGCTCAATTTGTTAGGTTTTTTGTCGTTAGTTTATCTATTTAATAACGCTTTTCATTGGATGACGCAAACGCGTAACCAATCAAATGCACTTTTGAATAACCAACAGATAAACTACTGACAAAAAAAAACAGAAACCGGGTATAACTTTACAGTTTGCAGTATTTTTTTTTAATTGTCAAAGTATGCTCAAAGTTCTTTGCGTTAGTCATAATTAGTTTATTAGTTAGAGTAACGGTAGATGATTTCAGGCTCCTTGCGTGTAAAAAATCTTGATATTTTTGTGAAACTGCATATTCCGTGTTCGCTAACCATTTTATTTAGTGTAGTAAGTAAACGCATGCGATATAGAAAACTGTATTGTAATGGTTCTGAATGTGATTTTCTCTCGTCTTCCGCAGCCTGCCAGGAGACAGGTAATCGGCTTATTATTCAAATGGTTGTTTAAAAATTCATTATTAATAAGCACATTAATAAAATTAAAAGCACACTAATATAATCCATTTCATCAAAAAGTTGAATTTTGTACGCACTAGCTGTCACTCGAATTTGACAGTTGATGTTTATTTTTTTTATTTCCAACGACAGAGGGGCGAGAGTGCGTGAACTGCGGAGCCACGAGTACTCCGCTGTGGAGACGCGACGGCACCGGCCACTACCTGTGCAACGCTTGCGGACTCTACTACAAGATGAATGGTCAGAACCGTCCTCTAATCAAGCCAAAGCGAAGATTGGTGAGTGTAAGAATCCGACCAATTTTTTACATAAGCTTATGAGTTTGTTGAGATAATGCAATTTAAGCGAGACGCGATTTGACAGATTGAATTCTTAATAAAATGGATAGCATTCGACGCGCTATAAGACGCATGGATCGCTTTATCTGAACAAGCACTAAGAATTGGTACAATATTAATAAACAAAAAATGTACAATTTCATCAAGTTTTTAATAATTAACTTATGCAAAAAGTGAAACGCGACCACTGTGAACGTGTTATCTTTAGGACCTGACTGTCGACAGGTCTTAGGTCACACAAAATTTATAACACTATTAGTAGCGCAAGCATTTAACTTTTCGCCATATAAAGTGTAACGTGAGCTATTAGAAACGCGAACTCGCGTGAACACATTTTTTTTACGAATTAATTTAAATCTTTTAGTAAACTTGTAATACTTTATTATAGACCAAACTTTTTAGTTTTTCGGGAGATAGAGGCATGTTACCGATGAAAATCTTGCCATCACGACCGAAATGGGTGTCGCCAGTAATAAAAGTAGAGGCATTCACGAGCGTGCGCGTAACTCTCACAAATTGGGCGTTTAAAGATACTCTATTTCGACGAAACTCTACCAAACTAGTTTCTCTATGACCGCCATAAATCTTCCAGTTAACGTTTAATCTAAGGTTGGGGCATGGAACAATGTGACATAGAGTCAGTGGAGCCCGTGCCCACAATTGTTCAATTTACCTTAATACTCTACATAGAGTATTGCAATGTCGCACATGGTTAACGACCATTTTATACGGCTACAATTAATTTTTTTAAGGATTTGTGAATGTTTATAATGTTGAATGTCTGATGATGATAATTATGACCAGCTTGATTCAGTAGCAGCAGATTTTAAAACAAAATAAAAATTTTGATGTTACCCCCAGAATGTCAAACAGTGAGTGAGCCTATGATGATGAATTATAGCTAAGAACATTCTCGATCACGTCAGCTTTCAAATAAAAAAAAGAACTGGATCAAAATCGGTTCACCCATTTGGGCGCTATGATGCCACGGACAGACAGACACGGCGAACTGTTTTCGTCGGGGATTAAAAAGTATCGGTAATCGGTAGATTCACACGCAACACAATGTATTTTTTTCTTTACCTACTACGAAATTCGTAATATAACAAATCGTATATACTTCGAACTACGGTAAAAGGTAGTAAAGTAGGTATAATTTTTAACATTCGAATGGCTCTATATTTTTATGTTACTATAAAAGAGAAGGTAGCACTTTAGAAAGAGAAAGCACGTTATTCGCGAACAATACAATCGGAGTTGCGATAGCTCCACGCTATTTCTCAGTTGGAACACGAGCTATAAATTGGTTAGATATTAACTAGAATTATGGAAACAAAAGAGTGGCCTGCGCAAGCGCACCTGTGTGATAAAGTCTGTGGTACACTAGCTACTAAAGCCAAGGTTGTATCTGAAAAATGATTGTTGCATTCAGGCAATACTGTTAAGGGTTACTCAATTCTAATAAACAAATACATTTCATTATTTTAATATTGTTAAAGGTCACAGTTTGGCACTCATATACTAATATAATAAATAGGAAAAGTTTATTTGTTTGCATCGAATAGGCTCTGAAACTACTATTCCAATTTTGATGAAATTTTAACACATATAGAGTAGACCACGGGGAAGAACTTTTCTCTTTTCTCTTATCTCTAATCTCCTCCGATCTTTGTCATAACTCATATCATTTTACCTGATCGTCAATATGATAAATTATTATATTATCTATCTCTATCTTCTATCGCTCTAGTACTTTGATCGTCTTGAATATTTAAACAAATATAATCTTCGATTAAACTGTTCACACTTACATAACACCTGTGTACCATAGTGTACCTCCCGCTTTACCAGCATAACTGCAACACCCATAAACAGCCTGGCTCCGAGACGATATATTAGCGCGCGCAGAAAGAACTTGCCAACACGATGCATCAAATTTTATTCCCGCAACTGAATATCTTCTTACATACTACGCGACTTCTTATTTGACTTAAATAATCGTTTGTTTATGTAATATTTTCAGCTCTTTAATAGTAAATAGTTGTATTAGTTTCTGGATAGCTGTAACATTGTCTTAGAAAGGAACTTTTAAGATCACGGCTTAATCATAAGCATCAACTTTAATATTACTAAGTAAACTAATCTAAATCTAAGGTAATCCAAATTTAACTAAACTAGTCAAATACAAAAATCTAAATCACTACAGTGCCCGTGCTCTACACGCGAACAATTTAAAACAGGGGGACGGGTCGTAGAACTTTCCTATTTGGCATTCATAAGCTCACTCAGTGCCAAATAAATAACACAATAAGAATTATTGCGAGTACATTTTAATATTAATCTAAGTTTCGTTGGTACCATACTGTCTAGTAAACCGTACGTAAAGGATGTGCTAATAGTTTCCGATTCGTCGATGATGTAATTTTATGCTAATTAAGATTTATGTATTTGAATATTCCTTTGGTTGTAAAAATGTTGAAAGGATGTACCGGCGTTATTTGCATTTGATGTACTCGATGAAATGCTTGCTAAAACAAATTAATGACGCGTTTAATTTTAGAAGCCATTAAAGTTTCTTGCATCGGAACATGTACTGGAAAATAATAATGATAAACGTTATGCTATTACTTAAAAAAATATATGATGTTTAAGTGGTACAGACTACAGACACAGTAGTAAAGGTGCACACAATGCGCTTGTCACATTATAATATTTTGTATCTGATAGTCTTTGGGAAGTAAGGAACAAATCAAATACATAGTTCCCTGTTTTTAGAGATCGTCGTACTCAAAGAACCCTTATAGTTTCGGTCTGTCTATCTGTCTTCTAAGCGTGTACGCTCTTCTAGCTTAGAAGACTGTAATGTAACTTCTGTAATTATGAATATAAATGATGAAATTTGGTTTAGTTATTATAATATATATAGATCTCAGTTTTGGAATCATAAAATAATAATAATTTTATATTTTATATTTTAGGGGTATTTTTTAATTGTACCTCATGAGACTTAGAAACTTTCAATTTCCATGCAGATAAATTATGCTAAATACTCTCTAGGAAAATTATTTTGAACAAAATCGGACAGTTACTTTTGAAGTTATTTGAAAAAAAAAAAAACCTATTACGCGTTTATAATTACGGAACCCTTCTTAAACTTATAATGACATACCTACTCTTGGTTAGGTAAGATTCTTTTTGCGTGGCATTCCTTGTAAAAATACTCAACATATTCTCCTGTTCTGTTATAATTAGACGTATACCTACGGTAGTGACCGTCGCGGTAACCCATCGATCACGGGCACCTGTCGAATAAATCCTCCTCTGTCGTGCTACACGGTCATGTTTTTTGTACCTTTGTTTCATTGGATATTTAAATGAATTAGTTTAAAGTGGCTTAGATCAATAATGATCATACGATAGAATATTTTGTGTCATTTCGGTTTTTTATAATTATATGTTTTAGTAACATCTTGTAATGTGTTACGGAAAATGTAGTCTATATCGTAATGCTTCTATGATAAGTATTTTTATGAACAGTCGTTGTATGAATACTAATTTTGAATTTAGAACATTGTGTTAAGTAATTTTTTTTCTACGAAATAAAGTCACAGTCGTGATTCAGTTGCCCCAGTCGTGTTTAGGTCGTACACGTCTTGTGGTCATGAGTTAATACCGCGATATAAATTATTACTGTTAAATACTGCCTTGAATATGTAAACAGTCCTGGGAATATTGACGAGCTCGCTTGTGAATCATCTGCATAATATAAATCAGAGTACCGAAAACATATGGAATAACTTAGTTATTTTTTTCCCGACTACGGCGAAGCCAAAAGGATAGGTTATGATTTTGGCAATCTACGTATGTACCTATGTATGTTTGTTTTACCTTAGCGGCTAAACTACTGATATGATTTTAATAAATTACGGTAGCATATAAATTACGTAGTCGGATTATAGTTTTTATAAAAAAACTAGCTGTCTCGACAAATGTTGTTCTGCCTTAACTATGAACTGAAATCCCTGAACTGATACGATTATTTTAAGATCAAAATTAGCCAAATCGGTCCAGTCGTTCTCGAATTTTAGCGAGACTAATAAACAGCAATTCATTTTCATTTATAGGAAAGATAAAAAAATATGGTTAATATGGAATATACTGGAAAGACGGATGACTGACAGTACCTAAGCGATTACCGCCGCCAATTCACACCCGTAACACCAGATAAGTTATAAGTGCGTTCCCAATCTCTATTAGTACCTTGTATTGCTGGAAAAGAAGATAATATGACTATTGAAAGTAGATTAACATTTCATTATAACTGTTTTCAGGTATCTAGGTTGTGCAATTTCTAAAGTTTCTGTGGCGATGTTTTTAAAATCGTGAGAAAGGAATCCGACGATTCCGTTGTTTCGTAGTTTATCGGCAACAAATTATATGCTAGTAAACTTCTCACCTAAAAAAACTATAAAATATATTTTTTAAAATTGTAAAAAAAGTAATAAAGATAAGTGTATATGGCGTGACTATAAAAATAATCTTGTGATTTCACCGCTAAGTGATATTCTGGTTCTAGGAAGGGAAGGGTTAATATGGAAGATGATGTCTCCCAGGTTTTAAAAATATAGTATTTCTGGTAGGAACTAAATATTTTATAGTCTATATAAATGATATATTTATTGTAGTTTGTTTGCTACGTTATCAATATAAAGCTGGTAGTATTTTCTGCTTTCATTCAAGTTAATTTATTTCTCTATAGATATGAAAATCGACAACCCTAATTGCGACAGTATCTAATTTTTCCTCAGTAAAAATGAATATAAAGCTTTTATATTCTACATTTTGTAATGACCATATTATTTGGATTGTATAAGCATATTAAATGTAATAGTTTTGTATACTGGAAATGCGTTTCTTTACAGCTTTATGACGTTCCAATCGAGTTTAAGTAGCAGCGAAATAATTGCTTTTATAGTACCTACCACTCTTATAGGGATGCCATTACATTTAAGCATTAAGATAGTTTATATAGCAAGATTTCTTTGAGATATTTATTAGGAAGAAACTGGAAAGCCATGGGGAGCCCAATGTTTTGCAGTAGACGTCTTGCAATGATGACGATGGTCTGATTTTGATGACTTTTTATCAAGCGGTACTGATTGGACGATTGTGCATTTTCATTAAGAAAATATATTGTCCTAAAACAAGTACACAATTTTTTGAGAATTGTCCCGAATTACACAAACGCGTGGTAATCACCTATGTCAATTCTCACTAGGTATTACCACACCGGTGTATGTTTTAGGACAAGTACCATCATTTTTCGGTACCCGTCCTGGGTTATACAGACGCACGGTAACTCCTTACGTCAATTCTCACGAAGACTGTCCGTGTAGTGAGTGACGTGAGGTCTCACCGCGGGGGCTCGTGACATTCTCCCACAGCCTACCTGACTCATGTGCCGGGTTCGACTCCGATTGGAAATTCCATACGTCTTCATTCTTGTAAGCTACTTCGGCAGAATGATAAAGTTTATTTTGAGAACTAGTGTGGAAGTCCGTTTTGAATTTATCTGCAGATTAACAAACTCTAAAACCGTGAAATAAAATTATTTATTTTTAATATTAAAAAAAGGTGCTAATTTGAACAAAAAATTTGTTAGCTAAAATTGCATGTAAACATATTGATTAAAGAGCCATTAATTTAATATATCTGAATATCAATAATTTTACTATGCCTGCCAAAACATATCTTATTTGCGAATAAATAATGTCACTAATAATTTAAATTCGCGAATTCAAACAGGTGCAGTCTTAATATGGTTATTCAATATAATAAAATGAATATGTACGATAAGTTTTGTTATCTATGATAAATGAAATAGTCTATGACACCGGCTGCCGTGGGCCTCACGCTGCGCTTGCGTCTCTTTTATTTCATTTCCATAAACATGGACCCTTTTTTCATCTCACGGCCCGGGCGCACGGAAAAAATTCCACTTTTGTCAACGCCTTGATTGATACGGTAACGTTCCCTTGTTTTAGCAATAACCCGAAGTCTTTAGTCTGTTTTTTCGAAGCAGGTTTGACATATCACTAAATTTTGTACATTACGTTTCTCGGGATCGTTACTCGGTTGGCGGGGGAGTTATAAATTTACAATTTTATCGGTGCAGTCACCGCGCATTGTCGTCGGAGTTTTTGTCTATTCTCTAGTCTATATTCTCTACCTGTAGGCGCCAGCGCCGTGACATTTACGATCAGGATATTGGGAATATATTAATGTCGATATTAATAGGCGACATCGCCCGGGAACCATAAATTGTCCATAGCGTCGGGCCGTACATCAAAATATGGGACATATTTTTATTTACCGAATGTTTTGTGTGTTTTAATGGGCGTGCGATAGTATGGGAGCTCTATTTGAGGAGGGTCGCTGGTTCGGAGTCGTGTTGATAATCGAATAAGCGATTAATCGGATCGGAACGAGAGCGGTGTCGATTTCACGGTGGAAGCGCGGAGAATCGATCGCCGAGCCATGGGGTTTGATCACTTACTGCGACCTGCCCGGCTCGTATTGCCGGCATTTAACGGATATCAATCACATATCGGTGGCTAATAACATTAAACATTGAATAGGTATCTAACCTGCTAAGTATTTTGCACTACAATCAGTGAAGAAAACACCAAGTGGACTTGTAAATGTCTACTTACTACAATATAGAGCTTTATTGCTCTTCACACCATTACTTGTCATAGACCTATAATACGTTTAACAATCAGGCGTTGGAACTTTCAATGCCAATAATATCTCAATATACCAAGACCATAACTAAAAATCCCCAACTTATCATTAATAATACACATACCTATCTGTACAATACATTTTTGATAGTTATTTGGCTAATTTTAATTTAAAAAGGCATCCTTCGTAGGTATGAATTTAAAGTTCAATTGGAAATATCATCACCACAAAAGGTACAACATAGAGCCTTAATTCAAACAAATCGCCCCTCACTGATGTAATTTATCGGTAGCAGAAACACTCGTGTTTGATTTAGAGCGTCAAATTGCACCTCTTGATAGAATATCTCTTTAACTCCGCTTAATTTATGGTTCAGAGACACCCGAAAATGGAGTGCATACATTTTGGGATACCCCTTTTTCTTTGTAGGTGTTTTATGCAAATTATGTAGATACCTGTATTATGTTTTATTAAAATAACTTTTCGACTTACACCATTAGTTTAACCTTTATATTTGAAGTAAGGATATCTTCAAGTTTCTGCTATAGCTATTTAGTACCTTACTTTTCAACATTTCATATCTATACTCTATAGTCTATATCTATACTTCTATACTAGTCTATACAAATATTATAAATTCAAAAGTGTATCCGTTTGTCGATTACCTCTTCACGCTTTAACCGCTGAACCGATTTTTATGAAATTTGGTATAGACATTCTTTGGGTCCCGGGAAAGGACACAGGATATTTTTTATCCCGAAAAAGTAGTGTTCCCGCGGGATAATGTATTAACGCGGGCGGAGCCGCGGGCAAAAGCTAGTTGACTATAATAATTAGTCATCAGCCCTAGTCATTTTCAGCTTTAAAATTTATAAGATCATAGTTCAAATTCAAATGCCCAAAATTTGAAATTACCTAATAGTAATGGAACCACAATACTCAAATCCAAATCAATCACAATTTAAGTAACTATTGACTTTGTAACAGGAAGTATCCACTGTTATTACGGCAACTGTTCCATAAGTGCGCGACCGAGAGCAATTAGACAAGTGCGATGGGATCGTCCAAATTACCGGCTTGTTGCTACTAGTTGCCGCTGACAAATGATGCTACTGAATTATAAGTTGAAGAATATGTTCCAAATTAGGCAACACTTTGCTTTTATTAAGTGACAGAAGTGACAAAATTGGCGCGCGGCGTAATAATTTTGCGAGGTAGTCAATGGGTTAATTTTTTTTATTGAAACTTTTTATTGAAAATGTAGTTGCAACTATTATTGGCGTTCAAAACGTGGTGTAGTAACGCATCACTCGTTATTTAATATTTAACATTCGTTTACAACATTAAAAAAAATGTAGGTATTGGAGGCCTCTTTTACTATTTATTTTATTCTTTTTTTATTAGTATTTCTTGTTTTGGCAGCAATAGAAATACATCATCTGTGACAATTTCAACTGTTTAGCTATCACGGTTAAGAAACATCCTGGTGAAAGACGGACAGACTGAAAACGGAGGCTCAGTAATATGGTCCCGTTTGTACCCTTTGGGTACGGAACTCTAAAAAGTTAATTCAAATATAAATAAAGTAAATAGAATTAAAATAGAGTAAAACTTGACAAACAGTTTGAATGTTTCTACCTACATATATTTACCAGAGTTTATCCGAGTCTCATGTGTAGTCGCCCACGCGGCCGTAGGACAAGCCACCGGCTGCCTTCTGTGTTCCCTACATCATGTACACCTATTGTAATTGGTGGGATTCGATCAACAATTATTTATTTAAATATAACTTATGTTGAGGTAAATTGCTAAACGTCTACATTAACAAATTAAGGGCCTTTTAAACGTGCGTGAAAAAGTTGTGTTTTCATTTTTAAGTTTGTTAAAATACCCCGAAGATAAGGTTCATTTACCTTATTCGACGATGTAAGCAGGTTTCACCGCTTAAAGTTTAGTTTTTAGCACTCTCTAAAAATACTCTAACGAGCTCAAAATGTTAATATTTGGGGTGGAGTCTTAGATATGCATTTTAATAGTCCAGTCAAAATCACTAAGCGTCTGATGTTCATATACGTAACACAAAAACCTCGTGCCTTCCATTCCGTATGTTTATTTATATATTTTTATTGGTTCTCGAAATGTAAAGGTCGACGTATACGATACATAATATGTATCGCGCGATCGCGGCGGATCGGCGTAATTGACGCATCCGATTTTATCCGCGGCACAGATCACGCGGGCCCGCGATAGCCTTATAACTCAACCGAATTCAACATAATGTACCATATTAACATAATTGCGTGGATTTGATTGGATATGCAAATAGTTTAATCAATGATTGATAGTACAATAAAATAGAGCAATAAAATTTGCATCCATATTTACTTAGTTTTACTGCTATTAATGTAAAAAAACGTAATCGAATTGTTATTTATTCATGCTATTAAAATTACAATTGTATTAATTGAATAATTAATCACTTTCAATCGTTACTGACTAGAAAATGGCTTACGCATAATTCAACACGAAGTTTCATTTAATAATGTTAGCTTTAATGGAGGTAAAACGTCTTCGGAAATAAAATATGGACCGCGAAATTATTTTTCCCTCTTTATAAATTCTTCGTACATTTATAAAATTAGATTATAATTGCATTTAATCCGATTCATAATAAGTTATAAAAAAAATTAGCAAGGATTACGCTTTGCTAATTTACTTATAAATTGTGGTTGTGTCATAATATAATGTAATTAAAAAGGAGATAAAAGACTATTTATTAGCAATGATTACCTACTGTAAAACAATAGGTTTTACAGTAATCATATTGACAATATTATTGCAATAAAATTAAATAATGTTTAAATTTAATCGAAACAATCAATTACATATTATTATGTATAAAGTGATCACAGCGTCCGGGCGTGTTAAGGACCGGTTGGATGCAGGGTAACGAGCTTTTCGTATACAATAGACCTTTTAGCGTCAACCGGACAGGCGTCAATCGCCACGACACGGCCGGCGGTGAGCACTTGCCCTTATTACCATGATACAGTTACCCGAGGCAAGAAGTTCAGATGGCTGAGCCATAATTAGTATAATTTCGACGATAATGTATGGCATGCGTAATAAATATATGCAAACCAAATTGCTATTATTATCTCGCGTACAAATTATTTATATATAATCATATTTGAAGATTATGTTTATCAAGATCTATGTATTGTTTTGTTTTCCGTAACTATATAGTTATATTGGAGTAACAAAAACACTGTTTTTTCATATGAAAAAAAAGTTAAGTGTTTTTGTAGAATTCCGTAGCTTACATAATAAGTAACGGATATTAGCTGTTATTATACTCGCAAGTCAATACTGCTTTCATGTGTCAACCGGTAACTCGAATATCAGTTTTTTAGCGATAAAATTATGAAGAGTATACGACAAACTGTTTTAAAATTAATTGTATACCGTCGAACATCTATTATAACAAAAAACAAGGCGGGTCGGTCGGTCCATTGGAAATAAAACGTGCACAGGAGTGACGTGCGTCCGGCGCGCGGCGTCACTTAGCAGCGCGGGAATGATGTGACAGGCCTTGCCGATCCGAATTCTTAAAAAAAAAAAAGAAAATTAAAAACAAAACAAACGGCTTTCTGCTGCTCCATTGTGTTCACGTTTTGGAAAAATTTAAATGACCCGACGTTGGTCGCTTTTTTGAGTCCGGGTATGCGGGATTCGGCGTTTAAATACATACGGTTTCGCGGTTTAGCGCCATGTTTTTTCCGTTTTCTGCGCGTTCCGCTGCGCCGAATGTGAGACGATGCGGTAGATTTTGTGCGATTAAATCCCCGGGGTGTGACACGAGTAAGTTGTTAGAACAATTTAAATTCACTTCTAAAGCTTACAAATTGAGTTTTACTGGACTTCTTTCGCCCCGAATGGCGTAAAGGTTTTTGGACGGAAGCTTAACTTTCCGGACTTGGCTATCTGTATTTTTTTAATTTTCGACTTTCGGGTTTTCAATTTGAGGTTTTTCTACGCTGGTATTTGTAGTGGCAATATGAATGTATTTATTCGGTACTGGGTGGCGACTGGCGAGCGATTCTCCGGCTAACAATGCTAGGCCTGTCGTGGCCACGCTGACTTAACAGGGCTACCGACCCAACAGGCTCCACGACAATTTACTGCACAGTGCTTTGCATCCGATACTATTGTCACGTAATTGCTACGAGGATATGCGAAGTTAAAGGGATATGTGATAGCTTACAATATTAATCGAAGCAGGCCATTTTGAACGATGTTGGTATTCTTTAGGACTTGAGTCATTAAAAGCTTCTAGTGAATCAAAATATTGTGTAAGGTGTTAAAATACTGAAGAATTCAGTCAGAAATTAAAATAAGCCCCATTTTAATTTCTGACTTCATATTGTTCCAAAAAACAAAAGAAGTATGTAGTAGGTAGATACATAGTATAACATCTTCTTGGGTTATTAAATACATTTTTTCAAAAAACTAATTCGTAATGATAATGTTGCTTTTATAAAGCTTAAAACATAAAAATATGAAATAAATTATTGGCATTGACAACCCTATTGGGTCGGCCGTGAATCAGGGCTGACACAGCGGCCGGTGGTCCGCACGTCAGGCGCGCGTGTGCGGCGCTGTTCAACCCTTCCGATTTACATAAACATTCACTTTTCAAATATATAGACCCAAAAAATAAAAATCATATAATAAAAATGATAAATTTCACAACTCTGAATTATAACGACCGTTCTTCAAACCTTTTGTGTGAAATAGAACAGTTTTAAGGTATCATTTATTCTACATAATTTGATTGATTAGTCACAGAGGGTTAAAGATAGATAGGGTTGCCCAAAAAAGGTTGATCTAATCTTATAAAAATAAACAATTCAGTGATATGTCCTATTATAATTTTGTGTACCTATTTTAGCTTAATAAGCAAATAATGATGCTACTACAAATATTACAATTAAAAAGTAAAAGAGACCAGCGAAAATACTTGCAATACTTTAAGTCGTGTAATACTGTATCTTGATATTTATTGAAAACAGCTAATAAAAGGCCCATCAAAATATACGTTATCGAAAACAATAGTAGGGCTTTTCATACGGAGCCCGCCGGCGCGGTTTGGCTTTTTGCTCGTGCACATTGTGTTTACCGCGTTTACCATTGTTCTTTAGCCTTATAAATTGGCTGCTCCAGCAGTGACAGGTATATTTGAGTCTTCGGTAATTAGTCCGTATTGTAAGGCCCACCCGACGACGACGTTCTGTCTTTTGTCCTTAATTTGTGTTGGCCTTAATTATCAATGTTCCATGCATGTTTGTATTCGGAATCGAGTAAGCTCTTTCAATACCTTAGAGGAATTTAAACATAAGCTTGCACTGAAAGGCCACCGAATCAATCTGTAGAGCTTAGAAAGACGTAGAGTAGACTTAAAACGTAGCGTAATCTCTATCTCTATATCTTTTATATATATAAAATTTAGCCTACTATATATAGTAGGCTCTACAAGACACGACAAGCTAGATAAGCCTTATCTAACCACCGCAAAATTGACTTTTCCAGTAACATATTAGTCCGCAATAATAAAAAGCAAAATGTAATTATTGTAATGCAATTGTTAATTGTTTTACTTTTTATGGTGCAGCAATTACAAATGTCAGCAAAAACGCGTTGATGAATTACCTCGTCAAGTGTTACGCCGTATTCGCGCGTTATCACAGTAAAAAGGTATATTTTAATAAAACATTAACGTTAATTTGTGAGTTATGATATGTGATTTCAACTAGTTCAATTAATTGCTGAACTGATTTATTCAAACCAAGAACTAGTTCAGTGCTCTACATAAATTAAAGCATTACTGCGATCTCTATAAGTAAAGCGCCGTTCTTTAAGCAATTTCTATCCAAAACAATTGACCTGTAGTAGCTAGACTAGCTACCCACTGTATATTAATAATAAAAATAAAAAACAATACCTCCCTAAAATTAAAATGCACTTAGGTCCTGTATCTTGATAGTTTTTAAGATTTGTAAGATTTATATCATTAATTCTAAAGAAAATAACGAAAATCGTAGTAAATGCGATAGTTTGAGAAAATAGATTAATGTGTGTTAGAGCGAGTGCCCACTTGGACACGACAGTTAAAAGACAGTCTATCTATCTATACATTATAAAATACTAGCTGATGCCCGCAGCTCCGTCCGCGTATGTACAGTAATCTACGGAAACCACATATGTCCCGCGATAAAAGGTAGCCTATGTCCTTTCCCGTGGTCTACTTTATATCTGTGCCAAATTTCATGATAATCGGTTTACTAGTTTTTACGTGAAACTGTAAATAAAGTATCCCATGGGAACCGTACATTTTTCCGCGATAAAAAGTAGCCTATGTCCTTTCTCAGACTCTAGACTATCTGTGTACCAAATTTCATTTCAATCGGTTCAGTAGTTTTGGCGTGAAAGACGGACAAAAATACACAATTTCCCATTTATTCATGGATGGATGCATATGAACATGCGCACACTCGAAACAAAACGTCTCCTAGACGTAACTGTCTAGGAGCGACACAGCTGTCTTAAAACTGTCTTACTCGTAAGACAGGCTTGTCTATGCGATACAAAACTGTCCTAAGATTTAAGACTGTCGTGCTTCAAGTGAGCGTTCGCCCTAATATCAAGCTAAAACCAGTCGAATATGCCGATGTGTTGAAGCATGTATATTAATTATTTTCTGGATATACTTCGATGATTTACATTAACCTCATGCTATTACTGGAGAGCGCACACGTAGCAGCGGCTCAAATCACTTGTTGGTTAGACGCGGGTGCCCGTCAAGGAATTAAACTCAACTCAGATGAGCTGTCAGCTAAACGGCGTGACTGACTAGTGACTACTGAACGTCAGTCCCAGATGTTCTGACCTCGGAGGTTATGCAACCAAAAAATATACGTCATATTAAAGTCGTGGACGATTTTCAACGGTAACCACGCATGAGTCTTTTTTTGTCAGACATAAATTGTGTTACTTACTTTTATACTTAATATTTTTTGGGTAACTGTTTATTTATTTTATTTTTTTATTTTATGAAATATGGGGGCAAACGAGCAAACGGGTCACCTGATGGAAAGCAACTTCCGTCGCCCATGGACACTCGCAGCATCAAAAGAGCTGCAAGTGCGTTGCCGGCCTTTTAAGAGGGAATAGGGTAATAGGGGAGGGTAGGGAAGGGAATAGGGTAGGGGATTGGGCCTCCGGTAAACTCACTCACTCGGCGAAACACAGCGCAAACGCTGTTTCACGCCGGTTTTCTGTGAGCCCGTGGTATTTCTCCGGTCGAGCCGGCCCAATTCGTGCCGAAGCATGGCTCTACCACGTTATTTGTAAATAAAATAATACCAATATACCTGTTACATAGTATGTATTAATATTTATGTATATCATAAAGTCTTAACTTTTAGACTATGAGAAAAGCTTTCGTGAAATAACTTAGCGTGTTCAAAATTTATGACTTTCAAATACTTTCAGGATCAAGTGTAGTGAACAAACTCATAAAATTCAAAACACAAAAACTTCTTTTGTATTTCGTGCTAATTTATTTCGTTTACACTTTAACAGAGTCGTTAAAACGCTATCGTAATAATTTAATTTGGCCACTGGTTTTAGCAAGTTTTTTTAGTTAGTAGCATTAAAATCGTCGAGTGAAAAAGTTATTATAATCTTATCTCTGTCTGATGTCTGATTTTAGCCACTGGTCTTAGAACACGGTACAACACTAGTAGCTTAGTATCGTCGAATCAATAAAAAACCAGCCAAGTGTGACAGTCCACACATAGAATAGGGTTCTGTAGTCAGCAGTCTCTAATTTTTTTCGTTATTTTTGTAAGAAGTTTTCCAAGTAAGCGCATTTTACAAGTTAGGCCTCTATAACTCCTGAACTAACACAAGTTGTCTAAGCCGTTATAGTTTTCTTTCAAGTTTACCGTCATTTATTTTAGCTTTTAGAGGGGGGGAGATCGCCATATTTTAACCAAAAAAATAAGTTTTAAAGTTGAATATCTTGCAAACGGATACCCAAAACAAAAAACTGTCTAAGCAAGCTCTCAACGTTTTAAAATATCTATGTAATGGGGTAGTCACGAGAGAAAAAAGCATCCCCACTTTACTTGTAGAGGATTTAATTTTAGCGTGATTTTATTTTAGAAAGCAGAAGACGGACGGACGTGCGGACATGACGAAACTGAGGTTTCCGAGACGTGAATTACGGAACCCCAAAAAAGTGATTTAACAGGTCATATCTTCGCTGTCACATGTCCGATCCACCATTTGACTGTACTGACAGGCTGACGTGACAGTGGCGGGACAGACATCGAATGCACCTGAAACGTCCATTAAATGCCTGTCCACTTGACGAACACAATTTTTATGTTACAACCAAAGACTTATACTCAAAGGTTACAACTATTTGGAACGAGGGGAACGAGTAATGTATTATTTTCTATGGAGGAAAATAATAGACAATAATACTTTACTATATTATAGTAAAATAGTAGACCGTATGTAAATACACTTTGGAAAGTTTATTTAGATACCCTCGACTAAGTATACGCAAAAGGAAATCCTGCTGGAACCGCGCATTTTTCCGATATAAAAGTAGCCTATATGGCCATTCCGTGATTTACTCTATATCGGCGTTGTAATTTCAGAGCTTATTCGATCCAAACATACAAACAAACAGATTTTTCTCCTCTATAATATTAGTATCGACAAGGTGTTAATTTAATTTTAAGTAAAGCTTACAGCAGTTTTGAAGATTTTTCATTATGAACCCAGTGCCTACTTAAGCCTACTTTTAATAAAGTAGGCTTAATAATTTACGTAATTTAACTGAAACCTAGTTATTTTTCGCATATTCAATTTACTTGAACCCATAAGCTAAATCGCTTCAAGTACGATAACGCTTCGTTAAAAATGAACCAATTAAGGGTTCGCCTCGTAAGTTACCGAAAGTTAAAAATCTCGCACACCCATTGTAATAACGCGTACGCTCTCAATATTAAAATTTAACAAGGTATTAATTAAAAAACTAAAGCGAAAAGTTTAAATTTTGAGCGCGGGAATCGTGCGGTCGTTTTTTTGATTCGATCCGTTCGGAAACGCCCACCGGTGATTTAAAATTTTGATTTATCGGCGGGAAGCGGCGCGGGCTGCGCGTGCGCCGCTGTAATTACAGCGACGAACAACTGCGAAATGCGCTGACCCCCGACACTCTTTAACTCTTTAAAATGTTGTGTGCAGTATGCTAAAGTATTAAGAACTTGGTAACGAACGTTTTAAATAGATCACAAATCTATTATTTGGGCACTAGCCCTCGGCACTTTTTAACTCATTAAAATATTATTTGCGCTAAAGTATTAGAGATGAATTTATGTTATTTTTTTATTTAACGCATGTAAGAGAATTATAAACGAATTGGGTAGTGGAATAAAAAGCTTTTTTATTTTATTTTTAGAGACAAAATATAAAAATGTGTCAAAAAATATGATTTAATTATTATTTTGAACCTATGATACCTATGCACTCGACCATCTCTATTATAATGTTGTCAACTGCTTTAAAGGAAGTTGTATTTTTTTGAAGGTTACGATTTTAATAAAAAAGATACTGCGCTGAATTTTAGATAACAATATATATTTTTTAAGATCGTTTGTTTTGATATTTTGTGTCATTGCGGTGCAGGTATTTAAACCTACGTCAAGTTCATATTTTTTGCAGCCTATAAGGAGTTACTTGACTGCCAGTTAGTATTTTTTGATCGTTGAGTAGGTACAATAATATTTGTTGATTTGATGATATGATTACTGCACATGAAATTAATTATTCTCCAAATTGTAATTAACTTTATGAATAAAAAATGCATTAATCGCTAAATATGTTCAAATACATTTTTATAAATAATTATAAAACATCTAATACATTTAAACAGAGCGCGGCTATAATGGAATTACATCCAGCAGATATTGATAGTTTCGGGTAACGATAGTCTCCTTTAAATATGTTAATCATTTAGGGTAGCAAGTTATCAAAAGTCTTAGCACTCTCAGCACAATATCGGTAGCTACAGTCTCCTCTACATAATATTGGCTAGCTACAGTCTCCTCTACGTAATATCGGCTAGCAGCAGTCTCATCTACATAATATCGGCTAGCAACAGTATCCTCTACATAACATCGGCTAGCAACAGTCTCCTCTACATAATATCGGCTAGCAACAGTCTTTTCTACATAATATATCTTATCTACAGTCTCCTCTATGTAATATCGGCTAGCAGCAGTCTCATCTACATAATATCGGCTAGCAACATTCTCCTCTACATAATACCGGCTAGCAACAGTCTTCTCTGCATAATATCGGCTAGCAACATTCTCCTCCGCATAATATCGGGTAGCAACAGTGTAATTGAAGGCAATTTGTATTTAAACAATCGCGGATTAGAGCACCTGCCCTCTTTGACTTCCTACTTCACAGGTTTCTCGCTGCATCTGCACCTGTCTTTGATTAATGTTCTCAGCCTTCGTCATTTTATAAGGTCACATGCACTTGCCACCCTAGATTAATGTCTTGTCTTTGGAAAACAAGAAAAAAGTTTAACATTGAATTAGCATTAGAATTTAGAGATATTTTTATTAATTGCAAGGCAAAACTTTATAATTGCAAACAATTATCAAGTTTTACCCACACTGAAGCATAAGATATAAAGTTATAAAGATTTACTAAAATAATATTTTTACTTTATACAACAACTAGCTTTTGCGCGCGGCTCCGCCCGCGTAAATACATTATCCCGCGGGTACTACTTTTTCGGGATAAAAACTATCGTAAGTCCCGGGACTCAAAATATGTCTATACCAAATTTCATAAAAATCGGTTCAGCGGTTAAAGCGTTAAGAGGTAACAGACAGAGAGACAGATTCACTTTCTCATTTATAATATTAAGTATAGATATTAAGTTTTACTTAAAAGCTATAAAGATGAAAGTACAAACAGCTTTACAAAAAAACTTTCAAATAAAGCCACTAATAAGAACCTTGACAGTCGATAGTAAAAAGTTGAAACATCTCCATTTAAGTGTAATTATTACATGATATAATCAGTGTGGGAACTACTGTGCTATAAATAGAAGTAACTATAAAGCAGATTTAATTTATTTATGCCGCTTACTATTTATTAATAAGCTCTAAGCGGCATAAATAAATAAGCCAATACAATACACGATAAATAAAATTGCATAATGAATTATAGGCATAAGTTAAGCTTCCATTCTAATGATTTGAATATCGAATGTTTTTGATATACCGATAAGGCGAATGAGGTAACTGCGCCTGTATGTTTTAGCATAATACGGAGACGAGAGAATTGTTATTAGATTATTTTTTCATTGCGACCACGTGAGAATAAAGAATGGGCTAGATTTGTAATATTCCTTTCACTCGTTTATCAAGCAAATTACAAAAATCTATGGTTGTATAAAGAACTAAATAAAACTACAAGACTGTCATAATATAGTATGACCTGTAAAACAAATATTTTTAAACATTAATGACATACGGCCCGTTTCAATAACCTATCTATAACTGCTTATTAGAAACGTCAAATTTGTATCGCGAGAAACCGGCAAATGATTGAATGACGACGTTTTTAACAAATAGTTATAGATAGATTATTGAAACCGGCCGATAGAGAACATAAAGAAAAAACATAATTATTTACGTGTTCACAGTTAAATTTAGTACTTGGTTTGATACTCAATATATGGAATAATTTATTAGCGTACAGACAACACATAAAAATAATAAGACTTTTTTCTACAATTGCACAAATAGAGCTCAATTTTCAGCAGTTTCTTCCAGAAAACCTAGGGGTTCTTGGACAATGCTAACTGAACATGAGTTCTTTTTCAAGTTTGATAAAACTTTATAGCGTGTTTTAATACCTGATCAACGTACGTAACCGTGGTCTCGCCTTGTATCTAATTTGAAAACACTCACTGTCCTTACTCCTTACCCATTCAATGCAAATTCGCACGATATATGCCGTTTACCGACGTTTAGTCGCCTTCGGACATCATTTCCAGTTGGTCTCCACTATGAATAATGTTCTTTTATGCGTTTATACTAGTCTTATACCCAGATTTACCCGCGATTGGCTTAGAAATAACTATTTTTGATGGCAAAATGTTGAAAAAAATCCCGATATTTAGACAATTACTATTAAAGTTGATTGCTAATAAATAATAATAATCAATAATTCTACTATTAATATAAATGGGATAGTTTGTGAGGACGGATGGATGGAAGTCTGTGACTATTACGAGCAGTTTTTGCTAAACAAATCCCAAGGCTCTGCATTAGAAAATAGGCTACTTTTTATCCGGAAAAAGTACAGTGTTTCTACTAGCGAGAGTAGAGCTGCGCGCAAAGATTACAACAATCTGGCCCCGTGGTATGTATCCAAAGAACTTACAAGAACCAGGCAACAGAAAGTATAATTAATACTTTTATAGTATATATATATTTAAGGATTTTATTACATAATACACATATTTAATACACCATCCATTGACCCATTGAAAACTTTTCGTTCCCTCATCGGGATTCGAACCCGCTTCCGGCTTCGCCGACGCGCTAACTACTGAACGACAGAAGTCGTAGACAGTGTCTTACCTTCTCTTTCTCACTTTTGCTCAGACACGACATCTTACCGAAATTTTAGTCGTGATTCTGGATGTCGTATTACAATAGAAGTAAAAATCATAGAGGTTCACTCATTCTACTAATCTGACAGTTTCTGAGGAACACAAAATTCATGACTTTTGAAATTTGGTTGTCTACGAGGCGTGAGGTTGGTGTGATTTACAAGATAATCGTCGATTGACAAGTCAATCTCAGATTCGTATCTTCGATTGGGCAACCTATCGGGCAACCACAGGCAACCGAATATTGTTAGGCTCTATAACTTAGATTTTATCGTTGACTGATTTGTATGATCATCATTACAATTGCTACCATAATCAAAAAACTTGTTTTAGTACATTAACGAAATAAAGCTAAAACCTATTTTATAAATGACAGACAAATTTTTAATCATACTGCAGTAAAAACTACTATCGGTTAATTTGTCTAGATAAAAAAGTATTTAAGCTTTTGTGAAAATTCAAAATGTAGAGTATAAAACATGTTTTGGGATACTAGAACGAGTTTTCCTGCCGTTATCAAATAACATTGTTTTGTCTAAAATCCTTTATTAACTTGTGGTTAAAGTGTAGCTGTGTATGACTAATTTTATTGGGTATAATAGGTGTTGGCGAATAGCGACCCTTGCTCTATTTTAAGATCCCCTGTATAAACACTCACGATATAGGACCGTAATACCTACAGTATACCACCACCACCGTAGAACGCGCGCGCTGGTGTGAGTGAACACGATGAAAATCTTTATTTTCACGCTCTATCTCTCTTTATCTAATCGCCCCCGTCAGATAAGGACGGAGCGCCGGAAAAACTGCGGGGCGCGGGGTAAAGGCTACATCGATTCCGCGCTTTCACTGCTAGGGGCCGTGTAAACCTTTAAAAACGACGATCCGCCACGCGATTGTGATCTGTATTCGCGCGCACTAGCAGTCGAATTTCAATGCGGAGAGTCGGCGGGTAAATGGATTGCCTCCCCTCTTGGGGGTTCTCGTAGTGGGATCTAGATGGCGTAGATATGCTGATAGGCGGTTGTGTGTGTGTGTTTTCCGAGTATGTATGTACCGACGGGTTTCGCTCGCGTCGGCGAATATACGAGGGGCTGGAGGTAGCCATCCCTTTTTGTAGTATAATTTTATGTTTCAGCGTAGATAGGTGGATAGATTAAGGAGGACGGAGGCTGCGATTTGATTTGATTAGGAGGTGTTCGGAGGGTCGGAGATAAGGCGATCGGATAACTGGGGGAGATGGAAATATGTTTTTAATGTGGGTGGCTTATTGAATTACTTGAGGGACTACTTGTTTGTATTGATGTTAATTAAACGATGTATAACTTTGTTATTGGATTTAACTTTATGTAATATTGCATTCGATCGAAATTATTGTTTAATGTTGTATAGCTGGTGTGTAAACAAATACTTTCCTATTAGATAATACAGTTAAATAAGCAAAATAACTGTATATTGCTTTATATGTATTTTAGTGTTCTTTACTCTACTTTTTTATATTGCATCGAAAAATTCAGCATTTAATAAAGTCAAGCTATCCAAAACACGATTGTTGGTTAGCTTTAGGCTACCATCAGATAGACTGCATCGCACATCGCAGCAATCGCGCTTATCTGTTTCTTTAACGCTAAGCATAATTCTGTTTCTCTTCTTATTTAACGAAAATCGATGATGATTTAGTTCCAATTTCACTATTTTACAGTTTGTGTTAAGCGCGTTTGTCTAAATATTATGTCTTCTCTTTCATTAATACAAAGAACAAGAGAGATAATGATATTTAATTATTATTTTTTTACGATTAACTGTTATCGGTACTGTTAAATTGACACTTAGGCTACTGTCTATCAGCCTCCGTGGTATAGTAGTTAGAACATTGGCTCTCGACTCGGAGGTCGTTGGTTTGATTCCCGCATTGGATTAACAAAAATTGTTGTTTCCAAGTTTGGTTAGAACAATGCAGGCAGATCACCTGATTGTCTGACAAGAAAGATGATTCATGCGTCGGATGGGCATGTAAAAAGTCGGATCTGCGCCTGACCCCTTATCAGTCGTGTCGGTTATCCGTCCCACTGGAGTATGAGAGTAAAGGAAGAGAGAGTGCTCTTGTGTACTGCGCACATACTTGGGTACTATAAATGTAACTCCTGCGTAACTGGCCTGGTTTCAATCAAACCGGCCACCGTCACCGATATCGGTGTGGGGACTTATTATATCTTTCCCAGTTATAAGATAACAAAGCAATAACCAAAACATGCCGGGCATTAATTTATAAAAAAAATCTTAATAAAATAACCTACATACTCCATGTCCACTTCGTGACGTAATCACTGTGATCTGAACGACAAAGACCTTTTATTCAGTACAATAGCTGTCATTGTCCGGACTCCTTTGAGTTTACACTACACTGAAAATTAGAGGAGCACAATATGCACTGAATTACTTTGTCGGAGATAATATCGTGGAATGCAGTTGACAATTTTAATAAACTGTCGAGGACACCTTCGATGAGGAATGTTTGGTGCACAAAAACTTAACAGGTACATTTTAGGGGTAATTGATGTATTACGTGGCTCGGTCAAATAAGAAATCCCTTATCGGACTCTCTTTTAATCGTAAAATATTATCTACTAAAATGATGGTCGCGGCTTCGTGTGTACAAAAAGCTATCATATAACCTTACTTTTGCCACGATAAAAATTAGGCTTTGCCCTAACTCGTGGTCTAATTTATATCTATGCAAAATTTCATCAAAATCGGAGCCTATTCAGTGCAGACAGAAAAAAACATAATAGTAAACAATCAATTATACTATCTTTCCTCTTTAAAATATTAATAATAATATACATAATGTGTAAATTGCCAATTCTTATGCTCTACGTCGTAGCAGGTCTACGAAAAACTTAATATTTTGGGTTCTCTATTTAAAACATAACATAACAATATTATTACTTATTAGTGTAAACAATCTTTAAGCATTTTCTGGTAGACTGTAGCAGGTTACATTGTAGTTGAAAATGTATAGAACTGTAAAGTGTAAATGTAGAGATTCTTGTACCAAATCCAACTTTTTAGAAAATCCTACGAAAAATGTGTACTATGTAGGTATTTTGAGTTCTCTAGAAACATAACCTAACAATATTGTTACTTATACAACAATACTATAAGTATATAAGCAATTTTTTAAGCATTTTTGGTATACCGTAGCAGGTTTCGTCGTAGTTGAAATTACCTAAAACTTTAAGTGTAGGTAAATGTAGAGATTCTTACTTGTACAAATTCCATTTTTTTGTGGAAAATCCTAATAAATCACGTCTGACTTAATCTGTACAGAATGACGTATAAACAGTAACCCCTCGGTAATCGGCTCAGCCCCAACACCCGGGGGATGCAGTTGATTACAAACTCTTATCTGCACACGACCGGCAATTGACCCTATCTAAAGATAATATTCGCATTGCTTGGATTCCTTATCTCTGATTTTTAATCTCAGTCGACATGATCGTAACTCTGTCTTTGATAATTGGTAAAAAGAGATGTTAAGTGAAAAATAATGTTATTTTACTATATTTATAATATCCATAATAATAACTAGTACCTACTTTGACATTTTTAATTTAACGACCATGTATATTTTGAGAGTATTTCAGGATAAATCTCAAAATAATATATTCCAATATATTTTCTATACATTTTTAAATTTTTACCCATCATGATTTTAATCTGGTTTTCTTTATAAAATGTATACATATATCTACACTAATATTATAAAGAGGAAAACTTTGTTTGTATGTTTGTTTGTTTGTTTGTTTGTAATGATTAGGCTCAAAAAGTACTGGATCGATTTCAAAAATTATTTCACCATTCGAAAGCTATATTATCCACGAGTAACATAGGCGTAATTTATTTTGGAAAAAAATAGGGTTCCGTAAGATATTTGGGTTTTTCGGACACAAGGTGTAAAAAATCAACCAGAAAAGTTACTTATTTTGCGTACGCTGCCTAAACTATAAAAGATAGAACCGTAAAATGTTCTAATTAATTGTAGATCTTATAAATATCTACAAAAAAGTCCGCGACACACTATACCTATCTATGTCGAGTGAGGCACAACAACCATTTTTTTATTTAGAAATCTTGAATTATTTTTGGACTACATTTAAACGCGTTTATTTTACTCATGCTATTAATCCTTATCAAAATAAATTATTTCATCACTAAGTACAGTTTATGTAGATAATATTTGGTTTTTGAATGATTAAAATTGGACGTTTGGTTTTGAAGTTATGGCGAAATTAAAATATTACGATTTCTACTGCACGGCCCGTTGCGAAGTGGGCATCACCAAGGCGGGGATGCGCGTGCGGGAGGGAGTTTAGATCTATGAGTAAGGTACCCGCAATATTAGTATCAGTATTGTACCCATAGATTATACAGATATATACTATTGTACCCGTGCGAAGCAGGGGCGGGTCGCTAGTGTATTATATTATCTTTACTAATGAGTAATGACCTATTTTACAATCTACTGATAAGTATCAGATAACTTACTTGCACGTTTTTTCTTTACCGCACAGTATAAAGTAAGCAGCGACAAAACTTACGAATAAGCTATTATATTATTAAACATGCTTATATTTTTGTCCCAATTTCTACTTATGATTACGGCTTATGCACGATGATTATGATGGATCACTTTAAGTATCGAAAAAGCATCATTTGTTAACCTGGCTAATATGGCGAGTATAATCTGAGGCACAAAGGAGACGCCATGACGAGGCAAAACGCAAACCATTTAATATTTAGGTATTCCAATATGTACAGACATGTACAACTGGCTTAACATTTTTATTTGTAGTTAACCTTTCAGATTGCAATGTAAGTCTTATAGCAAGCGGATGATAAATTGTAGGTAAAATGTCGTCTTTTTTTTATATCGTTAAAGTTATAATCACTTTCGCTCTATATAAGAGCGTAAATAATAGAAATGGCGTTTAAGCACGTGAAGGCACTTGCAATAGATAGAAACTAGTAAAGAAATAGACACTCTACCAAAAAAGAAAACCAAAAGATCTAGTTTCCCGATAAAAATTCGTGCATGACTGTACCGAGTTCATACGACATAATAGAACAATACAGTCACGATAATGTACTATTCTACAAATATTTCTAAACTGAACTATTTAAGAAATAACAAATATAAAGTAAGTTCTTGTACATTTAATACAAGAAAAGTTACGCCATCTAGATTTAACCATACCTTAATTGTCAAAATTGCCCCAAAACTCAAAAGTGGGGCCATTTAAGTAGGGATAGCTTTTTCCTCGATATGTCTCGTCTGTAGTAATATGTCTATGCTAGTTAAAATCGGTCCGCGATGTCCGATTCCGATGCTTTTGTATGACATGACAAATTAATGGATTTATTATGAGGTTTGTTTTTTTATTGTTTCTCGGACGAATGCATTTTTAATTGAGTGAGGCACTCGGCCACCGAATGGCGGGGTGGTTTTTTTGATTGACGTGTTGTAATGGGCAGGTGTGTAGGGGCCGAGCTACTTAGCTTTTTCGACTACATTCTGTTGGTAAATCTTTTTTGTGTGAATTGTTATTGTTTAAGGAAATTGAATATTGATCGTTAAATGTTATTAATGGTTATTATAATAGTGTTAAAGTACAGCTGGCTTTGTTTAGACAATATTTTTTTCTACATAAAATTTTATAGGCCCCCATAAAGGATAGAATTTAAAAACAAAAGCAATAAAGCAAAGATAAGAATTGATCTGGTTATTTAAATAGCTGTAAACATACATTATGCTTAAGTGTGTTGTTACATATTACACTATAATATAATTTAATAATAATGATATAATTTAATATAAAAAATAACGGAGCTCCGATAAAATTAACATAAGTAACAAAAAGTTGGCTTGCGGTAGTCAACGCGCCATTTAATCTTACTGTAAAGATAAACAAATTTTTCATTACAGATTGTTTTAAAGATAGCAATTATCTTAATAATTCACTTAAAATGTAACACCTTACAGAACCCGTTGCTGGGTGTAACAATTCATTGTTAAAGTGACATTAATTACAAAGATGTCTACTTGTCCAGAGTAAGGCCAATGATTTAAGTCTGACCGCATTTCGAAATTTGGAGTTCTAGTAGATTAATGTTTATTGCTGGTTGTAAGAAATATTTTCTACTCCAAAGTTTATTCTCTGAAACTCTGAAAAACTTATCACACGCTGGGCTGCTATCGAAAAGGTTAGCATAGTGTTTTATAGATTTTCTTATTGTATTTGACTGTTTTTTTAAAGATGTAAGCATCCATTTCATAAAGAAATTTCTCAATCGTAATTTTCTATTTTAGAACGTGCAATATTTCTTGTCCGACTTAAACTACGAACCTCATCAATATATTTAACCCTCAATTTAATTCCAGCCAATTTTGAGACTTTGTTGCAATTGTAATACAACAATACTTAAATACGACACAAACACAAAGCCGGCACTTGAAGTACAAATATGCAATGATCAATTTCACACAAAAAACCGTTTCATACAAGCTATTGTCGTACGCCGACTACACCCCCACCACCCTTGATATTTGTGTACGTCAAATTAGTCTTGATACTTTTTTATTTATATATGGCGTCGGCTTATAACCATTTGCTAGTGTCAAGTATAAGAGGCGAGAAATAGAATATTCGTTCAAAATTTCGTCATCGTTTTTCTAAATCGTCAAGTTCAAAGTCTAGTCAAAGTCCAAATAAATAGTCAGGGTAGTCAATCAGTCAAGTCAGTCGACTCAGTAAAGTGGTAGAAGCTTTACTGAAACTTCCTTAGGAGTTTTGGCAGGAAACCCAATTTAGCACGCATTTTGCAGTTGTATCGCTTTTTTACACTCGTGCACGTCAACGAATAACTAATGGTTAATATTCCACCAAATTAAAAACCAAAATAACACTAATTTAGAAAATTAACACACGAATACGCAACGTTGCTGATTGACATTCCCGGCAAAACTCCGTCTTGATACTTGGAGCTCTACATCCATAAATCCATTTTAACCCTCAATTTTCATTCCAGTCTCTGCAAAGCGCAGCACGGCGGGCGGGTACCTCGTGCGCCAACTGCAAGACAACCACGACGACGCTGTGGCGCCGCAACCAGAACGGGGAACCCGTGTGCAACGCCTGCGGGTTGTACTACAAGCTGCATAATGTGAGTACTATTTTACCTGAGGGTTTATTCTATAACATAAAATCTGCAATAATACAATTACAATCAAGTCTCGATACGCTAAAACTGCTAAACCGGTATTCTAATAAACGTTAAACCTGCGTTAGACGCGTTTTGAATGGTCCAGACCTTTCAAAGAGACAATATCAGTTTATGATAACATTAGATTATAATCATGGTTTTATTTATAACAACTTTACCAAAAGTATTGTGTCCCTCGTCTATACTCTAACCTGTAAATTCTATATATTATTACATCTAATAAATATTTCAAAATCAAAAATAGCCTATGACGTACACTTGACTGAACAAATCTTCATACAAGAAAAAGTTAGGCCATCTTGATTTCGCCATACCTCATATGTTAAAATGGTCCCAAACAACCCCAAAAGTGGAGCCATTTAAGTGGGGATAGTTTTTGCCTCGACATGCCTCGTCTATAAAATATACTAATAATATATACATGTATAAATAATAATATATACATGTATAAAAATATATACGCCTATAATATCTAACAACTATATGCGCTAGCGGACCAGCAACCAGGCCGGACAGATGAAAGTCGACAGATTAGCTGTCGTGTAGAATTAAAGGGATATTTATCCTCGTTTATCGAATGCAGCCTTAATTTATTTGTTCCTGTGATTAATTGAATGTTTCAATTAAAATTGATTTGCCCGGTGCGAAATATTCCTTAATAGCCGCCGCTTAATGTGCAAGATAAATAATAAACGTCGTTATAATTGCGAAGAAATGAAGCTAAATTGACTCGATCTGCATAAGATTTAAGTACTTATATCTATATATAGCATGTCTGGATGTCTAAATATAGTGATAATAAATAAGATACTTAGTTGCAACAAAAAATCGTAGCACCTGCTACGACTTTTATGTATGTTAGATATTACCTACTTCATATTACGGCAATTGTATTTTCAACTGATTTCAAAAAGAAGGTTATTAATGTTCAGTAGTGTACTGTGTAATATAGAATTAACTAATGGGAACGTCGAAATCTATTGAGCGCTGCTGGTTTGCATTTCGATAAAACTTTAAACCAGTGAAATACTAAAAAAAACAATTACTTCTCAGAATCAAAATAATTCTTAGAAACTGACAATTTAAATCTTAAAATCAAAATAACATATAATATTTAAAAAGTGCTTATTGCCCCCTAATCTCTGGAGGGTTAAGTCCCTCAGGATGAGTTGACTGTATTTAAGATGGGGCCTGGTGGACCCCCGCCGCTCGCTAATGTGTCATAACACCCAATACGATTAAGTCGGTACATTACATTTTTTGTTCATTTGAATATCACTGATTTAATATAGTCCGGTGAGAATAGAGATGTGATAAAGAATATAACTATAAATGTAACAAAAGGAGACAAATATTGACAGATTGATGGATACTATAATCTTATACGACGACCTCAGTGGCTCAGTGGTTCAGCCCTTTGGTGCTCAAGCCGGGGTCGAAGGTTCGAATCCTGCCGAAGGAACAAATAGTTTTGTGTATTCCTGGGTCGTGGATGTGTATTAAATATGTGTATAATATAATAAAAATCTTATATATATAATATATGTTTAGTATAAAAGTATTAAATATACTTCCCGTTGTCTGGTACCTGTAACACAAGTTCTTCGGATACTTAGCACGGGGCTAGATTGATGTGGTGTGAGGCGTCCATAAATATTATTATTATTAAAATATTGTCCGGTGGAGCAAAATGGTTTATGCGTAAAGATATCCATAGTGCCATACAACAGTGTGTGTGTACGTCTTGACCCAGAAAAAATACGTTTGCCTATTGTCTTATCTTAATTATTTGTAGGTACAGTTAAAGAGTAAACTAATCTTATTCTATGTTTTACTGTCATTTGCGATAGTAATTATATTCAACTTAAAAAGCATAAAGCAAAACACAATAAAATATTGTTGAAAATCATAAACTATCATGTTATGTTGAATGTGTTAATTATAATTTTTTATTGCTTTTTAAAACAATTTCACGATAACGCAATGTGCAATGGCTTTATTTACATACAAACAATAAAATAAAACTGTAATGAAACATCTCATCTTCAATATAAACGATAATTGATGGCTACTTGTCGTTGATTAATAATAATTTCGATTAATTAAATAATATAAAAGTAATATATACGTTTGACACCATATCAAATAACAAAAAAAAACATTTTGTAATTACTTCAAAACTCAACTGATCTGAACAAGACTTATTACAATCTTTGGTCGCACATATGAATAACTAAATACAAACATAAACTATATATTCTAAAAACACTAACATTTAAATTCCAAAGTTTGAATTAAACAAAAAAAAAATAGAACAATTCTCACGACTCTCCGCGCCCTAAAGACCCTTATGCAATCGATACGTGCATTTGAAAAAAGAACAAAATGTAAGCGATACAATGACAAAATTGCAGTACCAACGACCCTTGTGGCCCTTAAGATTTTTTGCCGCCATTAATACTAAGTATACAAATAATTCGGAACTACAAAGACGAAGTAGCTACTTGAAATACAGAAGCGAATAGCTCAGGATGTTGAACCGCCTTCTGATACATATTCATTGTGTCTTTTGTCAATAATGACACAGTGTTTACATTTCAAAGGACTGCTTATACTTGAGGAGAGCAATGAAAATAATATAATTATCTGCTAAGTTAATCTAGCTAAGGCTAAGGAATAAACCAAGCTCGACTAAGACTCTGTGGTTCAGTGGTTAATTGCCGTTAAAGCCGGAGGTCGCGGGTTCGAATACCGCCGAGAGGACAATAAGTTCTCTGTGTTCGTGGGTCATTGATGTATATTAAAACATAATATAATATTATGTAGTAATAATCTTAAATATATGGATAGTAGAAAAGTGTTGAAAATTCCCGCTGGTACCTGTAACGGCTGTAACACAAGTTCTTCGTATATTTAACACGGGGCCAGATTGACGTGATGTGAAGTGTCCACAGATATTTTCATATTACAATAAGTACTAAGAGAACTTGAAAAGTGTAAGATATTATTCACGTGGAATATTTTTTTTTTATGATGGCGAACATGATTTACCGTTGGCTAAGGATTTACGATAAAGACGCGGACAGACAGACACAGAAAACAGCTGTTATCCACGCATTTAGAATAAAATAGCCATTTAGAGACTTTTTGTTGCAACTGTAATACAATAACATTTAAATACGACACAAACACAAAGCCAGCACTTGAAGTACAAATACGCAATGATCGATTTCACATAAAAAACCGTTTTATACAAGCTATTGTCGTACGCCGACTAACGCCCCCACCACCCGTGATACTTGTCTACGTCAAATTAGTCGTGATACTTGGAGCTCCATAATCTGCACTTTTGCATTTAGCAGACTTAGAACCCCCCTTGGTAACGATGATGAAGTAGACATCCTTACAATAATTGAGTACCAAAATATGGTCAAATCGCCGTTCTACGGTTTAGATCAACACATAACACAAAACTCACATTTTTCAAAACCTCATAATTAAGTTAATGTTATTTTTAAAGATCATCAAAATTCACAAAAACTAATTCAGGTATCAAAACTATTTTGACGTGCAATTTTTGAAGTGCGTATTCAAAACAAACCACTTGAAAACAATCCACTTCAAATATTGTTTTCTTAAAATTGCCCAAACACAATAAGAACAAAGTTTTACAACAGTTTTTGTTCTTATAACGACTATATACTTGTGACATTATACAGTTTATTCCTTGGATTGATTGACATGGGAAACATTGGTTTAGTTTATTACAAAAAGTATGTATTTTTTATATTAAATAATATATAATATCATTTATTAGACATTGTTTTAAATAATACATAATTTTAAGTAATGGCAATTTTTATAATTTGTATGAACTTTAAAGAATATTATTCCAATATAATGTAAAATTTTAACAAATGCATTTTATCAAATGTATTTATATATTTTGGTACTTATTCATATACATATATAAAAAAATCTTACCCAATTTAATTCTCGTTAGTATTAAATTGGCTACAATGATAATGTTTTTTTTCACTCAGTCACGACAGCTTAACTTGAATTCAATAATGCAATTTAAATTATGAATTGGAAATAAAATTATTTAACCACACGATAATAGGATTAGATGCGTTAGTTAACGTACAGATAGAGTAAAATGTACCTTATTTCAAAGGGATAAGGTATGTCTTGTAACATCGGTTACCGTTAACCGCAATCGAACAATGATGGGCCATTTCAAGCTTTTTTAATTTGTTTATTTAATTTAACACGGTCGTTATACAAACTGTTTCCTTTACAAGCTGTTTTTGTGGTATTACAATCGTTTGCTTTTTGCAACTTTTTTCACATATCCTCGTAAAGCCAAAATTTGAGTCCTTTTTACCGTAATGTATACTTACTTTATAATGTTTATTTAAAACATTCTAAGTTATAATTGAACGGATGCACCCATGCCATGAAAATCTGAAAACTTTGCTACGTTAACTCTACATAGGTATTTGTGAAGAGCGGTACCTCTATCGATCACATCTACAAAAAATGACCCAAAAAATCTGTAAAACGAATATAAATGTCATTACGCACTTGCGACGTTTTGGAAGTGGGCGGGCTTAAGTGGCTCTCATACAAAAGTATTGGATTACCGCCGCATTCAGCTAGAGAGGCAGAGAGCGTGCCCATAATAACAGCTCAAATGATACATTCCGAATACAATGGGGCGATCGATTCAATTTTTGAATTGAAACCGTTCTCGTAGTTTTTTTTATATCTTCTAAAGTGCTGTTTTGTTCGGTAACATGCGCGGGATTCTGACAGTCACTGTGTCTTTCAATTTTTTACGTTTCATATAGTTATCGGTGTATTAACTATTAGCTGCGAATCTTTGTAGAGTTCCGTAGGCGATGAGTAGAGAACTGAGAATGCATGAAGTCGCCATAAAAAATGAGATGCCTACTTCAATTGGGTGACATGTATCGAACAAAAAATACAGCCTCATTTCCGTTTTCAGCACGTTCAATAAATGTATCGCCGGATAAATCCCGCCAAATTATTAAGATAAAAAATGTTTAATTGGCTAATTAGGGCGACATTACACATGCGCTGGCCGGGGGCCAACCGCCGCCGCGCGACCTTATAATGACATCAATTTGAATATTCAACATCGAGCTGCTATCCCATTTACATAGATTCGACCGTTGAATTCGACAGGAATGGCCGCCATTACTGTCCCATTCAGAATTTAATCAAAATATGTCAATAAACAAACCCAATTTTGGCGGTTTATTTCCACCGAAAGAACTGCGGGCGTTAGTGCAGTAGGACGGAAAGATTTTATCCGATAGCGATACAGAAAAAATGGCGCCCACCGGAAGTGTCCGAACGCGGTGCGCTGCGCGTTACCTTTTTTATTTTTTTTTGTTTTAAATGGCTTTTTCCCGGCAGCGTTCGACCGGAAATGCGTTCGCGTAGAGCTAGCGGAGTTCCCATCGGTAGTATAATTGGGGGGGCCCGTACGCCATTTTGGCGTTTAGGTCGGGCGATTAGAGTAGATTTTCGATCGTCGAGGAGGGCAGTGTTACCGTTTTCGGCGGACCTTCGGGCGCAGACGTAGCGCTAAATAGCAAGTTTTTATTCATGAGGCGTCCGTTCTGTTTGGTGAGCGATTCTCTGCTGATTTATTGTCTCTGTAATAAATTTGGAAAACAGTACTTTTGTGTAAAATAAAAACGTCAGGCTTTGTATCGCGTCGTAATTTCGTTTGTTACTTTAAGTAACGGATCGCTTAAAGTTTTATTGCGCGCTAAACTTTTAGAATATTTAGCGCAAATTTTGGTATAAAAATTTAAAGGTGCTTTAGGCGATGGAAAATGTTTGTTTAAATTATCGAAGGGGTATTAAAAGGTATGAGGCGGCAGCTGTCGCGATGGTGCGATAAGCGAGCGTCCTTCAGTACACAATCGAGCTTAGGTCGTCTACAAAAGATTTGCGTAACGGAAATTGTACAATAAATACAGCCAATGCCATTGCTTTATAAGCTCTATTATTCTATCATTTTCACTTCCATGTACAGTCGTCGTCAGATCCGGTGTAGCACTTTTAAACCTTATTTCTAAGAAATAAGATCGAAAAGTGGTACCCCGATCTTCTACCGTATGCGCGCCAACGTAAAGACAACCAAATTCTAGTGTAGGTATGTACTAGGTTTTTACTATGGTAGCTAGATATTAAACAAGAGTAATAATATAGGTAAAGTTAATTACTGTGTGAAATGACATGATATCAATAATAATATGTACTAATATTTTAAAGAGGAAAATAATTAACAAACCGAAAGTACTGGACCGATTCTGATGAAATTTGACAAAGATATAGATTGAATCACGGGGAAGAACATAGGCTATTTTATCGTGCCAAAATGTACGGTTCTATTTGGAAATATGTTTGGTACTTCATACCAACTTTACTTTGAAACTCACTGAAACAATACTTCCTGAAATTGTTTTGTAGTCAAACATTAGAAAGTAATCTATAAACAGTTTATTAAAATATCTCAGGAGAGCTCTTGCCGCAGTAGATACGGTAGATGGTAGATAACACATCTACAGATGTTATAATTAGCGTTGAGATGATCGCCGATCTGGCTACCGGCCATCTTGCCATCTACTTTCATCTGGGATTCCTTTTTTAAATAAATGGTTTTAAAATTAAAACATTAATGACAAGCTATTTTTTTAAACAATTAGTGACGGGCAATGTGTTTTGGATGACATCGATAAAAATCTGTGACATACATAAATATTTATTGTTGTTGGTTAAGAATATTATGATTTATGTTTCTTCAAAACTATATAATACCTATTTAGTCAAAACAATTAGTAATGAGATTCGTGTAATGACAATAGCAGATACGAAACACACACAAACAAAAAATATATTTTTGAGGAGGAAAATTTCAGCACTTTCTAGCGTTGATAAATCTTAGGTCGGAAAGCATCAGAGGCTTCTCAGTGCTCAATCGTAATCCAAGTCGTCATGAACCATAAATATCTTAGGTAATTAACCCTACATTTTCGGTCGATTGCCCGCGCTAGAGATTCGGCTCCGTCGGTACATCTGTAAACATGCGATAAGCATCTGACGTTTGACACAAAGCGCGGTTGCCCTGATACCATCTGAGAACTATCCGAATACCCCTCCCCCGTACCCCATCCGTCGCCCATATCCCCATCCTTACCTCTCTAATTATTTATTTACGTTGCCTTATCAACCATCGATGCGCTCGGCGGCAAAACGGTGCGTTTCTGAGCATAATTTTAGAATGAAGCCGTAACGTTATCATTTAGGCGATCGCGACGGATACATCTAAACTTGTATCCTTTTGAATTGGAAGTTATTTTAAACTTACAGTACCGTGGTTAATTCTGAATAAAAAATCCAGACAGTCTTACTCATAGTACAAAGTTGAAACTCTGTCAAAATAATGAAATACTCCTTAATATACGTAGTGTAGCCTAAAGTATATATTGACTTGCAGACGGTTATACAAATTAATCATTTGTAACTAAACCTATTTTATTATACATTATAAAATACGGTTAACTCAAAACCGTTCAAGGATTAAAACGCGGTAGATAAAAGCTGACCGGATTACGTCCGCCATTTACACCATTAGTTCGTTGAACGTTAAAAATTTATGACATCTCATTCTCGAAAGCCAAGGTGTAATTTGATTGAAAGCACCAAAAAAAGACATAATAATAAGCGGCGTAATTATTGGGGTCTTAGGGCAGGTGTCTGCGCACGCGCCGCCCGCGCCGTGTTGCTGACCAAACGTAATTATTTACAGAACATCAAATGCAAATCGCATTTTCTGTTTGATTGCACGTTATGTAGAGATAGAGAGTGATCTGTAATAGTTTATCTTTAACGGCCCATTTCAATAACTTTTTGTTAAAAACGTCAAATGAGTGAACGACGACGCTTTTTACAAATAGTTATTGGTAGATAGGTTATTGAAACAGGCCTTAAGACAGTTAAGAAGTATTTACGTAATAAACTTTAAAATATTTACAGTTAAACGAATTGTGTGCCAAAAACAGTTAGATGTCAATGAACAACGATAATATCATTCTGAATATGTATTTACTATTTCCAAATAAATAACCTATAACTTTGCATTTCATTTCCAAATGAACATACGTAGTGTCGGGCGAGCGAGGAACAGGCTATCGATAATCCCTGATAACTGTGAAGGTTTGTGTCGACATCGACAGTTACTGTTGGCGGCGTATGAATTAGTGTAGCGTGGTAGCCGCACGAGATTTAGTGCCAGACTGCCAGCCTGTTTCTAATTGGTATGGGTCGATGCCACGGGCAAGCTACAAATTTATTATTTTTCGCGAACACTTCTGAGAATATAGCGTTGGTCTCAATTTGAGTAATAATAAATAATAACAGTAATTATTTATAGATAATTATTATTACTTCTGTCAATGTTAGGATACAAAGGCCCACGTCGTAGTCACTAATCATTGTAAATAAAGTAAATGGTATAGAAATCGAACTTGCGACATTTTAAATTGTGCTTAATTTAATATAACGTGTGTTTGATTTCTATCTACCCGTGATAAATAGATTCCGCCTTTATAGTGCACAACAATTACCTATTAAAAACAATCGTTTTGACACCTTGTGAATTTAGTTCGAGATTTAAACTCAGATATGTTGATGATCATTAGTGATTATAATAGCAATTAAAAATAATATACAGTTAGCCTAATTATCTAAATTATGTTGTAAATTTTGGGATTTCCATTATAGTTAGTAGCATCACAATAGTATCAAAGTTATAATTATGAGAATATAAATAAGTTTTTGAAAGGTATACATTACGCTCTTATGAAAATTTAAATGACGCAAGCCTTATTACATTAGCCTAGTTGATTTGGTAAAACCGAAAATATTCAATACTAAAATTTGAATACAACAGAAGATCACATTACAAATATGTGTAGTCAACCTAAAGCGACTGATATAAATACTAACCTAATCACAATCATTTGTTATGATTACCACAACAATATTTCATAATTAAGGACGCCCGAGGAAACGTCGATAAAACACCGTTTTGTAACGTTTGATGAGAATCCTTGATTAAAATAAATACTCAGTAGTCCAGCGCCCGGACAGCTGCTACTCCGGCGCATAATTGAAAAAAAGATTTATATACACGCCAAATTTATCGACATTCTCGATTTATGCGGGCACAACCTTATTCTACTGTCATACACTTCCAATCTTATACTTTATTTGCCAGTTATTTAAGCGTTCATTACATGTGTTCAGGTAAACTCAATATTTTCTTCTTCAGTTATGAACCACATGATAGTTTGGCATAAAGAATTGTGTACCCTTATTAAAAAACTTAAGAAGTCTTTATGATGAAAAATAGCTACCTATTAATTCAACGGTCACGTACTAGCAATTCGGTAGCAGCTAGCAATGTATGAATTATTATGAATCTTAATGATCATCCATGCCAAGGTAACCTTTCATAAGATGTAACCTTGTAACCCCGCAGGCGCCGGCGCGCGCTAACTACGCGGAACTAATGCAACCACACCAAAAGAGCCGCAACCAAACAGAGCTACATCTCGCTAGGGTTGCCTAATGTATATAATGGGATTAGTTCATAATTGCGTAGGCAACCCTTGCATTATAATTGAATATTACATTCAACATGTAGAAATAAAGTAGGTGTAGGTACTTAGTATAATTGTTAATAAACGAAATTAAGAATTTTATGCAACCCCGAATTGTCAATCAGTGAGCGAGTTGATGTTGATGAATGAAAATGAAAGTTAGATCAAATTCAACTGATATTGATGTAGATTTTTTTTGTTTCAAAGCTGACAAGGTTGATATTCATTTGGGAGCTAAATGCCACCGATTAGACACACATACGGACAAACAGGCACGTCAGACTTATAATACCGCGTGTTTTTGTCAAGGGTTAAAATAAAAATTACGCCGTAGATGTGAGTCTATATTCTCTGAAAGGTATACCTAACTTCCAATGACGACTCAAAGTTTAAAGGCAATAGTAAATTATAAGATGCTAACAGCTAAGAAAGTAGTCAGAAGGATTAGCATTTGTCAGTAAAGTCGTAGTTCAAATACTGAATCGGCAATCTTAAATCAAGAATTAAGAATAATGTCACAGATGTGTAAACGGATTCTAAAAATAACAAACGGTTTTTCAGAACAAAATAAAACATTTCAGTTTGAATGTAAATAAAAACAAAAAGTTAACAACCCTGACACAAAACCCTTTCTCTCAGCAGATGGATGGTTCTCAATGATGCATCATCAGCACATGAGCTCGGCGCCAGATACTTTTTCTTAACCCCTCAGATACACTTCAATTACTTTCTTTTTTTAATCATGTCTGTCGCACACCTTTTCTAAAAAATGCAAATGAAATATCCGTAAAATAAAAATAAAAAACGTATTTATTTTTAGTTATATTTTAAAACATAGATACTTTTATTATAGAAGAGCTTCAAATAGATACTCATAAAAAAACACTACATAAAAGAAATTTAAACATTTTGCGAATATTCTGTTTCTAACAACATTTTTTTTACTCAAGAAGGCATTTTACCTGATTACACAATATAATGTGAAAATATGTGTAGAAAACAAAAGCATTACATTCCATAGTTTTCTTCGAAAGTTCTAAGTTTCTAAACATGGTAGAGTTCACTTCAAACTATAATTGTTTGATTCTATAATGTACGTAGGTTTATCTTTTACCTAAACTAATATAATAAAAAGGAAAGATTTGTTTACATTGAATACGCTCCGAAACTACAGGATTGATTTAGATGAAATTTGGCGCAGATATAGAATAGACCGCGGGGAAGAACATAGGCTACTTTTTATTGCGGGAAAATGTACGGTTCTCTCGAGATTTCCTTTTGCGCGCACGAAGTTGCGGGCAATATTTAGGATTTTTAATATGCACCTTACCGAGCTAATGAATATATTGACGTTCTGTCATCGTTCTGTGAAGGCGGGTTCTGGGTAGTCTGCGGTGGCGGTCTGCGCGCCCCATTGCCGCCGCTCACGCTAAATTTGCCGTCCACGAGACTACAGTTCTTTAATGGCTACACACATTGTCTTAAATTGAACTTTTTTTTTAAATTAACATACTCTCTTCACATCTGGTAGGGTCTTTTTGCTTTTTGGAATTAATGAAATTAGGGCTTTAAACTTAAAACCAGTAATAGCAACTAGCAACTTATTTGAAGTTGAATAAGTTAAAAGCTTTCATTTCAAAACTGAATAGGTAAAGCTCATTTTATAAGTATACTTTCTAATTATATATTACAACAACCGCAAAACTAGACCTAACACTTACGTAAGCCATTTATGCAAACACTGGAATCAATCATTCTATCAGCAGGCAACAGGTATTTTCTGTAGGAAACAAAAAGTTGTTTACACGCATATATGACTATTATGTTGTCATATTAATTAAATGTACGCAGTTCACACGCCGTATCAGTTACAGACTGCTAAATTCTTACTTAACTTATAATATCTTCTGACAAAGGGAACGCGTTGCACGCAACACGGGCAAAAACAAGCACAAAAGTACAGTTTAGAATGTAAACTTAGAATAAAATAAGATTAATTTTTAAGTAACGTTAAATTTACCCTACCGGAATGAATTCTAAGCTCAAAATTGTTTACAAGCTCTTTATTAGCGCCTTTACACAAAACGCCGCGGCGTCGCCGCAAAAGCTGCGGTGTTACGGCCGGGCCACACGGCGCGGCGCCGCACCGCACCGCAATACTCCGCACCGCACTGGCGGCCACACGAGCAATGCGGCATCGCAATGTTCTTACGGCGTCGCTGCGGCACCGCAATGTTCTTACGGCGCCGCTGCGGCACCGCAACAGGGTTGACTTGGCTAATGGCTTGTCCTGTTGACGACAGTCTCCAATAAACAATGAAAATTTATTTTTTTGTATAATATGTATCAGTATCACGTAATTATACGTTGATTCTAACGAGCGTACACTTCTCCCTACGCCGGACATACAACTGAGCGGTGCCGCCGCGGCACCGCACTGCTTTCACCCCTCCCCGCCTCATCTGCCTCGCGCCGCTGTCCGGTGCGCCTGCGGTGCGGCGCCGGAGCGGCGCCGTACGCACCGTGTGGCATACCATGCCTTTTTATATGAAAAAGACCTGTTGCGATACCGCTCAGGCGCCGCGCCGCAGCCGTACCGCACCGTGTGGCCTGGCCCTTAGGGCGCGAGCGCACGATGCGTTGCGGCGCCGCGCCGCAGCCGGCTTGCCATACAAATTGCTGCCGCCGATGCCGGCCTCTACAAAAATTGTATGTCGTTTGTAATGCGTTGCGGCACTGCCGGCGCTGAGGCACAAAATCCATACAAATCCTCGTGCAGCGGCGCCGCGGCGTTGCCGCAGGAGCCGCAGGAGCCGCAGGAGCTGCGGCGCTACTTTCGAAACAATTAGCTACATGGTGCAAAAGATGACTTAACTAAATATAAAGTTAAATATTTGGTAATAAGTAAAATACATACCTATTATTCCACTTCTAATATTTCTATACATATAATAAATCTGTAGAGGGGTCATGTCTGTACATTAAAGTTATCTAAGTGAAAATCAAAATGGGGGGTCTATAAAGGCCACAGAACCTAAAAATAACGTTTTTGAAAAAAATGTCTGTCTGTCTGTCTGTCTGTCTGTCTGTCTGTCTGTCTGTGTGTTTGTTATCACATCACGCCGAAACCACTGGATGGAATAAAATGAAATTTGGCAGGTAGGTAGCTTAGGACCTGAAGGGTAAAATAGGATACTCTTTATCCCGAAAAATTAAAGGGTTCCCATGGGATCTTCAAAAAACTGTACCTACCTGTTTGACGTTATTTCAGGCAATCTACTCGACGTATTTAAATAAAACTTGGCACAAAGGTAGATTGGAACATGAAATAACTAACAGTATTTTTTTTTTCTTGGAAACCAAAACGGTTCCCATGGGATCATGAAAAAACTGTACCTATTTTTGAACTTGCTTCACAAACCGAAATAAATCATAATTTTTCGCATGTTTTCTCTTGAAATAAAACTATTAAATTAAAATTATAAAAATAAATCTATTTTTTATCCTACTCAACACAAATAATAAATAGCGAAGGAAAAAACCAATAGAACAAAATCTACTTAAACTAAGAATTTGCTTTGAGCGAGAGGTCAACTTATTTGGTGGTCTTTAATAAGTTACCTACAATTTTTTTAACCGGTAAAAATGTACCTTGATATTATTTCGTTCAGGCTCTTGAAATATTTGCATTCGAAATTCAAAATTAAACCGCATACATAGGCTGTGTTCCGCGGAAAATAAAACGTAGGCAAAATGGCAACCGCTGGTATAAAATAAGCAAAATGGCGGATTATGTTAGCATTATTGAAGTTAGCAAAATATGTGCCCTGGCGGATAATTAATCTATTTTTTTTAGCGCTAGCAAGCGCTAACAAGCTCTATTTTCGGATTTTTCGGCGGAACACAGCCACAGTCTTTTTACCGTATTGATATTGACTGAGCAGAATAGAAGAATAACTGTTTTATAATTTCAAATACTATTCTATTCTGTGAAATTTTTTTTTCAACTTTTATAACATTCGTCTTCTTTAATTTTAGTGAAATAAACTTTAAATGTTATATCTTTGAGTATCCTACCATATTATAGGTACTAAGTAATTGTATATTAGGTTGAACTTGAAGCTTGGTAGGTATCTTATTACGAATAATGGTGTCTACAGACACACGAATTTAGTACGGAGCGTACAGCGGATCTGGTACGCTCCGTACCAAATCCGAGCGTGTGTAGGGCAGTCGGGCGAACATAAGAAGAAGGCGAAGAGTTCGCAGCTATCCGCATCGGATTTGGTCCGCTCCGTACCAAATCCGTGCGTGTGTAGAGCAGTCCGGCGGTTAGGCCGTACAACGGTGTCAGTGTTGCCAACTTAAGGATTTACCACCCAAAATTAGGGAAAATATCTACGGGGGCTTACTAGGGGCCAGGATGTTTAGAGTTTACTCCTTATGAATCAATTTGTATGTAATAATAAAAATTATTTAAATGTGTGCATATAGTCAGGGATATGAAAATATAATATTGGGAGTGAAATCAGATTAAGACAAGTTAGTTTTATGTTATTCACGGGTAAGTCTTTATGTTAAGCACATAACCTTTCTTTCTAGCTTATTATCTCTTAAACCTGTCAATGGTATGATTATCAGGGGTAAGGTTTGGGGAGAAATATTTTTGAGATTTGATATCACTGCCTGTTATCAATGAATTTCGGGAATCATCGAAAGAAGCGTCGTCGAAAAACAGCACTGTAAATAGAACTCTGTGCTGATGCAATAGAACTGAAAATCGTACACACGAGTGTCGAGCTTTTCGGTCCACTGCATCGTACCAAATCCGTGCGTGTGTAGCGACACCGGATTCGGTCTGCGGATATGGTCCGCTGTACGCTCCGTACCAAATTCGTGTGTCTGTAGATGCCTACTCTGCAGCAAACCGCAAAAGTTTTTACAATACCTATACTAATATTATAAATGCGAAAGTGTGTCTGTCTATCTGTCTGTTACCTCTTCACGCTTTAACCGCTGAACTGATTTTGATGAAATTTGGTATAGACATACTTTGAGTCCTGGGAAAGGACACCGTAATTTTTCCGCATAAAAAGTATCCTATTACTTTTTATACCGAAAAAGTACGGTGTTTCTGAGGGATAATGTATTATTCTGTGTATATTTGACTGTTTTTCACTGGTTGAACCGATTTGAATGAAAGTTAGTATGGTAGTGGTTAATTCTTTGGACAAACGCGTAGTCTACTTTTTATTCCAAATCTATACTTCTATACTAATATACTACTATTAATATACTAATATAATATACTTCTATACTTAATATTATAAATGCGAAAGTGTGTCTGTCTGTCTGTCTGTTACCTCTTCACGCTTTAACCGCTGAACCGATTTTTATGAAATTTGGTATAGACATACTTTGGGTCCCGGGAAAGGACATAGGATTTTTTTTATCCCGAAAAAGTAGTGTTCCCGCGGAATAAATATATTTACGCGGGCGGAGCCGCGGGCAAAAGCTAGTCTACAATAAAAGTGATATTATTTTAAACTAGCTTTAGCCCGCGTTAATAGGTAGGTACAGTATCCCACGGGAATTCCTACTGTACTTTTTCGAGATAAAATGTAGCCTATGTTTTTACCCAGAGCCTAAACTACTAGCATACCAAATTTCATAGAAATCCGTTTAGTAGTTTTTGCGTGAAAGATCCATCCATCCATCCTCACAAACTTTCACATTTATAATAGCAGTAGGAATACTACGTATTTTAAACGTAGACGGAACGGAAAAGCTATAAATTGATACAACAAAAGTGAGTCGTCGTTAATAACTGCGAGCGAAATAGCGTGTAGTCGATAACTTCAATGGAGCCATTTCAGTTTTTGCTGCAGCTGTACTGTGTAATCAGTATATAATCTATGTTGTAAAGTGTAACGCGGTAAAGAAAAAAAACTTGCAACACTTGTAAAGTGTAAACCATTATTTACTTCGGAAAATGATTGTAAAAGGCGTGTGCCGTGTAAGATTTTCTTTACGTATTATTAAATATTATAAGTACAATTGATAGTAACAAAACATGATTCTTTTCATTACAACTCTTAGAATTCTAAAGAATTCTAATTGTAAACTAATTGAAAAACAAATTGAATTTATTAAAATTATTATACCTTCCAATTACGTTGTATTAAGTACCATGCGTATACAAAGAAGTCGGTAATTAAAACAATAAATCAGGGAAAATCATAATTATTTAGATAACAAAAGCTTTCTAAATGTCAGAAAAATGACGTGGGGAAGTGCATTTTTCATTGCATTGTGCTGTGAGCCTGTTATTTTCTCATTTCAGTGGTTTTACGACGGAAGATGGCAGATAGCGCATATAGACCTCACAATTATTCACACGCACCGCAAAACACAACAACCATTTTATATTTTATATAATGAGCGATTTCTAATCGGTCAGGACTCGTCTGTCTGAACCGAGAAGTTCGGAGAAACGACTTAAATATCAGCAAGCAAAACCACCGTAGAAATGGTGCTTTCTACTCAATGGTTTATTTAAGAATAGACAAAATGGCAGATTGACAAAGAAAATTTGTCATTTTGACCATATTATTAGTCATGCTAAACGTGCAGCGTTATTCTAAAACTGAAAATACTTTCAGAATTAAAAATATTTTCGTCTATTAAATTATTTTAAGTTAAATACCGTTTATTACAGGCTACATAGGCCTGTTATTTCAGGCTATTAAGATGAACAAGTTAATAACTGTTGATGGTTATATTGGTTATATTAATTTAGTCTTATAAATGTTTCTATTCAGATTTGCTTTTTTGTTTAATCTATCTTTCTCTTTGTAGAGCTTACAAGCTTATAAGTTCCATTCCAGTTCCGGATATCTTCAAATTTGTTCACGTTTTAAGGGTACGGAACCCTTATAGTGTCGCTCTGTCCGTCTATCTGTCGGTCAGTCTTTCTGTCTGTCTGTCCGTCCTTCTAACTTCTATAATCTCCTTGTAATTACAAATAGATTGCAATTCCAATGTTACGCTAAAACTCGAGAACGGCTGGACCGATTTGGCTTATTTCTATCTTGAAATAATTGTGGAAGCTATAGGTGAGCTATATGTAGGTTTATATTGTGTAAAGATTGGACAAAGTATAATTGTAGGTTTAGGTCGTAGGTGTAGGAGTAGGTGTAATTTTTTATTTATTCCAGCTCATAAGCAACATGTATCCGGAGCTAGTTATGAATATAAATGGATAAAATTTTGGTTAAGTTATTTTTTTATTATTAAGATTATGCATTTATTAAAGACGCAATACTTACCTGTGCCTACTACAAATCCATACAATATATAATATTATAATGAGGTATAAAATGTAAAATTAAATATAACAGGTTTAACAGATAAGATAAGAAGTGTAGAGATATTCAGAGATAAATGTATTTAACTTGTTAATTTATGATTAGTGTTAAAGCTCTTGACGATTTTACTTGACATTTAAGCATTATAGGCGATAAAGTTTAAAAAAAAATCAGATTTAAAGATAAACAAACAAGTGCGATGATTTAATTAACCAACCCAGTTTTATTACTTAATTTGTATTAAACTTTACACAGTTACTTATAAATAAAGGTTTTCATACCTTAAAACAATTAATCAAAATTATCAGCATTTAATTTACATATCAATAAAAATTCTGGTGTAAATAAAAATATTGCGTACTTTACAAATAGAGTTCTAGAGCTACAAACTAAGAATAATAATCGTATGGTAGTTTCTTAACCTTCCGAAGATCTTAAATTTGAAAACAAAAGGTTTTTTTAAATATATTTTGCTATTTACTAATAATTTAGGTATATAAAATTATTTACAATAATTGCAACATTTCACAACTAATAGACGAACTGTCTAACTGGCTATTGTTACCTTAAAGATAGATTCGATTATATCAAGTGGGCCGTACATGGAGGTTGCATGCAAAGTGTGTATCGTTAGCGAGCGTTCTATCTGTTAGCAATTATGATCGTTTTCCTTTCCGGAGTATACTATCTAATCTGCAATATATCTTGTGAATGGTCAGCAATAAAATAGATTCACGCTGCACTTCCACGTAAACTATAGAATATAGTTGATTTAAAATAATTATACTTAGAGGCTGTTTTACAAACGATACGTGTCGAATAGCTTATTCAGATGTTTTGTCGGTGGTAACTTTATATTGAGCGACAGAGATGTTGAAATAAGCTATCCGATAATGCTTATCAGTAGATTTTAAAATATACCCTTAGATTCGAAACATATTATTATAAATGAGCTATCAGTAGACGATTTTCTGAAGTTTGTGAAAGATACCCTTAGATTCGAACCTTAATTTTATAGATCCCTCTTTTTGTTAGTCTTTGGTACTCGATTAAAATAAGATAGCAAATCTATTACTTTTTATAATATCTAATTGTTACGCTAGGAGCTAAAATAAAACAGAGTAGGTATAGTGGGTTGCAATTATATAATAATGAATCATATAACTCACCTGTAATTTGTATACAGAGCGTGCTAGACGTGTCTAATTAGACATAATGAACAGTCATTAGACAATTTCAGCAAGATGGCGGACGAGTGAGACAGATATATTATACCTCTACCGTTTATGGGAAATCCTTAAGTGGATTGCTCTTGCGCATGCAAACTATAGCATGGAACGACTATTCTAGATTTTCTTGTTATTATACCAGTAGGTAGGTGTATAAATTAATGAGAACCAATGTAATATTATATGGTCTTAATATATTATATTTATGATAAACAATACATCAACCTAATAGCTACAGCCGTATGCTACTTGCTTTTGCATTTGATTTCAGAATTTTCTTGATCTTATGGCAAAATTTGACAACCATATTGAATAGAAAGCATAAGTACATTTTTTTAATCTTACCTACTACTATTATAAATGAGAAAGTTTGTGAGGATAGATGGATGGATGGATGTTTGTTACTCTTTAACGCAAAAAATACTGAACGGATTTCGATGAAATTTAGTATGGTAGTAGGTTAAGCTCTAGGTTAACACATAGGCTACTTTTTATCCCGATAAAGTATAATGTTCCCATGGGATACTATTCTTACGCGGGCACGGCTGGCAAAAGCTAGTATTTAATTAAATAGAATAATATTTTCATACGAGTATTGTAATATTTGTTGCACTTTGTCAACAGTGCATGTGAATCCCAATTAAACGGTTGCGTTCTATTTTGCGGTATGTCCAGGCTTCGCAATGACCCATTTACGTCTAAATCTGTCGGCATGTGCAGTGAAGTTAATGCATTTTATATTGGTTCAATTGGGACAGCGCCGGCGCGGTATGCGGGGTGTGGGCGATTCGCGGGAACGTATTAGGGACGGGAATTAGCCGGCAAGGGTACACAAACATAATTACATCAGACATGATACTATAGACAGAGAAAGTCACTAAAATATTAAGGAACAGATGCTGCAGATTCTTTAAGATTGTTTAAATCTTTTACAATTCCGCGAAGAATTATCCATCTGGCTATTAAGTGATAACTGATAAGTGAGATATTAACGTTGTTGCATAGGTATGCAAAATTTTTAGTGTTAACAAACATGATAAGCATATGCAAGAATTGCAATGAATCCTGTGCCATTAGGCCAAATAAGTTCGGGTCATACTAGCGGCGGCGTTTGCCACATGCCGCCAAGTTCCATGGAAGGCGATGAATAACTCATTGTCCGTCCGTCCGTCCGTCGTGACGCACGCTTCCCAGAACGATGCAGCGCAGAAAGTGACCGATGTACTTGACCCGCGAAAAACAAACGCTAAATTAGAACGATACCACCAACGATGATTCCAGAAAGAAAATCAATATGTTGGTTATCAGTATAATAAGTTATCCATTGCCATGCAGTGCAATGAGTTAACCCTCTCAAGAGCTACATACCAAAGTGTCTCTATTTCTGCGCGTTGTAATTAGCCCCCTAAGGGTCAAGGTTAACACAGCAATACGCGGCGCTGTATTTTTAGATAGTTATTGAAAATTGAACTTTATTCAGTACACAAAATGATACTCGTTTCATATGACATCAGTCATGCACTGCTCATGCGGTTAGCGTAGTGTAACATGAGATTCGAGCTCTTACAGTAATGAATTAAAATTACTTACGTAATACAGTTCAATTTTGTATCGTATATCGTTTCGTTTCGGTGAGAATTGACCCTAACTTTTACGAGCACCTCTCCTTGCGAAAACTAAAAGTCATATTAGGTACTAACCAGCAACCAGGATTGAAAATATTATTCTCATAGTATCACCATTGTTATCAAATAACAGACTCTACATTCAGAAATCAGGTGATCCATGCATCGGATTGGCATGTAAAAAGTCGAACCTGCCTGATCTCCTGTCATGTCAGTCATCCGTCCCACTGGGTTACGAGAGTAAAGGTGCTCTTATGTACTGCGCACTCACTTAGGCACTATAAAATTACTTCTGCGTATCTGGTCTGGTTTCAATTAAACCGGCCACCGTCACCGAAATCGCTGGGAGAAGGTATTTATTAGATATTATTATAACTTGGACTGCATTCAAAACCATTTACGTCATTGCACAAAAACTTCGACATTCAAATTGAGTGACGCGATTTCCAGCAAGTGCATCCACAATTAAAATGCAAGGAGTGTACCTCACGCATGTCGGCCGCCACAAAACGATATTCGCACATTGTGTTACCATTTTATGGAGCCCGGTGCTTTTCAACTGGACTTAACATTCAAAATTGGTAGTGAAGTGAGAATACTGAGTCATCTGACCTTGTCGACGTGTCTCAATTAAAGTGACATATTTATATGGCTCTTTGATATCGCCGCCTTTCTCTTTATGTACCGCAAAATAAATTATCTCTTTAAATTAAAGAAATGTCGACTGTCTTGAGATTTGGATGTAAACTTATGAAAATACAGTCTCCTATTGGACGGTGTAAGCGAAAGAAACGATTAAAGGTTTGAAGTAATATGAGGCATAAAAAGCTTGTAGAGATCGCTTAACTAATGTAAAAAAGGAAAAAAAACTTAGGTAAGCCAAAATGTAGCGAAAGTTAGAAAACATTTTGTAACAAAAACTGTAGCTTTAAACACTAATTAAAAATTTATCGATGTTCTATCGATTAATAGTTGTCTCCAATTAAAAAAGACTTTTTGTAAAATAAATATATTATGTATTATTTAAATCGATATCGAAATAATCAATAAACTAAATCAATGTATCATTGCACATGTTTTTGTTAAACCGGAAAAAAATAATTAACATGTTTATCGTGTGATATATTTTTGACGTAAATTAAATTAATGGATCTTATCACTCGTGTTACCCAGTAATTGAGCGAACATGAATTTGTACTTAATATATTAGTATTGATTTATTGATCGGGACTACCGCAGATAAAATGATCGAAATAATAGCAAGATCGTGTTTTTAAGCATATGATAATGTAGCAATAAGTGACTACTCTTTCACGCATAAATTACTGAACGGAATTCGATGAAATTTGGTATGGTAGTAGTTTATAGTCTGGATTAAAACATAGGCTACTTTTTATCCCGAAAAAATACTTACAGTATTTCCGTGGGATACCCGATAGGTATTTACGTGGGCGCCGCGGGAAAAAGGCTAGTTAAGCAATGTTTTCATTCACTTAAATTCTCTCTAGGTGCATATAATTCCTCAGCTGAATAGGTACTATGCAGAACAAAGTTTGACAGAAATATTCAATTATTAAAAATAATAACTTTAGTTGAAAAACTTAAACATACGTAATGTTAAAGTTTTTCAACTTAAGTTATTGAATTCAATGTTTTTGAACGCACAACATAAAAGTATTTGTCCACCAATCTAACCATACTTTTTATTGTTCTAGGTAAACCGGCCGTTGACAATGAAGAAGGAAGGCATCCAGACGAGGAACCGCAAGCTCAGCAGTAAGAGCAAGAAGAAGAAGGGGGGCATGGGTATGGGGGGAGGCGGTGCGTGCGCGCTCGCCCTGGGGGGAGTTATGGGAGACATGATCAAGCCTCTGGGTGATGCGACCAAAGGCTTCGGTGGATCCGCGTTCCCGTCGGCTATGGACTTTGGTTAGTTTTACTGTTGTTTAAGTTTTATTGTGGATTGCACAACTGGAATAACGTTATCGAAAGAGAATGGTATGAAAATGATGACAGCGCCCATTTGACATTCGATAGTGTTACGAATACGTAATTCATTGTCGCTGCTTGGGCTACTGTTCTCTTTAAAACGTACAAAGGAAAAAAACTGGAAATATAATATATACACTTTTTACTCTAGATATAAAACAAATGTCCAAGATGTTGGGCTGCCTTTTTATGTAGGCAAATTAATCTACAATTAGTGCAGAAGCCTATTTACTAGGACCAACATATTATAAAGAGTTACGTGAAGTTTCTTGCATAAGGTTTATTAAATTGTTATGTCTAGTTTATAACTAAATTAACTATAATTTCAAATTAAAATTACTGTATGACTTAGGGTAAATTTTCACCGAAACGAAAGCATATAAAATGCGTAGGTATGTCCCGTACTGTCACGCGACATAGGCATTTTTAAGATAGCTATTAGACAAGAAAGCAAAATTACATAGGAAGATCTTGTATCATAAGAGTTCATCAGGTTGCATTGCGATGCACAGCGCATGTGTAGTGTATGACTGATACACAAACGTGTATATTTTTGTGTAGTGTACAAAGTTAATTTTTTAATAACTATCTTAAAAAAGCTGCGCCGCGTATCGTCAAGGTCTGAACTGACCCTTAAAGCTACCTCATTGTACCCCGTTCTATTAGGTGTAGGTTAACATTTTATAGTGATGTATTTATAACTTTCTTTCCCCAACAGGCCAGCACCAAGTGGGCTTGGTGCACCCGGCGGCAGCGCACATGTCCCACTGGTACGGCGCCCCGCACCAGGGCTTCGCCCCCCCGCCCGCCTCGCACAACCCTTACCACCACCACCATCTAGCGCAGCTCAACTCTATGGTGAGTATCCTACTACTAGTATTAACGTGGTAGTTTGTGAGTATGAATGGATGGATGTTTGTTACTTTTATCCCGAAAAGTGAAGTGTTCCCATGGGATACATATTTACGCAGCTGGAGTCGTGGGCAAAGGCTAGTGCTTAGTAAATAAGTATTTTCGGTTGTGGTCTCTATAAAATATTGGTTTTATAATATAGAGACGACTTTTTTAATGAAATATGAGAAACAAGCAGGTTACCTGACGAAAACCGTTTAGGTACGATCGGTCACAAATACCCGCAACACTAAAAGAGTCGCAAGTTTGTGACCGGCCTTATAAAAAGTAGTAGATACGCTCTTTCCTTGAAGGTTGTAGTGGTATATACTCATCTCTTGATTAGTGGCAGACTTTCACTAGCGCAATAAAATTCTGGAATAAACTGATGCTACGATGACCTTAAAACCTTCAAGAAAATAATGTACTCATTTTCAAAAGTCTGACAACGCTAAGTGCATTGGATACCCGCAACTCCTCTGGTGTTGCGGGTATCTATAGAAGACAATAATCATTCTCCACCAGATGATGCGTCTACTCGTTTGACAGATTTCACAAAAAAAAAAAATAGTCCTTCTTTTTCAAAATCTAATTTCCTATATTTTGTTACAGACTGGCTGGAGGAGTGAATACACGTGATAAGTAAGCTCCCATCACAGCGTTCCGATCCGGAGAAGACTTTACAATCTACGTACCACCACTTTGTGGCAAAGCCTCCGTAAACCACGCCGTGGTTAACCGCAGGTCCACTCTACAACCGCAAGGCTGGGACTGAAAAATCAGAGCTCTCAAAATAGAACTCTGCCCTAGTACATAGAGTTGAAAACGGAAGTGTCGAGCTGTCATATGACATTGACATTTGACTCGACACTCTGGTGTTCGATTATCAACTCTATTGTATTAGTGGAGACTTCTACTTTCAATGCTCTGGAATTTTACTCGAACTTCCGGATTCCGGATCATACAGTCCCAGCCTAAATCACTCTGTGGTTAACCGTAGCCACTCAGCAACCCCCGGTTAACCGGAATATCTACTGTGGTTACCGGTTAACTCACGCCCCGCGTTAAATCCTAAGACTGTCCAGCAGAATTGACGTTTGTAGAACATTTACCGACTCCAACTGACGACATATCCCGGCACCCGTTTTGTATTCCGGTATTGGTATCCCAAGTATTAAGTAGGCGTATTCTACATACACTAGTGAAATTGTACAGTATTATAACGTTAGTTAAGATCAGTTATGTCCGTTTAGACGATTATATAAGTAGCTATCGCTCTCCTGTGTATTTTGTATATATTCTAAGTTATACGTTCCTGTATAGTTTTGTATTTAATTTAGTTAGTTTGTGTGATAACTACACGTTTTTGTACATTCAGTTCGGTAGTATTAAAACGCAATAGTAACTTATAATAGTGATTATCGTATTTGTAAATAATAATATATCGATTGTCAGACAAAAGAACTGATGTGGATCCCGAGGTCCATAAGCGAGGAATTTGATATTTGTACATTTTGATTTGTGTTGATGTAAACCCCGGACTTGTAAAATTAAGATATTGTGTGGCCATAAAATATGTGGTAAAGAAATTGTCTATGGAAATCCAGAAATATTAACACCAAGTAGTTTTCTAAATAATTTTAGTAGACGTGAATGAAAATTATCAGAAATTAATTTCAAATTGAAAAATAATACTACTACATATAGCTAGACGCTGTTCTAAAGCATAATTTAGCAAAACTAAGTCTGCTTTTGAAACCTACAAAACATTTGGTAAGCTACGTATTTCGTCCGTTTTACATTTTTATGTTTTATTGTTTTTAAAAAATAATTAAAAAATATTAGGTTTTCTATGAATATTTTAGTAACATGTCAGTATAAACTAGAGCTTAGTGAATTTATAAGTTATTTGCAAATGTAAACCTATGAGTATGATTATCAAATTAATTCTGAATTTCCATAGACAATATCGAAATCCAAAATGTAATTGTAAATATGAAAAATGTAAATTATCTTTAGAAGATAAATTGATCAAAGTATGAAAATGTAAATTAGATCACATCAGAAGCCTATTCTATCCCGTACCTAAGTTTTGAGTTTTTAAAAACAGAACATTGTGAAGTTGTGTATTTTAAATAAAATTGCGAATAAATTATCAATACATGATATTTCAATGTGATTATTTTTTATTTTCACCCTACAATCTACATTTACTTTAAATTACATTAATTTGGGTGTTTGAAACCTGCTAATTGAACTAAGAAAGTGTAATAATTAAGCAACCGTTTGAGCAATCAAAAACCTTGATCTTCAGCTGAAGACAATTTCAAATTAGTCTGATCCACAAGATCCCTGTCAGTGAATTTCTGTCCAAGAGCACCGACAATGATGATCTAGGGCTCATTCGATTCGGAATGTCCTCTAAAAACTTTCTGAAAAATTTCAAGAGGGGCTCGAAAAAATTGCAAAAGTTATAAACAATTTAGTAAAAAACAAAAAGGGGTCTTTTAGGATTTTTTTTTCGAAATTCGGATATCTTTAATAGTTTCAGAGATATTTTTCAAAAAACTATACCCCCTTTTTGTTTTTTACTAAATTATTTATATCTTTCGCAATTTTTTCGAGCACCTTTTTGCAAATTTTTCAAAAAAGTTTTCTAAAGGTCATTCTGAAGAATGACCTCTAGAAACTTGATTTATCAAATGAGCCCTAGATCATCATTTTCGGTGCCCTTCGACAGAAATTCACTGACAGGGATCTTGTGACTCAGACTAAATAGCTTCAATTCACTATTAAATAAAGTATCAATGAACTGTGTAATACCAAATTAAATTACTTACACAGCATCTTCGAAAACCTATAAAATGTCACATAAAACCGGAATAATAAATCCACTTCTCAAAGTAAATCTCCAATCAATGGACCCTCGGACTTCAAATCCTTGTTCAATTTGCGGAAAAATTAGAATAGAATCGAATGACCGTTCGCTCCGTCCGCCATAAGTCAGCGGATCAATTCCGCCATTTTGAGAAAAAGTCGTCTAAAATTCGCGCTTATCTCGCGCCAAATTGAAAAACCAGCCGGCCGTGAGATTGCGTATGGTACCGACATATGGAGCTATTCAGTTTTAATCGCATTTCGGAGGACATCGTATAATCTATACATATAAAATCCTTTGTCCTGAATGACTGACGGATCAACGCACAGCCTAAACCGCTGATCGTAGAGACCTGAAACTTGCAGGGCTTGCTCTTTGTAATGCGTAGGGATCCGATAAGAAGGGATTTTTCGAAATTCGACTCCTAAGGGGGTGAAAAGAGGGAAAACAGTTTGTATGGAGCAACGTGATTCCTTGGTCCAATCTACTTCATATTTTGCACAAACATTATGTAACAGAATTGATGGAATTCTTGTATCATAGTTTATTGAAATTCGTGCCCTAACGGGGTTAAAAAAGGGAAAGAAAGTTGTTTGGGAGCGATTTGCTTTAAAGTTAATATAAATACTCCTTAGTGCTTTTGATTTAAAGCTCCCATTCACAAGCGATCGATCGATTTAGTCTTTACAATTTTAACATTTACTGGATTCGTAGTTGCAAGTAAATTGGTTTAGATAAAAATTGAATATAGTCGGAGATCCTAGGACCACCTTACTATACTTTTTATATGAAACTCGTATATATACGCGTAAATTTTGTTCCAACTTTTGACCCCCACCGCAAAAACTAGCTGGTAGGTCTTACACTAATCATTTTGTATAATAGTTTGTCGTTAGCAATTTACTTTCAAATACGAATTAATTTCCAATTTGATAAAAGCAATCGATAGCCCGTGAGTGGGGAGCTTTATTTTTATTTTGACATAATATATTGTCATCATATTGAAAAATAAATCTGACAAGAATTCTAAACTTAAATTTGATGAAAATCTTACTCTTGAAAAAGTAGGCACTTAAATATTTGCGAAAGCTGCATTTAATATTATAAATATATTCATAATACATCCATACTAATATTATAAATGGGAAAGTGTGTGTCTGTTTGTCCTTCTTCCACGCCAAAAAGAGAGCCTGAGAAAGGATATACTACTTTTTATCGCAGGGAAATGTACGGTTCCTGTGGGATACTTTATTTACAGTTTATGTAAAAACTACTAAAGCTATCATCATGAAATTTGGCACAGATATAAAGTAGACCACGAGGAAGAACATAGGCTACTTTTTATCGCGGGACATATACGGTTGTATATGTCCCGCCGTACCGCGGGACAGGTACGGCGGGCATCAGCTATCTATACTTAATATTATAAAGCTGAAGAGTTTTTTTTGTTTGAACGCGCTAATCTCAGGAACTACTGGTTCGCATTGAAAAATTATTTTTGTGTTGGATAGTCTATTTATATATGAAGGATTTAGGCTATATAGCATCACGCTGCGACCAATAGGAGTGAAGAATCAGTGGAAAATGTGGAAAAAACGGGGAAAATTATTCATCTTTGATGGCTTACGTTGTTTGTTTGAGCGCGCTGACCTCAGGAACTACTAGGTCGAATTAAAAATATGTTTGTGTTGGATAGTCCATTTTTTGAGGAAGGCTTTAAGCTATATAACATCACGCTGCGACCAATAGGAGCGAAGAATCAGTAGAAAATGTGAAAAAAACGGAGAAAATTATTTATCTTCGGGGGCTTACGTTGTTTGTTTGAACGCGCTGATCTCAGGAACTGCTAAATCGAATAGAAAAATTATTTTTGTGTTGGATAGTCCATTTGCCGAGAAAGGCTTTAAACTATATATTTAGGAGCGAAACATCAGTGAAAATAATAATAATAATAATCTTAATTGCACACCACAAAAACATACAATTATGATAACAATAGTAACATGATAACTATAGTACAATTTGAAAATGTTGCAAAAACAGGGAAATTTATTCATATTTGAGCTTTATTTGAGGGCTTCCGTTGCGTGTGCTGCGTAAACGGCTCAAGTTACTCAAAAAATATGTATGAAAAAATTATTCCTCTATGAATGAACTAAAAAATCTTTAAGATTGACTTACTATAACCTTTTTTATGGTACCTAATCAAATTTGATCGAAATTAATGCATTATTGCGCCATCACTTGACGCGGACGAAGTCGCGGGCAACAGCTAGTGTGCGTATAAAATGCTCTCCCTGCGGTGGATTAGGGGCACATTGTTGATTACAATTAATGTTTGGATTTGATCTTTTTAAAGGCGGTTCTTCGCTTCGCTGAAGACGTTCCTGTGACGGTTTCGCTATTGTACATTTCGCGGTTTTTTCTGTGGGTACCTTTAAATCAGATTATTCTTCAACTTGGGGTTTATACACTGGGATAAATCCAAGCTAATCTTCAAATGAATAGTCAATAATATTTGTTGTTACAAACGATTAATAATTATCAATTTAGTTTTATTTCGCTGAAAAAATATAATTAAAGTTACCTACTTGTGTGATATGCTTTAAAATGCTTTCTTTTACATAAAATGCTTATTTCAGTGATTATAAATTCAGTGTTTTTTTTTATCAAAGTTTTGTTGCATTGTAATTTCTCATAAAGAAACAATAAAAACAAACGTTAATTGTATTTAAATAAATAAAAAATGTTAATTTTTTGTTAATTTGACTATTAAAAACAAGCTTGTAAAACGCGTATCGTAACAAAACGTCGAATACCATTACATGCAAAACAAGAAATATTACGTGCGAAAACGTTCGCAAGAATAATGTTCGAAAAAGCAGAGCTGAGACAAGACATAAGTCAGTACGGTGATATATGCGCGAATAGCGCGGGAAAAAATGTCGCGCAACGAAAAGTATTTTTTTTTTTTATTTAGATTTATTGCGTGTGGCTGCGGAATATTCGCGCTACAGCTGGAAATATCACCTCCTCAGGAATGTACCCCCCGATGTGACGGAACTTCGCACTTGGCTGAATTAATGCCAGCCGCCAACTTGTGTTTCCTTCCAGCCATGTTCCAAAATTATTTCAATTACGATTTATATAACTCAACGATAAATTTTTATCTCAATATCAAATCATCGATTGAATAACAACTTTCTTTTAGGACTGCGACTTCATTAGTTAGGAAATAAAACCTATCTAGTATCTATCCCATGAGCAGCTGATAAATTAAATAACCTTTATTTCGGGTGACATAGGCCCATATTATAAATACAATACAGACTAAAATACATATTATTATTATATACCTAAAGATTATCACGTATTATCGGTGACGTGATGCGCGCTTCATTTCGTAGTTTCCCCTGGAACCGTCGGTAGACCACACCCGTCGGCCAGAACTCCTCCATCTCGAAGGTAGACAAAAGATGCGTCGGCACTCTCGTCACAGAGGAATTGAAGTTAACCTTGTGGCAAGACTCCAGACGCTTGACCTTCAAGCGGACTTATATTATAGATGTCTTCTTGCGGATGTAGTCTACGACATCCTCGACCTCCATTGACCAGTACCTCACACTGCAGGCGCAGTTCGGGTACGTAATATGCGGTGCCGCGGTAGTTGCGGGCGGCGGGCTTCTTCTTCTTTTTTGTCTCCACCAGTATGAAACCCTCCTCATCGCACCTCCTGCTCTCGTCCTCGCCAGGTCGAGAAGGCTCAGGCTCTCCACAAAATTATGGCTCTCTTTCTCCCCCTTTGTCTTCGCCCGCGGGGGAGGTGCGAGGCGACCGGCGCAGGCGCAAAAGTTTTCTATTGAGTCACTTCCGTCTGCACGACCCGGAGGGGAAGTCGGGCGGGGTTAGCGGCGATCGCCAACTCAACGGATTCTACTGACACGCAAAACGATGTCCCACCACGACGTGTGTTGACAAAGGCAGTTGAATGACGGGTGACTTACTTTTACTTACTACTTACCAAATTATTACATTTTAATTGTAAAAATTCACTACCCGCAGTCACGGATGATATACGGAATGCATCCAATCTACCTCGCATCTCGTCCAGCTCTGCCTTCATACTGTTGAAGTTCTTCAGTAGGCTGGAGACGTCGACGTAGTCCATCGTTACCACCGGCAGTTTGTGGAGATCTTTTGCCACAACGACCGGCATGTCGTCTGGATTCATCTGCTTCAGCAGGGAGATAATGTCCTGCACGCTTCGTTCAACGCCATCTCTTCGCCGTGATGTCATGTTCGCGCTCTGGCCGAGCGTCTCGTACAGCAGCTGCTTGTTCGTGCAAAACTCTCGCTGGTGAAAGAAGATTTGCAAATCTTCATGATGCTGACCTCGTCCATGGTGTCGATAGCGTGGCCACCACGCCAAGGTGCACGTGCAGCGGCGGCGGCGCACGATTTGCAAAAAATTAAAATTTTCTTCGTGAGTATTAATAATTGCAGAACGCGACCTTCTATAGCGCTCATCGCACGACACATGATAAGAAACGAATATATTATCTAAGAACACTTGTGCTTTACATTCGAATCTGTTCAGCGGCCAGTGCCTGTGGGCTTAGCAGGAACAATTGCAGCAGACACAACTACGTATTCGTCTTGGAATGAGAATTGTATGCTAAATATGACAGCTCTTATACAATTGCCATTCGATAATAATCTTTCCTTGTCAAATATTCCTGCTAACCCCCTGAAAGCGTAACAACCAACATCCACCTATCCGTTCTAGTAGTGTAAATTTAACCAACAGAGAAGAAAATAAACGGATAGCCCACAACAATTGGCAATTAATAATAGCTTTTAATACTTTTGTATCGCTTGAAATGAAACATGATGAATATGTTTATTTGGCATTACATCAGAATATTCAATCTAATTCACTGCGCATCACTATCGATACACAATGAAGCTGGAATTTTCTAGATGCGAAAGTGTCGGGTGTAAAATCCCTTAAGGCCAGTAGCCAGCGACTCGAGAGTAAAGGATGGCGCACACTTCACTGCGCTGATCCGGGTATCAATCTCACGCTTATCTCGCTGACCCGGGAGTCCGGGACACTGTAAACAGACGAGTGGCCTGACTTTGTTAAAAGTTGGAATATAAGGGTCAATTCACGAGACGAAACGATATGAAATCTTCAAAATTGAACTTTATTCATTATACAAGAAGATATGTATATATACCCGTTTCATTGTAATAGTTCGAATGCCAAGATGCACCGCGCTGTACAGCGCATGTGCGACTAATGTCATATGAAACGTACTATCTTTTTGTATAGAATACAATATAGAAAACATTTATTTCAGACAAAAATATATGACGTTGTAGTAGTAGGAAAAAAATTGTAGCAAATAATAATAATACTTTTAATTATGTTAGTAATGTTAGTAGTATTGCGTTCGTTATACAAACTTAAATTATTCCCATTATTACCTCTCCCAATGTCTTTGGATGGGCCAGTCAAATCTATCAGCAGTGACTTTCAGGATGCTGTTGCTAGCTTTTCGCAGACGTTGAAACAGTGAGGCTGTTTTTTTGCGTATTATCGCTTGGAACGCGCAGAGTGTCATAGGTTCTACTCTTATGAGTAGAACCTATGACACTCTGCGCATTGTGTGTCTGCACGTATGGTGAGGTATAAGAGTACCTATGTGCCTTGTGTTCTTACCGAGTGCCTTGTGGGTGCACAAGGCACTCGAATAGAAAGACTGGCAATATGCTTTAACAACATAGTCTTTATTTCAGTTGTACACCGAGTGAACCTGCGGGCGAGCATGTTGTCTCTTACCGCTAATGCTCTGTGTTCCCTATCTATGTCTTCGTCATCCCTGAGATCCTTTGTCACAATATTATATAGATATTTAAACCTATCAACCTGTCTTAAAGCAAACCCGTTCAAGTATACGGGAGAAACACGCTCAGGACTATATTTACCTGCTTTGAAAATAAGCAATTCACTTTTTTTAGGAATTATATTTGAGTCCGTGTGCCTCCGCGTATGACTCGCATATGCATACGAGTTTTCTCAGGCCACCTATCGAGGCTCAGCAGCACCATGTCGTCTGCATAACTGATATTGCTAAACAAGCTAAACAACATAACTGTTATGCTAAACAAGTGTTAATGTACGACTCCGCTCGTACAGATATTGTTGACAGAGATTCCGTCAATAAAGCATCCAACATGCTGCTGCTGCTGATTCTCTTGATAAGTTGGTTAACATATAAGTTAAACAGGATTGGTGAGGTTAATCCAGGGAGGATTAACCTCACCAATCCTCACGCCACATTCCAGCTTGTACTCGTCCGACAGTGTATCCATCTCACCTGATTAGTCTGATTTGAGTACTAGTACTTTAGAAGAGAGATGGTGCCGGCACCCCTGCACTAACCAGCTTATGCCACAGGAGGTTGTACACCACAAGGTCAAAAGCTTTTGACAAATCCAGGAAGCACGCGTTTACTGGTGTCATCCTCTTTGTATAGTAGCTGACGATATGTTTCAGGCTCAATATGGCAGTTTCCGTGGACATTCCTGACCTAAACCCAAACTGTGCATCGTGCAAATTAACATGTAGTTCGAGATTACCATTTAGCATACTATCAAGCACCTTCGCAGTTATGGTGACAAGTGAAATAGGCCGACTACAGCCGCACTTGTACACCTTAACGAATATAATATGTCTAATAGTTAATATTCTACAAGTATTACACATTAAGAACCGATTACCGAAATAACACAAATTTATGGATGAAACACAAAAACACAACGTCACTCTTTTACATGCCCGATAAAATTCGCAACAAATTGTATTTATTTTTCATACCAACTGATCAAGTACTCTAGGACTGTGTTTCAAATTACCAGACTTTTAATTTCTACACTTAAAAATCTTAACGACAACTTTATTTCATATGTCATAAACACACTGAGAAGCGATCCAAAACACACTACACTAATAGCCATAAACGTAGATTTTGTATGTATTATGTCGGCCATTAAATGGGTAATAAACGATGAGTAAGCAGGTTTTGTCACTAGGAGTTTGGAACCAACGAATGCTGTTCTAAGAAAAGTCCCGATAGATAAGGGATCTACATCCTTGGACCAGTGAAATCAAACACTTACAGTTTTAGAACGAAATTATCTTTCATCTGATATTCTAATGCATTAAGATTTGTAAATTAATTGATTTCGTTACCACTAAATTACGTTTTAGTATTACTTTAATGGAATATTTAATTTAGTTTAATTAAAAATTGTCAAGTACTAATTAATGTTCGAAATAGTTAGGTTTGATTTACAAATTGTTTTCAATATTGAAGTACCCATAGGATGAAGTTTAAAACTATCTCTATTAATGAAAATAACTGAAGATCGCAGTTTAAAAGGAAATTTTCTGCGTTACATTATGAATGCAGAAAAAAAGTATATGTAGTTTAATTGACAAATCTGGTGAATCGATGTCAATAAGTGTTTAAAACTTTTCTTTTGATCTGAATTAAAATTAATATTATTGATTACTATGAAGCTAATACTAGCTGATTGCAATGTAACCTCTTAAGTACATCTATATCATTGAATATGCAATTGTCCTATTGAAGTCAACAAAGGTTTTGACGCTAGCGGTCCTCCCTAAATACAGTTACATCTCAAGTACACCTGCCTGTCCCTTATTAATATTGTAATATATACACGGAACCCCCGGCCCCGGCCGAATGCACTGTAGTAATTATAATTTGGTGCAAATGCATCTACAACGGACGTCGGGGCAGATGCGACGAATTTTGATGAGCCGATTTTTTTAATTATCGTAACGAAAATGCTTGTTAAACGCTTGTGAAATTACTGGAAGGGTTTTGAATTTTGATCGTTGAAGTTCGTTCCGCAATACAACCCAAGCAAAAGATTAGTGCCCTTCACTGGCATCACTGTTTTCAGCCTAGGCTGAAAAACTAAGACGTGTTCATCAAACTTTTAATTATGAAAATCATATAAGATAATGCGCGAACCCAATAGATTGCATCGACCTATGCGTAGAACAAAGTCCGATTTAAAAAATTGCTACTTTTCAGTAGAGGCAAAACAAGTTTTGCGAATTGAAAAACTTGAATAACTTATAAAACGGTAAGACTTTTATTTTTGAAATTTTGGTATGTTATTATGACATCCTAGTCTAGTTAACCACTTTATACTGTTTATTATTAATTATTATATTTACTGAGATAACGAGTTCTATATCAACCTAGGACGTTTTACAGCGGAGAAGGTAGAGTTCGTAGTGATCATATTACGTTGTTTTACGGAGACATTTGAAAGAAACGCCGTTCTATATTCATATGATTCGTTTTTTGTTGGAGTTATCCGACATTTTTAAGTCCTATGTGAATAATCATAATCTATTATTTTGATATAGCACTATCCACACTATGTATAAATGAATTATAATAAGTAATTATTTTTTTTAAATCGTTTATTTACATTAAAAAATCTCAAAATAGGTGGTGTTTTGAACTATAATTAATCCATAGTCGGTACTAGGGACTTACTTAAAATTAAAGACTAGTTACCATAGTCTAAAACCTACAAAAAAATTAAAATCTCTATGATATGCCCATAAAAATAAATATTGTTTGAAAAAATACATTAAGCCCAAAACAAAATTTAAACTTATAAACAATCAAAACTTTTTTTTTTTATTAAACTAGGGGGCAAATTAGCAAACGGATCACCTGATTAAAAGCGATTACCGTAGTGCTTACGGTACCGTACCATTACCGTAAGCGATAACATCAGAGAAGTTACAAGTGCGTTGCCGGCCTTTTAGGAGGGAATACGCTCCCTTCTTGAAGGTTTGCAGGTCGTAATGGTCCGGATACTGCTGGCGACAGTTCATTCCAGAGTTTTACAGTGCGCGGCAGAAAGCTTCGGGTAAAGCGCACGGTGGAAGACTGCCACTCATCAAGGTGATGAAGATAATAAATATTTTGTCGCTTGGAACGGTGGAGAAAAGTTGCAGCAGGTATAAGTCCGAACAATTCCTCGGAACACTCCCCGTAATATAACCGATAGAGGATGCAGAGCGATGCTACATAGTCAAGTCTGTTTTAAATACTATGGCAGTCGACAATTCGAGCGGCTCTACGTTGGATACGATCTAGAGGGAGAAGCTGGTACTTTGGCGCCCCTGCCCAAAGATGAGAACAGTATTCCATGTGAGGCCGAACCTGCGCCTTATAGAGTTGTAGGCGTGGAACCGGACTGAAATACTGCTTTGACCTGTTCAGAACACCAAGCTTCTTGGAGGCTAACTTGGTCTTGCCCTCCAGATGATATCGGAACTGACCTCGCTCGATATGTTAACACCTAACCCTTTCTAAAACGTAGTTATAAATTAAACTGCTTTGGTACTGTATCTAAGCTCTCTAGCTATGTTGTATAATGTAATTAGATAGGTACAAGTTCAGTTTAACCTACATGGGGGGAGGTATCTGCACGTTTATCCAAAATAATGAAAAATAACCATAATATTGTTATGGCCATAATCCCGTTATAATAAGCATGTCGCATTCAGGAGAAATAATACATAAAAAATCAATTTTGTCATAATAAGGTTCGGATTGATTTAAAGTATCAATCAAGTGTCTATAAAATCGATTATCCTGAATGTGATAGTGTATTATCTACGTATACACTATCATATTTTCTGTAACACCTTATAGGAATGGCCATCAGGTACTTACACTATAATGATTTAACATAATATCTAAAAGGTGTTTAGCAGTATGTGATTTATAACGGTAACCATTTCTATAAGACGCGATGTATTCTTTGTACCGAGTCTCAAATTTACGTCCAGTTTGAGTCAACTTTGTATCCCGTTTCAGAGTTACATATATCACATTTTGCAAAAAACCTTTTAGATAGTGGTCAAAGGCTTTTAACCGAGCGTGCTGGAATAATTATTAGAAATAATTCAATAAAAGAGCAACAATAGACTTGCATTACGCATGGTTAAACGTACACTCACACATTTGCTTGCAGGTTTTGGGTATTTTTCTAGATTATACTTTCGAGATATTGCTAGATATAATATTAATTAAATTGTATACTACTATCTACATAATTGGCCCTGAAAACGCTGTCATAGGTGGAATGACTATCAGCAGGAGACTGCATATAGGAGTTAGCACCGACATTTCTTGATCAACTGATGGTCAGAACCTATGGTCAGAATTTTTTAAGTCTTTAAGTTGTATTAAAGGTGATTTTTCGAAACTAGGAGTCGCTTTTAAAGAAAGTATTGATGGCCGAAAGCCATAAATTCTCTCATTAGTAGATGGATTAGGAGGTGCGGCATCAATTTTATTTCAAACATCATCTAGTGGCTGACTTATTTCTTCTGCACCTTGTTGTCAACAACTGAAATGTTAAAAATTGTATTACTACACTGCACCATAATATATAAAAAATAATATATTTTTTTAATGAAATATGGGGGCAAACGAGCAAACGGGTCACCTGATGGAAAGCAACTTCCGTCGCCCATGGACACTCGCAGCATCAGAAGAGCTGCAAGTGCGTTGCCGGCCTTTTAAGAGGGAATAGGGTAATAGGGGAGGGTAGGGAAGGGAATAGGGTAGGGGATTGGGCCTCCGGTAAACTCACTCACTCGGCGAAACACAGCGTAAACGCTGTTTCACGCCGGTTTTCTGTGAGCCCGTGGTATTTCTCCGGTCGAGCCGGCCCATTCGTGCCGAAGCATGGCTCTACCACGTAATAATGTATGATATATATATATATATATATATATATATATATATATATATCATACATAATTACATTTTAATACAAATTAATAACATTTGTACAAAGCTATTAAAAAAAGTTTGAATATACAAGGTTTAATGAACATCGCAGTACAGAACTAAAAACTGTCGATCATAATGTTATATGATTCGCCTAAGACCCTACAAATGTGTATATATTATAAGGTAACGCAGCTTTAAACTGTTTTTATTTATTAAATATGAAATATATTTATATTTAACGATATTTTTAAAAGAACAACGTCCTAACTGATGTCATTATTCAGGCGATAACGTCCCATCTGCATATCGAACTGACAAAATGTATTGTAACTATTCTGTGATTCCGTAAAAAAACGTCTCATAGTTACATGAAACTCTTAGAAATTCTAAAGTATTAGTCTTACATAGTTCTAATATTACTTATAATCTCAACTATTTGGTACGTCAACTTTTATTGGTAACACGACAAATATTTACCTAATAAATAAACATGAAACTAATCATACTTTTCGTAAAATGTCTTTTTCTAACTCTCCGTCAAAAAATGTCTTATATGAATATAGATTTCCCGTTTCTATTTATGAGCTTAAAAAGCGGAATAGTAAAAAACTATAATTTTAAAGCATGATAATATTAAATTTGAAGAATAATTTAAGTAAAAATATCAGCTTACCCAGATCTACACCGTTCTTCATAAAAATATATTGCTTATTTGAAAAATAAGGACTACGTTCAGGCTCTTTTTCTCCTCTTCTTAAAGCATATCCAGCATTATCCGTAAGCATGACATCTCAGAAATACTTTTAGTACGCAATAATTATTAAAATTATAATTTTCGTCAAACCGAAAAAAAAATCACACACATGACGCAAAAAAACCCTTCTTTCCGCTCGACAACGCCTGAAGTGAAGATCGCGCGAAGCGCCCGCGCTGTGCGCGCTCCAATTTCTCCGTCCTATGAACACTAGGTGCATTTTATCATGGAGCTTACATCAAATAAGACGTTGTACGATTCTGTATTTCCGAAAATAAGCCAGATACAAAATTCTGAAAATGTCAGTATGTAGAGCTTTGATTCCTTATTTAATTTATCCAAAAAACGCACTTTTGCCCTATGATCACATCAGACTTTGTTCTACGCATAGGTCGGCATCTATTTATTAATAGGGGATCGGACTACATCTGAAATATTTAGTTTCATTAATATATTCAGAAATATTGAGGCATTACTTACTACTTAGTAAATACAAAAAATTAACAATTTTTATGTGTGGCTTACTAATTAAATACATTAAAAAAGTACCCAAAAAATTTTTGGGTACTTTTTTAATGTATTTTGGTAAACTAAATTGGTAAACAAAACCTTACACCATTAGTTTACTTACATCATATACAAAAACATTCACTATGGTAAGTATGAACTTAAACGCACAAATATCGGAGATATTTACAAATATATTCCTGCGGCCGTATAATTCATACACTTTAACCTACAAGTGACGTCATTTGTAGGTTCAGTTTAGTATGGAGCGTTTTTACGAGACTCGCGAAATTTTTTATACAAATCGCTGTACCTACCTTTGAACATATTGACTTGTGATATAGGGTTTCTGCTGAGAAGTTACTCACATATAAGAGTACTATTCATTTATGCAATAAAATAAAAATCAGTCCGCTTGCCTATTTTAGGATCCGCAGGTTTAAATAGACTATAGATACAAGATGACATTACTGCCTACCTACTCTAGCGTAGGTGAAACCTAAGTATATCATAGAAAGGTAAAAAATAAATACCTAAAGTAGTTTATTTTGAATAACATCAAAAAATAGAATAAATATAGGTATTAGATTATGGTCATGTTTCACAATCTAAATTATACATATAAAAGGCAAATCTGACTGACTCTATCAACGCACAGCCGAAACTACTGTACAGATTTTTCTGAAATTTGCCATACAGATAGTTGTAATGACGTAGGCATTCGCTAAGAAAGGATTTTGGAAAATTCGCCCCCTAAGGGGGTTACAATTTTGTATGGAGACCGAACTCCACGCGGACGAAGAAGACGAAACATGCCAATAAACTCTCAGACTTATGATACTTATCTATTTGTGAAACAGACCGTATGTAACATTGCACTGTGGGAGAGCCACACTTCGGCATAAATGGGCCGGCTCGACCGGGTAATACCACGACCTCATAGAAAATCGACGTGAAATAACGCTTGCGTTGTGTTTCGCCGAGTGAGTGAGATTACCGGAGGCCCATGGGGGGGATTGGGGATTTTAAGGACCAGGAACGCTAGTCGCAGCACCTGAGGAGTTACAAGTGTATCTCCTCTGGTGTTGCAAGTGTCCATGGGCGGCGGTAATCGCTTACCATCAGGCGATCCGTCTGCTCGTTTCCTGGTTCATTACATAAAAAAAATTGCATACGTTTCGGTTGCCGGGTAGCCGGTGCTGGATAGTCGGACGCGAAGTGTATGGACATGTACGATAGCTTTCTCACGTACCGGTGTACATGTCCATTGTCCATACATTTCGCGACCGGCTACCCGGCAACCGGAACGTGTGCTACGGCACTCATTTTTTAAAACGATTTTGTTTTTCGATTTAAAACTAAGATATTTCTTAATTATTCACGTCCCTGTATACGCCTATTAACAGAATTACTCACGGTAGTTATAACATAAATTTAATAACGGAACATAAAATCAGGCTTTGTTTTAAGTATGGGGTATCACACCATACACCTGTGCAAGCTGCGCGTTAGCCCCTATGTATTACTTCCGAGGCACTGGCTGCACCTTGGCCTGTCACCTAATTTCTTAGACTATACTGCATAATGATAAAAAAAAAATTAACGGTAGGTAGAAGGTACACAAGAAACCTGCGTTTTCCTACGACTTGAAACATAACACACGGTTATGTTTCAAGTCGTTAAAAACAAAAGTACAACTACTAAGAATATTAGTCAAATAGTCATTATATACCTCCAGCACAAGACAGCTTTTAAAGGATAATTCAAGCATCAGAAGGCACTTACAAACCATAAGAGTAAGAAACTTGTAACTTTCCATGCTAATGGATTCTGTTAAAATTTCTTGAGGAAAATTATTTTTAGCTGAATCGGGCAATAACTTTTAGAGCAATTTGAAAAAAAAAAAAAAAAAAACGGCTATGATATGTATTATTTTTTATATATCAACGCCCTTCTATAAGCCGTGTCTTGACAGTTGATACGCTCTTGGTTAGGTTCTTGATAATGTCGTGGTAGTAGTATCACGCAGTTTCCATGGCCCCGCACCAGCGCTGAAGAGGCATGGGGTTTTAGTCGATAAACCCCGGCGCACTCCATCTCGCGGCGGGGGAGTCCGACATACCCTGCCGCCTTCCCCCGGAGACGGTGGGGGATTCTCAACGAATTTCCCCTCCTTAAAAAAGAAAAAGGTTCTTGACAATAGGAGGCAAAATATTTTTAATTTCGCTTTAGATTAAAACTATGAAATTAGATAATTCTTTAAGTAATACAAAGTTCTGAATTAAGCCCACCTGTTATTTGGGCAGTTTTAAAAGCATTAAAACATCACCTACTTATTTATTTTATCGTTTTCTATTTAAATATATTATTTTTATTCCATTTTTTTCATTGGAAATTATTCATTAAGTTTTAATTAAATATAATAATATGATTAGATTGTTAGTAATTTAAATGTGGAATTGCCTTGATTTTGCAGCAATATAATTAGTACAAAAATTCTATAACATGCAGAAGTTACCTTCTTAGATTAATTACTTTGTAAATATTTACAATAGTCACAGTACATATCTATTTATTTAGATAGATATATGCTGATCTATAGGTAAAATTATGAACATTTTGGTACATTGCCATACAAAGAATATCTCTGGCCTCAACGAATCGTATTACATATTAATACAGCGCATAACCGCATACACTTTTACGTAGACACAGGAGAAAGCATTTAATATATTCCTACACCTTTAAAAACTATGTAAATGCGTGCGGTTTATTATAGAGACGTCACCGGCCACCACTTTGGTTGTCACCAGTCGCCGCAGGATGCACATTGCAGACGGTGACGACACCAGAACACCAGACACCTGCACCTCACGGAATTGAGTAATTTAGTAATTGATTACTACAAGTGCTGCTCTCCTAATTATCGCAGTGTTTAATTGTAGGTAATTGGTGCAGCCAACAAAAACGCAAATCGATCCAACTGCAAAAAAATAACATTCATTTTGAATTATCTCTACAATTTACTTGTTAATTCTTACATTATTTTTATGAGATTTAGTTATATTTTTATTGCAATATGTAATTGATTTTTATCATTAATTTGATATTTTTTAGTTGCACTTGCGAGCTTAATTATTCCAATGGCAATAAAATTGAAACATCTTGAAAGCTTTGTTTTTCTGTAATTATGTTTATGAGTGAGGCTAGCTCCAATAAAATGATCATAAAATCAAATACCCATCATAATTCGCGTCACAAACCATCACTTAGGTCGGTCCTTGAGGGAGCACCTTGTACAAACACACCTGATTCGACTTGCACCTTGCTCGAAATATAAACCGTTGGCTACACCTGTCCTTGTCACTCCCTTTTATTTAATCGCCCATCTTCTTCACACTGTGATTAAGCTGGACGCAAAATAGCCTAGCCTAGAGGCTAGAGGGTAAGGGATTTCCTGAAGGCATTAAATTTATGTAGGGGCTCATCGGTTTCTGCAACGGATAAAATATAGCAGACATGGCTAGAGCGTATTGTTAACGAATAAAAAATTTGCAGAATGAAATAAAAAAATATGAAAAATGAAATAAAAATATATGTAAGGCTAATGACACTAAGAATCCCTAAAGAATAGACATGGAATAATGGTATTCTATTGCCTCCGTGGTCCAGTGGGCTAGGCTCTCGACTCGGAGGTCATGGGTACGATTTCCGCGTTGGAACAAAAAAAAATGTTGTTTCTAAGTTTGGTTAGGACAATGCCGGATGATCACCTAATTGTCTGACAAGAAAAGATGATCCAAATTGGGCATGTAAAAAGTCGGACCTGCACCTGATCTTTCACCAGTCGTGTTGGTTATTCATCCCACTAGGTTTCGAGAGTAAAGAAAGAGAGAGTGCTCTTGTGTACCTCGGACACACTTGGGCAATGGGCACTATAAAATAAAAATTCTGCGTGGCTGGCCTATTTTTAATGAAACCGGCTACCATCACCGACATCGGTATGAGCTATTATTTTTGTCGCTTGTTTATTAACTTTTACTTCGTTTCGAATAACAACGATGTTTATATTATGTTTTTGATGAATCATTATCTACTTTATCAAAGTGTATAACTTCATTTCTACAAGTTTCTGCAATCTATGTTTTGTGTTATTGCTAGGCCGCTAGGGCAGTGATTCTTAAACTATGTGCAGTCACGGACCACTTTCAGAATTTCTGAAATGCCACGGACCCCCCCCCCCCCTTGTGTGTGTGTGTGTGGGGGGGGGGGGTTTGGTAATTTACTCACACTTACTAATGCTTAACTTAATTAAATTTAAATTGTTAAAAAGAAATTGCTAATGAGATGGATGCTGTTGTTTGGCCTCAATAAGCACTTTAAATTATTGTAGGATTGTCTTCGATAAGGCAAGGCGCATGTCATCTTTGACATTCAATCGATTGCGATTTTTTGTTTTTATTGACACTAGAGCCGAAAACCTTGCCTCACAAAGATACGTAGTAGCAAAAGGTATCAGAACGGACATAGCTCGTTTGACCAGAATCGGGTAAGCTTGACTCAAAGAACACCAAAATTCACCAAGACCTTTTGCATGAAATTCAGCTCTCAACACTTCTTTTGATCTCATGTCAATTAAGTTCTCTTTATCTATATCAGTTGTGTTAGTTTACTGCAATTTTTTTTCATTAATCTTCAGAACGCTGCGGACCCCTGGCACACATATTACGGACCCCTTGGTGGTCCGTGGACCCCACTTTAAGAAACCCTGCGCTAGGGAATACGCTGGAACACTAGTTCCGGTCACCTTCTTGTTACTAACACACTCCAGGCTTTTAAGTTTTATCTACCGATATATTTTTGCAATGTGCACAGTTACTTTTTCCTGTTTTTTTTTCTTTAGAGTTTACTACTGACTTAGGTACTAGTTACAAATTCTAGAAAACTTAACATAGTTTGTGGAACGATTTCTTATACATCATGATATGAATTGTTAATTTACGTAGGCATTACTCTACCTTACAACAACAGAATTCTTATTAGGTACTAGGTAGTGGTATCACAAAAAAGAAAAATTAAAAAAGTAAACATTGCTTCAAGTGATATCTTTCAGACAAAATAAAAAAAGTGAAGACCTAATTTTGCGAACTACATAGTGAGACCAGTAGTCTAAACTAAGCCTCGCCGTGTAATTAGAGTGTCACGCAAACACGTGTAACGACTACTACGCCTCCACTTGTAGGGCGAGTTGTCGTTGTGTGTGGCTTTCAAGTTTAGCTAAACGCGTACTTACAACACTCTAACATATTCTATTTTTTTACTTTTTAATTTGGTCTAGTTAAAATTTCGATATTAGATCAATAACAGCTCAATGCTCATTACGGAACCATTCTTGAAGGAATAGAGAAATTATTCCAGAATCCACACCCATATCAAGTTCAGGAATTTCTCTTAACAAGAGATTTTTGTTACTCGCATTTAAATATCTACTGTCTAACCAGATTCCGATAAAAGATAGCCACTTCTCGTAAAAGATAAAAACTGAACTTTACATATTTGAGACCGCTCGCGTTTTGACTTGTTCTACCTCATTACGTGCACGAATAGCTGTACAACTGCAAGGATATATTAATCTCGCCTGCAACCCATTCCACACCTTCTATCCCTGATCACAAAGCCCAAATTGTCTCTGTCACATTTTTAATAGTTTGCATTCTATTGGCTACTATCTATTTGCAATTTTATACTTAAATAGTATTGTAGGAAAGTCGGGAGTCGGATGATATTTAAATGAGGCGATTTAAATATTGCTAACAAAGGATTTTGTGTTTTAAGTTCAAGTGTTAGAGTTTAGTTTCGTCTGTGTCTGAGCGTTTGTATGAAGGTGTGAAGACACGCGCAGGCCGGCCTGTGAATGCGACAATTTTGTTCATTGGAATACTGGAACTGGACTAATGCCTACTATCCTTTATGTCTCCAATTAAAATAATTTCGAGCATATAGCCTCGGAATGCATTAGCCGCGGCGATGTTATAAATATCAAATAATGCTTCAGTTTAACGTTCAGAAATGACTCGAATTTCTCGTAGGTACACCGTACAAGGTATTATGATATTCTTTAATTCAGATTATATTATTATTCAAATAATTTTTATGAACTACTAGCTGATGCCCGCGGCTCCACCCGCGTAAATACAGTATCACTCAGGAACACTGTACTTTTTCGGGATAAAAAGTAGCACATGTTTTAATCCAGAGCCCAAACTACTACCATACCAATTTTCATCAAAATCCGTTCAGTAGTATTTGCGTGAAAAAGGAACAAACATCCATCCTCACAAACTTTTACATTTATAATACTTATTAGTAGGACTACTTATTATATATGTACTCAGTAGGCAGTAGCCAGGCACCTATTTAATATTTGTTAAATATTTGAAAAGACTAAAATGACAATTGCCTTGTAAGTTGTAACTTTCTACGCTAGGTTAACTAATCAGTAACGATATCTGTATAATATCAACACAAAGTAGAAAATATATATACTTACAATCAGAGAAACAGCTTTCATAGAACGATCCAAATCTATTGAAATATAAAAAAAATTAAGGTCTCTATGTGTCCACGATTGTGTGAAAAATTGTGAGCTCTTTCAACTGCTTACAATTTTTCACACAATCGTGGACACATAGTATGCTTGTAACTAAGCTGCTTATGATTTATCTGTTCATTTGTCTTTATCTGTGATATCAACATGAATATTTTTATTAAAAAAAATCACTGGTCATCTTTCTCTTTTCATTCTCGGAAACGACGATGTGTTCATTATTATATTTTACGATAACAATATTATAAATTAATAAATTTATTTTTTATCATATCCTGCCTATTTACTTTCTTTCGCCACAAAATCAAATGAGCCCTTTAAAAAGCTCAGAGCCAAATCAATCGTTAATGAATTGAGAAGTTTTGTGTAGATGCGTGTAAAATTTGCATAAACAGAACGTTCACTATCTTAAAATAAAGAAACGATTTTAACTCGGGCACAGGGCCGCACTGAAAAAAATATAAAAAATCGATTTTTTAAGCGTTCGATCTTCGCCATGGATGCAATTAAAGGGTTCTGAGAATACGGGCCGGGCACGAATAACGCTATGTGTATGAACAAATACAATTAAATATTGTAGAAGGCTTCGGAATGTTAATATTGTGCTTTTGCTATCGTAGATCGTCCAGTATTAGTCCATGCTCAATATTATGAAAAGAACTGTTCTTTATGAGATGAGATTAGGTTTACATCGATGATATCTTCAAAATACTACGCTTGGTAACTGGAGGGGGGAGGGGGCTTAGGTTCTCGTCACGAAGTCAACATCTTCTAGGAAAATCTGGCGCGACGGCCATTATTACTACTTACGTGAAAAAGAGGACTAGGACTGTCTCGGTATATGCTACGGATGGTCACCGTGGGGTAGGTGTAAAAATGGGTAAAATAAAAAGTAGTCACGTAATATGGGAAAGTTCCCTTACATAATATTGTGAAAGCTAGAACATATGTTTCATTTGACGAAAGCACTCAGAATTTAACTGTATGTAGCACATTTATAAAGCAGCTTTATGCAAAATATTTAAGATGGAACAAGATAACAAGGTGAATCCCGATTCAATAGTGGAAAAGACTTCAGAGTCTGTACTGGTGAAGTAATTAGTCTGTACTATGTACTAATAAGTTCTAATACAAATATTAAATACCTAATAGAGGTATCGTGTTCTTTAAAATATTTTGTGAAGAGTTTTATTTCAGAACCAGCTTTTTCCCGCGGCTTCGCCCGCGTAAATATAGTATACCACGGGAATTTGCTTATGTAAAGTAGCCTATGTTTTAATCCAGAGCCTAAACTACAACCATACCAAATTTTATCAAAATCTGTTCAGTAGTTTTTGCGTGAATGAGTGACAAACATCCATCCATACATCCATACATCCTCACAAACATTCACATTTATAATATTAGTAGGATAGTAGGATTTTAACAGCGCAACGAGTTGACTGTAGAATGTTCTTAGATAATGTTATAATATTTTCAAGCTAGTTATCAATAACCTAACCAAGAGCATGTCAGGACATGTCTAAGGAGGGTTCCGTAACTATAAACGCGTAATATGCTTTTTTTTAATTTCTCCAAAAGTTACTGTCCGATTTGGTTCACAATAATTTTCCTAAAGAGTTTTTAGCATGATCTATCAACATAGAAATTTGCAAGTTTCTATCTCCTATAGTTTAAAAATGGGGGGGGACCAACTTACAAGCTACTTTGGAGGCCGATTACTCAAAAATGGTCAACTTTATAAAAAAGTAACGTATGAAACCTTGCCTTTATTTTAAAAGATCTATACTACGATACCCCACACGATGAGGTAGAGTGAAAAAATATTTTTCATCCCCACTTCACATGTATGGAGAGCCACCCCTAAAATATAAAATTATAATTTTTTTATGATCCCGAAACCGTGATCTATACACAATATATAACTGCACCAAATTTCATCAATTTATATTCATAATTACAGGGGCTAGAGGCGCGACAGACAGACAGACGGACAGAGCGAAACTATAAGGGTTCCTTAAGGATTACGGAACCCTAAAAATAAGTTGCCTTAAAATAATATTTCTCAACATAAAATCATTTGAATGCGCTTAAATTTTCCAAACTATTTAAATACCTTCCAGTCATGGCCCAAAGGTCACGAAGCTAATTTATTGGCAAATAGTTTGTATTTCTTGTAATTGATGATAGATTAAATCATATTGGCATTTTAAATAGCAATGAATATTGCGCCCTTCACACGTAAAGTTCTGACCGCGGGTAACAGCGCACGTCGTCTCAACCCTCGCTTCGAAACGAAAATGTATATGCTCGAGGCTGACAGACCGATCTGTATATGTTTATAATACTGTTATATTCTAAATTAGTAGGAACAAAGATTTTAAATATGCTGTACTATATGTGTGTTATGTCATAAGTTTTAATTTAAGCAAACGCCTGCACAAGGCACTAAGTTGTGTTATCTTATGTACACTACTTGGTTGCTAATAAAGTCTTTGAATCTATATTTATAAATATATCGTATTATAGAGGCTATGACAATCATTTGACAGAACAAATCTGCATACAGTAGAAAGTTACGCCATCTTTGTTTTCACAATACTTCAAATGTCAACCATCTTGTTTTCACCAAACTTCAAATGTCATAATGGCCCAAAAAACCCCAAAAGTGGGCAATTTAATTAGGGACAGTTTTTTCCTCGATATGCCTCGTCTTTAATATATACCTACGTCTATGTTATTTATTATATATATACGAGTAGCATGACACTTATCAGTAGATTGATAAACGGACCCTTTAAGTCGGGACCGTATGCTCCGGAATCCGGAAGGCCGTAGAAAATTCTGAGCATTGAAAATAGAACTCTGCGCTAATACAATAGAATTGAAAATCGAACACATGAATGTCGAGTCAAATATCAATGTCCATTTTCAATACTTTAAATTTTCACTGACGTCCCGGATTCCGGAACATAGTCCCAGCCATATAGTACTTCACTATTTTGAAGTCAACTTTATGTAACAAGAGAAATAGAAATTGCGTGTAATACATTACACACATGCAATTAATTGCACCCGAAGCCGGGGCGCAACAAGTGTATTCTCGGAATACCTAACAAATGTAAAGTTTTTCGTTGTCCGGCTACAAGCACCAATTAAGGCGACACGGGCCCGTCTTTTATAATTTATGCGGAGTTTTTGTATTTTTTCCCTTCGATCGGAATCTGTATCGTTAACACGTTGTTTAGGGTTAAAGCTTTCTCGGCTGATAACTGATAAGTGATAAGTTGATAACATGTGTACAGATAAGCTAACAAATAGACGAATGTGATAAATATTGTTAGGTGATGAAAAGTTATGTTACGCAATAACTTTATTAAAAAAACCGGCTAAGTGCGAGTCGGACTTGTGCATTGAAGATTCCGTACAAACCTGTAGTGATTTTGTTACAGCTTAAATGTATTATAGACCTGAGTATTTGATATGAATTTCAATTTAATACCTCTACGCGTTCGTAAGCAAAGGGGTAGTAAATAGTGTTGCCCAAATCAGTCTTGGTCTTGATCTTGCAGCAAGAGTCTCGCAAGTCTTGCAATTACCTATTAGCCTATTGCAATTAATTAAACGTTATTTTAGATCTCAGAACAACGTAATAGAGTAGATATTACGTTACGTTGTTATATTAAGTTGTTCGTATATCTAAAATTACGTTTAATAAATAGCAATAGGCTAATAGGTAATTGCGAGACTTGCGAGACTCTTGCGAGACTCTTGCTGCAAGACCAAGACCAAGATTGATTTGGGCAACACTAGTAGTTAGTGTTGCCCAAATCAATCTCGGTCTTGGTCTTGCAGCAAGAGTCTCGCAAGTCTCGCAATTACCTATTAGCCTATTGCTATTTATTAAACGTTATTTTAGATATTAGAACAACTTAATATAACAACGTAACGTAATACCTACTCTATAACGTTGTTCTAAGATCTAAAATAACTTTTAATTAATTGCAATAGGCTAATAGGTAATTGCAAGACTTGCGAGACTCTTGCTGCAAGATCAAGACCAAGACTGATTTGGGCAACACTACTAGTAGTAAATTTAAAATTGTTAAAAATATTTTTATTATATGATGTAACTAAAAAATTACGGTTTCCGCAATTTTTCCTTTATCTGTGCTATAAGACGTTCCTTCGTACCAAATTTCAAGATTCTGAGTTCGCAGGAAGTACCATTTTTGATGGTGTCGAAAAATTTGCGGCATAAACGGCTGTATCTTTTGATTACGTTAGCTTAGAAGTTTAATTTTTTCACAGCTCCAACTTGAGTATGTGATATAAATTCCAGCTTGATACCTCCACGCGTTCCTGAGAAAAGGGGTCTTGACAGACAGACGGACGGACAACAAAGTGATCCTATAAGGGTTCGGTTTTTTCCTTTCGAGGTACGGAACCCTAAAAATAGTTTCCAATCGCGTTAAAAAAATTTAATAAGTCTTCATTAAAAGCTGGTTAGTGGTTATGTAATAAATTCATCAAACTATTAACCACCGACGCGAAAAGAGGGGTTAGGTTAGGCTAGCTTAAACTACTACCATACCAAACTTCATCGAACTCCGTATTCCGTTCAGTAGTTTTTGCATTGAAGGAGTAACAAACATCCATACATTCATCCATCCATTCATCAATCCTCACATACTTTAACATTTATAATAGTCGTAGTATAATCTTTATCCTCCACTAAGTAGATGTTGCCAGCGACTTCATGCGCGCAAAAGTTAATTTCCCAGTAACCGTACATTTTTCCGCGATAACAAGTAGTCTATGTTCTTCGCCGTGGTCACTCTACATCTGTGCCAAATTTCATCAAAATCGGTCCGGTAGTTTCGGAGCCTATTCAATGCAAACAAACAAACAAACTTTTGCTCTTTATTATTAGAATATGTATATTATATATCCTAGGTAATAGAGGATAAAGATAATCCACGGTTTCTAGCCGCACATTCGTGAAAGAAGCTCAGTGAGGAGTCTTTTTAAGTTCAACAGTGTCAAAGATCTATTAAATATCAAGTGCAGATACGCAGACTGAACCCCGCATAATATGACATAAGCGCTCTCCACATAGTACAAAAATCGCTCATCTGATTCTGCGTTGCGTCCAATCTGTATGGTTTGGACTGCGGATAAAACTGTCGAGCTAATAACGATTAAAACTGCTCCTTGTTTGAACTGCGGACGGATCTGACATAATATGTAGGCGAGTTAGAAACTGTGCGTTTAAATGTAGTTTTAAGAGTTTACACTGTAGTTTTGTCTGGCGCGTGGAACGTTAAAAATGTTAAAAGTTTTGCTGCCAGTAGTATGTCGCGTTCCAAACCGACATGTGAGCATTCACACGTGATGCGCGGATAAAACTATGGAAAATGCGCTCGCATCGACATGCCAGCAGTGCTATTCTCTAAGAACATTTTAATATCTCGACAGCTGAAACCAAATCAGTATACTGATTTGACACCTCACCGAGGATTCAGCTGTCGAGATATGAAAATGTTCTTAGAGAATAGCACTGCTGGCATGTCGATGCGAGCGCATTTTCCATAGTTTTATCCGCGCATCACGTGTGAATGCTCACATGTCGGTTTGGAACGCGACATACTACTGGCAGCAAAACTTTTAACATTTTTAACGTTCCACGCGCCAGACAAAACTACAGTGTAAACTCTTAAAACTACATTTAAACGCACAGTTTCTAACTCGCCTACATATTATGTCAGATCCGTCCGCAGTTCAAACAAGGAGCAGTTTTAATCGTTATTAGCTCGACAGTTTTATCCGCAGTCCAAACCATACAGATTGGACGCAACGCAGAATCAGATGAGCGATTTTTGTACTATGTGGAGAGCGCTTATGTCATATTATGCGGGGTTCAGTCTGCGTATCTGCACTTGATATTTAATAGATCTTTGACACTGTTGAACTTAAAAAGACTCCTCACTGAGCTTCTTTCACGAATGTGCGGCTAGAAACCGTGGATTATCTTTATCCTCTATTACCTAGGATATATAATATACATATTCTAATAATAAAGAGCAAAAGTTTGTTTGTTTGTTTGCATTGAATAGGCTCCGAAACTACCGGACCGATTTTGATGAAATTTGGCACAGATGTAGAGTGACCACGGCGAAGAACATAGACTACTTGTTATCGCGGAAAAATGTACGGTTACTGGGAAATTAACTTTTGCGCGCATGAAGTCGCTGGCAACATCTACTTAGTGGAGGATAAAGATTATACTACGACTATTATAAATGTTAAAGTATGTGAGGATTGATGAATGGATGGATGAATGTATGGATGTTTGTTACTCCTTCAATGCAAAAACTACTGAACGGAATACGGAGTTCGATGAAGTTTGGTATGGTAGTAGTTTAAGCTAGCCTAACCTAACCCCTCTTTTCGCGTCGGTGGTTAATAGTTTGATGAATTTATTACATAACCACTAACCAGCTTTTAATGAAGACTTATTAAATTTTTTTAACGCGATTGGAAACTATTTTTAGGGTTCCGTACCTCGAAAGGAAAGAACCGAACCCTTATAGGATCACTTTGTTGTCCGTCCGTCTGTCTGTCAAGACCCCTTTTCTCAGGAACGCGTGGAGGTATCAAGCTGGAATTTATATCACATACTCAAGTTGGAGCTGTGAAAAAATTAAACTTCTAAGCTAACGTAATCAAAAGATACAGCCGTTTATGCCGCAAATTTTTCGACACCATCAAAAATGGTACTTCCTGCGAACTCAGAATCTTGAAATTTGGTACGAAGGAACGTCTTATAGCACAGATAAAGGAAAAATTGCGGAAACCGTAATTTTTTAGTTACATCATATAATAAAAATATTTTTAACAATTTTAAATTTACTACTAGTAGTGTTGCCCAAATCAGTCTTGGTCTTGATCTTGCAGCAAGAGTCTCGCAAGTCTTGCAATTACCTATTAGCCTATTGCAATTAATTAAAAGTTATTTTAGATCTTAGAACAACGTTATAGAGTAGGTATTACGTTACGTTGTTATATTAAGTTGTTCTAATATCTAAAATAACGTTTAATAAATAGCAATAGGCTAATAGGTAATTGCGAGACTTGCGAGACTCTTGCTGCAAGACCAAGACCGAGATTGATTTGGGCAACACTAACTACTAGTGTTGCCCAAATCAATCTTGGTCTTGGTCTTGCAGCAAGAGTCTCGCAAGAGTCTCGCAAGTCTCGCAATTACCTATTAGCCTATTGCTATTTATTAAACGTAATTTTAGATATACGAACAACTTAATATAACAACGTAACGTAATATCTACTCTATTACGTTGTTCTGAGATCTAAAATAACGTTTAATTAATTGCAATAGGCTAATAGGTAATTGCAAGACTTGCGAGACTCTTGCTGCAAGATCAAGACCAAGACTGATTTGGGCAACACTATTTACTACCCCTTTGCTTACGAACGCGTAGAGGTATTAAATTGAAATTCATATCAAATACTCAGGTCTATAATACATTTAAGCTGTAACAAAATCACTACAGGTTTGTACGGAATCTTCAATGCACAAGTCCGACTCGCACTTAGCCGGTTTTTTTAATAAAGTTATTGCGTAACATAACTTTTCATCACCTAACAATATTTATCACATTCGTCTATTTGTTAGCTTATCTGTACACATGTTATCAACTTATCACTTATCAGTTATCAGCCGAGAAAGCTTTAACCCTAAACAACGTGTTAACGATACAGATTCCGATCGAAGGGAAAAAATACAAAAACTCCGCATAAATTATAAAAGACGGGCCCGTGTCGCCTTAATTGGTGCTTGTAGCCGGACAACGAAAAACTTTACATTTGTTAGGTATTCCGAGAATACACTTGTTGCGCCCCGGCTTCGGGTGCAATTAATTGCATGTGTGTAATGTATTACACGCAATTTCTATTTCTCTTGTTACATAAAGTTGACTTCAAAATAGTGAAGTACTATATGGCTGGGACTATGTTCCGGAATCCGGGACGTCAGTGAAAATTTAAAGTATTGAAAATGGACATTGATATTTGACTCGACATTCATGTGTTCGATTTTCAATTCTATTGTATTAGCGCAGAGTTCTATTTTCAATGCTCAGAATTTTCTACGGCCTTCCGGATTCCGGAGCATACGGTCCCGACTTAAAGGGTCCGTTTATCAATCTACTGATAAGTGTCATGCTACTCGTATATATATAATAAATAACATAGACGTAGGTATATATTAAAGACGAGGCATATCGAGGAAAAAACTGTCCCTAATTAAATTGCCCACTTTTGGGGTTTTTTGGGCCATTATGACATTTGAAGTTTGGTGAAAACAAGATGGTTGACATTTGAAGTATTGTGAAAACAAAGATGGCGTAACTTTCTACTGTATGCAGATTTGTTCTGTCAAATGATTGTCATAGCCTCTATAATACGATATATTTATAAATATAGATTCAAAGACTTTATTAGCAACCAAGTAGTGTACATAAGATAACACAACTTAGTGCCTTGTGCAGGCGTTTGCTTAAATTAAAACTTATGACATAACACACATATAGTACAGCATATTTAAAATCTTTGTTCCTACTAATTTAGAATATAACAGTATTTTGTTGCTGAGCACTATATTTCATTTAGTTTGTAAGAAGTAAATTGTCTTTTCTTTCTTCATGTTACCATGCACTTATGTGTAAATAAATATGAACATTTCACTTCATCAAAGCACGATGTATTTCACCTATCATTAGAAATCATTTTATCCTTAAAAAGTATTATTTTTATACTGTACCATATAGCATACCCAAATTATTCTTGTTTTGTTGCTAAATAAATAAATAATAAGTAGGTACATATAATTAATATCATAGGACCAAATCAAGTAACGTTAGTTTTGGAATTAAATTTAATTGTAACAAAATAAAATCTCAAACTCAAAGTACCCTGAGATTGTGGAGAGTTCGTGTAAAAATCTGGGATGAGCGTAATGGCGCGAGCGTGTCACCGAACATAAATTGTTTATTATTTTTTATGGGCTTTTCATGGTAGGGTCGTTAAGCTTTGAGTTTCTTTGAATTTTGCTTTATTAAAGTAAATTAGTTTTAAAAGAAAATGCTTTAGCGAGTGACCATTTTATGATTTTTGAAATAGGTAAATCGATGGAATCTAGTCTGGATGAAATAACATTCGAGTAGGAGAGTAGTAGCAGAAATAATATCGGTAGACTATTCAGTCTAATTTTTTACGAATTATTTCTTTCCAATTCGGAAAGAAATAATTCGTAAAAAATAATAAATCGTAATCTCTCTGGAGCTTTTGGGATACCAGTAGAGGAGGTATTCCTTAACTGAATAACATAACATTTTGATGTAGAGAATAATTTTATGGAGCTTAGGGCGAAGGCACAACACTGCGTTGTGACGACGCATCGTACAAACGACGACGTCGCACAATTCATGTAATTTGTGGCCTAGGCCTTATTTTAAGGGTCAATTCACGACGAAACGAAACGATACGGGACATCGCGCTGCATTTTTAAGATATTCAAAATTGAACTCTACTATTCATTACACAAGAAATTTCATTGTTACAGTTCGAATATCATGTTGTACCGCCTTGCACAGCGCAGATGCAGTGTATGACTGATGTCATATGAAACATGTATATTTTTGTGTAGGTAACGAATAATTTAAATTTTCAATAGCTATCTTAAAATTGCAGCGTCTCGTAACGTCGCATATTGTCGCGATGTAAACTGAACCTTAGATTAAAATTAACTTTTCAATTCAAAAACAGTTAGGCCCTACACCGCCAAAAGTTCGTAAAATACATGGTGCCAACATAAAATATTAAACTTTCCCCCTCGATCCTCATTTTCAAAAAGTTTCACTCCCCGAAAAAGACTCGTTACCCCGCGTTAATATTACACAGATTATAAACTTTTCTCGCATAAGGTGAAATGCCAAATCGTTACACTGTCAGTGGATGAAAAACGACCGGGGGTTGGCGGGGGTGGGAGATGTTTCGTAAACACAGTTAGCCCCCCACCCCCCACCTCCAGAGCAAATGGCGTCTAAACGACCCATTCGCCTCTGATTTGTAAGCAATATGCTTTACTCTTGGAGCAGAAATGGTCCTTAAGCTCCTTTTAACGTCCGGAATCTTTTATCCATTACTAGTTATCCCAAAATACGTTGTTCTGTATACATCTACATTATGTACGCTTACAAACCAACTGGGGCCGGCAGATTTTTTAAAATAAACCAAACAAGCGAACTGGATGCACCCAAAATTAATTTATAAATATTTGACAGTCAAGTTTGGTTGGATGCTCTAAGCTAAAGACTTCTAAGCAGTCAATCGAACACAGCGAACAGTATCGCTGTATATTATATTATATAGAGTATGGGAAAGTCTAGTTAGTTTTTGCAATTTTTCCAATATTTCTAACCGCTCAAATCTACATATCATCTCAATAAACTTAACAATTATTTCAAGATCAAAATTACGCAAATCGAAATAGTTCTCGAGTTTTAGCGAGACATTAGAATGGAATCCATTTTTATATTTAAGAGAAGAAGAAGAAGATGGTATTTTTTTATAGAAGACAATTTATGTTTTACGAGTGAGGATAAGTAATATAGATTGTATTGCATAGATTATAATAATACATAGTAGAGTATCATAGACACATTAGTCACATGTATGACGATTGACGTATGAAAAGAAATGACTATTTTTCGCAGTTCGTTAATTTTATGATCAACAGTTTCTTTACTGACGCAAATGAAAATCTTATCTCTAGCTAGATTTACAATTACAATTTAAAATCCATATAATACTAAGCAATATTTGAAAAAATAGATACATCCACACATGCTTCATATCCAAATAATTTAACTCTAACTAACTAACGACTGCGAAAAATTACGCAAGTATCGCCGCTGGCCCCACTGCACCCCCGCGGAAGAAGACAAGAGGGGTGGAAGAGCGCCGCAAGGCTGAGCCTCTTCGAACCGTCAAGGACGAGAGCAGGAGGTGCGATGAGGAGGGCTTCACACTGGTGGAGAGGAGAAAGAAGAGGAAGCCCGCCGTCCGCAACCACCGTGGCACCGCACCCAGCGAACCCGAGCAGCGTCTGCGGTGCGAAGTACGCGCCACACCGCTGTATGTGTCCCGCCTGCACTGGTCGACGACGGTCGAGGACGTTGTGGACTACATCCGAAAGAAGACGTCTTTCACCATAAGGGTCGAGCGTCTGGAGTCTCGCCACAAGGTCAACTTCAGTTCCTTTGTGGTGAGAGTACCGACGCATCTTCTACCGACCTTCGAGGTGGAGGAGTTCTGGCCGACGGACGTAGTCTACCGGAGGTTTCGGGGAAGACTCCCCAACGAAGCGCGCATCACGTCGCCGAAAAAAGACAATACGTGATAAACTACAGTGTGTGTGTAAGAGTGAATGTGACTAATATAGAAAATAAGATTTATGTATAGTATTGTATAGTATAGAATTGTGTGTGTATAGTATAAAAATATATATCCGTTGTCTGATACCCGTAACACAAGTTCAACTTAGCACGGGATCGGATTGACGTGATATATATTATATTATAATGTATATTTGTTCTGTATATATTTTTATGTGTGTTTGAATAAATTGATTTAAAATGATATGTTACCTTATCATAAATACAGGCTTCATTTATAGAGTAAGTAACTTAGTAAATGCAATATAGAGTTAAGATGTGAGAGGAATTTGGGGGCTTTGAAGATCGGGGCGCATAGTTTGTCCTCTAATGTTAAGGGTGTCATGGGCAGCCATTATAATAATATATCAGGCGAACCATTTACTCGTGTATTAGTCTCAAATAATGTCTTGTATGTAATGCAAAAATTTGGCGCTTAAGATACGCTTGAGTCGTAACTCTGATGTTCATTACTCACACGCTAAAATGATTAAAAAAAAGCAGGAAATATTGTAGCATGTTTATGGCACCTCCACCTCCGACATAACAAATGCAGATCGAACATGTATCGTTAATACCAAGGGGCGGAGCCAGCCTACGTATAAACAACGAACATTTAATTATTGCCCCTTTTTGAACGAACTGATCACAATCGTGGGGATAGCACGGTTGAGAAGAATTACAATTAACACCTTCGTGGTGTCGATGAAAAGACAGGTTTGTGAAAGAGGAAAATTTCTAAGCAGATAAGGTTGTAAGTAGTGGACACATATTTAAAAGTTTAATGGACTAAACTTCGGCTAGTAAAATAAATAAGAAATAAAGGTAGTGAGTAGTTTTAAAGATAATTCGAAGTAAATCATATTTCATTAAAATTTCGAAGCAATTAATTTTTCATTGAACAATCAGGAAAAACTAGGCAAACAAAAAGCATCGGTGAAAACAAAGGTTTTGGTTTCATGTCAGCTATTTAACGCCTACCTGGTGTTAGTAATATAATAATATGTAAATGTAATAAATAATAAACATATGATTTAGCTGCGTTTAGAATAAGGGGTGCCCCCTTATTCAGTAATCAGTACCCATATTTAAGTCTAATTTAACTATAGCATTTTGCCTTGCAATTCAAACGCTTTCAATCATTAAAATCTATGACTGGAGGAATAAGATTTACATGGAAAACGTTGGTAAAACATGGAGGTGTGCAAAATGGAGCGGGCGCCAGAGGCGTGCGGCGTATTTATCGGGGCCCACCACGCCTCCGCCCGCGGCCCGCACGACTACCACGCCTCTTGCAGGGTCGGACTTACGACGACGAAATAGTGGAATATCTTGTAGATTATTGCTAGATCAGATTGCTCAAAAGTCATATAAAAGAGTTCAAATGTTGAAGCAACGACCAACTCTTCGTGCTTTTACACAGGTGCCGCCGGCTCTGCGGAAGCTACGGCGCGTGTGTAAAGTAAATTCTATCAGGGAATCTAGTCCGTAAGCATATAAGCATGATATTAATAAGGTAGTCCGAAAGTACCGTTGGTGACAATTCATTCCAAATTTTTATTGTGTGCGGCAGAAAACTCCGGGAAACATTTTTTTTAAACTATGTGCATCTGATACAATAGACAACTTCACGCTGACGATGATGATCAAATATAATAAAATATATTGTCAATTGTCATGTCGAAAAGGGGTAAAAAATAAATCGGTCTAATTATAAGAAAAACTGTTCTGTCTAATACAATTAAATTAAAAATGTTAAGGAGCGTTTCCACTTCTTTTAGTTTTAAAATTAAAAAAGTATTTAATTGCTATACCACATTCCGTTTGTATTTTGCTACAGTAAAATTAAAATTATCAAAATTAAAAAGTTATGTCGAAATTTTACTTTGTACAAATATCCTAAATAAAACAAATCTTTGGTTTTAGTTGCGAGTCCATGAAGTTTAAGCATTTCAATGCCAATGCCATAGCAATTCAATATACAGCCGCCGACAAATCGGTGTACCACTTTTGAACCATACAACTTCCCCACACTGATTTCAGTGACGGTGGCCGGTTGAATTGATACCAGGCCAGTTACGCAGGAGTCATTTTATAACGTTTAAGTTTGTGCGCAGTACACAAGAGCACTCTCTCTTCCTTTACTCTCATAACCCAAAGGGACGGATGACCTGTCGGTCATCCCAAACCGAGAGATCAGGCGCAGGTCCGAATTTTTACATGCCATCAATATCATCTTTCTTGTCAGACAATCAGGTGATCAGCCTGCATTGCCCTAACCAAATTTGGAAACAACATTTTTTGTTGTTCCAATTCGGGATTCGAACCCGCGCCCTCCGAGTCGAGGCCCAAGCTCAAATCACTAGACCACGAAGGCTTGTTTGAACTATAAGCCATAATAATGAGATCGAAAAGTATTAATCCGGTTTTATCGGCGACTGTACCTTTACCTTTCGTTATGAAGATTGTAGAGCACAAATATTTACAGACAAGACGCCAGTAAGCAAGGTTCTTAACGCTTAAGATTTTACTTTGAAGGTATGTGGATTATTCTCGTTAGGTTCCTGTACAAAATGTCACAAGTATTCCTCGCTGTTTGTTAACCGACTCACCAATTTTAATTGCTACGAAATGTTTAGAATGTTAAAAGACCTGTGCACCTGTTGGAGGACCTAATTAAATTTGTATAGAGGATCCATGTTACATACCTATATACCTATCTATCTAAGAATCCTCTTAGATAGATAGGTGTTTCAAATTCTAATATTCTATGCGGATTCCGGATAAAAGCCGTTGTGAATCATAATATGGAATATCATCACATATATTAATAGGTATGTGAAGCAAAAACTTTTAAGTACAGTTTTACTAGAAATGCGAGAACGGTCCTCTGTTTAATTTAATACTCCTGTATTAAATTTGGCACAGTTAAATATTATGTGGAGCAAGGTAGAAAGTTATATTATATTAATAAAAAATATTCAAACAATGCTTAGAAACATTTAAAAACATTTAGAAATAATTAAAAATAAAGTTATATATATACTATATCACTCACACTGCGTTTGTAAAATAACAATTGGTGTTGGTCTGAATTAAGATTGATAAGATATCTAGTAACATCCTAAGCCATTACCAGGCTATACTCTATGCTATCACTTCAGCGTACTGCACCAAGATTTGTATAACCTATAATATAATAATTTGTTCGTGGGATGCAGACAATACATCTCTGGTATCGGGGGCGAGAAGCGAGCCGCGAGCTTAATAATGAGATGTTATTTATTGGAGGTACAACCCCTTTTATACTCGTCTTATAGAACTTATAATTTAATGGTATTAAAATTTAAATGTGCTAACGTACCTTCTACTTGCATACACTAAAACTACAATACTAAAGCTTTTTTTAAAATTGACCGGTTTCTGAATATTCTACATAAACTCTAGATAAACTAAGTTCAATTGGCAGAGTTTTCTCTGGCACAGACAACTGAGGGTCAATTCTGCCAAATAAAACCTGCATTAATACAATTACAATCGAGTCTCGATACGCTAAAACTGCCAAACGGTATTCTCGTAAACGTCAAACCAACGTGAAACGCACTCTGATTGGTCGAAACTTCATAAAATCAGTTTACGATAACATGTCGCTTCACATAAGATACAATCAAAATAAAATGAAAGTACTTTAAATACAAGAATTGAGGTTCAGGTCAGTAGTTACTAAATAAATCATTTTTTAAATTCGAGGATAAAGTTATTTATTTGCTATAGTTATGCTATACCTATATTATATGAAACTAGTTTTGTGAAAAACATTTCTTGCTTTGGTAGAGAAATGGAGCCTTAATCTATTTTAAATAAGAAAAACAATATTTGTATAGTTTTTAAATTTCTCCCTGTCATTTGTCAGATAAGTTAAACTTATATGACCAATTATATTTTGTGATCAAGAGAAAATTGGATTGTCTTCAAGAGCGAAGAAAATACCTACTAAAGGAGCCTCTTAGATTTTTTTTTGCTATGGCAATCGACTACTTGCCAGGGTATTAACCATTTTTTAGACTAATTTCTATTTATATTATAAATTCACATCAAAATTGGTGTGGGACAGCCATACTTCGTCACGAATGGACTGCATTAATACCACGGCCTCACAGAAAACCGGCGTAAAATAATGATTGCCTTGTGTTTCGTCGAGTAAGGTCATCGGAGGCCCAAGGAGGTTGGGGATTTTGAGGACCAGGAACGCAAGTGCGCAACTCCAGAAGAGTTACGAGTATAACTACTCTAGAGTTGCGTCTATTGGTAGCGGTAATCGCTTACCATCAGGTGATCCAGCTGCTCGTTTCCTGGCTCGTTTCATTAAAAAAAATTAAGTATAGTTCACACCTGCCACATTTAAATAAGAATGATGACAACCCCGATAGGCGATAATACCATTATTATAGAAATAAAAGTTCAATAACCCGTACATCACCAAAACAACAAACAGAGCGATATCCATTCACAAAACCTATTATGTTAATTTAAAACACATCAGCGCAAGATAGCATCGTAGTTCACACCACACCTACCGAAACAATAGTTAATAAGATGATCTGTATCGATGGATCGACGTCTAACGCCGGTTTAGCATAATCTACATTACGATCTTGTGCTATACCCACTAACACTACAGATGTTACACGCGTACTGGGTACTGGCAGATTAGAAAAGAAGAAAAATAATTTAAAATTAGAACAGAAATTTTCCATTGGATCCCAAATATATTATCATAACCACCGTCCACCGGCATATTGGCACTGGCACATTAGAAAAAAAAATGTTTAAAATTGGACGAAAATATTTGGAACGAAGTTTTTAAGACAAACATCGACTACAATCTACAGTGCTAATTCTTCTATCTTTGATTAATAATATTTAAGGCAAATCTGAAAGTTAATATAGCCAAAAGAATTTATCAAAATTTCTCCAATCGATCCTCTCATTCGCGTAAATGAATCGATTGTCATTACATAAGTTATTAATTACGATTTTATCACATTGCAGAAAGCACAGCCGCCCAGAACGTAGCAATTAATTCAGTAAGACGATGTTTGTTGGCGCAGCATGACACGCGTTTCTGGAACGTTCTATCAGTTATTATAAAATAATGAAAGGCCCACCGCCCGCTGCGCTCCACAATTGCCCTGCTTAGTGCCAGAGGAGTCCGTTTAGCTATTTTAATTTTTAGTTTGTCCAATAACGGATTGTGTTTCGTAAGGCATTGGGCAATCAGTCGGACTTTTGTTATGATAATGACAACCAATCGGGGTGACTTCGACGAGAGAATTCGACATGAAAAAACTATACATAAACTTTCGAATTTGATGCAATTTTCGAACTTCACTAACTATGATAAAATTTCTGCAAATCTTGTGTATGTCCACCGTAAAATTGTAATAACCGTTAGATTGTAATATTACTAGAGATATTATAATATGTCAACAGGTTGTCAAATAAATTTTTTTCCTTACAATTGTGTGCATTATTTTTCGTTATAATAATTATTATGAAAAAGCAAACAAATATGGCAGCGCTTGCCGTTTAACCAATCGGCACGGTAAATATTAAAATATAACGAAAAATAACGTGTAAATTGTAAGAAGAAATTTTTATTTGACAATCTGTCGACATTTTATAATATCTCTAGTAATATTACAATCTAACGGTTTTTACAATTTTACGGTGACGTATACATCCAGATACGTAGCCATTGATAGCTTAAATCCAATGTTAAAAAACAACGCCTAACCCGCTCAAAAATAAACCATTGCGGGGTTGCAATGTAAGTTAAAGACAAGCGTTTACAACTAGATAATAATGGCTCCATTAAATATTTATTATCGAGCTAATTATTTACTAATTGCGTTCGTGGTAGATCGGGGTAGATCGAGTTAGATCGGCGGTAGACGCGTCATGTGGCCGGACGGTTGGCTATCTACATCTTCACGCGTCGCCACTCCTACCCCTTGCTGGTCAAATAATTACCAACATCAGCTGTCTTTTTAAGTCAATAGGCTTATTAAATTATCATTTAGTTAGGCGATTTTGCTGAAAAAGTTTTGGCAGATTAAAATGAAAAAGGCTCATGCACGAAAGCCGTTAAAATTACAAACGTTTTGTTTAAAAGAACGTATTATTTTACCGTTAGGGGCCACATATTACGTCACACAAAATTTCGACTTTTTGATGTCACACTTTTTAGTATCCCTGTACCTGTACTTAACATGCACTGTCACATTTAGTATGACCCCCCCCCCCCTCCCCATGCGCTGTGACGTAATATGTGAATGAACCCTAATAGGTGCTTTGTTTTCAAAATTAATTAGCGGTCAAAATGCGAGCATGTGATAGAAAGATGTAAAGACAAATCGAACGTTTTTGAAATGCTTCTGCCGATCATAATGAACGTGAAAGAAGCGTAAAACACGAATGGGGTTAGCAAATGAAGTATGAAAAAGCTAAACAAATCGAACGCTTAAGCAATTTCACGAAGAGGAAAGGTACGCCGTACGAGGCCTTAATCAATGAAGTTATGTCGGCCAAGAGCTTAACTAACCGAACCGAAAATGGAGCTAAGATCGATGGATGCGCTAGTTTGAAAAAATCTTATCACTTAAACTAGCATTTAAATTATCACATATAATACCACAAGAGCAAAATTATCGGGTATTTCCCGATAGGTTCGTTGCAAACAAATGAAGGATTCAAGTTTTTCAGGTTGATTTTTCCTGAAAAACTTGACGACTTTATTTGTTTGCAGGGAACCTTGAGGGAAATGCCAGATAATTTTGAAGCTCGTGTGGTATTCGGGGGATTATTTTTCCGTCCCAAATGTCGGCCAATAGAATTGCACCATGAGACGAAATGTACAGTTAACAAATAAGAATTTCATAATGAATAAAACAACATTTAATTAAGATTCAGGCTAGTGCAATTAAAATCTCCAATTTTCACAATTGAATTCAACCTGTCAGTTTGACGTGTGGTTAATTTGACTGGATCATGTTTTGTATAGCAACGACCAGAGAAAATTTTCAAATAATTATCAGTATAATACCATGTAGGTTGTACCACGTGACGTCGAATGGTGCAATTCTATTGGTCGATATTTGGGTCGGAAAAATAATCACTTAAATTAGCATTCACCCGTGTGAAATTAGGTTTTTAGCTTTCATACTCTATTTTATCATTTAGGGTTGAATTTTGAAAAATCCTTCCTTAGTAGTTAAGCCTATGTCATATGAGAAATACGTGTGCAAAATTTCAAATTTCTAGCCTTAAAGGTGTGGCCTGTGCGTTGATACATCAGTTTTTATCATCATCTTTACATCATCATCTTTACCTGTTATATTATATTATCTATATGGATAAACAGATATCGAATAGGTAATTGTTGCCCAGAAAAACTCAAGTTTAATGTAATTATTTTCTTCCTCTTACCACGTTTCAGGTATATTCTATTTCAACTCAAATTCCTTGTATGTTTTCAATTTTTACCCTAGTACCTTACAAATGTAAATAGTAATTATTTTTTATTAATTAATAACACATTACATAAACCATGTTTTTCTGACGTCATTATTCGACAGTTGTTCGGTACTTTGTAATTATTTCACACTCGTTAGCGAATCCCCACCTGGTGCCGAAATAACGAGTAATATTGTACGTTCTAATGATTATTCATAACGCTAAAATTAACACCGTTGACAGTTATTAAACTGTTATACATACATATTAGAATACCAAGGGAGATACCTACTTCGTCATATTACTTATTGACGACAAAAGTATTCAAAGTCAACCACAAAATTTCAATGTTTTCACTAAGCTGCTGAAAATATTGAGACAATTGTGTTGTTGGTGAAATGCTTGATAAAATATGTGTAATTGAAAAATAAAAATATCTGCATAAACGCCAACATCTTAGATGACTTATGATTCAAATATTATAGTTGTTCTTAGAGATCCCAAACCGATTGCGGAGGTGGTGACTGGTTTCGTTGAAACCAGTCCGGTTATGCAGGAGTTATTTTATAGTCCCGTCTTGTGTGCGAAAGATACCTAAGGCGCAGGGCTGAATTTTTACTTGCCCATCCAATTATTCGTTGGATAATATCCAATTGTTAGATGAACAGCCTCCGTGGTCTAGTGGTTAGAACATTGGCTCTCGACTCGGAGGTCGTGGGTTCGTCGTGGGTTCAATGCGGAAAGCATTGGAACAACAAAAAATGCTATGAGAGTAAAGGAAGATAGAATGCTCTTGTGTAATGCGTACACACTTGGGCACTATAAATTACTCCTGCGGAACTGGCCCTGTGCCAATGCCAAACAATGTTTTGTTATTCCAACACGGGGATGGATCCCACGAACTCCGGAGTCGCGGGGCAAGCTCTAAGCCACTAGAACACAGAAGCTGTTTAGAGAATTAATATTATAGCGCTCTAAAAATAGACCAGGAAAAGAGCAGACGGATTGCCTCACACATTTTTACGTCGGTTTTCTCTGGGGCAGTGGTATTTATCCATTTGCTGGTCTGCTATAGCTTATCTAATATAATAGCTTATCTAGTATTTCGTAGCTCCATCCTCGTGTGGCTAGGAGGCATGTCCCACGTTTCGCTGACTCACCCCGATTGTTCTGTGGACCTCCGCCCCGCTGTTAATTACTTTTCATTAGACAATCGCCGAATACCTAATCAGGACGCGGACGATGATGAGTGATTTTAGGTTATGTAAGTATAAACAAAGGGCAAAAAGTGTGTTACATCAATGCATGACCCCGATGGGCTTTTCTGGGTTGACTAGATTACCCAATGATTACTATTTGACCACAAACAGAAACTTAAACGATTTGAGAAAAACTCGGAAACTAAAATGAAAGTTTAGGCAATACTTGACGATTTAAAAGTCGGCAAAAATGTGTAAACAATTGTTTTCGGAGACTTGAAGTCTGCCGATCAGTTGTCTATCCTGCATATATTGAGAAGAGAGTCGGGTTAACTTAAGTTGACGATGATGACAACATAATATGATGATGAAAACGAATATGATATTCAACATGATTTTCGTCAAATGATATTAACATAATATTATTATAGTGATACAATATAGAAATATGAATATTATCTAAATCATATTCTAGAAGTTCGTTGTATTACCCGAGGAAGTATAACTCCCCACACCGATCTCGGTGACGGTGGCCGGTTTCATTAACACAGGTCAGTTACGCAGGAGTAATTTTATAGTGCCCAAGTGTGTTCGCAGTACTCTTCCTTCTAGCTCTTCCTTTACTCTCATAATCTAATGGGACGGATAACCGACACGACTGACGAGACGGCGCAGGTCCGAATTTTTACAAACCTATCCGACGCATGGATCATCTTTCTTGTCAGACAATCAGGTGATCAGCCTGCATTATCCTAACCAAACTTGGAAACAACATTTTTTGTTGTTCCAACGCGGGAATCTAACCCACGACCTTCGAGTCAAGAGCCAATGCTCTAACCACTAGACCACGGAGGCTGTTTGCTTGCGAGGAGGTATATACATATATACAATGTTATTGGCAATGTATCATATAATATTATGCCATAAATTGTCTGCGTGTTTGTGAAATACTGTTCGGATCTATTATATTGAGTAATTACTTGTTAGCCTGTCGGTTGACTGATTTATTTGTTTGTAATAACTTCTAAGTTTTAGCACATTAATATAATGAAGAGATACTTCTATGTACTGACATTTAAAAATATAATGATATTGCTGTGTTTCGCGGAAAAAGGCGCATGTGAGCACTTGTAAGCTAAATGGCGATTTCTAAGCGGTAAGCACTGTCAATGTTACATGCTATTTTCCTCTAGAACACGTTATCTTCTAAAAAACACTACTGATTCCAAAATAAATAAGCAAAATGGCGGATGATGTCAGCGCTACTGAAGTGAGTAAACGTGTCCTGGCCGACAACTGTCATTTTCTTTTTAGTGCTAGTAAGAGCTTACGGTATCTACAGACACACGAATTTGGTACGGAGCGTACAGCGGATCTGGTACGCGCTCCGTACCAAATCCGAGCGTGTGTAGGGCAGTCCGGCGAACATAAGAAGAAGGCGAAGAGTTCGCCGCTGTCCGCATCGGATTTGGGCCGCTCCGTACCAAATCCGTGCGTGTGTAGAGCAGTCCGGCGGTTAGGCCGTACAATGGTGTTAGTGCTGCCAACTTATGGATTTACCCCCCAAAATTAGGGAAAATATCTACGGGGGTTTACTAGGGGGCAGGATGTTTAGAGTTTACTCCTTATGAATCAATTTGTATGTAATAATAAAAATTATTTTAATGTGTGTATATAGCCAGAGATATGAAAATGTATTGGAGGTGAAATCAGATTAAGACAAGTTAGTTTTATGTTATTCACGCGTAAGTCTTTGTGTTAAACACATAACCTTTCTTTCTAGCTTATTATCTCTTAGACCTGTAAATGGTATAAGTAATCAGGGGTAAAATTTGGGGAGAAATATTTTTGAGAGTTGGTATCACTGCCTGTTATCAATGAATTGCGGGAATCATCGTCGTCGTTGAAAAACAGCACTGTAAATAGAACTCTGTGGTAATGCAATAGAGCATAAAATCGAACACACGAGTGTCGAGCTTTTCGGTCCACTGCACCGTACCAAATCCGTACGTGTGTAGCGACAACGGATTCGGTCGGCGGATATGGTCCGCTGTACGTTCCGTACCAAATTCATGTGTCTGTAGATACTATTACAAGCGCCATTTTCCGCGGAACACAACCATTTATTGACGGATCTCGCGGCTATGTGTGTGTACTACACGTATGCGGAGGAAGATTTGTCTGACATAAAACTGAAAATAATTAAGGGTCAATTACACCTAAATGTAAGGATACGCGACATGCCGCTGCATTTTTAAATTAGAGGCTACTCAAAATTGAACTTTATAAAGTAAACGAGAAGATACAAGTTTCATTGTCAGAGTTCGAGTGTCGAGTTACCCTGCACGGCCTCCGTAGTCCAGTGGTTTAGAGCTTAGCTCTCGACTCTGAGGTTGTGGGTTCGATTCCCGTGTTGGAACAACAAAAAAAAATTATTGCCAAATTTGGTTAGGACAATGAAGGCTGATCACTTGATTGTCTGACAAAAAAGATGATCCATGGGCATGTAAAAAGTGTAGGTACTATACAATTACTCCAGGACTTACTTATAGTGCACTTTTTATATGCCCATCGAAAAACTCCCCACATCGATATCGGTGACAGTGGCTGGTTTCATTTTTTCAAGACCACTTGGGCACTCTAAAATTACGCGGGAGTGATTTTATAGTGCCCAAGTGTGTGCGCAGTACACAAGAGCACTCTCTCTTCCTTTACTCTCATAATCCAGTGGGACGGATTACCGACACGACTGACGAGAGATTAGGCGTAGGTCCGACTTTATACATGCCCAACCCATAATTGCCCATCGAGTAATTGGATATTATACAATTATTATTTGCCGTTTGTAGTACCTTTATCCATTTACCCCTTTTACATTAGTATTTCTTTTTCTCTCTGTTAATTTTCAGTTCAATAAACCCCAGTAGAACATTCGGTACTAGCAAGTACTAGTAAATCCAGCTGGCGTGCCGTTCGTTGCGGCTGAAGGACATTCACGGCCCGCATTTACATAGTAATTGTGCGACGCTGCCTTTAATTACAACCCCACCGTATATTTAACACAACTCTATTAAATTCCCAGGAATTCTGCCGAGAAAATTGTAGAATCCTTAGAGATTCTAGAATTTTTAACTTGAGTTTAATTTTCTTTGCTCTTCATTTGCTATACGGAGTGTTTTTGCAGTTTGGCAGCAGCCTTTGGGCTTTCAAGAGTGAATATATATGGGAAATAGGGTCTTGGAGTCCAAACAACGGTTTTAAATGTTCATAAAATAATATTATTTATTTCAGATAATTTTCACTAGAAAGTCAGTAACGTCAGTATATACAAAAAAAGCTAAGAGAATTTATGAGTGGCCTATATTTGGGATGCTTACTATAAAAATTAAAACATTCCTTTTTAAATAATAATAAATTAAGTTGATTCATTTTTGTAAATACTTGTACATAAATTCAACACGCCCCCTCAAAAATTAATCAATAAACTCACAAAACAATATAAGACCTACAGATCGCTAATTAACTTTCTAGTGATGCCTGGGAGATATGTACAATATTATAATGGTCCAACATTTGTTGCTGAGGATTAGGGAAACCCAGGAAAACCTAATCAGACCATTGCATTCTTAATAAAAATATTTACAATCATATATAAATGTCATTGTTATAATACAATGCAAATAATAACATAAGTTTTCTTCTTTTAAAACAAAACTCTTCTGTTTATAACAAACAAAAATAAATGAACTCTGTGTCTTCATTAGAATATACAAAATAAGCGAGGTAACTTATTATAGTAATCCCATTTTAATTCTCATTTCACGGTAAGTGACTGCAGGTAACGGCTTTGTCAACACATCGGCCAATTGTTGATTAGATGGAATGTATTGCAATTTAATCACACACCCTTTTCTACTTGTTACCTGGAAAAATGATACTTTATATCAATATGTTTTGACCTTTTATGGTTAGTAGGGTTGTTAGCAATACAAATGCAACCGTTATTATCTTCGAAAACTATCATCGGTTCATTGATTTCAATTTTGATGCTGAGAGCTAAAGATTTAAGCCACGAGGCTTCTCTCACAGCTTCATACAATGCCATGTACTCAGCTTCTGTAGAAGATGCTGCTACCGATGTTTGTCTTTTTGTACTCCATGTTATCGTACACTGATCAAAAAGCTTGAACAAATAACCTGTGGTGCTTTTTCTGTCAGTTGTTTCACTTCCGCCCCAGTCTGAATCTACATAGCCGCATATAATATTTTTAAATTCACCCCTTTTATATGTTAATTTTAGATCAATAGTACCTTTTAGATACCTTAAGACCCTTTTTAAATTTTTCCAAAGTTCTTCATTGTTTTTATTTGTGTATCGGCTTAGTATATTCACGCTGGTACTTAAATCAGGTCGTGTACATAACATGAGGTACATTAAGCATCCTATGACATTACGACAAGGAGCGTTGCATTTTTCATCTGAATTTAATGCCTCGTAATTCAGTTTGCTTTCTAACGGTGTACTTACAGGCTTGCAATCCTGCATATTAAATTTACTTAAAACCGTTTTTATATACACACTTTGATCCAGTGTTATAGTGTCGTCTGTACGTGTCACCCCGATGTCGAGAAACAATTTTATGGAATTTAAATCTGTCATTTCAAATCTACTCATTAAATGTCTTTTAAAACTATTCATTGTATCATTTTTAGCACACGCGATAACTAAATCATCTACGTATAAGACAACATATATATTTTTATTTATGTCGCCTTTATCCAATACATATATACACCTGTCAACTGATGGTAAAAATCCATTTAGAATCAACAATATTTCGATTTTCAGGCGTAGGTACCAATGTCCAAGTATTATTCATAGAAAGAGAATTAAGTTCGTCTCTAAAAGCATTTTCCTAGTGTAGTCTATCTTCATGAGTCTTAATCTCTTCATATGAACTTGGTACTTTATTAATAATGGATTGAGCACACAACAAGTAATCACTTTCATCATCAAACTCTTTGAATGTGATGGGGGTACGACCTTTGAGCCTATCACTCCTTCTTAGCTCACTATTTTTATTTGTGATTTCAGAATCTAACTGCAAAGTAGGACAATCAGATTGTATTTCAGGCATATGCGCTAATTTACGCATTTTAGAAGGACATTCATTCTCATCAGATTTATTTTCTGATTTATTACTGTCAGTATATTGTTTTTGTGATACTGATTTTGGCGGCACATAAAGCCTATCAGTTTTATTTCGGGAATTTGTGTTATTATTCCCTTCAGGCTCCAGAAGAGACCTGGTTTTTAAGAAATTTGTTTCATCAAAAACAACGTCCCTGACAGTAATGAATTTACCACAATCGGGGTTCCAAACTTTGTAACCGTTTGGTTCGTAGCCTACCAGTATTCCTTTCCATGATTTCACATCAAATTTATTTTTACTGGTTTTATCATGTACAAAAACGGTTGACCCAAACACTTTTAAATATTTAATTTGAGGCTTTTTGCTATGCCACATTTCGAATGGTGTTTGAGACTGTTTCAAAGCTCTGGATGGCGTTATGTTAATTAAATAAGTAGCAGTTAAAACTGCTTCACCCCAAAATATTTAATTTAATTTAGCACCATTTATCATTGACCGCGCTCTTTCTGTAATAGTGCGGTTCATACGCTCTGAAACACCGTTCAATTGTGGAGTCCTGGGAACCGTTAAATGATAAGTAATCCCTTTCTCAATGCAGTATTTTTTAATTTCAGTGGATAAGTTCTCACCACCGTTATCACAGTAAATATTTACTACTTTAGAGTTAAATATCGACTCACTTTTGGCTACGTAATCCTTAAAAGCTTGAAATACGTCTGATTTATAAGTTATTAAATAAGTCACACAGTAATGTGTATATTGATCTATAAATGTCACAAAATAGTTTTTGTTATCAACTGTGGAAGGAGTGATGGGTCCACACACATCAGAGTGCACAACAAATAATGGTCGTTTAATGTGATCTTTATTTTTCATTTGATTAAAAGGTAGTCGCGTCTGTTTCCCATTTATGCAATCATCTTTGGGCATTATGGTTTTTATTAAGTCGACGTCATCAACCATATTTTTATCTTTCATTTCCAAGAATTTATGTCGACTAATATGGCCTAAACGCTGATGCCACAAATCGTAGCTATTTTTCTCGTTTTTACATACATGGGACACAGAGCGGCTGATAGGTATAGATACAATAAAATCTAAAGCAATCAAGTTGTATAAGGGCCTACCTTTCATGATGACTTTACCATTTTTGCATATTTGGGTACCTTCCTTATTGAAAATTATAGTCATACCCGCTCGTTGCATTTTTGATACCGAAATTAGGTTGTATGGCGCCTCCGGACAATATAGTACATCCTCCAATGTTCCTTGAACGCCCAAGTTGCTGGTTACGGTGACTGTCCCTTTCTTCATGGCTGCAATGAATTGACCAGATTTTGCAACTGAAATTTTTAACGGTATAGGTATTTGTGAAAAATTAGTGAACAAATCTTCCCTGTTTATGATGTGATCTGAAGCCCCGGAATCTAAAATAAATGTAACATTTGGCTCCAGGTGGTTTTCGTCTGTGTAGTCTCCTGTCATAAAAGCAAACCCTGAAAAATCACTTGAAGTCGAGGGCTGATATTGCGTCAGTTCAACAGCTTGAACTGTCCTGGTTCTGTCCTCGTTTTTCTTCTGATTCATTCTCTTGTAGAAGAAACAATCATTAATAACGTGACCTCTACGACCGCAATGATGGCACTTTATAAAATTTGACCTTTTCTTCGCTTTAGTTTTAAATTGTTTTTGTTGATTATGCTGCTGCTGTCTCGTGCTGTTTTGTTTTCGTTTAAATGTAAAATTTTTGTTTTCTATTTGTAGTACTTTTAAACTTATGTCGCAACTCTCATTCTTTAGTTTTACTTCATGATCCAATAATCTCGTCTTAACAAATGCTAAGGTCAAACTGTCTTCAGATAACGTCTCAATCGCTGTAATAATGCCGTCATAAGCCGTGGGTAATGTGAGCAACAGATGCGCCACTTTGTCGGTTTCGTCTAATCGTGCACCGGCGGCTAATAATTCCGTCACCAAATCATCTAAGAATCCGACAGATACTCCACTATCAAACTTTTTGCAATGCGATTTTGCTTTTCCCAAGCACTTGTACGAATTTCAGGTTCTTCGTCTATCGCATTTAAAACATTCAATTCAGAAAGTAATGACCGAATTCGGAACTTCCACACGCTGTATTTCTCACCGTCAAATGGTTTAATATTTCGTTTTGACTTCGTAGATTCCATTTTTGCAACCGTCGATTCCGATTTGAATTTTAATTTATAATGCAGTAAATTAAGTACTTATCTTATGAATGAGCGAGGACTGGGCACATAACCTATGGGAAATAGGGTCTTGGAGTCCAAACAACGGTTTTAAATGTTCATAAAATAATGTTATTTATTTCAGATAATTTTCACTAGAAAGTCAGTAACGTCAGTATATACAAAAAAAGCTAAGAGAATTTATGAGTGGCCTATATTTGGGATGCTTACTATAAAAATTAAAACATTCCTTTTTAAATAATAATAAATTAAGTTGATTCATTTTTGTAAATACTTGTACATAAATTCAACAATATACTCTTGAATATAAGCATCTTTACTATAAAATTAACTTTTCTACTTGAAAAAAAAAATTTGCTTTTTCCTTCAAAAGTGCTATGGCACAGATAACACTTTATTAGGAAACAGCTGATTTTTTCAAACAGAAAAGTTGATGCAATGAATGTTTGGTATTGCAATAGGAATGTAGTAGGTACCTACGCACAAGGCTGTTACAGGAATTGCTTTCAATTAAGTTTCATTTTTATATTGCATTAATCCTACTCGTTGTGCTGTACACAACTTGTTATTATTTGTGTTGTTTTCGGATTGAGTTTGAATTTGATTTTCATCGAGTTACTCCACATGTGTTATAGTTTTTTTTTGCAGAAGGACTAAGGGCCTAATTAGACGACGCGTGAGAAGGTCGAGCACTTATTTTTATTCATAGCAAATTGAAGTTCATATATTTATATGACGAGCGATATGCCATAACGTTTTAAGTTATGTTCTATACTATGTATTTTAATCTAGCAAATTCATAGCCATATCTTACCTAATTCGTAGAAAGTAAATATTTTATTGGGATTCTTGAGTCCACCTTGTTTATTAGTTGATAAGTTTTACGACAAATAAAACTTTTTATGTCTACATATAACAAGACAAATCTTCATAAATGTGTACTCTAAATAGGTTCTGAGAATATATAATTAATATTTTTATACATTTTATTCACTTTGTCTAATGAAGACGCCAACGAAACTGGTTTAACTAATTTAATTTATAACCTTCTCATTGTAAATATAGGCGCAGATAAGTAAAAAGCTAATAAAAGTTATCATCGAACATTTTAGTGTTTATTTTAACATAAAACACTTTTTTTTGTGTTAATTTAAAACACTTTTTGTTATCCTGGCTTACTTTATAGTGGACATAAAATAATTATTCATCCAAAAGACCCCAAACTCTATTTAATTTGAAACTAACGATCTTCAATGGTACAATAAAGTTGTAAGAAACTACTGCTAACATGTCTGCAGACGGACAGACAATCGATGGAGCAGACAAGTATTAGAGTGGAGACCACGCTTAGGCAAACGTAGTGTAGGACGTCCTGCGGCACGATGGACCGACGATTTGAAGAAGGTGGCTGGCAGCGGATGGATGAGGGCTGCCCAAGATCGGGATGGTTGGCGCTTATTGGGGGAGGCCTACGTTCAGCAGTGGACGGCGATAGGCTGATGATGATGTTGACTGCTAACATAAAACTTTGAGGCGCGCTCTTGTGACTCCTCCAGTTTACTGATGCAGGTGTTTATGGACGGTGATAACCTCATTAAACCAGGATATATAGTACCCATCTGCTTAGCTCTACTATACAAGCCTTGTACAAAAATGTATGGGATTTGAAAAAAGTCATCGTTATCCCATACATTTTGTTTTCGAATTTCGCCGTCGAAATTATCGAATGCATCTTGACTAGAGGCCCAGGGGGCCTAGCAGGAACGTTTAATAGTGGCGTAAACATAACGTTATCTAATGAAACTTGTACGGGCGCTGTCATGATTTTCATACAATAGGGTATGAAAATCATGACAGTATCCTATGATGAAAATATACTTCAGATTGTTGATATTTTATCGCTAAACATTAAATTAAAACAATTTAACCAACTTTTTACACAAAAATATGTATGATTTTTATAAAATATCAAAAATAAAATTATGAATTTTTCACGTTTGACCACGTGACTAAAAACGAGATTGGAATGTGACGTCATATTCTTGTACATCTTTTTCTTTTATTAATGGCCTCCCGATTTCCTTAAGGCCCCCACAGACGAGAGGCCGATCGTTTCAGTTAGAACTGACGTCAGTTTGGCCTGAACGGATTCGAGCACACACACGGAAAAAATCGCATCCAACCCAATTTACGTCAGTTCGGCTTGATCTGGTTCGGGCCCACACACGGAACAGTCGCAACAGTCCATTCTGGTTTGCCGCGCGCTACGGTCGTGTTTATCAATTTTATATTTAAACACCGCGAAAACTCATCCAACGCTTTGTCCACACACGGTCCGGACAGGCCGCGCGTTCAGGCCGCTCGGTCAGGCCAGAATTAATGTTGCCAACTTAGTTATTTTACAAAATTTTACTAAATTAAGTATTTTATTCCCTCCTTGGTAGAAATTTAATTATTAGTAGTGTTTTAGTAGGAAAGAGCCAGACAGTAATCATATGTATGTAATTGATTGTACTGTCGGTTTTTGGTGGAAATTCATGTTGAACACTAATAAAACACAATTTTTCGTGCACTTTTTCCTCTATATTAAGATATAATTATAAATTTTAATAAATAACACGACCGGTTTCGGAATAAATCGATGATTACCTGACGATGATTTATTCCGAAACCGGTCGTGTTATTTATTAAAATTTATAATTATATCTTAATATAGAGGAAAAAGTGCACGAAAAATTGTGTTTTATTAGTAATCATATGCAAAATGGCCTAGGTTAAACACAAAAAAAAAAACCTATCATAATATTACATTCGTCCGTAATTTTCTTAAAACTACCCGTTTAATTACTATATACGTAATATTTGCTAGTATATTTTAATTTAATGGTAAAATTTATAGTAAAATTCAATGAATGAAAAAAATTTAATATAACAAAATCTAAAATGCAATGGTTTTTGGGGGGCTTCAGGAATTCCTAAGTAGCTTCTTTAGTAGTTTTTTAGTACTTTTTACTAGAATTCAATACGAGTTTAGTAGTTTCACAAAAACAGAGCTGGCAACACTGGAACGAATCGCTTCAGTCCGTACGGCCGACTGACGCGATCTCGAAATTGCACACAGACGATACGATTTTGCATCCGTTCAGGCCGAACTGAAGGCAGACCGGATCATGTATGGGGCCCCTTAGAGAATAGCCAGCATCAGAATCATTAACGTCATGCGTCAGTGAGTAATAGCCACTTTTTCCGCATTTCAGTGTTCTTTGGTATGGTCACAAAGATTTTCCCCGGTGTTTTAATAGACGTATTAGTACATTTTGGCAATACGCACCATTTATAAGGCATTTTAATAGGCTTAAAATATTTATTTAAAAACGTAAACAGTACGTAGGTATTCTGGGATTTGGCATTGTCAGTGTAATTTGACACTTGACAGTTACAATGTTACTAGATACTCTATGGTTACAAGAATGTGACGTCATGACAACTCATTATAGCGTTTTCGCGCCTATAATATTAACTTAAACTTTTAGGCTAATTTGCTAGGAAAAGAAAGAAATTCACAAAGAATGGTTCAAACTGCTAATGTATTTTGGTATTAGGAACAATTTGACATAGTTTTCAAAAACTTGGAAAATACCCTATTCTCATTCAATAACGTTTACACTGCTGTCAAAGTTCCTGCTAGGCCCACAGGATACGAGCATACGAATCCCTCGATGGTAAACGATAACCGCCGCCCATGGACATGTCGCAAACTTGTATTCCTAGTCCTTAATACCCTTAATACCCTTCCGATAACACAACCTAGTTTTGTGTGAGGTCGTGGTTATCCGTTCGAGCAAGCCCATTCGTGCTGAGGCATGGCTTTTCCATGTCAAAAATTAGGCTACATAATAAAATAATCAAAAGTTTCACACTGTTCGAATTTAGTTCGACTACAGTATCGCGAAAGTCCAACCATTATTTATACGTTGGAATAGTATCTATTAAGTATTAAATCTTGTAAGAATTACGGCTTAATGGCAGTTTGTTTTATGACACTGAACCGTTTCATGCCAGGGGGTCGTTTGCGAGTGGACCCACCACAATTAATTAAAGCACAATGTACCGTACCACAAACCCCGTCAAAACGTCAGCCCCAAGAAAAATATACAGCCGTGAACGTACAAGCATTTGTGTAAGAAAATGCAAATGGCGGAGCGCGTCACGAGACGCCTGAATTTTGGGGTTATTTACGAGCTGGACGGTGGTCATGGTAAAATTGTACCTATGTAGAGGCTATTAAGTATATTATAGGTTGTTTTACTGTTTTTCAACTAAAAATATATGTTAGGAATATAGTTTTTAGTTTTTAAGTATTTTAACGTGAAATCATCGTTAATTATTTATTATCTGTAGGAACATACCAATTAAGAGAAGATTGTGTACCTACCATAATTTGAAAGAATAAACTTTTTTGTTCGTCTTTAGTTATATTCACCGAATTTGGGTCAAAAATCGGATGAGGCGAACCCGATAGTCACAATATTTTTAACTATCAACACATATTGTTCTAATGTTTTAATGTAACCTTTCAATAACCATTATACAAAATATGATGAAATTTTAAAAACCTTACTTACTAATCTCAATATTATTTAGTACCTACTTTAGGTACATACAATAGGTAATAGGTATCTACTTATAGGTACTTCGTTTCATAATTAAGAATACATTTAAAATGAAAACACAAAAGTTTTTCATAATTCGATTACGTCATTGTTCAGCCTCCATGAAAAATGAAACGTTTGAAGATCGCCAGCCAGTCAGAAAGTCATTGTTGTAGCGATAACGTGATCAGCGGCGCGTCCCGAAACTTCTGAATGCGGAAAAGTGGGAAATTAATAAAGTCTGTCCCGGACGAATGGGAATGAATCAATCGAGATTATCTCTGGGGATTTTAAAAGAGGATTGGTTTGTTCTGGATTTTTATGAGTTGGATCGTTGTTTTAGCACCGGCAACGCGAGCGTAAAATAATTGAGCTACTTGTTTTATAAAGCCTTTAAGGCAAGTCTGAAGTACCTGAAATATAATTTTAGGTAGGTACGTACCTATTTTTAATGGTGACAGATTCTCGTAACTGGTTTACTCTCGTTTCAACATTCACCATAAGTGAATATGGAACTGTCTATTTACCGTAATGAAATAAACATTTTTCAAAATTATTAGATAACTAGCATTAATTGCCCGCGGCTTCGCCCGCGTGAAATTAGGTTTTAAACTTTCATCTATTTATCCACCTAGGGGCTGAATTTTAGAAAACGCTGAAATACGTACCTACTTAATTCATACGAAGTATCATGCAAATATGTCCAAGGAATAAAAAGTTTCATACAAACTTTTATCTCCTATTTTACCCCCTTGAAGATTGAATATTGAAAAATCCTTCCTTAGTGGATGCCTACGTCATATTATTATGAGAAATACGTGTGCAAAATTTCAAATTTCTAGCCTTAATGGTGTGGCCTGTGTGTTGATACATCAGTCAATTAGCTTTGCCTTTTATACATACAGATAGATAATATCTTAGAAGGTATAGAAATCTATGCCTACTCAGGTATATTATTTTTCCAATATTTTTGCAACATTCCTATAACTTAGCTACCCTTTTTTAAGATAAAGCTACAAGTTACGTATAAAAAAATATACCTTTTTATATTATCTTAAAATATCTGCTTGTGTTAACATATTTTTTTATCAACTTATCACTAGTTTACGGTGGAATGCGTGCATACAATCGGAACAGTGTTTTACAAACAGTTCGATAGATTCAAAAGGGACATTTGTTGAAAATCGGTGTTGGTTGTTTAAAAATAAAAATACTTTGCTATGCTTCTTTATTTTACTACCGCACAGACTTCTTCTCAATTTTTAAAAATAAGGAAAATATGTCTGTCTATACTCTATCTACTCTAGAATTAAAAAAAAATCAACATAATATTCATAATTCATTAAAACACATTCATACACTGGCGAATGGTTACAATAGCAATAGTGATAGTGATTTCAATTTAGTTTGAAATAAATTGATTTGGTTTTTTTCATTGTAACATCGGATTGTGCGAATTTAGTCGCTGGTGGAAGGTACAGCCTGAAGCCGTTCGACCGAGACCACATCACTGGCATAGAATAACCAACATTTCCAGATAAATAACTGTTTATTTAGTTTGGGTTTTACACAATATCTTTATAATTTATAGTCATAAATAATGTGGCTTACTATTGGTAAAAGAATTTTCTAAATTCGTTCAGTAGATCCAGCGATTACCCCCTACAACCTCACAAACCTTACCTCTTTACATTATTAGTAGGTATTATAGATCAGAAAAAAATGTAGTTTATGATATATTGGTGTTTCATATTCAAAAATATAGAGTTCTACATTTATTGTTTTAACACAATCTTCGTCGACTCGACCTCAGAACCTCAATTCTCGTATTTAAAGTAGACTTCATTTTACTTTGTTTGGATTGAAAGTGTAGCGACATGTTACCATAAGGTTACCATGAACGGATTTTATGACGTTTCCACCAATTAAAGCGCGTTTCATGTTGGTTTAACGTTCATAAAAACACCGTTTGAGAGTTTTAGCGTGTCGGGACTTGATTGTAATTGTATTAATGCAGGTTATATTTATCAGAATTACTCCTCTGAGATACTCGATTTATTGTAACAGTTCGAATGTCAAGTTACACCGCGCTGCACAGCGCATGTGCAGTGTATGTCTGATCACTGATGTTATATGAAAAGTTTATCTTTTTGTGTAGTAAATAAGGTTCAATTTTGAATAGCAATTTTTATTTATCTTAAATGAGCTAGTGATTAAAAAATCCTTTTTGCCAAAGATTTTAAAACTAAAGATAGGCTATGACGTACATATGACAGAACAAATCTAATAATTATGCAATACAAAATTACGCCATCTTGATTTCATCATACCTCAAATGTCAAAAAAACAACCCCAAAAGTGTGGCTATTTAAATGAGGATAGCTTAGAGACCTCAATATGACTCGTCTATCTATCTATCTATTTATGTATATAAAAGGCAAAGCTGATTGACTAATGTATCAACGCACAGGCCAAACCCTTAAGGCTAGAAATTTGGAATTTTGCACGCGTAATCCCCGTATGACGTATGCATCCACTAAGAAAATATTTTACAAAATTTAACCCCCAAGGGGGTAAAATAGGGAATGAAAGTTTAAAAAAATTAGTGCTAGTAATATATATGTCTGCTTTTTGCCATAACATTGGTAAACAAAAGTTATCATGCACTGCTGACTGCAGCGTTCACATGCCGGCTGTAATTGACTTCAGTTTGGCCAGTCATCGTTACAGTTTTGTATTTTGGCGCCTATTCCCTTTCCCATTTTTACGTGGCCGATCAATTATGATTTCGAATTGGTTTGATGAATCAGAATAAAATCCATTGGTTTAATTGGCTCGTCCGTACACAAAGGCGTTTTGTCTGTTCTGTGGTTGTAATGAGTGATAGTTGCATCTTTTGTTGTATTAATAAGTTGCTTTGTGATGTCTATTAGACTGTTGGTAAATCGTTTATCAATATGCGCCAGCCGCCAACTCATAAAAAATAAGAGAAAAAAAAAATCTTGAAACAACACCTAATCTTTTAATCTAATAGGGTATTATCCTATGATGAAAATATACATCAGATTGTTGATATTTTATCGCTAAACATTAATTTAAACCAATTTAACCAACTATTTACACAAAAATATGTATGATTTTTATAAAATATCAAAGATAAAATTATGAATTTTAGACGTTTGACCACGTGACTATAAACGCACGAGATTGGAATGTGACGTCATGTTCTTGAACTTCTTCTTCTTTTATTAATGTCTTCCCGATTTCCATAAAGATATTCCAGCATCGAATCATTAACGTCATGCATCAGCGAGTAATAACCACTTTTTCTGCATTTCAGTGTTCTTTGGTAGGGTCACAAATATTTTCCCCGGTGTTTTAATAGACGTATTAGTGCATTTTGGCACTACGCACCATTTATAAGGCATTTTTAATAGGCTTAAAATATTTTTTTTAAAAACGTAAATAGTAGGTATTCTGGGATTTGGCATTTTCAGTGTAATTTGACACTTGACACTTGACAGTTACAATGTTACAAGTGACGTCATGACAACTCATTATAGCGTTTTCGCGCCTTTAATATTAATTTGAACTTTTAGGCTAATTTGCAAGGAAAAGAAAGAAATTCACAAAGAATGGTTCAAACTGCTAATGTATTTTGGTATTAGGAACAATTTCACATACTTTTCAAAAACTTGGAAAATACCCTATTGTAAAAAAAATATCGTTGTTACCTACCTGTCCTAATCAAATTACAAGATTTAGTGCAAGAATTTGTGTAAAATTGCACATTATGTTAATTTTCTTTAGTGAACAGGGTAGCACAATGGAATATTCGACGGTAAAAGTTTACTTAAGCATGTAACAATTACAATTTGCAACTGAAAGTCTGAGACATGCGTGTACGCATATAAATTGAATGCAAATGGTGACGAAAATTGCGCGCAACCGACATTCGCGATGGCATCGGAGCAACAAAAACCTAGCGATGCATCCCACGCGTGGGCAATAGGAAGGAGGGTAGATACGCCACTGATAAATATCGCCTGGAGGCAACAATTTGTGACTCGTAGGCTCGGTGCAGTCACGCGACACAGAATAAAGCCTTTACTTTTGATGTATCGGCCGATCGTTTAAATTAATGAACGAAAACTTTTGACACGTTCACGAACGCTTTTGAAAAATTCTCGGCTTCTAGGACGATCGAGAAATTAATAAGCGCATTATAAATAACGTGACATTTTTGGAGGGTTGTTGCACACCCAATTTGATACTACTTTTTTTGCTGTAGAAAAATATTTAAGCTCTTCGGAACTCACCTTCACAATATCGAAAGGCAAATGTAAAATCAGGGCCTCTAGTCAAGATGCATTCGATAATTTCGACGGCGAACTTCGAAATCAAAAATGTATGGGATTTGACATAAGTCATCGCTAAGTGACATGTCGCTTGCGATGCCTTATGTCAAATCCCATACATTTTGTTTTCGAACTTCGCCGTCGAAAATATCGAATGCATCTTGACTAGAGGCCCAGGACAAAGTAATTTGCTTGCTCAATACCAGTAGCTATTATTATGGAATAATACATTTTAATTTTATTGTACTTATTCGTCTTATTTCTATTCTTAGTAATTTTTCACAATATTCTAATAAGTGTCGGATAGCTTATTCGGAAGTTTTGTCGCTGGCCGCTGCTTATCTTAGGTATATCGAGCGATAGAGTCAATACTCGCAAATAACCCATCTGATACTATGAGTAGATTGTTTAACAGGCCCGAATGTACTATAAATTATACCTATTACATCAATAATAATAATATTATTCATATAAATTCGTTACAATCCATAAATCACACAGATCCGGATATAGATGTTGAATCTCTCCGAAAGTCACCAATAATCAGTATGCATAAATAAAAATATTTTTTGTAATTTACGATAGTTATATTAAGCGATGGTTCAAATATTTATAAATTAAATAATAAATATCGTAATATTTATTATTTAATTTACTCGTATTTTTGCAACGGCGTAACAAAACTCCAACTCGGCCATTACACACATTTCAAAAACTTAACGCGCGGCTGCCCTCAAGGATCAGTATTATCGCCGTACCTGTGGAATATAAGTTTTGATGATTTACTATGTGTTCCCTTGCCTCCTCTGTGCTCTCTGATAGGTTACGCTGACGACGGATTTCTTATTATTCAAGCCAATTCGCGATCTGAAATTGAAAACAAGGCCAACAAGTGCCTCAACGTAATATCAAGTTGGGGCCACAGAAATCGATTAGAATTTGCAGCACATAAAACATTTCAAGTACTTTTAAAAGGTTCATTAATATCAACTCCTTGCATTAAACTGAACAACATCAATGTGAAACGTAAACAGTCACTTTGTTACCTAGGACTTATCTTAGAAAATAAATTTACATTCCTGGAACATATAATACAGACCGGTGAGAAAGCTAAAAGGAATTTCTATTGTTTCACAAAAATATCAACGTCGACATGGGGCCTTTCATTTAAAACATTAAAAATAATTTATACAGCGACGTACCTCGGCAGCATATGCTATGGCGCACCGGCTTGGGCAGATAGGGCTACAATAGGAGCAGCCCGTCGTAAACTTTTGCAAAGCCAACGTCTCGCCTTAATATTTTTATGTAAGGCATACCGTACCGTAAGCACTGAAGCACTTCCAGTCTTAGCCGGAGTCCTACCAGTAGATTTAGAGATACAGCGTCGTGCAGCACTATATTATAAAAATAAAGAAATGACTAACCCTGAGTTTTTAAGCGCGAAAGAGAGTAATAAGATAACTAGATTATTCGAGCCATTAGATATTTCTATACAGAACCTAATTTCTGAGTGGCAGGAACGGTGGGACAACACTATCAAAGGGCGTCACCTATATAATTTCTTCCCTTCGGTACGCGATCGACTCTCCAAGCAATGGTTAGAAATAGATCACTACGTCGCACAATTTTTGACAGGTCACGGAAACTTTAAAGCGAAACTTTTTGGATTTAAATTAGTCCCGTCTCCGCTATGCGAGTGTTTGACCGCAGGCGGCCCTTATGAACAAACTGCTCATCACATACTCTGGGAGTGTGATCTCTGGTATGACGAAAGAATCGAAATGTTGAACAGCGTCCATTGTGTTTCTAGGGTAGTGTATTATGAAGATCTCGTGGGCTGCGCGAAGAACTTCCGGGCTTTCAAACGTTTTTGTCATAAGTACTATTGGAAACAATGCAACACTATTTTGTCATCATAAATCCATTGTAATAATTGTCATATTATAAATTAAAACATATAATTACACTATCTTGTAGTCATAAAAAAAACATGTTATTCCCGTGGTGCTTCCCCTTTGACTTTTTTGTCATAACAATTTTTGCTGTCTCCCGCTTTGCTTGGGGAGGGAAACTGGAATACTTCCTACTCCTCCTTCAATCTTCTGATTAATTTCGTTGCGGGTTCCAAGACAGACTTAGCATGTCCCCCGGGCACCCCTGAGATCATATCAAAGGGTTTTTGCGGTTGGTTACCACTGTCGATCCTGGCTACACAGGAGTTGCAGTGGTGGGAAAGTGTGGTGGGCTAATTGCCCGTACAAAAAAAAAAAAAAAGCGATGGTTCAGCACTGTATAACGTTTTTGATCAGTCACTAGCACGATGTGACTCAGACGTTATAGCGCCATCTAGTTACAGTTACGTGCAACAGTTTCAAAGCTCTAGCTTGACGCTTATATACTGAGATTCCAATCCCTCCTGAGTGATCCTGACTACTCTTACATTCTTAATAATAAAATATATGATGTCATATTTAGTATAAGTTTGTACAATAGTTAGTTAGTTTATGCGGTGAGCCAATTCTAAGGTGGCGCCAACGGTAAGGTAAATTATTATTTTTAAACAAAAAATTAAACCGCCTTCCAAAGTAAAAATACACAAAAAAGTATGAAATAAAACTTATTTTCTAAATAATTCCCCTTTTAAATTTGGCTATTTCTCTACTCAATCTTCTTAATTTTGAAGTCGCTACCAGCCCAAACGATATCCTACAATTTTTTATAGAACTCACGTTCATATTTGCTGGTACCGACTTCAAAATTAAGAAGATTAATTAGTAAGTAAGTAAAATTAAGAAGGAGTAATTCGGTGTGAGGGAGTTATTATTAATATAGATGCATATATTTTTTTATTATTTTATCACTAATAATGTAAGTGTATTCAGGCGGTCCGGGGATCTCAGTCCATTATAAGAAGCTGTGCTACTAGCTATCTTCTGGCTATCTTGTGGCTATCTTTACTATTGCATGTTCAAATACATTGATTAGATATTTTATTCGTTGCGTATTAATAAAATAATAACTGATTACTGAACATAATACATGGCGAACACTCTCTAGTTTTACAAAATAAATTCGCCAACTTCTCGTGTCCTTCGAAAAATGTATCCGCTAAAACTAAAATTCAGGAAGCTCAGGACTTCAAGAAACGAGTAGGGAGACACCAGGCCCAATTCCCAGATTGAAAGTTGTAGAGAAAATAAGATGTCAAAAGTGGGTTCGATCCAAAAACGTTAAAGATAAAATTACTCCAAAGTACAAAAAAGTCTTAAGTAAAATCGATTCGATGAACATGAACAGAAGACGTAATATAGACATTAAAAGCGTATAAAAACTTTATCTATTTACAATATCACACTTATATTAATGCACTAGGTATTCCATTTTCCCATAATTAGGTTGGTGCAGTAACACGCGAATTCATTAGTATGAGCGTATGGAGGAACGTCGCAGGGGTGCGAGGCGATGCAATCGCTCAAACGGACCGATAGCAGAATAATTCAATTTAGTCAAAAATATCTTGTCGATAACGGGATGAGGGATGGATGGAAAACTACCAAACGGACTTTATTGAAATTTTGTATGTTAATAGTTTAAGCCCTGCATTAACACATAGGCCACTTTTCATCCAGAAAAAGAACAGTGTTCCCCTGGGAAACTGTATATATATATATAAAGGGAACATAAAATGGGCCGCCAAACATTCTGCGACTCCTCCGGTGTTGCGGGTGTCTATGTGCGATGGTCGCTTCCACCAGGCTATCCGTCTGCTCGTTTAACCGTTATATTTCACTTAAAAACCCACTCAGTAATTTAGTATAATGTTGGGAACAGCAGTTCACAACACTGCACTATTTTTCAGTGAATATTATAAACAATTAAGCAGTAAAATATAAATCAAATGAATAAAAACAACCTGTACCTATTGTTGATGAGAGATTGCCATGTCCTAATTTGTGTTTCATATTTATGTTAAGTGTCAAGGAGAATATTTTAATTTTGTTTTTAAGCCTTTTGAAATTTATCAGAAATTTAAGAAGCAATGTTAATAAATAATAATAGTCAAAATAATATAATTGTTCTTTCAATAAGTTCTTTAAACTTGCGGCTCATACATGCAATAATATTAATGATTGTATAAAAACAAATAATATAAAAATGTATATATTACACTTTACACTATTGTAATAAAATAGTACTAACATAACTTAAAAAGATTAAGTTTTTCCCAACGACGTTACGCACTGTAAAACTTGTAAGCAAGCTTTTTAGAGTATTAGAAAAACGACAATAGGAACGCTTTAACGATGGGCAATAAAAAAATTAACAAAAAGAGCAGCTACATAATAAAATAAAGTGAAAACGCCATAATAAACTTTTTAGGTCTTTGAAACAACACAAATCAAATCCGTATAAAATTAATGTCTACCTGTTTTGCAGTCGGTACTCAAATGTAGCAAAAACATTGGCAAGTTCCGATGGTATCGGGCGCGCACGTAACTATGTTTCATGATTAATTAAAAACAATAATATATACATATATAATTAGCTGTCAGTGTGTACGTCTGGGCCCGAAAATGATAAAATACATAGCTTAATATCTTGCGATTAAAAAGTCTCTGTGTCGTCAAGTATTAGTTTCTGCAAGTGCTTTAAGATATTTAAAAAAAATATAATGTCTCCGAAAATCAATTACGGATACTTCTAGATCCACTGCTTATGTCAAGACGTTTAGGCAGAAAAATAATTGTATAATAAAGACATATTTAATATACATCCATTACCCAGGAACTTTGAAAACATTTTGTTCCTTCGCCGGGATTCGAACCCGTGATATCCGTCTTAAGCGCCGACGCGCTTACTACTGAGCCACAGAGGCCGCCAAACTTTAAAACGATTATTTATATTCGTTACCGAGTCGTTACCTTATAAAATGAGTGTTGAATTAAAAAAACCGCAAAAGCCCGTCACGCGAATGCGGTTAAACCGCTAAAGATGGAACCATCAACCAATCATCATGTTCCACAATTTGTTGTAAGCTGTAACACGATACAATTGATATAAACAATTAAATAAATTGCTTATTGTTATTTAATGTGCCTTGTTTTATATACAATGCTAGTTTAATAATGTGATATTAATAAAAATGTTTTTATTCGTATGAAATGGTTGCTAGCACATTGTAATTTGCAGCTTTTTATAGGTAAGCATTTACCTCTAAAGCTATTCAAAAAATCTGCGTTACCGCTAGCGCTAGGGTACAAATATTTTGATTTAAAAAACGTAAAAAGGTGCATAACTGTTTTGTGCCGTAATAGTAATAATGTTTTTTGACTTATTAAATAGTCGTTTTATACGTTCTATAAATTCAGACCAAATAAAAAAGTGAAGATAGAGTTCTGCGAACCACAGATCTATTTAATTTATGTCAACAAGTTTGTCAAAAAACATTATTATTATTACGATTTACGGCACAAAACAGTTATGTATGTAGCTTTTTACGTTTTTGAAGTCAAAATATTTGTACCGCTAGCGGTAACGCGAATTTTTTGAAAAGCTGCAAAGAAAAATGGCTTATATAAAAATTATAATAAGAATGGCAACTGGCGTATATAGCGTTGTTATCAGTAATATATGGCCGAATACTTATACGCTTCTTAAATTAAGATCAAGTCATATGTTGTTCTTGTCATCAGATGATCAGAGATAATGACAGCAAGCGATTTAAGATGCTCCTAACTTTAAGTATCGCTTAAGAATTCGTCGGAAAGTGGAAACTATGTGAAGTACTGAGTACCTATGTAGAGTTGTGTGCCCTACTTTCTTAACTAATTTTAGTTCATTGTTCACTTGTACATTATCTATACTAATATTATAAACAGGAAAAGTTTGTTTGTTTGCATTCAACAGGCTATATATTCGAAACTACTGAAACGAATTTGTTGAAATTTAGGAAGACATATGCTACTTTTTATCAAAAATGTAGAGTTTTCGCAAGATTAACTTTTGCGCGTACGAAGTTTTTCAATTAAAAATTAAGAAGATTGAGTAGAGAAATAGTTAAAATTTTAGCCAAATTTAAAAGGGGAAATATTTAGAAAATAAGTTTTATTTCATATTTTTTGTGTATTTTTACTTTGGAAGTCGGTTTAATACCATAATATTTAATATGAGCAACATCTAGTAAGTTATAACTTGAGTCACATAAGCTCTATCGTCTGAAACTCTATGTAGATTGTAGAGTTGTGTGCTTCTACATTTTTATCTAATTTTAGTTCGTTGTTCACTTGTACGTTATAACTTATGTGGAATGTAATGTAATAAATGAATGAACGAAGACCGAATGAAATTCATTCGTTAACATTTCTACTTGATCATAAATAACTTTAACTATTTTGATAAGTGCAAATTCGAGTTTATGACTATATGCCATGCGAGACTTAAAAAAAGGTTTCATTAATTTAAAACTGCTCTTATTGTAATTAAGAAAACCTTTTTATAACAATGTAGCTTACACTAAACGTCAAACCAACGTCAAACCCGTTTTGATTTGTCCAAACTCCAAAAATTAGTTTATCGAGACGATTCATTTATAACTCAAATTGCAGTAATTGCCCGCGGCTTCACCCGCGTGAAATTAGGTTTTAAACTTTCATCCCCTATTTTACTCCTTGGGGGTTGAATTAAAAAAAATCCTTCCTTGGTGGACCTACGTCGAGAAATAAGTGTACAAAATTTCTAATTTCTAGCCTTGAGGGTTTGGCCTATGCGTTCATACGCAATCGCGTCCATCTGCAATCAGCTTTGCCTTTTATCGTATACATAAGGTGCGGTAAAATCAATAGGCAATCGGACAAAATTTTTTTTATTGCATAAATGAATAGTACTCTTAAATATGAATAACTTCTCAGAAGAAACCGTATATCAAAAGTCAATATTTTCAAAGGTACAGCGATTTTATACAAAATTTCGCGAGCCTCCTAAAAACGCTCCATACTAAAATCGTCACACAAATGACGTCACTATTGGATTAAAGCAGTGATTCTTAAACTATGTGCAGTCACGGACCACTTTCAGTGGTCCCTTCCCTTGTGTGTGTGTGTGGGGGGGGGGGTATTGTAGGATTGTCTTCGATAAGGCAAGGCGCATGTCATCTTTGACATTCAATCGATTGCGATTTTTTGTTTTTATTGACACTAGAGCCGAAAACCTTGCCTCACAAAGATACGTAGTAGCAAAAGGTATCAGAACGGACATAGCTCGTTTGACCAGAAGAGGGTAAGCTTGACTCAAAGAACACCAAAATTCACCAAGACCTTTTGCATGAAATTCAGCTCTCAACTCTTCTTTTGATCTCATGTCAATTAAGTTCTCTTTATCTATATCAGCTGTGTTAGTTTACTGCAATTTTTTTTCATTAATCTTCAGAACGCTGCGGACCCCTGGCACACATATTACGGACCCCTTGGTGGTCCGTGGACCCCACTTTAAGAAACCCTGGATTAAAGTGTATTAAGTAGGTATAAAGTATACGGCCGCAGGAATATATTTGTAAATATCTCCGATATTTGTGCGTTTAAGTTCATACTTACCATAATGAATATTTTTGTATATGATGTGAGTAAACTAATGATGTAGGTTTTGTTTACCAATTTCACAAAAAAAAAAATTGGTATAAAGACTCGCGAAATTTTGTTTACAAATCGCTGTACCTTTGAAAATATTGACTTTTGATATACGGTTTCTTCTGAGAAGTTACTCATATTTAAGAGTACTATTCATTTATGCAATAAAAAAAAACAGTCCGCTTGCCTATTACGGATATTTTGGGCATATGATCTAATGCTTATGTAAAGACGTTCAAACAGAAAAATAATTGTCATACTAGATTTTTTTTTTCTTTATATGGGCGAGATTGCGTTTTGCGGAGAGTCCATGACATACATGAGATGATTTTTTACTTTGAGTATGACAATTAATTTTTTGCCTAAACGTCTTTACATAAGCGGTGGATCATATGCCCGAAGTATCCATAATTGATTTTCGGAGACATTATAATATATCTCAAAAAAAAAAAGTAAAAAGAAAGTTTTCGAGATTTGAAGTTCTGGCCCTCTAGTCAAGATGCATTCGATAATTTCGACGGCAAAATTCTAAATCAAAAATGTATGGGATTTGACATAAGTCATCGCTATGTGAGTAGTGACATGTCGCTTGTGATAGGTACCTTATGTCAAATTCCATACATTTTGTTTTTCGAACTTCGCCGTCGAAATTATCGAATGCATCTTGACTAGGCCCTCAGATCATTATTTGCAATCGAACCAAGCATTTTTGCAATTCCCTCTCCATCATAGTTTCGCAGCAGCGACATCTATCAATTTTAAGACGAAACACAGAAAATATTTTACGCATATCATTTATAATCGATGTGATCCCGATCGGTGTTCTGACGAAACATCGGACAAATATGATGCATTGGGACGCTGCGCGATAACAGCCTCAATACTAAAGTAATGCTTTCGTATCCCAGGACCACGCTGCCACGCGATTGTGCACCCTATCCTAATGTAATAAAGTTGATAGTTTATATTTTGATGGTAGATGTAACTCGGTATTTGTGCTACTATCGCAATTATTAGTCCAGTAGAATGAATGCGAGCTCATTTGGAGTATTACCTGCCTACTCTCGTATAATGAGTGATCGCGCCTCTCATTGATATATCATGTGGTTATTTTGCTTGAATGTCGAAAATGAATAGTGCTATACCGTATTTTAAGATTAATCTATCATTGAGATTAACAATGCGTTTCGAAACTGCCCATTGTCTGCGTTTCTTTGCAGTGATACTTCATTTTCGACTTTATCGACAGGGTTTAGGATGTATTATCCAAGTGTGGAGTATGATTACAACTTTTACTGCGAAAATTGAAGTTAATATCAACTACCGAATAAAATATTATGTATAAAATATTGATTTTTATGTACCGTTTCTTCTGAAAAATACTCATATTTTAGAGTATTCATTTGTACAATAAAACACATACATACTTACATATAAACATACAGGTCAAACTGAGAACCTCCTTTTTTTGAAGTCGGTTAAAAATTAGTCAATGAGCTTAATAATTGGCGATACCGAAAATTATATTTTTTTATAAAAATCAAACGTTACACTTTGAACATTACATCGCATATGCCTCATAAAGTCAAAACCATATAATAATATTTAAAAATAATATATAACTCAAATTATTAATTAAAATCATTCATTACATGTTTACAATTTAAATAACATTATTATACACAGTGGCCCACGGAGAGCCGCTTCGCTACGTTGAATGTAAGAGGAGGAATTGATGGTAAGAATGAAAGTGGACGAAGCGTAACAAGTATGTAAGTATCGTAGCAAGTGGAAAGAAGTGGTCTCTGCCTACCCCTACGGGAAAGAGGCGTGATTATATGTATGTATTAGTGATGTGCCGGATCGTTAAAAATATATATCCGCGGATACGGATCTGAATACGGATATTTGGTGTCAAGATCCGCGGATACGGATCTTAACTTTCTTACGCAGTCGGTGTCGGTGCGCGCGACCTTCACACATGTTTCGACTTGCATTGCACGGTGGTTCTTTCTTTTGTTTTATAGTTTTGTGTGACACTGGCACTGGACAGTAAAGATAACGCTTGTTTGGTATTGGTACATGAGTTTTAAAAAATGACTAAAAAGAAGTTTGGTAGTGTAAATTTGGAATTATTTTGTGTTAGTAAATGATGAATGTGCAAAGTGTAAAATTTGTAATGGAAAGTATTCCCGTAAGGGTAAAAGCACAACTCTTTAAAAATCATTTACAAAGAAAACATCCTCAAGAATATTATCTGTATTAATTAATAGTTTAATCGTGTTTATTGCTAGTCGCTACCTTAATCAGTAATCACTTATTTAAATAATTCATCTATAATTTTAATATTAATAAGGTAAATAGATCCGTAAAAGATCCGCCAAATAGTAACGGATACGGACACAGATGCGGATCTTTCTTCTGCCTCGGATATCCGCGGATACGGATACGGATATCCGGAATATCACTAGTATGTTTGTATAAAATTATTAAAAATATTTTAATATAATCTAAAATAATAAGCTTAATATAATGATACATCTATTTCTAAAGAAGTAGTCTGAAGTAAATAAGAACTATAAGGGTCAGTTTACACCGTGAAGATACGCGTAATAGCTCTCCCATTGTCGTTGTGTCGTGTATCGTTTCGTTTCGGTGTGACTTGACCCTTATAATAAAATTTACTACTAGTACGTTAGTAATATATATTATTATTATATTTTTAGCCTAATCTTCTTCATCTTTAAGCATATAAAAGGCTAACCTAACTGACTCATCTATCAACGCACAGCCGAAACTACTGAACGGATTTTGCTGAAATTTGGCATACAGATAGGTATCCGCTAAGAAAGTATTTTAGAAAATTCGCCCCCTAAGGGGGTGAAAAAGGGGTTAAAATTTTGAATGCATACTGAACTCCACGCGAACGAAGTCGCGGACAAAAGCTAGTAGGTATATAAAATTACTCTCATTTCACACTTGTAAAGAAAAACAAAAAGGTTAATAAAATTAAGGCGTTAATAAAATGTGAAGTCAAAGTTCAATGTCGCTTTTGTTAAACGAAACCTTAGTTAAAATGTTTCAACAGCTCTGCACGATACAAAACAATTAAGACTGGTGATGTATTAGAAACGCAATTTCTATAAAACTCTGTCAGCCTTATTAATAAAAACTCACTACTCCGCGCCTTAGTTTAACTAATACCACATTAACGAAGAAGTAACATCGGAATTCGGGTAGATATTGATACAGTGTAAGCTCTTTACAAAACATTGCTTATGCCTATAGTACTGGAACATATAATACAGACCGGTGAGAAAGCTAAAAGGAATTTCTACTGTTTCACAAAAATATCAACGTCGACATGGGGCCTTTCATTTAAAACATTAAAAATAATTTATTCAGCGACGTACCTCGGCAGCATTTGCTATGGCGCACCGGCTTGGGCAGATAGGGCTACAATAGGAGCAGCCCGTCGTAAACTTTTGCAAAGCCAACGTCTCGCCTTAATATTTTTATGTAAGGCATACCGTACCGTAAGTACTGAAGCACTTCCAGTCTTAGCCGGAGTCCTACCAGTGGATTTAGAGATACAGCGTCGTGCAGCACTATATTATAAAAATAAAAAAATGACTAACCCTGAGTTTTTAAGTGTGAAAGAGAGTAATAAGATAACTAGATTATTCGAGCCATTAGATATTTCTATACAGAACCTAATTTCTGAGTGGCAGGAACGGTGGGACAACACTATCAAAGGGCGTCACCTATATAATTTCTTCCCTTCGGTACGCGATCGACTCTCTAAGCAATGGTTAGAAATAGATCACTACGTCGCACAATTTTTGACAGGTCACGGAAACTTTAAAGCGAAACTTTTTGGATTTAAATTAGTCCCGTCTCCGCTATGCGAGTGTTCGACCGAAGGCGGCCCTTATGAATAAACTGCTCATCACATACTCTGGGAGTGTGATCTCTGGTATGACGAAAGAATCGAAATGTTGAACAGCGTCCATTGTGTTTCTAGGGTAGTGTATTATGAAGATCTCGTGGGCTGCGCGAAGAACTTCCGGGCTTTCAAACGTTTTTGTCATAAGTACTATTGGAAACAATGCAACACTATTTTGACATCATAAATCCATTGTAATAATAATTGTCATATTATAAATCAAAACATATAATTACATTGTCTGTAGTCATAAAAAAAACATGTTATTCCCGTGGTGCTTCCCCTTTAATTCTGACTTTTTTTTGTCATCACAATTTTTGCTGTCTCCCGCTTTGCTTGGGGAGGGAAACTGGAATACTTCCTACTCCTCCTACAATCTTCTGATTAATTTCGTTGCGGGTTCCAAGACAGATTTAGCATGTCCCCCGGGCACCCCTGAGATCATATCAAAGGGTTTTTGCGGTTGGTTACCACTGTCGATCCTGGCTACACAGGAGTTGCAGTGGTGGGTAAGTGTGGTGGGCCAATTGCCCGTTAAAAGAAAAAAATGCCTTTAGTACATCTTCCTTCCAGTAGTACTTAACTACTGAAAAACATAATATCGATGTTGATCAGCTTGATTTCAACCCCGCTCTACCCCGCAGACCTAACGCACTCTGTATACTAGTTCCCCCTTACTAATAAACGCTGTATAAGCTTTGAATAGTTATACAGTGTTTTGTTCCCGCCACACAACTGACATTTTTAATTCGATAGAAGGAGACAAAACACTGTATAACTATTCAAAGCTTATACAGCGATTATTAGTAAGGGGGGTTAGGTTTAACTTTTACGCCTCGAATTAGTTTACATATTTCTTATTAATTTATTATAATAACGAAATTTCTTCCTCCTGCCTAAATACTCGGAATATAGTAAACTATAATATTCTCGTATTGTCAAATTTATCGTAATTTTTAAAGGATAAGGGCTATCTATATGCATCCCCGGATCTACAATTTTCGAATTTAGGCGGGGCAAAACTGAAAAATTCTAATATCTGATTGCTAGTCGTTAGAAATTGCTATAAAAGTGGTCGATTTTATTAATATTCATTTCGTGAAATATAAATATTTCTGATGTATTTTAAAATACAATTAACAGTTTTATAGTATCATAAAAACACCATTAAAAATAATGTATATGCCACATTCACTAAGGCTACCGGTAACAGGTATAGCTCTTGTTTTCACACCAACCATTGAGCAATATTCGTAAAATTTCTGGTTTTTATACATACTTTAATTTTATCTGTAGTTTTATTTGAATAGATAACGCGAGATAGTAAAACGCCAAAATATTGTCTCTTATCTAATGGCCAACTAATTTATTTTTATTAAACATTCTTTGCCATAGAGCATTAAATCCTCTTTCCATAATTAAAAATAAAATATAATGTTACTGGCACATATCGAAACAATTTAAGCTTACGAAGACAGCACTTTACTATGGAACATTGATGGAACAATTAGTCTCGGCGACCAAAGATAAAATTAGGTTAAAAGTAAGTGCGAATGCATCTGGATTTTGGATTACAACACAAAGGTCGTATGTCTGCAGAAGGTGGGATGAATACTGTGATATTTGAACTCATTTAAACGAATATTCGTACAAAATATTACTAAGAATTTATTGGTTACTAGCTATTGCCCGCGGCTCCACCCGCGTAAATATAGTATGCCTCGAGAACACTGAATTTTTTCGGGACAAAAAGTAGCCTATGTTTTAATCCAGAGCGTAAACTACTAAGATACCAAATTTCATCAAAATCCGTTCAGTAGTTTTCCTTGAAAGAGTAACAAACATCCATCCATCCTCACAAATTTTTAGATTTTTAATATTAGTAGGATAGGGTCCACTTCTCTATTTGAATGAAAATAATTACGGGAAGTTGAAATTGTATAATCCAATAATATTTTATTTTTGGTAGGTACTTTTTTAAACAGCAGGTCGAAACTTCCAATGTCTTTTGCTCTATTTATTGTTGTATGATTCTAAACACAGTTGACTGTTTTCTAACTATTCTATACCTAGGTCTTTTCTAACTAATCACTACGTCTCTAGGTATACTACATAAGTTCTTATTTCAACATGAGCTGAGTTTTACTTATTATCAAATTGGGAGATAAACTAAGTCGTGAGTTCCTTCTGAAAGTAATTGTTATCACAGATAAATGAATCTAATGATTGCTCGAACAAACGGCACAATTGTATCTGATTATTAACATTTTACTATTCTACTTAGAGTGCATACTTAGGTAGGAGCTAGGAATGACTAATTAGAAATACTTGACTATAATATAAGGTCTCCGAAATTCAATTACGGATACTTCAGACACGTGATCCACTGCTTAAGTAAAGACGTTTAGGCAGAAAAATAATTGTCATACTCAAACTAAAAAAAATCATCTAATGTATGGGTGACTCTCCGCTAAACGCAACCTCGCCCTTATAAAGACAAAAATTTTTTTTCGAGTATGGCAATTATTTTTCTTCTTAAATGTTTTTACACAAGCAGCACATCATATGCCCAAAGTATCCGTAATTGATTTTATCAAACCTTATATAGTAATGGTCATTGTTCAGTAAAAGGAATAGACCGATTTTAAGCTTAACTATCTAAAAATAATAATATTGAGCTATTCTATCATCTATGTAACATTGAGCTTATTATAATGCAATAACTACTAGCTTTTGTCTGCAACTCCGCCCGTGTGGGATAGTGTTCGTGGCAAAAAAAAATTTAGCAAATAACTCTACCATGCAATATACTTCTGTAAACTGTATTAAATGTTTTATTTTCATTCAGATTTCATCAAAATCCGTTCAATACAGGGTTTTAAAATAAACATTCTCCTATGTTGGTGCATCGAAAGTGTGTCCGTCTGTTACCTCTTCACGCTTTAACCGCTGAACTAATTTTGATGAAATTTGGTACAAACATACTTTGGGTCCCGGGAAAGGACATAGGATATTTTTTATCACTAAAAATTACAGTGTTCCCAAGGGATATTGTATTTACGCGGGTGGAGCCGCGGGCAAAAGCTAGTTTGAGATAAATCATTGTTACAGGGAGGTCGTTTTCAAACATCCTCCAAAACTCATATGTCATGAAACATATTAGTGTAATCCTACATATTAAATGATATGTTTATGAGCTGTGATGAGTGTAGTGGTAAGACGGAAACGATTAAGGCTAGGACTATGTTGTCGGGAAGCCGGAAGGGCGGAGAAAATTCAAAGCGTTAAAAATTGAACTCTTGACTAATACAATACACTTAAAATTTAAAAATCGAATACATGAGTGTCGAGTTGTCAGATTTGATATTGACATTTGATTTGACACTCGAGTGTTTAATTTTCAGCTCTATTTATTATTGTCTAGGTATTCTGGCCGTCGCTTCTCAATACATTTTGGATAATGAATTATATGTAATAAAGAATATTAGTAATTTTAAAACTAAAAGCGGCAATCACTGTGCAAACACTAGAAATAAGCACAAGCTAAATATACCGGTGATCAGACTAAGTAAATTAAGCAAATCATTTAAATCGCCTTTACCTACAATAGAATCAAAACTCTCAAACTCAAACTCAATTTTTTTATTTCCATATAGGTTATAATATAACACTTATAGAATTGTCCTACATGATGCCTACCACCGGTTCGGAAACTAGCCCGTCGAGAAGAACCGGCGTAAGAAACTCGCATGGGGCCACCTTTTAGCAAAAAGGTGGAAAAATTGTTCTTTAAAAAAAATGTTTACAATGTAGTAACTTAATCTAATCCCAGAAACCGTTCAAAATCTTTCCATTAATAAATTTAAAAAAGTAGTTAAGGAACGTTTGTGTGCAAAAGCTTATTATAGAGTCAAGGATTTTATTGACGATCGCACACTATGGGAGTAGGATGGCCATCTGCAAGACTGCTTCTGTGTAGGTACTATATGGTGTAGGAAAAAACCGCTTTAAGCGGTAAGACCGCCATTTTGCACATTTTTTTTATTTTATGTTATGCTGTATTTTATTTTTGTGCAAATAAAGTTTTTTTTTTATTTATGTATTTACATGTACCTATCTGATTTTTGTTAATATTATATAGACTAAGTTTTCATAAATGTAAAAATATTTTTTTTTAAAGGACAATTTTCCATATTTTTGCTAAAAGATGGCCCCGTGCGAGTTTCTTACGGCGGTTCTTCTCACCGGGTTGCTTTGTAACCTATACGGAAATAAAACATTTTTGATTTGATTCTGGTCTTGATTATTGTATAAGCGTAGAGTCCTAATTTTACTGCCCTGAATTTTCCCCGGCCTTACGAATTCCGGACAATATTGCCCCAGCCTAAGTGTTTAGCCCGTATCAGGTGATTAAAAAACAGCGAAACGGCTGATGAAATATTCTAATCGGTCACTAGCATTGTACGAGCGATGGAGTGATAGCGTGACACGCGGGCGCGGGACACGCGGGGCGCGGGACACGGCCATAGAATAAATAGATACAGAAGACAAACTTCATACAATCCACGCTTTAAGAGGAAACAGAAGGACATGTAATGTATGGAAAAACATACAAACGTAGTCCCCTGTTTCCTCACTGGATAATGCCGGTAGAGTAATAATTTTTTCCTGATAATCTATGGATAGGTACTATTAGCATGTCCCTATGATTTCCTTTTCTTCATAATTTAATTATGAAAAGATATGGACGTTCAATTACTTAAAAAAATCCAGATTTTCCGCTGTGTTCAAACATCCAGAAAACAAATTTGAGTAAATTATATAAAAAATATTAAATATAGGAACATATCACAAGCCTTTTTTTGAATTTTTAGTGAAAAAGCACATAAACGGGTAAGTTTTAGAGAAAGAATCGTTGATTTTTTTCTACTTTTAATAGATATTTTCAAGTCAAGTTGTAGTTGTCTCTATCGCATTCTCACACATTGATTATAATAACTAGTGCGTTCGGGTACTGCGGGACAGCAATAGATTTTACAAATACCTATTTTTCACTTCTCTAGCCCTTGATGTTTCCTTTTAACCTACACTGTCGCGAAACGCTATCTATAAATCAGTGTAGTGTTACGCTTATCATATTTTATTCCACGCTTGAACACTGTTTCAGAACAATGAAACATGAGACATGACAGCTTAAAACATTACACACTTTCTTAAATAGCGTGATGCGATAGTAAATGTGACAAAAATTGAGAACATTTTACTAAAACAATTTTTTTTTTTAAGAACCCCCGTTGTCAAGCATTGAACGAGGTGATGATGTCGAATTATAGCTAAGAACACTCTCTATCATGTTAGCTTTCAAACAAAAAAAAAAAAACTAGATTAAAATCTGTTTTTCTGCTTGGGAGCTACGATGCTACGGATATACACACATACACACACAAATAGACACACACACACACAGAGAGAGAGACACGTCAAATTTATAACACCTCTCTGTTGTCGTCGGGGGTTTAAAATTAGCCGTATAAGTGGTAACACTAAAGCGTTTGCAGGTGCTCCCGCGGTCCCTGAAATCCTCAACGCGCCTTTAAACTCTGTTATCTTCACTCGAAGAAACCTAAAGCAAGCGTTATATCACGCTGGTTTTCTGTGAGGCCGTTTTTCTGGTCGAACTCATTCGTGCCGAAACATGGCTCTCCCTGCCGTCTTTGTTCATTTATTTTGTGGCACTTGGCCGAGGCCCGCACACGGCGCGCCTGTTTGCATAACAAAGGGCGCAATTTGGACGAAAAATGGGCACAATCTGATCTCCACTGCACTCCGAGTTCGGACGCACTGTTCGGCTTCTTAGTTTATTACTTACGTAATCATAAGTGATTTAGATTAGTCTTCTCTCGTCTTCCTGCCTACTCGTTGCCCACGATATGGTTTAGCCGTTTTGGCTCAATAAGGGTCAATTCATACTGCGACGACGCGATTCTGAATTTTTAAGATTCAGAATTGAACTTTATTCACTACACAGAAAGATTCACGTTTCATTACAAGAACGGCGCCTTCGAAATTGACTTTGATTGACTTGAGATCGATATTTTACAATTAAACGTGTATCTTGTTGTGTAGTGTAGAGTTGCCAGCCAACCCCAAATGTGAAAAAACTAAGATTTGGAAATCATGGACAATAAGCAAGCGGACTGATTTTTTATATTTCATAAACTAGCTGATGCCCGCAACTTCGTTCGCGCAGAACTAACGGAAGCGGTACCCTATTTTTTTAAACGGAACCCTAAAATAAAAGTAGCCTATGTTAGACCTTATAACATCAGCTATCTGCTAGCGAAAGTCCCGTGAAAATTGGTCCAGCCGTTTCAGAGATTAGCCGGAACAAACAGACAGACAGACCGACAGACAGACAGACGGACAGACAAAAATTTTAAAAATTGGTATTTTACTGTAAGTACCGAATATACTTTCAGATGCATTATGTGAAAAGCTGTCAATTTGAAGTTACAAACAGACACTTCAATTTTATTTATATTTCATTCATAAATGAATAGTACTCTTAAATATGAGTAACTCCTCAGAAGAAACCGTATATCAAAAGTCAATATTTTCAAAGGTACAGTGATTTGTATACAAAATTTCGCAAGGCTCGTAAAATCGCTCCATACTAAAGTCGACCTACAATTAATGACGTCACTCTTGGGTTAAAGTTTATGAAGTAGGTATGAACTATGAAGTATACGGCCGCAGGAACATATTTGTAAATATCTCCGATATTTGTGCGTTTAAGTTCATACTTACCATAATAAATGTTTCTGTATATGATGTAAGTAAACTAAGGTTTTGTTTACCAATTTAACAAAAAAAAATTGGTACTTTTTAGTTGTATTTAATTAGTAAATTACACATATTTTTTTACATCAACCAAGTAATAAACAATGCCTCAATATTTCTGAATATATTAATGAAACTAAATATTTCAGATGTAGTCCGATCCCCTATTCTGTTTAAAACAGGTCACAGTAATAGAGTTGCAACAATTAAATTAATATATTAGTGAAAATAGGTTTAGTTAAATAGATGTAGGTACCCGTAATGTTAATAATCATGTATTTGAATAAAATTAAATTAGAAAAAAAAGTTGGCGTGGCGTAAAAGTGGCGTGCGAATGTTAAAATTCATGACAGCTAAACTATTCAGGACACCCCAGTCCCAGTCCCCAGGACACTGCAAAAACTAGTACATGTCCTGGGAAGTAGCCCTAGTGTAGTGAGTAAATTTTAATCTTAAAAAAAATTAATCGTCGCATTGTGGACTGACCCCAAAGATCGTCATAAGAAGTAATGTGATACGAAGTAAATATTTAGTGATATTTATTTATGCTTTAAAAGTCTTTCCCAATAAATGGGCTTCTCAAAACTAAGAGTTACTCAATCAGCTCAGTAGTTTCTAGGAATAGAACACTCAAACAAACTCTTCTGCTTCATAATATCCGCGTTCTTACTAAGTATTTTCTAGTAGATAAACACCTATTAGGTACGTCTGTATCGGTATTTGTCGCCATAACTATCAGATATTGCGGAGCGAATAGGTGTTGACGGTGCCTTATTAGTATTCTCCGGGAATCGCAATAATGGCGGCCATGATGAAAGCTAGTTACAAAGTAAATACTGGACATATTTTCTAAATATATCTAATGCCTTTAGGCCATAGATTTTACAGATATATACGCTTAGGCTGGGACTTTAGGTATTGTCCGGAAGACCGGAAAAAATTCAGAGCATCGAAAATAGAACTCTGGACTTATGAAATACAGTTGAAAATCGATCACATGAGTGTCGAGTTGATAATTATTAATATTGATATTCGACTTGACTCTCATGACTCATGTGTACGATTTTCAGCTCTAGTGTACTAAGACAGTGGCCTTAAGCTTAGACCATACCTGTGGCCTTAAGCTACCTTAAATGATTATATTGTACAGAATCATGCTGTTTAGTTTTCAATATATTTTCTGGATATTTATGGGTGATACCTAATAATAATCGGTAGGCGTGTTAAAGTACAAATCGCAATTGGACGCTTGTCAACAATTTTTTCGAAATTAAATATTTTTTCAGCCGAATTTACTTCGCTTCAGAACCACTGCTAATTACTGTCATTTAAGTGTTAAATATTTACTATTTGACGCCTCCGTGGTCCAGTGGTTTAGAGCATGACTCTCGACTCCGTAAGTCGTGGGTACGATCCCCGCGTTGGAACAACAAAAAATGTTGTTTTCAAGTGTGGTTAGGAGAATGTCATTATCACTAGTTACGGTTGATTGGACATAGAGTTACATTTTATGGGGCATAAAGCATTTTCAGTAGGTAGAGCAGAAAGCTGCAAGTGCTAAAAGCCTTTAGAACTACATCAATACCCGAGCCCCCTTACTAATAAACACTGTATAAGCTTTGAATAGTTATACAATGTTTTGTCTCCTTCTATCGAATTAAAAATGTCACTTGTGTGACGTGAACAAAATACTGTATAACTATTCAAAGCTTATACAGTGTTTATTAGTAAGGGGGTAAAACTATTATAATTGTGTAAGCTTGTGAGGATGGATGGATGGATGTATGGATATGTTACTCTTTCAAGCAAAACTACTGAACGGATTTTGATGAAATTTAGTATGATAGTAGTTTAAGCTCTGTAATAAAACATAGACTAATTTTAATCCTAAGATGCAGTATACGAGGGCGTAACCGCGGGCAAATGCTAGTAATATTATAAAATCAAAAGTTTATACCTATGTATGGAGGTGTAGATATGTGGATGTTTGATAATCTGTCACGCAATAACTTCTGAACGGATTTTGACAAAATTTGGTAGGGGGAAGTCCCGTAACGCCGGACGGCACCTAGCGCCGGACACTCGTGCTATCTCGACAAACGTCAACGCGATCTATTCAAATATCGGTGAAAGGGGTGTGGGGGAACATATTAATACAGAATCCCGCGACGCGATTTGCCAGTGAGGTGCACAGCCGCCCACCGCGGCGGACCAGTGGTGGACAACTGTTTTTGGCGGGAAATCGTTGCGTCACGCAAATTTCAAGTGACTATTACTGCTATGGTTTTATCTTTAATTGTTTTTGTTATGTGTTAATAAAGGCAGTGTTCCATTATAATTATTATATCGTGAAAGTTTTTATGAAATATTTAAACAGTTTTAGTATGAAATAAGTAATTTTGGACATTTCCTGTCCCCTAGTTTCGGACACAAAAGTGTCCCTTACAACCGGACAGTTTATAGATTGGCTTTTTTATTCAGCATGTGTACGTATTATAATGATGATTGTTTGCTGTTTTACAAGACAGAAGGAGGTAGATGTTTGAAAACGGAAAAGACAAATAACCTAACCAAGAGCATGTGAAGATATGTCTAAGGAGGGTTCCGTAACAATAAACGCATAATATGTTTTTATTTCCAATTACTTCAAAAGTTACTGTCCGATTAGGTTCAAAATAATTTTCCTAAAGACTTTTTAGCATGATCTATCAGCATAGAAAATTGCAAGTTTCTAAGTCTTATAGTTTAGAAATGCCGGGGGGGGGACCAACTTATTAATCACTTTGGAGGCCGATTACTTGAAAATGGTTAATTTTATAAAAAAGTTATGTATGAAACCTTACCATTATTTTAAAATACCTATTTAACGATATTCCACACGATGCGGTAGAAAGAAAAAAAAATGATCCCCACTTCACATGAATGGAGAGCCACCCTTAGAATAAAAATTATTATTATTTTATGATGCCAAATTCGAGATCTATACACAATCTATAACTATACCAAATTTCATCAATTTATATTCATAATTACCGACGCTAGAAGCGCGGACAGACAGACAGACAGACAGACGGACGGACGGACAGGCCTTCCGGAATGTGGAGATACCTACATATTATGTGTTAGAAGCACAATATTCTAGAATGTTCGGCGCTTGGGGTTCGAAGTCCCGTCCAGTACTACCCGTCCGGTACTAGGTGCCAATGTCAAAGATTTAATTTATTCTTACCAAAACTTAATTAAAATTCCTAGATTATGTTTACGTTGAAGTTGTATTTTTGTTATTTGATTTTGATTAGTGTTTTGTTAAGTTAAGTAATTCATAAATAAATACATATTTCTCGATGTACTTTTGATTTTATTTCCTGAAAACCTTATGTGTCCGGCACTAAGGGACTTCCCCCTATAATAGTTTAAAATCGGCATTAACACAGGCTACTTTTTATCACAGCAAAATGTTCAGTTTCCTCGCGATTCTTTTTGTACGTACAAAGTCGTGGGCAGCATCCAGTGCACTATAATTGAATGGATTATCTGTTTACAATTTACAGTACAAGTTATATCAACATAGACTACTCCTCAGATACAAGTAAGAAGTTATACCAGTATAAAGTTAATTCTAATGATACCACGGATCATAATAGTGTAGATATGCCGTCCACGTAACTAGTACACATTCGAGATAGCATCTAAATACCCCAGCCCTCCGCAGACGCACGACTCCCATTTCACTTAATGAATATTTTAAAAGATTTATTTTAAAGCTAAACGTTTAACTAATGATGTGGACAGTTGGTGTAGACTGCAGTAAAGCACGGCATGCATCTAATTGTGGTCTAATTTAGGTGGAATATTCTGCAACTAACAGAGACCACCATAACAATTCTGAAGTTATAGTGGTATCTAATATTAGATACTAAATTAGTAGATAAGCGTAGACGCTAAGGCTTTGAGGTCCTATAAAAAGGCTGGTCTTTAAAAAAAGTTTCGATAGGTGTTTTAACTTTGAGGTGTCTGTGTGTGTGTAATGAACCGATTTTAATCAATTTTTAGAGTTCCGTACCTCGAAAGGAAAAAACGGAAGCCTTTTAGGATCACTTGTTGTCCGTCTGCCTGTCTGTCAAGACCCTTTTTCTCAGGAACGCGTGGAGGTATTAAGCTGGAATTTATATCAAATACTCAGGTCTACCTACTGTTCCTTGGAGCTGTGAAAAAATCAAACTTTTAAGCTAACGCAATCAAAATATACAGCCGTTTATGCCACAAATTTCCGCAAATTTTCGACACTCGCAAGGTTAAAACCTACAGGGTACCTACTTCCCGTGCACATAGAATCAATCACTCAAATTTGGTACGAAGCAACGTCATAAAGCACAGATACTGAAAAAAATTCTTAATTCGTAAATTTTCAGTCATATAATAAAAATATTTTTAATAATTCAAACTTAATACCCCTACTATCTAGTCAGGATTGTCGTGATGGGTGAACTTTTACATATATACCTACAGGTTTGTACGGAACCCTCGGTGCGCGAGTTCGACTCGCACTTGGCCGGTTTTTTGTTTGAAAGCTGACGTGATCGAGAGTGTTTATGCTGTAATTCATCATCATTAGCAAGCTCACTGATCGACAATTCAGAGGTTGCTATTTTTTTTGGAAAACATGTTAATATAATAATTATTATTATTATTCGGTGGACTAGGTCTTGCCTCACTACAGATCTAATAATAAATAGTGACTCTTGAAAAACTCATGGGTTAGACCCAAATCAAATTTCAAAATCACTACTCTACCACTGCAATACTTGGGCATTGCAGGGGTAGAGCAGGTGTTTCCAAGACAATCAGTTTGATCTGAATACTCATAAATCATGAATTCATTTGATTGGCTACTTAGATTTTACGGTTTTATACCAAACAGTCCAAAACCAGATGCATTTAATCTGAGAAACTAGGCTCTAGCTTGACTGATTTCCTAAAGATTAACGATTGTAAAACAAAGCTTATTTCTGAATTCATGTGTTCTGTGACCTAAGATTATATTCCACATTTTCAGAAAATTACAATGCAGATGTGAGGTTGTTTTGAATGGTTGAAACTATAATGAGTTATTGTCCCATACTTTCCTTGGAAAGTAGGCGCAAATTGAATATAATGGAGAAATTCGAGAGCATCTTGCATCGGAATAATGTTTGTGTAGCAGGTTGTAACATTGTACAGACGTAGGTGACGCTTGTACAACGTTAATTAACATTATTCCAATGCGAGCCCGCTTCCTGCGGAGCGACACGCTCCGCGTTCATTTTCAATACAATTGCGAGTTTTTAGACAATTTGCATGCAGCCCAGCCGAACAATGCCAGTCCAGTAATATCAGAATTAACCGGGAGTGGATTGTCGCGTACAATAAACAATACAAAACGGACCCGAGCAAAAACAAACTACGAGCGTCGCCAACAAGAAGAATAGGAAAATTGCTTTTGTTGAAAAAAAAATCTATTCGTTCGTGTCTCGAGACGAGCGCGCGCCTATAGTGCGTCTGCGGCGGACCAATGGCGCGCGGCGAGCGGCCCGCCCCCTGCGGCCGGCCAATCCGCGCGCCCCCGCACACGCAGCGGCGGTTTCCTTTTTTAAAAAGTTTCGCCTTCGACTTCCATCCGATTTCCCGCCTCGACTTCTAAGGTTGCGTAGAAAAAAATCGCAAATTTACTTGTCGGTACGCAAGTTTTTGCGCTGTAAATTATGATGTCGCCTGAAGTGGGCCCTCGTTCGCTGAACGCGGCGTTTTTTCCGTCGACGGCGGTGAGGCGGCCGCGGCCATATTTCGGTTTCGATTGAATTTTTATTGGAAGGGACGTGATCGTAATGAGCGATGCCTGGTGAGATGCATCCGAGTGATTCGCCACTTTCTTTGGCACGTTCCCACAGGCGCCGTTCTACAGTCGGCACACGCCGCGCCGCTCATTAGTGCCCGCACGCCGTCCGAACACCGCACTCCACAGTCCACAATCAACACAACACAATGCAAATGCCGGCATTTATTAATAAACTTAGCAATCAGACACCTCCTACATGTCAATTGTTCATTGACACCAGGATGTATCTTTTATTTACTTGATGAAACCGAACTTTAAATTTACTTTCGATTACCAAACACGTAGCGGCAACACATTTCTACTCATTCAATGAAGAAACACTTTTTTTCCTTTTTTTCTTACTGGCATAAAACATACAATATTGGGTTAATAGTTGTACCTACCAACGCTCCATAAACCACTTATGTTTGTCTGGAAGGTGAAAAAAAAAATTAAGTACCTACAACCTACTTCTACAAAACAAATTTGAACTTTTTTTAAACTTAAAAAGAGTGAATTCTCGTTAAGTAATCTAACCTAACATACCTAATACCTACATTAATATAAACCTCTAAACAAATTGTAAAAACGAACTGTTAAACTGTAAACCTACATCTGTCCTTTCAACTCCATAACATTAACAAGTGATAGAAATAACTAAAAATGTCACCTAAAAAGCTAACAAAAATATCAAGAACTTACTACACTGACACTTTCATGACTTCTAAACCTTATTCTATATTAATTCGCGGTTGTAAGTGAAGATAGAAAACTCTACGTTTTTATCTATTTTATAGATTTACTAGCGACCCGCCCCAGCTTCGCACGGGTACAATGTACCTTCCTCTTGAATTAGGTACTCTATCTATTGATAAAAACTGCATTAAACCCGTTGAATAGCTTAAAAGGTCTTAGCAAACAGACAGCGGAAGCAACGTCATTTTTAACCGACTGCGCGTCGCAAAGGAGTGTTTATCATCAAAAATCTGACTTCCTTATAATAGATCCCAATTGTTAAAGTCGCTATGTTCCCTAATAGAATGTTTTCTTTTTGAGCGTATCGACCACGCAACTATTTCAATGGTAGGTATAGTTAGTCAATAATAATATTCGATAACAAAAGTCACGATTACTGGACTTTCTTGTTTTTTCCCCTTTCAGTTTTTACGCAGACGGTTTTTTTATTAATTTATTTTTTTACAATTTAAATAATGAAAAGCTGAAGGTATTTAAGCTACTTTTGAAATTTTCGTTAGGTCTTTACTTAGGTCCATTATAAGCTTGCTGCGAATAGTACCAACCTAACCAATTTTTTTTGTTGTTAATGTGGTTTGCAGCAAAACTAAGTTTTTTTATCTTTATAGTATGAGAGCATCTAGAATAAATTGATTTAAGAAATACGCTTGAGTGATGAAGAATTTATGTAATTTGGGCTTATCTATATTACAATAAGGGTAATGGATATTTTGACATCCAAGACTTTTTCCCGTAGCCCGCCCGCGTAAATACAGCATCCCACGGGAACACATTACTTTTTCGGAATAAAGTCTAGGTAGCCTATGTTTGAATCCAGAGCTACCTTACCAAATTTCATTAAAATCCGTTCAGTAGTTTTTGCGTGAAATAGTTACAAACATCCTGAGATTTATTTTAACTAGCTTGTAGTTAAGTTTTCTCTTTTTTTTTAGTTTTTTTTTCTTTCTTTCTTTTAGCTTGAAAATAGTTTATTACTATGTTATCTGTTATTATTATTTATAATGAGGTTGAACATACAGAAGTAGATAAACCTTTTGTTTCCCTACTTAAATATGTGTACATTGTATATACCTAGCAGAAATGTTGCATTAAATCATGTTTTCAGGAAAAAGCTATTACAAAACATAACATTTACGAGCCAAAGAGCTTTGTAATAAAAGCTGCCTTCAGAAAAAATCAGATAAAGATACTGTTTATGAGACTCTAAAAATTCATTTTAAACGCATAACACTATTTAATACGCTTTTATGTATTCTTAAAAAGTATTTTTATAGTTGTTCAGTAGAATTTAAAAGGTTAGCTAAATTTAATTGTCTATTAATTTAATTTATCGGCAAATAATTTAAATTAGACCGGTGTAGCCCAAATTTAGGCTTTTTAAAATTCTATTGAAAACATAAAATAACTCTTCTAAAGTTTTGCACATATCGCGATTTCGATAACTTCGGCTTGACACTTGATATCTTTATTCTCTGCCAAAGTTATAGTAACTAGAAATTGATACAAATAAATAAAATTTAAGTGTCTGTTTGTAATTTTAAATTAACAGCTTTACACTTAATGCATACTTACCTATGATAGTAAGTACTTATACGGTACCTACACTAAACAAATCAAAATTTAAAATTGTTGTCTATCTGTATGTCTGTTTGTGGCTAACCTCTAAAATTTCTGGACCGATTTATACCGGATATTTACTGGAAAATGGAATAACTTAGGCTATGTTTTATCTTTTTTCCGTTCCGGGTTCTGTTTAAAAAATAGGTTTTCGTTTCCATTAGTTTCACACAAACGCAAAGGAAGTTCCGGGAACCAGCTATTATGATAATGATAATAATAACTACCTATGTATCTACGTATCTACTACCTACTTAATATCGTAATTGAAAGCATGTAGCAGCTATTATAATATAGAATTTTGTTCGTTACGAACTATCTATACAAATATAATAAAGTAGAAATATTAATTTGTTTACATGTTTGTTGGCATTGAATAGACTCCGAAACTTCTGGACCGTTTCTTATGAAATTTAGCACAGTGCCCGACTAGACCACGGGTAAAAGCATTTTAAATAAAAGTAAGACCTTCATCGAACTTGGTAGTTGGTAACTATTTTTTCTTAAAAGCTAGATGTAGAGCATTTATAAATAAAATATTCACAAGATATAGGTAAGCTAACTCATAATTATAAGCGAAATATATTATGCTTATAAGAAAGAAAAGAAGCGCAGTCACTATCTTCTTGAGCTTAGAAGGAGGTCTATGAAACTAAGAAAATAATTATTTTGACTAGCGCGAAAAATTTATTTAAGTTGTAGTTAACTAGCTTTTGCCCGCGTCTTAAGCCTCAGCCAGCGTAAATATAGTATCCCACGGAAATATTATATTTTTCGGGACAAAAAGTAGCCTGTGTGTTAATCCAGAGCCTATACTACTTTCACACTAAATTTCATCAAAATCCTTTCAGTAGTTTTTGCGTGAAAAGGTATCAAATATCCATCCATCCGTCCATACGCACTAAATTTTTACATAGTAGTAGGATTTTTCTTATATTCTTGGATACCAAAATTATATTAAAGATTTTATTGTTTGTTTGTTTGCATTGAATAAGCTCCGAAATTACTAGGCCGATATTGAATAGATCACGGGGAAGGTCAATGATATGTTTATACTTACACCTACTTTTTATCGCAACAAAATGTGCGATTCCTGGATTTCTTTGCTTATAAAAAAAACCATTTTTATAAGCAAAGAAATCCAGAATGTAATATTTTCAAAATATTAAACGTTCTGTATAAACCGTCCGTAACCTCTAACCTTTGCAGCTTTGTTATCTCGCTCTGAGGTTTTGTTAAAGCCTTTTTAGGCAACTCGTAGAATGTTAATATGAAGATTTGTACAAATTTGTTGTTTCGCTACATTTTTGGTTCACCGTTAAATGTTTATGTTACTTGATTCTTCTGAAATTGTTATGCAAAACGAAATATTTTAAACTTGACATCAAATTATTATTCAGAAATAATAATAAAAAAAAAAAAAACAAAAAGTCAGTAAAAATATCGCAGGTTTTCAGCTCTTAAGTCTCTGTATAACGCCAGTAACCTTGAGCGTCAAGACTCAAGTCCCATACTTATTTTGTAGGCGACAAGGGCGTATCGCGCCGAGAGAATTGAAAGCGGATAAAAAATAGCTATAAATATTTGAGCCAAAATTTGCAAAAACCAAAACGACCTTCCTCTGAGTCTTGCGTTACTTAAAATATTGAAACAATTTTCGCACTCGCGTGACCTATAGAAGAAGAGATAAATGTTTTAAATTTAATAAGGTGGACTTAGCATATTTTTAAATCAATATTTAAATAAAAATTTCATCTTATAAAAAGACAGTCCTCGGCGGAATATAATGCAGATTAACGTATATTTTTTTGGGAATTCGACCATAACTGAGAAAAAAGGTTTCAAAGAACTCCAATTTTCAGTTCTATCAGCGCACAACCCCCTTACATCATATGCATAGGCATATGAATTGGATGATAACAATTAACATCCGATCGGCATGACGCTAACTATTGGATCAGTTAGAACTGACTGTACAGATCGCGGCGCGTAAGTTGAGCCAAAATGCGCAGGTACAATTATGGATAAAAGTGTTGGACGAATAATTCGCGGTTGCTCGGGAATTCAAAAATCTTAAATGAAAGGCTGGATCGAACCGCTTTCCGATTAGCCTCTTCCCTGCGTCTTGGCACTCCCCACGTCGTCCCCCACCGCTGCGTTTGTGGCGCAAACGTGGACAGCCTTGGACACCACGGTCTATCCTGTCAGCGAAGCGCCGGCCGCATCTCCCGACATCACTGCCTAAACGACCCCATCCGTCGGGCTCTTGTCACCGCCGGAATACCAGCTGTGCTGGAACCCTCTGGCTTGGCGCGCGACGATGGCAAGAGACCAGATGGTATGACCCTGGTCCCTTGGAGAGTGAGACGGGCTCTTGTATGAGACGCAACTTGCGTCGATACACTTGCTCCGTCACATGTCCAGGGCACCTCGAGCACTGCAGGTGCGGCCGCCAATCAGGCGGAGAACCTCAAGCGGCGCAAATATGAGAACCTTAGTGGGGATCCCATATTTGAACCGTTTGGGGTTGAAACCCTAGGTTCATGGGGTCCGGGTGCGCACAAACTTTTTAGAGAGATTTCCAAAAAACTAATTGAGGCCACCCGAGACCCCAGAGCCGGCACCTATCTGGCCCAAAGAGTGAGTATCGCAATCCAGCGGGGAAACTCTTTGAGCCTTCTAGGTACTCTGCCTGGTGGGGACGACCTGGGAGATTTCTTTTACTGTAGCTTTTTAAGTTTTTCTAGTTTTAATGTTCTTTTTAGTTATTTTTTTTAAGAAGTTAGCTATAATATATTATGTATTATGAATATAATATCTAACGGTTGTTATAAAAAAAACTATTAAATTAAAATTAAATTAAATTAAATAACCTTTATTTCAGGCTGCATAGGCCCATACTATAAATACCTTACAGACTAACATACATATTAATTATATACTTAAAAACTACACTTTGTCACGTATAGACAGCGACGTGATGCGCGCTTCGTTCCGGAGCCTCCCCCGGAACCTTCGGTAAACCACACCCGTCGGCCAGAAATCCTCCACCTCGAAGGTCGATATTAGATGCGTCGGTACTCTCACCACAAAGGAACTGAAGTTGACCTTGTGGCGAGACTCCAGACGCTCGACCCTTAAGGCGAGGGACGTCTTCTTACGGATGTAGTCTACGACGTCCTCGACCTCCATCGACCAGTGCAAGCGTGAGACGTACAGCGGCGTCGCGGGTACTTCACACCGCAGGCGCAGCTCGGGTACGTAGGGTGCGGTGCCGCGGTGGTTGCGGGCGGCGGGCTTCTTCTTCTTTTTTCTCTCCACCAGTGTGAAGCCCTCCTCATCGCACCTCCTGCTCTCGTCCTTCCCAGATCGAGGAGGCTCAGCTTTGCGGCTTTCCGTAGCCTTGCGGCTCTCTGTGGCCTTGCGGCTCTCTTCCTCCCCTTTTGTCTTAGCCCGCAGGGGAGGTGCGGGGCCAGCGGCTACACTCGCAAAATTTCGCTGCTGAGTTTTCGATTTACTCAGCGTCGGCGTGACCCGGAGGGGAACGCATACGGCGGGGGCGGCGGCGATCGCCGACTCGACGGATTCCGCTGACACGCAAAACGATGTGTCAGCACGCGCGCCACCACGACGTGTGTTTACAAAGGCAGTTGAATGCTCGGGTGACCTACTTAATGAATTATTAAAATTTAATTTTAATAATTCATTACGCAAATCACGGATGGTAGATTCCGATGCATCCAATCTACCTCGCATCTCGTCCAGCTCTGCCTTCATGCTGTTGAAGTTTTTCAGCAGGCTGGAGACGTCGACGTGGTCCATCGTAACCACCGGCAGCTTGTGGAGATCTTTCGCCACAAAGGCCGGCACGTCGTCTGGATCCGTCTGCTTCAGCAGGGAGATGATATCCTGCACGCTTCGTTCGCCGCCATCTCTCCTCCGTGATGGCATGTTCGCGCTCTGGCCGAGCGTCTCGTACAGCAGCTGCTTGCCCATACAAATCTCTTCACTGCTGAAGGTTGACTTGCAGATCTGCATGATGCTGACCTCGTCCATAGTGTCGATGGCATGCTGGATGAATGCCAGCAACTCGTTTGCCACCAGCGCCATGACTGACGTGCAGCGGCAAATCAACCGCGCGATTCGCAAAAAAAAATAATTTTGCTTCGAGAGTGTATTACGGAGCGCGACCGATCTATAGCGCTCAACGCACGACAAAAAACTATTACATTAATTAAATCCATACTAATATTATTATAAAGACTGATTTCTTCACAATAAAAAATATATTGTTTACAAAGTGAATTTTTACACCATAACTTATAAACTTTCAAGGACATAGTTCAACTTACGCGCCACGATCTCTGCGTTTGTGGTGAACTTTAAATTGGATCAAGCCTGCAGGGTCATGCCGAGTGGAGGACAGGTAGCATGGTGTATACGGCCACTAGCAGCGAAGGCTGGTTCTCCTTCATAGGGAAGCCCTAGCCTGTATTATATCTAGGGATTTGATATTTAGGAGATGAAGGTCTTCAAAAGGTAAGTGATGAGTGAAGCCCATAGGAATGGAGTTATAGGAACCCCACTCCAATCATGGCTGCCAACTGTAAGTTAGTCGGTACTCAGTAGTATAAGGTAGTCGAGTAGGTGTCTATAAAATATTACACAAAAAATTGTGTTGATTTAATAAAAAAACGTCGCACTGGTTATTTCTAAGTCCTAAGAACTAAAATGGCTTTATTTAAAATAATTATTATTATATAATTAAAAATTCTTCTTAATAATGAAGCCCTAGCCTGTATAATATCTAGGGATTTGATATTATAGGAGATGAAGGTCTTCAAAAGGTAAGTGGTGAGTGAAGCCAATAGGAATGGAGTTATAGGAATCCCACTCCAATCATGGCTACCAACTGTAAGTTAGTCGGTACTCGGTAGTCGGTAGTATAAGGTAGTGGAGTGGGTATAGTTCGGTCAGTTTCATCTATAAAATATTACACAAAAAATTGTGTTGATTTATTAAAAACCTCGAACTGTATATTCCTAAGAACTAAAATGGCTTTATTTAAAATACGACAAAAAAGGCTATCACAAGATTAGATACCTTTTTATGGTTAAAGGTTATCACAAGATTATATATTTACAAATTGCTCAGATAACAAAGTTTATAAATCAATTTTCATCGAAAACACATATCATTTGCCTAATTAGATTGGGCGTTAAATCGCCAAACAAGCATTTATAATCTGTTCATTTAAAAATAATGCATAAAAAACACGTCAAAGATATTGTCAGGAGATACCGTCCGTTCGCGGGCTTCGAACAAAAAAACGCCCGAGGCGCTCCGTGACTTCTATTTTTTTTAATTCATATTATCGTCCCGCTAACCCCTTTAATTTTGTTTTTAAGTATGGGTATCGAAGGATAACGAATTCTTTGAGTTTAGTTGACTTGTGACACGTTTTTGGATGAAACTTTTAATGTAAGTGATAAAATAGTTAAATAACGTGTGGGTAATTCATAACATTATTGATCATTTAAATTACTGCTACCGTTAGAATTTACTATTTGGTAGTACCTAACCATAAGCTTAAAACTTAAGCTGAGACTATAGTGCCCAGTAGTTCAGCATGGTTATCTCGACCACCATAAAAATTCGTTTTGTCTACATAAGAGTAGACACACTGACAGTTGAGACAGACATGGACAAAATGACAGCTTTCCTTCAGTCTGCCATTTTGTCTATTCATCTGCAGAAAGGAATAATTTCTAGGGCGGTTATGTTAAGCGCTTACCTACCAGAAACCTTACAGTAACTTTTAATAATGTATTAAAAATACCATAAATCGTAAACTATTAATGTAATGGAAGAGAGTTAATAGTGTGCTATAAAAGTAATCGCCATCACATTAAGGAGTAAGTTACAAACCCACGTAAACTGGAAACAAAACCAAGAATATGGAATATCCATATTGCCTATGAATATGTTCGCATAATGTTAACGAGATCAGGCTCAGGCCATATCTACTGCATAATAATATTGTAAGAGTGTGTATGTATAGTGTACAGTCAATAAAATAATAATATCTATGGACGCTTCACACCACGTCAATCTGATCCCGTGGTAAGTTCTCGAAGAACTAGTGTTACGGGTACTAGACAACGGAAATATATTTAATACTTTTATACTATACACATATTTAAGATTTTTATTATATTATACACATATTTAATACACACCCATGACCCATTAACACAGAAAAACTTTTTGTTCCTTCGGCGGGATTCGAACCCGCGACTCCCGGCTTGAGCACCAACACGCTCAACCAACTGAGCCACAGAGGTCGTCAAAATGTTTAGTAGATTCATATACCCTGGTAAGAGCCCCGTGGCCTAGTGGGTGGACCGTTTGGTTCGCCCTCGAGAGAGTGCAGGTCTGAATCCCAGGTTGTGGCGTGTACCAATGAGACTTTTTCAGATCTCAAGTACATTATATGGACGCTCTAACGGTGAAGGATAACATCGTAAGGAAACCCGCACATGCTTGGCCCTAGACGTATTGACCAGTCATTCCTCTGGACTAGGCTGACTGTGTTGTGAGAATGCCGTATGTGCTTGGGCAACCATACGACATTTAAAAAAAAAACCGACTGTCCCAGGCACTACAGTATTTCAAGAGTGGTTACTTCGCTCGGAGAATACTGTAGAGTAAATTATCCATTAACGGATGAAAAGGTCTAAGTTTTTATACCCTCGATACTCGCAAATTGTAAAGGCTAGGCGACTGATTTTTATTATTTATTCTTATTATCAAAAAATCATAAAACATGTGTTTACTTATTTTCTTTTAGGACTACATGTACAAAGTCCCAAGCCGAAATACTCATTTAATATTCTTCTCCATACAAAACTTTAGTACTCCTTTTTACCCATTAAAAATTGAATTTTAGAATATTTTTAATTAGAGTTTTAGTAAATCATGCCAAATCAATGCAATATCATGAAATTCCAAACAGATCTGACCACAAACGAATAAAGTTATAAACAAATTTTGATACCTCTTTTTACCCCTTTAGGGGGTGAATTTCGCAACATGCCTTGTTAGTGGACTGAGGACTCATATGTTGCAAAAGGAAGCCACGGTCCAATTAACGGTCCAATTATTACGTTTCTAGCTTCGGTAGTTTTGCTTCGGCGTTCATGAAAACGAATACGACGAAAAAAAAAATACTTACATTCATCCCTTTAGGGGTTGAATATCAAAAAATTATGAAACACATGTTTACTTATTTTCTTTTAAGACTACATTTACAAAGTTCAAAGCCGAAACGGTCATTTGATATTTTTCCCCATACAAAGTTTTGTACCCGTTTTTACCCCTTAAAATATCGAATTTTAGTAATTTAAGAACTAGAATTTTAGTTAATCATGCCAAAGATTACGAAATTTCAAACAGATCTGACCACAAACAAAAAAGTTACATACAAACGTTTATACCCCTTTTTACCTCTTTAGGGGGTGAATCCTACTACGTAGCTGTTTATCTGTTCCTCTTTATTTAATCTGTGCTATGGTAAACTTATGAAAAAGCGGATGTCAAAGACGTAGGTAAAAGCTAGTGACTAGTAAGTAATATTTTGCATTTAATAAGGTACATGCGCGTGGCCAGCGGCGAGATAGATCCCGAGATTCGCGATGTGAGCGCTCGTCGGTATGAAATTATTGGCAAGAACGGTTCGTGTGCGATTCCCGTGCAATTCGTGTGCGATTCCCGTGCGATTCGCGTGCGATTCGTCCGTGAGCTAATGCAGCAACGGTTGTGAGATAAATCTGTGAGATTACTTCTACATTTATTATTTGCATAGTTATTTCAGAAAATATATTTACTGGATTTTTTATAGATATAGCAGTACCGTAGTATCTACTAGCGTTGATTTCGATTTTCCGCAGCTGTCAGAGGCAAATTACTTACTATACCTATAAGGTTCGGTAAAATATATTCGTTCAGACAGAAAAACAATTGTTTTATAACGCATTTCAAATATCACTTGAAAAGTGCGATTTTCAAAAAAACTTATGTGCATATAAATATTAATAGTCTTGCATCGAATTTAAATAAAAACGTTAAATAGTAATCAATTATCTAAAGTTCACACAGGCAAGTGACAGCATTGCAAAATTGTAATTAGCAATCGCCAAGTCTCATCATTGTATCAGATAGTAATATATTACATAAAACATCTATATCCTACGTAATGTATGTTAACATAGTCCTGAGCTTTTAAAATTCGAAAATTGTGGAGCAAGTGTCCTTTTAATTGCTATAATAAAAGGTTAGCACATAATAAAGTAGATAAATGAAAAAGTCAAAGGCTGTTACCCAAAAAATCGCATTTAGTTAATATAAATTTAGAGCTCGGAGTTTCATCTTGAAAATATGTTAATCTATATTTAAAATACATAAAAATTTAACGAACATCTTGCGCTTTTATCAGAGATTCGATTGTGATAACGTTAAGTAGTGTAAATATTTATAAGTTCCTGTTGTGATCGAAATTCAGTCGTAAAAATGTGATTATTCAAACTAAATTACTGTAAGCTTTTCTGTTTTTGTGTTGCGTAAAATGCAAAGGGCGGTTTATGGCGATTGACAAATTTTGAAATTGTATCAGCACTTATAGAGAAAACTGCTGCAGAAAAGCGGTAATTTTCTTAAAAATAAGCACATAATACCGCACTATTTTGCTTACTTAGAGTCAGATGACTGTTTTGCCTATTAGGTATTCGCTAAAATACGGGGTCATTCAACTAAAGAGTTCAAATATTATAAATATCGTCTGCCCGCGGCCGGGGCGGGCCGGGACACCTGTGCGATTTAAACATTCTCCCACTTCGATATATCATATGATCACCTCTGTTATTAACTAGAAATTAATCATCAGTTAGCTCGAATGTTCACGCCTAGGTTGTGATTAACACAGCTCGTTTTATATGTACTCATGTGAAATATATAAAATATGTGACTGATTTAGATAATATTTGAAATATGTTTTAATAAGATATAAACTGTGAAAATATATTTTATTGTTCAGATATACATAAAGTTATCTACTTAGCATAGCATATTTTCATTATCTTTATATTATATATTATATAAAATTTCTATGCGTGTAACTAAACAAAAAAAAGTTTTTGAAGAAATTTTGTGCGTGTGTTGAAAATGGTTAAGATTCGTACAATTTGGTAGACTAGATGATATTTTTTTATAAGTAAAAATGAACAAGTAAAAATATTTTATGCCCAACAAAGACGACCTCTGTGGCTCAGTGGTTCAGCGCTTTGGTGCTCAAGCCGGGAGTCGCGGGTTAGAATCCTGCCGAAGGAACAAAAAGTTTTTCTGTGTTCCTGGGTCATGGATGTGTATTAAATATGTGTATAATATTATAATAAAAATTTAAAATATATGTATAGTATAAAAAAAAAAATGTGTATTAAAAATACTTCCCGTTTTCTGGTACCTGTAACACAAGTTTTTCGGATACTTAGCTCGGGCCAGATTGACGTGGTGTGAATGTGAATAGACATTATTATTATTAAAGTGGGTACGGGTGACGGGACATTTAGTTTACAATAAATTATACTCCGATTCCGCTTGGTAATCGCCTATTAAGTGACGAATAGCTTATTCGGTAGGTTTGTCGCTGCTTAGGTACTTTACACTGAGCGACAGAGACAACTTCCGGATAATATAGATATGACTTATTAGGTGACTAGCCGTTGCCCACGGCTCCACCCGCGTAAATATAGTATCCCTCGGGAACATTGTATTTTTCGGGATAAAAATGATCCTGTTTTAATCCAGGGCCCAATCTACTACTCTACCGAATAACATCAAAATCCGTTCAGTAGCTTTTGCGTGAAAGAGGAGCAAACATCCATTCATGCATCCATCCATCCATACATCCTCACAAACTTTCACATTTATAATATTAGTAGGATTGTGAAACAGGCTCTTAAGCTTAATACTTTTTTGCTTACCGTATTCTCTGCATACTTAAATCTGCATTTGCAGTAGCTGGCCATACTTAAGCGAACACAAGTTACATACTCCATAATTACTGCAAGTTATAACATCGGTGTAACACCCATACAATGTGAAAGGTATTGCATAAATAAACTAATAAATAAATAATACCGCATATAATAACAAGCCCCAACTGAATAATGGTGGCCACGAGGCAGATTTACATTAAATTTCGTCCATAAAGGCTCCATGTTTTTTTGGTTCTTCTTAACCACTATAATCAATACTTTCGGTCTATACTTAAGTTCTCGAATATTCGAAATTTCTTCGTGAAATTCCTGCGTCGGTTATCTGTTTTCTTTTAAAGAAATTTTGAGAAATTAATCCTTTAGTTACAGAGATTATAATATTAGCTAGGTTTAGGCATTTGTTATTCAGGAGTACAAATAAGTTTCCGCCGTTTTTTAACACAAATTAAATATTTATTATAGAAGAACGGTAATATAAATTTATTTAAAATATTGCCCATTAGTTGCAACCACTTTTTCCCATCTCTCAGGCAGCATTCGAATCCCACGTCTGAAGAACTCCTTGTCTTTTGAGGCTATCCACAAATCAACCCAATTTTTGGTATCCTCATAAGATGTGAACCGCTGCGCCGTCAGAGCATGTGCCATGGACCGGAACAGGTGATAATCGGACGGTGCAATGTCTGGTGAATACGGCGGGTGGGGTAACACTTCCCAATCAAGTGTTTCCAAGTACTTTTTCACGGGAGCCGCAACATGTGGACGAGCATTGTCATGCAGAAGAATAATTTTTTCGTGTCTAGAATAGTATTGAGGGCGTTTTTCCTTCAAAGCTCGGCTCAATCTCATCAATTGTGTTCGATAGAGGGCTCCAGTAATTGTTTCGCTCGGATTAAGCAACTCATAATACACTACACCTAGCTGATCCCACCAAATACACAGCATAAGTTTTTTTCCGTGAATATTCGGTTTTGCTGTTGATGTTGACGCGTGGCCAGGTAATCCCCATGATTTTCTTCTTTTTGGATTGTCATAATGTATCCACTTCTCATCACCAGTTACGATACGATGTAAAAATCCCTTTTTTTATGTCTAGCTAGCAGTACTTCACTTAGGCATAATCGGCGTTCAATATCTCTCGGCTTTAATTCGTACGGAACCCAATTTCCTTGTTTATGAATCATTCCTAATGATTTTAAACGATGTGAGACTGCTTGCTGAGTGACTTCTAATGTTAGAGCAAGTTCTTTTTGTGTTTGGGATGAATCTTCCTCCAATAATTCCTCCAATTCTGCATCCTCGTAAATTTTTGGCCTTCCACTGCGATCTTTGTCTTCTACGTCGAAATCACCGTTTTTAAACTTTTGAAACCACTCTCGACACGTTCTCTCACTCAAAGCACCCTCACCATATGCTTCTACGAGCAATTGATGCGCCTCAGCAGCAGATTTCTTTAAATTAAAGAAGTAAACTAATATTTCCCGCAAATGACGCTTACTTGGCTCAAATTTTGACATTTTAAACTTATAAAAATTATATTTTACCAATATAAAATCAATAATATTAATAGGTTATGTTGTTCTTGAATGTCCAAACTATTTTTTAAGCCGGTTATCATCTGCGAAAGCTAACCGAAACTCCGTGCCGCGCCATCTACAATAAAACGGCGGAAACTTATTTGTACTCCAATACTTTTATGGAGTTCTGTTGACAAAAACAAATTGGGAGTTATTACAAATTTTGGTGCTCATAAAGGTTAGAATTATGAACTCCTATCACAGTAACAATATTACTGTTCTCCTATTTACCTATTGACATCATGATGACTAAAACGACAGATAAAAAGAGGAACAGATAAACAGCTACCTGATACAGACTACAGTACAAGTTAGCTTTCGATTTGATTGTACTAGGTACTACAAGCATACGGTGTGTACACGACTGTGTAGAAAAATTGTGGGCCGTTAAAGGGGACGTCATAATTTTCAAATTTGGATCGTTTTACGAAAGCTGTTCCTCTATACCTTCGTAAATATAAAAAAAGAAATGACGTACAGACTTACAGAGTAAACGTGGCAGAAGCGAAACATCATTCATTATTTAAAATCCAAAAATACTCTCATCGTGCATGAAGAACAATCATTAAATAAAAATTATAAAAAAAAAAAAGATGAAAATATTTTGTGTAACGGAGATTCGAACCCGAGACCAATTGGTCATCAACGTGAAATTCAAGCACAAAATATGTAACTGCGTTACGCGTATCTGACATTAGTATTCGAAATCACTCATATCTTATTGTTATTTGTATTACACGACCAAAAAAAATAATAATTTAAAAAATTTAAAAACCTGACTGCGTAAAAAGTGAAGCAAACTAAGTAGTACATAATGAAAAACTGAAAAGAAAAAAACAAGCACTTAGATGTCCGGTGGTCTAGAATTCTATAGTATATTATTGAATGAATACTATTGAAGAAAATAAAATATAATCTATTATTGGAACATAACAACTAAACAGTTAGGATCCATTGAAAAATTAGATTGGCTGTCGAATAATGGATCCCGACTGTTCAGTTGTTATGTTCCAATAATAGATTATATTTTATTTTCTTCAATAGTATTCATTCAATAATATACTATAGAATTCTAGACCACCGGACATCTAAGTGCTTGTTTTTTTCTTTTCAGTTTTTCATTATGTACTACTTAGTTTGCTTCACTTTTTACGCAGTCAGGTTTTTAAATTTTTTAAATTATTATTTTTTATTTTATACTTTTTAGTTATGAGTACCTAGCTAGCTATTTACCAGGCTGGATTTCCTATCAGCATCAATACTATATCACAATTGCACTGGAATGTGAAAATGGTTGTTACGCAACTTTAAATCGATATAGATCCTAAACGGTCAGTCAAATCGAAAAATGGTGAGAGAAAACTAACAATGATTTTTAAATACCTATTCAACGATACCCCACTTGATATAGTTTGTTGACTTTCATTTTTTTCATTTTCACAATATGGCGTCCAGTAGTCGCCATATTGAATTTTCACTAACGTCATGTCTTTAGTGACACTCCCCGGACTAAGAGGAATCGATTGACGTGTGAATCATTAAAATCGGCCCAGGCGTTTGGTCTCTATAGTGCTTCATAATACATACATACATACATACATACATACATAGGCTGATAAACACATTAACACTCCTTTGCGTTGCGCAGTCGGGTAAAAAAAGCCAATTTTAGGCTCTACCAGCCGTTTGGCTGTAGCGCTTTTGTGCGTGCGTGACAGAAAATGTGTAAGTGAAACTTATATAATATAGACGGGGTTTAATATCGTCAACTTCGGTCGGACATAAAAAAGGTGGGCGCCATAGTCATCGCTTGACAGCCACAGAAATTCGAGGCAGCGGTAGCGCAGTTGCGAGCAAAAGCTAGTTTTATTAGTATAAAAAGCTCCTAACAATGTTGCAGAAATATTTAATGTCCTCTTTTTGTAGCGATATCAATATTAATTCATTCCAGATTTCATGGATTTTTAATTAAACCTAAACCGGCGCTGCTCCGACAGAAAAAACGTAAGAATCGATACGACAAGTGACGAGACCGACACCGGCGGTGACGAAACTCACGCAAAAACTACCTAATGGCATACCGGCCAAGCAAATTGCTCGTATTTACTTTCTTGTCATACGCGTGTACAGATTTCAGAGCGCATCCTGTCGGAGTCGGCTTTTTATTTTGTACCCGAGCTGAATAATCGATTAAAAGGCATGCTAATGAAAATATCGGTCTAGGATGCCAGCGTTCAAAGGGTTCGGTGAGGACTGAGGACTTTATCCGTCGAGGGCATGTCTTTGGTCGGCCGCGATCTAGATGGCCGCGACGCGCCGCGGCGATCCTATCACAAACGCGCGCGACAATTGCTAACCGCGGCGCCGACCGACGGTGCTGCGAATTATTCAAGCCCATCCCTATTATAACAATCGTTGACATACCAATTTCACACATACATCACTAGCTATCGTGAATTTCGAGCATCTTAATTATTTACCGGCCCTTCGCGAGATTTATTCGTTCGGTATAGAACAGAGAGCGAGTGAGTTAATCTAGATCGTAGAATATACATCACGAAATGTTTTTAATCCGAATAGACTTTGCTTTTTCCTTTGCGTAAATTTTTTTTTGCTGCTTTTCCAGTGTCATCGAGTAATATTACATATACTTGCAGCACAGCCTATAGAACTATTACCTACAGTCGTCCAACGGACACGTCTAGACAGAGCAATCGTGCGGGGCGTGCGGGGTGAGAGAGGGGCGGTAGCGAGCCCAAGCTGCCATACACTCGCTTGGGACACGTCAGCCGGGGTTGACGCTTTTTAATTTGATTGTTATAAGTGGTTTGCGACAATGTTTCGTTTGAGTTGTATGTAGGTACTTATTTACAATGGTCAATTATATGAACAGCTAAAGAAGATTAATTTTAATACAAAACCATGCGCCTGTTTCCCGTCAGAATTTTTAATAAAATTGTATCTACGTATGAGAATTTACTAACTACATCGTCAAATTCAACAATCGCAATCTAAAAACTAGTAAATCCAAATGTCGAAAATACCTTTCAGTTTCGCATTTGTAGCTTTTGCAGGGTTCGTAAATATCCGATATTTATAATAAATATCAAAATATCAGATATCTTTGATTATATATATCCGATATTTTTGATTTTTTGATATTTTCAAAATTACATACAAATCTCATAGGTACTCTGATATGTTTTTTCGTAATAGTTGAATCGAAATAATTTGTATGTCTGATAATTTGAAGATAGGGAAGTAAAATTAAACTCATTTATTTATTATTGATATTAAAAGTTTTCAAATCAATTAAAAATCAACGATAGATACTTTTGAGTATCAATTTAAATAAACCATAAAACCATAAAATGACTTTTGTTTATAACCAGAAGAAAAAAAAGTGTATTAATTTTATCAGTCGAATTAATTTGACACATGGTATAAATGGTATAACAATAGTATAATAACAAACAAGGAATTTTCTTCCGAAAAACAGGGGGTCACGTGGGTGTCATATGCCGTAACCGTTACAAGCCGCGTCGACGGCTATGATTAGTTAATGTCGTGTCAAATAGCAAGTTTTTGATGACCTAGGCTTGTGAAACTCTCGGAAAATAAGACCTGTGTTGATGTAAGATTTTTTACATTTAAAACATTCTTTTACATTTTTAAATATAAATATCAATTTTGATATAATATATCAAGCATAAATATAAATTGATATATATCATGATATATATACGATATATATCAATTGATATATATCATGCTAACCCTGAGCTTTTGTACACGCATTTGTATTTTTTATAATAAAACTCTTCATTAATACTTCTATATATATTTTTTTTTTGTTTTATTCCTAGTACTCTACATACACATACTACGAATACCTACACAAAATGTAGAACAGATTATAATAAAACACATTATTGTGACAACCCTGCAGCAATGACGAATACCTACACAAAAGCGGCATTTCGCGCGACTTCAAACGCGTTGGACCACTGTATCTCTTTATTACACTGTGCTTGCAGTGTGTTGAGTGCGAGTTTTTGTCACTACCTACTCGTCGTGAAGAAGTTAACTACAATTTGTATGGCTGATAGCATACGGTAGGTAATAAGAGCGGGTTTAGGCAGGTGAATTTTTCACATAAATTTTGAGGTTATGTGAAAAAGTGTAAATACAAAAGTTGTATATATTTTTATTACCTACAACTTTGCCATTTGACTTTTTTCAATAGGACATGTAATTTTGCCGGAAATCGAGATAAGCCGTTTTCTACCCTTAAAAACTCACCCCCTTAACTTTCCGACCTCAAATCGCCCGTAAATTATTTTAACCGACTTCCCAAAAAAGGAGGCGGTTATACGTTCGACTGTATATATATATATATATATTTTTGTATGTTCAACGATTACGATTACTCCGCCGCCTGTGGACCGATTTTCAAAATTTTTTCTGTGATGTTTAGGGAGTAGGGTAAATACGCTAATTGTCGGCCACTTACGGATTTTCTAACTTTAGATCGCTCCGGATCCATCAGTTTGAAACGAAAGCATAGCTTGTTATACGGTTTTAGACAGGTTGATAAATCTATTTTATATTTATAGGTATATGGTTGACTTTTCTACTAAAGGGAAAAAGTATTAAGGTTTAAATGCGTCGAAAACGAAAAAACCTTAAAGTCGGCCGTTCACGGCCCAATGGTCGGTCGCGTTTTTCCCAAATGTCGGCCGGGCATAGCGTGTAACCTCTTATAATATTATTAAATTATAATAATACATAATTCAATTTTGAGACAGCTAGTTTGATAAATAAATTAAAAAATGACTATCCAGTACCTACACAAACAATGAAAAATACAAAAATGATCAGCCTGTACAGTAGCATTCGATTCTTAAGCTGGCCGACATTACGATCTTTAATATTTCCAAAGTCGGCCCCTGTTTCGTATAGCTCATTTCTCAAGATTCAGCTTATACCACCCCGGCCGGTATTTAGCGATTGAACGTAAAATATATTTATTAACATAAAAGCATTACAAATTTTACTATTAAGACAATGGAATTCGTAGTATTGGACTTTATAAAACATACTGCATTTACCTTAAGTCGGCCCCGGCCGAGATTCCGATTTTCAGTCGAAACTGGTATTCTAATGGCGGCCCCCTATTTTTCCCTAAAACCAATTCGCAAAACATTGAAAAAACTATGTCAAAATATAGTAAAAATACCTTTTTAGTGATAGCAAAGCTAAAAACCAAAAAAAGAAATGTCTTACCGTTGTAATATCAATCCCCGAATCGTCGGTATTCACAGCAAGTAAGCTGCTTTGACTACGAACTTCAATGCTTCAACGGCGCTATCGCTACTGACGCTCAGTGTGCGAAGAGCAAGTGACGTAATCGGATAGTAACGGTTTGCACTTAAAGAGTATGAACTAAGCTTGCAATTTCAGTGGCAAAATTACCACTGAATTACCTTTTGAATGAATGCAAGCTGAAAATGTGCAGACGGCCGAGGATTGGAGGGGGGCCGACGTTTGGCGTATTTACCCTAATCCCAAATTGGTCCTTTTGATATCAAAGTGGTGACCTGATGATGGGATCCATGAGGAATCGAGGGAACTCCTCGAAATTTATATGGACACATAATATGGTGATTTCAACTTTTTCTGAAGTAGTTTAAGCATATGCTACCAAAAAGTAAGAGTAAGATTTTGCTCCAAGGTATACCCTGGATCCAAAAGTACAGAACAGAACTCCTGACTCCTTATAGATACATGTTTGGGGATTTCGGCGTTGTTTAAAGAACTGCAAGCATATTATGCCACCCTGTCAGTTAGAGTAATCATCATCATCATCATCACCACTATCACACCATACATCATCAGATTATGATGATATAAAATGTACTCGGAGATCTTTGAACATTACTCTGCCGTTTATGGACCTATTTGCAAAATTATTTTGTTGTTGTAAAGGGTTTAATTCGAAATTGGTCCTTTAGTCACTAAAGTGGAAACCTGATGATGCAATCCATGAGGAATCGAGGGAACTCCTCGAAATTTATATCCCCAGATATAGTGATTTTGACTTTTACTGAAGTTACACAAGCATATGCTACCAAATAATAAGATTTTGTACCAAGGTATATCCTGGATCCAAAAGCACTGAACAGAACTCCTCAGTCTTTAAAGATATGCGTTTGGAAATTTCGGCATTCGGCAAGAACTGCAAGCATACCGATTTCAAAATTAAGAAGATTGAGTAGAGAAATAGTAAAAATTTTAGCCGAATTTGAAAGGGGAATTATTTAGAGATTAAGTTTTATTTCATACTTTTTTGTGTATTTTTACTTTAGAAGTCGGTTAAATTTTTTGTTTAAAAATAATAATTCCTTTTATTTTTGTTATATTCCCTTCCTTTTCCAATGTGTTTTTTTTTGTTTCAAAACTTATCGACACTGGTGTACTACGATGCCATACAAATTGTACTTCTTCGCGACGAATGACAAAATATCGCACTAAACAGTAGATAATAAATTTAAAGCGAAAGTACGTTAGTAATATATATTCTTTGGCGAAAGTTTAAGTGGAGCAACATAATCAAAATAACTCATTTTCTTTCTCAGCGACTGTCCACTGGATATAACAATAAAAATCCTACAAATAACCATTAGGAAGATGTCACGAAGAAGAGACATACACTTGAAACGATTTTGTTTTTGTGCACCATTTCTCAGAGTTCTTAGCCAAGTTGTCACGTACCGAGTACCGAGTGAGAACGTACCAACTGAAGCTAGAATGGTCCATTCAACTGATGATAAGAATATACACAGGGAAACCAGCTAAACTAAAAAGTCCAGAATAAGTAAACCTTCCTTTTCGTGTATATCTACTGCAAGGGAAGGTCAGAATATTGTGGCGCTTTCAACAGAAATGCAAGGTACAAGCAAGTCTACAATCTACATGCGTAAGATTTTCGTTACTAGCTATGGTTTTTTGGAATTGTCCAATTTATAATACTTCATATTGAAGAAGGCGCTATCAAACAAGTTTAACGGCTACCGAATTTATTTGAAAAGCGGCAAAAATATTTTATTATGTTTGTTCGTGTTTGTAATCTTTAATCACGATCTGATAAAATAATATTATCGGGTTGAGACTTTATGGATGCTTTAAAACTTGATGATGTAAAGAAAAATAAATAACTGCATACTATTAAAAAGCAATTACCTTATAGTTTAGCATAGAATTTCAAAATCTCTTTGCTCAAGGTTAAATCATATTTAAGCATAATCTATTTTAAGTTAGGATATGTCACCCTACATATAATACTCGTGCGAGTACACCCTCACAAGGCTAGGATCCTATCTATCCTATATAGATCCAGATTTATCCTATATAGATCAAAGGTGCATCACACCATTAGTTACAAACTAACGGTACTTTCCGGTATTTTTTTTTTGTTATTCAATAAATGGTGTTCTGAAAAACTGTATGAAAGTTTACAGAAGTAGTAGTATAATAAAAATCAATATATTTCAAAGAAACTGAGGATTGTTTGAAGCACTATTGTGAGTTGTAATAACGTGCCATACAAAAATCGTACAAGCAGGTTTGCTACAAAATGCATTCCAATTACCACAAAATTTCTGATACCTATCTCCGGACTCCGGAGTTTGCGCGTTCATATTCATAGTAGCCATATTAAATCTTATTGTATTTAACTAGCATTAATGGCTCGCGACTTTAAATAATGTTTTAAACTTTTATCCCCTATTTTTACTCCCTTGGTGGTTGAATTTTGAAAAAATCCTCAGTGTAGCCTACACTGAGGATTTTTAGGAGGAGGAGGAGGAGGACTACATATGAGAAATATTTGTGAAAAAATTCAAATTTCTAGCCTTAGGGGTTTGGACTGTGCGTTTATACATCAGTCAATCAGCTTTGCCTTCTATATATTATAATGTCTCCGAAAATCAATTACGGATACTTCGGGCACATGATCCACTCTTATATATTTACATTTAAGCAAAAAATCATCTCATGTATGGGTGGCTCTCCGCAAAACGAAGACTCGCATTATAAAGAAAAAAAAAATGTTGAATATGACAATTATTTTTCTGCTTAAGCGTTTTTACATGAGCAGTAGATCATGTGCCCAAAATATCCGTAATTGTTTTAACCGAACCTTATATTATAATACGAGTAGATAAAGTAAACTAATTATGTAAGTTTTTGACACTAATGTTGTAAAAAAGTATTCCAATTTTTTTTGTGACTTTGATGCGTTTAATTTTAAAACTACACATAAAATTTTTATTTCTTTTTACTTTTATCAAGTTGCAATAATTCCCATCTAATGTTTAAAAAAACTAAAATTTTACATGTAGGTAAATACCCAATTCTACATGGTTAATATACCATGATTGCAATCTCATTGTACAAATAATGTGTGTTCAAAACAGGCTTTCATTCAAAAATGGAAGGCGGTACAATTTACGTTTCGTCTGATCGTATGATAACAGAACTAGACTTTCCTCATACTAAAGTTTTTTACATTAAATGTTATGCTTGTCATTCAGGTAAAAATGTCAGCTATGTATTCATGCAGCCTCATATAGGTACCTATTCCATACATAACCTATCTAAAATAAGTAATAACTAAGTTTGTATTATTATTAGTTACATTATACATAAAGCAATATAATACTGCTTAAGTATCCAAATTCCAATATTAGGATTCCAAAACTTATACTTAACTAGCTGTTGCCCGCGGCTCCACCCGCGTAAATACAGTATCCCTCGGGAACACTGTACTTTTTCGGGATAAAAATTATCCTATGTCCTTTGATCCTTTCCCACTCAAAGTATGTCTGTATCCAATTTCATCAAAATTGGTTTAGCGATTAAAGTGTGAAGAGGTATCAGACAGACAGACAGACACACTTTCGCATTTATAATATTAGTATAGATTTATTCATAGAATGATATTGACGAATCAGATCTTAGTATCCTTGACTAGATAAAGTTGAGCTACGTCCACAGTCCACACACAACCTATTAAATGAAATGTTAAATGTCATCTAGGTAGGTCTGATAAGCTGGAGTCATGATTCCCGAGGATGTCCCGTTTCTGGGAAGGGGTAAAATGCCGTCACGTGCGCACGCATCAGATAGCGACGCCGACGTCGGGGAACATTCGCCGACAACTGGGAATGTTTGCCGACACCAAGGGAGTGGACTACACCAAGGAAAATTACGCCGACATCAAGGGAAATTTTTGACGACAGTATATATACAGCGTGTCCCGACAGCTATATCGGAGCCTTTAGTGGTAAAAAATATGGAATTTTTTATCGAAAAATTACCTCTCAAATTTTATTTTTCTCTCACGTTTGTAAAATGTTATTTTTTGGTAACCAAGACCCGGGCTCTCGTACTAATTCGACCACCACTACTCATGTAAATGTCCTAGGAACATAAAGAAGATCTCATTTGATAGATAAATATGTGGACAATAACTCACAGTTGAAATGTTTTAATTTTCACAAAGTTTGAACAAAAAAAAAACAAAAAAAGGTGATTAAAAAAAATATACACTTTTTCTTTGGTGTATTTTTTAAATTATTTGCTTTTTGTGAAAAATCTAGGCCGTTAACATGCTTGTTTTTTGTTCTTAACGATAGAAGAGAACATTTGCTAAAATAAAATAAAAATGCAATAGTTTAGAAGTTATAACAATTTGTTGGTATCATCTCAGGCAGGAGGCCAGCCAGTCGTCTTTTTCAAATTGTTATAACGCGCGCGATAATATTTTTTTTTTTTCGTGTAAGACTAACAAACATCCATACATATATCCATCCTCATAAACTTTCACATGCCTATATAATAGTAGTAGGAAGCAGGATAATTAATGGACCTTTAGGTACACGATTTGTTTAGTCTACCTATTCAAATATTTCTCTTACAGTCCTCCTGAATTATTTTGATCTGGATTACGGGGTAAGTATTTTTTGCTCGTGTTAAAACTTTGTAAGGTACATAACGTTTATTACAATTGATGGACCACAAGATGATTCAAAACTCGACTCGATATTAGCAAAAACTGACCCAGAAACGAGAGCATTGGTGGCCAACATTTTATTCGAAAGTTTATAAATCAAATCATATTTCGATACCAAAAAGCGTTCTGCCGAGACCGCCGGGCGCGCCGCGTGGCGCGCATTCCCGCCTTTTTGCCTGACTTCCAAAAAGGAGGAGGTTATATATTCGACCCTTGGATATTTTTGCCTGACGTATTTATTGCGACTGATGCATGGGCCAGGAGATAGCAGATTTGACAACGATTCCCAGCACTTCGATATACTATTGTATCAGTCGTCGTGACTTTTTATCGGGTGTCTTCGATATTCGCGCTAGAATTTCATAAAGGTGGATTTATGATCGACCGACCCGACGCGCGACGTTAGGTTAGGAACTGGAGTTAGGACATGCCTGATTTAGAACAATATTTATATTCCCTTACAGTTAGCGGAAAATAATTTTATCATTTATGGTACTTTATTATATAAAAATAACTAATACGAAGCTTTTACCAGAACATGAAACTTGAGAATTGAGATACATACAAATAAATAAGTATATTTTTACGAAAACTAGAACCCGACTACGGAAATTACATAGCCTATATTACCCGGGGTACTTTTACGAACCTATTAACACCTACGTCCTACATACATATATAGACTGCCAAAACTATTACCTATCCTTTTAGCTTCGCCGTAGTTGGGTAATTAGGCATACATGAACATTCATCAGTGAACATACAGTAACCGATGTATTACAATATTTTAGTAACATGGATGACTGCAGCCTAATAAAAAAATCGCTACTCGCGATCCATTGTACATTTGCGTACTTATTCCGTACCAAATCCAATCTGAAATTTAAATACGGAATATTTCATCGAGTTATTATTTCAATATTGCTAGCGTTTTGTTATTGCATTCTTGTCCACAATAGCATTTCGATAGCCAAAGCGGCTGAATAAATTGCATAAATATTTATCAGCACGCATTATGCCACCGAGGCATCTCCGAGGCAAAACGAATACAACCGAATACAAGATTCTGAATCGCCATAATTGTTTTTGTGGCGAAATGTTATCGAGGGCGGCGCACACCACCGGTGCCACTTTTCTGGCCGAATCGATTCACTTTCGTGTTCTAGTTTTTCTCGAAGCCGGTCAATAAAGCACGATAATTAGCGAGGACCGGAGTGAACAGGAATTGCAGTTCCTACTGGTCAAATAAACTGGGAGGATCGAGGTTTTTTGATTCCCATGTTGAATGATCGGATATTTGTACAAATGAATGTACCGAAAATGGTGGTGTTTTATGTCATGGTTAGCTACACTAATGAGGTAGATATTTCGGGCATTCAAATGTATTGACGAATTTTTTAGTGGAACAGTGATTTACAATTATTTGTAGTTAAAGGAACGTTAATGTAATGCTTTATGCTACCTACATCTTTAAATGGGCTACAGAATTATAAAAAAGTAATGTACTCTAGTCAAAACTATTGTTTAGACTAGGTAAGTAGGTAGGTAACAAGTTAGCAAATTAGCGAGACAATTTTGCCGACAAAAATGGTGAGGCGGTTTGGAAAGCGACTAGCGACGAAAATCGTCACGTGTAAATTTTCCATGACCTACCTAGCACATCAGTAGATACCTAAGTGACTATAGATAATAATCTATAGCCACTTAGTTATAATAATCTATAGTCACTTAGGTATCTACTGATATGCTAGGTTAGTCATGGAAAATTTACACGGGACGATTTTCGTCGCCTCACCATTTTTGTTGGCAAAATTGTCTTACTAAGTTGCTAACTTGCTACCTAGCCGAATGGCCATTTAAACCGTTGACTTTTAGCTGCTAAATCTTACGGTTTTAGTCACACGTGTAATTACCAAATTAAGGATATATAAGGTTCGGTAAAATCAACTACGGATATTTTAGGCATATGATCTGCTGCTTAGTAAAGACGTATAAGCAAAAAAATAATTGTCATACTCGAAAAAAATTTTTTACCTTTATATGGGCGAGTTTGCGTTTTGCGGAGCGTCACCCATACAAGAGATGATTTTTTACTTTGAGCATGACAGTTATTTTTTTGCCTAAACGTCTTTACATAAGCAGTGGATCATGTGCCCGAAGTATCCGTAGTTGATTTTCGGAGACCTTATATAATATTATATCTGCCGCTCAAACTGTTGATGCCACTAAAAAGTTTAAGTTAATACTAAAGTAAACATCAGCATCTTAATTTATTATGTTATTGTTTTAGGAATAGTCTCTACTGCTTCCACGAAATTACATTGGGCACCGCACGTACCAACATTATAGTAATAAACGCAGTAGGCACACGCAGTATCAAGTTTCATTCAACAGAACATGTTTACGGGTGCACGGGCTGATGGGCTGAAAAACTTGGTCACAAGCAGTAATAAAGATACACGGAGGTGTGTACATTTCTACAAAACGTGATGCGTACTTACATACATACATACATACATACATACGCATACATATAATCGCGCCTCTTTCCCGAAGGGGTAGGCAGAGACCACTTCTTTCCACTTGCTACGATCCTTACATAACTTTTTTCGCTTCGTCCACTTTCATTCTTACCATCCATTCCTCCTCTTACATTCAACGTAGCGAAGCGGCTCTCGATGGTCCGCTTTTCGCCTCCATACTTATGCATGCATGCATACTTACATTTTAAATACCGGCAATGCACTAGTGAGCGGTGGGTGCCCTTTGGCAAGCTCTATGTCGCTTTTACTATCAGGCTATCAGTCTGTTCGTGTGACTCCTTCGTGCGAATCTTTTTACGGAAAAACTAAGAATAATCCGTAAGGGCTAATTCACACCGAAACTAAATGATACGAGACGCTGCATTTTTTAATATATCTATTCAATTAGAACTTTATTTGTTACACAAGATACAAATCAAATCAAATCAAATCAAATCATTTATTGCAAGAATGTGGTGGTATACATGAGGTCTTACAAAGTTACAAATCAAATAGATCCTACATTCTGCCATCAGAATGGCGTGTGCAATTATTAACATGCCAGATGCGTAAATTTATTAATATAATTAAGCCACAAATCTTAATAAACTCTTAACAAATTAAACATTTAAATATAATTAGTAAAAATACAAATGTCATAGGCAATAAGAAATTAATTTTAATAATTAATGTCAAAAAAAAATGTATGTAACAATTAAAAAATAAAAAGAAGACAAAGAAACATAACTTGACAAGTCAAAAAAATACTGAATAGGTAGGTATGTAAGTACGTTTAAATTCTAGCGTGTCACATAGGTACGTGGCATCCCAATACAATCTAACGAACATATTGTGTACAATATTTTATTATGAATTCACAAATTTACGTGTTTACTAAAAGTTATAAGATTTACAAACTATAAAGGGCGAAAAACGTAGCTCACTGGCGAAACCATTCGTCCCGCTGTTTCACATTTTCCTCCATAACACAATGTGCATTATAATACAGGTATAGTAATATTCTATATTTAATAGTATTTAATATATTATACTATAGATCTTTTATTATAGGATTTTTATTATTATTACAGCACCCAAAGGCAAAAGTAAAAACGTGTGTGAAGCAATCATTTAACATTTTCACCATTGACACGTGGTGTATACATTGAAGGTAGGTAATAGTTTTATTAACCTATAAAATATCATGAGATAATATTATGATTGTCTTGTACCTACTGAAAGCATTTCAATTTTTTTTTTCAGCATCCAAAAATATAATATATTATGGTGAAACAAAGAGAAGATATTGTCAACAATTTGTATTAATAATAAATCATTATAAAATTGTTAGTTAGTGTAGTTCAACATAATATTGTCATTATTAAGTTTGAATATAATGAAAATGTCAATAAGTGCATAAATAAGTCAAAATCTATAAAATCTTTATGATAATATGTTAAAAAACAATTTTTATTCAGCAATTTCAATAGTGTCAGGAATTAAAATATAATCAAAACAAATTTCATATGCGATTTCAGCAAAAACATAGGTCATACAGAATAGTTAATGTCATAGTATATTAGTCATTTAAAAATTCTTTAAGGTTATAGTATGATTTCTCTATTAACAATTTTTTTAATTCTCTTATGGAGTGTTTTTTTGATAGTAGTTTAATATGTGCCGGCACCTTATTATAAATCTTTACACACATTGCATATGCATTATTTAAGTATAAATTTGTTTTAGGTGTTTTGTCTATGATTAGTCTATTTGAATTTCTGAAATATTTTATAGGTATCTTATCTACTAATTGAGTAAAAATGTGATTGTTGTCAATTACAAATTTAAAAATTTCCAAAATGTACATGCTTGTTAAAGTCAATATATTATATTGTTTAAATATAGGCTTACATGATTCGTATGGTGGAATCTTAGCTATGGCACGGAGACATTTTTTTTGTACAATAAATGCTTTATCTATGTGTGTGGAATTTCCCCAAATTACGAGTCCATAGCGCAAGACTGACGAAACATAGCCATGATAGGCCATCATTGCAGTCTGAATACTTACTGTCCACGCTAATGTGCGTAAGACAAATACAAATCTGTTTAGTTTAGAACACACTTTTTCTATGTGTGCATGCCAGTTACAATATTTATCAATTTGTATGCCTAAAAATAAGTTCTCATCTACTTGGTCTATAATTTCATCTTTATATCCTAATTTAAGTTGTAAAGGGTTTTTATTGTAGCTTCTAAATTGTATATATCTAGTTTTATTAAGATTGATTTTCAGATTATTAGATGTAAGCCATTGAATTATTTGTTCAAGTATTAGATTGATGTCAGATTCGATTTTATTCATGTCTGATTTATTATTATATTTAAATAGAATTGATATGTCATCTGCAAATAATGTCAATTTATAATTAGTCTTTATTGGAATGTCATTGATATAAAGTAAGAATAATAAAGGACCTAGAACTGAGCCTTGTGGGACTCCAAATTCATTTAATAGGCTTTTGGATTTACTGTTAACTAATTCTTTATTTATGTTGATATGCTCTATAACCGTGTATTGTGTCCTATTTTCAATAAATGACTTAATCCAGTTAAGCGCAGGTCCCCTTATTCCCATTCTGCTTAATTTTTCGAGTAATAGTTTATGAGACACAAAATCAAATGCCTTAGTCATATCTATAAATGTAACTATACAATGGTCCTTGTCATCAATACTGTTAATAATTTGATTAGTTATATTAAAGCAAGCTTGTTGTGTAGATTTATTTTTCTGAAATCCGTACTGTTCATTTTTTAATAAGTTGAATTTATTTACAAATGTAAGAGTTCGAATGCACCGCGCTGCACAGCGAATGTGTAGTTTAAGTGTATGATTTATGAAACGTGTATTCTTTTTATGTATTGAATTTTTTTTTTTTTAATGAAATATGGGGGCAAACGAGCAAACGGGTCACCTGATGGAAAGCAACTTCCGTCGCCCATGGACACTCGCAGCATCAGAAGAGCTGCAAGTGCGTTGCCGGCCTTTTAAGAGGGAATAGTGTAATAGGGGAGGGTAGGGAAGGGAATAGGGTAGGGGATTGGGCCTCCGGGAAAATCACTCACTCGGCGAAACACAGCGCAAACGCTGTTTCACGCCGATTTTCTGTGAGCCCGTGGTATTTCTCCGGTCGAGCCGGCCCATTCGTGCCGAATTATGGCTCTACCACGTGGTACAATAAAGTTCAATTTTAAATAGTTATTTTAAAAATGCAGTGCCACGTCGCGTCGTGTCGCGTATCGTCGTGGTATGAACTGACCCTAATAGCTTAAAATGTTTTGTCGAACGAAGAGCCCAGCTAACAATGTCTCGTCTGATTGGACGAAACTTGTATAAGGCGACACATTCTTAGGGTCGAACCACACGTGCCACAACCATACCACACGCGACAAAATGTGGTCAAGCTGTGGTTAGTTGGTTACATGTGAAATATGAATAGTGTCGCTTCAGACCTTGTGGCATTGTCGTCGTCCTTTTAAACTGAAGGTAAATTTTGCTAAATAAAATCTACATTATTAACAATATCAAGTCCCGGATCCCGATACGCTAAAACTGTCAAACTGGTATTCTCGTAAACGTTAGCAGCGTGAAACGCGTCCTGATTGGTCCAAACGTCACAAAATCAGTTTATGATAACAAGTCGCTTCACATAAAATACAGTCAAAGTAAAATGAAAGTCTACTTTAAATACGAGAATTGAGGTTCTGGTGGCGTCCACTGTGGGACATAGGTAGGCCTCCCCCATAAATTTCCAGTGCGACCGGTCGCTCGCGGCCTGTGTCCACCGACTCCCTGCGACTTTTCTCAGGTCGTCAGTCCACTGTCTGTGCACTGTGGTAAAATGTCGATGTTTGTTATGACTTATGAGTTAGGTACCATTATAAATATTCGGTATTACACGTGGTCGATAATTAGTACAAAATGTGGTACAATATCAAACAGTTCCTGCTTGACAAGTTTCTAAACATTTTCCTTTGCAGCCTTAAAACATTTAAACACAAAGGAAATGATCGCAGCGACCGCAGACATGGTTGAACTATTTACACGTGAGTGTATGTGTGCCATATGATTTTCATCCTACGACTGGTCGAACGGCAACTTGTTCGATAGTACGTGTTATGCATTATCAATCCAACTAATATTACAAATATGAAAGTTTGTGAGTATGGATAGATGGATGTATGGATGGATGTTTATTACTCTTTCACGCAAAAACTACAGAACGGATTTTGATGAAATGTGGTGTGGTAGTAGTTTAGGCTCTAGATTAAAACATAGGCTCCTTTTTATCCCAGAAAAGTATAGTATTCCCGCGGGATACTCGATAGTATATTTATGCGGGCAAAGTATATTAACACCCGAACACGAATTGTGGTTGTGGTCGTCGAGTTTTTGTGGCACATGTGGGAAGACCCTTAGCGAAAATCGTCGACATGTTCGCGCGGCGTGACCCTGCGATTTCCCGAAGGATTGTAGTATTGTGGGACGCGGGCATACATCAACTCTGCCCTATCCGTCCCTCCGTCCGGCGCCCCGCTGATCGCCGCACAAATTTACGAGCGCCTCCGTACATTTCCCATGTCGATATCCCAGTACCAGGTGAGACAAAAAGACAACTGCGTGCCTTGTAAAAGAATTTACATAAACGTCCATCATGAACTGAATCTGTGTGTAAAGGAAACAATGCCTTCTTTTAGGGTGATTTATTTAGTGAGGGCAAATTGTATTGATGATTTTAAGCTAGTCTACTCGCTACAGTTCTTAATTATAATACGTTTTTGAACTATATAAGTTATCTATACTTAGTAGTGCGTCCTGACTTATGTAGTCTCATTTAGATCTAGACGTTACTTTTAGTTTACCTCCTGCTAAAACTATTGTAAGTGTATTCTACACTTACAATAGTGTTAGCACAATAGTGTTTTTCACTTTTACACTAGTACCTATTATAAAAAGGAACGTTTTGTTTGTTTACAGATGTTTGTTTGTTTGCAATGAATGGTATCCGAAACTACTGGATCTACTTTGATGGAATTTGCAAAATGGATGGATGGAAAACATCTAGATATCTGATGGCGAGGCCGCGCTATCGTCATCGTACTATCTTTTCTCGCAGTATTCAGCTTTTTCGTGCCTATTATATTCATCAAATCAATACCAGTTACTAGTGGCGAAGGCTGGTTCTCCTTCATAAGCTCTGGTCTGTGTAGGTAAGGATTTGGATCTTCAAAAGGTAAATGGTAATTAAAGCCGATAGGAATGGAGTTATAGGAACCTTACCCTGATCACCAAACAATGAATTCCAGTTACCCTGATCACCAGATCTAAGTCCAGCGAGCGCAGACGTATGACGATGGTATGTGCGAATATTCACAATAACGTCCAGATCTCGCGATTCCAACACGAATAAATATTCCTTTTATTCCAATTTGTCAAGTGAGCCACTCTCAACGGCGACTTATCTCCCGAGTAAGCTCCCGCCAAAACAATGCAGCGGTATCGTTAAAAAACGTGGTCGGATACAGCATTTATCATCGTTGATTAAATACCATTGTTTTGTACTGGCCGAGGGAGTCCTCGCTTCTTGCTCCTTTTGCTCAGCCCGGCATTATGGTTGTTCGGAGACAATAAGTCTGTTAAATTGGCAGTCTATACCTCTCTACGTATATTATATCCACGAACGCGTGTTCGCTTGCTCGATACATTCTCCGTTGGCTTTAATTTAAGGATTTTAATTTTATAATTTCAAGCACTAGAAATCGCCCTGTAGTCAAAATTCGCCCTTAATCTAACTAATATTTTATAGAGGAAGGTTTGTTTGTTAACATTGAATAGAGTCTTCAAGAAAGGCGGAACCGATTTGGCTGAAAATTGGTGGGGAGGTATCCTAAAACCAGGAGAAGGTAATAGGATACTTTTTATCCCGTTCCCGAGGGACTCAAAACTCGAGAATGGCTGAACCGATTTGGCTAATTTTGGTCTTGAAATTAAATTGTGGTAGTTTAGGGAAGGTCTAAACGGTGAGAAATATTGGAAAAGGTGTAGGTTGTAGGAGTACGTGTAGATGTAGGAGTAGGACGTAGCTGTAGGTTGTAGGTGTAGTTATTTATTCATTCCAGTTCATATTTAAGACAGAACAACGTGACAGATAGTAATTAATATTTATTTTAAGTTACACTTGATAAAAGTTATGTTGCCTTTTAGGTTATAAAAAAATGTAAATGTAAAAAAACTATACTGAAAGTTTTTGTTTCGCGTACTAATAATATAAGGATGATGTTGCAAATAAACTGATATTATTAATATCCAATTGTTTAAGGCAGAAGATATAGCTTTTTTGGAGGCAATACAGTAGACCCCTTACTAATAATCGCTGTATAAGCTTTGAATAGTTATACAGTGTTTTGTTCACGTCACACAAGTGACATTTTTAATTCGATAGAAGGAGACAAAACACTGTATAACCACAGCGTAATAAAGATACAGTGGGGCAACGCGTTTGAAGTCGCGCGAAATGCCGCTTTTGTGTAGGTACCTATTCGTCATTGCTGCAGGGTTGTCACAATAATGTGTTTTAATATAATCTGTTCTACATTTTGTGTATTCGTAGTATGTGTATGTAGAGTACTAGGAATAATAATATAATAATAATAATAATAATATCTATGGACGCTTCACACCACGTCAATCTGGCCCCGTGCTAAGTATCCGAAGAACTTGTGTTACGGGTACCAGACAACGGAAATATATTTAATATTTTTATACTATACACATAGTTAAGATTTTTATTATATTATACACATATTTAATACACATCCATGACCCAGGAACACAGAAAAACTTTTTGTTCCTTCGGCGGGATTTGAACCCGCGACCCCCGGCGTGAGCACCAACACGCTCAACCAACTGAGCCACAGAGGTCGTCAAATAAAACAAAAAAATATCAGGAATAAAACAAAAAAATATATATAGAAGTATTATTGAAGAGTTTTATTATAAAAAATACAAATGCGTATACAAAAGCTCAGGGTTCGCATGATATAGGTATATCAATTGATATAATTATATCGGATATATATCAATTGATATTTAAGCTTGATATAATTATATCAAAATTGATATTTATATTTAAAAATGTAAAATAATGTTTTAACTGTAAAAAATCTTACATCAAGTCATAGTCTAAATACACAGGTCTTATTTCCCGAGAGTTTCACAAGCCTAGGTCATCAAAAACTTGCTATTTGACACGACATTAACTAATCATAGCCGTTGACGCGGCTTGTAACTTAGGCTTATGACACCCACGTTAACCTCTGTTTTTCGGAAGAAAATTTCTTGTTTGTTATTATACTATTGTTATACCATTTATACCATGTGTCAAATTAAATCGACTGATAAAATTAATACACTTTTTTTTTCTTCTGGTTATAAACAAAAGTAATTTTATGGATTTAAGGCTTAAATTGATACTCAAAAGTATCTATCCTTGATTTTTAATTTATTTGAAAACTTTGAATATCAATACTAAACCACATAATAGGTTGGGGAAAAAGTCTTTTCGCATTATAGTATGTATGAACTTGTCATAAAATATCTTGGGCTATACCAATTGTATCTGGCTGATTTTGGTATCATTAAAAAGTTTTAATTTTACAGAAGACAATTCCAAATTCAAATTAGGTAAATTTGAGATTTTCATTTGTTTTTCTTATTGTTAAAATGAGTGATTCTTATGAAGAATTTCGATACATTTTAAAATTTTATTACAAAAAAGGTAAAAATGCAACACAAGCCGCGAAAAAAATTTGTGATGTTTATGGACCTAATGCAGTATCTGTAAGAGTAGCGCAGATTTGGTTTAAGCGTTTTCAATCCGGAAATTTTGATATCAAAGATGCACGTCGCTCTGGTCGCCCTGTTACGGACAAAACTGTTGCCATTTTTGAAAAAGTGGAGCAAGATCGGCATATTAGTAGTTACGATGTAGCTGAAGAACTGGGGATTGACCACAAAACGGTTTTGGCGCATTTGAAAAAAGCTGGGTACACAAAAAAGCTATTTGGGTGCCTCATGAGCTCACTGAAAGAAACCTAATGAACCGTGTACTCATTTGTGATTCTTTATTACGACGTAATGAAACCGAACCATTTTTGAAGAAGCTGATAACTGGTGATGAAAAGTGGATCACGTACGACAAGAACGTGCGAAAAAGATCGTGGTCAAAGGCCGGTCAGGCTTCACAGACTGTGGCGAAACCCGGGTTAACTCGCAACAAGGTGATGCTGTGTGTGTGGTGGGATTGGAAGGGCATTATTCATTATGAGCTGTTACCGCCAGGCAGGACCATCAATTCTGAACTGTACTGCGAACAACTGATGAGATTAAAGCAAGAAGTTGAGAGAAAGCGGCCGGAATTAATCAACAGAAGGGGTGTGGTTTTTCACCATGATAACGCTAGACCTCACACATCTTTAGCCACTCAGAAAAAATTACGGGAGTTTGGCTGGGAGGTGTTAATGCATCCGCCGTATAGTCCTGACCTTGCACCTTCAGATTTCCACCTGTTTCGGTCGCTGCAGAATTCCTTAGGCAGTGTCAGGTTGACATCACAAGAGGACTGCCAAAACCACTTGTCGCAGTTTTTTCATCAGAAGCCCCAAAAATTTTATAGCAATGGGATCATGTACCTACCAACAAGATGGCAAAAAGTTATCGAACAAAATGGCACCTATATACTTTAGTCACTTGTAAATAAACTTTATAAAAAAACCTTTTGAATTTTTATATAAAATGCGAAGAAACTTTTTCCCCAACCTAATATAACAATCAAATTAAAAAGCGTCAACCCGGGCTGACATGTCCCAAGCGAGTGTATGGCAGCTTGGGCTCGCTACCGCCCCTCTCTCACCCCGCACGATTGCTCTGTCTAGACGTGTCCGTTGGACGACTGTAAGTTCCATAGGCTGTGGTATAACTATTCAAAGCTTATACAGCGATTATTAGTAAGGGGGTAGGTATACAAGGAGAACTATAATTACGATGTAGAGTCCTTTACATTGCAAGCTAGAATTTACTTGTTGTCATAATTTAGTTTCTTCATACAAAACCGTTTGTTACCTACTTACTGCGTTTTAAACTTTTTTATTTTTTATTAAGCTATTTTTTAGCTTTTTTCTCAACCTAGAATCTGATGAAGAATAACTTTACCTGTCAATTGTAATATTAGTCCCGTTATCAGTGTTTTCTGCTCGGTAGGTCACAGTACTTTGAACACGTATGTTACATCTAGATCTTGTAGATATATGTTAGAGGAACTTATTGTACGTGCTATGTACCGGCGGCACATCAAAGTATTGTTATCTTCAAATTTCACAGAACTTGGTAGACTGAACGGCAAAACCCACGCTTTTCGCGAACATTATTTCCTCATGTTTTATAACATCCTCCGTATATTTTTATGGTAAAGAAAAAACGAGTCGAATCATCTGATTTATAAAATAGATAGATATTCGCATTTCGCAACACAACTAGATTAAGTATGATAGAATTAAGTATGTTAGGCTACTTATTTTTCCTATTCATAATACTTATGTTAGTATAGATAACTTCAATTTATAACTAGTTTTTAACGCGGTTCTGCCCGCATAAGTATAGCATCCGGTGTCCCACAGGAATACTGTACTTTTTCGGGATAAAAAGTAGCCATGTTTTAATCCAGAGGGGAAATTCTGCTAAATAAAGCCAGCATTAATACAATTACAATCAAGTCCCGGTACGCTTATACACCCAACCCAATAGGTGTTTTTATGAACGTTAAACAACTTAAAACGCGCTCTGATTGGTCGAAACGTCATAAAATCCGTTCACGGAAAAAACCGTTAGATTGTAATAAAACTAGTGAGATTGTCAAATATTGATAGACTTCCGACGCGAATGTGCTGCCTATAATTTAACACATTATTTTTCGTTAGATTATAAACATATAGTTATTAATCTTTCGACATATTTTTACAGTCTCATTAGTTATTTTACAATCTTTTGGTTTTTACAATTTTACGGTAACATACATATTTGAAAAATATTTTAAACGTTGTCTAAATAGTTTCGGTTTTGTATACAGTGCCTAAGAGAAGATACAATGCCTAAATTTCATATTACTCAGTGAGAGATGACCCTAGTCCCTAAGGATAGGCTATACCTACCCTCAGAATACAGAAAAATACAGAATGAGTGTTCGATCACATTTGTATGCAGCGCACTGTGTCCAAAACCATGGCGAAATACCGCCCCACCCGCTCTTTTTAATCTTTACTCTTTACACTTACAAAACAAATCGCGTTGTTATATTACGACAATTAGGTATTCAAGTTTCAACAAAAATTAATTGAAAAAAAGTTAGGTAAAATATTCCGTTATTCTGTGGCAACATATTATGTGTGGATAACCATTCCAATTTGGAGTGGTTGTGACGGCCTCACTTTCAAGCGTGTTGACGGTTTCTGGATTTTTCTCTAATTCTGTGTACCTACCGCACATTTGACATTTTTTTTTTCATAAAAACCTACGCTATCTTGAGACTGATTTAGTTGTGGAAAGTAAACACTTTACATTACTTAAGCTGTCCTCAGTTTACGAGTGGAGGCTTTTTGCCTCGACATGTCTCATCTATAATATACATTATACAGGTCAAGAGGCCGACAAAGAATGCGGTTTAATAAAAATGTAACGCACATGCGGCTGAGTCGGTCATGCGGCATCATAACGGTTAATTAATTAATTAATTAACAACAATTAATCGCCCTTGGTTTTGCATCACTAGGCTTTCTACAGAAACACTTTTTACCGCCATAACTGCCGCGGCCGTCGGCGTAGAATTGTCATAGTCGCCGACATTTTTTTCAATTGCCAATAATTTTGTTAGTTAATTAGAAATGTCTAGCGTAGTATTTTATTTTTTAACATAAATAATGTGTAACATAATGTCATGGGACACTTGTCCCAACTTACCTGTCCGGTAGCTATGGTACTTGTCCGGTGTAGTATTCGGGTATACGACCCCGGCTTCCCTAGCTATTACTGTCCTATCCCTTGCCCTCCAGAGCGGTAATACATTTCCTATTTCCCACTCTAACTTACCAATCTTCCTTTCCACACCACCTATCCTTTCCTTTCCTTATTTCCACCAATCCGTGGGAACGCAATGGATAATCATAAAAATAATTTTATTATCCAAAATGGCGGCGATGTGGTTCGCCACCCATCACGTCTCATTTTCGCTATGTTGGATGTAAGAGGAGGAATGGATGGTAAAAATGAAAGTGAATGAAGCGAAACAAGTATGTAAGGATCGTAGCAAGTGGAAAGAAGTGGTATCTGCCTACCCCTACGGGAAAAAGGTGTGATTATATGTATGTATGTATGTAATTTACCTTGGATATGTGCAGGTTAAACTGAACGTAATCTAAACTAGCTGTTGCCCGCGGCTCCACATGCGTAAATTACGGTATCGCAAAGGAACACTGTACTTTTTCGGGATAAAAAGAAGCCTATGTTTTAATCCAGAGCCTAAGCTACTACCATACCTAATTTCATCGAATTAAGTTCAGTAACTTTTGCGAGAAAGTGTAACAAACATCCATTCATCTATCTTCACAAACTTTCACATTTTTAATACTAGCTGTTTTCCGCGGCTCCACCCGCGTAAATATACTATCGAGTATCCCGCGGGAACACTGTACTTTTCCGGGATAAAAAGTAGCAAATTTTTTAATCCAGAGCCTAATCTACAATTCTATACCAAATTTCATCAAAATCCGTTCAGAAGTTTTTGCGTGAAAGAGGAACAATCATCCATCCATCCATACATCCTCACAAACTTTTTTAATATTGTAGGAACTGGATGCCTTCGTAGTTGGTACCATGCCCATGAACCATTTCTTAGCTACGTCATTCAGCAGCATTACCAATAAATAAATTAGCATGAGCCAAAACCACTGAACCCGATCTAATGCTAGCCATACACGTATGGGTATATCTGACAGGCGTATATGTTGTACAACTGTTCAGGTTCGCACATTACTCAGCTCAAACTTACCTGACACGTACAACTGTGCAGGCAAATCTGGCAGACGTACACCCTTACGTGTATAGCTAGCTTTAAATCTTTAAACGGCCAAATTGGGCAAGCTATGACGAGACGTTGACGGATCGGCCGCTGTCAGTGAGCTGTCAGCCGAGCGAAGTCCGAGGCAGTCAGGGCTCATTAATAACTGGATAGTGTCACTGATGCGAGATAGGCTACCTGTGTTCCAACATCCAACCGGTCTCAATAGGTACCTATTTTTATTAGTTTTTTGTATGCACAATCATTTTTATTTATGAGTGCTTTGGAATTCTTTAAATTCTTTGATACAATGTTGGGTTCTATGCTGTGGTCCTTAGTTTTATAAGTTCGTCAACTACTTACCTATGCATACCTGTAAGCAGATAGCTCCATTCTAATATGTACATTCTTTTAGTTACACAATTTACAGTTTTCATAAGTAAAATATTTTAAAAAATCTAGCTCGCTTGTCTTTTGAACACGAGGAAGACATTACATTAATAACATTAATTAGTTCCTACAACTCTGTTGATTTTATTGGATTTTACAAAGTGGACAGCGTTTTAGATATGATTTTATTAAACTTTAACTGCGAAATTTTTCGCTCACTCCGCTCGCTCTTTATACAAGGAACAGCTATTTCTTTTGAGTGTGAATAGACATTTAAATTAGAGTATACGGTCATGGACTAATAGTTTTGTCCATGATACAGGTAAAGTAGAATCTGTTTTGTTACATTTTAAATGATATTAAACGATAAGTAAAAAATGTAACTTATATATTATTTTCTCATTTTCAACGTATTTTAGTTACTCGAAAAAGTCTGTTCATATGTCCCCGGGTCTAAACTCTAATTCTCTTAAATCTGGGGTTTCACGCGTCTTAAGTCCTATTTGTCAAATTATACAGATGGCAATTGGCAACCCTACATGATACCTCATAGAAATCAGGTTGCAAGCAATTCATCAATATCTATAATACTTTCATATTCGCTAGAGCCATAAGCTACGTGGGGTTTTTAAATAGTTTTTAATGATTTTACAATGATTAATGATGAACAAAAATAAGCACTTGTTGTTACGCATAACATTATGTTACGTCATAACTTTTGTCTTCTTTGTAACTTATCTTCCGTGCCTACCTAATGCCTACTCATATATATCATATTAGTTTGTAATGTAAGATAAATAATGTTATATTATTTTAATAGGCTACACGACTACATCTAAAATATTTAGTTTCATTAATGTACTCAGAAAATTTGAGGCATTACTACTTCGTAAATGTAAAAAATTATAATATTTTATTTATAGTTTAGTAATTAGAGACATCTAAAAAGTACAAAAAAATTAATTATTTTTTTGCTAAATTAGTAAACAAAACCTACATCATTAGTTTACTTATATCATATACAAAAACTTTTATTATGACATGTATGAACTTAAACGCACAAATATAGGAGATATTTACAAATATGTTCCCGCGGCCATATACTTCATACACTTTAACATGGACGTGACGTCATATCTACGTACGACTTTAGTATGGAGCGTTTTCACGGGACTTGCGAAATTTTGTAAACAAATCGCTGTACCTTTAAAAATATTGACTTTTGATATACGGTTTCTTCTGAGAAGTTACTCATATTTAAGAGTACTATTCATTTATGCAATAAAAAAAAATCAGTCGTGTAGCCTATTGTAAACACTAGCAGCTCATCATCGTCGAACTAAAACGTTTTTATATTTAAAGTATTTTTGTGTACCTATTGGCTAGCACAATATTTTTACATTTTTAAGGTTTTGTACCTCAAAAGGAAAAGACGGAATCCTTATAAGATCACTTTGCTGTCCGTCCGTCCTACCTTCCGTCCGTTTATGCGTCCTTCCGTCTGTCCGCCCGTTTGTCCGTCTGTCTGTCAAGAATCTTGATTTCGGGTCTACGGTCCATCAAACTGAAAAAATTAGTTACTTGACGTAAAAAAAATATTCGACCGTTTTTGCCTCAAAAACGCATAGTTCGACACTCAAGAGTCAAGGGGTCGAAATACAAAATATAGATGGATCGGAATTATTAAAATTGATAAGTAACGTCGTTACATACTTCAAATACAATAAAAAGTCTGAAAACTGCATATTGGCAATTAAGTAAATCATATAAATTAAGGACTTAAGCGAAGTCTGAACTAATAAGTAAGGGGGTCAAAATTTCAAGTTGAAGCAAATAGTTCAAATTGGGTATCATTAATCATATGAAATGGCTTGATTTAAGTACCTAGGTATTCCATTTTTTTTATTTAAAAATTAAAAAGTAATAGCTCATCTTGTCAGATTTTTTTAATAGATCCAAAAATCCATATATTCAGCTTCTAATTCCCACACACACTACGATACGATACGATAAAGGAATACGACGTTTACTTTAAGGTTTTCCACTTAATTATATGTTTAAGCACAAAATATCATTAAGTTTAAATCAAATCCGAAACTAAAGAACCAATACCTACTTATTTAAAAAACAATACAAATCAGATAAATACAGATGGTAACAACGATTTGCTCGAGTCAAAAAAGGATATTAGAGCGAGTCATATTTTGAAATTTACATCTCACTTTGGACCTTAAATTCATGGGGATAAGGGTGATCGTTGTCGGCGTGGGTAACTAATGAGAGCCAGTGCACATAAAAGACCCAGTAGCAACGTTCCTTGTCTCACCCATTAGTTATCTCTTATCGATACTTTTCAAATATATCTCTGGGAGCGTTTTTATATGTGAGAGAATATCGTCATAAACACACCACTCGGGTTTTTGTACGTTTTTTATCGATGCTAGTGATGTACCATGATTAGATAATGTTTAATAGGCATGGCCAGACGGGTTGACGTCTTCAACCGTGGGCTTTGAGATATATTTTATGGAGGTGAATGGATATTGGATAGGCATGCCAAGTTGATGTTATAATGTTGGGTTTTACAAGACTATTACATAGTTTCTTAAAAGTTTAAGCTTTAATCATAGTACAGTAGATTTTTAATAATCTGCAGACAGTGTAGTGTCCACAGATGTTATTTCTATAGTCTATATTATATTAAAATATTAAAATTCTTAAAAGTTTAAAGCTTTAATCATAGTACAGTAGATTTTTAATAATCTGCAGACAGAGTAGTGTCCACAGATGTTATGTCTATAGTCTATATTATATTAAAATATTAAAATTCTTAAAAGTTTAAAGTTTTAATCATAGTACAGTAGATTTTTAATAATCTGCAGACAGAGTAGTGTCCACAGATGTTATATCTATAGTCTATATTATATTAAAATATTAAAATTCTTAAAAGTTTAAAGTTTTAATCATAGTACAGTAGATTTTTAATAATCTGCAGACAGAGTAGTGTCCACAGATGTTATATCTATAGTCTATATTATATTAATAAAAAAAAATAAAAACAGGAAATGTTTGTTTGCGTTGAATAGCCTCCGAAACTTTTAGATCGATTTAAATGAAGTTTGGTACAGAATATAGAGTAGGTATACCACGACGAAAGTATACCCTAGTTTCTAATAGTTAGAAATTGAGATGAAGGCTTGTAGGATTTGGAAAATACCGACAGTGTAGGTTTTCATAATTTCCATCCATACTAATGTTATAAATGGAAAAGTGTGTGTCTGTTTGTCCGTCTTTTAGGCCAAAAGTACTAGTCTATATTAATTTAATAAATAACAACTAGAAATATTTGTTTGTTTGCATTGAATAGGCTTCTAAACTACTAGATCGATTTAAATGAAATTTGGTACACATATAGTATAGAGCCTGACAAAGGACATAGGATACTTTTTATCGCGGGATATATACGGTTCCCGTGTGTTATTGTACTTACGCTGTAAGAGCCGCGGGCGTCAGCTAGTTTGTATATAAATCTACAAAAATACTTTTCATTTGCATTAAGATTTGAAACAGCAATTTATCTCACCACATTAGGCTACGTCGCGCCACCCAGCCAAGCAGTTCATAATTATTGTACATTTAAATACAAAGGCTAATTTAATAAGTGACCCAACCAAAATGTCAAGCGTTCAAAAAAACAAACAAAGAAAGATGGAGATCAAACTCGCTGGAAAACGGCTGCATGAAATAAATTGGGAGTCATTTTTTAAATTATTATATATCGAGCACAATAGTGGACAAGAACAACTGTTAGGTAACATTTAACATCATTATAAGTGAAAAGTTGAGTGATGGTGCGTGCTTCTGGGAACGCGGAGGTGGCGCGTCTTTCTCGTCTTTTTGTTAGCGATTTGTAATCGATACGATATTATATACCCCTCGTTATTTCAACTGAAGATTATTGTTGGGAGTTATTCAACTTTTTACCACCATTATTTTTCATCTTTTGTCACTTTCTTCGTTTTATTAAGTGACTGCGTTGCTACCGTAAAGTTAGTAAACGTTGACTCATAATTTAAGTCAAGTATCATAAAGTTTTCTTGTGAAAAATGAAAGATATTTTTCAGACTTTTCTTTTTAGAAATTGAGAGTTTCTTTGAACAAATTTACGTAACTCCTTTGAGTTACGTAAATTTGTTCATTCACTCATTATCGAAATATAGTTACGAAATGATAGTCCTCAGATGTACCTAACTAAAGACACTTTTGTAATGCAGATTTAGGTAGGTATTCAAAGCTTCTGATAATGACACTCTGCATGATTTTTTTATAAAATGTTTGACTTTGTTGCACTTGTTCCTTACGTAACGAAATGATTAAGAAAAGGTAACGAAATTGTAGTAAATAATAGATATATAGAAAAGCTATCAATTTAAAATTACTAACGAATACTACAATTTTATTTATATTTTGTCTTGAAGAAACAGTAAGTATATATCTAAGATAGGCTATAAGCAACTGTTCCATTGATTTCCATTGATAGAGGCGACAGCGGAGCGACGTGACGCATCACGCAACCGCAATATATGTTATGTCACCGTAAAATTGTAATGCCCGTTACATTGTAATATTACTAGAGATATTATAAAAAGTCGACAGATTGTCAAATAAACATTTCTCCTTACAATTGTAGGCATTATTTTTCGTTATAATTATTATTATGATAAAGCAAACAAATATGGCGGCGCGGGGCACTTGCTGTTTAACCAATCGGCACGGTAAATATTACAATATAAAAATAATGCGTACAATTGTAAGGAGAAATGTTTATTTGACATTCTGTCAACTTTTTATAATATCTCTAGTAATATTACAATCTAACGGTTTTTACAATTTTACGGTGACATATATACCGCAAATATATTGCGATTCATCTTAATACCGCAATGGGGTGCCACCTCGCGTTGTTCCGCCGGCGTAGTGAATTATATTATCTCATACAATGTCATATAAAGTATATATTTTGGTCGTTTCGCGTCGCGTAGTTCCGCTGCCGCAAAGCTACGCCTGGTGCGGTCCCACCTTAAATATCTTCACGGATATTAACAATTAACTTTACAATGTGAGCAGAAGCGTAAGAGGATCCGGTGTAATATCGATATCACTCGTCTCGATAGCTCGGTATCGGCTCTCGGCCCGATATCTCGATATCTCGGATCGATCGATCTCGCTCGAATTTCTCGATTGTGCCGCGCCGATCAACATAATGAATGACATGACTAACGATTTCACTGGAACAGACTTTCCAAAATTTTTTGTCTATGTCATTTGTATGGTAACTACTACAGGTCGACTAACTTAAAGTTACAACAGCCACCTTGGTCTAGTGGTTAGAGCATTGGCTCTCGACTCGGAGGTCGTGGGTTCGATTCCCGCATTGGAACAATAAAAAATGTTGTTTCTAAGTTTGGTTAGGACAATACAGGCTGATCACCTGATTGTCTAACAAGAAAGATGATCCATGCGACGGATCTCTCGTCAGTTGTGTCGGTTATCCGTCCCACTGGATTATGAGAGTAAAGAGGGAAGTAGGAGAGAGTGCTCTTGTGTATTGCGTACACACTTGGGCACTATAAAATTACTCCTGCGTAACGGGCCTGGTTTTCAATGAAACCGGCCACCGTCACTGAGATCGGTGTGGAGAGTTTATACTACAGGTCTTTAGGGTCCTGTGTAAAATACAAGACGTTGCCTGTGGAGTAAAGAGCTATCTGAAACAGCTTATTTTTCCAAGTAAAAAGTTTTTTAAACTTGTATCTTTTAAGGTTTGCAAAATTTCAGCCCATTTATGTTCGGTTTCTTTTCTTTCTTCGGTCTCCAAAACTGGTTATTCTTCAGATGAAATCATATTTTGACACTAATTGCATTGTAAATAATAATTGTAACTAGTACCTACATAATATTTCTAATATTTAAGAACTGTTATTACTATGTACTAGCTTTTTCCCGCGGCTCAGCCCGCGTAAACACAGTATCCCACGAGAATACTGTAATTTTTCGGTATAAAAGTAGCCTATGTATTAATCCAGAGCATAAACTTCGACTATACCAAATTTTTCCTAAATCTGTTGAGTACTTTTTGCGTCAAAGAGTAATAAGCATCCATGAACAAACACAATATTTTCACATTTATTAGATAATTATTATAGTAGTAAGAAGTGTCCAATAATGTTTTAATGTTCTAATTTTAATGTTAATTGTAGAGAAAATTATTACAATATAACGCCATTGTGAATCTGTCAGTTTGGAGTGCCGCAAGGCACAAAGTTCTAGGACCACTCTTTTATAATATTTTTATCAATAATCTCCTTTATACTCCTTATGATTCAGCAGTATACCAATTTAAGTAACGCATTACAGAAGTAACCGATGTTAGACATTAATCCTAATGTACTGTCTACTGTTTAAACGACGTTTAATCTAAACAAAAATATTTCATCCAATAAAACTATGGATGGAAAAAAGTCGGAATGGTACACTGCTTGTAAGTTATTCGATGAGTATGACTTCTGGGAAGCTATGCCGGCCAATGTCATATCACGACGGATAGAGATGGGATACGCTATGTGAGGAATTTTATATCGATAGTATCGTTACATTTTGGTAGAAATCGATATAGTTGGTTGCGACAAATGTAAGGTAAAGCTTTTCTTTTAAACATATAGATTTTAGGTATAAGTTGAAAATGTTAAATATTTATATACTATAAGAGATTTAAAATAAAACAAACTAAAACGAAGAAATCCTATCGTCTTTACAACTATAAAAAATAATGTAATCGCCGTTTTAATATCATAAACTTCCTTCATTATTTGTTGATTTTTTATTTATTAATTTTTAAGAAGGCTTACAGACTAATGACAATATAGTAACAAATACAAATATGGTAAACATATCGCTAATTACAAGCCTCCACAATATGTAATATGACGAAGGAATTTGTTATTCATATTACATAACTAAATTTGACTTTTGTGATTTAATAAGCTGTCAATTTATTATTTTACTTTAAATTGCGTCATTTGTGGGTAATAACTTTAAAAGAAATTCTAAAATGTATAATATATGCATTTCTAAACTAAATTAATAAATTAATATGTTTATTCATATAATAGGTTGGGGAAAAAGTCTTTTCGCATTATAGTATGTATGAACTTGTCATAAAATATCTTGGGCTATACCAATTGTATCTGGCTGATTTTGGTATCATTAAAAAGTTTTAATTTTACAGAAGACAATTCCAAATTCAAATTAGGTAAATTTGAGATTTTCATTTGTTTTTCTTATTGTTAAAATGAGTGATTCTTATGAAGAATTTCGATACATTTTAAAATTTTATTACAAAAAAGGTAAAAATGCAACATAAGCCGCGAAAAAAATTTGTGATGTTTATGGACCTAATGCAGTATCTGTGAGAGTAGCGCAAATTTGGTTTAAGCGTTTTCAATCCGGAAATTTTGATATCAAAGATGCACGTCGCTCTGGTCGCCCTGTTACGGACAAAACTGTTGCCATTTTTGAAAAAGTGGAGCAAGATCGGCATATTAGTAGTTACGATGTAGCTGAAGAACTGGGGATTGACCACAAAACGGTTTTGGCGCATTTGAAAAAAGCTGGGTACACAAAAAAGCTCGATATTTAGGTGCCTCATGAGTTCACTGAAAGAAACCTAATGAACCGTGTACTCATTTGTGATTCTTTATTACGACGTAATGAAACCGAACCATTTTTGAAGAAGCTGATAACTGGTGATGAACGTACGACAAGAACGTGCGAAAAAGATCGTGGTCAAAGGCCGGTCAGGCTTCACAGACTGTGGCGAAACCCGGGTTAACTCGCATCAAGGTGATGCTGTGTGTGTGGTGGGATTGGAAGGGCATTATTCATTATGAGCTGTTACCGCCAGGCAGGACCATCAATTCTGAACTGTACTGCGAACAACTGATGAGATTAAAGCAAGAAGTTGAGAGAAAGCGGCCGGAATTAATCAACAGAAGGGGTGTGGTTTTTCACCATGATAACGCTAGACCTCACACATCTTTAGCCACTCAGAAAAAAATACGGGAGTTTGGCTGGGAGGTGTTAATGCATCCGCCGTATAGTCCTGACCTTGCACCTTCAGATTTCCACCTGTTTCGGTCGCTGCAGAATTCCTTAGGCAGTGTCAGGTTGACATCACAAGAGGACTGCCAAAACCACTTGTCGCAGTTTTTTCATCAGAAGCCAACAAGATGGCAAAAAGTTATCGAACAAAATGGCACCTATATACTATAGTCACTTGTAAATAAACTTTATAAAAAAACCTTTTGAATTTTTATATAAAATGCGAAGAAACTTTTTCCCCAACCTAATATATCACTGCATCTGAAAAAGCTGTCTTATTATTGCCTATTTGACACTTTAATATAATTCAAAAGTGATTTATTTAAAAGTATTAAGTTATCGACATGACATTCCCATCCCTATAAACGCAGGCGCAGGCGCACGACAGATGATCAGTCATGGCCCAGATGCTGCGATAAGCCCGCAGTAGCCGCTCATTAATCTCCCCACTCCCCACTCTTCACTCCCCGCGACTCCACTCCCCCCTAACTCCCCACTAATATAATTAGCCGGACACTTACCGAATCTCCGATCAGATGAAAAGCTGATGTTTATGATTATTGTATGAGATGATGTGATGTAAGCTGTATGTGGCTGTATGACTGTATCAATGGGACCGCAACCGGTCGGGCCAGTACTCGTGTTACTGTTTATAAATGCAATAAATGTTCTGTGGGTATCATGTTTTCGTCAAACGTTTACCCGACAAAGAAAAGGCCTGCTCTTGGATTACGCTTATAACTTTTTCATTTTAATGCATGAGCAGAGAGCTTGAGCACGAACAACAGTTGGATTTTATAGTAGGTAAAGTGCGGTCGCGGAGCACGTCGAATTTCGTACATTGACTTATCGCTACTTGTCTCTTTCACTCGCGCACGAATATGTTACTATCGCGCTCCTTTCGAGTACCTGTGTAAATGCGATAGCAATATATTAATAAAATAAAGAATCTAGTAGTGATGTACGACACTACGTGCTCTACCATTTACATTGCCATAGCCAAGGTGAGTACCTAATTCAAAAAACCTATGAACATGTGGTTAAGTTTTGTCCAAACTCCAAAACCAATATAAAACCATAAAAATATTTAATATTATGTACCACAAAGGAAAACAAACAGGAAACGCAAAAACCTAACCAAGAGCATGTCAGGACATGTCTAAGGAGGGTTCCGTAACTATAAACGCGTAATAATATGCTTTTTTTTATTGCTCCAAAAGTTACTGTCCGATTTGGTTCACAGTAGTTTTCCTAAAGAGTTTTTAGCATGATCTATCAGCATGGAAATTCGCAAGTTTCTATCTCCTATAGTTTAAAAATGCTAGGGGGGGGGACCAACTTACAAACTACTTTGGAGGCTGATTACTCGAAAATGGTCAATTTTATAAAAAAGTAACTTATGAAACCTTGCCTTTATTTTAAAAGACCTATTCTACGATACTCCATACGATGGGGTAGAGTGAAAAAATATTTTTCATCCCCACTTCACATGTATGGAGAGCCACCCCTAAAATATAAAATGATTATTTTTTATGATCCCAAAACCGTGATCTATACACAATCTATAACTGCACCAAATTTCATTAATTTATATCCATAATTACAGGAGCTAGAGGCGCGGACAGACAGACAGACAGACAGACAGACAGACAGACAGACAGACAGACGGACAGAGCGAAACTATAAGGGTTCCATAAGTATTACGGAACCCTAAAAAAGCAGAAATCAATGTAGATAGACAAAGCAGATAGAGCTAAAAAACTCCGGACCAAAATCATTCATAAACGTGTAAAATCCGATCAATCAAGGTTGTATATGGGCCATATTGTTGAGCCACATCGTTGGACCATTAATTAATAGTGATTTTGTCCCAGCATCGAGTTAGTGCGCGGCGGGGGGCGCTCCCGTTGAACCCCCATAAAAACCATTTAAATGCGTGATACCGATTTATATTAATTTATAACTTACAACTTTTTGTTTTATCTTTTGTCTTCATAAGAGAACTAAAAAAGGGTTCTTTAAAAATTTTAAGGTAGATATCAGAAAACAAAGTTTCAACAAAGATAATGTAAAACACTGAGTTACGTTTTTATAACGTAAATTAGCAAACGGGCCAACTCACGTAACGTTCTGTCTCTACCTATACCACAGAATAAATAATACTCGTAGTACAAGTACATATATACAACATTTGTAGCAAAAAACGACAAAAGAATCACGTTTGTTTGTATGGGCCTTAAATATGATTTTTTTCAATATTTAATTATTTATTTTTTAAGCGAATATAGAACTAATTTCTCTGTAAAAAATCGTTATTAATATCGAGCAAAAAACAGCAAAAAACACGTTTGTTATATTTGTTCTGATTTTAGTATCTTATATCTGTACATATAATAAATTTGTTGTTAAAGCTGCAACAGAAGATACATAATAATCTGTGAAAAATTTTGCCGTCCTAGCTACCACGTTTATGAGATAGAGCCTGGTGCCTTAGTAATAGGGATTAAGGTCCCGTTTCTACCCTTCGGGTATGTAACCCTAAAGCAATGTTTTATTGAGATATAATTTAATAAAAAAAATATGAATTTGTTTAATTTTATAAATTATTTGAGTTCACCTCAAAAAAAGGAAACTGCACACGAATATATTTAATCTAATAGGTTAAGGTTAAGGTTTTTTTATTAATAAAGTATAAACAAGGAGTAATCAATATATCGGATTGTAATTTGTAGAGTAGGAAAATAAAAATCAGGAAGTCTACGACTATCTACTTTATCGAGTATGTAAGTACTGTAAACTCTTCTGTAAAGTGATGAAAAGTTAAGTATATTTTTGCCGAAAACTCATGACCAATTAATGTAGTTAAAGCCTTACTTTTCAATGCAAACATAACCTAAGCTCATTAGTTTAAACTAACTCTTCTCATTAGCTCAGTTACAAAACCTAAAAAACAACCATAAAATCTTGTTTTAACGACTTATTTATAAAACGTAAGCATCCATTTTGGAGGCAGGTCACGAGTGGCCTCGCCTAATTTAATTTAGAGGATATACCGTTGCCGAGTTGGGCCCGGGCCTTACTTCTGAGAACTCGTAAAGAGACGCGTCGCCCGTACATATTTTCCACATAAAACATTCATTATGTGAATTGATGGTGTCGTTATAAGGAACTAGAAAATGCCGATGGTCAGGAATCTATACGAGAATCCAACAATATTATTACTAGCGAGAAATCAAAGCTTTCTTCGGCCAGAACAGATTTATAATTTACAGATTCAAATGCAAGAAAAATTGGATTTCTTCATATTTACATTTAGAGTTTGCTAGCAAATTATGCAAAAAAGTGAACACAATATTCATATTGTGTTCACTTATGTTGTTTGTTGTATGTTTCAACATATATTTATAACTAACATCTAAATGGCAAATCGCTTATTAAACCTTAAAGTTTTCGAGGCCCCCTAAATTACCTGAGGCTATCACTGTCTCTGCTCTATGTAGAGTGCAAAGACTTAAGAATCTCTTAATTTAAGGTGTGCTTCGGTATTCGGCAGTATGCGTTTTAAGTATTATGGAGCACATTCCGCTACGCAAATAATCGAGAATAAAGCACAGGCTATTCGTCTAGGTCTAGTTTATTTTTTAATTTGTCGGTACCTAACAAGTTGCGAGAAATCCGAGCACAAATAAATTTAAATACGCGAAGATAAATCAAGGTCCACCGAGCTCTGTAGTCTGTTTCCATCTCATTACACTGGTCTGTTCTTATTGGAGCTCTATGGCAAATAGTTAATATATGAAAAAAAAAATGCTTAGGTTTAGGAGGTTGAGAAATTTCAGATTTGTCATTTTATGGCAAAGAGGGCAGCCAAAATTGACGATCGGGTGGTAAGTACCTACAGCCTTATTGACTAACCCCCTTACTAATAAACGATGTATAAGCTTTGAATAGTTATACAGTGTTTTGTTCACGTCACACAAGTGACATTTTTAATTCGATAGAAGGAGACAAAACACTGTATAACTATTCAAAGCTTATACAGCGATTATTTGTAAGGGGGTATATATATATTCAAGAAAAATATTAACGATTCTCTTAGTAGAGCTTTTGCTAATAATTTGTAAATAATTAATCTCTTATCTACTTAATCCCTTACCGCATACGAATCCTTTCATGGCAAATGCAAATAAATTTTTACTACATTTATTGAAGCTCTAGTTCGAAAGCTGTAGGATAAATAATTATTAAGCTAGCTTTCTAGGTAGAAACATTTTTCAAACTCGAGCCAAGTGAAGCCCAGCTCAAAGTGTTGAATAGACAGTATATTAATACAGAGCACGGTCAAAAGTTAATCGGCTGCAAGTCGGCCGCATCGCCCACGAAGATCCATCACAATCGTCATTATTCACACACAAATTATGTAATTTCAATAAATGGAACTTATTGAATAGTGATGAGCGTCAGTAGGCTGCTGAGGGACCCCTGCTGCGCGCCTGACGCAACCTCCACTCTGCAACCACACGAGACTATCGTCCCCCCCACTTAGACGGTATACATGTCTTCATAATATATTAGAGAATAAAGCTCGAAGCTACTTTGGAAGGTAAGGAAGCGAGCAATGTACGATGTGGTTTGTAATCTTTACGGTAAATAGTGCTGGGAACTTTAATGAGTGTTTTGTTACTTATGATCTGAAAAATATGTATTTTATTTAAATATATCGATTAGTTTCGAATTGCAATAAGTGTTAATAGTAATATTATATTGATGGATGACTCTAAAATTGAAAAGGTAATAAGAATAAAATGTACTTTTAAGTAATGAACGCAACTAGGCTCTCGATTACCGGCCATTATTACAGACTTTATGCCAAGCAGCATAAATTATTATCTAATAATTGTAGTGAATAATTAATTAATGTTGAAATAAGTACTAGTACACAAATTGGTCGTAGGACTTGGGACATTGTATGATTCATGATTTAAGTGCTGATCAAAATTCAAATGCCTTTTATAATGGCCAAAAGTGTCAAACCACAAAATAAATGAAGCAGGTAGGTGATCCGGAAAGGTTCGAAAAACAAAGAAGGTTTATATGTAGTATAAATTAATTAAAGATGTTTTTATAATTGAATGGCATTTTAAAATCGATTTGGGCCTTTATCGATCATTCAGACGATGTAACCGTCCGGTCCGGCGGACGGCCGGAGCTCACACTTATCACAACAACACAAAAGCCTTATCGACAAGATCGCGGGCGAACAACCCTCCGTTTTTTGTCGGTTGACATCACTAATAATACTCATGAGAAAAATGCGCCCGAGCCTTTTTGTTTTAATTTCTACCTCAGTGGCAGCGGTTTAATTGGCCCGCGCGGGCACCTCCGTATTTCACCTCGCTTCATTTGAATATTTCAGTTCGGCCCGGGATTTCTTTATTTATTTACGAATGCAATATTTATATATTTATTCGGGACGTCGCCGTCGTGCCTTACCGGTGTCCTTCCCGGTATCGCCGTAGTTAACGCGTTAAATTCCCGCGACTTGCTCTTGTTGGTGAGGCGCGTGGGGCGATCTTCGTCGTCCTTATCTGAGATTGTTCGGTTTAAATGAAGTTATATTGCCCCAGTTGCTCGGCGCGGCGAATTTTTAATTAGTTTCCGAAGATAGGGAATTTTGGCGTGGCGTAGAATGCGGGAGCCGCGACCGACGTGACGTCTTAATACTTAATTGAGATGAGCGCGTCGATACTCGCGACGATTTGTTCGATGTAAGATCTTATGCCATCCTATATAAATTCCTTCACCTACCAGTTTTGTAAAACAATGTAGCTACTGGCACAGATTATTAAATAGTTTCTACGTAACTACTGACTATATAAATAACTAGCATATAGCTGTCCCGGCAAACTTCGAACCGCTTTAGAATTAAGTTGACGTACTGACAGTAGCGCCACCTACCGGATCAAACCATTCTCGAATCCACTTGAACACGCACAAAAAATTTCATTAAAATCGGTCCTGCCATTTAGGAGGAGTTCAGTGGCATACACAGTACACACACACAAAAGAAATTAAGATAATATATGTACTCGACCACATTCATCTAGATTTTAAAAGATTGTTTAGTAAAAATTAGAACAAACAATTATTGAGGATATTTTTTAAATATTGCTCACGATTGATAAAAATAAATTTAGAACACACTGTATTTAGTAGAAACAGAATTAGAAATTAGTAGAAACAGAAAGTGAAACAATTGCCTTCGCCGTGGGCTCTCGGCGTCAAGCGACTGCTGGAGTCATCGAGTGGTTTTCGAAATAATAACTAGTCTAGAGCGTAATTGAAGGTAGTCAGCGCTGACAATCCGACACACCCTGCGATTTACACCACTACGTCAGTCACAGGACTGATCTTAAGATATATTTAGCTTTTGCCACCTTTTTACTTCGCGTAGAACAAAAAGTTTATGTAAGGAAGTGCAAAAAAGTCTGGCTGAAAATTTTGATAACTACGTTGTACTAATCGCCCATTAAGTTATGTTTGCCCTGCACATAGTTATGTTTTAATTTATCATAAATGCTTCATACCTATTAGACGTTTTACTTAAGGGGAGACCGGGCAAAGTGAATACCTTAAAATATATAAGGTTTTAGCAAAAAAGGTATAAGATACAAAAACAAAATAACTGTCAGAAATAAGTCTTCATAAATTTCTCTTAAAAATACCATCAATTACCATTAATAATAATTAACCAATTATTAACTGCAAAAATAAAATTTTAAAAATACGAAAGTATTCACTTTGCCCGGTATCCTGGGTAAAGCGGATAGAGTAGGTACTCGGGTGAAGTGAATACCCATAATTTAATCTCTGTAAGCGAAGATATACATTTTATTAATTAAATAAACTTAGCTTGAACATAAATTATTACAAAAATAAGATTGAATAATCTACCTTTAAAAATGCAAATATTATTACCTAAAAAAAAGTACAGGTTTCTGGTAGAAAGGGCGACCCACTCAATATTGATTAAATATTTTCACTAAATACCATTGAATTATATTGTAACTAACGTAAGTAGAGCTCAATACTAAATACTGAAGAATTGCAGGAAAATTTGTAAATTTTCAAATGCACTTTTCTCAAAAACTATACAACTCCTCACCTAGGAATGGTGGAGGGGGAGGGTTAGGTGACCCTTCCCCCTCCCCTCCCCCTATTTAGGCTATCTCTATTCTAAAGCAACCCCCAAATCAATATTTTATTGACGAAAACACAAATCTCCACTTCGTGGATGGCACGCGACCGTTCACTCTAGTGTTTGCCACGTCATAAGCCAAGATTGCCGAACAATAGACGTTAGGTTAGGTTAGTGTTTGAATTACAAACGAATAATTTAAGAGTAGTAGGCAGTATTCGTTTTGCCCGGGGAGTTCACTTTACCCGGCCTTCCCCTACCTAGTATCCAGGTTTCGTGTAGTATTGTTGTCATTGAGCAATCTACCAACTTTATTTAAATATGGAACTACCCACATTAAAAGTATCATCAGAAAAATATATCTCAAGGCACTTACCTCCTATGCCGCTCGAACAATCCATTCCCCCGCCTCCTCCTCTAATGGAGTGGAGTGTTTGACAAATTCTGACACCTTAATAAGCGAGAGCACACCGGGGCTTATTACGTGAATGCGCACTTTTGCCGCCATTAACAAACACCATTCATAGTTAATATGCCTTAAAAATTACTTTACACTTTGATATACAAAACGTAAAAGCAAACATTAAAAACTACTTCACGCTTATTAACAAAAGGCAACCGTTAAAAATTAGTCAACACTTGGCGTTAACCGAAAGTCACTAGTTAGTTAATACACAATAATATTATTGTACCTACTTAATTACTTAGGTACCTATATAAGGTTTGGTAAAATCAATTACGAATATTTTGGGTAAAATACGATCTACTTACTGCTTATTATAAATTTGTTTAGGCAAAAAATTACTGTCATACTAAAAAAAATCATCTCATGTATGGGTGAATGTTCGCTCAACGCCAACTCGCCCATATAAAGGAAGATTTTGTTTTCGAGTGCTAAACATCTATACATAAACAGTAGATCATAGCACCCAGTCATACCTTTATTCTTAACTAGATGTTGCCAGCGACTTCGTATACTCACAAAGAAATCCCGCGGTAACCGTACATTTTTCTGTGATAAAAAGTAGCCAGTAGTAGTTAGTAGTAAAGTAGTATGTATAAATTCAGAGTCTGAAGAGAGTAATAGTTTACTATCATACCAAATTTCATCAAAATCCCTTCAGTAGTTATTGGGTGAAAGAGTTACAAATGTCCATATTACCATACAAACTTTTGCGTTTAAAATAGTACGAATAGGATTAAAAAAATAAACAACAGAATATTCGTCTAATATTTATTTCGCCCCCAGCTAGTTACAATACACTATTCCGCAAGCTTCACTGCTATAATTTGTACTACTTATATTTATTTTCAAAAGATTAGGTAGTTGGTAAGGACTTTGGTTTTGAAAGATAATATAAGAAGTAATGAATTTCCGAACCTTCTTTGGTTAAATGTTTCGCGTATGACATTACAAATTATGTTCTTGTCAGATATCTTGCTCTAGATGAGTTAAGAGTAAAGATGGCTAATGCTATACAAAAAGTACGAATCTCTTGTCCCAATTAGCCTTATGTACTAGTACATGACACTAGTATTTTATTTCAATTCAATTGTAACAATACAACATTATTTTTTATCTATTTTTTATCATACGAAATTAATTGGAAAGTGGGTACAAATTAAGCAGGGCGAAGTCGAAATTATTATGATATAAAAATAGCTGACATTTTTGGTTAATATATGATGCCTAAATTCTACTGAGATATTCTTAACAAACATATAAGATATAAAGTCGTGATACTAAAGTGACTCTTCAAATCTGTAAATGACTCTCAAATCTTTGAACAAGTTAAAAGTTTGTGGTAAGTTAATAATAATCTTTTGTACATAGCTAATTCTAGCTGTGTTGATTATAACGGTGTTATTAAGGGACCGGACAATTTTAATGTTAAAAATATAATGAAGGTGGATTTTCGTCAACTTATAATAATTCCTATGTATTTGTTTTAGTAAACGAAATACGAATACAAAAACCTGTGTATATTATACAAAACATCTGTCATAAAACACACAATTATGGAGCCATTCACAGATTTCTTTATCTACGACTTAATACATGGAGAGTAGAAGTAAGGAGGACCATCTCAGTGTATTAAAAAGTGTCCGTTGAAAGGGAGCAAATTAAGGTGGCGCTATAGTAGCATGTGGAAGAATTTTAAAAAGAGCGCCACCAATATATTAGAGTAACTAACCAATAACAAACTTTCAAATAACTTCACTCCATCTCTTATTGCTAACTTCATATCTCACACTCTTCTCACTCTAGCGCCATTGTGGCCAGTTTTGGAACTATTAGTTGGTTACTTTTGTCGGACACTTTTTAGCTTTTCTGCCTAGAGAGATGGTGCTCCTTACTTCTATTCTCCGTGACTTAATATTAACTAGGAGTAGTATCAGTCGAAATCATACACGATTGGGTAACTCAATGCTCAGAAGACACCGTTCAAAATGTCGCTTCACCTGAACATTTGTTTCTAGGAATTCTAGATAGGCAACAAATTATGTACTGTCGTGGAGATTGAATGTTTAAGAAACTAACACACAATTGAAATTGGTCACGATTCTGCTTCCCATTGGAAAACTACTGCCATAGATACCTATATGTCACCGTAAAATTGTATAAAACCGTTAGATTGTAATATAACTAGTGGAATTGTAAAATGTCGATAGACTTCGGACGCGAATATGCTGCCTATAATTTACAAATTATTCTTCGTTAGATTATAAATATAGGTATAATCTTTCGACATATTTTTACAATCTCGTTAGTTATTTTACAATCTAACGGTTTTTTACAATTTTACGGTGACATACACATACTAGACAAAACGTTATTGTAATACGAACAAATTATTAATATAAACAGTTAAACATTCATTTTCTTCGACTATACTTGGACTTGGCACAATTGGTTTAAATTATTTTAGGAAGAATAAGTTGGAAGTAACTTCAAGGATTACTAGCTGCAAGAAGGGAGTAAAATTGGTTATAAAATACATTTTGGAGCAATTTTCACCCTTCGATTTAAAACGGCGTCTTCATAAAATACAACATGTAACTACTTACACTAAAATACAAATATAATAAGTAAACCAATTCTAATACATGGAGATGAATTAGACTAAATATTCGTTGGAAATGTGACCTTATCACCGTACACTTAGAGGCTATGATTGAAAAAGCTACTATAACATTAGCCTGAAAAATATCACTTGGTTACTGGAAAGACTTTGAAACTTTATTATACTTTATATACTGTAGTTTTAAATGTAGACAGACGTCGAAATAAAACTAGAGCTGTATTCGAAAGAAGACGAGTAAATGCTATTTGACATTTATTTAAATTTATTTATACTCTTATTATAGTGAGATATGATATTGAACTAATTTTAAAATCATATTGAAAGATATAGTAGAATAATTATACTCCTCTTTCTCGCTTTTCCTTGGTGACTAAAGTTTTTATTTGACATGATGTCTGTCAAAAAATTACAGGTAAACAAGGTGCAGTAAAACAATGTCTCTCGGCAATCTTTGTTTTTCTATGCAAATGACAGACGATGTATGAAAAAAAGACGATTGCCGAAAGACAGTGACATCCTGTATTTAATTTTATTTTTGAAACGGCTCTAATTTTAAAATCGACGTAGTAAAAAGACTATTATAAAAAGTCAAAAAGAGATCAAAATGCATTAGTAAATGAATTCCATTTCCTTCGTAACACTATAAGTAAATATAAAATCTTACACTAGTGTAAATGTATCAGAAAGACGATTAAAAATAAACATTGCACCATAATATCGAAAAAGATTAACTTTATTCGAGCAAGAAGGTAATAATTCTATTTCATAGAATGGTTCTGGCTATGATTTTGTTATTGTAACTATTATTTTAACCCTGGTTTAAAATTTGTGCCATGGTGAACAATCATTAACTACAATATTATAGGCGAGACCACAGTCCACAACCACAGTATCTTTATACTGTGGTTGAACCGATCGCGGAACGTTTGTATGTAGATGTTTTACTGTTCTTATACTGTGCCACAACGCTGCGTTGCGATGACGCATCGCCAAAAATGACGTCGAATTACAATACAGGTGTTTTTTTCAGTCATTATCCAAACATTCAGGAGTGAATATACTCTTGAATATAAGCAACTTTTACTATGAGATCAAATTTCCTACTTGAAAAAAAAAAACCCAGCTGTTTCATACAAAACGCTATCTATGCCGAAGCCCTTTTGTATGAAGCAGCAGATGTTTTTTTTTTCAAGTAGGAAAGTTGAGAGTAGTAAAAGTTTCTTATATTCAAGAGTATATTTATTCCTGAAAATTTGGATAGTGACTGAAAAATCAAAAAACACCCGGTATAATTTACATTAATAGGGATGTGTCCTAGTGTCGAATTTAATACAAATTAAGTTTTAAAATTGTTGAATAGAGATACATAAATCTAAAACAAAAAAATATTTAGGTTGACGCGATAAAGAATTAAAAGCAAATAAAGAACGTTGCCCATCTCTTTCACGCAAAACGATTTGTGACGTCACGCCGTGCTGCCGCCATACAGTGTATAATGACATTTGTATGGCAATAGCACGGCCGATATATCGCTCTCTTTCTTATTGTAAATTTAAATTGTTCGTATCTTCGTTACTTTTAAAGATTTATAAAATGGGTTTTATATTGTTTATTATCAGGTTGTCAAGCATTAAATATACGAAAAATATTTCTTTAGCTATAGTCGTTTTTGCGATGCGTCGTCGTAACGCAGTGTTGTGGCCTCCCCCATATTCATTTGAATCAATGTTTAAAATGATAATTATTATTGATATTAGTAATATAATATAAAAAAGAATAGCAAAATATAAAAGACAAAATAGCCAAAAACTCGCATGATCTAGAATTATTATTTATCTAAAAATGAGGTACAAACTTATATTACAATGCACCATTAAATGTTATGTACTAGTAAACAGTAAAAAGATTCCTTGTAGGTTTTACAAAATATGTTAAGATGTAGCTGTACAAAGTCATACAGAAAATTTTCATGTAAATGTAGACACTAGGTACGTCACGGATGTGTGGCGACTGTTGTACACATTGGTCTGAAAATTTGGCGCATGTCTATGTCATTATAGCATACTATCGCAACTGTACCTACTTCAAAGTATTCGAGACAGTGATAAAATTGCGTCACATACATGTTAATTGGGAATTAAAATATTCTTATTTAAAAATGCGCAATCAAAAACTTTAACATTTATAAGCGCTAAAAATAGGAACAAAATATAAAAAATCCAATACAAAATATACATTTAAATTTTAGACAAATAATTTAAATATTTTAGTAATACTTGAAACGGACGTCACTCAGCTTGCATTTAAAATCGAGTATTGTAGATAATTAAAAAAATACAATTATTAGCAAAAAATAATTCACATAGCACATAGCTACGTCGTATATAAGGCTTTAATTGAACATTAGCATAATATTTGGATCCCAAAAACATCTATTTATAAACAGATAACTTGAACGCAAGATAAAATATCGCATAAACACGTGTTTAATAAAATATAAATATCTTTATGTAGAATACATCTATTTCTACTCGTCAAAAATGTAAAAAATAAATTATAAGTTGACAATCTCATTTTTATTAATCAGGGTTTGATATCTATAAGCTGTTATAAATTACGACTTACCTCAAATCAAATTTTATACCAGACTGCTGATCTGGCTACAAATTCATGAAGATATAAATTAATTTGGATTATGTATATATTTATATCATTATTATTATCTATATCATTTCTATCATTACTTAAAATATACATACAATACACAATGCATTTTTCTTTTATTAGATGCCAAAGGATTGGGAAGAAGAACAATATTTTATATAATATCTTGGTAAAGTTACCCAATTTATATTGCGATAAAATATAAAAATTGCTGAAATACAGATTTTTTAAAAATGTTATTATAATTCCAATTTGCTTCTTAGATGAATTACCATAAGTATTTAATAATTAAATATACATAAATTCTAGTCATAAAAATTATAGAACGTATTTTAGAAGTTATTGTTAAAATGTTTCTACCTTTGAACTTAGCTATCACACATTATATGGCTCAAATGCAGTATAATAATATGTATTATAATGCACCAAAATTTTAAAATCAAAACACAATCAAGGTCCAGAATGCAAAGACAAATCGGCCAATCGTGCATTGCTAATATAAAATGGAAGGCGTTCTAATTTTTGATTGTATACTAGCAAATAAAATCATGTTTAAATAATAATTTTATATTATAATAAAATTCATTATGTTTATATCCAAGCTAGAATAATAAATCATATCGATCTTAGTAAATTTGTTTATAAAATTGTTATATAATTTAATTTGGTACGCGCATGATTAAAAAACATCACAAAATTAAATAAATATCATTAATCATTTGATCAAAAATACTAATAATATTATGTTAAAATAATAATCAAAATAAATTCAATTTATCGCATTGTACTTGTATGTCAGATTTAAAATAAAATATTATAATTTATATAAAAAATAAAAATGGCCAATTTAATTTTTCTTATGCCTAAGCAACTAAAATATAATGAATTTGGCTGTTAATAATAACATAATATTTGTTTCAGATTCCTTTATAAAATAGCGGATACAATTTCTGATAAGTGTAATGTATAATATAGTTTATTTTATTAAGTAATAAATTATTTTGTTCAGATTAATAAAAGTCTAAGTCGAGACGTCATTACTATGAAGTATTATAGTTTTTATTCATATAAAACCAAATCGAGACTGTCAATTCAATGGTTTCTATTACTTTTTACGTAGATTTTCTTAATGAAATCGACCAGGAAACTAGCAGATGGTAAGCGATGACAGCCGCCCATGGCACTCGCAACACCAGAGGAGTTACACTTGTAACTCTTGGCGTTCCTGGTCCCAAAATCCCTTGGGCCTCGGTAACCTCACTCACTCGACGAAATTTATCCGGTCGAGCCGGTTAATTCGTGCCGCTCATTCATGTCTCTCCCACGTTTAAATTAAGTTATTCATAAATCATCAAAACGGTCTTATACATTACTTTAGCAGAAATTCTATCCACCATAATCAATAATCAGACATCCTTTAGGTCATAATAATTATTATATACTGGTCGTCAATAGGGATTATTCTGATTTGTTACCCCAATCTACCCGAAGTCCGAGGCCGTCTCCGAGTCCCTATGCATCGAGGCAATACTCTACAAATGACAGCTCGAGCAGCAGCGAATGTCAGCCATGTTCATATAAGCCTAAGGCTGACACAAAAATAATTTCAAACATCGCGTCAGATAAATCTATCAGAAATAAGTTATATTGTCAATTATGTCTTTCAGCGGCCAGCCCAAAAAAAGACAACGTCCCGCGCGCTCCGCAATGCCCCCGCATACGACTAGCCACGCACACATAGCCACGAGCTGTCAAGCGTGTAAGTCTATTGAATAACGATTCTTTACATTAGTAACGTATATATATTATTTGCCCTGTGCTATGAAATTGAATGGAGGTACTTCTCGTTGGCGTTTAATAAAATTCACCTGATGATAGATTCTATAGGGTAACAGATCAGATTTACCCGTCAATAGTTCATACTTATCGCTAGGAATTTTACCTAGTTGCTAGAGGTCAATTCATAGTTTCATACTCGCTAGCAGTGTGACTCGCCGTTCTCGTGGTGTCCGGAGTCGAAGCTGCTCAGGTGCCCCAGACCTTTGGGCGGTATAGGTGGCGGGGTCTCCCCCTCGTCTACGTGTAATGGTTCCGACATCATCGATATTATCTCCTCGTAGCGTAGAGATTCAACTAGGTCGAGATCTGAAATGTTAAAGTATGGGTCAGTAATAGAAACAAAAATGTGAACAAACAGAGGGTTTCGCAACCTTTGGAAAACAGTTTTATTAATTACTGGATAACTTGGATAACCAAACTGTAAATTTCTTTTTTAAAATTGCGCGGATTGTTTGCGATTCGTGTATATTCGTGACCGCAGACGCTTAATTATAAGGAACGACGACAAATCGAACAATATCCCGCAGAAACTGTAATTTTTGTCCGGATGTAAAGTAACTATTTGCATACAGATGCTAAGGATCATAGACGTATATATTATAGGCATGTTTAGGAAAAAAAGTGTCTCCAGTTAAATGGCCCTACTTTTGAGATTTTTAGGGGCCATTTTGACATTGTAGGTATGGTGAAAACAAGATGGCTAACATTAGAGGTACGGTGAAAACCAAGATGGCGTAACTTTTTTTTGTATGAAAATTTGTTGAATTGAACGTGACGTACGTTACGTTAGCCTATCTTGAGTTTTGAAATCTTTGCTAAGGATAGTAATACCGTGTCTGTCGGCATTGGTGTAGTGGTGGTCGACACTGACGCCGGAGTCGCGCTCGTCGCCCGCACGCCGCCGCGGCACCACCGGCGCCTCGCCCCACGAGCGCTTGTCACCTGTGACGTCACATGTTAGTAAACAGTTGTTACGTACGTTGTTATGCGTACATAGTATGTAGTACATACCTGATTATTATCATTAGTTATGTAAGAGAAAGAGCTCCGTAGCCTAGTGGGTAGACCGTTTGGTTCGTACTCGAGAGAGTGCAGGGCCCCGATTCTCGTACCTCGAATATCGGTTCGATTGTCAGCCTGTCCTGCTCGCGCGCGCATGATTTGACACCTGTGTGAATGAGATAGCGCGAGAATCGAACGAGATTCGAGGTACGAGAATTAAGGCCCTGGTTCGAATCCCAGGTTGTGGCGTGTACCAATGAGACTTTTTCAGATCTCAAGTACATAATACGGACGCTCTAACGGTGAAGGAAAACATCGTGAGGAAACCCGCACATGGTTGGCTCCAGACGTATTGATCAGTTCATTCCTCTGGACTAGGCTGACTGTGTTGTGAGAATGCCGTATGTGCTTGGGCAACCATACGACATTTAAAAACCAACTGTCCCAGGCACTACAGTATTTCAAGAGTAGTTACTTCTCACGAAAAATACTGTATAAATCATACCGCACCTTCGGTGCAACAAAGTCACAACAGCTCATTATTAAATTTTACAGGAGAGAACTTTTAAGATTTTTTTTTTCATGATTTCTGGATAACTTTTTATAGTAGGCTAAGGTTTTAGCCTACTATATATGGCTTACTAAGGCTTAAGCCTACTATAAAAAGTGATCCAGAAATTATGAAATAAATGTGAAAAAAATCTTAAAAGTTCTCTCCTGTAAAATTTAATAATGAGCTGTTGTGACTTTGTTGCACCGAAGGTGCGAATTACATTAATGGATAAAAAGGCCTAAGTTTATGTAAGAGATTATTGTAGTTGAACTTCACAATAAATTTTGTAACTATCAGCGACAAGCTGAATTATGAATCAGAAATTCTAGTATCGATTGGTGCAATCGGTTTATATTTTACAACTGTATTCTTTAACAGTATGCATCCAGATATATGGGCACATCTTACTTCAGAGTGGCTACCAACTGGTCGGCGGAACGCGAAAAAAGCACGACGAATTAGATGCCTTTGATATGGACTGGCCGCCATAGCGAAGGATAGAGATTTATGGAAGAAGAGGGGAGCCTTTGCCCAGCAGTGGGACACAATAGGCTAAAATAATAATAATTACCTTTCTAACCTTATTGTATTTCTGAAATAGTTTTTAATACGATAGGTGCAATCTAGTGCATGCAAATATTAAAATTAATATTTACGTGTCTTTTATATCCACAGACATCTATTGACTAGACTAGAGTGTATGTACTTCGCGTGTAAAAGTAGAGTAAAAATTACTGCCTTCAGCGTCATTTCCTCTCGAATATTCTCGGTGCCACGTCAAACGAAAACTAAAAAACGCGACCTGGCGGCGCGCGGCGACGGCCTTTGAATCGTTTCCTCGGGGACGGGGAGTCATCATCACTAAATCACTCCTGTGACGTCACGGCAGGTAGAGAAATAATGGCACGCTCGGTTTCTATACAAACGAGACTTAACGCAAGTACTTAATAGATGTATGTATTGTGCATCACGTCGCCGACAATACGTGATAAAATGTAGTTTATATATAATAATATGTACGTTAGTCTGTAAGGTATTTATATATAACATAAAGGTTATTTAATTTAATTTATACCTGAAACTCTAGGAGGCAGTGGCGGTGCGTCGCCCGGCTCGCTCCACGATACGCGGCTGTGGCGGCGAGTCTCGACGTCTTCGTCTAGCGGCTCACTGATAACAAGTAATGTACATTGTGTAAATGGGACAATGCTACTACTATTATAAACTAGCTTTTGCCCGCGACTCCACCCGCATAAATACAGTATCCCAAGGAAATACTGTACTTTTTCGGGGTAAAAAGTAGCCCATGTTTTAGCCCAGAGCTTCAGCTAATCCGTTCAAAGATTTACTTAAAACTTTCACATTTATATAAGTAGTAGGATGTAAGAGTTTGTGAGGATGGATGGATGAATGATCGAATGGATGGACATGTTAGTTACTCTTTCACGCAAAAAGTACTGAAGGGATTTTGATGATATTTGAATATTTGATATGGTAGTAGTTTAAGTTCTGGATTTACATATAGGCTACTTTTTATCCCAAATATATACAGTGTTACCGTGGGAAACTGTATTTACGTGTACTAAGCCGCGGGCAAAAGATAGTATTTGATGTTTAAAACCTAAAACATGAGGTTAAGATTAATTGTGCTATTAAGTATTTTTCATTCGGTTTTTTAATGACAGATCTATGGTTATCAGGCTGGCGAACATTGTGGTCTAGTGCAACAATGCAGCTTTGCACGGTCAAAACAAAATTTTCATTATTTTCATTCACTTTCTGTTTCTTTAGCACCACTATGATCATTCGTAACTGTTTTCACTCCTGTTCCACACGCAACTGTCATCTGTCAAAAACTGTTAAAAACGCTAAGAATGATCACGCCATTTTGCATATTTTTACCCAGCTCCCTACTTGGGTTAATGTGATTAGCTGTCAGTTGTTCCACTAGTCACAAAAATGGCTAAAAACGACATCTTCGAAATTTTCAATAATAACGTTATTTCGCTAAAGAAACACCATTTTGTGGTAAAAATTATCGTAGCGTTTTGGGCAAAATTAGTGCCGTGTGGAACACGCTACAACACGACACGACACGTACAGTGGATACAACACGTATCACTGTATATTACCGGTCCAGAATCGGGCGCGTGGGGCTGCGTGGGTCACCGGACTTAGGTCTGAGCGGCAGCGGTGGTGCAGACTTGCTCATGGGGTCTGTGTCCATAGCAGTCGAGCCGGTGGAGGGCAGGCTGGCCGACATTATGGGACCCTGGTCCACGGGCTCTTCGGCTGAGTACTGGAAACAGATTTAATATAGTTAAGATCAGCAGTAAATTCAATTAACGGCTTCAAAAACAGAAACCCTGATCTTGATTGGCGCAGCCGGTAGGATTTAACTATGTTGTATTTTCTATCCAGCTGTAATTTAAAAAAATGTACTTACAATTGGCTTATTATACAGATGTCCATCCTCGTAGTAGCCTTCGTTCTGCTGTATACTATGAGACCTCTTATCCAAAGATGGCACTGGCGGAAGCGGCGTACTTAAAAGAAAATAAAAATAACAATATTTATTGTAGATTTAAAAATGTTTTGTGATAGAAGTACTAGTCCTTTTATTTCTTTACTAGGATGTTAACAAAATAATAATAATTAAACATGCAGTAAATTTACTTACTTGACTATACTCTCGGAAAGTTGTCGTCTAGCTCGCGCTAGACCTGGTCCTAAGTTCTGTCTGAGTTGAGTAAATCGTTCCACCAAACGCCTGTAAACGAATACATACTTTTAATTTCATCTATTATATAAAGTAACAACGCCTGACTGATCCATCAACGCCGAGGCAAAACTACTGAAGCTAGAAACGTAATATTTAGACCGTGGCTTCTTTTTGTGACGTATAGGTCCACTAAGAAGGGATTTTGCAAAATTCACCCCCTAAAGGGGCAAAAAGGGGTATCTAATTCAATATTTTCTAAAATTTGATCTTTTAAAAATACGGGGGTACACGGGGGTATACGGGGGGCGGGGTAAAAACGGGTACTAAGCTTTGTATGTGGAAAAATATTAAATGAGCGTTTCGGCTTGTAACTTTGTAAATGCAGTCCTGAAGAAAATAAGTAAACATGTGTTTCATGATTTTTCTATATTCAACCCTTGAAGGGATGAACGTGGGTATGAATGTCTTTTTTTTTCATCATGCTAAGGCAAAACTACTGAAACTAGAAACGTATATGTTTGAACTCTTAAAAATACGGGGGTACACGGGGGTATACGGGGGGCGGGGTAAAAACGGGTACTAAGCTTTGTATGGGGAAAAATATTAAATTTTACGTGGTAGAGCCATGCTTCGGCACGAATGGGCCGGCTCGACCGGAGAAATACCACGGGCTCACAGAAAACCGGCGTGAAACAGCGTTTGCGCTGTGTTTCGCCGAGTGAGTGAGTTTACCGGAGGCCCAATCCCCTACCCTATTCCCTTCCCTACCCTCCCCTATTACCCTATTCCCTCTTAAAAGGCCGGCAACGCACTTGCAGCTCTTCTGATGCTGCGAGTGTCCATGGGCGACGGAAGTTGCTTTCCATCAGGTGACCCGTTTGCTCGTTTGCCCCCTTATTTCATAAAAAAAAAAAAAAAAAAAAAAAAAAAAATGAGCGTTTCGGCTTGTAACTTTGTAAATGCAGTCCTGAAGAAAATAAGTAAACATGTGTTTCATGATTTTTCTATATTCAACCCTTGAAGGGATGAACTTGGGTATGAATGTCTTTTTTTTTCATCATGCTAAGGCAAAACTACTGAAACTAGAAACGTATACAGGATGTCCCAGAAGTCGACGTCGTCCCTTCGAAGGCTGATAGACCACTATCAGCCTTCGAAGGGACGACGTCGACTTCTGGGACATCCTGTATACGTTTAAGAGGGAATAGGGTAATAGGTGAGTCATGAGCTGGTGCTCATGACTCACCAGAATATCGTAATATGACCTTAGTAAAAAATCTTTAGTTTTCGAGATATTGGCACTTTTAATAATTTCTTAAAAATTACACCTCATGTCAGTTTTTAGACTGCCACAACTACAATTTCCCGTATTGTGGGATACAAATTTGTATTACGGAATCCTGACTAGTTCTGCTATTGACCACGGTTATAAACAAAGCTAATAGAGTTTGAACTTTGTAGAAAAAAGAAAACTTTTCCCTAATCGTGATTTCAAAAACTTTTTCTCCTAACTTTCACTATCCATACTGAACAAAAAATACACCACACGGTTGTTACTTTAAAAAGTTGCTCATTTTATGTAACTGTAAGGAGAAATGCAAAGAAGGAGAACACATTAATAATATCATTTAATGAGTTAGACTCATTAGAGTGAGAGTAGGACGACACGCACGTCTTGTGTTTGTTCTATACATGAGTTTGTTTATTAGTTACAAGTACATTACGCTATTGATGTGCATCGTTTTGTTGTTTTCTTACTTTTAACGGATTTTGCATTGTAATGTGGACTTCGTTTGCCAGTTTAAAAAAAATCCTTGTATTCTGTTTAGTTTCTAAGTTTAGTAAGCATAAATTAAGTTAATTAATTAATTAATTAACTTCAACGTACAATTTTTAAGTAACCATCTGGCTGATTTCAATGTAACGAGTGTTTTTGTTCGAAATTCTAACTAAAGAAAAACATTCAAAATGTGTTATCTGTGCACTTAAAATAGCAAAAAAAATTTTTGACGTAGCTTAATAGCAACTATTTTATTATTTTAAAAACAACATAAAATGAGCAACTTTTTAAAGTAACAACCCAGGTTAGTGTGGTGTATTTTTTGTTCAGTATGGATAGTGAAAGTTAGGAGAAAAAGTTTTTGAAATCACGATTAGGGAAAAGTTTTCTTTTTTTCTATAAAGTTCAAACTTTATTAGCTTTGTTTATAACCGTGGTCAATAGCAGAACTAGTCAGGATTCCGTAAGACAAATTTATATCCCACAATACGGGAAATTGTAGTTGCGGCAGTCTAAAAACTGACATGAGGTGTAATTTTTAAGAAATTATTAAAAGTGCCAATATCTCGAAAACTAAAGATTTTTTACTAAGGTCATATTACGATATTCTGGTTAGTCATGAGCTGGTCTATCAGCCTTCGAAGGGACGACGTCGACTTCTGGGACATCCTGTATGTTTGAACTCTGGCTTCCTTTTGTGACGTATAGGTCACAAAAGGAAGCCAGAGTCTAAACACATAATTCATCCCCAAAAGGGGTAAAAAGGGGTATCAACGTTTGTCTTTTTGTTTGTGGTCAGATCTGTTTGGAATTTCGTGATGTTGCTCTTTGGCATGATTTACTAAAACTACAATTCAATATTTTCTAAAATTTGATATTTTAAGGGGTAAAAAGGGGTACTAAGCTTTGTATGAGGAAAATATTAAATGAGCATTTCGGCTTGGAACTTTGTAAATGTAGTCCTAAAACAAAATAAGTTACTTACTTATTTTGTTTTAGAAGTACATTGTTGTTTTGTTGTTTGTGTTCATGTCAATCATGTTTCATGATTTTTTGATATTTAATCCCTAAAGGGATGAAATGGTTTTTTTATACTTTATTATGTGTTGTATATTTTTGGAATGGTATATTCAAGCTCTTAATTTTGATACCAAACACCTGCAGTCAAGTAACATAGATAGGCAGCCAAAATCATTAACCTTCCTTTTGGCTTCGCCGTAGTCGGGTTACTATACAGACTTCTATTAAAAGTCTGCGGGTTACTATTTCCACGCAAACGAAGTTGCGGGCACCAGCTAGTTTAAACATATTAATACAGCTGCAGTTAACATATTCTGGCTAAACTATAGCTGTTCCATTACAAAATACATTTTATGTTATAATAGAGATAGACTTACCGATGTAAAGGTTTAACTTCATCGGGCGCTAACCGACCATGTAATGTCAACCCCGCGTCGACTACAGCTAGCTGCGACGATATAAGTCTTCTCAACTTAGCCGCGGCGGCCGCTTCTCTAGGCGAGGCAGTCCTACCGAACTCCGGCGTAAGGAACGCTTGCTCGTACTTAGTGATGCCGCCTTGTACGTTCGCGTCTATAGTGCCTTGGAGCCGCATTGAGAATGGATTAATGTTCTGCGTAGGATCGGCAGTGTATTGCGAAATTAGACTGCGCAGCTCGCGTTCTGTAGCCTCCATAGTTTCGCAGGCAAACTGTTTAGAGAAATACAGCTTATGTAAAAATAATGAAAGTAATGAGTGTCTTAAATTTGTCGCCGTCTTTTGAATGAGTATGCAATAAGTTTCTTAGCATTTGCAAAAACATCTTGTATTCTCTTAGATTACGGTTCACATGAGTTATAAATTTAATTAATCATAAAATATTTCCTATGAATAAGACAAGAAAGCAAATTTTTTGATGTAACTAACCTCAACGGGTGGAATTTCCTCCACAGATCTTGATATGACTTCAGACCATCTAAGAATACCAGGCAGGGTACTTTCTGTTACTAATGTTGTTCTTTCAATCCATAAACTCTGAAATATAATATAATATACAACATTAATAAAGCTACAGAATTAAATTGCTTGTTTGCCAAATATGATTTAAATTAGTTCAGTATTTTATTTTTTAATGTTGAGTTATAAAAAACATCCAGAGCCGAACATATAACCGCCTCCTTTTTGGAAGTCGGTTAAAAATGACTTTTAAGTCTTAAGCCCTTGTCTTTAGCATACCTTGAACTCGTTGTCTTTGTATAGTCAAGGCCCGCCCATATCTTGAGCCTGGCTTGAGGAGCGGGCGGACGCAGGAAACTTCAACGTCATTGCACATGTAAAACCGTTTTACCTACTTCCAGATGTAAAACTCTGTAAAAATATGGATGTACCTGGAACTTCTTATCTATGGACATACCTTGAACTCGTTTTCCTTGTCTATGGGCGGCTTGTGCAGCGGACGGTCGCAGAGGAATGTATCGACATCGTTGCACGCGTAGAACCGTTTCGCTTGCTCCGGCGCGCCCGACGGCCACACGCGTCGAGCGGGCACGGGTTTCACGTTACAGATCTGTATATCTGTGGGGATTTTAACATTTCATTATTACATGGTTTACAAAAGTAGCTTAGCAATATATAGGGCTAGCTAGGGGGTCTTCTAGGTCTAGGGAGTGTGTGGGCGTAAGCTACGACGCGAATTATGTTAACCGCAGTAGCTGGTATAACACAGAGAGGGGACAAACAATAATTTGTGACGCCTAAACTTGTCATATTATATACTCACTATATGTATATCTCGGACCTTAGTCCATGTATAATTACTTTAACGACTTACTCAAAGATTTAAAAAATCTCAAAAGTGGTCATTTAAGTGGAGATAGTTTTTGCCTCAACATGCCTTGTCTATAATATAAACGTCTATGCATATACTATATAACACGTACACTGTCCGTCGGCGGCGACCACGGACTCGTCGGGCGGCGTGTTGCGCATCAGTATGTGCGCCGCGGCGTACTCCGCCTGCAGCCGCTGCGTGAACGCGCCGATCCGCTCGTACTCCAGCCCGCGGTACACGAACTGCTTGTTCTGGAATATTCGCCGATGATAAGAGTTTGTAAACACTGTGGGCCTAGCAGGAAGGTTATCAAATGTGAATTGTATGAAATTTACGTGGTAGAGCCATGCTTCGGCACGAATGGGCCGGCTCGACCGGAGAAATACCACGGGCTCACAGAAAACCGGCGTGAAACAGCGTTTGCGCTGTGTTTCGCCGAGTGAGTGAGTTTACCGGAGGCCCAATCCCCTACCCTATTCCCTTCCCTACCCTCCCCTATTACCCTATTCCCTCTTAAAAGGCCGGCAACGCACTTGCAGTTCTCCTGATGCTGCGAGTGTCCATGGGCGACGGAAGTTGCTTTCCATCAGGTGACCCGTTTGCTCGTTTGCCCCCATATTTCATAAAAAAAAAAAAAAAAAAAAAAAAAAAAAAAAAAAAAAAAAAAAAAAAAAACTGGCAAAATAATGACAATGCTTATACAAATTTCATTATATAACCTAGGCCCCCTGGTTAAAGGTGTCATCTACTGGATTGACAGCAGCAAAGCAGCAAAAAAATAAAATATTAAAATGATGGAAGAATAATTAATTAAACGGTTCATTTGACAGTTAACCACCATCATAAATGCGTTGTTGAAAAAATAAATCACGTTTCAACTAACCCTCACAAACAAGGGGCAGCCCTTGCCGTAAAATCCAACCCTAAAATATTCGGGCTCCGGTCGTAGCTGCTCCAGAATGGAGTCGAGGAACGTCGCGTTAGTGCGCAGTGTGTGAGCCAGCCGCGCGTAGTCGCACAGCTTCACCTCGTACAGGGTTGCCAGTTCACCGAGTAGAGGTAGTCCTTTCTCCCAGCACTGAAGACAGATTATTCATAATTATTAGATGCCATAATTATACAAATGAATAAATATTTATATATGTTTGTAAAGTTTCTTGAAAATAAATGATTTTTTTTTTTTTTTTTTTTTTTTTATTTATTTAATTTCCGTATATTATAAAGTCGGCTATACATGTTGGCCCAGTGTAGGTCAATGCAAGTGTCAGCAATAGGTGTGCAAAAACAAGGCAATTGCTAATCTCCACACGTTGGACAAGTTCGTCGAATGTCAATGCAAGCGGCCAATGTAGACAAGTGTTTGTCTAGCTGCCCACACATTGGCCAAACTTATGCACAAAAATCGACACCGGTCCAAAGTGAGATAAGTGATCACTTTGAGTGACGGCGAGCGAGAACAAGTTGTGCCAAATGAGCTCTACACATGTTGACAACGCTCGGCCAACATGTATAGCCGTCAATTTAAATCATCTTGTACTCATCTCGCCCACAAAACATCTACTGCAATACATAGGCCTCCTCCGCGTTTTTCCAGCATGACCGCTCGCTCGCGGAAAGCATCGACTAAATTACTGTGACATTTTCCCGTCGTCTGACCAGCTAAATATTGCAGAGTGCTTTTTAACCCTTAAAAAGCACTCTACAATTAGTTCAGAAACTAACCCTAAAAAAGCATGCGTACCTTGCCCCTGTCGAAGTACTGCAGCACCTGGTTGTAGAGCGTCTCTTTGCGCTTCCACTCCACCACGTCGGGCCGCTCGGGGTCCGCGCCAAGTTGATCGCTGTCCCAGCTCAGAGTTTCCGCATATAACTAGAAAAAATAGTGTAGTAAGATCTCGGCTCTTGCATAGAAGATACTGCTGGAATGTGCCGAGTAAGCGGATAAAGAATAAAAATGCCTCCTTACTCCTGTTTCATTATATGGCAACTTGTTATTAAGTACGTTTTTTGTCCCGTTTCGTTTTTGTTGAAATTTTGGTTTTTTTTTTTTTTTACTGTTATGATAAGGTTAGGCGATGCGACGCGACTTTACTAGTAATACTGCAATGGAGTGCCACGACACGTAGTTCCGCTGCCGCGTAGTGCTAAACATCTCACACAATTTCATACAAATAATATTTGGCCGTATTTACACGTAGTTCCGCTGCCGCGTAGTTACGCCCTGCGGTCCCCTTGATACTTTGTAGTATAACGAAAATAAAACAAAATACTTAAACAGTTACCAAGAGAGTACAGCCGGCTTCAACGAAGTTATCTGACGCGATGTGCAGGTCGTGGAGCTTGTACACGTAGCGCAAGTACATCTCTTTGCGGTCTATTTCGTTCTTGTAGAAGTTCTGTGGGAAGTGTATGTGAACTTTTATTGTCCATTGAATAGCAGTTCATAAAACAATATTTACTGACAAGACCGTACATCATAACAGACCAGACATAACACTTCATGATAAAAGAAATAAAATAGTTTACCTTATAGACATCGCAATACCTAATTCACACAACCTTACCACCACGCACACAACCAAAGTCACGAAATACACAGATCTCACAATTGAGCTGAAATTGCAGTGGAAAGTTAACACCGTCAAAACCGTACCCATCATCATCTCAAGTACGGGCATCATCCCCAGAACACTCCACAACAGCCTGGAAATACTCAACATACACCCACTTTCATACATCACTGCAAAAAGCAGTAATTCTCAACACATGCCGAATTGTTAGGAAGTTTTTGTCTATTAATTAAGTTATAGTTTCCTGAAGTTGCTTGGCCACAAGCCCGTAACTTTAGAAGAATATCCCTTATCTTTAGAAGAAAAAAATTAAAAAAGTAAATAATAATAATATCCTATACGTAATATCTAGGGACGCTTCACACCACGTCAATCTTGCCCCGTGCTAAGTACCCGAAGAACTTGTGTTAAGGAGACCAGACGACGAAAAGTACATTAAATACTTGTCTACTATACATATATTTAAGATTTTTATCTACACTAATATTATAAAGAGGAAAACTTTGTTTGTATGTTTGTTTGTTTGGTTGTAATGAATAGGCTCAAAAAGTACTGGACCGATTTCAAAAGTTCTTTCACCATTCGAAAGCTACATTATCCATGAGTAACATAGGCTTAATTTTATTTTGGAAAAAATAGGGTTCCGTAAGATATTTGGGGTTTTCGGTCACAAGGTGTAAAAAATCAACCAGAAAAGTTACTTATTTTGCGTACGCTGCCTAAACTATAAAAGATAGAACCATATAATGTTCTAATTAATTGTAGATCTTATAAATATCTACAAAAAAGTCCGCGACACACTATACCTATCTACGTCGAGTGAGGCACAACAACAATTTTTTTATTTAGAAATCTTGATTTTTTTTGGACTACATTTAAACGCATTTATTTTACTCATGCTATTAATCCTTATCAAAATAAATTATTTTATTACTAAGTAAAGTTTATGTAGATAATATTTGGTCTTTGAATGATTAAAATTGGACGTTTGGTTTTGAAGTTATGGCGAAATTAAAATATTACGATTTCTGCTCCGCGGCCCGTTGCGAAGTAGGCGTCACCAAGGCAGGGGTGTGCGTGCGGGAGGGAGTTTAGATCTATGAGGTAGCCGCAGTATTAGTATCAGTATTACCCATAGATTATACAGCAGTGGCGAAGCGTGTATAGAAGCCGATTCCCATCGGCTTCCCTTTTGTGTTGGATACATTTCAGTAACTATGACAAATTAATTCGGAAACTAATTCACTACAGCAATGACTTATTGTACAAGCTATAGCGTGATGTAGGGCCGCGCGAGCGCCATCTATGCAACGGACATCACAATATCACATAACCCGATGAATATCGGCTTTTCGCATTGTATAAAAGACCTTATTTTGTTCGAAATAAAGTTGAAATTTAAATTATGCCGTCCTATTGGACGGCCAGTTCGAATTTTGAAAATCGTAATTACGGTGTCTGAGCATTTCAGTAATGAAATATATATGTTTCATTCTATAATAGTCATTATTTCGTTTGCTTTAAGGTTAAATTCAAACTGTAGGCCTAATGGCTCTTAATACGTTTTGGAAATGAATGACAAAGTATTTGTACAATTTTATTGGTCGAAATTATCATTAAATAACCGGCTCGGAGACCGGTTATGGTCTCTCATTGGTTGAAAATCCCAAACATTAGAAAATTTCTTTTGCCATTTTTTCATACGATGCATTCCATATTATGTGTTGTAATTTCGTTATAAATTATTCGCTAGTTTCTTGTATTATTGTAATTTGTAGTGTATACTGTAGTGTAAAATATTATATTTATATTGTGAAGTTGTGTAGTGTACTTATTTGGATTGTAAATTGCATTATTGTGGTGAGTAGATTCTAGTAGGCATAGTATTTACTATACATTATTGAAACGATCGTGAATTTCTTAAAATGGCGTTAATACATATTGAATGTTGCACAACAGATTATTTGCGCGGAAACGTCATTTTCAAAGTTAAGTTTTGAGAATAAAATACATATAAGTACTTAATTTACCGTGCTTGCCCTAACATGACTATAGATTATAAACGTAAGGACGGGTTTTTCAAACATTTTCATATATCTTTATATGATAAATTCTCTTGGCTCACAGGTAGCTGTAAAAAGAACAGGATGTTTTGTTACCCATGTTTATTATTTTCAGACTCTAGTAGCGTATGGAGTCAAACTGCTTTTTCAGATGTGAATAACATTGCGAATTCTTCCAAAAAACATATTTCTACCGAAAAACACGTTCGTAGTGGCGTTTTATTACACGAATTCGGTACTAGAATTGAGCCACTTTTTGGTAATAATTTTCTCGTCCATAACAAAAAAGTTGAAAGAAATAGAAATTTAATGAAACGTTTAATAGACACCGTAGTTTTATTGGGCAAACAAGAACTAGCTTTTCGTGGTCACGACGAAAGGTTAGAGTCTAGTAACCGCGGTAACTACATCGAAACATTACTGTTTTTAAGTAAATAATAGAATCCCACGAAGCAGCCTCTAGGTATGTATTTACTATGTACTTGTTTAATATGCATAAAGACCATAGTGGATTCCCTCTGCGGAAAAACCACCCTTCGCCACTGTTATACAGATATATACATTGTACCCGTGCGAAGCCGGGGCGGGTCGCTAGTCAAACATATTTAATATCCATGACCCAGGAACATTGAAAGCTTTTATCCCGGCTGGATTCAAACTCGCGACCTCCGGCTTAAGCGCCGACGAGCTAACCACTAAGTTACAGAGGTCGTCTTAAGAGCTTCTGTCTTTAATAACAACGTATGGTAACGACAACGACTGGTAGAGATTGCTTAGTAGCAATAAGTTCGCCTTTTGTACATCATATATTAGTATTAGCAATATTGTTGTATATTTTGTATGTTCTTGGTGTGCAATAAAGTGTTATTGTATTGTATTGTATCCTACCAGTAAATTAACAGTAGCCGCCATTCTCTTGTCCCTATGCTCCGTCCCCTGCATGACCGCGCGGTAGTCCAACAGCCGCTCCAGGAGGCGCGTGACGCAGCCCACAAACGCTGCGCCCGCTTCACGCCACCCCTCCGATGATACGCGCTCCATCAAACTGAGGAATTGCAGCGGTGTGAGGATTGTTTAATTGTAGTGTAAATACACGATTTATCCCTAAACAAATAATACATCTAATTGTACAACTCTCAGCAAGCCCTTTCATTTGATATCCATATTGTAGGATTGAATTAAAAATAACTTGTCGGCCATCATGGGTGTTAAATATATTATACACTAGCAGCTAGCTGTTGCCCTCGGCTCCACCCGCGTGAATATTTTATCCCTCGGGAATACACTGTTATCAGGATAAAAAGAAACATATGTTTTAATCCAGAGCCTAACTACAATACAAAATTTAATCGAAATCCGTTCAGTAGTTTTTACGTGAAAGAGTAAAAAACATCCATCCATAAATCCATCCATCCATCTTAACAAACTTTCTTTCATATTTATAATATTAGTAGGATAACACAACAATTACTACATACAAACAGACATAACGCTGTTTTGAGCACACCACGATAGTCAACGAGAGTAAGTGCGTGATAAAGCCTGTAATTTACAACACTGGTGGGTCTTGGGTGGGTTTTTGCAAATAAATTTGCAATAATAGAGGAGTTACAATTCCTTTATTGGCTTTTAGTATAGTTCACACGCTAAAGTAAGGTAGAGAAAGTTAAAGCAATGACTTTTATACTTACACCGAACTTAGATGCTCCCTGAAGATGGTTAGGTAGCATGGTAATCGAAAGCAGGTTATTAGACATGAATAAAGTTAAATACAATAACAAATAGTCTAAACTGTCTAAACTCTAAAACTTGGCGTGTACGTGTTCTGTCGACGAATTTGCAATTAATACATAAACATCCACCGTTTCGACTAGACTAGGATAATGATCATCAGCGAGTGTAGTTTGTCCACAAGCACCACTTCAGTGCGCCGCGCAAAAAGTACGTACATATATTCTGTGTAATCTATGGTTACGTGCGTGAGATCCGCTGTCACTAGCACGACTTAGCACGTAACAAATTAAAAAAAACTTACACAGTATCGAATAGTCTTCTAGATACTGTGTAAGTTTTTTTTTATATTCTGATTCTATTTTAGATAGTCTGGTTTGTCCACAAGCGCCGCCTCAGTACGCTGCGCGAAACTTACGCGCATACCATCCGCCGCCATTTGCACATAACAAATTTAAAAAAACTTACACGGTATCGAACAGTCTTCGATAATGATCATCAGCCTTGTTATCAGCGACTAGAGAGTCTAATTTGTCCACAAGCGCCGCCTCAGTGCGCCGCGCGGACCCTGCGTGCGCGCGTTCCGCCGCCATCAGCGCGACTAAAGCGCCGAGCGCCGCGCGACGTAATTCGCCGACTAGGGTCACTTCAAGTAACGCGCCGACTGCTGGACCTATAAGTTGAAGCTGCGCATTGCCTGAAAACAATGGAGATGATATTATGCAATTAGTCATGTTAACGTAGTAGGCTAACCATGTTGAACTTGTGACTATGGTCATTTGTGATCGATGATGATGATGTTTTAGCATTTTGTTGGTAAAACATGGACGCTTAGCAAAAAAATTAAATCCCTTATCCAGTTGACGGACAAAGACAGCAAACTTGGTAATCTACTACATGCTTTCCGATTTACAAGGAGTTAATTCATAAGTAATTTTGAAAATTGACAATCCATACTAATGTTATGAATGGGAAACTGTGTGTGTCTGTTGGTCCGTCTTTCACGCCAAAACTACTGAACCGATTTAAATGGAATTTGGTACACAGATAGTCTAAAGTCTAACAAAGGACATAGGCGACTTTTTATCGCGGGGCATATACGGTTCCCGTGGGTTACTGACTACTGTACTTACGCGGGCGGAGCCGCAGGCATAAGATAGTATTTTATAATAGTGAGCGGCACATTGGCTTATCTTTAACACCAAACTATAACTTGAAAGACATATCGGTGAGCTAACCTAGCCGCGTCCATACCGCCAGCACCTGCAAGCCAGCCGCAGTGCGCATGCGCGCGCGCTCCGGGCCGCGAGACACCCAGCGCTCCGTTTGTAGGGCACTGGCCGTTACTAGAGCCACGCCGAGCTCTAGGTAGCCCGACCATAGCTGTAGAATAAAAATTATTGTTTGTTATATTTCGTCTCTAAAATGGGAATAGAACACAAAAAAAATAAAATGTGTAAAAAATAAATAACGATGAGACTAAACGAAATAAAAATCGAACACAGACATATATAAAATTTAGTACAAATTCCCAAAAAAAATGGCGAAAAAACGTACCTGTGAATCGAACTGCGGAGGTTCGTCGCCTAAGAACCTTTCTAACAACGGTTTCGCCAGTTCTTGTAACGCTGATAGCAAAACTTTACAACTTTGTACTCTTAACACCATCCAATCAGAGGGAAATACCTGAACAAAAAAAAAACAAAACATTTAATTATACTGTAATGTACTTAATTAATAATTTAGTGCAAAATGTATGCAATGAGCACTCAAAGAAATAAAAATCCGGTACCGGTATTTCTATATTAATATAAACCCATGCAAGTCACTGACAGACCTGGAAAAGCATTTCGATCTTATCACTATGAGATAGCAGTAGCAAAGGCTAGTTCTCCTTCATAGGGAAGCCCTAGCCTGTATAATAGGTTACCTACATATTGAGGGTCTTCAAAAGGTAAGTGGCAAGTGACGCCGATCGGAATGGAGTTATAGGAACCCCACGCCACCGTAGGGTAGTACTTCCATCTCTTTACTTACAACGTCACACCACGTAAAACCGATAGAGACAGATATGTCATGAAATACATACATCTTGTTCCACGCCACTGTGTGGTAGTACTTCCATCTCTTTCCTTACAACGTCACACCACGTAAAACCGATAGAGACAGGTATGACATGCAATACATACATCTTGTTCCACGCCACCGTGTGGAAGTACTATCATCTCTTTCCTTACAACGTCACACCACGTAAAAGCGAGACAGGTATGACATGAAATACATACATCTTGTTCCACGCCACTGTGTGGTAGTACTTCCATCTCTTTCCTTACAACGTCACACCACGTAAAACCGATAGAGACAGGTATGACATGCAATACATACATCTTGTTCCACGCCACCGTGTGGAAGTACTATCATCTCTTTCCTTACAACGTCACACCACGTAAAAGCGAGACAGGTATGACATGAAATACATACATCTTGTTCCACGCCACTGTGTGGTAGTACTTCCATCTCTTTCCTTACAACGTCACACCACGTAAAACCGATAGAGACAGGTATGACATGCAATACATACATCTTGTTCCACGCCACCGTGTGGAAGTACTATCATCTCTTTCCTTACAACGTCACACCACGTAAAACCGATAGAGACAGATATGTCATGAAATACATACATCTTGTTCCACGCCACTGTGTGGTAGTACTTCCATCTCTTTCCTTACAACGTCACACCACGTAAAACCGATAGAGACAGGTATGACATGAAATACATACATCTTGTTCCACGCCACTGTGTGGTAGTACTTCCATCTCTTTCCTTACAACGTCACACCACGTAAAACCGATAGAGACAGGTATGACATGCAATACATACATCTTGTTCCACGCCACCGTGTGGAAGTACTATCATCTCTTTCCTTACAACGTCACACCACGTAAAAGCGAGACAGGTATGACATGAAATACATACATCTTGTTCAATCAAATGTCTGAACACAAGGAAGGCTCGCATGAGGAAGTCTTTCAGCGGTTTCCGGTCGTGCGGATGCGGCGCGAGATGACTCCACAGACGCTGGTAGTGCGCCGGTTTCAGTAGCTCCATTACACCGAGAAGACCAGCCACCATTGAACCCTTGAAATCGAGAACATCAAACATTAATTTTATACTTCGTCTTTTGGCATTGATAATTATTATATTCAAATTATGATCTGACAATGCAGTGGACTGCTATGTCATATATATATTACTAGCTGTCCCGGCAAACTTCGTACCACCTTAGAAGTTAGAATTCAATTTGTTGACGCACTGACAGCAGCGGCACCTACTGGGTCCAATTGTAAATCTAAGTATTTCTCAAATCCACATGAACACATACAAAAAGCTTCATCAAAATCGGTCCAGCCGTTTAGGAGGAGTTCAGTGACATACACACGCACAAAAGAAATATAATATATAAAGATGTATACTTTAATTTAACATCTCTATCAGTAAAATGAGAGCGAAACATCATTATGTCTTTACTAGAGTAGAAACGAAAAAACCGACCAAGTGTGAGTCGGATTCGCACACGGAGATCCCTCCGGGATTTTAAATAACTGAATAAGATTAAAAACAAACATTGAATAATTTTTCAACACTACGTATTGTTGGGCAAGATTTATACCAATAATATAAAACTTGTTATTTTTGTACAGTACAAGACAAGACGCTTTTTAATGGCGTTATCCCCGTTAAATAGTCTAACGCAATTACCTACCGATTATTATAACCAAGACACGTAAGCGTTACGCGCCTTTTAAAAGCTTAAAAGCGTGCTTACCAACACTGGCGAATTTCCGCCGATCAAATGCAGGACCGTCTCCACCAACACGTCCAGAGTGTTCAGACACAGCACATCCACATCCGGGTCCAACTCATCCTCGTCTATTGGCTCATCCGGATCTTCCTTCTTCCACAATAGAGTGACCAGCTCCCCTAACATTTCAGCGCACTGCGGCAATTCGTCGCGACGCGCAAGATGCACGCGCAAGTGATGACACGCGGTTGTTAATATTATGTTGCGGGCCTCTGAAAAAATTAATTATAATGGTATAATAGAATGATATATTATGTACAATAAGTCCCATAAAACACCCGTAAAATGTGATATGTTTGAAAGTGATTTTGTCGTTTATAATTATTATTCTAAGCTATACAAACTTGGAACCACATTTTCATACATTTTAATCCGTCTATTGGTTTAAATAGCTCCTATTTTTATGCATTTATTAGTTTGAATAGTTTGTTTGTAGATGCTTAGCTAATAGATGTCTTGTACACATTTTATCTGCCATAATTTACAACTTCTTTCTATTTTACATTCGAGTGCAAACTGTGTTTAAATTTCAAAATCTATGTAACTAATTAATGAAAATTAGTTTATCATTTTCTCATCAATTATTTTGATTAATATCAATTATTATTTTTTAGATCAATAGTCACCTGGGTCTTCTCCCAGCGGCCCCTTCAGTATCTCCTGCGCGGCGGCGAGGCGGGCGCGGGCTAGCGGCGCGGCGGCGGCGGGCGCATCGAGCACGCCCACCGCCGCGCGCGCCGCCTCTACCGCGCCCAGCGCCGCGGCCACCTCGCGCACCACACCCGCCCACGACCACATCAGCGCCACCTGTACATATTTTTTTATTTATTTATTTACCAAAAAGTAACAACATAAATTACAACAAACAATTTTACACGATGACATTATAGCCCTGTGGAACAAGTGTCAACGCCTACCTTCGAACCAGTAGTACGTTTGTAACCTTCAAAAGATGGGTGTATACATTTATCAGATAATTATTTTCTATACGAGTTGTAAGCAATACATTATGCGCCTGAAGGCTTCTTAGTAAGTTTTTAAAACCGTTACATTTTATAGCCTTTAGCAACATTGAGACGTACTTACAACTAAGTTTCATGTGACAACTTCTGATTGATAAAAGCATAATCGATACTGAGGTAGTTAAACAGCGCGAGTAACTTACTTGGGTTTATATTTTGTATACATGTGAAGTAAATAAATAAATATTTACATACCTGCGCGGGCGCCAAGTGATCCCTATGCGGATGGTGTGCCAACTGACGTAGTGCGTGTAACGCCGCGCGCACGTCCCGTCGGAAACTATCCTCGTACTGACCGCCGGTGGCGCGCGCGAACAAACGTCGCGAGCGTACGGCGAGTCGGAACACGCAGCCGAGCGAGCGTAGACATTTACGGATGGGTTCTTGACCCTCGGCACCCGCCGCCCATTCCGCGCAGTGTTGGACTGATGACAGGAGACCCCTAAACAAAACATTTTAATAGCATAAAATATGTTAGTAGAGATATGCACCAGTGGCGAAGGCTGGTTCTCCTTCATAGGGAAGCCGTAGCCTATGTAATAAGTAGGTATTTGTATGAGGGTCTTTAAAAGGTAAGCGGTAAGGGAAGCCGATAGGAATGGAGTTATAGGAACCCCTCACCACTGATATGCACCCATGCATCAGAGATAACGACATGAATAGTGTTCATCAAATGAATTATGGCTTTATAAAGCAGGCAGCTAGGCAAAGGTTACTTTGATGTAGCAAATTTTCGTGGGCGGCGATATACATTCGCATTTAGTTCTTTAATAGGAATAGAAATAAACGTACGAAAAGTTAATTCATTAGATAATATTAGGGAAAATTACTTGTAAACAAGCGCAGCGGAGAAATGTTCTTCGATGTAAACGTCCAAAACAGGTCTGAAGTGTTGAAATCTACTCTCATCGAGGAGGCTGCATATAGACACGAGCACCAGAAAAACTGTGCCCGAATGAGGAGTGCTGAAAGTAAATAAAATAAAAAGTATAAGAATATTTTACGTACGTGTACGCAAGTACGTACAAAAGATGTGTAAATTGCGTTTCACGCTTACCTGTTTCCATCTTCCGTAGAAAACAATGCAAATAGAGCGTCTAAGACGTCCCTTAGGAATTTGATAAGTTCTTCGCAGCTCAATCCGTCACCTAGTCGTAACACTCGCAAGAGGGTCTCTTGGACCTTCTCCGGATGGGCACGCCATTGTAATAGAGCAAGGAGGTCCTCTGTAAAATGGTTTTTACTTTTTATTAAGCACTATAATGTCAATATTTTGCAAGACGACTACCGTCTTACTTATAGTTTACTAACTTTCACCAACGAATTTACAGGCCCTTTGAATCAAAAATTGGAAACGCAAGAAGTGATCTAGGTCTACATTCACGTCTTCTTACACTTGTGAATGATTGTTTCTTAGCTAATGTTTTATCAACTTTGATGCGTGACACATTTTAGTGCATTCGTTCAATGGTTTGCTATTGTATTAATAAACTAATGAATAGTAACATATGCCTTTTAGAATATTTGTAATACCAACCGTTCTGTGTGAGTTTAGTGGAACATAGCAACGTGCTTATGATACAGTTTTCTTTGGTACTTCTGGGGAAAGCGGACAGCACTCCGTTGGTGTTGGATTTAGCGGTGTCGGTCGCACAGGACGGTAAGGATAAATAGCTGGCTGACATTAATCTGTAACAAATTTAAACCATTAATAATTGTTCACCTTGTGTCTGCATTATCTGGCTGGCAGAAAAATTATTTAGGCTTTAAGCCTGCCAGAGATCATTGTATACACAATAATAAATAGACTGATAAATAATATTTTACAGATATATTTCTATTCGCATGTTAACGTATAATAGTGTGTATGTTTATCGTTTATATATTTAATTAAGTAAATAATGTTGTGGGCAATTCTCACTTGCTAGGGTCGTCACACTTGTATACGTATAATTCGTGCGATCCATCACGTAGAGTCGCGCCGCTTGCTTCCATCAGACGCGCAAAAGAGAAGCCGAATAGCTTCCTCTCGTTTTTATCTCGGGCTGTAACATAAAGACACATTTCTTAGTATTTCTTTTACGTCACAATAAATCCAGAGACTTAGAGCATTTATAACAGCATATGTTCCAATAGACAGATGTTATAGGGATGTACCTACAAGCCGATAAGCAACGAGCTATATTATATCAAATTTAAGAAAACAATTAATATATTTATTAGGTACTATTTATGTTCAATGTTACCTATCAATATCTCATAGCAAAACCCACACCGCTAATACTCAACCATGACTAAAAACGCTTGCAGCGAGTACGTATTTTTCTCATTTGTGCCCACTGTTTCTACTTCGTATAAGTCAGAGTTGAGAGAGAAGTGTGTCACACTTACTGGAGCAATGTCGGAATTCGATGCGTACGTGCGCGTGCGTGAACGTGTCGAGCGGCACCGTGAGCCGCAGCTGCTCCGCCCACGCGGGCGCGTTGTTGTGGTACAGCACTAGCGAGTCGAAACGCGTCGCGCCGCAACCGCTCGCCCCCCATACGCACTCCTGGCAGTATACAACCAAATGCATTACACAATATGACAGCTATTAATTGAAATAAATAAATAGATTTATAAATCCACTCATAAATAACAGTCTAGAGTAGATATTTTTGTTGGTTGAGAAAATAATTGTCAATTTTTATAACCATCACTAAATGTAAACTTACAAATCGATACTTATTTTAATGTCAAATTTACAGACTTAAAGTTGAGGTTTTCTTATTTCGTACTCATAATATACAAGTTGTTAAATGTTCAGAGATTCTAGTTCAATTAATTATCGAACTAGGCTATCAATTGCATGCCGGCGTTTAATGAACAAAATAGTCGTCTATATATAACTATTAGCTGACAAATATTCCTACAATATGACATACAAATAATATTGTAGGAATATTCCACTTACATTGATAACTTGTCCCGTGTCGTCGTGCACGCTGACAGTTGCTAGAACGTTCTTCGCCGTACTTTTCCCGCCTCGCTCGAACTCAGCCTTCTCCAGCGTCAGGTAGAGATCGTTGCGGACGTCCCCGGGCATTATTACGTCGGGGAATCCCCGTTTGGCTGTTATCGTCGCACCGGACGAGATCGCCTCAGCTATACTGCCCGCGTTGGCTAAAAGTCGTAATGCTACTACAATACCTGAAAATAAAGAAGTATGATGTTTCTTATTTGTATATTATACATAAGAGGATACGTTGTCAAGTTGTTAATTACTTTTTTGACTAAAACAAACTTTCAAATATATATTAATTTATATAATTACCGTAATTTGGTTGTCCTGGCAAAATATTGCATTTGTTTGTCTGTTTTCGTATTAACATTTCGTGGAGTTGATGAAAGTCTTTTTCCTCACATTGATACACCTAAAAATATAAAACATTTCTCCTATGAGTATAACACCTTATAAACGGATAATATTATGTTTCGAAATCGTTTTGCTACGTAATATAAACAGGCAACAACAGATAAAGAAATATGTGTATGCCTATTGCATGTGTACGTCGCGTCGCACGTGCTTGCGTACTTAATTGTGCTCAACGTGCGTGCGGCTGGGTGGGAATTTGCGTACAGACGCAGGCCCGCTCAGCCGTACGCTTATCTATTATATGTTTGCTAGTATCCCACATACTGATATCTGTTACTAGCAAACATTTAATAGATATTTTAAACACTTGTCTGCGTGTGTGTGAGCGTAACGACTTTTTATTACTCTATGGACGCATCGCACCCCGTCATCTGGTCCCGTGGTAAGTCGTCGAACAACTTGTGTTACGGATACCAGACAACGGAAATATATTCAATATTTTTTTAATATACACATATTTAAGACACATCCATGACCCAGGAACACGGAAAAACTTTTTGTTCCTTCGGCGGGATTCGAACCCGCGACCCCCTGCTTGAGCACCAACACGCTCATCCACTGAGCCACAGAGGTCGAAAAAATTACCTTGAACGTATACTCCTTCTCCATCGCTTGCGGCTCCGGCATCCTCAGGAACTCGGCGAGCGGTAACACGCCGGCGCCGAGCGGCCGCCGAGCTACGGGCCCGCGCCGCTCGCCCGTGCCGCTCCCGCCGCCCGACCACCGGCCGACCCGCACCACCCACGCTACCAGCCACAGCTCGCGGGACAGATCCGTCGCTGACAGGTCCTGGAAATGGGAAATATATAAATACCATAATATTACATTACATTTTAATTAATAATAATAATAATAATACCTCCCACACCGATTTCGGTGACTGTGGCGTTGAAACCAGGTCATTTAAGCAGGAGTAATTTTTAGTGTCCAAGTGTGTGCGCAGTACACAAGAGCACTCTCTTTACTCTCGAAACCCAGTGGGACAGATATCCGACACGACTGACGAGAGATCAGGCGCATGACCGACATTTTACATGCCCATCCGACGCATCATCTTTCTTGTCAGACAATTAGGTGATCAGCCTGCATTGTCCCAACCAAACTTCTTTTATTGTTCCAATGCGGCAATCGACCCACGACCTCCGAGTCGAGAGCTGAGCTCTAACCTCTAGACCACGGAGGCTGTTGAACATTTTAATTACCCAAAATATTTTACACAATAACAACTTCGCTCGCGTACAGCCTATCCACCAGAAGCTATTCCACGTTATCCGTATCCGCAAGAGTTCGAACTCGTCTCGCGTAGTGTAGCCATTTAACCGCTTAAACTCCTCCATTGATCTCATTTTAGGCGTCCTGTGTTTAAAAAGGTTTTTAGCAAATAAATACATATATATTACAAGATATTCGTATGGATTTAAATTCAAAAGTACTTAAGTCCTGAGATTAATTGTCAAGTCTTAAGAATAAAGTGTATCAAGGAGGTTACATGTATTACAAAATACTACTCTATACTCACCGCAAAAAGGGTGCTATTCGCGTGCAGCCTGTCCACATAATTCGAGAAACCGTCCCTCGCTATCCGTATCCGAAAGCGTTCGGACAGCGGTTGCGCTCGCCTCGCATCGTGTAACCACAGGAGTAGCTCCGCTTCGTCCCCCCCGGCTGTGTGTCCGAAGTCGCGCATACTGCACATGAGGTTGTGGGATTGGACGGTGGAGCCATTGCTTAGTGTGCCCGAGTTGAAGCTGCTGCCCGAGCCACCTGTACGACGAAGCGTGCCACGCCACTGGAACGAAAAAAAAAAAATAATGAGTTATCAAAGACCGTGATTCTTATATAACAATATCTTCTAATAATATAAAACTTAGTCCTTTTCATTCGTTAATGGATGATTTATACAATATTCTCCGAGCGAAGTAACCACTCTTGAAATATTGTAGTGCCTGGGACATTTGTTTTTTAAATGTCTATGGTTGCCCAAGCACATACGGCATTCTCACAACATAGTCGGCCTAGTCCAGAGGAATGACTGGTCAATACGTCTGGGGCCAACCATGTGCGGATTTCCTCACGATGTTTTCCTTCACCGTTAGAGCGTCCGTATAATTTACTTGAGATCTGAAAAAGTCACATTGGTACACGCCACAACCTGGGATTCGAACCTGCACTCTCTCAAGTGCATACCAAACGGTCTACCCACTAAGCCACGGAGCTCAGGTAATAATACAATGATCTCGTGTTTGTAACCAAACTCCTCCAAAACGGCTTAGCCGATTTAAATGACATCTTTTGTATATATGCGGTAGGTCTAAGGTCGTTAACTATATTTTATACCAACAAGTGATAATATAGATGGCAGGTTCGTTGTGTTTGGAACATTACTATGTACCTACTGTAACAATCTTCAACTCTCAGTTGTCAATAACACTTTCACACATCACCTGCAGATGTAGGAGTACCTAGTTAGTAGGTGTAGTTGTTGGTAGTTATTTATTTATTTCAGTTCATAGTGTTAAAACAGAAAACATCTGTCGGGTACAGCATACAGCTTGTCGATACTAATATAATAAAGAGGAAAAGTTTGTTGTTTGTCTGCATCGAATAGGCTCCGAAACTACTGGACCGATTTTAATGAAATTTGGCACCGATATAGAATAGACCTATTAGATATTATATAAGAGCTCCGTAGCCTAGTGGGTAGACCGTTTGGTTCGCACTCGAGAGAGTGCAGGTTCGAATCCCAGGTTGTGGCGTGTACTAATGAGACTTTTTCAGATCTCAAGTACATTATACGGACGCTCTAACGGTGAAGGAAAACATCGTGAGGAAACCCGCACATAGTTGGCCCCAGATGTATTGACTAGTTCATTCCTCTGGACTAGGCTGACTATGTTGTGAGAATGCCGTATGTGCTTGGGCAACCATACGACATTTAAAAACCAACTGTCCCAGGCACTACAGTATTTCAAGAGTGGTTACTTCGCTCGAAGAATACTGTATAAATCATCCATTAACGGATGCAAAGGCCTAAGTAAGTTTATAGAATAGACCACGGGGAAAGACAAAGGCTACTTTTTATCGCGAAAAATGTACGGTTTCTACGAAATTAACTTTTACGCGCACGAAGTCGCGGGCAACATTTAGTATGACATAAAATGTTAATTACATGAAAATAGAAAATAATGCCATATTCCGTATGTACTGTGTAGTGATATGTAACATTTAAATTAGGTGCTATTAAACCAGCCATATCAGTAGTTAATGATGATGATTATAGGTCATATCCAGCATCAAGAGTTAAGACTGTTACAGTCAGTTCAGTACAAACCTTGAATCGTAATTATAAACAAAAACTAGGTAGATATTTTTTTGGAATCAGATAACAAATAGCAAAAACTACCAAAATCTAGGTCAACTGAGGTCGAATTAGATTAGCGTCAGCGAGAAACTTCCGTCTGAAATTGTGCTGAATGTTACTATGACCTGTATTCAACGAATGCGGTTATTAATTAGTTTAAACTTGAACTGCTTTTTCTCACTATAGCTCTTATCATATACTTTAAAGACAATATTGTATATATAATGGGTTTCTCGAAAACGGCTCGAAAACTGCGAGCTCGGTTATCTGGGGGCATGGTAGTGGTAGCCAAGCGAAGCGCAAGGGCACTACCAGACCACCTTTTCTCGAAGCGTTTCGTCGATTTTTTGAACGTTGATAACTTGGGTTTGGATCATACCAGTTAAATGAAATTTTCAGGATAGGTATATTCCTAGTAGCGGACTTATTAAAGATGAAAAATTTTGATTGCGTACTGCGTAGGTCTTATACTTTAGATTTTATTGATATCTAAAATTCCCTGATTTTGTCGCTGACTCACTAACGATCAACAAAATTATATGGTAACTTCCGGATGACCTAGAGAGCTGAAATTTGATACGTAAGCTTGTATTAGTACACAACCTACATAAAAAACGAATGTAGTGAAATGGCCAGGCCACATAATATTTTAACTAAGATGTAGAGTATGTGAAGTCAGGCTTGTAGAGTTAAGGCGTGTAGAGTCAGAAGTTTGGTAAAAATGAGATCTGATCAGTGGCGTAGCGTAGTAGAGGCGGGGGGGCTCAGTAAGAGGGCGGCAAAATCTAAGTAAGGGGGCGGCAAAATGACGTCCGGCCCGGGCGGCAGACACCCACGCTACGCCACTGGATCTGATAACTTTTTGACAGTGCGAGTCATGTGGCATCACTCTCCATGAAAATGTTTTTGTTGGGATTAAGAAAGTAGAACTGTTTTACTTGAAGAACACTACTACTTATTAAAAATGCAAAAGTTTGGAAGGATGAACGGTTGTTACTCTTTCACACAAAAACGACTAAACGGATTTCAATGAAATTTAGTCGTTTAATTTCTGGTTAACACAAACGCCACTTTTTATACCCAAAAAGTACAGTATTTCCGTGGGATACTGTATTTACACGGGCAGAGACGCGGGCTAGTAATATTATATGTAACCTACCAACTGAACTACTTACTCATCAGTTATAATAAATATTTTGCACAGCAGATACATTACCGTACAAAATCCATACCTATAAAGTAACAATGCGTATGTTATGTACTTACTTACCTTCCTGACTAATATTATATTTGCGTTTTATACCCGAGATAATGTTACAATCATACCTGAGCAATGAATACTATTTGATGACACACAATAGCCGTGTTATATGCCAATATTCAATTCACAAACAAATAACAATATGAAAACCTTGTAAAATGTATTAAACAAATCATATTATTTTATTGAAAACTAGCTGTTGCCCGCGACTTCGTCCGCGTCAACTGATGGCGCAATAATGCATCAATTTCGATCAAATTTGATTACCATAAAAAAGGTTACCAAGTACTTAAGTCAATCTTAAAAGATTTTTTTAGATCATAGAAAAAGAGGAATAATTCTTTCATACATATTTTTTTGTAACTTGAGCCGTTTACGCAGCGCACGCAACGGAAGCCCTCAAATAAAGCTCAAATGTGAATAATTTTCCCCGTTTTTGCAACATTCTTACTGATGCTTCGCTCCTATTACTCGCAGCGTAATGTTATATAACTGAAAGCCTTCCTCGACAAATGGACTATCCAACACAAAAATATTTTTTCAATTCGATTTAGCAGTTCCTGAGATCAGCGCGTTCAAACAAACAATGTAAGCCCTCAAAGATGAATAATTTTCCTCGTTTTTTCCACATTTTCCACTGATTCTTCGCTCCAATTGGTCGCAGCGTAATGTTATATAGCTTAAAGCCTTTCTCAACAGAAGGACTGACTATCTAACACAAAAATAATTTTTCAATTCGATTAAGTAGTTCCTGAGATCAGCGCGTTCAATCAAACAACGTAAGCCCTCAAAGATGAATAATTTTCCCCGTTTTTCCCACATTTTCCACTGATTCTTCACTCCTATTGGTCGCAGCGTGATGCTATAAACCTAAATCCTTCCTCTATAAATGGATTTTTCAATTCGAACCAGTAGTTCCTGATAGCTACTATAGATTAGCACGTTCAAATAAAAAAACTCTTCAGCTTTATAATATTAGTATAGATAGCTGTTGCCCGCGGTTCGTTCCGCGTATGTACAGTAACTCACGGGAACCGTATACGTACCGCGATAAAAAGTAGCCTATGTTCTTCCTCGTGGTCTACTTTATATCTGTGGCAAATTCCATAATAATAGGTTCAGTAGTTTTTACGTGAAAGTGTAAATAAATTTTCCTACGGGAACCGTATATATCTCCGAGATAAAAAGTAGCCGATGTCCTTCTCTCTTAGTCTCCTTTATATCTGTGCCAAATTTCTTGATAATCGGTTTAGTAGTTTTTACGAGAAACTGTAAGTAAAGTATCCCACAGGAACAGTACATTTCCCTGTGATAAAAAGTAGCCTATATCCTTTTTCAGGCTATACTCTCTGTATTTGTGTACCAAATTTCATTTCAATCGGTTCAGTAGTTTTGGCGTGGAAGACGGACAACAGACACACACTTTCCCATTTATAATATAGCATTCGCAAATATTTAAGATTTTCATCAAAAACTTATGCATTCTTGTCAGATTTATTTTTCAACATGATGACAATGTATTATGTCAAAATAAAAATAAAGCTCCCCACTCACGGCCTATCGATTGCTTCGATCAAATTGGAAATTAATTCGTATTTGAAAGTAAATTGCTAACGACAAACTATTACATAAAATGATTAGTGTAATACCTACCAGCTAGTTTTTTCGGTGGGGGTCAAAAGTTGGAACAAAATTTACGCGTATATATACGAATTTCATTTAAAAAGTATAGTAAACCTTACTATACTTTTTAAATGAAATTCCTCCTAGGATCTCAGACTATATTCAATTTTCATCTAAACCGATTTACTTGCAACTACGAATCCAGTAAATGTTTAAATTGTAAAGACTAAATCGATCGATCGATTGTGAGTGGGAGCTTTAAATCAAAAGCACTAAGGAGTATTTATATCAACTTAAAAGTAAATCGCTCCCAAACAACTTTATTTCTCTTTTTATTCCCGTTAGAGGACGAATTTCAATAAACTATGATACACGAATTCCATCAATTCTGTTACATAATGTTTGTGCAAAATACGAAGTAGATTGGACCAAGGAATCACGTCGTCCCATACAAACTGTTCTCCCCCTTTTCACCCCCTTAGGAGTCGAATTTCGAAAAATCCCTTCTTATCGGATCCCTACGCATTACAAAGAGCAAGCCCTGCAAGTTTCAGGTCTCTACGATCAGCGGTTTAGGCTGTGCGTTGATCCGTCAGTCATTCAGGACAAAGGATTTTATATGTATAGATTAATCAATGAATAATTTATAATTTTACAATACAAAATACTATATTGCGTTTCATCAAGTAAATGAAGGTTAAAAAGTTTCAAGGGGATGGGAGTTCTAAAGAGTTCTGATGCTATGAGCTCTGCTGAGTTACAGGAATAATCCACAATGACCCTTGTGGCTTAGTGGTTAAGCGCGTCAGTGCTCAATCCGGAGGTCGCGGGTTCGAATCCTGGCGAGAGAACAAAAATAATTCGGTGTCCTGTGATACTGGTTCATGGATGTGTATTAAGATATATATGTGTAAAATGTAATAAAAATAATAAATATTAATTATATGTATAGTATACAAAACTATTAAATATACTTCCCGTTGTCTCGTGCCCGTGACACAAAGTTATTCGGATATTTAGTTACCACGCGGCCAGACTGAGGTGGTTTGAAGCGTCTATATTATAATCGTCTACCATCATGTGATCTATCTGCTCGTTTGCCAGTCTCATTACTTATTCCATTCAACATTACAATGGAGTAAAATAAATAAAACAAAATATGTAGTAAATGATAAATACTGTCATTTATCATCTACTACATGTTTTGGTTTTGCTTTACTATCTATAGTATGTAGGTAGGTGCTAGGTTTTATAACAGACTGTTTCATAAAGCAGTCTAACCCTAGATTAAAGGTACAAAAGAACCCCTTGGGTAAAACACGTGTCCCCAAATGTACCCAAAATCACGCGTTGCTTAAAGCGAGTACAAAGGACGTCTCCTAAACGAGCCCTCTTAAATATGAGGGTTAGTTGACAAAAGGCTAATATTTCAAGAGGGGGTTGAGTAGTACTGCCTCGACAGAATTTTTGGGTGGTTGGTATTATTCGTAGATTTTGTAGATGATTATATAATTTTTCAACTAGACAAAAACAATTGTAGACAAGAAAACCTCACTTTATTATATTTAGTTCAATGGTAGGTATTACTAAAAATGTCATGAAATCAGAAAGTCCAGGCAAAGAGACTAATTAATTAATATTTAAACACAACTTGTGAAGCACTTTGAATGCCTATTACTTTAAAGTAGATAATTTTGTAAAAATGACATACAGTATGAAACCTTGCCTTTATTTAAGAAGACCTATTCGCCGATACCCCACACGATGGGGTAGAATGAAAAAATATTTTTCATCCCCACTTCACATGTATGAAATATGAATCACTAAAATTTAGAAGTATGTATTATTATTTTATGACACCAAAACCGAAATCTATACACAATCTATAACAATACCAAATTTTATCCATTTATAATAATTACAGAAGTAAGAAGGGCGGACAGAGAGACATACGGACGGACAGAGCGAAACTGTTAGCCAGGCCACAGACGTTCTTAATTTAACATTCTTTAAGAACGTCAAATTCAGGTGGAAGGCAAAGTTTCCATATAAAACACGCATAGCCCTCACACGTGCTTAATCTTTCAGATTCTTTAATTTCAGTTCGAACTTTAAGAATGTCAAATTAAGAACGTCTGTGGCCAGGATCAGCGTGTGTGTGACATGGTGTCTGTTGTCTATGGATTAAGATTTTTAAATTCAGGAAGGAATTCAGCACGTCTGTAGCCAGGCTAAGGGTTCCTTGTAGTACTAAGGAACCCTAATGAAACTTGCACAAAACAACACAAAAATGCGCGCCGTCTCAGCCATGAGCAATATCAAAAGAATGCGCAGTCAGTTGCCTACTTGGTTTCTTAAAACATTGCTTTTGAATAAAATGTTTGTTGTAAACTAATTTGTTAATTACCCGATGTGTTTTTTTTTTTAAAACCCCCGACGTAAACAGAGGGTGTTTTAGTATGACGTGTCACATAATTATCACATCGCACCTTTAGAATTAAAGTGGCGTAACTCAAAAATTTAAGAAATTGAGTTTTATACATAAAACGACTTAGAAACATATAATCTATCGGTCTAATAGAAATAAACAGCCACTTTCAAGCTAGAAAAGGATAAACGTACAGTTGTGTCTCTTTCATATCGACCGCTTATCACGCGTTCCTTCATTTTTGAAGAGCCCCTTTTAGTGTTGAGTCGATATTGCTAAAAGTTGGGTGCTGCGCGGTTACTCCGTAAATGACGTAAACTGTAATTCATCGTTTTAATTGTAAACTGTAAAGGTAAGTAATTTGTGTGTTATTTATTTTTGTACAGCCTCTTTTAGGTTTCGGGCGTTTTAAATCTAAACGATAATAATATTTGACACCATATTTGTATTAGTGTCATTTCATTTCTAAACATTTCATAAATACATGAGCCTGATTATGTGTTATGTCTTTACTTTATAAACCGTTTTTGTGACTACAGTGACGTATACGGAATTATGTCTATTATTTTTTACAGAATGATGTGAATTGTCGAGTTCAATTGTGATTGAGTCTTTTTATTTTTATTTCAATGAAATTTTGAGGCTAGTAATGAAAAGACAGGACCAAATTTTGCCACTATATAAATATGACTGGAATGAAAATACAACACGAGAAAAGATGAGTTCAGCAAAACCTAAACGTATAAAAGATATTTAAGGCTTGGTTTTTTCTATAAATATAAAACTTTTGGGCATTTTTAGGTCATCAAGCAAGCTATAGTGTGAAATCAGGGCTCGACGGTATTTGCTAAACTCTATGACTCACGTTGTCATATTTTGACAAAACTCAGCCGCAACTTGCAAGACACTATTGTCGACATAAAATCGGAGATTCTCGATGAAGTCGAAATGGATTCCTCATACACCTAAAACACGAGCTCACCCCAAACCCATCGTGCAGATAATTCACGAGCCAGACTTATGCGCCACCTTACTGATGAGATTACTGATATTGACATGGGTGAGATTAGAATAGCTCTCAGGCATCTGCCTGAGAGCTATTCTAATCTCACTATGAATCTTCATAATAAAAAGCACCAGGAGATGACGAAATAACCACAGAGCTGCACCAGGAGGAACACTTGTCTTTACTGAGCTCTTTAATTCCGTCATCCACACTGGCACTAGCTATCCCCGGAAGCATGTAGCAGGAGCATGGTGGTTTTATTTTTTTAAATCGATGATAACACGCGACTTGAAACTACCGTCCCATTCCGCTCCTGAGCCACGTATATTAGCTATTATTGAGGGTTATCTGAGGGTCTGAGGGTCCCAGAAATTGAACGACTTTCAGCCAGTGGAGCAGACGTATAATCAGCCTCTCTGCCTAGCGTATGTGGACTATGAGAAAGCCTTCGATATCGTCGAGACCTGGGGGTCTAAAAAGGCTACTTTAGGTGTTTCATATAATGTTTCATATATTTTGACAGTTTTCAATAGAAATGCGTAAAATGGTACACATAATATGAATTGCATATGATTCATCAAATGTTCACCTAAAGTGGCCATTTTTGGACCCCCTGAGGGGCAATTCTGCTAAATAAAACCTGCATTAATACAATTACAATCAAGTAATATACGCTTAAACTCTCAAACGGATATTTTATAAACGTTAAACCAATATGAAACTCGTTTTGATTGGCCGAACCGTCATAAAATTCATTCATAGTAACATGTCGCTTCACTTTCAATCCAATCAAAGTAAAATGAAAGTCTACTTTAAATATTAGAATTGAGAATCTGGTCTGTGCTGGAATTCATGCAGAAATGCCTCGTTGACTGCCGATAATATTTTGAGGTGTTAAGATGTCTGTTCAAGTGATCTCTGATCCAACTTCTTCAAGGAGTGAGACAGGTGTTATCTCTCCAAAACTGTTTACTACCGCGTCGGAGGACGTTTTGTCTCTTTCATATATTGGAACGGCCGGGGCCTGAGACTGAACATAAACGGCCAGTACATCTCACACTTGCAATTTGCGGATGAAATAATCATTATGTCAGACATATCTGCAGGACCTGGAAGAGCCTAAGCGATTGTTCAAGACGGGTGGGTTTCGGAATGAACCTTAACAAAACCAAAATTATGCAAATAATTTTGGTTTTGTTAAGTATTGAACATGTTCTCCCAAGACCTGTCATCGTAAATGGCACTAGTTTTGAAGTTAAGAAGCAAGAATACGTATATCTTGGGCAAACTTTGAATCGTCGCTACCACAATCACCTTTAGTCAAGATGCATTCGATAATTTCCACGGCGAAGTTCGGAAACAAAATGAGGATTTGACATAAGGCATCGCAAGCAACAAGTCACAACGATTACTTATGTCAAATCCGATACATTTTTAATTTCGAAATTCGCTGTCGAAATTAGCGAATGTTCTTGACTAAAGGTCCAGTGTCTTTAATCAATCCGTTCTATCAGTAAAGAAACACGGTAGCGAACTCTGCTGATTGACAAATTCAAGGTAGTTCAGCCTGTGATGGAAAGTGCAATGTTGAGGGTATCTCTGGTACATGATGTGATTCGTCAGAGAATTAAAGTCACTGACATTGCTCATAGAATTAGCACGCTGAACTGGAAGTGAGCCGGCCATGTTTGCAGACGAACAGACGGTTGATGGTGCAGACAAGTGTTTGAGTGAAGACCACGTAAGGCAAACGTAGTGTAGGACGACCTGAGGCACAATGGACCGATATAAAGTTGGCTGGCAGCAAATGGATGAGGGCTGTCCGAGATCGGGATGGTTGGCGCGCATTAGTGGAGGCCTACGTTAAGCAGCGGGCTATCCATATGTCCGTAGGCTGATGATGATGAAATTTCCCATCGATAATAATTAATATTGACCTCTGATATTGAAAGGCTTATTTAATTATTGCTTATTTAAATAGCTTTTCCTTTTCCTGTATAATAAACATTATTTTGATAGGAAGACGCCACGGTAACTTAAGTATCTTATATTTTTATGTACACGGTAAATACATAAAAATATAAGGGACCTAATACATACAAACTAGGTATAAGTTTAGCTTTATTATGCATAAAATAAAAGATTTTTTCAGTTTTCTCTATTCTAATTTACCTTTAATTTTAAAAGTCATCCATTAATAAACTAGCATATTCCAAAATTAGTCACCAAAAATAAATTTTACATTAGAAATAAATAGCCTATTTTTAAAATAGTTACGTTTTATTTTTGAATGCTTTAGTAAAAAATAGACACAAAGCTAAATAAGTCAATTAAATTTTAAATATTTTGGAAATAAAGTGACACCTTTTTTTAAATTATTAATTAACAAAGGTTCTAAATAATTAAACTCATATTTTTAATAACAAATCACTAAAACAACTATTCACCTACGGCAAATAACAAAAACTGTAACTACATAAGGCTCACACTTACTATTATAGTCAAAAAACCAAAAAATGGTCTATTCTCCAATTACATTTTAGGCGTTTACCAAAAATCAAGAATTTTGGATTAAGCCACTTCAATTCTAAAGGTGCGACATGTCTGTGTGGGCGTGTGTGTGTGCGTTTGTGTGGATCATGTCTCTCAAATAGATGAACCGTTTTTTATCCAAATTCCATTTTTTTTGTTATCGAGAGTGTTCTTAGCTATAATTTATCATCATCAGCTCGTTTACTGTGACCATGACGGACGAGGGTTACTTATATGGATAAGTAAATTAAACACATTTTTCGATAGGAAACATGTTATGCGCCTTCCTAATATTAGATATGTAAGTACTAAGTACCTACTTCTCATTTAAATATTGTGTAGGTACAATTTTTCCCAGTTACTTCTGTTGGCGAAGTAGTGCATTGCCACAAACAAACCCTGTGTTAGGTATACCACGATTCGCCCCTGTTTCTATGACAATAAGGTTCAAAATGGGCAATATAATTTAGGGTTTCTCGGCGACTGTACCTACGTGTAGGGTTGCCATCTCTTACATATGACTCCCCGGACAAGACGCATGAAAACCCCGGATTTTGGAGTACGAAACCCGGACATAGAACAGTTTTTACCCGACTACGGCAATGTCAAAAAGAAAGGAAGATTTATTATTGCTGCAAATCAAAAAAAAACTTAGGCCTTCCTAATTCTGCCTACAAAAACCGGGATAGCAAATAAAATCCGGCCCGGGCGCTCCCTGGACGCCCTTTAAACTAGGGCAAATCCGGGGAAACCCGGACGGATGGCAACCCTACCTACGTGTCACGACTCACGACTCACGCGACATGTCATCGGTTTTTCTGTAGCGCAAACAATACGTTGGCAAGATTCATCTCGTGTAGTGTTATGATATTAAGATTTACTGCTTTAAGGATGTGAAAGCATTCGCGTATTTATTATTATCTAGATGTCGCTCTATGGTCGAAATTCGCGCATAATAATTAATATCATTATTATGTAAGTCTGAACTTTATAAGGGTTTTTCAAAAGAAAAAAAATGTAAATGTTGTGACTACTACGCTTCGGCAAAGAGCCTTGCCGAATATTCGGTATTCGGTCAAATAACTACTCTATGTCTGTGCCAAATTTCATCAAAATCGGTCGAGTAGTTTCGGAGCCTATTCGATGCAAATTGCAAACAAACAAACATGTACAATCAAATCTTTCCTCTTTATAATATTATAGTATAGAAGTATAGCTAGTATGGACAAAGTACTAACCGCTGCAGCCCTTTCAGCGCTCTCAGCATGCACCCTGTACAGCTCCACTAAACTGATGTCCTCGGGGTCGACGGCCTCCGCGCCTCGTCGAGGCACCAGCTCCAAGCCAAGCTTTCTGAAAACAATAACAGTGCATAGGATTAGTTATTGTATTTTAAAGTTTAAACTCATTTTAAAGGCCCCCACAGACGAGAGGCCGATCGTTTCAGTTAGAACTGACATCAGTTCGACCTGAACGGATTCGAACACACACACGGAAAAAATCGCATCCAACCCAATTTACGTCAGTTCGGCCTGATCTGATTCGGGCCCACACACGGAACAGTCGCATCAGTCCATTCTGGTTTGCCGCGCGCTACGGTCGTGTTTATCAATTTTGAATTTAAACACCGCGAAAACTCATACAACGCTTGTACACGATACACGCCCGCACGGCCGCGGCTCGGGCAAGAACTGAAGCGATTTGTCCACACACGGTCAGGACAGGCCGCGCGTTCAGGCCGCTCGGTCAGGCCAGAATTAATGTTGCCAACTTAGTTATTTTACAAAATTTTAATAAATTGAGTATTTTATTCCCTCCTTGGAAGAAATTTAGTTATTAGTAGTGTTTTAGTAGGAAAGAGCCAGACAGTAATCATATGCAAAATGGCCTAGGTTAAACACAAAAAAAAACCTATCATAATAATACATTTGTGGGTATATGGTGGCAGGCCCCAAAGGGAGATCTCCGACCGAGCGAGATGGTATGCTCGGTCAGGCCGAAGCCCACTTGTAATCATTTCAGCTGTCGTATATATACTTCCGAGTCTCAGAAACTTCGATAGCGCGATTCAGGACTGTGCTGCTGATTGGTCCGCCACATCACTCCCCCCCGAAGACCGGAGGTCGAACCATTTGATGAGTCTTGTGCTTGAGTCGCCAGTGCCAGTGGAGAAAGTCCCAGTGAGTCGGAACTGTGCTACTGCTGCTGCACGGGCTCCAGTGAGTCGGAGTGCTGCCGGTGCGGGGCCGATGCTACGTGCTGACCAGGAGAGATGTGCTCTGCTTGCTGACCGGTCGTTGTAGTGTGCGAGTGCCCGTTGAAGCCGATGAGGGTTCGACCAGGCCGCGGTGCGTTGAGGCTGGTGGTCGAAGTACCCGAAGAGGCTGAAGCTGGCTGGCGTGGTGCGGAGGGGTGGGGAGTGATGATGATGATTAATGTCCAGAAAGTTGCGTGTTCTGTCGAGGGTCACCAATGTGGGTATATGGTGGCAGGCCCCAAAGGGAGATCTCCGACCGAGCGAGATGGTATGCTCGGTCAGGCCGAAGCCCACTTGTAATCATTTCAGCTGTCGTATATATACTTCCGAGTCTCAGAAACTTCGATAGCGCGATTCAGGACTGTGCTGCTGATTGGTCCGCCACACATTCGTCCGTAATTTTCTTAAAACTACCCGTTTAATTACTATATACGTAATATTTGCTAGCATATTTTAATTTAATGGTAAAATTTATAGTAAAATTCAATGAATGAAAAAATTTAATATAACAAAACCTAAAATGCAATGGTTTTTCGGGGGCTTCAGGAATTCTTAAGTAGCTTCTTTAGTAGTTAATTAGTACTTTTTACTAGAATTCAATACGAGTTTAGTAATTTCACAAAAACAGAGCTGGCAACACTGGAACGAATCGCTTCAGTCCGTACGGCCGACTGACGCGATCTCGAAATTGCACACAGACGATACGATTTTGCATCCGTTCAGGCCGAACTGAAGGTAGACCGGATCATGTATGGGGCCCCTAAAGGCGATTAAGGCATAAGGACAGTCTGCTACAAATACACGTGGCAATCATCTGCTATAGACCATACCGAATACGGTATACCATAAAACACTCTTATTAGAAATGGTCTCTCTTTCCGCGCTTCTAGCGTCGGTAATTATGAATATAAATGGATGAAATTAGGTATAGTCATAGATTGTGTATAGATCTCGGATTTAGCATCGTAAAATAATAATAGTTTCATATTCTAGGGGCGGCTCTCCATCATTCTCCATCTCCATTTTTTTCTACCCCATCATGTGGGGTATCGTTGAATAGGTCTTTTAAAATCAAGGCAAGATTTCATACATAACTTTTTATAGAGTCAACCATTTTCGAGTAATCGGCTTTCAAAGTAATTTATAAGTTGCCCCCCCCCCCCCCCCCCTGGCATTTCTAAAGTATATACGACTTAGAAACTTGCAATTTCCTACGTATTACATCATGCTAAAAACTGTTTAGAAAAATTATTTTGTACCAAATCGGACAGTAACTTTTGAAGTATGTAATTTGAAAAACATAATATTTGCGCGTTTATAGTTACGGAACCCTCCTTAGACATGCCCTGACATGCTCTTGGTTAGGTTTTTTTTAATCGGCGCAGTAGTTTTTGAGTTCGCTATAATATTAGTGTAGATTCTAGACCAAAAACAAACGGGCAATTCTGCTAAATAAAACCTGCATTAATACAATTACAATCAAGTCCCGATACGCTTATACTCCCAATAGGTGTTTTTATGAACGTTAAACCAACGTGAAACGCGCTCTGATTGGTCGAAACGTCATAAAATCCGTTCACGCTAACATGACGCTACATTTTTAATCCAAACAAAGTAAAATTGACTGTTTAAATTGTCTACTTTAAATACGAGTATTGAGGTTCAGATAACAATTAGTATGATGATGATTTTGTATTATTGATCGAAGAGATGATTATATAATTTATGCACAACAGGTCTACGTGATCCAGGGTATCAATGAATATATTTGCAAACGGTAATTCCTAGAATGACCGCAACCTGTAATAAGTAATAACCAAAGCACAAAACCACAGGCGAAAGGTTTTGTCCCGTCAACTTCTCACTAAAACACACATAATATTCTAAACAGGCTCGCTGCATACGAATTCCGAGTAACGTTGAAACAATGTGCATTCTTATTACCTTACATTAAATAAATAGGTAATAATAACTTTGTTACAACATTAATTAATTAATTAATAAGAATCAATATATATTTTTGAATCTCTGAATCCTTTTGAATCTCTGAGAGAAAAGTTTAAAGACATAGGCGCACTGACTGTTGCTTCTCAGTATAAATTGGACTAGCTTTTGCCCCCGACTTCATCCGCGTGGAACAGTTAAACGGTGAGAAATATTGAAAAGGTGTAGGTTGTAGAAGTAGGTGTAAGACTAGGATGTAGGTTGCATTGTAGGTTTAGTCGTTTATTCATTCCAGTTCATATTTACGACATAACAACGTACGACAACGGGACAGCCAGTTTTAAAGTAAAAGATTATTTTATTATTTTTAGCTCATTCAAATAAAATCTTGTTTTTAAAATTTTCATTTACTTTATAGCTATCGCTAGACAGGTTTCTCAGTCCTTTATCTTGGGTGTTCCACCATGTTGGATTTAGAATGACGTCACATAGCTAACCGTGTATTGTCATCCAAACGAAACGTGTATACAAAATTTCAGCTCAATTGGTTGAAGATAATATCTGCCTCCAAATTGAGTTGCAAAATTCCATCCGAACAAAAGAATAGATTGCAAGTTATAATAAATTGCAAGTTATCTCAAAGCTAGTAAACTTGTAAAAAAGCTTGTAAAAATGAAACAGGTTCATTGAAGAGAACATTAAATTTAGCAATTCAGATTTTAAATTAGAAAAAATATATCTAGAATTCGGCAAAATTAAATAACTTGTTGCTTGGATGCCAGTTCAAAGATTTATGTCTGAAGACTAGATTGCTAAAAAAATGTGCGACGCTATGGTATAATAAAGTAATTACCAGTCCAGACGAGTTTACTAGCAGAAACGCAAATATTTGCATGTCTTATACGGCTAATCAAGAAATAAACTTTATAACAATGACCATAAAATTCAAAATCCCCTACCAAATTACTTTAAATAAATGTGCTAATAATGCGCAGAGGTGCAAAAAAATGTCAATGTTCATAAAGGATTATGCTAAACTTTTATTTTATTTTACGTGATTTAATACTCTGTAATCTGTATGAGGTAATTTCGATATTGTTGACTTTTCCGAAAAGTTTTTGACCTATTAAGGAAAAAATAGGCGTAAAAGAGATGTTCAAGAAATGTATGAGGCCTGGGCCAGCCCTATGTACAGTAGGTATATGTAAATATAGCTATATAATATAGTAACCGTTTCCTATTCTTTATTTTGTTTAATTTCACTTCGTTTCCATGTACATTTAAATTAATTTCGTCAAGGAGAGCAACACAAAGTAAAATAAAACATGGCGGATCGATCAGAATTAACTAAAGAATGTCATTTTGTCAATGACATGACTTTTGACAAAGAAAGACGTATGACATTCAAGACGACGTCTCTTCGTAAACCTATCTACTACGTCAAAAGTCAAGTCAAAACAACTGTCATGGCCGCCCTAAAAATAGTGTTCTCGCAATAAAAAACTCTTCAAATAATTACACTGGTCAACACTAGTCATGCCACACGAACTCTGATAGCTAATACTGTTTTAGCTACCTACACCTATTAATAAATCGCAGTACTTTTGTTTCGATTGGCCTCCGATTTTTTGTGATGTGTTGATAATGTTCTTCCTTCTGTACCTCTGGCCCATGCTTCTAATTTGAAATAAACTTATGAAAATATGAGGTTGTTACTTGAAAAAATCATATTTAGTATATATTCTTTCAAAATATGTGGGAATTCGAAAGTTCTTGCCCTAATTTTACTTGGACTTCAGCTGGGTAATACCAAAATTTGCTGCTTTCTCTATGAAGGAGACAGTCGGGACAAAAAAACAATTATCATAAAAAAGTATGGCCTAAGCGAGCCTCTTTAACCCCTGGACAGAAAAGTTTGAAATATTTACTCCTTGTAGAGCCGTTTGAAATACTTCTTCCACCAGTACTTATTAAATTAAGCCCTATTAAAAAAAAATGATTTTTGTATTTACAAGATTTTTTTTATAATAAGTGATGCGATGACAAAAATGGGTATTTTCATTGGACCTCAAATCAGGGAGTTAGTAAAATATCCAGTGTTTGAATAAAAAAATGAATGAGGTTGTAAAAACGAGCATGGATATCTCTTAAGACAGTTGTTTCAAATTTTCTATGGAAACATAAGAGTGACAACTACAGAGAGTTTGTTAGCGAGCTGTAAACTTATCAAGCATTAGGTTGCAACATGTAACTCAAGATTAATTTTTTAGACTCATACCTAGCTTTTTTTCCTGAGAATTTAGGTTTCTGAGCGATGAGCACAGACAAAGGTTCCATCTGGCCATTTTACAGATGGGAAAACGCTCTAAAAGCAAGTGGAACCCAAGAATGTTAGCCCATTATTGCTGGACGATAAAAAGGATTAACTAAAAGCTAAATATGCCAGAAAATCTTAAATTGGAAATTCATTATAAAACTTTTTTGATATTTTTGTATCATAAATTCACATTTTTTTGAAATATTTTAATTACATCAATAAATTAAATTCGTGGCCAATAGATTTTTTTAAATTACATATTTTCACTAACAGTCAACCATAAAAGTAAAAAATATAAGTAAAGTCCGTGTGGCACAACAAAGTTCAAATTTTGTTGCCCAGTGTTATTTTTGTACGCATGTACCCTTCTTCAAATTAATTTTTTCGTATTTTTATGATATTCCCATATTTTTTTACCCGACTGCGCGACGCAAAGGAGTGGTAATGTGTTTATCAGCCTATGTATGTATGTATGTATGTATGTATGTATGTATGTATGTATGTTCCTTTGAAGCACTATACAGACCAAACGCCTGGGACGATTTTTATGATTCACACGTCAATCGATTCCTCTTAGTCCGGCGAGTGTCACTAAAGACATGACGTTAGTGAAAATTCAATATGGCGACTACTGGACGCCATATTGTGAAAATGAAAAAAATGAAAGTCAACAAACTATATCAAGTGGGATATCGTTGAATAGGTATTTAAAAATCATTGTTAGTTTTCTCTCAACATTTTTCGATTCGACTGACCGTTTAGGATCTATATCGATTTAAAGTTGCGTAACAACCATTCTCACATTCCAGTGATGTAGTACTGATGCTGATAGGAAATCCAGTCTGGTAAATAGCTACCTAGGTACTCATAACTAAAAAGTATAAAATAAAAAAATATAATTTAAAAAATTTAAAAACCCGACTGCGTAAAAAGTGAACCAAACTAACTAAACTAACTAATGGATCCTGACTGTTTAGTTGTTATGTTCCAATAGTATTAATTCAATAATATATTATAGAATTCTAGACCACCGGATATCTAAGTGCTTGTTTTTTTCTTTTCAGTTTTAATTATGTACCTACTTAGTTTGGTTCACTTTTTACGCAGTCGGGTTTTTAATTCCTATTTACCTATATAGTGTACATAGAACTGGCCCAAAATCAAACATCTCTTTTGATAAATAAAACCTTCGTTTTATATATTATGATAAATACTAACTAGGCTGTGTCATTTCCTCTCTGACACAATTACATGCAGGCTTAACTTTCTTCTTTCATTTTGGCCCAATAACCTTTGGTATTTATTTTGTAATTGGTATTAGCTTTAGACTTTCGTCAGTGGTCATGACGTGTGTTTCAGCATCAATTTCGTCGCATAACGGTCTCAGAACTGGTTCCACTGGTGGAAATGTGCAATGCGTCTGGCTCGTCCATGGTACATGTCCTGACTCCTGACAACCATTCGTCGAATTTTTATCAGGATGGATCGGCTCATAAACGAGAGTTAACTTTGTGTTGCACTTGTTCGTTTAATTTCATCAAGATTTTAGATTGTGTCGGCTAGTAAACAAGAATAATTTTATCTTACACATATTCGTTGAATTTCATCTAGATTATCATTTAATAGCTTCAAACACCAATTATTTAACTATGTTATTCAAAACTGTTTCATACAAACCTAAAATCTGTTCTTGTCCAATTATTATTTTCATAAGAAGGTATTTTTAATTTAAGTCTAGTAAAATCAAAACTACAACCCGACATCTATTGACATCTGACACCTCATACATTAAAATCTGATCAGTAATTTTATAGCTACGATGGAACAAATATACATACCTACATACATAAAAACATACATGCATACGCATACATACATACATACATACTTACATACAAACATACATACATATGTATGTATGTATGTATGTATGTATGTTTGTACATACATACATACATACATACATAAATACATACATGCACACATACATACGTAGTTCGAAAAAAATAAAAAAAAATGTTTTGCAAAAGCTTTCAGTAATTTGTATAAGTTCGAATTGTACTATCTTAAGCATAAAACTAATAAAACTAATAATCTTGTTCTCATGTAAGTGGATATTGTATCTTTTATGAGAATAAATTCTTCTTTAAACCTTAAACCTTATTATGGTGAAGGGTAGCCGAGGATAATATTTATTTTCATTAAAAAATTTAAACTGTTCATCAAAATTAATCGAAACAAACAAATAAATAAAATTTAAGTGTCTGTAATTTCAAATACATTTCACTTAATGCATAATATAAAAGTACGAGTATAATCGGTACTTACTATATTTTTTTGTCTATTCATCTATTCGTTTCGGCTAATCTCTAAAACGGCTGGACTAATTTTCAATGGACTTTCACTGACAGATAGCTGATTTTATAAGGAGTAAATACTAAAGCTACTTTTATTTTTAGGGTTCCGATAAAAAATAGTTCCGTTTCCGTTAGTTCTACGCAAACGAACTAAGTTCTACGCATACATCTATCATGATGGAACTTACATAATAAGTTTGATATGATCATATGACACAAGTCGAAGAAGCTGATAGAATTTAAATAAGCCGGATGTTATGCCGACCTATGCTCACTTTATTCGTTGGTAATAAAAATTTGCACGAACAAATAAATTACCTTCGAAGTCTTAACTCTTTACTCGACTGTGTAAGCAATAGACATTAGGCATGCTATGCCATGGAAAACGGTAAATTACTCAATCTCATAAATTATTATCATAACTTTATAAATAGGTATGTAAAATGTATTTTTATGAACTCTCAAGGTAAATTTAACTATGTTATCTTTATGAAGAAACATTAATTATTCATTTGTGTTACATGCACTTCAATTATGTTCAGCTCAGGGTAGCGTTGGCGAAGCGATTTCAAATTTGCATAAAATACAATATACAAACTTTACGTAGGTTAGCTCAAAGGTGAGCATTTTTGTCAACTTATGGTGCCTAATATGCTCCAAGATTCCTAAAAATATACAGGCAAACATGAAGCTCCCTCGTAGCCTTATAAAAATAAGGTCCAAAATAATCAAATGGAAACATATTTTAACGTTGTTCAAAGTATACAGGAGACAATAATCACTACAAAAAACTTTTACGCCAATAATAAAAGCATCTTGGACTTCGAGCGTTTAAAATATTACAAATCCCTCTTTTAATATAATATATCTATGACAAAATCATTAAAAACAATTTTACATATTTAAATACTGTGATCTGTAGAAAGCTAAATTCATTGTGGACTTGTTACAATTTAAATTAAATATGATGGATAAATTAAGTAAAAAAATAAATAGGTACCTAATTGCGAATCAGACAAGGCTTTTACCGTTAGTTTGTAACAATAACCTCAATACTGTACGGCACAGGATGTTCTAGCCAAAACAATTTAGGTATATCGTAGTGTACGATTATAGAATTGTCATAACATGTTTGTTTTGTTACGACAGCAGCGTTTAGGCAAGATTTGTCAAACCTTGTTACTAAATTATCTACTACAGCTGGTTAACCGATGAACGCAATGGTAGATAGAATACGATAGTAAAATACAATTTTTACACATTTTGGGGATTCGGGAAAAATGTTTTTAACATTCATTTATAGTGATATGAGATATGAGTACAAACAATGACAGATGTATTTAGTATTCTGTATCTAGTGTTTACTTACCTTTATGAATCAAACTCAGTATATATTCTGAGGTTACCACAAAATCAATGCTTTTAATGTTTTGAGTTCGATTTGAAATATAGTGAAGAATAAAGTAAGGATGAAAAAAAAACCATGACGATAAACATGATGATGATGATGAAAAGAATCTGTATAACGATATTGTATTGGTCATTTTCGATGTAGAAAATATGGGCCAGGCCGTGTAACAGGTACCTAGACGTTACATGAACCAATGACGAGCCTCGATGATGACCTCAGGCCGAGACATCGAGACCTTTTGTGGACGATAAATTATTATTAATTGTAAGGTCCATCTATGTTGATCTTTGTAATGAGGACACGCTTGTTTTTCTAGTCTTTTATTTATGTATAATTTTATCTGTAACGCAGAAGCTGCGTTTTCGCATAGGAGTTCGGAGTATCATTTACATTTTTTAAAAGGATTAAGCATTTAAAGATCCTCGGGCTGGGACTATATTGTCCGGAATCCGTAAGGTCAGGGAAAATTCAAAGCACTGAAAATAGAACTCTGTGCTAATTACTATATAGCTGAAAATCGAATACACAAGTCATATATGACATGTCTATTGTCAATGTCATATATGACAGCTTGACACTCGATTTTCAACTCTATTGCATTCCGGATCTTAAAGCCCCAGCCCCCAACTCCCAGCATTAAACTTAGGTCCTCGGTCACTTTACTCGCCATAAAACATTATGATTTTATCATCAAAGTTACATATTATGTAGTAGATATAACTATTTAGTGATCTGTGGCAAAGGGAAGCTTTTGTTTTATTGAATAACTAGCTGACGCCCGCAACTTTGTTTGTGCAGAACTATCTGAAGCGGAACCCTAAAATAAAAGGAGCCTATGTTAGACCTTATAACATCAGCTATCTATTGCTAGTGAAAGTGCCGTGAAAATCGGTCTAGCCGTTTCATAGATTAGCTGGAACAAACAGACAGACAGACCGACAGACAGATAGACGGACAGACAAAAATTTTGAAAATTTGTATTTTATTGTGAGTACCGAATATAGTTTCAGATGCATTATGTGAAAACCTGTTAATTTGAAGTTACAAACAGACACTTCAATTTTATTTATCTGTATAGAGTATAGATGTATAGACTAGCTTTTGGGCACGACCTCGTCCGCGTGGATCTCCACTAGACCCTCGTGACTTCGTGAGGTATTTATTTCGAAACACTATTTTTAACGGATTTCTGCATTATAAGAACTGCGTGACAAAATTCAACGTAATCCTACAAGTTGTTGATGTTACGTTCTAACTTGTGTACAACTCTACTTTTAAATTGTTCAAAATTTCTAAAAACATGATCACATTATTTGTCAATGTTACGTTCTAACTTGTGTACAACTCTACTTTTAAATTGTTCAAAATTTCTAAAAACATGATCACATTATTTGTCAATGTTACGTTCTAACTTGTGTACAACTCTACTTTTAAATTGTTCAAAATTTCTAAAAACATGATCACATTATTTGTCACATATTATAACAGGAAACGTGAATTGATTTTTAAAAACTAGGTTAATATAATTTTGAAAACTTAAAATGTTTGTATATCACTTACGAGTGTTTTACTACGAGTACATAAAATTAGCATCTAATGCATGCTGCATGATAGGTAGCAATATCTTAATATTATGCGATGGTAAAATTAAATTAATATTTATGATTGTCGGCGTGAGAACAAGTATTATGCTCGTTAATGTTTTAATTATCATCTTAACAGGCCAATGAATTTATTTGAATGAACAGAAAATTTCTTGAAGAGCTTTAACCTTTCCACTTACGACAATTATAAACAAAGAAATAATGAATTTACCAAAAACAATGCAGTTTTGAAAAGTAAAATTCAATTTAGTGAGTAATACAAATACTAATTAGGAAAAAACACCTGATAAAAAGTAAAAACCTAATGATAAGAACAACGACCTGTCTCAAGACTCAATGAACTTAAGAACTTACAGCTGAAATAACGGTCCTATAATGACCGAATTAAATGGACCGGTTGGGGAAAAATATTAGTCACAAAACAATTTGATGGTAATAACTTCAAATGATGATGAAACAAGTTGGTAATGAATTTTAAGTTCTACTGAATATGGGAGGTTTCTGTTGTTTATTGTTGGTTAAAAAACTTTTAATAGTTGAATATCTATTATGTACGAAAAGCAATTATAAAGCTACCAGAAAAGCCTGATGAATACTCTGTGTAGAATTTAAGATATAGAAGAATATTAGACTGGCTTGAGGTGTTTTAACTTAAAAACGGAAACGATCAAAGTGCCACAAAAAACAGTCACGATTAAAAATGATCTGAAAATATATAAATAAATTCACAAAGCGAACAACTACTGCGAACCTTACAAAATTCACTAAAGGAAAATATGAGGATTAGAATTTTTGTAAAGAAGCTAAAATATTTCCCTTTATGATTTCTTTTAAAAAATAAGATTTAACATATTTTGCAATTAAATGAACGACTTGTTTTATCAATGATTAATTAATGGCTATTTCCACTCTACGAATACGTAATGAGGCTCGGCAAAAAATTGGCATACAAAATCTCGTCGCGCGAAGAAATGTAGTCGATATCCGAGTCGGTTGAAGACAAAACTCGTTCCCCGGGTGAATTCTAGAGATCGACTACTGTGCATTTTACTTGGACATATACCCGGGGAAGGAGACAGCTAGACGACTAATATGGACGTGAGAGAGACGGAGAATGCGCATACGCTGCTGGAGTTCAGTTTATTGCGAGCGCAAGTCGACGCTCGGGCCGTGTGGTACCCTTTCCAGTTCGCGTCCCCTACTCGTGAGCAGCAGGTGTGTTGTGTGTCGCTCATTCTGTAGTTCGGAAAAAAATAAACGTCTCTACATCCAGATGTTATGATGTAAAATCGACGTAGAGTTAACGAAATTTAGGCTGTGCTTTTTTTAAGTTATCGAAGCAATATACGTCGACGAATTCTCGGCGGGCAAAGTAACAGTTACTTTTGAAAAGGTAAGTTATGCCACAAAAGCTCGGTTGCATTAAGATACGCTTTGCGGCTATCGACAACGTCGGAATCCAGTTTGACGGCATATGAATATGTGCAGGAACAAAGCCTCGTGTCATATAGGCTTTTTTGTTCGATTCGCTTTCTCGTTTGGGCAGTCGCATAAACCTCCCGTATGCTGACATAATTTAGAAAACGAGTAAGTACGGATGTATTACAAGTGAACCCAGGTAGCTAACCAGTTTGGTCATTTACCTGACTCAACTGTTGACCGAGTGCATCTCTTTGTTACCCACTAAATATTCAACCGAATTGTCAAAACTAAGTTCGAACTTTAAATTTGCTGAGGACTTAAATTATTACGGTTTATTGGTTCAGTTAATTATTTTAAATGAAAATATTAAATCAATAGTGAATATGAAACAAACGAGAGCTTAAGTAATTTTCTGTACATTAAGCAACAGATAAATTTAAAGTTCAAAAAACGTTAATACTTGACAATATTATAATAAATAAAACACGACGAATTTCATTCAAAATAACTGTCAAAAGACGGTACTTTATCTCGATAATTTAGAAACATAACCCAGTCGGGTAAAAAACAAGCGAAATGAATAAAAATATAAGGAATTTAAAAGTCGTTTATAAGAAAAAAAATTACTATTGTAAAAAAACAAATCAAATTGCTTTGTCTAAAATACATCATGAAAATTTGCTTAATAAATCAATTATTAAATTGAATTATTGCACGAATTAAACTATACCCAGGCGTTAATTATAAACTCTCGATAACATTACGACAGCCATTATGTACATTTTTATCGATAGCTTATTGGCCAAATAACCTCTAGATGTGATGATAGCTTCACTGTCACACTTATACGTTTATGAAAGTAAATAAACCGTAAACCGACATTTGAACAGCATTTATTCTGTGCGGGTACGAGACACGAATTCTCGAAACATATTTAAATAACAAATATGCTGGACACGGTTCGGGAATATTGTTCCCATGTCGGCTACAACTAGTGCATATTGTTCTGTACGATGTCTGACTGCAAACTAGGTATTTAACAGACCTATTAATTTTATTTTGGACACCGTTATTCCAATACAAATTTATGGGACATGTAACGTCAACTTCTAGAATTTAGATTTTACTTGAACATATGCCTAGTCTGTTAATCTACTTTATTCATGTTAAACCATGAGCTCAAGACAAACAAAGCACACAAGAATTTCTTTTGCCAGTTTTTCATATTCAAAACAATGAATATCTATATAATATAGACTACATAATTTAATAAAAGGAGATGTCCTCACTGACTGATTGACATATAAATATAGACGCTCGAACTGCCGTAGCATCTAACGGTAGATATGTAAAATTTGTACAGTAGGTAGTTTTAATTTACAATATAGACGCACACCAATAAAGAGATGAAATAGGGATTGAAAGTTTGTATAGGAAATCTTTAAATCTGCTCCGATTACGATATAAAATTTGATTCATACGCTTAAATACATTTAATTAGATACGTATTTCAGGGTTTATTAGAATTTACCCCTAAGGATGTTAAATAAAGGTTGAAAGTCCATACAGTAAAAGTTGAAAATCTTCACCGATTTCCATGAATTTAAATATCCAGACTATTAAACACAAATTACTGGACAAAGTATTGATGGTGAAATATCAACTAATGGACAAATTGTCCTGAAATTTTTAACCACCACAGTTGTATAATGGGTGTCCACGCGGACAAAGTCGTGTGCAAACACTAGTAATATTATATTTAATTCAATAAGAATTATCAGAATCACACAAGGGATTAGGGAATACTTTATATTTATACTAGTCACGGCGTATAATCACCACCTGCATAGTCGATCTCTGAACGTACGATAACCCCTATCTTGTCATCCGTGCATAATATAAGAGATATAGTTAAAACGTCTCGTTCAGTAGCTGCATTAGTGATCAAGTAACCATTAGTTATAGGGAGCCCCTACTTGTCAAACATGAATAAATTCAGGCAATAAATTAATTACAGTTGATGTTGAGAGTAAGTTCTAAGATATTGAATGTTTAGTTAATTTATTTTAGTTGATACTTACTGAACATGCAGTTGTAGATTTAGTATTCCGTAAGTAATTTAAATAAAAGTGACATGTTAAAACAGGCCTTAACTATCATAAACACATGGTACAAACAGACATCTAAATAGTCTATTATTAAATTTGTCAACTCCTAAGTGGCTAACTTTAAAACGTACCACATTATTGCAAGAATTGTAAAAAATTGTCGTCGTTAACTGAAATACCTTACAATGTTTAAACTTAGTTGAATAAGTATTTCTGATACCTAAATATCTTTGTCAAAACTTTGCAAAGGCTGATGATTCATATTGAAAACATCTTATGATGCAACGAAAACTTTACTTTCACAGCGAGGTACAGTTATGGTTTTATTTGCTCCAACTGAGCTTAGGTTATATTAATAATCATTTTACGGCCCGTTTCAATAACCTATCTACTAATCTTTTAAAAACGTCAAATTTGTATAGCACTCGTAAAACCGGCAGATGATTGAATGACAACGTTTTCAACAAATAGTCAATACTACCAAATCTTGTACTTACATTATTCATTAAATTTCGTGTCACAGTGTTTGTCAGAGAACTCCTCCAAAATGGCTTGACCGATTTTTATGAAATTTTACAGCTTGTGCATTCGGTAGGTATGATAATAGGTTGTAAACTATATTTCATAGAGGCATTGATAAAAGTTTGTACGTGTAAGTAGTAGGTAAAGATTGAAGGTGCAGTTGTTAGTGTAGAAAAAGTAGTTATTTTTTTATTCCAATTCATAGTTATGACAGAAAAAATTAAAAATTTTAAAAACCCCCGACACAAAAAATAAACTCTAAAAAATAATAAATAATATTTTAAACCTATTATAATTATATTATCACATATAATATTAAGTAAGTTGAAATAATTTTATTTTCCAATCGTCGCCTCGTCGGGGGACCGCTAAAGTTTATAAAGTATTTTTACAACAACAGCTAATTAATTATTACATTTAAGTAGGTAGGTATGAGCAAATTTTTTTTGGAGTAAATTCTTTTGTTCATTCTGCGACTACACGACGTGTTTTTTTCACATAGCGGTCCCCCGACGAGACGACGATTGGAAAATAAAATTATTTCAACTTACTTAATATTATATGTGATAATATAATTATAATAGGTTTAAAATATTATTTATTATTTTTTAGAGTTTATTTTTTGTGTCGGGGGTTTTTAAAATTTTTAATTTTACTTTTATTTTATCCTTTTTAAAGTAGGTATAAATAATGATTACCTTACCATATACATACTTTCAACATTATTGAAGTAACATGGTACCAAATTTCGAATCGATAGGACATGTGGACGACCCCTCATCAACTAATAAAGAAAAGATGATCTTCAAACGGCTAATCAGGTCATGGTTACCTTACCATGTTCTTTAAATATCGTTGAAGTAACACGGTACCAAATTTTGAATCGATCGGACATTGGAAAGTTAGTCAGATCCCCTCATCAACTAGAAAAGAGCTGATCATCTTCAAACGGCTGATCTTCCCACCACCAATTTTCTCATCAAACGAAGCTACGAACACTGTCGATTAAGTCATCAATATTCTCTTTCAGTGCGCTTTCATTTGAGACCTTACTCGAGTATATTTGCACATTCGGATTTTCTTCCCCGCTTTCACCCCCCACAACTTTTAAACGACTCAACGGATTTTCATCAAACATGTCTAAGAACACTCGCATGTAAGTCACCTTTAATATAAAAGAAACTAAATTGAAATCGCTTCATCCGTTCGGGAGCTATGATGCCACAGACAGACAGACAGACAGACAGACACACCCACAGACAGACAGACAGACAGACAGACAGACCGACAGACAGACAGACAGACACGTCAAACTTATAACACCCCTCTTTTTGCGTCGGGGGTTAAAAATATAGTCTGTTGGGTACAGCTAGTAGATTAAAGAACATTTTTAAATGCGACAATCACCTCTAATTTCTTTGAATATTTATTAAGAAGTTGTTTAATTTCTGCAGCATTCTTAAACTGGAAAACCCAATAAAGATAGAATATTTGCGTCTTCATAAAGTTCTAATATATTTGTAACTGTAAAACTGTATTCTGTATATAAATGCAAAACCACAATGTTCCAATAGATACTGATTGTACTAGCCCCAAGGATATAGGTATCAGATATTAAATTACCAAGTAGATTACTTATATCGATGAAAAACTTTATTCTTAGGTATATCTATTATTAACTTTTATACCTACCTAAGATTTATTCATAAATTGAACAAAATTATATTTTATCTTGCACATTCGATTAGTCAACAACACATTGCGTCATTCATTTAATACGCGACAAAATAGCTTTTCTAAAAAACTTAACTAATCACCAGTAATTTGTAAAACTTTAATCTACACACTATTTATTGGTTGTATCTAAAACAAAATTCAATTTTCCTTTTATCTTACTGTGGATGATAAAGTGTAAATCGTCACCTATGCAATGTACTTATTTAGATTCAGATTGGTATGCTAATCTCCTGAACACAAATGCTTCAGTACAAGGGTACGGTAATACGTTGCAACTATTATTCTTATTTATGATCTATCATCATGGAAATATACAAGTTTCTATCTCCTATCGATACTAATAAAATAAAGAGGAAAAGTTTGTTGTTTGCATTGAATAAGCTCCAAAACTACTCGACTGTTTTTGATGAAATTTGTCACAGACATAGACCACTCTACCACGGGAAGGACATAGTCTTCTTTTTATCGCGGAAAAATGTAGGGTTTCTGAGGAATTTATTTTTTATCAAGATCGTTTCCATAATACCATTCTGCGGCAGACGCGACATAACGTCAAAGCATATTAATATGATGTCCAAATGTAGGCGCTTATCTGTGTACACAATGATTATGTGGCTGACATATTTAAGGGTTCTTGTACAAAATGAACTACTTACAACGAGTTAAAAATAGTAAACTTGATTAAGTTCTAAAAAGTCACAGCTTCTTCATTTTTGGAATGTAAATAAAAATCAAATTATTAAGATGCATATAATTATTAAGACAGACATAATTTTAGGTTAGTGACAGTATTTAAAATAATACTGTTTATAAAAGTGATACACATCATGATAATACCTTAAGACATATTACTTATAATGCGATTGATATATCTTTCCTAAAACAAGGAGATAATAATAATTAACCGTAAACTTGAATAACACTGTTAACATCCGCTGACAGAGCAAACGTGTATTGTGAATATTTCTGTAATAATTATGATTGCTTATTATAATTACTATTGCATGCGTAGGTCACGTGCTCTGATATTCCTACGATCCGAACAATGTAGAGCGACGCAGCAGTCAATGGAGTTAATTACAAGACGTCAGCGCCCGACTAACGGATGGTGTGATCATGTACATTTAACAAGACCATTCAACTTTCCAACAAACTTGTTGTGGTTCCTGATGTACGCAATCGAAGGCTTAATCAAAATCGAAATGTTAACCTTGAGGTGCTCCAAAGTTAAATTCTTTCTTCCGGGATATTTACTATTGGAAAACAGAAAGTCTTACATCAAATTCTTGTTATATTGTCTGATAGTGCATTAAAGGTTACAATAGTTACAAAAAAGTGTTCCCATGGCGTGCACTGGCATTTGAGGGAATGTTCTCACAGCGATGCTCATGCCGTCCACCGCAATTAGAGCCCATTGATATGATACGACGCGTGCCCGGCAGCTGTTCACACTCTCTGTTACTGTTATATCTGGATTTTTATGTAACACGCATCTCAGATCCTAAATTTTACTTTCGTTCCTACTGCGCGTGTCGTTAAGATTTCAGATTACAACTTCTAGCTTTCTTGTACTGATTTATTGCCTACTTCTTTAATTTAAAAGTTTTTGCTATATACAATAAATTTATTTATCTTTTTCATAACAAGTTTCAATCGCAAAATTTCAACATTTTGCATTTATTACGTCATAACTTTTTTGGAAGCATGCATATTGCACATTAATATTTGCGCCATGTTCTATTATAAATTTTGTAATAATAAACTTTCATAATTTAAAAGACATGCCAGAATGCTAGAGTTGTTACATTAACACAGGTAAATATTTTGCTGCAAAAATCATGTGTACCAGGTTTGACTTCAAAATTTAAACTAATGTATTCAAAATTAAGGTCGTATAAGTAAGGTTAATGTTCTCTATAAATAATGAGCTTGTTGCCTGGGGGTTACTCGTATGTAACATGAGGCTTCACTAATTTTTAACTTAAAATTATTCATATTCAGATTTGGTAAACAAATTCTGCTGCTGTTTAGCTACTTAAAACATAAATCCACATTTTTAACAACTATTGGACAGCTTTTAAAAGATTTATGTAGTTTAGAAGAAGTTTAAAGATCATTGCCCTACTAAGGAAATAGTTGTAAGATCGAATAACTTAAGCAGCGTTAATCGTAAAATGAACTTTTACAATCGAAAACTAAACCACACTTCCTCTACTTTATTTGGTAGAGCTTAAAAGAGACTCGGATTTAGGTTTTTAAATATTTATTAATTTCAAACAAATTATCTAGCATTTCTTTAGCTTTAAAATCACTTGTTGCGAAAGAAATTGTATTTGTTTCTTTTCTTATATAAGTAAATCGTATCAAATATCGACAAGTCAAGAAACCAATGCATAAAACAGGAATGGTTGCTATGCAATCTGTGAAAACTGGTTCCTTGTTCCAATTCGCTACACCCCTTGAGACGTTTCTTGGAAATTATAAAAACACACACGTTCGAAGGAATGATTTAAAACAACAGTCTATTAAATGATTTGGGTTAAATAATTTGAACACAATGTGGCCGCTTTTAATAAAGAACTGATTGACTTCCTAGTTTTAGTTAAACTAGCTATTTATTTGTATAGTATGCGAAAGTTTGTTACTGGCAGGTTTAAGCATTGTCTTTTGTAATGAAAATGCTATGCAATTGGATACTGGAAACGGAAAGTAGGTGGTATTGTACATGTGGGCTTGGTGTCGATTCTCTCTTGTTTGTCGTTTGAAAAGAATTTGAATGTTAGCACGACGTTGGTGTTAGTATTTATAAAGCCGAAAATGTTTTTTTCAACTTATATCATATTTCCTAAACTATCTTTACTTTCGCATCTTTTTACTGATTAATATTCAGTTATTGAACTGGTATAAAAAAGTACTGCGTTTATTTAGGCTACTAACGAATACGATGACAACGCATGTGAAGTATCACACGTCGTCTGTGATCCTAGTGGATAATGAGCCTTTAAAGACCGCTGCTTGCACCAAACTGCGGTCTTCGCTCCCCTCCCTCCCCTCTCGGTCGGCCCCGGTCGACGACCCGCGTCGCCGCATGTCCTGCGCAAGTTCAACCATTCCCACCATAAGATTTACGAGATAAAGCTCAAACTGAATACGCGATCAAACTTTAAACGCTATTACACCCATTAGTCACGGTAGGTGAGGCGAAATAGACCTCATTACGTTCGGTAGTACCTCCGCATTCGTAAACAATTAAATAATAAATTGCCATTGCCTAGTCCCCCGTTACTCTTAATTTATCTCGGCCACGTGATAACGCGTAGGAACGAGATCAAGAAGTCGTCAAGGTTGGATCCATTTATGAAGAATGGTCTCTTATTCTAGCAATTTACGATTCTAATATAGGAGGTATGCAAATCTAAGTTGAGTAACAAAAAAGTGGAATTTATTACGCGTGGGCGAGAGGTATTCGTGGTTTGGGGTCAATGAATGTGAAGATGACGTTTTAAGACATGTTAAATAAGCAGTCGATAAAATCAATTCGGACGGTCAACGTAGCATAGAACTTTTCAAATATTAGGTCAAAATAATTATAGTTGATGAAATGCAGTAATGGCGACATATTATAGTCTTAAAAGGAGAAGGCGTGATATCGCTTGATCAGAGCAATAAGTATTTATTACGACACAGATACCGTTTTTGGTACATTGCTTTTCAAGAGGTGCCATAAAAATCATAAAATGCTATTTTAAATAATAAAAATTTCGACTTTAAAAAAGTTACAGGTTTTTAAAGGTAAAAAATTGAAAAACATTAAAAATAAAATAACTTAATCCAGAATAATTGACAAAAGAATTCCAAAACGACCATTAAGAGAATAATGTGCAAGCTAACAAGGCTTGCATTCCAGAGATTTTTTTACCTGTCTCGGATTCAATGGGTCGCATCGGACAAAATTTAAGATTATTTCACCTTGACTTTATTTCTTTTTCCAGAGGTAGAAGAAAGGGACCAAGATGGCGATCTTCGGTATGGCCTCGGCGGTGGCGGGCTTCGTCAAAGTCCGCTACCTCATCGACAAGGCTGTCATCGACAACATGGCCTTCAGAATGCACTACAGAATAACATCAGCCATCATGTTCCTGTGTTGCATACTCGTCACCGCAAACAATTTGATTGGTAAGTCTTTGCTACTTTCTTGTTTAATTCATCTTCATTTCATTCTTCTGACTTTTATTGTCAGTATTACATCTTCGATTTTATCCTTTACAATGAGCTTGTTAAAGCCAGCATGTTGAAAACAAAAGAACAAAGCGTCTACCATCATAATATGACCCTGAATTAATTAAATTTAGAAACAAAAAAAGGGAATTCCGTGTTACTTAAAAACTCTACGGACTTACGGAGTAACATTATACACATTATAATTTTAATTAAATCCGATTTGCTTCTATACTCGTTACTTATAAAATAAGTCTCTAATTACCAATAAAATCTGAATATCGAATCATCGACAATCTTCGTACAACGACACCCATTAGCCATCCTGTTTAGAAAACAGATCAGATGCAAAAATACGTGAAAAAAAAATCAAACTTATGTACTAAATAGGATATCCTTTAATTACGATAGACAAGCAATACAAAACGAGGTAGATAGTGTAAATGAAAGTTGATAATGACCAAAAACTTGACCTATAAACCTAGTCATGAAAACAGTCCGTCTGGTGATACCGTAAACTGAGTCATTTTCAGTTCATTGTTCATCCTCTAACCGGGTGTAACAGTTTCATACGTCACCAGTCAATACGTCAAATATTTGCACAAACACCGAGTAAATACGTGACGCGATTGCGATCATTGAGATCAATAAACGATGCCCATAAATTTTTAAGTGTGGTGTTGGAGTGAATAGTGATAGTAGTAAAGCCTAAAATAATAGTAAATTTCATGACTTAACTTCATTAGACATTTCGTTACAATCAATAATTTGTTTACATTATACACTAACCTCGTGAACTTATCGTATTGGTCCCATTTATTTGTTCTATTTCCGTAAGATAGTACGTTTATCGAAATAAAAGCTGTGGTGGAACATGAGGGTCAAAACAGAAGCCACATGGCCTGTAAATTGTAAAGTATCGAATAAACTTGCGTGTATTAGTTTTTAATTAATTAGGCGTTAATAAATCAAATTTCCAATCTTACCGCCCAGGGCGAAATTTGGTAGCCTTGGTATTATGTTTCGTACGACACGCAGTGAAAGTATTGAATAGATTTTGTAAGGTTGTAGGCCGTTGCTTTTGCAAAACCGTTAAGTTTTTCCTGGTAGAATGACTAGGTACCTCCTACATTTATAATTACTAGATGTTGCTCGCGACTTCGTACGCGCAAAAGTTAATTTCGCAGAATCCGTAAAATTTTCGGCGATAAAAAGTAGCCTATGTCCTTCCCCGTGGTCTACTCTACATCTGAGCCAAATTTCATCTAAATCGGTCCAGTAGTTTCGGAGCCTATTCAATGCAAAGAAACAAACAAACTTTTCCTCTTTATTGTATTAGTATAGGAGTATAGATGACTAAGTTTGCAAACTGCGAAGTATCTTTTCTCTTGTTACTTTTAACGATGACTTAAGAAGTTTCATAGCAGATTTAATGTAGCATTTCTGCTTCAATAATCAAAAGGCTTCAGGCAATATTGTCTCAAGAAAAAAATTTATGGTTGACCTGTGGGATACAGACCGCTATAAATCATTATAATTGGTTTAAAAATTATTTATGAGTTGCTAAAAAATAGCTTTCTACAGATAGCAGTAGCTCCCTCGTAATTCATTGTATGTCAGCTTTTTGATTAAGGATTTTGCTTGCTAAGCGAGTTAATCTGGATTCTGAAATCACAGTGTTACTAAGATAACAGAGTGATGAATCAGAAGGTTTAGCGTTTTGTTCCCTTTTAAGTTTTGCTCATATATATCATTATTTAAATGTCCGCCAAACGCGTGAATCACAATTTACTGCGAATTCAAGTTTCGATAGACGTTTTGTCGTTTGGAAATTCAAAGATATGTTTAGTCATTATTTAATTATGATAATCAACATGATAATTATTATGTTCACGCCTAATACTTTATTCAAGTTGCTTTGTAAGTAGCTTTCAAGATACATCCTTTAAGTTTTATTTGTACCTAAGCGTCTTAACTCGACTTATACCGTAATCAAAAATACAATTAATTGTCTTAATAAATGCGAACGAATTAAGTACATACCAAAAATATTTTTTTAATCACTTGCACTATCTGATAGTCAACAAATAATAATTTTCATCGAAATCACGAGAAAGAATAGCTTCTCGATCATTCGATGAGAATTATCGGTTCAAAGAAAGTTACAGATGACAATATGACACCCAGTTACCAAGCTATCGAATGTCGACAGTATTTCATTTCATAAACTTCGTATATTATATGGTTCTAACGTTTGACGCTGCACAAACTGCATAGCAATAGCTCACATCTGCAGGCCAGGTGCTGCTAATCAAAACACAGGCGATAAAGCTTTATCGATAGCATAGCATAATTTAAAACCGTGCAGTCGTGACACAATTCCTTTTGTAATAATCGTTGACTCAGCCAGCAGCCCAGCAGCCTTTTCTGCTTACCTCTTTACGAGTTTTTTCGGTATAGGTATCCAAATGTACTATTGGTCACTTCGAGGTCACGTTTTCAAATCATTGTACACTACTAAAGTCTAAAAGTCTCCAAATGCTTTCTATAAATGTATTCGGACACACAGCAACAACTTTTCAAAGAACTTTTGTTCAAGAGAAAACCTCTTTCTCGCGAGAAATCTCAGCAAGAGAAGAAAGAGAATTCTAGACACTGTTCCAGTGAACGTGATTACGTGACACTCCATTCACGTTTTTCGGGTCTATTCTCCAAGAGTATAGATGAGCCACGTCAACTAACAACAATAGATCAGCATCCATTACGGGTGCTACATGATCGAAAATTCTGCTCTAATCTGATAAATCCGTTTATGCAATATTTTTACAACTCGTTCTGAGTCTAGACGAGGCGACATAGCTTTCTCTAAACCGGTACCGTCTAGATATCATATTTTACAATGTCTCGTCTGTTATAAGTTTCTTTTACAACTGGAATTTTATAATATACGTTTATTATACGTTTTCGAGACCTCAATTTTGGTACCAGTCTTAGGTAGGTAAATTTTGTTATCTTTCTGACATGTAAGCTTCTATATTCCTTATACTATTTTTAAATTAGGTAGTTTTATATTTGTATTCGATAAGCTGCGATTACATATGCCTGTCTATGAAATAATATTTTTGTGATAAACCCGTAAGATTCATTTACTTGACGATTTTTCACCTAAAATTATATTTAATGGAACTCTAAACCCAGCACATGACTTTACTTAAAGTTTAGCAGTATTGTACTATTATTAGGTACGTGTCCAACGGTTGTGTAAGTGCGTTTCAAAAACGATTATTAATTAGGCATTGTTTTGTCAAACTTTTATTAACATCAGCGTGTTTATCGAGGACAAACTAAACTGTCTATTCAGTAAAGATGGTGTTCTGTACAATTTCCAAGAATCTGCAAATCACTCGAGAAAAATACACTTAATGGTAACTTATCTAATATTTAATATATTAAATTGGTTAAGTTAAAGCGCCTTTTGACAGTAGATACCTATATTTCCTTTGTTTTGTTATTTAAAGCTTCATGTAAACTACTTAGGCCCACTTGCGCCAATGCGGGTTAAAGTTAACCCTGGGTTAAAAATCATGTTATCTCTCTCGTTCTTCGTATTTGTGAAAGAGAAAGCATGATATTTTAACCCAAGGTTAACTTTAACCCGGATTGCCGCAAGTGGGCCTTAGCAGTTAATGATGATGAATAACAAAATCACTTACATCTGCTGCAGCTAAGCGGTGACAGGTGTTCGCTTGAACTTTTAGTGCCGCAGTTCGCCCTGACACACAAACTAACCACATAAGGTAAACTCGTGACTGTATTTATTGTATGTGACTGATGATGATGATGAAGTAACTTAGATATTAACGGCATTAGTAATTGTTAAATGTTATTATATATAAGGTAGGTCAATTGACTTCGATCAGCAGTAGATATTTACTATTTACTAGTCTAACTAAGACTTAAGTAATACTAGTCTGCTAAAAGCAGACTAGTTTTTGTCCGCGACTTCGTCCGCGTGGAGTTCGGTTTCCATACAAAATTTTAACCCCTTTTTCAGGGGGCTAATTTTCAAAAATCCTTTCTTAGCGGATGCCTACGTCATTACAACTACCTGTATGCCAAATTTCAGTAAAATCTCTTCAATAGTTTCGTCTGTGCGTTGATATATTAGTCAGTCAGGTTTACCTTTTATATATTAAAGTAGATTAAAATCTACAAAGCTACATAGTTCTTTTAAAGAAATCTTCTTATTGAAAAACCATTCATTCATCAACAGTAACAGTAATTACTTAACGACTGAGCTTTACTGAGCTTTTATATGATGACTTTTTAATTCAATTATTGTTACTCCTTTCCCTGGGAGTGTTACTTTGCCTAAGCCTTTTTAACAAAGTAGGAGTGTCCTCAATTTCTGCTTGGCATAAAACTCATGAAGGTCTACTTGTTGTCCTCGTATGTACCGCTTACCACTGTAATATTATGGTTGTAGGCTTACATATCCTTTAACCAGGTCATCTCACATGTGTCGACCATGTCTGTCAAACGCGCGTTTATTTCCATCACAAATCTAACCTGAATTCATGCATTAGCTCCACATTATCCTTCACGTGTGAAACGAAACGTAAATATTTAGTATTTGTCCAACATGATTGCTTGTAGGGTTACATTTTTCTCTGAAAAGCTTAAATTCATAGAACATTTTAAAATAGTTACAACAATAGTTCTAACTTCTATAAGTGAACATAATTTTTAAGGCTGAAAGTCGCGTTCATCGAGAACTCCCCAGAAAAATTGTGCGATTCTCGTGTAGAGCTTTTTACAAGAAAGGCGACTTTTAGTAAGATTTTTCGTCTGGATTGTATGTAATTATTAGGTTTAGCCAAAAATGCAATTTTTCAAACTTGACATAATGTAATATGAGTTGGCCGAAATGTGTTTTTGATTTTCAGGATTTTTACCTTACCTCTCAAGTAGAATCTTCAGTTTATTGCCTATAGCTTTAAATTAATATTACTTATCTAGCTGGTTCCCGCAACTTCGTTTGCGTAGAACGGAAACAGAACCCTATTTTTTTAAACTGAATCCTAAGTTAAAAGTAACCTAAGTTACTCCTTAGGTATAACATCAGATATTTGCCAGTGGAAGTCCCGTGAGAATTGGTCTAGACTCTAAACGTTTCAGAGATAAGCTGGAACAAACAGACATACACAAAAACTGACGAACCTTTACTTTTTCTTTTATTGTAAGTACCATATGTAGTTTCATATGAACTTTCTTTGAATAAATAAATGTCTTATTATTATTATTATATACAACTAGATGACGCCCGCAACTCCGTTGCGCCAAAATTCGTTTATCGCGGCGGAACGTACATTTTTCCGGGATAAAAAGTATCCTATGTCCTTTCTCGGGTCTCAAAGTATCCCTATACCAAATTTCATCAAAATCGGTTCAGCGGTTTGGGCGTGAAGAGGTAACAGACAGACAGACAGACAGACAGACAGACAGACAGACACACTTTCGCATTTATAATATTAGTATGGATTAGTGAAAAGCTGATAATTTAAAATTACAAACGAGACACTAAAATTTTATTTATTTGTATATTGTATAGATTACCAGCAAGTACAAAGTCAACTTGGGCTGACACAAGTTTTACGCAGTTCAGTTTGTTGGAACCACCCAATGAATCGCATTCGACGTAATTATCGCAATGTAAACAAACGCAAAATGGAACAGAATTAAACTAAACGCCAAATAGAGCCATAAAAACAATCGAAAAAAGCTTATAAGGCCACAATCAAGGTTAGGTTTATCCGAATTTAATCGATTTACGATCAGCCATTGAATTGAGCGATTAAATGGTATTCGTTGAACTCAGTGCGTGATACGACGGAGCATAATGAGTTTTCGTGAATTACGTACACAAGTACCTACACAACACATATGTATAAGTAGGTATGTAGTACTTTTTTGGGTTTTTGGGGCCATTTTGACCCCAAAAGGTATGGTGAAATCAAGATGGCTGACATTTGAGGTTTGGTAAATTCAAGATGGCGTAACTTTTTCTTGTATGAAGATTTGTTCTTTCAAATGTACGTCATAGCACATTCTTAGTTTTGAAATCTTTGCATACATATTCAATAGCCCAATCGGCATGGCGGTGTCAATCAGAACGGACCGTGTATGGTAATTGATGGCATAGCAATATGGAACTGATACTATAACTGCCTATGGTTCAATCGACATGATCATCGATTGGACCATAGGCAGTATGTTGTATAGCTACTGTAATCGTATACTTACGTCTCTAACGATGCTAAATGCTAGCTAATTAGACCATATGACTTAGTTCAATTGATGTCTGTGTCTACTTGTCTAGTATGTATGTCTAGTAATGTGAAACCTGTAGACAAGGCGTTATAATTGGGGTGAAAATGTTAATTGATGTATTAAATATTAATAGATAGTATTCTGTTTCAGACATTCTTACTCATATTACAATCGCGACAGTTCATAGGTATGGATGTTTGTTACTCCTTGGGATTTCTTTTTGCGCGTACGAAGCCGCAGCCAACATCTCTAGTCATATACAATAATAATTAATATAAGGCCTAAAATTATTTTTTAGGGTTTCATACCCATAGGGTAAAAACGGGACCGTATGAGACTGCTGTCCGTCCGTCTGTCTGTAACCAGGCTGTATATATTAACAAATGCTAAATACAGAATAATAAAAATATTTGAGGCGGACTCCCAATTCCCATACAACAAATGTAATTTTTTGGCGGTTTGTACGGAACTCTTCATGCGCTATAATAACCACGAAAGGTAATTTAATTGGTTACCCTGCAGTTGATTATTATTCATGTTATTATTATTGAATAAGTATAAAAACTAATCAATTACAGCAATCGGGGTACGCCGCTCGTGTCAGAAGTATTTCCATCCTGTGATTAAATCATACGCAATACTTACAATAAAAATAATATATACTTTTTACATTAACTTGTGCATATTAGTGTATTATTATTGTAATAAATGAATCAATACGATCATTTTTAGGTTCTATTAGGTTCTAGGCTATTACTGAGACTGCTGTCCGTCCATCTGCCTGTCACCAGGTTGTATACTGTTAATAGACAGTTGCAGTCAAATTTTCCTTTTTTTTAACCCTATTTTATTAATGGAGAGGCCCATGGAGATCCGCTTCGCTGCGTTGAATGTAAGAGGAGGAATGGATGATAAGAATGAAAGTGGACGAAGCGAAACAAGTATGTAAGGATAGTAGCAAGTGGAAAGAAGTGGTCTCTGCCTACCCCTATGGGAAAGAGGCGGTATTTGCCTACCCCTACGGGAAAGAGGTGTGATTATATGTATTTATGTATTTTATTAAACGGAACCCTAAGTTAAAGTAACGTATGTTATATCTGTAACACGCTACTTTATCTATCTATCTACAAATCCCGTGAAATCGCTCCAGCCGATTTCAGAGATTAACCGGAACAGCCGGACAGACAAAAAAAAAGTAAGTAACGTACATATTCTTTCATACCCATTAACTGGCATTAAGTAAAATATGTTTAATTAAAATTACAAACAGGCACTTAAATTTTATTTATTTGTAAGTATATAATATGTCCGTAAAGAGAGTCATCAAAGTTTGATAATCTCTAAATCTTAAATCGTGATTATTATCACATGTTACTATAGTTCGTGATAAAGCGAAACCCCGATTCTTGCAGACTGCTACATCATGTGTTATGTAACAAATTACCGACATCCTGATGATAACCTCTAAACGTTTTATGACGTAGTTGAGAGTAGTTAACGTATGTTAATCGAATAATCGACGTTTTCGTACATTTATTCGTACATTTTAGACCCGGAATCAATCAACTATCGAAAATTTGCCTACGTATGATTTTTCTTTTGTATGACTTTTTCATACGGCATGTTCTCTTATCTTTGTTTGATACAGCTAAAGATTTAAGCTCGTCAATTCCATACTTCATTTTCGTTTCTTCAGAAAAAAAATGTTAGATCGACAAACAGTAACAACTTTAAAGAGTCTCTTGACCTCAATATCTCAATTTATATCAGTTTAGCATTTAGGGTCCTCGACACACGAGATGGCATTAGGTCGAACATTACGCATCTGCTCAGACGACACACCCATCCTCAACGAGGCCTAATAGTTTGATTGTCATAGCAAGTGTATTGTAAGTGCTCATCAATATACCTACCCAATGCCAACTGCACAAAATACTGAATGAACACTGAATACAATACGCTGAAGGAAGTGTCACAAAAATACATTTTAAACACTCGTTATAACGCTCGTCGGAATAAACGGATGTCAGGTTATTCAACAATCAGCAGTTAGAATTAACAAAATGAAATATTTTAAGTTACCCCGAATTGTCAAGCTGCGGCGAGCTGATGATGATGAATTATAGCTAATAACAAAAAACTATATCAAAATCGGTTCATCCCTTTCGGAGCTACGATGCCACGGACAGACACACACACACACATACACAGACGTCAAACTTATAACACACCTCTTTTTTCGCCCGTGGTAAAAAGATAATTCATATCATGTGCTTCGGCAAAATAAACAATATGCACTGTTCATTAAAAAGTAGTTTAGGCGCTACGATGGAACAAGCATACATACATAGACTGCAAGAATAATTACCCTTCCATTTGGCTTGTATGTCAGGTATAAGAGTCGATCATGCACTTATCATCCGTAGATTATCGTATCGTATCAGCTCTTCCTTTTTTTTAATGTAATGAACCAGGAAACGAGCAACGGATCGCCTGATTACAGCCGCCCATGGACACTCGCAACACGAGAGGAGCTCACACGTCTTGTAACTCCTCTGGTGCTGCGACTTGCGTTCCTGGTCCTTAAAATCCCCAATCCCCCCATGGGCCTCCGGTAACCTCACTCACTCGGCGAAACACAACGCAAGCGTTATTTCACGTCGGTTTTCTATGTATATTCCACTGTTCCTCTCATCATATTATGCACTTGTACCACGATCCTGCCATTATACACGTGCATATCCCTCGGCACGATCAAGGCAATCAGTCACGGCCGACAGGTGGGGCCAGATGCACCATTACTGTCTTCCGCGATTCAATGTCGAGGACGCGTGAGAAAATGGATATACTCGTATTTATTGCAGATATATTATATGTATGACGTCAGAAATCCCTAAACCCTTGAAGCTACTATAAATGTTTCTATCCGCACATAGCATGACGCCCGTAATTCTTTAGTTCCTATCCTTTGATTCGAACGTTTACAAGATAATTTGTCACATACATTTTGCAACCTCAAGAATATGTTTGAGGCACCATATTACGCTTCACGGGATGTCTAAAAATGATACCACAACATAACTTACTTCCAAATTTCACACTTATTTATTTATCATCCATTTTTGCTTCCAGGTGACCCAATATCCTGCATCAGCGACGGAGCCATATCCCCACATATCTTGAACACATACTGCTGGATCACGTACACGTTCACTCTACCGTACAGCGGGTCCAGTAAATACGCACATCCCGGTCTAGGCAATGATTACGAGGAGGAGAAACGCCACCATTCATACTACCAGTGGGTGCCGTTTATGCTGTTCTTCCAGGTATATTGATTTCATGATTACAGTACGGAAAAACTCAGATTTATAGTTTTGGAAACCTAAATAAAAGGCTATACTCGTGTGATTTATGAATGAAACTAGACTGCGGAAGCAAAGTGAAGACTTTGAGAAGTTTACTAAATTGATAATGATCGTTGAAATAAATTGTCTCCCATTAATATGATGTAGATTTTTTATTAAAAAGAAGTCGTTTAATTTTTCAGGGAGTACTCTTCTATGCCCCCCACTGGATCTGGAAGAATTGGGAAGAAGGGAAAGTACGCATGATCTCCGACGGAATGCGTGGAGTGATGGCTAACATGGCTGACGACAAGTCTAACCGCCAGGTAAGAGAAACATATTTCCTCATTCAAATGTGAAATTCCTATCCTTGACGAAAGTTCTCAGATTCTTACGAGCATCTTTCTTATCTGGAGCAATATATTATCGTTACGTACGGCGACAAAAATGCAAGTAATGGCTGCAGACAAGTCTAACCGCCAGGTAAGAGAAACATCATTCCTCATTCAAATGTAGAAATTCCTATCGTTGAGGAAAGTTCACAGATCTTACGAGAATTTCTTTCTTATCTGGAGGAATATTACTATTGCGTACGGCGACAAAAATGCGAGTAAATGGCCTCTGTGTCAATTGTCACAATTAAGATAAGACCTCGTCAATAATAAGAGACATCATTTATGTACCTTGTTGTTTGAAGAAATCAGCAATTAATTCGGGAATAAATTATTCAAAAGAATTTCTATAAGCTAATAACTTGAGACAGTGAAACTTGCTTGTCTCTACCTACCCTATGGGGTTCGTAGTAACTATGCCCTGCCTCTATGGGACTCGCTGGTTGAGAAAAGTACGTGAGCATGTGTTTGAGTGTATGTGTGTATCTCTTCACAGTTAGACATACCAATTTAATAAGGCTTAATTTAGTGTTTATTCTATCTTAAATATTATTACCTATTTTCAGAGTCGCCTAGTCCAGTACCTATTGGACACGCTGCATATGCACAACACTTACTCCTTTGGCTATTTCTTCTGTGAAGTACTCAACTTCATCAATGTCGTAAGTATATTATGGATTAGAGATCATTTTCAGATAATTGTTAAGTTTGTAGTTTGTAAGGGCTATTTTGCCTCTTAGATGTAAATACTTTCTGTACATCTTCCTTCACTTAAACTTCAATTTACCGGCCAAATTTCATACTGGAGAGTATACTCTCCGGTACTCACTTCTACTGTTAGTAATAATAACAGCCCTTTTTACCCGACTGCGCGACGCAAAGGAGTGGTAATGTGTTTATCAGCCTATGTATGTATGTATGTTCCTTTGAAGCACTATACAGACCAAACGCCTGGGCGGATTTTTATGATTCGCACGTCAATCGATTCCTCTTAGTCCGGCGAGTGTCACTAAAGACATGACATTAGTGAAAATTCAATATGGCGACTACTGGACGCCATATTGTGAAAATGAAAAAAATGAAAGTCAACAAACTATATCAAGTGGGGTATCGTTGAATAGGTATTTAAAAATCATTTTTAGTTTTCTCTCAACATTTTTCGATTCGACTGACCGTTTAGGATCTATATCGATTTAAAGTTGCGTAACAACCATTCTCACATTCCAGTGTAATTGTGATGTAGTACTGATGCTGATAGGAAATCCAGTCTGGCAAATAGCTAGCTAGGTACTCATAACTAAAAAGTATAACATAAAAATAATAATTAAAAAATTAAAAAACCCGACTGCGTAAAAAGTGAATCAAACTAAGTACATAATGAAAAACTGAAAAGAAAAAAACAAGAACTTAGATGTCCGGTGGTCTAGAATTCTATAATATATAATTAAATGAATACTATTGAAGAAAATAAAATATAATCTAATAATGAAACATAACAACTGAACAGTCGGGATCCATTATTCGACAGCCAATCTAATTTTTCAATGGATCCTGACTGTTTAGTTGTTATGTTCCATTATTAGATTATATTTTATTTTCTTCGCTAGTATTCATTTAATTATATATTATAGAATTCTAGACCACCGGACATCTAAGTTCTTGTTTTTTTCTTTTCAGTTTTTCATTATGTACTTAGTTTGATTCACTTTTTACGCAGTCGGGTTTTTTAATTTTTTAATTATTATTTTTATTACACAACTAACAGATATAAGTACCTACCCATCGGGCTTATTTATTTAGATTGCGATTAGGCATTCCTTGAGTAATCACTAATTTAGGATCAAGAATAAAATGTGTAAATTGTTCTGAAAAGCCTAACAATAAATTCTATTCACATTACAGGTCGGCAACATTTTCTTCTTGGATACATTCCTGGGAGGCGCGTTTTTGACCTACGGCACCGACGTGGTCAAGTTCTCTAATATGAACCAAGAGCAACGAACGGATCCTATGGTGAGTCCTTAGTTACGAAATCCAAAAATGGATTTGTGGTAGTCAAAAATAACATAGCACTTTGATGTGACTGCTGAAGAAATAGAACCTTATCATTGTGTACCTTTTCCTTACATAGGTATAAGGTACTATAATATATCATTGTAAATAGCTCCCCACACTGATTATTAATAGACATCATTGTATGCTTGAGACAATCCAAACAGCGACACGGTAGATTTATAAAAGGAAGAATAAGACAAATATCATATAGAATGCGTTATTCTTGCAACACCACATAAAATCAAAACATTCGTGGTTATACATTATGACGTTCAACATAAATGTCGTGATTTAATGAAATAATGTATAGTATTTACCTTAAAATTCTGTACTTTTAAATGAGTGTGGTAAATACAATATTATGACGTGATAAATTATGAGGTAAATGACGCCAATGCATAAAATAATTGGCAGGTTTATGTAGCCCTAAAATGCGTCAAACTAGCTTTAACGTATTTTACATGTTGTGGTAAATAATAAACAATTAATGAGGATGTTCCTATGTTTTCAGATCGAAGTGTTTCCCCGCATGACGAAGTGTACATTCCACAAGTTCGGTCCGTCGGGCTCCATACAGAAGCACGACGCGCTGTGTGTTCTAGCGCTGAACATTCTAAATGAGAAGATATTCATTTTCCTGTGGTTCTGGTGTGTATTGACTTTAATATGAAAAACATGACGTGTACAAATAATGTATCTACATAGTACACGTGGCAGAAGTGAAGCTTCACTCATTATTTAATATCCAAAATACTCTCATCGTGTCAAAAGGACATCACTTCGAAAAATAACAGAAATTTAAAAAAAAATGTACACACGTATCGAGAGCGTTATATCCAAAATCGTGACGTGACGCGACCTTGAAGTTTCACTCTCAACGCCGCTAAAGAGGTTTCAAATATTTTATGATATGTAGGCGCCTACATAATGGCAAATTTTAAACCCAATTAATAGTTTCATCTTTATAATGTATGCCAATATTTAAATCATAAAACTTCTGAACTTCGGAAGACCTGTGAAGTGTTCTAGCCTGTAACCGAATTTCCCTTGTATTTTTCCAGGTTCATCATTCTCTCAGTAGTGTCTGGTCTGGCTCTAGTGTACTCCGCAGCCGTCATACTGCTGCCCAGCACTCGGGAGGCGATCCTCAAGCGCCGGTTCCGCTTCGGAACTCCGAACGGCGTGGAGGCATTGGTTAGGAAGACTCAGGTAAGATTTGCATCATTTCTAATTAGATTTTTATACTAGTATACTTAATAGGATCACCTACTGCTAACCGATTGCCAACGCACATGTACACATAATACCTATATATAATTTCAACCAAACCTCAATTCTCGTATTTAAAGTAGACTTTCATTTTACTTTGATTGTATTATAAGTGAAGCGACATGTTATCATAAACTGATTTTGTGAAGTTTCGACCAATCAGAGCGCGTTTCACGTTGGTTTGACGTTTACGAGAATACCGGTTTGACAGTTTTAGCGTGTCGAGACTTAATTGTAATTGTATTATTGCAGGTTTTATTTAGCAGTATTGACCCTTAGTTCAAACAAACATAGTATTATGATCTAATCACATAAATAAAGTGGTGCAAAATAGCAAAATTTTAATTTTTTACACGTCTTCAGGTTGGCGATTTCCTACTACTGCATCTACTGGGCCAGAATATGTCTCTGCGTGTATTCGGCGAAGTATTAGACGAACTGTCGCGTCGTATCCACATGGAATCTAACGCGCCCTCGGCCCCGTCTACGCTAGAGATGGCGCCGATCTACCCCGACATCAAATACTCGAAAGAGACGGAAACATAAGAGGAGTATATCCGATTTTATATCTCGTCTGACATCTGAGGTTTACAGATAGAGCAACGGCAATGGAGACGATGGCATTGCTATCTCTTTCTCGTTAGTAGCGAACGAAAAAGATAGAGGCACTTTAAAAACTCAATCTGTTGCTCTACAGGTAATACCTCAGTCAGTAACTACACTATATCATATTTTGGGAAAAAATATTTGCCATCTCAATAACATTTTCTCAAAATATAGTATGGCATGAGTATCTTTTTGATACACCTTGTATACTGCATGTTATATTTTTTATTTTCCTTTAAGTTCAATTATATAGAAAATAATAAAATTCATGTTCATGACATTCCTTTACTGTAGACTATTTTATTTTGCCACTTATAGACAATACAACGAATAGTAATTTTTGTGCGACCTATTTTTATTGCTAACAAACAATTTAAGACATATTGCTATACGTATTTCCATAATACTAATTTGGATAAAGACTGTTAAAATGTGGCGTTTTAGACAAATGGCCAAAGTGTTGAGATGAATGCATGTTGGGCACAAGTTGAATGACAAAATATTTTATGACATTTTTGTAAAAAGAAGTTTTGTACAATTTTTACAAGATACATATCAGGTGAAAAAATTAGTGTAATATTTTGATTAACGTATTTTTGTAACATATAATAACTATTAAGTTTACACTTTACAGTAATATTAAGACAACACAGTTATGTATGACACATATTCGCTTGCCTTTAAGCTTATGTTTTAGATTTAAGCAGGAATCGTGCCTTAATTATGGAAGGTTTATTTTAATTTTACCCTAGATTTTTACTTCAAATGATGTGTCCAGTTCCTATATGATATTTTAAAGGTATAGCTAAAACAAACATTCTTGAGAGATTAAAAATATTTTATTCAATGTTTAATTGTCTTCTGAATATCACTAGGGGCTCCGTAGCCTAGTGGGTAGACCGTTTGGTTCCTACTCGAGAGAGTGCAGGTTCGAATCCCAGGTTGTGGCGTGTACCAATGAGACTTTTTCAGATCTCAAGTACATAATACGGACGCTCTAACGGTGAAGGAAAACATCGTGAGGAAACCCGCACATAGTTGGCCCCAGACGTATTGACCAGTTCATTCCTCTGCACTAGGCTGACTATGTTGTGAGAATGTCGTATGTGCTTGGGCAACCTACGACTATATACGACATTTAAAAACCAACTGTCCCAGGCACTACAGTATTTCAAGAGCGGTTACTTCGCTCGGAGAATACTGTATAAATCATCCATTAACGGATGTAAAGGCCTAAGTTTTTTAGAATATCACTATTCGTTAAATATAATCTCAATTAGAATAATACTTCTGTATAGAGATGGCCGATTCCTAGGTGCAACAAGGTCCTATACAAGTCCACTCAATTGTGCCATCAGATGTTTAGCGAATTTGTGACGAAATGCATTTGTTTAAAAATTAAATCTTCCTATTCTTCTAGGTTAGTGTTATAGCTATAGTATAAGTAGTGGTAAATTGGACTTCCATGAATCTCGGAAAATAGATAAGTTACATAAATATTAGTGTAATGTTCAGATGTCATATTTGTAATGTATGTTAAGTGCTGGTCGGAAATACTGTTTCTAAGAGAATGTAAGTCATATTTTAAATACATATATTTTGCTTTTACCTTTCCTACGTGTATTTACATTTTAGTACACGTAAGAACATAATATGTATTAAGTATGTAATTATGTCATAATAAATCATAATAAATTTTCGATTGTCAAATCAAAAGACATAGTTCTAGTATTTTAAATCATTCCTATATTTTCATGATAACATCAAGACTGTTCATATGATAATACCGAAAGTTTGAATTATTAAGTGATATTGAATAAAATAATATTGATGTAAAAACATTTAAATATTGTGGTCTTTTATTTGGTTCCCTTACAAAATAGAAAGTCGACATAAACATTCGGAACGTTTAAGTATTGCTGATTAAAATATAGGTGCGCTTGGAAAGTAGATAAGTGGTAAAGGAACAGATCATCATGGTAAATAAGAAAACAATAAAATAATAAGTAGTACGTCTTGATCCTGACTATCTGGTGGTCTAAAATAGAACTAAAATCATTATTAAGTTAAATAAATTAAATATTATTATTAACGAATTTATCAAAACCCGCGTAGCCAAGCCGCAAAGAATGACATTTGACATAAACCTCACGCTACACAAGCGCTCCTAGCTATCTAATAGGTTCCTTGACCCATTTTTAATACTTAACGATTAATAATTACACCAAAAAAATCGGTTCAGCTGTTCTCGAGTATTGCGCTTAGCAACACATTCAGCGATTCATTTTTATACTATAGACTAGCTGTCCCGACAAACGTTGTTTTGCCGTAACTATGAACTGAAATATCTCACCGTTTAAACCTTCCCTGAACTGATACGATTTTTTCGGTAAAAATTTAAGGTTGTTTGTATTTTTAATGCCACATTATAAAAAAATAAAAACAAAAAATTTCGTCAAAAAATTTAAAAAAAAATTTTCAAGGGTGAACAACCCTTATCACTTAGGGGTATGGAAAATAGATAGTAGCCGATTCTCCGGCCTACTGAATACACATATAAAATTTGGTAAAAATCGATAAAGCCGTTTCGGAGGAGTACGGTAACTAACATTGTGACATGGAAATTTTATATATTAGAGATATAGGTATACGTCTACTACGACGCACGACGACGTCACGTCCGATACAGTTTTCATCAGTTCAAATAATAAAAAATAACATTAATTTTATTTATCTATCTTGTACTTTTATTTTATGATATCGGTATAACGTTTTCCTATCCAAGCACTAAAGAAAATAATATAGGTACAATATGATATTCGATGTATGAGTCAAGTAGCCTATTATGCTGATTTAGCTCAACCAAATACGACAAAAGCGATACCATTGCCGTAAGTAGATGTATTTGTCTATTTGACACCCGTCATATTTCAGTCACTATATTTGAATTACTGGCTGTGTTCCGCGGAAATTGCTTACTGGCATTAAATAAGCAAAATGGCGGATTATGTTAGAAGTATTGAAGTTAGTTCAATAGCAATTTTGCTTACGTTTTTTGTTAGCGCCTTTTTCCGCTGAACACAGCCATTGACTGTGTTTGGCGGAAAAAGCGATTGGCAGCGCTTGCTAGCGCTGATAAAAAAATACAGTTGTCGGCCAGGACGCGTTTACTAACTTCAATAACACAATCCGCCATTTTGCTTATTTACTGCTTAGATATAGATACTCATTTTCCTTACAAGGACATCCAAGTGCTTTTTACCCCCAAACACAGCCATTGCCGTAAGACACGTAAGTGGATGTATTTGACACCCGTCATGATAATATTATGTTACCCACCACTGTAGTCACATGATGAAATGGTCAATAACTTCTAGCTCTGTTTTCACTTGGAATAAGCATTAATTGATGTAATAGTACTAATTTATAATTGCATTAGTTTGTCTCAGTCTACAACAGAACATAGTCCTAACTCACGGTTTTTCAATGCAACCAGTTCCTCACAGAAATGTTTCAGCTATTCTAATTATCCAAGGTCCCGAGTATACAATCCGCCAAATAAACTTTGAAAAGATGACTAATATGATTCGACAAGTCACTCAGTAAGTCTGCTTTCATATAAACAGCAGCAGACTGTCAAAATATGTAAGACTTACGCACTGTTTTCAACTTTTCACTATTGAACCTTGGCGTTACTGCAACCCATGGAGAATAGAGTAAAAGGAGCAACATCTCTCTAAGACAGAAAACCTAAAAAGTGTCTGACGAAAGTAATAAATAATAGTTCCAAACCTGGCCATAATGGCACTAGAGTCGTAAAAGTGTATGATATGAAGTTATGAATAAGTGATGGAGTGAAGTGAGTTGAATTTAATTATTTAAAATTTATGACGACTTTAGTAGACTAAAATGTAGTTAATTCAGTAAATTTTTATAAATATAACCGAAGAAGATGCTAAGATACTTATCCGTTAAAATTTTGCCGCTTTACACCCCGTTGCATCTGTAGCGCCCCCTATTTAACGCTTTTTACGGACATTTGTTCATGTATGGAGATGGTACTCCTTATCTATATTCTCCATGCTTTGACCTAAGTAAACCTAATATTGTATTCCTACTCATAAAATACCATGCACCACTCACCTGTTGCCCCAGTCCAGTTTCGCAACGAGTTTGAGGCGCAGAGCCCTCGTCTGGTCCTGGGTGAGGGTGCCCGTGAGCAACGCGCGCCGACCATTCAGTAGCTCCCGCATTACTTTGGCCACAGCACTGAACCTGTAGGTCTCCCGTTCCTGGAAGTGAAAGTGATGGGTAGATAGAAAAGCGTTATAAATATATAGCTGATTTCTGCAGTTTTAGCTTGAAATCTGATCATATACAAGACATAAAAATACTCAAAAAAAAATTACACTATTGGTAAGACTATTTAATTAGATAGAAGATGCAAGCAAAAATAATTGACACAAGTCAAGCCTAGATATTTTTTTTCTGTGTTAAGTTGTAATCCTTACTTATAACATAAAATTTTGTAAGAATGCATGTTACTCTTTCACTTAATAACTTCTGATTGTATTTTAATCAAATTTTGTATAGTTTAGACTCTGAATTAACACATATTATGCTACTATTATCGCAGCAAAATGTACGGTTCCCATGGGATGTCTTATTCCGCATACAAGGGCATGGGCAATATCTGGTTTCATTGCCTTATCGAATTTTGTTAAGCCTAACGATAGCAATGGCTACATACCACATATAATTTCTTCCATAGCCTTGCCCACTCACGCAGAACACAAGCTATCTCACGAACCAACGGATCATCTTTGAATTCTGCTATAACTGACGCGCCGAAACCCTTGACAGTGCATGGGCGTATTGACACTACGCTGGCGGGAAATATTCCCCATGCTGATCTATTTTTGGTGCTGAATCCACGGAACCAGCCTGAAAATATTGAAATTTAATTCAAGTTATTTTTAAAGCTACTGTGAACTAAATATAAGTATAAATAAAAGTAAATAAGTACATTATATTATTATCCTATAATAAATTATTACTTTACATCTCTTTTTATATAACAAACACCCTATAAACGCTCCCTTGACCGATGTTACATAGAGTTTACACTACTCTGTTATGTTCCCTTTTTTGGAATATAATTTCTATCACACATACTTTTTTTTAAAATCATACCTCCATTTTCCTCTAATATCTGAACAGTTTCTCCAATTTCCAGGGGTAGACCTGACCGCACATCTCCTTTCCAGTTGTAAACAGCTGAAAATATCAAATGTCAATTTACTAATTAATACAGTTAATAATATCTAAGGATGCCACAGGACCAGACTGATGTGTGTAAACACGTTAGTCTAGTCCTGTGATAAGTTCTTGAAGAACTTGTGTTACGGCTACCAGACAACAGAAGTATATTTAATACTTTTATACTATACTTATATTTAAGATTTTTTTATATAATACACATATTTAATACACATCCATGATCCAAGAACACAGAAAACTGTTCCCTGGCGGGATTCTAACCCACAACCTCCACCTTGGGCGCTAATATGCTAACCACTGAGCCACAGAGGTTGTCGAAAGGTCTACAGGATGCAGTCTTTGTCTTCCCCAATAGGAAGCAGGTTTGGTAACTTAAGTGTGTACAGTACCACACCAAAAAAGAATACGAATTGAATTTTGTTAACAGATAATTACTAGAGCTAGTGACTGTTTTTAGACTTTTTTCTTGTACACACTACACATCGATAGTTTGCCTTAAACCATATGTTGAATGTTTGAAGGAGATGGTGCTTTATAAAGCTGATACATATCAAATATTATAACTTTTCAATGGTTGATTAAAGCCCTAAGTCAATCCCCAGTTAGCAAGTCTGGTAGATAATCATTAAATTTTTTGATAGAAATAAAAATCTATGGCTTAAAAATGACAAACACAAACCAAATACAATCACAAAATATATGAGTCAGCTACTGCATAATTAAAATAAAACTTGTTTTTGAGTTTTGTCTATTTAGAAATTATTCTGAGTTATTTGGCTTGAATTATTATTTGAGTTAAATTTACACTTATTAATAATTAATAGTTAAAACTATAACAGTTACGTTTTATTTATTTTTATCAAGTAAAACATTCCTAAAATACTATTTTAATAAACACAAACAAAGACATCTTTGTATGAGCATTACGATTACATAAAATCAATAAACTCAGTAGTCATAAGTAATTCAAAGTAATTAATTGTAAGAAGGACATAAGATATAATTAGTAACTTTATAAAGTATTATACATTCATAGCATGGTTTTACGTTTCCTGCATTAAGGCAGGATGTATTCGAGATTCAATAAGTCATTAACTTACCGACAGCTAACTTCGAGCTTTTGGAAGGAATCCACATATTGATGGTTTAGCTAGCGATAAATAGCTATATTACTCAGTGAACTAAAGCATCGTAATGTTTTTATAAACAAATCCGAGTAGGTAACAATTAATTTGATCAATGAATAAATCGTAAACTCTTGGATTCGCGGATTCGCATTTGTTGATTTGATTGAAGTGACAGCACTACTTTTTAAAAATGTGAAATGGTTCAATGGGTTCAACGTCAAGTTGAGAAAAATAATCAAGATTTTTTTTGTAAGATTAGAAAAAAAATTAATAAAAAAAATCTACAAAATGAGGACTTTATACTAACTACAATTCTTCGCTTATATATTAAAAAAAATAGTTTTTGTATATTTCTTACTAAAACCCTCGTTCCGACGAGCGTTTTTAAGTGATTAACACTTCGATTTACAGTTCCCAAACAGTTCCATTGATCTAGCCACGAAATAAAGATACCAGGAGTCCGAACGGTATAGGCTTTTCCATAGTATTCAATATTCATGTTTACAATCATGAAGTATAGAATACCAGGGCCCAGGAGTTCGAACGGTATAGGCCGGTAACGATATATTCCATAGTATTTATGTACACATTAATAAATCCAGATCTTAGTTCACTTTTCTGCACTGGCTGCGCTAGAATTTAGGACGTACCGATGCTATTATGGCGGACCAATTAGCGCACAGTCCTGAATCCCGCTTGGTACTTCTTGAAAAATGGCGCGCCCTATTAGCAAAAAATCTGTCCACTAAATTGATACTTTTAACAACATTACGTTCGGACTCCTGGTACATTCATGGATCTAGCGCTGAGTTCTTTAAATAACAGTGTTGTTTTTTCTGTCACTACCACTTGGAAACTCTCGTCACTCGTGGGAACGTAGTCTAAGTGTACCAAATCTCAATAAAATTTTTAGGTCTAGGCTGTTTAATTTACAGTGTAACCTGGTTAATTGGGACCTGGATAAGTGAGAAACCTCTATTATTGAGAGTTGCAATGAGGTCCTGAATCCTGATTACCTTGTGGACCTTTGAGTATTTAACCACGTAGAAGTCTTTGTTGTGGACACACGCCACTATGATTAGACCATTGACATTTGACAACTCCCTAAGAAGTTTCAGTAAAGCGTCTACCACTTTACTGAATCGACTGACTTGACTGATTGACTACCGTGACTATTTATTTGGACTTTGACTGGACTTTGGACTAACGATTTAGAAATAATACGTTGATGAAAATATACTTGACACTGGCAAATGGTGATAAGCTGACGCCATAAATAAATAATTATATAAAAAAAAAATTTGACACTTGACAGATTGACAGCGGCCGAAGAAGAAAAAGACGTACTTTTTACAAAAAACTGTCAAAAAAGGAACTGTAAATGTGCTGTAAATATTTAGTGTAAAGTGTAATAAACTATCGCATCTCTAGTAAATACCTACTTTTGTCTTTTAGTCTACGCTGAAACACGCATTTTAAACAAGTTTTTTAACTCTCCCGATCCTGATTGAATCTGTGTTATATTCTCAGAGTTGCATAGTAACACACAACGAGCCAAAATTAAAAAATATAATATCTAACAATGTCGGACAATTTTATTCCATTAAATCAAAGTACACCAGTTCACGGAAACTTTGAAAGACATCAGCAGAGAGGCCCAGGTAACTGGAACCAGAAGTATCAAAATAGGAGGAGTAACAATTTTAACCGATCTAACAAATGGGGCAACAATTCTCACCGCAGTAATAGTTTTGGTGTTAGTATTTTCTATTATCTTTTGGATGGGCCAAGGGCTATAAATGTAGAACTATGTGTATTTTGTTTTTCTATGCCATTTTGTATTTATGTTATGCTGGTACTTGGTAGCTAGCAAATTTCTATTCAGGAGATTGCTTATAATTTTGATAGATTGATTTCAAAACTAATGAAATAATAATAATAAAACTAAGATAGTTCATACAACTTGTACAGTTACATAGATTAATACAACAAATATGCATACTTAGGACTCGATAAATTATTATTATTCTTTAAATATTAGATATACTTATTTTCAGAGTGATCATAACAACAGCTCCGGACAAGATTATAGAAGTAGTATAGATGCCTACTTGCATCCTTCAATGTTACAAGACCCATGGGTTCATCTGCGCTCTAATAAATAATATAAGCTTTGTAATATTAAGGAATAAGGTTTGCATCCATAGGAATTAAAAGAACATTTACATTTAAAAGAATTAATTATTTAGTTAGTTCAACTAAATAATTAATTCTTTTAAATGTAAAAATTAATTTACTTAAGTAATAAAAAGTAATTATTTTCAGGGTATAATTTACTTTTTCCTGCCAATAACTCATTGTAATAAAATCTTTGGAAATAAATTTGTTTAGAATATTTTTTGAAAATATATTACACTGCATTATTTATCACTGCTTTGTTTTATCCCTGCAAAGTGTATGGTTCCCATGTGATATAAACAACTTTCTTTACAAATGAATTTGCAGGCAATGTCTTGTAATTTTTTTTTGCAGATTTACTACATGCATCAAGCACAAGAACTTTGTCTAACATGTATTAAAAAGAAAAAAGTATTGAGTTATTTCAATATTTTATTGAAATCCAAAAAGGCGAAAGTGTGAATGTCACAGAAAAAAATTTAGAGGTCCATATTTTATTTTCTCTTGTCTTTTTAACTGTGCTGAAAGTAGGGATTGCAAACCGGAAAAACGGATCCAGTAATCCGGCGGATCCGGAATCATTTTACGGACTCATATACCGGATCCGGCGATTGGATCCAGTGCTAGCAATTTGTGGCAAAATAAAGGATAGAAAAGTGTTATTTTGCAATAAAAGGGTATATATAACAATGTTATGACTTAAACTACATAACAAGAGTAAAATAGTAAATAGAAGTAGCCTTGCAAGGGGCCACCTCATTCCCAAGGTGTGCTAATATGATAAGGTTTGGTAAAATCAATTACGGATATTTTGGGTATATGATGTACCAGTGGCGTAGGGTTCCTATAACTCCATTCCTATCGGCTTCCCTTGTCTCTTACCTTTTGCAAGCCTTCATAGAAATCCCTACCTATTATACAGGCTCCGGCTTCCCTATGAAGGAGAAGCAGCCTTCGCCACTGTGATGTACTTCATTTTTTTACCTTAACATCTCTAAAGAAGCAGTAGATAATATCTGTAATTGATTTTACCGGATCTTATATAATTCATGAAATCAGTAAGTTTATAAAGAACATTCTTTGACAACTTTTTTATATTTATCGATTGAAAATTTTTTACCGTTTTCTGGGACCCTATGGTATAGGCGTATATGTTGGCCTTTAAATGAATTCTTTACTTTACTAAATTCAGTCACTGGTACATCAAGATTATGCTTATTTCAAGTATATTTCTCTGATGTTGCGGGTGTCCATGGGCGACGGTAATCGCTTTCCATCAGGTGATCCGTTTGCTCCCTAGTTTTATAATAAAAAGAAATCTAATTCTATTGTGGTTGTCCCTTTTCTTTTTCAATAGGCAGAACTTTTTGTAACATCCATACTAATATTATAAATGGGGAAGTGTGTATGTTTGTCTGTCTTTCACGCCAATATTACTAAACCGATTAAAATGAAATTTGGTACACAGATAGTCTAGAGCCTGAGAAAGGACATAGGCTCCTTTTTATCGGGGGGAAATGTACGGTTCCCGTGGTATACTTTATTTTCAGTTTCACGTAAAACTACTAAACCGATTATCATGAAATTTGGCACAGATGTAAAGTAGACCACGGGAAAGGACAGGCTAATATTTATCGCGGGACATATGCAGTTCCCGTGGGTCACCGTACCTACGCGGGCGGAGCCGCGGGCATCAGCTAGTACTTTAATACATCTGATAGAACATACTGAGAAGCTACAGTTAAAATCCCAGTTTCCTTAAACTTCTTAGGTAAGTAGGTATGTACAATGACAGTTGATTAACTTACTAACAGTAGTTAGGTACATTTTGAACCGAAAAGCGAAAATCATTCTGATTTGACCAATCAGGCCGGATCGATGGGAATCCGGTCGGATCCGGCCGGACTGAAAATGATGCCGGATTCCAATCCCTAGCTGTAAGTAGGTGCTATATCCCTTAATATATTTAGGTATTTATTTAACTTGTCATTAAGTAGGTTATCTAGGTGCTATTAAATTTAGTATGCATTGTTAGAGGAAATTATTATTAGCTATACTTAGCTTTATGACATGTTAGTTACTACACTGGCCTGCAAAATAAATTTAAAAATAAAAAGAAATTGTAGCACTACAATTTAAAATTTTAACTTTTACGAAACTAAAGATGTTAGACATTTTGAATAAACAACGTTTTAAAGCAATTTCAAATATCATATATCTTTTCAGTTTTTGCAACGGTTAAACCACACAGGCCTTAGACCAAATAAAAAAGTGAAAACAGAGTTCTGCGAACCAAACATTGAGGCCGGTTGAAACTACGCCTCGCCGTGTAACAGTGCAACGCACACTCAACGAAACTCCGCCTTGTCAAAGAATATATATTATTAACGTAGCCTTGTGTAGGTAATAATGAGTATAGCGCTTTAGATGGCAATACTAAACCCGCCATTACCTAAAATATAAAAGGAAAAATAGATAAATTTTCGAAAATCTCTGATATGCGATGAATACAGTTGAGCGAGGTCTTCCAAGAATATTTGGTATAGAACCGGGATTAGAAACGAGAAGATAAAGGGCCAAGCTGACCGTTCAGGCTGCAAATCTAGCTGGCCTGCCGTTTTTTTCTGCCGTTAATGGGCAGATCTAACTCGCACCAAGCGTCATCTGGTGGCGTAATTACTAAGTGGTATCAAAAACGGTAATTTGTTGGTGTGTGTCGCTTTTGGACACCTCGACTCTCACACGCTTTCGTGCGAGCGTCTATCGGCAGTTGTGCCTGTGGTTATGCCATTGCTTGTCCACCACCAATATCTAAAATAAACCTTTGGATTTTTTAAATAATTTTTTAACAAAAGAAACAATAAATGATTTTAAATTTTAAGGAATACATATTTGGGGAGTTTGAACCAATTTGAAAATGACCCGAGACTTGATGGGGGAACAAAAATAAAACAATTTTCTAAATTACCATAATCAATCCTCCGCACGCCATTACATTACGATTACTGCCGCGAAACTTCACCGTGTATATTTTTTGTAGTTAGCAGAAATTACCTACTTAAAATAATAATAATAAAATCATTTACTTAACCATCTTTACAAAAGTGTACATACATTAAATAAAATTACACTGCTATTATAGTGATCCCAGAATTATAAAAATATTGAGTGATCTTGCGTCGCCATATAGGCTTCCCCTAGAGCCTGTCACTTCCGTATGCTCTGTGTTAGGTTGTTCCAATTGGTGCCCGCTATTTTTGTGATGTCGTCTTTCCATCTGAGCTGTTGTCTCTCTCTTTTTCTTTTATTTTGTCTTAGCCGTCACGCCTTTTGTCCATTTATATTTAGTACTTCTCATCATATGACCTGCTTGCCTAGGTGTGTCGTCAAAATAAAACCTGCGTATCATCAAAAAGTAATAATATCTAATAATATCTATGGACGCTTCACACCACCTCAGTCTGGTCCCGTGGTAAGTTCTCGAAGAACTGTGTTACGGGTACCAGACAACGGAAATCCCACCAAAAACATTATGTAAAAAACTAGCCAAGTCTCGATGGAGCTGCTTGTTTATCTCTAAAAAGTAATGAAATCTAGACAAAGTCGTGCCAAGTCTAAGGATCCTTACTGCGATTTATTTATTTATTGTTAATGTTGTGTGACTTGGCCGTTGAAAATTCTTTATACGTTACAAGTAAATTTTGTTTACACGTAATGTTATATCAGATTCTGTTGTAACTACCTGTGTTTGTTAAGCGAGATAATAGCCCATACTGGTATTGGTAATTGGACGCTAGTGTCTTATTTTAGGCTGTTGTTGATTGTATAACACATGTATTGGAGCAATGGTGTCATGGAGCCCCTTTTGTACCCTTGTGTACTCTTCAACGGCCAAGTCACACAACATTAACTATAAATAAATAAATCGCAGTAAGGATCCTTAGACTTGGCACGACTTTGTCTAGATTTCATTACTTTTTAGAGATAAACAAGCAGCTCCATCGAGACTTGGCTAGTTTTTTACATAATATTTTTGGTGGGATTTCACTTCTTTTTGTAGAAACGTAGGCATATTGATTTATTTTACTAGATTTTAGTGTAATTTGTTTATTTAATTTGTGTAATGTTCGAATAGAATAAAGTTAATTGTTCGACTATTTCTTCTTGTAAACTTGTAAGTATAAGTATAAAAGCCAGTCCAGTCTTGTCCAGAGTTTTCCTTTAATTTTATTTATATGCGTATTAAAAGCAGAAGGGGAGGCATTCGCCTAGCAGTGGGACGCTACGGGCTATTTTAAATTAGAAGATGTGTCCCACTTCACTGGATTTTTGCAATAATAATATTAATTATAATAATATTTTTTTAATAATAATAATAATATTTATGGACGCTTCACACCACGTCAATCTGGCCCCGTGCTAAGTATCCGGAGAACTTGTGTTACAGGTACCAGACAACGGAAATATATTTAATACTTTTATATTATACACATATTTAAGATTTTTATTATATTATACACATACTTAATATACATTCATGACCCAGGAACACAGAAAAACTTTTTCGTTCCTTCGGCAGGATTCGAACCTGCGACCTCCGGCTTGAGCACCAAAGCGCTGAACCACTGAGCCACAGAGGTCGTCAAAATGACAGTCGATTTTTTTATGTACCAATAGTAGAAGGGGGCATTACCATATCTCTAATCAGCTGAGACCAGCTGAGGGTTCTTCATCAGATACTTCAGACCTTCGATTTTTGACATCAAATGAAGTGGCCCACCAAGATGAATATTTTTTGTAAAGGCAGTATGTCGATCTCTAATAGTTTGGTTGGGCTCTTGTGTTTTCTAATAAGGGTCACCAGGTACTCCAGATCTTCGATTATCCTAGTTTTTATAGTTTTCCCTTTATGTGGCCATTAAACCCTACCTCTGTACCAAATTTCAGCTCTCTGAGTTTATGGGAAGTACTAGTTCTATTCTGATGATCATGAGTGAGTGGGTGAGTGTCATAAATGCGAAACTTTGCTTTTGTTTAACTTCGGAACTAAATGACCTACAGACTTAAAATTTTGGATTTTAAGTATGTGATTATACTTTACTGGATGACGAAAAATTCTGCGTTCTGGTCTTATCCAGAGGTTCTCAAATAAGGGCCTGAAAATACGGCGAAATGGTTCCAGTAAACTTGGCAGGGGCACTGCCGTGCCCCCAGATTGACGTTCTGGTCTTATCCAGAGGTTCTCAAATAGAGGCCTGAAAATGCGGCGAAATGGTTCCCGTAAATAATGGTACGGCAGTGTTTGCTTCGCGCTTGACTTGGCGGGGGCACTGCCGTGCCCCCAGATCGATTATCCTAGTTTTTATAGTTTTCCCTTTATGTGGCTATTAAACCCTAACTCTGTACCAAATTTCAGCTCTCTGAGTTTATGGGAAGTACTAGTTCTATTCTGATGATCATGAGTGAGTGACTGGGTGAGTGTCATAAATGCGAAACTTTGCTTTCGTTTAACTTCGGAACTAAATGACCTACAGACTTAAAATTTTGGATTTTAAGTATGTCATTATACTTTACTGGATGACGAAAATTTCTGCGTTCTGGTCTTATCCAGAGGTTCTCAAATAAGGGCCTGAAAATACGGCGAAATGGTTCCAGTAAATAATGGTACGGCAGTGTTTGCTTCGCGCTCGACTTGGCAGGGGCACTGCCGTGCCCCCAGATCGACGTTCTGGTCTTATCCAGAGGTTCTCAAATAGAGGCCTGAAAATGCGGCGAAATGGTTCCCGTAAATAATGGTACGGCAGTGTTTGCTTCGCGCTTGACTTGGCGGGGGCACTGCCGTGCTCCCAGATCGATTATCCTAGTTTTTTATAGTTTTCCCTTTATGTGGCCATTAAACCCTAACTCTGTACCAAATTTCAGCTCTCTGAGTTTATGGGAAGTACTAGTTCTATTTTGATGATCATGAGTGAGTTAGTGAGTGAGTGTCGTCAATGCGAAACTTTGCTTTCGCTTACCTTCGGAACTAAATGACCTACAGACTTGAAATTTTGGATTTTAAGTATGTGATTATAGCTTACTGGATGACGAAAATTTCTGCGTTCTGGTCTTATCCAGAGGTTCTCAGATAGGGGCCTGAAAATGCGGCGAAATGGTTCCAGTAAAGGATGGTACGGCAGTGTTTGCTTCGCGCTCGACTTGGCGGGTGCACTGCCGTGCCCCCAGATATATTTAATACTTTTATATTATACACATACTTAAGATTTTTATTATATTATACACACTAGCTGTTTCCCGCAGCTCCGCCCGCGTAAATGTAGTATCGGGTGTCCCGCGGGAATACTGTACTTTTCCGGGATAAAAAGTAACCTATGTTTTAATCCAGAGCCTAAACTACTACTACTATACCAAATTTCATCGAAATCCGTTCGGTAGAGCGTTAAAGAGGAACACTCTTTCATCCATCCATACGTCCTCACAAACTTTCACATTTATAACATTAGTAAGATATTTAATAAACGTCCATGGTCCAGGAGCACGGAAAAACGTTCCCTCGGCGGGATTCAAACCCGCGATCCCCGGGATCGCGGGGGTGCGGGTTCGACTCAGTTCGGCTCAGTGGTTAAGCAGTTGCTCAACCACTGAGCCACAGAGGCCGTGAGTAGGCGTTCGATTATTAAACTTAACGTTGCTCAACCACTGAGCCACAGAGGTTGTGAGTAGGCGTTCGATTATTAAACTTAACGTTTGGTCTTGTTCTGCGGGTATCCACGGTGGTGGTGGATCACCAATACGCTAGTAGATTTTATTATTTATTCTGTGTTACTGGGCGGCGGGCGCTTACCATTAGGCCATCCGTCTGATCGTTTGGCGGTCTAATTTCATTTAAAAGGTTTCACCATGGTTACACCTATCATACTTACGTAAGATTTGTGTGTAGCTTAAGAAATGTACCATCAATCAACTGGCAATAAAGTAAAAACCTACATTAAAAACCTTAACCCCAATCCTCGTATTTAAAGTAGACAATTTAAAGAGTCAATTTTACTTTGTTTAGATTGAAAGTGTAGCGACATGTTACCATGAACGGATTTTATGACGTTTCGACCAATCAGAGCGCGTTTCACGTTGGTTTAACGTTCATAAAAACACAGTTTGGTAGTATAAGCGTATTGGGACTTGATTGTAATTGTATTAATGCCGGTTTTATTTAGCAGAATTGCCCCTCTAATTAAAAGTTTGAACCAGTATAAGCTAAGGGTTTCAGAACAAATATTCTACTCGTCTTGATGTGGTCGTCTGCGGTCAGTCTGGTTTGCTTTATGACTGAATTTCATTGAAAGTTGAAAAGGTGTTTTGAAAAGTTGAAAAACTAACACTGGTATTAAACATCCAAAAAAATCTTTGAACCACTATACATTTGAAATATTCGTTTTAAAAATGTCGACTTACGTGATTTTACATTCGGTGAACTTACCTACATATTATAATTTAGTTATATCTTTACTATTTTGCGTTAATTGTATGCTAACATTAATATTTAAATAATTTAGGATGTAGTAAATACCTTGTTTTAAGTTTCCAAGAATAGCTACGCTATGTGCTACGCGGGTGCTACGACGTAGATCCGCTACGATCTAAAGCACGCGCTTTACCCCCTTACTAATAAACGCTGTATAAGCTTTGAAGTGTTTTGTCTCCTTCTATCGAATTAAACATGTCACTTGTGTGATGTGAACAAAACACTGTATAACTATTCAAAACTTATACAGCGTTTATTAGTAAGGGGGTTAGTAAATACCGTATTGTGTAGCTACGATTTATCGGCAATAATTCTTCAATGATTTAATAAACAATATATGAAGCTGTATTCCTTTAATATATTTACTGTAATATTACTCTAGTGTTGCCCTAGTATACCTGCATACGGTCATACAATGCGGGAAATATATTTTTTTTATATTTTAGAGTATAAAGAACGTTTGTCTCGTTTTAAGTACCTCTTACGAAGACAAAATGACGAAAGCTGATAAATTAAAAGAAAAAATATGTTCTTCAAATTTAACAATTTTCCTATTTTAAAATTTGTACATTTCCAGCCACCCCTGGCCTTGAGACAGCCGTTTTAAAACGCCTCGTGGAGGTATTTATAACCGGCGAAATCAATTCCGTAAAATTATTAATGGTGGTTGCTCCTAAGCTCTTCCCGCCATCATTATATATTTAAATTGACACGAAATGCCTCGTTTTCCTTACAAAACGTTTTAAGGTACCTACCGAATCGTCTTCAAAAAGTAATTTCATATATTTTGGATATTATGCGACTTCACCCATGGTGTTTTTGCATTTTCTTTCTTCAAAAAGAACATTTCTATCTAAGTCATAGTTATTATCCCAAGATAAAATAAAATTTTGGTTTTTCTGGCTTTTCAAAGTTTAAGATTTATAACTTTTTTTTCATTTATTATTTGGTATAGTACTAGTATGTAACTTAAAATAAAAAAGTAATGATAACTACTTATTTATATATTCACTTATTCGTGCGCGCAAAAGTTAATTTCGCAGAAACCGTACATTTTTCCGCGATAAAAAGTAGCGTATGTCCTTCCCTGTGGTCTACTCTACATCTGTGCCACATTCCATCAAAATCGGTTCAGTAGTTTCGGAGCCTATTCCATGCATACAATCAAACAAACTATTTATCTTTATTATATTTAGTATATACGTATAGATAAATATCGGAATAAATTTGGAAGCATTAATGTGGCAGTTACGGGATATAATCAAGTAAATGTATTTTAACATTCGAAATATTGAGGGTCCTTAATGATATGAAGCAATCGATCAATCAATAGAAAACGAGTACAAGATATAGTACAGACTATAGGCCGACCAATAAATAGAGGTGAGGCTAAACGCGTAAGGATCTGTAGACTTCTGAGCGTATCTATGGATCCTTATTCGACCAGAAACGGCGAATTCGCCATGAAATGGTAGTGGTTTACGCGTAATGGCTACGCGCGAGTTGTAGTACTAGATCGCCATACATCGCGTCCTGAAGCTACGCGCGTTGTCGAAATACGCCAAGAGTTACAACCCCTTCAGATGGCATGCAGGTCGCGGCATCAATCAGCCTGCACCGGTCGTCCGGCGGAAAATAATAGCATCGATCGCCAAAAAACTAACCCACATACGCACCGGCAGCGTAGCCGGAATTATTAATCGCTCGCGCGTTCGGACAGCGTCGGATCGCGTCGGGGCGCGTCGGGCGGGGCACGGCGCAGGCGCGGGTGGCACTCGGGCACTCCGCGAGGCAGCCTCGCGCGCCTCGGTCGCGTCCGCGATGCGCGCCACGCCGGCACCGCGGGACGCGCCGCGCTAGTAGCACCGATGCAGTGGCGAAAATTGGCAAGGTTGAAGTCTTCGCCGGGCGGACAGTCGCGCGCTCGGAGGATGCTGTGCTGCGGCCGCAGGAAGGTAGGATCGATACGCGCCCCGCGCCGCGCCGCCCCTCCCCACGCCGACGCCGTTCAACGACCCGCTTACTAGGGCCTCACTCGAACCACTTATTCCCCGAAATATTCCCACAAACCACATAACTACCGTATGTAATCTCGTAAATGACTTGAAAAATTCAAGAGGGATATATACAATATACATATATATACACATAGCACATAGTATAGGACACGGTAGCATCCCAAAAACATATCTATACTTATCTGTACTATCAAGTATTAAGTGTTTTATACGTTTAATCTCTAAAAATTCTAAGTATCTCTAATCCAAACTTACAAACCCAATTGAAAGCCTACGAGTTCCGAAACACCGTTCTCGCTTAGGGGAAATAAGTAGGTATAGAGTTACTTATAAGTGGGTAAGTGAGTAAGGCTAGTTAGATTATGACTAATGCTTCACTATCTTTATAAACTTTACTAAACTTAAGTCAATGGACTTAATGGGTCTTTGGAAACTTATATTTGATTTAAATAACTTCTATACACTCTGTACAATGGATATATGTATATAGTGTCATGTACCTATATTATGATAACATAATAAAATGCTTTTTTGCATTTTTCAAATCATAGTATATCCTAAAGCTTTGTCAGCCATTGCTCTTGTAAAACCTCAGTGTCCCGGCTTTTGCTTGTGGAATGTGATTGCACGATATCTTTCTTTACCATTCTTATTAACGAAAATAAAAACCAATAAAATATTACGAGTATATACAATTGTTGATATAAAAAACAAAAACTTTCATACAAATGCTTAAAACTTCTGAAATGAGAAGCCTCGCTTGCCTTCAGTACTATGCTATAGTACAACAAAATAAAATTGAAATTGTACAACACACATTTTATTTTTGTATATCCCCATTCATCGTTTCTTAATTCGGTTTAGAGATCGTTGATTCAGAGATCCTTTAAACTTCCTCGCCATCTTAACTACGTTTTGCCTCGCGTTTAGTAGATGGCTCTCTTTTGAGTATTAATCATATTTATTGAGTAGAATTAATTGTAGATAGCTGTCTTAAGTATTATTTTATGATTATAACTATACTACTATACCTAGACATAAAAAAGGCAACATTTTCGCGCCATTTACCCTATGAACTTTTTTAGTAGGTAAGGTTGAAATCTATTCTATTGAAATAAATATTCAGTGTAAATATAATAATAAATTAAATTACCAAATAAACTATTTATACAATTTAGTATATTTATATCTATCTATGGATGCTTTCACACCACGTCAATCTGGTTCCGTGGTAAGTTCTCGAAGAACTTGTGTTAAGGGTGAAATGATGATGGGAATATATTTAATACTTTTCATACTATACGTAATAGATATATTTAATTTTTTTATAATATAATACACATATTTAATACATAACCATGACCTAGGAACACAGAAAACTTTGTTTTCTGGTGGGATTCAAACCCGCGACCTCTGGCTGGAGCGCCAATCCGTTACCACTGAGCCACAGAGGTCGTCAAATATAATAAGAATTAGTAATGAAATTTTTTCGTACGGTATTAGCGATTAGAATGAACTACTCGAAAAGTTGAAAATGGTGAAATATTATTGGAAAGATGCTGCTTTTTTCAATTTCCTAAATATTTATAATTTCCAAAATCCTTTCGTTTTTGACATAATATTAGCAAATTTTCTAATGTGTTCCTTGCACAGTTTTACAGACGTGATTCCAAAATTCAATATCCGTTGAAGCATACATATATTTTATATTTATACACATATTTTTAGGACCAGTATCTCTGCATTTTTCCACTTTCAACTTGTCAAGTAGACTATATGAACAATTAGTTATGTACCTACACATAAATAAATAATGTAAAGAACCGTTTAACCGATCGCAACATCGTGTTACATACAATTGGGCTTCTTTTTAAGCTGTCCCTAAGGTATTAATCGAACAAAGTTGATGGATTACGAACAATACTTAAGTTTCCCGCCTAAGCCGATTAGCCGAAGACTCTGTCTGAAATAAAATCCTTTGCGATAACAGCGGCGGTCAAATAAGGCTTTTATCAGCTCAATAAGGAATGAGGTTAAACAAAATATTGGTTCACATTAAATCTCATTTATTCACAGTATTGTGACGTCATTATTGTTTTGCTTTATTTATGGCTTCATTAAATTTTTTCGTCAGAATTTTTACACTTGCACTAGTTGTAGCCCGCGTAAATGCAGTACCCCACGGGAATGCTGTACTTTTTCGGGATAAAAAGTAGCCTATGTTTTAATTCGGAGCATAAACCACTGCCAAACCAAATTTGATCAAAATCCGTTCAATAGTTTTAACGTCTACTCTTTGACGTTAAAACTATTGAAAACATCCATCTTCACAATTTTTATCCCGAAAAGTACAGTGTTCTCTAGGGATAGGGCGGAGCCGCGGGCAACAGCTAGTTCTAAATATGAAAAAATGTGAGGATGGATCATATTTAGAACCAGCTGTTGCCCGCGGCTCCGCCCGCATAAATATACTATCCCTCGAGAACACTGTACTTTTTCGGGACAAAAAGTAGACTATACCTACCATACCGAATTTCATCAAAATCCGTTCAGTAGTTTTTGCGTGAAAGAGAAACAAACATACATCCATCCATACATCCTCACAAACTTTCACATTCATAATATGAGTTTTTTTGTGACAATGATTTTTTAATAAACGTTACAAGCCATAGATATATAATAATATTAAATTATTAACTACAAGCATTTAAAGAAATTATTAGTTTATTATTATTTATTATGTAAATTGTAATTATTAAAGATCAAATATTAACATACTTATAGTAAAAATAGTAAACGTTATGCAGTTGAACTATCAACAAGCACTATGACTATTTCTCATCATAGGATCACGAGTCTAAATCCAATCATGAAGCAGACAAGACTCTGAGCTGGATATAAACTGTATCTTGTCCGTTTTATACCCAGCCTGTGACAGTCCAATAACGTTTTATTAAAAACCTGTCCTCTTTAATGGATCTGTCGAATACTTTGAAAGACTTTTTTAATTTGTTTCACGATCACAAATACTTTTTTAAAAGCTATGAGCAGTGAACTCAGAAATGTTTAATTTTAATGTCTGTTTAATGTTTAACATTACTTTAAAATGAGTTATTATTAATGAATATTTTATTTAAATGAAAGTAAAAGAACTCAAAAGACATGTTAACGGAAACAACCCTAATAAGTAATGCAATTTAAAAAGGACATGGGAAAATTTACTATGGAACAAGTAGCCACGGCGACCAAAGATAAAATTGTGTTAGATGTAATCGTGAATGCATCTGGATGACTTCGGCATAGGTCGCATATTTGCAGAAGGAAGATTAATACTGTGATATTTTAACTAATTTTAATGAATATTCATTTTTTTTTTTATGAAATAAGGGGGCAAACGAGCAAACGGGTCACCTGATGGAAAGCAACTTCCGTCGCCCATGGACACTCGCAGCATCAGAAGAGCTGCAAGTGCGTTGCCGGCCTTTTAAGAGGGAATAGGGTAATAGGGGAGGGTAGGGAAGGGAATAGGGTAGGGGATGGGGATTGGGCCTCCGGTAAACTCACTCACTCGGCGAAACACAGCGCAAACGCTGTTTCACGCCGGTTTTCTGTGAGCCCGTGGTATTTCTCCGGTCGAGCCGGCCCATTCGTGCCGAAGCATGGCTCTACCACGTTAAATTATTAATAATTATTTAAAATATGATTAAGAATTTATTGATTACATCCACTTATATGAATGAAAAATAATAGTATTTTAATTTGTGATTGCCACTTTTTTAAACAGTGGGTCAAAAACGTCCAATATCTCGAACAAAATTTTTGGATCTTTTCTAGGGTTCAGTTCCCAAAAGTCTGTAAAAACTGTCCGTCTATCTGTCCGTCTGTCAACAAGATTATTAATCGTCATAGTTAGCTAGATAGTTGAAAATTTCACAAATAACGTATTTCTGTTGCCGCTATAACAACAAAAATACTAAAAACAGAATAAAATTTATTTAAAAAGTATTTTTAAATAAATTTTGTAAAAATGTTGTAAAAAAAATAAACTTTATAAATACCCCTTTTTAAATAAAACGTGTTTCAAATGGGAATAGGAACGTCAATGACCTTTTCCTGTCAAATATCACTTGAAAAGTGTGCGATTTTCATAGAAACATATGTGCATATAAATATTAATAGTCTTGCATCGAATTTAAATAAAAACGTTAAATAGTAATCAATTATCTAAACATAAATGTAACTATCATAACAGTCTAAATTCGAAACAATATGGCGCCGACTCGATCCTATTCTCATTTGAATTGCACTATACATACACTACATACAACAATTTGTTTGCGATTTTTGCCGTTATGTTTTTTCAAGTGCCAGTCAGCGGCGTGCACAGGATTATGACACTGGGTATGCGGCGGAGTACTCGGTCACAAAAACTTTTTCTTTTATAGATTTTTAGCATAGCCACAGCCAAGCGACGGATCTCTGTCGGAAACCATGCCAACAGAACAAGTCTTAATAATAATATCTTACAACCTAATAAAAAATATAGCTACTCACCTAGTAGTCAGCTTCCATTTTCTTCATGGTCCGGGGTCCCAATTACTTGAGATGACTATATCCTGATGTAAATAAACGCAAGATTTCGGCCACCTCAAATATCTTATCCAAGTGAGAGATAGTTAAAGATCACTTTTAGACACAATTTGAATCTTTTCACTGAATGACAATATTGTGAGAACTTGTTATTTATAATTTTTAATCTAACACATAATATATGTAACACAAACTTCACAATCAAATATCATTTAAACAAACGCAATACAATTATTATACTCGTAGAAACTCAGTAATAAACTGTTAAATGTACACACTTTCAAATGTTAAAATGAAAAATCTTTTATGAAAACGCAAACAAAATAGTAAACAATGACTTAAAATGGCTTCCTTGACACAAATAAAACCTTACTAATCAAAAGTGCATAATGTTCATACGTGATTTATCAGACGTCAATTTTTTTTAGTCGGATTATAGTAGTAGGAAGTAGTCGGCCACACGAATATTTCCGATTACTCCCGATTCGCTACAACTGCCGCGGGAGTTTGCGTATTGAATATTCATAGGTGTGTGCGTTTGCGAACTGTGTATGGACACCAAAATTACTACACACATGCGAACAAAATTCTTGCCAGACGTCAAGGCATTAGTTCAATGTTAGAGCTTGACGCGAAACGCCTAGCAAACATAATGTGCTTGCAATTTTAAAATATTAGGCGTTTAATAAAAAACTATTTTAAAATATTAGGCGTTTTTAATTTATTATATTTTGTTTATTCATTTATTTACTATTAATTAAATAGTCTGGGAAAATTAAGGAATTCAGACCGAATAATTCATGTAGTTTTGAAAGTTGCTACAGTTATTCCTAAAGGTGTCCAGATGAATATACTAAAAGTCCCCGAGGGAGGGACACGAGCCGGCGGTGGGGGAGGGGGGGGGGGGAGGTCTCTTTTTCAAGGTTTTTGCTTGTGACTCGAAAATTATTTATAATATCTCTTAAGTGACTTCTACATTAATTATCTACATTAAATTTCCTATAAATTACGTCTTAAAATGTTCACTGTACTATCAATACTTTAGGAGATACAGAGTATTAAAGGTGATAAAAATAAGAAGCTAAATCGATTTACAAATTTAATAATAGATAAAAATCTTGATAATAGATGCTTTGCCCTTCTTGTAAATAGCTGAGGTTGTATCACACCCACTGAAACTATGCAGAAAGAGAATAGAACCACAAAATTTCTTGAAGTATACCGAGCGCCCTGTACTCAGTCTGAGATTAACAGACATCGATTCACAGTTTTTCTGAAATCTTGTACCAAGCCCAAACCGGATCTTTCTTCCCTCCTCCCTACCAAAGGGTCAGCGAAATATCACGCTTATAGAGTATTCCATCAAGTACAGGAGTGGCTTGGGAACCAACTGCCTCCTGAAATATGGGGTTGGAAGCGAGGAGTCGATGGAAACTTAGAACCAATTACGACCTTGGATCCTCCTGCTCCTGACGCGTTGTGAAATTCAATTTTTTGCCGATGTAAAAGTTGTTGTTCTGGGAAATGCAGTTGCCGAAAAGCGGGCATTAAGTGTAATCTTATGATCTGTAACGGCTACCTAGGAGCTTGTACTAATGGAGCTCCATCGATGTTAATGATAAAGATGACGAAGATGAAACACAATTTGATTGATAAGTCGGCATACTCGTGCAAAAAAATTTGTTTAATTTTTTAGAATTAAAATTTGTAAAACGATTTAGCTTCATAGTTTTATCACCTTTAATACTCTGTATCTCCTAAAGTATTGATCGTACAGTAATCATTTTAAGACGTAATTTATAGGAAATTTAATGTAGATAATTAATGTAGAAGTCACTAAAGAGATATTATAAATAATTTTCGAGTCATAAGCAAAAACCTTGAAAAAGAGACCTTTCCCCCCCTCCCCCACCGCCGGCTCGTGTCCCTCCCTCGGGGGCTTTTAGTATATTCATCTGGACACCTTTAGGAATAACTGTAGCAACTTTCAAAACTACATGAATTATTCGGTCAGATCGACGATTCTGAACCTAATTTTCTTAGACTAAAAGTCATCTAAAACGTACGAACGTTTTATTTAAATATCTGTGAATGACAAGTAAAGCACTGCATTTCTGCCTTTATGGAGCGCACGCCCCTGGTGCCAGTGTGTTAAAACAATAAAGAATTCTTTAACACTCTTCCTATCTATTTAACTAAAGATACAATAGATACGCTCCGTTTCAGCCTGGTGACGTCCACTGCAGGACATAGGCCTCCCCCATAGATTTCCAGTGCGACCGGTCGCTCGCGGCCTGTATCCACCGACTTCCTGCGACTTTTCTCAGGTCATCTGTCCACCTGGTGGAAGGCCGTCCTACGCTTCGGCGTCCAGTTCGTGGTCTCCACTCAAGAACCTTTCGGCCCCAGCGGGCATCGGTTCTACGGGCTAAATGTCCAGCCCATTGCCACTTTAACTTGCTAATGCGCTGGGCTATGTCGGTAACTTTAGTTCTGCTACGGATTTCCTCATTTCTGATTCTATCACGTAGAGAGACTCCAAGCATAGCCCTCTCCATAGCTCTTTGAGCGACACGAAGCTTTTGAATAAGTCCCGTTGTGAATGACCACGTTTCGGCTCCATATGTCATCACCGGTAACACACACTGCTCGAAAACTTTTGTCTTCAGGCACTGAGGAATTTTTGACGAGAAGATGTTTCTGAGTTTCCCGAACGCTGCCCAGCCGAGCTGGATTCGACGGTTGACCTCTTTTTCGAAGTTGGACCTACCTAACTGGACTTTGTGCCCTAGGTATATATAGTCGTCAATAACTTCGAGCGTAGAATTTCCAACGGTCACTTGGGTGGGTACAACATGGGCATTAAACATAATTTTCGTCTTATCCATGTTCATACTAAGTCCCACCTGTTGTGAAACTCTACGGAGGTCTTCTAGCATAGTGTTAAAGTCTTCCAGAGTTTCTGCCATAACCACGATGTCATCGGCAAATCGAAGGTGAGTGATGTAGTCACCATTTATATTGATCCCAAGTCCTTGCCAGTCCAGGAGTTTGAACGCATCCTCCAATGCAGCGGAAAACAGTTTCGGAGAGATGACGTCTCCCTGTCTGACGCCGCGCTGCAATGGAATCGCCTTTGTGCTATGCTCCTGTACTCGCACGGACATGGTGGCTTTACTATATAAACACTTCAACACTTCGATGTACCGGTAGTCTATCCGGCATCTCTGAAGAGACTGTAACACCGCCCAGGTCTCAATCGAATCAAAGGCTTTCTCATAGTCCACAAACGCCAAGCATAGTGGAAGATTATACTCCTCGGTTTTCTGTATAACCTGCCGTAGCGTATGTATGTGGTCTATGGTACTAAAAAAATTCTTCGGAAACCGGCTTGTTCGGGAGGCTGGAAGTCATCAAGCTTCCGTTCGAGACGATTCGTTATGACTCTTGAAAACAGCTTATAGACATGGCTCAGCAGCGTAATGGGTCTGTAATTCTTCAGCAAAGTCTTATCTCCTTTTTTGAAGAACAAGACTGCCACGCCCCTGCTCCATGCCTCTGGCGTTTTGCCCTCGAACAAGGCGGAATTAAAAAGTCTCTGGAGCATTTTGAGTGTTGGTGTTTCACCAGACCTCAGCAGCTCCGAGGTGATCCCATCCTCGCCCGGCGCCCTGTTGTTTTTAAGCTGTTTAAGAGCCATACTAATCTCGTACAGGCTGATGTCCGGGATAGCTTCCGTGTGATGTCGGGTTAGTCTAGCTCTAGGATCTTCAGCCAGATTAACGACAGGTTTGGCAACTGAGGTGTAAAGTTGCTCATAGAAACTCTCGACCTCTGCGAGCACCTCGGGCCCGGCCGACACAACTTTCCCATCCTCTGTCTTCAGCTTCGTCAACCGGCTCTGCCCAACAGACGTGTCTCTTGCAAACACTTTTGAGCCCTTGTTTCGCTGTATCATGTCCTCAATACTTCTAGTATTAAAGAGACGAATATCGTGCCGCAAAGACTTTGATATCTGTCTGTTAAGCTGCCTATAAGACTTAGCATCGTCAGAGGTTTGAAGATTAAGGGTGCGTCGCCTAGCCATTAGTGTAAACGTGTGGTCGGAGATTTTCTGTGGCTTACCTCTACGGCGGGTTTCACAGTACTTTGACCCAACCGCATGGATAGTCTCTGTGAACCTGTCATTGATTTCGTCCACTGACGCGTAGTTTTCCAGGCTAGCAAAGCGGTTTTGTAGCTCTAGTTGAAAGCTTTCGGGGTTTCTAATTCCGGTTTGAGACGGTCGGAGCGTAGACTTTACCAAGCGAGCTCTTTCGAGTTTGATATTTAGGTTTAATGTGCCTCGCACCATTCGGTGATCGCTGCCGGTCGATAGATACGCTATAGTACCAAAATTATATAAAGGAAATACACCATGCTTTTGCAGTTTATCGCACACATAAAAATAAAATTGCCGAGTCGGGCCCGAGTAAATATTAAAAGGGTTCAGAGCCAGCACGCCATGCACTAAAAGGTTTCAAGGGTGACGTCACCCAATACTTTACGATGATATCCGCATAAAATACGGATAGGTACTTTGTAATAAAGTGCACTGAACGGTCGTTGCAGTTAATAGCATTTTCAACTTTGTCGTCTATTTTTTCCCCGAGGAAAAACTAAATAAAACGTTTATTTGGAATGTTTCAGAGATCTAGATAGGCACTTAAATAAGGCGGATGAATTATTTTTTTACTTTTTTTCGGCGCGCCTTATTCAATATAAACCGTTTACTACCATTTATAATATTTAAAGTTATTTTTTGAGTCATTACCAAAGATTTAAAATCTCGAGATACGCTATGACGTACATTTGACTGAACAAATCTTCATACAATAAAAACTTACGCGATATTTGTTTTCACCATACTTCAAATATCAGCCACCTTGTTTTCACCATATTTAAAATGTCAAAATGGCTCCAAAATTCTCAAAATGGGGCCATTTAACTGGAGACACTTTGCTTCAACATGCCTTGTATATAATATGTACATACGTCTATGGTTTTTGTATTAATTTTGGGTTATATTACTTTCTAAAGTATATGTCATTTCGGACATTTTGTATGCACGAAAACATTCGCCTACGGAGTGCTACGAGCCGCTACGAGACATTCGTAGCAGATGCGCTACGAACAATTACTGTTGCGAGCTCAGACACACGCGACACGGCTAGATAATAATACCTATACCCATTGTCTTTAATTTAAATTGAATAGAAGACATTTGCTGTTAAATTTGTTTTCAATACATGATATAAAAGCTAGATAAAACGACGGTAAACTATTTTTACTAAATCTATACATACTTACATATAAATATATACACAAATAAATAAATAAACTCTTTGAGCCTTCTAGGTACTCTGCCTGGTGGGGACGACCTGGGAGATTTCTTTTATTGTAGCTTTTTAAGTTTTCTAGTTGTAATTTTCTTTTTAGTACCTTATTAATTTTTTTAAATAGTTAGCTATTAAATAAAATTAAATTGTATGTTTGTAATTTGAAATTAATGGCTTTTCACATAATGCTTTTGAAAGGATATATTGTAGGTATTTACAATAAAAAATAATTTTAAAAATTTTGGTCTGTCCGTCTGTCTGTCTATCTGTTTTTCCAGCTAATCTCTAAAACGGCTGGACAACTCGGGATTTTAGCAGATAGCAGAGATATAAGGTATAAAATAGGCTACTTTATATTAGGGTTCCGTTTAAAAAATAGGATTCTATTTTCTTTAGTTCTACGAAAACGAAGTTGCGGGCCTGGTGCCCGCTAGTACATAATATAAGTCACGAATTTTTCAAATTAGGCGGTACTTATGTAAAGTTATGGCATGTTCGAAATTCGGCCGAAGTGTGGCTAATGACAATTTATTGCGGTAGTGCGCTGTGCAGAGCGCGGCTTACATGACGGAAATTCTAAACATTCCCCAACTACCTTAAGTGGCTTGCGGCTTGGTAACTATTTTTATACGCTTTTTATTAGCTTCTCCTATATGTATGTATGTTTGTTTGTAACCGACTCCTTTGGGCGTGATTTTGACCCACTTTAAACGATCAGATTTCATACAAACTTTGTAGATTTATCGAGGACCGGTGACAATACACTAATTTGATAAGATTATCCCATTGGCCTGATCAGTATCGCCCGGATTAAATAATTACCACAAAAATTGTTTACATTGCAAAATTTGCGATTACATAATATTTTGTTTATTATTTTGTCAACTGTCAATATTCGACATCACATCACAACAGTTTTTAGCAGTTTTCAGTTTAGCCATGGTAAGCATGGTATAGCTAATAACTAAGCACTGGCATTGGTTTAATAACCAATGACAGTGCTTAGTTTAATAATTATAATTTTTATTTCGATGTGCTATAAAAGTGTGTTTTTTTTTAGTTTTAAAGCTATATGTATTATGTTTTAAATACCTTTGTCCTTGAAAGTAAACGTATACCTAAAAACTGACCAATTGTAAGTCGAACTCGCGCACGAAGGGTTCCGTACAAAACGGCAAAAAATCACGTTTGTTGTTTTTAAATACGTAATAAAGCGGCAATAGAAATACATCATCTGTGAAAATGTCAACTGTCTAGAAAATAACGGTTTAGGAGATACAGCCTGATAATGGCCGGACAAGCAGACAGACGGACAGTAAAGTGTCAGTAATAGGGTTCCGTTTCAAACATTTTTGTACGGAACCCTGCCGACGCGACGCAGATGACACGGAGCACTGCAGACTGCTATCGAAGCTTAATGTACGGCTAATGTTATTACCCTAAGTTACCTACTTAGGGTAATAACAAATAATTAAAATCAACAATCCTATTACTACTATAAACGTGAAAGTTTGTAAGGATGAATGGATGTATGTTACTCCTTCACGCAAAAACAACTGAACTCTATAAAATTTGGTATGGTAATAGTTTAGGTTCTGGATTAAAACATAGGCTAACTTTTTATCCCGAGAAATTATAGTATTATATTTATGCGGGCGTAGCCGCGGGAAAAGCCAGTTATAATATAATATTTATATAATTGTAATAGAATGAGTAACAAAGTTTGGTTAACAAACTGGACAATAGACACACTGAAGCATTTATTTTCTAATTACTTCCATACATCACCGTCAATAAAAGTGTTTCCATGAACACTCAACACACTAATGGTCAAATAATAACATCAAATTATATCCTTCAAAAGCAATCCTATTTCGATCTCATTCCCTGATAAATTTTACGATTCATTTCTAACTATAATTTTCAGAATAGGCGCTGCATAGTTTTAAAATGTAATTATAATAAGTAGGTATACAATTTTATAATTTTGAGCTCTAAACAGTTTATTTAATTTTCTTGTAAACTTAATGTAATAACTACTAAAATGTTGTAAACGCAGTCCACTAAAGGTTTTTACGTTATAACGTTTTCTTATTAGCTACAAAAATTATTGAGTTAAAAAGCACTATTTTTATTAGTAATACTGCGCTAATAACCTATGTTAATATTTTAGGAAAAGATAATAAAGTTTATGATTTTATTTTACTGTATTATTCTTTATCGTCGGCTTTTGCACATCTATACTAATATAATATTATAAATGCGAAAGTGTGTCTGTCTATCTGTTACCTCTTCACGCTTTAACCGCTGAACCGATTTTTATGAAATTTGGTATGGACATACTTTGGGTCCCGGGAAAGGACATAGGATATTTTTTATCCTGAAAAGGTAGTGTTCCCACGGGATAATGTATTTACGCGGGCGGACCCTATATTGAGAATATCGTAGGAGCTCCCTTTAAAATAATGCAGATAAATCGTGCATTAAAATTGTGTCACATAGTGAAGATTTAAAAGCTCTTCACAGCTATTGGCTCCGGATTTCAGGTCATGCAACAATACTTACATACGTAATATGAGTTATAACGTCATTGTATAGTGCGTCTGAATCGTATTGATCATTGCGTGTTCCACATCCAGTCAATGCTTCGCTCTTAACGCTCGAGATCTCTCGTCAGTTCGAGTTGGCACCGAATTTCGAGTCTACGCTTCTCATTAGGCCCCGTTCAGACGGGGAATGGGGGGGCATTGTGCAGAGTCGAAGCTCTGCATTACCTTTCTCTTTGTGAGTGTATATATTATGTTTTTTATAGCTTGAGCTTGAATCTTGATATTTTAAAGGAATGATTTATGTGAAAAGTATTAATGTAATAAATGAAATATTTAACAGCTACAATGCTAGCCAGTGCATATCTAAATTACTACAATTCTTTCCAACAATGTACTAGATTTTGTCCGCGACTTCGTCCGCGTGGAGTTCGGTTTCCGTACAAAATTTTAACCCCTTTTTCACCCCCTTAGGGGGCGAATTTTCAAAAATCCTTTCTTAGCGGATGCCGACGTCATTACAACTATCTGTACGCCAAATTTCATCAAAATCCGTTCAGTAATTTCGTCTATGCGTAGATAGATGAGTCAGTCAGTATTATAATATACTTAAAGTTGGACGCCATTAGTTTAGATAATAATATGTTATCTGATTTTACTGTAGGTTCTTGGTGGAATTTCATGTTTATTGACACGCAATTTGTTTTTTAATTTTAATCTACCTACACCTGATGATGACTGTCGAAACCGGTCGTGTAATATATTAAAATTAATGTAAAAAAAACTTTTTAAAGTGGAAATAGTGCAAGAAGTCTTTTGTTTTATTACTGTGAGCCATTAGTTTAAATAAATGAGCTATTAAAAATACTATACTGTTATAAGTCATGTTAGATATAATCGATACTTACAGATTAAATTATCGAGACGTAGATTTATTTAAATTTTTAACATTTTCTAACCATATTTTAAAATACACAAAACTTCTTTGATTCGGCGAAACATGAAAGCAAACCCAAAAACGGGGACGTCTATAATGAATGTTTGCCTCCACTCGAGCAAGACCGTTTGCTGAAGAGAAATTCTCTTAAAGAATATTCCTGTCTTGTGTAAAGCTACATTTGTTTACGATTTAGATTGTATTTTGCAATATTTACAAAATATTTACTTATTTTTCCCTTATTTTGAGTTAATCTAAACAAAAATTCAAGAACACGGAAATATTCAAGAAACATCCCCACAAAATAATTTTATGCTGTCGTTTTTCCAAATCGGCGTTACAAGATAAGATCTTAATTAATATTTTACGGATTCTTCCCTTTTTTTATAGCTAGGTACTCGTGGAGATGCCTTCTGGTAAAGTCCGACACATTTTAATTATTTTTTTAATTTGAACTGCCCGCGTCATGGCGTTCTTTTGTTGAAGGCATTTCCTCGGTTCTTTGACTATTGTCTATTTTATAATTTGTTCTATTTTTTAATCATACTTTTTGGCTTTTATTGATAGACTTCTTTTTCATCGACATAGGAAGCGAGACAGAATCACATTTGTGATAATAATGCCCGCGGCTCCCCCTGCGTAAATACATTATATCACGGAAATGTTGTACTTTTTCGGTATAAAAAGTAGCCTATGTGTTAATCCAGAGCTTAAACTATTTAATACCATATCAAATTTCATGAAAATCCGCTAAGAAGTTTTTGTGATAATAATTTTTGCGGGAAAATACAGCTTGAATAATTTACATATTTGCCGGAGTAATAACGCCCGGCTTGTCTGCCTAACGTTAGTTATGACCAATAGTCTTCATCGGGTAATTCTGCTCAAGAGCACATATAAATTCTGCTCATTTTTGCCACGACAATATTGCCCAATAGCCGTTATTGCCTTACAATGCTGCCCAATAGCTCAAAATGGTCGGGAAAATGCCTAACAGCTCATACTGGGGTAATGCTGCAGACTAAGCTGGGTTAATCCGGGGTTTCCCGACGTCGGCGGTTTGATTGATTGCGTTGAATACATCGTGCACATAGGCCATTGTCCTGGTACCTATAGGCAGTTTGTAGGAACATGTTCTGGTATTGCAGGTCGGTGCATTTGTGTAGACTATTTCAAGAGTAGGTAATAGGCAAGTGGACTGATTTTTTTTATTGCATGAATGAATAGTACTCTTAAATATGAGTAACTTCTCAGAAGAAACCGTATATCAAAAGTCAATATTTTCAAAGGTACAGCGATTTGTATATAAAATTTCGCAAGTCTCGTAAAAACGCTCCATACTAAAATCGACATACAAATGACGTCACTATTGGATTAAAGTGTATTAAGTAGGTATAATATATACGGTCGCAGGAACATATTTGTAAATATCTCCGATATTTGTGCGTTTAAGTTCATACTTATAATAATGAATGTTTTTGTATATGATGTAAGTAAACTAATGATGTAGGTTTTGTTTACCAATTACGCAAAAAAAAGTACTTTTTAAATGTATTTAATTAGTAAACTACACATAAAATAATATATTTTTTTACATTTACCAGCTAGTAATGCCTCAATATTTCTGAATATATTAATGAAACTAAATATTTCAGATGTTGTCCGATCCCTTATTGTTACTATTTTTACGCATTCATTATGTACCTTTACTATTAGTTTGGTATTAGCGTCTGTCACGTTGTCCTTTCTTAACCATGAACTGTAATATATATAACTACATCTACATTGATGTTGTATTATTTTTCCCAGACTAACTGTTAACTGTGTCAAATTTTTCACTTTACTGTCAAATATGATGATGTTGACATCTAAACCTACAACTACACCAGCTATCACCTACACCTATCATCTACACCTACACCTGCTAATGTACTGGGTCTGGCCGATTTTTTAAAATAAACCAAACATGTAAACTAAACGCACCTATATTTAACAGTAGTGACAAATTAAACACATCAGTGGACATTTAGTTTGGAAAAAATCAAGCAACATTTTTAGTATTTTTCTCAATTGTTTTAAAGATTTTTCCACGTTTAAACCTTCCCTGTACTTCCATAATTATTTCAAGACCAAAATGAGAAAAATCGGTCCAGCTATTACATATATTAATAATCAAAACATTGTGATTTGTAAATAAGTAAGAAATTTCGTCTTTTTTATTTGAATTTCTGAGTTATCATCACAAACGGCGAAGATATATATTTTATGTTAAGATAAAACATTGCTTGCGTTACAGTTTGTGTGAACTATCACAGGCGGCTAAGATACTATATATTTTCATATTACGTACCTGTAATATGAATGATATCCAGGCTTCTTAAGATAAAAGTATATAAGTAGGTAAAAATGTGACGACCATAAGGGTACGAGAAAAATTTAGTGAGGTATACAAAGACATATTTAACTATGTACCTTATTATGATACTTAGTTATTTATGCGCTTAATATAACCACAAGGAATCTTAGTAGGTAGGAAGATAGGTAGGGAGATAGGTGGGTATTAGATAGACGACACGAGCTAAGCGCTCCACTTACGGCGCAATTACAACGTAATTTGAAGGCGGCCGCACGACAAGATTTATTGCCAAATATTAAAATATCGAACGACCCACACTTTACAAATTCTTTGAACAATTTTCTTACTTTTCGTTTTATGTCATAATAGGCTTAGTTCTTGGGTAGATACGTTTTTTATATTACGTGTTTTCTTAATCTTTTGAACTTGTAATTTCAGCCTTTTGAAATTGGTACCTACCTGATGCTTTTATTTATCTTTATTTATGCTTTTTTTAGGGTTTTGCGTGGTGGTGTGAACTTTATAATTTTTAGACCCTTGATATTCCGGATATTAAGATGACGGAAGTCCTTACGATATAAGCACATCTTCCTCAAACCTCTTTCCATGTCATGAAGTAATTTGAGGTTCACCACACAAGCCTCTGACCAACTTATCGTGCCTTCTGCAGACACCCTTCCTTCAAAAATACACAGTTTTTGGGGTTCCCTTTTACTGTACGTTTCCTATACTATCCCGTAGTCTGCCTGTCCATCTGTACGTCACCAGGCCGTATTTCATTAACCGTGATAGCTATACCTATAGTTGAAATTTACAACAGATAATGCGTTTTTCTTGCCGCTATAACAACAAATACAATAAACAGTATTTAAAGATAAAATATTAAGGCTATATAACAAACGTGATTATTTGCCGTTTTGTACGGAATCCTTTGTGCGCGAGCCCGACTCGCACTTGGCCGGTTTACTTTACAAAACGTTTCCATCAAATAAATCTGGGAAATATTATACTCAAGTTAAACGTCACCATCTAATTTAAAATCGATTGATAAAACTGTTGGATGGGAACCAACGTTTTCCATTTAGCGGAGAATCTCCTGATGGGCGTGGTCGCAGACGGCCTTAATGAGCTCGCCGTTACAACGTGATCGGAGCCTTATTTACGAGGCCTTTGAGTTTATTTTGCATTGTAACGATTGCGAATTTCCAAGAATATGTCATCCACAGGACTCGGGCTCGTTAAATTAATTATTTTCTTTTCGCTTTAGCTACATTATACCGTTTCATCATAATAGAAGCATCATAATTGAAATGTATTCTATTGAGAATATTAAAATATACAATGCAAATTGTTGCATTGTATATTTTAATAGTGTTTCTTCAATCTATAATATTGTCAGGACTGCGCCGACCCCCGGTAGCGCCTGTGTGCGAAACCCATGAAGCGCCTCTTATTTTTACGAATCTTCATGTTTTAACTTTTCGGTGGCGGCCCGCGGTGCCCTCATCGTCTTGGCGCCTGTGTGCGCCGCACACATCGCACACAGGGGCGGCACGGCTCTGAATATTGTAAGAAATATAATAGTAAATTCAACTGCTCGTAGCAAAATAGAATAATTGTTTAAGCATAAGAAGATCAAACCTATAGAGTATATTCAAAACAAAAATAGATATTCAAGTAGCTTGATCACTAATCAGCTTCAAAAATATATACTACCCTTTGAGCGGCGTGAACCATCGGGAGGCACGGAAAAAAATCACCGTTAAGTTTCTATAAATAAATAATATATTTTTACTAAATATGTAAACAAATAGATAAATACTGTATAAACGACTAAGACATAATAACATCAACAATCGGTGATCTCTGTGGCTTAGTGGTTGAGCTCAAGTCGGAGGTTGTGGGTTCGAATCCCGAAACAAAACGTTTTTATGTGTTCCTGGGTCATGTGTGTATAAAATGTGTGTATAATATAATACAAATCTTAAAATATGTATAACATAATATAAAAGTATTAAATATGCCTCTCGTTGTCTGGCACCCGTAACACAACTTCTTAGTAACACAGGTACCTACTTAGGGGGAAAGATTGACGTGGTGTGAAGCGTCCATAGATATTATTATTACAACCAATAAGTATTTTCAAGGGCATCGTTCCCATGTCATGGGATACTCATCCCAACTTACCTGTCCGGTAGTTGTGGTATAGTATACGGGTACGCGACCCCGGCTTCCCTAGCTATTACTGCCCTATCCCTTACCCTCCTGGACGGTAATATCCTACATTTCCTATTTCCCACTCTAACTTACCAATCTTCCTTTCCACACCACCTATCCTTCCCTATCCCTATTCCTACCCTCTCCAACAATCTGTGGAAACGCAATGGATAATCATAAAAATAATTTAATTATCCAAAATGGCGGCGATGTGGTTCACCACCCTTCACGTCTCGTTTCTCGCGGAGGTGAAAAGCGGACCATGGAGAGCCGCTTCGCTACGTTTAATGTAAGATGAGGAATGGATGGTAAGAATGGAAGTGAACGAAGCGAAACGAGTATGTAAGGATCGTAGCAAGTGGCAAAAAGTGGTCTCTGCCTACCCCTTTACGGGAAAAAGGCGTGATTATATGTATGTATGTATGTATCGTTCCTCTTGTCGATCAATGCCATAAGCCTAATGTATGAGCTCGGTAAGCTGACGTGACGCTAAGTGGCGTGATTGCCGGCGCTAAAAGACATGACTTTGGGAATTTACATCAAGCGTTCAATCTATTTTTGTGTTAAGGTACTCTATATTTTATACCATAACAGCCTCCGCGGTGTAGTGGTTAGAGCATTGACTCTCGACTCGGAGGTCGTGGATTCGATTCCCGCATTGGAACAACAAAAAATGTTGTTTCCAAGTTTGGCTAGGAGAATGCAGGCTAATCACTTGATTGCCTGACAAGAAAGATGATCCATGCGTCAGATGGGCATGTAAAAAGTCGGAGCTGCGCCTCATCTCTCGTCAGTCGTGTTGGTTATCCGTCCCACTGGATTACAAGAGTAAAAAGAAGAGAGAGAGAGAGTGCTCTTGTGTACTATGCACACACTTGGGCACTATAAAATTACTCCTGCGTAACTGGCTGGTTTTAATGAAACCGGCCACCGTCACCGAGATGGGTGGGGAGTTATTATTATTATTTTATACTAATGTTAAATAATATATTATAATTATATACCCAGAAAATGTTTAAAGTTTCACTTTATTTGACAAATATTACATTTTTTTTTCAAATACCTAGTACTTAGCTTACACGATCATACCGAGAATCAAATAAGTTTGTTTAACGTTACCCAGATTTTCTCTGATTGACAAACACCGAAGTTGTCGTTCAAATATGTTTGCCAAACACCAGTCAATCATGGCTACGTAAAACCCATAAAAAAGGCGTAATTTGTTAATTTATTTGACAAAATGCGCCTTTACGAATACACATACCACGGAGGTTAGAGAAAAAGAAACCGATAGCTGAAGAAAATAGTGTCCCAGAAATATGGACAGTGGTGAGGCGCTGCGATCGCTAAGTTGTCTCAATAAAAGCGAGCCACCAATGCCGCGAAGAAAACTATACTACCTACTTACCGACGGCAGCGCGGCTGGTGGTTGAAAAATGAATTATAAATTGAACAAATTTTCAGGGACAGGCGTCAATGCATTAGCATGTAGCGATCGGTCTCCTTTTTTTTTTTACGTGGTAGAGCCATGCTTCGGCACGAATGGGCCGGCTCGACCGGAGAAATACCACGGGCTCACAGAAAACCGGCGTGAAACAGCGTTTGCGCTGTGTTTCGCCGAGTGAGTGAGTTTACCGGAGGCTCAATCCCCTACCCTATTCCCTTCCCTACCCTCCCCTATTACCCTATTCCCTCTTAAAAGGCCGGCAACGCACTTGCAGCTCTTCTGATGCTGCGAGTGTCCATGGGCGACGGAAGTTGCTTTCCATCAGGTGACCCGTTTGCTCGTTTGCCCCCATATTTCATAAAAAAAAAAAAAACCTTCATGGTACAGATATTTTTTGACTAACAAAGTGCTGTAAACATAAACAGTAAGATCATTCTTATTTGTCTTCATAATATTATTTCGTTTGACATAAAGGAGTTGTAACCATATTATTGTAACTGTGACTAAACAGATTACTAATTAGTTACTTCGTAATTATTATTTACTTTCGTAATAGTAGCAGTTACAGGTACTCTTTGAATCCATATGTAATTTGTGGTTTATTTAAATTGGAAATCAATATGAAGGGAATTGTATATTAACCTAGTATATCTTAGCAAACCGCCATCCAGGTTTTAGTGTGTAGTTATGAAAGATTAAACACGCTATAACGATCGCTAAAATATTAACCATTATATTTTAGTATCATTTAGCTTATAATGTTCAATGTAATAAGCTATTGATGAAATACTCGAAGCTTCTCATGTCCTGTCTTAATTTATTCAAGAGTACTCAGAATATTGCTTAACGGGAATATTAAGAATTTTATAAAGTAAAAGAAATTACGCTTTTTATAAGTAGCTTCAGCATTTTATAAAAATGTAATTTTATTGAAAACTCTTTTTAGAACTGGACACAATTTTTCAGCTAGTACCACTTAGGTTACAAATAAAGTTAACGAATAGATATTGAACTTAGCAAGCGTTCAAAGTAAATGATTAAGTGAACAAGATACGCCGCCGGTACATCGATCGGGATTCTCGAAAAGGTAGATCAGCTGGTACCTTTAACCAATAAGATTTTTCGCTAAAACAGCAATAGAAAAATGGCCAAGTGCGAGTCGGAATTGCGCACGTTCCGTACCATTTGCACTATACCAATATTTTACATGTTTACTTGTTATTTCGTTATTTTTGTACGATGTTTTCCAAGTATGCGCATTTTATAAGTTGTCTCTATAACTCCAGAACTAAGAATGTTATATAAGCAATAGTATTCCTTTAAAGCTCATCACATGGGCTACCATCATGATTTTTTTCAGTTTTTTCTAGCCAGCGGTTTAGCTTTTAGAGGGGGGAGCTACACTAAAGCTATCTAGGTCTCAGAAGGCTATAGGAGAGCTAGTTTTCAACTAAGTATTATATGTAGGTACCAGGTCAGGGCAAGACATGAAGGACAATCGATGACGTCACGCGGTAGGTCGGCGCCTGACGCCAGTCTAGACTTCAGACGACCACCCTTTAATATGCTCGTCATATTCCAGAACCTAGCTTACTTATATTGCAGAAGATTTACATTTTTAATTAAATAAGTGTGATTAATTTGAGATAGTTATTGTGACGTAATATGAAACGGAATAGGAATTTATAGACCAGCAAAGTTTTCATTAAATATTAATCCATTCTGAAAATTATTAGATCTTTTTCGTTTTGCAAATGCATCTTGACCTAAATGGGTACTTACTACTTGCAATTTTCCAAAGTTCGTAGATCGCTAATCTGATCAAGTTTAATTTACCTATAATTTTTACATTTTAAAAGCTACAGTATTTTATAATTGCGCTCAAAAGTTAATTTCGCAAAAAGCAATAAGTCTATGTCCTTCCCCGTGGCCTATTTTACATCTGTGCCAAATTTCATCAAAATCGGTCCAGTAGATTCGGAGCCTATTCAATGCAAGCAAACAAACAAACTTTTCCTCTTTGTTATATTAGTATATAATATGTATTTCATTATTGTTACGGGGGTTGAAAATCTAGGGGTTGAACACGGAATAAATCGATTGTGCTTTCATTTATCACAGCTAACCTCTCGCCTGTAATAATATCCTGTCGCCATATGTCTAGACATCTGGCAGGGAAGGGTGGACTATATACATTATACTGTACTTGTGTTTCATTGATATAAAATTGTGTATGGTGTTAGCATAATACAAGATACCTAGTTGAGCTGAGCTCGACGTCGAAAAAGGAGGTCATCGAGAACAACCATTGGACTCGCTAGGGGCCTAAAAGTTTGATATAAAATCGCTGGTCTGGCGGTTCTAAGCGTGGCAGATTTTTATTGAAGATTATTTGAATGTGTGAAGATTTTTTGAGTAAAAAAAGTCATAAGGAACAAGAAAACTGTTTTGATACACGGGTGCGCGCCAACTAGAAACCGATAAAAATGCAAGTCTGGCATATTTTTAATGAAAAATCCTTACACGTTCAGGGCAGTCTGGCTGGAAACTGGTCAAGAGTAGGACTGCCAGACAAGAAATAAAAAAAATCATTTCATTTTGTAATGAAAAAAAAATCTAATACCTAACCTAGGTATTATTTGTATTTTTATCATTTTAGTTATGGAGTACAAGTTTTAATTGAAATTATGATAATACTAGCTTTTTCCCGCGGCTCCGCGCCCCGCGTAAATTATAGTGTGTGTGTAAATCCGTTCAGTAGTTTTTGCGTGAAAGAGTAACAAACGTCCATCCATCCATTCTCACAAACTTTCATATTAGTAGTAGGATTAAAATCTCACATTCCACTTCATAGATGATCTGAATTCTGAGACATAACATACTACCTACGAAAACGTGTAAATCAAAATATTAAGGGTTGGAACAAGTAGGTCATGGCCTTGAGATTCGGAATTGGAACAAGGAACAGGGGCCTAAGGGCGGGCAATGTTAAGGGCTAAGGGAGAATTGATTTATGAATATTTATATATTTAAATGGGTCATGTAGTAAATGTTTTGGTAGAGTCTTGAAGTAAATATTTACAATTACCTAGTTACCTTTAAAATTTTTTTTTGGAGTATGTAGGTGTATTTTTATTCTTAATTGTACGTGTAAAATACTTTTAAGCACAGAGGGCTTCTTTAATTAAAATAACGAATTTCAAAATCAAAAATGTATAGGATTGACACATTTTTTTGCTAAACGACGTGATTACTCTATACATTTTATTCTTTAAGAACTTCGTAATCGTTCTGACATTGCACTTTTTCTAAGGCCCCAGTTATATTTCACGTTTGTTCGTTGGTTTGTTTTCGTTGTAAATATTTAAGTCAACAACAGCAAGCAAATCATAATTAACGCTTTTGAAAGCCGTATGCTATAATTCAGTAGGATTAGTAGACTAAACAACGAAATTATTGGCTTAGTTTCAAATTAATGTTGCTGTATTTACAAGAAAGATGAGGGGATACCTTTACGAATATTTATCGTTATAATCTTAAGTAAGTATGTAATGTAAATTAGTGAGTAATGTAAGTAATGTGTTAAGCACTCACGGTAGCATACGTCACGCGGTTTAAATCCCCTCGCGACCCACCACCTTTTTTTTGGGGAAATCCTAGTTTAGTTATACCCGCTGCTTTAAGGACGCCATTACCAAGATTATCAAGCGAACGATGAATCCGTCAGTCGATGAGGTATTTGATCACAAATTTCAAAATATGGCCATAGGAGACTGGCAAAAAAAACAATAATTAACAAAGTTATCAAAAAGGAAAGGGAAGGTGAGCGACCGATTGTAGTTTACCGAAACCGTCATGGACTTCGTAAGCAATTATATAATATTATTATAAAATAATTATAGGAAATGAATTAATGCTCTTAAAAGATATGATTGTCATATCTGGCTAAATATGGTACGGGCATTAAGCCTGTAGTTTATTTTTATTACAGCCTCCGTGATCTAGTGGTCAGAGCATTGGCTCTCGACTCGGAGGTCGTGGGTTTCCTTATTGGAACAACAAAAAATTTTGTTTACCATTTTGGTTAGGACAATGCAGGCTGATCACCTGATTCTCTGTCAAGAAAGATGATCCATGCGTCGGATGGGCATATGAAAAGCGGACCTGCGCCTAACCTCTCGTCAGTCGTGTCGGTTATCCATCCCACTCTCATAATCCATGAGAGTAAAGGAAGAGAGAGTGCTCTTGTGTACTGCGCACACACTTGGACACTATAAAATTACTCCTGCGTAACTGGCCTGGTTTCAATGAAACCGGTCACCGCCACCGAAATCGGTGTGAGGAGATATTATTTTTATTGAATATTTAAAAAAAAGGAAAGATACCAGACAAATTATTTGTCGCAAATAACTATTATACACGCTAAGCATAATCAATGTAAGATCCTTTAGTAAAATAACAAAAATAATAGGTTGGGGAAAAAGTCTTTTCGCATTATAGTATGTATGAACTTGTCATAAAATATCTTGGGCTATGCCAATTGTATCTGGCTGATTTTGGTATCATTAAAAAGTTTTAATTTTACAGAAGACAATTCCAAATTCAAATTAGGTAAATTTGAGATTTTCATTTGTTTTTCTTATTGTTAAAATGAGTGATTCTTATGAAGAATTTCGATACATTTTAAAATTTTATTACAAAAAAGGTAAAAATGCAACACAAGCCGCGAAAAAAATTTGTGATGTTTATGGACCTAATGCAGTATCTGTGAGAGTAGCGCAAATTTGGTTTAAGCGTTTTCAATCCGGAAATTTTGATATCAAAGATGCACGTCGCTCTGGTCGCCCTGTTACGGACAAAACTGTTGCCATTTTTGAAAAAGTGGAGCAAGATCGGCATATTAGTAGTTACGATGTAGCTGAAGAACTGGGGATTGACCACAAAACGGTTTTGGCGCATTTGAAAAAAGCTGGGTACACAAAAAAGCTCGATATTTGGGTGCCTCATGAGCTCACTGAAAGAAACCTAATGAACCGTGTACTCATTTGTGATTCTTTATTACGACGTAATGAAACCGAACCATTTTTGAAGAAGCTGATAACTGGTGATGAAAAGTGGATCACGTACGACAAGAACGTGCGAAAAAGATCGTGGTCAAAGGCTGGTCAGGCTTCACAGACTGTGGCGAAACCCGAGTTAACTCGCAACAAGGTGATGCTGTGTGTGTGGTGGGATTGGAAGGGCATTATTCATTATGAGCTGTTACCGCCAGGCAGGACCATCAATTCTGAACTGTACTGCGAACAACTGATGAGATTAAAGCAAGAAGTTGAGGGAAAGCGGCCGGAATTAATCAACAGAAGGGGTGTGGTTTTTCAGCATGATAACGCTAGACCTCACACATCTTTAGCCACTCAGAAAAAATTACGGGAGTTTGGCTGGGAGGTGTTAATGCATCCGCATCCGTATAGTCCTGACCTTGCACCTTCAGATTTCCACCTGTTTCGGTCGCTGCAGAATTCCTTAGGCAGTGTCAGGTTGACATCACAAGAGGACTGCCAAAACCACTTGTCGCAGTTTTTTCATCAGAAGCCCCAAAAATTTTATAGCAATGGGATCATGTACCTACCAACAAGATGGCAAAAAGTTATCGAACAAAATGGCACCTATATACTTTAGTCACTTGTAAATAAACTTTATAAAAAAACCTTTTGAATTTTTATATAAAATGCGAAGAAACTTTTTCCCCAACCTAATATATCAAGTATTTGTACAATGCTTACCTTGCACGGTAATCTAATGAAACATACTCGCATCAAAAGCAGCAAACTCTTTGTATTCAAAGTTAAATCGAGATGATATTTGAACAAAGAACATTATAATTACAGTTCTTTGCTTCATTATCCATACGTTTCTATTTAAATATAGGTCGGTGGGTCACGGAGGATGGAACTCGGTCGTTATTGCTGACAACTATGTCAGGGTTTACTTATATAGATTGCATCTATTGTCCTAGAAAGCATTCGTTTAAAATCACGATTTTGAGTGGGATTCTCGTTATCTCTGCTTTCTATCGTATCAATTTTTATCGCGAGCTTCGAAGTTATCTTTTACGTCATGTTTTCCGACTTTGCTACATTTACTCATTTTATTTATGTATTTAGGTAAAACTATGGGAAATAACACATTCCTTGATATAAGTACAGTTTACAGGTGAGCGAGGGTAGAAGGGGGCGGCGCGCACCTGCGCCGACAGCTTAAGCAGAAAAAATGTATGCGCCGGCGCAGTGCGGGTTGCGTATTAGAATATGATGTTACCCCAATGATTTCAAAACTAAGGATAGGCTACGATGAAATTTTGACTAAAACAATCCTCATACAATTAAACGTTACGCCATCTTGATTTTAGAAAATTTTGATAATTAAATGTGGACTGATTTTTGTTTTTAGACTAAATTTTAACATTTAAATGTAGACTGATTATACAGCGGAAAACAAATTTCAAATTGTGATGATGTCAAATGTCAAACCTCAACTACCCCTAATGGTGTCTACAGACACACGAATTTGGTACGGAGCGTACAGCGGATCTGGTACGCTCCGTACCATATCCGAGCGTGTGTATCCGGCGAACATAAGAAGAAGGCGAAGAGTTCACCGTTGTCCGCATCGGATCTGGTCCGCTTTTGGTACGGCCAAATTCGTGTGTTTGTAGAGCAGTCCGGCGGTTAGGCCGTACAACGGTATCAGTGTTGCCAACTTAGGGATGTATTCCCCAAAATTAGGGAAAATATCTACGGGGGTTTACTAGGGGACAGGATGTTTAGAGTTTAATCCTTATGAATCAATTTGTATGTAATAATAAAAATTATTTTAATGTGTGTATATAGCCAGGGATATGAAAATGTATTGGGAGTGAAATCAGATTAAGACAAGTTAGTTTTATGTTATTCACGCGTAATTCTTTATGTTAAACACATAATCTTTCTTTCTAGCTTATTATTTCTTAGACCTGTCAATGGTATAAGTAATCAGGGGTAAAATTTGAGGAGAAATATTTTTAGGGTTCCGTAATACTTAAGGAACCCTTATAGTTTCGCTCTGTCCGTCTGTCTGTCTGTCTGTCTGTCTGTCTGTCTATCTGTCCGCGCCTCTAGCTCCTATAATTATGAATATAAATTGATGAAATTTGGTGCAGTTATAGATTGTGTATAGATCACGGTTTCGGGATCATAAAAAAATAATGATTTTATATTTTAGGGGTGGCTCTCCATACATGTAAAGTGGGGATGAAAAATATTTTTTCACTCTACCCCATCGTGTGGGGTATCGTAGAATAGGTCTTTTAAAATAAAGGCAAGGTTTCATACGTAACTTTTTTATAAAGTTGACCATTTTTGAGTAATCGGCCTCCAAAGTAGTTTGTAAGTTGGTCCCCCCCCCCTAGCATTTTTAAACTATAGGAGATAAAAACTTGCAAATTTTCATGCTGATAGATCATGCTAAAAACTCTCTAGGAAAATTATTGTGAACCAAATCGGACAGTAACTTTTGGAGTAATTAAAAAAAATCATATTACGCGTTTATAGTTACAGAACCCTCCTTAGACATGTCTTGACATGCTCTTGGTTAGGTTATTTAAAGTGTTGGTATCACTACCCGTTATCAATGAATTGCGGGAATCATCGTCGTCGTTTAAAAACATCACTGTAAATAGAACTCTATGCTAATGTAATAGAGCATAAAATCGAACACACGAGTGTCGAGCTTTACGGTCCACTGCACCGTACCAAATCCGTGCGTGTGTAGCGACACCAGATTCGGTCTCCGGATACGGTTCGCTGTACGCTCCGTACCAAATTCGTGTGTCTGTAGATAGCATAAACAACCCCAAAAGTATGGCAGTCTAAGTGTGGACACTTCTTGCATTGACAAGCCTCGTCTACAATATATAGGTCTATTGTATTATTGCGTAAAAAATATGCACAGAAAGTAGAACCATAAAGCTAGCCATACGCGTAAGAGTGTACCTGATAGGTTTGCCTGCACAGTTGTACCTGTTGGGTAAGCTTAAGCTGATAATGTATGGAAACCTGCACAGTAATTGTGCAACACATACGCTCCGGTTCAGCTGTACAGGCAAACCTGTCAGGTATACCGTTACGTGTATGGTACATTACGTCCATGTGTATACTGGCAAACCTGTCAGGTAACCGTTACGTGTATGGCTAGCATAACACATGTAAAAAATACTTGCATGCACACGCAAAAATAAAAAATACTACACACATTAACTATAAGCTGAACTGATGAGTTCGACGAATTACGTTACGAAATATTACGAATCGCGTGATGTTATTTCGTGTTTACTATACTCGTACTATTACACATTTTAATGGCGCTGAAATGTTGTGCGTTAGTTAATCAAGCAATTGCCCATGAAATTACGATAGTTACGACAGACGACTAAAGCGGCCACAACTAAGTGAGAGGTTTTATATTTGTGACTAGCTGTTGCCCACGACTCCGCCCGCATAAATACAGTATCCCGGGAACACTTCTTTTTCGGGATAAAAAGTAACCTATGTAAAACTGTTATCCAGAGTAAAAACTACTGCCAAAGGTATTCATCAAATCAGTTCCATACCATTTTATTTTCGAAGTGCGTTCAGTAGTTTTTGCTTCAAAGAGTAACATCACCATCCATGCATTCATCCATACATACATTCATCCTCATAAACTTCCACATTGATAATAATAAGTAGGATATACGGCACACTAGAGTGTGGTAATATGGAAGATATTATATTATAGATATTTATACAGAGATGTTCCACGCAGTTTCTCCCGTTGTGGTTTATTAATTAGTAAAGAGTTAGCAGGAGTGCTCGTAAGCGCTGCCTTAAAAGCTTGTGCTACTAAAGTAAAGTACTAAGTGAACTCATGAAGTGGATTAAGAGTTTAAAGTAAACATGTTCACGGCTGATTTTCACTCGAGTATTGGCATTACCGTGTCATTAGCGACCAAATGTAGTTATCATTGCACCCTTGAGTTCAGCCGAAGGTTGTGGTGCATTGACACGACAATCCTCCCAAATCGCGGAGGCCGGCAAACAACCGGCGGCGTTTGAGGGGTGGGGCGTTTCACCGCGGCTGGGCTATAGGGTAGTAGCTCAACAGGTGAGCGTTACGTAATCCTGCGCGCGCAGCCCATTCACCAAGTAGTACGGGTATCGATCCGCCGTACGCCCATATACCTCAGACTGTCTTTTGAGCTGTTCGATTGTCTCGTATTTAATCTGTGCTCCAGCACGGATTTCCCGCTATCTATTGTTGGATTGTTGTTTATAGATTGGAGGTTGCATCTATTTGGAAATCACTGAAGACGTTTGAAACTAGGCCGAGGCTCGTCCATTTTGAATTTTTTACTGGCGTTTTTTGTATGGTGGTAATAAATTCCGAAACTATTTAATCTTCAATGAAATATAACATTAATACAATTCTTAAATATTACGCTTAATATTCATCACCTGCCTACGCTTAATATACATCATCTACTCCGGGGAGCTTTGGTCCTCTTATCTAATCAAAGATTAATGTATATGGCATGACCAATGAGGCCGTGATTAGGCCATTGATATCTATCTATATGAGGTTTGAATTAAGTTTTTGTACTTTGAAGTATAATAATATAAATAATATGATTTAGCTCAACTGCTGACTTTATACGTGGCGATTTCCGGCTGTAATGATGAGTCCCTTGTCTTTTGGCACTCAAGTATTTACCGTCAAACGTCGCCATCAAATCAAACCTTAAAGGTTTGATTTGATGGCGACGTTCCCACGAACGTTTTGTAAATTGAGCTGTGCGCTAAAACAAGAGAGCTGAAAATTGTGTAGAGTTGTCAAATCTGACATTTGACACGTGACACTTCGATTTTCAGCTCTATTGTATTAGAGCAGAGTTCTATTTACAGTGCAGCTTTTTCTATCCCGACCACAAAAAAACAAAACTCTCGTGGAAACGTAGCCTTAGCTTAAGAAGCTTGATATAGAATGTTTGGTAGAACGTAGTCAATCCTTGAAAGATAATTTTTTATTTTATTTATTTATAAAATATTATAATAAACAACATATATTATAACAGAAGATACAGCTTTATGTGTACCATAAACCTTCACGGTTTGTTTACAGCAATATTCGACGCGCGCATTATACAAATTACAATAGGTACTTATATAGCATAATAATGGTAAAAATTGAAGAATATCTAACCAATCTTACAAAAATAATTAGTTCTGTTACATATTTTACAAATCTTAGTTAGGTACAATCGATTCTCGTGTGCAGGGCTGTGGCTGGGAACCGGTTACGACTTACGACCGGCGATCGTAGGCAGCTTACATACAGGCTGTTTTCATTAAGTACGTTGTTTATCAGTTAATGTGTCGATTTATGATATTTTTAGTGTTACGTCATATTATTAGTGTAAGACGAGAGACGTTAAATAATTTAGTAATGAATTAAGTGATTAAATAACTGCACCCTAGCCCTACGACATCCGGAAGCACTTGAATCCCAGTTTTGTATGAACAATATTGGACTAAGATTCAGAGATATTCGCCATTTTGTATTGTTTTTATAAGTAGATGACCTGACCTGTTAGGTTCTTAATAAAACACTGATGGTTTCAATCCTCCATGTTTTAATTTTCTCGTAATTAAAAAATGAGTATGATTAATCAATCTGAGCATAATTTAAAACTGAAAACATTTACTGGTATTTTATTTAACGCCATTTAAAATAATCTTTATTCGCTACACAAAAATCAGTCATACACTGCACATACGCTGTGCAGCGTAGTGCAACGTGACTTTCGAAATCTTCCAATGAAACGTGTATCTTCTTGTGTGTGAATAAAGTTCAATTTTGAATAGCTATCTTAAAAATGTAGCGCCGTGTTGCGTATTGTTTTGTTTCGATGTGAATTAAACCTAACTCAGTAATCATAATTGCACTTTAAAGTTTCGACGATCATAAAATCAAAAATAAATACTAGTAAAATGTAAAACTTGCTTAAAAACTGCTCTTTTGAATAATGTTTATGTCACCGTTAAATTGTGAATAGCGTTAAATTGTAATATAACTAGCAAAATTATAAAATGTCAACAGATTGTCAAATAAACATTCTGCTTACAATTTTACGCATTATTTTTCGTTACATTATAATATAGTGAACTGAAACTCGTTAAAATGCAATTCCGTAATAAGTTGAACGGCATAGGACCCGCGCCGCCATATTTGTTTGCTTTTTCAGTTGTTATCGAATGTTGTTACTATTATTACATAAAAATCACATAGGTTAAAATATCACATAATAATATTAGAACAGGGGAAATACATTACAATTTCGGCTGTTCGGTCATTCAAACTGTACTTCTTTGGCTAATTACAGATTTAATTTACTTCCACGACTATTTTATACACCTAATTCTAAATCTGTGAGTTATTTTAAACACGAAATCAGTATAAATTCTCCAAAACACTATTCGCTTACATTCGATAACAAATGAATAAACAAACGAATAGGGGCGTATGCCGTTCACGGTTCAACTAATCAGCGCGCGAGTACGCTCCGTTTTACAATTTGACAAGTTTCAGTTCGTTATATAATAATATAATGAAAAATAATGCGTAAAATCAAAACAATCTGTCGATATTCTATAATCTCGCTAGTTATATTACAATCTAACGGTATTTACAATTTTACAGTTATATACAAATCTTCATCCCTATGACATCTGAAAAAAAAAATCCAAACAAAAATAGAAAAGTTGTTAACATAATACAAGTATGTCGAACATAGCGTTTAAAATGTTTAATAAAGACCTCATTAGTCTTTTTAATAGACGTACAATTTTCATACAATGCTTTTTATGCTCGGTATAGTTACACAACGTACTTTCAACGTACAATGCAATTTTATTTCTGGTATGAAAATTAACACAGATTTTTGCTGTAAATACCATGAATAATGAATTGAAGATTCACTAAATTTCATCGTGGCTATTGACTACGGAGATTTAGGATAATATATTTTTTTGCCTTTTTAGGGTTCCGTATCTCGAAAGGAAAAAACAAAACCCTTATAGGATCACTTTGTTGTCCGTCTGTCTGTCTGTCAAGAACTTTTTTCTCAGGAACGCGTGGAGGTATGAAGCTGGTATTTATATCAAATAGTCAGGTCTACTGTGCCTTGGAGCTGTGAAAAAATCAAACTTTTAAGCCAATGCAATCAAAAGATACAGCCGTTTATGCCGCAAATTTTCGATCGATTCAAAAGGGAATCAAAACCTACAGGGTACTTCCCGTGAACTCAGAATCTTGAAACGGTACGAAGCAACGCCTTATAGCACAGATAAAGGAAAAATTGCGAAAACCGTAAATTTTTAGTTAAATCATATAATAAAAAAAAATAGTTATTTTAAACTTACTACGCCTTGACCTACGTACTTACTCATGAACGCATAGAGGTATTAAGTTGAAATTTATATCAAATACTCAGATCTATAATACCTTTAAGCTGTAACAAAATCACTACAGGTTTGAACGGAACCCTAGTTGCGCGAGTCCGACTCGTACTTGGCCAGTTTTTTTTCTCAGAAAAAACAAAATAAAGCCCAATATTTATTGTTATCCCACACAAACCACAGATGTGTTGGTGATTCAGAGTTTCTAATCGCTTCGGACAAGTTATCCGAACTTAAGTGGTGTGATAACAACCGCGCTGGCTGCCTGCCAAGACAATTCTAATTGAATCCAACTATTGTCCGAAAGTTTCGATGGTTTTTGTGCATGGCAAAATTACTTCCGCCTTTTTCTGCGTATTCTACCGAAAACTTTAACAACACTGGAGTAGGATCTGTCATTAATTCTCATTCGATAACGTTACGAATACGTAGTTGCCAATATTTCCTGCAAAGCCCACTGAACTGACGGTATTAAATTTCTAAATGAAATAAGAAATAACTGTTGCCCACGGCTATGTCCGCGTAAATAAAATTGACAATATCTTACGGAAGCACTACTTTTTCGGCATAAAAAGTATATTATGTGTTAATCCAGAGCTCAAACTAATTTCATCAAGACCCGCTCAGTAGTTTTTGCGTGAAAGAAATATCCATCCATCCTCACAAACTTCACATTTATAATACTAGTAGGAAATCCAAAACCACAATATTCAGTATGCAGCATTTGTACGGTTTGTCTAGGGAGCAATTGCAAATATGAAATGGCGAAAAGTCACGTGCGATTTGAATTAGAGATTATTTTACTTCAGTCTATTTTTAAGCTAAACCTGTATTTCTATTTATCAGTTTTAGTCTATACTGTCTTACTTCTTACTAATCCTATTAATAATATTATAAATGTGAAAGATTGTGAGGATGTATGGATGGATGTATGGATGGATTTATGGATGAATGTTTGTTACTCTTTCACGCAAAAACTACTGAACGGATTTTGATGAAATTTGGTATGGTAGTAGTTTAGGCTCTAGACTAAAACATAAGCTACTTTTTATTCCGGAAAAGTACAGTGTTCCCGCTGGATACTTGATAGAATATTTACGCGGGCGGAGCCAGAATATAGAATAGACTACGAGAAAGGACATAGACTACTTTTTATTGCGGCAAAATGTACGGTTCTTTCGAGATTTCCTTTTGCGCGCACGATGTCGCGGGAATCATCTAGTATATTATAATTTATTAATATCTATATTAATATTCTAAAGAAGAAATATTTTAATGTTTGTGTGTATGTTTATTTACATTGATTAAGCTTCGAAAATATTAGACTGATTTTGATGTTTGGCACAGATATAAAGCAGACCACGGTATAAACCAAGTTGCGGGTAATATGTAGTTTATTGTAAAATTATTGTACCTGTAGACTACAATTAGGACGAAACATAATGACAGAGTAAAATAAAATAATTAATCAATCTATTTTTTAATACAAAATTATATGTCTTTGCTATTTAAGGCGTTATTAAATCCATGAATAATAAAATATTAAATAACAAATTTCTACAATGTTTCAGACAATATGATTAGATGACACACTGTTTAATCAAAATACACATTTTCTTTTGAATTTTCGAAACGCTGATGATGATGTTGGCCACTATCTGATTTCCAGCGAGAATTTAACTCGGTACAGTGCTTTGTAGTATTCACACCGGTATTAGTGTTCGGTGTTCACAGTCTCTTACTTTATTTCAATTTGTACCCGCTTACGTACACAAAAGATTCGGAAATAGTATAATTTCATATATTTTTTACTAGCTGATGCCCGCAACTTCGTTTTCATGGAACTAACGTAAATGGAACCCTAAAATAAAAGAAGCCTATGTTAGACCATATAATATTAGCTATCTATAGTGAAAATCCCATGAAAATTGGTCCAGCTATTTCAGGGATTAGCCGGAACAAACAGACAGACAGACAGATGGACAGACAAAAATTTAAAAAATATATATTTTATTGTAAGTACCGAATACTCGTATACTTTCATATTATGCATTAAGTGAAAAGCTGTTGATTTGAAATTACAATTAATAATCACTTTTAATTACGCAAGGAGTGTCGTTTAAATATACTAACACTAGCTTTTTCGAGCAACTTCGTCCGCGTGGATTCCCATTGCACTCCCGTGGAGTATGTATTTCGAAAAATCCTTTTTAACTGATTTCTAAGTCATAATTTTATTTTATTTTTATTTTATTTTTATTAAGAGGAACAGTAAACAGCTACACTATGCACTTAAATAACACAGTCTTATATATAAGTTACAATAATAATAGTGTAGCCCACAGCACTGTCCACAGATTACCAAGAAAAATGTTTATATTAATACAAGCGTAGATGATTACTATTCATGCCCTAGAATCTAGATGATTTAGTAGTGAATATACAGTTACTTGTAAAAATAAACTAAGAAATAAAGTAGAGAGGATATGTACACAAAATCATAAATGTATGTGTTACATTTATGATTCTGTTTTTATGTTATAACAAGGATTTGAATTACGCTATTTTAAGTGTATCGTGTAAATACAATCGGAATTGCGACAAAGAACATGCAAAAATATCAATGTGTTCGAAGTTGGTGTTATACGTCTCAACTATTCGTCGTATAGGAGAGCGTTCACCACTGTTAGTGCAACAATTTGCCTGCGCGTACCTTTCGCCTATGGACAGTTCTGGGGACCGCATAACATAATATATTATTTAGTTCAACACAATCAAACCTGTTGTGTATAATATTGTACAGAATCATGCCTTCTAATTGCTTGCGCCTAGCACTAAGTGTCAGGAGTCCGTATTTACTGAGCAGTTGGGAGTAGGGCAGATATGATTTACGACATCTGTAATGCACGGCTCTAAGAAACCTATGTTGGACATTCTCTATTATGTCTATATACTTTTTGTAATATGGATTCCAAATTGGTATTGCGTACTCCAGCTGAGAACGTACCAATGTTTTATATAGGCATAAGTATGAGGAGGTGTAATTAAAGTCATTAGAAGCTCTCATTATAAATCCGATCTGATACGTTTTATTCACAATTTTGTCAACATGGGCGTTGAGACAGAGCTTTGCGTCAAGCATAATACCAAGATCCCTAACGATGTCCACCTTCCCTAGGGATTTATTACATATTGAATAGGAGAATCTGGTGATATTTTTATTTTTAGTAAAATTTATGTAGTTACACTTAGATAAGTTTAGTTTTAGTTTTTTAGCTAGGCAATAGGCTGATAGTCTATCAAGATCCTCTTGGAGAAGTAGACAGTCATGTGTGGACTTAATCGCCCTAAAAACTTTAAGGTCATCTGCATATAATAGAAATTTAATAATAACTATCTGCGTGCCAAAATTCAACGACATCCGTTCATTAGTTAATATTTGACTATACAAACATTGGGCCCCCAATTCACCCCTTTAGAGGACGAATTTCAAAAAAATATAATATACGTAAACTATGTATTCAATAATAATTTATGTTTATTACCTCGGATATTACATTTCATCAAAATTGGGACATATTTTAAATATTTTTCATCAAATCTTCTAATCCTTATTTTACACTTCCAGAGGGTGAATTCTAATAAATCGTGAAGCACATACTTAATTAAATGTGTTTAAGAGCATAAATCTTAATTTTCTTCGAAATCGGTGCAGATTTGAACATTTCCATACAAACTTTTCAACCCCTGTTGTATCTCTTTAAGAATGGAATTTTCCAAAATCTCCTCTTAGTTTGCGTCTGCACTACTCTTTATCTTATTACTAGCTGTAGCCCGTGGCTCCACCCGCATGAATACAGTATCCCAAAGGAACCCTTTTTCGGGATAAAAACTAATACCAAATATCATCGAAATCCGTTCAATAGTTTTTGCGTGAAAGAGTAACAAACACCCACCCATCCATCCATCCATCCTCACAAACTTACACAATATTTATAATTTTAGTATGAAGTAGGATATAATAATTAATAGTATGGTACCTATTATGTTGAGATATCAAAAATGTCCCCACACGTCATGGTGCGTCATTTTAGTAGGTACTCGTACATTTATAAAATCGTGATACCTAAAATATCACCCCTTGCCATGCAGCGTCTCAGTCCATCTTGGCTTATTTTTTAAAGTCTTTTTTTAAACAGACTTTTCATTGGCAACATTTACCAGTTTAGGCAACTGCTTGACCTGTGTTAATCCGAAATGTAGCGAAAGGTCAGACCGGGGGCTGGACGAAATAAGAACATCGTGCTATTTATATGATTTTCATTCAAATAACCTTTTAGGGTACCTACTAGTAAGGCGTAACTTGAGTACAAATCAGAACAAACGAAAACCTATTTTCTTTTTCAGCATTAAAAGACATGTTCAAGAAATGTATGAGGCCTGGGCCAGCCCTACGTACAGTATATGTAAAAATAGCTACTTAATATAGTAACCGTTTTCTATTCTTTATTTTGTTTAATTTTACATCGTTTCCATGTACATTTAAATTAACTTCGTCAAGGAGAGCAACACAGAGTAAAATAAAACATGGCGAATCATATCAGAATTAACTAAAGAATGTCATTTTGTCAATGACATGACTTTTCACAAAGAAAGACGTATGACATTCAAGACGACGTCTCTTCGTAAAACTGTCTACTACGTCAAAAGTCAAGTTAAAACAGCTGTCATGGCCGCCCTAAAAATAGTGTTCTCGCAATAAAAAACTCTTTAAATAATCATTTTTGTAAGCATGTATTTGTTCTTCAAATTATTTTTTTCGTATTTTTATGATATTCCTATATTTTTTTCCTATTTACCTATGTAGTGTACATAGAACTGGCCCAAAATCAAACATCTCTTGATGAAATATTTTCAAATAGTGTCTAAACGTTTAAATGTCTCCAACGTGAAGTTGGTGCAAGTTTTAAATAGAGCGTTTATTTGGTTTATACATATAAAACATTGTCTTTGTCATTATTGGCCCGATATCTGATATCGGATTTGAAAGTGGGAAAATGCACTTGCCAACGAGGGCGTTTCCAGTTCGTTAGTTATATCGTATCACAGCCTCCGTGGTCAAGTGGTTCGTGCATTGGCTCTCGACTCGGAGGTCGTGGGTTCGATTCCCACATGGGAACAAAAGAAATGTTGTTTCCTAGTTTGGTTAGGACAATGCAGGCTGATCACCTGATTGTCTGACAAGAAAGATGATCCATGCGTCGGATGGGCATGTAAAAAGTCGGTCCTGCGCCTGATCTCTCGCCAGTCGTGTCAGTCATCCGTCCCACTGGGTTACGAGAGTAAAAGGAAGACAGAGTGCTCTTGTGTACTGCGCAAACACTTGGGCACTATAAAATCACTCCTGCGTAACTGGTCTGGTTTCAATGAAACGGGCCACCGTCACCGAGATCGGTGTGGGGGAGTTATCGTTATTATCGTATTGCGTAATATGAAAAGGTGCGAGATTCGAGAACGTTACGTGTGCAGATGAAAAGACAAAGTAATATCAGTTTACTTGTACCTATGTAATGTAATAATGATATCTATGGACACTTCACACCACGTCAGTCTGGCCCCGTGCTAAGTATCCGAAGAACTTGTGTTACAGGTACCAGACAACGGGAAGTATATTTAATACTTTTATACCATACATATATTTAAGATTTTTATTATATTATACATGTATTTAATACACATCCATGACCGAGGAACACAGAAAAACTTTTTGTTCCTTCGGCAGGATTCGAACCTGCGACCCCCGGCTTTAGCACCAAAGTGCTGAACCACTGAGCCACAGAGGTCGTCAAATATTATTACTAGTAGATATTACTTTCAACATTTATATTTTATACTAGCTTTTGCCCGCGGCTCCGCCCGCGAGAAATGGGGTTTTTTGGCCACTTACGACTGTACTCTAAGTTAAATCTGTATCTTCCTTATCTTACGTTCTCTCTTTAATTACTAATTGTTTGTCCGAAGCACCATCATACCATATTTCATTTCAATGGTTTAAACACTTAAGCCATGAAAGACATTAAAAAAATATACACAATAGTACATTATCCCTCGGGAACAATATTATATATCTTTTTGGGATAAAAAGTAAAAATACACAAAAAAGTATGAAATAAAACTTAATCTCTAAATAATTCCCCTTTCAAATTCGGCTAAAATTTTTACTATTTCTCTACTCAATATTATTAATTTTGAAATCGATACCAGCCCAAACAATATTCTACAATATTTTATAGAACTTACGTTCATATTTGCTGGTACCGACTTCAAAATTAATAAGATTGAGTAGAGAAATAGTAAAAATTTTAGCCGAATTTGAAAGGGGAATTATTTAGATATTAAGTTTTATTTCATACTTTTTTATGTATTTTTACTTTGGAAGTCGGTTTAATTTTTTGTTTAAAAATAATAATTTCACCCTTTTTAGAGATATATTTTCTTAAGTTATAATTAATACGTCTTAAGAACGTCTAAACTAAACGATCGAATGTATAATTGAATACGCGCCAAGCTTCCATAAAATATTGCTATTAAGATGATGATGATGATTACTGTAAGTTATAAAGTGGCATATGCTTGCAGTTCATTAAACAATACCGAAATTTCCAAACGCATATCTTTAAAGACTGAGGAGTTCTGTACAGTGCTTTTGGATCCAGGGTATACCTTGGTACAATATCTTATTTTTTGGTAGCATATGCTTGTGTTACTTCAGTATAAGTCAAAATCACTATATGTGTGGATATAAATTTCGAGGAGTTCCCTCGATTCCTCATGGATCGCATCATCAGGTTCCCACTTTAGTGACTAAAGGACCAATTTCGAACTAAACCCTTTACAACAACAAAAGAATTTTGCAAATAGGTCCATAAACGGCAGAGTAATGTTCAAAGATATCCGTGTTAGTGTAAAATACTATGAGAAATACCTTTTATATCATCATAATCTGATGATGTATGGTGTGATAGTGGTGATGATGATGATGATTACTCTAACTGACAGGGTGGCATATGCTTGCAGTTCTTTAAACAACGCCGAAATTCCCAAACATGTATCTATAAGGAGCCAGGAGTTCTGTTCTGTACTTTTGGATCCAGGGTATACCTTGGAGCAAAATCTTACTTTTTGGTAGCATATACTTGAATTACTTCAGAAAAAGTCAAAATCACCATATGTGTCCATATAAATTTCGAGGAGTTCCCTCGATTCCTCATGGATCCCATCATCAGGTCACCACTTTGATATCAAAAGGACCAATTTGGGATTACACCCTATACATCACAGAAAAAACTATGAAAATCGGTCCACAGGCGCCGGAGTAATCGTTGAACATACAAAAAAAAATAACCGCCTCCTTTTTTGGGAAGTCGGTTAAAAAGTACACTGCGCGTTTGTCCAAAGCATAAACCACTGCCATACCAAATTTCATTCAAATCAATTCAACCGTTTAGCAGTAAAAGACAATCAAAGTACACATAGTATCCTATGTTCTTTCCCAGGACTCAAAGTATCTCTGTACCAAATTTTATCAAAATCGGTTCAGCGGTTAAAGCGTGAAGAGGTAACAGACAGACAGACAGACAGACAGACAGACACACTTTCGCATTTATAATATTAAGTATGGAAAGTATGGATATTTATTTTGTGCGTCGCGGTACTCACTTTTGCCGCCGAAAGCGTAACCTAAAAATTATGAGCGGATTTATTTGGCATTAAATTAAAGTTATATTTTTTTATACGAACTATCCTTTTTTTTTTTCAATTTTTAAGTGCTTGTAGTTTATGAACTATCAATGAAAAACTGAACTCTCTTTGTCTCTTTGAACTTTTGCAATGTTTAACGTTTAACAAACGCTTTTAGCGCGATTTAAAAAAATCTAGACATGATTTCGAATCCAATGTCGTATCGCACATATTTTTAGAACCAGTATCTCTATTGGTCATCATTTTCGACTTGACGAGTAGACTTAAAAAATTTACTTTAAGTTAGATTCCTGTTAGTGGCATTCGTCTAGTAGATTCAAAAGACGTATGTAAATAACATACATACATATAATCACGCCTCTTTCCCGTAGGGGTAGGCAGAGACCACTTCTTTCCACTTGCTACAATCCTTACATACTTGTTTTGCTTCATCCACTTTCATTATTCCCTTCATACATGCTCTTCGGTTCAGGGTACTCTTGACCTGGCCTTTTTTCAAGACGTCCCCGATTTGATCTTGAAACGTCCGCCTAGGTCTACCCCTTCCAACACTTCCATTCACACTCGCATTATACACTTTTTTCGTCAATCGTTCTTCATTCATTCTCTCAACATGGCCAAACCATCTCAGCATACCTTTCTCAATTTTTGTCACTACATCTTCTTTCAGACCACAACGTTTCCTTATCTCAATATTTCTTATCCTGTTACCCAGTTTAACTCCTATCATGCTTCCTAATGCTCTCATCTCAACTGCATTTATTCTGCTTTCATGTTTCTTCTGCCATACCCAACTTTCACTTTCGTACATGAGTGTCGGAACCAACACCCCCGCATGCACAGCCAAACGAGCCTTGTTAGACACCTTCCGACTGTTCATGAAGGAGTGCAAAGCTCAATTTACCATGTTTCCTGCATTCACTCTTTTTTCAATATCACTCTCACACTTTCCATCTCTTGTAAACTTTGAACCCAGATACACACTGTTATATTGTGTATCTGGGGTATGTAAATAAAAACTAAATAAATACTTTCACACTATTCAGTCTTACGAATATAGACGCTAATTAATTGTAAATATCAATATATACAATACATCAATGTAGAATAATTCAATAATGATGAAGCAAAAAGCAACAATACCATACACCGGTAGCTTCGAGATGAATTCAAATATCTAATTATTTTTGTAAGCCTCGCGAGCCATGGCTAATAAAACAGGGTTGAAATTTAAATCTTATTCAATTTAAACTGCTTGTAATTTCTGTATAATTAATTGTTAATCTCCTATTTAAAATATTATTTTATGTTTTTAATTACTGTCGTATTTAAGTTGTTTTTAATAATTATTATTCCAACATTGCATTATTAAGGTGCCTCATAAAACTTTTTTTGGAGACATTTATTGTATAGAACTCCAATTTTTTTGACAATTTCAGTGTGGTGTTTTCAATATCAGCTCTCAAAGAGCCTGAAGTAGCCTCATATAATACACTAAATGCCGTCTAAGTGGAGACAAACACCTATTTGCCTTTGGTATTTGCGATCTCGAGACCCATTCAAAGTTCTCGTATTATGGTCCTATATGGAGATATATATATATATATATATATATATATATATAGTTAATATAACTATAACTTGGTTGAAAACAACTGGATATTAGAAGTTATGAATACATTTTTTAAAAGAACAATTTTCCATCTTTTTGCTAAAAGATGGCCCCGTGCGAGTTTCTTACGCCGGTTTTTCTCGCTGGGTTAGTTCCTGAACCAGTAGTAGGCATCAAGTAGGGACAATTCTTTAAGCAGTTAATAGAATGAGGCGTTACTTTACGGAAATCCAAAAACAATGTCAGCAAGATCGTGCAAAGCCCCACACCACCATGCAGGTTGCAAAGGTTTTTTTTCGCATAAAATCATATGTCATAATTTTACTTGGCATAATTTCATTTGACCTAATAGTAGTTTCGCATAATATTCATTTGGCATAACTTTCTTAGCATAATTTTTTTTCGCATAATTACTAAAAGCATAATAATTGTTAGGCATACTTATTGTAAGGCATAATTTTTTTACGCATATTATTAAAAAGCATAAATATATTTACGCATAATGATATTTAAGCATACTATTACATTTACGTATACTTCTATGTAGCATTTTTTTTCACATACTAATGAATGATAAATTCTACTGGGTGTGCGAGTTAAGACGAAATAACAATTATAATTGTAATTTTCGACTGATTACGAAATTAAACTCGGACAAACGACACGAACTGCTATCTAAAGACATGCCGAGCCATAACCACGAGCCCAGTGCACTTAAGGATAAAGTATGTTTTGTATTTGCATTACATAACCTTTCGTATTAGTTATTTTAAACATGTTAGCGGCTTACGGGTGGCCCAAGGGCCACCCCGCCGTAACTTAACCTACTGTTACACATGTTACACTAGATATAATGAGTGTAATACCTACTTTTAATGTTTCATAAATATGCGTTTTTAATGCGTAATTACCTTAACCGTGTTTTCATTATGTCCTTCCATTTTATGCATATTTGTGCCTTGTGACAGAAAGCCATCAATTTATTATGACAAAAAATATTCCTTACGAGTTTATGCCAAAAAACAATTATGCCAAAGTATTATTATGACAAGAAAAATTATGCCTTACGAGTTATGCCACATTAAAGGACAAAAAAGATTAGTCTAAATGATATTTATGCCTAATGATGTAGTATGCCAAAAAACCATTATGCCAAAGTATTATTATGCGTAATAAAATTATGCCAAGTGAGGTATGCCAAATGAAATTATGACAAATAAAATTATGCGAAAAGAGGGGATCCCGGTTGCAAAACTCGACGCGCGTTTCGCCCCGAACGCGGAGCATCCTGAGGAAGTGGACCTGCGAACAAAGTTCGTTAGTGACTTCTGACATTGTTCTTGCTGACATTGTTTCTTGTGTAGTTGTGGTGTTTGCACGATCTTGCATCTGAGTGCACGCATAAGCGGTGTGGGAGGAGGGAGGTGCGTTACGCATGCTTATGCGTGCACTCACACATTTGCTTGCAGGTTGTGGGTATTATTTAGCGGAAAAACTGCTATAAACATAATATTAATAATTTTTTTAAAATTCTTTAAGCGTTACTTTGTAACCCTTATGGAAATAAAACTTTTTTGATTTTGATTTTTGATAACAATAAAGCGGCCAGTTTGTCAAAAAATGTACGCGTATACAATATACAATTCCTATGCTGCCCAACATTCGTCGCACGCAAGTCGATTTAAGTGGACAAAAATTAGGTAAAAAAAAACATAGGTACATATTGAGGAACATCAGTAAATCTATTTTGTCCAGTTGGATCGGTAAATTTGCCGTATATATTATGCTGTAGCTATGCGTATCTGTTATAGTAGTGCTACATGATAGGCTGTAGATTCGCTACGCTGTAGCTCCACTACGCTGTAGCACCGCTATGCCGTAACTCCGCTACGTTTATGCTCCACTACGCTATAACTTCACTACGCTGTAGCTCTGCTACGCTGTAACTCCGCTACGCTGTAGCTTAGCTTCGTCGTAAACTAATACATTCTAACTAGCCTAATAACATGAAAGCAAACTAAATAAAATAGATAATTAAAACGTTTATTTCGGACCGTCGGACCGCAGGAAATAGCACTCGCTGTTATAAGTCGCGTTCTGAAATGAACGTGTAAATGCGTGGGGCTGGTAGTCCGAAACGACATGTCGATGACGTCGCATTTTCCACAGTTTTAATCACGCATTATGATGTAGTTTCACTTATTATGTAAGGGGCCGAGAGTCTAATTATTATTAGTAGACGAATTTAACGTCGTAATTAACCGACTTCCAAAACACAGGAGGAGGTTTACAATTCGTGTGTATGTTTTTTTTTTGTATGTTACACGATTACTCAGCCGTTTGTGGATCGATTTTCAAAATTATTTTTTTGTTGTAAAGGATTGACTCCTGGATTGGTCCCATTGTCATCAAATGGAAGATCTGGTGATGGGATCCATGAGGAATTGAGAGAAATCCTCAAAATTTATAGGGACACCGATAGTGATTTTGACTTTTTTTGAAGTAACTCGAGCAAATGCTACCAAAAAGTGAAATGTCTGGATTCAAAATGATCCAAAATCACTGAACGGCATTTCTCAGTCTTTGAAGATATACGTTTGAAAATTTCAGCAATGTTTATAAAACTGCAAGCAAATGTCAGTATTAAATAATAATTATCATTACCACAACCATCATAATCACACCATACATCATGATAAATTATGATGTTAAAGGTATTTTTCATAGTATTTTACACCGATATCGATTTCTTTGAACATTCACAGCTACTAAAAAGTTAAATGTTGTGCCAAGGTATATCAGTGTACCCAGGGATTGTATTGGGATTAAAGACTCAAACGTGTATATTTAAAGACTCAGTCTTTAAATATACACGTTTGAAAATTTAAGTATTGTTTATAAAACTGCAAGCAAATATCACTATTAAATAATAATCATCATCACCACCACCATACACCTTGATATTTTGTTGATATCTAGGTGTTTCTCATAGTTTTTTTTACACCGATATCGATTTCTTTGAACATTCACAGCTACCAAAAGTGAAATATTGTGCCAAGGTATACCCTGGATCCAAAAGCACTGAACGGCATTTCTTAGTCTTTAAAGATACACGTTTGGAAATTTCAACGTTGTTTAAAGAACTGCAAGCTTATGCCACTTTTAAATAATAATCACCATCACCACCACCACCATCATCATCATCATAGCATACAAAATGAAAACATTATGACGATATAGGTATTTTTATAGTATTTTACACCGATATCAATTCCTTTGAACATTCATAGCTACCAAAAAGTAAAATATTGTGCCAAGGTATATCCTGGATCCAAAAAGGCTCAACAGCACTCCTCAGTCCTTAAAGGTACACGTTTGGAAATTTCCGTATTGTTAAAATAACTGCAAGCATAGGTGACTATTGAATAATCATCATCACCACAATCATCATCACACCATACATCAATATATTATGTTGATATAGGTATTTCTCATAGTATTTTAAAGTGATATCGATTTCTTTGAACATTTAGAGCTACTCAAAAGTAAAATGTTGTGCCAAGCTTGTATACCTTCCTACTAAAAGTGTTACATTTTGATAATGATAATAAGGATAATCATAACTATGGGATCCACGAGGAATCGAGGAAACTCTTAAAAGCAATGTTTATGATCATTAAGTTTTCTAAACATTTTTTTAATTTCCCGGCAACTTTTTCTGTCAACACAATACACGAGAGTTATGAAAATTTGTCTAGCAGTTCATGCAATGAATGACCAAGACAAAAGGGGCTTATTTTTAACTACCCGCATAGAAAATCTATGATTTTCAAAAATCGGGAAGATATTGGTTTTACCCCGTTTTGCAAAAATCTAATTCTCATCAGATCTCGACGTTCTGAGGTCACAGTACCTAAGCTTCCCTGACTACCCCCGCGAGGGTGTCACTACAACTTCATGGAGGTGTTATATGCATAAGTGCTTAAAATTGACATTGAAAACACATGATTAAACTATAGTAGACGATACTCGCTACTTCGTGCGCGCAAAAGGTAATCTTGCGGGAACCGTACATTTTGCCGCCATAAAATGTAGCTTCAGCTGGATGGTAGAATGGTAATACGTTGTTTACGAATTGGCCTCGGGTTCGAAACCCGGTTACATAAATATTTTTGTGATTCTTTTTATTTCTTTTCTCAATTTTATTTATTTTTAAATATTAAAGTAGAAAAATAGTAACATTTTAGCAGAATTTAAATGGAACTATTTCGACATTAAGAATTATTTCATACTTTTTAGTGATTTTAAGAATGTTATTTATACATTGGAAGTCGGTTTTTATATTTTTTAAAATATTTTTTATTAGCACGACAGTTCGATCCGAAGTCCAAATTGCACATGTTTGGTACACAGTCCGATCCACGATGGGGTAAAAAACAAAATGTTAAAATTTTTGTACCGAACTACAATCATGCTTTGAAATGCATTCGGATTTTTAAAACTGAATTAAACGATCTGAAATGTGCAAAACCGACAAGAAACCGTTTTCCGTATTCGATTTACTTCGTCCATAATTTCAAAGTGATACCGAATTCTAGGAAGCCGCAATATACGAGTTTCAGATGTGCTTTTCTCGTTTGAATTGTTACAGCATTAGATCTACTTCTATGGATACGCATTTTATAATCTATCTATACATCTATACATATACATACATACATACAGATAAATAAAATTGAAGTGTCTGTTTGTAATTTAACATTAACAGCTTTTCACTTAATGCATATGAAAATATATTCGGTACTCACAATAAAATACCAATTTTTATAATTCTTGTCTGTCCGTCCGTCTGTCTGTCTGTCGGTCTGTCTGTCTGTTTGTTCCGGCTAATCTCCGAAACGGCTGAACCGATTTTCACGGGACTTTCACTGGCAGATAGCTGATATTATAAGGTCTAATATAGGCTACTTTTATTTTAGGGTTCCGTTTAAAAAAAATAGGGTTCCGTTTTCGTTAGTTCTATGCAAACGAAGCTGATGCCCAGCTAGTTCCAAAATAATATTCCGAGAAATATTTATGATTAAAACATTTTATCCAGCATTATATGCAAATATGAACTATAATCAAGATATAAGACATAGTAAATACTACAAAATATGAGTCCATCTTGATATGTATAAAAATCTAATAAAAATTGAATTTCTTGTGTTCATCCCGCATGTATAGTATACGGAAACTACGGAATAACTGTTATCTTCGCTATTTCAAATATAATTTTAAAATCCGTAATTTCCAAATGATTTTGTCAGTATCCCCTAATAAATCCAGATAATATTTTGCGTCCAGCCTTACAAATCAAGAATAAGGAATCAGACATTTTCGTTTGAGATCGTCTGCTCACCTCTGCAGAGTGCAGCTGCAGTACAGTGACCTCGTGCGTACGAGCGAGACGGTAAGTGGGTCAGGGCCCCCCGCTCTACCAGCGGGGGGGTCCCATGACCCCCTGACACCCCTCACGCGGGAGGGCCGCGTGACTCCCCGCCGCGCCGCGCCGCCCGTCCGCGATCGACCGCCAAATTCTAACGCATTCCCATACACATTTATATCGATTTTTACGTGGTAGAGCCATGCTTCGGCACGAATGGGCCGGCTCGACCGGAGAAATACCACGGGCTCAGAGAAAACCGGCGTGAAACAGCGTTTGCGCTGTGTTTCGCCGAGTGAGTGAGTTTACCGGAGGCCCAATCCCCTACCCTATTCCCTTCCCTATCCTCCCCTATTCCCTCTTAAAAGGCCGGCAACGCACTTGCAGCTCTTCTGATGCTGCGAGTGTCCATGGGCGACGGAAGTTGCTTTTCATCAGGTGACCCGTTTGCTCGTTTGCCCCCTTATTTCATAAAAAAAAAAAAAATCGAAGATTCAAAGAAATCTATTTACATGCTCGATATATCGCCACGTTCAGGTTTGCGTTTACTTTTGCACAATATTATGTGTGTTTTATAAATTCGTGTGTATAATTATTTATATTCCTAACTAGCTTTTGCGCGGTACTTCGTCAACGTAACTATCCTCACTGCACCTCTGGGTGGGTTTACGAAAAACCCTTTTTAATGGATTTCTACGTAATAATAACGCTATTGCTTTCACTATTTAAGAACTTTAGGAGGTGATTTTCAAAAAACTATAAAATACGTACTCAATTATTTCTATTTATTTCCTTAGATATTAAATTTAATGGAAATCAGGACAGATTTTAATTTACTTTCATACAAACTTTCAACCCTTATTTTACACCGTCAGACGGTGAATTCTATTTCACCCCTAACCTACACCTACCTACACTTAGGTGTAATTTTTCAAAATCCTTTTAAAGCGCGGCTACATTGTAAATTTAAAGTACTATCCAAATTTCACGTTTCTACTATTAGCGGTTACGGCTGTGCGAGCGTCTATACGTCAGTCATTCAGTGAGGACATTTCCTTTCATTTAAAGATAAGTATATAGTAATCACACATACATACGTTTTTATTCAACAATTTATTGTCTCCATGTTGTGGAGTGCACATGTGCCGCATTACGTAACTAAATGTAACGTATAAATGCAAACGCTTTGCTAGGTCAATTTACGTCGGTCTGTTCTTATCTGTTGTAATCGACTTTCGTTCGTCAAAAATGAACGTGATTCAATAAGTCGCGTGTCTAAGGGCCTTCCAAACCATACTGACATTATAAAAGGTGGTCAAACTGTAGTTACGTGTGAAATAGTGAACCACATCGGAAGCGCAACGCAACCACCAGTGACATTGAATATTTTAATAAGTCATTCATAGTCATATTGTCGATACAACAACGCAACGACAAGAAGCTTGGCCAAATTGTCGGTGTAGTTTTGTTGTGGTACTTGTGGGAAGGCCCTAATGCAGGAGAAACAATTCTGAATGGCCATTCGGCAAGATTGCTAGGGGGGTTTTTGCTTTGATTGCTAGTAAGATCGTCTCACCTTTTTTTAGCAATTATGCTAAAAAAGGTGAGACGATCTTACTAGCAACTAGCCGCACGGCAAAAATGGATCCGTGTAAATCCCGCATAAGTCTTCTGCCGCCGCAGACGCAACATTCGTAACTGAAGCTAACCCTTAATTTTATAACCTGTAAAATATTTCTGCGTGCACCGTTAAGCCATTAGGGCACAAAAGGGCGAAATTGCAAGCTCTCATATGTTGTGCATTTCTCATTGTATGCCCGCTCTTTGTACTGTGCTTTTTTGTAAACTATCCTTTTCGCTGTGATGAATAGAAAACATTCTGTAAGCGTCGAATGTAAAAATATCGTGTCGTATTTATATTACATTTAAGAACCTTATAAAGGTAATATAAAGGTTTCGAAAAATGTGTAGATCTTCTTATTATCCAATGTCACACTTAAACTCGAGAACGGCTGGACCAATTTGTCTAATTTTGGCCTTGCAATAATTGTGGTAGTTCAGGGAAGATTTAAACAGAAAGAAACATGAGAAATATTGAAAAAATGGCGGGAAGAATACTAAAAGACTACTATTAAATTTTCCTATACTAATTGTTCACTTCAAATATAATGGTAAGTGCGTTCAGTTTACGTGTTTGATTTACTTCAAAGAATCTAGTAGCTGTAGATGTAAGTGTAAAGTCTAAAAGTATATATGTCGTTTAACTATCATCTACAGGTAGTTTCAGATGTTGGTGTAGGTTTTAGATGTAGTTGTTAATAAAATTTAACCATCCTACATATTTAGGTAAATAATCATCCTACATGGTTCCCCCGATTGTAGGATATCAATTACCGATAATCCAAGTGGATAGGGGACCGGCAACCAGTGCTCGGTGGTCATTGTTCTGAACCACTTAACCCTGCGGCTGTGAAATTATTTGCTAACAATACATCGGGTTGGTTCGAGGGCCGTTAAAGGGTTGATTTCATTGCTCAATGCTAGGTTAAGTTTAATAGGTACAAACTTAAGCAAACATCACAAGGCACTAAGTTGTATCATCGTAATTGTTACTAGCTTTTACCCGCGGCTCCGTCCGTGTAATTAAAGTATCCTTCGGGAACACTGTTCTATTTCGTGATAAAAAAGTAACCTATGTATTATTTCAGAGCTTAAGCTACTAGGTACCATACGAAATTTCATCAAAATCCGTTCAGTACTTTTTGCGTGAATGAGTTGCAAACATTCTACCATACATACATCCATCCATCCATTCCCACAAACTTTCAAATTTATAATAGTAGTAGGATTATGTACACTACTTGGTAGCTATAAAGTCTTTGAATCTTTGAAATATTGTCCCCTCGTTTCTTTGCCCCTAGTCTATCTTAATTAAACTTACTTCATAGTTTGTGGTTGCTCGTGGTTGAAACACAGTAGATAGCTATTACATTTTATGTAATAGCTATCTACTGTGTATATAAAAGGCAAACCTGACTGCCGTCTATCATCGCACGGCCGAAACGACAGAACGGATTTCACTGAAATTTGGCATGGCGGGCAAATGCTAGTTAATTATATTACTTTCATGCCCACCCAGTGACAGTTTTAATGCAAAAATAAATTATTTTAACTAAATTTATTGATATCTATACAAATTTATTTTTGTATGAAAATTAATAAATACTGTGACTTGTCGGAACTTATCTAATAGCGACTGACAAGGCCTCGATTAATTTTGAATTTGTGGTTTGCGCCCCTTGACATCCCTCTACGCGCCCCACTGGTTGGGAACTCTTGTATTAGACAATATATTTTCTTCAAATTTACTCTTTTTATTATCACTGTAATCAACTGTGGGTGAGCCACGCTTCGGCATGAATGGGCCGGCTCTATCGTATAAATACCAAGACTTTACAGAAAACCGGCGTGAACTAACGCCTGAGTTGTGTTTCGCCGAGTGAGTGAGGTTACCTGAGGCCCAAGGGGGAATTAAGGATTTTAAGGACAAGGAAGGCAAGTCGCAACACCAGAGGAGTTACAAATATAACTCCTCTGGTGTTGCGAGTGTCCATGGGCGGCGGTAATCGCTTACCATCAGGCGATCCGTCTGCTCGTTTCCTGGTTCATTACATAAAAGTGTTCACACACAGTTTTGTCAAATCTTAACTGTTCTTCTTAGATTTAAACTGAATCCCTTGTATTCTAAATATTATCTCTCTGTGCAGGAGAATGGGCGCGCGGCGCCGGATCTGACGGCCTCGCCAGGGCGCGCGCCGCCCGGCCTGCCGCAGCCGCCGCGCGCCAATCACGCGCCGCCCTGCGTGCTGCAGCCAGATTTCCGGAAGGTAACAGCATATTGCTTTTAGTAAGGTATAGGTTACGCTAAGTACAGAGAATATCGTCAAAAATTCCGATTGGAACCAAACAGGTGTAATGAAACTCATTTTACATATTATTAATAATAATATTTTTTAATACTGCCTTTATATGAATTTTTCATAAGGCATATAATAGGCTGATAATAATAGATAAAACACATTTGGACCGTTTACTTTTCGCAACATATTATTATATTTGTAAATTAAGACGGTGACTCAAAAAGTGCAAAATGAATTCAACATTTTGAACGCCAAAGAATTCTTTCAGGTCAATAAGCATTATATTTTAGGTTATGGGAACATAACCTTATATATAATTCTTATTGAATGAGGAATCATAAAGTATGTCAAAAATGGTAATGGTGGTAGTGGTAATAGCATTGCAAGGATTTTGGTCAGAAACAAACAATAACTAGGTCAAAATGTCCCAATTCGCAACCGCATAACTTCCGATTGGTAAAGATGTAATAAGGTGTAATATCTTGATCTGCGATCGATAGCGTGGAAGTTGTAAAAAGGTTACGACTTCCCCTCGGTGACAAACGTTCTAATAATGTTACAGCGCTTCCGGTGGGTTCTAAAGTACTTCCTGTGAGGTACCCGAACAATGCCTAATGAAAATATGAGTACTATAAAACGATGTTGCTAATAGATCTTTGTTTTTCTATGGAAATAACAGACAATAATAATAATAATATCTATGGACGCTTCACACCACGTCCATCTGGCCCCTTGTTAAGTATCCGAAGAACTTGTGTTAAAGGTACCAGACAACGAGAAGTATATTATATTTTAATGCTTTATATTAAACATAATATATTTAAGATTTTCGTTATATAATACATATATTTAATACACATCTATGACCCAGGAACACAGAAAACTTGTTGTTCCTTTGGCGGAACTTGACCCCGTGACCTCCGGCTTGAGTGCTAACGCATTCAGAGGTTGTCAAATGTATGACAAACGACGATTGCCTAATGTACTATGTACTAAGATTTGACCAATGTCTTTATTGGTCGAATCTTAGTGACATTATGACCACGATGTCAATAGCATTTGATACTCATTTCGATAGAAAAATGACGATAGCCGAACACCATAGGCAAAATGGTTTTACTGTACCTGTGATTAAAATTCACACTTGCTTGAATATACGAGGGAAGTTTTATTTCATACCCAGGCAGGACGAGACAGGTCGAAATATAAATGAAATGAAAGAGGAGGAGATTTCTATCAATATGGGGGATATTTCAATTTCAATAATTATGTATGTTTTTTATTACAAAAAATATGTTTTGTGCTATTATATGGCACAAAACGTACAAGAATTATTACTGTATCATATCATGGAGTCAAAGGTCCAATTCTACTTATTAAATATTCTCAATTTGCAGTACAACTTCAGTCTCGATCACATCAAATCACACGTATAAAATCGTTCGTGAGTGAGACAAAATATACTGAGAATGGAACTATACTGCGAATTGAACTTTTTTGATTACAAGCATTTGCCTTCATGTTATTTAGGAAGGTCCTAAAGAAAAACAAAAGACTAAAGAGTAGGTACTAGTATGCATCTATCTCATTAGTCCAATTTTAAGTACACAATAAAAAGCTAGGGTCTTTAACTATACTAATGTAATAAAGAGGAAAAAGTTGTTTGTATCGATAGGCTCCGAAACTACTGGGCCGATTTCGATGAAATTTGGCCAGAGAAATTTGATCAGAGTAGACCACGGGGAAGGACAAAGGCTACTTTTTGTCACGGAAAAATGTACGATTTTGCGAAATTAACTTTTGCGTGCACGAAGTCACGGGTAGCATCTAGTAAATGATAAATTTTTAGCTCAACAAGTTGATAAAGCCTTCACTAATCGTGCCGCAGAAAGTATTTAGAATTCAAATATATTTACATTTTTACAGCTGATTCAGGATTCTATCTTGTTAAAATGGAGCTTACACAATACTAATTACTACGGCTTATTTTATTGTATTACATTGTAGGTTACCCGTTTTATAGAATCGGTTTTAAACCAAAGTATTTCCTTTCTTTCCTATTTTTAGAGTTTTGTACCCAAAGAGTAAAAATGGGACCGCAATAGGGAATATGCACGTATTTTTTTTATTTATTTATATAGATCTTTCTTGTTTGTTAAACCGTATGGTAAAATCAGTTTTTTGATATCATTAAAAATAACAAAGATATGAACGTTTAAAGTGGTCTATTAGACAGAGAGATCCGACGTGTATCGTGACGTCACATAACACGACTTTCATAGAAAGTTCATACTAAATTTCGTTTTGCTAGAAAGAGATAGATTACAAACTTTGACCGCTCATATCTTGCTTATTTATCAACAGATATTGAAAATTTTCTCGCCATTTTCTTTATTTTTCTGTCTAGTATCACATTATTATATTTTAAGCTATTTTTATATTTTATGCATATACCCTATTACTAAGATTCCTCTATCCCTCTGTCTGTCTTTCTGTTTATCACCAGGCTGCATCTTATAGTTCAAGAACCGTGATAGCTAGACAGTTAAAATTTTCACAGAATATGACGTATTTCTGTTGCCGCTATAACAACAAATACTAAAAACAGAATAAAATAAATAATATTTAAGTGGGGCTCCTATACTACAAACGTGTTATTTTCCATTTTGTACGAAACACTTACAGCCCGTTTCAATAACCTACCTTCAAATAACTATATATCTATCAATAACTATAAATGGCCTCCGTGGTCTAGTGGTTAGAGCATTGGCTCTCGACTTGGATGTCGTGGGTTCGATCGGGAAAACAAAAAATGATGATCCATGTGTCGGATGGGCATGTAAAAAGTCAGACCTGCACCTGATCTCTCGTCAGTCGTGTCAGTTATCCGTCCCACAACACACAGTTGTGTACTGAGCACATACTTGGGCACTATAAAATTACTCCTGCGTAACTGGCCTGGTTTCAATGAAACCGGCCACCGTCACCGAAATAGGTGTGGAGAGTTATATATATGCCAATAACTATTTTTGCCCGTTTCTTGCGATACAAATTTAAAGTTTTTAACTAATAGATAGTTATTGGTAGATGTTATTGAAATGGGCCGTTATTGCGGGAGTCTGACTCGCACTTGGCCGGTTTTTTTATCTCATATTTATTTAAAAATATAACTTATCTTTTTGTAGGTATCGGGTGTCAGCAATGAAATATTCAGGCAGATTGAGATGGTGGAAAATGACCATGACGCAACCACAGCCGCAGCACTTGAGGTAAGGAAATTGTCATATTGACGTGATCTGTAGGTACATAATACTTATAATTTAGAGTAGAATATATACTTACGTACCTTTAGAGCCTATATATGTTTCTCCTATATATTATAAAGAAACAGCCTTCATAGAACTATCCAAACCGAACCAAATTTGAAATTTTAGATGTCCCAAGGGCCCCTCAATTTTTCCAGACAATCTTGGATACACCACACCGTATGCTTGTAGTAGTGCAATAAATCGGAAGCTAACTGTGTAGCTGTTCATCTGTTTGTCTTTCTTTAATCTTATTTATACTCTGTTGAAGAAAAAGCAGCATTATTTCATGCTGGTTTTCTTTAAGGCCATCGTATTTATGAGGCCCAGTCGTACCAAAGTGTAGCTGTCCCACGTTAAAAGGTAAGGTTTCTTTGTTTGTTTATTTGCATTGAATAGGCTCCGAAACTACTGGGCCGATTTTGATTAAATTTGGCACACATATAGAACCGACCACGGGGAAGGTCAAAGAGTACTTTTTATTATGGAAAAACGTGTGGTTCCCTAGGGGTTTTCTTTTACGCGCACGGAGTCGCGGGCAACTTCTAGTTATCTATTTATTTACCTTCAACAAGTTGCTATATTTGCTACATTACATAAAAAACTAAAACCCGACTACGTTAATTATATAGCCCCGGGCTATTATTACGAATCCATAATTCATTGACACCTAATTTATTAAAATTGGATCAGTAGTAAAGGCGCTACGGTGGAACAAAACATTCATACATAGTCTGTCAAAATCGTTACCCCTTCCTTTTTGCTTCGCGTAGTCTGGTAAGAGAAAAGTTTACTAAGAAAATAATAAATAAAGATCCCCGCCCCCGAGTAGCGCGCATAGTAACCAATACAATCACGCCAATATTCAAGTCAAAATCAATACTCATTAAGTGAGATTAGCCTCGCGTTTAGTTTTGACGCTCGTTTGCTAACAGCAGTTATTTATCAACAGTTCAGTTTAACCGAAGCCGCTTGCTTCGTGTAATCCACTTTACTGAGTATTTAGCTGCAATTCCTGAGCTTATTTAGTGGCAATAGAGAACATGCATTTGTTTTCAATCAGCTAAATTCTTATATTTTCCGAAATGTCATATAAATATGTACCGAAAATGCAAAAAGTACAATAATAAATGCTAAATTTAAAAGTTATAAGATTAAAAAAAAACGATAAATTTTTTTTTTTGCTTTGATTGCAAAACGTAAACGCTGCAGTATTTAAGTTAATAAAATCACTTTTGTGTTTATCTTCATACATTTTCGTTGTGACACAACAACTGTGACGTCACTCCTGCTACATTTTTTGTATATAGTGTTTTTGATGCTCTCCAAGGATCTCACTTTTGTGACGACTGTATTTCGTCAACGGTTGATCGTAGATATGCCATTGCAAAGACAATATTTTCTGGCTTATTACGTACTTTTCAAAAATACAACAATAAAACTATGTATATTCTCCATTGTATATCGAAATTAAACGAGACATTACATTTAATTTAGCAATTAAGGATTAATTTAGGATTGATTGGTAACACATTAATTAGGTAACACAGACGGCACACTTTTTGTGCGATCGAGTCTACGGCACACAGAAAGTCTATATGGCGCGCAAAAACGTATGCGTTACTGCATAACATTTCATAGGTTCTATTTTCACAGACTAAAGTGCGTCACGGACAGTCTGTCGTCTGCGCTGCCCCTTATTGTTACGGTTCGCCATACACTCGATCAATAAAATTGCACAGTTTGGCTTACACCTAAAATTATTACGATAAAAGTTAAGGTGTGTAGCAGGCTTAAGAACGTCCTATATATTTCTTACGTGGTAGAGCCATGCTTCGGCACGAATGGGCCGGCTCGGGAGAAATACCACGAGCTCACAGAAAACCGGCGTGAAACAGCGTTTGCGCTGTGTTTCGCCGAGTGACTGAGTTTATCGGAGGCCCAATCCCCTACCCTATTCCCTTCCCTACCCTCCCCTACTACCCTATTCCCTCTTAAAAGGCCGGCAACGCACTTGTCGCCCATGGACACGAGTGTCCATGGGCGACGGAAGTTGCTTTCCATCAGGTGACCCGTTTGCTCGTTTGCCCCCATATTTCATAAAAAAAAATATCGAGTGTGGCCAGCGTAGCATGAGAACGTCCTTTTGCTTAACGAGTGTGGCCAGCCGCTTAGCATATAGCGTGACACCACGCTGTCAGTGAAATGTAAACATCGATCTGCGATATTGGTCGGCGATGAACATGAGAATAATGATCATTAGTGTACCAAATAATATAATAATTATTTAATTACTTAGCCTTTACTTATAAAATCGTTACATTATAAACTTCAGTTATTATGAACGTACAGTACGACCACGATCTAGTCTTATCGTGGTTTTTTATACCACTTTCATACCATTTCCCTTGAAAACGAGCATTGCTGAGGGCTACTTGCATCGTGGTTTTCCTATACTCCTCACAATTTTTCCAACACTTCTCACCGTTTAAGTCTTCCCTGAACTTCCACAATTATTTCAAGACTAAAATTAGTAAAATTGGTTCAGCCATTCTCTAGTTTTAGCGAGACAAAGAAACTGCAATCCATTTTTATATAATATAAGAAGATAATTCATAAACATAATTAATCCGAGTTCTTCAATTTAATATATTGTGCATAAAACTTTTTGTTAACATTGTCATTGCTAGAATTTGGCGATAGCAATAGATTCAACGATTCTCGGTCAAATTCCTTCATTCAGAGTAGTTGTAATCTAATTAAAAACTACTACAATTAAGGTTTAAAGCCAATTGTTGCATTTCAGGCGGTGGAAAGACGCGGTGAGATGATCGTGCGAATTCTCGAGATACGACAGGTCGGACGGAATAACATCGAGGCGGCCAAGAAATTCTTCGCGCTCCAGGTAGGAACGTAAACGTTTAATTGGATTCTGTATTTAATCGGCTAGATGTGTCGAATATATTTGTGTACAACGAAAAACTATATAGTGTGTGTAAAAACTATATGCCAATGAAATATTTAACCAGACATTAGGCTACAAAATTACGTAAATTATATCAGTATACATTAAAAAAAAATAGAGAAACCGACTACTTTCACTACACATGGACATCCTCGTACCGTACGTCAAACCGACTTTCAAGGTCCATGCGCCCGCCGTGCAGAAGTATCTAAGTATTTTATAGGATATACTGGTTAAAATTTAAAGTTACATGTTACATTTTTGGAACGAACATCAAATATTGATTACGCTCCTTGGATACCTATTTCTGTTTTGCTACCTGTATAATATATAAGGAATAGAAATTGCCAAAAAATAAACGTTATGGAAGTATCAAAAAGAAGTTGGTATCAAAAGTAAGACAATATTTTTTTGTCGTGTAAATTGAGTGTTTTAAAATACGTGCTAATGAGTTTCTGTATGCAATTTTATTAGTTTACTAGATTTAAAAGTAAGAGCCTTTCAAAGCTCCCGTTTCAAAATTTCACGTTTTAAATTTTCATTCTGTCGAGTTAAAACTCGGCTTAAAAGCCGATCGACGCATCTACTTATTATTCATGTATATGTATCAATTTAAGCTCTCAATTTTTACGATCCTTTAGACGCAAGACCCTGAACCATAAAATAATTCACCCGTTCGATTTCATTAGATTTCTTTATGCATTTGATATTAGGGCAATAGCTCCTTCATTGACCTGGATTCGTGAATTCACTAGAAGTGCTCTCCAGCCATTGTTCCTGGCCTAGATCGTCGGGAATGCGAACACAATCTAGGCATTGTTGGGATGCGCAGATCCAGTCCTTTATAACAAATCCACATTACTGTGACCGACATTATTTTGAGTGTTTGTTACTGAGGCGGTTGAATTGATTTAGTTCAATCGTTAAAAAAGTTTTTGAGTTATTATGCCCGAAAAAGTGATGATTTAAAATAACCGCCGCCCGGCAGACGAGTCTTTATAAGACGATCTAACGCACATCATCGAAGTTTCATCTCATCATAATCGTCGACGTGACACGGCGCGGTGTCACGGCACGGCGCGGCGTCGCGTCGTAGTACGGTTCATTGCCGCGTCATGATTTTCCACGGCACGCCAAAGTCTCCGCAGAACGTCGCAAAATATACCGGAATTTAACATGGCATGGCAATCCGGCGTCGCATCGTCACGGCGCACTATGTGGACTTTAGGCCATTTTCGTGTCATAAATCTGTAACTTCTTTTTTATTTTTCAAGATATTTTCATGTTTTTTTTTATATTTTACTCTTGAATACATACACTTTCAAATGACGTACACTTTGATTATATAAATTGTATTTTAAATTTGTAAAATAATACGCGAATGTAATAAAGTGAAAATTTGAATATTCTCATACATATTTTAGATAATTTTACAAACAAAATTATAAAAATGAAATGTTAAAAGGTACTTTAGGTATGAAATAACAAAAAATTTATACTATTTTGAAGAAAAAAAATATGAAAACATGAAAAAACAAAGTCTTTGTGGCTATGTTTTTCAAGTTTAATACAATAATTCCTGGTAAATATGAAATTATTTAAATTTAATACGATATTCTAAAACATAATTATAACAAAATAGTCACTCAAAATTGATATAAAAGTTCTACAACTTCATCTAGAACTCTTGAGCTTACTTAAATTAATAGAATTTTTTTAACTCTGTGTATTATCCGAAGTATAGAAAAGTATATGCAAAACGTCTTCGTTAGTGCCTTATTTTTTTCATTTTCTTGTATGGTTAAGTTCAGACTTTAGTTTAGACCTATTTTAATATTTTTTTCGTAACTCCCTGGGCGCCTTCGGAGAGTTGCCCAAAGGGTAACACAACAACATTTAGTATTACACTGTCGTCGTTTATAAAGACTTTATGCTATGCAAGAAGGCTTTTTACCATTTATATACATAATTAGCATAAAATTGTGTTATTTCTAAAGCGTAATAGCCAAAATTTGGTAGGACTGATACTTTTTCCATACATACATTCACATTTTAAAGTATTAATACTATAGTTTACGACTCAAACTGCAAAAATTATTGTATTCTGTAAATCTGCATTACATTTTCTACAAAATAAGACTATTATCAGAACTTTAGTAGATTTCGGCAAATGTCAAGTCGAAAATTGAAGAGAAGACAATACGATACAGTACCTACGTCTCTAGGGGTGTAATTTATTGAAGAAAAATATATTGATCCTATCTACCGTAAATATCATATTTCAAGCATTCTAAAATGGTATAACTTATATGATTCTCTTAAATTAATTAGACGATAAACAAAAAATCATAATTTGCATCCTATAAAGTAGAAAAACATACCTTCACATTTTGACATATAACCACATGTTGCGCACTGATGCCGCAACAAAAAAAAATATCATGTAAATCTACATTAAAAGCGATGTTCAAGAAATGTATGAGGCCTGGGCCAGCCCTACGTACAGTATATGTAAATATAGCTACATAATATAGTAACCGTTTCCTATTCTTTATTTTGTTTAATTTCACTTCGTTTCCATGTACATTTAAATTAACTTCGTCAAGGAGAGCAACACAAAGTAAAATAAAACATGGCGGATCAGATCAGAATTAAGGCCCTCCCCTGAGCAAAAGACCTTGAGGCGGTCAGCCGCATAACTCAGTTGAAAAATTTTCACATAACTTAGTTCAAAATTGACCAAAAAAAAATTTAAACGGCGAATATCTAGCTTATGAAATTGCCTATCTATTGGTGTGTGTCCCAAATAAAATTAACTTGTAAATACTATGGAGACGCTGAAACTTTAATTGAATGTTCATTGAATTATAGTTTCAGCATCTCCATAGTATTTACAAGTAAACTTTATTTGGGACACACACCAATAGATAGGCAATTTCATAAGCTAGATATTCGCCGTTTAAATTTTTTTTGGTCAATTTTGAACTAAGTTATGTGAAAAATTTATGCGGCTGACCGCCTCAAGGTCTTTTGCTCGGGGGAGGGCCTTAACTAAAGAATGTCATTTTGTCAATGACATGACTTTTCATAAAGAAAGACGTATGACATTCAAGACGACGTCTCTTCGTAAAACTGTCTACTACGTCAAAAGTCAAGTTAAAACAGCTGTCATGGCCGCCCTAAAAATAGTGTTCTCGCAATAAAAAACTCTTTAAATAATCATTTTTGTACGCATGTACCCTTCTTCAAATAAATTTTTTCGTATTTTTATGATATTCCCATATTTTTTTCCTATTAACCTATGTAGTGTACATAGAACTGGCCCAAAATCAAACATCTCTTGATGAAATATTTTCAAATAGTGTCTAAACGTTTAAAAAATGTCTCCAACGTGAAGTTGGTGCAAGTTTTAAGTAGTGCGTTTAAATATATAAAACATTGTCTTTGTCATTATCGGCGCGATATCTGATATCGGATTTGAAAGTGGGAAAATGCACTTGCCAACGAGGGCGTTTCCAGTTCGTTAGTTATATCGTATCACAGCCTCCGTGGTCAAGTGGTTCGTGCATTGGCTCTCGACTCGGAGGTCGTGGGTTCGATTCCCACATGGGAACAAAAAAGAAATGTTGTTTCCTAGTTTGGTTAGGACAATGCAGGCTGATCACCTGATTGTCTAACAAGAAAGATGATCCATGCGTCGGATGAGCATGTAAAAAGTCGGTCCTGCGCCTGATCTCTCGCCAGTCGTGTCGGTCATCCGTCCCACTGGGTTACGAGAGTAAAAGGAAGAGAGAGTGCTCTTGTGTACTGCGCACACACTTGGGCACTATAAAATCACTCCTGCGTAACTGGTCTGGTTTCAATGAAACCGGCCACCGTCACCGAGATCGGTGTGGGGGAGTTATCGTTATTATCGTATTGCGTAATATGAAAAGGTGCGAGTTTCTTGAATGTTACGTGTGCAGATGAAAAGACAAAGTAACATCAGTTTACTTGTACCTATATAATGTAATAATAATATCTATGGACACTCCACACTATGTCAGTCTGGCCCCGTGCTAAGTATCCGAAGAACTTGTGTTACAGGTACCAGACAACGGGAAGTATATTTAATATTTTAATACCATACATATATTTAAGATTTTTATTATATTATAGATGTATTTAACACACATCCATGATCGAGAAAAACTTTTTGTTCCTTCGGCAGGATTCCAACCTGCGACCCCCGGTTTTAGCACCAAAGTGCTGAACCACTGAGCCACAGAGGTCGTCAAATATTATTATTAATAGATATTACTTTCAACATTTATATTTTATATATTATTTTATGCGTCGCGGTACTCACTTTTGCCGCTGAAAGCGTAACCTAAAAATGATGAGCGGATTTATTTGGAATTAAATTAAAGTTGTATTTTTTTTATAGGAACTATCCTTTTTTTTCAATTTTTAAGTGCTTGTAGTTTATGAACTATCAATGAAAAACTGAACTCTCTTTGTCTCTGAACTTTTGCGATGTTTAACGTTTAACAAACTCTTTTAGCGCGATTTAAAAAAATCTAAACATGATTTCGAATCCAATGTCGTATCGCACATATTTTTAGAACCAGTATCTGTATTGGTCATCATTTTCAATTTGTCGAGTACACTTAAACAATTAACTTTATGTTAGATTCCTGTAAGTGGCATTCGTCAAGCAGATTCAAAAGACGTATGTAAATAAAAACTAAATATATTCTTTCACACTATTGAGTCTTGTGAAAATACATGCTAATGAAAGTATCATTATATACAATACATCAATGTACAATAATTAAGAAAAATATTCAATAATGATGAAGCAAAAAGCAACAATACCATACACCGGTAGCTTCGAGGCGAATTCTAATACCTAATTATTTTTGTAAGCCTCGCGAGCCATGGCTAATAAAACAGGGTTGAAATTTAAACTTTATTCAATTTAAACTGCTTGTAATTTCTGCATAATTAATTGATAATCTCCTATTTAAAACATTATTTCATGTTTTTAATTACTGTCGTATTTAAGTTGTTTTTTTTAATAATTATTATTCCAACATTGCATTATTAAGGTACCAAATAAAACTTTTTTTTGGAGACATTTATTATATAGAACTCCAGTTTTTTTAGACAAATTCATTTACTCCAAAGCAATGTGGTGTTTACAATATCAGCTCTCAAAAAGCCTCAAGTAGCCTCATATAATACATTGAATGCCGTCTAAGTAGAGACAAACACCCTTATTTGCCTTTGGTATTTGCGATCTCGAGACCCATTCAAAGTTCTCGTATTATGGACCTATATGGAGATAAATATAGTTAGTATAACTATAACTTAGTTGCAAACAACTGGATATTAGAAGTTATGTTTAAACAATAAAGCGGCCTGTACATTTGTTAAAAAAATTACGCGTATACAATATACAATTTCTATGCTGCACAACATACGTCGCACGCAAGTCGGTTTAGGTGGACAAAAATAAGGTGGAAAAAACGTGAAAAATACGCTGTAGCTATGCGCTATTCTGTTATAATAGTAGTGCTACCCGCTACGCTGTGGCTTTCCTACGCTGTAGTCTGCTACGCTGTAGCTTCACTACGCTCTAACATTGCTACACTGTAGCGCCTTTATACGGTAACTTCGCTACGCTGTAACTCTGCTACGCCGTATCTTCGCTACACTGTAGCTCCACTATTACGCTGATCCGCTACGCTGTAACTTTGCTACACTTTAGCTTAACTACGCTGTAACTTCGTTACGCTTTAGATCTGCTACGCTGAATCTTTGCTACGCTGTAGCAAATATACGCTGTAACTTCGCTACGCTGTAGCTCCACTACGCTGTAACTCCACTACGCTGTAACTTTGCTACGCTGTAGCAAAGATACGCTGTAACTTCGCTACGCTGTAGCTCCACTATGCTGTAACTTTGCTACACTTTAGCTCCACTATGCTGAAACTTCGCTACGCTGTGGCTACACTACGCTGTAACTTCGCTACGCTGTAGCTCCGCTACGCTGTAACTTCGATACGCTGTAGCTTAGCTTTGCCGTAAACTAATACAGTCTAACTAACCTGTTATAACATGAAACCTAACTTAATAAAATAGAGAATTACAACCTTTATTTCGAACTTAAGTCGGACCGCGGGAAATAGCACTCGCTGTTAAAAGTCGCGTTTTGAATGAAACGAACGTGTAAATGCGTAGGTAGGGCTGGTAGTCCAATTCTGCATATCATGTCTTTTGCTATCAAATAAGTTTAATTACAGAACTTCGGCAAATTTCGATAACTGTCAAAACTCTAATCGAAAATTAAATTTAAGAAAAAATGGTATACTACGAGATTTACGTCTCTAGTGGTGTCATATATCCAAAAACCTAATATTTAATTAGTTTATAATAAAGAACACATCTTAAGCTTTCTAAAATGGTATAACACTTTTATATTTCATAGAGGAAAGCTACTATAAAATCAAAGTTAAATGTCCATATTTCAAGAATTAGTTTCCAACAAATTTCCATTCTGCTATTTTAAGCGTCTTTTTTTCAAAAATGGGGACAAACAGAAGTGTTTGTCGTTTGTATTTAGGTAGATTGGTCCTTTGTCTACAATTTGAGGTATAATACATGTACCTCTGCCGACTTTTGGAAAAAGCATTTATGGCACGGCTTTCTTAGGAGCGTCCACATAGTGCGGCGGCGTGAATTTTCTCGTTTATGTCAACGCACCGTGCCGCGATTTGGCATCGTTTTACGTTGACGACGTCGCACCGTAGACATTATATTGTGGACACGCCGTAAGCCTCTCATTTTAACAAGATTTAGGATAAATTATTACCAAACTTATTAAAGTTATAAAATCACAGGTGCTTTTTATTTTATTCCGAGCCAGGCGATATTTGCTGAACATTATCTTTTATTGTTCTTGCTAAAGTTTAGAACATAATATTTTGTAACATGACAGAACATTACAATGTATTTATTTTATACAATTTCAAGCTGCACCGAGTACAATTCATTGGCCTCGAAGGACCATTAAACTTGTGCAGCTTGATATTAAAATATAATTGTATGAAATAATGCGTTTGTTTCACTTGTGTATTATGTAAATATAATTATTAATATAATAATCTTCTCTATGTTTAAAAAATGAGCGATTTTCTTTAATAGAATGATTTGCACTTTGAACATATTATTTTGTGACTAAAAGTAAATGTACCAGCCTTATTATAGATATGCATAATATAAGAACTATTGTGAGATTTTTTTGTTGGAAAAGTACCGAATTTTGATCAAAGTTTCAATACCCACTCGATTTTATATTATAACTTGTACTTAACAGGACTCACGACACATAGTACAGCTGGTGGAGATAGTCAAGCGACCTGGTCAGACCCTGGGTCTATACATAAGAGAAGGAGACGGTGGCGCGAGAACAGACGGAGTCTTCATCTCCCGAATAGCCCTAGAGTCGGCGGTCTACAACAGCGGATGTTTGAAAGTTGGGGATGAGATCCTAGCGGTGAACTTGGTGGACGTGAGGCGGATGTCACTGGATGACGTGGTCATCATCATGTCGATACCACGACGCCTGTTGCTATGTACAAGACAGAGGAAAGGTTAGATTTTAATTTCAAGTTTTAATGGTAGTTGAGTCTTGATGGTTACTTCGCTTATAATATGCTAGATGTTGCTCGTTACTTCGTGTGCGCAAAAAAACCCGCGGGAACCGTAACGTTATTTCTTGCAGTCTTTAATGTCATATTTCGTCACAATCGCTCTAGTACTTTCGAAGGCTATATAATGCAAAAACAAACATACAATCAAACTAATATTTCCTATTTATTATATTAGTGTATGTAGACTACAATAATAATTTATATTTACCAAGTATCACTGTAGTAAATATAAATTATTTTTAAGTTTATTGCGACTTATTATTCGGTTAGAAAGAATCATACCTAGTAGTGTAGAAACATTAATTCGTAGAGTTTCTGATTGGTAGATAATATCAAAAATATTTTCGTCTCAAAAGACGACATTACTTACCTACTACTATTTCATTCGCGTGGTTTACTTGTATTGGTAAATGTGACCACGGCTTAAGCGCCATTAATTTTGACAATCTGATGACTCCGAACCGAATAGGACTACATCTAAAATATTTAGTTTCATTAATATACTCAGAAATATTGAGGCATTAGTACTTGGTAAATGTAAAAAAAATATAATTTTATGTGTAGTTTATTAATTAAATACATCTAAAAAGTATAAAGAAATAGTTTTTTTTTGCGAAATTAGTAAACAAAACCTACATCATTAGTTTACTTGCATGATATACAAAAACATCCATCATGGTAAGTGTTAACTTAAACGCACAAATATCGGAGATATTTACAAATATGTTCCTGCGGCCGTATACTTCATACCTACTTCATACACTTTAACCCAGAGTGACGTCACTCGTAGCCCTTTCACTTTAGTATGGAGCGTTTTTACGAGACTTGCAAAATTTTGTATACAAATTGCTGTACCTTTGAAAATATTGAAATATTGACTTTTGATATACGGTTTCTTCTGAGAAGTTACTCATTTATGTACTATTCGTATATGCAATTTTAAAAAAAGTTATTGGGCCCTATTGGGCTTCTGGTTGACATCATGGTATTTGTGGTGCAGGTAAATCCGGACCAGGTTCGCCGTCCCTGCCGCGGTCGGAGCACAAGCCGCCGCCCGTGGTGGTGCTCAAGCGGGACTGCAGGGATGACGACGACCGGGACCGAGATAGAGTCGACGGACTGTATTCACAGTGAGTTTCATACGCTTATGGGTTAGCTCCCGCCAATACTATGTGTTAATCCAGAGACTAAACTACTTATTATACATTCATCTAAAACCACTTAGAAGTTTTTGCATCGAACAGTAACAAACTTTTATAAATCCATTTGATCCATACAAATATTAACTAGCTGTTGCCCGCGGCTCCACCCGCGTAAGAACAGTATACCATGGGAACATTGTACTTTTTCGAAATTAAAAGTAGCTTATATTTTAACCTAGAGCTTAAACCACTACCGTACCAAATTTCATCGAAATCCGTTTGATAGTTTTTGCGTAAAAGAGTAACAAACGTGAAGTTAAATGTGAAGTAAAAATCTAAATAAAGTGGAAAAGTGTGTATAAAAAAGTTGTGTGATATTATTATGAACATGAATTTCCACCAAGAACCAACAGTACATTCAATCAGTTATAGAGTAACAAACATCCATCCATCCTCACAAACTTTCACATTTATAATAGTAGTGGGATTATGAGAACAGTTTCACATTGTATCTATTCATCAGGCACGGCACACTCCGCTCCGGCGGTCCCGGCAACAGCGTGCGTCCGGTGGGCGACGGCCGGGAGGAGCGCAGCCGGCTGCAGCTGGGGACACTGTCCCCGGACTCCACACCCATGGACCTGTACTACAACTCGCGCCCGCCCTCCGACCACTCTACGTGGAGGTAATATCTTCTATTTTTTTTTAAGAATATCTATACCTAATATAAAAATAAATCGCTGGATGTGTTGCTAAGCGCAAATCTCGAAAACAGCTGAACCGATTTCGCTTTTTGAGAATATTCCTTGGAAGTACGATGATGGTTCTTACGGAGCGGAAAAAAAAGCCTAAAAACTTCTAAAAAACAAACACTTCCATACAAACGATTCGTAATAATACTTAAAAGTCAATTTGAACTTTAATGCCATACCATAAAGTTCAAGTGGTAGTGGAGAGATTCCGGGAAGGGAAAATAATAATTGAGTGACGTTAGTATCGTATAAATATATGTTTTTGGACCGATTTTTTAATACTGGAAAAGGTGTTGGTTGTAGGAGTAGGTGTAGGAGCAGGTGTAGGCATAGGTGTAGGAGTATGTGTACGAGTAGGTATATGAGTTGGTGTAGGAGTAGGTGTAGTCATTTATTCATTCCAGTTCATATTTAGGACAGAACGTCTGTCGGGGTCAGCTAGTTGATAATAATAATACTGCCCCATACCAGGCCAGCTACGCAGGAGTAATTTTATACTGCCCAAGTATGTGCGCAGTACCCAAAAACACTCTCTTCTTTTACACTAGTAGACTAGTGGGACGGATGACTGGCAAGACAATTTTGGCAATTTTGACGTTCAAACTGACTATTTATACTTAAATGTGTCGATTAACTAATGATTATTGTGAATTAAATAAGAACTTTATACTATAGTATGTAGGTAAAGTAATGATAATAATCCTAATAATCGACTCCTCGAATCATAATTATAACCACCAATTTTCCACTAGCTACCGGCCGCCTCCCCCAGTAATAACCGAACAGCCTAAGTCGGCGGCGGCACACTTCGTGCCCTACGAGAGATCCTACCCCAACACACTGGAGAGCTTGGCCGAGAAAGTCCACTCCTTCTATCCGTCAGAGAGTACGAGGTGAGAGGTTCCTTTATATTTCTTTTAAAATAGCTCTAGTGGATATGCCTTCTTGAAAAGCTGGCAACGCATTTGTAATTAAGATAAGTTACAAATGCGTTGCCAGTTTTTCAAAAAACACCAGAGGGTGTTGCGAGTGGACACTCGCGACGATAATTGCTTACTATCAGGCAATTCGTTCTCTTGTTGTCCCCAATGCTATAAAAACATAGCTAGAGACATTTTAATTTGACTTATGAGACATTGAAATAATTTTGCGGATTAAAACACTTTAATTGGTTCATTAATTAAGCAAACTTAACGATGGAAATATTATATTATAAAAAAAAATACTTTGTTAAATAAAATATTATGAATCTTCGTGTTAGAAAAGTACAATCGTGATTTTGTTATAACACGACTTAAGTGAAAGCACGCAATCAGTAAAATTACTTTTTGGGAAATAGTTGTACCTACAAGCTTATAAGAATAAATATCAAATAATGTAAACAAATAAATAAGTAAAACCATCATAATAATATAATCTTATTAAAGTTATCTTCAATTCAATTATCTTCCAACTGGTATTTTTTACTACTAGAAATAGTTTTCATATGTTACATTAAGTAAATTCTAAAAATCTTTCTTCATTTTGTAGCATGCGATTTGGAGGTCCCAGGGTCCCACGGTCAGGGTCTGAGCAGCAGCTGCCGAGAGCCGAGACGCACTCTGACTTCGGCAGACATTCGCTGTTGAGATCCAGCTTGAAGGCTTCCGCCGCTACAGGTCATGGAGGAGGTAGATGGCAGTTTTATTTAAAAGCTAGCTGATGCCCGGAACTTCAACGGAAACGGAACCCATTTTTTTTTAAAGGAACTCTTAAATAAAAGTTGCCTATGTTAGACCTTATAGCATCATCTATTTGCTAGTAAAAGTCCCGTGAAAATCGGTCTAGCCATTTCAGAGATTAACAAACAGATAGACAGATGGACAGACAAAAATAAAAAAAATGTTTTTTTATTGTAAGTACCAAATATATTTTCATATGCATTAAGTGAAAAGCTGTTAATTTGAAATTACAAACAGACACATCAGTTTTATTTATCTGTATAGATATAGATGTATAGATAAATAACATTTCTCTTAGGTTTTATATCCATCTGTTTCGGTAATAAATAAAAATTATGGGCTTCCGCAAAGTAAAGCCTGATTCCATGAGATGCAAACTAAAATGCTAAAGAAAGCCGGCCAAATTGTTGAATCTGACCCCACATTGGTTGTACACCTATTTTTCTCCCATAAAATTCGTACTCCAAAATAGTAACTTAGACTTTCATATTTCAGCGTCGATGTCAAGATACAATCAGAGATACGGAGGCGTGGGTATGCCAGGTTCAGGGTTACCTAGCAGTAGTCTCACCACCAGCGGTCTATCAGGAGCTGGTCTCGGAGGCCCAGGGCTACCTTCAGGGTTATCAACGACGGGTCTAAGCGGTCTGACAGGTTCAAGCTTAGTTGGGTCAGGATTGACGGGAACCGGCTTAGGCACTGGTCTCTCTGGCGCAGGATTGGGCTCAACTCTCGGCTCAGGCTACGGAACCACTGGGCTAGGATTGCCATCGTACAGCAGCAAATTCGGCACTTCAAGACGGAATCGAAGTTTGGACTACTCGTCAGATACTGAAGCCACTGCGCCCACGAGAACCCCATATTATTCAGGACTGAGTGGCTACAGGAGTAGTACTTTGGGACGTGACATTGGCTCCAAATTCAATTCGTTGCCGAGAGACGTCAGGAATACCGGACAAAGGTGTTTTGAAATTGTCTTTTACCGATTTTTTTAATCACAATTTATGTCTTTATAAATTGCTTTTAAATATTTTAAAAGTAATTCTAATCCGTAAAATTTATTTTTTGTAAAAGTTTTACGCTCGCAGCTTTTTCAATCAAAGTGTATTCAAGGCAAAAAGAAAATACGTATAACTAAAACTATTTTTTCAGAATGGGTCTATCAAGACGAGCTGGAAGTGTCCTGCAAGATGAACCGGAGCCACTTTCATCGCGGCTAGATCTACGTTCTTCCAGAGGTACACTACGGCCGCTGTATCTTGACGTGTCTGAACATAGGCTCTGCGAACTTTAGCGCATGTACAACTCGTGAAGAAAACTGTTATTGTTTTATTTTTATATACCTATGTACTAATAAAATTTCTCTAATACAGTTGACCAATTAGTACAAATAAAATAAATACGAAAACACTTAGAAACAGTTATTGCGCAACCTTCTGCGCGAAGTTCAGACTCGCCAAGATACATCGGCCGTATTGTAAATATTTCATGCTTCAAATATTTCTTATCCTTACTCTTATTATAATATGTGAATGTTTGTTTCTTTGTTTGGTTTTTAAGCTTTCACGTAAAAACTACATAACCGATCATAATGAAATTTGGCACAGATATAAAGTAGACCACGGGAAAGAACATATTATGCTACTTCTACATACATACATATAATCACGCCTTTTTCCCGTAAAGGGGTAGGCAGAGACCACTTTTTGCCACTTGCTACGATCCTTACATACCCGTTTCGCTTCGTTCACTTTCATTCTTACCATCCATTCCTCCTCTTACATTCAACGTAGCGAAGCGGCTCTCCATGGTCCGCTTTTCACCTCCGCGAGAAACGAGACGTGATGGGTGGTGAACCACATCGCCGCCATTTTGGATAATTAAATTATTTTTATGATTATCCATTGCGTTTCCACGGATTGGTAGAGAGGGTAGGAATAGGGAAAGGGAAGGATAGGTGGTGTGGAAAGGAAGATTGGTAAGTTAGAGTGGGAAATAGGAAATGTAGGATATTACCGCCCAGGAGGGCAAGGGATAGGACAGTAATAGCTAGGGAAGCCGGGGTCGCATACCCGTATACTATACCACAACTACCGGACAGGTAAGTTGGGATGAGTACCCCATGACTATGCTACTTCTTATCGCGGAAAATACGGTTCTTGTGATATACTGTATTTACGCGGGCGAAGCCCCGGGAAAAACCTAGTAAAATATATTATTTAAACTGGCATGATGATGCATCATATTCCATGCAGTAAAAATTTGGAAATATTTGTTACTGTTAAAAAATGTTTTGCAGTGCATGTTCTAACATAGCATTGAGCACACAAATGTACGCTTATTTTTTTACAGGTCGCCTACCATCATCACCTTCTGTGTTCACTTCTGATGAATATCGCGCATGGCTGTCACGGGCTCCATCAACCAGTGCGCTCTACGAGACTCTAAGACCTCGGCTTCCAACGCACTACTCCGCTGAAAATATACACGACGCTCTCAAAAATGTGAGTACCGCAAAGATTTCAAAAGTAAGGATGGGGAAGTTATGACCTACATTTGATAGAACAAATCTTCATACTTACAAGAAAAAGTTACGCCAACTTGATTTCACCACACTTCAAATGTCAAAATGATTCCAAAAGACCCAAAAGTAGGGACAGTTTTTGCCTCGACGTGTCTCGTCTATAATATATTATGTCTATGGAGTATGGAGTACCGTCCTACTTTTATTAAGCGGCTTAAAACTTTTTGTGGTAACTAAAAACTAAAAAAATACACAATAAGTTTGGGCTTATAGCGAGCTAATCTCGTAATTTTGTTGAAACTCTATGGCGCAGACTTTGACAAATATTTTCGCATTTTGAAACAAACTTTAATAGTTTAGAATTCCAATGAAAATTTTATTATAATTGTATATGTTACTGAATATAGGCAAATGTCATCATATCTGTTTCTCTCGTAATCGCAGAAACCTAAATTACTATAAATATAAAATTAATAATCAAGAACTGGAATCGGTAGAAAAAGTCTGCGATCTAGGCGTTGTTATAGATAATCAACTTAAATTTGATAAACATATAAATAACATCGCCAAGAGGGCTTTTAAAATGCTGGGCTTTGTTATAAGAAATTCAAATGAATTCCTACAATCTGCTTCTAAAATTAAATTGTTCAATGCGCTTGTTAGACCCATCTTAGAATTTAACAGCAGCATATGGAATCCGCACTATGAAGTATATATTAAGCGCCTAGAAAGCGTACAAAAACGGTTCCTTTGCAATTTATCCTACAAAGATTATAGGTCTAAAGAACTTCGCGGATATGAGAACAGGTTGAAACATTACAAAATGTTAACTTTAAAAAGTCGCAGAAAGATATTAGACTTAACTTTGCTACATAAAATAATCAACTTCAAAATAGATTGCCCTGAACTGTTACACATGCTACAAATTAATGCCCCTTCGAGACTACCAAGGAAAAATGCTTTTAAGTTATTTAATATACTACCGTCAAACACCAACTTCGGACTTTTTGCTATATTGCCAAGGATCTGCAAGGTCTACAACAGTCTTTCTAAAAGTAATGAATTGGACATTGGTCTTAATTTAACTTGCTACAAAAAACACATCAATAGCTTTCTGACAATTTAAGTTCCACAAGTGCCTATTAATATGAAAACTACATTTAAAAAGTATATATACATTTGTTCCTTTTTTCATCAATTTGGAATTATTAAATATGTTATCTTTACCTTACAATGTTTCTTATAATTGTTTTGTTTGTTGTTGAATAATGTTAGAAATAAGAATGTGTTTTTGTAACATTTTGTTTGTTTTGTAACATTGGTGCATGCTGTGTTTGTCTTTAAAAGATTGTAACACTCAATTCTCCACTTAATCGAGTGTTTTATGTGCTTAGTAATAGTGTTCACAATTGTTGGCAAACCTTAGAAATAAATAAATATAGTTTAACTAAGGTCGTCCTTCACTGTTGTGTCAACCAGATGAAAGTGATACCTATTTTATTATAGTCTTGACCTTTGAGATTATAGATTTTTAAGGGGTTGCCTAATTCAATTATGTTGAGAAATTTATATCATTTGATAAAATGTCACTTTCATCTGGTTGACACAATAGTGAAGGACGACCTTAGTTCGGATCTTAGACCAGTAGGTTGTTTTTATTGTTAAGATATCAAAGATATTATGCACAAGTCAGCTCTTGAGATGTGGTCTTTTGCAGAAATAGATAGTCTAACTAGAAAATATACGCTACGGTTAGTAGGTAGTAGGTACGCTTACGAACTCGCTGCGGTTCCGCCACCGCCGTTGCACTAGTATTAAATGCCATTTTGTGCCGGAGGTGAAACACCGTAGCGGTGACATAATCCATACAATATCCACCGACACCGTCGGAGCTGCGGCGCGTGTTTAATGGGTCTTAAGTCTGGGGACCTATTTCTTGTGTTCTGTAATAATAATACAATATTAAACAATTGGGGATCGGACTACATCTGAAATATTAAGCTTCATTAATATACTCAGAAATATTGAGGCATATTACTACTTGGTAAATGTACAAAAATATATTATTTTAAGTGTAGTTTATTAATTAAATACATGGAGAGCCGCTTCGCTACGTTGAATGTAAGAGGAGGAATGGATGGTAAGAATGAAAGTGAACGAAGCGAAACGAGTATGTAAGGATCGTAGCAAGTGGCAAAAAGTGGTCTCTGCCTACCCCTTTACGGGAAAAAGGCGTGATTATATGTATGTATGTAAAAAATAAAAAAAATAAATGATTTGCTAAATTAGTAAACAAAACCTACATCATTAGTTTACTTAAATCTAATACAAAAACATTTATTATGGTAAGTATGAACAACTTAAACGCACAAATATCGTGGGTCAACTTTAGTATGGAGCGTTTTTACGAGACTTGTGAAATGTTGTATACAAATCGCTGTACCTTTGAAAATATTGACATTTAATATACTGTTTCTTCTGAGAAGTACTGTTTCATCTGAGAAGATACTCATATTTAAGAGTAGTTCATTTATGCAATAAAAAAGGTCCGATTCCCTATTATAAAAAAAAATTGTTCATAGATGGAAAGTGCCAGTCGGTTCGGTTCGTCTCTCGGATTGGCCAGCCGTCGTATCGAGCGACCGCGGCACCTACCCGCCCGATCGCTGTCGTCGCAACAGCTGGGACCGTCCGTCGGCGGCTCGCCGTCCGCCAGACGCGTCCGGCAGCTGCTGGAGCTGGGCTCGAAGTTCACCTGTCCGAACCCCAGCCCCGTACCTACGCCGGGGTCGAGACATCAACGAAACGTCGAAATTAATACTAATGGTAAGCACGTGGTTCTTAAAAATTTGTTGTATCGTCTTGTATATTTTATACTAGCTAGCTAATATAAATATAGTTTTTTCGCGGTCGCGGATATGTGACTGATGCAAAAAATAGATAAAAGTAATCCTTGATGCGGATTTCATATTATGCTAAAATTTCAGCTCGATTGGTGCAGAACTTTTTGAGTTTTTGAAGCGTATACAAAGTAACATAATATTTTTATATAATATATAGATAGGTATACTTGCAATAGATAATAGCTGCTTGCGTATGTAAAAGAAAATAACTTCATTTTTTTTAACTATAACCTGACGTGAATTATAACGTGAATTATATAGCCTATGTTACAACCTCTGCCTCTATGCACAACATTCCCGATGCGATTGGCTTATTAGACTACTAAACGAAGACATAAAACAAGCATTTTTTTTTCAGAGTTCCTAAAATATAAAGTGGACAGCAAACCTGGGTCAGGAGGCTTGTCCTCTTCCATGACTGGTCTGTCTCGTATATCTGGCGGAGTATCGGGGATGCTGTGGGTGCACCTGCTAGCCGGTAGAGGATTGAGACCGGCACCGTCTGGCTCGTCCCCCGGATCCCCGCCTTCAGGACCTTTGGCACCCCCACAACCACCGGTAGCACCGCGGGATCTATACTGCGTGCTGGAGTGCGACAGAGTGCATAAAGCTAGGACTGTGGTAAGTATTCTTGTCTCTTTACTCGTTTTTTAAGGAATATAGAGAAATATCAGAAGCTCTAGCAAGTCACTTAATAGTCCACGGGGAGCCGAATAATCTATAAAGGCTCATACAGAGCAGATGGAGGGGAAATGGAATAGAGGCACAGTGCATACTTGATAGACAGACGTGTTTGAGGAGGCTGCAAGGATGCTAACTGCACATTCCAGGAAGCACTTCATCAGGTCAATAATAGAGAAGTGGAAAGTCCTAAGCTAATTTTGATGGTAACGTCCCTTTGTCATGAGAATGCGACTAGAAAGAAAGGAAGACACTACATAATACACAATGATCAGTAGACGTGTATCTATTATAAATTAGGCGTATATAATTCACCTTAAAGTCTATGAAATCTATCGTAACTTTGTCCAATTGTTCTATGAGTATGAGTAACGAACTTGTATTTAACAGGTTCGAACAGGTGAGCTGCAGTTTGATTGGGACGAATCCTTTGAGCTGGAGCTGGTTGAGAATCGTCAGCTGGACGTGCTGGTGTATTCCTGGGACCCGCAGCATCGACACAAGCTATGTTACCGAGGGGCTGTCACTCTACCCGATCTCCTGGCTAGGTCGTCCTCACACCAACTAGCGATACGAGTAAGTTCTCTCATATGTTTTCATCAATGTTGCTTTTTTATCTTGCTATGAAACACGTGTTCTAAGTGTCATTTGAAATTCTGCGTTTTTCAGCATACGTAAAGTCTGGCTAATAATATAATTTGTTAAAAAAGCCGTATCGATCTTATTATAATTAATTAAGAGTAATTTATAATAGGTAGGTATCAACCTACCTATTATAAATTATTTTTCTTCTTGATTTAAGGGCTTTAATCTATGCATGGTAGAGCTTCCACCAGTTTGTCCTCCATTAACACTTTTAGTTCTTCGGCTATTACACCTCGTCCAGACTACTCGCGAAGTAGGCCGAGGTTGGCCGAACAAGACAGTGTGGGCACGCACTTCGTTTCGCCTTTTCAAACTTCGGGTTACTTCGCGGAGCACTTCCTCCCCCTACTTCGCGAGCAGTCTGGACGGGGCATTACAGCTAATTTTCAATAACTTGACTTGGTAATATAACTTTTTCTAAGCTAATATTAATTTTATGAAATAGGCACCACCATAAGTATAGAATATAATTATTTAATGTAGGAATATTATGGAATAATTTCATTTATTTGTACCATATAATATTATATTAAATATTCCCTTAGATGGAGCCTCGCGGTACACTGTACGTGCGCGTGCGACACACGGAACCGCACGAGCTGTTCCGACGTCGACCGGCGACGTCTCGCATGGCGCCCGCGCCGCTATTTGGGGCGGAGTTAGACGCGGTGCTGGCGAGGGAGGTGCGACCGCCGCACGCGCCGCCTGTACCGTTGATAGTACGACGCTGTGTGGAGGAAATCGAGAGAAGGGGACTAGATATCATCGGTAAGAGGTTTAAAACTTAATGATAAAAACTTTACGCAAACTTTGTGGACTTAATAGCTGATTATTGGTATTTTTAAACACATACTATATTATAATATACAACTGGAATACTTTCTACCCCTCCTACAATCTTCTGATTAATTTCGTTGCGGGTCGCAAGACAGATTCAGCATGTCCCTCGGGCATCCCTGAGATTATATCAAAGGATTTTTTGTGGTTGGTTACCACTGTCGATCCTGGCTACACAGGAGTTGCAGTGGTGGATAAGTGTGGTGAGCCAATTGCCTGTTGTAAAAATAACACATACTATAAAAATAAAAGAATCTCATATACACGGTTGATGAGATATTAAATTAGTGATGACACCAGAAGATCCTTCCAAAATACCCTTAGATGACCCCTTATATTAGGATACAATTTATTGCAGGCATTTTACTGACGTATCTGGTGTAATAGTAACACTGGCCACTGGTACGTTTATAGCAATATTATGTTATATTTTATTCTTTGCCACTGGAGCCTATGTGATATGTACGAGTAACCCTTAGTTAGTGCAAATTGGTTCTGAGGGATCCCTAACTAATTAACTGGTACATTTCTTACATCTATCCCCACGTTTCCAGGTTTATACCGATTATGCGGTTCAGCGAACAAGAAGAGAATATTGCGGGAAGCATTCGAAAGGAACGCCCGAGGTGTGGAGCTAACCCCGGATTCCGTTCCTGACATCAACGTGATCACAGGCGTCCTCAAAGACTACCTTAGGGAACTACCACAACCGTTGTTTAGCCGCTGCTTGTTCCAGATGACGCTAGATGCTCTAGGCAAGCATACCAGTTTTCGGTTCTCCGACTAAGCTAAAGCCATTAATAAGTGTTTAATTCTATAGTAATTATTGTGGACTGTAAATGGCCATGGAAATAGAAAAGCAAATTGATGTAGACTGTTCGATGTCTTGATCTGAAGTGAGTCGCTCGCGCCAAGTGGGCTGGTGCCCGCCACGCTTGGCGCTCACATGTTGACTACTTGCGCACGCGTCTCGTCCCCCCTACCCCCCTACCCCCGCGACCCTGGCAACTATTGATGTGAATTAGCTTTAGTGATGTCCCTCAACAATAAGTCTTTTAGTGGGGATTTCGGGAACTTGCTTGGCTCATGAATTTTTATATTAGAAAAGAGAATATCTGCCACTGTTCAGTCTATAGGCTCCATTTTATGAATTTGTCAGTTTATCTTACGTAATGAACTGAACATTATGAAACCTTACCTGTGATCTAAGCTAATAGTTAAAAATGATTGTGTAACTTTCCAGGAGTATGCTTGCCCGATGACAAAGAAGGCAACGCTCGTTTGATGGCCTCAATAGTGGAATGTTTGCCGCGTCCAGCTCGAGCCACGCTGGTCTTTCTGCTGGACCACTTGGCCTTGGTCGTCGCGGCTCAGGACCGCAACAAAATGTCGCCTCAGCATCTAGCAGTAGCCATGGCGCCTCCACTAATGCTGCATTCGCAGTCGCCAACCGACTTAGACTATCAGCGTCCGATCCATGTCCTGCAGTGTCTACTGCAGATTTGGCCGCCACCTAAACGTTCAGGTAATGTCATCATCTAAGTCGCTTCTGAGTTTCTTTCATGCTTTTTTTGTGTCTGTGGTGTTTCATTGTTGCACATCACTTATCTGCCATTGTCATAATAACAGTAAAATACCTAAAAATTGTATGAAATAAAATTAAATAATTTAATAGTAAAAGTTGTTGGACCGTAAGTTTATTAATTATATGTTACGTGAAGCAAACACTTTCGGTACAATTCTGAATTTGACGATAAATGAGCGTCCGGAGTATGATATTTAGCACACTAAAGTTTTATGTGGAGGAAGGTGTACAGAAAACTAATATTTTTTAAAAGCTTAGAAATACATCAAATTAATAAGAATAGTATTATTATGGGCGACCTCTAGTATTTATAATATTTTGAAATGATAATCTTTAACACAATAAAATAAAGCATACGCTATCAGAATATTTGGGTAAGTTATTTTACATAAAATAATAGGTTGGGGAAAAAGTCTTTTCGCATTATAGTATGTATGAACTTGTCATAAAATATCTTGGGCTATACCAATTGTATCTGGCTGATTTTGGTATCATTAAAAAGTTTTAATTTTACAGAAGACAATTCCAAATTCAAATTAGGTAAATTTGAGATTTTCATTTGTTTTTCTTATTGTTAAAATGAGTGATTCTTATGAAGAATTTCGATACATTTTAAAATTTTATTACAAAAAAGGTAAAAATGCAACACAAGCCGCGAAAAAATTTTGGGATGTTTATGGACCTAATGCAGTATCTGTGAGAGTAGCGCAAATTTGGTTTAAGCGTTTTCAATCCGGAAATTTTGACATCAAAGATGCACGTCGCTCTGGTCGCCCTGTTACGGACAAAACTGTTGCCATTTTTGAAAAAGTGGAGCAAGATCGGCATATTAGTAGTTACGATGTAGCTGAAGAACTGGGGATTGACCACAAAACGGTTTTGGCGCATTTGAAAAAAGCTGGGTACACAAAAAAGCTCGATATTTGGGTGCCTCATGAGCTCACTGAAAGAAACCTAATGAACCGTGTACTCATTTGTGATTCTTTATTACGACGTAATGAAACCGAACCTTTTTTGAAGAAGCTGATAACTGGTGATGAAAAGTGGATCACGTACGACAAGAACGTGCGAAAAAGATCGTGGTCAAAGACCGGTCAGGCTTCACAGACTGTGGCGAAACCCGGGTTAACTCGCAACAAGGTGATGCTGTGTGTGTGGTGGGATTGGAAGGGCATTATTCATTATGAGCTGTTACCGCCAGGCAGGACCATCAACTCTGAACTGTACTGCGAACAACTGATGAGATTAAAGCAAGAAGTTGAGAGAAAGCGGCCGGAATTAATCAACAGAAGGGGTGTGGTTTTTCACCATGATAACGCTAGACCTCACACATCTTTAGCCACTCAGAAAAAATTACGGGAGTTTGGCTGGGAGGTGTTAATGCATCCGCCGTATAGTCCTGACCTTGCACCTTCAGATTTCCACCTGTTTCGGTCGCTGCAGAATTTCTTAGGCAGTGTCAGGTTGACATCACAAGAGGACTGCCAAAACCACTTGTCGCAGTTTTTTCATCAGAAGCCCCAAAAATTTTATAGCAATGGGATCATGTACCTACCAACAAGATGGCAAAAAGTTATAGAACAAAATGGCACCTATATACTTTAGTCACTTGTAAATAAACTTTATAAAAAACCCTTTTGAATTTTTATACAAAATGCGAAGAAACTTTTTCCCCAACCTAATAGTAAACATTTTGTGTTGTTCTAATCGTGTTTCTGACTTAGATAAACATTCTAAAATTCACTCCTTTTATTGCGAAAAGAAAGATATATTTTTTAAGAATAACTTAATTAAATAATATTATAAAAAGTCACAATCATTCATTTCAACTCACTTTTCGCATGACAAACTTATTTGGTCCTTAGGTCAGTTCACACAGAAACGAGATGCGATGCAGCATTGCATTTTTAAGATAGTGATTCAAAATTTAACTTTATTCTCTACGCAACAACACATTTCATTACAAGAGTGGCGTCACGCTACGCAACCCGGTGCAGCTCGAAGTTCAAATTTTACCAATCAAACGTGTATCTTCATGTATGATGAACAAAGTTCAATTTTGAATAAAATTGAAACCTTAATAACCTAACCAAGAGGTCCATGTCTATGGAGGGTTCCGTAACTATGAACTGGCAATGGGTTTTCTTTGAATTTCTTCAAAAGTCATTGTCTGATTTCGCTCAAAATAGTTTTCCTAAACAGTTTTTAGCATGATCTATCAGCATGGAAACTTACAAGTTTCTATCTTCTATAGTTTAGAAATACCAGGGGGGGACTAACTTATATACCACTTTGGGAACCTATTTTTCGAAAATTTCGGAAAAAAAAACTTTATAAAAAAGTCATGTATCAAACCATGCCTTTATTTTAAAAGACCTATTTATTTAACGATACCCCACACGATGATGTAGAATGAGAAAATACTTTTCATTCCCACTTCACATGTATGGAGAGCCACCCCAAAAATATAAAAATATTATTATTTTATGATTCCAAAACTAACAAACTATAATAGTCTATAACTATAGCAAATTTCATCCATTTACATTCATAATTACGGACGCTAGAAGCGCGGATAGACAGACAAACCGACGGACAGGTCGAAACTGTAAGGGTTCGTTATGTATTACGGAACCTTAAAAATGCAGAGCTACGTCGCATCGCGTCTCGCTGTGAACTGACGCTTACTACTTGCTTACTTTTGGACCCGACAAGTTTGTCGCGCCGCTTCTGTGTTTATGATTTGCATGTGTTTTAGTTGTGTCCGTTGGTGTTAATAATGGCTAAGCGGTGCCTTAACGCATGTCTGTTTGTAGACAGTTCGGCGCGGCGAGCCAGTACCCGGGCCGCGTGGAAACAGAGTCAGTGCGTCGCCAGTGGTCTCAGCCACCCTCCCCCCAGGTAGTGCCCATTGGTACTTAGCTAGATCACCTAGGAGTGTGTCCTTTGACCTAGAAACGCTGTCGACATAAACGATATTCTAGAGAGCTGATTTTTTCGACGGGCTGGTAGATAGGAATGTTCTTTTTTGACTGGATTTTATAGAGTTTTCGGCATCGAAACTTTCCCGCGGCAGGACAACCCAAAGGAGTATGGAAACAGCCGAACAAGACCGACGATTCACGAAGCACAAAATTTCCACTCTATATTTCTACTTCTAAGTTACAACTTACAACACTGAATAGATATTGACAATTTACATTATACTATTTCATTACTCATTCGGATTGCCCTGCCCCGAGGTAGTTTTTGATGCGGAAAACGCTTTTGCCTTTTAGACACAGCAAGATACTCAATAATAAAACAGATAATCACCACAGATACTTTAAAAGGCACATAAATGAGCTATGACATAGATGTGGCAAATAGATGTGGTTCACGACAGTGAAAAATAATTAGCTAGAAAGAGTGAACGAAACAAATTAAGTCCCTAGAGCCAACAACCATTAAAATATTTACCAAGATTTGAGTAGGTAGCTGAAAAGAGAGAATACTTTTATTATATTTACACGGGCGACAAAAGCCGCACGATTTCTGACGTAAGGCGAAAAACTTAGAGACAATTCCACCATAAATTTTACCAACAACCAATGAAGATAAGATTGGATGCTGGAATTAGGAATGAAACTGCCAAAGTAGAGGTACCAACGTAGTATAATTGGCAAAGTAGGAATAGGGGTAAGGCTGTTTGTCTACGCCACCGTCAAAGGAACCTCACCGAGAAAGACATGACGGCGCCGAAGTAGCGATAGGTATATATATGTCACCGTAAAATTGTACAAATCGTTAGATTGTAATATTACTAGAGATATTATAATATGGCGACAGATTGTCAAATAAAAATTTCTCCTTACATTGTACGCATTATTTTTAGTTACAATTATTATTATGAAAAAGCAAACAAATATGGCGGCGCGGGGCACTTGTCATTTAACCAATCGGCACGGTAAATATAACAATATAACAATATAACGAAAAGTAACGTGTACAATTATAAGGAGAAATTTTTATTTGACAATCTGTCGACTTATTATAATATCTCTAGTAATATTATAATCTAACGGTTTTTATAATTTTACGTTGACATATACATTTCGTTCTCGTTGACGTCCCGTTGACGGTGGCGGTGGACATACAGCGTAACATGCTTATTAAAATCAAAGTTTAAGGTGGTTCGTTTCCTATAGAAAAAAACAATGGACATTATTTAGGTAATTTCATACTATTACTACATAAATTTATATGCACATCTATTTATTCTGCAATACAATTGTCGCAAAATATATTTAAAATACTTTATTTCACACAGAAGTCACATTTTTATTGAATTTTCGACAAAAGTGACATTTGTAACTTATGTCACTTTTTGTCGAAAATTCAATAAATATGTGACTTCTGTGTGAAATAAAGTATTTTAAATATATTTTGCGACAATTCGGCTGTCCCATTTCAAAACCTAGTAACGGGTCTAAAGGAAATTTTACAGGAGAGCGCGTAAACGAAAAAATGGCCAGCCATTGAAAAGTTTTCATATTAATTAAAAAAAAATCTATTGATTGCATAAAGCACTAGATGCTTTACAAGATGTGTTACTCATATTTTTATATTTATGTAAATTACATATTTTAAACCCCTTACTAACTTTGAAAACTGACAGGTGATTTAAAAGACCATGTAAAAACCTGATTCAAAACATAGTATGAGCACTTGCTAGGTTTTGATATGGTTTTTGGTATGATGTATTTTTAATTCCCAAAAATTAAATTCTAGTAAGTAAGATTCTCTTCTTCCTCTTATCTAGTCATTTTCCATTATTATGACTATTAACTGTTATATGATTTGGCGAAGTTTTACAGCGGCCTGACCTCTTTTATTTGGCTATACTAAGGATATGTAATTAAAATCATATTTAAATTTTAACAAAAGTTTATTGAGTAAAAAAGAGTTACAAATTTAAAAGAGATGTTCAAGAAATGTATGAGGCCTGGGCCAGCCCTACGTACAGTATATGTAAATAAAGCTACATAATATAGTAACCGTTTCCTATTCTTTATTTTGTTTAATTTCACTTCGTTTTCATGTACATTTAAATTAACTTCGTCAAGGAGAGCAACACAAAGTAAAATAAAACATGGCGGATCAGATCAGAATTAACTAAAGAATGTCATTTTGTCAATGACATGACTTTTGACAAAGAAAGACGTATGACATTCACGACGACGTCTCTTCGTAAAACTGTCTACTTCGTCAAAAGTCAAGTCAAAACAACTGTCATTGCCGCCCTAAAAATAGTGTTCTCGCAATAAAAAACTCTTCAAATAATCATTTTTGTACGCATGTACCCTTCTTCAAATATTTTTTTCCGTATTTTTATGATATTCTCATATTTTTTTCCTATTTACCTATGTAGTGTACATAGAACTGGCCCAAAACCTTACCTTAGCCGCGTGTCGCCCGTAATGCTATCTACAGACACACGAATTTGGTACGGAGCGTACAGCGAACCATATTCGGAGACCAAATTCGGTGTCGCTACACACGCACGGATTTGGTACGGTGCAGTGGAGCAAAACGCTCGACACTCGTGTTTTCGATTTTATGCTCTATTACATTAGCACAGAGTTCTATTTACAGTGCGGTTTTTAAACGACGACGATGATTCCCGCAATTCATTGATAACGGGCAGTGATACCAACACTTTAAAAATATTTCTCCCCAAATTTTACCCCTGATTACTTATACCATTGACAGGTCTAAGAGATAATAAGCTAGAAAGAAAGGTTATGTGTTTAACATAAAGAGGTACGCGTGAATAAACATAAAACTAACTTGTCTTAATCTGATTTCACTCCCAATACATTTTCATATCCCTGGCTATATACACACATTAAAATAATTTTTATTATTACATACAAATTGATTCATAAGGAGTAAACTCTAAACATCCCTTCCCCTAGTAAACCCCCGTACATATTTTCCCTAATTTTCGAGGGTACATCCCTAAGTTGGCAACACTGATACCGTTGTACGGCCCAACCACCGGACTGCTCTACACACGCACGGATATGGTACGGAGCGTACCAGATCCGATGCGGACAACGGTGAACTCTTCGCCTTCTTCTTATGTTCGCCGGACTGCCCTACACACGCTCGGATCTGGTACGGAGCGTACCAGATCCGCTGTACGCTCCGTACCAAATTCGTGTGTCTGTAGACACCATAACTGAACTGAGACCAGCTGCAGCAGCTGAAAGCGTGCCGCCTCTTGTTGTGACTTGCTGTGTCCCTTTCTAACACATCGCATACGTCCTTGATTTTCAAAACACAGTAAGGCGCATCGACCACATGAATACCTAGTAAGTCGCAAAGAGTTACTGGGTTTTGAAGTGGTTAATGTAACTTACTAGATTTTGAAGTGGTCAGGGGCCTGTGAATAGTGTACTTACTAGGTATGGACTGTTATAAATCTCCTATTTTTTGTGAGATACCAACGCTGGTGTTTTTGTATATTGTAAGGAGAATAAAGGCAGACATGATTTTGTAGTAAGATGATTTTTTTAATAAATGTCCCTTACTAGGTTTTGAAATGGGACAGCCGAATTGTATTGCAGAATAAATAGATGTGCATATAAATTTATGTAGTAATAGTATGAAATTACCTAAAATATAATGTCCATTGTTTTTTTGTATAGGAAACGAACCACCTTAAAACAAATCTCTTGATACTTTGGAATTTTAACGCGCTATAAAATACGTCTACCGTTTTCGTTATATTTAAGTGGCACCCTCTGTGGCTTTGCGTAATATAATCCATAATCTTTTACCCCCCTACTAATAAAAATATTTACGCAATGGATAAGCTATACAATGTTTCATCTTGTTGCATTGGAAAAGTAGCTTGACAGACAAGGACGAAACGTTGTATACCTTATCCATTTTTTGTGTAAATATTTTTATTAGTATCGGAAATTAAAGGAAATGTTAAAGTAAAAGTATGCTCAGATCAAATAAAAAACCTAGTATGTACCCAAGATGAACTCGAACAGACATAAACCTTCTATCTGAATCTAAATTATATTCATTTATTTTAGTCCTACCTTCCAACCTGAAAATCAATCAAATCCTAATCATTCATTGGCACATCAACTGCTTATGCGAGGCTCTAAAATCACTTAAAATTGTTTGCTTAATAATATTATGTCTATAAAATGGTACATAAATATAATATGCGCTTCGTATTATTGTGAGCATTGATCTTCACATCACCGTGATTTCAAATTGGCATAAAAATCATTTTAATTGGCGTAGTCGCTTTGAAGCGAAGTACGGTGTTACACAACGAAGATATAAGTTAATAGCGTTATAGTCAAAGATAACTTTATATTGTACAACTTCACAAATTTTATTTATCCGTATCCAACAGACACCAACTGAATCGACTGACGAACGGCCGGACCACATCTGAACGTCACGACGTAGTCAACGTAAGGGTCAAATCAAAGCGAAACGGCAGCAAAGTGGCAAGCAGCATTTCTGTCATATAATTTAAACCTTTATTTTCATTGCCATAATATATATTATCACTAGAGAAACAGAAAAGATCATGCTGCCCCTAGCGACTATCAGTGGCTGTGAGCGGCGGTGATTGTCTCAAGTGAAACTGTGTCTTACAGCAATGAAGAAAAAGTTTAAAATTATATGACAGCTATGCTGCTAGCCGCTGCGCTGCCGTTTCGGTGTTAATTGACCCTAAAACGACGAGGTGTCGTGGCACGGCACGCTGACATAACGCGTATTCACTACACAAAAAAAATACACGTTTTATATGACATCAGTCATACACTGCACATATGCGCCAACTTGAAATTCGAACTCATACAATGAGACGTGTATCTTCTTATATAATGAATAAAGTTCAATTTTCAATAGCTGTCTTAAAAATGCACCGCTCTATCACGTATCGTTTCGTTTCGGTGCGAGTTTTCCTTGACTCTAAGTTCGCTTCACGTAAAAATGCACGTCGCGACTAGGGTTACCATCCGGACCGGAATCCGCCCGGATTTCATTCGAGACCGAATTTTTAATCATGTCAATAAATAGTCAATGATAAACATTGCCAATCATCTACTGACAATGCTTGAAAATTAAATTTAAAAGAAAGGTGCGTGTCTTTAACTAGCGATAACGTTAATGTTAATTTTGGAGGTGCTGCTAGAAATGTGGGTAACAATGTGATCACACATTTGAATAACAACTTCGATTAATAAATTGTTGTTGTCAGTTGTCCAGCTCATATTTTACAAGACCGGGCTTCTTAACTGAAATCAGGATTTTTTAACACTTGCTTTTCGATTTTAAGCTCCAGGACCTCTAGTCAAGATGCATTCGATAATTTCGACGGCGAACTTCGAGATCAAAAATGTATGGGATTTGACATAAGTTATCGTTAAGTGACATGTCGCTGGCGATGCCTCATGTCAAATCCCATACATTTTTGTTTTCGAACTTCGCAGTCGAAAATATCGAACGCACCTTGACTAAAGCCTCTGGTAACCCTAGTTGTAACGCCAAATCGTTACTCATCGCCGTGACGTGAAAACTTCTCCGTACCAGAGAATTCAAATAGCAGCTGCGTTCTAAATATAAAAAGAGAAGAATTATTATAAACGAATTTCGTGCCTTACCGTATACTCGGTTACACAGCGTACCACGACACGGCACCGTTGTACGTTGACGACGCGACGTCATGACATGGAGATGTGGGCAGGCTCAACCTTTGATATTAAAGTAGCAATTTTGCAAATTGTATTGTAATTTTCCTTGAGTAAAATATATTGTGTAGTTAACATAGAACTCGACTGACTAGAGACTACTAACTATTATTATTATTATTATCTATGCAATGTCTTTGAATAATTATTATCACAAAAAAAATGTTCATGGAATAGTGAACTCAACTCAATTTGTTTTACAATAAATATGCCTCGTACATGGTGCATGGTACTGAACCACAGACTGTCTCTAGGCCGAGTTCCGCCCTCAGTCAGTCCATATCGGCCTCCAGTGGCAGCATCAGCAGCATCTCCGCCGCCAGCTCTCTCGGCTCGGCACGGGGCCGACCGCTCGCCGCCCGCACATGTAAGCCGCCGGACATGCAGATTACATACAGACAAACCTGCATGCAGTACTATCCACGAATACTTACATACCATTAAAACCTGTGAAACCAATAAGTTGAAAAATAAGTCTGCTGCCATTTCAGATTTATGACGTCATAAGTCTGTGACATCTAGACGATCAAGACGCTTATAATATTATGAATAGAATTAATTTGCAAAATTGTTGTAAACTCCCTTTTATTAGATGCTTTGCCTCAACACATTAAACATACGACAATGCATTATTTATCACGCTAAATCGCCTATTATACACCAAGCAGATATTGTTATTAGGTATATCCGAGTATGATATATAATGTTCATAAAATCACTCCACATTCACAATCTACAGCCTGTCCTACAGTATGACCTTTGGCTGACGGCCGTCGTGGTAATAGATAATAATTAATTAATTTTAATGTTTCATCCAAACCTTTACGGTATAAATTGTCCTAATATATCTACGAATCCAAGATGGAGCTTATGGTATAGCTTCTGGTTTGTCGTGCAGGTTCTCTCATCAGTCAGGGGCGGCCCATATCGTCCGCAGTCGCCGCGCGGCCCGCTGCCCGCGCCGGCGCGCTCGCGGCAGGCGACGTCGCCCGCTTCACCCAGTAGCAGCAGCGGCAGCCACAGCCCCGCCGACACCATCAAGCACGGCGGCTCCGTCTCCTCCATCCTACGCCAGCCCGAGCGCGCCTCGCCTCGCGCCTCCCCGCGCTCCTCGCCCCGCGCCTCGCCGCGCGACTCCCCGCGCACGCCCCGCGACACGCCGCGCGACCTCACGCCGCGCGACCTCACGCCGCGCGACACGCCCCGCGACAGCGCGCGCGACTCGCCGCGCGGCATCCCGGGCACGTCGGCCGGCCTGGCGGTCACGCTCAACAACGGCGGGCTCAGCCCCCGCTACAGCTCCACCAACCCCTTCCTGCAGCAGTACGACGCCGAGGCGGAGGCGGAGGCCTGGCGCGCCGCCGACATATTCTCATCCACGCACGCATAGTGCATGTAGCGAATTGAGATTTTCTAGTCAATTTTTTTAGAATCGAGGACGATTCCGCTGTATATTATGTTGTTTATCGAGCGCGGTGCGCGCTCGGACGTTTGTTATATATAGAGCGAGTTACGATGTATATTGCTGTGAGAATGGTTACCTTCCGCCGCCGCCGCCCCGGCCGCCCATAGTATATTGTATTATTGTATATAACGGCGGGCGGGCGGCGGCGGCGCGCACATCGTCCCACATATCAGGCGCGCGGGCGGCGCGCGGGGGCGGCGCGACGTGCGGCGTGCGGCGCCCGCGGGCTCCGCTCGGGTAGGGAGAGTGTATCATAGACCAGACGTGCGGAATGTCTTGAGACTGAGGCCATATCAGAGTCGCTCGTACGTGCAGACGTGTAGGCTCGCCGGGGTCCGTCGTAGAACGAGCGATTACGTTCATTTCAAATTTAGCATTCGCAGACTGTTGAGAGTTAACCGTTATATTCCTTGTTCATTAATTATTATTACATATTATAATGTTACCGTACGAGATAAAATAGTATTTAGTGCGTTCGCGTGTCGCTGATTCTATGGGGGAAGGGTAGTTTGGTCTTTGAGAGGTCGCAATCTCAAGATCGGAGGTGTTATTTACGAATTTCAACACTTACTCGTATAAATCGATATATTATTCGTAGAGTATATTTGTAAGTCGAAAAGTAATTATTATATTAAATTAATCATTGTACTGCATCGAGTCGACGTTGGAAATTATATAGGAGATTCCAATATTTAGGGTGAGGAGGGGCGGGAGGGGGATATCACATTAAAATACTTAATCTTTCTGGACTTTCTGTAAAGCACATTGAAATTCGCAAATAAAATCTCGGTTCATATAACTAGCGTCTGCTAGACATATAAGGGTGGTAGAAATTGACCAATGACAGCACTGACCGACCCTCACTGCCATGATTGGTCCATTTTATATAGAGAACATAATATTGTAATTGTAAACAGGAGATAATCTTTTTGACTGCGATCTTAAACTGTTTGACTTTATACCGTTTTTCATGTTCCTTGAAACTCTGATAAGTCAAAGTCTGTTTCTCTTCTGACTGATATTGATTAGTCTACAAAGTAGGAAAAACTTGTACCGAGCATTTAATTTATAGCAAGAATCTATTTCTATTCTTCTATTATATTTTGAATTTTTTAATTAAAAAAAAACCTATAGATAATTAAGTTATACTTTTTGAATATTTTACTTAGTATACAGCTCTGTTATTGAATTTGAAATTTAACGCCCCCTTGGAGATTACCATATTTCTGTTACTTAGGTAAATGGCTCTGCCAAACATGAGGGTACTTTGCAAACTAAAAAATTCAATAGCAGAGCAGCTTCAAATCGAATTCTTTTTATAGTTGTTTTCCAAATCGACTAAAATCAACATCGCTTTCAAAACGATTTCAACGTACACTTAATTATATGTCTGTCGGAGGCTGTTTGGTTACAAATAGCTTTTGAGCAACACTTCAAGACGAAGTTTTGTTACTGCCGGGTCTCTGCCACAAGCTCTGTGTCGTAAGACAAAAAAAAAATTTTGACATTTATGCCTTAACCATTGCGTAATTGATAAAATATTTGCAGAAACGCGCAATGTTTAGCGCGCTAATGTCAAGATGATAATGTCTAATGTCTTGCTAACTCGAGCTAAGGTATGGCCCCTGTTTATTAAAATAGTATTGCACAAAGAACACGACTGAAACGGGACACAATGTTTTGATACTTTACTGTTTTACCTACTTCTTGTTTGTATAGAAATTGTGTTTGAGCCTCGCCTTTTATATAAATAAGATGTTCGGTCATGAATTCCTATTAACGAATTATTATTTAACTGGCAACACTTGCCATCATTGTTGATATTTTATTACATTTTGAACGTGCTTCTGAGACAAATATTAAGAGAAAATTGTATTTAATTGTAGATTTATTAGTGAAATGAGGTCTTCATAGAGTGTAGAGAATTCATGCACGAATATTTTTTCGGACGTGAACTCACTGCTTCTAAAGGCGGTAAATATCGATTTTCATTTTCACAATAAAATGTTTCATTTTAATTTTTAATAATAGAGTAGGATGTAAAATATTTTTTTTTTATATTCTGAATTATTGAGGTATTTTTACTTGATAAAATATGTATAGAAATATAAAATTTTATGTGCAGTTTTGTTATTAGGTGCATTTCAAAGCCACAAAAAAGTTGGAATATTTTTTACTTAATTAGTGTAAAAACCTACATAATTAATTTACTTACATTAAATACAAAAACATTAATTACGGTAATTATAAACTGTATTACGGTTATTACGTACGCATTAATTATAAACTGTAAAAATTAAGTATGTAGGTTTTTACACTAATCAGGTAAAAAATATTCCAACTTTTTTGTAACTTTGAAATGCACCTAATTACAAAACTGCACATAAAATTTTATATTTTTTCACATTTATCTAACTAAATATTTTATATGCAATAAAAAAAATTCGTCAACTACGGTATTCATCTATATATTTTAATCTATATGTTTAGGTGCTATTGATTTTTCAAAGAATTTTGTACTGCTTAAAACTTTAAACCTGATTATTTTCCTTATTATTCATCTTCGCCAGTGAGTTCGCGTCCCCACAATACGATCTCTTCTGGTTTGAAGTCGATGACAATATGAGTTTAGATTTAAAGGTACGATATACATATAATATTGACAATGTTGTATGTTTATAACTTTATAAGCTCCACACGAATTCCGTTTGCGCTTCGAGGTATATAAAGGTGTATGGGCTTAAAGTTGTTCGTGTGGGTTCCTCTGCTCTGTATAGTCGGGCCCGTTTCTCTTTTATACGGTAAGTGTTTAATCGCTCAAAGACATGGTTTATACTAAATCAGCTTGAGGCCATCACGGTTCCATAGAATTACTATTTCACTTTATGGGGCCTTTTCATTCCATCTGTTTTAAGATAGTTCGACGTTTGATAATAAGATTTAACGTATTCCTACTCTTAATAAATTTAATCACATTGTTTGGAACGTTCGATGTATTTCGCGCATTTTTATATCGAGTATTATGTACTCGTTTGTGTGTGATCATAGGGTGGAAAATGTTTTTGATAATATTGATTGTTATTAGAAAAACATTTTTACATGACGAATAATACAGCTTAAGGTAAAAAGATTGAAAATGTAAGAAGGCTATTGAAAAGCTGGCATGATTTTTTTTTCATGTCAGAAAAGAATGCATCCAGTACGCTGATGTACACAAATGGGCCACCCCATAGTGATTTTTGGGACTTATACCCTTTACACTTGTTATTCTATTCAATTTATTAAAGAGACAATAACCTCTACAAACTGTTTTGATACATTATACATCACGTTCTTACCGATTTAAGTCTCGATTGATCATGCACAAACGATTTTAAGCCTCTGGGACTATAATCTTATGATGTAATGTTGTCCGATGGTACATAGCAGGTAGATGTAAATACGACTTGAAGTGTCGCTCGACAGTAGTGGCCTGTAGTGTAGTGACTACGCACGGCTTCTGTTGGCTTGCGAGTGCGTTCCTGAGAGGCAACCTGGCCCCTTTGTATAGTTATATGTTGTGAGATCAATCATATGATAGAAGTAAATATTCCCGTTCCGTTTCTCGAATAACATATATGATGATATTATGTTGATGTTAATTTAAATACATATATAAATTGCATAATTATAAATCTACAAAATATATCCAAAATTATATATCATCCTTGTTGTGTATTTTATTCCATTGTATGATTGATTATAGTTAGTAGAAATTGTTTAGGATATAAACACAGAATAATGAAATTATGAATTAGCGTCAGGTGTCACCGAGACGCGACGCTACGCGTACCTTTTAAGATAGTAGTTGAAAATTGAACCTTATTTACTACTCAAATAGATACACGTTTCATTGCAAGAGTTCTAATGAGGACTGTCGTTTTTTGTCTCACCGATGGCGCACTGTAGAGTGAGGTCCTAAAGTACGGCTGTGAAAGTTTGTTTTTACGGACGCCAAAACAAAAATTTTCTTTAAATCATATTTAATAAAATAGAACACGTATGGCCTCGCCATAGCGTAAATGTATAGCCTCACCACAGTGTTATGCAGTCCATTTTTGCTTGAGAAAAGGCAGATTTTTTTTCTTAGCTCCGCTTTTAAAGCACTTACATTCATTTATTCTGTAATTTTGCCACAATTAATATAACGTACTACTAAATATTCGCAACTGTTAATATAAATAGAAATAAGCCGCGTAGCCAAGCCGCAAACAGTAACATTTGACATTCTGACGAACTCACGCTACACAAGCGGCGAATCCATACGCGATAGCTCTAATTGCGAGCTTGCAATAAAATATCAATTTTGTATGTAGTGAATAAGGTTTAATTTTGAATCACCATCTTGAAAAGTATGCCTCGCGTCGCATTTTGGTGTAAGCTGGCCCTTAGAGTTGTATCAATACCAGGCAATAGACAGATGGTGCCAAATAGTCCTTCCTTTGGTGTTCATCTCCTAGTGTACCTACTACCTAATGTTGTCCCCACCGCTGCTAAATATCTATCTCCCATACACTTATACATTGTCAAGGCAAGTAATACTAAATCGAAAAGGCCTATCATAATTATTAAAAAGATATCTAACCCTCTATTTATAAATAGATAAATGATAGATTAGAAATGTAGAGTCATAAATATTATTACGAATATTTTATGTGATTATTAAATGGTTTTCAAATAAATTATAATAATTATTATTATTCTCTTGTTACATTTTAAGATCTAAAAACGAAATCTATTTAGCTCCCTAAAATGTCTATGATCCTCCGATTTAAGTAGATACAATTTATAAAAAATGCATAACATATTATAATATAACCCAATATATTATATGTAAATCTTGACATATCTTGGCAGTTTACAGGGTAAATTTTAAGCTGCCAATGGTATTACTTGCCCACATAGATCAATTTGTTTGGCGATTGTAAATAATTTATGTATGTTTGTATGTTAAATGTTTATGGCCAGTCCTCTCAGGGTCGTGTTCGGTTTTGCGTTGCGGGGGAGCCCTCAGAAATCAGTATTTCGACATTTGGTAAAGTAGTGTTACTACATGTACTGAAGTAAACGCCGCTCGCTGTACGGGCGGCTAAGACACAGACGAAATAAAATAATACAACGTTCGTATGGTTTTTTATTACCCAACCTCCCATTTATAAATTAAAGTAATATCTATGGCTTCCAAAACACGTCAATCTGATCCTACAGCCTCCGTGGTCTAGTGGTTCGAGCATTGGCTCTCGACTCGGAGGTCGTGGGTTCGATTCCCACATTGGAACAACAAAAAATGTTGTTTCCAAGTTTGGTAGGACAATGCAGGCTGATCACCCGATTGTCTGACAAGAAAGATGATCCATGCGTCGGATGGGCATGTAAAAAGTCGGCCCTGCGCCTGATCTCTCGTCAGTCATGTCGGTTATCCGTCCCACTGGATTATGATAGTAAAGGAAGGGAGAGTGCTCTTGTGTACTGCGCACACACTTGGGCACTATAAAATTACTCCTGCGTTACTGGCCTGGTTTCAATAAAACCGGCCACCATCACCGAGATCGGTGCGGGGAGTTATTAATCTGGTCCTGTACTAACTATCCGAAGCACTTGTATCATAGGTAAAGGTCACCGGAAATATTATATTTAATTAGACTATAAGTACCTAGATAACCAAGCTTTGCTCGAAGTTCTGATAAAAAAAAATTAAAAAAAACCACAATTCACAAAAATATTTATCTGACCGGGATTAGAACCCACCACATTTCGAATTATCGAACATAGCAAAAATTATAATTCATATACATACCAAACTGCCAATCGGACTTACATAATAGAGTCGAAGTTTTTGATTGTTGCACGACGATCGACGAATCAAAAAAAAAAACATACATAGCTTAAAAATGCGCAGTTTTCCAAGGAATAAGAATTAAGATCTAGCTCAATCAATTTTTCCCTCCCAAAACTCCCTGCGTACAATATTTCATGGTAATGTAATACTAACAGTCGTTGCTGAGATTCCGAAGCCAAACCGCTGTCGAAGATTGTCGAGCCATGATAATATCATGCTATGGTAAATTCTTTAGGCCCACGGCATACTTTTTGTAGGACTGATAATCGGGCAGCTCTTTCCTCCGATTCTTATGAGATGTTGGTCCATGGTTGGTGATAAATAGTACAACCATGCACAAAATAACATATAAGTACAAAATAAGCAATGACCATATACACAAAACAGACTTTCAAAGTAAAAATGCACAAAAAATTATAGCTTCTATTAGGTATTGTAAATAAGATAATGATGATAATTACTGTTAGTTATTTCAGCTTGCAGTTCTTTAAACAATGCCGAAATTTCCAAACGCGTATCTCTAAAGACTGACGCTCTTATTCATAAAAACTTATAGAACACCTAAAGTGTTCTATAAGATCACTATAAGAAGATTGGCAAAAAATTGTATTCATAACAGCATTATATCAACAAAGAGTTCTATAAACCTATCATAAAGTTATAGAGGCCAGGACCCTACTTTAACAGTACTTTATGCAAAGACTATAAGATACAAGATGGCCAAACTCTTAACAGCTGATTACTAAAAAACTGACATTTGACACAAATAATATATTGTCAATGTTATTTTGTAAACAAAATAATTATTTCTGATTTTATAAAATAATGTAAGCTTCACACATCTTTGATGTCATTGAACAACTAGAAATACGCGTCGAAGAAAAGTGTACAGAAGTAGGGTTGATCCGTTTTCTTTGGACGTCCGTCCTTACTATGGTCCAAATTCCAATTTTAGGTGTATCAGTACTAACCTTATCTTCCTCCAACCAGTTTTCACTTCTCTGCCTTTTAACAGTCAAGATCAATTGCAATGCCATTAAAACTACTTTTATAATAATGTTAGGTACTACAAAAATAAATTCAAATAGATATACGATAAATTGATCGTTGACAACAGTTGACAACTTGAAAGTATTTGACGTTCCGTATTGCGTAGACAACAAATTATTGTAGTTTTATACATATTCTCTATGATCGATTCAATATGTTCGTCCAACTTGTTAGCCAACTTCCTAATAATGGCAACATTTTTGCTTAAAGACAATTGTTAGTTATAGAAGGTTTATAGAACTGTTATGAATAGACAATAATTTTATCGAACGTTATTAAGCCTATCGAGCATTTTAACTATTATCCGTTATAAACGTTTTATAAGCTTTTTTTATGAATGAGACCGTTAGTTCTTACTAGTACTGTGTCCTGTGATTTAAGGCAATAAGCTCGCGCTAGACTTACATAAAGACATCCAGCTACCCTGTAAACTTGTAAGCTCTTTTTAGTAATGTCAATAATCCATACTAATAGGTATTATAAATGGGAAAGTGTGTATGTTTGTCCGTCTTTTACGCCAAAACCACTGTACCTATTTAAATGAAATTCGGTACACAGATGGTCTAGAGCCTAAGAAAGGACAGGCTACTTTTTATCGCGGGGAGATGTACGGTTCCCGTGGGATACTTTATTTACAGTTTCACGTGAAAACTACTAAACCGATTATTATGAAATTTGGCACAGATATAAAGTAGACCACGCGAAAGGACATAGGCTACTTTTTATCACGGGATATATACGGTTCCCGTGGGTTAGGTACTGTACTTAGGCGGGCTGAGTCGCGGGCATCAGCTAGTAGTTTATATTAGCTGGTGATCGAGAGGTCGCTACTAATTATAATAATAATTATTGATGTTCATATCCGCAATGCCAGAGGCGAATCAGGTGCGATACCGATCTTTACAACAGCAAAGTATGTTGGGTGCAAAAGTTTTCGTATAACCGATATAGGTACTCAGACCTACGACCTTGGGTCTTTGTAACATTCCAAAATATGTTACCTTCGTTTACAATTTAGAAGTATTTCAATATAAACGTGAGTTATTCGCAGGTACAGTCGTAAACTGAAAGTATATTACGTTCTCTCATACCCTCTGCAGCGCCCCAATCGTATTATGTTATATAGTACTTTAGCGCCCCTACCCCCCCCCGCGCCTCAAAAATAATCTGCCGGTCAGCGCTAAAATGCCGATTTCGACGGAAATTTGTATGAATGCACTAGCTTATATTAGTATATTCGGAATCCTCATTAAATTTGCTTTAATAAATATATAATATAAACTGAAAAATTAACAAGTGTAATTATTTAGAACGTCCTAATCGCACAAGTATGTAAAATTCCGCCTGTTGTTGTCGAAAAAAGCATTTAAAAATCAATTTAAGACGCTAGAAACATTTTAAAGAGACTAATGATATTAATAACGAGTTACTTTATTATTATAAATTAGTCAAAATATCCGCTGCTTCAGGAAATTACAAAAAAAAAATATTTAAAGAGAATGCGTTATTTCGAAAATAATCATTGCAAAACGTGTGAGTTCAAAAGCCTTTTTGGACCTGATTATCCAAAAAAAATATATATTTTGTGGACTCAAATTAAACCTTCTCTAATATAGAGTTGCTTTTTAAAGAAATTATGTATATTATGGGGTCCCATAATTAAAAATCTTAGAAAACAAAAAAAAATACGCCAAAAATACCACTCTTACATAAAAAGCTAATAAAAGTTTAAGAGTTTGGTGTTTTTACATATGAGCTATTTTGTCAAAAACTACACTAAATATAGAACCAAAATAAATGAACACACATTTATTAAGTTTTTCTAGAGTTATTAAAATTAATTTGGAAAGTTGACTAAATTTCCCAGTTTTGTGGAAATTTACGAACAAAAAATATATGGAGTCGTCTTTCCTCTAATATTTTAAAATGTTTTGTAAGGCATAAAAAATAACTTAATTGACTATTTTACATAAAAATATTAGCACTTAGTATATAGATTTGGATAAAAGCATTTATTTTATTTATTTATAGCTATATCTATCATACAGTTTTTATATTTTTTTTGACGAAAATAAAAAAAATAGTTGTATGTAGTAAATGAAACAATAGCGAAGTAAATGTAACCGAATTTTAATATATAATTGAATGTATAATTTAGTCTATAATGTGAATAAATAAAACAAAAAAAAAATTTTAGGTGACTCCACGAGTCATGTTCATTAAAAATTTGTATTTTCGACGCCATCTTGTTTTTAAAATGCGGGGCGCCCGGCCACCGTACAACGGTCGATTTCAAACGTTGTTTTATTATTTTTATTTTCTAATTTTATTAAAGCACTAACTAGTTCTTTTGTTATAGTAAAACGATAGTTAACAATATTTTCTATTATTGAAAGTTAAATAATAACAGAAATATTCATAGCTTATTAAGAAAAAAAACCGTTTTTGTAACGGTTTTTTCTTGAGTTGGTTTATGGACGCATTATGGACGCAACTAAATAATAAAAAACAAATTCTAAAAGCAAAACTATGACGAAAATTTATGTTATATTCATTTTAGATAACATTAGCTACTCACCAAAAATATTCTTAACAAAGTTGCACTTCACAACACACTGTAATCCTGCACTGAAGTGAACTAAACAAATAATGAAATTCGACACCACTTGAGTTGATTTCAAGTGGCTATTGGTTTTGTTACTTGTCAAGATTGTATATGGGTGGGGCATAGATTTGTCGTCCTTTTCATTAGCTTCAATATGTTATACGATAAAAAGGGACAAACATTGTTTTCGCACTTAATGTTGCTGTTTTTCGTGCCTACTACTCAACGACCGTACAACGGTGGCCGGGCGCTTGAAGGGGGCAAAATGAAAAACCATACAACGGTGACGGGACGCTCCAGAGGATACGGGAATTTATGCAGAACTCTATCTGGCTCGCTTCCAACCGTATTGCTGAGTTCACCACATTACTTATAGTAATTGGAATATATACTTACGTAGGTATCAAAAAGCGAATTGGTCTACCAGCCATCCTTTTTACGTAGGTACGTATCTACGTATTAAAAAGCGTCTACTAGCCATCCTTTCAACTTATTAATGTACTTACGTACATTTAACTATTTTTTTGATACTCGATGTTATTAAAATTTACATTGTTTTAGGTAATATTAAAACTTTTGTTTAAAATAATTATGTAAACTTTAAATAGGAAAGTAGAATTGGCGTCTGATAGTATCATACTTTTTCTATTATTTAAACTAAACATTGTGGTGTATCGTCCAACTTTCCTTCCTCCAAGCCGTTTAATAATATAGTACCTACATATAATAAAACTATTAAAAATTGAAAAAATATGTGATATTGAATTGACTCGTAAATATTATAATTCCTAAACCGCAAGTATCAAACTAAGCTATTCCATAACTTGAGACTGGTTTGTAGAACTGAATTTTAAAATCACGTCGTTCCGTTTGACAACAACATGGCATCGCGTCGCGTCCGTCGCACAGTGTAAGAAAAACGCAATTTTTTTTTTTTTTTTTTTTCAAACTCAAACTCTAAATTTTTATTTCCATATAGGTTATATTATAACACTTATAGAATTGTCCTACATGATGCCTACCACCGGTTCGGAAACTAGCCCGGCGAGAAGAACCGGCGTAAGAAACTCGCACGGGGCCATCTTTTACCAAAAAGATGGAAAATTGTTCTTTTAAAATAAAAAAGGTATATAACAATGTTATGCCTAAAACTACATAACAAGAATACAATATATGTAATTTCGAAGTAGCCTTACAGGGGGCCACCTTATTCCCAAGGTGTGCTATCATTCATAAAATCATTAACTTTATAATAGGCTTTAGCACATAAACGTTCTTTAACTACTTTTTTAAATTTATTGATTGAAAAAATTTGAACGCGTTCTGGGATCTTATTGTATAGGCGTATACATTGGCCTTTAAACGAGTTCTTTACTTTACTAAGTCTAGTCACTGGTACATCAAGCTTATGCTTATTTCGAGTATTTCTATTGTGGTTGTCGCTTTTCTTTTTGAATTGGCTTAAATTTTTTTTAACATATAATACATTTTCTAGAACATACTGAGAAGCTACAGTTAAGATTCCAGTTTCTTTAAACTTCTCTCTTAATGAAGTGTTGGGGGCCAGCTTGTAGATTGCCCGAACAGCTCGCTTCTGCAGCACAAATATAGTATTTATATCTGCAGCATTTCCCCACAGTAGAATGCCATAGGACATTATACTGTGGAAGTAACTAAAGTATACAAGCCTTGCTGTGTTTTCATCTGTAAATTGTCTAATCTTACTTACTGCAAATGCTGCTGAACTGAGTCTGTCGGCCAACCCAGCAATATGAGGGCCCCACTGGAGTTTTGCGTCTAATGTTATACCTAAAAAGACAGCTGTATCTACTAATTCCATACCTTTGCCATTCAATAGTACATTGGTTTCAGTTTGCCTTACATTCGGCAACGTGAACTTTATACATTTAGTTTTTTTGCTATTTAACAAAAGATTATTAACACTAAACCAGTGTACTATTTTTGAGAGAGCATTATTTACTTCGTCATAGCCTGCGTTTTGGCGATTAATATTAAAAGTAAGTGACGTGTCATCGGCAAATAAGACTATCCCGTTTTTTCCATTAATAAGGTATGGTAGGTCATTTATATAGACCAGAAAAAGGAAGGGTCCTAAAATAGATCCTTGTGGGACCCCCATCTCAATTTTGGTACCTGTGGATCTTTTTCCATTTATCTCAACCCTCTGAGTCCTATTTGATAAATAAGATTTTAATAGGACGAGTGCTGGTCCCCTTACTCCGTAGTGGCATAGTTTCCTGATCAACGTTCTGTGCTGCACGCAATCAAATGCCTTAGAGAGATCGCAAAAGACTCCTAGAGCATCCTGCGACCCCTCCCAAGCATCAAAAATATAAGTAATTAGATCAACGCCTGCATCTGTTGTAGAGCGACCCTTCGTAAAACCAAACTGTTTATCATGTAAAATGTTATTTATATTAAAGTGTGCTAGTAACTGAATAAGTATTATTTTTTCATATATTTTACTTATTGTTGGTAAAATAGATATAGGTCGGAAGTTAGATGGATCCGACCTACTACCAGACTTAAACAGAGGTAAAACTTTACTATGTTTCATTAGATCAGGAAAGACGCCACTTTTTATACAGTCATTAAAAATAATTGCTAAGTAAGGTGCGATAATATCGATTATAGATTTCATAACTTTCATAGAAAGGCCCCATAAATCTGCAGTATTCTTAATATTTAATAAATTAAAAATTTTAATAATGTCTTGGGGTCCTATTTCTTTAAATCTAAATTCGATTTCACACTCTCTTACATTTTCTTTGAGAAGTAATTCAGCATCAGCAGGAGAGGCATCCAAATTTTTGGTGGTTGAAACTGGAATGTCAGCAAAGAATTTCTCAAAAGCAGTTGCAACTTCACTGTCAGATTTAATTAATTTATTATCTATATTCAATTTAAAATCTGTGTTGCGACTGGTGACTCTTCCAGTTTCATTTGCAATAATTTGCCAAGTTGTTTTTATCTTATTTTTCGAATTCTTTATTTTATTTCTAATGTGAAGAGATTTTGCAGTAGAACAGACTTGCTTAAATAGTTTTGAATATAATCTTACATAATTTTTAAATTCTTCACTTTGATTCATTGTTCTTTCATTATAAAGTTCATACAATTTTAATCTACTTTTTAAAATATCTGCTGTTGCCCATTCACTAAATTTACTTTTATTGTTTGTTCTCACTGTCTTAGAGGTGAAAATAGTGTCAAATTTATGTTTAATTAATTTAAACAGATTACTAAACGACATATCCGGGCTACTATGATACTCTAAATGTCCAATATTAGCTATAATTTCACCTCTAAACTTCTCAATACGTTTGACATTTATTGGTATACATGTGTTTCTGTCCTTGTGTAATTGTTTGCAATTATTATCTATAGGGAAACTGGCTCGCTGTCCACAGTGATCAGAGCTTAGTATGTTAATTACTTCTTTATTTAATGGATCTATGTTGGTAAAAATGTTATCAATGCATGTAGCAGAGCTGTCACTGATCCTGGTTGGTTCAAAAAATAAATGAGTTAAGTTATATGATTTTAACAATGAAGTAAATCTAACAGTGGTGGAATTACTTTCTAAAATATTTATATTAAAATCACCACACAATAATATATGTTTGTTAGATATACTTATCTTAGTTAATAATGTTTCCATTATTTTTTCAAATGAATCATATAACCCTAAAGGAGGCCTGTATACGCTAACAATAATAAAGTGTCCCACCTCTATACAGGCTATTTCAGTTGTTCGTTCTGTAGAGAGGCTTACTATGTCTTTACGTTCTTTATATTTTAGATTATTCTTAATTAATATAAGTGAGCCGCCTCTTATGGCTTTTTCTCTGCAGAAAGAACTAGCCAGCTGGTGCATACCAAGATTTAACATAATTTCATTTTTCTTAAACCAATGTTCAGTTATACATAAAATGTCTATATTATTGTTTAAAAACAATTCAATTTCTAATTCTTTACTAGACATACCTTGTATGTTTTGATGCACCAGCGTAAGTTTACATAATTTATTATCTTTACTTAAAATATTATTTTTATGATTACTTATACCTACAATGCTAGAGAATTCCTCTGTTGTCTTACAGGCTAATTTAAATTATTATTATTTGGAACATTTTCCAAGCTATTATAATAAGTCATATTATTATGACTAAACTGCTCAATAGAAGCAGTTGTTGTCTTACTAGCCAAGTACTTGGCTGAGTTAAAATATAAAAAAGTTAATAGCGTACTTGCTATAAGTCGTGTAAAATAAAAGGATAGATAATATCTATCTAATGTCAACTTACATAATTTATAATTTAAAATATTATTTATGTCAATTATATTGATTTTATTGTCATATATTTTATTTAATAATATACAATTATTATTAACAGCAGTATACAATTGGCTGTTATGCTTGTATCTAATTTTGTTTTCCAGTGGCAACCGTTTTATGTAAGGAAATGTGAATAATATAATCTTACTAATATTTTGTAGTTTATTTAGTGCTTCCATATAATATTCTAATTGGTTACTATTCACATTTCCCAGTCTCCCCACTAATATTATTAGCGTTGTATTGGGACAGTGAGTTGCACTTAAAATATTTTCCATTATTTGTGAAAATGTTGCACCCGGCATACAGGTGTTGTACACTGACTGTTCCTCATACAACTTACTCAATTGCACCCCGACTCCCCGACCAAGCTCATCGCTGTATATAGTGACTATGCCCGGACCTGAGGCCGATGGTGCAATCAAATATTCACTATTGGAGGATATAGCATGAGCCTCCACACCTAAATTACAATTATTATTATTATTAGTTGAATTATTTACCAGATGCTGACATAATGAGTTGTGTCTTAATAAAGATTTAACTCTTTCTTCATTATAATAGCTGTCATCCAGGAAAATATTCAACGCAGATATGTGACTAGATATTTCTAATTGGGCCAATTCATATTTTTTTGTTATGGATTTTAAAGTGTCATGTAGATCAGTAATTTCAGTTTGGAGACTGCATACGTCTGCCTCATAGATACATGTGGTATTTTCTAGCTCTTTAATACTGTCTAAGTATTTATTTTCAATTGTGTTTTTTTCTTTTGTCAGCTTGGACAGTTTTAAGATATTTTTTTTGTTTTTAATTAACAATTTACTTGTTTTTTTAATATGTTTATTTACTTTTATGTATTTTTTAAACTTATTTTTACTTTGAAATGTATGGGAGGGCATGGTATTGTCACCGGTCAAGTCAATTACTGGTATATTTTTTGTGACATCTTTTTCAAGAATACTAGGATCCCTCCCAAACATTTCTTGGAACAAGTTTTGAGTTTGTGAGGAATTGTGCTCCTGTATTTGACTTTCCAATACATCAATCTGTGTATGGGCTTCCTCCAGTTTCCGCTTCCAAATACTAGTATTGTTCAGAGCTTCCTCGTACTCGTCCCTGCACCGGTCAAAGCTGTCTACAATTTCTTGTAATTCTAGGTTTTTGTGGTATAAATCTTCATAGTTTACATTTAACTTATTTAGCTCCATTTTTAAGTTACTGTTTTTTTGGATAATATTTAACATTTCTTTTTCATTATCCTCACGTTCAGAAAGCAATAGTTCATTTTGTTTCTTATACTGTTTAAGCTCCTGAAGGGTCAGACGGAGTTGTTCCTCAGTCTGACGAGCCAGGTTTCCTCTAGTCATCATATTTATGTATAAGAAGTTAAAAACTACAAGATAATTAGTTAATTAATTGACCAATTTGTCTATCAATGAACCAACTACCTATGTGGCAAGCAAATTTAACACTTTCTGATACCTCCAAGTAGACCCAGCCACTCTATATCTATAGATGGTGAGATATTTGCTCGGTGTAAAGGGGTCACGCAAGCTTGAGTGGGGTATGTAAGATGGTAAAGAAGATATCAGTCTATGTCAAACCCACAAGCCAACCTATCAATTAATTTTATCTTACAAAGTACAAAAGGAAATAAGTTTAAATTTCGAAATAAACTACAATGGCAGTGGAATTAGCAATACCAAGTCCTCCTTAAATGATCCTATCACTCGATATCTATAGATGTTGAGATATTTGCTCGGTGTATAGGGGTCACGCAAGCTAGAGTGAGGCAAATAAGTTGTTAAAAAGGAATAACAAGGTCCATTAATCCCACTGACCGGCCTAAGTAACCTATGTCTTAATTAGTTATAAACAGCTGATCTATTGCTTTCTTACAACGTTTATTATCATAGCCTATCGTCAACCTTAATCAGCTTCTAATAATTAAAGATATTAATCACTATTTGCAGTGATTTATATAGAATTCTAAGCGTTTAAAATATGAAAATTTGAATTACCTTGACAGCTGATCGCCGTTGACGTAAGGCAACTTTATGTTGCTGATTACACAAATAAACTTGTTCACAGCACTGATACTTATTATTTGTCTTATTACTAACACTTAAAACAACATAATTATCAACAAATCGAGACAATTAAAATAAAATATTAATTATTTTACAATTTTTAGTCGGGAGACTTTACAATGTCAAGTTATCGGTAGGGTTGCCAGCAGGAAAAAAAAATAAAATCTAGGGGGATTTAATTGGGTACACGACTACATCTAAAATATTTAGTTTCATTAATGTATTCAGAAATTTTAAGGCATTACTACTTCGTAAATGTAAAAAAATATAATATTTTATTTATAGTTTAGTCATTAGATACATCTAAAAAGTACAAAAAAAAAATCTTGCTAAATTAGTAAACAAAACCTACATAATTAGTTTACTTACATCATATACAAAAACTTTTATTATGGTATATATGAACTTAAACGCACAAATATCGGAGATATTTACAAATATGTTCCTGCGGCCGTATACTTCATACGATTTTACATGGACGTGACGTCATAGCTACGTACGACTTTAGTATGGAGCGTTTTCACGGGACTTGCGAAATTTTGTAAACAAATCGCTGTACCTTTAAAAATATTGACTTTTGATATACGGTTTCTTCTAAGAAGTTACTCATATTTAAGAGTACTATTCATTTATGCAATAAAAAAAATTCATTCGTGTAGCCTATTCCGGATGATACGAAAGTCATTTATTTGATTGTAATAAATTATAATAAGTGTTTTTATAGTTTTATAAAACCATTGCCGTTTAATTTTGTAATTTATTAATTTCTTCCCTTCGGTACGAAATATTTATATATAAAATAATAAGTTGAAAATAAAAAAAAAATTGTATGGGTGCCGCAAAAATGCGCAAAGTTTGTGGGTTCTATCTGTTAATTAAGACCATCAGCTTTATTATGATGGTATATACTTTAATATATAATGCTATATATCTTGTTTTCGGGTCTAATTAATTTAAAACATAAAAAGTCGAAGTAAATTTATTATCCTAATAGAAATGGTTGAATTTAACAGATATTGCCTATTATAAATCGAACAAAATGTATATGTAATTACGTGTTACACAGAAATACTATAATAAATAAAGTTAATAACACTATTGACTTTATAATCACTACGTAATCGTAATCGTAATTAGCACAAATTAACGCTGCAAAATTCGTAGATAGTGTGACTTAGTTTTGCTGCTGATATAAATATTTCTAATATTTATGTTGACCTACCCACAACAAAATGAAATATGTCGTCGTTTTAAGTAGTAATTATGGAATAAATAGACCCCAGTAATTCATAAATAAACAATGTTCAAATTTTGAATTAAATCCCGCTAGATTGCGTTTTTCTTACACTGTGCGTCAGTGAAATTCTAATACGAATCGAAAATCAAATAATCGTATTATATATTGGCTCGTATTCTAACTTGTAGGTGAAAAGTTATGTACAGAGGTTTCGGATATTGGCTGTGTTCAGCGGAAAAAGCGCTTGTTAGCGCTAAAGAAAAAAAAAACAGATTATCGGCCAGGACACGTTAGCTAACTTCAATACTGCTAACATAATCCGTCATTTTTTTTATTTAATGCCAGCGGTCGCCATTTTGCTTACGTTTTTTTGTTAGCGCTATTTTCCGCGAAACACAGACGATTTGTTGATAGTTGTGTATAGGTACATATATTTTGAACTTTTGATTAAAACTGTGTAGTTCAAGAAAATTCATAATGATTGAATGAGATTTTTTCGTAAGATTGTGACACCTGATTGATATAAAGATGAAAGATTATGCTGTGTGTATGTAAGATTTTGTCATCTCATAAAGGCAAAATCGAATGCTTCAGAATTTTAATTTAGTCGCTCACACGCCTGAAATTTATCGCATAAATTATTCATTATCAGCGCCTCGGAATCAGCTTACAATTTCCTCTCAAATTGCGTAAAAATTTGTTCGTTTTGCTCTTTATATACGATTTTACTACCAGATTTCTTTGGTGTTGGAATACCTATAATAATATTATACCTACACATAATATTTATATGAGTGTTAAGAAAAAAAAGTGTAAAGAAATGTGTAGGTAGTACCTACTAGATAATATATATTAATATATTATTTTGATTTTGGACTGCGATTCTAATAAAAAGTAGATTCACACCTAGATTGCCAACGTAATTACTAATGTACAAGAAAGTCTCACATTTTGACGGCCTCTGTGGCTCAGTGGCTAGTACGTCGAGGCTCAAGCCGGACGTTGCTAGTTCAAATCCCGACAAGGGAATAAAAAAAATGTTCCTTGGTCATGGACGTATATTAAATATTATGTTTATAATACAATTAAAATCTTCTTATCTTCTTTTCTTTTCTTCTTTCTTATCTCTTCTTCTTATCTTCTTTCTTCTAAACAAAAATTAATTGCTGTTCGTTAGTCTCGCTAAAACTCGAGAACGGCTGGACCGATTTAGCTTATTTTGATCTTTAAATAATCGCATCAGTTCAGAGAAGGTTTAAACGGTGAGAAATTTCAGTTTATAGTTAAGGCAGAACAATGTCTGTCTTAAATTTCAACATTTACTTACCGTTATTCTGGTCTGGATAGGTAGATATTGTTGGTAAAATTAATATTACTAAACTCAATATTTTTATAACAATTTCAATCTCTAGAAATATTTACGCACGTGTTTGAATCTCCAGTAAAAATATTTTTCAAATATTTTTCTTAAAACTCTGTAGAGCTATGAGAGTCATCTCTGTAAAGAATGTCAAGTATCTAAACGAATTAAGACTGCGCTTTGAAAATAGATATTTTAGTGTTTTACGTGTTTCAGATTGAAAAGAGTTGTTACTTTTATAGAAAACTAGATGTTGCCTGCACCTTCGTGCGCGCAAAAGTTAATTTCACAGTCCTTCTCCTTTATCTATACTCTATATCTGTGCCAAATTTCATCAAAATTGGTTCTGTAGTTTCGGAGCCAATGCAAAAAAACAAACAAAAAAACTTTTCCTCTTTATTATATTAGTATAGACTAGAAATTTCCCGCTACATAAAGTGCATAAAGAAAATCCTTCGGAAAGCTGATCTCCTTCCCCGTGGTCTATACTACTTATCTGTGCCATATTTCATCAAAATGTAGTTCCGGAGTCTATTCATTATTCAATGTAAATAAACAAATATTTCCCCTTTATCTAAATATAATATAAAAAAGGCAAACCTGACTAACTCATCTATCAACGCACAGCCGAAACTACTGAACGGATTTTGCTGAAATTTGGCATACAGATAGTTGTAATGAGGTAGGCATCCGTTAAGAAAGGATTTTTGAATTCGCTTCCTAAAGGAGTGAAAAAGGGGTTAAAATTTTGTATGGAAACCGAACTCCACGCGGACGAAGTCGCGGGGAAAAGCTAGTAGGTAATATTAATAAAGAAGACTGACAAATGAGCAGAAATATCACCTGATGATAAAGGAATACGCCCATGGACGCCAATAACACCACAGTTTGTTGGTCCCCCCCCCCTATTGGGCTTTCAGTACTATACGGATCACGTCTTACTTCGTGGAACACAATGCATACACTATTTTACGACAGTTTTCTGGCGAGGCGGCTCATTCGTGACGTAGTATTGCTTTCCTATAGTATACGATAAGAAGCAAAGTCACGTAGCTATCTCTTTTTGTAAAGTTTCTTCCATAGTAATTCCCCCGTGGACTATTCGTTACAAACATCCGACAGTAAAACCATAATACATCTCTTGAATTTTGATAAAAACTCTAGGGGCTGGTTAGAAACGCATAAGTTGTTTTAAAGAAAGTTTTAGTATTTAAGTTTATTTCTTTAGTAGTTGAATTTATTTTTAATCCCCGACGCAAAATGAGGGGTGTTATATAATATGATGTGTCAGTCTGTGGTATCGTAGCTCCTAAACAAAGTATGCAAAGTATGAAAGTTCAAGGTAATGTAATCGAGAGTGTTCTTAGCTATAATTCATCATCATCAGCTGGTTCACTTATTGACAATTCGGGAGTGGACATTTTTTTTAATTTTGTTTATCTATACTAATATAATAAAGAGGAAATTTGTTTGTTTGAATTAAATAGGCTCCGAAACTACTGGACCGATTTTGATAAAATTTGGCACAGATGTAGAGTAGACTACGGGGAAGGACAAAGGCTACTTTTTATAACGGAAAAATTTACGGTTTCTGCGAAATTAACTTTTTCGCGCACTAATCATCTTTTAGAACGCCTATGACTGTACAGACAGACATTTCATAACTTTACGATATTAGGCTGCGTCTTTATACACAATCCAACGCAGGTTTCAGTCACAATAGGATGACGGTGAATGGAGTATCATTTTGTGTTGGAGGTTTTTACAAGGAAAACATTTTTTTCTCTAACTTTTTTAGTTCAATATTGACAAAGTTGCCAACTCGACTCGTTTGTAAACATTTTCCTGTTTAATACGTCGCCTCAAAATCTTTAAACACAAAGGAAGTGGACCGCAACAACTGCTGACGTGGTTAGACTACTATTTACACATGAGTATGTGTGCGTTCGCACAATTTAACGGCGCCGATAGGCGATTTTTATGTTATGCTTGACTGAGCAACAACTTGTTCGTAGTACATCCGAGGAAATTATATACTAACTATACTTAGTCACTATATCTACTCACTAGGAAAAATATTTAGGTACACAACGGATGAGCTATTCAATGTTGATGTCTTCGTCTGATACGTTGGAAAAAAGACTGACAGCAAGATTGAATAGCTTATCCGTTGTGTAAATATTTTTTATTATAAAGGGGTTATTATAAGGGGGTTACTATATAGTTAAATGTAAGTATCAAGTTTATAGCACTTTCCTAAGTATAAAAAATAGTGTAAAACTAAATTCGTAAAGTGACAAAACATGTTAGACAAAGATTTAAAAAGTCAAGATGGGCTATGACGTACATTTGACACAACAAATCTTCATACAAGGAAAAGTTCCGCCATCTTGGTTTTCACCATACCTCAAATATCAGCCATCTTGTTTTCACCATACTTCAAATGCCAAAATGACCCAAAAATCTCAAAAGTGGGGCCATTTAACTGGAGACACATTTTGCCTCAACATGCCGATGTTAGACATATTTTTATAAGACCTCAAAAGATTAACGCATAGATGTATTATATTAAAAATAAGGATTAATATGTCTAAAAACGTTAAGCTTCAAGTATCAATTATTTTAAAGCTTTGAATTTGTTAAAGTCCAATCCGCAAAATTGTGCGGTCATAAATAGTTTCCGCACGGAATAGACAATAACTGTTCCCGAGATTCAACGCATTCAACCCTATGACTGTAATGGCGTAATCAAGATCAACGTCGTAGTTCAATTGGACTAGTTCACTTGCACCATGTCGTTCATTAATTCATTCAGTTTAGAACAATAGTAGAAATTTTGACAGAAAATATATGGACTGTATTTTATGGACTTGAGTTTTAATTAATTTTACGGTGACATTTATATATTAAACCTATGTTATTTTTAATGACATTTTGCGCACCTCTCATTCAGGATGCAATTTTTTTTACAGATTTCTCAAAGTGGACAAAGAGCTTATATGTTGGAAAAACTTTAATTCCGTACATTAGTTTTAGTCCAGTCGATCGAGAAGCTTATTTTAAGGTTCCGTAAGTATTGAAAAAAATATACTTTATTTTTTTAAAAGATAAATTTAGGTTATTATTTATATGCCTTGATATATGACATACACGACATTCAAACAATAAGCAAAAAATACACAAAATAAAATTACTTCGCACTCTTAAGGCGCTGTGAGTAGTCAACTATGAAGTATTCGAGGGGGTGAAGGAGATGAGTGGGGAACGTGCCGCCCCCGTTACTGCGGGGGGCTTCATGCGATTTACGTCAAAGTGATGTATCTATAATGTAAAAAGCGTAATTTCGGTAAAATCGTAATGTGCTTCATAGCCTAGTGGTATTTTGCCCGCCTAAAGCAAAGCGTAGCGTCTAAGTTCAAATCTCATTACAATTTAATATATTTCAAAATGTCTATTTTCTGTCTAAGTCAATTATAAGAAGTCTTATTCCTAATTTTGTGCCAAATTTAGTCATTGCGATTTGAGAAAGTTAAGCTTTTTACCCGACTGCGCAACGCAAAGGAGTGGTAATGTGTTTATCAGCCTATGTATGTATGTATGTATGTATGTATGTATGTATGTATGTTCCTTTGAAGCACTATAGAGACCAAACGCCTGGGCCGATTTTAATGATTCACACGTCAATCGATTCCTCTTAGTCCGGGGAGTGTCACTAAAGACATGACGTTAGTAAAAATTCAATATGGCGACTACTGGACGCCATATTGTGAAAATGAAAAAAATGAAAGTCAACAAACTATATCAAGTGGGGTATCGTTGAATAGGTATTTAAAAATCATTTTTAGTTTTCTCTCACCATTTTTCGATTTGACTGACCGTTTAGGATCTATATCGATTTAAAGTTGCGTAACAACCATTTTCACATTCCAGTGCAATTGTGATATAGTATTGATGCTGATAGGAAATCCAGCCTGGTAAATAGCTAGCTAGGTACTCATAACTAAAAAGTATAAAATAAAAAATAATAATTTAAAAAATTTAAAAACCCGACTGCGTAAAAAGTGAAGCAAACTAAGTAGTAGGTACATAATGAAAAACTGAAAAGAAAAAAACAAGCACTTAGATGTCCGGTGGTCTAGAATTCTATAGTATATTATTGAATGAATACTATTGAAGAAAATAAAATATAATCTATTATTGGAACATAACAACTGAACAGTCGGGATCCATTATTCGACAGCCAATCTAATTTTTCAATGGATCCTGACTGTTTAGTTGTTATGTTCCAATAATAGATTATATTTTATTTTCTTCAATAGTATTCATTCAATAATATACTATAGAATTCTAGACCACCGGACATCTAAGTGCTTGTTTTTTTCTTTTCAGTTTTTCATTATGTACTACTTAGTTTGCTTCACTTTTTACGCAGTCGGGTTTTTAAATTTTTTAAATTATTATTTTTTTAGTAAGTAGTTAAAGGGTAAAAAAAATTTAAAAAAAAGCTCAATTTAGTCACTGAACTCCTAAACGGCTGGACCGATTTTAAAGAAAAATTTTGTGTGTCTTTAGGTTGATTCGAGAATGGTTTAGATTTGCAATTGGACCTGGTAGGTGGCGCTGCTGTCAGTAGTCAGTACGTCAACAAATTTAATTCTAAGGCGGTACGAAGTTTGCCGGGATAGCTAGTATTATTATAATATGCGGTCGAAGTACTGCGGAATACGCAATACAACATGTAACACATTACACAATATACATTATGACATATTACACACATTGACGTTTCTTCCTAGAACGACATTTCAAAATTTTATATATTTCGCATTTTTCAGCGATTACAAAATCTAAACTTGCTTTTGCCCGCAACTTCGTTCGCGTAGCACAAAGCTAAATTTTATCGACTGATTTTTTATACAATACATAAATACACAATAAAATTCAATATCAAATATTCCCCTTCTACATACATGAAACTTCGGCTATCTGACAGCAAAAAAAAAATACAATTTCAAATACCTAGTTTCTGACATTTGTGGTTTAACCAAATAGTCTCTTCGGGTACATCATATTAATTGTAAATATTGTTTTATTTAATCTATTACTAATATAATACAGAGAGAAGGTTTATTTGTTTGTATGTTTGTTTGTTTGCATTGAATAGGCTCCGAAACTACTGGAACGATTTTGATGAAATTTAGGACAGATATAGAATAGACAACGGGGAAGCACATAGGCATACTTTTTATTGCCGAAAAATGTACGGTTCCAATGGTTCCATCGAGATTTCTAAATATATAAAAGGCAAACCTGACTGACTCATCTATCAAAGCACAACCGAAACTACTAAACAGATGTTGCTAAAATTTGGCATACAGATAGTTGTAATGACGTAGGCATCCGCTAAGAAAGGATTTTTGAAAATTCGCCCCTTACGGGTGTAACAAAGGGGTTAAAATTTTGTATGGAAACCGAACTTTACGCGGACGAAGTCGCGGGCAAAAGCTAGTAAAAAATAAACGTAGATATTACTGAATACATGTTCCTAATATCTGCTCATGGTGATTAGAATTAGAATTGATTATAATAATTGATATAATTATATGTATAAACTTTACAAATCAACAGAATAATATTATTTAGGTATATTTACTCATTCTGTTGTCAATCAATGTTTTCAATTTTGAATCAAATATGTTTTTTCTTTCATCGTGTAATAAATTATATTAATAATTTCGGATATTTTACGTCAGTCTGACTGGCAGCTCGGTTTGCGTACCGACGTTTGATTTTTGGTGGTGAGTTCAAATCCCGGTAAGATACATATTATTTTTGTGATTCTTATAATGTCTTTGTATGTTTTTATTTATTTTTTATAAATTTTTATCGTTGTACTAAAACTACGACCAAAGCTCGGTCTCCCTAGTACCTACTTATAAAGAGTTTTTGTACTTACCTCCATCTTAAAACTTTGGACAAAAAATTTGGACATTCATCGAATACAATCTTTTCATATTTTTATAATATAATCTACACTAATATTTACAACAACTTAAAGTAACTAATAATAAAATAAGTACATAATTAACCATATACTTTTATTACTGGGAAAACAAGCATTGATCGGAGTTTTATAGTGCAACAAAAAAAAAGAAAAAAAAATCGTTTGACCAGGATTCGAACCCGAGACCAATTGGTCACAACAACGCAAAAAGCCAAAGGGCTACCGAGCGTCTTACGTCAGGTAGCGAAATTACGCATATGCTATAAGTATTACACGACGAAAGAAAAACTAATATTTACCTCCGACTTGACCTTTATGTCGTCTGCATACTGTCGACGACATAAAGGTCAAGTCGGAGGTAAAATAAATTTGAACGGACTTTCAACAATAAATTCGTATAATTTTTGAGCAGAAAAGAGGGGAAAAATTTGACATAGTACGTCTCATTAGCAAGAGGGCTAAGCCGGTACTGTCTTATTCAATAGATATGAAAGTGAAAGAATGACAGGTCGCCATTTCGCGATGTTTCATTCGACTCGTACGAATTATTTATCATTGAAATAAATTAATACTAACAAATATCACATTCTATACGAAAAATCAAAACAACAATTCCCTTCCTTTTATTATGTTTTACGAAACTGCAAATAATTTTCTCATTTTTGTTCACAAATAATACAGTTACAACTCCAAGAATTTCTATTTTAATGGTTACTTTATGATTTTTTTTATCGAGAAATTTTTCAGATAACGTGTTTTGAAAACGAAGGTCCCCTAGCAAATATGATCAAAATTAACATATATTTTTTTGCTGCACTAAAATGTATCCATTCGCCTCAAAAAATTTTTGAAAGAAGCGTATTTCTAGGGTAAGAGCGCCTTAACCTCACCTTTTGATTTGGAACTCATAACCGATTTCAAAATAATTTTAATAAGTGAGTTCAATGACCTTTTCAGCGCCGTAAACTCATACGTACCCGTCTAAATACATTTTTTTAATTTTTACCTGCCTTAACTTCTTTACTGCAGTAAACCATTTCCTCATAGTGTCTGTGATTGATTTTCCAAAACGATAAATTTACTGTCTCCGTTCTTCACATCGGATGGAATATCACACTTGAATTTTCTCCACGTGTTAGCCATATCACTTTAGATATAACCATTTCACGTCGAGTCATGTAGATCTGTTTGCTCTGGTGTTTGCCCTGGGTCTGCCTCACCCGGGTGAGAGCTCTTGACCCGCGCGTGTATTTGGGTCACGTTTTATTTCACACTCACTCGGTACAGGTTAACACTTCGGTTTTACAGCTTTTGTACTCTACTGTTTTTTAGCTGGATGCTTTAGCTATTGAATATAGACAGAGTTATATTATTCAATACCATTGGAAACCTGAAAACGAACGATGGTAACATCAATATAAAATGTGTGTATGAATGTTACTTTTATATCTCTAACTATTTTACCTAGGGATATCTCTAAACATAAAACACGAATAATAAATCGCTAGTTTTACGGCCGCACTTAAAGACATTTAATGCTTACATAAGGAGCTGCTTAGTACAGACTTAGAATTTCTATAAAGTAGAATATTATAAATTCAGTTTCTGTCAAAATCCATAATAGTAAGTGACTCCTTAAGTAAGCATTAAATGTCTCTAAGTGCGGCCGTCTTATTATCAGACAATTTTAATAAAATAATTAAATCTAGTTTAAAGAACTATTACACTACCGCATAAAGTACAACACAACATACATTACATAAAAAATAAATCAAAGACAAAAAAATATTTAAACTCAGTTATTGCCAAACATCAGTTAAATTGGGCGTTACATCGTAAAACATAAAATTGGCACGAACCAAATGATTCCAACGGAGTGAAAATATTTTGAACGGATTCGTTAGGTCGTCATTGTGTATGACACACACGAATCCAAATTGTCGGAGTTTCGCCGATAAAGTGTACTGTGACTTAATTAAGTTCACATGTAAAGCGAAATTGCACTACTCGTACAGTCGTTGCGAGTACAGTCAGTTAAAAATAACATTCAAATATGACGAGATTTAAGTTAGGGATGACGTACATTTGCAGCTTTATTGTCCGACTACGGCGAAGCCAAAAGGAAGGGTGATGGATTTGGCATCTATGTAGGTATGTTTTTATGTATGTTTGACCCATCGTAGCACCTAAACTACTGGTATTTTAATAAATGAGGCGTCAATAGATTTGTAATAAAAGCCCGGGTAACATCAGCTATATAATTTACGTAGTCGGGTAATTTTTTTTAATAAAATTTGTAGTTATTTAGCTAAGTGAGAGTTGTCCTTGATATTAATTATTATGGACATAATAATAATACATATTAAAGTTGTTTCTATTTATTTTGCTTAGATGTGTACGTAGGTGAAACGTAGACTAAATTGCCTATCATCACACGCCTTCAGATATTTAAGAAATTTGCTTCTCTACTATTGCAGCTGATTATTCAAATGACTAAATGTAATTTTCTGTAAACCTGTTCAAACACTATAAACCCGGCTCCAAAACCCTCACTCGCTACCGTAGCTGTCCCTAAACTCCGTGTTAATCATCACAAGCAGGGGGTGATGTAGGAGGGAGTCAAACTCCCTCTTCGTCCTCTCCACCAAAAACGACTAGCCTGAAACGGCCTTCCGTCTATTAGCGTAGACCTATTTGACCAAAAAGTTAACTCGGTTCATTCCGCCACGAGCAGTTGAGCAGTACGGACCCCTCAGTATACGACGACCTATTACTACGTTGAATTATTAATATTTAAAAAAACTTGGTGAGTCCCTTTACTTAACATTAAGACGAGTGATCATCGTTTAGATAATGAAAGTGACGTCAGTACACTTTTAGAAACATTAAATAAGATTTATTCTTCGTCTTATTTTAGTACAAGCTGTTACCTACCTGCGGTTCCGCCCGCGTAAATACAGTATCCCACAGGAACACTACTTTTTCTGGATAAAAAGTAGCCTATAATTTAAATCCAGTGCTCAAGCTACTACCGTATCACAATCAAAATCCCTTCAGTAGTTTTTGCGTGAAAGAGTAACAAATATCCATCCATCTATCCTACTACTATTATAAATTTGAAAGTTTATGAGGATGGATGGATGGATGTATGCACGTTCTTTAATATTGTAGAACATACTTTTGTTCTATCATCAATAGTTTCCGCAGCGCATGCGACAAAAGATGATTTTTGCCATTTTTTACATTTTGGGTTACGTTACTAAAGTTTTAGTTAGGATTCCTAATCTTTTCTGTCAATAAATATAGCCTATGTTACTCAGGATTGTAGCTTTATAATGGTGAAAGAATTTTTGAAATCGGCATAGTAGTTTTTGAGTTTATTAATTACAAACATGTTACACACAAACATACAAATCTTTCCTCTTTATTAACAAACACACAAAAATACAAATCTTTCCACTTTATTAACCGACTTCCAAAAAAAAGGAGACGTTATAATATTTTATTCTAGTACTATAAGAATTACCAGATTGTAAGAAGAAATGAATATAAGGATTTTTTGTACTCCAAAGAACTTAGACTATTGATTGTTGATGATTAATGATATATGACTGTTTCAGTGTACGCTCCGACTTCGAGCTGCTCGGTCATGCATGGAATATCAAACGTCAGGGATATAACTGGAACCACGAGACCACTATGTGACTAAATTTAGTTTGGGCAGACAAAGTTAATATTGTAAAATGTTAAGTTTTCTAATATTCATTGGAAAAATGAATATTAATATTTTATTAATATTCATTTTTCCAATTACTAAATAGTTGAAAACAAGACAGACAAACGAATTTATAGAGCGGATGATTAACAGTTATCAAAATGTGTTTATCATTATTTAAATAATATTAGTTATCTAGATAATAGAATTTGTTTTTTTACCTTGTTTCAAATTAAAAAGTATATATATATATCTTATCTGCCAACCCTATTTTATTACAAATCTCTCCTTTGTCACAGTTGCTGAATGCTGCTGAAAAAACCAGGGAAAACCCGTTCCATCTGATAAGGTGGTCCATTGCTCGACGTCGCAATGTTTTTTCTGACTTATCGCAATATTAATTCTTGTAAAAATATTACGATAAATCAACGAAAACCTTACAGATAAAACAAAAATATTACAAGTCTTATCGTAAAATTTATTTCACAGAGGTTTTTACCATGTTTCACTGATTACAATTTTTATAAACGCCCATTTCTATTCCACCATTTCCTTTAATGGTGCCAACCCTATACCTAGTTCCAAGTAGGTAGGCAGAGACTACTACTATAGTCTATTCTCTGTAGCGTTAACAATGCAGAGAGATGTAGAGAGTCATACGTACATAACATTATTTAGAAATCGCTTACTCTATTTTCCATGGGCTTACTTTAATTGTATAATGTGAATACGGCTTATCCATCATTGATCAATTTTGACATTACTATTGACGATTCACTGCTTTCTACACGAATAGTGATATACCAATATCAAGTGAAGTCAAATCTTGCATAGTTATTTAACCCTAATATATTAATATAGTTATCATATTATTAATATTACGAAATATATTACTGACTACAGAGATATTAATAATTATACCTTTTAGTAATTACTGCACAGCTGATGGCGTCAAGATATTAAAAGCATTTCCAGCTAATTAAATCCACATGTGTTCCAGCTTACGCTGCTAATATTAAACTTCTCCGTCTCCAGGGTTACTGCTTTATAAATTGCTAGATTAAAGATTTTTCCGCGATTTCATGTACGCTAAAGGAAATCCCGCGGTAAAAATCAGGCGGTAACCGTACATTTTGCTGCGATAAAAAGCATATAGCCTATGCCCTACTCCGTGCTCTACTTTATTTTATCAAAATCGGTCCAGTAGGTACCTTCGGAGTCTATTCAATGGAAACAAACAAACAATATTGAAGTGCCATCAAGTTGTGGTGGACTGAAAATATTATGATTTTATATCATAATATCTATTACCAATTATTTGTAGTAAGAACTTAATTTTTGAATAGAATAGAATTATTTATTTTCCAAGAAATTGGTAATACAAGGATGTTGTTATACATTATAGGTCACAATTTCTGCCTCTAGGGCGTGGAAATATTTAAAATATAAATAAAGATCATGCAAATTGAAAACTTTTAAACAATAATTAATTATAATAATAATATCATATCACCAATACCTTTCATAAGTCAAAAGTATTTTATAGTATAAATAGGTAGGTATAGAATATAAGCTGCTAAATTAAGGGAGACAATTCAAAAATTGAAATTATAGATGGAAGATATTAAATAATTGAAATGAAAATAAAGTTCAGAAAATATAGGATTTCAATTAATTTTAGTACCTTACATTTGTAATACGAAACATAGGTAAGTGATGTTCCTAATGTAGCGAAGCAAAGGGAAATCTCCAGTAAACTACAAACAAGCAGGAAAATCAAAATTCAGTCCAGCTGCTGGAGGGACAAATTGATTATGCTTCAAATAGAACCTTCTCGTCTGATACAAAGGAATAAGGGTTTATGCATACATCAACATGGAAACTAAGCGCATTCTAAAATCAGGTTTCTCAGGCTCAGCTAAATCGTAGATTTTTAGTTCGTATTGAAAAGAAAATCATGTGTAGCTAAATGAATACAAGAGGAGCAAACTTTATATTTCTTTCTAAATTAAAATCCAACTTTCACCATGGACTAACTTGCCTCATTAGATAATACATGTGATAAAATTACTCATACTTTTTACACACTAGCTGTTGCCCGCGGCTCCGCCCGCGTAAGTAAAGTATCCCTCGGAAACACTGTATTTTTCGGGATAAAAAGGAGCCTATGTTTTAATCCAAAGCCTAAACTACTAGCATACCAAATTCCATCAAAATCCGTTCAGTAGTTTTTGCGTGAAGGAGTAACAAACATCCATCCATACGTCCAACCATACATCCATCCATCCATCCATACATCCATCCATCCATACATCCTCACAAACTTTCATATTTATAATATTAGTAGGATAGTTCAGATTCTATTATGATCATAGTAGACAAATATGATATTTACTTAACGATTTCATTAAACACTATCATAAGACTTGTTACATAACATACAAACACAATACATCATTAGTTATTAGTAAATACAACACACAATGTTTCCTCTAATTAGGGAAAAACTGTCGGTTAGGATAAATCGGCGGTTACATTAATTGCCAAGATGTATAGGCCGCCATTAGACATGTGACCGGAATATACTTGTAATTAATGCGGAAAATACAGCTTAGCTCAACTTTTGGGGATAAATTAGAGGAGTTTTCATGCACTATAGCTTTAAATGCTAGTTTTGCAACAATATTAGTTTACGTCTTAATTAATATGATTGCTAAACTTAAACGTATTACGTGTCCAAGGGTGAGACCATATTGGCCAGAATCCGGAAGGCCGAAGAAAACTTAGAGGATAAAAATAGAAGTCTGGACTAATGCAATAGAGTCCAAAATCAAACATATCGTGAGTCGAGTTGTCAGATTTGACACTGTCATTTTACTTGACACTCGTGTTTTCGTCTTTCAGCTCTATTGTATGAGCGTAGAGTTCTAATTTTCAGCGCTCTGAATTTTCTCCGGCCTTCCGGGCTCCGAGAATCAAATGTTCCCAGCGTAAATTAATATTTTAATTGTACACATAATATTTCTTATTGATTTTTTGAGGTTTGTCACATTTATTCCCATTGTGAATACATAATGAATCAACTTTTATCCACCGTGGAATAAAGCAGCATAGATCTTTATTATGATAAAGGTACATAATAATAATATTACCTGCATACCAATAGTCATTGCAAGAATCCATGAGGAAAGTATTCCACTTACAAAATAATACTTTTCACTTTTTTTTTCTCATCCCCCGTTTTTTTGTCAGGGCTTGATTTACAAAAGGAGAGGAACACCTCCCACCTCTTTCCCCCCAAGATGGAAGGCAGGTTCTCACCCGTCATCGCTATGCCCAATCTTTGCTCAATATCGTATTATCTTTTCACCCCCTTAGACATAGATATTATAAGCATTTTCAAATCCATGTTCCCTAAATCCTTACGCATTACGTATGTACGACGTAAGACGTAAGTATTATATTTAATGGTTTTTAAGAAATAATATTCTTTTGAATAGTATTTTGTGGTAACATATCAAACTATTGAAGATGAAACCTAAGAAAGCCTAGATGACTTGTTATATTTGGACTTGTTATAATGGTTTTTCTTTACTAATATTATAATAAAAAGGAAAAGGTTGTTCGTTTTTTTTGCATTGAATAAGCTCTGAAACTACTGGTCCGATTTTGATGAAATTAGGCACAGATGTAAAGCAGACCACGGGGAAGGACAAAGGCAACTTTTATCGCGGAAAAAATGTAAGGTTTCTGCGAAATTAACTTTTGCGCGCACGAAACTGGCACCATCTAGTAAGAAATAAATCTAAATTATTTTGTGGTATAAACGCGTAAAAATGAAGACTCGAATTGGCCCGAGTCGGGCCGATTTTGGTTAGTGTGCTCCGCGAGTAATAGCGTGTTTTGTGTTACTATGCGACGTTGACACATTCACACGCGTCCCATGTCAATGTGTGTCGTGGCACAGAAATATTGTCAGTTTTCTGGATATAACGTATCTATGTATTAATTAATCAAAGATAGTAGATGAAACCTAAGAAAGCATAGATTATTTAGATTAGAAGCCCAATTCTCTTAGCCATTTTCGATATCGGCAATCTTAGGGTCAGTTCACACCACGACGATACGCGGCGCTGCTTTTTTAAGATAGCTATTCAAAATTGAACTTTATTTACTACAAAAAAGATACACGTTACATAACAAATCTGTCATACACTGCACATGCGCCGTGCAGCGCGGTGCAACCTGGTCATAGATAATACAGATATATATTAGTATAGATGCGCAACTCTAAAATTTGTTTCGGAATGTCGTTTTTAGATGGCGTTGTACCGTTTTAGTTACTATCAAACCCGCTAGATGGAAGTAGTACCGCCTGATAATTTTTATTAAACTGAATTATGGACAGAAATTAAGTTTTATAGAAAGTCGTAGACACAACAACGACCAAGTTCCTCTTTAATAGTGGGATATGGTTGCTGCATAGTAAAATGTTCGCGAGCCCTTATACATACATACGCCTTGTGTTAGCGATAGCGCTATGTAGAACTCGCTTAGTGGCATCTGTTGTGACTATCCGAAAACTTTCAAACTTTTAGTACCGGATATTCATTTTTAGATGTCTCTGTTCTCTGTTAATTTGTGCATGTATGAGAGTTTCACCCCCCGGAACCTGGTATTCAACTCTTACAATGAAACGTGTAACTTCTCGTGTAATGAATTAAGTTCAATTTTGAATAGCTATCTTACAATTTCAGCGCCATGTCGTGTATCGTTTCGTTACGGTGTGAATTGACCCTTATTTCGGTAAACATGCTGACTTATTCGTCAATATGTGCGCGCGCGAGGGGGAGAACCTGATCCAAACGAGATTTATTCGATAATAATAACGAAAATGCCCCCCTGCTGCCTTATTACCTAATGGATTTCAACTGATAATAATAGGCAAGCGGACTGTTTTTTTTTATTGGATAAATGAATAGTACTCTTGAATATGAGTAACTTCTCAGAAGAAACCGTATATCAAAAGTCAATATTTTCAAAGATACAGCGATTTGTATACCAAATTTCGTGAGTCTCGTAAAAACGCTCCATACTAAAATCGCCATACAAATGACGTCACTATTGGAATAAAGTGTATTAAGTAGGTATAAAATATACGGCCGCAGGAAAATATTTGTAAATATCTCCGATATTTGTGCGTTTAAGTTCATACTTATAATAATAAATGTTTTTGTATATGATGTAAGTAAACTAATGATGTAGGTTTTGTTTACCAATTAGGCAAAAAAAAATGTACTTTTTAAATGTATTTAATTAGTAAACTACACATAAAATAATATATTTTTTTACATTTACCAGCTAGTAATGCCTCAATATTTCTGAATATATTAATGAAACTAAATATTTCAGATGTTGTCCGATCCCCTATTATTGGGAATGGTCTTCATTTTGCTATTCGACTTTTTAAAACACAATTTAAAAAGTTAAAATGTGAAAATTTGATGTTTTAACTTTTTAAATTATGTTTAAAAAAATTCAAACATCAAAATGAAGACCATTCCCAGTTGTCAGTTGAAGTCCATAATATTAGGTAAAAGGGCAACAGATTACGAAATACAACATTGACCTGAACATAATATGGTTTAGCCCGTTCAGGTATTATGTTTACAGTAGTCTCACTCGGATTAATCTTACCACTAATTATTATAGTCTAGGAGACCCACAATATCTAATACCTCGTCGTACGAACGTTCATTAAGCTTCAGCCTTCACATCAGTTCCCTGTCAACTCTCAGCGAAAATTAATCGTACCAACTTGAAATATTGCACGTCATTCATCGCCGGCGGCAACTTAAACTTTGGCTCTTAGACTACAATAGTTACTTATCGCTAGTTTAAAACTGCCATATGTTTTACTCAAGAGTGTTCCTAATGTAGTTTATTTTATAGCTGCTACTATGTAAGTGGAAATAAAATACTTATATAAGTCACCGTAAAATTGTAAAAACCGTTAGATTGATATTACAATCTAACGGTTTTTACAATTTTACGGTGATATATACATTACAAATTACAACTTACTTTCCTGAAAACTGACTCAAATGAAATCGTTTCGAAATAAAAAGTTATAACGATTTTTGATAGGATCGGCCTAAAATAAATCAACAAAAGAATATTAAAACCGGCTAAGTGCAAGTTGGACTCGCGCAATGGTTCCGTAGCATTATCTATACAACTATTAAAAACTTAGGCCTTTACATCCGTTAATGGATGATTTAAACAGTATTCTCCGAGCGAAGTAGCCACTCTTCAAATACTGTAGTGCCTGGGACAGTTCGTTTTCAAATGTCGTATGGTTGCCCAAGCATAATTATACGGCATTCTCACATGACAGCCTAGTCCAGAGGAATGAACCCGCACATAGTTGGCCCCAGCAATACGTCTGGGGACAACTATGTGCGGGTTTCCTCACGATGTTTTCCTTCACCGTTAGAGCGTCCGTATAATGTACTTGAGATCTGAAAAAACCTAGGATTCGAACCTGCACTCTTTCGATTGTTGCCGCTATTTATATCAAGCAAAAAACGACATAAAAGTAACTTTTGTTGAATGGAGGGCTCCCATCTTAAATATTTATTTTACGTTTAAGAACGTAATTATTCGACGGACAGCAAAGTCTTGGTAATAGGGTCCCGTTCTTAGGGCACAGAACTCTAAAAATGATTGTTATGTTCACCGCGATGTAAATTATTAAATCTGAATTCTGACCTTTGTACCTGGCGGTACCCGGCCTGGCTTTATTAAATTTTTCTTGAGCACCGTCTACCGTCTTTCAATAGAATAATTATGTGGTTCGTTGTGAAAAGAAATGCGTTTATTAAAATCATACTTTTATTTTATATTACTAGCTTTTCCTGCGGCTCCGCTCGCGTAAATAAAGAATCTTACGGGAACACTGTACTTTTTCCGGATAAAATGTTTTATCCCAGAGCCTAAATTGTACCATAAATAATTTCATCAAAATCTGTTCAGTGGTTTTTAGCGTGAAATTGTTACAAACATATCGATGTTCACACAAACTTTCACATTTATAATATATTATAATAATATAATATCTATGGACGCTTCACACACGTCAGTCTGGCCCCGTGGTAAGTATCCGAAGAACTTGTGTTACGGGTACCAGACAACGGAAATATATTTAATACTTTGTATAATATACTTATATTTAAGATTTTTATCATACACATATTTAACACACATGACACATCCATGACCCAGGAACACAGAAAACTTTTTTGTAACCTGGCGGGATTCGAACCCGCGACCTCCGGCTAAGGCCCACTGCGACTTGGACGACTGCAGATCTTTAGGGGCCTAAAAGTTTGATATAAAGCCGCCGGTCTGGCGGTTCTAAGCCTGCCAATTTTTTTTTATTGACCAAAATGTGTGAAGATTTTTTGAGTAAAAAAAGAGGAGTGCATGAACCTCACCCAGCGTTCCAAAATGCGATAAAAGTAATAATATTGCGAATCCGACCAAATTTAATAGTTATAAAATACTAGATATTGCCCGCGGTTTCGCCCTATTCGGGATAAAATGTAAGCCTTTGTTTTAATCCAGAGCCTAAACTACTACCATGCTAATTTCATCAAAATCCGTTCAGTAGTTTTTGCATGAAAGAGTAACAAACATCCATCCATCCATCCTCACAAACTTTCACATTTATAATACTAGCTGTTGCCCGCAGCTCCGCCCACGTAATTACAGTATCTCACGGGAACACTGTATTTTTTCGGGTTATAATGTAGCCTATATTTTAATCCAGAGCCTAAACTACTACCGAGCCGAAATTCATCAAAATCTGTTTGGTAGTTTTTGCGTGAAAGTGTAACAAACATCCATCCTCACAAACTTTGACATATATAATATTAGTAGGATAGGGGCTTTTATTTTAATCAAAAGTAACTTTATAATTGTGAGTGGTCGAATTCGCGATATTATCAGCCGCTCGCGTCTGAAAAAAGAGAAAAGCTGAAAAGAAAGAAAAGCGTAAAGTCGTCCTGCCTGTTACGCATTACGTAAATTAACACCATTTATTCACAAGTTAATAACTGTCTTTCAGAGCGTTATTAGATGAGTCAAAACGTTAATTCTCTTTTAATTCCCGGTACGTAGCTGTAGGTATCACGGCTGTCGTAACTGTGCTACGCGAGCTAATCCGCAAATCCAAGCCAGATGAGAGTCAGATCCACATGTTGCGCCACGAAAAACGTTTCTTAAGATCTAAGGGTCAAGTCACACCAACAAGAAACGACAAACGACATGGCACTGCATTTTTAAGACAACTATTCAAAATTGAACCTTATTCACTACTTATTACGTTTACACGTTACATAATATGACATTATATATCAGTCATACATTGCACGTGCGCGCGATGCAGGGCGTTGAAACGTGTATCTTCTTTTATAAATAATAAAGTTTAATTTTGAATAACAATCTTAAATTGCCATCTTCCAATTAATAAATTTTAAAAATCAGTTAAAGAACGTTTGTGTGCTATAAAGCATTATAAAGTCAGTGATTTCATTAACGATTGCACACCTTGGGAATAAGATGGCCCTCTACAAGGCTGCTTTTATGTACTTAAATATGATCTATGTACTTATGACTAATGTTATATAGATTAGGTTACAACATTGTAATTTTTTTTTTTGAAAATAACAATTTTCCCATCTTTTTGCTAAAAGGTGGCCCCGTGCGAGTTTCTTACGCCGGTTCTTCTCGCCGGGCTAGTTTCCGAACCGGTGGTAGGCATCATGTAGGACAATTCTATAGGTGTTTAAAAATGCAGGGCCGCGTAGCGTTGCGTATTGTCGCGGTTGGAACTGACCCTAAGACTAAGAAGAAAAGTCGCGTGGTATAATGGCGTCTTAGTTATTACCCGACTACGGCGTAGCCAAAAGATAGGGTAATGATTTGGGCAGTGTATACATGTATGTATGTTTGTTCCACAGCGGTACCGTCAAAACTATTTATACCGATTTTAATACATTAGTTGTTAATAGATTCGTAATAATAATAGCCCGGGTAGCATAGGCTATATAATTTACGTTTACAGTTTTATAGTTTTTATACATAATATTAGTGCGCGCAAAAGATATACCGCACAAAGCGTACATTTTGCCGCAGTAAAAAGTAGTCTATGTCCTTTCCCGTAGTCTATTCTACATCTGTGCTATATTTCACCAAAATCCGTCCAGAAGTTTCAGAGCCTATTAAATGCAAACAAACAAACAAATCGTTCCTCTTTATTATATTAAAAGTATATATATAGGTAACGACGGTAACGCTACACAGTCAGATATATGCTTTGATATTTTCTTATTTTATTTTTAAGACATACAGACTGTCAAGTACTGATGATGACGAGCATCTATTTGTCTTCGTATAACGTGCCGGCCCTCGGTCGTAAATCCAACAGAATATCGCGTGCTAGACTACAGAGAGTACAGGGGAAAGCTTTTAGCGCGGGTCCCGAGCCGCCGTCCGCCGAGCCCGCGAGAACATTGCCATCTTATTAGACTGGGACTATATGATCCGAAATTCGGAATTCTGAGCATTGAAAATATAATGCTTATACAATATCAATGGCTGTGTTCCGCGGAAAAAGGCGCATGTAAGCGCTTGTAAACAAAATGGCGTTTGCTAAGCGGGAAGCGCTGTCAATGCTAAACGCTTTTCCTCTAGGACACGTTATTCTCTAAAAAACACTACTGATTTCGAAATAAATAAACAAAATGGATTATGTCAGCGCTACTGAAGTTAGTAAACGAGTCCTGGCCAACAACTGTCATTATCTTTTTAGCGCTAGTAAGCGCTAACAAGCGCCATTTCGTGCGGAACACAGCCAATTTATTAGAGTCCAATGTCAAATGACAGCTCGATTCCATTTTTAAATTCTATTGTATTAGCGCTATTCTATTTTCAGTGTTAGAGTTCTATTTTCAGTGCTCTGAATTTTCTTCGGCATTCCCGATTCCGGAGCATATAGTCTCAGCCTTACACATTACCAAATGTGCCGAAATTAGTTTGAGGTCTGATAAGTACTTGTAAAATATTCATATTTTCTTAAGTTTTGTGAATAACACTTTTAGTATCCTACATAGGTATTTAAAGTGTGTTTGTAACGCATTTCTTTTAAGTTTTAGTGTATAAGTAACTTTTGTTACTTTAGTTAGATCAGGTACATAATAGATATAATGAAATATATCAAAGATCTATTATAAATTGTTATGCTTATTTATTTTATAACGAGTTTCAAATTTTAGACTTAAACGTTTATACTTTCTGTATTTTTATATAAAAAGTGACTAAATAAATTAATCTTCAATACTTACAGATAAATAAAATTGGTTTTTCACTTAATTCATGAAGCTTTTCACCAATTACATATGAAATTATATAAGGTACTAGCTTTTGCCCGCAGCTTCGCTCGCGTTAGAGGGAAAGCTTGTTCGGGAAAATACCAATACCAAAATATGGTGTAGACACTGCACAGCCGTATCAGCGGGCCTATTCGCTATCGTACATTTTGTGAGTTAATCACTGAGTTAATAACGAAACGGAGGAGTGAGTAACGGAAAGTGTCACTTTTGTATTCACTATGCACAAGTTATCAACTGAGTTGGTACGGTTTTTAACCAAAACTTAGTTGATAACTTTTAGGGAAGAGGCATGCATTTTGCCATAAATTTTTTATCGAAAGTTCTTAACTATCAATAAATATGTATTCACTAAAGCAAAATGACAGTTCATAATTACGAACTCAATGAAGTGACTAACCCATTTTAACAACTGCTAAAGAGTAGTTGTTTTCGTGCGTTGATAATAAAATTTGAAGATTTTAATTGAAATTACAGCTTGGCAAATAAATCGTGAAATTAATAGGGGCGCCAGCATCGTTCGGATGGTCACCTCACCTCATTTCCTATATATTATATAACTATAAAATATAGGTACTTTGATTAAATTCAGTTTTGAAAAATAATTTATCCATTAATTAATTTAATGAGTTTGCATATAGGTACATTTTTTATTATGTCCAAATTTAACTAGCCATAAACATAATAACAAATAGTAGCATTAAAGCTCACATTTGTATCTTTGTTTACGTTGCTTAGGTCAAATTGCATCTAAGCGGATTTCATAAAATAGTTTTTTTAGGAATAAATAAAAGCAGTATATTTATTTTGTTTATTTAATCAGAGTCAAAAACACCCTCATCCAAATATTCTATATCAGAAAACCAAGTTATAGCTTGGCTCGAGCTCTCCCCAAAAGTCTAGCTCAAGCCCTCCTCAATAGCCTGGATCGAGCCCTCCCCAAAAGTCTGCCTGTTATTAGAATCACTGTCACTAATGCTGCAGCTGTCGTCTCGGAGGTTTACGACTATTCTGTCTATGTCATCATAATTATAATGATTAATGTGTGTCCTCTATTAACATATCCGTCTTCTATTTTTATCACATGCTGGCATGCTTTTCTCCAGTCCTCAGCAGATACATCTTTTTCAAACACACACCTTGAAAAATAAAACACATATTTAAAACAAATATTTTTTTTTAATATACTAATCCATAAGTAAAGTACATAATTCACAAATAAAGTTAGTACTTTGTAGTACCTACCATGATATCAACTGATCCCACATTGCGTGAGGCGATTTTTTGTTTTGCTATGCCCCAGATCAACTCAATAGGGTTAAGGTCACAGTGATAAGGTGGGAACCACCTAACAGTTTATCGATCTCGTAGATAGTCTCGGGCTTGTGTTAACAAGCATTACCAGATTTGGCTTTTTCGCTGTTTCGTTAAACATTATTTTGATTTTCACCAACCACTGCTGTAGGAGCTTTATTTAGTAAAACAGAATGGTAAGGAGCATTATCCATTACAATCATCAATATGGCTCTGACAAATTGGGAATTAATCTTTCCCTAACCCACTTTGTAAAATTATTTTTATTCATTTCTGAATGATAATCCTCATTTTTATTTTTTCCACAAAAAAATTAGCAATGAATTTGGTACAAAACCTTTATCAGAGCCTGCATGTATAATTATTATGTATCTGAAAAAAAAAATAGAAATAGGTAATCATGAAAAAAAATTGAAATAGGTAATCAAAGATCAAAATAAATATAAAATAAAAATAGAAAAATCAAAATAAATCCATGGGGTCCTAGCGCTATAAGGCTTTTTAAGGAAATAGGAAAAAGGTTAGTCGACATCACAGGAGACCGAAGAGCTGGCGGCTCGGTTCACCTCGGACAAAGAATTAGTCTAGCTATTCAAACGGGGAACGCTGCCAGTATCTTGGGAACCTTGCCTAAAGGGACTCCTTTTAATAATATATTTTAGCCATTACATTATATTTTTAAGGTTTTTAGTTTTAGGTTCTTTGTTCTAGTTAAAATATATATTTTATTCTATTGTATATTATTATGTATGTTGAATAAATAAAGAGAATATATTATATTAAACAATAATTAGGTTTAATGCTTGAACATTAAATAAATACATTAAGAAAGTGGAAGTTTATTAAAAATAATTAAATTAATTCAGTACCTTTTGCCTTTTGAAATATTTTATTCCACTGGGCACTGACTTCCAAAGATTGCCAGCACTTTTTTAATTTATATGATGTATGAACATAACTCTCAGCTCCTCTGGCAAGTTTCTGTTTTTAATATCTTTTTCCAGGTAGACTTCACTCGTTTTTCTATGAAAGCCGTTCTATGGTTTTGTCATTTTTTGTATCTAAAACCTAGGGATATTATAACCTTCTGTAAATGTTCACGGCAGTAGTAAATCGCTGTAAGTGCGATTTAGGTACCTCATAACATCGATGTAATTAACTTAACAAAAACATTTACATTGTTGACTTTACCGCTGAATAATTTTCCTCTAACCTATTTTTGGTTTCACGTAGGTAAAAGTAAAGATGGCTCACACTCTAATAATGGTATATGCTGCAATATTAATTTATTTTGAAAAAGTTGAGAGGAAAAACTTATAATTCGAAATATTTATGTAGGTACTCGTCTCATTGACTTGACAAACAATAGTTGATAACTTAGTCCACAGACAACAAAATAAATAGTTATCCGAATAAATTAAAAGGTTCTCACATTTTATAATGTACTCCTCCACAGACGGCACTATTCAATTTAGCCGAATTACAGTCGAGAACTTTGCGTCAATTGAGTTATTCACTTTGCCATCAAAAGGTACTGAATACAAAATTATGGAACTGGTCGGTTACAAACAAAAGCTGGTTAATAACCATTTTCAAAGTGATTAACTAAACTTGTATTTTAGCGAATAGGCCCGCAGTTGTATTTTATTTGAATGTTTCCTGCGACTTCGTAGGTACGCTCAAGAAATCTACCGAGAACTGTACCATAAATAAAATTTAATAAGCTGCAAAAAGTATTCTGTGTTAATTCTGCTTAACCTACTACGGACTACCATACCTGATTTCATCAAAATTCTTTACGTGTTTTCTTTACTTTACTTTATTGCATGTAAAACTAAACATATTATTATGTACATACAAACTTTCGCGTTTAGGTATAATATTAAGTAAGGATTTCTTTGTAGCTGATAATTAGTATTTTAACGATTTCGAAAATCTTTTCAATGGGAAGACGTTATGGACTTTGAACTTAAAAAACTAAAAATAATTTGGATTGTGATCGCCGATCCTAGTTGGGACCACGACAAAGTTTGAGAGAGAGATGAGTTAGCAGTACGACCACGAAGCCATCTAGCTTCTCACTTATTCCTCATATAACAATCATGATTAGGATTAACCTAGGTAAAGTTTTAACCAATTCAAATATCTGGTTATTTTATAGCATTTTATACAACGTTATTTTTTAGATTGATAAAACTTTTTGTAGGTATGAACCGATTGAATTGAAATACCTACACAAAATTATAAGCAGAGCTATCTTAATTCCTATCCGCGTGGAACCCGTAGGTAGTTAGGCACCCAAAAATTTTCCGCGATAAAAAGCGAGTCCTATGTATTTATCCAAGGGCTAAACTACTACGGTAACAAATTTTATAAAAATCCGTTCCGTAGTTTCTGAGATTAGCGCGCACAAACGTACAGATCAAAAATCTGGGTTAAAAACTAAAAACCTATGTATTAAACACTGATAAATCAAGCACAAATAAATTAAATATTACATAATATTATAACAACAAAAGAGAAAGAAATATAATACCTACACTCAAAGTATTCTACTGAAATCATAGATATATAATATTAAAAAGAGGACTGAAATAGTATGTAATATAATAAGTATTATGAATATAATTAATATAGCAATCGAAAATATTTAGGTGTCTAGTTTTTCAAAGAGATTTTCATCAAATTTAACTTTGGCATTCTTGTCAGATTTATTTTTCAACATGATGACAATATATTATGTCAAAATAAAAATAAAGCTTCCCACTCACGGGCTATCGATTGCTTCGATCAAATTGGAAAATAATTCGTATTTGAAAGTAAATTGCTAACGACAAACTATTACACAAAATGATTAGTGTAAGACCTACCAGCTAGTGGAACAAAATTTACGCGTATATATACGAGTTTCATATAAAAAGTATAGTAAGGTGGTCCTAGGATCTCAGACTATATTTAATTTTTATCTAAACCGATTTACTTGCAACTACGAACCCAGTAAATGTTTAAATTGTAAAGACTAAATCGATCGATCGCTTGTGTGTGGGGAGCTTTATATCAAAAGCACTAAGGACTTAAGGAGTATTTATATCAACTTAAAAGCAAATCGCTCCCAAGCAACTTTCTTTCCCTTTTTATTCCCATTAGCGGACGAATTTCAATAAACTATGATACACGAATTCCATCAATTCTGTTACATAATGTTTGTGCAAAATATGAAGTAGATTGGACCAAGGAATCACGTTGCCCCATACAAACTGTTTTACCCCTTTTCACCCCCATAGGAATCGAATTTCGAAAAATCCCTTCTTATCGGATCCCTACGCATTACAAAGAGCAAGCCCTGCAAGTTTCAGGTCTCTACGATCAGCGGTTTAGGCTGTGCGTTGATCCGTCAGTCATTCAGGACAAAGGATTTTATATGTATAGATTAACATGGTAACTAACATTAAAGCTATATAGATAAATAAAATTGAAGTGTCTGTTTGTAATTTCAAATTAACAGCTTTTCACTTCGCTTTGCATATAAAAGTATGTTCGATAGGTAAAATATCAGTTTTTAAAATGTTTGTCTGTCCGTCTTTCTATCTATCTGTTTGTTTATTCTGGCTAATATCTGAAACGGCTGCACCAATTTTCTCGGGACTTTCACTGCCAGATAGATGGTGTTATAAGGTCTAACATAGGCTACTTTTATTTTAGGGTTCCGTTTAAAAAAATTGGGTTCCGTTTCCGTTAGTTCTATGCAAACGAAGTTGCGGGCATCAGCTAGTTGATAATAAAAATATTTTTTAAAGTTTTTGTTTGTCCGTTTGTCTGTTTGTTCCGGCTAATCTCTGGAACAGCTGAACAGATTTTCACGGGAAAGATTTCAGGGAAAAACGTGAGTCGCTCGATATACGAAAATTATAGCACAAAGAGACCCACGCTTTTCCCTCAATTATACTAGTATTTTTTATATACTACTGTTTTAAGTTTATTTTTAAATTTTTTAAAATTATTTTCAACTTTTTAGTTCGATATTCTTTAAAAGCGTGTTTTAAAGCTACCAGAGCCGAGGAAGGCAGCAGGCGCGCAAGAGAGAGTTACATACAAGCAAACAAATAAGCTTACATACAGGTGAAGTTCATATAAGCGTGTTAAAAAAAAAAGGGAAAAACTACTTCAATTTTAATAAAATATCTTTGTAAAGTGCTTACTAAAAGCTCGGATTAACGCTGAACTTCTCTTTAGAACTATTCTTCCGCCGTAGCCCGTAACCCAATAACTTAAAGCATTCCGAAGATCAAATGGTATGTTCCGATACCTTGCCCTAGGAAAAAGGAATTCTTCGCCTTTATACTTCTTTGGAATTGAATACCTCAAGTGAAAAAACGTAGATAAATTCTAATATATTGTCGTTGAATTAAAATTCTAATTTATTACACAAATGCACTTTGACAAAGTAAATTGCTCAGACAAAATTATTTAGATCATGAATAAATGAAAGTAACATTAATATTGCTACGTTATTAAGTAGATAGGTATTAGGTATTTGATTGGATTTGATTTATTCTACCGATAGTTAAATTAATTCACACAGTGAAGTGATTGAAGACGACTTCCATGGCTCAATGGTTAGCGCGTTGGCGCTTAAGCCGGAGGTCGCGGGTTAGAATACCGCCAGGGAACAAAAAAGTTTTCTGTGTTCCTGAGTCATGGATTTGTATTAAATAATAAATAATAAAAATCTTAAATATAATATTATGTAAGTATATGTAAGCTTATAGTTGAAGGTTTCATAAAATACTTCTAATTAATAATATGTAAACGTGCAATGAATGGTTTAAATGTGCATTAATATATAATTATTATTATTTGGTTATGAGATGAAATGATTTTATAGTTTATTTCTTAGGCATAAGAAATAATATTCAGTGCCATGTTCAATTTGTATAAAAAATGCAAGATCAGTATCGTCGCTTGTTTGGTATGGACGCCGGGTTTGGCATTATTACCGAGAGACGGCCATGGAGGCACATGTTATGTTAATTTATGGAGAATAAATCCTGTATATTATTTATTTGAAGTTTTAATCACTGGATATGAATAAGGATTTCAGAGAGGACTTTACATTTCAGAAGTGTGATCGGCGAAAATTATATTTTTTTTTTTCGCTCAGAGCCTACGTAAGTATCGTTGTTTATATCGACATTTATTTTGAAAATTTTTCTTTGTTTTTGTGGTACCTAACTACCTACCTAATAATGATTAATGTTATGGTAAACTATAATTAATTGCTTAGATAATAGTAAAGTGAAAAATCGTAATATTATCTAAAGGGATTAAATTAAATTTTTGATGCATATCGTGAAAAAGTGGCATAGAGAATCGGAGGAAATTTGAAAATGGAATACATATTTTATTCTCGAACGTGCTCATGAGTCATGACGTCATATGAGTGCAAAAGAGATAGAATGATGATGGAAGAGATAATATTATTAAAATAATAATTTAAAAAGTAGTTAGTTATTAATAAATAGGTTTTGCGATTTTATGATATTATATCAGATACTTTAATCGAGACGATATTGTTTATACATAATTATTGTTTATTAATATGTAAGTACAATTGGTTTTTCGAAAACAGTTGCAAGTATTACCTACCATGAAATTTGCAGAGAAATGTGGGGGAGTAAAATCGATCTCACTAAGGCTTATATCTGGAGAACTGTGCATTTTTTGCTACATTATGTATATGGTTTTTTTCGTTTTGTAACAATGTAATATAATTATTTCTATAATTTTGACTATTATAATTTATAAATGTTATGACAACTTGATCGAAATAGAATCGAAAATAATAATATGGGTTTTTTCGACTGGAGCAAAAGATTTGTATTTATGTTTAAAAGAGCATTTATTAGTTGAACTTCATTAAATATGATTTATTAATTTTAATATAGAATAACGCTTAAGATTATTAATTTCTTTTTATGTGGAGTGACATGGTATTAAGCTGTATTCTGTCAGTTTCAGATCAGATGGAATTCCGATTACGACTATCTATTTTGGGTATTTAAGGACCCAGGGAGCCCAAAATGAGAGTGAAAGTCAGGAAGTTCCTAATACCATTAGAAAGTACTAGGTGAGAAATTAAATGCCAAAATTAATATGCCAGTTGACCAGGACGACCCGGGTGCAAGCGGTTAGGTCGGCCGGTGGAGCAATACAGAGTGATACCCAGGGAGCCCAAGGTTAATGGGACAGGGTCAGGAAATAGACTTCTGCCGGTTGCTCAGGACGACCCAGGTGTAAGTGGTTAGATCAGCCGGTGGAGCAATACAGAGGGATACCCAGGGAGCCCAAGGTTATTGGGACAGGGTAAGGAAATAGACTACTGCCGGTTGCTCAGGACGACCCAGGTGTAAGTGGTTAGATCAGCCGGTGGAGGTGAGTGGTCAGGGGTGGCGCAGGAGAGTAGCGCTACCGAGACCAGAATTGTAAGGGGATCGGTGGAGGCCGATCCCAGGATTGGTGGAGGCCAATCCGAGACGAAACAAATTGTAAGGGGATTGGTGGAGGCCGATCCGAGACGAAACGAGACGAGGACTGTATTGACGGAGAGCACCTATCAGAGAGTATTGGTGGGTGCCTATTCAAGAGCATTGGCGGAGAGCGCCTATTCCAGACGAGATTTATGGAGAGATTTATGGGATTAATGGAGTGTTTTGATTATTCATGGAGTATGAGGAGTGAGGATGGTGTATTTTTCTGCCGTAGCCAGGCCAGATCGTGGGTCTACCGTGGAACACCAAAAGTGTGATAGAGATCAATCATAATTATTTAAGAGCACTATATAGTACTTTCGACATAACAGTTCGAGTAGAGTGGAGAGAACGATATAAAAAAAATGAATTTGAAACGAGGTGTAAAAGTGAGAGAAGTAAGGTACAGATTTTGTTTGTATCAATTTTATAGTAAGGGATTATATATGAGATTTAAATGAATTTACAGAATCAATATAGAACAAGGTTTTGACAATAATAGTGTCAGTCAATGGTTTGGGTAGACAAAAATTTATTAACCTACTTTTACCACAAATATTGAGTTTGACCCTATGTCTAAAGATAAGACAATGTTAATGTAGCTTATAGTAAGAGATTATACATATATGAGATTTAAATGAGTTTACAGAATCAATATAGAACAAGGTTTTGACAATAATAGTGTCAGTCAATGGTTTGGGTAGACAAAAATTTATTAACCTACTTTTACCACAAATATTGAGTTTGACCCTATGTCTAAAGATAAGACAATGTTAATGTAGCTTATAGTAAGAGATTATACATATATGAGATTTAAATGAGTTTACAGAATCAATATAGAACAAGGTTTTGACAATAATAGAGTCAGTCAATGGTTTGGATAGACAAACATTTAGTAACCTGAGATTTAAATGAATTTACAGAATCAATATAGAACAAGGTTTTGACAATAATAGAGTCAGTCAAGGGTTTGGATAGACAAAAATTTATTAACCTACTTTTACCACAAATATTGAGTTTGACCCTATGTCTAAAGATAAGACAATGTTAATGTAGCTTATAGTAAGAGATTATACATATATGAGATTTAAATGAGTTTACAGAATCAATATAGAACAAGGTTTTGACAATAATAGTGTCAGTCAATGGTTTGGGTAGACAAAAATTTATTAACCTACTTTTACCACAAATATTGAGTTTGACCCTATGTCTAAAGATAAGACAATGTTAATGTAGCTTATAGTAAGAGATTATACATATATGAGATTTAAATGAGTTTACAGAATCAATATAGAACAAGGTTTTGACAATAATAGAGTCAGTCAATGGTTTGGATAGACAAACATTTAGTAACCTGAGATTTAAATGAATTTACAGAATCAATATAGAACAAGGTTTTGACAATAATAGAGTCAGTCAAGGGTTTGGATAGACAAAAATTTATTAACCTACTTTTACCATAAATATTGAGTTGACCCTATGTCTAAAGAGCAGACAATGTTAATGTGGCTTACAAGTAATATAAGTATTAGTTATTGGAATGAAAGTTCCTATGGGGCGTTGCGGAGAGGTACTCTAGTCGGCAAAAAAAAAAAACAGGGTCTGTAACGTTAAATAAAACCGTAAGATTTTTATGTATTAGTAAAAAGCAAAATTCGATCGATCGATCAATTGACATCCTACATTATGGTCTAGTGGCAAGGATGCCTGGATTCTCACCCAGGAGGCTCGCGTTTGATTCCCGGTATTGGAATTAAACTTTTACATTATTTTAACTCAAATAAGTATTTATAATTATCACTTAATAATAATAATAATGTGACCTACACAAACTTTCTTCACATAAAAATAATATTTTTGCAAACAATGTTACGTAAAACGCCACCTGTGATCTAGAAACGGTACTTTATTAGGGTTCATATCGGAAGCGATCGTAGTTCTTATCGAGACAAAGTACAGTTTTAAAAGGTAAAGCTGATCGACTGATGTATTAATGCACAGACCATTGCTAGAAATTTGAAATTTTGCACATGTATTTCTCATAATATGACAGGAATTGGTTGCGGGGTTATTAGGGTGGAGGTAATTTTCATTATTTTTCAAAATATAGGATACACCGTTTCTGAGATCGAAGTATTATAGAAGAAAAAAATACGGCAATGCTCTACTTTGAGACACGAACGGTGTATAAATCTGTAGAAAATTTGGAAAATTCAGGAAGGATTTTTCAAAATTCAACCCCCCCAAGGGGGCAAAATATTGGATTAAAGTTTAAAACCTAACTTTACGCAGGCGAAGCCCCAGAAAATTAATATTGTTTTCTATAAACCTCAAATAGAACTTGAAATCAAAATTTTATAATGAGGAACTTCGTTCCTATCTGGTGTCCAACGACACCACACGGCTTTTTGTTCTAATGAATCGAATAGAACGACTAGGTATGTAAAAAAATTGTTAAATCGATGTAAGGTTGTGAGCTGTAGATTTTTAACAGGTGTACGGTATAAAAGATAGGGTGATAAAGATATGACGTGAGGCACTAGTAAAATTTTAAAGACTAAAATTCTTTTAAACATGTGTACTTGAACGATTACAATTTGTAAAACTTAAAGAGATGAAACTTTGGATAATTGTCATTCTGATTTGAATAGACAATAACTACTTATCTAAAATGAAAATTTAACTAAATAATTATAGTTTAACATTTTCTTTGGGCTTTGGCTTTGAATATGGGCTTCTGACCGAAATAATAATCGAACTTGAGGATACCGAGCTGGCTGGTTAAAAAATAGACAAGTGATAGAGAAAGTATATTTATAGTATACAATATAAATAATAACGTTTTCTTAGGTTTTTACAGTTTAAATATCACCTTGACCTTGCGAACTATGATAGGGACTAGATGCAAAGATTCCACTTTCTTCCCCTGCATTATCGTAGGAACATCTCCGATCTAGTCTACTTATGTAAAATTATTAACAAAATAGATGTTCCTGACTTACTAATTTGATACAGTTTAACGTTCCCACTAGGTAATCATAGTTTTATGCCTTTTTATGTCTCACCGTTTAACACCTATTATCGTCGAAACTCTTTCATCCTTAGATCAAGCGCTCAAATAAATACATTCTTTAATGAAAATCCACTTGAAGATATATTTTCATTAAACCCACCTAAAATTAGGAGACACCTAACTGATACCCTTCTTCAATTGTAACTAATAAACCATTTTAAATATTAATCTTAATTACTAAACAAATATAAGACTATCAAATAATTATGTGTACGAGTGTAGTTTTGAATTTTAATATTAACATTCATTCGGTTTATTATGTTTGTGGTTATGACTGCTTTTACTTTAAGGTATATATGGATATTTTTTTGACACATTCAGGGGCTTAACTTGAGCTTTGCTAATTTGTTTTGTAGTTGTGAAAACTTGTCATTGGTACTTTATTTTTTTTTAATATGATAATTTATTATCATTGTATTTGTTGCTGTAAGCTTTCATAACAAAATAAAAAAAATCGCCCAAGTGCGAGTCGGACACGCGCGCCGAGGGTTCAGTACAAACCGGTAGTGATTTTGTTACACCTTAAATGTACTTTAAACCTGAGTGTTTGATATGAATTTCAATTTAATATCTCTACGCGTTCATGAGGAAAGAGGTAGTAAGTTTAAAATTATTAAAAATATTTTTATTATATTATGTAAAAAACTAAAAAGTTACGGTTTTCGTTAATTTTTCCTTTATGTGTGCTATAAGACGTTACTCTATGTATTTCAAATTTCAAGATTCTGAGTTCACGGGAAGTAGCCTGTTGGTTTTGAGTTTGTGAACTTCAAAAATTTGCGGAAATTTGCGGCATTAACAGCTGTATCTTTTGATTTCATTGGCTTAGAAGTTTGTTTTTTTCACAGCTCTAAAGGACCGTAGACCTTACCTCTACGCGTTCCTGAGAAAAAGGGTCTTGACAGACATTCGGACGGATAACAAAATGATTCTATAAGGGTTTCGTTTTTTCCTTTCGAGGTACCCTAAAAATGAATAAAAATAAAAATTAAAAAAATAATTATAGTAGTAGGAAGCGCAAGTAGAGAGGCAGATTCCCCACGATGCAGATGGTCAGTTTCAAAATTACTACTCAAATAAGTCCCTATCGGGGAGTGTACTGCAAAGTAAATGTAAATTATGTCATACTAGATGTTCATACGCGCAAAGAAAATTTTGTCACGAAAAGTAGCCTATTTAGATACTAGTGGTGACGATGATGTTTCTGAGAATGAAGAAGTGGTCCTAATAGTTATAAATATATTTTAATAACAATAGTCAGTAAGAAATTCATAGTTGTTATCTTTGAGTATATAACCACGTTGTTATATCTCTACCTCTCAATTGTCAAAAGTGTCCATTTTGTATCTGTCGGACTAGATTTCGGCCTAGGTCTAGAAATAGCGCCCCGTCGCATTAAAATGACGAAAACTTCCTAATTTTGTATGAAAGATATAATTATATAAAACATATGTTGTTAGAATCTGTGCAATGTAAACTAACAGAATTAATACAAGTTATATTCTTTTACCCTAAAATATTTTGTAATCCTAAGGAGAAAATAGGTGAAAGTAAGTGAAAGTATACGCGAATATTTCGAGTGATAATATAAAAAAAAATCATTCATTGAAATTTCTTATATTCTTCGTACAAATGGATATACTGTTTTACAATAATTCATTAAAAAAAAACAACACCTTTACATACTGTGTTTTTTAAACCACAAGCTTTTTAAAAATATATATTTGGCACATCTATCGATACGCCTGTTTATAAAAACGCCATGAGATGGCATTCGACAGACAAGGGGATATTTCATTAAATTGAGCGTTTTTTTGGTAGTTTCTCACTAGAGAAACTACCAAAAAAATAGTTAGTAAACTATTACTAACTATTGTTGTATGTTATAATATTATGATTGTGTGTAGATAAAGTGTTATCTATCTATATAACTGAAGCGAAGGGACTCGCTTCTTGCAGGAAGGCCGAGCTGTAAGCTTATAGTTGAAGGTTTCATAAAATACTTCTAATTAATAATATGTAAACGTGCAATGAATGGTTTAAATGTGCATTAATATATAATTATTATTATTTGGTTATGAGATGAAATGATTTTATAGTTTATTTCTTAGGCATAAGAAATAATATTCAGTGCCATGTTCAATTTGTATAAAAAATGCAAGATCAGTATCGTCGCTTGTTTGGTATGGACGCCGGGTTTGGCATTATTACCGAGAGACGGCCATGGAGGCACATGTTATGTTTATTTATGGAAAATAAATCCTGTATATTATTTATTTGAAGTTTTAATCACTGGATATGAATAAGGATTTCAGAGAGGACTTTACATATAGTATAAAAGTATTAAATATCTAGTGTCCATAGACAATATAAAAAAAAAGAAAATAAGCAATTTTTATTCCCTACCCGTATTCATCACCTCCATACAAAATAAACGTTTCTAACGAAGAAGATTTATAATCGAAATCTCAATAAAAATTACAACATAATCTCACACATACTATTAAACAATATATTAGTACTAATATCGATTACACTAGTATGTCGAGCAAAAAAAAACAGCGAAAAATCAAGTATTTTATATGGAAGGCCATCCTACTAATATTATAAATTTAAAAGTTTGTGAGGATGGATACATGTGTCGATAGATGGATGGATGTACTCTTTCATGCAAAAACTACTGAACGGATTTTGATGAAATTTGGTATAGTAGTAGTTTAAGCTCTGGATTAAAACAGGATACTTTTTATCCCGAAAAAGTACACCTTTCCCGAGGGATTCTCTATTTACGCGGGCGGAGCCGCGGGTAACAGCTAGTTTTTTTTTTTTTTTAAAGAGCTCATTCACAAATCACAGCTCAATATTGCAGTTATGAATATAGAGGAAATCATCAACCCAAAAACTATAACCCAAATAAGCAAATTATATTATGTATTTACCTTATGTTACCCGGGTCATTATTACGAATCTATAATTAATATCTTATTCATTAAAATTAGATAAATAGTTAAGGCACTACGATGCAATGCCAAAATCATTTCTTTTGGCTCCATCATAATCGGGTAAAAACGGCAAACCATCAGATCAGACCGTCGAGAATGTTTATTTTATTCTGTTTTTAGTATGATCTGTGAAAATTTAAACCATCTAGCTATGAGCTATAGCCTAGTGACAGACAGACAGAAGAATGACCAGCGAAGTCTCAGTAAGAGGCTCCCATTTGACATTTTCTCTTCAGTAACAACATCATTAACGTGAAGATAGATGATCAAGTAACGAATACCTATTCGTGGGACTTCTGGCAAATAATTAACGAAAATACGAGTAATTATGAGGAACGACGTATAAAGAAAAGAATAATGAGACTGAGCCGGGGCGAAAACAAACGATTCTTTATTCCCGCCGCCCGCGTCATAAGCCGAAGGCAATTTTTCTTACTTAGACATTTTTAGCGTCGCGATTCTGAGATTGCGATTGCTGGATAAATGAAATATTATTTTTGTGATAAAACATATAAAATATACTCGTAGATTAATGTTATATTTGAAATACTGGCGATTACAAATATATAAACTTTTTCATTTTCATTAGTCTCATTAATAACTTGTTCTTGTTATAACATAAGAAGAATTTCTAATAATGCGGTTCAAACTCCAATTAGTGAGCATTTCTAATCCCTATTGTTCACCTAATCAACAAAAGGTTGACTGGTAGAGATTGCTAAGTAGCAGCAACAATAAGTTCACCTTTTGTACATCCTACTAATGTTATAAATGTGAAAGTTTGTGAGGCTGTATGGATGGATGGATGTATTCTGTCTGATGTGTTTGTTACTCTTTCACGCAAAAACTACTGAGTGGATTTTGATTAAATTTGGTATGATAGTAGTTTAGGCTCTTGATTAAAACTAGGCTACTATATCTCGAAAAAATCCAGTGTTCCCGAGTAACATTATATTTACGCGGGCGGAGCTGCGGGCAACAGCTAGTCATATTATATTTGTATTAGAAATATTTTTGTTATATATTTTGTGTGTATTTTGGTGTGCAATAAAATGTAGTTGTATTGTATATCTATAATAATATTATAAAGAGGAAATATTTGTTTGTTTGTTTACATTGAATAGGATCCGAAACTGCTGGACCGATTTTGATGAAATTTAGCACAGATGTAGAGTAGACCGGAAGGACATAGGCTATATTTTGTCGCGTTAAAATGTTACCTACTATTCTCCCGGGATTTCCTTTTACACGCTCGAAGTCGCGGGCAACATCTTGTTATACGTGCCAGAGTCAATATAGGGGTATAATTATACCAATACCAGAAAAATCTGGAAATAATTATTAAATTATTTCCAGATTTTTCATAATACTCCAGTCTGAGGTTAATGCTGATATTTTTATACTTCCTTCGTACTCATTATAAATACTTATTGAATACTTCTGAGCTCAGGTGCCCTACGATAGGGGCAAACCTTCATTAACCTGCAGCTTGCGGGGAGTCTTCATTATTAATAGGGATATTTGTGTTCACAGCCGTTTACTCTTGAGCTTGCGAACCAAGACATCTTATGACCTTACTTGATTAAAGTTCGGGCCTTAAAATATGTAAATATTTGATTTTTTTAAATTCATGTCTTTTGCATTTCTAAAATAATTTGGCACCAACCTTTATTATTGCTAGTTACTTTATAATGATATAGATTATTTAAATGTATTAGTGATACTCTGTGGCTCGATCGTTGAATAGAAAGCCTGAGTTTGCGGGTTCGAATCCCACCAAAGGAACAAAAAAGTTTTCTCTGTTCCTCGGTCATGGATGTACTCGTATATTAAATATGTAAAGTATATAAGTATTAAATATAATTGTCGTCTGGAACCCGCAACACAAGTTCTTCAAGAAGTTAACACGCGACCAGATTGACGTAGTGTAAAAGCATGCATAGATATTATGATATGAAACTTTTATTATTATCTATTATTATTATTTGTGGTCAAGTTTAACGACAATCATTAATAAACGGTAATGCTAAAATGTTACTCCTTCCAACAGAGATGCACAAAATTTAAATACCACCCATAATTTAAACTAAATTCCGAGGTATTTAACCGAGTTTGCTCACAGCCAATTAAAGTCATTACATGAATTTTCAAACGTAACTCGAGCGATCGAAATACAAGTTTTAACTTAGTTCTCCTAAACGCTAAATGTGTTTAAAAACTTGAGTACTCCGGTAAAATAGCTGGTACCTACAACTGTAATTTTGACCTTACTAGTCATTACCCTCGACTTTGCCAAAGGCATTTATATTATACTTGCGGTTGCCCGCGGCTCCGCCCGCGACGTATATCTAATTTCCCACGGGAATAACCATTTATAAAAAGTAGCCTATGTTTTAATCCAGAGCCTAAACTACTACGATTCCAAATTTCATCCAAATCAGTTGAGTACTTTTTGCGTGAAAGATTAACAAACATCCATTCATCCATCCTCACAAACTATCACATTTATAATCTTAGTAGGATGTACAAAGGGCGAACTTATTGCTGCTGCTACTAAAGCAATCTCTACCAGTCAATCTTTTATTGATGAGGTGAACAATAGGGATTAAAGATGTATACCTACTATTAAAGTCTTCACTAATTGGAGTTGCATTATTAAAAAGCGGAAATTCTCCTTATATCATAACACGAACAAGTTATTAATGAGACTGACGTAAAGAACGATTCAATGGTGTAAATCATGTCAGCTCACAGCTATATGTGCGGGCGGGACGTAGAGTTTTTCAAGCCAGGACTAAGCATTTATAAGCTCGTTTCGTGGTTTGACATAATTGACAGTATAGTTTCATAATATTTATGATTTTGCTGACGCGACGTTTTGCTTTGGTCAACATTACTAATATTCGCCCGTGCATGTGCAGCTGTCATTTGTAGAGAGTGTCGCCCCTGTGACTTTGCTATATAAATGTCTATACCTTCACTACATTCTGAATGTCATACAATATATTTTCATACCACCTGCTCGACAATGTCCGATTATTATATATTATATCACGCAATCTCAACGTAAAACAAGTCAGGAGTTTCATACAACATTATCTCCCAAGGGAGATAATGTTGTATGAAACTCCCAAGGGATTAAAGTGATTTGAATCTGGAACGTTAAAATTCGTATGAAAACTCCTAATAGATACGTATCTATCATAGAGTTTTTCAATAATAATATGGCATTTCAATGAGAGTTTATTCGAAAATCGAACTGGCCACCTATAATTTTAACATTCTCACGTGTCAAAATCGTAAGTCACAAGTTCCTGAATCTTTAAGTACCGCTCAAATAAACTCCACCACAACTTCCATAAATGTTCCTAGTAAAATATTACTCTGTCCCTCCATAACTGGACAAATGTGTCCAATATCAATATTAACGTTTAACAAAATAAATGTTTTATTTATGTAGCCCTGGGTTTTTATTGCCTCGCAGTAGGTATGAAAAGTAGAGTATGCACCTCTGGGACAAAGCCTGTCTTCATCTTGGGCAGCTTGAACCCCTCGCTTCACTCAGGACTCTACTGAATAATATAGATAATTATAGAATTCTCGTGTCTCAGTGTATCTATGAAACGGATTTCGTAGATTTAGGAAGTATGTGTAAGGTGTACGTAGGTAGTTGTTTATTTATTCATAGTTGAGACAACGTCTGTGGGGTGAGCTAGTTATAATACAATACGATACGTATCTAATATATTGTGATATTTTTATTGTGGTTTATTGTAATATTTTTAGCGCAAAATAATGTAAAGGTTAATATTATTTTAAAGATAGAGCAAAATCAGTCTACAAAGGAGTTCATCAATGAGTATAGAATTGAATTTTGCTTCGATTTCGACGACATACAACTCGATTTAGTCAAAGAATATATATTATTACTACGTAAAGAATCGTTATTTCACCGATTTATACGAATGGCAGCTCGCAGCTGTGTGCGTGGTTGGGCGAATGTGTAAGCGGGCGGGGAGGAACTTTTTCCCGGACTTTCGTTCGCAGGGCTGGCCGCTGGTCGTTTCGTGTTTTGACATAATTGACAATTCTATTTCATAATATTTATGATAGATTTGTCTGACGCAACGTTTAAAATTATTCCGGTTTCAACCTTAGGCTTACGTCAACATGGCTGACATTCGCCGGTGCTCGATCTGTCATTTGTAGAGAGTGTCGCCCAAAGACTCAAAGGTGTCGCCTCTGTGATTTAGTCGAGTTACTTATAATTTTAATTTAATTAATTTAATTTAATCAGAAAGCTGTGCATATGATAAATATCCGTACCTTATAGACTAACATACATATCAATATATTTAATAGACAGACACGGACACGTCACGGTCACACGGTCTGTCTTGTCAACGGAGCGCCGGCCGCATCTACAGACATCACTGCTTCAACGACCTCGTCCGTCGGGCTCTTGTCACCGCCGGAGTGCCAGCTGTGCTGGAACCCTCTGGTTTGGCGCGCGATGATGGCAAGTGACCAGACGGTATGACCCTGATCCCTTGGAGAGTGGGACAGGCTTTTGTATGGGATGCTACTTACGTCGATACACTTGCTCCGTCCCATGTCCAGGGCACCTCGAGTACCTACTGCAGGTGCGGCCGCTTATCAGGTGGAGAACCTCAAGCGGTGCAAGTATGAGAACCTCAGTGGAGATCTCATATTTGAACCGTTTGGGGTTAAAACCCTAGATTCATGAGGTCCGGGTGCGCACAAACTTTTCAGAGAAATTTTCAAAAAACTAATTAAGGCACCTATCTGGCCCAAAGAGTGAGTATCGCAATCCAGCGGGGAAACTGTTTGAGCCTTATAGGTACTCTGCCTGGTGGGGACGACCTGGGAGATTTCTTTATATTGTAGCTTTAAGTTGATGAAGCTCTACGTGGATTTAAATTAGAACAGTAGACTGTATATAAAAAATATAATATAAACTTTAAGTTACAAAAGAATGCCCGTATGCTATCGCGTGTTGGCGTCAAGGCGTGAAAAGGTGAAGTGGCGAGCGTTGTGTGGGAACGCGTCGCCGCGAGCGCAGCCGAGGATTCCCGACGATGTTCGGGTTTCTTCGGTCAGCCGGCCGTAGTCTACGTGCGCCGACATACTCCCCGGGTTGAAGAGTCCAGATCTTCAATCATCAATTGGTAGCGGACAGATGGAGTTGAAGGCACGACGGATGGTGCCCTTCTTGGTCTTCAGTTCAGCCACCCTCGTGACGCCGTCAACGCCGGGATATGTCTTAATGACACGGCTCAGGGACCAGAGCAGAGGTGGCGTCGCCTTGTCCTTAATCAGGACTAACGACCCTAGCTTCACTTCGCCTCTGGAACTAAACCACTTTGTTTTGGCCTGTAGCAAGGAAGTATATTCATTATGAAATCTGCTCCAGAAATGCTGCCTTATATACTGGATCCTTTTCCAGCGGTCCAAACGTGAGATGTTAGCATCAGTCACCTGAGAGCAAGGTACACATAAGAGCGGTCGTCCAATTAGGAAGTGAGAAGGTGTTAGTGCAGAAAAATCATTAGGGTCTGAGGAAAGAGGTGTAAGAGGGCGCGAGTTTAATACTGCCTCAATATGAGTGAGACATGTAGTCATCTCTTCGAAAGTAAAATGAGTAAGATTAAATAGCCGTTTTAAGTGATGCTTACAGGACTTGACTGCAGCTTCAGCCAGTGAATTAAAATGTGGGCTGTATGCAGGTGTAAAAATAAACTCTATGCCCTCCTGCGCCATTTCAGATGCAACATTCGACTTAAGAAATTTATAAATCTCATTACACGCGCCTACGAAATTTTTCCCGTTGTCGGACGTGATGCTTCGAGGCTTGCCTCGACACGCCACGAACCGATTTAAAGCGGCCATATATGCCTCAGTAGTGAGGTTGGAAACGAGCTCCAGGTGTACCGCCTTTGCAGCTGAGCAGACAAAGATGCACATGTAGTAACACTGGACCGGCATAGTCAACGTAACTGTTTAGAAAAGGAAACTCAAAATTAGTCCTAGATGAAGGAAGTTGACCCATAATAGGTTGTACATTTTGAGCTTTATGTCTGTAACATTTAAGACATTTATTAACTATAGACCGAGACAAGTTTCTACCACCTAGCGGCCAGTAAGTCTGTCGAATGTGTGATAGTAGCAGCTGTGGACCAGCATGTACAAGCTTTAAATGTTGCATGTGAAAAATCAGTTTGGTAAGAATGTGCTTACTACATAAAATAATGGGATGTCTAACATTAAAATCATAAAGTGAATTACTAAGCCTTCCGCCCACATGGATGAGGTTATCCTCATCTAAGAAGGGAGTGAGTGGAAGCAATCTACTTTTGCGTGGCAATTTTTGACTAGACTTTAGAAGTTTATATTCCCCGGGAAACATATCAAGTTGTGAGAAATGAATTATTGTTCTTAATGAATTTTCTAATTCTGTAACAGAAAGATTGCCACACAATTTATGTTTTTTTCTTAGATTGTATATAAACCGTTGTACATATGTAAATATTCTTTGAATTTTAGTTAGGCTAGAATATTTTAATAATAGGTTATAAATAATTGTTGAATGAATGGATGTCTCTGAATGATGAAGATTATGATATGAATGATCGCTACAATGATTATCACTAATGAAATGAGTAACTATTTGCGGTAGATCATGTTTCTCTGTGTTTGGCATTTTGGGCCATTTACTTTCATCGTGAAAGAGAAATAAGGGTCCCGACCACCACAGAGGAGTATCTTTTATAAAACTGGCTTTTAGACCACGGGAAACAAGATCCGCCGGGTTGTCCTTTGACGGTACGTAGCTCCAGGTATGACCACATGTGCTCTCTTGTATCTCATTGACTCTACTTTTTACAAAAGGTTTTAATTGATTAGATGGAGTAGAGAGCCAACTCAAAACAATGGTAGAGTCACACCAGTATCTGTACTTATTAATGGGTATTGTGAGCGATTCTTGGACTTTAGTACTTAGCCTTACCCCCAATAGAGCTCCACAAAGTTCAAGTCTTGGGATAGATGTAGGCTTGATGGGTGCTACACGATTTTTAGAGAGTAGGAGCTGTACGCTTGTAACTCCTACATTATTACAAGATCGAATATACACGCAAGCACCATAGGCCTTCTCAGATACGTCGGTGAACACATGTACTTCGTGTATGATAGAGTTTTCATGCAAAACCCAACGAGGAATTTTTAAGTCGTTTAAAGCTGTTATACTGTTTTCAAATGTATACCAAGCGTTACATACCTCAGGCGATACAGTGTCGTCCCAGTCGTACTTATCTAGCCAAAGTCGTTGCATGATAATTTTGGCTTCGACAACGCACGGACCTACGAGACCTAGAGGATCGAAAATCTGGCCGATAACAGAAAGGACATGACGTTTCGTGATCTTTTGTGTAGGTATTATATTTATCGAGTAAGTTAAAAAATCAGTACTGCAAACCCAGTTAAGACCTAGAATTTTAGACTGGCAAAAATTATTTGATTTTGATCAGAGAAGAATAAAGTATTACTTGTAGTCTCCGATTCGTTATTTATTTGATTTAAAATTTCTAATGAATTTGAACGCCACTTTCGCAAGTTAAACTTAGCGGAAGCAAGGACAGATTTTACCCTGTTTGTAACCTCTACAGTTTCGGATATGGTGCTCCCACCACTTAAATAATCATCTATATAGAAGGAACGCCGTATAGTGCATTGGACACGACTATCCTCAATGCCATCAGCCAGACTTACCAAGCACTTAGTAGCTAGATAGGGGGCAGACGCAGTACCGTAGGTACCTGTATTTAAAGTGTAGGTTCTAAGGGGTTCTGTGGGATCAAATCGAAAAAGAATTTGTTGAAGGAATCGTTGGTCTCTACATATATCTATAGATCTATACATTTTCTCTACATCCCCTGAGACCACATACCTGTACTGACGAAAACGTATTAATATAGCTAACAGATCGTCTTGCACTACCGGACCGACCATCTGAATGTCATTAAGAGACATTCCTGTACTAGTAGGTGCTGATGCATCGAAGACAACGCGTAGTTGAGTAGTGGTGCTAGAGTTACGAGTCACTCCATGATGTGGAATGTAATAGTTAGTAATATCAGGTGAAGAACTAGAGGGATTTAAAGTCATATGACCTAAACGTTCGTATTCCTTCATGAAATTATAATATATATTTTGAAATTCGGGGTCTCGTTTAAATCTTCTCTCTAAGGATAAAAGTCTATTCTTCGCAGTTAAATAAGAATGTCTTAAAGAGCTTGGATCCCCTTTCAAAGGCAATTTTACTACGAAACCACCGTCAGTGTTACGATAGGTGGTTTGGGCAAAATGCTGCTCACACATTCTCTCTTCAAGAGAGTGAGAATATTTAGGTAATATACTGTCAAGCTCCCAAAATTTTGTTAAGTCGGGAGTGACACTGGAATGATGGCAAAAATGAGTAGAAATAGAAGGGGAGTTAGATTTGTGCGAAAAACTACCAGATACAAGCCATCCGAATTTAGTTTCGCATAATTTAGGCAAATTTTTCCCTAAGTCTATTTTGTTGCTTCCCATTACACTCCAAAATACCTCAGCCCCTACCAGGACATCCACGACCGACGAAAGGTTGAAGTTCGGATCCGCTAATGCAAGACCTGAAGGAATAGGGACATGAGTGATGGGCACAAATGATGACGGTAAGACCTTAGTGATCTCAGGTAAAACGTGGCACTCTATCTCCACAGTAAACGAACAGCATAGAGACTCCATTGTGAGGTGACAAGACTGTGTACTAGTGGATATATTATGATTACTAATACCCGTTACCTTGGTGCTCGTACCGCGCAGTGACAAACCCAGTTTCTCTGCGAAGCTCTGCGTAATAAAGTTCGCCGTGCTTCCGTTGTCCAACAATAGACGTGCAGTGTACTTCTTACCCGTCGCACTGGTCACGTTCACCAAAGCTGTGGACAGGAAAACAAGCGAAGAAGTAGCAAGCTGCATGGAATTAGCGGAAAGCACAACATTAGCGGGAGATTGCAATGTAGAAGGCAGGGCAGAAAGATTAGCAGAAGGCAATGGATTGCAAAGTGGTTTGTCGCTAGTATCTATGTGCAAAAGCGTATTATGTTTTACTTTGCAATATCTGCAATGAGAAAATTTGCACTGCTTAACCGAGTGTCCAGTTCGTAAGCAGTTAAGGCAAACATTAAAGTCTTTAGTTTTTGTATACGACTTTCTATAGATAAGGCTCTAAAAGATTCACATACAACGTATGCACTTGGGAGCAAAGTGGACATTTATTATTATTTTTAATGTGTTTATTACTATAAGATTTACTATGTTTAGAATTATTATTTGACAGATGACTATTATTTAAAGCTACAATTATTTTATTTTCAGCTGAATTTAGCGTTGAATTGGACTCGACAGATTCTTACCAGTTAGCTTTTCTATTTAAAAAAGAACAAAATTGAATTAAAGTTGGATCACCTGAAATGTTGTTGTTCCTAAACTCCCAGTCACGATTGGTTGTTAAATCCAATTTTTTAACTAAAATAAAAATAACCAACGTGTCCCAATACTGAGTAGGTTGATTTAAATTGGTGAAAGCCCGAATATTTTTATTAGTAACATCTACGACATTTCTTATACTGACACTAGATTCTCCCTTAATTGGTTCTACATCAAATAAAGCCTGTAAATGGTTGTTCACAAGCAAACGATTGTTATTGTATCTCTCACACAACAGATCCCACGCTAATTTATAATTGTCGCTTTCCGGCTCGAAGGACCAAAAGCTGATGAAGCTCTACGTGGATTTAAATTAGAACAGTAGACTGTATATAAAAAATATAATATAAACTTTAAGTTACAAAAGAATGCCCGTATGCTATCGCGTGTTGGCGTCAAGGCGTGAAAAGGTGAAGTGGCGAGCGTTGTGTGGGAACGCGTCGCCGCGAGCGCAGCCGAGGATTCCCGACGATGTTCGGGTTTCTTCGGTCAGCCGGCCGTAGTCGACGTGCGCCGACAAAGTTATTAGTACTTTTATGTTCTGTGAATAGATATTTTAAGTAGTTAGCAATAGACATTAATATTACTTTATCGTAAATTGTAGTTTCTGTAAATTATATCTTATGTTTTTATTTATGTTGGTACCTACTTAGATGCAAACAAATTAGAAAATTATACTCGGCAATTAACTCTAGTAAGACAAAGTAATATAATATAATATTTTAAAAACTCTCCTTCTAACGCATTAACTGCACACAATATGTTTTGTTTCTTACAAGAAGTCGCCAGTCACATAATGATAACATTATTTTTAAATAAAAATTTAAAGAAAATCTTACTTTTTGGTAGCATATGCTTGGACTACTTCAAAAAAAGATAAAATCATCATAATATGTATCCATATAAATTTCGAGGAGTTCCCTCGATTCCTCATGGATCCCATCATCAGATCACCACTTTTTTCAAAATGGAACCAACTTGGAATTATACCCTTTACATCAAAAAAAGAATTTTGAAAATCGGTCCAAAGACGGCGGAATTGTGATCTAACATACAAAAAAAATACAGCTGAACGTATAACCGCCTCCTTTCTTTGGAAGTCGATTCAAAAGGAAAAAAACGTGATAGTTACTGCATAATATAATTATGTAATCATTAGGTACTAAACTATAAAATTATTATACTATAAAGTGACTCACTCGCCCTACTTTCTTGAACTCTTAACTTATATTTTGTATGCAAACTCCGCCGATTTGCTCCAGTAATTATGCCCTCTTTCCTCGTTTATTGGATGTAAAATTAATTTTCCGCGCGGAATATTTTTCACGGGTCGCTGTTAAGATATTGTTGGTTCGTGTGTTTCTAAAATGTACAATGTAGGTAAAATGTAGGTGCTAAATATGCGTGTCGAAACGGGGATGTTTCTAAGGAGACCAATCTTTGCTTTTATAGGTTTATTATCAACAGCACTTTTCTTAACAAAATCTTTATCTTTAGAAACATGTAACTTACGCCTACAACAATTTGACTACTATAATACGAGTATTATAATTGTAAAAGTTTGTTATGATGGATGGATGGATGTTTGTGACATTTTCAGGCAAAAACTACTGAACACATATCAATGTTTTTGCATGGTATGCATTTTATGCATTTGCATTCTAGGGCTCTGGACTAACACTTCTTATTGCGGAAAAATGTACGTTTCCCGCGAGATTCCTTTTAACGCGAACGAAGATGTGGGCAATATATAGTTACAATGGAAAGATTTAATTGTTTGTTTGTAATTGAATAAGCTCTGAAACTGCTAAACCTAATTTGATTAAATTTGACGTAGATATAAGTAATAAACGCTTTTAAAAAGCGCAACAATCTTATAAAATGCTCCACATTGAAAAAATGCTACACACTAAGGGTACTTACACGACGTAAGATGCTCTTGTGCCTTCCAGAAATAATGAGGTTAACAGCCTCCTTTGTGGAGAATGTACGTAGAAACATTTTTAGAACATTTGAGGTTTTATAATTCATTTTTATATGAAGGTACCAAAGGCGGACCCTCTCGTTCCAGTCAATTATTATTAAGTAGTGTATTATTTATAAGTACAGTATTATTATTAAGACCCATGAGTGGTCTAAATTCCACCATATTATAATATAATTTAATTTTTATGTTAGATCTTTATTAGGGTTCTTTTGCCTATTAGATACGGAATAAAAATGTCAATGTGAGAGATACATTGACAGAAGCGTGATAAAATTGTATCAAACGCATTGCAGTGTGAGTTATTAATTCGAGGTAGTGTGGTAGTGTTATTTTTATTAATTTAATTTATTCCATAAGCAAATATAATTTAGTGCAGTTCACTCCTCGACCATAATATAAACTTTGTTGTCCCAAATATCCTTCGAGTGTATAACTTTCGTAAAAAAGAGTACAAAGTTTTTCATCCTGAATTAATATATAGATCTGTAATAAAAAATACATCCGTAAAAATTTACGTAGGTATTGACTTAGCCCATTCTTCTGACCAGACAGGTCTGCGGTTCCGTGTTGGGGTACAATAGGTGAGGTATAGGACAAGTTGGCAGTTTGCCACAAACACTAAACAGAGGGGCTAAAACCTACATTAATACAATAGGGGATCGGACAACATCTGAAATATTTAGTTTCATTAATGTAGGCTCCAATTTAAATAAAAACTGTTGTATATTTCCAACTTTATTAATTATTTTTTACCATAAAAACTTCTTACAAAAGTACATACTACATTCATCTTCACCGTTAACCATAGATTGCTTCCCCATTTGACAGATACCAATGACATATCGTTTTTTTTTTACAAATCAAAATTTTGACAAGCAAAGAACTCATGAAATTTAGTCTACAACTCGGCCATCCTGCAATCAGTCTGACCTCAGACTGACCCAAATGTTGCCTTAATGAAACATTTGCTTGAACCATTATTAAAACAGATGCTTTTACAACCTTAAACTTTCAATCATAAACCTTATCTCTACTCTAATATACTACTAACATCTCTACAGACTTACATTTTATTATTAGTTCTACAGGTTAACAACTCTAATACAGAAAAAAAACATAGAATAAATATCAGTCAATATTTTTAACTTTAAATTTTAGTTTCTAATGAAAATAACTACAACTTTACTGAGCTTTAATCATAAACTTAAAATATCCCTACTATAGCTCTACCAGAATCTGATGGCATTTTAAAAAAAATAAAAAATGTGATTTTCATATGGCAATGTCAAGTATGACCCGTCAAATCAAAGTACGTGATCTGTCAACCGTTGCTAAAATTTTGTGATTATGTTCTTGGAATTTGTTGTTTTTGTGAAAATATCCAAAAAGGCAATGCGATCTCAAGCGAGAAATATTGTTTTCTATGTCTATAGTAAAATACAGAAAGAAGAAGGTGTAAATCGAACTCAATCTTATAATTTAAAGTTCGTGGTAGAGTTGACCGGTAAGTTAGAGTGAGTTGTTTTGATACTTTTAGTTTTTTTATATTTTCTTAGGTAATTATTGTGACTTCTTTAAATGTGTTTCCAGTACTACTATAAGGTGAATCGTAGCTGATGGCACATCGAATGATGGTTTGTTTTCCATGCCTGGTAAAAGGAGGAGAGGAGGAAAAAAGAAAATCAACATAAGACAGTTTCGATTTATAGTTGATTAGGAATAAAGTAAACGAGTTCTATACAGTTCGGAAGGAAATTCCAACATTAAATAAACTGTTGCCAATTTAATTGTATGTTATTCGTAATAAATAAGTATATAAAGTAATTCACGATTGATTTATTTTTCATAAAATATCATTATATTACATAGTATATAAACAAACAAAAAAGTCCCTTTTTTGTCTGTCCCTATGTATGCTTAAATCTTTAAAACTACGCAACGGATTTTGATGCGAGTTTTTAAAATAATAGTCTTTAAGTATTTAATAGTCTAAGATATTATAAGATTATGGTAAAATTTATATTCAAGTACTTATTATGTAAGTATATTATCAAGTGGTCGCGCATGTCGTATCGAGGTGATAGGGTCCCATTTTTAACAATTTGCATTGGGCAAACCTAAAAACATGTTCAATATTGTATCAGTAGTATATTGCTGTAAGTAGGTAGAGAATTATTCGCCGAAGTAGTTTTTTCTCCAAGAACACTATTCCACGCGGGCGAAGCCGCGGGCAAAAGCTAGTTTTCTATATTATACACCGAACATTCTTCATACAGTCTTATTATAATTCATGTTCAATAATGCTAAAGACATAATTAAATATTAACCAGTATCAAGATCGTTTAATCCAATTTCCCCAGTATTGCACACTACAAATTTTTTTTTCCCTATTTGCCATGAGATTCTGGTACACCTATACATAGCAACATTTTATTATTACTTTTACATGTTAACAACTCAAATACTTGTACAGAACATAGAATGAATCTCAGACAATATTTTTTAACTTTAAATCTTAGTTTCTAATGAAAATGACAACACCTTTACTGAGCTTCAATCATAAACCTAAAATATCTCTACATACTAACATTTTATTATTACTTTAACATGTTAACAACTCGAATACTTGTACAAAACAGACCGAATCTCGGACAACTTTAGGTTTTTTTTTTTTTAAGAAAGTTAACACAATATAACAGCACCTGAGCTATCAGCACCTAAGGCCATCGTTTCATATAGTCTACACCAGAAGTAGTATTTATAGGACCCTCTTTAGTTCTATCTATTTTTTGAACTTCATACCTGTCCCTTCCTAATTCTTATATTATTTTATATGGTCCAAAAAATTTCGGTTTAAGTTTCAAAGCATTTCCAAATTGAGTTCTTTGTATAGCCACAATGTCTCCTAATTTATATTTCTCTGCTTCTTTCCTTTTGCTATTAAATGTTCTTCTATTTTCTTCCTGAACTTTAAATATTTGGGCTTTAGCTTCTCTCCTTAATAAATCTCTTTTGTCAACAAATTCAGCTCTATTTTCTTGCTCTAAAAATTCTAATATTTTTAAGTCTTCTTTAAACTTTATTTTCGTTCCCATCAAAAGTTCAAAAGGTGATGTATTAATTGACCTCTGATAAGTACCATTAATTACTCTCTGAAGCTTGCTTACATGTTTATACCAGTGACCTGGGTTCTCTATACACATTTTTGTTAAAACTGATATAATTACGCGATTAATTCTTTCCACTTGTCCATTTCCCCGTGGATTTCCAGTTGTGATAGTAACATGCTCAACTCCCTCTTCGTGACAATACTCTTGAAACTCATTTCCTGTAAAAGCTGTACCTCTATCTGTTATTATTCGAGATGGGTTACCAAAATCTTTTTGATGTAGTCTTAGTTTATCAACGGTTTCTTTTGATGTTAAGGTTTTAACCGGATAAATCCAAACAAACTTTGTATAACCGTCAACAAGTACAAGAATATGATTATACATTTTTTTAGTTGCATCTAAAGGTCCTAAATGATCACAGTGTAGCGTAGCCAATGGTAAGTCTCCTTTGTCGATAGGATGTAAAAATCCTTCTTTCCGGCCTTCCTTTCTGTTTGCTAATAAGTATGGTACACACATCGCAATCACTTTTTCAATCTTTTCATCTAATTTTTTTATGTAATAATCTTTTTCTATTATTTCTTTTACTTTCTTTTTTCCAAAATGTCCTAATCCATGTGTCCTTTGAATAATTTCCATATCCATAATCTCCGGTATCACTAATTTCTTTTCGACACCTTTATATATAACACCATTCTCCAAAAAATAATCTTTATATTCCTTTTCGATTAGAACTTCTTTAATCGTTCCTAATTCTTCATCTTCTTCTTGTGCTTTCTTTATTCTTTCATGTAACTCCACGTTAATTAAACATACATTTCTACTGAGAGAATCAACATGTTGCATGTTGCTGCCGGTTCTATGTTCTATAGTAAAATCAAAATCCTGCAAATACAGGATCCATCGGGCAACTTTAGCTGAAACATCTTTTTTATTCAAAGTCTTCTGGAAGGCTTCACAATCTGTAACAATTTTAAACTTTATCCCTATGAGATATCTTCTAAACTTTTTAACGCCTTCAATTACCGCTAATACCACCAACTCGTAACTACTACAATTTTGTTGAGTATCCGTTGTTTTTCTACTCATATAATGAACTGGGTGCATACAACCGTCAATTGGATCCTTTTGTACCAAAATTGCAGCGTATCCATACTTACAGGCATCAGTGTGTAATTCGGTTTCCAAATGTAGATCAAAAATTTTCAAAACCGGTTCACAACATAATTTTGATTTTAAATTAAGAAATGCTTTCTCAAAAATAAACTCTCCTTTCTTTAATAAATCAGTTAAGGGTTTTGCAAAAATAGAGTAATTTTGGATAAATTTTCTAAAGTATGAAGTTAGACCAATAAAACTATATACCTCTCTCAAGCTTCTTGGTTCAGGAAATCGACTGACAGCTCTGGTTTTTTCTGGGGATGGCCTCACTGTGCCATATGAAATCAAATGCCCTAAATATTCTACTGATCTTTCTAATAACTGACATTTTTTCCAGTTAATATTAAGACCATACTCTGCAGCTACTTTTAATACACTTTTAAGTCGTTCCATGACTTCTTTCTCGTCTTTTGATAGTATAATTAAGTCTTAAAATTAAAACAATTCCTTGTCTAATTAAGTAAATCGGCAAATATTATGTTAATATATCTTGTAAAATATTTGGGACAAATAGAAAGACCAAAAGGCGCTTTTAAGAATTCATACTGACCTTCAGGATTGCTTGTAACGAAGCTGTATACTTTATAGAATCTTCCTCAATTGGTAGATGAAAAAATCCATTTTTCAAGTCAAGTGTGCTAAACACTCGGGCATCACTCAACTTGTCTATATGATCTTCTATAATTGGTAGAGGATATTCATCCTTCACCATTTTTTGATTTATTTTCCTGTAATCAACACAAACACGGGTGCTACCATCTTTCTTTTTAACTAAAACCAAGGGACTGGCATACTCAGAATAGCTTGGTCGGATAACGCCTTGGGATAACCATTCATCTATCTGTAATTTAACTGCTTGTTCCTCCGTAATTGCTAATCTTCTAGGACGCTGTGAGACTGGGATATCATCTTTCAAAATTATTTTTAATTTAATTGGAGCATCTTTAATTTTATGCAAACTGGGATTGTAATTTTTAATTATGTTTTGCAAGGTATCACAATAATTATCATTATCAGAAAAAACACAAACAGAATTCTGGTAGGTATCATCATAAAACTCTGGCCTTATCTTGATAGAACCTTTTTCAATAATAGTAATGGTATTAAAAAGAAATGGTTGACCTAAAATTACTTCATAAGGAATAACACCATTAGGTACTATAATAAAATTTACATTATAAGAATGCTGGTCCACCGTTATAGTTGTGTTAAACTCACCAATTGAAGTCACAGCAGAAGAACCTAAGCCAGTCAACCTGGTCGTCTGAGATTCGTATGGACTGTTTAGTTCTGAAAACATTTTTAAAGTAATTAAATTCAATTCACTACCTGTGTCGATTAAGGAATAAGTTTTAAATCCTTTGATTGAAATAATTTTTAAGTTTTTATTCACCTTATTTAAATTCACCACCTTGTATGTATCAATCGTGTCATCATTATCATGCGAGCTTACTGCAGGATACTTGTCGTTGTGCTCCTCCTCATCCGTCTTCTGATTTTGGATGTACAACAACTGTCGCTGCTTGCTTACCAATTTATTGCAATGTGGACCAATGTGACCGAACTCATCACATTTAAAACATTTTACCCCATTAGGGCAGGCATTTGCTAAATGATTTTTGTCACCACATTTGAAACATCTCTGGTTTACTTGCAATGGTTTATTAATTTTAACTGGCTTTACTTGTTCATTCTTCTTACTACTTTTTTGTTTGAATGTATCATATAAAGATAATTTTTCCTTTAATACTGAGTATGAAGTAACACCATAAAATAACAATATTTTGTTCGACTCATAATCTGATATGCCATCAATATTATAATGTATTGCCACATAATCTGGAAATTTTGCTATTTCCCAAGCTCTTTCATCTTTAACATATATTGATAGTAAGTTTCATTACCTTGTTTCTTTGTTTTTGCCATTATTTCGTGCATTAATTTGCTGTTAATAGTATCCGGAAATTCCTTCAATATGGCAGTCTTAAACTCATCATAAGTCTTGAACGTTTTTTCGGCTCTGTACCACAGTTCAGCGGTTCCCCATAGCGAGCGCCTCGCTATAATTAATTTCTGCTGTGGATTCCAACCAAATATTTCAGCATTATCCTCTATATCCTGAATCCATTTTGTGGATGAATAAGTTAAATCGTAACCGTTAAATTTAGGCACCGTATCCATTCCGCATCCGTACTGATTTGCTTGCATAGATTTTAAGTTTATAGCTTCAGCCTCCGCCATCACAACGTGATAAAACAACAATTTTCGCAGCGCGACACACGTGCACCTGAATGCGTCTTCTTCGGAAATCTTGCAAAATCCAGGGAATCCTTTGAAATATCCCGCCGATCCCGGACGAATCCCGAATTTTGTAGGCTCCAATTTAAATAAAAACTGTTGTATATTTCCAACTTTATTAATTACTAGCGACCCGCCCCGGCTTCGCACGGGTACAGTAGGTACTGATACTAATACTACAGAATGTCCTTAAACCTCTACCAAACGGGCGAAATTTAGTCAAAAGTTCAAAACAAACAGAAACAAATTAATATAGGTACCTACTAAAACTCAATGAAATAAGTAGGTGGTATACTTTTATCGTATGAAATACCTATACTCTTCAAGACTAACAATACAACAAACACTAAATAAATAGGTATTCAAGTATCTATCCACCATAGTTACGTTAGTAATATATATTCTTTGCCATAGTTACAACGAACACAAAACAAAAAAAAATTACCCCGCCCCCGCCTTGGTGACACCCACTTCGCAACGGGCCGTGCAGCAGAAATCGTAATATTTTAATTTCGCCATAACTTCAAAACCAAACGTCCAATTTTAATCATTTAAAGACCAAATATTATCTACATAAACTGTTCTTAGTGATGAAATAATTTATTTTGATAAGGATTAATAGCATGAGTAAAATAAACGCGTTTAAATATAGTCCAAAAAAAATTCAAGATTTCTAAATAAAAAAATGGTTGTTGTGCCTCACTCGACATAGATAGGTATTATGTGTCGCGGACTTTTTTGTAGATATTTATAAGATCTACAATTAATTAGAACATTTTATGGTTCTATCTCTTATAGTTTAGGCAGCGTACGCAAAATAAGTAACTTTTCTGGTTGATTTTTTACACCTTGTGTCCGAAACCCCCAAATATCTTACGGAACCCTATTTTTTTTCCAAAATAAAATTTAGCCTATGTTACTCGTGGATAATGTAGCTTTCGAATGGTGAAAGAATTTTTGAAATCGGTCCAGTACTTTTTGAGCCTATTCATTACAAACAAACAAACAAACAAACAAACAAACATACAAACAAAGTTTTCCTCTTTATAATATTAGTGTAGATTTTTCACCATAAAAACTTCTTACAAAAGTACATACTACATTCATCTTCACCGTTCACCATAGACAAAGAGAATGTAAAGCTATACTACGTATTAAGAGGTGGCACTCCGAATAAAAAATAATAATTTCGAAATTCAAAATTATACCGTAGCTTTTTTACGTATTTATATTTTCTAAAGTGCACAAGATTCAAGCCTACAATGAAAAAAAAATTAAAAACCTATACGTAGGTTATTGTTTTCAATTTTATTTTTAGGACCCAATTATTAGGTTAAAAAGGTAAATAAAACAATAAACAACAATAATCCGATCGTTTTTATTGCATTAAAGAAATACAAAAGTAAGGCTACATTCCCACGAGCGTTTTTATGTGATCGCGGCTGATAAAACTACACTATAAATAGAATTTTGCGCTAGTACGACACAGCTGAAAATCGTGTACACTTGACACTTCGATTTTCAGCTCTATTGTAGATTAAGTGCAGAGTTCTGTTTACATTGCAGTTTTTCCTGTCGTGTCACGACTCGCGACCACAAAAAACTCTCGTGGATACGAGGGCTAAAGGTTGGTAACCAAAATATTTCAGATTACCACATAAGTATACGACATAGCCTGATTAACTTCAGCGGTTATCCTTTAGTGCAAAATAGGTAGGTACACTTTTGTGGGCCTAGCAGGCCATTTGACAGCGGCGTAAAGTAATGTTATACCAATATAAATCTTGAAATATTTACATGTCATAATTATTATTATTGCGTGCCCTTGAAATTGGAATCCAATACCTGCAAATTATAAAATTATATTACATTTTACTTATTCGCAATACTAACAAAGGTTAAACTAAATGTAAAATTAGATTAATAAGTATGCGGTAAAACTGTACAATAGTATTAAAAATAAAGTACATAATTATTATTATCATTTGGTATGGTACCTATTTAAAGTGTTTACTGACTGGCAGAAGAAAACGTAATAATGTGTCTGTATTTTTATAAATATAATATTATGCATAACAAAATATATTAGGTAAGCAATATGAATTTGTTTTAACAATATTGCGTGCATTAATAAACATTCGAATCTTATATTATTAATAGAGAAACCTTACAATCTTAAATCTTAGCATGCATATTAAAATCACTACACAATCAATTTAATTTATTGAAACAAATAATAATATGTATAGACGCTTCACACCACGTCAATCTGGCGCCGTGCTAAGTATCCGAAGAACTTGTGTTACAGGTAACCAGAAAACAGGAAGTCTATTTAATACTTTTATACTATACATATATTTAAGATTTCTGTTATATTAAACACATTTAACACATCCATGACCCAGGAAGACAGAAAAACTTTTTGTTCCTTCGGCAGGATTCGAACCTGCGACCCCCGGCTTGAGAACCAAAGCGCTGAACCTCTGAGCCACAGAGGCCGTCAAACAAATATAATTTTATGTCTCTTTTGAATAAAACGAGAAGTAAAAGTATGGTAAAATTTTATGCAAATACTCACCGATATTCTTTGAGTTAAAGCATGTTTATATAGTGGTTATATACATGAACTTATTTACTATAAATCACTATTTCATCATAATAAATATGATTTCGAGTTCACTTCACTAAAAATTACAGTTTTTTGTCAATAAACAAAACATGAGTTAACAAGTTTGTAAAAGTTGAAAATAATTTTTCAAATTAATAGAATAGAATTTCGTAGTTTAAAATTTAAAATTAATCTGCTATTTCTGCTTAACCAATCACAGGCGATGTGTGAAAGAGTACACACGATAAAAGAGCGAGCAAGGTATGTGGTTTGCACAGACGATAGTCAGGTATAATTTTGGATTTTGAACGCCAATATTTACAATAGGAAGTTGCGACACCCTGACCATAGATTGCTTCCCCATTTGACAGATACCAATGACATATCGTTTTTTTTTACAAATCAAAATTTTTACAAGCAAAGAACTCATGAAATTTAGTCTACATTAATATATTCAGAAATATTGAGTCATTACTACTTGGTAAACGTAAAAAAAATATTATTTTATGTGTAGTTTACTAATTAAATACATTTAAAAAGTACAAAACAAAAATATTTTTTTTGCTAAATTAGTAAACAAAACAACATCATTAGTTTTCTTACATATCATATACAAAAACATTCATTATGGTGAGTATGAACTTAAACGCAAAAATATCGGAGATAATATTTACAAATATGTTCCTGCGGCCGTATATTACGTCACTTGTAGGTTAAGTTTAGTATGGAGCGTTTTTACGAGACTCGTGAAATTTTATATACAAATCGCTGTACCTTTGAAAATATTGACTTTTGATATACGGTTTCTTCTGAGAAGTTACTCATATTTAAGAGTACTATTCATTTATGCAATAAATAAAATTAGTCCGCTTATCGATTACAATCAAGTCCCGATACGCTGAAAATGTCAAACGATGTTCTCATAAACGTTATACCAACGTGAAACGCGCTCTGATTGGTCGAAACTTCATAAAATCCGTTCATGGTAACATGTCGCTTCACTTTCAATCCAATCAAAGTAAAATGAAAGTCTATTTTAAACACGAGATTCTGCTCTAAAATTGCTAGTAGCTCTCGGTTTATAGGTAAAGACGAGGTGGGAGGTAGCGCTTCAAGACGGAGTAAGACATAATAATCTAATCTAATCTTCTTTTAACCAATTTTGAAACAATTGCACAACCCGTTCTACCATTGCAAATAGACCCATATACAAAGTATAATCCGAATATTCATCTGTAAGTTCATAAAAGTAATTCCTATAAATATAATCAGGAGTAGTCTTCTTTCTTTCTTATATAATATAAAAACTTATTATAATTCCTTTGTATCGCTAAAACTCGAGAACTGCTGGACCGATATGACTAACTTTGATCTTCAACTTGGGCGTACAATTAGGCACTAGAAAATATTTAAAACTTTGAAAGTCATGAAATGTTAAAGATGTCATTTAGCTTACAGATTATATTTTGGATTAATTAACGTTTAAAATATTTTAATAATTGTTAAAACTTTAATAAGACGTCGTTAGCAGTTTTAATCTTATCGATTACTAGACTACAAACTACAAAGTAACAAACTGAAGAAGATAAATCTCAAGATGCTTCAACGACCTTACACACTTCAATTGCCTTGACAATGTAGAGCTCTAAAAATGGTGTAGTATATATATATTAAAAAGAGGTACACCTTTTTAATATTATATATCTATGAGTGTGTAGGTAAGTACTTGGACTATCACCTCTATGTAGCGGTTATACTCGTAATATATCTATACACGGTTATAATATAATTATCTACACAAATAAATAAAATTAAAGTGTCGATTTGTAATTTTAAATTAACAGCTTTTTTACTAAACGATCATTTTTTGTCTGTCCGTCTGGCTGTCTGTTTTTCCGGTTAATTTCTGAATCTCGGCGGAACCTTTTTTCATGGGACTTTCACTAGCACGTGGTTGATGTAGGTGTACGTTTAGGATACTTTTATCTTAGGGTTCCGTTTAAAAAATAGGATTCCGTTTGCATTAGTTCTACGCAAAAGTAAGTAACTAAGAAGTTGCAGCACCTCCTATTTTTTTAAATAAAACTGTTATTGAATTTTAATAAATAATTAATATTTTAATAAATAGGATTAACCTCTTTTTAATTAATAAGTTGCGTAACTTTTGCTTGTTTAATTTGAACTTTATTGTTGCTTTTTTGCTTGATAAATTTAGATAAGAGTCCTTAGTTTGACTTCCTTAAGATAAATAGCATTAGATAAAGAAAAGACAAAGTCAGGCCAAACAGTCGCAAATGCGAGTTTTTTCATCAGTCAATCGGTCTCCAGATGGCTCACATTAATTTGCGTCTAAAGCCTGAAAAAGATACGTCGTGAGAATTTCTGGCACCCTCATAAAATCAAATGTCTCCTTACAGAATTTGAATTTTTCTCTTGGAGACATTATTCTGTGTTTATTTAGTTGTAACAAGGAGGCATAGTTCCTAAAGATATAATTGACTGAGATATTAAAAAAATATATACAGCCGAACGCATAACCGCCTCCTTTTTTGGAAGTCGATTAAAAAATAATAATAATCACAAAAATATTCATCGGACCAGAAATCAAACCCGTGACAACAATTTGCCAACAAATAAAAATTATACGCAAGCGTAATTATACCAAACTGCCATTCATCCTGATGTGAGTCCTGATATTAAAAGAGTCGAAATTATTGACATATAGATTATTGCACCGATTAAAAAACATGAGAAATATGCGCGGTATTGCCAAAGAATATATTACATTACTATAAAAGAACCGTCATTCAGACTTACACGATTGAGAAATGACAGCTCGCAGCTATGTGTGCCTGGCTAGACGTATGCGGGTTGTGCGCGGCGAGCAGGGCGGGGATTTTCCCAGCCAGGACTTTCGTTCACGAGGCTGGCCGGTAGTCGTTTCGTTCTTTGACATGATTTACAATATAATTTCATAATATTTATGATAGATTTGTTGGACGCGAATCTTAAAATTATTTTGCTCTCAACCTTAGGCTTACGTCAACATGGCTGACATTCGTCGGTGCTCGAGCTGTCATTTGTAGAGAGTGTCGCCCCTGTGGTATTGCAGGGCCCAGGGGTAACACCTAGTAAGATCAATTTTTCTCCCCAAAGCCTCTGTATACTAAAATTCACGGAAATACTGGATATATTTACAAGAATTGCTCGTTTTCAGTATAAGAAGGATGAGCTCTGGATAAATCATGATTTTAAGTTTATATAATATATTGATGATCGAGTGAGATTGTCTAATGACTCTCATCGTTATGGGTCGTTTACCAGCCGTACCTGTGACTCTGGACGCACGTGTGTCCAGTCGGTTCATAATTACTGATCATCAATACTTTCGACTTGTGCGTACTGTTACAACCCTAGCTTACAACTATAGACATAAGTTTCCGTCATTCTGTTTAGTTTCCATTTTACTTGGTTATTTTAATTATTTATTTCAGTCAGTTATATTCTGGACGCCCCGTCGAGAACATTGCATTTACAGCACTCGGTTTAATCTGTGAGAAGTCATTATGTTAAAGTGTAGTTTGCGTTTTTTATGAATTAAAGTAGCAAAGTGTGAAGTGTTTTTTTTTTTTAAGTCAAACAGGGACGGCCGCCTATACGCTTCTAAATAAAAAATAATAATTTAAAAAATTTTAAAACCCGACTGCGTAAAAAGTGAACCAAACTAAGTACATAATTAAAACTGAAAAGAAAAAAACAAGCACTTAGATATCCGGTGGTCTAGAATTCTATAATATAATATTATTGAATTAATACTATTGGAACATAACAACTAAACAGTCAGGATCCATTGAAAAATTAGATTGGCTGTCGAATAATGGATCCCGACTGTTCAGTTGTTATGTTCCAATAGTATTAATTCAATAATATATTATAGAATTCTAGACCACCGGATATCTAAGTGCTTGTTTTTTTCTTTTCAGTTTTAATTATGTACTTAGTTTGGTTCACTTTTTACGCAGTCGGGTTTTAAAATTTTTTAAATTATTATTTTTTATTTTATACTTTTTAGTTATGAGTACCTAGCTAGCTATTTACCAGACTGGATTTCCTATCAGCATCAGTACTATAATTATCACAATTGCACTGGAATGTGAGAATGGTTGTTACGCAACTTTAAATCGATATAGATCCTAAACGGTCAGTCAAATCGAAAAATGTTGAGAGAAAACTAACAATGATTTTTAAATACCTATTCAACGATACCCCACTTGATATACTTTGTTGACTTTAATTCTTTTAATTTTCACAATATGGCGTCCAGTAGTCGCCATATTGAATTTTCACCAACGTCATGTCTTTAGTGACACTCGCCGGACTAAGAGGAATCGATTGACGTGTGAATCATAAAAATCGGCCCAGGCGTTTGGTCTGTATAGTGCTTCAAAGGAACATACATACATACATACATACATACATAGGCTGATAAACACATTACCACTCCTTTGCGTCACGCAGTCGGGTAAATAGTGAAGAGCCGTTGAAATTGCGCTTGTTGATAACCCACTTGTGCTGATTGCTCCACTCCGTTTATTTACATTGTTACATGAAGGGAAGCATACTTTTAGTGTCAAATGGACGTGTCGCAAAGTGTTGAGTAGCTTCGTGTCGAAAATTGCGTTTCACTATTGTAGTTTGGAAAATAATTACAGTGGGAGCTTATTAGAATTACTGAGCAAATGAATTTCTAAAGAATTTTTCGTATGCGAGCCCAAGTGTGTTGGGTAGGTAATACATTAATATTTTTATGGGCATTAGCCAGAAATCAATTCGGGTTTCTGCTAGGGGTGCTGTTAGGAAGCTCATATAAATTAAGTCGTAAAGACTAGATATTTATACATATTATAAAGGACACATCGATGTCCAGGCTTTGTCTCTTGAGTTTATCTATAGAAAGAAAATAGGTTCGTTTTTAAAATTGTTATAATATATTTTCCATTATTTCTCACATTATTGATAACTAGCTGTTGCTCACGGCTTCGCCCGCGTAAATATAGTATCCCTCAGGATCACTATACTTTTTGGAATATATGTTTTATCCAGAGTCTAAACTACTACCATACCAAATTTCATCGTAATTCGTTGAGTAGTTTTTGCGTAAGAGAGCAACAAACACCCATCCATCCATCCATCCATCCTCACAAACTTTCAAATTTATAATTTAGTAGGATACATCGTGGTCTCGTATTCCACTATAAGTTTGGTTCACATATCTACGTGGTCACGTCTTGAGGAGAGCTCTATTTACGTTCAATACAGAGGTACATATAAAATTTTATGAGGCGCTCACACGGCTCGGCTGGCTTTACAAGGTGCGCAGCGGCGCGGCGTGGAATAAGTTACAGCTTATTACGTTCTCATACCTCTATCAATATCTCATGTCACTATAAAGTGAATATAAATGTTATAGTACTCTATTTGTTTATACAACAGCGAATAATATATTCAAATTTTATATATTTTAAGATTAAAATCTATATATCTACATGTAATCTTTAGACTAATGTTACTCGTTATAAAGAGGAAAGATTTGTATTTTTGTATTTTTGTGTGTGTGTATGTTAGTAATGAATAAACTCAAAAACTACTGTGTCGATTTCAAAATTTTTTTCACTATTAGAAAGCTACATTCACCCTGAGCAATATAGGCTATATTTATTGTAAGAAAAGATTAGGGACCCTTACTAAAACTTTAGTAACGTAACCCAAGGTGTAAAAAAATGCCATAAACATATTTCGTCTTGAGTTTCAAGAAATTTATAACTGAGGAAATAAATGTTTAATTAATTATTAAGAAGGTGTTTTAATTCTTTTTAATTTCTTCCTCTAAGGGGATGAAATAGGGGTGCAATGTTTGTATAGTGAAATATCAACAGCTTGTCGGATTACGTTGAATTTTGTCACGCAGTTATTTTGACGCAAGAATCCGTTAAGATGGTTCGACATACAGTCTCCACGGGGGTGCAATGAGGATCCGTGCGGACGAAGTCGTGCGAAAAAGCTAGTTATTTGAATATTTGCGTACCAAAAAATTTGGTGTAAAGATTTATGGTAAGGCGCTTTGCCATCAGTAGCTTTTCATCTAGCATAATATTCATTAATGAATTTGTTTGAGTTTGAGTTTAAATATGATATGATGTAGATTCTGTTTACTAATTTAGCAAAAAAATTAAACTTTTTTGGATGTTTTAGATATATTTATCTAATTACTAAACCACACATTTAAAAATATATTTTTTTTTACATTTACCAAGTAGTACCTAATTAATGCCTTAATATTTCTGAGTATATTAATGAAACTAAATATTTTAGATGAAGGCATCTCCTCTATTCCCTATAAGTTCGATTATTATGCCTGTCGCGGGTAATTAGGAAAGTCTTCCCAACACGCAACCATCCGATTTGAACTCAAAATTTGATAGTGTGTGATTCCTTTTGTACTAAGTAGCGTGAGTAAGTAGATACTTATTGCTACTTATATCCAATATCATCTCCCTAGTCCCTCAGTCTATCTTCGTATTTTCCATGAAAAAATGAAAAAGGTTTTCGTATATGATTGAGGGTATGTTATTTGTGTAATAAAGGTACGCTATTTATATTATGCTCCCGTTTTGGGGAGCGGGCGGAGCGGTGTTTCACCATGGTTTTGGTTACAGTGCGCTGCGTACAAATGTGATCTAACACTCATTCGGGATGTTCTGTATTCTGTGTATTTAAGCAATAAAATAATTCAGTCATCTAGCCTATTCTTGTTTTTATGTCTTCCCAATTTTTAAATTCGATCACAAAGACAAAGACCTAAAATCTGATTGTAATTAAACCTTGACAGAAAGTTAATGAAAAATATTTACTCAGCACCCTCAAGCTCGAGACCGTTTTAATATTTAAAAGCAATAATTCTATACAGGCTTTATCCATTGTTGGCGGGTCTATTGTTTTCCTAAGCCACTAGCACAGCCTGGCATAGGGGCATTATCTGCCACTAGTTGTCAGCAACCGCGAACTAAGACTATGTCCAGAAACTGCGTAAGCCTGCGTAAACCTACGCACGTAGAGATTCTTATCTTATCACAACAAAATTTCTGCCGGTCTATCTGTGATGCCAACTTGGGACTTTTTCCCTAAATTTAGGGAGAAAAGTATCTGAAGGGGCTAAGAATCTTATGCTTGTGTTATTTAAATATGCAATTAAACTGCTTGTCGATAAGTAATATACAGCACACTATTTTTTTTAACCGACTTCCAAAAAAAGAGGCGGCTATACGTTCGGCAACATATATATATTTTTTTATTTTTGTTTGTATGTTATACCATAATCCCGCCGTCTCTGGACCGATTTTCAAAATTCTTTTTTTGATGTAAAGGGTATAATTTCAAGTTGGTCCCGTTTTGAAAAAAGCGGTGACATGATGATAGGATCAATGTGGAATCGAGGGACTCCTCGAAATTTATATATTCAGACACCATGTCACACATACGCTGAGCCTGGCCACAGACGTTCTTCATTGACATTCTTAAAGTTCGAACTGACATTTAAGAATCTGAAAGATTATGCACGTGTGTGGGCTATGCGTGTTTTGTATGGAAACTTTGCCTTCGACCTGAATTTGACGTTCTTAAAGAATGTCAAATTTAGAACGTCTGTGGCCAGACTTATGGGTCATACTGACCACACCTACAAGCACAAGGCCGCGGATTTGCAGGCAAAAATTATAAATGATTGATGATGATGATGATGAATGACACTATTGACAATAATGATACTGTTATACTATAAGTACCGTTGCTGGATTTGCTGCTTGGCCCGTGAGTATGGCGCTTTAGGGTAAATATAATTTTTGTTGGTTATTTTATAATTATAATCGAATTTAAATAATAACGTTAAATTATCTAAACATTTAATTTTAATAATACATATTCACAATTCGTTCTTAAAATCATACATTAACATTTTGTTTTTCATTGTTGGTGCAAGGCAACTTGCCAAAATTATATTGTTTTTGTTATTGTCCTACTCATTTTGCTCGAAAATGAGCAATCATCGTTTTTTTTCTACGGAAATGACGGATGTTGGAAAGCATGTGTGGGACTTCCGAAAGGTATTAGCAAAGTAGTTTTACTGTATAAAGATCTTTACAGGTACCTATGTTTTTCTAAATAAGTAATACTTACATATTTGGTATGTAACTTTTTTGATTTTTAACGGTAAGTACCTATATATTTTATCGTATTATGTAACTTTATGAAGTTTCGATATGGCATAAGTACTTTAATAATTATATTTGAGAGTCTTCGCATGCTAGGTAAAATCCACGGGAACCGTACTATTTGTTTTAGGGAGAAATATTTTTTGAAACTTGGCAACTCGATCTTACTACGCTTTCATTGCACTCCAAAATACAGGGGATGACACTTTTGACTATTTCAAATCGATATCAATTGTGTGTTGAAGGTTTTAATATAAAGTGTCTTCAGAAATAATTGGTTTTGACAAAACATTGACAGCACAAAATTTCGGAACACTCTGTAAAGTAAAATGCCAACAGTGTCAACCGATCTGAATGCTGTGTAACGAATGAACTGAATACTTCTGTCTCACTTTGAATCATACAATCGGAGCGAGAAAAACATTTTTCTTTCACTTTGTGTCTCGCGCGTACTCGAGGTAGCTGCGTAATTGCTGCATCTATTGAGTCAGGGGCGGAGCACCTATACGTGTGGTATGGGCATACCCACAACCCCAACAGCCTTGTGAGTGCATACTTTCAAGGTCTATTAATTTATAATCAAAATAGGTTCAGTGGGTAGTAGTATTGGTATTGTTAGCCTTTTGAGTCTTACCTGGTGCTTTTTACCTGCTGGTCATACTTATATTATTGTTAAAATACATATTTATAGTAGTGGATTTAGTGTTAAGCGGACCTTTAGTCAGGTAGATTGAAGAAAACGCAAAATTTGTCACCTCTCCATAAATTTTCGGCCCTTTTTTATTTACTAACCAACAGATTTAAGAAAAAATAATACTTTGTTTGAACCGATAGGAATTACTCCTGCCGATGTTATATAATCTATAATTTGTGTATGTTTCTTTACTGTATATGCATATATTTTTTATTTAATTAATTTATAATCTTAGTTGATGTTAATTTGTTTAAGGTACCTATATTGAAAGCTTATTTTTTTACCAAACATAAAATAAATTTTTTGCAAAATAAGCAAAAAACTTTCTCACTCACTCCGCGCGTTAGCTTTTAATTAACATAATATTATAAAGAAAATAATAAAATTCTTTTTTTATATTCTAATAACCATGTTATGAAGGAAATAATATAATCAAAATTTTCGGGCCACATCTTCGTTTGAGAGCTGGATCCGTGCCTGAATCAACCAAAGCGGTTTAATAGGTCAATTTTGTACGATACGCGCATAGCTAAAATAATACGCACGTAGCTTCTGGACGCAATGTATGGGGCCCTAGTACCTCGACTACGTGCGTAGACCTTGCGTGCGTAAGAATACGCAGTTTCTGGACATAGTCTAAGTACGAGTTTTATTAAATTAATACAAAGCGTCTGTCAGTTTCAGGAATTGCAAATGGAGTTGATTACACTATTGTTAAAGTATAATTAATTGTTTATCAATTTAAGTCATTAAAGTTATAAAACAAAGCAATATATGTGCATACTTACATTTTTCGGGTAAATACTTATTTTCTTAATTACGTAAACTAAATGCATAAAAAATGTGATGCTAGATTTACAGTTAAGTCAAGTAGCTTTGCAAGTTAGCAAATCCTTTTGTTTTTCGGTGTCACCTCACCAACCCCAAGCAGGGCTTGCCGAGCTGCCTAACGTGTGCGGACGCCGTGCCGTTTCAATAATCTTAAAAGCACACAAATTTAAAAAAATCATGGAGATGAAACTACGCGCGTAAGCACAAAACATTGAATGATATAAAAAAGGGCACGTAATGTTTTACTATTACTGAAATAGCATCACAGAGGGTAGGGTCCCAACTCCCAATACATTATTCCGTTTGTCGATCTATCATCCGTAGATGTCAAAAGCCCGAGGTGCGGTGCGTTTGTATAGAAACAGCCTGACGCGCCCAATTACCGTAAAACGTGAAAGGTTTTTCTATTTGCACGGAATATTTCAACGTTTATGTTATTTTGTATTTTTGTGTTGATGATGTCGACATTTTTATTAACTTATAGCAGCGTTTTTCAACCTTTTTCATGATACGACCCCCCTTGTACGAAAAAATATTTCGCGACCCCCCGACCCTTCGCTTTTTTATCATGTAGGTATGTATGTGTTACATTTGTAACACATACATACCTACATAAAACGTATGGAATGAATATTTATTCATTCCATACGACGTTTTTATGCGTTTCCATAATTAGGATTCGGATATAAGTACATAAAATAGTACGTCAAACACATTATTTTACAATTACATATATATCGATGATATCAATGATTGATTTACGAGTATATACTTTTGTTTAAATTCTCTTACTTAATAAATCAATCTTTTTAATCTTTATTGTTTTTTTCTAAAGTTCTCTCGACCTCCGGCGAAGAGAAGAAGAAGCTTCGCGACCCCCCAGGTGGTCGCGACCCACAGGTTGAAAAACACTGACTTATAGAAACTAGTGGTCGCCTAAATTAGACCACTAGGTATTCATTTAATTTTTACCCGACTACGGCAAAGCAAAAGGAAGGGTTATTTGATTTTGGCAGTCTGTATATATATATGTGTGTACGTTTGTTTCACCGTAGCGCCTAAACTACTGGTCCGATTTTAATAAATGAGGTGTCAATAGATCTATCGTAATAATAACGCGGGTAACATTATATATGTTAAAATATCATTTACGTAGTCGGGTTATAGTTTTTTTTATAAGTATATAAAATTTAGATAAATAAACAGAATCACAAAAATATTTATCTAACCGGGATTCGATACGCTCCAAATTCCAAATTTTCGAACAAAGTAAAAATTGTACCTGACTGGATTTCCCAAACCGCTTTTTTACGCGGCAAGGCTGAAAACTATGCTATTTTTTCAAGATATTGTTTTTATTTTTTGTTTTAATCGTAAAGCACAACGTTTATAATATGGCCCTATCATTATATTTTAAAAATAATAATTATTTTCCAATAAAATTAAGCAAATATAGGCGATTTCCAATTTTGGTGGCTTGTCGCCGACCTATTTCACTCAATATCAAGATCGATTAACTAAAAACTAGACGTAGGATTAGATTTTAATTTTTATGTAGTCGTTTTATAATAGTTGACCATTCAAAATATATCAATTTTATTATATTAAATACTGTAGTATAGTTTTACAGGCACAATTTAGGTCTGTCGCCGAGAATTTTCCAATTTTGGTGTCATTTACAAAACGATATTTCTACAAAACACCAGTGATTCCTAAAGCATACAAATTACGTCATGCACTTCATTTAGTCACGCGCTAACCGGCTTAGGAGGTGTTTATGTGCTGTGTCGTACCAGTTTCCCGACAAAAATGTAAGTAAACCGTTTCATTGCAACACCCCCGATTTTATGCAATTTTGGTGTACTTAAATAATCATACTTGTGGCAGTAATATTTTATTATTATTTTGAGTAATGGTAGAGTTTTAGTTTGTTTATTGTTTAGTAAACATGTTATTATTTTAGTACACGTAGTTTTTTTTTAAGAATTTTCTTCTCGCAATTTCCAATTTTGGTGGGACAATTTTGGTGGTTTTGGTGGCATTTTTAGACCCACCAAAATTGCTTCCTTACACCAAAATTAGAAAATTCAAATAAAAATGTTTATTTACTAACACCAACATTGCTTCATGAGACCAAAATTATAAAATCAATTGATAAATCGAATTAAATATTAATGTAATTACTATAAAATCGAATATGGTTCGAAATATTATGATAATAGCACAATGTACCGCCTTGTGCCCTCTTTTCCCTTGCCTCGTAATTTTACTATATACTTTCCTCTCTATAATATTGATTTTTTAACTGCATTGAATTTTGAACTAATTGAGCGTGCTCGCACGTATCTTATGAAGTTAATTTATCATCATTGATATTTGTTCTTTTCTCCTAAAATTGGATATTTATATGGTTTCTTTAGTACATACTTTATTAAAAAATATTTAGGAAGATATTGGGACATAGGTCGTATTACAATTGTGTCCCTTTTCTACTTTGGCTATTAACTATACCTATTCGAGATAACAGCGCTGAAAGTATTTTTTTTTACTTTTATGTGAGCAAACTCATAATGCTAAGGGACTTGCCCATACAAATCACAAAAAATGCTGATACTTTCACAGTAAACTCTATAAGGGACCCTACATAGCACTATTTTTTTATCCTGTAGATAGATATAAGATTAAATATCAAATTAAGAAGGTATTCTGTTACAGGAAGCCGAAGAATAAAACTAAACAAACTAGAGCAGAGCAGTTACAAAGAAAGAGAGAGTCAGAAAGAAAGAGAAAAGAAAACATCAGAAAAGATCCTCTAAAGAAAACATCAGAAAAGATCCTCTCAAGCTTGAAGAACTGAGAAGAAAAGAAATTATTTTTTAAGTAACTTACACTACACTCCTTACTCCGTTGTAAAAGAGCTTAAGAGCATTGATCGGCGCGCGACTCAGATTTCACGACAAACGCTACTTTTCAAATGCGTCTATATCTAACAAAAACTGGTTATTCTGATTTTATATGTAAAAAACATTAGAAAATATTGTATTCTAATTTTTCCCTTATCATTTATTTTAAAATAATTTCAAACTTTTGAATAAAACTGACAAAAATAACCAGAAGTTTTTACAACTTTAGGTACAGGGGCATTTTCAAAACATTTATATGTTTTGAAAATGCCCCTGTACCTAATAAATCGAGGCGCACGAGCGTTTACAACAGTATTTGTAAACGCTCGTGCGCCTCGATAAATACAGTAGTTTTAAAAATTCATATAAAATTCGTCAAACTAATTTAGTTAAAAATTTAAATAGCATATTAAAGATAAAAGGTTCTTCTCATAGATTATGTAAGTAAGAAACAAAAGGAGCGAGTAAAATACATAAATATCATCATTTTAAATAACTATAATTCCTGATAATTTCGCATTCTTTAAATTTTATTTTTATGAGATAGAAACATATATAAAAATAATTTGAGTTATAGAGAATCTAGAAGAGGATCCATCAAGTTTGTAAAGATTTTTTCTTTTTAAAAAATGGAAGCGGTTTTAGCTATTATATGTTTTGAAAATGCCCCTGTACCTAAAGTTGTAAAAACTTCTGGTTAGTTTTGTCAGTTTTATTCAAAAGTTTGAAATTATTTTAAAATAAATGATAAGGGAGAAATTAGAATACAATATTTTCTAGTGTTTTTTACATATAAAAATCAGAATAACCAGTTTTTATTAGATATAGACGCATTTGAAAAGTAGCGTTTTTCGTGAAATCTGAGTCGCGCGCCGATCAATGCTCTTAAGGACTGTTGAAAATTAAAGACTGTAATTAGTTGTAACTTGAGGGAATAATTAATAATAAATGATAATTACAAATTATATGCCCAACATATTATTTCATTCGGTTAGTATCACAAAAAGTTATTTTATACTTTTATCACGAATAATAAAATGTTAGATTATTATTGGTACATTTTTTTTCTTAATAAAATATGTTGCCCAGTCATGGGATCATCTTTCAAACTAGACAATCATATTAAGATGATATTTTGTTAAAATATGCTATATATTCGGTTAGTCTTTAAAATATATAAGTAGGTACAGCCATTAGGATTCATCTTTATATGCTAGTAGTACATGTTATGTCCATCTTTAAAGCTGCCCGCTAGCTTGACATGACATGAATAATTTTAAGGTAAAGTTATTCAGGCAGGCAAGGGCCAAGGCATTCAGTAGATCTGTTACCAAAAGGTAATTTTTATTATTATTTTTTATTTTTTTATTGCAGTACAAGGTTTTTTCCATCCAAATATAATTTTGGTGGGGTGTAACAATTTTGGTGGTATCATTTTCAATTTTGGTGTCAAAAAACCAATTTCGGTGGGAGGTAAATTTCGGTGTCAGGAATAACATGATTACTTAAGGGAATATTCTTATTCTTGTTGATAATTTAATTAAAAGTTAGTACTCTCTAACACCTAAAATCAAATTGAATAGAAAAAAATCATAAACAAAAATTTCCACCAAAATTAGTAAAAAAATGCTAGTTGTTGAAATCCACTCACCTACATACGCATACTAAAGTGCCAATCGGACTGACATAATAGAGTCGAAATTATTGATGTAGGTACTGTTGCATAACGAAAGAAAAAACTTAAAATGCGCAGTTTCCCAGGGAAGACAAAGACTATTCTTGATTTTGATCTATTTTCCTCTCCCAAAACTCCCTGCATACTAAATTTCATGGTACCTAAGTCTTGCATCCATTTTTAGATACTGATTATATATACAAGATTGTCTAATTTAAAGTATACCATATTTTCATATATATTTAAAGCAATTTTTTTTAACTTTAATAAGTTTGGTCAGCTTCCAGTCTTGATTGAGACCGCAACTGACGCGACACGTCCCTACTAGTAATACGGCAATGAAGGTACCGCGTCGCGTAGTTCCGCTACCACGTAGTGTGTTATTATTTATTTATTATTATTTATTTATTAATTCATACAAATTAAAACAAAATATAAAATAAAGTCCTACAAAACTGTTCTTCAGTTTGTCTGTAGGATCAATGTTATAAAACTTAATATTATAGACAGAGTATAAAAATAAAATTTACAAGATAATTACAACATTACATTACAATAAAACTAAAATTAAATACCTATTGTAAAAACAAATAAAGTAAAAAAAATGAGGATAATGATTAAAAGAATATATATAATTTTTAGGTGGCGACTGGCGAGCGACGCGCAATAAGGTAGTAGGGTGTTATGTATCATACAATTTCATACCAAGAATAATTGGCCGTTTCGCGTCGCGTAGTTACGCTTAGAGTGGTCCCACCCTTTATTATAGAAAGAACAATATCGAAATATGTTCTTTTATGACTGTCATAATTATTATGACACGATTAAAAATATTAGGCGTGGTCCGTGGATAACTTAACTAAAAATCGGACCAGCACCTACAAAATACTACCTAACCTAACGCTCGTACCTACAATAAGATGATTAATCGCAATCGGAATACCGATGTCCGATACCAAATAATATACATCAATATCGAAGGTTTTTGGTTCCAGGCCAAGTAGCGTCATTAAGGATCGGGCAGACTGGCCACAACTTACTAGCAACCGCGACAAACTGTAGGCTATTTTGTTTATTTTATATGGACAAGCCGCAAGATCTCCTAAAGGGACTAGACATAAGCGCCGACTCCAACTTGAACTTTAAGGCTGCGCTAGTCGGTTTTTTCTCCATACAAACACTGTTGGTGATTTACTCCAAAGTCAAACATTGTAGACCCAAATTCTAGCGTAATATCGATTTTTATGACACTTATCTAGGTCGGTATTTGCTTATATTTCTGAAATTCAAATTAGTGTAGAAGATAATAGCCTCCAAACATCGCATTTTTAGCGCAACTTTGAACGTCAATAAAAATTAAATGAAGAATGATAATAAAAAAGCAAGCAAATACCGACACGGTTCAATTATTAAGCAATTGAGATAATTTTACTTCAGACAAAAGTATTATATAGTTTTTTCATAAATCACCAACAGCTGAGTGTCGATTTGCGTAATTTGAAGACGCCTTTTCTAAAATACTTTACACAGCTGCATAAATGTGTGCAGTATAGCTTCTCTTATAAGTATAGATTACTATTTTATGGGTATACCCTTTTTTCCCCAATATTAGGTGAAATAACAAGCATTTTCCCCGCGCGCAGCACTGAGTTAGAGCCGTTGACTAGCGCACTCTTAAAGGGTTTTTTTTTTATTTGTACTTGGTAGTAAAAGTACCTAGTTCATAGCTTTAAAAACTTATGTGTATTGTGTTACATACAATTACAATGCAATGCAATTTATAGCACTTTTTGTAGTGATGAAAAAGTCAACGAAATTATACAATTCCAAAATAGTTCCAGCAGTAACTGTGCTTTGATTCCAGAGAGTGTAGTCACTGTAATTTTTTTCTATTTTCGTTTTATAAACGTCTATATTTTCAAGAACTGATATTGAAGCCTTTGTATAACTGACTTCGTAGGCTCTCTAGTGAACAACCAATAATAGCGAAGACCTCAGCCTGAGACACGGTGCAAAAACGCCCAAACAAGCATATTTGCCTGTAGGTGGCATACCCCCGTAGACTCCAGCACCCTTGTCTTTCCTGGATCTGTCCGTGAACCATATTATATAACTAATTGTGAACATTAATTGGGATCTTTCCGTCCTAGTTCTCCCTAGAAGGTACGACACCTTGGCAAGAAGTAAGAATAACAAGTTTTCACTAGTATAATTCTAGACTACACTTTGTCGGGGGCTTTCGGTCGTATTTGTGGCCCGTCTGCGTCAACCCTAAGGAGATGGGCAGTTCAAAGTTGCAAATTCATATTTTGGCGTTACCATGATTAACGCGTCTTTTAATAAAATGTTCTTTGACGTTAATGGCTTCGACTTCACGCCTCGAACTTTCCATAATTTCCAAGTTTTGCCGCTATGTACAGAATTCAGTATTCGTTTATTACGGTAATTTATATAAATTAGTTTGAGTGTTTGTAATTGGCTTGAATTGTCTACTTTGTGCGTAATATATAATTTGTTAACACAAAATAATAGAACATTCCAGAGGCGATTATAGCTTACCTGTACTAGTGAATTCTTACCATCATACTTACAATATGGTTTTGTGACTTTACAAAGACTTGTAGGTATAATATTCAACAAAAAATTGTGAAATTTGATATTTTCTATTAGGTCACGCGTTTATTCGTTTTTCATGGAATCAGATTAGTCAACAGAGCCTCTAGAGCCCGCATATTTGCGCTAATATAAGAACAAACAGCGAGTTTCGCGACTCACAAACTCACAAGGGAAACACAAACCATGCGAGGCGTCCGTACTCCGTTGTCAAAGATGCTCTGAGTGGAAATTACACAAATCTCGGGTTACTGAACCTCTTCATGTCAGCAAATCGTTCGTATATAAATTTTATAGCATTATGTAACTTTAAATCGATATTAAAATACAAAAACGTTTTTAAAATCATTTTACTTACATTTTTTATGAATTGACCCAGGAAACAAACAGACGGATCTCCTGATGGTAAGCCGTCACCACTCACCAGAGGAGTTACACTTGTAACTCATCTACGTTCCGGTCCTTTAAACCCCAACCCCCTCTTGGGCCTCCGGTAACCTTACTCTCTAGGCAAAACACGACGCAAGAGGCCATATGGTATTTACCCGGTTGAGCCGGCCCATTCATGCCGAAGCATGGCTCTCCCATATTTAATATAGTAGGTATGTACTTATCATTCTGGGTATTGAGAATAATCTAAATAAAATACGTAAAATAGATTTTAAACGTGTTCCTTTTTTTTACCCGCGTTATTTAGTAACTTTATCTTTTATCTTTTACCTGCGCTCGCGTACGGGTGTCGGGAATGTAGTAGGTTGCCGAATTTTTACCTTCTTTTTGAAATTTTCATCAAAATCTGTTCAGTAGTTTTTGCATGAATGATTATCAAACATCCATCCATCCATTTATACACCATATTTATGCAACCATTCTCACGATCTTTCACATTTATCATAGTAGTACTACGTACCGAGCTCCAAGAATATAATTAAAGAAAAAGTAATTTCCGAGCCAAGAACATTCATCATTACTGGACGTTTCTTACAAAGGCAAATATAAGTAACCCAACGCTGTTACAGTAACCTTTTGTTGCGGCTGAAAGCCCCGCCTAAGCGATTCCATTGAATGGCCCAGCTTTTGATGGTCTCACTTGACCGACACTCATATTTATGTGTTATATTCTTTTCATGTGACATAATATTTGATTCTATTTTATATAAAAATCGTAAAAAAAGGTGAACCCTGTCTTATTAAAATGTTTTTCAATACGTATCGTATGCGGAAAAAAATAAGTACGATACTTAGGTCCTATCAGATACTAGGCACACGTTCATTTGATTTTTTAAGCTTTGAACCTAATAATATTATGATAGTGTAAATGATTAGGTATAGGATAGTAGGAAGTTCTTACAATTTGCTCGTATCACAATATCACAGTACATAATAATTTATGTCAATTACCTACATGCCAAAGTTAAATATGATATAATTAAAAACGAACAAATTAGGAGAATGGAGGATGAGATTCCTTGATAGTACTAGGTTACTTATTAGTTATTATGTAGAGGTTTTAGGTATAGAAAAGGTCGCAGGCCGCAGCCCGCAGGACACCCAGGAGAAGTCTGATCTCAAAATCAGTCAGTCGAGTGGTGATAAACAAGTAATTTGATAATTGATAATTCAAGGGGCTGACGAGACGGAAAACGAACGTGACAGCATAAAGGAGATTTAACGAGGCCCTAATAAGATCAGGGGCCAACGCAAAGGAAACGCTTGCTCAGTTTCATATTCATGAGTTTTGCCGTAACAAAGTCAAGGGTACATCGCTAACTAATAAGATGCTGGAGGTTCATCATACTGTGGATATTCCAATCAAGTTTTCTTGCTTTACTATCAAACATTTTGGCGTAACAAAGTCAAGAAAACAATGGTTACTGATAACATGCTAAAAGTTTATAATACTATGGATCCTATATAATTTTTAAGGCTTTATACCTGAAAGGGAAAAAACGGAACCCTTATAAGATCACTTTATTGTCCGTTCGTCCGTCTGATTGTTTGTCTATCTGTCAAAACCCTTTATTTGAAAGAACACATGGAGATACCGAATTGAAATTAAGACTGAATAATACGTTTTAGCTCTGTGATCTCTTTAAGATGTTTATATTAGACTTTTTTTTTAGTTAACGTAAAAAAAGACATTTATGCCGCAAAAGACATATTTTTAAACTTTCAAGGGAATTAAAATTCTATTATATTATAGGGTTCGGTAAAATCAATTACGTATATTTTGAGCATAATTATGAGCTACTGCTCATGTATAGACATTTAGACAGAAAAATAATAATTGTCATTCACGAAAAAATCTCCGCTCAACGCAAATTCGCCCGTATAGGGCCAAAATATCCGTTATTGATTTGTAATTGATTTGTTCAAACTTTATATAAAAGGGCTTGATGTGCGCATTCTAACAAATTTGTAACGAACCCTCGGTGTGCGAGTCCGACTCGCACTTGTCCGGTTTTTTTATGGGCGGTATTCTTGGTCGATTCTTATTTCTAAGTTCGCCTTATAGACATGCTTAAGGTGACATTTCGATTCACAGTCGTAACTTAAGCATTGTCAATGTGTATTATTTCAACTTTTCTTAAGCAAAGACCAAGAATTCCGGCCTATGTCTTACTATTTCTATTTCGTCGGTGTCAAAGCGTATTTTATACATACAAAATACATAACATATTTTTGTAAGTCTAGCAATTTTCCAAGAAAAATAAGCGACTAAGTATATATCTCATATTTACAATAAAAAATATTATTTCAGATGTATTTATTAGAGGTACATCCATATTATTCTTCCTATTGAACACTTCATTAGGAATGTACTCGACATGTAGAGAGTGGTGACTTGACAGAGACGTAGAATAAGAACTTTATTTTCCCTCGAAACCTTCGAATATACGTAGTTTGAAATCAATACTAACGCAATATACAGTTTGTTAGTTTGTTTAGATGTGACTTAGGGATTTTGTTTTTTATTTGTGAAAATGGGAATACGAGCTGCGAAGTTAGTGACATCAGATAAAATGTGATTATATCATAAATGTATTATATTATTAAGAAGAGATAGATATGGTATTGCGCTTAAATAGTGAAGACTCGAATTGGCTCGCAGTCGGGCCAATTTTGGTTAGTGTGTTCCGCGAGTAAAAGTGTTCTATCATCTGTGTAAATGTACGTCGATCCGGTCGACGAATAGCATGTAGTAGTATTAACACACGTCCCCATGTCAATGTGTGTCGCTGCACAGAAAAATTGTTGTCAGTTTTGTAAGGATATAACGTATCTATATAATAAATAATAATTAATAGAAGATGATTATATCGACGTTTAAAGATTAAATTTTTATAACAAGAAACAGTATATAAACTCAGACGAAATGAAAAAGTGACGACGGAGTTCTGAGAACCACACAGTGAGGCCGGTCTAAACTACGCCTCGCCGCCCGTGTTTTACAGTTTCACGCACACACGTGTAACGAAACTACGCTTACCTTGTAGGACGAGCTAACGCGGTGCGTGGTTTTTGAGTATGTAGTGCGTAGCTACACGCGCACTGCATACATACAACTGTTTTGTATAATATTACTAAGCAATTCTCACATTGCCAACGTACCCGGCGAGGGCTGCACTATCGTCTCTATTTTTTTTTTAATACTATAATATACAATTACTTGAATTTGTATAGTACCTACAAAGTAAACCGTGATAGTCATCAAGGTCATTGCAAACTTCACTTGCTCCAAGATGCGATGTTGCATAGCAAAGATGATATCAAACAGACATACAAATATCATGTGTGAATGAGTGACAGCCCCAAAGTCAGATCTTCCGACCGAGCGAGATGGTATGCTCGATCAAGCCGAAGCCCACTTATATTATGCATTTTTTTCGAATGGGTCGAACGGCTGGATGGCCAATTTAACTTCAATGAGCTATGGCCTATGACTGCCGGTTGAATAGTCGTTATGGTGTACTTCAGATGTTGTATTCTGTGCTTATAGCTTCGAACTGTGAAAACTTCGATAGAACAATTCAGGATCGTGGAACTAATTGGTCCGCCACAATAACATGGATTACATGGATATCGCATGTTGTTTTATGTACAATATACTTCAATATAGATACATACCCTAATACATTTGCAAATAGCTGACATGCCGAGAAAATTCACTGTTGCGTTCTTGTTGAGCCACAGGGAACCTTATCTCTATGGGGTTTTCTGTAATTCGAGCATTTAATTTATGTCCATATTAGGTTAAAATCAGCATGTGGTCAATTCATTTCGTATTTATTTTATTTATTTGCAATTACATTAGCAGGGTGCCTAGTCATGCTGTTTTTACTTTGAGAATCCTATGATAATTACTAGAAATTACCAACTCAGTCGCTTGTAAATTATTTATCTGAGAGGGCTCTAAGCAAGTCTCAATAGTTAATATTTATTAAAAGCTGGTAGGTGATGTATTTCTAACTATGCAATGAGCATTCTACTACTATTATAAATGTGAAAGATGGATGCTTGGATGCATCGATGGATACATGGATGTTTTTTACACTTTCATGCGAACACTATTGAACAGATTTTGATGAATTTTGGGCATGACAGTTATTGAGCTCTGGGTTAACACATAGGCTACTTTTTATCCCGAAAAAGTACAGTGTTCCTATGGGATACTCTATTGAAGCGGGCGGATATCAGAATAGAAGTGAATAGGTCTATAATAATATAATAATATAATATTTATGGACGCTTCACACCACATCAATCTGATCCCGTGGTAAGTTCTCGAAGAACTTGTGTTACGGGTACCAGACAACGGAAATATATTTAATACTTTTATACTATACACATATTTAAGATTTTTATTATATTATACACATATTTAATACACATCCATGACCCAGGAACACAGAAAAACTTTTTGTTCCTTCGGCGGGATTTGAACCCGCGACCCCCGGCTTGAGCACCAACACGCTCAACCAACTGAGCCACAGAGGTCGTCAAATCGTCTATACTAATGCAGACAGATAATTTATTTTCTAAAAGCTTCAAAACGTACTTCTACTACTATCACTATGTTATACTTCAAACCGCAAACGAGACGATGTTGTATATAATCGGTTTTTCGCAAGCGTGTACAAGTATTAATTACCACAGAATACTTATTATTAGGTACCTTGGTATTACCATGAAAAGTATGAAGGGAGTTTTAGGGAAGAAAAATCTATGTATATAGGTATTTTCTCTGCGCATTTTTAAGCTATATAATATTGTCTTTTTTCTTTTGTCGTGCAACAATAGGTACATCAATTATTTCGACTCTGTTAATTCAGTTCAATTGGTAGATTGGTATGCATAAGTATAGTAGATTGTTAGCCTAGGGTTGAAAGGAATCAATTCCCGAGGTAGACGCACGAGCGCAGCGAGGGCGGCTATAGTCCGAGTAGGAATTCATTATTTTACCCGTGGCATACACTCTACTTTTCATTTAGAATATGAGGAAAATAAAACTAGTTGTTTATCTAAACTATTTAATATTTATTGATAATAATATATTAGTAATTTAGTATCCCGGCAATTTGTGTTGACTTTTTAATTTTTAAATATGGAACTTACCGCTCGCCGCGGCACTCGCGGCTTATTCCGCTCAAAGAAGTTTGCGCTAAATTCACACTGGCTGTTTAGAAAGTCATGTCATTTTAAATAATTTTTTTTACATAAAACTCTTCACAGCTGACAGCAGTTCTATTTTTGAAGTTTTGAAGATATAATATACGAATTTGTACGAGTTTTTCCCTCCCTATGAAAGGAAAGTAGCGTTTTCCACCCAATAATCAGATCAAAACAACACTACTTTACGAGTATAAGAAATGAAAAAAAAAAATTGCTTTGTTTGTTTGTTTGAGAATTCGGAATGTAGTGGCTTTTTAGGGTTCCGTAATACTTAAGGAACCCTTATAGTTTCGCTCTGTCCGTCTGTCTGTCTGTCTGTCTGTCTGTCTGTCTGTCCGCGCCTCTAGCTCCTGTAATTATGAATATAAATTGATGAAATTTGGTGCAATTATAGATTGTGTATAGATCACGGTTTCAGGATCATAAAAAAATAATAATTTTATATTTTAGGGGTGGCTCTCCATACATGTGAAGTGGGGATGAAAAATATTTTTTCACTCTACCCCATCGTGTGGGGTATCATAGAATAGGTCTTTTAAAATAAAGGCAAGGTTTCATACGTCACTTTTTTATAAAGTTGACCATTTTCGAGTAATCGGCCTCCAAAGTAGTTTGTAAGTTGGTCCCCCCCCTAGCATTTTTAAACTATAGGAGATAGAAACTTGCAAATTTTCATGCTGATAGATCATGCTAAAAACTCTTTAGGAAAACTATTGTGAACCAAATCGGACAGTAACTTTTGGAGTAATTAAAAAAAAGCATATTACGCGTTTGAAGTTACGGAACCCTCCTTAGACATGTCCTGACATGCTCTTGGTTAGGTTATTTAAAATCAGAACTCCGAGCAAAGCTCGGTTACCCAGGTAGGTACTTATTTTAATGACAACTACATAACGTAGAGAAAACAATAACAAACTAGAATTGCACACAAATTGTAATTAACGAAGTACAAAATAATAATAGTCATTTAAAGTCGTTTAAAAATGATGATGATGGATGTAGGCATGCATCAAACACATTGAAGGCTGGAGTAATAACGGTTTACACATTCATTTTGTCTTTGTTGGAGGTTAGCACGAGTTTAAACAGCAATCACTGAAGGTGTAGATACCTACTCTCATTAAGTTTATTTTGGACTAGCAGTTGCCTGTGGCTCCGCCCGCGTAAATACAGTATCCCTCGGTAACACTGTACTTTTCCGAGATAAAAAGTAGCCTATGTTTTAATCCAGAGCCTAAGCTACTATCATACCAAATTTCATCAAAATCCGTTCAGTAGTTTTTGCATGAAGGAGTACAAACATCCATCCATCCTTACAAACTTTCATTTTTATAATATTATAGTAGGATAAGTTACGATTGGGTTGTCATATACTTTAGTGTAAAAACCTCTAAATAAATAAAGATTAAAAAAACATTTAAATAAAAAAAATCTAATATTGAAGACGTTTAAAAACAATACGGAGTTTCCTAATAGTACAAGACAAAAGATAATATAAAATATTTTTAACCGACTTCCCAAAAAAGGAGGCGGTTATACGTTCGGCTGTATATATTTTTTTTTTTTTTTGTATGTTCAACGATTACTCCGCCGCCTGTGGACCGATTTTCAAAATTTTTTCTGTGATGTATAGGGTGTAATCCCAAATTGGTCCTTTTGATATCAAAGTGGTGACCTGATGATGGGATCCATGAGGAATCGAGGGAACTCCTCGAAATTTATATGGACACATATGGTGATTTTGACTTTTTCTGAAGTAGTTCAAGTACTTATATGCTACCAAAAAGTAAGATTTTGCTCCAAGGTTTACCCTGGATCCAAAAGTACAGAACAGAACTCCTGGCTCCTTATAGATACATGTTTGGGGATTTCGGCGTTGTTTAAAGAACTGCAAGCATATGCCACCCTGTCAGTTAGAGTAATCATCATCATCATCACCACTATCACACCATACATCATCAGATTATGATGATATAAAAGGTATTTCTCATAGTATTTTACACTAACACGGATATCTTTGAACATTACTCTGCCGTTTATGGACCTATTTGCAAAATTCTTTTGTTGTTGTAAAGGGTTTAGTTCGAAATTGGTCCTTTAGGAACTAAAGTGGGAACCTGATGATGCGATCCATGAGGAATTGAGGGAACTCCTCGAAATTTATATCCGCACATATAGTTATTTTGACTTTTACTGAAGTAACACAAGCATATGCTACCAAAAAATAAGATGTTGTACCAAGGTATACCCTGAATCCAAAAGCACTGTATAGAACTCCTCAGTATTTAAAGATATGCGTTTGGAAATTTCGGCATTGTTTAATGAACTGCAAGCATATGCCACTTTATAACTTACAGTAATCATCATCATCATCTTAATAGCAATACCTTATGGAAGCTTGGCGCGTATTCAATTATACATTCGATCGTTTAGTTTAGACGTTCTTAAGACGTATTAATAATAACTTAATAATATATATCTCTAAAAAGGGTGAAATTATTATTTTTAAACAAAAAATTAAACCGACTTCCAAAGTAAAAATACACAAAAAAGTATGAAATAAAACTTAATCTCTAAATAATTCCCCTTTCAAATTCGGCTAAAATTTTTACTATTTCTCTACTCAATCTTATTAATTTTGAAGTGGGTACCAGCAAATATGAACGTAAGTTCTATAAAATATTGTAGAATATTGTTTGGGCTGGTACCGATTTCAAAATTAAGAAGATTGAGTAGAGAAACAGTAAAAATTTTAGCCGAATTTGAAAGGGGAATTATTTAGAGATTAAGTTTTATTTCATACTTTTTTGTGTATTTTTACTTTGGAAGTCGGTTTAATTTTTTGTTTATAATTTATATTTTCGGAACTACCTACTTAGAAACAAGCTTAAAGATGTTTTCAGTGTGAGCTGACCCTAAGTTTTTAAATAGTAACAAAAAGTTAATTGAATAGTTAGTATTTTAAATTAGCGCTATCATGAAGGTAATAATGAATAATATAGAATTAATCAACGGGCTTATGATGGCCGTAGGGAGTGAGGAAACCCGCACAGACGTATTGACCAGCATGTCTATTCTCTAAAACATTTTCAAATCTCGACAGCTGAATCCGCGGTGAGTGTCAAATTTTTATATGATATTTGACACTTGCCGCGGATTCAGCTGTCGAGATATATGAAAATGTTCATAGAGAATAACACTGCAGTTCATTCCTTTGGACTAGGCTGTGCTTGGGCAACCATACGACATTTAAAAAACAACTGTCCCAGGCACTACAGTATTCAAGAGTGGTTATTTCGCTCGAAGAATACTGTATAAATCATACATTAATGATTAATGGATGAAAAGGACTAAGTTTAAAAAACATCTAGTTAGGTAATAGGTATTATCTTTTTCGATAGCAGGTAACAGTTTATGTATGCACGCGTTATATACATATAAATAATGTCATGTACGTAGTATTTAAGTTTATTAAACCTTTCAAATATGAAAACTCAAAACATAAAAATACACATACCTTTTACCTACTCGTAGCTACGTAGGTAGCTATGTATTTTTTATGTTGGTGCTACGCACCTAGGCTTTCTCAACATAATATTTGCCTCCACTCCGTATAGTGATTTGAGTTCAATAGAAATGCTCATGCGAGCATTTCTATTGAACTCCAAGGACCTCGGAATGAAAATAGTTAATAGTTCAAAGGGTACGGGATTGAGAACAGTCTAGTGGAAGTCGGTCGGTCATCGCCGAATTTCCTAATCAATTGGGAGTCGTGACGTAGGAAATTCGATTTTTGATCAAGTGACCTGTACACATCTACAAACCATGACCCTACAGTCCAGATATGACAAACCTTTTCAAGATTGCGTGCATTTTTGTTTTTATTTGAACAAAATACATTTATAAATACCCACAAGTCACAACTCGTCCACATAACTCCAAAAATTAATGTTTCTCAAATATTACCAATTAATCGTATCACCAATTTACTACTATTACATACATACATATACGAGTAATCACGCCTCTTTCTCGTAGGGGTAGGCATATACCACTTTTTTCCACTTGCTATCCTTACATACTTGTTTCGCTTCGTCCACTTTCATTATTCCCTTCATACATGCTCTTCGGTTTAGGGTACTCTTGACCTGGACTTTTTTCAAAACGTCCCTGATTTGGTCTTGAAACGTCCGCCTAGGTTTACTCCTTCCATGAGTTCCAACACTTCCATTCACACTCGCCTTATACACTTTTTTCGTCGGTCGTTCCTCATTCATTCTCTCGACATGGCCAAACCATCTCAGCATACCTTTCTCAATTACTCTATAAAATATTACTAATTATTTTTTGTTCACGATTAACAGGATTTTTTTATAGATTGTGTTTGTAAACAATCCCGATAAGATGATGAAGTGGCCGCATGGCTCACGGATATGATCCGCATGCGGCCCCCGGGCTGCAGGTTGGCCATGCCATAGTTATTTGTTATATATGTTCATAGTTATTTTACCTCGGAGTTCATATGAAAGTGACTCTAATATCGCTGGCATAAAGGTCCGAGGTAAGATCAATTTGAATAGTCTGCACCTGAAGATTTACTCGGAAGACATCTCAATCTAAACTCGGGATTTCCAAGAATTTATTACTAGAAATTTCCCGCGGTTCCAGCCATAAATTCAGGATAAACCGACTATTTGGAGTTCTTGGTAAATTCAAATTCAAATGTCAAAAGTTTTATTTTTTATAGTTTAACTAGGTAGATGTTGCACGCGACTTTGTGCGCGCAAAAGGAAATCCCGCGATAACTGTATATTTGTTGCGATAAAAAGTACTACTTCCTTCCCCTATTTCCATCCCCGTGGTCTAATCTATATCTGTACCAAATTTCATCAAAATCGGTCCAGTAGTTTCGAAGCCTATTCAATGCAAACAAACAAACAAAATTTTCCTCTTTATTTTATTATTAGTATATACATAATAACAGTTACGAAATTGTGTCTACGTGATGCCTACACCATCCTACTACTATTATAAATGTGAATAACAAACATCCATCCTCACAAACTTTTACATTTCACGCAAAAACTACGGAACGGGTTTCGATGAAATTTGGTACGGTAGTAGTTTAAGCTCTGGATTAAAACATAGGCTACTTTTTATCCCGAAAAAGTACAGTGTTTCCGTGGGATGCTACATACGCGGGTGGAGCCGCGGGAAACAGCTAGTAGAATGTAATTATTTAATTACCTACCTAAATTATGCATTAAGCTATTTTTAATATTCAATGTGCTTTATATCTTAAATTAATCTTTAGATCCGATTCCTGTGAGTTACAAGAATTTAGTGGAGCTTTCGACATTTTCCGAATTGTACAATTGGTATTAAAATAAAACTTTCATGGGTATACCCATGAAATACCTGTATAGGTATAGGTACCTTAAAAATAAAAAACATGCACAAAGGTTTTGTTAAAATTTCCATATATTATTACTACGTAAACATTACGTTAAACTAGAACGTTTAACCTGTTGAACCAAAACAAAGCGATTGTACTTTCGTGTCAAAAGGTTACAGCTTAATCTTAACTCTGGTTAATCAAGCGATAAGGAAAAGACGTGAGATTACAGGAAAATTAGGAAAATACGTGTAACTCCTGTTGAGCCTAGGAAGAGAGGTTGCGGGCGCGGTTTCCCCCGCCGCCCGCGCCCCGCGCGCTACCGCAGTCCACCTTAAACCGTCGCGTAGTGCAGACGCGTTTTGCCTCGCGAAATAAATATATCGTATTTATCGCGCATTTCATGGGATTTATGAATTAAAACTATCGTAAGTCGAGCCTAATTGCAGTGATTTCAAGTTGTTTTTTCAGTGACCGTGATAGGAGAGAGAGTACAGTGTGTTTTTGTTGTGTTCGTCTGTTTCATTCCTCGCCGAGATTCTTTCAGGTAAGCTCTATAGTTTATGGCATTTTTGTATTATCGTTTTGATGACAAACATTATTGACCTTTTTAAAAATAAATCTTGAGCTTTTCGTAATAAGTAATTTCAAATTGTTCGTGGATATTTCGCATGTCTGTAATTTTTTCAGTTTTAAACACAAAAATAATGTTTGTAATTTGTTAAGCTACTGAAAACCATTAAATTCTGAATATATTAATGTACCGTTTTAATTCAATCAAATCGAGATGGAACTCTTTAATTATTATAAACACGAAAAAGTAAATAACTATAACTCTACCTACGATTTACGACTACATCTGCGAAGGAGTCACAATAGATCCACTTGGGTCGCAGTTACGTCAGGTTCGATTTTGACCTGCCTTCGGGAAAAAAACGACTACTTCTACACCTACCAATCTACCCCCAATTCAACACCAAAAAACTGTTAAGACTATCTACACTTCTACCTATTGTAATTAAGCGGGCGGAGCCGCAGCAACAGCTAGTACTTTAATAGGTACGTGAATCAAACAGTACACGACGACGTTTTACGAGAATGAGGGTTTTTAAATTCGTGACATCTGACAGCTTTTTGACACGACAAGGACCGTTGGGCTACCGAGCGCCACCTAGTGACAGAAAAAGAATCGAATATTTTACTGACCGTTTTTGATACCACTTACGCCACAAGATGACGCTTCGTGTGCGTTGGGTCTGCCCCCTAACAGCAGAAAAAATATCAAACACCCTCATTGGGCTAACGAAAGAGTAGTAGAGGCCTAGAGTAGGACTAGGATATTTATCACAGTTACAGTTTATGTGGCGGAAGGTGTGTAGAAAGCTAAAACCTTTTTAAATAATGCTAAGAAATACATCCTTACTTGATATAATAAATGCGAAAGTGTGTCTGTCTGTCTGTATGTGTTACCTCTTCACGCTTTAACAGCTGAACCCATTTCGATGAAATTTGGTACAGATATACTTTGGGTCCTGGGAAAAGACATAGGATACTTTTTATCCCGAAAAAGTACAGTGTTCCCGAGGGATACTGAATTTACGCGGGTGGAGCCGCGGGCAACAGCTAGTAAATTAAAAAAAACACACACTACCTCAGATTATTAACATCTGAAATTATCACACACTACCGCACGTCTGATAGCTAAATACAATTTTATTTTTACATGTTTTTGTCAACTTGTTACACCATTTACTTTTATTTTTAACTCAGAGACAAGAGAACCCTAATAAGTTACAATCTTAAAAAAAAAATTGGGCGAATTTCGGCCATAAGGCGACCTCTAGATATTAGTTATGTAAAGGTAAAATTACCAGTATTATTAATTATTCCTGGGAATGGATGCTGCGACCACTAATGTAGGTCAGCCGAAGTTAGCCACTGAGACAGCAAAATATATATCTACCTTATAGAAACTAGCATTAATTTTCCGCGGGTTTGCCCGCGTGAAATTAGGTTTTAAACTTTTATCTCCTATTTTACCCCCCTTTGGGGTTGAATTTTGATAAATCCTTCCTTAAGGGATGCGGTACGTCATATGAAAAATACGCGTGCAAAATTTCAAATTTCTGGCCCTAAGGGTTTGGCCTGTGCGTTGATACATCAGTCAATCAGTTTTACCTTGTATATGTCACCGTAAAATTGTAAAAACCGTTAGATTGTAAAATAACTACTTATCGAGAAACGAGAATCTATACTAATATTATAAAGCTGAAGAGTTTGTTTGTTTGTTTGTTTGTTTGTTTGTTTGTTTGTTTGAACGCGCTAATCTCAGGAACTACTGGTACGAATTGAAAAATTCTTTTTGTGTTGGATAGTCCACTTATCGAGGAAGGCTTTAGGCTATATAGCATCATGCTAAACTCAATACGAGCGGAGTACCAATCAAGAATGTTACAAAATCGGGGGTCTTTTTTTCCTTTTGAGAGCTTTCGCTACGTACGCTGCGGAAACGGTTAAAGTTTCGCTAAAATGATGTATGGCAGAATTGTTCCCCTTTAAAAGTTCTAAAAAAAAGTCCGCGACAGTATATGTCTATCTTTTAAGGTTGGCTCACTATAACCTTTTTATACTTACCAAATTTGTTCTAAAAGTAAGCATTATTTGTGAAGGTGTTTTCATAAAGATTATATTAATCCTTATCCAAGTAAATACGTTATTCATTACAAGCATTTAATCTAAAAGAAATTTGCCGTTTACATCATTTGATTTCTATGAGTATTTTAGAAGATATCGCAGTAATAAAATAATCATGCGCGCTATAGTAAGGCGCGCGGAGCGGGCGGGCAGTCGTGAGGTGGAAGCGCTTCTTCTACGTAAATGAAGTCGCGGGTAAATTTTAGCGATATCCCAAAGTAACTATTCCACGCGGACGAAGTCGCGGGGAAAAGCTAGTGTAAAAATATGTCGAAAGATTAAAAACTATATTATTTATAATCTAAAGAAAAATAATGTGTGAAATTATAGGCAGCATATTCGTGTCGGAAGTCTATCAACATTTTACAATTTCACTTGTTTTATTACAATCTAACGGTTTTTACAATTTTACGGTGACATATTATATATTGCTAGATGTTGCCCGCGACATAGTGCGAAAAAAGGTAGTAGCATACTTACACTCTAATAAAGTTCATTATTGTTTGCATAAAAGTAGAAACGTACGAACTTTTAGATATAATAATAATCTAACCAAGAGCATGTCAGGACATGTCTAAGGAGGGTTCCGTAACTATAAACGCGTAATATGCTTTTTTTTAATTACTCCAAAAGTTACTGTCCGATTTGGTTCACAATAGTTTTCCTAAAGAGTCTTTAGCATGATCTATCAGCATGGAAATTTGCAAGTTTCTATCTCCTATGGTTTAAAAATGCTAGGGGGGGGGACCAACTTACAAACTACTTTGGAGGCCGATTACTCGAAAATGGTCAACTTTATAAAAAAGTAACGTATGAAACCTTGCCTTTATTTTAAAAGACCTATTCTACGATACCCCACACGATGGGGTAGAGTGATAAAATATTTTTCATCCCCACTTCACATGTATGGAGAGCCACCCCTAAAATATAAAATTATTATTTTTTTATAATCCCGAAACCGTGATCTATACACAATCTATAACTATACCAAATTTCATCAATTTATATTCATAATTACAGGAGCTAGAGGCGCGGACAGACAGACAGACAGACAGACTGACAGACAGACAGACGCACAGAGCGAAACTATAAGGGTTCCTTAAGTATTACGGAACCCTAAAAATCGCGCATTTTTATCAGAATTAAATAAATCGTTCCAAACATTTATTACATGCAAATACATAAACCAATCATTATCAGAATTATGTATTTTAAATTATTCATGGCAATGATATTATTTTCGTGGATCACGGAATTATCCCCATACCAACCATTAATAAGCCTAATTGGGGTATTTGCCGCAGCTTCTACATGGTTTTACACGAATTACCAACCAATATCTTCCAATTATTACATTGTATAATAAATTACGATTTCCATTAAGTATTTTATACATATAATATGCATATTTTACATAATATAGATACCTATTATGAATATTATACCTATTCTCAAAATATAAGAAGACCTGCTTCACGATGATTCACAAAATCTTGAGGCAATTTTTTTAACGTTTCTTTCTTCATATTTTTTTCGTGTTCTTATTACGACGTTACGTCACACGGGGGTTGAAAATCTAGGGGTTAAGTATGGAATAAAACAGTAATTTTAATTACTAATCTACTACTATTACCTAATCACGCCAATAAAGATAGCAAAATATATATATATATATATATATATATAGTTTTTGCTATAATTTTATCTATTCTCAATAGAACAAAAAAATCTCCAAAATTATCGTCATTGTGTGTGTTTTTATAATACACGGTTAATGTTTGGCATTATAATAATAATTCCTCACACCGATTCGGTGACGCGACGGTAGTCGGTTTCATTGAAACTAGCTGGCCTAGCTACGCAGGAGTTATTTTATACTGTCTGTGTGTGTGGACCATCTTTCTTGTCAGACAATCAGGTGATCAGCCTGCATTGTCCTAACCAAACTTGGAGATAGCATTTTTTGTTGTTCCAATGCGGGAATCGAACCCACGAGCTCCGCCGAGTCGATAGCCAAGCTCTAAATCACTGGACCACGGAGGCTGGTAGCATTATAGTGCGCTATCGTTTCAATGTGTACGTTTAAACTAGAACTGAAATATACCACAGTCTATGTAGAATAAACTATTTTTCCGTACCATTGCATAGCAATCAGTATGAGCTAGTGAATGTGGGTAATGAACTAAAACTGTTTAGATTGCCGATTCTTACTAAATTCCAGCACCGACCTACTTGTATGAATGAGCGTTTGTCTAAAATATCGCACCAGATGCTCACAATCTAAACATAAACTCGGAAAACTGTTCCATAATATAATAGGAAACGCCAGTTTCTTCGGCAAGATCAATCTTTACTCCTATAAGAAATGTTTGCTCTGTGTATAATTATTTATTTCCTATACAGTATAATATATCATATCGAAAATGCACTTGCATCTCCTCTGGTGTTACAGATGTTTATCACGCAACCAATTTGGCGGATTATGATATTGAAAGCCGATGAAAAGTAGAGTATTTTAAAATCCTACTAATATTATAAGTGTGAAAGTTTGTGAGGATGTAGGGATGGATGTTTGCTAAAATATATATTTTTTAATGTAATGAACCAGAAAACGAGCAGACGGATCAGCTGATGGTGAGCGATTACCGCCGCCCATGGACACTCGCAACAAAAGAGGAGTTATACTTGTAACTCCTCTGGTGTTACGACTTGAGTTCCTGGTCCTTAAAATCCCCAATCCCCCCTTGGGCCTCCGGTAACCTCACTCAATCAGCGAAACACAACGCAAGCGTTATTTCACGCCGGTTTTCTGTGAGGTCGTGGTGTTTATCCGGTCGAGCCGGCCCATTCATGCCGAAGCGTGGCTCTCCCACAGTTACCTCTTTCTTTTAAATGAAAAAACGCTTTTTATAAACATATATTTTTCCATCCTTAAGCATAACGTACCTAGTGGGTGCACGGGTAAACCGAAATTCCCCGTAGACCCACTGGTGGGTGAAGATGGCGGATGTATGGGCTGCGGCCCGTATTTTCTAATAGGATTGACAATGATCGACGCGAAATTAGTTTTTATCATGTTTATACAAACTTATTAGCCAGAATGCCTACTTATGAGTAGTGCGTACTGTAAATTTACTCACGTATTTTCCATTAGGGTTAACACTTTACAATCCAGAGACCTTCACACGATACGATCCTGACATACTTCTTACTCAAATCCACTCTATAGTGTCGACTTGACCTATATTAATAAGCCGGCTATAAAATTCCGTGCTTTTCATCATTAAAATGTCACGGTTAATTTTATAATTATATCACCGTTTACTAATTGCTAAAAGGTCAGCATTCTTTTAAGTATTATAATGCAATTAAAATTATGGATTGATAAATGTAAGTATCGGTTGTGTAAGCTTGTGTACTTATTACGCTGCAATATTCGCTGTCTAACCGAATTCATAAACATTAATCGCTACTTAAAGATGAGCCTTCTTAATCTCAAGCTGTTAATGTATTTATTCTTGGCAGTTGGCAGAATGACAACGACAGTATGCCTCTTAAATTTAAGAAGCGTATGAGTTAATACTCATTACTCATAATATAAATGTATACTTCACTTCGATCAATAATCGAATAGAATCGAATCGAATACTTCAATATAGACGTATACGAATTACGCGGCGCTGCATTATCAAGATAGCTATTTAAACTTGAACTTAATTCACTGTAAAAAATTAGGAAAACAGTTGACCTAAAGGCCATCCGTCTAAGCGCTTAAATTTTATCTAATGCATTATTTTTGAGCCTATCGAGCTCAAAAATGATCGAGTCTGATTAAAGTTTAATAAAATACTGTTTTGAAATTTCAAATTGTCATAACTTTGAAATTAATCAACCGATTTTGATGCAATTAACAGAAAACGATGCAATTTTTTATGTTCTTTGAAAAAATCGACAACAAAAAAATTTTTTGATGAAAAATTTTGGAATAATTCCGAAAAAACACTTTTTTCGGTTTTATTTCCTTCACGATATCTCTCGAACGAATGAACCGATTTTGACCGGATTAGCGGCGATCTACGTGATTTTTTAAGGTTAAGATCTGATTAGTTTTTGGAGTTGATCGATAAAGCCGTTTAAAAGTTATTCCAAAATAACACTTAAAAAAAAAAAAAACACTTTTTTGAGATTTCTTGAAATCTATGTGTCCAAATCGGTCCAAATTGTATTCAAAATCTAAGTTTGGCCAAGCCCTTTCGAAAGCCATCAGCTGCAATAAAATCGGTCTAACCGTTCAAAAGTTATAAGAGGTTTACATACTTACAGACACACACACATACATACATACATAGTGACACCCTCGCGGGGGTAGTTAGGGAAGCTGTGACCTCAGAACGTCGAGATCTGATGAGAATACGATTTTTGTAAAACGGGGTAAAACCAATAACTTCCCGATTTTTGAAAATCTTAGATTTTATTAGCGGGAAGTTAAAAAGATACACGTTTCATATGACATCAGTCATATACTGCACTTGCACTGTACAGCGCGGTACAACATGATATTAGAACCCTACATGCATCTTTTTAAGTTCAAATTTGAAAAGCTATCATTTTATTTAGGTGTGAATTGACCCTTAGCTCTACAATCTACATTGTAGCAAGATTCATGGATGGCTATGAAAAATGGAGTAATGTACCGATATGTTTACTATACGCAAGTGTTCTCTGAGTGGTATGATGTAATAGATAAAGATTATGCGGGCTTAGATGATACATATTATGTGCCAGATTTGGTCCGGCATAAGGAGGCCACAGCTGATGAGCTGACCTATAATACGTAAGAGCTTTTGACTAGTTGGTGCACGCATCTATATGTCATGTATATGTGATATCTACATCTATACTAATATTATAAAAGCGAAAGTGTGTCTGTCTGTCTGTTACCTCTTCACGCTTTAACCGCTGAACCGATTTTTATGAAATTTGGTATAAACATACTTCGGGTCCCGGGAAAGGATGTAGGATATTTTTTATCCCGAGAAACTAGTGTTCCCGCGGGATAATGTATTTACGCGGGCGGAGCCGCGCGCATAAGCTAGTATGACATGTATGTGGTTACAGATATCGATCATGGTTGCACAGGAGTAAAATTAGGTTCCCTATTTTTTCGCATAAAATCATATGTCATAACTTTCTTAGCATAATTTTTTTCGCATAATTACTACAAGCATAATAATTGTTAGGCATATTTATTGTAAGGCATATATTTTTTTACGCATAACATTCATTAAGAATAATATTTTTATGCATAATATTAAAAAGCATAAATATATTTACGCATAATGATATTTAAGCATACTTTTATATTTACGCATACATCTTTGTAGCATTTTTTTTTTTTTCACATATTAATGAATGATAAATTATACTGGGTGTGCGAGTTAAGACGAAATAACAATAGGGGATTGGACTACATCTGAAATATGTAGTTTCGTTAATATATTCAGAAATATTAAAATAATATATTTTGGTAAATGTAAAATGTCTAATTAAATACATTTAAAAAGTACCAAAAAAAAATTTTTTTTTTCTTGCGAAATTGGTAAACAAAACCTACATCATTAGTTTACTCACATCATATACAAAAACATTCATTATGGTAAGTATGAACTTAAACGCACAAATATGGGAGATATTTACAAATATATTCCGGCGGCCATATAGTTCATATACTACTTCATATACTATAACCTACAAGTGACGTCATTTGTAGGTCGACTTTAGTATGGAGCGTTTTTAGGAGGCTCGCGAATTTTTTTATACAAATCGCTGTACCTTTGAAAATATTGACTATTGATATACGGTTTCTTCTGAGAAGTTACTCATATTTAACCCTTAACTGTAGTGGTGGAAAATAGTCACACTTATATAGTCGTGGGTCCACGGGACCCGCCTGTTTTTGATTTAAAATAAAATAAAAATGCATTTCCGTTTTAAGTTTTTATTTTTATTAAACTTTACATTTAAACATTAACAATCGTAATGTTAAACAAAATCAACAATATAAACTATTATTCTTATCTATAATGACACTTCTTTTAATCAGTCGTTATTTACTTATAAAATATCATAAAAAATTTAAAAACGCAACAAAAAAATAACTGCAACTCGTTTCATATACAAAAAATAATAATTTTTAAAAGAGTTAAAACAAAAACAAAAAAACTTCTTCCAAAAATTTTTTGACAACGTAAACTGATGATCAAGTTATAAGCATGAATTGCATACCGTTTTCCCGTAAAACATCCGGTAAAACGGGTCTGTATATCCACTTGTTCATCTTGGTAAGTGTCTTCACTTACAGACAATTCAGAGTTTGAGTCATGATCACTCGTCATTTTCTGAGTGGGTGGTGAGAGCACTATTTCGAGATGTGGGTGAATTTCTGCCGATTTCATCTTCATCACTGTCTGGTTCGTTTAACCTGTGCTCTATTATATCAACTCTATCTGCAGAAATATTTCTTTGGTTTGCTATCACAAATAAATAAAAAATAAATAAAATTAATAATGAACAAAAACTAAAAAAAAGTTACGCAACTATAGTGGTGGGTCCGTGGGACCCACATGTACACCTATACTCACCTTTGTAGTAGCGAGCGAAGCACGTCCGTTCCTCTCAACGCACTCTGGCATACCGTCGGAAGGTACGTAAGAGCAGGAGGCGCTGAGGCACACGCATTGTTTTTTACACGCGATCAAAGATTAAACATGGGTCCACTGGACCCACGACTACAGTTAAGGGTTAAGAGTACTATTCATTTATGCAAAAAAAAAAAAATAGTCCGATTGCCTATTATAATTGTAATTTTCGACTGATTACGAAATTAAACTCGGACAAAAAACACGAACTGCTATCTAAGACCATGCCGAGCTAATTATTTTAAACATGTTAGCGGCCTACGGGTGGCCCAAGGGCCACCCCGCCGCAACTCAACCTACTGTTACACGTCATGTTCCACAGGTATATATGAGTATAATACCTGCTTTTAATGTTTCATAAATATGCGTTTAATTACCTTAACCGTGTTTTCATTATGTCGTTCCATTTTATGCATATTTGTGCCTTGTGTCAGAATGCCTTAAATTTATTATGACAAAAAAATATGCCTAACGAGTATATGCCGAAAAACAATTATGCCAAAGTATTATTATGACAAGAAAAATTATGCCTTACGAGTTATGCCACATTAAATTAGGACAAACAATATTAGTCTAAATGATATTTATGCCTAATTATGTAGTATGCCAAGAAACCATTATGCCAAAGTATTATTATGCGTAGTAAAATTATGCCAAGTGAGGTATGCCAAATGAAATTATAACAAATAAAATTATGCGAAAGAAAAGGATCCCGTAAAATTAGTACCTGGGTAATCAATTTTGCTCGGAGCTCTAGCAGATTAAAACAAAAGAATCACAAAAATATTTTACTGCGGTTCAAACCTACCACATTCCAAATTTTCGAATAACGCAAAAAGAAACTAACTGCCAATCGGACTGACGTTATTAGAGTCGAAATTATTGATATACTAGCTGACCATGACAGACGTTGTTCTGTCTTAAATATGAACTGAAATGTATAAATGACTACACCTACTCCTACACCCACTCCTACACATACTCCTACACCTCACTCCCATTCTGCTTGTAAGAAAACAAGTTACAATGATTTAAACCGATATCATAGATGTAAGTATTATATTAAAAAGAGGACCGATATACATTATTCGTGTGCATTTTTATTTTCAAAGTCCATGTTTAATTTTTGCCGACAAAAATTGGTCAGACACGGGCGTAGCGCCAAAAGTAATAAGCATCAAAACCGCGTAAATGTCTGAACTTCAAAAGTAATTAGATTCGTACAATAATATAAAGCATAAAACAGCATCCAATTTTTGACGAGAGGAAAGCGTTATCATAAATATTATAATATCAATTAATGAGAGATCTCTTGTGTTTTTTTTTCCATTTCATATTTATCTTCTCTTATTTCTTTAGTTTTTTTGTGTATTTTTTAGTATTTTTGGATACTCTGAGTAGTCACTTTAATACATCTAGACGTATATTATTATAGACGAGGCATTTTCAGGCAAAAAATTTCTCCAGTTAAATGGCCCCACGTTTAAAAATTTTGCGGCCATTTTCACATAAAGGTCTGTACGTATTATGAAGTATGGTGAAAACATGATGCCTGACATTTGAAGTATGGTGAAAATCAGGATAGCTCTTTTCATTGTATAAAGATTTGTGATGTGAAGTACATCATATCCTCTCTCATATCTTATGTTTGCTTCAATGTGAACCGTTATTGTATTTTAATTTAATATTATAAATAACTAGCTGTTGCTCGCGGCTCCGCCTGAGTAAATATAGTATCCCTCGGGAACACTGTACTTTTTCGGGATAAAAAGTAGGCTATGTTTTAATCCAGGGCCCAAACTACTACCACACCGAATTTCATCAAAATCCGTTCAGTAGTTTTTGCGTGAAAGAGGGAAAAACATCCATCCATTCATACATGCTCACAAATTTTCACATTTATAATATTAATTAATAGGATGAACGCTAACACAAATTTTATTAAAAATGGTGTGTGCCTTTACATTACGTGCCTACACGCGCGCTAAAAGATTAAATAAAGCTCAAGAACTCATGGTGCCTACAAACTATTGCAACTAGGGCTTTGTATCGGGGCCGTTAGTGGTTGATGATGATGATGATGATGATGATGATGATGATGATGATTAACCATTGCACCTTAACCAGTTTCGCGCGATCGGGTAACAATATTAACAGATTAGATACTGCTCGCGATTACGTAATGCATTCTTTAAATAGGACAGGTCGTTGACTCATTCGCCCGTCTGGCTCAGTGGTTAAGGCGTATTTTAGTGGTCGCGGAGTCAAATCAAAAGGAAACTGTAACCAAGCTTAAGTGTTAGAGTGACTATATAGGCTAGCAGTAGCACGTTGGACTATTAGCACAAAATATTATCTAGGTACTAATTTCCGATTTTCATATTTTATGTCGGTAGTTTATCTATTCAATAGTGCTTTGATCAGATAAAGTGTTTGCATAGATGCCTATATTTACTAAATGGTATGTTCAATAAAGAGTTGAGTTTGAGACAAAAATAAAGATCACAGGTCAAGTTCTACTAATATTATAAATGTAAAAGTTTGTGAGAGTGGATGGATGGATTACTCTTTCACACAAAAACTACTGAACGTATAAATCCGATAAAATTTTGTAGTTTAGGCTCTGGATTAAAACATAGGCTTTTTATCCCGAAAAAGTAAAGCGTTCCTTTGGGATAATGTATTTAAAGAATGCATTACGTAATCGCGAACAATATTCTAATCTGTTAATATTGTTACCCGATCGCGCGAAACTGGTTAAGATACAATACTGTATTTACGCGGGCGGAGCCGCGAGCAATAGCTAGTTATAAATAAATATACCGCAGTACATAGTATTCTGTGACTGTAGGTACCCACTCACCTCGTTACTCTTAAACTGTGATGATGATGAATAAAATGAATACGCCTTTACGGGTAAAGTTCCATTACAGAATTGCTGGGATTAAATATTTAAGAAGCAACGAACTAAGACGTCTTAATATTTTATATTCATGGATCACGACAGAAATAACTTCGGAAACTTTCAGACAAAACTACTTTTATATTCTGAGCTCTGACACAAATAAGTATGGCGTTTCGGGATCTCTCTCTGGGGTGCTTCCTCGAATTTCACCATTTACATTATTTATTAATAAACTTGTAAAATTCTTTCCTTTGGGGGTAATCTTAAGAAGGGTTGAATGTCAAAATAGATTACAGATGATTATAAAATTATGGTTGCTCAAAATATATAATCTACTTTAGCTTTGTTAGTGGTTAAACCGCTGGGTCAAACCTAAAAATATTTGTGGGATTCAGTTATGGAATAACGATTCCCAACTTAAAATCTTGATTGACTTAATTTGAAAATACAAACGATAAAAATACACCCTGATATCCCAAAAAGTACATTACGTTCATTTTTAATGGACGAAATGATGGAAAATTGAGAGCAAAAGTGTAGTGAGGAAAAATCCACATCGGGATTCATATATTCAATATCGTATAACAATTCACAAAGCCTCGTAAAGTTTGTTTAGGACAGTTCTGTGTCTCCAGCGAATGTCGTTTAGAAAAACTATGTTCAAAGAAACCTTTGAAACTTTTCAAATCATTTTTGGGCTTCCGTAGGTACCTACCTCATAAGGAAAAACCCACATATATAATACACACATACATACATAGGCTGATATACACAATACTAAATGTAATTTTAAAAATAAATATAAACTGTATTTACTAAACACTCAACTTTGCGACGTAAATATTGAATAGATTGCAATTTGAAAAAAAAAGCGATAAATTGGGTTCTCAGTAGGTATTTAATATTATTGTGTGTTGCCGTAAAAATTGTAATTTATTATATTATTATTAAATTATATGTTTAAGAGACTGCTGTAGTTTGCTCGTCCCCTGCCCGGAAACAAGGGGTCCACGGAAGACCAGGGACGACTTTCCCATGTCGTCATAACCAGCTAGGCGATTCTCTAAGCGACGTGTTGAGGCTGTGTTCGTCGCTGTGATCACGGATGTCACAGCCGTCACATCGTTCGCTGTGGTCAAGGCGTTATTTTTCGTATTCTCTAAGCTCTATTAGCTCGTCGACGATCTCTCGGCTGCGTGAGCGCACGGCTGTCCGCAAGGCTGTTTTTGAGGGATGGGCGCAGCCGTATTTGCACTATCGATATAATTTTATCTCGTAAATATTGGCTGTTTCTTTGTCATAACTATTATTTTATTAGCACTTTTGAATACAAAGATATATTTACGAATGACTTGAATGTATTTGTGTAAGAATAATAGCAAATTGCTGAGAAAAAGGTAAAAATATTTCTAGTAAATGTGGTCTTAGCATTATTAAAGTGACAGTTAAAAAAAGTTACCTGTCAAATCATAAGCAGAGTTGTTTGTAAACAAAAACACTAAACATGTGAAAAACGTAACCTATTTAAACTCTTTTATGTGAAAAAATTAAAAAATCCACTCGAACATGTTAGAAGGTCAAGTGCCACACTAATGTCTTGTATGCTTTAAATTGGATATGGGTCGATTCGAGCGACCTACGAAAACCACTTAAAATATTTTGTGATACAACATGGGGAACATGTGAAATAATGTGTGTTCGCTAAATCAGTGGTATCTAACCAAAACGTTATACTGTTGTCTGTTGCGAATTGTTGTGCATCGCACAGTGAACATAAACAATCTGATTTGAACAAGTAAGTATTATTTTACTATCACGTATTATGTTTCTCGTACGACGACCGACGTACCAGTATTTCTCTTCAGTATTTTTCAATGCCTTCTATGTAAATATAAGTCAACAATAATTTTAGATATTTAAGTAATTGCCTACTCAATGTATTTGGGTTTTAAAAAGTATATTGATTTTTAGGACGAAACTGCAGCTGCTGTTATGGGAGACACTGTAGCTGAAAATCTACTAACACCAATAATTGCTACTTCACCAGATGAGTTTTAAGGTGTATTCAGAAATGAAATTATGAATACAAGATAGAGTTGAAATGGTAAATTAATACGCAGACATCTCCCCCGTTACAGCGTCGCGTTATTTCAAGATGGCAAGCTTTCCTGAATGGTTTATTGCCATCAAAGAGCAAGCGAGAGGCCTTAGCAAGGGCGCGGGAGGCCGCTGCACAGGGCCCCATCATAATGGCGGCAGCAATAGACCGCTTAGGTGACATCATATCCGACGTCACACGGCAATCACTTGAAACAATACTACAGTTTAGAGCTCCTAATAACTAGCTCTAACATGAAGAATGAAATTTAAGTAATTATTTTTTGTGGTTAACAATAATAAACTTTGATTTTAATTTCATAATATTTTTATTTAAAATAATTACTATTATACTATAGAGGAAGTAATAAATAAGTCATATTTAAAAAGTAACTTTGATGCAAAATAGAATAAAAGCTATGATTTAGTTTTTACTCCAATACTATAATGTAAAAAAAAATTAATTATAAGTACTACTTAACTATGTATGTATTAACAATTAAGACATACATGTAAAAAAGCAATTTACACTATTATTTATCGTCTCCCAGACCATAACATATAAGTTGATGTTGGCAAGCCCGACCATGTTCTAGGGTGCCTAGAGATGCCAGTTCTATGTGATGAGGCTCACTTTGCAACACTTCATTTGCCCAAATTTCTTCTAAACATCTAAATCTGCCTTTAAAAATTGTAATGGTCCTTTCGACACTATTCCTTGCTGTACTATGCAGTGTATTGTAGTGATTCTCTGGAGAACCAGGCTCAGGATTGGCACATGGGGTCATCAAGTAGGATTTCTGTCCATAAGCAGAATCACCTGTGAATAATTGATATTATATTAAGTAAATTATCAACTGCCTTTTCACTATTAAATGTCAACTGCAAACATATATTTTTTCATACATAACAAATATGCTGTCTCTATTTAGTTGCTCCAGGTGATGCTGTAGCCCCCCCCCCCCCCCCCCCTTAAAAATCATTTTTCAAGATAACAAATATTTTTATTTAAAGGTTAAATACTTTTATATTTTAATAAATTTATATTAAGTATATAATATAACACCTACAATTAAATCATTTCCACCAAAGTACCATTAACACAGCCGATCACACGAATTTTAATTATGTCATAAAACCTGCAACAAAAGATAGAGTTAAAGAGCTAAAGCGTCGACACAGGGAACTTTATATAGGTACATATAATATATTATATATAATTACCTCAAGTACCTTTGTTTCAATAGGCAAGCGGACTGATTTTTTTTTATTACATAGATGAATAGTACTCTTAAATATGAGTAACTTCTCAGAAGAAACCGTATATCAAAAGTCAATATTTTCAAAGGTACAGCGATTTGTATACAAAATTTCTTCGAGTCTTTATACCAAAAAAAAATTTTTTTTTTTTGCGAAATTGGTAAACAAAACCTACATCATTAGTTTACTCACATCATATACAAAAACATTCATTATGGTAAGTATGAACTTAAACGCACAAATATCGGAGATATTTACAAATATATTCCTGCGGCCATATACTTCATATACTACTTCATACTACTTCATATTCAAGTGACGTCATGTGTATATCGATTTTAGTATGGAGCGTTTTTAGGAGGCTCGCGAAATTTTTTATACAAATCGCTGTACCTTTGAAAATATTGACTTTTGATATACGGTTTCTTCTGAGAAGTTACTCATATTTAAGAGTACTATTCATTTATGCAATAAAAAAAAATTTGTCCGATTGCCTATTTCAATAAGCAGATGGTTGTAACTCATAATTAAAAAGAGATTTTCCAACTATATTCTGGTAGCTTCCAATGTTCAAAAAAGATAGTTTATAGAATCTGGAAAAAATAAAATAATGTTGTCGTCACTTCATGTATAGTAGTAGATAGGTAATAATAATAGATTAGTAAAATAGAAATACAAAGTTTCACTATAACTTATACATAGCATGTACATACTTATACTTAGGCCCTACCTTAACTCAGTGCGAACTAGGTGTAAGTTGTAACACAGAAGATAGTAGATACTACACTGGATCAAATATTTAACTACAAAGGTCAATTAATAAGTACCTAGACAATTATTATTAAGGTAGGTAGGTTAGCTTCTTTTAGAAGGTACAACATACACAAGATTGCGGCCCTGTTATCACAAAAAACAATTACGTAATTTCTTTAAATTACTGCTTCATGTGTTCTGCATTTTTAAATAGATTGTAAAGTAATATTATATTAGGTAGGTATTAAATACTTACATTTTTAAAGAGTAATCCAACTTCAAATATCACTAACATAAACTAAACACAATGTAAATGGACCGAAAATCCTAGGCTACAGCCACGAAATTGAAGCTTTTCATTTGACATTAAAAGTTGTAAGCGTACGTCGAGGCTGTAGTCGAAGTTTGTGGCTGTTTTGCTTAGAGAATACCGATTTCATATATGAAAATTTAAATATTTAATTTCAAATCACGCCGCCTACAGCCATGCGGCGCTAGTGTCAAACAGCGTAGAAACTAATCTTAGAGAATACCGATAAAGCTCTCATCACTGTAACAGCCGCTGCCATCTAGGCTGTTACGATGTTTGCGCTTAGAGAATCGCACTGCTGAGTGGATCTCCGATTCTGCGCGTTTTGGGTGTTGCACCGCCGTAATTATTTTGTTATTTTTAATCTTTATATGTTTGTTATTAATGGTCATACAGATACATAAGTTGTTTGAAACAAGTCAACGGCTTTGTTATTTTTATTAATACTTTAGTTGTAAGTAGGTATATTTTCTTTGCTTGTTTTATTTTCATGCTAATATTAATTGTACCTTTGTTATCTATGTGTATACTATGGTGGTGTAATGTTAAAAATGGCAGAATAAAGATTTATTTATTTATTTATTATTTATTTAATACTCTTCTTGCATCGCGCAGTCGGTTAAAAAACAGAAACCTTATAAGATCACTTTGTTGTCCTTCCGTGCGTCAATCTGTCCGTATGTAAGTATACGGATCGGAATGTTTACAAATGTAAATTCAATATACGTTGACCTACTGCAATTACTGGTAGATACGAGGAAAGTAATCCCTAATATTAATTAAATGAGGGTGGATTATGTCTCGGACCTTCTGAGAAGAGGGTTTGAAACGTTACCAAACGTTACCAGGTACACAGGTAGCTGATGTGAAATTAAAGGTCGAAGGGTTAAAATTTTTAGATTAAAAATAAAATAAAGGACTTACCTAATAAACAGATTAACATACTTTATAATAAATACCTGGGAGACCGAGCTTTACTCGGAGTTATAGTTAATCTTAAAAAATGAATCACAAAAAAAAATCTGTGACCGGAACTCGAACCCGAGACACCGATTTGCCGATAACGCACACCACGAGCCACTGAGCCACGAGCTTTGACAATTAGACATATCATAGATATATGTTATAAAGAAAAAATATATAAAAACTCAAAAATTCGCGTTTCTCTGGGATAAGATAAGTTAGATCGATTTTTCACCCCCAAAGCCCACTGCATACTTCATGGAAATTGTCAAGCGGTTTCTGAGTTTCTGACTATATATATCTATTTTTCGTTTAAGATGTTAGGTGATATACAGCGTGTCCGGTAATTAATGGATAACCTTGAAATGTCTTTTAGTAGAACTTATGCCCGTTAAAAAAAATACAAAAAAAAATTATCATAATTAGTACCTAAGATAAGTTATTTTTAGTGAAAAGTCTATTTTTTTAGCTTATTTTTTTAGTTTTTTGAACACTATGATCAGAAATGAATGAATTACATCGGTTTCTTAATGTTTTCATATTGTAGTATAACTATGCTGACAGATAGAAAATAAATTGTATCACTAGCTATTGCACTTTTTTAAAAAAAATGTATACAAGTTGATTTATTTTAGAAAAAATGCATAATTTATTTTTTCATTGAATTTTAAATATTATGGGCATAAAAAAATTTATGAAGGCATGAGTGACCAATAATTAGGGTTCCGTAATACTTAAGGAACCCTTATAATTTCGCTCTGTCCGTCTGTCTGTCTGTCTGTCTGTCTGTCTGTCTGTCTGTCTGTCTGTCTGTCTGTCTGTCCGCGCCTCTAGCTCCTGTAATTATGAATATAAATTGATGAAATTTCGTGCAGTTATAGATTATGTATAGATCACGGTTTCGGGATCATAAAAAAATAATAATTGTATATTTTAGGGGTGGCTCTCCATACATGTGAAGTGGGGATGAAAAATTTTTTTTCACTCTACCCCATCGTGTGGGGTATCGTAGAATAGGTCTTTTAAAATAAAGGCAAGGTTCCATACGTTACTTTTTTATAAAGTTCACCATTTTCGAGTAATCGGCCTCCAAAGTAGTTTGTAAGTTGGTCCCCCCCCCTAGCATTTTTAAACTATAGGAGATAGAAACTTGAAAATTTCCATGCTGATAGATCATGCTAAAAACTCTTTAGGAAAATTATTTTGAACCAAATCGGACAGTAACTTTTGGAGTAATTAAAAAAAAAGCATATTACGCGTTTATAGTTACGGAACCCTCTTTAGACATGTCCTGACATGCTCTTGGTTAGGTTATTTTTAAATAATGCTGGTTTTAAGTAGATTTTATAATGGTACAATTCGTCATTGTATCTACCACTAGCTGTTGCCCGCGACTTCGTCCGCGTCATCTGATGGCGCAATGCATCAATTTCGATCAAGTTTGATTACCATAAAAAAGGTTACCAAGTACTTAACTCAATCTTAAAAGTTTTTTTTAGATCATAGAAAAAGAGGAATAATTCTTTCATACATATTTTTTTGTAACTTGAGCCGTTTACGCAGCGCACGCAACGGAAGCCCTCAAATAAAGCTCAAATATGAATAATTTTCCCCGTTTTTGCAACATTCTCAGTGATGCTTCGCTCCTATTAGTCGCAGAGTAACGTTATATAGCTGAAAGCCTTCCTCGACAAATGGACTATCCAACACAAAAATTAATTTTTCAATTCGATTTAGCAGTTCCTGAGATCAGCGCCTTCAAACAAACAACGTAAGCCCTCAAAGATGAATAATTTTCCCCGTTTTTTCCACATTTTCCACTGATTCTTCGCTCCTATTGGTCGCAGCGTAATGTTAGGTATATAGCTTAAGCCTTTCTCAACAGAAGGACTATCTAACACAAAAATAATTTTTCAATTCGATTGAGTAGTTCCTGAGATCAGCGCGTTCAATCAAACAACGTAAGCCCTCAAAGATGTATATTTTCCCCGTTTTGTCCACATTTTCCACTGATTCTTCACTCCTATTGGTCGCAGCGTGATGCTATATAACCTAAATCCTTCCTTTATAAATGAATTTTCATTTCGAACCAGTAGTTCCTGATAGCTACTAAAGATTAGCGCGTACAAACAAAAAAACTCTTCAGCTTTATAATAGTACTAGATGTTCCCCGCGACTTCGTGCGCGCAAAAGGAAGTCTCGCGGGAACCGTACATTTTGCCGCAGTAAAAAGTAGCCTATGTTCTTCCCCGTGGTCTACACTCTACTCTATATCTGTGCCAAATTTCATCAAAAACGGTCCAGTAGTTTCGGAGCCTATTCAATGCAAACAAACAAACAAACAAACTTTTCCTCTTCATTATATTAAAGTATAAATGATGGCGTTACAAAGGATTTTCACTGTTTAACGTATATTACATCTATCCCCGTTAAGTTTGCTGTGAATGTTCAGTGCAGTAGCCCAAGCAGGAACTTTTGTAAAAATTTAAAGTTACGTAAAGTATGGCTTACTTTACATCAATAATTGGTTTATTTAAACACGACCCGCCCCAGCTTCGCACGGGTACAATACTGATACTAATACTAAAGAATGTCTTTGAACCTCTAATAAAACGGGCGAAATCTAGTCAAAACAAACAGAAACAAATTAATATAGGTACCTACTAAAACTCAATGAAATAAGTAGGTGGGTATACTTTTATCGTATGAAATACCATAGATCTAAACTCCCCCCGCACGCGCACTCCCGCATTGGTGACGCCCACTTCGCAACGGGCCGTGCAGCAAAAATCGTAATATTTTAATTTCGCCATAACTTCAAAACCACACGTCCAATTTAAATCATTCAAAGACCAAATATTATCTACATAAACTGTACTTAGTGATGAAATAATTTATTTTGATAAGGATTAATAGCATGAGTAAAATAAACGCGTTTAAATGTAGTCCAAAAAAAAATCAAGATTTCTAAATAAAAAAATGGTTGTTGTGCCTCACTGGACATAGATAGGTATAGTGTGTCGCGGACTTTTTTGTAGATATTTATAAGATCTACAATTAATTAGAACATTTTATGGTTCTATCTTTTATAGTTTAGGCAGCGTACGCAAAATAAGTAACTTTTCTGGTTGATTTTTTACACCTTGTGTCCGAAAAACCCAAATATTTTACGGAACCCTATTTTTTTTTTCAAAATAAAATATAGCCTATGTTACTCGTGGATAATGTAGCTTTCGAATGGTGAAAGAATTTTTGAAATCGGTCCAGTACTTTTTGAGCCTATTCATTACAAACAAACAAACAAACATACAAACAAAGTTTTCCTCTTTATAATATTAGTGTAGATTAGTGTAGATAAATAGTGAATTATTGCCATTAATGTAGAAAAGTAGAAAAAATTACTAAAGAAATGTTTAATGTAATACTAATGCAATATGTTTAAAATTTTTACTTTTAAGCGTGAAAAGAAATGATTTATCCCTCCCTAATTTATTATTTATTAGAAGAAGTGCCTGAGGAGCTGAGGGACTCTTATTGGTTACAAAATGACGGCTATCCTGCGCACTATGCTGTACCCGTTCGTGCATATTTCAATAATACGTACCTAAACAGATGGATCGGGCGTCTAGGGCCAATTTTGTAGCCTCCGCGTTCACCGGATCTAAATCCATTGGATTTTTTTATTGGGGCTGCCTCAAAGAAGAGGTGTACCGTAAGCCTATACGGTATTTGGAAGAACTACGTAGCTGTGTTAGAGCAGCCGCATCAAAAAAGTGATATATAATGATAACTCCCCACCGATTTCGGTAATTACCCGCGATTCACGCAGGAACAATTTTATAGTGCCCAAGTGTGTGCGCAGTACACAAGAGCACTCTCTCTTCCTTTAGTCTCGTAATCCAGTGGGATGGATAACCGACACGACTGATGAGAGATGAGGCGCAGGTCTGACTTTTTACATGCCCATCCGACGCATAGATTATCTTTCTTGTCAGACAATCAGGTGATCAGCCTGCATTTTTTTTTTTTTTTTTGTTTCCGGAGGGGAAAATGCATTACGCATACCACCCAGGCGCAGGGGGCACCCGAGTGGTGATGTGGGACTCCCGTATAGGCTAATGAGACCCACGGTATACCCACTAAAAACCACCCCCCACCTTTCTCCACGCCGCCCTGTGACGGGGCCACGGGAACGATATACACATCCGCGACCCCGCCGGCGGCAGCCAACAAGCGGCTCCATCCTAGGCCCGAAGGCCCCAGGCGCACCAGATGCTAGGGTGCACCTCTCTCCTCGGCCCCCACCAGCACTGTAGCAGACTCCCCCCGAGTCTGCCACTAGGAGGCCACGGATACCAGCCACCACAACCGGCACCCGGTGGCAGATCTGAGCTATGGTTCTGCCACCGACCACACCTCGGCCGCAGAGGATAGGGTAAGCGGCGCACCGTAATACCAACTTGCCTCTTCCTCTGCGGCCCCACCAATGCCGTTAACTGTACGGAACGACCTCGCCAGCTCGCAGGGGGGTAGGGAGAGTGGCACAACACCACCACACCTCTCCCCCTGCGATCCCTCCACGGCCGCAGAAGATAGGGAGTACGGCGCACCGTAATACCGGCACTCCTCTTCTTCTGCGGTCCCACCTCCTAGCGCGTCCGCAGCGGACTCCTCCAGTCCGCTGGGAGCGCCCTCCTCGGGCCAGCCGGCGACAAACAAGCCGGCCCTGGTTGCCTCTTCGCTTCACCGTGGGTGTCCAAACCACGGTTACTAAGCCCCACCGCCACGTCAAGGCGTGCAACCATCGGGGGGAGCCTGCATTGTCCTAACCAGACTTGAAAAAAACATTTTTTGTTTTCCAATGCGGGAATCGGACCCACGACCTTTGAGTCGAGAGCCAATGCTCTAACCACTAGACCACGTAGGTTGTTGCGTTAACGATATACTAGATTGCTCAGAAGACAATGTATCCGTAGATGTAGGGCCTGCATAAGAGTGGGAGGCCAACAATTTGAACATTTATTGTAAATACGTGTAAAATTAAGTAGGTACCTATTCTTAATGTTAAACGATGTTTTTATTAACTCCCAATGATCAGGTACAATTATTTTTCTTAAAGTTCCCCAATTACCTACTTTCTTTCTTTAGTACATTTTTCTCCTTTTCTACATTAATAGCAATAATTCACTATTTATGGTAGATATACAATGATGAATTGTACCATTATAAAATCTACTTAAAACCAGCATTATTTAAAAATTATTGGTCACTCATGCCTTCATACATTTTTTTATACCTATAATGTTTAAAATTCAATGAAAAAATAAATTATGCATTTTTTTCTAAAATAAATCAACTTGCATACATTTTTTTTAAAGTGCAATAGCTAGTGATACAATTTATTTTCTATCTATCAGCATAGTTATACTACAATACGAAAACATTAAAAAACCGATGTAATTCATTTATTTCTGGACATAGTGTTCAAAAAACTAAAAAATAAGCTAAAAAAATAGAATTTTCTCTAAAAATAACTTATCTTTGGTACTAATTATGATAGTTTTTTTTTGTATTTTTTTTTTGAACGGGCATAAGTTCTACTATAAGACATTTTAAGGTTATCCATTAATTACCGGACACCCGATATAATTTAATCATGTCTCTAAATAATTTCAGGTAAATGATAGACTTTACTAAAATAAATGCTTTTCTTTAGTAAAGCCGTTTATTTAGTTATAATATTGCGATTTGTGTAGATAAATGTTAAATCTATTCAGAAATTAGGCACGGCAGATAACTTATTAGGCATAAAATCGGATACAATATAACATTCTAAATAATATTAGTTAAGATTGAAGTGCGTGCTTGAAATAATATAACATACTAGCTTTTGCCCGCGACTTCGTCCGCGTGGAACAGTTACTTTGGGATATCGCTAAAATTTACCCGTTACTTCATTTACGTAGAAGGAGAAGCGCTTCCACCTGTGAGACTGCCCGACCGCGCCGCGCGCCGTACTATAGCGCGCATTATTATTTTATTACTGCGATATCTTCTAAAATACTCATTGAAATCAAATGATGTAAACGGCAAATTTATTCTAAATTAAATGCTTGTAAAAAATAATGTATTTACTTGGATAAGGATTAATATCATCTTTATGAAAACACCTTCACAAATAATGTTTACTTTTAGAACATTTGAAGAAGGGGCATTTTTGTATGGAGCCCGTCTCCACTACTGTAGCACTACAAGACATGTATCAAATGAAAGGGCTTAAAAAGTGTGTAATTTTATTGTATGACGAAAAATCTCTAAACCTCCCAAAAAAGTTAATGAGGGTTAAAGGTTAAAAAAAAGTTGAAAAAAATCATCGTGTATTATTGCACCATTTTATAGTGTTGCTAATAAGGAACAATTTTTGGAAAGTAATGGTATACAGCAAACTTCATAAAAGTGGTATATTTTGATAAACTACCTCATATTTTGAAGAAATGTATGGAATAATAATAAAATGCTAAAAAAAGCTATTCCCTTAATTTTTTCGCACATAATTACTTTCTGGAAATTGTTTCTTACTTGCGACACTATCGAATGGTGCAATATACAGGTGTATTTTTTTTAACAATCTATGGGTTCGAATCCTGGCTAGGAAAATTGAGTTATTAAAAATCTAATGATGCACTTTAAGTTTTTATCACGTCGGAATCGACACTCCATAGGGCTAAATTGCTATTCCTAATTTGTTTTAGACTTCTCTTACAACGCCCAGAAGAATAGTTCACCAATAATATTTTTTTTTACTTTTTTCAGTGCATAATCGTTTTAAAATTTAATTGTATGTATTTTAATGTAATTGTTTTATCTGCATCATTAGATTTAACATAAACCAATTTTCCAGGTCAGGATTCGAACCCGAAAATTAGGAAAAAAATACATTCTGTATTATTGCACCATTCGATAGCGTCGTAAGTAAGAAACAATTTCTAAAAAGTAATTATGTGCGAAAAAATTAAGGAAATAGCTTTTTTTTAGCATTTTATTATTATTCCATACATTTCTTTTTTTAACCTTTATCTGTCATTAACTTTTTTCTCCCATGGTTTAGATATTTTTCGTCATACAATAAAATTACACACTTTTTAAGCCCTTTCATTTGATATATGTCTTGTAGTGCTACAAGGGTGGGAACGGTTTGCCCCTTCTTCTTTGGTTATCATAAAAAGGTTATAGTGAGCCAACCTCAAAAGATAGACATATACAGTCGCGGACTTTTTTGTAGAACTTTAAAAGAGGAACAGTTCTGTCATACATCATTTTAGCGAACGCTACAAAAGCTCTCAAACGGAAAAAATCCCCCGATTTTGTAACAATCTTGATTGGTGCTCCGCTCGTATTGAACTTATCATGATGTTATATAGCCGAAAGCCTTCCTCGATAAGTGGACTATCCAACGCAAAAATATTTTTTCAATTCGTACCGGTAGTTCCTGAGATTAGCGCGTTCAAACAAACAAACAAACAAACTCTTCAGCTTTATAATATTAGTATAGATAACAATGTATGCTACAAATATCTATTTCTATTGTAGTTCCCTTTTATCTAGCGTATATAATTCTAATAAGCTGATTAGATGTATCGATGCAATTACAATGAAGTCATGATTAGAAATTGATTGCGGTTCATTAATCTTTTCTGTTTAAAGATAATTATTATGTTTGAACAGAAAATATACCAATTAGAACGTAACTACCTACCATGATCGTAGTATTTAATAATAGTCGTAATATACCTAATAATATCTATGAACACTTTCGAGGAGTTACCACGGGACCAGATTGACGTGCAATCTTGTCCCGTGGTAAGTTCTCGAAGAACTTGTTACAACGGAAATATATTTAATACTTTTATACTAAGTACACATATATTTAAGATTTTTTTATATAATACACATAATAATTATTTAATACACATTTATGACCCAGGAACAAAGAAAACATTTGTTCCCTGGCGGAATTCGAAGCCGCGACCTCCGGCTTGAGCGCCACGTTGCGCTAACCACTAAGCCACAGAGGTCGTCATACATAGATATAGTAGCATTTTGGTCACAAAATAAAAACGAAAATTTAAGAAATTATACAGAAATACATGAGAAAGAAATGTTAAGTTAAGTCTCTTCCCGGAATGACTACTTTATCCTGGGTCAAAGCCTTCGAGCAAACACCGAAATAAATTCCAATTTCGGCCTTTGACCTTTTCAGCCAATAGTCGATCTTAGAAGCGAATGGCAAAGGCCGAAAAACTTCATTTATTTGGGCTTTGACTTAGACGTCTAGTCAGACCTATACTATAATATACTAGGAACATTAAGGAGCACCGGGGCTTCAAGATTTGATTTTATCACATAGACCACAAACAGGTTGTATGGATAACAAAGTAAGTACACAAAATATGTAAATCTAGTTATAAATTACGAAAATTTCATAGTTAGAAATGAAAAAAATTAAGTTCCAGAATTTTAAAATAAGATTATTATAACGCAATAACCTCAGATCAAATAAAAAACTAGATTGCGCATAGCGCTTGTTTCAACTGAAGCCTCAAAAACTACGCTACTTTGTGTAAACACACGCGGTCACGCACACTCATGCAAAAAAAGTACGCTACTTTTCGTCAGTATCGAACGAGTCGTCGTGCAGTGATTTTGCCACAAAAATGCCGTCCTGCGCTATTAAGTGGTGTAAAAACTGTACGAAGGCGAACAAAAAGTGTCAGGGAATAACATTTCATAAGTAAGTACACACAAAACTGTAGTTTGTTTAAGATAATTTATCACAATTTAGAGGTTACTCGAAACAAATAATGACAATTTCATAATGGCGGATCGAGAGAGTGTTGCCAGGATTTCATATTCTCAATAGCCTAAAATAAGGTAAGTAATTTGTAGGCAAATTCTTAACAAAATTATGAAGTAGAGAGTCAGACTGTGTTTTTATTTTTTAATTAGGAAGTTTTGAAGTTTGAAGTAATTTAAGGTAAATGCCCCTATATTCGGTATACGGAAAATATCGGGAACGATAATTCCGCCGTCTGTGGACCGATTTTCAAAATTCTTTTTTTGATATAAACGGTATAATCCCAAGTTGGTCCGGTTTTCAAAAAAGTGGTGACCTGATGATGGGATCCATGAGGAATGGAGGGAACTCCTCGAATTTTTTATGGAAATTTATGGTGATTTTGACTTTTTCTGAAGTACTTAGTCCAAGCATATGCTACCAAAAAGTAAGATTTTGCTCCAAGTTATACTCTGGATCCAAAAGTGCAGAACAGAACTCCTGACTCCTTATAGATACATGTTTGGGGATTTTGGCGTTATTTAAAGAACTGCAAGCATATGCCACCTTGTCAATTAAAGTAATCATCATCATCACCACCACAATCATACCATACATCATCACATTTTGATTATATAAAAGGTACTTCTTATAGTATTTTATACCAACACGGAGATCTTTGAATATTACTCTGTTGTTTATGGACCTATTAACAAAATTATTTTATTGCTGTAAAGGGAAATTCGAAATTGGTCTTTTAGTCACTAAAGTGGAAACTTGATGATGGGGGATCCATGAGGAATCGAGGGAACTCCTTGAAATTTATATGGACACATATAATGAATTAGATTTTTTCTGAAATAACAAGCATATTATGCTACCAAAAAAATAGGCAAGTGGTAAACTGACTTGTGACTGGTGACCGTATATTAACTACCCTATTACTTACCATAATATTATGTATTGGTACACCTAAATCGAAACTTTTCATCTTTACCTACCCTTTATCTAAATTTATCTATAAATAAATAATAAACATAATTATCACTTTCTGGTTTTTTTTTTCATTATTAAAGACGTTTTGAACGCAATAAAAATATTCTAATCTAACCCATTTTTAGAATTCCATAGTTGGGGAGAGTTGTGACAACGTTATTTCGCGCCAGGTTTTTGTGAGGCCGTGTTACAACTTTTACGTAAAATAGGGCTCTGCAAAGTTTTTGACATAAAGCTATGGAAAACGAAACATAAATATCACAGAAACGTTAACATGGCCGAATTCCTATACAATTTTCGAAAATTTATTATATTGTTATCTCGAAAACTACGGATCTTATAATTTTGAAAATTTGCGAAATTTCTGCGACAGTAAAAGAACTTTAAGCGGTAAAATTACCATAAACCAATTAATAGTACAAATGTGGGATGTTATTCGAAAGTTTAGCCAACATATGGTAATGAAAATTTAGTATGGCAACACCGGCTCACGCACACAATGCATAAAAAACCGGCTTCACTATGTTGTTCGTAGAAGTCCATCTATACTTTTTATTTGATCTTTTTTTTTTTTTTTTTTTTTTTTTATGTAATATACCAGGAAACGAGCAGACGGATCACCTGATGGTAAGCGATTTCCGCCGCCCATGGACACTCGCAACACCAGAGGAGTTACACTTGTAACTCCTCTGGTGTTGCGACTTGCGTTCCTGGTCCTAATCTGAGGCAATAACGTGAAACATCTAATTTGTATTAATTTTTCAACAGCTATTTACCTAATATAGATTGTAGACACAATAGAGCCTATCCTATCTTAATTAATATCTTATCGAATAGTATGTTAATTTTAAAATTAAATGATATTTGAGAATCAATAGTAACGTGTGATCTATTTTCAAGTAAAAATTTATTAAAAGTAATTTAAATTGAAAACTTCTATCCGTACTAATATTATAAAATTGGGAATGTGTCTGTTTTTATAGCCAAAACTACTGAATTAATTTTAATGAAATTCGGTACACAGATAGTCTAGAGTCTGAGAAAGGATATAGGCTACTTTGTATCGCGCGCAAATATACGGTTCCCGTGGGATACTTTATTTACAGTTTCACGTAAAAACTACTAAACCGATTATCGTGAAATTTGGCACAGATATAAAGTAGACCATGGGGAAGGTCATAGGCTACTTTTTATCGCGGGACATATAAGGTTCCCGTGGGTTACTGTCCTTACGCGGGCGGAGCCGCGGGCATCAGCTAGTATATAAACGTGCTATAAGCTATTAGACACTGCCGTAGTTTTGCGGCATTAATCGCTTACATCAGGCGATCAGACTGCTGGTTCCTCTATTATACTAGTCAAAAGAAAATAAGGGCCACTTGATAATTTTGAAGTCTGACCAAATTTATAAATTTTTAAGCAACCCTAAGTGGCTAAATCGTTTTTGTGGTAATTCCCTAAGTGATAACAAACTAATGGGAGCATACCACTTGCGTATTTTTTGAAGTGGGTAGATTTTTTTTCAACCACTTAATTTTACCGCATTTTTACACTAACTTTTAACTCATTCCATTTGTGAATTTCTTGGTGATCGGTTAAATTTTGTTGATTTGAAGCGTGAATAAACATTTTAAAAACACAATGCAGGGGATACGAAGACATATGGACGTACAGACCACAACTACAGCCATAACATTGATTCAGGAGGGTTGATCGCAACGTTCTGTAGCTTTGCAATTGGGTTTTTCACGGCGGGTGATCCAAAACGCTTGGAATCGGTTTCAAGAGACTGGGAGTGCCACCAGGAGACGAGGCTCAGGCAGGAATCGAGCAACCACATCACAGGAAGATCGCTACATACGCCTGACTGCGCGCAGGGAGCGATTTGTCACCGCTTCTTCCTTGCAAAACCGCTTGCGGCAGGCGACAGGTACGAGCGTTAGTGACCAGATGATTAGAAATCTGTTGCATGAAGATCAACAATTCTCTAGGAGACGTGTAGTATGGATTCCATTGACAGGTGCTCATCGTGCAAACCGATTAACATTCGCAAGGCAGTACCAGGACTGGGACGCGAGTAGCTGGAGCAGCGTTTTGTTCACGGATGAGTCCAAAGTAAAATTTTTCAGTGATGATCGTCGTATTAGAGTATGGAGATGCAAAGGTGAGCGATTTTCGGATGCGTGTATCCACCAAAGTGACAGATTTGGGGGTCCCAATGTTATGGTGTGGGAGGAATTTCTCTATTAGGTAGAACTGAGCTGGTAATCCTCAATGAAGGCACGGTAACTGCTCAACGATATATCGAACAGGTCATAAGACCCCATGTGGTGCCATATGCACACAGAATTGGTGCAGGTTTCAAGTTGATGCACGACAATGCCCGTGCTCATACAGGTAGAGCCACTTGACAAGCTCTACAAGAAGCTGGTATAGAGGTGTTGCCGTGGCCCGCTAACAGTCCGGACCTCAATCCGATTGAGCATATGTGGGATTTGTTAAAAAGAAGTGTTCGCAACACAAATCTACCCGTGCACAACGAAGCACAACTCATAAATGTGCTTAAAAGAAGCTGGGAACAAATCCCTCAAGAGACAGTACGACACCTGGTAGAGAGTATGCCTACCAGACTTCAAAAATCCATACAAAAGAGGGGAGGCCATACACCATACTAATAAAAATAAAAAAATCCTAAAAATGTTTAATATTTTTTTAAGAAATCACTTTTTACTTTTATTTTAGTTTTAAGAATAAATGCTTATTTTATTAAAAACAAAATTACTGGCGTTTGTTTGTTATTTCAATCATTTCTTTTACCCATTTACATTAAAAAATAATCAATTTATTAATTTCAATCATTTTTTAACCCTGAAACCTCATAACATTTTTAAAATACCAAAAAAACGCAGTGGCCCTTATTTTGTTTTGACTAGTATATTATTAATACAAGTAAATGGAATCAAATTCAATATTTTATATAGGAAAATTATCTATATTCTAAAGTTGTAGTCGCGTATGTAGGATACCTTTGATACTTTTGATCCTTAATGCCATAGTAATAAGGTCGACTATAGTACACTGAGTTTGGCGGCGACTGTACATGCGAGAGACCCAACCCTACCTAAATTGGGTTTGATACGTTTCGGTGTTATTGAATTTTGTATGTTTTGGTACTGCCGAATCATTTTAGGGAGAAAATGGGATGAAACTTATTTGCGATTGACACTAGGCTTTCCGCTGTAACGTTCTATTTCTGAATATATTTTACGTCGATACCAAATAAATAGGTAATACTTATTGAAAAGATGATGAAATGTAAAGTTGACGAAGCAGCAGTTTAAAGCAAATATTTAAATTTTTAGATGTTGCCCGCCACTTCGTGCGCGCAAAAGTTAATTTCGCAGAAACCGTACAATTTTCCGCGATAAAAATAATAATAGCCTATATCCTTACCCGTGGTCTAGTCTACATCTGTGCAAAATTTTATCAAAATCGGCCCAGTAGTTTCGGTGCCTATTCAATGCAAATAAACAAACAAACTTTTCCTCTTTATTATATTAGTATAAATTAAAAACTACGAAAATTATATAGCCCATACTAGCGACCCGCCCCGGCTTCGCACGGGTACAATGTATATATCTGTATAATCTATGGGTACAATATTGATACTAATACTGCGGCTACCTCATAGATCTAAACTCCCCTCCCGCACGCACATCCCCGCCTTGGTGACGCCTACTTCGCAACGGGCCGTGGAGCAGAAATCGTAATATTTTAATTTCGCCATAACTTCAAAACCAAACGTCCAATTTAAATCATTCAAAGACCAAATATTATCTACATAAACTGTACTTAGTGATCAAATAATTTATTTTGATAAGGATTAATAGCATGAGTAAAATAAACGCGTTTTAATGTAGTCCAAAAAAAATCAAGATTTCTAAATAAAAAAATTGTTGTTGTGCCTCACTCGACATAGATAGGTATAGTGTGTCGCGGACTTTTTTGTAGATATTTATAAGATCTACAATTAATTAGAACATTTTATGGTTCTATCTTTTATAGTTTAGGCAGCGTACGCAAAATAATAACTTTTCTGGTTGAGTTTTTACACCTTGTGTCCGAAAACCACAAATATCTTACGGAACCCTATTTTTTTCCAAAATAAAATTTAGCCTATGTTACTCGTGGATAATGTAGCTTTCGAATGGTGAAAGAATTTTTGAAATCGGTCCAGTACTTTTTGAGCCTATTCATTACAACCAAACAAACAAACAAACAAACATACAAACAAAGTTTTCCTCTTTATAATATTATTGTAGATTTAGCCTATGTTACTCGTGGATAATGTAGCTTTCGAATGGTGAAAGAATTTTTGAAATCGGTCCAGTACTTTTTGAGCCTATTCATTACAACCAAACAAACAAACAAACAAACATACAAACAAAGTTTTCCTATTTATAATATTAGTGTAGATTACCCGGGATATTATTACGAATCTATAGACAGCTAATTTATAAAAATGTGATCAGTAGTTTGGGCGCTATGGTGGAACATACATTCATACATATACTGCCAAATTCGTTACCCTTTTGGCTACGCCGTATAGTAGTCAGGTGAAAATAATGATTACATCGATACAATTACCAATTTTAATCGTGTGATAGCTTATTCCGATTATGCGATAGGATATCGGATATCTCACCGATAAATTACGAAGGTGTAAGAGAGAAAGGGATATGTTTCATATTGAAACATGTTCTATCGACAATAGATATGAGCGCCGCGCCGGCGCGCCGCCGCCGCCGCCGGTTTTGCCGCGCCGCCGCCGCCGCGAATATACATCGGCGCGCCGAGTGAGCGAGAGGGATAGTCATAATGCGTAATTTCAGTCAGTGACTTTGAGCATTATACATATTACCCAAGTGACAAGTCATATTATATACCCATATAAGCCTTACTTCATTCATGCTTTAAATGAGGAGACGAACGAGGACATCCATATGACACCTATCTCATTAAAAGAGTTCTGCATAAAAGACAACGTGCTTACTAGAAAGGCAGATCTACTGATTGATCGAGTAGATCGAGCTAGTAGATCCCAGTGATAAAGCCATTGAGGATAAGAAGTTTGCGCTTTGCACCTAGGTATTGAAGGCGCGTTCGGAAAATAAATTCACCTGCAGGCTTAGCAAGCGCATACAAAAATTACCGAAGAATAGAACATATGACAGATTGAAGAAACATACCATTCAGAGCAAAATAGGTCTTATTATAGGGTAGCAAGGTCGATGCATCGTCGTTATGAGAAAGAACATTTCTTCCCGAGCATGTGCTCACAAAATGGCCTCTTTGTGTAGTGTCAAAAAGTCCCGCAATAATGTCAAACACTCCACATCATGGCGGTCCTAGACAAATAGTTTCTTTACGTTGAGTCATAAGACTTGAAAATTTGATCAGTTTTGACCGAAGATTTCCCGGCAGCCATTTAAAAAAATTTGCCATTTAGAAATGTTGACTTCTGTTGACGACCTTGTTATCATGTATTAAGAACTAGTTTGCAGTGAACTGTTTTGGATAGAATATTTCTTCTTTAAAATTATTTCTATGGATCGCCATGCTAAATCTGGTGATCTATTACCCTGATAGCCTGGCTTCAAGAATTACTATAGAGTGGATCAAAACTACGCTAAACAACAGAGAAGCTAAACTATCATGAGCTTGACACTCAGAAGCAGGTTGACGCAAGGACACAGGGGCGAAACTCTCTACAAATGACAGTTCGAGCACCGACAAATGTCAGTTATGTTGACTCAAGCCTAGGGTTGACATCGAATTAATATAAATATTTATTTACGCCCGCGTAAAATAATACTTTATACACGGTGGCGTATGAAGCCGCGGGCAACAGGTAGATACTAGATACTTAATATGAAAAGGGAAATCATACCTACCTACTTTAATTTTTTATTAATTTAAATTTGAACTTTTGAAGGATACTGATATTTACAATGAAAATTCAAAATAGTCTCCAAATGCTAACGTCTAATACCCATATTTTTTTAATCAAAAATGTACCTACTCAGCCATTGGCCCTTATATTGGTAAAATATACCTTGTGTCCTTAGCAATTGGGTTTAATTTGTTCTAAATTCTTAAGTAGTATAAAGACTATTTGGATTATATCAATGCAATTTTAAATTTTTATTACCACTCAACAAGTGTTGTAACATAACTAAGATCGTCGCACAATATCGATAGGTATATATATACCTATCGATATTGTGCAGTAGATTAGTGATAGAGAAGCAGAGAGATGTTGTAGTATATAATATTTTACTACTATTATAAATATAAAAGTTTGTGAGGATGTATGGATGGATGAATGGATGGACGGATGAAACCTAAACGGGCAAATGGCACACCACACGTTTGTTACTCTTTAACACAATAACTATTGAACGGATTTTAATTTGATATACGTTCGAAGTTAACCTCCTACACACTTTACCCAACCCAAGCATATTTTGTTAAAAATATCGATAAAATCAAATTATTACATGACTACATCACTAGTGAAACAAAAAACAAATATTTTTTACAAACGTCGCATCAGACAAATCTTTCTTATGAAATTACACTGTCGCGTCGGCGAAACTGCCAGCCCCGTGAGCCATAGTCCAGGCTGGGAAAAAGTTACACCCCACCCGCCCCCGCATTCGCCCAGACACGCACACACAGCTGCGAGCGGTCAGTCGTGTAAATCGGTGGAGTGACGGTTCTTTACGTTAGTAATATATATTCTTTGGCAAGGATGCCCACAGGGAGGGGTGGGGTACTGTCGCCGCTAATAAGACAGTCTTGATACCTAACACCAATAAGAGGAAGTTGAAGGGACTAAAACCCCCTACACTCTTCGGTAAAACAAGTGAGGTCGAATATCTTGGAGTGATCCTAGATATTATGGGACTTACTTGGAATAAGCATATCGAGGACATTATGAAAAAGGCTAGATGTGCTCTGTTATCCTGGCCAAGACTTGTCAGCTCTAAATGAGACCTTCGGTCGAAGGCAATGCTATGCTTGATTATACACAGCTATAGTGAGGCGATTGTCACATATGCGTAGTGTGGTATGCCACAGTACGCAGAAAAAAGCTGAACAGGTTAACTGCATCAAAACATAAAATAGTGTACAGAGGCTGGCCTGTCTGATAATAGGTATGCTCTCTTCGGCACCCACCGCTTCACTTGAAACCCTGATTCACCTGACTCCACTTCCTCTGTTCCTTGTTCATATTATGGAGGCTAAGAAAGTTGTTCTCAGGGTCATGACGGCAGGAAGGATAAAAAGGGCCTCCACCCTACTTGGACAACTGCAACAGTCTCTTCTTGAGAGACATGTCATGGCCATGTAATGACATGGCCATGACATGCCTCTCAAGAATAGATCACCTTGATCATGGCATCCAATGGGACGCCATGATCAAGGTGCATAGCTCCTAGAAGCTATACCCAGTTTTCATAACTCCAAGGGACGACTGGATCCCAATTAATGTTCACCTTAAGGACATGATTTGGTTTACGGACAGATCTAGGAAAGACAACCGGGATGGCGCTGGACTACGAGGGCGTGCCACCTACAGGCAGATATGCTTGTGATTTTGATTTTGCACCGTGTTTCAGGCTGAGATCTCCACTATTATTGGTTGATCACTAGATAGCTTACGCAGTCAGTTATATAAATGACTTCGACATCAGTTATTGAAAATGTAGACGCTTATAAAATGAAAATAGAAAAATAATACAGTGATTATGCTCTCTGAAATCAAAGCACTGTTAACTGCCAATTCCAAAGTAGTTCCTACTTTAATAGAAACTACAATGATATATCACTACAAAAAGTTCCATAAATTGCATTGCATTGTAATTGTATGTTACCCAATAAACAAAGTAAACTACACTTTTTTTTACTACCAAGTACAAACTTCAACCCTTTCAAGGTCACGCCGCCGACGCCGCCGCCGCCGACCCAAAATAGTCGGCGCGCCGCCGCCGACCTATCACCCATCGGCGCTCATATCTAATCGACAAAGTTGCCGCTCGACCAGGTATCGCCGTTGAATCGTGCCCACGCAAATATACCTACGTGTTTCAACCATGTCAGCAGTCTTTGCGGTCACTTCCTTTGTGTTTAAATATATTAAGGCGCCCTAGTGCAAAGACATAGAACTATGAAACTGGTCGAGAAGGAATTTTGTTGATGTTGTACCTGTCTCTCTAAGACTAAGACTAATCTTAAATGTGTGTATAATATAAAGTAAGTAATATCTTCTAAAACTTACCACGGGACCAGATTAACGTAGCGTGGAAGCGTTCATACACCATAGACAAAGAATATATATTACTAACGTACCATAGACGTATTACTATAAAACTGGTCGGTATGGTGAACGTGATTAGTTTATGTATTATTTGGGCAACAACTAGCTTACACTATCAGAATAATAATTTCATATAAAACTGTAGGGTTGTGCTTAAATTGAATAAGATTGACGATAAGTGTTACTTGTTACGTTGTTACATTTTATCGACAATTTATCCTTATTTATAAGTTAATACCGAAATATAAATATGATATAGGTACATTGTAATTTGTAAGTAAGATACAGGGATGACATATAAGTGCTGTATAATGTACTACTAACACGTACTTCAAAGGGAGGCTTTAAGCAAAAGTTATTTTGGTTGGCATTATGTGTTCAACTTAATGATTATTAAGTTTATATACAAGCCATATAATAGATAATCATCTCATATAATATATGTGTACAATAAATACAAAAGCTGTAAAAATAGCGCAAACTCGACTCACTGCATTAAAAAACCAATATTATTTCGTTGGATGTAAAATAACAATTATAACAATAAATAACACAAACAATTTTAATCGATGAAAACTCAAACAACACCATCGCTTCTGTGATTTATAATATCGGATCAGCACGCTTTGTGTTCCAATCAGCAACAATGATTTGCGATAACCATTTACCATAGGTTGTTTCTGTTCGAAAATACTTTGTTTTAAAGACACTAGCACTGAAACTAGGCATATTATACAGAATGAATTTTTGAACTGGCCATCATGGCCCAAGTCACGAATTTTCGTATATTATCGATTTCTAATAAGATTGTACTTTTTTTTATTAAATTAGTCTTTTCAATTCCTAGATAGGAATATTTTTATCATAACTCCTTTTAGCGTTTTTAGGGTTCCGTACCTCGAAAGGAATAACGGAACCCTTATGGGACCACTTTGTTGTCCGTCCGTCTGTCTGTCAAGACCCTTTTTTTCAGGAACGCGTGGAGGTAAAATTCTTCTTATTCTTCTTGGAAAAATCAAACTTCTAAGCTAATCAAAAGATACATCCGTTTATGCCGCTTTCCGCAAATTTTCGACACTCGCAAGGGCAAAACCGACACGGTACTTCCCGTGAACTTAGAATCTTGAAATTTAGTACGAAGCATCGTCTTATACGGTATAACTTATACCTACCACAGACAAAGGAAAAATTGAGAAAAATTCTCACTTGGCCGGTTTTTTTGCGATACCTTATAGTTTTGAACTCAGAATGCTATGCAAATTAAAAATTCACTCTGTATAGACAAAAGCTAACCTATTTCACTTAAACTGGGAATAAATAAGCGACATAACTTAATCATATTTCAGAGCGAAGTACTGTCTTATTTGCCTTTCAATAGATTCAGATTATCTCCACGATTTGCATTTCAATATTCCGTATGTAAATTTTGTCACAAACCTAAAACAGATTTACAAGGAAATAGGAAATTTTGGTACAGATTCTATGGATGTGATTTTAACCATCTAAGGCTGGGACTATATTATCCGGAGTCCGGTAGGCTGGGAAAAATTAAGAGCATTAAAAATAGACATACATACATACATACATATAATCACGCCTTTTTCCCGTAAAGGGGTAGGCAGAGACCACTTTTTGCCACTTGCTATGATCCTTACATACTTGTTTCACTTCGTTCACTTTCATTCTTACCATCCATTCCTCCTCTTACATTCAACGTAGCGAAGCGGCTCTCCGTGGTCCGCTTTTCACCTCCGCGAGAAACGAGACGTGATGGGTGGTGAACCACATCGCCGCCATTTTGGATAATTAAATTATTTTTATGATTATCCATTGCGTTTCCACGGATTGGTGGAGAGGGTAGGAATAGGGAAAGGGAAGGATAGGTGGTGTGGAAAGGAAGATTGGTAAGTTAGAGTGGGAAATAGTAAATGTAGGATATTACCGCCCCGGAGGGCAAGGGATAGGACAGTAATAGCTAGGGAAGCCGGGGTCGCGTACCCGTATACTATACCACAACTACCGGACAGGTAAGTTGGGATGAGTATCCCATGACACATAAATGACATAAAAATATAACTCTGCGTTAATACAATAGAGCTTAAAATCGAAAACACGAGAGTGGAGTCAAATGTCAATGCCATATATTATGACAGCTCGACACTCGACATTTCGGTTTTCAACTCTATTGTATTAGCGAAGAGTTCTATTTTCAGTGCTCTGAATTTTCCAGGCACGCTCGATTCCGGATCATACTATAGTCCCGGCCTAAATGTCCTAAATACCACAAAAATACTAGTAGTGTGTTTTTTGACACTTTTAAGGGCTAAGTAATAATAATAATATAATAATAATAATATCTATGAACGCTTCACACCACGTCAATCTGGCCCCGTGCTAAGTGACAAGTGAAGAACTTGTGTTACAGGTACCAGACAACGGGAAATATATTTAATACTTTTATACTATACATATATATAAGATTTTTATTATATTATACACATATTTAATACACATCCATGACCCAGGAACACAGAAAAACTTTTTATTCCTTCGGCAGGATTCGAACTTGCGACCTCCGGCTTGAGCACCAAAGCGCTGAACCACTGAGCCACAGAGGTTTACTAAGTACAAATTAAACTCTCAAAATCATTTAAAAATTGAGGTCTAACCAAAAATGGCAAAGCAACCTTAACTTATTGCGCAGTTGAAATTAACTTTATTTATATAACTGTTTTCTGAACGCGAATAGACTTGTAGGCGCGTTTCTACAATTACAAGATGTTGTCTGTTTTACCATTATTACTGATGCTGTTTTATCGTACGGATAAGCGTTGCCATGACGACGCTGGTATAACGTCAATCATAATATCTAGCTTTGGTACGCTCAGTTTAAAATAACTTACGGCCGCCGGCAGATATTAAACGACGGAATACTTAATAAGTCGCGTACAAATTAAGGATTATCGGATTTATTGTGGAAAAGTTATATAGTGACGTGATCTATGATAATTCGTTGATAAATTTGATCAATTAGAAATAACCTACCTACGGACTTAATCATAGCTATACGCCTAAATCAGTCCGTGGGATTCGAACTTTACGACCCACGAAAAGCATAAAAATGATGCTATTGCTCGGTTTTTCAATTTTCCGAAATATATTGACATTTTAAGGACATTTTTATCATTTACTTGTGCTAAATATGGATGAAGGAATAAAATTTTACATGAGCATGTCGAGACATGCTGTGGAAAGAGATGGTACTACTAAACATATGAGATAGAAAGAGATAGATATGGTTTACCGTTTATGAACAGTTTAATTACAATTTGTGTCTGCTTACCGACTATGTGATGACTATGGTTTTTGTGATAAGTTCTGTTTTCTATGAAACTACAACGTGAACAATGTGGGACCAGTGTAACACAGTGGGGCAGTGTTTAAGAGCCAGGACTCCGCAGACTTGCGGTATAGCTGTAGCGGGCTCCATATTAGTGCTGGTCGTAATGTACGACCTAATGCAATAATCGTTCGTGCGCCGGGACGTGTCGGCGCCAGCAAGACGGCGGCAACACGACGGCGGTAGCATGACGTCGACGTGACGACGGCAACATGACGGTGACGTGACGGCGGCCGCGGCAGTGGCACGCTGGAGTCATGAGCGCGGTGGTACTATGTTGAGAACGACGACTCAGTGGCGGCTGCACGTGACGTAAAAGGCTGTAACCCACTTTTTTTATTACTGATATAATTTTAAAGACAGCAATGCATTAGTTATTCCCCTGCTGTTTCGAGTGTCTGTTGGCGATAAATTGCTTTCCAATAGGCAATCCGTCTACTCATTTGTTAAATCAAGTTTAGTTTGGTCGCTTGTTCTCCTGTTGTGCTTTTCTATTCTCTGTGTGCAGATATTATGGTGGCTACATCATGAGCGGCGCGGGAGTCGCCTAGTGCCTACTGTGAACCGTCACACATGAAAGTGTAGAAGCACTTCGAAGTGAGTCTTGTGGAGGAGTTGTATGCGACTCCAGTCCTCTTTTATTACTAATAGAAGCTTTAGGGTGAGTCTAACTGTTATTTTTACAACTCTGCTGCAAAGTTCTCGAGAAGCAAAGTTTGATAACTGTAAGTACCTACTCATAGAGTAAATGGCCAGTATGGGCCATATATTTAGTTCTGAGTACAGAGCAGTAAAGTTGTGCGTTATTTTATTTTATATTGGTTTTAAAAAGTGTAAAACATTTCTTAGATAATGGTGTTTGAGAAGAAATATTTGCCAGAGTACATTTTGAATCTGATTAAAGAAAATAATCTATTTGACCGACACTAGTTGGTGTTAATTACTTTGCGTGTTATTAGTATCGAGTTGAGATATCATAGAGGTCGATTACAATTTGCGGTGCATAAAACCTATTTTTACTGTTTATCCAAAAGTCAAAATCGATTTGAGGCCTTACTTTTAAAGCATTGAAAAATAATACGGCTGCGTAGTAACCTCTCTGTGCAACGTGCGCTCCGTGAGTATTATACCTGGTTCTGTGGCTGCACCTCGCCCGCCTGGGCGCCTGGGTCGCGCTAGGCGCGAATCGCGTTAACTTTTACAAAGTGGACATCTCGCTTTAGTGTTCTTGTGTAAGGCCTACCGTACCGCCCGTACGGAGGCGCTTTCACCCAGTGAACGAATGACATTAAAGTGACGTCACATATAGGTAACACAGAGGTCCAACGTCTAAAGCCCAAATTTTATATAGGTATGACATAATTGTGACTGTGTTTGATTTGATGTCATATGTATGACATGACCATGACCTCATATTGGCTGTCGACTCGAGCGCTATGTGCACGCGCGGTCGATTGGGTGAACTAAAACCTCCTAAAAATGCAAACTAGCGTTGTTTTGTATTATAATAGATACTATCACATACTATTTTATCGGCCAACACAGGTTTAGGCTGGGCTTAAACTAAATAGCCTAGCTTAGTAATAAGGGCGAAACTCTAGAAACACCACAGGTAGGTGTATATGGTGGTGTGAGATCTTGCCGCCCCTCTTATTGTGCCGCCCGGGTTTTCAAAAAATCGGATTTTGCATCTTCTAGATAGATTATGAGCAAAGTTAAATCACATTGAAGTAAATTTGAGAACACATGAAGGTAAGATTAAGGTTATATTTACGTCATATTTATTACGTAAAAGTTTTACGTCAAGAAGTGTGAAATAATGAGTCACATGTGACTCATTCGTGACTTATATTACGTAAATCCTGACATAGCGCAATATCATTTTGACGTCACTTTGACGTAAACGGGTTTACTGGGCAGTTCTTGCCTGTAGATTTAGAGTTGCAGCGCAGTGCTTCATTATATTGTAAAACGAAATAAACGACTAGATTTTCCTATCATGATAAAATAAGGATATTCAAATAGTAAAAAAAAATAACTGTATTTTCGAGTGATAGGACCGGTGAGAAAACACGATCAGAGGATGTCACTTTTATGATTTCTTTCCTTCGGTTCGCAAACGATCTGGGCACTGGATAAAAATTAATCACTGTTCACTGTGTCGCTCAGTCGTTCGTGGCAATTTTAAAACTAAACTTTATTAATTTAAATTAGTTTCGTTGCGGGTCCCAGAACGGCTTTGGCGTGCCCTCTGGGCGCTCCTAAGATCATGTTAAGGGGGTTTATGTGGTTGGTTGTCGCTGTCGATCCTGGCTGCACACGGGTTGCAATGGTGGGGATTTGTGGCGGGCCATTTGCCCGTATATTTAGGTAGTAAAAAAAAAATGAAAAAAAAATCTAAGAAATTATCCGTATAAAGGCAATACATTGCATAGTTGCGTGTGTGGAGCACACAGAGTTCAGGGCATGCAGGGTGAGTGTTCGATCACATTTGTGTGCGGCGCACTGTGTCCGGAACCATGGCGAGATGCCGCCCCGCCCGCACTTTTTGATTTTTGCTCTTTACACTTACAGAACGGATCGCGTTGTTGTATTGCGACGGTTAGGTATTCAATCAAGATTGATTGAGGGAAGGTTGGGTGAAATATTTCGTTGATCTGTGGCAGCGTATTATGTGTGGATAGCCATTCCGGTTTGGAGTGGTTGTGGCGGCCTCGCTTTCGGGCGTGTTGACGGCTTCTGGATGGTTTCTGTATTCTGTGGTGGAGCAATTAGAAATCTTTATGACTTGTTTTATTACTAAACACTGGAAGGATGTCCTCGTGATAATTTTTAGAAATGCATAGTAATCCAGATATCTACCGTAAGCAGATAGTAGCAACGACTAAAAAGATTATAATTGAAGTAAATTGCTCTGATTCAATACAATATAAAAAAAAAGAGAATTTTTTTAAATTATGTTCGGTGGTTTAGACTCTGGTCACTAAATAGAGAATGTGCGTAAGTAGGAATATGACGTGCAGTAGTTGTAGCTGGGTAAAAAATGTGTATTACACACATAATAAACGCGTTATCATAAGTATGCTGCGTGGAAGAGGACGATTATTAGGTACCGTCGCTGTGACTGCCATAACAATGAAATCGCTTAAATTAATTGAATGTAAATTGAATGAATTGCGCTTACCTGTAATTTGACACCGATACACATTATAAGATGATATTCGAATTACGTTTAGTATGCCTAATGAAAAGCTAAATGCTTTCATACCTAGTTCAATAGTGATTTACGAAACGGGGTTTAGTATGAATATTGCAGTCCACGGGGACTCCGGCGAGCAGCCTAGATGTACCTAATTCATATTATGTGCTATACACAATCCACATGGAAGCTTCGGCTTCAGTTGACGTAGTTACATGAGGTTACAACTAATGAGGATAAGCCGTTACTATGAACACTGTGATGTGAGGTGTTCTTGTTGCGCCAAAAAATATAGCTCTATATCATTGACGAAACACTACTGCTATAGTCATAATAAAGTTTGTTGCTATCTAAGCAATCTAAGATCCGGGTTCTGGTACCTACCGATTAAGTGGTGCGGGCTATCGGGCGCAAAGGTTTTGTTTCCATATAATTTAATGCTCTGTATTTTAAAAATAACACCCTACTTCCCGCATCAAGTTTTCTAATAGCCTATAGATAGCCCATGCTACCTTCTGTAGCTACCAATTCTATTCTAGTTCGATTCTTTGAAGAGAAGTCTGAGCGCTTCTTTCGCTTCTTTCATTCCGCAAATCGTGTTACTTCGAACATGCATTTGGTGATCAACCGATATTAGTTTGCACGAAGTCCGGGAGAGATCAAAGAATTTACCTACATTGCGGGTAACCTGCCCCGGGGATGAGGCTCGGCGGGGGTGACCGCCTGGTAGTCGCTTTTGCGCTTATTTCGTGTCACAATGCATTGGTGTTAAATGTGGGCTGAGCTCAGCCGTTGGATATGGCTATAATATGGTAATTGAACGTCTGACCTGACAATCCTCGTCGTGTGTTTGGGTATTTGCGCGAAAATGACCATGTAGGCGATGATGGGCGATGTTATTGACATAGAGATGTTGACGTTAACTTATGAGGACGTAGAAGTTGACGCAGAAGTTGATGCTGAAACTGCGGTTGTGTTACATTTTGGTTTTTGGTTTTGTGTGGGTGTTGTCTTCCGCTTTTGCGTTGCAATTGGAAGGGGAGCACACCCAATGTGTGAAGTGTGTGGGGTTTGTAGACTGCGGCGCCGCAGCGCAGGAGCGATACAAACCTAGAGGATTTTGTGTGTGGGTGTTGCAAAGGAGAGCAAACCCAACGTGTGAAGTGTTGTTGAGTGTTGTTGAGCTCAGGTAATTCAAGGGAGACGGGTGACTGTTGAGTCAGCGGGTTTAATCTTGTGAGATGGCAGAGTCTGTCATTGCGGAGCGATCTACAAATCGATGCAACGAATTTGAATCTGCCATCACAGCAAATTTGCCAATGCTGGTCGACACTTATCACCTGATCCATGCCTTTGAATAATTTGGCTCTTGTTAGCGAGTGGTGGAGTCTCGCCGGTGAGTTTGGTGGCATTTGATGACTTTTGTGATTTTTGATAATTTTGGATGACTTTTGAACCATCGGACTTTTGAGAATTAAGAAGCTGCCGGTAACTACAAACGTTAATATTACTCGTCAGGGTGGACGAGCGTAATGATTTGATAAAATGCATTGAGAGGTTCCTTCGCGCAGGTACACCTACACTCTACAGTCTACAGCCTATTTATTCGCCCGAGGACGTGCGATTGTCAGTCCGGCCGTGTAGGCGCGTTTCTACAATTACAAGATGTTGTCTGTTTTACCATTATTACTGATGCTGTTTTATCGTACGGATAAGCGTTGCCATGACGACGCTGGTATAACGTCAATCATAATATCTAGCTTTGGTACGCTCAGTTTAAAATAACTTACGGCCGCCGGCAGATATTAAACGACGGAATACTTAATAAGTCGCGTACAAATTAAGGATTATCGGATTTATTGTGGAAAAGTTATATAGTGACGTGATCTATGATAATTCGTTGATAAATTTGATCAATTAGAAATAACCTACCTACGGACTTAATCATAGCTATACGCCTAAAGACTTATAGTTAACATTTATATTTAAGTGAGATCTTAAAATGCGGAACATTCGAGAACCGAATCCCTCACTGGCTGAATAAGTGATGAATAGGAGCTACTTAATTATTTACAGACGGCCGTGTTTTAGCCTCGTCTCGTAGTAATCGATACTTTCTGGTCCTAATTTTTATTAGGACATCTAATTATTAATTTTACTCAATTGCTAACGTCTAAAGCAGGTTTTAAGCAGAAAAAAACTTGCAGATAGGTAATTACCTATAATTACTAGCCCCCTTACTAATTAAAATATTTATCCAGTAAATAAGCAATACAATGTTTTGTCCTTGTCTTATGCGATGGAAAAGTCGTTTGACAGACAAGGACAAAACATTGTATTGCATAGCTACTGGATAAATATTTTTACTAGTAACTCCTTAGGTATCTATCCCCCATCAGGTGTGACGTAATATGTGGATGAACCCTTGTTCATCCACATATTACGTCACACCTGATGGGGGAGGGGGGGTCATACTAAGTGTGACAGTACATGTTAAATACAGGTACAGGGATACTAAAAAGCGTGACATGGGGGGGTCAAAAAGTCGAAATTTTGCATGACGTAATATGTGGATGGCCCCTAAGGGGGTAGGAGTCTACGCTTAAATAGACTGTTGTATCATATATCCTAAAAAAGATGTGAAACAAAATGTATAAAATTGTGTATGAATACTAAAATAAGTACTAGATGTTCGCGCGACATCGTTCGCGACTTCGTACGTGCAAAAAGAAATCCCGTACCAAATTTACATTTTGTTGCGATAAAAAGCACGCTATCCTATACTAATATTATAAATATGAAAGTTTGCGAGGATGCATGGATATATATTTATGGTAGTGTTTTAGGCTCTGTATAAAAACATAGACTACCTTTTATTCCGAAAAAGTACATTATTCCCGTGGGATACCAGATATTATATTTTAACGTGGGCGGAGCCGTGGGAAAAAGCTAGTTTATCATAAAAACCAAATTTCATCAAAATTAATTCAGTTGTTTTAGCGTGAAAGAGAAACAAACATCCATACATACATAAATACAAACTTTTGCGTTTATTATGTAGCCTCTATGTAGCCATACATGTTATCATTACTATGACAGGTTTGCATAATATACAGGATGTTCCAGAAGTCGACGTCGTCCCTTCGAAGGCTGATAGACCAGCTCATGACTCACCAGAATATCATAATATGACCTTAGTAAAAAATCTTTAGTTTTCGAGATATTGGCACTTTTAATAATTTCTTAAAAATTACACCTCATGTCAGTTTTTAGACTGCCGCAACTACAATTTCCCGTATTGTGGGATATAAATTTATATTGCGGAATCCTGACTAGTTCTGCTATTGACCACGGTTATAAACAAAGCTAAGAGTTTGAACTTTGTAGAAAAAAAGAAAACTTTTCCCTAATCGTGATTTCAAAAATTTGCCTCCTAACTTTCACTATCCATACTGAACAAAAAATACACCACACTAACCTGGGTTGTGACTTTAAAAAGTTGCTCATTTTATGTAGTTTTTAAAATAGTAAAATAGTTGCTATTAAGCTACGTCAAAAATTTTTTTTGCTATTTTAAGTGCACAGAGAACACATTTTGAATGTTTTTCTTTAGTTAGAATTTCGAACAAAAACACTCGTTACATTGAAATCAGCCAGATGTTTACTTAAAACTTGTACGTTTAAGTTAATTAATTAATTAATTAACTTAATTCATGCTTACTAAACTTAGGAACTAAACAAAATACAAGGATTTTTTTAAACTGTAAGGAGAAATGCAAAGAAGGAGAACACATTAATAATATCATTTAATGAGTTAGACTCATTAGAGTGAGAGTAGGTGACAACACGCACGTCTTTTGTTTGTTCTATACATGAGATTGTTTATTAGTTACTAATACGTTACGCTATTAATGTGCATCGTTTTGTTATTTTCTTACTTTTAACGGATTTTGCATTGTAATTTGGACTTCTTTTGCCTAGTGACTCGGACTTAAGTGTGCTTGGAGACAGTAAAGAACTGTCATGGCTCTCTTCTGGACTTTTAAGTTTCTGTGATACGCGTCTTACTACCAGTCATTATGGCGTATCTAACATGCATTACATTTACGGGGAATACAGAGGCAATGGTGCTGCTGCAGCTAATCTGTGTCGCGAAAGGTTAAGGTACTCAAGTCCAGATTACAATGCAAAATCCGTTAAAAGTAATAAAACAACAAAACGATGCACATCAATAGCGTAATGTACTTGTAACTAATAAACAAACTCATGTATAGAACAAACAAAAGACGTGCGTGTCGTCACCTACTCTCACTCTAATGAGTCTAATTCATTAAATGATATTATTAATGTGTTCTCCTTCTTTGCATTTCTCCTTACAGTTTAAAAAAAATCCTTGTATTCTATTTAGTTTCTAAGTTTAGTAAGCATCTTACACTTCATCGTACAATTTTTAAGTAAACATCTGGCTGATTTCAATGTAACGAGTGTTTTTGTTCGAAATTCTAACTAAAGAAAAACATTCGGCGCTGTTCATGTGTTATCATACGTTATATTGTCATGTCAAACATTCGGCGCTGTTCATGTGTTATCATACGTTATATTGTCTCCCGTATAATTTTGATTTAAAAATATAAACAAAGTAAATATTACCAGTTACTAGTTTTCAAAATACTTATTAGTGGAGGAACATCAAGTACAATTGGAGACATGGTGAACTGATCTATATTAACAGTGCAAGAACTCGAAAAGTGCATACAGTGATACTTGTACTACAAACTTGCTAATATTATTCGTGAACTTTGATTTTTTTTTTGCCTATTTAGTTGTTAACTGAGTTTTGTGACAATCAATACAGTGTGTTTTTGTTGTGGTGTCTGCTGATTAGTGACTTTCTGGCTTGCATAAACTTATTCTTTAATTGACTATTACAATTCAATTTTGCTGTGTCATACTAGAATCAGTTTTGCACAAGCGCCATCTATCTTCAGGAATATAAATTATTTCGTCGCTTAGCTTACTAAGTATTGACTATCGAGCGTATTGACGTATGCTGTGCAGGCTCATCTAGTGCTTCACATAATTGCCACAGGGTGGCGCTACTGGTCTTCGTGTGCTGTATTAATTTTTATTAAATTTTGCTTAAATATAAATTATACACTCTCTACTATGGCGCTTTGCGAGGGCTGCCACAAATTTCTGAAGACAACTGCTGATCTCCTAAAATGCAGTGCTTGTGAGGGTTGCTACCATTATGAATGCTTGGCAATTACACCTCAGCAGTTCAAAATTCTGTCTGAGGATCTTAAAGCGTCCTGGAAATGTCCATCGTGTATTAGCATCACCCGCCGCACTCACTCCAACTTACTCACGCCCGTAAGATCTACCCAAATCCCTGTACTTGACGATACCATGAACATGTCATGCGATGTACTGGAACAAGGCCCTCCGTCACCGTCCACCGCCGACTATTCTTGTAATGCAGCTATCAAGCCAGTAATTTCTCCAGATGTCAATGCTACCTTTAGTGACTTTTCCAAAGACTTTCACTTTAAAATGCAAGACTGGCGTAGCGATATCCACAGCGCTCTCACCGCGTGCAAGGAGGAGATAAAAAATACCTTATGCAGTTGGCGTAATGAACTTGATGAGAATATTAAAAAACTGAATAATGAAGTTTTACGATCTTTTCGTGACATGAGGGATGAGATAAGTGCAATTCGAACAGAGCAAAGCAGGCTGAAACAGCAAGTGTTGGATATTAATAACGACGTTTCCGGCTTGAAAACTTCCCTGGATTTTTATATCGAAAAACAAAACGATCTTAAAATGCAAATTTGTGAGACGAAACATCAGGTATCGGAGAAAACTGACCTTACGATTAATTCTATTGAGGCTAAGTTAGATTCCCTAGAGCAACAGGCGAGACAGTGCAACGTGGAAATCTGTAACGTCCCTGAATTACGTAATGAAAACCTGTTACACGTAATGGAATCGGTTGGTACTGCCGTTAATTTTCAGATCGCACAAAAAGATATAATTTCTATCCACCGGGTCCCACATGCGCACCAGCAAACTAACAGACCTAAGAACATAATAGTGAAGTTGTCATCGCGCATATTACGAGACAATCTACTGGCCGCATTCCGCAAGGCTAAAACTGTTAAATCTGAGCATCTAGGATTTAGTGGTAATACGTCTACAAGAATCTATATGAATGAACACCTAACGCTCAAAAAGAAACAATTATTTCGGAAAGCCAAAGAGTTTGCCACACAACATCAATATAAATACGTTTGGGTGCGCAATGCCACTATTCTTGTGCGTGAGCGAGATGACAAACCAGCCATTGCAATACGTACGGAGGCAGATTTCCGTAAAATCACCAGTAAAAGGAATACCGACGTTGACTCTACTCCACGCGAAGACGCTGATAATTCTGCCAACTAGTTATTATGCCTTCATCAATATTTACCGCTTCCAAATTTTCCAAATTTTCTCAATTTTTGTTATTTACCTGACTTATCTAAGATACTATTCTCTGTTGTGTTTCGAGTATTATAATATTAGTGTCTTGCCTATTTATTTACAGTCAGGCTGTTTTAGCTTGCTAGTTATTAATAACAAAAAACTTTTGCCAAAACATTTTATTGTATTAAAATTTTTTAGCTCTATAAAATTTGAATTGTGTTTTTACAATATTATTATCATTATTTTGTTTTTGTGTACTGTACTCACAGCTGATACAACTGAGACATTTATTATTACTTCTGTATTAATAAAACTAACAATAGTCGGAGTCCCATTTTACTGTGCTAACTATTCGTATATTTTTTGCTATTTACATGATATAAATGCCTGCTCGAGAACCTTGTCTCTACCCAATACTCTACATAACATTGTAATTGTTGTCTTCCGTCCCAATGTGTGATAAATCTTTAACGGTATATTACCAAAACTGTAGAGGTATTCGTACTAAACTACACACGTTGTACATGAACATACTGAATAATACGTATGACATAATTGTTCTTACGGAGACCTGGCTTATACCGGAAATTAACAACAATGAATTCATAGACCATCGCTATGTTGTATATAGGCGTGATCGAGATCGGGCTTGCACCGGGAAAAGGGATGGCGGGGGGGTCCTGGTTGCTTTACTACGTAGTCTAAAATCTACTGAATTGAGTGCCTCTTCGTATTCTGCATCCACTCTTATTGAGCACGTCCTAGTTGAAGTGCCCAGCACAAATCCTTCCAAGTACCATGTCTTCAGCGCTGTCTACATACCCCCTAAAACAGCTTCAAATACATATGCTCAACACTTTGATTATCTGCAAGAAATATTGAGTTATTCAGGGGTTGAATATGCTTTTGTAATGGGTGACTACAACCTTCCTGAAATTAATTGGAATATACCGGGTCCTTCAACGCCTTCCAGTATGGTCGACATTGGTTCTACAAATACCTCAAACTGCACGCAGTTACTTAATTTTATGTCTCTGCTTGACTATTCACAGTACAATGACATTATAAATTCAAAAGGTAACGTTTTGGATCTACTTATATCCAATAATCCATGTACAATTTCTACCACCTTGTTCCCTTTGCTTCCGGTTGACGAGTTTCACCCTCCTTTTATATGTGAAATAAACCTCAATGTAAATATTATCCCCCTTAAAAGACGGCCTCTTCAGAAATATAACTTTCACAAATCAAATTATCAGGAGATAAACAACGAAATTGAGAAAACAGACTGGCCTGGGCTCATTAATTCTCTTAGTCCTGATGATGCTCTCGACAAGTTTTATAACAAAATCGATAACATCGTTAAGCTCCATACACCTCGAGCTACAGCTAGAACAGCTGGATTCCCTGTCTGGTTCTCAAAAACTCTCATTAAAACTTTTAGGAAAAAACAAAAGTTCTGGGTTAGATGGAAAAAATATAAAAACTTGTCCGACTACGAACAATTTTCTCAATACAGAGCTACGTTTAAGGATATGTGCGCAAGTTGATTTTCCAAGTATATTAAATCTGTTGAACATAGTATTCACACCAATATTAAAGACTTCTGGGTTTATATTCACAATCGCAAAGATAAGGCCGGCATTCCTGAACAGGTGCGATTCAATGGGAACGTCTCTAAAGACCCGCAATCTGTGTGTAATATGTTTTCCGACTTTTTTTCATCTGTATACGAATCAGTGTCACCTACCTTGAACAAATGGAATCCCACATTGGATGCTGCTCCTAACGACATACATATCACTGACCTCGATTTTAGCGAAGATAAAGTTATGTCAGCACTGAAAGCTCTCGATCCAAACAAAGGCCCTGGTCCAGACGGCCTATCTGCATATTTTCTTAAAAATACTGCGTCCACTATCTGTAAGCCTCTTACGCTTATTTATAACAAATGTATTAAGGAGGGTGTAATGCCTTCAATCTGGAAGCAAGCCAATATCACCCCCGTACACAAAGGTGGTTCTAGGCGTGACGTTGAGCATTACCGACCGATATCTATTCTGTCTTCTCTTTCAAAACTATTCGAGCGCTTGGTGCATAACGAGGTATACCCCATACTACACAATGCTATCATACAACAGCAGCATGGTTTCGTGAAGCATAGGTCCACTACCACTAACCTACTTGCATTTTCTACCTTCCTGTTCGATAATATTGATAATCGTGTGCAAGTTGACGCCATATACACGGACTTCCAAAAGGCCTTCGATAAAGTGGATCATGAATTACTACTCGACCGAATTGCGTACAATGGGATACGTGGAGATTTGTTGAGATGGTTCCATTCGTACATCACATACCGCGTTCAAAAGGTCGTAGTTAATGGCTATCATTCTGAGGTCACCCAAGTTACTTCTGGCGTACCGCAAGGCTCCATTCTCGGTCCTCTGATTTTCATCTTGTTCATTAACGACATAGGCAAGTGCTTTCAGAACTCTAAATTTCTATTATATGCAGATGACCTTAAAGTTTTTAGGGCGATTAAGTCCACACATGACTGTCTACTTCTCCAAGAGGATCTTGATAGACTATCAGCCTATTGCCTAGCTAAAAAACTAAAACTAAACTTATCTAAGTGCAACTACATAAATTTTACTAAAAATAAAAATATCACCAGATTCTCCTATTCAATATGTAATAAATCCCTAGGGAAGGTGGACATCGTTAGGGATCTTGGTATTATGCTTGACGCAAAGCTCTGTCTCAACGCCCATGTTGACAAAATTGTGAATAAAGCGTATCAGATGTTTGGATTTATAATGAGAGCTTCTAATGACTTTAATTACACCTCCTCATACTTATGCCTATATAAAACATTGGTACGTTCTCAGCTGGAGTACGCAATACCAATTTGGAATCCATATTACAAAAAGTATATAGACATAATAGAGAATGTCCAATATAGGTTTCTTAGAGCCATGCATTACAGATGTCGTAAATCATATCTGCCCTACTCCCAACTGCTCAGTAAATACGGACTCCTGACACTTAGTGCTAGGCGCAAGCAATTAGAAGGCATGATTCTGTACAATATTATACACAACAGGTTTGATTGTGTTGAACTAAATAATATATTATGTTATGCGGTCCCCAGAACTGTCCATAGGCGAAAGGTACACGCAGGCAAATTGTTCGCTGTGGGTACCTGTCGCACTAACAGTGGTGAACGCTCTCCTATACGACGAATAGTTGAGACGTATAACACCAACTTCGAACACATTGATATTTTTGCATGTTCTTTGTCGCGATTCCGATTGTATTTACACGATACACTTAAAATAGCGTAATTCAAATCCTTGTTATAACATGAAAACAGAATCATAAATGTAACACATACATTTATGATTTTGTGTCTCTCTACTTTATTTCTTAGTTTATTTTTACAAGTAACTGTATATTCACTACTAAATCATCTAGATTCTAGGGCATGAATAGTAATCATCTACGCTTGTATTAATATAAACATTTTTCTTGGTAATCTGTGGACAGTGCTGTGGGCTACACTATTATTATTGTAACTTATATATAAGACTGTGTTATTTAAGTGCATAGTGTAGCTGTTTACTGTTCCTCTTAATAAAAATAAAAATAAAAATAAAAAATTCAAAATGTGTTCTCTGTGCACTTAAAATAGCAAAAAAAATTTTTGACGTAGTTTAATAGCAACTATTTTACTATTTTAAAAACTACATAAAATGAGCAACTTTTTAAAGTAACAACCCAGGTTAGTGTGGTGTATTTTTTGTTCAGTATGGATAGTGAAAGTTAGGAGAAAAAGTTTTTGAAATCACGATTAGGGAAAAGTTTTCTTTTTTTCTACAAAGTTCAAACTCTATTAGCTTTGTTTATAACCGTGGTCAATAGCAGAACTAGTCAGGATTCCGTAATACAAATTAGTATCCCACAATACGGGAAATTGTAGTTGCGGCAGTCTAAAAACTGACATGAGGTGTAATTTTTAAGAAATTATTAAAAGTGCCAATATCTCAAAAACTAAAGATTTTTTACCAAGGTCATATTACGATATTCTGGTGAGTCATGAGCTGGTCTATCAGCATTCGAAGGGACGACGTCGACTTCTGGTACATCCTGTATAGTAGAGTTGTACAAGTAAATTTGAGCATGTGTGTTGCGTACAAGCTTAGGGGCCGTCCATTAATCACGTGATGTTTTTAACAACTTTTTAGACCCCTCCCCTCCCCCTGGTGATACGTGGTGAGGTTTTATACTACGATCACGTGTATTTTTTGTACAAAGTAAGCAGGTCATGTTTGAAGAAAAACTTTAACTTAAAAAACAATTTAATCGAATAGTTTAAGCAATTAAAAAATATACGAGTCATTTGTCTTGTAAGTATTTAAACGACATTACGAATCTACAACCGAAAAGAATTTCGGTATGCATAGACTAGATTCAAAAATTAATACACGTGATGTCTCCTTCTCCCCTCCTCCCCTTGTGATACTTGGTGATTTTTTTCGGACCCCTCCCCCCTCCCCCTTTAAGCATCACGTGATTAATGGATGACCCCTTGCCTGATAGGTGTAACTGTGCAGGCAAGTCTGTCAGGCAAAATACGTGTATAGCTTTAGTATGGATTATTACCTACGACGTAATATACTGAAATAGTAACCACATCCACTAACAAGTCCACAATGCTATAAAACTCGCCATAATAGTGGCAGCGTTTAATATTTTACAAAAGATTAGTTTTCAACCGACTTCCAAAACACAAGAGGAGGTTTACAATTCGTGTGTATGTTTTTTTTTTTTTTGTGTGTATGTTACACGATTACTCCGCCGTTTGAGGACCGATTTTCAAAATTATTTTTTTGTTGTAAAGGATTGACTCCTGGATTGGTCCCATTGTCATCAAATGGTAGATCTGGTGATGGGATCCATGAGGAATTGAGAGAAGTCCTCAAAATTTATAGGGACACCGATAGTGATTTTGACTTTTTTTGAAGTAACTCGAGCACATGCTACCAAAAAGTGAAATGTTGTGCCAAGGTATACCCTGGATCCAAAAGGACTGAATAGAACTCCTCAGTCTTTAAATATACACGTTTGGAAATTTCAACATTGCTTTAAGAACTGCAAGCATATGTCACTATTAAATAATAATTCATCATCACCACCACCATCATCATCAAACCATACATCATGATAATATTATGATGATATAGGTATTTTTTATAGTTTTTTACACCAATATCGATTCCTTTGAACATTCATAGCTACCAAAAAGTGAAATATTGTGCCAAGGTATACCCTGGATCCAAAAAGGCTCAAGAGCACTCCTCAGTCTTTAATGGTACACGTTTGAAAATGTCTGTATTGTTAAAAGAACTGCAAGCATAGGTCACTACTCACTATTAAATAATCATCATCACCACAACCATCATCACTCCATACATCATGATATTATGTTGATATAGGTATTTCTCATAGTATTTTACACCGACATCGATTTCTTTGAACATTCAGAGCTACTCCAAAGTGATATGTTGTTCCAAGCCTATATACCCTAATAACGATGATAATGGGATCCATGAGGAATCGAGGAAACTCTTAATAGAAAAGTTAATGATCGTTAAGTTTTCTTACAAATTTTTAATTTCCCCGCAACTTTTTCTGTCAACATAACACCACAAAAAATATTTATGAAAATTGATGTAGCACTTTATGCAATGAATGACCAAGGGAAAGGGGGATTTTTTTTTATACAGAAGATGATCACTTACTAAGAACTAATCTGAGACACGGCGCTGCGCCGGCCGATTCAACATTAGGCATTTTTAGTAGATTTCATTTTTGAAATCGTGAGTGTGGGACCTCTTGCTCCAACTAACTTCTTTGAGGTGTTTTATGCATAAGTGCTTAAAATCGACATTGAAAAAACATGATTAAACTATAGTAGACGTTAATCGCAACTTCGTGCGCCCAAAAGGAAATCTCGCTGAAACCGTACATTTTGCCGCGATAAAATGTAGCTTCAGCTGGATGGTAGAATGGTAATTTGTATGTTGTTAACGAATTGGTCTCGGGTTCGAAACCCGGTCAGATGAATATTTTTGTGATTCTTTTTATTTCCTTTCTCTTATATTTTTATTTATTTTTGAATATTTTATTGTACTATAACAGCTCCGAACAAAGCTCGGTCTCCCAGGTACTAGTTAATAATATTATAATACCACTGAAAAGAAAAAAATAAAAAATATTTTAAAAAATATAGAAACCGACTTCCAAAGTAAAAGCAATAACATTCTTAAAATCACATAAAAGTATGAAATAATTCTTATTGTCGAAATAGTTCCCTTTCAAATTCTACTAAAATGTTACTATTTTTCTACTCAATCTTCTTATTTTTGAAGTCGGTACCAGCCCAAATAATTGTATAAATCCTTTCAATAAAAAATATTAATTTTAACACAACTACGTCCTTATACATATAAATAATATTTTAAATAACTCACGTTCAAATTGGCTGGGCTGGTACCGACCTCAAAAATAAGAAGATTGAGTAGAAAAATAGTAACATTTTAGTAGAATTTGAAAGGGAACTATTTCGACAATAAGAATTATTTCATACTTTTATGTGATTTTAAGAATGTTATTGCTTTTACTTTGGAAGTCGGTTTCTATATTTTTTAAAATATTTTTTATGTATGGAACGTAGCTCCTCCGTTCCCGCATCCCGCATCCCGCTTTCCGCAAAACGTTACGCTACAGCGCACAAACACGTTACATTTAACAATCTTCCCCACAAAGCCTTTAAAAGAGATTTTTTACAGCGCTAAATAATATAAACCAGGTAATTTTAATCTAGTCGATGTTCAGTATTTTATTTTAATGAATATTGGATCGGACTGATTTTTTTTATTGCATAAATGAATCGTATCTACTATTAAATATAACTAAAATAGTATAGTAACGTTTCTATAGTTCTAAGAAGAAACAGTATATCAAAAGTCAATATTTCCAAAGGTACAGCGTTTAATTGTATACAAAATTTCGCAAGTCTTGTAAAAATACATAATAAAGTCGTACCCACAAGTGACGTCACTCGTGGTTGGTTAAAGTGTATGAAGTATACGGCCGCAGGAACATATTTGTAAATATCTCCGATATTTGTGCGTACTAAAGCTTATTTAAAATACCCAATAAATGTATTTCGAAATCACAAGAAATGCCTAAGTAAAAATTGTATTATGTAAATAACATTAACTTATTTTTTTCATTTCGTTCGTTTCCCTCGTAGAATAAATTATTATCTAATATAAACCTAAAGCAGGGAAATTGTTCATAAATGTGTAATCTAAGCACCAAATGATAAATCTACAACATTACTCATATAATAATATAAATAATATAAGACTCAAAATTCTACTTCCTACTATATTATATTATAAATGTGAAAGTTTGTGAGGATGTATAGATAAATGGATGTTTGGATGGATAGCTGTATGGATGGATGGATGTTTGTTCGTCTTTCACGCAAAAACTATTAAACGGATTTTGATAAAATTTCGAATGGTAGTAGTCTAGGCTCTGGATTAAAACATAGGCTACTTTTTATCCCAAAAATGTACTGTGTCGCCGTGGGATACTATATTTACGTGCTTTTACATATATAGCTTTTACATACATAAAATATATAGCTATGTACATACATAAAATATGACGTGAGCCTTGGAAAAGGGAATCCTTTAGTCCCTGGTACACTACTACTGGAGAGTTAGTGTTGATGATGATGATTTGCCGCCTATGGTGCCTATGGTAAGGACAGGCGGTATATTTTCAGTGACATCCCAAGTCCCAGGCACCGACAGGCTTTATGTACACTATCAATTGTCACGCACGTTACGCGTGTCAACCTGTACCAGTGGCGTGGGGTTCCTATAACTCCATTCCTATCGGCTTCACTTATTACTTTTTTTTTTTTTTTTTTATAAGATAAGGGGGCAAACGAGCAAACGGGTCACCTGATGGAAAGCAACTACCGTCGCCCATGGACACTCGCAACATCAGAAGAGCTGCAGGTGCGTTGCCGGCCTTTTAAGAGGGAATACGCTCTCTTCTTGAAGGTTTGTAGGTCGTATAGGTCCGGAAATACTGCTGGTGACAGTTCGTTCCAGAGTTTTACAGTGCGCGGCAGAAAGTTACGCGAGAAACGCACGGTGGAAGACTGCCACTCATCAAGGTGATGAGGATGGAATATTTTTCGCGTGGGACGATGGCGAAAAGTTGCAGGTGGTATGATTCCGAACAATTCCTCAGAGCACTCCCCGTGATACAACCGATAGAGGATGCAGAGTGAAGCTACATCTCGGCGTAATTCCAAGGGGTCCAAGCTGTTTGAAACACAATGACAGTCAACAATTCGAGCGGCCCTTCGTTGGATACGATCCAGAGGGAGCAGTTGGTATTTTGGTGCTCCTGCCCAGAGATGAGAACAATATTCCATATGAGGCCGAACCTGCGCCTTGTAGAGTTGTAGGCGTTGGTCCGGACTGAAGTACTGTCTCGCTCTGTTGAGAACACCAAGCTTCTTCGGGGCTAACTTGGCCTTACCCTCTAGATGATATCGGAATTGGACTTCGCTCGATATGCTAACGCCAAGTATTTCAATGCTAGGGGAGATGGTTAAAGATGTGCCCTCAAAACGAGGATGTACGACCATAGGTGACTTTTTAGCGGTGAACGCGCAGACTTGTGTCTTGGCGGGGTTAAATTGGACTAAGTTACGTCTACCCCATTCAGAGACTTTCTCCAATGAATTCTCTATTTTAAACACAAGTTCGTTTCGACTCTCGATGACATTTAGCCGAGAAATATTAGGGGAGCCGGTATATACAGCATCACCTGTACTATCATCCGCATAGCAATGAATGCCGTTGGTCTGTAACATGTCATTGATATGCAGTATGAATAGGGTAGGCGATAGCACACAGCCCTGAGGGACACCAGCATCAACTGACTGAGTTTCCGAGCATTCGCCGTCAACTACGACCTTTATGCTTCTGTCTGCTAAGAAACTTGTGACCCACTTGCATAATTTCTCGGGCAGCCCGTATGATGGAAGCTTTGAAAGCAGCGCTTTATGCCAAACCCGATCAAAGGCCTTCGCAATGTCCAAACTAACAGCCAATGCTTCTCCCTTCGACTCAATTGCCTGAGCCCAACGATGAGTTAGGTACGCCAAGAGATCACCAGCCGAGCGACCCTTACGGAACCCGTATTGTTTGTCGCTTAGTAATCCCTGGCCGTCCAAGTATCGAAGAAGCTGGCCATTGATAATGGATTCCATTATCTTTGAGAAGAGAGAAGTTATGGCGATTGGTCTGTAGTTGGAAGGATTTGAGCGATCACCTTTTTTGGGGATCGGGTGCACCAAGGCTGTCTTCCAAGAAGCCGGGACGATGCCAGAGGAATAGGAGAGCCGAAAAAGGCGCGTCAAGACCGGAGCCAACTCTGGAGCACACTTTCTCAACACAATAGGAGGGATTCCGTCAGGCCCACTCGACTTTTGGATATCAAGGGAACGGAGGGCTTTTCGCACTGAGCGCTGATGAAACCGAATATCCGACATGAAGCTCGTGCATCGCGGTATGGTCGGCGGTTTCTGCCCCCCGTCATCTAGGGTCGAGTTAGACGCAAAGAGCTTGCCCAGAAGATCGGCTTTGTCTTTTGCGTCCTGGGCTAACGATCCATTTCCTACGTGTAGGGATGGTAGGGTTGGCTTGCAGAAATTTCCCTCAATAGCTTTGGCCAGAGACCAGAATGCACGGGTTCCCGAGGGGAGGCGCTCGAGTCTCTTGCCAATCCTATTGACGTGCTGTTTCTTTGCCCAAATGATCTCTTTCTTGAGGGACCTAGAGGCATGGTTGTACTCCATTTTATATGTGCTGGTATTTAAATCCCGAGTAGACACTGCATTGGCCCAGGATTGGTAAGCCTCCTGCTTCCGGCGAGAAGCTTTTTTGGAGGATGAACCAAACCAGGGACGAAATCTGCCGCCAGTTGGCACTACAGAGGACGGAATGAAAAGTTCCATCCCCTGCACTACAACATCGGCAACAGAGTTGGCAGTGTTGTCGGGATCATCCGGCGAGAAGCACACGTGCCCCCAAGGATAGGATGCAAAAAATGACCCCATCCCATCCCAGTCTGCTAACTTGTAGTGCCACACACGACGGTATTTAAGAGCACGCTGTCGTAACACCGTCGTGAGTGGCACAGAACTCCTGACAAGGCAATGATCCGATGAACCAAGTGGAGCGGTTACGGATATTTGGTAGCCATCAGGATTTGAAGTCAGCAGAAGGTCCAACAAGGAAGGATTCTGACCGTCCACATCTGGGATTCGCGTAGGCGTAGTAACCAGTTGTGTTAGGTCGTTCGCAAGGGCAAAGTCGCATACAGATCTCCCCGCATGATCAGTTTTACTGGAATTGAGCCAGTCGGCGTGGTGGGCATTAAAGTCGCCAAGTATTATGATCTCTGCGGATGGGATCTGCCGCTGTACAAAATCTGAAGCAGCTTGCAGGTGTTCCAAGAGTCGGTCCGTCTCGGTGTCACCACTATGGGACCTATATAAGCACGCATAGACGCGAGGGTGGTCGTCGCAATCTATGCGGAGCCATAATGTTGACAGGTCCCTGTCCTCAAGATTGCTGAGGCGGCGAGAGCTGATATCATCTCTGATATACACACACACTCCAGCTTTGGGCAGAAAGGAGTGCTCGAGATAATACCCTGGGTGGGAAAGGTATGATGTGTCACTCGGAGATGATATCTGCGTCTCGGTTAAAAAGAGCAAAGCCGGCTTTGCCGTCTCAAGGTGGTAATGGACGGCATTAAGGTTGGAATGTAATCCCCTGATAATTACAGAAGTCCATGCCTAATATCGAGGGGGGTGCCTTTGTGTGTTTGCTCTTGCCCCGAGCAGATTGTAGCGCAGTTTTGCCCTCCCCAGAATACGAAGGGCAGCCTGGACATCCACGCTCAGTTCCAGGGGTCCCTGAGCATGGACGTCCAGAGAGGGATTCTCCAACGCAGTTGGTACCCTCCTGGGGTAACAAATTGTTTTTCAACTGCGGCATTTCTAGGGGGGTAGGGGATTGGGCCTCCGGTAAACTCACTCACTCGACGGAACACAGCGCAAGCGCTGTTTCACGCCGGTTTTCTGTGAGCCCGTGGTATTTCTCCGGTCGAGCCGGCCCATTCGTGCCGAAGCATGGCTCTCCCACGTCAAATACTTTTACTATACTATACTACTTACTTTTGAAGTCCCTCGTCCAAATCCGAACCTATTATAAAGTCCAGGGCTTCCCTATAAAGGAGAACCAGCTTTCACCACTGAGCTGTTGGTCGATTCTGCTAGTCTAAGAAAAGGGAAAGCTGATTGACTAATGTACCAACGCACAGGCCAAACCATTAGGGCTAGGAATCAGACATTTTGCACACATATTTCTCATACTGACGTAGGCATCTACTAAGGAAGGATTTTTCAGAATTTAACCCCAAAGGGGGTAAAATAGGGAATTAAAGAGTGAAACTTAATTTCACGCGGGCGCAGCTTACAATAATACAGTTTTAAGGCAGTCTTGAAATGTTAAAACAACAAAATGGTATTCTCATAAACGTGAAACTAACCTCAAACGCGTTTTGGTAAGTCCAAATACCATAATATATATCCAAATACCAAAATACCGTGTGCTTATAGTGCAATAAAAAATTCAATGACAAATTAATTTGGTTTTTTGGTTTACGTTTAGAATAAATTAAATAAATTATTGAATAAAATAAAACTGAACACAGTGTAAACCTGATATAGAGTATAGACCTTGTATCCTATGAAAGTTATAGGATACAAGGTCATAAGCAATAATATTAGGTATCTTCTTTTATTGATAGAATGAGATTGCCAATCGATTGGCAATCGAAGATTGACGATCGAACAGACAGATCGCTGATAGTAAGCGATTACCGCAAAGTAAAGATGCTAGTATGTTCATGATTATTATGATCTAGAATAATCGATAGGACAATAAATAACGTGGATAGGTAACTGTTTTGGCGGTCTATAATTAACTTAAATACAGTTGCGGTCAACATTAAATTGCCGGCTAAAATGTATTATAATGTATTTATATGTATAAGGTTCGGTAAAATCAATTTACGGATATTTTAGGCATATGATCTATTGATTATGTAAAGACCTTTAATCAGAAAAATAATTGTCATACTAGAAAAGAAAAATTTCCTTTATATGGGTGAGTTTGCGTTTTGCGGATATACATGAGTTGATTTTTTACTTTGAGTATGACAATTTTTTTTTGCCTAAACGTCTTTACATAAGCAGTGGATCATGTCCCCGAAGTATCCATAATTTATTTTCGGGGACATTATATTTTAAAACATTTTTAAAAATGTCCCCGACATTTAAAAGTTTTATGGTTTTGTGTAGTATGCAGTTATAGCTAATAGTTAAATACTTTTAAGTATAATATTATATTGTGATACATACAATTGAATGAATCCTTTGTTTTAAAATTTCGAGACTGCATCGAAACTGTATTATTGAATGATTTAATTAACATAATCGAACTTTGGTTAAACTAAAAGCCTGTTTTACTATTTACTGACGAGATAGTCCGTTTTACTGCCCAGCAGTTGGGTAATAAAAGAAAACTAAATGAAAATCGATCGCCTTCTAATTAACTTAACTTGCGACCGCTTCTTAAGTGATTTCCAACTTTCCTTTGGCCTTTTTCCACATGATCAGTCAAGGGTTGCCAGACCAGACCTCCATTAGCGAAGGGTTAAAACCAAGATTAGATTCTTGATCGCTAACGACTGTTTACGAAATATTCTTAATGAGTTTAGTTTGAAATACATGTATTTACACAATTTATAGCATTTAAACTGCCAAAGCGGAGAAGCCAAAAGGGATTTTCGGTAAATTGTGTAGAAAAGTCATGGAAAATTTTATCGCAGCTGTCGAATTTTGTGAACGATTGAGGTTTTTTTGCTTTATAATACTCAAAGCGCGACCGTCCCATTTTTGTCCCATTAGCAAGTTTGTTTTATACGTCTTGTTACTATTTATTTTTTGTCTGTGAAACGTTTACGTTATAATGCTATTTTATAACTACTGAATTCAATATACTATACATTATTATATATAATATATACTACTGGATACATACTGAATTCTAAAAAATGCCCGGAGGTATTTGATGCGTCTAATTTTAATCGTGTGAGAGCTTATTCCCATTATACGCTACGATATCGTATAATAATAACTCCCCACACCGATTTCGGTGACGATCGCCGGTTTCATCGAAACTAGGCCACTTACGCACAGCGTTGCCATTTGGCAACTTTGGTTGCCATTTTGGCAACATTTGACCCTTCGTGGCAACCAAATGGCAACCAGGCTCAAATGGCAACTTTTTGGCAACTTTTCGACTTGTCGATCATCAGTAAAAAAAATATCGAATAACTTTCGCAGAACTGAACACACCCAAATGAACAAAATCAAAATCTTGAACACATTTTTATTTCCAAATGAAAACAATTCGTAATTAGTAGATAAACAAATTGTACCCGTATTTCTACATCCAAAAGGTCTATTTTGGTGAAGCTAGAGATAAAAGTATTATGAAAACTCTATCAAAAATGAATGAAAGTGTGTGTAGTGCAGTGCAAGGGAATTTTTTTCGTGGTTTTCTAATACTTTTGTTTTTAAATCTATTTATAAGTTCCTTTTTTTTTTCATGTTTTTAACATTGGATTTTAAATACATGGGCACTTACACATTTTTTAACTTCCCGCTAAGAAAATCTAAGATTTTCAAAAGTCAGGAAGTTATTGGTTTTACCCCGTTTTGTAAAAATCGAGTACTCATCAGATCTCGACGTTCTGAGGTTCAGTAAGCTTCCCTGACTACCCCCGCGAGGGTGTCACTAATCACTATGTCTGTATGTGTGTGTGTGTTTGTAAGTATGTAAACCTCTTATAACTTTTGAACAATTTGACCGATTTTATTGCGCCTCACGCCATTCGAAAGGGCTTGGCCAAACTTAGATTTTGAATACAATTTGGACCGATTCGGACAGATAGATTTCAAGAAATCTGTTTTTTTTGTTTTTTCTTAATAACTTTTAAGCGGCTTTATCGATCAATTCCAAAAACGAATCAGCCTTGAAAAACCGCGTCGATCGCCACTAATCCGGTCAAAATCGGTTGACTCGTTCGAGAGAAATCTTGAAGGAAATAAAACCGAAAAAAGTGTTTTTTCGGAATTATTTAGAAATTTTTCATCTAAAAAATTTTTGTTGTCGATTCTTTCAAATGACATGAGAAATTGCATCGATTGCCGTCAATCGTGTGAAAATCGGTTGATTCATTCCAAAATTATGACAGTTTGAAATTTCAAAAAATAGTGTTTTATTCAACTTAGAATTCTAATGGCAACTTTTGGTTTGAGATGACAACATTTGACCCTAAAAATGGCAACCTGGTCTGAGTAGGCTCTGGCAACACTGCTTACGCAGGAGTAATTTTATAGTGCCCAAGTGTGCGCAGAATACAAGAACACTCTCTTTCTTTACTCTCATAACCCAGTGGGACGGATGAGCGACACGACTGCCGAGAGATCAGGCGCAGGTCCGTCTTTTTACATGCCCATCCGACGCATGGATCATCTTTCTTGTCAGACAATCAGGTGATCAGCCTGCATTGTCCTAACCAAACTTGGAAACAACATTTTTTTGTTGTTTAAATGCGGAAATCGAACCAACGACCTCTGAGTCGAGAGCCGAGCTCTAAACACTAAACCACGGAGGCTGACATTAGATTTCTGTGGTTAGAACCCACATATATATTATGCATTTAGTTTGCGGTATACCTATGAGATCTAGGTCAATTAGTTTCCAAATTAATTAATCATCGCTCTAGTACCTGACAAGAACATGCTTCTGTCTCACTGATATCCATATACCTACGACGAAATATACTGATTATGGAAATTATATTTAGCTACCATCGAGTTATTAGATTGCATAACGAATACCTATCTTTATGTGTTGTTTGTATTAGGCCTAGTGCAAACTTGCATTTCAAATCAAAATATTTTTAAACAAAGTAAGCTACCTACCTCTTTTTAAAGAAGTACTCTGTTTGTGATAATATACTATACTACTTTTACTATATTACTATATTACTTTTGTAGGATTTGGTGTCATTTGGTCGCAAATTCGACCAAAAAACACCCAATTAATTTTTCATCAAATTTGTAAATGCCTCTTAACATTTTATGGTAAGTTCATGTACATGACATATTATATTATTATAATTTTTTTCTCATGTTCTGCTATATTTTAACTTTACTTAAGGTACTATTGATCCTATAGAATTACTACAGTTTCGTGGGACTGTACTGTAGCTTGTAATATAGAGTTAATAATTTTACTCGCACTCGTAACTATAGTTTACCATTAAGCTACCTACGTTAGTTTTAAGAGCTTTGTTCGGGATCAAAATACACAAACATATCAAAATCGAAATCAAAAAAGTTTTATTTCCATATTGGTTACAAAGTACCTAACGCTTAAAGAATTGTCCCTACTTGATGCCTACCACCGGTTCGGGAACTAACCCGGCGAGAAGAACCGGCGTCAGAAACTCGCACGGGGTCATCTTTTAGCAAAAAGATGGAAATTGTTCCTTTAAAAAAAAATTAAGATGTTTACAATGTAAAAACTTAATTCTATATAATATTGACAAAAGTCAGATACATTTATTACATAGAAGCAGCCTTGCAGGTGGCCATCCTATTCCCAAGGTATGCGATCGTCAATAAAATCCTTGACCTTATAATAGGCTTTTGCACACAAACGTTCTTTAACTACTTTTTTAAATTTATTAATGGAAATATTTTGAACGTTTTCTGGGATTCCATTGTATAGGCGTATACATTGACCTTTAAATGATTTGCTTACTTTACTTAGTCTGATCACCGGTATATCTAGCTTGTGCTTATTTCTAGTGTTTCTACAGTGATTGTCGCTTTTAGTTTTAAAATTACTGATATTCTTTCTAACATATAACACATTATCCAAAATATATTGAGAAGCGACGGTAGAATACCTATTTCTTTAAACTTTTCTTTTCTCTCAGAGATTCATAAAACTGATCTTATTCTACGTAGCATATAAAATTCACTTCACCTGAATGTTTATTTGGCATCAAAGGTGATTTACATCGTACGGTAAATATTTGATATCTAGAAGGCTGTGTGTCTTCCACGTAAATATTTACTTCGGCATGTAAAGGATTATTTACTGTACTATTTCGTACGAGACGTTGTATGTTTGCTTTTTCTCGAGTGTAATCGTAAAGTAAGCATGCCAAGTTTTACTTGATAACGTGATCAAATATTTTTCATAATAGACATTGGTTGTTTATGGCCTACGAAGTAGGTATATGCTAGAGACGAGAGATAAATAGTTACAAAAAGAAGAAATGCCGTAATATGTTTTTGTGTACTGAGTACGCGTTAAGGCAATTTCCTGACTATAGAAACAGATAGATGGATATACGTCTTACGAGTTTGAAATAGGATAACATTATTTTGAGTCCCAACGCATTTAAAATATTGTTACAACTTGTAACACGTCTAGTACCTTTATATTTTGACATTGGAAATGTCTTTTCGATCGCTTCAGTATAGGGGCTGAATTCACGAAAAAGTGCGATTCCCTTATATCTCGGAGAATTGTAAAGATATGATAATAAAAAATATTCATAAAATATGCATATTTACGAGATCTGTAAGGTACGAAAAGAATTTTTCGAGAAAGTCAAAAACTAAAAAAGTTAAGGCCAAAATAGTGAAAAAAAAAATCATTTTTTTCCGAATTTTTGATTTTGGCGCTCGATATTTTGGTAACGAAGAATGATATCAAAAATTTGAGAAAAACTCCTCTGGACAGTTAAGTTGGCTACAATTTGAGCCTAAAACAAATACGATCGGGTTAAGGGTTTGCCCTGTAGCCTAACCTTTTGAAACAAAAAAAAATAATATTTTATGCTTTAAACGAGACTATCTTGTATGTTTATATTCAGAATCTTAACAACGGCTACAAGTATTTACATGAAATTTAGTATGTAGTGAGTTTTGGGTGTGGAAAATCGATCTAACTAGGTCTTATCCCTTAGAAACTGCGTATTTTTAAGCAATATATGTTTTTTATTTTGACGTGCAACAATATAATACCTATCAATAATTTCGACTTTCTTACGTCAGTCTGATTGGCAGCTTGGTGTGCATGCCTACGTATAGTTTTTGCATTGTTTGGAAATTCAGAATGTGATGGGTTCGAATCCCGGTAAGATAAATATTTTTGTGATTCTCATTGTTTCTTTTTCTTTATATATTTTTTTTTATTCATTTTTATTTTTTATTGTTCGGGATCCCAGGTACTACATACTTATGCGTCACGGCTACAATTATTCAAACTTCGATACGCGTGTGGAAATTTTGCAATTTGCTTGTTCATACGTGTAATGTCGAGGATACTTATGTAATCTATTAATTTTATGATCTTCTACTAGCTGACCCGGCAAAAATTGTTTTGCCATAATATATAAAAAATATATTATTACTGATTTTTAGACCTACCGAATGTGCAAAAAAAATCATAAGAATCGGTCAAGCCGTTTCGGACGAGTGCAGTGTCCCCGAACACTATGACACGAGATTTTTTAACCGACTTCCAAAAAGGGAGTCAATTATACTTGTGTTTTCAAAGATTGAGCACCGTCTGTGGACCGATTATAAATTTATATTTTTGATGTAGAGTGTACAATCCCAAATCGGTCCTTTTAACCTCAAAGTGGTGACATGATGATAGGATCCATGAGGAATCGAGGGAACTCCTCGAAATTTATATGGACACATACGGCGATTTCAATTTTTTCTGACGTAGTCCAAGCATATGCTACCAAAAGTAAGATTTTGCACCAAGGTATACCCTGGATCCAAGAGTAATGAACATAACTCCTGACTCCTTATGGTTATTTAAAGAACTGCAAGCATATACTCGTATTATACCACTTTGTCAATTACAGTAATCATCATCATCACCACCATTATCATACGAAACACCAACATTAATTAGGATGATATAGGCACTCACTACTTATTCGTTTTGTGCACCAATATTTACCAATATAACCTTTGAAATTTTGCTATTGGCAAAATTATATTCGTGATCATCATCATCATCACTATAATATTATATTAATTAATGCATATTGCTACCTACTTTTTTCCACCGACTACTACAATAGATAATTAAATTAAATATAATAGTATCTAATAATTATCATCACTGGTGATTGTATATTAGGTCCACAGTTATGAAATGCTTATTTGGGGAAATACCTCTCAGAAAAGTGGCATAATAATAGATTATGCACCAAGGGGATAAAGCAGTGTCTTACGTCACGGGCAGCATATTGGACCCTGAGCGTAACGAGGGACTCTAGAGTTAAGTTATTCAATAGAGTCCTGAGTGAAGCGAGGGGTTCAAGCTGCCCAAGACGAAGACAGGCTTTATCCCAGAGGTGCATACTCTGCTTTTCATACCTACTGCGAGGCAATAAAAACCCAGGGCTACATAAATAAAACATTTATTTTGTAAAAAGTTAATATTGATATTGGACACATTTGACCAGTTATGGAGGGACAGAATAATATTTTTATTAGGAAAATATATGGAAGTTGTGGTGGAGTTTATTTGAGTAGTACTTAAAATATAGTCTGTTAATGTTGTATATAAAGAGGTCCTTCAATAGCATAATAATAATAATAAAACGATCCTAATCCATTTACCATTTAATTTAATTTATTTTTAGCATAATTAAGGTATCTTTCTAAAAATAATAGTAAATTAGTCACCTCAATATCTACGCGTAGGGTAAACTGGGTACGGTTGTGCCAGGGTACGGTAGTGACAGTCGATATAACAGCGAAACTATACGGAATTCAGGGGAAGTTCAAGGGGAAAAAGAAGCAGCATGCATGTCTAAACATGTGTCATAGTATTGCGTCAACCAGCGCGCGACATTATCGTAAGCAGGAGTCTATAGTGCTTTTCAACACTCAAAAGTAAGTTTTTTTGTTCAATTTCTTTTAATATTTACTGTTACTTGTATACAGATACATTATACAATATATTTTTATGTTATAAGTTGAATATTAGTAGATAATTACGAGTGGTTATTTTTTACGTAAATTGTTTGGCCTAGTCATGGCGATCTTATGTTTTCAAAAGAGTGCGTTGGGTACGGTTGTGACATATCTATATATATATATATATATATATATATATTTTTGCTTGTAGATACCCAGAAAACGCTTGCGGAAGGCTAAAAGAGGCGGTCTGACATTACTAAATGTGAAGATGCTTATGAGAAGTGAAACGCGGGATTTATTTACGGAGAACTGCGGAAATGCATGAAGAAAAATGGATCATGTGCCAAGGGTCGTGTAGACTCTGGTCCCACGTAGAGTACGCAGGTGAAAACCACCATTACATTTGTCACAACTGTGATTATGAATCTGACTAGATCTTATTATATATAATATATTCATAAAACGTTTATTTTTTAATAATTTTTGTTACAATTTGGTATAACTTTTTCCAGTTACCTACAGTTTATTAAAGTTTATTTAATTTTTTGAGTGATTCTAAGGCTTTTATATTACCATGAGATGTTATAGTTTATGAATATTTGTTTAGTTAACGTTTTGACTGATTTTATAGAAGATGGGTATAATAACGTTCAATGTTCATTGCCTGATTAAATATAAGTATAGAAGTGATCACAGATTTTAGTTAATTTGCTATATGAATGTAAACTTAGTATAAAAGATTTTTTTGTGTTATGTTACATATTTCTAACAATAAAAGTCATTAAAAACCATTTCTGTGTATGTTTATATTTGTCACTACCGACCCCAACCACTGTCACAACCGTCCTTGGGGTGTGGCCGGTTGTGACACTTTCCCTTTTTTTTTTAAAGTTGATGTTATATCTAATACAGCGTATTTTGGGTCAAAATTTTAGTATTTTTACGTAGACAAATGTACAAATTACGATTAAAATTACTTTTCTCCCATCTAACTAGTAAATTAACAAAATTATAGACGATCAAACCAAAATTGTCACAACCGTACCCAGTCTACCCTACTAAGTCGCGGCCAAAAGCTAGTCTAAGTATAAAATAATATGATTTAACGTTGTCGTATAATTTTGTAACCTTTTCCTAACATTCTGAGTGTCTCGTCGCTCAATAACAATATTTTTTCGGATTCCGTAGATTCATTTCCGATATGCTCGATAGTCGTGTGAGGCACGAAATCTGTGAATTTTTTTAAACAAATAGGAAAACAATTACATTTATGAATATCTATCGTATTAACGAAGCAATGACGTTTGAAGAACATATCTACGGATATTAGCGCGTTTCTATCGTCTCTATGTTAATGTTACATGATGAATTATAACTGCATGTGACGTGACAATTTCATTATATAAAACCAGTAAGTAATATAATACATCTATGCATAAAACGTAATCTTTCTGAATTTAAGTTGCATGTGACGCTTTGCTATCCTTGCTATTACATAGAACGTCATTCCCCGGGTTTTCTTTTACACATCTTTCATTTCTCTATAGTCTATGTTGTATAACGTCATTCCCTGGTGTCTGCGAAGTGCGACATTATATTTTCTTGTACATGTCACACAGCGTCATTCTTGATCTGCATGTGACGTTACGGTGCTGGATGATCCAATTAATTCTATCGGCTCTGGAGGACCCTCGCCGTCGAGAGCGGCCATGTTTGATGTCAACTCGACGTGCGTAATTACTACCTGGGATGAAAACTCAATATTCCGTGAATTGTTATTGCAATTAGAAAATGAGTAGAAAAAAGTTATGTCGCCTTCTAACTTATTGTTACTCCTTCATTTTGTGTTATTATAACTAGAACAGGATAGCAGTAGAAAAAAATTCTGCCGTATTGTGATTTGTGTCTAGTTATTGACGACCTCTATGGCTCAGTTGGTTGAGCGTGTTGGTGCTTAAGCCGGGGGTCACGGGTTCAAATCCCGCCGAAGGAACAAAAAGTTTTTCTGAGTTCCTGGGTCATGGATGTGTATTAAATATGTGTATAATATAATAAAAATCTTAAATATGTGTACAGTATAAAAGTATTAAATATATTTCCGTTGTCTGGTACCCGTAACACAAGTTCTTCGAGAACTTACCAAGGGATCAGATTGACGTGGTGTGAAGCGTCCATAGATATTATAGATATTATTTTGAAAGTATATTTTTATATTTATACCGGAATCCGAATGCACGGACTAGTATTTACCACTACACCAGAAATTTAATTCAATTTCAAATTACCTAGGTACTCTTATGGGCTATACTGACCGCAAATCAAATCCAGCACCAATGGCCGTCTTATGCATAGACGAATATATTATAGACGAGGCATGTTGAGGCAAAAAGTGTCTCCAGTTAAATGGCCCCACTTCTGAAAATGTTGGGGCCATTGTGACATTAGAAGTATTTTTTTTTTTTTTTTTCATGAAATAAGGGGGCAAACGAGCAAACGGGTCACCTGATGGAAAGCAACTTCCGTCGCCCATGGACACTCGCAGCATCAGAAGAGCTGCAAGTGCGTTGCCGGCCTTTTAAGAGGGAATAGGGTAATGGGGGAGGGTAGGGAAGGGAATAGGGTAGGGGATTGGGCCTCCGGTAAACTCACTCACTCGGCGAAACACAGCGCAAACGCTGTTTCACGCCGGTTTTCTGTGAGCCCGTGGTATTTCTCCGGTCGAGCCGGCCCAATTCGTGCCGAAGCATGGCTCTACCACGCTCTACCAAGTATGGTGAAAACAAGATGGATGACATTTGAAGTATGGTGATAACCAAGCTGGCGTATCTTTTTCTTGTATGAAGATTTGTTCTATCAAGTGTACGTCATAACATATCTCGAGTCGATCTTGAGTTTCTGAATCTTTGGTCTTATGTTTTTTTAACTCTTTTTGCCAAATAAGCACTAGTCCGCTTCAATATGATACTGTTGATAGATAGATAGATAGATTTATTTTCATAGAATTTAGGTATTACAATTAGATGTTACATGGTTTTAGAGCCTTAGGTATACATTCCACCTTACGGCATGCAAAAAATTCACAATTAAATTAATGAAAATTAATAATGGTACCGAAAAACAAAGGTTCATTTACTTATTATCTAGTTCAATTATTTGAAATTACTTAAGTTACTTATTTATATTGCTTATGTCAACATTTTTAAGGTATTATTATTCACAATTACAAACAAAATAATTATAAATATTTTATCAGACATGTGAACAATATAATACTGTTAATAAATACAATTTAACAGTCAAGAAATACAATATTTATATTCGCAGACAAGCGCAAGTGGATCATGGGCAAGTCAAAGTTCCATTATTTAAACACTAGATTAATTTTCGTGCGTACAAAGGTATTTCATAGTATTTTATATTACAACCGCAGAATTACAAGTTAATTAATGTGAATGACTGGCTGGATTTGTAGACTGGACTGTCAGTACGGTCAGCTTTGGTTAAAATAATACAAGTTATGTAGCAGTATTCTAAATTAAAGTTGCTTTTTGTTCACTTCGACTGTCCAAATGACATAAAAGCTCAAATAGCTCCCACTGCAGTTCTTTACGACCGCAAAAACCGTGACAATGACATGTCGATTTATCCGCCATGTTGATGACATCACTGGTCTTTTTTAGGGTTCCATAATACTCGAGGAATCTTTATAGTTTCGCTCTGTCCGTCTGTCTGTCTGTCTGTCTGTCTGTCCTTCTGCGCTTCTAGCTTCTGCAATAATTAATATAAATAGCTGTATTTGGGATGGTTAAAGACTGTATATTAGATCTCGATTTTGCCACCATAAAATAATAATAATTTTACATTTTAGGGGTGGCTCTCCATACATGTGAAATGGGAATGAAAATTTTATTTTCATTCTACTCCATCGTGTGGGGTATCGTTGAATAGGTATTTTAAAATAAAGGCAAGGTCTCATACATGTCTTTTTTACAAAGTCGATAATTTTTGAGTACCTAATCGGCCCCAATGTGGTTTGTACCTAAGTTGGTCCCCCTCCCTGGCATTTCTAAACTATAGGAGATAGAAACTAGTAAGTTGCCATGCTGATAGATCATGCTATAAACTCTTTGAGTGAAATCGAACAATAACTTTTGAAGTAAATCAAAGAAAACCTGCGCGTTGATAGTTACGGAACCCTCTTAAGACATGTCGTGACATGCTCTTGGTTAGGTTTTATTCAAATGGCGTTATGGCTTAAAACCATTTGCCAGTGTCATGTTAAAAAGGAGGGAAAATAGAATTTTCGTTTAAATCTTCAAGTCCAAAGTGTAGTCAAAGTCCAAATAATTATTTATTAGTCAGTGCAGTCAATGAGTCAAGTCAGTCGATTCAGTAAAGTTACAGAAGCTTTAGAGAAAACTTTTTCCTATGGAGTTATGGAGGTTACGCTTCGCTTGGGATTCGCCAAGATAAACATTTTATTAACATAATTTTCATTTTATTCAAACGAAAGGAATAATAAATGTTCTATGCCACTGTAACTTTGTTACAACAGTGATAAGCATCCGTTGCTCATAAATAGTCGCAAAAACTGTCGGGAACAAGTCATCACGTTCGCGTTAATAGGAGATATCTGTGAAAGTCGCTGAGGAAACTATAAATCTGTCTCGTTAATGCCCTGAGCTCAACAAGCTGATAATGCGAGGGTGAGCCAGGCATTTCTACGCAGCTTTGATTACTATCAGTATCTCATGAAATGTGTTAATATTGAAGTGTCGAAAACTTTTGCTCAATTTCTATTCATATTATAATATAGGCTAGCTGACCCGACAAACGTTATTCTGTTTTAACTATTAATTAAGTGGAATAAATAAGTAACAACTACAACTACAACCTACACCTAAAACCTGTGACGACGAATAAAGTGAAAGTGTAAAACTAAAATAAAATAAATAAATATAAAGCAAAAATCTAATTTTTTGTATGGGTCTTATTGCCAACTTTTTTTAAAGTCAGAAATTTGATTTTTAATTTAATCTATGAGGCTTTACCAATTAATTTGACAGAATAAAATATCTTCTTGTTTGAAGAATCAATCTTCAAAGAAATGTCATCTCGATTTCACCATATTCAAATGTCAAAATGGCCCTAAACAACTCCAAAAGTGGGGCCATTTAATTGGGGACAGTTTCTGCCTCGACATGCCTATTGTACCTATAATATATCCGTCTATGGGCTCTACCTGTATTCGTTTTCGTCAGTATTTTATTCTATACATACATACTATAACTAACCCACACCGATCTCGGTGACGGTGGCCGGTTTCATTGAAACCTGGCCAGTTACGCAGGAGTAATTTTATAGTGCCCAAGTGTGTGCGCAGTACACAAGAACATTCTTTTACTCTCATAATCCATTGGGACGGATAACCGACATGGCTGAGATCAGGCGCAGGTCCGACTTTTTATGTGCCCATCCGACGCACGGATCATCTTTCTTGTCAGACAATCAGGTGCATTGTTCGAACCAAATTTTCCAAAAGGTTTTTCGTTGTTCCAATGCTGGAATTGAACCCACGACCTACGAGTAGAGAGCCAATGCTCTAACTACTAGACCACGGAGGCTGCTAACATACTATAATATCTAGCTTACAAAAAATCCAAAAGCAACTTTATTATAAAATCGATTGCACGCTTAGGTCATAGTATTTCTAGTTCGTAAAATTTGATTGAACTTTTTCTGTTTGCAGGTACCTACGTCCACAGTTCCCGGCATCACTATGTTGGATCAAAGAGTTCAAAGAGTTCACGTGAGGCTTTATTAATGAAAAAACTAAAATAGATTCTACATTCTAACGATCGACTATCATCATCATCCGAGCGAATACTATCAATAATGTGAAAGTGAGCTTTTAAATCTTTCACATATTGTAAAACGCTGAACGGATTTGTATGAGTATTGGCACAAAGTTTATGAATTATAGTTTACATATAATACTCTACAATATATCGCGGAAAAATGTAAGGACTTTGAATATACTGACGTTTCACGCTGGTTTACGAGAATACCATTTGACAGTTTTATCGGGACTTGATTGTAATTGTATTATTGCAGGTTTTATTTAGCAGAATAATTGACCCTCTGTTCCAAATTACATTAAAATAGGTTCAGTTCTTTCGGTGCTTGTTCAATGCAAACAAAAAAACAAAATTTCCGCTTTATCTACCAATATTATTTAATTCATTCTTTACAATACAATTAGGATTGAACGGCCCAAGAGATGGGCAGAAACAGAGAATCTGTGGTAATGACGACATTATGCCGTGTCCCCTCGTGTCCCTGCATAATTATAGCGAATTATAAATTTTCACAATCTTTACAATTATATGATGTACTTGAATTTAATTAATTATAACTTTACATTATAATTAAGTAAATCCAAGTACTTCACTCTGTTCCCACTGGAGATCTATTTAATGTGACATTTAAGATTTTGACTAAAAATTACCAGATACATTATTTTTTAAGTGGTGATAAAGCTAATAAATAATTTTAAGAGATTCCTTTGATACATACTGATTTTATAATAGCCAAAGCTAGCTTCCTTAAGGCGCTCTTACCCTAAAAATACGCTTCTTTCAAAAATTTTTTGAGACGAATGGATACATTTTAATGTAGCAAAAAAATATATGTTAATTTTGATCATATTTGCTAGGGGACCTTCGTTTTCAAAACACGTTATCTGAAAAATTTCTCGATAAAAAAAAAATCACAAAGTAACCATTAAAATAGAAATTCTTGGAGTTGTAACTGTATTATTTGTGAACAGAAATGAGAAAATTATTTGCAGTTTTGTAAAACATAATAAAAGGAAGGGAATTGTTGTTTTGATTTTTCGTATAGAATGTGATATCTGTTAGTATTAATTTATTTCAATGATAAATAATTCGTACGAGTCGAATGAAACATCGCGAAACGGCGACCTGTCATTCCTTCTCTTTCATATCTATTGAATAAGACAGTACCGGCTTAGGCCTCTTGCTAATGAGACGTATGTCAAATTTTTCCCCTCTTTTCTGCTCAAAAATTATACAAATTTATTGTTGAAAGTCCGTTCAAATTTATTTTACCTCCGACTTGACCTTTATGTCGTCTGCATAAAGGTCAAGTCGGGGGTAAATATTAGTTTTTCTTTCGTCGTGTAATACTTATAAGATATGCGTAATTTCGCTATTTGACGTAAGACGCTCGGTAGCCCTTTGGCTTTTTGCGTTGTTGCGACCAATTGGTCTCGGGTTCGAATCCCGGTCAGACGATTTTTTTTTCTTTTTCTTTTTCTCGCACTATAAAACTCCGAGCTTGTTCTCCCAGTAATCAAAGTATAATATTGTTAGTTATGTACTTATTTTATTATTAGTTACTTTAAGTTGTTGTAAATATTAGTGTAGATTATATTATAAAAAATATGAAAAGATTGTATTCGATGAAAGTGCAAAAACCGTATTTTTAAGATGGAAGTACAAAAACTCTTTATAAGTAGGTACTAGGGAGACCGAGCTTTGGTCGTAGTTTTAGTACAACGATAAAATTTAATTAAAAATAAATAAAAAATATTAAAGAAAAACAAATACATTATGTATAAGAATCACAATAAAATATTTATCTTACCGGGATTTGAACTCACCACCAAAAATCAAACGTAGATACGCAAACCGAGCTGCCAGTCAGACTGACGTAAAGTAACCGAAATTATTGATATAATTTATTACACGACGAAAGAAAAAACATATTATTTGATTCAAAATTGACAACATTGATTGACAACAAAATTAGTAATTATATATATCCCTAAATATTATTCTGTTGGTTTGCAAAGTTTATACACAATATAATTATATCAATAATTATTATAATCAATTCTAATTCTAATTACCATGAGCAATAAGGAACATGTATTCAGTAATCTACGTTTATTTTTACTAGCTTTTTCTCGCGACTTCGCCCGCGTGAAGTATGGTTTACATACAAAATTTTAACCCCTTTGTTGCCCCGTAGGGGGCGAATTTTCAAAAATCCTTTCTTAGCGGATGCTTACGTCATTACAACTATCTGTATGTCAAATTTAAGCAAAATCCGTTCAGTAGTTTCGGCTGTGCGTTGATAGATGAGTCAGTCAGCTTTGCCTTTTATATATTTAGAAATTAGACTAGGTGTTGCCCGCTACTCGGAAAAGGAAATCTCGATGGAACCTTACATTTTTCCGCATTAAAAGTATGCCTATGTGCTTCCCCGCGGTCTATTCTATTATATATCTGTCCTAAATTTCATCAAAATCGGTCCAGTAGTTTCCGAGCCTATACAATGCAAACAAACAAACATAAACACAAAAAAACCTCTCTGTATTATAGTAGTATAGATTAAATAAAACAATATTTACAATAAATATGATGTAGCCGAAGAGACTATTTGGTTAAACCACTAATATAATATCAGAAACTAGATAGATTTTACTATCTACTACTATAGATAGAACTAGAAATTACAATTTCAAATAGGTACCTATTTGAAATTGTAAGTTTTTGGGTGTCAGATAGCCGAAGTTTCTTGTAAGTAGGTAGAAGAGGAATATTGGATATTGAATTTTTATACAATATTTATGTATTGTATAAAATAATTTAGCTTTGTGCTACGCGAACGAAGTTGCGGGCAAAAGCAAGTTTAGATTTTGTAATCGCTGAAAAATGCGAAAATTAAATAAAATTTTGACATATTGTCTTAGAATTAAACGTCAATGTGTGTAATGTGTATGTCGTAGTGCGTATTCCGCAGTACTTCAACAGCTATTCCGCAGTACTTCAACAGCATATTATAATAATACTAGCAGCTGTCCCGGCAAACTTCGTACCGCCTTAGAATTAAATTTGTTGACGTACTGACAGCAGCGCAACCTACCAGGTCCAATTGCAAATCTAAACCATTCTCGAATCCACCTGAAGACACAAAAAATTTCATTAAAATCGGTCCAGCCGTTTAGGAGTTCAGTGACATATTATACACGCATAGAAGAAATATAATATCCCACCAAAAACATTCTGAAAAAACTAGCCAAGTCTCGATGGAGCTGCTTGTTTATCTCTAAAAAGTAATGAAATCTAGACAAAGTCGTGCCAAGTCTAAGGATCCTTACTGCGATTTATTTATTATTATAGTTAATGTTGTGTGACTTGGCCGTTGAAAATTCTTTATACGTTACAAGTCAATTTTGTTTACACGTAATGTTATATCAGATTCTGTTGTAACTACAATACGGCCGATGTATCTTGGCGAGTCTGAACTTCGCGCAGAAGGTTGCGCAATATCTGTTTCTAAGTGTTTTCGTATTTATTTTATTTGTACTAATTAGGGAATTTTATTAGTACATAGGTATATAAAAATAATACAATAACAGTTTTCTTCACGAGTTGTACACGAGCTAAAGTTCGCAGAGCCTATGTTCAGACCCGTCAAGATACAGCGGCCGTAGTGTACCTATGTTTGTTAAGAGAGATAATAGCCCATACTGGTATTGGTAATTGGTAGTTGTTGTCTTATTTTAGGCTGTTGTTGATTGTATAACACATGTATTGGAGCAATGGTGTCATGGAGCCCCTTTTGTACCCTTGTGTACTCTTCAACTGCCAAGTCACACAACATTAACTATAATAATAAATAAATCGCAGTAAGGATCCTTAGACTTGGCACGACTTTGTCTAGATTTCATTACTTTTTAGAGATAAACAAGCAGCTCCATCGAGACTTGGCTAGTTTTTTACAGAATGTTTTTGGTGGGATTTCACTTTTTTTTGTAGAAACGTAGTAATATTGATTTATTTTACTAGATTTTAGTGTAATTTGTTTATTTAATTTGTGTAATGTTCGAGTAGAATAAAGTTAATGTTCGACTATTTCTTCTTGTAAACTTGTAAGTATAAGTATAAAAGCCAGTACAGTCTTATCCAGAGTTTTCCTTTAATTTTATTTATATGCGTATTAAAAGCAGAAGGAGAGGCATTCGCCCAGCAGTGGGACGCTACGGGCTAGATTAAATTAGAAGATGTGTCCCACTTCACTGGATTTTTGCAATGACAGTCGATTTTTTTATGTACCAATAGTAGAAGGGGGCATTACCATATCTCTAATCAGCTGAGACCAGCTGAGGGTCCTTCATCAGATACTTCAGACCTTCGATTTTTGACATCAAATGAAGTGGCCCACCAAGTTGAATATTTTTTGTAAAGGCAGTATGTCGATCTCTAATAGTTTGGTTGGGCTCTTGTGTTTTCTAATAAGGGTCACCAGGACCTCCAGATCTTCGATTATCCTAGTTTTTATAGTTTTCCCTTTATGTGGCCATTAAACCCTAACTCTGTACCAAATTTCAGCTCTCTGAGTTTATGGGAAGTACTAGTTCTATTTTGATGATCATGAGTGAGTGAGTGAGTGAGTGTCGTAAATGCGAAACTTTGCTTTCGCTTAACTTCGGAACTAAATGACCTACAGACTTGAAATTTTGGATTTTAAGTATGTGATTATAGCTTACTGGATGACGAAAATTTCTGCGTTCTGGTCTTATCCAGAGGTTCTCAAATAGGGGCCTGAAAATGCGGCGAAATGGTTCCAGTAAAGGATGGTACGGCAGTGTTTGCTTCGCGCTCGACTTGGCGGGTGCACTGCCGTGCCCCCAGATATAAATATTAGATTTGCATTTTACTATTTTAAGTAATAAATCCATGAAAAATGAAGAAATTAGGATATAGATTAGATAGGTATATAGATTCTTTATGACTAAACAATATTGAATACGTGAACTTTATTTAACAATTAGGTTTTTTAAGCCTTTTTAGCTTAGGGAAACTAAAAAGATTAATTTCTCAAATCGCAATGGCTAAATTTAGTACAAAATTAGGAATTAGACTTCTTTTAATGGACCTAGACAGAAAATAGACATTTTGAAATTTTAATAATTTTAATTATATTATATTGAGATTTGAACCTAGACGCTACGCGTCGCACTAGGCGGGCACAATACCGCCAGGCTATGAAGCTCATTACAATATTGTCGAAATTACGCTTTTGTACATTATGGACACATCACTTTGGCGTATTTTGCATGAAGTCCCCCGCAGTAACGGGGGCGGCACGTCCCCCACTCGTCTCCTTCACCCCCTCGAATACTTCATAGTTGACTACTCACAGCGCCTTAACTAAACGTTTTATTGTATGTGTCTAAAATATTTATTTTATAACTCTCTAGCTGTCACGGTTCATGAATTACAGCCTGGTGACAAACAGACAGACAGACGGACGGACGGAATGATAGACAGCGAAGTCTATCTATCCGTCCGTCAGTAGTAGAGTTCTGATTTTACCCTATACACTAACCCCCTTATAATAAAAATATTTATCCAGTAGATAAGCAATGCAGTGTTTTGTCCTTGTCTAGCAAGTGACATTTCCAACGCATAAGACAAGGACAAAACATTGTATTGCTTATCTACTGGATAAATAATTTTATTAGTAAGGGGGTAAAGCTTTTTACCCCCTTACTAATAAAATTACTTACTTTTTATCTCCTTACCACTGAATAAATAATAGTAACCTTATTAATAAAACGTAAAACTTTTACGGTAAATAACTTGCAGATGAAAGTGATCTACAGATCCTACAACCTGTATGGCTCAATACACACTTGGCCAGTTTTGTTCAATAAATTAATCTTTTTCGTACACAGAGCTCCAGGCTTAACAGCTCTTTGATGATTCTGTGGTAACTGGTATCAAACGAAACTTTGTCCTCAGAGAGGGCCTTTTATCTCAAAATATGACAATTAAAGGATATAAGAAAAGTTTTATAAGACGCTTATGATTAATCGAAAAAATGGCCCTTTCTTTTGTTATTCAAATCTTTTATACCAAGTTGTTGTATTATGAAACATTTATAAAATAACATTTTTATTGAATCTGAGGTTACCTTACTTTAAAAGCTTAACGTTTTTTATTTTATTTACTGAAAGTTTGTAAGAATATATGGATTATGGATGGAATAGATGTTTGTGACTCTTTCACATAAAAACTACTGGACGGATTTGGATGTAGATAGTAGTTTAGGCTCTGGACTAAAACATAGGCGACATTTTATCCCCGACAATTAAAGTGCTCTTGTATGGAGCTGCGGGTAAAAGTTTAAGATTATTTTTACCCGATACAGAATTGTACATTCAGTTACACAGTCCTGAAAAAGTATCGGTTTTATAAGAACAATATTATCTAGTACCTATCTAGTCCAGCAAAATCCTGCATATACCTACTTAAAAGTTACCTAAAACTATTGCGTACCCATATAAAAAATAAATTGCACACAAAAAAAACATGAAATCACATTGTTTACAATATAATACTGTACATACAAAAGAAGTACTATAAGTATATTACTTTGTACATCACGCACCACTGGTTGCTTACGTTTATCAACTCACTCGAATACAAACGTGATTTCACATCAAACAATTTACTACAGGAAAACTACGGATTCAAGTTGAAAGAAATGTTTAAAAGTTGCCGGCTACGTGAGGTTGTGCATGACTGTTTTCAAACGATTGGCTAACTTTCTTTAAAACGCCTTAAGAAGTTGAGTAACTACTAACTACTAATCGAAAGATCCTCTAGGTAAGAGCTGAAAAGAAAACGTGTCGAATAAAACTAGAGTTGAAAGAATAGAATAAATCTCCACACCTTTTCGTTGACTGGTGGCCGGTTTTATTGAAAACCAGGCCAGCTACGCAGGAGTTATTTTATAGTGCCCAAGTGTATGCGCAGTACACAAGAGCACTCTCTTTTCCTTTACTCTCGTAACCCAGTGGGACGGAGTCGTGTCGGAACACGACTGGCGAGACATTAGGCGCATGTCAAAGACGCAAAACAAAGCATGGAGTTTTCTATCAAATTAGCAAATAAAAGTTGTTATTATTATGTACTATTATTGTTAATTGTTATATACCATCTACTCCATAAATTTGTCTGACTGTCTAACCGAACGGATTTGCCGAATTTATCCCCTATTTAATAAATAGGGGATAAATTCGGCAAGTATACAGACAAAATAAGATTAACACAAGCGAAACCATGAATAAATGTCCCTTGGTGGGCACAGTTATTATATTACATCCTACGCATTAAGTAGCTATTACCTTTTAGGGGACTCTCCATATGATACAACAGATTATAACAGTAGTTTATTCAGAGTGTCAATTCTGCACTAATTTAATTACGAGACGCTAAAACTGCCAAACCGGTATTCTCGTACCTAAACGTTAAAACAGCGTGAAACGCGCTCTGACTTGTCCAAACTTCACAAAATAAGTTTATGATAACATATCGCTACACTTATAATACAATCAAAGTAAAATGAAAGTCTACTTTAAATACGAGAATTGAGGTTCTGGACACATGTTACCGGTAACACCTGACGCGCTAACTGACTCTATAAAAATTTATGTGCAGTATGCACTATACATAACACAATACATAATATGCCATACGTACAATGTGTGTACACCTACAACCTTTTATACAGGTTGTTTTGGGGTTTCCTTTTTGAGATTGGCATCCTTCTATGAACACCATGTATTTTTAGAGCAACAGTTTAGTTAACAGGGAGTTGGAACACTTAGCCGTAATGAAATTTTGCTCGAGCTTCATATTCCGTAAAACTATTCGTCTTTAACACTTTTTAAAGTGATTTCATTCAATCGGGAAAGGAGCTGTCGTTTAATGTACTTATTTAATTTTTACCCGACTACGGCGAAAACAAAAGGTAGGGTAGTGATTTTAGTCGGGTAATAGTTTTTAACTTTTGATTATTGAAATAAAGTTTAAATATGATAATATTTATGATAATAAACAGTATCGCAAATGAAATATTTAGTCTGTGGTCTTATAGCTACTTAACGATTAGACGGATTTTGATACAGCTTTCTTTAGTTGATAGCTAACAATATGATAGATGGTTTTTAATTGTAACATCATCATCAGCTCGCTTCTCCTTGACAAGGGGTAGCAGTGTAGTTATTGAAATTTTTATTGAAGTAAAACAACTTAAGACGCGTCGAGAGTAAAATTTTAAGGACGCGTCACGACACAAGCGACACGATTTTAAATTTTAAATGAAGAACGATGTTTCACTTCTGCCTCGTGTGCCCTGTACACATCATTATCTTTTATCAATTTAAAAATAAATCTTTTCTCTTTTATAAATATTAAGTTAAGATTTTCTTTTAAAATAAAATAATATTAAAAGTATAATGGTCCGAGAAATTACTCTTTGTTCGTGCGCTGTCGGGAACAGGCCTTTGGTAATGAGAACTCAATTGTAAATATTTTTTGCCATTACACGTATGATGTGAGTTTACTTGTGTAAAAATAGTTACAAAATTCATGTCTAATGAAAAACCCTTTCTATAGCGATTCGCGTAAAAACTGAACTAAAATTAACTAAAAACAGCCTGTCATAGTTTTGGAAGCTAAATAATATAGTATAATCCTGCTCAATACCACTATCAGTTCTACCTATAAAAAAACTTAGGCCTTTACATCCGTTAATGGATGATTTATACAGTATTCTCCGAGCGAAGTAACCACTTGAAATATTGTGGTGCCTGGGACAGTTGGTTTTTAAATGTCGTATGGTTGCCCAAGCACATACAGCATTCTCACAACACAGTCAGCCTAGTCCAGACTCAGTCTTGACTCCAGAGGAATGAACTGGTCAATACGTCTGGGGCCAACCATGTGCAGGTTTCCTCACGATGTTTTCCTTCACCGTTAGAGCGTCTGTATAATGTACTTGAGATCTGAAAAGTCTCATTGATACACTCCACAACCGAGGATTCGAACCTGCACTCTCTCAAGTGCGAACCAAACGGTCTACCCACTAGGCCACGGAGCTCACTACCTATAACCGCGACATTAATTAATAATTATATTGTCGTTCCTGTACATTATGTATAACCTCAGTATAAAAATAGTTGACTTGCGTACGTAACGTTTAGCGTCAGACTGAAAAGGTTAATAATGATCATAGATAAATTTAAGGAGCCGCCAATATTGCGCTCGATTGTAATAAATTCGTTTCCAGCGACCATGTTTATTTATTTGAATCCTTCATTCATGTATCAATCACTGTATAAATGATAAATCAGGTTTCAAGATAGATCATACCATAGAAGGTGATTAAGAATTATGGTAAAAATATTAGGAAACCATTAAATATGCAATTAAAGTGGTACTAGAAGACTTCGAATTACATAAAATTATATTAAATATATTCTTCTAAAACGTTTGTGGTAAGCAGAAAATAATGTTCCGTTATTTTTGGAACGAATGTCCCTTATGGGGGTTGATAAGGAATACCCTAGCCGGCAAAAATCATCTGTAACGTTAATAAAGCATAAGATATTTTGTAGGTTTCCTATCGATAAAAAAAATCATAATAAAAAATGTATACCTAACGGGTATACATTTTTTATTATGATTTTTTTTGATTATACCTCGAATAGAACTTGAAATTAATACTTTATATTATGGAACTTCATTCCTCTCTGGTGTCCCACGACACCGCACGGTTCTTAAAAGCTTTTATTTAACTTGCAATGTATGTATGTATGTATGTTCGGGTGGATTCAATTTTGAAGCAGATATCTTCAACCGATTGAGCTGATATTTTGTACACACGTTTAGTTTAGATGACAATACACGGTAAGCTGATGAGACGTCATTCTAAATCGAATATGGCGCATCATTCAAGATGGCGGAATAGTTATCTTTATGCACTTCTGCAATATCAAATGAAAGGGCTTGCCGAGAATAATTAGAAAAATATTCTGACATCACTCTTAATCCAATACTTTTGAAGTTTTTATGCTTTCCTATAGAATGGATATTAAATGAAATGGTTCGTTGAGAATAAAAATTCAGATTAAAATAACTAAAAAATAAAAAATAAATTAATATTATAAAAGTTTGTTGCGCGATTTACTTGTGTAAATATTTCTGTTTTTTTTTTTTGTTCAAGACATCTTGGATTTTCAGCGAGACCCACATCAAATAATTTACACAAAAGTAAAATTAACGTAGGTACTAAATTATTATTGTCTCATCTATAATAGTGATATTTTAAAGAGGAAAGATTTCTTTGTTTGTTTACATCAAATAGGTTCCGAAACAACTGGACCGATTTTCATGAAATTTAGCACATAATATAATATAGAGTAGACCACGAGTAAGGACAAATTCCGCGGGAAAATGTATGGGATTTACTTTTGCGAGTACGAAGTCGGGGGCAACATCAAGTATGTACTAAGGGAATAATAACAAAATGTGTGAAATGAAGGTACCTACTGCTTGTATTCAACTGATAATGTAGAGAACTGCCTAAACAAACATGTTCGTAATATAAAGCACTGTTTTCGCTGATGTAGACCTAGAAAATCTAACGTTATACGGTATGTAGATACAATATAAGAAATATTATAGTAAACGTTTAAAATATGTACCCAAACTTATTATATTTAATTCTAAAAGAAAAGAGGCTTTTACATGCCTAGAAATATAAATAAATATATTATATTATATATTTTGTTACGAAATGTGTTTTAAGTATGTTTTCTGTTTTACAAATTACATTATGACACTTTGGTTTCCAACGTTCGAAATTATTTAACTTTGAAGTAACTCCTTTATTAATTTTATGTTCAACTGGCTTTAGCTCGCGTCTCCGCCCATGTAAATACAGTATCCCTTACTGCCGTCCTCAAACTAAAAGTCGGTTAAATGATAAAAAGAGTTTTTGAGGTAGAGCTAAAAACACAAGATTATTTTGCAATTGATGCTAGTTATTTTTTATAAACAATAGGCAATCGGACAAATTTTTTTATTGCATAAATGAATAGTACTCTTAAATATAAGTAACATCTCAGAAGAAACCGTATATCAAAAGTCAATATTTTCAAAGGTACAGTGATTTTTATAAAAATCACTGTACCTTTCGCGAGCCTCCTAAAAACGCTCCATACTAAAGTCGACCTACAAATGACGTCACTTGTAGGTTATAGTATATGAAGTAGTATATGAAGTATATGGCCGCAGGAATATATTTGTAAATATCTCCGATATTTGTGCGTTTAAGTTCATACTTACCATAATGAATGTTTTTGTATATGATGTGAGTAAACTAATGATGTAGGTTTTGTTTACCAATTTCGCAAAAAAATAAAAATTTTTTTGGTATAGACACGCGAAATTTTGTATACAAATCGCTGTACCTTTGAAAATATTGACTTTTGATATACGGTTTCTTCTGAGAAGTTACTCATATTTAAGAGTACTATTCATTTATGCAATAAAAAAAATCAGTCCGCTTGCCTATTGTTAATGTTGTCATGAGACATTCACGACAACAGTAACAATTAATTATCCAAATCATTATCGTCAATTTCAGAATAATCTCTCGTTTTTTAGGTCTACCTTAAAAACTCTTTTTGTCATTTAGCCGCCTTTTAGTTTGAGGACGGCAATTAGGACTTAGGCCTTTTCATCGATTAATGGATGATTTATACAGTATTCTTCGAGCAAAGTATCCACTCTTGAAATACTGTAGTGCCTGGGACAGTTGATTTTTAAATATCGTATGGTTGATGAACGTAAACACTGTACTTTTTCGGTTCCTTTTCCATACAAACATCCATCCTCATAAACTATCACATTTATCATAATATAGTTTATTATATTATTGCCACAGTAAATAATGTTATATAATTATATGCCACCGTAAAATTATAAAAACCGTTAGATTGTAAAATAACTAACGAGATTGTATAAATATGTCAAAAGATTAATTAATATAATATGTATATATCTATAATGTAACGAAAAATAATATTATATTAAATTATAGGCAGAATTTTCGCGTCCGAAGTCTATCAACATTTTATAATTTTACTAGTTATATTACAATCGAACGGTTTTTACAATTTTACGGTGACATAATATGACATTTAGATATCAATTCAAAATTCAATTTACCGTAAACGCGGCAAACGCTGAGCACGTTTTTGTTGCTGCAATCAACTTCACGTCTTATTTTCTAGGTCGTTGAGTACAATATCAATGTAGCATTGCATCTCGCAGCTTTCTGAATTTATGGGATATATTCCTAGATTTATTACCGCCTTCTTTCGGCTTGTTTGTATAGCGCGGTATACGTTCCCTGGCGGAGGCTAAATATAGTCCCGTTTGATATTCATAATATCGGGTAAGTTAGGCGTCAATTTTACGTTCTATTTTCTCATCAGAAATAAATGGGTTAAATAAGCTGATAGACATGTATCTAAAACCACTCGTAATGTATTAGAATGAGTGGTTTAAGCACGTAATAGGCATAAGTAGGTAATCGTTAATACGTAAATATTATTATAATCTTCAAACAGCAGAAATTGTTAAAGTTCACATGCTCAATATAGTATCTTTTTACCTACATATCTCACCTTTTTTCTTTCTTAATATACATTAGGAAAGAAAAAAAATGTAGTTAGCTAAAAAGTAAAAAAGTTAGCCACCAAAACACAGGTAAGCAAGATACAATGCATTTTTATTCACAAAATATTTATTTTCGACACACATTCATATCAGTTATCACCATGCGAATATTTCACTTCGAGTTACCATCAAAAATCAACAACCAAACGGTTTATTTTCAAATGAAAACATTGACGTTCTATTTCTGAATTTATGAACCGTCAAAATAAACAACTGAATAACGCATCGCTCAACGGAAACTTAGCTCAATAGTTTTAGAATCCGCATGATTTTATATGTTAAACCTATGGTTTATCAGTAAAATAATTTAGTTTATGATTAGTCGGCAAATATATTTTTATTTTTTATCAAGAAGAATATTATGATAAGTCCGTAACTGTGAATTGACAAAATTTAGCTTAGTTAGCTTGCTCTCATATTTTTACTCTCTTACCACAACTAGACGTTCAAACTATTCATTATTACGAAGGACTCTTTATTGAAATTGCAAATAATGAAATGAAATTATAAATAAGGCCAGCCTTACATAATGTTAATGTATGATAGTTGAAATAGTAATAAATTAATTTAATATGTACCTATGGACGATGACTTCAAATTATACTCCCATTGCAAGATTATCTGCGGGTATTAGCTTATTAAAATAAGTATACCTACTTATTATCTATCCTTGAAGCAGGCAACATGCAAACCTTCTCTGAACTTCCACATATTTTATTTCAAGATTAAAATTAGACAAATCGATCCAGCCGTTCTCGAGTTTTAGCGGGACAAAGCAAAGCATTTTTATTAGGATTCCGTAACACTCAAGGAACACCTATACTCTATAGTTTCGCTCTGTCCGTCCGTCTGTCGTCTGTCTGTCTGTCTGTTCTAGCCTTCTTTAATTATGAATATAAATGGATAAATTTGGTATAGTTATAGATTGTGTATAAAAATAATATGTATATTTTAGGGATAGCTCTCCATACAAGTGAAATGGGGATGAAAAAATTTACCTTTCGTTAAATAGGTATTTTAAAATAAAGGTAAAATTTAATACAAGACTTTTTTACAAAGTCAACCATTTTCGAGTAATAGGCCTCCGAAGTGGTTTTAGTTACTACTGAACGTTTAACGTAGGTATACCTAGTGAGGCAAAAGCTGTCCCCACTTAAATGTAGTTGTGTAATTGTTAATTAATTAATTGTCCACACTTTTGTAGTTTATGGGGCTATTTTGACATTTGAAGTAGGTATGGTGAAATCAAGATGGCTGACATTTGAGGTTTGGTGAATTCAAGATGACGTGACTTTTTCTTGTATGAAGATTTGTCCTGTCAAATAAACTTAATAGCCTAAGTATCTTTAATTTTGAAATCTTTGATTAAATTAGATACCAATTTTCAAAACTTCCACACAACTATTTCTCGACCAAATGACTGCGGTATTTGTGTAATTTGCAAGATTAGGATATAAAAAATATTTTTATATCCTAACATGTAAAAAACTTAGGCCTTTACAACCGTTAATAGATGATTTGTACAGTATTCTTCGAGCGAAGTAACTCTTGAAATACTGTAGTGCCTGGGACAGTTGGTTTTTAAATGTCGTATGGTTGCCCAAGCACATACGGCATTCTCACAACATTGTCAGACTAGTCCAGAGGAATGAACTGGTCAATACGTCTGGGGTCTACTATGTGCGGGTATCCTCACGATGTTTTCCTTCACCGTAAGAGCGTCTGTATAATGTACTTGAGATCTGAAAAAGTCTCATTGGTACGCGCCACAACCTGGGATCCGAACCCGCACTCTCTCGAGTACGAACCAAAGGATCTACCCACTAGGCTACGGAGCCTAACATGTACTCATTTTATATTATACTTATCAATTCCAATGAACATTATTTCAGCAGCATGATATAAAAATTCACTTATTCCTTCCCCAACATCGTGTTGATATGCCGAGTCACGTTTCCCTCATAAGGAGCTCGTGAGATTCGTGCTCTATGCTTTTCTTTGTGGATAATATTCATAACTACATCACTACTTTAAATCTTATTCAATATGTATATTATTCAATGCATCCAATATTGTTTATTTTTTCTTTATTTAAAGGCTCTTCATCATAAGATTATGTCAGCCTAATATTGTTAATTATTATAAAAATTTGATGTTGCCCGCATTCTTCGTACAAAAACTTCACTTTCAAAAACGCACTTCGTCCAAAAAGGAATCCGCAGGAAACGTACATTTTGCTGCGATAAAAAGTTGCCTATATTAATCCAGAACCTAAACTTATACCATCAAAGATTTCAAAACTAAAGATAGGCTATGACGTACATTTGACAGAACAAATCTTCATACAATAATACGCCATCTTGGTTTCACCATAGGTACCTCAAATGTCAGCTATCTTGAATTCATCATACTTCAAATGTGAAAATGGCCCCAAAAACTCCATAAGTGGGGACAGCTTTCGCCTGAACATGCCTCGTCTATAATATATACTTACGTCTATGGCTACCATATCAACTTTCACAAATCCATTCAGTAGTTATAGCGTGAGAGTGCCACAAACATACAAACTTTTCCGTTTATAATATTAAGTAAAACGTAGAAAAAATATTTTTTATTACATTAATACCTACTCTGGTTTCGTAAATGACTAAATATTGTTTTAATAATATTATAGGTACTTAGGTACGCTTTCACATTTTGCCCTGTCCGAAAAATATGGCATTCATTTTGACATGTTTCTCCGAAGCATATTTCAATTGTTTTATTTTAATATATCTTTTCCCCGCAAACCTTCAACTGTCATGACGATGGGATACATGAGTAGGGAGAGATATCTCATTTAATGGGGATAAAGAGCGATCATTTACCACACGAAATAAATGGAATTGTTTTTATACTATATTTTTGTTGACTGCATTGTCTGTTTTGTACCTAAGAATTAAATGGTGTACTTATTGCTACTAGTATTTAATCTCGAAGGGTTTTGAAGAAAAATGTAAAGTGAAATCTGAACCCCAATTCTCGTAATTACACCTTCATTTTACTTTTATTAAATAATAAATGAATCGCCTTGATATCATTAACTGATTTTGGAGTTGGACCAATCAAATCGGGTTTGACGTTGGTTTAACATTTTATGATAATACCATTTTTCAAATTTTAACATGTGCGTTAATTGCATGATTTAACTACCTTCTGATGACGCCTAAAACTTGCCTAAAACGAAAAAATAAAAACTCTTCAAGATTGACACGATCGGAATAAAGTAGAATCTACGTATTATAAAGTTAATTTTATTCGAAATTTCATTCCGTAACATAAAACGTGAAAGACGAAGTTCGCAAACGTTGGTTTACTGAGAAATCGATACACTAGGTAAAGGTAATGTTTTAATCATATAAAAATAGATTCTGTTTCCGACGCAATAGGGTTTATATTTAATTAAACGACACGACTATTTGATACGGAAGGCAACAGGTGTGTCTAGAGTAAACCTTGCGAACTACAATTTTAGGGATTTCTTGAGTTAATCAAGAACATTGCAGGGAACTTTTGTTGGACTACGGCGAAATGAAACGAGTTTTCGAGTAATTTAATTAACGTTGAACGTAAAACAAAAAAGTTTTTAGATACGATCCGGGTAGTAGCGACCGAGGAAAACTGCCTCCCCTATTCAATGTGAGTGCACTATCGAACAGCCTTCGTGGTCTAGTGGCTAGAGCATTGACTCTCGACTCGGAGGTCGTGGGTTCGATTCCCGCATAAAAAAATGTTGTTTCCAAGTTTGGTTAGGACAATGCAGGCTGATCACCTGATTATCTGACAAGAAAGATGATCCATGCGTCGTATGGGAATGTAAAAAGTCGGACCTGCGCCTGATCTCTCGGCAGTCCTGTCGGTTATCCGTCCCACTAGCTTCTGAAAGTAAAGGTAGAGAGAGTGCTCTTGTGTACTGCGAACACACTTGGGTACCATAAAATTACTCCTGCGTAACTGGCCTGGTTTCAATAAAACCAGCCACCGTCACAGAGATCGGTGTGGGGGGTTATACCTATTGTACTATCGAACAAGTTGCCGATCGACCATGCATAAGATCAAAATTGCTTAACAGTGCCAGTGGATCGCGCACACATTCTCACGTTTAAATACGGACTTAAACCACGTCTGCAGTAGTTGCGGTCACTTCGGTGGTTAAATATTTTGAGGCGGCAATGGAAAATGTTTAGCAGCAGCTAATCGAGCATGAACTTTTCCGAAATTGTACATACAAAGTCTATATTATAGTTTATAAAGTATACTTATTCTATTCAATTTCATAGAATTTACTTCATTACGTTTATTCATTTTAATATTATGCTGATGCCGCCCGTCCGGCGTCGCCCACGTAAGTACAGTAACCCACGGGAACCGTACATTTTCTGCGATAAAAAGTAGCACATGTCCTTTCTCAGGCTCTAAACTATCTGTGTACCAAATTTCATTTAAATCGGTTCAGTATTTTGGCGTGCAAGACGGACAAACCGACAGACACACACACATTAGTATGGATATCTACATGTCTCTACTAAAAGATGTTAAGTGCCGGTAGCACATTCGCTTTACGCAGTCGGTCGTACCTATCTCCTGCCTACGACTAAGTCCTGATTTACACAAGGAGAGTTTATCGTACGATTTGGGCGAGAATATCGTATCATATTCTCGTATACGAGATTCACCATACGATTTTCGCCTTCAAAGGTTGTTTACACTATGCAAGAATATTCTCGCCTGACATTGTCGCCTGCACCCGTTCGAGAAACTCTCCCTGTGTAAATGAGGCTTAAGGTAGTTTTAAATGTAATTACAAAATCCCCTAGTTATCTTTTGAGTGAGTATAGGTACACGCTTAATAGTATATTAGTATGCACTTACAATAATAATAATATGCTAACTATAGGTACCATAGGTAGTAATGTTTTTTTTTTTAAGTTTCGTTTATGAAAAACATTAGGAATTAGATCATAAATAATAGTATAATAGTTGTTTGCCATAACATTATAAATAACGGCAATTATGTTATGACAGTGTGTACGGTCGTCAAAATAAGTGTATTTAAGTCTGTATGAGTTGTTTTAAAAAAAGACAGCCTTTAAAACACATGGCTGAATATATAATATACTAGTATACTTTAGTATACTAGTATATATAATATTATAGTATACTAGTACCTATATTATAAATGCGAAAGTGTGTATGTCTCTCTGTCTATTACCTCTTCACACTTTAAGCGCTGAACCGATCTTTATTAAATTTGGTATAGACATACTTTGGGTTCCGGGAAAGGGCATAGGATATTTTTTATCCCGAAAAAGTATTGTTCCCGCGGGATATTGTATTTACGAGGGCGGAACCGCGGGCAAAAGCCAGTATTGAATAATCCAATTTATTCGACATTTAGCATTTCGGCACCAGGACCAGGTCGACCTATCACTATGAGACACTTGTTTTTTGTAATTATTATTTATAAGTATATTTATTATTTATAACTAGCTTTGGCCTGCGGCGTCTCACGGACCATTGTACTATGGGATAAAACTTACCTATGTATTAATTCAGAGCTTACACTACGACCGTTTCATAAAATCCGTTCTGAAGTCTTTGCGTGAAAGAGTAACAAAAATCCATACATCCATCCAATCCACCCTCAGTTTCACACTTATGATAGAAGTAGGATTTCGCGTTTCAGCTCTTATTTTACGTTTTTATCGATACATCAGTCTCATTCTATCCTTTTGAAAATTTATATAAAATATTAAAAACAAGTTGGTACCTGCAATATTCCTGAGTTAAGGGACCATCGACATACAGAAGTTTTGCTCTTTTTGTGATTAAAATATTTAATCTAAGGCCACCTGAATATGTAGGTAGTTAACAAACGATTAAATTATTTTGCTGATTGTACATTATATTTTGGGAAACTCCCTGTTACGGGCTCGTGTCACGCGAACTACGTGTAGCGTTTAGGGCCGCCTTTAATACACAATTTCCTCCTATATAGGTATTTCCGGGCCCACTGCTAAATACGCCCCTTAAATCAATCGACACCGATCTTATCGGATTTACAGCATAATATGAAACTTGTCGGTCTCATAAGTTGTTCGATTGAAAGCGTGTAATAAGGCTTTATAAGGACGTTATACTGAAGTGTTTAAAGTAAATTTGAAAAGGATATCTTTACAATCATTATTTTCAAAAATATTGTCTGATGTTAGCACTTGAGTAAGTAATCAACTGTTAATACTAGTATATAATCGCATGTCAACCCGTTGGTCTAAGCTAGCGACACAAACATTTAATTTCAGATTTCTGAAAACTAGCTTGTTAAGAAATACTTTGAATCAAAGCGAATAATTGTGGTTCGATAAACGGCGATTGAATAAAATTTATCGGGTTAATTCTAAGCGAGCGTCTGAGCAAAAAAATTATATACAATCGATTAGATTGAAGTTCGTAGATATTTTCGGATGGGTTGATGTTGCGGATGAGTGGATGAGTTTGCTTTTTCGGATGAGTTCCCACGCGCGACGCATCCACATCTTTGCCGGAATTTAACGTCCGTCGCGGTCGTCTGTATCTACAACTTTAATAGAGAAGATGCATTTAAATCAGCAAAAATCTTATATTTTCCGAAAGGCAACATAATTAATATTTATCGAATAATGCAAAAAGTACCGTAATTAGTAGGTACTAAATTAAAAAGTTACAGGATTAAAAAACGACGATTTTTTTTTGCTTTGATCGCAAAACGAAAATTCCTGTTTCAATCCTTATGTTATTTATATATTTTTTTGTTATTACAATGATATATAAACGCAGTATTTAAGTTAATAAAAAAAATTCGTATGTACCTTCATACATTTTCGTTGTGACACGAAGGCTGTGACAATTTTTTTTGTATAGAGCGTTTTTGATGCTCTCCAACAATCTCACTTTTGGGACGACTGTACGAATCAACGGTTGATCGTAGATATGCCATTGCGAAGACAATATTTATTGGCTTATGTAGGTACCTACTTTTTGAAAACCCAATAAAAATATGCATCTTCTTTATTGTGGTATCAATAATCATAGACCTACACGCATAACTTTGCCGGTGAGCGGTGACCAAATTATGAACTAAATGTGATATCACTGATACAGCTATGAACGACATTAAATATAATAAATATAACCCTGCTTCCGGCGCAGTCAGTAAAAATACACATTTTATTTAAATGATAAATCATTTTTACCCACGAACTAGGGAAAACATAAAACATAAAAATAGTAACACTTTTACCGATTGCCACGACACCCTTCACCGGCAAAGTTATCCGTGTGGGTATGTAACCCATTGTTAGATTTGGGAAATAGTTAAATTGTATGTCTTGTCTTGGTTTTGTTCTTTGAGTCAATACGTTATGGACAACGTGATTAACTGGGCATTATTAATAAGGACCGGCCATTATTAATAATGTCCGACGGCCCGTATAATATGTTTTTGTTTATGATGAAAGTAAACTAATGATGTAGGTTTTGCTTATCTAATTGAACAAAAAGATTTTTAGATATATTTAATTAGTAAACTACACATAAAATTATATATTATTTAAAATTTACCAAGTAGTAATGCCTCAATATTTCTGAATATATTAAGGAAACTAAATATTTTAGATGTAGTCCGATCCCCTATTGAGTCGAGCATTATGAATACAGACCGGCTATTATTAATAGTGCCCGGACTTATCAAATTGCCCGTAACAAATACACATAGAAACAAAACGATACGCGACATCATAGATTATACAGATATATACTAGTATAGATGCGCAACTCTAAAATTGAAACTGAGTCTTGCAAAAGTTTCGGAATGTCGTTTTTAGATGGCGTTGTACCGTTTTAGTTACTATCAAACCCGCTAGATGGAAGTAGTACCGCCTAATAATTTTTATTGAACTGAATTACGGACAGAAATTAAGTTTTATCGAAAGTCGGAGACACAACAACGACCAAGTTTCTCTTTAATAGTGGAATATGGTTACTGCATAGTAAAATGTTCGCGTGCCCTTATACATACGCCTTGTGTTTTCGATAGCGCGATGTAGAAGTCGCTTAGTGGCATCTGTTGTGACTATCCGAAAACTTTCAAACTGTTAGTACCGGATAGTCATTTTTAACCCCCGACGCAAAAGGAGGTCTGTCGGTCTGTCTGTCTGTCTGTCTGTGGGTGTATCTGTCTGTCTGTCTGTCTGTGGCATCATAGCTCCCGAACGGATGAAGCGATTTCAATTTAGTTTCTTTTGTATTAAAGGTGACTTACATGCGAGTGTTCTTAGACATGTTTGATGAAAATCGGTTGAGTCGTTTAAAAGTTGTGGGGGGTGAAAGCGGGGAAGAAAATCCGAATGTGCAAATATACTCGAGTAAGGTCTCAAATGAAAGCGCACTGAAAGAGAATATTGATGACTTAATCGACAGTGTTCGTAGCTTCGTTTGATGACAAAATTGGTGGTGGGAAGATCAGCCGTTTGAAGATGATCAGCTCTTTTCTCGTTGATGAGGGGATCTGACTAACTTTCCAATGTCCGATCGATTCAAAATTTGGTACTGTGTTACTTCAACGATATATATTCAAAGAACATGCTAATCTAACCATGACCTGATCAGCAGTTTGAAGATGATCAGCTCTTTTCTAGTTGATGAGGGGATCTGACTAACTTTCTTATGTCCGATCGATTCGAAATTTGGTACCGTGTTACTTCAACGATATTCAAAGAACATGCTAATGTAACCATGACCTGATCAGCCGTTTGAAGATGATCAGCTCTTTTCTAGTTGATGAGGGGATTTGACTAACTTTCTTATGTCCGATCGATTCGAAATTTGGTACCGTGTTACTTCAACGATATTTAAAGAACATGGTAAGGTAACCATGACCTGATTAGCCGTTTGAAGATCATCTTTTCTTTATTAGTTGATGAGGGGTCGTCCACATGTCCTATCGATTCGAAATTTGGTACCATGTTACTTCAATAATGTTCAAAGTATGTATATGGTAAGGTAATCATTATTTATACCTACTTTAAAAAGGATAAAATAAAAGTAAAATTAAAAATTTTAAAAACCCCCGACACAAAAAATAAACTCTAAAAAATAATAAATAATATTTTAAACCTATTATAATTATATTATCACATATAATATTAAGTAAGTTGAAATAATTTTATTTTCCAATCGTCGTCTCGTCGGGGGACCGCTATGTGAAAAAAACACGTGTAGTCGCAGAATGAACAAAAGAATTTACTCCGAAAAAAATTTGCTCATACCTACTTAAATGTAATAATTAATTAGCTTTGATAATGATACCCTACGGGTAGCGGCGGCGCTGAGACTGGGATGTAAAGTGTGCGAGCCCCACCGCTGCCCCTGCGGTGCCGAGACTAACCCCTACGGCTACCACGGGCTCAGCTGCATTAAGGCTGCCGGACGTTTCGCCAGACACCATGCCCTAAACGATATTCTCCGTCGAGCATTGGTGTCGGCGAACGTACCATGTGCGCTTGAGCCCCCTGGTTTGAGCCGAACTGACGGCAAGCGCCCAGATGGTCTCACTTTGGTTCCGTGGAGGAAAGGCCGCTGCCTCCTTTGGGATGCCACGTGTGTGAGCACCTTCGCCGCCTCACACACTCCCAGCACCATACGCACAGCTGGCTCTGCTGCAGAGTCTGCGGCCAGGCATAAGCGCTCTAAGTACGCGGAACTGGAGCGGCAGTACCTGTTCGTGCCTTTCGCAGTCGAAACAGCTGGTCCCTGGTGCGACGAAGCGAAGGGTCTGATCCGTGAGCTGGGCCGACGGCTGCGGGACTGTGGCAACGACCCCCGCTCCGGGGCGTACCTAGTTCAGCATATTTCCCTGGCCATTCAGCGCGGCAATGCGGCTAGCGTCATGGGAACATTTGAGCCCGGTATGCTGCGGGGTGGGCTTTTCTCCTGAGGTTAGCTTCGTAGGTACTAGTAGGTAGGTATAGACTATAGTGTATTATTCCATTGTTTTATTTTATTAAATCCACACCGTATTGTATTTAGATAGTAAGTTTTTATATTAATTGTATTTACCATGTTGTATTAAATATTATAATCTGTAAATATTTTATCTGTTTGTAAATATTAGCTGTTGTTGTAAAAATACTTTATAAACTTTAGCGGTCCCCCGACGAGGCGACGATTGGAAAATAAAATTATTTCAACTTACTTAATATTATATGTGATAATATAATTATAATAGGTTTAAAATATTATTTTTTATTTTTTAGAGTTTATTTTTTGTGTCGGGGGTTTTTAAAATTTTTATTAGATGTCTCTGTTCTCTATTAATTTGTGCATGTATGAGAGTTTCACCCCCCTGCGCGACATAGTGCTGCATATGTAAGAGATAGATATATTCAAAATTGATCTTTGATTTTTTTTTATTGAATAAGAATATACACGTTTTATTGTAAGAGTTGATGTCATATGAAAAGTGTATCTTTTTGCGTAGTGAACAAAGTTTAATTTTGAAAAGATATATTAAAAATACACCACCAGTCGCATGTGTGAAATGACCCTTAATCAGTTTCCTATATCTATCTACCTTTACGTAACAAAATTTTACTCTGTACCTAACTGTAGTTTAAAAAAAGTTAAAATGATACTCTCTATCAGTTTATTTACTGTAGATGTAAGTGTATAAAGGCACTAGGTATGTATCTACATTCATGTTTTGGTCTAATAAGGTTAAATGTACTTCTGTTCGTACTAAATAATAATAATATATATGGACGCTTCACACCACGTCAATCTGGCCCCGTACCGTAAGAATCCGAAGAACTTATGTTACAGGTACCAGAAAACGGGAAGTATATTTAATACTTATATACTATACATATATTTAAGATTTTTTATGATATTATACACATATTAAATACACATCCATGACCCAGGAACACAGAAAAACTTTTTGTTCCTTTGGTGGGATTCGAAACCGCAACCCCCGGCTTGAGCACCAACGCACTATACCTACCACTGAGCCACAGAGGTCGTCATATATCGACTAATGTCGTAAATATATCGACTAATGTTGTAAGTCTTTTCTCACAAGCATCCAAGTTGTCGATAAATCGACAAACTCCGAACTCTCGGAGTTAATTGTTTGAATAGCTGTGGGCGCCTCATTCGTCATCTCGTTAAATAAGTGCGGGGAACTTCTATCGATAAGTAGAACAAAGCCGAGCGATTAGCTTTCGTATAGAAATGGCAGAAACTAATAACTTTGTTTGTATCTGTTCATAACTTGTACAACACTGTTAAGATGATTTTACACTGATAAAGAGGGTTCACGGGGGCATAGATTTTTAAATTGTTTATAAAAGTACGTACCTAATTAGTTCAATGATAAAAGTAGAGCATACGAACTAAGGTTATTCTTCACTGTTGTGTCAACCAGATGAAAGTGATATTTTATCATATTAAATAAGTTTCTTTATATACAATAATTTAATTCGGTAACCCCTTAAAAATGGTCAAGACTATAATTATTAAAATTATAAAAAAATCTATACATAAAAAAGAAAGTCATGTTAGTTACACTATATTATATAACTCAAGAACGGCTGAATCGATTTGACTGAAATTTGGTGGAGAGGTAGCTTAGAATCAGGAAACGGACATAGGATACTTTTAATTCCGTTCCCGAGGGACTCAAAATTCGAGAACGGCTTGGCCGATTTGTCTAATTTTTGTCTTGAAATATCTAGAAGTTCAGGGAAGTTTTAAACGGTGAAAAGTATTAGAAAATGTACCTATAGGTCGTATGTGTTGGTGTAGTTATGTGTCAGGATAGCTAGTATTTTTTTTATAACTTAATTGATTATTATAGTCTTGACCATTTTCTAAGGGGTTGCCTAATTAAATTATGTTGAGAAACTTATTTCATTTGGTAAAATATCACTTTCTTGTGGTTGACACAACAGCGAAAAACGATCTTAGCTCGGATCTTAGACCATAATAAATAAAATAAGCACGTATCAATACGCGCACCTACCACAGGGCATCATAGACGGCAAAATACTATATTTTATGTTAAGATAAAATATAGCTTGCTATACAGATTAACAACTACCACAGACAACTAAGATACTATATATATATTTTTTTTATAATATGTACTGTAAAGAATTCAGAATGACCGCAACGCTCTATTAGTATGTTACGCTGCTTTGCGTTGTCGCAGCATCGACGTTGCGTCGTTTTTCGTAGATTTTTATGACATGCCCCATTAATGCGTTGCGTCGAACGCGATGTTTCAACGAAACGACGGACAGGAGACGAAGAGGGAGGGTGGATGCGCTGCGCTATGACCGTAATTTATCCGCTGCGATGACGCGACTTAAGGACTAATAGAGCCACTTCCTTACTTGCCATTTCCGCTGCCCCACACGCTGTTGTTATTAGGGTATATTTCGCGTCTTTAGCGTAAGATTATGTCCAGAAAGCACGAAATCATCAAGTCGAGGTACTAGGCCCCATACATTGCGTTCAGAAGCTTCGTGCGTATATTTTTACTAACGCGCGTATCGTACTAGAATGTATGAAATTTTCTGCTCGTAATTCGCGTTTCTGGACAAGGTATTTCTCCTAAATGTGACGCGGCGGGCACGTTTTAAAATAGAGATTCCAACTGAACTATGCAGTACACCAAAAGGTACACGTTTCATTCCAAGAGCGGCGCAATTTACGCAGCGCTCACAATTTGAACTCTTACGATTAAACGTATATAGCTTTTTATGTAGTAAATAAAGTTCAATTTTGAATCGCTATCTTAAAAAGTTCGCGCCATGTTCGCCACATCGGTGTAAACTAACTATTATCGGTGTAAACTAACTAGAAATTAATTCGTTAGCACGATTTCAGCTTGGCAATTATCCTAAAATATTGCGAATTGTCATTAAAACACATAATATAATATTTTCTTGTAATATAAGTAAAATATAAAAGTTTTATAACCACACAAACACGTAATGTACCTATTGGGTTGTGGGTTATTCCCATTTTTTGCAAATGTTTTTTTGACGTAGTAATAATCCCATGTCACGCCACATAAGCCGTGACATGCTATCGCCTATCACGCGATCAACAAATCACACCTTTTTAACTTTATTTACTTCTTTTGTTTGTAATAATGTAAAAATTTTAATTTAGCTCGAGTAGGTACGGAAGTATAAATTGTGTGAAATGTTAAATACCTAAGTATTTTTAAATACGGTCGTTAGGGCCGACGCTTACATTGCCTATGGAAAATATCACTTTCCTGCTGTTTTTTTTAAATAAAAATCTTCGTCATTCAATATTGAAAAATAATTTAAATGCCAAAATTAGCAGTATACAAGACAAATAATAACACCCGACTACATAATATAAACGGCTCTATTATATTTAATGGAGTCTTTTATTTAATACCAACCACGTTGAAAGCCAAGCGCTCTATGCGCTGACATCATTTTCAGTTCGCCCTAATAGGATTAAATCTGCACTAAAAAACGGACAACTTGAATAAGCGGCTTTTGTAACAGAATTTAAACGCATTTCACTTTTATTGTACTGCTTTTGTAGCATAACAACTTAATACTCTTATAAAATCCTTCAAATAACATAATTATTTTAAAACAATATTTAATAGGGTTAATTATTTATACTAATCTATACTAATATAATAAAGAGGAAAGGTTTGTTTGTTTGTTTGCATTGAATAGGCTCGGGAACTACTGGACCTATTTTGATGAAATTTGGCACAGTTATAGAATAGACCACGGGGAAGGACATAGGCTACTTTTTATTTCGGTAAAATGATTTGCGCGCACGAAGTCGCGGGCAACATCTACTTATTCATACTAGCGCAGAGTCATTGAGATAATTATACACATTTATACTACACTTTTAACTAAGATTTTAATTATATTATACACAGACTTCATAATACCTACATCCATTACTCACGAACACACATAACTTTATGTTCGCTCGGCGGGATTAGGGCATCGAGACCGGTTTTACCCGAAACCGAAAACCCGGGTTTTCCCGGGTTTTCGGGCCTACAACAAAACCCGGTTTTCAAAATATTGAAAACCGGTTTTCGGTTTTTTCGAGCTTTTTTTCATTATGAAATTCTACAACAGTTTATAACAGTTACAGTCACAAACCGAACGTTATAGTGGCTTGTGATTGTCAATGTAGAATTTTAGAACAATAGTTATAATGTTTTCATGTTGTATGTAGTACATTTGGGGCACGGTAATGCCCCCGCCCCGCCAGGACGAGTGAGCGAAGCGCAAGGGACCAGACTACCTTTTCTCGAAGCGATTCGTCGATTTTTTGGACCTTCATAACTTGGTATAATTTATTATTCGGTTCCATCAGTGCTCAGTGCGAATTGCTCTCCGTTTCCACGATACCCAAAAATCGAGTGGGCTTAACGGAATCCGTCCCATTGTGTTAAAAATGTGTGCTCCAGAGTTGGCACCGGTCTTAACGCATCTTTTTCGGCTCACCTGCTCTTATGGCACAGTCCTGGCATCTTGGTAGACAGCTTTGGTGTGCTATCGCCTGCCCTATTTATACTGCATATCAATGATAATATTATGTGATGACGACAGTACGGGTGATGCTTTATATACAGGTCGCCCGAACATCTCTCGGCAAAACGTCATTGAGAGTCGAAACGAACTTGTCTCTCAAATTAAGAATTTATTGGAGAAGATCTCTAAATGGGGTAAACTTAACTTAGTCCAATTCAACACCTCTAAGACACAAGTTTGCGCGTTCATCGCTAATAAGTTACCGATGGTCGTATGTCCTCGTTTTGAAAGCATACCCATAACTGTCTCCTCCAACATCGGAATACTTGGTGGTAGCATATCGAGCGAGGTCTAGTTCCGATATCATCTGGAGGGCAAGGCCAAGTTAGCCTCCAAGAAGCTTGGTGTTCTGAACAGGTCAAAGCAGTATTTCAGTCCGGTCCAACGCCTTCAACTCTATAAGGCGCAGGTTCGGCCTCACATAGAATATTCTTCTCATCTCTGGGCAGGAGCGCCAAAGTACCAGCTTCTCCATCTGGATCGTATCCAACGAAGGGCCGCTCGAATTGTCGACTGCCATAGTATTTCAAACAGGCTTTACTCCTTAGAGCTACGTAGAGATGAGCATCGCTCTGCATCATAATATATCGGTTATATTACGGGGAGTGCTCCGAGGAATTGTTCGGACTTATACCTGCTGCAACTTTTCGCTATCGTTCGAAGGGACAAAATATTTATCATCCTCATCACCAACTGTCGCCAACAGTATTTCCGGACCATTACGACCTGCACACCTTCAAGAAGGCAGCATATTCCCTCCTAAAAGGCCGGCAAGGCACTTCTGTTTCTACACGCCTTAAATCTACAAGCCTAACTTTACAAACTCTACACTTTAGTCAAATTATGTGGCTTGGCCATTTAGTCAGGCAACGTATTTTGACTAAGGTGTAAAGTTTGTGAAATTATTAATTACTTTACATGAAAATGTTTATGGTGGGATCACATTTTACCAGTATTACGTTGTTACAACAGAAAGCAGCTGATAAAAGTTAATTTTAGGACATTCCTAACAAATTTCTACAAAATCAACAAAAAACCCGAAAAACCCGAAAAAACCCGGGTACCCGGTTTTGAAGATGGCTGGGACCGAAAAACCCGGTTTTTTAAAATATGACCGGTCTTCGATCCCCTAGGCGGGATTCCAACTCGCGACCTCCAGCTTGAGCACCGAAGCGCTCAACACTGAGCCACAGAGGACGTCGCGCACAGTGTTCTATTTGACTCAAAAAATTTCCCTATGCTGTTTATTGCATACATCGATGAAGAAATTCATTTTAAATGCAAGAGTAAAACACCCGCGTGTCTATTTCAAATACTTTTTTTTATAAAAAATAATTTATGTTTCGTGACCTCGACGTAAAAAAAACACTTAATAAATTCTGTAAGCGTGTCTGATCAATATATATTTTTTTTATTAATATAGTATGATGAAGGACCTTTAGGCACATATTTTCCATGTTTTATTTTTTGAAGATCACTTCTGGCTACCGAGTTATTAATTTTTATTCAGATTTTGGTTTTTATTTTTTTTCTCCCAAAAAACTCAAAAATGCGACTTGTGACTGGCACTGAAAGATTGACCTTTAATGCGTCTATCATTGATAAAAAAATCAAGTTACACTATGGAAGCGTTTACGAGTAATCGAATTTCAAAATATTGTGTTAAGGGTGTCACTCAACTTGACCTTTCATTTTTGTTCAAATTAATGCAATTTTGTCTTTAACTACAAAATAGTATATGATTTACAATTATTATGATTATAGTAATGAATCTTTCGACATATTTTTACAATCTCGTGAGTTATTTTACAATTTTACGGTGACATGTACAAATCGCTGTACATTTGAAAATATTGACTTTTGATATATGATACTATTTCTTCTGAGAAATTACTCATATTTAAGAGTACTATTCGTTTATACAATTAAAAAAAGTCAGATTACCTATTGTTTGACCTTTAGTGATAACCCTAAAATGTATCATTTGACCTTTATTCTAATTCTCAAACGCTTCCATAGTGCAACTTGATTTTTTTATCAGTTATAGACACATTTATGATAAATCTTTGAGTGTCAGTCACAAGTCGCACTTTTGAGTTTTTTGGAAGAAAAAAAATAAAAACAAAAATCTGAATAAAAATTAATAACTCGGTAACCAGAAGTGATCTTCAAAAAATAAAACATGGAAAATATGTGCCTAAAGGTCCTTCATCAAACCATATTAATCAAAAAAATATATATTGATCAGACACGCTTACAGAATTTATTAAGTGTTTTTTTTACGTCGAGGTCACGAAACATAAATTATTTTTTATAAAAAAAAGTATTTGAAATAGACACGTGGGTGTTTTACTCTTGCATTTAAAATGCATTTCTTCATCGATTTATGCAATAAACAGCATAGGGAATTTTTTTGAGTCAAATAGAACACTGTGCGTCTTCGTTGTGATAGAGTGAAATTACCTAGAAAGAATTTAAAATGTCAAAAAACCCATAAGAGTGAAAGGAAAAGCAAATCTATAATTTCGTTTCTTTTCTAAGGCTATATCGTTGTTATTATAACTTTAGAGTCAGCGAGTAGCGACCACTTAATTATGTGGTCGCTGTTTAGAGTCCATTTTTGCAATATTGGTACCTACTTGATTATTTATTTTATTTTTATTTATTAGGAAAACATACAGTGATACTTCTTAAAATGCATTATAAAATTCTTAACACTATTAAAATCAAAATTATGGCACTCGTACCTAATAGGTAAGAAACGATTTAATATATTGTAATTCTTCTCTTACCAGTAGCCGGCAGGCTGTGTATCTTTAGCAGATAGTTTGCAGACGGCAACCGGTCGCGTAGTTGTCACGCGATGGGTTGCTAATCGCTGAAAAAAATCGTATTACGTACGACTGTTGATCTGCTGTTGTTCGACAACTTTTAAATGCATTTTTAGCGGTATAAACAGCGCCACTAGCAATCATGTAGCGACATGTGGAACTATATCTGTTATGAAGTATCAAGTGTTTTGTTTACACAATGGATTCTATGCCGTTTATAAACAAAAATGGGACGAAGTTTAGATAGAAAGTACTTTATGTGGATGTAGAATAGCACACCATGCTGATATTTTAGCGTAATAATCTATTGTATAGGCTATATAATTAGCACTGAGCACTAATTGCCTCACTCCTTAGCCTTACACTACTGCAAAAATCGAAGTATACCTATGAGTAGGTATACTTAACCTAACAATCACAGAAACGCACGATATTTATCATTTCTTGAATGTAGCATATTATAGAACATACGGATACACTACAACATATAATTCACTTTAACGACGAAAACACTGCCTACATAGATTTATAATATCAGCAATCTTTCAACAACAACCTAAATGGGTTGTCGCTCTTTGACAATTGAAATTGCTCGCCGTCTGCTATCGCGTTGCTGTCAAATGTCATACGTAATACCGATTTTGTTGTTACAAGGAGAATCGATTGCATTTTTAGTTCCCTAATTGTTCGCTAGATCGCGATACCATCGATTGTTCGCTGTCGCGTCGCTATTCCTAATACGTAATACAAAAAATATGTTTGATAGCAATATTGTACAATTTACGCCTGTCGCATTGCTGTTGCAAGATACAGAATCAGCCTGCAGGTCTCTATTATTTAGTTATTGCTCTGATAAAATCATGTTTTTTTTATTTCGCTATAGTATAAATTGACCCTTAAAAGTAACTTTTTCAGTAGGTAGTAGGCAATACCTCCGTATTTTGCTACAACAACGTTTCGTCTTTACTTTTCAGTAGTTAGGCAACACCTCCGTATTTTGCTACAACAGCGTTTCGCCTTTACTTTTTCAGTAGTTAGGCAATACCTCCGTATTTCTCTACAACAGCGTTTCGCCTTTACTTTTTCAGTAGGTCTAGGTGTCTATACCTCCGTATTTTGCGACAACAGCGTTTCGTCTTTACTTTTTAGTAGTTAGGCAATACCTCCGTATTTCTCTACATCAGCGTTTCGCCTTTACTTTTTCAGTAGGTCTAGGTGCCTATACCTCCGTATTTTGCTATAACACTGTTTCGTCTTTACTTTTTCAATAGGTAGGCAGTACCTCCGTATTTTGCTTCAACAGTGTTTCATCTTTACTTTTTCACTAAGTAGGCAGTACATCCGTGTTTTGCCACAACAGCGTTTCGACATTACCTTTTTAAGTAGGTAGGCAATACCTCCGTATTTTGCTATAACAGTGTTTCGTCTTTACTTTTTCACTAAGTAGGCTGTACATCCGTATTTTGCTACAACAGCGTTTCGTCTTTACTTTTTCAGTAGGTAGGCAATACCTCCATATTTTTCTACAACAGTGTTTCGTCTTTACTGTTTCAGTAGGTAGGCAGTACATCCGTATTTTGCTACAACAGCGTTTCGTCTTTACTTTTTCAGTAGATAGGCAATACCTTCGTATTTTGCTACAACAGTGTTTCGTCTATACTTTTTTACTAAGTAAGCAGTACATCCGTATTTTGCTACAACAGCGTTTCGTCTTCACTTTTTCAGTAGGTACTAGGTAGGCAATACCTCCGTATTTTTGCTACAACAGTGTTTCGTCTTCTTTTTGTTAATTCGTGGTTTACAAACTACAAGCTACTTACCCAAAAAGGTCGGGACTCGGGATACAAGGGTATTAGAGGGTTTCCACAATCATATTTCATATATAACTCTGTTTTGTAACTTTGCCCTTACCCCCAATGAATGAAGTCAATTGTGGATAAATACTTACCTACTATAAATACTAATTTCATTGTTAAATTTCTACGGCAATACAAAACATAACCCTCCCTTCTTCGGTAGTCGGATAAAAAGCAACTTTTTTACAATACAATCAATATTTGTAGTATTAAACTAAAAATTACCTATCTTTGTATTTTCTGAATATTTTAAAACGTTTTTGTGTTATTTCTCTTGCCTAATAGTTACTAAGTAATACTCTGTGTTTTCGTTTACGTAGATAAAATTTGAAATATTTAGAACTAGGTGTTGCCTGCGACTTCATGCGTGTAGAAGGAAATCCCGTGTAAACCATAAATTTCACCGCAATAAAAATTAGCCTATGTCCTTCCCGGTGGTCTGCTCTATATCTGTGCCAAATTTTATCAAAATCGATCCAGTAGTTTCGGAGCCTACCTATACAAACATACAAACTTTATTTTTCTTTTTATAATATTAGTATAGACATGCTTATTGCTCACAATAATAGTAATGTCACGTTCGTTTTGGTGTTAATTGACCCTAAGCTTCCTCATATTGTGCATAGACAAGCTAGCTGTCGGTGACTATGATTTAGTGAATGCTTTATACATAATATAAAGATTTAATCACACAAATCAGGACCGATAGTTGCGTAAAACAGAATTACTATAAATGAACCTAAACACAAAGTTAATTATGTAGTAAACAATAAGATACCTACCAATTTTCCTAGGCGATCTTAAATACCCTTACATATACGGTGGAACCCTTACCACGAGGGTACACTCATGCACAGTTTCCTGATATCTCGTCCTGTCATTTTCCCGGAACTGGTTAATCTCCTCTTCCCGGACATTGATTGAAATGAAAAAATATACTCAACTCAGCTAAAAGATTTTATATTTATTTTAGATAGCATTAGTAATAACTAACTTTAGCTTTTTATATTTTTTCTCGATACTTTATTTCACTCTATCTTTTTTTTTTCTTTTATATACCTACGACGCAAATCACGACTCTTAATTTAAAATTTCACAATAATAATAACTCCCCGCACCGATTTCGGTGACGGTGGCCGGTTTCATTGAAACCAGGCCAGTTACGCAGGAGTAATTTTATAGTGCCCAAGTGTGTGCGCAGTACACAAGAGCACTCTCTCTTCCTTTACTCTCATAATCCAGTGGGACGGATAACCGACACGACTGACGAGAGATCAGGCGCAGGTCCGACTTTTTACATGCCCATCCGACGCATGGATCATCTTTCTTGTCAGACAATCAGGTGATCAGCCTGCATTGTCCTAACCAAACTTGGAAACAACCTTTTTTGTTGTTCCAATGTGGGAATCGAACCCACGACCTCCGAGTCGAGAGCCAATGCTCGAACCACTAGACCACGGACCACTAAATTTCACAAATAGTTCTAGTTAAAGAAAAGTTACAGTTGAAAAATTTACCCAAATACAATATTATGCAAATAGGTACAATATCGACATAATATGCTCGACCAGTTTTTAAACATTTTCATTTGCACTAAGACGCTACAAAATGTTGAACTCCTTATTTAAATATTATAAAGCTATTAAACAATTCTCAACTCCTTCAATGGCTACATTAAGTTCATCAACAAGTTCCAACATCACGTAAAAGTAATTTTACTTAGAAACTATTACATTCCCACAATATCGACTCTATCTTGTTCCAATATTTGTATTTCCTTGTTTAACTGGGTTAGCGTATAACTGGCTTACTCTATCAACAATGGAACACAAACACAGGAACAAAAGGAAGATAAATAAGATAGCGATGAATAAATGAGTTATTGGAACGAAGGAACATTGTTTTGAACTTTAAAGGAACCATTTATTTGGTACTGAATTGACAGGGAAGGATTAAAGTGGAGCAACTCGGAACGTTTGCTAAGAATCCCAAGTAGAGCAACTTTTAACAAGTTTTGGAATTGTTTAGTCTTCTAGGTGAGTGACGTGTTAAGAAGTATTTCATTCAACTATTTTTTAATTAAATAACTCTGTTTCGTCAAATGTAGAGTCGAAAAATAAAATAAAAAGTAAATAACCTAACCAAGAGCATGTCAGGACATGTCTAAGGAGGGTTCCGTAACTATGAACGCGTAATATGCTTTTTTTTTAATTACTCCAAAAGTTACTGTCCGATTTGGTTCACAATAATTTTCCTAAAGAGTTTTTAGCATGATCTATCAGCATGGAAATTTACAAGTTTCTATCTCCTATAGTTTAAAAATGCTAGGGGGGGACCAACTTACAAACTACTTTGGAGGCTGATTACTCGAAAATGGTCAACTATATAAAAAAGTTACGTATGAAACCTTGCCTTTATTTTAAAAGACCTATTCTACAATACCCCACACGATGGGGTAGAGTGAAAAAATATTTTTCATCCCCACTTCACATGTATGGAGAGCCACCCCTAAAATATAACATTATTATTTTTTTATGATCCCGAAACCGTGATCTATACACAATCTATAACTGCACCAAATTTCATCAATTTATATTCATAATTACAGGAGCTAGGGGCGTGGACAGACAGACAGACAGACAGACAGACAGACAGACAGACAGACAGACAGACGGACAGAGCGAAACTATAAGGGTTCCTTAAGTATTACGGAACCCTAAAAAGACCAAGTTGTCTACCTGATTATTTACGGAATGGAATAGCCAACCTACTGATAAAGGTTATGGTCTAAAATTCTTACAAAATAACCCAAAATCAACAGCAATTAAATGTTTGCCAATGGGTTCACTTTAAATCATAATTGATGTCATAGGGCAAGGTGTAGATGTGTTTGTTGGTATAGTTGTTGGTAGAGAGTAGTTAGGTTGCTGTTGTAGGTGTAAAGGTGTATGTACCTACAGATTAGAGTATTAACGGAGCTTCGTTTCCGCATCCACAATTACGGAACTTCCAAAAGAAATCGTACCTCCGTACATTGGAATTGTAGGTGTGTATGTACGAGTATAACTCCAATTTCAACACCGCCATAAATTACACCGACCGACATATTATATAATACATTACAACCATATTTTTAATGTCTTTCGGGAATCATCGTTTTTCATACATCGTCTAACGGAGCTTCGTTTCTGCATCCACAATTGCGGAACTTCCGAAAGAAATCGTACCTCCATACATTCGAATTGTAGGCGTGTATGTATGAGTATAACTCCAATAGGGGATCGGACTACATCTGAAACATTTAGTCTCATTAATATATTCAGAAATATTGAGGCATTACTACTTGGTAAATGTAAAAAAATATATTATTTTATGTGTAGTTTACTTATAAAATACATTTAAAAAGTACCAAAAAAAATTTTTTTTTGCGAAATTGGTAAACAAAACCTACATCATTAGTTTACTCACATCATATTATACAAAAACATTCATTATGGTAAGTATGAACTTAAACGCACAAATATCAGAGATATTTACAAATATATTCTGGCGGCCATATATATACTTCATATACTATAACCTACATCTCTATACTATCCTACATATATAATAGGTCTATTGTAATAGACCATGCTTAAAAATTATAATTTATAACCTCTCTTCGACACACATGACATTTTTTTTTAATAACATTTGAAATATTGCCTGCCAAAAAAAAAATTTTTTCTTTTTTATGTGTAATAGGACTTTTTTAATTTAATTGATGTATAATTAATTACTTAATGAATTTAAATTATGTTATGACTCAAATATCTAATGTTAATACTTATTATGTTAATGTTCAATATCTTTATTGCTTCTTGTAATAATTTTGCACGCCACTGACAAGGCAGAATGTTGGATCCATAAAAGCATCATATTGTAACACCTTTATAAACCACATTTCATGCAATAAATGTTATTCTATTCTATTCTATTCTACAAGTAACGTCATTTGTAGGTTAAAGTCGACCTACAAATGACGTATGTATGGAGCGTTTTTAGGAGGCTCGCGAAATTTTTTATACAAATCGCTGTACCTTTGAAAATATTGACTTTTGATATACGGTTTCTTCTGAGAAGTTACTCATATTTAAGAGTACTATTCATTTATGCAATAAAAAAAATTAGTCCGATGGCCTATTTCAACACCGCCAAAAATTACACCGACCAACAAATCAAATAAATACATTACAACCACATTTTTAATGTTTTTCGGGAATTATCGTTTTTCATACATCGTCTCATATCTGTCATTTCCGTAAGAAGACCATTAATTAAGTTATGAGCACCAAGAATTCCGTAATTATTCGTGCTCATAACTCTATACTCGGCGTTTTTCGGGACCATCACGGATGATGGCATCAAATATGATTTAAAGTTAACAAATGGGCAACAGTTTTATTGTATTTGATTCTGGGTCAATTTTGGACCAACACCTTTGCCTCAAAAACCAGGCATACAATAGGTATACCTACCTAGTTCTTAATAAGGTAATGAAGGTAATAAAAAAATTATAAGATCGTCGAAGGCACATAGAAAATGAAGTTACAAAACTAGTAATTTTGTTACAGTTTATAGGTATTATAGACTTGATTGAGTAATTGATATGAATTTCAATTTAATACGCGTTTATGAGGAAAGGGGTAGTAAGTTTAAAATTAGGTATTAAAAACATTTTTATTATATGATGTAATTAAAAATTTACGGTTTTCGTAATTTTTCTTCATCTGTGCTATGAGACGTTGCTTCATACCAAATTTCAAGATTCTGAGTTTACGGGAAGTACCCTGTAGGTTTTGAGTTTGCGAGTGTCGAAAATTTGGAGAAATTTGCGGCATTTACGGCTGTATCTTTTGATTGCGTTGGCTTAGAAGTTTGATTTTTTCGCGGCTCCAAGGGACTGTAGTGTTAGATATAAATTCTAGCTTAATACCTCTACGCGTTCCCGAGAAAATGGGTCTTGTCAGACAGACGGACGGACAACAGTGATCCTATAAGGGTTCCGTTTTTTTCCATTCGAGGTACGGAAGTCTAAAAAAATCAATAAATACTATCATAATGTAATACATAGTATGCTGTGTTTAATGATGCAAGATAGTGTCTAAAATTTGCAGTTTCACCTAATGCTTTTACAATGATTGTATCATTTGAATGTGAAAGGTAATGGAGCTGGGTATTGAGCAATTTGTACAGTATTGCAGTGGTTTGATTAAATTTCCAGAAACTGTATTCATAACTTAGTGTATTATATTACAACATGACGTATTAATTAAGTAAGCAATCAAGCAATATTACAATCGACTAATTAATTGTATGTATCATCGACTAACAGTTTAAAATCTGCCAAGTGCGAGTCGGAGTAGCGCGCGCAGGTCGCGTGCGACTCCGTAAAAATGACAAAGAACACGTTTGTTCCTGTTGTGTAGGAGCCAGACTTAAATATTTATTTTATTCTGTTTTTAGTATTTTTTGAAATAGCGCCAACAGAAATACATCATCTGTAAAAATTTCAACTGTCTAGCTATCAAGGATTATGAGATACATCCTAGTGATATATAGACACAGGGACATACAGACAGACGTCCCATTGGGTAAAACGAGCAGGGAAGCTGCGTCAATATGCGTAATACCTAATATAACCTAACCAAGAGCGTGGTTTACCATCCATGAGCCTAGGGCACGGCTCATTGGATGGTTTCTTACATACCAACGCGCAACAGATTTCTTCAAGTTCCTCCAAAAGTTTTTTAGGGTTTCGCTGAAAATATTTTTCCTCAAGAGTATTTAACATGATCCGGTTTCCAGTTTCTATCTCTTATAGTTTTGTAAATGCCAGGTGGGAAGACCAACTTGTAAAATAATTTTGAGGTTGATTACGCAAAAATAGTTAACATTACAAAAAAGTCGTGTATCGTGTCGTGAAACCCTATCTTTGTTTAAAAAGACCTATTCAACGATACCCCACACGTTGGGGTAAAATTATAATAAATTTTATCCCCACTTCACATATATGACAGCCATCCCTAAAATATAAAATGATTATTATATTGTGACGCCAAAAATAAAATCAAAATGCGTTCTTTACTGTTCCAAATTTCATTAATTTGTGTTCATAACTACTAAAGTTAGAAGGGCGAACACTGGCAGACAGACAGACGGAAGGAGAGAACTAAATTATAAGGGATAATCAAAAGGCAAAATTAAAGGATTAATTAACCCTTGTACAGAAAAAGCTACTTTTTCTCGTAATCGCTTTTTCACCAGATACTTATACAACGAAAGCTGAGAATTTTTCATAACATAAAATGTTATGATAATTCAACTTATAAACAGTTAGTGGATATTTATTTTATCCCAAAAATTACAGTTTTTCCGTGGGATAGTATATTTATGTGTGTATTGACTGTGCACAATTCTACGCAGGGGGAGCCATGGGTAAAAGCAGGTATTTAAAATAACAAACACATATCGTCACAAATTTATGCATATAAAATATTTATAAATTTTAGTAAGATGTATAAGGAAGTAAATGAAAAGGGCATGATTTTGCGGTTAGAGTTAGGGAGTTTCGTCGTCTGCCGTCGGATCAATAACACGCTACAGGTGCCGGCTGCCGCGACCGTGATGCTGAATTATTCAAATAATCGCGTGTTCTCGGCAACTGAGGGAGAATTATTTCGGCTCTGCATTTGCCATAATTTCAGATTTGAAGAATTAACGATCATAACAAGTATCATTCTTTAAGGCCGCACTAGTCGGCTTTTTCTCCATACAAATGCTGTTGGTGAATTGGTGATTTACTCTAATAAAGTTAAACATTGTAGACCCAAATTTACCCGATTTTTATTACACTTACCTAGGTCGGAATATGCTTATATTTCTAAAATTTAAATTAGTTTAGAAGAAAATAGTCTCCGAACATCGGATTTTTAGCGAATCTTTGACCGTAAGTAAAAAACAAACGAAGAATGAAAATAAAAAAGCAAGCACATACCGATATAGTTTGATTATTCAACAATATAATTATATAACTCAGAAATAACTTTGAGAGATAACTTTATTTCAGACAAAAATATTATATAGTCTTTTCTTAAAACACCAACAGCTGAGTGTCGATTTGCGTAATTTGAGGACGCTTTTTCCAAAATACTTTATAAAGCGGTATAAATTTGTGCACTATAGTTTCTCTTATAAGTATAGGTAACTATTTTATGGTCTTCCCCGATGTAAGGCGAAATTACAAGTATTTTCCCCGTCCGCCACACTGAGTTCGAGTCGTTGATAAGCGCACTCTACGTAGCTTTTTAGTTGTTTGAGGTTTAATATAATTTTTATGTTTGAACAAGCTCTGAACCTCAATCCTCGTATTTGAAGTAGACTTTCATTTTACTTTGATTGTATTGTGAGTGAAGCGATGTTATCATGAACTGATTTTATGAAGTTTCGACCAATCAGAGCACGTTTCACATTGGTTTAACGTTTACGAGAATACCGTTTGACAACTTTAACGTATCGGGACTTGATTCTAATTGTACCAATGCAGGTTTTATTTAGCAGAATTGACCCTCTGTGCTCATTCCCGTTTAGGATAAGAACTCACGAAGCTGTTTTCACCCGCGTCCACCGCGGTTGCGGGCCCGCAGCTTCTGTAGAATACAGATATGTATGTAGAAAATTAAGCACATCTCACGACGCATTTTACGCCCGCAACGTGCAGGTTGTTCACAAAACCCGCAGCCTCGGCGGGATGCGCTCACGCGATCTGCGATCGGTTTGCGGGCGAAATTCAGAAATTCTATTGTGAATATGTATTTGCCTTTTTGCAACCGCGCGTTCTGCGATATTCGCCCGCAACGTTTGCGGGTCAACAGCAGCGATTGCGTGACCGCGCAAAACCGCGGTGAGTTTAGAAGTAAATCGCAGTTCGGCGACCGCGGCGGACACGGGAAAAAGCTGCCCCGTGGGTTCTTAGTGTAATATCTAAAATTAAAAATGTTATTAAAGATATTTCAATAGTTATAATACGTTTTATGTACATTTCAGTCTTTATTATAACTGTGGGTGGGGCCTTTCAGTCTTTATTATAACTGTGGGGCCTTTCAGTCTTTATTATAACTTCACACCGCGACGATACGCGACGCTACGTAGCTATCTGAAAAATGCTGCGTTGCGTTTCGTTTCCTTTCGGTGTAAATTTACCCTAACTTGTTGTTAATTAGTATTTTAGTTAACACATTACGTGAATTACTTTTATGCGTTTATTTAATTTCATCAATGATTGTCGCGTTTTATTAGAATTCATGAATTACCAAAAAAGCAGGAGCGTTCATTAATTTTTATTGCGAAAGTTTCCTAACGTCGAGTCGGACGATTCTGCGCTCCATTAATCACAAATTTGATGGCATTCTAAGAGCATTATGTGATAGCTGCTGTTACTTAGCTAGATTAAAATGTAGTCGCTAAATGGGTTAATAAAGTTAACCTGTTTTTTTTTATTATTTATATCTGCGTAAAATAAACGGTAACTTGGTAGACTTTTTAGCAAAAAATGTATTAAATCATTAACTACAAACTTTTTGTATTTAATAATAATATATGTAACCAGTATAATATTTCTATTAACAAATAAAAAAACTCATAAATTAAAAACTAATTATGTTGAACTCACAAAAAAAAATAAGTGTTCTATATCTTTCTAACACAAAATCCTTAGTATTAACCTCGATAAACTCTGATTAAGGGTTCAGTTTTACAAAAGCAAGCTTACAGTCCGAGATTTGCATAGTAACATACAAGGAGAAAGAAATAAATTTTGAAATAAAGAAAAAAGTAGCTAAGTGTTCTGGAAAAATAATTTAAAATGTTTTCATTTTTTTCTTTCATTAAGGAAACCTTTGGTCCACCTGCTACCTTTCTTAATTGACATTATTATGATACTTTACACTTCCTAACTAGTGCACCTTCTTTCTTAAATATTGTAGGGTTTTACGTTATATAAAAACTAGCTTTTGCCCGCGACTTGGTCCGCGTGGAGTTCGGTTTCCATACAAATTTTTAACCCCTTTTTCACCCCCTTAGGAGGCGAATTTTCAAAAATACTTTCTTTCGGATCGGCCTACGTCATTACAACTTTCTGTATGCCAAATTTCAGCAAAATCCGTACAGTAGTTTCGACTGTGCTTTGATAGATGTATCAGTCGGGTTTGCCTTTTATATATTTAGAATATAAAAAAGAACAAAACATTTTTTTCCAAAACATTTTGAATAACAACCGTTATCCGAACCATAATTCTAAAATTAAATTGAAAGCTAACTCATAAAAACAATAAATAGAAAATCCTATCCCTAATTGAAATTGATTACCTAGTGAAATTGAATTTACTATCAATTTGAAATTAATAGATAACTGATACTTCGGCTGATTGAAAGGTGCGTAATTAAACATCAATAAAGCCTTATTTAATTATACCTATTGCTATAGTGCAAAATTTGTACCAATAATTAGATTGGAATGACTCGGCTCAGCCGCATATCGCAGTCGATTTTGGTAGATCATGAGTTTATTCAAGAGTAGGTTAGGTAGGTTTTATCCCTAGGAAACCGCATTTTTAAGTAAGGTATATATTCAAACCCTGGTGAAATATTTTTGTAATACTTTTTTTTTAATCTAAGTACTGCATCTCCGAGCACAGCTCGGTTACCCAGGTAATATTTAATCTTGCTAATATTCAGTTGGCTTGGCAACTAGCCATTTTATTATACTAATTAACTATTACCTACACTGTACCATCTGGTACCTATTGATTGGTAAAATAACGTAAAAATATTAAAATTGAAATGCAAAAAAATTTAATCTTAGTTTATCCAAGTTCGTTAAAGGAAATTATCCAGAGACACCATTTCTGACCACGGTATAATAATGTTAAGCCCCTGTGTTACATTCGTGACACCGGTCGGCTAAAGAAGTTATCTTTCAGCGTTTTGGGATACATTTATAAAGGTTTATTTCCAGAGGAAAAGGGCTCGTGAAATTGTTCACAAAACACTCATTTGTTTTTCACCGCTGGGCGAAAACATCAACCTCAGAGTTGGGATAAAATCGTATAAAATACATACAATATGCGTCATATCATATTATTATAGAGTGCACCAGATACCTATCTATTAGATATAGTTGCACGACAAAACAAAAAACGTATATAGCTTAAAATGCGCAGTTTCTCAGGTATAAAACCTAGCTAGATCAATTTTTCTTCCCAAAACTCCCTGCATTCATGGTAATACTTGCAGCCGTTTTCGAGAAACCTATTATATATGTCACCATAAAATTGTAAAAACCGTTAGATTGTAATAAAACTAACAAGATTGTAAAAATATGTCGAAATATTAAAAGCTTTATATTTATAATCTAACGAAAAAAAATATGTATTAAATGATAGGCAGCATATTCGCGTCGGAAGTATATCAATATTTTACTTTCACTAGTTTTATTGCAATCTAACGGTTTTTACAATTTTACGGTAACATATATACTTACAAGATTGTCTCGTTTAATATATTATAAGATAAATTACCTAAGTATCTCGAGATTATACTTTTAATAGCCAAAGTATTTTGTGGTGGCAGTGAACTATTGAACTGGAACGCTTTAATAGGACTAAGGCCACGAAACAATGAATCAGTCAAGCAATAATTTATAACTTGAATAAACGAGCGAAGGAGATAAAAACTGGTCCACGATGAACACAGATTAAGCACAGTTCCCGGTATCAATAAATCTTCCAAGTCGCAGCCCTATTCAGCGGAGAAAAGTAATAAAAAGGCGTATAATAATGGACATTCAAGTTGCTTCTGATTAAACTCTTTTGTGCTCGGAACCAACTGAAAATCTCTTTTATTTATTTTAAAGAATACGTGATGCACAATAAACTTCACGTCTGGCACATTCTATTATGCTGCCTACCTACTTGCTTTCCAGGCATTCTAAAGAATAACATCTAAACCTAAAAACCTGAAAACACATAAAATAATTATTATTTGCTTTTTATATAATATGAAAATATCTCTGTATTTTTTGGAAGTCGGTTAAAATAAAGATTCTTCCTATTCTTTACGTATGAATCTGAGCCTGCCTAAGCGTTAAATAACAATTCCAAAACTGTTTTAGTTGGTCTTTAAATCGTCGGCCATAAAAGCCTTGTCACATGTTTAATAATAACTCTAAACTAGGGGGGTAGAGGAAAGGAGGACTATCTTTCTAAGGCAGAAAAGCTAAAAAGTGTCCGACAAAAGTAGTTAAATGACAGTTGCAAAACTAGGCATAATGACGCTAGAGTCTAATAGAGGATATGATATGAAGTAAGTAGCAATAAAAGATGAAGTGAAGTTAGTTGAGTTAAATAACTAAGCAATAACTAACTCTCAACTAACCTGACTCCATCTCTTATTGCTAACTTCATATTATACCCCACTGAGACACTAGCGCCAATTATGTCCAGTTTTGGAACTGTTATTTAACTCTTATTTACGGACATTTTTCATGTATGGACATAGTCCTCCCTTCTTCTACCCTCTATACTCTGAACGGACTGTAGTTTGTGCTATTCTGACATTATACAGCGTATTTGAAAAAGACGATTGGCTGGCCCCGTGCCTGAGATGATACCAACAAATTGTTATAACTTCTAAACTATTGCACAGAGAGTAAAAGAGTTTGTATTTTATTTTAGAAAACGTCCTCTTCTATCGTTTTAGAACAAAAAACTAGCAGGTTAATGGCCTAGATTTTTCACAAAGAGCAAATAATTTTAAAAAATCTCCAAAATAAACAATATATTTTTTTAAATTACCTTTTTTTTGTTTTTCTGTTAAAAGAAAATTAAAATATTTTAACTGTGAATTATTGTCCACATATTTAGCTATCAAATGAGACCTTTTTTATGTTCCTAAGACATTTACATGAGTAGTGGTGGTCGAATTAGTATGAGAGCCCGGGTCTTGGTTACCAAAAAATAAAATGGTTGCCATTTCACAAACATGAGAGAAAAATAAAATTTGAGGAGCAATTTGTCGATAAAAAAATCCATATTTTTTACCACTAAAGGCTCCGATATAGGTGTCGGGACACGCTGTATATTCAATTTTACATATTCCATTTTTTTAGGATGGTGTAAGATGAGCGGCGGCTGAGCGTCAGCGGCGATGAGCGCGCCTGAGCCGCTGGTGCTGGAAGCGCTGCAAGGCCATGTCCAGCAGCACGACAAGTGGCCCGGGCCCAGGGCCGTCAAGATATTTGTGGCCTCCGCTTACAAGAGTAAGTATACATATTACCTAGGCCAATTATAATTATTCGCACCCGCTCTATCAAAATATTAGGTTGGGGAAAAAGTTTCTTCGCATTTTATATAAAAATTCAAAAGGTTTTTTTATAAAGTTTATTTACAAGTGACTAAAGTATATAGGTGCCATTTTGTTCGATAACTTTTTGCCATCTTGTTGGTAGGTACATGATCCCATTGCTATAAAATTTTTGGGGCTTCTGATGAAAAAACTGCGACAAGTGGTTTTGGCAGTCCTCTTGTGATGTCAACCTGACACTGCCTAAGGAATTCTGCAGCGACCGAAACAGGTGGAAATCTGAAGGTGCAAGGTCAGGACTATACGGCGGATGCAACACCTCCCAGCCAAACTTCCGTAATTTTTTCTGAGTGGCTAAAGATGTGCGTTATCATGGTGAAAAACCACACCCCTTCTGTTGATTAATTCCGGCCGCTTTCTCTCAACTTCTTGCTTTAATCTCGTCAGTTGTTCGCAGTACAGTTCAGAATTGATGGTCCTGCCTGGCGGTAACAGCTCATAATGAATAATGCCCTTCCAATCCCACCACACACACAGCATCACCTTGTTGCGAGTTAACCCGGGTTTCGCCACAGTCTGTGAAGCCTGACCGGCCTTTGACCACGATCTTTTTCGCACGTTCTTGTCGTACGTGATCCACTTTTCATCACCAGTTATGAGCTTCTTCAAAAATGGTTCGGTTTCATTACGTCGTAATAAAGAATCACAAATGAGTACACGGTTCATTAGGTTTCTTTCAGTGAGCTCATGAGGCACCCAAATATCGAGCTTTTTTGTGTACCCAGCTTTCTTTAAATGCGCCAAAACCGTTTTGTGGTCAATCCCCAGTTCTTCAGCTACATCGTAACTACTAATATGCCGATCTTGCTCCACTTTTTCAAAAATGGCAACAGTTTTGTCCGTAACAGGGCGACCAGAGCGACGTGCATCTTTGATATCAAAATTTCCGGATTGAAAACGCTTAAACCAAATTTGCGCTACTCTCACAGATACTGCATTAGGTCCATAAACATCACAAATTTTTTTCGCGGCTTGTGTTGCATTTTTACCTTTTTGTAATAAAATTTTAAAATGTATCGAAATTCTTCATAAGAATCACTCATTTTAACAATAAGAAAAACAAATGAAAATCTCAAATTTACCTAATTTGAATTTGGAATTGTCTTCTGTAAAATTAAAACTTTTTAATGATACCAAAATCAGCCAGATACAATTGGTATAGCCCAAGATATTTTATGACAAGTTCATACATACTATAATGCGAAAAGACTTTTTCCCCAACCTATTAGTTTGAAATATTATTTTACATTATTTTATTATTCCTTATGGAATAATTTGAAGTGAACACAAATTCTGCAGAAAAAGGACGAAAACCATGAAACAAAAGAAAATAATATCTGTTCTATAATATCTGCGTTTATTTAGAGTGCTGTAGAATAAACCTTTTGCCGACCTAAGGTATGAAGGAAATGGATAGGAAATAGCGAACGGGTTATGGCGGGGATGTGAAAGAGTGACGTTGTTGTTTTTCTATTTCTTGTATAAATTTGTGTTATTTTGGTTCATAATGTATTCCCTAGGAATTTTCAGTAAAGCGTCTACTACTTTACTGAATCGACTGACTTGACTCATTGACTGCACTGACAATTTATATGGAGTTTGACTAGACTTTGGGCTTGACGATTTAGAAAACCGGCTTTGAGAACTTTAACGAAAATTTTATTTTTCCGCCTTTTCAACTTGACACTGGCAATGGTGTTAAAGCCGTATCGCTATATTTATAAAAAATAGCGATCGTATACGACGAACAGTGTACAAGAAAGGATTTCGGTCACCCAGGCCTATGTTCAGTATTTTCTGGCTGAGCCGTCCAGGGCACACAAGTAAAAATGAATAATAGAGGTAAATGTAAGTTTTATTTTCATTTAGTTTATGCAAATGTTCTTTAATATAACAAAGCCAAATGCGAGTTGAACTCGCGCACGAAGGGCTCCCGTACAAATCAAGTATTTTGTATGGGATAAATATTTATTTTATTCTGTTTTTAATAAGGAAGGGTCATTTTGAGAGTCTATGTATGTATGTATGCATTTATATTTGTTCCACCTAGTGCCTAAACTACTGATCCGATTCTATTGAATGAGGTGTCAATAGATTCGTAATCATTTTCGGATTTTTATGGAGTTGCGTGTCTGGTAGCTTTGTTTCAATTGAGGGAATTATATTATAATAATTATGGTAAAACATCCTTACATATCAGCAGCTCCGTGCTGCGCTCCGATTGGCAGCTTAGTTTTAAATAAAGAACACAAATTTTCAGATTTCGCTCCTTTTTGCACGCAACAATTTTTATGTTTTTAATAATAATTTGTGTTTTAAAGTATCTTCTACTATGATATGTATGGATGTTTTACCATAACTATTATAATATAATTCCCTCAATTGAAACAAAGCTACCAGACACGCAACTCCATAAAAATCCGAAAATGATTACGAATCTATTGACACCTCATTCAATAAAATCGGATCAGTAGTTAAGGCACTAGGTGGAACAAATATAAATGCATACATACATACATAGACTCTCAAAATGACCCTTCCTTATTAAAAACAGAATAAAATAAATATTTATCCCATACAAAATACTTGATTTTTACGGGAGCCCTTCGTGCGCGAGTTCAACTCGCATTTGGCTTTGTTATATTATAGAACATTTACATAAACTAAATGAAAATTTAAAACTTACATTTACCTCTATTATTCATTTAGCACTTTATAATTTATAATCACTAGAACTTTGACGACCATTTGGGCTAAATTTAGTTTCCATTCTTCTTTGTTTTCATTGTGATTCTTTCTTTCTGAAAACATGCTAAAAGCTATTTAGTTTAAAATGTTATAATGAAGAAGCTTAGTGATGGATAATCCTAATGTACCTACTATTAAAGATGTGAAACTTTGTGAGGATGGATTTAGGGATAAGTGTTACTTTTTCACGGAAAAACTTCACGATTTTGATGAAATTTGGTATGGTAGTTGTTTAAGCTCTGGATTAGCTAAAACTACAGTGTTCTCGTGAGATACAATCTTTTCCAACGCGTGCGAACCCACGAACATAAACCTAAAAATATACCTTTTTAGTTAAAACTTGCAAAAGAAAAAACTAAGTACTTATATAATAACTTTTTCTAACGTATTTCTTTGGTAGGTTATATTACAGAACAGTCCAGCCTTTAAAGATTTTGAAAACTTTTTGACCAGCTGATTAAAAAGTGGCGACCACAAATCAAAATACTATTAGATATTACAATTTTTTAATCAGATACCCAAAACTATAGTAACGCGGGCGGAGCCGCGGGGAAACTGTAGTAATCAATAATTAGTTATTCATATATAAATATGACAGTATTTACCGTGCCTCCTGCAAATATACAACCCATGCCATTGTAATCCAGATGCAATCACGCTTACGTCTAACCTAATATTTGGTCGCCGTGTCTAATGGTTCCGTAGTAAAATTCCCAATATCCTTTGTCCCAGATTTCCGCGAGGAGAGGCGCCAGGTGCTGGAACTAGTTGGACCGGAGCTGCAGTCCACGTACGATGACCGGTATATCGAGGTAAGATTTATCTCTTGTATATACTAATAAAATAAAGAGGAAAAGTTTGTTTGTTTGTATGCGTTGAAAAGGCTCCGAAACTACTGGGCCGATTTTGATGAAATTTGGCACAGATATAGAGTAGACCACGGGGAAGGATATAAAGTACTTTTTATCGCGAAAAAGTTTCTGCGAAATAAACTGTTGCGCGCACGAAGTTGCGGGCAATATCTAGTGTTTACTAATCAGTAATCACACTATACGGCCGGATACTGAATAATCAAAATTATTAAGAGCCCTCCTATTCACAGGCTGTTACTGTCTCTTCTAGCCGAAATGACAAGGACAGCATGCGACTTGAGCGTCACTTAACTATCTGTTCAGTATTCGGCCGTATGTCTATTCGCGTTAAGATTGTCGTGAGTCATGAGTGTAAATATAAAAATTGATGCGAATAGACTATAAGTCGGATTTACACCGAAGGCAACGACGGCGGCTGTCTCAACTCTCAAACGAAACTATGTTGTGTACTAATAAAGATAAAATTTAAAATTATATGACTATTTTGGGCCCGTAAGGAGTGTGATACTGTTCAAACGTATAATCTCAAATATTGAGGGATGAGTATGTGTTGATCCGTTGGATTTTTCATGTCTTTTCTAAAATATAAAAGAATAATAAGAAAGGCCAAGTAAAGTTATTCTTATATTATTCTAAAAGAACCTACGATATTTACTTTTTACTATAATTGTCCTTTTGAATAAAAAACCCCAAAATCTCCAATAACCGTTCGTTCCCTCTTAACTGCTGGTCTCTTTTCAATGTAAAGGTGAATTCCAGGATATTTTAAGTTTAATCAAATTACTCAATACCTTATAAAGCAAAAAAAGGTCATTGTAATATTCAAAACTTAGAATAACTTAAAAACGTTAAGACCAGCGACACAGAATGCAGTAGTAGTTGGTAGCAAACGAGACCAAAGTAAAATGAAACTCAAGGAAATACTCCTTTGTATTCACATTAGGTACACGACTTTATTACTTCTTATACATTTCATTTTTGAGAAAAATAATTCCACTTAGCTTTTATTCCGTGCACATTACTAATATTTCATTTGCATTGTAAATGTCAGGAGTTTTATTTCCTTTTTAGTGTGTCCGCAAGGAGCACCAAAAATGGAAGGTTTGAAATAGTTTATGAGAAAGAGTTTTTGGAAAAGAGGAAAAAAGTATAATGGACAATTTTATTACTTTTATGAATATAACAACAACTTACAACACATTATCCTAAGTTAATTAAATAAGTCAAATTTAACGGAAATGTAACATTTCATTTAGACGTGTACATTTTCACAAAAGCTTATTTTTTATTATTTTCAATATCAATAATAATGACGACCTACAGAGGTCGTCTTAATGGTTGAGCGCGTCTATGCTCAAGCCGAAGTTCGCGGGTTGAATCCTGCCGTGGAAACAAAAATTTCATGATATTATATTGTATTATTTAAATGTATAATTTAATAATAAAAATCTTAAATATACCTAGAGTTAAAAGTATTAAATATACTTCCCGTTGTCTCCCGTAACACAAGGTCTTCGGCTTCTTAGTACGGAGTCCCATTGAAGTGGTATGAAGCGTCCATAGATATTTTAGTTTTATACCTAAATCTTTTGACGACCTCTGTGGCTCAATGGTTAGCGGGTCAGCGCTTTATCCGGAGGTCGCGGGTTCGAATCCCGCCGAAGGGACAAATAGTTTTTCTGTGTTTCTGGGTATTGGATGTGTATTAAATACATGTAAAGTATAATTTAAATCTTAAATAAGTGTATAGCCTAGTATAACAGTATTATTTTTACGTCCATGGGGCAACCATACGACATTTAAAAACCAACTGTCCCAGGCACTTACAAGTTACAGTAGGTAAGGTAAAAGCACCTATTATTAGGATTTTTTTAAACGTTTAAAAGACATTTTGTATGGTACCCCGTTAACTTCTTTTTATTTATTTTAAAGCGTTGTATTTATTATTATATTTTTTGTCAGGAATACGATTTCCCCTATTACCGAGGAATGCCCTATGACTTTATCTATTACCGCGATATGTGCCTCCTAATACCGAGTGTAGAAAAATAAAATACTATTTTATCCTGATGGTTCTGTATAAAATTAAATATATTAAAATTAAAATAATACATAAGGTAAAAGCACCTATTACCGTGGTAAATCGCCGAATTTGACTTTAGAGTGAAATATTTCGTAATCAAGACGGTTCTCCGCAAATTAGGATTTTTTTAAACGTTTAATAGACATTTTGTATGGTACCCCGTTAACTTATTTTTATTTATTTTAAAGCGTTGTATTTATTATTATATTTTTTTGTCAGGAATACGATTTCCCCTATTACCGAGGCATGCCCTATGACTTTATCTATTACCGCGGTATGCGCCTCCTAATACCGAGTGTAGAAAAATAAAAGACTATTTTATCCTGATGGTTCTGTATAAAATTAAATATATTAAAATTAAAACAATACATAAAACATTAAACAGCGAGACGATTTTCACAATAAAACTGAACAACTTTTCTCAAGCTTGGCCCCACTATAGTATGCCTAAATAGATTCAATATAATATAATTTGTAGTAGTATGACATATGACAATCATGGTGCAATCCACACTTAGTATCTAATTTCTGAATATGAAAAAGAACTAAATAAAATAGTGAGTATTTATTCAATAACGGAACCTTAAATATGAATATTGGTTGCCGTATCACTCGGTGATAGATTTTGTATGAAATCTGTATTACCGAGTACTTTGCACTCGTTAATAGATTCTGGTAGGATCTATTACCGAGGTATGCCGCGGTAATGGGAGTAGAAACAAATGTTTTAAAATGTAATTCCGACTGTTATAATTATACATGTATGATTTTCGGGTATCATTTCGCATAAACAGATTTAAATTTTCATGGAAAATTGTATTTTTAATCACAAGATATGCCGCATTATCAATCTTTTGTCAATTCAATATTGCAAATGTTTTTATGACGTTTTTGACACCCAGTACAAAACCTATACTTTAAGTAGCTGTTGTTTTTCAAAAAATTAATGACTTTTAATGGATTTTGAATACATCGGAAATTGATTTTTTGTTTTTAGAATTCATAAGGACAGGCAGATTTTTCAACTTTTGCTACAACGACAGTTTATTATCATAAATATATATAACAAAATAGAACCCTCAATATATCCATTACCGAGGGTACCCTCGGTATTAGATGCTACTCCCAATTTTAAGCATCTATTACCGCGAATTGTATTTCTCAATGTAACTAAGTATTTATACTAAATTTCACCATGAAAAGTACGAGATAATACTCCCATAAAAACACAAAAACCAGTAAACAATATCCATAGTCAGTTATAAAGTGTATTACTTTTAAATAACGTAACAAAAATGTGTATGCACTTACATGAATTGGCACGTGTTTGTATGCATACAACCTGCTCCTGCGCTGCCGTCGCACAAACTGATTATTTTTGATCCGTTCATAGAGTGATATGCCAACTAGCGCTCATCAGTTCGATGTAAAATACTACAAGTTAAAACATGTCCGAAATAATATTGTGCTAAAGTTATTGCTATTCAATTAAAATACGAAAATACGAATACATCGGTAATTGATGCCAATTTTGCATACCGCGTTAATAGGTGCCTTTACCTTAAAACATTAATGTAATGGATCAATCAATCAAGCCTAAAATGACATTATACAACATGAAATTTTAATCGTTTTGTTCCCGCAGCGAGACGATTTTCACAATAAAACTGAACAACTTTTCTCAAGCTTGGCCCCACTATAGTATGCCTAAATAGATTCAATATAATATAATTTGTAGTAGTATGACATATGACAATCATGGTGCAATCCACACTTAGTATCTAATTTCTGAATATTAAAAAGAACTAAATAAAATAGTGAGTATTTATTCAATAACGGAACCCTAAATATGAATATTGGTTGCCGTATCACTCGGTGATAGATTTTGTATGAAATCTGTATTACCGAGTACTTTGCACTCGTTAATAGATTCTGGTAGGATCTATTACCGAGGTATGCCGCGGTAATGGGAGTAGAAACAAATGTTTTAAAATGTAATTCCGACTGTTATAATTATACATGTATGATTTTCGTGTATCATTTCGCATAAACAGATTTAAATTTTCATGGAAAATTGTAGGTATTTTTAATCACAAGATATGCCGCATTATCAATCTTTTGTCAATTCAATATTGCAAATGTTTTTATGAGGTTTTTGACACCCAGTACAAAACCTATACTTTAAGTAGCTGTTGTTTTTCAAAAAATTAATGACTTTTAATGGATTTTGAATACATCGGAAATTGATTTTTTGTTCTTAGAATTCATAAGGACAGGCAGATTTTTCAACTTTTACTACAACGACAGTTAATTATCATAAATATATATAACAAAATAGAAACCTCAATATATCCATTACCGAGGGTACCCTCAGTATTAGATGCTACTCCCAATTTTAAGCATCTATTACCGCGAATTGTATTTCTCAATGTAACTAAGTATTTACACTAAATTTCACCATGAAAAGTACGAGATAATACTCCCATAAAAACACAAAAACCAGTAAACAATATCCATAGTCAGTTATAAAGTGTATTACTTTTAAATAACGTAACAAAAATGTGTATGTACTTACATGAATTGGCACGTGTTTGTATGCACACAACCTGCTCCTGCGCTGCCGTCGCACAAACTGATTATTTTTGATCCGTTCATAGAGTGATATGCCAACTAGCGCTCATCAGTTCGATGTAAAATACTACAAGTTAAAACATGTCCGAAATAATATTGTGCTAAAGTTATTGCTATTCAATTAAAATACGAAAATACGAATACATCGGTAATTGATATTTTGCATACCGCGTTAATAGGTGCCTTTACCTTACTTCAAGAATGGTTACTTCGCTCGGAGAATACTGTATAAATCATCTATTAACGGATGAAAATGCCTAAGTTCCATTATTATATAACACCATATTATTATATAAATCAGCTTACTCTTACATACTTCAGACCACTCCCGTTGTAATTAAGTATACAATATAGCATAGAAATATGTACCTAACATTCGCAGGAGGTAATACATCAAACACTTACTCTACTCGGGTACTAAGTGCTGGCAATATACCTTAATGGCCACTTCGATAGCACTTACTATATTCATTAGACTAGTAATTTTCACTCAAAGGGTTATAACGAAGTTTCACGCAAGTAATGCGCAGTTCGGTTGAGGTGAGAGGTTAGCTAGTAATTACATTTTTCAGTTTTTTGACAGTTTTATTTTACCTGGAACATCGTATTGAAACGTTCATGGGCAATTAATGGGAGAATAAGTTAATACTTAATGAACCGATTTTAATAATAATAATAATATCTATGGACGCTTCACACCACGTCAGTCCCGTGGTAAGTTTTCGAAGAACTTGTGACGGGTACCAGATAAATATATTTAATACTTTTATACTATACACATATTCGAGTTTTTTATTATATTATACATACTAGCTTTTGCCCGCGACTTCGTCCGCGTGGAACAATACTTTGGAATATCGCTGAAATTTACCCGCGACTTTATTTATGACTAACGAAAGCGGAATCCTATTTTTTTAAACGGAACCCTAAAATAAAAGTAGCCTATGTTAGACCCTATAACATCAGCTATCTGCTAGTGAAAGTCCCGTGAAAATCGGTTCAGCCGTTTCAGAGATTAGTCGGAACAAACAGACAGACAGACCGACTGACAGACAGACAGACGGACAGACAAAAATTAAAAAAAAATGTATTTTATTGTAAGTACCGAATATACTTTCAGATTCATTATGTAAAAAGCTGTTAATTTGATGTTACAAACAGACACTTAAATTGTATTTAACTGTATAGATGTATAGATATTATAATGTATTATATTTTAAGATATTATCAATTTGATGTTTATAAAATAACTAAACTATTTAACTAAACTAAACTAAACTAAACTAAACTAAACTAAACATTAACCCGCACGCGCACCCCGCCTTGGTGACGCCCACTTCGCAACGGGCCGTGCAGCAGAAATCGTACCTAATATTTTAATTTCGCCATAACTTCAAAACCAAACGTCCAATTTTAATCATTCAAGGACCAAATATTATCTACATAAACTGTACTTAGTGATGAAATAATTTATTTTGATAAGGATTAATAACATGAGTAAAATAAACGCGTTTAAATGTAGTCCAAAAAAAATTCAAGATTTCTAAATAAAAAAATGGTTGTTGTGCCTCACTCGACATAGATAGGTATATTGTATCGCGGACTTTTTTGTAGATATTTATAAGATCTACAATTAATTAGAACATTTTATGGTTCTATCTTTTATAGTTTAGGCAGCGTACGCAAAATAAGTAACTTTTCTGGTTGATTTTTTACACCTTGTGTCCGAAAAACCCAAATATCTTACGGAACCCTATTTTTTCCAAAATAAAATTTAGCCTATGTTACTCGTGGATAATGTAGCTTTCGAATGGTGAAAGAATTTTTGAAATCGGTCCAGTACTTTTTGAGCCTATTCATTACAAACAAACAAACAAACAAACATACAAACAAAGTTTTCCTCTTTATAATATTAGTGTAGATATTTAATACCCATCCATGACCCAGGAATACAGAAAATCCTTTTGTTCCTTCGGCGGGATTCGAACCCACGACCCCGGCTTGAGCACCGACACGCTCAACCATTGAGGGACAGAGGTCATCTTGAAAGATTTAATTCTGTTATCTATGGAAATTATTACTATTTTTATTTGTAGGTAGGTAGGTATGTATTAAAAACTAGCATTAGCCCGCAGCTTCGCCCGCGCCATAAACGATATATTTAAAATAATTTAAAACTTTAATCAACTATTTTCTAGGGGCTAAATTTTACACAGCGCTGAAATACATTATTTTTTCGTACACAATGCATACAAAATATCATGCAAATATTTCCAAGGAATAAAAAGTTCCATACTAACTTTTATCCCATATTTTACCCCCTTGAAACTTGAATTTTGAAAAATCCTTCCTTAATCCACTAAAACCTACGTCATACGAGAAATACGTTTGCAACATTTCAAATTTCTAGCCTTAAAGGTTTGGCTTAAAGGTTTGATACATCAGTCAAACAGCTTTGCCTTTTATCTACACTAATATTATAAAGAGGAAAACTTTGTTTGTATGTTTATTTGTTTGTTTGTTTGTTTGTTTGTTTGTTTGTTTGTTTGTTTGTTTGTAATGAATAGGCTCAAAAAGTACTGGACCGATTTCAAAAATTCTTTCACCATTCGAAAGCTACATTATCCACGAGTAACATAGGCTATATTTTATTTTGGAAAAAAATAGGGTTCCGTAAAATATTTGGGTTTTTCGGACACAAGGTGTAAAAAATCAACCAGAAAAGTTACTTATTTTGCGTACGCTGCCTAAACTATAAAAGATAGAACCATAAAATGTTCTAATTAATTGTAGATCTTATAAATATCTACAAAAAAGTCCGCGACACACTATACCTATCTATGTCGAGTGAGGCACAACAACCATTTTTTTATTTAGACATCTTGAATTTTTTTTGGACTACATTTAAACGCGTTTATTTTACTCATGCTATTAATCCTTATCAAAATAAATTATTTCATCACTAAGTACAGTTTATGTAGATAATATTTGGTCTTTGAATGATTGAAATTTGACGTGTGGTTTTGAAGTTATGGCGAAATTAAAATATTACGATTTCTGCTGCACGGCCCGTTGCGAAGTGGGCGTCACCAATGCGGGGGTGCGCGTGCGGAGGGAGTTTAGATCTATGGTATTTCATACGATAAAAGTATACCCACCTACTTATTTCATTGAGTTTTAGTAGGTACCTATATTAATTTGTTTCTGTTTGTTTTGACTAGATTTCGCCCGTTTTGTTAGAGGTTTAAAGACATTCTGTAGTATTAGTATCAGTATTGTACCCGTGCGAAGCTGGGGCGGGTCGCTAGTATAATATATAGATAGATATAGAGAGATTAACCTTTATAATGTTAAAGACCTGAAGATTGAGTAGAGACATAGTAAAAAAATTAGCCAAATTTAAAAGGGGAATAGTTTAGAAAATAAGTTTTCTTTCATACTTTTTGTGTATTTTTACTTTGGAGGTCGGTTTAATTTTTTATTTTAAGATAATCATGATTATAATTTACATATACTTTGTTTGCATTTGTTATAGAAGCTTTATAACAATTCGTTTGATAGAACTATTCAAATAAAGCCCACCTGCATGTTTACACACTGCAGTTAGGTATTGGAATATCAAATATAATTTACATTTCTCATGACATTTAGAAATTCTATTTTATTGGTAAACATGCAGACTATCACGGGGAAACTATTCATGCATAATGAAACAGCTGTTTTAACATAATATATAATAAACTGTTTTCATAAAGTCGCCCTTATACACGTTAAATAAACAAGTTATGACGTGTTTATTTATGCGCTTAGTGTAAAATTTTTAGTTTATTAATAGTTGTATTTTAGTAAATTATTGGATTTGCCTGCTTTCGGGGTAGCTGAAGTGTTAAAATTCTGTACTTGACCTTTGCAATTTGCAAAATACTACCAATTAAACTTGTCGAGCTTTTACTATGATTTATGTAGCACGTCGGCTATTATTTCACGTTGGTATTTAATCTATAATATAAAAAGAAATATCACTGAATGTGTTGCTAAGCGCAAATCTCGAGAACAACTGAACCGACTTCGCTTATTCTTTTTTGAGAATATTCCTTGAAGTACGAGGATGATTCTTACGAATTGCCTGAAAAAGTCTAAAAACAATCTGTATATATTAAAGAAAGTTGTGTTAGTTACACTATTTATAACTCAAGAACGGCTGAATCGATTTGGCTAAAAATTGGTGGGGAGGTAGCTTAGAACCAAGAGATGGACATAAGATACTTTTTTAAATCCCGTTCCAGAGGGACGTGACATAAAACGTAATATTATGTATATAAAAATGGATTACAATTCCAATGTTTCGCTAAAACTCGATAACGACTTTGACTCGAGAACCTTGGACCGATTAGACTAATTTTGGTCTTGAAATAATTGTGGAAGTTCAGGGAAGGCTTAAACGGTGATAAATATTGATAAGGTGTAGGTTGTAGGAGTAGGTGTAGGACTAGCACGTAGGTTGCATCGCAGGTGTAGTTAGTTATTTATTCATTCCAGTTCATAATATTTAAGACAGAACATGTGTCGGGACAGCTAGTATTATATAATATAAAATTGTCACAGTGTTTACTAGATAACTCCTCCGAAATAGTTTCACCAATTTAAATACATTTTTCAGGTGTATTTAGTAGGCATGAAAATAAGTTGTAAGCTATTTTTAACACGCTTTTATTAGGTCGACCTGTATGTAACTATGTAATGGAATCTTAGGTAACTAATTTAACCTTTTTCCAAGGATCGCAACGTCATGAAAATTGGCAGCTGTGTGTATTTCTGATGACGATACAATAATATGGTACCTACTGTCACACTGATTTGATAATGGAGCCGGAAGATATGAACTAGAACTTCATGACGGAATATCGTATCATAGCCGTGTTTGGACTTGTTAGAAAGGTCTTGTAATAAACTTTGACCACGATTAAGTTTCAATGTCTGATGATGAAGCCGGCTAACAGGAACTGGCATTCCATGATGGGATATCGTATCATAGTCGTGTTTACACTTGCGAGAAAGGTCACGTAATGGACTTTAAACACGTTTTACAATTAAATATTATAATAATTAAAGCACATAGTTTACACTTCAGCCCAGAAATAGAGACAACTTGAACGATTCATAATTTATTTTTGGTTTTTACGTGCATTTACAAAATCGTATATTTCTACCCCCTTACTAAAAACGCTGTATAAGCTTTGAATAATTATACAGTGTTTTGTTCCCGTCACACAAGTGACATTTTTAATTCGATAGAAGAAGACAAACCGTATTTTTCTACCCCCTTACTAATAACACCGTATAAGCTTTGAATAGTTATACAGTGTTTTGTTCCCATCACACAAGTGAGTTGTTATAAATACTGTAGCTATAGGGATACGTAGCAGATGTAGGTAGTTGTAGATGTACGTAGTATGTGTAGTTTGTAGGTGTAGGAGTAGGTTGTAGGTGTAGTTGTTAGTGTAAAAACTGTAGATGTATGGAGGTAGTTATTTATTCCAGTTCATAGGTAAAACAGAAAAACGTCAGCTGTTGGGCACAGCTAGTATTATTATCTGTTATTATAAAGATTTACGACTACCGAGCACTTACTGTAGATATTATAAGTAGGTTAATGCAACAAACAGAAATAATAAACTACACAATGAATTATATTACTTATAGGCTAGCCTCACACGTGCAATATTATTGACAGAATAAATTTGTCAATACTAGTCAACACACACAAAAACGGCAATATGGCCCGCACACAAGGAATATTATTGTCAATATGAGCATTAAATATTGCCAATAATATGGTGTGTGTGCGGCTAGCGCCGCTAGCCATTAGGAACGTAGGCTACAATAACGAAACATTTGTATAATTAGTGTGTTTTAGTAATTAAAAAATGCCGTCTTCAAAACTTGTTTGTTAGGTTTACAGTGAGCATAAAGTTCAAATTTATCGATAAAATCGATTGAAATTTGACCCTTAGTAATTATAAATTCCCAAACTACAAGTTAAACTTGTAAATTAATTAGAAAACTAGGTGTCTTATTAATTGGGTGTATTTTGAGAGCGATTAACGCGATCGCTTTCACAAAAGGTTCCCGCAACAATGGAAATATGAGTCTGTTTAGATTATCTTTTTTAGACAGAAAATAAGTCAGATAATTTAAATACATTTTAATTTTAATACAATGGGTTCCTTTCTCTTATTTGTATACTTTTTATGATTACAATTTTCAAACATTTTTGCTATGATTGAACGAAAATTACTGTACAAATCCTTATATGTTGTTTGGGTCATTTTTGTTAAAATAAAATAATTTAAATCATAAAATATATTTTTTAAATTATCTTCATACATTTTCAACTGCTGTGACTCGTCCATCATTTTTTTGTATAACCAACGTGCTCTCCAACAATCTCACTTTTGATGACTGTATTTCGTCAACGGTTGATCGTAGACATGCCATTGTACAAGCGATATATTCTGGCTTATTATGTACTTTTCGAAAAGCCAATAAAAACTATGCATGTTCCCCCATTTGTAAAGAATAAGTTACAACTTACACTTCAAGAGACCTAGTTACTCTAGTTTGTAAGTTCAACTTAAATAATTGAGCGCTGCGCAACAATGTTGTAACTTTAAAAATGTAGAGTCGGTACGTTGATAAGTTTTGTATTAGTTCTCAAACATATTTTTCGGGATTTAATACCAAGATGTCTGGGTATTAAGGTACCAGTTCCAACTGGTCCCACCATAGTAGGTACTAATAATTATGAAAAAGAGGATGGCAAGAACACCTATTATTCTATTTTTAAGGTTCAGTCCATTTTCATCGCTATAGCATGGTAATGAGGTTAATTTCTTATTGGTTGCTTCACTTCTCAAGTAATTCCTTCCTTATATTACTTGAAAGAAGTATGGTCTATGGACTGATGGGGCGTCACCGGTATTGCTTGTAAATAAAATGAAGCCATTTCTATTTCATTCTAATTAGTTCTTTAGGTAGGTACCACTATGTCAATTTCCGTCCATGTTTACTAAAAAAACGCTTTTATTCCGGTCCTGGTCTGCTGACCTTTTCTATTATGACTTCATTTCGACGAAAAAAAAGAACATTTTCAAGTAAGTACTATTTACTTGAAAATATTCTTTCAAGTAGGTACAAGTTTCAGGTTCAAGTGAAATTATACTAAATAGATCAATCTGATGGTAAAGAAATACAACTCACACCAAATTAACGAGCAATTTAGAAATATTCTAAATTGAATCGATAATACAAATTGACCTCATCTGCCATATAATCTGTCCCAGTTTGTAACAATTGATTTTTCAAAAGTTTTGATTGGCCGACCTACAGAATACAGATCAAGCTTGCAATTGAATTTCACAATTTGATTGATTTCCAATCCGTATCGCGAACTCTTGGACAAGCAAAGCAATTTTCATTCAAAATTTTAATGACGTTAAATAACACTCCCGCTGTTTTTGGCTGATGAATGAAAAACTACCACTACAAAGAAGTAAGTAACTCCTCTGGTGTTAATCTGGTAATTTCTAAGCATGAACCTTTTTACTAATAAAAATATTTAAATTACGGACAACTTATACAACCTCAAAGTCCTCGAAGTTCAGGGAAGGTTTAAACGGTGAGAAGTATTGAAAAAGTTGTAGGTGTAGGACTAGCATGTAGGTTGCATTATAGGTGTAGTTATTTATTCATTCCAGTTCATATTTAACAACAACAAGAACAACGTGTGTCGGGACAACTAGTAAATATTATAATTTGTAAAACTGGGGAAGTGATTTTCACACAGACGTGCACTCAACATGCCTCGTCTATAAACTGAAAAAAACTGTACACACATAAAAAGGGTACTTTTGCAGTTTTTGGTCCATTTTGACATTTGAGGTATGGTAAAATCAAAGTAGCGTTACTTATTCTTGTATGAAAATTTGTTCAGTCGAATGTACGTCATAGGCTCATAGGCTATCTTTAGTATTGAAAAATTTGGATTGTCGCAGAAAATCTGGCTATTTTTTTAAGTTTTTGAACTTAAAAAATAGCCAGATTTCTCTTTTAATAATCAATTTATGGAAAAGATGAAATCATAGGGACATGCTACTAGTATCCATAGATATCCAGGAAACAAATTATTACTCTACCGACAGGTGGCCCTGGTGTTTCCTCTTAACCCCCAAAGATGACCGTTCTGCTCCGGCCTTATATTGTAAAATAATAGTGTGTTTGTTCCAGTTTGAGTTCGTGGACATGCACTATGGCACGGACGGGGGGGACGAGGCCAACCCCGCGCTCCTGCGGTACCATCTGGATGAAATACGGTGCTGCAATCACACGTCTAAAGCGGGGTACTTCTTGGTTGGTATATTTTTCAGGAGATAGGTTTTAAATTAGGTTATTTTTATCGAATTATTTGAGTGACAATGACTGTAGTTAAGCACATAATACAGTATGTTATTTATTATTAGTCACATAGTCACATTGTCATAAAGAACAAAACCTTATTCTGGTGCCAGCACCATCTGAAATAAATAATATTATCTTTATTCTAAGCATGGACGTAGAAAAAAAGGCGATCGGAAGGTGAGCTAAGCATTGAAGCACAACAATGGCGGCGACTTACGTTTGTGTAAGATTACGGATAATTACCATTGGCGTACTGGCGGCCGATCGTCTTACTTTGCTGTGAATGTGTGCGTGCGGGCTGCGGCACGTGTCGCTACGATACGGCCGGCTTACTTTGATTGCTTCACTATTCATATTACTGAAGCGGTGTCTGCCTTTTTTTCTACGTCTGTAATTCTAAGTAACAGAATGTCTATATTTTAGTTCATTGATAGCATATTACTAGTACCTACACTTTCCTTTACGTTTTACATTTGCGATTCATGTTTGTTGTGATATTGTGCTGAAGTTTTTTATCTTCATACCGAAACATCTCATTATAACGTAAATGTTGTTTCCGTAACAGAACGAATACTGGCGACGGGCGTTCATCAGAAACGAAAATAAAACAAAACTCCGCGATAAAAGTTTATCTTTCATCCATTACGGTGGAGTGTATAGACGAAATTTCACCCCTCAAATATGACAAACGTGGGGTATAAAATGTTTAGTTATAGCAATAATTTAGTTATAGCAATAATAGCAGCGTATCTCACATAATACCCCTTACTAATGGTGGCTCAAAGAAATAAAATCAATGTTTATTTAAAAAGTACATATAATGTCCCGCTTTATATTGTAAAACCGCCCGTAAAATTGTAAAAACCGTTAGATTGTAATACTACTAGAGATATTATAATATGCTGACAGATTGTCAAATACAAATTTCTCCATACAATTGTACGCATTATTTTTCGTTATATTGTAATATTTACGTGCCGATTGGTTATACGGTATGTGCCCCGCGCCACCATATTTGTTTGCTTTTTCATAATAATAATTATAACGAAAAATAATGCGTACAATTGTATGGAAAAATTTGTATTTGACAATCTGTCAGTTTATTATAATATATCTAGTAATATTACGATCTAATGGTTTTTACAATTTTACGGTGACATAATATCCAGAGATAAATAACAAACACTGTATGTACTGGTTAAGTGAATATGCACCTTGGTGATGCAGTACAGACGTACTTTTTCTAAAAAAAAATGTAAATTTCCTCCTAACAAAATCCTAAATGGGAAATACATAAGCTTAAACATACTACCTTAACCAGAAAATCCTTGTAGCAAGCTTAGCGAGCAACACACGTAGCTATACTACATATAAATCAAAGCCCTGATTAGACAGAGGAATTCTGCGGTGAAATATACGTAAAATGCCAGGGTATGTACGTAACGCAATTAACTCTAACGATATCGCCCTGAATTTCAACTGTTCCTCTTTGTACGACTCAAAGAATGTCAGACAAGAATTCACCGTAATATCTTCAAAGCGATGCAACTCATACCAACGACAAAATTATACAGATGTTTACTAATAGGTTTTGGTAGATAAACGTAGTGATTATTTTGGAGTGAAAAGTTTTGTTTTGCCTGCAGCTTTACTCCCATTTAAATTGTGTCTATATAAATATTTAAACCTTATTTCATAAAGCGGCGTTTATTAAATCCTTTCTTAGTTAATTCGTGTAATAAATTCGTGTAATATAGATAGAACCAGTAGACCAAAGACCAGACTATATTGATAGACCAGTCAGTGAGGGTCTTAATTTTTTTTTATTACACGAATTATGACATTCAGAAGCTTCACTGTATGAATTTTTTGCAGTGTTTCATCGGCGGGAACCCGTCACACTACCACCCAGTTCTGCCATTCACGATAGACGCGGAGAGATTTGAGCAGCTGGTGAAGAACGAAAGTGCCCAATCCGCGCTTATAAAGGCCTGCTACAAACTGGGTGATAGCGCCTACCACTTGGAGGGAGATGATAAGTGGTGAGTACCATTTTCTATCATTTACATTGAAAATATGTTATTGATTGTACTGTAGGTTCTTTGGTGGAAATTCATGTTTCACAGTAATAATACACAATACTTCTTGCACTATTTCCACTTTAATAAGTATTTTACATTAATTTTAATATATCACACGACTGGTTTCGACACCTGATGATGACGTTGTCGAAACCGGTCGTGTGATATATTAAAATTAATGTAAAATACTTATTAAAGTGGAAGTAGTGCAAGAAGTATTGTGTATTATTTACATTGAAGGATATATTCATCCTTTCATATACATTATCTTAGATTATATAAATAATAGCTAATATAATATTATCTGATCATATTATAATCAGAATCTCGGAAACTGTTTCATGAAATTAAGTAGGTATACAGTGGGTTTTGGAGGGTGAAAACTCGGTCTGGCTAGGTGTTAACCTTGGAAACCGTGCATTTTTAAGTTATTATAATATATATTATATTTTAGATAATGTGTTGTATGTTAGAAAAAATTTAAATATGTTCAATACGAAAAGTAATAATCATTGCATGAACACTAGAAATAAACACAAATTAGACATTCCGGTGATCAGACTAAGTAAAGTTAGTAAATATTTTAAAGGTCAATGTTTACCTACGCCTATACAATAGGATCCCAGAAAACGTTCAAAGGCTGTCTATTAATAAATTTAAAAAAGTAGTTAAAGAACGTTTGTGTGCTAAAGGTTATTATAGGGTCAGTGATTTTATTGACGATCGCACACCTTGGGAATAGGATGGCTAACCTGCAAAGCTGCTTCTATGTACTATTGTACTCTTGTAATGTAGTTTTAGTCATAACATTGTTATAAACCTTTCTTACTCTAACCCCCTTACTAATAATGGCTGTATAATCTTTGAATAGTTATACCATGGTTATACAGTGTTTTGTCTCCTTCTATCGAATTAAAAATGTCACTTGTGTGACGTGAACAAAACACTGTATAACTATTCAAAGCTTATACAGCGTTTATTAGTAAGGGGGTAAAAGTACAATTTTCCATCTTTTTGGTAAAAGATGGCCCCGCGCGAGTTTCTTACGCCGGTTCTTCTCACCGGGTTAGTTCCCGAACCCGGTGGTAGGCATCATGTATATCGACGTTCAAAAAGAGTATGATAGTACGAACTTTGAATAAAAAAAAAATGATTTTGATTTTGATTTGTTCTTTCGTCATGCAACAATATTTCAAGAATTTCGACTCTAATTGTCATTTCGAATGTTTCAACTTTAATTATCAAACTCCTTAGAAATTAAGTACCTACATAATTTTGACTATAAATTAATACATTTTTCAAAGATTTTTATCAGATCAGAAGGCACAAGTTTCACGTTTCACTAGCAAAAGTTGCATTGTATCTAGCCCGTCCAACTTTAGTCAAAAAGTTTTTCAATTATTCACTTTTGCGAACACGAATGAACTGAAATGAATTTGAAAATGAATTTTAAATGTAAATACATCTTATAAAAGAAATTGAAAATAGAAGTATTATTAGCCTAGTAATATTTTCTTTAAAATAATAATTTATAAAAATAAAAACGAACAGAATTATCTTTTGCAGAGACTTTCTTTACATTCATTTACTATTTATTAAGTAAAAGTTTTTGAGTATGGACCTATGTGTGGATGTATGGATATTAGTCTTTACTATTACAAATGTGAAAGTTTTTGAGTATGGATAGATGTTTGTTACTCTTTCACGCAAAAACTACTGAATGATGTTGATGAAATATGGTATGGTAGCAGTTTAAGCTCTGGATTAACACATAGGATACTTTTTATACCGAAAATACCCGTACCGTGTTCCCGTGGGATTCTATATTTATGAGTGCGCAGCCGTGAAGAGAAGCTAGTAAGAGAAAAAGTTTCAGATTCTCCATAGTTCCCTTTATTACAATCTATCTTAATAAAAAACTTATTAGTTATAATAATATTGACCCTATGTGTTCGTTCCTAAAAGTTATTGAGAGTCAAAATACTTTTTGGTCAAAAAGGGCATTTATCCGAATAGCTAACACTGTAATAGTTATAGATCACAAAATGACTTACAAAAATGTATGTTATTATTTTTGGCTTTTTAATGACGTCACAACTTATAGTACATACCTAATACAACACTGTTCTTTATTAATCTCAGTTGTGTTGTGACCCACATGACAGATTTGGGTAGTTAGTCACCCCTTCATAACTAATTACACTGCCACATTACGTAACGAACCCCCAGAGATTTGGTGCCATTTTAATGTCCTTCGGGTTTCCTAATTTATTTTGTTAGTTATTGCTGTCAGGGGCCTTAGATGTGTATGTTCGATTAAGGATAACGAACTTCTGCAAGAATTAAATGTATGGGAGTTATCACTCGATTTAGCGCGAGTTAATGTCAATTCCACATATTTTTTTTTTCATATTTCATGTTTGTATATTAAGAAGTTATCTCGAAATAATGAAGTTACCTCGATTTTCGCCCATTTTTATGGTTCCGTACCTCGAAAGGAAAAAACGGAAACCTTATAGGATCACTTTGTTGTCTGTCCGAATGTCTATCAAGACCCTTTTTCTCAGGAACGCGTGGAGGTTTCAAACTGGAATTTATATCAAATACTAGTTTACGATCTCTTGGAGCTTCTTAGCCAACGCAATCAAAAGATACAGCCGTTTATGTCGCAAATTTCCGCAAATTTTCGACACTCGCAAGGGAATCAAAACCTACAGGGTACTTCCCTTGAACTCAGAATCAACTTCAACATCAACTTTGAATGACTCGATTGTCCTGATGGATGAACATTTACTTATTACCTACAGGTTTACGGAACCGTCGGTGCGCGAATCCGACTCGCACTTGGCCGATTTTTTTCATTTTTTTTTATGTTACTATTCATAAATTAAAAAAACCATACCTACTTATTAATCTAAATATATTTTATACAGACATATCATAACTAATTCAATATATAAAGTTCTAAAAGCTCATATTGTATTCACAAAACTTTAAAACATTTTCATTCAATTTTGACCCTTTAGGGTTCATGTTTTGTTACAACTCCATATTAATAATAACTCACGACCTCCCCATATTTATATTACGCTGCGAGCTGTTATTTGAAATTCAAACATTTATAGAGAACGTAAATTGCTTTATCGCAAAGCTCCGACCATTTAAAAATTGAAGTGATTTTGTATTTCTCTTATTGTTTTATTTGTTTTTCTACCTGTTGCTTCATCGATATTAGGGGAGCGAGGGGCTTATTGTAACAGTTTTCATGAAATCTAATATATATTGAAATCTATTGATTAAATTGCTACTAAATAAATATAGATGGATGCTGTAACTCTTCCTCTATCAAATCGAGTAAAAATAAGACCATAACTATTGGTCATTATTTTACAATCAATTATTTTCCAGAAGAAGTGCGGTGTTACAACTTACCTCGTTCTTGGGGCAAGTTGTAACGTCTACCGGGGCAAGTAGTAACGCCGAAAACAACCGCAATTATACCTCTAATCATTTATTTTTTGTTTATTTTTAACAAAATTGACATCTTTCTAAAGTATGTATTATGAAATTCTTATCAAAAATCAACTTAAATGCACTTTTTAAGTAATCAACACCTAAAAATTCAGTAATGAACAGTTTTATTTAGTTAAACACTACTTATAATCGTCATGACACTTTTAAATCACAGTAAGTAATTAAATTACTTATCTCTAAGGTATGCTTCGTAATTATCTCTTTTTAATATATATCTAAACAAAGTATTGTACTAATATAAGAATCAACATTTGGTGGGTTTCATTATAATTAAATTAGGTCTTCATCTGAGCTACAATTAATACAAATAAAATATATAGTCTCTCCTGTAACACATCCTACATGTGCCCACATCATGGGTAGAGTGTCATTACAAATGATGACACTCTACCCAGTCTTCTATATTTGAAGCTTCACCACATACCAGACAATACCACTCTTCTGATTCAGATTCTAAATTTGATCATAAAATCTTTTTATAGCTCTGTCCACTCCGGTTTTTTTTTTTTTTTTGATTTACCTTTTGCCCGCACTGACTTTCTTTTATACGCTCTCATTCTAGAAGATAGGAAAAAAAGGTATCTACACCATAACTTGGGGCATGTTGTAACACGTTACAACTAGCCCCGAGATTTTGTTACAACTAACCCCATGGTATGATTTTTAACATTTTTTAATATAACTATTTAAACAATTTAGCAATCTTAAAAACTGTTACACTTTATCAGAGATAGATAAATTTAAATGTAAATTAGATATAGAAAGTTTGATTAGAGTCAATAATAATAACGCAAACCAACATTTTACGACAGTACAATTTTATATTACCTGGCAAAAATGAAGCGCGTACACACTTCGGCTAACTGCGTCAGCGGGCGGGACACTGGCTATGATAACATGATGCGGCACGGTTTATAGGTCAAATCGAGTCAAAGAATTACGTTAATAAAGTTTAAGATCATAGTGAAAAGAGCCTGTTACTACTTACCTCTGCTACAACAAGCCCCTCGCTCCCCTACTCTTAGAATTGCAATTATACATCTACTAGCTTTTGCCCGCGGCTCCGCATGCGTAAATACAGTATCCCACGGGAATACTGTACTTTATGTAGCCTATGTTTTAATAGAGATCCTAAACTACTACCATACCAAATTTCATCTAAAATTTTTCCAAGAATACACTAAGCCTGTGTGTAAAACTCGAACGACCTTTTTATAACTCCATCAACCAACAGGTACAGCGATTTACTGGAGCGCGAAGAGCAGCGAAAGCGGCTTACAGGGGCGCAGAAAGCGTTTAACAACTTAGCGCTTGAAGCGCTGGAGAGGGGAAGCGACGTGGCCGACTTGCTACGGAGCGCAGTGGAGATACAGTGTGAATTAGCTTTAGGTAAGGATTAAGTAAGCTTACTACTAATTGCACTGGATAGAACTCGGGTAAGCGGACGCGTGGGGTAAATAAAATTTACTCTGGCGAGCGGGGTAGCCATTTAAGTCAGTCAGCCATTTAAGAGCGGGGTAGGTTAGGTTAGGTTAGGTTAGCATATTAGTTTTAGTTCATATCACTGATTTAATCAAGGTCATATTTATTTGTCACTAACATATTATCAAGAGCATAGACGTATATGTATATGTGCCATTATTTTTTCAAATTACTGTGACGTCACGAGAGCGATTTAGTGGTAATAACTCCCTGTCCCCGAGTAAATGCTACAAAGGCCGTAGCCGCCCTGTTGCGTTTTTTTACTTTTTAGTTAACGTTTGACGTTTGGCACCCAGAATCAAATTATGTGTTCTGTGCCCAGAATATTCGAGAGGAAATGGCGCTGAAGGAAGCGAATGTCACTTCTCCTTACACGGGAAGTTACACGTGAAGCACATACACTTGCGTACTCTAGTCAATAGATATCTGTGGTATAACGAGGCCAAAAAAGTAATGTTTAATCAAAAATTTAAGTGCCCTTCTGTGTGTAAAAATAATATTAATTGTTACCATGGGCGTAGCCACGGGGGGGGGTTTAGGGGGTTCAAACCCCCCCCCCCCCCCCGAAATGGGCCGGCTGGTCCATGTGGATAACCCATATACAGAGGCGTATTTAGAAATTTTGCGCCCGAGGCAAAGAATATATATTACTAACGTATTGCCCGAGGCCAATTAAAATATTTTGCCGCCCCGATAACCCTATCTGAAAGATGATTTTTTAAAGTTATTTAAAAAAAATCAACAGCCTAAAACAGAACTTTAATGCTAACTTTATCTATATGTATGTGTTTATCTTAAATGCGTTCAAACTGAGAAAGCGAGCGAATGTTTTTACGCTTTAACCTGTAAAAATCTTTTATACTTTTTATACTTTTAAAGCCCTGAAAGAATGTTGTACTTTAAAAAAACAATAAAATCAATAGCCTAAAGCAGGGTTCCCGAACCTATGGCACGCGTGCCATCGAATCCTCGAACGTATAGCATGCGACACAATATTTTAGGCAGGTCACTGATCACAAAATTTTGTAATTATGTACTACGAAAAAAGTGTGTAATAGGTATTAGGTATATGACAAACCTAACATATTAAGTTATTTGTCATCTATTTTGCAACATCAGAAATGACACTAATTTTACTTCAATTTAAATTATAAAATTATCCTATTTTCACTTCAAATTTTAAACCCTAAAACCCTCACAGGGTTTTAGGGTTTAAAATTTGAAGTGAAAACAGATTTAACCTAGTAAATAGGTAATTCAAATTTTGCTCGCTCGCTTCGCTCGCTCGCGTTTAACATAAGGAACATATTATATTATTTAGTAGCGATGTTCTGTTTTAGCCAGTTCATTTTATGATATTTTTTCGAAGTTCACCATTATTCAGTGTTTAAGTTTAACGATTGAAAAGATTTTAACCTATAGAATGGGAAAACAATTTTGCTCGCTCGCTTCGCTCACTCGTGTTTAGCATACAGAACATATTACTATAAAATTTAGTACCGACGTTCAAAATAAACCCTGAAACAGGTAAAAACGAAAAAAAAGAAACTGGGCGCCCATTATTCTACGCGCCTAATAGGTATACATTATAATATAAAATAATACTATTTCCACAGTCTTGTAGGGTTTAAAGTTTGAACAGATTTAGCCTGTTAAATAGGAAAAAATTTGCTCGCTCGCTTCGCTCGCTCGCGATTAACATAAAGGGCATTATATTATTTATTACCGATGTTCTGTTTTAGCCGGTTGATTTTATGGTATTTTTCCGAAGTTTACCGTTATTCAGTGTTAATATTTTAGTTAAACATTTGAACAGATTTGAACGTTTGAACCTATAAAATAGGAAAAAAAATTTGCTCGTTCGCTTCGCTCGCTCGTTTTTGGCTTAAAAAACGTATTATAAAAGTTAGTACTGACGTTTAGTTTTAGACTATATATACCTATTTCTATTTTTTCGAATTACACAGTCTCTTAGGGTTTAAAGCTTAAACAAGTAAACACGAAAAAAATATATTCTAATGTGCCCAGGGCCTCTAATAAGTTAAAGACGGCCCTGGTTATTTATTGTACTTGTAGTCGTTTTATTTTCTTGGACCCCCCCCGAAACTAAAACCTGGCTACGCCCATGATTGTTACAAACTAAGTACATAAGGTATTTCATAATCATTTCAAAATTAAAGCCTGTTATCATAGGTTACGGAAGCCATTACAGGCCTTAGTTCGATCGCTTGCACCATAGTTCGATCGATTTTCAATAGATAGCGTCACTATTACCTTGTGTGAAGAAAAATTCGGTTAAATATAATATACAAGTACAGTAGCATGTCGTCTAAATATGTACGAATAACAGATAACATCCAATTTAAGCCCGAATATCCTTATTTTCAATTACTTAGTATTCTACAATTTTAGAACCTGATATTTATTACTAATAGTTGACTGAAATGGTACAACAGCCTTCTATTTTGGTCGAAATGAAGTGAATATTAAAGCCTTTTAAATAAGTTAAAAAGCTTGCCTTTATTAACTAGAGCAGTTTTCATGTTTAAATTATATTTTCTACAAACTTGGGCTAGGCTAAGCATAAAGCTTAATAACTTGATTAATAATTTTATAATGTTTAATCAACTTATTACTGAACTGTCTTTAAAAGCGTGTAACAATATTATATATGAGTCAGTAATTACTTAAATTGGAATTTGAATAATAATAATGTTATGAGTGAGTTATTGGAAAAACTTCGCTATAAAGTTACTTCGGCTGTGTTAAATATCTCTCAGGGAATAGTGTTACTAGCAGTACAAGTTTTAAAGTATACAGTTGAAATCGAAGGAAAACTTGCTGTAAAATAGAACCGTTAAGTAGGTTTTAGGTTTTTGTATCTAGTTATTTTATTTTAAACTAATTTTGTTTTCATTTAGTTTAGCAATATTTTTATCAGTAACAAATAGTATTAGTCAGTCTTACTCAGTTAAATATTTTATGTATAAAATACCAGCTTATCAATGCTACAATATCATGTAAACATACTATAGTTATTACTTATTACTATTTATTATTTAAATCAGAGATTATATAATAATATTATTATCCATAAGCATGTTCATAATTTATAACAACAATATACATTTTTTATCTTTAAAAATCTGCTTGTAACTATGCTTACATCGTAAAACAATATTTACAAGATTTTTATACCGTATTTTAAGAATAATAATAAGCTTACGGTTACATCAAACGTAAAATACTTGTTACATTTTGCTGTAGATATAAATAACGATTTTATTATAATACATAGATTGTACCATCATCAGAATGCATAAATTATTTTGAATATGATTTTATTTGTTGTTGTTACAGGTTTACTCAAAAATGGAAAACATCCAGAAGGAATGATGGCAGTTTTCAAAGACATTCCGGAATCAAAATCAGACGACAAATTATTATCACTTACAATCGAAAGATTAAAAAAGTTGCAAAAGGAACTAGAAGATAACCTACCTTCTACACATGTAATAAGAGTAGGGTAAGTCATAGGTACCTCTATTGGGGAATACTTAGCTGGATGGATGGATATGTGTAAACAAGATTCAAATAATAATTAATAGAAATGTCTTACTAGTCCCATAGACGTATGTAATGTTGAGACAAAGTGTCTCCAGTTAATTGGACGCACTTTGAGATTTTTGGGGCCATTTCGACATTTGATGTATGGTGAAAACAAGATGGCGTATCTTGTGTATGAAGATTTGTTCTGTCAAATCTTTAGTTTTGAAATATTTGACTAGCCCCCAAACTACTAAAAATATTTACAGAACCGTGAGGCTAGCACGAATAATTTACAAATGTGTATCCGAAACGTTTTCGAAAGTGAATATAACAGCGCCTATACAATCGACATTCGATACCGTTACGAGTTGTCTTACACCTCTGATTAGCTATTCAGACTTTAATCTCAGAGCTATTTAATGATGTTGTCTTTATCTAAAACGTTGGAAAAGTCACTTGACAGTCAAAGACAGTTACTTTGAATAGCTTCTCCATCATAGGTGTATATATTAATTGGTCCCACTTTTGAGATTTTTGGGTCCATTTTGACATTTGAAGTATGGTGAAAACCAAGATGGCGTAACTTAGAATTGTATGAAGATTTGTTCAGTCAAATGTACGTCATAGCCTATCTTGATTTTTAAAATCTTTGTTCTCCGTTGTGTAAGTATTTCAATCAATAAGGTCTAAGGGATTCGTGAAATAGAATTGAAAATATCAATCTAAATTACGTTTATATTAAAGCGGTAATACCTGGGTAATACATTTTATATAATGTTATAACTTACGGATCACTAAGCAACCCTTGTGCAGTTTTGTGGAAGTAATGCGATTGGAGATAATAGGGTATTTTCCAGGCCATCCTCTGCGGAGTCTACACCGACTGATCCGGGGTCAGATGCGGAGGAGAAACTGTCTCCGTTCAGGGATAAGCTGCAGACCGTCGTGGGTCTAATGGTAGATGATAGCCTAAGCACCGAACCTGATCAGGGCAAGGGTAGAAAAAAGACTGTACAGGTACGTCTTTTTAAACTTGACACCATACATTTTAGGCGCCTAGCTCGCTTCATCAAGTATAAAGGCTTGATCCAGCTAATAAAATTTATTTGATTGTGTACCTAATACATCACATAAAATTCGATGTTTCTTTCAGGAAGTTTTCTTAGAACACATCACACACCTTAGGATATGTATAGAGCATAATAAAAATTTTAAAGTTACCGCTAAGCAAATAGACGATACAGCTAAAAGTATATTATACAAAGCCAAAGAATACTACGGAAGTAGGTCTAGACATCCACCCGTACTTATACACGGGCCGGACGCATCAGGAAAGACAACACTATTGACCCATCTATACTTCAAATGCGAAGAAATATTTCCAAAACCCGTCCTAAGGATAGTAAGATTCTCGGCGTCCACACCGCGATCGGCCTACAACTTAGAACTTTTACGAGTGATGTGCCAACAGATATCGATAATCTTAAACATTCCCGAAGGGTATCTACCCAAAGACGCCAGCTTCGATCCCTTGTACATAAACAATTGGTTCCAAAGTTTGTTGCGAAGATGCGAGGAGATGGAGAATGAAGTACTATTGATATTCATCGATAATATCCACAGGGTTAATCCTCTGGAGTGTGATATAGTGACTGGGTTGTCTTGGTTACCGATGTCGCTGCCTCGTAACGTGTTCCTAGTTTGTACAAGTTCGGTGCCTTTGGAACAGCTACAGTTGACTCCGGCTCAGAAGGAGAAATTCAAGGTCCAGAACTGCTACCATTTGTTAGACGCGATAGACGATACGACGGAGAACTGCAGTTCGGAACAATTTATAGACGGTGCCTTCGATAACTTAGAAGTGGTGTTCGGATCTAAAGCCTTTAGCAAACTTGCCGGTAAATTTTATATAGCATATTTTTTTTATTTTACTTACCTTTACTTAGTATATTTTAATTTTTTCTTCGTTGGGCCCACCTTAATTACAGCGTATCGTTCGAAAAAAAGGGCTTGGTCAAAAACCCAGAATCGACATCAATTATTATTGATGATTATGATTTTATTATTGCTCATAACTTCTTTACCCGCCGGTTTTCGAGATTCACCTTTTGATGACATCATATTATATGATTTAAAATGAACAAATTAACAACTATTCCATTTCAGTTGATTCTGGGTCAATTTCGGACAAGCCTTTAGTAACTATAAGTAATAATTATAATTCCGTCTTTAAATACATACTTTCATATGATTTTATTGTTGCTCATAACTTCTGTACCTGCTGTTTTTCGGGTTTCCCCTTTTGATGACATCATATATGATTTAAAGTGAACAAATTAGCAATCATTCCGTTTCTGTGGAATCTGGGTCAATTTCGGAAAGGCCTATAGTAACTAGACAATAATAATTATAATTCCGTCTTAAAATACGTACTCTCATTACGATATATGACCTTTTTTACATTTAGGTTACAATTACCTTTACGTCTAACTGTAATTTGTAGGTTATATAACCTGCTCGGAGTTCGGTCTGACGGAGCTGGAGCTGCTGGAGCTGCTGATGCCGACGTCCAACAGCGACGCCGTCATCACGCTCCACGATGCCAACTTCACCTTCTCCACGCTGGCCGTCGCCAAGTTCATGATGAGTGAGTAGTATACCAGTCTCTCTAGCAAAATGGGATGACGCTAGACGACATAACTCTCTAACACTGCAAGGCGGATACATAAATCTGCAGCGGTCTAATCAGCGCGAAGAACCTGGATCTCCTATTGGCTCGAGATACCTATGACTCGCGAGCTTTGGCTGGTTTTTCTTGCCTTGTATTAAGTACAAGCTTGTTTTGAAACTAGCAAGGCGTGAATTTTAATAGATCCTTAGCGGATGCCGATGTCACGGTCTGTCTGCGAGCCCAGCACTAGTAGTATTATCTGTGTAGTTTTTTTTTTTTTTCAAAATTAAATACACACCCTATCTCACGGTCTCTCTCTCACTCTCTGATTTACTTCTCCTCCAACAGAGACAATAATCAGCGAGCAAGTGGTATCAGGGCGCAGCACGTGGCGGTGGCGTGCGGCCGCGGCCGGGTCGCGCGCGCGTCGCCGCTACATTCGCGTGCAGAGCGCGCTTAGAGATGCGCACTCGGATTTAGCCGCGCTACACTTCGCGAGCTTCCTACAGGAGTCCGAGGAGAATGATACGTCTGAGACTCAGGAACCTGGTACGTTTTTTCGTAAAATTTTACAAAAATTATTACATACCTAACTAGTCTATACTAAAGAACAGTTGGTGTTTGCAGTTGGGTTTTAGTGTCAGCGCATGCTGTCGCTTTCACACGTGCGCATAGCATCAAAGTTAGTTTACTATCTAGATCTACTTGGTTAAGTTTAAGTGTCGAGCAATAAACTATGTTGTATCCTGTATGCACTATTATATGCACTTGTCTAAGTTATAGTAAAACTTTCAGTTGTTGGTTTTATCGTTGCGATTTTATGTAACCGTTTATCCGAATTAGATATACTTTAGCCCAACTTTAGCCTACAAAACTACGTAAGTAAAGACAGTATGCGTAATGCTAAATAAAATTTTCATTCCCTGATAAATCACACTACCACACGTCGCGCCGACTTCGAAGGTCACGCGACCACTGCTCCGTATGGGGCATATTACACTATCATTTATCTTGGATCATAGATCTATGAGTCAATGTTATTGGATAATGTAATATAGACATATGATTCATTTTCTCCTTGATCATATATTTTTGACATTTGCTGAGAGATTGGAATACGGTACGGTATAGGTCGGTCGGTCGGTCATACGGTCATAGAAACAGGTGTTGCCAGTTATTTAATATAAAAAAAGAGTTTTTAATTTCTTGTTCGTTAATATGTTTCAAATAATGTAATGTAGTTCTTTTTCTAATTATATACTTACTTGCTTAATCTTTCTGAAATAACAAAAAACAAGCCATTCTAAAAATGACGATGTCTTTTAGCAAATCGAATTCTCTGAGATCTGGTAACCCTGACATCAATACCAGTCATCAATCTGTCGAGTTCTGATACCTTTTCGTTTTTTTCTTGTATTCCTTTTTTTCTTTTTCTTTTTTAATAGTAAAATAACGGACGTCGGACACTGCCGAAGCAATAGTAGCGCACACCACCGACGCGTTCTCCATTGTAGATATGACGCAAAATAGGATCAAAGAACTTTGATAGTGTAATACACAGATATGACTCAATTAGTCAATTAAATTGGATCAAATATATGATCATTTATATGATCAGAGATATTTGATATTGTAATATCCCACTATCAACCGCGCGGTTATGAATCGACGTTGATTATTTTGTAGAATTATCTGGTCAAAAATTAAGATCACATGTTACATAATATAATTTTGGGGGGACAAAAATCAAAAACTGATCACGCTCTTTGAATATCTATTTTTGTTTTAATTGTATCTTGTGACTTGTATACAGGGTACGGTATATAAAAACTGTATAGTTTAGTAGACTGAATCCTACAAGCACAATATAAAACCAACACAGTGCAGACTTACAGAACATAAAAGAAAATCACAAAATATTATCAAAATATTATCCAATGATTTCCTTCAGAAAGTTTTCCGTTACATTGTATCCCGGCACTCGTTCCGTTTGACCGCATCCGAAAGGGATCATGCCGTATCCGAGATAACTACGCTCGGATTAATACGGCTTCACCTGATTGAATGTGGCGATAGCTAGACTTATAATCACTCTCTCACTTTCTTATAATTTTGTTTAGAAGAAGGTAAGCGCGTTTCACAAGTATCTATAACTCCTGAAGTAAGTTATAGCATTCAGAGATGTATTTATATAATATTTATATATTTGTAATTATATATATATATATATATATATATATATATATATATATATATATATATATATATATATATATATATATATATATATATATATATATATATATATATATATACATATATACATATGTTACAGTCAATGTGATTAAATAGCTATTATACATAATGACTGGTCATTATATATAATAACTATATTGTCTAGATAATGTGATAAATTAATCACTTTGTCCGGATATTATTCATAATAGCGGGCCAAAGTTAGCTAAAGTAATAAACACGATTCAACTTAATGATGCAACAGAACTCTGCTTCTGCTTCCGCGGAAGTTCTGCATGTCTTTTCACTTTCGTTTCGTCGTCATCTTATTTTTATAACTATACAATACCTAATGGAAGCTTGGCGCGTATTCAATAATTATATATTCGATTGTTTATTTAAAACGTTAGTTAATAATTTAACATAATATATCACTAAAACCTTACCAAGAGCATGTCAGGACATGTGTAAGGAGGGTTCCGTAACTATAAATGCGTAATATGCTTTTTTTTTAATTACTCCAAAAGTTACTGTCCGATTTGGATCACAATAATTTTCCTAAAGAGTTTTTAGCATGATCTATCAGCATGAAAATTTGCAAGTTTCTATCTCCTATAGTTTAAAAATGCTAGGGGGGGGACCAACTTACAAACTAGTTTGGAGGCCGATTACTCGAAAATGGTCAACTTTATAAAAAAGTAACGTATGAAACCTTGCCTTTATTTTAAAAGACCTATTCTACGACACCCCACACGATGGGGTAGAGTGAAAAAATATTTTTCATCCCCACTTCACATGTATGGAGAGCCACCCCTAAAATATAAAATTATTATTTTTTTATGATCCCGAAACTGTGATATATACACAATCTAAAACTGCACAAAATTTCATCAATTTATATTCATAATTACAGGAGCTAGAGGCGCGGACAGACAGACAGACGGACAGAGCGAAACTATAAGGGTTACTTAAGTATTACGGAACCCTAAAAAGGGTAAAATTATTATAAAAAAAATATTTCATAAAGTTAAATTACTTTATATAGGTCACAATAAAATTGTATCTATGACAATGTTATTATAATAATTATAATAAACATTATAATTATTATTATATAAAGGCAGATTGAAATACAATTTTATAATCTTTACCTGTACCTACTTTTTTATTACTTTATCCAATTCTTCGAAGATATTATATAAAATTGCCAGTCAATGTGATTAATTCTGTGTCATATTTTATCACTTTGTCTAAATTGAGTAGACATTATAAATAATGGCTGGATAGTATATATAATATCCGGATTTATTACTTTGGCTGTAACATGTTACAGCCAAAGTAATAAATCCGGAAATGCGAAAATACGAAAATACTTTTTCCCCAACCTATTGGTTGGGGAAAAAGTATTTTCGCATTATAGTATGTATGAACTTGCCATAAAATATCTTGGGCTATACCAATAATTGTATCTGGCTGATTTTGGTATCATTAAAAAGTTTTAATTTTACAGAAGACAATTCCAAATTCAAATTAGGTAAATTTGAGATTTTCATTTGTTTTTCTTATTGTTAAAATGAGTGATTCTTATGAAGAATTTCGATACATTTTAAAATTTTATGACAAAAAAGGTAAAAATGCAACACAAGCCGCGAAAAAAATTTGTGATGTTTATGGACCTAATGCAGTATCTGTAAGAGTAGCGCAAATTTGGTTTAAGCGTTTTCAATCCGGAAATTTTGATATCAAAGATGCACGTCGCTCTGGTCGCCCTGTTACGGACAAAACTGTTGCCATTTTTGAAAAAGTGGAGCAAGATCGGCATATTAGTAGTTACGATGTAGCTGAAGAACTGGGGATTGACCACAAAACGGTTTTGGCGCATTTGAAAAAAGCTGGGTACACAAAAAGCTCGATATTTGGGTGCCTCATGAGCTCACTGAAAGAAACCTAATGAACCGTGTACTCATTTTTGATTCTTTATTACGACGTAATGAATTATGAAACCGAACCATTTTTGAAGAAGCTGATAACTGGTGATGAAAAGTGGATCACGTACGACAAGAACGTGCGAAAAAGATCGTGGTCAAAGGCCGGTCAGGCTTCACAGACTGTGGCGAAACCCGGGTTAACTCGCAACAAGGTGATGCTGTGTGTGTGGTGGGATTGGAAGGGCATTATTCATTATGAGCTGTTACCGCCAGGCAGGACCATCAATTCTGAACTGTACTGCGAACAACTGATGAGATTAAAGCAAGAAGTTGAGAGAAAGCGGCCGGAATTAATCAACAGAAGGGGTGTGATTTTTCACCATGATAACGCTAGACCTCACACATCTTTAGCCACTCAGAAAAAATTACGGGAGTTTGGCTGGGAGGTGTTAATGCATCCGCCGTATAGTCCTGACCTTGCACCTTCAGATTTCCACCTGTTTCGGTCGCTGCAGAATTCCTTAGGCAGTGTCAGGTTGACATCACAAGAGGACTGCCAAAACCACTTGTCACAGTTTTTTCATCAGAAGCCCCAAAAATTTTATAGCAATGGGATCATGTACCTACCAACAAGATGGCAAAAAGTTATCGAACAAAATGGCACCTATATACTTTAGTCACTTGTAAATAAACTTTATAAATAAACCTTTTGAATTTTTATTTAAAATACGAAGAAACTTTTTCCCCAACCTAATATATATAAAACTCGACGAGAACGACTAGACCGATTTGGCTAACTTTGGTTTTAAAATAATCATATCAGTCAGGGAAGGTTGAGATTTTTAAAAAAATTGCGGGAATAACAATATTAACACTATATTTATATGAGCGACAGAACGACGTGTGTCGCGACAGCTAGTATCCCACCAAAAACATTCTGTAAAAAACTAGCCAAGTCTCGATGGAGCTGCTTGTTTATCTCTAAAAAGTAATGAAATCTAGACAAAATCGTGCCAAGTCTAAGGTTCCTTACTGCGATTTCTTTATTATTATAGTTAATGTTGAGTGACTTGGCCGTTGAATATTCTTTATACTTTAATGGGTACAAGTCATTTTTGTTTACATTTGTAACTACCTATGTTTGTTAAGCGAGATAATAGCCCATACTGGTGTTGGTAATTGGACGCTAGTGTCTCATTTTAGACTGTTGTTGATTGTACAACACACGTATTGGAGCAATGGTCCCCTTTTGTACCCTTGTGTGCCCTTCAACGGCCAAGTCACACAACATTAACTATAATAATAAAGAAACCGCAGTAAGGAACCTTAGACTTGGCACGATTTTGTCTAGATTTCATTACTTTTTAGAGATAAACAAGCAGCTCCATCGAGACTTGGCTAGTTTTTTACAGAATGTTTTTGGTGGGATTTCACTTCTTTTTGTAGAAACGTGGGCATATTGATTTATTTTCTTAGATTTTAGTGTAATTTGTGTAATGTTCGAGTAGAATAAAGTTCGAGTAGAATAAAGGGGCCTGAAAATGCGGCAAAATGGTTCTAGTAAAGAATGGTACGGCAGTGTTTGCTTCGCGCTCGACTTGGCGGGGGCACTGCCGTGCCCCCAGATCGACGTTCTGGTCTTATCTAGAGGTTCTCAAATAGGGGCCTGAAAATGCGGCGAAATGGTTCCAGTAAAGAATGGTACGGCAGTGTTTGCTTCGCGCTCGACTTGGCAGGGGCACTGCCGTGCCCCCAGATCGATTATCCTAGTTTTTATAGTTTTCCCTTTATGTGGCCATTAAACCCCAACTCTGTACCAAATTTCAGCTCTCTAAGTTTATGGGAAGTACTAGTTCTATTTTGATGATCATGAGTGAGTGAGTGAGTGAGTGAGTGAGTGTCGAAAATGCGAAACTTTGCTTTCGCTTAACTTCGGAACTAAATGACCTACAGACTTGAAATTTTGGATTTTAAGTACGTGATTATAGCTTATTGGATGACGAAAATTTCTGCGTTCTGGTCTTATCCAGAGGTTCTCAAATAGGGGCCTGAAAATGCGGCGAAATGGTTCCAGTAAAGGATGGTACGGCAGTGTTTGCTTCGCGCTCGACTTGGCAGGGGCACTGCCGTGCCCCCAGATATAAAAAAATAAATGTTTATTTCAAAAAAATGTTAGCGTCTTTACCTGCTTCGTTCATTTCAAAAAAATCGGCTCGTAGGTGTAGGTACCTAGTAGGTGTAGGTGTTGGTGGAGTTGTAGATGTAGGTAGATATTTATTACTTCAAATTCATAGCTATTAAGGTATATTTAATAGCTATGAATTTGTGTATACATATATTTAAGATTTTCATTATATTATACACATTTAATACACATCAATGACCAAGGAACACAGAAAACTATTTCGTCTCTTTGGCGGGATTTAAACCGCGACCTCCGACTCGAGTACTCAACTACTGAGCAACAGAGGACATCAAAAGGTCGCTGATTATAGCCGCTTTGATACTGTACTTTAATAGAGGACTGAATTCTTCACCAAGTTCGTGATTTTTTACCTAACCCTTCTGAATACTGCAATAAAACTATCTACTTATTCTGTGAAAGTTCATATTTATATTATTTAATATTATTGTTATGTATTAAATACTTTAATATCAATTTATTTAATTGCGAATCAGTGAAGCGGGAAGAATATACAATAAGTTAATTAAGAGTATTTCGCGAAAACGCCATATTTGAAATTATAATAAGTATTAATTAAACGATAAATAATAATAATGAAGGATATATCAACTTGATAAATAAATTATGAAATGTTAATTTAAATATAATGAACTTCCGTAGCATTTGATGCTGTAAATAGATATTAAATAATTAATAAACTTTTGCAAAACAGCTTTTAATTTATTTTTGTTTTACGCCCACGTCTTTCAAAATAATTTGAAGAAAATAGAGACGTTCCATTTTTAAATAACTAAATATTAAATTTGTAAGAGGGTTGCTTCAATGCGAATGAATATTATAAAAGGTAGGGCCAGTGAAAACTTTTTATATTCAAAGTGGAGTCTTGACTTCTAAGAGAGTTCTGAGACTTCAAAAGTTGAATGTAATGAAAAGTTTCACAAGTTGTATTTGAAATAGAAAGTAAACCGCATTCAAAAAACTTACTTTACTCGTTGAATCGTTGATGTCAATTAATTAAATTAAAAATGTTTTATTGACCATTTTAATTAAATTCGACTTCACAATTCAGAAATGTTTCGTTAAATAATAATCAACACAATTATTTTTAAGAAGGTTGTCAATGCCAACATACTTAATTATTTTCTAGTTTCTTTAAACTAGAACATTAAAATCGTACCAGTAGTTTTGGAGCCTCAATGTAAACAAACAAACTTTTCCTCTTTATTATATTAGTATAGATTATTATTAGTTATTGATTTAAGAAACTAGAAAAAGATGTTGGCATAGTTGCTATGCTCACACACTCGGTTAAAAATCACAGAATATTTTTTAGATATTTGGTTTCTAACTACGTATGTCAGAGTAGGAACTATGGCGGATGATGCGTTGCCACAGTAATTTCAAAAGAATAAACGCCAATTATTTCGTTGCTAGACTAGCACAACGTTTCCAAAACTAAGGATGCCCTTCATTTAAAAGAAAAAATCATACAAGAAAAAGTGACGCCATATTGATTTCAGATTTCTCAATGAAATGCGGACTGATTATACAGCGGAAAGCAAAAGTGAAAATGTCAAGATGAAAATTTCAAACCTCGACTGCCCCAAATAACCCCAAAAGTAGGGCATTTTAAGTGTGGACACTTTTTGCATTTACTACTTGAATATATAGGCGTATGTGTTAGACATAATATCATTTTTATCTCGTTGGTTTGAAGTCACATTTGACTCTTTTTTTCCTCATTCAACAGCTTATTTCACAACTCTTCTGCCTCTCAGGTTGTGTGGACGCTGACGACGCACTCCTCGACTCCACCCCGTTCCACTCGGCCAGCAGAACAGCGGCGGCCTTCACCCAGCGCCACGTGGAGGAGTCCTGGCTACACCTGCTGTTGGCGGGAGACTTTGTGAAGTTGAAGGATCTGACCGTGTGCAACTTCGACTTCTTGCTTGCTGCAGTAAGTGTGTGTTAGCACCTTAAATCTATTTCTATACTTCCATACTAATATTTTAAAAAGGAAAAGTTTGTTTGTTTGTATGCTTGCATTGAATAGGCTCTAAAATTACTGGACCAGTTTTGATAAAATTTGTAGCAGAAATAGAAATTTAGGTAGACTACGGGGAATGACATCGGCAAAATTTACGGTTCCCGCGAGTTTTCTTTTAGCGGGCACGAAGTCGCAGGAGACATCTAGTTTATTTATATAGCCATTACCATCGTTCAAAATATTACCAAATACATAAACTATTAAGTGACTATTCTTAATTCTGACTATATTTTAAATGCACAGTTTCGCTTCAAAATAAACAAAACGCTCGGATACACAAATTATATTTCGTCCCGTTGCTTAAACTCGGGAAAGACTGGAATTTAATCTGGCGTGACGGCGGGGCGGCGCTTCAGACATTACGGCGTTCATGAAATATGAAAGAGCTTTTAACTTCCAAACTAGTTCAACCTAAAGTGAATCTGCATGTAGTCTGTGCCACTGTATTAATGGCACTCCATTCCTTACATTTAAGATTGAAAATAGAGCTTTTTGTAATTCATTTACCATTCTATTATCTAAAAATACTAACGATAATTACAGTAACACATTATAGATGACACAAGGGGTGATATATGAACGAAATGTAACTATATTACATGTTACATCTTAACACGTATAATGTAATGATAAATGGATCAACTATATACTCGTATTTTTACGATATGGCTGAGATACGGATGATCCGTAGCATAATCCTTCTTTTAACTATAGAGCATAATATAGTTACAGAAATATAAGCAATATAGAAGAGGTCTGTCAGATTAGTTAAAGCGTTAACACACGTTCACGCACTAATTTGGTCCAGAGCAGAATAGTCTGCTCTGCTCAAAATCCGTAGGGATTTTGTTACCAACTTAGGCATTTTCCCTAATATTAGGGAAAATAGGTCCTCTACGGGGGCACATTTTTAGGGTTATTTTTAGATGTTTGTATTTTCTAGTTTTTACTCAAATTAAAACAAGCTATTTAACTATTTGAAAAGGCAGCCTGTAGAAAATAAACTTTTGGAAGTTTATTATCTTACCCTCTTACTAATAAACGCTGTATAAACATTGAATAGTTATACAGTGTTTTGTCTTCTTCATTCGAATTAAAAATGTTACTTGTGTAACGGGAACAAAACACTGTATAACTATTCAAAGTTTATACAGCGTTTATTAGTAAGGGGGTTAATGTATATAGAAAGAAATTATATTACTTACAAAAAATAGATTTATCAGTTTATTTAAGTTTGGGGAGAAATATTTCGAGAGTTGGAACACTGCAAAAAAAACATTTTTTTTCCTAACCCTTAGGTACAAACCGTCACGATATCGTACCTCCGCTGCATCCTGGAGCACGTCCGCTGCTACATCCTGGACCGCGACGTGGAGCTAGTGTATGGTGCGGTGCGGAAGGCCAGCGATATACTCACTCGCGATCCGATGCAACTGGGCGCTCAGGTGAGTATTTTTTTTTTATCCTACTACTTTTATAAATGTCAAAGTTTGTGAGGATAGATGGATGGATGATTGTTACTCTTTTACGGAAAAAAATCTAAATAGATTTTTTCGATATGGTAGTAGTTTCAGCTTTGGATTATAATATAGGATACTTTTTGTCCCGAAAAAGAACAGTACGTGGGTGGCGCCGCGCGCATTTATATATTGATACAAGAGTAATATAAACGTAATATTTATTTTATTATTGATTTTATTGTAGCGGGGCGTAGTAAGTTGCAACATGGCATAGTAAATCAAAGCGTAGTTCTTTCGACTAGCGTGACATAGAGTCTGGCAAACGAAAATGAAGGAACCTGATAAATGGCGGCAAATTTATAAAATCGAAGGGTGGTAATGTTGCCAACATTCTAATTCTTATAAAAAACTTCAAATAACCTCATGAGTTATTCGATGATTAGATAATAATTAGTACTGACGTGATTAATGAAATGTGCTATTTCAAGCACTGATTTTTTTTTCAAATGTTGGTTTGTCAAATTGAATTCGAAGGTCATATAGTTAAAAGCAAGTTAAAAGTAAGTAAGTTAAAAGTTTGCAAATAACTCGGGTTCAACTTTCGTTTGCCAGAACTCTAGCAATGCTTAGTACCTACGCCGTAGCGCGGCTAATTTGCCGTAGCAAAGAGAAGAAGCCCGCATGGCTAAAGGTAAGATGGAGATTTAAGGTGACGCCGCGTTAAAGTAAAAAACCGTGTTTTAGATTGCTTGTTTTAATTTTTTTGCTTGTTTTCGTTTTCTTCAGTTTATGAGAACAAGCAATGGAACAGCAAGAAATGGAAAGGGCGTAGCGACAAAATGGTTTTTGTCGCGTAATTTAAAAACCATAAATACATTTCATATAAGCTATGGGCAAATTAATGTGTATGCTTGAACCAATCTATGTACAAATTTTGGAAGCTTAAAACACTCTCCTCTGTTGACAAAATAGGAATCTCTTTTTTTACAGAGGTGTTTTTGATTAACTATTCTGTGTTATAAAAGTTGACCAATCGTGTTATGCTGTGGGTAATTCAAAGACAAAGACATGATGAATACTGACAATGAACTTTTAATTTCTTAGCTTTAGTCATTGCTGAGAAAAATCGATATCGCTACAGCCAAATTATCAATGCGTCGCCTTAAAAGATACATTTTAAAGCGATAATCATTATTCTATGTCGCAAAATTTCCTCCTACTAAATTATTTTTCATCTAAAACTAGAACACAATAGTCACAAACTTTAATTACTAAAAGTCCGCAATATTGCACTCCTCGAAGCAATCAGAAATTCAAGAGTATTAATGCTGCTTGTAAATCAAAATGGCGCAGAAACTTGATCCTAATCCGTTTAGATCCCGGCTCTGGAACATCGAAACAATTTCAATTCAACTGCAATCGGAAGCGCAGTATGATCTATTGTCGTTATTGAGCTATCGTGTATTGTCCAATGGTGATGTATACTCTGGTGAAAATCGTGAGGAAACCCGCACATGATTGGCCCCAGACGTATTGACCAGTCATTCCTCTGGGCTGTGCTGACTATGTTGTGAGAATGCCGTCTGTTCTGAGGCAACCATACAGAGGCAACCCAGGCACTTCAGTATTTCAAGTGGTTACTTGGCTCGGAGAATACTGTATTGTATAAATCATCCATTAACGGATGAAGAGGCCTAAGTTTCCTTAACCTAAACAACGACTAAGATTTTGAGCTTCATAGTTGTTATATCTACAAACTTCTTGATTTGAAAATCAAACTTACGTAGTGCAACGTCCAATGCGTGCTATTTATAATAGCCACGACACGGCTTAATTGCAAGGCCTGTTTCACAATATCCTGATATTGTGTGAGATAGTTTATTTGCATGTTTTCTCCCTGTCGCTCGATAGTAAATATACTACAGTACACAATATAAAGAATGTAATCAGTGGAAAATTATTAAAATATTGTGAAACCAGGCCCTTAGACGAGAACACCGATCGTGGCAACTAAGTGTCACAAATGTGGTCAATTGCACCCCATGTGGACTACATTTGCGTAGAGTGCTAGTAGGGAATGGAAGAACCGGTCTGATTTTGAGAACCGGGAATTTCGGGACTGGGCAATTTCGGAACCGGGATTTCCCGGGAAATTCGGGAATTTCGGGACTGGTGTGAAGGCATGAAATACAAGTATAATTACTGTCTAAAAATAACATTTTATAGTACAATTACAAATTAAATAAGGTTTTAATGGCAACTCGACACATCAGCCAACATGTCACCGCCATATTAATGACAATACTACTGGCGAATCTGGCGATAGTAAAGAGCCGTAGGTCATTTTAGTTTATTAGCATTTATTGGTGGTTTTTAAATATGTTACTTCGAGTTATTTGATTTTTGCCAAACATCAAATAGTTGGGGTGCCCAGAATGCTATTAGTGTACGTTCTCGAACGTCTAGATAACCCATTAGAAGTGACAAAATAGATAATTAAAAGACTAAATAATCAGACACATACTGACAATAGCTGACACACTATAGGAATAGCTTTTAGCAGTCGTCGTCCTGCGTGGTTAAAAAGTTGTAAAATTGACCATGACATGGATATGCTGAACGCGTCAGATTATAATTAGTATTGTTCATGCGCAAATAAGTCTCTGATATGAAGTATGTATTAATCTGACGATTTGCGTGAAAGATGGGAAGGGGTAAAAAAAAATTATTCGAGTGTCAGAAGTTCATAGGGGGTGTTCAGTGAATCCTACAGAAGCTCCAATTTGAAATTAATATAATGCGTAACTATTTTTATAAGGACAATAAAGAGTATTTAAAGGACAATAGGTAATATCCATCTAAACTGCTCACCAACCCCAAAAGCAACCATATTAATAGATATATGCATATTAGTAGGTATACGAATATATACGTATATATTTATTTATCAAAAAATAAAACAGATGCCACACAGACCTTGTAGGCCAAGTTCCAAGATGTTCTATTTAATCGTCAATACAATTGGCTCCAGTATTGGCTACTATGTCGGTCGAAGTGTGGTGCTATCATACTACATATTAATATTAAATACGGCATAATATTATGGTTATTATTTCCTCGCACCGCTCACAGTTAACTTTTATGTACAGAATCTATTATCTAATATGATCTACTCATTCTATCCTTTTATATATTTTTCATTTTTGTCTTTAATTCGCTTTCGGAAATAATTAAAAATTATTTCTAGCTAATATTTACAATTACCGATGATAGTTTACTTAAGTACTTGTAAATTTTAATACAATTTGTTCGGTACCGAAAGTACCGAAATTCCCGGTTCTCAATTTTTGATTCTCGGTTCTCAGAGCGATTCAAAATTTCGGGAGTTCCCGGGAATTTCGGTACCGGGATTTCCCGGTTCCATACCCTAAGTGCTAGTAACCACGTGAATATATTTGTCTATTATGACTAAATTAAGTATTTTCATTCCGTTATAATCGGCTAGCCGCTAGTTGACTGATTTTTTTTTCTTAAGTATGAGTAACTTTTCAGAAGAAACAGTATATTAAACATAAATATTAACAAAGGTCCCGCGATTTTAATACAGCAAGTCTCGTGAAAACGCTCTATACAAAAGTTCGCGTTTAAGCAGTATGTAGGTATATATATAGGTCACTACATCATATTTTGCTAATATATCCGAAATTACTGAAATTAATGCGTTTATGTTTATAAGTAGGTACTATAATGTATGTTTTTGTATTTCATGTAAAATATATTCTAACTTTTTTGTTACTTTCAAATGCACCTAATTACAAAAGTACCTACACTTAAATTTCATATTTTTTACATTTATCAAGTAAAAATACCAGAGTAGTACCATAATTTCCGAGTACATAAATTAAACATAATATTTTACATATAATATGTGACCAGCATATTATTTTACTTAACTTACCTGCCTTTTCAGCATCTTCTTCTTTTTAATTGACAATTTTCTATCACAATCAGATACTTAACTATTACTATATAACAATGCGTAAAACAATAATTTCAATTTTGTTTTACGCATTGTTATATAGTAATTTTAACATTGTTATATCAAATATTGATGTTTATTAGGTGTACACAATTTATTGAGTAAATGGTAATGAATGAGTCTTCTGAATGCGTTGATAGTCCAATAAAAGCTATGAAGAGGTTTTACGACGGAATTTATAGACGTATAAAAAAGAACAGGAGGCCTCCAATAAAAGGGAATTAAATTTATCGAATGATATCGGAAATCCCTTTAGATACTAATTAATTAAACGTGATCGTTAACTTTGATTAATTTTATTTATGTTTGAGTTCGAGGAAACATGGTTTATAAATGTTGCAGCTCGTTTAAAAGTTTATTGCCTACATTATTAATAATTTTAATGTATATTTTATTAAAAATCAATCAAATAGTATCTTAAATCCTTGACTTAACTGAAATTAAAAACTATAGTCTGTTATACATGGATTAGTATGCCGTCTGCATACGCTAAGCAAGTTGGCAAAGCTTGGCAAACAGAAAACCACGGGGCTGGGTGGGCTCGTCATACATGGAACATTAATTTACCTTTATTGCATCTTGCTTGCCTAGAGTGTGCGCGGTATAATTACAAATAATAATAATAATAACTCCCACACCGATTTCGGTGACGGTGGCCGGTTTCATTGAAACCAGGCCATTTACGCAGGAGTAATTTTTATAGTGCCCAAGTGTGTGCGCAGTACACAAGAGCACACAATTACAAATACACACCATAAAATTATCTTATAGGTACTCTAAACGAGCAAATCTTGTATTTTATAATCGGAATCTCGAAAATTGCTGAGAGTATTTTTATGCAGAAAGTTTTTAGGAAGAAATATCGATCTTATCCCTGAGAAACTGCGCATTTTTAAGTTATGGATATTCTTTCTTTCATCGCGTAGTAATTTAAACATGAGTGATTTCGATTTCTAAATGTCAAATCCGGTTGGCAGCTTGGTTGGCGTCGCACTTTTTGCGTTGGCAAATTGGTGTCTCGGGTTCGATTTATTTTTATTTCTCTTCTACTTTTAATTTAATAATTTTATATTTCTACTAAAACTCTCCCAGGTACTTATAAAACTTAGGCCTTTACATCCGATAATGGATGATTTATACAGTATTCTCCGAGCGAAGTAACCACTCTTGAAATACTGTATGTCGTATGGTTGCCCAAGCACATACGGCATTCTCACAACATAGTCAGCCTAGTCCAGAGGAATGAACTGGTCAATACGTCTGGGGCTAATATAAGGTACTTATAACAATAGTAATAATCAACATCTTTATTTCAAACAGATTATAGCGTGGCTGAGACCTTCAGTAGCGCGACGCGGTGTTCTGGCCACGCTGGTGACGGCCGCCATGGCGTGGTGTGACGGATACGACAAGCCACTTCTAGTGCCTTTGAATGGATGGTAAGTACTAAGTGTAAACAATCGGTAGAATATTATTTTCGTAAGTCAAGAATTGTGTGCTAAGTACTAGTTTTTGTCACTTCTCGCCGTGAAAAAGTTAACTACAATTTCTATAGCATCATTTTACTACTGGCCACTAGCATTAAATTTTATAAAAAAAATGAATGCTAGTGGCAGAAGTTTTTCCTAATTGTGTTTCAGACATAGGTGTATAATATTAAAAAGAGTTTCAGAGTACATAATTAATTTATATTATAATTATTATGATATAAGCAGTGATAACTCTTTTTAATATATTACATCTATGGATATAAGAAATTAATGATTTAAAATTTATCGGCAGGAAGATTAGAATAAGTATTGAAATTATATTATAAGAGGTAATAAAATTAGTTCTGTCGCTATGATAAATAGATATATAATTTTAATTGCTGCATAAATGTAAAAAATATGAATAATATTTACATAATTAACATAGTCTAATATTTTTATTATTATTTATAGAAGGCATAAAAATAAAAAATCAGATAAAATCGACACTGTCTTTTCAAATGTAGAAGTATAATGAAATACTCACCTCGAAGAGAGCTGCTAGAGAGTAAATATACACACAAACTTATATTGCTAATATATAATCAGAGTTGTGAATTTTCTTATAGTAGGTAGAAATTATAGAACACCTTTTCTTATAGTTACAAATACTCTGCAAAATATAAAAATAATTAATAAAAACACGATGAAACAAAATATTAAATAAGATGTAATTGATGGCAGAAATGATTCTTTAATTTTTGATAGCTTTCTTTTTTATTCGGAGTCTATACTAATATTATAAAAGGTAATGTTTGTGAGGTTTTAAAGGGCCATCTCTGGATCTACTGAACCGATTTTGAACTGTCGAAGAAAAACGTTTCTTACGAATGCTGCGTTACTGATGGAAGATATATGATTAAATCCTAGAGAAAAGTTGTAAAGCTTGATAACGCCCACAAAAAAATTCAGCGACAGCATATTAATTTTATAATGTTATAAATTTTACGTCTAACTTTTATATTTATAAATCTATTTTTTTTATATAAAAAAAAATTAAATACTTAGGTCATTGGCCAAAATAAGTGAATTTATAGTCTCAAGGGAGTAAAACAAAATACTTTTTCCTTTTACTCCATATAATTTGCACGAATGGTTATAGAGATAATACGACATAGGTATGAAAAAACCGCCCAACGAAGTGGTTACGGGTTATTATTTAAATAAAAAACAGACATACATGTTAATTACATTCTGTCCTAGAATCAACAACAATGAAATCATATACCTAAATTGCTACCAGCTCCCTAACTATAATAAGAAAAGTTTTTCTATGACTTATTTATGATTGGAATGTCCATGGGAAAATTTTGTAGTCATACATATTCCACTTTCCGCACTCGAGGACCGGAAGGGGTAATTTCTTCGTCCCCTCGTTCCGCCATTTACATAACAATCGTCTGAAATAGCCCACAATTCCCAAAAATAGCGCTAAATTCGGTTCATAGTACTGAGTTTTACCCGCGACTCCGTTCTCGTAGACGTAGATATTACAGACTTACGTTTCGGTTCAAAATTTGTGAATGAACAGTAGTATAATAACAAACATAGCCTTAGTATTTTAAGAACACCATTTTATTATTATGCTACTAATAAAAAACTATACTTACCTAATACCTATATCTATACTAATATAATATAGAGGAAAAGTTTGTTTGTTTACATTGAATAGGCTCCGAAATCACTGGACCGATTTTGATGAAATTTGGCACAGATATAGAGTAGACCACGGAGTAGAACATAGATTACTTTTTATTGCGGAAAATGTACGGTTCCTGCGGGATTTCCTTTTGCGCGCACGAAGTCACGGGCAACATCTAGTATAATAAGATATATTTGGCGTAAGTCTTATAATAATCGGTCACGAGAATTTGTTCACCTACTGCTATTTAATACGCATCCCTTTATGCTAATTGCTGTTTTTTCAAGAAAATATTTTTTTATACAACGGCAATCTGTTGTCAGCAATATCTGATAACGGATTGCTGTTTAGAAACAGAAAATAAAGCAATATTTATTAAAATTATTATTACAGTAATAATTGTAATCTGCTTAGTTTCGAGGAAAGGCTTTCATGAATTATTTAAGATAACAAAACCCCTAATCCTGATTTGTGATAACAATGAGGTATTTTGAATTTGTATTGTCTATAATATTTTATAGAAATCTATCCTTTCATATTTAGGGTTCCGTAGTTTCTACAAGGAATCTTTATAGTTTCGCTCTGTCCACCCGTCTGCCCGTCCGTCCTTATCCGGTAATATATATTATTTTATACTAGTTTTTTTATCTATGGACGCTTCACAGCACGTCAGTCTGGCCCCGTACTAAGTATCCGAAAAACTTGTGTTACGGAGACCAGACAACAGGAAGTATAATACTTTTATACTATACACATATTTAAGATGTTTGTTATATTATACATGATATGACCCAGGGACATTATTTATTATAGGAAATGTTTGTTTGTTTGTTTGTTATGCATTTAATAGGCTCCGAAAATACTGAGCCAATTTTAATGAAATTTGGTGCAGATATAGAGTAGGCCACGAGAAAGGACATAGGCTACTTTTTATCATGAAAAAGTACAGTGTTCTTGTGGGATACTCTATTTACACGGACAGACCCACGGACTCTTGTACTGCTTTTGCCTATACCTAACCTGCTTTTTCGTTTCATCGAGATTTCAAACAAATAATATATGATTCATGATAAGTACGTTAGGTACTCAAAATAATTTAAAACAGCCGAAAGAGAATTAGATTATCGAAATAGAACAAAGCAGAATACCTCGTAAATGACCCCTAATTAAGCCACTAATCGTTTATTTATAGTATCATTAGCTCACCCTACCTCTTGTCGATTCTATTTAACGTGCCCGTAAAGGGGTGCGCCTTCGGTCCTCACGTAATTATTTAACACGATAGTGTACGGATATATCTATACGAAACTATCTATAGATCAGACTGTAGATACAGCATATTATTCCGAGTATACATTGATAACTTACAATAATGGTAATGCTAACACAAGGGTATCAATAAAGGAAAGGATTAGGTTGTAGTCCGCCATAACAATAAATTGTGCAATAAAATGCAAACGTTGCGTGCCTGTGTATTTTTTTTTCTGAATTTCTATTGGTTCTATCAGTGCAAAGAAATTGATAATAAACTCTGCTTAAATAGGTATGATCAGTTCTACAATGTTCTATCCTTACTAATATTATAAATGAGAAAGTGTGTGTGTCTATTTGTTCGTCTTTCACGCCAAAACTACTGAACCGATTTAAATTAAATTTGGTACACAGATAGTCTAAAGCCTAAAAAAGGCCATAGGCTACTTTTAACGCGGAGAAATGTACGGTTCCCGTGGGATACTTTATTTACAGTTTCACATAAAAACTACAAAACCGATTATCATGAAATTTGGCACAGATATAAAGTAGACCACGGGAAAGGACATATGTTACTTTTTATATACAGTTCCCGTGGGTTACTGTACTTACGCGGGCGGGGCCGCGGGCATCAGCTAGTTGAATATAAAGTGAAGTATTCTTGAAATAGCGTCAACTAACGCTGCTTCTTGTCCAATAAATAAAGAGAAAATCTACACCCTCATCACATCTACAGAAAACTGTTGTTTTTTCCTGTAAATGTCGTTACGCTCTGTATCATTCCATGTTTTTTTCAGTTCGCAACATGCAAATAGAGCCTCGTTTTATACAGAACTCGTTAGCATATTAATCGAGATGTAAGAAGTCAAAGCTAATACGAGTATGAGCTAAACTTGGTTTAATGAAAGTTGTGTAGTTATCTTTGATCAATGTCGCTTTGTGAAATATAAATTGGGTTGTGTACGAGTTCCTATTTTCATTTTACTCTAAGAATTAATCTACAGTTAGCAAACAATACAAAGTTATAAAATACTAGACGCAAAAGTGAATTTGTCTACTCTTAAGTCTACGTTTGTGCCAAATTTTATCAAATTTTTTTTTTTTTTTAATCATTTATTCAATAAACTTAAAATTAAAACAGTTAGGATACAAGGGTGCCGTACCGCGAAAACCTCACAGGGTTTATCTGGGTTTCGGCGAGTCGCTATAAACATAATTAGGTAAGAAATGCATTTTTAAACTTAACCGAAATTTTTTCACATTGTCTATATATAGTTTTTGTAGTTCATTGGGTAGCTTATTTAAGTAGTAAGGTATTAGATAATTATTAATTCTTTTCCCGTATAAATTGTTATGATCAGGTAGTGTATACTTATTAATGTAGGGTACTGGTCTTAAGAATCTAGGCCTCTGTTTTTCAATTATGCAATCAGGATTATAAGATTCGGTTAGAATTTGAAATTCAATTTTGTCATAAACACTCATCACGTTACAGTATTTAAATAATTCTTTTTCATCATTATTGAGCTTTTTTAAAATATAATTAAGAGTGATAATTTTTAACATTTTTATTTGTAATCTATAGATAGCTCTATATATGTTCTGTAAGTTCTACCATAGGTGCTTATACCATAAGTCATAACCGAGTCAGCCAAGGCCATGTAAAGCAACCTTAATATTTTGAATGGTAATTTGTATTTAAGTACATAAAGTTTACTTGTAAATGATCTTAGTTTATTACATACGTGATTAATGTGTGGACCCCAACAGAATCGGTTATCAATTATGAGACCAATGTACTTATATTTATCAACTACTTCAAGAGTGGGACACTGGCAAGAGTTATTCAGATTATTCGAATGCAAGCAAGCATGTTCATGAGCTATCACTGATGGCATGGTCAGAGATTTGTTATGTGATGAGTGTATATGTACTATTTTAGTTTTTTGAGCATTTATTACTAGGCCGTGGTCATGTGCCCATTTGCACAAGTTATTGAAATTACGTTGAAGCAGACTTTGTGCTTCCGAGATGTTTTTACTAGCCACTAATATACACGTATCATCTGCGAATTGGTACACAGACCCCGACTCAATAACATTGCTCATATCGTTGACATATAGGAGATACTCAGTGGGGCCAAGAATTGAGCCTTGAGCAGTGCCTTTGGTAGTCAAAAACTTAGTACTAAGTTGATCGTTTACTTTCACAGTAGTATACCTGTTACTGTGATAGTTAATAAGTAACTTTAAAAGAGGGCCCTGCACCCCATTTTGTGATAATTTATCATAGAGTGTTTTATAATTAAGCATATCAAATGCTTTACTAAAATCGATAAAAAGAGCTAGATTATGCATTTTTTTATTTAAATTTTCATTAACATTATCAGAGAATTTACTTAACAGTTGTACAGTACTTTTATGTTTTTGAAACCCATATTGATTTTTGCTGATAATGCTATTTGTAAGCAGATATTTATTTAATTGATCACCTAAGTATCTTTCTATTATTTTGTCTAAAATTGACAGGATTGTAATTGGGCGATAGTTATTATAATTATTGACTTTACCTTTTTTATATATGGGTCTTATTACTCCAATTTTGAGTAGATCAGGATAAATCGACGTTTCTAGACAGCGGTTAATAAGATGAGTTAATATAGGGACAAGATGATCGGAGATACTCTTAATGTCCTTTGCTCGAATACCGTCATAACCAGGACTTTTTTTATCATTCAATTTTTTTATAATAGAATAAATAGATTCTTCTCGTGCGCGCTGTACTCGAAGCGATCTATCAGGTGCTAACTCATATGAATTTCTATCTAGTAAGGTCTGATCGCAAAAATTGCAAATACTGTTTGTGTTATTTTTAAACTCCGCGGCAAAATTATTTGCTAATAAATCCGGATTAATTGAGAAATTTTTTATGAGTATGTCGTCAATACAATTTATTATTTTACCTGTGACCCTATTTATTATTTCCCATACCATTTTAGTATTCTTAAAATTTTTATTTATATTTGTCTGGATTTGTCTATTTTTTATATAATTAGCGTATTTGTTTGTTTTATTTCTATATGTATTATAAATTAGTCGGTTTTTAAAGTTATATTTATCTTTTAACCAGATCTCATATAATTCATCACGTTTTTTACACATCTTACTCAGTTTCTTATTTGCCCATGTACATGCCTTTCGCTTTCCATTTACCTTAATTTTAACAGTATATTTACATTTATTATAAGCGTTATTAAAATTGTCATAAACATATTTCACAATATCATTGGGGTTACTGTATTGCAAGGGTTTGGTCCAATCTATACTATTCAATTCACTGTGTAATTGTCTGTCATCCAACTTGCTTATAATTTTTATTCGAGGTGACTCATTCATTCCAATAACGCCCGAAATGGCACAACCAGTGATATGATGGTCAGCGAGCGCAGTATTAACTACTGTGGTGTAAATATCGCGTGAATCAAAACTACGCACAAACACATGATCAATGCATGTTTTAGTAGTGATATTACCATATTTTTCTATACGTGTATAGGAGGACACACCACTATTTAAACCGAGTTCGCACAGTGAATCTAAATAAAGTTTACTTAAAGAGTTTGATTCTCTTATGTCGATATTCATATCACCTATCACTAAGTAATTGTCCCTATGTGAACGATTATTAATTAAGCTACACAGTTCCATGATAAATTTATCTTTTGATGTGTTTGGAGGCCGGTATACAGCACATATATTTATATTATATTTATTTATACATATCTCACCACTTATGCACTCGAACTCATGTAGACTAGAAATATTAAATCTATTAAATGATACAGTTTTATGCACATACAATAATATTCCACCACCTCTTTTGTTGTATCTTAACTTTGAGTAAATAGTATAATCCTGTAAGTGAAATAATTGTACCTGGTCGTCGTTTATATTTACCTCTGTTAATATAATTAAATGAATAGTACTTTTAGAGTTTAAAATTAGCAGTTCAAGTTGGGCAAAATTTTTTTTAGTTGAACGTATGTTCGTATGAAAAAAATACAATGAATGTGTCGAACTTGGGACACTATTTACAAAGTCATTCCATGTTTGGCAGTTTGTTTCAATAAAATTATGATTATTTATTATTTGTACTATGTTTAAATGTGAAAACAAGTATGTACTTACATGATTTTACAAGAAGAAACAAAGTGAATGTCGCTCACTTTTTATTATGGAATGACTTTGCGTTTTCAATATCCTGAACTGATCGGATTGTCAAAATTTTTGTCTTGTCTTCTTTACGGATAAGGATGTTTCCGTGTTTACACCATATATACTTGTATATTTGTTTGAGTTCGTCCTTTGTCTTCCATAGGAGGAACGCTGTTGCTGGTGTAAGGGACTCTCGGAGGTAGACTTTGTCGGTACAATCCTGGCCAACACTTATCCCAGTGATGTTTTTAGCCGCTTCCAACCACGAGTCACGAGCACCCTCACGCAGAACCACGGTGATGGGAGACTGAATCCTCTTCTTAACAGTGTTGGAGTGACTTTTTTTCCTGTATGCTTTGACTATGTCATTAGTATTTTGTTTAATCGCCACGGCCACATTTTGCACGATTTCTTCGACGTTTTCCTTCTCAAGCTCTTTAATGCCGCATATTTCAAGTTGGTTTGCTAGATACGACTGTTCCAATTGGTTAAATTTGTTTTCTAAGACTTCGTACTTAAGATTGACATTTCGAAGATTGTTTCGTAGATCAGTACATTGGTTTTCCAAATTTTTTACACACTTCTCGTGAGATTGCATCTTCTTCTCATATTCATCGATTTTATCCGAGTAAAACTGCAAAGTACGCTGCAATTCTTGTCTTATCACTTCTTTCACCTCTGAACGAATGTCACGTAAAATTTTGCTTGTTGTGAGGTCGGTACCCACTGAATTAGAATAGGACTCAGTGTCAGTGTTTTCTTCTCCATAATCCTCCGGCAGGATGCATGATACTCGTCCTGGTTTGCTTGTGCTTGCACATGACTTGCATTTCCAGTCCACAGAATCGGTTGAGTGTATTGCGTTCAGTTGATCAGTTGATATAGATGCGCATACAGCATGTAACCATTTGTTACATTTATTACACTGAAGCCCGGGGGCTCTTTTATTAAGTGATTTGGCACATATTGCGCACTTCACCATTTTTTTTTTTTTTTCGGGTACTTGAATCGGCCCAGTAGTTTCGGAGCCTATTCAATGCAAACAAACAAACAAACTTTCCCTCTTTATTATATTAGTATAGACTAGCTGTCCCTATACGCATTGTTCTGTGTTAAATATTAACTGGAATGAATAAATAACTACATATACAATGCAACCTACATCTTTCCAATATTTTTCACTGTTTAAACCTTCCCTTTTTTACCCGACTACGGCGAAGCCAAAACGAAGGGTAATGATTTTGGCAGTCTATGTATGTATGTATGTATGTATGTATGTATGTTCCCTCGTAGCGTCTAAACTACTGGTCCGATTTTAATCAATGAGGTGTCAATGGATTCGTAATAATGCCGCCGGTAACATAGGCTATAGATTTTTTTTTTAATTCTGTATTTTGAAAATTGGACCTCAGATTCATCTAAAACTATTAAACCGAGATAATCATCACGTGTTAGGTATCAAAAGAAAGGTCTTGGCAAGCACACCACAAATATGTATATATATTTTACATATTTATAGTGTGCTTGCACAAATATGTCAAAAAATATCGGTCGGCTCGCTCCGCGCTCGTGAAGAAGATATTTTAAATTTCAAGTTTTTTGATTAGGTACTTATTAATATTATTCCAAAAATATGTTAGATTGGAAAACGGAAAAGTACGAAATAAAAAATAAGTTAAAATACTATAACCCGACTACGTAAAAAGGGGTCTAAAATGGCCGAAACAAGAAAATAATTCAGATAGAAATCCAGAAATCCATAGATAAAAAATGGTCAAGTTAAAGCCGTGGTCGCACCTACTTTATGGATTTCGGAACAGTCGATGACAAATCGCAGCCGTCTGTATCATCTTGGGGTATAATTCTAGAAACCTCTCTAGGTCTTGGTGTCAGCTCATACCTAGACGCGACGCATCTCGGTGTGAACTGACGCTTAGACGCCATTATTAGGTAGGTGCGACCACGGCTCTAACTAGACCATTTTTTATCTATGGATTTCTGGATTTCTCTCTGAATTATTTTCTTGTTTCGGCCATTTTAGACCCCTTTTTACGTAGTCGGGTTATAGTTTTTTTAACTTATTTTTTTTTTTTAAATTTTACCTATGATCACAATCAGTCCAATAATTTTGGAGCCTATTCAATGTAAACAAACAAACAAACTTTTCCACTTTACAGTATTAGTAAGTAAGTATAGATTATTTCCTGTCCAAATTGGGTCAGTAAAGTTTCTCTTTTGTCCTAGGCTCCATCCGCCCATAGCGTCCACGGTGCGCGTGGTGTCGGCGGGCGCGGCGTCCGGCGCCGGGATCCGACTGCTGCAGCTGGCGCCGTCCGGTCAGCACCTGGTGCTGGCGCCGGCGGCCGGTGATCCGCAGCTCTGGCACGTCATGTCCAACTCCAGGGTACACACGTTCAAAGGTCAGTCACATAATATACACCATGCTCTAACAGAGATCGTACTAATATTATAAATGTGAAAGTTTGTGAGGATGGATGGATAGACGTATGGATGGATGGATGTTTGTTACTCTTTCACGCAAAAACTACTGAACGGAATTTAGTGAAATTTGGTATGGTAGTAGTTTGAGCTATGGATTAAAACATGAGCTACTTTTTATTACGAAAAATACAGTGTTCCTGTGGGGCAACAGCTAGATCTATATAATTGTCCTATGTTTTAAATATGCTTGTTACGCTCTCAGGCATAAGTCGATAGGAATGAACTTCTTCAGACACTACTTCGCTGGTAGTGTCTGAAGAACTCTATTTCTATCGGCTACAACTGGTTTACATGTTGTAATTTAAAAGCTTTAATGCATCGTTTCTGAACCGGTGGGTCGCGACCCTTGAGGGGGTCGAGTTTGTTTTTAAAGGGGGTCACAGTCTGTTGAAAAAAATAAATACAAACTACATATAGGTACAGAAGATTAGTTTTTCGAACGAATCTTTTGTATCTAATGTCGAAAAAATCTTGACGGGGTCGCAAGATATTGGCTTTTTCGTGGGTCGCGACATAAAAAATGTTGAGAAACGATGCTTTAATGTGTCAGTTATCGTGTTACCTTAGTTGCGGAAATGCAATTTTGTAGATATACTCTTTGCTGCACAGTAAATCTTCAATTCTTATCAAATCTTCGAAGTTTAATTGCTAATGAATCTAAAAGGCCTAAGTACATCCATTTATCCGCTAATAAATGATTTATACAGTATTCTTTAAGCGAATTAACCACTCTTGAAATATTGTAGTGCTTGGGACAGTTTTTTACATGTCGTATGGTTGCCCAAGTTCATTCTCAGAACTTAATAAACCTAATCCAGAAGAATGACTGGTCAATACGTCTAGGGCCAACCATGTGCGGTTTCCTCACAATCTTTTCATTCACCGTTAGAGCGTCCGTATAATGTACTTGAGATCTGAAAAGTCTCATTGGTACACGCCACAACCTGGGAATCGAACCTGCACTCTCTCGAGTGCGAATCAAACGGTCTACTTACTAGGCCATGGAGCTCTATAATGTAACGACTATGCTAATAATTTGTAAAACGCCATTGCTATCCAACATAAAGTTGATAGACTGCAACTCGGGACGAGGAAAGTTACTACAATAAAATAATAGCCACATTATTCACAAATAATGAGGCTTTCTATTCGAGTAAATCCAGGCATTATACCCATAACTTCTTCCTCTTTATGCCGCCCTAGTACCCCGAGATCCTAATAAATTTTATCTCGAATGAACTCGCTTACAATAATTTTAAATGTAAAGTAGGTTTTTACACCTAGTATACATACACCCTGTTCAAATAAAAACCCATATTATTTTCGTATGTTTTAGAAGCTTACAAAACTTTAGTAGACAAAAGGTCAGGTTGTCATATGTATAATGAAGAAATAGTACATTACGATATGCGTGACCTAAGTTACCTATTACTGCACGGCGTGAAGTTAGGCGTAACAACATTACTTGAATTTTTAAGTTTTTGTTCAAGTAAAAAAATTGTTATAAACAAAGTATAAATATTTTTTAACTTATGGCACGATCTTGTTAAGTATGTATGTAAGAAAGGCTCTACGAAGCGATAACTTTTTACGACCATTATTTAAAAATTTTTTTTCACTTACAATTAAGACGGTAGTTCGAGAAAATTTCGTTAGTTAACAATTATTGTTTAACTCGTTGAAAAATTAACTTTAAGTAAAATTTCCAACGGGAATAAATTATTTACAGTGTTCATCCTAAAAATCCTAAAAATGTCACGCGTAGACCTATTTTCAGCGTTAAATTAAAATTATAAATAATGGAGATAGAGTTCCGGGAGTTAAGAGTTTTTTATTGGAAATTTCCTCCTCTTTCAGAATCATTTTTTGAAATTTCTTAAATATTAAATTAAATATTGGCAAAAAACGAAATGCCATTTTTTTTTCATTTTTAATTGTTTATAACTTTTGCAATTTTTTATGTGCTAATACACGCTTTTGGCACATTTTTCTAGACGTCAATCCGGATCCAATGAGCTATCGCACATAATTTTAAGAGCAGTATCTCTATTTTGTACCATTTTCAATTTATCGCATAGACTAGTAGTTTTAATTTTAATTTGTGTCAACAAAATCGATCGTTCCTTTTATCGATTGTAACGTGGCTCGTTGTGTACCAAATCACAACCGAATTACAAAGTTTTATTCAGAACGGTTCATCAAACCTTGAATCGTTACACGATTAATCCTTTGTTGGGATCTGATCGAACAAAACCTTAAACGTTTTTGTACATTTCACTTGTTTTGATTTATTGTGTTGGTTTATGTGATAATAAATGTTCTGAGTTTTGTTTTGTGCCATCCAAATGAACAAAAATTAAATGAGTAAAATTGAGTTTTTCGTAGCATTTTATAGGCGTTATAACATTTTTCCTGAAAAATATAACATTACGATAATTTGTAATCGGTATGATAATCCAAATGCACTACAAGAATTTCTAATGATGTGTTTATAGATTTTTAGCAGCAAGCGCTGCTATATAGATATAAGTTTGTTTAAAATTAACTAGGTACGGATACTTTGGGCATATTAATCTACTCCTTATGTAAAGACGTTTATGCAGAAAAATAATAAAAAAAATCGAAAAAAATATACGAATCTGTATAAAATTACATTGGGCGCTGAGTTAAGAAACAGATGATTTACAGAGAGCAGTGAGGACTTTGTCTAAATGACATAGATTATATATAATCAACTGTGTGGGGTTAATGACCTTAACAACGCCGTAAAGAGTTCTCGTAAAAAAAAAATTCCATTTTTTTTCTTTCAGCCTAAACATCTTTACATATAGCAATTTGATAACAATATGCCCAAAATATCCGTAATTGATTTTGAGCACAGATAATAAAACCATTTTGAGCTACCTTTTATTTAGGTCGGGCGTGTAATATTTGTATGCACTTTTAAATTAATAACTTAAATTCTCAGTTTCACTTATTTACATATTACATTATACCTTCTAGCTAGTATATTTAAATATTAAACCTTGACCCATTTCATACAGCCTATGCTATGAATTTTAATTCTGCTTGCGTTTCGAAGCCACAGGTAGAGGCTGTTTATTATAATCAACCCTCATAATGGTATAGAAAGGTTATATAATAAATCTTATACGTGTTTCACTTTTATGAGCTAATGCGGGTTGTCCTTTTTACAACAGCCTGTAAAGTTATAACAAGTCATGGCTATAATTTGGATGAAACAATATTATTTGAATTTTCTAATGTCCCTATATTCGAGCAAGAAAAAATGTTCCCATATTACGCACGTGAAAATATGTATGTATGGACGTTTGTCGATTCTTTTCACGCAATAACTATACTAAACGGATTATGACAAAATTTAGTATTGTAGTAGTTTAGAGTGGATTTATGTTTTAACATAGGCTACTTTTTATCGCAGCAAAATGCGCGGTTCCTGAGAGTTCTACGATGCGGGCGACGTCTAGTTTTACTTGTTTTATCTGATAGACAAGCGCATTCGCTGTACTTGTACAATATAATTTCCCAAGCGACTAATGACTTTAATCTATTCCTTGATTTCCCCTGATAATGCCGATGAAGTCTCTTAAAAATTGGAATATTCTAATCACCGTCATAAGGGCGAATGCGATATCTCAATAAAATAGTTAGAAGCTTTAAGTTTTATAAAAATAGTTGTTACTGCTAAACTAGTAAACCTGAGGAAGGGAAAACTTTCTTAGGGTTTTTTATGTTTTAATTATTGCAATTTGGCTTAGTGGTGGGTCGTCGACGCTTTTTCGATCAACGAAACGAGACCGTTTATCGTTCATCGTAAACTAGTTGAAAAAACAGTTTTTTTTTTCGACTAGTTTACGTGTTCGACGAATACTGAACTGAGCAATAAACTATGACAAACAAAGTAGTTTTGTTGAATGAACGACTTTCAGCATAAACTATTTTGACAAACTTGTTGTCGTTTGCTGATCGACGCAACTAGTGATGACGACGAACGACGAGACGGTTTAATCTGTGAGCGGTGGAAATGAACTTCCCTTCATACTTTTTCCAGGCTTAGGACTGGCAGGCAGGCAGGTTCATTATTGTAAAGAACAGAGATAGACGTATTGCTCGTGCCGAGTCGTCGTACCCCGCGCCCGTCCGTCGATCGTGTCGTCGCGTCGCGACGAACGTCTCTGTTGCCCACACCGTTCCGGCATATGGCAACCGTTCACGCATAGACTAGTTTATCAGTAGGCGCTAAACTAGTTTACCCGTTCATGACAAATAAACACTTTAATAAAACAGTTCGTTCATTCAACGCTCATCCCTAATTTGGCTTACTTCATTAAAATATGCGCATTTTTTAAAGATAAGTATCGCTATGCTCAGAGTCTATCTACGTCATCGTTTCTCAACCCTTAGGTCGAATTTGTTTTTAAAGGGGGTCGCAATATATTGAAAAATAATAAATACAAACTAGTAATAGGCTAATAGTGATTATAGTTGATAAAAATAGCGCGCTATCTAGGTAGGTACATATAATTATAGTGACGGTCCCCAAGACTTTTTACGTATCTTTTTGGCTTTTATGTGGGTCGCGACATAAAAATGGTTGAGAAACGATGATCTACGTGATACTTAGAATCAGAAAAGAGGAAATTCGTGGCAGAACAAAGTTACTGACATAGCCCAGCGCATTAGCAAGCTAAAGTGCCAATGTGTCCGTAGAACCGATGGCCACTGGAACCGAAAGTGTCTTGAGTGGAGATCACGAATTGGACGTCGAAGCGTAGGACGTTCTCCCACCAGGTGGACTGACGACCTAAGAATAGTCACAAGGAGTCACAGGGCTATAGGCTAACTCGATTTTGATTCTATAAGGGGTTGTAGTTCCCATCATTTCCAATATTTTTTCAACGAAACCCATTATCAAAAAATTTATACAGACCAAACGCCTGGGCCGATTTTTATGATTCACACGTCAATCGATTCCTCTTAGTCCGGCGAGTGTCACTAAAGACATGACGTTAGTAAAAATTCAATATGGCGACTACTGGACGCCATATTGTGAAAATGAAAAAAATGAAAGTCAACAAACTATATCAAGTGGGGTATCGTTGAATAGGTATTTAAAAACCATTGTTAGTTTCCTCCAATAGTATTAATTCAATAATATATTATAGAATTCTATTCTTGAAACTCCGGATATCTAAGTGCTTGTTTTTTTCTTTTCGGTTTTAATTATGTACTTAGTTTGGTTCACTTTTTACGCAGTCAGGTTTTTAAATTTTTTAAATTATTATTAGTATTTATTGTTATAGCGGCAACAGAGATACATAATATGTGAAACTTTCTACTATCACGGTTTTTTCATTCGTCCCGATTTTTTCTAAATTTGTGCTTTTAAATTATGGCAAGGGCCAAAGCACGACTGGACTATGAGTATGGCCCATACATACGGTTCAGCCTGCAGATGCAATACGGTAATAGGGGATCGGACAACATCTGAAATATTTAGTTTAATTAATATATTCAGAAATATTGAGGCATTACTAGCTGGTAAATGTAAAAAAATATATTATTTTATGTGTAGTGTATAATTAAATACATTTAGAAATTACAAAAAGAAAAGTTTTTTTTGCGTAATTGGTACAAAACCTACATCATTAGTTTACTTACATCATATACAAAAACATTCATTATTATAAGTATGAACATAAAACGCACAAATATCGGAGATATTTACAAATATGTTCCTGCATACTTTATACCTACTTCATACACTTTAATCCAAGAGTGACGTCATTTGTATGTCGATTTTAGTATGGAGCGTTTTTACGAGACTTGCGAAATTTTATATAAGTATTGGTAATTGGTACAAAACCTACATCATTAGTTTACTTACATCATATACAAAAACATTCATTATTATAAGTATGAACTTAAACGCACAAATATCGGAGATATTTACAAATATGTTCCTGCGGCCGTATACTTCATACCTACTTCATACACTTTAATCCACGAGTGACGTCATTTGTATGTCGATTTTAGTATGGAGCATTTTTACGAGACTTGCGAAATTTTATATAAGTACAAATCGCTGTACCTTTGAAAATATTGACTTTTGATATACGGTTCCTTCTGAGAAGTTACTCATATTTAAGAGTACTATTCATTCATGCAATAAAAAAAATCAGTCCGCTTGCCTATTGTAGCCATCATAAAAGGCCATTCTGACCGTCCAGCCTGCAAATCCAGCGCCGCCGCCCAGTACTAATGGGCATCATTAGTGTCAATATATTATTATAAGTATCTATATTTTATTATATAAAAAGCAAAGCTGATTTACTGATTTATCAATGCACAGGCCAAAACCTTCATTCTAGAAATTTTAAATTTTGTACACGTATTGCTCATAAATGACATTTTTTTTGTTTCCGGGGGGGGGGAAATGCATTACGCATACCACCCAGGCGCTGGGGGCACCCGAGTGGTGATGTGGGGCTCTCGTATAGGCTAATGAGACCCACGGTATACCCACTAAAAACCACCCCCACCTTCCTCCTCGCCGCCCTGTGACGGGGCCACGGAAACGATAAACACATCCGCGACCCCGCCGGCGGCAGCCGCCCACAAGCGGCTCCATCCACGGCCCGAAGGCCCCAGGCGCACCATATGGTAAGGTGCGCCTCCCTCCTCGGTCTCCACCAGTGTTGTAGCAGACTCCCCCCGAGTCTGCTACTAGGAGGCCACGGATACCAGCCACCATAACCGGTACCCGGTGGCAGATTTGAGCTATGGTTCTGCCACCGACCACACCTCGGCCGCAAAGGATAGGGCAAACGGCGCACCGTAATACCAACTTGCCTCTTCCTCTGCGGCCCCACCAATGCCGTTAACCATACGGAACGGCCCCGCCAGCTCGCAGGGGGGTAGGGAGAGTGGCACAACACCACCACGCCTCTCCCCCTGCGATCCCTCCACGGCCGCAGAAGATAGGGAGTACGGCGCACCGTAATACCGGCACTCCTCTTCTTCTGCGGTCCCACCTCCTAGCGCGTCCTCGCGCGGACTCCTCCAGCCCGCTGAGAGCGCCCTCCTCGGGCCAGCCGGTGGAAAACAAGCCGACCCTGGTTGCCTCTTCGCTTCACCGTGGGTGTCCAGTCCACGGTTACTAAGCCCCACCGCCACGAAAGGCGTGCAACCATCGGGGGGTCATAAATGACATACGTTGGCATCCGCTAAGGAAATATTTTTCAAAATTCAACCCCCAAGGGAGTAAAATAGATGAAAGTTTAAAACCTAACCCAATTACATGTGGCAATTAATGCTTTATTTATTAATTTTACCTATAAGTAAAATGCGCTGCGCTTGATCGTGAGTATGGACCTTTACAACATTAGGGCAAGGGAATAAATTATCTACATTCTTCTTCTACTAACATGGTTGTTTATTTTCCGTTAATTTTCGCGTGGATTTATTTCATATCTGACGGAATTTCTTCTTTAAATATTTAATACGGGTAAACAAATGATTTTAAAGCAATGATACAAAACGGAGTATAAAACATTGATTACGTCGATAAACGGATTAAATTCCTGTGTACTCGCGTGTATGAAATTAAATTAAATGTATGGAGATTGGTTCATTATTGGACGGTTTATTTGTAAGGAAATGAATTCGTTAATTCAATTTGTTTTATTAAGGTTTGTATATAACGACCGGTAAATTGTTTTATTGAAAACGACCAAACGTTGATTTTATTCAGTTTGTGTAGATTTTAACCCGCAGAAAGTGTGGCGGGGTATATAACACCCCAAAACTTGACACATTTGCGTGCATTTTCTGTTTGTGACCTAGAAATCCGTTATTGCTTTGAATAGCTGGAGTAAAAGAGCTGTTGGACGAAATAGTGACGTGATCACAAAGTTTCACCAGCCTTCTAATGATTTCCTTATAGGAGTAGGTAGTAATGATTATTACCTTAATTATTGTTTCTTCATTATCGCCTAAAAGCACCTTATTTTTATCAACCTACTACTATTATGAAAGTGGAAGTTTGTGAGGATGGATGTTTGTTACTCTTTCACGCAAAAATTACTGAACGGATCTTAATGAAATTTGGTATATTAATAGTTTTAGGCTTTGGATTAACACATACGCTACATTTTATCCCGAAGTAGTACAGTGTTCCCATGGGAAACTGTATTAACGCGGGTGAGCAACAGGAAAAAGCTAGTATTTCATACCTTCATAATTTAAAAAATAACAACTCCAATAGGAACAGTATGCTATTAACTAGTGTTTATAAAAAACTATAACACGACTATGTAAATTATAAGCATATGTTGCCCAAACTATTATAACGAATTTATTGATATCTCATTTATTAAAATCGGACAAGGCGCTACGGTGATACACATACAACATACAAACATACGTACATACATACATAGACTGCCATAATCTAAACCCTTCCTTTGCCGTCGCCGTGGTCGGGTAAAAATAGACTAAAGTTGAAATCTAGCATAATAAAAAACTCCCACACCGATATCGCTGACGGTGGCCGGTTTCATTGAACCCAGGCCAGTTACGCAGGAGTAATTTTATAGTGACCAAGTGTGTGCACAGTACACAAGAGCGCTCTCTCTTCCTTTACTCTCATAATCCAGTGGGACGGATAACCGACACGACTGACGAGAGATCAGGCGCAGGTCCAACTTTTTAAATCCATCCGACCCATGGATCATCTTTCTTGTCAGACAATTAGGTGATCAGCCTGCATTCTCCTAACCAAACTTGGAAACAACATTTTATGTTGTTCCAATGCGGGAATCGAACCCACGACCTCCGAGTCGAGTGCCAATCTAGCAATAGCATTTATAGCAAATCTAGCGCACTGACCGACATGACAGATAAAAGGTTTTTGGTTAAGATTCGATTTGACCTTGGACGACGACGGATTTAAGATATTTGATCTTCCGACGACTTTTTATCTGTATCAGTTAACCTTATATTATTGTAGTAATCTAGTACCAGTAGGTATGCGACTAAATACCTGTAAAGGCTAAGCGCGCTCCACGATTTTTTTGATGTGTGATTATTTTGTAGGAGCAATGTTACATACATTTCTGCGACAAAATAATTGTACATATGCGCGCACAGACAAATAAACTCGTAATAAAAAATACGTTGCATTTCAGCGATAAAATAATCGCACGACGAAAAACCGTGGTGCGCGCCTTATGGACATCACAAATAGACTATTCTATTTAGAAAACCTAATCCCCCTGGATATCGGTGCACCACATTGTGTAATTGACACGAAGCGGAGAACATTGAAACAGTAATATGTCGTGGCCAATGTGTGCTAAGTGAAAACCAATTGTGTTCAGGGTTTATATTTAGTTCAGTCAGCAATGTAAGATACGACCGAATGTTATGAGCTGGAACTAAGGTTTAGGTTGAAATGTTTTAGTGCATGGGTAACCGAGCTTTGCTCGGAGTTCTGATAAATTAAAATAATTAAATGAAACATAAAAATATTTATCTGACCGGGATTCGAACCCACCACAAATATGAATTTACGATTTTATTAATATTTTATTGCGATACAAAAGATAAAACACATGTACCTAGATTAAAATTACGAAGTTTCCTCGAAGGGATAAGATCTAGCTAGATCGATTTTCTCCTCCTAAATTATCTATACACTAAATTTCATGGTAATACTTGCAGCCGTTTTCCAGATTACGATTATATATGTCACCGTAAAATTGTAAAAACCCTTAGATTGTAAAATGTTGATAGTCTTCAGACGCGAATATGCTGCCCATAATTTAACACATTATTTTTCGTTAGATTATAAATATATAGTTATTAATCATTCGACATATTTTTACGATCTCGTTAGCTATTTTACAATCTTACGGTTTTTACAATTTTACGGTGACATTATATATACAAGATTGTCTCGTTTAAAGTACCTATAAGATTCTCATGTCACTTACATGAGAAACAGAAAATTACAAAAGGTTTGTTTTGGGTTGCGTTTGTCAGTTCGCAAGTACCTAATATCCACTCAATGTTTTAAAATAAATTAATAATATTATTTTACTCAACCAGAAAAAGAGAATATATAGCTTGTTTCTTACGATTTAAACATAATTATTAGCGATGATATAGTTTTCTAGTTGGGGATGTAAATGAGCTAGAACTTAGAAGTTATCAAAATAATTCAACGATCAAAGAAAAAAAATAACAAACATTCTAATTAACACAACACATTGAATAACAAAATGAAAACAAAACACAAAACAACACGTTTTTACTGTTGGACACATAGAATTCCTTTCAATAAAATTATTAGGTACAAATTTCACAAATGATCAATCAGCAATACCAATTAAAAAATTATTATAGGTATTATACAAAATAAGCAGGCAGATAGTAGAAAAGCGTTCAAACAATTATTGAACAGATAAAATGTTAGATAAAAGATGTTCGTGAAATAAAATACGCAAGGAGCTCGAAACCGAATTGTTATAAACTTTATCGTCCAAATATGTATTCTTATGAAGGAAATCGAGAGAAGTTCCGAGCAATTTATTATTCAATATAAAGTTTTTTTCATGAATTTTATATTCTTTTTGTGCTTAAAAAGTTGTGTTTTACTTGTGGTGTAAAATATGTACGTAGGCTATAACGGTTTTGTTTTACCGTAAGATTTTTAATTTTCCCAGAATTTTCTGGGAAAATTGTTTTAAAGGCCAATAATAATTTACTTTAAATTACTTTTCAAATTACCTATTATACTTACACTATAAGTGGTTACACTACTCATAGCAATTGTATATCAAGACATTTTTGGATTTCATATTTCATAACTAGCTGCCCCGACATACATTATTATGTCTTAACTGTGAACTACAACTACAACCTAAATCTACATCTACCTCTACATCTACCAACCTACTGATTTTTTTAATAAACCAAACAGGTCGCCCGAATGCATCTTTAAATATTTATCAGTCCAGTGACAAATTCATTACAATATTTGCTTTATGCCAATGCTGCAATGATGTCACCTTTCGATTAGTAGATACTAGGTATCTAGTACATTCGAATAGTATTGCAAAACTAAGAAGAGCTTTGTAATCCCGTGCTGATGCTAATGATGAACCATGTCAAATAAATTGCTATCGGTACAATAAGATGTTCCACGGACTAAGCCGGATTACAGCTTTAGTATTTTAATATTTTTTATTTTTCAGCATTTTTACGTCTTCAATAACTAAGTAGTGCAGACGTACTTTAAATATTTAATTCTGAGATATATTAAAGGCCTGTAATATTCGAGCAAGAAAAAATAAAAAGGTTTTTAATTGGGGATCGGACTACATCTAAAATATTTAATTTCATTAATATACTCAGAAATATTTACTTATTACTACTTGGTAAATGTAAAATATATAATATTTTATGTGTTGTTTTATATTTCTTATTTACATCTAAAAAGAACATTTTTATCAACAAATTAGTAAACAACAAATTAGTAAACAAAACCTATCATTAGTTTATTTACATCATATACAAAAACATTCATTATGATAAGTATGAACTTAAACGCACAAATATTGGAGATATTCATAAATATGTCCCTGCGGTCGTATACTTCATACACTTTAACCCACGAATGACGTCACTCGACATACGATTTTAGTACGAAGGATTTTTTACGAGACTTGCGAAGTTTTGTATACAAATCGCTGTACCTTTGAAAATATTGACTTTTGATATATTGTTTCTTGTGAGAAGTTACTCATATTTATGATTACTATTCATTTATGCAATTAAAAAAATGTCCGATCCCCTATTCGTTGCGTTTTGCCCGAGGGTTTCGTGTCTCTTTCCTCCCATTATCATTTTAGTAACTCGGCTATACATTTTTCTATTTTTCCAATTTAACACTAAATTTTGAATCACAAGCATTGAAATATTTTGAAGCGCAGGTGCAGATTTTTTTATTCTTCTGGTCAGGCTTTAAAACCCAATTTCACGTGGGCGAAACCGCGGTAAAAAAACTAGTTTTATAAATAAATTAAAGTAATGGCGTGTACATTGAGCCTACACCATAAAAAATCTACTATTAAGGAATACATAGTAAAAAATGATTTATTTGCAGGTCACTCCGGTAGGATCCTGTCCATGTGCGTCACGCGGGAGTCACAGTACCTACTCACAGGGTCCGAAGACACCAGCGTCATAGTGTGGGATCTACACACATTGGCTGTGAAGACAAAAATATTGTAAGTAAACTTGCTAGAGCTAACTGTCATGAACAAGGCTTTCTCTTGATAGGTTTGTAATACGTTTCTTTTTCGATTGCTTTTTTGAGGTATTAATCAAATAGTTACTGAGGAATCTAAAGTAAAATAGGCTATCAACAAAATCCCAATGGTAAATAATTGCAGTAAAATCAATTTGCTTATGGTTTTGACAATCTTCGTTTTACTTGAAGGAATTTGACAGACGATGTATGAAAAACGACTATTGTCGAAAACCATTAGGCTGCGACTATAATTATTATACACAGAATAATTATATCATGATCCGGAACTGAAAAGCATAGAAAATAAAACCCTGTGAAAATACAATAGAGCTGAAAATCGAACACACAAGTATCGAGTCAGATGTCATTTATCCTACTAATATTATAAATGTGAAAGTTTGCAAGGATGGATGGATGTTTGTTACCCTTTCATGCAAAAACTACTGAATGGAATTAGATGAAAATTGGTATGGCCGTAGTTTAGGCTCTGAATTAAAACATAGACTACTTTTTACCCCGAAAAAGAACAGTGCTACCGAGGGATCCTAAATTTATGCGAGCGGAGCTACGGACAACAGCTAGTGTAATATAATATGACAGATCGACACTCGACTCTATTGCATGAGCGCTATGGTTATATTTTCGGTGCTCTGAATTTTCCCGGGCCCGCCGGATTTCGGATCATAATATAGTCCCAGCCATATATTATACAATACAGTATATACATTTTTTGACTAAAAGCTGTTGTGACTTTTAGGCTTATTTCACATTCTATTGATAAATGTCATAGCTTGTGTTTTCAGCCTCGTTGAATATAAGGTAAACAGAAACAAAACTTCCGAATAAGCTATCCGACACATTCGATTATGAAACAGCCCTACCTATTAAAATTACTTACTACCATTTAACAGTGACAGATTTTTTATTACTTTGTAACAGAGAGCACATCGCGCCTGTGCTATGCGTGGCGGCCATCGTTACCCGCTCTCTCGTTATCAGCGGAGGTGAAGATTCTGCGGTTATAGTCACCAGTCTAGTAGATGGGGCATTGGTAAGATCTTATTTTTTAACTAGCTGGTCTGTCAACATCATTTGCGTGGAACTAATGGAAACGTAAACATGTTTTTCTAATCGCAATCCTAAGATTATAATAGCCACGTTTATCCTTGTAACATCAGCTATTTGCCAGTGAGTCTGGTCAAAATCGGTCTAGCCATTTTAGAGATTAGCTAGAACAGACAGACAGACAGAGGGATATCGGACAGACAGGCAAAAATAAAAATAAAAATATATAACGTATATTCTATGACATGCATTTAGTACAAAGCTGTGAATTTGCAATTACAAACTGACACTTTAATTTTATTTATTTGTATAGATACATCCGAAAAAACATGTCAATTGTCATATAGTTTTAAGTTTCGATTTAGTTATATAAAAAAAAAACTATTAAGTATCTATTTCAAGTCAGTGATGTGTTGTTTACATTTCATAAGAACAAACTTTTGCTACAAGTTATGTATTTTAGGTAACAAAATTGGACCATCATCGGGGCCCAGTGACCGAAGTGAAAGTGATTCAGGACGGCGAAATCCTAGTCACGTGCTCACAAGACGGAACTGTATGTACGTGGAACGTCGACAACTTCACACTGCTCAGCACTGTGAACGCTGGCGCGCCGATCCACGCCATGACAGTGACAGATGACAACGTGTTCCTAGTCACACTTCAGGGCGATAATGAGCTCCATGTCCGGACTTTTATCACGGGAACACACCTGCATGTGCTGAAGAGGCATAAAGCGAAGGTAAGGCTTCTGTAATAGCTTAAAAACATTCAACGACTAAATAAAATACAATATTAACATAAAATAGTAGGTAAATTTTATGTAATGTATATTTTTCTGTCTATTTACCCACCAATTACAATTGGAGCCAATTACAAGCTTTCACTCATAGAGTACTATACTTGTAATTGGCTTCAATTTCTTACTTTAAGTTTTGGCTATTTGAGCTTTAAGCTTTTCTTTGAATAAAATTTGCATGAATGACAGAACTTCGCTTACTAACCGGCAAACCGTTTGCGCATATATATTAAGGAAGCTAATATTCGTAGGCTAATAAATAGAAAATGGTTATTAATACTAGAATCAGTTATTAATCAAATTACTCAACGAGAATGACATCAACTTATAAGTACAAGTTGAGGTAGATAAGGAAACACATTGATGAATTGTTTTATATGCTGAAAAACCTACAAGATTTAATGGAGTAAGTTTAATTAAAATTTGTCTGAGAGCTTCATTTTATGAGAGAGTTGATGAATGAAAGTTATGAAGAACTAAAGTAGTTTTACTAGTATTAACGCGGTGTGGAGTTATGTCTTATGAACGTGTCGTGAGTTCTTAACGGCTTAAGGGACAAAGAAGCTGACGGATCACCTGATTGCAAAACTAAATAAGTTACAAGAGCTTTACCAGACTTTCGATGCTTGTTATGATCAAAACATTTTCAAATCAGAGGGAAACTAGAATACTTAATACTTGTCATAGCTGAAAGCGAGAAATAAATAAATAACTTAATAGTTAAAAAACTTTTCAAATAATATTCGTCAAACCATAACAATGATTGAGAGAAAAGAAATGTAGCCATCTTAAAATCTCGTCCACTCACAACAAAACATTTAGGGTTCTTACCAAAAATCGACGTCAAATTATCCGCCCGCTAAGTGTAAGTAACAGCTAAAAGAATTTACTGATCCCAATTACGAAAAGGGTCCAACAATATTCCCAGAACATTTACTCATTATAACCGAATTTCACTTGTCAGAAAAGATTTAAATTCCCGAAAGATTTCGTATTATTTCTCGTATATTTTTATTTTATATGACGTAAAATATGTTTATCTGATAATATTATAAATACGAGTTTATGATAATAAGGTTCAGTATTTGTTTCCCTAGCGTTTTATTTTATCTTTTAACACAACTGAAAAATATTTTTTAAAGTCATTATAATTTTTCGGTATTAGAAGGTTTTACATATTTTGTAATAATTAAAATTATAAAATAACTTACCAGAAAATAAATGTTGCTCGCAACTTTGTACGCTCTAAAAGTAATTTCGCGGGAACCGTACATTTGCCGCAATAAAAAGTAGCCTATGTCCTTTCCCGTGGTCTACTCTACATCTGTACCAAATTTCATAAAAATCGGTCCAGTAGTTTCGGAGCCTATTCGATGCAAACAAACAATCAAACAAACTTTATTATATTAGTATAAAAGTATAGATAAGTAATTTAGTAAAGATGCTGATGATAACATATTCTAACCCTTTAATTTAATCGGGCAATTGGCCCACCACACTTTCCTATCACTGCAACTCCTGTGTAGCCAGGATCGACAGTGGTAACCAACCGCAAAAACCCTTTGATATGATCTCAGGGGTGCCCGGGGGACATGCTAAATCTGTCTTGGAACCTGCAACGAAATTAATCAGAAGATTGTAGGAGGAGTAGGAAGTATTCCAGTTTCCCTCCCCAAGCAAAGCGGGCTGATATTCTAACCCTTATTTTCATCAGTTTAAATTTCATTCCCATTAAAATAACAGCGAAATGGATACGAGCATTGAGATAGATTGCGGGCTTCGCGTGTTACCAGCAAAAAAGCTTTTAACGTTAAAAAAAGCAATACGTAAGTGCTCAGGAACGGCACGCGGCACGCCCCTGGCCATTCCGGGGACGTATCCAATTAGTTGCCGGGATCTTGTAAAATATATTTGTTCTGTTAACTGGTTATATGAACGTAATAGTTTCCACTGAGAAAAATAGTTTGCAACTTTCTTGAAAGTTTTAAAATATATTTTTTCTATTGTTGAAATTTCTGAACATATGAAAGTATTTTAAGTCCCACAGTTTCTTAAGCTGTCTTAATTAGGTATGGTAATGTAATTTAATATTTTTAAAATAGGTATTAAGTTCTATATTTTTTTTTTCACGAGGGGGGGGAGGAATGATGTTCTAACATATTGTACATAAAATATATAGGTAGTTAACAAATTATTGTATAAATAAAATATTTTTAGTTTGTACTGTTACGTGACCTATACCACGGTGACCACGGCCTCTCGAAAAACCTACGTCAAGTAACTTCTCTGAGTCGCGTCGAGGTAGTGAACGACAATACAATTTACTATTTGACTGAAAAGTATAGAATATTGGAAAAACCGACTGAGTTCCTAGAATATCATATATAATATTTTTTTTTTTATGAAATATGGGGGCAAACAAGCAAACGGGTCACCTGATGGAAAGCAACTTCTGTCGCCCATGGACACTCGCAGCATCAGAAGAGCTGCAAGTGCGTTGCCGGCCGTTTAAGAGGGAAAAGGGTAATAGGGGAGGGTAGGGAAGGGAATAGGGTAGGGGATTGGGCCTCCGGTAAACTCACTTACTCGGCGAAACACAGCGCAAACGCTGTTTCACGCCGGTTTTCTGTGAGCCCGTGGTATTTCTCCGGTCGAGCCGGCCCATTCGTTATACAAAATATAGTGCCTGCCCCAGGGATCGTATTTACAGTTCTAATGATTAATTCATAAGGGCGTTTCTCTATTATCCCAAAAATGTAGGTATGCAACAGCATACCTACATTTTTGGGATATAGTCTTATACAGGAATCTATTCCTGATATACTTCCTGAAATTATTATTATCATATTACTAACTGTAAAATAAGTAATATCCAGGCTTAGATCCAAGAAAAAATATTGTAATATCTTCGTTTGTGACCCCCTTAACAGCTGACACTGTTATGCTATGACGTCGTCACCCCTTGGCACAGATTACTAAATAGTAACTACGTTTAATACGTCCTTGGTGTTTGCACTTAATTTCAATGAAGGTTTCATCCACCATATTTTTTACCCAGAACACCAATTCTCGTATATTTAGCTTAGACTCTAATTTAAATACTATCAATTAATTATAAATGAATCGTCTCGATGTCAATAACTGATTTTTGTAGTTTGAACCAAAATGTATTTTGACTTTGGTTTGACATTTATAAGATTACCATATTACTGTTTTAACATGTCGAGACTGCATCGAAACTGTATTTTTGTAAAATTTCATTAGCAGAATCGACGTTCAGGGACGTTAGTAATATATATTCTTTGGTACAGGTGAAATGTTTCTGCGTGGGTCACGACTCCTCCCGAGCGGCGGTGGGTTGTGCTGACCAGAGGATCTACATATACAGCCTCCACAGCGCGCAGCTGTTGCGGACGTTAGCGGCAGCACATGACCTGGCAGCACTGGCGATTGCGGACAAGGATCACTTCCTATTAGCTGCTGGTAAGATTATCGCTTAGGAATCTCCTAATATACGAAAGGGTCATCGAGTATATTATATACGATATTGATTGTTGTGACTGTGGTAAAGGTATTAGATAGCCATCTGGCAATTTATATATTATGTACCTTAAGAACCTCCTAATATACCTAAGGCTCATCGAGTATATTATATACGCTATTGATTGTTGTGACTGTGGTTAAGGTATTAGATAACCATCTGGCAATTTATGTATACCTAGCGGTTATACCAAGCTTAAGGCTGGAACTATAATATGATAGGAATCCGGCGATCCCGGGAAAATTCAAGGCACTGTAAATAGAACTTTACGCTAATACAATAGAGTTGAACATGAAGTGTCGAGTGTAGAGCTGTCATATATGACATTGGCATTTGAGTCGACACTTGTGGGTTCGATATTCAGCTCTATTATAATAGCGCAGAGTTCTACTTTTAATGCTCTAAATTCTTCCTGACCTTGCGGACTACGAAAAATATAGCATTTAAAGCCTACTTTAAAGTGCCACCGTCAACAATGTTTCTATTTGGTATTTATTATGATAATACATGTGGAATGGATATTTTTTATAGATGATTTATTCATCCTTTAACTTAATTTGTTGAAATTAAATTGCTTGAACAATGAGAATGCAGTAATCTACTTAAATAATTCAATGCTGTAATTGCGCGATACTTTAATTACGAGACTAATTGGAGGAAAATAAATTCGAGTCTACAGTTTGGTTTTCGTTACGTTTTATCCGATTATTTTCATTATGGAATGATATGTAAAGCCATTTAAATACAATTTTATAATCAGAATTTTAATAAAATACCTACTATAAGACTACAATATTATTTTTCCGACTAGGTGGAAACCGCGTGACAATTTATTCATTTCACACCGAAGACAACCTGACCAACTTCAGGCCGACCAAACAGATGAGCCGACGGCAGACCAAGTCCAGAACTAACATCACTTTATTGCAGGTATGTACAAAACTTTAGGAACAAACGTAATATAAACCTACATAATATTAGTTGCCGATAAAGTATTTTATTGAAGCTGTGTCAACGATAAGCTACTTTACCTTACATATTGGAGAAATTAGAGTTTGTATAAATCATATTAATAAGTTATAATCCTGTATCGCACGTACAACAAAGTCCCTGTTTGCAACTTGGTCCTTCGAGCTGAATTCAAACTAATTTTGTTATAATTTACATGTATTGGACAATTTACCTAATTTATATCAAGTTGTATATTGTACTTTATAATATGATATTGATTAAATTGAAGTTATAAATTGTTAAATTGTTATATTTTATTAAAAAAAGAAATATGACTGCCGTAATTTAGATCGCCATTGACAAAGCTAACATTGTATCAGACGCGTATCCGCTGAGGCCGGATATTACACAAAATTCATGGTAACCGATCAAAGGGGAAAGTGACACGTTCAACGTAGGTAAACATAGCTATATCGTACATTATAGAGAAAAATATCAGTTTTCTAAGTACTAAGAAATGGATATTATTTGAAATATTTTTTCCTTAACCATAACGAAATAAAATAGTAAAACATTTATGGACTTAAGAACAAGTTCTGATCGCTCTGCGTGCTCTTTCAACTACAGATTTTATAAATAACCCGACTTTGTAAATTATATAGCCTATGATTTACCCGGGCTGCCATTACGAACATATTGACATCTGATTCCACCAGTAGTTAAAGCGCAAAGATATTATAAACATACATACATAGTCTGCTAAAATCATTACTCTTCCTTTTGGCTTCGCCTATCGTAACGTACGTACTCCTTCTCACATCGAGAAAGTACACACACCTATAAGACCTCAGTATAAATGAGGACTGTATAGCTTGATGATCATCATGATTAATAGCAATTCCACTCTCACACAGGCTGAACAAAACGAGCTCATCCCAATCAGCTGTTTAGAAGTATCGCGAGACGGACAACTCGCCGCCAGTGGTTGCGCGCGGGGCCTGGTGCGGGTGTGGCAACTGTCGACCCACCGCCTGCAGGCGACTCTCAGCGGGCACATGGGTCACATCACATGTGTGACCTTCTCACCCAACAACCTTCTGGTGTTGAGTGGGTCAGAAGACAGGACAGTTGTCGTGTGGCAACTCGCGGACAACTCGCCGTCTCTGACTTATAAGGTAAGATTTAATGACCTAGTCATATTGTCTTTAAAATATTGTAGGTATTAAAAGTTTGTCCCACACGAGAATTTATTGGACTAATTCCTTTTCTTCGGATCCATTAATGCGCCACAGCAAGGCAATTATCTTGTTTTTGCATTTTTCCTACCAGGGTCATCAGTCAGCTCTTCAAACTTTACTCATGATGTCGGACGGGCGGCGCGCGATGTCGGGCGACCGGTCGCGCCACGTGCACGTGTGGCTGGTGGACTCCGGCATCGTACTGCTGTCCGCCACCTGCCCCTCCGCCAGCATCGACGTCACGCTCAACATGAAGTACGCTGTGAGTACACTAGTGCAAGCAAAGTCGGGCGACCGGTCGCTCCGTGTTAGTGCGGCGAGTAAAGTCGGCCAATCCACCCACCCCCGGTCGAAGCAGAAAATTGGTTTACCCCTTAATATAATAAAATTAGACTACTATTTAGTTCTCGTAATCCCTTCCACGTTATTACCAGGACGTGAGTGAACGCTCAACGTAAAATGCTTTTTGTCAGCCAGACAACCGGTGACCTACATACCGATTGAGTTTATATAGAAAGACAAAAAAGTTGTAAAATCAATAAAGCAGCTTTAACAAAGCAATTGAAAGTAATCCAACAGTTGAATATTCCGCCATGAATATTCAACAAATCGAAATCAACAACAGACCAACAATACGCCAATCTAAGTTCATAATCACGTTGGAACTCAATTCACTCAAAAATGGACGGACGCGGACGGTGCAATGTAAATAAATACAATTCCTTGTTCAGAATACAAAACCGTAACTACTAGTATAAATAATTTTAGAAATTGGCACACTCAAAAATACGTAATATTAAAAAATGACGTTTTGTAATCAATCCCCTTACCCTTGTAGTACCCTTATGGTGTCTACAGACACACGAATTTGGTACGAAGCGTACAGCGGATCTGGTACGCTCCGTACCAGATCCGAGCGTGTGTAGGGCAGTCCGGCGAACATAAGAAGAAGGCGAAGAGTTCGCCGTTGTCCGCAACGGATCAGGGCCTCTAGTCAAGTTGCATTCGATAATTTCGACGGCGAAGTTCGAAAACAAAAATGTATGGGATTTGACACAAGTCATCGCTAAGTGATTATATATTACTATTTACTTGCGATGCCTTATGTCAAATCCCATACATTTTTGATTTCGAACTTCGCCGTCGAAATTACCGAATGCATCTTGACTAGAGGCCCTGGTCCGCTCCGTACCAAATTCGTGCGTGTGTAGAGCAGTCCGGCGGTTTGGCCGTACAACGGTATCAGTGTTGCCAACTTAGGGATGTAATGCCCAAAATTAGGGAAAATATCTACGGGGGTTTACTAGGGGACAGGATGTTTAGAGTTTGCTCCTTATGAATCAATTTGTATGTAATAATAAAAATTATTTTAATGTGTGTATATAGCCAGGGATATGAAAATGTATTGGGAGTGAAATCAGATTAAGACAAGTTAGTTTTATGTTATTCACGCGTAAGTCTTTATGTTAAACACATAACATTTCTCTCTAGCTTATTATCTCTTAGACCTGTCAATGGTATAAGTAATCAGGGGTAAAATTTGGGGAGAAATATTTTTAAAGTGTTTGTATCACTGCCCGTTATCAATGAATTGCGGGAATCATCGTCATCGTTTAAAAACAGCACAGTAAATAGAACTCTGTGCTAATGTAATAGAGCATAAAATCGAATACACGAGTGTCGCGCTTCACGGTCCACTGCACCGTACCAAATTCGTGCGTGTGTAGCGACACCGGATTTGGTCTCCGGATATGGTTCGCTGTACGCTCCGTACCAAATTCGTGTGTCTGTAGATAGCATTAGCGTAGCATAATAATTAATGACAAAAGGTGACTGCACATCTGTGGACCTTGCACGAACGTTGACAACAACGAATTCGTAACCTTATCGAATGAAAATTGTATATAGGCGCTGTCATGAATTCTCATTTAATTACGTGATTAATACGTTATTGTCAATTGTTAATCTCAGATACCACTTCGAGGACTGCAAATCTTTTCAACTCTTGCGCTTATCATAACGAATTATGTTAAGGCAGATAGACAAACAGGCCTTCCAAATAGAATGTACCTAACCACAAAAGCTTACTTACTATTTAGGTAGGTACTTATTCTATGAAAATGGCGCTAAAATGTTCATAAACAAGCTTATGTTTCCAAATTAAAGTTTCGCTTGAAGTATTTACGAGCGCTGATCCTCTTACGTCGCGGCACGTCGCAACTCAAACTTCATATTCTAATAAGTGCCTCCAACGTTTATCGTCTTTTATTGTTAATTAAAATTCAATACTAACATTATGATGAAGTTCAGCTTGTGAGAAGTAATTCTTGAAGTTATTCGAAATCATAAGATCACAATACATACATACATACATATAATCACGCCTTTTTCCCATAGGGGTAGACAGAGACCACTTATTTCCACTTGCTACGATCCTTACATACTTCTTTCGCTTCGTCCACTTTCATTCTTATCATCCATTCCTCCTCTTACATTCAACGTAGCCAAGCGTCTCTCCATGGTCCGCTTTTCGCCTCCGCGAGAAACGAGACGTGATGGATGGCGGACCACATCGCCGCCATTTTGGATAATTCAATTATTTTTGATTTTCCATTGCGTTTCCACGGATTGGGGGAGAGGGTAGGGATAGGGAAAGGGAAAGATAGGTGGTGTGGAAAGGAAGATTGGTAAGTTAGAGTGGTAAATAGGGAATGTAGGATATTACCGCCCAGGAGGGCAAGGGATAGGGCAGTAATAGCTAGGGAAGCCGGGGTCGCATACCCGTATACTATACCACAACTACCGGACAGGTAAGTTGGGAAGAGTATCCCATGACATCCCAATAAGATCACAATAATCAGAAAAATTCTTATCTTTGTGGTGCAAAAATTCTAGTTTTAAAAATAAACACAACTTTAAAAAGGATACTTTTACAAGAAAAATGTAATTACGAGAAAAAACTTTTAAAACTTTCTACTAAATAAGTTTTCCTCGGGTTGTGATTCAAAGAATTAGGTATTTAGTATCTAATTAGTATCATGAAAAACATTCTGTTTTGAGCTTTTAGCTCATAGTTGCAAACTAAATTAATATACGTTATCTTTACACAACATTAATTAACAAAAGATAGTTATTTAAGTATGGATAGATGTTTTTCTACATATTATTTACAATTCTACAGTGTATCTCTGCCATATATTTTTTTAAATATGCTTGAAAAAATGAATAAAATTTATTTTCTATCTTCTACTATCACTTGGTTTTCATAGTTAACAGGAATCATGATATTAGGAATAATGTAATAATAACTACATATTACATAAAAACCAATTAATATTAATCTCATTTTAGCTATCTGAAATCAAGAACATTTCATCGATTCAAGGATTGACATTGTATACATCAATTTACGACAATTTTTGTTTGAGAATCTAAGATTGAAATCAATCTAAGATTATAGATACGTTATTAATTTCGGCCGTTAGGCGCGATAAAAAGTAGTCTACTCTACCTGTATCTGTACCAAATTTCATTAAAATTGGTCCAGTAGTTTCGGAGCCTATTCGATGCAAAAACAAACAAACAACCTGTTTAGAATAATATTCTAATAATTTATATCATAATAATATATAATTATAATAATATTCTAATAATATACTAAGCCAACCTAACATGTAGAAATTATTTTTTCTACAGGTTGGCTTTGTTCAGAATCCTTTGGTATGGCATGAACTGCGCTGGCTATAGCACGTAGCAGATAAAGCTAACTCATTCTACCCTTAGAATAAATCGAAACCTATCAGCCTACTGTTATTACTGAGACCGTAACAGTTCCGAGCACAATAACGAAATAGATTACTTTCCAACGTTACTAAAAACGTAATTGAAGGGAAATTGTGTGTGTAATGTAAGTTTTGTAATGGAAATGACTCGGGCCTTAAATGCCTTACGTGGCTTTTAATGAAAAAAGGTGTGGATACTTATGTTATAGCTTTATGATTAACTTGCACGGTATTTTTTCATCAATCAGCATATTTCTGTTTGTTTTCTTTTACCTCACAGTTGTTGCCTTTTGTAATTAAAAAAATAAAAGTCAAAGTTATTTTATACCTGGAAAATTTGTCTCAAATCGGTAGACCGTAATATAATTGGAAAGAAACCCTCTTTTTATATTATACATCTATGGAAACCCCTTACGTTTTTTGTCAATATTAACCTTAATATGAAACTATATTTTTGTCAAATATTAGGCAGGGGTGTGTTTACATTTATTGACCGAGTTGGATTGGGCTATAAATATTTAATGTTGATGGCGGTGGCAAACAAACTTTTACATCTGTTCGTCAAATATTAATTGTGTTCTATCGATCTTCTAAATTTTAAAGTACCTACACTGTTCGGTATTTCAAAATGTATTATATTTTGAAATCGTATCAATATAATTTAAAAGAAACAACTGCTATATATATCGTTTTCTTTAATGTTTAAAGTAGTTTCGTGATATTATCGAATTCTTCTCTTTTATTTATCTATACTATTAGATGTAATAAAGAGGAAAGGTTTGTTTGTTTGTTTGCATTGAATAGGCCAGTAGTATTGCAACAAAATGACCGTACATTTTGTTGCAATACTACCCTCGAGATTTCCTTTTGCGTGCACGAACGCGGGCAACATCTAGACTTATATATAAAATAGTTAAGACAGAACAACGTGTGTCGGGACAGTTAGTAATTTAATATTTTGCTCTTTTTCTATTCTATCAATAGGTGTTATCCGACGGTGACAACTCAGTTCGCATCTGGGCACTCGCAGAAGGCGACATAAGCGAGGAGAAGCGCTCGGTGTCGCACGCCGAGCGTGTCACGTGCTTCGCGCTGACGGCGGACTCGCAACACGTGGTCACTGGCTCCTGCGACATGTCGCTCAAGGTGTGGCAGCTGAACGGCGGGAAACTGTCGCAGGTGAGTTGTTCTTCGTTAGGGTTTCGTACCCAAAGGGTCAAAACGGTACCTATTACTCCGCTGTCCGTCTGTCTGACTGTCACCAGCCTGTATTTCACGAAGTATAGATACCAGTACCCCAAGCAGGAATATTTGACTGTATCGTTACGTGTACGTAAGCGAGAAATATTGTATGAAAACCATGAAAGCGCCTCTAGCCGTCGTAAAAGTAACTAAAATTTTCATAAAATATTCCTCATATTTCTCGTTTACGTACACGTAACGATACCGCAAAATGTTCCTGCTTGGGGTACAGGAGTCCGTACGTAATGTTAAAATAATGGTCTCAATTTAGGGGACAGATTTTTTGCCGGTAGAGCACGCCATTGTTCAAGAAGTACCAAGCGCGATTCAGGACTGTGCGCTGATTGGTCCGCCACAATAGCATCGGTACGTCCAAAATTCTAGCGCAGCCAGTGGCAGAAAGGAGAACTAAGATCTGGGTTTATTATTGTGTACTATTGAAAAGATTGTACCCTACGTTCGGTCTCCTGGTATTCTATACCTCGTGCTGTATTTCAAGAACCATGACAGCTAGACAGTTGAAAGGTGATAGTCCGAAATTGATCCAGAGTCAACAGCAATGAAATGGTTGCCAATGTGTACACTTTAAATCATATTTTTGTCACGAAAATGGCAATCCCGAGAAACGCCGTGTATAGAAGTTATGATCAAGAATAATATCAGTTTTTCTATGGTAATAGGTGTATACCTATATATCCTAATTACGTAATTTTACAGTTTCTACTTTCTGCACCATGATTTTGGATTTTATTCATACTAATCCATGCTAAGGGCCAAAGGCCATAGGATCCGGCATATTTCAGGCTTGCCTTGTCCTTTTTGTGTCATCAAATACGATTTAAAGTGAACCCATTGGCAAACATTTCATTGCTGTCGACTTTGGGTTTTTTTAGTATGAATTTTGGACTATGACCTTTTCCGTAATGCCAATAACTGATACGCGACGATCCGTATTTCTTATGACTTAATATTTCCCAGGTCCTAGTCGGGCACACGGACATAGTGACGTGCGTGGCCGTATCGATAACGAACAAGACGCAGATAGTGTCCGGCTCGTGGGACTGCAACCTCATCGTGTGGGACATCAACACCGGGACAGACCTGCACCTGCTGTCGGGGCATCTGGGCAAGGTCACGTGTGTGAAGGTCACGGGGGATGGATCTATTGCTGTGTCAGGTATTAATAATTGGATGCAAAAAAAATGTGATAACAAACATGAAATATTCATATATAAAGTATGTAATCGAAAAGACTGTTGTAATATTATTAATAAAAACATACTTAAATGTATTTTAATTTTTGAAAATTATTAGAATTATACGGTTGTTTATATATTATTATTATCGGATAGATTTGACTATCGATAATTTATATTTCCATGAACATCCCTAAAAGTACATATTTCAAAATATATTATGGTCCTGTAGGTGCTGAAGACAAAACGTTAATCATTTGGGAAACGAAACGTGGGCTGGCGCTGACGTCACTAGCGCTGCACGTCCCACTGCTGGGCTTCCAGATCACCAGCGACTGTTCGAGAATTGTTGTACATTTGTTAGACAGAGGTAAAATGCAGTTATTTAAGTTAAGAACAGGACTGAGTCAAATGACGACTACATATCTACGATGCAATTAACTTTTCTTCAAAATGACAAACACATAATTTAGAGACATTTGTATCATATTTTATAGTATTTAATAAATCGTTATATATTTAATAATCGTTATATTAAACAATTAAAAGCTAGACTTACTATAAAGGGAAAAAATGGAAATGATGACTTCAAAATATTCCTATAAAAATAAAAAGTCAAATAAAATAGCTATACTTTCAGTTCACTCTTTCAACACTCCGCAATCAGACTCAAATCAATGCACCTTTGAGGTGGCGATTTCAATGAAACCTTTTCAAGTTGATTCATAATTTAATTTTTTATTCATCGACGGCGATTTTTATTCATATTACTAACGTAAAGAACCGTCATTCAACGATTTAGAGAATGTCAGTTCGCGGCTAGATATTGTATGCGCGGGCAGCGATGACTAGATACTATATAGCTATTACAGAGCTACTAAAGGGCTACTACACAGCTACTACAGAGCTACGATTTATAAGATAAATTATTATATAGTAGATATTTTGGACAGTCGTGAAAATATTATGTATACTTGCTTTTGCAAGTTTCTTCGCCTACGTTAAATTGGGTTTCTTTGGACCCGTTACCCGTCAAAATCTAATCCTACCGGTGAAGCCTAAGGTCTGACTTGGCTAGTTTTTATATATGAATATTCCTTCGCAAGTTCTTAAGTTAGTTCTTACTTGATTCATCCATATACATACGGGATAATAATAATTCAGGATGGCCATAAAATATAATACTATGCCGTTGCCGACATGCGAGCAATTCCCCTAATGGTTTTCATTAAGATCGATTGATACGGTGAATAACTTGTGCTATCAGATAACAGCTTTCGCATAATTAAAACGTAATGTACCTTTACCTGTGGTTTTCACATTTCAAATTAGAGAATGTTGAAATGTACCAGTGTTCAAATTTTTAATGTTAGGAATGAGTAGCATCATCACCTTTTTCTCATTTAAGCCTAATAAGCTATTATTCTTAGGAGAAGATGACGTATTGTTTGCATCAACGCTAAAAAGACCAGAAAATGTTTGTTACCTAAACAATCTGTGGTTTTACTCCAGATTTACTCAATATTGAGGACCTCACTGGATTAGCGGGTCAGTGTCGAAGGTCACGGAAAGTCTTAAATATATATACATAGTATACAAGTATTATATAATATACTTCCCGTTGCCTGGTCCCCGTAATACAAGTTGTTCGGATACTTAGCATTGGGCCAAATTGACCCGGTATGAAGCGTCCATATATCTTAACTAGCTTTTGCCCGCGACTTCGTCCGCGTGGAGTTCGGTTTCCATACAAAATTTAAACCCATTTTTCACCTCCTTAGGGGGCGAATTTTCAAAAACCCTTTCTTAGCTGATGCCTACGTCATTACAACTCTCTGTGTTCGCGCCAAAGCGCGACGTTTATAAACTGGTCACACAGATCGTTTAAATCGGCCAATCACGCACGAGTATTGGCTGTCAGCCCTCAATGCGCTGTCGTGAGAGTGACGAACACTTGCTCCTGAGATTTCGCCCGCGCCGGAAGCATCCCGAATTATAAGTACTCGTGACGCGTCAGCACATATTGTGTATCCGAATATACTAAACTTAGCTCGCTAGCGACACGCGATAAAACTAACGAAACCCCCGCTCAGCTGTGTAGTGCCTGCTGGAGAAGAATCCGCCCATTTCTGGAACCACAGCTTCAGCCAGCTCACCATCAAAGGTCAGTGCCAGTTCTAGTTTCTCTAAATAATCCTAAAATCTCAGCCCCAAAACCCCAATTCTCCGCGTTTACCTATACCTACTCAGCTCATAGTCGTGTGCGCACACATTCGCGCATACAGCTTTCTGGTCCTTCGTCGCCTTCAGGGTCCTCCTGGCCTTATTTAGGGCTAGGCCCCTCTAGAATCAGTACCTACACGTCCATTCCGCTCAATTCTGAACAAAAAATCAGCTCGATTCGTTATATTTTGACCGTTTCATTCTGCCCAGGCGACGTACCTACGTCGCATTTTTTGAATTTTCTGCAATTGTTTTGCCATATTTAACGTTAAACCCCTATTCTGCACATTAATATCAACATATATTTCAAGTAATTGAATTATTTTGTGTTTAATTCGGCCCGTAAACTCATAGGAAAAAACCCAAGATATTTATTTTTTAATAAGTGGGTAGATATCCTAGGGTCATAATCGAACAAGTAACGAACATTCCAGAACTTCCCTAGGTACCTAATACATAATTTGTGCCAATATCACAGAATTTCCTCAGCTCATAATTAATTTCGAAATTTTTTAATCTTTGAATTGCATATAAATTAACTTGTGAATTACGTTCGGCTCATAACTTAATAGTAAATCGCCTTTGCATTACTAAATAACGTTTATATACTCATAATCTCGGTTTTTAAAACACAATATTAATTAACTTAGCATTATTCTAAAAGTTACAAGTTGTATTCTCAAGTACCTATAAACCTATATAAATACGTCATCGGCTCACTACACTTCGACCGATTGCACAGCTGATAACCGGTTTGTGCATCGATAGGGTATCGCGCAGTAAACATCTGTTTGCATTCATTCTCAAATAGGTATTTTTTCATAGGAATAATAGTGAACTTCACATTGAATTATTATCAACGTTCCGTGTTTATACAAATATATTATAGGTGTAACTTAGAGTTGTAATAAGGTGGTCGGCACACTTGATATTTAAACCTACTCATACATACATTGTTTCATTACGTTATTTTGTTTCTAAGGCGCGCGTTAAGAACTTGTTTATATTTAAACTTCAGCACATTAATATAATATTACAGACGGTTTCTAACGCGTTAATATCCGCTCACTAGACATACACAACTCTTTATTACCATCAGGTGATCGGTCCGCTCATTTGTTCATTAACTTCTATACACTTTATCATTTAATTGTATACGTTGTCGGCACAGTATTTAAACCTATTCTCTGCATTTTAATTTAATTGTGCGCGTATTTTCTGCTCATAAGTGTTGGACATTTTACTTAGTTTTACACAAATATATTTTTTAAAAAATGCCAACAAAATCGCAAGCCGCCATTTTTAGACAAACAATTAAATCAATTAGTCGGCTCAGAGAGATCGCCTTAGCATTGCACAAGGGTGATTCTAAACACAGCAAAACTGAATTTAGTGCGCGTTTTAAAGACTTACCAAATTTGAAACAAAAATTGGAAAACCTATACTGCGAAATTTTAGACGACGGCAGCCTCACAGAAGAAAATGAAAAATTTTATACAGCCGGTTACGAAAACGCGCTATCTGAATATTATGATATTTTAACTGCAGCAGAAAATTTAAGTTCTTCTCAAGAGTCAAGTCAGCTCACTTCGGCCGTCCTCCCCAAAATTGAACTACCAAAATTCAGCTCACGCGTTGAGGACTGGCCATCGTTTATTACAATATTCAGGAGTCTCACGGACGATATGACGTCACTTACAGATGCAGTTAAGCTTCACTATCTTTTGTCCTGCCTATCGGGGGAGGCGCTCAGCATGATTGCACATTTAAAAATAACTAACGAAAATTACAGTGTCGCGCTCGACATTCTCACACGTAGGTATGAGAACCGCCGCGTTCTCATTGATAGGTTTGTTGACATAATACTCGGCTTACCTAATATTCATATCCGCTCAGGCATACGCGCGACATTTTTGACTCCGCTCATCTCAGCACAAAGCGCCTTAAATAATTTAAATTTACCAATGGATAGTAACTATGTATTTGTGTCCATTGTAGTCAGGAAACTACAGGGTGAGCTCCGCACATTGTTTGAAAGAAAATTTGGTACCTCGGACACTCTGCCCACCTTAGGAGACCTGATTTCTTTTTTAGAGGAGCACGCGCGTTGTATCGAGACAGAGTTTTCTAGTGCAGCGCGCGGTGTTACCTACTCACCACAACCGGGGCCCTCTCGTCAATACTCACCCCCCGCACGCTCTCCGCGCAGTCCACGCTTTAGACCGATTAGTCCCGCGTATCCTCGTGATACTCAGCGCTCGCCATCAGCTCACAGTTTAGGTAGCTATCACAGCAGCCCAGTTCCTCATCATCATCAACGCTATTTGCCTCCCTCCCCCCGAACGGAACGTCGCGAATACTCAGCTCGGAACACAAACAAACACAGTCGGCTCTACTGTCCCTACTGTAAGAATACAGATCACAAACTAATCGCGTGTCCCAAGTATAATCATCAGCCCACTCAGGGTCGTTGGGACTTTATAGAAGCCAACAACAGATGTCGTAAGTGTCTAGGTCCGCACTATGAAAATGAATGCTGTTCGACAAACACATGCAAAGAGTGTGGAAGTGCAAATCACCACACTTCACTACACCGTCACGGTACCCCGAATTCACCTGCCTCATCAGCGCATTTGCTCCCTCCACACTTACGCGCACAACCCCGCCGGCGTACTCAAGACAAACCACATACTTACACAGCCTATACACAGCATACACGCGCTCATCAATCGTCATCATCAGACCCCAACCAGTCATCTGATCATACAACTCGTCAAACCCAAAACAAAAAACAATGACTACCTACAATCACGGAGCATATAGAATTAGAAAATCAGCCCAATAATTTAAAATCTCATTCAGCTCATAAAATACCTACAACTAGTTCAGCTCATTATTCTGCTCAAGTAAATTCAACTCAGCACATAGAAAACCCATTAAAAACTCCAGTGTTACTACCCACAGTCGTTTTAAATATATCTGATAAATGTGGTAAATATCACAAAGCTCGTGCATTACTGGACTGTGGTAGCATGATAACACTCATAACTCAGCGCATGACTAGAAATCTTAATTTGCAACCAAAACAATGTTCATTAAAAATTACAGGTGTAGGTGATCAGCACATACAAAATTCTAAAGGTTGTGTCACAATAAAATTTCGGCCCACACACCGTGACACACCATCTATTACTACTACTGCTCATATTCTCAAAGATGTTACAGGTTATTTACCTATGCAAAAAATACCAGATGTTATACAACACTCAGACCGTCAGATCATTCCGTTAGCAGATCAAGATTATCATACTCCTGCGCCCATTGATCTCATTTTAGGCTCAGACGTTTTGGGTCACGTTTTAGACGGTACTAAGCTCACTTTGGGCCCGGGGAAGCCCATAGCCTTCGGCACGATTTTTGATTTTGCACTCATAGGACCCATTGAACATTCATGCGATTCACCGGTAGCTCAAGTTAACTCTGCCCACATTACTCATTGTACTCAGTCGACTCATTCTACACATTCTACTCATGATATTTGCAAAAGCCTGGAAAGATTCTGGGAGTCAGAAGAACCCCAGCCTCGTTCTGCTCATTCAAACCCGCTACACGAACAATGTGAAAACATATTCAGCTCAACCACCACTCGTGACGATTCAGGCCGTTACACGGTGACTCTTCCCTTCTTGTCAGATGCTCCCGTGCTAGGTAGTACTCATGCTATTGCTCTACGTAGATTTCTCAATTTAGAAAAACGGTTACAATCCGACCACACACTGCGACAAAAATATATAGAATTTATGAATGAATACATAAACTTAGGTCACATGACACCTTGTCATCCTTCTACATTTACTTACAAACCTCATTATTATATTCCTCATCATGGCGTATTCAAATCAGGTACTGACAAACTCCGCACGGTATTTGATGGCAGTTGCAAGTCATCTAATGGAGTCAGTTTAAACGATTGTCTGCACACAGGTCCAGCACTTCAACGAGACATTGTGGATATCATTATGTCATTCCGCGCACACCGTATAGTATTCAGCACTGATATAAAAATGATGTTTAGAAATATACTCCTTAGACCAGACCAAAGACACTATCAGCTCATACTCTGGCGATCGTCCCCAGATCGACCTCTGCTCACATATGCACTCAACACCGTTACATATGGGTTGCGCTCGAGTCCTTACCATGCTAACCGCACATTATTAAAACTAGCTGACGATGAAGGTCATCGCTACCCTCAAGCTGCCCACATTCTGCGCAAATTTGTTTTCGTAGATGACATATTGTGCGGTCATGACACAATAGAAGAAGCATCAGCACTCCAAACCCAGCTCATTGAATTGTTATCACTCGGTGGATTTAAACTTAGTAAATGGACATCAAACACACCTCAACTCTTGCAAAGATTCCCAGACGATCAGTGTGAAATGCCTAAGGACTTTGACATCAGCGCAGAGTCTCCATCGGTTAAGGTTTTAGGTATTAGGTGGATTCCTCAGTCTGACGAATTTACATATCACATCTCATTACCACCAGTTACCCATGTTACAAAACGTTCAATACTTAGCACTGTAGCTTCTCTCTACGACCCAAACGGTTGGGTTACACCAGTCATATTCCGCGCAAAAATACTTCTTCAAAGGTTATGGTTAAGTAAATTGGATTGGGACGATCCCACTCCAAATAATATTACAGATGACTGGCAGCGCATTTCTCATGATCTTCCACACATTTCAAACATACATTTTCCCAGACATATCGCTCCGCACAAATTTAATTCAACATACTCACTTCACGGCTTCGCAGACGCTTCAGAAAGCGGTTTTGCGGCTGTAATATATTTACACGAATCAGCTCACAACGAATCTGTAAATGTTCACCTCATACTCGCTAAGTCTAAAGTCGCACCCATTAAGAATAAACTCACAATCCCCAAACTAGAGTTGTCTGCTGCAACTCTATTATCTCAGCTCATGTTACGTGTCTCTCAACAATTATCTGCTCATCTCACAATTACACATCACGTTTGTTGGTCAGATAGTACCATAGTGCTCGCATGGATAAAAACTCCGCCCCATCGCTTACAAACATTTGAATCAAATAGAGTAACAAAAATTAACGCATCTTCACTTACACTTACGTGGCGTCATGTACCTTCTCAATTAAATCCTGCTGACTGTGCAAGCAGAGGATTATCAGCTCAATCTCTCTCTGCTCATGATTTATGGTGGTCTCCTCCATGGCTCAAACTGCCAGAGGACACCTGGCCCAAGATGCCTTCAACTCATACTCGACAAGAACTGCCAGGGCTCAAGCCAAAGTACGTACCATGTAATTTCTCGATTCCCGGTGTAGATAGTGATCTGCTCACTCGCTTCAGCTCTTTAGACAAACTGATCGGCGTTACTGCATACATGAGGCGATTCATTCGTAACTGTAAACCTAATTCAAACTCGCGTCAACTAGGCCCTCTAACTGTAAGTGAACGTAGAGAAGCATTGCTCTTCTGGATCCGCTCTGTACAGCAGAATGTATTCGCAGAAGACATACACCGCCTGCAAACTGATAAACTCTGCACAGTTCGACTACAACGTTTGTCACCTTTCATGCAGGACGGACTCCTCAGAGTAGGAGGTAGACTCACTCGTTCCGAACTCACATATGATGCTCAACACCCATTCATTCTGCCTAGTTCTAGTCCGCTCGTAGACCTCATAATAGATCACTATCATCGCATACACTGCCACCCTGGCACAGATACGCTACATGCTATTTTACGTCAACAATTTTGGATATTATCTGCACGCCGCATCATAAGGCACAGAACGTTTAAATGCATAAGATGCTTCCGTTGCCGCGCTCAGCCCGAAGTACCTGTCATGGCTGATCTACCAGCTGACAGAGTCATACCTCAGCCTGTATTTAGTCACGTATCAACGGATTTTGCCGGTCCGTTTCTGCTCAAATCAAGTCCATTGCGTAACGCTAAGTTAATTAAAGGATATTTTTGCATATTTGTTTGTCTCACTACAAAGGCGGTTCACTTGGAACCAGTCTCATCGCTCACTGCTGAAGCATTTATTGCCACATTACAAAGGTTCTGCTCACGACGCGGACTTCCGGTATTGATACGTTCAGATTGCGGCACAAATTATGTAGGAGCTAGGAATTATCTTCTAGAGGTACAACAATTTCTAAAAGACAATAATGACGCCATTACTCATAAACTTTCAACTCAAAATATAACTTGGTTACTCAATCCGCCCAAAGCTCCATGGATGGGAGGCATCCATGAAATTAATGTTAAATCTACAAAGCAACTTTTATACCGTGTAATCGGTGAACAACATCTCACTTTCGAGGAGTTTTCAACTCTGCTCACTAGAATCGAAGCTGTATTAAATTCTCGGCCCATCAGCCCACTTTCGTCCGATCCCACGGACTATCAGCCCCTTACTGCCGGCCACTTTCTTATTGGCCGTCCGCTCACAGCTCTTCCAGAACTGACTCTAGATGATAGAGTAATATCCCCGCTCAAACGCTTTCAGCTCATTCAATCACTCTCTCAGCGCTTTTGGACCCTTTGGACCAAGTCCTACCTCCATACCCTTCAAATCCGCTCCAAATGGCTTTCCTCTTCCTCTCCACCCAAAATTGGAGAACTAGTTCTGCTCAAAGAAGACAATCTACCCCCGCTACAATGGAAGATGGGAAGAATCTCACGTCTGCTACCTGGGAAGGATGGAGTCATCAGAGTCGTGGACTTGGACACCACTCAAGGCCAGCTGCGCAGGCCTGTCGGCAAGATTGCCCGGCTTCCACTGGATTCTGCTCAAGATGGGGTCAGCTCATTGCCTTTGCGGGCCCCCCAGGATGTTCGCGCCAAAGCGCGACGTTTATAAACTGGTCACACAGATCGTTTAAATCGGCCAATCACGCACGAGTATTGGCTGTCAGCCCTCAATGCGCTGTCGTGAGAGTGACGAACACTTGCTCCTGAGATTTCGCCCGCGCCGGAAGCATCCCGAATTATAAGTACTCGTGACGCGTCAGCACATATTGTGTATCCGAATATACTAAACTTAGCTCGCTAGCGACACGCGATAAAACTAACGAAACCCCCGCTCAGCTGTGTAGTGCCTGCTGGAGAAGAATCCGCCCATTTCTGGAACCACAGCTTCAGCCAGCTCACCATCAAAGGTCAGTGCCAGTTCTAGTTTCTCTAAATAATCCTAAAATCTCAGCCCCAAAACCCCAATTCTCCGCGTTTACCTATACCTACTCAGCTCATAGTCGTGTGCGCACACACTTGCGCATACACTCTGTATGCCAAATTTCAGCAAACCCGTTCAGTAGTTTCGGCTGTGTGTTGATAGATGAGTCAGGCAGCTTTGCCTTTTATATATTTAGATAATATTAAGTTTGTGTAATGTATTCCTTGCTCATGGGCAATTAAGTTCCGTACCTGTGGAAGGCATGCGTAGGGCCGAAGCCAACGTGCAGAGTTATTATATTATAATTAATATTATACATATAACTATCTAGTACTTATTTTAGTATTGGCGAACATTCTAAGACTTGAATGCAACTAAGTTTGTAATTTTGTATGTAAATCTTAAATAGTATTGAAAATGGAATTATTTTTCCACCTTCATAACTATCTAATAATTGAAGGCATTTTTCCACTTTTCTAAATGAACTATAGTAACTAACATAACTGTTGGTCTCTCCTACTATACTGCCTATCTTGTCCCAACAACGTATTCTCCAAATACATTTTTTTAACGAGCAATTGGCAACAACACATACCCACTAGTGCAACTCCCATGCAGCCAGGATCGACAGCGGTAACCAACCACCAAAACCCTTTGATATGATCTCAGGGGTAACTGAGGGATATGCTAAATCTGTCTTGGGACCTGCAACGAAATTAATCATAAGAATATAGTAGCAGTAGGAAATGTTAAATCTAAATATATAAAAGGCAAACCTGACTGACTCATCTATCAACGCACAGCCGAAACTAATAAACGGATTTCGCTGAAATTTGGCATACAGATAGGTATGTGTAATGACGTAGGCATCTGCTAAGAAAGGATTTTGAAAATTCGCCCTCTAAGGGGGTAAAATAAGGTATGAAAGCTTAAAACCTAAATTCACGCGGGCGAAGCTTCAGGCAATTAATGCTAGTCTAATATAAACGCTATTCAACAGGTTGCCTGCCAATAATCTGCCTGCACAACACGCCCGCCACATACGTTAAGATACCGACGTACGCTGCACCCACCAAGGACGCCGACGGTAAATATTAGCTATGCCTTGAATAGATCCATTTGCAAACGTATAACTTGGAGTAAGACTTATTTACATAATATTCTAGTCATATCTTTTAATTAATAGAAAACGATAGTTTATTTTATTACTTGATTAGATGTTGCGCGCGACATCCTGCGCGACAAAAGGAAATCTCGTGGAACCGTACATTTTGCCGCAATAAAAAGTAGCCTATGTCCTTTCTCGTCTATTCTATATCTGTACCAATTTCATCAAAATCGGTCCAGTAGTTTCGGAGCCTATTCGATGCAAACAAACAAACAAACTTTTCCTCTTTATTATATTAAGTACAGATATTCAGTGTATGGTCACAAATTTTTAAATTCTGATTCATGGAATAGTGGAGATTATAAAAATAAATAAATTTTTAATCATATTTTACATGGATATTCATTGAATTGAGTTAAATTTAACTCAATTCAAAATTTAAATTCTGAATTGAGTTAAACTCAATTCAAAGTCAAATTTATCACAGTATTTACCCCACCACCTGCTGTTATGCGACCTATGTCCAGATGCAATTACGCATACATCTAACCTAATTTATATTTGATTACCATGGCAAATTTTTCCATATTAAAATACCCAATGTTCTTTACAAATAGTCGCGACGTATTCATTTCAAGTAATGCTCGTTACTAAAAATATGGTGCTTATACTATGATGTACCTTATACTTACATACATATACATATAATCACGCCTTTTTCCCGTAGGGGTAGGCAGAGATCGCCTCTTTCCCGTAGGGGTAGGCAGAGACCACTTCTTTCCACTTGCTACGATCCTTACATACTTGTTTCGCTTCGTCAACTTTCATTCTTACCATACATTCCTCCTCTTACATTCAACGTAGCGAAGCGGCTTTCCATGGGCCACTTTTAGAACGAGACGTGATGGGTGGCGAACCACATCGCCGCCATTTTGGATAATTAAATTATTTTTATGATTATCCATTGCGTTCCCACGGATTGGGGGAGAGGGTAGGAATAGGTATAGGGAAGGATAGGTGGTGTGGAAAGGAAGATTAGTAAGTTAGAGTGGGAAATAGGAAATGTAGGATATTACCGCCCAGGAGGGCAAGGGATAGGACAGTAATAGCTAGGGAAGCCGGGGCCGCATACCCGTATACTACACCACAACTACCGGACAGGTAAGTTGGGATGAGTATCCCATGACATCATACCTTATACTTAAACATATAATTTGGATTTTGTGCAAATCTATACTAATATAATAAAGAGGTAAAGTTTCTTTGTTTGCATTGAATAGGCTCCGAAACTACTGGACCGATTTTGATGAAATTTGGCACCAATGTAGAGTAGACCACGAGGAAGGACATAGGCTGTTTTTATCGCGGAAAATGTACGGTTTCTACGAAAGTTAATTTCGTAGAAACCGTTTGCGTGCACGAAGCCGCGAGTGACATCTAGTTAAAAATATATTTTAGTTTATACAAATAGAGATCATGTTTATTTTTATAAAATTAAAAAGTAATGTTAAAGTAATACTTCTGTTAGATATCATGGTAAGGCCCTTGGTTATACGAACTTTACTTCAAATATCGAACATGTTTCATCTAAATAAAAAATTTTTGTTCCATCTAGAACTGCGTCCCCTGGCCCCCAAGCGGCCCATGCGGCGTCTGCTCAAGAAGGAGGTGTCGCTGGACACGTACACGTGGCAGAAGAAGTACGCACATCTGACGTCTGCGGCCATGATGGCGCAGGTGGACGAGCGGCTGAAAAGGAGGTATGGGTTTGACTGGAAGTTATTTGTATGGTCATTATTATTAGACCATTAACATCCCTAATGCTGGATTATGGATATGTTTCCTATGTAAGGCGGTTTCACATATAGCGAGCAACCTTTCTTCTGATTAAATTCGTTTCGGGTCCCAAGACAGATTTGGCATGTCCTTCGGGCACCCCTGACATCATATCAAAGGGTTTTTGTGATTGGTTGCTGCTGTTCTCCCAGATCCTGGCTCACAGAAGTTGTAGTGGTTGAAATGTGTGATTTTTAATACCCGTTAAAAGAAAAGCCTCGGTAACATTCATAGGCGTAGCTAGGGGGGGGCAAGGGTGGGCAACGTCGCTCGCGGCACACGCGCTTTTCTCGACCGAGACACAGATTAAAGAAAAGGGGCGTATATATTTTTACTATAGGTATGTGGACTCGCCTAATAACGATCAGTAACATTTCATGTCTTTGAAAAATTTTAAGACATTAGGAAATAACATGAAGAATGTCTCACGTTTCTGTAGAGAACCACAACATTACCATCCAAATTTAATTGCTCTATGTCTGATAGTAATTTACAGCAAGTCACAAAAAAGTTACAAATATTAAAACTATCATAAATCAATTCCGTTTTAAATACATAACGCATATCAGTAATCTGTAGGTAGTACAGCTTTATCAAAACATTCCATTTAATATCTATCCAAAAAATAGATGGAACTTTGTAACGATGTTCAGTTTCTCATATTTCATTTTGTAACCGCTATCCTGTCTAGTTTACATGAAAATGTTTAATATTTTTCTGTTTTAATACACGTAAAAAGTATGAAAAATTGAGCCATATTTCTACTGACAAAATAAAGCATACATTTCATTGTATGAATTTGTAAAAAAACATAACGCAGCTTTGACTAAAATCTATGCTGTAAGCTACAAATTTAGCAACGAGTAATGCTTCACGTGTGTTGTGTTCACGAGAGACAAAACTGTCGCCGCAACATTCTCTTTTTCATTAATCTCTATAGATACTATTTTGATAAGGACGACAATTACAAAAATATTTTAAAGAATAATCCTTAATGTCGTAATTGAAACTAATGAGGCCATTCTAGGTTCTCGGTGTCGGCCTCGATGGAGGAGATCTCCAAGATACAGGAGGCCAAGAACAAAGACCTGGGCTCGCAGGTGAGTGCTCTCGAACTAATGATGTCTCTTCGACTAAGTACATATTTTCCTCTTATTTTAGATTTCGAATAAACGGATCTTTGAATGTCTGAAAAGAGTATTTGATTTACATGAAATTATAATAATACAAACATCTTGGACTATGTTTAATTTTATATCTGAGGATTTTGAATACCGATGGCTCCTTGACTATATCTTACATTTACATTTTAAGATAATTGACGCAAGTGCTCATTGACTACCTTTGGAGATTGTACGACTTGTTGAAATATTTACATTGGTTTCTTTATTTAAACTTGTAACGAATATTTCGATTTCAAGTAAATTATTTTGTATAAGATATTTTTTTTAATACGTCATGTCATATAATATTAATGAATGAAGTTGTTGTAAAACTTTTAGTAAATCAAGGGCCACACATCGACGACCTCTGTGGCTCAGTGGTTGAGCATGTTGGTCGCGGGTTCGAATCCCGCCGAATGAACAAAAAGTTGTCTGGTACCCGTAACACAAGTTCTTCGAGAACTTACCACGGGACCAGATTAACGCGGTGAAAGCATCCATAGATATTATTATTATTGTGTCTAAAATAAAAAATAAAAACTATAACCAGGTGAGCCTGGGCCCAGAGCAGGCGGCGATCGCCCAGTCGCAGCACTTCGACCAGCTGGAGGCACTTTGGAACAAGATCTCCCCGCCGCGCCGCCGCTCCAACAAGGTCAGTGGAACGAGCAGACAGGTCGCCTGATGGCAAACGATTACCGCCATCGACAGACCCGTACGACGTAGACGTAGACGGTGACCTTTTATAATGTTACCAATAAACTAGCCTCCGTTGTCGAATGGTGAGAGCATTGGCTCTCGACTCGGACGGGTCGTGGGTTCGATTCCCGCATTGAAACAACAAAAAATGTTGTTTCCAAGTTTGGTTAGGGCAACGCAGACTGATCACTCCTCCTCAATCGGTGTGGGAGTTATTATTATTATCAATAAACTGTAAGATAAACCGTTGCTAAAAATGCATGACCCGTCCGCCACGGTTACACTATGATAGTACTAAAATCGCTATGCATTTTTGAAATTGTTTATACCTATAACTACTAACCAAATTTTAGTACGTATTCGATGAATTTTTAAAGCTTTTATTTCGAAAATATTTATATTGTAGATCCATGCGACACTAATGTTCGATTTCTGGAGTTTTTTGTCTATAATTTATCTACTCAATAGCGTTTTTGATTGGATGGCGCATACGCGTTAACCAATCAAAAGCGATATTGAATAAATAAACCACTGAAAAAAGACCCAGAAACCGGGCGTTATTGAAACTATTAAATAGAATACAACCAAAAATTCAAAGAATCTTACTTTTGCAGTCGCTTTCAAAGCAGAGTTCTCTTATCGAGAGAGTGGACTCCTCGGATGAGGATCACACTCCGGTTGAAGAACAAGGTAACATTAGAGACTAATTTCTATTTTTTATACATTTCTAGACATTAACGATTCGAAAAATGCACGCTTCGCCACCGAGGTTACAGTACAAAAAAATACTGTCACAGTACTGCAGTACTGGAAAAGCGTGTATTTTAGAATGCCAACCATTTTAAATGTACGATCAGGGAATTTTGTTCATAAGCAGGTAGAGTGTAATTTATTTGTAGCATAATGACGGCATAATGTCATACCTCACAATACAATTGTCAATATATGTCAGTTTGTTATCACAATTATAATAATGACAACAGTTAACCTGCTTATAAATTAGAAGTTCTTATAGTACCTACAATGGCTGTGTTTGGCGGAAAAAAGCGCTTGACAAACTTTGCTAGCGCTGAGAAAATAAAAACAGTTGTCGCCAGGACACGTTTACTACTAACTTTGTAAGCGCTCGTAAGCAAAATGGCGATCGCTAAGCGGTATATAAGCAAAATGGCGGATTCTGTTACCGCTATAAACTTGTTTTTCCGCCAAACATAGCTATTATATATGTAATTGATTGTACTGTCGGTTCTTGGTGGAAATTCATGTTGAACACTAATAAAACACAATTTTTCGTGCACTTTTTCCACTATATTAAGATATAATTATAAGTTTTAATAAATAACACGACCAGTTTCGAAATAAATCATCATCAGGTGTAGCTAATTAGTGTAGGTAGTTTTAAATAATTAAATATGTTCAAAACAAATAAAAGGGTTGACAGCATCATGAAATTTTATACCATTTGGTAGAATTATTTTTTTCCCAAATACGACTATTTTCTACTGATGTTAAACTTAATATTTAATTGGTTTTACCGATTTTTATATTGATAAATTAATAACGTTATGGTTAGAATGTCACATATATACAGATGTCAGATCCTAAAATTAAAATTACTATCAAATTATTAAATGTCCAATAAAATAATATAAACAATGTCAAACTAACTTAATAAAACGATACTATTGTCTAATTACATCACCAATAATTTAATTGAATAAAAATTAAAAAATATTAATATCTATACCAATGTCAAATAAATTAAACTAAATTAAATAATGTCAATAAATAAAATAAAATGTCCATAAAAGTATATAAAATTAATAAATATCAGGTCAATTAAACAAATTAATGGTGAAATGTAAAATAACTTAATGGATTAGTAATAATTTAAATATCTTGCAATAGTATTGAATTTGATAGGCATGTCTGGTCGTTTAACAAGTTCCCACATTTTTTGTGTCTGTTCACTTCAAAATTAATATTTTTATAATTTTTAATATTATGGACAATTCAATTAAATTATTGGTGATGTAATTAGACAATAGTATCGTTTTATTAAGTTAGTTTGACATTGTTTATATTATTTTATTGGACATTTAATAATTTGATAGTAATTTTAATTTTAGGATCTGACATCTGTATATATGTGACATTCTAACCATAACGTTATTAATTTATCAATATAAAAATCGGTAAAACCAATTAAATATTAAGTTTAACATCAGTAGAAAATAGTCGTATTTGGGAGAAAAATTCTACCAAATGGTATAAAATTTCATGATGCTGACAACCCTTTTATTTGTTTTGAACATATTTAATTATTTAAAACTACCTACACTAATTAGCTACACCTGATGATGATTTATTGCGAAACCGGTCGTGTTAATTATTAAAACTTATAATTATATCTTAATATAGTGGAAAAAGTGCACGAAAAATTGTGTTTTATTAGTGTTAAACATAGCTATTATCTATCTAATTTAGGGCTGCTTTTTCAATCGTCATAAACTTTTACCCGAGGAATTAAAAGTCTGTCAAAGTCACACAAAAAGTTAACTGACGATTGAAAAATCAACCCAATGATTATATTATGTCAATCAGTAAATAGATTTTGAATAATTTTATTTGATAAAAGTAATAGTAATTTATAACAGTATGTTTATTCCACAGAACACATGGTGGAGTGAGAAGTATAATTTTAACCTATTTACTGCTACTGTCTGTTTTTATTTGAAAATCGAGCTGGTCTCAATATTATACATTTGAGTTATTTATAATAGGGATGTTGCCTTCTGTGGAATATCACAATTTTACAAATAAATTTTTATAATTGTTGATTAAAGATACATAAATCTGAAAGAAATAGGTATTTAGAGTGACGCGATTAAAAATATAAGCAAATAAAAAATATTGTCCATCTCTTTCTCGCAAAACGATTCGTGACGTCACAGCCTGCTACCGCCATACATTTTGTGATGACAAATGTATGGCGGTAGCAGGTTGTGACGTCACAGGTCGATATATCGCTCTCTTTCATATTGTAAATTTTAATGGTTTGTATCTACGTTATTTTTTCACATATACAAAAATGGGTTCTGGATTGTTTATTAACATGTTGACTAACATCGATTAGACGAAAAAAATTTTTTTCGGCAACATGCCTATTATTGAAAGTGTTTTCCCGCAGTTCTATAAATATTTTTTTGCACAAAGTAAATTAATATCATTGTTTTAATTAACACTTACATTGCCAAACATACTTTTTCGAACATAATGTTACAGGAAAACCGTAAGCGAATTATTTAGATTATAAAGGCAAATGTTAACATAATATTATGAGATCATTTCAAAGATTAACAGAGTTATTGAAATACTTGGATTATGATATTGTGATACTTAATATTGTTGACAACGTGGCTTTATAATACGATTGCATTCGATTCTTTTCATTAAAGCGTAAAACTATTTTTTTAAAAAAAAAACACGCCATTTTTACGAGTTAATTGACACGTCATTCATTAAATAGGGTCAAAAGTTCAGGCGCTATGGACAACAAACATACATACATACTTTCATAGAATGCTAAAATCATTGCCTTTTCTGTTGGCTTCGCCATAATCGGGTAAAAATAAGAAAAACTTCGGGAAAAACACTTTCATTTTATTCTTATTTGAAAAATAAGTTATATCTTGTTATTGGTTATCATTAAGGATACTTCATAGTATTTATTGTAATGGGATACCTAAGATGTAGGATGTTATAGCGTACCTAAGTTAGACATACACCTCCAGCCTCTATGCAATGTGATCTTGTAGGCTACTTCTGGACCAGTTTCTTCAAAAACTATTACTCTTGAGATTCATTTGATGTAATTTCACTGTAAGTGTACTTAACTTTGTTCTTATGACAAGTTGTGTATTGACTTTAGTATTCTGTAAATACTACTACTAAACTTTACTTTCATCATATAAACGCCCTGTTTGGTCTGTGGATCGGACTGCGTTCCAAACCGCGGAAGGATATGTGCTGTTTGGACTGCGGATCGAATTATCTTGCTAGTTACGACTAAAAATGTGCCACGGTTTGGATTGCCGGCGTCTTGCAAAATAGCGCCCTGCACACATATTGTTCGGACTGCGGATTGGACTACGTTCCAAACCGCTAGGGTCCTGTGCGGTTTGGACTGCGGGTCGAAGTGTCGTGCTAATTACGTGTAAAAATGCGTCACGGTTTGGACTGCCGACGACTTACACATTATATCCACAGTCATTATTGACCACTATTGTCGTAATATATATTTACGCTGCTGTTCCACTAAAATAATGAAAAGTGCCCACGCGAAGCCATCGGTTACACGCTCGAAGAGTCATGTTCACTGGTCACCCTGGTCAGTCACTGGAAATTCAATCAATTGAAAATTCAAATTGTTGTAAAGAATGAAAAACAGTTTGTACAAACTGACGAATGAAACCGCTCAAATCATACGAATTCGTGTGTGTATATTTTCTCTTAAAAACTCAAATCGAAATTCGATTCAAATATGTTCAATTTTTTATTATGACGAAACTGGTCCCGATCTTCTTAGATAATAGATAGATGTAGGTTTATAGGTAACTTTAAGCATTAGTAAAAGAAACTTCATAATGCTTTATAAGCATTAGGTTAAGTTAAATTTCTATATTATATTAATTAACTTTTTTGATATTTTAAGAACATTTATTCACATTTAATATTATTTTCGTTACAATAGTTGTGTATTTTATGTTTTGTAAATACCATTATATTTTAATGAAAAATAATCATACAATACAGACGTACAAGTAAGTTAAAAAATACACATTCGTGGGTAAATGTAAGATAAGAAATAAAAAACAAGATTTTTATAATATTTAATTGAATTTATGATCTGACGAATGCTCGAATGTGTATTATTGAAACATTACAAACACTCTTTTTATTTTACCTTTAAAAGGATAAAAAGAGGACAAAGCGCAAACGCAAAAGTTTGCTGAAAAAAATATTTTACTACCTAATTTATGCATTTTACCAATTTATGTAAGTTTAATTACATTCGAGATTACTTTGTATTATAAGGGATTATTTATTATAATTATTTATTTAATTTAAGTAAATGTTTAAAATTTGTAATTTAATATATTTTATTCATGGATAACAGTTATGCATAGTTGCAAATATATTTATGGATTTTATCACTTTTAACCTTCCTTTCGGTTTATCCCAACCCCGAATCTCTCCTCCTGTAGAAGCGGTATAAACTAAAATCGTCGAACATTATAAAATTACCAATACTCAATAGAGTGGGAGTATGAAACTTATGAGTGACTTGTCACTGATAAATCCAATAAATAACAAATCACGCTCGTGCTGAAACAGCACCGCACCAATGGCTGCGCGGTGGCAACATTATTAGCTAATCAGAGCTCAGTTAGCAGCGCAGCGTAATGGCTTTTTTTAACCACTATTGGTTATATACTCAATAACTAAAATTAACTAAACTGTGGTAAAATCTGTAAAATAAGTATTATTTGCAACGGATAATATTCGCGTACTCGTAAGAAATCATACGCATAAGTTACAGTCCATTCGGAGTTATTTTACCTCTGACCTTTATGCCGATGACAAGGATCATTATAGAAATTCCAAGACAAAATAACTCCTGACGGACGGATAGGCTTGTAATCCCCGAGTGTATCGAACTAGAGTTTCCCAACTGTGATCCCTAATAAAGACTTCTATGTAAGTACATACCTTATGTAAGTACATACCCTATGTAAGTACATATTCCCTATGTAAGTATTTGTAATCAATCTAGTGAATACTAGTCCTTAGTACTTACCGTTTTTACCTTTAGATATATTTTAATCAAAACAAAAAGGACGATCAGGTTATAAAATTAAACGCAACTGCTTACCCCTATTAATGCAAATAATTGTAGATCGAGCCCCAGATGGGGGGAAATGTCACAGTTTGCGCGATAAGTATGAGAGTCGAGAAGAGAGTGAAAACTCTTTAGCGGCATTGTGCACTTTTCTGATCGAAAATTCGTAAGATACAACTTGCAACTATTTGCTGTCTTAGTTCCCTTACGCGAGCATAGCATAAAACTATACTAGTTCGTATCTTTTAACCTAGATTTTTCTTAGTTCCCTTACGCGAGCATGAAACTTTTTTAGTTCGTATCTTTTGACCTAGATGGCGGTTTTTCCAATTTAATGTTCAAGTTTTACTTTTGCCGGCACTCCCGGAGTGCAACCCGTTGTTTTTTTTTTTCTTATTCTGTTTTTAGTATTTGTTGTTATAGTGATGGTAACAGAAATACATCGTCATTAATATCAGTGAACATTTTAACTATGTAGCTATCACAGTTCACGAGATTACACTCTGGTGACAGACAGACGGACGGATGCACGGACAGTAAAGTCTCAGTAAAAGGATTCCATTTTTTTGAGTACGGAACCCTGAAATGCGTCACTCCAAAGACAGTGTCTAGATGATGTATCTAGATTCTAGTCACTTACTGGCTGGGTGCTGCCATCTAGTTGGGATCCGGTGATAAATAAAATAAAAAGCGATGTTCAAGAAATGTATGAGGCCTGGGCCAGCCCTACGTACAGTATATGTAAATATAGCTACATAATATAGTAACCGTTTCCTATTCTTAATTTTGTTTAATTTCACTTCGTTTCCATGTACATTTATATTAACTTCGTCAAGGAGAGCAACACGAAGTAAAATAAAACATGGCGGATCAGATCATAATTAACTAAATAATGTAATTTCGTCAATGACATGACTTTTGACAAAGAAAGACGTATGGGCATTCAAGACGTCGTCTCTTCTTAAAACTGTCTACTACGTCAAAAGTCAAGTCAAAACAACTGTCATGGCCGCCCTAAAAATAGTGTTCTCGCAATAAAAAACTCTTCAAATAATCATTTTTGTACGCATGTACCCTTCTTCAAATTATTTTTTTCGTATTTTTATGGTATTCCCATATTTTTTTCCTATTTACCTATGTAGTTTACATAGAACTGGCCCAAAATCAAACATGTCTTTTAAGTCAAAAACACCGCGGTTTCAAGATAGTGTTAATATGTTTTGCGTGGCTCGGAACACAAATATTAATTGAAGAATCTTCGGGTAGTTTGAACAACTTTAACAAATAGGACAACCGACACCTCAGTCCTCCCGTGACCACGGCTGATAGAAAGTAGCCGAAGCGGCGGGAAAAAGAAAAGTGCACCGCGACAAAATCCGTAAGTGTTTAAAACAATTAACAATATTCGCGTAAACATAAGAAATCAAAACAGATTCCAGACCATTACTTACGTAGTAACTATGTATTAATCTGTGACATTACGCACTTTTCGCCGCAAATTGTGATACTGTTACCTTTTCGAAGAGTGTATGATATACGATGTTCGAAAAAATATCACTGTTATACCAAAATACGAATAAGTCTGTTCATGTTATTTTTAATATGAATCATGTTTTTACGAAAATGTTACGAATAACGTCTATAACATAACCTTGTCGTGATTTTTGTAATATTATTTCTACGTGAAAATTCACAGAAGCTACAATATTTTGTTACAAAGCTATTTTCTATGTATTTTCAAGTATATAATGTAGTTTGTATCTACGTATTTTGGCGGTTTCGTGAAATCTGGGTGGCAGTGCTCTCCTCGAGTCTATAAGTAAATATTGAGGCCGGGACTATGATCCGGAATCCGGAACGCCGGTGAAAATTCAGAGCACTGAAAATAGAACTCTGCGCTAATACGATAGAGCTGAAAATCGATCACACGAGTGTTGAGTCAAACGTCAATGTCATATTATATGACAGCTTGATACTCGACATTTCGATTTGAAAATCAAAATGTCGAGTAATAACTCTATAGTAATAACGCAGAATTCTATTTTCAATGCTCTAAATTTTCCCCAGCTTCCGTATTCCGGATCATGTACAACCAGCCTTAGTAGCGTTTAGTTAAGAATATGCGTAGACACGTCTAAATTACTCGTTGTATTAGATGTTAATGATGTAAATTAGGAAATGCAATAATACGTTATAAGTAGATGCACCTTAGTAAATAGTACTTATTTAAATTTTTGTTTAAAAACTACTGAATTTTGTTTTCAGTATTTAACACAAGTTTTTTTGTCCTTGTGCACCTATTTCCATAACTTTTTTACAATTACAAAAGGAAGAAGAATATAATTTGTTCACCGAACTAACTTTAAAAAACTTCATAACTTACTCTGACTTAAGCTTGAATGTAATTGACATTAACTTCATTACATAAACTAATCCTAGAGCAAATAATAATTTAATTAATATCTTTCCTGTAATCTTATTTTGTATGTTGTGCTTTTTTGCAATTTTTCTGTGATATATCTTTGTTATTTAATAATATATTGCATATCTGAGATTCTTATTAATTACATTATTGTTTTGAATATTATAACAGGATTAATTAACTATTATAAATTTCTATTAAATATTTATAATATTTCTATAAGCTATAAAAATACAATGGTTTACAGATATACCTTTTCTTATTTTATAGAAATATTTTATTTACCACAATATGTACGGAAATGTAGCTTAAGTTGTGTACGCACAAGTTATGGTGACGTCACCTACTACCACCGTCTCTGCTTGGCGAAACGGCAGTATGTGACTTGAGCGCCTCTTAAATTGAGTACCATTTGAGTATAAGGCTGTAAGTCTTAAATTTTAAACACTCACCTCTTATTAATCAACGCTGTGTAAGCTTTAAATAGTTATACAGTGTTTTGTCTTCTTCTATTGAATTAAAAATGTCACTTGTGTGACGGGAACAAAATACTGTATAACTATTCAAAGCTTATACAGCGTTTATTAGTAAGGGGGTCGAAATATTCGGTCGCTTATCAAATTTTCGCCACTGCAAATTGAAGTCGTAGCACCGTCTACGCCGTAGCCCGTAGCAGCTACAAGTGTAGCGGCACGTAGCGAGTAGCTTTGTTCTACAAATGTTCACACAGATTAACTACAGCCAGAGACTATAATCCGATTTAATGTGTTTCCTCGCGAGCTGTTTTTAGTAACGTAGTTGTTATTATAATATTTTTGTTTCGTACGGTAATACATTTTCAATACGAGTTGAACTACTATTACTTGCAAAATTTAATTAAACTATTTTAATTATTTTTTACAAAATATTTATTTTTTAATGTTACATGCTGATAAAAGTATTATCAGTTTCTGCAACTTGGGCAATATTCAGTTACAAAAAGTTTGACAACGAAGGACACTTCTGTTACTTAGCTTGTTATCAATGTATGAAGTTGATTTATTATTATGCTTCATTTAATAGACACTATACATACGATTAATAAGTTTAAAATTTTTCTTGACATTATAATTGTTTGATATTTACGAAACTTTACTTGCGAAATTTAATATTTAAATGGCATTTACACATTTGAGTAAAATATTTATATATGAATTCTATAGGTACACAAAATTTAAAATGTTTTCAATATTAAGAAAAAATTACATACCTATTTGTGATTTAATTTTATCATTAAGTAACAAGCATTGTGTATAGTTGGCAGAACTTAAGCATCAGCAGCAGCAGAATCAGTAAAGCATTTTAAAATTGGATTATTAAATAATCACGAAAAAAAATGAACCATAATTCTAAATCTTTTTTTTTTTTTATTTCATGTGTAAAATGGGTTGTAACTTGTTGCCCGTTCAGTCTCTCAAGTATTGTCTTTGTTTCCCGTAATAAAAATAGATTTGCCCAAATGCAAAACAAAAATGCTCTATTGATAACATTAAGTTATACGTTTGTATATTTTTGCTGGCTGTATCTACACATAACAAAATGAATGTTTATGTAAGTTGTTCTCTCAACACTGAATATTGTATGGTGATAGTCAAGCGCTGTCTCTTGTTGACTATTTGTATAGAGTTTTATATCTTGTCACTTCGTTTTTCTCACTCGAGTGAGTTTTGTTTTACCTGTCGTGATGTTATTACTGGAATATATTCTCTGTGTTTCTTACTCGTGGTTTTATTTATCTACAATATCACCAAAGTTCTTGCTTGACCAGCTTCAAATAAGACGCCTCAAAATATTTAAACACCAAGCAAAAGACAGCATCGACTGCAGACGTGATTGAAATCCGTATTTACACGTAAGTATATGTGCGTGCGCATGATTCAACGGCGATGTTGAGCGAATTTGATCTTATGCTTGGTCAAGCGGCAACTTGTTCGATTGTACGTCATTAAATCATTAAACAAATAAAAAGGGGACGTAGATGACCTGTGTATAGACATGAGAAAGACAGGAATATTTTTAAATATGAAACATATACCCGTCTTTGTCATTATCGATGCGATATTCGATATGGCGTAAATTTAAAATGCTTTAAAGATTAGATAAGAAAGTTTTTACCAATGGTCTAGTCGTCCACTAAGCAGATTAATAAGCAACAATTTTGTCATCTGACGTCTACTAAACGGATGTCTCGACAATATTTTTATTGTATTCGTTTGTTTAACGGACGGCTAGCACGGACCTAGGTTCGATAGATTTATAGCGAAAGGCCGACTTGTTGCACGCGCGTAGGCAAATTACATTTCAACTTTCAAGATGGTGCTCGTGAAATCAAGGACACAGGAAATTGTAAGTCCAATTGATTCGAACAATATTGTGTGACGTCACCGCAGGGTTAATAGCGTGCGGCCAGACAATAGGGTTGTGTCCAAAACGATTTGTGACATCACGCCGCCGTGCTACCGATTAACTAATAGATGGGTCGACGAAATTACTAGATACAATAGCAGGAAAAGAATAGCAAAGTAAAACCCAGGAAAGGACTGCTTGGAGCATCTGGAGGAGGCCTATTCCCAGAATGGGGTTCCAATAACTGCATAGGCAGCTACTGGAATAAAAAAACCTTATTATTATTAGTATTATTCAACAATAGGCAAGCGGACTGATTTTTTTTATTGCATAAATAAATAGTACTCTTAAAATATATGAGTAAATTCTCATAAGAAACCGTATATCAAAAGTCAATATTTTCAAAGGTACAGCAATTTGTATACAAAATTTCACGAGTCTTGTAAAAACGCTCCATACTAAACTTAACCTACAAGTGACGTCACTTGTAGGTTAAGGTGTATGAAGTATACGGTTGCAGGAATATATTTGCAAATATCTCCGATATTTGTGCGTTTAAATTCATACTTACCTTAATGAATGTTTTGTATATGATGTAAGTAAACTAATGATGTAGGTTTTGTTTACCAATTTCGCAAAAAATATATATTTTTTGGTACTATTTAAATGTATTTAATTAGTAAACTACACATAAAATAATATATTTTTTACGTTTACCAAGTAGTAATGCCTCAATATTTCTGAATATATTAATGAAACTAAATATTTCAGATGTAGTCCGATCCCCTATTTTAAAATTGAATTTGTATGAATGTGATATTCGACACTGTGACAACCTTATTTGGACCGCCTGATTGAGCTATTGACTTGTGTACAGCTCACATAAGATCATCTTGTACTATTGTGTTGTGTACATTAGATTGAGGCGCTTAATATATCTACCACATAGTACCTACTCTGTACTCTAATAACCAAGGTCTCGATTTAATATTACGCCGCACTAGGCGTGCCCGAGCCCGTCACAATGGCTGTGTTCCGCGGAAAAAAGCGCTTATTAGCGCTTGCTAGCACTAAAAAACAGATTATCGGCCAAGACACGTTTGCTAACTTCAATACCGCTAACATAATCCACCATTTTGCTTATTTAACGCTAGCGGTCGCCATTTTGCTTACGCATTTTTGATAGCGCATTTTTCCGCAGACATTGAATACTTAGTGTCAGAACTAGGTATGTAGGTACCGAATTAACGCACACTAAAAATTGTCTTAAACACAATGATATTATAAACTCACATTATATTAATGAGTTGCCCCATTCACGGGGATGTTGTTATTTAGCGCGGTATCTAGTCGAGCGCCGAGACCAATCATTTATCTATGGTGCTATGTAAAATATATGCAACGTCGCGTAGTAATGCCGAAGTATCGTTATTTTTATTAAACCGGCCAAGTGTGAGTTGGACTCGCGCACGCAAGGTTCCATACAAAACAGCAAACATTTTATGTTTGTTGTATCCGAACCCCACTTAAGTATTTATTTTATTTTATTTTTTATAGCGGCAACCGAAATACACCTACTGTGAAAATTTCTACTGTCGAGCTATCACGGCAAGAGATACAGCCTAGTGACAGACAGACGGACAGATAGATAGACAATGAAGTCACAGTAATAGGGTCCCGTTTTTACCTTTTACGTACGGAACCCTAAAACAAAATATACATGTGTCGGATGTCATTATTTTGAGTTTAAAATAAGATTATTGTTATAATAACATTTTATAATAACTAAGTTCATCCTACTTAGTGTTTTACCTACATACTTGACATACAATTGTTATGAAAAATAACATTTAATAATAATAAGCGATATCTGAGTAATAAGTTATAAATTCATCAAAACTATCTTATCTACATTATTACAGAACTTACGAAAACATTATTGATTATTATTTTACACTGTTACATAGAGCTCAAAGTGCGCGTGTGAACACTACTTATGTGTAAATGTGTAAAAAAAAGTGTTACAAAATGTTAAATAGAAAAGAAATGGCAAATTGTTGTGATATTTTAACATTAGATGCAGGCGCGCTATGGACAGAAAGCTATGAAATAAAATCTTCTTTTTCGATTACTATGTTCACCTTCTGCACACTGGGTATGGTGTTCTCTATCACAGCACTCGTGCTACTCCTTCTAACGGCACTATTATTCGAAGAATGGAGGAAGATGTACAAAAACCAGCTCCTACTTCAATTCATGCTATCCAGATTCTTCTTCACGATCGTCCGATACGAGATGGAGTTGCACAGATTCATGAGCGACATAGAAATATTGCACCGAAATTATATTGAAGTTATCTTCATAACGTACACGGAGATCGCCCTTGTGGCATGGATGTTTTTGTTTACCAAACAAATGTACGACAATTTCGTCAGGATTTTGTTTGTGGAGATAACAATGTGGAAGATCTCGTTGGCGGCGTGGATAATACCGATTATAATAACCACGATTTTGTTCTTCTCGTGTGTTTACAAAAAAAATGTGAAAACTATTTTCTTAATGATGTATCTTCTGATTGCGAAGTGGCCTGTGCTTTTTGCAAACGGTGTCCTTCTCATTATAATTCTTAAAACTATTCTGAGCGACAATAAAAGTAAGAAGATTAAGAACAGAAGAATCGTGATAGTCATGGTCTTGCTCATACTTTCGTTTTCTTTTCAACAAATATTCTGGGACGGATACAAACTTCTGCACACTCTGAGTAGAGAGGACAACCACGATTTTCCCCCTTTATTCTTCAAGTTAGCTAACATTTTCACCGTGTACCAATGTGCTGCGTCCATTTTCTTCTGGCTGTACGGGAACAAGAGAACTAGAAACATGTGGGGAGTGGGAAAAGAAAAGTTGTTAAAGAAACAATCTTCTTTAATATCTGTTTCTACAGTAAAAATAACCAACCTCTAGAACTCAATCTTCAAGGATACAAGTGTATTAATACAACATTATTATATCATGAAAGCGATAGTCGTAATCGTCGTAGCTGTTTCATTTATCAAACAAAAGATTCGTATTTTTCATCCTATTATAATCTTAATTCCTTGAAGGCCTCTTCATGGAGTGAGTTCTTAGATTTAAAGTACTTAATTACATAAAGGCACAGATCCTGGAGGCTCGAGTACAATCTGATTAAGCTCGTTAATTTAACAGGTCATGTCTAATGAAATGCAAATTTCACTAAATATAAATTTAACATTTTATCATCAGTGGCAATGATTATAAAAATTAAGGATGGACGGTTTGTTTAGTATTCGACCCATAGATTTTCAACCCCCGTTCCAGTTTGTTAAACAAAAAAAACCCTAAAAATAGGCTTGCCTTTATTTAAAAGGACCGAAGGAGGATTATAACTGTACCACATTTCACCCATTTATATTCACAATAGGCGATTGGACTTTCTTTTCTTAATTGCATAAATGAATAGTACTCTTAAATATGAGTAACTTCTCAGAAGAAATAGTATATAAAAGTCTCGTAAAAACGCTCCATACTATATAAATTCGAGCCACGAGTGACGTCACGCATGGGTTAAAGTGTATGAAGTATACCGCCGCAGGAATATATTTGTAAATATCTCCGATATTTGTGCGTTTAAGTTTATACTTACCATAATACGGGTAATTGTTTTGTTTACTAATTTATCAAAAAAAAATCTTGAACCTTTTAGATGTATTTAATTAATAAACTACACATAATTATTTTTTTTTACATTTACCAAGTACTAATATATGAATATTTTAGAGTATATTAATGAAGCTAAATATTTTAGATTAGTCCGAAATGAGTCCGCTCCCCAATTACAGAATTTAAAAGACAGACAGATAAACGAACGGACAAAAGGAACATATAATGGTTCGTTGTAGTATTGCGGAATCCCAATTAGCACATAATAATATTAGCATAACATAATATTATTAGCATTGGGTTACAATGTTTTGCTTTTATTTCTTGAACAACAAGTAAAAATATATAAGATTCTAATGTCTAATAGGTCTCCTTTTAGATTAGTGCTATAGAAATATATATACACATATAAATATAATAGAGTATTACGTAAATACTTAAGCACACCATTTTTATTTCAATTGTCTTTTTTAGAGACTTAATATTATTCAGAGTAAATAACCCTTGAATGAACGATGTCGGGTCAGCAGTGTCAGACGTTTGACCTAATCTCAATGATCGTCAATAGCTCACCGAAATGTTATCATCATACAAACTACATTTCTCACGAAAATTATAACTTTTTATTTTTAAAGTACTGAATAATTTATTACTTTGTTTAAAAAAATATTAATTGAAAAAATATCATTTAATGTAATAACACGCTTTATTTTTATTTATTTTTAGTCAACATTTAATATCTAATAATGCAAATTGTAAAATACGGTAACCATTTTAGTTTCAGTGGAAATAAATAATAAAGTGTATCGATTAATCCGGCTATTCCAAATCGGAACGACAGTCGAGCTGAGCGAATACGAGACTGAACTAGCTTAACCCAATTCATCCTGAACTTTGAAAATCTATATTAGTTTAAAATAGTTTTGCTCCAGATGGATTGAAACTGGAAGTGTTTTAATCAGTTTTAAAGTACGTAGGTACTAATATTTACGTTTGAAAAAAATACATTAAATTATATAAAACTCCAACATATATGATGACTCCCCACACCGATACGCAGAAGTAGTTTTATAGTGCCCAAGTGTGTGCGCAGTACACAAGAGCACTCTCTCTTCCTTTACTCTCATAACCCAGTGGGACGGATAACCGACACGACTGACGAGAGATCAGGCGCAGGTCCGACTTTTTACATGCCCATCCGACTCATGGATCATCTTTCTTGTCAGACAATCAGGTGATCAGCTTGCATTGACCTAACCAAACTTGGAAACAAAATTTTTTGTTGTTCCAATGCGTGAATCGAACCCACAACCTCCAAGTCGAGAGCCGAGAGCTCTCAACATATAAATACATATATCCCGTTTTGAAATCATTGGAATAGACTATAAATATGATTTCATCTTGACCTGGAACGTACTCAGTCTATAAAATAAAAACCCTTGAAGTTGGAGACGACAAAGACCGAGTGGTTTGTCAAGAGAACTTTCGATATACAAGCGAAGAAATAAAATGCAGCGTTATTTTATTTACTCCAGATGCTTTTATTATTTTTATCGTATATTTTTAACATCCATTCATTTACTAAGATTTCTGAAACCAAGTGCCAATATTAAAATGTAGGTATTTGAATATTGGTACTTGGTCTCAAGCAAGCTCTGCCTATACAATATAGGTGCATGCGAAACTAGCATAACTTACGTTAAAATATTATAATCTAATCAATGACTTATCAATTATTTCAAAAGGCTATAACGTACATTTTAATTTAGACCGACAAAATCTTAATACGATAAAAAATTACGCCATTTTGATTTCAGAAAATTTTCACTCAGATTAAGGCCTGACGCAAAAGCTCGATTTCCTGATCAGAAATTCAGATCCGGAATTTTGCGTGCCTAGCACAAACCATTCGTTATTTTTTTGTTGTACGCACGAAATAAATTCCAAAACGAACATCGGGTTTTTTCCGTTCTGAAATAGTAAGGACGTGTGCGCCTTGTTGAACATTTAGAATGTAAATGGAGCATTCAAGTTTCCGAATCTGAATTCCTCCGTTTTGCGAAACCGAGCGTTTGCCAAAGACCTAAGGACTGAGGATTTTTATTTAAATGCGGACTGAATCTACTGCAGCAAGCAAAATATTAGGTCAAGATGACGAATATCACGCTTCAATTGTCCCAAATAAACCCAACAACTTGGCCTCGACATGCCTCGTCTACGATACAATATATTATGTCTATGATAATTGATAACGATTTAAACCAAAGGCTTAAGCCACTACTACATACAATAATAAAGGTAATTAAATATCGCCTACAGTTTCCATACAAGCAGCAGTCTCGAAGCAAGCACATACGCTATTCTAATAATCTATACTAATATAATAAAGAGAAAAAGTTTGTTTGTTTGCATCAAATAGGCTACGAAGCTACTAGATCGACTATGATGAAATTTGGCACAGATATAGAGTACATCACGGGGAAGGACATAGTCTACTTTTTATCGCGGAAAATTTTATGGTTTCCGCGAAATTAAGTTTTGCGCGCACGAAGTCGCGCCCGGGCATAGGGTGTAACCTCTTATTATATTAATAAATTATAAAATACATAATTCAATTTTGAGACAGCAAGTTTGATAAATAAATTGAAAAATGACTACCCAGTACCTACACAAACAATGAAAAATACAAAAGTGATCAGCCGTACAGTAGCACTCGATTCTTAGGCTGGCCGACATTACGATCTTTAATATTTCTAAAGTCGGCCCCTGTTTCGTATAGCTTATTTCTCGAGATTCAACTAATACCACCCCGGCCGGTATTTGGCGATTGAACGTAAAATAGATTAATTAACATAAAAGCGTTCCAAATTTTACTATGAAGACAATGGAATTCGTGCTATTGGACTTTATAAAACAGACTGCATTTACCTTAAGTCGGCCCCGGCCTCCGAGATTTCGATTTTCAGTCGAAACTAGTATTCTAATGGCGGCCTCCTATTTTTCCCTAAAACCAATACGCAAAACGTTGAAAAACTATCTCAAAATATAGTAAAAATACCTTATTAGTGATAGCAAAGCTAAAAACCATAAAAAGAAATGTCTTACCGTTGTAACATTAATCCCCGAATCGTGGATATACACAGCAAGTAAGCTGCTTTAACTACGAACTTCAATGCTTCAACGGCGCTATTGCTACTGACGCTTAGTGTCAAAGAGCAAGTTACGTAATATCCGATTGTTTGCACTTAAAAAGTATGAACTAAGCTTGCAATTTCAGTGGCAAAATTACCACTTAATTACCTTTTGAATAAATGCAACCCGAAAATATGCAGACGGCCGAGGATTGGAGGGGAGCCGACGTTAGGCGTATTTACCCTAGTTAAATTTTCAGAAAAAGATATGCTGAACTTTAATTTAATTAAAGTAAGGCGCGTAATTTAAAAATGCCTGTCTCAGACCAATGCCGGCCGCACGCCTGACTAAACCTTAAAATGCCTGTCAAATGCGGCAAACGCCTGTTATATGGTAACCCTAGTCGCGGGCAACATCCAGTATGATATAAAATTATGACAAGTAACACCACAAATGAGACTGCTATTCCTCGCTTAATTCCTAACGTTGATACTGATGATACTGTCCTAACACTTAGTTAAGAAACTTATTCGGTCCCAAATAAGCATTTTCCCAGCCCTCACAAACACGGGGTAAATTGAAAGCACCACCTGCTACCCTTTGTAAGAACACCCCGAGAGCCTTCATACAAAGAGCCCTACACATGCAAGAGATCTTTTGCAAACATGGCAACAAAAAGAAACGTAAATAACAAGGTGCTACTTGAAATGTTGACGGCATAGTTTTTGAGGCGCTATGACAACATAGGGTAATCAGAACCTTTAGCCATGTCGCCATCGCTAATAGGGGATCGGACTACATCTGAAATATTTAGTTTCATTAATATGTTCAGAAATATTGAGGCATTACTACCTACTTGGTAAATGTATAAACATATATTATTTTATGTGTAGTTTACTAATTAAATACATTTTTTTTTTTACAAAATTGGTAAACTAAACCTACATCATTAGTTTACTCACATCATATACAAAAACATTCATTATGGTAAGTATGAACTTAAACGCACAAATATGGGAGATATTTACAAATATATTCCGGCGGCCATATACTTCATATACTACTTCATATACTATAACCTACAAGTGGCGTAATTTGTAGGTCGACTTTAGTATGGAGCGTTTTTAGGAGACTCGCGAAATTTTGTATACAAATCGCTGTACCTTTGAAAATATTGACTTTTGATACACGGTTTCTTCTGAGAAGTTACTCATATTTACGAGTACTATTCATTTATGCAATAAAATAAAATTGTCCGATTGCCTATTACTACGACGAAGTTTGAAAAAAATGTATGGGATTTGACATAAGCATCGCTGTCATGATGTTTATGTCAAATCCCATACATTTTTGTTTTCTGTTAAGATAGGAACACAATTTCTCATATTTTATTCCATCTAAATTTGTATTGTCTGTGGCAACACTGTCGTCAAGCTTCTTACTACCGCTCAAAAATGTCTGGCATTACATACCTAGTGTGGTAAAGTATTGTAATAAAACTGTAAATAATAAAGTATAGTCAAAGATACGCTCAGTGTGTGTTTTATAATGAGTAAAGCCTTAAATTAAATTATTGCTGAGCTAGCAATTAATTTTAAATATTTTCGAACTTCGTCGTCGTAATTAGCGATTGTTATTTGCTTCAGCCCTCGTGCCACGAGAGTTTTTTATGGTGGCGGTTGAAAATACAGCACTGTAAATAAAACTGTAAATAAAACTCTGCGCTAAAACAAAAGAGCTGAAAATCGATCACACGAGTGTTAAGTTGTCAAAAAACTAGGCTCTAATGATAATTGAAAAATGAGATGAGTAATTTGATCCTCTTCATACATAACGTGACATTGCTTTAAACGCTTAGCATATACTGCCAATAGTAATATAATAATTTCAGAATATTAAACTGCTGATTTAAATTTCCTAGACTACCTACGAAAGTAGGATTAATGTGGACGCTTCACACCACGTCAGTCTGGCCCCGTGCTAAGTACTCGGAGAACTTGTGTTACGGGGACCAGACAATGGGAAGTATATTAAAATATATATTAATGTGTGAAACTTTTATTATATTATGTGGCGGACCAATCAGCGCACAGTCCTGAATCGCGCTATCGAATTTTCTGAAGTTCAGAGCTATATAAACGACAGCTGAAATGCATACCTATAAGTGGGCTTCGGCCTAACTGAGCAAACCACTTCGCACGGTCGCAGATCTTCCTTTGGGGCTTCCATTATTTCCACATTGGTGACCCCTATTCCCACAATTATAAACATATTTATTACACATCCATGACCAAAGAACATTGAATTTTTTTTTAGTTCCCACGGCGGGATTCAAACCCGCGACCTCCGGCTTGAGTGTTGACGCGCTAGCAACTGAGTCACAGAGAAATTATGTCCAGTTGGTGAAACTCAAATCACTAACAATAGGCCAACCTGTTTTAGGCACAAAATGAATGGTCTGTGTGGATCCAATAATTAATCTATACGCATTATCCGGATTACCAGTAATTAATGTTCGATTTAATTAACAAACCTGTGGGTTCTGCTTAATTAACGCTTTGTTACAAGTATTCAGTCCATTTATCGCATAATATTAAAACTTAGTCCTTTACCGTTAATAGATGATTTATACAGTAATCTCCGAGCGAAGTAACCACTCTTGAAAATACTGTAGTGCCCTAGGACAGTTGGTTTTTTTAAATGTCGTATGGTTGCCCAAGCACATACGGCATTCTCACAACATAGTCAGCCTAGTCCAGAGGAATGAACGCCAACTATGTGCGGGTTTCCTCACGATGTTTTCCTTCACCGTTAGAGCGTCCGTATAATGTACTTGAGATCTGAAAAAGTCTCATTGGTACACGCCACAACCTGGGATTTGAACCTGCACTCTCTCGAGTGCGAACCAAACGGTCTTCCCACTAGGCCACGGAGCTCATGCAAAATATTAGACAATTAAAAATCTATACTAATCTATACTAATATTATAAATGCGAAAGTGTGTCTCTCTGTCTGTCTTTATGAAATTTGGTATAGACATACTTTGGGTCCCGGGAATGGACAAAGGATATTCTTTATTCCGAAAAGGTAGTGCTCCCGCGGGATAATGTATTTACGCAGGCGAAGCCGCGGGCAAAAGCTATTGATTTTTAAGCCCTTTTTCTATTTAAGGCCTATGTAAGGACCGCGTCGCGTAAGCACTTACTACGAATTTATATGGAGTGCGATCGGTGGGCATGGCCAGAAAACCTTATTGGATGGTTCGCTGGTCGCGATCGCAGATAGATGGGTTGCTAAGATCGGAATGCTGGGTTCACGTAACACACTAGGTATAGGTACTATCGAGCAAGTTGCCGCTCTACCAAGTATTAAGACGAAAATCGCTTAACAGCGCCGTTGATTTTAGCGCACGCACACATACTCACGGGTAAGTACGTAGTTCAACCACGTCTGCAGTCGCTGCGACCACTTTCTTTGTGTTTAAATATTTTGAGGCGCCCCAGTGCAAAGAAAAATGTTTAGAAACTAGTCGACCAGGAACTTTGTCGATACTGTACTTATACTTAACTACTTTAAGGGTAAATTTACACCGAAATGAAACTATACTTGGCGCGGTGCAGCATCTATATGAAAGGTATTTAAAATGCAGTGCCGCGTCGCGTTGCGTATCGTCGCGTCGTGAACTGACCCTAAGTGCCGTTGTTTACAAGCCGGTTGCCGGGTAGTCGGTGCTGGACTATCCGGTATCGGTCCGGTCCGCCTGGTGCGCTAGGGCGTCGCGCGGCACATAAATACAAATAAAAACCACCCCATTGGGCGTCGGCCGGCACATTTGCCCATTTTTATTGCTATATTTTCTGTTTATTCTCATTTGTAAATATCTGGATTTTTATCTGTGATTGAAATTTATTTACTTAGTACAGGGATAAAACAAAGCTGTTATAGTTTTTTGTCTTTGCTGTTGTACTCAATAATAAAATAAATAATTGTTTGTCTCAGAGTAAAGAAATTTGACACCAATTTCACTCCACTCCACTAATCATTGATGTTTGGTTAATTTTGTGCACAAATCACGAATTTTTTAATATATATCGTTATTTGAACACGTATTTATTTAATTAAATAAAAACTTTCGTATGCGTGTGATATAAATTTTCGCCATAATTTAGCTTCAAAAACCAACATTAAAAAATTCATTTCCAGTTTCCAGTTTCATAATACCGCGTAACGATCAAGTAACGTAACGTAACGGTCATGGATTTTTTTTTTACATTGGCCTGTTTTGTTATTAAATAATATGAACAATATATCCACAGAATGTAATTAACGCAAAATCAAATTAAATATGTTTTTTATTGAGTTTAAAAACTAAGAATTGGGAAAAAAAAACAATTCTTTTGTGTTCACATCATGATTGCCTTTATTCGTTAAGTTTTTTTTAAATTCCAGTTACATCATCATATAAGGAATTTATTCTATTTTCTAAATATATATAACATGCAATAGTTTTAAAATCAATTGATTAATATAATCTTGAAAAACCGGAACCGGAGAAACCGCGCGAACGCCTTCAGTGCCGGACGCCGGACCCGCTGACACCATCCGGCTTTTGAAATTTTAACAGTCCGACGCCCGAGAGGTTAAGAAAGCGTGTTCCATACACCACTGTGAGTCCGGCCGCCGGCTAACCGAAATCCGGTGGTCGGACGCACAGTGGTGGACCCGGCGGCTACCCGGCGAGAATCCGGCGCCGGACTGGCCGAATTATTAGGCCGGTACGTGTGAAATCAATCGTACATGGCCATACAACCCGCAACCGACTACCCGGCACCGGCTATCCGGCAACCGGGACGTGTGCAACGGCACTAAGGAATGTTATAATCATACCTATTTTAGTACTTGTAATCAAACAGATATATTAAACTAAACTATATAGTTTCACTATATGCGTGAGTTTATAATATACTAACTCATAAATGATTTTACTATCTGAAAGCGTAAAGATATACTTTTTACTATATTAAACAAAATAAAAATATAACAGAAAAGTCTGGAAAATAATTAACGTAGGCAATTAAGTAAGGCATAAACCTAATCTTCTAAATAGCATAACCTTCCTCCATATTGCAATGGTATATAATATCTCAGGGACCGTAACAACAAACGTAAATCCGGCTATTCGTGTCCTAACAACCCCTGGAAGCACCAATCAGGCGGTTTAGTATCAATAAAATTTCATATAAAGATCCTCCATGAATGATTCTGATCTTTATGGATTTTTATATCTGGATGGTCCACAAATAGCTATATATTTTATATATTGCATTGGTGGTGCCTAAAACTTCGTTTACGTGGAATGGAATGGAAAGGGAACCCTATTTTTTAACGGAACCCTATGATAAAAGTACTTTTTTAACTTTAAGTTACTCCTTATAACATAAGGTATCTTTCAGTAAAAGTCTGCTCAAAAATGACCAGCCGCTGCAGAGATTACCTGAAACAGACAGATAGACAGACAAAAAATTTAAAAGCTTTTTTTTTCTTGTAAGGATCGTAGCACATACGTTTAGTTTTAGGCTTATATTTGTATTTTTCCGAATTTCAGTCTTTCAGGGTTTAAAGCTTTAACACTAAAAATAAAAACTAAAAAAATGGGGGCCCATTATGTGCCCAAGGCTTCTAATAGGTTACAGAGGGCCCTGGTTATTTAATATACTTTTAAATACACCCTTAACGAACCCATTTTCGTACTATATCACGCTTTAATGATGAATATCACGTAATGAGTAATAATTTGTGCAAAATAAAAGCTTGGTTTTTCTGCGTATTTTGAGTGTTGTACCCCGTAAGTTTAACGAACCCTTTTCGTACTATATCACGCTTTAATGATGATATCACGTAATGAGTAATAATTTGTGCAAAATAAAAGCTTGGTTTTTCTGCGTATTTTGAGTGTTGTACCCCGTAAGTTTAACGAACCCTTTTCGTACTATATCACGCTTTAATGATGATATCACGTAATGAGTAATAATTTGTGGAAAATAAAAGCTTTGTTTTTCTGCGTATTTTGAGTGTTGTACCCTACTGACACAAGAATTTATCGACAAAGATAATAAACTTTTTTTTTTTTATGAAATAAGGGGGCAAACGAGCAAACGGGTCACCTGATGGAAAGCAACTTCCGTCGCCCATGGACACTCGCAGCATCAGAAGAGCTGCAAGTGCGTTGCCGGCCTTTTAAGAGGGAAGAGGGTAATAGGGGAGGGTAGGGAAGGGAATAGGGTAGGGGATTGGGCCTCCGGTAAACTCACTCACTCGGCGAAACACAGCGCAAACGCTGTTTCACGCCGGTTTTCTGTGAGCCCGTGGTATTTCTCCGGTCGAGCCGGCCCATTCATGCCGAAGCATGGCTCTACCACGTACTTTCACTAAACGTATTTATTAGGTCTCGGAAATGCTCCGGAAGAAGAGGCGAATAGATTGAAGCAGTTAGATGCGAGAATTATAAGAGTGTGTCCCACCAGTGAGACAGCTTGGTGTGACGGTATTGATACGGGGAAGATATTTCTATTTTACCGTACAATGAAGAAGACTTACAATATATACTTTCTCAAACATAATTTTTTTATTTAGTTTCCAATTAAAATGCACAAAAAGCATTTTTTCATTATCCGATTCAGATCGAATACGATATCGGTATCGAATGCCGATACAGTAGTCGATATTCAATAGCCATGCAAGGGCAAGTAAAATATATGAGACACATAGGTCTTTCATATTATCAGTTTGATATCGGATCGAAAAAAACTTTTATTCCTGTAAATATGGGCCTAGCAGGAACAATTGACAGGTGCGTAAATGCAGTGTTATCGAATGTCAATTGTATGAGCGCTGTCATAATTTTTATACAAATCTCTTTCGATAACGTTACGTTTACGCAACTGACAATTGTTCCTGCTAGGCCCCCAAGCAAGTGAGAAGTGAGTAATCTGACTGCCTCAGCTAATCTCTCAATGTATTTACTATTTAGATGCTAATCAAAAATGCAAATGCAATACAAAGAGAGGAAATCGAACGCACTATTTTTGTGTTGTCAGATTTGACATGAAAATCGAACACACGATGTTAGATTTTCAGCTCTATCGTATCAGTCCAGAGTTATATTTTCAATGCTCTGAATTTTCACCGGCCTTCCAGGTTCCTGATAGTATGTCCGTCGGGATATATTATCGGGTCGGGATATATTACTAAGGTTTACTTACTAATAAAGAGGAGGTTCTGTGTTCGGCTGTATATATGCCACCAAAAAATTTTAAAAACCGTTAGATTGTAATATTACTAGAGATATTATAAAAAGGCGACAGATTGTGAAATAAAAATTTCTTCTTACAATTTTACACGTTATTTTTCGTTACATTGTAATATTTACCGTGCCGATTAGTTAAATGGCAAATGCCCCGCGCCGCCATATTTGTTTTCTTTTTCATTATAATAATTGTAAGGAGAAATTTTTATTTGACAATCTGTCAACATATTATAATATCTCTAGTAATATTACAATCTAACGGTTTTTACAATTTTACGGTGACATATTATATACAGCCGAACACAGAAACTCCGTTTTTTAAAGTCGGCTAAAATAATTATGGACGGTCTATTTCTATTACAATAGTGCAGAATTGATAGGAATTGTAAACTTTCAATTGGTAGATATAGGGAGTAATTTTATTTAATATAAATAGTTATAAATAAAACGTTTTCTCATAATATTTATTTTATAATTAAAATACGTAATTGACTGAATAATGTGAAAGAAATATACTATTTATTTCATATATTTTACTCGACTTTGGTTATTGTGTATCGGCTATTAGCATTCTTTACCGATATCGTGTCGGATAATGGGAAAACGCTTTTATGACAAAAAGTAGATGTAGATGCCTTCGTGCGCGCTAAAAGAAATGCCGTGCCGTAAAAAATTGCCTATGTCCTTCCTTGTGGTCTTCTCTATATATATGCAAAATTTCATCAAAGTCGATCAAGTACTTTCGGAGCCCATTCGATGCAAACAAACAAACAAACCTTTCCTCGTTATTATATTCGTATAGAAGTATATATAAGAACTCATAATTTTTTACACACTAATCTAAACATCTAATAAAATCTTGTTAATTTCAAATACCTATACCTTAAATTAAAAAGGTGCTTAATGAGTTTTACACATAAACTGATGACATAAAACTTAGAATGTGTTTATAAAATAAAAATTCAGAATCATAAAAATATTTACAAACGTCGATAGGTACCACAAAAAAGTCGAGTAGTTTATCGATATTATATCGATATATGTTACATCCCTGCACGTACACTAATACAATGCACACAAGCAGAAAAAGGACACGCGTTTGCTGGCTAAAACTCTCTCTAGTGGTTATATACTCAAAGGTTCCGTAACTATAAACGCGTAATATGCTTTTTTTTAATTACTCCAAAAGTTACTGTCCGATTTGGTTCACAATAATTTTCCTAGAGAGTTTTTAGCATGATCTATAAACATGGAAATTTGCAAGTTTCTATCTGCTATAGTTTAAAAATGCTAGGGGGGGGGGACCAACTTACAAACTACTTTGGAGGCCAATTACTCGAAAATGGTCAACTTTATAAAAAAGAAAAGTATGAAACCTTGCCTTTATTTTAAAATACCTATTCCCACACGATGGGGTAGAGTGAAAAAATATTTTTCATCCCCACTTCACATGTATGGAGAGCCACCCCTAAAATATAAAATTGTTATTTTTTATGATCCCAAAACCGTGATCTATACATAATCTATAACTGCACCAAATTTCATCAATTTATATTCATAATTGCAGGAGCTAGAGGCGCGGACAGACAGACAGACAGACAGACGGACAGAGCGAAACTATAAGAGTTCCTTAAGTATTACGGAACCCTAAAAAACATTAAGGCACCAGATGATTTCTGCTGTTATTAAGTCAAGAGTTTTTTAACTTTCTTTTATACAAAATATTTATTGTTTGTTAAAATAATAATACCGGAATATTCTGCCGTATGCATTTCTATAAAAATACTACGTATATACATATATGTACATAATGCTCGCCTATTTAAAGAAACAAAACAGAAAATATTTCGTAAACTTTTTCTACGGAGATTATATGGGTCAGGTATAATTTTTAACAGTATAATTTTCAATTTCGCTAAAAGGTTTTGAAATTAATAGGTTCGATGCTGCCCTTTGTAACGGAAATCGCCAGGGAGCGTAATTATAAGAGCTTCAGCCTTCAGGAAAATGATATTTTACGCTTTTCAGCCTACCCACATGCATATAGTACCTAACGTGATTATGATATTACTAGGTTTTTCCCGCAGCTCTATCAACGTTAATAGTAAGATTTATGTAATGCATGCTTTCAAAATAGTATAATTTAGATTTACATGTCAACATTTCTGTGTGAACTAGTGAAATGCGATTCCTAAAAAAAACTTATACTCTACGAGCAATTCTTGTAGATATAAAGTAAAATATAGTACACAATATGTATCATCAGAATCTCGAAAATAACTTAAAGCATTGCAAGGGAAGAAAAATTTACTGGTAAGATCAATTTTTTGGAAACCACCCATTTTAAGTTATTATAAGATATTCTTTTTTAGGTTCGAGTAACAAGTTTAGTAACGAGGGCTTCCATACAATAAACGAGATTTTTTTGCCACTATGTACCCTTTGTGCGCGAGTCTGACTCGCACTTGGCCAGTTTTTTACAAAACATTTGTTGACTAACTAAAACACGTAGATAAGCGGCACTCATAGAAGCTATAGATTTTCAATAATTTCTAAAATAAAAAATCTTACACACATTAACTGCTACAAAACCAAAAAAGCTAAAACACGAAGATAAGCGGCACTCATAGAAGCTATATATTTTAAATAATTTCTTACAAACATTAACTGCTACAAAACCAAAAAAGAATTCTTAAACTTAAAAAAAAGATACTAAAAAGGAATTGCTCCGAAAAGTGTTCAACTGCTCACCTTTGTTCACGTTATATCAATTTACTTCGTTTATTATGTGCTCAAGTTAAAAAGTACTCTTGTTAAGGTAATTAAGAAAAGATCTATTAAATACTTAATGAGGTTTCGACAATTCAGGACGAGGTAGTGCGTGCGTGAAGGCGAAGTGCCTTTACAAAACGGATACAATATTTAATTCGGCTGGATTAAGCCATTTAATGTACAGAAATACAATATTTAATTCGGCTGGATTAAAGCCATTTAATGTACAGAAATACAATATTTAATTCGGCTGGATTAAAGCCATTTAATGTACAGAAATAATTTAAGTATGTTTTGAGCAATGTAAACTAAAGGAACGGTAACCGCATCATACGAAATGTGTGTACTACGATAATAAAGGTTTAGCTAAAACATTAGCCCCCTTACTAATAAAATACTCACACAATGAATAAGCAATACAATGTTTTGTCCTTGTCTATCAAGCGACTTTTCTCACGTATCAGTTAAGTACAAAACATTGTATTGCTTATCCACTGTTGAAATATTTTCATTAGTAAGGGGGTTAATGGATACACTTCTATTCCTGTTGAATTGTTAATTCATGAACTGAAACTTCAAAAGATCTCATTATCTACCCCACATTTTGGTGTCGGTATTATGGCATTATACGAGTACATATGTTATTAACTATTATACTATAATGTGCGCTACGATAATCATGCTTTTGTATTACTTTTGTTATGTTTGTAACAAAACATTATGTTGCTACGAAATGCGGTGGCTACGTGACGTAGCAGTGCTACGGAAGTGTTCTCAGTGCTACGACACATTTATTATGATAATATACTGCGTTGAATGTAAACAGGGGATCGGAAAACATCTGAAATATTTAGTTCCATTAATATATTCAGAAATATTGAGGCATTATTAGCTGGTAAAAAAATATATTATTTTATGTGTAGTTTACTAATTAAATACATTTAAAAAGTACAATTTTTTTTTTGCGTAATTGGTAAACAAAACCTACATCATTAGTTTATTTACATCATATACAAAAACATTAATTAATATAAGTATGAACTTAAACGCAGAAATATCGGAGATATTTACAAATATGTTCCTGCGGCCGTATACTCTATACCTACTTAATACACTTTAATCCAATAGTGACGTCATTTGTATGGCGATTTTAGTATGGAGCGTTTTTATGAGACTTGCAAAATTTTATATACAAATCGCTGTACCTTTGAAAATATTGACTTTTAATATACGGTTTCTTCTGAGAAGTTACTCATATTTAAGAAAAGAATCAGTCCGCTTGCCTATTGTAAAATAACTTATAAGACGACAGACCATTTATTGCGTTTGCTTTCATAGTAATTTCAGTTACTCGTGTTCAATCAATTTTTCATAAGTAGAGCAATTTGTTTACAAAAGCAGTCTCGTGCAAATTCTCGATACAAAAGTAATACCCAACTGTGGCGTCACGATTAGATAAAATATCAAAATATGTCTAAAGTATATACTCGTATAATACAATACCTATGGGCCTTTGCAGCATGAAATAGAAGGTATTCAATTTAATTAATATGTAGAACAGGAGGCTACTTGACCTTGTTTTTATTTATGTTCCTAACGCTTCATAACTGTTTAATTACCCAAAAAATATAACATTATTTTGAAACCTAATTTTACCTACAAAAAATACTTTGAAAATACACTTTTTAAAAACCGCCGAAAACACTATTCGCCATGTTGGCTGTGTGCTGTGATGTCAAACTTGTACTATTAGTAATCTATATTATAGTCCGTAGTAGTCAAATGGCGGTGTGACGTTCCGTTTGACGTTTTGACATAAAAAGTTAAGAGTTTTAGACAAAGATTGTTTTAGAACAAACATTGAAAATAATACAGGAAAACCCCTCTTTTTAATAAAATACATCTTTGGGAAAACCATTTTCAGCTAATTCAATATAGCATGGAATTAGAGGAAACAAAATACATAAATAATGACTGTATAAGATGTCATGAACTATTAATTTAAAAATGCACGTTCCGTTTCACTACTACGTATGTGTTTAGTGTGTTTGTGTCGTCACATCCTTTCCGGTAGTTGCTTTGAAGTGTTTTCATCAGTAGAAATTAAAAAACTTAAATACATATTTTTAAATCAACTTTATTTATCAATCTTAAGTTTCTAATTTATGATATCGCTAGAATACGTTTTTCTAAGCCAAGTACTAAAGGAAATACTCCTTCAATGTATGAAATTAAATATGAGTCAAGTAGCCTATTACAGCTGGTGACATGGTTGTACTAAAACTCAAACATAAATTGCATAAAATATACTAGTTTTTTTTCTTCATTTTAGGTTCAGTCGTGCCATTCATTAAAACTTTTAGTCCCTGCAGACTTTTCTTTACAAAGAAAAAGGTTTAAGTAATTCTAATTAAAAAGTTATTAAACTGTGTAAATTCTTTTTTTCTTTTAATTCATTGGAACTTTTAATAAAGAGTTGACCCTTAATCATTATAAATTGATTTTTCATCATTATTTCAAATCTCTTTATAATTTTATATGTAACGAAGAGAGTAAGAAACATTGCCTTACATATCATACTATACTTTACTTTATTCTAGGAATCAAAAGAAATGTGGGCTTATCGTGGGTAGTGTTGGTATCAAAATGAAAAGACCATCGGACTCAACATTACTTCACCTTTATTCTTATTCGTAATAAAACTAAACACTTTCCACTATTTTAATCACTTTTCATTGTCTATTGAAATAATAACGACTCAGCATTTATTTCACGGTACTTTGCACTTATTTTCACTTTCACTTTTTAACAAGAACACTGACAGTTCCGAACCGAACCTCTCGCCACGACGACTGGTAGTTTACTGTCCTGTGATCGTTCCTTGGAGGGAGAACGTGATCACATCCCCACCAAACCTACCGCACAAGCTCGCCAGACCGGACTCCATCAGCGCCATCAACATGGCGCTAGTGTTCTCGCCAATCATACTTCCGTGCTATTTACTTGTTACTCAATTCAACAATCAAATTATTGACCGCTCCGACATAATTACATACATATTATGTAATAAGTAATGACAATACGTGTTTACATTCCTGTAAAAAATAATACATAATATTTTAGTAGTAGTAGCGATACGATTGATTCAACGTAGCTTACATTATGTATACCGAGGTCCCCACTCCCCAGTCTCCCCTATCGACAGCGCTGACGGCGACACGTTTGAGCAGGAAATTGATTTGGTCACATCCACCCTAGCGACTATCACGAACATATTTAATAGAAATATAAAATTAGGATAAAAATTTCCCTTTATTAAATTGAAAGTTAAAAAAAACATTTAATTTAATTTATATATCTCCTAGTTTCTGATTCGGATTCGGATTGAAACAAATATAGTACCTATTTAATCGAATACACGAACGTCAGTGATTGTTGATCTAAAAAATGTACTACAGAGAAACGCTATCTTTATTAAATAGCCCTCCAAATAACCGTGTTTTGCGGTTAAAAACAAATTGTCTACATTTTAACCTAAAGTAAAACGACTAGCGAGCTACCTGCGCTATTGAGTTTTAAATGACTAGTTGGTTAGTGCTAAACCCCAATATCCCCAACGCCTGTAATGATTAGTGTTAATCTTTTATCTGAATATCATGCCATCTATTTCACTAATACGAAGAACGAGAGGGATAACATGATATTTAATCAATGATTAACTTTTACAGGCGTTGGTAAAATTGGCCCTTAGCCTAACAGACTAACACACTTTCCTTTCTGTAGAGCAAAATAAATAAGATTAGGCATTTATTTTATAGGAAAAAACTTTTTTCTTTGCCAAAGTGAAAAGATCTTCGGAGAATACAATTCTTAGTCTCTGTTGTTGACATAACTAACTTCCTGAGAGTTGAGACTGTAAACATTAGATAGCCGACTATTTACTTTTCTTTTCTTCTGAGTGAAGTGCTTTGGATGGAAAATATTAAATGTAACTTTTATTCCATAGTAATATTAAATACTTACAGACATAACGCATAACTAATAGGTATAGTGCGATTCAAATGAGAATAGGATCGAGTCGGCGCCATATTGTTTCGAATTTAGGCTGTTATGATAGTTAATTTATGTTAAGATAATTGATTACTATTTAACGTTTTTATTTAAATTCGATGCAAGACTATTATTATTTATGACGGGAAGCAGGTACCATAGCCATAGCCAAAAATCCTTTCCCATAGGTCTCTCAAGCATCAGTGAGTGTTGACGAGCTGAAATACACTACAAGTTCATAAGTTTTTCGTAAAATAGCAATAAACAGAAAAAGGTCATTGACGTTCCTTTTCTCATTTGAAACACGTTATACCTAAATTACACTTGCTAATGCACACTTGTTGTTGACTAACCGCTCGTTTCAATAACCTATCTATCTATAACTGTTTGTTAGAAACGTCAAATTTGTATCGCTTAAAACCGGCAAATGATTGAATGACGACGTTTTTAACAAATATTTATAGATAGATTATAGGTTATTGAAACGAGCAGTAAGTCCAGTTACTTTGCGGATTATTTTGCTACACATTTGTAGAATGACACACATGACATTCAAGAGTCAAAGTCATTTGCTATTTTCAAATATAACCTAAAATAACCATCTTCGGAATAATCGCTCGCTCAATTACCTTTGATATTTTCAACATAGCCATCTTCGGAACAAATTCGCTCGCTAAATTAACTTTGCTATATTATATAAATCTAGGTAAGCTACATAACCATCTTAAGAACAAACTTGACTTGTCTACTACCCCATTATTTATCTATTTTATTTACCTCTCCTGCGGGGTTTACTGGAAGAGGTTGCTTAAAGTTATTAGCGATAATCTTTTACTAATATAATAAAGAGGAAAAGTTTGTTTGTTTATTTGTTTGCATTGAATAGGTTCCGAAACTACTGGACCGATTTTGATAAAATTTGGCAACTATGTAGAGTAGACCATGGGGAAGGACATAGGCTACTTTTTATCTATACTAATATAATAAAGAGGAAAAGTTTGTTTGTTTGTTTGCATCGAATAGGCTCCGAAACTACTGGACCTATTTTGATGAAATTTGGCACAGATGTAGAATAGACCACAGGGAAGATCATAGGTGACTTTTTATCGCGGAAAAATAGCCAGTTTCTGCGAAATTAACTTTTGCGCGCACGAAGTCGCGAGGAACATATTTTAGTAAGTGATAATTCGCCTTAGCATAACCTCAGTTTTACGACAGAGATTATATTTTATTTAAATCTATTACATAAAACAAAGCCTCTTTGAAATAACAAGTGTGGGTCGGATTGCGGACAACGTGACTCAAGATAATGATTCATTGCTTTGCCAAAAACAAAAGGGAATCTTGTTTTTTGTTTGTTTATCTCATACTGCCTGTCTGATAATCAGCAATTATTTTTTCCAAGCTTTCTATCTCCGATAAAAATATTTTCTTGGAAATATTGAGGTCACACAAAGTATTAGTAAGACACTAAAACTTAGTGCAGTTTCTTCTAAAAATTAAGCATTCATTAAAATTACATACAAAAGTATTTAAAATTAATGCTTCTTTACTTTTTAACAAACGACCTAACTTTTGTTGCATTGCCTTTTAATTAACTAGATGTTCCTCGCGACTTCGTGTGCGCAAAAGTTTATTTCGCAGAAACCGTACATTTTTTCGCGCTAAAAAGTAGCCTATGTCCTTCCCCGTGGTCTACTCTACATCTGTGCCAAATTTCATCAAAATCACGCCAGCAGTTTCGGAGCATATTCAATGCAAACAAACAAACTTTTCCTCTTTATTATATTAGTATAGATTTAATTTATCTTAAGCTTACCCTGTTTCACAGCAAATCAATTATTGCCACCCGCAGCTGGTTAACATCGTTGATAACCTCTTAGGGTAAATTCACACCAAGCCGGTGAGCAGCGGCGGTTTTCTCAGGCGAAACTGTGTTGTAAAGTAATGAAGATAAAGTTTAAAATTATATTAGAGCTATACTGCTGACCGCTCCGCCGCCGTTTAGATGTGAATTGACCTTTAGAAGGACAGACAGCGGAGTATTAGTAATAAATAGGGTCCCGTTTTTACCTTTTGGGTACAGAACCCTTAAAATGTCTCGCTGGAGCTCAAAAACAACTTCGTTTTGAGTACTGTAGTTCGTATCTCACCGTTTTTTTTTTACAAATGGCATAATATAATGCACGCCACACGGGATATATTATGTAATATGTGATTATGACGTTCAATGTAGTTTTCGATCTTGTTACTACGGCAATAAGGTCCAAAAGCGGTACAGAGTTCATCGGCAACCGTACATTTCACAAAAGTGTACAGACCGGCTGGCTGCGGTTGTTCACACGAGGCGTTACCGTATTAGCCGTAAGTGGCGCTGAGACAGGGTTGCTAATTACTAGAGTACTACTAGCGCAGGGCTGACACTAGGTACTTATTTATTTAACAATTTATTGCACACAAGATCAATTTAAAACATTACACATTATATGGAAAAATGACACAAAGGTTCTGCTTATTTCTAAAATTAAATTTCTTCTAGCAGCCCTACGGAGAGAAAAAGGATAAAAGAAAGCAGATAGAACGTGCACAATTACAATGTACTGTGTTCATATAAGGTTTAGCATTAATTGCCCACGTCTTCACCCGTGAAATTAGTCTTAAACCTTCATCTCCTTGGGGGTTGATATTTGGAAAATCCTTCCTAAGTGGTGGTAGGGGGCCCACGACATATGAAGAATACGCGTGCCAAATTTCCAATTTGTAACCTAAATAGTTTGGCCTGTGCGTTGATACATCAGTCAATCAGCTTTGCCTTTTATATATAGGGTTATTTGGGTTTTTTTTATCAAATACGGATATTTTGTGCATATGATCTACGGCAAGTAAAGAGTTTGGGCAGAAGGATAATTTAAAACTTTGGAAACTAAATGCACTAAATAAAATTACATTGCGGTCTTTATGGCGTTAATAAGGTTATTGACCTCATACATGTGATTATATTGACGTGATTTAGGCCTAGTCTTTGGCCCCCCTTTAAATCAGCTGTTTATGTGACGTAAATGACATCAACGTCTTTTTTTTCTACCTAATCATTTTTACATAAGCAGTAGATCATACCTACGCCCAAAATATCTATAATTTTTAGTATTGCGTTGAGTTTTATTGCGATTGTATGTGACAGCCCTACGTCGTGAACGTAATTGCCCGCGAGCACAGAGATAACACCGCACGCACCCAGTCTCCGGCACTCTTACGAACATTCCTCTACATTTTGTGTTTCTGTTATTGTAACAATGGCTTTGCTAGCGTCATTAAATACACTACTACTATTTAGTATAAATGTAAAAGTTTAAAGGATGGATGTTTGTTACTCTTTCACGCAAAAACTACCTAACGGATTCGGGATTTAGATGAAATATTTTGGTACAGTAGTAGTTTAAGCTAAGTCTAAGTCGAGGTTTGATATCGTCATCTTGACATTTTGACACTTGCTTTCAGCAGTAAAATAAGGCCATATTTATTTGACAAATCTTCTGAAACCAAGATGGCGTAACTTTTCTTGAATGATGTTTTTTTCTATCAAACGTCATACATTCATCATTCATCATATTATATTCATCATACATCCTTAGTTTTGAAATCATTGGTTTTGTAAGTTTCCGGTTCACACTAACTGCATTTTGCTTTGAACTTTGAGTCTCGACTTACTTGACTAACTTATAACGTACAAGAAAACTTCTCTTAACATGAAGAATGAAAGTTGCCTTCCAATTAATCTACACTAATCTATACTAATATTATAAATCTATACCTAATATTATAAATGCGTAAGTGTATATGTATGTCTGTCTGTCTGTTACCTCTTCACGCTTTAACCGCTGAACCAATTTTGATGGAATTTGGTACAGACATACTTTGAGTACTGGGAAAGGACATAGGATACTTTTTATCCCGAAAAAGTACAGTGTTCCCGAGGGATACTGTATTTACGCGGGTGGAGCAGCAGACAACAGCTAGTATAATATAATAAAGAGGAAAGGTTTGTTTGTTTGTATTGAATAGGCTCCGAAACGACTCGACCGATTTTGATGAAATTTTGCACAATTTTGCATACCGTAAAATGCTGCAACTTTGCCAATCAGCTCCAACTTTGCCTAATCTATTCAAACCGACATTAATCGACAGCCGTTACTCTTTTTTTATTTCTTTTAATGGTAGAAAATGTGTCATAAACCTGGCAACTCATTTTTTGTGTTTTTGAAATCGTAGCACTGCACCATTTTTCTCTGACAAGCTATCAACGGTCGCATGAGAAGAGAGTGTTTTTAGTTGTGCGCGATACTTTTGTTTTTTTCCTAAAAAAATCGAGATTTAAAGCTTTGTGGATACTTAAAGGGTAAGTAGATATGCTCTTTCTTGTGGTTTCAATGCTTTTTCTTATAAATATAAGATTTGGTGAATATAATGGTGGTAGGCAATGTTGCAAAAGGTTTCAGGGAATTTAGTGACACAAGTTTGCCTATAGCTAGGGTTGTCACACTTGTTCCTCAATTATAGTGAAGCGCATGGATTTAATTTACTCCATGTTAAAATATTAGGTGAATTATCACCGTCAAGTGACACAAGTACTGAATGTTACTTATTTCCGAATACAAAATAAAAGCGTGGCTATATTTAATTATTATTTATTAATAATATATATATTTATTCTTCTACACGTGTAGAATAATAAATAGATACTTAATAATAATTACGAAAAGTTTAAAAATTAATACAAAATAATATAGTTTTATTTTGTTATAAAACTATATTATTTTGTATTAATTTCGAAACTTTTCGTAATTATTAACGACATTCCTAAGATTTTTTTTTTGTGATAAGGTGACCTTTAAAGTTCCTATATCCATGGGTTTTTGTAATAAGAGACTGATTATGAAACTTATAATTGTTAATTATTGAAGGTCTGAGAAATAAAAGATTTTTTGTTTCTTTTTTTGGAAAAAAATATAATATTAAATGACACGATTGTTTTTTTTACGCCAAAAGAACATCAGTCCCACGTTGTTTTTTAAATTTAAATTTTAATTCAATAAAAGTTCGTAAGTATTAAGAATTGATTTTCTTTTTATTTGGAGCAACCCTAATCATGCTTATTGCTTAGTATGAAGATACTGCGCAAATTTGCCTAATTAAGCCCAACTTTGCCTACATATTTGAAAAAAATAGTATTATTTAGATGTTGGTCATCATCTAGACGTCACGACGTTAATACACGATCTAGCTTTTACTTATGATTAGTTTTGAATGTGGTAATTGCATATTTTTTCTGATTATTATCCAGGCAAAGTTACGTTATTTCCCTCCAACTTTGCCTACAACTTTAACAGTTCATGAACATCAATCTGGCGTTAGTTTTGGTATTATGAACCTTTAAACGTGAGTAATAAGTCTTGAATTTGCTTAATGTTGTAAAACGACCACAGATAATAAAATATTACAAGAAATATTAATGGAAAACTTCAAATTTCGTGCAAAGTTGCAGCATTTTACGGTACTTACTTATATTATAAATGCGAAATGTATCTGTCTATCTATTACCTCTTCACGCTTTTACCGCTGAACCAGTTTTTATGAAATTTGGTATAGACATACATTCTTTGGGGCCGTCCCGGGAAAGGACATAGGATATTTTTATCCCGAAAAAGTAGTGTTCCCGCCAGATAATGTATTTACGCGGGCGGAGCCGCGCGCAAACGCTAGTATAACATTTACTGGAAAGGACATAGCTGCTACTTTTTACTGTGGCAAAATTTACAGTTCTGTCGGGATTTTCTTTTGCCCGCACAAAGTCGCGGGCAAAATCTACTTTATTAAAGTTTCATTTAATCTATACTAATATAATAAAGAGGAAAAGTTTGTTTGTTTGTTTGCTTGCATTGCATTGAATAGGCTCCGAAACTACTGGACTGATTTTGATGAAATTTGGCACAGATATAGAATAGACCACGGGGAAGGACAAAGGCTACTTTTTATTATTACGTTTCCACGAATTTTCTTGTAGTGCGCATAAAGTCGCAACATCAATTTATTCATAATACAAGATGCCAAAATAAATTCTACATCTAATATTCTATGCACCGCCCGCCCAGCGCCAGCTTAGCGCCCCCCAGCGCCCGCCCGCCCAAGTGATACGTTATGAAAATTGTTCCTGCGCCCGTGACAGGTATTGTGTCATTGTTACACTAATCTCACGAGAAACGGTTTGCGTCTCACGAGTCACGCAATCTCACGTAAGAGTCAACAGCGATTTATTGTAGTTCATATTAATACACTTTGTAATCACATTTTCGTTACGATGTTTATTTACTATTTGTCTCGAAATTAGATAAAATGTAGACATAGATTTTCCAATTAATTGTAATTAAAATTTTAATTTCAATACAATATTCACAACAGAGAAATGTGACTATCCAAAGCATAAATAATACAAAATAGTCCAAGAAAATAGGCTCTGAATTACGAGTGTTGAGTTAAAACTTAAATTTTTGATATAAGTTACTTTGAAGAATTTAAAAACGAACTGTGTAAGTTTTTTTAAAATTCACCCCCGAGAAGGGGTGAAAAAACAAATAAAGTTTTTATTTTTTTATTTTGGGAAAACGGCAAGTTCTAGAAAAAAAAATCTTCAAATAAAAGTTGTAGAGCGTAAAATTTTACATAAAAAAAATGTTCTCATAACTTTTTTCCTAAAATTGAAATTAACTGAGATAGGGTAGCTAGAAGTTAGAGTATGATGACAGGAACTTTAAAAAATCATACTCTAGCTTCTAGCTACCTACGCGGCGCTGCATTTTAAATCGCTGTGAAGCGCTGCGCAATTAACGCTTGAACTCTTAGGGCCTTATCCATAGACGTATATTATAGACGAGGCATGTTGAGTCAAAAAGTGTCTCCAGTAAATTGGCCCCAATTTTTAAATTTTTGGGGCCATTTTGAAATTCGAAGTATGGTGAAAACAAGATAGCTGACATTTGAGTTATAGTGAAAACCAAGATGGCGTAACTTTTTCTTGTATGAAATTTTTTTCTGCTAAATGTACGTGATAGCCTATCTTGAGTTGAAATCTTTGGTCTTATCATACTAGCGGTTTGGGAGCGGTTACGGAGCGGAGCGGGCGCGCGGCGAATGCGTTGCGAACACGCCGCGGCTGCGCAACGAATGCGTCGCGGACGCGTGGCAGATTCGCAACGAGTTTTGTTTAATTAACGAAACTTAAACGAAAGTTAAGCACTTGCTATTCGTTTCGTGTCCGCGAAGAATTCGCTGCGCATGCGCGGCGAATTCGTTTCGCGTCCGCAACGTATTCGCTGCGTGCCCGCTCCGCTCCGCAGCCGCTTTTGAACCGCTAGTATGATAAGGCCCTTACAAAGTAATGTGTATCTTCTCGTGTAATGAATAAAGATCAATTTTGAATAGCTATCTTAAAAATACATGCTCCGCTTATCGTTTCGTTTCGGTGTAAATGTGTGATCCTAAAGAGATATTCGTATAATAAGTCCGCAATGATTCTAACTACTTACCAAATGTTGCTAGCAACTTCGTGCGCGCAAAAGAAAATCTCGAGGGAACCGTACATTTTACAGCAATAAAAAGCAGCCTATGTTCCTTCTCGTGGTCTATTCTATATCTGTGCCAAATTTCATCAAAATCGGTCCAGTAGTTTCGGAGCCTATTCGATGCAAACAAACAAACATTTCCTCTTTATTATATTAGTATAGAAGTATAGAAGATGTATGAAAATCAATAATCCCAAAGCCAAATCCAAGAATAGCTAATCGCCAACGAGTTTTACAATTCGCGCGCTCAGTTTTTATTCCCAAGGCAATCCGCGTGTTTGGCTTGTATAAATTTGCATACTCATTACTCCCAAATCCAACAGATGGTCGAACAAAACCTTTCAGTGTGCCTAAGTTTTAATTAATTCAATTAAATAAGCCCTTACTTAAGTAAATTATCTACTTGTTTCATGATTTCGACATAACAATGTTATTAATAAAGTATGTTCTCGCTCTTAATGTAAGAGTTTCTCTTGGTTACTACTTCATTTTGTTGAGATACTTTTGAAAATGAAAATGAAATATTTTTTTTTTTTTGGATAGATCGGAAACAAAATATTACGCTTTCAGAGATGTCCTACTTGTTGGCCTACTGAAATTTGGCATAGGTATAGGTTAGACCACGGGGAAGGACATAGGCTACTTTTTATCGCGGAAAATGTACGGTTTGTGCTAAATTAACTTCTGCGCGCACGAAGTCGCGGGCAACATCTAGTTGTGTATATTATAGTATAGATAATAATCAACCCATGAGCTTCATCATCATCATCATCATCAGCCTATCGCCGTCCACTGCTGAACGTAGGCCTCCCCCAATGAGCGCCAACCATCCCGATCTTGGGCAGCCCTCATCCATCCGCTGCCAGCCACCTTCTTCAAATCGTCGGTCCATCGTGCCGCAGGACGTCCTACACTACGTTTGCCTAAGCGTGGTCTCCACTCTAATACTTGTCTGCTCCATCGATTGTCTGTCCGTCTGCAGACATGGCCGGCCCACTTCCACTTCAGCGTGCTAATTCGTTGAGCAATGTCGGTGACTTTAGTTCTCTGGCGAATAACGTCGTTACGTATTTTATCCACCAGAGATACCCTTAACATTGCTCTTTCCATCGCACGCTGAGCAACCTTAAACTTATGAACCAAGCCTACGGTAAGTGTCCACGTTTCGGCTCCGTATGTCATTACCGGTAGAACGCATTGATCAAAGACCCTGGTCTTAAGGGATTGTGGGATCGACGATTCAAAGATGTCCCGGAGCTTCCCGAATGCAGCCCAGCCCAAGCGTATTCTTCTACTCACCCTCTTCTCAAAGTTGTGCCGCCCGAGTTGAATGGTTTGGCCAAGATATACGTATTCTTGCACAACTTCGAGACTAGCGCCATTTACGACGACTGGTCTCGGGAGAACGTGTTCATTATACATGATTTTAGTTTTGTTCAGGTTCATACCGAGACCCACCCGTCTTGAAGAATCGCTTAGGCTGTTCAGCATCTCTTCCAGGTCCTGCAGAGAGTCTGACATAATGACTATGTCATCTGCGAATCTCAGGTGTGAGATGTACTGGCCGTTTATGTTCAGTCCCCGTCCGTTCCAATCGAGCGTCTTGAAAACGTCCTCCAACGCGTTATTAAACAGTTTTGGAGAGATAACATCTCCCTGTCTTACTCCTCGACGCAGTTGGATTGGTTTTGTACTCTGTTCTTGTACTTGGACGGTCATTATTGCGGCCTTGTACAGATATCTCAACACCTCGACATATCGGCAGTCGACGAGACATCTCTGCATGGATTCCAGCACAGCCCAGGTCTCGACGGTATCGAAGGCTTTTTCGTAGTCCACATACGCTAGGCAGAGAGGCTGATTATACTCCTCGGTCTTCTGTATAATTTGCCTTAGTGTGTGTATGTGGTCCACAGTGCTGTAGCCTTTGCGAAACCCGGCCTGTTCCGGTGACTGAAAGTCGTCAAACTTCTGGGCAAGACGATTCGATATAACCCTCGAGAACAGCTTATACACGTGGCTCAGGAGTGAAATGGGGCGGTAGTTTTCTAGTCGCGTATTATCGCCTTTTTTGAAAAACAAAACCGCTATGCTCCTGCTCCATGTTTCCGGGGTAGTGCCAGTGTGGATGACGGAATTGAAGAGCTTGACAAGCTCAGTCAAGACGGGTGTTCCTCCTGCCTTGAGCAGCTCTGTGGTTATTCCGTCATCTCCCGGTGCTTTGTTATTATTAAGCTGACTGAGAGCTATTCTAATCTCACCCATGTCGACATCAGGAAGCTCATCTGTAAGGTGGCGCGTGAGTCTGGCCCGTGGGTCATCTGCATGATGGGTTTGGGGTGGGCTTGTTTTTTGGGTGTATAATTCCCCATAGAACCTTTCGACTTCAGCGAGGATCTCCGGCTTCGAGGTGACGGTAGTGCCTTGTGGAGTATTGAGTTTCGTCAAGTGACAACGGGAGTTATTGGGCTTAGCGAATACCTTCGAGCCCTTATTTCGCACTATGGCTTGCTCGATGGCTTGGGTATTCGCCCGGCGGGTGTCGCGTCTAATTTGCTTTTTAATCTCCCGATTGAGAACTTGACGCTCAAATTGTGTGGCATTTATTTGTTCTCGTCTCTTCCTCATCAACTCCAGAGTTTCGCTGGAGAGCATAGACTTGCGTCCATGGCTCTTTGGACGAAAGTACTTACAACCCACCTCGCAGATAACACGAACTAGACTGTTGGCGGTGTGGTCTATGTCCTTCGTGGTTTCCAACATGGCGAATCGATTTTGGAGTTCTAGCTGAAAGCTTTCGCAGCCGGCTTCTACCTGGGGCCGTGTAGGCCTGAGAGTTGACCTTACTAAATGCGCTCACTCTACACTGACATTTATACTCAGGCTGCCTCTTACCAATCGGTGATCACTTCCGGTATTAAACCTGTTAATCACGGAGACATCTCTGAATACATGGCGCTTGTCAGAAATAATAAAGTCAATCTCATTCCTCGTCACGTTATCGGGGCTTCGCCAGGTCCACTTTCTATGGGGCTTTTTCTGAAAGAAGGTATTCATCAGAAAAAGTCCTTTGGATTCGAGAAAGTTTACTAGCATTTGCCCCCTGTGATTTCTGTGCCCATAGCCAAAGGGACCTACTTTCGACTCGCCACTCTCTTGTACTCCCACTTTAGCGTTGAAATCGCCCATGACAACAGTGTAGAATGTATTAGTATCAGACATGGCTTTCGCTATGTCTTCGTACATGGCCTCGACCTCGTCGTCAGGATGTGCGGATGTTGGGGCATACACTTGGATTACCTTTAGGTAGTATTTTTCTGTAATCTTCAATACAAGGTATGCCACTCTTGCCGACACACTGCCTATTTCTACGATGTTGCCTTTAATGATTTGTGGACTATAAAACCGACCCATGAGCTTGGCTACTAGATAAAGGCTACTGGATTTGTTTATTTTATACTAGCTTTTGCCCGCGGTTCCGCCCGCGAGAAATGAGGTTTTTTGGCCACTCCCGACTGTACTCTAAGTTAAATATGTATCTTCCTTATCTTACGTTCTCTATTTAATTGCTAATTGTTTGTCCGAAGCACTATCATACCTACCATATTTCATTTAAATGGTTTAAACTCTTAAGCTATGAAAGACATTAAAAAAATATACACAAAAGTACATTATCCCTCGGGAACACTATTATATATTATCTTTTTGGGATAAAAAGTAGACTGCACGTTTGTCCAAAGCATAAACCACTACCATACACAATTTCATTCAAATCAATTCAACCTTTTAGCAGTAAAAGACAGTCAAAGTACACACAATAATACATTATACCTCGGGAAGACTTTATCTTTTTGGGATAAAAAGTATACTGCGCGTTTGTCCAAAGCATAAACCACTGCCATACCAAATTTCATTCAAATCAATTCAACCGTTGAGCAGTAAAAGACAGTCAAAGTACACACAATAATAATACATTATCCCTCGGGAACACCGCAAATTTTTGGGACAAAAAGTATCCTATGTCCTTTCCCAGGACTCAAAGTATCTCTGTACCAAATTTCATCAAAATCGGTTCAGCGGTTAAAGCGTGAAGAGGTAACAGACAGACAGACACACTTTCGCATTTATAATATTAGTATGGATTTTTTAAAGACGACTTAGGGTTAATTTACACCTAAACGAAGCGATAGATATTTAAAAGTTGCATTTATTGCCCGTGGCTTCGCCCGCTTTTTTTTTTTTTTTTTTTATGAAATAAGGGGGCAAACGAGCAAACGGGTCACCTGATGGAAAGCAACTTCCGTCGCCCATGGACACTCGCAGCATCAGAAGAGCTGCAAGTGCGTTGCCGGCCTTTTAAGAGGGAATAGGGTAATAGGGAAGGGTAGGGAAGGGAATATGGTAGGGGATTGGGCCTCCGGTAAACTCACTCACTCGGCGAAACACAGCGCAAACGCTGTTTTACGCCGGTTTTCTGTGAGCCCGTGGTATTTCTCCGGTCGAGCCGGCCCATTCGTGCCGAAGCATGGCTCTACCACCTTGAAATTAGGTTTAAAATTTTCATCCTATATTTCACCCACTTAGGGTCTGAATTTTAGAAAACGCTGAAATACGTAACTCGTTATTCTTTTCGTACTCAATTCATACGAAATATTATGCAAATATAATCAAGGAATAAAACGTTATATACAAACTTTTATCACCTGCTTACCTTGGGGTTTGAATATTGAAAAATCCTTCCTTAGTGGATGCCTGCATCATATGAGAAATACCTGTGCAAAATTTAAATTTTCCAGCCTTAAGGGTTTGGCTTGTGCGATGGTACAATCAGCCAATCAGCTTTGCCTTTTATATATAAAAAAGAAAAGAATAAGCTTTATTTATACGCGCATTTACACCAGAAGATACAATGCAACGACGCGTAGCATCGCATATTGTCGCGGTGTGAACTGGCCCTTAGGTCCTGTTATATTGTGGATATGTTACCGGCCAAACCCGATTTCAGGACAAACTAGTTTTGCCTAGGCTAAACTGGTTCTTCCTATACGCGATAGGATTAACTAGTATATCCTAGTCCAAACTAATTTGTCCTAAGCCCGATAGGATAAATCAGTTTAGCCTAGGCTAAACTAGTTGATTCTGATAATAATACGCACACTACAGGATAAACTAGTACGGCCTAGTATAAACATTATGGTATATGTAGAAAGTCTTAATAAATAATATATAAACTGAATAAAATACTCCTTATTTGGAAAAATAATCATTTATATTAAAACGATAATGTTTCGTCGTTAAAAGTTATGGATATTTATTGGTTATACAAACAATAACAAATAATAAGTTTTTTTTTTTTTTTCAATAGAACCAATAATCATATCTCAATTATTAAAATTGTTATTTAATTTTACATGGTGTGCTTTGGTGGCACTTAGAATTGCAGAGTATTATTGCCTTCTTGCACTTGCATCTGTTTGTGGAACAGTTTTTGATGCAGCTACATCTCACGAAACCTTGGCCTGATCCAACTGAATGTTTCGTAGCTGGAGTCCTTAACGATATTTCTATGGTTATTTGTCCTAGAGTGTGCGTTTCAGGATCTACGAGTTTGGCCTAGGCTAAACTGGTTTATCCAGTCGGGCTTAGGACAAAGTAGTTTGGACTAGGATATACTAGTCAATCCTATCGCGCATAAGAAGAACCAGTTTAGCCTAGGCAAAACTAGTTTGTCCTAAAATCGGGTTTAGCCGGTAACAGATACATCATCAGTTAAGCGTAAAAACGACAAAGTCAAGAGCTTCCCTTAGCTTAAATCATTTTTATAATCACACTAAATGTTGCCCGCGACTTCGTGCGCGCAAGAGTTAATTTCGCAGAAACCGTACATTTTTCCGTGATAAAAAGTAGCCTATGTCCTTCCCAAATCATTTATTTTAGTGTCAAATTTCATTTCCAAGTAGGGTGCAGTAGTTTCGGAGCCTATTCAATGCAAACAAACTTTTTCTCTTTATTATATCAGTATAGATGTAGAAAAACGTTGGAATATTTCGTGAAAATTTAAACGTAAAACAGAAAAGGGGATTGTAAAATCGAATTATACAGCGGTGGAGTTACTCGCCAGTCGGCTTACTCCCGCTTACATGCCTGGGAATGGCGAAATTTTGTGAAATTCACCTACAATGCCGTTTTTTACGTCCCGAAAATTTGTTTGAGGTGACTATAATAAAATTTCGTCTTTATTGCGTTTTACAATCGTGTTATGGAATTTTTATGCTAAATTAAGTATGCATATTTTTATGTAATTGCTTTCTTCATTGTTACAAACTTGGTTCTGGGTTCTGTAGTATTAACTCAAGGATTATTATATATACAAGGATATTGAAACAATAAGGGTTCCTTGAGTTAATACTGCCCGTCCGTATGTCTGTTTGTCTGTCCGCTTAGCTAGCTAGCTAGTAATTATAAATAGATGAAATTTGGTATAGTTATAGATTATGTAATGTGTACCTTCGGTTTTGCCATCATACATTAAATAATATTTTTATAGTTTTACGTGCTTTCCATGCATGTGAAGTTGGGATGAAAATATTTATACATTCTGCCCTAGTCGAATAGGTATTTTTAAATAATGCAAAGGTGTATACAATACATGATTTTTTTACAGTCAACTATTTTCCAGTAACCGGCCTCCAAAGTGGTTGGACAGTTACGGAACCCATGGTCTTGGTTAGGTGATTTTGCTGTGTAGGCACAGATTAATAAATAGTTACCTACTACGTAGATTTTCTCTTAGCTAATAATAAAATAAACCTATGTAGCTACTTAGTATCGGGTTCCAACTTCCAAGGCAAATTGTTTTACCCTACCCAGTTTCTAATTACCTAAGTATTAATTTGTTTAATAACATTTATTACTAAAATGTATGGCCTTTCTATGAACCTACTTATTGTATATTAAGAGATACATAAGTTGTGTGAAAACTTCCCTAAGAACTGTCATTCTTATAAATTGAGGGCACTTTTTATAGTCTCTTTAGGGACCGTAAAAAATACTTTATATTTTTTTATATTCAACATACCTTTTCTGCTATTTTATTTTCTTTTAGTAGAAACCATCGCAGGTAAAGCGGTACTCATATTATTAATTTAAGTGAAGTTGCTGAAAATATGCTCATACCATTACTTTTCTTTCAGATACTAGGGGAAGGTCGGGCAAAGTGAATACCAAGATAATTAAGGTTTTAGCAAAAACGATATTATGATTTATGACCCAAATTGCACGGACAAAATAATTATACTTTAGTCAAAAAAAATTAAATAGCAGGCAAAGATACTATGTATATCCACTTTGCCCTATTCACTTTGCCCAAGTAGGTAGGTAAGTTTTGTGGTTAACACATTCCATACAAAAATTTATAATTCCGATTCTCTGTAATATATAGTATAAAAATCTACCGATATGCTACCGAACAAAAATATTTTAATAAAAAATAATAATTTAAAAAATTTAAAAACCCGACTGCGTAAAAAGTGAACCAAACTAAGTAGGTACATAATTAAAACTGAAAAGAAAAAAACAAGCACTTAGATATCCGGTGGTCTAGAATTCTATAATATATTATTGAATTAATACTATTGGAACATAACAACTAAACAGTCAGGATCCATTGAAAAATTTGATTGGCTGTCGAATAATGGATCCCGACTGTTCAGTTGTTATGTTCCAATAGTATTAATTCAATAATATATTATAGAATTCTAGACCACCGGATATCTAAGTGCTTGTTTTTTTCTTTTCAGTTTTAATTATGTACCTACTTAGTTTGGTTCACTTTTTACGCAGTCGGGTTTTTAAATTTTTTAAATTATTATTTTTTATTAAAATATTTTTGTTCGGTAGCATATCGGTAGATTTCAATAATATATTATAGAATTCTAGACCACCGGATATCTAAGTGCTTGTTTTTTTCTTTTCAGTTTTAATTATGTACCTACTTAGTTTGGTTCACTTTTTACGCAGTCGGGTTTTTAAATTTTTTAAATTATTATTTTTTATTTTATACTTTTTAGTTATGAGTACCTAGCTAGCTATTTACCAGACTGGATTTCCTATCAGCATCAGTACTACATCACAATTGGACTGGAATGTGAGAATGGTTGTTACGCAACTTTAAATCGATATAGATCCTAAACGGTCAGTCGAAACGAAAAATGTTAAGAGAAAACTAACAATGATTTTTAAATACCTATTCAACGATACCCCACTTGATATAGTTTGTTGACTTTCATTTTTTTCATTTTCACAATATGGCGTCCAGTAGTCGCCATATTGAATATTCACTAACGTCATGTCTTTAGTGACACTTGCCGGACTAAGAGGAATCGATTGACGTGTCAATCATAAAAATCGGCCCAGGCGTTTGGTCTGTATAGTGCTTCAAAGGAACATACATACATACATACATACATAGGCTGATAAACACATTACCACTCCTTTGCGTCGCGCAGTCGGGTAAAAACTCAAGAACGATGATGCATGCATGCATTAGGTACTTCCAAGTCCCATAGTTGCCCACTTACTTATGCTCTCTAATCGAACAATCTAGAAGTTCAATTCATCAACTGTCGTCAGCACGTGCCAGATTTGCTAATGACCATTTGATCCAAATTAAATTTCCGAGATCAAAGTATCAAATTATTTGCATCGAAAGAAATCCCGCCATTTTAGGGTCACGACTTTCATTCGAATTCCGAATCGTACCTTTTTAATCGAATCTAAAAATCCTTAAGGGAAGTAAAGATTGATGTGGAAGTTTGCCTCTCTACTGTACTAAGATTTTTTGTGTACGCGTAGTAGATTATATTACGATAAAAATCATATAAATATTATAAAAAAATATATTTCAGGATATAATTGGAATATTACATAAGAATACCAACCCAGGTATTGGTCGTGTTAAAATACTTGTTCCAAACTTAGAGATACTCTATAAGTTTATTAAATTAATTTTATATTCAAACGAGTACCTACCAACCACTGTTTTGGTACAATAAGTTACAAAAGTTAGCAAAATATTCAATTTGTTTTCTAATTTGAGCTCGTGGTTTGTGTCATAATTAAATGAGTTGGAGACAAGAATATCTTAAGTATCGGGATGTGGTTATTTGGTAATTTTTTATTTGGCAAAAAATATTTTACCTCCTTGGATAGGTATTGTAACTAATATACTTTTAACATTTACGATATATTTCACAATCGCCGAATTAATAAGTGACGAATTGTTTATCCGGTAATTTTGTCGCTGATTACTTTAATGCGTTTCAAATAGGAATGAGAATAGGAATATTAATGACCTTTTTCTGTCAAATATCACTTGAAAAGTGCGATTTGCAGAAAAACTTATGTGCATATAAATATTAATTAGGGATGTTGCGGATGCATATTTTTTCACATGCGCGGATGCGGATGCGGATTTTAAGAGGCTCACATCCGCGGATGCGGATGCGGATGCGGATCTGTACATAAAACTTAAGTGTTGGTTTGGTAGGGTAAAAAAACACAGTAATATTAATCCTTTCTTTATCTTACCTATACTTATATAATATTATAAAGCTGAAGAATTTGTTTGTTTGTTTGTTTGAACGCGCTAATGTCAGGAATTACTGGTTAGAATAAAAAAAATATTTTTGTTGGATAGTCCATTTATCGAGGAAGGCTTTAGGCTATATAGCTACATAAGCGCAATACGAGCGGAGCACCAATCAAGAACGTTTGAAAATCGGTTTTTTTTTTTCTTCCTTTTGAGAGCTTTCGCTGCGGAAACGGTTAAAGTTTCGCTAAAATTATGTTTGACAGAATTCTTCCTCTTTAAAAGTTCTAAAAAAGTCCGCGACTATACATATCTTTTAAGGTTGGCTCACAATAACCTTTTTATGCTAACCAAACTTGTACTAAAATTAAGCATTATTTGTGAGGGTGTTTTCATAAAGATGATATTAATGCTTATCCAAGTAAATACGTTATTCAATTAATATTACAAGCATTTAATAATTTAGAAGAAATTTGCCGTTTACATAATTTGATTTCAAAGAGCATTTTAGAAGATATCGCAGTAATAAAATAATAATCAAACGCGCAATAATGTAAGGCGCGCGGCGAGCAGTCTTGAGGGGGAAGCGCTTCTCCTTCTACGTAAATAAAGTCGCGGGTAAATTTTAACGACATCCCAAAGTAAATGTTCCACGCGGTAGAAGTCGCGGGCAAAAGCTAGTTTAATAATAAAGTAGTGAGTTATTTTAATAATGAAATTTGAATATTGGAGCATTATATTTATTTAAAAGTAGAATGTCCGCCTTTTCGGACTCCAGTTTGTTTCGCAAGGGTTCGTATAATAATCCTGCGCTACTAAATAACTGTTTCCCTTTCTTTCTCGTCGCTACCTGATACACATCCGCATCCGCATTAGATCCGCATCGATTTATGCGGATGCGGATGCAGATGCGGATGTCTAAATCCATGCGGATGCTCCGCATATGCGGATGCGGATGCGAATATTCGCAACATCCCTGATATTAATAGTCTTGCATCGAATTTAAATAAAAACGTTAAATAGTAATCAATTATCTAAACATACATTTATCTATCATAACAGTCTAAATTCGAAACAATATGGCGCCGACTCGGTCCTATTCTCATTTGAATCGCGCTATACTGAGCGACAGCGACAAAGCTTCCAGATATAAGCTATTTGTCACTTATTAGGCGATTGTGAAACAGGCCCTTAGAATCTAATAATGCGTTGATTAGCGCAGCAAACTTTTTAAGTTAAGGGCTCCTTAAATCGCAAGATTCGCTCAACAGAATAATAAGAGCAGCTTGAGAGCCTCTTAATTTGGAAATTGTTAAACACGAAAGTAGGCGTAAAGTAGGCTACGATTACGTTTATATTCCACCATCTTAACAATTCTCAGTACAATTGGCTGTAAATTTATAGAGGGTTGAGGCATTTAGTGAGATTTACAGTTGTAACTGCGGATACGGCACGTTTCTGCAAATATGGCGGCGTTCTGTGAATCACAGTCCACAGTAATGAAATCCCTAATTATTGGGGAATGGTTCCAGCTGATATTATATTGTAGCTGATATTAGTTGGGGCGTACCGCGTAGCTTATGGGCTTTAATTAATAACATTGTTTAATTATAATGAATTAGACTTATGTTATGCTCTCGAGATTCAAGGTTGCATAATAGGTGTGAAAAATCCAACATTTAACTTTTGTTAGTCTTACGTGACTTCTCATTCTAAATTATGTTGAAAATTTAAAACTCTCTCGTTCTTTTCTAATCGTGTTTATACAATATACGACTAGGTACATAAACAAAGAACAAAAGTACAAATTGACTACAGAAACCAATATTTCCACTCAAAGAATCTGAATAAAATATGGAACAGAAGGCTTTCGGGGTTTCGAATTGATAATGCAAATCCCATGCAGAGCGGCGACAGCTGATGTTTTGCCAATCACTTAAGTGCTGAATCGATTCCTATTTGAAAGATTGAGTTCTGCGAAAGTACGGGCTGTGGAAAATATAAAACACTAGATAATTCCCGCGGCTCCGCCCGCGTAAATTTCGTATCGGGTATCCCACGGTAATACTGGATATCGGAATAAAAGTAGCCTATGTTTTAGTGCAGAGCCTAAACTACTACCATACCAAATTTCATCACAATCCGTTCAGTAGTTTTTGGGTGGAAGAGTAACAAACATCCATATCCATTCATCTTAGGGGCCATCCATAAATAACGTCACACGAATTTTACCCCTACCCCCCTCCTTGTCACAGTTGGTCACATTTGTGAGGGAGGGGTCCCTAGTGTGACGTCACATATTTTGCAAATTTACATTTAGAAAATATTGGTTCCGAAACCCGTTTTATTTCCATTTAAATTATTTTTAATAAAATTAACATCAAATGAAACAATTAACAAAACAAAAAACGAGTGACTATATTAATTAAAGAAATTAACAAAACAAAAAATAATATTAAGTAATAGAATTGTCTTTAATTTAAAGATACAAACTTAATAATCTTCAATCCATGGACTTTGAACCCACTCCTTTAAATTATTTATAACTGGCAAATATGTTTTTGAGGTTTGAGTAAGTTTATAGTTCGTATTTTAACTCTTAGTTATTATAATAGATTTTGAAATGCGACGTCACAATATTTAGGACCCCTCCCATCCCCTTGTCACACAATGTCACACTTCGTCGACCCCCTCCCTCCCCCTTAACGTGTGACGTTATTTATGGATCTTAGATCATTTAATACAAGATCTAAGTTATGGATGGCCCCTTATAATAGTAGTAAAATATGAAAATATTATATATTAATTATCATAATATATAAAATGTTCATGAGAAAATATCTATTACTTAACCTTATATCCGTAATTCCGTATACACAATATAAATTAAAGTACACGCGAATGCATGTCTTTTTGTATGTTCGCAATAATCTCACGCACTTCGGAACGGATTTTCATGGGGTTTTCATCAACCGACAGTCGACAGAAAGGTTCATATTATGTAGGTAGGTTTGTTAAATCTATGAGAAAAGAAATTGAAATAATATGACTATAATTGTTAAAAGTGTCGAAAAAATCAAGACCACTGGGAGCTTTCATCTTAAACTCCGCCTAATCCGTTGGAGATATTGTAACAAATTATTTTGAACAAAAAATCAAAACCAACTTCCAAAAAAAAACACAAAAAAGTATGAGATAAACCTTATTCTATAAATAATTCTCCTTTTAAAATTGACTAAATTTTTAACTTTTTCTCGGTTCTCTACATATGTAATACCTACGTACATATGTAATATTCATTTAATTATAAAACTCATTTACAGCATTCCGTTTAAATAAATATCTTAGGAGTTATATTAAAATTAAAAAGTACGCGCGAGAAAATATACTAAGCGGTTATAAAAAATTATTACATCCCAATTTAACGTGGACGAAGCCGCGGACAAGTGCAAGTACATAATATTATAATTAACAAGCAATTTCGTTTACGCAGAAATCACACCACGTATCGCAAGAATCGTACATTTTGCCGCGATAAAAACTCCACACCGCTCTACCACTCTCTACGCTCAAGCGTAGAGAGTGGTAGAGCGGTGTGGAGGAGCGCGCTCCTGTAATCTTATTTTATTCTATACTAGATGTTGCCCGCAACTTCGTGCACGCAAAAGGAGATCTTGCGGAAACCGTAAATTTTCCGCAATAAAAAATAGCCTATGTCCTTTCCCGTGGTCTACTCTATATCTGTGCAAAATTTCGCCAAATTTGGTACAGTAGTTTCGGAGCCTATTCAATATAAACAAACATACAAACAAATATTTTCTCTTTATTATATTAGTATGGACGTATAGATATAGATTATTACACCAAACATACATTGAGGACCATAATATTTACTATAGTAAGTTGTCTCAGAAATACTTACCCTGCGGCAAATGTTGATAAAATATTACCTTTTACGAGGACCGGGAGGTAATCTCACTAATGGCCGTTCTAGAACATTCAGTTTGTATGATATACCGACGAGTAAAATGTTTGTGAATAAAATATTTCGTAATACAAATAATTAAGTCGAATTTTATGTTAATCTTCCCTAAGGCTTTCTGTGATTCAAGCCGTGGGATTACACGATAACTTTTCTATATTTTTCTTGAGAAATACTATTTTTTACCTACTAATTATAATAAGTAGTTCCCTGAACCATCATAATAAGTATATTGTGTTGAAGGCTTGAAGCAAGTAGCAACTAAGAAGATGAAGGTAACATTATATTAATGTTGATGAATACCTACTATTGTGACAACGGTCATGATAACATTATTATGTAATTAGGTGGAAATGTAGGTTGCGTCAAGCCCTAAGTAGGTCAATTACTGAAATATTCCACCAGTTTCCTACAACAATAGGTTACAAACATAAGTAGATAGGTACATGCAATAATAACGAATCCAGTCATAATATAATATTATAACAACGGGAATACGTGAGGAATACCGCTAGCGAAGTCAAAATGTCATAAGAAACTTTCCTTTGACAAGTTAGCGCCCTCGCTAACTGCGGTGCCGAAGTTTTTGACAACCAAGTGTGCCCCACACTACAAGTTACAGAGTTTTTAACTATGAAGGCAGTGTACTTACATCATCACTGCCAGTTTTGAATTATATCACATACGAAAGGAAACTAACTACTGAAAGTATGTAGTTATTTTTAAATAAGTCACCCATTTAAGTCACATATATTAAACGATTGTAGCATGTATAATTGTCCTTTTTTGGTCCGTACAGTTTTTTGAAGACGAGGTTTTTTCCCGACTGCCGGGAGGGTTATGTGTTTAGCGCGTATCTTGTATGTATGTATGTATGTATGTAATATTCTTTATTACCTTGTATCTTCAGAACCGCTAAACGGATTTTCACATTTGAGGTATCGTTAGATTCGTCTTAATAGCCCAAGTGTTCTTAGATAGGTGACATTAAAAAAAAACAAAATGGCGGATGTTTGACGCCATTTTGTGAGGTAAAAAAAAATATCTACCAAGTATATCGAGTGGGGTATCAAAATGAAGGATTTTAAACACTGATTCTAAATATGTATATAACTTGCAGTTTTATTTTAAATATAACGATAAATAATAATAATAAAAAACAAAAACCCGCCTGCATAGATAACTACAATTCAAAAGCAACTGAAAAGATTGAAATTATTTAAATTAGAATTTACATATTTTATTACAATATTTGTATATTTTTTTTATGATAATAATAATAATAAACAAAAACCCGCCTGCATAGATAACTACAATTCAAAAGCAACTGAAAAGACTGAAATTATTTAAATTAGTATTTACATATTTTAATACAATATTTGTATTTTTTTTTTTATGAAATATGGGGGCAAACGAGCAAACGGGTCACCTGATGGAAAGCAACTTCCGTCGCCCATGGACACTCGCAGCATCAGAAGAGCTGCAAGTGCGTTGCCGGCCTTTTAAGAGGGAATAGGGTAATAGGGGAGGGTAGGGAAGGGAATAGGGTAGGGGATTGGGCCTCCGGTAAACTCACTCACTCGGCGAAACACAGCGCAAACGCTGTTGCACGCTGGTTTTCTGTGAGCCCGTGGTATTTCTCCGGTCGAGCCGGCCCATTCGTGCCGAAGCATGGCTCTACCACGTAAAATGTTTTACTTTTTGGAGATCTTATGCAGTTGCCTCCAGTATCTAAGGTTTCTGGGGGATCTTATTGCTTTCGTCAGCCAGAAAGGTTATCTGCTGAAATTAATCTTTGGAATTTATTCAGTTTTTGTGAGTTGCCCCAAAATATGAGGCAAGCTGGAGATACAACTTTTGTGGACATATTAAACAGTCTTCGCGTTGGAGAACTTACAATGCAGCAGTTATCTATCATAGAAGAACGCAGAGTGCCCTTGATAGGACCATTTGACGATGGAGAAGCTGTCAGAATTTTCCCAACAACTAGAATGGTTGATGCATATAATGCGACTATGACAGAAAAGTTAGAAAAGATCACAAAAGTATACACTGTTAGTGCTGTAGACATCTCTTTGGATCCTAAAACATATGGTCAAAAACCACGAGAGAAATACATACCTGAAGATCCCAATAAAACAGGCGGTATACCAAACCAACTCAAATTAGGAGTAGGTTCTCGAGCCATGCTAAGACGGAACATCAATGTTAACCATGGGCTGGTTAATGGTGCCATGGGTGTTATCCGGCGAATAGATTGGCCAGCACTACGCAAAGAGCAATAGGAGCCAGGAGAATTGCCAGAAGCGGTATTTGTGGAGTTCGATGACCCAAGTATAACAGGGAACCTACCTAGTATTGGAGTCCGGATCGAGCCTTGTGCTACAGAATTTGATGCTTTATTGCTTACGAGTTTCATGCCAAGATGAATAGAAGGCTACATATTATAGTATATATATATAGCCTTCTATTCATCTTGGCATGAAACTCGTAAGCAATAGTGATATCAATTTAAACATGGACTAGACGCCTCCAGCAGAATGAGGTCTTGTTTGGGTCTTTTTAGTTAACATTTTTTTGCAGTCGGGTTTTTTTATTGATATATTTTTTTATTTGCTACGAAATCCCATTACAATAATTATGATAGCGTGCTGTAATGAAGTTGACCTTGTGTTGGTTAAAATTGATTTTTATTAATATTAATATATTAAAAATAGATAATACCAAAAAGAATACAAAATATTTATGAAAAATAATAATTTATTGGTAGTTTAAACTAGCTAAGTATAAAAATAATGCGCATGTGAAATGTCAACTGATTTAAAAAAAAAACGGATGCATATTAAACTATGTATATTTTGTGAAACATGAAACTAATTTTAATAAAGGGCTTACACACAAAATTGCGTTGCGTCGCGTCGTCTCATTGCAATAATTACGTCACACATAATATGGCGCGACATATACAACGTGTAACACTTAATGTATATCAATCCGAAGGCCAGTGATAATACTCATGAAACTGAAACATGAAAAAAATTTGGACCTCCCATACAAACCAAATTTGCACGGTCAGCAAATCAAATTAGTACGGGAAGTTTAAATATTTTTGTTCATATTTCGACCTATATCCCTTGGGGAAAATTGTTCAGTTTCATGAGTATTATCACTGGGTTTCGGATTGATATACCTTATGTGTTAGTGTTATAGGTAGCGCAACGAATTAAGATCTTTCGACAAAAGTAGAGGGGGTATGCGCAGAAGTCAGTTTTTGGGTGTGTTTGGCGGTAGCGGGCTCGGGCGGGGAGGTGTGGATGCGCCGAACGCATGCCGAACGTGGCTGCCGACACGCTATTGGTACGTTAGTAATATAGATTCTTTGCTATTGGTCACATGCGCGAACGACCCCCTCCACTTTCACTGAGCGCTCATAAACCGTTGCGCGACCTATACACGTCGTATATTAAGGCGACGTCATCCTTGCGACGTCGCATCACAATTTTGTATTTGTCACCGTAAAATTGTAAAAACCGCTAGATTGTAATGTAACTAGTGAAATTGTAAAATGATTATAGACTTCCAACGCGAATATTCTGCCTATAATTTAACACATTACTTTTCGTTATATTATAAATATATAGTTTTGAATCTTTCGACATATTTTCACAGTCTCGTTAGTTAATTTACAATCTAACGGTTTTTACAATTTTACGGTGACATATACAAGTCAACAAAATCAATATAGTCCCATATATTGCCGGTGCACAAGAAGCCGGTGAAAATTCAGAGCGCTGAAAATGAAACTCTGCTCTAATATATTAGTGTTGAAAATTAAACACATGAGTTTAGAGTTGTCAGATTTGACATTAACATTTGACTCTACACTTTGTGTTCGATTTTCAGCTGTATTATACTAGCTCAGAGTTCTACTTTCAGTGCTCGGAATTTTCCCCGACCTTACCTATTTCGGACAATATAGTACCGACTAGCCAATCGGCAGTCACAGCCCAACAAAGTTAAAACGACCCTCCGGCCATTAGCGTAGACCCATTCGAAGAAAAAAAAAAGTGTAAACGCATCAGGTGAAACGCCCGCGACGAAACTTCGGCGTTATTTCACCTACAATCATTCTATGTATTTCGATAAGTAGCAACATTTAAATACTAAACGGAAACGTAGAAATGGAAATACGGACACTTCGGTCGCAGAATCTCCGCCTAATGTGTTTAGACACATTTTTATACTAAACCCCTAAAACAGTGCACACCCCATATATGTAACTATATTTACTGAACTAACGAATAGAAAAAATGGATATAAATGCTGATTAATGATGAGTCGTTACAAAATATTCATACGATTTAAATTACAATATAAATAGATTTCTATAAAACGATCAATAATTTAACGTTATTATATTAATTTATTCATAATATGCACATTGTTATTCTATCTACTCTATTTATTATATTATGACAAAATCCTTTACAATAGTCAAATAATGCACACTTCGCAGTGTTTTTAGGTATTTATTTAATAAATAGTAGAAATACATAATAAAAAAGTAGGTACAATGTAGAAAATTGTAACATTCACGTTTCATTAAATAATTTCTAATGATCACAGACACATATTGTTCAACAACCTAAGAAAATAGCTGCGCTTATAATGTTTTGTTCGATAGATAAACATCCAAATATAAAAATACATAATATTATTTTGTTACATACGAACAGTTGTAACTTGTAACTGCAAGATTAAATTTAATAATAATTAATTTGATCTTACAGTTTGACATTTAATATAAGTAACCACATGCTTTACCCCTATAAAACACGTATATTATATAATATTTGTATTTAAATATGAAAAACCTCTTGTACTATCGAACAAGTTGGCGCTCGACCAGGCATAGTACGAAAATCACTTGACATCGCCGTCAAAGAGGCGGCACTCTACAAATAGCACCTCGAGCACCAGGCACCAGCGAATATCGACCATGACGACGTAAGAAAGGTTCGCCGAAATAATTTCAAACGTCGTCGGGTCAGACAAATCTGTCATAAACATTTTGTCAATTATGTCATAAAACGAGCTTGTGAATGCCTGTCCTGCCAGTCCTGGCTAAAAAAAAATCACGCCCCGCGGCCCCCGCACTCGCCTAGCCGCGAGTTGTCCTTCGGATTAATCTTTGAATGACGGTTCTTTACATTCGTAATATAATATATTCTTTGGCGCCGTTGAATCGTATGCACGCACACAATATACTTGTAAATTCGTTCAACCACCTCTGCATTCATTGTGGTTTGTTTAAATATTTTGAGGCATCCTAGTGAAAAGGAAAATTTTTAGAAACTGGTCGAGCACGAACTTTGTCGATATTTCACAATAAAGATTACTGATAAACGCTGTATAAGCTTTGAATAGTTACACAGTGTTTTGTCTCGTATCGAATTAAAAATGTCACTCGTGTGATGTGAACAAAACACTGTATAACTATTCAAAGCTTATACAGCGTTTATTAGTAAGGGTGAGTATGTTCATAATACATTATATATCATTATGTACCTAATATCACCATTATAAGTTAACATATAAAACATATTTTAGTTTCTTTATAAATTTTCAATCAATCAATCAAAATCAGACAAACATTAAATCATGTTTGTCGGCTTATGCTATCTACAGACACACGAATTTGGTACAGAGCGTAAAGCGAACCGTATCCGGAGACCGAATTTGGTGTCGCTACACACGCACGGATTTGGTACGGTGCAGTGGACCGTAAAGCTCGACACTCGTGTGTTCGATTTTATGCTCTATTACATTAGCACAGAGTTCTATTTACAGTGCTGTTTTTAAACGACGACGATGATTCCCGCAGTTCATTGATAACGGGTAGTGATACCAACACTTTAAAAAATATTTCTCCCCAAATTTTACCCCTGATTACTTATACCATTGACAGGTCTAAGAGATAATAAGCTAGAAAGAAAGGTTATGTGTTTAACATAAAGACTTAATCTGATTTCACTCCTAATACATTTTCATATGCCTGGCTATATACACACATTAAAATAATTTTTATTATTACATGCAAATTGATTCATAAGGAGAAAACTCAAAACATCACAGGATGTTTTGAGTAGTAAACCCCCGTAGATATTTTCCCTAATTTTGGGGAGTACATCCCTAAGTTGGCAACACTGACACCGTTGTACGGCTAAACCGCCGGACTGCTCTACACACGCACGAATTTGGTACGGAGCGGACCAGATCCGATGCGGACAACGGCGAACTCTTCGCCTTCTTCTTATGTTCGCCGGACTGCCCTACACACGCTCGGATCTGGTACGGAGCGTACCAGATCCGCTGTACGCTCCGTACCAAATTCGTGTGTCTATAGACACCATTAATCATCGGTGTGGTTGTTTGACAGTCTGAAAAATTGATGGACCAACAATGGCATGTCCACATGACCATGTCACGACGACGTCTACGTGAAACGGCGAGGTGGCGCGGCGTCGTGGCACGGTGCATCGCCGCGTAGTGATTTTTCAAGCATGGCAACGTCGCAGCAGAACTAGGGATGTTCGATGATCATCGATGTTAGACAATAAAACATCCATGTTTTAAAATCGATATTGCATTATTTAAAACATCGTAACATCGATGTCACAGACACATAACATAATCGAAAAACCCAAAGTTGAAAAAACTTCTGCTGCAGAACGGCGCGTACAGGAATTTTGGCGATCCGGCGTCGTGATGTGCAATTTTACCGCGACGTGAATTTTCACCTTATGCCTTATGATAACGCATGGACACATGGACAGGTCGTGCTACGCCAGTTTTTCGCAACCACAGAAAAACTCTCGTGGGTGCGAGGGATAACGCTCTTAGTAGCGACACGTCATTAACGTCAACTTGCAGAACGCATCAAAGTACCTATGTCGTAGAATTTGATTGATTGACAGTACTTGATTGATCTATACTCGCCAAGGTCGCCAAGTATAGTATATTGTATCATCGCTACCGCAAGTAGTAGACACGTCATTCACGTCAACTCATAGTGCGCGCGTCAGAATGCCCATCTCACAGCAGTCAGTCGTTACACTTTTGATTGACGCATATTACGGTAGCTACCTATAGCTTATACCGTATCTGGTTGCTAACTGCGGCGTGTGCGTGGTCGCCACGGCCAGTAGGAGCGGTACGTCATTGACGTCAACTTGCAGAGCGCGTGTCAGAGTAGTCATGTCGCAGAAGTCGGTGGACATGAGCATTACTGCGAGTGTCTTCGACAGCACGCAGAGCTCGCGCAGTTTGCTCTCCAGGTATAGCAGACACTGGAAATTAAAAAGAAATTGAGTTACAGCTTACTTATTATTTTTCATTAACGGCCCGTTTCAATAACTTATCTATCTATAACTATTTGTTAAAAACGTCGTCATTCAATAATTTGCCGGTTTTTCGTGATACAAATTTGACGTTTCTAACAGACAGTTATAAATAAATAGGATAATGAAACGGGCCGTAAATAAGGTTTGGTAAAATCAATAGGCTACTTGACCTTGTTTTTATTTCGATCCTGAACGCTTCATAATTGTTTCATTAAACACAAAAAAATATATAACATTATTTTGAAACCTAAAAACCTACAAAAAGTACTTTGAAAATCTGGGGGCACGGCAGTGCCCCCGCCAAGTCGAGCGCGAAACAAACACTGCCGTACCATCCTTTACTGGAACCATTTCGCCGCATTTTCAGGCCCCTATTTGAGAACCTCTGGATAAGACCAGAACGCAGAAATTTTCGTCATCCAGTAAGCTATAATCACATACTTAAAATCCAAAATTTCAAGTCTGTAGGTCATTTAGTTCCGAAGTTAAGCGAAAGCAAAGTTTCGCATTTACGACACTCACTCACTCACTCACTCACTCATGATCATCAAAATAGAACTAGTACTTCCCATAAACTCAGAGCTGAAATTTGGTACAGAGTTAGGGTTTAATGGCCACTTAAAGGGAAAACTATAAAAACTAGGATAATCTATCTGGGGGCACGGCAGTGCCCCCGCCAAGTCGAGCGCGAAGCAAACACTGCCGTACCATTCTTTACTGGAACCATTTCGCCTCATTTTCAGGCCCCTATTTGAGAACCTCTGGATAAAACCAGAACGTCGACTGGGGGCACGGCAGTGCCCCCGCCAAGTCGAGCGCGAAGCAAACACTGCCGTACCATTCTTTACTGGAACCATTTCGCCTCATTTTCAGGCCCCTATTTGAGAACCTCTGAATAAGACCAGAACGTCGATCTGGGGGCACGGCAATGCCTCCGCCAAGTCGAGCGCGAAGCAAACACTGCCGTACCATTCTTTACTGGAACCATTTCGCCGCATTTTCAGGCCTCTATTTGAAAACCTCTGGATAAGACCAGAACGTCGATCTGGGGGCACGGCAGTGCCTCCACCAAGTCGAGCGCGAAGCAAACACTGCCGTACCATTCTTTACTGGAACCATTTCGCCGCATTTTCAGGCCCCTATTTGAGAACCTATGGATAAGACCAGAACGTCGATCTGGGGGCACGGCAGTGCCCCCGCCAAGTCGAACGCGAAGCAAACACTGCCGTACGATTCTTTACTGGAACCATTTCGCCGCATTTTCAGGTCCCTATTTGAGGAGCTCTGGATAAGACCAGAACACAGAAATTTAAACATAAAAAAATCGACTGTTATTGCAAAAACCTAGCGAAGTGGGACACATCTTCTAATTAAATCTAGCCCGTAGCGTCCCACTGCTGGGCGAATGCCTCCCCTTCTGCTTTTGATACGCATATAAATAAAATTAAAGGAAAACTCTGGATAAGACTAGACTGGCTTTTATACTTATACTTACAAGTTTACAAGAAGAAATAGTCGAACGATTAACTTTATTCTACTCGAACATTACACAAATTAAATAAACAAATTACACTAAAATCTAGTAAAATAAATCAATATCAACGTTTCTACAAAAAGAAGTGAAATCCCACCAAAAACATTCTGTAAAAAACTAGCCAAGTCTCGATAGAGCTGCTCGTTTATCTCTAAAAAGTAGTGAAATCTAGACAAAGTCGTTCCAAGTCTAAGGTTCCTTACTGCGATTTCTTTATTATTATAGTTGATGTTGTGTGACTTGGCCGTTGAAGGGTACACAAGGGTACAAAAGGGGCTCCATGACACCATTGCTCCAATACATGTGTTCTACAATCAACAACAGCCTAAAATGAGACACTAGCATCCAATTACCAATACCAGTATGGGTATTATCTCGCTTAACAAACATAGGTAGTTACAACAGATATACATTACGTGTAAACAAAATTGACTTGTACCCACTAACGTATAAATATTGTTCAACGGCCAAGTCACACAACATCAACTATAATAATAAAGAAATCGCAGTAAGGAACCTTAGACTTGGAACGACTTTGTCTAGATTTCACTACTTTTTAGAGATAAACGAGCAGCTCTATCGAGACTTGGCTAGTTTTTTACAGAATGTTTTTGGTGGGATACACTTTTCAAAAACCGCCGAAAACACTATTCGCCATGTTGGTTGATAGATTATCTGTGCTGTGATGTCAAAATTGTACTATTTGTAATCAATCTATGATATACAATGACATTACAATGACCAATGAATACAGTCCGTAGTAGTAAAATGGCGGTGTGACGTTCCGTTTGACGTTTTGACATAAATAAATATAAAGTTAATGATCTAAGAACAAACATGGAAAAGAATACCAGAAAACCATTTTGAACTTATTCAATATAGCATGGAATTAGAGGAAACAAAACACATAAATAATGACTTTAAAAGATGTCATAAACTATTAATTTACAGAAACACGTTCCGTTTCACTACTACGTATGTTTACTGGGTTTGTGTCGTCACATCCTTTCCGGAAGTTACTTCGAAGTGTTTTCATCAGTAGAAATTAAAAAATAAAAATACATATTTTTAAATCAACTTTATTTATCAATCTTAAGTTTTTAAGTTGTGATATCGCTAAAATACGTTTTCCTAAGCCAAGTACTAAAGGAAATATTCCTTCATTGTATGAAATTAAATATGAGTCAAGTAGCCTATTACGGATATTTTGACCATATTATGATCTACTGCTTATTTTAAGACGAAAAAAACAGTGAATAAAATTACATTACGTTCTTTACGGCCCTACGGAGACCTCACACAGTTGATTGAATTGATATTATTTAAGCAATGACTTTTCTTTCGCTTTAACGTCAGCTGTTTCTGTGAGAATGCCCAAAATATCCGTAATTACCTAAATTTACCAAAACATTTATTGGTATATAATATGATAAGTAATATTAATTAGTTATTCAAATCAATTTACAAGCATATTTTATTACTTAATAGCAGTATAAATGGTACTGTTGATAGGCTCACTTACACTGTCTTTATAAGCCTTAAGTATATAAAGTCAAAGATGAACCAAAAACGTTTTTTAGAAATGCGAAACAAACATTGTCGCGCCGCTAGTCTTTTTGGTCTATTGGTGGCATACTATACACTACTAAAAGTACAATATCGCAATATACCCACCTGATGCGGCGGAACCCTGGCCTGTCTCATGGCGGGCAGCGCGTCCAGCATGCTGCCCACTAGCGGAGACAGACCGCTGCTACCGCACTCTCGGCCAATTAGACGCACGTCCCTGAAAAGGTACAAATAACTTACACATCACTGATTGTATACCATGGAGCATCGTTTCTCAACCATGTTTGTGTCGCGACCCATGCAAAAGCCAAAAGTTAAGTAAAAAGTCTTGCGACTCCGTCACTGTAAAATTATAATATGCAGGTATTTTTATCAGCCACTAGATGTTGCGCGAGACAAAAGTAAATCCCGTGGTAACCGTACATTTTGCCGCGATCAAAAGTAGCCTATGTCCTTCCCCGTGGTCTTTTCTATATCTGTGCCAAATTTCATCAAAATCGGTCCAGTAGATTCGGAGCCTATTCGATGCGAACAAACAAACAAACAAACAAACATTTCCTCTTTATCATATAAGTATAGATAAGTATGTTGTATATTAACCTTTACTGGTTCGAACGTTCGAAACATTTCGTTCGAAAAACGATGTTTTTGTACCTATATGTAGTTTGTATTTATTATTTTTCAATCGACTGCGACCCCCTTTAAAAACAAACTCGACCCCCCAAGGGACGCGACCCACCGGTTGCGAAATGATGCTTTAGAGTTTAGAAGATACAAGAGAAACGTTCTTATTCGGGACCTCTGTGGCAAAGGACTGTTTTGAAGCCTTTTGTCATATACAAAGTTGTAAATGTAGACAAACGACAACCTTACTTGTAGAATGTTGGTTGTAAGTCAGCGTGGTCACAAAAGATTGGGCGTGCTTATTTTAGAAACGGCTTTATTCATTTGAATAAACTTAGCTTTTTTGTTTTAAACACTTTGTGTAGCGATGCACTTTTCCTTTTCCCGACGTTTCGGCTACTTTCGGAAAAGTGAACCGCGACACAATCCGTAAGTATTTACAACAATGAATAATATTCGCGTAAACATAAGAAATCAATATAAAGCTAAGGCTCACAAGAAGTTTATGGTCCAAGCTGTAACATAATGGCTGGGTTCTGCGGAAAAAAGCGCTTGTTAGCGCTTGCCAGCTCTAAAGAACGAAAACAGATTATCGGCCAGGACACGTTTGCTAACTTCAATACCGCTAACATAATCCGCCATTTTGCTTATTTAACGCCAGCGGTCGCCATTTTGTTTACGTTTTTTTGTTAGCGCTATTTTGCGCTGAACACAGCCATTATGTAATCAAATAGTGTCAGTGGGCCTAGCAGAAACATTTGTAATCGGCGTAAACGTAAAGTTAATCGAATGACAATTGTATGAAAATCTGTCAAAATTATGACAGTCGACAACATTACGTTTACGCCGCTGTCAAATGTTCCTGCTAGGCCCACTGTACACAACAAGATGAGGGTCTCTTTTTTAAGATAGCGATTCAAAGTTGAACTTTATTACCTAAACCAGAAAATACATGTTTCATTGCAAGAGAAATTAGAACTCTTGCAGTATTAAAAATATAAAATGGTCATATAGTTCAATTTTGAATTGCTATCCCGCTAATATTGTAAATGTGAAAGTTTGTGAGGATGGACGAATGTTTGTTAGTTTTTCACGCAAAAACAACTGAACGGAATTGGATGAAATTTGATATTACTACCATATCAAATTTCATCAAAATCCGTTCAGTAGTTTTGATTTGAAATTTGATATGGTAGTAGCTTGAGCTCTGGATTAAAACAGGCTAAAAGAGATGTTCAAGAAATGTATGAGGCCTGGGCCAGCCCTACGTACAGTATATATAAATATAGCTACATAATATAGTAACCGTTTCCTATTCTTTATTTTGTTTAATTTCACTTCGTTTCCATGTACATTTAAATTAACTTCGTCAAGGAGAGCAACGGCGCATTTAAATTAACTTCGTCAAGGAGAGCAAAATGGCGGATCAGATCAGAATTAACTAAAGAATGTCATTTTGTCAATGACATGACTTTTGACAACGTATACGTATGACATTCAAGACGACGTCTCTTCGTAAAACTGTCTACTACGTCAAAAGTCAAGTCAAAACAACTGTCATGGCCGCCCTAAAAATAGTATTCTCGCAATAAAAAACTCTTCAAATAATCATTTTTGTACGCATGTACCCTTCTACAAATTATTTTTTATGATATTCCCATATTTTTTCCCTATTTACCTATGTAGTGTACATAGAACTGGCCCAAAATCAAACATCTCTTTTAATCCCGAAAAAGTAGTTTCCGTGGGATACTTTATTAATGCGTGCGGAGCCGCGGGCAAAAGCTAGTCTTAAATAAAAACCGGCCCAGCGCGAGTCAGACTCGGGCACGAAGGGTTATGTACAATACGGCAAAAAAATAACACGTTTGTTGTATGGGAGTCGCACTCAAATATTTATGTTATTCTGTTTTTATTAAATACTTTGCCGTTATAGTGGCAACAAAAATACATCATTTGTGAACATATTAATTGTAGCCAGTAGCCAGTAGCCCTAGCCAAGCTGTATCTGCTGAACCCTGATAGCTATATCAGGGTTCAGGAGATTCAGCTTGGCGACAGACAGCCAAGTACCTATTAGGTAATAGGGTCCCGTTTTGACCCTTTGGGTATTGGGCGCGGAACACTTAAAATCCCTTGGTTTAAAGCCCAGGTCAAGCCTTAAAAGCCCAGGTCTTGTCTCGGTGTGAGCTGACTTCTAAGCGTCTTATAAGATTGTTTGTCCTTACCATGTGTGAGTATCGGCAATAATGGCGACGCTCTGCGCGGGCGCCCCCAGCGTTTTGCTCAGGTACGAGCTCAAGTCTAAATCTCTCCTCAAATCCTCCTCCCACGTCTTGCTGCTCTCTGTCGTTCCTGTAAACAACATTCAGTATTTTATTAGTTACAGATAATAACGCCTTTTCTATACTAATAACAGAGGAAAAGTTTGTTTGTTTACATTGAATAGGCTCCGAAACTACTGGACCGATTTTGATAAAATTTGGAACAGATATAGATTAGACCACGGGGAAGGACATAGGCTACTTTTTATCGCGGCAAAATGTACGGCTACCCCGCGTGCAACATCTAGTAACATAAAAATGTCCTGAAGATTGTCATAAAGGTCAGGTCACACCGCTACGATACAGCCGACGGCGCTGCATATTTAAGATAGCTATTCAAAATTACATACATATACATACATACATATAATCACGCCTTTTTCCCGTAAAGGGGTAGGCAGAGACCACTTTTTGCCACTTGCTACGATCCTTACATACTCGTTTCGCTTCGTTCACTTTCATTCTTACCATCCATTCCTCCTCTTACATTCAACATAGCGAAGCGGCTCTCCATGGTCCGCTTTTCACCTCCGCGAGAAACGAGACGTGATGGGTGGTGAACCACATCGCCGCCATTTTGGATAATTAAATTCAAAATTGAACTTTATTTATTACACAATACGATACACGTTTCATATGACATCAAACATTCACTGCACATGCGCTGTGTAACAGTGGCTTAGGGTAACTCCATTCCTATCGGCTTCCCTTACCACTTACATTTTGAAGACCCTCATCCAAACCTTACCTATTATACAGGCTACGACTTCTCTATGAAGGAGAACCAGCCTTCGCCACTGCTGTGTAACCTGACATTGGAACTCTTATAATAGGCAATCGGACTAATTTTTTTTTTATTGCATAAATGAATAGTACTCTTAAATATGAGTAACTTCTCAGAAGAAACCGTATATCAAAAGTCAATATTTTCAAAGGTACAGCGATTTATATACAAAATTCCGCGAGCCTCCTAAAAACGCTCTATACTAAATTCGACCTACAAATGACGTCACTTGTAGGTTATAGTATATGAAGTAGTATATGAAGTATATGGCCGCCGGAATATATTTGTAAATATCTCCCATATTTGTGCATTTAAGTTCATACTTACCATAATGAATGTTTTTGTATATGATGTGAGTAAACTAATGATGTAGGTTTTGTTTACCAATTTCGCAAAAAAAAAAATTTTTTTTGGTACTTTTTAAATGTATTGAATTAGTAAACTACATATAAATAATTTTTTTTTTTTACATTTACCAAGTAGTAATGCCTCAATATTTCTGAATATATTAACGAAACTACATATTTCAGATGTAGTCCCTATATACTAGTATATGTACTAGTATATATCTGTATAATCTATGTGTAGTCCGATCCCCTATTAAACTTGTATCTTCTTGTGTAATGAACTAATGAATAAAGTTCAATTTTAAATAGCTATCTTATTAATACAGCGCCGTGTCGCTTATCGTTTTGTTTCAGTGTGAAATGAGCCTAAGGCTAGTGCCAAGTCTATAGCAAAATGTACAACTATGTTTAAACAAAAAGCTTTTACAGCTGGTTAGCCTATAACATATGGTGTTTAGTTGGTTGGTCGCAGGATTATTTTTAGGATGGCACAATTTTCTTTTATCAACATACTTCCTAAATATAGTCTACCAACAGACATGTAATGAATACCTTATCACAAACAACACATAGTTAATAAAAATAAAATCAGATAATTTTTATCATCGCATTTTCAAATATAACATAATAATTATGTGCAGACAAAATATTTGTACTGCAGAGTGATGTGCAAATACAAATCTTGTGACATCCATCACAATTCACAAACAATTGTTATCAAAACACACAAACATCCCATGACTTGTAAGTCATTGGGGAAAATAAAATGTTATCTCTGTATACTTTACATACATTTTATTGATGGGCAAATAATTACTTACTTAAATGTAAGGTGCAATAACAGGTCTTTAAGGAATTTTCTAAATAATTTATATGCGGATTCTAAAATCAGGATATCAATTTTTTAGAACATCTACTGTGTAACTACCAACTTATATGCAAAGCCAAAAAAAAATGGCTATAAAAGCAAATTAAACAGTGCTAAGTATGGCACGAATTTTAATCGCGAATATTATATTTTGTACAAGTGGAGTACATTTGCTAATAGCACCATTCCCTCCACAATTAAATGCAAGTTTTTTTTTGTGATCATATAAATCTCACCTTGCAAAATTAAATCAGGTACATAGTGGTTGGTGACTCCTCCCAGCAGCGACGAATCATATCCCGACCTCGGACAGGTAGAGTGTGGCGAATTCAGACATGGTAGGGGAAACTCTATAATCTTCTTCACTTCCAGCTTTGCTTTTTCTATTCTCTTTGGACTAGCCGCGGCTTTAGCGTTCACGATTATAGTGTTCTCCTTGCGTTTCCGGACGAACGTTTTGGGAGACAGTTCGCGCTGTTCCTTTCTTTCTACGATGGTTTCCTTAGCGTACTGCGGCTCAACATTTCTAGGCAGATCGTTCAAATACTCCATTTCGGAGGCGTTGGTAGGCGTCTGTAGCAGAGACTCCATCATCTGACACTTGGCGCACGCTTCGCATTTCTCATCAGGTAAGGGTGGCACAACGGTCGGGTCGAACTGAAAGTTATCTAATTTCAAATTGCCCGGTTTCCCGATGTAGTGTCTGTCTAGAATCTCCAGGTTTTTGCTCTTCATATAATTAGTGACTATCTGCGGGTACTTATCGAACTCAAACTTAAAACCGGAATGTTTGATGGGCTTGGAATGTTGAAGTGTTTGCTTGCAGCACTGCGACGGACTCTCGGACTTGCACTCTTTCTCCTCCTTTTTCTCCTCTATAGCGATAGGTTCAAGATGGACCTTGGACGACTTCTTCACACTCCTACCACCGTTGGACTTATTCTTTAGTCCTACCAATTTCTCGTCATCACCGAGCACAAAGACGACCTTTTTTTCCACTTCGTCATCCGAGTTGGAGACATTTGAGCTGGAGTCCGACGAGTGTTCCATCGCAATGGTGGGACACCTTCTGAACTGGCCGACGCGGCTGCCACTGCTGCCGTCGGCCCCAAACTCCAAACTAGAGAGCTGCGAGTTCAAATTGGCGAAAGTAGTCGACTTCTTGAGGCTCACCTCACCTGACGGTAGCGTGCTATTGCTACTGCCACTGACCGCTACGGAAGGCACTTTCGAACACTCAAACTTTTTACTACACTCAACATTTTTCGTTCGCGAAACGTCCACAACTTTAGCTTCATCCAACGAACACTCTTTGTACGAAAATTTGTTTCTTTCAATGTTACCACACCGCACGAAGTATGTCAACACTGATAGCAATTTATTCACGAACTGTACATTTTTGGCACCTATCACTATAGTCCGCGCGGATTTTGGTGGAACTCCTATACTGCCACAGAGGTCTGTGAGCTGGGCCCATAGGGCGTTGTAGGGCCTGAGTTCCTGCTGGCCCTTGACCTTCGAAGGGTCTACCACGTCGTAGGGACTAACTGTTGTCACCCAGCCCAGATGATGCGTGAGCACATGGGTCAGCAGCGTACTGATGAAACTGGAAAGAAATATATTGATTAGTAAGTCAAATGCCTATTTCATTTCAGCTTTTAAAAGTGTAATATCTTACAATCTTATATCAACTAACTCACGATAAAAAAACGGCATTAATTAAAAATGACAAATAATATAAAGGCAGATAATCTAAATCTAAGAGCGTTTTTACATTACCAGGTACGATATCGTAATTTTTTTCTTTATTACCAATTACCGATTATTACCAAACACATGAGAAAGACAGGTATGGTATATCAAATACCTATCTTTATCGTTATCAGCGCAATATCGGATATCGGATTGGATAATGGGAAAACGCACTTATGCCGATAACATAAAAGTATCTCCGGTCCGATAACCGATATCGCTATCACGAAGGTAATGTGTAAATGACATTCAAACATTCTTATATTTTTAAAATCAGAAAAAGAAAATAGCTATAAATAGATTCGTCGTATCATGTAGTGTGATTCGTCATGTGATTGGTGTATCTAATAAGTTAACGCATGCCATAACAAACTGAGTGCCTAACGATAGAGTAAAAATAGTTTCGTCTAAAATAAGCATCGTTCGCTATCGGTATATCTAAGTAAACCATAAATATAATGTCACACTTTTCTGTGATAAGTTGATAACTAGTCCATAAGCAGCAATAGTGTGAATTAGATCACGTTTCTATCGCAAATTGTGTGTGGCAACAAAACGTTCAAAAATAGAAAATTAATTATCGCCTTTTCAAATTTAGTGATGTTTTAAAACGCACCCGCGTTACACAACGAATTTGGACGTATTAGCGTCAGTACAATAGGATCACGTGAAAACACGTAAACAATACGTAGAAATACGCGACGTAAATACATCTCGAAATAGCGTAGGGCGGACGGCTGAATGATAATGAACTGAATGGAATATTTGAAACAGACATGGAGTGCGTCAATTCTGGGCATATACGTTCGTTTTCATTAGAATCATCCGCAAAAGTTCACTACTAGGTATTTCATTCATTAATTTATCGATTGCATTCAATCCTAAGCAAAACGACTACTTGAATCAGGAGGCAACAGTGAAATGCTCAATTTGTGTTCTCTGACAATGTCGTCCAATACAATGTTTCTTGTTTTGGACTGCCGGACGGCGCGGCTAACCCAAAAGCTATTTCAAAGCCCACGTGTGACTCCGGCTTTTCAAAAGGTTAGCAAGAGACTAATCAATGGCTGTGTTCCGCGGAAAATGGCGCTTGTTAGCGCTTGCTAGCGCTAAAAAGAAAATGTCAGTTGTCGGCCACGACACGTTTACTAATTTCAGTAGCGCTGACATAATCCGCCATTTTGCTTATTTATTTTGAAATCAGTAGTGTTTTTAGAGGATAACGTGTCCTAGAGGAAAATAGTATTTAGCATTGACAGCGCTTACCGTTTAGCAATCCCGATAGACGGGTCGCGCTAGGTGTATTCGAGGTGGTAAGTGGAAAAAATTCTAAAGTCGCTGAATTTTTGTGTGTTGATAAAGTAGTCCCTGGGGAGCTTATCATTAAGTTTTGTGCCATTTCTGCCCACTGCGTTTTCAGCAATTCCATTATTTGTGGTTGATTTTTTTATATGGCTATAAAAGTGGCAATATTGATTTAAAGTTTAAAATATTAATGGTATCTTAACTGGGACAGCTTCCAGAGTATGGAGACTTAATTTGCGTCGTTTTCGTCCAGTAAAAAATGACTTAGGGTCATTTTTTGAAAACAGTACCGGCAAAAATTCTAAAGTGTGATAAACGACTATTTTCTGTTTAAGACTACTAAAATGGGCCTAATTCCAAATTTTGTGCCACATTAAGCGACTGCGATTCGAGAAATTAAGTTTTTTAGATTCCCTAAGCTAAAAGCGCTCCAAAAACACATAATCGTTAAATAAAGTTCACGTATTCAATATTATTAAGTCATAAAGAATCTATATTCCAAGTTTGTGCCTTTTTCATGGAGGGTTTAAATAATAAAATGCAAAAATAATATTATTATAATATGCGGTCGAAGTATTGTGGAATATTCGCACTACAACATACACATTACACATATACGTAAATGTGTGTGATAAAATGTCATTCATTCGACTACATTTCAAAATTTTTATATTTCGCATTTTACAGCGATTACAAAATTTAAACTTGCTTTTGCCCGCAACTTTGTTTGCGTAGCACGAATGATGAAGCTGAATGTAATTGTCGCCTGATTTTATACAATACATAAATGCACAATAAAATTTGTTATCCAATAGGCTTCCACATGAAACTTCGGTTATCTAACACCAGAAAAATTACAATTACAAATACCTAATTTTAGTTCTTGAAATTAGTCGTTTAACCAAATAGTCTCTTCAGCTACATCATACTTATTGTATATATAGTATTTTTTAATAAAAAATAAATAAATTATTTCAACGCTTGAATTTTATACGTAGGTTGCTGAATACATGTTTCTAATACTCGTGGTTAAGGACTTATTTATTAGGTTATTAATTGATTGTAATAATTTATATAATTAAATACATTTTACAAACCAACAAAATAATATTTGTATATATTGTTATTCATCCCGTTGACAATTTTATATCTAGGGGCACGGCAGAGCCCCGCCAAGTCAAGCCTAGTGAAACATCAGAGCACTACGTACGAATGTGGACCGATCCTTGTACTGCTTTGCGATATATGTTTACTATGTTTAGCATTAATTTATAATAATGTTAGTCTTATAAAATAATTGATTTATAATACCTAACGTTAGTCTTAATTTAATTTGTAATTTTATTATAATTTTTAATTAGTATTATAAAAAACATTAATTTGTTAAACTGGAAATAAAAGGTTTTTTATTTTTGAATTTTTATTTATTTATTATTGCTTGTTAGTTTTATGTTAAAACGAGCTGATGCCCGCATTTCCGCCCGCGTAGGTACAGTAAGTAGTATTAGAGGCTATGATTTTTTTATCTTTTAAGTTATTTTGTTTTTTGTATAACTGACCTTTGAATTACATCAATTTTAAACTTTGCTTGCCTTTTTGGGAACACTCCTTGACTTTTTATTTTTTTAAAGTCTCACGTTACGCAGCCACGGAAAAATTAACCACAAATAATCGAATTGCTGAAAAGGCAATAGGCAGACATGGCACAAAACTTAATTATTAACTCCCTAGGGACTACTCTATCAACTACATATAGGTACAGAAAAAATTCAGCAACATTAGAATTTTTCCACTTCCCACTAAAAAACAGCTAGCGCGATCCGTCTAATGAGTCAAAATGCATAGCTTGAGCGTTTCATTACTTCATGAGCTTTTGTATAAGGTACACCCCACACTAGCAATATTTGAGCGTCGTCGTTGTGCCAGAACATTGTGTTCTCTAACAGAAAAGCTATGAACAGTGACTAAAATATTTTTTATCTTAAGCCTATTTTCTACTTTACGAGTAGTGTAGTAAATTCAAGCTTTATAGAGTTAGAGAACGTAGAGTGGAGTCAGAAGGTTCTAGACGAGATCTGAAGACATTTTTTATTGGCGAGTCATAATATTATGGTCTATGGCTCGTCTTGGCATAGTTAAACATGAAATAAATTTAAAATTGAAATTATAAATTTCGCATTTAGAACATTATTACTTGTCAAGTTGTCACATAAATTGTCATTTCATTTTGTCGTATTAATATGAAACTTGGGCCCCTCCCCGCGTGGCGAGAGGCCCGCACCCCGTATTCGCCATTGATACATGAAAAAAGTTGGTTTTTTACATTCTCATAAAAAATCCCGCGGATAAACATGGTTAAACTTATAGAAAGTGTTTTGTAACACCATAATCATCATATAGATATGAACTCTACTAACTAAAAGTTTCATTAGTAGTTTTTATAGCAAGTTTGAGGAAAAAAAATGGAATATCTTTATACGAAATTGCCGAATGTGGCACATCTTTCTTACAGACTCAGATATTAACACTCTGAACAGTTTTTTAAGATTTGTCAGACATTAGAATAGTTGTGGGTCTGGTGGGACCATGTTTTATATAGTAGCCGAATACCAGGAAACCCCTGGTTGGATACGACTCAAACTGCATATGTGCATCGGTTACTCTTTCCTTAATATCGTGAAAGTAAAATTTTTAGCTATAATTTACTTTTGGGCCAATATCCATGAAAGACACAAAAACCTAAATTGCTACAAACGCAGCCATCCAAAATGGCACAAAATCAAATTTTAGACTAAGAAGAAGGTCCGGAAACTATATGCAAAAAATAAAAGACTTTAGAATTTTTGCACCCTCAAAACTTATCCAGACCCGTCTACGAGCCATTTTTCTTACAAGCGCTTACATGCGCCTTTCCGCGGAACACAGCCATTGAAGCTTGCACCAGACAAGCGACTTCTTTCAGGCTTGTCTGATTTGGCTCATTGATTAGGCAAGTCCTGCCTTTAACATTTAACATTACAAAGTCAATAACTTTTAGCCTTCGTTGCCCTTCATATCCGTACAGTACATTGCTCACATGATCCACATGAGAAAAGGTCAGCGTATGTATCTGAAGATATCGGAGCTGGCAGCTCGCCAGGGGACTGACATTAAAGCATTTACGTGCCACTACAGATTAATTGAAGCATCAACACTCGTTAAACTGACAGAACGTGTCTATTGAGGATTAGATAAGACATTTCTTTTGAGTCACGGGACTGTATAAATGTAGAAGTCCATGCAAATTAGTGACAATATACTTAGCATGTAATTCCTCTTTGATCTTTTATAGGTACCTTTTCAACGTGTCAGTTATATAAGGTTTGGTAAAATCAATTACGGAAACTTTTGGGGACGTGATTTATTGCTTGTGTAAAGACGTTTAACCTTATATTATATAGTACCTGAGTAAACGAGCTTTACTCAGGTACTATATAATATAACTGACACGAATATTCGAATTTCCAAAAAAATTTTTCGTTGTTTGGAAATTACACACAAATACTGCCAATCGGACTGACATAATATTAGAGTCGAAATTATTGATATATTGTTGCATGACGAAAGAAAAAACATATTATACCTATAACTTAAAATGCGCAGTTTCCCGAGGATAACTCCTAGCTAGATCGATTTTTCTTTCCCAAAACTCCATGCATACTAAATTCCATAAATCCGTTTTCAGTATTTGTTGCTTTTGCAGCAACAGCAATACATGTGAAAATTTTAACTGTCTAGCTATAACGGTTCCTGAGATACCGTCTGGTGACAGACAGACGGACAGGCGGACGAACAGCCCGTTTTTACTACACACTAAAAAACTAATTAACATTTAGCATAATACTAGCATAGTCACGTGTTTCATCAGTCATCACACCTAATGTAACATAATCACTACATAACTAATAGCATGTAACCATTAAACTTGTTATTCAACAATCAAAAAAATACTGTGACTCATAAACAAGTCATAAATTATAACAGAAGCACTATTCTCGTGCGCCATTAAATTTGTTAGCCAGTACAAACAAACAGGAAAAAAATTAAGATTTAATGATGCAACCGAGTCATGTGATTTTTCTCTACAGCCGCGTAAATTATAATAAAATTAGCGCTCGTAACGGTGTGTGTGTATATTTGTGTGTAAACGGATACAGAAGGTCGATTTTGCTAATAAAATCCTGCAATAATCCCAGTTCCGATTCGATAAAACTGCAAAATGTTATTTTCATAAACGTCAAACCCGTTTTGATTGGTCCAAACTCCGAAAATCAGTTTAAGAGACGATTCATTTATCTATAATTCTATACTAATAAAATAAAGAGGAAAAGTTTGTTTGTTTGTTTGCACTGAATAGTTACCGAAACTACTAGAGCGATTTTGATGAAATTTGATACAGATATAGATTAGACCACGGGGAGGGACAGGCTACTATTTATCGCGGCAAAATGTACGGTTACAGCAGGATTTCCAATTGCGTGCACGAAGTCGCGTACAACATCTAGTAATTCAATAAAAATAAAATGAAAGTGTAGAATAATTACAAGAATTGGGGTTCTGAGCTACTTTATAAGCTTTTATAGAACTCGCAAGCAAAATAAGAAGATTTTCGTAACGCAAGTTTATTATAGTAACTAAGTTATCCCAATGAAAGCTAATATGTGAAACCCGAAAAATATGGAGGGGTTTCTGTCTCGACTGCAGAAAGCTTTAAAAAATTACGTTGTGTATGGCCTTAAAAAAAGTAATATTAGATATAAAACTAATAGACTAGTGCTTTTACCTCTGAAAATGGTCAAAAACAAAATAAATTTATAGTAGGATGAAACCCATTGGAAAAGGAAGAGAATGTAACAAAAATAAAAGGAAAAATAATTTACGGGCGATTTGAGGTCGGGGAGTGAGAGGGGTGAGTTTTTAAGGGTAGAAAACGGTTTATCTCGATTTCCGGAAAAACTACAAGTTCTATGGAAAAAAGTCAAATGGCAAAGTTGTAGAGAATAAAAAGATCTAAAACTTTTGTATTTACACTCTTTTCACATAACCTCAAAATTTATGTGAAAATTTCAAATAACCAAGTTTTTGGTTTTTAATTTTTATCTTGTACAAAAACAAAAAAAAAATCACGAAATTTAGTGAAAACTTACCTTTTTATGTCCTAAATACACTGTAATTTTTGTGATTTAAAATATTTATTTTTTCACCTTATTTTGTCTTAATATCGAAAAATTAACCCTAATTTTCAATCGAAAATTCTCCCGTCAAAATATCAGCTTTTTAAAAAAAAATTGGTGGGCTTCTTGTTTATTGAATTCTATTCTTTCTGATAATGTAGAAAAATGTATACATTACCATAGTAAATGTTCTCAGAAAATGCAAAGAAAAGAGCAAGTAGTAAGGCTCAGATTGCCTAGCCCCTTTCCCTCTTGTATATGAAATACCTTTTGGTGGGTTAAAATTATCCGTAGGTCACTCAAGTATACAAGTCATCTTAAAATAGCAATAAATAGACATGTATGCGCATAATTTAAAGAAGATTCGACAACTTACTCAAAATATTGTAGATGTCTTATTGGGGCTAGGCCTTACTACCTATTCTTTTCTTTGCATTTTCTGAGAACATTTACTATGGTAATTATGTATTTTTTTACATTATCAGAAATAATAGATTTCAACAAACAAGAAGCCCACCAACTATTTAAAAAAAGCTGATATTTTGACGGGAGAATTTTCGATTGAAAATTAGGGTTAAGTTTTCGATATTACGACAAAAAAGGTGAAAAAATATATATTTTAAATCAAAAAATTACAGTGTATTTAGGACATAAAAAGGTAAGTTTTCACTAAATTTCGTGAAAAATTTTTTTGTTTTTGTACAAGATAAAAATAAAAAACCAAAAACTTGGTTATTTGAATTTTTCATATAAATTTTGAGGTTATGTGAAAAGAGTGTAAACACAAAAGTTGTAGATCTTTTTTTTCTCTATAACTTTGCCATTCGACTTTTTTCGATAGGATTTATAGTTTTGACAGAAATCGAGATAAACCGTTTTCTACCCTTAAAAACTCACCCCCTTCACTTCCCAAACTCAAATCGCCCGTAAATTATTTTTCCTTTTATTTTTGTTATATTCTCTTCCTTTTACAATGGGTTTCATCCTACTATAAATTTATTTTGTTTTAAAACCTATCGGCACTGGTCTATAATGACAAATTCTCTTCTTGTTTCGTTGATGGATAATTAGGACTTGACTACATAAGATGGATACATTTTATTTTTGCTCTAGCCTTAGACCTAAACGCATAAAGCATGTTAATCACTTATATGAACTGACATAATTGGTGCAAACGATCATGTGTGTGACTCGCATTGTCCCCATTCACACATACTCACACAAATACACGTTCACACACTCGCACATGCAAAGTATATCACGTGAATTTCAGAATAAATTACGTTTATCGGCCAATCTATTTTCCAATGACTAGATAATACATATAATAGTGTTGAGTTTGAAGTTAGGTATAATTAATAATGTTGTTTATTTTAATACTTTCTAGTAGGTGGGTACGATTTTCTTTGGCATAAAAGCATACCTATCAGATGATAGCTTTTAATAGCTAATAGATAGTTCAGCTTTCATGATTAAAATACATTTACGTGATAAAAACACGAAGCTGTCCAAGATATTGTGATTTCTGAATTATCTAGTCAGTCACGCAGTGCAGATACTATAATCCTACCACTATTATAAATGTGAAAGTTTGTGAGGATGGATAGATGTATGGATGGATGGACGGATGTTTATTTCTATTTCACGCAAAAATTACTAAACGGATTTCGATGAAATTTGGTATGGTAGTCGTTAACACTCTGGATTAAAACATAGGCTACTTTTTATCCCGAAAAAGACAGTATTCGCGTGGGATTTACTTACGCGGGGAAGCCGCGGGCAAAAGCTAGTTATTATTAATTTGAAACTTCACCAAGACCCGAATAGTTAAAAACGCCTCAAGCCTCAATCCTGGGCTAGTCAAGATGCATTCGTTAATTTCGACGGCGAAGTTCGAAAATGTATGGGATTTGACATATTGGATCGTAAGCGACATGTCTTGTCAAATTCCATACATTTTTGATTTCGAATTTCGCCGTCAAATTTATCGAATGCATCTTGACTAAAGGCCCTGAATCGCGCTATCGAAGTTTCTGTAGTTTGGCGCTATACAACAGCTGAAATAATACCATGGAGTTTCGGCCTGCCCGAGCATACCACAAGCTCGGTCGGATACTCCCTTTGGCGCTGCCTCTACTCCCACAAAGCCTAAGTGGAACATTCTAGAACACTTACAAGTTGGTGCTCTTCGTGTCGCCCACAGCCAGCACCGCGCAGACGTCCGCTATAAGGGTGTCCGCCATCTTGTGTGCGGCGCGCGGCTCGCTGGTGGCCAGATTGAGCCAGACGGGCTGAAGTCGCGGCCCGTAGACGAGATCTGATAGCCTGAAATTAAGAACGTTACTAGGTATGCAAAATCACTTGAAACTTTGTTACAGTAAAGCTTTTGTGTATATGTCACCGTAAAATTGTAAAAACCGTTAGATTGTAATAAAACTAGTGAAATTGGAAAATGTTGATAGACTTCCGACGCGAATATGCTACCTATAATTTAACACATTATTTTACGTTAGATTATAAATATATAGTTATGAATCTTTCGACATATTTTTACAATCTCGTTAGTTATTTTACAATCTAACGGTTTTTACAATTTTACGGTGACATATACACTCGTTTTTTGTTTTATAAAAAAAAATACCAAGTTGGATTTTACATGCATTCAAAGTTTACCAAAATTTCTAGCCTCGCTAACTGTCGCGTGACGTCACGATTTAACAGAGCCCACGCCCCACTTCCCTTGTGTGTGGTTGGAAGTCAGTAGTCACCCTTAAAATATAAAATTATTACTATTTTATAATGCCAATAATACAATTTATATCTTAATTCCTATCTATAACTGAACCAAATTTCATAATTTTTTATTCATTATAACGCACGACTGCGGTACAAACTAGCGTAGACCGTTAATCTATGACGTCACCATTTACTGAACGCGACCACTTTTAAGTTAAAAGAGATGTTCAAGAAATGTATGAGGCCTGGGCCAGCCCTATGTACAATATATGTAAATATAGCTACATAATATAGTAACCGTTTCCTATTCTTTATTTTGTTCAATTTCACTTCATTTCCATGTACATTTAAATTAACTTCGTCAAGGAGAGCAACACAAACATGGCGGATCAGATCAGAATTAACTGAAGAATGTCATTATGTCAATGACATGACTTTTGAAAAGAAAGACGTATGACATTCAAGACGACGTCTCTTCGTAAAACTGTCTACTACGTCAAAAGTCAAGTCAAAACAACTGTCATGGCCGCCCTAAAAATAGTGTTCTCGCAATAAAAAAACTCTTCAAATAATAATTTTTGTACGCATGTACCCTTCTTCAAATTAATTTTTTCGTATTTTTATGATATTCCCATATTTTTTTCCTATTTACCTTTGTAGTGTACATAGAACTGGCCCAAAATCAAACATCTCTTTTCTTGGAAACTAATTCTCTCAGAGGTTCTCCACAGAGAATATACAGAAAGCTTACATTTATCAAATTAGTGAACATTCTCCATTGTAGATTCGGATGAAAAATCAAACGGTTATGAAAACTATTGAAGATCTTCTGAAAGTGAGGCCACCTTCAAACGCAGAATGGTTAGAAACTATAAATCCCACTAATATTATAAATGTGATTATTTGTGGATGATGATGGATTTTTGGTCTCTTTCACGCAAAAACTACTGAACGGATTATGATGAAATTTGGTATGGTAGTAGTTTTGGCTCTGGATTAAATTTTGGGGAAAATTCAAAGATTGAAATTGAAAAAGAAGAAAATTAAAAATAGAACTCCGCGTTAATACATTAAAACTGAAAATTGAACAAACGAGTGTCGAGTCAAATGTCAATTTCCAGCTCTATTGTACTAGCGCAGAGTTCTATTATTATCAGCGCTCTGAATTTTCACCGGATCTCCGAATTTCGGACAAAAAAGTCCAGCCATATAGCGTATTATAGGTACAGACTACAGACAATATAAAGAATCCGACACAAATCAGGAAATTGTGAAGGAAGCCCTTATAATAATAGGATATCGTAAGATAAAAATAAACCCTTAAGCTTCGCAACAACAGTTCACATAACCATTTGACAGCCAGACACAGTCCTCGCAGTCATGTGATTTTCGTGATAGCGGAAACTATGATTAAACGTGTATGAGACGATTAACTACAATGTGGTGGCGCCGAGCCAGATTATGACAGGCGACATTGAGACTCGGTGTGAATGCTAAGTTTCATATGAATTTGTGTGCTGAGTTGGCTGAGTACGACTTTTTGGTCACTACTCGTCGTGAAGAAGTTAATTACAATATGTATGGCATCGAATTAGTTACTATTGTTTGCCACTAGGGGCGTTGTTTCGAGTAGCAATAAATACTCGACGCTCGACGAAAGTCTCACTTTTGTGTTGTAAACACAAAAGTGAGACTTTCCGTTACTCACTCCTCCGTTTCGTTACTAACTCAGTGATTAACTCACAAAATGTACGATACAGAATCGGCCAGCTGATAGCGTCAGCCTTTTTAAACTGTCGTTTTTTTTTTGTTTACTACTTTAGCATTTTAAACTAAGTCTCCTAGTGGAATCGTTTGTGTTGACCTTTGATATTTGAAATCACTTCGACACACAATCGAAAGTATCTGATGACTGATAAGACTTGCCTTTGATAAGATTTATACAAATACATACGTAGGTATTTGATGGTAAGCACAGATGGAAACAGGCAGAGGCTCGTAAAAATATGTTAGGTACAGTTTACTACTTATTTTACTGTTAATCTATACTAATATTATAAAGCTGAAGAGTTTGTTTGTTTGTTTGTTTGTTTGTTTGAACGCGCTAATCTCAGGAACTACTGGTACGAATTGAAAAATTCTTTTTGTGTTGGATAGTCCACTTATCGAGGAAGGCTTTAGGCTATATAGCATCATGCTAAACTCAATACGAGCGGAGTACCAATCAAGAATGTTACAAAATCGGGGGTCTTTTTTTCCTTTTGAGAGCTTTCGCTACGTACGCTGCGGAAACGGTTAAAGTTTCGCTAAAATGATGTATGGCAGAATTGTTCCCCTTTAAAAGTTCTAAAAAAAAGTCCGCGACAGTATATGTCTATCTTTTAAGGTTGGCTCACTATAACCTTTTTATACTTACCAAATTTGTTCTAAAAGTAAGCATTATTTGTGAAGGTGTTTTCATAAAGATTATATTAATCCTTATCCAAGTAAATACGTTATTCATTACAAGTATTTAATCTAGAAGAAATTTACCGTTTACATCATTTGATTTCAATGAGTATTTTAGAAGATATCGCAGTAATAAAATAATCATGCGCGCTATAGTAAGGCGCGCGGAGCGGGCGGGCAGTCGTGAGGTGGAAGCGCTTCTTCTACGTAAATGAAGTCGCGGGTAAATTTTAGCGATATCCCAAAGTAACTATTCCACGCGGACGAAGTCGCGGGGAAAAGCTAGTTTATTATAATACTAGCTGACCCGGCAAACTTTGTTCTACCTTAGAGGCAATAAATGAGCAGATTTTGGATTTCATTAAGTGCAATTTTTTATTAGGATAATAGATATAATTAAAAAGAAATCAATTATTTTAATGATTGTAAAAATGGGCCATGAGCTGACCCGGCAAACTTTGTTCTACCTTAGAGGCAATAAATGAGCAGATGCGTAAATCACATTATTTGTAAATCCCTAAATCCGTTAATTACTAAATTTCCAAACATATTTTTCTGCGATAAATAGTAGCCTATGCTCATCCTGCCTCGTAGTCTACTTTATATCTGTGCCAAATCTCATGATGATCGGTTAAGTAGTTTTTACGTAAAAGCGTAAATACAGTATTCCACGGGAACCGTACATTTTCTGCAATAAAAAGTAGCCTATGTCCTTTCCCGTGCTCTACTTTATATCTGTGCAAAATTTCATGATGATCGGTTAAGTAGTTTTTGCGTAAAAGCGTAAATACAATATTCCACGGGAACCGTACATTTTTATGCAATAAAGAGTAACCTATGTTCTTCCTCGTAGTCTACTTTATATCTGTGCCAAATCTCATGATGATCGGTTAAGTAGTTTTTACGTAAAAGCGTAAATACAATATTTCACGGGAACCGTACATTTTCTGCAATAAAAAGTAGCCTATGTCCTTTCCCGTTCTCTACTTTATATCTGTGCAAAATTTCATGATGATCGGTTAAGTAGTTTTTACGTAAAAGCGTAAATACAATATTCCACGGGAACCGTACATTTTTATGCAATAAATAGTATCCTATGTCCTTTTCCTGGTTCTAAGCTACCTCCCTACCAATTTTCAGCGAAATCGGTTCAGCCGTTCTTGAGTTATAAATAGTGTAACTAACACGACTTTCTTTTATATATATAGATTATATGTCATATGTATGTAGTATTTTCACCGTACTTATATCTTTTTTTTTATTTAATTTTTTTTTGTTGTGCTCTACTCTATTCTACTTACTACTTTTAGAGCATGTTTCACAATCGCCTAGTAAGTGACGAATAGCTTATCCGGAAGTTTTGTCGCTTTTGTCGTTTATACTGAGCAACAGAGACAAAACTTCCGGATAAGCTATTCGTCACTTATTACGCGATTGTAAAACAGACCCTTAAACTCGTAGACCGTAAATCCGGGGTACCTAATTTCTCAAATTGCACTTACCACCTCGAAGCATCCTCCGATGCCTTGTGGAGCGTGGACACAAACGATCCAGTGGTACCAGCCGCCAGCGTCGCCACTCGCAGACGACACACCAGCGCTTGCAGCTGTGGGGAGTGCTGCACGTAGCACCGGACCAGGTCTCTGTTGGCAGATGATGATGATGATGATGATGATGATGATAATAATAACTCCCCACACCGATTTCGGTGACGGTGGCCGGTTTCATTTAAACCAGGCCAATTAATTTTATAGGGCCCAAGTGTGTGCGCAGTACACAAGAGCACTCTCTCTTCCTGTACTCTCATAATCCAGTTCGACGACGAGAGATCAAGTGCAGGTCCAACTTTTTACATGCCCATCCGACGCATGGATCATCTTTCTTGTCAGACAATCAGGTGATCAGCCTGCATTGTTCTAACCAAACATGGAAACAACATTTTTTGTTCTTCCAAAGCGGGAGTCGAACCCACGACGAGCCAAGCTCTAACCACTAGACCACGGCGGTCGTTAAATAACGAATAATACGAAAGGATAGTAGTGTTACAAAAAGTGTGCCTGGTCAAGACAAACCGTAAGGCGTAAGCCCTCGTACCCACGAGAGTGCTTTTGTGGTAGCGACAGACAAAACTGCATTGTTAATACAAGTGTGCGCTAATACAATAGAGATGAACATCGAAGTGTCAAATGTCAGATACGACAACTCTACACGATAGTCAGCTCTGTTGTATAAGCGCACAGTTCTATTTTACAGTGCTGTTTTTATGTCACGACCACTATTAAAACGCTCATGTGAACATACCCTAAAGTACAATAACCTAACCAAGAGCATGTCAGGACATGTCTAACGAGGGTTCCGTAACTATAAACGCGTAATATGCTTTTTTTTTAATTACTCTAAAAGTTACTGTCCGATTTGGTTCAAAATAATTTTCCTAAAGTGTTTTTAGCATGATCTATCAGCATAGAAATTTGCAAGTTTCTATCTCCTATAGTTTAAAAATGCTAGGGGGGGGACCAACATACAAACTACTTTGGAGGCCGATTACTCGAAAATGGTCAACTTTATAAAAAAGTAACGTATGAAACCTTGCCTTTATTTTAAAAGGCCTATTCTACGATACCCCACACGATGGGGTAGAGTGAAAAAATATTTTTCATCCCCACTTCACATGTATGGAGAGCCACCCCTAAAATATAAAATTATTATTTTTTATGATCCCGAAACCGTGATCTATACACAATCTATAACTGCACCAAATTTCATCAATTTATATTCATAATTACAGGAGCTAGAGGCGCGGACAGACAGACAGTTAGACAGACAGACAGACAGACAGACGGACAGAGCGAAACTATAAGGGTTCCTTAAGTATCACGGAACCCTAATAAATATGAAATGTAAATAATAATGAATAAATGAAACGGGAGAATACAGGTTTATTGAATAACTAGCTTTTGCCCGCGGCTCCGCCCGCGTAAATATATTATTCCGCGGGAACACTACTTTTTCGGGATAAAAAAAAAATCCTATGTCCTTTCCCGGGACCCAAAGGATGTCTATACCAAATTTCATAAAAATCGGTTCAGCGGTTAAAGCGTGAAGAGGTAACAGACAGACAGACAGACAGATAGACACACTTTCGCATTTATAATATTAAAAGTATAGAAGTATAATATATTAGTATATTAATATTATATTAGTATAGAAGTATAGATTTGGAATAAAAAGTAGACTACGCGTTTGTCCAAAGAATTAACCACTACCATACCAACTTTCATTCAAATCGGTTCAACCTTTTAACAGTGAAAAACAGTCAAATATCCACAAAATAATATATTATCCCTCAGAAACACCGTACTTTTTCGGCATAAAAAGTAATAGGATACTTTTTATGCCGAAAAATTACGGTGTCCTTTCCCAGGACTCAAAGTATGTCTATACCAAATTCTTCAAAATCAGTTCAGCGGTTAAAGCGTGAAGAGGTAACAGACAGATAGACAGACACACTTTCGCATTTATAATATTAGTATAGGTATTGTAAAAACTTTTGCGGTTTGCTGCAGAGTAGGCATCTACAGACCACTTCTGTATTCTGTGCTACAGACACACGAATTTGGTACGGAGCGTACAGCGGACCATATCCGCAGACCGAATCCGGTGTCGCTACACACGCACGGATTTGGTACGATGCAGTGGACTGTAAAGCTCGACACTCGTGTGTTCGATTTTCAGTTCTATTGCATTAGCACAGAGTTCTATTTACAGTGCTGTTTTTCGACGACGCGATGATTCCCGAAATGGATTCCCGAAATCAATGGATAACAGGCAGTGATATCAACTTTCAAAAATATTTAATAATAATAATAATAATAAAAATAAGACATTTATTCATAGAAAGTTTGGACATTACACTACACGACTACATTACATTAAGATTAGGTAAGAATTATTTACAGAGTTGCTAAGGCATAGGTAGGTGGTGTAATGCTCAAACCAATGAAAAGGAGTCCACTCAGGTAAATGACTGAGGAAAACCACAGTCCCTGATTTTGATAACTTCAATAATGCTAACATAATCCGCCATTTTGCTTATTTTATACCAGCGGTTGCCATTGTGCCTACGTTTTATTTTCCGCGGAACACAGCCTATGTATGCGGTTTAATTTTGAATTTCGAACGCAAATATTTCAAGAGCCTGAACGAAATAATATCAAGGTACATTTTTACCGGCTAAAAAAATAGTAGGTAACTTATTAAAGACCACCAAATAAGTTGACCTCTCGCTCAAAGCAAATTCTTAGTTTAAGTAGATCTTGTACTATTGGTTTTTTCCTTCGCTATTTATTATTTGTGTTGAGTAGCATAAAAAATAGATTTATTTTTATAATTTTAATTTAATAGTTTTATTTCAAGAGAAAACATGCGAAAAATGATGATTTATTTCCGTTTGTGAAGCAAGTTCAAAATTACAGCTTTTTCATGATCCCGTGGGAACCGTTTTGGTTTCCAAGAAAAAAAAATACTGTTAGTTATTTCATGTTCCAATCTATCTTTGTGCCAAGTTTTATTTAAATACGTCGAGTAGATTGCCTGAAATAACGTCAAACAGGTAGGTACAGTTTTTTGAAGATCCCATGGGAACCCTTTAATTTTGCGGGATAAAGAGTATCCTATTTTACCCTTCAGGTCCTAAGCTACCTACCTGCCAAATTTCATTTAATTCCATCCAGTGGTTTCGGCGTGATGTGATAACAAACACACAGACAGACAGACAGACAGACAGACAGACAGACAGACATTTTTTTCAAAAACGTTATTTTTAGGTTCTGTGGCCTTTATAGACCCCCCATTTTGATTTTCACTTAGATAACTTTAATGTACAGACATGACCCCTCTACAGATTTATTATATGTATAGATAACGCTTAATAGAAGCTTAAACAGAGATCAAGCAAAGAACAGAGAAGTTAATAAAAAGTTAAATAAAATCAAGAACTGAGAAGGTGAAGAAAGAACAATGACAATTGAAGATAAGTGAAACGAAAGATATAGTGCTAACTAAATTATGTGCAATAAAAAAAAAACAATAAATACTATAAACACTTCAACGGCAATGTCCAGGAATGGAGAACAAAGAAATGGACTTAGGTCCACTTTTGCAGATCTAGCCCTGGGTTAAAATATCATGCTTTCTCATTCATAAATATCAGGAACGATAGAGAGAGATAACATGATATTTAGCCCAGAGTTAACTTTAACCCAGAACCTCAATTCTCGTATTTGAAGTAGACTTTCATTTAACTTTGATTGGATTGAAAGTGAAGCGACATGTTACCATGAATCAGAGCGCGTTTCACGTTCGTTTAACGTTTATAAAAACGCCGTTTGAGAGTTTTAGCATATCGGGATTTGATTGTTATTGCATTAATGCAGGTTTAATTTAGCAGAATTGTCCCTCTGATCTGTACAAGTGAGCCTTAAAGAGTAAAGATATGAGTTACTTACATATTCTCCGTATCAGCGACGGTGATGAGCAGCGCCAGACCCAGCTTGTTGCTTCTGGTCAAGCCGGACGATGTACTGGCCAAGCTATCGGTGGTGCCGCTTGTGGAACTGTTGCTGTACACCTGTGTAAAGATTTATGTATTGTAGAAGTTAAACGGGGAGACATATTCCTTGGGAATTTCTTTATGATCTAAGTATCATTAACCAAGGTCAAGGCAAGAATGCGACAGTCACATGAACTAGGGTGAGAGTACCAATTATCAACACTTTAAAAAAAGGGTCCAATTATAACCTCGATTACTACAGAGGAAAATACTTTATAGTTTAAAGTATGGTGTCGCTGGCAGTAGATTCCAGAAACATTCAAGTTTTGTTTTTATTAACTGGAAACAAAAATTAATTGCAGAGAAGCTTATAATTCTACTATTTGTTCGGGGGGCTGATAATTAGGTACAGTGCTAGCAATTGGGTGTGTTACCCTACCTTTTTGACTTTTTACTATAATATAATAATTTTCATAATTTTCATCCCTACTTTTACAGCCAAATTCGCAACTTGTAATGTAATCATTCCAATTATGGAAGTACCCATTTGATGTGTAATTTAGGTATTTAATCCAAATCCTAATGGATCCTCATTCCTCTATTAGGATTTTAACTCAATTTGACAGCTAGACAATACAAAACTTTAGAGGTGACATGATGATGATTCTATGACGCATGTTGAGACCGCTTATCGCCAAGCTCAGGCTATGTCACGATAAGCGATCACATGACGGGGATCGACAGGCGTCACGTGACGACTGCTGACAACCCGTCTGGCCGGATGGTGCGGCAACCGGCTCGCCGCGATTGTGACCTAGCAGACGGAATGTAAACAAAACGAGACAAAAATCAGGTTTAGTGAGACAAAAAAGCGGGTTGATTTACTTCATCCTATAGAATTACTTCATCCGTAATAATAGCTCTACACACCGGTTTTGGTGACGGTGGCCGGTTTCATTGAAACCAGGCCACCGTTTTTTATAGACCATAATTCTCTATGGTCTATAAAATGTTGGTGAGTAAAATGACATTTATATGCATTTCCGACTCTCTTGTAAACAAAACAAAAGGAGACAGAAAAGCAGGTTTGTAAAAAATATATTATGTGATTCACATTTGCAAGGCGTTTCGCCTCGGATTATTATTATCGATACTTTTTTATAAAATGGACCAGAAAAAGAGCCGACAGATCGCTTAATAGCAAGCGATTGACGCCTCCCATGGACCAGAGGAGTTACACATGTAACTGGTCTAATGTTGGGTATTTGTGTTCTCCTTAAATCACATCCTTCCCTCCCCTCCACACCTTCTTTGGACCTAAAGGAACCTTAGCCACTTGACGAATCACAAAACGCAAGCGTTATTTTACGACGGTTTTCTCTGAGGCCGTGGTATCTGGTCGAGCTGGCTCTTCCAAGTTTGAATAACTGTTGATATTCAAGATACTACTAATTACTGACCTAGTAACAGGACTATGTAGATAAGACTATTTTACTTTAGTAACCTATTTCATTTAAATACATAATATAATATAGGTATAATAAATATAGGTATAGTTTTCTGTTTTTGTAGAAATACTCTATGTACGGCTTGGCAAAAAAAAGTATGACGCGGTGACAGAAGGAACTAATAAACGATTGTATCATCTTTTATCCTTATTAGATTGAAATGAAATCCATACTAATATTATAAATGGGAAAGTATGTGTGTCTGTTTGTCCGTCCGTAATTTATTTGTTATATTTAAATTAAATATATCACTCCAATCTAAGTAATAATGATAAAAGATGATAAAGTCGAAAATGTTTTAAGTTTCTGCTATCACCGTGTCATACTCGTTTTTAGCAATATGTATGTAAAAATCCTTAAACTTTGAATCAAATATTACCTAGACAGCTAGCAACAACTTTACTGTCAATCAAGGACAGTAAAATGTGGTTTTAATTTCATACAAATGTATGAAACTCTAAAATAAATCGCCCGAAGTGAACTTGGCATGTATTTCATGATAAGTATCAGCGCTCATAAATACACACTAATGACAACAGAAATGAAAGATTGAGATGGAAAAAATATGTTTTCGACTAATTTTAGTTCTGTTTATCACGTGCGTGCGTTTGCGTTAAATTGTCGTCACTAGCGAGTAGCGAGTAGCGTGCATGAGTAATTCGGACGTTTGGAAAAAAGTTATATCATTGTTTTTTTTGAGATTTGATACATGTTATGATATCCTCGTGAAAGTTGAGTTTATTTGTAGATAGTTCGTTAATATACTCGTATCCTACTACTTTACTATTATAAATATGAAAGTTTGTGAGGATAGATGGATGAATGTTCGTTACTGTGTCACGCAAAAACTACTGGACGGATTTTGATAAAATTATATGGTAATAGTTAAAGTTTTAGATTAATACAAAAGGCTATTTTTTATTCCGAAAAAATACAGTGTTTACCCTGAGATACTGTATAAACGAGAGCGGAGCCGCGGACAAAGCTAGTATGTTATTTGTGACGTTTTCACACAAGATCTACGATCGATTCAAATCCGCGACCCCCAGCATGAGCACCAACGGGTTTAACCACTGAGCCACAGAGGTCGTTGATATCATCATTATAAAACCTTATAAAAATTGGAGATAATTTATGTAGCATCAGTATATATTAGCACATACTTATTGAATTTAGCACATACCAAACATTGATCAATCAGATTTTTAATATCTGCATTTATATTCGTCCAATAAACTGTTTCTCTAGCAATGTTAAATGTTTTATTAATACCTAAATGACCACAGTGAATTGTATCTACTATCTGTTTTTGCAATGATTTAGGAATACTAAGCCTATTTACCTTTAAATAGTAAGTCATTCATTATAAGTATTTCATTTTGAATATTCCAATATGGTTTCACCAGACAGCCTACTTTGTCCTCAATTTTCTTCCATCACAGGCTCCCCTGGTTTCATCTTGACCAGATGGATCCTCTCACGCCGTTTACCCTGATTTTATGATGCTACTCTACATTATCCATTGTCCAATAGACTCTATGGGCAACATAAAATCTATTGGACAAACCTGGGGAGAATTACTCGACCTTCAGCTGTGGGGAGCTTCAGGTCAAACCATGCTCTAGAAACTTCTGCACTGCCAGCTCCTATTGCTGCTCAGCTTTACCTTGTAGAATGTAGGTTGGAAGGGCCACCATTGAGGATGACCTTGTACTAACCTGGGAATCGTTACTCGATACTGTGGTAGCAGTGGGGACCTTCAGCGAATTGGAACTGCTCAGGTCAAACCTGGTGGCCATGCTCTGGAAAGTTCTCCGCTGCCAGCTGCCATTGCTGCACTCACTCAGCTTACGGCCAGGGGGCGCTACGGACCAAAGCCTTTTGTTAATATAGCAAAGTGTAGTGTTAGCATACTGAGATTTTAACATAGCAACCTTCTTTTATATGAAATATGGCGGTCAAACGAGCAGACGAGTCGCCTCATAGAAATATAACATACACAGAAGGTAAACTAAAACCGAATCGTTGGCTATACTCCAGTCCGACTGGAGTCCAGTTTTGCGACGCCGGAATTTCGACTTTACTTTCAACGACAATAAAGTCCAAATTTCCTACGTCTCCAGCCGGACTGGAGTCCAGCTAACCTTAGAAAAAAACGAAAAGACATGAAGATGGCTTTCTCTTTTACTGACTGTCAGACACAGACACAAGCTCAAACACACGTACAGATAAGATTAACTTATAACACCTCTCTGCTTTCGTCGTTAAAAAGAAACCCCTAAGATAGCTAGGTTCGTCATGTTAGAGCAGACAATTGTGCGATTTCTGCATGGTTTATTCTATTACGTTGCTTATATCTAAAAGTTTTTATTGTGAAATTTTTCTAATTACTTTCTAGAATTATATTACGGTTGTACTTATGACGTTAATTATATTATGTAGGACCATGTAATAAAGATCCCAATTCCCAAGTACTCTTGAAGATGCACAAATGCATACGTAGCATAACCATTGCACGTGGCTTCTATATATATTTCTTCTATAGGAGAATAGACAAATGACAGATTGACAAAGGAAACCTGTCAATTTATGCATATTATCTGTCAGTATGTCTATTCTTGTGTAGACAAAACGCATGCATGAATGCAGGAATCATGGTGAATAGAGCTTTGCACTGCTTTATGAACAGTCGGAAGGCGTCTAACAAGGCTCGTTAAATTTGGCTGTGCATGCATGTGTTTGAACCAACACCCCCTGTGTTGGTTCCGACACTCATGTACGGAAGTGAAGTTGGGTATGGCAGAAGAAACATGAAAGCAGAATAAATGCATTTGAGATGAGAACGTAAAGAAGTATGATAGGAGTTGAACTGAGTGACAGGATAGTGAGATAAGGAAACGTTGTGGACTGAAAGATATAGTGACAAAAATTGAGAAAGGTATGCTGAGATGATTTGGCCATGTCGAGAGAATGAATGAAGAACGATAGACGAAAAAAGTGTATAAGGCGAGTGTGAATGGAAGTGTTGGGAGGGGTAGACCTAGGCGGACGTTTCGAGACCAAATCAGGGACGTCTTGAAAAAAGGCCAGGTCCAGAGTACCCTAAACCGAAGAGCATGTATGAAGGGAATAATGAAAGTGGATGAAGCAAAACAAGTATGTAAGGATCGTAGCAAGTGGAAAGAAGTGGTCTCTGCTTACCCCTACGGGAAAGAGGCGTGATTATATGTATGTATGTATGTACAAAACGCATTTCTATGTTGGTCACACTAAGCGTGCTGGTGATCAAACTAATTACAATCATCAACTTACTCTGAAATGAATATTCGTCTTGCTGCAGCCCGTCCCAGGTGTCGAACATAGAGAAGTAGTCGTATGTGGAGCCCACGCTGCTGTACGATGACTGTTCGCCACAAAAACCTGAAACAATACTCATTACAATCGTTCCTTCATAGGATGAAGTTTAATTATAACCGGACTACGGCGAAGTCGAAAGACAGTGTACCTAATGAGTTTTGCAGTCTATGTGTGTATCACTGGAGAATGCTGCAGGTACTCCTTCATAGGGATGCCTGAAGCCAGAGGGTCTTTAAAAGGTAAGTGGTTCCTAAGTTAAGCCGATAGGAATGGAGTTTTAGGTACCCCACGCCACTCTTAGATACCCATTTCCCTGAAATTAAATATGTCGGTACGCATCAAGACCACTTACAAAAGCTAGGAATATCGGTTCCGTCTTCGGAGTGCCATTTCCACACGAAGTCGATTGTATCTAACTACGACTGGCTGAAACAGCAATTTCTAATTACTGTGTAACCAGTAAAATACAGATTTATGACGTTCTGTCTTTATCGGCCAAATTATAATGGACACGCGACATATCTAAACTAATTTAAATATATAAACTAAATTAATATATAAACGAACATGGCATTTTGCTTATATGCAATACATAATAGGCTTGTTTCCACTAAGAATAAATCGGATGGCTTAGAGTTTCTAATGATTAACCATGATAATTAGTAATCAATAAAACAACTTTTTTATTGAAATAATAAAAGATTATTGATATTTTTGGAAAATAAAATCGACATAATGAGGCGTTTTATCACGTGACATTAAACACCAATCAGAGAAGCGTGACGTCACACCTCGCGAAACACTGTGCTTGTAGCTGTGATTTTCGTAAGTGAACAGGATAATTCGAGTAAAACGTAGTGATTATATTCTCTTTGAATTCGAGTTTTCAGCAGTTATGTGGTATATTATGGTAGATTTTGCAAAATTCGATTTTCCTATACATTTCATAAATATATTACGTCATATACATCAAGATATACATCAAGTTGTGTTTAATACTTACATCAAAATGATCTTCACAGAAATAAATTATTGTGGAAGCAGTTGATAAAGTAAGAGCATATTGCCTCCTTGCTATTTCTAACCACTTTCTTCGTATTTGTTTATTGTTAGGTACATATATGAATAATTTATTTGGCGTTTTTATCGTTGTACTTTTACATTGGGGCACTACACAATATTTATAATACGAGGAATTCATTATTTACTAAAAAACACGATTGACTGTCATAAACAAACACGGCTGTTTCGCGAGGTGTGACGTCATTCAAGACGCCATGACAGTCTTGGCCTTTTTCGCGGTCGATTTTAAGTTAATTTATAAAAACACGAAAATACTAATGTAAAAGACCTATTTTTCTTAAAATAATATATTTTTGGGGTAAAATAGATGCTAAGCTATAGTTTTAAACAAATTTCCAAATTTTGTCAACTAGCCTATTATAGGGTACCGAATAACTAATGTTTGCAAAGCGAGCTAGTCTATAATCTGTGGAATAGCTTCTAAAAAAACTAGCTGTTGCCCGCGGCTCCACCCGTGTTAATACATTATACCTCGGCATACTTTTTCGTGATAAAAACGAAATCCGTATCCTATTTCCTTTCCCAGGACTCAAAGTATATCTGTACCAAATTTCATCAAAATTTGTTCAGGGGTTCAAGCGTGAAGAGGTAACAGACAGACAGGAAATGTGTTGAAAGTTGAATGAAAATCCTGATAAAATCGGACAAAACTAGCCACCGCAGTTAATACAAATAAATGTGTAAAACGTAATAAGTCATCATTCAAATCGTGTCTAGACGGTAGACGGTAGACGGTAGACGGTAGACGGTAGACGGTAGAACAATGTTCTGTGTACACTGTTTGTTGAGCTATTACAACATTCTCTCATTCGACTACCCTATCAAGGTCTTAGTATTTACTGTTAGAATAAATTACGAGAACTTAGTGATCTAATCTTTAAGTTTAAGACAAAATTGTTGCTGTCTGGGACTTATCTACATAATTCTCAAAATGGATCTTGGCCTTCGACTAATAAAGTAAGTGCCCGAGTCGTGACATCGTGCAATCAGTGAGTTATTTTCTAAGCTACATACCATTTACTTCGAATTTATCTGTTGGCCAGCATATTATTATTATTGAGTTTTGACATAGCTGTTTTAGGCTGCGTAAATAAGGCAATTGAGAACTGACTTTATTATGTGTTAGTACGCTTACTGGGATTTGTATGTAATATTTTGCCGCAGCGCCGGCGGCGAAAAGCCGCAACTCACGCAGGGCCACAGGTAATACATACAAAATCGGCGGCGCGTGTGTAAAGGCGCTTAAAATCAGCAAAAAGTCGTTTAAAATTTAAAATGAATACCTTACATGTTACAATAAATTGTAATGCTATTGTAATGCTGCAGCTGATTAAGAGTCATCTTCGGTCCAGGCTGAAGTTGAGTGTATGGGAATATTCCTGACTAGCATGAGTAGTGAATATATCTGAGTTTCTCCTCTTAAGCGACAAGTCTCCTTTCTTGAGCCAAAAGTATGAACTCACCCGAGTCTCCCCTATCCAGCGAGAAGCTGAGCGACACCTCCTCTCGTGTAGGCACATTCAGGGGGTTGGAACGGTCGAACTCTCCGCTACTGCCTGTTTTTCGGTCCGTCCGACTCACCCGACGAATCGGCACCGTAAATATCTTCGTGCACATCAACCTACGAAGGATCATAATTGAAAAACTCGTACACAATGTATTAGGTACAGTAACCGGCCAAAAATATTGGACTTCCTTTGAAAAGCACCATTCGGTTAGTGTCGGCTTTAAAGATTAACATCTTTGTTAAGCCCTGCTATCTAATATGCAGGAGTATTTCCGCCGCCCTCTAACTCAAAAACGGTATTTTTTATTTATTTGTCGTAAATTGTATATTCTACATTTTCATATCAGATTTTAACATTATTGGAGCCATAAGAATCGTGATAATAGCGATAATCATTTTTTCGACATTCCACCGTGACTAACTTTCGACGCAGACACGAGATTTTATGAAACTTTTATTAAAACTAAAAAATTTAAACTTTACAATAAAGGTGTATAAGTTTTTAGCGAACTATCTCTGATTCCGAGGTTGACGCTAATTTCACTGTAGGTACTAAGGCGAACTGTCACTGTTGTGGTAAGAGAAAATGTCGTGAGATAAAACGCTCTACAAACCGATAATAACGTCTCTTTTCAAAGGTTGCCTGCATTCTTTTTAGCCGGGTAGGCAGTACTGTACTATATTTAGTTGTGTATAGATCGCACATTACACGACTACGAGATTAACACGAAAATCCAAATACATTATTTACCCCCGTACTAATAATAGTACATTACGATACGCGTGACCTAAGTTGCCTATTACTGCACGGCGTGAAGTTAGCGCCCGAGCGGAGCGAGGGTGCTAAACGCCGTGCAGTAATAGACAACTTAGGCCACAAGTATCGTATATTATTTTATAGCAAGTGTGACAAAAACCCGCACTTTACGCACGCTGCGTGCGTAAAGTGCGGGTTTAGGTCACGCTGTGCTATAAAAATATTTACACAACGGATAAGCAATACGTCAAGCAATAATAATCTGTCAAGCGACTTTTCCCACGTATCAGATAAGGCTGACCCCACATCCCGAGAAACGCGCACGCCAAATGTGGTAAAGGCCTAAGAACATAACATTGTACTGCTTATCCACTGTTTAAATATTTTTATTAGTAATATCATAGACAAATCAAATTACTATTCGTCCATGGTAATATTAAAGGGGTAAATATTTTTAAAGATAAACTCTTAGATTTAGTAGAGCTACTATTTCATTGATTCATTCTTTGGTCCAGTGAATGAAAATCGCTTTGTCTTTGTGTTGTAGAAAACGTAATACACATTGCAGTCAATTGTCAGTTCTTCTATAAATAAACCACATAAAATAGAGAGTTTTACCTTACAATAAAACTTACCTATTATTTTTCTGAGATATCCGGAATCCATCTTGAGTCAAGCACCCGTCTTTCTGTCGATTTCCGGCTACTTACCTCCTTCCACGTACGGCAGATGGCGCTAGTGTCGCGGATTTGAGACGGTTGCGCGCCTAACTGACTTTCTTCATTATGAAGCTCGAGATGTACCAGGTAGGGATTACCTGGATTCCGGATATCTCAGGAAAAATAATAGGTAAGTTTTATTGTAAGGTAAAACTCTCTATTATTTGTTCCGTCTTCGATATCCGGAATCCATCTTGAGTGATGTGTTTGTTATCTCCTGGTATACATACTGCAAATTTAAAGAATTTGAAAATGATGCCATAATGTGTTATTTGAATACATCATTTAATATTAATTAGACTTAATTACATCAATTCCAAATTTTTACTTAGGTCCAAAATAATTAAAAATAAGAAAGAAAAAGCCTTTTTCACAATGATCAATATTGGATTACATCAATCCACCCGAGATCAGCCAGGCCTCCAGGTTGATTGATTCTACTGCAGGAGGGCGCTTGCCTGTGACCGTGTCGATCAGTACATTGCGTAGATTCGGGATTGAGTGTGGTATCTGTAACGCTCGACGTTGTAAGTCGCCTCGCCAAAACACTTTGTTCCACTTGGGTACTATGAGAATGTATCGACCAATTTGCGTGTTCAAATGAGCTAATACTTGCGGAATTAGGTTTGGTGGTGGAAACAGCCACGCTAGATCGAACCTCCACTGGCGACTCAAGGCATTGTGGAACTGTGCTCGGGGGTCCCGTAGATTTAGTGTCGCATAGCTCGGAACTACGTGGGCTGTCGCGGACGCAAAGAGATCTATTTGTGGCATCCCCCACATATGAAAGAGCATCGAAGTCGCTGCTTCTGTCAAATGCCATTCTGGGCATTTCTTCCCTCGAGACACCGCGTCTACGTCTCCGTTAAATCTTCCCGGGAAGTACTGTGCTGTCAAAGATACATTAAACTCGTCCAGTAGCGAAAGAAATTGTTGTGTCAGTTGCAGTAACTTTTTGGATTTCGTACCACCTTCCTTGTTAATGTAGGCAACTACAGTGCAATAGGGTATTATCCTATGATGAAAATATACATCAGATTGTTGATATTTTATCGCTAAACATTAATTTAAACCACTTTAACCAACTTTTTACATAAAAATATGTATGATTTTTATAAAATATCAAAAATAAAATTATGAATTTTTCACGTTTGACCACGTGACTAAAAACGCACGAGATTGGAATGTGACGTCATATTCTTGTATTTCTTCTTTTTTTTTTCTTAATGGCCTCCCGATTTCCATATAGAATGGCCAGCATCAGAATCATTAACGTCATGCGTCAGCGAGTAATAGCCACCTTTTCCCATTTCAGTGTTATTTGGTATGGTTACAGAGATTTTCCCCGGTGTTTTAATAGACGTATTAGTGCACTTTGGCACTGCGCACCATTTATAAGGCATTTTTAAAGGGCTTAAAACATTTATTCACAAAGTATTTGGCATTTTCAGTGTAATTTGACACTTGACACTTGACAGTTACAATGTTACAAGAATGTGACGTCATGACACAGTAATAAAGCGTTTTCGCGCCTATAATATTAATTTAAACTTTTAGGCTAATTTGCAAGGAAAAGAAAGAAATTCACGAAGAATGGTTCAAACTGCCAATGTATTTTAGTGTTAGGAACGATTTGACATACCTTTTAAAAACTTGGAAAATACCCTATTGTCCGTCTGTAATAATACCTGTGCATTCTGTAGTTGATAGCTCTCCTGGGCGACCGCTGCGTGAACGGCGTACAGCTCTTTCAGGTTTACGTGCCAATCTTTTTGTTCCTGCTTCCACCTTCCTGCCATCTTCTTTTCTCCAAGCTGCGCACCCCAACCGATGTTGGACGCGTCGGTCGTTAGGAAGTGAGTTATCGGGTTCGGGTGTATCGGTAATGTCCCGTCTGCTTCCTTTATCCACCAAACCATCTCCTGTAGCGCAGGGTCAGGTACAGAAGATTTTCGGTATGGATGTTTGGTGGACAGATGTCGACTGTAGTACTGCAGTGTTCGACAGTGTAGACGACCTCGGCGAACGACGAATGTGGCGAAGTTGAGTCTTCGTGACGCCCAGAAATTCTAGGCGTTGCGTCGGAGCCAGCACACTTTTCTCCCAGTTCACCATCCAACCGAGTAGCTTCATCGTGGCGATGGTAAAAGCTACTTGCTCGGTCAAATGGTCGACGGACTGATGGGCTAGGAGGAAGTCGTCCAGATAGACCACACACCTGATGCCGTGAGACCTGAGGTATTCGGCGACCCAATTGGTTAAGGTAGCAAACGTTCGTGGTGCTGACGCCAGACCAAAGGGTAGGCAGGTCATTTGGAGCAGTTCGCCTTCGTAGCTCATCCTCAGGAACCGACGGTGCTTCTCGGAAATGCTCAGATGAAAGTACGCTTGGCTTAGGTCTAGCTTCGCCATCCAGTCTCTTTTCTGCAAGAAACTCGGTACTCTAAAGTGGTTGAAAAGTTGAAAGGGCTTTATTTCCAGAAATTGGTTGAGCGTCTTCAGATTGAAAATCGGCCGAAAGCTGTTGTCTGGTTTAGGCACTAGAAAGAAGGTCGAGATATAGCTGGGAGTGACCTCGGCCCTCTCTAAGATTCCTTGTTTCAGCATGCTCTGAATTTGTTGTGACATATCGAAGCTCTTTTTGGTCTCGTATGCTTTCAAAACCGTCTTTCCCGGATAAATTAAAGGTGGTTTTCGAATGAACGGTATTAAAACCCTTTTCAAAAGTTGACAAATGTGATCCGGTGCTCCTAACCTTTTCCAAACACGCTGATATTTCACGAGACAGCCTCCTCGAAAGTTCGGCCAGTCATTAGTGATATCGGTTACTTGGTGAACTTGCTTTTGTTCGCGGTTTATTTCTGCTATCGCGCTTGTTTTTATAGTTTGATGCATATACATGCAGCTCGTTTATTAGATGGTTGTTCCGATTTTCGATTATTTGGTTTTGATTTGTTGTACGATCGAAAAAACGTGTCGGACTGCTTATGATTAGCAGAGCTAGTAGCAGAATAATGGGCAGGTGCAGCGCGTCCCGTGTAACGGTTTTGTGTGGACGGACCTGCCATGGGAGCGAGCTTATCGGCCCCCCCAATTTTTTGGAGGTACGACGATAAAATGTCTTTATCGAATAAAAATTCTTCATCTGGAGGAATTTTTTGTAACGCACTGCTGTGATATTCTTCAGGTATTGTCTCAACACTGCTTCTCTACGCGCGTTAATATAATCGGCCCGTCGGCCGCATACATTTTGTAAAATATCGTCCGAAACTTTTGTATAACCGGATTTCTTATTAAACAATTGTTCAATTTTATCAAACAAAGATGTAGGAGTTAAATTTTTATCATTATCCGTAGCCCAATTTATCAACGACTGTAAATTACTACGTAACTCGTCCTTTTGCTTTAAAATAGCATTTGAAATCGAAGCAAAACTACGTTCGGTTAAATAGAGGCGCAATGACCTTTCGTCCGTAGCCGATGGGGCGAAACACCTAAGTTCGTCGTTAACGTTCATCTCGATAAAGCCCGGAACAGTAGCATATTTCTTTTGAGCGTCCGAAAAACGAATACAATTCCAGTCGCTACTCTTAAATTTTTGTAAATCAAAAATTCTCTTATAATGTTCGTCATTCGATTTTGGAAACAAAGGATCTTTCACTGTAGTGGATAGACAAATTTAACACTTGCGCAGGCTTTTGCGGCGGCTGCAACTCGAGAGTATTGTTCGAAACCGCGGCGGGAATATTTATCGAACTACCGCCCGTAACGTTTATGTCCGACGCATGCACTCGCGTATCACTATAACTACACGCGATTAAGTTAGTCAAATACGAAACTTGTTGCGATAAATGTTCAAATTGTTCATTACTCACATGGCGGGAACGTTTACTTACGGTGCGGAAACGTTTGTTTCCGCGTGGGTCCGAATCGACCCCATGCTCCAAAGACGACGATGACGATGAATTGTCCGTAGATTCTCTCGAACGGGAAGACTTCCTCTTACGCGGAGTGGAATCCTTTGACTCGCTCATGATTTCGTCTTCCAGTGGAAGGAGATGCTACATTTATCGCGAAGTAAAATTACGAACATCGCGAAGTAAAATTACGAACACGTGTTCGGCAAAGAAAATCTTTAATCGCGAAAATTTATTGTTAAATACTAAATATGATTTCACTTTTTATTATTTAACATTACTTTCAAATTAAATGATATTAAATTGTAGCAATTAGCAAAATTTACGTAACAAAAATTTTTTTGCCGATATTCACGACATGAAAAACGACGCCATAATGAAGAAAGTCAGTTAGGCGCGCAACCGTCTCAAATCCGCGACACTAGCGCCATCTGCCGTACGTGGAAGGAGGTAAGTAGCCGGAAATCGACAGAAAGACGGGTGCTTGACTCAAGATGGATTCCGGATATCGAAGACGGAACAAATAATAGGCCTGTTAGGACGCCGTATGTGACATCATCGTTTATTAACAGGCCTCCCAGCTGTAATGAATTTAACAAATAAAGGTTCAATTACACTCTTCCGTTTTGATGAAACTAAAAAACGCTAGACTCGAAGTATCATATTTTGTTAATGAAATATTTAGGAAACTTGAAACCATATAGCTGAATAGAAACTAACTTAAAATCAGAAGGGAATGATTTAAAAAAGTTTGCTTTTGCGCGACCTTCATGCTGTTAGTACATGAAAAAAATATATCAAGCAAATATGTAAAGTAACTAGGTAATTAGGTAAATCTTATATTGTAGCGTGACGAATATCGAAAATAAACAAGTACATTGGTAAGCAAGGTGGCAAGACACATATTTATTTAAGTCATTTTAGGTACACTGTTAGATCTACAAGCGGGTTGATGCGCGATTTTTAACTAGGCCGAAAGCCTGTTGGTCTTGCTTTAGCAATCTTAAGTTACTTCTATGCTTGCCATGAAAATGTGTCAGCGTTTCATCAAAATCATCTTACCGACTAACTAGTAACTAGCTGCATTTGTATGCAAGTCATACAAAATACAAAGTATAGTCAGATATAGACAGTTAAAACTAAGCAGCCTACCTTCTCGGGTCATTAGTGATGTGTATCTTCAATGAAACGCTCTTGTAGTTCATGGCCACGGCGCCGAACATCATCTCACCGAGTAAGCTCGCGTCGGCCGCCTGCCCCTTGTACTGTGGACAAAATACGTACAACCTTCAAACAGGATTTCAGAATAAGTACAATACGGCCGATGTATCTTGGCGAGTCTGAACTTCGCGCAGAAGGTTGCGCATTAGCTGTTTCTAAGTGTTTTCGTATTTATTTTATTTGTATTAATTGGTCAACTGTATTAGGGACATTTTATTAGTACATTGGTATATAAAAATAATAAATAAATAGTTTTCTTCACGAGTTGTACATGCGCTAAAGTTCGCAGAGCCTATGTTCAGACCCGTCAAGATATAGCGGCCGTAGTGTAGGTCATTGGGTTTCCTTGCTATTCACTAAAAGGCTATTTAGCCGAAGTAGTAAGAAAATATACCAATCAGTACTGTTGGCGTGAACCGTATATTTTATAAAACCAAATTAAGTACAATATCTACTCAATCTAGAAAGGATGTGAAAAACGTGGAGTTCATTTGTTTAATTTACATAAAATAAACATTATTAACTGTTATCCCAACATAAAGTTAAGGCTGTAGACAGACGTTTGTGCCTGCTGCAGTCGGTACCAGCAAATATGAACGTGAGTTCTATAAAATATTGTAGGATATCGTTTGGGCTGGTAGCGACTTCAAAATTAAGAAGATTGAGTAGAGACATAGCCAAATTTAAAAGGAGAATAGGCAAGCCGACTGATTTTTTTTTTATTGCATAAATGAATAGTACTCTTAAATATGAGTAACTTCTCAGAAGAAACCGTATATCAAAAGTCAATATTTTCAAAGGTACAGCGATTTGTATACAAAATTTCGCGAGTCTTTATACCAAAAAAATTTTTTTTTTTGCGAAATTTGTAAACAAAACCTACATCATTAGTTTACTCACATCATATACAAAAACATTCATTATGGTAAGTATGAACTTAAACGCACAAATATCGGAGATATTTACAAATATATTCCTGCGGCCGTATACTTTATACCTACATAGTACACTTTAATCCAATAGTGACGTCATTTGTGTGGCGATTTTAGTATGGAGCGTTTTTAGGAGGCTCGCGAAATTTTGTATAAAAATCGCTGTACCTTTGAAAATATTGACTTTTGATATACGGTTTCTTCTGAGAAGTTACTCATATTTAAGAGTACTATTCATTTATGCAATAAAAAAAATTGTCCGATTGCCTATTATTTAGAAAATAAGTTTTATTTCATACTTTTTTGTGTATTTTTACTTTGGTAGGCGGTTTAATTTTTAATTTAAAAATAATAATTCAAATATAGACTGGTCTTTCATTTGCTTCAAATGTGGTTTTGTACATTCTGAGACCTATCGAGACTATTGAGTCTGACCTTTTGCGACACACGTTTTGTACAAAGCGCAAACGTCGCCAGACCCAGTCATTGTTTTCACCGTGAAAGCTAAAAGAAAGTTACGAAAAGAGGTAAAAACTGTTAGAGCTATGCTAGCATCGTTTATCCACTAGGTCTTAGGGCTAGGTGACTAGGATATCTGATTTACTACTCATTTACTCAAATACTACCAGGATCCTAACTCTAAGACCGACCACTTTCTTCCCCACTAATAGGGCTCATGTTTGCTCAGGTCTCTCCTCAATGTGAGATTAGACTGTAGTCGAAGACCAAGTTGCAGAAGACTATTAGGGGAAGCTAAAGAGCCCCGGGATTGAAATCTCGAGTCTTGATGCTAAACATACATACATACATACATATAATTGTTGCATAATGATGTAACATTATTAAAAAGATAAGCTGTCATTCATAGGTGTCACTTTGATGCCTATGATAGAATATTCAGTTAGCCATAAGGCTATGTATAGCTTAGACGTGTGTATGTCTATTTGGCCTCCTTAACATATTATATGTATGATAAGATATATTATATGGATGTTATATGTAGAACATATGTAATAAAGAAGAATATTCAATCATTGTATCATTGAATATCTCCACCGTGAGTTTATGATAAATGCTGCTGAGTCAACAGATCCAACTTACAACAATAATCACGCCTTTTTCCCGTAGGGGTAGGCAGAGTCGCAGAGACCGCCTCTTTCCCGTAGGGGTAGGCAGAGACCACTTCTTTCCACTTGCTACGATCCTTACATACTTGTTTCGCTTCGTCCACTATCATTCTTACCATCCATTCCTCCTCTTACATTCAACGTAGCGAAGCGGCTCTCCATGGGCCACTTTTCGCCTCCGCAAGAAACGAGACGTGATGGGTGGCGAACCACATCGCCGCCATTTTGGATAATTATTATTTTTATGATTATCCATTGCGTTCCCACGTATTGGTGGAGAGGGTAGGAATAGGGAAAGGGAAGGATAGGTGGTGTGGAAAGGAAGATTGGTAAGTTAGAGTGGGAAATAGGAAATATAGGATATTACCGCCCAGGAGGGTAAGGGATAGGACAGTAATAGCTAGGGAAGCCGGGGTCGCATACCCGTATACTATACCACAACTACCGGACAGGTAAGTTGGGATGAGTATCCCATAACATAATTTGATGCTTGACGCTAAAAGGGTACTAAATACGCCTCAACCGAGATCAGAGGGGCAATTCTGCTAAATAAAACCTGCATTAATACAATTACAACCAAATCCGTTCATGGTAACATGTCGCTAGTCGCTATAATTACGTCTACTTTAAATACGACACTTGAGGTTCAGATACTGATTTTGCACATTGCCCATTTTGTTTGTCTGTGTGTTACAATTTAAATAGTTTCCTGCTTGTGGGTTGCTTGGAAGAAATTGCTGCATAGCAATAAAGCCGCCCTTTGTGTTTGTACTAAGTTAAGTTATTTGTAATTTTAAGTTTATTTATTGTATGTAAGTATAAACACAATAAAGAATATTCATTCATTCATTCATTCATTCATACTTTGGATTTAGGCATTTCTACACGAAATCTGTAGGATGACAGAATAGCTGTAGGAGAGTAAAAAGCAGAGGCTGTGGATTACTTGGTGAAGCCAAACAGGATCATACAGTAGAGATTCGCAAATTCTTGTTTATTCTGATAAGAATGAATCCTAAACTTTGTTATGAGCATAAGACATGAGACAGTGGGCTCGTAGACTTGATAGGTGCTGATATGCAAAGAGAATATAATCACTACTGATATGTTGCCTAAAAAGTACATAATATGACAAGCGTCATTAGTGAATTTGACATTTGTATGCATGATTCGCCTTCTTAACGCGAATGTACTATAGAATATAGATTAATAAATACACTTGTAGGCACTAATTTCTAAGCGGATACACCCTACCAAAGACAATCTAATCATTCAGTTGTGACAAGTCACAACCAACTGCAATACCAATTAGGTCCAATGGTCCCGAGCAAACATACACTTATGGTATCGTTATAAACGCAAAAAAAAACTGCAGCTATTTATAGAATACATATCGTGCGAATAAAGACATGAATTGTCGCGTGACATCTCGATTGTGGAGTATATTAATAACCTGTGACAGTTACGTCGGCACAATGTTGCCACATCAATATCTTGGCAAATATGGCGTGATATGGTGCTATCATATATAAATATTATACAAAATGGGCGTGTAGTGTGACGTCTTAAATTAATTTAAATTATATTAGGAACAAAATGGAACCCAATTTGTCAAGTAGACAAAGACATTATATAAAGACCTATTATTGATACTTAGTAACATAATGTTATAAATTTCAATTATATAGCTTTAAATTATATATAAGTTATAAAATCCTTTGTAAAATTTTTATGTTAATTATGGAGGAGGAATATGAAATATATGAAGGAGGTGATCTGCACTAATAATTTTTTGTAAGTTACTGATTATAAATACACTAGCTTTTCCCCGCGACTTCGTCCGCGTGGAATAGTTACTTTGGGATATCGCTAAAATTTACCCGCGACTTCATTTACGTAGAAGAAGCGCTTCCACCTCACGACTGCCCGCCCGCTCCGCGCGCCTTACTATAGCGCGCATGATTATTTTATTACTGCGATATCTTCTAAAATACTCATTGAAATCAAATGATGTAAACGGCAAATTTCTTCTAGATTAAATGCTTGTAATGAATAACGTATTTACTTGGATAAGGATTAATATAATCTTTATGAAAACACCTTCACAAATAATGCTTACTTTTAGAACAAATTTGGTAAGTATAAAAAGGTTATAGTGAGCCAACCTTAAAAGATAGACATATACTGTCGCCAGTGTGACCATATTTAAATTACAGATCCCGCCTTACTTTGTTAAAAAAGCTGCCAAATCCTGCCAAAGCCTGTAGTAAAAAATGCCTAAATACTGCCAACTTTATTTACTGTTGTTTTAAAGTATGAAAAGTAAAAATACACATATATATTGATTTTTTTTTATTAAAATAAACATTCGCATCGTATTCTTCCATTTCTTCATCGTTATACATAGATTTGTTCATGCGATTCAAGATTTCTTTTGTAGGTTTGAAAGCAATGCAATCACCATGCTTACCAATGCCTTCCTTAACATGCAACATAGATGCAAAATGTTTGTTTATAAAACAGTTCCGAGTTTTTGTCTTTATTAAATTAGTATAATGCCACCACCAATAATAACTATCACCCACGATACCACACAAGATGTTGTCAACAAAGTGAATATAATCACTACGTTTTCAATGAAACTATGATAAGACTCAGAATCTAAGCATCAAGCAACTATGACTCATAATATCGACCACAAACCCAAGATTATATACACACAGAATACAGAAAAAATAATTGATAGTACACGAACATAACAAGAAGTACAGGGAAATCCCCCGTAAAGTATCCAGGATTGCCATTGTCGGAAATTTGAGATGCAATAATAATATTTATTTTTCATACCTCAATTCTGCCAAAACCTGCCAAGTTTTTAAAACGTCAACCGATCATGCCATAGGCCAAAATAAGACGCCAATCCTGCCAAAATGGCAGGAACCTGCCACATATGGTCACACTGACTGTCGCGGACTTTTTTTTAGAACTTTTAAAGGGGAACAATTCTGCCATACATCATTTTAGCGAAACTTTAACCGTTTCCGCAGCGTACGTAGCGAAAGCTCTCAAAAGGAAAAAAAGACCCCCGATTTTGTAACATTCTTGATTGGTACTCCGCTCGTATTGAGTTTAGCATGATGCTATATAGCCTAAAGCCTTCCTCGATAAGTGGACTATCCAACACAAAAAGAATTTTTCAATTCGTACCAGTAGTTCCTGAGATTAGCGCGTTCAAACAAACAAACAAACAAACAAACTCTTCAGCTTTATAATATTAGTATAGATTAAATTAATAACAATAACCTTACACATACTACCTTAGATTAAAAACTCACACTACCATGGATTTTAACAATTTTGATATTTGTGTTTCCAAAAAAATATTCGAAGAAGGTCTAGTTTATTTTTTTTATTATTTTAGCCTATCTAGGTCAGGTAATACTTGTTCATAGTGATACTTAATAGAAAAGTAGGACATTAACAAATGAAAAAATTTTTAAATACCTAAGTAGTTGATTTCTATCAGTTAAAATAAACACAGACTATAAAAAAAACTTTGAATACAAAATATAACAAAACCTCTCTGAACTAGTAACTTTGTATTCCTAATATAGAATAATTAAGTACTACTGATTAATGTTTATGTGACTACCATTACACACACTACTATTGTTTTGTAGAGTGTAGAGAATAGCAACAACATTGTTAAATGAAATATGTAGTTAATGGATTAGCAGTTACAATAAAACACATTGTAAACTTTGAGTAACAACGACTTCTAGATTTATTTACTCCTTTAATTAGTATGCAAATATTTTGTGCTAAAAATTGTAATATTTACATACAAATTAATTTTAAACATCATCTTTGGTTGATTCTTATCTCTGCACATCTATTTTTTATTTAAAATGCATATTATTATAGGCAGTACATGCATTTTAATTCTACTTTCTACTAATATTATAAAGAGAAAAAAGTTTGTTTGTTTGTTTGCATAGGCATTGAATAGGCTCCTAAACTACTGGACCAACTTTGATTAAATTTGACACAGATATAGAGTAGACTATAGGGAAGGGCATAGGCTACTTTTTATCGCGGAATATTGTATGGTTTCCGCGAGACTAACTTTTGCTCGTATGAAGTAGCGGGCAACATCTAGTATTGTATAAAAATAAAAGTAAGTTGTTGCCTGTTGGTTTGTTAGTCCGAAACACTTTCATATATATAAGAGAATTTGAAGGAGAGTTTGAAGAATTGTACCACAGATAGTCAAGATTTCATTGTACACAAAGTTTTTAATAAGAAATTGTTTATTTTCTTTATTTACTTCGGACATAATGATACTAATATTTTATGAATTTTATTATATTTGTCAATCTTGTATGGACCTTAGCTATTTGTTAAAGTTAAATTTAATGTGTCCTTGACCTCTTATAACATTATATTAATCATCCACACAATCAGTATACTTACAATATATTTATGTCCATTTGACACCTCCAAAATGCATGGAACTTTGTTTGCATATTTAAAGTTTGGTTTGTCATTTTTCTCCGCTGGAAGTCTATCTATCGTAGATGAGTCAAATAAAACTTTTCTTCCTCTAATATCACACTCTTTGTACAAAAGCAATCGCACTTGCTGTAGAGCTATCTCACAACACCTGTTGACAACAACATCCTCATGTAAAATCAACACAACCATAGTAAACAACACTTGCTACATGTAAACATTTACACTGCATCACGGTGTCCCTAATAAGTATTGTATTGAGACAGGTTTGCACTGCTTTGGACCACATTTAATAGAACTATTCAATAACAAATTGTGGTAACTTCTAGAATGAATTGAATAAATCAAAACTTTATCACAGATAAAATATCAATAAACTTATGTTTACCTAAATTTCATTTTATTTCATACTTGGTTTTTAAATGCTCACAGCTGTTTCTAATCTCTCAATTAGGTTCAGCACTTTTATCAGACTAGAGACCTAACGAAAAATTATTGCATAAAAATACACAGACGAATACGATTTCTCCTTAAATGCACTTCGAGGACCGCCGCGACCGACATTCGGCCGACTGTATTGGAATGTGCGAATTTACTGGCCAGTGGAGCGAGTAAACAATAAGTAAACAGTGAGAACCCGCCGCCCCACCGCCGGCCGTCGCCGTGACGTGTCGAGCACTCACCCACGCGCCCTCCCCACGGCTCGCGCTTATCACATGTTTAGTGTCAGTGACTAGTGAGCCTTCCCTCTCTCGACCTACTTGATGATCATTATGTTAAAGTCATTTTTGTGTCGTTGCAATAGAACGTACGCGAGCTGTTGTTGCATGAAAGGACGTCATCGAAGAATCCGTTCAAATCGCCGGAATACGAGGATTATCAGGTTGATTCATCGCTCATCAGTAAAACTTGAATGGGATATCAGCTGTATCGTGACGTACCTGCCTCTATTCCGCGGTTCCCAATAGTAAATGTCTATTTTTCTTATAGTTGATATCACTTTGTCTATCAGTGCCATTATATTATGCGCATAATTTCATGGCATTTTCAGTGTCTGATTCATCGGACATTTTAATTGCATTTATATAAAAACTGAATAAATAAAAACAAAGTAGAATAGGTACTACATTGCATTCTTCTTCTTCTAAAAACACTTGAAAGTTCGTAATCTGACAAGTCACGTGCAAAAGTCATATGATTACGCACAGACAAAAAAAAATTTGCAATGCATTTTGCATTTAGGTCAAGGTCGTGATTACCATAGAAAATATTATAAAATTGAGTTTATCCTACGATAAAAATTTAATTAATCTAATAAGAATGACGTCGAAAGTTCTGAATAGTATTCGTATAGTGCAGTATATTAACAGAGCTACGGTATAAAGAAGGGATCAAAGCCGGTCCACACGGCGCGCCGTGTGGACCGGCTTTGATCCCTTCTTTGCGTCGACGCAGCGCAAACATGTTAACGCAATGCCGGCCACACGGGTACTGCGTTAACGTAAATAACGCAGCGGTGTTGCGATGTAAAGCATGTGCCACACGGTTTGAAACAACGGTTTGAAACTGAGGTTTCAAACCGTGTAGATAGTTGTTTGAAGCCAAATTTCGTTTGACCTTTAAACGCCCTTGGCAGCAAGGCTTGCGTTTGAAACCACTGCTAGAAGCGTTGGTTTGAAACTTGTTTGAAGCCGTGTAGCCGCTTGTTTGAAACCTCGCGAACGACAGTCACGTTGCAGCGGCGAGCGTAGGCAGACGCACGCGCGACTACGACATTCTCAGTACCTACGGCACGAGAAAAAAAGATCGAGAAGTTATTACAGAGCTTCTCGAGTTCTATAGAGACTTGCCCTGCCTTTGGGACTTGACATGCGAGTCGTACAAAGACGACTCAGAAAAAAAATTATTTCTTTTTTTCTTCAATTGCACACAAAAGAGCAACCACACACCCCAACTCTTTGTTCTTTAGATACAGAGTTGTGACTTATTTGAAATACTTGTATTTAAAATGCAAATACAAAATACGTATTTTATATTTGAATACCTTTTTTAAATATTACTTTGTATTTTATTTGAAATAATTTTTGAATTAATGCATTTTGTATTTGTAAAATATAAAATACCTACTTTTTTACTGCTATGTTTCGATTTTCGAAATAATTCGCATCCGTGATTCAGCAAATGGCCACTAAAGGCGCTACAACTAGGTATGTCTATGTGCAAAATGACAGAATATGAAGCAAAACGAACGTTATTATTTACGTATTACGTTTTCTGTTTTACGCCGTTATAAGTTTTTTTTTTTTTTTTTTATGAAATAAGGGGGCAAACGAGCAAACGGGTCACCTGATGGAAAGCAACTTCCGTCGCCCATGGACACTCGCAGCATCAGAAGAGCTGCAAGTGCGTTGCCGGCCTTTTAAGAGGGAACAGGGTAATAGGGGAGGGTAGGAAAGGGAATAGGGTAGGGATTGGGCCTCCGGTAAACTCACTCACTCGGCGAAACACAGCGCAAACGCTGTTTCACGCCGGTTTTCTGTGAGCCCGTGGTATTTCTCCGGTCGAGCCGGCCCATTCGTGCCGAAGCATGGCTCTACCACGTAAGTTTGTTATCAAAAACATTAACAGGGTAAAAAAGCAAAAAGTGAGTCTTAGGCTACGTTCCCACGAGCGTTTTTTTGAGGTCGCGAGTCGCGATCGAAAAAACTTCAACGTAAATTGAACTCTGCGCTAAAGTTATAGAGCTGAAAATCAGTGTCAAATGTTAGATTTACAGCTTTGTACGATTTGTAGCTCTATTGTCTTGGCGCAGAGTTCTATTTACGGTCCAGTTTTTTTCTGTCGTGACCACATAAAACGCTCGTGGGAACGTAGCCTCTGCCTAACTATAATTAAGTTCAAACTTCAACGAGTCAGACTCCTCAACTGATGGCAACAGCAGCACCTGCATTGATTTGGAGACCCTCCAATATTTAAGAGAAGAGTAGGAGTAAGAGTAGGTGTAGGTGTAGGAGTAGGTGTAGTGATTTATTTATTCGTTCATATTTAAGACAGAACAACGTCTGTCGGGGTCAGCTAGTCTTTAATAAATAAAGAACATTACCTACTTTATTCTATAAGAAAGTATTTTATTTGAATAAAGTATTTTAAAAATACGTATTTTGTATTTAGTATTTAAATACAAAAAGCACAAGTATTTTGCATTTGAAATAGTAAATTAGAAAAGTATTTGCATTTTGTATTTAAATACTTTTGAAAAACTATTTTGTACATCTCTGTTTAGATAGGTAAGGCGCCATGACGTCGTTGTAGTGAATATACGGTGCGAGCGTAGAGACGTCCGACTCACGCAACGTTCTATAAACACTGAGGTTTCAAACAAGTTTTAAACCGTGTAGCCGGCGAAGCGCAAATCTGTATTTTTCGTTTCAAACCGCCGTTTCAAACCGTGTGGCACATACTTAAACGTAACGTGGTTACCCCTCCCGCTTCGTCTCGGTGGATGCTGTCCGTTGTTCGTGCGTCATCACAGAGTCACAGGCCACAGTGTTGCGTCGACGCAGCGCACCGTGTGAACGGTACAGTTTTTAGTATGTAAAACGACGGAGCGACAGCGCTGCGTCGACGCAACGCTGACGCAACGCGCCGTGTGGACCAGCTCTCAGGTATTTAAATAACAAGACGTAATATCTGCTCCACACATAAACTGGGGAAGACAAAATTGTCATTGTTTTTTCTCTCCCACACGCCAAACTGTCGATGGATAGGTTTGTGTTAACGTCCTTTCAAGTTACAGCTTAAGCCTCACTATTTGCGGATAATTTAATAAAAAAATTGCTGTCAAATGTGACAATGTCAGATTGTATGTCATTTTTCAAAAAAAAAATCAAAATTTAAAATTCATAATTTTCTCAAATCTCATACTAGATTTACACTCTCGCGCGAGTGGCGAGGCGAGGCCTGAAGTGAGTCGCGAGGCGAGTGTGTAAACGCAGTTCGCATCGAGGCGAACTACGTTTACACACTCGCCTCGCGACTCACTTTGGGCCTCGCCTCGCCACTCGCGCGAGAGTGTAAATCACTTATAAAAGTTCGATCTTTTTGCACTGTGCAGATTTATCAAGGGATACTCTAGGGTTTATCATGTTTTTTGCCATATTTTGATACAAAAGTTAGTAAAAAGTTAATTAATTAAAGAAGAATAATTATAGAGATTACTTATTGTATATGACGAAATGATTTAAAAAACATATAAATGTATATATTCATAAATTAAAATTGATACGTACACTATTTTGTACAGAAAATGAGTAATCGAAGAGTGCTTTTAGAGAAAGTACTCAAATACGTGCCTATTTTATTACCGAGTCTTAGTGAAATATCTGGCTTAGACATTAGTTGTGAGTCTATAATTCTAAAGTATTTGTCGGACACAAATTTAATAGACTCCTCTGGAGTTATTCAAATCCAAGCTGTTATAGATTATATGCATGAACAAATTAATATTGGTAACTGGAAAGAGGTACCGTTGTACAAAAGGAAAACTCTAACAATCGCAACATATTTAAGGTTGTTATCACATGTTAAATTAGCTACTGATGTGGGTGAAGAAATGCTAAAAGAATATTTTAAAATTATAGACTTTGGGCTGTTATTTGGAGCTCCACTAGATAAACAACCTATGCTACTTCAAGATTGTTCTGCTTGTGCAATGTCACTTTATAATAGCAAAACAATTGATACTCCCATAAACGTGGTTGAAAAAACAGAACTGGAATATGATATTGAAAAACATAATTACATAAGTTTAGATGTTATTAACTGCCCAAGTATGGAGTCCTTTTATAGAGACTACATCTTACAAGACAAACCAGTGGTATTAGACAAATGCATGGACCACTGGCCAGCGTTAGAAAAGTGGAAAGACCCTAATTATTTCATAAAAATTGCTGGACCTAGAACTGTTCCTATAGAAATAGGCAAACAGTATACTGATTCTAATTGGACACAAAAATTGGTTACTTTAGAGGAGTTTATAAATACTTACATTTATGAGAAAAGTGGCATTGCTTACTTGGCACAGTATCAACTTTTTCATCATATTCCAGAACTAAAAGAAGATATAATTGAACCTGAATATTGTTGTTTCTCCGATACAAATGAACCAGTTGATGTCATGGCTTGGTTTGGACCTAAGGGCACTGTATCACCTTTACATCATGATCCAAAGAAAAATTTACTATCCCAAGTTGTGGGCCAAAAACTAATATTTCTAATGTCACCAGGAGATTCAAAACATTTATACCCACATGAAAGTGATTTATTACATAACACATCAAAAGTGGATCCAAGAAATCCAGATTTTGATGCATATCCTGAATTTAAAAATGCTAAGACATATTATTGTACTCTAAAAGAAGGCCAAATGTTGTATATTCCACCAAAATGGTGGCATTTTGTTGAGTCTTTGTCAGTTAGCTTCTCTGTAAGTTTCTGGTGGAGTTGATTGTTCCTTTATATAACTCCCCACACTGATTTCGGTGACGGTGGCCGGTTTCATTGAAACCCAGCCAGTTGGTTACGCAGGAGTATTTTTAAAGTGTCCAAGTGTGTGCGCAGTACACAAGAGCACTCTTCCTTTACTGCCACAACCAAGTGGGATGGATAACCGCCATGACTGGCGAGAGATCAGGTGCAGGTCCTTTTTTTACATGTCCATCCAACACATGGACCATCTTTCTTGTCAGACAATCAGGTGATCAGCCTGCATTGTCCTAACTAAACTTGGAAACATCATTTTTTGTTGTTCCAATGCAGGAATCGAACCCTCAACCCACAACCACTGAGGCTGTTCCTTTATGTGATGTTAAAATAAAGATGGCATGGTCCACAAATCTCACGACACCCGTGTAAAAATTTACAAAACTACTTTAATCTGTATGTCTATCAGAAGAATATAATATTTTTTATATATTTGGTATATCTGTTTTTAAAATCTCTCAAGTACCTACTAGAGAGGGATCCTCTTTTAAATACTAGTAGTCACCAGTACTGGCCATACAAAGAAATAAATACCATTATTTTTATAAAACTGTATCCTATACAATTAAATAGAAGCAATGTGGCATTATAATAAAAGTTCAACAAAAAAAAACTCTTTCAATAATCCTAATTCTTTTGTAATTTGGTATCTTGTTCCCAAAAAAAATTGTCTTGTCAAGCACCAATTATTCGTATTTCATTAATTAGTAACAATAAATTAGTTAATTATCTAGAAATTAGGCTCCAGTGGCGCGTTTACTCAGAAAGAGTAGAACAAATGAAAGAAAATATTCAAATACATTTTTAATTTTTTACAGTAAAAAAAACTAGAGATATTTTTAGGAAGTAGGTACACATACTTAGGTACATTCTGAAAATTTATCTAGATTTTTTTTCGAAATTGTTCTACTTTTGATGCGAAAAATGAAAAAATACGCCATGGCTATTGTAAAATCCGAAAATCTTTGAACAAAAGTCGAAATTTTAATTTTTTGATGTGGTATCGTGAGAAAATGGTGGGTAATAAAAAAAGCTGCCATCAAATTTGGTTTCAGCAACCAAAAAGATTAAAGACATAAGATTTAGGTGAATACGATAAAAAGTTCAAAACATTTTTTGTTTATTTGTATTCATTGTTCAGTGCTTTTCCAATCAACATTCTCCTGACTTCCGAAGTGCCAGCTCCGATTTCGTACAGTTTAGCATCTCTGAGTATTCTTCCAGTTGGGTAATCGTTTATATAGCCGTTACCACCTGCAAATGAAATTCCAAATTACAGTAACATAAGCAATAGTTTCAAACATTTGCGACCGTGGTTTACCCAATGTTACATAGAGTAATTTTCTACTAGCCCTAGCCTGTATAATAGGTAGGGATTCGGACGAAGGTTTTAAGAAGTTAGGTAAGTAGTAAGTGAAGCCGAAGGCTGGTTCTCCTTCATAAGGAAGCCATTGCCTTTTGCAATAGGTAGGGATTTGGATGAAGGTTTTAAGAAGTTAAGTGGTAAGTGAAGCCGAAGTCTGGTTCTCCTTCGTAAGGAAGCCCTAGCCTGTATAATAGGGAGAGATTTGGACGAGGGTCTTTAAAAGTTAAATAGGTATATAATAGTGAAGGCATTTGGATAAGGGTCAACAGTTAAGTGGTAAGCGAAGCCGATAGGAATGGAGGTACAGGAACCCCACGCCACTGCTAGCTTATTCTTCCATGAATAAAGATTACTAATTCTTACCTAAGATCTGTATAGCATCCAGCGCCACCTGTGTGGCCTTCTCAGCGCAGTAGAGTATGACGCCCGCGCAGTCCTTACTGTTGACATGGCCCTCGTCGGAGGCTCGCGCCACACTATACAGGTACGAGCGGCACGCGCTTAGAGTTGAGTACATGTCCGCCATCTTACCCTGAAAAATAAAAATACGATAACTTTTAGTTACTTAAATTTCAAATTTATTTGGTTTTAATACTAATATTATAAATGGGAAAAAGTGTGTATGTCTGTCCGTCTTTCACGCCAAAACTACTGAACCGATTTAAATGAAATTTGGTACACGGATAGTCTAGAGCCAGAGAAAGGACATAAGCTACTTCTTATCGCGGGGAAATGTACGGTTCCTATGGGATACTTTATTTACAGTATCACATAAAAACTACTAAACCAATTATCATGAAATTTGGCTAAGATATAAAGTAGACCACGAGAAAGGACATAGGCTACTTTTTGTCGCGGGAAATATACGGTTCTCGTGAGTTACTGTACTTACGCGGGCGGAGCCGCGGGCATTAGCTAGTATTTTATAAACCGCGGTCGTTGGGAGTTAAGAATAAATAGATAGATGCTTACCTGCAATAACTGAAATTCGCCAATCCTCTTCCCAAACTGTTTCCTCGTGTGTGCGTACCCGAAGGCGTTGTCTATGGCAGCTTGCATCAGCCCGACTGGGCCGGCCGCTAGCACCAGTCTTTCGAGGTCCAGACCAGACATCAGCACGTAGACGCCTTTGTTCACCTCACCTAGAATATTTGATGCTGGTACCTGAAATGTAATGTACTTTTATGACAGTAGAAACACTAAACAGTATTTAGAATATTGAAATAGGTATCTACAATTTTTTCGAATGGTTTTTTTTTTGGTTAAAATAAAATGGCACACCACAAAACCCAAAAAAACACAAAATAACACATTTCATTGAAACCAGGCCAATTACACAGGAGAAATTTTATAGTGCCCAAGTGTGTGCGCAGTACACAAGAGCACTCACTCTCTTCCTTTACCCTCATAACCCAATGGAACGGACAAGCGACACGACTGGCGAGAGATCAGGCGCAGGGCCGACTTTTTACATGCTCATCCGACGCATGGATCATCTTTCTTGTCAGACAATCAGGTGATCAGCCTGCATTGTCCTAATCAAACTTGAAACAACATTATTTTGTTGTTCCAACCGAACTCGCGACCTCCGAGTCAAGAGCCAAGCTCTAACCACTAGACCACGGAGGCTGTTAATTGGTTACAATATAAATAAGTAGGTAACTAGTAACATTTTGCCTTTTGAGCAGGATTTTCATGATCTCGCAAAATCAAATTAGAGGTGATCACAATACAATAATACCTATGAACTTTTTAAAAGTTTTTTTTAAACTTTAACACTACTGGGAATATAATATTATTATTTTGTTTGAAGTTGCTAAAAATTTGTCTCGTACGCTTTGCATTCTGCCATGGAATATTAACGGTAACTACTCTATTTACCTTACAATCTTCGAAGACAAGTTCGCCTGTGTTAGACCCTCTCATGCCGAGTTTCTCTAACTTTTGTGCAGTGGAGAAACCCGGAAAACCTTTTTCTATTAAGAACGCTGTAATTCCATGTTGCGGTTTACACGTGGAGTCGGTTCTTGCATACACCTGAAAATATCAGAACACATGACCTTTAGCACTAGTGTATACCGGATTATATATTAGAATAGTTGAGGAGCTATAGTAGTCATAATTAAACAGTAAATATTTTTGTGTATACTAAGGCCTCTCGCCCACGGCGACTTTTTGTTGTGATGCTGTCGCGCGTTTTGTAAACGATCGACAGCATCACTAACGCGTGTTAGTCGCATTTGCAACGCGCTACAGAAGTAATGCCAACGAGCTACTAACGCGCTACAGCATTGGGACTGTATCGATGTAAACGCGCGACCTCAACGGAGTCCATCTCGCATCTGTGACGATTGCAGGCATTTTTGTGCCGTTATTGCGGCAGAAGCGCGACATTATCGCGTTTGCATCGTGTTCATGTGGACGAGGGAAAGTAGCTACCGAATGCGCTATTGCATCGCTACAAAAAGTTGCCTATTTCAACTCTATAGTGATAGCGGCAGGTAGAGACGAAGTACGGAAGTAGATACATAAAACATTGAACTAAGTTTGGCGTCTAATCCCCTTGGTCTAAGATACGAACTAAGGTCGACCTTCACTGATGTGTTAACCAGATGAAAGTGATATTTTATCAAATAAAATAAGTTTCTGAACATAATTTAATTAGGCAACCCCTTAAAAAATGGTCAAGACTATAATTAATTCAAAGTATTTTTTTTTAGTAAATACAACGTGTGACATATAAGGTATATCCATCCGAAACCCAGTGAACCCATGAAACTGAACAACTTTCTCCGAGGAACACAGGTCGAAATATGAAAAAAAAATTTTGGTTCTCCCATACTAATTTGATTAGCTGACCATGCGGTTTTAAATATGGGAGGTCCAAATTTTTTTTTCATATTTCGACCTATGTTCCTTGGGAAAAGTTGTTCAGTTTCATGGGTTCACTAGGTTTCGGATGGATATACCTTATATTATGTCACACGTTATATTTACTTTTAAAAAAATTTGACTTTGAATTAATTATAGTCTTGACCATTTTTTAAGGGGTTGCCTAATTTCTGAACAAGAAACTTATTTTATTTGATAAAATATCACTTTCATCTGGTTAACACATCAGTGAAGGTCGACCTTAGTTCGTATCCTCTACTACCTAGCATAATTATTAGCCGCAATAAATGCACGAGTCCAGAAGGTGTAAAAACTGACTACACTTCAAGGACTGTGCCACACTTTGATACCCATTCTCCATTTATGCCCGGTTATATAGCGCTATTGAATAGATAAACTGCCGACAAAAAACTTCAGAAACCGGGCATAATCTCATTTCTTAACCTTTTCAGTCCACAGACCCCTAGAAAATCAAGCACAGTTTCAAGGACCCCCTTAATAATAAGAAACATCAAACATTTTCGGACCATTTATTTCACTTTACTCATTCTTCACTTCAGTCAGTCAGTTGGTCTTGGACACGATCCGTTGGTGCACGTTCGCTGTACTAAACTAAATTACCGTAGCGATTACGAGACTTGGTGCAATTTACCCGGGTCATTATTACGAATCTATTAACACCTACTTTATTAACTTTTAATCAGTAGTTTAGGCGTACGGTGGAACAAACATGCATACATAATATAGGTATAGACAGCCAAAATCATTACCCTTCCTTTTGGCTTCGCCGTAGTCGGGGTAAAAATGAAACTTACCACTAAAACATCAGCGTCTGGGCCGTTAGTGATCCAGAACTTGCTGCCATTCAGCACGTAGTAGTCGCCTTTCTTCTCGGCCCGCAGCTTCATGGAGACGACGTCGCTGCCCGAACCCGGTTCAGACATCGCTAAGGCGCCCATGTGCTCGCCTGTACATAACTGAAATAAAAGTTGTATTAATAATAATATTTAATATCTATGGACGCTTCACACCACGTCAATCTGGTGACTGGTCCCGTGGTAAGTTCTTGAAGAACTTGTGCTACGATTACCAGACAACGGAAATATATTAATTAGGTACCTACCTATATACTTTTATAAGTACTACACTTTAGTGATGTAACGAATGTCTCTTTTTTAGCATTCGCGAATGCGAATGCGAATGCGAATATTCAGTTTTTTTAATATTTGGCGCAAATTTGTCGCGCAGTCGCGTTCGGACAAGGTTCGTTATGGGTTCGTTACGTTCGTATCTTCCGAGTATTGCCGAGTTCATACGAACTCATCTATGATCTAAAATCTAAATAAAGCGTCATTCATTCCGCTCCGCTCACTCAAACTTAAACTAATTTTTTTTATTTCCATGTAGGTTATGATATAACGCTTAAAGAATTGTCCTAAATGATGCCTACCACCGGTTCGGAAACTAGCCTGGCAAGAAGAACCGGCGTAAGAAACTCGCACATTTGCTTTTGTTTTCTGATATTCATATTCGCAAAACATTCGCAAAAATTTTGCGAATGCGAATGCGAATGCGAATATACAAAAATATGCGAATATTCGCGAATGCGAATGCGAATGCGAATATTCGTTACATCACTACTACACTTATATTTAAGATTTTTATTATGTAAGGTTTAATAAAATCAATTACGGGATATGAACCCGCGACTTCCGGCTGGAGCGCCAACGCGCTTACCACTGAACCACAGAGGACGTATTCTCCAGAAACTGCAGCAAGATGTAGTCTGGCTTAAAAACGTAGGTGCTGGATTTGCAGCTAATTTTTAAATATTTATAAGACCAATAAATTGAATGATTGAATATAAAATTGGCCAAGTGCAAGTCGGAAACGCGCGCGGAGGGTCCCGTACCAAAACGAACGGCCAAACGAACGTAATTTTTTTTTCAGTTGTGTGTTGCGTATTGTCGGTCGCCTCAGTTTTTTTCCACACTAAAGTACAACTCATATTTCGCCGTACATCGCCGTGTGAATCAAATAGGACTTTTCTATGAAACTGAATGTAGCCGAATTTCTGCCGACTGTATATCAGCAACTCACAAAATAAGGTCGTTTGTCTAAAATCTTATATCAAAAGTTTACACTTTAAAGAACGTTCATAAGTAATCAGTGGTGAAGGCTGGTTCTCCTTCATAGGGAAACCCAAGCATGTATAACAGGTAGGGATTCAAAAGGTAAGTGGTAAGTGAAGCCGATAGGAATGAACTTATAGGATATACACCACGGTAAGAAATGAAACATCAAATTTATATTTACTTACTTTCGGTAGGTATTTACTCTTCTGTTCATGAGTACCATTTCTGTTGATCTGGTTGACGCACAAGTTGGAGTGTGCTCCGTACGACAGGGCGATAGATCCGCAGGCCCTAGATATCTCCTCCATGATGACACAGTGGTCGGTATATTTGCCACCAGTCCCGCCATATTCTGGATCTGCAGTTATTCCTGAAACATTTTACAAAAATATATTATGTTTATTCCTTTATATTTAACTAGCTGTTGCCCGCGACTTCGTCCGCGCCAACTGATGGCGCAATAATGCATTAATTTCGACCAAATTTGACCATAAAAAGGTTATAGTGGTCAATCTTAAAAGATAGACATATAATACTGTCGCTGATATTTTTTAGATCATTTAAAGAGGAATAATTCTTTCATACATATTTTTTGAGTAACTTGAACCGTTTACGTAGCGCACGCAACGGAATCCCTCAAATATTAGGTTGGGGAAAAAGTTTCTTCGCATTTTATATAAAAATTCAAAAGGTTTTTTTATAAAGTTTATTTACAAGTGACTAAAGTATATAGGTGCCATTTTGTTCGATAACTTTTTGACATCTTGTTGGTAGGTACATGATCCCATTGCTATAAAAATTTTGGGGCTTCTGATGAAAAAACTGCGACAAGTGGTTTTGGCAGTCCTCTTGTGATGTCAACCTGACACTGCCTAAGGAATTCTGCAGCGACCGAAACAGGTGGAAATCTGAAGGTGCAAGGTCAGGACTATACGGCGGATGCATTAACACCTCCCAGCCAAACTCCCGTAATTTTTTCTGAGTGGCTAAAGATGTGTGAGGTCTAGCGTTATCATGGTGAAAAACCACACCCCTTCTGTTGATTAATTCCGGCCGCTTTCTCTCAACTTCTTGCTTTAATCTCATCAGTTGTTCGCAGTACAGTTCAGAATTGATGGTCCTGCCTGGCGGTAACAGCTCATAATGAATAATGCCCTTCCAATCCCACCACACACACAGCATCACCTTGTTGCGAGTTAACCCGGGTTTCGCCACAGTCTGTGAAGCCTGACCGGCCTTTGACCACGATCTTTTTCGCACGTTCTTGTCGTACGTGATCCACTTTTCATCACCAGTTATCAGCTTCTTCAAAAATGGTTCGGTTTCATTACGTCGTAATAAAGAATCACAAATGAGTACACGGTTCATTAGGTTTCTTTCAGTGAGCTCATGAGGCACCCAAATATCGAGCTTTTTTGTGTACCCAGCTTTTTTCAAATGCGCCAAAACCGTTTTGTGGTCAATTCCCAGTTCTTCAGCTACATCGTAACTACTAATATGCCGATCTTGCTCCACTTTTTCAAAAATGGCAACAGTTTTGTCCGTAACAGGGCGACCAGAGCGTCGTGCATCTTTGATATCAAAATTTCCGGATTGAAAACGCTTAAACCAAATTTGCGCTACTCTCACAGATACTGCATTAGGTCCATAAACATCACAAATTTTTTTCGCGGCTTGTGTTGCATTTTTACCTTTTTTGTAATAAAATTTTAAAATGTATCGAAATTCTTCATAAGAATCACTCATTTTAACAATAAGAATAACAAATGAAAATCTCAAATTTACCTAATTTGAATTTGGAATTGTCTTCTGTAAAATTAAAACTTTTTAATGACCAAAATCAGCCAGATACAATTGGTATAAGCCCAAGATATTTTATGACAAGTTCATACATTGTATACTATAATGCGAAAAGACTTTTTCCCCAACCTATTATGAATAATTTTCCCCGCTTTTTGCAACATTTTTCACTGATGCTTAGCTCATATTGGTCGCAGTGTAATGTTATACAGCCTAAAGCCTTCCTCGATAAATGGACTATCCAACACGAAAATAATAATTTTTCAATTCGAACCAGTAGTTCATGAGAATAGCGCGTTCAAACAAACAAACAAACTCTTCAGCTTTATAATATTAGTATAGATAATATAATAAAAATATAACGTTTGTTTGTTTGTTTTTTTGCATTGAATAGGCTCCGAAACTACTGGACCGACTTTGATGAAATTTAGCACAGATGAGGAGTAGACCACGGGGGAGGACGTAGGCTACTTTTTATCGCGGCAAAATGTACGGTTTCTGCGAAATAAACTTTTGCGCGCACGATGTCGCGAGTAACATCTTTCCTTTATATACTAGATGACAGCCGTGACTTCGTGCGCGCAATAAATCCCGGGAACATTAAATTTTGCAGCCAAGAGTAGTATATGTCCATCTCCGTGGTTTACTTGATCTATAGCAGTGCCAGATTTCATGATGATCGGGTAAGTAGTTTTTACGTGAAAGAGAAACAAATAAACAAAGTCACTTTCACATTTATAATATTAGTAAGGATATTATGTTTGTGAAATAAAATTAATAAACGAGCAGACCATTGCCTGATGGCTAGTGATTTATACCGCTCGTATACGTGGGTCCCCGTTTTCACCCTTTAGGCGCGGAACACTAAAAACGATGTAAGTAGGTAGGTACTTAATTTACTTTCAATGTCTTTATTTATTGTGTCTGATGTAACGTGCGAAAATTATCTTTGGCAAACTATGTAGCTACAGTTACGTAACGTAAACATTTATTATCTTGCTTATCAGGTAGTCAAGTTTATTGTAGCTAGTACCAAAATATAATATCAAATGTTAAACTTACCTAAAACACCTAAATTGCCAAGTTTCTTCCAAAACTCTCTTAGTTCTTTGAAATTGTTTTCTCTGTCTATTTCTGCGGCTTTGGGAGCAAGTTCTTTTTGAGCGAAATCAAAAACACTTTGGCGTAACTGAAAACAGAAAAATTACTAGTTAGTCTCCTTTCTAAGTGTCACGTGTTGGGTAGATTTGATTTATACCTACCATTTGTTTACTACAGTAAACAAATGGTAGCTATAAATCAAATCTAATTTATTTTGAAGTGGAACTACTGACTTGCAATTTTATATAAAAGCCACAAGGTGTGAAGAAATCTTACATTGTCAAGGTTCTGGCCTACCAAGGCGGCATTGGCCTACAAAACCATAAGCGGCATACCTGATTTTTTATATACATTTATAAAAATTATAAATGATCGACACTAATGATGGCCAGTAGTACCGATGCTGGAGTTGCAGGCTGGACCGTGAATATGACGCTTTTGTACTTCTATACCATCTTTATGTTTACTTCAGCTAAATACATACAGTACTACTGGGATAAGTCAGCAAGCTAAACCAAGGCTACTGGTTTACTGGTTTATTACTTATTTACTGCACTCATTACTAATACTCTAGTCTCTACTCAAGTTAACTGTTACTACCTTTATCTACTATCCTAGAGAATATGTAATTTTAACACGCTAGCGCTACATTTTGTTACAACGGTCATCGACTAATTATATGTACATAATTATTACTAAAGACATAGAATGAATAAAATATACACAGATTAACCAACCTGTTGTTGTTCTGCAGTTAATCCAAATATATGTTCGTCTATTGGATAATGTGACATACATCGCCTAGACAATTCATTTGCGCCTCTGTGTATGAAATTCCTCGCTCGAATTCTAAGAGCCATCATACACAACTGTACGCCACTATCACTAAAACACACTGACTAACAATATCTTATGATTATTTACATAAGGTTGAGTTTCGGGTAACTTAAATTACAACTACTCGTTGATAAGTGATAAAGTTTGACGTTTTTGTTTGTTTTTACTGTAATCTTTGACCCACGAGGCTGATGTTAAAAAGACGAAAATCATCTAATTGTATTATTCATTTTAAGAGCATTGATCGGCGCGCGACTCAGATTTCACGAAAAACGCTACTTTTCAAATGCGTTTACAACAGTATTTGTGTTTACAAATGGGATATAATTAATCGAGCGAACAAAAAATAAGTTGGCGGCTGCATGTGAGCATACTGTATTACTGAATTTGGCAGCGAATTAATATGTTGGCGACTAAATTACTAAACTGGCGAAAACACTCGGGTGACAAAAAATTCAAAAGTCGGCAGATAAAAAGAGGCGAAATTTAATCCAAATTAGCACCGACATTTATAAGTTGGTGAATTAATTTCTGAGTTGGTAACCATTATACCATATAAGCAGCTATAAAACCAGATTTGGTTGATAAATTAATGGCTGCTAAAAAGTCAATTTGCTGACTACGGAAAATCCTATTTTTGGATACTGTTGGAGTAAGTTTTTCTTTGGCATGGGTGTCATTTTCTAGGTTTCTAGGGGTGCAGAATAATCTATACATCTATACAGATAAATAAAATTGAAGTGTCTGTTTGTAACTTCAAATTAACAGCTTTTCTCAAAATGAATCTGAAAGTATATTCGGTACTTATAATAAAATACCAATTTTTTAAATTCTTGTCTGTCCGTCTGTCTGTCTGTCGGTCTGTCTGTCTGTCTGTTTGTTCCGGCTAATCTATGAAACGGCTGGAACGATTTTCACGGGACTTTCACTAGCAGATAGCTTATAAGGTCTAACATAGACTACTTTTATTTTAGGGTTCCGTTTAAAAAATAGGGTACTGCTTTCGTTAGTTCTGCGCAAACGAAGTTGCGGGCATTAGCTAGTATGAAAATAAAATCTGTTTTGAAATTCCACAATGGCGTAAATTTTTGTCATTATTATTAATAAAGTTGTCCTTTTTCAGGTTTCTGGGGGTTCTGATTACAAAATTGTCTTCCAATTTCATTTTCCAAAATGGAGAATATTCAATCTTCGTAAAATGAATATGAATACTAAATTAAAAGATCTTGGGGATGCTAATTAGGATTGATGATTATTGTTACAGTATGTTATGTAGTTCAAGGTACCAGCTATATATATAGAAATTTTTCAAAATTCAGGATTTATGAGTTTTTATACCATGAAGAAAATATGCGATTTCTAGGTTAATAAGGGGGAGGAAATTTTCATAATTTTTTCAATAGGATGCACCGTTTCCGAAATAGGATCAATTGTATAAAAAAAAAGAAGTAAATGCTGTACATTGAGATATGACGGATGTTTATAGCTATAGGAATGTTGGAAAATTCAGGATTTTCGATTTTTTTTTCTCCCATCATGAAGAAAATATGATGTTGTCGAGGTTCCTAAGGGGGACGAAATTTTCATTATTTTTTCAATAGGATGCACCGTTTCCGAGATAGAATCAATTTTATAAAAAAAAGAAGTAAATGCTGTACATTGAGATACGACGGATGTTTATAGCTATAGGAATGTTGGAAAATTCAGGATTTTCGAAATTTTTTTTCTCCCATCATGAAGAAAATATGATGTTGCAGGGTTTCTAAGGGGGACGAAATTTTCATTATTTTTTCAATAGGATGCACCGTTTTCGAGATAGGATCAATTGTATAAAAAAAGAAGTAAATGCTGTACGTTGAGATTAGGGGATCGAAGACCGGCCATATTTTAAAAAACCGGGTTTTTCGGTCCCAGCCATCTTCAAAACCGGGTACCCGGGTTTTTTCGGGTATTTCGGGTTTTTTGTTGATTTTGTAGAATTTTGTTAGGAATGTCCTAAATTTTTTTTTTTTTAATTTATTCACAAGTATTTTACACAATATAAATATAACTATAAAAATCGCCAAACTGCGAAACAGTTTGTTGGCGATAATTATTATAAAATATAATAATAATATTATATTAATATTAAAGCTACTTAAATCTACTGACAATTTAACAAATTCTTAGGTTAAAAATAAATAACAAAAAATAATATTTTCTTTTACAAAACAAACAGAGGCTAAATCTTAAAAACACGATAAATAAAAAATATTTTTGTTACTATATAATATATACTACTGTAATATTATATACCTACCTAGTTATATCACATTATTAAAACAATACAACTTATTCGTTGAACATAAATTAGACAGTAGGTACTTTTCCAAAAAAATAACTTTTTAATTTCTTCTTCAGTGTCAACATACTCATCTTTTTACTTTTATCTCTTAAAAAATCTATTTTGTTATAAATGATTGGAGTCAAATATCTTCTTGTTCTTTTGCCGTAGAAGTTTTTTATTACCGGTTTTACATATTTGCCCTGTGTAACATTTCTAGTATCATATTGGTGATGATCTATTATTTTCTTATATTTATCTATGTTGTATTGTTCTAAAGCTATTAAATATTCTACTTTTGGGTGCACAGGTAAAATTTCATATATATTAAATAATTGGTCATAGTTCTTTTTATCTTTGCACTCTAATTTTACTTTTTTGTTTGCGAAATATTTAATTATTCTAACTTGTAATTGTTTAATTTTATCTAATTGTGTTTTAAATGTAAGGCCATAACTGCTGATGCCGTAGCTTATGAGTGAATCTGCAAGTGCGTAGTAGATAACATACAATAGTTTCTTACTTAAAAACCTACTGAGATGATAAAATTTTCCTAAAATCGATTGTAACCTACCACATACTTCGTTCACGTGTCCTTTCCAACTAAGATTGCTGTCAACTGTTAATCCTAAGTATCTGTATTTATTGACTATTTCTATAGGTGTGCATTGGCAGTTATTTTTATTATTGTGTAAGCATTCGTAGCTATGGCCGGTTATATATATGTTTATATTCTCCTTTTTTGTATATTTATTATATGGTGAAGTTATGTGCATAACCTTCGTTTTACTAAAATTAATAATTATTCCGTTATCATGTGCCCACTTAGTTATATTCTCTAAGTCTATTTGCATATGATGTTTTGCGTCTGTCGCGTTTTTGGATGAGTATAATAAACACATATCATCTGCGTACATAAATGTCTTGCAGTGTTTTATTACGTTTATGATACTGTTTACATGCATAATGTACCCAACCGGACCGTATACAGAGCCAGTGGGCACGCCTAGAGTAACACTTACCTCATCTCCAGTTATTCCGTCTATCTGAGTGCGAAGCGATCGGTCTTCTAGATAGCTTTTGAGCCAACCACTGACAGGGCCTCTGATGCCGCATTCGTCCATCGCTCGCAGGAGCACGCCATGATCGAGGGTGTCGAAAGCCTTTTTAAAGTCAACAAACAGAGCACCTACAAAGTTACCTTGGTTGAGGCTGTTGTTGACGAAGTCGGTAAATTCTGCGAGCGCGGTGGCGGTGCTGCGCCCTCGCCGGAATCCGTGCTGCGCCTCCGATATTATCTCGTGCCTCTCTAAAAACTTACTTATCTGATTAACGATAACCTTTTCTACTATCTTATTAATTGCCGATAATATTGCAATTGGCCTATAATTCCCGTACTCTAGATGGCTCCCCTGCTTATAAATCGGACGGATGACAGATTTTTTTAGTAAGCTCGGGTAAACCCCTTTATTCACACACATATTTATAAATTTAGCTAATACTGCACTTATTTCTTTCTTTACCTGTTTTATATCTTGTACTCGAATTGTATCTATTCCGGGCGCTTTATTACATTCTAATTTATCTATATAATTTTCTATTGTATGTGGTTTAACCTTCTTAAAATAAAATGATTTATTACTCGGCATTACATATGAACATCTATCCAAAAAAGTACTACTACAATTATGCTTTATGTTCTGTATCTCTCTAGTAAATGTTTCCGAAAACTTAATACATATATTATGCATTGTGTCAGTCTGTCCTAAGTATTTTATGATAACATCATCCAAACTCTTTTTAGTATTTCCTAACCACTTATTTATATTACTCCAAATTTTTCTAAAATCATTGTTACATTTTTCTATTTCTTTCTGTCTGTACTTATTTTTAGCAATATCTATTAATTTATTAACTTTATTTCTGTATCTTGTATATATCAATCTATTATTCATATTATTAGGCGATGATTTCCATATTCTAAAAAGTAAATCTCTATGTTCTAGTTTTTTCCTAAGATCTATATTTACCCATGGCTGCGTTATTCTTTTGGTAGTTGTTTTTTTCTGGACCTTGCTTTTATCATATATATCTATAAAAATCTTGTGCATTTTTTCATATAGGGAAATAGGACAATTTTCTTGCATCAAATCTGACCGATTAATCAATTTTAAGCATTCGGTGACAGTTTTTTCATCTAAAACAGTTTTTAATTTACAATTACTAGTATCTATTACATTACCATTTCTAATAAAACTAATTCCAACCATGTAGTGATCTGATAAGGTGCAATTCAGTAGATGTGCACGCGCGTCGATCGGTCGGCCGCGACCAACTCGGACGCACACATGGTCGATATTCGACGACGTCACCCGGCCGTCCACGATCGCTTCGCGCGTCTTCTCCGAGGCAGGTATTGCAAGTTGTAAGCCGTTTTCATACAACATAGTTTTATAAACTGATGCACATGGGTTGTCGTCTTGTGATAATATGTCGATGTTGGTATCTCCAATTACCACTATTTCTTCCGATGTTGGTATAGTTTTCAGTAATGTATCTATCTCTGAAATAAAAGCTAACTTGTTCGTGTTAGGTGGCCTGTATATGGCTAGAATATTCGTGGTTTTATTCGGATTTTTTAATTTTCCATATATCAGCTCGGTCTCATTCAATGATGGCGTTTCCATTGTGAATGGTATATCTTCTTTAACATACACTAGTATCCCACCACCTCTTCTATTCTTTCTTGTATTGGGGTACACTATATAACCTGGAATCTTGTATAGAGGCACTTCTTCTTTTCCTATATTAACTTCTGTAAGTACTATTACTGTTATTGTTCTTTGGCTTATACATTGATTTAATAGGACAAGTAGTTGACTAAAATATTTCCGTATAGATCTTATATTTAAGTGGATTATGTTCATATTATTATTTGAGAATTGTTGGGCCCATAAGCTTATATCTTCATATTTATTGTATTTTACATCGGATAAATCCGATTCTGAGTCCAATATATCGAATTTTATAGCTTTGGAAATCGCTTTGTGCTAATCTGCGTTTTGTAGGTTACTGTTGATTTGATGGTTTCAAGGGATTACCGTTGTTGTTTTGACATAGCATCTTAATGTCATTTTCACTTCTTACTCGGATAATCTTGCCGTTCTCATTTTCTTTTATAAGTATGTTATTATTCTGGATCCATATGAACTTGAAGAGATGTTTAAGTTGATTTCTAGTTTCCCAAAACAACAATCTGGTCGATTTTGTTAAATCCTCGTTTATGTATATTGGTGTTTTGTTGTCATTACCATAGACATCACTATTTGTTAGGCGAGTTTTTCGTTTTTGCAGCCATTGATCGCGGGCTTCTTTTGTCCGTAGTTTTACTACAACCGGACGAGGCCTTTCTACTCCCGTCTTTGGCGTGTTAAATGAACTCGTCCTTTTAACTTCTTCTATATCTTCTGGATTCAAATTGAATTTAACAGCAATATTTTTAACAACTTTATTAATGTTTTCATCGTCTCCGTTCTTAAAAAGGCATGCAATTTCTATATTTTTTTCTTTTTCTTTCTTCCCCAAGCTATTTACTCTTTCTTCTAAAGCAGAATTGCATTTTTCTAGATATACATTTCTTTGTTCTATAGCTTTCAGTTTATTTTCAGTTGCCTTTTTAAATTCAAGCATTTCTTGATACTGTTCGGCATAAAAATCTACTGTCTCTGTCAGATCATCAATTTTTTTCTCTAACTTAAATATTATATCCAGCTTCTTGTTCATTTCAATCAGAAGTGATTCTACACTAGCGTTTTGCGGATCTATAATAATTGCTGGTGACTCGCTGTTAGTTTTTGAGCTTAATCCTTGACAGTCATCACATATTTCTGTTTGTAAAACTTTCTTCTTTACACATCTTCTATGAAACACACTGTCACACATTCCTTTACATTTAAAAATTTCGTCCTTGGCCATTGATAAAAACAGTTTACATTTTTTGCACTGCACCATTTTTGCCGAGTCTCCTCTTATTTTTAATTTGTAAGCTATTTAACATGCACTGCACCAAAGTAAAAGTTCCAATTTAAAATTTATTCAAGCTAGCATATACATGCAACATGCACGATTAAAGTTCAATTAAAAAAATAAAGTTTGTAAGTATTAATTATTAGATTATTAGATGGGTCACTGGGTCACTGAACTCTACGCGTCCTCGATGCGCCCGCGCTAGCAGGCCAGCCGTGCGTTAGGCGACCGTTTGAAATATTTTAAATTATAAACGGTTTTATCTCGTAAACGTAAAAGTGTCCAATAAATATATTATTACAGTTTCAAAGCTTGTTAAACACAGGTTCTATTGATATACAATTTTAAAGTAAACGTTAACTTTTACCACTAGTTTAGAATTAAAATTTGCAGAGCAAAATGATACGCGCCTACACTCTGTGACGAACGACGATCATCGACTTATCAGCTACTTTATTAACTTTTATCAGCTACTTTCTGTTCTAACAACGTAATACTGGTAAAATGTGATCCCACCATAAACATTTTCATGTAAAGTAATTAATAATTTCACAAACTTTACACCTTAGTCAAAATACGTTGCCTGACGAAATGGCCAAGCCACATAATTTGACTAAAGTGTAGAGTTTGTAAAGTTAGGCTTGTAGAGTTAAGGCGTGTAGAAACAGAAGTGCCTTGCCGGCCTTTCAGGAGGGAATATGCTGCCTTCTTGAAGGTGTGCAGGTTGTAATGGTCCGGAAATACTGTTGGCGACAGTTGGTGATGAGGATGGTAAATATTTTGTCCCTTCGAACGATAGCGAAAAGTTGCAGCAGGTATAAGTCCGAACAATTCCTCGGAGCACTTCCCGTAATATAACCGATATATATGCAGAGCGATGCTCATCTCTACGTAGCTCTAAGGAGTAAAGCCTGTTTGAAATACTATGGCAGTCGACAATTCGAGCGGCCCTTCGTTGGATACGATCCAGAGGGAGAAGCTGGTACTTTGGCGCTCCTGCCCAGAGATGAGAACAATAAGATGAGAGAATTGTAGGCGTTGGACCGGACTGAAATACTGCTTTGACCTGTTCAGAACACCAAGCTTCTTGGAGGCTAACTTGGCCTTGCCCTCCAGATGATATCGGAACTAGACCTCGCTCGATATGCTAACACCAAGTATTCCGATGTTGGAGGAGACAGTTATGGGTATGCTTTCAAAACGAGGACATACGACCATCGCTAACTTATTAGCGATAAACGCGCAAACTTGTGTCTTAGAGGTGTTGGATTGAACTAAGTTAAGTCTACCCCATTCAGAGATCTTCTCTAATGAATTCTTAATTTGAGAGACAAGTTCGTTTCGACTGTCAATGACGTTTTGCCGAGAGATGTTCGGGCGACCTGTATATAAGGCATCACCCGTACTGTCGTCATCACATAATAATATCATTGATATGTTGTATGAACAGGGCAGGCGATAGCACACCAAAGCTGTCTACCAAGATGCCAGGACTGTGCCATAAGAGCAGGTGAGCCGAAAAAGATGCGTTAAGACCGGTGCCAACTCTGGAGCACACATTTTTAACACAATGGGACGGATTCCGTTAGGCCCACTCGATTTTTGGGTATCATGGGAACGGAGAGCAATTCGCACTGAGCGCTGATGGAACCAAATAATAAATTATACCAAGTTATGAAGGTCCAAAAAATCGACGAATCTTTTCGAGAAAAGGTAGTCTGGTCCCTTGCGCTTCGCTCACTCGTCCTGGCGGGGCGGGGGCACTGCCGTGCCCCCAAATGTACTACATACAACATGAAAACATTATAACTATTGTTCTAAAATTCTACATTGACAATCACAAGCCACTATAACGTTCGGTTTGTGACTGTAACTGTTATAAACAGTTGTAGAATTTCATAATGAAAAAAAGCTCGAAAAAACCGAAAACCGGTTTTCAATATTTTGAAAACCGGGTTTTGTTGTAGGCCCGAAAACCCGGGGAAAACCCGGGTTTTCGGTTTCGGGTAAAACCGGTCTCGATGCCCTAGTTGAGATACGACGGATGTTTATAGCTATAGGAATGTTGGAAAATTCAGGATTTTCGAAAAAATTTTCTCCTATCATGAAGAAAATATGATGTTGTCGGAGTTCCTAAGGGGGACGAAATTTTCATTATTTTTTCAATAGGATGCACCGTTTCCGAGATAGAAGCAATTTTATAAAAAAAAAGAAGTAAATGCTGTACATTGAGATACGACGGATGTTTATAGCTATAGGAATGTTGGAAAATTCAGGATTTTCGAAAATTTTTTTCTCCCATCATGAAGAAAATATGATGTTGCGGGGTTTCTAAGGGGGACGAAATTTTTATTATTTTTTCAATAGGATGCACCGTTTCCGAGATAGAATCAATTTTATAAAAAAAAAGATGTAAATGCTGTACATTGAGATACGACGGATGTTTATAGCTATAGGAATGTTGGAAAATTCAGGATTTTCGAAAAAAAAATTCTCCCATCATGAAGAAAATATGATGTTGAGGAGTTTCTAAGGGGGACGAAATTTTCATTATTTTTTCAATAGGATGCACCGTTTCCAAAATAAAATCAATTTTATATAAAAAGAAGTAAATACTCTACATTGAGATACTAGAAATGTATAAAGCTATACAAATGTTGGAAAATTCAGGATTTTCAAATTTCTTTTTCTCCCATCATGACGAAAATATGAGGTTGCGGGGTTACTAAGGAAATTTGAAATGGATGACTTTTTTGTTATCAACCCCAGAAACCAATTAAAGGACACCCATATTATTTTTATAAAATTAAGTATGTCCGCCATAATGGAATTTCAAAACGAATGTCATTTTCGAATCCAGCACTCCCAAAACCTGGTAAACGACACCCATATCAATTTTACGAAAAATAAATATCCGCCATTTTTAAATTTCAAAATTAATCTACACAATAATCTACACCCCCTAAAACCGAGAAAAATTAAAAATTGGAAATTTTGTACGCTCCTTTATGTTTTTTTTTGTGTGCTCTCGTTTTGCTGCTTGTATGGTTTTTGAGTTACCTACATCAGGGAAAATATATGTGCCTATTCTTAAATTAAATGTGTACTCACAAATTGTCGCCAAGATGGTTATTTGTTCGCTAAAATATTATCTGTCTGCCAGTTTGGAAAATTCAATGGTATTATTTAGTCACCAGATTTGTAATTTTTTTGTTCCTTACATTATTTCGCCAACTTAGTAATTTAGTATTCAATATTGGGTATTTTCACATCCAAAATTTAATTGTTTTGTCGCAAGTTTAAATACATGCCTTTACAAATTATATAAATACACGCTCGTGCGCCTCGATTTATTTAGTAGTTTTAAAAAATCATATAAAATTCGTCTAACTAATTTAGTTAAAAATTTAAATAGCATATTAAAGATAAAAGATTCTTCTCATAGATTTTGTAAGTAAGAAACAAAAGGAGCAAGTAAAATACATAAATATCATCATTTTAAATAACTATAATTCCTGATAATTTCGCATTCTTTAAATTTTATTTTTATGAGATAGAAACGTATATAAAAATAATCTCTTTTTTTTTTTTTTTTTTTTTTTCAAATCAAATTCTTTCAAATTCTTTATTAAACACACATAATAACATACAATAGAATAAACATGTAATATACATCACATCAATCTAATCCCATGCTAAGTTAAGACTTGTGTTATGGCAATCAGACAACGGATACACATTTAACAATTCTATACTATGGTATATTATTACACACACTCTCTCAGACTCACACTACACAAACACTCTAAAATAGTTTATCACGTTGGTATTGTCTTTTTCGGCGTCGTGATACGCGCTTCGTTGGGGAGTCTTCCCCGGAACCTTCGGTAAACTACACCCGACGGCCAGAACGCCTCCACCTCGAGGGTAGACAAAAGTGTTGTCGGCACTCTTACCACAAAGGAACTGAAGTTGACTTTGTGGCGAGACTGCAGACGCTCAACCCTTAAAGTGTAGGTGGTCTTCTCACGGATGTAGCTCACGACGTATTCCACCTCCATGGACCAGTGCAGACGGGACACGTACAGCTGGGTTGCGGGTACCTCACACCGTAAGCGCAGCTCGGGTACGTAGGGTGCGGTGCCGCGATGGTTGCGGACGGCAGGCTTCCTCTTCTTTCTTCTCTCCACCAGAGTGAAGCCCTCCTCATCGCACCTCCTGCTCTTGTCCTCGACCGGTAGAAGAGATTCAGCCTTGCGGCTCTCCTTGGCCTTGGGGCTCTTCTCAGCCTTGGGGCTCTCCATCTCCCCCTTTGATTTCCGCGGGGGTGCGGGGTAAGCAGCTACACTGGCATACTTTTTCAGCTGAGTCGATGGATTCTTCAGCTTCGGCTCGATCGCTAGCGACGAGGCTTCGGCGGTTGTTGACCCGTCCAATTCCGCTGACATGGCCAACGACGAGTCAATCTGCGCCCCGCGACGCGTGTTTACGTAGGCAAACGAATGATCGGGTGACCTACATAGAGAATTATTACTTTTTATTTGCAATAATTCACTTTGCAAATCACGGATGGTATTTTCCGATGCATCCAATCTACCTCGCATCTCGTCCAGCTCTGCCTTCATGTTGTTAAACTTTCTCAGCAGGCTGGAGACGTCGACGTGATCTAAGGTAACCACCGGCAGCTTGTGGAGATTCTTAGCCACAAAGGCCGGTACGGCCACAGGATCCGTCTGCTTCAACAGGGTGATGATGTCCTGTAAGCTGCGTTCGCCCCCATCTCTTCTTCTTGATGGTAACATCTGCGCGGTCTTGCCGAGCGCTTCATACAGCATCAGCTTGGCCTTGCAAATCTCCTCGTTGGTGTAGGTGGACTTGCAGAGCTGCACGATGCCGTCCTCGTCCATGGTGTTGCAGACGTGCTGGATAAACGCCAGCAACTCGTTCGCAATGAGCGCCATGGTGACGTAGCGGCAGTGAGCCGCGACGCGCGAAATATTAAATATTATTTAATATTTGCAACATGTGCCGATTTGCGGAGCGCGACCGCTTGCTAACGCTCTACGCACGACACTACGACTAATCTGACAAATAGATAATCTAGAAGAGGATCCAACAAGTTTGTAAAGATTTTTTGTTTTTAAAAAATGTAAGCGGTGTTAGCTATTATATATTTTGAAATTGCCCCTGAACCTAAAGTTGTAAAAACTTCTGGTTAGTTTTGTCAGTTTTATTCAAAAGTTTGAAGTTATTTTAAAATAAATGATAAGTGAAAAATTTGAATACAATATTTTCTAATGTTTTTTTACATGTAAAAATCAGAATAACCAGTTTTTGTTAGATATAGACGCATTTGAAAAGTAGCGTTTTTCGTGAAATCTTAGTCTCGCGCCGATCAATGCTCTTAACAAAAAAGTAACCATTACAGTACAGACATTATGTATTTAGTGTTAGTTTATTATAATATCTAATGTCTCCGAAAATCAATTACGGATACTTCGGGCACATGATCCACTGCTTATGTAAAGACGTTTAGACAAAAATTTATTGTCATACTCAAATTAAAAAATGTATGGGTGACTTTCCTCAAAACGCAAACTAACTAAAATAAACAAATATAAAGAAAAAAAATCTTTTTTCTACTAAGACAATTATTCTTCTGCTTAAACGTCTTTTTATTTAAGCAATAGATCATATTATGCCCAAAATATCCGTAATTGATTTTACCGAACCTTATTATATATACTTATAGTAATATGTAAGTATAGTCTTACATATTACTATAAGTATTATTAATATGGGCCTATGCAGCCTGAAATAAATGGTATTTAATTTCATTTTAATTATAGCCCCCTATAGACCCCAAACCCCCTCCCCCCCTTCGAGAACCGAGACTAATAAATGATGCTTAAATAAAAGTATAATATAAATTCCACTCATTACGGGTGTAATATATTGTATATTGAACTTCGTAATGCATACATTTTGTAAATTAATTAAAATACTTTGTTTAACTCGTGAATTTTTTTGTATTAACGTTGCATTTTTCCTCAAACTAGTACTTGTGTCATGCGTGATATAATATTTTAAAAATATTATGCAATCTTTTAACGTTATATAAATATAAATTAGTAAAATTATTTTCGAATTAGATGATAGGAATATAGGAAAAAAAGAGAAACTAATATTATATTGTATATTTAAAATTACAAGCACCATAATTATTCTTAAAATTTTAAATAATGTAAACAGTTTAAAATAACATTTCATAAAATGTACCTACAATAAAACAAATATGTAACATAAAACTATGTACAGTGTAAAAAAATAATTATATTTCATTGATATACCTCTTTAGAAGTCTGTATAAAATATTAAAATAAATAACAACCACTGTTGGTACAATAAAGTGCAAAAGCTTTAAAAACTAATTAATTTTGATGAATAATTTTTAAACATATAACATTAAAGTAAATTTGCCTGTGCTACTAGCTTTCGCGTTGAATTTAATTAATCACAAATTTTCTTGTAAAGTCCCTTAGAATCGAACCAACAAACGCCATAGACTAATTAACAGTTTCGACTGTGACAAACATTTTGAGAATAATTACACAATATAGTATAAACAAACAAAATTAGTAGCATTTTATTTAATAGCAACCATTCATACAAAAATTGTGCTAATATCAGCAAACTATTTAGGAATGTGATACACAAAATTAATACCTAGTCCTTTACGGAATGTTTCTATAATTCTATTTATAAACTGTATGATAAATTAACTCACCGTATAGTTGTGTAATATTATACAGAATGTCATAAAAACACTTCCGAAAATTAATTACATAAAGTCACGTCTACCACTATTTATATTTTAGATACTATAAACGCTAAAGTTATAAAGATATGAACACAACATACGTATATAATATGTATGCAAATCGAGAAAAATATTTCTTTTGCGCAATTTAGCGCGCTTAATTATTTTTTCAAAAGTGTTCAAATTACACCCTGTATATTTTTACGTCATATCTCTCTCAATTTGTGTCCATTTTGGATTTTAACGATTGGTAATACTCAGCAAGTACCTTCCATGCTGACGGCGCCATGAAACCTTTTGGCGGCTCCTTACCGGCTTTGGCTAAACCTGACAGCAAAAGGAACTGATTAATATTTTTAACTAGCCCGCCTCTTTGTTTGCGTCAAACTAACGGAAACGGAACTATTTTTTTTATGAAGTGCAAAGCTGTTAATTTGAAATTACAAACAGACATTTCAATTTTATTTATTTGTATAGATTATAATAATATTAAATCACAAAAGATACAGTCTGTTAAGAAAGATGTTTTAATAAATCAAGCCAAAACGGCTGAACACGGAAAGAAAAAAAAAATGCAACTTTACTTTTTATTTTGACAACATCTTGTCTCTCTCTTTCTAAATTATATAAATTAAAGACGGTAGGTACGTAACGATATTAAAAGTTTAATAGCAGACAACATGACCTTACCTCTCATTCTAGTTCCTGATATAAAATCAAAGTCTTCTTTGCGGGTGGGATCGAAGAACGCCATTTTACTGACGGACGAGTCGTATGCCGCTACTCGGAATGGAATGATCTAAAAATTAAGAAATAATGGTTTCCTATATTATATTATATTATGTTTCACCAATGACAGCTAATAAAGAATTTAAAAACACTGGTAGCGTGATTAGTAGTCCTACTGGTCACTTAGAGCGTCTATTTAGTATTCCCGGTCTTAAAGTGGGCGCAATTTTGTTAGGTGCTAATGAGGAATTCCGCGAGTGAATTCGCCGCCAGAGGCGCTGGTGTAGCGTCTCCAAAATATCAAATTACATTGTTTTTGTGGGCGGGAGTTTGTTTCCGAATGAAATTAAATAATTTATGAATATTTTGCCATACGCGACAATACTTATGAAAAATACGAGTTACGGCTCAATGAATGTCTGTGCTTTAAAAGCGGAGCTGAAAAAAGACACAATCTTATCTTTCAGAAACTTGTGTCCTCCTTTTTTTCCGAATATAAACAAGCATGCGCAACACTGCGGCATGCTTGTTTATATTTTTACAGTACGGTTTTAATGTATATTATTAAAAATTATCACTTGTGTTACTTAACAAAAATTTAACAGCTATGCGTCACTCTCCAGTGGCGCCCACTGGCGAGCACGAAAACGGTGGCTTCATTCAAAGCGCCATGGTGAATTCATCATAGTATAACATGGTCTCCGTTTTCTTTAAATCCCTATTTTGTTGAGTATTTCACTCACCTCAAGGTCATTCAACCCGGGCGCCATCTTGAGCACCATGGCTCCGTGTCGGGGGTCGTATAAGTCCCCGGGCGCGCCGGGGTGCGGTAGACCCGCGGGATCTCGACCTACAATGTAGTGGTTGGCGCCGGCATTCATACGGCACTTGGCATGCCATTGGACCTGCGAATGTAATGAACGATGAACTTACAAGGCCAATGCAGTAGTGTATAAAAATTCAAATTACGTGCGCACGCACACATGAATTTACACACGCAAGCGTACATGCAAGGGCACACGCTTGTACGCTGGTTATTTGCTTCATCTTAATTTTTTTATAAAAAAAAAATACGGGGGCATACGAGCAAACGGATCGCCTGATGAGAAGCGATTATGGTCGCCCGTGGACATTTATACAAGTATACGCCGTACGGCATCGTAACGTCTTTAGGGAACATACCAATACTACGTGACCTGTAGGGACCTGTTTAGGGATAGAAGGGGAGGGGAAGGGGGTGTATTTAAAGCACTACGCTTGGTCACTGGGGGGAGGGGTTTTAGGTTCTTGTCACGTAGTCAACATCTTCAAGGAAAATCTCGCCTACGGCCATTAGTACCACGTGAAAAGGAGCGGTGGGGGGGCGTCCCCGGCATATACTACAGATACTCATCGTGGAAGAGTAAAAAGTTAGTAAAAAGTGGTCACAAGTTTCGTATGCACATTTACACCGTAGAAATTATATAAGCGTTATACCTCAGTGGGTCCCGCGTACATCATGGGCGAGGGGAAGATGGCGAGCACCGTGCTGTGGGGGTCCAACACCCCCTCGCTCAGCACCGCCTTGTGCTGGTTGATCCGCACTTCCAAAGGCACATCGTCGTCTTTCGTCCAGCCACCTGGGTAAACAAAATATAGTCATATAATAGCTCCCCACACCGATTGCGGTGACGGTGGCCGGTTTCATTAAAACCAGGCAAGCTACGCAGGAGTTATTTTATAATATCCAAGTGTGTGCGCAGTACACAAGGGCACTCTCTCCTTTACTGTCGAAACCTAGTGAGACGAATAACCGGTACGACTAGCGAGAGATCAGACACAGGTCCGACTTTTTACATACGCATCCGACGCATGAATCATCTTTTAAATCATATATTTTTTCATTGAACAAAACATCAACATAAGTGACAATTACAACGGATTTTAGTTAAGTTAGCGAAACACAATGCAAATGTTATTTAACGTCGTTTATCTGAGACGGAGAAAATATTTTTAGAGACAAATTATTATCTTTTGTCTTACCCAGTGGATGTAGGAGTAGCACTGGTTTCTTGTACCCTCGCTCGGTGAGCTGTCTCTGTGTGTCTTGCATTAGCAGGGCGTGGCCGTTGTGAATAGGGTTTCTCAACTGTTAAAGTTTTTATATTTTATTATAATTAACTGTACCTAAAAATAGTAATCATAGTAAGTTCGTAAGCCAATTGAGATTAAAGTACTTAAAACTCGAAATGACAAGACCTTAATAATTAAACCAATCATGAAACTATCTTGTAATCACTTTTTGGCTTAAGGAGTTGGTGGACTACACGGAATTTTACCGTCAGAATTTCGTAACATCCAAAGTTTATAATATATTTATGTTTGTTCTAATAACGCACTTTATTTATTTGTGTGCTGTATAAATAAATACCTGGAAAGCGAACACAGCGTCCGCCTTCATCTCCTTGAACTTCTGCCGCAGCTCGTTGGGCGTGAGGCGGTAGCTGTCGAGGCCGTCGTCCCAGCGCACGCGCTCGAACACTTCGAGGTTACCGCCCACTAGCCAATCGCCGGAATCTTCGATCATCTGGCAATTTATTGTTGTTTTATAAGTCATATTGTGTCAGAACATTGATTGTTTGACGTGATCATACGTATTTTAAATTGTTTTTTTTTTATATATAAAAAAAGAAGGATAACAAAATATTAGAAATAACAACTTTATTTTTTTTAAACAAGCTTTTATTACTGGGGAGTATATCTGAAGACAAAGTACTCATCAAGACGAATCAAACGAGCCCACACTCGATGGGGTTAGGTGTTTTAATTACGGAGTTTCGATGGAGTTTCCAGATCTATCATCAGATCAGCTCCATGTCATCATAATATTGCATTGTCACGCGATTTACATATTCGTGCAAAATTTCATCTCAATCGGAAACCGGAAAGTAGGTCAAATTTAACTTGCAAGATTCCATTACAGACAACGGGACAGGTGAAAGTAAATAAAAGCTTGTAATTTGATTTTGCAGCTAATATATTTGGTGTATCTACAATTTTCGTATATATAGCTAAAGTATCATAAAATTATACGCTAAGTAATGCGCCTTAATTTGGCTGACATTCTGCTGCTTATTTACGCACAACACACCGAATGTGGTTGTATGTCCTCTTTATAGCTTCCCCCATCCAGCTTTAGAGCTTGGCTCTCGACTCGGAGGTCGTGGGTTCGATGCCCGCGTTGGAACAACAAAGAATTTTGTTTCCAAGTTTGATTAGGACAGTGTAGGCTGATCACTATATTGTCTGACAAGAAGGATGATCCATGCGATCCAACATGAGAATGTTAAAAGTCGGACCTACGCCTGATCTCTCGCCAGTCGTGTTGGCCATCCGTCTCACTAAGTTGCGAGAATGAAGAGACAGTGCTCTTGTATACTGCGCACACACTTGGCACTATAAAAACAACTCCTGCGTAGCTGGCTGCATTTCAATGAAACCGACCACTGTCACCGAAATCGGTTATTATTATTATCAAAAAACATACAATATTGATAGTTGTTGTACGCTCCATAGCCACTGAGGTTACCTTGATATACGGATGTCCCGTGTGGTATATCCCGAACTGTCTGGAGCATCTCTCCAGTTTCCTGTGCGGGTAGAACTCCGGCGCGCGCAGCACCGCGACCGCGCGGCCCGCATACCGCAGCGCCAGTGCCGCCGCGCCCGCCGCGCGTTCTTTTAGTTCAGTGCTGACCGGCAGTACCACGGGCACTGATTGGTTCACTAGCGACCCGTCTGGTAGTGTTAGACAGTTGGAGTGTAGGGCCTGGAAACAACAAAAAAAACCATGTGAATAGTAATAGTAAAATAGACAATGTGAAAACTTCAGAAAACTGTGCGTAAGGCTGGGAGTTGGGACTATTTTGTCCGGAATCAGTAAGGTTGGGGAAAATTCAGAGCACTGAAAATAGAACTCTGGGCTAAAACAGTAGAGCTGAAAATCGAACACACGAGTGTCAAGTCAAATGTCTGGGCTAAATTTTTTTTTTTTTTTTTTTTTTTTTCATTTATTTTGGCAACAAACAGTCGTGTAAATTTTACATTACATTTAAACAGAAAATAGTTACAATTAAAGACCTACAGTGCCCAAAATTGATACAAGAGAAATATTTTACGTGCTCAATGAAGCGTGATCAAACAATAGATATATAGTCATATTAAACAGTTAAATTAAAAGAAAAGAAAATACAAGTGTTGAGCGTAATTGAAATAAAAGATAACTTAAAGTAGTATAAGTACATAATATTAAGAATACTTATATTTTAAAGTAAAGATTTTTAAACCTATGAACCCAAAGCAATTTTAAGCTTATTTTTAAGTGTGTTAAGGGTTACATTAAAGAGATCTATTTCCAAAAATTCTTTGTTATAAGTGTTGGTGGAACGATAGAAGAATGAATTTCTTGTATAGTTTTTATTACGTCGTGGTGGAGCAAACAATGGTATTTTACGTAGGGAGCGCACAGGAATACGAGATCGACCTGAGAATTGTATACAGCCAAGAAGCGCAGGGGAATCGATTAAGGAGTTTATGATTTTAAACAGAAAAGTTATATCAAACACTTTTCGCCGGTCGGACAGAGTTGGTAAATTGTATTTGCACAGGGCCTCATTATATGTAGTGGTGACGGTGTCATTTCGATAGTTAAGCGATTTTACTAACTTTTTTTGAATCTTTTCAAGTCTATTAATATGATTGCCATAACAGGGATTCCAGACGGTGGTGCAAAAATCTAGGATGGATCGGACAAATGAGAAATAAAGAATTTTTAATGTACTTGTGTCATTAAAGGGTTTACTAATTCTAAGAATAAATCCCAGTCTTCGAAGTGCAGCGCCTGCAACGTAATCTATATGATGATTAAATGAAAGCTTAGAGTCCATTATAACTCCTAAGTCCCTTATGTGTGTAACTCTTTTGAGAATGTCGATATCAATGCGATAGTTAAAATTTGATGGTTTTTTTTGCGGGAGTAAGATATAACATGGCATTTGTTAACATTGAGGTATATCTGGTTTTTTACACAATAATCACGTAATGCATCTATATCAGATTGTAGTTTAATATGGTCATCATGGGATTTCACAACTCTATATAATTTTGTGTCGTCCGCATAAACTAGATGATGACTGTGATTAAAGATGTGGCCAATGTCATTTATGTAAAATAGAAATAAGAGAGGACCTAAATGTGAGCCCTGTGGGACACCGGATGGCACTGGAAGAAATTGTGAAGAGAATCCCTTTACGCAAACTGCCTGACTTCTATTTTGAATGTAAGATTGAATCCATCTCAGGAGGCTGCCGTGTACACCGGCCGCAGAAAGTTTATTAATAAGTATACTGTGATTAATTTTATCAAACGCCCTAGAAAAATCCGTGTACACGACATCCACCTGCAAATTATTGTCCATCGCTTCAGCAAGAAATTCTGTAAAAGTAACCATATTGCTTTCAACACTTCTGTGTCTGTAGAATCCATGTTGATGGGGGGAAATGAAACTACGTGCAGCCAATGCAATATCAGAGGTAACCATTTTCTCAAGAATTTTACCGATAACACATAGTTTTGAGATGGGTCGATATTCGGTGATGAGATGTTTTAAATTATTTTTGGGGATGGGAGTTACCAAAGCTGCTTTCCATACCGCAGGAAATTCTCCAGTCTCTAACGATTTTCGAAAAATTAACATAAGGGGTTTCGCTAGTTCTTCAGCACAATTACGTATAAGAATAGGATAAATATTATCTGGACCTGCTCCTTTATAAATGTTCACTCTTTTCAACTCATTTTGGACCCGAGATAAAGTTATTTCAATATGACTAATGTCCAACGTTGATTGAGAGTCTGAATTCGTTGTCTGTTGACAATCATTAGTAGAAACAAACACAGAATGAAAATACTCATTAAAAGCGTCACAAATCTCCGGTCCAGTTGAGATTGTTTTATCTTTATAGGACATTTTAGCTGGAATGTCACCAGTCGCATTTTTTGATTTAACAAAAGACCAGAATAGCTTTGGATTCGTTTTTATGTTATCCTGTGAAAATTCAATGAATTGTTTATAGCAACGTTTAGACATTTTTTTTAAAGCGAGACCTTAATTTAGAAAAAATTTGATAATCGCCATGGCAACCATACTGTTTCCATTTTTTGTGAAATTTATCTTTTTCTTTGCTTAACTTTATGAGAGGTATAGTGTACCAGGGCGGAAATTTTTGTTTCATGTTTAGGTTACATTTTGGTATATATTTATTCATTATGTCATTAATAAAATTATAAAAAATTTCGACCATACTTTCAACGTCAATGAGACTAGTAAAAGTTTCTTCCCAGTCAGCAGACGACAAAGCTGCCCTTATAGAATCGAAATCTGCTTTATGGTATTGAAATTTAAAACTTTTCGACGACCTCAGTGGTTGAGAAACGCTAACCTTAATGGTTACTATTAACGATTTATGGTGAGGGTCTTCTGCTACTAGTGGAAGTAAACAGGAAGTAACTTGGCAAAGCTCGTTGCAGAAAATTAAATCTAGTAATCTGTTATTCTGATTAAGTTCAGAGTTATATTGTGACATAGAAGACAGGTTTATAAAGTCTGCGGTAAGACAGGCTAAGTTATTAGAGTTAGTTTCTAAATACATGGAATTATTACTAATAAACCAATGCGCGTGAGAGACGTTAAAGTCGCCTAAAACCAAAATTACATCATTAGGATTTCTCAAAACAAAATCGCTCACTCTATCGTAGAAAGAAGTTAGTAATGATTCGTGATTACAACCGTGCGCTATGTATGTACATATAATATGCAAATGACGGGGAGCGGGGGACGTAGATGTGGAATGACTGCTCGCACTCGTACACAGCGGTATCGAGACCCATACCTCCTCGGCCGGCGGAGCCGCGCGCATGTCGGTATGATGCCACGGGCATAATAGAGCTGAAATCGAACACACGAGTGTGAAGTCAAATGTCAATATGACAAATCGACACTCACGTATTCGATTTTCAACTCTATTGTATTAGCGCAGATTTCTATTTTCAGTGCTCCGAATTTTCCCGGGTTCGCCGGACTCCGGATCATATATCTCAACCTTAGCATGTGCAAAAGTTATGAGTAATAAAACCTAATTTAAAATTTACAATGGAATTCTTCCACAAAATGGAAGAAGTCCATTGTAAATTGCAATAATTGAATATTATTCAATCATTGCGATTGCAGCATTGCGTTTGTAATTTGATTCTGTTTTATAAAATAATAGTAAATACTACTCACTTGTAAATATTCAGATTCCCTCATGAAACCCTTCAATGGATACGCCCATCCTTCGGACAGTACCTGTGGCAGGCAATCATTATCATCAGAAACACTTATTGATCACTTAACATGTCGAAGGTGGCAATCCAGTTTATATATACAGTACAATCTCACTAATCCGGCACTATTACAAACTAGAGAGTGCCGGATGATTCGAAATTATATTTTATTTATTGCATAAGTTATTGGATTATATAGAAAAATCATAGTAAATAAAATAAAGCAATTCTAAAAGAGAATATTATATGTATATGTATTAATGTTCTAAACATTTTTTTTATAATAGTAGGTAACATATCTCACCGTTACTTACTAATTAATCACACAGTTTTAAGACGACAGAGCGCATACGCTGTGCGTGGGGGAGGAGTGACGAAGGCGCGAGCGGAGGGTGCCGGGTTAGTGAGATTATAATGTACTATTTTCTTTATATTCAACACAATAAACAATCAGTTTTCTTGTGACCCATTTATGAACCACCGTTTCGTTTTAGTGTAGAGCTTAGGCATTTTCCAACCTTCCATTTTGTTAATTTGTATTATCTGGCCACGTCACGTTTATCAGATGCTTTAAGAAAACTCGCGTACCGTCCTGCCGTCGGTAATGCTAATGATGTACTAGTTAATGACGTCACTCACCTGAACCCACTGCAGGTCCAGCGTGGTGAGGTCCACGTACGGCAGGGTCTCCGCCTCGTCGATCGCGCTGGACAGCCGGTTGCCGTATATGAACAGCTCCTCCACGCCCGAGGCGCTCTCGTATCGAGGAATTATACCCTGGAACAACATAATAGGCCATTATTTACTTACGAATAGAACCAGGCGGGTATCTAGGCTAGATATGACTGTGATCTATGGCAGTGGCAGTTTAGACATAACATTTGTTAGAGTGACCCCTTCACGGTATAACTATTCGGCAATCCACTCGTTTCCCCGCACTACGCAGCGGGGGCAATGAGGAGGAGGAAGAGGATCAGGAGTGCGTGCTTTCATGTTACTTTTAAATACATCTATTTGTATTCAGAACACGCATAGTACAACACACTGAAACTGTTCACATGCGCCTACGCGCGTTTATGCGGGAAAACATTCCTTAGAAATAATCTGCACCTGCATGCATAACTCTCGAGTATCCTGCAACGTAGCACTGGACCATTACGTAGTAACTACTTATATTTTATTAATCTGTGGCTGGGAAATCTGTGTAATATGTATCGTTGTTGACGTGTATGGAGTGTGTGGGCTGTATATTTTGTACCGAATGGAGAAGTTTACTGATGTTGTTAATATTATATTCAACGTAATGAAATTTAAATATACATTAAAACTAATCAATATCTGCAAAAATTTTTGGAAACGATCAATAAATGACTGAGAAATGGATAACTGAAGTTGAGGGAATTTCTGATGACCCTGTGACGTCATATAGCCTGACGGATCAACGCATAGCCTAAGCCGCTGATTGTAGAGACCTGAAAATTGAAGGGTGTGTCTTTGTATGACGTAAGATACGAAAAGTAGAGATTTTCTGAAATTCTACTCCTAAGGGGTACGTAGTTTATCTCATTCGTGCTTAGTGACTTATCGATTACGCAAATTCAAAGTCCCATAACTTTTTTATGTCTAGAGATATTTTGCTAATTTTTTCAAGTGTTTTTTTTTTACTCTAATTTTTTTTTTTGGTAAAATTCCTCATTTTTAGAACATTTACCTTGAAGCTAACATTAAATTATACTGTCCTAAACTTAACAGTTTATAACGCCAAATATTTCTAGATAAAATGTACTAACTCATAGCAACCTTATCGTATTCATGAAATGAGTCAACGGCATATCGTTGATAAAGATTAATATCTACAAGATTAATACCTAATTACCGAATATAAACAGTTTGCATAACTATCACAGACGGCTAAGAAACTACGTACTGTAGGTAATGTGAAATATATTATCTAGGCACCTTAAGATGAAATATTATAGTATTTTCGCCGTCTGTGTCGCCCTTAGGGCAGAGGAAAAAGTTTGTTTGTTTGCATTGAATAGGCTCCGAAACTACAGGACCGAATTTGATGAAATTTGGCACAGATGTAGAGTCCCTAGACTAGGACAACACACTGTCTTTGGGAATTCAGAAAAGTCAGTGCGTACAAGATTATCGATAGATACGAATTAATGAGTATCTTTTCCTCGTGTGATTTATGTGTGTATACTATTGAATGATGATAGGGTGATGTGATAATGAAATGATATTGATATAATTTGATTAGATCAATAAATTTGATATTATTGTCATTGATAAAATCGAAATTAATGTTATTTGTAATTGGATAATTTCATAGATATATAATATTAAAAAGAGGTAGATATGTTATAAACGCGTAAAAATGAAGACTCGAATTGGCCCGAGTCGGGCCAATTTTGGTTAGTGTGCTCCACGAGTAATAGCGTGTTTTGTGTTACTATGCGACGTTGACACATTGACACGCGTCCCATGTCAATGTGTATCGTGGCACAGAAATATTGTCAGTTTTGTAAGGATATAACGTATCTAAGTAATAATTAATCAAAGGATAATTTGTAGAATATTTTACTTACCTACTTACTAAAATTTGTTACCTACTATGGGATCAAAAATAACCTAAATTATAACATGTTTTTTAATGTTTACAGAACACGTTTAAGAAACAATATTAAATTGAAAGAAACTGATTAATCCACTTCACAACAGGCATGTTAAGGCTATTTTAGAACCGATCTTTGAGATTTAGAATGAGAGAGCTCACGGTCAGCATAATATAATATTATGGTTCTGTTTGACGTCCAAAGTCCTTTATGAGAGTACATCGTCTTCTTTCCGCATGTGAGCCGCTAGATGTCGTTTACCGTCACAGATCAGCTCCCTGCGCAGCTCCCTCTTACGGTAAGTCTGTGAACTAGATAAGCCACAAGCCGCCATATTTGATATAACTGATCATTGTTGCGTCGTTTTTGCTACCATGCAGTCGCTAAAAACAGACTTATTTAAGTTCAATTATAACTTCACTTTTATTTTAAAAATACTTTTAAAATTTCTTTATGAGTCTATTATAGTCGTGAAACCGTCACATTTCGTCATTGGAGTTCATTTATAGTATTCTTTATCGCGGTCGTAGCATCGGGTAGACGAAAATCACGCGATCGGGTAAAAAGTTCGTCGTTTGAACTCATTGTCGGCGCTACGCGGCGGCATACTTCAGAAGCGCGTTCGCGGTAAGAAGCGTTTATAAGAAGATTTGGACCGAAGAAAAGGTTTGCCGCAACATTTGGTGAGTCATGTTATTTCATATGCGGTAATAATAATCAATTGCATGTGATCGTGACTTAAAAAACCTGATTCGGTGACCTCCTATTACATTGTGAGAAACCCGAATAGTTTAGAAGTAATTAAAAACTGTTTTTAAACTTTTTACGACTACCGCCATTTTTTCGAACGTAGACGTATTATTTAAATTTAGACGTATCTCTTCAAGAAACCGCCATCTTTATATATTTCGAATAGTCATGCAATGTATTTATACAACGATTTCATTCTTAAATCGGATTTCCGTCCGTTATATAGAATGTTGTGTGCAGAGCCTGCAGACGCATGCTAGTTAAACGCAGGTAGTTAAAAATTAAAGCATAACAAAGCAGAGTTGTCGCTTTTCTACTGCAAAATGAACCTGTACGTACAGTTCTGTAGATATATAATTCAAAATACAATATACTTATTACATATTTGATCGAAAATTAGATCGATGTTTGCATTCGAGGTTCAAATTTTCCAGACACCTTCAATACATTAGCGTCTTGACTGTTCGATTCCAACAACAGTTAAGTACGCCTGAAATACTTTTGCGACACATACCTAATGCAAAGAGAAAGCTCTAAAATACATGTTGGTCATAGATATCGAATACTTAACAAGCTATTGTTAGGTAGATAAAAAATAGGCAAATATAAAGTGGGTACTCGAATAAAAATAAAAGTAGCGATCCCAGGGATTTCCGGAACCATCCTCACTTCTCAAAGTCGAGGAAGAGGGGGAGGGGATAAAATAGATATAACAACATATCCAGGAGATCGAGACTACAGTTTTTTTTTTGATGTTTTTTATTAGACTGATTACTCAATGGTTTATAATAAAACTTACGATACATTATATCTTTAGACACAGTACCTATATTATTCATATTTAGACAAATGATTGAATAATGTGTACAGTCGGTACCCTCACAGAAATTAGCCTATATTGACAAATCTTATTCTTTTTGAAAATTCTACCTCTTTTTACTATTGTACAGTCGACGCCCTCGCGATAATTACCATTATCTTTCTTTTTAAAGAGGTTACAATACTATGTAAGGTCGACGCCTGCTTTCTCTCTAACAATCTCGTTCTTTTTTAAAGAAAGTTAGAATATGTACAGTCGGTGCCCTCACGAGTTTCCAATCTTGTTTCTTTTGAACTGGAAGGCTTAAACTGTATTATGAACATAAAATGGAAAGTACATACATCTTATTACTTAACCATTGATCTAGACGATACAATCAGGCTTAAATAATTCTAAAGATTTTGAGATCTTATGCTGGGTGTCAATTACAAAAGTAAGTAGCTTACCGCGCTTAGCGTATTAAATTTTGTTAGCATTTGTTGGCTATTGTCCACACAGTACTCACTACAATAGTTCAAGGCCATACGATTAGCTTCGTAACCTTCATCCCCCGCCGAGGAATGTTGTTTGACCGTACACTCACAAGCCCCTAGAGCAATTTTATGGGATACAGTTTACTATACAAAGTCCCTGTTTAAAGTCAATAAGTACGGAAAATTAATTACAAAGCTTACCGCGCTTAGCGTATTGAAATTTGTAAGCATTTGTTGGCCATTGTCCAGACAGACAGATCTTGGTTTGCACATATACTCACTACAATAGTTCAAGGCCATACAATTAGCTTCGTGACCGTCATCCCCCGCCGAGGAAGGTTGTTTCGCCGTACACTCGCACGCCTCGAGAGCAATTTTATGGGATACAGTTTACTATACAAATTCCCTGTTGAAAGTCAATAAGTACGGAAAATTAATTACAATTTACGGACTCTGCAGTCAGTAGCTGGTTTTTCATGCAGGTCTTACGCCTCTTGGAGTATAATATCAGCAGCATTCGCGACAACACCTGGTATAGTAGCATTGCCGTAGTCTGCAACGCCAGGCTTTCAACCCGTGAGTTTTCATGCTATTTGGTTTTCTCTCAATTTACATAAGACAGAATTAAAACCAAAAAAGATAACGTAGAAGTAAGCTATTCGGCATTTCTCACATCGCGAGTATCGAAGACGCGGACATACTGCGCGCTACATTATATTGACATAACATTACCATCCGTAAGACACTGTAGATTTACTAGGGCCTATGGAAGTCAGTGCAGTCAGCAGTTAATCGTTCAAACTGGTCCAGCCTCATAATGTTATACTTCAACCGTCATCTTACTTTGGGAATGATAACTTAACGACGCTTACATACAAAGTCAATAGGTTTATGGCACACTTTTTATTACGAAGTTCCTATTGAAAACCATGATATCGAATACGTGCTATGCTATACATATGTTCTCTCTGCGGTCGGCAGTTGGCCCCAAAAGCAGGTCCAGACTGTTAAGGTTACTCGGACGTTCGCACACTAAAGCTTCAGAGAAATTAAACTTACGAACTTACTTCGCAATACGAAGTTCTTGCCAAAAACTAAGATACTGAGAACGTAATGTATTTTGCAGCTTATGAGATTTTTATTAGGATTATCACAACACGAAGTTCCTTTTGAAAAGTAAGATAGAATGATGGGAATGATAACAACGATACATACATAGTCAAGAAATTTATGGTGCACAACACACGTCCTATTACGAATTTCCTATTGAAAACGAAGATATCGAATACGTTCTATGCCATACAGATGTAATCCCTCTGCAGTCGACAGTTGGTCCCAAAAGCTACTGAGATACTGAGGACGTAATGCATTTTGCAGCTTATTTTAAGGATTATTATAAGGAATTATTGTTAGGATTATCAAAACACAAATTTCCTATTGAAAAGTAAGATACACGTATTCACGTGCACTATGCACTGTATACGTGCTACAGCTTATGGAGTCTTCTGTGCAGCCTGGAGTCTTCTGTGCAGGCGGCGATTGGTCCCTCAAGCAGGCCTTGCCTCTTAGGGTAATATGTATTTTACGTGCACATAATATGCACTGTATACGTGCTAAAGCATATAGTCTCCGGTGCAGCTGGCGGTTGATCCCTCAAGCAGGTCTCGCCTCTTAGGGTTTATCAACTTCGCGACCTTCATCACCCACCCTGCGGGGAAGGTTGCTTGCCGAACGCTCGCACGCTACAGCTTCAGAGAAAGTGAACACTTATCGCAAAACGAAGTTCCTGTCAAAAAGTAACATACTGAAGATGGAATGCAGCCTATGGACATCTATTCTCCAGTTGCTGGTTGGTCACATACCCAGGTCTCACACTCCTGGAAAGGTACTAATGCGACACGATCGGTAATATAAACATGAACTTTTCTTTTTCTCATTTATTCTCAGGAGTTGGTCCAGAGTTGCTGAGGTTCGTCTAGGTACCCTAGTACATATACTATCGAGCTGTTATTTGTTCATAGAATCGAATGTGGCATTTTTTATTATTTACCCCAGTGGCAGGGAATTAAAATGAACCGCAATACGGTACATGTAGAATATTTGTTTCTTGATGAATTCCTAGGGCATGTATGAATTTGTATCTCAAAAAACGCATAACGCGTCGTAATAAATTGTTTTTCAAGCATCTAAATTTTTGCTCGTATTACATTATACCAAACTGCAAATAATAAGTGTTAATTGTTGTCACTTTGTTGACTGGCGAGAACACACACTTTGGAGTGCAATTCTCTTACACGAAACTAGTATCAGTTGTAATAGGAAGTTATTATAATTCTATAGAATAAATTTAAAAAGGCGATTCAATTGTGGTGCTCTCAGAACAGAATTACTGCACCAACTAGGCCGATATGGGGAAGCATACACGATTACAATAATTGTGTCGTATGTAAAGCTATATTTATATTAACAGTACGCCTTGAAAGCTTAAGATCAGCATTCATTTTTGTGAACTTATTCAAATTAGTCAACGGCTAAGATGGTTCACATCAACAAAATTTCATCTTAAAAAATTGAAAGCTCAAACAGTTTACAGATACACATTTCATAGATAAACTATTGTACTCATAAGTATAACTTGAGTCGTTTTTGTGATTCTTGTTACTAAAAGCATTATCACATTGTTGCATTATTTACAAGCCACCAGGAGATAACAAACACGTCTCTCATAAAGGACTTTGGACGTCAAACAGAACCATAATATAGAATTTTACCTTCCAATAAAATTGATATTATGTTCTTGGACGTCCAAAGTCCTGGTAAGGGCTTCCTGGTGTTCAGCCTCATAATTATGAGACTAACAATGATCAGTTATATCAAATATGGCGGCTTGTGGCTTATCTAGTTCACAGACTTACCGTAAGAGGGAGCTGCGCAGGGAGCTGATCTGTGACGGTAAACGACATCTAGCGGCTCACATGCGGAAAGAAGACGATGTACTCTCATAAAGGACTTTGGACGTCCAAGAACATAATATCAATTTTATTGGAAGGTAAAATTCTATATTACTGCTGACAATATTATATAGATTTCATGTCTCTAACCCTCCTTTTTAACCCTCGACGCAAAAAGAGACCTGTTATACTTAAAGTTTGACGTGTTTGTCTGTTTGTCTGTCCGTAACATCGTAGCTCTCTAACGGATGAACCGATTTTGATCAATTTTTTTTATTTGAAAGCTGTCATGATCGGGTATTCTTAGAAATAATTCATCATCATCATCAGCACGCTCACTGTCTGACACGGAATTGTCAGACAGTGGTTAAGCGGGGAATTCACTAGACGGACATGCCCGCAGGCAAGTCTACAGATATGTCCGACAAGCTTCGCTACTATAAGGTCTGTGCAGTGTATTACGGTATTACCGTCGCGGGCCGTCCGCGTTATAGTAGCGAAGCCTGTCGGACATACCTGTAGGCTTGCCTGCGGGCATGTCCGTGTAGTGAATTCCCCGCTTTACATTTTGTTGCGGCTACACCGCAACGGGGCGTGCGGGGCGCGTGGGGCGCGCGACGCCCTATTCGCCAGTGCACACTACGCGGCGATAGCTATACTTTATATTAAGCTATTCTACTTTTGTCAACGTAGGCGACCAGACTTATACATATATTTTTAATACACTCTGCTATTATACACCAAGCTTTTTTATTCCACATTTGGGAACTTACACATTTTTTTTTGTGTTTAGGTATACGAGCTATGTAAACGAACCTGCGACTCCAGCAGTTTAATCACTTGCATGGTGGACTCCTCGATGGACTGTCCCACCGTCTGCACGATGAGCTCCGGTGTCTCGGGCTGCTCGTACTCTTGAGTGATGCCCGTGAAACCCTGTGGAGGAAACATAAATTAGTACGTATAAGGTAGGATAAAGAATTGAGTTTTTTAATGATTTTTTTTTTGTGATAAATGGAAAGATCATATACTTAGGTATAAGTTTTATAACAAAACATCCTCGTGGAATACTGTTTTACGCGGGCAGCGCCGCGTTCAAAAGCTAGTACGGGTCCATCCACATATTACGTCACATCTGATGGGGGAGGGGGGGGGGGGTCATACAAAGTGTGACAGTACATGTTAAATACAGGTAAAGGGATACTAAAAAGCGTGACATTGGGTAGGGGTTCAAAAAGTCGAAATTTTGCGTGACGTAATATGTGGATGGCCCCTACTTCATATAAGTAGATAGAGGTATCTAAATTTCTAAATACAGAAAAGAGTGGAAATAAATCCTTGTTAGAGAATCTATTCATACCTATATAATATGAAATAGCTCGATTACCCAAATTAAATATTTAATTCAAAATAACGAACTTCTACTACATTTACTGTTATATAAGGTTTGGTAAAATCAATTAAGGATACTTCGGGCATATGATCTACTGGTTATGTAAAGACGTTTAAGCAGAAAAATAATTTTCATACTCGAAAAAAAATTTTTCTTTATATGGGCGAGTTCGCGTTTTGCGGAGAGTCAGTCACCCATACATGAGATGATTTTTTACCCGACTGCGCGACGCAAAGGAGTGGTAATGTGTTTATCAGCCTATGTATGTATGTATGTATGTTCCTTTGAAGCACTATACAGACCAAACGCCTGGACCGATTTTTATGATTAGCATGTCAATCGATTCCTCTTAGTCCGGCGAGTGTCACTAAAGACATGACGTTAGTGAAAATTCAATATGGCAACTACTGGACGCCATATTGTGAAAATGAAAAAAATGAAAGTCAACAAACTATATCGAGTGGGGTATCGTTGAATAGGTATTTAAAAATCATTTTTAGTTTTCTCTCAACATTTTTCGATTCGACTGACCGTTTAGGGTCTATATCGATTTAAAGTTGCATAACAAACATTCTCACATTAAGCCTATATGTTAGTGTTCGTATCATCGTATTTTTGCTTTAAATCGACCAAACGTGTGTTGGTTAAACTAAAAAATCAAAAATAAAATAAATAATAAATAAAATTAAAAAACCCGACTGCAAAAAAAAGACAGATACCTAAGCAACGCACTAAAAAGACCGAAACAAGATTGAGAAAACAGACTACACTATGAGCTGAAAGCCTAAGTGAAATAATTGATGTTATGTTTGTTAGCAGGCGGGGCCCATATATTTTTGTACGATTTATAATTTGCGAATGGGTCCCGCCTGCTACCAAACATAACATCAATTATTTCACTTAGGCTTTCAGCTCATAGTGTAGTCTGTTTTCTCAATCTTGTTTCGGTCTTTTTAGTGCGTTGCTTAGGTATCTGTCTTTTTTTTGCAGTCGGGTTTTTTAATTTTATTTATTATTTATTTTATTATGACAATTATTTTTCTGCCTAAGCGTCTTCACAAAAGCAGTAGATCATATGCCCGAAGTATCCGTAGTTGATTTTTGGAGACCTTATATATAACACTAGATGTTACACGCAACTTCGTGCGCGTAAAAGGAAATCCCTAGTAACCGTACATTTTGCCGCGATAAAAAGTAGCCTATGTCCTTCCCCGTGGTCTAATCTATATCTGTACCAAATTTCATCAAAATCGGTCCAGTAGTTTCGGAGCCTATTCAATGCAAACAAACAAACTTTTCCTATTATATTAGTATATGGATAAGTCGTCATTTTAGATTAAATGAAAAGACAGTTCAAAGTTATAACTTGTAACTATAAATATCGTGTCGTATTGCATAGATCAAATAGAGCTTTAGAAGGGATTTTTATGTCTTCCGGGAGAGTGGACTTAGGCCATGAGCAGCATGAGCCTAACAAATTGAACATAAAACTGAGTTAGTAGGAAAAATCGTTAATATTAATGATTTATATTCTAATCACCACCGGTCTAGATTATTTCTAGTAATACCTATTAGACATTTTATTCATATTCCAAGGTGAACTGGATATTCTTAATAATTGTAATAATGAATATACAAATATACCAGTATATTTTATTCCATCTTTTGCCTGCGGCTCGGCCCGTTTAAAAACGGAAACACTGAATTTCTTCGGGATAAAAATAGCCTATTTCTTAAACCAAAGTCTTAACTTCTACTATACCAAATTTCATCAAAATCCATTCAATAGAGTAAAAACTCTTTCACACAAAAACTATTGAACACCCATCCATCCATCCATTCTCACAAACTTTCAAATTTATTATTGTAGTAGAATTTTCTCAAGTTGAAAGAATCATCTATACCTACATATAAAATCCTTTGTCCTGAATGACTGACGGATCAACGCACAGCCTAAACCGCTGATCGTAGAGAGCTGAAACTTACAGGGCTTGCTCTTTGTAATGCGTAGGGATCCGATAAGAAGGGATTTTTCGAAATTCGATTCCTAAGGGGGTGAAAAGGGAGAAAACAGTTTGTATGGGGCAACGTGATTCCTTGGTCCAATCTACTTCATATTTTGCACAAACATTATGTAACAGAATTGACGGAATTCGTGTATCATAGTTTATTGAAATTCATCCCCTAACGGGGTTAAAAAAGGGAAAGAAAGTTGTTTGGGAGCGATTTGCTTTAAAGTTGATATAAATACTCCTTTGTGCTTTTGATTTAAAGCTCCCACTCACAAGCGATCGATCGATTTATTCTTTACAATTTAAATATTTACTGGATTCATAGTTGCAAGTAAATCGGTTTAGATAAAAATTGAATATAGTCTGAGATCCTAGGACCACCTTACTACACTTTTTATATGAAACTCGTATAGCGCGTAAATTTTGTTCCAACTTTTGACGCCCACTGCAAAAACTAGCTGGTAGGTCTTACACTAATAATTTTGTGTAATAGTTTGTCGTTAGCAATTTACTTTCAAATACGAATTAATTTCCAATTTGATCGAAGCAATCGATAGCCCGTGAGTGGGGAGCTTTATTTTTATTTTGACATAATATATTGTCATCATGTTGAAAAATAAATCTGACAAGAATGCGTAAACTGTTAAATTTGATGAAAATCTTAAATATATATATTTGCGAACGCTATATTATAAATGGGAAAGTGTGTGTCTGTTTGTCCGTCTTCCACGCCAAAACTACTGAACCGATTGAAACGAAATTTGGTACACAAATACAGAGAGTATAGCCTGAAAAGGGATATAGGCTACTTTTTATCACAGGGAAATGTACTGTTCCTGTGGGATACTTTATTTACAGTTTCACGTAAAAACTACTAAACCGATTGTCATGAAATTTGGCACAGATATAAAGGAGACCACGAAGAAGGACATCGGCTACTTTTTATCGCGGAGAAATATACGGTTCCCGTAGGAAAATTTATTTACACTTTCACGTAAAAACTACTAAACCTATTATCATGAAATTTGCCACAGATATAAAGTAGATCACGAGGAAGAACATAGGCTACTTTTTATCGCGGTACATATACGGTTCCCGTGGGTTACTGTACATACGCGGGACGAGCTGCGGGCATCAGCTATCTATACTAATATTATAAAGCTGAAGAGTTTTTTTGTTTGAACGCGTAGTAGCTTTCAGGAACTACTGGTTCGAATTGAAAAATCCATTTATAGAGGAAGGATTTACGTTATATAGCATCACGCTGCGACCAATAGGAGTGAAGAATCAGTGGAAAATGTGGGAAAAACGGGGAAAATTATTCATCTTTGAGGGCTTACGTTCTTTGATTGAACGCGCTGATCTCAGGAACTACTTAATCGAATTGAAAAATTATTTTTGTGTTAGATAGTCCTTCTGTTGAGAAAGGCTTTAAGCTATATAACATTACGCTGCGACCAATAGGAGCGAATAATCAGTGGAAAATGTGGAAAAAACGAGAAAATTATTCATCTTTGAGGGCTTACGTTGTTTGTTTGAACGCGCTGATCTCAGGAACTGCTAAATCGAATTGAAAAATTATTTTTGTGTTGGATAGTCCATTTGTCGAGGAAGGCTTTCAGCTATATAACGTTACGCTGCAACTAATAGGAGCGAAGTATCAGTGAGAATGTTGCAAAAACGGGGAAATTTATTCATATTTAAGCTTTATTTGAGGGCTTCCGTTGCGTGCGCTGCGTAAACGGCTCAAGTTACAAAAAAAGTATGTATGAAAGAATTATTCTTCTTTTTCTATGATCTAAAAAAATCTTTTAAGATTGACTTAAGTACTTAGTAACCTTTTTTATGGTAATCAAATTTGATCGAAATTGATGCATTATTGCGCCATCAGTTGACGCGGACGAAGTCGCGGGCAACAGCTAGTATAATATAAAAGTGCACAATCCACTTTATCTTACTTTGTTACATGAGAAAAAAATACAAAACCGGTCGCTAATTGCTAATGATTATAACATTTCAAATATATAAATATTTTGGCGTGACAGAGGATAAATGTAACATTGTCATCTACACTAATATTTTATATTATAAAGAGAAAAGATTTGTTTGTTTGTATTGAACAGGCTCCGAAGCAGCTCGACAAATTTTAATGAAATTTGGCACAGATATCTTTAACGCGTACAAAGTCGTGTGAAACATCAAGTTTTGTATATTTTATGTATGTAAGTAGATTGTAGATAGATATCTGCGTGAAGCAAAAAATATTTTAAAGTAAAAACTAAGTAGTAATTTAACAGTAAAGTGGCTTTTATTTTATGTTATGTTATGAATTACACTAATGACGCGTCTCAACCTCAAGCTAAATAAGACTTATGACATTGTTTTTTTTTTAGTTCCCTTGAGCGAGTCGTGACTCACCCACGAAGAGTTCCGTACAAAACAGCATGTTTCCTGTATGTGAGTCCCCTTAAAAATATTATATTCTGTTTTGCAACAGAAATACCTACTTAAGTACATTATCTGTGAAAATTTCAACTGTCTAGCTATGACGGTTAAGGAGATACAGCCTGGAGACAGTCAGACGGACAGACAGAGAGGAAGTCAGACAGATAGATAGACAGCCAGCGAAGTCTCATTAACAGAGTTCGCCGTTTTTACCCTTTAGGTACGGAACCCCAATAAGCAATAGTTAATGTTTATACGTTTAAGGAAAAAACATGAATAATGTTGTTTACGAAATCTATGCATACCTACTCAGCGACACTCTATTATTCACAAATGATACTCGTATTAAGATACTATCGTACGATAGTATCAGATAACAACATTATTCAGGTCACTAAATTATTATTATTGTTTTGAGACACGTGTGTGTGGTAGTGTGAGAATTATTTGGTATCTACGTCAGTGTTGTAAATTACATTTTATATCCTATCTGTTAATTTCTTGTTATTAAAACACTATCCCCCTTACTAATAAATATTTATCCAGTAGATAAGCCATACAATGTTTTGTCATTGTCTTATGCGTTGGAAAAGTCGTTTGACAGACATGGACAAAACATTGTATTGCTTATCTACTAGATAAATATTTTTATTAGTAAGGGGTTATGAGTATGAGGTAACGACATTTTCAAATGTCGATAGGGTTGAACTGGGTGGGGTCAAAAAACTAAAACAATTTCTTGATCGTTCGAACGTTTTTAAAATATCATAATAATACATTTCGAGGATTATCTCCAGTAGCCTCAATTCTGCTGATCTTTAAACAAATAGGTCGAGAATTTAAGGACAAATAACGACTAAGTTACGTCAACTAATCATCATTTATCTCATGTTCATTTAAACGAGTTTTAGTTAATTTTGACGCAATAACAAACCTTAATCTGTCCCTCTCTGGCCTTCTTGTAGAGTCCTTTAGTGTCCCTCTGCTCGCACACCTCGAGCGGCGTGTCGACGAACACCTCGAAGAAAGGCAGGTCCGAGTCTGTGTGGATTCGGCGAGCCACATCTCGGTCCTACAAAAGACATTATGTAAAATTAAGTGTACTATTACAGTATATTTTTGTATAATTATTTCTTATTCTTTGATTAAAAATATACCTCAAAATAGCCAAATATACCCATTCAGATTCAGACAGTCTTAAGCCAGTTTTATCTCACATAGACAAGCCTGACTTACGACTAAACACCTTCTCTAGTGACTGCTAGACATTCCACTAGATGACACTTTTGGGATTCGGAAAGGAAACTCTACGCCAGTTGAACTTAGTTTATATAGAGTTTATGTAAAATATTCAGAAACCGGGCAAAACCACATATTATAGCAACTTTCTTCTTACGGCGAGAAGTCTCGCGAGCAATTGTCTCGTGTGAAGAGCGAGAAGAGGACCAACTTTTGCTGAAGCTCCTCGGCAAGAGTCTCTGTGGGAGTCGATGCGTACCTCAGCGAACGGCGACACAAAACTGCACAAGCACACAACTCCACTGTCGGCGAACAGTTTAGCGACCTCAGCGACTCTCCTTATATTCTCTTCTCTGTCTTCCTTCGAGAAGCCCAAGTTCTTGTTGAGACCTGTGCGTATATTGTCGCCGTCGAGTCCATAAGCGGGTATACCTTAAAAAATTAAAGCATAGACATTATTTATCTATACTAATAATTATTAATATTATAAAGAGGAAAGGTTTTTTTCGTTTGTTAGTTTGCATCGAATAGGCTCCGAAACTACTGGACCGATTTCGATGAAATTTAGCACAGATATAGAGTAGACCACGGGGAAGGACATAGGCTACTTTTTATTGCGGCAAAATGTATGGTTTCTGCGAAATTAACTTTTGCGCGCACGAAGTCGCGGGACTCGCGGGCAACATCTAGTTTATTATACTTTGTGCACAACATTTTAATACAAACGCGGGCATACCGCCTTCTTGTTTCATGTGCACAATGTTTTACGTGGACTACAAGTCATGAATTTTTTAATAAGGTGAAACAGAGATTACAGATCGTTTGCTCTCTTTCTAACATCTTATAGATTTTCGTAATGTACGACGATTATAATCCTTGATGAAATATCATACAATCGAACAAAAACATAGATATATAATATTAAAAAGAGGTAGATATGTTATAAACGCGTAAAAATGAAGACTCGAATTGGCCCGAGTCGGGCCAATTTTGGTTAGTGTGCTCCGCGAGTAATAGCGTGTTTTGTGTTACTATGCGACGTTGACACATTGACACGCGTCCTATGTCAATGTGTGTCGTGGGCCGTGGCACAGAAATATTGTCAGTTTTGTAAGGATATAACGTATCTATGTAATAATTAATCAAAGAACAAAAACGTCGAAAACAATTTTCAGTAGTAGGTAATGATGACTACATAATATTACATAGTCGTACACACAATGCGGAAAAATACAGAAAAATCTTATTAACTACTTCAATAGTTACAGTACGAACCTAAGGACCATTGATATAACATTCAGATTATCATCTCCGTTCATTGATTGCAGGAAGTATTGTTAAGCCTCTTAACCTCAAATACAAGTGATTTACATAAACCACTTATGTAAAGTTTAAATAAGTGAAATCCTTACTTAAAAAAACTTGTATTTTTTTGTGATGACAAACACACAACAAATGTAGTCCTTTGAGACTGTTGTCTCCCTTTACAAATTATCCGTTTTTAAGTCAAAACAAAACATTTTGTAAGATAAAATTTTTCAGATCGCTAAGTAGCTCTTTCCGTGTAGAATGTATTTTAGTTAAATGAGAGCGAGCAAAACATTGTGTAACATATTACATAGTATAACTATATTACTGGCTATAGTGGAGGTCGTACAATTTAGCTTTAAAACCATTTCGCGTTTATCTTAATTAGGCAGTTATTAGTTATTACCCTACATAGCGCACTCTAGTTAACACGATTGTAGTTTGTAAAACTGAATGATAACTCATAACGGTAATATTTGTTACAGTGTTCAACATACAGGTATTAGATAACCGTCTTGGTCTAAGATATTGTTTCTCAACCATTTTTATATCGCGACCCACGAAAAGGCCAAAAAGTTAAGAAAAAGTCTTGTGACCCCGTCACTATAAAATTATAATATGTAGGTACCTACATAGCGCGCTATTTTTATCAGCTATAGGGTACGGTGTATTAGCCTTCACTGGTTCGTACGATTTTTTCGACATTCGACACAAAAGATACGTTTGAAAAACGAAATTTTTATACCATGTAGTTTGTATTTATTATTTTTCAACAGACTGCGACCCCCTTTAATAACAAACTCGACCCCCCAAGGGTCGCGACTCGCGACCCACCGGTTGAGAAACGCTGGTCTAAGATATACCACTTATGAAGTACAAATAAGTAGCCACTAGCCAGTAGCCACTACAGTCAACTCGGGTTAAGTTTGAAGTCACATCAACGCATAATATGTAAAAACCTAACCAGGACATGTCTAAGGAGGGCTCCGTAATTATCAACGCGCAGCAGGCTTTTTTCGACAAAACAGGACCTATTCGTCCAATATACGACAAAAGATGGGGTGAAATGGAAAAAAAAACATCCCCACTTCAAATGTATGGAGATTGGAGAGCTACACCATTATTATTATTTTATGATGCCGAAAACGAAATCTATATTTATAATATATACACATAATCCCTAACTATACATTATCATGTATATAATATAGTACATAATCCTTAACTATACGAAATTTCATACATTTAAATTAATTATTATAAAAGCTAGAAGACCGCTCTTCTAGCAGACAGAGAGACAGACAGAGAGCCGGACAAATAGAGCGAAGCTATACATTGTAGTACTACGGAAGTCGAAATCCTAAAAAATACCAATGACGAATAGGCCGTGTTCACATTATCCAATTAAAGTAAGACATTTTGACATTTATACTGATGATTCACTGCAAACTTAACGCGAATAAACTGTATAGTCACCGTCTTATGCCAAGTAGAATCAAGGTTAAATATCATTTTATCTCTCTCGTTTTTCGTATTTATGAAAGAGAAGGCATGATATTATAAGTTATAACCCAGATCTGCGCAAGTGAGTCTTATGCCCATTTGCACAAAACTTAAGGATCGCCTAAGTAATTTTTTATTACAGTGGTTTTAAAAATTCAAAGATTAAAATAGTCAGATCGCAATCACCATGGCAGGGGATTTAATATTTATTGAATTTCCTTGAATTTGTAGCTAAGCCGATTTTCATAATGAACGACACGCGAGAACTAGAATAACAAGATCACGACCAAACTGCTCCAAAATTTCGATGAAATCGACTTCTTCAAGCGGTATAGGATGTGCAAAAGAATTATTTTTCTTTATTCGTCGTGGCATCGTGAGAAGTTACTTTCGATAGAATGCACGGGCCTTCGTCGCACAACAATCGCACAAAATTTATTTTTTCCTCCGCCGTAAAGTTTGCGGTTTTTACTTTTTCTTTTAATTTATTTTCCTAGGTATATTAATAACGATTCGAAATCAATCGTAATGTATAATTTTAGTCAACAGTAAACATGTATATATATATATATATATATATATATATATATATATATATATATATATATATATATATATATATATATATCTGTTTATTCTATGAAACACGCACCGAATTTGACACAGTATGACAATAAAATTGACAGCCTTTTGGTGAATTTACGTTAAAAATAAACCAAGTTTTTATCTTTTGTCACTTTTTAACACACGACAGAATCAATGTAAAGAGAAGGCCAAAATATTTTCTATGGACTATTTTATGACCAGTCTTTTTTTTCCAAAATTTTGAGGCAAAAAATATGCAGAATTTAAGTTCGACTCGCTCGCTATTGTAAATGAAATACCTATTATTTTGTTGTACATTTTGCGGATAACGGAATAATTTTGTAATCTACACTAATATTATAAAGAGGAAAACTTTGTTTGTATGTTTGTTTGTTTGTTTGTTTGTAATGAATAGGCTCAAAAAGTACTGGACCGATTTCAAAAATTCTTTCACCATTCGAAAGCTACATTATCCACGAGTAACATAGGCTAAATTTTATTTTGGAAAAAAATAGGGTTCCGTAAGATATTTGGGGGTTTCGGACACAAAATCAACCAGAAAAGTTACTTATTTTGCGTACGCTGCCTAAACTATAAGAGATAGAACCATAAAATGTTCTAATTAATTGTAGATCTTATAAATATCTACAAAAAAGTCCGCGACACACTATACCTATCTATGTCGAGTGAGGCACAACAACCATTTTTTTATTTAGAAATCTTGAATTTTTTTTGGACTATATTTAAACGCGTTTATTTTACTCATGCTATTAATCCTTATCAAAATAAATTATTTCATCACTAAGTACAGTTTATGTAGATAATATTTGGTCTTTGAATGATTAAAATTGGACGTTTGGTTTTGAAGTTATGGCGAAATTAAAATATTACGATTTCTGCTGCACGGCCCGTTGCGAAGTGGGTGTCACCAAGGCGGGGGCGGGGTAATTTTTTTTTGTTTTGTGTTCGTTGTAACTATGGCAAAGAATATATATTACTAACGTAACTATGGTGGATAGATACTTGAATACCTATTTATTTAGTGTTTGTTCTATTGTTAGTCTTGAAGAGTATAGGTATTTCATACGATAAAAGTATACCACCTACTTATTTCATTGAGTTTTAGTAGGTACCTATATTAATTTGTTTCTGTTTGTTTTGAACTTTTGACTAAATTTCGCCCGTTTGGAAGAGGTTTAAAGACATTCTGTAGTATTAGTATCAGTACCTACTGTACCCGTGCGAAGCCGGGGCGGGTCGCTAGTTATTTAATAAAACCGGTATTTTATTGTTTTAAAACTATCTGACCTGCTCCACTCTGCTAATAATTATACTTAATGCAAATTTTTTCAACGTGTGAAAACTCTTAAAAACGAACAGCATCTGTGTTAACTCCGCTTCTATTTTATCGGTCTAATCTTATCGCTGTGTCGATCACGTTACGTCAGCCCAAACGCTGAAATTCATAATGTTTAGGCAATATCGTATACATATTTTTATCTGGTTTAGAAACAGTTAATATTAAACGGTAGACTCGTTCAGCAGTACAACGTGTCAAGCATGTTTGGGACATTTTAAAAACGAATATTTATTTTATTGAAATAAATATAATACTACTCGCTTTTTCCCGCGGCTCCGCCCGCGAAAGTAGAGTATCTCACGGGAATACTGTAAATTTTTTGGGATAAAAAGTAGTCTTTTTTAAAATCCAGAACCTAAACTATTACCATACTTACCAAATTTCATCGAAATCCGTTTAGTATATTTTGCGTGTGAGTAACAAACACCCTCCCTTCATCCATCCATCAATTCTCACAACCTTTAATATTTAAATAGTACACCCTACACCTACAACTACAATCTACACCAACATCTACGCCTACAATTACAACCTACACCAACATCTACGCCTACAAGTACACTTACACCTACAACTACATTTACAACCTTACTCCTTGTATCTACAATTATACATCTATACCGCAACTGCCTATTTAAAGACCAAAATTAGCTAAATCGTTCTAATCGTCCTCGTGTTTTAACGAGACAACTCATTTTCGTCGCTGAAGATGTCGCTGCTTTTGGAATTCCCAAATAAGATTTTTCTTATTATTTAGGTACTTAATTCATTTAGATTTATATGCATTTTCCTGTCTTGTATTTATATTTATAGATCTCATTTTATCTCCTTGAAATATAAAAGATGCGATTTTCCTTTTTGCTCATCTTTTATTTAGTAACTGTTTCAACGCTAATACTGTATATATGTAATGCTTCATTCAGGATATTAATCCACTACGAATTTAATGAAATCCAGAGTAATGGTATAAATAATTATGTCTGTATACAGTATAATGCTAGTGTATAAGACTCTGGAGAAAATCGTACCTTTCGACACCAGATAGGCTTCCAATGCGAAGGCCACACTGGTCTTCCCCGCACCACTGAGGCCGGTGAACCAAACCGTGCTGCCGCGGAAGGCGCGACTGCCAAGCGCTTTGCTCCTCTTGGCTCTGGTCACCTGGTGTTTCTGCTCTGACACGTTCGTCGCCACTTGTGCACACTGGAATGGAGGACTTTGGTTAAGTACTTTATATTGGGAATAAAAATATTTTAAGTGTATTTCGTCGTTGCTCAAACGCAAAGATTAGGCAATACGACAACTTAATGCCATCCTAATATAGGTACTTTGTTAACGTTGAAACTTGAAACCATTGGAATTTTTAATATTACCTAGCAAAAAAAATCTCGCTTGCTCCGCTCGCCTCTGTTGATACGCTTGAACCGTAATGTTTTCTTTTAATGTGTACAGTCTTATAAGGTTTAAAGTTTAAAACAGATTTTATCCTGTATTCCTGTTATATAGGAAAAAAATGCTTGCTTCACTTGCTCACGTGTAAGATAATGAATTACTTTTTTAATATAGTCGGTACCGAATATAAAATATCGATATTCTGTTTGAGCCTGTGGATTATACCTACTTTATTATTTCGCTATTTAAAGTTTGATCAGATTTTAATCCGTAAAATTAGAAAAAATGTTGCGCGCGCGCTATGTTCGCTCGTTATAACTTATAGAACATAATACATAATATATTATTTAGTACCGATGTTCTGATTTTGCCTGTTGCTTTCATAGTATTTTTCCGAAGTTCTCAGGTATTTTAGGTATTTCAGGATTTAAAGTTTGAATCTACGAATAACGATACTTATTCGTAGTTAGGTTTGATTAGATTTTGACTTGTAAACAGTAAAGTAGAAAAAATCTCGCTCACTCTGCTGCTAACATAAAGAACATACATAACTATTTAGAATCTTCGTTCGGTTTAAGGCTATTGAGTTTAATGTATCTTGGCCAAGTACACGTTCTTTTTATTTTATAATAAATCTTAATAAATATATTAATCTCACTTAAATATTATGCAAGAGTAGGAATACATAGTTCTATACTCTACAGTTATAACTTGTTTCAAGACTACGGCAATGTCGAAAGGTCCTTCCTTTAATAATTTAAAATTAGGTAGGTAATGATTTTGGAAGTCTATGTTTGTATATGTATATGTTACCGGCGAAACCCGATTTTAGTACAAACTAGTTTTGCCTAGGCTAAACTGGTTCTTCCTATACGCGATAGGATTGACTAGTATATCCTAGTCCAAACTACTTTGTCCTAAGCCCGACAGGATAAACCAGTTTAGCCTAGGCCAAACTAGTTGATCCTGATATTAATACGCACATTACAAGATAAACTAGTACGGCCTAGTCTAAACATTATGCTATATCTAGAAAGTCTAAATAAATATATAAACTGAATAAAATACTCCGTAATTGGAAGAATAATCATTTGTATTAAAACTATAATGATTCGTCGTTAAAAGCTATGGATATTTATTGGTTATACAAACAATAACAAAAAATAAGTGTTTTTTTAATAAAAGCAATAATCATATCTCAATTATTAAATTGTTATTTATTTTTACATGGTGTGCTTTGGTGGCACTTAGAATTGCACTTGCATCTGTTTGTGGAACAGTTTTTGATGCAGCTGCATCTCACGAAACCTCGGCCTGATCCAACTGAATGTTTCGTAGCTGCAGTTATTAACGATATTCCTATAGTTATCTGTCCTAGAGTGTGCGTTTTAATATCAGGATCAACTAGTTTGGCCTAGCCTAAACTGGTTTATCCTGTCGGGCTTAGGACAAAGTAGTTTGGACTAGGATATACTAGTCAATCCTATCGCCTATAGGAAGAACCAGTTTAGCCTAGGCAAAACTAGTTTGTCCTAAATTGGGTTTGGCCGGTAACATATATATTACATAAGTATGTATGTAGCGCCTAAACTACTGATCCGATTTTAAGAAATGAGGTGTCAATAGATTCGTAATAATATCCCAGGTAGCCTAGGCTGTACAAATACTTATAATTTGTGTAGTCGGTTTATAGTTTTTATTAATTTTTCAGAGGATCGTGAGCAGGTATGTTAAAATTCATTTATTTTGAGATTTTTCAAGATCATTATCTTGTAGTGTCGTTGTTGGTGAAGGCAATTGAAGGTAAGTGATCTTACCTTCATTTCTAGCTTAACCAGTAAGCACTAATTCTAGTTTTATTCCTAAGTATACTTCCTTGTTCTAATAAAAGGTCTCAATAAATGCACTTCCTTTTCCTAAGGACATGATCAAAGTACTTTAATATTCATGCCTATTGCATAGGCCATAGAGAGTAGAGACACTTGATTTGAGAACTGTACTCGACATCTTTATATTTAGCTCAGTGTATATACTATCCCACCAAAAACATTCTGTAAAAAACTAGCCAAGTCTCGATGGAGCTGCTTGTTTATCTCTAAAAAGTAATGAAATCTAGACTAGGTCGTGCCAAGTCTAAGGATCCTTACTGCGATTTATTTATTATTATAGTTAATGTTGTGTGACTTGGCCCTTGAAAATTCTTTATACGTTAGAAGTCAATTTTGTTTACACGTAATGTTATATCAGATTCTGTTGTAACTACCTATGTTTGTTAAGCGAGATAATAGCCCATACTGGTATTGGTAATTGGACGCTAGTGTCTTATTTTAGGCTGTTGTTGATTGTATAACACATGTATTGGAGCAATGGTGTCATGAACCCCTTTTGTACCCTTGTGTACTCTTCAACGGCCAAGTCACACAACATTAACTATAATAATAAATAAATCGCAGTAAGGATCCTTAGTCTTGGCACGACTTAGTCTAGATTTCATTACTTTTAAGAGATAAACAAGCAGCTCCATCGAGACTTGGCTAGTTTTTTACAGAATGTTTTTGGTGGGATTTCAGTTCTTTTTGTAGAAACGTAGGAATATTGATCTATTTTACTAGATTTTAGTGTAATTTGTTTATTTAATTTGTGTAATGTTCGAGTAGAATAAAGTTAATTGTTCGACTATTTCTTTTTGTAAACTTGTAAGTATAAATATAAAAGCCAGTCTAGTCTTATCCAGAGTTTTCCTTTAATTTTATTTTTATGCGTATTAAAAGCAGAAGGGGAGGCATTCGCCCAGCAGTGCGACGCTACCGGCTAGATTAAATTAGAAGATGTGTCCCACTTCACTGGATTTTTGCAATGACAGTCGATTTTTTTATGTACCAATAGTAGAAGGGGGCATTGCCATATCTCTAATCAGCTGAGACCAGCTGAGGGTTCTTCATCAGATACTTCAGACCTTCGATTTTTGACATCAAATGAAGTTGCCCACCAAGTTGAATATTTTTTGTAAAGGCAGTATGTCGATCTCTAATAGTTTGGTTGAGCTCTTGTGTTTTCTAATAAGGGTCACCAGGTACTCCAGATCTTCGATTATCCTAGTTTTTATAGTTTTTCCTTTATGTGGCCATTAAACCCTACCTCTGTACCAAATTTCAGCTCTCTGAGTTTATGGGAAGTACTAGTTCTATTCTGATGATCATGAGTGAGTGACTGGGTGAGTGTCATAAATGCGAAACTTTGCTTTCGTTTAACTTCGGAAATAAATGACCTATAGACTTAAAATTTTGGATTTTAAGTATGTGATTATACTTTACTGGATGACGAAAAATTCTGCGTTCTGGTCTTATCCAGAGGTTCTCAAATAGGGGCCTGAAAATGCGGCGAAATGGTTCCAGTAAATAATGGTACGGCAGTGTTTGCTTCGCGCTCGACTTGGCGGGGGCACTGCCGTGCCCCCAGATCGACGTTCTGGTCTTATCCAGAGTTTCTCAAATAGGGGCCTGAAAATGCGGCGAAATGGTTCCAGTAAATAATGGTACGGCAGTGTTTGCTTCGCGCTCGACTTGGCGGGGGCACTGCCGTGCCCCCAGATCGATTATCCTAGTTTTTATAGTTTTCCCTTTATGTGGCCATTAAACCCTAACTCTGTACCAAATTTCAGCTCTCTGAGTTTATGGGAAGTACTAGTTCTATTTTGATGATCATGAGTGAGTGAGTGTATAAGTGAGTGAGTGAGTGAGTGAGTGAGTGAGTGAGTGAGTGTCGTAAATGCGAAACTTTGCTTTCGCTTAACTTCGGAACTAAATGACCTACAGACTTGAAATTTTGGATTTTAAGTATGTGATTATAGCTTACTGGATGACGAAAATTTCTGCGTTCTGGTCTTATCCAGAGGTTCTCAAATAGGGGCCTGAAAATGCGGCGAAATGGTTCCAGTAAAGGATGGTACGGCAGTGTTTGCTTCGCGCTCGACTTGGCGGGTGCACTGCCGTGCCCCCAGATGTAGAGATTGTATTATACCTATTCTCAATTCTCAGGTCATTAACATCATCACCTAATGCTACTACTGTAATTCAAATCACATGCAAAACAACAAAGAATCTTCAACTAGGTTATGTATGAAGTACGTTATAACATAAAAGCGTGTTTGGTAATTGAGTAAACGGATTATATTTTAGCTACATACTGTTAAAGAGCAACATCATAAGCGCATAGATCCCGTCAATTCACAAGGAAAAATTATTAGAATACACGGAACAGAAAACAAGTGGAAGTACAAAGTAGACGTGGTTCGCGTTTCAGCCTCGGATCTATGGCAGGGCACCGGGGGCACTTGCCCCGGGCGGCAGTTTCATGTAGGCGCCAAATCGGCCAAATCCTTCTAAATGGATTTTGATGAAAGGTCCACGCAAAAACTTCTAAATGGATTTTGATGAAAGGTATGGTAGTAGTTTGGGCTCTGAATTAAAACATAGACTACTTTTTATCTCGAAAATGTACAGTGGTCAGTTTTCCCGTGGGATACTGTTATTATTATTCTCTGGTATTTAAAATTTAAATTTATGAATGAGTAAATTCAGTAAAATCATTTGCTCGGAGAAAGTAACGTTTTACGTAGCACATAACAGCACATCTGAATAAATATTACCTACTTCTTATTATAATTTACGGTCTGCGCTAACTATTATTTAACTATTACCTATTATTATTTATTGTATAACTGGAACTGTGTGCATTTAAATTTTATTAAGTTTTTTTTTTGGAAATACTTAAAGTGATGAAATTTCATAGGCGTGTCGAGTTTTAATTCTCTTATTTCTGTACAATTTAAATATAATCCGTATAATAAGTAAAGATTAATATACCGATTACCGAGTCTAAGTTTGGATCGGCAAGTTTTCGAAAAAGTACTGTCGATTTTATCCAACTCAAACGAAGACATATGATTAAAAATCGCTTACTTAATTTAAACAAAAATCAGCGTATTGAAGTTCCAACGCAATTTATTACGTTATACTATAGGAAATGGAAAGTTTCTCATGTAATCTTGTGAGAAACACAAGTGAAAGTTTAAACCAGAAATAAGATTTTAATTGATGTGCACGGATTTATTAGTATATTAATATTTTTATTTTAACATCCCTTACCTCACCATTTTTTATTTATTTTAAAAGCTGAAACCTAATTTACAAAAAAAAACAAAAAAAAAGCAAACAAACCATTCTAACGTGTCCATTGCCCCAATCGGCGATTTTGAATTTTTCAAACGTTTCCGCCACTTTTTTGTTTCTTTCCTCTAAACTCATATTTATTTTCGCGCGAATAAATATGCGAATAACAACGGAGCCGCGGCAACCCGCGCGTAGAAAGCACCGACTGCAACTGGTTACTGGTGGCTGGTTGTGTTGTGGTGAATGACATAACAGTTATACATTCGTTAACCTGATCGTCTATACCTGTCTGTTTACTTTCTTTCTATTATTTATTTGTACCTGTTTAGGGGTCGTCCATTAATCACGTGATGGTGATGCCTAAAGGGGGGAGGGGGGGTCCGAAAAAAAATCACCAAGTATCACCAAGGGGAGGAGGAGGTATAAGGAGACATCACGTGTATTAGGTAATTTTCGAATCTAGTCTATGCATACCGAAATAATTATCAGTTATAGATTCGTGGTGTTGTTTAAATACTTACAAGACAAATGACTCGTATAGTTTTTAATTGCTTAAATTATTCGATTAAATTGTTTTTTAAGTTAAAGATTTTCTTCAAACATGACCTGCTTATCTTAGGTGGGGGAGGGGTCTAAAAAGTTGATAAAAACATCACATGATTAATGGACAGTCCCTTATACGGCAGAATGTTGAGTCTAAAACATTGCTTAAATTATTGGCCCTTTAATCACTGGCTGTAACGATCTCTGCTTGGTTATGACAAGAATAGCATTTGACTTAAGTGCAACTTATTTAAGTAGAGAATTAATTAATTATTTATTATTATTAGATTTAAGTAGACTTTTTGTCAAGCAGTTATCATGAGACATGAAGTCTTGGACAATAGCTTCTAAACTTTTTTTTTAATATTAAATCAAAGGCCAAGTCATATCAGAGCCCTGATGTCACTGAGGCAAGTCTTGTGTCTCCTTCTCATGAAAGTACAATCCCCAGCCCTATGGTGCTCATAAACTGAACGAGATGGCTGGAGTTGGTTCTGCTCGAAACTAGTATTATATATATTTTTAGAAGCAAAAATAAATAATCTGAATATTTAATTTAAGGCCAATAGAGGAAATCTAGTTTCCGAGTAATCCAAAGCTGTTATTAAGGTCATTTACCAATCTAACCGGTTTAATGAAAACATGTCATGTTGCTGTTTTGATTTTCACAAAAAACTTTACAATCCAGTGACATAAGATACCTTCTGGTACTTAAATATTTAAAGTGTAATAGGGAATATGCATAAAATATAAAAATAGCTTAAAATATAATAATATGATACTAGACTGAAAAATAAAGGAAATGGCGAAAAAAATTTCAATATCTGTTGATAAATGAGCAAGATATGAGCGGTCAAAGTTTGTAATCTATCTCTTTCTAGCAAAACGAAATTTAGTATGAACTTTCTATGAAAGTCGTGTTATGTGACGTCACGATACACGTCGGATCTCTCTGTCTAATAGACCACTTTAAACGTTCATATCTTCGTTATTTTTAATGATATCAAAAAACTGATTTTACCATACGGTTTACCAAACAAGATAGATTTATTAAAATAAATAAAAAAAATACGTGCATATTCCCTATTGTATTGATTGTGGGGGTATAACATGTCATTTATTTTAATTGAAAAGTATAACAGTTATTGTTACATATACTTATAATGTACAAATTTGAATGAGTTTTACAGATTGGTTACATTTTTTCCAATAGCATCTTGGTAATGTTAGCAAGGAGGCACAGTCTTGGGTCCTTTACTCCTTTCACTGATCTACCTCATGTATATGTAGGAAGGTGAATTGACTCAAAAACGAATAATTAAATTTATTTACATTTAATTTGTTGTTAAGTATTAACATTTAACATTAGATTTTTGTTATTAACAATTAACAAGTATTGACTATGAAATGTCTGACATAAATTATTTTATTTATTTATTTATTACTGTCACCATATTGTTCTACAAATTATATTTAAGATATATTAGGAATACACTACCAAATACCAAATTGTTTTAAATATAATTTGGTTTATGAATTTAAACCTCAGAAGATTAACTTCTGCTCATGAAAGTCATCTGTCCAAAACAGTAATTGTTGGTAAATAGATAATTTAAAAGTATAAACTAAGTGGGGACTAAATTGTGTGTCTAAATTTATAATCATAATTTATTATGCCAACAAACAGATTTAGTAGAACAATTCTAAAACAACTTGGACATTAAAATTAGGCAGGTAATTTGGGACAGGACATATTTGATTTTTAAAATACCAGAATTCATCACAGCTTATAACGATAATATTTCTGTAGTTTTAAGAATATATTAGATTTTCTGTGTATAGTTTATATATTTCACTAACTCACCGCTTTAAGCTTTTTTCTAGGTCTCGAAGAGTCTTCCATAATAAATGTTACTTTTTCGCACTTTGAATAAATATCAATCCAAATAATATTTTTGTATTACTTTTTAGTGTATCTTGATTTATTAAAATTACGTATAAAATATAGCGTTAAATAATTATTGATTTAAAATTATTTTGATTTTATGAACCAAGTTCCTCCTACTGCTGCTGAAATGACAAATGACAATAGGCAATCGGACAAATTTTTTTTTATTGCATAAATGAATAGTACTCTTAAATATGAGTAACTTCTCAGAAGAAACCGTATATCAAAAGTCAATATTTTCAAAGGTACAGCGATTTGTATAAAAAATTTCGCGAGCCTCCTAAAAACGCTCCATACTAAAATCGATATACACATGACGTCACTTGAATATGAAGTAGTATGAAGTAGTATATGAAGTATATGGCCGCAGGAATATATTTGTAAATATCTCCGATATTTGTGCGTTTAAGTTCATACTTACCATAATGAATGTTTTTGTATATGATGTGAGTAAACTAATGATGTAGGTTTTGTTTACCAATTTCGCAAAAAAAAAAAATTTTTTTTTGGTATAAAGACTCGAAGAAATTTTGTATACAAATCGCTGTACCTTTGAAAATATTGACTTTTGATATACGGTTTCTTCTGAGAAGTTACTCATATTTAAGAGTACTATTCATCTATGTAATAAAAAAAAATCAGTCCGCTTGCCTATTGACAACTTGACCCTTGACAAATGACATATTGTTGTGACAACTGAACTGACATTTGACGTCTGACCATCGACAAACCGCTCTTCACTTCGCACTAGACCATTGGAATATATCTTCTATACTTCGTGATGGAAGTATTGAAGATTGAAGCTGACTTGTAGGCGAAAATTAGAAATTATTGATACTTCACGACTAATTAAATAGTTAGGTAGGTAGTTTACAGTGTAATTTACTTAACAGTGTAATTTAGATCATAATATTATGTGGGTGTCTTTATAACCAGGGCCCCGATTCTCGTACCTCGAATATCGGTTCGATTCATGGAGTATAAAGAGTAAAGGCTATTAGCAAGACGAAAATTATATATCGTACCTTATCCCCCTATATGACACATGCCAATGAGAAAGAAAGAGATACCTAGTTGTTCGTTACTTACAATTTTTGTAGACGGTTACCTAAGATAAAGAAGTAGACTAGATGGATCACAATTTAGCAAGAATCGACAACATATTCCTTCTCTTTTTTACAATAACAAAATGTCATATGGCTAAAAGAGAAAGATGTATTTCTCTCTAGTGGGGTCTTTTCAATAGATGTCGCCGGTTCGACTATACAATTTTATTTATAGGTATATTGCTACATAGTGACGTAAGTTTTTTTATCGATAACAATAAAAAAGCGACTTTATTTGATAGAAACGTGAAATTTTTGTGGAAGGTTTTTAAAGTGACATCAGATAGCTTTTTGACACGACAAGGACCGTCGTGCTACCAAGCGCCGCCTGGTGACAGATAAAGAATAGAAAATTGCTATTGACCGTTTTTAATACCACTTACGCTACCAGATGAGTGTGTGCGTTGGGTCCGCCCCCTAATGGCAGAAGAATAAATATCAAACACACTCATTGGGATAGTAGTTTTAATTTACAATGTAGACACGCACTAAGGGATTTTGAAAATTCAATCCTTAAAGGGGTTGAAAGTTTGTATGGGGAATCTTTAAATTTGCACCGATTTCGATGAAAATTGAGATTCATACGCTTAAACACATTTAATTAAATAAGTAAAGTCAGATTTCCATGAAATTTAATATGCGAGTCATATTTTATAGTTTTTCGAAACTCATCCCCTGAGGGTGTAAATAGGGGCTTAAAGTTTGTATAGTGAAATATCAAACGCTGGTCGGATTTCGTTGAATTTTGCCATGCAGATAGTTATTATAACGTAGAAATCTGTTAAAAATAGGGGGGGGGGGGTCGCTTCTCTCCCCTACCCCTCTGGGTACTTATTTAGCGGAGGAGGGTTGGTTAACCCTCCTCCGCTAAATAAGTGGGCATGGTTCTAAATTTTTTACCCACAAAGTATTAAAATTGTTCAGTGACATCTTTCTCTTTGGATCCTAGTAAATCTTTAATAATTTTCAGAAATCATAGACTATTTACAAAATATATTACTGCACATTGTTGCTTTTACTTCATACACAAATTAGACACGCTCAAGAACTGCATTAAATTATTTAGGTACTTTATCGATATATCGATAAATCGATAGTTAACTAAAGCCTATCTCTATGTAGGTACATAAAATGACAAACCTTACGTATTGATTTTATTTTTACCTTTGTAATAAGAAATCGAAACAAATTCAGAGTTATTTTGCTGTTGTATCTTTAAGTTTATGTATGGAGAAATTGTCTCAATAAATCAAGCGTCTTAAAATGCTTTCTAAGTAATATTATGATTGGATCGACTTACCGATGAAAAGACACTTTCGTGTTATTTTCTCTTAGAATACCCACTCTTTCACCACATCCTGGTACAGTACACGCCATTTTATAAGCTTATATTAAAATTAATCTAAACAAACAAAATTATTCACTCTTTTCCAATATCTTAGTTAAAATACGCAGTACGATCTGTTAACCAGTTGGTAACAAACAAATATGGCGATTCGCGGCCGGTGGCGCGCAGCGTTTCAAGACGTTCGGAATTGCTGTTGCTATCTCTTTTTGACACATGAGATCATGTCATTAGAAGTTTTGAGTACAAAATATGTCAGTTATTCCACTTAAAATATAGGCCATCTAGTGTTTTCTATATCTTAGACGGTTACAGGTTTTGAACATATGTAACCAACTTCAGACAGATCAGCTGTCTGAAGTTGGTTACAAGTTGCATTGCTCGTATTTATCAGCAACTTCATATGTAAATATATTCCCTTGATATTCCCGTCCGTCAGTGAAGTCCCTAGTCGGCATTTTATGTCGATAAAAATCAAAATGATGATGAAAATGTTAATCTTTTCATAGCATAAAATGAAGTCTTTTATTCCGCTTTATGTTTGCTTAGATCTTTTAAACTATTAAATGAATTTAAATGCAGTTTGCAGCCAATAGATAGAATGATTAAAGTGGAAGATTTATGCGTAATGATCTATGCACCTTTGTGATTTATAAATTATTATCAGTCGATCAAAAACGAATTTATGCAGTATTGTCTGCAACAAACAGAAGTATGTTGGGGCAGCTAGTCTCTTGAACTATACACCCACACACTATGCAGGCTATCGTCCAATCGACTTGTCAGTTCTATATCCTACTACTATTATAAACATGAAAGTTCGTGAGGATGGCTGGATGTATGGATGGATGTTTGTTACTCCTTCACGCAAAAACTATTGACCAGATTTCAATGAAATTTGGTATGGCAGTAGTTTAAGCTCTGGATTAAAACATAGGATACTTTTCCCTTGGATACAGCTGGTAAATATATAAACAGTAGACGTATAGACTTATTATGTCTTTAGGCATTTCTCCCTTGAGTTGGGGTACCTACGTGGAAAGATAAATGAAAACAGGAAATTTTATAAGATGTATTTATTAACAATTGGACATCATTTATTAGCTTACACGTTACGACAACAACAAAAACCTCTCAGATTGTCAGCATGGAGCTAAATATGTGAAGGAAACAGAGCACAGCAGTCCGTTTACGTGGGAGAGCCATGCTCAGGGCCGTGCCGACCCCCGGCAGCGCTTGTGTGCGAAACCCAAGTAGCGCCCCTTATTTTTACGAATGTTCACGTATTAATGTACTGTTCACGGGCGTAGTTTCGGGGGGGGGGGGGGGGGGGTCAAGAAAATATAACGACTAAAAGTACATTACTTTTGGGGGATTCAAGAAAATAAAAGGACTAAACGTACATTAAATACTAGTCTTTAACCTATTAGAAGCCCTGGGCACATTTGAATAATGGGCCTCCATTATTTTTTCGTTTTTACCCGTTTCAACTTTAATACAAAATACAGATATCAATAGTCTTCAGCTGAACGTCGGTACTGAATTTCATAATATGTTCTTTAAGACAAACGCGTGTGAGCGAAGCGAGCAAGCAAAATTTTTTACCCATTTTACAGGTTAAAATCTGTTCAAATGTTAAACTTAAACACTAAATAATTGAAATTCAGAATAATACCATACAATCAACCAGCTAAAACAGAACATCGGTACTAAATAATATAATATGTTTTTCATGTTAAACGCGAGCGAGCAAAGTGAGCGAGCAAATTTTTTTCCCTATTTTATAGATTAAATCTATTCAAACCTTTCACCCTATAAGACTGTAAAAATAGGATGATTTTGTAATTGCCATCCGTCTAATAGTAGAGGAGACCGTGGGAGGTCGACCTTCACCGATCTGATAACCAGATGAGACATATTTTTTATCAAATATAATTTATAAACAAATGTGCCTATAATTACTTGCCTATCTAAAAGTGCTCATGGCTATTTTTAATTAAATTAATTTTAATCGATTTTTTTTCATCACTTTCATTCTTTTGATAATCAAATGAATATTATTTCACTGTTAGTTTTTAACACACAGAATATGCCTCAGTAGGCTTGCCTACTCATTTCTGTGTATAGCTACCTGGCAAGCCGATGTGAAAAGGTAAGTCAATATAGGTGACTCCATCGTTCTGCTAACATATCGAAAGTTATATCAAATTTTAGATTATTTTATTACAAAATTAGTCATATAGACTTGCCTGCAAAAAATCATACTTAAAGTACTGTTGCCTAGCTAGGCAACTATAGTATTTAGCTAAATACTTTTAGAGTTTTAGCCATGTGATAGGTGCGAGAGAGAAAGTAGAGCGTCCGAAGTCCGTGTGGTAGAACAGGACACAACACACAAGAATTAGAATCTGATAATCAGTATTTTAAAAGTAACACTTATTCTTTCCCGCTTTACGGAATTTATTTAATTTAAAATAATAAATAATTTATTCTCTATTTAATCTTAAATAAAAAATATAGATTTTTTATAATTTTTAATTTTACAATTTAGCTTTAAAATTATAAAAAGTTTTGTTGAATTAGTTTCTTTTATTTATTTATCAGTATATTAATATAATAATATTATATTAATATTTTAACTTATTTATTTTTGATTTTTGCATAGCTGTAAGTACGTATAGTGTGAAATAATATAAAAATTGTGATCGAAATTAGGTATAATAAATTGGAGTTCATAATTAATGACAAGTGTAAATAAATGCTGTCTCTGTCACTCACATGTACACGAGCATGCGCACTCGGATACATTCAACGGTCAGGTAGCTTGCAGCTGCTATGTTGTGTCCTGTTCTACTACACGGACTTCGGACGCTCTACTTTCTCTCTCGCACCTATCAGATGGCTAAAACTCTAGAAGTTTTTAGCTAGGCAACAGTACTTTAAGTATGATTTTTTGCAGGCAAGTCTATATGACTGATTTTGTAATAAAATAATCAAAAATTTGATATAACTTTCGATAAGTTAGCAGAACGATGGAGTCACCTATATTAACTTACCTGTTCACATCGGCTTGCCAGGTAGCTATACACAGAAATGAGTAGGCAAGCCTACTGAGGCATATTATGTGTGTTAAAAACGAACAGTGAAATAAAATTCATTTGGTTATCAAAAGAATGAAAGTGATGAAAAAAAAAAAACTAAAATTAATTTAATTAAAAATAGCCATGAGCACTTTTAGATAGGCAAGTAATTATAGGCATATTTGTTTATAAATTATATTTGATAAAAAATATGTCTCATCTGGTTATCAGATCGGTGAAGGTCGACCTCCCACCGGCTCTTAGACTATAACTTCCCGCTAAGCGCTTATATTTTATCTAATGCGTAATTTTTGAGCTTATCGAGCTCAAAAATAAAAGTGCTTCTAAAAATTTTCTCTGATAATTTATTAAAACACTATTTTTTTAAATTTCAAACTGTCATAACTTTGGAATAAATTAACCGATTTTCACGCGATTGACGGCAATCGATGCAGTTTTTCATGTCCTTTGAAAGAATCGACAACAAAAAATTCTAAAAAAACACTTTTTTCGGTTTTCTTTCCTTCACGATATCTCTCGAACGAATCAACCGATTTTTTTTTAGATTTTTTTCAAAATTCGGATATCTTCAATAGTTTCCGAGATATTTTCAAAAAAATTATTTTTTTAAAGTTTCTAGAAGTCAATCCGAATCGAATGAGCCTTGGATCATAATTTTCGGTGCCCTTGGACAGAAATTCACTGAAATGGATCTTGTGAATCAGACTATTTGGCTGCAAAGTAAAATAGTAAAAAGAGACGATTTTATTTTTATTTTGAAATAATTCTTTAAAAGTGCGCCATGCTTTCATCATTGAACATCTAACACTACTTCGTGAGGGTCATATTAACAGTATTTTAGAACGAAAATCTGAAGAAGTTTTAAAAGAAAGCTTAGTTGTACAAACTTCACGTGTATTTCATTATCCACATGAAGTGAAATGTAATCTGGACACAATATCAAAACCAGAAGGAACATTTTCGTAGTACTGAACCTTTTTTTTTTTTGTTTCCGGGGGTAAAATGCATTACGCATACCACCCAAGCGCAGGGGGCACCCGAGTGGTGATGTGGGACTTCCGTATAGGCTAATGAGACCCACGGTATACCCACTAAAAACCACCCCCCACCTTCCTCCTCGCCGCCCTGTCACTGTGACGGGGCCACAGGAACGATAAACACATCCGCGACCCCGCCGGTGGCAGCCGCACACATGCGGCTACATCCACGACCCGAAGGCCCCAGACGCACCAGATGGTAAGGTGCGCCTCCCTCCTCGGCCTCAACAAGTACTGTAGCAGACTCCCCCCGAGTCTGCTACTAGGAGGCCACGGATACCAGCCACCATAACCGTTACCCGGTGGCAGATCTGAGCTATGGTTCTGCCACCGACCACACCTCGGCCGCAGAGGATAGGGCAAGCGGTGCACCGTAATACCAACTTGCCTCTTCCTCTGCGGCCCCACCAATGCCGTTAACCGTACGGAACGGCCCCGCCAGCTCGCAGGTGGGTAGGGAGACTGGCACGACACTACCACGCTTCTCCCCCTGCGATCCCTCCACGGCCGCAGAAGATAGGGAGTACGGCGCACAGTAATACCGACACTCTTCTTCTGCGGTCCCACCTCTAAGCGCGTCCGCAGCGGACTCCTCCAGCCCGCTGGGAGCGCCCTCCTCGGGCCAGCCGTTGGCAAACCAGCCGGCCCTGGTTGCCTCTTCGCTTCACCAGGTGTCCAGTCCACCGTTATTAAGCCCCACCGCCACGACAAGGCGGGCAACCATCGGGGGGGTCGTAGTACTGAACCTACCTCAGACACTGTAGGAAAAATATGAAAACTTATAGAATAGTATAGAAAACTCTTTATTTGCACAGAAAAAAAAAACACACACACACATAGGAAATGTACAACAAGGCGGCCGTACAGACTACAGTGTACAGCTGCAATAAGCAGCTTACATGTTTTATATTATAAAAATTGTAACATTGAGGAACACAACAGTCAGTTTCTTTTTTTTTTAATAACATTGTGGTCATTTTAAAATTAAATTTATTGCACAGTTTATTCTATATTCTTGAAGAATTACAAATTAATTTTAAAATCGTACGTCTAACCCTACTTTTATTAGTCATACGATAGTTCCGCATTTTATCGTTTATTTTAAACGCTTATAAAATGTGTTAATAATAATTTTACAAATATTATCTACTAAAAAGGGAAAATTAAACCGACTTCTTAAGAAAAATATATATAAAGCTGGTCAAGTGCGAGTCAGACTCGCGCACAACGGGTTTCGTATAACACGGCAAAAAAATCACATATTTTGTTGTATGAGAGCTTTCGATAAATATTTTTTTGGTTTTAGTATTTGTTGTTTTAGCGGCAACAAAAACACATCATTTGTGAAAATTTTAACTGTTTAGCTATCGCGGTTCTTGAATACAGCCTGGTGACAGACAGACAGCTTAATAAGGTCCCGCTTTTACCTTTTAGGTACGGAACCCAAAAAGGTATGAAATAAATCTTATTTTCTAAATTACTCCCCTTTTCAAATTCGGCAAAAGTTTTATATATTTCTCTACACAATCTTCATAATTTTGAAGTCGGTACCAGCAGATTCAAACGTGAACTCTATAAAGTATAATACTAATTTGCTCTACGTGTGAAACGACAGTATAATATGTTTTGTTATTTGTAAGGTATACGTTGCGCCTATTGTACCTAACTATCTACTTACTTATCGATATTCAACTGCCAAGAATATGTTCTTGTGTAAGTGTAACATGGTGTAACCACAGTGTAATAAAGAGATACAGTGGTCCAACGCGTTTGAAGTCGCGCGAAATGCCGCTTTTGTGTAGGTATTCGTCATTGCTGCAGGGTTGTCACAATAATGTGTTTTATTATAATCTGTTCTACATTTTGTGTAGGTATTCGTAGTATGTGTATGTAGAGTACTAGGAATAAAACAAAAAATATATATATATATATATATATATATATATATATATATATATATATATATATATATAGAAGTATTAATGAAGAGTTTTATTATAAAAAATACAAATGCGTATACAAAAGCTCGTAAATATATCATGATATATATCGTATATATATCATGATATATATTAATTGATATTTATATTTAAAAATGTAAAAGAATGTTTTAAATGTAAAAAATCTTACATCAACACAGGTCTTATTTTCCGAGAGTTTCACAAGCCTAGGTCATCAAAAACTTGCTATTTGACACGACATTAACTAATCATAGCCGTCGACGCGGCTTGTAACGGCATATGACACCCACGTGACCCCCTGTTTTTCGGAAGAAAATTCCTTGTTTCTTATTATACTATTGTTATACCATATTTTATACCATGTGTCAAATTAATTCGACTGATAAAATTAATACACTTTTTTTTCTTCTGGTTATAAACAAAAGTCATTTTATGGTTTTATGGTTTATTTAAATTGATACTCAAAAGTATCTATCGTTGATTTTTAATTGATTTGAAAACTTTTAATATCAATAATAAATAAATGAGTTTAATTTTACTTCCCTATCTTCAAATTATCAGACATACAAATTATTTCGATTCAACTATTACGAAAAAACATATCAGAGTACCTATGAGATTTGTATGTAATTTTGAAAATATCAAAAAATCAAAAATATCGGATATATATAATCAAAGATATCTGATATTTTGATATTTATTATAAATATCGGATATTTACGAATCCTGCAAAAGCTACAAATGCGAAACTGAAAGGTATTTTCGACATTTGGATTTACTAGTTTTTAGATTGCGATTGTTGAATTTGACGATGTAGTTAGTAAATTCTCATACGTAGATACAATTTTATTAAAAATTCTGACGGGAAACAGGCGCATGGTTTTGTATTAAAATTAATCTTCTTTAGCTGTTCATATAATAGACCATTGTAAATAAGTACCTACGTACAACTCAAACGAAACACTGTCGCAAACCACTTAAAACAATCAAATTAAAAAGCGTCAACCCCGGCTGACGTGTCCCAAGCGAGTGTATGGCAGCTTGGGCTCGCTACCGCCCCTCTCTCACCCCGCACGCCCCGCACGATTGCTCTGTCTAGACGTGTCCGTTGGACGACTGTAGGTAATAGTTCTATAGGCTGTGGTGTAACTATGATTTCGGTGGCGCGAGTGGCGCCCCCATTGCCTTGGCGCCTGTGTGCGCCGCACACATCGCACACAGGGGCGGCACGGCCCTGGCCATGCTTTGGCATGAACGGTCCACCTGAACCAGATAAATACCACGGCCTCCGGGTACTCAAGGAGTAGTTGCGGATTTTAAGACCGGGATCGTACTTGTGACTTCTCCTATTGCGAGTATGTATAGGTGGCGATAATCGCTCTCCATCTGGCGATCAGTCTGCCCGCTTTCTGGTCAATAAAAAAAGTACATAGAAGTATCCTTGCAAAAAGCCACCTAATTCCCTGCAAAACCAAAAAGCAAAGTTAAATTTGAAAATTTGTGACATGTTTTTGTGATGATGTACAACCGTAACTCCATTATAATATAAAGGAATTATTAATTAATAATTATAATTAATAAAAAATACACCACACTATTTTATATTATATATTATCACTTAGTTTATATTTTAGATCTTACTAATTTGTATAATTGTATGGTGTTTGGTAAATATAAAGTAGGCAAAACATTTTTCTTTCAGATTAACATATTTTCTCTTTCGAAGGTTTATCGATATCCAAAACATCACTATGTAAATACACAACCTCTGAAATTTATACAAAATTTCTATTATATATTGTTGAAATCCGCATATAATGGACAATAAACACATTTATCTACAAGAATATAATAACTTCAGTGTAATTGCTTGTATTTATATAACCTGAAAAAATTCTCAACATACTGGTGAAAAGTTAACACTTCTTCACGATTTTCTTTCCTCGCAAAGTGTGATTTACAGCCCTCCACCAAACGGGCCATATTAACTTGAGCACAGCTTTGTTTTCTAATAAGACTTTTTAATATAAACTGAGATTTTTACTAAATAACACACTATAAATTCATGATTTGCTTCTTCTTCTTCTTGTATCATAATGCACACCAATGCACACGTAAACAAATGACATTAGCTGTCAGTGGCTAACTTCAGGCCACATCTATTGCTACTAATTCAAAATGTCACTTATTGTTAAAGCAATAAAGTCATAATTCCAACGTCTAAAATTGGACTCCAATTTGGACTCCAAATTGGAGCAACCTTCGATAAAAAACATATAGACATAGAGATGGCTTTCTCTTTCACTCTTATTGGTTTTGCCTTTGATGTTTTGTGAGACAAATAGCTGCCTACGGCTTCGATTTTTGTTTTAGTTCTATGAAACTCCTATTTCTTTGGTTCGATTATCAGTCTGTCTCGCTCGCGCACGCATGATTATTAATTTGACGCCTGTATAGGCGTGACTCCTGTTCGAAACATTACACAGAAAACATGAAACAAAAACATTTGTTTTCATACACAAGCTGTCTCCAGCTACAGAAAATGTTTTTGGTCGAAACAAAACATTTTGTCCAGACACGATCTAAGTTCCGACGAGGAAGACGTATTAGCGGTCACAGTTGTAGGTGTAGAATCTAGGAGAAAAGAGGGGTTCTGAAAAGGCCACTTTAGGTGTTTCATAAAAGTATTTTTTTCAACTCATAAATATATGCGCCATTTTACGCATTTCTATTGAAAACTGACAAAATTTGTGTTTTTTAATTAAGTCAGGCCATATATTATGAGCGATCACAAAAACAAACACAAAAAACACAACAAGCAAAACTATAACCCTAAAAAACCTGTACCTAGGTGTCATGTGAACGATGTGAACACTAGATACGAAATGAAACATTTCTTCCCCTCTCTACCCGCGCGGGAATGTTTTTCGTCCGTCTCCGAAAACAAAAACATTGTCTATTCCTGGACAAATGTGTATAGCCACGCCCCAATGTTTCATGTTTTCTGTGTAATGTTTCGAACAGGAGTCACGCCTTATGAATGAGTCAACGTGAGAAGCGAAGCGAGATTCGAGGTACGAGAATTGGGGCCCAGGCAGTTGAAGACACGTTCATCACTACGTAGCACAGTGTTTTATAAACCCAAAAAAAAGTGACATCGTTTTTTTATTGCAGTTCTTTAAAGATTAGATCAAAATAAATGCGAGAGTAGAATTCCCGATTTTCTAGTGTGCCTAAATCCGGAGATAGAAGCCTTCGAAAATGCGAAATTTTTCACCCGGATTTACAGATAAAAATTAATTAAAAATTACTGGTGCATATTAGCATCAACTGGATTTATTTCATCGATGAAGACATTAAAGACGCACATAATTCAGTTACAAATTTTATTTTAAGTTTATTAGAAAATATTTTACAATCACTTTTAACATTTTAGATTTTATTTAATAACTCGAATAGTCCGCAAAATCGACACTTCTTTCTAATTCATAAATTTAGGTATTAACTTGGTCTACACACATAAAAAAAATCAAAGGTCGATCTCGTGAACTAACAGAGTTAAAAGCATTCAAATATTTTCCGTAGGGTTGTCACTTAAACCCGGATTAGATAATATTATGAATTGTAATATTTTAAACGAAGTTTTAAAACTTTATGCATGAGCCAATATTATCATAACGCTTGCATGATATATTAACCAACAAAAAAAGAGATTATCAATTTGATATTATAGGGATTGCGTCATTTTCATATAATATGGTGATCTATAATGTCTTTCGAATATTTACGCATAATTTAACACAATTTATGCATAATTCGAGTAAATTAAAAATGATAATTTTTTTTTTTTGGTAACTCACATATCTTTTGTTGTTAAGTTGTAACTATTTAATATAAACGTCGGTCATAGGCAGAATTGTTTTTAGTTTACTTATTAAACTTATTTGTTTGCATTTCGACCACTTTTTTGCAACAGACGTCCCACGCGTTTATGAAACTCTAATTTATAAACCCAAAAATGTGACATCGTTTTTTCTACGGTTTTACAATTCTTTAAAATATATTAGATTTCGTCTCATTATATTTACTAGCTTTTGCCCGCGGCTTCGCCCGCGCGGAATAGTGTTCTTAGAGAAAAAACATCTTCAGCAAATAACTTCACTCACTGCTGTATACTTCTGTATACAATATTGAAAATGTTATTACGGTTTCGTACCCGATGGGTAAAAACAGGACCCTATCATATCAATGCGATAACGATGCGACGTGTGAGACCGCTTGATATATTATTATATTAAAAGGATGAGTATATCTTTACTAATAAGTAATATTATAAAGAGGAAAGGAATGTTTGTTTACATTGAATATGCTCCGAAACTACTGGACCGATTTAGATGATATAGATTAGACCACGAGGATGTGAGGATCCATATTAGGCAACTTTTTGTAGCGGCAAAATGTACGGTCCTCACGGTAACCGTACATTTTGCCGCTTTCCTTTAGATGATATAGATTAGACCAAGAGGATGGATAATATATTAGGCAACTTTTTGTAGCGGCAAAATGTACGGTCCTCACGGGAACCGTACATTTTGCCGCTTTCCTTTAGCGCGCACAAAGTGGCGGGAAACAAGATGAATGTAATGAATATGGCGGGAAATTTAATTTTAATAAAGTCTATTATTCATCTTCAGTTAACAATATTTTCTGATCATATCTCGTCAATAAATCCCAACATATATTCATTGGCTTTCAGTAAAGCTAGAGTTGCAGCAGGCAATGTCTGTTTTATTTTTATTTTTTATTGAGCTGTGAGTGTGCAGCAATTATTGGATCTGATGACATGAGCTATATGGAAAATATCGTGCATAAATTTATTTCTATCAAATTTTCGATATAACATCACTTACAAAAAAATGTTCCTTGCTAGCAACACTTTCAAATGGCACAATAATATAGGACAATATTATTTTTTTAAACTTTTTTTTGACTTTCAATGTATAATATCCCCGTTCATACTGAGTTTAAAGAACAATGGCTTTAGCAAATTTGATTTCTTACATCAGTCTAAAACGAATTACAATGTTTGATTTATGGCCGCCCGAAAACGAAAAGACTACAAAATCGGCATTGCTATTTGACAACCCTAACCTCAATCCGACCTGGTAATACGCCGGGTGTACGTATAATCGTCATAACTCTGTTAGTTCACGAGATCGACCTATGATTTTTTTTATACGTGTAGACCAAGTTAATACCTATATTTATAAATTAGAAAGAAGTGTCGATTTTGCGGACTATTCGAGTCATTAAATAAAATCTAAAATGTTAAAAGTGATTGTAAAATATTTTCTAATAAACTTAAAATAAATTTTGTAACTGAATTATGTGCGTCTTTAATGTCTTCATCGATGAAATAAATCCAGTTGATGCTAATATGCACCAGTAATTTTTAATTAATTTTTATCTGTAAATCCGGGTGAAAAATTTCGCATTTTCGAAGGCTTCTATCTCCGGATTTAGGCACACTAGAAAATCGGGAATTCTACTCTCGCATTTCTTTTGATCTAATCTTTAAAGAACTGCAATAAAAAAACGATGTCACTTTTTTGGGTTTATAAAACACTGTGCGTAGCTACGTTGATAATTTAAAAAGAACAAGAAGAGATATTTCAGAGTGACAGATGACAATTGACATGTGACAAAATTGATAAAACTATAAATTTTTGTAAGCTGCGACGTGCAATATTTATTATTTGTAAAAAATCTCTACTACAAATAGAACGACCATTCTTTATAAAGTTTTTTTTTAAATCTTTGTTATTTATTAATTGCATGCATTTGTTAAATAATATTGATAAGCAGTTTACGATTTATTTCTCAGCGCTTTACTAGGTACTGTTATTGCTGATTTGCTGTAATAATAATTCATATTGATTTATGGTTAGTGCTCAGCACTGTAAAAACTTTTGGTGAAGTTATTTAATAAAGCGTGAAAATTACCGTTGATCTGGAAACCAAAATGCCTGCTGTGACATCAGCAACACCAGAAGAGCAAAATGGCGCGGATCCAAAAATGTTTAATGCCCTCAAACAATACATAATACGAGAACGACAAAGAAAGAAAGAAGGTAAGTGTGCTATGGGATGAGGCTGTGTGACTAAAAATCTTATCTTCCTATACTCAGAACACTTTGGATATGAAATTCAAAAAGTAAATATAAAAACAAGTCTACTTGCCTGCTCTAACCAAATAAATGAGTAAAAAGGGAGCTTTGTCAAACAAAAATAAAGACTAGATTTTATGTATGTAGGGCATGTGTAGCTAAATTAGCTACACTTGCCCTACAAACATACGTACTCTACATACATAATTAAAGGCTACGAGGGAACAAACATACATATATACATAGATAACATAAATTGCCAAAATCGTTACCCTTTTGGCTTTGCCTTGTTCCGGTAAGAAGCCACACACCGCAACAGCTTGCTTACAAGGTAAGCTGTACTTTGTAACATGTGTGTGTGTGCGAAACTATGTAATTTCATGGCCATGTGTTGCTTAAACTGGCCTTACTGTGTGGTTCGCAGAACTCTGTATTCGGGTCATTCCATAAAGGGTGATTAATAAAATAAATTTGTCATAATTAAATCACAACTAGATTGCCAAATGCTATTTTTTATTAGATATTTAAATCATTATACTTTATTAGGGCTAGTCACTTAATTTATTATTTGACGAGAAATTGAAGTTTTTACAAATTTTGCAGAGAGACTGACATTTCCATCATGTGAGGAATTGTCAGTCTCTCTGCATATATTCTCTCATAAAAGAGATGTTTGGTTTTGGGCCAGTTCCATGTACACTACATAAGTAAATAGGAAAAAATATGGGAATATCATAAAAATACGAAAAAATTAATTTGAAGAAGGGTATATGCATACAAAAATGATTATTTGAAGAGTTTTTTATTGCGAGAACACTATTTTTAGGGCGGCCATGACAGTTGTTTTGACTTGACTTTTGACGTAGTAGACAGTTTTACGAAGAGACGTCGTTTTGAATGTCATACGTCTTTCTTTGTCAAAAGTCATGTCATTGACAAAATGACATTCTTTAGTTAAATCTGATCTGATCCTCCATGTTTTATTTTACTTTGTGTTGCTCTCCTTGACGAAGTTAATTTAAATGTACATGGAAACGAAGTGAAATTAAACAAAATATAGAATAGGAAACGGTTAAGTACTATATTATGTAGCTATATTTACATATACTGTACATAGGGCTGGCCCAGGCCTCATACATTTCTTGAACATCTCTTTTTGCAAGTCTATATAAAAACATCTTTATTCAGTTCTATTAGCATTATTGTTACATACTATAATTAATTTAATTTGTTGAGAGAAAAGTTCTGAAGACCCACTTGCCCAATATTTATGGAATCACCTATTCACTTTTTTATTTAGTCTGAACTTATGAGACTGAATTTTGTTTTGCTATGAAATACATAAATATTTTGGTTTTTAAAACAACAAAAGGTAAATTGTTTACCACTAAACCCTCTGTCTAAAAGGTAAAGTGTTGCTGTAAATTAATTAATATTGTTGCTAAGAGATGTATGGTTGATGACCTTTTTTTTCATAGAATATGAAGCTGAGGTAGAAGAAGAAAGGCTTAGGAAAGAGAGAGAAGCAAGAGATGTTATGACCCTTGGTAAGTACAAACAATGAATGGGTTCTTTTAATCTATAATATTATTATAATGATGTTTGTAAGGTTGTAAGTGGTAATATCTAGATCTAATTTTCAAAATCAGTTACTTTGAAGTCTTTTACCAATAGAATTCCACATTATTTGGCATTATTGACATACACTACAATATGTATGTATATTAACCGGGAAAATTAAAAGACATGGTAGATAGTTTAGCTAAATAAATCAGAGAAATTATCAAGCAAAATTATTCATACAAATGTTGTCATAGCAATGCTGCCCTCGTAATTGTAAATGCAGTATTTGCAAAATGGCGGTTTGGAGAAGAATGCGGTTAAAGGTTTTTTTACATTCTCTACAATTTTTGCTTATAATTTTACTACATTCCATAGTATTTTTTAAATTTTTTTTTAACCAAAAGTTACATATGTGTGTCTCTTAACTTTATTTTCGATATAAAAACAGGAATTTGGAAAAATGACGATTTCTGCATTTATAATTACGACGGCAGAATGGTCATTGTATGATTGAGTTCTAGAGAAAAGTTTTAGAGCTTGAAAATGCATACATAAAATTATGACAGTTATATTAAATATGCACACTTTCGACTTTTTTTTATAATATGCCATATGCCAAATATACCTGCAAATACATAGTACATACATAATATGAACTAAAAACGCTACTTTTGGTGGTGAAGAAATTAATTCATCAATTAATCACAAGTAAAAACAAAGTGGGCTCGGGACAGCCAGTGTTTAATATAGCAAATAGAATTACATATTAGATCAAAAAGACTAATTAAAAATTATTTCAGAGGAGACAAAAGAACAAATTGAAGTGTTGGAACAAAAATTGAAATTACTGGAAAAGGAGAAACAGCAGTTATTCATGCAGCTCAAGAGAGTATTAAATGAAGACGAAGTAAGAAAAAGACAACAACAGAAAGAGACTAAGTGAGTAAATTATTCATGACTTATTTATATATTGTCACTGCATGTGTGGCGTAGCATGAGAACCATAGAAATGCATTTTGTCTACCTAAGAAATATAATAATAAAAACTCCTCACTCCTCTAACCACTTCTAACTCCGAGACCACGGAGGCTGTTACATCCTAAGAAATATACTTACCGACTTTATGGTCAAATTTACAGATTACCTTTATCAATATGTCATTTTGTTTATTCTTCTGTAAAGAGAAACCATTTCTATGGTGGTCATAATATGCATGCAGCTTATCTTATTTTGCATTTATTAAATTGATTTATGCCTTGAAAATCTCAATATGTTGATTTCTCTATTACTAGTCCTAATACTATGTTTAATAATTACTAATGCAGAAATACTTTTAAGTCGAAAGTCCTAAATATTGTTATAATTTTTTTTCCAGTGAAATGCAATCCATGAAGATGCCAATGGGTAATATTCAGATACCCATGTTCCAAATGCCAACCTCCACCGGTCAGGGTGAACAGCAACAGAACCAAGGAAGACCTCCACCTCTATCTTCACACATAATGAATAAAGTAATTAAATACTTCTACTGTAACAATAGTCTACACCAAAAATTCCCTTTTACATGAAAGTGTACTCATCATCATCATCATCATCATCATCATCATCATCATTGGCCTTTTCATCCATCACGGATCATTAAAGTAGGGTGCAATTTCAAAGACTTCTTTTGATGACTATGAAGACCGATTCTAGACCGACACGACCGCCCGCAATTCGAGCACAAAAATAAAGTGTTTGATGAATTGGGTGGCAAGTTGGCGCTTGTGCTTCCTTTGGTCCTCCTTTCAGTAAGCTTGTCAAACCATGTGCGATCATGGCAATGGACACCTTGGGCAGTGTACTATACTTACATGAAATATAGGTACAACTTAAAAACTCAAAGTTACCTTGTGTTGCTGAGTTATGCCATATTTAGGGATGAATAACTTGATATATTTTACACTCATAATATGACAATAATATTCTGTTAATTTAAAATAATAAACAGAAGAAAAACTAAAGAAGTAATAAAAAAAACTAGGAACAAAGGTGCTGCAACTGAATAGCAGGATTAATAATAAAAAGACTCCAAATTAGTATAAAAAAGTAGGTTTCAATAAGAGGCAAAAAAAAAAACTACTCTTAAAAAAAGGATTTTATTTTTTGCCTTTTATTGAAACTTATGTTTATAATACTAAAAAGTTTAATAGTTATGTTACGTTATTTAACATTTTGACATGATTAAATCTCGTCATTTTACCAAAAAAAGTAAAGTAAATATGTAGCTGAAATATAATCATGATTTGCTTAATTTTTACAGGTATAATTATAACATATAAATTACATGTTTCAGAACAAACACTCCAACTACATGTTGTTCCCACAACAGCAGACGATCGTCCGTGGGCCGATACAGTCCAGTGTGAAGAGACCTCGCAGTCCGTCACCTAACTACTCACTCTACGCTCACAGAATTCATCAGCCACCAATGAAACACCAGTCTGTGTATTCTGATCACAGTGAGTTCATTAAAATTATAAGTTTTCCTGTGAATTGTTTATGGGTAATAAGTATTTAATATATTATTTTCATATGTGTCAATTTGTCGTTACTATAAAATCAATATTACCACTTGTAGTTCATAGTTGATTATATAGTAAATTAGTATGGGATTTGTTTGTGACATGATTAATAAAATAACAATATGGTAGAATTGGGTATTTGTTTATGATTAAATTTAGTTTGTTTTTAAACATTTAAAAATAACTAGGAATTACAACTTGATAAAAGTAATAGGAATTAAGATTTTATGTGTAGGTGTAGTTTTGTAATAAGGTGCATTTCAAAGTGACAAAAATTACGACTTGTATTGGGCGTTTTTTGCAAAACGCATAATTTTTTGTAAAGTGCTGTAAACAATCCGTTTTTTTTTTAAACATTGATTTTAATTAAACATCCTTATTTTCAGAGCACTATTTATTTATGTAAAAAAAAACAGACAAATACCCTATTAAGAATTCTGCTCGTAAACCTTTTAGAATCAGACAATATTTATACAAAAAAAAAACGGTTGTTACTTTATTTGGTTAATATGTATCTATATATAGATGTGGATACATATTAACCAAATAAGGTAACAATACAAATAGTAGTATACAATAAAAATGGTAAGAAGTAATGCTACTGTGTTAATCTGTTCGCAGAAGTGGAAGATAATCGTATGGGCCGTCAAATGGCACGCGCAGTGCTATGGAACAGTGAGTCTGCTAGGTGTCATCACTGTCGCTTGTCGTGCACTTTCGTTCATTCATTCATTCTTTTTCTGTTTGCTTCTTCTCGTTCATTCATTTTTATTTTGTTTTATTCTTGGTAGTTTATAATTTTATCGTTCATTTTCTTTGGCCAATAAATTTTATATTATTATTAATTAATAGGATTAATTTAAACTTGCACCTTACAGTATATCATTGCTAAGAGAGTATATTTAAACTATTTACATGTATTGATGGGTTCTGACGGTGTTCTGACCAACTGCAATGGTTTTGACGTTGGGAGAAATATAATTTAAATCATTCTTCAAGTTTGTGGGTGATCGACAAAAAAAATATGATTGCTATTCTGATGTTTTAGGGCCTTTTCGTACTAGCGGTTTGCAAGCGGCTGCGGGGCGGGGCGGGCTCGCAACGAATGCGTCGCAAACACCGCGTTAGCACAGCGGGGAGTTCGCGGACGCGTGGCAAATACACAACCTTATCAACGCGTGTTTGTAGTGGGTTATATGGCGTCTACGATATCATTTTCGGCGATCTTGTTGCGCGTCCGCAACAAATTCGCTGCACATACGCAGCGTGTTCGTTGCGCGTCCGTAACGTATTCGCTGCGCGCCCGCTCCATTTTGAGGACGCTCGCAATCCGCCAGTATGATAAGGGCCTTAGACTTTGAGTATTCTTCACACTGTACTTTTATTGGTCAAAGTCTACTTATACTTTTGGCTGTCTAGCACATTAACTTTATTTTGCAGCAATGTTTTTGTTACGTTAAATTACTAATTCATTCTCATTCTTTTAATTTTAATAATATTATAATAATTAACATACTGAGTTAGTAGTCACTGCCATTTCTTCTGCTTCTTTGTGTTAACAATTTAGTTCCATCTTCCAAACATGATCGTGGTCTTTTAATTCTGTATTAAAATTCTGTTTAATTAACCATTAAAACTATGAAAATAGTTTTTAATATTTTACTGTTTCATTTATTATACATAGCAATCCTAACATACTTTATTTTGCTTGATGGCATACATTAACATAACTTAAAATAAAGGAGACGGCGCATACTCCTTTCAAGGGCCTATATAATATAATATGTAGTCGGCCAACGAGAACATATATTATGTAGTGGTACAAAATTATTTTCTCCTTTATTTACGAAATGTAAAAAAAATACTTTAATGTTATTTTAAAACTATGTAGTATTTATAAGTCTCGATATCTACAAATTACTCAGAATATGGGAATTAGAATTTTTATTGGATTTAGGCCACGCCCATTGTGATGACGTAGAAGACCGAGTATAAATCACTTTGCACAGTTTCTTATGCCGTCTCCTCTCTTTATTAGCTCCATGGTATAAACGTACAGTGTAATATTTCTGTGATTGCTGATTGTTAAAACTATTTGTATGCCTACTTCTGTTTATGTGTATCACTATTTCAACAGAGCCATCGCAATACGCGTCCAGCGGCTCCGGCTACTACATGCCGACGTCGGGCGTGGTGGGCGTGGTCGCGGAGCGCCCGCCCCCCCTGCTGTACGCGCACCACGCCCACACGCCGCACACGCCCCACGCGCCGCACTCCAACCTCATGTACGCGCCCGCGCAGCCCATGTACCTCGACATGCTGAAGAACAGGGACCAGCAACACGAGCAGAAGAAGGAGCAGCAGGTAAATTTTGGAATTTAATACAAATACAGCAGATGACCTTTGTCACTTTAAAAAGTGTGCACTACGTACATTTTTTGGTGCATTATTATTTTTCTAAAAATAATTCAAGTACCTGGATAATCGAGCTATGTTATGGAGTTCTGTTTCTTTCTGATAAATAATATTTATCTGACCCGGATTTAAATTCACTACATTTCGAGTTTTCAAACGAAGGAAAAACATATATAGCTTAAAAATGAGCTGTTTCCCAGGGATAAGACCTAACAAGATCGATTTTTCTCCCCCTGCGTACTAAATTTTATAGCAAAACTTGAAGCCGTTTTCGAGAAATTGATTATATAATATATAAGGTTTGGTAAAATCAACTGCGCATATTTTGGGTATATGATCTACTCAAAAATTATTGTCATACTCAAAGTAAAAAAAAAAAAAACATCTCATAATGGATGAATCTCCACTCAACGCAAACTCGTATATATAAAGGAAGATTTTTTTGAGTACAACAATTATTTTTCTGCCTAAATGTCTATACTCAAGCAGTACATCAGTTGCCCAAAATATCCGTAGTTGATTTCACTTAACCTTATATATATGTCACCGTAAAATTGTAAAAACCGTTACATTGTAATATTACTAGAGATATTATAATATGCTGACAGATTGTCAAATACAAATTTCTCCATACAACATTTACGCATTATTTTTCATTTTAATTATTATTACGTAAAAGCAAACAAATATGGCGGCGCGGGGCACATACCGTTTAACCAATCGGCACGGTATATTACAATATAACGAAAAACGGATGCGTACAATTGTATAGAGAAATTTGTATTTGACAATCTGTCAGCATATTATAATATTATTTTTCGTTTTAATTATTATTATGAAAAAGTAAACAAATATGGCGGCGCGGGGCACATACCGTTTAACCAATCGGCACGGTAAATATTTACAATATAACGAAAAATAATGCGTACAATTGTATGGAGAAATTTGTATTTGACAATCTGACAGCATATTATAATATCTCTAGTAATATTACAATCTATCGGTTTTTACAATTTTACCGTGACATATACAAGATTATCTCGTTTATTTATTGATTTTTAATCATAATCATCAGCCGCAGGTGCTGATCGGGCTGAGCGAGGCGCACTCGTCGGTCAGCAACGCGGGCGTGGTGTACGCGCCGCCCGTCAGCCGCCACCTGTCCATACACCCGCCGCCGCAGCACAACAACATGCAGGTACCGTGATCGTTCACCTCGTGACGTCATCGCAATATGTTAATGCTGCAGCCTCCGTGGTCGTGGTGGTTAGAGCTTGGCTCTCGACTCGGAGGTCGTGGGTTCGATTTGTTGTTCCGCATTGGAAGAACAAAACAATGTTGTTTCCAAGTTTGGTTAGGACAATGCAGGCTGATCACCTGATTGTCTGACAAGAAAGAAGATCCATGCGTCGGATGGGCATGTAAAAAGTCGGACCTGCGCCTGATCTCTCGGCAGTCGTGTCGGTTATCCGTCCCACTGGGTTATGAGAGTAAAGGAGGAGAGAGTGCTTTTGTGTACTGCGCACACACTTGGGCACTATAAAATACCTCCTGGGTAGCTGACCTGGTTTCAATGAAACCGTTACCGAAATCGGTGTGGGGAGCTATTATGTTAATATGCTGAATAATACCTCGCCTTTACTAGCTGCCATTATTGTTTAGTAAATTATTAAAATTTCGACGTAATTTAGTGGCTTAGACTACGCAATTAACATATGGCCTTTTTATCGCAGCAAAATGTACGTTTCCCGTGCTATTTCTTTTTGAGCAACTTTTAATTTAGTAAGTCGCGGGCAACATCCAGTAGAAAGATAAATTTCCGTTTCTTTGTAATTATATGTCACCGTAAAATTGTAAAAATCGTTAGATTGTAATTAATATAACTAGTGAAATTCTAAAATGTCGAATCACTGCGGACCTGAATATTCTGCTTATAGTTTAACACATAAGTTTTCGTTACATTATAAAACATAGCAAAGAATCTTTCGACATATGTTTAAAATCTCGATAGTTACATTACAATCTAACTGTTTGTACAATTTTACGGTGACATTTATGATATAATATATGAAAGACGTTAAGTTTCTTTACCTCATAACTTTATCTTAATACAATATTTGAATATAATAGTATAAGACCACAATTTCTTCCTTACAGACGCCGAAACAAGGCAGCATAACGCAGGGCTACTCCGTACAGCAGTCGAACGCGAACGTCCAAAACCCAAACATATATCCCAACCGTCACAGATATTAGCTAGTAATTATACGGCGACACTCCAAGCAGCCACCATAGCGAGAATAGAGTCATGCAGAGTGAGCACACTTCCTTGCTGTAACACACTTCCCCACTGCAATGTACACTTTTCCGCTGCAAATTACACTTTTTTACTGCAAAACTCCGTTGCCTAAGTTTAGTGTTGGAATTAAAATGTTGTTTAACTCTTGTATAAAGTTTTTTTAGTGAAGCTACAAGTGATATTCAATTTAAGAAAAAATATCTGCCAAGTTTTTTTTATATTTATTTTTGCAATAGTACGTTGTGCCGCTTACAAATGTGACCTTTGACCTTTCCCTATCAAAAATGTGTGCAGAAGGAGCATGATAAAGGAACAGTCCCGGTTTGTTTGTGCAGTGTTACCCAGTGACAAAAAAACTGTGAACAGAACAGTGAAACTAAACATATATAAAGTCATAGTAAAACATATTATGCTATAGTAGGGCCTAGAATGTCAGTGAATTAGATACAGAGTGCACTTAGAACACTAATAAAAATTAAATTAGAAATAACCACGACTTTACAGAAGCGTTTTAAATACACCCTAATATAATGATCTAGTTACTACAGTGGTAATATGTCACCGTAAAATTGTAAAAACCGTTAGATTGTAATATTACTAGAGATATTATAATATGTCGACAGATTGTCAAATAAAAACTCCTTACAATGAAGAATGTTAATAGGTATACAAAATTGCTTAAAACGATTCTCCCAGTAATGCTTGTATCTATACAAATACACTAGTTTTTGTTTCATTGAAAAAGACCGAGTATTATTGGATTTATAGACATTTCAAATTCTCGTAAATTTCGCGGCCCGTAGCAGGCGCTCGTGGAGAGTGTGACGTCACGTCACAGTGCCGCCCGAGTTACCTAGTACAACTAATGCTTGCGCTCAGCTATTATTGCAGTGTTTATATTGTTTCTCCGTACATTAAGTAATATTAAGTTTAATAAGTGTCTATTAGTATTTAGTAGTGTAACATTAGTGTATATAATATTGTAATTTATGTGCAGTAAGTACAACTAATGACGGATTTGAATTAGAACCATGGTACCAGTCTGAACAACACCATAATAAAACAATATTTAAAAATGATAAATTACTTCTATTTTAAATTAAAATAGAACTCATTTACAAGTTGGCTGGTACCGACTTCAAAATTATGAAGATTGGGTAGAGAAATAAATTAGAATTTCAGCCAAATTTAAAAGGGCAACTATTTGAAAAAGTTTTATTTCATGCTTTTTTTTTTGTTTAAAATAATATTTTTTCCCTTTCTATTGATATTTGTAAAATTATTAAAACATTATAAGATAGTTTAAAATAAACGATCGAATGTATAATATTGAATACGCGCCATTAGCTTTCATTGGGTATTGTAAATAAGATGATGATGATGATAATCATTACTGTAAGTTACATAGTGTCATATGCTTGCAGGTTTTTAAACAATGCCGAAATTTCCAAACGCGTATCTTTAAAGACTGAGGAGTTCTGTTCAGTGCTTTTGGATCCAGGGTATACCTTGGAGCAAAATTAACTTTTTAGTAACATATGCTTGGACAACTTTAGAAAAGTTTCAATCACCATATGGACACATATGTGTACATATTATAAATTTCGAGGAGTTCCCTCGATTCCTCATGGATTCCATCATCAGGCAACACCTACATATACTAGCAGAAGGTGTTGCATCAGGTCACCACTATGAGTATGATGTCAAAAGGACCAATTTGGGATTTTACCCTATACATAAAAAATAATTTTGAAAATCGGTCCACAGACGGCGGAGTACCTAATCGTTGAACATACAAAAAATAAAACAATATAGTCTATATATACATTACTAGCGACCCGCCCCGGCTTCGCACGGGTACAATACTGATACTAATACTGCGGGTACCTTAACTCCCCTCCCGCACGCGCACCCCCGCCTTGGTGACGCCCACTTCGCAACGGGCCGTACAGCAGAAATCGTAATATTTTAATTTCGCCATAACTTCAAAACAAAACGTCCAATTTTAATCATTCAAAGACCAAATAATATTATCTACATAAACTGTACTTAGTGATGAAATAATTTATTTTGATAACGATTAATAGCATGAGTAAAATAAACGCGTTTAAATGTAGTCCAAAAAAAATCAAGATTTCTAAATAAAAAATGGTTGTTGTGCCTCACTCGACATAGATAGGTATAGTGTGTCGCGGACTTTTTTGTAGATATTTATAAGATCTACAATTAATAGAACATTTTATGGTTCTATATTTTATAGTTTAGGTAGCGTACGCCAAATAAGTAACTTTTCTGGTTGATTTTTTACACCTTGTGTCCGAAAAACCCAAATATCTTACGGAACCCTATTTTTTTCCAAAACAAAATTTAGCCTATGTTACTCGTGGATAATGAAGCTTTCGAATGGTCAAAGAATTTTTGTAATCGGTCCAGTACTTTTTGAGCCTATTCATTACAAACAAACAAACAAACATACACAGTTTTCCTCTTTATAATATTAATTATTAGTGTAGAAGTGTAGATACAGCCGAATCCTTTTTTTGAAGTCGGTTAAAAAGGGAAATCGCATAACCTACCTAAAACACATGATTTTTAGCATGTAGATAAGATATTTTTAACTTTAATAGTAAGTTAAAGGTACGGGCGACGCGGTGTTACTGAGCGAGTATTGCGATGTACTGTGCAGTGACGTCATCGCCCCGAGCGCCGGCCTGGTGGAATCTCGAGTCGCGCACTTACTTTGGAATTAAATATCTCAAAAACTACACGGGGTATCGAAATAATTTTTTCACTCGTATTTTTTATTTTCAACTAAGTTTACGGAGAGCTAAAAAACAAAATTTGTGAACATTCTTCATTGTACACTTTACTTTTCGTTATATTGTTATATTTACCGTGCCGATTGGTTAAATGACAAGTTCCCCGCGCCGCTTATTTGTTTGCTTTTTCATAATAATAATTATTGTAACGAAAAATAATGCGTACAATTGTAAGGAGAAATTTTTATTTGACAATCTGTCGACATTATAATATTTCTAGTAATATTACAATCTTACGGTGACAAATATAATAACAGTTCATAAAAATGTAATTGTTGTATTGAGCTTAGATTTGTTTAGTTTACTGCTATTTAGAATAGCTTGTTGGAGAGTACTATAAGAAGTATGTGTTCTTTGCGCTTATTTAGCATAAAAGTTGTAATATTTTGTTTTACGTCAAATATTGTCTTACAAAAAATTATGAAAATAGCAACATATGACGTCATTAAGTTTTATTTCCATATCTTTTTAATTATGAACTTTCTCCTAAATTGGCTTCCAATCTTCTAGGTCCTGTCTCTATTGTACAAAAAGTTTTCGAAATATAATGTACAAAACAAATATATCTACATCATAGCTATTATATAGAACATGCTTATGGTGGTGTTAATAAAACTAGAAAACAATCTATTTTGTTTTATTTCTTACATAAAACCGCTTACAAAGGTTGAATGATACTGTCTTGTCTATTTTATTGTTTCACTTGTAAGCTGTTTTATTTCAGTTTTATTTCCATTTAAATTATTATTAATAAAATTAGCATCAAATGAAACAACAAAACAAAAAGCGATTAATTATATTAATTGAAGAAATTATCAAAACAAAAAATTAATTAATACAATAATTATCTTTAAATTAAAGATACAAACCATAGACAAATCAAATTACTAGTAATTAATTTGATTAGTCTATGATACAAACTTAATAATCTTCAATCCCTGGACTTTGAACCCACTCCTTTAAATTATTTATAACTGGCATATAATGTTTTGAGGTTTTCGTAAAGTAAGTTTATAGTTCGTATTTTAACACTAAGACTATGTCCAGAAACTGCGTATTCTTACGCACGTAAGGTCTACGCACGTAGTCGAGGTACTAGGGCCCCATACATTGCGTCCAGAAGCTACGTGCGTATTATTTTAGCTATGCGCGTATCGTACAAAATTTCGTAAAAAAGAAACGATAAGATAAGAATCTCTACGTGCGTAGGTTTACGCAGGCTTACGCACTTTCTGGACAGAGTCTTAGACTATGTCCAGAAACTGCGTATTCTTACGTACGTAAGGTCTACGCACGTAGTCGAGGTACTAGGGCCCCATACATTGCGTCCAGGAGCTACGTGCGTATTATTTTAGCTATGCGCGTATCGTACAAAATTGACCTATTAAACCGCTTTGGTTGATTCAGGCACGGATCCAGCTCTCAAAAGAAGATGTGGCCCGAAATTTTTGATTTTATTATTTCCTACATAACATGGTTATTAGAATTTAAAAAAAGAATTGTATTATTTTCTTTATAATATTATGTTAATTAAAAGCTAACGCGCGGAGTGAGCGAGAAAGTTTTTCGCTTATTTAGCAAAAAAATTATTTTATGTTTGGTAAAAAAATAAGCTTTCAATATAGGTACCTTAAACAAATTAACAACAACTAAGATTATAAATTAATTCAATAAAAAATATATGCATATATAGTATAGAAACATACACAAATTATAGATTATATAACATCGGCAGGAGTAATTCCTATCGGTTCAATCAAAGTATAATTTTTTCTTAAATCTGTTGGTTAGTAAATAAATAAAAAATAAAAAATTTAAAAACCCGACTGCGTAAAAAGTGAACCAAACTAAGTAGGTACATAATTAAAACTGAAAAGAAAAAAACAAGCACTTAGATATCCGGTGGTCTAGAATTCTATAATATATTATTGAATTAATACTATTGGAACATAACAACTAAACAGTCAGGATCCATTGAAAAATTTGATTGGCTGTCGAATAATGGATCCCGACTGTTCATTCAGAGTGAGACAGTTCGGTTGACACCGTTTGGCATTTGGTAATTTTGGCATTTTCACAGTACTCACACTAGTGAAATTTTACTTTACAGAGTGTTCCGAAATTTTGTGCTGTCAATGTTTTGCCAAAACCAATTTTTTCTGAAGACAACTTCTATTAAAACCTTCAACACACAATTGATATCGATTTGAAATAGTCAAAAGTGTCATCCCCTGTATTTTGGAGTGCAATGAAAGCGTAGTAAGATCGAGTTGCCAAGTTTCAAAAAATATTTCTCCCCAAAACAAATAGTACGGTTCCCGTGGATTTTACCTAGCATGCGAAGACTCTCAAATATAATTATTAAAGTACTTATGCCACATCGAAACTTCATAAATTTACATAATACGATAAAATATATAGGTACTTACCGTTAAAAATCAAAAAGTTACATACCAAATATGTAAGTATTACTTATTTAGAAAAACATACCTATAAAGATCTTTATACAGTAAAACTACTTTGCTAATATCTTTCGGAAGTCCCACACAGGCTTTCCAACATCCGTCATTTCCGTAGAAAAAAAAAACGATGATTGCTCATTTTTGAGCAAAATGAGTAGGACAATAACAAAAACAGTATAATTTTGGCAAGTTGCCTTGCACCAACAATGAAAAACAAAATGTTAGTTTATGATTTTAAGAACGAATTATGAATAATATGTATTATTAAAATTAAATGTTTAGATAATTTAACGTTATTATTTAAATTCGATTATAATTATAAAATAACCAACAAAAATAATATTTACCCTAAAGCGCCATACTCACGGGCCAACCAGCAAATCCAGCAACGGTACTTATAGCTGTCATTAGTGTCAATAGTGTCAATCATTTATAATTTTTGCCTACAAATCCGCGGCCTTGTGCTTGTAGGCTGGATGGTCAGTATGACCCATAAGTCTGGCCACAGACGTTCTTAATTTGACATTCTTTAAGAACGTCAAATTCAGGTCGAAGGCTAAGTTTCCATACAAAACACGCATAGCCCACACACTTGCATAATCTTTCAGATTCTTAAATGTCAGTTCGATCTTTAAGAATGTCAACGAAGAACGTCTGTGGCCGGGCTCAGCGTATATGTGACATGTGTCTGAATATATAAATTTCGAGGAGTCCCTCGATTCCATATTGATCCTATGATCATGTCACCACTTTTTTCAAAACGGGACCAACTTGAAATTATACCCTTTACATCAAAAAAAGAATTTTGAAAATCGGTCCAGAGACGGCGGGATTATGGTATAACAACAAAAATAAAAATATATATATATATGTAGCCGAACGTATAGCCGCCTCTTTTTTTGGAAGTCGGTTAAAAAAATAGTGTGCTGTATATTACTTATCGACAAGCAGTTTAATTGCATATTTAAATAAAACAAGCATAAGAAGGGCCTTCTTAGCCCCTTCAGATACTTTTCTCCCTAAATTTAGGGAAAAAGTCCCAAGTTGGCATCACAGATAGACCGGCAGAAATTTTGTTGTGATAAGATAAGAATCTTTACGTGCGTAGGTTTACGCAGGCTTACGCACTTTCTGGACAGAGTCTTAGATAATATAATAGATTTTGAAATGTGACGTCACAATATTTAGGACCCCTCCCACCCCCTTGTCACACAATGTCACACCTCGTCGACCCCCTCCCTCCCCCTTAACGTGTGACGTTATTTATGGATGGCCCCTTAGGCATGCAAAACTGATTGAAACACTTACTTTCACAGGCATGTTGACTATGCTGAAGAAATACTAAAATATGGTGTTTATCTTATTTAAAGTATGATAGAAAATGTTTATGAATGTTAATTTATAGTGCGAGATATTTTTTTTTTTAATAAAACAGAAGTCCGCAATGTTTACTTGTTTGAGTAAACATTGCGGACTTCTGTTTTATTTTAATCTGATTCATGTTTATGAATCAGATTAAAATATGACGTCATTTCTCGTTGTCTATACTTTTGCTATTGGCGTGTTCCATTCGCTCATGATTCGCTCATAATGTTATCTACGTTTTGAGGAAAACATTTTACCTAAAAAGTTGTTTCTTTTGCAAAATACTTAACTGAAACAACAAACATTAGCAATTTACTAATTTTACGTCCGTCCGTCTTTGGCCGTCTTTGGACGATACCAATCGGTTAGCACCACAGATTAATATATGTAAAAGATGAAATTGTGTATGGATATAATATTGTGTAATACCACGTCGACAAAATGCTAAAATAAAATCACGAAAAAATTTTTTAGGGTAACTAGGTCCTTATACACGTAAAGTGCGGATGTTTTTTTTTCTCGTCTACCCCATAGTTATAGATGCTGGCGGGAAAAATTCCGAATCATTCCCGTCGAATACTTCGGAAGTATTCCGAAATATTCCGAAACTTTGGGAATATTTCAACTCAAAAAAAACGAGAAAAATTGCGCTTGGAAGTTGAAAACTAATACCCCCTTACCTAATGTAAGGGGGTATTAGTTTACAACTTCCAACTTTACAACTTTATTAAAACGCTGTATAAGCTTTGAATAGACTATACAGTGTTTTGTTCACATCACACAAGTGACATTTTTAATTCGATAGAAGAAGACAAAACACTGTGTAACTATTCAAAGCTTATACAGCGTTTATTAGAAAGGGGGTTTATCTTCAGTTGTGTTGTGAGCGGTAGGTATATTTGAGTTTATGGTTGTGACTTGATTGCACGTCGCATCATTTAATAAAGTCGTCAGAGCGTGTGCGTGTGGTTTGAGGGACCTACCTGAATATCCCCAAAATAAGTAGGTATAGCAAGTTTTAGTAGAAGTTTAAAAAAAATTGTAGAACAAATCTGGGAATTTGTAAAAAGATAGTTTAAAAGATATAGCCCTCAGAGTGTGGTCCCTCAGTTCACACACCGCTATTTTCAGATCTCGAAAAGTATGTGGAAAATTATGGTTTTTTCACTACAGAATTTTAGTAGAACTTTTGTAAAAGTTTTTACTAATTTATCAGATACATAGCATTAGAAATAAAAAAGCTACAACCACCGAAGTGTGGTCCCTCAGTTCACACAAAAATGACATACTCATTTCGCGATATATTACTGACTGTTTAAATTATTTTTCTACGTAGAGTTTTAGTAGAAAATTTGTAGAATTTGTAGACAAAATTTCAGCAAAATCTATCGGCGCATTTGGAAGATATATACCATTATGTTGGGTCCCTCAGTTCACACACTTCTGTATAAGAAAAACTCAAATAACTAGGTAATAAACGAGAAAACTGACAGAAAGTCTACTATACTTAAATTTTAGTAGAAGTTTTTTTCTCTTGGATTAGCACGTAAAATATTTAATTTCTTGCTTCCTAGCTCAGATAATGTTAATTTTTTGATTGTATGAAAATGCAGAGTAGGTTACCACACAAGAGGCAAAATGAGGACAAGTCCTAATATTATTGTGTATGTTATACCTTATTAAATTTACGTTTTGCTCGCAGTTTCGCACCTTTTCACTATTTTAGGGGTTCATAGTACTGCAAACAAGTTGTTACCATTTATTAACTAAGTATGTACCTATTTGTGGTTTCGCTCTGCCCGCCCTTTTCTCTGTCCGTTCTTGCTAACTCCTTATATGTAATTACATATGTATTATATGAATAAAAAACTGGCCAAGTGCGAGTCAGGCTCGCGCACAAACGGTTCCGTACAAAACGGAAAAAAAAATCACGTTTGTTGTATCGGAGCCCTCGTTAAATATTTATTTTATTTTGTTTTTAGTATTTGTTGTTATAGCGGCAACAGAAATACATAATTTGTGAAAATTTCAATTGTCTAGCTATCGCGGTTCCTGAGATACAGCCTGGTGACAGACAGACGGACGGACAGAGAGCGAAGTCTTAATAATATTTTGGGTCCCTTTGGGTACGGAACCCTCATTGATGAAATTTCGTATTTTTATTATACCTACCTATTTTCTATAAAAAAAAATATAGAAATCTTAGGTCTTCAAATTAATGTCAAGCTTTTATGAAAAGAAAAAAGTTAATTTGTGGGATGTACGGTGTACATAATGTTATTCTTAAGTGTGTGTGTGCTTTTTTTTGTGTGCATTTTTTGTAGGTACACCAACACACGATAGCATTCCACTTTTAAAATACAGTTCACGAGTGGTCTTAGTATTTTTTACCACTTCGTAGATGTTCAACAACGAAAGCATGACGCAACGAATGTATATTCAAGCGCGACAAATATAATATTATGTATATATCAAGCGGTCGCTCATATCGTGTCGAGGCGAAACTCGGAAGGGTCCAATTTTTATCCATTTGCATTGGGTAAACCTAAAAACATTTTCAGTATTGTATCAGAAGTATATTGCTGTAAGTAGAGACTTAGAGAGTTATTCGCCGAAGTAGTTTTTTCTCCAAGAACACTATTCCACGCGGGCGAAGCCGCGAGCAAAAGCTAATATAACAAAAATATTACATTGAGTATGTATAATCTTTGGTGCTGGGGGCGAGACGACGACGAGACGAGGACGAGGGCTCCGATACAACAAACGTGATTTTTTTTGCCGTTTTGTACGGAACCGTTTGTGCGCGAGCCTGACTCGCACTTGGCCAGTTTTTTATTCATATAATACATATGTAATTACATAATATAAGGAGTTAGAAAGAACGGACAGAGAAAAGGGCGGGCAGAGCAAAACCACAAATAGGTACATAGTTAATAATTGGTAAGTATATGGGTTGTTTGTAGTACTATGAACTCCTAAAATAGTGAAAAGGTGCGAAACCGCGAGCAAAACGTAAATTTAATAAGGTATAACATACACAATAATATTAGGACTTGTCCTCATTTTGCCTCTTGTGTGGTAACCTACTCTGCATTTTCATACAATCAAAAAATTAACATTATCTCAGCTATGAAGCAAGAAATTAAATATTTTATGTACTAATCCAAGAGAAAAAAACTTCTACTAAAATTTAAGTATAGTAGACTTTCTGTTAGTTTTCTCGTTTATTAGTTATTTGAGTTTTTCTTATACACAAGTGTGTGAACTGAGGGACCCAACATAATGGTATATATCTTCCAAATGCGCCGATAGATTTTGCTGAAATTTTGTCTACAAATTCTACAAATTTTCTACTAAAACTCTACGTAGAAAAATAATTAAAAAAGTCAGTAATATATCGCGAAATGAGTATGTCATTTTTGTGTGAACTGAGGTCTGAGGGACCACACTTCGGTGGTTGTAGCTTTTTTATTTCTAATGCTATGTATCTGATAAATTAGTAAAAACTTTTACAAAAGTTCTACTAAAATTCTGTAGTGAAAAAACCATAATTTTCCACATACTTTTCGAGATCTGGAAAATAGCGGTGTGTGAACTGAGGGACCACACTCTGAGGGCTATATCTTTTAAACTATCTTTTTACAAATTCCCAGATTTGTTCTACAATTTTTTTTAGACTTCTACTAAAACTTGCTATACTTATTACTTCTACTAAAACTTGCTATACTTATTTTGGGGATATTCAGGTAGGTCCCTCAAACCACACGCACACGTCAGAGCACCTCTTCAATAAAGTCTTCGCTTGGTGGTGGTTTGAGGTCAATTGAGGTGTTCCGCTTCATTGAAGTCGGTTCTATTGGTATCTACAAAAGTCCAATTAATAAAACCTCTGTATTGTAGAACAGTTTAAAAAGTGAATTAATACTTTGACTTATATTGTCAATAATTTTATCTTGATACTAGCTTTTCCCCGCGACTTCGTCCGCGTGGAATAGTTACTTTGGGATATCGCTAAAATTTACCCGCGACTTCATTTACGTAGAAGGAGAAGCGCTTCCACCTCACGGTCACGACTGCCCGCCCGCGCCGTGCGCCGTACTATAGCGCGCATGATTATTTTATTACTGCGATATCTTCTAAAATACTCTTTGAAATTAAATGATGTAAACGGCAAATTTCTTCTAGATTAAATGCTTGTAATGAATAACGTATTTACTTGGATAAGGATTAATATAATCTTTATGAAAACACTTTCACAAATAATGCTTACTTTTAGAACAAATTTGGTTAGTATAAAAAGGTTATAGTGAGCCAACCTTAAAAGATAGACATATACTGTCGCGGACTTTTTTTTAGAACTTTTACAGGGGAACAATTCTGCCATACATCATTTTAGCGAAACTTTAACCGTTTCCGCAGCGTACGTAGCGAAAGCTCTCAAAAGGAAAAAGACCCCCGATTTTGTAACATTCTTGATTGGTTCTCCGCTCGTATTGAGATTAGCATGATGCTATATAGCCTAAAGCCTTCCTCGATAAATGGACTATCCAACACAAATAATTTTTCAATTCGTAACAGTAGTTCCTGAGATTAGCGCGTTCAAACAAACAAACAAACTCTTCAGCTTTATAATATTAGTATAGATATTGGAATACATATTCTAATTCGAGCTAGGTACACGGTTCCATCTTTTTACTTATTTAAACATTATTTATTTCAACATTTTTTTATGTCACGTATACATATAGTAGGTACTAAATAATATTGTTCTGAAAACTGCATCAAAATCGATGCGTACAGAGCTATTGTACATATAAAAAATATCAACATTATATACTTAATCAATCCCATTTATAATAAAATAAACATTTATATTTTATAATTTTACTTACGTATGTGCCACTTACTGAACAAATAATTCATTCAACCACCATACACCATAAACAAAAACGTAGGTATATATTACCATTGAATTATTCCGGCGAAATATTCCACGGAAACATTCGGAAACATTCGATTACGGCTTGATTGCGGGGTACGAATCTTTCTCGCGCGGGGGAAAACTTCTCCGGGGAGCATCTCCCTCCCGCGCCGCGCCGCCGCGCCGTCTCGCTCGTGTGGCAGCGGCGATTGATGCAAAATACGATTTTTCAGCAAAAATAAAAACCTTAATTAAATTCATTTTGAATAATTCAAATTTAAAGAAACTTTCCTAGAAGTATTCCGGAATTATTCGGAATTTTTCAGAAGTTTTGCAACCATAGTGTGTTTGTTACACACATATGTTTTTAAAAGTCCTATCGCATGAAACTACAGTAGTTTCATGCGATAGGACTTTTAAAAACATATCGACGGTCCCTACGTATAAAGCGACATGTCAAAAGTGGCGGTTTACAGGAGAGCATAGTAAAGGTTCCAATCAATGATATTTCATACTATACCTTACCTTATACCTTTTGTATGATAAAATATCATTGGTTCCAATCGTTCTACAATTAATTATGCTATGTACAAATATGAATATATTTTTATTATTTTGTTTTATTAGATTTGTCAAGTTTAAAGTCATATTTATAAATATTAGATTTTTATAGATTTTCTTGATAAACCGACAGATGACCGTTTCTACATTGTCATCAAAATAATATTTTAACAGACAAATATAAGATAACCGTTTTTACGTAGGAAATAAAAAATACAGTATGTATTTTAAAATATTATTCAAGCAAATGTTCAATGAAAATAAAGAATACTGTTATTATTTTCATAGTTATATTGTAGTATAATGAATTAACATAACTAAAAACAATGGCGTTACCATAGACGTATATTATAGACGAGGCATGTTGAGGCAAAAAGTGTCTCCAGTAAAATGGCCCCAATTTTTAAATTTTGGGGCCATTTTGACATTTGAGGTTTGGCATCCGTGATCTTACCATTTCTACGTTTGCTTTATCCAGTCCGCATATAATTCGTAAAATGCCGAGTAGTTTCGTAATTAAAGGCTGTAAAAACTATGACAAACTTGTAAAAAAGATATCTCATTACGGGTAATTATCACAATATTGTTTGTTACAATTAAAATACTTATGGAATTTTAAATAAATATTCAAAAAATGGCGGCCAACTATGAAAGAACACTGGTTATTGTATGCGCAACAGTGAAAAGGTAACTTTGTAGGGACGTGATTTTTATTATTGATTTATTAGTACAGAAATAAGATATTTTTTATTTCAGTACCTAACCAAACCTAACCTTACCCGTCAGTATTCACATTTTTGATTAATTTAAATAAAATGAAACTAAGGTTTACTATTTATTTGATTTTTACATATATTTAAAAATATTATTTACCATCTGGCCTGACGTTGTTCTGTGAATTATGAAATTGAATAAAAAATAACTACACTTGAAGGTTGTAAGCGTAGGTTGCTACACCCATAAGTCATACCCTACACCTACAACCTACATCTAGACCTACTACATACCTATAGTTCGTAGGTGGTAGGTTGGTAGGTAAACAGTAGTTACCCCACTAAAAACCTACAGGCTACATCTACTAGATGTAGATCACCTACAACCTGCACCTACTGTCTATATCTACTCCTACAACAACCACCTACAATGTTCAGGGGCCAGCCGATTAAATAATATGCACTTTTGGAGAAAAAAAAGTAGTATTTCTGAAATATTACTAAATTAAATGTTACACATAATAGAGTACTTTGGAATACTTAGTTTAATATTTTTTTTCTTTTGTCTAACTTAGTGGACATTTGTTGTAAACATCGCAGCAATTTATAGTATTTAAATTACAGATTTCCCAATGATCCAAAGCGCAAAGGCGAAATTTAGTCAAAACAAACAGAAATAAATTAATATAGGTACCTACTAAAACTCAATGAAATAAGTAGTTGGGTATACTTTTATCGTATGAAATACCTTCAGGACTAACAATACGACAAACACTAAATAAATAGGTATTCAAGTAACTATCCATCATAGTTACAACGAACAAAAAACAAAAAATTTACTCATAGATCTAAACTCCCCTCCCGCACACGCCTTGGTGACACCCACTTCGCAATGGGCCGTGCAGCAGAAATCGTAATATTTTAATTTCGCCATAAATTCAAAACCAAACATCTAATTTTAATCATTCAAAGACCAAATATTATCTACATAAACTGTACTTAGTGATGAAATAATTTATTTTGATAAGGACTAATAGCATAAGATCTGCAGTTAATTAGCACATTTTATGGTTCTATCTTTTATAGTTTAGGCAGCGTACGTAAAATAAGTAACTTTTCTGGTTGATTTTTACACCTTGTGTCCGAAAAACCCAAATATCTTACGGAACCCTATTTTTTCCAAAATAAAATTTAGCCTATGTTATTCGTGGATAATGTAGCTTTCGAAAGGTGAAAGATTTTTTGAAATCGGTCCAGTACTTTTTGAGCCTATTCATTACAAACAAACAAACATACAAACAATGTTTTCCTCTTTATAATATTAGTGTAGATTATTATTTTCAAACTGAATTAGAATATGTATAAGTTTTTATAAATTATAATTCAATTTTTTTTATGGTACTTAATATAATTAGTTTTATTTTTAATAAGTCTTGTTTTATTTATCTAGGTAATAAAGGAATATTAAGTGCTGTTGCGCTAGGATTTGTATGTAATTTTTGCTGCAGCGCTGGCTGTGAAACGTCCGCCCCTTCTGTGGCGCCGCTGGAGCTACGGCACATGTGTAAAAACAAATTTGTTGTCTGGTCTAGGTCCATACGCCGTATAGAAGAAAAAAAATGGTTTTCTTGTAAAATCCTTTAAAATATCTTGCTTAGGTTAAAATATCTAGTATGCATACACCATTAGCCATTGCACTGATCTATTACACCGTTATAATATCTGTATAATATTCTAGTATGTAATTATCGCCATCTATGGGTACTAATCACCAGAGGAGTTAAAAGTGCGTTCCTAATCTTTGGCATATATAAGAAAAAGTTTCGCCATCTTGATTTCAGAAGATTTTTTCAACTAAATGTGGACTGAAAAATCTGCGGAAAGCAAATGTCGAAATGTCAAGATGACAAGATATGAAATCTCGACTGCCCCAAAAAAAACCCCAAAAGTGGGGCAGTTTAAGCGTGGACACTTTTTGCCTCACACGCCTCGTCTATGCTTTATGATAATGAGAGTAATGTAAAAAGAAATATGAAATATTTAAATTACATTACGTATCTGTAAAATTTATATTTGTTTGTAAGCCTTATTGATTTATTGTTGTTAATATTTTAGTAATAGGGATGTTGCCTAGTGTGGAATATCACAGTTTTACAAATTAAATTTTAAAATTGTTGATTAAAGATACATAATTCTGAAAGAAATAGGTATTTAGAGTGACGGGATTAAAAATATAAGCAAATAAAAAATATTGTCCATCTCTTTTTCGCAAAACGATTCGTGACGTCACAACCTGCTACCGCCATACATTTTCTAATGACAAATGTATGGCGGTAGCAGGCTGTGACGTCACAGGCCGATATATCGCTCTCTTTCATATTATAAATTTCAATCGTTTGTATCTACGTTATTTTTTGAGATATACAAAAATGGGTTCTGGATTGATTATTAACATGTTGTTTAACATCGAATAGACGAAAAAAAATTTTTTCGGCAACATGCCCATTCCAGTATTAATGCGAGCTAAACTTATATTACGCCGGACAATTTTATTAAAATTTCTTTAGTCAAGATATGTATTTAAAAAAAAATGTATGCGTTGTACGCTCTTACAAAGTTATATCATACGACTAGCGACTGTTCCATCGGAATGGTAAAATCGTAAAATCAAAGGAACATCGAAGTTCCGTTGATTTTACATAGATGGCGTAATTTTTTCTTGTATGAAAATTTTTTCGGCTAAATCACGAAGTATAGATAACAAGGAGTCCGAACGTAATGTTAAAATAATGGTCTCAATTACGGGGACAGATTTTTGCCGGTAGAGCGCGCGACGGTCCGACATGCACTCGTTTGAAATTACGCGGGAAGTTTAAAGTTGCTATTGACAGCTCTGGAAAGATTGAAATCTTATTAAATAAAAGTTTTAGGAAATTCTTAGAAACTGTTCTCGAAAAATAGATACCGTAGAACACGGTAATTGCCTAACGGTAATTTAAAAATAATTGTAATAAATAATAGTATTGGCAACATTCGGTATAATAGTATTGGCAACACTCGGTACTCGTCGGTCTCGCACGCCTAGCGGCAGAAAAGAGAACTAAGATCTGGTCCTATTATTGTGTACATAATTATTATTAAAAAGCCTATACCGTTCGGACTCCTGGTATCTATGCTTCATGGGCTAAATGTACGTGATAGCCTATCTTGAGTTGAAATCTTTGGTTACGTTTGACAAGACCGTGTTCGCGCCAAATGGCGTGCATTTTAAAACACAGTACAAACGGATACCTCTAGATATCCGCATCTACGACACTAATACTTTGTAATTATTGTATTTTAAAACACAGTGCAAACGGATACCTCTAGATATCCGCATCTACGACACTAATACTTTGTAATTATTGTACTTGTTCTCTTATACGTTTGGCAAATATGCTAAAAAACATATTTAAAAAAAAATAATAATAATTAGGTATGAGCGTATGGACAATATATATAGCAATTTATGAAATAATAAAAAAGTGCCATTTTTGACATGACCAGGGTGTCGCAACTACCTATCGTAAGTATTGGCGTTCGAATTCCAAAACTATACCTGACTATCGTCTGTGCAAACCACATACCTTGCTCGCTCTTTTATCGTGTGTACTCTTTCACACATCGCCTGTGATTGGTTAAACAGAAATAGAGGATTAATTTTAAATTTCAAACTACGAAATTCTATTCTATTAATTTGAAAAATTATTTTCAACTTTTACAAATTTGTTAACTCATGTTTTGTTATTTGCAAAAAACTGTAATTTTTAGTGAAGTGACCTCAAAATCATATTTATAATGATGAAACAGTGATTTATATAAAATAGGTTCATGTATATGACCACTATATAAACATGCTTTAAGTCAAAGAATATCGGTGAGTATTTGTATAAAATTTTACCATATTTTAACTTCTCGTTTTATTGAAAAGAGACATTTAAAGATTATATTTGTTTGACGACCTCTGTGGCTCAGCAGTTCAGCGCTTTGGTGCTCAAGCCGGGGGTCGCAGGTTCGAATCCTGCCGAAGGAACAAAAAGTTTTTCTGTGTTCCTGGGTCATGGATGTGTACCTATATATGTGTATAATATAACAAAAATCTTAAATATACTTAAGTATAGTATTAACATGGTATGAATTAATATACTTCCTGTTTTCTGGTACCTACCTGTAACACAAGTTCTTCCGATACTTAGCACGGCGCCAGATTGACGTGGTGTGAAGCGTCCATACATATTATTATTATTATTATTTGTTTCAATAAATGAATTTTATTGTGTAGTGATTTTAATATGCATGCTAAGATTTAAGATTTCAAGGTTTCTCAATTAATAATATAAGATTCGAATGTTTATTAAGGCACGCAATATTGTTTAAAACAAAGTCACCCTAATAATAATTATGTAGGTATGTACTTTTTTTCTAATACTATTGTTCAGTTTTACCGCATACTTTTTACATTTAGTTTAACCTTTGTTAGTATTGCGAATAAGAAGAAATAAGTAAAATGTTATATATATTCATTATTTGCAGGTATTGGATTCCAATTTAAAGGGCATGCAATAATAAATAAGACAATATGAAAATATTTCAAGATTCTCATTCGTATAAAATGGATCTATTTTGCACCAAAGGATAACCGCTGAAGTTAATCAGGCTATGTCGTATATTTATGTGGTAATCTGAAATATTTTGGTTACCAACTTTTAGCCCTCGTATCCACGAGAGTTTTTTTGTGGTCGTGAGTCGTGACGCGACAGGAAAAACTGCACTGTAAATAGAACTCTGCACTTAATCTACAATAGAGCTGAAAATTGAAGTGTCAAGTGTACACGATTTTCAGCTGTGTCGTATTAGTGCAAAGTTCTATTTATACTTAGTGTAGTTTATTAGTCGTGAATCTCGTGATCACATAAAACGCTCGTGGGAATGTAGGCTTACTTTTGTATAATTTTAATGCAATAAAAACGATCGAATTATAGTAATTGTTTTGTTGTTTATTGTTTTATTTACCTTTTTAACCTAATAATTGGGTCCTAAAAATAAAATTGAAAACAATAGCCTACGTATAGTTTTTTTAAAATTTTTTTTTCATTGTAGGCTTGAATCTTTTGCACTTTAGAAGATATAAATACGTAAAAAAGATACGGTATAATTTTGAATTTCGAAATTATTATTTTTTATTCGGAGTGCCACCTCTTAATACGTAGTATAGCTTTACATTCTCTTTGGACATGACTTTTTGTACGTAGGGACCGTCGATATACACAAAAAGGGGAATTATTTAGAGAATACGAATTATTTTATACTTTTTGTGCGTTTTAGTTTGGTAGTCGGTTTCAATTTTTTTTTAATATTATAGGCAGATACTTCCTATACCTACATATTATATTTAAGATTTTTATCAAATTTTACACATTAAGTAGATATTTAATACTCATCCGTGACTCAGGAACATTGAAAACTTTTTGTTTCCTCGGCGGGATACGATCCCGCGACCTTTAGCTTGAGCGCCGACGCGCTAATCACTGAGCCACAAAGGCCGTCATAGAAGAATAGAGAAATTATATGATAAATTCATATATATTAATTTAACTAGCGTCCCGCCCCGGCTTCGCACGGGTACAATAGTATTAGGTTGGGGAAAAAGTTTCTTCGCATTTTATATAAAAATTCAAAAGGTTTTTTTATAAAGTTTATTTACAAGTGACTAAAGTATATAGGTGCCATTTTGTTCGATAACTTTTTGCCATCTTGTTGGTAGGTACATGATCCCATTGCTATAAAATTTTTGGGGCTTCTGATGAAAAAACTGCGACAAGTGGTTTTGGCAGTCCTCTTGTGATGTCAACCTGACTCTGCCTAAGAAATTCTGCAGCGACCGAAACAGGTGGAAATCTGAAGGTGCAAGGTCAGGACTATACGGCGGATGCATTAACACCTCCCAGCCAAACTCCCGTAAATTTTTCTGAGTGGCTAAAGATGTGTGAGGTCTAACGTTATCATGGTGAAAAACCACACCCCTTCTGTTGATTAATTCCGGCCGCTTTCTCTCAACTTCTTGCTTTAATCTCATCAGTTATTCGCAGTACAGTTCAGAATTGATGGTCCTGCCTGGCGGTAACAGCTCATAATGAATAATGCCCTTCCAATCCCACCACACACACAGCATCACCTTGTTGCGAGTTAACCCGGGTTTCGCCACAGTCTGTGAAGCCTGACCGGCCTTTGACCACGATCTTTTTCGCACGTTCTTGTCGTACGTGATCCACTTTTCATCACCAGTTATCAGCTTCTTCAAAAATGGTTCGGTTTCATTACGTCGTAATAAAGAATCACAAATGAGTACACGGTTCATTAGGTTTTTTTTCAGTGAGCTCATGAGGCACCCAAATATCGAGCTTTTTTGTGTACCCAGCTTTTTTCAAATGCGCCAAAACCGTTTTGTGGTCAATCCCCAGTTCTTCAGCTACATCGTAACTACTAATATGCCGATCTTGCTCCACTTTTTCAAAAATGGCAACAATTTTGTCCGTAACAGGGCGACCAGAGCGACGTGCATCTTTGATAACAAAATTTCCGGATTGAAAACGCTTAAACCAAATTTGCGCTACTCTCACAGATACCTACTGCATTAGGTCCATAAACATCACAAATTTTTTTCGCGGCTTGTGTTGCATTTTTACCTTTTTTGTAATAAAATTTTAAAATGTATCGAAATTCTTCATAAGAATCACTCATTTTAACAATAAGAAAAACAAATGAAAATATCAAATTTACCTAATTTGAATTTGGAATTGTCTTCTGTAAAATTAAAACTTTTTAATGATACCAAAATCAGGCAGATACAATTGGTATAGCCCAAGATAATAGGTTGGGGAAAAAGTCTTTTCGCATTATAGTATGTATGAACTTGTCATAAAATATCTTGGGCTATACCAATTGTATCTGGCTGATTTTGGTATCATTAAAAAGTTTTAATTTTACAGAAGACAATTCCAAATTCAAATAAGGTAAATTTGAGATTTTCATTTGTTTTTCTTATTGTTAAAATGAGTGATTCTTATGAAGAATTTCGATACATTTTAAAATTTGATTACAAAAAAGGTAAAAATGCAACACAAGCCGCGAAAAAAATTTGTGATGTTTATGGACCTAATGCAGTATCTGTGAGAGTAGCGCAAATTTGGTTTAAGCGTTTTCAATCCGGAAATTTTGATATCAAAGATGCACGTCGCTCTGGTCGCCCTGTTACGGACAAAACTGTTGCCATTTTTGAAAAAGTGGAGCAAGATCGGCATATTAGTAGTTACGATGTAGCTGAAGAACTGGGGATTGACCACAAAACGGTTTTGGCGCATTTGAAAAAAGCTGGGTACACAAAAAAGCTCGATATTTGGGTGCCTCATGAGCTCACTGAAAGAAACCTAATGAACCGTGTACTCATTTGTGATTCTTTATTACGACGTAATGAAACCGAACCATTTTTGAAGAAGCTGATAACTGGTGATGAAAAGTGGATCACGTACGACAAGAACGTGCGAAAAAGATCGTGGTCAAAGGCCGGTCAGGCTTCACAGACTGTGGCGAAACCCGGGTTAACTCGCAACAAGGTGATGCTGTGTGTGTGGTGGGATTGGAAGGACATTATTCATTATGAGCTGTTACCGCCAGGCAGGACCATCAATTCTGAACTGTACTGCGAACAACTGATGAGATTAAAGCAAGAAGTTGAGAGAAAGCGGCCGGAATTAATCAACAGAAGGGGTGTGGTTTTTCACCATGATAACGCTAGACCTCACACATCTTTAGCCACTCAGAAAAAATTACGGGAGTTTGGCTGGGAGGTGTTAATGCATCCGCCGTATAGTCCTGACCTTGCACCTTCAGATTTCCACCTGTTTCGGTCGCTGCAGAATTCCTTAGGCAGTGTCAGGTTGACATCACAAGAGGACTGCCAAAACCACTTGTCGCAGTTTTTTCATCAGAAGCCCCAAAAATTTTATAGCAATGGGATCATGTACCTACCAACAAGATGGCAAAAAGTTATCGAACAAAATGGCACCTATATATTATAGTCACTTGTAAATAAACTTTATAAAAAAACCTTTTGAATTTTTATATAAAATGCGAAGAAACTTTTTCCCCAACCTAATATTTTATGACAAGTTCATACATACTATAATGCGAAAAGACTTTTTCTCCAACCTATTATGTATCTGTATAATCTATAGCTTTTGCCCGCGACTTCGTCCGCGTGGAACAATACTTTGGGATATCGCTGAAATTTACCCGCGACTTTATTTATGACTAACGAAAGCGGAATCCTATTTTTTTAAACGGAACCCTAAAATAAAAGTAGCCCATGTTAGACCCTATAACATCAGCTATATGGGCCCCGATTCTCGTGCTTCGAATATCGGTTCGATTGTCAGTCTGTCCTGCTCGCGCACGCATGATTTAACGTATGTGTGAATGAGTCAGCGCGAGAATCGAATCGAGATTCGAGGTACGAGAATTGGGGCCCTGCTAGTGAAAGTCCCGTGAAAATCGTTCCAGCCGTTTCAGAGATTAGTCGGAACAAACAGACAGACATACCGACTGACAGACAGACAGACGGACAGACAAAAATTAAAAAAAAAAAATGTATTTTATTGTAAGTACCGAATATACTTTCAGATTCATTATGTAAAAAGCTGTTAATTTGAAGTTACAAACAGACACTTAAATTGTATTTAACTGCATAGATGTATAGATATTATAATGTATTATATTTTAAGATATTATCAATTTGATGTTTATAAAATAACTAAACTATTTAACTAAACTAAACATTAACCCGCACGCGCACCCCGCCTTGGTGACGCCCACTTCGCAACGGGCCGTGCAGCAGAAATCGTAATATTTTATTTTTGCCATAACTTCAATCATTCAAAGACCAAATATTATCTACATAAACTGTCCTTAGTGATGAAATAATTTATTTTGATAAGGATTAATAACATGAGTAAAATAAACGCGTTTAAATGTAGTCCAAAAAAAATTCAAGATTTCTAAATAAAAAAATGGTTGTTGTGCCTCACTCGACATAGATAGGTATAGTGTGTCGCGGACTTTTTTGTAGATATTTATAAGATCTACAATTAATTAGAACATTTTACGGTTCTATCTTTTATAGTTTAGGCAGCGTACGCAAAATAAGTAACTTTTCTGGTTGATTTTTTACACCTTGTGTCCGAAAAACCCAAATATCTTACGGAACCCTATTTTTTTCCAAAATAAAATTTAGCTTATGTTACTCGTGGATAATGTAGCTTTCGAATGGTGAAAGAATTTTTGAAATTGGTCCAGTACTTTTTGTGCCTATTCATTACAAACAAACAAACAAACAAACATACAAACAAAGATTTCATCTTTATAATATTAGTGTAGATTAGCATAAAGTGCATCCCTGACCTGGCCTAGGGGTGAAAGGTTTGACCTGCAAGTAGGTCATGCACGATCGATGCACCGTATCTTGCAGCATTCACTGCTAATTCAATTGTTCTATTGTCGAAGCCAATGCAATACGTAGAGTTAATTGTTTTGAATATTACTACTGAAGGCAATATTACGCACTGAAGGTTTACCCTTCAGTGCGTATATTGCATCTAAGAGCCAGCTTTGTGAAAATCTAGGTCCGCTTAGATAGTGATTCAAAAATCTGAAAGGTTGTAGCTGTAATTAATTTCTATTAAATTCATGGTCTAAATTCATCGTAATAATATTTTACTATCATACTTAGGTATTAAGTAGGTAATTTTATGAATGCAAAAGTTTGTTAGTACTTTTATCCTGTAACCAGTAAAAGGTACCCAGCACAAACCTAGTTTATCCCGAAAAATAAAACTGTTCCCGCGTTATAGACAAATTTTAAACCCCGACGCAAACACACGTACCTATAAATGTAATGAGTTTGACTAGTCTGTGTGTGTGTCTGTCCGTGGCATATGGTACAATTTTGATCTAGTTTTTTGTTGGAAAGTTGACGTGATCGAGATCATTGTTGTGTTTAATCATCATCAGCTCGCTTACGGCATGACAATGACGAGGGTTACCTACTTACATAATTTTATTAATTTTGTTTGTCTTTTAGCTGAAACAAAGTATGTATAGTATGTAGGTATGTAATGTAAGTAGGTAAGCTAGAAGATGCCCGAGGCATCATCTAGCTTACCTACTTACTTTAAATATACAAAGAAAGTAAACAGTGTAAATCTCACAACAACTAAAAATTAACGCAGCTAAAATTTATGGTAAGATTTATTTCCAAGTCAGTGCCAAGTGGCCGAAGCAAGGCGAATATTTTTTTTTTTGCACCGACATCGGCACCGACTGCGAAATAATAATATGTGAAAGTTGAAGTGTTCCCCTACATACATACGTTATCATCAATGTAAATATTGCAGTTTGATAAGTTATAAGTAGATTATTTTCGGGCGCGATTTTCATAATCTTTTAAGTATTGTATCATTACAGCGTTATGTCAGCACTTAGGCCTTTGCATCCGTTAATGGATGATTTTTATACAGTATTCTCCGAGCGAAGTAACCACTCTTAAAATACTGTAGTGTCTGGGACAGTTGGTTTTTTAAATGTCGTATGGTTGCCCAAGCACAAACGGCATTCTCACAACATAGTCAACCTAGTCCAGAGGAATGAACTGGTCAATACGTCTGGGGCCAACTATGTGCGGGTTTCCTCACGATGTTTTCCTTCACCGTTAGAGCGTCCGTATAATGTACTTGAGATATGAAAAAGTCTCATTGGTACACGCCACAACCTGGAATTCGAACCTGCACTCTCTCGAGTGCTAACCAAACGGTCTACCTACGGCTACGGAGCTCATGTCAGCACTAAGCAGGTACTAATTAGTAATTTGCAGCTATACACAATACCTATGTGTTTCATTTGTGATTTCTCTATCTTGCTATTGTGAAGAAGTTAATATTATAAATTCTTAACCGGTTCGTGAAAATCAAATAAGTTATGTTGGTATGGAGTTACTGATGTTGTTCCCTACTTAGGTACCTACTATTTTCGAAATCAAAATTAGCATCGTAATTACTCAGACCGAATAAAAAGTACTTTACTTTTATTATATTATCCAAATAAAAAACGTAAACAAAATAAAAGTGCAGTCTAAATCCGGCTTCATCAAACAAAGGTCTGATTCGATTTGATCAGTGAACTGTAAACTTTAATCCTCATCTATAGAGGCCAATTTTCCGTGTCGGTAACCTTATCTCCTTTGCTACCGGGAGAAGTAAGTTGTGCGCATGCGTAAACCTATCGACTACCCTTAGACTTGAATAGTGCTTACAGGACAAGCCTAGGTCTATATGAGGCAATATCCGTAACGAAGTTAGGTACAGCAAAGACACGCGAATGACTAGAACTTCGTAACTTCGAAATTTTCAGAAGTTATTTAATACTATCTTATTAAACGTTTTAATATTTAAATAACAGCCTCCGTGGTCTAGTGGTTAGAGCATTGGCTCTCGACTCGGAGGTCGTGGGTTCGATTCCCGCATTGGAACAACAAAAATGTTGTTTCCAAGTTTGGTTAGGACAATGCAGGCTGATCACCTGATTGTCTGACAAGAAAGATGATCCATGCGTCGGATGGGCATGTAAAAAGTCGGACCTGCGCCTGATCTCTCGCCAGTCGTGTCGGTTATCCGTCCCACTGGGTTATGAGAGTAAAGGAAGAGAGAGTGCTCTTGTGTACTGCGCACACACTTAGGCCCTATAAAATTACTCCTGCGTAACTGGCCTGGTTTAAATGAAATCGGCCACCGTCACCGAGATCGGTGTGGGGAGTTATTTATTATTTTTATTATTAAACGTATATTCGGTTATAAATATAATAACAACTTACCTTTAGTTAACTACATGATAATATTCATTATTTATTTATAAACTAGAAGTTACATTATTACTTTTGCTTTTGCCCGCGGCTCCGCCCGCTCAAATACAGTATCCCACGGGCACGCTGTCCTTTTTCGGAATAAAAGTAGAATGTTAAACCAGAGGATAAGTTACATACTACCATACAAAATTTCATCAAAATCCGTTCAGTTGTTTTTGCGTGAAAGAGTAAAGTACATCCATTCAATATTCATTCATCCTCACAATTCATAAACTTTTACATATTTTATAATAGTAGTAGGAAGTACGGTCTACTAGCCTAACGGTGCCCTCAACTTTTGGTTTGCGTGGAACTTATGGAAATTGAAACCTATTTTTTTAAACGGAACCCTTAGATAAAAGTAGTCTAAGTTACTCCTTATAACATCAGCTATGTGCCAGTGAAAGTCTGATCTAAATCGGTCCAGCCGTTTCAGAGATTAAACGGAACAAACAAACAGACAGACAGACGGGTAACAAAATTATTAAAAATGTATTAAAGAATCAATATTCAAAATTTTTTTTTTTGATAGAATATACGTTACCAATAATGTAAAAATGCGACAACCTGTTACAGGACGGAAGGAGAGTTTAGAAAATTATAAAATTCATGTGACGTAATTTATGGTTGGCCCCTTTGTATTTATGTTAGTGTTCGTGACTCTACCTATAGCTCATAGTCTGTAGTATATATACAGTAGGTACCAGCCTGTAATGTGTAGATGCCGTGCCAAGCCAAGCATCAATCGATTTTGGATTACTGGCAGACGTACAGGTATCAGACCGCCGCGCTGGCTTAGTGGTTATGGCGTAAGTGGTTGCAGGTTCAAACCCCTACGAAAAAGTCAAGGTTTTGTCGCTCAAATTCATAGGTTATATCAAAGTCGTGTTGCGTCTTTCTTCTTTTAAAAGCTAAATAGATAGGTTGTTTTATTTATATTTATCAGTAAGTAAATAACATTATATTATCTAATCTATTAAATTTAATCTATTTATTTGCTTACTACGAAAAGTATTTTATGTCCCAACTCCCAAACAAGAAAGTACAGAATCTACAAGCGTTTCTTGTTACGAAATGTTACTAAAAATAAAATCAAATAATGACATCTTATACAAAAAATATTACTATAAGCATAATATATTATGTTTTGTATAAAAAAGAGAGTTATCAATGATTTTAAGGACCTAATTAAATAACATTTTAAATTTGTAAAGCTTTGATTTAAACTTGTCTTGCAATGTCTCATAAATGAATATCTACTTAGTAAATTTTAAATGTACTTGTTTATTTACATAAGTAAATCTCGCGACAAGCTTTTATATCAAATAGGTACTTACCTACATTTAAATTTAATAACGTTTTATGTTAATATTAAAAGTTTATTTTTCTCTTTTACCGCGTTATTTCTTTTTAATTTATTAAATTAACTGTCTGATTGATAAGTGATAACTAAAAAATTGCAATAATTATATAATTGGAAACTATATATAGGTAGTTAGAATGGCACTGTTCCAATACAATAGTCCAATTTCCTACAACTCGCGGGATAATAAAAGCGAGTGCACTCGAACCTGCTGGAACGTTCTATTTGCGTCGAATCCCGCCTCCCTCGTCTTAGACCTGACCTTGTACAATATACCAGAACACAATGTGAACACGCTAAGTGAAGATCGGTTATAACGGCTGAAATTACGACGATTGAACAGTGGCGGACCTACGACTTTTTGAACCGGGGCAAAAACTTGATACCGCGGCGCTATAATATACACTTTTTACTAGTACTACATGTAAAGTACATTTACATGTACTTTTTTTTTTTTTTTTTTATGAAATAAGGGGGCAAACGAGCAAACGGGTCACCTGATGGAAAGCAACTTCCGTCGCCCATGGACACTCGCAGCATCAGAAGAGCTGCAAGTGCGTTGACGGCCTTTTAAGAGGGAATAGGGTAATGGGGGAGGGTAGGGAAGGGAATAGGGTAGGGGATTGGGCCTCCGGTAAACTCACTCACTCGGCGAAACACAGCGCAAATGCTGTTTCACGCCGGTTTTCTGTGAGCCCGTGGTATTTCTCCGGTCGAGCCGGCCCAATTCGTGCCGAAGCATGGCTCTACCACGTATAAAATATGTATATTTTGAAGTAAGTAAAATATATATGTATATTTTGAAGTAAGTACTTAAATTTGGTGCCAAAATCCGCCCTTTTTGTATTTTTCCTTTGATTTTTGATATTATTATGTTCTATGATTTGAATTTGATATTTGTTCGATATTTTGAATTCGTGCGGGTATCCTCACGATGTTTTCCTTTGCCGTTTGAGCGTCCGTATAATGTAAGTACTTGAGATTTGAAAAAGTCTCATAGGTATACGCCACAACTTGGGATTCGAACCTGCACTCTCTCGAGTGCAAACCAAACGGTCTACCTACTAGGCCACGAAGCTCTTACATAAATAGACTGCCAAAATTACCCTTCCTTTTGGCTTCATTGTAGTCGGATAAAATGTCGTTTATGAAATTTGATTGTATACAACCACGAGTCAGTGTGAAACTAACAACTTTTTTGGACGTGGCAACGTCTTAAGGTGGGTTTAGACCAAAAGAACATAGAGCAAGAACTACACAAGAACATTCTTTTGTATTCGTTTAATGTAAACGATAATTCGTTAAGACATAGTTTACATCATTTACACTAAACATTCCGAACAAGAACAATAAGAACAAGATTTTTTGCTCTTTATATGAGAATCATTTAGACCAAATGAGCGAATGCTCATTGCTCATTTGCCAACGATAAGTAGTACTGTCCACACTACACTATGTCTGAGTGTGATAGCGACTATATTGTGATTTCAAGTGCTTCATTTATTGATAATACGTAATTAATGAAAAATAAAAGAAGGAAGAGACGTTGGTGGGTGACGATTGCTGTTGCAATTTGCCTCCAGGCATCTTCCGTGTACAGTTTATTTTTATAATGTTCATAAAACATAAGTTGGATCCCATAAACACCTTATATTATGGTACATTTCTATCGTACACTTTTCGTTGCTCCAATCCATATTTACGAATAAACCTAAAACTAGCCGCCAAAATGTACAAGAATTCAAGAACACTAGAATCCCTTTGAAGAGACCGCCTCAAGTAGCGAGCACGTCCGAACACGAAAGAACGCTCTAAGCAACTGTTTGTGCGCTCTTGCGTCGGTTATACCAAACGAGCGAGTGTTCTTAGAGCATTCTACCAAATTACCGGCGAACACGCGGCGAATACACTAGAACAACGAAAGAATGCTCGTTGTTTGTTTACATCAAAAGAGCTTTACTAGAATGAGCATTCGCTCGCTTGGTCTAAACCCACCTTTATAATTCGATGGAGCCGGCTGCACGCACGAAAAAACATGACTCATGCGGCGTTACCTCGCTCTGAGGCGTTCCATATGACGTTGTCACGTTCAACTATCGTCAGTAAACCGACTTTACAGATAACCGATTTTCAAAGAAAATTCCACTTCAAGGGCTTTGTCCCTTGTGTATTGCCAAGGTCACATCGATCGCGGAGTAAAAGGGGAAGGTATATCGTACATCTCGCTTCAGAAATGGGAAATTAACATGGGGTCTGTTGGTAAACAAAATAAAATGCGTAGTAAGAGCTTGAGGCTCGAGCCGTGTTTATAAATAAGTCATTAATTCTCACTTGTTTATAAACAAATGTGTTATTAAGTAGCTTAGATCTACAATTATTCTACAATTATTACTAAAAAAACCCAATAGATAAATACGATAGCAAAATATAAATTTTAATGAAATAAGTCCTTAATTTTAAGCAGAGGCTCAGGGGGGGTTGGGCATAGTAAGGACTGGGAACGCAAGTTGCAACATCATAGGAGTTACAAGTGTAGTACTCCTCTGGTATTGGGAGTGCCCATGGGAATAATTCGTCCATCAGGCGATCTGTCTGTTCGTTTCCTGGTTAATTTAATAAAAAAAACTTCGATACAATTTAAGTTTTCACTTATTTACTAAACAAATCAGCTTTTTAAATACAGTATCCCACGGGAACACTGTTTTTTTCGTAATATAATTATTTCATACACTACCACAATATCAAATTTCATATAATCCGTTCAGTAGTTTTTGCGTGAAAGAGTCACCAATATTCATTCATTCAGCCATCCATCCGTCCATCTATCCTCATAAAACGTGAACATTTATATTATTATGATATTACACATCCTCCAATGTATACCAAATCAATACGCCACTTATCAAAACTAATATTCTACTATTCTTAACAAAATTTTGTCAAAAAAGGGTAGTTATTATAATACTGTTTTCCTTCCGCGCTGTAGTTTATAAACAGTATCAAAATAAGGTAAAAATATGCGACAGAAAATAGGATCATTTCATGAAAGGGAATTGCAATTTGTATGAAACTATCGCGTAGTGCGCAGTGCGTATTGCGTAGTATGAATACTACGCCGAAGCGTGGCACTGCTACGAGATGCTACGAGCTGCTACGAGACCACAACAGGCGACAGTTTCAATAATTGAAAATTGAATAATAATAATATTATAATACCTTTTTCTTATTTTTAATTTATGATGCTTTTATTTTGCATCGTTGAACAGATTCTATGTAAATTAAAAAGTCAATGGTCTTGTACGCCGGTTCTTCTTCTACCGGTGGTAGGCATCAAGTAGGGATAATTCTATAATAAGCGTTACTTTGTAACCTATACGGAAATATAACTTTTTTGATTTTGATGAATTAGTGTGCCACTTTATAATTTTTTTCATTTCGATTTTTGGTCACACAAACAAGTTTTGTTATTTATTTCATTATTTATAATGATCACATTGCTATTCACTTAGCAAAGTTAAACACATATTATTTGACTTAATTTGCTACCAGTTTTTATCTGAACTAAATCTTTTGGAACCAACCATGAGTAAACAATTAAAATACATAGTAACATACTATTCGTAGCAAATTTTGAAATCAAAAGCGCCGGATGAGAGCTGATGATGATGATGAAAATGTATTCTCATTGATATCTTATTGCGGCTGTGACAGGCTGCGCCGGGCGCGCCGGCCGGCTCAGACGCGTGCTCTACCATGAACGCTCGATAGGTAGAAAATGTAGTTTATCGATATCGATAGTTTCTTTATTATTTTGTCTTTGAACACCTTTGGTACAACGACGCCGCGAGTCGCGAAAAAGCGGTAAAAAGTGAAATTGAAGTGAAAGAGCGAAATGCAACATAACGCGATAAGTTTCGAAGTGTGTGGAAGTCTGTCAGTTTCGCTACCGGCGCGATTCTCGACCTCGGTCTGCAAAAAGCTTAAGTTACTGAAAGTTGATAAGTACGAGGATAAATTACTTTTCTTTCTTCTATCTGACCGATGGTAGGCATCATATAGACCGACTTTCAGAAAGTATATAAAACACCAATTTTGAATAAATTTTTTTTGACTTTGGCTTTGACTTCTTCTAGCTAGTTCTGACTACCTCTGTGGCTCAGTGGTTCAGCGGGTTGGTGCTCAAGCCGGGGGTCGCGGGTTCGAATCCCGCCGAAGGAACAAAAAAGTTTTTCCATTTTCCTGGGTCATGGATGTGTATTAAATATGTGTATAATATAATAAAAATCTTAAATACGTATAGTATAAAAGTATTAAATATATTTTTCCCGTTGTCTGCTACCTGTAGCACAAGTTCTTCGGATACTTAGCACGGGGCCAGATTGACGTGGTGTGAAGCGTCCATAGATATTATTATTAAGGGGGGCTAATACTTCTCAGAAGTTAGAACCTAAAGACTAAAAAGATATAACTTTCCTTTCTTTAGAACAAAATGACCATGAGGTCTTGAGTATAATTAAATAATAGATTATTTAATTATGGCTAATGGCTGATGTTATACTAACAGGGAGCAGGTAAAAACTAACATAAAAAAGGATTTTTTTTTATTTATTGACTGCCTCTTAATTAGCTGAAGAAGAAGAAAGAAAAAATATCCACGGGTACCGTACATTTTTATACTATAAAAAGTAGCTCTATCCCCGTGGCCTAATCTATATCTGTGCCAAATTTCATCATAAGTCCAGTAATTTCAGAGCCTATTCCATGCAAACAAACAAATCTTTCCTCTTTATATTATATAATATTTATTGTTATTATTATTATAAAGAGGAAATATTTGTTTTATATGTATTATATAATTTCTAGTATCTACAGTTAATCGCACCTCGTGCTCACTCGCTGTATTTCATGGAACAATGCGTATTTATCCAACTCTACATCTGTTTGATACGTCATAAATATATTCAAACCTTTACCTTTAATCCTATCGACAAAGATATACTATACAGAGTGGATATGTCTGTGTATTTTCATTATTTAAACAACAATTGTTAAGAAAAGATTACCCAATTTAGGGGCCGTCCATTAATCACGTGATGTTTTTAACAACTTATTAGACCCCCTCCCCTCCCCCTGGTGATACGTGGTGAGGTTTTATACTACCCCCCCCCTCCCCCACCTAAGATCACGTGTATTTTTTTACATAGTAAGCAGGTCATGTTTGAAGAAAAACTTTAACTTAAAAAACAATTTAATCGAATAATTTAAGCAATTAAAAACTATACGAGTCATTTATCTTGTATGTATTTAAACAACACTACGAATCTGCGACCGATAATAATTTCGGTATACATAGATTAGATTCGAAAATTAATACACGTGATGTCTCCTCCCCTTGGTGATACTTGGTGATTTTTTTTCGGACCCCCCTCCCCCTTTAGGCATCACGTGATTAATGGACGACCCCTTATTTTGTTCGTTAAAAATATAATTCAAGAGACCTATTTTAAATTAGAATGATTTTTTTGATATTTTGGCAAATCTGTTATTTTTTAATTTACTTACACAAAATATATTTTTTATTCGATTCCTCAAAATGACGATACTATTCGCTTTCAAAGATTACTACTAGGTACTGAACTGAACTAAAAACTACACCCTCTCCCATGTTTACATCTACTCGGACTTGTTATATTCCAAAAGTACTTTTATTTACAAATTCGTCTATCTAAAATATCCCTACAACCAACGCAGTTACACTATATAATGGAATCAGTAACCTTTGATTTATCTATAACTCAATTCTATCGATGTTTTGCCCCTCACTAGCATTATGCCCTCCTCCCTCAGTCTCGCCCGCCGGGTCGTCGCGTACAGACTATTGCTTATGCCGCTGTTTGCGTGAAAAAAAAAATTACTTCCTTGTTCATACACTTCCTTTACAATTTAACAGGTAAGGATTACTTAAATAGTATATACCCAACAAATAGTGATATAATATGTCGTAAAATATAGTGATAGTTATTTTCAAGGACGTTTTTGTTTGCTTGTTGTTAATAAGAGGTAATTTCTCCGGCAACAAAAGCTTGCATTTTTCAAGGGTTTCTATTGTTTTAATTTTCATGGTTTCTTTTTTAATTGCGTTGAAACTGATTTAATGAAACAGTACTTTTATTTATTTATGACTTGATATTATATATTACTATCTATCTAGTATCTACTTGATATTATTTAACAATATTAAATCATAGTAGTTTTTAATCGAGTAGTTTTTAGTTACGAGTGCTTAGTGTCTTTCATTTTTTTTGCTAAATTTAAGGATTTTTAACGTACTTAAATAATTTTAAAATTTTAAAAATCTAAAAATTTTAATAAAATTTTTGCTTAGTTACATTCAAGTAGGTATTACTTACGATCTCATAATTAATAATGAGTTTGAGTTTCAATGAGATTTGATGAGTTTCGATGAGATTCTGTGAGTTTCTATGAGATGAGTTACGTGTACGACACGCCCACCGCCGAACTCCGGGAAACGGGGTCAGAACTATTTACTACCTAATTCCCGAACGTATCATTTTTAGTTCAAGTATTATAATTATACTACTTAGTACTGAATTTATATTCTTTAATTACTATTATACCCTAACATAGCTATCATCATTATGCTTTCGACTTCCAACCGAAGAGATATTGAAAGATTACTTAAATAATAGACTGGATTTAAGTTTAAATCTTAAATCAATGAACTCGTGAAGTCGTGAGACGTGACTTTTTTTTGCAGCGGCGATCACTTACCAACAGGCGCTCGGGTATCTAGTTTTCATCATAAACATTATTGCTAAAATATTTTGTAATTTATAGAAAAATACCTTAATTACCCTTTCTTTCCTGACAACTATAACTACGCAATACGCATGGACACCGCACTGTCGTATGTCGCGCCGACTTTGAAGGTCAGGCGACCGCTGCTCAGTATCGGTCGCGCGGTTATGTATCGACGTTAAATTTCCTAATAATGTGGTCAAAATTTGAGGTCACATGTATTTTTGGGACGAGAATCGAATGCTATTAACGGTCTTTGAATATCTGATTCTGATTTTTTTACACCCTGTAATGTCACTTTTATAACCCTCAACCCCCTCAACCCTCACACCCCCTCCCCTTCCCCCTTGGACCTCCGGTAACCGAGACCGTGCCGAGACATAGCTCTACCTCGTTTAATTTCATTTTGTTTATTTTCATTTTTGTGTCATAAGTCATAAACTCATAAGTAAAAATAAACTTTTAAATTCCGTACAAATTGTTTTAAAGGTCATTAGGTTAAAGTATGGCAATAAAATTCCTCTGAAATATTTGGCAATTATTAATGTTTTCTACGTTGCGGCGTGGAAGTTTTGGCAAGCCGACAACATGCAAGCAATCAGTGTTGCCAACTTGCTTATATTCCTTTCCGAAATCACTTGTATAAATGTATTTATTATTTTATTCAATAAGGTACAGTTACAGACATTAGAGTATACATATTATTTCAGGCTCCATGAATATCTTATGCAAGAAACATTTAAGCACTAACATCCTATAACAACTTTACATAACATATCATTAACATTAATTAGGAAACTATAAGTTTTATATATTTTTAAAGATACTTAATTTTATTTGTTTCACTAAATAATAATAATAATATCTATTTACAAACTATAAAAGTACAAAAATAAAATTAATGCTAGGAAAATTTAAAAAACTACAATAAAAAAAATCCCAGGTCGTCCCCACCAGGAAGAATACCTAGGAGGTTCAAACAGTTTCCCCGCTGGATTGCGACACTCACTCTTTGGGCTAAATAGGTGCTAATTAAGCATAATAAAAAGTACTCTTATCACATGACAATAAATAAATTACATCTGGGCCTCTAGCCAAGATGCATTCGATAATTTCGACGGCGAACTTCGGAAACAAAACGTATGGGATTTGACATAATTCATCGCAAGCGACATGTCACATAACGATGATTTATGTCAAATCCCATACATTTTTGATTTCGAAGTTCGTCTTCGAAATTATCGAATGCATCTTGACTACAGGCTCTGTACTAATATAATAAAGAGGAAAAGTAGAATAGGCTCTGAAACTACTAGAGCGATTTTGATAAAATTTGGCACAGATGTAGAGTAAACCGTGAGGAAGGACATAAGCTACTTGTACGGTTTCTGCTGAATTAACTTTTGCGCGCTCTAAGTCGCGGGCAACGTCTAGTAATATTCTAAAGATAATAATTAAATACTTAAAATACACTAAACTTAAATTTGAAAATAACAACATTCAATATACAAAATGTAGGCCTAATTATCTTTGTTTAGCACTCTAGTTTAAGTTTCGCACTTAAATAGACGTAGGTACTACGAGTACTTACGTAAGGTCATAAATCATAATATTATTAAATTGAACGTATTTAAATATGGACTTTATTTTATTTAATTTCAAATTTTGGCGATTCGAAACGACTTTTATAGTCGTATTATATAACAATCGTTATTTTTTTATTGTTATTTAAAAAGCTAATTTAAATTAATCTCAGTACTTGCTTACACCTACTTAATTACATATACGTATTATATTTACATAAAGTAATTGTTACTACTTTTTCGTGTATTATGGCAACTACGTCGCCATTTTCCAGAAATTAGTGGCATGGTACGAAAGATCATAAACGCTTTTGCATTAAAGGCTTTTACGTCTTTCCGTTGTAATAGAACAAGTCGCTTCCTAAAAACCTTACGTGCATTTGGCCAGTTTTTATCTTAACACAGTTCCCGGAAGGTAGAGAAGTGTGCTGCAATGTCGTGTTAATATGACCATCCAATGTAAAGGTACGTAATAAATAATAATGTTAGAAATATAAACCAATTTACTACTGAACAATATTGAACTAACATTTTTTCGAATGCCCTTAGAAGTTAGGGCGCGTGTCGACGAGCCGGTTTCTACCCGACCCGGTGCCGGCACGGCGCCAATTATGTATGAAACCGGTCATACAGTGTCGACGCGCCGGCACTAGCGCCAGTCTGACTCGAAGCCGGTTTCATACATAACTGGCGCCGAGCCGGCGCTGTGCCGGATAAAAACCGGCGTGTGTACACGCGACCTTAGAATAACTCGGACGTTGTTAATATTGGAACTTGTAAGGTTTGCGGTAAATTAAGGTACAAAACCTTCGAACTTCTATTGTGAAAATTATAATGCCTAAATTAAGTATATTGGCAAACCGCCGAGAAGCTGAGAAAGTGTCGTAGGCGTGGATCACTTTGTGTATCGTTTGCTGTAAATACAACATTTACATTATTAAGTCACTTTATATAGCGTTTGCAAAGAAAATACTCGTACCACGATAGGCAAATGAAAGAAAATGTATTTTGTGTTATTGTTACATGGGAGAACCTTTTTAGATTTTTCGCAACGTTTAACTTCTACTCGTTTATGCGATGGAAGATTGTTTTTGTTTAAATTAAGGCCAGTGAACTCTTATTAATAAGCTCGTACCATTGACAGTGCTGTTTTATCATAAGTGCTTACGTAACTAAATAGAAGTTGTCTTTGGCCTCGAGAGGTAGGTACTATCATTACATTTTATTAAAAGTATACTACTTAAAATATTTACAAACTATAAAGGAACTAAAAAGAAAATTGATACTAGAAAAATTAATTTTGCAGAAACTGTATATTTTTCCGCGATAAAATGTAGCCTATGTCCTTCCCCGTGGTTTACTCTACATCTGTGCCAAATTTCATCAAAATCAGTCCAGTATTTTCGGAGCCTATTCGGTGCAAACCAAGAAATAAACAAACTTTTCCTCTTTATTATATTAAGTACTAGCTGATGCCCGCGGCTCCGCCCGCGTAAGTACAGTAACCCAAGAGAACCTTATATGTATGTCTCGCGATAAAAAGTAGCCTATGTCCTTCCCCATGGTCTACTTTATATCTGTGCCAAATTTCGTGATTAGTAGTTTTTACGTGAAATTGTAAATAAAGTATCCCACGGGAACCGTACATTTCCCGCGATAAAAAGTAGCCTATGTCATTTCTCAGGCTTTAGACTATCTCCGTATCAAATTTCATTTAAATCGGTTCAGTAGTTTTGGCAAACGGACAAACAGTCAGACAAACACTTTCCCATTTATAATATTAGTATGGAAGTATGTATAGATTAGTGTATTAGATTTTGAAAGCGTGGTAGTTTTACAAGTTTATTGTATTAATAAACTGTACTTTGCATAATATACCTAGTATTCTAGAATACAGTAATGCAAATATTACTATGCGAATGTGGGCGGTAAAACACATCGTGTGTATTTTGGGACCGTTTGAGCTAAATATAAAACCTAAACACTATCTATAAATATACGTTAAAGTATTTTCTATGTTGTGTTATATTCGCAGAAAGATATTAAAAACCAAGGTCACGCCTACGTTTTAATTTTATTGCGGTTAGTATTAGGGTTTACGGTATACCTAATATGCACCTACTATACTTAGGTGTAGGTATAAAATCTATTCGATAACAATAAGATTCTTTAATTTGTGAATGTGTAATTAAGTTTAATATTACCTACTCAGATGACAAGAGAAAAAAAATGAATTTTGTAAATTGGAAATATTTTATTAACCATAAGGCTTTGGCCATTAAATTTTAAATTATTGCTTTCAAACCTTAAAATACTACAAATTTAAAGGTTTGTAAGCAATAATTCTTACTTTCTGATTAGTAGTCTGATTTCCATATTAGTTAAATTTTCCTACAAAAAAAAAACCACGAAAAATCCAGTTTCGTTTTGATAAAAAAAAATAACAGTACTAGTTATGACTAATTTATAACTCACCTATTTTTATGCAAATAAATAAGCAAGCTTTTATATTTAGTGAGCCTCGGAGAATTTCTTTGCGAGGTCGTTGCCCTTTTTTAAAAATGGCACGGCACGGCAAATAAGGTTCAGGCGTTCTTTGAAATATAATCATATTAACATAAAGAAAAAATACGCACTTTATAACTTACTAAATGTTTCCCGCTACTTCATACGCGCAGAAGAAAATGCCACGGGAATCGTATATTTTTTCGCAATAAAAAGTACCATACGCCCGGTCCCGTGGTTTACTCTATATTTGTGACAAATTTCATGAAAATTGGTCAAGTTTCGGGTGAGTTTCGGAACCAATGAAAAATGAGCCAGACAATGAAAAAAAATCTTTCCTTTGTTATATAAATGTACACTGTTTACATAATATTCTTATTTTACATATTTTCTTTTTTAGCTAAATGTAGCGTAACAGATAAGTATAAGCTAATTACAATAATCTTAACCTTGTAAATCACTTCAATGTTTTCTTTACGTTAACTTTACGACGCCACGTAGTAACGACGTAGAATATCATTATGTGTCTGGAGTACCACAAAGATCATACGTACTTACCTATACATAAATTAAAACGAATAACAATTCAATGTAATAATATTACAATGAATTGTTGTAAGTAATAATATAAAGTAATTTATTTAGTACTCTACAGAATCTCTACGTCATATAATTAGAGTAGCGCTAGAATTCCATTCAAACGAAGTGAGTATGTCATAAGGGGTCGTCCATTAATCACGTGATGCCTAAAGGGGGAGGGGGGTCCGAAAAAAAATCACCAAGTATCACCAAGGGGGGGGAGGGGGTATAAAGAGACATCACGTGTATTAATTTTCGAATCTAGTCTATGCATACCGAAATTATTATTGGTTGTAGATTCGTAGTGTTGATTAAATACTTACGAAACAAATGACTCGTATAGATTTAATTGCTTAAATTATTCGATTAAATTGTTTTTTAAGTTAAAGTTTTCTTCAAACATGACCTGCTTACTATGTAAAAAAAATACACGTGATCTTAGGTGGGGGAGGGGGGGTAGTATAAAACCTCACCACGTATCACCAGGGGGAGGGGAGGGGTCTAAAAAGTTGTGTATAAACATCACGTGATTAATGGACGGTCCCTAAGAGCCAGGCACCATTAGGGCGTGAGCACACGACGCGTTGCAGCGCCGACCCGCAGCCGGCTTGCCATACAAATTGCTGCTGCCGATGCCGTGCCGGCTGCTACAAAAATTGTATGTCGTTTGTAATGCGTTGCGGGTGCTCGAGCCTTTAGTGCGTTGTATTGCGTTATCGCAGCGTCGACTCTGCGTCGCTTTTGATTGATTTGTATGTCACCGTAAAATTGTAAAAACCGTTAGATTGTAATAAAACTAGTGAAATTGTAAAATGTTGATAGACTTCCGACGCGAATATGTTGCCTATAATTTAACAAATTATTTTTCGTTAGATTATAAATATATAGTTTTTAATCTTTCGACATATTTTTACGATCTTGTTAGTTTTTTTACAATCTAACGGTTTTTACAATTTTACGGTGACATATACAAACCCACCAAAAACATTCTGTAATAAACTAGCCAAGTCTCGATGGAGCTGCTTGTTTATCTCAAAAAGTAATGAAATCTAGACAAAGTCGTGCCAAGTCTAATGATCCTTACTGCGATTTATTTATTATTATAGTTAATGTTGTGTGACTTGGCCGTTGAAAATTCTTTATACGTTACAAGTCAATTTTGTTTACACGTAATGTTATATCAGATTCTGTTGTAATTACCTATGTTTGTTAAGCGAGATAATAGCCCATACTGGTATTGGTAATTGGACGCTAGTGTCTTATTTTAGGCTGTTGTTGATTGTATAATACATGTAATGGAGCAATGGTGTCATGGAGCCCCTTTTGTACCCTTGTGTACTCTTCAACGGCCAAGTCACACAACATTAACTATAATAATAAATAAATCGCAGTAAGGATCCTTAGACTTGGCACGACTTTGTCTAGATTTCATTACTTTTTGAGATAAACAAGCAGCTCCATCGAGACTTGGCTAGTTTTTTACAGAATGTTTTTGGTGGGATTTCACTTCTTTTTGTAGAAACGTAGGAATATTGATTTATTTTACTAGATTTTAGTGTAATTTGTTTATTTAATTTGTGTAATGTTCGAGTAGAATAAAGTTAATTGTTCGACTATTTCTTCTTGTAAACTTGTAAGTATAAGTATAAAAGCCAGTCCAGTCTTATCCAGAGTTTTCCTTTAATTTTATTTATATGCGTATTAAAAGCAGAAGGGGAGGCATTCGCCCAGCAGTGGGATGCTACGGGCTAGATTAAATTAGAAGATGTGTCCCACTTCACTGGATTTTTGCAATGACAGTCGATTTTTATGTACCAATAGTAGAAGGGGGCATTACCATATCTCTAATCAGCTGAGACCAGCTGAGGGATCTTCATCAGATACTTCAGACCTTCGATTTTTGACATCAAATGAAGTGGCCCACCAAGTTGAATATTTTTTTGTAAAGGCAGTATGTCGATCTCTAATAGTTTGGTTGGGCTCTTGTGTTTTCTAATAAGGGTCACCAGGTACTCCAGATCTTCGATTATCCTAGTTTTTATAGTTTTCCCTTTATGTGGCCATTAAACCCTACCTCTGTACCAAATTTCAGGTCTCTGAGTTTATGGGAAGAACTAGTTATATTCTGATGATCATGAGTGAGTGACTGGGTGAGTGTCATAAATGCGAAACTTTGCTTTCGTTTAACTTCGGAACTAAATGACCTACAGACTTAAAATTTTGGATTTTAAGTATGTGATTATACTTTACTGGATGACGAAAATTTCTGCGTTCTGGTCTTATTCAGAGGTTCTCAAATAAGGGCCTGAAAATGCGGTGAAATGGTTCCAGTAAATAATGGTACGGCAGTGTTTGCTTCGCGCTCGACTTGGCAGGGGCACTGCCGTGCCCCCAGATCGACGTTCTGGTCTTATCCAGAGGTTCTCAAATAGAGGCCTGAAAATGCGGCGAAATGGTTCTCGTAAATAATGGTACGGCAGTGTTTGCTTCGCGCTTGACTTGGCGGGGGCACTGCCGTGCCCTAAGATCGATTATCCTAGTTTTTATAGTTTTCCCTTTATGTGGCCATTAAACCCTAACTCTGTACCAAATTTCAGCTCTCTGAGTTTATGGGAAGTACTAGTTCTATTTTGATGATCATGAGTGAGTGAGTGAGTGAGTGTCGTAAATGCGAAACTTTGCTTTCGCTTAACTTCGGAACTAAATGACCTACAGACTTGAAATTTTGGATTTTCATGGTGCAGTTTCATGGGGGCGCCAAATCGGCCAAATCCTCGAGACAAGAATTCGAAATATCGAACAAATATTAAATATGAAGCCTCTTTTCCTACAATCTTATAGGTTTCTTATTTTTATCAAGTAATCGAATCATAATATTATGTTTGAAAAACGAACTTTTCTATTTCTCACATACAAAGTGATTTATCAATGCATCATAACAGATCAAGTAAATTTTTTTGAAGGTGTGCGTAATGTGCATGGGGGGGGGGGGATCAAGTTTTTGCCCCGTTCGAATAAGTCGTAGATCCGCCGCTAATGTCGTACGTCGACGCAACGCAACGCAATAATGAAGCCTCGCTCTATCTTCTAGTTATATAAACATTTTAATCTTTCTAATCGAGTTTACTTGTTACAGCAGCTAACCACCACATTCACACAATGACGAACGATCAAAGCCATTGAAGATGACAACGTCGCACTGACGCGGGGCACTCACCTTCAATGCTAAACTACAGACTCGTGTCTACGCATTTCCTGAAGCAGCCATAAAGACATTGATATACAAAACTAGACTGTGCAGTGCAAAATGTGCCGGGACAGAGATATGCGGTGTTTGGACATTATCAAGTAGAGTTGTGAAGACGGCGTGTGTGACGTTGTTCTATTTTGTTTGGTTCGTTTTGTTCTACATCAAGGGCTAGGGACGCCAGCGCCCTGGCCGGCAGCAGCCATCTGTCCAGGATCATCGAAGCCCTCGTCGACGCCGTAAGATACTGCATTGTAAGTATTAATCTCATTTTTTAAAATTATGTTGAAGTGTCTTTAAAATTAAATTAATTCGATAATGTGAATTTATTATTATTACTTTACACTAAGTACTTCTAAAGTTATTTTTTGGTAAAGTTAAAAGTCTATTTGATCGTTATGTTTTTACATAATTTATTAGCATATTAGCATACCTAATACCTTACAGTTTACACGCTAGTCGGTGTATTTTTTGTCAAATAATTTTACTCTTATTAAAATTATATTATAAATTATTAAAGTCAATTCACACCGCGACGATACGCGATGCGACGCAGCACACGTTTTGTTGGGAAAGCAGCGCCTTCGACATTGACTTTGATTGACTTGATATTCGAATTCTTGCAATGAAACGTGTACGGTCATTCAGGGTAACCTTGAATCACGAGGGTAACTTTGACAGTTTGTTCACAAAATTCTTTTCTATTGTTTTATGTGGGAATCAAATTGGCGCTTAAAATTTAATAACAATTCGTGTACGTAACATACTTCGTAAACGAAATCTAAAAAAAAGCAGCTGTCAAAAGAAGATAATATCAAAAACTTTTGTTTTTAACCGCGCGCAACATAATGGGTAAAAATCAGTGCAAAACTTTTAAAAAAAATCTCGTTAACTTTGCTGCTATCAAGGTATATAAAAACATAATGCAATGTAATAACTTTATGGTTTTTTTGACTTGTCTATGACCCTACTACATCAATATTTGATAAAAACATAAACTAATGTTATCCTGAAGCTGTAAAATAATTAAAAGTTAGTCTGTGTCAAAGTTACCCAAGTTAGGTGGTAACTTTGACACACGACAAAATTGCCAGTTTTTAATATAATTAGTCATTTTTAAAGACGTTTTATAACTTTATAGCATGAAAACCAACCTGAGAGCACAGATTAACTAAACTCTTTTGACTAATTCTTAACATAGTAAAAGTTTGTTTAAAAAATATGTCGATGATGATTCAAAGTTTCCCTGATTGACTGTAGTGAATAAAGTTAATTTTTTATAGCTACCTTAAATTGCAGCGCAGCGTGGTTTCGCGTATCGTCGCTATGTAAACTGCATTAATGCATTCTACCGAAAATACCGTACGCTATGTTAAAAACTTTCAGTTTATAATTTTACTTAGTCACTATATTCCCACGTAACGTTATTATTTGTGCCTATATCTGTTAAAATAGGAGGAGGTAACATGTGCAAAATATTATAATACACTGCAAATTAATTTTTCTAGTCTTCACTTAGTTTCTGATATGGTATACATACAATCTTTAAATGGAATAATGGATCAAATGGATCTCATAGAAAACGATTATCGTAGCCGATAGATACCAGAGTTGCCGGCCTTTCAAAACGTCCTTATTAGGACCCTAAAAAGAAAACTAATTTCGAATTTAGTCAGTCAGAAGCCACACATCTTCCGAATTAGGATGCTAATTAGTAATTATGATCTTTCGTAAATGATATTAATATGTTACTATGTCAGAGTAGCGTGTATTTAGTGTACACTATGTTTAACTTCTGTTAACCTATTTAGTTTCTATATGTGAGGACCTGTAATTGGCTTTCTAATGATTAGAATATTTTCATATTGTTATTACTGATAGCTGTTGGTCTTCCTAATAAAATAAAATAAAACACTTGACTGGGTTTAGTTTTTGAATCATTTAGGACGTTGTCATTTAGTGAGGTGGATTTAGTGACGCTTAAAGTTTTGCTGCATCATGCATGACATTTAAAATTGTAACGTCTTTAGTCTTTACCCAGTTCCATGCATTTGATTTTTAACCGACTTCAAAAAAGGAGAAGGCTCTCAATTCGACTATATTTTTTTGTTTGTTACCTCATAACTTTCGACTGGGTGAACCGATTTTGATGATTCTATTTTTACTTGAAAGCTGGTGCTTCAATTTGGTCTAGTTCAGGCAATGGCACCCACGAGAGAACCATATAAGTTTCTTAAAAATAATTATGTTATAAGTTACTCAGACAAGGGAAATCTACTTTCAGACTACCACCACGAACGAGTTATAAAATATCGAGTAGAATAATTATAATCCGAAGCGAAAATGGTACATTTGAACATTGATCAGGTACAGACGTAGGCCATCGGATTTGTAGATTGTATCAGTCCTGTACGCATAAGCTTCAAAAACGCTTCACAGTACATAATATAACTTATCTATCAATATTATATCAATGATAAACGTAACTTATTTTAATTGTTTCATAAATTAATGATAAAAGTCAGTTTATACAGAGACGAAACGCTTTGAACTCTTGCAATGAAACCTATACCTTCTGCAGTAGTATATAAAGTTCTATTTTGAAACGCTACCCTAAAATTGAAGCAGCCGGTTTAATGAATTAAATCCTGTAAAGTATGAGTATGTGACATTAAAGTGCACCTGAATACTTGCAAAATTTTTAAAGAAGTGTGAATTGCCTTTTTGTAATAAATATATTAAGTAATTGTTGAATATTATGTTTCGTACCGTTAACATTGTAAATTAAACGCTCGTAAATGATTGTGCACTGCTAGCTATAATTTTAAACAAATCAAAAAATATACGTTAGTGCTACGCTGCTACGAGTACGCACGCTCTACGCGCTACGACGTTTATATGAAGTCAATAAATTGAATTGTTTTGAATAAGTATTCAAATAAATATAGTAAAAGTAGTAAAGTAGAGCGCCATACTGACCATCCAGCATGAAATCCAGCACCGTAACTAATTACGGCCATTAGTACTGGCGCTGGATTTGCAGGCTGGACGCAAGGTGTTTTACTCTACTACTGCTATTAAATTGTTTTAATTATTATTGATCATGATGTTCGTATAAATTCTATGTTATACGAATAACCTTTGTAAAAGGACATAATGTAATTATATTTATTACCTTTACGATAAAAACATTTCCATTTACTTAACTTTTTTGTCCCTTAATCAAATATAGACGAACAAATTGGTCGAACAAAAGCTATTAGCTAATGGTCTAGGCGCGATTCGGTAATTTACTGTACATATTTCATACCTACAGGGAGAAACTTACGTTTTGTTTGGTCACAATCGTTAAAATGTATACGCAGAATATTTCCAATTAATGTAAACGCAATGTGTCATTTAAAATTTAGCAAAAATAAACTACGTTTATCATTGAATTCTATAACAAGCGAATAAAGTATTTATAATATTAATAATAGCTAACTGAAAAATACTTAAGTAGCTTCAACACAATAACAATACGCTTATATTCTTTAATAGATTGACAAAAACATTCATAGCTTACGCCTAACATACATAATGTACAGTGCTAACATATATCAGACTCATTCGGATCATATAATGCTAACAAAGCAATGCTTCACTGTTTACACATAAACAAAATGCAATTTTTATGTATACACGTCTAAACATTCATTTCTCCACAACTTATGCGACAAAATCTATGATTATAAGGGTAACTACCCATTTGCTACTTGTCTTAATAGACCGATCACGTTAATAATTGCGTACATTACCTGAGCCTATAGCCAAGTTGCCATCGCTAGTTACGACGACCGCCGAATTAGAAAACAAAAATGTATGGGATTTGTCATAAGCATCGCTAACGGCTGAATACTGGAACGATTGTTTAACTAAGTGACGCTCAAGCCACATACTATCCTTGTCATTTTGGTTACCAGAGACAGCGACAGCCTGTGAATAAGGTTCTTAATTTTGATAAGCGTTCCAGGTATTCGGACGTAATAGACATAAGCATCGCTATGCCACTTAGTAATGCTTATGTCACTAATGTCGAAAAAAATGTATGGGATGACATCATCCCATACATTTTTTTCGACCTTTATCAAACTCAAATTAAAAGAAGATATTTCCATATAGATTATAATATAACAGTGTCTTATAGAATTGTCCTACATGATGCCTACCACCGGTTCGGAAACTAGCCCGGCGAGAAGAACCGGCGCGGCGTAAGAAACTCGCACGAAGCCACCTTTTAGCAAAAAGATGGGAAAATGTTCTTTTAAAAAAAATATTTTTACAATGTAGTAACCTAATCTATATAACAAAAGTCAAGATATTTAATTACATGGAAGCAGCCTTGCAGGGGTCTATCTTATTCCTAAGGTGTGCAATCGTTAATGAAATCATTGACCTTATAAGTTATAATAAGCTTTAGCACACAAACGTTCTTTAACAACTTTTTTAAATTTATTAATGGAAAGATTTTGAACGTTTTCATCGTCGTAATTAGCGATGGCAACTTGGGTAAATGCACTGAATCGAATTTTATCGATGAACACGTGCACCTCGGTCATGACTTATGTCAATAAAGTTGGTCAATTTAGAGATACCTAATGACGAAGTAATGGCATACCAGGATGTCCTTTACTGCCGTACAATATTGGTTGTGTTTGGCGAAAAAAGCGCTTGACAGAAATTGCTAGCGCTGTGAAAAAAAAAAACAGTTGTTGGCCAGGTTTAACAACTTCAATAGTGCTAACAAAATCCTCTATTTTGTTTATTTACCGCTTACGCCATTTTGCTTACGAGCGCTTTTTTCCGCCAGATACAGCCATTATGTTGGGACTTGTAATGTCCCTGGATATCGTACGACTGCGGATTTATATCGATATAACATACCTGCACCGACATCAGCACGACACTAATACATCACCGTCACACTAGGGTTACGGCCATTCAGACTGCTCGAGCGAGCGACACGTAATAACCGGCTGGCGTGCGCAGTGCTGCGAGCGAACACGAGAGAAGGAGAGGGAGAATATGGCGGCGCCCGAGTGCGAGCGAGAGGCCCGCAAGCGTCGCGAACGCCGCGACTCTGGGTGCGCTCACGAGCGGAAGGAGAGACGACCACACAGCGAGGAGAGGGCCCCACCGCCGCCGCCGCCTCCTCCGCTGCACGACTTTAATAGACTAGAGGTAATTTGATAGCGTTTCAAAATTGATCTTTATTCACTACTCAAGAAGGTACACGTTTAATTGCAAGAGTTTGAATGGCAAACTACACATCTCTATCTTCTTGTGTACTGAATAAAGTTCAGTTTTGAATCACTGAGCCAAAATGCCCAAGCCAATAGGACTAGTTGATCACTACTTATACTATAGGAAAATATGTACATTAATTACTACTGTGGGAATGGTGGTAGTAGCCCCAAAGGGAGATCCTTAACCGAGCGAGGTCAGGCCGAAGCCTCCTGTAGTAGTTTTCAGATGTTGTATAATTATATATAGCACCGAACTGTGAAACTTCCATAGCGCGATTCAGGATTGGACCGCCACACTACTATGTAGATACTACTATCTATTTCTCTTTCTAGTCTGAGCGACGCGCCGAGCGTTTATCCCGCGCGCGGCGCCCACAGCTGGGCAAACGACGCCGCCCAACCTCCCGCTCCTCCCGCCCGCCCAAGGAAAATGACTACACTGACGACACGGTAGTCACCCCACCACACTTCGACTATGTCCACCAGCTGAAACCTGAAGGTAAGGAGTGATTATCGAAATCCAGTTTTCTCCCTGACATAACTAATGTGTCAAAATAATTATAGCAATATGCACTTATATCCTCTAGTCGCTTAGGTTGCGATCAAGGTGTAAGCTACCCGCCTACATCTTATTACTTATCCCTCTGTAGCCTAAGCACGAATAATTTACGAAAAAGTATTGATACAACTAAATAATCGAATAAAAAAGGCGCTTTCATGATTTTGATACAATTTTCATTCATTTGATGACGATATATAATTTATACTTTAAAGCATTTAATTCGCGCTTGAGCTACAGCTCGTTGAATAGTGTTGCAAACATGCTAGTGTCATGTGATGGTTTACCAGTTGGTGACGAAGTGGAATTACCGAGTGCCCGGCATGAGGAGGCGGAGCACAAGCGGCGCGACGAGCGCAGCCAGCCGCCGCGTCGAGCACAGCCCAGCCCCGAGCGACGGCTGGAGAAACTCAACAAAAAGGTAATGACGTGAGCACACGTTAGACAAGTAGCTGGCAATGTATTCCAGTCCCGAGTAATGGCTGGAGAAACTCAACAAAAAGGTAATGACGTTGCACACGTTAGACAAGTAGCTTGGAATGTAGTCTAGCCCCGAGTGTAAGCTTTACCTTAAATATAATAATTGAAATACAAAACAGCGGATTCTAAAGAAAAGAACGATTACTAATTAACACTTTTATTCATAGTCTCAAATCATCTACCCACACGAAAATACTAATTCTTACACAATCAATTTATTAATATAATAATAATTATTACCTTAGATCCACCTCCCTTGAAAGCCGGAACAAAAGTGTTCCACCAAGTGTGTCAACCGAGTCATCTTTTCCCCAGTGATACCCGACACAATTTCAAAATTTACATAAAATAATATTTTTAATTATAAAATTTATAAAACAATAATTTTTGTTTTTCATTAAAAAGAAACCTAACACTCGACCATCCTGAACACGTGCATGTCCCTATGCACGGTACTAAAAAAAATAAACCTAACACTCGGCTTTCCCTTGATCAGGCTTTCATGAGATTCCATTTTTATATCAGCTAAACTTAAAATATTTCAGAATATACAATATTCATTACATTTAAGAATTTCACTAACAATATATTTAAACTGCAAAACCAACATAATTAAACATAGTATCTTATCATATAGTTCACTTAACCAATCTATAATCATTTATAACATATTTAAACATATCTAGTATCTTGTCATATAATTCACATTATAAATCCATGAAAATTTTAAATCATGTACAACATAATTAAACATAGTATCTTATCATATAGTTCACTTATCCAATCTATAATCATTTATAATCATGTATAACATATTTAAATATAGTATCTTGTCATATAATTCACTTATCCAATCCATAATCATTTTAAATCATGTATCTATTAACAAGTATGTAAACCCTCAATTCTTACAAAACTTATTAATAATAATTTCATAATTTCTATTCTACTGGCGTGAACCCTCAATTCTCACAGCCCATAGGATAGTCCTAAATTATTTAAGATATTTATATAATCACTTGTATTATTATCAATTATAAACCCTCCATTCTTACAAATCATAATAATACTTTTAATACATTTTCTATACTAAAGACATAAACCCTCAATTCTCATGAACAATAGTATAGCCTAAAATCATATTCAACCTCATATTCATTAAATCGCATCATTTAATTAGATTTCATAGTAACTCAATATTCATTAAATTTTTCACTTTTAATATTAGTTATATTAAAATTAATAATAATCCATTACAATTACAATAGCAAGAAATATTAATATACATACGTATTTATTCATCAATCTCATCATCGTTAGATTCCACCTCATCATTGTCATCATTTAATTCTAAGGAAGCTATGTGAACCCAGGGTGACATGCGATCAGCAGCGACAACTGTTTGACGTTTATTTTTAACCCCCGTAAGGCCCGGTATGGCAGCCACTTTATAACGATCATTATTTAAAATTTCAACAACCCTATATGGACCTATATAGGACGGCAAGAGTTTCTTACTTTTGCCATCATTGTTAAAGTTAATTTTGGTAATTTTTACTAAATCGCCCTCGCTATAAACACGAGAAGGACGTATGTTTTGATTACGACGTTTCTGTTCCCCTTGTACAAAATCAATGTTATCTTTAACGTTTTCTCTAATAGTATCCAAGTCTACATTCTCTCTAGTTTCAGTCACTACTTCATTTAATCTAGGATCAATTTCAGACTTCATGCAAAAACCAAACATAATTTCTGAAGGAGTTTTACCTGTGGTCTTTTGTCGCGTGTTATTTAAACCCCATTGAACAGTCCCTACTTTATCATCCCACACTTTTTCATTGTCATTAAGATTTTGAGCCGTTAAGGAATTCAAGATCGTACGGTTATACCGCTCGACTTGACCGTTCGATCTTGGACAGGCTACTGCGTTAAGGACGTGTTTAATACCTTTACTTAAACAAAATCGTTTAAAAGCATGCGACGTAAATGATGTTCCGCGGTCACTAATAATACGGTCAGGGTTTCTAAAAGTGTAAAATATATCTTCCAAAACTCTTATAGTGGTTAGTGATTTTGTGTTTCTTACTGGCTTAATCCAAACAAATTTTGTAAATGCGTCTACAATAACCAAAATATAGCAGTTTCCCCTTTTAGATCGGACAAAAGGCCCTAAATGATCAATGTGAACGGTATGAAGGGGTACCTCAACTTTGGTAATAGGATGAAGATGACCCGCACTCGTAGTATCCTTTTTAGAATATGCACATTCTATACAAGCTTTTACATATTTCTTGACAAAGCGGGACATTTTAGGAAACCAGTAAATGCTTTTTATAAGGTCAAGTGTCTTTTCAAACCCAAAATGTCCCACCTCGTCATGATTTTTGTGCAATATCTGCCATCGCGCGCCCTTAGGCACCACCCATCGTAATTGAGTTTTGTCTCCATTTAAAAATCGGTATAGTTTACTTTCCTTAATGCAGTAATTATCTTTTATGTACTTTAAATCATCAGCATCAAGATTACTAGTCAAAATATCACATATTCTTCGCGATTCAGAATCACCTAATTGTAGTGTAGTTAACCAGTCTTCGCTACTTATTGTCATAACCGATGGTAAATAATGGTCCGAATCTAAAGATTTATCAACATCACTAATGGGATTTCGAGATAATGCGTCAACATGGGCCATTTTTGTACCTGGGCGGTATTCTACCGAACAATTAAACTCTTGTAAAAGTAACCACCATCTCGCTATTCGGGGAATAAGATCTCTTTTCGTGAATGTTGAGCGTAAGGCGCTGCAATCAGTCACAATTTTAAAATGTTGGCCCAATAAGTACACCCTAAACTTTTTAAGTGAGCAAATCACAGCCAAAGTCTCCAATTCGTACGCATGGAAGTTCTTCTCTTCGGGCGAGGTTTGTCGACTATAGTAAGCCACTGGACGAAAAGTATCACCGTCTTGAGATTTTTGCAACAAAATACCGCCGACTCCTAGCTTACAGGCATCGGTGTGTAATTCTGTCTGTGCTGCTGGATTATAGATTATTAATATAGGCCTATCAACTAATCTAGTTTTTAGATCAAGAAAAGCTTGTTCTTGCTCCTGGGCCCATGTCCAGGTAGCATCTTTTTTAACAATTTATTCAAGGGATGTGACAATATTGCAAAACCTAGTATAAATTTCCTGAAGTATCCAACCAAACCTAAAAATTGTCTAACGGAATGTTGGTTTTGTGGACGAGGAAAATCTTGAACGCATTTAATCTTTATATCACCCGGCCTAATACCGTCAGAATTTATCTCATAGCCTAAATAATTTACTGAGTCGCGTAAAAACTTACATTTTTCTAAATTAAGTGTCAAATTCGCTTTCTCGATCAACGTTAAAACCTTTTCAAGTCTTTCCAAACATTGTTCTACACTTTCTGCATAAATAAGAACGTCATCAATATATGCCGTTGCTTCTGTAAACCGGGAAGAGCCCAAAACCTTATTTATCATACGCTGAAATACAGCTGGTGCGTTTGCCAACCCAAACGGCATACGGTTAAACTCATATTGTCCGTCTGGGGTGACAAACGACGTAAAAGGCTTAGAGTTCTCTGATAAGGGTACTTGATAGTAACCAGATTTTAAATCTAGGGAAATGAAATATGCCTGTCCCGATAACCGCGAAATTTCATCCTCAATAACAGGCATAGGATATCGTTCTTTGACGGTAACCGAATTAAGCATACGATAGTCGACACACATTCTAACCCCTCCTTCTTTTTTCCTGACTAAAATGATCGGGCTGGCATATTCAGAAACAGATTCCCTCACAATTCCCGCATCTAGCATCTCACCTATCATACCTCTCACTTCTTCACGTTCCTTATAGGACAATCTATATGGTCTGTATACAACGGGTTTTGCACTAGTTAACTCTATGTTCATCTCTGTGACATTTGTACAACCTAAATCTTTCAAATCAGTGGCAAAACAATGCTTAAATTTTTGCAGTAAATCAATTAAGTTTCGTTTTTGATTACGAGTTATTCTATCACCTACGCGTATATTTTGTTCATTTATTCCATATTTACATGGTACTAGAGTATTAGGCGCAACTGAAATACTATTAATAACTTGTACTTTTGTACCCCGCGCAATAATACAACCCTCGCGCAATAAAATGTTATTATACGTCATAGGTGTTATGTTTAAATATATCACTCCATTATTAATATTAAACACCCCCCCATTGACGCAATATTGCATATTTGGTCTACCAATAATTTTACTATTTAAAAAAATACTCCCAGAGCAAGCGGGATTAATTTTTAATTTAATTGTGGTCGGGCCGAAAATGCCTATATCACTAGGAGATGTAACTAGAACATTAGTGTCACTGTAGGGATCAATCACATCAAATTCTGTATTTATATTATTACTATCGTAAAATTTTAGTTCAGTAACATTCTTATACACTAACACGTGGTCCTGTTCAGTGAAAGTTTGACCCACCAATAATGGTACATCTAACAATATGTCTTCGATCACGTGGCATATCACTTTTGCTTGTACATCATCTATAGCTAAATCAATCGTAACCCTTCCTATTGAGTACACAATTTCGTTACCGAATCCCCTTAAGGGCAGATATACTTTTTCAAAACATAAATTAAATTTAATAATTGTAGAAAGAGTAATTAGTGAAACTTCACTACCAAAGTCGATAAAACATTTTATACGTACTCCGTTAACTATACATTCTTTTATATACTTTGAATTAGAATTAGACATTAATATGCGCATTGTCTTTGGAATCGGTTCATCCTTATTTTTAGAATTTGTCAACAAATCATTTTTAAATATACAGTTTTCAATCTTATGACCGTAACGATAGCACTTCGTACATTTAATTAACGGCTTAGGACACTTTAAATAAGGATGCCCCCGCTCCTTGCAATTAAAACAATATAACTGTCCTGGCATTCTATTGTAAAATTTACGTAATCCAAAACTATTACTATAGTCATTATTAATATTTGAATCAGATCTTAACCGTTGCCTTGTATTCGACTGATTAATGATGTTATGTGACACGTCCTGATTACTCATTAAGAATTGTAAAAGTTGATCGGGTTGCGTGCACCGTAGTGCATTCGCATGCCCATGTATTAAACAATCGACCGCATTTTTGCCACTTATATCGCACTGATTCAACAAAGCTAACTTTTCGTAATAGTAAACCTCTAACGGTTCATTATATCTACTTTTCCTACGTAGCATCTCCTCCAGAGATTGACCATAGTTTTGTTCGCAGGGAAAAGCATTTAAAAGTTTTTCCTGCCATTGCGACCAACTAAATAAAATAGTATTTTGACTCTCGTACCAAATCTTGGCCAATCCCTGGAGTTTTTGCAATGCAAAATGAACTGTCGTTCGTTCGTCCCATCCGTAAACTGTGGCACACCCATTTACCTTCCGAATCCAAATATCCGTTCTTTGACATTTAATTGACGGGTCAAAATCAGATAAAATATTCTTATTATAATTATTACTAGTAGAAGGTAACGAGGCGCTCGTAGTAGCAGGCGGTTTAGACTTCATAAAGTTAATAAAAGTCATTACATCCTTATAATTAAAAGTAGGGCTACGTGACCTTGTATCTCGCGCGGAATCTTTTCTTGCCGCTGACCCCTCGGTGTCGCGGTGTCGGAGTTGGCTTCGTTCCCTGACGACGTCCTCTTCAAGGGCACGAAGTCGGTCGCGTTGCCGCTCGACCTCCTGTTCGCGTTCGCGTAGACTCGTGCGCCTTCTGTTGCTGCGGCTGCCGCTAGCTCGGAGTCGGCTGCGACTGCGACTTGCTCTCGTCTCGACCCTTGGTTGAGCACCATCTCGGTCCGGCGGCGTCAGTAGCCGACGGTGATTAGATGTTTCACTTTCACGTTGCATTCTCTGAAACTCAAACGAAAGAGCTTAATATTTGTATATGTACCTACACAAAATTAAATAAGTGTTATTAATAGGGACTACATTAATGTGCTAACGATATTAAGTTAAAAATAAAAGTGAGTTTGGGGTTTTGAAACCAAATAAAGTAATAATTAAAATAGCACTAACACAAAGTGTAGGGTAGATGAATAAATAAAATATTGCAATAAATTTACATTATTCTAGGTGTTAACAAAATTATTCACTGAAATAATCGTAATATAAAACATAGTATTCAAGAATTAGTAAAAATTTTCCACTAAATGTTAGATTCTGAGGGTAGATGATAAGTAAATTGTTAATATTTTATTGGAACTCAGTAGCTTTAAATTATATTCATATCACTGTTTCAATATGAAATATTACACACAAAGTAGCTTCTCCAAAACTATGCATTTCAAAAGTAACACTCAATAAGTAATTTATTTACTAGAAAAATAAACGAATAACAAAATTTAAATGTGGGGCAGTTCGCACTTCTGAATTGTAAGCTTTACCTTAAATATAATAATTGAAATACAAAACAGCGGATTCTAAAGAAAAGAACGATTACTAATTAACACTTTTATTCATAGTCTCAAATCATCTACCCACACGAAAATACTAATTCTTACACAATCAATTTATTAATATAATAATAATTATTACCTTAGATCCACCTCCCTTGAAAGCCGGAACAAAAGTGTTCCACCAAGTGTGTCAACCGAGTCATCTTTTCCCCAGTGATACCCGACACAATTTCAAAATTTACATAAAATAATATTTTTAATTATAAAATTTATAAAACAATAATTTTTGTTTTTCATTAAAAAGAAACCTAACACGAGTAACGGCTGGAGAAACTCAACAAAAAGGTAAAGGCGCATGCACACGTTAGACAAGTAGCTTGGAGTGTAGTCCAGCCCCGAGCAATAGCTGGAGAAACTCAACAAAAAGGTAATGACGAGTACACACGTTAGACAAGCAGCTGGTAATGTATTCCAGTCCCGTGTAAAGGCTGGAATAGTTAAACAAAAAGGTAATGCCATCTGTACATAGTAGACAAGCAGCTTACACCGTAGTCCAGCCCCGAGCGACGGCTGGATAAATTTAACATAAAGGTAGACGTTGTTGTGATATGCAAAAATTGGGTAATCCCGATCTGTTACCCCAAATAATCCACTCTGACCCTATCATAGATTTTAACATTTTACACCTAGGATCGGGAGAGTTCTCAGACAATCTAAAAAGACACGCTATATGTGCAAGTTACTTGCTTATATGAGCTAACAAATTCCCGTAGATATGCTGCTTGCTAAACTGCTTGCGTGATTTGTTTCTCAAATAGAAAATTAGGAAATGATGAGATTGGAGAACTCAATGGTAAAGTTTCATAATAGACTGATCTGATGTGTTGACGCTACATTCCAGATCTGAACAGAAAATAATAAATAATCTTACGAATCGACACGAATTCTCATAAAGTATTCTTAAAGCTTACGCATCTACGTCAACACACTTTAAATAAGAAAAAAAATTACCTGCTTCTTACTCTCTGCTTTTTATTCATTTCAGATAAGTGTATTGAAAAGGAACATTGCTAAATATGAAAATGAATTCGAGGCTCAGAACGGCTACAGCATAACTCCCGATGAGAGGCTGACTAATGTTCAGTTAGCGCGCATGTACGAGACCCTGAGGAAACTGCAGGCAGAGAAGAAGTGTATGAAGACTGATCCAGTGGAATACGCCCTGAAGATCAAGGCAGCGAAACTGCAAAAGGAGAGGGATGACAAGCTCGACGCGGCGCTCAAAAGCGACAAGCCCATGGTAGAAATCGTTCGGGATATTGAAGAGGTAATGAATATTTTATGTTTACGCGAAACTAGCTTTTGCTCGCGGCTTCGCTTGCGTGGTAAAGTGGAGTTGGTAGGAGATCGCTTTAAAAACTTTCGCGCATAAGAGAAGGATAAAATATGATAGTATAATATATACCCACTATAGTGTTCAACTGCTGAACAAATTTTAAATTCTAAATTAAATATATTGTATATATTATATTTACTCTATTAACGGACGGAGCATTCGTTTCAAAAATATAAGGCATCCAGAGAAAATGACTACATTTTTTCTGGATGCCATATATTTTTGAACTAGGGACAAATCCTTATATTGAGGAAAAACTCGAGCTCCAGCACTAGAGAAAGTACACAGAATACAAAACATGCAGAATGAGTGTTCGATCACATTTGTATGCAGCGCACTGTGTCCAAAACCATGGCGAAATACCGCCCGCCCGCTCTTTTTAATCTTTACTCTTTACACTTACAAAACAAATCGCGTTGTTATATTACGACAATTAGGTATTTAATAAAAATTATCTGAAAAAAATTGGGTGAAATATTCCGTTATTCTGTGGCAACATATTATGTGTGGATAACCATTCCAATTTGAAGTAGTTGTGACGGCCTCACTTTCTAGCGCGATGACGGTGTCTGGATGATTTCTGTATTCTGTGAGAAAGTATGACAATGATGACTTTTCAGTGGGTAGAGGCAAGTCGAGCGGCAGCGGGGCGCGGATCTGAGCGTGGGGCGGCAGCACTAGCGGCAGAGAAGTGGTGCGTGCAGCGCGCGCTGCTGCGGCTCGAGGCAGCTCGCGGCCGCCCGCCCGCGCACTCCGCCGAGCGTGGCGCGGCACGGCATCTATACGAGCGCTACCGCTCCGTGAAGCGAACGCTTGCCGCACTTAGACCTGACGCGGTAAGTAGCTATAGACCTAGGCGTCTAGTCATTAGTAATGGAAATTATTGCTATTTTTCATTAATTTCATTAGCATGCTAATTTTCATGTCTTAGCATGCTACGTCATACGTGCTATTGCTATGCTATTTGCTAAAATCGATTTCGCAGCATCGTGAACTCTCGGGTCGCGTCGCGCGTCAAGTCAAAATTATTTCGCATCGGATTTTAGCATTAGCAAGTAGCGTTAGCACGTTGCCAGTTAGCACTTAGCGCCGCGGTGCGATCCAGCGCGGTCGCGTATTTTTTTCATTCATGAACGCAGATAATTAATTGCTGCGCACGATAATATTAGCATTCGTTTTTTTTAGCAACTTCGAATAATTTAATGATTGCTAATGGGCATTTAGCAATTAATAATTATTGCTAATGCTAATTTTTCCAACACTACTATACTAGTCATTAGTTAATATAGGATTTGATATAAGTCATTGATAAGTGACATGTCGCTTGCGATGCCTTATGTCAAATCCCATAAATTTTGTTTTCGAACTTCGCTGTCGAAATTATCGAATGCATCTTGACTAGAGACCCGAGTTTTGCATTAAGCCTAAGGTTGTTTTGTCCACCGTCAACGGGACGTCAACGAGAATAAGATTATTTCTTGACGAGATTGACGTGACGGGCGTGCGGTGGACAGACGGCTAAAGTAAATGTATGTATCGCTATTTCGGCGCCGTCATGTCTTTTTCTGTGACATCCCGTTGACGGTGGCAGTGGACAAACAGCGATAGTTTTAGATTTCGCCGCCGCCACTGCAGCGATTCTTCGCCGGCGCTGCCGCAAAAAATTACATCCAAATTTTAGTACAGCAGCGGCGCCGCGGGAATCAATAGCGCATGTCTGCACAATCTACCTTTTTTATTTCGTATGTACATAGACTTTAAGAATTCATTCATTTAAAAAAAAGGCAAACAATCCGATGTTGCACCTCATTGTTAGTGGCCATTCGAGTCGCCCATAGACACCTATGGTAATGATAGTGATGATAATGCTCATGATTTCAGGTGAACGCCGAGCTGGCCACCATCCACGAGCACGAGGCCATGCTGTTCAACACCAGCGTCGACAGTTCCAGCGATTCCCAGGACAAGCCCTCCGACTCGTCGCAGGTACACACTTGCCGACTCACAGTATACTTGTACAATATAATAATATTCTTCACTTCTACTATGCATACACCACAAACACAATCAAACTCACTCACTCACACAATCTTACAAGCTGAGTATACTATTTATCATCCTTCTCTTGACACATCTCCCATAATATACACTAACAGTTAAAACACTAATTACTTACCTGGTGTATACTTGGCTTTGGCCCGTACATATCGGTTTGCCGGTGAAAGAGGAAAACAAAGTAAATATATAATAATATAATACGAGTATAAATCCCCGTCCAGACTGCTCGCGAAGTAGGGGGAGGAAGTGCTCCGCGAAGTAACCCGAAGTTTGAAAAGGCGAAACGAAGTGCGTGCCCACACTGTCTTGTTCGGCCAACCTCGGCCTACTTCACGAGTAGTCTGGACGATGTGTAAAATATCTATGGACGCTTCACACCACGTCAATCTGGTCCCATGGTCAGTTCTCGAAGAACTTGTGTTACGGGTACCTGACAACGGAAATATATTTAATACTTTTATACTATTAAACACATGTATTACACGTCCATGACCCAGGAACACGGAAAAACTTTTTGTTTCTTCTGTGGAATTCCAACCCGCGACCCCGGATTGAGCTGAACCACTGAGCCACAGAGGTCGTCACAATATACATACCATTACTTAGCTCGTACTGCTCGTAGTACATAGTAGAGTAACGCATTTTCTGAAATTTAGTACTACTCTAGCGTTACGTTAATCGATAAGTACCTACCTACCTACCTACCCGCAATATTTGAAAATTAAACTAAGCCTGCAAAAGAAAGTGTCATAACTCATAACCATTCTTGTGATGCATAATTGTATACTGTTTGAATCGTACATTTTCCCGCGATAAAAAGTAACCTATGTCCTTCCCCATTCCCCACTCTATATCTGTGCCAAATTTTATCAAAATCGGTTCAGTAGTTTCAGACCCTATGCAATGCAAACAAAGAAACTAACAAAGCTTAGCTCTTTATTATATTAGTGTAGATATTATAGATAAAATTATTCATTGAAATTTATCATATTTTCTTATTACATCCTCATGATGTTGTCGTAAGTCTTCATCTTCTTCAAGTATAGAAATACTAATATAATAAAGAGGAAAAGTTTGTTTGTTTGTTTCTTTATTTATTAGTTTGCATCGAATAGGCTCCGAAACTACTGGACCGGTTTGGATGAAATTTGGCACAGATGTAGAGTAGACCACGGAAAGGACATAGTCTACTTTTTATCACGGAAAAATGTACGGTTTTTCGAAATTAACTTTTGCGCGCACGAAGTCGCGGACAACATCTAGTTTTGAAATAAAGATATTTACTATTATTTATTGCAGGAGACAGTCGAGACGTCCGGGTCGTCTCCCCCCGGGACCGAGGAGTCCCCGGCCTCCTCCGCGCCGTCCGCCGACGACGCGCACAACGAGGGCCTGCACTGTCTCCCGCTGGAGGAGCTCACGCGCGCCCTCTCTGAGGCTAAGATGCTCAAAAGCGTAAGTCCACCCTCTATGTCTACTCTAGTCTTAGGGCGCTGGGACTGTGCCGTAAGCATTAGTTCACACGACGACGGAATGCGATTGTGTAGTAAAGAAAGTCAATATTGAATCGCTATCTTAAAATGTCAACAGGTGCATTCGATAATTTCGACGGCAAAGTTCGAAAACAAAATGTATGGGATTTGACATAAGGCATCGCAAGCGACATGTCATTTGGACAGACTTATGTCAAATCCCAAACATTTTTGATTTCGAAGTTCGCCGTCGAAATTATTGAATGCATCTTGACTAGAGGCCCAGTTTGACACAGTCCTAACGCCCAAAGATACGCGCACGGCGACGCCACTACAGGATAAAACTGCCGATGCAACACCTTCTAATTTCTAAAGTATTAATGGGCGTAGACTGTGAACTAATGAAACTATAAATTGATGGTTGATTTACGGACCGACAAATAAAACGCTCTTTTTAGCGTTCAACACTCCGCTGTTTGCCGTCTATCCGTCTGTCCGTTCTTTTGTCGTCTAGCTCTATCTTATGAACCGTCATAGCTAGACAGTTGAATTTAATACAATAACATTTATGTTTAAGTGGGGCTCAGTACTACCAACGTGTTTTTTTTTTTGCCGTTTTGTACGAAACCCTTCATGAACGAGTCCAACTTGCACTAGACCGGTTTTTTGCGTTCTCCTTTGTTGTAGCGGATATACATGCGTGACTATAATAACCAAAAAAAAATATTGTTCCAGATCCTTCGTCGCAATATAAAGGAGTACGAAGTGAACTTCGAACTCCAGAACAGTCGGAAAGTGCAGCGGGACGACAAGAAAGGCTACGAAGAGGAGTACCACCGGTACAAGTCCATCAAAGCCCGGATCAAATTGATCAATGCGCTGATCAACAAACAGAAAACGAAGGAATGAGTTCGCTATAAGGCAGGCGCGGTCGCAGCCTGTAATTTTGGAGGGGTCACGAATAATAATAATAAATATAGTGCGATTCAAATGAGAATAGGATCGAGTCGACGCCATATTGTTTCGAATTTAGACTATTATGATAGTTAAATTTTTGTTTAGATAAGTGCAAGACTTTTAATATTAATATGTACATACATAAGTTTTTCTGAAAATCGCATTTTTCAAGTGATATAAGACAGAAAAAGGTCAATGACGTTCCTATTCTTATTTGAAACGCGTTATACAGTATGTCGACTAAATAAGACGTCTTACTTGCACACATTAAATTACAAATGGAAGTCACGTATTTTTATTGCCAATCGATTGACAATATTTGAGACTTCTGGGGCCAACTTTGGGTGAATATTTAGAGAGCTCAACCTGACACCCTCTCTTCTAAAATTGAGGGGGGCATATCCCCTGTGTGTGTACCCTTCCACCTTCGGACCGCGCCTGCTATAAGGTTAGTTGGGGCAAGAGGTAACTTGATATTTCTTTTCGGGTCAAGTGGAACATACTTTTTGTATGGTAAATTTTTACATGGACAATGATTTCAAATCTATGACTTACATTTGACTGAAAAAATCTTCACACAAGAAAAAGTTACGCCATGGCCATCTTGATTTCAGAAGATTTTGTCAAATATATTACGCGGACTGTATACTGCGGAAAGCATAGTATGTCAAGATGACTAACGGCCCCAAACAACCCCAAAAGGGGCAGTTTAAGTATGGACACTTTTAACCATGACCATGGAGGAATCTAGTTTTATTGGTTCAAGCCATGACATGCCTGATGCCTCCTCTATAATATCAATAGATCTATGCCCATAGACCAGGCCATCCTTGCCCTAACTGACAATAAAGTAATTGACGTTAAAAGTATTAAGTAGTAAGACTTAATGGGAATATAAAAAAATATACAAGATAACGAGTTCAAATGAGATTAGATTCTATTATGACATAAGTATATTTTGTGTAAATGTACATAGAACATGGTTAGGAATTTACACTGTACATGAGACACACCTGCGCGTGCGCAACTATTAGTGCAAAATGGCGACTGCTTTTATTAACTAGGGAATGTAATATGGATGTAGATATCGCTCTACATTTTCAAGAAAATTGAAGGAAAAAGACGCTTTTTGCTTTGACCTAATGTATCATTAGCTTAAAATTTTCTTGAAAATGTAAAATAAACCTATGGATACAAAGCCAAAATGTACTTTTTCGAATATTATGTTACATATTTTACAAACGTAAAGCAAATACTTACACCACTCATTCATGGCAGGACGTTATTAACTAAACTAGAGTTAGATGGGGCAAGAGCAGACTATATAGTGCGTTATAATAGGAGCAGCAAAATTTTTGTATGGCACTGGCTTAACCCAGACTATCTTGCCTCATCTGATAATAAAGCGCGTCACAGACGTTGAAGATACTATAATATTTTATGTTAAGATAAAACATCGCTTGCTATACAGTTTGTATAAAGTTATAAACTCTCACAGACGGCTAAGATACTCATGTATTTTCATATTACGTAGGTAATTTTATATGAAATATGGTTATATTCATGTATAACATGAATATAACCATAATATTCATGTAATAGATATACTATATTTAGGGAATGTTATTATTCGACAAATTTTACTATTCGAATAATTCGAATAATGGCTAAACACTATTCGAATAAATTCGAATAATTCGAACAATACGAATATTGTTAATAAACTTTAAATACAAATAATATAACGCGTTTATATATACCTGCATATTTAATAATATTAAAATGTGAAGTGTTTCACAAATTACTTTGAAAAAATTAACGTTTTTTTAATAAAAAAAATCTTCTCTTAAGTTTCAAACTTAAAATACTAATTTGCAATAACTTTTTAAAACTATTAACACATGAACGGTTGAGGTCTGGAGCAGACTATGGATTTGGTTGCCAACTAAGTGGTTTCTGCCAAAAATTAAGGAAAATAGACGTTCGTATTTTCTGGTTTTTAACTGAGTCAAGCTATTGATCGATTCGACAATCGATTTAAAAAGTCAGACCTACAGTCTGACTTTTTATGTCGTTTGTGTTTTGTTTGTTTTTATTTTATTTTTTTATCTTTGCAAGTGATAGACTATGTACGAAAACAACAATTCCCGAAGGACATTAGCAACGCGGTGTTACTGTAGCTTGGATTTAAAAAGTCAGACCTACAGTCTGACTTTTTAAATTAAGCTTTTGGTAGTATAATTTAATGCGCCTTTATAGAACACTTATATTACAGAACATATTTTTTTATTATTTATATATCAGTTTCTTTAAGATTGGAGAGAAATATATTTGCAGTTTTGGAATACTGCAAAGAAATCGGAATGCACTGTAAATAGTGCTCTGTTCTAATATAATGTAGCTGAAAACTCTAAACACACGAGTATCGTGATGTCATAATGGTCTGCTCCAGACGTAATCGGTACATGTGTATATAAACCGTAGTAAGTTTACTTATGTAATTGTAAACAAGATAAACCGTCAAAATAAAAAGCACTCAAAAAAGATTTTAATGTTACGTTAACATAACAAAAAACTTCATAGTTGGTAAAAAGTGAGTGGAAAATCTTTAAAACAAAAATAACCTTTTTCATTTTCAAGTTAACCATGTTTTTGGTCTCTATGTTTTCATTTTTCTTCTTGAACTATGAGTTTTATTACAAAAAGGAAGTTAGGCAGAAAGCATCATTGCAGAAGTAGGCATCGGGCGTTGTACAGCAAGAACGGAGTGTGTCATGTTACGAACCGTTCAGAAGATGAAGCGATGGTACAAAGAGACTGAAAAACATTTGACAAGGCCGTGCAAGACTTTAATAGCAGACTCAGCGCTCGGCAAGACCGTTAAAATGTTTCCACTTGTTGAAAATCAACACTTAGATGCAGTTAAGTTCAGAAACAGCTTCTTCAGACCCGAAGGGTCTATGTTACTGACAGCACAGTGAAGAAAACTTGCTTTAGTAAATCTGAAACCCTAAAGACCGAGGCGAAGGGCGAGTGGTCTCACTTCGCGACCAAACTCGAGAGCCCTAGTATCGAGTATCAACACTGTGATACGTCCGTGAACACATACAAAAGGTAGAACGAGAATGGTCCAGAATTTTGGTCCCAGATGAGTGGATTGACTCACTATAACTTCACAAATTAAAGTGAGCTTATAAAGGGAGGCTAAGTAAACGTGATCTGGTAGGGGATATATTCAAGCCTACTTTTCAGATAGAGTCTAGTATACTCAGGCAGAGTACACATACAATGGGCTGGCATACCTTCAGGAATCCGCACTGAGTATGGCCATGACAATTGGACCCCTACCTGGAGAAAGATGTGGTCAAGATCTTCTTAAAGATTATCTTTAATGTCCTCATCTCAACCCGATTAAGTATAACCTGAGAAGAGCTCAGAAGGATAGTCAGAAGTCGCAAATTGTCACCTACAGTTAGTACTCTCACAACACTAAAACGCCCTGATATAAGAATAGGAGAGAATATTGCATAATTCGTCTCCTAAACCTCGTTTTCAGTATGACAAACCTCCTCCAAGCTGTTGTCAGGTTTCGAGGACTTATTCAAAACCGCAATTTAACATGTAAATTAAGTATTTAAAACTAAGATTAAAATGGTTAATTTTTGTTTAAATACAAAAATAATAAACTGACATATATGATAACTTTTAAAGGAAATTGATAAATATCGTTATAATATTATGAAAAATATGAAATTTTAAATTTAAATAAGATTTGTACTTAGTTTTGCAGGGCAGTGTAATACTGTAATAATCAACTTATCTAGGTATCCTTTATCGTTTCACTCTGTTCGTCCGCTTGTCTCTCTTTCTATCTGCTCTTATAGCTATATTGCATCTAGATGTTGGTTGTGGTGTGATAAAAAAATATAATTTTATTATATAGTTAACACCTTACATGTATGGAAAGCCACCCCATACATGTTTCCATACATTTGAAGTGTGTGTTGAATACTATGTCTTTTAAAGTGAAGGAAAAGTTTTATACATGACTTTTACAAAGTCAACTTCCAAGTAATCGGCCTCCAAATTGGTTTCACACACCTCTGTCATTTCTGAACTATGAAAATTAGGAACTTACAATTTATATGCTAGATCATGGTAAATTCTCTTTAGGAAGTTATTTTAAATGAAAACGAACAGTAAGATTAAGAAACTAAAAATCGTATTATGCTTTATAGTAAGAACCCTCCTTAGACACGTCCTAACACGCTCTTGGTTACGTTATTTTGAAAAGCGTGTGAGTATGGATTTCGTTCGCTGAGACCTGTTAGAAGTATTCACTTTAAATATTTTTTTATATAAAAATAGTGTATTCTTTCACAAACAGTGTAGTAAAATCTGTTTTACGATATTATTGTCGACAATATTAATAAATAATAAAAATAATGTATTAAATAACGAAACTTTACCGATTTATATACAACTTTATTACTACTATTAACATATTTTTGAAAAAAAAAAAAAATATTTTTATTATTCGTTTTATTCGAAATATTCGAATATTGAACCCAGTCATATTCGAATAATAAAATCGTCGAATATTCGAATAAAACGAATATTCGAATATTCGAATAATATTCCCTAACTATATTATAATATATATTATAATAATATAGTATATCTATAACAATGCCTGGTTAGGCATCTTAAGATAAAATATTATTATATAGTATATCTTTGGTGTCTGTGACGCCCTTTAGTCTAATAATATTATTTAGATATTTTATTACACCGATAACATAATTTTTATTGCTGACTTACATCTGCAATTTAGGTTAACAAATAATAAATTCATAATAATTAAATAGGTAACACTAAAATGCATGTAACAAAATACGGGATATTTCAATAAATGTTTTTGACAACAAATTAACATTACTACTATGTAAAATAAATACTTGCTAACATATTAAGACTGCACGTAAAAAAAATCCGCTTTGAAAAATACATTTCATAGCCAAGAGTAGGTATAATGCGTTAAAGAGGTACAATATGAGTACAATGTAAAAAGATTTTAAATAAATGCTTTGAGATGGTCAAAGGATGTCCATCTATTATGTACCTGATATTAAAAAGGCATTATTATCAATTCTACTGTCTGTTGTTTATTTGCATTCGGGCAAGATATCCTTTGTTTCTTTCCGGGTTGTGAGGAAATATGTTCAAACAAAGATAGAAACAGAAAGAAACAAAGGATATCTTGCCATATTTTTATATGGAGTGCCATTGCCTGTGTGCCCGTGGCAAAGAACAATGTAAATGAATGTAATGTAAAGAACCGTCATTCAATAGACGATTGACAGCTCGCAGCTATGTGTGCGTGGCTAGACGTTTGCCGGGGGTGCGCGGCGAGCGGGGCGTGAGTTTTTTCCAGCCAGGACTTTCGTTCACGGGGCTTGCCTTCGCTGGTCATTTAGTGTTTTGACATAATTGACAATATAATTTTATAGTCTAAAAGATAGATTTATCTGACACGACTTTCAACCTTAGGCTTACGTCAACTTGGCTGACATTCGCCGGTGCTCGTGCTGTCATTTATAGAGAGTGTCGCCCCTGTGTCCATAGGCCGTGGAACATCTTGCTTCATATGACAATAGTTAAAACTTTAAATATTTGATGTATGACTATTGACTGTCGGTGTCTTTTTCTTAAGTTCCCGTGGATTTGGCATTTGTTTAGTTATTTTATATTATATTTATATTATTACTACTGTGAGCAAGTGAGTAACAACACTAGGTATAAAGCATGTTGAAATAAGCGTCAGTTTACACGTGACGTGACGAGACGCGAACTTTAAACACTACAACAGAAAAATATACACGTTAATTCGTGAGATCTGACAGCTTTTTGACACGACAAGGATCTTCGGGCTTCGGCTTCGGGAAGCGCCGCCTGGTGACAGAAAAGGAATCGAAAATTCTTATTGACCGTTTTCGACACCACTTACGCCACCAGATGACGCTTTGTGTGCGTCGGGTGCGGCAGAAAAAATATCAAATTTGCTCACTGCAAGAGTTCAATTGCTCATTGCAAAAGTTCAAATTTCAAGCTGCGTAGCGAACACTCCGTAGCGCGTCCGTCGCGTCTCGGTATCAGCTGATCCTAATGTTTATAAGAAGAAACGCTTTTTTCCTTAAGGGCAATAATCCCATGTTTTTGTATTCTTTTACATAAATAAGTAAGTAATAATTAGTATGCGTTTAAATAAATAAAAAACAATCCTTATAATGTAGATAAAACAATATGTAATAGGTATATTTCAATTACTTTTGTTAATGTGCATTTTTTCTTTATCTGCATAGTTTGTGCCATCATTTATGTCACACGTTACCTACTTACGAAGCTACATTGAGTTTTATCTCTATGTACTATCGAACAAGTCGCCGCTCGACCAGGCATAAGATGAAAATCGTGTGCACGCACACATACTCACGTGTTAATACTAAATACGTAGTTCAACCACGCCATAGTGTCCTGTGTTACTTTTTAGACAGATCCGGTACACTTCCCATTATAGCGGCTGATGGCAATCCGCAGGTTCAATTTTAGTGGGTAAACCGACGAGTCGCGTCGGGAGTCCCACATATCCCCGGGATACCCCTCCCGGGGAAGGCGTAACGACCTTTCCCCTGCGATATATATAAAAAAAGTTCAACCACGCCATGCAATCAAACTGGTCGAGCAAGAACTTTGTCGATATTATACACTAGGCATATGAACTGTTAGATTTGATTATCAGTATTTTATTATGGAGCTATGACGTTAATTTGTAGAATAGAGATATTTTTATTGTTTTGTCTCTTTGAGAGAATTTAATTGTTTTGATGGCTAGTCTTAAGTAAATTACCTGTGATTTAAACATTATCGGAATCTCTTGTGTGACAAGACTTTACGTTGATGCTCTTAAGGTGCATACACACTAGCGACGACGCGATAACCGAGCGACATAAAGGCAGGACCGCACTACGCGGCAATAACTACTTGTCATTGAGACTCGTTTAGTGTTTATCCATCTTTATGATTGTTGTACTCTAAGTTTTCGTACTTCCAATGTATTTCTTAAGTTTTATAAAAGGCCTATATCGGGCATATTATGTGAGATATAAACGGAAAAACCAAACCTGACTCATAAGAGCTATTTAGGTATTTAATGTAAAATTATGAATTGTTTCATTAACGATAATAATGTGATTCTCTGCGGAAAAAAGCACTTAGTAGCTCTATATATAAAACTTTACATTATGTTACGTCACTCGATTAAAATTAATTTTTAAAAATAAAATAAAGGTTAAAGCATGAGCCACGCGGGACATTTATTCTATTTTCTTGTGTCACATCCCAGTGGATAGTTTTCTTAACTCTACACCAAATATTTTCACAGTTATATAAAATTATTATCTTCTTATCTTCTTTTTAAACATAAAAATAGATTATAATTCCAATGTCTCGCTAAAACTCGAGAACGGCTGGACCGATTTGGCTAATTTTTGGCTTTGAAATAATTGAACTTGACTTGCTTCTTTTGACTTCTCTGAACTTCTCAGGGAAGGTTTAAACGTTGAGAAATGTTTGAAAAGGTGTAGGGTGTAATAATTCATTTATTTCATATCATAGTAAAGAAAGATCAACGTGTGTCGGGACCGCTAATTATAAATGATAACATTTCGTTAACCTAAACTAAATTCCGTCCACAGACGTTTTAGGAGTAACATGATACTACAAAATTCAGCGAATGATAACTCAAATATTTATTGGAGCTACTATGTGAATTTTTCAATTACTTCAAATATGACTTTGTAAGTACATTTGTAATATATTTAATTAAACTTATAGTCATATGTTTATTGACTTAATATTGCAACTTAGTTGTACTGATTTAGCGTTCAATGAAATTTTAATACTATTGGATGTTCCAAATAAAACAGTAACAACATCATGTTATTTTATTTCAAATTGCCCGCTGCTTGGCCCGCGTGCAATTAGGATTAATACATTTCTTCTTTACTTAATAAATTCATTATTGTATCTAATATTTAATATTTTTTAGGTACATTTCATCAAAACTCTAAATGAGAACATCATAAGTACCTATTTATTAAAACAAATTTCACTATTAAATACTAGTTATTTATTGATAGAAAAGTAGTCGCACATAATTTGTGAACTAGTAGATAGGTCTAGTCAACCTAATCAAACATTACAAACAAATATATCAATTTACAGTTTTACTTACTTACCTAGTACCTACACGATATTCAGCCACCTAATTGAACGTTGCACCAATGACTTGGCTAGTAGTTCTTCACCTATCTAAGATGCTGATGTTTAATGAACTGCCAAAGTATCGATTAGCTTACAAATTTACCGACATGGCTGCGACACTAATAATGTCAAACTACATACAAAAAGAGTTTTGAGGTAGAGCTAAAAACACGGGATTATTTTGAAATCTATGCTAGTGATTTAGTATAAACAATTGTTAATGTAGTCATAAGTCATTCATGACAACATTAACAATTGTTTAAAGAAAATCACTAGCATAGATTCAAAATAATCCCGAATTTTTTAGCTCTACCTCAAAAACTCTTTTTGTCATTTAACCGCCTTTTAATTTGAGGACTCCAGCGCGCTACACAGTGCATGTGCAGTATATGACTGATGTTTTATGATAAAAGGTGTATTTTTTGTGTAGCGAATTAAATGTTGAATAGCTGTCTCAAAAACGCAGCGCGTCGCGTTTCATAGTGGTGCATACTGACCCTAAGCAAAGAGTAATTAATATCACAAGTGCCCTAAGGGCCACTAAATATACATATAAAGCTATGACCTTAAGTACTTATCCGAAAACATTACCTAATAAATTTATCAATTATGTATTTGAAAATAATTATAACCATTAATATATTTGCTCACGTGTCTGATAAGGGAATAATATTTAACGTAATAACAATAGGGATTAGGGACAGTAGGACAATACCGACCACGTGTATTTAATATGTTCTTCATAATTGAAAATATTTCAAAGTGAAACCTGATTTTTTTCCACCGGACTTTCACTGGTAAATAGCTGATGTTGTAAAAAGTAACTTAGGCTACTTTAATCTTAGGGTTCCATTTGAAAAATAGGGTTCCGTCCCTCTTAATATTATACATCTATGGGTTTCGTTTACTTCTCCTAGTTATACGCAATCGAGGTTGCGGGAACCAGCTACTGACGAATAAGATCAGTGTAGAAGCATAAAGTTCTACTATAGAATACCTACCTAGAATAGAAAACTCTTTATTTTCACACTTTTAATAAATAATTTAAACAATAATTTCTAAACTAAAAAAACTGGATCTCTAGTCAAGAAGCATTTGATAATTTCGACGGCGAAGCTCGAAAAGTAAATGTATGGAATTTGATATATCATAATATAAGGCATCGCAAGTTACATGTCACGTCATAACGATGACTTATGTGAAATCCCATACATTTTTGATTACGAAGTTCGCCGTCGAAATTATCGCATGCATCTTGACTAGAGGCCCTGTATACATAAAGGCGGTCTTACCTACCAAAACCTACCAAATAAAAACAAAACATAAAAGTTAGAACCAATATGTGCGTAACAGTTTGACAACTTGTTATCATATTAATTCTAACAGCAGTTGGAGTATCACAGGCGGCTAAGATAGACATTTCCATAATATTACGTACTTGAATATGAAATGTATCCGGGCACAATATAAAATACTACGTGGGTATTGCGGCAATACTATTGCCTTAAGACTGCGCCGAGCGAAAATGCCGAAAGGCACTCACCGTTAAGTTCATAAAATCAAAAGTATTCGTTGAATATATAAGTGTAAAAATACAGTTAGGTACTATGACTAAGAATATGTTAACAATTACTCCGTGGAAAAGACTCAAAATAATAAATATTTAAGCCCACAGAATTACGTAAAGTTAGTCGAAAACTGTAAAAACATAAGCCATTAAGTAATATTTTATATCATAACAGTAAAAATCTAACATAATTTTTAGATGAAACAAAACGTGAAAGGGTATATTACAGTTCGCCCATCTTAAATACTTCATTATTGTCAGACAATAGGTATAAGATACATATTTATCAATGAGTGCATTAATATACATTTCTACTATGGTGGCCGCGAGTAGATTTAAATTTGCAACGCGCGGGCTCAGCAGTTTTCCTACCTAAACAGCGAGCCGTCTTAACGGTCTGAAATATCATTTCGTAAAATCAGTTTATAGATATAATAATAGGTAATAGGTAATAGTAAATATATAAGCTTGAGGGTTATGGTCTCTTTATCTTCTCTTTTCTTCTTCTCTGTTCTCTCTCGCACTTAAATATGCTCGTACACAAAAATGGAGATGGGCAGGACATGTGGCGAGGTATCAGGACAATAGATGGACATTAGAATTTAGAAACAACAGCATGGAAAGGACCAATGGAAAAAATAAGTCGCGCGCAACATCTCGTAATTAATAATACTGTTATTTCCAGAAATCCCAGAAATTATTATTATTTAAATAAGGAAAATAATAAACACGCTTGTTATGATCATATTAATTATTATAATCTTTATTAACTTTGTTCTGCGAAAATACCTAATATCACTTACGACCCGTTTCAATAACCTATCTATTTATAACTTGATGAACTTATTATTTTTAAACAAAAAATTAAACCGACTTCCAAAGTAAAAATACAGAAAAGTATGAAATAAAACTTATTTCTTAAATAATTCCCCCTTTAAATTTGGCTATTTCCGGTGGTAGATTTATACTAGGGGCAGTCGGGGCTAGTACACATGGCGGCAAATTTTCTAGGGCGACAAAATTTGCAAAGCGAAAAAAAATCTAATATTATCAATTATCAATATAATTAATTATCGATATACTTAATTAATTACTTCTCATATTTAATTTTTTTTTATTTAATAGATTATCGAAGCATGTGTTAATTCGTAATTTCGTAAATTATAATTTTGGCACTTTAAGTAAAAAATAAACATCAAAATAATTTAATTTATTTATTTCCTTATAAATTTGAAATGATAATATATTTTTTTCAGAAATTAATACATTTAACTACCTAGTATGTAGCATTTTCGAAAAATTAAATATATTTTCAAATAATTTTTGCATTTAAAAAAACAAACTATCATTACAAATATAACAAACTCAAATACATAATATAAATATGTTATACAAAACTAAGGATAACCTTAGTACAAAAATTATATTTTTACAACAAAATATAATATTATCAAAATAACATAATAACAAATAGCAAAATGTTATAATATATTATAACAATAATATTTATAACAAAAACAAATAGGTATTTTTTATGTAATAAAATTTGTGCATTCAATCAGTTATTCTAATTTAAAAAAATCTACACTAATATAATAAAGAGGAAAAGTTTGTTCGTTTGTATGTTTGTTTGTTTGTTTGCATCGAATAGGCTCCGAAACTACTAGACCGATTTTGATGAGATGTAGTCAGAGTAGACCACGGGAAAGGTCATACGCTACTTTATATCGCGGAAAAATGTCCGGTTTCTGTGAAATTAACTTTTGCGCGCATGTAGTCGCGGGCAACATCTTGTAGGTAAGATGTAAATCTATAATTTCTGTTCTAGGGCGGCATTTTCGTCATTGCCCAGGGCGGCACTTATTTTAAATCCGGCCCTGGCTATTTTTCTTAATCTTCTTAATTTTGAATTCACTACCAGCCCAAACGATATCCTACAACATTTTATAGAACTCACGTTCATATTTACTTTTTTATTTAGAAAATAAGTTTTATTTCATACTTATCTGTGTATTTTTACTTTGGAAGTCGGTTTAATTTTTTGTTTAAAAATAATAAGTTCATCCTTTTTAGTGATATATTTTGTTTAGTTATTATTAATAAAATAAACGATCGAATGTATAATTGAATACGCGCCAAGCTTCCATTAGGTATTGTTATTAAGATGATGATGATGATTACTGTAAGTTACAAAGTGGCATACCTATCCCCCCGATGGTTGCACGCCTTGTCGTGGCGGTGGGGCTTAGTAACCGTGGATTGGACACCCACGGTGAAGCGAAGAGGCAACCAGGGCCGGCTTGTTTGCCGCCGGCTGGCCCTAGGAGGGGGCTCCCAGCGGGCTGGAGGAGTCCGCTGCGGACGCGCTAGGAGGTGGGACCGCAGAAGAAGAGGAGTGCCGGTATTACGGTGCGCCGTACTCCCTATCTTCTGCGGCCGTGGAGGGATCGCAGGGGGAGAGGCGTGGTGGTGTTGTGCCACTCTCCCTATCCCCCTGCGAGCTGGCGGGGCCGTTCCGTACGGTTAACGGCATTGGTGGGGCCGCAGAGGAAGAGGCAAGTTGGTATTACGGTGCGCCGCTTGCCCTATCCTCTGCGGCCGAGGTGTGGTCGGTGGCAGAACCATAGATCAGATCTGCCACCGGGTACCGGTTATGGTGGCTGGTATCCGTGGCCTCCTAGTGGCAGACTCGGGGGGAGTCTGCTACAGTACTGGTGGAGGCCGAGGAGGGAGGCGTACCCTACCATCTGGTGCGCCTGGGGCCTTCGGGCCTAGGATGGAGCCGCTTGTTGGCTGCCGCCGGCGGGGTCGCGGATGTGTTTACCGTTCCCGTGGCCCCGTCACAGGGCGGCGTGGAGGAAGGTGGGGGGTGGTTTTTAGTGGGTATACCGTGGGTCTCATTAGCCTATACGGGAGTCCCACATCACCACTCGGGTGCCCCCTGCGCCAGGGTGGTATGCGTAATGCATTTTCCCCTCCGGAAAAAAAAAGTGGCATACCTATGCTTGCAGTTCTTTAAACAATGCCGAAATTTCCAAACGCATATCTTTAAAGACTAAGGAGTTCTGTTGAGTGCTTTTGGATCCAGGGTATACCTTGGTACAATATCTTATTTTTTGTTAGCATATGCTTGTGTTACTTCAGTAAAAGTCAAAATCACTATATGTGTCGATATAAATTTGGAGGAGTTCCCTCGATTCCTCATGGATCGCATCATCAGGATTCCACTTTAGTGATTAGAGGACCAATTTCGAATTAAACAACAACAAAAGAATTTTGCAAAGAGGTCCATAAACGGCAGAGTAATGTTCAAAGATCTCCGTGTTAGTGTAAAATACTATGAGAAGTACCTTTTATATCATCATAATGTGATGATATATGGTGTGATAGTGGTGGTGATGATGATGATTACTCTAATTGACAGGGTGGCATATGCTTGCAGTTCTTTAAACAACGCCGAAATACCCAAACATGTATCTATAAAGTATAAGGAGTCAGGAGTTCTGTTCTGTACTTTTGGATCCAGGGTATACCTTGGAGCAAAATCTTACTTTTTTGTAGCATATGCTTGGACTACTTCAGAAAAAGTCGAATTTTTTTCTGTATAAATTTCGAGGAGTTCCCTCGATTCCTCATGGCTCCCATCGTCAGGTCACCACTTTTTTAAAAACAGGATCAACTTGGGATTATACCCTTTACATCAAAAAAATAATTATATATACAGCCGAACGTATAACAGCCAGGAGGCTGTTGGATGAAAAAAGGATTTTTGGAAGTCGGTTAAAAACGTCATTCAATCAATCGCCAGTTTTTCGCGATTCAAATTTGACGTTTCTAACAAATAGTTATAGATAGATAAATAGGTTATTGAAACGGATCGTAGATCCCAACTGTTGTTTATCCCAATCGATTTCAGGAAAATAAGCAGAAACAAAGAATTTATTGCTTTATTACAAAACGAATTGTGAATAATAAATTTACCTAAAACTATTGTGCCTAAAGTTAGTTAGTTTAGCCTAAAACTTTTCAAAGCGTCTTATAAAACTCTAAAAAGAATTTATTTATTGATTGTATTGTTCTTAAATATATAAGTTTTTTTTATGAAACGAACCAGGAAACGAGCAGACGGATCGCCTGATGATAAACGATTACCGCCGCTAATGGACACTCGCAACACCAGAGGAACTCCTTTGGTGTTGCGACTTGCGTTCCTGGTCCTTAAAATACCTAATCCCCCCATGGGCCTCCGGTAACCTCACTCACTCGGCTAAACACATTACACAACGTATTTGTTATTTCACGCCGGTTTTCTGTGAGGTCGTGGTATTTACCCGGTCGAGGTATTTACCCGTGGTATTTACTTCGTGCCGAAGCGTGGCGCTCCCACACTTAAAATATAATATATAATAAGATAAATAAAATATAAAAACCTTTATCTTTCCAGATATAGTCACTACTATAATATTAAGTACAATATTTACTATTTAATACCTATGATGTATCATTTATTGTAATTTGTTTTACATTAATTAAAAATTGTACTAGAAAATTAGTATTTTGGACTTCAACTTGTATCTACTTTAGTGAACGCTCCAAAATAATTGTAATATAAGTGTCGGATAGCTTAGTGGGAATTTTTGTCGCTCCTTAATTATTATCGAGGGACAAAACAAACGTGTCAGATGGCATGGCATTTAAGCTATCTGACACGTCTTAACAGTTGAATGTGAAACAGGCTAGTGATGGGACTCAAATCGAAAATGAATATTCGAATCAATTCGAATGGCCCGGTGAAAATTCAAATCATGACTCCTATAAACCCTTGATTCGAATTGATGGATACATTCGAATCAATACGAATTTATACGTTGATTCGAATCAATAAAATCGTTTGTTAGATAAAAATATACTTAGATACGTTATCGAACACTTTATAGACCAATTTATAACCAAAACACTAATTGCAATGCCCCGCGGTTTCATCCTCGTAAATCCTATTCCGATGGGAATACCGCAAAGTAATCCTGTGTTAATTTGTTGAATTGTTTACACCAAAATACAGTCCCACTTCACTATCAAAAATGTAATATTAAAAATATTTGTAAACACTTTTTAAATTACTTCTGAAAAACTAACTAACAAAGCTCTATTAAACCACTTTCTAAAAAAACTAGGTACGGACTTTGAAAAATTATAATATACCTAACATCAGTTTTTAGTTTTTACTACTGTTACTTTTGAAGAATAATTATTACTTAATATATTTGGAAATTTAAAAAAAAACGTGACGAATTGTAACCGTCTCATCTATAAGGTAAGCTTACCGCGCAAGATTCGAATCATCAATCTGATTTGAATTGTAAAGATGATTCGAATCAACTCGACAATTCGAATCAACATTGAATCTCATTCGAATCCAAGTTTTCACCGTCATCATTCGAATCATTCGAATCAAATGTGATTCGAGTCCCATCACTAAACAGGCCCTTAATAACGTAGTAACTATATATTACTACTCTGTGCCTTAGTACAGTACGTCACTAATATGTAAACAAATATTATACAAAACAACATACGCGGCAGGTGTCTATGTTACTGTCTTTATCAATCTATCAAACATTTATATTCAAGTAGACCATAATACATACCTAGGTATAAATATCTTACTCTATACAAACTCTAAGCTCTACAAACTTAAATCTAAATTAATTGTATATAACCAATAGCAATGCAATATGATGTATCCGTGCAATGGTGATCATAACATTATTTACTTATCACATTCACTTTCATTGTTCGTGCAATTTTATAAATATTCTATACAATTTTAAGAACATTACACGCATATCTAGGGCAGCGAAGTTTGTGTATCAACCTTGAAATAAATCACCGGTACCATATGAACTCTGTTTCTAGTCTCGTTCAAACTCATACTCGATCCGACGTCCATTATCTCTTTGGAATTTATCACGATAATTTCCATTTCTTCTTCGGAAAAGTCGGACCCTATATCCTCGCCTTCCTCTTCCATTGTCGCTCCAATATACTTCCCATGGGCGAAAACAACAAAACAGAAAACAAGAAGCGCCAACTTGGAGTAATATTCCATTTTAAATGCTTAATTTACCAATAAACGTATTGAACTAAACCACAGACTACTCAGAAGAACTAACGTTGAACTAAACGCCGAACAGCGTTCTCCTGTGAGCCTGTGACCCGCCTGATATCAACTCGACTTTCCTAGATATGCCAGCGCATATTGCCATATTATTTCTTCAACGAAATGATAAAACAATAAATTCAATTAAATTAAAAAATGTTTAAATAATTTGAATTAAGGGTCGTCTTCGGCAACCGAGGGTCGGGAATTTAAGAGAATTATACAGAAAAAGATACTCCACTACCTTGAAAAAAATCACACGGCTAGCCAATGAACGTTACTAGCCGCTGAAACATTCGAATTTAAAATAATTCTTATGGATAAGTGTAAAACGTGTAAATCGCACTCCCGTATTGTAACAACTGAGTCGTAATTATCAAGAATTATTAAATTAATTTTTTAAATAATAAAGTTAAAACTAAAAACAAGTAGATGAATTCTTCATTTCTTAGTAAATATATTCTTATTTTGTGTTGAAAAATCACAAACTTGCCCATTTTTTTTCGCTCAAATTCTTCATACAAATTACTATGAAGCGGCGATGGCGGTCAGTACGCCACGCACCTCCGAAGAGAGCACGTCGTTTTACGCCACATCCACAAATCGCGATCGCGATCGAACCACAGTGTGGGAATGTTGGCAAGCCCCAAAGGGAGATCTCCGACCGAGCGAGGTGGTATGCCCGGTCAGGCCGAAGCCCACTTGTAGGTATGCATTTCAGACGTCGTATATATAGTTCCGAACTTCAGAAACTTCGATAGCGCGATTCAGGACTGTGCGCTGATTGGTCCGCCACATCACTTCCCAGTCCCAGTGAGTCGGAACTGCGTTGCTGCTGCACGGGCTCCAGTGAGTCGGAGTGCTGCCGTGCGGGTCCGATGCTATGTGCTGACCAGGAGAGATGTACTCTGCTCGCTAACCGGTCTTGTAGAAATTTTTTGGAAAGACTTGGTGTGGAGTCCCCCCTCCCATTTTATCCCGGTTCCTGGTATGTTGGGGTCTCGTTCTTCCGATTCCAATGAGCCCTTACTCGGGGGTCTAGGGGTCAGGATGGCCGAGAAATGCCTCGAGGGGATTTTTTCCTTATGGGCTCTAAGGAAAAAATCTTCCCCTCGTGGGAAGACGTTTGGTGGGGTCGAAAAATTTTTATATGGAGGGGTCACTCGGAGTCCTTGGCTTATATCCCGGTTCCCGGCTCTTAATACGTATGCAAAGTTTCAAATTAATTAGACGTCTGGAAATAGTTAAAAATCGTGTTTAAAGGTTCCGTTACAAACATACATACATACATACATATATACATACATACATAGGTACATATTATATACATACATACAGCCTACAGCCTAAGCTTATAAAAGCGTATTAAAAAGAAAATAAAACGAATGATAAAAATTACTTAGTGTTTTTCATTAAAATCAATCGACAACAAACAACGCACTGGACAGCACTAACCGCGGCGCACGCGCCCCTCCCCTCAGTGCGGCTACCAGGCCTCAAATCAAGGCCTGGTATTCGCACTGAGCTTATTAAATTTTAATTCAGTGCGAACTACGTTTTAAAAACCTGGTGCATTTTTTAATCGTTAACCGTCATAAGCTTTAAATATGGGTGTTACATATATAACTATCTTACGCGTACGCGTAGTAGTTCAAGAGTTACAACTTACAGCGCCCGCACTGAGCGAAAGGGCATGATTTTAGAGCCCGCACAGACGGAAAGCAATCAACCAGGCAAATAATGCCTTGCTTCGCAGCGAACGTGTTTGTAGAACATACTTATAAAAATACAAATCTTTCCACTTTATTATATTAGTATAGATGTTTTGAAAAGTGAAACCTAACTGATTTTCACCGTACTTTCACTGGCACTGTAAGAAGTAACTACGTCTACTTTAATCTTAGGCTTCCGTTTAAAAAGTAGGGTTTTTTTTAAATAAAACTAGGGGGCAAACGAGCAAACGGATCGCCTGGTGGAAATTTAAAGCGATTACGTCGCCCAGGGACCCGTAAGTCGCAACATCAGAGGAGTTGCAAATGATTGCCGGCCTTTTGGGAGGGAATACGCTCTCTTCTTGAAGGTTTGCAGGTCGTAATGGTCTGAAAATACTGCTGGCGACAGTTCATTCCAGAGTTTTACAGTGCGCGGCAGAAAGCTTCGGATAAAGCGCACGGTGGAACACTGCCACTCATCGAGGTGATGAGGATGATAAATATTTTGTCGCATGGAACGGTGGCGGAAAGTTGCAGCAGGTATAAGTCCGAACAATTCCTCGGAGCACTCCTCGTAATATAACCGATATAGGATGCAGAGCGATGCTACATAGCTCTAAGAAGTCAAGCCTGTTTAAAGTACTATGGTAGTCGACAATTCGAGCGGCCCTTCGTTCGATATGATCCAGAGGGAGAAGCTGGTAATTTGGCGCCCCTACCGTTCCGTTTACTTTTCCTAGTTCTACGCAATCGAGGTTGCGGGCACCAGCTACTGACGAATAATAATAATACTTTATTTCAGACCATGGATCCATAATTGTGTTAGTGCTGTACAAAGATTCTTATAAATATGTTAATAAGGAAAGTACATAATATGAAATGCCTTATTATAATAAAAGCCTATATAATAATATGAAGATTAGTCCAGTGTCTCCATATACGACTTTCTAGTTTGATTGCAATTTCCTTCAGGTATCTGTTGGAACTGTCCCGCACTCTTCGCATCATAGACGCGGATCGCTTACGCAGTATAGCTGCGAAACTGTCGATGCTAGCGGATGTGAACATCGCGGATGCGAACATCTCGGACGCGCTACAGTACCTACGCAGTCGCATCAGAAACCTGAAGGCATTGTTATACTGCACTCTAAGCGCATTGACAGCTCGCTGCGTATGACTGGTCCACAGGCTGCATATGTAGAATGTTTGCGCGTAAGCTCGAAACAGTGTACACTTAACACCGACAGAACATTTAGCAAATCTGCGGCATATTACATCGAACCTGTAGCATATTACAGCGAACCGCCATCCCTCGGCGCTCACGTTCGATTACGGGATCGTCACTGAGGTTTTCGTCTACAATATTCCCTAGATATTTAAATTGTGTAGACCTCTTTAGCTGTATACCATTTAATGACACTGGTGGTATACTATCAGAAGTGAAAGATCCAGCTTTGAAAACGATAAATTCACTTTTACAGACATTGTACATGAGTCCGTGCTCACCCACATATCTTTCACAGACTTGTAACAGTTTGCGTAGGGCACTGATCGATGGGCTTAGTAACACCATATCGTCGACTAATATTATTATTAATCATCTGTCCGTGAATTGAGCACCCTACGTTGGTGTCACTGAGCCCACGAATCAACCCGTCAATGTATAGGTTGAAAAGCGTTGGCGATGTCAGGCCGACCTGCCTCACACCACAGTTCAAACCGTAAGCCTGTGACAGGGAGCCAGACCACCTGACGTAGTTAGCCTGATGCTGATACCAATATTTAAATGTATTCATAACAGCATCCGGCATACCCGTGACTTTCAACTTGACCCACAACTAATTATAGTCTATGAGGTCGAAGGTAGTGCCTTCTAAAGAGGTAGAGAGGACTAAAAAAAAATATAGCCAATGTGAATAAGATCAGAGAAGAAGCATCTGCTGTTGAATACCTACCTAGAATAGAACACTGTTTATTTACACAGTTATAATAAAAAATAAAAAACAATAATCTCTAAACTAAAGAAACTCTATACCTACATAAAGGCGATTTTACCTACTGCTTACAGGAGCTTCTTTCAGGAAACGTTTAATTCGTCTATGCTACTACCTACCGAAATAAAAACAAAACATAAAAATTAAAACCAATATGTGTTATGTTTGTAACTATTTGACAATTTGTTATAATATTAGGTAATTTTAACAACAGTTGGGTCATAAGTCATAACTGACGGCTAAGTGGGACGGATTATGAGAATAAAGGAGAAAAGCAGTGGGAGTTCAGGCGCAGGATCGACTTTTTACATGCCCATCCGACGCATGGATCATCTTTCTTGTCGGACAATCAGGTGATCAGCCTGCGTGTCCTAACCAAACTAGATACAACATTTTTTGTTGTTCCAATGCGGGAATCGAACCCACGACCTCCGAGTCGAGAGCCAATGCTCTAACTACTAGACCACGGAGGCTGTTAGTATCTTCGACGCCTGTGTCTCCCTTAACCAACACCAACTGTTAATATACTCCCGTTTTGGCTAAATGCTCTAAGACTCCCGTGGGTATTATTGCCTTAACGGTGTGTAATTATAGGTTAGTAATTGTAAATTATAATTAACAATGTTATTTCCAGGAAAAAAATAAACATACTTGTTTTGCAATATTAAATAATCTTTATTAACTTCGTTTTGCGTAAAATACCTACTACCTATTAATTAATCCACGACAGTTACTTATCCCAATCAATTTCAGGACAGAATTTATTGCTTTTGTTACAAAATGAAATGTGACTATATTCATTAAATAATAATATATGAAACTATAGTAAAGTTAGTTTGGCCTAAAACTTTTAAAAGCGTCTCTTAAAACTCTAAAATGAATTTCGCTTATATTTTAAATAACAAAAAGTTATTAAAAATATAAGTATAAAACCTTTCCTTCAAACCTTTCCTTCAATATAATAACTATTATATTAAGTATTTTATGAGATGTACATAATTTATTGTAATTTGTCTTACATTAATAAAAATTGTACTAGAAAAGTACCTAGTATTTTGGAGCTTTAATTTGTATCTACTTTAGTGAACGCTCCAAAATAATTCTAATAAGTGTCGGACAGCTTAGTGGGAGTTTTTGTCTCTCCCTAATTATCGAGAGACAAAACAAACGTGTCAGATGGCTTAATGGCATTTCAGCTATCTGACACGTCTTATCAGTAGAATGTGAAACGGGCCCTTAATTACCTAGTAACTATAATAGTAATATGTGCCTTAGTATAGTCTGTACGTCACTAATATGTAAACAAATGGTAAACACACACACGCGCCAGGTGTCTATGTTACTGTCCGTATTAATCTATCAAACATATTTTGTATTCAATAGAATGTAGTATATGACAATAATTGATGCGTCTTAGAATGCAATGGCGTTAATGGTTATGTACTATGTAGTAAACGATATAACAAATATAACCACGTCATATAAAAAGTCACAAAGTTTAATTACATCAACGAATTACTATTTGAGTGCCTTTAAGTTAGAAAGCTGCATCTTTTCAGATAAAATGTTACCAACCTAAAGACATAATAAATATATAGATATAAAATTCATACTCTAAACAATATAACAAATATAACCACGTAGGTACCTTTATAGAGTCACAAAGTTTAATTACATCAACGAATTACTATTTGAGTGCCTTTAAGTTAGAAAGCTGTATCTTTTCAGATAAAATGTTGCCAACCTAAAGACATAATAAATACATAGGTATAAAATTCATACTCTAAACAATATAACAAATATAACCACGTACCTATATAAAGTCACAAAGTTTAATTACATCAACGAATTACTATTTGAGTGCCTTTAAGTTAGAAAGCTGTATCTTTTCAGATAAAATGTTACCAACCTAAAGACATAATAAATACATAGGCATAAAATTCATACTCTAAACAATATAACAAATATAATCACGTACCTATATAAAGTCACAAAGTTTAATTACATCAACGAAATCCTATTTGAGTGCCTTTAAGTTAGAAAGCTGTATCTTTTCAGATAAAATGTTGCCAACCTAAAGACATAATAAATACATAGGTATACAATTCATACTCTATACAAACTCTTAGCTCTACACTTTTTAAATAAAATAATTGTATATGTCACCGTAAAATTGTAAAAACCGTTAGATTGTAAAATAACTAAAGAGATTGTAAAAATATGTCGAATGATTTAAAACTATCTATATATTTATAATCTAACGAAAAATAATGTGTGAAATTATAGGCAGCATATTCGCGTCGGAAGTCTATCTATATTTTACAATTTCACTAGTTTTATTACAATCTAACGGTTTTTACAATTTTACGGTGACATATATAACCAATAACAATGCAATATGATGTATCTGTCACCGTAAAATTGTAAAAACCCTTATATTGTAATATTACTAGATATATTATAATATGTCGACAGATTGTCAAATAAAAATTTCTCCTTACAATTGTACGCATTGTTTTTCGTTATAATTATTATTATGAAAAAGCGAACAAATATGGCGGCGGCGTATAATATATATAATAACGTATAATAAATACGTTATTTTTCGTTATATTGTAATATTATATACATATAATATTACAATATAACAAAAAATAACGTGTAAAATTGTAAGAAGACATTTTTATTTGACAATCTGTCGACATTTTATAATATCTCTAGTAGTAATATTACAATCTAACGGAATTTACAATTTAACGGTGATATATCCATGCAATAACCTCAGACGTATCGACGCCTTCAAGATGTGGTGTTGGATAAAAATCCGAACCAACGTATCCATACTGGCTAAACTTGACATTAAAACTAGGCTCTCTACCACCAGCCTCAAACCTATCCTAGAATACTTCGGACTCATAGACAGAAAAGAAGGAGACAGTCTTGAAAATCTAATGGTGACTGGGGAAAAATAGAGGGAAAAAGACCGCGAGGCCCAGCCGCAGCCCGATGCGTTGGTCGGAACTCGGACCAAATCCGCACCACACTTGAGTCCACCGTCTATGATGCTCTTCGAGTGGCCGAAAGCAGAAGAAACTGGCGCACCATCGTAAGAAAGAAGTTCACGGAAGGGCGAGGTCACGATCCTCAGACATGAGGAGCACGACTGAAGGAGGATCCATGCAATGGTGATCATAACATTATTTACTTATCACATTCATTTTCATTGTTCGTGCATTTTATTAAAATTCTATACAATTTTAAGAACATTACACGACTCTCTTAGGCGGCGAAGTTTGTTTATCAACCTTTAAATATTTCAACGGTACGATATGAAGTCTGTTTCTAGTCTCGTTCAAACTCATACTCGATCCGACGTCCCTTATCTCTTTGGAATTTACCACGATAATTTCCATTTCTTCTTCGGAGAAGTCGGACCGTATATCCTCACCTTCCTCTTCCATTGTCACTTCAACATACTTCCCATGGGCGAAAACAACAAAACAGAAAACAAGAAGCGCCAACTTCGAGTAATATTCCATTTTAAATGCGTACCAGTTACCAGTTAACGTATTGAACTAAACGCCGAACAGCGCTGTTGTTACTTCTGGTTCTGACCCGCCTGATATCAACTTGGCTTTCCCGTAGATATGCCAGCGTATATTGCGATCCAATAAAGTGATAAGACATTAAATTCAAATACATTAAAATAATAATAATAATAATATCTATGGACGCTTCACACCACGTCAATCTGATCCCGTGGTAAGTTGAAGAACTTTGTTACGGGTACCAGACAACGGAAATATATTTAATACTTTTATACTATTATTACTATACACATATTTAAGATTTTTATTATATTATACACATATTTAATACTCATCCATGACCCAGGAACACAGAAAAACTTTTTTTGTTTCTTCGGCGGGATTTGAACCCGCGACCCCCGGCTTGAGCACCAACACGCTCAACAAACTGAGCCACAGAGGTCGTCATATATTTCTTTTTCCCGCCGTTTCGGCTACTTTCCAGCAGCCGTGGTCACGGGAGGACTGAGGTGTCAGTCGTCCTATTTGTTTTAAAACAATGAACAATATTCGCATAAAAATAAGAAATCAATATTTAAATTAAATGTTTCATTCCGCAAGTAGTTAATTAATCAAATGCGGAATGGTGGAAACTATAATATTGTAAAATTAATCATTCGAGTTAAATTCGTTCCTACATAAATAAAAAATAAAATCTACCTAAAAGTTCTTATAACCAAGCCATATAATATTACTAGCTGTTGCCCGCGGCTCCGCCCACGTAAATACTACTCCCACGAGAACAGTGTACTTTTTCAGGATTAAAAGTATACTATGTTTTAATCCAGAGCTTTCTAAAGCTCTGGATTAAAACATTTGGTATGGTAGTACTCTAGTACTACCATACCAAATTTCATCAAAATCCGGTCAGTAGTTTTTGCGTGAAAGAGCAACAAACATTCATCCATCCTCATAAACTTTTACATTTATAATATTACTAGCTGTTTTCCGCGGCTCCGCCCGCGTAAATATACTATCGAGTATCCCGCGGGAACACTGTACTTTTCCGGGATAAAAAGTATCCTATGTTTTAAAAGAGCTTTAAAGTACTACCATACCAAATTTCATCGAAATCCGTTCAGTAGTTTTTGCGTGAAAGAGTAACAAACTCCATCCATACATCCTTACAAACTTTCACATTTATAATATTAGTAGGATAATATTAGTAAAGCTAGTAGGATTAGAAGAGTTTGTACATTTTATTCAAGTTTTGGTATGCCGTAGTCGTTTTAGATTCGTCAATTTGTATTAAAAAATAAAACTCAATTAATTTACTCAGTAAAGAAAACTACATATTAAACATAATACACAAAAAATGTTGTAAAAAGTTTAGACTGTAGAGTTTGTAGAGTTAGAATTTCTATAAATTATGACATTATGAGATCCGATATTTTTTTGCAGTGCGAGTCATATTATGGTCTACTTAGGTTAGCAACATTTAATTTTTTTCTAAAAAGATACAGCTTTCTGACTCACAGGTACATTAAGGGGCCATCCACATATTACGTCACGCAAAATTTGGACTTTTTTAAACCCCCAACCCCCCATTTCACGCTTTTTAGTATCCCTGTACCTGTATTTAACATGTACTGTCACATTTAGTATGAACCCCCCTTTCTTGTCTCTTTTTTCGTGCACAAATAATAAAAAATTAATGCAAAAAAAAGTCTCGAAAATGAAATAGAAATAATATTTTAAGTAGTGCACAGTATAGGTACTTAACAGTTAACACTTTAACCTCTGAATACATAAAAATACTAAACGCTCTATAAACTATACTTATGCGATCATGGATCTCTATTCTAAAAGCGTTTACAATCTTAATTAATTTGTGTGAAACTAAACTAAAACGGATTTACAAAATGGAAAATGTGTAAATCCGTCACTGATTTAGGTACATAGTTTTAATAAGTTTGTGTCATTCTGACTATGAAAATTTAGAAGCGGTGTCGTTTTTATTTATTTTTATTATATTTATATATATTATATTTGTTTTTATTTAAAAAATTCTGTGAAACTTCTAATTGCATGAGATAACCCGCCTACTAACATGTTATCGGCAAAATATAACACATGGGTCAATCTAAACTTATAAACAATACGGCTGCTAAGACGCGCCGCGCTTTTGGGTCCTATTCTAACACTGACGAAAATAATTGAATGCGACACGTCTTTCGCGTCGGTAAAAATAAAACTATGTATAACATTTTAGTGATGCTACATTCTAGCAATACACTTTAATTAACTAAGAGTACACGCTAATTGCTTCATAATATCTCAAGGACAATGATTCGGTTGACTCAAGTATACAACTTAAATTATGTAACACGAAATGAAAAAAAAAAGGAAAATAGTTGACCTAAAGTCCATCCGTGCAATTTCCCGCTAAGCGCTTAAATTTTATCTAATGCGTCATCTTTAAGCTTATCGAGCTCAGAAATAAAAATACATCTAAAAAATTTTCACTGAAAATTTTCTTTCATCAGACTTTTCAAAAGTCTGATGAAAGTCTAATGAAAGTTTAATAAAACACTATTTTTTGAAATTTAAAACTGTCATAACTTAGGAATTAATCAACCGATTTTCACGCGATTGGCAGCAATCGATGCAATTTTTTTATGTCATTTAAAAGAATCGACAACAAAAAATTTTTAGATGAAAAACGATATCTCTCGAACAAATCAACTGATTTTGAGCGGATTAGCGGCGATCGACGTGGTTTTTCAAGGTTAAGAGCTGATTAGTTTTTGGAATTGATCGATAAAGCCGAATAAAAGTTATTCCAAAAAAAAAAAAAATTTTTTTTTCACAGTTTTTTTTTTAATCTATCTATCTGAATCGGTCCAAATTGTATTCAAAATCTATGTTTGGTCAAGCCCTTTCGAACGCAATAAAATCGGTCAAATCGTTCAAAAGTTATGAGAGGTTTACATACTTGCACACACACATACATACATACAGATATAGTGACACCCTCGGGGGGGGGGGGAAGCCAGGGAAGCTTCCTGTGACCTCTGAGGTTAGATCTGAAGAGAATTCGATTTTTGCAAAACGGGGTAAAACCAATAACTTCCCAATTTTTGAAAATCTTAGATTTTCTTAGCGGGAAGTTAAATAAAAACGGGCCGCGTTTTTTTTTCACTTTCATTTGTGGACGACTAGTTTACATATTTTGTTTATTTTATAACTAGCATTAATTGCGCACGACCTCGCCCGCATGAAATTTAGTTTTAAACTTACATTTAAAATTTATTTTACCCCCTTGGGTACCCCGAAATTTTGAAAAATCCTTCCATGGATACATCATTTGAGAAATTTGAAATTTTGCACACATATGTGTGCAAAATTTCAAATTTCTAGCCAGGTTTGGCATGTGCTGTGTGATGCATCAGTCAATCAGTTTTGCCATTTTTATATTAGGTCCTTACACATGAAATTGGCATTTTGTCGTACTGGCTACTTTGATCTCAAATATGTCTTCTTTGGTTAAAGGAATTCCAACTGCAAATTTATACCGCTATTTACTCATGCTTTGTTTTCGAAAACCGTAATTGGTCTTTCCTCTTTTGGTTTTTTCTTTGCCTCACTCTGTTTACAAAATGGAAAATTTGAAATATCGTATTATTTTCGAGTACGAGTTCCATCGTGGCACCAGTGCTGCAGAAATGGATCTAAGGATTAATGATGTCAGATGTGTATGGCGGCGGTGTTGCAAAAGAAAACACGGTGCATTTTTGGTTCCAACGTTTTCGTTCTGGAAATTTCGACCTGCAGAACAAGCCCCGTGTTCTGCAGGTCGAAATTTCCAGAACGAAAACGTTGGAACCAAAAATGCACCGTGTTTTCTTTTGCGACACCGCCGCCATACACATCTGACTTCTGGAATTTTTTTATGTCCTTTGAAAGAATCGACAACAAAAAATTTTTAGATGAAAACCGATATCTCTCGAACAAATCAACTGATTTTGACCGGATTAGCAAGTTGAAGGCTATTGTGGAAGCGGATCCATCGCAAACCACGCCACGCCCAAACTAGCTGCAGGCTGTTTTAATCCTGTAAAACTGTTTTAATCCACTTGAAGCAAATTGGGAAGGTGAAAAAGCTTGAAAGGTGATGATGGGTAGGTTATTGAATCAATTGAGTGCAGCAAACCGACAAACGCGCGTCGACTGCTGCGTTACATTACTTAACCGGGACAATAATGAAGGGATTTTAAATCAAATTATTACCTGTGATGAAAAGTGGATCCTGTACGATAATCGGAAACGCTCATCACAATGGATGAACCCTGGCAAAGCAGCCAAAGCCTGCCCCAAGCGAAAATTGACTCAAAAAAGTTACTTGTGAGCGTTTGGTGGACGTTGTTCGCTACAGCTTTTTTAAATCTGGCTAGACGATTACGGCAATTGTCTATTGCCAGCAACTGCAAATCATGATGGAAAAGACAACTACTACTACTAGACAACCGAGGTTGGTCATTCGTGCTTCTCCTGCTTCAGGACAACGCTAGACCACACACTGCACAACAGACGGCTACCAAATTAGAGGAGCTTCAATTGGATTCTCTAAGACATCCACCGTACACCCCGGACCTTGCTCCAACACTGATTACCATTTTATTCCAAATTTGGATAACTTCTTGCAAAGGAAAAAAATCAACTTCGATGGGGCAGTCCAAAGTGCCATCGAAGATAATTGATTCCTGTCCGAGTAGTTTTTTTAGTAAAGGAATGAATTAACTACCTATGAGATGGCAAAAGTGCATCTAAGATAGCATACTTTGATTAAATAAATATATTAGGTATGTTTAAAAAAAAGATTTTGTGTTCCTCCTTTATAAAACGCCAATTTCATATATAATGACCTAATATATAGATATTAAGAAATTGCACGTGGACATCATAACCGTCAACCGACACTTTGTAAGGTTTCAAATGAATTCACTCTAATTTAATATACCTGTTCTACATTGTACCTACCTACCATGAAATGGGTCTAATAAAAATATGTAAAACCATCAAATAATTTAAAAAAAGTAAGATGTTTTAACGTTTAAGATGTTGTGTACCTAAACTAAACTGCAAGTATAATTTTACCGGAAAAACCTAGATCATCAGTGAGGACACAATATTTTGGACACGTCTATGATCACAAAATTACACTGAAAATTACAAAAAAAGTACACTGCGAAAAAAAAGGAAAGTAAAAGTAAAGAAAGTAGGTATAATACCTATTTATATGGAAAACCTAACATAATATTAGTATGTTATTTGCTTGTTATTTGTCATCAATTTTGCAACATCAGAAATTATACTAATTTTACTTTAATTTAAATTACAGAATGATCCAATTTTCAATCTTTCAGGTTTTAACAGATTTAGCCTGTTAAATAGGAAAAGAGTTTGAAGTGTAGGTAAATTATAGGTATCACTTATATGGTACACCTAACATTATATTATGTTATTTAAGACATTGCACATTATAATTATGCACGTGCATGCCTCCTGCATGTCGTTTATAAACAGTGTACAATATGCAAATGCAACTAACTATGCAATTACTGGATGCCAGGTTAAAAATGGTCAAGAAATAATAAATAAAGGGTCTGATTCATGCAAATACTCGGCATATTAAAACCATATAAGTGATATAGTTGTGCGTGATGCGACATTTTTCGTAGACTCTCAGAATAGCCGCCGCTTGTGGATGAATATGGCTTGATATATAAAGTGTACAGGCGCGCACAACTTCAGTTGGATCTCGACTTCTGGATCACGGGGACGTCGCAAAGAAAACTAATCATCATGATCTGGAAGGCAATTTTGGTTGCCGTTTTGGCTGTCGGTATGTAAACTAAGTATTTATTGTAATAATTATTTCGACCCTAATTACTTACAATACCCTAATTAGGTAGTTACAAAAATTAAATTTATTGAAAATCATAAAATTATAATAATTGTCAAAGCTAACTATTGACTAGTAACAGCTGATTAAATTGAATTGAGCATTATATTAGCTTAGGGTATATTCACAACGAAACTAAACGATATGCGATATGGCGCTATATTTTTAAGATAGCTATTCAAATTTGAACTTCATTCACTATATAAGAAGATACACGTTTCATTGTAAGAGTTCGAATGTCAGGCTGTACAGCGCATGTGCAGTGTATGACTGATGATATATGAAACGTGTATCTTATTGTATAATGAATAAAGTTGAATTTTGAATTGCTATACCAAAAATGCAGCGCCGCGTACTGTCATCATCAGTAGCGTCGCGGTGCAAACTGACCCTTAAGCTGCTGGTAATCCAGAATTTTTAGAATATAATAAACTAATTACAAGTTTGTTAACTATTATGGCCGCTTATCAGAAGTAAGTAGACAAGGGTACCCCAATCAATAGTATTATTACCTATTGGCAGTGGTCACAAGGAAAAACTTTTATTGTAATTAGTACATAAATATAGCACAGCAAAAAAATATTATTTGACCACTTTAAACTACTCGCATTTAAACTTAAACCACAGTTGAATAAATAGTTACTACGTAACTCAAACTGAAGCTCAATTTTTTTTTCCATATACTTAGGTTATAATATAACACAGAATTATCCTACATAATGCCTACCCGGTGGTAGGCATTATGTAGGATAATTCTGTTCGAACCGGTCGCGGTGTTCGAAAACTAGCCCGGCGCAGAAGAACCGGCGCGGGCGTAAGAAATTCGCACGGGGCCACCTTTTAGCAAAAAGATGGAAAATTGTTCTTTTAAAATAAAAAAGGTATATAACAATGTTGTGACTTAACTACATAACAAGAGCACAATAATATATGTAATTTAGAAGTAGACTTGCAGGCGGCCACCTCATATCAATGATAGCACACCAAGGTGTGCTATCATTCATAAAATCGTTAACTTTATAATAAGGCTTTATGACACAAACGTTATTTAACTACTTTTTTTAATTTATTGATTGAAAAATTTTGAACGTTTTTTGGGATCTTATTGTATAGGCGTAGGTATACATTGGCTTATAAACTAATTCTTTACTAGTCTAGTCACTGGTACATCAAGCATAATGCTTATTTCGAGTATTTCTATTGTAGTTGTCACTTTTCTTTCTGAATTGATTTATATATTTTTTTAACATATACTTACCTACCTAAAACATTTGATAGAACATAGTGAAAAGCTACAGTTAAGAATCCAGTTTCTTTACACTTTTCTGTTAATAAAGTTGTCGGCCAGCTTGTAGATTGTAAACAAAATCAACTTAAATAAATGGTAATAGTAAAGGAGTAAGGTTGAAACTTTAAGGTCAGACCACACCGCGACGCTATATTTTTAAGATAACTATTCAAAATTGAGCTTAACAAATACACTACACAAAACGATACACGTTTCATATGACATCGTGACATAACATACTCGTCGTAGGTAGGTACCGGACGGTGTAACTTGATGTTCGAACTCTTACAATGAAACGTATCTTAAAGGTGAAGGCACACTTATCCGAGCCGAAAGAATCGAACGCGCCGAAGGAAACGAATTTTAGAATTCTTTATAATATGAAATCCTATGAAACCTCGCTCATTTGCCCGCATCGAATCGGTCGAATCTGGAAGCACCCCAGAACTCCTAGACGAATTCGGACGACGTCACCGGATTCGATGCGAGCGATGCAGTCGAATCGGCCAATGCGCTTGCTTTCTAGTAAGCGCATCGTGTTATGTTCTAGTAAGGGCTAATAAAATTAAAAACGATTCTTTCGGTGCGGTCGATTCTTTCGATGCGTTCGATTCTTTCGACGCGGATAGGTATGCGAGACCTCGTGGAATTCGATTCGTTCGATTCTTTCGGCTCGGATAAGTGTGCGTTCACCTTAATACTCTGATATCCGATATCGATTCGAAAAACGCTCTTACGTCGTCGGCATACCGAAGAATCCATGATGATGATGACCCATGGTCGGGTGGGCATGCAAAAGTCGGACCTGCGCCTAATCTCTCACCAGTCCCACTGGGTTACGAGAGGTAAAAGAAGAGAGAGTGCTCTTGTGTACTGCGCCCACACTTGAGCACTACAAAAAATAGGTATCCTACTACTGGTCAAGTTTGTGAGGATGGATGGATGTTTGTTACTCTTTCAAGCAATAAACTTTTGAACGGATTCTAATGAAATTTGGAATGGTAGTTAGATTAAGCTCTGGATTAACACCATAGGCTTTTAACCCGAAAAAGTAGTGTTCTAGTGGGATACTAAATACGCGGCGTGATTTGCGCGGACGGAGCCACAGGCAAAAGCTAGTAGTAGGCTATATTTCATTTACCTAAATCCTTTCAACGGTTTTTGCGCGAAAGACAGTCTGACAAACACACATACATAAAAACTTTCGCATTTATAGTTGCGAATAAAACTACGTGCCATGACATAAGACTACGTTGATGGACTGATGCACGTCATTTTACAATGATGATGATGATGATGTATTGTCTGACGAGTGACGGCCCCTCTTCCTGCGCCGAGCGATTACCAATTTTCCTCGTCAGCGCGGTCACCTACATACAGACACGCTATTCTGTTAGATCTTTCACATTGCCTCTAAGTAATATTGTTAATGTTAGTGGTACAATACAATGCTGCAAAGGTCTAATATCCAAAGAAAATATATATATATTTTTATATATCCATAGCCATAATAATATCTACATTATCGTGTTATCATAAAAAAGTGTTTAAGTTAACCACAAGCATATTATATTAAATATATTATTACTTTTAAAACGGAAAACCTTTGGTTAAGTTGGTTAACATAGACGTATATTATAGACGAGGCATGTTGAGGCAAAAAGTGTCTCCAGTACCTAAAATGGCCCCAATTTTTAAATTTTTGGGGCCATTTTGAAATTCGAAGTATAGTGAAAACAAGATGGCTGACATTTGAGTTATGGTGAAAACCAAGATGGCGTAACTTTTTCTTGTATGAATTTTTTTTCTGCTAAATGTACGTAATAGCCTATCTTGAGTTGAAATCTTTGTTGGTTAAATAAAAATTATTATTCTCCATGCATATTAGGTACATTATTTATAAAAAAAATGTGTTGTCATGATTTTCATTCAATTCTCATTCGATAAGTTACGAATACGTTGCTGTCAAATGTTCGTGCTTACCCTACTGAATAATAATAATAATAAGTAATAACTTTTAGTACTTAACCAATGTAAAAGTTTTTTAAATTTAACAAAAACAATATTATGTAATTAGGTATTACGGAATTGTTTTGAATGTTTATAACTAGTCGTGTTATAATTAAACCGACAAGTGATAACTTTTACTTTAGTTATCAACAGTAAACATGTCTATCACAGTGAACTCGTGGCCTTTGTCATATCGGTGGCGTGATTTCGTGATGTTGGCTAATTAAATATTGCTTATGAGTTATGACTTATGACTGAATAGTGAATATGCCCCATTAGTGCGCTGCGTTCCATCCTCACATCACAATACAAGAGGGTGAAAGGCGAAAGCTCGGCGCATCATCCACCCTCCCTCTTCGTCTCCTGTCCCGCCTTCCGTTGAAACGTCTTGTTCCATGACGCAACGTACAATACGGCCGATGTATCTTGGCGAGTCTGAACTTCGCGCAGAAGGTTGCGCAATAACTGTTTCTAAGTGTTTTCGTATTTATTTTATTTGTACTAATTGGTCAACTGAATTAGGGAAATATTATTAGTACATAGGTTTAAAAAAATAATACAATAACAGTTTACTTCACGAGTTGTACATGCGCTAAAGTTCGCAGAGCCTATGTTCAGACCCGTCAAGATACAGCGGCCGTAGTTTATTTATGGGACATATCATAAAAAGTAAAAACCTCGTCCAGACTACTCGCGAAGTAGGCCTTAAATATAAAATTAAAAATTTATCAAATATTTATTTCTCAAAATAAATATTTGATAAATAACCTCTAAACTCTTTTTAGAAGTCGGATAATAAACTTAATTTTGTTTTGATGGTTAAAAATGTAGTTTAATAGTTACAATCTGTTCATACACATTCAAATCCAAACGTAAGCAAAACAAATATAACCAACATTTTTTTACAAATAATTGACATGCATTATAGGTTGTTGTTGTTTACGTTTCGATTAAATTCGATTTGAACATAGGAACATAGTAACTATTTAGTCATCTGTGCCTTTAGGTTTACAATCATAGCAAAATACCGAAAGCTTCCTAACAATCCTAACTTTCACAATAAGAGCTTTCTATCTAGATAGGTATAGGTACCTTAAAATATCGAGAACTGCACAAGTCACGAACTCGTGGGCTACAAATATACTCACCACTTTCATATTATTTACCACTAGATGTTGCTTGCGACTTCGTACGCGCAAAAGTTAATTTCGCCGAAACCGTACATTTTTACGCGATATAAAGTAGCCTATGTCCTTCCCCGTGGTCTACTCTACATCTGTGCCAAATTTTATTAAAATCGGTCCAGTAGTTTCGGAGCCTATTCAATGCAAACAAACAAACAAACTTTTCGTCTTTATTATTAGTATAGATATAGATGGCTGGGATTCTATGATCCGGAATCCGACGGGCCCGGAAAAATACAGAGCGCTGAAAATTCTGCGCCAATACAAGAGTTGAAAATCGAAGTGTAGTGTATCGAGATGTATTATGTCATTGACATTAACTTGACACTTGCGTGATCGATTTTCAGCTCTATGTATTTGTGCAGTTTTATTTTCAGTGATCTGAATTTTCTCCGGCCTTACGGATTTTGAACAATATAGTCCCAGCTTAAGAAGACTTAGGTTAAGAAGTTTTACTTCAACATGGTAATTAAGTAGGTAGTAGGTACACTACGTACCTTAAAATATTAGGTTCAGTCATTTACGAGATTTATTTCATTAAATCAAACGCGGGAGCAGATGATGACTAGAAGTTAGAACTATAAGAGATAGGACTTTATACTTAGAATAACCATGTACTATCTAGCAGATAAATATTCTTCTGAGATTATTTATCTATCGAAAATTTGACAAATCCAAATAAATTTTCCAGGCGTGCTGGGCGAGTATGAAATAACGGAGGCGCAGCGCCAGCAGCTGAAGGAGCTGTTACGTCAGACCTGCAAGAAGAACGGCAACGAGGACAAAGCCGACGCCGTGGAGGTGAGAAAAGGAGACTTTATCGTCCGGAATCCGTAAAGCCGGGGAAAATTCAGAGAACTGAAAAAACAACCCTGCAAGTTGAAAATCGAAGTTTTAGAGAGAGATATTGGTATTTTACTTAACACTCGTGTATTCGATTCTCAGCTCTATTGTACAATCGCAGAGTTAAATTTTTAGCGCTCAGATTTTTTTCCGGTCTTCCGGATTCAATATCATAATAAAAAAAAACTCTCCACACCGAACTCGGTGACGGTGGCCGGTTTCATTGAAACCAGGCCAGTTACGCAGGAGTAGTTTTTGAGTTTAAATTTGATTGCCCAAGTGTGTGCGCAGTACACAAGAGCTCTCTTCCTTTACTCTCATAAATCATAATCCAGTGAGACGGTTAACCGACACGACTGACGAGAGATCAGGCGCAGATCCGACTTTTTAACATGCCCATCCGACGCATGGATCATCTTTCTTGTCAGACAATCAGGTGATCAGCCTGCATTGTCCTAACCAAATTTGGAAAAAACATTTTTTGTTGTTCCAATGCGGAAATCGAACCCACGACCTCCGAATCGAGAGCCAATGCTACCACTAGACCACGGAGGCTGTTATCATAATAATATAGTCCCAGCCTAAGCGATTGTAAGCCCTCGTTGGATTGTAAGCCCTCAGTCGGCGAAACTGGATTTCTGTATGGTGCGATATGCAACTTTTGATCTGTAATCTACACTAATATTATAAAGAGGAAAACTTTGTTTGTATGTTTGTTTGTTTGTTTGTAATGAATAGGCTCAAAAAGTACTGGACCGATTTCAAAAATTCTTTCACCATTCGAAAGCTACATTATCCACGAGTAACATAGGCTAAATTTTATTTTGGAAAAAAATAGGGTTCCGTAAGATATTTGGGTTTTTCGGACACAAGGTGTAAAAAATCAACCAGAAAAGTTACTTATTTTGCGTACGCTGCCTAAACTATAAAAGATAGGAAACTAGGAATAGGAACTCTTACTGCGATACGATAAGGTTCAATTCAGCTAACGCAGCGCTTGATTACCTACGATTATATTTACCTAGAAGTTGCGTCTCTTTCTATCGCGTAATTCTTATTCATTCTAATGATATTAGGGTTGACTCATTTTAGAAAATAATTAACCGACTTCCAAAAAAGGAGGCGGTTATACGTATGTATATATATATTTTTTCATAATATTTAATTACAACATTTTTTTACCTACTTTTTAGTACCTACCTACTGTACTTTACTGAACAAATTGTTTTCCAAATAAACCTTAGGTAGGTGTTAATAGTACTTTAATAATTGTAATAAATTCGCACATACCTATAAGTATATACATACTTATGCGTAAACGTAACCGTTTTCGATACCTTCACGGCGATATTACTCAAAGAAGTTGAATCACGCCACCTTACTATTTCTAGGTACTTTTGTCAACAAATAACTCTTCAAATCGTATCACATCGGAATAACATAAGACGCGAACAGATAGTTCAGGCGGAGCCAACACCTAAACACTAAATATTGGTTAACAAGTAGGTAATTGCAGTAGTTCAAACTATATTATTAAATATTTCGTTATGGTATTATAGTTATAGCTGGCCGGGTGATTTTTACCTAACTTAAACACAGTATTGTAATAATATTATGTGCACAGATTCTAAGGTATTAAATCCAATCCATAAAACATTGCGACGAACAAATCTCACGCATACGTCGCTCACTGCTCGCGCGCGAGTCCCTTTTAATTGGCCCGTTTAGGGAGGCCGCCGCACGTACTTATATTTTTGATACCTACACGGGGAGTGGGACAGGCCTGGCGCGGGCGTCACCAAGGCGGGGTGCGCGTGCGGGGGGAGTTTAGATCTATGACTTCTATGAGTAAATGTTTTGTTTTGTGTTCGTTGTAACTATGATGGATAGATACTTGAATACCTATTTATTTAGTGTTTTTGTATTGTTAGTCCTGAAGAGTATATGTAATTCATACGATAAAAGTATACCCACCTACTTATTTCATTGACTTTTAGTAGGTACCTACCTATATTAATTTGTTTCTGTTTGTTTTGACAAAATTTCGCCCGTTTTGTTAGAGGCTTAAAGACATTATGTAGTATTAGTATCAGTATTGTACCCATGCGAAGCCGGGGCGGGTCGCTAGTCTCTAATAAATCTGTTCGATGAGCCAGTCCATTCGTGCCCAAAGCATGTCTCCTAGGGAAAGAAATATACCTATGGTCTCCAAAGATCAATTACGGATACTTTATGCACATGATCCACTGCTTATGTACCTAAAGACGTAAGACAGAAAAATAATTGTCATAGGTACTCAAGCTAAAAAAATCATCTCATGTAAAGGTAGGGTTGCCATCCGTCCGGGTTTCCCCGGATTTGTCCTAGTTTAAAGGGCGTCCGGGGAGCGTCCGGGCCGGATTTTATTTGCTATCCGGGTTTTTGTAGGCAGAATTAGGAAGGCCTAAGTTTTTTTTTTTTTTTCATAAGCATCAATAATAAATCTTCCTTTCTTTTTGACATTGCCGTAGTCGGGTAAAAACTGTTCTATGTCCGGGTTTCGTACTCCAAAATCCGGGGTTTTCACGCGTCTTGTCCGGGGAGTCATATGTAAGAGATGGCAACCCTATGTAAAGGTGATGTCTCCGCAAAACGCAGACTCGCCCATATAAAAAAAAATTTTTTTCGAGTACTTATGACAATTATTTTTCTACTTAAACGTCTTTACTTAAGCAGTAGGTAGATCATAATATGCCCGAAGTATCCGTAAGTAATTGATTTTACCAAACCATAGGTAGGTATATAGGTAATTCCAACGAATCTAAAATAAAACTTTTCGTTCGCGTAAAAACGAAGGATCTAAATAAAATATTTTAACCATGTCCTTTTGTTATTTAATTGGCAGGCCACAGTGAAGAACTTCGCTGAGTGCGTCAAGACTCTGTTCGACCCCGAAACCCTGAAGCAGGAGATCGAAGCTGCCAAGCCCAACGGGGAACTCGACGAGGTCTTCAAGAAGTAAGTTTTTGACGTATTACTTAGGCCTTTTTATCCGTTAATGGATGATTTATACAGTATTCTCTGAGCGAAGTAACCACTCTTGAAATACTGTAGTGTCTGGGACAGTTTGATTTTTAAATGTCGCATGGTTGCCCAAGCACATACAGCATTCTCACAACATAGTAAGCCTAGTTCAGAGTAATGAATGGTCAATACGTCTGGGGCCAACTATGTGCGGGTTTCCTCGCGATGTTTTCCTTCACCGTTAGAGCGTCCGTATAATGTACTTGAGATCTGAAAAAGTCTCATTGGTACACGCCACAACCTGGGATTCGAACCTGCACTCTCTCGAGTGCAAACCAAACGGTCTACCCACTAGCCACGGAGCTCTTATTATTTTAGTAAAGAGTTAAGAGTGATAAGTGATAGCGTCTTATTAATCGATGAACGCCGGCTGCAAGTACGACAAATTGTCACGTTCCACCTGAGCCGAGCGTGCAAGCGAGAGCGGAACAAGCGATAGAGAGGCACTATAGGCCTATACGTTCGGCTTGAGATGACGTTATCACGTAAAATTATCGTCCGTAAACAGACAACCTTTTACCTTTTTCTTCCATCATTGCAGATACTGCGCCAAGTCACCCCAGCTGAAGTCCTGCATCCACACCCTGACCACCGGCATCACCCCCTGCCTGGACGCCAACGTCCGCCAGCACATCTCCTACGTCGACAACTCCACGGACTCCCTCATCGACTTCCTGTGCTACAGAGATGGAGACAGGATCGCTAGTGAGTAAACCTATAAGCCACAGCCGCCTCAGGCTGGGATTATATTGTGGCGGATCAATCAGCGCACAGTCCTGAATCGCGCTATCGAAGTTTCTGAGCTCGGAAAGTATATATACGACAGCTGAAATGATTACAAGTGGGCTTCGGCCTGACTGAGCATACCACCTCGCTCGGTCGGAGATCTCCCTTTGGGGCCTGCCACCACTATCCCACAATATGATCCGGAATCCGGCGGGCCCGAGAAAATTCAGAGCACTGAAACTCGACTCGACTCGACACTTGTATGATCGAATTTCAGCTCTATTGTATTAGCGCAGAGTTCTATTTTCAATGCTCTGATTTCTCCCGTCCGTCAGTATAGTCCCAGCCTGGGCAAGCATTAACAATGCTGAAAACAGCGACTCAAATATCTGTGATGCGATTTCATGCAACGAGGGATTTTGCGCAATTTTTTTGCAGATTTGCTGTTTCGTATAGGTACAAGTCCTTTATAAGAAACTGTCTAGGCAAATTCAAGTAATTTGATAAAATTTATTACCCGCATAGTGCATTTGCCTGTCATGAATCCATACACGGGTTAAGCCTGCGTGATAGGAGAAACATGTGCACAAATTGAAATGATAGGATTTCCGTAGCCCGCAAGCGGACAGATCCGCAAGCGAGCGAGTAGGGTAGGGTTACCATATGTCAGGATTTGTCCTGAGATTTCAGGATTTTTCGACTCTTCTCAGGATTCCGGCCGGATTTAGCAAATCTAGTGATAGCTCAGGATTTTCAATAAAACACAGGTTACATTTTAAAGATCTCTCTTATTAAACTACTAAAAATAATTTTCTTTTAGTAACAATTGCAGTTAAAATCAATACTTATTTATCAAAGTGAAACAAACTAAAAATAATCTTCTTTTGGTAACAATTGCAGTTAAAATCAAAAAAGTCGCGTAAAACGCATGCGCAAGATAATAATACGTTTTTGAGAGAAAATTCTCAAGCTGTAGAAAATCTCAGGACTTTTCTAGGAAATCAGGCCTTTTCTCCGGACTTTTGATTTTATCATCTGGTAACCCTATATTAGGGTGACAGAAAAAAAGCCCTTCCTAATTACTATATAACTTCATTCCAGTGTTCATCGCTGAACATGGTCCCGAGTGCATCCAAGAGAAGACCAGCGCCATCCGCGAGTGCGCCACCAAAGCGAGAGAAGGTGTCTCCAGCATCGACGATGCCAAGAGTTTGAGCCTTGAGGTACGATATTTTCTTATATTTTATACTAATACTACTTAGCTGTACCAAACAGACGTTTTTCTGTGTTAATTACTATGAACTGGAATAAATAAATAACTGGATACTACAGCCACCTACAGTTTCTGCACCACCATCTATAACCTACTCCTACACACTAGCACCACACATACTACCTAAAGTCTACACCAACCTACACCTACTAGTGACTACCTACACATACTACCTATACATACTTCCTACACCTAACACCTATACCTACTACAACAGCTACTACTACTACATAAATTTTACGAAAATTCCTTCATACATAAATGCCACTAAAATAGCTTTATTGTCTAATCGATCGAATCGATAAAGAAAATAACTTAATCAAAACGAAATCACAATGTATTTTACAAGCTTTTATTTACTTTCACCTGTCCCGTTGTCTGTAATGGAATCTTGCAAGTTAAATTTGATCCACTTTCCGGTTTCCGATTGAGCTGAAATTTTGCATGAATATGTAAATTGCGTGACAATGCAATATTATGATGATGTGGAGCTGATCTGATGATGGAGTTGAAAGGTGGCCATAGAAACTCCGTAATAAAACCACATAAACCCATCGAGTTTGCAGGGCTCGTTTGATTCGTCTTGACTCTTGATTAGTACCTACTTTGTCTTCAGATAGTTTTTGAACTTTTTAGTTCTTTTTACTCCCCAGTAACCCAGTAACAAAAGCTTGTTTTTAAAAAAATAATTTTAAAATTGAAGTTAGGTGTTTAAGGTTGACGTTGAGCATATTGTAACTTCGACAATTACACTTCAACGTTAAAAACTAGACCGCGCGAGTCGAGAAAGTATAAAAATTTACAAGCGGTCGAATGGCGAATTTTACTGGTGAAATAAAGGCGGTTTAGGTTACTAAGGCTAGGGACAATAATGTCACGTTATAGTTCTTCTCAGATTTCACACTAATACCGTAATGTCAATTAGATTTTAACATTTCAAATAATTTGTAGCAACAATGCGGCAAGTTCGACGAGCTGACCTCGTGCGTGGTGAAGGCTCTGGAGGGTTGCTCGTCTGACACCCCCAGCAACATGGCTCAGGCCCTATTCACCTACATCAAGAAAGGAAGCCCCTGCAAAGTAAGTGCTTTAAAGTTACATTTATAAGTTACTTTAGCTTAAAAGTTACTTTAGCATTAAGTTACTATACCTATACTAAAAAGTTATTCTCAAGTTACTTTAGTCTTAAAATTTACTTAAGAATAAATTTACGCTAAATACCTATTTAAAAAAAACTATTTAATATTTATTTCATATAGATAATAAATTTACCATAATTGTTACTTAAACTTACTTGTGTGTAGGTAGGTAAGTTTTAGTTACTTTAAATTTCAAAGTTATTTTAAACTTAGGTGACTTTTCACTTTCGTTAGGTACTTTAAGTTTTATTTAAACCTAACACCTCGTCCGGACTACTCGCGAAGTAGGCCGAGGTTCGCCGAATAAGACAGTGTGGGGACGCACTTCGCTTCGCCTTTTCATACTTCGGGTTACTTCGCGGAGCACTTCCTCCCCCTACTTCGCGAGCAGTCTGGACGGATTAGAGTTACTTTAAATTAAAAGTTAATTTGGTTTTGTACTATTTTTCTTAACGATACATTTTATTTTACAGAAGTGAAGTCCAACATTAAAGACTGCTGTATGAAGATGATAAATCTAAGGAAAAAAGATTTTAAATATATGCAAATGTGATTTTTCTTTTCTTGTTTTATGTTCATTATCCTCATGTATTTCATAGACATGTTAAATGTCGTTATCAGCATCCGTGGTCTAGTGGTTAGAGCATTGGCTCTCGACTCGGAGGTCGTGGGTTCGATTCCCGCACTGGAACAACAAAAAATGTTGTTTCCAAGTTTGGTTAGGACAATGCAGGCTGATCACCTGATTGTCTGACAAGAAAGATGATCCATGCGTCGGATAGGCATGTAAAAAGTCGGACCTGCGCCTCATCTCTCGTCAGTCGTGTCAGTTATCCGTCCCACTGGATTACGAAAGTACAGGAGGAGAGAGTGCTCTTGTGTACTGCGCACACACTTGGGCACTATAAAATTACTCATGCGTAACTGGCCCGGTTTCAATGAAACCGGCCTACGTCACCGAGATCGGTGTGGGGAGTTATTAGATGTCGAATTACTATGATCACTATACTACCTATCCGGTATGACGGTCCCCAACCGGTATGACGCCAATAAGATCAGTTAGAACTAATCGTGTATGGGCGGTGATTGGCCCAGTTTATACTGTTTTTTTTTTTTTTAATGAAATGAACCAGGAAACGAGCAGACGGATCGCCTGATGGTAAGCGATTACCGCCGCCCATGGACACTCGCAACACCAGAGGAGTTATAAGTATAACTCCTCTGGTGTTGCGACTTGCGTTCCTGGTCCTTAAAATTCCTAATCCCCCCTTGGACCTCCGGTAATCTCACTCACTCGACGAAACACAACTCAAGCGTTATTTCACGACGGTTTTCTGTGGGGTCGTGGTATTTACCCGGTCGAACCGTTCCATTCGTGCCTAAGCATGGCTCTCCCACAGTTAAATATGGACTAATATGATAATATGGATGCACTGCAGACCAGACCAAGGCGAAAGTCTAGATCTCCTTTATAGGGTATGCACTTTAGAAGGGATAGGGGGGCCCTAGCCTGTATTATTGGTAGAGATTCTGATGAGGGTATTCAAAAGGTTACCTTTTGAATACCCTCATCAGAATCTCAGTGAATCCGATAGGAATGGAGTTATAGGAACCCCACGCCACTCGACTTATAGTAGGTAACTATCAAAAACAAATTATTTTGAATTCAATTTGTTTTCAATATTCAATGGGTCTAACCAAATGAAACTCAAATATATCTTATTGACCATTTATAAAGCAACATCCATTTACAAAATAAGCTCACAACATACAATTTCAATTAAAAAATACAATAAAATTACAAAATAACAAAATAACAATACATATAATGTCATGGAAATCATTAACGAAATAAATTTGTTGCCTTTTAGAGCATGAAATAAAAACATTTAGTGTAAAAAACTTCTTTTAACTAGTGCTCAAAGTTTGCTAGACATTAAAAACGATGGATTTGAAAGTGCAAAAGTGATTTTTTTAAAGCACTAACGCCGCGCTGTACTAATAAAAATATTTACACAATGGATATACATAAACAACTTTGATTTTTGTCTGATACTTTAGAAAAATCACTTGACAGACAAAGATAGCAACATTGTATAAGTTATCCGTTGTGTAAATATTTTAATCAGTAAAGTGGTAAATATATTTCTTAGTGCTTTGTACTTCATCAATGATTTAGAATGCATTACGCAGTTCATTAGCAAATAATAATATGCATAGGCCGACCTATAAACATAAAAAAATATATAACCTATCTTCGTGAGCAGCAAAGTACCCTAAATCTTTAGGCTACTCTTATGACAACTTGGAATTATTGATACATTATAATAATTAATGGTAACAGGTTTACAGAAACTTAAAATCGCATAGGACTTGCTGCAGATAATACATTTTTTTGCTTTAAGCATACCTATTTCTGACATTCTAATTTTGGGTTAAACCCCTTTAATTTTAACTATAGCATTTTAACCTGTATCGTATCACAATAGTGTTAAAATAATATTTGTGCCGTACCCCTACTGTAATAAGGAACAATATTATTTCCCATCAACAGTTTTATGAAGCTCATTTCACAAAATTGACAATAATTGAGTTTATATTTCATAGTTGGACTAGTTACCAAGTAAAGTCAGCAGATATTAAAATCAGTTGCTTACATCTAAACAAAAACGGCTAAAGTGTAGCTAAAAAGCTGCCGGCTTTAAAAATTTTAACTTACAACTCAAGAACGTGAAAATGAAAAATATTCAAGTCGATTTAAGTTTTAAAACATCATTATTATCACAAATATAAGAAAATGTATAAAAATTAAAATATGTAATTAGAATACAAAAAACATATAGCACACTTCACTTAAAAATTAAATTCGTAAGCAATATCATGATTCATGACATATTTAAATACACCAAATACACCAAACACACCTATTCTACAATGTCACCAAGAAATGCCCCAAACTTCGTTTAAAAATTCATTCTACGCCACCTACCCAACCGATTATAAACATCTACTTCAGTTCAAAAATGATTTAAAATGGCAATGCCGTTTTAACTTGGAAGCTATGATTTGGCAAAGTATTTCGATATGTAGTTCGAACCTATCAGGCATCTAGTTTACTAACAACTATTATATGATTTTTTATTCTAACTCTTGGCATTCCACGTTTCCGCTCTGACGACAAAATATGACACTTTCACACGTTGTTAAAGAGTCGGCACATTCCTTTCTAATTGGTCGATATTTGACAGCGAGTAGTAACGAACCAATGACGGTGTTCGTTCGTTTAGCGACAGTGGCGCCACTGTTACACATTTGTATATATTTCGTAGTCGCGCACACGCGATAGTCTGTTAGGCTGGGGAATATGATCCGGAATCCGGAAGACTGTAGAAAACTCTGAGCATTAAAAATAGAACTCTGCGCTAATACAATACAGTTGAAAATCGTACACATGAGTGTCGAGTCAAATGTCAATATCATAAATAGCTCGACATTCCATTCTCAACTCTATTGTATTAGCGAGTTATATTTCAAGAGCTCTGAATGATCACCGGCGTTCTGGATCGACTGACGCGTGTGTGCGTACGACACCGAATCCGATGCACGACTGAAATAGAATTATGATCACAAATAGTAACGAGAATTGAGCTCCTGTGGTTCCCCAATACACCATACTTTAATAAGGACCAAAAGAAATGCCACAAGTTTCGTTAATGAAATGTTACATAGCACTAATTCACCTTAAGTTGGAAGATTTTTAACGGAAGCAAAATGGTAGAGTAAGAAATCCCCACCACATTATAAAAACATAACACAGTTTTCATAATTTAAATTTAGATAATTAATAAAAATAAATGGCTTACGTATACATTTGAACGGAACCGCTGTTTTACAATTATTATTACCTATTATTTACTATATCTATGGCTTTAAAGCGTGTGGCTATGGACAAAATATTTGTAATATAGCCCTAAAAGTACTACAAAAATATCGTTACTCTTACAATCGCGATTTGAACTTACGGCATTCACAACACACATACAGGTTGGCATAAAAACAAGTTATTCTAACAATATGTAGTCCCGAATTAAAAAAATATAATGTCAAATTTCAACCACAGATGAACTGTTACGGTTTATGACAGAAAGATGGCGTTAGAGGTAGCAAAAGTTCTACCCAATTTAAACGCAATTTTGTTTTCTTGTTTGCATCATTTAATTAGATTGGCTTTTCAATAAAGATTCTAAAGTACTTCTTACCCTTCATTTATGGCATATTAAAAGGAGGCATTAATTTGTTGACGTGACATGTTGTTTCCTTTATTTTAGGACAAATTATAACACCTATAAGTTTGACCTCGGAATTACGCCAAACGACAAAATTAAAATGTTTATCTGTTTAAATAAGTAAGCCGACAACTAGGAGACCCATAGCGATGGACTTGGTATACAGCGGTGAGGCAGCGTTGGGTAACTTCTGTGGTTCCTGTAATTATAAAAAAACGTATAATTATAAGGACCCGTAGCCCTCGTACCCACGAGCGTTTTTTAGTGGTCACGACAGAAAAAAACAGCACTACATAGAACCGTCCGCAGATACAATAGAGCTGAACACTTCGATTTTTTAACTCTATAGTCTATTGTATTAGCGCAGAGTTTTATTTTCAGTATTCTGATTTTTCTCCGGGCATCCGGATTCCGGACAATATTATTATATAATAGTACACACTTAAAGTATTGAAATTTATACGAAAAACACAAAATATATTGACTACTCAGTGAGACAGCAAATTATTTGTAATGATTAAGATTACAAAAAAGGAAGCGGTAGATACGTTCTTTCACTAAAGTTGTAAAGAAGAGGAGCCCCTCATTATTACATCACTAAATATATCTTGCATGGGCGTAGCCGGGGTTTAGGGTGTTCAAACACCCCCGAAATGGGCCGTCTAGCATATAAAATAGAGATCTGTAACAGAAGCGTATTTAGAAATTTTGCGCCCCAGGCCAATTAACATATTTTGCCGCCCCAATAACCCTATTTGAAAGATGATTTTTGGAAGTTATTTTAGAAAAAAATGAACAGCCTAAATCAGAACTTTGATACTAATTTGTACTATATGTATATGTTACATGCGTTCAAACCGAGAAAGCGAGCAAATGTTTTTCACTCCTTTGCCTGTTAAAATCTTTTTAAACCCTGAAAGACTGTGTCATGCGAAAAAATACAAATATCAATAGCCTAAAGCAGAACGTCGGTCCTGAATTCTTGGAACCCCCCCCCCCCCCCCGTCGTTTCATTTTTTTGAACCCCACCCGAAACTAAAACCTGGCTACGCCCATGATATCTTGTCGCAGTGTTATATCCGATAGCAAATAAAAATAAATTTCAACCTTTTTTTTCAAGAGCACAAAAGAATTAACCAATATAATATTAAAAACGAATGAAGAATGAATGTTCACAAGAATAAAAAACATTTAGCATCTCTATACAAGAAGAAAATAATAAACTATTCATATGCAACACGACGAAAGTTACTCAGACGATAGGGCCATTAAGATAACTGAATAAACCAACAAAAAATTTATTAAAAAAAAAATAGATTTCGTTAATTGCGATTTAACGACGCTCTTTTGCCTTTTATCTAATGGATTTACAAATTAACGTAGCATTCGTTTTAAGAACCAGTTATTGTAACTAATGGGTTTTTAAAGAAATTCGAAGAGTTATCCGAAAAGAAAAGAATATACGAATTACAAAGCAACAAAAACACAAACAAACCAATCATTTAACAAAGATAAGTTTGAAACTCCACAGGAGTGCAAAAGTGGAAATATGTGGTAGGCCAGTCGCCCGTTAAAAAAATGAAGTGCCAATTTCACCAACGAGTTAATCGTTGATTAAGTATCTTATCTCTTTCGTTCTTCGTATAAATGAAAGAGAAGGCACGCTATCTTGACAAAGAATTAACATTAACAGGCGTTGGTGAAACATAACGAACGAATGAAACAGAAAAGGTACGAAGCAACAAAAATAAACGATAGAACCACAACAACAAACATTAGAAAGCAACATTACTGGCATCTAAACACAGAACTTACATTGTTCAACTTCTTCGCAACTATATCCTCATCGTCCTAGCGAAACAAGGAAATAAATAACAGGAATTAGCATTATTAGGCTGGGACTAGTGGGAGAAAATTCAAATCACTGAAAATGAGCTCTCGACTAGAAGTGTCGAGTATCGAGTCAAATGTCAATGGCATATTATTGCCATGCATATTATGCAGCTCGACATTTCTATTTTCAACTCTATTGTACAAGCGCAGAGATCTATTTTCAGTGCTCTCAACTTTCCGTAACCTCTGGATTCCGGATCATATAAATAAAAAAATAAAATCCATTTATTTTCAGACAACATAATCCATAAATAATATATAATATAAAAATTAATAATTAGTAATTAGAGGGGGAAAACAAAACTTTTTAAAATAATTAGCGCGCTCCTTATCTCGCTACCCTGACATGTAATTCAGTGAGCCTGCGAAGGAGAGCAGTGTCTGTTCTGTCTCATATCATTATCAGGACACTATTCCGGCTCCCTCGCGTTACTGCGTAAATGTTATCTACTCTTGCATCGGCAAACATCCCGGATGCACTACAGTACCGACGGAGACGGAAGAGAGACCTGAAAATGTTATCATAGAGAACACGCAAGGCTCTACAGGCCCGCTGTGTAAAGTTGGACCACAGGCCACCAGTATAAAAAGTCTTGACAAAATGCTTTGAAAAGCGTAATTTTGACAGGCCCCGTACACCTGTCAAACCTGTGTGCCAACATATTACCCACGAACCGATAGCGAATAGTCCCAGCCTTAGAATAACAATGCCTGATTCGAGGTAACAGGTTCAAATTTGAGTAACATAAATCAGGCGTTTGATCATGGAAACATTAATTGTTTCTATCTTTATTAAACTAAGACTAAGACTTTATTAAACTCTTGTGTGTATTCTTTTACACATTACGTCGTGGATTGTAGGGGTTATTGTAACTTGTAGATGTAGGTTGCAGGCGTAGGTGGTAGGTAGTAGGTGAAGGATGTAGGTGTAGGTAGTGTATGTAGGTTGTATGTATAGGTGTAGGTAAATATACGTAAATTGTAGATGAAGATAGTAGATGTAGGTTGTATGTTCAGGTAATAGGTGTAGGTAGATAGTAGGTGCAGGTAGTATGAATAGGTAGCAGGTTTAGTTATTATTTATTCATGTTTATAGTAAGAACGCTCACAGACATCTATTGACTAGACCACGCAACTTTATCTATGTACTTAGCGTGTAACTCCGCGTGTAAAAGTGGAGTAAAATTAATTTCCTTCAGCACCATTTCCTCTCGAATATTCTCGGTGTCAAATATCAAACAAAACTAAAAAACGCGAAACGGAGGGGCGCGGCGACGGCCTTTGAATCGTTTACTCGGGGACGGGGAGTAAGCTCTGTAAAATCGCTCGTGGCGTCACAGTAGGTAGAAAAATAATGACACGCTTGGTATACAGTCGATGAGACTTGCGTGGTCTATTCAATAGATGTTGTGGTACAGCTAGTCTCTCAATAGAATAGACCAGGAGCCAACTCACCGGTATGCTGACGCAGGGCAGCGACTTCCTGATGAACTTGAACAGCGCCTCGACGAGATTGGCCGACGTGGTGGAGGAGCAGGTCTCCAGCTCGCCGACTACACACCGCTGCAGCTGGGCGAACTGACCGCACTCCTTCTCCTGGAAAATGAAGCGAAAGTTTTAATTATTTCTTTTACTTATTACTTACTAATGTTGGTTAGTGTCCTACTCACGTACTTAAAACGCGATGTTGGACCTGTAGCCTTCTGCCTTCCGCAGTAAATGGACTTTTCAATGCAAAAAAAATTGTTTCAGTAGTTCAAGAGATAAGCGCGTTCAAACAAACTCTTGCACTTTAAAATATTAATATAGATGTGCAAAATCCTTCTTGAATCTGTGGGAATGATTTTTCGGTATATATCTGAAACTAGCTTTTGCCCGCGACTTCGTCCGCGTGGAGTTCGGTTTCCATACAAAATTTTAACCCCTTTTCAACCCCTTAGGGGGCGAATTTTCAAAAATACTTTCTTAGCGGACGCCTACGTCATTACAACTATCTGTATGCCAAATTTTAGCAAAATCAATTCCGTAGTTTCGGCTGTGCGTTGATAGATGAGTCAGTCAGGTTTGCCTTTTATATACTCGTATTAAGATGTGTAACCGAAAAGCAGAAAGTAAGGAATTTTAATAATTGCATTTAGGAACTATTCATAACATCTGACATAATCATCTGTTTGATGTCACATCAAATACGCCTACTGAATGGTTTGTTTCTTTTTGATTTCTACGTCATATTGTATACCTACTTATTATATTTGTGTCTTCAAAGGATTGACAATAAAACACACCCAGGTAGATAATTATTATTAGTCTGACATGAAATAAATGATTTAATTAATGTTATGCACGAAACGTATGGGATTTAATATGGGTCGATTTTCGCCGATTGGCGAGTCACTTGACAAATCGCCTTGTCACTTTTGTTGGCAAAATTGCCTTGCTACCTAGCCGAATGTCCATTTATGACAGCTAAAGGTCACAACGATAAAACTGCACAGTTCGGTCACAGTACCTAGACATATTTAGTTTGTGTGCGTGCGTGCGATTCGTGTGATCTAGTATGAAGATGTAGTACTGTACAAACGTCTACTGTGACCTAACTGTGCAGTTTTACGGTCGGGCATTAGACGGTCGATTTTCGCCGAGCGGCGGAAATCGTGCAGCTTCAGTCACCCGTTCCATGCCCGTCCCACATAATGCTAATTAGTTATTACCTAATAGTTATGTCATGTATAATATTACTTTTATTTTAATAGGTTGGGGAAAAAGTCTTTTCGCATTATAGTATGTATGAACTTGTCATAAAATATCTTGGGCTATACCAATTGTATCTGGCTGATTTTGGTATCATTAAAAAGTTTTAATTTTACAGAAGACAATTCCAAATTCAAATTAGGTAAATTTAAGATTTTCATTTGTTTTTCTTATTGTTAAAATGAGTGATTCATATGAAGAATTTCGATACATTTTAAAATTTTATTACAAAAAAGGTAAAAATGCAACACAAGCCGCGAAAAAAATTTGTGATGTTTATGGACCTAATGCAGTATCTGTGAGAGTAGCGCAAATTTGGTTTAAACGTTTTCAATCCGGAAATTTTGATATCAAAGATGCACGTCGCTCTGGTCGCCCTGTTACGGACAAAACTGTTGCCATTTTTGAAAAAGTGGAGCAAGATCGGCATATTAGGGACCGTCCATTAATCACGTGATGTTTTTAACAACTTTTTAGACCCCTCCCCTCCCCCTGGTGATACGTGGTGAGGTTTTATACTACCCCCCCCCCTCCCCCACCTAAGATCACGTGTATTTTTTTTACATAGTAAGCAGGTCATGTTTGAAGAAAAACTTTAACTTAAAAAACAATTTAATCGAATAATTTAAGCAATTAAAACTATACGAGTCATTTGTTTTGTAAGTATTTAAACAACAATACGAATATACAACCAATAATAATTTCGGTATGCATAGACTAGATTCGAAAATTAATACACGTGATGTCTCCTTATACCCCCTCCCCCCTTGGTGATACTTGGTGATTTTTTTGGGACCCCCCCTCCCCCTTTAGGCATCACGTGATTAATGGACGACCCCTTAGTAGTTACGATGTAGCTGAAGAACTGGGGATTGACCACAAAACGGTTTTGGCGCATTTGAAAAAAGCTGGGTACACAAAAAAGCTCGATATTTGGGTGCCTCATGAGCTCACTGAAAGAAACCTAATGAACCGTGTACTCATTTGTGATTCTTTATTACGACGTAATGAAACCGAACCATTTTTGAAGAAGCTGATAACTGGTGATAAAAAGTGGATCACGTACGACAAGAACGTGCGAAAAAGATCGTGGTCAAAGGCCGGTCAGGCTTCACAGACTGTGGCGAAACCCGGGTTAACTCGCAACAAGGTGATGCTGTGTGTGTGGTGGGATTGGAAGGGCATTATTCATTATGAGCTGTTACCGCCAGGCAGGACCATCAATTCTGAACTGTACTGCGAACAACTGATGAGATTAAAGCAAGAAGTTGAGAGAAAGCGGCCGGAATTAATCAACAGAAGGGGTGTGGTTTTTCACCATGATAACGCTAGACCTCACACATCTTTAGCCACTCAGAAAAAATTACGGGAGTTTGGCTGGGAGGTGTTAATGCATCCGCCGTATAGTCCTGACCTTGCACCTTCAGATTTCCACCTGTTTCGGTCGCTGCAGAATTCCTTAGACAGTGTCAGGTTGACATCACAAGAGGACTGCCAAAACCACTTGTCGCAGTTTTTTCATCAGAAGCCCCAAAAATTTTATAGCAATGGGATCATGTACCTACCAACAAGATGGCAAAAAGTTATCGAACAAAATGGCACCTATATACTTTAGTCACTTGTAAATAAACTTTATAAAAAAACCTTTTAAATTTTTATATAAAATGCGAAGAAACTTTTTCCCCAACCTAATACTATCCTTTCGTGACTGTTAAATTTAACTATTGTAGGTACGATGAAATTTTGTATTTTGTGTTACCAGGGTTGGTTTAGTACAAAATTGTATTCACATGTTATAAATAATTATTTGTATTTAATTATATCAGGAATACACCTAAATAAAAGTTATTTTTGCTTCATTTTTTTTTTGTAAGAATACAAAGAGAAGATCGTGCCACATAATATTTGATGCGTTAGTCGATTATGATGATAAATATCACATTGTATGATAAATAAACCAGTGCGATAGTTATGCGAATGTTTTGAAGTCAACGCTTGAAAGTAACCTCCTTTAATGTCAAACGTACCTACAAACATAGCAATAACAACGACGCAGATATTTTGCTAAGTTTTCAAATAAATTTTGAGATCATCTGCTAAAATAACACAATATTTATAATAAGCTCCACACACCGATTTCGGTGACGGTTGGCGGTTTTATTGAAACGCAGCCAGCTACACAGTAGCTGTTTTTTATAGTGCCCAGGTGTGTGCGCGCAGTACACAAAAGCACTCTCTCTTCCTTTACTCTCGTAACCCAGTGGAACCGGTGACTGACACGACTAGCGAACGAGAAATTAGGCGCAGGGCCGACTTTTTACATGCCCATCCGACGCATGGATCATCTTTCTTGTCAGACAATCAGAACCTCAATTCTCGTATTTAGAGTAGACTTTTATTTTACTACATTAGTTTTGTAAATGTAGTGACATGTAACCGTGAACGGATTCTATGACGTTTCGACCAATCAGAGCGCGTTTCACGTTGGTTTAACGTTCATAAAAACACCGTTTGGGAGTATAAGCGTATCGGGACTTGATTGTAATTGTATTAATGCAGGTTTTATTTAGCAGAATTGCCCCTCAGGTGATCAGTCTGCATTGTCCTAACCAAACTTAGAAACAACTTTTTTGTGTTGTACACAGTCGTCGTTGTAATAAAGTATTCAAACGCTAGACGTATTTATAAGAGGCTCACGAATATTTTGTACTGCAGTAGCACGACCGTATTTGTCGTGTCAAGAAGCGGTCAGATGTCACGAATTTAAAAACCCTCATTGGGGCATAATCGCTTAAACTATTAATGTGTAAATATATCGCAAAAGAACAGACCATGGCTGGAGTAATTTTGCTGTGGTAGATAATTCCAGGGTCAGGTTGCCACCTATTATCCATGGTCCTGTTTACGCAGTCCTGGATGCCAGTCCGCTTCTCCTGTATATACTCAGGACGTGCATCAATCAACTTACCCCAAATCGGATCTTGGGTATGCTGTTGACGCTGAAGCCGCTGAGATCGCTGGTGTCCAGGGTGAGGTTGCCGCCCATGGTCTTATTCACGCAATCCTGGATGCCCGTCTGCTTCTCCTGGATACACTCAGGTCCGTGCTCAGAGATGAACACTGGAAAAGAGAATAGGGCATGTGACTACAGTTTTGCGAAAAATTACTAGATCAATATGCAAATAAAGAGTTAAGAGATGAATAGATTCCCGCACCGATTTCGGTGAAGGTGGCCGGTTTCACTGAAACCAGACCGGCTACCGGCGTAGCCAGACCGGTTCAAACGAAACCAGCCATTAACGGAATATTTTAATCAACTTTTTTTCAATTAATTTTTATTGAATGCCTAATTGTCGTAATATAACAACGCGATTTGTTTTGTAAGTGTAAAGAATAAAAATTAAAAAGTGCGGGCGGGGCGATATTTCGCCATGGTTTTGGACACAGTGCGCTGCATACAAATGTGATCGAACACTCATTCTGCATGTTTTGAATTCTGTGTTCTCTCCATCTTTATGTATCAGGTTTATAGGATTATAGCAGAATAGAGGTTTGTTTTGGCCGTACTGTATTTAATAAGTAAGATTATAAATTAAACTCATGCCCGATTTCTGTTTTTTTTTTGGCTATAGTTTATTGATAACGAAAACTTGTTATCTAATCAAAAGTGCTATTGAAAAGATAAACTACCGACAAAATATAACAGAAGCCGGGCAGAAGTAACAGATCTAATTAGTACCATTTACCTACTAAATATTTTGATTATAGTTTACTTTCTGTAATGTATAAAATAATGAATATTATTTATATCTTTATTGTAAACCCTTACTAAAAACAGATCCGGAATTGTTTTTAAGATTGGATTTAACTTTTTTGTTTTATCTTAATGGTTAAACTAAACATTACCCAACAAAAAAAAAAAAAAAAAAAATATATATATATATATATATATATATATATATATATATATATATATATATATATATATATATATATATATATATATATATATATATATATATATATATATATATATATATATATATTTAAATCGACGAAGACTTCTTGCGTCCTTACAAACTACCACCCTGTAGCGTCCACTGTATGTGGCAAGATTTTACATGTTATTAATGCGTATATGTGTAGTTTTTATCAGTATGATATCGAGAGTCGACGTGGTATCCCGTTATTTAATGAAATATTAATATTCAGTTTTGGAAATTTCCAGGTCATTTAGTACTTCCGTTCATCGCCAAAGCTATCCAGCACACAGTATATATCCGTATACTTCTATACACTGCATGGATGCTAGTACTTCCGTTCACCACCAAAGCTATCCAGCACACAGTATATATCCGTATACTTCTATACACTGCATGGATGCTCTTACCTCCCATCAATTTGTTCAAATCAACTCCGTATAATGCCCTACATATATTACCAACATTATGCAGATAAAGCTACACCCTTCAATCTTTTATGAGATTGTGATTCCGAATTACTGTTTTTGTATTTTTGTAAGCGTTATGTTTTTCGCGCGTATCTTGTATATATGTATGTATGTTAAATAGTCGTCTTTTTGATTTAAATCGACCAAGTGTGTGTTGGTTAAATTTAAAAATGTAAAATAAAATAACTAATTTAAAAAAATAAAAACAACCCGACTGACGACCGACACTTCATAATTTTTTTGTGTATGATTACTTTGGAAGTCTGTTTAAGTTTTGTTTAAAAATAATAATTTTACAATTTTTTGTGACGTTTGTAATTATCGAATACGCGCCAAGCTTCCATTAGGTATTATAAATTAGTGTCCGACCGAGTGTTCGGTTTCGGTTTCGGTCGAGTTTCAGCAAAAAAACGTGTTTCGGTTTAGTTTTGGTTTTGCCGAAACTACGACCGAAACCGAAACTGCATTCTGCATGTGCATGGAGTTCTCGGGCTGTGATCGGTAATGTTCGACGCTTTTTTAAATTCCAACTAAGCGACGCGCGACGTGACGATGACATTTTATAAGGTTTTGTTACAGGACATGATTTATTTAACTCCGTTGCATTTACTTGAGATGGGGTAAAAATAATAAAAGTATTTGATTTTACACATTTACAGTTGGTATATAATAAAAGTATTTGATTTTACACATTTACAGTTGGTATACATAAAAAACACTAACTCGCGCATTGTCTAAACGTCATTTTGAAATAGCTATTGTAGACCAATGCCGATAGTTTTTGAAACAAAAAAAAAGTATAGTAGGATGAAACCCACTGGAAAAGGAAAAAAATATAACAAAAAATAAGGGAAAAATAAATTACGGGCGATTTGAGGTTGGGAAATGTAAGGGGGAGAGTTACAAGGGGTGTTTTTACCCCTTGTAACTCACCCCCTTACAATGACGTTTAGACAATGCGCGAATTAGTGTTTTTGGTTATCTCGATTTTCGGCAAAACTACGAGTCCTATGGAAAAAAGTAAAATAGCAAAGTTATAGGTGATAAAAAGATCTACAACGTTTGTACTTATTTACAGTTTTTTCACATAACTTCATAATTTATGTGAAAAATTCAACTAACCAAGTGTTTGTTCTTTTTTTATATTTGTGTTATTACAAAAAAAATCACGACATTTGGTGAAAACGTACCCGTGTGTTTCAAATATATTGTAATTTTTTTTATTTAAAATATTTATTTTTTCACCTTATTTTGACTTAATATCAAAAAATTAACCCTAATTTTCCTTTTAATTTTCAGTCGAAAACTCTCACGTCAAAATATCTTTTTTTTGTGGGCTTTTTATTCGTTGAAATCTCTCTTTTCTGATAATGTAAAAAAATACATTACCACAGTAAAAGTTCTCAAAAAAATGCAAAGAAAAGAACAGGTAGTAAGGCCCAGACCCGCTTAGCCCGTTCCCCACTTCTCTCTGAAATACCTTTTGATGGGCTAAAATTATCCGTAGGTCACTCATGTATTTAAGCTATCTTAAAATAGCAATAAATAAGCATCTATGGATATAATTTAAAGACGATTGGACAACTTACACAAAATATTGTAGATGAAGACATCTACAATATTTTGTAGATATCTTCTACTAAAATATTTTGTGCCTAGCTTCAATAAGAATTGAGGCTAGGCGGGGGTCTAGGTTATGTGAAAAAAATATAAATATAAAGTTTGCACGCCTCACACGCGTTTTATACTATAATCAGGATACCGTAAGATGAAAAATCATCGCTTAAACAATGACTGATGTACCACAGCGTCAATACATAACCTTAAATAGAGCCAATAATATTATATGACAGTAAATTATAAACAGTTTATTTGGAATATTGATATTTTTTTTACATCTCTATCATTATCATCTAGTACAAAATAATTTATGTATGCATTACGAGTATGATACATCAGCATGTGATCCCTCTTGCCCCCATTAATACCGTATTTTGATGATTTTACAATAAAACAAGGTATGGTGACTACAATAAATATTTCTTAGTGTTTTGTCATTTTTTATATATTTATTTACGTTTTATTTCTTGCATCCGTTGCACATAAAATATATAATATGCATTAAATGAACAATATTATGTAACAAACAATATAAAAAAATATCGGCAAGCGGTACTGAGAAATGGGAAAATAATAAAAGAGAACGGGGAACGAATAAAACTGGTTATTCTATCAAAAAATGTTAATTAATATATTTTTAACCATTTAGAATTTAATAACGCCAAGCAACAGGGCTCATCCTTAGGATAAACGGAAACGTTTAAAAAAAGATTCAACTCATTTCATTGCCCATATTTTTCTTAATTTATGGAACAAACAGACCTACGGACAGCTTTAGTTTTTTTTTATTATTTCATTTTCTATTATATAAATTTAATTAAATAAGTAAAAATCAAAACAGTCTACAGTCATGTTTGAAGTTCCTAGTTGTAAAAACATCAATTTTTCTATAAGTTTATTATTGAATTTCGGGTATTTCAACAGATTTATGTTGTGAACTTGTCACAACGCGGCCTTTCGAGAGTAGAGCACACCCGAGGCGTGCTTAAAGGTGTAGATCTTTCTATTAGGTACCTACAAATTTGCCATTTGACTTTTTCCATAGGACTTGTAGTTTTGCCAGAAATCGAGATAAACCGTTTTCTATCCTTAAAAACTCACTACCTTACACTTCCCGACCTCAAATTGCCCGTAAAATACTTTTTCCTTTTATTTTTGTTAAATTCTCTTCCTTTTCCAATGGGTTTCATCCTACTATAAGTTTTTTTTTCACTTTTGACCATTTTCAAAGGTAAAAGCACTAGTCTACTAGGCTTACGAGGTGTTTGACTAGCTTGCATTGTGCCTAATTCGCTTAAGAACGACTTCAATTTAAGCCTGAAATTTTGTTCATAGATTAGAATGATGGAACGTTTGACCATATTTAACTGTCACACCGTTGACCGTACACGACAATGACACTTTTGCGATATTCTATTTTCTCATAATTATGAGAAAGCCATGCTTAGTTAATAAGGCTAACTCTCGTAACCTACTTCGCGATTTGATTTAGGTATAACGAGATAGTCGTTTCGTGAATTGGGCTAAGCTTTAAGTATTTAAGATCCGTTGTACATAATAATATAGCTGTTTTACAATAAACAATTGTAAATATTATAGTGCTTTTTCGTGTTTTGCTCGCAACACAGATTTGTATAAATAAACTACCAAGCGGCAGTAAATCAAAAGCATGTTAGGACATGTCTAAGGAGGGTTCTGTAACTATCAACGCGCAATAGGCCTTCTTTGAATTACTTAAAAAGTTGTAGTCCGATTGCGCTCAAAATAAATTCTCTAAAAGGTTTTTAGCATGATCTATCAGCATACAAACTTTCCAGTTTCTATCTCCTATAGTTTAAAAATGCCAGCGGGGGACCAAATTATAAAACCACTTTGGAAGCCGATTACTCGAAAATGGTTCTTTGTAAAAAAAGTTATGTATGAAACCACGCCTTTATTTTAGATCTTTTCGACGATATCTCACACGATGGAGTAGAATGAAACAATATTTTTCATGCCTATTTCACATGTATGGAGGAGCCACCCTTCCAAAATATGAAATTATTATTATTTTATGATGTAGAACACGGATCTATACACAATATATAACTTTACAAAATCTCTCCCATTTATGTTCAAAATTACAGTAGCTAGAGGGGCAGACAGAAAGAAAGACTAACTGACGAAGCAAAACTATAAGGGTTCCTTGAATACTATGGAACCCTAAAAAGACTGACTGATTAAACTAACGTTTCCTTTATTTTTCTCTCTAAACATGATCCTTGTACCTATGGAAGTTTCGGTTGTGGCCGAAACTGAGACCGTTGCCGAAATTCGTTTTCGGTTTCGGTCGTACAAACCAGCTTCAGTCAGACACTATTTTAAAATAAGATGATGATGATGATTACTGTAACGTACATAGTGGCATATGCTTGCAGTTCTTAAAACAATAATGCCGAAATTTCCAAACGCATATCTTTAAAGACTGAGGAGTTTTGTTCAGTTCTTTTGGATCCAGGGAATACCTTCTTATTATACAGGGTATAATCTTATTTTTTTGGTAGCATAATATGCTTAAGTTACTTCAGGAAAAGTCTAAATCACTATATTATATGTCTATATAAATTTTGAGGAGTTCACTCGATTCCTCACGGATCCCATCATCAAGTTTCCATGTTAATGACAACAACAAAATAATTTTACAAAATATAAGTCCATAGAAGGTAGAGTAACGTTTAAAGATCACCGTGTTGGTAAAAAATACTAGGAGAAGTACCTTTTGTATCATCATAATGTAATGATGTATGGTGTAATGGTGGTGGTGATAATGACGATCACTTAATTGCCATGGAAGCATATGCTTGCAGTTCTTTAAACAACGCTGAAATCCCCAAACATGTATTTATAAGAAGTCAGGAGTTCTGTTCTGTACTTTTGGATCCAGGGTATACCTTGGCGCAAAATCTTAATTTTTTGGTAGCATAATATGCTTAGACTACTTCAGAAAAAGCCGAAATCGCCATAAGTATCCATATAAATTTTGATTCCTCATGGATCCCATCATCAGGTCACCACTTTTTTTTAAAACGGGACTTTGGGGTTATACCCTTTAGATCAAAAAAAGAATTTTGAAAATCGGTCCATAGACGGCTGAATTATCGTCTAACATACAAAATAATAATAAAATATTATACAGCCGAATACATAACCGCCTCCTTTTTTGGAAGTCGGTTAACAAAATATGCGATGCGACCGCGCTGCTGGCGCTGACGACCGGCTCGCTTCCCGCCCCCCGCGCGCCCCACACCCGTGCACCCTAAAAGGCCCCAGTAGGATCAAGGCGGTGTCCTGATATAAGAAAAATTCTGGACGCAAGATGATGCTCGTGGAGAACTGAAAAAAACTTTTTGTGTATATTCGGGGAGACGCAATATAATCGGTGAACTAAACGCTCAATATACGGTACAAAATATACGCTTCTCAGTAGCGCCCTCGAAATTCCACGCGGCCGATGGCTGAACTACGAAATACGCTGAAAATCATTCTAGTGATGAAATTGAGTCCATGCCAATTTTTTGCCTATGCATTCTAATGATGAAAAGACACCCTTGGACGAAAAATGAGGGTCGGTTAATCTTGCGTCCGTATACCGGACGCAACAAGTCGGTCGGACGCGGCATCATTCGTAAAAATCGCCATGTAGGACGCAACATGATTCGCAAGATGTATATATATATATATATACATATATATACATATATATATATATACATATATATATATATATCTTGCGAATCATGTTGCGTCCTACATGGCGATTTTTACGAATGATGCCGCGTCCGACCGACTTGTTGCGTCCGGTATACGGACGCAAGATTAACCGACCCTCATTTTTCGTCCAAGGGTGTCTTTTCATCATTAGAAAGCATAGACAAAAAATTGGCATGGACTCAATTTCATCACTAAAATGATTTTCAGCGTATTTCGTAGTTCAGCCATCGGCCGCGTGGAATTTCGAGGGCGCTACTGAGAAGCGTATATTGAGCGTTTAGTTTACCGATTATATTGCGTCTCCCTGAATATACACAAAAAGTTTTTTTCAGTTCTCCACGATCATTATCTTGCGTCCAGAATTTTTCTTATATCAGGACACCGCCTTGATCCTACTGGGGCCTTTTAGGGTGCACGGGTGTGGGGCGTGCGGGGGGCGGGAAGCGAGCCGGTCGTCAGCGCCAGCAGCGCGGTCGCATCGCATATTTTGTTAACCGACTTCCAAAAAAGGAGGCGATTATGTATTCGGCTGTATAATATTTTATTATTATTTTGTATGTTAGACGATAATTCAGCCGTCTATGGACCGATTTTCAAAATTCTTTTTTTGATCTAAAGGTCCAACCCCAAAGTCCCGTTTTAAAAATAGTGGTGACCTGATGATCGGATCCATGAGGAATCAAAATTTATATGGATACTTATGGCGATTTCGGCTTTTTCTGAAGTAGTCTAGAAGCATATTATGCTACCAAAAATTAAGATTTTGCGCCAAGGTATACCCTGGATCCAAAAGTACAGAACAGAACTCCTGACTCATTATAGACACATGTTTGGGGATTTCAGCGTTGTTTAAAGAACTGCAAGCATATGCTTCCATGGCAATTAAGTGATCATCATTATCACCACCACCATTACACCATACATCATTACATTATGATGATACAAAAGATACTTCTCCTAGTATTTTTCACAAACACGGTGATCTTTAAACGTTACTCTACCGTCTATGGACTTATATTTTGTAAAATTATTTTGTTGTTGTCATTAACATGGAAACTTGATTATGGGATCCGTGAGGAATCGAGGGAACTCCTCAAAATTTATATAGACATATAATATAGTGATTTAGACTTTTCCTGAAGTAACTTAAGCATATTATGCTACCAAAAAAATAAGATTATACCCTGTATAATAAGAAGGTATTTCCTGGATCCAAAAGAACTGAACAAAACTCCTCAGTCTTTAAAGATACGCGTTTGGAAATTTCGGCATTATTGTTTTAAGAACTGCAAGCATATGCCACTATGTACGTTACAGTAATCATCGTCATCATCTTATTTTAAAATAGTGTCTGACCAAAGCTGGTTTTTACGACCGAAACCGAAAACGAATTTCGGCAACGGTCTCAGTTTCGGCTGCAACCGAAACTTCCGTAGGTACAAGGATCATGTTTTGAGAGAAAAATAAAGGAAACGTTAGTTTAATCAGTCAGTCTTTTTAGGGTTCCATAGTATTCAAGGAACCCTTATAGTTTTGCTTCGTCAGTTAGTCTTTCTTTCTGTCTGCCCCTCTAGGTACTGTAATTTTGAACATAAATGGGAGAGATTTGGTAAAGTTATATATTGTGTATAGATCCGTGTTCTACATTCATAAAATAATAATAATTTCATATTTTAGAGGGGTGGCTCCTCCATACATGTGAAATAGGCATGAAAAATATTGTTTCATTCTACTCCATCGTGTGAGATATCGTCGAAAAGATCTAAAATAAAGGCGTGGTTTCATACATAACTTTTTTATAAAGAACCATTTTTGAGTAATCGGCTTCCAAAGTGGTTTTATAATTTGGTCCCCCGCTGGCATTTTTAAACTATAGGAGATAGAAACTGGAAAGTTTGTATGCTGATAGATCATGCTAAAAATCTTTTAGAGAATTTATTTTGAGCGCAATCGGACTACAACTTTTTAAGTAATTCAAAGAAGACGCGTTGATAGTTACAGAACCCTCCTTAGACATGTCCTAACATGCTTTTGATTTACTGCCGCTTAGTAGTTTATTTATACAAATCTGTATTGCGAGCAAAACACGAAAAAGCACTATAATATTTACAATTGTTTATTGTAAAACAGCTATATTATTATGTACAACGGATCTTAAATACTTTAAGCTTAGCCCAATTCACGAAACGACTATCTCGTTATACCTAAATCAAATCGCGAAGTAGGTTACGAGAGTTAGCCTTATTAACTAAGCATGGCTTTCTCATAATTATGAGAAAATAGAATATCGCAAAAGTGTCATTGTCGTGTACGGTCAACGGTGTGACAGTTAAATATGGTCAAACGTTCCATCATTCTAATCTATGAACAAAATTTCAGGCTTAAATTGAAGTCGTTCTTAAGCGAATTAGGCACAATGCAAGCTAGTCAAACACCTCGTAAGCCTAATAGACTAGTGCTTTTACCTTTGAAAATGGTCAAAAGTGAAAAAAAAAACTTACAGTAGGATGAAACCCATTGGAAAAAGAAGAGAATTTAACAAAAATAAAAGGAAAAAGTATTTTACGGGCAATTTGAGGTCGGGAAGTGTAAGGAAGTGAGTTTTTAAGGATAGAAAACGGCTTATCTCGATTTCTGGAAAAACTAAAAGTCCTATGGAAAAAGTCAAATGGCAAATTTGTAGGTACCTAATAGAAAGATCTTTAAGCACGCCTCGGGTATGCTCTACTCTCGAAAGGCCGCGTTGTGACAAGTTCACAACATAAATCTGTTGAAATACCCGAAATTCAATAATAAACTTATAGAAAAAATGATGTTTTTACAACTACGAACTTCAAACATGACTGTAGACTGTTTTGCTTTTTACTTATTTAATTTAATTTATGTAATATAAAATGAAATAATAAAAAAAAACTAAAGCTGTCCGTAGGTCTGTTTGTTCCATAAATTAAGAAAAATATGGGCAATGAAATGAGATGAATCTTTTTTTAAACGTTTCCGTTTATCCTAAGGATCAGCCCTGTTGCTTGGCGTTATTAAATTCTAAATGGTTAAAAATATATTAATTAACATTTTTTGATAGAATAACCAGTTTTATTCGTTCCAAGTTCTCTTTTATTATTTTCCCATTTCTCAGTACCGCTTGCCGATATTTTTTATATTGTTTGTTACATATTTGTTACATAATATTGTTCATTTAATGCATATTATATATTTTATGTGCAACGGATGCAAGAAAAAAAACGTAAATAAATATATAAAAAATGACAAAACACTAAGAAATATTTATTGTAGTCACCATACCTTTTTTTATTGGGGGCAAGAGGGGTCACATGCTGATGTATCATACTCGTAATGCATACATAAATTATTTTGTACTAGATGATAATGATAGAGATGTAAAAAAAAATATCAATATTCCAAATAAACTGTTTATAATTTACTGTAATATAATATTATTGGCTCTATTTAAGGATATGTATTGACGCTGTGGTACATCAGTCATTGTTGAAGCGATCATTTTTCATCTTACGGTTTCCTGATTATAGTATAAAACGCGTGTGAGGCGTGCAAACTTTATATTTATATTTTTTTCACATAACCTAGACCCGCCTAGCCTCAATTCTTATTGAAGCTAGGCACAAAAGATTTTAGTAGATAGATAGATATTATCATCTACAAAATATTGTAGATGTCTTCATCTACAATATTTTGTGTAAGTTGTCCAATCGTCTTTAAATTATATCCATAGATGCTTATTTATTGCTATTTTAAGATAGCTTAAATACATGAGTGACCTACGGATAATTTTAGCCCATCAAAAGGTATTTCAGAGAGAAGTGGGGAACGGGCTAAGCGGGTCTGGGCCTTACTACCTGTTCTTTTCTTTGCATTTTTTTGAGAACTTTTACTGTGGTAATGTATTTTTTTTACATTATCAGAAAAGAGAGATTTCAACGAATAAAAAGCCCACCGACTTTAAAATAATAAAAAAAAAAAAATTATTTTGACGTGAGAGTTTTCGACTGAAAATTAGGGTTAATTTTTTGATATTAAGTCAAAATAAGGTGAAAAAATAAATATTTTAAATAAAAAAAATTACAATATATTTGAAACACACGGGTACGTTTTCACCAAATGTCGTGAATTTTTTTGTAATAACATAAATATAAAAAAAGAAGAAACACTTGGTTAGTTGAATTTTTCACATAAATGTATGAAGTTATGTGAAAAAACTGTAAATAAGTACATTTTTATCACCTATAACTTTGCTATTTTACTTTTTTCCATAGGACTCGTAGTTTTGCCGAAAATCGAGATAAGCCGTTTTTTACCCCTTGTAACTCACCCCCTTACACTTCCCAACCTCAAATCGCCCGTAATTTATTTTTTCCTTATTTTTTGTTATATTTTTTTCCTTTTCCAGTGGGTTTCATCCTACTATACTTTTTTTTGTTTCAAAAATTATCGGCATTGGTCTACAATAGCTATTTCAAAATGACGTTTAGACAATGCGCGAGTTAGTATTTTTTTATGTATACCGACTGTAAATGTGTAAAATCAAATACTTACTTTTATTATTTTTACCCCATCTCAAGTAAATGCAACGGAGTTAAATAAATCATGTCCTGTAACAAAACCTTATAAAATATCATCGTCACGTCGCGCGTCGCTTAGTTGGAATTTAAAAAAGCGTCGAACATTACCGATCACAGCCCGAGAACTCCATGCACATTGCACATGCAGAATGCAGTTTCGGTTTCGGTCGTAGTTTCGACAAAACCAAAACTAAACCGAAACACGTTTTTTTGCTGAAACTCGACCGAAACCGAAACCGAACACTCGGTCGGACACTAATTTATAATACCTAATGGAAGCTTGGCGCGTATTCGATAATTACAAACGTCACAAAAAATTGTAAAATTATTATTTTTAAACAAAAATTAAACAGACTTATCATACACAAAAAAATTATGAAGTCGGTCGTCAGTCGGGTTGTTTTTATTTTTTTAAATTAGTTATTTTATTTTAGATTTTTTAAATTTAACCAACACACACTTGGTCGATTTTAATCAAAAAGACGTCTATTTAACATACATACATACATAAAAGATACGCGCGAAAAACATAACCCTTCTTACAAAAATACAAAAACAGTAATTCGGAATCACAATCTCATAAAAGATTGAAGGGTGTAGCTTTATCTGTATAATGCTGGTAATATATGTAGGGCATTATACGGAGTTGATTTGAACAAATTGATGGGAGGTAAGAGCATCCATGCAGTGTATAGAAGTATACAGATATATACTGTGTGCTGGATAGCTTTGGTGGTGAACGGAAGTACTAGCATCCATGCAGTGTATAGAAGTATACGGATATATACTGTGTGCTGGATAGCTTTGGTGGTGAACGGAAGTACTAAGTGACCAGGAAATTTCCGAAACTGAATATTAATATTTCATTAAATAACGCGATACCACGTCGACTCTCGATATCATACTGATAAAAACTACACATATACGCATTAATAACAAGTAAAATCTTGCCACATACAGTGGACGCTACAGGGTGGTAGTTTGAAAGGACGCAAGAAGTCTTCGTCGATTTAAATATATATATATATGCATCTTGCGAATCATGTTGCGTCCTACATGGCGATTTTTACGAATGATGCCGCGTCCGACCGACTTGTTGCGTCCGGTATACGGACGCAAGATTAAATTTTTCGTTTTTCGTCCAAGGGTGTCTTTTCATCATTAGAATGCATAGGCAAAAAATTGGCATGGACTCAATTTCATCACTAGAATGATTTTCAGCGTATTTCGTAGTTCAGCCATCGGCCGCGTGGAATTTCGAGGGCGCTACTGAGAAGCGTATATTTTGTACCGTATATTGAGCATTTAGTTTACCGATTATGTTGCGTCTCCCTGAATATACACAAAAAGTTTTTTTCAGTTCTCCACGAGCATCATCCTGCGTCCAGAAATTTTCTTATATCAGGACACCGCCTAGATCCTACTGGGGCCTTTTAGGGTGCACGGGTGTGGGGCGCGCGGGGAGCGGGAAGCGAGCCGTTCGTCAGCGCCAGCAGCGCGGTCGCATCGCATATTTTGTTAACCGACTTCCAAAAAAGGAGGCGGTTATGTATTCGGCTGTATAATATTTTATTCTTATTTTGTATGTTAGACGATAATTCAGCCGTCTATGGACCGATTTTCAAAATTCTTTTTTTGATCTAAAGGGTATAACCCCAAAGTCCCGTTTAAAAAAAAGTGGTGACCTGATGATGGGATCCATGAGGAATCAAAATTTATATTTTTTTTTTTTTTTAATAAAACAAGGGGGCAAACGAGCAAACGGATCACCTGATGGAAAGCGATTACCGTCGCCCATGGACACCCGCAACGTCAGAGAAGTTGCAAGTGCGTTGCCGGCCTTTTAGGATGGAATACGCTCCCTTCTTGAAGGTTTGCAGGTCGTAGTGGTCCGGAAATACTGCTGGCGACAGTTCATTCCAGAGTTTCGCGGCAGAAAGCTTCGGGTAAAGCGCACGGTGGAGGACTGCCACTCATCAAGGTGATGAGGATGATAAATATTTTGTCGCATGGAACGGTGGCGAAAAGTTGCAGCAGAGCCCATAGGAAGGAAGCTTCGAAAGAAGCGCTTTGTGCCAAACCCGATCAAAGGCTTTCGCTATGTCCAAACTTACAGCCAATGCCTCTCCCTTAGACTCGATCGCCTGTGCCCAACGATGAGTTAGGTACGTCAGCAGATCACCAGCCGAGCGACCTTAACGGAACCCGTACTGTTTGTCGCTTAGTAACTGCTGACCGTCTAAGTATCGAAGGAGCTGTCTATTAATAATGGACTCCATTATCTTCGAGAAGAGAGAGGTTATAGCGATTGGTCTGTAGTTGGAAGGATTGGAGCGATCGCCTTTTTTAGGGATCGGGTGCACCAAAGCTGTCTTCCAAGATGCTGGGACTGTGCCATAGGAGTAGGAGAGCCGAAAATGACGCGTTAAGACCGGTGCCAACTCTGGAGCACACACTTTCAACACTATAGGAGGGATTCCGTCAGGCCCACTCGACTTTTGGGTATCAAGGGAACGGAGAGCAACTCGCACTGAGCGCTGATGGAACCGAATATCCGACATGATGCTCTTGCATCGCGGTATAGTCGGCGGTTCCTGCCCCCCGTCATCCAGGGTCGAGTTGGACGCAAAGAGCTTGCCAAGAAGTTCAGCTTTCTCTTTTGCGTCATGGGCCAACGAGCCATTTCCTACGTGTAGGGATGGAAGAGATGGCTTACAGAAATTCCCTTCGATAGCTTTGGCGAGAGACCAGAATGCACGGGTTCCCGAAGGGAGACGCTCGAGTCTCTCGCCAATTCTACTGATGTGCTGTTTCTTCGCCCAAGCGATCTCTCTTTTGAAGGACCTAGAGGCAAGGTTGTACTCCTTTTTAAGTTTGCTGGTGTTTAAATCCTGTGCTGACACTGCATTAGCCCAGGTTTGGTAAGCTTCCTGCTTCCGGCGAGAAGCTTTTTTGGAAGATGAAGCAAACCAGGGACGGAATCTGCTGCCAGTAGGGACCACAGAGGACGGAATGAAAAGTTCCATTCCTTGTAGCACCACGCTGGCAACAGAGTTGGCAGCGGCGTCAGGATCATCCGGCGAGAAGCACGCCTGCCTCCAGGGGTAGGAAGCAAAAAATGACCGCATCCCATCCCAATCTGCTAACTTGTAGTGCCACACACGACGGTATTTAACAACACGCTGTCGCAACGCGCTCGTGAGTTGCACAGAACTGCGGACAAGGCAATGATCCGATGAGCCAAGTGGTGCGGCCACGGATACTTGGTAGCCGTCCGGATGTGACGTCAGCAGAAGGTCCAACAGGGAAGGAATCTGACCATCCACATCTGGAATTCGCGTAGGCGCAGTAACCAGTTGTGTAAGGTCATATGCAAGGGCAAAGTCGCAGGCAGATCTCCCCGCATGATCAGTTTTACTGGAATTGAGCCAGTCGGCGTGGTGGGTATTAAAATCGCCAAGTAGTATGATCTCTGCGGATGGGATCTGCCGCTGCATGAAGTCTGTAGCCATTTGCAGATGCTCAAAGAGTCGGTCTATTTCGGGATCACCGCTATGGGACCTATAGAGGCACGCATAGACGCGGGGATGGTCGTCGCACTCTATGTGGAGCCATAAGATTGAAAGGTCCCTAACTTCAAGATTGCTGAGGCGGCGAGAGCTGATATCATCTCTGACGTACACACACACTCCAGCTTTAGGCAGAAAAGAGTGCTCAAGATTATACCCAGGGTGGGAAAGGTATGATGTGTCAGCCGGAGACGATATCTGCGTCTCGGTTAAGAAGAGCAACACCGGCTTTGCTGTCTCAAGATGGTAATGGACGGCATTGAGGTTTGAATGTAGTCCCCTGATATTGCAGAAGTCCACTTTCAATATCTCAGGGGGTGCCTTAGCACGTTTGCTCTTGCCCCGTGCAGATTGGAGCGCAGTTTTGCCCCCCCCAGAATACGAGGGGCAGCCTAGACGTCCACGCTCAGGTCCAGGGGCGCCTGAGCGTGGACGTCCAGAGAGGGATTCTCCAACGCAGTTGGTACCCTCCTGGGGTAACAAATTAGTTTTCAACTGCGGCATCATAGGGGGGTAGGGGGATTGGGCCTCCGGTAAACTCACTCACTCGGCGAAACACAGCGTAAGTGCTGTTTCACGCCGGTTTTCTGTGAGGCCGTGGTATTTCTCCGGTCGAGCCGGCCCATTCGTGCCGAAGCATGGCTCTCCCACGGACATTATATGGATACTTATGGCGATTTCGGATTTTTCTGAAGTAGTCTAAGCATATTATGCTACCAAAAATTAAGATGTTGCGCCAAGGTTATACCCTGGATCCAAAAGTACAGAACAGAACTCCTTATAGATACATGTTTGGGGATTTCAGCGTTGTTTAAAGAACTGCAATCATATGCCTCCATGTCAAGTGATCATCATTATCACCACCACCATTACACCATACATCATCACATTATGATGATGTAAAAGGCACTTCTCCTAGTATTTTTCACCAACTGTTACTCTACCTCTATGGACTTATTTGTAAAATTATTTTGTTGTTGTAAAGGGTCTTTTAGTCATTAACGTGGAAACTTGATGATGGGATCCGTGACTAATCGAGGGAACTCCTCGAAATTTATATAGACATATAATATAGTGATTTAGACTTTTCCTGAAGTAACTTAAGCATATTATGCTACCAAAAAATAAGATTATACCCTGTATAATAAGAAGGTATTCCCTGGATCTAAAAGCAATGAACAGAACTCCTCAGTCTTTAAAGATACTCGTTTGAAAATTTCGGCATTATTGTTTTAAGAACTGCAAGCATATGCCACTATGTAAGTTACAGTAATCATTATCATCATCTTATTTTAAAATAGTGTCTGAACGAAACTGGTTTTTACAACCGAAACCGAAAACGAATTTCGGCAACGGTCTCAGTTTCGGCCGCAACCGAAACTTCCGTACAAGGATCATGTTTTGAGAGAAAAATAAAGGAAACGTTAGTTTAATCAGTCAGTCTTTTTAGGGTTCCATAGTATTCAAGGAACCCTTACAGTTTTGCTTCGTCAGTCAGTCTGTCTGTCTGTCCGCCACTCTAGCTACTGTAATTATGAACATAAATGGGTGAGATTTGGAATAGTTATATATTGTGTATAGATCTCGGTTCTAGCATCATAAAATAATAATAATTTCATATTTTAGAGGGGTGGCTCCTCCATACATGTCAAGTGAGCATGAAAAATATTGTTTCATTCTACTCCATCGTGTGAAATATCGTCGTAAAGATCTTTTAAAATGAAGGCGTGGTTTCATACATGACTTTTTTTACAAAAAACCATTTTCGAGTAATCGGCTTCCAAAGTAGTTTAAAATTTGGTCCCCCGCTGGCATTTCTAAACTATAGGAGATAGAAACTGGAAAGTTTTTATGCTGATAGATCATGCTAAAAACTCTTGAGGGAATGTATTTTGAGCGCAATCGGACTACAACTTTTTAAGTAATTCAGAGAAGGCCTATTGCGTGTTGATAGTTACAGAACCCTCCTTAGACATGACCTAACATGCTTTTGATTTACTACCGCTTAGTAGTTTATATACAAATCTGTGTTGCGAGCAAAACAAGAAAAAGCACTATAATATTTACAATTGTTTTTGTAAAACAGCAATACCTTTAAGCTTTACGAAACGAAACGAAACGACTCTCTCGTTATACCTAAATCAAATCGCGAAGTAGGTAACGAGAGTTAGCCTTATTAACTAAGCATGGCTTTCCCACAATTATGAGAAAATAGAATATCGTAAAAGTATCATTGTCGTGTACGGTCAACGGTGTGACAGTTAAATATGGTCAAACGTTCCATCATTCTAATCTATGAACAAAATTTCAGGCATACAGTGAAGTAGTTCTTAAGCGAATTAGGCACAATGCAAGCTAGTCAAACACCTCGTAAGCCCAATAGACTAGTGCTTTTACCTTTGAAAATGGTCAAAAGTGAAAAAAAAATCTTATAGTAGGATGAAACCCATTGGAAAAGGAAGAGAATTTAACAAAAATAAAAGAAAAAATATTTTACGGGCAATCTGAGGTCGGGAAGTGTAAGGGGGTGAGTTACAAGAGGTAAAAAACGGTTTATCTTGATTTTTTGCAAAACTACGAGTCCTATGGAAAAAAGTCAAATGGCAAAGTCTTATACAAAAAAATTCACGACATTTGGTGAAAACGTATCTTTGCGTTTCAAATATATTGTATTTATTTTTCATTTAAAATATTTATTTTTTCACCTTAATTTGACTTAATATCGAAAAATTAACCCTAATTTTCAATCGAAAACTCTCACGTCAAAATATCAGTTTTATAAAGTCGGTGGGCTTTTTATTCATTGAAATCTCTCCTTTCTGATAATGTAAAAAAAATATATTACCACAGTAAAAGTTCTCACAAAATGCAAAGAAAAGAATAGGTAGTGAGCAGTACAGCTAAACCAACATTTATTACACCACTGAGACAGGAGTTTCTCGACATTACAGTATGTACGGGGCCCATACGGCACCGAACCAATAACTGGCACGTATCGGACAACAACTCCATGTCCGATCATTGTTACATCAGGTTTGACGTACACAACAGTATACCTGGGCAAAAATTTCATATAGGAATCCCAAGGCCACCAACTGGAAAGCATTTAGGGAGGATCTGTAGTCAAACCTCACAACAAAAAAAAACAACACAACAAAGGACCGTGGAACACTTAGAGCAAACGGTAGGAGAGCTAGAGTTAAGTCTAAACGAGGCTTGTCTCAAAAACTGTCCTCTTAAAAAATCAACAAGTAAGCGCAACGTACCTTGGTGGAGTGGTACTCTGGCGCGTCTCAGAAAGGAAACCCGAACTCTATTCAATAGAGATAAACGAGACGGGAATTGGGACGCGTACAGAACCGCCCTTACGACGTTCAATAAGGAGTTAAGGAAAACCAAAAGACGCTCTTGGAGCAGGTTCTGCGAAGAAGTGAACAACACCTCGCAAAACTCTAAACTATATAAAATAGTATCCAAAGCCCCTTGCTCCCATCCTAGCACTCTGAGGAGACCAGATGGCACCTACACAAAGACGGTGGAGGACACACTAAGGCTACTTGCCGAGGTGCACTTCCCCAACAGTGTTCATCTGGACGTGAGTGAAGCCTTCTCCCACACATCCCTTAAAACCAAACCAACTTTGGACGACTGGAGAAGAGCTTCTATGATTTTTAAACCTGACCGAGTCAAATGGGTAATTGACAGCTTTAAGCCATATAAGACTGGTGGCGAGGATAACATATTTCCGGCCCTTATCCAACAGGGCAAGGACATTATCCTCCCGGCGCTACTAAAGGTATTTAGAGCGAGTTTTGCGTGGGGCTACATTCCTCTGGCTTGGACAAAGGTAAAGGTCTCATATATACCCAAAGGTGGAGATAGGGACAAAGCTTTACCCAAGTCATATAGACCCATAAGCCTCACTTCTTTCATGCTCAAAACGATGGAGAAGGTGGTCAACCTTCATAATATAAGAGACACCTATCTCATTGAAAGGCCTTTGCAAGAAAGACAACATGCCTACCAGAAAGGCAGATCTACTGAAACGGCGTTGATGGAATTAGTAGTTCGCATTGAAAGAGCTATTGAGGATAAGGAGTTTGCACTATGCGACTTCCTAGATATTGAAGGCGCGTTTGACAACACCTCAACATGCTCTATTACGGATAGCCTGGCTTCAAGGAATATAGAACCAACCACTATAGAATGGATCAAAGCCACGCTCAACGACAGAGTAGCATCATCTACTATCATGGGCTCGACGCTCAGGAGCAGGCTGACCCAGGGATGCCCTCAAGGAGGGGTGCTGTCACCGCTGGAGTGGTCCCTGGTAGTGGATGAGCTCCTAAAAGAACTGAGTGATAAAAGGTTCTACGCTCAAGGATACGCTGATGACCTAGCGATAGGCAAGTGCGCACCAGTGGTCGCTGGGCTAATGCAATCGGCACTGGGAGTCGTCGAAAATTGGTGCATGAGGGTCAAGCTAACAGTCAACGCTGATAAGACAGTCTTGATACCCTTCACCAAAAAGAGGAAGTTGGATGGACTAAAACCCCCAACACTCTTTGGGAAAACTATCACGTTTGCAAGCGAGGTCAAATATCTAGGAGTCATCCTAGATAAGGGATTCACTTGGAATAAGCATATCGAGCACATTACGAAAAAGGCTAGATGTGCTCTGGGATCCTGTTGGAGACTTGTCAGCTCTAAATGGGGCCTTCGGCCGAAAGCAATGCTGTGGCTATATACAGCAGTAGTGAGGCCGATGGCCACATACGGCTGCGTAGTATGGCACAAAAAGGCGCTACAGGTGAACTGCATCGCAACGTTAAATATTGTACAGAGACTGGCGTGTCTGATAATTACGGGTGCGCTTTCGTCGGCACCCACCGCCTCACTAGAAGCCCTGATTGACCTGATTCCTCTTCCGCTGCTTGTACAGATGGAGGCTAAGAGGGCAGCTCTTAGGGCCAGGACGGCGGGCAAGACGAAATGGACTTCCACCCTACTAGGACAGTTGCAGCAGTCTCTTATTGAGACACCGGTCATGGCCATGCCATCGGATGCCATGACCAAGGTGTACAGCTTCTCGAAGCTATATCAGGTTTACATACCTTCTAGGGAGGACTGGGAGGGAAACGTCCCAATTAATGTTCACCCCAATGACATTGTTTGGTTCACAGATGGATCTAGAAAGGACAACCGGGCGGGCGCTGGATTCTACGGGGGCATGCCACCAACCGGCAAATATGCTTGTTTGGGAGAATTTGCAACCGTGTTCCAGGCTGAGATCTTTGCCATTATTGGTTGTTCACTAGAGAGCCTAGAGATGGCCTTAGTCCATAGAAACATTCTAATTTTCTCTGACAGGCTGCGCTGAAAGCATTGACTGCAGCTGAAATTTCATCCAAATTAGTTCTGAACTGTGTTGAGACGCTGAACATGCTAGGCCGTGACAACAATATCCGTCTGGTATGGGTTCCTGGCCACAGCAATATCCCCGGCAACGAAACTGCGGATGAGCTGGCCAGGCTAGGAGCCGAAAGTCTCATTTACGGACCAGAACCAGTCTGCGGAATATCTTCCAGCACTACTAAAGGAGCACTCAAGGAATGGGGCTGCAGCTTAAGCATAAAGCAATGGGCTGCAATCCCGGGCCTTGTGCACTCCAAGGCGCTAATCCCGGCCTTTAACAGAAAGCATGCGGAACTAGCGCTGTCAATGAGTAGGAATCAACTAAGAATCCTTACCAGAACCCTAACTGGGCACTGCAAGCTCCACAAACACCTCAACAAAATAGGAGTTGGTGACACAACGACTTGCAGATTCTGCAAGGAGAAGGATGAAACTCCCATTCACCTTCTCCTTGACTGTCCGGCACTCCACCAGAACAGAAACAGGTACCTTGGGCAGCACGAATACTCCACCACAGACGAAATTCGTGGCACCAACCCCAACCATATCGTTCAGTTTATGAGCAGCATAGGCCTGGGGCAGGTACTATAACGCGAAGGAGTCACAATAGATCCACTTGGGTCGCAGTGACATCAGGCTCGATCTTGACCTGCCTTCGGAAGGATAAAAAAAAAAAACAGGTAGTGAGGCCCAGACCCGCTTAGCCCGTTCCCTACTTCTCTTTGAAATACCTTTTGATGGGCTAAAATTATCCGTAGGTCACTCATGTATATAACCTATCTTAAAATAGTAATAAATAGGCATCAATATAATTTAATCGCCCGTAATTTATTTTTCCCTCATGTTTTGTTATATTCTTTTCCTTTTCCATTCGGTTTCATCCTACTATACTTTTTTTGTTTAAAAAATTATCGGCATTGGTCTACAATAGCTATTTCAAAATGACGTTTAGACAATGCGCGAGTTAGTGGTTTTTTCAATTATGTACCAACCGTAAATGTGTAAAATCTAATACCTACTATTACTATTTTTACCCCATCTCAAGTAAATGCAACTGAGTTAAATAAATCATGTCCTGTAACAAAACTTTATAGAATGTCATCGTCGCGTCGCGCGTCGCTTAGATGGAATTTAAAAATGCGTCGAACATTACCGATCACAGCCCGAGAACTCCATGCACATGCAGAATGCAGTTTCGGTTTCGGTCGTAGTTTCGGCAGGTTCTTCACCGAAACCAAAACTAAACCGAAACACGTTTTTTGCCGAAACTCGACCGAAACCGAAACCGAACACTCGGTCGGACACTAATTTACAATACCGAATGGAAGCTTGGCGCGTATTCGATAATTATACATTCGATCGTTTATTTTAAACCTTCTTACAATATTTTAATAATAATTTAACAAACGTCACTGAAAATTGTAAAATTATTGTTTTTAAACAAAAATTAAATGTCAGTCGTCAGTCGCGTTGTTTTTTTTTTTTAATTATTATTTTATTTTAGATTTTTTAGTTTAACCAACACACACTTAGTCGATTTAAATCAAAAAGACGACTATTTAAATGCTTTGATTACAAATATATTCAAATGATTTTATTAAAATGGTTTTAATTATTCCTGATTAAATTTAAATACATGACATATGTATATTTTTGAAATCTTTTAATTTCCTTTTTTGAACTACTTACAATTTGGCGCGAAAATTCGCCATTTTGTATTTTTTTTGAACTACATAATACCTAAAGACACTTGGGTTATTTAGACAAATCAAACGATACTTTAACTGTCGAAATCCATCCAGCCGTTTGGAAGATACGTGGGAATAAAGGAGTTTGCATACATACATACAGACATACAAGATGCGCGCGAAAAACATAATCCTTCTTACAAAAATACAAAAACAGAAGTTCGGAATCACAATCTCTTATAAGATCAGGGTGTAGTTTTATCTGCATAATGTTGGTAAGTAATTCGGAATCATAATGTCTTATAAGATTGAAGGGTGTAGCTTTATCTGCATAATGTTGGTAATATATGTAGGGCATTATACGGAATTGATTTGAACAAATTGATGGGAGGTAAGAGCATCCATGCAGTGTATAGAAGTATACGGATATATACTGTGTGCTGGATAGCTTTGGCGGTGAACGGAAGTACTAAGTGACCTGGAAATTTCCAAAACTGAATATTAATATTTCATAAAATAACGGGATACCACGTTGACTCTTGAGATCATACTGATGAAAACTACACATATACGCATTAATAACATGTAAAATCTTGCCACATACAGTGGACGCTACAGGGTGGTAGTTTGTAAGGACGCAAGAAGTCTTCGTCGATTTAAATATATATATATATACATCTTGCGAATCATGTTGCGTCCTACATGGCGATTTTTACGAATGATGCCGCGTCCGACCGACTTGTTGCGTCCGGTATACGGACGCAAGATTAACCGACCCTCATTTTTCGTCCAAGGGTGTCTTTTCATCATTAGAATGCATAGGCAAAAAATTGGCATGGACTCAATTTCATCACTAGAATGATTTTCAGCGTATTTCGTAGTTCAGCCATCGGCCGCGTGGAATTTCGAGGGCGCTACTGAGAAGCGTATATTTTGTACCGTATATTGAGCGTTTAGTTTACCAATTATATTGCGTCTCCCTGAGTATACACTAAAAGTTTTTTTCAGTTCTCTACGAGCATCATCTTGCGTCCAAAATTTTTCTTACATCAGTACACCGCCTAGATCCTACTGGGGCCTTTTAGGGTGCACGGGTGTGGGGCGTGCGGGGGGCGGGAAGTGAGCCGGTCGTCAGCGCCAGCAGCGCGGTCGCATCGCATATTTTGTTAACCGACTTCCAAAAAAGGAGGCGGTTATGTATTCGGCTGCATAATATTTTATTATTATTTTGTATGTTAGACGATAATTCAGCCGTCTATGGACAGATTTTCAAAATTCTTTTTTTGATCTAAAGGGTATAACCCCAAAGTCCCGTTTAAAAAAAAGTGGTGACCTGATGATGGGATCCATGAGGAATCAAAATTTATATGGATACTTATGGCGATTTCGGCTTTTTCTGAAGTAGTCTAAGCATATTATGCTACCAAAAATTAAGATTTTGCGCCAAGGTATACCCTGGATTCAAAAGTACAGAACAGAACTCCTGACTCCTTATAGATACATGTTTGGGGATTTCAGCGTTGTTTACAGAACTGCAAGCATATGCTTCCATGGCAATTAAGTGATCATCATTATCACCACCACTATTATACCATACATCATTACATTATGATGATACAAAAGGTACTTCTCCAAGTATTTTTCACAAACACGGTGATCTTTAAACGTTACTCTACCGTCTATGGACTTATATTTTGTAAAATTATTTTGTTGTTGTCATTAACATGGAAACTTGATGATGGGATCCGTGAGGAATCGAGGGAACTCCTCAAAATTTATATAGACACATAATATAGTGATTTAGACTTTTCCTGAAGTAACTTAAGCATATTATGCTACCAAAAAAATAAGATTATACCCTCTATAATAAGAAGGTATTTCCTGGATCCAAAAGAACTGAACAAAACTCCTCAAGTCTTTAAAGATACGCGTTTGGAAATTTCGGCATTATTGTTTTAAGAACTGCAAGCATATGCCACTATGTACGTTACAGTAATCATCATCATCATCTTATTTTAAAATAGTGTCAGACCGAAGCTGGTTTTCACGACCGAAACCGAAAACTAATTTCGGCAACGGTCTCAGTTTCGGCCGCAACCGAAACTTCCGTAGGTACAAGGATCATGTTTTGAGAGAAAAATAAAGGAAACGTTAGTTTAATCAGTCAGTCTTTTTAGGGTTCCATAGTATTCAAGGAACCCTTATAGTTTTGCTTCGTCAGTTAGTCTTTCTTTCTGTCTGCCCCTCTAGCTACTGTAATTTTGAACATAAATGGGAGAGATTTGGTAAAGTTATATATTGTGTATAGATCCGTGTTCTACATCATAAAATAATAATTTCATATTTTAGAGGGGTGGTTCCTCCATACATGTGAAATAGGCATGAAAAATATTGTTTCATTCTACTTCATCGTGTGAGATATCGTCGAAAAGATCTAAAATAAAGGCGTGGTTTCATACATAACTTTTTTACAAAGAACCATTTTCGAGTAATCGGCTTCCATAGTGGTTTTATAATTTGGTCCCCCGCTGGCATTTTTAAACTATAGGAGATAGAAACTGGAAAGTTTGTATGCTGATAGATCATGCTAAAAACCTTTTAGAGAATTTATTTTGAGCGCAATCGGACTACAACTTTTTAAGTAATTCAAAGAAGGCCTATTGCGCGTTGATAGTTACAGAACCCTCCTTAGACATGTCCTAACATGCTTTTGATTTACTGCCGCTTAGTAGTTTATTTATACAAATCTGTGTTGCGAGCAAAACACGAAAAAGCACTATAATATTTACAATTGTTTATTGTAAAACAGCTATATTATTATGTACAACGGATCTTAAATACTTTAAGCTTAGCTCAATTCACGAAACGACTATCTCGTTATACCTAAATCAAATCGCGAAGTAGGTTACGAGAGTTAGTCTTATTAACTAAGCATGGCTTTCTCATAATTATGAGAAAATAGAATATCGCAAAAGTGTCATTGTCGTGTACGGTCAACGGTGTGACAGTTAAATATGGTCAAACGTTCCATCATTCTAATCTATGAACAAAATTTCAGGCTTAAATTGAAGTCGTTCTTAAGCGAATTAGGCACAATGCAAGTTAGTCAAACACCTCGTAAGCCTAATAGACTAGTGCTTTTACCTTTGAAAATGGTCAAAAGTGAAAAAAAAAAACTTATAGTAGGATGAAACCCATTGGCAAAGGAAGAGAATTTAAGAAAAATAAAAGAAAAAAGTATTTTACGGGCAATTTGAGGTTGGGAAGTGTAAGGAAGTGAGTTTTTACGGATAGAAAACGGTTTATCTCGATTTCTGGCAAAACTACAAGTCCTATGGAAAAAGTCAAATGGCAAATTTGTAGGTACCTAATAGAAAGATCTACACCTTTAAGCACGCCTCGGGTGTGCTCTATTCTCGAAAGGCCGCGTTGTGACAAGTTCACAACATAAATCTGTTGAAATACCCGAAATTCAATAATAAACTTATAGAAAAATTGATGTTTTTCAACTAGGAACTTCAAACATGACTGTAGACTGTTTTACTTTTTACTTATTTACTTTAATTTATGTAATATAAAATGAAATAATAAAAAAAAAACTAAAGCTGTCCGTAGGTCTGTTTGTTCCATAAATTAAGAAAAATATGGGCAATGAAATGAGTTGAATCTTTTTTAAACGTTTCCGTTTATCCTAAGGATGAGCCCTGTTGCTTGGCGTTATTAAATTCTAAATGGTTAAAAATATATTAATTAACATTTTTTGATAGAATAACCAGTTTTATTCGTTCCCCGTTCTCTTCTATTATTTTCCCATTTCTCAGTACCGCTTGCCGATATTTTTTTTTATTGTTTGTTACATATTTGTTACATAATATTGTTCATTTAATGCATATTATATATTTTATGTGCAACGGATGCAAGAAAAAAAAAAACGTAAATAAATATATAAAAAATGACAAAACACTAGGAAATATTTATTGTAGTCACCATACCTTGTTTTATTGTAAAATCATCAAAATACGGTATTAATGGGGGCAAGAGGGGTCACTTGCTGATGTATCATACTCGTAATGCATACATAAATTATTTTGTACTAGATGATAATGATAGAGATGTAAAAAAAATATCAATATTCCAAATAAACTGTTTATAATTTACTGTAATATAATATTATTGGCTCTATTTAAGGATATGTATTGACGCTGTGGTACATCAGTCATTGTTTATGCGATCATTTTTCATCTTACGGTTTCCTGATTATAGTATAAAACGCGTGTGAGGCGTGCAAACTTTATATTTATATCACCTTTCACATAACCTAGCCTCAATTCTTATTGAAGCTAGGCACAAAATATTTTAGATGAAGATATCTACAAAATATCCGTGGTCTAGTGGTTAGAGCCTTGGCTCTCGACTCGGAGGTCGTGGGTTCGATTCCCGCATTGGAACAACAAAAAATGTTGTTTCCAAGTTTGGTTAGGACAATGCAGGCTGATCACCTGATTGTCTGACAAGAAAGATGATCCATGCGTCGGATGGGCATGTAAAAAGTCGGACCTGCGCCTTATCTCTCGTCAGTCGTGTCGGTTATCCGTCCCACTGGATTACGAGAGTAAAGGAAGAGAGAGTGCTCTTGTGTACTGCGCACACACTTGGGCACTATAAAATTACTCCTGCGTAACTGGCCTAGTTTCAATGGAACCGGCCACCGTCACCGAGATCGGTGGGGAGTCATTATTTTATATTATAATCTTCATCTACAATATTTTGTGTAAGTTGTCCAATCGTCTTTAAATTATATCCATAGATGCTTATTTATTGCTATTTTAAGATATCTTAAATACATGAGTGACCTACGGATAATTTTAGCCCATCAAAAGGTATTTCAGAGAGAAGTGGGGAACGGGCTAAGCGGGTCTGGGCCTTACTACCTGTTCTTTTCTTTGCATTTTTTTGAGAACTTTTACTGTGGTAATGTATTTTTTTACATTATCAGAAAAGAGAGATTTCAACGAATAAAAAGCCCACCGACTTTAAAAAAAAAATAGATATTTTGACGTGAGAGTTTTCGACTGAAAATTAGGGTTAATTTTTTGATATTAAGTCAAAATAAGGTGAAAAAATAAATATTTTAAATAAAAAAAAATACAATATATTTGAAACACACGGGTACGTTTTCACCAAATGTCGTGAATTTTTTTGTAATAACAGAAATATAAAAAAAGAACAAACACTTGGTTAGTTGAATTTTTCACATAAATTATGAAGTTATGTGGAAAAACTGTAAATAAGTACAAACGTTGTAGATCTTTTTATCACATATAACTATAACTTTGCTATTTTACTTTTTTCTATAGGACTCATAGTTTTGCCGAAAATCGAGATAAGCCGTTTTTTACCCCGTGTAACTCACCCCCTTACACTTCCCAACCTCAAATCGCCCGTAATTTATTTTTTCCATATTTTTTGTTTTATTTTTTTCCTTTTCCAGTGGGTTTCATCCTACTATACTTTTTTTTGTTTCAAAAATTATCGGCATTGGTCTACAATAGCTATTTCAAAATGACGTTTAGACAATGCGCGAGTTAGTGTTTTTTTTTATGTATACTGTAAATGTGTAAAATCAAATACTTACTTTTATTATTTTTACCCCATCTCAAGTAAATGCAACGGAGTTAAATAAATCATGTCCTGTAACAAAACCTTATAAAATGTCATCGTCGCGTCGCGCGTCGCTTAGTTGGAATTTAAAAAAGCGTCGAACATTACCGATCACTGCCCGAGAACTCCATGCACATGCAGAATGCATTCATTCAATGCATGGATTTCGGTTTCGGTCGTAGTTTCGGCAAAACCAAAACTAAACCGAGACACGTTTTTTTGCTGAAACTCGACCGAAACCGAAACCGAACACTCGGTCGGACACTAATTTATAATACCTAATGGAAGCTTGGCGCGTATTCGATAATTACAAACGTCACAAAAAATTGTAAAATTATTATTTTTAAACAAAAATTAAACAGACTTCCAAAGTAATCATACACAAAAAAATTATGAAGTCGGTCGTCAGTCGGGTTGTTTTTATTTTTTTAAATTAGTTATTTTATTTTAGATTTTTTAAATTTAACCAACACACACTTGGTCGATTTAAATCAAAAAGACGACTATTTAACATACATACATACATACAAGATACGCGCGAAAAACATAACCCTTCTTACAAAAATACAAAAACAGTAATCGGAATCACAATCTCATAAAAGATTGAAGGGTGTAGATTTATCTGCATAATGTTGGTAATATATGTAGGGCATTATACGGAATTGATTTGAACAAATTGATGGGAGGTAAGAGCATCCATGCAGTGTATAGAAGTATACGGATATATACTGTGTGCTGGATAGCTTTGGTGGTGAACGGAAGTACTAGCATCCATGCAGTGTATAGAAGTATACGGATATATACTGTGTGCTGGATAGCTTTGGCGGTGAACGGAAGTACTAAATGACCTGGAAATTTCCAAAAGTGAATATTAATATTTCATTATTTATCGCGATACCAAGTCGACTCTTGAGATCATACTGATAAAAACTACACATATACGCATTTATAACATGTAAAATCTTGCCACATACAGTGGACGCTACAGGGTGGTGGTTTGTAAGGACGCAAGAAGTCTTCGTCGATTTAAATATATATATATATATATATATATATATATATATATATATATATATATATATATATATATATATATATATATATATATATATATGTATTTTCTTACAACGTAGTTTATAGGAAGCTTATCTGTTTAGGTGATATTTTTAAAACGCAAAAAAAGTACCTAATGATAACTTAATAAGACGAGTAATGGCAAAGTTTTCCCTTTTTATTTAAAGTAAGTTTGTGTTAACAGCCATCAAATATCCACACCAAACTGAACTACAGACTATTTAATAGCGTTAAGAAGACAGTGAATCATGCGTTTTGCGTGCATATTATGTCAAAACGGCTTACTTTCAATGGTTAATGTGTACACAGCTAATGCTGCATTTTGACATTTGGGATTCACCGTTTTCTTAATACGAATAGAAAATTTAGTAAGTACATAAGTAGGACGTAAGATATATATAATGTTTATAGATCTTTTTTCTGCGAGTAACTTCAGTTAAAACATTTGAAGTAAATTATAAACATGTTAACAGAACTACGTACTTTGGACTTAAAAACCAGTTCTTAGATAATCATATAATAGATAACTTCTATTTCTGTAAATAACAAGTTAAAAGATTTACAATAACGAAGTGTTATTCATTACTAGGTACATTTTTCCTGCGGCTCCGACCGCGTAAATTTAGTTTCCCACGGGAATGCTGCACTTTTTCGGGATAACTAGTTGTCTAACGAAGTGTTATTAATAACTACATTTTTCCTGCGGCTCCGCCCGCGTAAATTTAATTTCCCACGGGAATGCTGCAATTTTTCGGGATAAAAAGTTGCCTATGTTTTAATCCAGAGCCTAACCTACTACCATACCAAATTTCATTGAAATCCGTTCAATAGTTCAGTACTAGCAGTCACTGTAGGACGTAGATATTGTGTTTTAAAAGTTTTTTATGGCATACTTACGTAGTTACTGTTTAGTTATGTGTGGTTAATACACGTACAATACAATACGTTTGAATTAAAATAACAGCTGATGAATAATAAATGTTTATAAAATATTGTAAACACACGTTACGTGAATTGCATTGATCTTTCGGTCGGTTGGTTTAATGACGACTAACTTATTTTCATTTTGATTTGTTTTTTTTTTTGTTAATTGAAATTTCAGGATATTTATTATTTTACACATTTTTCAGTGTCTTAATAATACTTAATCTCACTGAAATACAATAACAACATATATCCAAATTCCAATAGACTGCCTATTTTGTGATTCACGTGATAGAAATTTAATAGTAATAAGTTTATCAGTGTAACACTATGATATAAATATCTGACCCTATTGATAACTCATTCATTAGTGAAGGAAGTGTTCCTGATAGCACAATCCAATATAGAACATTCCTATTTCCTTATATCACGACAGCATAAAACACGGCCTCACAAAGACCAGGGTGAAATAATGGAAGAGCTATTAGGAAATTAAGGCAAGCTAAAACCTCCTTACTTCTCCTATTGTACCTCAACACGAGATTGCTGCTCTAAATTTCTTAGTATCCCTTGGGCTATAACGCTAACGTTAAATTGTGTTGTTCTTTGCCATTTGACAAAAGCCTATGAGGTGTGGAAATAAAAATGCGAAGGTAAAAGTAGGCGTGTACAGGTAAGTTGTGATATTCTGATGTCGATAATCGCTTAACATCAGGCTATTCCTTGGTATGCTCGTTTGCCGGTGTTATTAAAAAAAAAGACGGGTTGCACTCCGGGAGTGCCGGCAGAAGTAAAAACTTGAATATTAACGTTGTTCATTTTTGATATTTTGGAATGGTTAGGGAATAATTTTGCACGAATTGCTTTATCAGTATAAAAGTACTATCATTTATTTGGTAAATTACAATATTCAATATTTCGTAGGGGGGGGGGGGGGATTGGAGGTAAAGTCAATGTGATGGGATGGTTGGGGTCAAAAGTCAATGTGTTGGGAAGGTTGGGGTCAATACGAACTAAAATAGTTTCATGCTCGTGTAAACCAAGACAGCAAACAATTGAAAGCTGCATCTTACGCATTTTCGATCAGGACACGTGACCTGTCGCGAGTTTAACAGTTTTTACCCATCCCAAGAAAAGTGCACAGCGCCGCTATAGAAGTATTTACTTCAAATATACTTACAAGCGATCCTGTCGCCTTCCTTGTAGCAGACGAACTCAGCCAACTGCTCAGTGATGTTGTACACCATCTTCAGATTAGCTTGTTCCTCAGCCGTCACGCACGGGTTCATACTCTCAGTTAGGTTCATGAAGCAGGACTTGAATTGCGGGGTTTTGTCGCAGTACCTGTGGGTTGAGATAAGGGCGCCATGTTAGATTGTGACGTCATCGTTAAATGATGTTTGTCAACCCATTGTCATGAGTCTGACGTCACTTGTTACTAGCGGACCGTAATATGACTTCTGATTTATCTAATTGTGATTGTAGAGCTGATATCAATAAGGGAACCGATCTTTATCTGTTTAGTATTATGTAAATGTAGGCTAAATCACCTCTTTGGATTGCGAATAGGTAAAAACGAATAAAATCAAAAAAGTTTTATTTCCATATTGGTTACAAAGTAACGCTTAAAAAATTGACCCTACTTGATGCCTACCACCGGTTCGGGAACTAACCCGGCAAGAAGAACCGGCGTAAGAAACTCGCACGGGAATAGGAAAAAGTTCTCCATAACGAATTGTTCTACTTTGGAAAATCTTGGGATTTTCGATTCATTTATTAATTTATTTTAGTCAATATAAGTCTATTTACTTTTTGAACACCTCGTCCACTTGGCCCGTGGGCTTGGCTTTCTCCACCTCCTCCATCAGCACATCCTTGTCCACCAGCTCGCTGATACACGTCGTGAACTCTTGAAAGGCGCTCTGAAAGAGAAAGTTAATAATGTTAACCAATTACCGAAGGAATGTTTACATGTACTTACATAGCACGTGGTCTTTATTGCGGAAGGATTGCAAGATCCCTAATAACAACTGCTTGTTATAAATGCGCATATCTTTTTGAATTTTCACGTTGCTCTAAAATATAATGAAAATGTTCTCGTGTCAAATAAACTTATGCATTACCAAGTTGAAGGTAGCCCTATTCGTGTCATCGTATCACAAAGACGAGAGTATCTGGCACCGTGCCAAGTATGCATGGCTGTGTGCTCGCGACAATAGTATCGAAACTCGAGAGATATTACTCATATTAGCGCCCGTCACACGTACAGTTCTGACCATGGAGGTTAGAGAACAGACCGATCGCTACGTTTTGAAGCATTGCCCGCCTGTCCCTGAAAATTTGTACAATTTATAATTCATTTTTCATCCACCAACCGCGCTGCCGTCGGTAAGTATCTGGGGGCACGGCAGTGCCCCCGCCAAGTCGAGCGCGAAGCAAACACTGCCGTACCATCCTTTACTGGAACCATTTCGCCGCATTTTCAGGCCCCTATTTGAGAACCTCTGGATAAGACCAGAACGCAGAAATTTTCGTCATCCAATAAGCTATAATCACGTACTGAAAATCCAAAATTTCAAGTCTGTAGGTCATTTAGTTCCGAAGTTAAGCGAAAGCAAAGTTTCGCATTTTCGACACTCACTCACTCACTCACTCACTCATGATCATCAAAATAGAACTAGTACTTCCCATAAACTTAGAGAGCTGAAATTTGGTACAGAGTCGGGGTTTAATGGCCACATAAAGGGAAAACTATAAAAACTAGGATAATCGATCTGGGGGCACGGCAGTGCCCCTGCCAAGTCGAGCGCGAAGCAAACACTGCCGTACCATTCTTTACTGGAACCATTTCGCCGCATTTTCAGGCCCCTATTTGAGAACCTCTAGATAAGACCAGAACGTCGATCTGGGGGCACGGCAGTGCCCCCGCCAAGTCGAGTGCGAAGCAAACACTGCCGTACCATTCTTTACTAGAACCATTTTGCCGCATTTTCAGGCCCCTTTATTCTACTCGAACTTTATTCTACTCGAACATTACACAATTTAAATAAACAAATTACACTAAAATCTAGGAAAATAAATCAATATGCCCACGTTTCTACAAAAAGAAGTGAAATCCCACCAAAAACATTCTGTAAAAAACTAGCCAAGTCTCGATGGAGCTGCTTGTTTATCTCTAAAAAGTTATGAAATCTAGACAAAATCGTGCCAAGTCTAAGGTTCCTTACTGTAGTTTCTTTATTATTATAGTTAATGTTGTGTGACTTGGCCGTTGAAGGGCACACAAGGGTACAAAAGGGGCTCCATGACACCATTGCTCCAATACGTGTGTTGTACAATCAGCAACAGCCTAAAATGAGACACTAGCGTCCAATTACCAATACCAGTATGGGCTATTATCTCGCTTAACAAACATAGGTAGTTACAAATGTAAACAAAATTGGCTTGTACCCACAAAAGTATAAAGAATGTTCAACGGCCAAGTCACTCAACATTAACTATAATAATAAAGAAACTGCAGTAAGGAACCTTAGACTTGGCACGATTTTGTCTAGATTTCATAACTTTTTAGAGATAAACAAGCAGCTCCATCGAGACTTGGCTAGTTTTTTACAGAATGTTTTTGGTGGGATTATAATTTTCTTCACGGCATTGGTGGGCCGCTTTTTCTGAGACAACTTAGCGATGCGCGGTGCCGAAAGTCCGATCTAGCGTGTTGATATCAGGCTCAGTGATAACGCATTTTCCTTAGTTTGAACGGGGCACTGTGACGCCGGCAATCCAAACTGTGACGCATTTCAAGTCTAACCGCAGTCAAAACCGTCCGATCTTCAGACCGAACTTTACGTGCGCAGGACGCTGCGCTATTTATTGTCTCGCTATGCGACGGTTATCCATGTATTGGAAGTTGGACCACGACATGTGGGAATTACCTGATGATCTTGATTGATATTCAGTAATGGTAGTAGGTATCTGTCGTGTTGAATAATGATAGTAACAATTATTATTGTCAGTTGGGGCAAGATGGTCTACCTGTAGGTAAAAATCGGCTAGACCGATTTGGATAATTTTGGTTCTGAAATAATCGTGGAAGTTCGGAGAAGGTTTAAACGCTGAGAAATATTGGAGAAGTTTATTCCAGTTTATAGTTAGGACAGCACAACGTGTGTCGGTACAACTAGTTTAAAATCTCTCTCTAGCGTCAGAGATAAATTAGCTAAATAACTCAATAATTGATGAAGAGAACTTTAAAAAAATTATCCAAAAGGTCAGGGTCGTAAATACATACAAATAAAACAGAATCAATAGTAATTAAATGGTTGCCAATGATCTCACTTTAAATGATATTTATATGACCAATGTGGTAACCCTGAAATACGCCGGGTATAGAAGTTATTAGCAAAAAAAACAAACAAAATATAAGTTGGAGATGTAGATGTAGATGTATTTCTTGGTGTAGGAGCTCAAGATGTAGGAATATGTAGTTAGGTAGCTGTTGTAGTTACAAATTAGAGTTTTACGGGAGCTTCGTCTCCACACCCACAATTGCGGAACTCATAGTACACCTGCAATTTCAATATCAAAAACTACACCTACACCTTATACCTACAACGACCTTTTTACTGTCGGGAATCGTCATTTTTCGTACATCGACTCACGTTTTAAGCTCAAATAATAACACTACCAAACAATATCGTGTTTTTCCATGCTGTAAGTAATATCTGTAGTTTTCCAATGAAATCAAGTAACTTGTAGGTACCTAAGTTACTACTACCTAAAGACGACGCGCGACGTCAATAATCACAATGCACAACGTGAACTTCATAATGATGTGAACGTTTAGTTCAACCGCAACGTTTAATGATATAAATTAACTTTATCCTCCTTTAATCCGCTGTAAAGTACCCACCAACACAATTACGGTCATTCAGGGTAACTTTGAATCACGAGGGTAACTTTGACAGTTTGTTCACAAAATTCTTTTCTATTGTTTTATGTGGGAAACAATTGGCGCTTAAAATTTAATAACAATTCGTGTACGTAACATACTTCGTAAACGAAATCTAAAAAAAAAGCAGCTGTCAAGAGAAGATAATACCAAAAACTTTTGTTTTTAACCGCGCGCAACATAATGGGTAAAAATCAGTGCAAAACTTTGTTTAAAAATCTCGTTAACTTTGCTGCTATCAAGGTATATAAAAACATATTTAAATGTAATAACTTTATGGTTTTTTTGACTTGTCTATGACCCCACTGCATCAATATTTGATAAAAACATAAATTATTGTCACCCTGAAGCTGTAAATTAATTAAAAGTTAGTTTGTGTCAAAGTTACCCATTATGGGTGGTAACTTTGACACACGACAAAATTGCCAGTTTTTAATATAATTAGTCATTTTTAAAGACGTTTTATAACTTTATAGCATGAAAACCAACCTGAGAGCACAGATTAACTAAACTCTTTTGACTAATTCTTAACATAGTAAAAGTTTGATTAAAAAATATGTCGATGATGATTCAAAGTTACCCTGATTGACTGTAATAATTATTAGATATTATTAATTACATTTATATGAGCAAAGGATGTAATTCACATACTTTCCCCATAACTCCCGGAAACTATTTTCGATTAGTGTAAAACGTTTTTAAACAAAATCAGTCGGTTCGATTCCTGGCTAGGATTATTGATTTATCAAAAATCTATTGATACAGAAAATCAAATCGGACTCGCAACTCCATTCAGCATTTTTCGCTATTTCTTACCCGACTACGGCGAAGCCAAAAGGAAGGGTAATGATTTAGGCAGTCTATGTATACATGTATATATGTTTGTTCCACCGTAGCGCCTAAACTATTGAGTATTGATCCGATTTTGATAAATGAGGTGTCAATAGATTCGTTACAATAGCCCGGGTAAAATAGGCTATAATTTACGTAGTAACTATTTATTAATCTGTGCTATAATAATATAGTTTCAGTTAAATTTATTTATACCTATTTTAACGTTGCGTTTTGTTATTCCACGTCAGTTGCGTTTTGTTACACCACGTTTTATGTCACGACTCGTCCCACGGGAACGGGATAAAAAGTATCCTATGTCCGTCTCCTGGTTCTAAGCTACCTCCCCAGTCCCCACTAATTTTCAGCCAAATCGTTTCAGCCTTGTTCAGCCGCTCTGGAGTTATAAAATATAGTGTAACCAAGACTATGTCCAGAAACTGCGTATTCTTACGCACGTAAGGTCTACGCACGTAGTCGAGGTACTAGGGCCCCATACATTGCGTCCAGGAGCTACATGCGTATTATTTTAGCTATGCGCGTATCGTACAAAATTGACCTATTATACCGCTTTGGTTGATTCAGGCACGGATCCAGCTCTCAAAAGAAGATGTGGCCAAAAAATTTTGATTTTATTATTTCTTAGATTATTAGAATATTAGAATAGGTTATTAGAATTTAAAAAAATAATTGTATTAATTTCTTTATAATATTATGTTAATTAAAAGCTAACGCGCGGAGTGAGCGAGAAAGTTTTTCGCTTATTTAGCAAAAAATTTATTTTATGTTTGGTAAAAAAATAAGCTTTCAATATAGGTACCTTAAACAAATTAACATCAACTAAGATTATAAATTAATTAAATAAAAAATATATGCATATATAGTATAGAAAATTACACAAATTATAGATTATATAACATCGGCAGGAGTAATTCCTATCGGTCCAATCAAAGTATTATTTTTTCTTAAATCTGTTGGTTATTAAATAAATAACCTAACCAAGAGCATGTCAGGACATGTCTAAGGAGGGTTCCGTAAACTATTAAGTTTACTATTTACTATAGTACACTATAGAATACTTGAACTTAGGCCTTTGCATCCGTTGATGGATGATTTATACAGTATTCTCCGAGCGAAGTACTGTAGCGCCTGGGACAGTTGGTTTTTAAATGTTGTATGGTTGCCCAAGCACATACGGCATTCTCACAACATAGTCAGCCTAGTCCAGAGGAATGATTGGTCAATACGTCTGGGGCCAACTATGCGCGGGTTTCCTCACGATGTTTTCCTTCACCATTAGAGCGTCCGTATAATGTACTTGAGATCTGAAAAAGTCTCATTGGTACACGCCACAACCTGGGATTCGAACCTGCACTCTCTCGAGTGCGAACTAAACGGTCTTCCCACTAGGCTACGGAGCTCTTCACTATAGAATAAACGTATGATAAATTAATAATAATATTATTAAGTAATATTATGTAAGTATTATTTCTTTACTATTTTAAATGTTGATTAATAATCAAAATATATATAGTGAATAGTAACCAGATGTTTTTTATTATTATTTTTTATTTTTTATTCGATTTCGATGATATTTTAAAGAGTTTTTATTAATTTTAATATTCGCTAATCAGTCACTTAACATTTGAGCATATTTTAGTCTAATCGCCTATCTCAATGTAGAAAAAAAATATAATCAGATACTTATTACTTAATATACATATCAGCGAGGTTTTCGATAGCGTGATACAGAATTAAAATCCAATAACACAGCGACATCTAGTATTATTTTTCAAAAACAATCCACGATTTAAACCACAGAACACATATTACTCGCGGATTTAAACAGGAGACTAGCGCCATATAGTTTTCGTAAAGTTACTACTTACTAGCAAATTGAAGCTTTTAATATGAAAGGTAGGTATTAAATTATATTACAAAACAATAATACTGTGGTAATTAATAATACGTATTAATATGTTTTCAGTGTTATTAAATTAAGTATTGTAATAATGGGTAAAAGAGGCACATATTCGTAAAAATAATTATTAATTAAAATTTTACGTGTTTCAAAACTTAGCTGTAATTCTGGATAGAAACATAAATTCGCATCAATCGATATAAGTACTGCAGCTCAGTTAATCACAGTGTTTGTCCTTGATGTAGGTTCAAACCCGACAGCGTGTTTTAGTTTTTATTAATTTGTTTTTTTATTAATTATTAATTTCATTTTTTTTTAATTATGCGACCAATTCTGAAACATTATTTTAAATAATCATTTCACATTTATATTATGTATAACTAATTATTCTGATTTGCTTTATGTTAATTTGTTTTTCTATAATTGCTCCAGAAATAGAAATTATGATGCGATTTCGTTCAAAATAGTTTTCCTAAAGAGTTTTTAGCATGATCTATCAGCATGGAAATTTGCAAGTTTCTATCTCCTATAGTTTAAAAATGCTAGGGGGAGACCAACTTACAAACTACTTTGGAGGCCGATTACTCGAAAATGGTCAACTTTATAAAAAAGTAACGTATGAAACCTTGCCTTTATTTTAAAAGACCTATTCTACGATACCACACACGATGGGGTAGAGAGAAAAAATATTTTTCATCCCCACTTCACATGTATGGAGAGCCACCCCTGAAATATAAAATTATTATTTTTTTATGATCCTGAAACCGTGATCTATACACAATCTATAACTGCACCAAATTTCATCAATTTATATTCATAATTACAGGAGCTAGAGGCGCGGACAGACAGACAGACGGACGGACAGAGCGGAACTATAAGGGTTCCTTAAGTATTACGGAACCCTAAAAAGGGCTGAAAATTTATGGAGAGGTGATAAATTTTGCGCTTTCTTCAATCTACCTGACTAAAGGTCCGCTTAACACTAAATCCACTACTATATTATATAAAATTATTGCCTACTATAGATAAAATTATTGAAAAATTTATTTGTAAACAGATGTACTCATTTTTCATAGATAACCACATAATAAACAGTAATCAGTATGGATTTTTAAGTAAGAAAAGCACAACACAACTTTTGTCAAAGTTTACTAACACTATTTATAACTATTTAAACACTCGAAAACATATATTGATAGTTTTATCGACTATAGTAAGGCGTTTGATACACTTCGGCATAATATTTTGATAAATAAATTAGAGGAAAGCGGTATACGAGGTCCGTTACTAAAGTGGTGCGAAAATTACTTAAATAATAGGTCATATGTAGTAAAAGTAGGCGATGTACTTAGCAACGAAGTTGATGTGACAGAAGGAACAGCGCAGGGCTCGGTGCTGGGACCATGCCACTTTATTACCTACGTAAACGATGTCGCATATTTAATTAAAAACTGCAAAATTTTTCAATTTGCTGACGACACATGTCTCGTTTCAGCCAACGATGACATAGAAGTAGCCCTTTCACGTTTACAAGAAGACTTTACCTTATTAGCTAAATGGTCTCACGACGCTGGGCTTGTTCTTAACAACAGCAAGACCAAGCTCATGTATGTAAGCTCGAGCCAAAACAGGAGTTGTATAATACCCAAACTAGTCGCTCACGAACATGCATGCCTACATATTTTAAACTCGCGGCCGTGTAACTGTAGCACTGTCGAAGTAGTTAGTACATATAAATACGCTCGTGATAGACGACCGCTTTAAGTGGACCGAGCATATAAACTACGTATGTGATAGAATGCGTGCGTTGCTGGCAAAATTTACTATAGTTAAAAACAATATCCCCTACCCCACACGCCTCCTACTTTACACGACTCTAGTAGAATCTGTTATATCATACGGCCTGAGCAGCTACGGCAGAACGTGCAAAACACATCTAAATTCCATATACCAGCTTCAATTAAGAATACTTAAAACTATAATACCCCTCAAAATAAAAAATGATTTAAAAATTAAAAATAATTATTGTGAAGTTTTCCCATTCTGTAAAACAATGCCCATACATGATATGATTAAATATACAATTCTAAAGGAAAACTTCTTTAATTTGGATGTTCAAATACCAACTACGCATCATATCACAACGCGCAGCGTGACAAGTGCAAAATGCACTGTCCCTCACTTCAACAACCTATACGGAAAACAGTCCCTTGAATATTTGGTGCCTGCACTATTGAATGCATTGCCCTTGGGGCTAAGGCGAAGCATAAATGATAGAAATTTTAAGGGCAAATTAAGAGCATATTTTTTGCAGGTCATTCAATAAATAATAATTATTTATAGAATGACTTGTGAAGGATGTGTTTTTGATTTGCTTTATGGGTTTTTGTCGTTTATGTTTTATATTGGCTCTAGGCGGTGTGGGTGACGGGTATTCGCGGGACTGTTTCCCGTATTTACTTAATTAAGTAAAATCGAAAATTAATAAAGAAGAAGAAACAAATAAATAATAAAAATATTAATATGATAAAAATCATAAAACCTTCCATCCAATTTCTCCTGTGACTGTACTGTTGCGATACCCGTTCCGAACAAGTTGTTTGTTACCTACTACCTACTAGTGGTCGAGCGGCGCGCGGCGCACCCGCTGTGCCGTGTGCGAAGTGCATCGCTCGCGCATTAGATACCTACCATGAGTGCGATTGAAACTGTTATAATTCGTAGCACATACCTAACATAACTTATTAATGTTATTAAATAGAAATACTGTGTTTAAAGTTAATTATGTAAGTAGCTATTTAAATATTATATTGAGCATTTGATGATAGATCCACCGGTGTACGGACAAACCCTTCAGGTTTTTGTGACACCGAGTTAATCTTGTACTTGTGTAAGATTTTGAGAAAATAAATAAATAAATAAATATGTATTTTAACAATAATATAAGTATGACCAGCAGGTAAAAACACCAGGTAAGACTCAAAAGGTTAACAATACCAATACTACTACCCACTGAACCTATTTTGATTATAAATTAATAGACCTTGAAAGTATGCACTCACAAGGCTGTTGGGGTTGTGGGTATGCCCATACTACACGTATAGGTGCTCCGCTCCTGACTCAAATAGGTGCAGCAATTACGCTGTAATACGCAGTTACCTCGAGTACGCGCGAGACACGAAGTGAAAGAAAAATGTTTTTCTCGCTCCGATTGTATGATTCAGAGTGAGACAGAAGTATTCAGTTCATTCCTTACACAGCATTCAGATCGGTTGTCACCGTTTGGCAATTTGGTAATTTTGGCATTTTTACAGTACTCACACTAGTGAAATTTTACTTTACAGAGTGTTCCGAAATTTTGTCAATGTTTTGTCAAAACCAATTTTTTCTGAAGACAACTTCTATTAAAACCTTCAACACACAATTGATATCGATTTGAAATAGTCAAAAGTGTCATCCCCTGTATTTTGGAGTGCAATGAAAGCGTAGTAAGATCGAGTTGCCAACTTTCAAAAAATAGTTCTCCCTAAGACAAATAGTACGGTTCCCGTGGATTTTACCTAGCATGCGAAGACTCTCAAATATAATTATTAAAGTACTTATGCCTCATCGAAACTTCATAAAATAGTACGATAAAATATATAGGTACCGTTAAAAATCAAAAAAATTACATACCAAATATTATGTAAGTATTACTTATTTAGAAAAACATACCTATAAAGATACTTTATACAGTAAAACTACTTTGCAGTAAAATATATTTCGGAAGTCCCACACATGGTTTCCAACATACGTCATTTCCGTAGAAAAAAAAAACGATGATTGCCGAAGGCATTAACAAATTAGTTGCACTGTACGCAGCACATTGAATAACGCGGTCGCGTCCTATTCGTGTTATATAAAGTCTATACTTTAGCCTATTCGCGTTATGAAGGCAGTGAATCATGCGTACATACTATGTCAAAATGGCTTACTTTAATAGGTAAATTAATGTAATCACAGCTAATGCGTCAATTTTGACATTTGTATGCATGATTCACTGCTTTTTGTAACACTTACAGACTATAAGTTATTTCGTAGGTATCTAGAGGGTAAAAACTGTATGACTGTCACCTGGCTATTTCTCATAAGATCATGATCCTTGATAGCTAGACAGTTAAAATTTTTACATAACCTTTACTAAAAATAGTCGATTTCGTAATAAAAAGGAACCCTTATAGTTTTGCTCTGTCCCTCCGTCTGTCCACACCTCTAGCTTCTGTAATTATGAATATAAATGGATTAAATTTGGTATAGTTTTTTGTATATTATATTATGTCGGATTTAGAATCGTAAAATAATAATAATTTTATATTTTGAGGGTGGCTCTCCATACATGAGAAGTGGGGATGAAATATATTTTTTCATTGTACCCCATTGTGTTGCATAACGTTGAATAGCGCTTTAAAATAGAGTCAAGATTTCATACATACTTTTTTTCAAAATTTTCGTGTAGTTGTAGAGTAGATTTCTAAATTATAGGTTAAACTTGTATGTTTCCATGCTGATATAAACAAAATTCGAATTACTTCAAAAGTCACAGTCCGGTTTGGTTCAAAATAATTTTCCCTTAGTTTTAAGCATTATAATATTATTATAATGCTTAAAACTAAGGGAAAATTATTTTGAACCAAACCGGACTGTGACTTTTGAAGTAATTTGAAAAACCTATTACGCGTTGATAGTAACTGAACCCTCCTTAGACACAACAAACGTGAATTTTTTGACGTTTTTGGCGCGATTCTTTAATGGCGACAGGTATACGCTTGCAATAAGAATTTTGGTTTTTTATACAATACATTTTTTATACCAATAAGTGATAAGTCAGCTGTAATTAAATAATAATAGTATATTATATTACTTATCGTCAAGCAAATGAATTGCATATTTAAATAAAACAAGCATAAAAACCCTCTAATAACCCCTTCAGATACCTTTTCTCCCTAAATTTAGGGAAAAAGTCCTAAGTTGGCATCACAGATAGACCGGCAGACATTTTGTTGTGATAAGATAAGAATCTCTACGTGCGTAGGTTTACGCAGGCTTACGCATTTTCTGGACAGAGTCCAACACGACTTGGTTTTATATACATAGATATGAGTATTTTAATTTTGGATTTCAGTTTTCAGCTACCATTCCCACTAGAAAAATTCAGCCTGTATATAGTAAGTAATCCATACAGTGTACACTGTCTGTTTCCCGAATAAAACATACAATTCTGGAAAAATGCATATAACAAAATCGCAAACGCATTAATATAAAAATTATAAAATTTTATTGTTATGCCTTTGCTCAAGCTTGGGAAATTAAGTAAATTTTAGCCTCACGAACTATTTTGTGACCTCTACCTGGCCCTTATCGGGCCGCAGATCTCTGCATAATGCCTACCCCTATTGCTTAGTGCGTGGTATCTGCCTATTGCCTACCCTTGTAGTGAATCGGGTGTGGGCGTTTGAGCCTTAAATAGGATACCTTAACGACCTCTGTGGCTCAGTTGGATGAGCGTGTTGGTGCTCAAGCCGGAGGTCGCGGGTTCAAATCCCGCCGAAGGAACAAAAAGTTTTTCTGTGTTCCTGGGTCATGGATGTGTATTAAATATGTGTATAATAATTATAATAAAAATCTTAAATATGTGTATAGTATAAAAGTATTAAATATATTTCCGTTGTCTGGTACCCGTAACACAAGTTCTTCGAGAACTTACCACGGGATCGGATTCACGTGGTGTGAAGCGTCCATAGATATTATTATTATTATTATATTATATTAGGTAAAGTACACATAATATAATCAAGCATTACAAGATTTCAACCCTAGAATCCAATTAATTCATCAATACATACGGGGCTAAGCCTGTTTGTAGCTATTTCGGAGGCAAATAGATTAGAGCTAAGAAGCTTTAATCGTAATCCCATAAAGACGAGATTTGCACCTACTTTTTACTCTATTTACTACGTAATACGTAATGTTCCAAGCAGAAGTATATTTTTGTACAAGCATACTTTAAATTTCACGACCACTGTGGCTCACAGTGGTAGTGGTTAGCGTGTTGACTCTAAGACTAGGGTTACACGGTCAGTCTGGCATCAGTTCAGTCGATCAGCCTGATCCAGACTGACGAAAGAATGATCGTGTAACCGTGTGATTGACGGACTGATAACTTTTTAATTATGTACTTTTCGGCCATCATTCTGGCGTCAGTCTGAGACTGATGGACTGAATTGATGCCAGACTGACCGTGTAACCCTAGTCTTAAGCCGGAGGAACAAAGAGTTTTATGTGTTCTTGCGTAATGGATGAGTAAGGTGTATTAAATATGTGTATAACATAACATAAATCTTAAGTATAATATGTAAAGTATAAAAATATTAAATATATACTTCCCATTATCTGGTGCCTGTAAGTTGTAACTTGTAACATAAGCACAGAATGACATAAGTTCTTCGGATACTTAGTACGGGATCCAATTGACGTGGTGTGAAGCGTCCATAGATATTATTATTATTGTATAAAAAAATAACTACTCGAACAAATGCAAAACAGAGTTAAAAAATCTATTAAATAATTATGGTCCTTCATATTTTTTTGAATGATGGCGTGGCGCATATATTTACGTCAGCTCTGTATGAATTTTAAATCGATATTTTTTGCAATTCCGTGTTTCTAGCTAGATAAGATACAGTGAGAAAGGAGGCAAAAAAATCGAAGTGACAAAATATTATAAAGTTAGTAGTTACTAGGTAGCTGCCAATGCTTTGCTAGTAACCAATAGTAAGGAAAATCTCTTGACGTCGAAAAAACCTCGTTTATATTCATTCGCCGTTTATTCATCTTGTACAGTTTCCTATTTTGAAAAGTCCTGCGACACTTTAGAGTAGGGTTGCCAACCGTCCTGTTTTCCCAGGACATGTCCTAGCTTTTGCAGTGTCCTGGATAGTTTTAAAGCAGTCTCCTGGGTTTTTGGCGCCCTGATAGTCGTATATTTTAAAATTCGCGTGCCATTGTTACTATTTTTCTATTTATAATAATTTTATTTCAATAAAAAAAACTAGCTGTCCCGGCGAACTTCGTACCGCCTTAGAATTAAATTTGTTGACGTACTGACAGCAGCGCCACGTACTGGGTCCAATTGCAAATCTTTACTATTTTCGAATCCACTTGAACTCACACAAAAAAAAAACATGAAAATCTCTCCAGTATAAATAATTTTCCCCGTTTTTGCAACATTTTTCACTAATGCTTCGCTCCTATTGGTCGCAGCATAATGTTTAAAGCCTTCCTCGATAAAGGGACTATCCAACACAAAAATAATTTTTCAATTCGAACCAGTAGTTCCTGAGATTAGCGCGTTTAAACAACCAAACAAACTCTTCAGCATTATAATATTAGTATACATATTACTAGCATTACATGTACTTCATTTCACCTGTTTTTACTAAATATTATTTTAACTGAAACGACTCATTTACTGCGTCCTGTTTTCGAACTGAATTATTGTCCTGACTTTTCCAACTTCAAATCCTAGCCTTTTATAATTTAGGGTTGGTACTTGGCAACCCTACTTTATAGCCTTACCGAGAACTGGACTAAAATATTAAAATGTAGTCAAACGTAATTCCCAGACAAGTGTGAAGTGTCAAGTAACGCATGTTGAGGCGAATACTTTCATAAAGTACAAAACTGTAAATTTTAAATTACAAACAGGCACTTCAGCTTTACTTATTTGTAATATAGAAGTTGTATAGAAGATTATTGTTATTATTCTACTGCCAAAAGCCGAATGTTTAATCCTCGAATCATTTCATTCTCACTCATATAGTCTCTACGACGCAAATCATTACGATAATTGATAACAAACATGGCTTTGATTTTTGACTGACAGTACTGGATACCAAGAAAGCTTCCTCACTCTAGGTTCCCAGGACAATCGCGCTAAGTTGTTTCAGGTGAACGTTACTCGACTTTTTTAATGATTCGGTATCGCGCTAAATGGCCGCGCCGCAGGCCAAGCTCAAACATTGTCAAAACAATTATTTTTAAGCAAAAAATGAACCCGACTACCAAAGTAAAAATACACAAAAAGTATTAAATAAAACTTATTTTCTAAATAATTCCCCTTTTGGCTAAAATTATAACTATTTCTCTACTCAATGTTCTTAATTTTGAAGTCGGTACGGAATCGAACCGAAACTTAATCATAACCAAACAGAATTGAACCTGAATTAAAACGGTAAACAACAAAAACGGTGCGAGTGCTCTTGGAGCCCTCAGTCCTTTACCTAGACAGTAGTTTATTCTCCCATAAGGATTCTACCATCCTGTAAGGGAAAAAATGTGTTTGGTCGCGCGTTTCTTTAAAGGCTCTGTTTGTTCAGCCGCACCGAAATCGAACCGAAACTAAATCATAACTAAAGCAGAATTAAACCTGAATTTAAACGATAAACAATAGCGCGATTGGCTTGCTGTGCTCTTGGAGCCCTCAGTCCTTTACCTACACAGTAGTTTATTCTCCCATAAGGATTCTACCATCCTGTAAGGAAAAAATGTGTTTAAAGTTTAAGGTCGCGCGTTTTTCTAAAGGCTCTGCCCAAGTGTAGAAAAGTTGCAACTTTTTGAGAAATATCCGCGTCCGCACTTACGCAACAGTTAATGTCACAACACAAGGCAGCATAATTTCTGTCCCGCTTACATGGCATAAAGGTTAAATATTGTGAATACTTTTACATTCAAGCGGTATTCCGAGAATGACGAAATCATAATATTTAGTCATAATCGTTTGGTAATGTGACGCGAGTGGTTTTCCATTCAATGTTTCTTGTTTTTGAGTGGCCCCAGAAGCCCAATTCTCGTCACTTATTTGTGATCATAATCCAGTTTCGGTTGCGCGGTGTCGCATTCACACACGCGTCTATAGCGCGTGAACGAGTGAGCGACGCGCGCTGACCGAAACAGGACCATAGATAATACAGATATATATTAGTATAGATGCGCAACTCTAAAATTGAAACTGAGTCTTGCAAAAGTTTCGGAATGTCGTTTTTAGATGGCGTTGTACCGTTTTAGTTACTATCAAACCCGCTAGATGGAAGTAGTACCGCCTGATAATTTTATTGAACTGAATTATGGACAGAAATTAAGTTTTATCGAAAGTCGTAGACACAACAACGACCAAGTTCCTCTTTAATAGTGGGATATGGTTGCTGCATAGTAACATGTTCGCGAGCCCTTATAAATACGCCTTGTGTTAGCGATAGCGCGATGTAGAAGTCGCTTAGTGGCATCTGTTGTGACTATCCGAAAACTTTCAAACTGTTAGTACCGGATCGTCATTTTTAGATGTCTCTGTTCTCTGTTAATTTGTGCATGTATGAGAGTTTCACCCCCCTGAACAGGACTATGATCACAAATAGTGACGAGAATTGGGCTTCAGGTAGAGTTGCCATCCGTTTGGGATTCCCCGGATTTGTCCTTGTTAAGTTTATATTATTACTAGCGACCCGCCCCGGCTTCGCACGGGTACAATACTGATACTAATACTACAGAATGTCTTTAAACCTCTAACAAAACGGGCGAAATTTTGTCAAAACAAACAGAAACAATTTAATATAGGTACCTACTAAAACTCAATGAATAAGTAGGTGGGTATACTTTTATCGTTTATTATTATATTATTATTATCGTATATACTCTTCAGGACTAACAATACAACAAACACTAAATAAATAGGTATTCAAGTATTTATCCATCATAGTTACAACGAACACAAAACAAAAACTTTACTCATAGAAGTTATAGATCTAGACCGCACGCGCACCCCAGCCTTGGTGACGCGGACGCCCACTTCGCAACGGGCCGTGCAGCAGAAATCATAATATTTTAATTTCGCCATAACTTCAAAACCAAACGTCCAATTTTAATCATTCAAAGACCAAATAGTATCTACATAAACTGTACTTAGTGATGAAATAATTTATTTTGATAAGGATTAATAGCATGAGTAAAATAAACGCGTTTAAATGTAGTCCAAAAAAAATTCAAGATTTCTAAATAAAAAAATGGTTGTTGTGCCTCACTCGACATAGATAGGTATAGTGTGTCGCGGACTTTTTTGTAGATACTTATAAGATCTACAATTAATTAGAACATTTTATGGTTCTATCTTTTATAGTTTAGGCAGCGTACGCAAAATAAGTAACTTTTCTGGTTGATTTTTTACACCTTGTGTCCGAAAAAGCCAAATATCTTACGGAACCCTATTTTTTTCCAAAATAAAATTTAGCCTATGTTACTCGTGGATAATGTAGCTTTTGAATGGTGAAAGAATTTTTGAAATCGGTCCAGTACTTTTTGAGCCTATTCATTACAAACAAACAAACAAACATACAAAGTTTTCCTCTTTATAATATTAGTGTAGATGTGCGGCCGGGTTTTGAGCTCCGGGGTTTTCACGCGTCTTGTCCGGGTTGTCAAATTTCTGAGATGGCAGCCCTAGCTTCAGGGCCTGGCTCTACCAGAAATCTTTTTTTTTTAATTATTGAGTGAAAATAATTCTCGTATTAACATAATATATCTGTTCCATTCGCAGTAGCCAGTAACATTCCAGTTTCCTGTTCCAGTCGCTTTCACGCATCAAATCGTGAGCGATAGCATGCTCTGCCACTGAATCCCAACTGCGAATTGAATGGAAATAATTACGTAAACTGCCTCCGACATTTCTCGTGCTAAAAATGCTATAGGCGCGAAATAGTCTTCGGCTTTTGTGCTACAGGGGTGGTAAACGACCCGTCGTGTAGCTCTATTACACTAGATGTTTCCCGCGACTCCGCGTAAAAGGAAATCACGCAAGGACCGTATATTTTGCCGCGATAAAAAGTAGCCTATGTTCATCCCCATGGTCTACTCTTATATCTGAGCCAAATTTCATCAAAATCGGTCTAGTAGTTTCTGAGCTTTTTTAATACAAACAAACAAATCTTTCCTCTTATAAATATCTAAGTATAGATAATATTATGCACTTTATTGATGGCGCGAGCGCCACGGTGACCTTAGGACGTTGGAGTTATTTTCAACAGAAATCTATTATTCTTTTATATCGTAATCATAATAACTATCAGGAAACAAAATGGCCGGATACTTGCTTCACATTTATAAACAAACACAACATAATACATATATAAACTTATTCAGAACAAGACACTCAGCTCAAACCAAATAAAAAATGAAGACAGAGCTTTGTCAATCAAAAACTGAGACTGGTAGTGCGTAGGGTTACCAGGGGCGTAGCAAGCATGAATGTGACGAAAGTGGATAATTTTAATAATTAATAGTAGTCGTCTTTGCCCAGCAGTGGGACAGCATAGGCTATTAAAAAAAGGTTTTTTTTTTGTAATTGGAAGTTGTTTGAGTACTCAATAATTTAGAGTTTATGTAGCGCGGGATAGTCGATAGATCTTTTTTATTTGTAGAAATTTCACTATTGACTATTTATTGACATGCTTAAAAATCCGGTCTCTATCCTCAAATCCGGTCAGATAGTAATCATAGTAGCGCGTGTAGCTATGCACTACATACTTAAAAAACCTCACACCGCGACAGCTCGCCCTACAAGGTAAGGCGTAGTTTCGTTACATGCGTGCGCGTGACACTGTGTTACACGACAAGGTGTAATTTTGACCGACCTGACTGTTTAGTTCGCAGAACTGTCTTAAAATTTTAATTTGGTCCGAGGCACTCAGCTTACGCTACTTACATTACGATTGCTAATTGTTTCTCCGAAAATAATAAGGTACCCAACAAGCAAAATCAGTACTTGAAGTATTCTCCAACACTACTTTTTCTTGTGCTTATAAGATACTTATAGTTTACTACATTGCTGGATTTGGGTGCAGTTATAGGAGCATTGTTTTCTTATAACTCTCTTATAATCAACTTATAGAATGTCAATTAGCCCTATAGTATACTTAAGGAAGCGCAATTATTTCTATAATGTTCTGACTTCTGAGACTACTCATTTTTAAGTACAAACACTCTTATTAGTATCTGACATAAATATCTTACTAAAGCAATCTTGTTTGTAATGCTCTAGTAATATACTTAGTTAAGTTATTAGTTATAGGGACATTTTATAAACTTTGGTTATTGCTTGTGATAAAACGAAATATTAAATAAGTATGTAAGTATTCTTCATTCTAATTTATAGTAACTGCATAACGTTAACACTCGTAATAATATATATACGATGTGGGAACTCGACGGGGAAGTCATTTTTATTGTAAATGTGGGCTAAGATTTGATTAATTTTACAACGCGCTTTGAAAACTAGCAGTTATAGTATTTACTGTAAAATAATTTTTCAATGATTTTTACAAACATTCGCCATTTTCTTTAAATACTCTGCGTTGAGTATGTTATAGAACTATTTTAAGTAAATTAGTACTTATAGTAGTTTCGATTAAGATACATTTCCTCCATATTTAAACAAGTTTAGGGTTCCTCATGTATTCGGACTACTTACTAATTTTTCAATTTACATTGCTAGAAAACAATTCCATATCTATAATAAACTGATAATAAACTATTTTCTCAGGACAAATTAGAACAGCTAGAAGTATAATGTTTATTAATTATGTGATTGATCAAGTAGCTTATAAGGTTGTTTGATTTTATAACGCTCTTATTAAGCACTATTACATTTAAAAGAGTCTTAAACAAGACAGTAACGAGACTAACTTATAATTATCTTCGATAAGAGTGTTATAACATCATCCTTTCTTACAAAATGCTACTATAAGATTTCAAGACTATTTAATCTTTCTGCAGACAATTATAGGATACATATTCCTATTAGTGGTTTATAAGGTAATCTTGTAGTTAACTATAAGATTGAGTAATAAAAACAAATGCTCTTGAGAATATATACGCTTGTGAAATGTTATTATAAGTAAAAAAGTCCTATAACTGTTTTGTAAGTAGTCGTGTAGCAAACTATAAAACTTGAGATATAAATCCTAATGCTCTTGAGTATGTTAGAGCTTATCTTATGCTATTATAAGAGACACAGTCTGCACCAATGCCTTAATAAGAACATTATAAGAAGAGGTAGACTTATAATCTTTAGTTATAGGATTACTTTGCTTGTTGGGTAGGTATTTGTCTTGAAACCTGAATATGTTTAGGATTCTTAAATTACTATTTGTTATACATATTCATGGGAGGTATATTAGCTACTGGTATAACAATCTCTTGCATATTTTTAAACTTTAGGGCCTGTTTTACATACCTATTCATCACACACGTGCTCCAAATCTCAAGCAACTTTCAGACCATGCACCAAGTACTCAAGTAGTAACAATTCCGTTCAGAAACTTACATATTTGAGTCAGAATATTTCGCAGACGATTCGTCTAGGAACACAACTCGCTAGCTTAGCTTATGTAATGGGACCTACTTACTGTCTACGGCGACTAGCGAGTTACGTAACATAGGCGACTGCACCGGAGGCTGTGAATTATCATTCTTAGTAAATAACACAGCTTTATTGAAAACTAGCCGTTGCCCGCGGCTCCGCCCGCGTATTTACAGTATCCCTCGAGAACACTGTATTTTTTCGGGATAAAAAGTAGCCTATGTTTTAATCCAGAGCCTAAACTACTACCATACCAAATTTAATCAAAATCCGTTCAGTAGTTTTTGCGTGAAGGAGAATCTAACATCCATTCATACATCCTCACAAACTTTTACATAATTATAATATTAGTGGGATAAAACCACCTTTATATCGTCTTCTTACTTAGCCCTACGTTTCTAAAACAATATTGAATGGACTTAGGGGTCGTCCATTAATCACGTGATCCCTAAAGGGGTAGGGGGGGTCCGAAAAAAAAATCACCAAGTATCACCAAGGGGGGGAGGGGGTATAAGGAGACATCACGTGTATTAATTTTCGAATCTAGTCTATGCATACCGAAATTATTATTGGTTGTAGATTCGTACTGTTGTTTAAATACTTACAAAACAAATGACTCGTATAGTTTTAATTGCTTAAATTATTCAATTAAATTGTTTTTTAAGTTAAAGTTTTCTTCAAACATGACCTGCTAACTATGTAAAAAATACACGTGATCTTAGGTGGGGGAGGGGGGGGTAGTATAAAACCTCACCACGTATCACCAGGGGGAGGGGAGGGGTCTAAAAAGTTATTAAAAACATCACGTGATTAATGGACGGCGCGGCGGCATCTGAACCTCAATTCTCGTACTTAAATTTTAAAGTAGACTTTCATTTTACTTTGATCGTACTATATGTGAAGAGACTTGTTATCATAAACTGATTTTGTGAAGTTCGGACCAATCAGAACGCGTTTCACGCCGTTTAACGTTTATCACAATTTGGCAGTTATAGCGTGACTTGATTGTTATTGTATTATTCACGTTTTATTTTTATTTAGCAGAATTAACCATCTGAAAAAAGGTATGAATGTACTTGTTCCATGATATACTTATGTGACAGATCCTAAATATAATACACTCTCAACCTCAAAGAAAGCTTATTTTACAAGTTATTTTTGTATATGTTTGACACTTCATATCAAAGAAAAACAGTTAAAGAGATTAGAGAGAAACAGTTAAACAGCTACTTAGATTTCAATTTTATTGCACTACTACACATACGGTGTGTCCATGATTGTGTAGAAAGATTGTGGGCCGTTGAAGGGGACGTTTTTCAGATTTCAGATTTGGATCGTTCTAATTTCTATAAAAGTTGATTCTATCTATGGCTATGATATGGGTAAGGTCAATTATTACTTTGGGAGAGTCCTACACTCCCAGTGTACTCCTAAATTGTCGTGCTTGAAAACAATTTTGATATTAGACAAACAAAAAAACATATTATAATTATGTATGAATAATCATATTTATGTGGTAGATATTATTATTAGCACTAAACGCAATTAAGTCATCGTTAGGCGCGGCTAAAATCGTAGCTGTGATTGAATTTAAATGGGTGAATGGAGGTCGCATTGTGGTAGCTCATAATAATAATTCATAACTACTCATAATGTTTAAGTTTAAACTACAGACTTAATGGATCTTTTGCCTATTAGAAACAAAAAAAATGTTGTGACAGATTGACAAACGTCATGTAGGTACTTCTTTAGGTCGGTAATGTGTTAATAAATTAATGTTGTTGTTATTTTTATCAGTTTTATATATTTGTAGCTTTATACATCTATGATTTGTAGGTATTATTTAAACATATATTAGCTTTCTGCACACTTTCCTTTACATAAACTTCAATTTGCCGACCAAATTTCTTACTCCTCCGTTCGCTTCGCAGACAACGAGGGTTTTTAAATTCGTGACAACTTTTTGACACGACAAGGAACGTCGTGCTACCAAGCGTCGCCTGGTAGCGGAATGAGAATCGAAAATTCTTATTGGCCGTTTTTGATATCACTTACGCCACACAGTGTTTTAGAAATCCTCAAAATCGAACGTCACTAAGCTAATTGACAATGTCGTTGAACACAGACAGATGTGACGATACAACGAAATCGTTACAACGAAATTGCTACGCAGTTTGGCAGGTTTGTTAGGATATGTAAAAGTTATTTGCCAATAAAGTATTTTTTCATTTTCATTTCATTTTATTAGATCGTCAGCGTATCCTTGAGCATAGAACGTTCTATCGTTCAGTTCTATTAGCAACTCATTTACCAGGGACCACTCCAGCGGCGACAGTACCTCACCCCTCCCTGTCGGCATTCTTGGGTCAACTTTATTGCAAGTGGTGGTCTTGGGTAATTCAATGTAATAGAAATTACGAAGTATATAATGAAGTAATATAAAGAATGGATACAGACTGAACAAAACAATGTATAAGTATGTGTAAATTAATTGTAATAAGGGGCCGTGCATTAATCACGTGATGTTTTTAACAACTTTTTAGACCCCTCCCCTCCCCCTGGTGATACGTGGTGAGGTTTTATACTACCCCCCCCTCCCCCACCTAAGATCACGTGTATTTTTTTACATAGTAAGCAGGTCATGTTTGAAGAAAAACTTTAACTTAAAAAACAGTTTAATCGAATAATTTAAGCAATTAAAAGCTATACGAGTCATTTGTCTTGTAAGTATTTAAATAACACTACGAATTTACAACCGACAATAATTTCGGTATGCATAGACTAAATTCGAAAATTAATACACATGATGTCTCCTTATACCCCCTCCTCCCCTTGGTGATACTTGGTGATTTTTTTCGGACCCCCCCCCCCCTCCCCCTTTAGGCATCACGTGATTAATGGACGACCCCTAAGATAGCTGATAGATTAAAATAGAAATAACAAGGCCAGCAAATAAGTGTAATGGTGAAGGAGCAGTGGCGAAGGCAAGTTTTCCCTAAGGGAAGCTCTAGCCTGTTTAGGTAGGGATTTGGATGATCCCTACCTAAACAGGCTAGAGCGATGATCTTCAAAAGGTAAGTACCTAGTAAGTGAAGCCGATAGGAATGGAGTTATATAAACCCCACGTCGCTGTGAAGGGGTATCTAAGTATGGGCGCGTCACCCGCTGTTAGCGCTATTTTCACCTCTAGATATATCTTTAATAGTTACCGAGATATTTTCAAAAAAATCATACCCCGTTTTTTTTAATAAATTGTTTATAACTTTTGCAATTTTTACGAGCCCCTCTGGAAATTTTTCAAGTTTCTACAGGTCATTCCGAATCGAATGAGCCCTGGATCATCATTTTCGTGCCCTTGGACAGAAATTCATTGAAATTGATATTGTGAATTCAGACTAATTATGCAAAACTAGCATTAAAGCAGCCGTTTCGGCTACGGTTATATTATGATAATAATGTCAGTCAGTCAGTGGAACTCTCCACTTTAACTCCACCTTAAAAGGTAAAAAGGTCTCTCAGTAAATATTTTCATCAATACAAACAAATATTTGTGTATATTACTGATCAACCACTCCTGATTATTGATTAATGCCTAATGGTTTAAAAAATTTGGGTTGTTTCGTTTCTTTCCCAAAAAAAAGTTTGTGAGCGACATTAGGTACCTAATGAATAAAAACATATTATGATTGTTTTTTTCATATTATTAAAATTATATTAATATAATTATTATTACTCGCTGTTATTACCATCATGGTACAGGTAATTGCTAACCTTTGTACCTAACTGTTAACAGATTAATGGAAGTCAGGGCCATAGCAACGTAAATTAGAAGTTTGATTTTTTCACAGCTCCAAAGTACAGTAGACCTGAGTATTTGATTTAATTCCAGCTCGATACCTCCACGCGTTCCTAAGGAAAAAGGTCTTGACAGACAGACAGACGGACGGACAGCAAAGCGAGCCTATAAGGGTTTTATTTTTTCCTTTCGCGGCACGGGACCCTAATAAACCAAATTTAACCAATTCTAATTTTATTACTATCAATATGTAACTTTTTCGTTAACATATTATAACGCTTTTCTTTTACTAGCCATCATGACAGTTTCAAAGTTGGTTTACGAATGATAATACACGTTGCGACTTGCGATTAGTAACTGAGACCAAAATGTCCTACAGACAATGTAATCTAAGAATAATGGCACACGTGTTAAGGCAATGGCTAACCGCACACGTGCAATATTATTGACAGAATAAATTTGTCAATACTAGTCAACACATACAAAAAAAAACGGCAATATGACAAGGAATATTATTGTCAATATGAGCTTTATTGTCAATAATATGTTGTGTGTGCGGCTAGCAAATTAGAATTAACAATAACAAAAGCGAGACGGCTATTTATGATCTCAGGTCTCTTTCTTAGAAATTTCGGCACCTTAAAAATATTAGTGGTAATTGTTCACAAGTGGGGCTCCACCTTGAAACGACTGTAATTTTTTTTATTGCATATTTTCATTATAAAACATTCTGTTATGCAATATTAAGGTGGCGGAAGACAAAAAAATGTAAAAAAAATATATAAAATCATGTCAACCTCAAAAATACCCAGCGTATAATAATGTTTGTGTAGTTTTGGGTTAGGTTAGTTAGGTTAGAACTTTTTTATCTTGTTCAAAACGTCTTCGGAGTGGTAACAGGGCCTCACAAAAACCTGGCGTAAAATAACGTTTATGTAGTTTTGGGTTAGGTTAGAACTTTTTTATCTTGTTCAAAACGTCTTCGGAGTGGTAACACGGCTTCACAAAAACCTGGCGTGAAATAAACGTTTATGTAGTTTTGGGTTAGGTTAGAACTTTTTTATCTTGTTCAAAACGTCTTCGACGTGGTAACACGGCCTTACAAAAACCTGTCGTGAAATAACGTTTATGTAGTTTTGGGTTAGGTTAGAACTTTTTTATCACGTTAAAAACGTCTTCGGGCGGTTTTTTTTTACATTTTTTTTTTTTTGGTCTCCCGCCACCTTAATATTGCATAACAGACTGTTTTATAATGAAAATATGCAATAAAAAAAATTGCAGTCGTTTCAAGGTGGAGCCCCACTTGTAAATATTTACCATATTAGTTTTGGAAAGCTGATTATAAAAACAATTACACTGTTAAATATGTAGATACCTAAATATGAAAATATTTCTTCGTAATAGAGAGTGGCTGTTGCGTTATAAAGAGTGAATTTGTATGGATTTGTGGTACACCAACAAAAATTAATAATACTATCTATGGAGTATGGACGCTTCATTGCTAAGTATCCGAAGAACTTGTGTTACAGGTACTAGATAATGGGAAGTATATTCAATACTTTTATACTATACATAATATATTTAAGATTTTTATATTATATACATATTTAATACACATCCACATATGTGTACTAAATATGAACACAGAAAAACTTTTTGTTCCTTCGGGAGGATTCGAACGTGCGACCCCCAGCTTGAGCACCAAAGCTCTGAACCACTAAGCCACAGATGTCATCAAATTGAACTAATTTCTACGTTATAGAGACTTTTTCGTTACAACGAATGACGTTATAAAGAGTTTACACTGTAGATGTCGCTTAAACTTTATTTGCATAGAATGGAAACGTAAACTTTATGCCTTTTGAAATAAAAGGAAGCCTAAGTACTCGTAATAACATGAGCTATCTTCCAGTTCTGTAAAAACAGTCCAGCCATTTTAGACATGAGGCGGAACAAACAGACAGAAATTTTTAAAATTAAATGCACACTTGCACTTACATATATTTAAAAAAAACTGTTAATTTCAGAAAAAAATGAATTGTCAACTTAATTTATTTAATAATTTGATCACTCCTATTCCTATAGCTAAGGAGCTGGGGGTAATTTAGGTACTTATATGATTTCATCGTCATTTATACTAATATAATAAAGAGGAAAAGTTTGTTTGTTTGTTTGCATTGCATAGGCTCCGATACTACAGGACCAATTTTGATGAAATTTGGCACAGATGTAGATTAGACCACGGGGAAGGGCATAGACTACTTTTTATCATGGTAAAATTTACAGTTTTTGCCAAATAAAATTTTGCGGTGCGCAACATCTAGTATAGTGTAACTACATAACGTCTTAATATCAATGATGATAAAATCATGTATCTTAATTACCGGCTCCCTCAGCTCCACTTAGCTTACATACTACTTTAAAACTCCATACTAAGTGACCAATAAATGCCAATAATATCATTATTAGGTCAAAACTAAAAACATCCAGCATCCTAGAAAAACAGATTTAAAAGAAGAAATAAGAAGAAACTGTTAAATAAATAAAAAGAAACACAAACTGTTAAAAAAATAAACACAATCTGGAGTTTTGACCTTGCATTGCAACATTACTGATCTACCAACTTAATTACCAACAATGAGCTAGATGAGTGTAATTATTTTATAATGTATAAAAATCAAAAATAAAATCTAAAAAATATTAGTGAAAGAATTTTTTCGATATCTCAAAAACTGATTTTTTTATTAATTTTTAAAGTTGGATGTTTTTAAAATCAGCGCGAGCTTGACCGCTCAACGCGTGACGTCATTTCGCCGGCTCTGACCGCCGCGGTAAGGAACTCGTGCAGTAATTTTGAAGTTTTATTGAAATTTTTGGAATTATGGTGATAAAATAACATATAGATATAATTGTATAACACATTTATGTATAATACAACGGTTAGCACTCCAGAAAAATACTTTTTTCATGTGCCCAACGACAAAATCTGAGAAAATTAGTTGTGTAAAGTGTTGAAAAAAGTGTTATAGCTACAAAAATCAGTAGACATTTATTGCGAAGAATATTTTAATGTGAGTACTGAGTAGGTACCTAAATAAATACGAAACATCTACCTAAATTTTTTTTTGCATTACTAAATGTTTAGTTTATAGAATATGCTCAGAATGAATTCAGTATTTTAGTGACAATGTATTTTAAACAATGGGTTTTACATAGAGAAATAAAACACTTAAAAAATATATTTAATCTATTGAATGAAACTTAAAAGATGAAATAAGACAATACAAAAAACTCCCTACCTACCTTTTCCCCTCGCTTATAACTATGTTTATGGTGTAGTCACTTGTTTGAGATCTCGACAAAAAACTTTATGAACAAAATGTCATAGATTGACTATTATATTTTAGTATTTTTTAACCGACATCCAAAAAAAGGAGGCGGATATACGTTAGGGCTATATATGTATATAGCCCTAACGTATATATTAATATATTAATATACGTATATATTACTATACGTAAGGGCTATTAATTTCTCACCTTTTGAACTTTCCCTGAACTGATACAATTATTTTAAGATCAAAATCAGCCAAATCGGTCTAGCCGTTCTCGAGTTTTAGGGGCCATCCATAAATTACGTCAGACGAATTTCATGATTTTTGACCCCCTCCCCCGTCCTTGTCACATTTGTGAGACCCCCTCCCTCCCTAGCGTGACGTCACATTTTACAATTTTACATCTAGAAATAATTATTCAATTAAAACAGCAGTTCCGAAATTTGTTTAATTTGAATTGGTGGGACGGATGACCGACACGACTGTCGAGAGATTAGGCACAGGTCCAACTTTTATATGCCCATCTGACGCATGGATCGTCTTTCGATCGATCCCGTGGCCCGCCAAGGGTGGTATGGAGTGGAGTACCGCCGAGTTTTTATTGAGTAGGGGCTGCGCCCATTCACCATCTTTTCGGGTGCAGCAGGGTCTCACATACTCACGGGTAGGACCGCTATCCCCTAGTGGGATGCTGAAACGCATTTTCTCGGCGAAAAAAAAAAAAACTTATGTAATAAAAAAACAACATTATGATCTCTTAAACATCACTGGGGCTGGGGGGTCTCGACACTGGGGCAATAGCTATCATAATATCATATAGCTATTACTTATAATTACTATATTAACACTTAGACTGGCCTGTCCCACTCCCCGTGTAGGTATTAAAAATGTAAGTACGTGCGGCGGCCTCCTTAAACGGGCCGATTACGAGGGACTCGCGCGCGAGCAGTGAGCGACGTGTGCGTGAGATTTGTTCGTCGCAATGTTTTATGGATTGGATTTAATACCTTACAATCTGTGCATATAATATTACGATAGGTACTGTGTAAGTTAGGTAAAAATCACCCGGCCAGCTATAACTATAATACCATATAACATAATGTATTTAAAAATATAGTTTGAGCTACTACTGCTACTGCAATTACTTGATAACCAATATTTAGTGTTTAGGTGTTGGCTCCACTTGAACTATCTGTTCGCGTCTTATGTTATTCCGATGTGATACGATTTGAAGAGTCATTTATTGACAAAAGTACCTAGTAGTACCTAGTAGTAAATATAAATAAAAATAAGGCGGCGTGATTCAACTTCTTCGAGTAATATCAGGCCGTGAAGGTATAAAAAATGCTTACGTTTACGCATAAGTATGTATATACTTATAGGTATGCGTGAATTTATTATAATAATAATAATATCTATGGACGCTTCACACCACGTCAATCTGATCCCGTGGTAAGTTCTCGAAGAACTTGTGTTACGGGTACCAGACAACGGAAATATATTTAACACTTTTATACAATACACATATTTAAGATTTTTATTATATTATACATATATTTAATACACACTCATGACCCAGGAACACAGAAAAACTCTTTGTTCCTTCGGCGGGATTTGAACCCGCGACCCCCGGCTTGAGCACCAACACGCTCAACCAACTGAGCCACAGAGGTCGTCAAATTATTACAGTACTATTACACCTACCTTAGGTTTATTTAGAAAGCAATTTGTTCAGTAAAGTACAGTAGGTAGGTACTAGAAAGTAGGTAAAAAAAGTTGTAACTAAATATTAAGAAAAAATATATATAATACGTATAACCGCCTCCTTTTTTGGAAGTCAGTTAATAATTTTCTAAAATGAGACAACCCTAATGTCATTAGAAAGGATAAGAATTACGCGATAGAAAGAGACGCAACTTCTAGGTAAATATAATCGTAGGTTATCAAGCGTTGTGTTAGCTGAATTGAACCTTATCGCATCGCAGAAAGAGTCCCTATTTCTTCTAACCATTTGTCGGAGTGGTTCTTCTGTACCTGTAGGTACTATTATTTATTCTGTGACTTAGATTAAAATAGATTTTGAAATGTGACGTCACGAAAATTAGGACCCCTCCTACCCCCTTGTCACACAATGTCACACTTCGTCGACCCCCTCCCTCCCCCCTAACGTGTGACGTTATTTATGGATGGCCCCTAATTTGAAATTGGCCCTTTTAGACTTTAGTCACTATACGATGATAGAATCCATGAGGAATCGAGGGAACTCCTCAAAATGTATAGGTACATCTTTAAGAATTTGGCCAATGTGGCCATTTTGACATTTGAAGTATGGTGAAAACAAGATGGCTAACATTTGAAGTATTGTGAAAACCAAGATAGCGTAACTTTTACTTGATAAAGATTTGTTCTATCACAATAATGTACTTCATAGCCCATTTTGAGTTTGAAATTTTTGATTTCTCTACTCGATTTTCATAATTTTGAAGTTGGTCGCCAACTTAAATGTGAGTTCTATAAAATATTGTTTTATCAGGATATTGTTTGGGCTGGCACAGACTTCAAAATTAAGAAGATTGAGTAGGGAAATAGTTAAAATTTTAGCCGAATTTAAAAGGAGAATTATTTTTAGAAAATAAAATTTATTTCATACTCTTTTGTGCGTTTTTACTTTGAAAGTTGGTATTAATTTTTTGTTTAAATTTAACAATTTTCCCTATTAAGTCATATTTATTATAATAATATATAAAAATGAATCGAAATGAACGAAGGTAAGTTTACAGAGCGCGTGTCAAAAACATACTGTATGCACATTGCATAGTTAGCTAGCTACGCACGGCGATGTGACGTCACAGCCATTACTCGACGGGCGCAATCAGTTTTCGCGCGTTCCCATATTGATTTGCTTATAAAAAACTCAATTTTCGTGATATCAACACAATTTTTTCACAGTTAGTCTTATCATTGCTTAAATTTTTTGTTAGGGCTGAAAAAGGGGAATAAATTTTGATTTACATCTTCCTCATTAACAAATCTAATTTAAAAAAATGCTTCACAAATAAATCATACATGATAGGGTCAATCTTATCTGTGTCCATTGTGTGAGTAATGATGTCCTATATTTATAAAGATTAATGAAACATTTCAAGGTTATATTTTATTAGTAAGGATAAGATGTTTGAAAATGTTTTATCCTGTCTTATGTTAACATATTAACATAAGATACATTTTTTAACTCCAACACAAAGATATTGATGCAGTTATTATGTTTCAAATGTTATCAAGATGGTTCCTAGCTATTACTTATCCTTATCAGCGCGCTTACTGCTTGACAAAAGGGCATGCCCCCCATGGGGGGTTACTTAAATTTTTTAATAATTGTGTACTTATTATTAAAGTTCATTAAAGACAGACAGGATTAAAGACACTATAAGAAACACAAAAATTATAAAGAAAGTAACTTATACATAATATGATAATAAAGTGTATTTAGTATACAGTAGGTAATATGTAATATTACAGTAGTAAAAAGTGCTGTTTTTATAAAAGCATAAAACATTTTATTACCTATATCTTGCAAGTGTGGGTACTATGTCAGGTTTGAAAAAGTGTAGGTAGTGTAGATTTAAACTTACCTTTGCCTTAGGGTAAGCATCTGGGCCTCCATTCTTTTCACATAGTTCCTTGAATGCTTCCTCCGATTTGTTTTGGATAGCTTTAATCTGCTCTTCGCTAATTTTCTCAGCTACTTCCGGTGGTAGTGTCATTGAAGATTCTTGCGCGAACACACCGCCTTGCGAAAAAAAAAACTTATCACGCAAATTCTCGGCTTCTTCCCTATACATTATTGTAAGTATTTTACGTATTGTACAAGGAAGCTAACCTTATTCATAATGATCTGTACAAAGGTCGATCATTTAGATTTTAGGATGTGATTATATTTTATAAGGCCACCATTAAATTGAGTACGAAAAATAACTCGTGTGCAAAATGGAGTCAATAGCTTTTTGGCATTCACAATTATTGCTTCATTAATCATTTAAAATAAATTTGCATAAAAGCGGTATGTATACAATTTAAAAGAAACTTACCAAGCGTTACAATCAGAAGTAAATATTTGAGGAACATATTGAACGTTTCAAGGCAAACCAAACAAACACAAGAACAAAATTAATTTACAAAAATTAGAATAGCTGTTTGCTGTAAACCGGTTTATGCGATTTTTAAATTTGTAATTTCCCAGACAATTCAATACGAGCAACTTCTACAGAAACAGTTACCGAACTGAATGACGTTTCCTTGACATCTGTGATTTGACCATTTGAGTTTGACACTTGACAACGACAACGTATATTTTTTACTGCGCCCTTGGGCTGGCTAAGATTTATTCATGGAGACGTGTTTTACTTTATCTTAGATGGAGACCCATAACTCTAGTAGAGCCATACTCAAAGTGTGTTCCGCGGAACTCTAGGGTTACTAGTAGTAGGTTTTTTTATTTGATCTGAGTATAATACCTATTTCACACTTTTTTCGTAGTACATAATTACAAAATTTTGTGATCAGTGACGTGCCCAAAATATTGTGTCGCATGCTATACGTTTGAGGATTCGATAAAGGTTCGCGATACCTAATTTTATTGTTTTTTTTTCTAGAGTACAATTATATTCTTTCAGGGCTTAAAATATAAAAAGGTTGTAACAGGTTAAAGCAGTGGTCCCCAACCTTTTTTTTACGCGGGCCACAAACCCATTGTACTCCTGGTGTCGCGGGCCGCAACCAAAATTTTTTAGGGGCAAAAAAATACGTTGTTTAAATTTAACGATTTAATAATAGAAAAACACAAGGTAGTTAAAAGAGTGAAACGAAACATTTAAGATGAGATAACAACACAAACTAAAATAAAATAACAAATATGTATTATAATAATTATGTGCCCTTTTTATGACAGCAAAACGCGATTTTTTGTCCTTTCTTTGGTTGATGTTAATAATGGCAATACTTTAAATATTCACAAGATACTACATTGATTTCTACTCCAATATATAATTCAAAATAAAAATTAATATAAAAGGGGTTTTCATAAAAAACACAATTTTTGTCTATTTTTTTTCCTCAAATGGTACGGAACCATTCGTGTGCAGATTTCACGCGGGCCGCAAATAAAGGCCCGGCGGGCCGCATGCGGCCCGCGGGCCGCGGGTTGGGGATAGCGGGGTTAAAGCGTAAAAAACATTCGCTCGCTTTCTCAGTTTGAACGCATTTAACATAAACACAATATACATATATAGCAATTAGTATTAAATCTGTTCTTAAGTTAGTCTTAGAGAAGGCACTAAGCCCGCCTCAAGAACAGTTATTGCTGGTTGGGTAAAAACTTTGTTACGAGAAGCAGCAGGTAGGTATAATACACCAACAGGTAGTATTCGCTCTGCTATATAGCCATAGACGTAGAAAAAAAGGCGGTCGGAAGGTGATCTAAGGCTGGGACTATATGCAACGGAATCCGGTAGGCCGTAGAGAATTATGAGCACTGAAGATAGAACTCTATGCTAATACAATACAGTTGAAAATGGAAGTTTCGAGTGTCGAGCTGTCATATATGACATTGACATTTGACTCGACACTCGGATGTCCGATTTTGAACTCTATTGTATTAGTGCAGAGATCTATTTTCAGTGCTCATAATTCTCTACGGCCTACCGGATTCCGTTGCATAATATAGTCCCAGCCTAAGCATTAAGTGAAGCACAACAATTGCGGCGAATTACTTTTGTGTCTCCATAGTTTGTGAGATTACGGCGCGCGGCGTACTGGCTACGTGAGTAATATACATTATTTGATACGTTGCGTTAGTAATATATTATATTCTTTTGTACAGGTCGCGCAACGGTTTATGAGCGCTCGACTCAGTGAAAGTGGAGAGGATCGTTCGCGCATGTGACCAACAGCAAAGAATGTATATTACTAACGTACCAATAGCGTGTCGGCAGCCACGTTCGGCGCATCCACACCTCCCCGCCCGAGCCCGCTACCGCCAAACACACCCAAAAACTGACTTCTGCGCATACCCCCTCTACTTTTGTCGAAAGATCTTAATTCGTTGCGCGACCTATACTGGCGGTCGATCGTCTTACTTTGCTGTGAATGTGTGCGTGCGGCACGTGTCGCTACGATACGGCCGGCTTACTTTGATTGCTTTCATATTACTGGAGCGGTGTCTGCCTTTTTTTCTACGTCTATAACATCTAGGCTGTAGCATCTAAAAATTGGGTTGACAATAATTTACCTCTTGATCAAATATTGACCAAAGGTAACTGGCGATCTTGTAACACTTTCACCTGTTTTTATCGTAGAGAACTGAGAAGTAAAATCATCTTGCACAGATCAAAGTTTGGCTCAATTATTTAGTTTAACTCCATAGACTAATGATTAGTCTCGCTGGGCGCTGAGACTAATGATTTATCTATGTTTAACTCATAGATATTTAATATTAACTGGTATAACCATAGACGTATATTATAGACGAGGCATGTTGAGGCAAAAAGTGTCTCCAGTAAATTGGCCCCAATTTTTAAATTTTTGGGGCCATTTTGAAATTCGAAGTATGGTGAAAACAAAATGGCTGACATTTGAGTTATGGTGAAAACCAAGATGGCGTAACTTTTTCTTGTATGAATTTTTTTTCTGCTAAATGTACGTGATAGCCTATCTTGAGTTGAAATCTTTGGGTATAACTGATTGAATGTACTGTTGGTTCTTGGTAGGGATGTTCGATATTGCAAAAACATCGATGTTGGCATCGATAATGACATGAGACATCGATGGCTAAACATCGATGTTCGATGTTTATCGAGCTCTAAACATCGATGTCAGGCAACATCGATGTTTTTTTGCGAACGTCTTCACGGCCGTCCGTCATCAATACATCCCTACTAATATTATAAATGGGGAAGTATGTGGGTTTGTCCGTCTTTCACGCCAAAACCACTGAACCGATTTAAATGAAATTTGGTATGTCCTTCCCCATATACTCACGTATATGGGGAAGGACATAGGCTACTTTTTATCGCGGGACATATAAGGTTCCCGTGGGTTACTGTACTTACACGGGCGGAGCCGCGGGCATCATCCAGTTAATTATTAAAAAAAAAAAACAAAATCACACGTTTTTTTAATGAAACAAAGAAATTTTATATTGGAGATATTAAGGAGGAGCACATTGTAAGTTCCAAATTCCAATATATTTTGTCAATAATTGACTATAAAAATGATAATTTTGCAAGCGCAGAACCTTTTAACCTGTTTCGCTGTTTATATAGGATTGAACCAGCCTTAGAAAAAAATCGCTCCGATGGCGTTGATGTCGCAATAGTGGTTAAATATTTTACCGCAAGTTTTTTCAACTTTGGGTGTTTCGATTTCGATGTTTGTGTCCGTGACATCGATGTTACGATATTTTAAATAGTGCAACATCGATTTTAAAACATCGATGATCATCGAAAATCGACGATCATCGAGCATCCCTAGTTCTTGGTGATGATGATGAGTTAATCGAAACCGGTCGTGTTTATATTTAATTATTGTAAAAATCTAAATAAAGTGGAAAAGTATGTATAAAAAGTTGTGTCACATTATTATCAATTATTTAGCCCCATAGACTAATCATTGGTCAAGCTGGGCGCTCGCGCTCTAGCGAAACCAATGATCTGGGGGCACGGTAGTGCCCCCATGCCAAGACGTCAAGCGAAGCGCAAGGGCACTACCAAACCACCTTTTCTCGAAGCGTTTCGTCGATTTTTTGAACCCTCATAATTTATCTATGCTTAGCCCCACAGACTGATTTGAAGATACTTGATTCTGTAATATAAATAACTTGTACTTATAAGATTATGTAAATGCAAATAAATAATAAACCTAAGAACAGAAAGTTTTGTGTATTTTTCCATATAAATTTTCTAAACTATTCTAATGTTTATGGCTTCACATTGGCGTCCTTTCCCCACCAGGCGAAAACAAACTGATTTCGATCAATCAGAGCGCGTTCCACGTTGGTTTAACGTTCATAAAAACACCGTTTTAGAGCTTTAGCATGTCGGGACTTGATTCTAACTGTATTAATGCAGGTTTTATTTAGCAGAATTGCGCCTCTGGTCTCATATATCAAGTAAGCTTCAAATATGCGTACAGTATTATATTGTAAAACTCATTTAATATGTGTTTTAGCTGAAAATAAAACACATATTAAATGAGTGCGAGCGAGAGGGTATGCGAAGGAGAAAGACAAGACAGTCGAGACACGCTACCGCTAGCGATATTTCATATATCAAGACATAAGCTTCAAATAAGGTAAGTATTTAATATGTGTTTTATTTTCAGGTAAAACACCGTAATTTTGAAGTAAATACTTCTTTAGCGGCGCTGAGCACTTTTCTTGGGATGGGTAAAAACTATTAAACTCGCGCGACAGGGCACGTGTCCTGGTCGAAAATGCGTAAGATTCAACTTGCAATTGTTTGCTGTCTTAGTTTACGCGAGCATGTAACTATTTTAGTTCGTATTGACTTTTGATCCCAACGGCCAACCTTCTCAAGACATTGTTGACGTTTGACCTTGGCCTTTGACACTATCCATCCCCACCACATTGGCCGTTGACCTTTAAATTGACCTGTGACCTTGACCCCAACCATCCCCATCACATGGACCTTTGACCTTTACATTGACCTTTACCTCCAACCTCCCCCCCCCCCCCCCCCCACGAAACCTCCTGAATCCTGATATACCCCAAAAATCTGAAGTGTAAATTTTTTTATGTGATATAAATTATTGTCATGTTATGTTTGTGTAGGATTGCGCAATAAATGAATATTGTATTTTACCAAATAAATGATAGTACTTTTATACTGATAATTAAAGCAATTCGTGCAAAATTATTCCCTTCGAAAATGCACAACGTTAATATTCAAGTTTTTACTTCTGCCGACACTCCCGGAGTGCAACCAGTCTTTTTTTATTATTCTTGCTAGGCCTGGGCGGTCCTACACTTTTATTTAATTATCTATGGTAGATTTATCTTTATCACCAAAAAATGACATGCCTGCCATGACATCTCAATAATTTGTGAATAATTTTAAATTTGGCTCCAAATCAACGTAGGTGTTATAAAGATACGAAGCTATGATGAAAAATTTGACCAGAGTGGCTGACTAAAGGAAGCATTCGTGGTAATGAGGCCTCTATATTTTAATTTAGTGAACATTAAAAATGTTTTCAGACAAAAAAGATAAAAAATACCCAAAAAGTACTCAAAAGATTATTAAGTTTGCTGATGCCGACACAAATTTAAAACAACTTGGTAATCCTTCGGCAACAAATACCCGTAAACATTTGCCAAAATGTTACCTTGACCCTAAACTTTGCAAATGTAAATCAAAAACAGGACATTTCAAGGTATGGAATTCAATTGGGGATACACAAAAATTACAAAAAAATACAGTCGTCACTAAAAAAGAAGATAATAACAAAGAACAAAAAGTGAGGAAAAAATTACAGAAAAATATGATTAATACTATAGACGAGGGAAAAAACTTTGAGAAAAAAGTCACCAACAAGATTAAAGTTAATAAAATGAAAAAGATTGAAGGAAACATTGCAAGAGGTAACGATGATAAATGTAAGGAGGCACTTCAATGTATTCAGAATTTACAAGCTCCCGGACAAAAAAATGCTAGAAAAAAGAACATTGGATTTGGTGACCAAATTTTAGCAAAAATTGATAGTAACAAAGTAAACGACAGTACAAAAATTTTAAGAACTACATTCAATTCGTACGACAGTAAAAGAAAAAATGCCTCAAATGGAAATCCCGCAATGGAAATCAAAGTTGATTCGAATAAAATGCAAGTATTGAATCCTACTGAAATTAAAAGCAAAGTTAAGCAATTTGGTACAGTTAAAAAAAACGAAGTATGCATTTGTCCTTCTCGTAAAAAACGAAGAAATAAAAATATTTGTGTTGATGGTGTCTGCGCAAAAGCAGCAAAAAGCAAGCAAGGAAATTTTCATTGTAATTGTGTTAAGAAAAACGTTGAATGCAACGATTTAGCTTGCGCTAATCAGAGCTGTCTGTCTGATTGTCTACAAGACAATTGTATAGTTAAATTATTGAAAAAAATATGTAGTTTCAAAAACATAGCTGACAACTTACCTAAGCACTTATTTGAAGTAACGTTAGATTCTGCCAACATGAATGTGGTAAACTCAGCAGAACTTAGAGATATATTTAAAAATGCCTCTAACAAGGGAGTATGTCCAAGTGGCGTTTGTCGCAAAGGACTAGAAAGCAATGCGAACGTAAATTGTAGATGCATAAATAAAAAACTTGCAAGAAACGCCGTCCAGTGCAATGCTAAATCATGTAATTTAAAGAAAAAGAAAGAATCTGAAGAGAGGCGTAAAAAGTTAAAGGCGACATTTGCAACACACGCTCGTATGTTTGGACGAAGTAAGTATATTTTTGAGAACATTGATTCTTATTTCATCAACCCAAAACAAATAAGTAGGTATATATAATAATTATAATTTAAATACATAATACCTAATTAATTATTTATTCCCTCTCTTTTATAAGCTATACAATAAAATTTTCAAATGTTTATTTTTTATTTAGGTTTAACTTCGAGTAGAAAAGGGAAGAAACATCGAAAAGGAAAAAGGAAAGGTAAAGGAAAAAATAAAAATAAATTAAAAATAATTGGTTTGCGAAGGAATATGTCATTAGCCGAAAACATGAAGGACTGTCCGGAAAGAACAAAACAGGACTGTAAGCAAGCCTATAAAAGGGAAATGAAACACTACAAGAAACAAGAAAAGAAAAATCGAAAAGCCACTCGTAAGGCACTTAAGTCTATAGAGAGGCAAAAAAGAAGAGAAGTCGGGCAATGGAATTGTGTTTCGAATTTCCTTAATGGCATTATAAATTTAGTTGTACAAACAATTAAAGTCATAGTAACGTCAATATTTACCCTCCTCACTAATCCTGTTAGGTGTTATGTTTATATGAAACAAAAACTGAAAAATCCAGATAAAACAGGATCAAGTATAATACAATGGTTTAAAAAAACATGGGGCCGGAAAACTACAAAGGTGTCAAAGATGATGCAGGATTCGGAAGCTATAAGTGTTATATCTGATCACATTGAAAACATGCCGTTTTATGATACTGTGTTCGTAAGTAAAGGTAAGACGAAAGAAGAGCGAGCTCTGTATGAACGCAGGAAGCGCCTGAGAGAAAAAAGGATGCAGAAACGACATGATGAGGCTTTGTACGGCTGTCGAAATATTCTTCTAACGACCTTACGAAAGACTCCATGCATCTGCTTCTATTATTTGTGCCCAAACTTGTATCCTCAGTGTTTGAGTTTGTTAACGTTTTTAAAGAGCTTTTATCATATACTAATTTATTTGGCTGCTTTAGCGTTTTGGACTCCATGTATTTTAACGTTCGAAGTGTGTCGATCATTGCTTTGTTGTTTGTTTTGTGCAGGTTAAAGAAAATATAAGCCCCTTGTGCGAATCACAATCACTCTTTTCTTTCCAAAGCCCTAAAGGCTTGATGTAATTTGTTATACTTAGGAATCGTAAAATAAAGACAATGTAGATTTAGTATAAAAGTAGGTACATTTATAAAATTTATACTAAACATCAGTGGCGAAGGGTTACTATAACTCCATTCCTATCGGCTTCCCTTGTCACTTACCTTTTGCAAACCTTCATAGAAATCCCTACCTATTATACAGGCTCCGGCTTCCCTATGAAGGAGAAGCAGCCTTCGCCACTGCTAAACATCTATAATAATATTTAATATTGTAAAAAAAGGAAGAAAAATGACAATATTTGTACCCTACCGAATTACTACTAATAATATTTACGCAACGGATAAAGTATTCAATGCTGCTGTCTTTGATCCTAATATTCACTTGACAGTCAAAGATGATCCGGAGGGTTATGGTATATTTTAAAGTCTTAAAATGTCCAGTGTCGAGTTTTATTCCAAATAATAAGAGGAAATGTCTGAGTCTTGAAATAATAGAAGAATGCCGAAGTCGTAGAATGTCCAGACAAGCTTGCGGGTAAAAGGTAGTGATGGTGATAATTTTTCAACTATTTAGAACTGAATACCTTACTATTATTAATAGGCTATCTGAAAAAATCATTTTTAAAAGAACCGTGATGTTCACATAAATCTATACAAGTCTACTAAAATAATTATTTTTAAACAAAAAATTAAACCGATTTCCAAAGTAAAAATACACAAAAAAGTATGAAATAAAACTTATTTTATAAATAATTCCCCTTTTAAATTTGTCTATTTCTCTACTTAATCTTCTTAATTTTGAAGTCGTTACCAGCCCAAACGATATCCTACAATATTTTATAGAACTCACGATCATATAATTTGCTGGTACCGACTTCAAAATAAGAAGATTAAGTTGAGAAATAGACAAATTTAAAAGGGGAATTATTTATAAAATAAGTTTTATTTCATACTTTTTTGTGTGTTTTTACTTTGGAAGTCAGTTTAATTTTTGTTTAAAAATAATAATTTCACCCTTTTTAGTGATATATCTTGTTAAGTTATTATTAATACGTCTTAAAAACGTCTAAAATAAACGATCGAATGTATAACTGAATACGCGCCAAGCTTCCATTAGGTATTGTTATTAAGATGATGATGATGATTAATGTAAGTTACAAAGTGGCATATGCTTGCAGTTCTATAAACAATTCCGAAATTTCCTAACGCATATCTTTAAAGACTGAGGAGTTCTGTTTAGTAGTTTTGGATTCAGGGTATACCTTGGTACAGCATCTTATTCTTTGGTAGCATATACTTGTGTTACTTCAGTAAAAGTCAAAATCACTATATGTGTCGATATAAATTTCGAGGAGTTCCCTCGATTTCTCATGGATCGCATCATCACGTTTCCACTTTAGTGACTGAAGGGCTAATTTCGAATTAAACCCTTTACAACAACAAAAGAATTTTGCAAATAGATCCATAAACGGCAGAGTAATGTTCAAAGGTCTCCGTGTTAGTGTAAAATATTATGAGAAGTACCTTGTTTATCATCTTATTGTGATGACTGATGATTAGGGAATGTTATTATTCGACAAATTTTACTATTCGAATAATTCGAATAATGGCTAAACACTATTCGAATAAATTCGAATAATTCGAATAATACGAATATTGGTAATAAACTTTAAATACAAGTAATATAATGCGTTTATATATACCTGAATATTTAATAATATTAAAATGTGACGTGTTTTACAAATTACTCTAAAAAATCAACATTTTTTTAATGAAAAAAAAATCTTATTTTAAGTTTCAAACTTAAAATACTAAATTGCAATAACTTTTTAAAACTATAAACACATGAACGATTTAGGTCTGGAGCAGACCATGGATTTAGTTGCCAAAAATTAAGGAAAAGATCCTCTAGGGGAGAGAATTTTTTGGATCTGTTTTAGAGGTTCGTATTTTCTGGTTTTTAATTGAGTCAAGCTATTGATCGATTCAACATAGACGATAGATTTAAGAAGTCAGACCTACAGTCTAACTTTTTTAATTAAGCTTTTGGTAGTATAATTTAATGTACTTATAAAGAACACTAATATTACAGAACATATTTTTTATTATTTATGTATCAGTTTGTTTAAGATTGGAGAGAAATATATTTACAGAGTTGGAACACTGCACAGAAATCGGAATGCACTGTAAATAGTGCTCTATTCTATTATAATGCAGCTGAAAACTCAAATACACGAGTATCGTGCTGTCATAATGGTCTACTCCAGATCTAATTGGTACATATGTATATAAACCGTAATAAGAATAACTAAACAAGATAAACTGTCAAAATAAAAAGCACTCAAAATAGATTTTAATGTTAAATGTTACATAACTAAAAACTTCATAGTTGGTAAAAATTGGGTGGAAAATCATTAAAACAAAAATAACCTTTTTCCATTTTTAAGTTAGCCATATTTTTTGTCGCTTTATGTTTTCAATTTTATCTTGATGTCTTATTACAAAAAGGAAGTTAGGTTAGGCATCAGTGTAGAAGTACGCATCAGGCATTGTACTGCAAGAACGGAATGTGTCATGTTACGAACCGTTCAGAAGATGAAGGGACGGTGCAAAGAAACTGAAAACATTTGACAAGGCCATGCAAGACATGGCAGACTCAGCGCTCGGCAAGAACGTTAAATTGTTTCCACTTGTTGAAAATCAACACTTAGATGCAGTTAAGTCCAGAAACAGCTTCTTCAGGCCCGAAGGGACTATGTTACTGACAGCTAAGTGAAGAAGACTTGTTTAAGTAAATCTGAAACCCTAAAGACCGAGGCGAAGAGCGAGTGGTCTCACCTCGAGATCAAACTCGAGAGCCCTGGTATCGAGTTGCAACTGTGATATGTCCGTGAACGCATACAAAGGATGAACGAGAATGGTGCAGAATTTTGGTCCCAGATGAGTGGATTTACTCACTTTAACTTCACAAGTTAAAGTGAACTTCTGAAGGGAGACCAAGTAAACGTGGCCTGGTAGGGGATATCTTCAAGTCTACTTTTCATATAGAGTCCAGTATGCTCAGGCAGAGTACATATACACTAGGCTGGCAATTGGCATACCTTCGGGAATCCGCACTGAGTATGTGGCCATGACAATTGGCCCTCCACCTGGAGAAAGATATGGTCAAGAGATTTTTAAAAATTATCTTTAATGTCCTCACCTCAACCCGATTAAGTATACCGTGAGAAGAGCTTAGAAAGCTAGTCAGAAGCCGCAAATTGTCACCTACAGTTAGTACCCTCACAGCACTGAAACACGCCCTGATATAAGAATGGGAGAGAATATTGCATATAATTCGGCTCCAAAACCTCGTTTTCAGTTACAAACCTCCTCCACTAATAAAACACAATTTTTCGCGCACTTTTTCCACTATATTAAGAATCTGGGGGCACGGCAGTGCCCCCTCCAAGTCGAGCGCGAAGCAAACACTGCCGTACCATCCTTTACTGGAACCATTTCGCCGCATTTTCAGGCCCCTATTTGAGAACCTCTGGATAAGACCAGAACGCAGAAATTTTCGTCATCCAATAAGCTATAATCACGTACTTAAAATCCAAAATTTCAAGTCTGTAGGTCATTTAGTTCCGAAGTTAAGCGAAAGCAAAGTTTCGCATTTTCGACACTCACTCACTCACTCACTCACTCACTCACTCATGATCATCAAAATAGAACTAGTACTTCCCATAAACTTAGAGAGCTGAAATTTGGTAGAGTTGGGGTTTAATGGCCACATAAAGGGAAAACTATAAAAACTAGGATAATCGATCTGGGGGCACGGCAGTGCTCCTGTCAAGTCGAGCGCGAAGCAAACACTGCCGTACCATTCTTTACTGGAACCATTTCGCCGCATTTTCAGGCCCCTATTTGAGAACCTCTAGATAAGACCAGAACGTCGATCTGGGGGCACGGCAGTGCCCCCGCTAAGTCGAGCGCGAAGTAAACACTGCCGTACCATTCTTTACTGAACCATTTCGCCGCATTTTCAGGCCCCTATTTGAGAACCTCTAGATAAGACCAGAACGTCGATCTGGGGGCACGGCAGTGCCCCCGCCAAGTCGAGCGCGAAGCAAACACTGCCGTACCATTCTTTACTAGAATCATTTTGCCGCATTTTCAGGCCCCTTTATTCTACTCGAACTTTATTCTACTCGAACATTACACAAATTAAATAAACAAATTACACTAAAATCTAGGGAAATAAATCAATATGCCCACGTTTCTACAAAAAGAAGTGAAATCCCACCAAAAACATTCTGTAAAAAACTAGCCAAGTCTCGATGGAGCTGCTTGTTTATCTCTAAAAAGTAATGAAATCTAGACAAAATCGTGCCAAGTCTAAGGTTCCTTACTGCGGTTTCTTTATTATTATAGTTAATGTTGTGTGACTTGGCCGTTGAAGGGCACACAAGGGTACAAAAGGGGCTCCATGACACCATTGCTCCAATACGTGTGTTGTACAATCAACAACAGCCTAAAATGAGACACTAGCGTCCAATTACCAATACCAGTATGGGCTATTATCTCGCTTAACAAACATAGGTAGTTACAAATGTAAACAAAATTGACTTGTACCCACTAAAGTATAAAGAATGTTCAACGGCCAAGTCACTCAACATTAACTATAATAATAAAGAAACCGCAGTAAGGAACCTTAGACTTGGCACGATTTTGTCTAGATTTCATTACTTTTTAGAGATAAACAAGCAGCTCCATCGAGACTTGGCTAGTTTTTTACAGAATGTTTTTGGTGGGATTAAGATATAATTATAAGTTTTAATAAATAACACGACCGGTTTCGAAATAAATCATCATCAGGTGGTATTTCGAAACCGGTCGTGTTATTTATTAAAACTTATAATTGTATCTTAATATAGTGGAAAAAGTGCACGAAAAATTGTGTTTTATTAGTGTTCAACATGAATTTCCACCAAGAACCGACAGTACAATCAATTACATAAACCTCCTCCAAGCTGTTGTCAGGCCTCGAGGAGTTATTCAAAACCGCAATTTTATATAACATGTAAATTGAGTCTTTAAGACTAAGATTAAAATGGTTAATTTTAGTTTAAACATAAAAATAATATACTGATGTATTAGGTATGCTCTACCAGAATCTGATGGCATTTTAAAAAAAAATAAAAAATGTGATTTTCATATGGCAATGTCAAGTATGACCCGTCAAATCAAAGTACGTGATCTGTCAACCGCTGCTAAAATTTTGTGATTATGTTCTTGGAATTTGTTGTTTTTGTGAAAATATCCAAAAAGGCAATTCGATCTCAAGCGAGATATATTGTTTTCTATGTCTATAGTAAAATACAGAAAGAAGAAGGTGTAAATCGAACTCAATTTTATAATTTAAAGTTCGTGGTAGAGTTGACCGGTAAGTTAGAGTGAGTTGTTTTGATACTTTTAGTTTTTTTATATTTTCTTAGGTAATTATTGTGACTTCTTTAAATGTGTTTCCAGTACTACTATAAGGTGAATCGTAGCTGATGGCACATCGAATGATGGTTTGTTTTCCATGCCTGGTAAAAGGAGGAGAGGAGGAAAAAAGAAAATCAACATAAGACAGTTTCGATTTATAGTTGATTAGGAATAAAGTAAACGAGTTCTATACAGTTCGGAAGGAAATTCCAACATTAAATAAACTGTTGCCAATTTAATTGTATGTTATTCGTAATAAATAAGTATATAAAGTAATTCACGATTGATTTATTTTTCATGAAATATCATTATGTTACATAGTATAAAACAAAGTCCCTTTTTTGTCTGTCCCTATGTATGTTTAAATCTTTAAAACTACGCAACGGATTTTGATGCGAGTTTTTAAAATAATAGTCTTTAAGTATTTAATAGTCTTTAAGATATTATAAGATTATGGTAAAATTTATATGTAAGTATATTATCAAGTGGTCGCGCATGTCGTATCGAGGTGATAGGGTCCCATTTTTAACAATTTGCATTGGGCAAACCTAAAAACATGTTCAATATTGTATCAGTAGTATATTGCTGTAAGTAGGTAGAGAATTATTCGCCGAAGTAGTTTTTTCTCCGAGAACACTATTCCACGCGGGCGAAGCCGCGGACAAAAGCTAGTTTTCTATATTATACACCGAACATTCTTCATACAGTCTTATTATAATTCATGTTCAATAATACTAAAGACATAATTAAATATTAACCAGTATCAAGATCGTTTAATCCAATTTCCCCAGTATTGCACGCTACAAATTTTTTTTTCCCTATTTGCCATGAGATTCTGGTACACCTATATATAATTTATTACTAAAAAACTGATAAATCTTATTATAATATTTGGAAAGTATGAAAATTTAAACTATTTGTACTTCGTTTTGCAGGTCAGTGCAATACTGTAATAATCAACTTAACTAGGTATCCTTTATCGTTTCACTCTGTTCGTCCACTATTTGTACTTAATTTTGCAGGCCAGTGTAATACTGTAATAATCAACTCAACTAGGTATATTTTATCGTTTCACTCTATTCGTCCGCCTGTCTCTCTTTCTATCTGCTCTTCTAGCTATATTGCGTCTAGATATAAGTTTTGGTTTGATAAAAAAAATATAATTTTATTATATAGTTAAGTACACTTCACATGTATGGAAAGCCACCCCGGATTTTCATAGATATTAAGTGTGTGTTGAATATTATGTCTTTTAAAATAAAGGAAAAGTTTTAAACATGACTTTTACAAAGTCAACCACTTCCAAGTAATCGGCCTCCAAATTGGTTTCACCCACCTTTGTCATTTCTGAACTATGAAGATTAGGACCTTATAATTTTCCATGCTGGTAGATCATGGTAAATTCTCTTTGGGAAAGTTATTTTAGAGATTAATATACTAAAAATCTTATTACGCTTTATAGTAACAGAACCCTCCTTAGACACGTCCTAACACGCTCTTGGTTAGGTTATTTTGACAAGCGTGTGAGTATGGATTTCTTTCGCTGAGGCCTGTAGGAAGTATTGACTTTAAATATTTTTTTATTTAAAAACAGTTTTGTATTCTTTCACATACAGTGTAGTAAAATCTGTTTTAGGATATTATTGACGACAATATTAATAAATAATAAAAATAATGTATTAAATAACGAAACTTTTCCGGTTTATATACAAGTTTATTACTATTTACTACTATTAACATATTTTTGAAAAATAAATAAAATATTTTTATTATTCGTTTTATTCGAAATATTCGAATATTGAACCCAGTCATATTCGAATAATATTCCCTACTGACGATGTATGCTGTGATAGTGGTGGTGATGATGATGATTACTCTAATTGACAAAGTGGCATATGCTTGCAGTTCTTTAAACAAGGCCAAAATCCCCAAACATGTATCTATAAAGAGTCAGGAGTTCTGTTCTGTACTTTTGGATCCAGGGTATACCTTGGAGCAAAATCTTACTTTTTGGTAGCATATGCTTGGACTACTTCAGAAAAAGTCGAAATCACCATATGTGTCCATAGAAAGTTCCCTCGTTTCCTCATATCATCATCAGGTCACCAATTTTCTGAAAATGGGACTAGGGGATCGAAGACCGGCCATATTTAAAAAAACCGGGTTTTTCGGTCCCAGCCATCTTCAAAACCGGGTACCCGGGTTTTTTCGGGTAATTCGGGTTTTTTGTTGATTTTGTAGAATTTTGTTAGGAATGTCCTAAAATTAACTTTTATCAGCTGCTTTCTGTTGTAACAACGTAATACTGGTAAAATGTGATCCCACCATAAACATTTTCATGTAAAGTAATTAATAATTTCTCAAACTTTACACCTTAGTCAAAATACGTTGCCTGACGAAATGGCCAAGCCACATAATTTGACTAAAGTGTAGAGTTTGTAAAGTTAGGCTTGAGTTAAGGCGTGTAGAAACAGAAGTGCCTTGCCGGCCTTTTAGGAGGGAATATGCTGCCTTCTTGAAGGTGTGTAGGTTGTAATGGTCCGGAAATACTGTTGGCGACAGTTAGTGATGAGGATGATAAATATTTTGTCCCTTCGAACGATAGCGAAAAGTTGCAGCAGGTATAAGTCCGAACAATTCCTCGGAGCACTCCCCGTAATATAACCGATATATGATGCAGAGCGATGCTCATCTCTACGTAGCTCTAAGGAGTAAAGCCTGTTTGAAATACTATGGCAGTCGACAATTCGAGCGGCCCTTCGTTGGATACGATCCAGAGGGAGAAGCTGGTACTTTGGCGCTCCTGCCCAGAGATGAGAATAATATTATATGTGAGGCCGAACCTGCGCCTTTTAGAGTTGTAGGCGTTGGACCGGACTGAAATACTGCTTTGACCTGTTCAGAACACCAAGCTTCTTGGAGGCTAACTTGGTCTTGCCCTCCAGATGATATCGGAACTAGACCTCGCTCGATATGCTAACACCAAGTATTCCGATGTTGGAGGAGACAGTTATGGGTATGCTTTCAAAACGAGGACATACGACCATCGCTAACTTATTAGCGATAAACGCGCAAACTTGTGTCTTAGAGGTGTTGAATTGGACTAAGTTAAGTCTACCCCATTCAGAGATCTTCTCTAATGAATTCTTAATTTGAGAGACAAGTTCGTTTCGACTCTCAATGACGTTTTGCCGAGAGATGTTCGGGCGACCTGTATATAAGGCATCACCCGTACTGTCGTCATCACATAATATTATCATTGATATGCAGTATGAACAGGGCAGGCGATAGCACACCAAAGCTGTCTACCAAGATGCCAGGACTGTGCCATAAGAGCAGGTGAGCCGAAAAAGATGCTTTAAGACCGGTGCCAACTCTGGAGCACACATTTTTAACACAATGGGACGGATTCCGTTAGGCCCACTCGATTTTTGGGTATCATGGGAACGGAGAGCAATTCGCACTGAGCGCTGATGGAACCAAATAATAAATTATACCAAGTTATGAAGGTCCAAAAAATCGACGAATCGCTTCGAGAAAAGGTAGTCTGGTCCCTTGCGCTTCGCTCACTCGTCCTGGCGGGGCGGGGGCACTACCGTGCCCCCAAATGTACTACATACAACATGAAAACATTATAACTATTGTTCTAAAATTCTACATTAACGATCACAAGCCATTATAACGTTCGGTTTGTGACTGTAACTGTTATAAACTGTTGTAGAATTTCATAATGAAAAAAAGCTCGAAAAACCGAAAACCGGTTTTCAATATTTTGAAAACCGGGTTTTGTTGTAGGCCCGAAAACCCGGGAAAACCCGGGTTTTCGGTTTCGGGTAAAACCGGTCTCGATGACCTAAATGGGACCAACTTCGGATTATACCTTTTACATCAAAAAAAGAATTTTGAAAATCGGCCAACAGACTACGGAGTTGTCCGCGAACATACAAAAAAAATATACAGCCGAACGTATAACCGCCTCCATTTTTTGGAAGTCGGTTAAAAAATAAAAATTACGTGATGCCTACATCAAATGGAGAGATTCCACGGTAAACCAAAAACTAAATTTTAGGGGTCGGCAAATTTTTCGGTCAAAATTTAGTAACTACCTATAATCTCCCGTTATAGGCAAACAAACAAACTAAAACGTTAAACTAAATTTGCCACAACGGGCCTGCAAAGCCTACCCTAATTCCGCTACTGAATGCATCTGAAATACTTCTTTTAGCAGACAAGTAGAAAGTTTAAAAAACATAAAGCCGGGCACTTATTAGCGAGTTGTAACCGTAACATACGGTACGAGGTACTAGACACTAGTGTGTACGCTTATTACAGTTTTAGGCTCACGACGTAGCCGGAACGTTTTCACCGAGCGTACTCATTTTGCGAGCTGTAACTGTAACCAAACAGATACAGTAACGAGGTTCTAGTGTGTACGAGAAGGCCACTGACAAGCCGGTTCTGCGCAGTATTCAGGGCCACCGTAAGCGGGCGTGCAAAGCGTGCACCGCACATACATAACATAACAAGGGCGGCACGCCGCACGCCCACGGGGACGGCAAATCAAGCGACTCATCACGTACTACCTAATTCAAGTCATTGTCATAATACCCACCCCACGTTAAGAAAATACCTACAATCATAGTTTGGAAAAAAATCCGACCGAATGACGTTAACACCTTCATCTATTGGCTTCCGTTAAGATGCAATACCAAACGCAGTGGCGTAGCGTGGGTGTCTGCCGCACGGAGCGGATGACAGTTTTGCCGCCCCCTCACTTAGGTTTTGCCACCCCCTTATTTAGGTTTTTGTTTACAATCCATTACTCTAATTCTAGAGAACTTTTCGGCAAGAACAGTCATCGTTATTTTGCATTAGGTTAAATTTTAAATTTAATTATCGAAGTTTTAAATTATTTTACTTCAAACATTTTAACAAATAAATGTTAATGAACACTGGAACTTTATTGAAAAAAAAAAAAAGTATCTAGCTATGAAGTAGAACCGAACTTTCATCTTTAATTAAAAAATACGCTTACTTTTTTATGAACAAAGTATATTATTGCACCATAAATGACTATGGAATGACACACCTCTTGCTCAATAGTTAATAATAATTAATATAATAATTGGTTCGACGCACGAGACGTAGTTAGTTAGTAGTTTAATGATTAAAATGTTACATATTGTATGAAAAACAAATAAAAAGAGATAAAAAGGTTCAAACATAACCTAACCCAAAACTACACAAACGTTATTTCACGCCGGGTTTTCGCAAGGCCGTGTAACCACTCCGAAGACGTTTTAAACGTGAATAATAAGTTCTAACCTAACCAAACCCAAAACTACACAAACGTTATTAACCATCTGGTTTTTTGTAAGGCCGAGTTACCACTCCGAAGACGTTTTGAACGTGATAAAAAAGTTCTAACCTAACCTAACCCAAAACTACACAAATGTTATTTCACGCCGGGTTTTTTCAGGCCGTGTTACCGCTCCGAAGACGTCTTGAACATGATAAAAAGTTCTAACCTAACCTATCCCAAAACTACAAAAACGTTATTTCACGCCGGGTTTTTGCGAGGCCGTATAACCACTCCGAACTCCGAAGACGTTTGAACGTGATAAAAAGTTCTAACCTAGCCTAACCTAAAAGTACATAAATGTTATTTCACGCCGGGTTTTTTGAGGCCGTGTTACCGCTCCGAAGACGTTTTGAACATGATAAAAAGTTCTAACCTAACCTAACCCAAAATTACACAAACGTTATTTCACGCCGGATTTTTGCGAGACTGTATAACCACTCCGAAGACGTTTTGAATGTGATAAAAAAGTTCTAACCTAACCTAACCCAAAACTACACAAACGTTATTTCACAACGGGTTTTTGCAAGGCCGTGTAACCACTCCGAAGACGTTTTGAACGTGATAAAAAAGTTCTGACCTAACCTAACCCAAAACTACACGAATGTTATTAACCATCTGATTTTTCGTAAGGCCTAGTTACCATTCCGAAGACGTTTTGAACGTGATAAAAAAGTTCTAACCTAACCTAACCCAAAACTACACAAACGTTATTCACCATCTGGTTTTTTGTAAGGCCGAGATACCACTCCGAAGACGTTCTGAATATGATAAGAAAGTTTTAACCTAACCTTACCCAAAACTACACAAATGTTATTTCATGCCGGGTTTTTGTGAGACAGTGTTACCGCTCCGAATACGTTTTGAACGTGATAAAAATTTCTAACCTTTTTTATCTTCGTTAAGTTGTTTTTCTTTTACCCACCATAACGAGAAAACATTAATTACCTTTTCTTTGACAAAACTCAGAGAAATTAATCGTTATCGTAGGGCGGCCATAGGGCGGCACAATCGGTATAGCACGCGGGCGACGAAACAGCTGGCGGCGGGCCTGGCAGTATTGGTTGTACTTTGTAGGTCCGCAATGTCGGACGAAGTTTCTCTCGCTTATGCAGCATACATACTTATAGATGTCTTACACGATGATCATAAACGGCCACGAAGGTTCCCGACATATTCCATGAATGTGTCGGGAACCTTCGAAAGAATTCATCACTGCGAGTGCCCTTTGATTCGCTGCGAGTCGCTCGTGTAGCGTTCGTTGCAGGCTCGAAAACCACGTACACGCTATGTTTTTGCTAACAGTAACAGTTACAGTTACGTGCAACGTTACGGGTTCAGAAATGAGTACGTTGCAAACGTCGGCTCGCTGCAAACCGCACGCGTACCTACCGCTCGCAGCAGGTTAGCGAACCACGTACACACTATATTTTTTGGTTACAGTGCATGCAACGGTTACGGTAACAGCTCGCTAATGAGTACCCGGCTTTAGATTTTTTTCTAAGACTGACGTATAACTAGCAGGTCATTCTAAGACCTTGACATTAGCTACCTGGTAATTCTAGTAAGTAAAGCTTAAGTAAAGGCATTTGAATATTTTATGACTTTGACATAACCCTCCGGATCGGACAAAGACATCAACATTGAATAGCATATCCGCTGTGTAAATAATTTTATTAGTAAGGGGGTCAACGTATAAACAGATAGTAACACATAAGCATTCATGAGGTAAATAAAATTTAAGATCCTATTGTAATTTCCGTGGTTTCTTCTACATTGGAAGGAGTGTCAGATATTCCCATATCAGGTGCCTCAGTAGCTGCATTGAGAGAAGTGTCAGTCATTTCCATATCAGGTGCTTTAGTAGCTGGAGTAAGGCTATCCACTACTTCATTAGCATTAGACGTTACGGCTTCATTAACAAGAGTAGTTACTTCATCAACTGCCGCTGTAGTATCGGAAGTAATTATATTTTCTGACGTAGTAGCCAAGTTTTCAGTAGCCTCAGATGTAGTGGTAACTGTTTCAAGTGCCTCTGGAGTGAAAGTAGATGTTACTACATCAGTAGCAATTTCAGTTGTCTCGAGAGCTACTGTATCAACTGCTTTTGTGGTAATTATTTCATCTGCCTCTGTAATGGAAGTAGTTCTTAAACTTGTTAGTACATCGGTAGCAATTTCAGTTGCCTCGAGAGCTACTGTATCAGCTGCTTTTGAGGTAATTATTTCATCTGCCTCTGTAATGGAAGTAGTTCCTAAATTTGTTACTACATCGGTAGCAATTTCAGTTGCCTCGAGAGCTACTGTATCAACTTCTTTTGTGGTAATTATTTCATCTGCCTCTGTAATGGAAGTAGTTCTTAAACTTGTTACTACTACATCACTTACTATTTCAGTTGCCACAGGAGCTACTATATCAGTTGCCGCTATACTAAGTAAAGTCCCACCATCAACCACCGGCGTAGTAAAAGTTATTACCATATCTAATACTTTAGAAGTTACAGGGACGTATGTACTCTCTGGTTCTGGAGGTTCAATAATAAATTTCGGTTTTGTCGTAATTGTTTGAATGTAATCCTCAACGAGCGAATCCAAATATTTAGCAGCGGTAGTCTCGGCAGAAGCGGTATACGTTTCAGTCCTGACAAGGTATTCAATATCTTGGTCGGTGTCATTTCGAGAACATTCTGTGATATCGCCGGGTGTGGGGACATACGGCTCGGCTTCGAAAGCAGCTTTTGCGTAGCCCATGCTGTAGAAGATTTTGTCCATGACTCCAGTCGATTTAAATATGAAGAACAGTATGACGATTGCCAGCAGAGACATAATGCAGTCGCAGGCGCCTCCCCTGCCTGGCTGACAGCCGCCCCCACCACCGCACATGAAACACTTGAGTCGAGCGGATACAAGGAACACCACACAAATAGGGATCAGTGATAATAGTTGAAGCATAAATGATATGAAATTGTATAAAGTTTGTAGAATCATTCGTATAAGATTCTCTATCATTAGGAGGACTGTCATTAGGACGCGAATTAACATTTGGACCCCACATATTAGGGTTTGCAATACGGCGTGCACGGTCCGACACATTTTGAATTAATTCCTGTAACAAAAATCAGTAAAATTATTTTTATTTCATACAAATTTAATAAATTATTAAAACTAATTCCTAGAAATGTTTTAACAAACTATAGGCATGGGTTTAGTCAGGCGGTGATGTAGGTACCATGGGCGTAGCCAGGGGGGTGGTTTAGGGGGTTCAAACCCCCTCCCGAAATGGGCCGGCAGGTATATAATATAATACAGAGATCTGACCAATATACAGAGGCGTATTTAGAAATTTTGCGGCCGAGGCCAATTAACATATTTTGCCGCCCCATTAACCCTATCTGAAAGATGAGTTTTGAAGTTATTTTAGAAAAATAATCAACAGCCTAAATCAGAACTTTGATTACTACAACCCCCCCCCCCCCCCCCCCCCCGTAGTCGTTTTATTTTCTTGAACCCTCCCCGAAACTAAAACCTGGCTACGCCCGTGGTAGGTACTATCATGGTCTTACAGGTAAGTACTGCTAAAGGATCTTAATAGGTTGATGGAAGCAATGTGGTCGCTATATTATATAATTACTTACTTTTTTTTATTAAGCAACTGTAATAAAAATAGGAGTCTTTACTTTACGTAAGAGATGTGTGATACGAACCCATTTAGGGTTGAAAAATTATTAATCGACTGTTGATCATTTTATACTTTTACACAAAATAATTTTCTGTCTACTGAAGGACTGTGTCAAAAGCATCATTAAAATTCCAAAGCCAAAATAGACTTATCATCTATCAGTTATCACGATAGGTGGTCCGTTCAAAGTTATTTTACCTCTGAGTTTCTATTCAGAGACGTGCTATGAGAGTGATAAGTCGTATCTCGTCGCGTCGGGGTCGGCATAAAGGCCCTTTTCAGAGGTAAAATAACTAAGGGATCGTCCATTAATCACGTGATGCCTAAAAGGGGGAGGGGGGGGGGGGGTACGAAAAAATATCACCAAGTATCACCAAGGGGAGGAGGGGGTATAAGGAGACATCACGTGTATTAATTTTCGAATCTAGTCTATGCATACCGAAATTGTTATCGGTTGTAGATTCGTAGTGTTGTTTAAATACTTACAAGACAAATGATTCGTATAGTTTGTAATTGCTTAAATTATTCGATTAAATTGTTTTTACGTTAAAGTTTTTCTTCAAACATGACCTGCTTACTATGTAAAAAAAATACACGTGATCTTAGGTGGGGGAGGGGGAGGTAGTATAAAACCTCACCACGTATCACCAGGGGGGAGGGAGGGGTCTAAAAAGTTGTTAAAAACATCACGTGATTAATGGACGGCCCCTAAAGAACTGTGGTGTAAAAGCAAAAGAGTTGAAGTCCATCGTAATACTAGCCATAGGCGCCCCGTACACAGTCAACCTGGATCATTAATCGCGATCGAGATAATGTACGAGGTAGATTGACGGATTAATACAATAAAATCTGAATCATCCAGCTGCCCCCTGATTACCTAACTTCGTTGAACTTCCATTCCAACGATGTCCAAGCTTGTATAAATTCTCGATGTCGGGGTATTACGCAACTCATTGGTCATCAAGAGCGAACTAGAGTGAACTAGAATGAACTAAATGCTAATATGTAATTCAAATTCGTCGGTCATGGTCATCATTTTGACATTACAACTTTTTAAAAACACAATTTAAAAAGTTAAAATGTCAAAAAAGATTGCGCTAGCCTACGTTTATGTCCAATTTTAAATTCCGCCATTTTGCGTTTCAGAGATCGAATGAAACGCTCTTTCGACCAATCAAATCGTGTGACGTAGGTAAGCCACGAAGTTAGTAATGAAATGAGAACTGTCAAACGAAGAAGGGACCTATTGTGCTCCCGGCTTCATGTTCAACATTTTTAACCGACTTCCAAAAAAGGAGGCGGTTATACTATGTAGACTTCATAATCACAGATTATAGTAATATGTAGCTAGCTACTTCATAATATTACTACTTACTAGGGTAGGTACACAATAGTCTGCGCTTTTAAGAAAGGTGTAAGGTGCACTCTGTGTGCCACTTCGATCGCAATTTATAATGCATCACGCTCTTATTTATTCGTTCTTAAAATAATTATTGTGGTACATATATATTGTAGCCTGTGAGTTTTTTCTTGGTGCCATCTTGAACTCTGATGAGGAAGAATGCGTGTAAGAACCCACCCAGTTGAACTCAGACAACGTGGGAGAAATTCTCATAAATTACTGCAGTAGAAAGATGCATACCAATGCAGCAGTCCACAGACTGGAGTGCTTTCTAAACCCTTTGCAGTTGGATGTGATGTATTATGGCATACGGATTGGAAAATTACATTGTTGAGGTTATTAACATCTATATCTCTAGGCATAAGTGATAAGGATTAAAAAGAATGCTAGATAATTTTAGGAATACCCTCTTTTTAATATCTATGTAGGAATACATATTAATTAATGTAATATGAGAAAATGGTATGATTTATATCTCGATGGTTTACTTCGTTATTAGAAGTGTTATAAAGTTTGGTGTGTCTAATGTATATTACATCTGTCTGTAGTATAGTAGAGCCCAAACAGCAGAACCGATTTAAATCTTGTTTAGATAAACATAGAAAGATTTCTATGCAAAGGAATTTAATAGAAAATGTTAAAAGTTAACATCTATTTACTACTTGACAACCATAGTAACCATAAAAAAGGTAATGCTTACTATGCATAAATTAGTAAAAAAACTCACTTAAAAACATAATAAATGAAAAGTCATAATTTCTAAATATTTATTGGTGGTATATATGTTATAGTACAAATTCTTAAACATTTATAGCATATAGGCTACAATAACACTTATAGGTTGCAAATTCAATTTTATTTTCAGGGTTATGCACTACTCCCAATCGAAGCGATTAAATAATTATTAATGCCTGTGTTGTCCTCCTGTACCTACCTCATCAACAACTCGCTCATCTCCATTAATATTGGTGAATTGAGTGGGGACTGTGTGAGACACTTGCTAGGAGCAATTGCATTACATGCAAAGAAGTCAGTAAAATGAAAAGTTTGGCAGTTGGTTGAGAATAAATGGGATGGTGGTGTATTCAGGGGCCTTAAAGGCTCCAGTCATGTTGAGCTTAGATCAACTCAAATGGTAGAAGTTTTTGTGTCATTTAATGTATTTACTGTGTATGTAAAACATAAATATTTTTTTTTATAAAGTCAATAAGAAGAAGTTTTAATAAAATAATTATTAATTACAAAATGTAATTTTAGTTTAATTTGTGTCGATATTGAAACCTGCCTAGCAGGTTCGTGGCTTTATTATATGTGTATAATGTACAATGCCAGGCCTATTCAATGCAAACTATTAATTAAATTTTCTCTGCATAAAAAGAATTAATGTAATAAATATTTCTAAGATTTACTTTTTATCTGTAATTCTATCATGCAATTAATATATGGTTTTGCTTTATTAGGGCAATTAAACTATTTTTATAAAAAACATGTTAATTTGGATGTGAAATGAATGACTTAAAATGGTCTCTACGGAGCGCATGCTAAGCCTGCCGGTGTTTGGGTAATAAAAAAATGTCACTACAATGCATGTATGTGTATAGTTTAATAATAATAATCTTTATTGACATAATAATTGTTCATTACACAAATCCTATGAAGACTGACACCTAAACTAGGCTATAAAGTCCGTATCTCAGGAGTCAGTGGCTTCTCCCAATATTGGTAACAAGTGTTAAGAGAACATAATCAAAATTTTACAATGTTATATTTACTTTATATGAATGTTTTTAAATTTTAGGTATTATATCTAATTATATCTTTTCACAAATCACACATAATATATTATATAAATACATAATATTTATTAAAAATGTTTCAGTATATAAATTATAATGAATATATTATGTACATACACACACAAAATATTATAATATATAAATATACATATATTTATGTATTATAATATTATAACGGAGCCTATAAATTAACAACATTAACCAAACTTAGTTTAATCAAATCATAAATTAATCTCTAATCTTAATATTAATTATTATCACCCACTATCTCATTACTACTACTTCCAGTACATAATAATATTAAGTCCTTTTTACAAGAATAGTTCAGTTGTTGAAGGAGGATCTGATAAAATTTGTTGTGCGGTGCTCTGTTTGCCACCAAGGCCGATACAATATATACTCCATCCATCACAACATTCTGGCCATCTACTCCACACTGCATGCACTGAAAGTCGCCTGCAACCTCTCAGCCGCACACCTCTTGGTAGAAATTTATGTTTCACAGTAATAGCACACATGACTTCTCGCACTGTTTCCATTTTAATAAGTATTTTATTCCTTTATTATATAGCTGATGACCTGATGATGACTTTGTCAAAATCGATTGTGTGATTGTGATTCAATTAAAATTAACGTAAAATACTATTAAAGTGGAAACAGTGTAAGAAGTCCTGTATTATTCCTGTATGTCTGGAATGTTAAAATTAATCAAATAAAGGTGAGTATCCCTTCCTAATTTAGTTTAAGCTTCCTAAGGCAAATCATATCTGGGAGTCAACTAAGGGAGTAAATACGTATAATTTATGTTAGGTTATAAATTAAAATGTAGGTATAGCGTAGTAAGTACATATGTGCAACCTTTCCATACTCTGGCCAAAGAAGTTTTAATGAAAAAAACAAACAGGAATAATCATAAAAATACTGCAAATGTTTGGGGAAACGTTTTATTTCAACTTGAGTCTCAACAACGACAAATTATATGGAATCTCATAAGTTTGAAATTTGGTCCGAACATCAAAAAGAATCATACCTATTATATCAAAACTTACTCCTATTCTATAAAAATCTAAATTGAATACATAAACATAATTTGAAATGCGAAAACTTTAACATAGGTTATGTAATTGATTCTTCTTCTTCTTCTTCTTAGGGATGCTCGATGATCATCGATTTTCGATGTTTTAACATCGATATTGCATTATTCAAAACATCGTAACATCGATGTCACGGACGGACCCACGGGAACCTTATAATTATGTCCCGCGATAAAAAGTAGCATATGTCTTTCCCCATGTGCTACTTTATATCTGTGCCAAATTTCATGATAATCAGTTTAGTAATTTTTACACGAAATTGTAAATAAAGTATCCCATGGGAACCGTACATTTCCCGGCGATAAAAAGTAGATACCTTATATCCTTTCCCGTGGTCCCAGGGCCGGATCTACCTAAGGGCTACTTGGGCTGCAGCCCAGGGCCCCGAGGTTACAAGGGGCCCCCAGATCCCGCTAAAAACAATAGGCGATAATTTGAATTTAAAAAATGGTTGTTTGTAAAGTTGGTTAACGGGCGATATTTTTACGTGATATTGTCATAAGAAAACATTGTAAAAAAATTTGCATACTTCTATGAATTGAGTTAAGGCGGAAAGGATGTTTTCATGCTGATTTTCATTATTTTTTTAAGATATAAAAAAAATATATTATTTATTGAAACTATTTGGTTATTTTATACATACAGGATTATTTTTTCACCAGTACAATAAATCTACATACGTTATGGTTGTCAAAAATAAAAAATACTAGCGTTTTTTTGTTACTACCCCTTTGGAACAAAAAAACAAAATTATCAATCCCCGAACTTATCCGCTAAACTAATACAAAATGTGGATGCATTCGCGTCTATCGATGCTTTGTTGCCAACTCGTGCGCCGCCCGGCTGATCGCTTACCCCACTCCGCCGCCCCCTACCTCGTACCGCACCCGTTGACGCCTTGTAGTCAGTGCGCCCATGCGGTATTAGATTGGTTAAAGGATAAATTAATTGAAATGAAAAGAAAAAATTGTGAAATGTACTCTATTATCGATATCAATGAAAATGTGGTAAAATTTATTGTACCGATGAAAAAGTGTTTCTGTATATTCATGAATATTTCATATTAAATGTGATAATATTAAATATAATGAAATCAAATAATATATAAAACATACTAGCGACTCGCCCCGGTTTCGCACGGGTACAATACTGATACTAATACTACAGAATGTCTTTAAGCCTCTAACAAAACGGGCGAAATTTAGTCAAAACAAACAGAAACAAATTAATATAGGTACCTACTAAAACTCAATTAAATAAGTAGGTGGGTATACTTTTATCGTATGAAATACATAGACTCTTCAGGACTAATAATACAACAAACACTAAATAAATAGGTATTCAAGTATCTATCCGTCATAGTTATAACGAACACAAAACAAAAAAATTACCCAATAATTCTTAAGGATCGATCGCGCATAATCGCATTTGGCCTAACTCACTCGCTACGCTGCGAAAACACGCGCTGTTATTTTGCGATAACTTCTAAGATATTCATTTAAAGTATATAGTGTAGGGGTAAAATAATCTGCATGATATGCTTAAGAATATTAACTCATTGAAAATGAGCCGCGCGGGTACCTAACTCATAGATCTAAACTCCCCTCCCGCACGCGCACCCCCGCCTTGGTGACGCCCACTTCGCAATGGGCCGTGCAGCAGAAATCGTAATATTTTAATTTCGCCATAACTTCAAAACCAAACGTCAAATTTTAATCATTCAAAGACCAAATATTATCTACTTACATAAACTGTACTTAGTGATGAAATAATTTATTTTCATAAGGATTAATAGCATGAGTAAAATAAACGCGTTTAAATGTAGTCCAAAAAAAATCAAGATTTCTAAATAAAAAAATTGTTGTTGTGCCTCACTCGACAAACATAGGTATACACTATACCTATCTATGTCGCTTGAGGCACAACAACCATTTTTTCGCGGACTTTTTTAGAGATATTTATAAGACCTACAATAAATCTTTTATAGTTTAGGCAGCGTACGCAAAATAAGTAACTTTTTCTGGTTGATTTTTTACACCTTGTGTCCAATAAACCCAAATATCTTACGGAACCCTATTTTTTCCAAAATAAAATTTAGCCTATGTTACTCGTGGATAATGTAGCTTTCGAATGGTGAAAGAATTTTTTAAATCGGTCCAGTACTTTTTGAGCCTATTAATTACAAACAAACATACAAAGTTTTCCTCTTTAAATATAATACAATTTTTACAAAAATGTAAGTTAAAAAGTAGCGGAGATATCAGCTGATACATATCGTAGTTTGTCATCCGACTTAGCAGTTGGTGTACACGATGGATGCCACAATTTTTAAGAGAAATCAATGACACAAAAAAAATAATTTTGTTTTATAAAACAAAGTATTTTTTTTTTGTTTTATAAATATGTCTGTCTTCTATATAAACCTCATTTAAGAAAAATGCATTTTTAGAGGACTATTAAAATAAGTTTGTAATATTTTTTTCTTATGTTGCTTACTATAAAAAAGGAGTTAAAATAAAAATATTGCTTATGATTGAGGTGCATATGCAACACAATCGTTTAAGGAAATTATAAACGTTATCACGTCAAAAAAAATCTAAAATTAAAAAAAAATAGGTCTACTTATGTACGCGCGTAAGAAGTTTTACTTCTTTGGCATCATCAAAAAATCTGTATTTTAATGGCATGCAAATAATTAATTACAATAAAATAATAAAAGGCCTGGAAAAGGATAGTCAACAGTTCAAGTTCAGTTTAGATTTGAAAAATTAAATAAATAAATATTTATTTTCTTACATTAAGTGTAACATAAATTCTCTCATTATCGAACGTTATTTTTAAATTATGTCTACTGCCATAGCATTTTCTGGTAATGACTGGAACATCAGTTATCAGTGGCTTATGATAACTAAAATACGATATTATTATTAACTAAACCGTGAAATTGTAAAAACCGTTAGACTGTAATAAAACTAGTGAAATTGTAAAATGTTGATAGACATCCGACGCGAATATTCTGTCTTAATTGAACACAATAATTTTCGTTGGATTGTAGATAATATATAGTTTTAAATCTTTCGACATATTTTTACAATCTCGTTAGTTATTTTACAATCTATCGATTTTTATAATCTTACGGTGACATATATATCACTATTTCGGTTTCTCTCTCACCCAAAGGCCTGGAAGAGATTGCTACCACAGCAATAAGGTGTTTTTTTGTAAATATTACTTGCGTAGATTTAAGTAATATTTATGTTTTTTTTGTGCAATAAAGAATATGTAATAATATCATTATAGAAACAGTTTTTTGACATGGCTATAAGTTGAGTACTTAGATAGGCCCCTAAGTAGTTTCAGCCCAGGGCCCCACAAATTCAAGATCCGCCCCTGCGTGGTCCACTTTATATCTGTGCCAAATTTCATGATAATCGGCTTAGTAGTTTTTACGTCAAACTGTAAATAAAGTATCCCACAGGAACCGTACATTTCCCTGCGATAAAAAGTAGCCTATGTACTTTGTACCTCATTTAAATCAAAACAACACACACTTTCCCATTCATAATAATAGTAGTATAGATGTATTGATGACGGACGGCCGTGAAGAGTTGAAGACGTTTGCAAAAAAAACATCGATGTTGCCTGACATCGATGTTTAGAGCTCGATAAATATCGAACATTGATGATAAGCTGTCGATGTCATTATCGATGCCAACATCGAGCATTCCTACTCGGGCCTCCCCTGTTATACTGGTAAAACAAGGTGAATAGAAATATTCTTAAGAAAAAGTTTAAAATCCTCTGATCCAAAAACTACTTCAGATGTCACAAATATTACCTAGTATTTTATTTACATTTGTAATATTTTTTCTTTGTTCTGTCAACATTTTAATAGTCTAAAGTTAGCAATTTACGTGACAAAGTCACTATAAAGTACAGCGGTTTTTACATGCGATTTACGCTCTTCCCAACTTCAAAAAATTTAATAATTAAAGGCGTATTTTAATTATTAAAATTAGTTTAACCGAAAGTGAAGTTTATCCAGCATATATTGGCATTTTCTGATTTGTTTGTTTTTTATGGTTAAATAAATAAAAATTCAGCACTCATAAATATTTTTTGATAAAGAGGTGAATAGAGACAACTGAGGGGTAAATAGAAACGCCTTGAGAGGTGAATAGAAACAGGTAAGGGGTGAATAAAAAACGGGAAAGGGTTTAATAGAAACGCGGTAGGGGTTATTACAACCACTTTCGTTAGGGTTGGCAGAACTTTTATGTTATGTTTTAAGTTTGATCGTATCTTCTAACTCTGTAACCACACCCACTTTTGTATATATTTATGTAAGTAAAATACCTAATATAATAAAATAAAGTAGGTATCCTCTGAAAAACTTTTTCTTCTTATAAAATATAAAATATTTTGACAACCCTATCACTTTTCTCTATTAACCCCATATGTCGTATCTGTTGACCCCGCATTCCAGGCAAATAGAAACTGACCATTGATTTGGCTTTTTCTTATAAGGAAATAAAAATTCAGGATTAAAACTATAACAAGGTTGTAAAATATCTTAGGACTCCCACAATGAAAGCAGCTTTATTGCCAGAAGCATAGGATTTATAAAGTTGGTTTGAAAGTCAGGAAACTTTCTATTAACCCCGTTTTACGGTATTTGATTATAGGACTGTAATGACTGATTGTATTAATTAATTTAATCAATGATCTTCTTATTTCTTTTATCTTTTTTTTTTTGTAGTGAAAACTTCTTTTAGCGCGGTACGCATATTTTTAGATAAGATAAAATCTCTGGACTCGCGACACTGATACCGTAACGTACCGAGACGCAGTTTGACGTATGGTGAAAACACTATGGAGAAAAAGTGTCTTCAGTTCAATGGCCTCACTTTTGAGATCTTTGGGGCCATTTTGAAATTCGACGTATGGTGAAAACACTATGGAGAAAAAAGTGTCTCCAGTTAAATGGCCCCATTTTTGACATTTTTCATTTCTACTGGCACTTCCGGAGTGTTTTTTTTTTTTTACTATTATTGGCAAACCATTTTTATTGTTCATAATTTTGAGGTGAAGTGACACTTATTGCGTTTGGAAATTATTACACATGATGGCTTTTCAACCGACTTCAAAAAAAGGAGGCGGTTATACGTTCGGATGAATATATTTTTTTATTATTATTATTAATATTTTTATGTTTAACGATTATTGTACTTTATCAACTTTTGCCCGCGGCTTCGCCCGCGTGGAATAGTAAATAACTTTAGCGAATAATACAGCAATATTCTTCTGATACAATATTGAAAATATTTTTAGGTTTACCCAATGCAAATGGTTAAAAATGGGACTCTATAACCTCGACATGACATGTGCGACATACATACATACACACATATAATATTTAAATATATGAAATGACGAACTGTCAAACGAAATAGAATAAACGAAAAACGAAAACAAACGAAAAGATAATTCTTATCACTTATGTCTAGAGATGATAAACAAAATTGAAATTATGCACATAGGCAACTCACTGAGACCTCCTTGTATAAAAAAAGAAGGTAACTATTTCGTTTGATAGTTTGTCATTTCATGGCTTACGTCAAAATGCACTACGTCACACGATTTGATTGGTCGAAAAAGGGTTTCGTTCGTTCTCTCAAGGAAAAAATGGCGGACTATTTAGTTGGACATGACCGTAGCCTTGCGCAATCTTTTTTGACATTTTAACTTTTTAAATTGTGCATTGAGGTATATACATGGAGGAGCCCTTACAGTTCTATACATACTAGCGCTTATACAAATATGATGGAAATATGAGACAGACGGTGAAATATCATTTGGTCTCTTTCTATCTAATGCAATAATTTTCATGTTAGAAGAAACAGCAATATTTTTGTTTTTGCTCATTTTAGAAACATTAGACTTCAAAACTTTGACAATTAACGAAATGTGGAACGATCCGCCATTATTTGCTCATTAACTGTCAATTAACTGTGGTAGGTCTCCTGTCAAAAGATTGTTTATGTTTTATATAATTATGAATTTCTAAGAGATTTTATGGGCATAATCCTTAAAATTTTACTTGAATGTTGTAAAAGTGATAATTAACATGCCTAAACGTTATATTGCAAGGTGCAATGCATTAAAGAGTATAAATCAACCTCAATTGTATTTACGCAGGTTAGTAGCCGGTTTTATGCAATACTATAAACATTTCATGAAATAATTGCGTTGCAATTTGATTTTTTCATTTATTATATTCATATCCACTTAAATTTCATTAGAACAGTCCTTTAAATTGCATTTTAAGTAATTAGATTTATTTACGTAATTGAAAAGTGTTGTACCTACCTACCGTTTGTAATAGTTATCGATAAAGGTACAAATAATAATTACATCGATAAAAACATAATAATTACATTTGTGTTATGTCTCAAAAAGCAATCTGAATGTATTCGATGTGGTTTTAAAAATATAAGTTTGATAGCTTTTAATAATATTGTTGTGACCAAAATTATTTGACAAATGATAAAACTAATAATACTTGTTTTTTATAGGTTTCCGAAAAGTGATACAATAAGCAAACTATGGTTGAAAGCTGGAGAAGAAAATATTAATCCCCGGACCCAGTCAAGAGAATAGCATAGCCAGTTTTTGAACAAACTTTATTTTATTTAGAAATGGATAGACTTATTAATTTTAATATAAGTGGATATATTCCTTTGTTTTTTATTTCTATTCCACCTTAGATAGTTCAAAAAGTTTTTAGTTCCATCTGTCGATGCCACAAGGACTAATTATTTGCCAAGCTGTAAAAATGTAACACCTATTAATTGTAACCATATTTTCACCAAATAAAGCATCTTGTCATTATGTATAAGATTAGGTTACGATGGGACTGACTTACGCTGTACATCAAAAGTCCTTAAATAAAGAATAAAAAAAGCACCATTTCATTTCATATACCAATTTATACAGTTGGCTCAGCTCGTATGAAAATAAATATTTAACCATATTATAACCTCTAAGGACCTAGGAGTTAAAGTATCCTTAAATAATCAAAGATAAACGTGTTGACTTCAATAAAGAAATGGCACTTCTTTCCCATGGTAAATAAAGTTAACGGCCGCACTCAGAGTCATTTAATTGTTACTTAAACCATTACTTAGTATAGATTTAAAAAAACTCACTCTCAGAGTCAGTTAACGGATCGTTAACGTGACTTAATGATCATTAAATTTAAGTACCGCAAAACCACTATTTAACTTGCTAATTGTGGATTAAGTCGATCGAATTTGAGGTTATTTATTTGTTTTTGTAAATAATTTACATTTGAATTTTACTAATACGCTATTACTAGTTATTGTAGTTATTACCTCAGTTACTACTACGTTGTTTTTAGCATTTTTATGCAAAATGTCTAATCGGATGTACTTTATAGATTTAGAAAAATTTTCTTTAAGATTCAGATATGTGAGACCAAGATGACCAAGACGCTATAGAAGACATTATTCGGATCCTTTCACTAAAATATTCAATCCAAGAATTCCATATTAGATATAGATTCACTCCGAAGTCCTATGTTGTAAAAAACTTAATAATAATATGAAGTAGAAATCAGATTTAAATAGATCAGATACCTATTAGAAGAGGATTACCATTTACCTACTCCCAAAATAATGCTTCTGTTTACTGTAAGATATTTAGCTACAGGCAGTTTTCAGGTTAGTTTCTAAATTATAGTACTTACCTAAAATAATAAACAAAACTAGAATCATGAGAGTTTACTATGTGCTTGTAATAATATTATTTGTATGTTGCTATCTTATTTTTATATTAATATCTGTCAGTAATCGGTCTCACGAATTGTCAGCAAAGTTAATTGCTATGAAAATGCAAGATTTTGTCAAGTTCCCGGCTACTGTACAGGTACTGATACTACTACTGATATATTTTATTCGTTTTGAACTAAATGTATGCCAAGATAATGTATTATTATAATATTAATTAAACTACATCTAATGATTATATTATAATTATGTAATTTAAATAGTAATTTAAATAATAATTATTATATTATATTCTTGTTACAGACGACAATTCTATGAAATTGCACACTTTCCTGGGGTGATTGGGTGTATTGAATTAAATATCATTAATAAAATAAAAAGTCCTGGAGGAATCACTTCAAAAGTGTACAGAAATAGAATACAATATTTGTGCTACAGATGCAAGCTATACCTATGTTCTATTTATAAGATGTCATCATTCTTTCCATTCTGAGCTACCAAATTATGAATTTCCTTTGAATCTCTGAGAGATAAGTTTAAAGAAATAGGTATTCTGACCGTCGCTTCACAATACATTTGGACAAATACACAATTCAATGGACAATGTGTTGTATATCAGAAAGAATCTACTTATCTACATTATATAGGAATACAAGAAATAGAAATTAGTTAGATATACCTGTGATGAGTGATCAGACTAATTTTTAAAGGTGTATACAATAGAATCCCAGAAAACGTTCAGATTCTTTCCATTAATAAATTAAAAAAGGTTGTTAAAGAATGTTTGTGTGCCAAAGCTTCATAAATAGAATAAGATGCTCCTTGCAAGGCTGTTTCTATGTATGTTATTATTATCTATATTGACTTTTGTCTTAGATTAAGTTACTATAATATTGTAATAAAATATTTTTTGAAAAGAACAATTTTTCTTCTCGCCGAGCATCATGATTCATGTAGCACAATTTGGATTTGATTAATAAAAGACAATACATATAAAATAATTTCTTTTATTTATTACTATTTTGTAACTTTTCTAATATTTTTCCGCTTCTTGTTTTATTTCTTCAATCTTCCTTCACAAATTTCAATTTTGGTAATCATATATTCACCATAGACGGATATTCACCTTAATATTAATATTAAAATTTGAAACACAATTCAAAATTACATTATTACAGAATACTAAAAATGTAGAGTGCAATAAACTTTAAACTTTAGATTTTTTGTTTGTTTTGTTTGAACTTTGAACTGAAGATTTGACAGTTAGCAACTGTAATGCCATATTAAAAAATTGAAATTATTTTACCAAAATATTCGATAAATAGCTATTTTGGATGATTTTTTGTCGATTTTCTTTGTTAATTAAATAAATTCTAACTATATTACTACTTTACATGATTTCTGATGTTTATCAAAGACAAACTTTACAGTTTCATATTAATTAATTTTAAGTATGGCTACATCTTCTCCAAGTTTTTAAGTAATCGACAACTTATTTCGAAGATGCACCGCCCTACGAATGATTAAATTTGTCATTAGCTAACGATCCATTAAATGTTGACTCTGGGAGACACGCTTCATTAAGATATTTAATGTTCATTAGTTAAATACTGATTAGGGCTAATTTAATGAACGTCTCTGAGTGCGGCCGTTAGTCTTACTTGATTAATAAAGGAATTACAATTTTTTTTTTAAAAATGGTATAAAACAAATAGAATAAAACTATCCTCAGCAATCAGCATAGAATACTCAGGATGTCGGTTAAAAGATATTATCGATTAATAAAAGTAGTTAAATGTACAATGTCATTAGTAAAATAAGTTTTTTTACTTACGTATGCATAAATTAAGAATAAAAAAAGCATAATTTCATGTCATAAATCAATTTATACAGTTGGCTCAGCTCGTATACAATAAATATTTAAGGATCTTTTAACTCCTAGGTCCTTAGAGGTTATAATATTATAACCTATAAGGACCTAGGAGTTAAAAGATCCTTAACTAATTACCTATACTTATGCGTGTTGACTTCAATAAAGAAATGGCACTTCTGTCCCATGGTAAATAAAGGTAAGTCTTACATGATTAATAAAGATATTACAAAAACTTTTTTGAAAGTGGTCCAGTTAGAACAAATAGAATGTATACCTAAATATATCGTCAGCATCGAATACTTTTTTGGATATCCGTTAATAAAAGTAGTTAAATGTACAATGTCATTAGTAAAATAAGTTTTTTATTTACGTATACATGTAAGTTATTGTAAAACTTACGAAAATTTAAAATATCGATACTGTCGATACCCATAATTGCAACTCTAGTTCGGCAGCCATTTTTTGCTCATAATCAGCTGATAAATTGGACACGTTTTTGTCATAGGTAGGGCCTGTCCTTTGGATTCTTTAGTCATTGAAATTGTGTTTTTAAAAAATTGTAATGTCAAAATGATGTCCATGACCAACCAAGCAAAATTAGGTAGTAGGCCCCCTGTTCACGAAGTATAGATACAAGGAGTCCGAACAGTTTTTTTTTTAAGGAGTTAGAACAGTAGTTTAGAGGACAGATTTTTTGCCGGTAGAGCGCGCCATTTTTCAAGAAGTACCAAGCGCGATTCAGGACTGGGCGTTGATTGGTCCACCACAATAGCATCGGTACGTCCAAAATTCTAGCGCAGCCAGTGGCAGAAAAGAGAACCAAGATCTGGGTTTATTATTGTGTACATGGAAAAGCCTATCCCGCCAAAAACATTCTGTAAAAAACTAGCCAAGTCTCGATGGAGCTGCTTGTTTATCTCTAAAAAGTAATGAAATCTAGACAAAGTCGTGCCAAGTCTAAGGTTCCTTACTGCGATTTCTTTATTATTATAGTTAATGTTATGTGAATTGACCGTTGAACATTCTTTATACGTTACTTAGTGAGTACAAGTCAATTTTGTTTTCCAAGTGTCAATTTTCCATCGTAAATGAGTAGGCGGTTCTGGCGACAGATTGGTGCAATTGTGTCATGGAGCACCTGGTTTTGTACCCTTGTGTACCCTTCAACGGCCAAGTCACACAACATTAACTATAATAATAAAGAAATCGCAGTAAGGAACCTTAGACTTGGCACGACTTTGTCTAGATTTCATTACTTTTTAGAGATAAACAAGCAGCTCCATCGAGACTTGGCTAGTTTTTTACAGAATGTTTTTGGCGGGATTTCACTTCTTTTTGTAGAAACGTGGGCATATTGATTTATTTTACTAGATTTTAGAGTAATTTGTTTATTTAATTTGTGTAATGTTCGAGTAGAATAAATTTAATTGTTCGACTATTTCTTCTTGTAAACTTGTAAGTATAAGTATAAAAGCTAGTCTAGTCTTATCCAGAGTTTTCCTTTAATTTTATTTATGCATTATTAAAAGCAGAAGGGGAGGCATTCGCCCAGCAGTGGGACGCTACGGACTAGATTAAATTAGAAGATGTGTCCCACTTCGCTGGATTTTTGCAATAACAGTCGATTTTTTATATGTACCAATAGTAGAAGGGGGCATTACCATATCTTTAATCAGCTGAGACCAGCTGAGGGTTCTTCATCTGGAATGAAGATTTTTTTTTATTCGATTTTTGACATCAAATGAAGTGGCCCACCAAGTTGAATATTTTTTTGTAAAGGCGGTATGTTGATATCTAATAGTTTGGTTAGGCTCTTGTTTTCTAATCAGGGTCACCAGGTACTCCAGATCTTCGATTATCCTAGTTTTTATAGTTTTCCATTTATGTGGCCATTAAAACCTAACTCTGTACCAAATTTCAGCTCTCTGAGTTTATGGGAAGTACTAGTTTTATTCTGATGATCATGGGTGAGTGACTGAGTGAGTGAGTGAGTGTCATAAATGTGAAACTTTGCTTTTGCTTAACTTCGGAACTAAATGACCCATAGACTAAAAATTTTGGATTTTAAGTATGTGATGAAGTAGCTTACTGGATGACGAAAATTTCTGCGTTCTGGTCTTATCCAGAGGTTCTCAAATAGGGGCCTTAAAATACGGCGAAATGGTTCCAGTAAAGAATGTTACGGCAGTGTTTGCTTCGCGCAGCGCGCTCGACTTGGCGGTGGCACTGCCGTGCCCCCCGATCGACGTTCTGGTATTATCTAGAGGTTCTCAAATAGGGACCTGAAAATGCGGCGAAATGGTTCAAGTAAAGAATGGTACGGCAGTGTTTGCTTCGCGCTCGTCTTGGCGGGGGCACTGCCGTACCCCCAGATCGACGTTCTGGTCTTATCTGGAGGTTCTCAAATAGGGGCCTAAAAATGCGGCGAAATAGTTCCAGTAAAGAATGGTACGGCAGTGTTTGCTTCGCGCTCGACTTGGCGGGGGCACTGCCGTGCCCCCAGATCAACATTCTGGTCTTATCTAGAGGTTCTCAAATAGGGGCCTGAAAATGAGGCGAAATGGTTCCAGTAAAGAATGGTACGGCAGTGTTTGCTTCGCGCCTCGACTTGGCAGGGGCACTGCCGTGCCCCCAGATCGATTATCCTAGTTTTTATAGTTTTCCCTTTATGTGGCCATTAAACCCTAACTCTGTACCAAATTTCAGCTCTCTGAGTTTATGGGAAGTACTAGTTCTATTTTGATGATCATGAGTGAGTGAGTGAGTGAGTGTCATAAATGCGAAACTTTGCTTTCGCTTAACTTCGGAACTAAATGACCTACAGACTTGAAATTTTGGATTTTATGTATGTAATTATAGCTTACTGGATGACGAAAATTTCTGCGTTCTGGTCTTATCCAGAGGTTCTCAAATAGGGGCCTGAAAATGCGGCGAAATGGTTCCAGTAAAGGATGGTACGGCAGTGTTTGCTTCGCGCTCGACTTGGCGGGGGCACTGCCGTGCCCCCAGATACCGTTCGGACTCGTGCAGCTGTTAGCCTGGCTACAGACGTTCATAATTTAACATTATTTAAGAACGTCAAATTCAGGTGGAAGGCAAAGTTTCCATACAAAACACGCATAGCTCACACACACGCATAATCTTTCAGATTCTTAGATTTCAGTTCGAACTTTTAGAATGTCAAAGAACGTCCGTGGCGCTCAGCATGTGTGTGACATGGTGTCTAAATATTTTCTATGGATTAAGATTCTTAAATTCAGGAAGGAATTCAGCACGTCTGTGGCCAGACTGAGGTGCTAAGACGCAATGTTTTTGCAAAATTTAAAAAATTATGGTGGACCTATCCGGACCTGACGTCACAGAATGCAGAAATATAAAGATTATTCAGTTTCCGTTTAGATGAGGTGCCAACTTGGTGCCAAAGATGCAATAATATTTTTTTTTGTAAAACGTAAAAAAATATTTATTAAAAAACTATAGGCGACCCACAGAATACAGAAATGTGAGGCGACCTAACAAAAATTATGGTGGACCTATCCGGACCTAACGTAGACCTATCGATTAAGGTTATTTTGATTTCAAAAATCCTTCGTTGGGGTAACTTTGCCTTCTACCTCTGAATTTGACGTTCTTTGTCCCGGCCACAGACGTTCCTAATTTGATTCTTTAAGATTTTCAGATTCTTAAATTTCAGTTCGAATTCTAAAGTCGGTACCAGCGAACGTAAGTTCTATAAAATATTGTAGGATATTGTTTGGGCAGGTAGCGACGAAGATTGAGTAGAGAAATAGTTAAAATTTCAGCCAAATTTAAAAGGGGAATTATTTAGAAAATAAGTTTTATTTCAAACTTTTTTGTGTATTTTTATGGAAGTCGGTTTAATTTTTTGTTTCATTAAGATCTAGTAAGTAGTAACTATTGGGCGATATTTAAAATAAAACAAATTCTGGTCAGTTACATTTTATTTTATTCTTCAAATACAAAAATGCTTTGGAGTTATTATAAAGCCAAATATTTTGAGCTGATATTAATATCATAAGAAGCGCAATGGGATACAAGTTCCCCGTTGACGAGTAGAGCGTAGACAAACTACAATTTGTACGCCTGGCGCATCATGAGGTTGAAATAGCAGTCGTTGTCAATGGACACGCTGATGGCGCTGTAGTAGTTCATGAACTCCTCCAACGTCACCTAGAGAAACATTAATAAGAGTTAGACCATTTTCACATCTTATCGTACCGATATCCGTGAGCGTCAGAACCCCTGGACCAACAGAGATATTGATGTGTAGAATATACCAAAATATAGTACCTTTTTGGTACTATTTGGTACCTCACTTCAAAATTTTAGTACCTCAATAGTTGCCGAAAAATCGCGTAAAGAAAGTGGTCAGACATTCTGACGTCAGGTTGTCTGGACCACTTGTTTTTCATACTTCGAGACTACACAACTGATTTTTTTCTTTGTAAATATTTAGTACCTTTTTAGTACCTACTAGATATGAGCGCCGATGGGGTTTAGGTCGGCGGCGGCGCGCCGGCTTTTTTGGGTCGGCGGCGGCGGCGTCGGCGGCGTGACCTTGAAAGGGTTGAAGTTTGTACTTGGTAGTATAAAAAAGTGTAGTTCATTCATAGCCATAAAAATACTTTTATTTATTGGGTTACATACAATTACAATGCAATACGATTTATGACGCTTTTTGTAGTGATGAAAAAGACAACGTAATAATAATTACAATTTCAAAATAGGAACTGGCAGTTAACTGTGCTTTGTTTCCTAAGAGCGTAATTACTGTAATCTTTTCCTATTTTTGTTTTATAAACGTCCATATTTTCAAGAACTGACGTCGAAGCCATTTATATAACTGACTGCGTAGGCTCTCTAGTAAATAACCAATAATAGCGGAGGTCTCAGCCTGAAACAGTGCAAAATCTCTCAAACAAGCATATCTGCATGTCGGTGGACATGTCCCCTAGTCCAGCACCATTGGAGTTGGCACCGGTCTTAACGCGTCTTTTTCGGCTTTCCTACTCTTATGGCACAGTCCCAGCATCTTGGAAGACAGCTTTGGTGCACCCGATCCCTAAAAAAGGCGATCGCTCCAATCCTTCCAACTACAGACCAATCGCTATAACCTCTCTCTTCTCGAAGATAATGGAGTCCATTATTAATAGACAGCTCCTTCGATACTTAGACGTTCAGCAGTTGCTAAGCGACAAACAGTACGGGTTCCGTAAAGGTCGCTCGGCTGGTGATCTGCTGACGTACCTAACTCATCGTTGGGCACAGGCGATCGAGTCTAAGGGAGAGGCATTGGCTGTAAGTTTGGACATAGCGAAAGCCTTTGATCGGGTTTGGCACAAAGCGCTTCTTTCGAAGCTTCCTTCCTATGGGCTCCCCGAGAAATTATGCAAGTGGGTCACGAGTTTCTTAGCAGACCGAAGCATAAGGGTCGTAGTCGACGGTGAATGCTCAGATACTCTGTCTGTTGATGCTGGTGTCCCACAAGGCTGTGTGCTGTCACCTACCCTGTTCATACTGCATATCAATGATATGTTACAAACCAATGGCATTCATTGCTATGCAGATGACAGCACGGGTGATGCCTTATATCCCGGCCACGCGAATATCTCTCGGCAAAATGTCATTGAGAGTCGAAACAAACTTGTCTCGCAAATTGAAAATTCATTGGAGAAGGTCTCTGAATGGGGTAGACTTAACTTAGTCCAATTCAACCCCTCTAAGACACAAGTTTGCGCGTTCACCGCTAAAAAGTTGCCAATGGTCGTATGTCCTCGTTTTGAAAGCATACCCATAACTGTCTCCTCCAACATTGGAATACTTGGTGTTAACATATCGAGCGAGGTCCAGTTCCGATATCATCTGGAGGGCAAGGCCAAGTTAGCCTCCAAGAAGCTTGGTGTTCTGAACAGGTCAAAGCAGTATTTCAGTCCGGTCCAACGCCTACAACTCTATAAGGCGCAGGTTCGGCCTCACATGGAATACTGTTCTCATCTCTGGGCAGGGGCACCAAAGTACCAGCTTCTCCCTCTGGATCGTATCCAACGTAGGGCCGCTCGAATTGTCGACTGCCATAGTGTTTCAAACAGGCTTGACACCTTAGAGCTACGTAGAGATGTAGCATCGCTCTGCATCCTCTACCGGTTATATTACGGGGAGTGCTCCGAGGAATTGTTCGGACTTATACCTGCTGCAACTTTTCGCCACCGCTCCATGCGACAAAATAATTATCATCCTCATCACCTTGATGAGTGGCAGTCCTCCACCGTGCGCTTTACCCGAAGCTTTCTGCCGCGCACTGTAAAACTCTGGAATGAACTGTCGCCAGCAGTATTTCCGGACCATTATGACCTGCAAACCTTCAAGAAGGGAGCGTATTCCCTCCTAAAAGGCCGGCAACGCACTTGCAACTTCTCTGATGTTGCGGGTGTCCATGGGCGACGGTAGTCGCTTTCCATCAGGTGATCCGTTTGCTCGTTTGCCCCCTAGTTTCATAAAAAAAAAAAAAAAACCATCCCGTTTGTCTTTCCTAGATCTATCTGTGGACCAAATTATGTCCTTAAGGTGAATATTGGGACCCAGTCCTCCCTAGAAGTTATGCACCTCGATCATGGCATCACATGGCATGGCCATGACAGGTTTCTTAAGAAGAGACTGTTGCAGTTTTCCAAGTAGGGTGGAGGGCCGTTTCATCCCACCTGCATCATGGCCCTGAGAACAACCTTCTTAGCCTCCATAATATGAACAGGCAGAGGAAGTGGAATCAGGTGAATCAGGGCTTCAAGTGAAGTGGTGGGTGCCGAAGAGAGCGCTAATTATTTTTATCAGACAGGCTAGCCTCTGTACACTATTTAATGTTTTGATGCAGCTGATCTATACAGCTTTTTTTCTATATGTGACAATCGCCTCTCTATAGCTGTGTATAACCAAGCATAGCATTGCCTTCGACCAAAGGCCTCATTTGGAGCTGACAAGTCTTGGGTTCCTGTCTGTGATCCTTGATATGTGGAGGACCACAGAGGACATCTAGCCTTTTTCATAATGTCCTCGATGTAACTTACTTGGAACTTATTCCAAGTAAGTCGCATAATATCAAGGATCACTCCAAAATATTTGACCTCGCTTGCAAATGTGGTAGTTTTCTCGAAGAGTGTTGGGGTAGTCCCTTCAACGTCCTCTTATTGGTGTTAGGTATTAAGACTGTCTTTTTAGCGTTGACTGTTATCTTGACCCTTTTGCACCAATTTTGCACCTGATTGCATTAGCCCAGCGACTACTGATGCGTATTTGCCCACCGCTAGTAACGCTAGGTTGGATTAGAGCTTGGCTCTCGACTTTGAGGTCATGGGTTCAATTCCCGCATTGGAACAACAAAAAAAAGTTGTTTTCAAGTTTGGTTAGGACATTGCAGGCTGATCACCTGACTATCTGACAAGAAAGGTGATCCATGCGTCGGATGGGTATTTAAAACGTCGGACCATCAGTTATGTGCTCTTGTGTACTGCGCACATACTAGGGCACTATAATAAGACTGCCGGCTTGGTTTCAATGAAACCGGCCACCATCACCGTAGTAGTATGGGGAGCTATTATTATTATTAAGGCTGCGTTCACACCAAACTGCTGTCAGCCGCCGAAAGTGAGCTAGCGTTACGCAGTTTATGGTATTTCCATACATATTCACCTTTTCGTTCACACCTAACTGACAATACGTTATTACGCTATGCGTAGACGCTGACATTCGACAGCCGATTATTATAGCGCGTCACTACGCGCTGCGGACGCTGATTGGCTACGTAGCAGAACGTCAGCGTATACGATCCGGCCGGCGGCGGACTCCAGTCATAAGTGAAAAATAGTCGGCCGCTCAGCGTAAGGTGTGTACGTATACAAGCCGACTGTTTTGTTCACACCAATGGCGTATTGTAAGCTACAGCGTATTGTCAGCATAGTGTGAACTTTACACTGGAGACACAAGTCTTCAGCGTATCCTTGAGCATAGAACCTTCTATTGTTCAGTTATTTTAGCAGCCCATTCACTACCAGGGACCACTCCAGCGGCGACAGTACCTTACCTCTCCCTGTGGGCATCCTTGGGTCAACCTGCTCCTGAGTGTCAAGCCCATGATAGTTGATGACATTACTCTATTGTTTAGCGTAGCGGTCCACTCTATAGCAATTCTTGAAGCCAGGCTAGGGTAATATATCAGGTTGAGTTTTTGCCGAACGCGCCTTCAATATTTAGGAAGGCGCTTAGCGCAAACTTCTTATCCTCAATGGATTTATCAATGCGATCTACTAACTCCATCAATCTGTCTTTCTAGTAAACTAAGGCCTTTTCGTCCGTTAATAGATGATTTATGCAGTATTCTCCGAGCGAAGTAACCACTCTTGAAATACTGTAGTGCCTGGGACAGTTGGTTTTTAAATGTCGTATTGTTGCCCAAGCACATACGGCATTCTCACAACATAGTCAGCCTAGTCCAGAGAAATGTCTAGTCAATACGTCTGGGACCAACTATGTGCGGGTTTCCTCACGATGTTTTCCTTCACCGTTAGAGTATCCGTAGAATGTACTTGAGATTTGAAAAAAGATCTGAAATTGGTACACGCCACAACCTGTGATTCGAACCTGCACTCACTCGAGTGCAAATCATACGGTCTACCCACTAGGCCACGGAGCTCACCTCTTCTAGTAAGCATGTTGTCTTTTATGCAGAACTCTTTCGATGAGATAGCTGTCACTTATGTGTATGTTCTCCTCGTTTAAAGCATGAAAGAAGTAAGGTATATATGGGTATATATGACTTGGGTAATATTAATGCTCAGCAGTTACTGACTGAAATTACACATTATGACTATCCCTCTCGCACACTCGGCGCGCCGATGTATTTTCGCGGCGGCGGCGGCGCGGCTAAATCGGCGGCGGCGGCGGCGCGCCGGCGCGGCGCTCATATCTAGTACCTACACATATATTACTTTCAGGTTTTTTTGGCATACCAGAATTTTTTTATACACGAAATAATATTTTTATAGTTGATATTAAATTTTATACAAAGAGCAAACTAGCAACTACTCGAGGCTTTATGTTTTAGCTATTATAATACACCACATACAAGTTTCACCAGAATCCGTTCAGTAGTTTTGTGCAAAATAGCTGAACAAACATCAGAACAACCCTCACAAAGTTTCGTATTTATATTATTAAGGAATAGAAATAACATATTATATTACTACGATATAAAGAAACGGCATGTATTTAAACTTGCGACAAAACAATTAAATTTTGGATGTGAAAATACCCAATATTGAATACTAGAAACCCAGCAACATCATATTTTCTTCATGATGGGAGAAAAAAAATCGAAAATCTTGAATTTTCCAACATTTCTATAGATTTTTCTATAGTCGCTTCTATCTCAGAAACGGTGCATCCTACTGCAAAAATAATGAAAATTTCCTCCCCCTTATTAACCTAGAAATCGCATATTTTCTTCATGAATGGCAGAAAAATTCATGAATCCTGAATTTTGAAAAATTTCTATCATAGCTGGTACCTTGAACTACATAACATACTGTAATAATAATCATCAATCCTAATTAGCATCCCCAAGATCTTTTAATTTAGTATTTATATTCATTTTACGAAGATTGAATATTCTCCATTTGGAAAAAAAAATTGGAAGACAATTTTGTAATCAGAACCCCCAGAAACCTGGAAAAGGACAACCTTATTAATTTTAATAACAAAAATTTACGCCATTGTGGAATTTCAAAACAGATTTTATTTTCATATTATTCTGCACCACCAGAAACCTAGAAAATGACACCCATGCCAAAGAAAAACATACTCCAACAGTATCCAAACATAGGATGTTCCGTAGCCAGCAAATTGAATTTTTAGCAGCCATAAATTTATCAACCAAATCTGGTTTTATAGCTGCTTATATGGTATAATGGTCACCAACTCGAAAATTAAGTCACCAACATATAAATGTCGGTGCTAATTTGGATTAAATTTCGCCTCTTTTTATCTGCCGACTTTTGAATTTTTTGTCACCCGAGTATTTTCGCCATTTTAGTAATTTAGTCGCCAACATATTAATTTGCTGCCAAATTCAGTAATACAGTATGCTCACGTGCAGCCGCCAACTTATTTTTTGTTCGCTCGATTAATTATATATCTAAAGAAACAAACTGGCCAAGTGCGAATCGAACCCGCGCACGAAGGGCTCCAGTCCGTACCACTATCAAACTTACGTCAAAATTACGTAGTGTTAGATCACTAGTACATACAGAGCAAAAAACAGTAATAAAACAAGTTTTGTATGGGATTTGTAATATTTATTTTATAAAGAGATACAACAACAAAGAGAACAACTCAACTCTCTATATATAATAAATATATAAAAAGCAAAGCTGATTGATTGACTGATATATGCACAGGCCAAACCCTCAAGGTTAAAATTTTAAATTTTGCACACGTATTTCTCATATGACGAAGGCATCCACTAAGGAAGAAGTTTTCGAAACTCAACCCCCAAGGAGGTAAAATAGGGGATGAAAGTTTAAAACCTACTTTCACGCGGGCGAGGCCGCGGGCAACTTTATTATTAATAGTTATTTTTATTTTTTGAACTCTATTTGTGCGTCGGAGCTGACAGTAAAGTATACACTTTTTTATATTATTTTATAAAATAAACTATAAAAGGAAGTCGGAAAACTGCAGTCTAAATCTATCTATAATATCAGCTAATCTCTAATAATATAATATTATATAATTATATATATAAGCTAGCTGTTGCCCACGGCTCTGCCCGCATAAATACAGTATCCCTCGGGAACACTGTACTTTTTCGGGATAAAAAGTATTCTATGTTTTAGTCCAGAGCTCAAGCTACTACCATACCAAATTTTATCAAAACCCGTGCAGTAGTTGTTGCGTGAAAGAGAAAAATCCATCCAACCATCCATCCTCACAAACTTTCACATTAATTATAATATTAGTAGGATATGTAAGTAATAACTTATCCCTCTTAACTTAAAATATATTATCTAATCTATATATACAATTAACAATAATATATCTATACTTATATTATAAAGAGGAAAAGTTTGTTTGTATGTTTGTTTGCATTGAATAGGCTCCGAAACTACAGGACCGAATTCGATGAAATTTGAACTCAGATATAGAATAGACCTCAGGGAAGGATATAGGCTACTTTTTATCGCGGGAAAAGTTTCCGCGGGTTTATTTATTACACAAAGAGAAAAAAATGTTTTTTAACTATTTTGCTCTATTTAATATATACGTACTAGTGCTCTATTATGTTTATATTACTTAGTACTAAAAGTTTATTGATAATGGTACGGACTGGAGCCCTTCGTGCGCGGGTCGATTCGCACTTGGCCAGTTTGTTTCTTTATATCGTAGTAATATGAGTTATTTCTATTCCTTAATGATATAAATACGAAACGTTGTGAGGGTTGTTCTGAGGTTTGTTCAGCTATTTTGCACAAAACTACTGAACGGATTCTGGTGAAACTTGTATGTGGTGTATTATAATAGCTTAAACATAAAGCCTCGAGCAGTTGCTAGTTTGCTCTTTGTATAAAATTTAATATCCACTATAAAAATATTATTTCGTGTATAAAAAAAATCTGGTATGCCAAAAAAACCTGAAAGTAATATATGTGTAGGTACTAAAAAGGTACTAAATATTTACAAAGAAAAAAATCAGTTGTGTAGTCTCGAAGTATGAAAAACAGAAGTGGTCCAGACAACCTGACGTCAGAATGTCTGACCACTTTCTTTACGCGATTTTTCGGCAACTATTGAGGTACTAAAATTTTAAAGTGAGGTACCAAATAGTACCAAAAAGGTACTATATTTTGGTATATTCTACACGTCAATATCTCTGTTGGTCCAGGGGTTCTGACGCTCACCGATATCCGATAACAGACCGGAAACATTCTTGTCTTTGGCATAAGTGCGTTATTAAGGGTTCCGCAGTTCACGTCTCGGAACCCTTATGGTTTTGTCTTACCGTCCAAATGGTTAGTGCTAGAAAGGTGACTTAACTTTGCATGGATACGTTTTTTTACCACGTCGCGCGTCGACAAAGCGCTAAAATAAAATCACGAAAATACTTATATGTTTAATATTAAATAAAATAAAATACGTTTATGCATTCAGATCCATAAAATAGTCCATTAAAATATTAGTAAATGTGTTAGTAACAAAATAAACTTATTATAAGTTAGTATTATTAATGACATTTTTATAATAATAATAATATGATTTGGATACATCATATATAAATTATGTATCCAATTATTCATCTTATACCACTAGGTAACTCTATCTAATTCCTTTGTATAGGGCAGTCCGGTCTACAAACAAACATTTTCAGGATGCTGTTCAGTGTTGCATAGACGCTGTAGCAAAGAAGCGGCGGCGAAAGCGGCTTTTTTACGCATGATACGTTAAAGCCATCAAGTCGAACTTGATGGCTTTAACGCATCAAATCTTAAATAAGTATAGTAATTTTGACGTCTGCAGTGGATCGAGCGAACCTGCGGGCGAGCATATTGCCCCTCACCGCCTACGCTCTGCGCTCGCGTTCTATGTCGCAGTCATCACCCAGATACCTAAAGCTATCGACTAAATTAAGCGCTACCCCATTGAGATACACTGGAGGCACACGCCGGGGCTGTTGTTTCGGTGCCATGAACACGAGTGTTTCACTCTTATTTGGCCTTGCGCCTCCGCATTCCTCTCGCATATGGACAGCAGCTCTCTCAGACCGCCCGACGGACTAAGCAGAACCATATTGTCATCAGCATAGCTTAAGTTGTTAACACACTCGCTGTCAATGTGGCAGCCGACATGCGTGCTGCTCAGTTCCTCAATAAGCTGATTTACATACAAATTAAATAGTACAGGTGAGCTCAGGCCTCCTTGCATTATTGTGGTGAGTAGATTGGTGTGTGAGTAGAATTCATTAACTGGCTTTTCCAAAGCCGCCTTTTATCATACTCGAAAGACGCTGTTTTATAATATCAGTGCTTACTTGTCTAGTGAAGGTGAGCTGCGGTTGGTACATCTCGAAGAACGAAACTCTAACTCTGTACCGAAATAGATAGAATCCCACAAAGCAGCCTCTAGGTATGTAGGTACTATGTTTCTACTTAATATGCATAAATACCATAGTGGCTTCCCTCTGCGGAAAAACCACCCTTCGCCACTGATCCATATAATAGTGAAAAGGTAAATTTAATAAGGTATAACACACACAATAATATTAGGTACTGTCCGAATTTTGCTTCTTGTGTGGTAACCCTACTCTGCATTTTCATACAATCAAAAAATTAACATTATCTCAGTTAGGAAGCAAGAAATTAAATATTTTATGTGCTAATCCAAGAGAAAAAAACTTCTACTAAAACTTAAGTATAGTAGACTTTCTGTTAGTTTTCTCGTTTATTAGTTATTTGAGTTTTTCTTATACACAAGTGTGTGAACTGAGGGACCCAACATAATGGTATATATCTTCCAAATGCGCCGATAGATTTTTCTGAAATTTTGCCTATGAATTCTACAAATTTTCTACTAAAACTCTACGTAGAAAAATAATTAAAAAAGTCAGTCATATATCGCGAAATGAGTATGTCATTTTTGTGTGAACTGAGGGACCACACTTCGGTGGTTGTAGCTTTTTTATTTCTAATGCTATGTATCTGATAAATTTGTAAAAACTTTTACAAAAGTTCTACTAAAATTCTGTAGTGAAAAAACCATAATTTTCCACATACTTTTCGAGATCTGGAAAATAGCGGTGTGTGAACTGAGGGACCACACTCTGAGGGCTATATCTTTTAAACTATCTTTTTACAAATTCCCAGATTTGTTCTACAATTGTTTTTAGACTTCTACTAAAACTTGGTATACTTATTTTGGGGAAATTCGGGTTGGTCCCTCAAACCACACGCACACCTTGTCTTACACCATATTCCATCTTGTACTCATCCGATAGTGTACCTACCCATCTCACTTGGTTAGTCTGGTGAGCATACCAGTATTTGAGGAGGGCGGTGTACTCGGCCGGTACGCCCTGTCTCTCAGCTATTTCCACAATTCGTCGATGGCCACCGGGTCGAAGGCCTTCGACAGGTCGAGGAAGCACTGGCGTCCTCATCCCAGTGTAGTTAGTACTTGACAGTATGTTTAAGGCAAAGAATAGCACTTTCGGTCGATACCCCAGCCTGCCTTGAACCCAAACTGAGCATCAAGTACCTTAACATGCTCCAAAAAAAAAAGGGTTATTTTTTTTTCTCATGTCTCATCATAGCGTGGGATAGGTATCATTAGATAGATTTTTAAAAACAATTTGAGATTGCTAAAACGATTTTTTAGGGTTCTGTAATACTTAAGGAACCCTTATAGTTTCGCTCTGTCCGTCTGTCTGTCTGTCCGCGCCTCTAGCTCCTGTAATTATGAATATAAATTGATGAAATTTGGTGCAGTTATAGATTGTGTATAGATCACGGTTTCAGGATCATAAAAAAAATTAATAATTTTATATTTTAGGGGTGGCTCTCCATACATGTGAAGTGGGGATGAAAAATATTTTTTACTCTACCCCATCGTGTGGGGTATCGTAGAATAGGTCTTTTAAAATAAAGGCAAGGTTTCATACGTTACTTTTTTATAAAGTTGACCATTTTCGAGTAATTGGCCTCCAAAGTAGTTTGTAAGTTGGTCCCCCCCTAGCATTTTTAAACTATAGGAGATAGAAACTTGCAAATTTCCATGCTGATAGATCATGCTAAAAACTATTTAGGAAAATTATTGTGAACCAAATCGGACAGTATTTTTTGGAGTAATTAAAAAAAAGCATATTACGCGTTTATAGTTACGGAACTCTCCTTAGACATGTCCTGACTCCTGACATGCTCTTGGTTAGGTTACGTTATTTTTGATTTAGGTATCGGTTTAATTTTTTGTTTCATTAAGATCTAGTAAGTAGTAACTATTGGGCGATATTTAAAATAAAACAAATTCTGGTCAGTTACATTATATTTTATTCTTCAAATACAAAAATGCTTTGGAGTTTAAAGCCAAATATATTTTGAGCTGATATTAATATCATAAGAAGCGAAATGGGATACAAGTTCCCCGTTGACGAGTAGAGCGTAGACCAATTACAGTTTGTACGCCTGGCGCATCATGAGGTTGAAATAGCAGTCGTTGTCAATGGACACGCTGATGGCGCTGTAGTAGTTCATGAACTCCTCCAACGTCACCTAGAGAAACATATTATTAAGAGTTAGACCATTTACACATCTTATCGTACCGATATCCGATAGCAGACGTTTTTATGTATTTGGCATACGTGCGTTATTTAGGGAACGTGCGTTATTTTCACGTCTCGGAACCCATAAGGTTTCGTCTTACCGTCCAAATGGTTAGTGCTAGAAAGGTGACTTAACTTTGCATGGATATGTGTATTTACCACTTCGCGCGTCGACAAAGTGCTAAAATAAAATCACGAAAATATAATATGTTTAATATTAAATAAAATACGTTTATGCATTCAGACCCATAAAATAGTCCATTAAAATATTAGTAAATGTGTTAGTAACAAAATAAACTTATTATAAGTTAGTATTATTAATGACATTAATTTTGACGTCTGCAGTGGATCGGGCGAACCTGCGGGCGAGCATATTGCCCCTCAACGCCTATATATATACGCTCTGCGCTCGCGTTCTATGTCGCAGTCATCACCCAGATACCTAAAGCTATCGACTAAATTAAGCGCTACCCCATTGAGATACACTGGAGGCACACGCCGGGGCTGTTGTTTCGGTGCCATGAACACGAGTGTTTCACTCTTATTTGGCCTTGCGCCTCCGCATACCTCTCGCATATGGACATCAGCTCTCTCAGACAGCATATCGACGGACTAAGCAGAACCATGTCATCAGCATAGCTTAACACCTTCGCTGCGAAACCAAAGCTGTAGTTTTTTCATATGGTGTGTTATAAGGTCAATATGCCCGATACGTAAACTCTCTAGTTATGCGTTATAAGGCTCATAAACCCAGTGAGGTATTGATGAAATAATAACCTGTTATCTTCATGAAAACGCCGAAATTGGTATACTTGCCTATAACTATGCATAGTAGAAGAGTTCAGTATCATAGTACTGGCCCCGCCCCGGATTCCGATAATATACTGCGAAGATATATGTAAAAATAAATTAGAGGTCTATTAACCTGGTACCGCACTGAAGCATTGGTTAAATCAGAGCCTTTGTAGTGATGGGAAACAAATTATCGATACACTGTATAAATTTACTTTTCTTTATATTTATTTTATATTGATATGGGCATCATGAAACATTTAAGACAATAACTTTTCTTACATTCTACGCCATTACTTGTTTCAGGTTGTTGAGTATCATAAAAGTTTTTTCGCTGGAATTTCCAGTTGAATCGTATTTTAGTAACGATAACTCCAACATTTTTCAAATAGTTAATAGAATCAGGCGTTACTTTGCGGAAATCCATACAATACGATATATAATAAAATAAAATATAATAAAAAATCATACAATTAATATTATGATTTAAAGCCAATGACCTTCTAATACATGGACATTGCATGAGCGCGCTGTAAACGGGACGGCAGAACTGTGCGCAAATGCGAAGTGAGCACACTTTTTACGTTAGTCGTGTTTTGACAGCAAAACAGTAAACATGCCAAAGTGCGTCGTGAAAAAATGTAGAAATAATACTAGAACAACGCAAAAAAAGATGGTGTGACCTACTACTGGTAAGTTGATTTTATTTATAAAAGATAACAAGCGAAAACGTGTAAAAAATAGAAAAAAAACACTGAAATTTCAATAAATGTTGTAAATTATTAACGAGTATGGCTGTGCTATTCCTATTCTTTTCTTTCATGCACGCCAGAAAGAGACAGGCGACAGGACGCGACAAGAACATAGTCAGAAAACAAAAACGTGGAGTCGCTTTTTGTTCAAAACTTTGAAGTATAATAGCCATTATTTTTACTTTACTGACCAAGTGGAGGGTAATATTTTTCGAGTGTGGGTGATGTTTTTCGGGTGTATGTATAATTCATGTAATGTGTTATGTGCTATGTATGAAGATCAGTTTCATTATTACCGCGCCTGTAGCCAAGACGGCTTGATGAATTTCTGATTGCGAAGTGTCGTGTGGTTAGATTAGTTTTGATCCCAAAATTGATGAAGGGTACATTTTGACCAGACTATAATATCCAATTCTATAATCAGGTTCTAATTTTTTTTTTTCAATTGGTTAGATTGTTATTTCACGGTTATTAATTGCAACATTTCTTTACAACCTATATAAAGACTTCTTATTTTAGCTTTCCTGTAAACGAGATTAAGAGAGAAACAAGAGAAAGATCCGAAGAATTTTACAAACCAAATGAGTCGAGCGTCATTTGCTCGGATCACTTCCTTGAATCTTATATTTATTTCACTGCTAAAGGATTTAAGCATTTAAAAAAGACAGCTGTTCCGCATATAGAGGTTATTATTAGATACAGTTCAAGTTCATATTTTATTTTTTCAAATGTAATATGTATTCCTGCAATTAAATTAATATTTTTTTCAGTTTGGCGTTGATTCTGGACCGAGCCAATCAAGGAAGAGAGGTATGGAAGAGACATGTGATGTACCTGTAAGTTTTTAAAATGAAAATTATTCAAATACTACCTGGAATCATCTTTTCACTATAAAACTTATTTTTTTCAGGGGCTGACTGCTGCGCATTGTAATTTATATTGCGCCACTGATGGAGTTAAACGTTAAAAAAAGACAACTGTTCCGTTCATAGAGCTTAGTAGTAGAATTGTCCCAATCGCAAAAAAGAAATATTAGCATGCAGCATATCGGACGCAATAAAATCGGTCAAACCGCTCAAAAGTTATGTGTGTGTGTGTGTAAGGTTTACATACTTACACACACACATACACACACACACATACATACAGACATAGTGACACCATTGCGGGGGTAGTCAGGGAAGCTTCCTGTGACCTCAGAACTTCTGAGACAGAACTGAATATGAGAATTCGATTTTTGCAAAACGGGGTAAAATCAATAACTTTTTTGAAAATCTTAGATTTTCTTAGCGGGAAGTTAAAAATAATAAAATAAAATAATCTATTCCAGTGCACTTGATTATTTTAACTAAACAAAAATATTGCAATAAAATAATTTGACTTACTTTCCTATGCATACATACATACAAACCTACATTAATTTTTAATAACAGCTGACTAACGACTAACCTGGTCAATCATACATACATAGGGTTAGAGATTATTTTGCCGTAGTCTTGTGAGAATGTTTGTACGAACACACAAAGAGACTAGCGCCATCTAGTGTCAACCAATGAAACCACTTTGTATGAACAAAGACAACGTGAAACCCCCTACTCAATACTAGATGGCGCTACTGTGCGAACTTTCCCGAAAAATCCAACACGGTTACGCGAGTCGGAAACTTTCTGGAATAGTCTGGGACTGATTCGGCTCATATGAATAGCCGCAGGAATACGAGCGAGTTCAGTTCAGTTTCGAGCTACCTTCGGGCGATTTCGAAGTGAAAACTAGTGATCAAGAGTGATACCAGTGAATGAAACCCACGACTTGGCTACGACATAGGACATCGTTAGTGCTTAGTGTTTGGACTTAGTGCTTTGTGTTGGACCTAGTGCTAGTGAATAAAGTCTTTAAAAGAGTCAGCAGGTCTTTCTCTCCAAATCCTTCGAACCCTAACACGTAACATTATTTTATTCATTGAAGTATATGATTTAAATATTCTTTTAAATCAAAGTTTTTTCTACCTAGCCCAGTATAAAGAATGAAAGCGTAACCCAGAGCTGTAATTCAACTACGAAATCATATCCCTTCCATTTGACTTTACCGTAGTCGGATAAGAATTTAGCCTACGTCATCCGGACCATAATAAAAAAATCGATTGACACACCATTCATCAAAATCAACTCAGTAGTTTATGGGTAGAACATAATTATGTTCATACAAACCAACACACATACATACCTAAATACATACATAGACTGCTAAAAATACCATAAACCTTTTGGCGTAGTCGGATACAAAAAAATATTTCCAAAAGAAAAATCAAAAAATTTATAGTCCGTTGTTACTCCACTACTATCTTTGTTCCAATCACTTTCTAAAATCAGCATATGTAGCTTCGACTACATAATTGTTTTACATTACTGCTTAGCAACCGCGGACATTTGAAAGGACACGAACATCAGCGGCAATGTATGCACAGAGCAGTCGAAGCACAATATGGTGAAATAAAAAACGCGTGCCATGCTTACGCTTAGTTTTTATATGGCGTGATTTGTCCATGTGTATAAGGTCATTGTTTAAAGCAATTTTCCGCCAAATAATACCCACAACCTGCAAGCAAATGTTTGAGTGAGTGGGAGGAGGGAGGTGCTTTACGCACGCTTATGCATGCACTCACACATTTGCTTGCAGGTTGTGGGTATGATTTGGCGGAAAATTGCTTTAAATCAATATAATATTAATTAATTGTATGCCAACATTTTTCGACATCGCCTATTTGCTTTAGGCAAAATTATTATTTTGACTGTAAATGTGGATAAGTACTATCTATGACATGTAATTATGAGCACTAAAAAACGTAAATGCACTATCGTAACGCACGTTTGTCGCCGCTAATTGACATCACAGCACTAGTCGAAAGTAAATAAAACAATAATCTAAATCAGTGCGAAAAGGGGTAGAATGACCTTGTCTCCTATGATAGGCTTTTAGACCCGATTCCCGCAAGGAATCGAAATTATAATCAATCAGTGCGATATCGGGCCGAAAGACCTCATACAATTTTTTCTGTCTGAATCAGTCTCCCATGATGACGTAAAATGAAACCTATATTTGTCTTTGTCATACAAATAGAAATACTCAAATTACAGCCTCCGCACCAGAGTGAGTGCAGCGTATTGCGACCCCGCACGGAGGGAGAGCACATGCATCGGGTGTATAAACCTTATATCGCAGCGAACGTGTTAAGTTGTTAACACACACGCCGTCAATGTGGCATCTGACATGCGTGCTGCTCAGTTCCTCAATAAGCTGATTTTCATACAAATTAAATAGTACGGGTGAGCTCAAGCCTCCTTGTCTTACACCACATTCCATTCTGTACTCATTCGATAGTGTACCTACCCATCTCACTTGGTTAGTCTGTTGAGCATAGGTACCAGTATTTGAGGAGGGCGGTTTACTCAGCTGGTACACACGTGCCCCTTAGCTTTTTCCACAATTCGTCGGAGGCCACCGGGTCGAAGGCCTTCGACAGGTCGAGGAAGCACGTAGTACTTGACAGTATGTTTAAGGTAAAGAATAGCACTTTCGATCGATACCGCAGCCTGCCTTGAATCCAAACTGAGCATCGTGAACCTTAACATGCTCCAAAAAAATAAATTAGGGTTATTTTTTTTTCTCGCGTCTCATCATATAGCGTGGGGTAGGTATCATTAGATACATTTTTTTAAAACAATGTGAGGTTGCTAAAACGATTTTTTGATTTAGGTATCCGTTTGCGAGATATTCCAACTTTAAAGCGCATTTTTTCACTACTTGCCTAAACAAACAACTTTTTTGAGAATCCGATCACAAAAAAAAATCGATTTGCTCTAATTATACCAACCTTGCCGTCCACCGTTCCTTCAGTTTCAAAATGAGCGAGGAACTTATTGAATATCTGTTCTGCTGTCTCTTCTCCGCTCATATATCTAGAAAGAGAAAAAATAGAAGATACTAAGAAGAATACTCCATACATTTTTGTATGGAGCTCGTCCCCACTACTGTAGCACTACAAGACAATTATATGGAATGAAAGAGCTTAAAAATGTGTCATTTTATATTATGACTAATCTCTAAACCATGGGAGAAAAAAGATAATGAGGGTTAAAGGTTAAAAAAGTTAAAAATATCACCTGTATTAATGCACTATTTCATAGTGTTGCTAATAAGGAACAATTTTTGGGAAGTAATGGAATACAGCAAACATCAGAAAGGTGTTATTTTTGATAAACTGCCTTATATTTTGATGAAACGTATGGAATATATTATTATTTATATTATTTATTGCAGGTTCCAATCCTGGTTTGGAAAATTGGTTTATGTAAAATAATGATGTAGATAAAACAATTACATTAAAATACATATTATATAATTAAATAGCCAAAATAATACGTAAAGAAAAAAGTAAAAAAAATAACCTAACCAAGAGCATGTCAGGACATGTCTAAAGAGGGTTCCGTAACTATAAACGCGTAATATGCTTTTTTTTAATTACTCCAAAAGTTACTGTCCGATTTGGTTCAAAATAATTTTCCTAAAGAGTTTTTAGCATGATTTATCAGCATGGAAATTTTCAAGTTTCTATCTCCTATAGTTTAAAAATGCTAGGGGGGGGACCAACTTACAAACTACTTTGGCGGCCGATTACTCGAAAATGGTGAACTTTATAAAAAAGTAACGTATGGAACCTTGCCTTTATTTTAAAAGACCTATTCTACGATACTACACACGATGGGGTAGAGTGAAAAAAAAAATTTCATCCCCACTTCATATGTATGGAGAGCCACCCCTAAAATATAAAATTATTATTTTTTTATGATCCCGAAACCGTGATCTATACACAATCTATAACTGCACGAAATTTCATCAATTTATATTCATAATTACAGGAGCTAGAGGCGCGGACAGACAGACAGACAGACAGACAGACAGACAGACAGACAGACAGACGGACAGAGCGAAACTATAAGGGTTCCTTAAGTATTACGGAACCCTAAAAACATAGTACCAACATGGTTAGTTATGCTTCTGGGCGTTGAAAGAGAAGTCCAAAACAAATCAGGAATATCAATTTCACCCTACGGAATGTCAAGTCCGACTTGATGAAAACTTAATCTGCACCATTAGATTTTTGATAACTCAATTTTCCTAGCCAGGAATCGAACCCATAATTGTGAAAATAATATATATGTCACCGTAATTGTAAAATCCGTTAGATTGTAAAATAACTAACGAGATTGTAAAAACATGTCGAAAGATTAAAAACAATATATTTATAATCTAACAAAAAATAATGTGTTAAATTATCTCTATCTATATTTTACAATTCTATTCAATATTTTACAATTTCACTAGTTTTATTATAATCTAACAGTTTTTACAATTTTACGGTGACATATACATTCTGTATATTGCACTATTTGATAGTGTCGCAAGTAAGAAACAAATTTCCAGGAAGTAATTATGTGCGAAAAAGTTGAGAAAACAGCTTATTTTTAGCATTTTATTATTATTTCATAAAATTTCTTCAAAATATAAGGCAATTTATCAAAATATAACACTTTTCTGAAGTTTGCTGTATGTAAGTATACCATTACTTCCCAAAAATTGTTTCTTATTAGCAACACTATGAAATGGTTCATTAATACAGGTTAAACTTTTTTTTAACCTTTAATCCTCTATTTATTAATTTTTTTAACTTTTTTCTGCCATGGTTTAGGGATTTTTCGTTATACAATAAAAAGACACACTTTTTAAGCCCTTTCTTTTCATATGTGTCTGTAGTGCTGCAAGGGTGGCGACGTTTTGCCCCTTCTTCTTTGTCCTCGTTTTGTTGAATCACATAGGTAGGTATTTATAATTTAATGTTCGAGGAAGTTGTGTCGGACTTATTCCAACGTAAATTAAAATATATGTATCGTGTTAACGTGTTACTTTTGAGAAGCTTCCCAGGAAACAAGCTAGTTACTTTATTAAAAATATATGTATTCAAACCCCCATTATATCCCTGTGGGGGATGAATTTCGAAAAAATCTTTTTCATAACTGATCTACCTCATAATAACCATACCGGTTACGGCTGTGCGTGCGTCTATGTGTCACTGGGGATATCTCCTTATGTATTCATAGATTGTTCTTTATTAAATATTATTTGGTATGACTTACCTCGGGTGTGCTTCAAGAGAGTAAGCTCGTCTGATATCTTCTACTGAAATAATCCCTTCGCCAGTTTTGTCCAGTTTCCTAAAAGCCTGTTCTACAATGGCACGACGAGGATTGGACATTGGGGGCTGAAAAAAATACTGAGGTTAGTTAAATTAAAGTCCAAAACACAAAAAAAAACCTAAACTCTTGTGCGGTTCAAATATTCTTGTGCATTTCAACACATCAGCAATGAAATGTTTGCCAATGAATTCTCTTTAAATCGTGTTTGATGATACCGAAGGGGCAACCCTGAATTACGCCGGGTATAGAAGTTAATAGCAAGAATAAAATTCAAAATCATAGTAGGTGGAGATGTAGGTGTGGTAGATGTTATTTGTTGGTGTAGGAACTGGTAGGAGTATGTAGTTAGGTTAGGTTACGTCCTGTTGTAAGTGGATAGGTGTAGGCATAGATAAGAGTAATAACGGAGCTCCTGTTTCCACCTCCACAATAGGGAATATGCACATTTGTTTTTATTTGTTGAAATATATCTATCGTTTAATAAATATTAAGGTATAATAAGTTTTTGAATTATGATTGAATATTTGAATAACAAAGATATCAACGTTTAAAGTAGTCAATTAGACAGAGAAATCCGATAGGTTACGTGACGTCACATGACACGACTTGCAAAAAGTTCATGCTAAATTTCGTTCTGCTAGAAAGAAATAGATTAAAAACTTTAACCGCTCATGTCTTCCTCATTTTTTAACAGAAATTGGAGATTTTTTCACCATTAATTTTATTTCTCAATCTAGTATCATATAATAATGCTTTATGTAAATTTTCTGTTCTATGCATATTTCCTATTACGCAACTTTCGCAAGGAATCGTACCTCCGTATATTGAAACTGAGGCGTAATGTATACCTATAATTTCAACAACAAAAACTACACCTACTACCTAAGTACCTACACGGACCAACATAATATATAGGGCATGTTCCGATATGCACTGCGAGCACTGCATAGTGCACAGTGCTATCACTGTAGATAAATTCGTTTCGATATGTACTGCCAGTATCGGCAGTACCCTATGACGTCATAAATCGCCGTCATATTCTACTGTGAGCACTGGTTTTTTCGAGGTAAGGTAATCGCAGTACTTTGATCACGTGATTAAAAAGTTCAAACGTCAACATGAAGACCATTCCTAGTTGTCAGTTGAAGTCCATAAAATTAGGTATTAAGGGCAGCAGTATAACTGGCTATATAGGAACGGCTTCACAGTATACTGAATTGACGTCACACAGTACAGTGGTCGCAGTGTACATCGGAACATACCCGTATTAACACATTTTAATGTCTTTCGGGGAATCGTAATTTCATATATCGTCTCACGTCTGTCGTTTGTTTCCATAGAAAAACTGATAATAATCTTGCTCATAGCTTCTATACCCGGCGTTTTTCGGGATTGCCCTTTTGGTGACAACAAATATGATTTAAAGTGAACACATTGGCAACCATTTCATTGCTGTCGACTTTCAATCTCGGACCATCACCTTTAAGGCCCCCACAGACGAGAGGCCGATCGTTTCAGTTAAAACTGACGTCAGTTCGGCCTGAACGGATTCGAGCACACACACGGAAAAATCGCATCAGTCCATTCTGGTTTGCCGCCCGCTACGGTCGTGTTTATCAATTTTGTATTTAAACACCGCGAAAACTCATACAACGCTTGTACATGATACACGCCCGCACGGCCGCGGCTCGGGCAAGAACTGAAGCGATTTGTCCACAGTCCACACACGGTCCGGACAGGCCGCGCGTTCAGCCCGCCCGGTCAGGCCAGAATTAATGTTGTCAACTTAGTTATTTTACAAAATTTTACTAAATTGAGTATTTTATTCCCTCCTTGGTAGAAATTTAGTTATTGTAGTGTTTTAGTAGGAAAGAGCCAGACAGTAATCATATGCAAAATGGCCTAGGTTAAGCACAAAAATAAACATCTTATCATAATGATACATTTGTCCGTAATTTTCTTAAAACTACCCGTTTAATTACTATATACGTAATATTTGCTAGTATATTTTAATTTAATGGTAAAATTTATAGTAAAATTCAATGAATGAAAAAAATTTAATATAACAAAACCTAAAATGCAATGGTTTTTGGGGGGCTTCAGGAATTTCTAAGTAGTCACAAAAACAGAGCTGGCAACACTGGAACTAATCGCTTCAGTCCGTACGGCCGACTGATGCGATCTCGAAATTGCACACAGAACGATACGATTTTGCATTCGTTCAGGCCGAACTGAAGGCATGTATGGGGCCCCTTAAATATACCTAGTTAGGTTAGGTTAGTTTAGTTAGGTATCTATTAAAGGTGATGGTCCTTTAGTCCGTTCAGATCCAATTGAATCTTAAAGTAAACAAAGAGAACAATAGAACACATAATGTTACCTGTATAAAATAAAGAAATAGACATAAAACTATAAGAAATACTAACACGGAGTTTGACGAGGAACTCGTCGAGACTAATCGAACCCCTCGCGTCGGTGTCGAACTGATTGAAGAGAGACTCCACATCCTGAAACATAATAAAGACATACCTAACATTATAATATAATCGAATATACTTATATAATTATTATTTTTAAACAAAAAAAAAGGTCTCTGACTTCCAAAGTAACATATTTTTAAACAAAAAATTAAACCATTTAAAAAATATACCCTGATAAAAGACTATTTTATAGAACTCGCGTTTAAGTAGGCTAATATCGACTTCAAAATTATGAAGAACGTGTAAGAGAAAGAGGTAAAATTTAAGCCGAATTTAAAAGGGGAATTATTTATAAAATAAGATTTATTTCATAATTTACTTTGGAAGTCGGTTTAATTTTGGAAGGAAAGTTACTTATGGGCAGTGGCGTAGCTATCGTAGGGCTAGGTGGTGCAGTGCACCAGGGCCCAGGAGCTCAAGGGGCCCTCTAGCCTCAGCTTTGATAAGAGAGGAACATATAAGAAAAAAGGAAAAAAAAATCTTGTGAGCAGGCTCGAGACTCCAGGCTCGAATTTTTTTAATTTTTTTTTAATGTTGTTAAATGAACACCAACAATTACGAGACTTTTGATTTAAAATTTTCAACACATGCGCTAAGCGTCCTCGATGAGTGTGTGCTGTTTGTTATCGTTATTTCAGTTATTTAGTATTTGATAGTTGGGATGAGAACGCCCGTAGCACATTGGATCAGCGATAAGCTCACATGTTGACGGTCGATCAATTCGACAATTCCATACTCCACCCATATTATCTTTTTCGTCAAGTTTTCATACCCTCTTGCCTTGCATCACTTCTCATTTATTATATTCATTGCGATGTTTTCAACTTTCTGGGGTCTGGATGCACTATAGTCTATAATAGTTGACGCTAGGTCGACTAGGTGTGTCACTGACCGTTGCAATTCGTTTTCCCTACTACCAGCACCAGCCGTATTTCATCTTTCATCAAGTATCGCTACTAATGCAAATGCTACTATTTCTATTCCGCATATTCATCCATCTGGCACCATATTCTGCTAGAACTCATTTTCGATAAAAAAATTCCGATGACAAAACATGTATGATACAATGGTATTCGTATAATCTATAATAACTCTCAAACTTTTAACTTGATCGACAACGAAAAATAAAAAAACGTTTTCTAAACTCAAGTTCAAATTGAAGAATGAGCTATTATCTAAGACCAAATAAAAAGTATAGACGGACTTCTACGAACAACAAAGTGACGCCGGTTTTTTATGCATTGTGTGCGTGAGCCGGTGTTGCCATACAAAATTTTCATTTCCCTAGATATGTTGCCTAAGCTTTAGAATAATATCCCACATTTTTACTATTAATTGGTTTATGGTAATTTTACCGCTTAAAGTTCTTTTACTGTCGCAGTAATTTCGCAAGTTTTCAAAATGATAAGATCCGTAGTTTTCGAGATAAAAATATAATAAAATTTCGAAAATTTAATCATATTATATCGTCATGTATGTGCGTCGTTGTTTATTTATTCCCATTTTCCTCCATTTAACACATAGAGATTCTACCCCTCATAGAGATACTATAACTTATATAGAATATAAGTTCAAGCTACGCGGAAAGAGGGATGAGGGGCATGAGGGCCCGATTCTTCCCTTATGCACCGGGGCCCTTGTCCACCTAGCTACGCCACTGCTTATGGGGCGTTGCGGAGAGGTACCCTAGTCGGCAAAAATCGTCCGTAACGTTAAATAACCTAACCAAGAGCATGTCAGGACATGTCTAAGGAGGGTTCCGTAACTATAAACGCGTAATATGTTTTTTCAAATTACTTCAAAAGTTACTGTCCGATTTGGTTCAAAATAATTTTCCTAAAGAGTTTTTAGCATGATCTATCAGCATAGAAAATTGCAAGTGTCCAATAGTTTAGAAATAAAACTTATAAGTAACTTTGGGGGCCGATTACTCGAAAATGGTTGACTTTATAAAAAAGTTATGTATGAAACCTTGCCTTTATTTTAAGACCTATTCAACGACACCATACACGATGGGATAGAAAGAAAAGCATGTTTTCATCCCCACTTCATATTGTTACGAACACACAAAGAGACTAGCGCCATCTAGCATCAACCAATGAAACCACTTGGTGTGAACAAGGACAGCGTGGGGCCCCCTACTCAACACTAGATGCCGCTACTGTGCGAATCTTCCGGAATAATCCAACCAGGTCGCGCGAGTCGGGAATTTTTCTGGAATGGTCTGGGACTCGTGTCGACCGATATAAGAACGACGGAGGAATGCGAGCGAGTTGAGTTCAGTTTGAGCTTCCTTCGAAGCGAAACAGGCACCAAGTGAAAACTAATGATCGAGAGTTCAATTTGAACAGCGAGACAGGCGATATCGAAGTGAAAGCTGGTGATCAAGAGTGATATAATAGGGTATTATCCTATGATGAAAATATACATCAGATTGTTGATATTTTATCGCTAAACATTAATTTAAACCACTTTAACCAACTTTTTACACAAAAATATGTATGATTTTTATAAAATATCAAAAATAAAATTATGAATTTTTCACGTTTGACCACGTGACTAAAAACGCACGAGATTGGAATGTGACGTCATATTCTTGTAGTTCTTCTTTTTTTTTAATGGCCTCCCGACTTCCATAAAGAATAGCCAGCATCAGAATCATTAACGTCATGCGTCAGCGAGTAAAAGCCACTTTTTTCGCATTTCAGTGTTCTTTTGTATGGTTACAGAGATTTTCCCCGGTGTTTTAATAGACGTATTAGTACATTTTGGCACTGCGTATCATTTATAAGGCATTTTTAATAGGCTTAAAACATTTACTTACAAACGTAAACAGTAGGTATTCTAGGATTTGGCATTTTCAGTGTAATTTGACAATTGACACTTGACAGTTACAATGTAACAAGAATGTGACGTCATGACAACACATTATAGCGTTTTCGCGCCTATATTATTAATTTAAACTTTTACGCTAATTTGCAAGGAAAATAAAGAAATTCACAAAAAATTATTCAAACTGCTAATGTATTTTGGTATTAGGAACAATTTGACATAATTTTCAAAAACTTGGAAAATACCCTATTGAGTGAAACTACCACTTGGCTACGACTTAAGGACACCGTTAGTGTTTAGTGTTGGACTTAGTGCTTAGTGTTTGAGCCTAGTGCTTTAGTAGTGTGTGAACATGATTAGTGCTAGTGAATAAAGTCCTCAAGAGTCAGCAGGTCTTTCTCTCCAAATCTTCGACCCCAGCACGTAACAATATGGATGATGGAGAGCCACTCCTAGAATAATAATAATAATAATATCTATGGACGCTTCACACCACGTCAGTCTGGCCCCGTGCTAAGTATCCGAAGAACTTGTGTTACAGGTACCAGACAACGGGAAGTATATTTAATACTTTTATACCATACATATATTTAAGATTTTTATTATATTATACATATATTTAATACACATCCATGACCCAGGAACACAGAAAATCTTTTTTTGTTCCTTCGGCAGGATTCGAACCTGCGACCCCCGGCTTTAGCACCAAAGTGCTGAACCACTGAGCCACAGCGGTCGTCATATAAAATTATTATTATTTTATGTTGCCAAATCTGAGATCTATACACAATCTATGACTATACCAAATTTCATCGATTTATATTCATAATTACCGACGCGCGGACAGACAGACAGACAGACAGACGGACGGACAGAGCGAAACATAAGGGTTACTCAAGTATTACGAAACCCTAAAAAGCGTAAGATTTTTATGTATAGTCTATGTATGATGGCTATACAATGTAAGTAATGTAGTCAACGTGATGAGTGATGACTAATGAACCACATGTTAACATAATGTTATTGTTTTTTTTATTGATAAAAAATCATAATAAAAATTTTATACCCGAATAATTATTTTAAATATAACTTCATTCCTGTCCCACGACACTACACGGTTTTTTTGTTTAAAAATAATATATTTTCCTTTTTTAGTCATATTTGTTATACTAGCTTTTGCCCGCGACTTCGTCCGCGTGGAACAGTTACTTTGGGATATCGCTAAAATTTACCCACGACTTCATTTACGTAGAAGGAGAAGCGCTTCCACCCCACGACTGCCCGCCGCGCGCCGTACATTATTATTGCGCGCTAATTATTTTATTACTGTGATATCTTCTAAAATACTCATTGAAATCAAATGATGTAAACGGAAAATTTCTTATAGATTAAATGCTTGTAATGAATAAACGTAGGTACTTGGTTAAGGATTAATATCATCTTTATGAAAACACCTTCACAAATAATGCTTACTTTTAGAACAAATTTGGTTAGCATAAAAGGTTATAGTGAGCCAAAAAAGCTTTTTGGCTCACTATAACCTTAAAAGATAGACATATACAGTGGCGGACTTTTTTTTAGAACTTTTAAAGGGGAACAATTCTGTCTACATAATTTTAGCGAAACTTTAACCGTTTCCGCAGCGTACGCAGCAGGAAAAAAAAATCCCCGATTTTGTAACATTCTTGATTGGTGCTCCGCTCGTATTGAGCTTAGCATGATGTTATATAGCCTAAAAGCCTTCCTCGATAAATGGACTATCCAACACAAAAATAATTTTTCAATTCGTACCAGTAGTTCCTGAGATTAGCGCGTTCAAATAAATAAACTCTTCAGCTTTATAATATTAAGTATAGATTACTGAAGCTAGAAGGGCGGACACTGGACAGACAGACAGACAGACGAACAAACTGAAACTATAAGATTTCTTTGAGTATTACAAAATCCTAACAATGGGCATTGCATGCTACCAAAAACCATTAGTAAATAATAACCTAACCAAGAGCATGTCAGGACATGTCTAAGGAGCGTTCTTTATATAAATAACCTTACTTCTCTGCTCATCTCGAGACCATGTTCTTTGATGCCGTTGACAAATTCCTTTTTGGTGATCTGTTTGCTGCCATCGATGTCCATTCGGCGGAAGCTCCTGAAATTGATGTTACGTTTAACATTACAATTGATAATATAGTGATAATATATGAGTTACTCATGTGGAATAGACATGAACATGCAATTTGCAATTCTTTTACGTATTATGCTGGGACTATATACTACGGAATCCAGAACGCCGCCGCGCCAAATGCCAATGACATATATGACACCTCGACACTTCGATTTTCAACTCTATTGTATTAGCACAGAGTTCCATTTTCAATTATCTGAATTATCACCGGCGCGGCGGCGTTCTGGATTCCGTAGTATATAGTCCCAGCATAATATTGAGGAGATGGCGCTACCGTCGTCATAAGCATATCGGCTCCGTATTTTAATTAAGTTTTAAAATAATAATAAGTGTTATTTTATTGATCATTACGCCAAAACAGTGAGATAAAGTGATAATAAATATTGTTATCTACTTAAAATATCCAAGAACTAAAAAAAATTAAGTGATACAAAAAAGTACAAGTTACAAGAACAATATTGACACAAAATTGAATAAATATTAGTTTATAAACAATAAATCAGTGCTAAATAATCTAAACTTAACTCAATCATCAAAAAAATAGTGACATATACAAGTTTAAATCGAAAGTGAAATAAAGAACATTCGAACAAGGACACACAAAGGACATTTCAAATTCAAATTCAACTAAACACCGTCAACTGAATATTTCCGAAACATATATATTCGCCTAAAGAATTTAAGTCCGATTAGCACAGTGTGACCGATACTGGGCTGACAGATACAAAGTCCTGGGTTCAAATCCAAGTATAATAGTACACTTTTTGTGTTTACATTATTATTAGTTTCGGTAGTAAACATTCACACGTCTACAGCTAACAGTTTATCCTCTCGCACGGAGACTCAAATTTAAACACACCAGAGCCATGATGTCTCGGAGAGCTCTAGCCCGTGAGGAAGACAACAAGTTGCAACGTGTTCTACTTGAACTAAAACATTCCAAGGAATTATGTGACAAACTAGTTCAAGAAAGAGAAGAAGGAGAAGTCGAAATAAAAAACGTAATAACTAAAACTCTCAATTAAAAAATAACTTAGTGAACTTCATATTCAACTAATGGATATTCAGGATCAGCGCGATAAACTACAAATTATTGTAAACTCATTTGACGAATGTAGTACTTCATACGAGCAAGTGTTGCATCGTATTAAAACACTAGAAAGTGAACTACGTGAAGCTCACGATCTAATAAGTGAACTGCAGTTTCAAATAAACAACTCAAAGAAGGAAGACACACAAAGCCTATTTAATGAGTTGATAAACACACACTCTCCAAACGAATGCCAACTCAATACTGTACACTATATAGACTTGACGTGCTCTCCATCTACAACGGTGATTTCAAAGAAATGCATAAATAGTGAAGACAGCCCTAGTGTGGTAATCAAAGGAAGCAAAAGAATTAAGAAATACGTTAAAATTAATAAATTTATCTTAAAAACAAATAGATTATATAAAAAGCAGAAGCACTGGCTAAATATTACACAACTGCGAAAAAATAATATTAACTTGATTAATCAAACAAAATATTTAGAAAATGAACTTAACCAGTGCTTGCGCGATTATGAGAGGGAGACACGACAACTAAATTTGAATATCTTGTCCCTAGAAGACTCGCTGAGAAGTATGTCGCTTAAATACGAGCTCGCGCAAAAAGAAATAAAAGCATATATTGGCTCTTTGACTGAAATAGTAGACTTAGGTCGATATAATGTTGAGCGTTTCGATTCTATAGTAAATACACAATCTTGTTCATGCAATACAATGTACTCTAGCGAAAAGCCATTGCTCTCGGAAAGTCCAAATAGGGAGTTGTCGTGTGTCTCTCACAATAATAGCAATAATAGCAATTTACCAACAAGAACTCTAGTTTTTTCGGACTCTATAGGAAAAGGTCTTGGAACATTGCTAAACAATCATGTAAAGAAAGGGTCAGGTAATAAACTATTGCACGCCTGGATGTTCTTACGTGGATATAATCAAAGACATACAAAATTGTAACACTGACTCACAAACCACAATTATAATATTTTATGGCAATAGCTTAAAATTGACAAAACAAGAAATAATTGATGGGTTTAAAGTACTAAAGAATATACTTGCTCGAAATATAATATACTGTGCTTTGCCATATTCTTTTACACTTTCCAAAAAACATAATGACAATATATATTATTTAAATAGCTTAATGACTAAATTGATATGGTATCATAGTGATATTTTTTCTTTTTTTGATACTAATAAGTTTATTAGTAATTTCATACTGAAACTAGATACTTTCTATCTACATAAAAAATATTTAAGGCGCATAGCTACATTGTTAGCATTTAATATTAATAATATTGTGGTTATACCGACTTTAATCGGTATTATCAATGACGAAAATTTTTGTACCAAAACGAATATGCAAAATATTCAGAGTTTATAATAATAATAATAATAATAATAATATCGTTTATTTCCGAGAAATTGGTGTACAGTGTTCTTAAGTCTAATTAGTTTCACAATTTCTACCTCTTTAGGGGTGTGGAAATATTATATAATAATTATAGATTAATGTCTTTCAAATTATACATAAATTATTTATATCATTTAAAGGTTACATATAAGAATTCAGAGTAATATTGATAATAATAGGCATATAAAGGTCACATCAAGATAAATAATAATTATAAAACAATAAAGCACAATTATTATAGTAATGTCAACTGTCAATACAATTCAATTATTCAATATATTAAACCTACTACATATACATTTTTTATAATTTTTTTATAATTTATAATTATTTAATGTCAAATTTTTTTGCATTATTTAAATATTCAAAATATTCCTTATTAGTATAAAAGCATTTGTCCAGCAACCAATTTAATAGTATTCTTTTAAACTTAAATAATACAGAAATATCTCTAATGTCTTTTGGCAACATGTTGAAAATTTTTATTGACATACAATAGCTGTTATCGCTGTATACTTGTTTTTTCTGACGAGGCACACAAAGCTTTTTGCTATCCCTACTTGCATACCTAGTTGTAGTCATATGGGTCTCAAACAGATGGCTATGTTTTTTCACAAATATACATGTCTCAAATATATATTGACACGCTAATGGAAGGATGTGAAATTTCTTAAATAGCGGCTTACAGGGAGCTAGGTATTCCGCATTTGCTAACGCCCGTATACATTTTTTTTGTGTGAGAAAAGCATTGTTTATATCTGGTGAGTTCCCCCATAGAACAAGTCCGTATCTAAGGATAGACGATACATATCCGTGGTATGCTGTAAGAGCTGCATCTTGTGATACAGTATTTCTTATTCTCCTTAGGGCAAAGACGTAACTGTTTAATTTACTACATACTTTTGTGATATGGTCTTTCCATTTTAACTTTTTGTCCAGTATAATACCCAAGAACGATGCTGAGGTCACGCTTTTAATTGTGTTTTTATCGTTAATTAAGTTTATGTCATCAGTATTAGTCAAATTGTCAAATTTAATTATATTAGTTTTATTAATATTTATATGTAAATAATTTAGATTAAGCCATTTTGTAATATTGTCAACTTCAAATTGTATTTCAGCGTCAATTTTATTTTTATTAGATTTAATTAACAAGGTTGTATCGTCAGCAAACATATAGCAGTCGTGTTTAGTGGCATCTGGCAAATCATTTATGTACAGAAGGAAAAGTGTTGGACCTAGAATACTGCCTTGAGGGACTTGTGTACTTGAAATTGCAAGAACGCTTCGTTTTTCTTTCTTCATGGTGGGGTATATCCGTTTGCTATGTATGTCTGCTTTATCTTCTATGCAAATTGTTTGAATTTCAGGAAATATATTCTTTTTTACAAAACAATTATCGTTGACTTGAGAAGGCATCGTGGTACTGTAATTTTATTTTTATGTTTACTTCCCATATTTGTGGTTAACGGGGTTCCAAATCTTGTAGAAATGGGAGACATAGTATTTATGGATTTTTCTAGTGTAAGTTGATTTTCTTTTATCAAGGCTTTGTACACTGTTAGTTGTTTAGTGGCTTTGTCTAATTGTTGTTTTAAATCATTATTTTCTAATATTTTGTTCTCTATTTCTGTGTGTGCTGATTGTAATTGTATTTCTAAGTCTAATATTTGTCGTTTGAAATCATCAGCATATGAACAGTCCTTCATTGTAGTGTTAGGCGCGCTTATTCCACTAAGATCCATAATGCTTGTAGATATTTCGTCGTCATTTATTTCGCTACAAATGTTTTGTAAGGAGTTACATCTTCGTTTTTGTCTTTGGGTTATATAACAGAAGCTATTGTCCATATTTTATTTAAGTTTATATTGATCAATAATAATTTGTAATCTGATAATATAATAGTAGGTTCACATCGGCTTATGTTCACTTCTTACACTCTTCTCAAAATAAAAAAGTATAATATATTGTCTATGAATGTTCTCAAACGTCACTCGTGACTCGTCAGCTGTCACTTGTCACTTTCATGTAAACAATTCAAGTCTGTGTCAATTTGGTTTCAAAATTCGTTTTTTATTTAAATTTAATCAAATATTACCTTCTTTATGCGGTATATTTTACGTATAAAGGAATAATCAATATATTAATTGATGAATTTCAAATAATAAAGTGATGTTGTAGCGATGTGTGATAATTGTTCAGGTTTGCTTCTTATAATGGTTTGTTTCTAAGTATATTTATTTGTTTTTTACACTTTCTTGGTACCAAAATTTATTTTTTGTGCTAGTAGTTCATGTTATTCTTGTACTTACAGTTATTTAGTCTTCCAATAATTATTTCTTGCAGAAAACAATGTATGATACTTATTAGTTTATCAGCACTTTTCTATACAAAATTTAGAGTTTTTATTACAGTTTTAATATTTTTAATTGAATTATTCTAGGAGGACTTATTTTTTGTGTACTTGACAGTTGACAGTATCTTATCTTTTAAACTATTTTCGTTTAAACTATTAAGTGAGACAAAAGAGAAGCACTATAAAATTGTTTAACAATAGTACACCAGAATGTTAACCGCTTCTCTGGCAAAATACTAGACATTGAACTTCTAATAGATAAATATGAAATAGATGTATTATGTGTTACAGAAACTTGGCTCAAACATAATAAAATGCAATTTAATATTAATGGTTTCAAAATAGCCAGTGTGTTTAATAGGGTTAGCGCGGAAGGAGGATGTTTAATTTTAATTAAAAATGGAATTAAATATAAACAACGTAATGACATAGTAAACTTTTCGGGAGAGCGAGTATGTGAGATAGCATGTGCAGAGATAGATGACTACTTATTTTTATGTGTTTATAGACCCCCTTCTTCTGTCTTTAATAATTTTTTGACTATAATGGAGAACATTCTAAATAAAATATTTGATTGTAATTATTATTTTTAAACAAAAAATTAAACCGACTTCCAAAGTAAAAATACACAAAAAAGTATGAAATAAAAGTTAATCTCTAAATAATTCCCCTTTCAAATTCGGCTAAAATTTTTACTATTTCTCTACTCAATCTTCTTAATTTTGAAATCGGCACCAGCCCAAACAATATTCTACAATATTTTATACAACTTACGTTCATATTTGCTGGTACCGACTTCAAAATTAATAAGATTGAGTAGAGAAATAGTAAAAATTTTAGAATATATTTTTAATAAACGGCAGAGTAATGTTCAATGATCTCCGTGTTAGTGTAAAATACTATGAGAAATACCTTTTATATCATCATAATCTGATGATGTATGGTGTGATAGTGGTGATGATGATGATGATTACTCTAACTGACAAGGTGGCATATGCTTGCAGTTCTTTAAACAACGCCGAAATCCCCAAACATGTATCTATAAAGTCAGGAGTTCTATTCTGTACTTTTGGATCCAGGGTATACCTTGGAGCAAAATCTTACTTTTTGGTAGCATATGCTTGAACTACTTCAGAAAAAGTCAAAATCACCATATGTGTCCATATAAACGAGGAGTTCCCTCGATTCCTCATGGATCCCATCATCAGGTCACCACTTTGATATCAAAAGGACCAATTTGGGATTACACCCTATACATCACAGAAAAAATTTTGAAAATCGGTCCACAGGCGGCGGAGTAATCGTTGAACATACAAAAAAAATAAAAATAATATATATACAGCCGAACGTATAACCGCCTCCTTTTTTGGGAAGTCGGTTAAAAAACAAATTGTGGTCTGTGGAGACTTTAACGTTGACATTTTAGTAGAATCCACATATAAAAGTAATTTTCTATCTTTATTTAAGTCTTTTAATCTTGAATATTTATTTAAAGAACCAACACGGATCACTCCTACATCTGCAACATGTATTGATAACTTATGACAAATTCTAACGTTTTAAATAAGAATGTCATAAGTGGTGTGCTATCTGACCATAAGGGACAAATTATAAAACTAGAAAGGAAAGTAAATAATAGACCTGTAAAGATTCAAGTAAGGCCTATAACAGAGACTAGAATGATGCTATTTAAAGGAAAAATAGATAGCATCCTACCATATATTATTATACCTGATAACGACCCTGATGTATTGCTTAATACTGTTTTCGAAAATATTTTAAAAGAATTTAATCTTATATTTACAAAACGTCAAATAACAATAGGCAAACCCGTTTTCAATGACTGGGCTACTACAGGGCTAAGGAAAAGTAGAGACACACTTTATGAACTTTATAACAGGAAATCTTATTGTAAAGATAAATCATTTATTAATTATGTTAGACTATACTCTAAAATCTTTAAAAAATGCTCGATTCAAGCTAAATCTAATAGAATCCGAAATAATATATTAAAATCAAAAAATAAAATAAAATAAACATGGAAAGCCATAAATACAGAGACGGGCAGAAATAAGTACGATAGTGAAACAATAACTTTAAAAATTAATGACGCACTGGTTTATGACAAATTCGAAGTAGCTCAGCATTTTGAAAACTACTTTGCCCGTATAACACAGAATATTACTAGAGGGCTCGCACCATCAACTCGTAAAGCGTTAAATTACTTAAAAAATAATGTAATCATTTCGATAGACGAAGAATTTAAATTTAAGACAGTTAATGATAATGATGTAAAAAGGCGTTTGAGATGATCCAAATAAAGAATACAGAAGACACGTGGGGTAAGTATATCAGTCAGAGTTCTAGCATCTATTATAGAAACCATTGCGCCAATGTTAGCAAACGTATTCAATTATTGTGTCGAAAATGGAACTTTTCCGGAATTAATGAAAGTCAGTAAAATAATACCTTTGTTCAAGTCAGGAAACGTATTCAATTATTGTGTCGAAAATGGAACTTTTCCGGAATTAATGAAAGTCAGTAAAATAATACCTTTCTTCAAGTCAGGATGTAAGACAAATCCAAATAATTACAGACCTGTCTCTATTTTACCATCATTAAGTAAAATTTTAAAATATTTCATGATCGTCAGTATGGATTTACTAAAGGAAAATCAACAACTTCTGCAGGTGCTAAATTAATATCAGTAATACTGGACGCTTGGGAAGGATCGCAAGATGTTATAGGAATATTTTGTGATCTTTCCAAAGCATTTGACTGTGTTGATCACAATATTCTTACATCGAAGCTTAAATTCTATGGCATTTGTGGTCATGCGTTAGAGATCTCAATTATATCCAGCCTCCATGGACCAGGCAGGCAGGCAGGCATGATAATTGTAAGAGGCCAGTTCGGCTGTACCATTTAAGAACCTAGTAAGGGACATGTTTTCAGATTTTCGTTTTTTATCATAAAGCTTCATAATATTAAGGTACCTACCGAATACAAAGACAGAAATCGCGATAAAACAACTAGAAGCCTAAAATGCAAAGGACTCCAAACCTAGTAACTACACCACAAACCCAATTTGACCGTTTTAAAAAACCAGTAAGTAACATAATCCATTTCGAAATCTAGTAAGTGCACGAACATACTAGGTTTTATAACGGTCAATGTGCCTTACTGGGAAATAAAAATATGTGTCCACCCACCTCCCGACCAACACAAACCTAGCAAGAGGGGGATGGGGTGGGCTTTAGAATATAAGGGGTAGCCTGAATTTATATATTTTGATGGTTGGGTTTTGTGGGGGGTACTCACCCCATCATTATGGTACCAATTTTAGGGTGAGGAAAGAGGAGAGGAGTATTAATTTTTAATATGTCATGGGATACTCATCCCAACTTACCTGTCCGGTAGTTGTGGTATAGTATACGGGTACGCGACACCGGCTTCCCTAGCTATTACTGTCCTATCCCTTGCCCTCCTGGGCGGTAATATTCCACATTTCCTATTCCCTACCTAACTTACCAATCTTCCTTTCCACACCACCTATCCTTCCCTTTCGCTATTCCTACCCTCTCCACCAATCCGTGGGAACGCAATGGATAATCATAAAAATAATTGAATTATCCAAAATGGCGGCGATGTGGCTCGCCACCCATCACGTCTCGTTCTCGCGGAGGCGAAAAGTGGCCCATGGAGAGCCGCTTCGCTACGTTGAATGTAAGAGAAGGAATGGATGGTTAAGAATGAAAGTGGATGAAGCGAAACAAGTGTGTAAGGATTGTAGCAAGTGGAAAGAAGTGGTCTCTGCCTACCCCTACGGGAAAGATGCGGCCTCTGCCTACCCCTACGGGAAAAGGCGTGATTATATGTATGTATGTATGTATTTTTAATATCATTTTTCAGTTTTTTCACAAATTTTACTTAGGTAAATCTGTTTTTATCAATAAAATGTGTATAATAGTGATAGTTTCTTAATATAATAATTTCATTTTATGTGTAAATATTATATAAAATAAATTAATTGTAAAAAACACGTCAACTTTAAGAAAACCCGGCAAACAAATTATTTCACAATGTACTAGTAGTTTTGGGTTAGGTTAGAATTACTTTTTTATCACGTTCAAAACGTCTTCGGAGTGGTAACACGGCCTCACAAAACCCGGCGTGGAATAACGTTTGTGTCGTTTTGGGTCAGGTTAGGTTAGAACATTTTTATCACATTCAAAACGTTTTCGGAGTAGTAGCACGGCCTCACAAAAACCCGGTGTGAAATAACGTTTGTGTTGTTTTGGGTTAGGTTAGGTTAGAACTTTTTTATCACGTTCAAAACATCTCCGGAGTGGTAACAGTACGGCCTTACAAAAAACCAGGTGGCAAATAACGTTTGTGTTGTTTTGGGTTAGGTTAGGTTAGAACTTTTTAATCACGTTCAAAACGTCTTCTGAGTGGTAACACGTCCTTACAAAAACCCGGTATGAAATAACGTTTGTGTAGTTTTGGGTTAGGTTAGGTTAAAACTTTTTTTCAGGTTAAAAACGTCTTCGGAGTGGAACATGGCTTCAAAAATCCCGGCGTGAAAAATACGTCACTCCTCCCTCAATATTGATTACTTAAATATATTCACAAAATACTGAAGAATTGCAAAAAAATTTGTAAATTTTCAAATGCACTTTTCTCAAAAACTATACATTTCCTCACGCAGGGAATGGTGGAGGGGGGTTAGGTAACCCCCCCCCCCTAAAATTATCGTTGTTTCCTTTACACCAAACTTACTATGTTTGAAATGAACTTTGAGCGTCAGTTGGATCCCCAATAACAATTTTAAAACCTAGGAAGTACTCATACTAGGTTTGGATTCTGGTTTTTACGAAGTAAAAAAAAAAAAGAAAACCATTTGAGTGTTAGTAAGGGCCATAAAACTTGCTATTTAAAAGTTAGTGAATTTATTTATTGTAAAAAATATAGTTAAATTATTAAGCTTCAAAATAAACATCAATAAGTTTTCAAAAGTTTGAGTATACCAGTTGCAGTAGGGTAAACGAAAATGTGTTTTTTCGCTCTCCTGTACAATTTACTCCGCTGCTCATACTAGGTTCTTAAATGGTTCAGCCGAGTTACATGTAGGTACAGCGTCAACAAATATAGAAAACCAAGCTATTGATACTAATACAGATAAAAGAGTTTATTCCTTATTCAACCCCTAGATTCCTTACCCTCGTCCTACGTATCTAACGTAGTTTTAAGGACGAGGGTTCAAAATCTATGGGTTGAACACGGGTCACAAAATAAACCAATCAAGTACCTTGCCAAGTCCAGAATCCCAGTAGCGCCGCGCGACAGACATAGCAGGCGTAGAATCTCAAGCGGGTCGGTCGCCGCATCCAAAGCCTTAGTGCTGTTCTGCATCAGCTGCTCATCCTGACGCGAAGACTCTGAGTGTGAGCGGTGGAGGGCTACTGCAAAATTAAAATATGAACTGTTTTACCAATAAAGTAAGGTCAAGTTAGAAAAATACGAGGTTCTTTCAAACATGCAAGCAGCATGTTTGAAAGAACCTCGTATTTTTCTTTATTATGTCATTATTTATTTATTAACAATAATAGCTCAGTCTTTTGGACCAGAAAGAGGGGGTTAAAAAGTTTGGAGTACGTACTGGAAAAAATTTAATTAAGTATCTAATTGAATGTAACAGAACCATAAAAATGATGCATACACAAGATGGTGCAGATACATGGCCATGATAAATGGCCTATTTGTCTATGCAGAAACTATCAAATCCTCTGTCTCCTTTTTAATACTCTGTTTAGTCCTACATCCTCTTCTTATTTAAATGAGTGTTTCACCTTTCCTAAATTCCAAAACTTATCTTGTGGACCCTTTAGATACACTCTCCTAGGTAAGTATCCCTCCCCATTGTACCAACTTCTTTGCCTACTCCTTCACAGTGCTGCAGGCTTAGCATGGCGATCCATAGAAATACATTTAATGAAGAAATATTCTATCCAAAACAGTTCGTTGCAAAATAGTTCTTAATCCATGATAACAAGGTCGTCAATAGAAGTCAACATTTCTAAACCGCATTTTTTAAAAATGGTTGCCGGGAAATCTTCTGTCAGAAACGAACGAATATTCAACTATATGACTCAACGTAAAGAAACTTTTTGTCTAGGACCGCCATGATGTGGAGTGGTTGACATTATTGTGGGACTTTTTGACATTAAATTAGGAAAACGTTTCTACTTTAGCTGTCAAACGAGGCCATTTTGTGAGCTCATGCTCGGGAAGAAAAGAAATGTTATTTCTCATAACGACGATACATCGACCTTGCTACCTTATAATAAGACCTATTTTGCTCCGAATGGTATTAATGTTTCTTCAATCTGTCATATTTTCTTTTCTTCGGTGTTTCTTCTATGCGCATGCTAAGCCTGCTGGTAAGCTCTGAAACTCCTTGCCAGCCCAGATATGGGAGTCTAAGATACAAGCTCTTTAAAGAAACCACTATCTCAGCTTCACCTGATAATTATGATCCCAAACCCTAAGCTATTAAAATATTGTTTTAATACTATTATAAATTCCTGTATATATGAGAATATAGTTGTATTTTTATGTAAGTATTTGTATAATATTAAAGAACTTAATCTTTTTTTCTTATTGATAATAATAATCGTACGCACCAGATATTGTTACTTTCTTTATTTTTCCAGTATCAGGTCCACTGGGAGAAATTCCAATTTTGGAACAAGTAGTACCTTCGTACCTACTAAATTGTTAATATTTCATTGTTTATTATTGTGTGTACATAAATAATTGTTAAAAAGATAAATAAATGGCACTGACCAAATAAAAAAAATGAAGACAGAGCATTGTCAAACAAAATCTGAAGTGGGTTTTTAACCACCAACAAAAAAGAGGGGTGTTATACTGTGTTTCTCCATGGCATTATTGCTCCTAAACAAATGTTCAATTAAGATGTGCTTTTGTTTTTGTTGAAGGCTGACATGATAGAGATGGATCTAAGCCATGGTCCAAGAACATAATATGCTCGGCCATTTTAAGACCATCAGCTCTTATCTAATTTGATGACCTCTGTGGCTCAGTTGGTTGAGTGTGTTGGTGCTCAAGCCGGGAGTCGCGGGTTCAAATCCCGCCGAAGGAACAAAAAGTTTTTTCTGTGTTCCTGGGTCATGGATGTGTATTAAATATGTGTATAGTATAACAGTATTAAATATATTTCCGTTGTCTGGTACCCGTAACACAAGTTCTTCGAGAACTTACCACGGGATCAGATTGACGTGATGTGAAGTGTCCATAGATATTATTATTATTTTTAATTGAGGAAAAGTTGTAAGCAACTTCTACTGGTCTGATCAGTTCAATATTTTGTATCCTGGCATTTAGATAATTCTGCCTACACTTGGTAACGTTAAGCTCATGCTGCAGCATCACCTGGAATCCATAGAATACCCAACTTCTCACTAACTTACAGCAGATATATTGCATTTGGGCTCATTTTAGTGACCTCAAAAATAGATTATAGTGATCATTTGCACCTGATAATGCAGCATTACTTGGAGTCTGCAGAAGTGCAGAAATCCCAACCCTTCACTAACATACAGCAGACATATCATAAAGTACCTTTGTAAATAAATAAATTTCTTATTTAGCCCTCAGACTGAATAAATTTTAGCTATTCAATATTTTTAAAGGATCTTTTTAATTTATGTGCATTGCCAAGTCAGGGTACCGATGTGTAATGTGTACAGTGTTAGGTGTAATGTGTAGTTTCTTTAAGCTATAAACTGCTAGGTATAAAGAATAGAACATAAAATATTTCGAAATAAATACTTAGTCTTATTGGCTATAACATATTTTTATTCTAGGAATAAAATATTTAAAAATACCTATCAGAGGTATATCTGCATATTCTCAATTAGTTCTATAGTTCTACGTAGGTAGCTAAATAAAAAATCTTCACACCACGGTCCCCCGACTTGGTGACTCTATATTATATTAAATTGAAAAAATGAACTATGGGGGCGGCAAATTGTCATCCGCACCTGGCGAGTGGCGGCAGACACCCACGCTACGCCACTGCGTAAAAACAAAACAACCACTTTCTCAAACAAGCCGCAAGGTCAGACATGAGACAGATCAACAGTGTTGCCATACAGCTGAGACCAAAAATCTGTACATCTCACAAAAAAATCCGTACAAAGTCCGTACGCATGGAAAAAAGTTAAAAACTTTGAAAGAAATCTGTATGAAATAAAGTGAAAATAAAAACATTATTATTTATATATGTCTTTATTCATTTTTTTAATCATATCTGAAGTAATTTCAAAATTAAAACTCCATATATTTATATTTTTTATTTTATTCCCTAACAATTGTTTCGTATGAAGAAGACCTTCGATAGTTTCAGTTGAAAGTTGATTTCTTAATTTGGTTTTCACCAAATTAATTGCGGAGAATATTCTCTCAACCGCCGCACTTGAATGTGGTAAGCACATCAGGTCTGAAACAAATCTACTTAAATCTACCATCTACCACGTCTTAGTGTGACCATTTAAATGAAATAATGTAGATTAAATATTAAATTATTATTTTAAATAACGGATGAATGGTTATGCATGTAGCTTACTAAAATATTGAAACGTATCGGTAGATAGGAAATCCGTACACATATCCGTACGCAACTTTTATCCGTACAGAATGTTCAATTTCCGTACGTGTACGGACAAATCCGTACATATGGCAACACTGCAGATCAATAGCCGGGCGTACTTCGTAACCTTGATACAGTCGTAGCTACTTTTCAATGAAAGAAGTCCGCTAGACGCGGCGCTGTGGTCGCGAGACAAAATGTTATCAACATAATATATGGGTATCAGAATAGTATCAGATACCTTGATTCTGCTGTTTTGCTTCACAAAACTCCCTTACCTTGAGGATCACTTCACAGGCAGCACTGTTTACAATCTCAGGCATTATAATAACAATATAACAAATTTAGTTCCAATAATTGCCGCAGGACCTATTTATTTACACGACAAAAGTAAATAATAACAAAACATTTATTTTAACAATTAGTTTTTAGTCCAGACAACAGTTATTTGAGAACTACAACGTAAAATAAGAGTGTTACTTAAAATAACCTTTCTTATTCCTAAGAATGGAAAATATTACGAACTTAGAACACAAAAATTATTGTAGGTATAATAAATCAATAACAACTCACTGTTTGATGTCATTCTGCATTTTTCGTGATACATTTTCGTTACGCGTATAAAGTAAACAATTAATTAAAATACTTTACCGGCTCACTGTTGAAATTATGAAAATGCACTCTTCTTCTTCTTCTTTTTAAAAATTGGCTCCTTTGTGATTCGCCAATGTCAGAGTGTGTTGACGGAGACTCTGCCTTATGAGTAGGTTTTATGAAAAAACAAGGGTACGGTGACCTGAAGGAAGTCTGTTGAAAAATCTAGAACCTAGAACAAGCACAAACATTTAGGGTTAGTACCACATACCTTACAATTTTATTTTGTTAGTGAAAATATATGTACATAGAATTTCAATAAAAGGAGTATGTACAAAACACAGAACAGATTTAAAATTGATAGGGCGAGGGAATGTAGGAGGGAGGGAATCATACAATGAATATTGGTTTTTTGGACAAGAGAAGAAGATATGGTCTAGAGTGCCCTCATCAAGGCCACACTCGCATAAAGAGCTATCCCTTACCCTAATCTTAGCAAGGAAAACAGGTGAGCAGCAATGACCCAGTCTCATTCTGCAAATAGTTGAACACACTGTTTTACTTGTTTGTTTATATTTAAAAAACCATGGTCTAACAGGGATGCCGTTTTGAATATCAAAATAGTGTTTTCCTTTGTTTGTGCTGGTACTGGCCCACTCATTGTGCCACCTGATATTCAAGTGATTCTTAGTTAAGGAAATCAAATCCTGGCAATAAACCTTATATTGACTAGGCACACCTGATGATATAGCGTCTTTAGCATAGGCATCCACACTCTCGTTGCCAGTGATCCCACTATGTCCTGGTATCCAAGCCAAAACTACCTGGATATTTTTTGTGTGACACTCAAAGAGAAGCTGTCTTATTTTTAGGATTAGGGGAAATTTACATTTGGAGCGAAACTGATTAGAGTGAATGGCCTCCAGGGCACTTCTGGAGTCCGAAAGTATGATGGATCTGTTGAGGTGATGGGACTCAACCAAGGTAAGTGCCTCCAAGATAGCCAGAGTTTCTCCTGTAAAAACGGATGAATCTGGAGGTAATTTGAAGTTTAAAATAACATTGACTTTCGGAATCCATACGGCCACTCCAACACAGCTGTTCTCCAAAAGTTTAGAGGCATCCGTAAAAATAAGCAACCAATCCTTAAAATGTTGATTAATTATATGTTGAAACTGAGTGTTAGCCATAACAGAGCCCTTATCAATTGAAAAATTTAGAAGCACTTTTGGAGAGAAGGTAAGTGCATTATAGGAAGTTGAAAAAAGAGGACTGAGTCTACACTGGAAAATAGGGCAAGGAAGACGGGTAATTGTATGGTAGCTGATCAACAGACAAGGTAGTTCCTTATGTAACCAGTAGCTTGAAGAGCTAGCTAGCTGTGAAAGGGTGTGGAGTTTTTGAATGAGTGGATGGGAGGAATTTTGAAACAATTTAAACATAAATCTATCAGACAAATACTGCCTCCTGATGTTAAGTGGAGGATCCCCACACTCAACTTGGAGCGCATTAATTGGTGACGATCTCATGGCCCCAATAACAATTCTCAAGGACTTTGACTGAATTTTGTCCAGAGTCTTCAGTGGTAATTTATTGCAGGGTTCCAAAAGAAAAGTGCCGTAATCTAAGTGACTACGAATCAGTGAATTGTACATCAGCTTCTGCGTGTAAGGATGTGAACCCCACCAGACACCAGAGAGTGATCGAAGAATGTTGATATTTTTCTCACATTTCTTCACCACATGGTTTATGTGATGGACGCCAGTTAGTCTGGAGTCTACGTATACACCTAAAAACTTCACCTTATCCTTAACCGGAAAAACCTGTTGGTTGGATTGAATGCTGATGGTTGGTATAATTTTGGACCGAGTAAAAACAACAACTGAGCTTTTGGCTATCGAAATGGACAACCCATGTCTATCCATCCAGTCATTAAGATAGCCAATGGCTGAGTTGAGGCGGGCAGAGCATTCTGCTATGTCTTTTGAAGCAATGTACAAGGCTAAATCATCTGCGTACTGGAGGACCTCACAAAAGCTATTGACAGTAAGATCAAGGTCAGAGGTATATATATTGTAGAGGAGTGGGCTGAGGACATTACCTTGAGGGAGGCCTTTGTAAATATTTCTAGGGGATAGTTGGGAATTTTGGGAAGAGATAATGAGAGAACGGGAGGAAAGGGAATTGCAAATATAGTTTGTCATCCTTGCTGGGACACTCAGCTGTTGCATTTTTTGCCTGAGCACCGGAAGACTGACATTGTCGTACGCAGATGATACATCCAGGAACACCGCTACCACGTGTTCCGCTTTCGAAAAAGCTATGCGAATATCGGTTATCAGGATTCCTATACTGTCCGTAGTGCAAAAGCCTTTTCGAAAACCGAACTGTGTTTTAGATAACACACCTCGACTCTCCATTAGCCATTCCAATCTGTTTTTGATCAGGTGTTCAAGAATTTTTCCTAGTGTGGCCGAAAGAGCTATGGGTCTATAACTAGATGAATCATTAGCAGGTTTTCCCGGTTTAAGAATAGGTAAAATAATTTGAGAGCGCCACTCATCCGGAGGAACCTCTGACTGGAAGATGTCATTTAAAACATTCAGACATAGGAGTTGTGTGTCTGGTCCACTGTTAACAATGAAGGAGTATGGAATTCCATCTGCACCAGGAGCGGTATCCTTTAATGACCCTAAAACCAGTCGAAATTCCTCCGGAGAAAATGGGGAGTCTAAATAATTTGAAGAGGATCCTACAGAAGTGCCAACACAAAGTTCGTCAAAGGATGGAGCCGTTGGAGGTGCCAACCTTCGCGAAAATGCGTCAATCCATTCAGTAGGATCATTGGACAGACGGTGATCGCTTGACGATACGGAACCACGGAATTTCTTTATATTATTCCACACGATCGAGGGTTTAGACGAAGGCGACAGACTTAAACAGAACTGTCGCCATCCTTCTCTCTTTTTTTCCGAAAATAATTTTGAAACCTCAGCCGAAATTTTTTTGTAATTTAGAAAATTTGCCATTGTCATGGTCCTTGCGTATAGTTTTTCAGCATCCTTACGACGCTTACAGGCTGAAGTACATTCGTCATCCCACCAAGGAGGGGATAGTCTGCGAGCTCCTGTGTACTTAAGGGGGATCGACCTATCCGCAGCATGCAGAAGGATGCTTTTTAAATTTTGATACTGAGTGTGGGGATCATTTATGATTGAATTGTCAGTAATAAGGCTAGCTTCAGAGTCTGTAGAAATTGCGAATTCTGCCCAATTCGCTTTTTCGAGCTTATATTTTTGTCTTGGAGGATTGGGGGCTATTGTCTGTCTAGTCATGTAAGTTATCGTAATATGAATAGGGAAATGATCACTACCAAAGGAGCTGGAAAGGACAGACCATGAACACATAGAAGAAATAGACGGTGAGCACAATGAGAGATCTACCACACTCCTAGGGTTCTGCAAAGGTGAGACCCTACGAGTGGGACATCCATCATTAAGCACTACCAGGTTATTATCATCTAAAATGTCCATGAATATTGACGAGTTGGAGTCATTAAAAAAGGAGCCCCAGGTTGTGTGGTGAATATTAAAATCACCCAATACAACCAGGGGAAGAGAAATGGAGGAAATGATTGATGAAAGTTCGGAAAGGATAGAAGGGTTAGGAGAGGGGATATATACAGACATATACACAGTATTTACAACACGGACAGCCACAATATTAAACAGACTACTATGTACAGGTAGAGGGAATAATGAATATGTACATTGACTGGAGACCAAAATGGCTACTCCAGCCTTACCATCTACTCTGTCATCCCGGAAACATGAGTAGCCCGGGACCCGAAACCGAGAGCCGGGCCTTAACCATGTCTCCTGGATGGCAATAATTGATGGCCTAAAACAATTAACTAAGTTGCAAATGTCCTGCTTTTTATTTCTTATGCTACGACTGTTCCATTGGATCATCGTGAACTGGTCCATTGTTGATTATAGTATTAAGGAGCTGAGTCAAGTTAGTGCGAGTTTTGTACGGTAGCCCGGAGTCACTAAACCGGGAGACTAATTGGATGAGAGTGTTGATGAGGGAGTCAATAAAGTTGTCGTTGGGGGAGATATCTGAGCTCTGGGGAAATCCACTCCCATTTGGCGATTGAGAGGTGGGTACCTCAATAATGTTCCTGTGCGCCTGGTGGTCATAGCCAGGTGTCACAGGGGTAATAGGACGGCGGGGAGTATACACTGTTTTTCGATATGATGTTGTGACAGGGGACTTAGTTTGCGGTCTATGGTTCAAAGTGGCAATCACTGAGGGAGAAGTCTTGGCCGAGTCTGCAAAAGAACGTCTCACATGGGGAAATCGAGCCGAAGCTTCCATGTACGAGATGCTCTCCTGTGACATGACAAGTTTGATTTCCTTTTGCCGAGCATGCTCTGGACAGGATGGATTGTTAGCAGAATGTGATCCCGAGCAAAAGAAACAAGTTGGATTTGACACTGCACAAGTTTCACCCTCATGCGACTGTCCACATTTATAACACTTGGGCTGAGACCTGCATTGGGCTTTAATGTGACCAAAACGACAACACTTATTGCACTGGATGGTTGGGAGGAGGTATGTTTCAACGGGTAATGATGTAAAGTAGCAATAAACACGAGGAGGGAGTTTTTGACCTGAGAAAGTCAGGACAACTGATCGGGTTGGAATCCATATGGGTTGCTGCTGGTCATTAAAAGTCTTCCGACTTAGTCTCCGGGCTTTGATAACCGCCCCAAAACCTGAAGGGACATTCAAATTATCAGCGAGTTCCTCCATGGACCAGTCCACGGGCACGTCGCGTACTATACCCATGCGGGATATGCTGTACGACGGAATCGAAGCAACATATCCAGCATTGGTGATTACTGGGAGGCTTAAAAAGGAATTAGCATTTTGTGCAGAGTTAAACTCTATTGAGATGCGGTTTCTACCTATTTTTTTGATCCCATCCATTTTCACATTTTTTATGTTGTTTTTGTACAAAAACTGTCCAAATTCTATCGGTCTTAGTGTCGATCCACTGTCAGACTCTGTCTTTGAAACATGTACCAAAAATGGTGCAACATCATCAGTACTATACACTTTTTTCTTATCAAAGTCGGGACAAACATAATTTAACTGTATAGAAGGGATAGAATGGGCATTATCGGTTATTCTTTTAGCGGTTTTGTTAATGCTATCAGGGTTAGCGCGCTTTCTTGAGTTTATATTGTCACATTCCATCACTTCTTGTTGTCGTACCTGGATATCAGGACCCCCTCCGCCCGGGTCGGGCGGCTCGGCGTCCATGCCGGTAACACTAGGTTATGAACTAACTAAAACTAATTATACAACACTTACACTGAGACGATCACAAAATTAGACACCCACAACCAATACTAGAAAGTTCAACAGTTAAAATCAAGCAAAACAATCTTATAAAACGCACTAATATACAAAATTGTAAAAACCACTTGTTTACACACTCGACCAAAAAAGCAGAGTCCGAAAATGCACTCACAAGTCACAACGTATAAAATTCAAAGAACAACTGACGTAAGATGTCAGATGAGATGACAGTAGTGTGCGTTGATTGCGTTGTGCATGAAGCATAGATACCAGGAGTCCGAACGGTATAGGCTTTTTAATAATAATTATGTACACAATAATAGGACCAGATCTTAGGCTGGGACTATACGGCACCGGAATCCGTTGCTCCGGGGGAAAATCAATTCCGGTACCAATCCGTCTGTCAAACAATCGTATGAATTTTTCCTGCGTCGACTACATTGCCGCCGGGTCGGTCCGGGTCGGAAATTTCCCCGTAAGCAACCGTCGGACGTCCTGGTTCTCGCCGGGCACCCGGGCGGAATTTATTCAGCGAAAGGGGTGGAGTTTATCAATATTGTATGCAGTTGTATGGAGCTGACTACATAGCGACGGAATTACGGGCAAATTTGACAAGTGGCGGCCGGCCCCGCGCCATTGTGTGCAGCGTTGCCGATTTGTGGGGAATTCCCCAAACTGCGGGGAATTTCAAGTCGATTGGGGATTTATTGGGGATTGGCACTATGTGGGGAAAATGTGGGGATTTTAACATTTCGACATCTTATTCTCATCGGTAAATATTTCATCATTCATTATCGACACGATATCGACCTTTTTTAAAATCATTATGTATGGCATATCTCTAGTTTCAGACTACTAGTAGACTGATATTTGTTTATGATCAGGGGATTCCCTTTTTCCCTTTCTTTAACAGATACTGTTGTGTCATTTATGGCTGTAAGAGAAGGAATAAAAAACCGGGCGGCAGCGTCAAGTTCTACCCTTCAAACAAAATGCTTTCCACAAAAATATGGAAAAGAATATGAAAGATATCAATATTATTTAAATAATCTATATATATACCTATATAAAAATGATTCCCCATTTCCATTGGTCACGGCATCACGTGTGAACGGCTTGACCAATTTACCTAATTCTTTTTTTTTTTATTGATTTTGTTTCAGGAGAAGGTTCTTATGCAAGAAAAACTAAGAAAGTAGCGTGGAACGATAGAATTAAAGAAAACTTATTGATCATATTAACTGTTTGTTTGAGTCTTTATTTTTATTAATTACTTATACTAATGCGAATTATACTCAGCTAGTAGAATATTGTTTCATTTTTTAAAAAACCTATGTGGGGAATTTGTGGGGAATCAGCGGATTTTTGTCCCCAAATTGGGGAATTCGATCCCGATTTTTGGGGAAATACATAAATTAGCATTGGCAACCCTGATTGTGTGAGGTGTCAACAAAACTCAAATTATTGCAGTGCACAATGGTCGATTCAGAATCAGAAATATTAATATATTGTTGTGCAGAATTTTGAATGCCTGTGGAACACGAGTCTGCAGTATTTATCTAAAAGTCTTTGCTGCAATACTCATAATTCATAACAGGAACTTGAAAGATTCCCTCTGACCAGTCTGTGAAGAGCAAAGAGATTGGAACAATAATTTATGTGAATATGAAAAAAAATCTAAACGTAAGTAAGTACTACAATCATTTTATATTACATATTTACAGGTTTTATTAAATTACAGGCAACTATCCTTTAAGCTTTAGTTCTCTATTCAGTTAATACACATAACTTAAGAGACAGGAATAATAGGGTATTATCCTATGATGAAAATATACATCAGATTGTTAATATTTTATCGCTAAACATTAATTTAAACCAATTTAACCAGCTTTTTACACAAAAATATGTATGATTTTTATAAAATATCAAAAATAAAGTTATGAGTATTTGACGTTTGATCACGTGACTAAAAACGCAGGAGATTGGAATGTGACGTCATATTCTTGTACTTCTTCTTCTTTTATTAATGGCCTCCCGATTTCCATAACGAATAGCCAGCATCAGAATCATTATCGTCATGCGTCAGCGAGTAATAGCCACTTTTTCCGCATTTCGGTGTTCTTTGGTATGGTCACAAAGATTTTCCCAGGTGTTTTAATAGACATATTAGTGCATTTTGGCACTACGCACCATTTATAAGGCCTTTTTAATAGGCTTAAAACATTTATTTAAAATCGTAAGTACTACGTATTCTGAGATTTGGCATTTTCAGTGTAATTTGACACTTGACACTTGACAGTTACAATGTTACAAGAATGTGACGTCATGACAACTCATTATAGCGTTTTCGCGCCTATAATATTAATTTAAACTTGTAGGCTAATTTGCAAGGAAAAGAAAGAAATTCACAAAGAATGGTTCAAACTGCTAATGTATTTTGGTATTAGGAACAATTTGACATACTATTCAAAAACTTGGAAAATACCCTATTGTGGAGACCAGATATTTTAACCTGAGCTTCAAACTCTAAAAACTTTATTAGCAACTAAGTAGGTACATCAAAATATATTGACAAATAAGTTGACAAAATTGAACCTATTTAAAACCGAATATAAACATAAGAGACTAGATACTTTAAAATTTAAAGACACAGTTTGTATAGTACCTAGTAGGTATGTACTTATTATATAAGGTACATAATATAATTATATTTTCAGTAAATGATATCAAAAAGCGGTGGAACGTCATCAGAGACTATTATAATAAAGAAATATATCAACAGAAAAACGTTAGAATTGGCCAGGCTGCAAAAAGCGAAAAAATATGTGTTTGCCGATATTCTACATTTTTTACAACCTGTACCTAACCATAAGAACACAGAAAGTAAGTGCTTATAAAATTTAAAGGTAGATTAAATTGATAAAATGCTGAAACCAAGCTACCTCAATTTTTTGCACACAGTTACCTTCCAGATATTGTTTCTTACTAATAAATTTCTTATAGATTGTGAGTTGTGACGTTATCAAATGGTGTAATACCTACTTAACTTTCCTTATAATTGTTTTAGTACCAGTGGCAACTACGAAAATACTGAACCATAACCTGCAAGCTTATACACTTGTTACCGATGTCAGTAAAGTAACATCATCTTCGACATCGAATACTGCTCCCAACAAAAACAAAAAACTTCAAACAAACTCAAGCAAGCAAGCAAAGGCATTCGAAAGCTCTAATAAAAAAGCTTTAGAAAATAAAGCAGATGATTTCATCCAACCTGCACCCAAATGGAAAATGATACTGATCTTATGTTTCTTCTATTGTTTGGTTAATACAATATAAGTATTTTAATATTTGTGATTAGATCTCATATTTTACAGTAAGTTTTACAAAAACTGGTTTGTACTTTTTGTCATATTATAATATTTAGAATAAAATATAATTTTTATATATGTACTTAATTGTATTAGAATGTTTGTAATTTTAAATGTTAATAAAAATCTGTAGGTATTTTATAACAAAAAAAAAATCACCCAGTGGTTAAATAAAGACATTTTATTTAAAAAGCATTACATAAGTATATTCATATTTCTGCAGGAAGTTTTACAAATACTAATTTGTACTTGTTGTCATATTATAAATTTTAGAATAAAACAATTTTTATTTGTAATAAAATATATAATTTATTAAATATTTATGTGATTTGTGTTATTTTTTATCTAACCAAGAGTAATCCTAAAAATTCCAAATAATCTAATCTATCTGCGACATTCTAGAGTTGAGACGCCACAAGTCACAACGCAGTGTTGGGGCTTAAACCCTATGCAATAATTTATAAATTATACTACCTACCTAATTCATATGGAATTGACTAATATTCGTTATTATTCGAAAAAATTATCTTCATGGAATCTTATTTTGGGGTATATAAACACGTATATTAAAAACTTAAACGGTTTTCAATAAATAAATTACACTAAACAAAAAAACGCAAAACCAAGAAAGCTAGGATTACTGCAAGATAAAATAATATGGCACTTGAAGTTACCGCGACCATATTAAGAAAAAATTTACAATAAATTATTTGAAACCTACATACAACTGCTCCATTTATTGCTTTTTCAATTATTTTACATTACATAAATTATAATTTATGAAGTTTTAGTATTTAGTTGACTTGTTACAGATCGTTTAAATCTTAAAAAAAAAAAAGTAAATATATTTCTCGCATTCCGTCCGGCCACGTGTAGTCGATGTGGTGCCGGGAACTAAATTTTCCCGGAGCAACGGATTCCGGTGCCGTATAGTCCCAGCCTTTGTTCTCTTTTCTGCCGCTAGGCGTGCGAGACCGACGAGTACCAAGTGTTGCCAATACTATTATACCGAGTGTTGCCAATACTATTATTTATTACAATTATTTTTAAATTACCGTTAGGCAATTACCGTGGTCTACGGTATCTGGGGGCACGGCAGTGCCCCCGCCAAGTCGAGCGCGAAGCAAACACTGCCGTACCATCCTTTACTGGAACCATTTCGCCGCATTTTCAGGCCCCTATTTGAGAACCTCTGGATAAGACCAGAACGCAGAAATTTTCGTCATCCAGTAAGCTATAATCACATACTTAAAATCCAAAATTTCAAGTCTGTAGGTCATTTAGTTCCGAAGTTAAGCGAAAGCAAAGTTTCGCATTTATGACACTCACTCACTCACTTATACACTCACTCATGATCATCAAAATAGAACTAGTACTTCCCATAAACTCAGAGAGCTGAAATTTGGTACAGAGTTAGGGTTTAATGGCCACATAAAGGGAAAACTATAAAAACTAGGATAATCGATCTGGGGGCACGGCAGTGCCCCCGCCAAGTTGAGCGCGAAGCAAACACTGCCGTACCATTCTTTACTGGAACCATTTCGCCGCATTTTCAGGCCCCTATTTGAGAACCTCTGGATAAGACCAGAACGTCGATCTGGGGGCACGGCAGTGCCCCCGCCAAGTCGAGCGCGAAGCAAAAACTGCCGAACCATTCTTTACTGGAACCATTTCGCCGCATTTTCAGGCCCCTATTTGAGAACCTCTGGATAAGACCAGAACGTTGATCTGGGGGCACTGCAGTGCCCCCGCCAAGTCGAGCGCGAAGCAAACACTGCCGTACCATTATTTACTGGAACCATTTTGTCGCATTTTCAGGCCCCTATTTGAGAACCTCTGGATAAGACCAGAACGTCGATCTGGGGGCACGGCAGTGCCCCCGCCAAGTCGAGCGCGAAGCAAACACTGTCGTACCATTCTTTACTGGAACCATTTCGCCGCATTTTCAGGCCCCTATTTGAGGAGCTCTGGATAAGACCAGAACGCAGAAATTTTCGTCATCTAGTAAGCTATAATCACATACTTAAAATACAAAATTTTAAGTCTGTAGGTCATTTAGTTCCGAAGTTAAGCGAAAGCAAAGTTTTGAATTTATGACACTCACTCACTCAGTCACTCACTCATGATCATCAGAATAGAACTAGTACTTCTCATGAACTCAGAGAGCTGAAATTTGGTACAGAGTTAGGGTTTAATGGCCACATAAAGGGAAAACTATAAAAACTAGGATAATCGAACATCTGGAGTACCTGGTGACCCTGATTAGAAAACACAAGAGCCCAACCAAACTATTAGAGATCGACATACCGCCTTTACAAAAAATATTCAACATGGTGGTGGGCCTTTTCATTTGATGTCAAAAATCGAAGGTCTGAAGTATCTGATGAAGAATCCTCAGCTGGTTTCAGCTGATTAGAGATATGGTAATGCCCCCCTTCTACTATTGGTACATAAAAATATCGACTGTCATTTCAAAAACCTAGCGAAGTGGGACACATCTTCTAATTTAATCTAGTCCGTAGCATTCCACTGCTGGGCGAATGCCTCCCTTTCTGCTTTTGATACGCATATAAATAAAATTAAAGGAAAACTCTGGATAAGACTAGACTGGCTTTTATACTTATATTTACAAGTTTACAAGAAGAAATAGTCGAACGATTAACTTTATTGTACTCGATCATTACACAAATTAAATAAACAAATTACACTGAAATCTAGTAAAATAAATCAATATGCCCACGTTTCTACAAAAAGAAGTGAAATCCCACCAAAAACATTCTGTAAAAAACTAGCCAAGTCTCGATAGAGCTGCTTGTTTATCTCTAAAAAGTAATGAAATCTAGACAAAGTCGTGCCAAGTCTAAGGTTCCTTACTGCGATGTCTTTATTATTATAGTTAATGTTGTGTGACTTGGCCGTTGAACATTCTTTATACGTTACAAGTGGGTACAAGTCAATTTTGTTTACACGTAATGTATATCTGTTGTAACTACCTATGTTTGTTAAGCGAGATAATAGCCCATACTGGTATTGGTAATTGGACGCTAGTGAGTAGTGTCTCATTTTAGGCTGTTGTTGATTGTAGAACACATGTATTGGAGCAATGGTGTCATGGAGCCCCTTTTGTACCATTGTGTACCCTTCAACGGCCAAGTCACACATCATTAACTATAATAATAAAGAAATCGCAGTAAGGAACCTTAGACTTGGCACGACTTTGTCTAGATTTCATTACTTTTTAGAGATAAACAAGCAGCTCTATCGAGACTTGGCTAGTTTTTTACAGAATGTTTTTGGTGGGATCTATTTTTCGAGAACAGTTTCTAAGAATTTCCTAAAACTTTTAAATAATAAGATTTCAATCTTTCCAGATGGTCTAAGATACGAACTAAGGTCGACCTTCACTGATGTGTTAACCAGATGAAAGTGATATTTTATCAAATAAAATAAGTTTCTGAACATAATTTAATTAGGCAACCTCTTAAAAAATGGTCAACACTATAATTAATTCAAAGTATTTTTTTTTTTAGTAAATACAACGTGTGACATAATTATAAGGTATATCCATCCGAAACCCATGAAACTGAACAACTTTCTCCGAGGAACACAGGTCGAAATATGAAAAAAAACATTTGGTTCTCCCATACTAATTTGATTAGCTGACCATGCGGTTTATATGGGAGGTCCAAATTTTTTTTCATATTTCGACCTATGTTCCTTGGGAAAAGTTGTTCAGTTTCATGGGTTCACTGGGTTTCGGTCTTTCGGATGGATATACCTTATATGTCACACGTTATATTTACTTTTTAAAAAATTAGACTTTGAATTAATTATAGTGTTGACCATTTTTTAAGGGGTTGCCTAATTTGAATATGTTCAGAAACTTATTTTATTTGATAAAATATCACTTTCATCTGGTTAACACATCAGTGAAGGTCGACCTTAGTTCGTATCCTCTACTAAGAGCTGTCAATAGCAACTTTAAACTTCCCGCGTAATTTCAAACGAGTGCATGTCGAACCGTCGCGCGCTCTACCGGCAAAAATCTGTCCCCGTAATTGAGACCATTATTTTAACATTACGTTCGGACTCCTTGTTATCTATACTTCGTGGCGTTGTGAATGCCGTTGCATTGCACAAAGTTGCACATGTACGGTGTACCGGTTAATCGGTGCCGACTGTCCGGTATCGGTCCGGTCCGGCTGGTGCGTATGAAATCGTGCTACGTGTTCCATACACCACTGTGCGTCCGATCGCTGGCTATCGGTTAGTTGGTGGACCCGGCTTAATATTTATGCCGGTATAATTTGTCAAGAAAGAGTAGAAAATAATAGGGTCGCCACCATCGTTCGAATTTCCGGTTGTATTTAACCGATTTTTATAAAAGATTTTGATGGTGGGTACTTTAATTAAAAACAGTTATGAAAAATACTTTGTTCGTACCGTAATAAGGGAGAAATAGGAACAGCGGGGTAAATAGGGATAATAATTTGCTTTTCTAAACTGTTCTGTGTTGTCAATGTTAATTCATGAATATACTTTTTTTTTTGTTTATAAACGACGATGTTATTTTTTGTTACTAGTCACAATGAATATTCAAACCAGCCAATCAGATTCAATTAAAAAAATAGGTTTGAAGTGGGTTTGAATTTAAGTCGTCGTCAAGGAATTTGTAAGTATAATCCCACCAAAAACATTCTGTAAAAAACTAGCCAAGTCTCGATAGAGCTGCTTGTTTATCTCTAAAAAGTAGTGAAATCTAGACAAAGTCGTGCCAAGTCTAAGGTTCCTTACTGCGATTTCTTTATTATTATAGTTAATGTTGTGTGACTTGGCCGTTGAAGGGTACACAATGGTACAAAAGGGGCTCCATGACACCATTGCTCCAATACATGTGTTCTACAATCAACAACAGCCTAAAATGAGACACTACTCACTAGCGTCCACTTACCAATACCAGTATGGGCTATTATCTCGCTTAACAAACATAGGTAGTTACAACAGATATACATTACGTGTAAACAAAATTGACTTGTACCCACTTGTAACGTATAAAGAATGTTCAACGGCCAAGTCACACAACATTAACTATAATAATAAAGAAATCGCAGTAAGGAACCTTAGACTTGGCACGACTTTGTCTAGATTTCACTACTTTTTAGAGATAAACAAGCAGCTCTATCGAGACTTGGCTAGTTTTTTACAGAATGTTTTTGGTGGGATTTCACTTCTTTTTGTAGAAACGTGGGCATATTGATTTATTTTACTAGATTTCAGTGTAATTTGTTTATTTAATTTGTGTAATGATCGAGTACAATAAAGTTAATCGTTCGACTATTTCTTCTTGTAAACTTGTAAATAAAAGTATAAAAGCCAGTCTAGTCTTATCCAGAGTTTTCCTTTAATTTTATTTATATGCGTATCAAAAGCAGAAAGGGAGGCATTCGCCCAGCAGTGGAATGCTACGGACTAGATTAAATTAGAAGATGTGTCCCACTTCGCTAGGTTTTTGAAATGACAGTCGATTTTTTTATGTACCAATAGTAGAAGGAGGGCATTACCATATCTCTAATCAGCTGAAACCAGCTGAGGATTCTTCATCAGATACTTCAGACCTTCGATTTTTGACATCAAATGAAGCGGCCCACCACCATGTTGAATATTTTTTGTAAAGGCGGTATGTCGATCTCTAATAGTTTGGTTGGGCTCTTGTGTTTTCTAATCAGGGTCACCAGGTACTCCAGATGTTCGATTATCCTAGTTTTTATAGTTTTCCTTTTATGTGGCCATTAAACCCTAACTCTGTACCAAATTTCAGCTCTCTGAGTTCATAAGAAGTACTAGTTCTATTCTGATGATCATGAGTGAGTGAGTGTCATAAATTCAAAACTTTGCTTTCGCTTAACTTCGGAACTAAATGACCTACAGACTTAAAATTTTGGATTTTAAGTATGTGATTATAGCTAACTAGATGACGAAAATTTCTGCCTGCTGGTCTTATCCAGAGCTCCTCAAATAGGGGCCTGAAAATGCGGCGAAATGGTTCCAGTAAAGAATGGTACGACAGTGTTTGCTTCGCGCTTGACTTGGCGGGGGCACTGCCGTGCCCCCAGATCGACGTTCTGGTCTTATCCAGAGGTTCTCAAATAGGGGCCTGAAAATGCGGCGAAATGGTTCCAGTAAATAATGGTACGGCAGTGTTTGCTTCGCGCTCGACTTGGCGGGGGCACTGTAGTGCCCCTAGATCGACGTTCTGGTCTTATCCAGAGGTTCTCAAATAGGAGCCTGAAAATGCGGCGAAATGGTTCCAGTAAAGAATGGTTCGGCAGTGTTTGCTTCGCGCTCGACTTGGCGGGGGCACTGCCGTGCCCCCAGATCGACGTTCTGGTCTTATCCAGAGGTTCTCAAATAGGGGCCTGAAAATGCGGCGAAATGGTTCCAGTAAAGAATGGTACGGCAGTGTTTGCTTCGCGCTCGACTTGGCGGGGGCACTGCCGTGCCCCCAGATCGATTATCCTAGTTTTTATAGTTTTTCCTTTATGTGGCCATTAAACCCTAACTCTGTACCAAATTTCAGCTCTCTGAGTTTATGGGAAGTACTAGTTCTATTTTGATGATCATGAGTGAGTGTATAAGTGAGTGAGTGAGTGTCATAAATGCGAAACTTTGCTTTCGCTTAACTTCGGAACTAAATGACCTACAGACTTGAAATTTTGGATTTTAAGTATGTGATTATAGCTTACTGGATGACGAAAATTTCTGCGTTCTGGTCTTATCCAGAGGTTCTCAAATAGGGGCCTGAAAATGCGGCGAAATGGTTCCAGTAAAGGATGGTACGGCAGTGTTTGCTTCGCGCTCGACTTGGCGGGGGCACTGCCGTGCCCCCAGATACTTACAAATTCCTTGGTCATCGTAGATACGAGATTTTTGCTTGTTTTAATACTTTGGTTTTAACTTAACATTTTTCGTTAAGTATTTGCGTTGAAAACAAGTGTGTAAAAAGTGTTTTTTTTTCAAGGGATTAGGTTGTAGTTTTAAAAAACGTGAAGGTATGTTAATATTTGCATTATTTCATTGGAAATCTTATTTTTAATTAGCCATTCGTTTTTGAGATTATTTTGGGAATAAACGAAACGTGAAAGGGGTAAATTGACACATCAACTGGAAAAATTGGAACAATACGGAGGTTATTTGGTATAAGAAAGTATAATATTATTGTCATAAATAATCAAGTATCAAAACTATAATTCCGACCATAGACAAGGGGCCTTACTCCCGAAACTGATACGATTTCGATTTACGAGTCTGATCCGATTTCGATTTTGATCTAGATTCGATCCTGATGCGTACTCCCCTTAGATCTTATACTACGGGATACGCCTTACATGAGCTTTCCCCTCTGCCGAGGTATAAGATTTTTGAATCTAATGCGTTCATAAAAACTATTTGCGTAATCGATTTTAATCATTATGTGCATCGGTATAGCATCGAAAGGACGTCCGAAATGCTCCGCTAAAAATACCGATTTGTGCTCTTATGTCCTGTAAAAACAAGTCCAACACGTCGAATCTTAAAAAAGATGGAATAACCTTTCATTTATGAGTATTTTTTTATTTAATTATTGTATATTTCTATTTAAATGTAATTTCGTAAAAATCGACGATGTATCGAATAGCGGTGTACACGAGACAGATAATCGTAGAATATTCGATCGTACTCCCCACGAGACTATTGTTGTTAGATATAGAATTTTAGTCTTTATTTCCTATGCAATAGATTCGAATTTTACTATGGCACTTAATTCTCGAAACATGGCGGAACTTTTTTATTACTTTTTGAGTGACGTGACAATCACTAGAATAACGATGTCGATAAAAATTAATTTTTTTCTTGGTAAACTAATTTTATATTTTGTGATGTAAAAATATTGGATTGCTTTTACACTTTATACGACAGATCAAGCAAGGAGTATAAAGTGTGCATGTATGTATGTGATGTTTATTATTTACCCTACCGCAACTTTGAAACTTGAAAGGCTGAACAGTTTATTTGGATGTTTGAAATATGGACTATGGGGTATCGTTATAAAATCAAGATGTTCCCAGCCAGAGGGACACAAGTTTTCCTTGTTTGAAGCGCAGTTCATTTTTAGGGTTCCGTAATACTTGAGAAACGCTTATAGTTTCGCTCTGTCCATCCGTCTGTGTCTGTCCGCGTTTCTACCGTTAGCCTAATTATGAATATAAATGGATGAAATTTGGTACAGTCATAGATCACAGATTAGTATTATGTAGCTAGATCATAGATTGTGTATGTGTAGATCTCGGATTTGGCATCATAAAATAATAATAATTTTAGTACCTGGGTGACTATTTATTGTAATATGGTGGGTGGTGTTTAGGTGATAATCTACATAAACTTAAAAAGTAAAATGTGAACTGATAATTATTATTATTTACAATCGATTTCTGTGTAGATTAGGTGTTTAATCTCAAACATTAACTACATTTTTTTAAACTTGTCTAAAAACTATAAAAAATAAAAAAAAATATAATTATATACTTGAACATATAAAAAAACCAAAAGTAAGGCACCGAGCAGGTTTCGAACCCGTAACACTCGTTTCTTGCCATTCGCGTCTTAACCCGCTGGACCAAACTGACAGTGGCCGGCAGGACGAAATTAGCGACCATATTCTGCGTGGAAAGAAAAACGCATTAAAACACGAACACGCATTTTCCCAAACATAAGACTAATCTAGATCGATTGTTTACCCCCGAAAACCCCCATATACCAAATTTCAGCGAAATCGTTAAGAGCCGTTTCCAAGATCATGGTTATATACATATACATAAATATACAAGAATTGCTCGTTTAAACGTATAAGATATTCTAGGTGTGGGGATGAACTTTTTTTATTTCTATCCCATCGTGTGGGGTATCGTTTAAAAGGTATTTAAAATAAAGGCAAGGTTTCATACAAATAACTTTTTTATAAAGTCAACCATTTTCGAGTAATCGGCCTCCAAAGTGATTTATAAGTTGGTCCCCCCTAGCATTTCTAAACTATAAGACTTAAAAACTTACAATTTTCTATGCTGATAGATTATGCTAATAACTCTCTAGGAAAAATATTTTGAACCAAATCAGACAGTAACTTTTGAAGTAATTTGACAAAATATTACTCGTTTATAGTTACGGAACCCTCCTTAGACGTGTCCTGATATATTCTTGATTAGGTTAAGTTATTTTTTCTTTGATGTTTGCAAAAAAGGAGAGTTGTATGTTTAGTGTTCATAATAATATCTACGTATGTGAGTATTAGCGTATGTATGTGCGTATATGCAGTCTATAGTATACGTAGAAGCTATGGCGGTTTTAAAAAGCTTCACATAGATAAGTGGTAAATACAGCCTATAGGTACGCGTTAAGTTTGCAGTGAGTCATCAGTGCAAATGTCTAGAAAGCAATGACGCTTAGCTCGTGTTCACTTTTGACAATAAAGGTAAGCCAGTTTAACATTTGTAATTTGTACTGACGACTCATTGCAAACTTAACGTGAATAGACTGTATTTACTACTTATGTATGTGAAGTTTTCTATTGCTGCCATAACTTTTACGTGTAATATAATATAATATGTATATCGGAATTATTCGGAATGGTTTTATTTCAACAAAATACATTATTTTCAAATAACGAAGATATTTTCAAATAACGAATACAAATTCATATCGACAATATATCGATATAATTTGTATTGGTAACATCACTTAACATGTCAGTGTATTAGTGCGTACGCTACACTGTTATATTAGCGCGAGTCTTATTTGTGTGAAATAAATAAGCTAGTGTTGCAGTTTTATAAATGTGTGAGTTTGTAACGATTACAATATTTTTGTGAATGTGTGATTTTGTTTTCATTGTGGGAGTTACCCTTCCCGCACCAAAATTGGCAGAAAGTTTTGTTTGAAAATTTCCTCGCGTGCCTTATCTTGTAGTATATAATCTAAGGTACTCCCGAACAAAATCGTATCGAAATCAAGATCGCGTTGAGATCGTGTCTTATCAGCGTCGTTAGCTGTATCCGGTTGCTGACGTCACGTCCACAAAGTAAACAAGTTACAGCTGAGTGCCGTAGTCTATGGTGAAGATTATTAAAAATATGTAAAAATTATATATTTTTCACATTAAATATAATTTTATATTTGTTTATTCAAATGGATCAGTCTCAATCTTATGCAATGATAGGTTTATAAAGGTTATATTTCTAAACAAAACTGTGACCATAAACAATAGTTTTGTTATTCTTTTTATTATTTGACGTTCTGTCAAATGTCAAAGTCAAATGTTGATTTAATTTGTCAGATAGTCAAGTGTTGTGACGTCAATAGTAGGTACTTTGTTTATTCTCTATATGTATACTTTTTTCTATGGTTTATTCAAAGACATGTGATTGAGACAAAAGAAGTCTTCATATTAATATGATAGTACGTTAATATAGATCATATTATGTAGACTTCGTTTGTCTCGGTCCCTGTCTTAAATGAAAATATTATATTGTAAAACATGATTGTGTAAACGAATGCGTAAAGGTTTTAAGTAACTTTACATATTATAACGGTGAGTTGATTTCTTCATAAGAGGAGTTAAATCTGCGACTAATAAAACGAATAAATAATTTTTAAGGCGATAATTTCATCGAAATTCCTTACAATCCATGTCCATTGCCAATGTGTTGAAGCGGGTAATTATTCGTAAGTTTTACATTTCCTATTCTATTAGGTCCTTTAAAAACAATAAATAATGCTTAAAGACGACCCATATTGTAATAAAAATCTCATAATTTAGTTAAATACATTAAAACAAGCAAACTCGATACTATAAATGAGACCTCTTTAGCTATCGTGTAATTTGACGTTTGTTTACGATCCGGCCATTCGATTCTCAATCGATTGATTTCGTCGGGAGTACCAAAAGTTACGATCTAACGAACTTCTCGATCCAGGTTAGTTACAAATTGAGCCACCGCGCGATCGTGCGCTAGTGTAGGTGTCGGGAGTATCAAAAGCTATTGAGATCGAACTGATTCGATTCTCGATTGTGTCGGGAGTAAGGGGGCTGTACATGTACAGTCTTATTAATAAAAATATTTACACCATGTATTAGCAAATCCAAATCGCTCTCTTTGTCTATCAAGTGACTGTTCCAAACTATCTGACAGAGACAGCCATGTTGGATTAGCTAATCCGTGGTGTAAATATTTTTATTAATAAGACTGGTAGTGTATTATGCAAAGACTTATATACTCAAAGGTATTATGTATCGCTGTCTCTGTCGTGCTACATCAGCTGTCCTTGTCGCGCGCGGACGCTAGAGTCTGGCTACTGAAAGATGAGACTGGAAAAAGCCGGCAAATTCAAAAAATCGACGTATGGAAACCTTCCCCCTTACTCCCGACACAATCGAGAATCGAATCAGTTCGATCTCAATAGCTTTTGATACTCCCGACACCTACACTAGCGCACGATCGCGCGGTGGCTCAATTTGTAACTAACCTGGATCGAGAAGTTCGTTAGATCGTAACTTTTGGTACTCCCGACGAAATCAATCGATTGAGAATCGAATGGCCGGATCGTAAACAAACGTCAAATTACACGATAGCTAAAGAGGTCTCATTTATAGTATCGAGTTTGCTTGTTTTAATGTATTTAACTAAATTATGAGATTTTTATTACAATATGGGTCGTCTTTAAGCATTATTTATTGTTTTTAAAGGACCTAATAGAATAGGAAATGTAAAACTTACGAATAATTACCCGCTTCAACACATTGGCAATGGACATGGATTGTAAGGAATTTCGATGAAATTATCGCCTTAAAAATTATTTATTCGTTTTATTAGTCGCAGATTTAACTCCTCTTATGAAGAAATCAACTCACCGTTATAATATGTAAAGTTACTTAAAACCTTTACGCATTCGTTTACACAATCATGTTTTACAATATAATATTTTCATTTAAGACAGGGACCGAGACAAACGAAGTCTACATAATATGATCTATATTAACGTACTATCATATTAATATGAAGACTTCTTTTGTCTCAATCACATGTCTTTGAATAAACCATAGAAAAAAGTATACATATAGAGAATAAACAAAGTACCTACTATTGACGTCACAACACTTGACTATCTGACAAATTAAATCAACATTTGACTTTGACATTTGACAGAACGTCAAATAATAAAAAGAATAACCTGTCCGGCGTGTCAAACTTTTGACAGTTACCCCCTTCAAGCGTCGAAAGCTTTTTCGCGCCAAGAAACAATACCCCCCCACGTCTCCCGCCTTCTCCCGCAATAATATTTTTCAGGATTTCAATATTTTAATTTAAATAAAACCTATGCGTATTATGTATATTTAAAAAATTGAATTAATTTTCTAAGTGATTACGTAACATAAAAATAGATTTATAAAAAAATACAGTTATTAGATTCAGTATAATTAAGTACCTATCCACTTGAAAGTAAACATTCCACTTAACGTAAACATTTGCACTGATTGTTTACTTTTGACTGACTCAAGTGGGAACATGCCAAATGAGACCTCATCACAGAACACTCACGGAGGTAAAGGAAGGAGGAGGAGCACCTCATTCCCTCATGACAGATGCACGGAGTACCAACCTTTAAAAATCAAATTACAATTACTACGCGGTGACGCGGGCGTGTTTTTATTCGAGATTATAATGTTTTAATGTGAATAAAACATATGCATGTTATATATATTTAGAAAGGTGATTAAATTTCCTAATTGATGATATAACTGGAATTAGGAAAAATACTAGTTTAATAAAATAAATCTTTATCCAAACACAACACACACGACTTTTTCTTATATTTCATTGCAAACCTAAAGTAAGGCCAAATTTATGTTTCTATATAGTGAAATTTGCTTAATTTACGTAAGTGCACACATTATACATAAAATTTAAATAGAAAAACAGAAATAAAACAAATTACAGTTACCTACTATAAAATTGTCAGTCTAATTTCGATTCCCGCGATTTTTATTTTTCCAAATTATATTGTTATAATGTATGTAAAACCTATGCAAATTATATATATTTAAAAAGTAGAATAGATTTCCTAAGTGATGACGTAAATGGAATTTAGAAATATACTCATTTATTAAATGAAATCTTGATGCAAACAAATATACTTTATTTTTTTCATATATTGTTTCAAAACTCAATTAAATATAAAATTTATGTTTCTATACAGTGAATTTTGCTTTATTTACGTAATTGGATATTAAATACAAAATATTTAAATACAAAAACTGTTGTACTAACAAGGATTGGAGCAAAACTAATTACAATTACTATGAAAAATATCTGACATAGTACATGTTTTGATTGCTCAATAAACTGTAACTGGGACATAATTATATGCATATTTTTATATTTTTATGCAGTTCAGGATGTTAAATATTACAATAACAACGCACAATGTAAATAGTAACTGATTGAACCCTCCGAAAATAGTCCTATTTTGACGGAAATGTCTTACAAAAACAATCATAGTAAATAATTTACTTATTATTATCCATAAATTCTATTCCTAGGTTCTACAATAAATACTGTTCTAATAAAATTTCTAATAAAATGTTCAATTCAAAATGCATTTTACAAGAAAATCATAAACTCACTATGATAAAAATCTCAATAAAAACGTCAATTTTTCGATCGATTTTCCGAAGTAATTTATAGTAGAATTATAGAAAATACTTAATATACGCATAAAAAACTTAATATTAATTACATAAATGTTAAAATTACGCGGTACAAACAAACCACTTACAAATTATAAATACATTTCTATGGGCTTTCCCGCCTTGCCGACCGTCGGCAAGCGACGCTTGAGCATATAGCTTTCACTCACCGACCGTCAACAATCGACGCCTGACAGGTTAACAAAACTATTGTTTATGGTCACAGTTTTGTTTAGAAATATAACCTTTATAAACCTATCATTGCATAAGATTGAGACTGATCCATTTGAATAAACAAATATAAAATTATATTTAATGTGAAAAATATATAATTTTTACATATTTTTAATAATCTTCACCATAGACTACGGCACTCAGCTGTAACTTGTTTACTTTGTGGACGTGACGTCAGCAACCGGATACAGCTAACGACGCTGATAAGACACGATCTCAACGCGATCTTGATTTCGATACGATTTTGTTCGGGAGTACGCATCAGGATCGAATCTAGATCAAAATCGAAATCGGATCAGACTCGTAAATCGAAATCGTATCAGTTTCGGGAGTAAGGCCCCAGGTCGCGCAACGGTTTATGAGCGCTCAGTGAAAGTGGAGGGGGTCATTCGCGCATGTGACCAATAGAAAAGAATATATATTACTAACGTACCAATAGCGTGTCGGCAGCCACGTTCGGCATGCGTTCGGCGCATCCACACCTCCCCGCCCCAGCCCGCTACCGCCAAACACGCCCAAAATCTGACTTCTGCACATACCCTCTCTACTTTTGTAGAAAGATCTTAATTCGTTGCGCGACCTATACACGGTACACGGTCATTCGAGTTCATATCTGAACAGCTGTTCGCGCGCATTCGATATAATGCAATAGATTTAATTTCTTGTAAGAATAGATATACATATACCTTAGGGACCGTCCATTAATCACGTGATGTTTTTAACAACTTTTTAGACCCCTCCCCTCCCCCTGGTGATACGTGGTGAGGTTTTATACTACCCCCCTCCCCCACCTAAGATCACGTGTATTTTTTTTACATAGTAAGCAGGTCATGTTTGAAGAAAAACTTTAACTTAAAAAACAATTTAATCGAATAATTTAAGCAATTAAAAACTATACGAGTCATTTGTCTTGTAAGTATTTAAACAACACTACGAATCTACAACCGATAATAATTTTGGTTTACCAAACCTTATTTAATTTGCATCTATAATTTTAACACTCTGTCAGAGCTTAAACAGCCAAATTTCATCAAAATCCGTAGTTTTTGAATGAAAGAGTAACAACCAAAAACATCCATCTGATAAGACAACTATTATATTTTACTAGCTTTTCCCCGCGACTTCGTCCGCGTGGAATAGTTACTTTGGGATATCGCTAAAATTTACCCGCGACTTCATTTACGTAGAAGAACGCTTCCACCTCACGACTGCCCGCCCGCTCCGCGCGCCTTACTATAGCGCGCATGATTATTTTATTACTGCGATATCTTCTAAAATACTCATTGAAATCAAATGATGTAAACGGCAAATTTCTTCTAGATTAAATGCTTGTAATGAATAACGTATTTACTTGGATAAGGATTAATATAATCTTTATGAAAACACCTTCACAAATAATGCTTACTTTTAGAACAAATTTGGTAAGTATAAAAAGGTTATAGTGAGCCAACCTTAAAAGATAGACATATACTGTCGCGCACTTTTTTTTAGAACTTTTAAAGGGGAACAATTCTGCCATACATCATTTTAGCGAAACTTTAACCGTTTCCGCAGCGTACGTAGCGAAAGCTCTCAAAAGGAAAAAAAGACCCCCGATTTTGTAACATTCTTGATTGGTACTCCGCTCGTATTGAGTTTAGCATGATGATATATAGCCTAAAGCCTTCCTCGATAAGTGGACTATCCAACACAAAAATAATTTTTCAATTCGTACCAGTAGTTCCTGAGATTAGCGCGTTCAAACAAACAAACAAACAAACTCTTCAGCTTTATAATATTAGTATAGATTTATTTTTATTTTTTATCTTTTTTCTTTATTATAATATATATACTTAATAAGATATTTAAAGCAAATAAAATTTAATCAAAGCCTACAATAGATGGGTGGATGGATGTTTTTGGTTGTTACTCTTTCATTCAAAAACTACCACATTATACATTATTTCACGCTGCGAAAAGCAGATATAGGGTAAATACGCTTAATGTCGGCCACTTACGGATTTTCTAACTTTAGATCGCTCCGGATCCATCAGTTTGAAACGAAAGCATAGCTTGTTATACGGTTTTAGACAGGTTGATAAATCTATTTTATATTTATAGGCATATGGTTGACTTTTCTACTAAAGGGAAATAGTATTAAGGTTTAAATGCGTCGGAAACGAAAAAACCTTAAAGTCGGCCGTTCACGGCCCAATGGTCGGTCGCGTTTTTCCCAAATGTCGGCCGGGTATAGCGTGTAACCTCTTATAATATTATTAAATTATAATAATACATAATTCAATTTTGAGACAGCAAGTTTGATAAATAAATTAAAAAATGACTACCCAGTATCTACACAAACAATGAAAAATACAAAAATGATCAGCCTGTACAGTAGCATTCGATTCTTAGGCTGGCCGACATTACGATCTTTATTATTTCCAAAGTCGGCCCCTGTTTTGTATAGCTTATTTCTCGAGATTCAGCTAATACCACCCCGGCCGGTATTTAGCGATTGAACGTAAAATATATTTATTAACATAAAAGCGTTACAAATTTTACTATTAAAACAATGGAATTCGTAGTATTAATAACTCCCCGCACCGATTTCGGTGACGGTGGCCGGTTTCATTGAAACCAGGCCAGTTACGCAGGAGTAATTTTATAGTGCCCAAGTGTGTGCGCAGTACACAAGAGCACTCTCTCTTCCTTTACTCTCATAATCCAGTGGGTCGGATAACCGACACGACTGACGAGAGATCAGGCGCAGGTCCGACTTTTTACATGCCCATCCGACGCATGGATCATCTTTCTTGTCAGACAATCAGGTGATCAGCCTGCATTGTCCTAACCAAACTTGGAAACAACTTTTTTTTGTTGTTCCAATGCGGGAATCGAACCCACGACCTCCGAGTCGAGAGCCAATGCTCGAACCACTAGACCACGGAGGCTGTTATTCGTAGTATTGATCTTTATAAAACATACTGCATTTACCTTAAGTCGGCCCCGGCCGAGATTCCGATTTTCAGTCGAAACTGGTATTCTAATGATGGCTCCCTATTTTTCCCTAAAACCAATACGCAAAACGTTGAAAAAACTATGTCAAAATATATTAAAAATACCTTTTTAATGATAGCAAAGCTGAAAACCAAAAAAAGAAATGTCTTACCGTTGTAATATCAATCCCCGAATCGTGGGTATTCACAGCAAGTAAGCTGCTTTAACTACGAATTTCAATGCTTCAACGGCGCTATCGCTACTAACGCTCAGTGTGCGAAGAGCAAGTGACGTAATCGGATAGTAACGGTTTGCACTTAAAGAGTATGAACTAAGCTTGCAATTTCAGTGGCAAAATTACCACTCAATTACCTTTTGAATGAATGCAAGGTGAAAATGTGCAGACGGCCGAGGATTGGAGGGGGGCCGACGTTTGGCGTATTTACCCTACCTAGATTTTGATTTTTGTAGGCTATTTCACTTTTTCATGGGAGATATTTTAAATCCTACTAACTAAGATGTATTATTATTATTAGGTAGATATGGCATTGCACGTAAAAAGTGAAGACCTAAATTGGTCCGACGTCGGGCCAATTTAGGTCTTTATAATTTATCTATCTTTGATTAATTATAATATCATAATATATCAATGTTATCTATGTAATAATTAATCAAAGCCTACTAAATAGGTACCTACTAATATTATAAATGTGAAAGTTTGTGAGGATGGATGGAAGTTTGTTACTCTTTTACACATAAACTACGGACAACGGTTTCGAAAGGCTACCTACCTATTCGCTCTGTGCACGACTTTAGCGCCACCTAGCGTTCGCAACTTTGTTGGCTCTGACCGTTCTGGCGTTTTTAAATTTTTTGGCGGCATTGTGATAAAATATTAAAACAATAATTTTCCTTAAGAGTTTTTAGCATGGTCTATCAGCATGGAAATTTGCAAGTTTCTATCTCCTATAGTTTAAAAATGCTAGGGGGGGACCAACTTACAAACTACTTTGGAGGCCGATTACTCGAAAATGGTCAACTTTATAAAAAAGTAACGAATGAAACCTTGCCTTTATTTTAAAAGACCTATTCTACGATACCCCACACGATGGGGTAGAGTAAAAAAATATTTTTCATCCCCACTTCACATGTATGGAGAGCCACCCCTAAAATATAAAATTATTATTTTTTTATGTTCCCGAAACCGTGATCTATACACAATCTATAACTGTACCAAATTTCATCAATTTATATTCATAATTACAGGAGCTAGAGGCGCGGACAGACAGACAGACAGACTGACGGACAGAGCGAAACTATAAGGGTTCCTTAAGTATTACGGAACCCTAAAAATACTATTATGTTATTAATGTAAACTTCAAAATTACTGTGATTTGGGTGGACAGTGTTGTGTAATCACTTTTTGGTCATTCAAATTAAATATGGTATGTAAAATCTATTCAAAAGTGTGTTTTATTTTGGTTATATCTGGGTTTGCTTACTTCTTTTTTAATTGTAGTTTTAATGTAAAACAAGAAGATAAAGCTACTTTAATGGTTTTATTAAATAATAATAAATTTAATTAATTTAAATTTTAGTAATAAATTAAATATTGTTTTCAGATCAAAATGAGTATTATTTTAAAGACCGGGTTTGTGAGTATCACTCGATATAAAATTTCAACCACAAACCGTTTGTAAAGGAAAATTGTTGGTATCTGTTGGACATGTCCGAGATGTAGCGGAATTAAGAACAAAACAAGGACAGAGTTCTATACTTCACGCCTGCATTATCACACAAACATCTGTTACATTAAAACTTTGATACCTTAAAAAACGCTTTTAGAATTTTAGAAAATTAGAGATTGCTTCGGCATTGACAGATGACAGAGCCTACATTATTTCTACTTTTTGCCACCATGAGCGCTGCGATCGATTATGATACCCCCACCTAGTACTTCGCACCCAGCGAATAAGCGATAGTGGAGGATGTAAGGCTACGTCAAGGCGAGTCGCGACAGAAAAAACTGCACGGTAAATAGGATGCTTTAAAATTATAAAATCTTTATTCCTCATGAAGTAACAATAATTGTTCTGGTATAAATTTTGCTTGATAATATTAACGTAGATAGGAGTAATTCACAGTGAACTTAAAGTGAAACTTTTTTTCTATATTAAATCAAAATATATACCTAATTATTTCAAAATTCTAAGGTTGCTACGAACTATACGACTATATAGGACATTCTTATTTTATTATTTCATTTGCTTAGAACAGTAGTTCAATCCAGGTGTTCTTTAAGCAAAGTCGCGTCTCGATTTGAACTGAACCTGAATAGTCCCATATTTTTAAGATTTATTTGCCCGATAGTTAAAATAAAACATATTCTTGTCACTTGTATTTTATTTTATTCTTCAAATACAAAAATGCTTTGGAGTTTAAATCCAAATATATTTTGAGCTGATATTAATATCATAAAAAGCGCAATGGGATACAAGTTCCCCGTTGACGAGAAGAGCGTAGACAAACTACAGTTTGTACGCCTGGCGCATCATGAGGTTGAAATAGCAGTCGTTGTCGATGGACACGCTGATGGCGCTGTAGTAGTTCATGAACTCCTCCAACGTCACCTAGAGAATAATATTATTAAGAATTAGATCTTATCGTGCCGATATCCCATAACAGACCGGAAACGTTCTTATGCACATACATACATACATACATATAATCACGCCTCTTTCCCGTAGGGGTAGGCAGAGACCGCCTCTTTCTCGTAGGGGTAGGTAGAGACCACTTCTTTCCACTTGCTACGATTCTTATATAGGTACTTGTTTCGCTTCGTCCACTTTCATTCTTACCATCCATTCCTCCTCTTACATTCAACGTAGCGAAGCGGCTCTCCATGGGCCACTTTTCGCCTCCGCGAGAACGAGACGTGATGGGTGGCGAACTACATCGCCGCCATTTTGGATAATTAATTTATTTTTATGATTATCCATTGCGTTCCCACGGATTGGCTGAGAGGGTAGGAATAGGGAAAGGGAAGGATAGGTGGTGTGGAAAGGAAGATTGGTAAGTTAGAGTGGGAAATAGGAATTGTAGGATATTACCGCCCAGGAGGGCAAGGGATAGGACAGTAATTAATAGCTAGGGAAGCCGGGGTCGCGTACCCGTATACTATACCACAACTACCGGACAGGTATTAGTTGGGATGAGTATCCCATGACATTTCGTCACGTTCTTATGTCTTTGGCATAAGTGCGTTAATATTTAGGGTTCCGTAGTTCACGTCTCGGAACCCTTATCGATGTGTCCGTCCGTCCATCTTACCATCGAAACGGTTAGTGCTAGAAAGGTGACTTAACTTTCATGGATTAAATGGATATGTGTATTTATCACGTCAACAAAGTGATAAAATATAATCACAAAAATTTTTGGGTGCCTCCCTATTTTTTTTCTCACGTCTACCCCATAGCTTGGTGGGTTAGGTATCATTAGATAAGTCTTTTAAAAACAACGAGAGTGCTACGAGATATTCCAACTTTAAAGCGCATTTTTTACACTAGGTACTTACATAAATAGGTATAAACAAATTTTTGAGAATCCTACCTTACTTTGCTCGAATTATACCAACCTTGCCGTCCACCGTTCCTTCAGTTTCAAAGTGAACAAGGAACTTATTGAATATCTGTTCTGCTGTCTCCTCTCCGCTCATATATCTAGAAAAAGAGAAAAAAATAGAAGATACAAATTAATTGTCCTCGTTTTATTGGATCACATATGTAGGTATTTAAACTTCGAGGAAGTTATATTGAACTTATTCCAACTTTTTTTATAAAACTGTGTGACTTCTGTGTAAATTTAAATATATGTACCCCCTGGGCTAGTGGTAACGTGTAATTTTTGAGAAGCTTCCCAGAAAATAGGCTAGAAAATATGTATTTGCATTCAAATTTATTCGTCACTAGCTTTTGCGCGGGACCATTTCCGCGTGGACTCCCATTACTCCCCTGTGGCCGTGGGGGATAAATTACGAAATCTATGTCATAATATCTGCTTCATAATTACAGTACAATTCACCACCTTAGGGAACGAATTTCTAAAAGGGATAAAATAGTAGAGCCGACCGAAACTGGTTTTCCGGCCGAAACTGAAACCGAATATTCGGCCGTGGCTTCAGTTTCGGCCGAAACCGAAACTCACGTGGTCAAGAAGAAAATTCCTTAAAATACAGAAATTTGGTGCATTTTATCCATTATTCTGCATTAATTAGGACATGAAATGGAAACACGGTATATTAATTTTGGCCGTAACCGAAACTGCCGCCGAAACTTGATTTTTGGCCGAAACTCGGCCGAAACCGAAACCGAACTTTCGGTCGGACACTATAAAATACAATTAATGTTAAATCATTTGTATTTATTACCCTGATTATTTAATTTCATAAAAAGTACATTTAAAATTTTTACTATTCTAACTCTTATTTTACACCCTCGGGGCGTAATTTCTAATAAATCCTAAAATAATTACATGTCTTTAAGAGCTCGAATCTCAATTTTCATTGAAATCGGTGAAGATCTAATGATTTTCCATTAAAAACTTCAACCCCCAAATCACCCCTTGGGTCAAATTTCCCTTTCTTAGTATGCGTCTACATTATAAATTAAAACTACTGTCCACATTTCGCATTTCTGCCATTAGCGGTTACGGCTGTGCATGCGTCTATAGGTTAGTCAGTCAGTGGGGACATCTCCTTTCATATTCATAGACTGTTCTATGTAGTAAGTAACTTAATAGTACCTAAGTACACTGTACATACTGCCTATTTCCTTATAATATTATTTGTTACGACTTATTCCTTACCTCGGGTGTGCTTCAAGAGAGTAAGCTCCTCTGATATCTTCTACTGAAATAATCCCTTCGCCAGTCTTGTCCAGTTTCCTAAAAGCCTGTTCTACAATGGCACGACGAGCATCGGCCATTGGGGGCTGAAAAGTTACTGAGGTTAGTTAAATTCAAGTCCAAAACACGAAAAAAAAAACAAAACTCTTGTGTGGTTCAAAAATTCTTGTGTTATTCGATCAGCATCACACAATAGATAGAAATAGTGAAACCTTAAAAATATGCCATCTATCGCACATTAAAGGTCATGGGAATGAAATGTTTACCAATGGGTTCACTTTAAAGTTTAAATCATATTTGATGACGCTAATGGGGCAACCCTTAATTACACCGGCCGCCGGCCGCCGTATTACGTAAAAATAGCGATTAGCAAAAATCTTGCAGTCATCACGCGGTAGATGCGCAATCGATTGCTGAACGTCAAATAAAATCGTATTACCTATGCGATCGATTGCTAATCGCTCGCTGTTGTGTTTAAATGCACTTTGGTTCATTTTCGCTTATTATTGCTAACTGACTTGATTGCTTTCGCTTTGCTGTAAAAGTCTTACATGATACGAAACATTTGACAGCAGTGAAGATATCGAACGATTGATTGCAATGTAAAGTTCCTCGATTGTTCGGTAGAGGCAGTACTGTCGCTAGGTTGCTTCTGCTAGGTTTTTGCAGATACGTAATAAGCCCGCTGGTATAGAAAATATTAGCAAGAATAACATCCAAATTCATAGTAGGTAGGTGGAGATGTAAGTGTAGATGTATTTGTCGGTGTAGGAACTGTATGAGTATATAGATAGGTTGTTGTTGTAGGTGGGTAGGTGTAGGCGTGGATTAGAGTTAAAACGGAGCCTTGTTCACGCCTTCACAATTACGGAACTTCCTCGAGAGAACGTACCTCTGTACATTGAAACCGTAGATGTAATAACCGTAGGTACGCGTATACCTATAATTTCAACATCAAAAACTCCACCTACTACTTAGACCGACCAACATAATAATCATATTATGTAATACATTACAACCACGTTTTAATGTATTTCGGAAATCGTCATTTTTTTATACATCGTCTCACATCAGCTGTCGTTCATTCCCATAGAGCAGAGGTTCCCAAACTTATTCCGTGTAACGCCCACTTCGAAAATCAGTATCGCAATAGGTAGAGTACAAGGCTCCCATCGTGAAGTGTAGAAGATACGGGGGTTGAAACATGTGATTTCAAAAAATGTGTGATTATCATTAATCTAAAATGGTTTGGGTTGTTTTAGAAAATTTTACAATGATCTAGAAAGCTCTGAAATAGGTACCACGGTTCTGAACGATCAAGAATGTTCTATAAATTTCTAGATTGATCTATATTGTATGCCAAGTAAGTAGTGATTAATTATTAACATTAAACCAAATAACTATACAGTTAAAAATTACCCAGTGAAGCGGGTATTCACAGCTAGTATGATTTAAAGTGAAGACACTGGCAACCATTTCATTGCTGTCGACTTTAAATTTCGGACCATCACCTTTAATAGATACCTAACTACATTAGTCCGTTCAGATCCAGAACACATAATGTTACCAAATTAAATATCATATGCCGTACAATAAAGAAATAGACATAAAACTATAAGTAATACTAACACGGAGTTTGACGAGGAACTCGTCGAGACTAATCGAACCCCTTGCGTCGGTGTCGAACTGATTGAAGATAGCCTCCACATCCTGAAACATAATAAAGACATACCTAATATTAGAATTTAATCGAATATACTTATATAATTATTATTACGGTACGTCTTGTTCTGCAGTTAAATTAATATAAGTAACTAGTAAGCAAACCATATATAGGCGATTAGATATGAGTATGTATATTATGAAAAATCAACAATCCGCAGTACCTAAATAATTAAGCAAATATAAAATATTACAAATAATATAAAACCTAGTATTTCATTAGTTACTTTAAAATAACCTTACTTCTCTGCTCAGCTCGATACCAGCTTCTTTAATGCCGTTTACAAACTCCTTTTTCTTGAGCTGTTTGCTGCCATCGTGGTCCATTCGGCGGAAGCTCCTGAAATTGATGTTACGTTAAACATTACAAACATATTAAACATATAAGTTACTCTTGTGGAATAGACGCCAGTCGTCACTTTTCAAGACGACCGACGAACTGAACATACGATTTGCTATTTTTTACGTATTAAGCTGGGACTATATATACCTATGTATACTCCGGACAAAGAACGCCGGTAAAAATACAGAGCATTCAACAAACAAGTGTCGAGTCAAATATCAATGTCATATAATTATGACAGCTCGACACTTCGATTTTCAACTCTAATAAAGTAGCGCAGAGTTCTATTTTCAGTGCTTTGAATTTTCTACAGCCTTCCGGATTCCGGATCATATAGTCTAGTCAGCCTAAGGTACCTACGAAGATACTCGCCGTTACGCTCAAACTCGCCGTTACGTCAAAATGTCGAAATTTTGTGTGACGTAATATGTGTATTATAAGAGGCGAGTTACTCAAAGCTCAAAGGTACTGTGGTCAACAAATTCAGAAAACCGAGCTATCGATACACTAATATAAATGCAGATAAAGGGTTTATTCCTTATTCAACCCCTAGATCATTTACCCTCGTCCTACGTACCTAACGTGGAAGAGGTCAGAGTTCAAAATCTATGGGTTGAACATGGGTCACGGAATAAACCGATGGAGTACCTTGCCAAGTCCAGAATCCCAGTAGCGCCGCGCGACAGACATAGCAGGCGTAGTTTCTCAAGCGGGTCGGTCGCCGAAGCCAAAGCCCTAGTGCTGTGATCCATCAGCTCATCATCCTGACGGGAAGTCGCAGATTGTGAGCGGTGGAGGGCTACTGCAAAAATTAAAAAATGAACTGTTTTACCAATACCTGGAATAATAGTCATGCAAGTTCGAAAAATTACGAGGTTCTTTCAAACATGCAAGCAGCAACAAAAATAGCTCAGTCTTTGGACCAGAAAGACGGGTTTAAAAGTTTGAGGTACTGGAAAGTTTTTCGGGAGTTTTGAAAATTGGTTAGGATAAAAACATGCGTACCTTAGAGAATCAAAACATTAGTTACATGCTGTAAGGTACGTACCTAAGTATTACAATTAAACTAGACTTAGAGTGAATATCCTACAATTCATATCCGCAAAACGGACATCAGACAATTCAATTTTGATTTTTGTGGTTTTTAAACATTAATCTCATAGGGGTAGGCAGAGACCACTTCTTTCTACTTGCTACGATCCTTACATACTTGTTTTGCTTCGTCCACTTTCATTATTCCCTTCATACATGCTCTTCGGTTTATACACTTTTTTCGTCAATCGTTCTTCATTCATTCTCTCGACATGGACAAACCATCTCAGTATACCTTTCTCAATTTTTGTCACTACATCTTCTTTCAGACCACTCAGTTTAACTGTTATCATACTTCTTAACGCTCTCATCTCAACTGCATTTACATGTTTTTTCTGCCATACCCAACTTTCACTTCCGTACATGAGTGTCGGAACCAACACCCCCTCATGCACAGCCAAACGAGCCTTGTTAGGCACCTAGTCAGACTGTTCATAAAGGAGTGCAAAAATGAGTGCAAGAGACGTGATTATATGTATGTATGTATGTTAAACATTAATTTATCTCTTAGAGTTTGGGAGTTCGGAAAACGAATTTTTGAGATAAATTGTAATTAACATTCTACTGTTATGAACTTTATAAAAATCCTCAAGAACAGTCTGAAACATCTAATTTTATGTGGGATGAACTGACACTAGAACCCCCCATACTGCTATCAGAAGTCACTGCCGCTATATCTGCGCTTAAATCAAAAAAGCTCCTGGTCCGGATCAAATAACTGCCGAGATTTTAGAGGCCTTGGGCCCGACTGCGACACATCTCTTTTATAGGATATGCAATGACATATGGCGAACTTGGTACACGGCTCAATGACTGGACGTGAAAGGAAAAGGTACTCGCGAACAAATCTTAAATATCCGCCAACTTATCGAAAAGTCCTATAAATACACACCTATCATCTTGTGCTTCATAGACTATAGCAAGGCTTTCGATTGCGTTGTATGGTCGGTCCTGTGGAGAATCTTGAAAGAACTTGGTGTGCCCCATCATCTTATTGCCCTGACGCTGTATCATAACAATCGACAAGACCATCTCAGTACCGTTTAGCTTTAGAAAAGGCGTAAGGTAAGGATGCATTCTGTCACCTATCCTCTTTAACATCTATGGAGAATATATTATTAGAAAAGCTTGCGAAGATTGGGATGGCGGAGTGTTAATTGGTGGCAAAATATCGAATCTTCGCTATGCAGATGACACCACCGCCGCAAGTGAACAAGAAATGGCTGTGCTCTTTGACAGAATAAAAAAGATAAGTTTAGACCTAGGCCTTAAAATAAACAACACAAAAACTAAATAGTTAATAGAATCAGGCGTTACTTTGCGGAAATCCATAGCATAAAATTAATTAGTATTATGTTTATAGCAGTTTTTCCGCTAAATAATACCCACAACCTACAAGCAAATGTGTGAGTGCACGCATAAGCATGCGTAACGCACCTCCCTCCTCCCACACTGCTTATGCGTGCACTCAGATGCAAGATCGTGCAAACACCACCACCACACAAGCAACAATGTCGGCAAGATCGTGCAAAGCCCCACACCACCATGCAGGTTGCAAAAACTAAGCTGATGGTGGTAGATCGCACTGGCACACTACATCTTACGGGCCTGGTTGATCTCGAAATAGTCTCCGACTTCACATACCTAGGGTCCAACATTAATAACATTGGATCATGTGAAAAGGAGATCAGGAGGCGTATAGGAATGGGCAAGAGTGCTATGTCAACTCAACTACAAAGAATATGGAAAGACCGTAACATCTCTCGGCAAACAAAAACAAAACTAGTCCAGTCCCTCGTATTTTCCATATTTACCTACGGAGCTGAAACGTGGACTTTAAAAAAAGGACACCGCGACCGAATTGATGACTTTGAGATGTGGTGTTGGCGAAAAATGCTACAAATACCGTGGACCGCCTTTCGTACTAACGTATCCATTCTACGTGAGCTGCGAATAATAACCAGACTATCATCTATATTACGTAGAGTTCTGGAGTTCTTTGGCCACAAAGCAAGAAAGAATGGACAGAACCTAGAACAGCTCATGGTTACAGGCAAAGTCGACGGTCGCTGCCCGAGAGGTCGGAGTCCAATCCGATGGTCAGATCAAGTACGCACTGCGCTTGACACTAGCTTTCACGACGCTCTCCATACTGCAAAGGATCGCTATAGATAGCGCAAAATAGTCGCAAACAAAATTATTCCGCGGGGGAATCACAACCCTCAGCAATGAGGAATACGACGTGAGGAGGAGGTAATTAACATATTATCATGGACATTTTATTTAAGGATGTTACAAGTTTTGGTTCCCATCCGATTAGAAATGAAAAAAATATTCAGAATTATTATTTTTAAACAAAAATTAAACCGACTTCAAAACTAAAAATACACAAAAAAGTATGAAAAAAAAAATTATTCTCTTAATAATCCCCTTTTTAAATCCGGTTTAAATTTTTCAAATTCACCTAATGGAAGCTTGGCGCGTATTCAATTATACATATTCGATCGTTTATTTTAAACGATGTATTAATAATAATTTCACAAATACCTATCACTGAAAAGGGTAAAATAAATAGGTATAAAATGTCTTTGTATAAAATAGTTGCAGTCGGTTTTTTTTTAAATTATTTATTTTATTTTAGATTTTTTAGTTTAACCAACACACGTTTGGTAGATTTAAAGCAAAAATACGATGATACGAATATTTCTTCTGTCTAAAAACCTAGGTAGGTATATGTGAGAATGGTTGTTACGCAACTTTAAATCGATATAGGTAGATCCTAAACGGTCAGTCGAATCGAAAAATGTTGAGAGAAAACTAAAAATGATTTTTAAATACCTATTCAACGACAAAGAGAATATAATCCAAATATAATCACTACGTTTTATTCAACGATATCCCACTTGACATAGTTTGTTGACTTTTATTTTTTTTCATTTTCACAATATGGCGTCTAGTAGTCGCCATATTGAATTTTAGTAGTCTTTAAGCTGCGCGTCCACTGCATCGGAATCGGAGCGGACGGAGCGGACGGAGCGTCGGCATTTACAAAATGCCGATGGGGTGCGTCCACTGCATCCGGATTCAGCATCGGCAATTTAGTTATTTTTAATCCGTCAGCCTGAACGTGCACTTGCATTATGGAGGATAGTGACGAGATATATTGTTGTAATCTCAGACCGAATAGGTTGTAATTAGCTTATTTTATCAGAAGAGGAAAAGAGAAACAAGAGGAAACGAAAGATATGGGTTCATAAATCATAATATAAATTCAAAAAGAATAATTTTTGGAGAATTTCATACATTATATTCTGATTTATTAGAAGATGAAAATAGATTTTTTGGGTACATTCATATGACTCGAAAAAAGTTTTTTGAACTTCACTATATTCTACAATTTTTATTTATTATTTGCCCAATTTCATCCCATATATCGTCTCTCCTCAGTTGGTTAAGATAATGTTGATGTTTTAGATTGTAAAGTTCATCAATATTTTTCCACTAAAGTAATTAAAATATCGTCATTCGTCGTGAATAAGTATTTATGTATAGCCGTCGCGTCGTCGCAAACACGTCAGAACTTGAAACGTTCGGAATCCGAATGACGGGTTCACTGCCGATGACGTCATCGGCAAAAATACCGGTCGCGGGCGCAGAAATGCCGATCCAGTGGACGCAGTACCATAGAAATCCATACAAAGCAACAAATCCGTCCGCTCCGTCCGCTCCGATTCCGATGCAGTGGACGCGCAGCTTTAGTGACACTCACCGGACTAAGAGGAATCGATTCACATTTGATTCATAAAATCGGCCCAGGCGTTTGGTCTGTATAGTGCTTCAAAGGAACATACAAACATACATACATAGGCTGATAAAAAACACATAACCACTCCTTTGCGTTGCGCAGTCGGGTAAAAATACACGTATGAAATAAAACTTACTCTCTAAATATTTCCCCTTTTAAATTCGGCTAAAATGTCAACTATTTTTACTATACAACGAGTTTTACCGTGGCACCAGTGCTTCAGAAACGGCTCGAAGGATAAATAATGTGTATGGTGGCGGTTTCGCAAAAGAAAACACTGCGTTTTTGGTTCTAAAGTTTTCGTTCTGGAAATTTCGACCTGCAGAACAAGCCCCGTGGACGGCCGGAGAATAGAGATCCATCGCAAACCACGTTATTGTGCCGGTTGAGTAGATCGGTAGCAAAGAATATAATATATTACTAGCGGTACTACTGGCTCGGGCGGTAGTTCGGTAGAGCGCGACCCATCGATTGTTCGCTGTCGCGTGACGCGTCGCTGTTGCTAATAAGCAAATACAAAAATAGGGGATCGTACTACATCAAAAATATTTAGTTTCATTAATATACTCACAAATATCGAGGCAATACTACTTGGTAAATGTAAAAAAATATATTTTATGTGTAGTTTATTAATTAAATACATCTAAAAATACAAGAAATGTTAAATTAATAAACAAAACCTACATCATTAGTTTACTTAAATTTAAAGTTACGCCATCTTGGTTTTCACCATACTTCAAATATCAGCCATCTTGTTTTCACCATACTTCGAATGTCAAAATGGCCCCAAAAATCTCAAAAGTGGAGCCATTTAACTGGTGACACTTTTTGCCTCAACATGCCTCGTCTATGTCGCTGTCCTAAACTTTGGCACGCGAGCTTCATGCTTAGTATTGGGCGTAATGCGTTGCAAGTTGCAGACGATGCGCAGTTATATTCCGTGGGCAGATCGATAGCCGGGCATGACCTTGATACAGTCTAGGCTCTAGTGCTAAATAATTATTACGACAATACTAACTACTCATACTAACAACTGTTTATATCCTTCCATTCTGACAGTAATAGGTATACAAGGGTCTAGGACTACTATATAAACACAGAATACAGAAATCAGGTTCTCCGTTCTGACTTCTGTAGTGTGGATATAAAATGTAATAATGCCCGCGACTTCGTGCGCACAAAAGTAAATTTTGCAGAAATCGTACATTTTTCTGTGATAAAAAGTTGCGTATGTCCTTCCCCGTGGTCTACTCTACATCCGTACCAAATTTCATCAAAATCGGTCCAGTAGTTTCGGAGCCTATTTTTCACAATAATACTAGCTAGTATTTTTCATTCATTATTGTTTTAAGCTTATAAAAATAAATAAATACTTTATTCCCATTTTATTTCTTACTGTACCATTACATTTTAATTAAGAAAAAGAAAAGAGAGAAAAAAAATAACAAAAAGCAATAAATAAAACTAAATTAAACTCTAATAAATATAAATTATTATGGCACTGCAATGAGTAAAAATAAGGAAAAGGGGATCACTCAGGTTATGACAGCAACAGTCGCCGCTATCCCTGGTCTTCCGTGATCCCCTGCACTCTGCAAATCATTTTGCACTTTTTAGTTGGAGGTGCTTTTTAAACGTAGTTTTTTTTTTAATATATTGATTATTTTTATTAACAACGTCCTAATAATGGCATCTCTGACAGACACACGAATTTGGTACGGAGTGTACAGCGGACCATATCTGCGGACCGAATCCGGTGTCGCTACACACGCACGGATTTGGTACGGTGTAGTGGACCGAAAAGCTCGACACTCGTGTGTTCGATTTTATGCTCTATTGCATATAGCATAGAGTTCTATTTACATTGCTGTTTTTCAACGACGACGATGATTCCCGCAATTCATTGATAACGGGCAGTGATACAAACTCTCAAAAATATTTCTCCCTAAATTTTATCCCTGATTACTTATACCATTGACAGGTCTAAGCTAGAAAGAAAGGTTATGTGTTTAACATAAAGACTTACCTACGCGTGAATAACTCCCAATACATTTTCATATCCCTGGCTATATACACACATTAAAATAATTTTTATTATTACATACAAATTGATTCATAAGAAGTAAACTCAGTGTTGCCAACCGTACGATAATTATCGTATTTGTACGATAATTTGAGGTGTGGTACGATAAAAAATAATTAGGTAGTATCGTACGATAATTTCACTACTACGTACGATATTTTTTGAATTCATACGATAATTTTGAAAGACATTTTCCTTTGATGTATCCGAAATCAATAATGGTTTGCTAAAGAAGTTCCTACTCGTCTTCGGAAGATGGAACCTCGGCAGTCGGCACAGGCGAAAAAGTTACGCGAAATCTTAATTACTAACGTAACGTTCAAGTTCGCGGTGCTGGATAGGCGGCTGGTCCATGTGGATGACCCCTATACAGACGCGTATTTAGGTTAGAAATTTTGCGCTGTCTCAGGCTAATTAACATAATATTTTGCCGCCCCGTCAAGCAAAGGCGGACTTTTTTATTATCTTTTTTACAGGTTAACATCTAATTATACTTCAAATCCTATATGAAAGATGATTTTTTAAAGTTATTTTAGAAAAAAAAAAATCAACTGCCTAAAACAGAATGTTGATACTAAGTATATAATATTAGGTATACTCTTTAGGTTAAACGCGTTCAAATTGAGAAAGCGAGCAAATGCTTTTTATTATTTTGTCTGTTGAAATCTTTTTAAAATTTAAATCCTGAAAAACTGTTGTTCTTTAGGAAAAAAACAATAAAACCAATAGCCTAAAACAGAAAATGCGAACCTATGGCACGCGTGCCATCGAATCCTCAAACCAATTTTTTTAAAGCATGCGACACAATATATTGGGCACGTCACTGATCACAAAATTTTGTAATTATGTACGACGAAAAAAGCGTAAAATAGGCATTATAATTATGACAAACCTAACTTAATAAGTTTTTTGTCATCTATTTTACAACATCAGAAATTACGCAAATTTTATTTTAATTAGAATTACAAAATCATCCTATTTTCAGTCTTTTAGGGTTTAAAGTTTGAACAGATTTTAAAACCTATTTAATAAGAAAAAATTTTGCTCGCTCGCTTTGCTCGCTCGCGTTTAACATGAAGAACACATATTATTTAGTACCGATATTCTGTTTTAACCGGTTGATTTTATGCTATTTTGCTGAAATTCCCCGTTATTTAGTGTTTTAGTTTAACGTTTGAACAGATTTTAACCTGTAAAATGGCAAAAAATCTTACTCGTGAAAAAAAATTAGGGCCCATTAATGTGCCCAGAGCGTTTAATAGGTTAAAGACCAGTACGTATTTAACAGTAAGTCATTTTATTTTCTTGACCCCCCCCCCCCCCCCCGCAGCTAAAACCTGGCTACGCCCGTGTTCTACAAAAATTAAGATAAACATGAATGTACGATAATTGTACGATAATTTTGATCCCAAAATCCGATAATTTTGATTGAAAGAGTTGGCAACACTGAGTAAACTCCTCCCGTCTAGTAAACCCCCGTAGATATTTTCCCTAATTTTGGGGGGTAAATCCCTAAGTTGGCAACACTGACACCGTTGTACGGCCTAATCGCCGGCCTGCTCTACACACGCACGGATTTGGTACGGAGCGGACCAAATCCGATGCGGACAGTGGCGAACTCTTCGCCTTCTTCTTATGTTCGCCGGACGGCCCTACGCGCTACGCACGCTCGGATTTGGTACGGAGCGTAGGTACCAGATCCGCTGTATGCTCCGTACCAAATTCGTGTGTCTGTAGACACCTTAACTATTACTTTTGCTCGAGAATGAAAAGACGTGACAACCGACTTTAGGAATTTAACCTAAAAATAAAAATAAAAACATTTACATAATATTTTAATTCTTTTAGAAAACAAAATATATTTATAATATTTTGATCATCTATAAAATAAAATAAATTAGGTACTTACATACCTACATATTTGAATTTTTATTTTATTTTAAACATACTTTACAAAAAAATACTTTATCTTGTAGCAAAGGGCGATATAAAATATATACCTATATGGTGCAAGGCGAAAAGACAGAAAATTTCGACGAATATTCAATGAGAATTCCAATGTAAATTATGAGTGTGCTAGCTTTTGCCCGCGGTTCCTCCTGCGTAAACACTGCACTGCGTATTCCACGAGGCCATGAGAACACTGTAGGTACTTACCTACTTTTTTAGGATAAAAATTAAAATGTAGCCAATGTTTTAATCCAGAGCCTAAATTACTACCATCGGTACCTACCATGTTTCATCAAAATCCGTTCAGTAGTTTTTGCGTGAAAGAGTAAATAACACACAGAATAAAATATAATAGTACCTACGATATTAGTAGGATTTTAATTACGTTTTGTATTCCCATGAATGGAAAATTTTACGAACGTAGAAGTCGTAGAACACAAAAAATATTTTATAAATAAATTAATAACTCACTGTTTGACGTCATTCTGCATTTTTCCTGATACATTTTCGTTACGCAAAACAAAATAATGTACCTATGGATTTTAATACTTCACTGGTTGAAATTATGAAAACGCACGGCGCACCCTCAACGTTTGAAATTTAAATAACAACTGAAGAGTGAAGAGTGAAGCACAGAGTGAAGACCATAGATAATACAGTATATATATAGAGAGTGAAGACTGAACTCTGAAGAAAGTATCACAGAGAGTAGGGCTGTAGCAAACCGCATGTATTCGGTACTGACTACTGAATAACGGGTGCGCCATCTAGTACCGAGTAACGAAAAGTTACACACTAATAATAACTTAAGAGCATTAAACTAAACGGAGTAGCCATTGTCAGGCGTTTCACGCTGCCAAAGGTACGAGACCGCTGGTCATAACAGTTAGTGCTCCCGCACACTTCCAATTTCGAGTCTGCAGACTGTCTAACAACTAAATTGGGTACGCTTCCAATTTAGTCTGACAACTAAATTGTGTCGGTGACCAGCCGCAGACTGTATCGATTTAGTCGGCGACGGTGTTGCCAACGAAGTGACGTGTGCTTGGAAATGAGGAAAAAGATGACCTCTGTGGCTCAGTGGTTAGCGCGTAGGCGCTCTTCAGCTTGACACATATATAGTGATTTTGACTTTTACCACAGCTTTTACTGAAGTAACACAAGCATATTGTCAAGTGTTAGGGTTCGAAGGATTTGGAGAGAAAGACCTGCTGAAGTGCTGACTCTTTTGAAGACTTTATTCACTAGCACTAGGTCCAACACATAGCACTAGGTCCAAACACTAAGCACTAACGATAAATATGGCAATGATGTACCAATAGATACGAGGGATGTATAAATCTATAGAGATGTTGGAAAATTCCGGATTTCAAAAATTTTTTTCTTCCATCATGAAGAAAATATGATGTTGCGAGGTTCCTAAGGGGGAGAAAATTTTCATTATTTTTTCAATAGGATGCACCGTTTCCGAGATATAATCAATTATATAAAAAAAATGTAAATGCTGTACATTGAGATACGAGAAATATATAAATCTATAGAAATGTTGGAAAATTCCGGATTTTCAATTTTTTTTTCTTCCATCATGAAAAAAATATGGTGTTGCGGGGATCCTAAGGGGCAGGAAATTTTCATAATTTTTTCAGTAGGATGCACCGTTTCTGAGACAGAAGCCATTATAGGAAAAAATATGGCAATGCTCTACTTTGAGACATGAATGGTGTATAAATAAATCTATAGAAAATTTGGAAAATTCCGGAATTTTAATTTTTTTTTCTTCCATCATGAAGAAAATATGATGTTGCGGGGTTCCTAAGGGGGAGGAAATTTTCATTATTTTTTCAATAGGATGCACCGTTTCCGAGATAGAAGCCATTATAGGAAAAATATGGCAATGCTCTACTTTGCGACATGAATGGTGTGTAAAGCTATAGAAAATTTGGAAAATTCCGGATTTTCAAAAAATTTTTTCTTCCATCATGAAGAAAATATGATGTTGCGGGGTTTCTAAGGGGGGCGAAATTTTCATTATTTTTTCAGTAGGATGCACCGTTTCCGAGATATAATCAACTTTATAAAACTATTGAGTATATATAGAGTGAGTGAGTTTACCGGAGGCCCAATCCCCTACCCTATTCCCTTCCCTACCCTCCCCTATTACCCTATTCCCTCTTAAAAGGCCGGCAACGCACTTGCAGCTCTTCTGATGCTGCGAGTGTCCATGGGCGACGGAAGTTGCTTTCCATCAGGTGACCCGTTTGCTCGTTTGCCCCCATATTTCATAAAAAAAAAAAAAAAAAAACTATTTGATGCCCGCAACTTCGTTTGCATAGAACTATCGAAAACGGAACCCTATTTTTTTTAAACGGAACCCTAAAATAAAAGTAGCCTTTGTTAGACCTTATAACATCAGCTATCTGCCAGTGAAAGTCCCATGAAAATCGGTTCAGTCGTTTCGGAGATTAGCCGGAACAAACATACAGACAGACCGACAGACAGACAGACAGACGGACAGACAATAATTTAAAAAAATTGTATTTTATTGTGAGTACCGACTATACTTTCATATGCATTAAGTGAAAAGCTGTTAATTTTAAATTACAAACAGACAATTTTATTTATCCGTATAGATGTATTAGATATATCGTTTGTGGTAGCGGCGCGGGGAAAACGCGCGCGCGCGTGTGGTCCACTTGCATTTTACCGTGCGACTGGCCGGCAAAGTTGGATAGTCTGCGGCCTCTCATAAGGTACCAGTGCTAATAGGCAGGTGGCCGACAGTTGGACGACTTTTTAGTTGGATGCGATCGGAAGGGAATCTTGGATCTGATACGATCGGTGTCCAATTATTTAGTTGGACGACTTAGTTGGAAATAATGTGCGCGCTCCCATATAGTTACTGGTATTATAGCATACTGTCCAACTTAGTTGGCAGACTTGAAATTGGAAGTGTGCGGGGGCACTTATATAAAACTAGTTGCCGCGCGCTGTTGATGTAGTCGGCAAATTATAGTGACGCGGGACGGACCGGAGCTAAAAATGCTGTGTTTTTTACTATAAAAGTGATCGAAAACTTCTGATAGACAAAAGGACAGCGTTACTTTTCATCGATAAGCATTATTTTGTCGAAATATTAACAAATAATGCAATAAATAAGCAAAAATCCAAAATGAATCCTCGATCAATAAGTGTTGCTACTCAATCGTACAAGATCCTAACTTAGGGTAATATTTAAAAGTATTAATTTATAAAAAAATATATTTATTATTCGTTCTTGATATTTTTTAACCCAGGGATTCGGAAAAAAAACTCAGTCAAACAGCATGACGACAACAAGTGTATTTTTAGAATGATCTCACAATATTGGCATTGCGCCTTTTATATTGAATGTACATTTTTACCCGCCACGAAACTACCGTCAACAACGAAACTAATTATTTATAAATAATATCCAAAATACAATTCACTGAATAAACATGCTAATAAATAATAATTTTATATATTTCTAGTACATAAATAAATCGTTAAAACTTAATGTAAATTATTATTAACTATTATCACTATCCGTGTAATCCAACAAAAATGTTTTATTATATTTTGTAGTAGATACACAAATCACATACTAATCATTAATAATAATAAATCAATTAAATACTTATATATCTCAATTAAATAAACTAATAAATCATAATAGTAAATATGAGTAGGTCTATTGGGTAGCCTACTAAAGGGTGTTGCCACTATTTAACATATTACTGTTTCAAGATGAAGAAAATTAAGTAATTATAATTAATATACTATTTGCAATTTTGTTTTTCTTCATAATATTATGTCAATAAATACATAAAAAATTTGCAAATTATTAGAAAAATAATTATTCAATAATATTATCAAACTTTTGTTTGAATTCGTTATACTTTATTACAATAAAATATATGCGAATAAGCTTATGAAATTATGCATTTTTTAATTTATAAACCAGCCACACTGCAGAAAAAATGAGCGCGATGACAGCACAAAAATATCGATATCGTCTTCATCAGTAGGTATGTTATTATGATTTATGACTATAAATTTTTCAGGTTCCCTAAGGATACAATAATCCGAGATGTCTGGATTTGAGGTTGTGCAAATCATGTTTTGTGGACTAAACGTACGAGAACAATTTGCTCGCAGTATTTTGTAGCTTCATGTTTTATAGTACAAGTAACAAGAGGAGATATTTTACGTTAAATTTACAAATATTTGAAAGCTCTACTTTTAATTATTGACATAAAAAGATCGGTAGTAAGTTTACCTAAGGCTGGGAGATTCTGAGCATTGAAAATAGAACTCTGCGTTAAAAGAGTTGAAAATCCAACACATGAGTGAGGAGTCTTCTTCTTCTTTTGGCATAGCATAACCCTGTAATGGCAGTTGCCAACGTCAGAGTGATGACGTGAGTGAGGAGTCAAATATCAATGTCTTATATGACAGATCGATCCTCGAAACTTCCATTTCCAACTCTATTGTAGCTGTATTAGCGCAGAGTTCTATTTTTAATTCTTTAATTTTTTTACCGGCATCCGGATTCCGGAGCATATTATAGTCTCAGTCTAATGAGGAACAAATTCTGGAAAATAAGCTAATGGTGTCTACAGACACACGAATTTGGTACGGAGCGTACAGCGGATCTGGTACGCTCCGTACCAGATCCGAGCGTGTGTAGGGAATGGACCTAGTATAACAACAGGACAGACTACTGTGAGCAAAAAACGAGCCGAGCGAGAGGTTGGAAGAGAGGCCGTGTGTCCCTTTCTAGTAGGGTGACAATAATATTTTCTGCTGTGGCAAACTGCAAAGCTGTGTGAGACAAATTGTGAAACACTGAATGACATACAGCTGAGGCTTTAAAAGTCGACTAGATTGAATAGTGTAAAATCAAGAAGGTTTGAAGTGACGGCTGCATTAATATGTAACAGATTTTTATGTAATTCTCTGCCTTACTTAAACACGATTGAGCCATATTTGTCGCATTTCTTCATTGTTGGAAAATCCATAAAAACTGTATTATATTATCATTAAATGCATTACTCGACTTCACACGTTTTTTCTCAGTAACTAGGTACTTACAGCTTACTACGATTCTAGGCGAGTCGCTATCGCTACTGACTAGTTTATAACAAAACGTAGTACAATTATAACTCTTAATAACGTCAGTTGCTATGATGTTAACACTTTTATACTAGAATAACTAGATTAACATTAACAATTAACTTACTAATGATACTAATAAACGAAATATTGCAACCAGCAGAACTTTCACTTCGACAAGAATATATACAACATTTTTTTCACCATTTTGACTGTTAAATCATCAAACAAATAATAAAAACATAGTTACGGAGATACATGAAGTAAGAAATAAAAACTATTTTCAAATTTAATATTATCCGGTGTTCAGCATAAAATATGTGTAATGGCGTATCTATTGTCTTGCGAATGATACCATCTAATAAAAAAAGAAGGAAAAGGATTTAATGTAAACTGCATTTTTATTTAGTATTATATGACTATTTCTAACTTTTTTCATTAGAATATGATATAGTTATAAACATTTGTTAAAATAATAATATAGTACACTCGTTTTATCTAAGATTTTTCAAGTTACTTTTTATAAATACCAACATTTTTCTGGTTGGCAACATGCAAGAACGAGACACACAGCCTCTCTCCTGGCTATCTCGCTCGGCTCGGATTTGCCTCTATGATACGTGCATTGTGAAATACACTCTATTACTAAGGTAATACAGTTCTTTTTAGCAATTACAAAATTCGGAGTCTTCTATCCATAGGTACTATATCCATGGTGTAGGGCAGTCCGGCGAACATATGAAGAAGGCGAAGAGTTCACCGTTGTCCGCATCGGATCTGGTACGCTCCGTACCATATTCGTGCGTGTGTAGAGCAGTCCGGCGGTTTGGCCGTACAACAGTATCAGTATTGCCAACTTAGGGATGTACCCCCCAAAATTAGGGAAAATATCTACGGGGTTTACTAGAGGACAGGATGTTTAGAGTTTACTCCTTATGAATCAATTTGTATGTAATAATAAAAATAATTTAAAGTGTGTATATAGCCAGGGATATGAAAATGTATTGGGAGTGAAATCAGATTAAGACAAGTTAGTTTTATGTTATTCACGCGTAAGTCTTTATGTTAAACACATAACCTTTCTTTCTAGCTTATTATCTCTTAGACCTGTCAATGGTATAAGTAATCAGGGGTAAAATTTGGGGAGAAATATTTTTTAAAGTGTTGGTATCACTGCCCGTTATCAATGAATTGCGGGAATCATCGTCGTCGTTTAAAAACCGCACTGTAAATAGAACTCTGTGCTAATGTATGAGTGTCATGCGTTGAGCGCCGGTGAACGGACGCGTTCCGCATTACGACACACGACAAAAATATTAATGAAAATAATTTAATATTTCGCGAATCGCGCGGTTGTCAACCGCTACACGTCACCATGGCGCTCGTAGTCAACGAGTTGCTGGCGTTTGTCCAACACGCCATCAACGCCATGGACGAAGACAGCATCGTGCGGCTCTGCATGTCCACCTTCAGCAATGAGGAGATTTGTACGGGAAAGCTGATGCTGGACGAGACGCTTGGTAAGCAGGCGCAGATGCCATCGCGACTCAAAGATGGTGGCGAAAGAAGCTTGCAGGATATCATCACCCTGTTAAAGCAGACAGGTCCAGGGGCTATACCAGCTTTCGTGGCTAGGGATCTCCACAAGCTACCGGTGGTGACCTTGGACCACGTCAACGTCTCCAGCCTGCTGAAGAATGTCAACACCATGAAGGCGGAGCTGGACGAGATGCGAGGTCGATTGAATAGATCGGAATCCACTATCCGTGATTTGCATAAAGAATTATTGCAAATAAAAAGTAATAATTCTTTATTTAGGTCACCCGATCATTCGTTTGACTTCGTAAACACGCGGCGACGCGGCGCGCAAGCTGACACGTTTTGCTCATCAGCAAAATCCGACGGGTCAACAACCGCCGCTGACTGCTCACCGCTTGCGGTCGAGCCGAAACCGAGGACACCAGCGACTCCGAAAAATTACGCAAGTATCGTCGCTGGCCCCACTGCACCCCCGCGGAAGAAGACAAGAGGGGTGGAAGAGCGCCGCAAGGCTGAGCCTCTTCGAACCGTCAAGGACGAGAGCAGGAGGTGCGATGAGGAGGGCTTCACACTGGTGGAGAGGAGAAAGAAGAGGAAGCCCGCCGTCCGCAACCACCGCAGCACCGCACCCAGCGAACCCGAGCAGCGTCTGCGGTGCGAAGTACGCGCCACACCGCTGTACGTATCCCGCCTGCACTGGTCGACGACGGTCGAGGACGTTGTGGACTACATCCGAAAGAAGACGTCTTTCACCTTAAGGGTCGAGCGTCTGGAGTCTCGCCACAAGGTTAACTTCAGTTCCTTTGTGGTGAGAGTACCGACGCATTTTCTACCGACCTTCGAGGTGGAGGAGTTCTGGCCGACGGACGTAGTCTACCGGAGGTTTCGGGGAAGGCTCCCCAACGAAGCGCGCATCACGTCGCCGAAAAAAGACAATACGTGATAAACTACAGTGTGTGTGTAAGAGTGAATGTGAATAATATAGAAAATAAGATTTATGTATAATATTGTATAGTATAGAATTGTGTGTGTATAGTATAAAAATATATATCCGTTGTCTGATACCCGTAACACAAGTTCAACTTAGCACGGGATCGGGTTTACGTGATATATATTATATAATAATGTATATTTGTTCTATATATATTTTTATGTGTGTGTTTGAATAAATTGATTGAAATTGATTGAAATGTAATAGAGCATAAAATCGAACACACGAGTGTCGAGCGTTTCGCTTCACTGCACCGTACCAAATTCGTGCGTGTGTAGCGACACCGAATTTGGTCTCCGGATATGGTTCGCTGTACGCTCCGTACCAAATTCGTGTGTCTGTAGATAGCATAACTTTTAACAAACTTCTTTTTTGACGTTATATTTATACAAAGCTTGGTTTAAAAGGAGTATTTTTAATAAATATTGTAATTTTAATTTAATAATTATAATTTAATTTAATAAATAGCTACTACGTAACTAGTGCCCAGGGCGGCAAATTTTGTAGGGCGGCAAAATTAGGAAAGTTAAAGATTTTTTTCTAGAATACCTGTCTGTCTAGATTATTTTTTTATTACACAATATAATAAATTATTTATCTTAATTAATCATTTTCTAGTCTCGTCGCGTCTCGATTTGAACTGACCCTAAATAGTAGTGCCAATGCAGTCAGGCTTTGGGCCAGGGCATAGTACGACTACCACACTTGTTAAAATCACTGATGACATTCGTCTTACAATGGACAATCAAAATTTAATAGAAGTCTTTGATTTAATCATATACTCTAACCCCCTTACTAATAAATGCTGTATAAGCTTTGAATAGTTACACAGTGTTTTGTCTCTTTCAATTGAATTAAACATGTCACTTGTGTGATGTGAACACTGTATAACTATTCAAAGCTTATACAGCGTTTATTAATAAGGGAGTATGATCCTAACTCTATTGGATTTTAGCAACGCTTTCAACACCGTCGACCACGACGTTCTTCTTTTATTTAGGTCCCTAAATTTGTCGGCAGAGGCACTTGAATGGTTTCAAAATTTTCTTTCTGGACGTCCACAGTGCATTAAAGTTAAGAGCACTACAACATCTTGGTGTGATACTTTCGCCGGTCTACCGCAAGGCAGTGTATTGTCACCTCTGCTTTTTTCAATTTTCATAAACCCAGTTGCGCCCCATTATTTCTTCCTTATACCACATGTACACAGATGATTTGCTGATTTACATACGTACTTCACTTTTCTTACTACCCTACGAAATTGCTCGAACCGTCGATGATCTTGCAAAAATAAATGAATGGAGCAAAAACTATGGCCTAAACCTAAGTCCCACAAAAACCCAATGCATTATCATTGGAAGCAGACAGATGATTGCAAGAGTAGACTTTGACCAGTTGCCGAACATCATCATCGATGGATCAATCATTCCTTTCAGCTCCTCCATTAAAAATTTTGGGGTTCATCTTGATCGCACTCTGTCATGGAACATACAAGTCCAGACACTCCGCAAAAGCTGTCTGCCGCCACTGCTTCCCTCAGACGTCCAAGTAATTTCCTTCCTATCCCAACTAAAATCACACTTGCATAAACATTATTAATTCCAATTTTAGACTATGCTGACTTAAGCTACTGTAATCTTAGTGAACAACTTCTATCCTCTATAGAACGTCTGCAGAACTTATCTATCCGGTTTATATTTGGCCTTCGAAAATACGATCATATATCGGACTACCGGACCTAACTACAGTGGCTCCCTATCAAAATGCGTCGGAATACTCACATACTTCATCTATTAAGTATATAACATTATTTTTAATCCTAAAACCCCTCATTATTTTAAATAATATTTTTCCTTTCTTGGTCATAAAAATCCTATTCTTCGTTCCTCGAAGAAACTAATTCTTGCTTTTTCTTCTAAAAAAAAAAACTGCCTACTATGACTCCTCTTTCCAACCTCTTTCACTATTTCTGCAATACGACTATGGAATGCTATACCTGAATCTATTAAAAAATCAGCTTCAATTGATATTTTTAAAAAGCGTGTTAAGGAATATTATCTTCATCTGTCATTTAGTTTTATTGAGATCTTTGATTGAGACAGATAAAGATAATAATATAATATACAGTACCCTACTATCAAATATTATATTTGTGTAATGTTGACGTAGTATAAATAAAATAATTATTATTTATTTTAAATTTATTTTATTGTATGTAACGTGTATGTATTATTTTCACTGTCTAAATATATTTTTTTTATTGAATTTTTTTTGTTAGATTGTCTGGCAGAAAATGCGGTACCTAAGTATTAAGACTTTTGTACAGTCCTTTAATTACTTATTGTTTTGTGTACTTATGTTTTTTTTGTGCAAATAAAAAGTTTTCTATTCTATTCTGTAGTATATACATTCATATTTTCAAGATATAGTTAAAAATAAAACAAATTTTTGTCACTTATATTTTTTTATTCTTCAAATGGACGTAGTTATGCAAAAATGTTCCAATCCACAACATAAGCGAAACTGAGTTTAATTGACTAACATACTTATTTTGATATCTTCCATCTTTTAAACACAATGGTTACAATCCACAAGTGATATTTTTTTATTTTTCTATTTACCATTATATTTCAATCCACACTTTAAACTAACTAAGCTCTTTTTTCTCATACAGAATGTTCCAATGTTTTTGGAACGTTGTAACAAAATAACAATATGCTCATTTTGGCAGCAAAGAATGTTCCAATGTATTTGGAATGTTTTAGCAAAATAATATTATGCTCATTTTACTTGAAAATAATGTTCCAATGTTTTTGGAACGTTTTAACAAAATAATAATATGCTCATTTTGGTAGCAAAGAATGTTCCAATGTTTTTGAAACGTTTGAGCAAAATAATATTATGCTAATTTTACTTGCAAATAATGTTCCAATGTTTTTGAAATGTTTTAGAAAAATAATATTATGACCATTTTCCTGGTAATGAATGTTCTAACGTTTTAAAAATATTTAGGCTTAATAACGTAATGCTCTTTTTCCTTGTAAACAATATTCCAATATTTGTGATTCTATAAAGAAAAATAATAAGATGTGAAATCTGTGACATACTGAGAGCAATAGAGTTTACTTTCTGTATTGCAAACCTTTTTTTTTTTCATTTTTCATGGAATAATAATACTACGTGTTGGTGCGTGGTAAAAATTAATGATACTATGAAAATCTACCTTCTTACACTTTTTTCATGTAATGGATCTCAATTTCTATGCGTGTGGATTGAGGGACCATATCCATATCTTCCATATGGACCATATCTTCCAAATTCGCCGATAGATTTTTCTGAAATTTTGTCTATGAATTCTACAAATTTTCTACTAAATCTCTACGTAGAAAAATAATTTAAAAAGTCAGTAATATATCGCGAAATGAGTATGTCATATTTGTGTGAACTGAGGGACCATACTTCGGTGGCTGTAGATTTTTTATTTATGATGCTATGTATTTCATAAATTTGTAAAAACTTTTACAAAAGTTCTACTAACATTCTGTAGTAAAAAAACCATAATTTTCAACATAATTTTCGAGATCTGGAAAATAGCGGCGTGTGAACTGAGGGACCACACTCTGAGGGCTATATCTACTACTACTGAGGGCTTTTAAAATATCTTTTTACAAATTCCCAGATTTGTTCTACAATTTTTTTTAGACTTCTACTAAAACTTGCTATACTTATTTTGGGGAAATTCAGGTGAGTCCCTCAATCCACACGCATACCTCAATTTGACTTATTCCACTGCCGCCTCTATTTAAATCTCTAACAATCTACCCTAATAATCTACTTACCACAACAATTAATTTTAACGTAAAATCAATTTACTAAATTTACTTATTAAAGAACTAAATTAAGTGGTTGCCTAAAAATCTGATTTATGTATATTGTGGTCTAAAGGAAAACCAATCGCACCAGCAAAATTAACGGATTTACAATCAATGTACAATTATATAGGGTCAGGTTGGGGAAGACCGTCTACAAGGCAAGACCGTCTGCACGCAATAACTTATATTTATGAATAGCTATGCAGCTTAAATTGACAGTCGGTAAGACAGTATCATACTTTGGTTAAAATTTATAATCATAGATGTCGTTGGCAACACTATGATGGGAGAAAATTTGCCGCCAGTTTTATTTGGGTTTTGAAGGTCCATTAAATATGAAAACAAAAATTTCATATGATTTTTAACTTTATTATCCTACAGTTAAAGTGCATATTTGAAGGTAAAATACACTTTTTAGATATAAGTTGGTATAAATACATATAACATACCAAGTGACGTTTTAATTGTCAATAGACGGTCTTGCCTCCAATAGCACGGGAAGACCGTCTGCACGCCGAATTTTAAAAAAGGGTTTGTATTTGAAATATATGCTATTATATTGTAATTTATGTAGCACAAAATTGTTACTGATAATATGTTTCAGCACATGGAATACTTAAGATCGGTCTAGAACATACCAAATTTTTGTTTTATTAAATTGAGTAAATTTTTCAATGAAGTATGCCGGTCTTTCCCAACCTGACCTTACCACCAAACTGCCTACAATTTTATAAAAAATTAAAAAGCTCAGATAATATCATTGATGATTTTGAAGGGTTTGGAACAGATCCAGACTTCAACATACAAGAAGATGATAACGATGAATAGGTTTTACCTTATGATTGCGATTATGTTTGTGATTTTTTTGTATTGTTTAGTTCTTAAATAAAGGTAAATGGCATTATTTGATACCAAATTATTTTTATTTGATATTAAAAACGTTCCTTATGTTATGGAACATTTTTGCATAATTATTTGTATACAAAATAATAATTAAGCAAAAATGTTCCAGTACCTATTTTTCTAATTACCCACACAATGACAATTCGATCCAAAAACCAAATACGTAAATAAATAACACTTATATATTTCTACAATAAAACCTCCAGCTTTCAATTTAAGTACTTAAAACAAAAAAATGTACCACTAAAACACAATATTGCATTTATCTCAGTTTGAAGTCATTGTGGACTGGAACGTTTTTGCATAACTACGTCCAAATACAATAATGCTTTGGAGTTAAATTAAATCACAAATATATTTTGAGTAAATATTAATATCATAAAATGTGCAAATGGATAAAAGTTCCATGCTAACGAGTAGACAAACTACAGTTTGTACGCCTGGCGCATCATGAGGTCGAAATAGCAGTCGTTGTCGATGGACACGCTGATGGCGCTGTAGTAGTTCATGAACTCCTCCAACGTCACCTAGAGAAACATATTAATTATAAGAATTAGAGCGTTTTCACATCTTATCGTATCGGTATCGACTGGGATATACATTGGTAGATATCCAATAACAGACCGGAAACGCTTTTATGCTTTGGCTTAAGTGCGTTTTTAGGGTTCCGTAATACTCAAGGATGAAGGAACCCTTATAGTTTCGCTCTGTCCGTCCGTCTTTCTGTCTGTCCGCGCCTCTAGCTTCTGTAATTATTAATATAAATGGATGAAATTTAGACAGAAAGAAATTTAGTATCAAAAACAGTCAATAAGAATTTTTGATTCTTTTTCTGTAACCAGGCGGCGCTTGGTAGCACGACGGACGGTCCTTGTCGTGTCAAAAATCTGTCAGATATCACGAATTTAAAAATCCTCATCACGAAGTATAAATACTAGGAGTCCGAACGTAATGTTAAAAAAATGGTCTCAATTTAGGGGACAGATTTTTTGCCGGTAGAGCGCGCCATTTTTCAAGAAGTAAGTACCAAGCGCGACTCAGGACTGTGCGCCTTAGTCCGCCACAATAGCATCGGTACGTCCAAAACTCTAGCGCAGTCAGTGACAAAAAAGAAAACTAAGATCTTGGGTTTATTATTGTACACATGAATACCTACTATAGAAAAGCCGTTCGGACTCCTGGTATCTATACTTCGTGACCCTCATTATACCAACCTTGCCGTCCACCGTTCCTTCAGTTTCAAAATTAGCGAGGAACTTATTGAATATTACATCTGCTGTCTCTTCTCCGCTCATATATCTAGAAAAAAAGTAGAAAAAATAGAAGATACTAATTTGTCCTCGTTTTGTTGGATAACGTAGGTATTTCGACTTCGAAGAAGTAAATGACTTATGTCGGACTTTTCTCAACTTTTGAACGGTGCAGGTTTAAATATTTCCATCCACCATAACTTTCAACCTCTATTTCACCCCTTTAAGGGTGACATTTTTCAAAACCCCTTCTTAGTGTACGTCTATATTGTAAGTTAAAAATATCGTCTAGTTTTTACATTTCTACGTACACTAAGAAGGCTTAGTGTACGTCTATATTGTAAGTTAAAAATATCGTCTAGTTTTTACATTTCTACGTACACTAAGAAGGCTTAGGGCCACTTGCGCCAAAAGTAGGTTAAATTTCGATAACTCCGAGTTTGTTAACTCAGGGTTACAGGGTTAAATATTTAACTCTTTTTTGTCTTGCGCCAATGAAAATTAGCCCCGAGTTAACTAACCTTGTGTTAGTTCATTTAGTACTGGCAACATTGCGTGTGCTATTTAAAACGAGTTTAATACGACGTAATTGAGTGGAAGTGACATGTGTATTTGTCTCTTTTGCACTACAGTCTGTCGCATATGAATGTCGCATTATTTTATTTTGACAATGACTTTCCTTTTTGTTTCATATTATTATACGCCAATGTCAATAATTAGAAGCTGACATTGAAAATTTTTCATCAAAACAATAATTTTGTATAACACTCAATTTATGAGTAAAAATGGAGAAGAAATTAAGGGGACCTAATTCTAAAAACAAGTAGGTAAATCATAACGAACAAAGTCCATATTATAGACACAAATATGTAGTAAGTTACATATACGGTGATAGCTCACTTTTTATTTTCATTTGCGTATTTCTAATTTATACTTTATTTTGTCCAACAAGAATATTAGGTACACTATATTATATCTCCAGACCGAATTTTCTTTGGAAACTTTTATCTCGGAGGGAGTTAAAGAGATCAGTGTGTTCATACTTCATCTACCCTTCTGTTAAAAAAATCCGAACCAATAAATTCGATCAGAAAACATAATATTACTTTCATTTATCATTTTTCAACAACAAATTAATAATATAATAACCACAATATAACCTCAAAAATCAAGTTTTGTCAATTATATTTGCTTAGATAAAAAATTAACCCCGAGTTAGACAATTTAACCTGCCAAAAAGGTAGGGTTAAAATTTTAAATTTTTAACTCTAGGTTATCTCATAACTCTCGATGGTGCAAGACGAAATGTCAACTTAACTCCAGACTAGGGTTTAACTCTGGGTTTATTTATTTAACTCGGATTGGCGCAAGTGGCCCTTAGTGTACGTCTATATTGTAAGTTAAAAATATCGTCTAGTTTTTACATTTCTACGTTTGCGGTTACGACTTACGACTATGCGTAGTGCGTACGTCTATATTATGTCAGTGAAACAGTGGCGACATCTCCTTTTATATTCCTTTTATACATATTATCATGTATTATATACAATGTGTCCCGACAACTGTGTCGGAGCCTTTAGTGGTACAGTGTTCACAAAAAGCCAATAATTAAAAAATACACCAAAAACCATTGTTTTTAAATTACCTTTTGTTTGTTTTTTTATTGTAAGAAAATTAAAACATAATGGGTGTGAATTATTGTGCACATATATATCTATCAAATAAGACCTTTTTATGTTCCTAGGACATTTAAATGAGTAGTGTTGGTCTAATTAGTACGAAAGAAAGCCCGTGTCTTGGTTACAAAAAAAAAAACAAAATGGCTGCCATTTTACAAACGTGAGAGAAAAAAAAATCAGGGGCAATTTTTCGATAAAAAATGCCATATTATTTTACCACTAAAGGCTCCGACACAGTTGTCAGGACACATTGTATAATAACATACTTAGATCGTTTTACCAACTAAAATATAAAAAACCTATTGACTATTTCTTTACAATATTATTTGTTATCTTATTCCTTACCTTGGGTGTGCTTCAAGAGAGTAAACTCCTCTGATATCTTCTACTGAAATAATCCCGTCGCCAGTCTTGTCCAGTTTCCTAAAAGCCTGTTCTACAATGGCACGACGAGAATCGGACATTGGGGGCTGAAAAAATTTCTGAGGTTAGATAAATTCAAGTCCAAAACATAAAATAAAAACAAAACTCTTGTGTGGTTCAAAAATTATTGTGTAGTTCAAATCACATTAAGATAAAATAGTGAAACCTTAAAAATATGCCCTGTATCTAACTCTTTCGCACGTTAAATGTAATAGATACTACATAAAGCTGTGCCATAATATGCTCCGGTATCCGGAACACCGGTGAAAATTCAGATCATTGAACGTAGAACTCTGCGCTAAGACAGTAGTCAATAGAGATGAAAATCGAACACTTAGAGTCAAATGTCAATGTCATAATATGATAGATCGACACTAGAAACTAGTAATTACTCTGAGCTAGAAACTTAAATTTCCACCTCTAGTTTTTTTAAACTTTTTCGAGTGTCGAGCTGTCATAACTAATAATAAATGACATTGATATTTGACTCGACACTCATCACTCATGTGTTCGATTTTCAACTATATTGTATTTGCGCGCAGAGTTCTATTTTCATTGCTCGAAATTATCTACTGCCTTGCGGATTCCAGATTATAAAGTCCCAGCCTTACTACTATAGAACGTCCAATTTAATCTTAAAGTAAACAAAGAGAACAAAAACATATAATTCTACTAAATTAAGTGTCACTTAAATACCGTACAATAAAGAAAGAAACAAAACTTTAAGAAATACGAACACGGATTTTGACAAGGAACTCGTCGAGACTTATCGAACCGCTCGCGTCTGTGTCGAACTGATTGAAGAGAGACTCCGCATCCTGAAACATAATAAAGACATACCCAGCATTAAAAGAAAGAAAGAAAGAACGTCACGCCCCACAGTAGGTACTTGTAGATATAATTATATATTTTCTGCAGTAGGTATAATTTTTTAAGTAAACCCGTATTATATTAGAGAAGGACATTAGAGTGATCTATATATAGACGATTACATACGAGTATAAGTATAATCAACAATGCACAGTAAATAATTAAGCAAATATAAATGACAAATAATATAAAAGCTAGTATGTATTTCATTAGTTACTTTAAAAAAAACCTTACTTCCTTGCTCAGCTCGAGGCCAGTTTCTTTGATGCCGTTGACAAACTCCTCTTTGTTAAGCTGTTTGCTGCCATCGTCGTCCATTCGCCGGAAGATCCTGAAATCGATGTTATGTTAAACATTACAAATTATATTATAATGATAATCGATAAGTGAGTGAGTGAGTGAGTTACTCTTATGGACAGTGAAATATATGACACTTTATAATACGACTATCGAACTAAACATGCGATTAGCAATGTTTTTACGCATGTAGTAGGTTCTGCGAAGATATTGGCCGCAACTTACGTAGCAACTATTTATGCTAGGACTATATTATGATCCAGAAGGCTGGAGAAAATTCAGAGCGCGAGCGCTGAAAATAAAACTGCGCCAATTCAATAGAGCTGAAAATCGAATACACAAGTGTCAAGTGTCAATGTCAAATCTGAGTTCTGACAACTCGACACTTCGATGTTCGTCTTTTAGAAGGAGGCAAGGAAAGCCCCAAGCGTACGCTTGGGCTGGGTTTCCGGAGGTTGATGTCCCGGAGGTTCCCGAATGCATAGGCTGCGTTCGGGAACCTCCGGGACATCTTTGAATCGAGTATCGACGATCCCAGTCCCTTAATAAGACCAGAGTCTTTAATCAATGCGTTCTACCGGTAATGATTAATGACATACGAAGCCGTGGACACATTGTTCAGCGTGCGATAGAAAGAGCAATGTTGAGTGTATCTCTGGTGGATAAATTTCGTAACGATTCGTCAGAGAACGTGCTCAACGAATTAGCACGCTGAAGTGGAAGTGGGCCGGCCATGTCTGCAGACGGACAGATGGTCGATGGAGCAGACAAGAGTTAGAGTGGAGACCACAATTACACAAACGTAGTACGTCCAGCAGCCAGTGCCGTAAATAGGGCGGTGCCACCGGTGCCCAGGCACAGGGCGTAGACTCTGGGGGGCGCAAGAATGGCCAGACCAGGCAGGACCAGCCCCGGATCTAGGGCGCAGTTATAGAAGCTCGCACAGGGCGCAGAAAAGGCTATTTACGGCACTGCCAGCAGCCCGATGGACCGGCGATTTGAAGAAGGTGGCTGGCAGCGGATGGAGGAGGGCTGCCCAAGATCGGGTGGTTAGCGCACATCGGGGGAGGCCGGAGGCCTTCGTTCAGCAGTGGACGGCGATAGGTTGATGATGATGATGATAGATTAGCGCAAAGTTATATTTTCAGTGCTCTGAATTATCCCGGACAAGCCGGATTCCGGATTACATCACTGGGCCTCTGTAATCTGTGTCAGCGAATCATGTAAACTACTTAAGTAGAAATGCCAAACTAGCTTATGCGCCTCATTACACTTATATGGCACATGTAGGCAAGGACGAGGGTTCAAAATCTATGGGTTAAACACGGGTCTCAGAATAATCCGATGGTGTACCTTCCCAAGCCCAGGATCCCAGAAGCGCCGCGCGATAGACATAGCAGGCGTAGTTTCTCAAGCGGGTCGGTCGCCGAAGCCAAAGCCCTAGTGCTGTTCTGCATCAACTGCTCATCCTGACGGGAAGTTGCCGATTGTGGGCGGTGGAAGGCTACTGCAAAATTAAAATATGAACTGTTTTACAAATAAGTAAGGTCAGTTTGGTTAGGACAATGCAGGCTGATCACCTGATTATCTGACAAGAAAGATGAACCATGCGTCCGATGGGCATGTAAAAAGTCTGACCTGCGCCTGATCTCTCGTCAGTCGTGTCGGTTATCCGTCCCACTATGTGGATTATGAGAGTAAGGGAAGAGAGAGTGCTCTTGTGTACAGTGTACTGCGCACACACTTGGGCACTATAAAAATTACTCATGCGTAACTGGCCTGGATTCAATTAAACCGGCCACCGTCACCGATATCGGTGTGGGGAGTTATTAATTTATAGCGATATTATAAGTAAACACTAAACAACTAAAATTATCGCGAGAAACCCCCAACAAGCTAGATTTGTGTACCATATATAACGCGTTTCAAATGAGAAAAGGAACGTCAATGACCTTTATCTGTCAACTATCACTTGAAAAGTGTGATTTTCAGAAAAACTAATGTGCATATAAATATTAATAGTCTTGCATCGAATTTAAATAAGAATGTTAAATAGTAATCAATTATCTAAACATAAATTTAACTATCATAACAGTCTAAATTCGAAACAATATGGCGCCGACTCGATCCTATTCTCATTTGAACCGCAATGTTTCGTTTATTATACAAATGTTTCGTTGTATAATCAAATGTTTAGTTTGAACAGTTTACCGTTTCTTGGAAATAAAAACTTACTCGATCATTTTTCACAAGAAGGCTTTAATTTTCACGAAAGGCTGTGTCGATACCCTGGGGTGCCTTTACAACAGTAGGTATAATTATTTTTTCGGGGCTGAATGAAATGCCTAATTTCGTTAGGTGACGTCAGTTATCGCGAACGCCCATGCACGCGATAGAATTGACCCAAATCAGTAAATTAGGGCCCAAAACTCAGTTTCAAGAAGCTTTCTTTTATTTATTTGATGTTGATCTTCTCGCTCACATTGGAGTTATCATTGAGTGAGTTCATCTCTCTACGGATCAGAAGTCCTACCATTCTAGATCCGACTACCAAGGTCCTAGAAGCATACCTTCAGGCTACAGCAACGGACAGTATAGCGTTGCAACATGACCTAAAAATGTCTATAATAATTTAACATTCTTTAATACATAATATCTGCCTGTATATTGGTAGTAGTGTGGTTCAGCCATTATATTAGAGGTTCCCAAACATTTTCTCTCATAGCCCACTTTCAAAATTTTGCTGGTGCCCTTGAAACTTTTGGCCTCCACCCTTCTACAATATATACCGTGGCTACCTGACCTAACCCTTTAACGTAGGTTAACAAAATGTTCTGGCAGCGAGCGAGAAAGCAAAAAGTTCTGCGAGCGTTTGAATGAAATGAGAGAAAAATTTGCCTATTGGCTATTTCATTGGTTTAAGTTTATTAAAAGCCTATCATATTTATTAAAAAGTAAGAATGTGCACTTCGAAAAAGCAAACGCGCAAAAATTTTTCTCTGGACCCCGCTTACTGCTTACAAATTGTAAACCCCCATTTTTGTCACACCAATGTAGGCTCCCGATGAGTCTCCTGTGGACCCCAAAGGTGCACTTGGACTACTTTGGGAATCAATGCATTAGTGATTAGATATTATCTAATATATATAGATTAACTTATTAGGTAGGGAAGTATCCATACGGCTGACATGCCAAGTAATTTTTCAATGTCTACTATACCACGTATTTTGCGTGATGTAACAAAAAATTAAGAATGGGTGTTATTGGCAAGTGAGACTGCTGACTGACAGATTAAGTCAGAACCTCAATTCTCGTATTTAAAGTAGACTTTCATTGTACTTTGATTTTATTATAAGTGAAGCGTCATGCTATCGTAAACTGATTTTATGAAGTTTCGACCAATCAGAGCGCGTTTCACGTTTGTTTGACGTTTACGAGAATACCGTTTGGCAATTTTGGCGTATCAAGATTTGATTGTAATTGTATTAATGCAGGTTTTATTTAGCAGAATTGACCCTCTGGTTTCTTACCACTATCGAATTTCAGGAAGAGCGACGCAATAAAAATGACGCATACCGACACAAGATGCTGCAGATTCTGCAGATAATACTGCACATGCGTTACATAAACGCTACGCTTGGATAAGTATACCTAGTGCCTACCTATACTATATATTTACAAAATAGAATAGTTGTCTGGATAGTTTTATTTAATATAGTATAAACGACAATAACCTAAACAAGTACACTTCACAACATGTGTAAGGAGGGTTCCGTAACTATCAACGCGCTATAGGTTTTCTTTTGATTTACTTTAAAAGTTATTGTCAGATTTCGCTTATAATAATTTTTCTAAAGAGTTTTTAGCATGGTCTACCAGCATGGAAACTTATAAGTTTCTTTCTCCTATAGTTTAGAATAAATATTTTTTATTAAAAAAATACAGTATATTATTTGGAACATAAAAAGGTGTTTTCACCAAATTTCGTGAAAATATTTTTTTTTTCTTTAAGATAAAAATAAATAACCAAAAACCTGGTCATTTGAATTTTTCACATGAATTTTGAGGTTATGTGAAAAAATGTAAAATACAAAAGTTGTAGATCTTTGCCATTTGACTTTTTTCCATAGGACTTGTAGTTTTGCCGGAAATCGAGATAAACCATTTTCTACCCTTAAAAACTCACCCCCTTACACTTCTCGACCTCAAATTGCCCGTAAATTATTTTTCCTTTTATTTTTGTAATAATGTCTTCCTTTTCCAATGGGTTTCATCCTACTATAAATTATTTTCACTTTTGACGATTTTCAAATCTTTTCACACACCGCAAAAGCTTGCCTTGCCACTTTCACAACGTAAGGCGTAGTTACGTCACGTCATGTGTGTACGTGACACTGTGACACAGCGAGGCGTAGCTTATGGCATATACAGGCACACCAATTTGGTACGCCAAATCCGAACGTGTGCAAGTCCGGCGAACATAATTATTATTAATTAATGGAGTTCGCCGCTGTCCGCGTCGGATCTGGTACGATCCGTACAAAATCCGTGCGTGTGTAGAGCAGTCCGGTGATTAGGCTGTACAACGGTGTCAGTGTTGCCAACTTAGGGATTTTCCCCCCAAAATTAAGGAGAATATCTACGGGGGCTTACTAGGGGGCAGGATGTTTAGAGTTTACTCCTTATGAATAAATTTTTATGTAATAATAATAAAAAAATATATGTGTAGCCAGGGATATGAAAATTTATTGGGAGTGAAATAAGATTAAGACACGTTAGTTTTATTTTTATGTTATTCACGCGTAAGTCTTAATGTTAAACACATAACCTTTCTTTTTAGCTTATTATCTCTTAGACCTGCCAATGGTATAACTAATTAAGGGTAAAGTTTGCAATAGAGCATAAAATAGAACACACGAGTGTCGAGCTTTCAATTCGGTCCGCACGCCGCCGCGCCGCGCCGTACCAAACCCGTGCGTGTGTAGCAAGTAGCAACACAGGATTCGGTCCGCGGATATGGTCTCCGGACCAAGTTCGAGTGTCTGTAGATGCCATTAGACCGGCATCACTGTGCGGTTCGCAGAACTCTGTCTTCACTTTTTTAGTCTAAAATATTAGTGGGTAGAATTTATAGCACTACTAACTAGTAGATAGCAGGGCTTGTTAACGTTACCAATAGGGAATGGAAGAACCGGTCTCATTTTGGAACCGGGAATTTCGGGACTGGGCAATTTCGGAACCGGGATTTCCCGGGAAATTCGGGAATTTCGGGACTGGTGATAAGGCATGAAATCCATGTGTTATTACTGTCTCAAAAGTAATTCAAAATATAAGAATAACATTTTATAGTACAATTACAAATTAAATAAGGTTTTAATGGCAACTCGACACATCAGCCAATGTGTCACTGCCATATTAATGACAACTTTACTGGCGATAATAAAGAGCCGTAGGTCATTTTAGTTTATTAGCATTTATTGATGGTTTCTTATTGAAAAACCATTAATAAATGCTAATGTTACTTCGAGTATTTTATTTTTGCAAAACGTCAAGTTGTTGGAGTGCCCAGAATGCAATTAGTGTACATGCTCGAACGTCGCGGTAACTTATTAGAAGTGGTAGATTAGTGAGATTAGCATACTGAAAGTTTAACATTAAGATCTCATACTCGCTGGGGGTACTTACCAAAATTTAAGTAAAGTATCTTCGATGACTGATGGGCTCGAGCATATAGCGAACTCCCCTCTTTGGCTCCCTAACTAAAAGGGGTTTGTTGGGGTTTGATCGTCGCCTCCACACATTTTATCTGTCTGCTGTGGTGCTGAACTTAAGAAGATGTTAGCCGTTAGGTCGTCTCATCGTTTTCCTTACACACTTGCAAGTCGTTGTTTTATCAATGTTTATTTTAACGAGGTATTTAGTAGATGGCAGTGCCTAGTTTTAGTTTACAAGATTTCGCGTTTATAACATTACACCTAGTAAGTATAAGGATATTTTGATTTCAATAAATGTGCGAATAAAAACTCATTCACAGCAAGGAGCATTAAACAAGTTGGTTAGTGAACGAGAAAAAGCAACAATATCAACTATTCTTGGAACAGTGAGACATGACATCGACTGTTGCCCATTGAACAGCGCCCAATAGACTAATAATTGAACTTCTGAGCTAAAAGAGTGATATAGTTTATAGGGATCAAAAGATATACACATATTATCTTATCATTTTAAAGGCATATTTCCTCGGACCCCTCACAATAGCTTTTATGTACAGAATCTGATATGAACTACTAATTATATTCTTTTATCGTATAATATTTTTCATTTTTGTCTTTAATTTGCTGTCGCAAATTATTAAAAAATATTTTTTAGCTAATATTTACAATTACCTATGATAAGTTACTTAAATCCTTGTAAATTTTAATACAATCTGTTCGGTACCGAAAGTACCGAAATTCCCGGTTCTCAATTTTTGATTCCTCGTTCTCAGACCGACTCAAAATTTCGGGAATTCCCGGGAATTTCGGGACCGGGATTTCCCGGTTCCATACCCTAGTTACCAAGTAACACCAAAAAATTACGTTAATTAACGGTAATTTTATAAAAATAATTTGGTAACGATATTAATTTTAACGTTATTTGATACTTAACAATATTTTTAACGTTATATACTAACGTTATTTTATTTTGTAAATAACAGTATTTATGGTATATATAACGTTATAATATAGGGAGCGTCGGTAGCGCAGCGGTTTTATCCATGTTTGAGGTAGGTAGGTAGGTACAATAATATTTAAGAATATAACAATATAATAGCCGACGCGACGAAGCTAGTGCATGTTCGTTCTGTCACTTCGAGGCGGGGCGCAGGCAGGGAAATACGTAACGTTATATAAAATAACGTTAATTAATAACAATACTTTTTCTTAACGTTACTTTCATGTACCGATAAAAATAAATTTATTTTTCCTAACGTTAATATTTATTCCTAACGTTATTCTGTGAAACACAGGTAACGTTAACAATTTAATAACGTTAATCAAGCCCTGGTAGATAGTAGGTAAAGGTATATACTTTATATGTACATATCTATTGGGTAGGTAAAGTTTTCTCAAAACCCTGCCGTAAAAACAACCACTTTCTCGAATAAGGTCAGGCAGATCAATAGCCGGCATAGCCTTGATAGCCTTGATACAGTCGTTAATAATTTACACAAAAATACTAACTATGTGCTAACAACTGTTTATATCCTCATCCTGAAAGTAAATAAATAGGTCTACAAAGGTCAACAATATAAAGTGGAACAGCATAATTTTATTTATTACTAGCTTTTCCCCGCGACTTCGTCCGCGTGGAATAGTTACTTTGGGATATCGCTAAAATTTACCCGCGACTTCATTTACGTAGAAGAAGCGCTTCCACCTCACGACTGCCCGCCCGCTCCGCGCGCCTTACTATAGCACGCATGATTATTTTATTACTGCGATATCTTCTAAAATACTCATTGAAATCTAATGATGTAAACGGCAAATTTCTTCTAGATTAAATGCTTGTAATGAATAACGTATTTACTTGGATAAGGATTAATATAATCTTTATGAAAACACCTTCACAAATAATGCTTACTTTTAGAACAAATTTGGTAAGTATAAAAAGGTTATAGTGAGCCAACCTTAAAAGATAGACATATACTGTCGCGGACTTTTTTTTTAGAACTTTTAAAGGGGAACAATTCTGCCATACATCATTTTAGCGAAACTTTAACCGTTTCCGCAGCGTACGTAGCGAAAGCTCTCAAAAGGAAAAAAAGACCCCCGATTTTGTAACATTCTTGATTGGTACTCCGCTCGTATTGAGTTTAGCATGATGCTATATAGCCTAAAGCCTTCCTCGATAAGTGGACTATCCAACACAAAAAGAATTTTTCAATTCGTACCAGTAGTTCCTGAGATTAGCGCGTTCAAACAAACAAACAAACAAACAAACAAAATCTTCAGCTTTATAATATTAGTATAGATTTTTATCAACAACGTCGCTCCTCAAGAATAAAAGCTGATTTTAGGAATTTAATCTAAAAATAAAAAATAAAAACATTTCTTAGCAATTGATATTTTAAGTTCTTTTTTAAAACAATTAACTTTTAAATATTTATTTTCATTTCTTTTCATATATCTATTTTCATTTTACATTTTTATTTAAATAATCTTATTGTGTACTTACCTTTAAGAAGCTAGGTATACCTACTTACTTAAAGTTTTTACGAACTAAAAACACAAACAATATTTTTAATATATTTAAAATAAAAACTCACTGTTTGACGTCATTCTGCACTTTTCCCGATACATATTCGTTACCTACGCATTTAAGTAAACAAATATGTATGGATTTTATGTAATTCACGAACTCATAGCTGGTTTGAATTATGTAAACGCACCCACAGTGTTTGAAATTTATAGAACAACTGAAGAGTGAAGAGTGAACACTGAACTGTGAAGACTGTCGACTGAAGACTGAAGAGTGAAGTGAATACTGTTTATGAACAGGGGGCCTAGCAGGAACATTATATGTATATGTCAACATAATAATATGTAACGTCACGATAACGAATGATGTATGGGCGTTGTCGTGATTTTGACAGATTTTCGTACAATTCTCATTCGATAACCTTACGTTTACGCGGCAGTCAAATGTTCCCGCTAGGCCCACTGAAGTCTGAAGTTGTCCCCCTTTTCCTAACCATGACTAAGGTTGGGAGTGTTGGGACTTATTACCGGAATCTCTCCGAACGGAGAAAATTCTAAGCATTGAAAATAGAACTCTGGGCCACTACAATAGAGTTGAAAATCGGACACACAATTTGACAACTGTCACATTTGACTTTGACTCAACTAGTGTGTACGACTTTCAACTCTATTGTATGAGTCCAGAGTTCTATTTCAATGCTCTGAAATTTCTCTGGTCGAAAAGATTCCGGTAATAATATTATAGTCCTAGCCTTAGTCAGAACTCAGAACTCAGAGGCCAGAACATGGAGAATTTTATTCTATTTTTTTTTATGAAATCAGAAATTGTCTTTTATTTGAACAAATAATAGAATTTGTTAATAAGTTGTGTAATAACAAAAAAGTGAATGTTATTGTAATACGATAGGGAAGCATTTAACGGAATAGGGGAACTGAGTGAGAAAATCGGCCGACCTTTCTGTCTCTTTCTAAGTAGTCTGACCATTTCTAATAATGTTTTAGTCAGAAATAGGATTATTATTAACTATAGCAAACTTTAACCTTTATAAGTAGGTACCTATTTAGGTTACCGGCTGGTTACTAATAAATATAATCTAGTAAATATAAATATACAGGGCGACCGGTAATAGGTCTGTTTCCTTTTAACATGTAAAAATACATCACTTTTGCAGCCTAAAAAGCTATATCATACCCTGTCCAAAAGCTAACGGTTTTTGAGATATTCAAGATTTTGTATTTTTTTCAAAAACACCCGATTTTAAAGGAAAACTTGAAATAAACAAAAATCTACCTTTTAATTTCTAAATCTTTATCATAATTTTACTTCTTAGGTAGATAAACTACAAATACAAAAGTTATTTATCCATCTAAACAGGAAACAAAAATTAGCAGAGTGTTTCAAAAGTCTTAACAAAAAAATTGAAAATGATTTTCCCTCGTTTCACCCCTTATTGTTTAAAAAAATCAATAAGACATTAGTCGTACAAATTACTTAATTAAATTCCTTATTTATTAAGCTATCCAAAAAGGTATAATTTGTAATGCAAAAAGCTAAATTTGCCGATTTGTCCTAATGAAAAACCATCTAACTACCTGAACTAGCAGGTAGTAAAATTCTAATTAGCAAATTGGAAAAGTCTAAATAAACCTTTGCTACGTCAGATTAAGTTAAATAAAAGTCTTTGAATAAAAATTAATATTTTATTTACATAATAAGTTGATAATTACGGTAAATCCTGTTCGAATTGTCGTCCTCGATTTCTGATGCACTTGCGTAATCTTAAGCGAAAATTAGATCGCGTTACTCTACTTGTTAAAGTTTCTCGGATTTCGTTTGCTGCATTAATTATTCTTCTCCTCAGTTCATGTACATCGCTAATAGGTGTTGTGTAAACCAAAGACTTCATGTGGCCCCATAAATAATAATCGCAAGGAGTCAAATCTGGAGACCTTGCGGGCCAAGGTATTGGACCGCCGCGGCCAATCCAACGCTGCGGGAAATTTTGATCCAGCCATTGCCTAACTGTCACTCTGTAGTGTGCCGGGCATCCATCATGTTGGTATATCATACCTCTTCGGGTTTCAATTGGTACATCTTGCATGAGCTCGTGAAGATTATTTCTCAGGAAATTTTCATACGTCTCCCCGTTTAAATTGTCCGGTAGAAAAAACGGCCCAATGCAATGATTATGCAAAATTCCCATCCATACATTCAGGGAAAACCTCCTTTGATGAGCACCTTCTTTTGCCAAGTGGGGGTTTTCACCCTTGGGAGCCCAAAAGTGTATGTTGTGGTAGTTGGTTATGCCGTCACGCTCAAACTTCGACTCGTCGGTCCATAAAATCTTTTTTAAGAAGTTATAGTCGTTTTCATCGGAGTGCAGCATAAAGCGGCAGAAATCGAGCCTCCTTGCAGGGTCTCCTTCTTCTAATGCTTGTACTGGTGTGTAGTGAAAAGGGTATAACCGAGCGCTATGTACGGTGAACCACACTTTCCACTGCGTTAAACCCAGTTGCTTCGCTACAATTCTTGTAGAGGTGGTCGGATCTCTTGCAAAACGTTCCAATATTCTCTCTTCGTCTTCTACAACATAGCGAGGAGATCTTCCTGCATCACGTCGCCTTTGATGAACAGAGCCACTTTCCCGCACGCGTTGGTACGCCGCGGAAAAAACTCCAGCACTTGGTACATTATTTCGACGGGGAAAACGACGCCGGTACTCTTCCCGTGCAGCGGCTGCGTTGCCATCACAAAAACCGTAGCAGTACAGTATGTCAGCATACTCTTCGTTGCTAAAAGATGCCATTTTTGATAAATTAACTTGATCAGAAGGAATCGCAAATAACACGTCAGCGCGCTCAGGACGAGAAGCGTTAACTAAACAAAAACTCTACATAATGCTCTTTAGACGGACCCGAACTGTTACGAACCGACGCGAACAGTTACGAAGAAACCGGATTTTTTTAAACCGACCAATAATAGAGCGCTTCTTCCTCCGATAACAAAAGAATTTGACTACCTGACTACCTAATCCTGAACAAATTGTAAGGCAAAAAAATGGTGCTGAGAGTTATTAACTTACCTTACCAGATGTTTGTGAATTTTTTGCACACAAATTATACCTTTTCGGATAGCTTAATAAATAAGGAATTTAATTAAGTAATTTGTACGACTAATGTCTTATTGATTTTTTTAAACAATAAGGGGTGAAACGAGGGAAAATCATTTTCAATTTTTTTGTTAAGACTTTTGAAACACTCTGCTAATTTTTGTTTCCTGTTTAGATGGATAAATAACTTTTGTATTTGTAGTTTATCTACCTAAGAAGTAAAATTATGATAAAGATTTAGAAATTAAAAGGTAGATTTTTGTTTATTTCAAGTTTTCCTTTAAAATCGGGTGTTTTTGAAAAAAATACAAAATCTTGAATATCTCAAAAACCGTTAGCTTTTGGACAGGGTATGATATAGCTTTTTAGGCTGCAAAAGTGATGTATTTTTACATGTTAAAAGGAAACAGACCTATTACCGGTCGCCCTGTATAATCTTTTTATGTCGATTGCGAGTTGGAAACTCGAATGAGAAAATAATTTTTGTTGCTAGGTCACTGAAATTCACTTGACGTGTCACGTGCCACGGCTGCCACCAGCCACGGTACTAGCTGGAGAGCTACTGAGAAATTTTGAGTAGGTATTTGAGGCACGTTGAAACCTTGTCCTGTACTTCTCCTATTGTACCTCAACACGAGAATGCAGGCCTGGCTGGTCAGAAGCGGAACTTAGCCAAAATACAAATTTTTAAAAAGTAGATTTTTTTATGCCCGAAAAACATGTTTGAGGCATTATGAAATTTTGATATACTGTTAGTATAATGTATAAGGAGTTGGGAACAAAAAAAGCCCCGTAATTTAGTCGGAACTTTAACCTAGCCATGTCAGTTTAAAAGTAAATAGTTTAAAGGTTAAAAATAGGTGTGTGAGGCACTTCGAAATTTGAGTAGGGTATTATTTATTATTTAAAAAAAATACTGTAAAAAATACAGATAATTTTATGGGAACTTTCCACCTGCCATGTGACTTAGAAAATCGAGAAAATCTGGCTTTTAATTCATGATTTTGTGACATCTATCGGTCATTTTATGAACTGCAATATACGTTTGAAAGGAGATGCGACATCTAGGAAGCTCTCAAAGAACTACGTGGTCAAAAAATAAAATTGCGTATTGTGCAATAAACTAACTCACTTACTACGTCAAAATGTATTTATAAAACGAATAGGTTAATACCTATTCGTTTAAATAGGAATGGCATACGAACCAGCCTAATCTACCATTTACATTAAGTACATAAACGTAAAAGCGACATCTAGGTAGGCATCAAGGAACTACGTGGTCTTGATAATTTTCGCAAAGTCGATATGAGTCGTTTTTAATTGATTTTCCTATAAAAATCGAAGACATCCATTCGTTGTTTATACAATATTGTATGCAATAAAATTACATATTGTGCAATAGTCTAATTTACTCGACAAATTTATAAAATAAATAGGTATTTATTAACTGCATACGAACCAGCTTGACCTACGCTGATTTTCATTACCTATCTACGTAAAAGCGATATCTAGGGAGGCATCAATAATAATAACTCCCACACCGATCTCGGTGACGGTGGCCTGTTTCATTGAAACCAGGCTAGTTACGCAGGAGTAATTTTATAGTGCCCAAGTGTGTGCGCGGTACATAAGAGCACTCTCTCTTCCTTTTTACTCTCGAAACCCAGTGAGACGGATGACCGACACGACTAGCGAGAGATCAGGCGCAGGACCGACTTTTTACATGCCCATCCGACGCATGGATCATCTTTCTTGTCAGACAATCAGGTGATCAGCCTGCATTGTCCTAACCAAACTTGGAAACAACATTTTTTGTTGTTCCCTTGTGGGAATCGAATCCACGACCTCCGAGTCGAGAGCCAAATCTCGAACCACTAGACCACGGAGCACACTGTTTTTTTTTTGGCCCAAACATCGGACATCGCCGTTTTATCGGTTAATTCAAAAGAGTATTTATTAACAAATGCCCGAGAACACCCATGAAGTTCACTTGTATAGTTTTTAAACTATCTCAAAAAGAAAATTCGAATCCCGCTTTGATAAAAAGGAAAAAAATATATATTTAAAAATTCTTAAGGAATAGCCAAAAATATGTTAGACATTATTCGAAGAACATACAAAAAGCTACATTATGAACCCTTTTGAAGTCGGCTACGACTTATGGGGGCCATAAAAACATAGAAAATCGAATTTTAGTTTATATTTTTTTCTGACTAAGTTCCACTGAATGCGTAGCTGCAACTTACATTAATAGAAAGCTAATATCCACCACTATCACTGATAAAATAATCAAAATCATAAACCGCGGAACTTCGTGGAAAAATAGTTTTAAAAATTTGCGGTATTTGCGGGATTCGTCTTAAATACGAAAACAATTTTATATACTTTTTTTTGAAACAGTAACACTATTCAGGTTGGTCAGGACTTGAATAAGAACAATAGAAATAGATAATATATATAAAAAGTCACATTTTTAGCTAGTACAATAAAATAATGACTACATAGTATAAAACAAAGTAGCCTTAACTGATTGTCCATATGTATGCTTACATCTTTAAAACTTGCGTACGCAACGGATTCTGATGCGAGTTTTTAATAGGTAGAGTGATTCAAGAGGAAGGTTTATATGTATATTATAACATGCACATTATGGTAAAGAAACACTAATAACTGAAGTTTCTAATGTCGTAAATAAACATTTGCGCTTACATTGCAAACGCTGCCTGACTCCTACGAGATAGATCAAAATAATGTATTACCGTATTCTACACCTCAAAAAGTCTATAAACTCCGTGATAGTATAGGTCGATCTCTTAAGGATAACCCACAATAACCATTATTTTTCTGTTTACTTTTTACGAGTAATAATGGCTTATTTACGAAGCGATTTTAAGCAATACAGCAATAATCCTTATCCAATTAAGCATCTTAAGTACATTGTGCATTTAATATAGATTAATGTGACCCTTTACAACATGTAGTTTAAATGGTTAATTAAAGAAGATATTACATATTTAAAATGCAGATACATATAATGAAACTGGGCACGCAGTTATGTATGGCATTTTCAGAAGCTATTTAGACGGTTGCAATATGATCCTCTTCAAATTAAATACGTTACTCACTTTAAGAATTTTATACATATTGTATTCGTTTAAACCTACAACTGAATGATATTAATAATATATTTAAGAGATACCGTAAAATTTATATTCAAGCGCAAAAAATATCAAACCGTCTCACACGTCGCGTCGAGATGATAGGGTCCCGTTCTTTCCCATTGTGTACGAAACCCTAAAAACATTTTAATATTGTATACCGTAGTGAGTAGAGTTATTTACTGAATATTTTTTTCTCCAAGAATTCCACGCGGGCAAAGCTGCGGGCAAAAGCTAGTATACGACAAACAAGATACTACTTATGTTGTTTCGTAATAATGTTTTTTGTATCCTTTTTAGGGCTTTTACATACATACATACCTATAATCACGCCTCTCCCGTAGGGGTAGGCAGAGACCACTTCTTTTCACTTGCTATCTTTACATACTTACATACTTCTTTGGTTTCATCCACTTTCTTTCTTACCATCCATTTCTCTTCTTAAATTCAACGTAGCGAAGCGGCTCTCCATGGGCCACTTTTCACCTCCACGAGAATGAGACGTGATGGGTGGCGAACCACAACACCGCCATTTTGGATAATGAAACTATTTCTATGATTATCCATTGCGTTCCCGCGGATTGGTGGAGAGGGTAGGAATAGGGAAAGGGAAGGATAGGTGGTGTGGAAAGGATGATTGGTAAGTTAGAGTGGGAAATAGGAAATGTAGGATATTACCGCCCTGGAGGGTAAGAGATAGGACAGTAATAGCTCGGGAGCCGGGGTCACATACCGGTACCACAACTACCAGACAGGTAAGCAGGGATGAGTATTCCTGACATGTAAGGGAGATCTCCGACCGAGCGAGGTACTATGCTCGGCCAGGCCGAAGCCCTGACTCTTAGGACTTTTGAACGCAACAAAAACGGATATTAAATTACTTATAAAATTAAGTTAAATTGAAGGAAACGAAACTAAATAGTTGTACAGGAAGTGCTTAATCAATGTGTAAAAAAATAAAAATGTAAAAATAACGGTAAAAATGTCTAATCAAACTCATTTTCATTTGAAACAATGATGGTATAATTGGAAATGTAGTTTTCGAGGTCGTTATTATTATAATTATCATCATCATCATCACTGCTATCATTATCTTCGTGGCATGGAGATTCAAATGGTAATAATAAATTTATTACTTCAGGTGGAAATGGTACTCGTTTTTTTATGTTTTTGTCTGGAACTAAGATTTAAATGCGAAATTATTGGATCGGATGACTCTAGTGCTCGATGAAACAAATCAGTCATAGTGTAAATTCTGCTATTTTTACGAGTGTGGTGCTCCCGGTCATAGCGCTAATATTTGTTTCTTGATTTTCCAGCCTGTTCTGAGAGAACTCCTACAGGTAAAGCCGATTCTTCTATTATATTTCGACTGTGGACTAACAGTTTATGCAGAGTAACAGTCATAGAGTGCCATCCGTATTCAGCAACATATCTATACGCTAAGTTTGTACAAAAAAAAGCAAAATTTTCTGAACTAATTGGTTGTGACTAAAATAGTACTTAAGTCGTCAACGAGCCACTTTTCAATCCCTAAAATTTGAGAAAATATATGACGACTTTCGCTTGTAGCAAAAATGCGTCGAGCGGTGTTTCCATCATTCGTCGTACCAGAATTTGGTCGAAGTATGTCGACTAAAAGGCCCATCTGGTCTTTTATTTTAGCCTGTATCAACTTTTTACGTTCCTCGACAACTTTCGCCTCATTAGATGATTTAGAAATCCCTGCCCTGTTCCCCCCCTTGCATTAAGTCCTCTGGTCGGGGCCCAGAAGGACATCCCCCGGCAGATTGGGTCAGCCTCTGCCGAGGCAAATTGGCGTCATGGGTCATGAGCGGCTCCATGATGCCTCACCCCCGTTTCCTCTGAATAATATGTATAAATACAGGGTTTTTGCATACGCTTTACGAGGGTGGACCCCTTCCCGTATCACATATTACTCTTCACTGGAAAAAATCCATAAAATAAGGAATATAATAAAATAGTTAGCCATTATTGAAATGGATACGCAAAAAGATGACATTTTATTTTATCTTCTTACTCTATATTATTCGCCCGCGTGGAATTTTTAAAAGATATTATCTTGAATTATCCTAACAATAAACATGTCAAAATATTCTTGAAAATTCCATGAAATAAGAAAAATAATGCTACTCTGTCAAGAAAGTACCGGGTAAAGATCATTAATACATAAATGTTTGTTATTTATCCAAATATTTTAACACCTTCAAAGTATGCTCCTTCAGAAACGATACACTTACACCAACGAATAATCCAATCATAAAAACATTTTTAAACGCTGTTTCTGGAAATAAGTTCAGTTCACGTCGCGAATACTCCTTTATGTCTTGTACCGAACGAAGACGGGTGCCAAGAAGTGGTAATTTGATTTTACGAAAAAGAAAGAAGTCGGCTGGATCCATATCTGGTGACCGCGATAGTCAAAGAACACAGTCAACATGACGTTGACTTTTGATCGATGTTGGCGTGTTTTTTTCAGTTTCGGTTCTGTCGGAAGCTTATTGAATAGTTTGCATGTCAAACTCGTAAACCCACGTTTCGTCACCAGTTACCGTTTCATGAATGTTGGGTCGGAATTGACTAATTCCAGCATGTCCTCAACGACTCTCATGCGATTGAGTTTTTGGAGAAAATTCAGGTCTTTTAGGACTAACCGAGCGGTAACATGTTTCATACCCCAATGATTAGTTAAAACGGTACGGATTGACTCGTGAGATATAGAAAGTTCGGCAGCCATCTCTCTCAAAGTTGAATGAAGATTTTCAGTCACTTGTAATACTACCTTGAATTACCCTAACAAAAAACATGTCAAACATTCTTTACTATAGCAAGCTTTAGCACATAAACGTTCCTTGAATTTAATTTAGTAATAAAAAGATTTTTAACGTTTTCTGGGATCTTAATAGATTTTTTAGTTACTTTGCGAAGACTGATCACAGGTACATCTAGCTCGTCGAGACATCGTTCGGCCAAAGTCGGGTACGACAAAATTATTCCACTTGATTAATAAATTCCACGGTGTTTCCATCATTTAATGATGGAAACACAGTGGAATTTATTAATCACCTTTGAACCTCCATGCCGCGACGATAGCAGTGACGATGATAATGATGATAGTTATTATAGTAAAGTTGACGCCCAACTGTCGAAAGCTATATTAACAATTGATAAATATCTGTTTTTGTTGCGTTCAAAAGTCTATTTTGTTTGTTATTTATTCCAGTTTTATTTTATTAGCCACAAATGTGACTTTTTAACTATTTTATCGATTTTTATTGTTTTTATTCAAGTCCTGATAAGCCTGAATAGTGTTACTGTTTCAAAAAAAGTATATAAAATTGTTTTCGAATTTAATACGAATCCCGCGAATACCGCAAATTTTCAAAACTATTTTTTTACGAAGTTCCGCGGTTTATGATTTTGATTATTTTATCAATGATAGTGGTAATCATTAGCTTTCTCTTAATGTAAGTTGCAGCTACGCATACAGTGGAACTTAGTCAGAAAAAAATAAAAACTAAAATTCTATTTTCTTTGTTTTTATGGCCCCCATAAGTCGTAGCCGACTTCAAAAGGGTTCATAATGTAGCTTTTTGTATGTTCTTCAAATAATGTCTAACATATTTTTGGCTATTCCTTAAGAATTTTTAAATATAATTTTTTTTCTCCTTTTTATCAAAGCGGGATTCGAATTTTCTTTTTGAGATAGTTTAAAAACTATGCAAGTGAACTTCATGGGTGTTTTACTCGGGCATTTGTTATTAAATACTCTTTCGAATTAACCGATAAAACGGCGATGTACGATGTTTGGGCCAAATAAAACACTGTGCGGAGGCATCAAATAACTTTGTGGTCTTGATAAAATATAATCTTGGTAAAGTCGATATTATGAGTAGTTTAATTGATTTTCTTATAAAAATTGAAAATTTCCATTCGTTGTTTATACGATGTTGTCTGCAATAAAATTAAATACGTATTGTGCAATAGAGTCTAATTTACTCGACAAATTGTATTCGTAAAACGAATAGGTATTAAATAAATAGAAATAGCATACGAATAACAGGCTACGGTCTACATTACCTACCAAAGTAAAAGCGACATCTAGGAAGGCATCAAAGAAATCACCGCCTATCAGGGTAAAAACATGAGTTTCGATGTTCTCGTTACAGTCCGTTTTCATCTCTATGGCACGGTAATAAGGTTAATTATTTAAAGCAAAAATAAAGTTTTGTAATTGGTATTTTATAACGCATGCCATAGATTATACAGATACATACGCGCAGGCGCTAAAAACTTTATAGTTGCAATTAAAACGATCAGTGTGATCAATTTGTCGAGTAAATTAGACTATTGCACAATATGTAATTTTATTGCACACAATATTGTATAAACAACGAATGGATGTCTTCGATTTTTATAGGAAAATCAATTAAAAACGACTCATATCGACTTTGCGAAAATTATCAAGACCACGTAGTTCCTTGATGCTTTCCTAGATGTCGCTTTTACGTTTATGTATTTAATGTAAATGGTAAGTAGATTAGGCTGGTTCGTATGCCATTTCTATTTAATTAATACCTATTCGTTTTATAAATACATTTTGACGTAGTAAGTGTGTTAGTTTATTGCACAATACACAATTTTATTTTTTGACCACATAGTTCTTTGAAAGCTTCCTAGATGTCGCATCTCCTTTCAAACGTATATTGCAGTTCATAAAATGACCGATAGATGTCACAAAATCATGAATTAAAAGCCAGATTTTCTCGATTTTCTAAGTCACATGGCAGGTGGAAAGTTCCCATAAAATTATCTGTATTTTTTACAGTATTTTTTTTAAATAATAAATAATACCCTACTCAAATTTCGAAGTGCCTCACACACCTATTTTTAACCTTTAAACTATTTACTTTTAAACTGACATGGCTAGGTTAAAGTTCCGACTAAATTACGGGGCTTTTTTTTTCCCAACTCCTTATACATTATACTAACAGTATATCAAAATTTCATAATGCCTCAAACATGTTTTTCGGGCATAAAAAAATCTACTTTTCAAAAATTTGTATTTTGGCTAAGTTCCGCTTCTGACCAGCCAGGCCTGCATTCTCGTGTTGAGGTACAATAGGAGAAGTACAGGACAAGGTTTCAACGTGCCTCAAATACCTACTCAAAATTTCTTAGTAGCTCTTGGGCTATACCAGACTAACGTTGTTCGTTAGTCTGGTACCGACTAATATCATCAATATTAATTAAATTAATTAAGGCCTAATGTGTTATCAAAAACATTATTATCGATAGCCTTATTAATATTTGTTTCCCTTTCACGACCGCACTGTAGGTAGGTACCTACCAGTGGCGAATGGTTCCTATAACTCCATTCCTATCGGCTTCCCTTGTCACTTACCTTTTGCAAACCTTCATAGATATCCCTACCTGTTATACAGGCTCCAGCTTCCCTATGAAGGAGAAGCAGCCTTCGCCACTGGTACCTACCTACGTATTTTATACTACTGCGACTTCGTGCACGCGAAAGGAACTCCCGCAGGAACCGTACATTTTGCCGCAATAAAAATTAGTCTATGTACTTCCCCGTAGTCTACTCTATGTCTGTGTCAAATTTCATCAAAATCGGTCCAGTAGTTTCCGAGCCTATACGATACAAACAAACCTTTCCTCTTTATTTTATTAGTATAGAAGTATATACAAAGTAAATAAAATTAGGCATTATTGTTGTTTCAAGCGTTACTTGCATTGTTGAAGTCGGTAAATATAATTTAGGCTTCACATGGTGTGCCGTGTGACTAGTGACATGACAAGTTGCGTGCCCTAACATAATACAAACATACTATTATTAGTCCTGCATAGGTACTAGAAAATTAGATAGGTATGTAATATGTAGGTAATAATATCTAGGATGTACATATAGGTCCTAATCGTGCATAGTATCATAGTGTACATAGTAGGTATATTAAGTTATGCAGGTATACGTTTTCTCCAAGATTACCAACCAATTCCTGCGGACGGCCATTCGTCATAGAAAAAAAAAGTAATAAGCAAGGAATAGAAGAAGAATAATAATAAGCTACAGTTCTTAATCTTAATCTTAGGTAAAGTTATGACAATCTATTTCAAATAATTACAATAATTTTAATCAATGGTATCTATCAACTATCCTGACCAATCCTGACCGTAGGTTACTGTATGTACTAAAATTTTACTAAGTACACAGAGGCGTGCTTAAAGATTTGGCGCCTTGGGCCACTGCCCAGTTAACACTTGCTGTCCCATAAGACAGTGGTGGATTATTATCAATCATAGGTAATGCAATCGAGTGGAGCGAGCGAGAAAAATAAATACTATAAGGTCTCACAAAATATTATCGTATCTGTCTGTAAGCGGTACGATAAGGCTCTGGCTGGGGACCGTATGCTAAGAAATAATTATATTACTAACGTACCGTAGGATGATAGGACAGACAGCCTAAAAGCGGGACTGTCCTGCCTAAAGCAGGACGTATGGTCACGTTAAGTATACCTACCTAAGTAGTGTAAATACGCTAAATGTCGGCCACTTACGGATGTTCTGATCTTTGATTTGAGAACTTTAGATCGCTCCGGATCCATCAGTTTGAAACGAAAGCATAGCTTGTTATACGGTTTAAGACAGGTTGATAAATCTATTTTACATTTATAGGCATATGGTTGACTTTTCTACTAAACGGAAAAAGTATTAAGGTTTAAATGCGTCGAAAACGAAAAAACCTTAAAGTCGGCCGTTCACGGCCCAATGGTCGGTCGCGTTTTTCCCAAATGTCGGCCGGGCATAGCGTGTAACCTCTTATAATATTATTAAAGTATAATAATACATAATTCAATTTTGAGACAGCAATTTTGATAAATAAATAAAAAAATGACTACCCAGTACCTACACAAACAATGAAAAATACAAAAATGATCAGCCTGTGCATTCGATTCTTAGGCTGGCCGACATTACGATTTTTAATATTTCCAAAGTCGGCCCCTGTTTCATATACCTTATTTCTCGAGATTCAGCTAATACCACCCGGCCGGTATTTAGCGATTGAACGTAAAATATATTTATTAACATAAACGCGTTAAGTACAGATTTTACTATTAAGACAATGGAATTCGTAGTATTGGACTTTATAAAACATACTGCATTTACCTTAAGTCGGCCCCGGCCGAGATTCCGATTTTCAGTCGAAACTGGTATTCTAATGACGGCCCCCTATTTTTCCCTAAAACCAATACGCAAAATGTTGAAAAAACTATCTCAAAATATAGTAAAAATACCTTTTTAGTGATAGCAAAGCTGAAAACCAAACAAAGAAATGTCTTACCGTTGTAATATCAATCCCCGAATCGTGGTTATTCACAGCAAGTAAGCTGCTTTAACTACGAACTTCGATGCTTCAACGGCGCTATCGCTACTGACGCTCAGGTGTGCGAAGAGCAAGTGACGTAATCGGATAGTAACGGTTTGCACTTAAAGAGTATGAACTAAGCTTGCAATTTCAGTGGCAAAATTACCACTAAATTACCTTTTGAATGAATGCAAGCTGAATATGTGCAGACGGCCGAGGATTGGAGGGGGGCCGACGTTTGGCGTATTTACCCTATATTTTTTTAATAAAAACGGTAACCCGACTGCGTAAATTATATAGCCTTGTCCAGCATATTCGTGTCGGAAGTCTATCAACGTTTTACAATTTCACTAGTTTTATTACAGTGTAACGGTTTTCACAATTTTACGGTGACATATACATTATACACCTCATTTATTAAAATCGGATCAGTAGTTTAGACGCTACGGTAGAACAAAACATACGTACATACATACATACCTGCCAAAATCATTATTCATTAGTCATTAGCATTACCTAAGGCATTACCCTTCATCCTATTGGCTTCGTCGTAGTCGGCTAAAATTGAAAAAGTAACGGTAACATAAATTATGTATCTATTCCCAACGTAACGGTACCCAACCTATTTGTGCATGGAGTTATAGGTCTACTTAGTACTTAGAGTTACATAGTAAGTAAGTACATAATAATTATAATTGTATGTATTTATTTTTGATGACTGATACAACTTCGTGTAGCAAAAAGCATTATGAAGTAATCAACGTAAAAAAACTTTCGTCTCACAGTACTTCTAACCAAACTCCTCCTAAAGTCCTAAACGGCTTGAGCTTGACCGACTGACTTTTATTTTTTTGTTACAGTTACAGGCAATGTATGACGGATTACATAAAAATTAGAATAAATACATTGCCTTCAATGCCAAATGTCATGCTTCTCCGTTCACATAAATACTGATAGTTTTTGTATCACGTATTTAATATGATGAAATTATTCTGTGTAATTTTAATTCCATTAAAAATATCTACATACATGCAGGTTCTGTAAATTGTGTGTTCTAAGACTACCAACTTGATCCATATGAGAGACTTGGTAGTACCAAGTCTCCCATTATGGATCAAGTGGTGGGACTTGGTACAGAGAAGACCCTGAGAAAACGAACAGGAAGTAGTAGTGGGTCCTCCCTATTCGTTTTCTTAAGGAGGTATCAGGTAACAAAGAAAAACTTACATCCAGCATCCATGATGTTCAAGCTATCTTTCTTGTCGTCCTTGTTGAGCTTGGGTAGATCCTTCTCGTAGTTAATGCAAGCTGAAAAAAAATTTTGTTGATTAAAAAAAATATTGTGTATCTATTGCCTTTCAGTGTTTAATTATTATAATAGTACGGGAGGTAGCGCTACATTTTTTTTAGTAATTTTATACCGAATGAATTTTACTTCAAACAGTTTTTTAATGTTCGGAAATTACTAAAGTGAGCGTCAGTTGTCGCACCAGCGGTGGAGCTAAAGGAGACAGCATGACAAAGTCATTGGAAAAAAATCTGCTCCGAGGAATTTTATACCAAGCGAAAGTTGTATTAAATCATTGTTTCAATCATATTATTTACAAAAATTATCGTCAGCTGTAAAGACGAGGGGGGGTTCAATGTCAGTCACGTGCATAAACCTCATTTAAAATTTAAAAAATAAAGTTATTTTATACCTTATGAAATTTATATATCTCAATTTTCATACTTTTAAAATAATAAAAAAAAATAGTCAGCTGTACGTTTGACGGGGGAAACACCGTCAGTCAGCGTGTTAAACATGTCGCGCGCTCAATAGAGGTGGGACGTATAAATTTAACGTAACAGTTAAAAAATAACAGGTATTTGGAAATAACACAGTCGATATCCAGTTATTAAAATAACAGTTATTAAATAACATAACAGAATACGTCACTATAGGCGTATTGCGTTACAAGTAAAAAATAACTACCTGCGTACAGCGTACGTGCACTTCGAGTGGCCGAGGACAGGGAAAAGTGGAGAAATATCGTAAGGATAAAGACCATGGAAGGTGGTGGTCACGACCCTCAGACATGAGGAGCACGACTGATGGAGGAGGACAGCGTACGTGTTACCGATATACTATAGTCCGATCTTGTCTCTCTGTTATACAATACACATACAACGACTCCAAAAGCAAAAACGAAATGCACTTAGTATTTAAATACTCTGTATGTCTTTCTTACACTTATAAGCATCTATTATTTGCTGGAATGAAAAGTACGTTTGGTGGAGCCTTAAAAATTTTGCATGGGAGGGAGCGTCTCTCGGGGTCCTTGTGGTATATACCAGATCCCGACAGGAATTTGGGGAATCTATTAGAGTCAAAATGTAGGGCTCGTCCTCTCGATTCCAATGAACTGTGGATAAAAACACGTGTAACTTGTTATCCACCGCGCGCAAACCACTGCATCACAGAGGCTATTACCTCCATATTAACCATACTAACTACTAACATTGGACTGTTATTTTTAACAGGAATCCAAAACAGGTAGTTATGTATAACAGTAACAGGTATAACTGGTATCGTATTTAACTCACCTCTAGCGCTCAACGCATTCGAGCGTTGCATAGTCTTATTGGAACATAAACTGACGATCTTTACACCCACAAACAATCAGCTGACGACGATTTTTTGTTTCTTTAACATTTAAATTATCTTATATTTAAAATTAAATAAGTATAACATCAATTTCATATAAATAACACCACAGTATATTTATTTATTTCGTGTAGGTTCCAAATTACATACAAACATATTTATTTATTAGAAACAAAATGCTAATTACTTGAAAAAACTTTTTTTAACCAACATAAATAAGACAAAAAATTAGATTTCTATTAATACGTAAAATATTATTCTACTTCTTCATATGCATCATCTGCTGTGTCTGTGTCGTTTCGTAATTTTTTTAAATATGTATAATGTATAGAATTTTTATTCTAGTTTCTAGAAATATATAACATACTAAGGTTTTACTTACGATTTATCATTGAAAATCGAAAAAACAAACGCCGTATACTGGCGCGCGACAGTTTTTTGTGTACACATCAAGTTTGCTCGTATTCATTTAGTATTTTTAAAATTCCAGTTACGTAGTCATATAGGGAATTTATTCTTGTTTTTAAATATATGTCACATGCATAAGTTATATTAACAATTTATCAATATAACCTTGAAAAATAAAAGGGCGGGAAACGCGGCCGAGTTAGCTCGCGATGGCTCGACACGAGACTTGTTTAGATAGTTAACGCGAGTTTACGCGTACACCCAGGAGAATAGGGTATACTTACTACCAAAGGTTATTCTAGTGGAGGCCAGAATAATATTTTTTAGGAAAGGTACGTTGAAGTAGTGAGACTTTTACAGCTTGAAATTCCTTGATGCTACAGTACATATTAATATAATTTGGAACCGACACAAAATTAATAAATGTACCTACTGTGGTGTTATTTAAATTAAATTGATGTTATATTTATTAACTTTTAAGTATAAGATAATTTAAATGTTAAAGAAACTAAAAATCGTCGCCAGCTGATTTTTTGTGGGTGTAAAGGTTGTCAGTTTATGTTCCAAAAACGCTCGAATGCGTTGAGCGCGCGACATGTTTAACACGCTGACTGACGGTGTTACCTCCGTCAAACGTACAGCTGACTATTTTTTATTATTTTAAAAGTATGAAAATTGAGATATATAAATTTCATAAGGTATAAAATAACTTTATTTTTTAAATTTTAAATGAGGTTTATGCACGTGACTGACATTGAACCCCCCCTCGTCTTTACAGCTGACGATAATTTTTGTAAAAAATATGATTGAAACAATAATTTAATACAACATTCGCTCGGTATAAAATTCCTCGGAGCAGATTTTTTTCCAATGACTTTGTCATGCTGTCTCCTTTAGCTCCACCGCTATCGGAGCAGCTGACGTTCAGAGCTGTTATGTGTTAGGGGAAAACTATTATTCTTATGATTTTCAGCCGGTATAAAATGACTTTGTCAACTATAGCGCTACCTCCCGTAGTATAAAGGCATTGTCCATAAAGGTGCGAAGAGCGGACTACAATGCGCAATACGCGCGAGCATTATGAAGTACCTACCCACCCTCCCCTCGCGCGTATTGGAGATTATACAGGGTCTGGACTCTGGTAGTAGCACAGATTAACTTATTGTAGCTTAGTAACATTATTAATTACTACTAGAATAAGGCCCACTAGCGCAGATCAGAACCTTATTCTTGTATTTAAAGTAGACTTTCATTTTACTTTGATTGTACATTATAATTATATTTTTTAATATATTAAAATTTATAAGTGAAGCGACTTGTTATCATGAAATTTTATAAAGTTTCGACCAATCAAAGCCTATCAGAGCGCGTTTCACGTAGGGTTACCAGATGATAAAATCAAAAGTCCGGAGAAAAGGCCCGATTTCCATGGAAAAGTCCTGAGATTTTCTACCGCTTGAGAATTTTCTCTCAAAAACGTATTATTATCTTGCGCACGCGTTTTACGCGACTATTTTGATTTTAACTGCAATTGTTACCAAAAGAAGATTTTTTTAGTTTGTTTCACTTTGATAAATAAGTATTGATTTTAACTGCAATTGTTACTAAAAGAAAATTATTTTTAGTAGTTTAATAAGAGAGATCTTTAAAATGTAACCTGTGTTTTATTGAAAATCCTGAGCTATCACTAGATTTGCTAAATCCGGCCGGAATCCTGAGAAGAGTCGAAAAATCCTGAAATCTCAGGACAAATCCTGAGATATGGTAACCCTAGTTTCACGTTGGTTTAACGTACGGACTTGATTGTAATTATTGTATTAATGCAGGTTTTTTATTTATCAGAATTGACCCTCAGGTGTTAAAGTTAAACAGACCTTTACTTGCAAGTATGGGTTACAATTAATTACAATAAATAGGTTATAGTGGCTCATTCCTTTATATTTTTTTCTTACTAACACACTGCGTAGAAGATATGTATGTATGACAATAACTAGGTCATAAGCATTATTTAGCCACTGTTATGTCTCAAGAGTACACGGTTAGGCCAAGCCCCTGTTATTATGATTATGGGATGGGCTGCCTAGGTAGTCATATGAAACGATACCAAGGTCTAAACGCCCCGCCTAAAAAATTAATTTATTAAGCAAAACATACGTCCTGTCATTTGCGATATGAAGTCAAATGAGCAGACGTATCGTCTAATGGTGAGCGATGGACACTACTATATAGAAGGAGAAAGTGTGTCTTTTTTAAGCCGATGCGGAAATGTGTTATAAATTATAATAAAAAATTGATAAACCTTTTTTGATTTGTACGTTAAAAAATACCTATACAACTAATTTATCTCACCATCTATGCATAAATTAATATCAATAATGTTATGTATTAAAAAAACAAGAGATCGAACCATAAAAAAGAACATTTTTTATTATATCCTTAGTTCTATCCTATCTAGCTATAACACAGAATATATTATATAAGTACCTATTTGTTGGTACATAGAAAACAGAAATCTTTTTTTACTGGACTACTGAAGTCTGTTTTACTGAAAATTAACGAATTAATCCTTCCTAGCTAAAAAACTACCACTCCGTTTACTGTTTGACTGATGTCTGCCGATTCCGAGTGGCATCTAGTACCATGTCAGACAATGTCAGCTAGTCATACAAATGGAAATCGATCAGCATTAATAATGTATCAGCCGCCGACTTTAATATCAGTTATACTATTAACTACACCAATCACTATATTATATTTTATATCTCTATAATTGTACCCATAATAACATTGTCAGTACCTATGTAGCTTTCTGAATGCATTCGAAATAACATTGAAATAGGTAACTTTAAAGGTAATCACAGAAATTTAAAACACTTACCTACTTAAATATAGGTAGGTACAAAGTAAATTGTGCCAAATTTCATACTCCTCCGTTTACATAATTCTTGTTTGCTTAGTAATAGTACAATAATATCATAATATATTATAAATTTATAATATCTATGGACGGGTTCAACTTCACACCACGTCAATCTGGTCCCGTGGTAAGTTCACTAAGAACTTGTGTACTACGAGTACCAGACCAGACGACGGAAATCTGGGGGCACGGCAGTGCACCCGCCAAGTCGAGCGCGAAGCAAACACTGCCGTACCATCCTTTACTGGAACCATTTCGCCGCATTTTCAGGCCCCTATTTGAGAACCTCTGGATAAGACCAGAACGCAGAAATTTTCGTCATCCAATAAGCTATAATCACGTACTTAAAATCCAAAATTTCAAGTCTGTAGGTCATTTAGTTCCGAAGTTAAGCGAAGGCAAAGTTTCGCATTTTCGACACTCACTCACTCACTCACTCACTCACTCATGATCATCAAAATAGAACTAGTACTTCCCATAAACTTAGAGAGCTGAAATTTGGTACAGAGTTGGGGTTTAATGGCCACATAAAGGGAAAACTATAAAAACTAGGATAATCGATCTGGGGGCACGGCAGTGCCCCTGCCAAGTCGAGCGCGAAGCAAACACTGCCGTACCATTCTTTACTGGAACCATTTCGCCGCATTTTCAGGCCCCTATTTGAGAACCTCTAGATAAGACCAGAACGTCGATCTGGGGGCACGGCAGTGCCCCCGCCAAGTCGAGCGCGAAGCAAACACTGCCGTACCATTCTTTACTGGAACCATTTCGCCGCATTTTCAGGCCCCTATTTGAGAACCTCTAGATAAGACCAGAACGTCGATCTGGGGGCACGGCAGTGCCCCCGCCAAGTCGAGTGCGAAGCAAACACTGCCGTACCATTCTTTACTAGAACCATTTTGCCGCATTTTCAGGCCCCTTTATTCTACTCGAACTTTATTCTACTCGAACATTACACAAATTAAATAAACAAATTACACTAAAATCTAGGAAAATAAATCAATATGCCCACGTTTCTACAAAAAGAAGAGAAATCCCACCAAAAACATTCTGTAAAAAACTAGCCAAGTCTCGATGGAGCTGCTTGTTTATCTCTAAAAAGTTATGAAATCTAGACAAAATCGTGCCAAGTCTAAGGTTCCTTACTGCGGTTTCTTTATTATTATAGTTAATGTTGTGTGACTTGGCCGTTGAAGGGCACACAAGGGTACAAAAGGGGCTCCATGACACCATTGTTCCAATACGTGTGTTGTACAATCAACAACAGCCTAAAATGAGACAGTAGCGTCCAATTACCAATACCAGTATGGGCTATTATCTCGCTTTACAAACATAGGTAGTTACAAATGTAAACAAAATTGACTTGTACCCACAAAAGTATAAAGAATGTTCAACGGCCAAGTCACTCAACATTAACTATAATAATAAAGAAATCGCAGTAAGGAACCTTAGACTTGGCACGATTTTGTCTAGATTTCATAACTTTTTAAAGATAAACAAGCAGCTCCATCGAGACTTGGCTAGTTTTTTACAGAATGTTTTTGGTGGGATATATTATACTAGATGTTGTCCGCGACTTCGTGCGCGCAAAAGTTAATTTCGCAGAAACCGTACATTTTTACGCGATAAAAAAGTAGCCTATGTCCTTCCCCGTGGTCTACTCATATCTGTGCCAAATTTCATCAAATTAAAAAATAAAACTTTTTATCGCGGAATAATGTGCGGTTTCTGCAAAATTTTTGCGCGCACGATGTCGCGGGCAACATCTAGTAAAAAAAAGGGTTATAGGTAAAAAACTGTATCTAGGTCGAAGACTGCAGGTAGAGTAAGAGTACCTAAGAGGCTGGCAGCATTACCTCGCTGTATGGCCAAACAGATTCGTTGGCCGAGGTAAGCTCCAGCCTTAGGGTCATTGGTTTTGTCGATCAGTTTTTTTCATTTTTGGCCAAACCTTTTTAAAAATTGCTTGGCACTCGGGCCCCACGGACCCATAGTTTCGACACCAAAAGGCAGAAAAATTTAACCATCACACCATCAAAATGATAATTAAAGTAACTATGAATCCATATTCATAGTTACTTTAATGAGGAAGATGTAAATCAAAATGTATTCCCCTTTTTCAGCCCTTACAAAAAATTTAAGCAATAATTAGACTAACTGTGAAAAAATTGTGTTGATATCACGAAAATTGAGTTTCTTATAAGCAAATCAATATGGGAACGCGCGAAAACTGATTGCGCCCGTCGAGTAATGGCTGTGACGTCACATCGCCGTGCGTAGCTAGCTAACTATGCAATGTGCATACAGTATGTTTTTGACACGCGCTCTGTAAACTTACCTTCGTTCATTTCGATTCATTTTTATATATTATTATAATAAATATGACTTAATAGGGAAAATTGTTAAATTTAAACAAAAAATTAATACCAACTTTCAAAGTAAAAACGCACAAAAGAGTATGAAATAAATTTTATTTTCTAAAAATAATTCTCCTTTTAAATTCGGCTAAAATTTTAACTATTTCCCTACTCAATCTTCTTAATTTTGAAGTCTGTGTCAGCCCAAACAATATCCTGATAAAACAATATTTTATAGAACTCACATTTAAGTTGGCAACCAACTTCAAAATTATGAAAATCGAGTAGAGAAATCAAAAATTTCAAACTCAAAATGGGCTATGAAGTACATTATTTTGATAGAACAAATCTTTATCAAGTAAAAGTTACGCCATCTTGGTTTTCACAATACTTCAAATGTTAGCCATCTTGTTTTCACCATACTTCAAATGTCAAAATGGCCCCAAAAATCTCAAAAATGGGACCATTTAACTGGAGATAGTATACGTCTATGAGAGAAATAATTAAAATTTTTGCCGAATTTAAAAAGGGAATTATTTAGAAAATAAGATTTTTTTCATGCTTTTTTGTGCGTTTTTACTTTGGAAGTCTGTTTTCATTTTTTGTTTCAAAATTATAATGTTTTCCATTTTTAGGGCTCCACTTAGGGCACACAAGGAACGCTTATAGTTTCGCTCGCTCCGTCCGTCCGTCTGTTATACTTCCGTAATTATGAATATTGATGGATGAAATTTGGTACAGTTATAGATTGTGTGTAGATCTTAGGTTTGGCATAATAAAATAATAATAATTTTATATTTTAGGGGTAGCTCTGAAGGGGGGATGAAATATTTTTTCATTCTATCCCATTTGTGGGGTATCGTTGAATAGGTCTTTTAGAATTAAGGTAAGGTTTCTTTTAACATTACTTTTTTACAAAGTCGACTATTTTCGAGTAATCAGCCTCCAGTGGTTTGTAAGTTGGTCCCCCCTCCCTTAGAATTTCTAAATTATAAGAGATAGAAACTTGTAAGCTTCTATGCTAATAGATCATGCTAAAAACTCTTTAGGAAAATTATTTTAAGCGAAATCGGATAGTAACTTTTGAAGTAACTTGAAAAACCTATTACGCGATTTCCAAACGTGTGTCTTTAAAGACTGAGTTCTGTTCAATGCTTTTGGATCTAGGGTATACCCTTGGCACAAAATTTTACTTTTTGGTATGATATGCTTAATTTACTTCACATTGGCCAAATTCTTAAAGATGTACCTATACATTTTGAGGAGTTCCCTCGATTCCTCATGGATTCCATCATCAGGTTTCCACTTTAGTGACTAAAGTCTAAAAGGGCCAATTTCAAATTAGGGGCCATCCATAAATTACGTCAGACGAATTTCATGATTTTTGACCCACTCCCCCGTCCTTGTCACATTTGTGAGACCCCATCCCTCCCTAGCGTGACGTCACATTTTACAATTTTACATCTAGAAATAATTATTCAATTAAAACAGCAGTTCCGAAATTTGTTTAATTTGAATTGGTGGGACGGATGACCGACACGACTGTCGAGAGATTAGGCACAGGTCCAACTTTTATATGCCCATCTGACGCATGGATCGTCTTTCGATCGATCCCTTTTTGTCGAGATCTCAAACAAGTGACTACACCATAAACATAGTTATAAGCGAGGGGAAAAAGTAGGTAGGGAGTTTTTTGTACTGTCTTATTTCATCTTTTAAGTTTCATTAAATAGATTAAATATATTTTTTAAGTAGGTACCTAACATATCTGCGTGACTCGTGTTTTATTTCTCTATGTAAAACCCATTGTTTAAAATACATTGTCACTAAAATACTGAATTCATTCTGAGCATATTCTATAAACTAAACATTTAGTAATGCAAAAAAAAATGTAGGTAGATGTTTCGTATTTATTTAGGTACCTACTCAGTACTCACATTAAAATATTCTTCGCAATAAATGTCTACTGATTTTTGTAGCTATAACACTTTTTTCAACACTTTACACAACTAATTTTCTCAGATTTTGTCGTTGGGCACATGAAAAAAGTATTTTTCTGGAGTGCTAACCGTTGTATTATACATAAAGGTGTTATACAATTATATCTATATGTTATTTTATCACCATAATTCCAAAAATTTCAATAAAACTTCAAAATTACTGCACGAGTTCCTTACCGCGGCGGTCAGAGCCGGCGAAATGACGTCACGCGTTGAGCGGTCAAGCTCGCGCTGATTTTAAAAACATCCAACTTTAAAAATTAATAAAAAATTCAGTTTTTGAGATATCGAAAAAATTCTTTCACTAATATTTTTTAGATTTTATTTTTGATTTTTATACATTATAAAATAATTACACTCATCTAGCTCATTATTATTTTATATAAGGTTACCGTAAATCAATACAGATAATACGTACATACAGATAAATAAAATTGAAGTGTCTCTTTGTAATTTGAAATTAACAGCTTTTCACATGCATATGAAAGTATATTAGGTACCTACTAACAAATAGGGCATCGAGACCGGTTTTACCCGAAACCGAAAACCCGGGTTTTCCCGGGTTTTCGGGCCTACAACAAAACCCGGTTTTCAAAATATTGAAAACCGGTTTTAGGTTTTTTCGAGCTTTTTTTCATTATGAAATTCTACAACAGTTTATAACAGTTACAGTCACAAACCGAACGTTATAGTGGCTTGTGATTGTCAATGTAGAATTTTAGAACAATAGTTATAATGTTTTCATGTTGTATGTAGTACATTTAGGGGCACGGTAGTGCCCCCGCCCCGCCAGGACGAGTGAGCGAAGCGCAAGGGACCAGACTACCTTTTCTCGAAGCGATTCGTCGATTTTTTGGACCTTCATAACTTGGTATAATTTATTATTCGGTTCCATTAGCGCTCAGTGCGAATTGCTCTCCGTTCCCATGATACCCAAAAATCGAGTGGGCCTAACGGAATCCGTCCCATTGTGTTAAGAATGTCTGCTCCAGAGTTGGCACCGGTCTTAACGCATCTTTTTCGGCTCACCTGCTCTTATGGCACAGTCCTGGCATCTTGGTAGACAGCTTTGGTGTGCTATCGCCTGCCCTGTTCATACTGCATATCAATGATAATATGTGATGACGACAGTACGGGTGATGCCATACACAGGTCGCCCGAACATCTCTCGGCAAAACGTCATTGAGAGTCGAAACGAACTTGTCTCTCAAATTAAGAATTCATTGGAGAAGATCTCTGAATGAGGTAGACTTAACTTAGTCCAATTCAACACCTCTAAGACACAAGTTTGCGCTTTCATCGCTAATAAGATACCGATGGTCGTATGTCCTCGTTTTGAAAGAATACCCATAACTGTCTCCTCCAACATCGGAATACTTGGTGTTAGCATATCGAGCGAGGTCTAGTTCCGATATCATCTGGAGGGCAAGGCCAAGTTAGCCTCCAAGAAGCTTGGTGTTCTGAACAGGTCAAAGCAGTATTTCAGTCCGGTTCAACGCCTTCAACTCTATAAGGCGCAGGTTCGGCCTCACATAGAATATTGTTCTCATCTCTGAGCAGGAGCGCCAAAGTACCAGCTTCTCCCTCTGGATCGTATCCAACGAAGGGCCGCTCGAATTGTCGACTGCCATAGTATTTCAAACAGGCTTTACTCCTTAGAGCTACGTAGAGATGAGCATCGCTCTGCATCATATATTGGTTATATTACGGGGAGTGCTCCGAGGAATTGTTCGGACTTATACCTGCTGCAACTTTTCGCTATCGTTCGAAGGGACAAAATATTTATCATCCTCATCACCAACTGTCGCCAACAGTATTTCCGGACCATTTCGACCTGCACACCTTCAAGAAGGCAGCATATTCCCTCCTAAAAGGCCGGCATGGCACTTCTGTTTCTACACGCCTTAACTCTACAAGCCTAACTTTACAAACTCTACACTTTAGTCAAATTATGTGGCTTGGCCATTTCGTCAGGCAACGTATTTTGACTAAGGTGTAAAGTTTGTGAAATTATTAATTACTTTACATGAAAATATTTATAGTGGGATCACATTTTACCAGTATTACGTGGTTACAACAGAATACAGCTGATAAAAGTTAATTTTAGGACATTCCTAACAAAATTCTACAAAATCAACAAAAAACCCGAAATAACCCGGGTACCCGGTTTTGAAGATGGCTGGGACCGAAAAACCCGGTTTTTTAAAATATGGCCGGTCTTCGATCCCCTACTCACAAATTACAATAAAAAAAAATCATCGATTTCCGTCCGTCTAACTGTTTGTTTCAGCTAATCTCTGACACGGCTGGACCGATTTTCGCGGGACTTTCACTGACAGATAGCTGATGTTTTAAGGTCTAACATAGGCTACTTTTATTTTAGGATTACGTTTAAAAAACGTAACCCACGTAACACACTTCCGTTAGTTCTATGGAAACGAAGTTGCGGGCAGCAGATAGTCGATAATAATATAGGACACGTGTTTGTATGTATTTTACATTAGTCATTAACTTTATTTCATGGTTATTAGTAACAATAAGCTAAGCGGGATTCATTAAACTTTTTATATATACACGAAATGGACTAATTTACCATGACACACCCATAAAAATACACTCACATTTAGATTTTATCTATAACTATTAACTTGTATCAAAAATAAGTTAAATGTAAGTACTACACATAGTATTAAAATGATCTAGATTCTAGAACCACGGTAGTGCCCCCGCCAAGACGAGCTAAGCGAAGCGCAAGGACACTACCAGACCACCTTTTCTCGAAGCGTTTCGCCGATTTTTTCGGGTTTGGATTATACCAGATATTACACAAAATTTTCAGGATATGTTTCCAGTAGCGGACTTACTACACATGTAAAATTTTGAAAAGTCTTATAATTAACCTTCCGCATACGAGGTGGGGTATCACAGACCCCAGCTTAAAATAATTAGTGACAACTTTTAAAATAATTGCGCCCGAAAGTTATAACCTTGAGTAGCTGCGTTTGCGACGTTACCACGTTTACAAGTTACAACCGACTTCGGTCGGTTCTGCGCACGCGCGTTTAGAAGATAGACGTGTGCCCGGCATCCCAGACCCCACGTTGTACGGGACGTCGTCAAAAGCGTAAGTTCTGTTTACTTGATTTTTGATCGTGTTTGTAGATTTTTTACAATTCTAATTTAAAAAAATATTATTTTTTAGTGGAAATGCCACACTTACTCCAGTATTAAGAAATTGAAAGGTGTTTATTGGAAAAATGATTTTGATTCGGAGGACCATTGTAGTATCGCATCTGAATGTCTTACTGAAGTAGATGCAGAAGAAGATGAAGAATATCGTTTACTGACAACAAGAGGTACTTCTAGGAGTCGTTTTCAAACCATCAGGGGTGTGTTGTGTTTGGAACACAATATTTATATATGCGAAGATTGTGCCGATTTACTTAAAATGCATAAATCAGATTTTATTTTTATTTTTCATTATTCCTGTTTTTAATTGATGTTATAAATATGTCGGATCCCATTAAAAAACGTGATTTTTATGTTTAAATGATTTTTTTAATTGCCAGAAAAGGGTAAGTTTTGTTGTATTATTACAAATAATAATTATATGAATACCTTATCTAATTTTTTTTTGTTTACATAGTTTATATTCCCTGAATTACAAATAAGAAATGCAAAATTATCAAAAATAACCTTAAAATATTAAATTAAGCATTGGCAATTTTGACCGCACCTTGTATGGGGCGTTTGAATTTTTCACCTGGTATGCGGACGGTTAAGATTTTATTGATATCTAAGAACGCCTGATTTCGTCACTGACTCACTGATGAGCAACAAAATTATAGGGTACTTCCGGATATCCTTGAAAGCTGAAATTTGGTATGTAAGATAGTATTAGCACATAACCAACATAAAAATTGTCAAACTTGGAACTTTTATCCTCCAACACCTTAAACTGAAATTTTGTAAGAGACGTAACTAAGCTACGCAAATGTTTACTCTAGAGGTCCGAAAATTTTTGTAGTGATCAGTGTTATAAATAGTAGGTAACATATATGTATTGTCATAACAACTTTAAAAAAGAAGTGAAATCCCATCAAAAACTTTTTTCATTTAAAGTGATGCCAAGATGATACCATATGACTCGCATGTCATAAAGCTATTAGATCTCATGTAAAACCAAGCTTTTGACTCTACCAAACTTCTAACTCTACATGCCTTAACTCTACAAGCCTAACTTCACAAACTCTACGCCTTAGTCAAGTTATGCGGCTTGGCCATTTCGCTACATTCGCTTAGGCGTGGTGTTAGGTGACGAAGATATAATTATTGACTAGCTTTTGCCCACGACTTAGTCCGCGTGTCGGTTTCCATACAAAATTGTAACCCCTTTTTCACCTCCTTAGGGGGCGAATTTTCAAAAATCCTTTCTTAGCGGATGCCTACGTTTGCCGGATGCCTACGGATGCCGCCGTACGTAGCTACACGATCATGTACTTACCGAAGACTTTTCCGACCACATAAACTTAAGGGGTATGTTTGTTCAATGTTGTACTCATATACAGTACAGGATTATTTTTTCACCAGTACAATAAATCAACATACGTAGTAGTTGTCAAAAATAAAAAATACTAGCGATTTTTGTTACTACCTTGGAACAAAAAAATTAAATTATCAATCCCCGAATTTATCCACTAAACCAGTGTTTTTCAACCTTTTTCATGATGCGACCCCCCTTGTATGAAAAAATATTTCGCGACCCCCCGACCCTTAGTTTTTTTATCATGTATGTATATTGTGTATGTAAAGGCGTGTCTCCTGTTCGAAACATTACACAGAAAACATGAAACATTGGGGCGTGGCTATACACATTTCTCTAGGAATAGACAATGTTTTTGTTTTCGGAGACGGACGGAAAACATTCCCGCGCGGGTAGAGAGGGGAAGAAATGTTTCATTTCTTATCTAGTGTTCACATCGTTCACATTACACCTAGGTACAGGTTTTTTAGGGTTATAGTTTTGCTTGTTGTGTTTTTTGTGTTTGTTTTTGTGATCGCTCATAATATATGGCCTGACTTAATTAAAAAACGCCAATTTTGTCAGTTTTCAATAGAAATGCGTAAAATGGCGCACATATTTATGAGTTGAAAAAAATACTTTTATGAAACACCTAAAGTGGCCTTTTCAGAACCTCTCTTTTCTCCTAGATTCTACACCTACAATCACTAAAACTGCGAGCGCTAATACGTCTTCCTAGTCGGAACTTAGATCGTGTCTGGACAAAATGTTTTGTTTCGACCAAAAACATTTTCTGTAGCTGGAGACAGCTTGTGTATGGAAACAAATGTTTTTGTTTCATGTTTTCTGTGTAATGTTTCGAACAGGAGACACGCCTTTACAGTGTTACAAATATTCATTCCATACGATGTTTTTATGAGTCTCCATAATTATTATTCGGATATAAGTACATAATATAGTACGTCAAACACATTATTTTACAATTACATACATCGATGATATCGATGATCGATTTATGAGTATATCCTTTTATTAAAATTCTCTTACTAAATAAACCTCCGACGACCCCCCTAAAGAAGCTTCGTGACCCCCCAGGGGGTCGCGACCCACAGGTTGAAAAACACTGCACCTAAACTAATACAAAATGTGGATACATTACGCATCTATCGATGCTTTGTTGCCAACTCGTGCGCCGTACGTTAAGTGCATAAATTTTACAATCTAACAGATTTTACAATTTTACGGTGACATATACATGCATGTCTACTGTTGTATGTAAAACATACAACAGTTGATATATTAATTATTATTTTATCAGTATGAATGCAAGATGCAAGTCACAAACCACAAGTGTAGTCTGGCGGTGGCTGACTGGAATCTCAGACCATAAATTAACGTAGCGGCCAAATCGTTCGTCGTGACAATTTGCGTTTAGTACGAATCAAACGAATACTTAACTACTAAGTATTTAAAATAGCTAACACATAAATTTATTATTTATTATAATTTAATATATCCACCAACCTGCCATAGAGGCGCTGTGCATTTTGCCTCGCGAGAACGACATTTTTATGAATCCAAGTAACTATGTAGGTAGTAAATAATAATTGAAAGAATTTATTTATTATGTACTGCTCTTAGTAGACAGCACAAGAAATATATATATTTTTAATACTTATTTTTTTATTAAGTATGTAGGTATTAATTTTACTTCCAAAATGAAAACAGAGATAGTCACTGGTTACAAAAATTAAAATAACTGTCACGACGTATTTTACCTCGTCTATTATGTCACGAGCCACGAGTCACGACTCACGAAATATCCGAAGACCGAAAAACAGTGTACAGTCGGACAAGGATCTTTTGGCACTTGGATGGGGGCGTGAGTGTCGCAAATAAGAACAATATTTATTACTAAAAGTGAAATTTTACAAGACGGCGATGTTAGTACTGATTTTATCCACGTGCCAAAAGGTAAGTGTCGCAACTACAAAACAATACGTATAGGTAATACTAGGAGTGACATTTTACAAGACGGCGATGTTAGTTCTGATTTTGTCCACGTGCCAAAAGATCCTTGTCAGGTTGTACAGTACTATTCGTAGGTCCATTAAATTCTATTAAATTAGAACATCCATATATAAGATTAGAATTGATTAGAACGCTAAAAAACATATATTTTTAAAATCATAAACTAGGCTCCGTGACAATAATATTGTTTTGCCATTTTTTCACGAACAAAAAATAAAAACCAAATGGCGAGAATGTGAATAAATGGCATTATTGTTTTTGTGTCCTTATGTTTGTAGAATATTAATTTGTAGAATATTGGTAGAATATTAACCATTAAATAATTGTTAACGTGCACAAGTATGAGCTAGTGCTGTAGCTTCAAAGAGTGCCATTTTGTGTACCGCCAAAACTCCCTAGGAACTTTCAGTAAAACTTCTACATCTTTACTGAATCGACTGACTTGACTCATTGACTGTACTGACTATTTACTTGGACTTTGACTAGACTTAGACATGAATTAGAATTTATGTACGGCGTTTGAAAGTTTTAACGAAAATTCTATTCTTCTTCTTCTTTTTTATAATGGCGAAAATTCTATTTCCCACTTTTATAACTTGACACTGACAAATAGTTTTAAGCCGAACGCAATTTATTAAAAAAAAAACAGTTGACAGTTGACACATGACACAAGTCATAACTCTTATGTCATAACCAAAGAGAATGTTTGGCATTGGGCGCGAGTAGGCGCGAGTGAAAGAAATCGAGAAAATCCAAACAAAAGTTTATAAAACTCATTATAATTTATTTATAATAAATCTTAACTTGATAGTATAACTACGCATCAATCTTTTTTCAAATGGCGCCTGGGAAAAAAGGGAAAGCATTGGCAAAATCATCAAATAGACATGTTGAACGTGAATATGCTGAAAAACTCAATGATCTGACTCTCGATTCATCAGATAATACTGATAGCGATAGTTCAAATGCATCAGATAGTGAGGGTGTCGAAGCTACTTTCAACGTGAGCATGTGGGATCTTAACCATTGTGATCCTAAAAAATGTTCTGGTAGAAAACTTCTGCGACATAACCTGATCAAAAACTTAAAACTTGGGCAACGTTTTCCAGGATTAGTTCTATCACCCGTCGGCACTCAGTGTGTTAGTCCTGATGACAAAGATATTATTGAAAAATTTGGACTTGCCGTTATAGACTGTTCATGGGCAAAAATAGATGAAACTCCATTTGGTAGGATGAAGTCGCCCCATCCCAGGTTACTGCCATTTTTGGTAGCTGCTAATCCAATTAACTATGGTAAACCATACCAATTAAGTTGTGTGGAGGCGCTGGCTGCTGCTATGTATATTACGGGACATAAGCGAGAAGCTAAGTTTTATTTGTCCAAATTTTCGTGGGGTCATGCTTTCTTAGAATTGAACTCTGACATACTCAGTACTTACGCCGGATGCACAGATAGTAAAAGTGTAATTGAAGCACAAAACAAATTTTTAAAAACAGTGGAGAATGAAAGAGATTCAAGAAGTATGTGGCCATCTGATTCAGAATCGGAAGAAGAATGAACTTTTGGCGTATGACACCTTATATCTCATGTTTTATAATTATACATTTATACTTTAATCAACTTGTTATAAGTCTATTTTTGTTATACATATTAAAGTATTAAACAATTTTTATTATCTATTGAAAATATCTGTAATCATAATAATAATTAGGAAAGATACCTTTGTTGGATGGTGCTTTATAGATGCCTTCAAATTGAATTTTGATGCTAGAACCGAGGTAACCATACTTTCTCAACAAAATGAAATGTTTCTTGACTGTTAATAGGTATATATACATTCTGTTTCATAACTTTTTTCTTTACTAAATATCTTTTTATTAAATAAAATGTATACGAGCTTCTACTGCATATTCTTACAGTAGAAACCTATTTATCTGAGCCTCAGATAAATTGATTTGTAATCTTCAATTTTAATCTTAGCTTCTCTTAATTTCTACATTAATTTCTAAATTATTAATTCTTTCATAAACATTGATTTTGTTAAGGATGCATTTGCAAAATATGTTTATTTGGCAGTGGCCAACCTACCTATGGGCTGACATTTATTTGAAAATATTTTGTGCAATAAATCCAGATAGTACAACCCGTCAGAAATAATTGCGAACCTTGCTGGAATGCGCTTCCCTCGCGCTTTACCAGACTTTGCCCCGTTTTCGCACCTATCCAGTAACGTTGCAAACACAATTACCGACATACGTGTATTACCTATCTATTCTCGATTTAGTAATCGCATTATTGTTTCCTTGTTTGGTGAAATATTAATATCAATTTGCATGACGTCACTAAGCCAGGTTCGCAGTTATTTCAGATGGGTTGTAACCAAATAAAATAAACCTTAATGCCACACTTAAGGATAAGCAAAACACATAAATAATGCTAAAATATATATGTAGAATTATGTATATTTGTAAATAATGAAATCAATGTGGTAAATGATATTTTTTACGGAATTGTTTATATTTATTACTTAAGTTTTCACAGCGCCATCTATAGTAATTTTACGTAACTAAAGACCGTTTGTAAAAGTTTAAAGATGTACTAAAAGATGGCGCAACAAACACGAATATAGCTTTACATATTATATTGTTTTGAATCAAGAACCGAAAGTATTAAAATAATGTTATTCTGGTTATCATAGTTTATTAATTAGGTAATCTATGTAAATTTTGGTGATAACGAATCTGAAAATACTTATCGCCCGCAGTCTCGATGTTGCAAGCGACTTCACGCGCGACGTTGCGCGCAAAAGGAAATCTTGCGGTAACCGTAATTTTGCCCCGATAAAAAGTAGCATATGTCCTTACGCGTGTTCTTATCTATATCTATACCAAATTTCATCAAAATCTGTCCAGTAGTTCGGGAGCCTATCCAACGCAAACAAACCAACTTTTCCTCTTTATTAAATTAGTAAAGGTTAACACTGCCATCTATTGTATTTTTGCCGAACAAAAACGAACTTGTAGGAGTTTAAAGATACACGAATAGATGGCGTAACAGACTCGCTTGTAGTGTTACTAGTTACTACCGAGTACCGACTACCGAAGGCGAAACTTTGTTGATAAAAAATTTAGTTTCCGTTGGCTTTTGGTCCGAGGAGGCGTGTGCTTGCGACTTCTATTTTCATTGCGAAACTCGCGAAATAACTTAGTAATTATTACTGAAACTAAGTTTTCTTGAGTGAATGTGCAAATTTTATTGTGTGAGTGTGTTTAACCTGTGAGTGTATCCTTTAATGGGTTGGATTTTCAAGTGAAAAACTTTTAGGTAAGTTTATAATGAAGTCAGACATTGGTCACAACCTGTCACGCAGGTGTCTCCCGAGTCACTAACCTTTGTGACTGATGAATTGATGATTGTAAAATGTAATCTTTTTATCACCTAATCAACAGAATCATTAATAAATAATATCACGTGTAACAATAAATTAAAAAAAAATTGTATTGAATTCTCCTTGCTAATCTTTTTTATTGACGTGGATTTGAAGGCTTTTGAATCGGAAAATTGTCATTGATAATTGTAAAATTTTTAGTGTTAATTTATGTAAGCTTTTATATTTCAAAAAGTATGTTTTAGTGACTTAAAATTGAAAATTGCCAGTGAATTTAGGCTTGAATGAAGTAAAAATCTGAAGTTAACGGTTGCGGTCATTTGGATTGCCGGCTGACAACGCGCGCGGGCAAGCGCGGGTTAGAGCTAGCGGCCACTCGGCCAGCCAGTGCTGGATCGCTATAATTTTACGTATAAAATAGGTATCTTAGTTCTATAATTTCGTCTATACAACCTGCAAAGCAATGTTGAGGGTATCTCTGGTGGATAAAATTCGTAACGATGTCATTCGCTAATCGCCAGAGAACTAAAGTCATTGACATTGCTCATAGATTTAGTTCGCTGAAGTGGAAGTGGGCCGGCCATGTCTGCAGACGGACGGACGGTCGATGGCGAAGAAAAGTATCAGAGTGGAGACCACGTTTAGGCAAACGTAGTAGGGTAGAACATCCTGCGGTACGATGGGCCGATGATTTGAAAAAGATGGCTTGCAGCCGATGAATGAGGGCCGCCCAAAATCAGGACGGTTGGCGCTCATTAGGGGAGCCTACGTTCAGCAGTGGACGGCGATAGGCTGATGATGATGAACCCGCAGCAGGCAGACGTGGTGCATTATAACTCTTCTCATAATATAACACATGATAATAATATAAATAATAACACTTTTCACCCACCTTTAAGCGTGGGAGAGCCAATGCTTAAAGACGGAAGGGCCGGCTCGACCAAATAAATACCACGGCGTCACAGAAAACCGGCGTGAAATAAGGCTTGCGTTGTGTTTAATGTTTCGCCAAGAGACCAGGAACGCAAGTGGGCAATTCCACAGGAGTGAGTTGTGGTGCGTGTCCACGGTAATCGCTTTCCATCATGCGATCCGTCTGTTCGTTTCCTGGTCCACTTCTTTAAAAAAAAAAACATTCGCACAAACAAGAGCAAAAACCCGAGCCCCAGGGTTAGAGAGAAACTAGTGGTCGGAAACGAATTTTTTCTATGATACGCGTCCATAGTTTATAGTGAGAATGAATAAAATTAAGGTGTGTTAAAAGTTAAAAGAGATTCAAAATATACTTTAGGTTATTGTTATACTTACCTCATAGTCTACGGACTTCCCAAAAAGGACAACTTTCGAATTCAGCTCTTACATTTAAAATTTTAATTAAATAGTAAGTAATAAAATGCTTTCTATCTCCTAGAACTTACCAAATCACTAAACCGTTATTCTATTCCAGGTTTTGTTATGCGATGATATTGAAGTAGAAGTTAGTGTTACGCACATAGTTGTATTGGCTGGACGAGGCGTTTCTACCGATTTTTACTTGACTAACTGATGAAGTCGAGAAGAGGTAGCGACGATTCATGTTTTTGTTCTTCTTGTTTATACAAACACAATAAAGCTTACAGAGGAATTGAACGTACGGGATCTAAGATTGATAAATTGTACCGCGACAAATATCTTCCATTGAGAGAAAGTAAACTTATTGATAAATTAGAAAGAACCAGAGCGGTATACGATGATATACGAGCTCCAGTTCTAGCTGATTCTGAAAGCAAAAGAAATATTACGAATAAAAAACACAGGGATTCCACTGAATTGGACAAGTGTTGCAGTTGTTGTAGGTGTACAAGAAAAGCCAATAATATTATCGGCGATACAGGTGCTAGCTCCGATTACGGTTATGTTACACAAAGTTCTAAGAGGAGAGTGAGGTTCAAGCCGGAATTTATTAAATCGGAACCTTGTGTATGTTTGGCGAAATTTGGCAGCTTGTTAAAGAAACATTCGGAGTTTTTGCAATCAAAATTGAAACGAGAATGGTCAGTACCGGTGCTAAGAAATAAAATAAAAGAGGCATCATCAAAACAAAGGTCTCGAGTTGGTAAAGTTTTAAAAAATATTGAAAAAAATAGTGGTTCTGAAGCGCATTTTGAAGAAATGTTAAAATTAAGTGTAAAAAAAATGCCTAAATCACGAGACAAGGTAACGAGACAAGAAGATATGAAACAAAAAAATAATTATAAAGGTCCGAAGTATCAGAAAGAACTAGATCCCACACTGTGTCCATGTCCACAAGAAAAGTTAGTGCTCAAAATACGAAAAGATTCTATTCGTAAATTTTATGAAGACCTCGAAAAGAAACGAACATTAAAACATTTAGAGTGTAAATCTGAATGTATACAAGATATATGCATACCTAAGGAATGTTTAGATAAAATAAAATTAAGTAAAGGAAAAAAGAGCCCGAATAAACAAAAAAAATCTGAAAAACAACGAAAGTCCCTTAAACAAATCGTATCAAAAGCAGGTCGACGTAAGAAAAAAAGATCCGTTATGTGTCAGTGTGACGACACAAGCATACTTACAAAGGAATATGTACGACAAAATTGGGATAAGTTTGTACCCAGTAAGAAGGGCATGCGAAACAAAAGTCATTTAAGAAGCAATCAAGCTACGTTAGATGACGGAAATACGTTAAAACGTTGTTTTTGTACTTTAAAATTTAAGCCACCGGGAACCCAAAATATACCGCAAAAGTATTCATCTAGACCCGAGCTTGATTATTATCCTCACTTTGGACAAAGTGGTGATATGAAAATAAGTTCTATACAGATGCAGAAAACAATGAAAAAGGCAGTAAAAAGTAAAAGTAATGGTACATTGTATGATTGTGATCCTAATGAATGTCTAAAGGACTACAAAATTAGGAAAAGACATACAATTAATGCGAAAAAAGATAGAAAACTACCAGCTCCATCGTATATTTTAAACGCTACTAATCAAAGTAATCCGGGATTACCAGAACCGGATCAAGATAATCGACGGGTGCTGAGAATAGGTTCTAGTATTAGTTTTAATATAGAATTTTTTAAAGAAAATGTTCCTAAAGATACCCATAAATCGATCAAGACGAATACAGTACCTCATTATTTATCTAATAAATCAATCAAATCTATTCGGCCAAAAAAGAGTAATAAAAAATTTACTAAACACAAAAGGAAAGTTATTATTATGGATAATCTTTCAAAAAATGATGATCTTAATCCAAACAAAAATATGTCTAGCAAAATTATTACAAAAATAAAAAAATATGCCAACAGTAAAAACAAAATAAAAACTGCCACTAAAGACATAGAATTCAAAGAGACTATTAATGAGATTGATTTAAAAACCGAAATGGTTGATCAAAGTACAAAGATTACTCATAAAGATATGCGTTTGCTGAAACCTTTTGAATGTGAACCCCAAACATGTGTTCCTGACAATTGTGATCCCCATTTATGCTTAAAGAAAAAAGACAAACATAAACATGTTATCACAACTACAGATTTTCCAAAGATGATATCCGTTGCAAGTGGAGTTCATAAAAGAAAATTAAAACACGTGCAGGCTCAGTCTAAATCACATTTTCGAAGAAAAAAATCGTTTGCTGAGTCTGACCTAAATACATATGAAGACAATGAGCAAATATACTCAAATGTTTTACCTAAAATAAGGAATAAAAATACATTAAGATTATCCTCAAATTTCAGTTTTGCTATTGAGATAGGCAGGGGAGTCGTTCCTCACATGAATCCAATAGAAAATATCAAACGTTATAGTTCAATTTACAACGCGAAGAAAATAAAATCTTCAATAAATAATGATAATGATAATTATACTCAAAGAAAGAATAAATCAAAAAAATCTGTAATTAATAAGATGGTTAAAAGATGCATGTGTACCCTTAATTTATCTAAACAACGAAATGGGAATAAATCACTTACTCGAGTTAGCGAAAATTTTGCGCCAAACGTATATACAGTAAACACCGTTACGGCAAGTAATAATGGACCATTTTCACAAAAACTCTTGTCTAAAAAAAGATCTCCATGCAATGTGCGAAAAGTGACATCAAATGAATATAAATGCGATATTAATAAATATTATGCAGCTTGGCATTCACAGGTTATATGCAATTTTATACAGAGAAAGAAAATTATGAGTACAAAGTTATATACAAAAAATAAGTTAAAAAGGCAGCTGAAAAAGAATTTATGCTTTGTTTCTAAGTCTTTGTCTTGTTTATCGGATAAAGAATCAAAAAAAAACGTGGATTGGACACCCTGGCATTATGCGGAAAGCAAAAATATAACGTTATACGAATCAAGTGACTATATTAATATATCAAAATTGGACCATGTCAGAAAGCATCAAACGTTTACGAAATCAAGTAAATATTGGGAAAAAAGTTATTGTACTATGAATTTAAAGACAATTTATAATAGAAACAGTAAAACAAAAAAACTTGTGGAAAACAATTCCCAGAAAAATTGTGTTCGCGTTGGTTCTAATATAAATTTAAATGTTGAATTTTACAAAAATAATTTATGCTTAGAACCAAAAAACGACATGGTTTCAACAATAATTACTAGGAAAGATGGTAGTTTAAGAAACAAAATGACACAAGATTTAATATCAACGTCAAATAAGGCAGCCTATTCTGTTCCTGAAAATCAACGTTGTTTTTGCACCTTGAAAAATCATACAAAACATATTGATAAATCTAAGCAAAAACCATCTTCAAAAGTTAACTTAAAATCTACTGTTAGTTACGTTAGCAAAAGTCAAAATACACCAAAAGTTAAAAGGTTAAAAAATATCCCGAATGAAATTTCAACTGCTGAAAAGATAATGATCACTACAAGATTAGTGCCAGAAGATTCGTTTTTTCCGCGTGAGTGTATTCCAGGCATGTGCGTTCCAGGTCAGTGTGATCCTGCGACTTGTCATGACATGTTATATAAACGAAAATTAAAAACACGTTCAATATCTGCTGCAACCAAGACGACAAAGAAAATACGAGCTGGAGTTTTGACTCAACAGTCTTCTGTTAAAAATGCTAAAACACAGTCTCATAATAAAGAAAGCCACGAAAAACATAACGAACGAACATATAAACAGACATCAGTACCTTACAGTAACATTGGTTCGGGAAAGCAATGTGCAAAGTTTGGTTCGAACATCAGTTTCAATATTGAATTTTATAAAGAAAATTCTCCGACTTCAAAACGCATACACTATGAGCCCAAATTATACGACAGGAAATATAGTAAGTCAAGTAAATACGCTGATGCCTCAGTTACCACAAAAACACAGGATTTTGGACAAACAAAATTAACTGCTAGGCCACGTGATTCCCTTATAAAGCGTTGTTTTTGTACACTAAAACTACAAAAGAAACAGAAAAAGCCCTTACTGACAGAAGTGCACTCCGTGGGTGTAATGGCTGGAGTAAAAAATAAGTGGTACTCAGATAAGGTTTTGTCAAATCATGTGAACATGAATAAAGGAGACACTGCTAGTATCTATAACACCAAAAGTATTCTAAGGAAACATAAACAGTCCCTCACAGGAGAAAAAGAAAACAAATCTAAACATGAAAAGCCACATATTGCTATGACTACTTTATTGCCTTACGAATGTGAATCAGGGACTTGCGTTCCTGGAGCATGTAATCCTTACGAATGCTTGCAAAGAATTAAAGCTAGAAAATTGATTAAAAGGAATATTGGCTCCGTAACTACTCGTCACAACAAAAAATCTCTGGGTACTATGAGTAAGTATGGCACACGATCAAAACATAGAAGAATTCAAACTGTGTCATTCCAACAGAATGATATGGCAGTGTCACGTGCAATTCCAAAAAAAGTAAAACAAAAATGTAATTCGTCTGTATCAAACAATCAGTGTGTACGTATAGGATCCAATATTAATTTAAGCATTGAGTTTTTTAAGGATAAAAATTGCAATGGACGACTCCCACATAAATCTATTTGTAAAGACGATAATGTTATCAAGACTACGTCTCATAATTATAAACCTGTAATAAATACGAAAGCATTATTACCTCACGTTACAAAGAAACATAAAGAAACAAAACATACATTAAATAAATCGCAAGAACCTATAGTTAATTTTCAAATGAACGTTAAAAAGCAGACGCTCTCACAATTGAGCCAAACGCGTCAGAAGTACTTTTCGAAAAACAAAGGCCTACTCAGTTATGAGTGTGAGCCGAACGTGTGTATACCCGGACAGTGCGATCCATATAAGTGCTATGAACTGATACAAAACAGGACTTATAAGGATTGTAGTGCAGTTACGGTCGCGAACGTAAGGGATTTTTCCACAAACGCGACACCCTGTTATACGTGTAAGTCCAAGAGAATCCAAACAGGACATCACCACAAAGAGGGTGCTGGTATAAAATTCATGAAATCTGTTTTAGATCATAAAAGCCGAAATTACATTCGCATCAGTTCTAATTTTGGCTTTCATATAGAAATTTGTAAAAAAGGAGAGGATGGTCCATTGTGTGAAGTGAATGTCCATGATGATGGGTATAAATATAAAAAAGGGCATAGCAGACTTCATGATCATGCATCACAATCGCAGTACATTAAGAGTAGAAGTCAAAGCACATATGCAAAAAGTAAATTACAGAGATGCTTTTGCACAAAAAAGTTTTTTAATTCGTTCGCAAAAACTACAAATCGGAATTTGGAATACACGACAAATTATTGTGCTCTTGTTCCAAATATTTTACCAATGGTTCATAATATAACTAGCAGTCATGACAGCCAACATTTTGTTTACCATATGCCATTTCATATGGAAAACCAGAAGAAGTGTGAGGAACCTAATTTTCCTTTTAAATGTAATATAAAACCTAAGCGGCTACTTAAATTTCGTCATAATACATCCAAAGTTTTGGACGAAAATAGAAAAACGAAAATAAAATCGTATTTAAGCTTTGATTTAGAATTGCATAAAAGAAATAAGTTTAAAAAAGATCTAAATAAGACTAAAAAGAAAACATATTCCGACCAACATATTATTATTCCGAAACAGAAAAGTAATATAAAGAAATTAAAAACAATCGATAGTAAAAGTATACAAGGGCAAGGTGATTCAAAGAAAACTGTCGGCTTGAAGAGGTGTTACTCGACGATTAATTTTACGAGAAAATATTATGAAAAAAATTGTAAAACTGAACAAGGTTTAGTAGATTCAAGATACGAAACTATTCAACAAGCATTAAAAGCAAAGGGATATAATATTAAATATATTTTAACAGATTCAAGTGAACCCAACACATTCCACCTACCTCAAGCAAAATTAATTAAATGGGATGAAGTATGTGAAAGTTTATTTAATTCTAATAATATGCGATTTTTGTATAATACATATCCAGGTGATCGTGTTCTTTCAATTAAAGATAAATTAATTGAAATAAAAAAATATAAAAATTTAAATCACCAAGTAGGAAATAAAGAAAAATGTAGTTATTTCCAAAATATTTATAACAAACTCTACTTTTATGCGGACAAAATAAAGTTTAAACAGTTATTTAAAAATATTATGAAGTCGCGTCGGAGAAGTGATAAAAATGTTGAAACTACCCGGTGACATAGGCAAAAAAAAGTAAAAAAAATTATATATAGTTTAGGGAACTTATCCTGAGACCTAAATTGAGTGCCTAAATATATATTTTTTTAAGTAGAATTTTTCAAAAGTTAAGTATCTACCAACGGTAAATTAAATATCTACCTATAAAATTCGCAAACATTTAAAGATGATGGATTGATATTTTTTAATCATGACATAAAAAAATGTTTATTTTTGTTTACGCCACTTTGTAAATTAATTTTTTAAATTTTTTATACAAATTGTACAGATAGATACCTAACCCTGTTTGAGATTATTTTAGTTGTGACTTTTGTCTGTAGTGTTTTGTTTAATTTTTTGAATAAATTTGAGTATTGTGCAACTCTTTTTTTAATTTTCTTAAATCCTTTTTAATATCTATTTCATAGAAGCCATATTTTTTGCATACATTATGGATTTTTACTTTCATGGAATAATAATGAAATCCAAATAGGTAGTAGGTAGGTACCACATGAATATATAAGATTTATTTATAAACTAGCTTTTGCCCGCGGCTCCGCTCGCGTAAATACATTATCCCGTGGGAACACTACTTTCTCGGGATAAAAAATATCCAATGTCCTTTCCCGGGACCCAAAGTATGTCTATACAAATTTCATAAAAATCGGTTCAACGGTTAAAGCGTGAAGAGGTAACAGACAGACACACTTTCGCATTTATAATATTGATATATATTATATAATATATGTATAGATAATAATTACCTAGTATAGATGAGAATTTCTGCACAGGGGTAATACCAAAGATAGACTAATTTACTCTGTGTAGTGTGTAGTACAAAATAGCGTCTGTGGTCCTTTAATAAACTAATTAACAACAGTCTGTACTCAAATTTCGACTCGTTGATCACATGACAATGATTAAAATGAACACCCCTGTATCATTTGTGCAGTGATGATTAACATGCACCCTTAAGTTCAATGACCGCACCCCGAAAAATTGGGGGTGGACTGCACTGATACCATATCGACCACATAGTTAAACTAGAGTTTAACATTGGTTTAAAATATGAGTATGAATTCATCGTAAAATTAAGCAGCATAGCAACTTTACTGACTTCCCTTAGTTTAATTTTGTTAAGTATTTACTTACCGTGTTTTCCTAATCCATAACCATATATTGAATCTAATATTGATCTCTGCTCTGCCAAATTCTAAATTTGCCTTTATTTTCATATTATATCCGTAATAAAAATATTTACGCAAAGGTTATGCTGTGCAATGTTGTTGTTTAATTCAAAGTACATAGGTATTATAATTATACTTATACGTTGGAAAAATCACTTGACATTAACGGCAACTAAACATAGAATATCTTTTTCGTTGAGTAAATATTTTTATTAGTAAGGGGATAAATGTATCTCTGAATGTAGAGGTATATTTTCATACCATATGTCTTGGAATAAAATTATCCTAAGTAAATATATGAACCTAATTATTTTAAGTAATAGCTGAAATATTTCATCACTTCTATTTATAGAAGTGATGAAATATTAATGCTTAGTAAAATTAGGTTTAGGACCTAATTTTATTAAGCAGTCAAATTCAATAATTATTCTGTACAGAGTATAAAGTAAAGAGCACTTACATAATACCTACATAGTATACTACCTATATGCTTTACGAAAACCTTTAATTGAAATAAACGTCTGATGTAAGTAAAATAGGCCTAATCCTGTTTAGACGGTTAAATAGTTAATACAATTTAGAGAACGCAGCGAGACATGGAGGTAGTGCGAAAACAAAAGAGAGCCGTATCGACCAAACCTTCAAAAGTGAGGGAGCCACCCTCTTTATGACTCAGAGGGGAGGACCCTAGTGCCTGTACTGTGCATGCACATATCGATCGAGGACCATCATGTTTTTGACCTATCGACAATAATTGTTTCACTCGTTCCGGTTAATCTTTATTCGACTGATATCTTGGGTTTAGTTTAGACCACAGCCCCCTAGAAAAGAACATTATATTCACTTAGATCTTATTATACAGGATTTAGTTTACGGTATTTTAGTTTGATTTAGCTCACGGCTTACGAGCAATAACGGTATTAATGTATTATTATAAATATTATATATAGGTAGCGTTCTTTGCTAACTGCTTCAAAGATTTCAAAGCTTTCCCTGGGAAACTGCGATTTTTTTAGTTATATTATATGTCTTTTCTTTCGTCGTGCAACAATTTATCAATAATTTCGACTCTATAATGTCAGTCCGATTGGTAGTTTGATTAATTTTTGCGTTGTTCGGAAATTCGGAATGTTGGTTCGAAGTGCGAACCCCGGATTTTTTTAATTATTTTTTTTAATCTACTAGAAATCCGAGCCAACTTCGGTTACCCAGGTTTTAATATAACCTACTTGTAATATTTTTCTTTAACGTCAATCTGACCCCGTGGTAAATTCTCGAAGAACTTGTGTTACAGGTACCAGACAACGGAAATATATTTAATACTTTTATACTGTACACACATTTAAGATTTTTATGACCCAGGAACACAGAAAAACTTTTTGTTCCTTCGGCGGGATTCGAACCCGCGATCTCCGGCTTGAGCACGAACACGCTCAACCAACTGAGCCACAGAGGTCGTCATAAATTTATGAATAATCCTAAACCGTCTAGCACTTGTACAGATAGCTGAGAAGATTAATTGCATATTGCATCGATTCTGGAGCGATTGGCTTCCTCCACGATTGCGTTCATTAGCCATTTATATTGAGCTCGACCACAGACGTAATCTTTTTTCTTATACTAGTTAGAACAGAGTTTTGATGGAAGTTCTGATAAATAATAAAAAAAAAAAAAGTTAATTCACAAAAATATTTATTCTGACTGAGATTCGAAGTTCGAACACACCACATTCCGAATTTTCGAACAAAGCAAAAAATATACATACCTACACATACCTACCAAACTGTCAATCGGACTAACATCACAGAGTCGATTTTACTGCACGACAAAATAAAAAACATGTTTTTGAATATACGAGTATAGCTTAAAAATGCGCGGTTTCCCAGGTTTCAAACATTTTCATGTAAAGTAATGTTAAGATCGTACTGTCAAAAAGTTATTAGATCTCATGCAAAACCAAGCTTCTGACACTACATGCCTTAACTCTACAAGCCTTATTTCACAAACTCTACACCTTAGTCAATTTATGTGGCCTGGCCATTTCGCTACATTCTCTTGGGCGTAAGGTGAAAAATTTACTGACTGTTTTTCTGTTATACTGTTCTTTTTGAAACGAAACGCAGCTCTCTGCAGCTAGTCAAATCCCGTCAAGGAAAAAGGATTTAATCTGTCCTAACGGACACAGTGTAAATAAAATATAATAATAATTATCTTACTCCTAAGCTATGAATATAATAATATGAATATGAATTTTTACTTAGATACATAATTATGATTATATAATGTGTATACGATATGCGGTGTTTAACTTACTAATTTTGCAGAAAAGGTCCAATAACGATCAGAAAACTTAGGACTTAAGAGATTTTGCTATGCAGTGTCTCTCCATTTCGTCGGTCTGTGGCCCACGTGTTTCGTTTGTAGACTGATTGACAGTCGCATTAGTCCCCGGGGGGAGGAGGGTATTAAATATTCCACCTACGGTCAGACTAACATCTAACTATTGCCAACTAACGTCCCGCGAGTCTAGTGTGGTCGCGGTTATTTGGGATTGATGGAAATTTTCATATTCTATTAACTAATTTTGTAATACATTCAAAGGGTCATGTTTATTATATCATGACTTGACAAGATATTTCGTCTATTTGAGTGTGCTGAGGAGTGCTTTTATCTTTCAATTTATGTCTAAATTATTATTTACAGGTAACAGTGCTGGCTCTAAATTTTTATTCAACGGTAAGCTAACGAATTAAAAATATTTATCGCGATTATTTTTTCATATCGGTGTTTGGAACAGACCCATTTTAAAAGTAACAGCAAGAGCTCATGGTGTTATTTTTTATTTGCATAGACAATTCTTATGTCCTTGAATTGCGCAACACTGCCCTCTCATGGTCCACTAAACAACAGTCAGCATCATCAGGGCGATCGCGATAGAGTAACAGGGGGAGAATATCAGCTGTCGATGTCAATGCTAGTAGGGGTCTTTTATTCAGAGAGAAACCATTTTCACGAACAACAATTTAAGGTATGCCGTATGCTTTTTAATATTGTTATATTTTTGACGTCTTTTAGTGTCCTTGTTTTATTTACTTGTAAATAAAATTTATAGTGCAGAGTCTTGCATAATTTATCGTATACATATACATAAATACAGTGAATGTGACATATTAATATAATTAATAATAATATTTAAGTCCTTATAATGCAATCACGCAAACATTTCCTTCCAAAAGAGAAGACCCATTTGAAGGATGTAGAGCATATTAACTTCGAGGGTTAAAAAAGTGGGCGTAGTCGCGTGCAACAGCTTGTAGTAGGTATTTAACATTTGTAGCCCCGGGGTTGAAACATTTTGTGGTGATGCGTTAATAACCACAGTTTTAATAATAAAATATGTGATTTGATGTGAAAATAGTTTACTAAATTCAAGTCACAATCAACTAAACGAGAGTATTTTATATCCAGGTTTAAGATGATAATATGTAAAAAGTATGAAGTAACTTTAAGGTATCTTATACTATACTTTAAAGGAGACAATCTTGTATACATAATTATAGTCGATTTCTCGAAAACGGCTGCAAATGTTATGATAAAATTTAGTATTCAGGGAGTTTAGGGGGACAAAAATCGATCTCTAGGTCTTACAGGTTTGTTTTTCTTTCATCGTGCAGCAATATTATATTATGTATCAATAATTTCGACTCTATTATGTCAGCCCGATTGACAGTTTGGTTTGCGTTACATGTGTCATTTTTGCTTATTTCAAAAATTCGGAATGTGGTGGGTTCAAATCTCGGTCAGATAAATATTTTTGTTATTCTTTTTTTTTATCAGAGCTCCGAGCGAAGCTCGGTTACCCAGGTATAATTATTTAACCATGCACACACATATCTGTGTAGCTTTTTGTGATGAGCTTCTACTATTAGGTATACCACAAACATTGAAATAAATGTTTTACTGAAAGATTTTGATGTATTATGAAAGGTGGATGCACCATAGTAAAACAAGTTTTTTTATTTCGTTTTATGACATAATATTATCTACCTAGTTATAACATAATATATTATAACATAGCAATAAAATGTGGTGTTTGCAGAATGCCATACATACAGTCGGCGGGAGGGTGAGGTAAATAGGGTACAAAATCGACAAAGTTCCTGCTCGACCAGTTTACAAACATTTTTCTTGCACTAGGACCCCTCAAAATATTTAAACTCAAAGGAGATGATCGCAACGACTGCAGACGTGTCTTAACTACGTATTTACATGTGAGTATGTGTTACCGTAAAATTGTAAAAACCGTTAGATTGTAATATTACTAGAGATATTATAATATGCCGACAGATTGTCTAATAAAAATGTATTCTTACAATTTTACAATATTTTTTTGTTATATTGTAATATTTACCGTGCCGATTGGTTAAACGGCATAATTATGTCCCGCGCCGCCATATTTGTTTGCTTTTTTAAAATAATAATAGGGGATCGGACTACATCTGAAATATGTAGTTTCGTTAATATATTCAGAAACATTGAGGCATTACTATTTGGTAAATGTAAAAAAATATATTATTTTATATGTAGTTTAATAATTAAATACATTTAAAAAGTACCAAAAAAAAAATTTTTTTTGTTAAATTGGCAAACAAAACCTACATCATTTAGTTTACTCACAATATCATATTAGGTTGGGGAAAAAGTTTCTTCGCATTTTATATAAAAATTCAAAAGGTTTTTTTATAAAGTTTATTTACAAGTGACTAAAGTATATAGGTGCCATTTTGTTCGATAACTTTTTGCCATCTTGTTGGTAGGTACATGATCCCATTGCTATAAAATTTTTGGGGCTTCTGATGAAAATACTGCGACAAGTGGTTTTGGCAGTCCTCTTGTGATGTCAACCTGACACTGCCTAAGGAATTCTGCAGCGACCGAAACAGGTGGAAATCTGAAGGTGCAAGGTCAGGACTATACGGCGGATGCATTAACACCTCCCAGCCAAACTCCCGTAATTTTTTCTGAGTGGCTAAAGATGTGTGAGGTCTAGCGTTATCATGGTGAAAAACCACACCCCGTCTGTTGATTAATTCCGGCCGCTTTCTCTCAACTTCTTGCTTTAATCTCATCAGTTGTTCGCAGTACAGTTCAGAATTGATGGTCCTGCCTGGCGGTAACAGCTCATAATGAATAATGCCCTTCCAATCCCACCACACACACACAGCATCACCTTGTTGCGAGTTAACCCGGGTTTCGCCACAGTCTGTGAAGCCTGACCGGCCTTTGACCACGATCTTTTTCGCACGTTCTTGTCGTACGTGATCCACTTTTCATCACCAGTTATCAGCTTCTTCAAAAATGGTTCGGTTTCATTACGTCGTAATAAAGAATCACAAATGAGTACACGGTTCATTAGGTTTCTTTCAGTGAGCTCATGAGGCACCCAAATATCGAGCTTTTTTGTGTACCCAGCTTTTTTCAAATGCGCCAAAACCGTTTTGTGGTCAATCCCCAGTTCTTCAGCTACATAGTAACTATTAATATGCCGATCTTGCTCCACTTTTTCAAAAATGGCAACAATTTTGTCCGTAACAGGGCGACCAGAGCGACGTGCATCTTTGATATCAAAATTTCCGGATTGAAAACGCTTAAACCAAATTTGCGCTACTCTCACAGATACTGCATTAGGTCCATAAACATCACAAATTTTTTTCGCGGCTTGTGTTGCATTTTTACCTTTTTTGTAATAAAATTTTAAAATGTATCGAAATTCTTCATAAGAATCACTCATTTTAACAATAAGAAAAACAAATGAAAATCTCAAATTTACCTAATTTGAATTTGGAATTGTCTTCTGTAAAATTAAAACTTTTTGATACCAAAATCAGCCAGATACAATTGGTATAGCCCAAGATATTTTATGACAAGTTCATACATACTATAATGCGAAAAGACTTTTTCCCCAACCTATTATACAAAAACATTCATTACGGTAAGTATGAACTTAAACGCACAAATATGGGAGATATTTACAAATATATTCCGGCGGCCATATACTTCATATACTACTGCATATACTATAACCTACAAGTGACGTCATTTGTAGGTCGACTTTAGTATGGAGCGTTTTTAAGGGGCTCGCGAATTTTTTTATACAAATCGCTGTACCTTTGAAAATTTCTTCTGAGAAGTTACTCATATTTAGGAGTACTATTCATTTATGCAATAAAAAAATTGTCCAATTGCCTAATATAACGAAAAATAATTCGTACTCACCTACTATTGTAAGGAGAATTTTTTATTTGTCAATCTGTCGGTATATTATTATATCTCTAGTAATATTACAATCCAACTGTTTTTACAATTTTATGGTGACATTCATGCGCACGATTCATCGGCGCTGTCAAGCGATTTTCATCCTATGCCTGGTCGAGCGGCAACTCGTTCGATAGTACCTACTTCTACCAAACACGAACTGATTACTGAAGTCTGAAGACTTACTAATAAAAATATTTACACAATGGATAAGCATACATTATACAATTTTTTGTCCTTGTCTGTCAAGCTACTTTTCCCATGTATTAGACAAGGAATATAATGTATTGCTTATCCACTGTTTAACTTAAGTTATTAGTAAGGGGGTATTTCTTTAACAAGTAGTATATAACGCCATAAAGGTCACCTGAGTTACTTTTATTAACATTAAGTTTATGAAAGTTGTCTACATTGAAACTTGAACTCACACCGATATAATTACTTTCATCAGTGCATACGTGTTTACTTTCTCTTTTTCTAGGTTTATTCATGTCTAGTTATGATTATGATATTCGTATCTATCTATTCTTAGATTATTTTTAAGCCGACTTATGACCGAATTCTGAAGATATTTCATAAACTCTACATATAAATATTTTCTCTGGATAAACTAAGTTTAATTGACATAGAGTTTCTGAATCCCAAAATTGCTATCGGTCACTAGCCACTGCGAAGGCTACTTCTTCTTTATAGGGAATCCGGAGCCTGTTTAATAGGTAGGGATTTCTATGAAGGTTTGCAAAAGGTGAGTGACAAGGGAAGCCGATAGGAATGGAGTTACAGGAATCCTACGCCACTGGTCACTAGATAAATGTTTTTAAAGCCAGCATAAAGTTATTTCGTTTTTTTTATAATTTGGCGATGTACACGGTAGTCGGTAACTAATTTTATGAAAAACATTTTTACTTTCGAAGTGAAATGGAGGTTTAAACTATTTAACTAAAGAAGAACAAGCTTTTTCTGTAAAGTTTTTTTATTTCCTCACTGTGTCTGCGCCATCTATCAGCAGAGTCTATGTCAATTACGAGTTATAGATTCGATAAACGTACCATATATCGTCGGCGTAGAAGGAGAACTCAATAACTCATAGATCATATTATATTAAAAAGAGGAATAACTGTGATTTTCATCAAATTGACTTTTTACCATTTTCGTTACACCCAAACAATGCCGCATATTTTGGCCTGTCCTTTCTTGTCCAAAGTCATAGGGTTTTTATGCTTACAGTGGTGGAAAATTAATTATACACTAAACAAAAGAAGAAAAAGTAAATAACTTTTTGCTTTGAACATTTCGATTGATTGTAATTTAAAGATTTAAGTAGCATCCCATAACAATGTAACCTGTAATTATTCAAATTATAGGTCGAAGAATAGAGAGTCAAAGATGCATTTGAAGTGTAGGAAAACTAAATAACTACCCTTATAGGTAGCTAACTTCATTATATTTATGTACAATATTATGTTGTGGCTAAATTAGATAACTTAGTTATTTATTTTTTATTTTTTTATACTTCATGAGAGAGATTCGTTAGTTTATGCATATATTAAAAGGTATAGATATCTAAAAATATAAAATTACCGACATTAAAATACTCTCTCATTTTTAAATGACACCAAAAAAATTAGGAAAAAAAAACACTAAATCGCGATTAACTCGAAACTAGAAAATTTGAGTTATTTGTTCAGAAACAAGTTATTGTACCAATAGCGCTAATGAATAGAAATTCACCTCAAAAATCGGACACCAGACCATCAAATTAAAAAAATGTTCGTAAAAAGTAGCACTCAGCTGGCGACAAATAGAGGAGTATTTGTTTAATAAAGAACTCTTTTTACATCCCCGAATTCAGTTTACTTAATACTGGGCGAAAACCACTTACATTTTCCTGACAAAAGAAACAACACGGGTTTTCCCGCGCGAAACATGAAAAACAAGATGGCGCCTTTACGAGCGCGCGGGAAAATTATAGAGGTGTTCGTACGTTAAACTTTTATGTCCTGATGTAAAAACATATATTAGGTCTCATGCTCACCTCCCCACTGCAATTTGGAACCAAGTTTTTGACATTTTAACTCGGTAGGTACTATTAACAAATAAAAGATCAGATTTTATTGTGGCTCTTAGTACCTTTTACATTTTTTTTAGAAAACCAAATATTATGTAGAAAATCATAGTAGGTCTAGGTAATGCTACGTTCTACGTTAATAGCTAGTTCAAATCAAAAATACAAAATGGCGGGTTTTGGCGCCAAATTGTAAGTAGTTCAATATTTTTTTAACAAACCTATCGAGTAGGGTATCAAAATAAAGGAAATAAGGAGATTAAGAAAAATATACATATGTCATGTATTTAAATTTAATCAGGAATAATTACAACCATTTTAATTCAATCATTCGAACAAATTTGTAATCAATACATTCAAATAGTCGTATTTATATTAACCCGACATTTGTTGCTTAGGTTCTGTCTTTTTTGCAGTCGGGATTTTTTTATTTTTTTAAATAATTTTTATTAAAATAATTTCTGCAAAATCTTTAAACGAAATAACTTGTCTCTTATGAGTATACATCTCCCAATGGCGTTGGCTATGGTTTCCTTAAAATGATTTCTCTACAAAACATTTCCTACCGTCTGGATTATAGAAGATTCTAGGAGTTTGTCTCGTAAACATCGACAAATCGACGCTATAATGGATGTTAGTCGGGATCTGGAACATACTTGCAGCCTGCAGGCGCTGAACATCTGAACATGCTTCGCTTACCACAAACTTTACCTTAGATGGGACGTGTACGTTTATATATGAATACCTCCGTAATTCCGTATGAATAATTTTATATATTTATGCAATACGTGTAGTCTTGAAATGAATTTTATACTCTTTCCAGCAGTGGCGAAGGCTGGTTCTCCTTCATAGAAAAGCCCTAGCCTGTATAATAGGTAGGGATTTGGATGAGGGTCTTCGAAAAGTCGTAAGTGAAGCCGACAGGAATGGAGTTATAGGAACCCCACGCCACTTCAGTGGGGGTAGCATGAACATTTGACTTCGAATGAGAATTGTATGAAAATCTGTCACAATCAAGATAGCGCCCATACAAATCAATAAGATAACATTACATTTACGCCGCAGTCAAATGTTTCTGCTAGGCCCTGATCCATTTTAATCTAAACCTAAACATAGAGAACAATACGATGTTAATTGTACCAACAGAATAAGTACGCTGCTACCAATATAAATGTCAACTCTTTACTGTGCAATAAAGGAATCAGTCAACTTCGAATTACTTGAACATTGTGTAGGCTATATAAACATATCCTAATAACGTACAAACTACACATATGTATCTTGCATGGAATATAGTTATTCATTCAGTGGATCATGACTCATACGAGCTTACGACTTTTCTTTGCGTTCATTACAGAGTTCGGATGTATAAAGTTTGTTTACCTATCGATCCGTGCACCGTGACTCATACAACATTTACGATATTTACCGTTCTCTCTATGTAGCGACTGTAGCGGTATTCTGTAACATTTGGAACGTGCCTTCGACAGGTTCGCGTGTATCTTACGTATCTAGATAGTGACAGAGAGTAGAGGTACATAAGGACAGGCTATTGCATACTATTGCATATTTAGCCTTAAAAAATTACAAGAAAAATGTGACGTCATATGTTGAAAATCGATCTAACTACGATGTAAGCGACCGTACTAAGGCTTGTAATGACTTCAGTAACTAACGTAAGAGGATTTTATTTTGAAACTAGTTTTTGCCCGCGACTTCGTCCGCGTGGATTTCGGTTTCCATACAAAATTTTAACCCCTTTTTCACCCGAATTTACAAAAATCCTTTCTTAGCGAATGCCTACGTCATTATAACTATTTGTATGCCAAATTTCAGCGAAATCCGTTTATTAGTTTCGGCTGTGCGTTGATAGATGAGCCAGTCAGGTTTGCCTTTTATATATTTAGATTATTATGTGACACATTACCGTACCCAACTTTGACCTATAATATTACGAGTATAGGTGTCTGGTCTATCTTTTTTACTCGTCTCACGTCTGTCGTAATTTCGCAGCTTTTGCAGCGCAACACTAACCTATTGTCAAATGCAACCAGTGTCACAATGGGACACTCAAAGTAAGGACATTTTTTGCCTCACATTTCTCACATCACAATTCAAGGTCACAATTATTCTCAATCTGACATGACATTAAATCTCACACAAATTTTTGACGTCACTTCGATGGGGATTGGGACACAAACTTTACCGGAATTTTCCAGTTTTGCGTACGCCATAGGAGATATGTGCACACGCGTACATTTACAGTATGCTTGTAGTAATGCAGAGCTTCGTGGCCTAGTGGGTAGACCGTTTGGTTTGCACTCGACAGAATGCAGGTTCGAATCCCAGGCTGTGGCGTGTACCAATGAGACTTTTTCAGATCTCAAGTACATTATACGGACGCTCTAACGGTAAAGGAAAATATAGTGAGGGAACCCGCACATGGTTAGCCCCAGACGTATTGACCAGTGTGGACACTGGTCAATACGTTCCTCTGAACTAGGCTGACTGTGTTGTGAGAATGCCGTATGTGCTTGGGCAACCATACGACATTTAAAAACCAACTGTCCCAGGCACTACAATATTTCAAAAGTGGTTACTTCGCTCGGAGAATACTGTATAAAACTATCCATTAACGGATGTAAAGGCCTAAGTTGTAGTAGTGCAATCAAATCGAAATCTTACTATGCAGCTGTTTATCTCTTCCTCTTAAGTCTGTGTTATGACTTTGTTTGAGAGTGCTATGCTCATTGACTTAATTATCTACGCGGGATGCTTCAATTCTTAAAAAGCTTCCCACTTGTCACTCTTTAAATGTCAGGAACGTGACTTACATTACCTTCCGGAAATCTTCACAGTATTGTTTTGGAATAATCCAGAATACATAAATATTCCATTCCACGACGCTAATGGTCTAATGCTGTTCGCGGCTGCCAAAAAATTATCATCATATTCAAATGCAGCCACTATGAATATCAAATGAGTTGTTGCAACTTGTAAACTGTATAATGTCTTCTACGCTCTAATTTCATTTATTTCATTTTTTTCCCGTGTTTTGGCGTCATTGTAGCAAGTATTTTTTTCTTAAAAGTAAAGTAAAAGTAATAATTAACACTGGGTTGACTACGTGTAAGATGTTTAGTTTAATTTTATTTTGATTTAAGTAGGTGTTGTTACCTAAGTGTAAAAAATACAACATTTTATTATACTTATTTTATTTTGTACTAGCGACCCGCCCCAGCTTCGCACGGGTACAATACTGATACTAATACTAAAGAATGTCTTTGAACCTCTAACAAAACGGGCGAAATCTAGTCAAAACAAACAGAAACAAATTAATATAGGTACCTACTAAAATTCAATGAAATAAGTAGGTGGGTATACTTTTCTACACTAATATTATAAAGAGGAAAACTTTGTTTGTATGTTTGTTTGTTTGTTTGTTTGTATAGAATAGGCTCAAAAAGTACTGGACCGATTTCAAAAATTCTTTCACCGTTCGAAAGCTACATTATCCACGAGTAACATAGGCTAAATTTTATTTTGGAAAAAAATAGGGTTCCGTAAGATATTTGGGTTTTTCGGACACAAGGTGTCAAAAATCAACCAGAAAAGTTACTTATTTTGCGTACGCTGCCTAAACTATAAAAGATAGAGCCATATAATGTTCCAATTAATTGTAGATATTATAAATATCTACAAAAAAGTCCGCGACACACTATACCTATCTATGTCGAGTGAGGCACAACAACCATTTTTTTATTTAGAAATCTTGAATTTTTTTTGGACTACATTTAAACGCGTTTATTTTACTCATGCTATTAATCCTTATCAAAATAAATTATTCATCACTAAGAACAGTTTATGTAGATAATATTTGGTCTTTGAATGATTAAAATTGGACGTTTGGTTTCGAAGTTATGGCGAAATTAAAATATTACGATTTCTGCTGCACGGCCCGTTGCGAAGTGGGCGACATTCTGTAGTATTAGTATCAGTATTGTACCCGTGCGAAGCCGGGGCGGGTCATTTTAAATATAATGCTATATCTAAATTTAAAAAAAAAAAACAAATATTTTGTAGATTAATATCGAGTGTAAAAATCAAATCTAAGATCGACAATTTACCTTTATGCGCCCTCTTAATATAATAATATGTATATCAAGTGGTCTCGCACGTCGCGTGACGCGTCTTTATGATAGGGTCCTGTTTTTACCCATTCGGTACGAAACCCTAAAAACATTTTCAATATTGTATACAGAAGTATACAGCAGTGAGTAGTTATTTGCTGAAGAAGTTTTTCTCCAAGAACACTATTCCACGCGGGCGAAGCCGCGGGCAAAAGCTAGTATCGTATAAAATATCATAGATCTAAACCCCCCCGCACGCGCACTTGTGACGCCCACTTCGCAACGGGCCGTGCATCAGAAATCGTAATATTTTAATTTCGCCATAACTTCAAAACCAAACGTCCAATTTCAATCATTCAAAGACCAAATATTATCTACATAAACTGTATTTAGTGATGAAATAATTTATTCTGATAAGGATTAATAGCATGAGTAAAATAAACGCGTTTAAATGTAGTCCAAAAAAAATTCAAGATTTCTAAATAAAGAAATGGTTGTGGTGCCTCACTCGACATAGATAGGTATAGTGTGTCGCGGACTTTTTTGTAGATATTTATAAGATCTACAATTAATTAGAACATTTTATGGTTCTATCTTTTATAGTTTAGGCAGCGTACGCAAAATAAGTAACTTTTCTGGTTGATTTTTTACACCTTATGTCCGAAAAACCCAAATATTTTACGGAACCCTATTTTTTCCCAAAATAAAATTTAGCCTATGTTACTCGTGGATAATGTAGCTTTCAAATGGTGAAAGAATTTTTGAAATCGGTCCAGTACTTTTTGAGCCTATTCATTACAAACAAACAAACAAACAAACAAACAAACATACAAACAAAGTTTTCCTCTTTATAATATTAGTATAGATTACAAATCGCTGTAACTTTGAAAATATTGATTTTTGAAATACAGTTTCTTCTGAGAAGTTACTCATATTTAAGAGTAAATAGGTACTTAGGAACTTATGGAATTTTAATAGGGAAGTCCTAGTCTGTATTATGATGGACATTTGGATGAGGGTTTTCAAAAGTAAGTGGTAAGTGAAGCCGATAGGAGTGGTGTTACGAGTACCTATATGAACCCCACGCCCACGCAACTGGTAGTTGCTACCGACTACGTAGGTACTCGGTCATTTTCGCTCCTACCCACGGTTAATGAGTTTATGGGGGCATATATAACGCTAACGGGGGTCATTAATTCCCACGTGACCGGCAACAATTAACGGGAGGAAAAGGTAATTCCATCACAGTACCTCACGTAATCCTACAGCAGGGCTGCCAACCGTACAATAATATCTACACTATATTGGTAGACCTATAAGTATTAAGTATAGTACTTACAGTTTACAGTACAGAGTAGAATATAAATATTTTTACGCAGAAAGAAACAGCATTCATAAAACGTTCCAAAACGATCTAAATTTGAAAATTTTTGCGTTCCCTTTAACGGCTCACAATTTTCCACACAATCGTGGACACACCGTATGCTTGTAGTTGTAGTAGTAAGCAATCAAATGGAAAGCTAACTACGTAGCTGTTTATTCGTCTTCTTTGATCTGTGCTTACAGTCAAAAACTGCGTGTTGCTTCATATTTAAGCTAAATATTAAATGAATAGTATTATCTAAGTCAAGATAGTCCGAATAAAATAGGAACCTTTTTCGCTACGTAATATTTGCCGGTATTTCATTCGCAAATAAAATAACGGCATCCGACGGTACCTAGAGATAATATTTATATGATACTTAGCTTTAAAATCTTAGAGGCAACCCTACTTTGAGCTTTAAAAGTTCAAGGGTTTGGACGCGTGCTTTACGTGCTTTTGGAGCTTAAAATTTACAACGCACGCAACTTTTATTGATTGCGTTAAAACTTGTAAATTGTAATTGCTTATTTTGTACCCTCTGGGTGCCTCTGGTATAACTTATAAGAGAGGTGTTATAATTTGTTTCAAAAGTTAGTCTAGTAAAAATTTTACAACTTTTCACAATTATGGCATGACCGTAAAAGTGTAAAAACCGTAAGATTGTAATAACTAACGAGATTGTAAAAATATATCGAATGATTCTTTAAATCTTTACAATATATTTATAATCTAACGAACAATAATATTGTGTTAAATTATAAGCAGAATATTCGGGTCAGCAGTCTTTCAACATTTTACAATTTCACTAGTTATATTACATTCTGTTTTTACAATTTTACGGTGACATATACACACCTCTACATGCCTCTACCTATAAATTACTAGCTTTTTCGCGCGGCTTCGTCCTCGTGGATCCCCGTTGCATCTCGTGGGGAATGTATTCCGAAAAACCATTTTTAACGGATTTCTGCGTCATATCAACTGCGTGACAAATTCAATGTAATCCGACCAGCTGTTGATATTTTACTATTCAAACTTTGGACACCCATTACACCCCTTTAGTGGACAAATTTAAAAAAATACAACTATAAAATAAATACTCAATATTTTCTGGAACATTAAATTTCATAGAAATCGGGACAGATTTTAATTTTTGTCTGAACTCTGACCCTTGTTGCTAGTGAGTAATAACGCGTCGAACGTGACGTTGGAACATTTACATCAGAATCCGACAGTGTAACTAATCTCTATTGTTAATATGTCGAAAATTTGTCTAACCCGAGTCGAATTCGTCAAGGATAACATGTCACGGTCGATCCGGTGTCATTATCCGCGTCTAACCACTATCATCAGTGGTCATTAGTGGTGCTTCGATAAACAGATATGACTATTTCTATGAGACGTTGTTATTGACAAAATCATCGCTACGACTATAATTCTTAGGCCGGGACCATATTGTCTGGAATCTGTAGTACTATGAACAGGACTGCGCTAATACAATAGAGTTGAAAAACGAACACACGAGTTTCAAGACAAATGTCAATGTCAAATCTGACAACTCGACACGCATGTGTTCGATTTTCAACTCTATTGTATTTGTCCAGAGCTCTATTTTCGGTGCTTTCGGTGCTCTGAATTTTACCCGGCCTTCCGCATTCCGGACAATATATTCCCACCCTTAGGATAGCTATGACGACTGTCTGTAGCATGTCCTGAACTTCTGACAATCTCTATTTCAGTACAACTGTCTCGTCCATGGCTCTAAATAGTCGTCTCTATTTGTTGTGACCGCCTTTGTCATTTGTATATTACCTTAATACTGGTCGCTGCTTACCTTAATAGAGCTTTTTTTGAATAATTTCTATTCTTCAATCTACATCTTAATATAGTAGTTTTGGCGAGGTATATAAGAAATTTCCCCTTCCCTTTCTCTACCTTTTTTCAACTTTATTAATTAGTAGAGATTAAATAAATGATTGTAAATAATTTCTTTTCAATTGCAACTTAGCTGGAGTTTGTACATTTCACTGTAAAGAGATTGTATTGAAATGAAAAATTCCATTTGAATAGAGGGGAGTGTCCCTCGTGCAGTCGCGGGGAGCTGTTTGTGAATGGATTTCAAATTAAAAACCACTTCGTTAGTGATTGTTTTGGCTACAATGTAATAAGTTGTTCATCATCATGTGCTTGCTTGGATACAAAATTTTGAAAAAAAAAATGCTGTGTGACTGATAAGAGTTACAAAAGAGAAAGGAATTTGCATTATAGACGAGGCATGTTGAGGCAAAAACTGTCTCCGCTTAAATGGACCCACTTTTGAAGTTTTTGGGGCCATTTTGACATTTGAAGTATGGTAAAATCAAGATGGCTAATATTTGAGGTATTGATAAAAACCAAAATGGCGTAACTTTTTCTTGTAGGTATGAAGATTGTCTAATGTACGTAGCCTATCTTTAGTTTTGAAATCTTTGGGAATTTGTAGATACAGTGCAACCTCGATATAACAAATCGGAGGGGAACAAGAAAATATTCGTAATATCAAGTAATTCGTTGAACTGAGGTTTGTTATGTTGAGGTTAGATTGGTCTAAAATTCGTTATAAAGAGGTAAAAGAATAGTTTTATTCACCTCAATATTAACCACTTTAACACACATTCCTCTACGTCCTTGAACTCGCATGATTTTAATCTTTTACTGTTTACATTCACACCACTTTCTTCTGAAAACTTATCTTTAAATTTTAAAATTGTCTAATTTTTTCGTCATGGGATTTTGGTCAACATAATTAATGATGTTTCGCTTTTCTGCGACCGATAAGGAACACCTTTTACGTTTCTGAGCCATTTTAACTTAAATCTTTAACAATAGTGACGCAGAGCAGAGGTGTTTACATTACTTTCCATCAAAACAACAATGATTACAAACAAAAGCGTGTCGAAACATGTCGAGACATGAATCACATTATAAGATTAAGAGTTATATTATTGGTGGAAACTTTATATAAAGGTTTTGGGTTGGCAAAATTCGTTAATTAGAGGTATGACTACTTTTTCTTGATAGTTGAAAATTCGTTATTAAGAGATTGTACGCAAAGAATGTTCGCAATGTAAAGGTATATTTTATATTGACTCTTATGGACAATTCAAGGGGATTACAAAGAATTTGTTAAATCGAGGAAGTCGTTATATTGAGGTACGTTATATTAAGGTTGCACTGTATATCTACTTTACAAATTAAACGTTTATGGTGATAAGTGAGCAATCTGTTTATCTTAATACTCAGTAATTACCATTAGAAATCTGCAATACAAGGAAGAAAGTAAGCGCGTTTCTGATCGTTAACATTAACGCGCCACTCAACCGATCTTTACTTAAAATTAGCAACGAAGAATCTGGTTGGGATTTTCGTACTAAAATTTTCCCAAAATATATCAACCTGTCTCCTTCTAACTTACTGTTATTTGCTTTGCTGAAAAAAAGAACAATAGCCATTGTGTCGGCGACTGTGGACGAGTCGTATAAACGCAGTAACGATGCAAACAACACATTTGCCGCCTTAATTGTAACTATGAGTGCAGGCCAATGTACGGCACGAGGGGCTGAGCGATTATCACCATTATCCCGTAAATGATAGGGCGTATATTTCAATGTAACGGCTGTTTAGATTAGTACAAAACCGAGCGTTTATTACAACAATATGCACGGACGTAAGCCGTATATATTAACACCTCCAAATTTTAGTTCCTGATATTTTGACCCCAAATTCTAAGTTATTGGTTCAATTTGAAATATGTATCTGCTTGCTAATTTATCAATGGAATAGGCGATTATCCTATGGTGAAAATATACATCTAACTATTGATATTTTATCACTAAACATTAGATATTAAAACTAATTAAACCAACATTTCACTATAAAAATATATGTGATTTTTATAAAATATCAGAAATAAAATAACAAAATTTTCACGTTTGACCACGTGATTAAGAACGCACAGTCGTCAAACGTGACGTCAGATTCTTGTACTTCTTCTTCTTTTTTTAAAAATGATCTTAATCCGATCATTACGTAATAAAAAAAAATGTCGGATTTATTAATTATTTAAACTTTTATGCTGAGTTGCAAGGAAAGGAAAGAAATTCAAAAGGAATGGTCCAGATTGTAAATGTTTTAATATGTTATTATGAGCAATATGACGTATTTTTCAAAACCATGGAAAATACCCCATTCTCTTTCAAACTTTATCGAAAGTGTGCATTTAAAACAAAATGAGAATTATTTTCCCTTCGCTTTGATTGCACTTACAAAAAGCCACATTTTAACGCTTGAAAAAAGCTTATCTGCAAATAGCATTAGCTAGTTTAAAAAGTAAACGTTTGTCGCAATTAAATATTTAACCAGGTATAACGACCCTTGTCTAGGCTGAGAGCATCCCTTCTAGCCCTACGTTCCTGCGTAGAGTAAGGGTCCCTTAGTCCGTGCAGCCCTAGGTGACGCCTGGATACACACCCTAGCTTAGCGGTAATGCACTAGACCTATGGGATTTAATATAATTAGTAAAGATTTCGTTTCATCCTGTAATTTGTGGGTAAGGGCATTTTTGAATAATACATATTTGGAAAATTGCAAAATCTATACTCCTATACTAATATTATAAATGCAAAAGTGTGTCTGTCTGTCTGTTGCCTCTTCACGCTTCAACCACTGAACCGATTCTTATGAAATTTGGTATAAACATACTTTGAGGAAAGGACATAGGATATTTTTTATGCCGAAAAAGTACAGTGTCCCGGCGGAGCCGCGGGAAAAAGCTAATACTCAATATTTTCGTTTGTTTTTTCCAATTGAACGCGCTTATCTCAGAAACTACTGATTTGTTTTGAGAAATTCTTTAATTAGCAATTAGAAATTAAGATTTCTCCATTTATTGAGGAAGGCTAGTAAACCATTCCCTTATCATAAGTTTTCAGGACACCATAGTAACTGTAACGTTACCGAATGTAAATTGAATGGGTGCTGTCATGATTTTCATAAAATTTTCTTTCCATTACGTTACGATAACTTTGTAGTTTGTTGTCCATTGTTTCTGCTTGGGCTACAGTAAATCTTATACTTTAACAAACCAATCTTTTATATGTATAATCGGTTTCTCGAGAACGGCTGCAAGTATTACTATAAACTCTAGTATGCTGGGAGTTACGGGTGAGAAAAATTGGTCTATCTAGGTCTTATTCCTGGGAAACTGCGCACTTTAAGCTATATCATGTATATGTTTTTTCTTTCGTCGTGCGACATATCGATAATTTCGACTCTATTAAGTACATATACATAATTTTTGCTTTTTTCGAAAATTCCGAGTGTGGCGGCTTCGAATCCCTGTCAGATTTAAAATATTTTTGTGATTTTCGTTACCCAGGTACTTCATACCTATCCGACAAAGAAGGCAAATCGCTAGTTAAACTAAAACATAGGGTACCTACAGTGTAGGGTACCTTTAGTGTAGGGTACCTACAGGTAGGGTACCTACAGGTAGGGTACCTACAGTGTGTAAAACATCTGCTACACGCATTTCGTGCTCCCTGAAATGTGACATCCTTCCTCAATGGCGCCGGTTTACACAAATGCCGAGGAACAGGGGCTTATCAACTACTTACAAATACTTACCTTTTAATATTATAATACTAGCTCTAGTGTTTAGAAATGTGACCAAAATTTATTTAATTCTTAAGTTAAAACTTTATGAGATTTCTTTTGTCTTAATTTTTGTAGATTTTCCTTGATTATGGAAGTACCTAATGTTCATTGCATGTGGATTTCCTTAAAAAAATTAATTCGAATTTTAAGGAAATCCACATGCAATGAACATTAACATTTTCCATCTTCTGCTACAACTTAATTTTCGTAATTAGCGGGGAGCGGGATTAATTATAGCAAAATTGTTCATTACATCAAAATTATATAAGTAAATAAATGAATAGTAGAACTTTTGAAAACATTGCAAACTAATCTTATTATTTTTTTAACTGCAATCGGGATCCACGTGAAAAAAAGTGGGGCACAAAAGTTAGCTAAAAATATAAATGCGTACCTATGTGGTGCTATTGAAAAATATGTAATTGTTTTTAATATACAGCAAAAGGGAAAATTACAGATGATAAGTACATATACGTACTATCTTTATAAGGGAAAACGACTGGCCATTTCCAAGGAAAAAGGGTAGGCTTATCTATTTTACAAACGATTATATATTCACAATACATGTTCCAGAAAGGTCCAGATCCTGAGCTCATTGAGTCTCTAATCCCAACAGATGACCCTACCCTACGGCGATAACCGGATTTGAGGGCACCTAAATAGTAAATACCTACTGAGTTCTGTATCTAATTCCTACTATGTACATGTTACATAAGGTCCTTATGTATCATGATTAGTGATCAGTATCTGTGGTAATTTAATACATGTCCTAGACCTAGAGGTACAGACGCCGCGATTTTAATTATCCGACTTCAAAAAAGGAGGTTCTTAGTTTAACCTGTATGTTTATTATATGTAACATAGTTTGCTATTTGCGAATTACACAGTACACTGATTTAATTATTTATAGAAAGACTTTTCAACAATGTAAAGAAGAAATAAAAACAATCACCATAATTACAATTTTTATAAAAAAAACTATAACCCGACTACATATATTATAATATAGTCTATGTTACCCGGGCTATTATTACGAATCTATTGACACCTCATTCTATAAATCGGATCAGTCGTTTAAGCGCTACGGTGGAACAGACAAACAATATCCTACAATCCTACATAGTTACATACATACATAGACTGCCAAAATCATTACCCTTCCTTTTGGCTACGCCGTAGTTGGGTAAAAATACCCGAGACACCAATTTGTCAACAACGTGAAAACCCGGATTTGACATTTAGATATTGAAATCACTAATTTATGTATATTTCTCTCAAAAATAAAAAACGTTTTTGAAAATCGCGCTGTTGCCCAGGGATAATACCTAGCTAGATCGATTTTCTTCCCCTAAACACCTTGAATAGGTAAGTGCATACTAAATTTCATGGAAGTACGTTTGCAGCCGTTTCCGAGACTCCAGTTGTATAATATAATATACAAGATTTGCTTGTTTAAAGTATATTATGGTATGGCTTTTAAACCTAAATTAAAAAGGAAAATTTATGCCTTACATATTATACGAAATCGAAAAAAAAAAAAACTTTAAACTAGGTAAACATATTTACAAACTCAGTAGTCATGCTTTTTGAAAGCATAGTTCTATGAAATTCTGTGTGCCCTCAACCTAACGACAGTTCTACTTCTAGTTAAAAAAAAAAAAAAAAAGTTGATGAAAATGGTCCTCGAGCGGTTTTCTATTCGACGTGAAATACTATTTTTAATCTGAATAAAATTTTGGGAACGTTTTACTAGATTTTTGTTCTGAGAATTTAGTTTTTTTATCGTTGTTGTGAGAGTGTATTATTATTTTCAAGAGAGTTTAGATACCATGGACGTAAAAGTATAAACATTTTTGCTAAAATTTTATTTAACAAATTAAAAGTAAGGTCTGCACACAAAATGTGCTCGTTTCAAGAGGTCTAAAGCCTCCAAGATTGCGTTAAAAAAAAGTTAAACCATAACCATGTTTTATACAAAAACTTTGAACAAGTTTTATTATTATGAGAACCAAGTTCTGCGGTTCAAATCTTAACTACTTGCTTTAACTAATAAGAATTAAAAGTCTTAAGACTGTTTGAACTTTGAAAATATGTGGCTTACCGCTTATGCTGTGACCACATTAAGTGGAAACGCCGTCAACTTTCGCGATAATGATTGAGTTTGATGATACTGATGATGATCACCATCATCAGTATAATGATGATGATGAAGATGATTTAGACCAGACTTTCCCAAAGTGGGCGATAACGCCCTATTGTGGGTGCTGGAGGCCTAGAGGGTAAGGGGTAAGGGGCCCAAAAAAATAGGAGGCACTGATGTGAGTAGTATTCAATGTTGTTTATTTGGTTAATTTTGAATAGACAAATATATACTCTCCAGGCGAGACTAAATGTTATTGAGGTTTTTAAGGTGATAAAAAAAATGGAGGGCGCTACAAAATAACTGATTTTCAAAGTGGGCGTTAGACAGAATATGTTTGGGAACCTCTGATTTAGACTATGACCACATATTACTCAATACGTTATAATGATAAAACAATAGGTCTCTACAAGTGTACATGCATAATCGTAAGTCAATACAATTACAACGCTCGAGTAGGTAGATTATCAGAAATTCATAAGGTGGGCTGTGGGTACACTTGGTATAATTAATGCCGATGCTCATCCCCTTATCCCGGCAAGACTGGGGCGCTTTCGACAAATCGCTCTCATTAATAACAGCCACCTGAGATACAGGACTTCTAGGTATTAATCCCCGCTTTTTACTCGACTGCCAAGGAACAATTTATTGCCTATGGACGTAAGCGAAATACGGCCCTCAGATTTTAAAATTACTTTTTAGGCCTTTTGTCTTTGGATTTATGCGAAACAGACCTTTTGAAATTTTGTCTATGGACGTTTGCAGTATGTACTTTGCACCTATGTGTCAAAAGTATTTTATTTTACAATAGACAAGGCATGTTGAGGCAAAAAGTTTCACCAGTTAAATGGCCCCAATTTTGAGATTTGAAATATGGTGAAAACAAGATGGCTGATATTTGAGGTACGGTGGAAACCAAGATGGCGTAACTTTTTCTTGTATGTCTTGAGTTTTGAAATCATTTATTATTGATATTATTTATATATAATTTTATTGATATTTCAGCCAATTAGAGAGCCAGTACTAATTAAAATGCTTGTATGATAACAGACGCGGGTCTAGTTACACTATAATTACCCAATGGAATTACATTGTCGTGTATGGACTTTTGTAATCTAAGATTAGCTTCCCAAATGGAAATTTGTACGTTAACACTTCTAGCCGATAGCACAGTGGCATTGACTTCCGGCGTATTATTTTTTTACTATTTTAATATTTATAGCAAATTAGTTAAGATTCACCTTGTGGGAATAGTGGAAAGCAAAGATTTCAACTCAAGATAGGCTCTCACGTACATTTAGCAGAAAAAAAATTCATACAAGAAAAAGTTACGCCATCTTGGTTTTCACCATAACTCAAATGTCAATCATCTTGTTTTCACCATACTTCGAATTTCAAAATGGCCCCAAAAATTTAAAAATTGGGGCCATTTTACTGGAGACACTTTTTGCCTCAACATGCCTCGTCTATAATATACGTCTATGGTGGAAATCCCCAAAGGGATATCTTCGACCGAGCGCGGCCGAGCTTCGGCTTGAAATGCTTACAAGTGGGCTTCGGCCGCCCAAGCCCAACTGGCTAAGTAGCCGTAGCCTTAAAACAGCCATAGCCTGATCGAAGCGATGGATCCGCTCATGGACACCCACAACACCAGAGGAGTTTGAAGTCGTTGACGTTCTGTTAAACCTACACGCCCTTCGATCATCCTAATAGGTACCCTCAGTCAGGTACACAGTCACCCTTGCTGCGGCACTAATGGGTATGATGGATGAATATGACCGAAAAGCGAATATAAAACATTATTCCTTTGTATTGAGCGAGATAATAAGCTAGGAAGTTTCATTTTCAACCGACTTCCAAAACACAGGAGGAGGTTCTCAATTCGTGTGTATGTTTTTTTTTTCTTTTTTGTATGTATGTTACGCGATTACTACGCCGTTTGTGGAGCGATCTTCGAAATTCTTTTTTTATTTTGAAGGGTTGACTCCCGGATTGGTCCCATTGTCACCAAATGGTAGACCTGATGATGGGATCCATGAGGGATCGAGAGATGTCCTCAAATTTAATAGGAATACCTATAGTGATTTTGACTTTTTTTAAAGTAACTTGAGTATATGCTGCCAAAAAGTGAAATGTTGTGCCAAGTTATACCCTGGATCCAAAAGCATTGAACAGTACTCCTTAGTCTTTGAAGATACACGTTTGGGAATTTCAGGATTATTCATAAAACTGCAAGCATATGTCACTTTTAAATAATCATCATCACCACCACCACCATCATCACACCACACATTGTATGTTGATATAGGTATTTCTAATTGTCTTTTACACCAGTATCGATTTCTTAAAACATTCACAGTTACCAAAAAGTCAATTTTGTACCAAGGTGATCCCTGATCCAAAAGGTCTGAACAGAACTCCTCAGTATTTATATATAACTACACGTTTCTAAATTTCAGCATTGTTTTAAGAACTGCAAATATATTGTTATGTTACTATTAAACAATTATTATCACCACCACCATCATTACACCATACATAGGTATTTAATCATAATAATATGATGAAATAGGTATTTCTCTTAGTCTTTTTTTATTCGATTTATTTGAACATTTGCTAGTCCCATCATCATCATTATCATTATATTGTGTGTCAACTGTTACATCATTTCCACCGACAACTTCATTTTTCAGTAACCAAAGCATAACATGGTACCAAAAGGTTACATTATGATAAGGTATAATAATATAGGTGGTTCCAAAAACACTGAATAGAACTCTTTAACGATACACGGTTGAAAATTTTGAAATTGTTTAAATAACTGTTGTAAATTATCCCTTATCCCTGATTAATCACACATTTTTAAGTTTTTATGTTTTTCTTTCGTTGTACAGCAATCCTTCATTCAATAATTTCGACACTATTAATGGCAGCTGGATGGTACATTTGTAATTTGTGCGTTGTTTACGAATTGGTCTCGGGTTCGAATACCGATCAGATATTTTTTTTTGTGATTCTTTTTATTTCCTTTCTTTTCTATTTTTGAATACTTTATCATCCTACTTAAACTCTGAGCAAAGCTAGATCTTCCACTAAAAAGAAAAAAATAAATTTATATTTTAAAAAAATATATAAACCGACTTCCAAAGTAAAAGCAATGACATTCTTATAAATCACTTAAAAGTTTAAAAATAATTCTTACTGTCGAATAGTTCCCCTTTAAATTCTGATAAAATTTATCTATTTCTCTACTCAATTTTCTTATTTTTGAAGTCGGTACCAGCCCAAACAATTGTATCCCTTTAATAAAGAAAAATCATCAATTTTAACACAACTACGTCCTATATGGACGTAGTATTCAAATAATATTTTAAAGAACTTCCGTACAAATTGGCTGGTACCGACTTCAAAATTAAGAAAATTGAGTAGAGAAATAGTAAAATTTTAGCAGAATTTAAAGGGGAACTATTCGACAGTAAGAATTATTTTTAAACTTTTAAGTGATTTATAAGAATGTCATTGCTTTTACTTTGGAAGTCGGTTTATATATTTTTTTAAAATATAAATTTATATTTATTAGCGTCCGAGCTTTACACACTGTTGCCATAGTTACGTCATAAGCGGCTTTCTGGCGGGAAAGGCTGAATTTCACGGAAATAGGCGTATCGGATTTCGAATCAAAGGGAATTCCGATTAGTGTGAACTAAATTCCATTTCCAAGTTTAAATTGAAATAATTTGAATAATTGAATAAAGAATGTGTATTCCAGAATGTTTGTGGTGAGTTCTTGATCTTGCGCTGCTAAGTTGGTCTTAGTTCTCAGATTTCCCAAAGTATTGTGTAAAAATAAATAGATTTTAATTTCAAGCTTCTGGTTTTGTCATCGTCAAAATTAAAGACGTTGCTTTAATTAAATCTTGTAGATGATATAGATTCGAGTAGATATATCATCGAATAATCATCGAGGGATAAAATAATACAAAAATTTCATGAGATAACTTTCATTCAAAGCAATGTTTAGTTTTCAAATGCACTCTTAATTTATTTTGGATGGATACGTTGCCCTATGACGTTAAAAAACCAATTTCGAGCGCATGCTAAGTAAAAAATCTTTACCTGGTATAAAATTGGTGGGCGTGGTAGAGCCCACAATTACCATAACCCCAGAGTCAGCTCACAAAAAACCTAAAATATGTTATAATTTCCTATAATCAAGCTATCTTATAATTTATAATAACGCCTCGTTTTGGGGTTACTGTGTTATAAAGATAGCTTAACTGGCTGTGGCGTGGGTTCCTATAACTACATTCCTGTCGGCTTCACTTACGACTTTTTGAAGACCCTACAGGCTAGGGCTTCCCTTTGAAGGAGAACCAGCCTTCGCCACTGTTAACTGGCTGTGTCACACGACTCCGTATCTGCGTGTATTCCTCTAATCATGAATTAAAATAAATAGAGTCTTATATCATTGCTACAGTTTCTCTTTGAATGAAATAATAGAGTCGTTGAATCATGTGTCTATCACTTCTCCATTCCTTAATCCAGATGTTACATGAATTTAAGAAGTCGTTTATTTACAAGACATTGCTACAAGCATTGAGCAAGTTAAAATACCAGTAAGAAAAAAAATTGACGTAAATTGGCTGTTTTGCGATAACATTTTGCGATACATTTTGTGACCAAATGAAACCAAATCCTACAACACTAATAGAGTAGGTACTTCTTTATCTAAACATTGATTAAAATATTATAAAAAATATTTTTTTAATATAATCAGTTTTCTAGAACCACCCAAAATTGATACAAAGAGATTTGGTAATGGTTTCAAATTTGGTATGGTAGTTAGTAGTTTAGGCGGCGGATAAAAAAATAGTTTTTTTATTACGCATAATTCTTAATACCTATGCGGCATATAAGTTTTTTTTTATATTTGGTCACTGTCTGTGTCATTTATTACACAAAACATTTCTAATGTATTTGCTCTTCATACTCGAACCTGTCTAACAACTTTTCGTAAACACGTCCTCAAATCTAAAATGCCTTTAGATACCTAGTAAATTGTAAATTCGTTTTGACGAATTAGTAGTAATAATGGCGTGTAATTTATAAAACAGGATTCACTCAAGTTGTTTCCAGAACCAGACACCTGCGATATAAGTCTCTGCCCCGAGCGTTCCTAATTTCCATTCTTGGGATTTCATTTTATTTATTGCCACGATTGATTCCGAAGCTGAATGAATTATAGTAAATGGATTCACGACTCAAGATTCAGGAATTCTATCTCCTTATCTTGAACTCCCGTGCGTACTTGCACGTAATATTGTATTTAGTAATTAGAACCTTTTGCCATCGGCTGATATTTTGAGCGAAGGAAAAAAATATTAATATGTATATTGTATGTATATCTACCAACGTATCTATGCACATAACGTGTTGATAAAAAAGGTCTAATGAGTGTCCCAAAAAGATTTGGTCAAAAAAGTGTTCTAATTTATTTATAATCTTTTTCGTATTTATAGCGAGGGTTAAGTTATATGCCCAAGAGTACCACGATGCCTCTTGAAAACTGCGCCGACCATCAAACATTCAGAAGATCGATCAAACAAGGGTGAGACGAGCAAACACTAGATGCAAAGTTATTAGCGTATTTCAGTATTGAGCATAGAATATTGCAAATGCAATCATCAGATTTGTTTTTGGGATTACTGCTTGAAAAAAAAACTCCCCAGAGGGTCTCTGATAGGGTCTTTCATATCCCCAGCATGTACCTAATGGTTTGGAAAAAATATTCAATTTGAATTCAGTAAAAACCACATTTACGATAGCGTCTGCTATACGTAATGGATTAAAACTTATATTTAACCCCTTTAGTATTTGGGCCCGATAATTTTGCAATATGCGTATCATTTTAAAGGTTTTAGGGTAAAGAGAAACTAATTACGTATGTAAATAAACTCACGATCAACAGCAGCGGCCCTGACCAGGGCTAGCACAGCCAAAAACACCACCACTGTGGGAGACATCGTGACAATACTAGCATTATTTGGTTCAACTGCTTTATATAGGTGACCCTGGCTGCCCACTGACATCATTTACTTCATACGAATCGACCTTGCAAGTGGATAATCATCTGATTGTAGCGATGTGTTTTGTTCTGGTTCAAAGGATTGAGGTATTGTTTTAATCCGAGGCAGGCTAGAATAAGGTAGAATAAGGTCTAACGGTTTTTACAATTTTACGGTGACATATACATATTTACATCCATTTTAAAGGATCTGTGGTCCTAGCCAGTCCCAGCTTGACTCTTGACTCGGAGGTCGTGGGTTCGATTCCCGCATCGAAACAACAAAAAATGTTGTTTCTAAGTTTGGTTAGGACAATGCATGCTGATCACCTGATTGTCTGACAAGAAAGATGATCCATTCGTCGGATGGGCATGTAAGAAGTCGGACCTGGATCTCTCGCCAGTCGTGTCGGTCCCTCTGGGTTACGAGAGTAAAGGAAGAGAGAGTGCTCTTGTGTACTGCGCACACACTTGGGCACTATAAAATAACTCCTTCGTAGCTGGCCTGGTTTCAATGAATCCGACCGCCGGCTTTTAAAGGATCTGTACTCTGTAGTCTGTAGTAAAAACAGAAAACTATTATCTGGGGGCACGGTAGAGCACGCGCCAAACGAAGCGCAAGGGCTACCTAACCACCTTTTCTCGAAGCGCTTCGTCGATTTTTGAACCGTCATAACTTGGGTTTGGATTATACCAGGATGAAAAAAAATTTCGGAATGTGTTAAAAGTAGCGGACATATTATAATATAAAGTTTAGATTGCTCATACTTATTGATATCTAAAAACCATTTGTACGTTTAGGCAGTCGATAAAGCTCAATTGCTATGAATGAAAACAGGTGCTCGGCTTTCGTGCAGCCACCGCGCGTCGTTCGCGCGATGCTCGCGACCCGCGTGCTTCATGTAACTGGGCCCTTACACTAAGTACACACGAAGACCCAAAATATGGCCGTGAAGCTCCAATAATCAATTGCAATGACCAATTTTAAAAAGTGCTTTAAAACTTTCCATTTAACCCTCACGAGTATCAAGTTAGCTATGCACGTCGAGGTTAAGAGATCATCCCCAAAAGTAAAATCACTTTCTAAAATGCGTTTCGGTAATTTTCACTTAGATTAATCTTTACTTTCCTTAAATGTTTCTAATCTAACTCTTACGAGTATCTAATGGTTTTATCATCTATCTAAAAAGACATTTTGTCCACTAAATCTAAAGATAAGAAAAACAGGGTTCCCTTAATCTAATCCATAGATAAATATCTAGTCCGGACTTGGTTAGTTCGACACAAACTGTCTTTATCGGCATTCTAATACCTGTTCCAACATCGGACACGCGAATCGAACCTGCCTATAGATAGACCGTTGAATTGATCCCCGATAAGATTACCGGTTTGCTTTATGTATCCTTGAGATAGACTTAAGAACAATATAAAATACTTAGGTTGGTTTATTGAATACCCAGCATGGCCAAAAGCCCAAAAAAGTATGTGAACTTGGATTTGTTAAACTTAAAAGTTTAGGACATCCAAAAGAGTAGCAAGGCGCCAGTGGTTAGATTACAGATATATGTATATTGAATTAGATATATATTAATGAAAAAAAAAAAAAAAAAAAAAAAAAAAAAAAAAAAAAAAAAGATACAATGACTTTGCATATATATGGCTATATTGCATATAGCACAGCATATATAGTTAAGAAATTAATTAATCTTATGTATACAAAAAATCTGTTAACTGGTACTATTGTGTTTTTCCCGAAGTGCAATGTGGCAGATCACAAATTGCAATAAAAAATATTGTGAAAATATTTTCATCGCAAGCGCCAACCTGGGCGCCCCGTACTGAGAGTTAGAAATGTTTTAGTAAATTAAGATAAGTGTTCTAGTACACTAATATAAAAAATGTAGGGGTATGTAAACATAATATATGTTATAAAATTAGTATGAAATAAAATTAAAAGTTTATGTAATACACTGGACAATGTAAGAAACAGACAAATCATGTGAAATAGAAAAGTTGTGTAACAAAATAATATGAGAAAGTACAATATATAAGATGATAAATGTTATAAAAAACTAAGATAAGAAAGAAATGTGTTAAATTAAATAGCCATAAATGTTGAGATGAATCTGTAGAGTGGATGTAGCGATATATAAATAAGAAAATAGTAAAAATGTAAAGAGAACAAAATATGTATTAAATGATAGAAATAAAAATGTAAGTAATAAATAAATAAATTGTCTACAAGTAGAAAAACATAACACAAGCAAACAATTGTCCTAGCTTACGGTTGGGGGAACAATAAAAAAAAAAAAAAAAAAAAAAAAAAATACCCACCACAAAATATTTGTTCCTTATGATCGGTTCATACTGAAAAGAAACGCGACGCGACGCTGCATATTTAAGATAGCTATTTAAAATTGAACTTTATTTGTTACATTAACGATTATTACACGTTTCATTGTATGTACAATAAACCAACTACTACAGTTCACTGAGATTTTTGTTAATTTCACTTTACAACCGAATTTTCTCATTTTCTGTTTTTATATTTACAAATTTCAGTGTTCTTTTATCTTTCATCATTTGATATGGGGTTCGTAAAATAGAAGATAGGTGCTCCGCTATCTTTAAAGTTTAGAAACCCCTGTTAGAAAGTTACATTGAAAGTCTCCTTAATAAGTCTGTTTATGTATTGACAAATGTCAAGTTTATTCTGTCAAGCTGAAACGAATAACATTCTAGAGAGTAGAGAGGTTAAGTTACAATACTGAATGTATTTCAACAAGTTTGCCGTGGTTACTTACGGATAATGCAGTCCGCAATGTTTCCTGTCCCTGAGGGAATTATTATACTGTCTGTTTGTCTATTACCATTTACCACAGAACAAATAGTATAGTATTATAGTCCGCATTCGAGAGTTCCTTGCCTTGTGGATGTTATTATAGGTTCAGTTTTGATACAGATTTAAGGTATTCAGTATTCATCATTGATGTTGCTTTGAGATTTACTTTGAGGGCTGTAATGTGGCTATTTCAGTTAAGCGTAGGCAAAATTAACTATTAGGTAATTAAAAAACTAAATAAAAAAAATTAAGTAACCCCCTAAGTAAGTAGCTACTAGCTAAAAACACTCGATCATGTCAGCTTAATCAGCATCGCAGACAAAAAAAAAAAACTAGATCAAATCGGTGTATAAGTTTAGGAGCTACGGTGCCATGGACAAAGACAGAAACACACACAGACAGACAATATGTCAAACTCGTAACACCTATCTGGTTTCGTCTTAGATGCCTTCAATAACTTCAAGAATACCCATGATGCTGTATTTTTACTCTTTAAGTCGGAATTTACTCTTCTGGCTTCACATAAGAAACTTAGGTATATACGTATACAGAATGATTCAAAATGCACAGCTACCTTTTGCAAATTATATTAAAAAAGTGAAAATGGCGACTCGCATAACGCTAATTGAGAAATATTATCCCTGGTGAGTCACCGAATCAATATGAATGCCAACATCTTTTGTAGGGGTTGATCTCCCCTAGCCACCCTCAGTCATGGCTGATTCGCTTCCCGCTTTACGCTCTTTAATATTTTATATTGAATAATATGTTGCAATGTTGCAATTCAGTTTCTAGTTCGCTAACATTGAAAAGGGTTAGATATTTTAACTTAGTAATAATTATTTATAATGTTTTTGGTTAGGTATGTTGGTATTACCCTGTCTCACTCTACCTTGTAACTACAATTTTTATAAAAAACTAGCTTTTGCCGGCAGCTCCGCTCGCGTAAATATATTATCCTGCGGGAATACTGTACTTTTTCGGGATAAAAAATATCCTATGTCCTTTCCCGGGACTCAAAGTATACCAAATTTCATAAAAATCGGTTCAGCGGTTAAAGCGTGAAGAGGTAACAGACAGACAGACAGACACACTTTCGCATTTATAATAATATTACTAGCTGTTGCCCGCGGCTCCGCCCGCGTAAATATAGTATCCCTCGAGAACACTGTACTTTTTAGGGATAGAAAGTAGCCTATTATATTATCCAGCTCCTAAACTACTACCATACCTAATTTCATCAAAATCCGTGTAGTAGTTTTTGCGTGAAAGAGTAACAAACATCCATCCATCCTCACAAACTTTCACATTTATGATATTAGTAGTTTATTAGTATAGATGCATAATATTACCTGTTGATTTCTTAAGCTCAAGATTTAGATCTTGTTACGTATCAATATTAACATCGTAAAACAAGATCTTAGTCTTGAGCAACAAATGACAATTAAAATAAATGACCTTCAAATCGGATCGGTGTAATTGGGGCTTAACGCGAGCAAATCGTGGGCAATAAATATGGATATATAAATTAATGTAGAGCCAGGCCATTGACCTTTGAACGTGTGAGATATTTCGCTAGGAAAGCTGGTGATAGTGTGATTAATGTGAATTATTTGGTTTATATTTGAATTTATAAGAATGATACTTATATTACCGTTTTGTGGCTTTAGAAAGTTGCTGGTCACTTGAAGCACATTTCTTACCACTCGCGTAACGCCCTAACGTTTTTAATGTGGGCATTGGGCACAAGTTATGGTTGTTTGTTTGTTTTAAGGGAATTTATTGTAGGTCCTAAATTACTAACGAACTGACGCTCAGTTAGCAAAAAATCATCTCTGGAAGCATTTAGGCTGGGACTATAATTATGATCGGGATTTGGGGGCCGAGAAAATTCAGTTGACATTTGACTCGACACTCGTATGTTCGGTTTTCAACTTTATTGTATTAGCCCAGTGTTCAATTTCAGTGCTCTTAATTTTTTACGGCCTAACGAATTCCGGACAATAGAGTCCCAGCGTTAACGTAACAAATGCATACTTACAAAATGATGTATAATGAGTTATGATTGATGATGATGATGATGATAAGGACGTCTAAAGTAGGTTTATCAAAGGATAATAAAAGGGAATATCTTCGCCCACGGGAGCGAACCTACATGGTAACGAGGTAATAAATTAAAACGCGCGCCGTTAGCCTCAAACAAAACGAACCCTTAGCCCTTACGCCGATCGACTCGAATGTTATAATTAATTCATGTTGGACCACCAGGAAAACAGATAATTATCGAATACCTATATCAAAATACAAAAGATTGTTTATTTGTATCCGTTAGAACTAGAGCTGTAGCAAACCGTTTGCATTCGGTACTGATTACTGAATAACGGGTAGGTACTAGGTACAGGCCACAGAGTCGAAAATTTCCATACTTAATATTATAAATTGGAAAGTGTGTGTGTCTGTCTGTTTGTCCGTCTTTCACGCCAAAACTACTGAACCGATTTAAATGAAATTTGGTACACAGATAGTCTAGAGCCTGAGAAAGGATATAGGCTACTTTTTATCGCGCTTTATTTACAGTTTCATAAAACGATCCAAATCGATCCAAATTTGAAAATTTTGATGTCCCCTTCAACGGTCCACAATTTTTCCACACAATCGTGGACACACCGTATGCCTGTAGTAGCGCAATAAAATTGAAAGCTAACTAATAATAAGTGAAACCTAAACGGCAAACCACACCCAAACAGAACATTATTTTACTTTGGTTCCGGAAAAGCGGAACAAAACGCATACAAATCCTTTTCTCCGGCAATTATTCTCCGACTCTCAACTTCTGACCGTATAACTTCTCAATTACCTTCAAAATTTCTATCGCTATAAATATTGTTTTCCTCCCATTCCTGAAGTGGCGAAGTTCGACTATAATTCTCGTGCGTGTCTCGAAACTTCTTTTCACTTAACTTTGGCGAGTTTTCGTATTTACAGTAAATAAACTTGTATTGTTTTGCGACAAAGTTACAAATAAACTTTCCTAACTGAGGAGAGTTAAAGCTGTTACGTTTATTTCTGGACATTCTGCGGTTGTGACGTTATTAAAACTGCAAATTTTGCATTGTGGCACCAACACGGCAAGTGGCAACGTCTTCCAAGTTCCTTGTCTAGGAATTTGGAAAGCATAAGAAATTGAACATACCTATCTACATAAGTATGTGAAAAGTTTGGATATTCCATGCCTTCACGGATGTGTGATTTATATCTGGCAAATTATTTTAACCGAAGACTCAAGGTAGACTATGAGTATGACGCACATTTGACAGAACAAATTTTAATACAAGAAAAAGTTACGCCATCTCGGTTTTCACCATACCTACTTCAAATGTCAGCCATCTTGTCTCACCATACTTATAGCTGGAGAGCTACCAAGAAATTTTGAGTAGGTATTTGAGGCACGTTGAAACCTTGTCCTGTACTTCTCCTATTGTACCTCAACACGAGAATGCAAAGAATATATATTACTAACGTACTTACCTATGTTAAAGCCTAGATCTTGAGTTTTGAAATCTTTGCGTAAGTATGAATAATTTTTGCGGTGTTCGAAAATTTGAAATGTGGTGAGTTCGTATCTCGGTCAGATATTTTTGTGATTCTTGTTATTTTTTAAAACTAATAGAATTTATTAAACGTGCAAAGCTCGGTTACCCAGGTAGTAACATATTAAACGATTAAACTGGGATTCCTAAGTTTTCACCCCCCAAACGCTTATGTCTCAAAACTAATTCGATCCCAATACACTCATAAATGTAACATTTGTTATAAAGTTCTCTCATTATCCTACAGTTATCTACTGTCCCGGCTGTAAACTAAATTGACCAACTTTTATGACTGTTTCATTACTTTGGTTAGTTGTCTTAGCTTTCATTAGGGAAAAATGTTTATATTACTGACGAGCTGACTCGTGCTTACTTCGTTGGGCTTTTACCATTTTTGAGGACAAAAAGTATCATAAGTTATTCCTTACAACAACAGCTATCTGCCAGTGAAAGTCCCGTCAAAATCGGTCCAGCCGTTTCAGAGATTAGCCGGATCTTACATACATACAGCCATACAGACAAATATTCTAAAAAATATTTTTTATTGTAAGTATCGTACTTTCATATGCATTAAATGATAAGCTGTAAATTTAAAATTACAAATAGACACTTGAATTTTATTTATCTGTATAGATACTGATAGTGTTTGGTTATGTGTAAGTCTAGAATCTATAGATTTACGAAGGTCTACTGAGTAAACGCAGAATTTAAGAGGGTCGGCCCAGGGTGCTTCAGGGATTAACTCGTAAAGCGACCGTTTTAATAGTAACACTTTATGTGTGCTATGTGCCCTAGTAAAACTTACCATGCATTGCAAACGCAAAGAATATTTAATCTTTAATTTATCCGTAACTACCTAGGAATGTAAAATTTAAGATGTTAATATAAAAATAATTCCTTTGTCCATAAAAAATTAAAAAGATACCTCTGTACTTTTTCCTTTTTTTTTGACGGGCAATTGGCCCACCATACTTACCACTACAACTTCTGGGAGCCAGGATCGACAGCGGTAACGAACCACAAAAACCCTTTGATATGATCTCAGGGGTGCCCGAGGGACATGCTAAATATGTCTCGCAACGAAATTAAAATCCTGTGTTTTTCCTGTAAAGGTAGCCTTTCGAACTGAGCGTCAGTGACGCCGCGTCACTGAATTGTATGAGACGGCGACAGTAGCGACACGCATCACTGTCGCCGTCCCATACAATTCAGTGACGCCGCGTCACTGAATTGTATGGGACGGCGACAGTAGCGACACGCATCACTGTCGCCGTCCCATACAATTCAGTGACGCGGCGTCACTGACGCTCAGTTCGAAAGGCTACCTTAAGCAAAAGTCTTTGTATGTCAGTCAAAACAAATAAAATCGCATAAATCTAAGAAGTCGATAAGTTGAAATTCTCGTAATCACCCATAATTCATTAACCTCCCAAAACTTGAGGTAACTTGAGGCAACTTTACTAGCACCTGTTACTGTTAGTAAGGATTAGTGTTCCGTGGCGTAATTTGGGAGCTTATAAGTTTGGCTTTAGTTTAATAGCGGCTGCTTAAAAGTCACACATGGATGCGTCTTTCAGTTAGATTTTAATATGTTTTTTCAGGTTTCTGGAACATGAATTCCGCACAAATTTGCTTCACACGTATTGACGAGTCATTCCTATGGACTAAGCTTTGTTGTGTGAATGGCTGGACAAGGCATACCATATTTAAAACCGCCTGTCCTAGGCTTTATAGTATTTACAGTGTGGTAACTTCTTGGTTCATAAAAGTCATGGGATACTCATCCCAACTTATCGGATCCGGTAGTAGTATACGGGTATGCGACCCCGGCTTCCCTAGCTATTACTGTCCTATCCCTTGCCCTCCTGGGCGGTAATATCCTACATTCCTATTTCCCACTAACTTACCAATCTTCCTTTTCACACCACCTATCCTTCCCTTTCCCTATTTCTACCCTCTTCGCCAATCTGAATACAATGGATAATCATAAAAATAATGTAACTATCCAAAATGGCGGCGATGTGATTCGCCACCCATCACGTCTCGTTCTCGCGGAGGCGAAATGTGGTCCATGGAGATCCGCTTCCCGTTGAATGTAAGAGGAGAAATGGATGGTAAGAATGAAAGTGGACTAAGCGAAACAAGTATTTAAGGATCGTAGCAAGTGGAAAGAAGTGGTCTCTTCCTACCCCTCCGGGAAAGAGGCGTGATTGTATGTATGTATGGTAACTTCTTGGACCTCGGTCAACTAGGGATAAAAAAGCTTAAGATAAATAGCGGCTGCTAAAAGGTCACACATGGGTCTTTCACCTGAAGCTTTGGCAGACTTGAAGGTTCGTCATTACAACCTTCAATAGGGATTAGGACCTATGCTGGTTATGCATATTCGGCGGTTTATCGAAAAATGTTTGAGAACTGCCGGGGGCAAGGGACCTTATAACAATAACCTTAAATACAATATAATGAAAATATTATTATTTTTACCAGGTAATAAGGCCTTGTTTTGTTTGAACTAGGTAATCTAGACGTAGGTATATTATTATGTATGTAATTGTAATTTCCACATTGAAGTTTTTCTCTATTATATTATTTCTCATAATACCTATATGTAGGAAATAATGTAATTAACAAATGTTCAACTCAAAATAATAATGCGTAACTTAAAAATCTTTAGGATTCGAAAGAGGAAAGTACAAAGATAGCTACGTTTTAAAAACAGCCTCGACATTTCGACTTTGCAATACGGATCCATTATCCAATATTGGAGTTCAAATATTCGGGGGTAAAAAGTGTCCGAGCGGACGCAATAACGGAGACATCTCCGTGATGGAGCCACCGCTCACTATTCACCTACACCTCTTTTTGTGCACCCATTTTTTACTTTTCCCCCACCGACTTTTTGTTCGCCCAAAACCACATGCCTGACCAATTTTATTTGGCTATTCATTCCGTTGGTCAGGAATTAGAAAACGTAGACTCTTTATTGTAGTAAGTAATGTTGGTATTTCAGAGATGTAATAGTTAATACATAGGTATATTATTTTGTTTCTCCCCTTGTTTTATAAAGGGGAACTTGATTTGCTTTTTGATAATACTCCTCCATTAATTTTAAAAGCCTAATTTATCACGATTCAAAATTGTTTTAAATTCTTTTACCGTCCGTAAAAAGTGTAGTAAAAAGTGACGGAAGAAGATTAATGATTTAAGGCTAATATTATATTACAGCTGTGGTTTTAGCATGAAGTAGGTGATTATTATCACTCGACACTCATTTGACTAAATTAGTAAAGGAAAGGAGGTTAGCCGGTATAAACTCGGCACTTTGCACCAAAATAGCTTGGAGGAACCAAGAAGTTTTAATAGCATCTAATAATACCTAACATCTCGGTCACTAGTCGCTAAGTCTGAAGCGCTTAATCGGATATCAAGCTCATCAAGCTGTTTCTTAAGTCTCGGCACAAAGACACGACCAGCTGTGGCTGTCGCTCTCTTACCGCTACATAATTAACCCCCGTCTAAAATCGAAGGGTGTTGCAAGTTTGAAGTGTCTGTCTTTGTGTGAGTGTGTGTGACGTATGTGTCTGTCCGTGGCATTGTAGCTCCCAAACAGATGAATCGATTCGAGTCCCTTGTGAAAAAATTCTAACTTCTAAGCCAACGCAATTTTACGCCGTTAATGCCGCAAATTTCCGCAATTTTTCGACACTCACAAACTCAAAACCTGGTACTTCCCATGAACTCACAATCTTGAAATTTGGTACGAAGCAACGTCTTATAGCACATATAAAGGAAAAATTACGAAAACCGTAAATTTTTAGTTACATAGTAAAAATATTTTTAATAATTTTAAATTTACTACCCCTTTCCTCATGAACGCGTAGAGGTATTCATATCAAATACTCAGGTCTATCATACCTTTAAGCTGTAACAAAATCACTACACAGGTTTGTACCGAATCCTAGGTGCGCGAGTCCGACTCGCACTTGGACACTTTTTTTTTAAAGCTGACGTGATAGAGTGTATAATATTTCTCTAATTCGTCACCATCAGATTACTGCTTGTCAGTGAATGGTTAATGGGGTAACTTATTTATTACCCAACTACGGCGAAGTCAAAAGGAAGGATAATGATTTTGGCAGTCTTAGTAATGTATGTATGTTTGTTCGATTTTAATAAATAAGGTGTCAATAGATTTGTCATAATAGCCCGGGTAACATAGGCTGTATAATTTACGTAATCGGGTTATAGTTTTTTATAAAAGTTGTAGTTTAATTTAGTTTATACTTTATTTTCATTTGAAAATTGTGTAGTGATAACTTGCGGCTTAGCTACCTAAATATTGTTAAAGTACTACCGAAAAGACAGTTTAAGATAAATAGCAAAAAATAACCTACTTTTTTACTCCTGTAAATTGATGTTTGTTTTTACTTTCCAAAGTATTTACACAGAACTTTGTCGGAAAACCACGGTGTTCATTTTGTGTTTACTTTCAATGCTTATTTAGGACCCAGGTTTACTTTCATCAACAATTGAATTCAATTTTTCAAAAGCAAGCTTCGCTTTTAGTGGTCTTGCTTTGGTGAAATTGGTTTTGTATTTGTAATAGATCTTCTATTTGAGCTGATGTAGATGAAAACACGTAAAATATTTAGTTTAAACTTTAATTGGTCAATCATATAGAATACATCTGCAACATTTCATAAAAATCGGTCAATTCTATAGAATACATTTACAAAATTTCATAAAATCGGTCAAGCTTCTGAGAAGTTCTCTAACAAACACACAAACTCAAACTAAAAAAAAACAATGGGTTGCACTCCGGGTGCCGGCACAAGTCAAAACTTGAAGATTGGAAAAACCGGTATCTAGGTTAAAATATACGAACTAAAATATTTATTAATAGTTTGATACTCGCGTAAGGGAACTAAGACAGCAGCAGCTGCAGCAAACAGTTGCAAGTTGCATCTTACGAATTTTCGATCAGGTCACGTATTTTAAATGGATGATGGAAGGGATGGGTAAAAATGTTAACGCGAGTTTAACATTTTTACCCATCCCAAGAAAAGTGCACAATGCCGCTAAAGGAGGTTTCACTTCAAAAATATTCCCATGTACATGATTATTCGGTTTCGCTGCCGATTGGATCAGTTAGAAGTTTCTAGAACTGCCCGTTTATGGGCGTGGACCAGCATGACAGTTATACGTTTGTGAATTGTGATGTATACGAACTGCAGATTGGATCAAGTCTGCCGCGTTATGCCTTTTGGACTATAGACATTAGACTATAGACATATATATAGACGTATATATATGTTAAGGCAAAAAGTGTCTCCAGTTAAACGTCCCCATTTTTGAGATTTTTGGGGCCATTTTAACATTTGAAATACCGTGAAAACAAGATGGCTGACATTTGAGGTAGGGTGAAAACCAAGATGGCGTAACTTTTTCTTGTATGAATATTTGTTTTGTCAAATGTACGTCATAGCCTATCTTGAGTTTTGATATCTTTGCATTATAGACAATTGTGTCTAATCTATTGAGATAGTATGGTGTATATTGCTATTTGCTACTGTAAGTCCAATAATCATACGAAGATTTTATTCAACTCAATAAATAGTGATTAGGAAAAATCCTACGCACTGCGCTAATTCGCCAATTTGCTGTAATCTCGTTGCCTCACTCAATAGACCCCCTACGTGTTGATGGAGTAGTGTTGTATTTGTGTGGGTTGAATGGATGTGTGAGGTTCTGTGTGTGAATGAAAATGACATTGGCGATAGTTAACTTCATGTGCGATAGTTTACTTTGTATTCTCGTGTGTGTTGAGACTGGCATTTGTTTTGTAAGTATTTGTTAGGTAAATGTACTGATTTAAATTTGTAATTACAATTTTTTGTTGACGTGTATTGCTCAAAGCCAGCTCTTCCGTGCGACGTACACTATCAATAATAAACAAAATTAAAATGTTTATAGTCAAGACTTGAGACCAATCTCGATCATGACAGTTTTCGAACAAAAAAAACTAGATAAAAGTCGGTTCTAATTCATTCTTTTGGGAGCTACAATGCCACAGACAGACGCGTCAAACTTATACCACCCCTCTATTTTCGTCGGGGGCTAATAATAAATGGCACTTATCAAGTCGAATCAAAAATTGTAATTCACGAACTATGTTTATTTACAACTTTAACAATAAGAGGAGCTCTTCCTTAACTTACAGCTCTACCACAGAATAAAATTTACAATATGGTACATATATTAGAGAGACAGCTTTCATAGAACTATAAAAATCGTTTCGAAATTTTGACGTCCCCTTCAACGGTCCACAATTTTTCCACACACTCGTGGACACACATACGCCTGTAGTAGACTAGTAGTGCAAACGTAGCTGTTTACCAGGGCTTCTAGTCAAGATGCATTCGATAAGTTCGACGGCGAACTTCGAAATCAAAAATGTATGGGATTTGAAAAAAGTCATCGTTAAGTGACATGTCGCTTGCGATGCAATATGTCAAATCCCATACATTTTGTTTTCGAACTTCACCGTCGAAATTATCGAATGCATCTTGACTAGAGGCCCCTGGGCCCCGATTCTCGTACTTCGAATATCGGTTCGATTGTCAGTCTGTCCCGCTCGCGCGCGCATGATTTGACGCCTGTGTGAACGAGTCAGCATGAGAATCGAAGCGAGATTCGAAGCACGAGAATCGGGGCCCTGGTCATATTTCTTTAATCTGTTGCTTTACAGCCTACAGTAATTAACTGACACTCGACAGACGACACCTCCATAGGAGGTTTTTCACTTATATTTTAAATGAAACTCACCGTTTTAATACACGGCACCGAAATAATTCAATTTCCGTGATAAAATGTGATTTACGCAACAAAAGCTATCGGCCATCTTGCCGCTGCGGATGCTGCGCGTAAATCAGATTTCGTTTTAGAATATCACGATAAAAAGTTTATTGTTCACGATGATTAGATTTACAAGATTCTTATGTTATGGTTTTTGTATTTTAGTCACCACTCCCAAAGTCCCGATGTTAAAATTATTCCGAATATGTACCTAGCTTAAGTAAAAATAAATTAGGTAATAATATTTCCAAATATGATTTTTAGGTTATATGTAATTACTATTTACTAAATATTATTAAATTTACTACATAATATTTTGTTATTGTTTCAGGTGAAACAATCGAGGACTTAACTTCTTTAATAATAAGGTAAATATTTCATCGAGAGTATCTATTTGTAAGTTGTTAAGTTTTTTTTATGAACACACGTGAAAAATGTCACCTATCGCCCTCTATAACACGCACGCGTTCGCACAAAGAAATTGGAGTTTCATAGAACTAAAACAAAAATCGAAGCCGTAGGCAGCTATTTGTCTCACAAAACATCAAAGGCAAAACCAATAAGAGTGAAAGAGAAAGCCATCTCTATGTCTATACGTTTTTTTCGAAGGTTGCTCCAATTTGGAGTCCAAACTGGAGTCCAATTTTAGACGTTGGAATTACGACTTTATTGCTTTAACAATAAGTGACATTTTGAATTAGTAGCAGTAGATGTGGCCTGAAGTTAGCCACTGACAGCTAATGTCATTTGTTTACGTGTGCATTATGATACAAGAAGAAGAAGAAGCGAATCATGAATTTATAGTGTGTTATTTGGTAAAAATCTCAGTTTATATTAAAAAGTCTTATTAGAAAACAAAGCTGTGCTCAAATTAATATGGCCCGTTTGGTGGAGTGCTGTAAATCACACTCTGCGAGGAAAGAAAATCGTGAAGAAGTGTTAACTTTTCACCAGTATGTTGAGAATTGTTTCAGGTTATATAAATACAAGCAATTACACTGAAGTTATTATATTCTTGTAGATAAATGTGTTTATTGTCCATTATATGCGGATTTCAACAATTTAAAATAGAAATTTTGTATAAATTTCAGAGGTTGTGTATTTACATAGTGATGTTTTGGATATCGATAAACCTTCGAAAGAGAAAATATGTTAATCTGAAAGAAAAATGTTTTGCCTACTTTATGTTTACCAAACACCATACAATTATACTACAAATTAGTAAGATCCAAAATATAAACTAAGTGATAATATAATTATAATATAAAATAGTGTGGTGTATTTTTTAATTATTATAATTATTAATTAATAATTCCTGTATATTATAATGGAGCTACGGTTGTACATAATCACAAAAACATGTCACAAATTTTCAAATTTAGCTTTGCTTTTTGGTTTTGCAGGGAATTAGGTGGCCTTTTGCAAGGATACTTCTATGTACTTTTTTAATTGACCAGAAAACGGGCAGACTGATCGCCAGATGGAGAGCGATTATCGCCACCTATACATACTCGCAATAGGAGGAGTCACAAGTACGATCCCGGTCTTAAAATCCGCAACTACTCCTTGAGTACCCGGAGGCCGTGGTATTTATCTGGTCCAGGTGGACCGTTCGTGCCAAAGCATGGCTCTCCCACGTAAACGGACTGCTGTGCTCTATTTTCTTCACATATTTAGCTCCATGCTGACAATCTGAGAGCTATTTGGTGTTGTCGTAACGTGTAAGCTAATAAATGATGTCCAATTGTTAATAAATAATAAATATATCTATTAAAATTTCCTTTTTTCATTTGTCTTTCCACGTAGGTACCCCAACTCAAGGGAGAAATGCATAAAGACATAAAAAGTCTATACATCTACTGTTTATATATTTACCAGCTGTATCCAAGGGAAAAGTATCCTATGTTTTAATCCAGAGCTTAAACTACTGCCATACCAAATTTCATTGAAATCTGGTCAATAGTTTTTGCGTGAAAGAGTAACAAACATCCATCCATACATCCAGCCATCCTCACGAACTTTCATGTTTAAAATAGTAGTAGGATGTTGAACTGACAAGTCGATCGGACGATAGCCTGCATAGTGTGTGGGTGTATAGTTCAAGAGACTAGCTTCCCCAACATACTTCTGTTTGTTGTAGACAATACTGCATAGATTCGTTTTTGATCGACTGATAATAATTTATAAATCACAAAGGTGCATAGATCATTACGCATAAATCTTCCACTTTAATCATTCTATCTATTGGCTGCAAACTGCATTTAAATTCATTTAATAGTTAAGATCTAAGAAACCATAAAGCGGAATAAAAGACTTCATTTTATGCTATGAAAAGATTAACATTTTCATCATTATTTTGATTTTTATCGACACAAAATGCCGACTAGGGACTTCACTGGCGGACGGGAATATATTTACATATGAAGTTGCTGATAAATACGAGCAATGCAACTTGTAACCAACTTCAGACAGCTGATCTGTCTGAAGTTGGTTACATATGTTCAAAACCTGTAACCGTCTACAAAAAACGAAACTAACGAACAACTAGATATCTCTTTCTTTCTCATTGGCATGTGTCATATAGGGGGATAAGGTACGATATATAATTTTGCTCTTGCTAATAGCATTTACTCTTTATACTCTATGCGTTCGCACTTCACAACTATTTGTCAAAGTTTTCTCATAATTAGCGCGTCCAAACAAAGGTACACGTGGTTTCATAGAAAGAACGTGCCTACGTTAAGCCATGAGTAAAAGGGTGAAGGGAAGTCGCCCCCATTATAATTTATAATTTATAGTAGATGTAGGTATATGTAATACGATAAAGCAATATAGGAATTTAAATCGACTGAATAATTTCGTGCAAAATCATTTGTCAGTGTCTGTTAATTTTAAAGGGTAAGGGTAGATACTAGATACCACGATATTAGACTGTAGAAACGTAAAATGGAATTTTATAGTTTCAATTTACAGTTTTTACTTTCTCTACTCTACACTTACACATTACATTACTACTCTACTATTTGAAGTAAAATGTTATAATTTTTGTATTTTTATGTTAAAAGTTAAAACTAATAACTAGGCAATAAAATATGAAGTTATTGGTAATATTAGGTATAGAAAACTTGTAAATAGGTGTAAGAAATTCAATTTTCCCACCTTTGCGTTTTTAACAAAATATGACGCAAGAAAATTGTTCAGGGCTGGTACAATTTTTTAAATTGCAAAACATAATATTAGGTACATAAAAAATACTATTACGATAAACAACTTAGATTAGGTCTCTGGTAGTTACATCCAATGGATTTCTTTCGCTTTGACAATTTGTTGCCACCTGGCCACAGACCATCACCTGGCGCAATGGCTTATGTATGTCTGATATTCTTTATTTCTACTTGATTTTACGAGTTGTAGCGGGGTACGTTTTTACGATTCAAATATATCCTAACAACTAGCGCATCCGTGACAATTTATTGCATTTTAGCGGTATCTATATTAATAAATTTTTCGTTTCTATTGCTTTGAAAATTAAAAAATTGCAATATATCATACATGGGAATCAGTATGTAATTGTATAGTACCTAAGACCACGACCTCAATATCATTCGGCATTCGTCATTTTACATCGCCTGTCATTTCCATAGAAAAATGAAGATTGCCGACAACCATTAGCAACATGGTTTTACTATCTACTACGTTTTTTGTAAACGTTGATAGGCATATAAATATGTAGGTATATGAGCATCAAGTGTGTAAGTGATTTTTGCCAACCCTGACGCAATGCATAGTGCGGGATTCGGTTCCTAATTGCACCGGTTCATAACAAGCGCAGACGGAGTGCTTAATCGATTCACTTCACTTCGCTCCTGAAAACGAAGCGAATCGTTAGCTGTCGCGACCGGAACGTAGCGTGCCTCAAATTATATGACTCATTAAAAGATAACGCTTTTGAATACCCCGTCTAGACGGGTTGATACTAAGTCGTAAATTACATTTTATTATATTATGACTGCATTTCTTGGTCTATGGCTACTTGTCTCAAGAGGCCAGTATTTTTTTACCCCCTTACTAATAAACGCTGTCATAAGCTTGGAATAGTTATACAGTGTTTTGTCTTCTTCAAGCGAATTAAAAATGTCACTTGTGTGACGGGAACAAAACAGTGTTTAACTATTCAAAGCTTATGACAGCGTTTATTAGTAAGGGGGTAAAAGTTTAAAACTAGTTTTAAATCTTCAGCTCTAACTTGAAGAGGGAAAAAATTGTTTTATAACGACAAGAAAATTACAGACGACGCACTCTGATTCACATTTCCTTACCCATATCCAGTGGAATTCAAGATTGCACCTTAACGAATCAACGTCCGGTCCATGCGTAAGAGTCCATAGCCGCCGCGTGCCCGCGCGTGACTCGAATGCCAATCCCATCCCTACTCCGATAGGGTTGACACTTTGACAAATTAATAGACTCCAACTTTGACATGATTAAGCTTCTTGTTTGTTCGGATGATGAGTGGTGTTTAAAATGACAGACGCGTGACAAATTAACTTGTTACATTAATTGTCACGATCTTATGGCTGGCTTTTAATGACTTTTGAGTTGTCTAGTGCTACCTCATGTTCTTTTCTAAAGGGATGATTTTGTAATATTATATTTTGTGTCCGCGGCTTCGCCCGCTGTAAATTGTTTTTTTTTTTTTTTTTTACATAAAGACTTTGGATCCTGGCGGTCTTTCTATTTTGCAGTCAGATCTACTATCGAACAAGTTGCCGCTCGACCAGGCATATGATGAAAATATGTAACAGCGCCTTTTAATCGTGCGCACAAAGTACGCACACGTACACACGTAGTCAAAGCACGTTTGCAATCGTTGCGGTCACTTCCTTTGTGTTTAAGGAACTTTAGGGGTCCTACTGCAAAGGAAAATGTTTAAAAACTGGTCGAGTGAGGTCGGAACTTTGTCGATATCGTATGTGAAAAATGTTGACAGCCCTAGATTTAACGAATATCAGTGTGTCTTGAATAGCTCCACAATCGACATGTTGCTAGACGAACAAGACAGGAATAATGATTGCTTTCAATCTTGTTCATGTTTGTTAATGTTGTCATAGTAATATTATGTTTAGTGCTAAAATTAGGCTTCAAATAAATTTTTCAATAACGTACCTATTAACCCTAGAGTCTTAATTTCGATCAAAGTGGGTAATAATTACAAGACCAGTGTTATAATATGTTTTTGGTTATGATAAAATACGAGTAGTTTTACGACTATAATAGTCAGTGGGGCATGTTGAGGAGTGTTTCTAGTTAAATGGCAAATAAGTGGATAAAGTGCAAACAAGATGGCTGACATTAGAAGTATGGTGAAAACCAAGATGGCTTCCTTTTTTCTTGTATGAAGATTTGTTCTGGCAAATGTAGGTACGTCAAACACTATCTTGAGTTTTGAAATCTTTGGTTACTACACTATAGATACTGATTAAAAAATCTTCCTTTAGTTATTTAAACGATATAGGTAACTACTAACTGCCGCTTTAGAGCATTTTTTTAACGACCAGTTCTAAGCAGATAGACCTTGACAAAGTCTCTACACTCTTTTCTAAACCTAAACTATTCTAAGTTTTTAAATACCTATGAAATTGGAACAACGAAATTCTCTAATCTGGAACATTTACTCAGTAAACATACTACTATCATTACTTACAGCAAGACGGAGACATATATATCAGGTGGGACATTCGTATCCCAAGCTTCGCGGCGCATTCCTTCTGGACCACGCTGAATTTTAGTGTTATAAATGTTCACGGATTTTACTGACTATTAATCATGTTATAGAAAAGGCTGTAATTAATTTTCGGGTAAGGTTTCTGAAGCATCTATTGTACATCTAAAATTTACTAACTTCTCTATTTAAAACGCAATTGAAACTTTTTTATGTATAGTTATTTAACGAGATAGATGTCAATGTGCATGAAAGCGGGGTTAAAATATGGGGATTAAAAATTGGATGAATATTATATTGTATGCTACATTATTTTAAATTACCTATTTCTTGCTGTGAATATTAAGTACCTAGTAAGACCTAAGTAGTGAGTACGTCATATGATTCATCTACACTAATATTATAAAGAGGAAAACTTTGTTTGTATGTTTGTTTGTTTGTTTGTTTGTTTGTTTGTTTGTTTGTTTGTTTGTAATGAATAGGCTCAAAAAGTACTGGACCGATTTCAAAAATTCTTTCACCATTCGAAAGCTACATTATCTACGAGTAACATAGGCTAAATTTTATTTTGGAAAAAAATAGGGTTCCGTAAGATATTTGGGTTTTTCGGACACAAGGTGTAAAAAATCAACCAGAAAAGTTACTTATTTTGTGTACGCTGCCTAAACTATAAAAGATAGAACCATAAAATGTTCTAATTAATTGTAGATCTTATAAATATCTACAAAAAAGTCCGCGACACACTATACCTATCTATGTCGAGTGAGGCACAACAACCATTTTTTTATTTAGAAATCTTGAATTTTTTTTGGACTATATTTAAACGCGTTTATCAACCGACTTCCAAAACACAAGAGGAGGTTTACAATTCGTGTGTATGTTTTTTTTTTTTTGTGTGTATGTTACACGATTACTCCACCGTTTGTGGACCGATTTTCAAAATTCTTTTTTTGTTGTAAAGGATTGACTCCTGGATTGGTCCCATTGTCATCAAATGGTAGATCTGGTGGTGGGATCCATGAGGAATTGAGAGTAGTCCTCAAAATTTATAGGGACACCGATAGTGATTTTGACTTTTTTTGAAGTAACTTGAGCAAATGCTACCAAAAAGTGAAATGTTGTGCCAAGGTATACCCTGGATCCAAAAGCACTGAACAGCATTTCTCAGTCTTTGAAGATATACGTTTGAAAATTTCAGCATTGTTTATAAAACTACAAGCAAATGTCAGTATTAAATAATAATTATCATCATCACCACCACCACCATCATAATCACACCATACATCATGATAAATTATGATGATATATTATATAGGTATTTTTCATATTATTTTACATCGATATCGATTTATTTGAACATTCACAGCTACTAAAAAGTGAAATGTTGTGCCAAGGTACCCTGGATCCAAAAGGACTGAACAGCACTCCTCAGTCTTTAAATATACACGTTTGAAAATTTAAGTAATGTTTATAAAACTGCAAGCAAATGTCACTATTAAATAATCATCATCACCACCACCATCAACACACCATACACCTTGATATTTTGTTGATATCTAGGTGTTTCTCATAGTTTTCTTACACCGATATCGATTTCTTTGAACATTGACAGCTACCAAAAAGTAAAAGTTGTGCCAAGGTATACCCTGGATCCAAAAGGACTGAATAGAACTCGTCAGTCTTTAAATATACACGTTTGGAAATTTCAACATTGCTTTAAAAACTGCAAGCATATTAAATAATAATCATCATCACCACCACCACCACCATCATCATCATCAAACCATACATCATGATAATCTTATGATGATATAGGTATTTTTTATTGTATTTTACACCGATATCGATTCCTTTGAACATTCATAGCTACCAAAAAGTGAAATATTGTGCCAAGGTATACCCTGGATCCAAAAAGGCTCAAGAGCACTCCTCAGTCTTTAATAGTACACGTTTGAAAATGTCTGTATTGTTAAAAGAACTGCAAGCATAGGTCACTATTAAATAATCATCATCACCACAACCATCATTATACCATACATCATGATATTATGTTGATATAGGTAATTCTCATAGTATTTTACACCGACATCGATTTCTTTGAACATCTGAATGTTCTACTACTAGCTACTCAAAAGTGATATGTTGTTCCAAGCTTATATACCCTAATAACGATGATAATGGGATCCATGAGGAATCAAGGAAACTCTTAATAGAAAAGTTAATGATCGTTAAGTTTTCTTACAAAATTTTAATTACCCCGCAACTTTTTCTGTCAACACAACACCACAAAAAATATTTATGAAAATTGGTGTAGCACTTTATGCAATCAATGACCAAGGGAAAGGGGGATTTTTTTTTATACAGAAGATGATCACTTACTAAGAACTAATCTGAGACACTGCGCTGCACCGGCCGATTCAATATAGAATTATTCAATATTCAATTCATTTTGAGTAGATTTCATTTTTGAAATCGTGAGTGTGGGACCTCTTGCTCCAACTAACTTCATGGAGGTGTTTTATGCATAAGTGCTTAAAATCGACATTGAAAACACATAATTAAACTATAGTAGACGTTAATCGCAACTTCGTGCGCGCAAAAGAAAATCTCGATGAAACCGTACACTTTGCCGCGATTAAATGTAGCTTCAGCACAGAATAAATAATAGTACCTACAGGTAGCTTCAGCTGGATGGTAGAATAGTAATTTGTACGTTGTTAACGAATTGGTCTCGGGTTCGAAACCCGGTCAGATGAATATTTTTGTGATTCTTTTTATTTCCTTTCTCTTATATTTTTATTTATTTTTGAATATTTGATCGTCCTATAACAGCTCCAAACAAAGCTCGGTCTCCCAGGTACTAGTTAATAATATTATAATAACTATCACTGAAAAGAAAAAAATAAAAAATATTTAAAAAAATATAGAAACCGACTTCCAAAGTAAAAGCAATAACATTCTTAAAATCACTAAAAAGAATGAAATAATTCTTATTGTCGAAATAGTTCCCTTTCAAATCCTACTAAAATGTTACTATTTTACTACTCAATCTTCTTATTTTTGAAGTCGGTACTAGCCCAAATAATTGTATAAATCCTTTCAATAAAAAATATTAATTTTAACACAACTAGGTACGTCCTTATACATATAAATAATATTTTAAATAACTCACGTTCAAATTGGCTGGTACCGACCTCAAAAATAAGAAGATTGAGTAGTAAAATAGTAACATTTTAGTAGGATTTGAAAGGGAACTATTTCGACAATAAGAATTATTTCATTCTTTTTAGTGATTTTAAGAATGTTATTGCTTTTACTTTGGAAGTCGGTTTCTATATTTTTTTAAATATTTTTTATTTTACTCATGCTATTAATCCTTATCAAAATAAATTATTTCATCACTAAGTACAGTTTATGTAGATAATATTTGGTCTTTGAATGATTAAAATTGGATGTTTGGTTTTGAAGTGATGGCGAAATTAAAATATTGCGATTTCTGCTGCACAGCCCGTTGCGAAGTGGGTGTCACCAAGGCGGGAGTGCGCGTGCGGAGTTTAGATTTGGGTATTTTTTTTGTTTTGTGTTCGTTGTAACTATGATGGATAGTTACTTGAATACCTATTTATCTAGTGTTTGTTGTATTGTTAGTCCTGAAGAGTATAGGTATTTCGTACGATAAAAGTATACCCACCTACTTATTTCATTGAGTTTTAGTAGGTATTTGTTTCTGTTTGTTTTGAACTTTTGACTGAATTTCGCCCGATTTGTCAGAGGTTTAAAGACATTCTGTAGTATTAGTATCAGTATTGTACCCGTGCGAAGCCGGGGCGGGTCGCTAGTAAGTCATAAAAAAAACTTAGGCCTTTTTCAGCCGTTGATAATAATTGATGATTTATACAGTATTCTCAGTATTGAAATACTGTAGTGCCTGGGACAGTTGGTTTTTTAAATGTCGTATGGTTGCCCAAGCGCATACGGCATTCTCACAACACAGTCAGCCTAGTCCAGAGGAATGAACTGGTCACGTCTGGGGCTAACCATGTGCGGATTTCCTCACGATGTTTTCCTTCACCGTTAGAGCGTCCGTATAATGTACCTACTTGAGGTCTGAAAAAGTCTCATTGGTACACGCCACAACCTGGGATTCGAACCTGCACTCTCTCGGGTGCAAACCAAACGGTCTACCCACTAGGCCACGGAGCTCATTAGCTCATAAGTCATAATTCGTTCTTGAGCGTTGCAAATTCCTATTGATGCGTGTAGTTTCTCCAGTGGCAGCTTTTTCTAGCTGTCGTGCGAAACTTTCAAATAAATCTTCATACAGCGCGTCGATTATGGAAAAGATAAATAATGATTTAGTCGAAACTCGGAAATGATTCTTTCTCGAAAGTACTAGAGTCTAGAATGATAATAACATTAAAACGTTAAGACAAAATGTACTTATAGACAATTTAATTCAAAGAGATACATTTATGTATAGACTAGACAATTTTCTCAAATCTCTTTGAATTATAATGTCTATACATTTTATATCTACTATCTATTACAGCTGCACTTTATAGTCCCAGGTGTACCTACATCATCCCTTATTAAATAACTGCACTTAAACACTTCGCACCAAATTGCATTTAACAGCATCATCATTGTCGTTATCACTACCATAAACATCTTATAATATTATAAAGCTTATTTCTGCCACAAAGTAAAGAAAATATTTATACTTACCTACGCGTACGTATTAACTGTTGAAGTATTCTTTATTAAGAACCAAAATTTTAGCGATTTTTAACTGTCAGCTGTCAAATATGTCAAGTCTTCCTCTTCTCGGAAAAATGTTTTTGTAACCTTTTAATTTAAACATTATAAACGTACAAAACAAATACTAACTATGTATGTGTAGTATGAGTAGATAAATCAATGTAATACCGTAAAAAGTTGATGTAATGTAATACAGTAATATGTTGATGGGCGAGTATTATCACTAGTGGAAGCGATGCGGTTCGATGCCTGGCCTGGGAACCGACCTGGGAACCTTTCCTTTAACTAATTAAGAATTCTTACTCGTAGTCTATAGCGTAACCTCGTACTTATTTGTTTAACGTACTATGTTATATGTAATTGTTATTCATAATATAATTATATCTATGGATGCTTGACACCACGTCAATCTGCTTCCTTGCTAAGTATCCGAAAAACTTGTGTCACGGGGACAAGGGGAAGTTTGTTTAATACTTTTATACTCTACATAATAATATTATATTTTAGATTTTTATTATATTATACACATAATTATTAATACACATCCAACCCGCGACCCCCGGCTTGAGCACCAACGCGCTCAACGTCGTCAAAGTACTTATCTAATTAAGTACTTATAATTTATTTTATTTGCATATATTTAAATTAGATTAGGTACACCGTACACGGCTTTCGTAAAAAATACTTCCACATTCTTTAAGTCATTACCTTAGAGGTAAAATATAATGTCTCCGAAAATCAGTTACGGATACTTCGTGCACATGATCCACTGCTTTAAAGACGTTTAGGCAAAAAAAAATTGTCATACTCAAAGTAAAAAATCACCCATGTATGGGTGACTCCGCAAAACGCAAACTCGCCCATATAAAGATTTTTTTTCTTGTATGACAATTATTTTTCTGCTTAAACGTCTTTACATTATGCAATAGATTATATGCCCGAAATATCCATAATTGACTTTACCGAACCTTATATATTAAACACGCAGTATACCTTAATATTATCTGGATTAAAATGTTCAATATTTTAAAGTGTTGGAAAGAAAGCAATTTCTTTTATTTTCGTTTTAGAAATATCTCCCGTTACGAACCCTTAGCGTGCAATTTCCTATGTTATATCACTTATATCCTACCATTCCTACCTAGTATACTTACCTGCACTTCTCTTCGAAGTATTTTTAAAGCGCGAGAACTTTTAATTTTTCTGAGAGCATTGAAAGTAATCCTCTTTTACTGGAAATGTGAGGTTTTAACTTTTCAATCTTACCTGACGGTGGAAATTGAAAATACCTGTAATACTAAAAGCGTCTTGTAGGTATCCGCAGTAAAACACAAAAATAATTAATTCAAAGAAGTCCAAATACGAAAAATAATATGAATGCCGTTCGCCACAGAGCCGGGGAAATTAATGTTTAGCAGGTATGTTGTTTGCCAAATTTATTCGTATTTTGTCATCTTTGGGAAATAGCAACTTAACCATCTGAACATTTAATGGTCAGTCGTCTGACGCCAAGGCCGTGTTCACATTCACCAATTGAAGTAAGTCATTCAATCAGTACGGACATGGGTCATTTTTGACAGTTTGACTGCAAACTTAACGCGAATAGACTATACATACTAACTACCTACATAGTACATACATCTACCTATATAAGGTCTCCAAAAATCAATTTCGGATACTTCAGGCACATGCTCCACTGCTTATGTAAAGACGTTTAGACAGAAAAATAATTGTCATACTCAAACTAAAAAATCACCTAATGTATGGGTGACTCTCCGCAAAACGCAAACTCGCCCATATAAAGTAAAAAAAATATTTCGAGTATGACAATTATTTTTCTGCTTTAACGTCTTTACATAAACAGTAGGTAGATCATATGCCTCAAGGCTGTTAGAAAAGAGTTGGTGGTTACAACATGTCATAGGTACATGTTACGTTTGAGACTTGTGTGCTGCCTATGAATAATCATGACGTGCCCCATGTATACATGTTGTAGGCGCCAACTCTTATCTAACGGCCTATAACACTCTACCGTAAACAAAATAAATAACCTCATGTAGCTATTCAAGCCCATGCATGCTACATTTTGGTTGTCAGCCGCTCGTTCTTTGATGTCTTTCTGCGGGGACCGTGTAATTGCAGGCAGCACAAGTGAATACTGACAATCGTGCCGCAAAATTGCGTAGGACATCAGGCGAATACCAAATGAAATTTCAGAGGCATTCCTTAGCTGCACTCTCCCTGTCTGCCTCAGACAAGGAATACAAATTGTCTCATTCCGATAAATACTCCTGTGCGCCATTTTGTTTCCAGGGTTGTCACCAGTCTCGCCCCTAGATGCTTCTAGGGACCAGGGTTGCCAAAAATTTGCAATGACTTATGTTTTTCTATGGTTGTCTTATCCTCGTTTTTACTCGCCTTGTTCTCGCTCGCTCTACCTTGTTGCCAGGGTTGTTACAAGCTTCCCCTAATGCTTCCTTTCAACCCAGTAAATAAATAACATTTATTGACCTATATTGTCTTCTTATTGTTAACGTTCAGATTAAATTGGATTTGAATAGATTACGCCGGATGTAAGTCTGGCAACGAGCCAGGATTGGCAAGTATTTATTTCTCTGGCAACCCTGGTCCTGGATGAGACATAGTCCGAATTACTCATTGTCAGTCCTTTGTAAAACCCTCCGATAAATCTACATCGTGGAATGTATAATCGACACTGCAGTTTTATCGCACCTTTGTCATACAAATAAAACTCGCTGCATAGAACGCTTTGAGGCTCGTCAAACGATCTAACGAAACTTCAAACTAGAATCGTGTAAAGTTTAGCAGTCTGATAGTCATCATAATTTGTTACGTGGAGTAGACAAGTAGTTTAAAAATCTCAACTAAACATTAAAACTATAGAAACTATTTATTATCTAGGTACATGCTACTGACTTACATTTAGAGTGAAATTAGAAAAAGTACCTAGCTAGATTTAAATAAATACGAGTGTAATAAGAAAAGCAGTAGCTAAGAGTTAATTAAGATAGCAAGAAATACTGAGACGTGAACATTTTTGTGATGAACATTTTCGGCAAGCACCTCTTACATTTTCTTATCATATTCCTGAATCTTAGACGTTTACACTACAGTTTAGTTTCACGCGGAAATACTAAGGGCTAAGAGGGCAGAGGTTATGCGACTCGACTCAGTCCTGTTAAGGACCTAAGATGCCTTGGATTTGCTAGCTGCTTAGGTTAGGTTACGTTAAGTTAGGTTTTCGCTCAGGTATTCGTGCGTTGTAAACACATGGCCGAAGCCCTAAGCTATTTTGGGTTTGTTACCTGCATAAATTTTCATGCAGGAATCCCTTTTTACACATGGCCTAAACTATTAAGTCTAGGCAATTGTTCAGAAATCAGCAACGTAGAAATCTACCACAGGAAATTCGCAGCATCAGTCCCAACCATATCATTCAATTTATGAGCAGCACAGGGAAACGCGGACGGTACCACGTACCATAACGCGAAGGAGTCACAGTAGATCCATTTAGGTCGCATTGACGTCAGTGCTCGATTATACCCTGCCTTGGATTTAACATTAAAGAAAACAATAAAGTGGCCAGGATTTTAATTCTAGGTAAAAGCATTCCTATTTAAATACGACAACAATTACGGCATTTGAAATAACGTACATATATGAAGAAACCTGCTAAATATTCAATTTACCGTGCATTTAACAGTAACGTACAAATTCAAACAAAACTTCTGCCGAGGAAACTTCGGAAATTTCCCGCGAAAGCTGCGCAAACTTCGCAAATTTATCAGCTTCGAAGCCTCGTAGGTGACGACTGACGAGTGAGGGATTTGTGTCTACAACTTGTACTTTTAAAACAGGATTTTACCTACTATATATTACATAGTCTATTTTGCTTTACAAGATGTTTAGCTGACAACGTTTTTAAGATTTTCCCAAGCCTATACTGCTGAATCGTATATAGTCACACACATCAAACGTTGTATCGGACGTATAAATTGTGGTTGCTTAAAATAATTTTTTGGACGTGAAGTCTTAAAAATCGATGAATGCCGTGCCGGCTGCACGCACGAAAAATTGTCACGTTCCGCCTGAGCCGAGCGTGCAAGCGAGAGCGCGGAACAAGCGATAGAGAGGCACGATCGGCGAACGCTGACTTAGATAATGACGTTATCAAGTAAATTTATCGTCCGTAAACCGACATAACGGACAACCATTTTTTCGTTCAATTAATTGTAATTTTTTAAGCTTTGTACAGTATCATTTTCATGAAACAAACATTTACCTTACGTGTCACACATGACCACAACACGTTCATATTATATTTACATGTTACATGGGCAGAATTTAATTTCCTCTGAAAGTGCCAGGTTCTATTTGGAATTTGGATTGACTAATATATCAATTCGGCCACAATTCTCAAAACGTCTACCCTCGTCAAAACACCTGCAGATCAGCATAATGAGATTTTTGCCTTCGAAACGCGAGTATATACGGTATACCATATACACTCATATATACCCCTGATTTTTTATTTATGGAGATTCACACAATCATTATGGGGATACTTATACACGATACATCAGCACCTGATGATAAGTTAATCGAAACCGGTCGTATTTATATAGAAATTATTGTAAAAATCTAAATAAAGTGGAAAAGTGTATAAAAAGTTGTGTTATATTATTATGATATAATATAATTGTACGTCTATGAATTTCCACCAAGAACCAACAGTACACCAATCAGTTGTATATAATATTATACACGAGGCATCTTGTCTCAAGTCAGGCAAAAAGTGTCTCAAGTTAAGTGGCCCCACTTTTGAGATTTTTGGGGCCATTTTCACATTTGCAGTACGGTGAAAACAAGATGACTGACATTTGAGGTATGGTGGAAACTAAGATGGCGTATCTTTTTCTTGTATGAAGATTTGTTCTGTCAAATGTACGTCACAGGCCACAGCCATTTTGAGTTTTGAAATCTATGTTCTTAGGACATTTTACGACAAAAAACGTTTAAAAAACAACTGCTAGAGAGTTATTTTACGTTGGAGATTTTATGAGAGTGAACCTTATGTCGTTGGCATAAAAGTCCTGTCAGAGGTAAAAACACTTCTAAACGGTCTATAGTTGGGGATCTTCTAAATGTTCTGCTAATGTATTGGGTTGAAACTTCGCTATAGGCAATTAAAACATTAGTGACGTCAGCACAACTGCGTCGTTTACTCCACTAAGCCAGTAGTTATTGCAGAGTTCTCGCTTGGCAAGATTCCCCTTCGAGGGAATTTGCTGGAACTCGAAAACTTAATGAGCAATTTGAGTGCGCTGTAAAATTATACCTATTATCACGTTTATGATGCTTTTAATGCCTGAAACTATACGCTTAAGATTGTTATTATAATACTTTATAGTTACAGGTTTATTTTCAGTTTTATTTTTATTCAAAATCTGAATTTGATGAAGAAGCAAAATATAAAACAATGGCGAAGGTTCTCATTCATAAAAAAGTCCAAGCCTATTAAAAGGTAGGGATTTGGATGGGGGACTTCACAAGGTAAGTGGTAAGAGAAGCTGATAGGAATGGAGTTATAGGAACTCCACGCCACTGCTATACAGTCACTAAGCAGTCTTAGCGCGTCGAAATAAAGATTATTTTTGGAGCACTTAAAATATACACCGCTTGGCTGGCAATTCCTTTCTCTTCAGTAATTAGATTACACAATTGTACAAAAAACAGTTTACTCTTTAAAATATTCAGTAAATATTCTATTATTCACTAATATTTAATAATGGTTAAGTTGAGAACTTTTAAACGGATAAGTTCGGTCGACGGAGCCAGGATGGAGACAACTCCATACTGGCTGAACAGATGCACCCAAACTTTTATATTACTTTAGACCAGCTGCACTTATGTATATTTTCTCTAGGCATTAATAAATTAGTTTTCTTGCGTTTATACCGTTTCTACATTTTCATGTCCTTAGGTAATGGTATATTTTTGAAATTTTTACCTATTATTCCGAATAATATGATCTATACCTAATATGTATAATAAAAAGTTAGAGTTTGTTTGTTTGCATTGAGACTCCGAAACTACTGGACTGATTTTGTTGAAATTTAACACAGATGTAGAGTATACTACGGGGAAGGACGTAGAGTACAATAATTATACTGAAAATGTGCGAAATTAACTTTTGCGCGCACGAATTCCGTTTGGTTTTACAGTAGGTAGTCGAATAATAATAAGAATGTTTTTTGAGGCGACTTGAATCGTGAATCGTGACTCAGCATTCAAGTTGGTAATATAAGGTTTTTATACGTACATTCACAATTTTATTTAACAAAGTCATGCAACTCTGTAAAATAAAAGCCTTATTTTTAATTACGCAATAGTCCTATAACTAATCCTTATCGATACTGTTAAGGAAGCTGATAACAATCATGAGATGTGAGGTTAATCTGCGGTTCAAGATCGCGGGGTCGATGCCAAGGTTAACCGAGCGGGCTAAATGCCGCACGATTCAAATGGTTTCCCTATGAAAACGTTACAAACTGATTCCCTTGAAAACGTTACAAACTGATTCCCTATGAAAACGTTTCAAACTGATTCCCTTGAAAACGTTACAAACTGTTTCCATATGAAAACATTACAGATGGTTTCCCTGTGAAAATGTTACAAACTGTGTCCCTATAAAACTGTTACAACTTAGGTACAATTACATGTATATCTAGATGGGGATTAAATTTTATTGGTAAGTACGTAAGCATACAGTTTAAATTTTACATTAAACCTGTAAACTACAGCAGTGACTGTAACTTTTTTTAATCAAATGAACCAGAAAACGAGCAGACAGATCGCAAGATGGCAAGCGATCGCTGCCCATGGACAGTCGCAACACCTGACTCCAGAGTTATACTTGTAATTCCTTTGGTACTGCGCACTTGCATTCATGCAGGTCCTTCCCCAACTCCCTTGGGCTTCCGGTAACTTCTTATGTCACGCCGGTTTTCTGTGAGACCGTGGTATTTACACAGTTAAGCCGGCCATTTCGTGACGAATCATGGCTCTCTCACGTTTATTTCAAATAGTAAAAGAGTGTACAATACGCTGCGGCTTTAATTTTACAGTAGGTAAAAATATAACTGAAAAATAGTAAAATTTAAACCTGTAGTTAGACTAATAAACCTATGCAAATATTTGCCAATAGAAACTTGAATTACTTTGTTATGCAGCCACTTTATCTTAAATTAATTTGCATATTAATATGCGTGAATCGTGATAAATAAATGCAAATTTTACGATTGAATCTGGTTAAATAATTTGCAACTAATGACTCTTAAAGTGACTAATTATAATATCAATTGGCGAACGATAAATTAGTTTTTATTTGTATGTAACTTTTAGTTAAAAATGTCGCATTTAGGTACACGTGGTAATGGTCGTGAGACGACTATTAGTAAAAATCTAAAGTAAAACTTTCCTGTAATGTTTATGTAATGTACTACTAACTAAACTTTTCTCTCTTATAACTTAGAAACTTTTTACCTTTTTTTCAATCCACTCTGTGGTTCGCAAGTTTTTCTATGTTAAAACTTGGTGTAGCAAAGTTTGGTTAAGCTGCATAAAAACTTAAATGTTGAAAAGTTGAGATATTCATTAATATCTTCACTTTAAAAACAAGTTTTATTTAAAAATGTTTGAGACTTATGTCGTAACTTATTAATAAATAAAATATATACTACGATAAAACATTTCAAGACAGATCGACTAGAATAATTAATCTAGATTTCTTCATATTTATTTATTAAATAACTATCTGTTGCCCGCGGCTCCGCCCGCGTAAATATAGTATTCCTCGAGAACACTTCTTTTGCGGGATAAAAGTAGCCTTTGTTTTAATCCAGGGCCTTAACTACTATCATACCAAATTTCATCGAAATCCGTTCAGTAGTTTTTGCGTGAAAGAGGAACAAACATCCGTACGTACAAACTTTCACATTTATAATATGTATTAGTAAGATTAGTAGGATTAGTAGGACTCTCAGACACTACACTAGTCTAGCAAATAAACATAATATTTACAGGCTCATTTTGGTACTAAAATTACCATAACATGATCTTTGAACAGACTAATAAATTACTAAGCGTCATTTTAGTGGCCTTTGCTTTTTTAAGAAATATAGGAATGCTAATCCGAACTCCTGTCTTGATAATTATAACATCTTCTTGTGTAGTAAATAAAGTTCAATTTTGAATCGCTATCTAATAAAAATCGCGTCGCGTCGCGTCCTGTATCAGTGTGATCTGACGCTAAGCTACACAAATCTTCTTCTTTCTTATCTTATCTTCTTCTTATTCTTATATATGTATAAATGAATTGCTGTTCGTTAGTATCGCTAACGTAGCAACTCGAGAACGGCTGGAGCGATTTGACTAATTTTTATCTTAAAATAACGTATCAGTTCAGGGAAGTGTTCAAACGGTGAGAAATTTCAACTCATCGTTAAGGCAGAACAACATGTGTCGGGACAGCTAGTTAACTATAAATTAAGCAGGTATAGTTTCGGTTCGGTATTTCTGTACCAAAACCACAGATTAATAAATAGTTACTACGTAAGTCGTAAACCAACATAAACCTAACCTAAAGACTAAACCATCTACTGTATAAAGCTTTTTATTTGATCTAGACTAATAAATCGCGCTGGACTTGGCGGGGGCACTGCCGTGCCCCCAGATTCAAGAGGAAAGATTTGTTTGTTTCTTTGCTTGCATCAAATAGACTCCGAAACGACTGGATCGGTTTTGATAAAATTTAGAGTAGATGTAGAATAGACCACGGGAAAGAACATAGGCTACTTTTTATCACGAGAAAATGCACGGTTGAAAAAGTACAGTGCTCCCGTGGCATAATGTATTTACGCAGGGGGAGTTGCAAACGCAAGCTAGTTCTTTATATTTTGAACATGTTGATAGTTACTATCTACACTTGATTAAACGCACTTAAATAAATTATTTCTAAATATTAACGGAATAAAGACGTCTACATATAACTACACTCAACTGCCTACACGATAGTGTACAATCTTATCCTGTCTCTCTTATGCTCATTTAATTAGCATTTTTATTATGCCACTTCGTTTACAAAACATAAAAATATCAATATAAGTATACCTTGTAACTATTAGGCAACTCATTTTATGGGAAACTTCGTATCTCCTCTGTTCAAATCTATTAACTTTTCAATATTCTATTTAGAATATAGAGGCAGTAATGATGGGTATTATGACTTTATTTTAAAGCAGCACTTACGAAAGGTGCATTTACGATAAAATATAAAACTAAACTGGTACTTAGCATACAACGTAATGGCCGCGTTAGGCACATAGAGTAAGGAAGAGATAGAGAGATTTATTTAACGCAACTGAGATAAAAAACGTCAAAAAATCATTTTCACTTAAGGTACGCTAATAATAATAGCTTGAATTATGTAAAACTAGCTTTTGCCCGCGGCTCCGCCCGCGTAAATACAGTATCCCAAGGGAATACTGCACTTTTTCGCGATAAAATGTAGCCTATGTTAATCCAGAGCCTTAACTATTACCATACCTAATTTCCTCACAAACTTTCACATTTATAAAAGTTATCGAATAGCCCAAACTCCTTAATTTTCTTCCGTTGCAGACGCTAACAGGTGTGAGGCAACAGCTATTATCGTCTCAAAACGTGAAAAAATATATCCAGGCCTTCTCCGAAGTTCTCTCGCAGGTCTCCAAAAAATTTCATATGTCGCTTCTATGCACACATCTATTCTTAGGTTTTTCGTTACAGGTTTCTGTTAATTAAGTGAGACGACGCGACGTTCCGAAAGTCATATCATGAATATACATGGTCAGGAATAAGTTCACGTTAGTCGTTTGACCACATACTTGTGTGCGTCTGTCGCTTCTACTAATGTTATACTATCAATAGTTATTATCTCAGAGTTAATACTTGTAAATATACCGTTATTATACAGTTACTTTATTGACTAAAAATTACATGTTTCGGACGAATCTTACTTCTTTGAACGGCTTTCTATATTTTACTTTTTCCACATCTTAGGTTTGATTATATATTTTTTGATATCTCTATGTTTATTTTAATGTTTTGTCTATTTAACTGTTCATATACAAAACTCAATAGAATTTGCTTAGAATAGATACGACAAGAAACTGATAAAGAGTAAAACCCTTTGGAATATGAAAAGAATTTCGAACGGTGAAGTAATATACATACAAAAAAAAAACTGAATTGTAAATCTCTCTTATTGAAAGCGCATGTGCAGTGTATGACTAATGTCATATGAAACGTGTATTTTTTGTGTAATGATTAAAGTTCAATTTTGAATGGCTTTCAAAAAATGCGACGCCGCGTCACATCGGGGATCGTCGCGATGTGAACTGACCTTTACATACCACGGAGCAAATATAAAGGGCCCTACAGTCTACAGTGGTTAGCTTATTATTATAACCACTATATTCAGTAGTCGTTGTGAACTTGTAGTTAAACTAGTTTTACTGGAACTACTGCTTCTGTCTTCTCTTTGTATCTTAAATGAGCAGTTTTATATTCTTTTGCGCATCTAATTTGTTGATTGAAAGGCAATATCTGTTTATGATTAATCACGCAACAGCGTATCACAACACGGATTGTATGGGGGTTCCGTATATATGCTTTATTTCGCTCTAGAATAATACACAGGCTACATTTTATCACAAAAACATACCCCATGCTTTAAACTTATAACATCCATTTACATTCGTCAGGGGTTAAAAATTATAGAGTCTAAAACCTAACTAAATCTAACATTCATTAACACGTTCGTATCTGGAACACCCACGGAAATAGATTTAATGTTAATCCTAAACTGTATTTAATTTTGGCGCGTATAATGCAAATCCTTACACTATTTGAAGTAAACCCAGCTACAACGATACAGGGTTTTAAGTTGGTACGGTGTGCAAAAAAGATCCTGTTTTGCAGTGGCGTGGGGTTTCTCTAACTCCATTTATATCAGCTTCACTATTACCACTTACTTTTTGAAGACCCTCATCCCTATCTAGGCTAGGGTTTCCCTATGAAGGAGAAACAGCCTTCGCCACTGCTATAAGTGCTATATATTGTGAGAATGAGACTTTGTTTACAATTATACAAATTCAAATTCTTTATTCACACACACACAAAAAATTTGTACAAACATTATTAATACATAATTAAATAATATATATTATATCACGTCGATCTAATCCCGTGCTAAGTAGAACTTGTGTTACGAGTATCAGACAACGGATAAAATTATATTTTATACAATACACAACAATATAGATACAAAATAGTAATATTATACATAACTATATTAATATATACACCACGGCTATCTAGTCCCGTGCTAATTTTAACTTGTCCATTGTGTTTAAGTTTAACTTAATACAGTGAGATATTTTTTCAGCTCCAGGCTTATTTGGAATCTTTGGTGACATATCGAATTTCTTTGCACATTATTTTTGGCAACATAAATTGGTAGGTATGTTGCGCTGGAACCAAACATTTTGCTGTAATAAAAGTGGCCTATGTCCTACCCCAAAGACATTGATTGCTCTCTCAGATGTAGTCTGTGAAGTTAGGCTTGTAGAGTTGAGGCCTGTAGAGTTAAAAATTTGGTAGAGTCAGAAGCTTAGCTCTACATGAGATCTGATAGCTTTTTAACAGTGCGATTCATATGGTATCGTCTTGGCATCACTTTACATGAAAATGTTTTTGAAAATGATTGCGTAACAGACAGGCAGAGTTACTTTTGCACTTATGATATTGGTAAGGACTTAAGTTACTTAGTTAAAGTAACGACCTGTTACACAAATTCTAATGCAGTTTTTTGCCGTCTGTACACCGACTCGGTTCTCCAGTGGATTTAATTGGAATCTGTCTTCACTCTTGACAGACTTACACGGACACTGTCGCATGTCGACGACGTTTTTTTTAAATAAAGTACACGTTTTTGTTGTTTTAACACAATTTACAAGAAACATGGCGGCCATACGCGTTTTACGGTACAATATTGGTAACGATAACCGTAAACAAGGTTTATGGGTAAATTATACTTGCTTAACAGTAGGCGCCATCCACATATAACGTCACGCAAAATTTCGACTTTTTGAACCCGTTTTTTGCCGTTTTGTACGGAACCCTTCGTGCGCGAGTCGACTCGAATTTGGCCTAGTTTTTAACCTTTTTAGCCATGTGTATGTTTGTGTATGTGTGTGTGTGCGCGTGCGTGCGTGTGTGTAGGCCGTGAGTGTGTAAATAGGCCAAGTAAAAAAAATATATGACACCAACAATAATAGGTAGGTACTTATATATAATTCCAAATGTGAAATGTCCTATAAATTTTATTAGTAAGTACCTTATATTTTAAACCTTTTTTATCAAAGTGCCTCGTGAGCGTGACAACATTATAAATTACCAAATTATAATTAACCCCGACAAAGGTAACTTTATCCAGGTAAAGTATTAACTAATTACTTTCACTCTAATTTAGAAATGCACAAAGAAGAGTTAAAATGTATTAAAACCCACTTTCTATTAATATAAAACCAACGTGTAATTATACTTCAGAGTTTACATAATAAGTGTATATTACATAATAATAAAACAATAATAATACCTATGGACGCTTCACAAATAACACCACGTCAATCTGGCCCCATATTAAAAACATATATTAAAGATTTTTATATTAAAAATACACAATACATTTAATACACATTAGATTACACAAGAAATTACTTACACAAAACTTTTTGTTCCCTCGGCGGTATTCGAACACGCGACCTTCGGCTTGAGCGCTGAAGCGCTAACCACTGGGCTATAGATGTTGCTATGTTATCTGTTGATTATACTACTTTAAATACCTACATAATGCTATCTACAGACACACGAATATGGTACGGAGCGTACAGCGAACCATATCCGGAGACCAAATTCGGTGTCGCTACACACGCACGGATTTGGTACGGTGCAGTGAAGCGAAACGCTCGACACTCGTGTGTTCGATTTTATGCTCTATTACATTAGCACAGAGTTCTATTTACAGTGCGGTTTTTAAACGACGACGATGATTCCCGCAATTCATTGATAACGGGCAGTGATACCAACACTTTAAAAAATATTTCTCCCCAAATTTTACCCCTGATTACTTATACTATTGACAGGTCTAAGAGATAATAAGCTAGAAAGAAAGGTTATGTGTTTAACATAAAGACTTACGCGTGAATAACATAAAACTAACTTGTCTTAATCTGATTTCACTCCCAATATATTTTCATATCCCTGGCTATATACACACATTAAAATATTTTTTATTATTACATATAAATTGATTCATAAGGAGTAAACTCTAAACATCCTGTCCTCTACTAAACCCCGTAGATATTTTCCCTAATTTTGGGGGATACATCCCTAAGTTGGCAACACTGATACTGTTGTACGGCCAAACCGCCGGACTGCTTTACACACGCACGAATATGGTACGGAGCGTACCAGATCCGATGCGAACAACGGTGAACTCTTCGCCTTCTTCATATGTTCGCCGGACTGCCCTACACACGCTCGGATCTGGTACGGAGCGTACCAGATCCGCTGTACGCTCCGTACCAAATTCGTGTGTCTGTAGACACCATAATATAGTTTCCTGTGGAGTGAGAGTTTCGTTAATCCATGCTACTGTCTGTGTCCAATACGTTGCAAAAGCCACTTGAGAGACAAAGAAAGCAACATGGTATGTTTATTAATAATAACATAATATTAACTCCCACACCGATTTCGGTAACGGTGGCCGGTTTCATTCAAACCAGGCCAGTTACGCAGGAGTAATTTAAGGTGTCCAAGTTACTCTCATAATCCAGTGGGACGGATAACCGACACGACCGACGAGAAATCAGGCACAGGTTCGACTTTTTATACCATTAACCTTGGTAACCTTTTATGTTGCCGATCTAGGTACTAGCAGCGAGGATATTAGTGCTGATGACGATGATGATAATAGTATAGTCATAGGTAAAGTAAGAATTAAAGTTTAAACATTTTTTGTAAATGTTCGAGGATTGTTAAAAATCGAAAATGTTAATCCGATTTGAAACAGTTCGGAGTTTAACTAACTACGCGCCTGCAAATATTGTTACTGAAAACTGAATCGGATAATACCGCCTATATGCTTTAAATATAAACTATTTATTTTTACACACTTTATTCCAATTCACGCATAAAGGACATTGGCGAATCCTGCCCGATTTTACATCAAGAGCGGCCAAGTTTCGAACAAAATAGTATGTGGTTTTATAATACTTCGCACTCGAGCGCACTTCATTCCTCTGGACGAGGCTGACTGTGTTGTGCGAATGCCGTATGTGTTTGGGCAACCATACGACATTTAAAAACCGACTATCCCAGGCACTACAGTATTTCAAGAGAGGTTACTTCGCTCGGAGAATACTGCATAAATCATCCATTCACGGAAGGAACGGTCTAAGTTTTTTATGGTATTTCAAAAGTTATTACATATTATATATAAAAATATACATTATATTTTTAGGACATGGGAATAAAAAGTTATGAATCTCCTAATATTAGAGAATTCATGTGCAAAATACGTACTTATCTGTGGTAATCGTTGTCATCATATCTGTTATAATATGTTTATGTCATCATCAGTCATAAAATTATCAATTATCATGCTATAAATTGTGAATTTTGAGGCGTAAAAGCTTCATCTAGAGGCCTAATAGATAGATTTATTTTTTATTGGAGTATAAAATTATTCTTTTTTATAGTTAAAAAGTTTAGCACTAGTTTTATAAAAAATAAAGGTGACTTGGGGTGTGAAATAGATTTATATTTATACTAAGCAAAATAGTTATAAAGTTTTTGGTTTTCCTAACGAGAAAGAACATCTACTCGTATCATTAATTATCTTTTGGCATACCTAATATTGCGTTTCCAAACAAACTAGTTATTAATTTAATTACGTAATTGGTAACAATAGGTTAGATTATATTTATCAATTATCTTTTATCACCCGAGTTTGATGTATAATATTATTGCTTTTTTGGTCCTATGTTTATGTTCATAAAGTAAAACTTACAAAAATATTTTATGTGGCCACGTATTTTGATTGGTACCTCAATACTGTCTGTGGGATTTATGGTGGTTTACCGATCTCCTTTCATTCACAGATAATCTGCAATTTTTAAATATTAAATGTCTGCCCAATGTCCGTCTAAGGCTGGGACTATTTGCTCCGGAATCCGGAAGGCCGGTGAAAATTAAAAGCACTGAAAATAGACCTCTGCGCTAATACAATAGAGTTGGAAATGGAAGTGTCGAGTAGTCATATATGACATTGACATTTGACTCGACTCTCATGTGTTCTATTTTCAACTCTATTGTACCTACTAGCGCAGAGTTCTATTTTCAATGCTCAAAATTTTCTATATCTACGGCCTTCCGGATTTCGGATCAAAATATAGTCCCAGCCTAATTCGCTCTCCCACTATAATCCTCTCTTGTCCAATGACGGATAGTTGGACGCTATCAATCTCTGCCGGTCGGTGGAATCGCTCGAGCGGCCAAGCGGATCATATATCACAGCCTTGGCTTCACCTTCACACTTACACTTTCTGTAATTACGTAATTACAGTAATTACACTGTTACAGTTAAGAGTGTAATTGATAACTGTTACCTTTACTGTAATGGTAACGATGATACGGATTGTGATTTGTGAGTTATGTCTGGGAAATGGTCTTTACTTTATAATAACTTTGATGTCTAACAATTTAATTTTTTGTGCAATGGAGAATGTTACTAGGCATGTAAAACCACTTGAAACTGTGTTACAGTATAGCTATTATGTATAAAGATTACAGATATTCACTAGTTTTTGTTTTATTAAAATATATTAATTACTTATGATTTTACACGCATTCAAAGTTCCGAAAATTTTACGTCATTCTACACCTCGGACAATGGCCAACAGCCTGGAGTTCGTACCAGAATCCAAAAAGCCGTATCCAGGCCTTAGCAATAGAAAACAGAAAAAAAGAAGAGAACTTTTGTAAAAAAGAACTGTAAAACATAACTCAATATTATGTAATGGAAAAAACAGAATTAAACGTTCGCCAAATTGGTGCCCACTCAGCATGAATAGAATAAGAGCTTTAGTAAAAATGTTTAGTAATTTTAGTGTATTGTTTCGGAAACGTTCAAGTTACTGGAAACTGAAAGCCAATTTTATTACTCCAGAAAAATCCAAAGTCAATATATCAAATAGCACACTGGCGAAATACGTGTACTGTAATAAAGAAAAGCGCAGGTGCACTGCACATGCATTGGTGTCCGTTTACACGTGGCCATTCTACTTCTTCTTGATTTAAGAGCTTTGCTTTTGTCGGTGGAGCTTCCGCCATTTCTCTTTGATAATATAGGTCCTTATAGAGGACCTTAGCTCCCTATATTGAGACACAACATTTATATTTTCTATCACTTTACTAGTATAGTTTTTCCTCGGTCTTTCCCCTCCTCTCTATTCTCTTCTATCTCGTATCGTCATTCTATTTTCTCCTTCTTAAATCATCTTCAAGAATATGTCATTTCTTATTAGATGCCCGAGCATCTTTCCCCTTCCATTTTTACCCGACCATGGCGAAGACAAAAGGAAGGTTAATGATTTTTACAGTTTATGTATGTATGTGTGTATGTTGTATGTATATTTGTTTCACCGTAGCGCCTAAACTACTGATCCGATTTTAATGAATTAGTTGTCAAAAGATTCTTATTTATAGCTGGCTATTATTATGAATCTTTTAACACCTAATTAGTTTCCCCAATTGAAACCCGGGGGTAAGATATCTTCGATCATCTATAATTCATTGAAAGTTTGATGTAATACGAGAACTTGGGTTCAGTATGTCATAATAAACATTTATCTGCATATCAAATATTGCACCTTCTTTGTCATTAAGTTTCGCACAATCATGACGTAGGCCGATCGATTTCAACACCAGCAGACAGCAGACCAGCAACACTCAGACATGATTGATGCGATCCGAAGCCAGGCGAATGACTTAATGGCTATTTCATTTCTTGGAAACGATTTTATATATCGACTCACGGGATTATAGTCCATTCGCGTTGAGAAGGCAGTGAATCATGCGTACATAATATGTCAACATGGCTTACTTTGATTGGTTAATGTGAACACTACTTAGGCGCTATTGGTAAATTTTGACATTTTACTAATTTTACTTTGGCACGTACTTACAGTTAAAAAACGAGCGAGCCTCGCATAATATGATGTGTAACATTTTATGTAAATATTTCAAAAAACACAATGCATAGTACGATTTTCTAATATGATAAAAAAATACGGAAATTTTTCTATTAAGCAGTGACAGAAATCAACCTAAAAATTAAAAAAAGCTAAATACTGAAATAGAGTTGGCCGTCAGATTGGAATAAAATTCCAATCTGACGGCCAACTCTACCACCGCGCGCTTATTCGTCAAATCAAATAGCGCACGCTTCCGCGACTTCCTGTTACACACTTCCACCCCATATCACGAAATCACTCCCACAAATTGCAAGAAAGTGAGAGAAAAGATGTTAAGACAACAGAAATAAATGTTAAATTGGTCAAACATATCATTGTATTCCGCCTTATATCGTTATTCGTAGCGTGTTTAAGTATTAACTAAAACGATCTATTACTATCCCTTAATAAGCTTATAGTATCTATCTATGTAGTTAGCCCTTAGATTAGCTTATACATTAGTACTTGCGACTTACGTATAAAGATTAACAGCTTTACGATGTGATACATACTAATACATAGTAAATTCTTTATTTACCTTATTAATCCACTCAGCACTTGCCATTCGATTAAGGGATTAGAAAGGCAAAATCCTTAGGCTGAAAGCTGAGTCCTGTTAGTTGATATGTGATTAATCAGGTCCTTCGAGCCGGGGGATATCCGGACGGACGGGATTATCCGGACTCCCCGAGGCGTTAAGCGATCGTTTCTCTTAAAATATCCGGTTACTAAAACCTATTTGGTATCTATTTAATGGATTTACTGTGCTATTTACTTTCGCACTATTGTTGTTAAGGACACAAGTAGGTAAGTTTTTAGTTTTTAGTATTTATCAGTTCAAATCTGATTAAATCAAAATACTCGTATTTTAGGTGTGTCATTAAATTTCTTTATTACGACGCGACGTAGTACGTAGTACTTACGCAGTAACTTTTTAGTAATCTGTGGCAGTACGTAAACTTAAATCTTAACTGGTTCATCCATGGTCCAATAGTCTAGAGCTTGACTCTTGACTCTGGAGGTTGTGGGTTCGATTCCCGCGTTGAAACATCAATAAAAAAATTATGAGACAATGCAAGCTGATCACCTAATTGTTCGACAAGAAAGATAATCCTGGCGTCGGATAGGCATGTAAAAAATCGGATCTGCGCCTGATCTCACGCCACTCCCTAGTCGTGTCGGTCATCTGTCCCACTGGGTTTCGAGAGTAAGAAAAGCAGAGTGTTCTTTTGTATTTCGCACACACTTGGGCACTATAGAAAATAATTCCTGCGTAGCTAGTCTGGTTTCAACGGAACCGGTCACGTCACTGAAATTTCTAGTGGGTTTATAATGTTGGCAATTATCTTTGTCTATTTCACAATATTCATCAACTTTGTCTAGTTTAATAAAAAAGACTAAAGCTTTAACTACTTAATTAAAAGTTTCATTTTCTTTCAAACTGTTATATTCTTGTTCTCTTGTTCGTACTCTAGTTTTAGATCAATATTTTATCGGTTGTGGTATCGACATTAAAATGCTGATGACATCGGACGATAAAACCGGAAAACCGGTTCGGCAGAATTTAATGAAGTCTTCGTATTTTATGTTTGGAATCGTAAAACAAGAAGTTCGGTTACGGGTTTTTATATCTCCACTTCAGATATTAGTACGAGAACAAATACGGTTTATCGGTTTTATAGTAGCTTTACGGTTTTTTATTTATATTGGATACTGAATTGATTAAAGTTATGTATTGAGATTTGAGTTGTTGAAACAGTAATGTGTTTATTAAATTAACAAAACTGCTTGGATTGAAGACAAATAATTCGAGCTTCCATTTTTTTCCAGAAGTGGGTGACCTGACCCGTTTGGGTCACAATGAAACACTGAAAATTGTTTAGGGGATACACAATGGGGGATTTCTTATGACTTTTCTCCACCTCCCGGATTTATATTTAACGAATAGGCTAGATGACTGATTTTTTTATTGCTTCGGTTGGTAATTGGTATATGAATCTTTTCAGAAGAAACAGTTTATCAAAAGTAAATATTTTTAAAGGTACAGCAATTTGTATACAAAATTTGCAAGTCTCCTGAAAATGCTCCATACTAAAGTCGTAACAAGTTGTGACGTCACGCCTAGGTAAAAGAGTAAGAAGTAGGTATACGGCCGCAGGAACATAATATTTGTAAATATCTATATTTGTGCGTTTAAGTTCATACTTACTTTAATGAATGTTTTTGTATAAGATGTAAGTAAACTAATTAATGAATGAATAAATGAAGAATGAATGAATTATTTATTTATTAAAGTTACTCATAATGGTCAGTAAAACTTATAATAATGTATGTTAGTAATGATGAAGGTAATAGGTATTTTTACTAATTCAGCAAATGTAAAAACTGATTTTTTACTTTTTACATGTCCCTAATTACTAAACTACACATAAAATACTATATTTTTTTTTACATTTGTCAAGTTGTAATACTTCAATATTTCTGAATATATCATTTCAACTCAATATTTTACATGTAGTCGTCATCCCCATTGACTACGTTCTACTGAACACCCTGTAACATTATATAATATTAAGGTATAATAGGTATACTCGTAGTGCATAGGCATAGAAGACGAAAATATCACGAACATGCAATTCATGCAAACTCCAATATCGATATTTGAATACTTAGCGAAATTACATGTTCCCCTCCTCCCAGAGGGACCGCACACGTTGTATATACCCGTCTGTCCCACTCCCATGTCCCAACATAATTCAAATTAAGCTCCTGACAGAAGGGTCGACTGCATCATTGGAGGCAACGTGGCGCCATTTTATTATTAAAAATTTTAAAAACCCCCCGACACAAAAAATAAACTCTAAAAAATAATAAATAATATTTTAAACCTATTATAATTATATTATCACATATAATATTATGTAAGTTGAAATAATTTTATTTTCCAATCGTCGCCTCGTCGGGGGACCGCTAAAGTTTATAAAGTATTTTTACAACAGCTAATTAATTATTACGAATTACATTTAAGTAGGTATGAGCAGATTTTTTTCGGAGTAAATTCTTTTGTTCATTCTGCGACTACACGTATTTTTTTTCACATAGCGGTCCCCCGACGAGACGACGATTGGAAAATAAAATTATTTCAACTTACATAATATTATATGTGATAATATAATTATAATAGGTTTAAAATATTATTTATTATTTTTTAGAGTTTATTTTTTGTGTCGGGGGGTTTTTAAAATTTTTAATTTTACTTTTATTTTATCCTTTTTAAAGTAGGTATAAATAATGATTACCTTACCATATACATACTTCCAACATCATTGAAGTAACATGGTACCAAATTTCGAATCGATAGGACATGTGGACGATAGTCAGATCCCCTCATCAACTAATAAAGAAAAGATGATCTTCAAACGGCTAATCAGGTCATGGTTACCTTACCATGTTCTTTAAATATCGTTGAAGTAACACGGTACCAAATTTCGAATCGATCGGACATAAGAAAGTTAGTCAGATCCCCTCATCAACTAGAAAAGAGCTGATCATCTTCAAACGGCTGATCAGGTCATGGTTACATTAGCATGTTCTTTGAATATCGTTGAAGTAACACAGTACCAAATTTTGAATCGATCGGACATTGGAAAGTTAGTCAGATCCCCTCATCAACTAGAAAAGAGCTGATCATCTTCAAACAGCTGATCTTCCCACCACCAATTTTCTCATCAAACGAAGCTACGAACACTGTCGATTAAGTTATCAATATTCTCTTTCAGTGAGCTTTCATTTGAGACCTTACTCGAGTATATTTGCACATTCGGATTTTCTTCCCCGCTTTCACCCCCCACAACTTTTAAACGGCTCAACCGATTTTCATCAAACATGTCTAAGAACACTCGCATGTAAGTAACCTTTAATACAAAAGAAACTAAATTGAAATCGCTTCATCCGTTCGGGAGCTATGATGCCACAGACAGACAGACAGACACACCCACAGACAGACAGACAGACAGACCGACAGACAGACAGACAGACAGACAGACAGACAGACAGACAGACAGACAGACACGTCAAACTTATAACACCCCTCTTTTTGCGTCGGGGGTTAAAAATGACATTTAATTTGGTTTGCGTTTTCTTATTTTTAACCCCCGACGCAAAAAGAGGGGTGTTATAAGTTTGACGTGTCTGTCGGTCTGTCTGTCTGTCTGTCTGTCTGTCTGTGGCATCATGGCTCTCGAACCGATGAAGCGATTTCAATTTAGTTTTTTTTGTATTAAAGGTGACTTATCTGCGAGTGTTCTTAGACATGTTTGATGAAAATCGGTTGAGCCGTTTAAAAGTTATGGGGGTGAAAGTGGGGAGGAATAACTGAATATTTGCAAATATACTTGAGTGGGGTCTCAAATGAAAGCGCACTGTAATATTCTCATATTGATGACTTAATCGAGAGTATTCTTAGCTTCGTTTGATGAGAAAATTAGTGGTGGGAAGATCAGCCGTTGGAAGATCATCAGCTCTTTTCTAGTTGATGAGGGAACTGACTTAACTTTCTTATGTCCGATCGATTCGAAATTTGGTACCGTGTTACTTCAACGATATTTAAAGAACATGGTAAGGTAACCATGACCTGATTAGCCGTTTGAAGATTATCAGTTCTTTAATAGTTGATGAGGGGATCTGACTATCTTCCATATGTTCTATCGATTCAAAATTTGGTACCGTGTTACTTCAATGATATTGAAAGTAGATGGTAAGGTAACCATTATTTACACCTACTTTAAAAAGGACAAAATAAAAGTAAAATTAAAAATTTAAAAAACCCCCCGACACACCGCTATGTGAGAAAAAGAGGTGTAGTCACAGATTGTAACAAAAGAATTTACTCCGGGAAAAAATTCGCTCGTACCTAAATGTAATTCGTAATAATTAATTACATAGCTGTTGTTGGAAAAACACTTTAAAAACTTCAGCGGTCCCCCGACGAGGCGACGATTGGAAAATAAAAATATTTCAACTTACATAATATTATGTGACGATAATAATTATATTAGGTTAGAAATGTTATTTATTAGTTTTTAAAGTTTATTTTGTGTGTCGGGGGGTTTTTAATGGTGAGTTTCGTCTTGATGAAGTTCTAAAAAGATGAAAGATTCACATTATTTGCACTTTGAACTCTCTTATAATAAAGCAAGACGTCTACTAGAAAATTAAATATTTACTTACCTATTATTATCCTTAGGATAAAATCAGTGATATTTTTATAGTAAACTAGCTGACCCGGCAAACTTTGTTCTACCTTAGAGGCAATTAATGAGCAGATTTTGGATTTCATTAAGTGCAATTTTTCATTAGGATAATAGATATAATTAAAAAGAAATCAATTATTTTAATGATTGTTAAACTATATTTTTCTGCAATAAATAGTAGCCTATGCTCTTCCTCGAAGTCTATTCTATGTCTTTGCCAATTTTCATGATGATCGGTTAAGTAGTTTTACGTAAAAGCGTAAATACAGTTGTCCACAGGCACCGTACATTTCCTGCGATAAAAAGTAGCCTATGTCCTTCCCAGTGGTCTACTTTATATCTGTGCCAAATTTCATGATGATCGTTTAAGTAGTTTTTACGTAATAGCGTAAATACAGTATTCTACGGGAACCGTACATTTTCTGCAATAAAAAGTAGCCTATGTCCTTTCCCGTGCTCTACTTTATATCTATGCAAAATTTCATGATGATCGGTTAGGTAGTTTTTACGTAAAAACGTAAATACAATATTCCACGGGAACCGTATATTTTCTTGCAATAAAAAGTAGCCTATGTCCTTCCACGTGGTCTACTTTGTATCTATAGCAAATTTCATGATGATCGGGTAAGTAGTTACGTAAAAGCGTAAATACAGTATTCCACGGGAACCGTACGTTTTCTGCAAAAAAGGAGCCTATGTCCTTTCCCGTGCTCTACTTTATATCTGTGCAAAATTTCATGGTGATCGGTTAAGTAGTTTTTACGTAAAAGCGTAAATACAATATTACACGGGAACCGTACATTTTCTGCAATAAAAAGTAGCCTATGTCCTTTTCCGTGCTCTACTTTATATCTGTGCAAAATTTCATGATGATCGGGTTAGTAGTTACGTAAAAGCGTAAATACAGTATTCCACGGGAACCGTACATTTTTATGCAATAAAGAGTAACCTTTGTTCTTCCTCGTAGTCTACTTTATATCTGTGCCAAATTTCATGATGATCGGTTAAGTAGTTTTTACGTAAAAGCGTAAATACAGTATTCCATGGGAACCGTACATTTTCTGCAATAAAAAGTAGCCTATGTCCTTTCCCGTGCTCTATATATGTGCAAAAATTCATGATGATCGGTTAAGTAGTTTTTACGTAAAAGCGTAAATACAATATACCACGGGAACCGTACTTTTTCTGCAATAAAAAGTAGCCTATGTCCTTTCCCGTGCTCTACTTTATATCTGTGCAAAATTTCATGATGATCGGGTAAGTAGTTACGTAAAAGCGTAAATACAGTATTCCACGGGAACCGTACATTTTTATGCAATAAAGACTAACCTATGTTCTTCCTCGTAGTCTACTTTATATCTGTGCCAAATTTCATGATGATCGGTTAAGTAGTTTTTACGTAAAAGCGTTAATACGGTATTCCACGGGAACCGTACATTTTCCCGCGATAAATAGTATCCTATGTCCTTTTCCTGGTTCTAAGCTACCTCCCTACCAATTTTCAGCCAAATCGGTTCAGCCGTTCTTGAGTTATAAATGGTGTAACTAACACGACTTTCTTTTATATATATAGATTCCAAAGCTTGAAAACATATTGCTTAAAAAAAGAGGTTTTTAAATTTTTTTGCCATTTTAGTATTACTAAGTACCCTACTAACAATATGTAGGTATGTATAATTTCTAGTTTAGATATAACAAAACAGTAATAAAATTTAAACAGTAATATGTATATCAAATAAACATAATCCGATTCTGTTAACAAAAGATGGGTGAACATTAATTGCCATTTATTATACAAACATAGTATAAAAGGTATTGTTTCATTGTTACAAAGTTTATAGCTCGATAAGCTGATCAGATTATAAAATATTGAAGCTTGTTCAGGATAATAATGTACACATTAATCTTGTATAGTTATGGATTTCCTGTGGGTATCCTTTAAAAGGTCGACAAAATGTTAGGTAAGTTTTGTTTAAAATTATTATTAGTCAGGAAAGCTTAATTAATAATGAGTTAGGAGAGTTTATTTTTATTAACTTATTAGATGTTATGCTTAGATATTATATAAGTTTATGTGTTAATATAATTACTTATGTGGTGGAGTTGATAACCGCGGCCGTTTTTCGTAGAATGGTAGAATATTTTATACAATTTATGTCGTATATTTTTTCAAGTCGTCATGATGCAACACTCAATCTGTTCGCTTGTTGTGCGCTGTACTGTGGCTCATCAAGATTAACATATTCATTTTAACAGAATTAAGCATAGTAACATATGCGGACTTATTATAGACGACATAAGCGATGTCGTTGCGATTTTGGCACGAGTTATTGTGAGATAAAAGTTACATTAAATATTTAAAAAATATCGAAATGATTTAAGGGCTACTTAAATCACACACTGTCATTGTCGCTGTTTGGCAGAAAGACAAGGACAGCATATTGTGCTTTAAGAGCTTAATCTCAGAAGCCTTTGTAATGAATATAAGTATTTAGAAATAAACTTTTACGCTTACATAGAATACCCTGAAACCGCTGATGAAGATCTTATTATCCCGAACAAGTGCCGCACTTAGCACAAACAAATTTTGTCGTAAGCCCCGAGTGGCATTTTAATTTGTAACGCACGCAAAATGTTTCAGATTAAATTTAATCTCATCTTACTGAAGTTTATTTTATAGTAAAATCTGGGGGTCTAAAAAGGCCACTTTAGGTGTTTCATATTATGTTTCATATATTTTGACAGTTAAAACATCCATTTTGACAGTTTTCAGTAGAAATGCGTAAAATGGCGCAATGCATATTACGCATATGATTCATCTGATGTTCATCTATAAATGTTCACCTTAAGTGGCCTTTTAGACCCCCTGGACAGATTTCGATAAAACAGATTAGGGAATAGGGGTATGGTATGGAGGTCGGCATAGGACAATACACTTTGCCACGTATTTCCTATTTTTGCGCGATCCGAGCTACGAACAAAATCTAGTATTTTGCTCGTAGCTCGGATCGCGTAAAAAAGTATCCCACAGGAATGTTATACTCGTAATCCAGAGCCTAAACTACTACCATCCAAAATTTCATAAAAATCTGTTCAATAGTTTATCTATCCAATATCACAAACTTTCATATTTATAATAGTAGTAGGATAACTTATGCCTGCCTATAAAAATATTTCGTTGCAACAAAATGAGATAAGTAATTATTAGTAATAACAAAATGTGTGGTCTGTGGATACACTTTTGTAAATTGGTGTTGTAAAATCTATCAAATTAAAAGTACATTGTCGGTTACAGAATAAGTGCGTTATGGAAGAGGACATGAATAATTCAGGTTCGATCCTCGTTAGCGTACAAGAGTACTTTTCAAGGACACAGTCCGCCCCTGAAATTGTATTTTTTACGTTACATTTTTTGTCGTTGTAGAATGTAGCGAGTTGTGAATTCATATTTTAGGGTTACGTCAGTTACGTGTCCTTAATATTTAGTTGCGTTATTATTTACTAGCTGTTGCACGCGGCTTCGCCCGCGTAAATGCAATATCCCTCGGGAACACTGTATTTTTTCGAGATAAAAAGTTGCCTATGTTTTAATCCAGAGCCTAAACTACTAACATACTAAATTCATCAAAATCCGTTTAGGAGTTTTTACGTGAAAGAGTAACAAACATCCATCCATCCATCCATACATCCTCACAAACTTTTACATTTGTAATATTAGTAGGATTGTCAAAAATTTATAATATGTATTTAACAAAAGAAAAATTATTTTGTTCGTTAATTTTGAGTATTTTGTCAAATTTATTAATTTAAATCCGCCAATGACCGTGACAGAGTTTCTTGTATTTACAGAATGAGATTTCCGCAAGGGTCGCAAAGTACAGAGACTTATGAGTTTAGCTCTCACAGCTGCCTGGTTTTCTTTATAAAGTTGCTTTGTTATTGAACTAACCTACCACAAATAATATTATGTAACCGCGTTGAAACTTAAAACCTTAAAACCTAACCTAACCCAGCGAAACTCTTATGAGTTTCGCTGGGTTAGGTTAGTGGTTCGAGTTTTTAATAAACGGGTGATTCTATCACTAGAGAATTTTCAACTAATTGCACACCTTAGTGGCGAAAGCTAGTTCTCTTATATAAGGACGCCATAGCCTATATAATACTCGTAGGTAGAGATTTGAAAGTCTTCAAACGGTAAGTGATAAGTGAGGTCGATAGGAATGGAGTTATAGGAACCTCACACCTCTGCTGCACCTTATATAAATTACTAGATGTTTCCGACGGCTCCGCCCGCGCAAATATGCTATAGAATATACCGCGGGAACACTGTACTTTTCTGGGATAAAAAGTAGCCTTTGTTTTAACTCAGAGCCTAAACTACTACCATGCCAAATTTCATCAAAATCTGTTTAGTAGTTTTTGCGTGAAAGGCAAACATCCATCCATCCTCACAAACTTTCACATTTATAATATTAGTAGGATTGAAATGATTGCCCCGTTTATTAAAAACCTAACATAAAATATTATTCGTAGTAATTCTTTAAGTTTTTAAAAACATTGTAGACGTAAGCTACATGGAATATTCATAGAGATCCGTTCTCTACGCAAACACGGATGTTCTCTGCACTCATATTTTCTGAATCCTCAACATTCAGCTTATTTTCAATGCATCTTTCAACGCTTGGATATTCAGAATATACCTGCTCTTAATGCTCGCCTTACGCTTTCTTTTGGTGCTCGAGGGTGTTTTAATACGAATATGTATGTTTCATACACATTTGAAAATGTGAAATTGCATAGAAAATGTATGTAAGGATATGAATGGAAATGTGTCGTGAGAAATATTGAGAATAGTTCTTATAATCCTTTAGGAGGTTATAACAGTTCTTATCATATCTGATATTTTCTTAGAAACCTCACATACCTACTTAAAATAAATATTTTGCAAAATGTTAAACTTTCAGGATTTCTAAAAGTTTCAACCATCCATTTTTAGGGTTCCGTAATACTTAAAGAACCCTTATAATTTCGCTCTGTCTGTCCGTCCGTCCGTCTGTATGTAGTCCAAGAAAATAGGCTCTGAAATACGAATTTTAGTTAAAACTTGAATTTTTGATATAAGTTACTTTTAAGAATTTAAAAACGAACTGTGTAATTTTTTTTTAATTCACCCCCGAGAAGGGGTGAAAAAACATAAACAAAGTTTTTATTCTTTTATTTTGGGAAAACGGCAAGTGCTAGAAAAAAATCTTCGAATAAAAGTTGTAGAGCGTAAAATTTTACATAAAAATGTTCTCATGACTTTTTTTCCTAAAATTGAAATTAACTGAGATAGGGTAGCTAGAAGCTAGAGTATAATGACAGGAACTTTAAAAAACAAATTAGTTTTTAAATTCTTCAAAGTAACTTATATCAAAAATTCAAGTTTTAACTCAACATTCGTATTTCAGAGCCTATTTTCTTGGACTAATGTCTGTCTGTCCGCTTTTCTAACTTTTGTAATTATGAACAAAAATGGATGAAATTTTTTTTTTATTTTTTTTTAATGAAATATGGGGGCAAACGAGCAAACAGGTCACCTGATGGAAAGCAACTTCCGTCGCCCATGGACACTCGCAGCATCAGAAGAGCTGCAAGTGCGTTGCCGGCCTTTTAAGAGGGAATAGGGTAATAGGGGAGGGTAGGGAAGGGAATAGGGTAGGGGATTGGGCCTCCGGTAAACTCACTCACTCGGCGAAACACAGCGCAAACGCTGTTTCACGCCGGTTTTCTGTGAGCCCGTGGTATTTCTCCGGTCGAGCCGGCCCATTCGTGCCGAAGCAATTTGCGTGCGAAGCAATTTGGTATGCTTAAAGAATGTATAGTTCTCAGTTTTGACATCATAAAATAATAATATTTTTATATTTTAGGGGTGGTTTTCCATACATGTGTAGTGGGGATGAAAAATATTTTTTCATTCTACCTCATCGTGTGTTGTGTCGTTGGATAAGTCTTTAAAAATAAAATTAATGTTTTATACATGACTTTTTTACAAAGTTTGACCATTTTCGAGTAATCGGCCTCCAAAGTGGTTTGTAAGTTGGCATTTCCCCTTGCATTTCTTAACTATGAAACTAAGAAACTTGCAATTTTCCATGCTAATAGATCATGCTAAATAATCTTTCGGAAAATTATTTTGAATGAAATTGGACAGTAACTTTTGAAGTAATTTGAAAAAAACCTACGCGTTAATAATTACGGAACCCTCATTAGACATATCCTGACATGCTCTTGGTTAGGTTATTTAATTAATGTAAAATTACTTTTTTACGTGCACTAACCCTTACGTCCAAAACAGTCCCCATGATTTTTAGAAAATCACTATAACTCGAAAAATATGTATAAATTCAGTGAGCCTCCTTGTCTTTTGTTGTTAATTTTCTTTGAAATAGAACACAATTTTTTGTAAAATATAGAAAAATATTGCCAGGACAACATCTATATATGGAATCTGATGAGCTTACAGAGAAATGTTCAATTATATTAAACGGGCGATTAGCGTTTCGGTTAAGCTCCATCTTTAGTTTCAGAAGAAGCTCTAACCTGAGGCTGCTGCCTTGGCAAACAAGATCTCAGCCTTCAAGTTATCTATTAGACCTATAGACTATATTGTACTGCCTAAGTGCCTAGTTATCTAACTAAATAGTATCAGGTAATTACCATCTCGTTAGTAGAATAGAATATCTAATAAGTAAGTTAATTTGGTTACAATGATTTTAGAACTTACTCGTTAAATAGGTAACGTAAAATTAATATTTGTCGGCTTACCATGAAAATTGATAACAACATATTTCAAATTAACGTTCTGGAATAAAAATTGTATAGACGTTGTCTTGATTTTAATACAATTCTTATTCGATAACGTTACTTTGTAGTACGTTATTTTCAATTGATCGTGCTAATCCCACTGAAAAAAATAATTACGGAATGGTTTTTGTTTCAGGAAATAATTTCGTAATATTTTGCAACGTCCTCGTTATTAAAATAGTTCAAGTGATGAAAGTGATATTAATTAAAATAACATTTTGATTTTAAAATAAAAATAGCATATTGTTTTTTAAAAAAGGGCAATTCACTACTGAGAGTAATTAACACTTAGTCGTTCGCTTGTTCGTCCCACAAAGTTTCGTCCTAATGGGACGAAATGGCAAATTTAATTTTTTGTTATTTTTTATTTGTCAGTTCGTCCCATTTATCGATAGAAAATCTGCCAAATCGGAAATCTCTTACCTTTCTTTTCATTTTGTCGTAGAGGGTTTTTTGTAAGAATGCAATAAAGTACCTTTATTACGATCGCATTGGTAGAGAATCACGTTGTAAAAGAAACGAATTCTCTGTAAGCTCCAGCTGTATCTATTTGTCGTCGGTAGATTGATAGTACTAGCAATGGTGCACTAACAGCATAGAATAAATGAAGGCAGAAGACAAGCTAACCTAACCTCACTTTTTGTAGCTACGCTGGGCGGCGCAGCGCGGCGGCAACGGCGATCTCTTCACAACGTGTTACGTAGCTTTTTACCCCCAACACAAAAAAGAGGTTATTACACTATTAAAATTTTTAAAGTGTTAAAAAGCAACACCGTGGTAGTAAGCGATATCTGTGCATTGGTCGAGCACGGATAGTACAAAGCTTGTCTTCTGTTTCAATTTATTCTGTGCCAACACTGCCAACACTTTAAACTTTGCCTCATTTTTCTCAGTCGCCTGAGACGTTCGGGATTTATATTTTATAAATCTCTCTACTTTATTTTAAAGGTATATTTCACAGTTTAGAGACTTATGTCTCTATTACGATTTATATTCACTAGAGACGTTTTGAAAGTTTTATCATCTACTAGCTTTTGCCCGCGACTTCGTCTGCGTGGAGTTCGGTTTCCATACAAAATTTTAACCACCCCCTCAAGAGGCGAATTTTTAAAAATCCTTTCTTAGCGGATGCCTACGTCATTACAACGAACGGATTTTGCTGAAATTGCCAAATTTCAGCAAAATCCATTCAGTAGTTTCGCCTGTGCGTTGATAGATGAGTCAGTCAGGTTTGCCTTTTATATATTTAGATTAGATGTGTCCCGTGACTTCGTCCGCGCAATAAAGTACATTTTCCTGCAATAAAAAGTAGCTTTTATCCTTCCCCGTTATTCCTTCTTTATATATGTGCCAAATTTAATCCCGCCAATCTGATCCCGTGGTAAGTTCTCGAAGAACTTGTGTTACGGGTACCAGACAACAGAAATATATTTAATACTTTTATACTATACATATATTTAAGATTTTTACTATATTATACACATATTTAATACACATCCATGACCCAGGAACACAGAAAAACTTTTTGTTCCTTCGGCGGGATTCGAACCCGCGACCCCCGGCTTGAGCACCAAAACACTCAACCACTGAGCCACAAAGGTCATCAAACGAAGAAACATACGAACAAACAAACTTTTCCTCTTTATAATATTAGTTAATATAAGACAAGGAACTTACATTATTTTCTCATTTGTTGGTAAGAATTATTTTTATCTGCAAGTAATCTCCAGTACAGGTTCTTGACAACATAATGTTCTATTAGAACTGGTTGCGACTTGCGGTACCGACTACCGATATCGCCATTTTGATCTTGTGTCATTCGATATTTCCAACCCATAGATTATATATATACACAAAGACTGATTGCATACATTTTGCTACAACCGGGCAACATTTCTTCCTACAAGGAAATAGTGACGCCAACTTTTGAAAATCGATCGAACTACGGTCTACGATCAAACTAAGGCCAGTCCTAGCTTACGTAATCTGTGATAACAGGCTTTAATTTTAAAAATAATTTTGAAACGCCTTAACTATGTTCTACAATACGTACATACATACATATAATCATGCCTTCTTCCCGTAGGGGTAGGCAGAGACCACTTCTTTCCACTTGCTACGTGGAAAGGAAGATTGGTAAGTTAGAGTGGGAAATAAGAAATGTAGGATATTACCGCCCAGGAGGGCAAGGTATAGGACAATAATAGCTTGGGAAGCCGGGGTCGCATACCCGTATACTATACCACAACTACCGGACAGGTAAGTTGGGACGAGTATCCCATGACAGATATATTTTGTTTTCATTTGTATGAATAAATAAATAAATAAATAATAGAGTACTTAACTAGGTACAATAATATTTTGCTAGTTTTACCTATAACATTATTATATCTCGTCTATCTTTTTTAGTCATTTGTTGCAATTTTGCAGCTTTTTACAGCCCAATACTGAAATTTGGACAAATGTTTGTGCATTTACGTGGTAGAGCCATGCTTCGGCACGAATGGGCCGGCTCGACCGGAGAAATACCACGGGCTCACAGAAAACCGGCGTGAAACAGCGTTTGCGCTGTGTTTCGTCGAGTGAGTGAGTTTACCGGAGGCCCAATCCCCTACCCTATTCCCTTCCCTACCCTCCCCTATTCCCTCCTTAAAGGCCGGCAACGCACTTGCAGCTCTTCTGATGCTGCGAGTGTCCATGGGCGACGAAAGTTGCTTTCCATCAGGTGACCCGTTTGCTCGTTTGCCCCCTTATTTCATAAAAAAAAAAAAAAAAAAAAAATGTAACATTTTTTGTGACGTGTACGATTACGACTCGGTCAATATTACGCGATAATTTCTTCGACCAATTCTTGTAAGTTGTAAGTGTCGCGGCCGCATATTTCAAAAATATACCATTACACAACGCTCTAAAGTGTTGAGTTTGTATGTAGTATAATAGACAATAAAAATGCATTCAGCCGTATTAAGAACTTTAAAGCATACCTACCCGACGTCATGACTGATGAGCGTTGTGTAAAGGTATGTGGTAATTTTCCTAATACACGACGCGGCCAGTAGTTTCGCTGACGCACATTTAATCATAGAAATAGGTATGTACTATGTAATATATTATACTATGTCTTGTAGCGTCCTTTCCTTGTCTTTACCCCCTAGTCAAGCTTCTAAGGCCCACTTGCGCCAATCCGGGTTAAAGTTAACCTTGGGTTAAAATATCATGCTTTCTCTTTCACAAATACGAAGAACGAGAGAGATAACAGGATTTTAACCCAGAGTTAACTTAATCCCGGATTGGCGCAAGGGGGCTTAAGTAGCCAAAAGGTTTTCCACAAGATTTGACGTTAATTTAACTTTCTTTTCCAATTATCTGTAAGGTAAAGTGATAAAAAGTTTCGAAGTTGCGCATTTAGTGGTTGTAACTAAGATACTCGGAGAAGTTTAGAATTGCTTTAGTTTTTGCGATAGTAACAGATAGCCAGTGTAAATGGGATTTTAATTCTCACTCACCTGATGTTTTTACTTCAGTCTTTTGAACTAAAAAATTACTTATGTTGCCCGATCAAAGGTAATTCATTTGTAATTTATATGAATGTAGAGAAAGAACTTATAAAGCTGGAAGCTAACGTTAACTTGTCAAATAGTATGTTGAATCCTACTATCCTATCCTACTTATTCCTACTAATATTATAAATGTGAAAGTTTGTGAGGATGTATGGATGGATGGATGTATGGATGGATGGATGTATGGATGGATGTTTATTACTCCTTCACGCAAAAACGACTGAACTGATTTTGATGAAATTTGGTATGGTAGTAGTTTAAGCTCTGGATTAAAACATAGGCTACTTTTTATTCCGAATAAATACAGTGTTAGCGAGGGATACTGTATTTACGCGGGCGGAGCCGCGGGCAACAGCTAGTTAACAAATAGTGTTGTTTTTAACAGAACCCCAATTCTCGTATTTAATTTAGACTAACTTATATTAATCATATATAATATATCATAAACTGATTTTTAGCTTAGGCAGAATGACAAGGACAGAAAGGGTTTGAACACTCGGACACTAGATGTTTAATCTGAAATTAAATGTTTTAGTAACGATAACTTAATATAGGTTTTATTGCTACACCTAAGTCAGTGTATATCAGTAAATTAAGCTACAACTTATATATAATAAACTGTATATCAGTAAATGAAGCGTTAAAGCAACAATTATTGTCATTGCACATTACTTAGCAATAAAGGCTTCATACTAGATTATACTCATAACTCGCAGAAAACCTCCACGTAATAATTTGTATGCCAGTCACAGCATTTAGGGTTCGCAGCTATAGCTAATGTTTTGTACGTCCGCCCGTCCGACGGCCATTTTAGAGCCCAAAGGGAACAAAATAAAATATCCGTAAAATGGCGGTGTTTTATATAAAACTTACTTTACGGTAGTGACAGACACAGCTGGGGTTCACTTGTTCTTGATGTATATTGTCTAGAATCAACAATGTTAGGTTCAGGCTGTCTCTTAGGTTAAGTCACTATTTCACCAACGCCTGCTACTCTTAATCGTTTGTCTTAATATCATTTATGTATATGTCACCGTAAAATTGTAAAAACCGTTAGATTGTAAAATAACTAACGAGATTGTAAAAATATGACGAAAGATTAAAAACTATAATCCCCTTCACTAATAAACGCTGTATATTAAGCATTGAATAGTTTACACTTTTACAGTGTTTATTTTGTTCACGACACACAACTGACATTTTTAATTCGCTTGAAGAAGACAAAACACTGTATAACTATTCAAAGCTTATACAGCGTTTATTAGTAAGAGGGTAAGTGGTAGTTCGCGTGAGAAGTCTATCAACATTTTACAATTTCACTAGTTTTATTACAATCTAACGGTTTTCACAATTTTACGGTGACATATAATATAATGTATCTTTTATTAATACGAAGAACGAGAGAGATCTAGTATTTAATAAACGAATGAACGAAACTTTAACTTTTTAAAATTAGTGAATTTCGCACTTAGTTTTATAAAGCTCTCCATACAATATATTTCGGTATTAAATACTGCACAATTGACTGCAGTTAAACGTTACTTTGAAACAATACGTAAGAACGTTTACATTTATATCATAGTTCCGGAGGCAGCACCATCGGCTCTGTGGCACGTGTGTGAACGCTTTAAATTCTAAAACCTGGATACTTACGAGCCCACTTTCCAATGAATATATTTACACAACGGATAAGCTATTCAACTTTGCTGTCTTTGTCTTATACGTAGACAAAGTTACTTGACAGACGACAGAAACATTAAATAGTTTTTAATTCGTTGTGTTAATATTTTTATTAGTACCTAAGGGGGTGAGTAGATAAGTTTTTATATAAACACTAGATAATGCCCGCGGCTCCGCCCGCGTAAGTACAGTAACTCACGGGAACCTTATATGACCCGCGATAAAAAGGAGCCTATGTTCTTCCCCATGGTCTACTTTATATCTGTGCCAAATTACACGATAATCGGTTAAGTAGTTTTGACGTCAATAAAGAAAGTATCCCACGGGAACCGTACATTTCCCCGCGATAAAAAGTAGCCTATGCCCTTTCCCGTGGTCTACTTTATATCCGTGCCAAATTTCATGATAATCGGTTTAGTAGTTTGTACGTGAATAAAGAAAGTATCCCACGAGAACCGTACATTTCCCGAGGATAAAAAGTAGCCTATGTCCTTTCCCGTGGTCTACTTTATATCCGTGCCAAATTTTATGATAATCGGTTTAGTAGTTTTTACGTGAATAAAGAAAGTATCCCACGGGAACTGTACATTTCCCGAGGATAAAAAGTAGCCTATGTCCTTTCCCGTGGTCTACTTTATATCTATGACAAATTTCATGATAATCGGCTTAGTAGTTTTTACGTGAATAAATAAAGAATCCCACGGGAACCGTACATTTTCCCGCGATAAATATAGCCTATTTCCTTTCTCAGGCTCTAGACATATATATATATAGTCTAGAGCCTTAGAAAGGACCGTAAGTGTACCAAATTTAATTTAAATCAGTTCAGAAGTTTTGGCGTGAAAAACGGACAAACAGATAGACACACACACTTTTATAATATTAGTATGGATAAACCTCGGCAAACACTCGCTCTATGACCTTTGCTAACCTTTGATTCAAACGTTTTTAAAATTTCACAGATATATACGAGCTTTAACATTTTCGCTACCAAAGGCTCCGTGTATTTAAAACGGGATAGTGCTTACAATATCTCTTTGATACGAATGTTTTAATTTTAATTCCACCTTTGTGAATGTACTATGTAGCTCGCGCCGAAATTATATAAAATGTATTAACGGCTTTCTGATTGAGTTTGTATGGAGTTTTGTTACAAAAGTTTTAATGAGTGTGCTCACAGATGTTGGTTTATCATTGCTTCAGTAACTGGAATTGGATAGGTTTAGTTATTCTTAAAGCTAAATTGTTAGAATTTTCCGTACAATTAGAAGCAAATATGTAATAACTAGCTTTTTCCTGTGGCTCCGCCCGCGTAAATAAAGTATCAGGTATCCCACAGGAATATTGTACTTCTTCGAGATAAAAAATAGCCTGTTTTAATCCAGAGCCTAAACTACTACCGTACCAATTTCATCGAAATCCGTCCATTCATCCATCCCCACAAACTTTAACTATTACTACTTCGACTTCGTGCGCGCAGAAGTTAATTTCGCAGAAACCGTACATTTTTCCGCGATAAAAAGTAGATTATGTCCTTCCCCGTGGTCTACTCTACATCTGTGCCAAATTTTATCAAAATCGTCCAGTAGTTTCGTAGCCTATTCAATGCAAACACACAAACAAAAGTTTCCTCTTTATTATATTAGTAAGTATAGATAATAGTAGTAGGACAAGGATATGACTTGAGAACCTCTTAGTTTAAGTAGCATTTAAGTATTTGGATGTTTATCTACTATAACCTACTAATTCCTACCCTACTAATATTATTATGTGAAAGTGTGAGGATTGATGGATGGATGTTTGTTACTCTTTCACGCAATAGCTACTGAAAGGATTTTGTTGTTTGGTATGGTAGTAGTTTAGGCTCTGGATTAAAACATAGGCGACTTTATCCCAAAAACGTACAGTGTTCCCGTAGGATACATTATTTACGCGAGCGGAGCCGCGGGCATAAGTTAGTCCATTATATTATCCATCGTATTTGTGTAGAAATACAATCAAATTCTCATTAAACCTGCAATCTTCGTGTTAACAAAAACTCGAGTCACGTAATAAGCCCCTAAATATGTGGTAATGATGTTTTTATTAATGAAGCTGTATTTTTTGTTTCAGGTAAGCTGTAAGGACCTTCCTACACTAATTTTGAACGTAAGCCAACATTTGTGTCAGATTTTCGAGTCTGGCGGCTTTGCTGACGGCCATATTATGTAAATCAAAATTTTTGTCAGGTTTTCGAGTCTGACGATTATATTTTCAAAAGCAATGTAAAGTTAGTTAGGCAAAATGATAAGGGAAGTGTATTAATTAAGAGCCTCTTAACTTTAAGAATCATTTAATAAATAAGTCTTCTGTTTTGCGAATTATATAAGTGTAAATAAATATATTATGTATAATAGACCTTGAAGATCTAAGTTATTCTGGAGATACAAGAATAATCGCTTACCTGTCTACAAGGCAAAATAAATTTACGCAGATGACGAAGAAATAATAATGGCTGTCTTAAATTTTGCTCTCCCCAAAAATAATATTTGTCAACAAAATAAGGTGAAATATCCAGGTCCGTCATTGACACTCTTAAATATTTTCCCAAAATGTTTCTACTTTTTATCTTAGAGTGCCAACAATTGGACGGTTTACCTTTTGAAACTGGCTTCTTTTTATCAGAGTGCCAACAATTGGGTAGTTTACTGAACATGTTAAATCGTAAGGGGCTTTATCCTCCATTACGTAAGGGGGAGGTATGAAATACGGAACTCGGAAGTATAGCTGTGTCTGCAGGGGGCTGATAACTGAACGCGTAACCATTAGTGTAAATATAGATTTTATCATCCTTTGTCAGTTTAAGTAAACTAGAGGTCGCTTTGTGATCGAATTTTTTAAACATTAACATGTTTTTATTGCGTTTTTGAGAGGCAAAATAACCTTAAATGTTGTATAAGAAATGTGAAAGAAAGATTAAGTATTGTATTAAACCAACACTTAATTACTCACTCTAATTAGCAGGAATTAAAAGTTTGTTGTTTGTATTTAAACATGGCCCTAGCCAAGATACATCAGGTATGTTGTATGTCTTGGTTTTTTGTCTGGTTTTTAAACGCCTTAAAGACATGTAAGTATGTTATGTACAGTTCTCAAGTTTTGGTGAAGTACACCTTAAGGTGGTTCGCTTCCTATACAAAAATACAATGGACATTAATTAGGTAATTTCATACATTACTACATAAATTTATATGCACATCTATTTATTTTGCAATACAATTGTCGCAAAATATATTTAAAATACTTTATTTCACACAGAAGTCACATTTTTATTGAATTTTCGACAAAAAGTGACATAAGTTACAAATGTCACTTTTTGACGAAAATTCAATAAAAATGTGACTTCTGTGTGAAATAAAGTATTTTAAATATATTTTGCGACAATTGTATTGCAAAATAAATAGATGTGCATATAAATTTATGTAGTAATAGTATGAAATTACCTAATTAATGTCCATTGTATTTTTGTATAGGAAACGAACCACCTTAATAACCGACCTTCCCAAATATACAAAACATGGCATACATGGCAAACATGGCATACAAGTAATTCAAATTGGAATAAATAATGAATAACTGAAAATGTGACTGTGGTACAACAGGCTCCCCAAGTATTTAGAAGGCTTGATTTTTACGACAACTCTACTTTTCTCACATAAAAAAATATTCGAAACAAAACAGAGTTTTGTTATTCTAAATGAACAGTTTGTTCTTATATTGCATAAAACCAATAAATAATAATTAATAATATAATAGATTAAAATTACGCTGAATCGAGAACAACCGAAATTATAAATTATCGTCTTAAGGCCGCGTGGTCCCAATTTTACATGACTTTGAATCGATAATAAACAAACAAATAGTAACTTTAAAAAGCCAAAAAAAAACACATTGTTGTTTACTTAATGTTCTTTTACAATTTGTGGTTCGAAACATAATATTGAAAACTTCACTCGATCAAAAATAATTCCGAAGAGGAGGCTAAATTTCAATATTTTTCTTTTTGTTCATGAAGTTCATGATAGTTTTACTTTCAAAAATCATATCTACGAAAAGCTAATAACTTAAAAAAGAATAACTTCTGGTTACATTTTGCATGTTGGTTTAATTATTTTAACAATAAATTAATATTGAAATGCAGCGTGCGTAAGCCGCTAGAGTCGCCCCACAGTCGCCCGCTAGGCGTTGACGAGGACAGACCTATGTCAGTTTTGCTAGCGCACGCCTTACCCGCGTATTTATCGAACAATTCTTTCGTTTCTAACGCAGTGTAGGAAAGTCAGTTTGTTTTGTTTCTTTTTATTTTTAACATATCATACACAATAACATGTTATATTTTATCGTCGCCGCGTCATTGCTTTTGCCAGATGAGACGACCTCTGTGGCTCAGTGATTGAGCGTGTTGGTGCTCAAGCCGGGGGTCGCGGGTTTGAATCCCGCCGAAGGAACAAAAAGTTTCCTGTGTTCCCGGGTCATGGATATGTATAATACAATAAAAATCTAAAGGAAAGTCAGTTTCTTTGTATTTTTTTATGTTTCTTTTTATATTTGAACTAAATCTATACTTCTATACAGATAAATATAATTGAAGTGTCTGTTTGTAATGTCAAATTAACAGCTTATCACTTGATGCATATGAAAGTATATTCGATACTAACAATAAAATATCAATTTTTAAAATTTTTGTCTGTCCGTCTGTCTGTCTGTTTGTTCCGGCTAATCTCTGAAACGGCTGGACCGATTTTCACGGGACTTTCACTGGCAGATAGCTGATGTTATAAGGTCTAACATAGGCTACTTTTATTTTAGGGTTCCGTATAAAAAATAGGGATCCGTTTTCGTTAGTTGCGGGTAACGAAGTTATGCAAACGAAGTTGCGGGCATCAGCTAGTTATACATATAACCATACACAATAACATGTTACATTTTATCGTCGCCGCGTCGTTGCTTTTGCCAGATGAGACGACCTCTGTGGCTCAGTGATTGAGCATGTTAGTGCTCAAGCCGGGGGTCGCGGGTTTGAATCCCGCCGAAGGAACAAAAAGTTTCCTGTGTTCCCGGGTCTTGGACATATAATACAATAAAAATCTATAGGAAAGTTTGTTTTGTATTTTTTTATGCTTCTTTTTATTTTTGAACTAAATTTATACAGATAAATAAAAATGAAGTGTCTGTTTGTAACTTCAAATTAACAGCTTTTCACATAATGCATCTGAAAGTATATTCGGTACTTACAATAAAATACCAATTTTTTAAAATGTCTGTCCGTCTGTCTGTCGGTCTGTCTGTCTGTTTGTTCCGGCTTATCTCTGAAACGGCTGGACCGATTTTCGCGGGACTTTCGCTGGCAGATAGCTGATGTCATAAGGTCTAACATAGGCTACTTTTATTTTAGGGTTTCGTTTAAAAAATAGGGTTCCGCTTCCGTCAGTTAGGCGCAAACGAAGTTGCGGGCATCGGCTAGTTATACATATTATAACCATACACAATAACATTATCGTCGCCACGTCCGCGTCGTTGCTTTTGCCAGATGAGACGACCTCTGTGGCTCAGTGGTTGAGTGTGTTGGTGCTCAAGCCGGGGGTCGCGGGTTTGAATGCTGAAGGAACAAACATTTTTTCTGTGTTCCTGGGTCATGAATGTGTATTAAATATACTAAATATACTAAAAATCTTAAATATGTGTATAATATAAAAATTATTAAATATATTTCTGTTGTCTGGTACCCGTAACACAAGTTCTTCGAGAACTTACCACGGGACCAGATTGACTTGGTGTGAAGCGTCCATACATATATTATTGTGTTGTGTATTATGAGAAAAAAGTAGCTGATGCGTGGAGTAGCCTTAGTACATTATTGAATAAGCCAGTAAACGGTTTTTATGAATTTGTAACATCTACCATCTTCTTTGCCGTACTTTTCGTTTCTTTTTATTTCGATTTCTGTTTTTACAATAATAATAATAAATAACTCCCCACGCGACATCCGAGTCGAGAGCCAAGCTCTAACCACTAGACCACGGAGGCTGTTCTATTTACAATAAAATATAAGGATACGAGCTCAACATCTGTCATGCTTGCCTTTGCAGAACACACCAAGTCACTCGCAAGTAGGGGTTGCAATCCGGATACTTCGAAATTCGAAAAATTCGAAAAATCCGGATTTTTCGATTTTTTCAATCTTGGTTACTACTATGAAAATTACATATTTTAATTGTAATTAGTATGTACTCTAGACGTACAATATTTGAATAAGGGATATAATTAATCGAGTGAACAAAAAATAAGTTGGTGACTGCACGTGAGCATACTGTATTGCTGAATTTGGCAGCGAATTAATATGTTGGCGACTAAATTACCAAACTGGTGAAATCACTCAAGTGACAAAAAATACAAAAATCGGCAGATAAAAAGTAGCGAAATTTAATCCAATTAGCACCGATAAGTTGGTGACCATTATACCATGTAAGTAGCTTATAAAGATTTGATTGATAAATTAATAGCTGCTAAAAATTCAATTTGCAAGCTACGGAAAATCTCAGTTTTGAATACTATTGGAGGTTTTTTTTTCTTTGGTATGGGTATCGTTTTCAAGGTTTTTGGGGGTGCAGAATAATATGAAAATAAAATCCGATTTATAATTCCAAAATGGCGTATATTTTTTTTTTTATTAAAAATGGATGTCTTTTTCCATGTTTCATATGCTGATTATAAAATTGTCTTCCAATTTAATTGTACAAAATGGAGACTATCCAATCTTCGTAAAATTAACATGTAGTTTGTAGAGGTACCAGCTATGTAAGGTATAGAAACTTTTCGAAATTCAGGATTTTATAATTTCTTTTTTTGGCATCAATGAAAAAAATATGCGATTTTCGGGTTAAGGGGGAGGAAATTTTTATTATTTTTCCAGTAATAGTATTATTTTTCCGTTTCTAAAATAGAAGCGATTTTAGAAAAAAAAATATGGCAATGTTCTACTTTGACACGAACAGTGTATAAAGCTATAGAAATTTTGGAAAATTCAGGATTTTCAAATTTCTTTTTCTTCCATCGTGAAGAAACTATGGTGTTGCGAGGTTCTTAAGGGGAGGAAATTTTCATTATTTTTTCAATAGGATGCACCGTTTCCGAGATAGAATCAATTTTATAAAAAAAAATTAAATGCTCTACATTGAGATACGAGGGATATATAAAGCTATAGAAATGTTGGAAAATTCAGGATTTTCGAATTTCTTTTTCTCTCATCTTGAAGAAAATATATGGTTACAGAGTTATTAAGGGAGAGGTAATTTTCATTATTTTTCAAGTAGGATGCACCGTTTCTGAGATAGAAGCCATTATAGAAAAAAAAAAATACGATAATGCTCTACTTTGAGACACGAACGGTGTAAAACGCTATAGAAAATTTGGAAAATTTAGGATTTTCAGATTTTTTTTCTTCCATCATGAAGAAAATATGATGTTGCGGAGTTTCTAAGGGGGAGGAAATTTTCATTATTTTTCATTAGGATGCACCGTTTCCGAGATAGAATCTATTTTATTAAAAAAATATAAATGCTCTACATTGAGATACCGGGGCCGGGATGCATAAAGCTATAGAAATGTTGGAATATTCAGGATTTTCGAATTTCTTTTTCTCCCATCATGAAGAAAATTTGAGGTTGCGGGGTTACTAAGGAAATTTAAAATGGATGACTTTTTTGTAATCAGCACCCCCAGAAACCAACAAAGGGACAACCATATTATTTTTATAAAATTAAGTATGTCCACCATATTGGAATTTCAAAATGAATGTCATTTTCGTATCCAGCACCCCCAAAAACTTGGTAACGACACCTATGTTAATTTTGCGAAAAATGAATAACCGTTATTTTTAAATTTCAAAATGAATCTACCCAATATCTACACCAAGTCGAGGAAAATTAAAAATTGGGAATTTTGTACGCTCCTTTGTTTTTTTTTATGTGCGCTGGTTTTGCTGCTTGTATGTTTTTTGAGTTACCTACATTACGGAAAATATATGTACCTATTCTTAAATTAAATGTGTTCTCACAAATTGTCGCCAAGATGGTTATTTGTTCGCTAATATAATATCAGTCTGCCAGTTTGGAATATTCAGTGGTATTATTTAGTCACCAGATTTGTAATTTTTTATTCCTTACATTCTTTAGCCAACATGGTAATTTAGTATTCAATATTCGGTATTTTCACATCCAAAATTTAATTGTTTTGTCGTGATTGTTTTAAACACTTACGGATTTTGTCACGGTTTACGTTTTACGGTTACGTTTACGTAACGCGACAAAATCCGTAAGTGTTTAAAACAATGAACAATATTCGCGTAAACATAAGAAATAAATATGTTTTGTCGTGAGTTTAAATACATGCCTTTGGATAATTTGATATTATTTGTTGTCCTGTTGAAATTGTTGACACATTTTTCCATTTATTCAAGTTATTTGGTAGAACATAGTCAATCCATTAAATGGAGATGCGAGGGATGAAGATCTGTTAAAATATTATGGCCGCTATATATGTATATGTATGGACTGTTTCTAAGATACTTACAATTTTATATTTTTTCAGTAGTAGTACAGTTCATTAATAGGTGATCCAATTTATAAAAACACTGAATATGGTTTCAGTTTCAATTGCACAAGTAGTCAGAAGTATAATAAGCAAATCCAAACCCAATTAAAGCTTTGTATTTTTATATTTATTGAATTCTTACTAACGAAAGTCGAAACATATTATTGCAATTTTAATTTCTACAATCATAGAATGCCAAATTAATATGATAGCTTAAAAAGAAATGTAGTGGTTTAACTATATTTAATTATCTTCTAAATAATGAATATCTAAGTCCAAATACCTAAATATTATCTCTATGATATCAGGAAGAAGTTTTGGAGTCGATAATACCTGACTGGTTGGTTTAAGATTAGAGAGAATTTTGCCGAACGAGTCAGTAGCAAAACTAAATGAAAATCAACGCTCCTGTTTTTGCGTAGAAATAATTATTTTTAGATAATATTTTAAAGATAAGATATAGGTGTCAAAAATAGCACCAACGATTTGTGTAAACCACTGTTATTTTTTTAAGTAATGTAGTTTTCATCTTATAGCGGAAACTTCAAAGTGCAATGAAGAGTAAGATGTTACTGTTTATTTGTAAGTAAAATGTTAAAATAAAGATCTTACAACAGTTATAGGTTTTAAATTGTGCTTAGAATTGCTTATTGTACTTCTGTTAGTTACCGAGGGAATTAAAAACACCATTTACGTGTTCAATTATTACCTAAACAGGTGGGTGATTTTTACTTTCAATAACTCAAAAGTGGTCCAATTTCGTCCATACAAAATTATTTGTTCAGCCCCATGCTTCAAATGATTTGTCTTCACTCCCCGGATCTCGATTTAAAGGATTTTCAGTTTCCTACGTTTTATTAAACTGTATTAATTTTCCTACGTTAGTACTTTCACATAGAAATGGAACTTTACGAAAACGGTAGTGGTGAATATGTAAAAAAAGCGTTAAAAAGATCACAGGCTATTCCAATTTTTTATAATTCTTTCTGCTGGAACATTTAGTAAATAACAATATATACATACCTTATTTAAAATAAAATACTAACTATAAAACTGAACATTGTGGGATATGAAACGTAATCAAAAATATTTCTAAAAATAAAAAAAAAATATAATTAAGTATATAATTTTGATATAATCTCATTATGTTTTTATTTATTCAGATTGTAATTCTAATACTTACAACTTAAAATCAGAATTTATTTAACCCTTAACTGTAGTGGTGAAAAATAGTCACACTTATATAGTCGTGGGTCCACGGGACCCGCCTATTTTTGATTTAAAATAAAATAAAAATGCATTTCCGTTTTAAGTTTTTATTTTTATTCAACTTTACATTTAAAAATTAACAAACGTTAATGTTAAACAAAATCAACAATATAAACTATTATTCTTATCTACAATGACACTTCTTTAAATCAGTCGTTATCTATACATATAAAATCCTTTGTCCTGAATGACTGACGGATCAACGCACAGCCTAAACCGCTGATCGTAGAGACCTGAAACTTGCAGGGCTTGCTCTTTGTAATGCGTAGGGATCCGATAAGAAGGGATTTTTCGAAATTCGACTCCTAAGGGGGTGAAAAGGGGGAAAACAGTTTGTATGGGACTACGTGATTCCTTGGTCCAATCTACTTCATATTTTGCACAAACATTATGTAACAGAATTGATGGAATTCGTGTATCATAGTTTATTGAAATTCGTCCCCTAACGGGAATAAAAAGGGAAAGAAAGTTATTTGGGAGCGATTTGCTTTAAAGTTGATATAAATACTCTTTAGTGCTTTTGATTTAAAGCTCCCACTCACAAGCAATCGATCGATTTAGTCTTTACAATTTAAACATTTACTGGATTCGTAGTTGCAAGTAAATCGGTTTAGATAAAAATTAAATATAGTCTGAGATCCTAGGCCCACCTTACTCTCTTTTTATATGAAATTCGTATATTATATACGCGTAAATTTTGTTCCAACTTTAGACCCCCATCGCAAAAACTAGCTGGTAGGTCTTACACTAATCATTGTATGTAATAGTTTGTCATTAGCAATTTACTTTCAAATACGAATTAATTTCCAATTTGATCGAAGCAATCGATAGCCCGTGAGTGGGGAGCTTTATTTTTACTTTGACATAATATATTGTCATCATGTTGAAAAATAAATCTGACAAGAATGCGAAAGTTAAATTTGATGAAAATGTTTTTGAAAAACTAGGCACCTAAATATTTGCGATTGCTGCATTAATTATATTCATAATACTTAATATATTACATACTATTTCAGTAGAATATTTTGAGTGTAGGTCTATGGTGTACCTAGGTATAATTAAATTTCTTTCTCTTTTGTTGTTATATTATCCTCTTTTTAATATTATATATCTATGTATATTATGTAATATTTAATTTATTTGTGCTTGATTTATCAGTGTTTGATATATAGGTTTTTAGCATAGATATATAATATTAAAAAGAGGATAATACACAACAAAAGAGAAAGAAATTTAATTATACCTAGGTACACCATAGACGATGTGGTTCGCCACCCATCACGTCTCGTTTCTCGCGGAGGCGAAAAGCGGACCACGGAGAGACGCTTGGCTACGTTGAATGTAAGAGGAGGAATGGATGGTAAGAATGAAAGCGGGCGAAGCGAAAGAAGTATGTAAGGATCGTAGCAAGTGGAAAGAAGTGGTCTCTGCCTACCCCTACGGGAAAGAGGCGGTCCTGCCTACCTCTACGGGAAAAAGGCGTGATTATATGTATGTATGTATGTACACCATAGACCTTTAGTTTTTACCATAGACTTTTTAGTTTTTAACCCAAAACAATGACTTTTTAGATTTTCTTAAAATATTTTTGATTTATACGTTTGTGCGCGCTTATCTCAGAAACTACGGAACGGATTTTTATAAAATATGTTACCGTAGTAGTTTAGCCCTTGGATAAACACACTCCGGGACATCTTTGAATCGTCGATCCCACGATCCCTTAAGACCAGGGTCTTTGATCAATGCGTACTAACGGTAATGACATACGGAGCCGAAACGTGGACTCTCACCGTAGGAATGGTTCACAAGTTCAAGGTTGCTCAGCGTGCGATGAAAAGAGCAATGTTAAGGGTATCTCTGGTGGATGAAATACGTAACGACGTTATTCGCCAGAGAACTAAAGTCACCGACATTGCTCAACGAATTAGCACGCTGAAGTGGAAGTGGGCCGGCCATGTTTGCAGATGGACGGACAATCGATGGAGCAGACAAGTATTAGAGTGGAGACCACGCTTAGGCAAACGTAGTGTAGGACGTCCTGCGGCACGATGGACCGACGATTTGAAGAAGGTGGCTGGCAGCGGATGGATGAGGGCTGCCCAAGATCGGGATGTTCATTCAGCAGTGGACAGCGATACATTAAATTACATGGCTGTACGAGTTTACAATGTTACAAAGTTTAAATAACTAACTTTAAAGTTTAAATAGTTAAAATAACCAGATATTTGAATTGGTTAAAACTTTACCTATATTACCTAATAATTAATGTGTATGATTATTATATGAGGAATAAGTGAGAAACTAGATGGCTTCGTGGTCGTACTGCTAACTCATCTCTCTTAAACTCTGTCGTGGTCCCAACTGATGGGCGATCACAATCCAAATTATTTTTATTAAGTTCAAAGTCCACAACGTCTTCCCATTTAAAATATTTTCGAAATCCTTAAAATACTAATTATCGACTACAAAGAAATCCTTACGTTTTATATAAACGCGAAAGTTTGTATGTACGTACATAATAATATGTTTAGTTTTTCATGCAATAAAGTAAAGTAAAGAAAACACTTAAAGAATTTTGATGAAATTTGGTATGGTAGTTTATCCAGAATTAACACAGAATATTTTTTGCAGCTTATTAAATTTTATTTATGGTAGGTACAGTTCCCGGTAGATTTGTTGAGTGTATACCTACGAAGTCGCAGTAAACATTGAAATAAAATACAACTGATATGGCTGTGCAGTGCATACACCATTATGTATTCAATTTTGGTATTGGTATTTTCCCGAACAAGCTTTCCCTCTGACTTAAACCCAATTTCCCGCAAGCGAAGCTGCGGGCAAAAGCTAGTTTACTTATAAAATATCATATAAAATTTAAAAACGCAATAAAAAAATAACTGCAACTCGTTTCATGTACAAAAAATAATATTTTAAAAAGAGTTAAAACAAAAACAAAAAAACTTCTTCCAAAAAATTTTTGAGATTGTAAACTGATGATCAAGTTATAAGCATGAATTGCATACCGTTTTCCCGTAAAAACATCCGGTAGAACTGGTCTGTATATCCACTTCTTTATCTTGGTAAGTGTCTTCACTTTCAGACAATTCAGAGTTTGAGTCATGATCACTCGTCATTTTCTGAGTGGTGGAGGTGAGAGCACTATTTCGAGATGTCGGTGAATTTCTACCGATTTCATCTTCATCACTGTCTGGTTCGTTTAACCAGTGCTCTATTATATCAACTCTATCTGCAGAACTATTTATTTGGTTTGCCATCACAAATAAATAAAAAATAAATTAAATTAATAATGAACAAAAACTAAAAGAAAGTTACGCAACTATAGTGGTGGGTCCGTGGGACCCACATGCACACCAATACTCACCTTTGTAGTAGCGAGCGAAGCACGTCCGTTCCTCTTACCGCGCTCTGGCGTACTTTCGGAAGGTACCTAGGAGCGGGAGGCGCTGAGGCACACGCTTTGTTTTTTACACGCGTTCAAAGATTAAACATGGGTCCACTGGACCCACGACTACAGTTAAGGGTTAAATTAAATTATAAAAAAGTTACTCTTTTTTTTACTAATGAGTGTAAGTTTTGCTACAACATAGTAGTAAAATAAACATTAAAGTTTTATAAAATATGCAACAAATTTAAAAAAAAATGAAAAAATCTGAATTATCCGGACAATCCGGATTTTTGGGAGAAAATATTCGGAAATCTGGATTTTCAAAAAGTCAAACGTTTGTGGAGGTTTGGATTTTGCAGCAAGTGGCAAACGTGCGGACTCGGCAGTAGGAATACATTTTTTGCAAGTGTCTGCCTAAGTAGTAACCATCAAATCGTCAGCACCTACCTGATACAGTATTATTATCTCACGAAACGACACGTACTTTAGTGACCACACGAGCTAACGATAGGTACTCGTCTCCATGCACACATCGAACACAGCGTGTTTTTATACTTGTAACAGAACACACTGCATAGAAACTGTCAAAATAATTGAATATAATTTAAGCATTTTTTACTTAGGTAGGTACCTACCTATAATATCTATTCAAATTATGTGTGCTATGTGTTGCATTAAAACAGTTATCTATGGATTTTATTATCTTTTTCAATACAAATAATAAAATAAGATGACCTACTGCCGACACGTCTACACTGTAACACTTTGGGTTCATGTAAGTTCACGCCGGCGACGTAGGCGCGCGGCTCGCTTTGCGGCAATTGCGGGCAACTCTTGGAAGCGTTAAATGCCTATTTCGCTTGGTCTACGTGGCCTTAATAAGCAACTGTATTTATCGAACAGAATTTCAGTTTAAATTGTCTTTGTACAGTTTACAAGCATTGCTCGGTAGGCCTTTTGATAGAGGCATTAAAATATGCAAGTAACTCCCTCCTCTCCCTACTAATTAGGAGCCGAATATTAGTGGGGACTGGTCTCCCTTAAATTTATTAAGATTACATTGCAGAATTTAATATGATAGCTGTTTCGTTTAAAAGAGCAGCTCTTCTTAGGTTTAAAGAAGAACTTTATTTCTCAAAAAAGGCTAAAGCCACTTACATGAGAAAATTACAATATAAATGGTACAATATCGTGCTTATGTCTAGAATACAATAAGTATGAAAGAAAAAAATAATAATAAAGAGTAACATGGTTATTGGTACAGTATGGTCAATCATGAATCATGATACAGAATAATAAATACTATGGTATAATATAAGTAGGTACGGTTTTAGCTCAATGTTCTATGATAGAATGTATAAAGTAGGTATGTTTATCCTTAAGTAAGTAGTATTCTAGTTTAATATTATCTTGTTTAATAAAAGTATTCACGTAAACATAAGACTATGTTCGCGTGAATACTACTTATTTTACAAATAGCTCTGCTGATAAACTCTGTAACAGAAGTGCATTTAAATCTGTAAAAGTTGATCCATTTGTGAATAATTACAGTATGCTTGTTTCACATTTGGCACCCTAGCCCTGCGATATGAAATCTTGGGATCAGTAACTAAGACCACTAGGGTGCCGTTTGAAAAAATCCTTAAATACTATGTTCCACTCCATTCTTCAGGCATGCCGCCTGCCGGTACACCGAGTGTGTTAGTTACGTAATAGACTATAGTCAGATAAGACATGATTATGAAGTCTCTTTTTAAATATTCCCAATGTATTCACATCCCTGATGATGGATGGCAATTTATTAAAAAGTTGTGCGCCCTCAAAAGTTATAGTCTTTTTCCCATAATCAGTTCGTACTTTGGGTAGGACTAGATGGTAGGGTCTTCGTGTGCTCCGGTTATGTATCTGTTTTAAGTTAAGAAATTTAGTGTTTGTGTGTATAATTTTGTTTATGATTTTGTAAATTAGGATGCAGGTACAGTATTTGTACAATTGTTTAATATTCATGAGTCCAGTTTCTTTAAAATTTTTTTCTGTGGCCGTTAAGTATGGATAGTGAAATAACATTTTGATTAGTTTATTTTGTGTAATTTGTAATTGAGATAACTTAGTTTTAGATGCCGTACCCCATAATTCAATCAAATAAAGTAGATGAGATTTAGCGAGAGAGTTGTAAATGGTTAAGCGAACTTGGCGCGGAAGACTTCGAACTACGCCTCTGAGGGAGCCCATCAGAGAATACAGTTTTTTTCTAATGTGATCTATATGCATGTTCCATGTAAGGTGGCAGTCAATATGTAGGCCAAGATATTTCTCACATTTCTTCTCGATCAATGGTACATTATTAATTAATAAAGGTGTAAAATCTGGAGTAACTTTTGATTTAGGTTTAAATATGACATAGCTAGTTTTAGATATATTTATGGTTAAGAGATTAAATTGGAACCATTCAAAAAGATTATTTAAGTCAGTTTGGGCTTGTGTGATTAGAATTTTTATACAAGAGCCAAAATAAAACAAGCAAGTGTCATCAGCATAAAGTGTGGTCTCTCCATGTAAGTTTAATTTGTGTAGATTGTTAATATAAATAAGAAACAACAAGGGCCCTAGTATGGACCCTTGTGGGACGCCACAGGTTATAGGTAGTGATTGGCTTTGATATTTATCAATTTTAACTACTTGGTACCTATTTTCAAGGTAAGATTTGAGAATTTTAAGTGCTTTGTCAGTAATTCCGACATTTTCTAACTTTTCTTCTTACCTACTTAAAATGTGGATTTGCAAGTTGTTTGGCTTGCAAACTACATAGTTACTATCAATTAATTATTGGTTGATCGACAACAGAACCTCAATTCTCGTATTTAAAGTAGACTTTCATTTTACTTTGATTGTATTAAGTTTAAGTGAAGCGACTTGTTATTATAAACTGATTTTGTGAAGTTTGGACCAATCAGACCGCGTTTCACGTTTATTTAATGTTGACGAGAATACCGGTTTGACAGTTTTAGCATATCGGAACTTAATTGTAATTGTACTAGTGCAAACCTGCACTTACAATTTTGAGCAGAATTGACCATCTGGTGTACCGACAAATGATGTAATACGTTGGTCAATCGGCTAGATGGTGTATGGATTTAGTAATTTTGTTGACTAATGCCTTCATGATAATGAGTAAACAGTTACTGATTCGAGTTTATTGGAAGCTTACCAAATCATTACCGTTTTTAATACGATAGCTTATAATAAATTGCGTTACCGAACAAAAATGTGACAATATAAACTAAGTTTAACTTTTGCTAACCAATATGTGCTCTATTTATCGATTTCATAACTCGTAATTGACATTGCTATTGCATTGATAGATGGCGCTGCCGAAGAAAGAAAGTAAAACAGAAAATTAATATTATGATTCTAAGATAAAATAGTTGAATGCTCTATTTCACTCCCAATTCCCAAAGTAATAAATGTTTTTAATACAAGTAGATAAACTGTCATATTAAAGCAAAACAAAATTGCTTTATGCTCGAATTTGAAAAAGGTTTATCTAGTGACCAGTACGTGAATCTTTTAGAATTCGGAAAATCGTTAAACTTAGTTTTTCTGGAGCTTGTGTAGAGTTTATGTAGAGTTTAACTCTTCAGAAATCGAGTATAGGTAACCACTGTTATGATCGATCAATTTTTGTTTGCGAGTTATTCAAAGCAAAAAGCCTGTGGCAGATTTTGGAAGTACTTAAAACTCATAAAGTGTCAGCGTCGCGTCGGAATAAAAAATGTGACAAAGTTATCAACTCCTAACAACGTCAAATCACGGAATTTCGGCGAAACCGACGCACAACAAACCGACCAACTTCAGATAGAATTATGATAAAAATGAGTCATTTTAAAAAGCTAAACTCATCCCCTGAACTTCGTTCCAATACAAACTTTCTCGAGTTTTCCCGACTCCTGAAAACGTAATCAACTTCGCAATTTCGACGGTGCTTTGCCAAGGAGATTAACATATATTTGAGCTTGTATGAAAAAATGTACTGCAAATTGCAATCCAACTCAGCAAAGTTTGTAAATATTTAATTTAAAATCTGCTAGTTAGTCGTTAGTTTGCAGATGTTATTGAATATTTTTCCGCAAATTAACGCATCCTGATTGACTTGTACGTGTTTAAAGATTTTTTTTATTTTATGCAAGTGTAATTAAAGTCGTAGTCGAATAATAAAGTCTAAACGCATTTTTCTTACCTACACTGTAAAGTGTAAACTGTTAAATAAATCCCACCAAAAACATTTTCATGTAAAAAAATTATGCCAAGACTATAACATATGACTAGCACTGTCAAAAAGTTATGAAATCTCATGTAAAACCAAGCTTCTTACCCTACACGCCTTAACTCTGCAAGCGTAACTTCACAAACTCTACACCTTAGTCATTTTATGTGGCCTGGCCATTTCGCTACATTCACTTGGCCGTAAGGAGAAAAATGTATAATCGACTGTTTTTCTATTATACTCTCTTATAGTAACGAAATGGCCAAGCCACATAAAATGACTAAGGTGTAGAGTTTGTGAAGTTACGCTTGCAGAGTTAAGGCGTGTAGGGTAAGAAGCTTGGTTTTACATGAGATTTCATAACTTTTTGACAGTGCTAGTCATATGTTATAGTCTTGGCATAATTTTTTTACATGAAAATGTTTTTGGTGGGATTTCACTTCTTTTTGTAAGTTGTTATAACAGAATTGTTATTTTCTTTTTCTTTTTTTTTTGGTGTATTTCTTTCACAACAGAGACGCTTTTTTTCTGCCCACTCTCTCTTTGCCTATTTTAGGGTTCCGTAGTACTTAACGAACCCTTATAGTTTCGCTCTGTCCATCTGTCTGTCTGTTCGCGCCTCTAGCTTCTGTAATTATGAATATAAATTAATTAAATTTGGTGCAGTTATAGATTATGTATAGATCACGGTTTCGGGATCATAAAAAAATAATAATTTTATATTTTAAGGGTGGCTCTCCATACATGTGAAGTGGAGATGAAAAATATTTTTTCACTCTATCCAATCCTGTGGGGTATCGTAAAATAGGTCTTTTAAAATAAAGGTAAGGTTTCATACGTTACTTTTTTATAAAGTTGACCATTTTCGAGTAATCGGCCTCCAAAGTAGTTTGTAAGTTGGTCCCCCCCCCTAACATTTTTAAACTATAGGAGATAGAAACTTGCTAAAAACTCTTTAGGAAAATTATTGTGAACCAAATCGGACAGTAACTTTTGGAGTAATTAAAAAAAAAGCATATTACGTGTTTATAGTTACGGAACCCTCCTTAGGCATGTCCTGACATGCTCTTGGTTAGGTTTTGCTTTGTTGGCTTACTATTTACAATAAGTGGCAGATTAGGGCGATACTTGGCTCTTAGTCGATTATATTCGACTACAGCTGACTCTTGTGTTTTAATACAACTGAAGTCAATATTTAACTAGGTGAACACCTTGCAAATTGGTCACTAGAGAGTGCTACATAAGCCTGCCCACAAGAGAACGTAGACTGAAAAAGTGGGATACGATATTTACGCGGGCGGTATGTACTAAACATATTATATTTAAGATTTTTATTATAAAATACACATACTTAATACACATCTATGATCCAGAGGAACACAGAAAGCTTTTTTGTTCCTTGGCGGGATTCGAACCCGCGACCTCCGGCTTGAGTGCAAACGCGCTCACCACTGAGCCACAGTGGTCGTTACTTATTCTTTCGGAAAATTATTTGAACTAATCGGACAATAACTTTTGAAGTAATTTAAATAAATACTTATTGACTATTACGCGTTTATAGTTACGGAACCCTCTTTAGACATGTCCTGACATGCTTTTAGTTAAGTTCTTCCTTTTATAATTTTTTCTTCTTCCGTACTATTGCTTAAACTCCGAGCAAAGCTCGATCTCCCGGGTCACTCCTGAGCCTGACTCCCGTCTCCCAGGTACTAGTTACTACAAACAACTATCCTAATCTTTCAGGATAAAAAATTTTACTCACGTTCTGTGATGTCTTATGACTTATGTAATAAAGAACACCGTTAGCGCGGTTTAGGAGTCGAAGCACTGACATCTGTCGGTAGCAGTAAGTACTACTTGAATGCCCATTTATAATTGATTATTGTTTATAAGCTATGCTAGGTGGCGCTTTTACTAGATTTTATTTATTCTAAGTTTCTTGGATACTGTAAATATTTTGATGATACTAAAAAGTATGTAACTGTAATTTGATACATAGGTTTTTTTATTATTTCATTCCCTTCAGTTAATTATTATTAATCGTTTTAATGATAAATCATAATATTTTTATAGTTTTGTGTAAAAGTGACATCTATCTCGTACATTATGAATTATGTTAGTTATGGGTTCTTACCTAATTATTTCCCGAGTATTCTTTAGTAATTTAAACGGAAAATACATATGGGTAACAAGTGCGATAAAATATGTCGATAAAGATTTTAAAAAGTATTGTGTTTTTTGTTGTTAATAAAGGGATACATGGTTATTTTATTAAATTTTATTGTTATTATCGGATCCCTAGTAACAACAACAATTTTCAGGCCTCTAGCTAAATTTGTGGTAATATTATAGAAACTTCCATCCTGTAGTTTAAGGGCTTGAAGGATAAAATTTTATATGAGACTTCTTACCTTAATAATTCTTAACATAATTAAATGAATGTTGCATATATTATGTTAAATTTTCCGTTCAAATTACTACAGAATATTCGGGAAATAATTATTTCAATCAATATAATTATTTCAATCAATATCTGTTTTCAAATCAATCAATATCTGTTTGGAAATAATTATTTCAATCAATATCTGTTTCCAAGCTCTTATTAATTAGAAAATAAAATACTTAATTAAATATCCTAAAAAGTGAACTAATATTATCAAGATAACCTCAAAACTGTGTACAAGTGTTTGTAACAAAATACTTACAAGAAGAACAAAATTGTGAGTACATACCAGTTCATAGTACACGTAACTGCTAAGTAAGCACTAAATAATTCTGGACATCAATAAAAGGCATTACCATACAAACCTTGTTGAGAGAACATTCACAATCATACACAGGATTTGCAGAACAAGAGCATAAAAGCATTTACTTATCAAGTAATTCAATTCCTTTGTTCACCATTTGAAAGTTGAAACAGATTTATCCGTTGTTGATATTCAAATTCAAAAAACATTATCTATTACCTACATACTTTCTACCGGACTAAAAATAAAAACAGTTGAATTTTATCAAAAGTTATGTACAACTACACTTGACAGCTGACATTAATCGACGTATCAAAATTGACATAAGGCATAGACCATAGACTACTAAGAAAACGATCAAACTCTGGATACGAGGTTTTGACTACTTAAGCTTGCTCAAGAAATAAATAAATTTATTGAGGTTTGGAATATCTCTATACAAAACTATATGACTTTTTATAAAATAATATGCATTTTACTCTCATAAACGTAGAAAACATAGATATATAAGAAAAAAATTATTTGAACAAGACAGTACATACAGATATATGTGACATAACAATAAAATATTTAATTTGGACAAAAAAAAATATTTGTACATTTTCACTATAAATCTATATACAAAATATCTACTTGCAATATGGAAAATGTTACAGTCAGATCGAAATTACGAAAAGTATTATCAGACCTTAATTTAACAATCCTTTCTCATGAGAATTCATCCATTTCATCATCCACTGCGATCGATGTTTCTATGAGAAGTCTACCCCATCAACAAGAACATCAAGATACCTCTATTATTTTGGAACTTAAAAAACAAATACTAGAACTACAAAATGAAATTGAAATTGCACATGAAGAAATTGCCAACTTAAATTGTGAAAATCGTTCATTAAACCTAACTATACAAGAGAAGGATAAACTTATTAGTGTACTAAAAAAAGTAAATTTTGAAAGCAGCAGCAGCATAACAATGACACCTAAAACAAATAAAAAATCAAAAAGAAAAAATCCTCTTCAATATAACAAGACACCCAAAGCTTTCTGCTTAGATACCCCAACGATGAATAAAAGCTCAAATACTGAAGACAAGAACAGTATAACACCATCAAACAATCACGTAAACGCACAAGCACCTACTACGATTAACGTTTTAAATGATAAAAAACCCTCACACAGCCTACCATTGCAGTCAATAGATGTCGTTAGTCCTGCACACCACAACAAAGTTCGAACTAGTCAAAACATAGATGTCGCTGAAACCCCCTGCAAAATAAGAATATTTGGTGATGAACAAATTCGTGGATTATCATCAACAATATTCAATGCCATCAACAATGTAAAATGAACAAAAATAAGCAAAAAACTATATTATCCTACTTTTCTAAAGTTTCTAAAACTAGTAATAATGATCTTGGCTGTATAAATAATCTGCATACTATAAATGTAACAAGTCATAAGAAAGGAACTATCCCATATTATTTTCCGAAAATCAAAATTAACATGAATAATAATCAGCTTTTTCGTTAATAGAAACCTGCAACATTTAACGATATTACACCAAAATATTGCCGGTATCCTAAATAAAAAATATATTCTAGAAGCATCCCTACAGGAGTTGCGTAATAAACTAGATGAAATCCATGTCATATGCCTAACTGAGACTTTCATAAAGTTTGGATGTGAATCTAATCTAAAGCTTAAAAATTATCAGTTAGCTTCCCATTACTCACGCAACAACCAAAGGAGAGGTGGCTCCTGTATATTAATACATAGTAACTTTGATCATTACAAACCAAACTTTAAGATTACACCTCTAATCAATAATTTTGAATATTGCGCTGCTTGCATACCAACTCTGGACCTAAATATTGTATGTATATATCGGACCCCAAACTCAAATATTGACATTTTTCTTAATAAATTAAATAGCCTCCTAAAACATATTACTAAAAATAAATCAAAAAATACTATCTTATGTGGTGACTGGAATATTGACATGCTAAAAAATACCCCACCTTCAAAGAATTTACATGCAATACTAGCTAATTACAACTTTACAAATCACATATTACGTCCGACTCGTAAGAATTCATGTATAGATCTTATTTGCAGCAATGTGAAAGAAAATATTTACAGTGATACCCATCTCCTAGCTCTATCAGACCATGATACAGCACAAACTGTATCTTTGGACTTACACACAAAAACTAAAGTTAAAAATAAAATACGCTACTATTTCGAAAAAACCAGGGATTTTAATAAATATAACATAAAAAAATTTTGTGACTGTATACATTCTATGTCATTTCTTGATATTATGCAAATACAAAACACCGAAGAGGCATTTAATGCATTCTATGATGATTTAATATTATTCTACAACCTTTGCTTTCCCATTATAACTATAAAAAGGCTTATAAAACCGATAAAAAATAAATGGCTTACACGAGGATTAAAAAGATGTTGCATAACTAAAAGAATACTTTACCTAAAGTACCGATTTTCAAAGACAAACAAATTAATAAATAAACAGAATTATAAGACATACACTAAAATACTACACAAATGCATACATGAATCACAAAGACTAAATAATACTAAATACATACAAAATTCACAAAATAAATGCAGAGCATCCTGGAATGTTATTAAGAGACAGTATAGTGGTAAAACTGATGAGTATAATATATCAAAAATACAAATAAAAAATAAAGAAGTTACTGATACCAAAGAAATAGCGGAAAATTTTAATAGACATTTCATAAAAATTACAAATAAGTCTAACATCAATGATAAGCGCTACAGTAAAAATATAAATACAAATATGAATAGTAAAACTATTTACTTAACGCCGGTTACTTACAGGGAAGTCCAAAAAATTATACTTGACCTTAAAAACACAAATTCAGTAGGGTATGACGAAATTAAAACAAATATATTAAAAAAAATTAATAAAACTCTTGCAGTGCCTCTGACTCACATAATAAACCTTTCATTGACTGAAGGAATTTTTCCGACACGACTAAAATTCTCAATTATTAAACCAATTTACAAAACTGGGGAAAAAACTGATATGAATAACTACAGACCCATTACGTTAATTCCTGTATTAGCTAAAATATTTGAGCGAGTTATGTATCAGAAAGTATATAGCTTTCTAGCTCTACATACAATTCTTAAGCCAGAACAATTTGGGTTTCGAAAGAACAGTTCTACGACAAAGGCCTGCTTTAGTTTAATAAAACACATTACCGAAAGCCTTAACGCAAAATGCTCTACTACCGCTGTCTTTTTGGATCTTTCGAAGGCGTTCGATTTTGTTTCACACGATATCTTATTAGAAACACTACATAACCAGGGAATCAGAGGTATAGCAAATGACTGGTTCAAGAGCTACCTTACTAATAGATATCAATGTGTTGAACTAAGTGTAATAAAGGAAAATTTTAAAAAAGTTTGTAAGTCCTCCTATATTCTTAATTCTTATGGCGTGCCGCAAGGATCAATCTTAGGACCTTTATTATTCCTAAACTATATTAATGATCTACCAGACATAATAACATATAAATCTATACTCTTTGCTGACGACACTACCATAATTATTAAAAATGAAAATAAAAACGACCATGAAGCAGAAATAAATAGAACATTAAAAATAATAATTAACTGGCTAAACTCTAAAAACCTAACAGTAAACACGGCTAAAACAAAAGTAATTCAGTTTCAAACTCACAACAGTAAACACAATCATCTAAACATTTCTCTTGACAATAACAGTATTGAAGAAGTAAGCTCTACAAAGTTCTTAGGAATAATTGTTGATCGTCATTGTGCATGGAAAGAACACATTGATAACCTATGCTTAAAATTAGAAAGATATATTTACGTCCTAAGAAATGTAAGGCAAACTATCTCTGAAAAGGCTGCTCTGTTATCATACCACGGGTATGTTGCATCTGTCCTACGGTATGGTTTGGTAATTTGGGGCAATTCTACGGACTTCATACGAGCTTTTCGAGTACAGAAAAAGTGTATTCGATCTGCCTGTGGAGTAAGGTCACTAGATAGCTGCAAACCACTATTTAAAAAACATAGTATACTTTCCTTACCTTGTCTCTATATCCTAGAAATTTGCATCTTTGTCCATAAATACAGCAAAGAATTTTATCATAACAAAATCGAAACAGCAACCAAAAGCTGTAGGTTGTATAATAAAATCTGTATCCCTGACCAAAGAATCAACATGTGTAGTAAGAATGCCTACTGTTTTGCTGTAAAAATATATAACAAACTTCCAACAAAATTAAAAGATCTCACTGTAAAAAAATTAAAAACCACACTGTATGCATTCTTACTCTCCAAAATGTACTATGACGTAAATGACTACTTAGCTGACAAAATAACATTGTAACTTATTTGACATTTATATTATTTTTATATCCAACACCTGACATAATATTAATATGGACACTGTAATTATTCTATAATATTAAATATAAACTAAGCTTTAATTTAAACTGTATTCATAATATGCTATAATTATAATTTTTAAAAATTAATAATATTATAATAAGACTGAAAACAAATTTAAATTGTATAGATAAAATTTTGTAATGAAGCGCTAACATTGTAATTAAATCAATTAAATAATCAAATGACAATATCATAATGACATGTATAACTAATACTTAGTAGATGTGATTTTTTTTTTCTTTTAATTTATATTTGTTCTATCTTTTTTCAATAATGAATGAGTGTTTGGGATGATATTATATAATTACTAGTTTATTAAGGTGATGGGATTCGGTGACATAATGTTTATTTGACTTTTATCCACCTGGTAATTTTTCATGTTCCTAACTGAGGTTCCTAATATAAAAATTAAATTATTGTTTATTCTTATCAATATTATTAAGTATTTCCACGCCCAAAGGGCTGAAATTGTGTTCTACTATGTACAATGTAACACCTATATGTACCAATTTCCTGAAATAAACATTTCTGATTCTGATTCTGATTCTGATTCTGATTAGTCAATTAGTTTACAAGCCTAGCGATGAACGACGACATAACTTATATAGTTCATAATAACGCGATAGATGGCGCTTTCACAGATAATTAACTTTAACTCCTTTGTTTAAGGGGTTGGAAGATGAAAGTTCTAATTTTGAGAATTTTTATGTTGGTTGTGTACTAATACAGTCTTACGTAACAAATTTCAGCTTTCGAGAACATCCGGAAGTACGATATAATTTTGTTGATCATCAGTGAGTCAGTAACGGAATCAGGGTTTTTTAGATATAAATAAAATCTAAAGCATAAGACGTAGGTAATCGAAACTTTATATGTTTAATGAGACCGCTGATGGAAACAAATCCTGAAAGTTTCATTTATCTGGTACAATCCAAACCCAAGTTATGAGGGATCAAAAAATCGACGAAACGCTTCGAGAAAAGGTGGTTTGGTAGTGCCCTTGCGCTTCGCTTGGCGTCTTGGCATGGGGGCACTACCGTGCCCCCAGAACAAAGGCATATATACTCATTGAGTTTTCCGCGACTTATTGTTAATTAACGATAAATCTACTAGAAATTTTGCGTTATTTCGAGGAAAACTGCTTATTATTGATTAACATTATTATTACATTTTCTGCTTGAACTATTAAGCACATATATATTTGCTTAATAAATCGAGCAGCAAATGTATTGTACAGTACATCGTTATTTTCCAGGAGCAAATCAAGTACATAATTCAGTTATCCATTAGTTCGAATGCAGTGCGTTAATTCGAAGCAAATTATTCATCATAATTACAAATATTATGTTTTAATTACAGTTCATATTAATCACTAAGCCGATATTTCATTATTTTTGTTGCAACTATTAGTTGGTATAAAATTTTATTACATAATATGTTTCACCCAAAACCAAGCTTAGGGGTATATTTTAATACGTTTCAAGTGGCATTAAAATTTTCCTTAAATAATCCATGAATCTATGGAACGTCAAGACCTTCTATAAACTATTTTAAAATGTAGAGTACGTATTTTAAATTTCCGTCTACCTTAATTCAATTTTCGCTTAAGAACAAGACGGATAGCCAGTAGCAATCAAACATAAAGTAAAATAATAACTTCCTTTGCAACATCTACTCTGACAAAATTGGCTATTTGTATGAAATTTCATAACAACGTCCAATACGTAATTAGCTAAACAAACAGACATGTTTGTTTGGGATGTTTGTTAACCCTTTTTCCCGTTATATAGCTATTTAATGTCCCGTGAAAGCTATGTCTCTGATACCTACCTGCTTTAGGGATTGTAGCTAAACAACGGTTATGATTATGCAATAGAAAGAATACAAAAATTCCGCATTTCAATGGCAGAGTATGGAAAATATGGCAGTGTAATATTAATATGTTAAAGTCCTTAAACGTCTTCTGAAGTTTTATTATTTAAATCTTTTATATATAGGTAGACTTCATTTGTATTGAATGTTATGTATTTACCTCGACCTGTATAAGAAAATATGTCCAATTTAAAATACTCTATTTACGTCCTTTCAGCATCCTCGAAGATTATATTCAGAATTCAATAGAATTAAAACTTCACTGGTGGACTAGGAAAAAGTCTTTTGAAATCTGATCTGGCTACGATTCAATGGAGACGGAAAATTTAATCTGCTGTCATTACACCTGTATAGGGAGAACTCCGTATAGGGAATAAAGGAAATTCGAATTACCGATGTGGGGTCTGCCCTTTCCGCAGGTAACAAGGTATATTATACGTCTTATTTGTATAAAAATTGTGATTTTCTGCTAAAAGTCAGTATTTGTTAAGGTTTCTGTATATTTTATGTCATGGGGTACTCATTCCAACTTACCTATCCGGTAGTTGTAGTATAGTATACGGGTACGCGACCCCGGCTTCCCTAGCTATTACTGTCCTATCCCTTGCCCTCCTGGGCGGTAATATCCTACATTTCCTATTTCCCACTCTAACTTACCAATCTTCCTTTCCACACCACCTATCCTTCCCTTTCCCTATTCCTACCCTATCTACCAATTCGTGGAAATGCAATGGATAATAATAAAAATAATTTAATTATCCAAAATGGCGGCGATGTGGTTCACCACCCATTACGTCTCGTTTCTCGCGGAGGTGAAAAGCGGACCATGGAGAGCCGCTTCGCTACGTTGTATGTAAGATAAGGAATGAATGGTAAGAATGAAAGTGAACGAAGCGAAATGAATATGTAAGGATCGTAGCAAGTGGCAAAAAGTGGTCTCTGCCTACCCCTTTACGGGAAAAAGGCGTGATTATATGTATGTATGTATGTATGTATATTTCGGTTTTATTTAATTGACGGTCATAACTCTTAATATATTTAATTTTTACCGTGACTTTTAATAACTTTTTATGGAACTTGAATAGTTTTCTTGAACTGGAATAAAAAAAAATATTTGTGTTTTTTAGAATTTAAAATTTTCTATATCGTCTCTTTGTATGTAGCCAATAATCTAGCCTTACAATACATTTGAAATTTCCAGGTCTGCTAGAAATATGCTTTGAATTAATAATAATAATTATATAAAAATGCTTTGAATTATTAAGCTGACGATGAGTACATCCATAGGGGAAAGTGGTCACCATTCGTACGCGGGGCACATTCGTACAGTTAATATAACAGAAAAACTAAACGGCACACAAACACGCCTTTGCTTGTGTGGATAGAAACACCGGCTGCCATGTTGCTAGCGGAGTGTCACGCCAGTCGCACCACGGTTAATCTACTGACAAGACGTAACGTGTTTTCGCACACGGTGAGTAAATTTTCTACGTATGTTTAATTCGCAATGGTAAGTAAAATTATTATGTTTTTGACAAAACGATGATGTTTAATTAATGTTAACATTGTTTATTTTGAGTTTTAATTGTTATATTTCACAAACTAAATTAGAATATGTATATAAACTTGTATTTTACTTTTGTGTAAGGCATGGGGTGCATTCGGACAGCCAAACAGGGGGCACATTCGTACGCGTACGAATGCTCCCCTTTAGATTTTATTAACCACTAGAACATCAAAATTAGATTTTTATGAAATATAAAATATAGTAACATTTTGAAATTATCGTGCAGACAGCACAATAACATAGTTTTCCTTTTATGAAGTATTCTACTTCATAAAAGGACAAAATGAAATATTTTTATTATGTAAACCTTATAATTAATATTTTATTGCAGAATCATGGTGCGAAAATATACAAAAAGGGTACGCCTTATCCTACCCTACTCTACCTACCGAAGAAAACCGGGTAAATCCCGTATATATATACAGATACACCTAAAAAAACTGAAGATAGACATAGACAGAAAGAAAAAAAAATATATAACAGGAAAGGAAAACTAGAGCCAAAGCAGTGAAACGTAGTTTGAACTTTGAGGGAACTTAATTCAAGACAAAAGAAAAAGAAAGCTAAGCAAATAGAAAGTGATGAAGATTTAAAGGAATCTGTAGGACCGCAATTTAGCTTGCGGGAGAGTTTAACTTCAACATCTCCAATCGATTTCGAAACGGACGTAGAGACTGATGATCGCAGTATCAATAATTGTTTAAATGTGACACCAGAGAAAATCAAATTTGTTTTGGTAAAGTTTGGAATAAATAAGACTTCTGTTGTTTATTACGTCGGAAAAGTTCTCAGTCATTATTCGGGAATAGAGCTGAAAATATATTCGGAAGAAACTGGGATCATCATGGTCATTCTTTTTCCCTGATATAGAATACACCCTGATCCACAACCACGAGCGGTCTGTACAGCTAGAATGACTGGACTTTTTACTTTTGTAGTTAATTGAAATATAATGTGTTATTGCACATTATAATTATTCATAATTATACTTCAAAAACTATAACTTCGAAAATAACAACCAAATTTATGATTACCTACTTTAAATTTAAATTGTCAAAGACTGTACAACAATCTCATAGAAAATAATTGTAGGTTAAGATCTGTTATTTTTCTAAAGAAAGATTCTTTTACTACGAGTCAAGTCAAATATTATTAAGTTAGTTCTTTGTTATATAAATATTTTTATAATAATTAATAAAAATTTAACGACTTTAATAGGCTTTAATTACCCTATATGAATCTACCCCATGGTGTATGAAAGTACCCCACCTACTGTACGAACGTACCCCATACGTGGGGTACATTCGTACAAATATCTTACCGTAGAAAAATGACTATAACACTTTAACCTTTTGACATATTAGTTTCGGGATTTTATGTAACAAACTACAATATATTTATTACACTTAGGTTCATAAACTAGATAAATTCGATAATTAATCATCAATTAAAAAAATAAAATCTTAAAAGTGTACGAAGGGTGACCACTTTCCCCTACATACCTCAATGCCTTTCAAAGTCGTGTTTTTGCCACTTAATAATATTTAGTATAGCTATACACACGATTTCTAACTAAATTAGCTATGTTGCTAATGACTCGTTGACGACAATAACTCAGACCGCTAGCTTTATTACAAACGAAAATAATATATGGGGACACGAAAAAGCCGCGAAATACTGCGAGAAAAGATAGTACGGCCGTCTCTTTAAAGCATTGATGAGACCGCTGCTGCGCTCTTGGATAAGTATACTATAATTATATATACTAATATTATAAAGAGGAAAACTTTGTTTGTATGTTTGTTTGTTTGGTTGTAATGAATAGGCTCAAAAAGTACTGGACCGATTTCAAAAATTCTTTCACCATTCGAAAGCTACATTATCCACGAGTAACATAGGCTAAATTTAATTTTGGAAAAAAATAGGGTTCCGTAAGATATTTGGGGTTTTCGGACACAAGATGTAAAAAATCAACCAGAAAAGTTACTTATTTTGCGTACGCTGCCTTAACTATAAAAGATAGAACCATAAAATGTTCTAATTAATTGTAGATCTTATAAATATCTACAAAAAAGTCCGCGACACACTATACCACAATACAACAATTTTTTTATTTAGAAATCTTGATTTTTTTTTGGACTACATTTAAACGCGTTTATTTTACTCATGCCATTAATCCTTATCAAAATAAATTATTTTATCACTAAGTACAGTTTATGTAGATAATATTTGGTCTTTGAATGATTAAAATTGGACGTTTGGTTTTGAAGTTATGGCGAAATTAAAATATTACGATTTCTGCTCCGCGGCCCGTTGCGAAGTAGGCGTCACCAAGGCGGGGGTGTGCGTGCGGGAGGGGAGTTTAGATTTATGAGGTAGCCGCAGTATTAGTATCAGTATTGTACCCATAGATTATACAGATATATACATTGTACCCGTGCGAAGCCGGGGCGGGTCGCGTTTATGAGCGCTCGGTGAAAGTGGAGGGGGTCGTTCGCGCATGTGACCAATAGCAAAGAATATATATGACTAACGTACCAATAGCAACCAATAGCGTGTCGGCAGCCACGTTCGGCATGCGTTCGGCGCATCCACACCTCCCCGCCCGAGCCCGCTACCGCCAAACACACGCAAAAACTGACTTCTGCGCATACCCCCTCTACTTTTGTCGAAAGATCTTAATTCGTTGCGCGACCTATAACTAGGTAATAAAAATTTTACAACTCAGTTCAGTTCAGTCAAAAATTACTTAGGTAATACTATTATTTATTAAGTACCTACTTTCTTCTGCAAATCAATATATCACATTCTCATAAAATTGTCGGTTAAATAAATCTCTATCATTCAAATATTCCAATATTTGAAATGGTGCAATCAGAGCACTTCGATTTAGTTAATGCTCCCCAATCGCGAGGCGGGCGGCTCGTAGCAATTACATGCAAATCACTAGTCATCAAAATTTGTTCAGATAATATCTCATACCAAGAGGTCAAGTCGTAATATTTGAGAGGGATATTGAGTTGAGTGCCTCTACCCTTTTATACCCTTATGGCCCTTTTGATGATCTAATTCGATTATGTTCTGAGATAAGGTCTTGTGACAAAACTGATCTATTTTTTTAAAGATCAATGAATAATTTTTAGCAAAAGGTAGATATTATAATGGCTTTTTGGCTTGTTTACATATTTATGTGATGGAATATTTTATTCTGTTTTATTTTTATTATAATTCGATAATTCTCTTTGAATACGATGCCAGGATTTACTTATTGATATTTTAACACGAAATACGATGTACGAAACTAGATTGAACAAGTCCTGTGTAAGCGTTAAATTGTCTCCAAAATGAGTGTCCAAACCTCACGACTCGTCCTCTACAATCAGCGAGACTCGAGAATTTGTTATAACGTCAATTCACTTGTCTCAAGTAAATTCATGCAAAAAGTTCCCTGGGGCTCATCCTTACTTTCGAAATCATCTGAGTTTCAAACAGACACAACTCAGGGTCCAAAATGAATGTAACGAGGTTAACATCATCCTGGAATATGATGCGGGTTCCTCGTTGCGTAAACAGGATAAGACAATAATTGGCTAACCAGCAGCGGTTATTTGACTTTTGACTGACTACTGACTAGTATTAATGTACATTGTAACTGTTTACTGCATGGAGGTTAGAGAAAAGGAGACCGATCGCTGTAGAAAATAGTGTCCCAGAAACATGGACAAAATAAGTGAAGCGCTGCGATCGCTAAGTTGTCTCAATAAAAGCGAGCCACCAATGCAACGAAGAAAATTATAATACTTACCGACGCGACGGCAGCGCGACTGGTGGATGAAAAATGAATTATAAATTCTACAAATTTTCAGGGACAGGCGGGCAATGCTTTAGCATATAGCGATCGGTCTCCTTTTCCCTAACCTCCATGGTTTACTGTACAAATGACAGCTCTAGCACCAGCGCATGTCAGCCATGTTGACATATAGGCCTTAGGTAAGCCTTAGGTTGACACTGAAATAATTTTATTTACTTACTTACAAATACCTTCGAAATAATATCAAACATCGCGTCAGACAAGTCTTTCTTTCATAAATAAAAATCCCACCAAAAACATTTTCATGTAAAAAAATTATGCCAAGACGATACCATATGACTAGCACTGTCAAAAAGTTATGAAATCTCATGTAAAACCAAGCTTCTTACCCTACACGCCTTAACTCTGCAAGCGTAACTTCACAAACTCTACACCTTAGTCATTTTATGTGGCCTGGCCATTTCGCTACATTCACTTGGCCGTAAGGAGAAAAATTTATAATAATCGACTGTTTTTCTATTATACTCTCTTATAATAACGAAACGGCCAAGCCACATAAAATGACTAAGGTGTAGAGTTTGTGAAGTTACGCTTGCAGAGTTAAGGCGTGTAGGGTAAGAAGCTTGGTTTTACATGAGATTTCATAACTTTTTGACAGTGCTAGTCATATGGTATCGTCTTGGCATAATTTTTTTACATGAAAATGTTTTTGGTGGGATTTCACTTCTTTTTGTAAGTTGTTATAACAGAATTGTTATTTTCTTTTTCTTTTTTTTTGGGTGTATTTCTTTCACAACAGAGACGCTTTTTTTCTGCCCACTCTCCCTTTGCCTTTTTTAGGGTTCCGTAGTACTTAAGGAACCCTTATAGTTTCGCTCTGTCCATCTGTCTGTCTGTCTGTCTGTCTGTCCGCGCCTCTAGCTCCTGTAATTATGAATATAAATTAATGAAATTTGGTGCAGTTATAGATTGTGTATAGATCACGGTTTTGGGATCATAAAAAAATAATAATTTTATATTTTAAGGGTGGCTCTCCATACATGTGAAGTGGGGATGAAAAATATTTTTTCACTCTACCCCATTGTGTGGGGTATCGTAAAATAGGTCTTTTAAAATAAAGAATAAAGGCAAGGTTTCATACGTTACTTTTTTTATAAAATTGACCATTTTCGAGTAATCGGCCTCCAAAGTAGTTTGTAAGGTGGTCCCCCCCCCCTAGCATTTTTAAACTATATAAGATAGAAACTTGCTAAAAACTCTTTAGGAAAATTATTGTGAACCAAATCGGACAGTTACTTTTGGAGTAATTAAAAAAAAAGGATATTACGCGTTTATAGTTACGGAACCCTCCTTAGGCATGTCCTGACATGCTCTTGGTTTGGTTTTTCTTTGTTGGCTTACTATTTACAATAAGTGGCAGATTAGGGCGATACTTGGCTCTTAGTCGATTATATTCGACTACAGCTAACTCTTGTGTTTTAATACAACTGAAGTCAATATTTAACTAGGTGAACGCCTTGCGAATTAGTCACTAGAGAATGCTACATAAGCCTGCTCACAAGAGTACGTATAGTACGTACATACGAGAGTACAAGACGTATTCTTGGGCAACAGTAGTAGTCGCTTTTCATCAGGCGTATCACGTTTGCTCCCTTTTATCATATTAAACAATAATATCACGGTATTTCCGTAATATTACACTGGAACAATCTATCTATCTTCTAATATATAAAATTTCCAAGTCTCAATGTTAGTACTCCTCCGAAACGGCTTTACCGATTTTTACCAAATTTAATATGCGTATTCAGTAGGTCTGAGAATCGGCTACTATCTATTTTCCATACCCCTAAGTGATAAGGGTTGTTCACCCTTAATTTTTTTTTTAATTTTTGGACGAAATCTTTTGTTTTTATTTTTTTATAATGTGGTAATTAAAAATACATACAATCCTAAATTTTTACTTTTTTATCACCATTTTTATTTTTTTTATAGCCATTTTAGTAATTTAATCATTTTTCATCCCGCTCGATAACTGATCAATTATAGTGTTTTTAACTTTTAATAAGGCAATAACGTTTGCCGGGTCAGCTAGTAATAATATAACTTTAATATATTGCAACGTAGGTACGTAATACAAATTACAATACAAATTTTCATTATCTGATAGTACTTCAAACAAGCAAATCTTGTAAATATGAATTGAGATTCTCGGAAACGGCTTTTAGTATTTCAGCTACTAGGCGACAGACTTTTGCGTTAATGGCAAATTGATCGCGGGTTCGAATCCCAGTCAGACGATTTTTTTTAATTCTATATTATTCTATGTAATAGGGTTTCGTAATACTCGAGGAAACCTTATAAATTTACTGTGTCCGTCCGTCCGTCTCCGTCTGTCTGTCTGTCCATTGTTTCAGCTTCTGTTATCCTACTAATATTACAAATGTGAATGTTTGTGAGAATGGATGGATGTTTGTAACTCTTTCACGAAAAACTACTGAACGGATTTCGATGAAATTTGATACGGTAGTAGTTTAGGCTCTGGATTAGAACATAGGCAATTTTTTATTCTGAAAAAGTGGGATACGGTATTTACGCGGGCGGAACCGCGGGCAACAGCTAGTTATGAATATAAATTGATGAAATTTGGAACAGTTATGTAATATGTAACTTAAATGTCAGTTTTGGCATCATAAAATACTTATTTTATATTTCAGGGGCTTCATACATGTGAAGTGGGGATGAAAAATATTTTTTCATTGTTAGCCATTAATGTGAGGGGTATCGTTGAATACGTCTTTTAAAATAAAGGCAAGGTTTCATACATTACTTTTTTACAAAGTCAACAATTTGGAGTAACTGGCATCCAAAGTGGTTTACAAGCCCCCCCCCCCCCCAAGCCCTCCCCACCCTTTGCATCATACTAAATAATAAGACTTTTGTTCCCTGGCGGGATTCGAACCCGCGACCTCCGGCTTGAGTACAAACGCGCTCACCACTGCGCCACAGTGGTCGTTACTTATTCTTTCGGAAAAATATTTGAACTAATCGGACAATAACTTTTGAAGTAATTTAAATAAATACCTATTGGCTATTACGCGTTTATAGTTACGGAACCCTCCTTAGACATGTCCTGACATGCTCTTGGTTAGGTTATTCCTTTTATAATTTTTCTTCTTCCGTACTATTGTTTAAACTCCGAGCAAAGCTCGATCTCCCGGGTCACTCCTGAGCATGACTCACGTCTCCCAGGTACTAGTTACTACAAACAAGTAGCCGAATCTTTCAGGGTAAAAAAAATATACTCACGTTCTATGACTTATGTAATAAATTTAGTCGAAGCACTGACATCTGTCGGTAGCAGTAAGTACTACTTGAATGCCCATTTATAATTGATTATTGTTTATAAGCTATGCTAGGTGGCGCTTTTACTACATTTTATTTATTGTAAGTTACTCGGATACTGTAAATATTTTGATGATACTAAAAAGTATGTAACTGTAATTTGATACATAGTTTTTTTTATTATTTCATTCCCTTCAGTTAATTATTATTATTCGTTTTAATGATAACTCATAATATTTTTATAGTCTTGTGTAAAAGTGACATCTATCTCGTACATTATGAATTATGTTAGTTATGAGTTCGTCGCTTGAATTGGAATCTAATTGACGTAATATTTAAATAGGTACCTAATTATTTCCCGAGTATTCTTTAGTAATTTAAACGGAAAATACATACGGGTAAAATTAACAAGTGCAATAAAATATATCGATAAAGATTAAAAAAATATTGTGTTTTTTGTTGTTAATAAAGGGATACATGGTTATTTTATTAAATTTTATTGTTATTATCGGATCCCTAATAACAACAACAATTTTCAGGCCTCTAGCTAAATTTGTGGTAATATTATAGAAACTTCCATCCTGTAGTTTAAGAGGTTGAAGGATAAAAGTTTATATGAGACTTCTTACCTTAATAATTCTTAACTAAATTAAATAAATGTTGCATATATGTTAAATTTTCCGTTCAAATTCAGAATATTCGGGAAATAATTATTTCAGTCAATATTAGTCAATTAACTACAAGCCTAGCGATGAACGACGACATAACTTATATAGTTCACAATAACGCGATAGATGGCGCTTTCACAGATAATTAAATTTAACTCCCTTGTTTAAGGGGTTGGAAGATGAAAGTTCCAATTTTGAGAATTTTTATGTTGGTTGTGTATTAATACAATCTTACGTAACAAATTTCAGCTTTCGAGAACATCCGGAAGTACGATATAATTTTGTTGATCATCAGTGAGTCAGTGACGGAATCAGGGGTTTTTAGATATCAATAAAATCTAAAGTATAAGACGTAGGTAATCGAAACTTTACATGTTTAATGAGACCGCTGATGGGAACAAATCCTGAAAGTTTCATTTATCTGGTACAATCCAAACTCAAGTTATGAGGGTTCAAAAAATCGACGAAACGCTTCGAGAAAAGGTGGTTTGGTAGTGCCCTTGCGCTTCGCTTGACGTCTTGGCATGGGGGCACTACCGTGCCCCCAGATGGAATACAATTTGAATGTCTCGCTTAAACTCGAGAGCAGCTGGACCGATTCGGATAATTTTGGTCTTAAAACAATCGTATCAGTTCAGAGAAGGTTAATTATGTAACACATGTGCAATACAATACCAAATGCCTACCATACATCATACATGCTTATGCCGATTTCCCATAGGGGTAGGATCTCCATTTAGTGCCGTGATCGTAACATTTCATCAGTCCCATTAAATAGGTACTACAGAAAGGGTTATTAGGTAACAATGGCGAAGGCTGCTTCTCCTTCATAGAGAAGCCAGAGCCTGTTTAATAGGTAGAGATTTCTATGAAGGTTTGCAAAAGGTAAGTGATAAGGGAAGCCGATAGGAATGGAGTTATAGGAACCCTACGCCACTGTTAGGTAAGTTAATTTGAAAAAGTTTGGTGAAATCGGGGCTTCGTGTGGCCTATGCTTAAACTTATGTTAACGACAGCTATGTATAGTGTATACGAGCCGTAAATGCCGTAATGCGATGTTTACGCGCGAAGTGTCAACTGTCGGCGCTTTACGGCGCTGTTTACACAGATGTATTAACATAATGACTCTTTATGTAAATCGGTTAAGCTCCATTAAATACAAATCTCTATCAGCATCAACATCAGCGGCCACAGAACCCATGTCATTGGCAGTTTGATATTAGGTACCTGTGTGCCTAGCAGGAACATTTGATAGCGGTGGAAACGTAACGTTATCGAATGAAATTTGTATGGGCGATGTCATGATTTTGATAGATTTTCATACAATTCTAATTTGATAACGTTTACGCCGCTGTCAAATGTCCCTGCTAGGCCTACTGGGGGTCTAAAAAGGCCACTTTAGGTGAACATCAGATGAACATAAGATGAATCATACGCAATTCATATTATGTGCGTCATTTTACGCATAAGTCAAAATTGATGTTTTAACTGTCAAAATATATGAGGCATAATATGAAACACCTAAAGTGGCCTTTTTGACCCTCTGATCGTTGATGTAGCCTGCTATGTGAATTCTAATACGAAGCAAATCCTTATGGAAACCAAACGATTGACGATTTCCGGAAAATGTGGTAGTAGGTGTAGACTGTGGAAGTACTTTAAAAACTTTGTGATGTCGCAATTTGTTTTTCATAATTTAACCTCTTCATTGGACTGACGACGGCATTTTGATTCTTTGCTGAAAAGTTTTATGAAGCTTTAAAGGTCAATAGGCAAGCGGACTGATTTTTTTTATTGCATAAATGAATAGTACTCTTAAATATGAGTAACTTCTCAGAAGAAACCGTATATCAAAAGTCAATATTTTCAAAGGTACAGCGATTTGTATACAAAATTTCGCGAGTCTTTATACCAAAATATTTTTTTTTTTTGCGAAATTGGTAAACAAAACCTACATCATTAGTTTACTCACATCATATACAAAAACATTCATTAGGTATAGTAAGTATGAACTTAAACGCACAAATATTGGAGATATTTACAAATATATTCCTGCGGCCATATACTTCATATACTACTTCATATACAAGTGACGTCATTTTTAGGTCGACTTTAGTATGGAGCGTTTTTAGGAGGCTCGCGAAATTTTTTATACAAATCGCTGTACCTTTGAAAATATTGACTTTTGATATACGGTTTCTTCTGAGAAGTTACTCATATTTAAGAGTACTATTCATTTATGCAATAAAAAAAAATTTGTCCGATTGCCTATTCAAACCGAAACATAACGATACGCGACGCGGCGCTGCATTTTAAAGACAGCTACTCAAAATTGAACTTTATTCATTACACAAGAAGATAAACGTTTCATTGTAAGAGTTCGAATGTCAGGTTGTACTGCGCTGCACAGTGCATGTGCGGTGTATGAATGTCATATGAAACTGACTGTTATATTATAACCTACATACATAAAATCACGCCTCTTCCCGTAGGGGTAGGCAGAGACCGCCTCTTTCCCGTAGGGGTAGGCAGAGACCACTTCTTTCCACTTGCTACGATCCTCACATACTTTGTTTCCCTTCATCCACTTTCATTCTTACCATCCATTCCTCCTCTTACATTCAACGTAGCGAAGCGGCTCTCCGTGGGCCACTTTTCGCCTCCGCGAGAACGAGACGTGATGGGTGGCGAACCATATCGCCGCCATTTTGGATAATTAAATTATTTTTATAATTATCCATTGCGTTCCCACGGATTTGCGGAGAGGATAGGAATAGGAAAAGAGAAGGATAGGTGGTTTGGAAAGGAAGATTGGTAAGTTGAAGTTGAAGAGTGGGAAATAGGAAATGTAGGATATTACCGCCCAGGAGGGCAAGGGAAGGGATAGGGCAGTAATAGCTAGGGAAGCCGGGGTCGCGTACCCGTATACTATACCACAACTACCGGACAGGTAGGTAGGTACGTTGGGATGAGTATCCTATCACCTATGACACATTGTAACCTACATGGAAATAAAACTTTTGAGTTTGAGTTCGAAACGTGTACTTTTTGTGCGGTGAGTATGGTTCGATTTTCAATAGGTATCTTAAAAAATGCAGCGTCGTATCGGGTCCTCTATCGTCGCAGTGTAAACTGGCCCTTATTAAAAATAAAGTATATTATGTGAAAGATTGAATTACAACGTTAGAAAGGCGGATTACAATTAATAATCTAAATAGGGAGATATATTTATCTCTTAAGATACAAACAAATTAGTACACCTATTTATTCAGCATAAATGGACAATAATCCTGTTTCAATAATACTAATCAAACACCGATCTAATTTCCCGTAGAGCGACTGGCGAGCGTGACGCAAACAGTATGGCGACGCGACGAGACGTCGACATAGACGCTAGCGCAGTGGTCCCCAACAACCTTTTTTTTACGCGGGCCACAAACCCGTTGTACTCCTGGTGTCGCGGGCCGCAACCAAAATTTTTAGGAACAAAAAATACGGTGTTTAAATTTAACGATTTAATAATAGAAAAACACATGGTAGTTAAAAGAGTGAAACTAAACATTTAAGATGAGATAACGACACAAACTAAAATAAAATAAAAAATATTTATTATAATAATTATGTTCACTCAGTGAGATTTTTGGAATTGTGAACGCTTTTTCACAACTTTATCTAGAGCTGGCTTGTCGCTGCATGCTATCCTTATTACATCCACCACTTTAGCTAGAAAGCTGATATTTTCATAAGTCTTAATTCTGATGCCGCTATAACAACATAATATCATATCTAAAAACAAGATAAAACAAATAATATAAGGAGAAGCCCTTTTTATGACAACAAAACGCGATTTTTTGTCCTTTCTTTAGTCGATGGCAATACTTTAAATATTCACAAGATACTAAATTGATTTCTACTCCAATATATAATTCAAAATAAAAATTAATATAAAAGGGGTTTTCATAAAAAATACAATTTTTGTCTATTTTTTTCCTAAAATGGCTTTTCCTTGGCTGATTTTTAAGTTACAGATTTCACGCGGGCCGCAGATAAAGGCCCGGCGGGCCGCGGGTTGGGGATAGCGGCGCTAGCGGCTAGCCTGAGGCGCCGGCAACATTAATAACCCTCCGGTTACGTGTCACGACATAATTGGATACCTATGCACCGGGCAGACATGTTATATTATTTATTTTGATATTTCTGATTTGTTTTGTAAAAGGAAAGCCGTGTCTTGATGGCGCCTAGTCTTACAAAGTCAAAGGGAGTATGGACTAAGTTAAATTGGCATAAAAATAATTTTAAATCAAGTAGGTATGTACTTAGTTTTTTTTTTTCAAATTAAAGTTTATTTCAAGTAGGTAATTAAAATAATACAAATTTAGGCCTTTGCATCCGTTAATGGATGATTTATACAGTATTCTCCGAGCGAAGTAACCACTCTTCAAATACTGTAGTGCCTGGGACAGTTGGTTTTTAAATGTATGCTTGCCCAAGCACATACGGCATTTTCACAACATAGTCAACCTAGTCCAGAGGAATGAACTGGTCAATACGTCTGGGACCAACTATGTGCGGGTTTCCTCACGATGTTTACCTTCACCGTTAGAGCGTCCGTATAATGTACTTGAGATCTGAAAAAGTCTCATTGGTCCACGCCAGAACCTGGGATTCGAACCTGCACTCTCTCGAGTGCGAACCAAACGGTCTACCCACTAGGCTACGGAGCTCTTAAAATACAAGAAACATAAAATTAACAACAAAGCTAGAGTCAAATAAAAAACTAAAAATTAATACTAATAAAAAGAAGACGTACCTATATCTACAAATAATCTATCTCTAAAATCGTCTATAAAAAGAAAAACTTCCCCAGGACGTCCCTATCTGGCAGAGTACCTAGCAAACTGATAGTATTTAACGGTTGTAGAATGTAGATTAATAATTAACCAAATAATAACTTGTGTATTGAATTTGAAAGACTGTAATTTAAAGTTTAGTGAAAGTTATCACTAACATTTAGAATTAAAACCGCATTCGGTTAATGAAAATTGAATTGATATGTTTATTTAGTAGCGTGTACGTGGCCACCCAATACCTCGGTTCAGAGTTAATTTCAGAAAACGCCGTTTGCAGGGTTGAATTTATTGTGATTGCTTTGGAAATTGTTATTTTTCAATTTCCCGTAATTCACTTTAATTTTAATTAAAAGTGTATTTAATTGTTGATATTATTTTAGTTACATATTCCTGGAAACTAGACCAAATTCTGCTCTAAAGTCGCTTTTTCTTTTGTTAAGGTTTCGAAATTCGTAATATATATATATATATATATATATATATATGTACTTAGGTAAATATTATCTTTAATATATATATTATAAGTCCGTACATGAATATCGATACATGAATATGTCATGGGGTACTCATCCCAACTTACCTGTCCGGTAGTTGTGGTATAGTATACGGGTACGCGACCCCGGCTTCCCTAGCTATTACTGTCCTATCCCTTGCCCTCCTGGGCGGTAATATCCTACATTTCCTATTTCCCACTCCAACTTACCAATCTTCCTTTCCACACCACCTATCCTTCCCTTTCCCTATTCCTACCCTCTCTACCAATCCGTGGAAACGCAATGGATAATAATAAAAATAATTTAATTATCCAAAATGGCGGCGATGTGGTTCACCACCCATCACGTCTCGTTTCTCGCGGAGGTGAAAAGTGGACCATGGAGAGCCGCTTCGCTATGTTGAATGTAAGAGGAGGAATGGATGGTAAGAATGAAAGTGAACGAAGCGAAACGAGTATGTGAGGATCGTAGCAAGTGGCAAAAGTGGTCTCTGCCTACCCCTTTACGGGAAAAAGGCGTGATTATATGTATGTATGTATGAATATCGATGATAAATACACTTGGCAGGTATGCTGTTTCGTTTTTATAAAACTAGTCAAAATTCCAATAGAGCTTACGCTTCTCCTAAAAATGTTTCTAAACGCCATCCCACTCCATGTAAGTTTAGATCATCCTAAAAGATAACAGACAAGAGACCGCGAGCTCGCTTTTAATTAGGGAGCTCGTAAACTTGCGTACGTCTTTAATTCCGAACTCAAACTAACCTAAACTATAATGTATGTGACCGACATTACCGTACTGTTGGTTAAAATAAGCCCCCTAGGACAGAGGCGTAGCGCACTTAATTATAGAGTCAATTTGAATGCCTCCCGGGCCCTGTTCGCCCACATTTTATGCGCTGCCGACTTCCTCTGTAAGCTGGAAATAAACAAAATTATCTTAATGAAAGAGCATTCATAGTACAGGTAGTTACTAGTTAGTAGTTACCTATATTCTGTATAGAGTAGACACATAACGAGTAACGACTGTATGTTTATATAAGATTCGGTAAAATCAATTACGGATACTTCGGGCATATGATCTACTGCTTATGTATAGAAGTTTAGTTGGTAATCTGGGGGCACGGCAGTGCCCCCGCCAAGTCGAGCGCGAAGCAAACACTGCCGTACCATCCTTTACTGGAACCATTTCGCCGCATTTTCAGGCCCCTATTTGAGAACCTCTGGATAAGACCAGGGCGCCTAGACAAATTACCTTCGTTAAAATTCGGAAAGATCTGTCGTATCGACTTCTCTTTTGAGATCACGACATTTTGTCCCTAGACAAACGCACACTGTTGTTCGAATCGCAACAACGAATTGCTCAAACGTTAGTTGTTTATGATTTCAAGAATTTAGCCGTCAGTTGTGAAGTTGTCAAATGTCATATATTTTTTTTTTAATTATTGATGGCGCGTAACGCCACGCATAAAACTATTTGTCAGTGTCAAGTTAAAAAGGCAGACAACTAGATTTAATGTAGGTACCTATATGATTTCAACACCGTATTATTTTCAAGTCTAATGTCTAGTCAAAGTTCAAAATACAAATTTTGATACAAATAGTCAGTGCAAGTCAGTCGATTCAGTAAAACGGTACCTAGAAGTTTTATTGAAAGTTCCTAGAGTGTTTTGTATAAAATGGAATCAAATTTCAAGTGTAGATATTTACAATAAGAATAAAGTAGGTACTTATTTAACAAGGCCGATTATTACGGTTGTAAGGCTGGAACATGAAGCATAGATACCAGGAGTCCGAACGGTATAGGCTTTTTAATAATAATTATGTACACAATAATAGGACCAGATCTTAGTTCTCTTTTCTGCCGCTAGGCGTGCGAGACCGACGAGTACCAAGTGTTGCCAATACTATTATACCGAGTGTTGCCAATACTATTATTTATTACAATTATTTTTAAATTACCGTTAGGCAATTACCGTGTTCTACGGTATCTATTTTTCGAGAACAGTTTCTAAGAATTTCCTAAAACTTTTATATAATAAGATTTCAATCTTTCCAGAGCTGTCAATAGCAATTTTAAACTTCCCGCGTAATTTCAAACGAGTGCATGTCGAACCGTCGCGCGCTCTACCGGCAAAAATCTGTCCCAGTAATTGAGACCATTATTTTAACATTACGTTCGGACTCCTTGTTAACTGTACTTCGTGGGCTGGAACTTCAATATGCACCGAAATCCGAAACACCGGGAAAAATTCAGAGGATTATAAATTAGACACACAATTGGATAACTGTTTATCTATTGTATGACTCCAGAGTTCTATTTTGAATAATTATATTATCTATTACATTATTTAATTAATTATCTTCTAGTTTTCATTGATAATACAGATTTTATACAGATTTCTTGCCAAATGGTCATAGGACACACATTATAAACAGATTTTAAGAGATTACACTAAAGGCCATACTCACGGTGCGTCCAGCAAATCCAGCACTGGTACTATTATGAATTTTAATATTATCCGGTGTTCAGCATAAAATATGTGTACAGTCTGACAAGGATCTTTTGGCACGTGGACAAAATCAGAACTAACATCGCCGTCTTGTAAAATGTCACTTTTAGTATTAAATTGTATTGTTTTGTAGTTGCGACACTTACCTTTTGGCACGTGGATAAAATCAGTAATAACATCGCCGTCTTGTAAAATTTCACTTTTAGTAATAAGTATTGTTCTTATTTGCGACACTCACGCCCCCATCCAAGTGCCAAAAGATCCTTGTCCGACTGTAATGGCGTATCTATTGTCTTGCGAATGATACCATCTAATAAAAAAGAAGGAAAAGGTTTTAATGTAAACTGCATTTTTATTTAGTATTAAATGACTATTTCTAACTTTTTTAATTAGAATATGATATAGTTATAAACATTTGTTAAAATAATAATAAAGTACACTCGTTTTATCTAAGATTTTTCAAGTTACTTTTTAAAAATACCAACATTTTTCTGGTTGGCAACATGCAAGAACGAGACACACGGCCTCCCTTATGGCTATCTCGCTCGGCTCGGATTTGCCTCTATGATACGTGCATTGTGAAATACACTCTATTACCAAGGCAATACAGTTCTTTTTAGCAATTACAAAATACGGAGTCTTCTATCCTTAGGACTATATCCATGTCCTGGTAAAAAAAAAAACTGGCCAGAAGAAGAAGAAGATGAAGTACAATTATTTTTGTTTGTTATCAAAATAACAATTTACCTAACTTAGGCCTTTACATCCGATGATGGATGATTTATACAGTATTCTCCGAGCGAAGTAACCACTCTTGAAATACTGTAGTGCCTGGGACAGTTGTTTTTTAAATATCGTATGATTTCCCAAGCGCATACGGCATTCTCACAACATAGCCACCCTAGTCCAGAGGAATGACTAGTCAATACGTCTGGGGCCAACTATGTGCGGGTTTCCTCACGATGTTTTCCTTCACCGGTAGAGTTGTCACATACCTTTTGCAAACCTTCATAGAAATCCCTACCTATGATACAGGTTCCGGCTTCCCTTTGAAGAAGCAGCCTTCGCCACTGATAGTGAGAAGTGATATAAATCATAATGTTATTATTGGTTATGTGACTTGAGATAAAACTGATTATTTAAAGAAATATATCTGCATTATGTAATTCCTTTGCAAGAAATAAAAGTATTTTTACATTTTAAGTTTATTTTCTTACTAAAACCATGTAAAACTTACTTAAAAAAGTAAAATAAAATGTAGATACTCTTGTATTGTTATTATTTAATCAATCCTAATACGGACACTTGATACGGCACAACAACTTTATTAGAGGAATAATTGAAGGGATGGTAGTAGAAAACGTGGAAGGCCGAGAAGAACTTTTATGGACAGGTGTAGGCGAATGTGATGGTCGTGTCGTATCAGGAGGTCAAGAGAACGCCCGGAGTGCAGAGAGTAATGGAGAAAGCATCACTGACAAGAGCAAAGCTCTTAAATTAGAATGAATGAATAATTCTAGCAAGACAATGCTTATAACAAATTCAAAGTGTTATGGCCGCATTGTAATATTTTGTCTACAATATGTGGTAAGTGTTAGGTTTACTTATTTATTGCAATAGTACCCTGTACAGTCAAGGTACTTTAATAACACTTCCTTTAACGTTATAGTTCTGTAAAATTGTAAAGAATATTTCAATTATTTAGTCACAAATATACTATAGAGATTAAATATTAACGCTCTTATTCATAAAAACTTATAGAACACCTAAAGTGTTCTATAAGATCACTATAAGAAGATTGGCAAAAAATTGTATTCATAACAGCATTATATCAACAAAGAGTTCTATAAACCTATCATAAAGTTATAGAGGCCAGGACCCTACTTTAACAGTACTATAAGATACAAGATGGCCAAACTCTTAACAGCTGATTACTAAAAAACTGACATTTGACACAAATATTTTGTCAATGTTATTATGTAAACAAAATAATTATTTCTGATGTTATAAAATAATGCAAGCTTTACACATCTTTGATGTCATTGAACAACTAGAAATACGCGTCGAAGAAAAGTGTACATAAGTAGGGTTGAACCGGTTGATCCGTTTTCTTTGGACGTCCGTCCTTACTATGGTCCAATTTTAGGTGTATCAGTACTAACCTTATCTTCCTCCAACCAGTTTTCACTTCTCTGCCTTTTAACAGTCGAGATCAATTGCAATGCCATTAAAACTACTTGTATAATAATGTTAGGTACTACAAAAATAAATTCAAATAGATACGATAAATTATTGATCGTTGACAACAGTTGACAACTTGAAATTATTTGACGTTCCGTATTGCGTAGACAACAAATTATTGTAGTTTTATACATATTATCTATGATCGATTTAATATGTTCGTCCAACTTCCTAATAATGGCAACATTTTTGCTTAAAGACAATTGTTAGTTATAGAAGGTTTATAGAACTGTTATGAATACATAATTTTATCGAACGTTATATAAGCCTATCGAGCATTTTAACTATTATCCGTTATAAACGTTTTATAAGCTTTTTTTATGAATAAGACCGTAAGTATTTAATTGGTTAACACTGCTTGACTGTTTATAATAGGTGTAGGTATAATAGCATAGATATATAATATTAAATTTGTAATAATTAATCAAAGTATAATAGCAAATATTTCAAAACTTTTATGAGGTGTTTGTGTCCTTCTAACCCATTTATAAGACGAAGGTGTTGAGCATCGATGACAATAAAATATCATTACATTGAAAAACTTATAAATTTTAACTACCTACTAAATACAAATCTTTATTTCTAAGGAAGTTTCAGAGAAACTTGCTTAATTATGAACTCCATTTGTTACCTACTATAATTTAGGTACCTACTATACACCTAAAGATTGCTTTCAGCTGATATAGTAGCGTGTAAAGATTACAAACTGCAAGTAAGCTACAAATTAAGAAATTTATATTTTAACAAAGTGTTGAATTATACTTGAATACAATGAATTACATATTAGGTATTGACAATAATTGTGATTTATTGAATACTTTAGATTGAATTCTTTTGACTTTATGCAATATAGACTACTAGCAGAAGGTGTTGTATAGACCCTTTAAGCAACTTTAGGCAAATCATTATTATTTACAAATAACAGCTGATCAATAAAAATCCGCCATATTGTTCGTTGAGGCGATAAAGGTAGCTATCTGGGTATCTTTATCGTTAGGTCGATAAAGATAAAGATCACGATCTACTAAATGTCACTTACGGCCGCTTGTCTAGGCATTGTATGGAGAAACACGTTAGAGCAATTCGTTATATGAGTGCATCGTTAGCGTATTCGTTCAAAGTAGCTGCTTGGCTACCAATTTTTTTAACGATACGACTGAATATGTCATTTAACGCACGCTTATGTCAATCCCATACATTTTTTATTCACGAAGTTCGCCGTCGATATTATTTAATGCATCTTGTCTAGCCCTCCAGAACGCAGAAATTTTCGTCATCCAGTAAGCTATAATCACATACTTAAAATCCAAAATTTCAAGTCTGTAGGTCATTTAGTTCCGAAGTTAAGCGAAAGCAAAGTTTCGCATTTATGACACTCACTCACTCACTTATACACTCACTCATGATCATCAAAATAGAACTAGTACTTCCCATAAACTCAGAGAGCTGAAATTTGGTACAGAGTTAGGGTTTAATGGCCACATAAAGGGAAAACTATAAAAACTAGGATAATCGATCTGGGGGCACGGCAGTGCCCCCGCCAAGTCGAGCGCGAAGCAAACACTGCCGTACCATTCTTTACTGGAACCATTTCGCCGCATTTTCAGGCCCCTATTTGAGAACCTCTGGATAAGACCAGAACGTCGATCTGGGGGCACGGCAGTGCCCCCGCCAAGTCGAGCGCGAAGCAAACACTGCCGAACCATTCTTTACTGGAACCATTTCGCCGCATTTTCAGGCCCCTATTTGAGAACCTCTGGATAAGACCAGAACGTCGATCTGGGGGCACGGAAGTGCCCCCGCCAAGTCAAGCGCGAAGCAAACACTGTCGTACCATTCTTTACTGGAACCATTTCGCCGCATTTTCAGGCCCCTATTTGAGAACCTCTGGATAAGACCAGAACGTTGATCTGGGGGCACAGCAGTGCCCCCGCCAAGTCGAGCGCGAAGCAAACACTGCCGTACCATTATTTACCGGAACCATTTCGCCGCATTTCAGGCCCCTATTTGAGAACCTCTGGATAAGACCAGAATGTCGATCTGGGGGCACGGCAGTGCCCCCGTCAAGTCGAGCGCGAAGCAAACACTGTCGTACCATTCTTTACTGGAACCATTTCGCCGCATTTTCAGGCCCCTATTTGAGGAGCTCTGGATAAGACCAGAACGCAGAAATTTTTGTCATCTAGTAAGCTATAATCACATACTTAAAATCCAAAATTTTAAGTCTGTAGGTCATTTAGTTCCGAAGTTAAGCGAAAGCAAAGTTTTGAATTTATGACACTCACTCACTCAGTCACTCACTCATGATCATCAGAATAGAACTAGTACTTCTCATGAACTCAGAGAGCTGAAATTTGGTACAGAATTAGGGTTTAATGGCCACATAAAGGGAAAACTATAAAAACTAGGATAATCGAACATCTGGAGTACCTGGTGACCCTGATTAGAAAACACAAGAGCCCAACCAAACTATTAGAGATTGACATACCGCCTTTACAAAAAATATTCAACTTGGTGGGCCGCTTCATTTTATGTCAAAAATCGAAGGTCTGAAGTATCTGATGAAGAATCCTCAGCTGGTTTCAGCTGATTAGAGATATGGTAATGCCCCGCTTCTACTATTGGTACATAAAAAAATCGACTGTCATTGCAAAAACCTAGCGAAGTGGGACACATCTTCTAATTTAATCTAGTCCGTAGCATTCCACTGCTGGGCGAATGCCTCCCTTTCTGCTTTTGATACGCATATAAATAAAATTAAAGGAAAACTCTGGATAAGACTAGACTGGCTTTTATACTTATATTTACAAGTTTACAAGAATAAATAGTCGAACGATTAACTTTATTGTACTCGATCATTACACAAATTAAATAAACAAATTACACTGAAATCTAGTAAAATAAATCAATATGCCCACGTTTCTACAAAAAGAAGTGAAATCCCACCAAAAACATTCTGTAAAAAACTAGCCAAGTCTCGATAGAGCTGCTTGTTTATCTCTAAAAAGTAGTGAAATCTAGACAAAGTCGTGCCAAGTCTAAGGTTCCTTACTGCGATTTCTTTATTATTATAGTTAATGTTGTGTGACTTGGCCGTTGAATATTCTTTATACGTTACAAGTGGGTACAAGTCAATTTTGTTTACACGTAATGTATATCTGTTGTAACTACCTATGTTTGTTAAGCGAGATAATAGCCCATACTGGTACTGGTAATTGGACGCTAGTGAGTAGTGTCTCATTTTAGGCTGTTGTTGATTGTAGAACACATGTATTGGAGCAATGGTGTCATGGAGCCCCTTTTGTACCATTGTGTACCCTTCAACGGCGAAGTCACACAACATTAACTATAATAATAAAGAAATCGCAGTAAGGAACCTTAGACTTGGCACGACTTTGTCTAGATTTCACTACTTTTTAGAGATAAACAAGCAGCTCTATCGAGACTTGGCTAGTTTTTTACAGAATGTTTTTGGTGGGATATCAATTACAGATACTTCGGGCATATGATCTACTGCTTATGTATAGAAGTTTAGTTGGTAATATCAATTACAGATACTTCGGGCATAATATAATCTACTGCTTATGTATACATGTTTAGTCGGCAAAATCAATTACATATACTTCGTACATTTGATCTACTGCTTATGTATAGATGTTTAGGCAGAAAAATAATTGTCATACTAGAAAAAAATCTTCCTTTATGCGAGCGAGGTTGCGTTGAGCGGAGATTCAGTCATTTATTCAGAGATGATTTTTTTTACTTTGAGTATGACAATAATTTTTTGCCTAAACGTCTCTATAATAAGCAGTAGATCATATACCTACCCAAAATATCCGTAATCTTAGATTAATGTCCGTAATTGATTTTACCAAACCGTATATTTTGTGATGCATCATGCAACGTTTCTGTGATTTCAAAACTATGGACAGGCTACGGGTTATGGTGTACATTTGATATAAAAACGCTTCATACAAAAAACATTTTGTCTAGTAAAATACGACAAAAATCTAATAGTTTTTTCAAGAGAAAGAGGTACGCTACAAGGTCTGTTCATTCCTGTGAATGATCAAGGATTTCAAAACTAAGGACTATTCAGAGGTACATTTGACAGAAAAAAATTCAAGTCAAGAAAAAGTTACGCCATCTTGATTTCAAAAGATTTTGTCTAGAGTTTCGCCGGGAATGTAATAGCAATGTTGTGTTTTTGTATTATTTTTCTAAATTCGTGTTATTTTGATTTTTAATATGTAATATATTAGTTATTCGATGACGTGCACTAGTGTGAAAAAGTGATACAACTACAAAATGCGTGCTAAATTGGGTTTCCTGCCAAAACTTTGAGTAGACTTTGGACTTGAAGATTTAGAAATACGGTGATGAAAATATTATACTTGACAGTTTGACACTGGTAAATAGTTATAAGCCGACGTCATATATAAATAAATAAAAAAAGGATTTTGTCAATTAAATTCGGACTGATTATTATACTTGGATTAAACTGCGGAAAGCAAATGTCAAAATGAAATACTGTCATATCGAGCGGCAGAATCAAAATATACAAATAAGCTTATCTGACATTATCAGTAGATTTTGAAACAGGCTCTTAGGGTCATATTACTCAAATATTTGTGTATATGCAAACCGATATTCAATAGCGTGTACGACGTACCTGAACTGAAGGGGTAGGCATTTCTAAAGCGGCTTCCTTTCATCCCCTACCGCTAATCCGTAAACTGTCAGACTAACAAGTAAAGCAGTCGCTTGATCTCTCGTCTACATGTAAAGAGACTATTAAATAGAGGGTAGGGTGTACTGTGTAGTGTTTGTTTTACGAATACAGTCTTGGGTTTCAGAAGTTTCGAGAAAAATACCAAAGTAGAAATACCGCGTGGTATACTTTTAGTCGGGTAGAATTGGGTTTAATATTCGAAAATATTATAAGGGTCCATCCACATATTCCGTCACAGTGCATCCATGTTAAATACAGGTACAGGGATACTAAAAAGCGTGACATAGGGGGTGGGGGTTCAAAAAGTCGAAATTTTACGTCAACGTAATGTGGATGACCCCTAAGAGGCAATACCTACACTGTCATATAACGATGCTTCTGAGTTATGACAAATCCCATTCATTTTTGTTTTCGAACTTCGTCGTCGTTATTAGCGATGACAACATAAACACAGTAGGAAAGTGTCTCCAGTTAAATGGGCCTACTTTTGAGATATTTTGGGGCCATTTTGAAATTTGAAGTATGGTGAAAACAAGATGGCTGATATTTGAAGTATGGTGAAAACAAAGATAGCGCGGCGCAACTTTTTATTGTATGACGTTTTTTTCTGTCAAATGTATGTCATAGCCTAACTTGAGTTTTGAAATCTTTGGATGGCAACTTGGCAAAAGGCTTCGATTTTTCAGGTGTCAAGGGGCCGTCCATTAATCACGTGATGTTTTTAAAAAATTTTAGACCCCTCCCCTCCCCCTGGTGATACGTGGTGAGGTTTTATACTACCCCCCTCCCCCCACCTAAGATCAGGTGTACATTTTGTACATAGTAAGCAGGTAGCATAGCAGGCAGGCAACTAGCGATTAAAAACTATAGGTACGAGTCATTTGTCTTGTAAGGATTTAAACAACATTACGAATCTACAACCGATAAGAATTTCGGTATGTAATATGTATAGACTAGATTCAAGAATTAATACACGTGATGTCTCCTTAGACCCCCTCCTCCCCTTGCGATACTTGGTGATTTTTTTTCGGACACCCCCTCCCCCTTTAGGCATCACGTGATTAATGGACGAACCCCTAAGGGCTTAGCGAAAGGCGCAAGAGAGTCGAAAATATGTCAAGTATGTCGATTTTTACACATCGACTCTCTCGCATTTATCGCGGTGAACTATGCTAGGACGATTGGCGTCTGGTGATCTCACCATAAGATCTCACCAATAACAAGACCTTAAGGTGAGTCAATTGACAATATATCAAAAAAGTTATAACATAGAGATAGAATTTATTGTTTTTTACATTGTTCAATATCTATTCTTGTAGCGGAGTTTCGTTAAATTTTATTGAAACTGAGCAATTTCGCTCTGCCGGTCCTGACGCTGCTCCGGTGAACTGCCAACTGTTTTGTGCTTTCTGGAATATTCTTTTCAATATCTGCAACTTCTATCAAATGTATGAAGCAATTTATTTTTATTCGGACGTTCCCTTTGTAATATAGCAAATTGTCCGAACTGAAGAAATGCAAAGACTTGTTTTTATACTTTGTTAAAATTGTAATATTATGCAATGTAGGAAAATAGTCTAAAAATGTTGCTTGTGATTTTAATAAGAATATTGTTCAACTTTTATTAAAGTTAAACCAATCTTAGCCTTATATTTTGCCTCGAGCTTTAAACTAATATCGTAAGATTAATTTAGTAATACATTTTTAAAATGCATTATTATTGTTGCAATGATATAGAAGGGCATTTAACAATGAACAAATTCCTATACGAAAAAGCCCTATCTGAAAATTAAATAAAGAACAAAATGTACTTCGCAAAAAGTTCTATACATAACAGTCACTCAATGCTTTTTGGTCATGTGTGTTTCATTATGCGAGACCCCAGTCGAAATGAAGGGTACTTCAGCTTAAATCAAAACCAGGACCTTGTTGTTTGCTTTTTTATCCCATGTTGCCTGTTTCGCTGCCTCCCGTTAAATTCTCGTAGGTATGGTATTATTTTTTTGTTTATGGGAAGCATGAATAAGGTTTAAATGTTAAATTATTGTAACCTTTTAAATTGGAGTTAGAGGCCAATTAGCCGAAAAGGATCATGACAAGTAGATCCTTATGCAAATGAAAATAATAATAATTATTAAAATACGTTAATAATTCTAGTTTTCTAAGGACTATGATACAATGTAGGTATATATTAAACTAGCTTTTACACAAGGCTCCATTCGCGTAAATACAATATAATGGTTTAATCCGGAGCCTTAACATCTAGTATACTAATAAATATCCGTTCAGTAGTTTTTGCGGGAAAGGGACTGTAAACATTCGTGGATCCTCATAGGCCAAAAACTTTTATACCTATTTAATTATTTATAATATTAGTAGAATCGAGTTCTCACTTCTCACATAAAATTTCAAATACTATTAGCTAGTAGGTACTTACTGGACTTTTTAGTTTTACAACGATCTTTAAAAACACCCTTTTCATCTAGCGGTAGGAGTATTGATTCGAGCTTTTTCACTGTTTTACAAGCGTAAATGCCGTTGAAACCTTACAAAATTAATCTTTTTATGTCCCGATAGGTATAAAAGTAGTGCAGGTAAAGATACAATTTATAAATTTGTAAGCGTGTGGAAAACCATTTTCCAATTCAGCGAACCGTTCGTGAAATAGAGAACTTTATAGAGCATTAGGATCAAGATTACAGTAACTACAATATAGGTACAACGTTCCTTTTAGAAAGGTAAAATTAGGTACTCTAGTAATTGTACGAATATCAAATCTGCTAATTTTTATTGAAAAAAAAGTGGCGATCCGGGAGTGCCGTCAGAAGGTGAAAACAATAGCGCACAGGCATGCATGCGGTGCGCGAGCCTCCCGCCCCGCCCTACCTCACAGCGCACCAGTGTCGGTAACGTGGCAACAGTGTCGCGACGTCAATATGTAGTTTTTTAAATTTTATTTCAAAAAATACTCAACGCGTGCAAAAAAGTTTTCACATTACTTACTTGTATCAAATTGATTTTCTCAAAGGTGACAAATAATTCATTTCGGAAATGAATCAAAGTTCTTGAACGTGTGTGGTGATTTGTCAACCTCCCAATCCTACTACTTTTATAAATGTGAATGTTTGTGAGGATGGACGGATAAATGCATGTTTGTTACTCTTTCACGCAAAAACTACTAATCGATTTTCATTGAAATTTGGAATGGTAGTAGTAGTTAGTAGTAGTAGCTCTGGATTAATACACAGGCTACTTTTTATCCCAAAAGAAGCGCAGTGTTTCCATGGGATACTCTGTTTACGCGAGCGGAACCTCAGGCAAAAGCTAATCTTTCCTGCCGAAAAAAAAAGTGCTGAAAATAGAACTCTGCGCTAATACCATAGAGCTGAAAATCGAATGCTGTGTGTTCGAGTGTGTGTGCTTTAGAATTTTCGTTCGCTAGCCAAGCACTGATACAACCCAAGTTTCTTACTTCTAGATTGAACACCTGATAGGCATGCGCCGGTACTTACTTACTACTTACTACTTACTCTCTACTTATCTGTACTTTCTTAGTCATGGTTGCGTCGAATAAGACTCCTTGGTCCCTACTCCTTACCTGCATTCACGCCTTATCGCGAAAAACTTTACACACAGTAGGTACCTACTTTCTATCTTATATGCAGGCAGTAATCTGAGGAGTAGGAAGCATAAAAAACTTTTTTTTAATTATGTAATAACTACTAGGTATATAGTTATATACATATTATATAATTTAGTAAAAAAGTAATCTTTGTTTTTTGTAAACTCATAATGTAACTACCAAATGCTAAGTAACGTTATAAAATATATTATGAAACGTTAATTTATATTATAAAATAATAGATGTTACCGGCGACTTCGTGCGCGCAAACTAAAATCACTCAGGAACCGAACATTTTACCGCGACAAAAATAGCTAGTGTCCTTATTCTATATCTGTGTCAAAAACAATCATTTTTTTGTGTTTATAATATTACTAGAGATTTACAATAGGAGCAAATACCTATTATAACTTATAATAGTAAATACGAAGAATATTAAATGCATTTGAAACCACAAAGCGACAAGGCCTCCGGATGTGAATAACTGGATACCCGTTGTTTTGCTCCAAACCTGATAGTCCTTTTTTTTTTTTTTTTTTTTTTTTTTTTGATCTCGCAGGGGAAAGGTCGTTACGCCCTTCCCGGGTTGGGGGACCCGGGGGTATGTGGGACTCCCGACGCGACTCGTCGGTTTACCCACTAAAACTGAACCTGCGGATTGCCCTCAGCCGCTATTTAAAGGGGGAGTGTCCCGGATCTGTCTAACACAGGACACCCCCCGCGACCGGCCGGTCTACCTCTTATAGGGACCGGACTTCCAACACAGTTAGGGGCCACTCCGGCAAACTGGAGCGTCCCCCTCGACGCCGGGACCAGCTAAGCCGGGGAGGTTCCCATCCTCTCCCGGAGCCCCGTTAGACAGGAGATTGGAGGTTCGCAAAGCGACGCCTCCGTACTCCTGTCCTACGCCGGCGGAGCGGAACAGAGGATGGATCTATCTCTCTGTCCCGCTCCGCGGCCTAAACCTGATAGTCCTGGTTCAGCCCCTTATAGGGGGCGACATCTGTATTTGAATAAGTACTTACTTGGATTTTATGTATGGAACTTGTATGGAACACACTTTATTACTCTTGCGACTGCGTAAGAAATTCTTATACATGTGGAGTGATCGTAAAACAAGAAAAGATTTACAAAAAAATGTATGCGTTTATGCTTTAATATAACAATGTCAACACTTCGTATCCTATTTAGCATTTCTTTTGTAGATTTAAATAACTATACTACTATACTATTACTAATGTAATTGATAAAAAATATAACTGTCCCTAAATTACTCCTCTTGACTACAAAAACACGGGTTTCTTATAGAGTAGGATAAGAAGAAAGTAAAAACATATACATATTACTCAGTTTCTCAGGGATAAGTCATAAGACCTAGCTAGATCGATTTTTATCCTCCAAAACTATCTGCAGATTAAAATTTATGAAAATACTTGCAGCCGTGCTTGCAGCCGTTTACGAGATTACGATTATATAGATATACAAGATTAGCTCGATAAAGTATTAACTTGTAGGTTCTAGCTAGGTAGTAGATACTATAATTACCAAAATATATTCTAATGAATTTAAAGATTATATTGCCATGTTTCTCAAAGATCTGGGATCTCTACGTAGAGAACAGAAGGCTCACGTCACTTATAACTTGAATGGCGAACAAAAAGTTGTACGTGGTAGAGCCATGCTTCGGCACGAATGGGCCGGCTCGACCGGAGAAATACCACGGGCTCACAGAAAACCGGCGTGAAACAGCGTTTGCGCTGTGTTTCGCCGAGTGAGTGAGTTTACCGGAGGCCTAATCCCCTACCCTATTCCCTTCCCTACCCTCCCCTCCCCTATTACCCTATTCCCTCTTAAAAGGCCGGCAACGCACTTGCAGCTCTTCTGATGCTGCGAGTGTCCATGGGCGACGGAAGTTGCTTTCCATCAGGTGACCCGTTTGCTCGTTTGCCCCCATATTTCATAAAAAAAAAAAGTATATTGACTAGTGGTATGACATTATAAGAAATCCCATCAGCTTGCAGTGGTGCGTAACCGCCGATGTAAACCGAATAGGGCTTCAAACCGGCTCGGAGATGTTGAAGGATAAAAACTCACAAGTATTCTAAAGTGCGACACTGAGTTTCTTGTGACGGGTTCTGTATTCTAATTCTTAGACCAAACGCGAACAGTTGCCTTATTACAATCGCTCAGTATACAGAAAGCAGCGACATAGCTTTCGGATTAGCTATTCGTCACTTATTAAACATAATTATTTATAAACAAACTAGCTATTACCCGCAGTTACATCCGCTTAAATATACTATCGGGTACCCCGCAGGAATACTGTACTTTTCCGGGATAAAAAGTAGCCTATATTTTAATCCAGAGCCTAAACTACTTCCATACCAAATTTAATCGAAATAGTTCAGTAGTTTTTGCGTGAAACATCCACAAACTTTCACATTTATAATATTAGTAGGAGGGCCTGTTTCACAATCTACTGATAAGTGTCGGGTAGCTTGTTCGGTAGTTTTGTCGCTTCTTACTTTATACTGAGTGACAGAGACAAAACATGCAGTTAAGCTTTCTTACATTGTGAATTGAAACAATAAGGTTTCTGTACTGTAGGTAGACTTTATGAGTTTCGTCAGTTTTTTATTTATATTTCATGATTTTATCGAATAAAGTTTTCACATTATTCCCTGGTCCTCTTCATTGTAGAAAGATACATTAAAGACCCATAAATTAGGTTAACTCACTTTATTAAGAACTTTACAAAAAACAAACAAAATTTTCGTGTCGATAAAGGAACTCTAACGACCAAATAGAATAAATATGCGTGCAAGCAAACGCGGGTGCGACCGGTCCGCAGAGCTTGTATTAACGGAAATTGCTAACAAATTACTGTAAGTATAAGTCATTTAATACTACACCTTATATTGAACAATCGTATGGGTTATTTTATAAACGTTTGATCAGGTCTGGATTTTGATGGAAGCTGGGAGTTGGGACCCATATTTAAAAGGAATTTGCTAGTAATTGCCACGGTAAGCAGGAGTAGACAGCATGCTTGATGCCTTTTAAGTTTAAACCCCTATATCTCTACTATATCGCAATTTGCAGTTTAGGTATATAAGGTTCGGTAAAATCAATTACGGATACTTCAGGCATTTGATCTACTGCTTACGTAAAGACGTTTAAGCAGAAATGTAATTGTCATACTCGAAAAAAATGTTTTTCTTTATATGGGCGAGTTTTGCGTTTTGCGGAGAGTAACCCATACGTGAGATGATTTTTTAGTTTCAGTCAGACAATTATTTTTCTGCCTAAACGTCATAGTTGTTTTAATCAAACCCAAATACTTATTTAGGCACACCTAGCTGGTGCCCGCAACTTCGTTTGCGAAAAAGTAACGAAAACGGAACCATATTTTATCAAACGAAACCCTAAGCTAAAGTAGTCTATGTTACACCTTATAACATCAGTTATCTGCCAGTGGATGTCCCGTGAAAATCGGTCCAGCCATTTCAGATATTAGGCGGAACAAACAGACAGACAAATAGGTAGACAAAGCACACGGACAGTTACACTTTCATAATCAAACTCAAACTCAAAATTTTTATTTCCATGTAGGTATAACGCTTATAGATACGCATAATAATGCATTAAGTGAAATGCAATTAATTAAAATTTACAAAAAGACACTTCAATTTAATTAATTTGTATAGATTAATTATTTGTGCATTATTTTATAATTATATTTTTATACTCGTCTTTATTCTTGTTAAAACTAAATCTTATGATTTAATTAATGTATGTACCTAATCTTCAATACTAATATAATAAAGAGGAAAAGTTTGTTTGCATTGAATAGGCTCCGAAACTACATAACCGATTACCGATTTCGATGAAATTTGGCACAGATATAGAATAGACCACGGAGATGGACATAGCCTACTTATTATTGCAGCAAAATATACGAGTCGAGATTTCCTCTTGCGCGCACGAAGTCTCGGGCAACATCTAGTTAATTTATAAAATGCAATTAAAAATATGTAGGTACCCTCACTGTAAAGTACACACTTGACTCCAGTTAATAATAATAATAACTCAAGTTACCTGTTTAATGCACCCCAACAGATTCTTCAAACTCATCATAATTCCACCTTATTTTCCTCTCAAGGTGAGGTCGTCAATCAAGGAGTTTTAATAAGGCGGCTCATATCGCTCCGTCGAAAGTAACTGAAACATTTTTCAAATGAAAGTATAAATTAAGGTCCTCGAAATTTGTCTCGAACGCTAAAAGTAAGAGACACTCACCGTAATATTGAGTTTGAAGTGAGCTTAGCCTCAACGATCGGGATTCGGAGGTCGTTTGATTGAAAACACGAGCTTTTAAAAATACACAAGTTTTGTACTTGTAAAATATTATAATTATGCTTTGTCAAAAATGTTATTTTAAGTATTTTCCTTCATATTTGAACCAAATGAGAACTGAGGGCCAATTCTGCTGAATAAAACGTGAATAAAACCTGCATTAATACAATTACAATCAAGTCCCGATACGCTAAAACTGTCAAATGGTATTCTCGTAAACGTTAAACCAACGTGAAACGCGCTCTGATTGGTGGAAACTTCATAAAATGAGTTCATGATATGTAACATGTCGCTTCACTTACAATACAAACAAAGTAAAATGAAAGTCTACTTTAAATACGAGAATTGAGGTTCAGTTCCTTAGAATGATGTTAAAACGTCATCTTTAACCAGAGGAATATTTGATATAAATGATATTTTTAATTTTGTGATTAAAAATATCACGTATCAAATATCTCTGTTAAAAATTTGTTTTGTTTCAATAATATAATCCAATACTACATACTTAAATAGGAAGTATGAGATAGTTTCCAAGTGGATAATTATCTAATTAGCTATATCCCAAGAAATTGGACACACCATAAGAAGCCATAACATGTTCATAAGTAATTTACCTACTTCTAAAGATACCATAGTTTTGACCGACTTCCGACAGAGTATTAGGTTACACATATCTGTTACAGTTAAATTATCATTGTAATTGGATAAAAAATAAGGTTATGTTAAACATAAAATATTTATATAAACTTATCAAAGACTTACCTACGATAGTAATGACACACAATTAAATATTAACTCGAGTTATTCGAATCGGCTTCACTTGCTATATTAGAATCTAGTCTAATATAGCAAGTGAAGCCGATCCGAATCGACTTTTATGAAGCCTTCAATAACTGAAGTCTTAAATTGGCGTTCTCTACAGTATTTGTGTATCACGACTAAAATAATCTTTCGAGGCAGAAAATACGCTAAAGTTTTTTAAAATTCCCTCACTTTTAAAAGGAATGTTGATTAAATTAAATAACTATTGATGTACTCCCAAAAAAGTAAAATTTCCATTATATTTTTAGATAATCACTAAATAGTCAATTAATTAGTTTAGAGAAGACGGAGAAGATATTGAAGCATAGATTCGTATGCTTATTCAGTTTAATTTACTTTAAACCCATAGACGTAGGAATAATACTAGGTCCATTTTTAAAACCATGCATCTTTCATGCATCACTATTTACATCTCACAAGTCACAACAAAGCAAAACTTTTCAATAGTTTTGCTTGTGCACAGGTGATATGGGTATATTTCCGATAGTTCTCAAGTCTTTCGTCAAAGCTTCTGGGGAGTCTGAAGAGACTCTTGACTTCTTAAGGACTTATTGAGTTTTGTATGCAACTCGCCTTGTTACATATTGAATCAGATTTCAAAAGTTAGGGCGTTCTTGCTTTAGCTTTTGTATACAATATAGCATCATAGACATTTTGATGCAAATTAATTTAAGTTGTTGACTTTATTGAAAAGTATTTTATTATGTACATATGAGATAATGCGAAGTAAATCATTCTAAATGTGTTATGCAATGCAAAGTGCAGACTGAATAACTGGTATCCACTTATATAGCCGCCCAAAATAGACGATTTAAATTAATTAATTAAAAAAATATAAAATATTACACCGCGTTTATACGTCTTTAATATTTGGTCGGAACTAGAATACCTACTACCAAAAGAGTGAAAATATGAAGTGCTGTTGTAATATAAGTAACACAAATCGCGTAAGCCAAATGCTATATATAATGTAATATGCATCATAAGCGGCAAGCTTATATTTTAAGTTTTAACAGCGTTAAGCATATAAAATAACCTACCCGTATTTTACAAGAATCTGTACCGGATACCACAAAAAGGGTAAAGTAACGCTGATAAACGGGGATTATTTATTTAACCCAAAAATTCAACGGGTTCACCGTTGAAATTTTCTTTATTTCTTCTTTCAAATTTCAAACTTTATGACAACGAGGGTGAGTTAAGCACATTTTTAGAAAAAATATGTCAAATTTTTCACCTGTCCTTTGTGAGCTAGTTTTTGTGCCATAAGATAAATGTGCTTGAAAGTATGACGTATGATATTCAACCTAGTTAAGTAACGGGGGAAACACGAAAAGGTACTTTTTCTTAAAAAATATTTATCTTTACATATGAAGGAGTCTGGAAGAGTTTTTCTTCAACACATAAGTATGGGCCGACTCGAGCACAGAGATACCACGTACTGACAAACATACATTGTTAAAGCACACAGAATTCAAGTTTGAATCAATACACACAAATGTAATTTTAAAGCATTTAATTTATTATTTAATATGGCAATATTTAATTCTGCAAAACGGCTAAAAGGCAATTTTGCGGTAGAGATTATGGGCTCGGTTCACAAATGCACAATTCACATTGAAAGGGTGCTGGTTGCTGGATGCCACACAATAGAAACCATGTGGGGGCATTCTATGGTGGGAGCTTAGATATTTTTGACACAATATGAATTATGACGGCAATTTTGTCACCGAAATTGTTTTTAAAATACGAGGGATGGTTTTAAATCTGTATTTATATATTATAATAAGGGTTCCTTGAGTATTACGGAACCCTAAAAAGGAAATGTTGATTTGCATTGAATAGGCACCGAAAGTACTGGACCGATTTTGATAAAATTTGACACAGATATAAAGATCACAAGTGGGTGATCTTTATATCTGTGTCAAAAAAAGTTGGGTAAAACATTCCGTTATTCTGTGGCAACATATTATGTGTGGATAGCCACTCCAATTTGGAGTAGTCGTGACGGCTTCACTTGCAAGCGCGTTGACGGTTTCTGATTCTGTTGCTTGTAGTAGTGTTATCAAATCGTAAGCTAACTATGTAGCTGTTTATCTGTTCCTCTTTCTTTATACTGTGGACAAAGGGTGAACAAAAGCTTTTATTGATACTAAAATATTAAAAAAACTTTCAGTGTCTATTTACTGTTAGAGATCGTCAATAAATAATGCTCACAATGGAAAACCTGTGTTTTCCTCGGTTTCATATCGACGTTCTCCATTAAAGGGTGTTCAGTCATTTGATATAGTTCCCTGTAATACATTACAGACAACACAATGGATCTGTACTCTATTGAATCCCCGCGTTATACTGACAAGTGAAGTAAGGTGAATGGGGTTAGGTAAACCGTGTAAATAAAGCGCCCTTCACACTTGTTTCACGTTTTCTAAAAATTGTACTACGATTACTAGTTATTCGTTAAATTAACTAGTGAATATAACCTAACAAATCATGTTTGTTAAGTTGCGTGTACATTGTACGATAAGGTACGTGTACAATAAGAAAACACTGCACTATAAACTATAGCTCTATGTGATATTACAATAGTGCTGAAAATCGTGTAGAGTTGTTAAATCTGACATTTGACACTTGACACTGACTTTTAGCTCTATATAAGTAGTTTTTCTGTCGCGATCACAAAAAACTCTCGTGGGTACGAGAGCTAAGAGGCTGTTTCACAATCTTACTGATAATAGTGTCAGATAGCTTATTTGTGTGTTTTTGGCTCTGTCGCACAATATAAAGTATGCAAGGAATTTGTAAGTATTATATACAACAGGAAAGAGTACTTGAAACTTTATTTTCTTTTAATTCAATCAAAAATGATCTTTACTACTCAGACTTAAAGCTTATCACGTGCGCAATAAAAAAACCGGCCCCGGTGAGATAGCTATAAGTTATCCCTGTGTCTCGTTCTAACAAGTAACCTAGTGTAGCCAGTTTATATCTTTCCTTAAATTTTAGGTTTGGTAGATTTTATGTGCGATATAGTGTATAAGAAAGAAATACTAATAAACTCGGTTAAATATTATGTTATTCATAATCTGAGAGAGAAATGTAAAATAAAAATCACTAGTTATTTAGAACCTACCTACTTACCGATAATTAGAAATTTGTTATTTATTTTTTGATTATTTGCATTTTGGTAGAGTAAAATGGAAGAAATGAAAATAGAATAGTTGCCTGTTGCAACACAAAACGCTGTGTACTTCCCTTGGAACATTCTAGATGTTCGGGTGACAATATGATTTAATAGGGAATGTAGGACATTTATATTATTTTACCTACCTTCATGATATTGTGAAGATGAAACCATTGTATGTTTGTATGTTATTGATAATTTCTGAAACCTAACAGATTTGAAAAATTCTTTCACTGGTAGAAAAAATCTTAATCCCTGAGTGCTTATTATGTGCGCATAGTTACGTGAGAACCTCGCGGGCGGGCAGGCGACATCAGACAGAGTTATAATATTGGTAGGTTTATCTGTATAGGATGACTTATAATATAATAATAACATTTATGGACACTTCGCACCACATCAATCTTGTGCCGTGGTAAGTTCTCGAAGAACTTGTATATAATTTTATAAGATTTTATTTAGTTTCACCTGTCCCGTTGTCGGTCTGCAATGGATTCTTGCAAGTTAAATTTGATCCACTTTCCGGTTTCCGATTGAGTTGAAATTTTGCACGAATATGTAAACCGCATGACAATGCAATATTATGATGACGTGGAGCTGGTCTGATGATGGAGCTGGAAGGTGGCCACAGGAATTCCAAAATAAAACCACATAGTCCCATCGAATTTGGGCTCGTTTAGTTCGTCTTGACAAGTACTTTGATACTATATGGTAACCAGGATCTGATGATGGAGCTGGAAGGTGGCCATAGGAACTCCGTAAATAAACGACGCAACCCCATCAAGTTTTGTCTCGTTTAATTTGTCTTGACGAGTACTTTGATACTATATAGTAACCAGGGAGCTAGAATATGGCCATAGGAACTCTGTAATTAAACGACGATGGGGTTCCATCGAGTTTGGGCTCGTATGATTCGTCTTGACGAGTATCTTGGTTGGCGTGAATATGCAATCAAATGAAAGGGCTTGCTGTGAATAACTCGAAAATCCAACATGGCGGAACATCCAAGATAGCCGCCAGGTCATTTTTAATACACTCCTACAATATGGGTATCAAATGAAAGGGCTTGCTGAGAATAACATCAAAATGTAACATGAAGGAACATCCAAGATGGCCGGCAAGTTATTTTTAATGCACTCCTACAATATGGGTATCAAATGAAAAGGATTGCTGATAAAAACTCGAAAATCCAACATGACGGAACGTCCAAGATGGCCGATAGTCAATTTTAATGTAATCCTACAATATGGGTATCAAATGAAAGGGCTTGCTGAGAATAACATGAAAATCCAACATGATGGAACATCCAAGATGGCCGGCAAGTTATTTTAATGCACTCCTACAATATGGGTATCAAATGAAAGGGATTGCTGAGAAAAACTCGAAAATCCAACATGACGGAACGTCCAAGATGGCCGACAGTCAATTTTAATGTAATCCTACAATATGGGTATCAAATGAAAGGGCTTGCTGAGAATAACTCGAAAATCCAACATGATGGAACATCCAAGATGGCCGACAAGTTATTTTTAATGCACTCCTATAATATGGGTATCAAATGAAAGGGATTGCTGAGAAAAACCCAAAAATCCAACATGATGGAACATCCAAGATGGCCGACAGTCAATTTGAATGCAATCCTACAATATGGGTATCAAATGAAAGGGCTTGCTGAGAATAACTCGAAAATCCAACATGGCGGAACACCCAATATGGCCGATACGTTATTTTTAATGCACCCGTACAATATGGGTATCAAATGAAAGTATGGTGTGTTGGGGTTTTTTGAGGTCCTTACTGAGTAGAGTAAAATCTCTAGGAGGTCTCCTGAAGAGCTTGACTGTACTAAATTAACCGGCAAACGACCTTGCAATAATGATGCGTTAAATGAGATCAACAGACTGAGAAATCTATCTAGCGATAACTAAAAAGTAAAAAATAAATTAAAAGTAAAAAATACTTTTTTAAAGAACAATCTTTTATTTGAATGCGCTAAAAAGAATAAAATATTTTTTCCTTTAAAACTTTTACTATCAACTTACAACGTAATAACACAATTTATATGATATAAAAGCTTGTCGAGAATCAAACAAATCAAAGAAGTAAATCAAGTAACTTGATCTGATAGATTTATGAGACAATTTATTTGATTTTCGACAAGCTTTTATAACATATAAATTGTGTAATTACGTTATAAGTTGATAGTAAAAGTTTTAAAAGAAAAAATGGCGGAATTCGAACCAGCGACCGGCTTGATCACCAACATGCTCAACCACTAAGCCAATGAGGTCGTCAAACTTTTAATTAGTGCAAAATATACTTTACCACGTGGTAGTGCTCATTATAACAAACTTTCCCAAAGGAACTTTTTTATTTAATCCACCTCAACTTAACATTGGGTAGCGAATTAAATAATAATAAAAAAACAACGGGTTGCACTCCGGGAGTGCCGGTAGAAGTGAAAAATTTCAAAAGTGGGGCCATATAACTAGACACTTTTCTCCTTAGTGTTTTCACTATAGGTACGTCAAATTTCAAAATGGCCCCAAAATTTTCAAAAGTGGGGCCATTTAACTGGAGACACTTTTTTCTTCATAGTGTTTTCACCATACGTCAAATTTCAAAATGGCCCAAAAAATCTCAAAAGTGGGGCCATTTAACTGGAGACACTTCTGTTCTCCTTGGTGTTCACCATACGTAAAAATTTCAAAACGGCCCCAAAAATCTTAAAAGTGGGGCCATTTAACTGTAGACACTTCTTTTCTCCTAGATACTGAACTAAAATAGTTTCATGCTCGCGTAAACCAAGACAGCAAACAATTGCAAGTTGAATTTTATGACTTTTCAATCAGATTCACGTGTCCTGCTCAAGTTTAACAGTTTTTACCCATTCCAAGAAAAATGCACAGTGCCGCTAAAGGAATTTTCACTTATAATAAATGCTCTAAAAAGTTAATTTGGGTAAGATGTTTGTTATCATGAGCATTATCACGTGGTAAAGTGTTTTACACTAATTAAAAGTCACTCTATAATATACGTTTCAGCAACTTGTATTATCATTTATGACGTATTATTATTTTTAAACAAAAAATTAAACCGACTTCCAAAGTAAAAATACACAAAAAAGTATGAAATAAAACTTATTTTCTAAATAATTCCCCTTTTAAATTTGGCTATTTCTCTACTTAATCTTCTTAATTTTGAAGTCGATACCAGCCCAAACGATATTCGACAATATTTTATAGAACTCACGTTCATATTTGCCGGTACCGTGGTGGTGGCTTAAAGTTCATATTAAGAAGATTAAGTAGAGAAATAGCCAAATTTAAAAGGGAAATTATTTAGAAAATAAGTTTTATTTCATACTTTTTTGTGTATTTTTACTTTGGAAGTCGGTTTAATTTTTTGTTTAAAAATAATAATTTCACCCGTTTTAGTTATATATTTTGTTAAGTTGTTATTAATACGTCTTAAGAACGTCTAAAATAAACGATCGAATGTATAATTGAATACGCGCCAAGCTTCCATTAGGTATTGTTGTTAAGGTGATGATGATGATTACTAAAAGTTACAAAGTGGCATATGCTTGCAGTTCTTTAAACAATGCTGAAATTTCCAAACGCGTATCTTTAAAGACTGAGGAGTTCTGTTCAGTGCTTTTGGATCTAGGGTATACCCTAGATACAAAAATAAGATGTTGAAACCAAGGTATACCTTGGTTTCAACATCTTATTTTTAGGAGCATATGCTGCATTGTGTTACTTCAGTAAAAGTCAAAATCACTATATGTGTCGATATAAATTTCGAGGAGTTCCCTCGATTCCTCATGGATCGCATTATCCGGTTTCCACCTTAGTGACTAAATGACCAATTTTGAATTAAACCCTTTACAACAACAAATGAATTTTTCAAATAGGTCCATAAACAGCAGAGTAATGTTCAAAGATCTCCGTGTTAGTGTAAAATACTATGAGAAGTACCTTTTATATCACCATAATGTGATGATGTATGGTGTGATAGTGGTGGTGATGATGATGTTTACTCTAATTGACAGGGTGGCATATGCTTGCAGTTCTTTAAACAACGCCGAAATCCCCAAACATGTATCTATAATGAGTCAGGAGTTCTGTTCTATACTTCTGGATCCAGGGTATACCTTAGAGCAGTGTTTTTCAACCTGTGGGTCGCGACCCCCTGGGGGGTCGCGAAGCTTCTGTAGGGGGGTCGCCGGAGGTCCGAATTCTTATTATTGAGTGTAGGAAATAGATATAGCCCAGCTAATTCTTTGCCATTACCTATGTAAGGTTAACATTGAGACGCATTAAAACGTCGTATGGAATGAATATTTGTATCGCTGTAACAAACACATACATACATGATAAAAAAGCGAAGGGTTGGGGGGTCGCGAAATATTTTTTCATACAAGGGGGGTCGCATCATGAAAAAGGTTGAAAAACACTGCCTTAGAGTAAAATATTACTTTTTGATAGCATGTGCTTGGACTTCTTTAGAAAAAGTTGAAATCACCATATGTTTCCAAACTTCAACTAATTTGTCCCCAAATTAAAAATATTGTTGTCACCCTTGTTAAAAAGAGACGGAGCGGTTTGTATTGTATCTCCCTCTCGGCACAGATTTGATGCCGAGAGCTCTTTCCAGTTGTATATAATACTTACAAATTCCTTGAAAGTATGCGTCAAAATTTCCGAATAAGCTATGTCGGATAGCTTACTCAGAAGATTGTGTAACTTTCAACTTTTTGCCATATTGTAATGCTTCTTAATTATCCATAAAACTGTTATCATCATCATGACCGTCCACTAACGCGTCTCTCTCTCGTGCCTCAATGTGAGGAGTATTAAGCTGTAGTGCTCTATAATCTATCCTTCCGCAGTAGGACTGACTTGACTACTTAACTTATTCATTCAATTCGTAAAGTGTTAAACGTAATTTACAAGCATCCTATTTTATTTGCTGTCTATATTACTCAGTAATTAAATCTAAAAAAAAAACTCATAACGAAAAATAAAATTCCATTTACAAACAGGAAAGCGATCCAGGAGCGATCAAGGCTTAAAATAACCGGGATAGGTATTGTTTGCTTCAGACCACTCAACGTCCCTCTTAATTAAGGGGGGGAGACACTCTCCTGCACGCCGAATGGGCTATTCAGCGTCTGCGAAGATAACGAACCTCTCTCGTTTATTACACTCTGCTGCTTTTCCCCTCCATTTTCAATTGTTTTCAATGTCAAGTGCGCTTGATTAAACACGGAATAACATTTTTTGCGTAAGTGTTTCGCGTTTGGAGACGCTTTGACATTTTTTGTTGTGCTAAGATTTTCACATTGTTGAATCGTGATTTGTAAAATATAGAGTTTTGTGGAAGCGTCGCATTGAATACATAATCTAAATTTTGTTAAAATGTTTTACAAGAAGTCAATAAATGTTGCTCGTAAAAAGGTAAAAATAAAACCGCTCAAGTGCGAGTCGGACTCGCGCACCGAGGGTTCCGTACAAACCTGTAGTGATTTGGTTACAGCTTAAAGGTATTATAAACCTGAGTATTGGATATGAATTTCAATTTAATACCTATACGCGTTCATGAGGAAAGGAGTAGTAAGTTTTAAATTATTAAAAATATTTTTATCATATGATGTAAGTAAAAATTTACGGTTTTCGTAATTTTTCCTTTATTTGTGCTATAAGACGTTACTTCGTGCCAAATTTCAAGGTTCTGAGTTCACGGGAGGTTATAGGTTTTGAGTTTGCGAGTGTCGAAAATTTGCAGAAATTTGCGGCATTAACGGCTGTATCTTTTGATTGCGTAGAAATATTTCATATAAATTCCAGCTTGATACCTCCACGCGTCCCTGAGAAAAAGGGTCTTGATAGACATTCGGACGGACAACAAGGTGATTCTATAATAAGGGTTTCGTTTTTTCCTTTCGAGGTACGGAACCCTAAGTAGTAAAAGTAAGTTACACTTAAAATAGCTTAAATTTTAGCACGTTGAAAAAACGTTTTTCCGCATTTCTACGTAGGATCTAGGTGGAATTTTTCAGTCTTATATAGCTTTATTGACGCAAAAAATACTAAATCCTGCTATACATTTCGTTTAATCTAGATCTGTCATTTAAAAATGCAACTGTACTTAAACAGTTTCAATTAATTAATTACAAACATTCTAATAGGCACAACTTGTAGTATATAAAAAGCTGGTAAGTCCATGCTTGATAGACTGTATGTGTCCACATTTAAACAGGATTAGTAAGGCTTAAAGCTGCCTTTTCAATGGCAATACAGGTCTGTATGGCCTTACCGTTAGCAAACTAGGTCTACACTCTAGAACTATTACAATTAATCAGATTAAGTAAACGCTTTATACTTACAATAAATAATCTACAAGATGTAGGGTTTCTAAGGAACTATTAGTACGCTGTCAATGTTTAATCAACGTTTTATCATATTGAGATTCTGTGAATAAAATTATTTCCCAGTAGTTAATTTTCATATTTTCCTTAATCCTTACTTTATATTATAAATGTAAATGTGAGTTTGTCTGTTTGTTTGTTACGCTTTCACGTAAAACCATCTTAATCGAACATCATGAAATTTGGCACAGACATTAAGTAGACCACCGGGAAGGACATAGGCTACTTTTTATCGTGAAAAAATATACGGCTACCGTGGGATACAGTCGACACAGACGATACAGTATTAACGCGGGCGAAGCCGCGGCCAAAAACTAGTTGTAGAAAAAAATCTTGCATTATTTGGTGGTGATAAATATCGAACAATGGTGTCAACATTTTAAAAATGTAAATTTGGAAACTCCAAATTCTCCGGATTATGTTCAAAGTGCTCATACGTTCGGTACGTCATTAAAATCCTACGATATAATGAGTGGCATTGTTCTTCTCATTTTATTCTCATTACTCCGTAATTCCGTGCCGATCAAAAGAATGTTGGAGAAACGGAAAAATGAATTCAGTGTACTCCATGAAACCTATCATCATCCCCCTGTAATTAATGAATGTCTTATGTTATTGGCGTATCAAAATTCATTAATTCGGCCTCCAAAGTGGTTTATAAGCTGCCCTGGCATTTCTAAACTACTTCTATAAGAGATAGAAAATTGTAAATTGATAACTATATCCCGACTATGCAAATTATGTAGTTTATGTTACCCAAGGCATTATTACGAACCTATTGACACCTCGTTCATAAAAATCGGATCAGTAGTTTAGGCGCTACGATGAAACATACATAACATACATTCATGTACAGTGCCAAAATCATTAGGTACTCATCCTTTTGGTTTCGCCGTAGTTGAGGAACTCTTTAGGCAAGTTATTTTGAGCGAAATCGGACAATAACTTTTGAATCCTCCTCTGTGCGCTGGAAAGTGTAACACAATATGTCGTTTTTCTAAACCGTAAAAAAAATTGCAAATAGGTACGCAGATCTGCTGATTGCAAGTGATTATTAACTACTATCGACATCCGCATTTACAAACAGACACGTTGAAAGCCTTAATAGTATGGTAAGTACATAGTTAGAGTTTTTCTAAGCACCTTAAGCATCATACTTACTTGGAATGTATGTGGGCTGCAAGTTACAATCTAGGCAAGTATAATATGTACCTACTTTTTTTTTTTATGAAATATGGGGGCAAACGAGCAAACGGGTCACCTGATGGAAAGCAACTTCCGTCGCCCATGGACACTCGCAGCATCAGAAGAGCTGCAAGTGCGTTGCCGGCCTTTTAAGAGGGAATAGGGTAATAGGGGAGGGTAGGGAAGGGAATAGGGTAGGGGATTGGGCCTCCGGTAAACCCACTCACTCGGCGAAATACAGCGCAAACGCTGTTTCACGCCGGTTTTCTGTGAGCCCGTGGTATTTCTCCGGTCGAGCCGGCCCATTCGTGCCGAAGCATGGCTCTACCACGTAAAAACTTACTTACTATGTAGAGAACCATCACATAATACACGGTTAATACAAAGAATGTGTATCATTTTCTCGTGATGATCGAGTCTGTAATCAGACCAAATAAAATAGTTAAGACAGAGCTTTGTCAAACAAAAACTGAGGCCGGTTTCTGTTCCGGTGACAAACCACATACCACGACAGTAAAGCATAGTTTCGTCACATGTGTGTACGTGTAGCGTGACACTGTGTAGTTAGACTGCGCGGCGAGGCGTAGTTTAAACCGGCCGCGCCCTCACTGTGTGGTTCGCAGAACTCTATCTTTACTTTTTTATTTGGTCTAAAGTCTAGGTAATGTCTCTTTACGGAGTATTTGTTATAAAACTGCGTCCAATGACTCTAGAGTATATATAGAATTTACTAGAACTTCCCTTGTTATTGACAAAGCCTTAAGTTACTCTGAAGTTTGTTTTGCTTGCATAATGTTGCTGAGTATTATTGTAATTCACAGCTTGATTACATAGAGTTATAGAAACGGTCCAGAAATTTTCCTGTGATAATATTTATGTCGAGTTAAAATTCATTGTACCTAGGTAATATTTTACTTTCTAATAACTTAATTTTCATTATTTATTGAACTGAATATTATTTAATCCTTAATACTTATTCCGTTTAGTAGAAAAGTCAACCATATGCCTATTAATATAAAATAGATTTATCAACCTGTCTAAAACCGTATAACAAGCTATCCTTTCGTTGCAAACTGATGGATCCGGAGCGATCTAAAGTTAAAAAATTCGTAAGTGGCCGACATTTAGCGTATTTACCCTATATCAAATCCAAAAAAACAAATTGTCTGTACGTGCTAATTGTATTTTTCTCGTATAAAAGTGAGGAAGTATCCCATAGGATCTGTGAATCGACACAAATAAAACTCTCTCAAATGACATCGTATTGTTTCATTTGAAATTGTACTTAGCAGGGCCACATTATGGCTTCTTTGGCTAAGTAAAAGTCAAAGTGAATTATTTTTAAACAAAAAATTAAACCGACTTCCAGAGTAAAAATACACAAAAAAGTATGAAATAAAACTTAATCTCTAAATAATTCCCCTTTCAAATTCGGCTAAATTTTTTACCATTTCTCTACTCAATCTTCTTAATTTTGAAATCGGCACCAGCCCAAACAATATTCTACAATATTTTATACAACTTACGTTCATATTTGCTGGTACCGACTTCAAAATTAATAAGATTGAGTAGAGAAATAGTAAAAATTTTAGCCGAATTTGAAAGGGGAATTATTTAGAGATTAAGTTTTATTTCATACTTTTTTGTGTATTTTTACTCTGGAAGTCGGTTTAATTTTTTGTTTAAAAATAATAATTTCACCCTTTTTAGTGATATATTTTGTTAAGTTATTAATACGTCTTAAGAACGTCTAAACTAAACGATCGAATGTATAATTAAATACTCGCCAAGCTTCCATTAGGTATTGCTATTAAGATGATGATGATGATTACTGTAAGTTATAAAGTGGCATATGCTTGCAGTTCTTTAAACAATGCCGAAATTTCCAAACGCACATCTTTAAAGACTGAGGAGTTCTGTACAGTGCTTTTGGATCCAGGGTATACCTAGGTACAATATCTTATTTTTTTTGTAGTATATGCTTGTGTTACTTCAGTAAAAGTCAAAATCACTATAATTATGTGTGGATATAAATTTTGAGGAGTTCCCTCGATTCCTCATGGCTCGCATCATCAGGTTTCCACTTTAGTGACTAAAGGACTAATTTCGAATTAAACCCTTTACAACAACAAAAGAATTTTGCAAATAGGTTCATAAACGGCAGAGTAATGTTCAATGATCTCCGTGTTAGTGTAAAATACTATGAGAAATACCTTTTATATCATCATAATCTGATGATGTATGGTGTGATAGTGGTGATGATGATGATGATTACTCTAACTGACGAGGTGGCATATGCTTGCAGTTCTTTAAACAACGCCGAAATCCCCAAACATGTATCTATAAGGAGTCAGGAGTTCTATTCTGTACTTTTGGATCCAGGGTATACCTTGGAGCAAAATCTTAGTTTTTGGTAGCATATGCTTGAACTTCTTCAGAAAAAGTCAAAATCACTATATGTGTCCATATAAATTTCGAGGAGTTCCCTCGATTCCTCATGGATCCCATCATCAAGTCACCACTTTGATATCAAAAGGACCAATTTGGGATTACACCCTATACATCACAGAAAAAATTTTGAAAATCGGTCCACAGGCGGCGGAGTAATCGTTGAACATACAAAAAAAATAAAAAAATAAAAAAAAATATATACAGCCGAACGTATAACCGCCTCCTTTTTTGGGAAGTCGGTTAAAAATAGATGATAATGCTAAAAAATCTTACATTTTATTCAATTAAACAGATCGTAGGTGCTTTACTGTCTTACTTTTTTTACAATACTTTCCCATTTCCAATCCATGAGTCCACCTAGGACTCCTAAGTAGTATAAGCATCACTCTGAATGACGTTGGCAACTCCCATTACAGGGCTATGCTATGCCAAAAGAAGAAGAAGAAGTAGTATAAGCCCAGAACCCCCTAAACTAACGGTCCGGCCCTGGTACTTAGATCTACTCTGTGCCTACTGCACATAATACGATGGTTCTCGAAAGTTCTGAAAGTTGTCCTTTGTCTTACGTATCCACATAACCATTCGCTTTTCAGGTTTAACAAGAACCGTTTTAATGTTTTAAACATTAATCTCCACTATGGAGTTAAATATTAAATTCTTAGTTTAAAATACTTAATGTACATTCTAAATTATTTAATTTATAAAATGTTCAGGAGGTAAGACGGACTAAGGATTTAATCCTTCCCTACAAATGAGTACCGTGCGATCCTTTCCGTTTAATTATTTTCATAATCCTAACCGTAAATTTTCGGGTAATGAAATGATTACAGTGGTTTATTTAGGACTAGATGTTGCCCGCGACTCCATGCGTGCAGTAGGAAACCGTGCATTTTGACGCTATTAAATAGCTTATATCTTTCCCCTGTGGCCTATTCTACATCTGTGCCAAATTTCATAAAAATCGTTTCAGTAGTCTCGGGCTTCGGAGTTTACTTAATGCAAACATACATACAAACAAATCTTTTCTCTTTTAACATTAGTATAGAACTGATGTAGATTTCCCTATTTTAATATTATATATTATATAGTAAGTGATCTTCTAATAAGTATCGGATATGTTATTCGGAAGTTATGTCGCTGCTTACTTTATATCGAGCGACAGAGACAAATCATGCAAAAAAGCTATCAGACACAGATTGTGCAACAAGTATATTTGATATTACACAGTGGCGTAACTACAGGGTGGCTGGGGTGGCAAAATGCCACGGCCCCAGACCCGAGAGGGCCCCGGCCCAAGGGGACGCCATGCTAGTTCAGACTTAACATATAAAAATTATATATTTTTTTAAGTACTTAAATCAATCAATGTGAGGTATAAATAAAGACCATGTACAAATTAAAAATAAACATTATTTCAACACATTAGTCCAAAGAATTTGCCACGGGCCTCAGATGGTATCGTTGATAAGTTACGCCACTGCTCTTACTTTAATATCGAACACATTATTATTTATTACCTTTCAAGCATTTAATTTACAAACCAAAAACAAGCTAGGAACGGACAAAATTGCATTACTATCGATTACTTGAATTAGTTATTTCAAGGAACATTTTAACCCATATTCGCTGCATAAAGGACATTAATTATTGGCTGTAAGTGGTACTGTGGCAGACATTTACATCGTATCTGACCCTATTTATTTTATTATATTATGACCCTTATTACTATAGTGGTGAAGTCGAAATGTGATACTCCGGCAATGTTCGCGACTGTACGTTGTACAACCATAGGCCGGCGACCCCGGTCGATAAGGCTTCAGTTTTATGATGGTGGTCACTACACACTACACCTAATGTCCCCTACATAACGCATTCCGACTTGACGGCGACACGAAATTCGACTTTCCGTGCTAGCGTTTAGTTTAGGGTTAAATTGAATTATATAATAGAGTTGAAAACAACTGTTCTGGGCCTTTATTCAAGATGCATTCGATAATTTCGACAGCGAAGTTCGTTATGTGACATGTCGCTTGCAATGGCTTATATATCAAATCCTATATATTTTGTTTTCGAACTTCGCCGTCGAAATTATCGAATGCATCTTGACTAGTGGCCCTGGTATCTTTCGACTGCAGTTCTAACATACATAGGTATTAGGTACTATGACGACGCCTCCGTTGTCCAGTGGATAACAGCTTGGCTCTCGACTGCGGAGGTCGTATAGGTTCGATCCCCGAGTTTGAACACAAAAAATGTTGTTTTCAAGACTATTTCGGATAAAACTGGCTGATCACCTGATTATCTGACAAGAAAGATGATCCATGCATCGGATGGGCATGTAAATAGTCGGACCTGCGCCTGATCTATCGCGAGTCGGTCACTCGTCCCACTGTGCGTAATTACACAGCGCTCTTGTGTATTGCGCACATACTTGGAAACAACAAAATAACTCTGAGTAGGGTCTGGTTTCAATGAAACCGAAATCTGGGTGGGGAGCTATAGGTAGTAGGAACTGCTAAAGCTCTGCTAGATGGTAACATTGAATCTTAAATAAAACATTTTAATTTTTAACGCATAAATTCTTGATTACTTTTTCCTTGTTGTAGATTAAATAGTAGTTCCGTGATTTTGCGAATAGAACCCCATTCAAACAGCGGATTAAGTCGTTACTCGTCAGCAAATAAACAAAGAAGAATATTGATTTACTAGTCTGGGTGTAATTGTATGGTGTCTACTATTTAGTGTCGTCTAAACTTAGGGCTCAATTATTATCTGTGGTATAGGCGTATATTAGGTACAATTAAAATCTGTTCATTGGTTTTTGAATGAAAGAAGTTTAATGCGGGATTTACATGGTCACCTTATATTATGATCTAAGCCTTCTAAGGGGTCGACCTATGTAAATCACGATTCACGCTTAACATACCTCCAATCGGCAATCTTTATTATAATCTTCGTTTATGTAATAGGATTCGCACACTATGTACCGATTTGTCCGTGTAATCAACGCATTACATATTAATCTTTCCTGCAGTCAGCCATACGACCACTGCATAATGCATTGTTTGATGAATGCATGTATAATTCATAAAAGCTGTGTGCATGAGACAGTTCAACGACTTGTCAACAATTAAATCTTCGCGCTGCCGTATTGTTTGCTAAGTTTGCTTAACTTTCATATTTGGTTTTGTCAGATAGAGCAAGATGGACATCTTTATGTCTTTACCAATCTGTAAAGAAATTAATACTCAATAATACCGTCTTCTTTTTGGAAGTCTGTTAAAAAATGTGCTCATTTTGTACTATTTAACGTTACTTTAAAACGGACCCAAAAGCAAAAGGCATTTTAGCATTATTTTAATTAGTAGATGAAAGTATCTATGCTAAAATAGTTTCAATTAACAAATTGAGTATAGTATTGTTAGCTTACGTGTATCAGTTATATAGTAGGTATGGGGCCGTCCATTAATCACGTGATGTTTTTAACAACTTTTTAGACCCCTCCCCTCCCCCTGGTGATACGTGGTGAGGTTTTATAATACCCCCACCTAAGATCACGTGTATTTTTTGTACATAGTAAGCAAGTCATGTTTGAAGAAAAACTTTAACTTAAAAAACAATTTAATCGAATAATTTAAACAATTAAAAACTATACGAGTCATTTGTATAAGTAAGTATTTAAACAACACTACGAATCTACAACCGATAATAATTTCGGTATGCATAGACTAGATTCGAAAATTAATACACGTGATGTCTCCTGATACACCCTCCTCCCCTTGGTGATACTTATTGTTTTTTTTTTCGGACGCCCCCTCCCCCTTTAGGCATCACGTGATTAATGGACGACCCCTATGTAAATTATTGATAAAATTATATATTAGTAAATATACATATTAAATGTACCTATACATAAATAATATATTATAAATATATATTAATGCCTAAAGTATGTACAAAAATTATACTCTGGTCAAACTGACAAAATAACATTGAATAATTAATTGTTTTTACTATATAAATCAAGATTATTATAATTAAATTGATATTCGAATGTCAACATATTTAAATTTTTGTTATAAACGTGCCTCCCGTGTCGTTAAAAATATATTGTAGTAGGTAGGATTTGGGGACTATAAAATTTGAATATAGTTCACATTACTTTTTTATCGTCAGCTGATGAAAGGGAACGGCTTAACGAGCGGCCAAAATATTTATAAAAGTAACCAACAGTTATTGTAACTAAAAATTGTTGGAATTTACAAAAAAAAAAAAATACACACACACCATGATACTATTTTATTATTGCGAAGTATGAAGGTAATTATGTGAAAATATTTAAATTGCAATACTTTACATACTACTACAAATATTTACTTTTATTTCATTATTATTTTATTTAAATCACTTCCAAAATTGAATTTACTAATTAATAATATTAGCTTTCAGACTAAATGTTACTTTTAATCGGCAGATAAAATATTAATAGATGTTATCATCAAAATATCGTCAAACATCGATCTCTATCTTTTCTACAAGCTCTACTATTCTATATGCATCTACCTTAATCTCTATCAATAGTATTTAATTAAAAATAAATATATTAAAACAATATTTACTTAACCGTAGAAAATCGTGTCGCATTTAACACAAATAATATAAACTATGTTAGTATACATAGTAGACTTTAAAACTATGTTAGTATAAACAATTTGAGATTGATATATTTGTAAACATATAATTTAGGTATTTGCCGTCCTCTGGGACTCCGGGCACTCGTGTGCTTCGACCCAGTGCCCCCAGTGGACCAAAGCTTACATTCCAATTTCCAATCAATGTTATCATATTCATACAGCTCTATCTAATAGCCTAATTTCCAAACTCTATCTCTTGCGATTGCTTTCATTTCGTCTACTTAATAGTACTACAAAGTTTTCACTACAAGATGTTATTAAGGAATGCAGCCGTTAAGAATTGTGTTTATTGCAGTCCCGGCGGGCGGCACTCCGGGTAGTGGATACAGCAGACATGTTGTCATTAAAACTTTGAGCATGCAGCTTGTACTTTAATTTGTCTCTATGATGCTGGCCTTATGGTTTTGATAGTTTCAGATTGTGGCACAGTCCTTACTGAAATACTCATAAAAATATTTATACGTGGCGTGTGCGTGCGTACGGATAGGCGCTCGGCGCGGCACGCACACATTTAAATGGATCGCGGCACGTTTGTATGTAGATGTTTATCTGTTCTTTATCTGTGGTTTAAGCGTCAGTTCACACTGAGATGTGATGCGACGTGACGCAGCGTTGCATTTTTAAGATGGCGATTCGAAATCTATTGAAATTTTTGCTTTATTCGCTACACATATTCAAGATTACTTGTTTAATTACAAGAGTTCGAATTCCGCTCTTGCAATGAAACGTGTATCTTCTTGTAAACAAAGATCAATTTTGACTGGCTATCTTAGAAGTGCCGTTCAACCGCGTCCCGTTGCGTCTCGATGTGAGCTGAACTACTTTTTATGAAGATAAGACGTTTTTCCATCTTAAAATTATTATAAAGCAAAAACTTTTAGTACAGACTGTTTTACGAGAATTTTGTAACCGGAGGAGTATGAAGTTTGGCCGGTAAATAAAGTTTATTTGATGGTAGGTTTGCAGAAAGCTATTATTATTTTAAATAATGCTCAGAAATACATAAATAAAATTAATTAAAATAATAACAACACACTACCTTAGTAGGTCGATTCTGCTAATTAAATCCTCCATTAATAGTTTCGATGCATTCTCGATATGTTAACACAACAAAATAGTATTCTCATAAACATCAAACGCGTTTTGATTGGTCCAAACACGAAAAAATCAGTTTATGATATCAAGACGACACATTTATAATTCTATTTATTTAATAAGTGAATTGAAGGTCTTAAGTTAAATACGAGAATTGGGGTGCAGATTACAATCACACTACCGGACGTTTGATAGATACAATTTTGTTAGACGTTGACTTTTGACAATCTGTCACAAAATTTACATATTATATGTATATTTTTAGTTTTTCCAATTTAAATAACTCTTATAAAGTTCAGCTTATAAGGGCGACCTCTAGTGAATTTAAATAGAATAATCTCAGAATTATTACAATTCAAAAAAAAAAAAAAACTAGCAACAAGCCTCCATCTATCTCCATAGCCATTAACCATATATTCTATGTATCTATCAACGGTATTTTGGCTGAATTTAGGCAGTTAAAACAATTTAGCGCTCGACATACCCGGCTGACGTGACGCTACATTTTGTGACGCGACATGTGACGCTGGATTTTGTGACGCGTCACTGTGACGTTAGTCTAACAGAATCACGATTGCAATCCGATCACGTATCAACGTGATGAATGGGGTATTTACCACATCTAAACTTCCTGTATAGGATTTTTTGATCGTTTTATCTTTATTTAAAAGAATGGGAAGGGTTTACGAATGGAGAGACAATTATTGAAAATCTCCAGTAAAAGTGTTCATGAAAATGAAATCGAAGGGGGAAAGTCTTTGTTTTAAATGTCAACGATTTTCTTACAAGAGAAAGATGTGAGTCATTTTGCAGCGTTCTCTGTTTTAGTTATATAATATTTTTATGCTCTATTATTATTTATTATTATTCGCGGTCATCATTAATATTTTCTTTGAGTCTCTTTGCTTAGATCAATTAGTAATCGACGACGAAATAATTAAGTATTACAAAGTTTTCACACAATCTTTATATGAATATTAGCGATAACCAGAGAATATAATATCATATATAAAGAGAGATAACGTTATATTATGTATGTACACAGAACAATGTGCATAGAGTTTTGATATAATTTCAGATATCCCAAAATAGGAGTGCGAAAACTTGTTATTTCATTAAACTACTTAAACTTAAGATGAAGGTATCTGAGAGCCAGATAAAAACTTACTGACATTTTTACTCCTCGATTCTTTGAAAATACCCTTAAAAGTAGGTACAGCTATTCATAAAAATGTATACAGTACGCAATTACGCATTCAGTAAAACTTTTTATGTCCTATGTATTTCTGATGTGGTAGTAACTAGTAAATTACGACAACGTATAAAATGAAAATAATTAGAAACCCGTTGGGTTGCACTCCGGGAGTGCCGGCAGAAGTGAAAACTTGACACAGAAGGAGCAGGCATACATTTTTGTCGCGCGGTAGAAAGAGAGGAAGATATTACTTCCTCTCCTACGCCGCGCCCTACTCTCCCTCCGTCTTACGAATTTTCGATCAGGTCACGTGTCCTGCCGCGAGTCTATCATTTTTTACCCATCCTTAAAACGCCGCTAAAGCAGTTTTCACTTCAAAACAAGTAGAACGAATTCAATATTCTCCAATATTGTGATCGTTTCTTTCTCAAGTCAGTACAAACTACAAATAGGTCGACTGTATTAAGATCTAAAATCAGTGGGTCGCGAATCTAGATTAAAAGAAGCCTCAATTTTAAACAATCGTTCCTTATTATGTAAATAAACCCAAGTTCTCAATTGAAACTTTCTATTGTGAGAATAAGATATCAAAAGAAAATGCCGTAAAAGTTTTATAACGTTTTTATGGCGTAAAGATATGAAAAATGAATACATAATGACTCTATCAGTTTTAGTTTTTACTTAAGATAAGTTTCGGTTGTAAAGCGAGTCTGAAACATAAAATTTAATACTAGATGAATATGCATAGTATTAATTAATTATAGTTTTTATTATCTAAGTATTTAAAGACGATACAGATGATCAAGAAATTAGACGGAAGTAGCACAAAAACACGACAAAAATTTTGAAAGAAAAAAGGATGGTACAAGTTACAACACATATACACTTTATTCAGTAATGATGATAGATGTTTGTTACACTTTCACGCAGTAACTACTGAACGGATTTCGATTAAATGTGGTATGGTAGTAGTTTAAGCTCTGGATAGAAACAGGATCATTTTTATCCCAAAAAAGTACATCGTTCCCGTGGGATACTGTATTTAAGCGGGCGAAGCCGCGGGCAACAGCTAGGTTCATGTTTTTAATCATCAATCCATGACACCGTAATATGTATTCTGTCGTGTTAGATTGTAATGATTGGCTCTTTGGTCAGGTCTGTGGCTCAGTGGGTCAGGGCGTCGCTTTGGTGCTCAAGCTGGGGGTCGCGGGTTCGAATCCTAACGGAAGGAACAAAAAGTTTTACTGTGTTCCTGGGTCATGAGTCATGACTCATGGATGTGTATTAAATATGTGTATAATCCACAGATAAAGAGGTATATATGGCATTGCGCGTAAAAAGTGAAGACTCAAATTTGCCCGACGTCGGGCCAATTTTGGTTAGTGTGCTCCATATTACGCGTTCCGTGTCAATGTGTGTCGCGGCACAGAAATATTGTCAGTTTTGTTAGGATATAACGTATCTATATTATATATTATAATAGTTACGGTCATTCAGGGTAACTTTGAATCACGAGGGTAACTTTGACAGTTTGTTCTCAAAATTCTTTTCTATTGTTTTATGTGGGAAACAATAGGCGCTTAAAATTTAATAACAATTCGTGTACGTAACATACTTCGTAAACGAAATCTAAAAAAAAGCAGCTGTCAAGAGAAGATAATACCAAAAACTTTTGTTTTTAACAGCGCGCAACATAATGGGTAAAAATCAGTGCAAAACTTTGTTTAAAAATCTCGTTAACTTTGCTGCTATCAAGGTATATAAAAACATATTTAAATGTAATAACTTTATGGTTTTTTTGACTTGTCTATGACCCCACTGCATCAATATTTAATAAAAACATAAATTATTGTCACTCTGAAGCTGTAAATTAATTAAAAGTTAGTTTGTGTCAAAGTTACCCAAGTTAGGTGGTAACTTTGACACACGACAAAATTGCCAGTTTTTAATATAATTAGTCATTTTTAAAGACGTTTTATAACTTTATAGCATGAAAACCAACCTGAGAGCACAGATTAACTAAACTCTTTTGACTAATTCTTAACATAGTAAAAGTTTGATTAAAAAATATTATGTCGATGATGATTCAAAGTTACCCTGATTGACTGTAATCAAAGGTATAATCGAATAAAAACCTTAAATATGTGAATAAACAAGGGCGAATTTCGAACACAGAGCGACCTCTAGTATATATTTTATTACAATCTAACGGTTTTTACAATTTGACGGTGACATAATATATAAATCTCGTGTATAAATCTGTCGCTGTTATAAAAGATATAATGTGCTGCGACTATCGCACATTAGTAAAACATTAAAATGTACTTAAATTAAGTAGAGATCACTTCTGATGATAAACTCCTAGTTGTCTATGCCAGTAGCAGGTATATCGGATACATAAATCAGGTGTCTTAATGGCTCGTTTAAATAATTTGTATTGATTTACAGTGGCATAGGAGTCGTTACACATTCCTCGTCAATGCATGTTTAAAGCTTGTTTATACTGATTGGTTTTGCAGGCTATTCTAAATAACGCGGTTGTCTCGATATTTAAAGTTGATATGAAATATTGGCTGCTTAGTGCGTATACACGGTGTTTTTTCAGTCAGTGACCAAACTTTCAGGAGTGAATATACTCTTGAATATAAGCAACTTTTACTATGGAGTATGGTATTAATTTTCAATTAAGAAAAAATCTGCTGTTTCCTACAAAAGGGCTATGTGGGCTGTGGCATAGATAGCATTTAGTAGGACACAGCTTTTTTTACTCCTGAAAGTTTGGTCACTGACTGAAAAAACACTCTGTATGCATACTTAGCCTGAAGAAACAGACATTTTATTGCCGATAATAATGGTTCTTGAATCTTCCGTGATACTCGCTCGTAAATCAGTTTTGAGTACCTATTGGTTATTAGTTGGTATATTGGTTCTTTAAATGGCAACTTAAATTCATTTTCGGTAATGCATGCTCGACCGAAGACATAGCACGTTATGTCTCCGGTCGAGCGTGCCCATTTAGCCGCATCAACGTTCCCAACGTTGATGCGGCTTTAATATGATCCGGAATCCGGAAGGCCGTAGAAAATTCTGTGCATTGAAAATAGAACTCTGCACACTTATAACAATATAGTTGAAAATCGAACACATGAATGTAGAATCGAATTTCAAAGTCATTTATCACAGCTCGATACTCGAAACTTCCATTTTTAACTCTATTGTATTAGCGTAGAGTTCTGTTTTCAGTGCTCTACATTTAACCAGCGTTCTAGATTCCGGAGCATATAGTCCCAGCCTAAAACATAACGCAATCTAACAGTGGCCATACACCATACTACTTATCGTCCAGTCAGCATGGCGCTACCGATTGGACCAGTTCTATATCGTCATAAACAGTATAAACTATAATTTTAATGGCTGTGTTCCGCGGAAAATAGCGCTAACAAAAAAACCTAAACAAAATGGCGACCGTTGGCGTTAAATAAGCAAAATGGCAAATTATGTTAGCAGTATTAAAGTTAGCAAACGTGTCCTGGCCGATAATCTGTTTTTTTTTTTCTTTAGCGATAGCAAGCGGAACACACCCAATCCACGCCCATACACGGTCAGTTCTACTGATCCAATCGGTAACGGCATGCCGATGTGACGATTAGATGTGCAGTGTTCGGCTATACTTACACTTAGTTCGTTGGGTAATGTGACAGCGTCTTAAATGCCGCCATTACTAAGATATTATCTCTTGCCTCTATATCGGTTTCAGTGTAATGAGGCGTCTCTATTGCTTTACAACCAGTAGTACAATCTGATCGCGTGCTTGACATACCTCGCAGTATACTTTAAACTGCTCCTAGAATTTTTAATCTCGATATTTCGACAGCATCTGTGGCAGGAACATTATTTTGAAATTTGAGCGAAATCGGATAATAACTTTTGAAATAATTCAAAGAAAACCTATTTACGTTTGATAGTTACGGAACCCTCTTTGGACATGTCCTGGGTCCTGACATGTTCTTGGTTAGGTTATAATTTATAAAATTTGCTTTTTAAATATGTTCTAGTTACTAACAGTTACAAAGTAAAATAATTTATGTTTTTACTTTCCTTTATATTTACTTTCTCAAAGAAATGCTTCAAATACCCCATAATTGAAAATTGAAACATTTCTTTACAGTATTCCGGAGTTATTTTTTTACATTCCACGCTAAAAAATATTACTACAAGTTACTACCTACTTAAAATTAACAATTTGTATTTTTATTTGTTACAGATGGTCGGAGATGATTAATGAAAAGTCAAAAAAACAATTTCAAGTCTTCAATAAAAGGCAAGTAATTTAAGTTCTAACATGATTCATATATTTTCTAACGTGTATAACGAATGAAAAACCTATACTACGGGAACCGTAGGTTCACCATATGCCAACACCATGGCTAATATTATGTATAATTATATAATTAATATTATAATTGTATACATATTATATAATTATAAATATAATACATTATATACATATTACTCATCAATTATGGTGGAAGGATACGCTCACACAACCCCAAGTGAAAGAAAACGACACAGCCAAGCTCATGTGGGAGATGCCAGTGCAGACAGACGTACAAGTTAACCACAATAGACCGGATATAATATATAGATAAAAACCAAAACATTACTTACCTGATTGATGTCACAATACCTACCGATTACAATATTGGTGCCAAAGAAATGGATAAAATTACAAAATACCACCTACTGAAAAAAGAAATAACTAGACTCTGGAAAACGAAAATCGTCATTATACCAATAGTAATAGGAGCTACTGGAATGGTCGCCAGGAGTATCCGTAGATATTGTGACATACTAGACGCTAAATTAGACATAACAATAATGCAAAAGCAAACAGCCATTCACACTTCGACAATTATAGTTTCAAAAGTTTTGGGGGACAATATTTTAATAGATAAAAATTAATCCGCAGTACCCTCTCCCTGAAGGCTTCAGGCGGGACTCGGATATATACCAGCACAAGCTCAGCAAACACAAGTTTCACTCACAATAATATACATATTATTAATAGGTCTATAAAGAAGATTTGCGTTTTTTTGGTGTCTTGCAAATCTATGCATTTATCCACATTCACAATCTAGTACCGAGAAACGAAACATCACACACGAATACATTTCGTTACTCGCATTTTTCGTAGTATGGGTACTTACACTGTTTCAGTTCACACAAGTAGCGTTGAAATGATTTTTTTTTTATTTCCAAATAAAACTTAAAACCATTGTTCCGGCACGTGAAGCGATACGATCATACAGCACATACGATCAGCAAATGTCTCAATACACGCTTCAACTTAAAGAGGAGGGATCCTCTTTAAGTTGAAGCGTGTATTGAGACATTTGCTGATCGTATGTTTTACCAACTTCAACTGTTAATATACTCGACTCGGCCAGAGCGCCGCTCGCGTAAGGTCATCAATATGAGACCATAATTATATGCCATACAGTGGACCTATAGATGATCTATAATAATTAAATAATTACTTACTGATGAAATAAATAACTGGTGAAAAAGTAAATACTTTTTCACCAGTTATTTATTTCATCAGAAGTAACGAGTAAGGTAAAGATACTATAGTAACGAGAACTTATCGATTAAGTAACGATAACATACCGGTACGTTTTTTTCGTTACTTTTACACCTCTACTAGGTTCCTTCACGATATTTGTAGGGATAAGTAATGCCAAGTTTATACAGTCAAACTTCGTTATTTGTTACAGGGGAACATTTTCCATAAAATTTTGCTCCACAAAGTATGGAGGCGGAGACATTGTTACAATTAATGGTCTCAGAGACCCCGCTGGTTTACAAGCTATAACCGGCCTCAAGATTAAGTGAGTCGAGCTAACGGGGGTAATAAATACCCCGGCAGCAGGATTTTATTATGTTTATATTAAACACTCGAACGCCAAAACAGTATTAAATTTTATACTCATCAATCCTGTAAGTATATAAAATTTTAAATTAACAAAAGTATATTAAATTTTATTCGCAGCTGTCGAGGTTAGAGGTTCAGTTTCAATACGCTCAACTGTACTTTCGTACATGATAATTGATTAATGTTTGATAGATTTACAATAATTGAATTAATGTTTGATAGATTTATAGTTAGTAAATTATTGTTTAGTAGATTTGTAAATCTACATTCTACGGTTCATAAGTTACTGTTTGGTAGATTTACAGCCGTTACTAAATTGATATTTGGAAGATTTACAGTGTGTGACTTCACTAGTCATCTTGGCACAGTTGCTTACTCCATGAAATATCTGACGTGATAGGTAAGTGGTAACGACTAGATATAAGTAAACGCCCGGGCGTTTTGAGCGTTTATCCCATCTCTAGTAACGAATAACTCAATACGTCTTTGGAGTAAGCGATTTATAGAGTAGGACTCTTTGTAAAACCCTTGGGTAAAGTAAAATAACTCAATGAGGGTCGAGTTATCCGAATTGGGTATTCTATTTTCTAGACTCGTGATGTCTTGATCGTACCGTCGATAATAATAATCTATATAATTATATACTAATATAATGAAGAGGAAAAGTTTATTTATTTATTTATTTAATAATTTATGTACACACAGTAAAACATTGACATTGACAAATTAAAAACAGAAAACAGTTTTGTACAAAGGTGCTACTTATTCCAAATTGGAATTTCTTCCAGCAGACCTGATACAGGAAAGCTTAAAGTTATAAAAGTAACAATATATGGTGCGTACTACTACAATTTACTTATTATAATAATTATAAATGAATGCATAAATATAATATACGAATACTTACATAAATATATTATATACTAATATATATTATAATCATTACAATTGCAATAAAGTATTGGATGACACTACAGACAGTTTGTTTGTTTTCATTGAATAGGCTCCAAAACTACTGGAGCGATTTTGATGAAATTTGGCACAGATGTAGAGTAGACCACGGGGAAGGGCATAGGCTACTTTTTATCGCGGAAAATGTACGGTTTAAATATAAAATCGTAATTGAAGTATGCACTGTTTGTGGCATTAATATTGTGTGGGATAGGAGGCTTGTATTATTTTTTACTAGATGAAGAAATCTCGGGGGAACCGTACATTTTACTGCGATAAAAAGTAGCATATGTTACTACATACTATGTGATATTGTAAACTTAGACCAAATAGAAAAGTGAAGACAGAATTCTTAAAACCATACAGTAAAGCCGGTCTAAACTACGCCTCGCCGTGTTATTAACACAATGCCACGCACACATATGTAACGAAACTACACCTTACATTGAAAGGCGAGCTGTCGCTGTGTGTGATTTTTTTTTGTATGTGCTATGTAGCGCGTGTGCGTAGCTATACGCGAACTCTATGCATAATGTAGTACAGGCCTTAGTCTTTTGTCTGACATGTCTCCCGATTTACTCGTTTATTTGGTCTGAGATTGTAAATAGACGTAGGATTATGGTCTAACCTAATTTCAGGTGAATTTGATTCTGGCCTTAGAAATTACCTATCGCTTGAAGCCTATTTGCTAACAGTCAGCCAACTATCGCCAATTACATTGATATATTACGCAACACTAACGACGTCGGATGATATTGCTATAAAATGGCGGTCATATTTAACGAGCGGTGTGAAGTCTGACAGAACATAAATTGTGACGTCACAGGTCTGTGGTAATGGTCGTGTTAACGTGATTGATATATTGATGATGGTGGTACTCTGAAACTGATGGATTTACCATGGTCCACGCCATAGTTTAAAATAAGGACAGGGATTCAGACAAACGAAGTGTACATACAACACGTCAACTGGTCGATTAAATGTAAAAATTATAATCTATTTACGTTTATCATTACTACTTTTCATAACATTTATATTATGAAATTTTGATAGAAAAGAAATATATAGAATGATCTGCGGGCACTGTTCAGACAATTTCTGCAGATTTCAGTACACCTTTTAGCTTTATGATTATTTACGACCGACCTTTAAGAGACGTAAAGCTTTTACTGAAGACATTATAATATTATAGTCGAGTGTCTGAAAGCATAATATTAAATATTTTATTAAACAACAATGTTAGCCTAATAGGATACTAAGAGATTTCTTTTGTTGAAAAATTAAATAACAATTTTTTTAATAAACACATTAGCGAAATTTCTTTTATATAACGTTATTGTCACTGTGATTAAAAATGTTTTAAATTCATGAGTTCAGAAAGATAGGTACAACCGTTTATGCCGAAAATTTCCGCTAATTTTCGACACTCGCAAGGGAATCAAAATCTACAGGGTACTTCACGTGAACTCAGAATCTTGAAACTTGGTACGAAGCAACGTCTTATAGCACAGATAAAAGAAAATTTGCGAAAATTTTTAGTTACATCATATAATAAAAATCTTTTTTTACTACTACTTTATTTAAACTTACCACCCCTACTATTACTCGATTGTCGTTATGGGTGAACTTTTACTTGTATTTCCCCCTTACTAATAAACGCTGTATAAGCTTTGAATTGTTATACAGTGTTTTGTCAAATTCAATCGAATTAAAAATGTCACTTGTGTGTCGGGAACAAAACACTGTATAACTATTCAAAGCTTATACAGCGTTTATTAGTAAGGGGGCTAAAGTTTTGTACGGAACCCTCGGTGCGCGAGTCCGACTCGCACTTATTAAAACGATTATTGAAAAAATGCGCGTTATCTTTTAATATTGTCAATATTCATATCTTGTGATGTCTTAAGTCTCTAGCAATATCCGTTTATTATCTAGAATTCTAGAGAATAGAGGCAACGCAAATGCAGTTAGGTACGGATACTATACTCGTGTGTAAGCCACTCGAATGCTAATGATAAAATCATTATTACTTTAAATCTTCTGGAAACCAACAAAAATATCTGACGTTCTCTTTCTATTGCAGATGAGTGAGTGGACAATAAGTCGGTCGCGGCGGCGGTGCTGCAGGTGAGCGCCATGTTGCTGGCGCGCGCGGTGCTGGCAGCGCTGGTGCTGCACGCCGCGCGGTCCTACCTGCTGCTGGTGCCCGACTCAGCCCCGCCGGGCCACGTGGTCCTCGACGCCGCGGTCTACAAGCTCGGCTCCGAGCGACAGTACTCCATCGACGTCCACCGCACCGCCAACTTCGTGCATCATATACTACGGGTCAATAGAACGTCTGGACTCGTCACGCTCCGCAAGAGGCTGCGATGCGATGGCGTGCTATACCCGAATCTGTTCACTTTCTACGTCGACTCTACGTCCGATAGAATCCGCGATATCGACTACTACAGCCTGCCCATCAGAGTGCTGGTCACCGGGGAAGACTGCGTCAGACGTCACGCGGATCTCTACGATATAGACTTCGATCGAGTCTACGACCAGAACGATGCGGCCGAGCAGTACGACGATGATGCCCCCCGAGATAAGAGGGAGGTTAGGTACCAGGAGACCATAGATTGGAGGCTGTTGGAAGGGGAGGAGTTGGATTCTAGTCAATACAGTGTGCTTTCCACGGCGCACCCATGGTCCTTTTCTATGTTCGAGGATTATGTAGCTCATAATAGAAGTAGGAAGAAGAGATCTCCTTTGGTACCTTTCGATATGGCCATAGATGTTAAAATTGCGGAGGCGAAGCAGTGGGTGTCGGAGACGTACGCTAGTTTCTCGATACCCACAACGGAACGTTGGCAGGGCATCTGCTTGAAACAGTCTCAATTTGTTAACTCTCTGACCGCGTTTCTACCTCGTACCGTTCAGAAGAATTGTAAGGTGCAATTTTTGGATGTAAGCGACCCAAGGTTTTTAATCGAAAATTCACAGGGAGATTTGGTAGCGAGGGACGATGTTTGCATCCAAGAACCGATGTGGAAAGTCTCTATTCTGTTCACCTTCAACTGCGACAAAACGAACATCATAGACTCCGATCACAGACTGAAGATTGTATACCATCATCAAGAGCTAAACGACACAGACATAGCAAAGAGAGTGAAGAGGGAACTTAGGAACCAGTCGCCGTATTTCGAACAGGCTCTGTACGTGGCTTCGGTGGCTGAGGAACAACCCCCTGGTGTGGTGGTTACTACTGTGAGAGCTCGGTAAGTATCCTAATAATATCAGAATTAATTGGAAGCGAACCCAAGATTTAACAGCGATATATTTTACACTAATTTTTCCCGCAGCGTAAATAAAGTATACTACGGGACTATTTCGGATCGAAATAGTCCCGTAGTATACTTACGATTGTTATAATCTAGAGCCATAACTACTACCATACCAAATTTTATCCAAATCTGTTTAGAAGTTTTTGCGTGAAAGAGTAACAAACATCCATCCATCCTCACAAACTTTCACATACTTTATTAAAATAGTAGTAGAATAAATAAATAGAATAAAGGATTTTTCATTTAAAAAGCTCATCGAGTTCTTAACGTGTCTATGTAGGTAGAAGAATAAATCAGTTATCAATTACTATTCAGCCCTAGGGCTATAAATTATAATTTGCAAAAATGTGACGTCATACTTCTGCATTATCGTGCGTAAATTACTCCATAAAGTCTTGTAGTAACTTTATAGTGCATTAATTTTACGTTTGCCGGAGACGAGCGTAATGTTGCAGTCTCCTGAGAGAGTAACGGTCGTCAATGAGTCACGAACGCGTCGGAAGTAACACCCTGTGTCGTTGATGTGGTATAACAACTAGATATGTCGGGATACTCGTTCATAGTATTATTGGCCGTAGACCTTAGTACCGCTAGTGTTTCCTTATTCAGTAACATAATTAAGTCTAGTTTATAGCTAAATCGTATAACAAGTATGTAAGAACTGTAAAAATCAGTACCTGGGTAACCGAGTTTTTCTCGGCGTTTTAGGTTACACAAATATAATCTGACTGGCATTCGAACCTCTTAATTATAGCGAAATTCCGAACAACACAAAAATTAACCATACGTGATATGCATACCAAACTGATAATAGAACTGACATAATATTAGAGTTGAAATTATATTAAAAAAAAACATACAAACAAATAAAATAACCAAAAAAAATAAACAAACAAAACATAGCTAGATCGATTTATCTCCCCCCAAAACTCCCAGCATACTAAATGTCATAGAAATATTTGCAGTCGTATACGAGATTCCGATTATATATTATAATGTAAACAAGATTTGCTCGTATAAATTAAATAATCAAAAAAAATATAGAAGGAATTAAAGCACATGCGTAATCTCTATTAAGAACAACCTTCTTAAGTTCTTAGCATTAACTCTTCTCAAAGCAAAGCTCTTTAGAAAGTTTTAAGCGCCCCAATCTTGCTACAAGTGGGTTAAATAAATTACATTAGATACTTTATGATTTTTATAGTGAACTGAATATTCTATCACCTGGATCAACACATCAACGGCAGGGTCATAAAACACTGGCCGGCTTAATTGACTTTAAGCTGGTCGGGCGTTATGAGCTCTATTTGAGCTGGCAACACCGTGGCGACCGTGGCCAAACAATGGCAACCGTTAAACTGAAGCGCCACGATTTATCCGCGGTCTTGTATGCGATGACCGCTTTATGGCCTCATGGGAGTTTCGGAATTAAAAAGTTCAGGTTTCGGTATTTAAAAGTGTCGAAAGTACAAATTATTTTGAAATCGGAATAAAAGTATGTGGGTAGGTAGAGTCTTTGGGGTAGGTTTTCTTTTTTTATTTTTTAATTTTAACTTTAGATACTAAATATCAAAACAGTGAAGGACGAAATTACATCTGCCACTAAAAATTACAAAAATCGCCTACCCAAACACCCTATAACCACTTGGCTGTGCAGCTTACTGTTCCTGAGACATTTAGACGTCTAAAACGATGCGATGCCAAATACTAGACCTGGATCTGCACATTTTAAATAGGCGACCAGATTCCTAAAGAGTAGTCTCTACTGGGAAACTCTACCTGGCACAATACACCCAACAAATCTGCTCATAATTGGACTGATAAAAAAAAATAGATACGGTCGATTTACTTTCGCACCCTGAAAATACTGTTTGCGACATCCAAGAGTATGTGTAGTGACTGGTGAGTGATCAATGTGGTCACACAGTAATTGGCCGAGCAAAACAAATGTCGCCGTAAGGGCATGCGATTTAATGCCATTAGCCAGGAATCCTGTTCGTGGAAAAGAAAATGCCATCAATTTTATAGACATCGGCCAATTTATGTAATTTCCTCAATCCGAGTGCTTAGATGGGAGATTTAATTCGCACTGAAATAACTAACCGGTATCATACCTTTACTGTTAGGATGCCTTTGAAACGGTTAATTGGGGATTTAAGTACTTGAGTACCTGCAATCGGAAATAGACAATAACAAGACGCTTCGAGAAAATGTGAATATATAACAATTATATGAGCTATGACCACTAGGAATTTATTGTTATGTACATATTAATCAAATCATGGGTTCGTAACCAACGCGTTCTTAATAATCCTAGAACTTTTCTGATATCACAGTCGGCTGACAGTCCAATTACCTAGAATCTTTTTACAAACATGAATCTGATTTATTACAAACATTAATCTGATCTGATCTGATTATTGTTTCTAGATTCTAATCTAACTACAGAATACTGCCATCACTTCTTCCGCCTGCTATAGACTCGCATTCGGCTATCATAACATTCACTATAACTTATTCTTACGCTAATCCATGTTGCTGTTTTTGTCTGTCATGTGACTTTTCCAACGTATCAAACAAAATCAGCAACATAGATTAATGCGTTGCGTATATATTTTTATTAATAAGGGGTTCCGGTATGTAGTTGTTTGCAATAAATACATTATTATTATTATTATTATATCCAAGAACTTACTACGATTTTATTCAACAGCGATCCGGAGAACAGTCCCGTCACATACTCCATGTCGAGTCTCCTGGACTCTCGCTCGGCCGGCATGTTCGCGGTGGACACGCGAACTGGTGTGGTCACCACCCAGGCGCGTCTCGACCGGGAGCGCCTTGACGTGCACTACTTCAGGGTGGTGGCGCAGGACGACACGTTCCCGCCACGAAGCGGCACGACTACACTGCAGGTTTGTGTGAACTTCCTTTAATGGGGTCAGTCAAAGTTAAGTAAATATTTAAAAAAAAAGATAATTTACAAATGAACAGCTTCAGAGGAAACTGACGTGAAACAGTGGTGCTATCGTTATATTTTGTGCATGTGTGCACCAAAGGGAAGGGATAGATTTCGAAAGCTGAAGTCGATATTTTTGTTAAAAGGTGGTTGGTACCTGACCGAATTTGTTTTGCCGGCTCTTCTCGGTGGATTTGTGGTTAACCGGTGGTAGCTTTTTCTGTTGACATTTTAAGAAAAACTTGTTATGTTACATTCAGAAATACATTTTCGCGCGTATTAGGGGTGGTTGTATCCGTTTTCCTGTTTATATATTACTGTTTCTTTTTAAGATAAATATATGCTTTTTTTTCTAAACAATAATAATCTATAATAATAATATCTATGGACGCTTTACACCACGTCAATCTGGCCCCGTGCTAAGTATCCGAAGAACGTGTGTTACAGGTACCAGAAAACGGGAAGTATATTTAAGACTTTTATACTATACATAAATTTAAGATTTTTTATTATATTATACACATATTTAATACACATCCATGACCCAAGAACACGGAAAAGCCTTTTGTTCCTTCGGCGGGATTCGAACCCGCGACCCCCGGCTTGAGCACCAATGCGCTGTACCACTGAGCCACAGAGGTCGTCATAAATGTTTCCTCTACCCAGATCAACGTGCTGGACTGCAACGATCACTCGCCAGTTTTCGAGATGCAGCAGTACGAGGCCTCCGTGCGGGAGGGGGCCAGCGCCGGCACCACCGTCCTCACGCTCAAGGCCACGGATCAGGACATTGGGAAGAACGCCGAGGTAACCATAGTATCTAGTATATTAAGCTAGCTTTTGCCCGGCGCTCTTCACGCGTAAATACAGTATACCATGGGAAAACTGTACTATTTCGGGATAAAAAGTATCCTATGTTTTATAAGCCCAGAGCTTAAACTACTACCATAAAATTTCATCGAAAATCGGATGGATGGATGTTTGTTACACTTTCACGCAAAAACGACTGAACGGATTTTGATGAAATTTGGTGTGGTAGTACTTTAGGTTCTGGATTAAAACATAGGATTTATCCCAAAAAATAGTGTTCCCGACGGATACTATATTGCCGCGGGCATGTTGCCCGCGGCTCCACCCGCGTAAATATACTAGTACTATTATTATAAATGTGAAAGTTTGTGAGGATGGATGGATGTTTGTGACTGTTTCACGTAAAAACTACTAAACGGATTTTGGTGAAATTAGGTATGGTAGTAATTTAGGCCCTGGGTTAAAACATAGGCTACATTTTATCCCTATATATGGAATGCTGTATTTACACGAGCAGCGCCGCAGGCAAAAGCTAGTTCCTTTATATGCTTGATGTTATATTATAAGGGAAAGTAACTTTTAATTTTTATTAAATCTTTAATGAATGTGTATTATGTAGAGGGAGGATGGTGCCAAAATCCAATTTATTTTGTAAACTTCCGAAAATCTAAGTTTTAAAACTGCTCTAAAGGGTCGTATTAAACATCTCGATGGGAATTTTAAATAACATGACATTTCCAGGTGGAATACTCAATAGACTCGGTAATAGCTGACGGGGTGGGTGAAGAAAACGAATCAGTGGACTCTGGTGAGCAGACGGAGACCAACGTCTTCCGAGTAGACGGCAGAAGTGGAGCGCTGCTGACCAGAGACGCTTTGGATAGAGAGAAGGTGTCCCGGTACACCGTCATCGTCAAGGCCACGGATCAGGCTAGTCCACTGTCAGATAGACTGTCCAGCAGGTAAGTGCTTATTAATCATAGGAGGCAAATTAAGAACTAAACTTAGAACTAAGAAAGCGTACCTACGCTTAGAAAAGCGCTAATAAAAGTTTTAGACAGTGCGCCTGAAAATAGGAACCCTAATAACGATCTTAACAAAGGTGTGAACTGTCAAGACTCATGAACTTCAGAATCCGAATGAGACAATAGTTGAATGAAACAATAAATTCAATTGAATTGCTGAACATAATATACACAAAGTAATATTATTTTTAAAGAATTGTTATAATAGTTACTAGTATTGATTAGGATTTAAGAAACTGGACCTTTAGTAAACTAATCCTACCGCCACTAAAATAATCCAAGCGTTAGAGATATAAAAATGAAGTCTTGTTATGATCACTTATGGCCGCACTCACGCGTCAGATAATGCTTCTTATTGTTTATACAAAATCACTAGCATTAACTTCAAAATAATCCCGTATTTTTAGCTCTACCTCAAAAACTCTTTATGTCGTTTAACCACCTTTTAGTTTGAGGACGGCAGTCTTACCTAGGGAGCTACTTAGAGGAGTAATATCTATGGACGCATCACACCACGTCAATCTGGCCAGTACCAGAAAACGGGAAGTATAATTGATACTTATATACTATACATATATTTAAGATTTTTATTATATTATACACATATTTAATACACAACCATGACCCAGGAACACAGAAAAACTTTTTGTTCCTTCGGCGGGATTCGACCCGCAACCCCCGGCTAGAGCACCAACGTGCTGAACCACTGAGCCACAGAGGTCGTCATAGATAGAGGGATTTTAACATAGACCCTATGTTAAAATCCTTAAAAAGTAACTCCTTAAGTAAGCATTAAATGTCTCTGAATGCGGCCGTAGCATAGGTAGATTTAGACATCTCCTTTAATTCATCCTAAATATATAAACGAGCATAACCGTATATACCTACGTCTATGCTCGATATAGACAAGGCATGTCGAGACAAAAACTGTCCCCACTTAAATGGCTCCACTTTTGAGGTTCTTTGGGGCCAATTGGGCATTTAAGGTACGATGAAATTATTAAAATGTCTGACATTTGAGGTATGGTGAAATCAAGATGGCGCGGGCTGTTTATCAAATGGACGTCCACCCCAATCTCTTCTGCCTGTTCCAGTGCGACGGTATACGTGAACGTGCTGGACGACAACGACAACTACCCGCAGTTCAGCGAGAAGACCTACACCGTGACGGTGGACGAGGACGTCAGCGTCACCGACAGTCCCGTCGTGGCGAGGATCAAGTATGTTCCTTTGTTACGGCCTACTGACACTGACTAAAATATATATAATACACTTACATACAGAGAAACATATATAGGTACCTAAATAATTAATGTCTCCGAAAATCAATTACGGATACTTCGGGCACATGATCCACTGCTATATGTAAAGACGTTTTGGCAAAAAAATACTTCTCATACTCAAAACACAAAGCACACACAAGCACACTCTCCGCAAAACGCAAACTTGCCTATACATTTTTTTTTCTAGTATGACAATTGTTTTTCTGCTTAAACGTCTTTACATAAACAATAGATCATAATTCATATTATTATGCCCAAAATATCCGTAATGGACTTTAACGACCCTTATATATACAGAGAAACAGATTTCGTAGAACGATCCAAATCGATCCATATTTGAAAATGTTGACGTCTCTTTCAACGGCCCACAATTTTTCCACACACGTAGTAGTGCAATCAAGTCGAAAGCTATGTAGCTGTTTATCTCTTCCTCTTTCTTTAATCCGTGCTACTGACACGCTACTTATCTTAAGAGGCTTTTACAGAGATACTCCGAGCTCACAAAGCAAATTATACTATGAGGTAGGACGTATGTAAAATCTCGGACACGTCTTGTTAAATGTGGTTCTCAATCACATGCTGTCCTTGTTCAATCTTCCAAGCAGAGTTACAGCCAAACTTTTTACAGTTAGGTTCCCACTAACTTTAGGAGCGTTTCGGGCCTTAAAAAGTATGTGTACAGTCGTTGACAGATCAGATATACCACATTTGAACCTTATCGTCGAGTAATAAGGTCCAAAAGTTGTACACTGGATATGTCGACGACCATATATTGATGAGGCCGGATACATCTCGGAAAATTTACGAGTCCAGTGGGACAACTTTTGTTTTATGGTAAGAAAATCATAGACAACTTTTGTCGTAAACGTGGTTCTAGAATTTAGATGAAAGCTTTTCTGCTTGAAAAAACTAAAATCCTAACATTTTAATGTTAATATGTTTTATGTTTACAACAAAAAAGGACGACGTGCCCTTTATATATGCACTAAAAACCTGTGTTCATTAACATCTCAACATAAAACGACCACTCGAATTTCAAATGCCACAGTCGTATAAAAATGTTTTTCATAAAAAAAATAGGCACTAAACATTTACGTTATCATCGGTCGAGCCCAATAAACCCTTGCTGTTTTCGTTGTACATTTTGTTCCCCCGTTATATTTCTCCCCCGACTGCACGATGGAATTTATAAGTCTAGGACAAACGATTGTTTATGCCGGCATTCTGTTTTCCGATAGCTTAAACTGTAGCATCGCAGACACAAAATTTATTTCCCTGCAATAAGGAACGAGTTTGAATTTTGCAAGAAATTTAATTTGTTAAAGTTTAAAGCTTTATCTTGTTTGGTCGCAGAATAATGAAGTTTCGTGTAGTTTTCGTACAAAGTAAAATGATCTATGTTTTTTTATTTGTACTGTTATAAAATTACTTATTTTAATTTTTATAGACCTATCAAGCTATGTTTGAAACGTTAGTGTAAATAAAAGTCGGGAAAACCCGCGATTAGCGGTTTGAATAGGGTTGTAAATTTGGGTGAAGCGAAAAAAGGTTATCGGGATCGAACTCAATGGTAGTCTCTGCCTGCCCCATCGGCGCGATGTATGCGTATATGTTTGTGTATGCAATATGCATATGTGTATACTGTATAATATGTTTGTTTCCAGCCTGTTACTCGATTCCTTTTTCAGAGCGACGGACGCGGACGTGGGAGCCAACGCGGCGATCCGTTACGCCATCATCGGCGGCAACAACCAGATGCAGTTCTCCATAGACAGCCTCAGCGGCGACGTCGCGCTCGTCAAGCCCCTCGACTACGAGCAGACCCGCAGCTACAGGCTCGTCATACGGGCACAGGGTACTGTATACACTGCTCACTGTACGGGGCCTACGTTACTCTAAAGATAGCCTTCCGTTCTTTGCGACCGCGACCCATAAACCTGCGAATCAGAGGGCCTAGTTAAGATGCATTCGATAATTTCGACGGCTAAGTTCGAAAACAAAATGTATGGGATTTGACGTAAGCTTCGTTAAGTTCGAACCTAAAACCTAAAGACCTAAGTTCGACGTCACTTAGCGATGCCTTACGTCAAATCCCATACATTTTTTTTTTCGAAATTCTCCGTCGAAATTATCGAATGCATGTTGACTAGGCCCTCAGGTTCTCTGGGGATTGTTAAGTGTCCATATAAAGACATACTAAGCAGTGGCTCAGCGACCCTATTTTCAATTTTGATCTCGGGTCGCTGCCTCGCATCGCGGGTCGCGTGAATCGGAAGAATTCCTTTAGTGTTGTTGCACACGTACCGGTTGCCGGATAGTCGGTACTGACTGTCCGGTATGGGTCGGGGAGACGTTCAGCTTTCACACGGCCCGGTTTTAACCTAATTACCTACCTACCATTATTTACTTAATACGCATTATAAGCTATAAATTAGTACAAGTTAACGTACTTAATTAGTATGTGTGTATTAGTATATGTTAACAAAACGACTACACTTAGATGGCAGGCAAAAATTGTACTCCCCCATCTATAACAACCAAAACCGACAACCGCGAGGTAGATTTATTTGTATTCTGTTAGTACCGGAGTCAAATTATTTATAAATCCGTTATCGGTGTGCCGGAGAGTTTTTTTAAACCTTTTTGGTATTGGCAATCACGTTCAAACGATATTTATCGAATTGCCTCTGAATTTTATCACGTAAAGCGAGCGCCGCACTTTTCTCAATTACATTTATGAAAGCATATTCCAAAGTAATTAACATGCCCGGATTAATATTCATAATAAATTGTACTCTTTGTAATGGAAAATTCTCGTAAAAATTCTGTCATGCGGGAATAAACAATATTTTATCATATTTTGTGTTCAATATCATCACGTGAAATGAACGCAAAATTTTGGTGACATAAAAATAATTACCGGCTTTATGTCCTTACTACAAATTATAAATACATAAATTAATAATATATTAATAATTAAAAAAAAATACTTGACACAGTAAAGGCCTTACTAATAAAGAAATCTTAAAATGAGGTATAACGTTAGAATAGTTAAACTCGCTGTATAAGTTATACGTTCGATATAAAGCGCATAAACAGCTGACTACTAATAAAGATATTCAAGACCTTGTATAACTATACTCACGCTACACACCATAGACAGAAGACTCAAAGAAAAACGTTCAGGAATTGAATAACACGCAAATAACACGTATCCGATGTTCGCGTGTTGATGACAAAAATTGACATAAAATGTACGTTATTATGGACTTCGTCATTTTAATTAAATACAAAATTGATGTTTACACATTTTTAATCAGTTTCAATTAGTTAAGTATGTGAATTTTGTAAATATTAATAGTTCCACAAAATTTAATAAGGTACTAACATTTTTGAACGCACCTCTGCCAAACTGTCAAACTGTCATTGAAATTGACATTTGTCAATGACACTTGTCAATGTCACAAGACGTAATTAGGGATGCTCGATGTTGCAAAAACATCAATGTTGGCATCAATAATGAGATCGATAGCTAAAAATCGATGTTCAATGTTTATCGAGCTCTAAACATCTATGTCAGGCAACATCGATGTTTTTGTACAAACGTCTTCACGGCCGTATAATATATATTGGTAATACATCCATACTAATATTAAAAATAAATGGGAAAGTGTGTGTGTGGTTGTCCGTCTTTCACGCCAAAACTACTGAACCGGTTTAAATGAAATTTGGTACACATAATATAATCTAGAACCTGAGAAAGGACATAGGCTTCTTTTTATCACAGGGAAATGTACGGTTCCCGTGGGATACTTTATTTACAGTTTCATGTTAAAACTATTAAGCCGATTATCATGAAATTTGGCAGAGATATAAAGTTGACCACGGGACCTTTCCGTGAAACCGTAAATAAAGTATCCCACGGGAACCGTACATTTCCCCGCGATAAAAAGTAGCCTATGTCCTTATATGTACGGTTCCCGTGGGATACTTTATTTACGGTTTCACGTAAAAATTACTAAACCGATTATTATGAAATTTGGCATAGATATAAAGTAGACCACGGGAATGGACATGAGCTACTTTTTATCGCGGGGAAATGTACGGTTCCCGTGGGATACTTTATTTACGGTTTCACGGAAAGGTCCCGTGGTCAACTTTATATCTATGCCAAATTTCATGATAATCGGCTTAATAGTTTTAACATGAAACTGTAAATAAAGTATCCCACGGGAACCGTACATTTCCCTGTGATAAAAAGAAGCCTATGTCCTTTCTCAGGTTCTAGATTATATATATTATATATTTACGGTTTCACGTAAAAATTACAAAACCGATTATGAAATTTGGCACAGATATAACGTAGACCATGGGGAGGGACATAGGCTATTTTTTATCGCGAGACATATAAGGTTCAGGTGGGTTACTGTACGTACGCGGGCGGAGCCGCGGGCATCAGCTAGTAAATTATAAAAAAAAAATCACATGTTTTTTTTAATGAAACATAGAAATTTTATATTGGAGATATAAGGAGGAGCACATTATAAGTTCCAATATTTTTTGTCAATAATTGACTGTAAAAATGATAATTTTGAAAGCGCAGAACCTTTTAACCTGTTGCGCTGTAAATATAGGGTTGAACCAGCCTTAGAAAATAATTGCTCCGATGGCGTTTATGTCGCAATAGTGGTTAAATATACTACCGCAAGTTTTTTCAACTTTGGGTTTTTCGATTATGTATGGGTCAATAACATCGATGTTACGATGTTTTAAATAATGCAATATCGGTACGATATAAAACATCGATGTTTTATCATCTAACATCGATGATCATCGATTTTCGATGCGAGCATCCCTAGACGTAATTTATTTTCTAATGAGACTGCAGTTCTTGTCTTCTTGAGATTTTTAATTTTCAGCTAAACTGGAGTTTTCTAATTAGAACATCAACTCTGATAACTTCTGATTGTTTGGAGTTGTAATTAACACAAGCAAAACACAGAAAGTAACAAACAAAAGGGTTATTTGTATAAGGTATGTGCGAACATCTGTGAAGTGTCCAACTATTAATAAACATATTTATGAAAATATAATGCCTTTCATTGGTTTTTAATTTACTCCAAATGTTTCCAAGAATACACAATGGGTTATGTAATGCATCTTTTTCCTTTTTTCTGACTGATTGTAGGTATTGTATCCTAAGTATTATGTTTTTAACAGTCTATCACATAATGTGATGTTTATTGTTTTGTGTCTCTTTATCTATCTATATATAAAAGGCAAAGCTGATTGACTGATATATCAATGCACAGACCAAACCAGAGCTAGAAAGCTGCACCCTAATAGCTGTATGATAAATAGCTGGGTAAGCCGTAAGTATTAATGTCAATCAGGGTTCGAGGATATATATCAATGGATATATATCATGATATATATCCGATATATATCCGATATATATCAAAGGACTTTTTATGATATATATCAATACAAAATTGGTTTTTAAAATTTTATACTAGTTATTAAGTAATTTTTGGCGTTTGTTACTGTATTTCTACTTCCTAAATGTACCTATATGGTGTTGAAGTAGAGGTAAAACATATTCCCTACTAATAATTTCTAATCTAAATAGCAATAGCAACACTTCTGCCGGCATTAATGGTGTCAGTCATGTCAGAAAAATTTAAGTTTTGTTTGTGTTTACTCTATTATTTTTTACAAAGAAAGTAATGCAGAACGATTTTACTTCATTACTGAGTACCTACCTATATAAGAAGCATTAAATAACTTTCGTATTTATAGAATACTAGCTTTTGCGCGAATACATTATCCCGCGAGAACACTACTTTTTCGGGATAAAAAATGTCCTATGTCCTTTCCTGGGACCGACCCAAAGTATGTCTATACCAAATTTCATAAAAATCGGTTCAGCGGGTTAAAGCGTGAAGAGGTAACAGACAGACAGGCAGACACACTTTCGCATTTATAATATTAGTATTAAGTATAGATAACTATGTATTAAATCATGAATTCTAGGCTATGTCTTTATTTTAAACAGAAGCGTTATCAGAGCCAAGCTATGATGTGTTGAAAAAGCCGGCCCTTTTATATGTTGATTCGAGACTGATAGATTTTATGTAAAATTTTCGGATTCTTTTTGGATGATTTTAAGTACCTAAATAAATAAAACATTAAAAACATTTCAGTTTTTGAAGTAAATACCTCTTTAGCGGCACTGTGCACTTTTTTTGGGATGGGTAAAAACTGTTAGGGGCCGTCCATTAATCACGTGATGTTTTTAACAACTTTTTAGACCCCTCCCCTCCCCCTGGTGATACGTGGTGAGGTTTTATACTACTCCCCCCACCTATGATCACGTGTATTTTTTTGTACATAGTAAGCTGGTAATGTTTGAAGAAATTCTTTTAACTTAAAAAACAATTTAATCCAATAATTTAAGCAATTAAAAACTATACGAGTAATTTGTCTTATAAGTATTTAAACAATATTACGAATGTAACCGATAAGAATTTCAATGTCTCCTTACACTTACACACTCCTTACTCCTCTCCTTGTGATACTTGGTAAATTTTTTTTGGACCCCCCCCCCCCCCCCCCTTTAGGCATCACGTGATTAATGGACGACCCCTTACTCGCGCGACAGGTCACGTGTCCGGATCCAAAATGCGTAAGATTCAACTTGCAATTGTTTGCTGTCTTAGTTTACGCGAGCATGAAACTATTTTAGTTCGTATTGACTTTTGACCCCAACCTTCCCAAGACGTTGACCTTTGACCATAACATTTGATCTTGGTATTTGACCTTTGACCCCAACCATCCGTCACATTGACCTTTACACTGAGATTTACCTCCAACCCCCCCCCCCCCACACACACACACAAAACCCCCTTCCCCCGCCCCTCCCCTCCAAGCAAAAATCCCTTTGAGCCATAACTATGCCTTCCTAACCCCTAGACCCCTTGAAGTATCATTAGAATCGGAAACACGAGCCCTACATTTTGGCTCCAACAGTTACCAAATTCATGATATACCCCAAAAATCTGAAGTGTTCAATTTTTAATGTAATATAAATTGTCATGTTGTTTGTGTAGGATATTGTATTATATATGATAAAATAAATGATAGGTCTTTTATACTGATAATTAATTAAAGCGATTCGTGCAAAATTATTCCCTAACCATTCCAAAATATCAAAAGTGCACAACGTTAATATTCAAGTTTTTACTTCTGACGGCACTCCCGGAGTGCAACCCGTATTTTTTTTTAATAATTAATTATTTTTATAATGTAACACATATTATGCAATTAGTATACATAAATAATACAATAAAATAATAATATGGCTTCCATACGAAATGGATATATATCAACATTTTGGATATATATCGGATATATATCAAAAATATCCGATATTTTGATATTTATAATAAAAATCGGATATTTTCGAACCCTGATGTCAATGGACACTTAATTCATAAAAGTAAATATATTATAGGTTGCATTGCAACAAAAAAGCTAGTTAATAGTTGGATGAGCTCGATTTCAATAAAAAATAAAAGTATAGTATCAAAAATTATCTATAATAATTATATGTAATTAATCTTAAAAGTGTTTCATATTTTCAATTGTACTTAAAATGCAAGTTGCTATTATGGTAGGGTTGCCATCCGTCCCGGTATACCGGGACATGTCACCAATTTGAAAGTTTTGTCCCGGTTAATCTAGAAAATGTCCCCGTCAATATGCATACAGCAACAGCACAGCCCGGCAAGTAGTGGCTGGGCTGGCGCATTTCAATTAGACATGGTTAAAAGTATAATACAGTGCAAATTTAATTTTAATATGACATGTTCATAATTTCATAAATATATTATGGGTAAACCGGACCTGCTGAATAAGGTATATAATACAAATTAATATTTCATTTAGAACATTTGATTTCATATCTGTTTTTTAATTTTTATATTTGTAAGCTATTTTTTTAAGAAAATAAAGGTTCCTTATAAAGTTAACTGGTAATAAATATCACATTTTTCATTTACTTGTATTATTTTAGTAATTCACTGTTATGGTCCCGGTCGGTACATAGGATGTTATGGCAACGCTACATTATTATGGTGCTTACAAGGATTACAGTATGCACTATAATCGATTAATCGCAACTCGCATTTTAAACATAATAATTGCACACTTTGAGCGTTTATCTTTGTACTTTGTACTTTAAAGATTGTAGAGATTGTCGTTGCAACCTCAAAACACTGAAATTCAGTAAATTTCATTTACTGGCATTCCGTAGTTCTACTATAATAATAAGCTTTAGTAAAATTAATTATGGATCTTCTGGGCTTATGGTATACTGCTGCTGTAAATACACTTATATACAGAAAAAAAATTTGGGCAAAAAAATAATTCTTTAAATAGTTTTGTGTTAGGCGAAGGGTCACCTACGCCTGAGATTAGGATGTTATATTTCTGCCTAAACATCTTAACGTAAGTAGTAGATCATAATTAGCAATAATTATGCACAGAAGATCCTTGATTTTAAATAAGTTAATTGACTTTACCAAACCTTATGTACAAGGCTGGTTCTTCTTCTTCAGGGGATAGCCCTAGCCTGTATAATTGATAGGTTGCAACTCGCAATAGGTCTAACTCCATTTCCTTCGGGGGAAGCTCTAGTCTGTATAAAAGTTAGGTAGTGTTATAGGTATAAGGTAGTATCCATACTCCTTACCTTCCTATCTTTTGAAGACCCTCATCTGAATCCCATAGCACTACTGAGAACCCTTCTAACTACTTAGTTTAGCCCTGTCTTCTCTTACGTTAGTAAGAACAGTTAATTATACATAATATTAGGATTGAAATTGATGAAATTAGGTCATTGTCTTTTACCAAAAATACAACAATAACGGATCATCACGATCATTATACATTTGTATTTTTCCGGGCGCAAGAATAATTTCCTAGCCTAAGAATCAATATTTATGTAGATTGTAGTCCAACTCTTAAGTTAGGTACTAGAAATAGAACGCTAACGAGTTTCGAAAGAATATAAAATCAGCTGATGAATTGAAAATCCGCCATCTTGTCCTTATAACACGCTTAAACTAGGGTATGGCCTAGTATAGGCGTGGAATAAATTAGTATGGAAATTACAACATCGCTATCCTGGCCTAATGTCAAAAAAATGATTATTAGTAGTAGAAATCTTAAAACGCCTGTATACACAGTGTGAAATTTTTTATTAGTAAGGGGGTCAGACTACAACTAATATAATAGAAATAATTACATAATACAATGTTGTATGTAATCATAAATGATTTATAAGTAATAACATTAACTAGTAAGCTATGAAGGTACTTCTTCGTCTAGCTAGAGGTACCACCTAAAGGTGGGCCGCATTAGGCCACAGCTACTAGTAATACCGCAATGGAGTGCCGCGTCGCGTAGTTCCGCTGCCGCGTAGTTACGCCTAGTGCGGTCCCACAACGTGACGTCATTTTGCAGTAATAATACTGTATCCTAGAGCTGGGTATACCTACTCGCCTCCTAGAGAATACTTTTATTTTTACCAAATATTCTATCTCACTCTAACTCAACTATTTTGGACAGATGGCGGTAGTCCGTCCCGCTCCAACACGACGCAGCTTCTCGTCAACGTGAAGGACGTGAACGACAACGCGCCACGCTTCTACACCTCGCTATTCCAGGAGTCTGTCAGCGAGAATGTTCCTGTAGGATATAGTATTGTCCGGGTGAGTGCGAGGGGCTTTAAAGTTTGCTAAACAGGGATTTACTCTTGTTACGGATAGGAAATTATAGCAGCGTAAGTAAGCAGCGACAAAACTACTGAATAAGGTATTCGACACTTATCCGCTTGTGAAAAAGGCTGAGGAAAGTAGACTAGATTGGGATTATTTTTGCAATCCAGTTTTGCACTAAATCTTCCGAATGAACTGTCTATTGCAGGTATACACCTATTTATATTATAGACATAACGAGGCAAAAAATGTCTACACTTAAACTGCCCACTTTTGGGGTTGTTTGGAGCAGTCGAGGTTTGATATTTGTCATCTTGACATTTTGCGTTTGCTTTCCGCAGTTTATTCGGTCCGTATGTAACTGACAAAATCTTCTGAAACGTAACTGTTCTGTAAAATGTGCCTACGTCATAGCTCACAATTAGTTTTGAAATCATTGGTTGCAGGTGCAAGCTTACGACGCAGATGAAGGCGCGAACGCAGAGCTGACATACACTCTGGCGGACAAGGAGTACAGCGGGAACGAGCTGCCCGTGGCGATAGACGCGCGCTCCGGCTGGGTGTACACCGCCGCCGCGCTCGACCGCGAGCTGCAGTCCAAGTACCAGCTGCAGGTGAGTGCTGAAGTACCTACATATAGGAGTACAGCGGGTACGAGCTGCCCGTGGCGATAGACGCGCGCTCCGGCTGGGTGTACACCGCCGCCGCGCTCGACCGCGAGCTGCAGTCCAAGTACCAGCTGCAGGTGAGTGCTGGAGTACCTACATATAGGAGTACAACGGGTACGAGCTGCCCGTGGCGATAGACGCGCGCTCTGGCTGGGTGTACACCGCCGCCGCGCTCGACCGCGAGCTGCAGTCCAAGTACCAGCTGCAGGTGAGTGCTGGAGTACCTATATATTATAGACGTATATAGACGAGGCATGTTGAGACAAAATATCCAGTTAAATGGCCCCACTTTTCAGATTTATGGGGCCATTTTGACATTTAAAGCATGGTGGAAACAAGATGGTTGATGTTTGAATTGAAGTATGTTTGAATTGAAACCAACATGGCGTAACTTTTTTGTTGTTTGAAGATTTATTCTGTCAAATGGACTGGACTGGTATTAAAAAATTTAGTGTGTCTGAGTAATGGACATGGCCCAGTAGGTCGATTCTGCTAATTAAATCTTATAATATAGATACGGTTTAAATGCAGTCTCGATATGTTTAAAAAGCAAAATGATACTCTCGTAAACGCATAACCAACGTTTAATGCGTTAATCTGATTGATCCAAACTCTAAAATCTGTTTATGCTATCAAGACGATTAATTTATAATTCATTGAAAGTAAATTGAAAGTCGTAAGTTTGTTGTAAGCATGGTATACACGTAGCAAAATTACCTGACGTCACAGTCCTCACATGGCGTAATGGATTCTAAGATTTTTAACTGCCCAGGGGTGTTACTTTATTTTTGACGAAGATGATAGATATAGCTGCAAATTCAAACTGTTTTCGGTACATACTTTTTTAAATAGGGATAATATTATAGACGTTTTAAAAACGTCCATAAAAATGAACTTACCAATTTATGGTTACAGGTGACGGCAACCGACGGCGGCACCCCACCTCGCTCCGCAACCGCCGCGGTGGTCGTCGCGATACAGGACGTCAACGACAACGACCCCGTGTTTGCGCCTGCGCACTACGACCTTGCGCTGGCGGAGGACGAGCCGCCAGGGACGCCGGTCGTCACCGTCACCGCTACTGACGCTGATGAGGACAACAGGTGAGGTCACCTGCGTTATGTGATAGTGCCCTAGTCTTTAGGTGTCATGGCGCGTTATCGTCTGGTATTGCTCATCACATGACCGTCACGTTGGATACTGGAAAGTGTCCAACGAAACTCGAAAATAATCGAATATTATAATAGTTCGAACACTGGCCAGAATATCGCTAGAGTCAGAAAAGTGTATGATATGAACTTAGCAACATAAAGAAACGGAGTGAAGCGAGTTGAGTGATTATTTTTTTCTTCTATTTAACACTTAAATACTCTGTCACCCTTAATAAAAATATTTACACCATGGATAAGCAAATCCAAATCGCTCTCTTTGTCTATCAAGTGACTGTTCCAAAGTATCTGACAGAGACAGCCATGTTGGATTAGCTAATCCGTGGTGTAAATAATTTTATTAATAAGACTGTATATGTTTTAGATTACATTACGAGATCACAGGCGGCAATACGCGCGGGCGTTTCTCGATCACGTCACAAAATGGGCGCGGCCTCATCACGGTGGCCCAGCCGCTGGACTTCAAGCAGGAGCGGCGTTACGTCCTGACGGTGACGGCGACCGACTCGGGCGGGAGGTCCGACACCGCCGCGGTCCATATCAACATCACTGACGCGAATAACTACGCCCCTGTCTTCGAGAACGCGCCGTATACGGCTTCGGTATGATATCAAGAAACAATAACAATATTCTTCAGCTTCTCAGTATGTTCTATCAAATGTATTATATGTTAAAAAAAATTTAAGCCAATTCAAAAAGAAAAGTGACAACCACAATCTGGGGGCACGGGCCAAGACGTCAATAATTTTTTTACATGAAAATGTTTTTGGTGGGATAGAAATACTCGAAATAAGCATAAGCTTGATGTACCAGTGACTAGACTTAGTAAAGTAAAGAATTCGTTTAAAGGCCAATGTATACGCCTATACAATAATATCCCAGAACGCGTTCAAATTTTTTCAATCAATAAATTAAAAAAAAGTAGTTAAAGAACGTTTAAGTGCTAAAGCCTATGATAAAGTTAATGATTTTATGAATGATAGCACACCTTGGGAATGAGGTGGCCCCCTGGAAGGCTACTTCTAAATTACATATATTACTGTACTCTTGTTATGTACTTTTAGGCATAACATTGTTATATACCTTTTTTATTTTAAAAGAACAATTTTCCATCTTTTTGGTAAAAGATATCCCCGAGCGAGTTTCTTACGCCGGTTCTTCTCGCCGGGCTAGTTTCCGAACCGGTGGTAGGCATCATGTAGGACAATTCTATAAGTGTAATTTATAACCTATATGGAAATAAAAAAAGTTGAGTCTTTTTTTAGTTTTATTATACATATATTTGGTCTGATATATAAAGTGTCACTAAGTAAGTAAGAGGAACGAACTCAGGATTTTCTACATCCATGCCAATTTTACTTTTACATTATTTCCTCATTCATTTTACTTGTAATATATAATACCATACAAATGATTTGCAGGTATTCGAGGACGCGCCCGTCGGTACAACAGTTCTCGTCGTGTCCGCAACCGACAGCGACGTGGGCGTTAACGCACAAGTGACGTACACCCTCAGTGCGGAGGTATCAAGCGAGGCGGTGCCGCACCACGACCGCGAGTTCCTCATACACCCGCACACCGGCGCCATAACCACCAACAAACCGCTGGACCGGGAGACTATGAGCGGTGAGTGTGACGTGACGTGGACGCATCGTAGGCGTGAGCGTGTACGTCACTCACGCGTTACACGAGTAACGTACACGCTCAGTTCGAAGCTTACCTAAAACTTTTCAGGACGAGCAAATGCTGCATAAATTGTTTTATATAATGATCTTAATTGAAACCAATAAATAAACATACTTCATTGTCTGTAAAACACTTAGGTATTCTTACTTACGTCAACTTTACAGTGCCATTTTTTTCAGGCTATCTGCTAACGGTAACAGCGCGAGACGGCGGCGTGCCATCTCTGTCTGACACCACCGACATCGAGATTTCGGTTGTGGACGTGAACGACAATGAGCCGGTGTTCAAACAGCACCTGTATACGGCCGCCATCATGGAGGACGCTCTAGTTGGTTCGTGATTAGTTGATTGCTTTGAATTATTCAGAAACAGATAAATATTTTATTAAATACAACTACGAACTATTCTGAATAACTATGGTGATAAAATTTAAAAATAATTTACCACAACAAAATTTACTCAATTATGCTCATAAAATTTTAAAAATCTACAGGCATTTTAATATAAGGGCAGTAACTGTTAATCTTTCTATATTACAGGTAGACTTTACGCTTAAATAGTTAAGTAAATGCAACTACGAACTATTCTCTATTCTCTAACTATGGTGATAAATTTAAAAATCTGTAGGCAAATTTAAAAAAATATATAAGGGCAGTAACTGTTAATATTTCTATCCTGCAGATAGACTACCTTGACCTTGATATACTTATTTAGGATAGACTATAGTCATAGACTAATGGTTTCTTCCATGTGTACACAAACTAACCGACACCTTCAATCCAGGTACCTCAGTCACGCAAGTAAGCGCGACGGACGCGGATGTAGGCCTCAACGGCCGCGTGCACTACGAGCTCGAGACACGTGATCGCGAGGAGGGATCGTTCGTGATCGACTCCGCCTCCGGCGTGATCAGAACTAACAAGGCGTTGGATAGAGAGTCCGTCGCGACGTATGATCTAAAGGCACTGGCGATTGATGGAGGGACGCCGCCGCAAAGCTCTTCTGTGAGTATAAAGTTCACCGTATGTTATTTAAGCGGCTGCAATAACTTATTTTACAAAGTTGTTAGTTGGTAGTTTTAATATAAGGCTTCGAAATTATTGTATACAAATAACTGTAGTATATTGAGCTCCGTGGCCTAGTGGGTGGACCGTTTGGTTCGCACTCAACAGAGTGCAGGTTCGAATCCCAGGTTGTGGCCTGTACCAATGAGACTTTTTCAGATCTCAAGTACATTATACGGACGCTCTGACGGTGAAGGAAAACATCGTGAGGAAACCCGCACATAGTTGGCCCCAGACGTATTGACCAGTTCATTCCTTTGGACTAGGCTGACTATGTTGTGAGAATGATTTGCTTGGGCAACCATACGACATTTAAAAACCAACTGTCCCAGGCACTACAGTATTTCAAGAGTGGTTACTTCGCTCGGAGAATACTGTATAAATCATCCATTAACGGATGTTAAGGCCAAACTTTTTATTTGTGTTGCGATACGTCACATTTCACCACTGACCATTTCTATTTCTAGGTTATAGTCCACATAAAAGTCGAGGACATAAACGACTCGCCGCCCGTCTTTGAGAGCGAATGTCTGACGTTCTATGTGCCTGAGAACAGTCCTATCGGCACCACAGTTGGCGAGGTCATCGCGAGAGACCCTGATGAAGGACCTAATGCGGTGGTCCATTATTCCATTAAAGGTAACAGCCACAATATCTATGTGTATCTCTTTTACTCGCACTTGATATCCGATAGAAAAATGAGAAAGCTTAGTAGCTTACGAAACTGAAACCGATCTTGGGTTTTACTTAACTTTGATATCAGATGGGATTTAGATAAAATCGACATTTAAAATTAGGTACACAAGCTTTCGTCCGCGCATAAATACATTATCCCGCGGGAACACTCATTTTTCGGGATAAAAAATATCCTATGTCCTTTCCCGGAACCCAAAGTATGTCTATACCAAATTTCATAAAAATCGGTTCAGCAGTCAAAGCGTTAAGAGTTAACAGACAGACAGACAGACACACTTTCGCATTTATAATATTAGTATAGATATAGATACTAGCGGGGCAATGGGCATGATAAATAATATGGGCATTACAAAAACTATTATTTCCAGGTGGAGACGATTCCAACAGCTTCTCACTCGAAACACGTCAAGGCTCGGACAAGGCTGAACTGGTGACTATGGTGGACTTAGACTATGAGAGTCCGAGGAAGAAGTACGAGCTCATCATCAGAGCGGCCAGTCCGCCCTTATGGAATGACGTCAGAGTGGAGATATTAGTTACTGACGTGAACGACAATGCGCCGATGTTAAAAGATTTTCAAGTCATATTCAATAACTTCAAGGATTGTTTCCCGGTGGGACCGTTTGGCAAAGTGCCGGCGTATGACGCTGATGTTTCTGATAAGGTATGTATTTCTAGTGTATAAAATGATATTGTATGCTTTTTTTTTGGCTCATAGATTTTGAAAATCTCTCAAGTTGTAGAATGAAAAACAACGAATTATATATTATATTATATATTTATATATCGTAATACTCTATATGGAAATAGAAAAATATGACAATAAAAATTACTTTTACCCGCCTACAGCGAAGCCAAAGGGAAGGGAAATTATTTTGGTAGTCTATGTATGTTTGTTCCACCGTAGTGCTATACTGATCCGATTTTAATAAATAAGATGTAAAAAGATTCGTATAGCCCAAGAGCTACTAAGAAATTTAGAGTAGGTATTTGAGGCACGTTGAAACCTTGTCCTGTACTTCTCCTATTGTACCTCAACACGAGAATGCAGACCTGGCTGGTCAGAAGCGGAGCTTAGCCAAATTACAAATTTTTGAAAAGTACATTTTTTAATGCCCGAAATACATGTTTGAGGCACTTTGAAATTTTTATATACAGTTAGTATAATGTATAAGGAGTTGGAGAAAAAAAAGACATGTAATTTAGTCGGAACTTTATCCTAGCCATGTCAGTTTAAAAGTAAATAAACTGGCTTTCGATTCATGATTTTCTGACATCTATTGGTCATTTTATGAACTGCAATATACGTATGGACGGAAATGCGACATCTAGGAGGCCTTCAAAGAACTACGTTAAAAAATGAAATTGCGTATTGTGCAATAAACTTACCTACTCGTCAAAATGTATTTATAAAATAAATAGGTATAAAAAATTATGTATTCTAGCTGCAATACCGTATATTGTCCGGCAACAACGCCAATTTGGTTCTGATGAACGAAACCACGGGCTCCATGACCTTGTCGCCGCAACTCAACACCAACGTACCCAAACTGGCCACCATGGAAATATCCGTTTCTGGTGAGTAGTATTTATTTACTATTAACTTTATATTCAAATATTATTTATAACTTAGTTAGATTTTAATTTTAATTTCTAAGAAATTTTGAAAATAAAAATTAAGTAGTTATTGTAAAATTACCTAAGGTAAAAAGTATTGGCAGGACTGCCGATAGAAGTGAAAATATTTCAGCTATAGATATACTGCTATAAGCATGTCGGTCTAACGCACACAGCACACGGCCGCTGCGCATGCGCCAGTCATGAGCATGTCGGTGATGAGAACCCATAAGATTTTCCCCTACCAAAAAGTGCCCAACGCGTCTAAAGGAGTTTTCATTTCAAACATTTTTAAATAAGTCACCAACGCGTCTAGTAACTGGCAATAGAACTAAATTGCGCCACACTGAATGGCGCATGCGCCGCTGAATGTCGAAGATGGCGGTAGATATTTTCTTTAGCCGCTTCTCTTTCTTAAAAATATTGCGTAAGTAGGTATAAGTATACGTCTTGCCCCCATCTTTTATGTTTTGAATCATATTTCCTTCTTGATAATACAATTATATACTTTATATAGAATATATATTTTAATTAAAGTATTTAAATTTTTACAGATGGCGTGAATGAAATCAAAGCGGTAATGCAGCTACTAGTGCGACTGATAACGGAAGACATGTTGTTCAACTCCATCACGGTCCGTCTGAATGACATGACAGCGGAGAGGTTCCTGTCACCACTGCTGGGCTTCTTCGTGGACGGCCTGGCGGCGATAATACCGTGCCCGAAGGAGAACATATTTGTATTCAGTATTCAGGTATACAAAAATTATTCAAACTTGGAATAAATAAATAAATAAATAAAAGTTTATTTGCAACTTAGTACTTAAACCATTAATTAGTATGTATGTACATCAAAAGTTAATTAGCAGCTGCAAATTGGCTCAAGCTCAACTAGAATGTGTAGTTGGAAATTTCAAATTTTTGAACATGCACGACTAAGCAAACAATTCTTTAAAAAAAATTGGACATTTTCTGTAATCTAAAACCTGATTTTTTATGTCATCATCATCCAACGTGCTATCACTGGGACCAAATAACTAAATATTTTAAACTCAAAATAGACTATGACGTACCTACGTACATTTGACAGAACAAATCTTCATGCAGTGAAAACGTTACGCCATCTTGGTTTTCGCCGTACTTCAAATGTCAAAATTGCCCCAAAAATCTCAAAATTGAGGCCATTTAACTGGAGAGACTTTTTGCCTCAACATGCATCGTCTATAATATACACTATCGACCCGCCCCAGCTTCGCACGGGTACAATACACTAATACTACAGAATGTCTTTAAATCTCTAACAAAACGGGCGAAATCTAGTCAAAACAAACAGAAACAAATTAATATAGGTAAGGTCAGGTTGGGGAAGACCGTCAACAAGGCAAGACCGTCTGCACGCAATAACTTATATTTATGAATAGCTATGCAGCTTGAATTGACAGTCGGTAAAACAGTATCATACTTTGGTTAAAATTTATAATCATAGATGTCGCTGGCAACACTATGATGGGAGAAAATTTGCCGCCAGTTTTATTTGGGTTTTGAAGGTCCATTAAATATGAAAACAAGAATTTCATATGACTTTTAACTTTATTATCCTACAGTTATAGTGCATATTTGAAGGTAAAATATACTTTTTAGATATAAGTTGGTATAAATACTTGAAACATACCAAGTGACGTGTTAAATGTCAATAGACGGTCTTGTCTCCAATAGCACGGGAAGACCGTCTGCACGCCGAATTTTAAAAAAGGGTTTGTATTTGAAATATGTGCTATTATATTGTAATTTATGTAGCACAAAATTGTTACTGTTAATATGTTTCAGCACATGGAATACTTAAGATCGGTCTAGAACATACCAAATATTTGTTTTATTAAATTGAGTAAATTTTTCAATGAAGTATGCCGGTCTTTCCCAACCTGACCTTACCTAATAAAACTCAATGAAGTAGGTGGGTATACTTTTATCTAAACTCCCCCCCGCACGTGTACCCCCGCCTTGGTGACACCCACTTCGCAACGGGCCGTGCAGCAAAAATCGCAATATTTTAATTTCGCCATAACTTCAAAACCAAACGTCCAATTTCAATCATTCAAAGACCAAATATTATCTACATAAACTGTAATTAGTGATGAAATAATTTATTTTGATAAGGATTAATAGCATGAGTAAAATAAACGCGTTGAAATATAGTCCAAAAAAAATTCAAGATTTCTAAATAAAAAAATGGTTGTTGTGCCTCACTCGACATAGATAGGTATAGTGTGTCGCGGACTTTTTTGTAGATATTTATAAGATCTACAATTAATTAGAACATTGTATGGTTCTATCTTTTATAGTTTAGGCAGCGTACGCAAAATAAGTATCTTTTCTGGTTGATTTTTTACACCTTGCAAGGCCTTGTGTCCGAAAAACCCAAATATTTTACGGAAGCCTATTTTTTTTTCAAAATAAATTTTAGCCTATGTTACTCGTGGATAATGTAGCTTTCGAATGGTGAAAGAATTTTTGAAATCGGTCCAGTACTTTTTGAGCCTATTCATTACAAACAAACAAACAAACAAATAAACAAACATACAAACAAAGTTTTCCTCTTTATAATATTAGTGTAGATATAAGGTCCGGTAAAATCAATCCCACCAAAAACATTCTGTAAAAAACTAGCCAAGTCTCGATGGAGCTGCTTGTTTATCTCTAAAAAGTAATGAAATCTAGACAAAGTCGTGCCAAGTCTAAGGATCCTTACTGCGATTTATTTATTATTATAGTTAATGTTGTGTGACTTGGCCGTTGAAAATTCTTTATACGTTAGTGGGTACAAGTCAATTTTGTTTACACGTAATGTTATATCAGATTCTGTTGTAACTACCTATGTTTGTTAAGCGAGATAATAGCCCATACTGGTATTGGTAATTGGACGCTAGTGTCTTATTTTAGGCGTTGTTGATTGTATAACACATGTATTGGAGCAATGGTGTCATGGAGCCCCTTTTGTACCCTTGTGTACTCTTCAACGGCCAAGTCACACAACATTAACTATAATAATAAATAAATCGCAGTAAGGATCCTTAGACTTGGCACGACTTTGTCTAGATTTCATTACTTTTTAGAGATAAACAAGCAGCTCCATCGAGACTTGGCTAGTTTTTTACAGAATGTTTTTGGTGGGATTTCACTTCTTTTTGTAGAAACGTAGGAATATTGATTTATTTTACTAGATTTTAGTGTAATTTGTTTATTTAATTTGTGTTATGTTCGAGTAGAATAAAGTTAATTGTTCGACTATTTCTTCTTGTAAACTTGTAAGTATAAGTATAAAAGCCAGTCCAGTCTTAACCAGAGTTTTCCTTTAATTTCATTTATATGCGTATTAAAAGCAGAAGGGGAGGCATTCGCCCAGCAGTGGGACGCTAGGGCTAGATTAAATTAAAAGATGTGTCCTACTTCACTGGATTTTTGCAATGACAGTCGATTTTTTTATGTACCAATAGTAGAAGGGGGCATTACCATATCTCTAATCAGCTGAGACCAGCTGAGGGTTCTTCATCAGATACTTCAGACCTTCGATTTTTGACATCAAATGAAGTGGCCCACCAAGTTGAATATTTTTTGTAAAGGCAGTATGTCGATCTCTAATAGTTTGGTTGGGCTCTTGTGTTTTCTAATAAGGGTCACCAGGTACTCCAGATCTTCGATTATCCTAGTTTTTACAGTTTTCCCTTTATGTGGCCATTAAACCTTACCTCTGTACCAAATTTCAGCTCTCTGAGTTTATGGGAAGTACTAGTTCTATTCTGATGATCATGAGTGAGTGACTGGGTGAGTGTCATAAATGCGAAACTTTGCTGTCGTTTAACTTCGGAACTAAATGACCTACAGACTTAAAATTTTGGATTTTAAGTATGTGATTATACTTTACTGGATGACGAAAATTTCTGCGTTCTGGTCTTATCCAGAGGTTCTCAAATAAGGGCCTGAAAATGCGGCGAAATGGTTCCAGTAAATAATGGTACGGCAGTGTTTGCTTCGCGCTCGACTTGGCGGGGGCACTGCCGTGCCCCCAGATCGACGTTCTGGTCTTATCCAGAGGTTCTCAAATAGAGGCCTGATAATGCGGCGAAATGGTTCCCGTAAATAATGGTACGGCAGTGTTTGCTTCGCGCTTGACTTGGCGGGGGCACTGCCGTGCCCCCAGATCGATTATCCTAGTTCTTATAGTTTTCCCTTTATGTGGCCATTAAACCCTAACTCTGTACCAAATTTCAGCTCTCTGAGTTTATGGGAAGTACTAGTTCTATTTTGATGATCATGAGTGAGTGTATAAGTGAGTGAGTGAGTGTCGTAAATGCGAAACTTTGCTTTCGCTTAACTTCGGAACTAAATGACCTACAGACTTGAAATTTTGGATTTTAAGTATGTGATTATAGCTTACTGGATGACGAAAATTTCTGCGTTCTGGTCTTATCCAGAGGTTCTTAAATAGGGGCCTGAAAATGCGGCGAAATGGTTCCAGTAAAGGATGGTACGGCAGTGTTTGCTTCGCGCTCGACTTTGGCGGGTGCACTGCCGTGCCCCCAGATGACAGACATATTGGGCATATGATCTACTGCTTATGTATAGACGTTTGGGCATAAAAGTAATTGTCATACTCGAAAAAAAAATATTCCTTTATATGGACGAGTTTGCGGCGGAGAGTCACCCATACATGAGATGATTTTTTTACTAAACATCTTTATAATAAGCAGTAGATCATATACCTAAAATATCCGTAATTGATTTTACCAAACCTTATATACGCCTATGCAAATAACCCAATTAGATTGCATTTTACTTTTTCTAGGACTTGTGGATACATATTTACATTTTTTTTCAGGATGACACGGACGTGTCCGGCAACATCCTAAACGTGTCGTTTTCCGCCCGACGTCCGGACGCCGAGGTGGGCGTCGGCGGCGACAACTCGCCCTACTACACGCCCACACACTTGCGCGAGCGAGTGTACTTGCACAGATCAACCCTTGCTCGGCTTGCGACTGTACAGGTAAACTGATTTCATTTATGTGAAATTTAAACCGTTGTTGTATAGATAAAATAAAGTAGGTATCTTTTTAATCATATACTTTTTTATGAGTATTGTAAGTAGTTTAGTTATAAAGCACTCATATTTACAAAAAAAAATCGAACCGTTAGTTATCGCATGTAATGGACTGATAAAATGTATATCATATTGTAGTATTAGCGTGTACAATGAACGTCAGGTTGACTATTCTTAAATTTATACATTTAACAATAATAGAAGCTTCAAAACGCATCTATTCATCTGCTTGCCATTTTTTTGAAAGTTTTTACAGAAAAGCAACGGATTCGATTGTGTATTATGGGATAAAAAGCCCCAAGTATATTATATTACGATATTTTAATACTAAACACCTCGTTTTTTCAACCAGGTGCTGCCATTTGACGACAATGTGTGCGTGCACGAACCGTGTCTCAACTTCGAGGAGTGTCTCACGGTGTTGAAGTTCGGTAACGCATCGGGCTTCATAACCAGCGACACGGTGCTCTTCCGACCCATATACCCCGTCACCACCTTCACGTGCCAGTGTCCGCATGGCTTCACAGGTGATGTTCATAATTAATATTTAAATATATTCGTTTTGCCACGTTCGGTAAAAATAGAAGAGAGAATTTTTTACACCGCCAGTCAAAAAACGACATGATAATTATTAGGTACTCAAGTTTCCATGGAAATTCGTTAATAACTTTAAAGTAAGTAATATGTATGGTTTACGTACGTAGGTAAGAACACAGATGTATTTATGGCATTTGTATATTATAATATGTATTTTGTACTATAAGAGATCATGCGTCATTATAGATGTTCTGGCTTGACCGAGGTGAAAACGGACATAATAAGACTTGCGTTATTTCCGTCGAATTAACTGACAAGATATGTTTTTAAAGAAAACGCAACTGTGATTTCTTCAGTCCTTATTTTAAATAAACTTATGTTTTAATAAATAATATGTTGTGACGTCACAGGCACGCGCGAGCACTACATGTGCGATACGGAGGTGGACCTGTGCTACTCGTCGCCGTGCGCGCGCGGCGGAACCTGCGTGCGCCGCGAGGGCGGCTACACGTGCGTGTGCGCGGCCGGCACCACTGGTACGTATAGTGTGTATGTGTGTGAGTGAGAGAGAGAAACGGCACTAGATATGTGACACGGTGGTGGACCTGTGCTACTCGTCGCCGTGAGAGCGCGGCTAAACGTGCGTGTGTGACTTCGGAACCACCGTTAGAGTAAGATTACACGGCCAGTCTGGCATCAGTTCAGTCGATCAGCCTGATCCAGACTGACGAAAGAATGATCGTGTAACCGTGTGATTGACGGACTGATAATTTTTTTATTATGTACTTTCCGGCCATCATTCTGGCGTCAGTCTGAGACTGATGGACTAAACTGATGCCAGACTGACCGTGTAACCCTAATCATACGTATTACTTGCCACCATAATAAAGAAAAGAACAATTTTATATAATTATGCGTTCAAATTAGTAATAATAAGAATATAATAAGTCGATTACGTTTATAACCGAGCATAACACGTATCTACATGTTGACAGGAGTGAACTGTGAAACAACCCTAACCAAGGCCACTTGCGAGATGAACGGCGACGGGTCTATATGCCGCAGCGGGTCGCAGTGCGTCGCGCGTCGTGAAGGTGGCATACTCTGCCAGGGCTGCGCCATCGACGTCGCGTACACGACCGACACGTGCGAACTGCGCGCGCGCAGCTTCCCGGCTGCGTCGTTTCTCACCTTCCCCAGTTTACGACGACGACATCGGTTTAATATTAAAATGAAGTGAGTAACAGTTAATTTTCCTGTTAAAAATAACAGAAGTGTATTCTTGTTATTTTTAACAGGAAAATTAACTAAGTATACCAGAAATAATCTATACCAAAAAAAATGTTTCAAACATCATTTTTCTCGTATAGGTACTTAGTTAATGTAACATATGCTAGCACAAATGTGTAAGCACATTTGTGCTAGTATATGTTATACTTCAGTTATAATTTGGCCAATCGCTCTAGTAATAATTCTAAATACTGGAATGCCATTTACAAAGCTACACAGTTTAATTTTTAAAGACAACATTAAAGTTTTTCGTGACATGAAGATCTTCATTTGACATCAAAATTAGCAAATTAAAATGGCGTATCTCTCAGGTTCGCGACGCAATCCACCTCTGGACTCCTCTTCTACAACGGCCGCTACAACGAGCGTCACGACTTCATAGCTCTGGAACTGATCCGCGCGGGCGCGGGGCGGGGCGGGGCGGGGCTTCGGCTGTCGTTCGCTCTGGGCGGCGCGCGCGCTGACGTCACAGTACAGGCGAGACTTGCGGATGGGGAATGGCATACCGTGGAAGTGGATTATTTTAATAGGGTATGATGTTTTCTAATACAAATAAAATAAAACAAACGCGTGTACAAACATAATTTTGCTGTACATATTATTTTAAAGGAGTTAAGGCTAAAAACTTTCGTAGCTCTTACATAAAGTGAAGTTTTAAAATGTTGTTAATGTTTAATTAATATTTTTACAAACATTATTACGTCGTGTAAGTTTTGTATATTTATCAAACCAAATAAATTCGCTCTAAACAGACTGCTACACTGATCGTGGACGATTGCAACCGAGACCTCGCGCTAGCTGGCGCCGCAGACTTAGGCGAGAAGTTCGCCTGCGCTAACTTCACTCAGAAGGTGCTGCCGCCGCGGTGTGATATACCGACGGAGACCTGCCATAGGTAAGGATAAGTTATTTGGTTTAATTACAGTTTAAAATATATACCCCGTTATAAATAAAAATATTTACGTACATAATAGATAAGCTGTACAACTGTGTTTTTTCTGTCTGTCAAGTAACTTTTCCAACATTTCAGACAAGGACAAAACAAAGTATAGATTTTGCATTGTGTAAAAATTTTATTAGTAAGATGGTAAGTATTTAAAATTAAACATTTTTACATACAAAACGACCGGCGGCCATGATGTCTCTAGGTGGAAACTTAAAGTATTTAAAATTAAACATTTTTACATACAAAACGACCGGCGACCATGATATCTCTACGTGGAAACTTAAAGTATTTAAAATTAAACATTTTTACATACAAAACGACCGGCGGCCATGATGTCTCTACGTGGAAACTTAAAGTATTTAAAATTAAACATTTTTACATACAAAACGACCGGCGGCCATGATGTCTCTACTCTCTACGTGGAAACAGATTATTTTGTGATAAACTAAACAGTATTTAAGTACACAATACGAGAACAATAATATCTAATGCCATTTAAAGTTTAAAGGAGAGTAAGCAACTTGTAGAAAGTTGCTTCCTCTCCTAAAAAGAAATGTAGGTAATAAAATTCTTGTCTTTTAAAGTTACTTTAAAATTTACAACGTAAATTATCACTTTCTGATATGATTATTCAATAAATATTTTCGTTTAGATTCCTAGATCTGACCGGACCTCTACAAATCGGGGGACTCCCCAACTTGCCGAGCAGTTTTCAAGTGAAGAACAAGGACTTTGTCGGATGCATCTCGGACTTGTACATAGATCACAAATTCATTGATCTAAATAGGTAAGTATTACATATTTTCCAGCTCTTATCTTTCATTCTTAAAGTTACATTATACCTACATAAGCCAAAACAAATAGTGGTGTTTTTACCTAAATGTAAAATACAATGTTAATTTAACTTTGAGGTCATTCAATCACCGAAATAATTGTAAATTTAAAAAACTTAGGCCTTTTCATCCGTTATTGGATGATTTATACAGTATTCTCTATAAATACTGTAGTGCCTGGGACAGTCGGTTTTTAAATGTCGTATGGTTGCCCAAGCACATACGGCATTCTCAAAACATAGTCAGCCTAGTCCAGAGGTATGACTGGTCATTACGTCTGGGTTTTTTTTTTAATACATTAATAATCAAGCCCTTTATTCTGTGATTAGAAATAGAATACAATTTTACAACATTTTTTGATTTACTATGTCGGGGAACTAATTGAAATCCCTAACATGGATTTGCAAATTATGTTAATAAAAAACCGACTGGTAATTTTACCAGCAGAGGTCATCACGTATGCTGGAACAACTGTAATTACAGAATATCTCTAATCTCAGTGCGCTTTTTGGCAAAGGCCTCATCTAACAGTTTCTATTGCCGTCTGTCTCGGGTTATTCGTCTCCATTTTTGGCCATATATCTCATTTTAATATCGTTCTCCCACCTTAGACATTGTCTTCGACGGCTTGTTCTCCCATCTCTTGGGTACCATTCTGAAATTGCTCAATTTTCCTCGTTTGTTCTCTATTACATTAGCCATGTGCATTTTATAACACTTTATATTATTTTAGCTACGTAGCCGATAACGGAACGTTAGCGGGATGTCCCGAAAAGCGGTCACAGTGCAGTAGCGCCCCCTGCTACAACAATGCTGAGTGTGAAGACCTGTGGGATACATTCCTGTGCCGATGTCCTGAGGGATACACGGGGAAGGACTGCGCTGAATGTATGTTAATTCTTTCAGTTATATGGTTATTTATAACACTCATGATTAATCACTCTTACAATGATTTCAAGGGAATAAGATTTGTAATTGGCAATGTTTATATACTGCATTTAAAAATAAAAATAAAACAGTTAGTTTCAAGCGATGAAAATTGCATAATATGATGATTATTTCTTATCCAGCAACGGCAGTCCCATGGCGTTTCAGCGGCGATGGCATGCTATCGTTCAACCCTTTACTGCGGCCCATACAGCTGCCGTGGCTCAATGCGTTGTCGCTGCGGACGCTGCAACAAGACGCCTTCCTCATGTCCATACAAGTGGGGCAGAATAGCACCGTGTTGATTACGGTAGGTCTTTGTTGTCTCCCACAAAGGATTTGCCATTGAATAAGATGTTATATTGTTGTATTACGGTCTCTGTTCCAATAGTCTTATTGACGTGTGATATGAATAAAACTTCTATTACTAGTTTCATAATTTAATTTTAAAATATTTTTTTCCTTTAGTTAAAATCTGGACTCCTGCATTACTCTTACAATGGCGAAACGATGTTCCTACCATCACCGAATCTGGCAGACGGTGTATGGCATCGCGTGGAAATAAAATGGCTCGGCACAGACATCTCGGTGGCCATAGACTATGGACTACGAAACGCACTTCTGCCAATGCTGGCCAATAAGATCCAAGGACAGTACATAGGGAAGATACTGATTGGTGGACTCGACACGACTGCGGGGATATTGATGTCAGACGTTGGATATTTGGAAGGATGCATACAGGTAAAAACGAAATGAAATTTTTTAAGCGCGTGCTCGCTATGATTTCTGTAGACAATTTGGTACTTTAAGGATCTAGTTATGTAATAATAAATTCTTTTTTGTATTTTAGGACGTTCGAGTCGGTACGGCACAGTCTTTACTGAATCGACCGACCGTCAGAGAGAATGTGCGAGACGGCTGTCAGTCCAGAGCCGATTGTCTACTTTCTAACTGCCCCTCGAATGTAAGAATACCCTCTATTTCTTTATACCTTGTATAGCAAAGCCAGCCAGATTTTTGACACCGTAAATTTTTCCGCGATATAAAGTAATATATTACCTATGCCCTTCCCTGTGGTCTACTCACTCACTACAGAGTACAGTGATATACTCTGCCAAATTCCATCAAAATCGTTTCTTTAGATTTGGAGCCTACTCAATGCAAACAAACATACAAACAATTAAACTTTTCCACTTTAAATATGAGTACATATAGAAGTAAAGATACCACATGGACACCGTCATATTATGTATTATTAGTTGTTATAATCAAACGATAAAGAGGAACTTTACTTAATTGTCAAATAAGTCTTTTATCTGACAATTAAGTAAAGTTCCTCTTTATGTTTCGTATTATTGAATTTGTTTTGACCTAATTACATTTACTGACAAGATACATTTTTACACCAGAGTAAATGTATATCATCCTGGGACGTAACCGAGTGCGAGTGCACGCGCGGGCGCTACGGGCCTGCGTGCGTCGCGGCGTGCGAGCTACGTCCGTGCGGTGAACACGCGCGCTGCGTGCCCGACGCGTCGGAAAAGGGTTACCAGTGTCAGTGCGAAGACGGATATGTGCCTACTGGTGAGAACCAATTTTTGATTTAAGATTAACATTATAAATATTTCAAATTTTTTAACGATATTTTGAAATATCTATCTAAATCTATGTAGAAAATGACTGTTAAGAAAAAACAATCGATGTCTGATACCCACGATAATTTAATACAGAAATATATTTATCCTTAAGATAATTTCCATGTGGCAAGAACTAATGAGTTCCAACAGATTGTACAGTGTGATTTTTACAAGTCTTCTCCTATACATTTCGTCCATGCAATCCATACGTTGTCTAAAAACCTAGTCCTAGCTAATGTAATCTGTTTTAACAGGTCGCTGGGGCTCGTGCGAGGCCCTGTCTGCGTGGGAGTGCCCGGGCGGGTGGTGGGGCGCTCGCGCGGGCGTGTGCGGGCCCTGCAACTGCACCGCGCCCGGCCTGCACCCGCACTGCGCGCCCGCCACCGGCGAGTGCCGCTGTAAGGTGAGCGATCACGTGACCCTGACCACGGCATTCTGTGATTATTTGAGTGACGAACTTCCTCACAAGTGAACTTATTACTTATTTATAGCAACTTTTTAGACCCTCCCCCTAGTGATACGTGGTGAGGTTTTGTAATCCTAAGATCACGTGTAGTTTTTCTACATACTAAGTAGGTTATGTTTAAAGAAAAACCTTAACTAGAAAAAAAGTTTTATCGAATAATTTAAGCATTTAAAAACTTTACGAGGCATTTGTGTTGTAAGTTGGAGTAATATTTAAACGAAACTGCGAATCTACAACCGATAAGAATTTCGATATGCATAGCCTGGACTCGAAAAATAATACACGTGATGTCTCCATAAGCCCCACCTTTCCTCCCCCTTTGATACTTGGTGATTTTCGGGACCGCCCACATTCCGCTGCTTGTGCATAACGTGATTAATTAACGGTCCCCTACAGACACAGTATATATCTCATATATCACAGGAGAACCACTACCGTCTCCCTGGCTCGGAGGAGTGTCTCCCGTGTCAGTGCTACGCGGCCGGCTCGTACAACAGCTCGTGCGAGGCCCTCACCGGACAGTGTCACTGCCGCAGCGGCGTCATCGGTCGCGCGTGCGACTCGTGCGCGAACCTGTACGCCGAGGTCACGCCCAACGCGGGATGTAAAGGTATTGGCCACTGTGTAGATTGGTATATATCTATGGTGAGCTTGTCTATGGTAAAATTAAGTTTGTCTTTATGTAAAACTAGCTGTTTCCCGCGGCCCCGCCCGCGTAAATATAGTATCGGGTATCCCGCGGGAATACTGTACTTTTCCGGAATAAAATCTCCCGGTAATTATATAATAATAATAATATCTATGGACGCTTCACACCACGTCAATCTGATCCCGTGGTAAGTTCTCGAAGAACTTGTGTTACGGGTACCAGACAACGGAAATATATTTAATACTTTTATACTATAGACATATTTAAGATTTTTATTATATTATACACATATTTAATACACATCCATGACCCAGGAACACAGCCGGTCAGTAATTTTTGCGTGAAAGAGTAACAAACATCCATTCATCCAACCCTCCATCCTCACTAAATTTCACATTTAAAATATTAGTAGAATATGTAATGAGCTTAAGCACGTCTTTGGTAAAATTAAGTTTTTACCATAGACATGCTTCAGCTTCACCATTTATCCTTTCTGAACTTTTAAGTTTTCGTATGTAAAGCGCCTAATTCCCCGACCAGCCTCTAATATGTAACTTACTTTGGGTTAGTGATGTAACGAATATTCGCATTCGCATTCGCATTCGCGAATATTCGCACATTTTTGTATATTCGCATTCGCAAAATTTTTGCGAATGTTTTGCGAATATGAACATCAGAAAACAAAAGCAAATGTGCGAGTTTCTTACGCCGGTTCTTCTAGCCGGGCTAGTTTCCGAACCGGTGGTAGGCATCATTTAGGACAATTCTTTAAGCGTTATATCATAACCTACATGGAAATAAAAATGTTGAGTTTAAGTTTGAGTGAGCGGAGCGGAATGAATGACGCTTTATTTAGATCATAGATGAGTTCGTATGAACTCGGCAATACTCGGAAGATACGAACGTAACGAACCCATAACGAACCTTGTCCGAACGCGACTGCGCGACAAATTGGCGCCAAATATAAACAAAAACTGAATATTCGCATTCGCATTCGCGAATGTCGGTAGCAGATATTCGCATTCGCATTCGCATTCGCGAATGCTAAAAAAGAGACATTCGTTACATCACTACTTTGGGTATGTTCCGATACGCACTGCGAGCACTGCACAGAGCTATGTAAGCAGTGAAAGCACTGTGCAGTGCTCGCAGTGCATATCGGAACGTATCCTTTGTCATTGGTTTATAGTGCAACCAAAGTTTGTCTGTGGTACTAGTTTTAAACATAGCACTAGCTAGTTGGCTCATGTTTATTTTATTACCTATAGATATTTTGCAACGAAATATTTTTGTTTCAGTTGTTTATGACGGCTGCCCGAGATCATACGCACGAGGAGTTTGGTGGCCGCAGACCAAGTTCGGAAATGAAGCTATCACTGACTGTCCTACAGGTAACTTCAAATATTTAACAAAGTAATATAATATATAAGCATATTTTGTCAACATAGCAAATAGCTATATACAATTTAAAAAATATATCTTACCCTAAAATACATATTTTTAATTGATTGATTATGACTGATGATGTTTTTATTGTCAGGGTCAAGTGGCAAAGCGACTCGCCTTTGCGACAAAACACAAGTAGTCCCCTGGCAGGAGCCAGACCTGTTCAACTGCACGTCTGCACCATTCTATCAACTTAGAAAACAGGTAAAATAGAATTATCACATTGAAAATTATGATACCAAATCTAGGTAGTAAATAAAAATATATTTGTAAATACGTTACAATTAAATATACGAATAATAATAATTAATATTAAGTATCAAGCTATAACAATTTACTTGTATATTAAATTTCTGACAAAAGAGAAGTTTTGAAACATATAAATATTAAATAGCACAGTCGTGCGCCCAAATCTTTGCGTAAACGCTAAAGCGTATGAGATACTGACGCCACAAATTTTATCTAATACTATTTTATATTCCTACAGCTACAGAAAATAGAATCCGGCGAGCTAACCCTCAACACGTTTGTCGGCGTACGCATAGCCGAGGAGTTGGCGGGCGCGTGTGCGTCCGCGTCGCGGCTGTACGGCGCGGACGTGCTGCTGGCCGCGCGATTGTTGCTCGAGTTGCTGCGACACGAGATGCGACAGGGCGGCCTGAACCTCACACACAGTCAGGACAAGGATTACGTTAGGGTGAGTTATTGTTACGTAACAATTCTGTTTTAATTTTGTGGTTATAGCGGCGACAGATATACATTATCTGTGAAAATTTCAACTGTCTAGCTATGAAATAAAGCCTGGAGATAGACAGAAGGTAGGTGTCTTTAGGGTCTCGTTTTCAGTGGTGGGACCTAAACTTAATGTGGGCAAAATCTATTTTGCGAGACCCCTGATGGATGACACAAGAGGACAGATTTTGTTGAGAGAATTTTTTTTTTGATACTCAAATTTAGCCTATATTTGCGTTCGCGGGCCTTCGAGGCGCGAGGCCTCTTGGAACGACAGGCCGTAGGCGGTGGCCCACGTCGCCCACGCCTTACGCCGCCTCTGCTCGTTTTCACCCTTATAAAGTTTATAAGTAATAGATGTTTTTAAAGCTACTCTACAAAAGCATTGAAGCGTCAGCAAAAGAAATATGCACTGATCATTTATATAACATGTATAACAATGATGATTAAAAGTATTCTAGTATTCTACTATGTGCCGTATAATCTCATAGTTGCATTAGCCGCCATGCCAATATGGGAATGGGATAGCAATATTACTTATACACGAAAGGCGGCGTGGCAATGTACAAAATTGTATGTCTGCAGATCTCATCCTAATTTCCGAATTATTGTTGATCGACGTATTATTATAAATCTCATTTAGAATAAACAAACGTTTTGTCTGTTTTCAGAACATAATAAAAACGGCGAACACAGTAATGAATATCGAATACGAGAAAGAGTGGCGACGCATTCGGGAGCTGACGGGCACAGGCGTCGAGAACCTTCTACAGGAGTTCGACAAGTACATAGCGGTGTTGGCCGAGAGCCAGCACGATACTTACACTAACCCTTTTGAGATTGTTACTAGTGATCTTGGTAAGTTGTTTTTTTTTTTTTTTTAATTTAACGACACGATGTCGTTCCGATATTGGGCCGACGCTCGACGGTTGTTGTATTTTTGACAATCCGACGCTCGAGAGGAGCAGTAATAAGCAAATATTTTAAAAGATAGGCTTTGACGTACATTTGACGAACACAAGAAAAAAGTTACGCCATCTTGATTTCACCATACTTCAAATGTCAGCCATCTTGATCTCACCGTACCTAATATGTCAAAATGGCCGAAAACAACCCCAAAATCATTTATGTAGAGACAGTTTTTGCCTCGTCATGCCTCGTCTATGAAAATAAGAAGCTCAACTTGCTGATTAACTCTTAATTGATACAATATAATAATCGGATTAGTAAAAGTTCTTTGCTACCAAATAATTTTATCTCTTTCATTATTTCTCATATATCTCATCCGTCGAAATTAAGCTTGTGATTTTTTTATGAATTAATCTAAATGATTTTATTATTTTCAGCAATCGGAGTCGACATTGTCACAGCGGAATCCATTTACGGTTTCGAACCGACACAACTCAATCGAAACGCAGAGACATACACTACCGAAAAAGTTATTTTACCTGATACATCATCATTCATACATTCACCCATACAAACTCCCGGCTTCTACGGGCTTGGGAAGGCTAAAAGTAAACGTCCGTCCAGTCCTACGGTCTCCTTCCCGAAATACAATAACTATGTGAAAAACAAGAACAAATTCGATAAATACTCTAGAGTTCTACTGCCTCTTGATTTGATTGGGATAAGTCATATGCAAGGTATGTCTATGTCTTCTATTTATATTTATTTACCACTTTTATGTTGCTGTAAATAAGCGTTAGGTTCCGCTTGAATATTACTTATTTTTGGTACCTGAACTTTTGTAGATTTTATCACATATTTTCCCGATGATTCACTTACTTACATTTTATCAATAACTGTGGTGTGTCTTAGACAAAGAATAAACATGGAAGGAATCTAAAGTTGTCAAAATTCAATATGTTTTTGATGTTTGATTATAATGTTAATACGACTTTATTGCAATATAAATTAGTGACATCTTCAATTAATAGCAACACTGATCTCAGTTGTATGCGGAAAGCTTCAACAAAAACAATGGAGACCTAGAAAAATTTGGCATGTGACCAACTATTAAACATGTCTTTCTTCCCCATATTTAGCATATGACCTCATTCAGCGAATAGTTAGGGATCTATGCTTTGTATAGTTATTAATCTGAGGTATAAACTGTAACCGTACTGATTTGTCAAAAAACAGTCTTTAGTCTCTATCTATAATGTGTTTCTCTCTATATATAATATCTATCTTTTCTCTCCACAGAAAACATGGAGACCAACTACGAGTCCCGCGCCGTATTCTCCTATCTACAGTACTCCCGGAACAGCTCCAACCTAATGCCGCTACGTATGGACGAGTCAGTTGGACGCCGGTGGGGCATCAACATTACTGTGGGCTCGCCGATACTGCAACTAGCTTTGTTCGTGCCCGAGAGCGTCTGGCTTAGAGAGACGCAAGACAATAGCGTTGACAACGTGGATGATGTAGAAGGTAACAAAGACAATGGAGTAACCATAGATAAGCGGTAGAGAGTGTGCATCTAGCATTGTTGTATATTCTAAGCTTCGAGAGATACAGGCGATAGGACAATAGTGCAATACGTAGATGATTTAGAAGGTAACATAGACAATAAAGTTACCATAGATAAGCGGTAGAGAGTGTGCATCTAGCATTGTTGTATATTCTTAGCGTCGAGAGACACAGGTGGTAGGACAATAGTGCAATACGTAGACGATGTAGAAGGTAAGATAGACAATAGAGTTACCATAAATAAGTGGTTTAGAGTATGCATCTACCGTTGCTGTATGCTTCCTAGCTTCGAGAGAATTAGGCGGTAGGACAATAGGTAGTACAATATGTAGAATATGTAACAGAGAGCATAAAGAATAGAGTTACCATAGACTATATTATGGTTTCAATAAGCTAAGAAGTTGACGATTAAATGTACAAAGTATAGATACCAGGAGTCCGAACGGTATAGGCTTTTCCATAGTATTCATGTATACAATAATAAACCCAGATCTTAGTTCTTTTTTCTACCACTGGCTGCGCTAGAATTTTGGACATACCGATGCTATTGTGGCGGACCAATCAGCGCACAGTCCTGAATCGCGCTTGGTACTTCTTGAAAAATGGCGCGCTCTACCGGCAAAAAATCTGTCCCCTAAATTGACACCATTATTTTAACATTACGTTTGGACTCCTGGTTATAATTGTATAATTGTTCCGAAACTTTTAACAAAAACAGTTTTTATTCAAATAGTACCGATATTCTAATTACATGATTAATCAGTTTTAATGTGAGTAACGAAAAAAAAATATTTTAAGACTTTTATTTATTTATACATAATCCTCTTAAAGGAATAAATTGAAACCTACTTTTTTTATTACAGGCATCATGTACGCTAATAAAGGCCAGCAACATGCAGTCGAAACGAATAATCTGCAACCAAATTCTAAGAATACCTGGTCCAACGACGAAACGTCTCTCCAAGACAACCATGGTCCGATAGTAATTCAACCAGCCTACAAAAAACAGGAGAAACCAACAGGAAATCTACAAGAAAACGAATCAGCATACGTCGCAGAAAAATTAGACGATTCTGAGGGTCCGAAACTGATGGCTCTTATCATGGATCCGAATGAACCGAAGAATGAGAACAACACAAAAGATGGAGGCAAAAGGAAATTGGTGTATAAGAGCCTTAACGGAGTAAGACTGAAGAAGCCTATAAGACTACAAATGTGGCTGGATATTAACCGAGAAACGTTTGGATCCAGGACGAACCCGCAGTGCGTGCATTGGTCTACCTTGAGAGGGTAAGCTTAAAAAAACCTGATACTATATATATTTTGCTGACGGTTTTTAAAGAAGAAAAATAATCTGTCGCTTAATAGCTTGTATGCGACTAAATACAGATTTTTAAGATTTAGTTGATTACTGTAATAAAAATGTCGCGCACCACGAAGTTACACGTTGCCACGCAAATATGATAGCACGTTTCTATAACATTTTATATATTTGTAAAATATCTATTAACAGGGCGGGTGAGTGGTCCCGCGTGGGTTGTCACACTGAGATAGACTACGACTGGTCGCCGTACTCCAACGAGCCGCTGCTCATCAACTGCACATGCAACCATCTCTCCACCTTCGCCGTCCTTGTCGATGAAGTGGATATCGAGGTGAGTGAGAAAGAATAAGACGTATTAGATATGTAGATGATTAGTTCGTAGGTGTGTCATGGACGTTTGTTATTACCTTTACGGGCTAGCACCAGCGCTCGACGTGTCGCAGTCCTTACTTCGCGTTATGCCATTATGGATTCTTTGAACCTTCAGCTATCGCGTAGTATCATTCGGTTGGAAGTGTGAACAATAATGACAAACAACTTCATTAAGATTTTTCCAACAACTAAATATTTAAACCTCCTCGAATCACTTTACTCCGTTCCGATTCTATATAGGTATAATCTAAATTCTAAATGTAATCAAAATTAATGTGTCATTCTATTTCTTTGCTAGCTTTTGCTCGCGTAAATACAGTATCCCAAAGAAACACTGTAGTTTTTCGGGATAAAAAGTAGCCTATATTTTAATCCAGAGCCTAAACTACTACCGTACCAAATTCGATCAAAATCCGTTCAGTAGTCTCTGCGTGAAAGCGTAACAAACATCCATCCAACCCTACATCCATCCATCGATCCATCCTGAAATTTATAACATTAGTAAGTAGGATTTTGCGGAGAATAAGTGACATTTAATTTGGAAGGATTATAGCCTCCCATATTTGAGCTTGTTTACATTTAGGTAATAATTTACATTTCATTTCTCAACTGAACCCTGTATTTTTTTCAACAGTTAATACCAGAACCATCACTTCTCGAGTCAGTTTCGTCCTACACGGGCTTCAGTATATCCCTGCCTCTGCTCGCCTGGACATGGCTGGCGCTCTGCCTAATGCGCGGTGGCGCTGCAACGGTGTCGAATTCGATACACAAGCACCTCATCTTCTGCGTATTCATGGCCGAACTGATATACCTTGTGGCCCTGAAGGCTAGAAGCAGCTTGGTGCAGAATGAAGTAAGATTTTTGAAACTTATTTTTATCTCCAACATTTTAGGTTCATCTTTGATCGTGGAAGATCCATGTTTCGTAATAAATTGTCAGGATCTATAAGTATATACACATGTAAAATCAGTTGTGAAATAACGCTTGCTTATATATTTAACCGACTGAATAAGTCAATTTTTTATTGTATGTAAGTAAGAATGAACACAATAAAGAATATTTATTCATTCGTTCATTCAATAAGAACCGCTCTTGATCTTACTCGTCACTGTAACGACACCTCTTTAATTTTCCACTTACTTTACTGTGTTTGACAGTTTGTGTTTAAATTGGGGGCATACCAGGAACAACGTTATTAAATGTCATACAAATCTCTTTCAATATAGTTACGTTTGCGCAGCTGTCAATTTTTTTCTGCTAGGCACCCTAGTTCCTGTAGTAATTTCTATATGGTTAATAGTTGCAATCGTGGTGTTATCCATTCACCATTTCCTATTGTCTATGACCTATGTTTTTGTAATCCATGTCGCCGCAACTTCTACTTAACTTCTTGTCTGTGGTGGACAGTTCGCGTGCAAGTTCGTCGCCATGTCGCTCCACTACTGGTGGGTGGCGGCGCTGGGCTGGGCCGCGAGCGACGCGTGGCAGCTGCGGCGTCTGGTGCGCGAGCTGCGTGACGTGAACCACGGCCCGCTCGCGCCGCACCTCGCCACCGCGTACGCCGCGCCCGCGGTGGCGCTCGCGCTGGCCGCGGGCCACCATCAGCATCAGTACGGCAACGCGCTGTTGTGAGTGTTGTCGATTGATATAAGCCATAGACATATATATTATAGACCAGATGTCTCCAGTTAAAATAAAAAAGCACTTGAGATTTTTGGCGTCATTTTGACATTTGAAGTATGGTGGAAACAAGATGGCTGCCATTTAAAGAATGATGAAAACCAAGATGGCGTTACTTTTTGTTGTTTGAAGATTAGTTTTGTCTGATGTACCTACGTCATAAACTATCTTGAGTTTTGAAATATTTGATATAAGCTGCTTAGATTATCTGGTTTAAGAAAAATTATGAAAACCTTTAAATTCAGATATGGAACGATTTTTTGTCATATTCCTGACTTTTCTCTGAGAGACTGCTGTCTCCTATCATCAGAAGGTCGATTCTGCTAATTAAATCCTGCAATAGTGCAGTTACGATCCAGTTAAAACTGCAAAATGGTATTGTCATAAACGTCAAAGCAACGTTCAAACCCGTGATTTTTGGTTTAGTTGCTGGGTGAGCTGCCATGAGCCGGTCGTGTGGTGGGTGGTGGTGCCCGCCGCGGTGTACGCCGCCGCCGCGCTCGTGTTCCTGGCGGGCGCCACGCGAGCGGCCTTCACCGTGAGAGACCACATCGTGGGCTTCGGGAATTTGAGGTTAGATCACGTACTTGTCGATAGATAATTATTCATTTTAAAGTACATAATCACAGTCAGATAATGAGTAACGAGTATGAACATGACTTTTTAAATAATCTGGCATATTATGCCAAGCAGAACTTGCAGATTCTACAGAACCTTGTCGAATTAAGCAATTCAATTTTTTACAATACTTATATGCGAGAAATACCAAAATATATTCTGGCTATTTTTTCTCTTTCTCTCTCTCTGTCCCTTTCTTATTAAAAAAAAACTCCCAGACTACTGCTAGCTGTGAGCGTGGTCTGCCTGCCGCTGCTAGTGGGCGCGTGGGCGTCCGCGCTGGTGCTTGCGAGCGAGCCGGGGGCGCGCCGCCGCCCGCTCAGCGCCGCGCTCGCCGCCGCCGTCGCCGCGCACGCCGTCGCCGCCGCCGTCGGGCTAACGGCCGCTAACGCGCGTGTGCGGCATAACTTGCGCAGGTATGTCTTCTGGTAGCCATAAGCGTAGCGTAGGACGCACGGGCGTCTGTACCTAACGTGCGACACAACCTACTCAGGCATGTCAGTGCTGCCTACCGCTACTGGTGAGCGCGTGGGCTGTGGATTGCCAAAAAATCCGGGTAAATGTTCGGCCGAGTTTGACTATAGTTCTATACTCTCACTATATTATATACTGACTATATTTCGTATCCTGCCAAGAGAACAAAAAGATTTCAGTGCTCCTGGTTCATGGATGCGTATAATATAATAATAATCTTTAATATAAGTATAGTACAAAAGTATTATTAAATATAAATCCCGTTGTCTAGTACCTGTAACACAAGTACTTCGTAAACTTAACAATGGGCCAGATGCCAGATTTACGTAGTGTGAAGCGTACATAGATATTATTATTCGTTTTTTTTAAGAAGTCGGTACAGGCGAATTGCTCAGCCTGAATATTACCCACTACGACATACAGTATGCTTATATCTAAGAGGCCATAAATATTATTTAGTTTTTTATTATGTAGGACGATGCTCAAGTGTATGGGCAAGAAAGTGCCGCTAGCGGACACTTCAGTGATCATCAGTACCAGCGCACAGAACTTGTCACAAATTAACAGGTGAGTGTGGTAAATATTATGTGAAGGTAGGACCGTGTTTATGTAATAAATTATCACATGACTACTTACGTAACCTTACGTTTGTAAGTTATAAGTTCTTGACATTTAGAAACTTACTGAAAAACCAACAGTAAAAGTAAAGTAAAAAATAAACATACGTTTTTCCTACTATGCACCACAAAAATAAGAACAGGCCAAAATATACTATCAGAAAACATATAGTAATATTTCGAAATTTGTAAAACTATCGAACAAAAGATTTTCCATGATGCTTCGATCCGATCCGGATGACCCATTTTATTCTTGTCTATGGCCCAGATCGTCGCTGGCGTACCACAGCAGCACGGAGGCGGGCCGACAGATGAGGAACATCGGAATATCAGCCTCCTCCACCACGTCGCGGTCTACCAACAAGACTAGCTCCAGTCCATACAGGTAATGGTCATAGATGAGTCCAGCAAAGTTACATGTAGATAACGACGTTCGGGACGCGTTTACGAAAAGTTGTTTGACAGGTTTCCGAGTATGGAGAGCAAAGTTATTAAAATACATTGTGTGGCAAATCCAGACGGTGACCAAATAATTATTTTATTACAAATCATAATTATTTATTAATATTTTTAACAAATTTTTACGTAATGAAATACTTACTCTATTTGTGACAATTATTAGTTTAGCCTATGAGAGTAAAGGAAGAGAGAGTGCTCTTGTGTACTACATGCACACACTTGGGCCCAATAAAATTACTCCTGTGTAACTGACCTGGTTTCAATGAAACTGGCCAGTCACCGAAATCGGTGTGAGGAGTTTTTTATTGATGACTTTTAGCAGCATTCGCTGATGATGATGAACTAACTTGTACACAGCCGCAGCGACGGCCAGCTGCGTCACACGAGCACGTCGACGTCCAACTACAACACGAGCGCCAGCGACATGCCCGCCTACCTGCGCGGGTTCGACTCCTCGCTGCACACCAGGAAAGACGGTTAGTACCTTTCAAAAGCTTTAAAAGAAAGATTTCAAAACTCAAGATGAGCGTATATGTATTTGACAGAACAAATTTTCATACAAGGAAAAGTTACGCCATCTTGGTTTTCACCATACTTTAAATGTCAAAATGACCCCAAAAATCTTAAAAGTGGGGCCATTTAACTGGAGACACTTTTTGCCTTAACATGCCTTGTCTGTATATATATATCTATGATTTAAAAACTCAAAAATTTGAAGTAGCCAAAATGACTATTGACGGGTTCGAAACAGGGTGAACTGCAATACGCAATTTGTCATACACTATTCAGTCATTTTGCGAATCTCCATCTGAATTCGGATACTAACGAATTGCGCTTTACAACTTAAATAATAATGTATACAATCTGCGCCACCAGAGGAGCGGTCGCGGCGTAAGAGCCGCGCGGAGGGCACGGGCACGGAGGACAGCGACAGCGAGGGCTCGGCGCGCTCGCTCGACCTCGCCTCCAGCCACTCCTCCGACGACGACGAGTCCTCCCGCCGCTCGCACGCGCACCACGGCCACAGTGCACGTGAGTACACTCACAGTTCAGACCACACCTTCAAGGTCAATAGGGAATACGCACGTATTTTTATATATACATATATATATATATATATATATATGTCAAAGACTCCACCAGGACAAGATGGCGAACGGTTGAAATATTCCAAGTTTAGATATTTATTACAATATTATCGAATAGCCCAAATGCTGAACGATCAGAAACGTGACAAGTTCGATGCCACGTATTTCACGACTTCCGTATTTTATCCTGATTCCTGAGCTTTTATAATCCAGTCATTCCCAAATTCAGGCAAATAATACCCCAGTCTCCATGACAACCCTTATTTTTCTATGACATCTGTCATTACTGGCATCGAACAAGTCCAAATAGTAAAACTACTTGACGTTTCCAATCAAAGACAATCTTAGCTTTAACACGCTCCGACACGGCCATTCTGACAATTCGCACGTCCCTGTGCGAAACAAATCCGTTGACACTCTGACAAGATCACCCTGGTGACTCTGAGATCCTTGTGTGAAGAATATTTATGTGCATCAACGCTCCGACACGGCTATTCTGTCCATGCACACGTCCCGGTGTGAAGCGTCTCACGTCTTCGTTTCAAGTTTCTGAAAAAAAACATTTGACAGCACAGTAAAAGGTTCTCACTCGGTCAACCTGACCTCGGAAAATTAATAAGAACTGCTTTAATCCATGGACATAACATTTAATTTTATCATATTCTAACACATCAATACCTCCCTCCTGTGTCAATTACACTCTAATTAACATCCTTCATCTAACCTCTATCTAGTGTTCTCAGAGTTAAGTTTTAATTTACATTTTATACTCTCAGATTAAACACACATGAAGTATACAGATACAACACAATATCAACCATAATCTTGCTACCAAATAAATCATGACATGCTTTACCACACACTTCACACTTTACATGTACCAATCTCAATATCGAAAAACGATGCTGTTATATTCCCATCATGTACAATACAAGGCCACCTCCCTCCGGTGCACCTCACTACAAAAAACCACTGGGTTGCCTCCCTCCGGCACCCAGTCACAAGGCCACCTCTCTCCGGTGCCTACTCTCGTCAAGTAATGGGCTGCCTCCGTCCGGCACCCAATCACAATCCTCGCTCGCAATCCACAGTCGCAATTCGCATTCGCAATCTACAGTTGCAATTAACAGGTGCAAACAAAAATATTCACAGTTTACATCTTTTAACAAACAGTTTACAATGTACTTCAAAATCTTAATGTCTTTTGGACCGCTTAGATTATTACCGGATTGAGCGCGCCGAACATCTTGGTGAAATAACTAAACCTACTATTAAACCAAAAGCTAATATCATTTTACTTTAGTGCTAAACAGAGCCGTCGTATTGCATACACGTCACGAACTTTTAACAAAATATTTTTGCATTTAACTTTTTTAATAAATACATCTAGAAGCAGAGACGGGCGAGCAAAAAAAAAACATTGACCGAACCGGTAGCACATTTACAAGAAATAAATAAAGATTTAGTGCCTCACATGACTATCGAGTACTTTAAAAATTATTCCACATAATTCGAAAAAAAAAATACTGTCGCAAAAATGTTAGACCGGGCAACCCGATCGTCTTTGTTTTAGGCTCAAATTGTAGCTGACTAAATTGTCCAGAGGAATTTTTCGCAAATTTTGAAATAATTCTCCGTTTCCAAATTATCGCGCTCCAAAAAATATAAAAAAAATCTGAATAAAATTTAATTTTTATTTCACTGTTTCAGCCATAACTTTTTTCGTTTTTTTTTTTCGTGAATACGCGTCCTTTGAGCTTTTTTTGAATATCATATCCTTCACAACTCTCCGAGATATAAGGGAATCTTAGTTTTTCATGAAATCGGAGCTTGCACTGCAGCGAACGAAAAGAAAGTTACAATGTCAAAAGTATTTCGTATTTTTTCTAGCTATACACACTGCAATTAATGTTGAAGGGTCAGGTGTTTCACAATACTCCCGCCGAATGTAAGCAGTTTTAACTTGTTACACTAAGTTAACATAACACATATTAGGACGATTACGCTAAAGATTGATATCAATATAAAACTTTTGAATTTTCAAAGTTTCTGATGGAAATTATACGTTTCTTTCTCATAAATTTAATAATCGTTTGGTCGTAAGCAACTTTGGTGCGTTTATAACGAACGACAAGGGTATTCAACTCGAGGTTCATTTTCACGTTTACAGATGAGCAATCGGATTGTTGATGGAAAATAACCATAGCCGTCGCTTTTATTACCATACCAAAAGACTCATAAATGCGTTGCTAGTCATTGATAATCTTAGGTCTCCTGTCGCACAATTTTTAAGTATTTTTGGTTTTACCTAAGTACCACAATATTCTAGGCAATTTGATTTTAGCATGTGTAACAATATACATTCGAAGCCCACAAAGTAAACCAAAAGGTCGATTCTACTAATCAAATTCCGTAACAGTACAGTTACGATCCAGTCCTGATAATATATTAAAACTGCAAAAATGGCACTCCCACAAACGTCTAACCAACGTCAAACCCGTTTTGATTGGGCACAACTCCAAAAATCAGTTCATGACGTCAAGACTAGTCATCCACAACTCAACAAAAGCAAACTAAAAGTGTAAGTCAACTACGAGAATTGGGGTTCAGAATAACTGATAGTTGACACAGAGATGACTGAATATACCAGTAGTGATAAACCTCCTCCTGACATTTCATAAGCTTACTTCTACATCTGTTACTTTCTGGTCGATATCCTTTAACTTCATTGGAAGTAACTGCAATTTTAAGTCCACGGTTTTAATATGCGCAAGTAAAATTCAGGCTTCTGAAACTTTGCCATTACTTTCTACTTAAAACCTTACCGATCAATAATTAATTGACAATATTTATAAGATCAAATAGCTCATAAATATCAAAAAAAGTAAGATCAGGACAAGATTGGTGATTTGCTTTGATGTCCGTTTTCGCAAACTAGAGTATGTATGTTGTGTCTATATGATGACGTTGCCATAGGTTGACATTTCCAGTCAGGTTCAAGTAGTTCATTTTTCTGAAGGTTTGGGGGCCGTTATACCAAATACTCCATAGACCTTAGGAAAACAATTATTATTAGCAAAATCGGATATTGACTTTTCATTATGCCTGCTTTTTCTTAAAACAGTAACCTATATTCAGAAGATAGATGATTCGCCATTTCGATATATAATAGTAAAAAAAATTTAGTCATTCGTATCGTATCGAAATAAGTTGTTATTTCTTTGTTCTAAGTTAAACATTTTTTCAATGGCTCGGCTCTGATCACTAACATTTCCAACGCTGGGGCTCGGATCTCTCATCAACTGGAAGTTGCATCAGTCTACTACGCTACCTAATCACAGAACGCTTATTACGGAGAAGAATGTCGACCTCATACAAAAAAATTGGGACCAGATAAGCGCTTCTAGTGAGCTGCCTCTTCAAAATTTTAACCGCCTTCCAACAAAGGAGGACTACTTAATTGATTATATCAATATGGCGACAAATTTAAGATACGTAATCATAGTTTAAGATATCGTTAAATTCCTCTTTCGAATACATTTTGATATTCCAACAAAACCGATTAACCATCTCCATAAACTATTCATTAATACTGCAGAACAATATATTCATTTTTTTTTTCTGTTTCTTTTTTTTTCAAATGGGGCTACGTTAATGTCATTTAAGTTGTTTTAACTTAATCGGACTGGTGACTGCCATTTGGCTAGTCTTTATGGTACAATATATTAATCATTCGTGAGCCTCATGTACATAAGTCTAGCGTTTTCGATGGCGCAAGGCAGAAGCGACATAGTGTCATCTGTTGTGGTTTTAAGTAGCTTTTATGTAACGTTAACCCTGTAGGACAGAGCGATATATTGAAATGTCGCCATTCTCGTTGCACCGAACTGCCCCCTTGTACCTAATACTAAAACCAAGAGAGAAAATAATTTATGCAATCAATAATTATCTGTCAAAATAAAATCATCCCAAAGTACATACGTATCATTCCAAATTAATAAACAATTTCACTTGGTTAGATAATAATCTAGCGCCTGACACATGAATTTTCAACTACTATCTTAAAGTATCATGCGAATTCTTATTGCAAAGTTAGATTTTGACAAACGGACAAAACTGTATTTTCAATTTGATCCAAAGGTTGCGAAGTACTATAATTTTATGTTCGTTTTAAATATTCTTTTTATTTTGGTCTCATGAAATCAATTATGAGTTATTATGTACTCAAATAAAAATGTCATTCGTGAGAACGCGCAAGATCACGCTCCTTCTATATCATAACAAAGATTACTTAAATTTGCAAAATTTAACAACTATGTCATACATTCTTATAGCATCATCTGCAAAATAGCAGTACACTGTAAGAACTAAATTATTACACTCATGCACATCGTCTCAGACTTCAGCAGGCTACGCGTCGCTATATAAGTAGGTAGGTCCACACATATGCAGTCTTTCGATACACAAACTAGTATCTAACCTAAATCTTAGTTTGAGATGTGCTAACTCGCTTAGACCATGAAGCCATTAGCATCAAGAGAAGCAACATCTTATATGATCTTTATTAGCTAGGTAATTTCGCTATGTGTATCAAATGAAAGAGACTTCATAAACAATACTAGATCAATTCTACCAATATTTCGAAAAAAATATCGTAATGGAAGGAATACGCTCACCACAGTTATTGAGTGTCCAAGTTGGAATCTTTATGCCCAATATATTATCATTTACCAAGTTAAGAGAGCAAAACTGCATCTGCCACGTAATTTATCGTCAATTCCCTCCAAGTATGTCAATACATAGTGTCCTTGTCTCCCGCTGTAAAATAAAAATAAACAATACATGACATATCTCAGAATTGCTATTAAACTAGCTTTGATGTTCTGATGCAGCTAAACGTCTTTAACAAAACTTTTCCTCATGCAGGACAATCAATTGACTTGTGTCCCTATCAACCACAAACAAAGCATTTGCGAGCAGTGTGTTGACCACAGGATCTTATATTCTCTAGTTTTGGCTTTCCATCTCTTATGTTTGTTATTATTATATTTTTAGCGATCAATACAAATCAACTTCAACTCAAGAATCTTGTGTTCTAAGTCTCCGCTACGGATTAAGTGTACCCAATATCCTTTGTAATTGGAATGTGAATGCAGTCTGAATATTTCATCTTGCTTTTACACCATGACGATTCACCCATGCTAAATGCATGTAATACACTCTTCTGACTCAAGTGTCATTCTGATCGGTTTCGATCTATTAATCTAGGTATTACTTTCGTCGGACAACTTTGTTTTCTCCACGTTTTAGGCTCTACGCATTTGTTCATTTGCGATTTAAGCAATTTGCTCATCCTGCGTGTCATGCTCATTCTGCCCTTTGCACGTTATGCTCCGAAGGGTCTTTCTATGTGGGTCGTGATGTTCATACCAGTTCTGATGTCAAAGACTCCACCAGGACAAGATGGCGAACGGTTGAAATATTCCAAGTTTAGATATTTATTACAATATTATCGAATAGCCCAAATGCTGAACGATCAGAAACGTGACAAGTTCGATGCCACGTATTTCACGACTTCCGTATTTTATCCTGATTCCTGAGCTTTTATAATCCAGTCATTCCCAAATTCAGGCAAATAATACCCCAGTCTCCATGACAACCCTTATTTTTCTATGACATCTGTCATTACTGGCATCGAACAAGTCCAAATAGTAAAACTACTTGACGTTTCCAATCAAAGACAATCTTAGCTTTAACACGCTCCGACATATATATATATATATATATATATATATATATATATATATATATATATATATATATATATATATATATATATATATATATAGATCTATCTTGTTCGGTAAAACGTATGGTATCAGTTTATGGATATTATTAAAAATAACAAAGTAGTCTATTAGATAGACAGGTCGGATGTGTAACGTGACGTCAAATAACACGACTATCATAGAAGGTTCATAAGTAATTTCGTTTTGCTAGAAATAGATAGATTAAAAACTTTGACCGCTCATATCTTGCTCATTTATCAACAGATATTGAAAATTTTCTCGCCATTTCTTTTATTTTTCAGTCTAGTATCATATTGTTATTTTTATATTATATGCATATTCCCTATTGACATGGATCAAAATACAATATGAGTTGACATAGTGCTGCATTTATACTGCAGGTAGCTATTCAAAATTCACACCGACACACACACACACACACGCACGCACGCACGCACGCACGCATGCACACACACACACACACACACACATTCCTCAATTTTCAGACAGCTATACTTAATTAAATATTAAAGTCGATGTTCTCCTCGTATCCGCGGGTGGAACCTGGAGTCCTGAAATACAGGGTACCCTAGCTTAGGCTCCAGTTCACACGCTATTATTGTTGTTATGTTTGTACCTTTATTATGTTGTGTGAAAAATAAAGCATTTTTATTATTATTATTATTAAAATGAACTTTATACGTAATTACACTCAGACATAGCGCTGCATTTATAATATTATACCGAGCTATAAAAAGTTAAACTTTGCAGCGCATGTGCAGTATATTACTGATGTCAAATGAAACGTATATTTTTGTGTAGTGAATAAAGTTTAATTTTGGATATCGATACATCGCGGTGTGAACCCCGTAGGCCACCGCTTCGATTTCATCAAAATCGATCTAGTATTTTCGGAGCCTATTCAATGCAAACAAAGAAACAAACTTTTCCTCTTTATATTATTAGTATAAAATCAATCAATTGGTTTATTGTTAATGTAAATTCTATACTTAGTTATTAACAAATGTGATAATTTCAGGTGACCGCAGCTCGGCGGGCGGCGGCTACCTGCCCAACATCACAGAGGGCGCGCCGCTCAACATGCCGCCGCGGTGGCCCAGCCACATGCGAGAAGGTAACAGCTACGAGTTACGACTCCGCTTTTAACCGACTTCCAAAAAAGGAGGCGGTTATACGTTCGACTGTATATAAGGTTCGTTAAAATCAATTACAGATATTTTGGACATATTATGATCTATTGCTTATGTAAAGACGTTTAAGCAGAAAAATAATTGTCATACTAGAAAAAAATATATTTATATGGGCGAGTTTGCCTTTTGCGGAGAGTCACCCATACATGAGATGAAATTTTACTTTGAGTATGACAATTATTTTTTGTCTTAAACGTTTTTTACATAAGCAGTGGATCATGTGCCCGAAGTATCCGTATAATTGATTTTCGGAGACATTATATATTTCTTTAGTTTTCATTAAATTTTTCAATTTGATACCTACAATAAAACTGTTGCTGAATAAAGCGGCAAACAGTCTTGAATATAATGCTCAGTTCACACCGCGACGAGACGCGATACTGCAATTTTAAGATAGCTGTTCAAAATTGAACTTTATTTACTACACAAAAATACACACATGACATGAGTCATGTCGCTATTCGCTGGGCATTCGAACTCTTACATAAAACGTATGTCTTCTTGGTTAATGAAAAAAGTTCAATTTTGAATCTTAAAAATGCAAGTGACTTAGCCCTTAGACTTTAGTATAAAATCTAGTATCTCTTTTTCTTGTATTCATAACCCAAGTTCATCTATAGCTCACCGCGAGACAAGCAGGTCTAAAATGACAAGTGGGTATTATGAAACAATATCATCAATTTCAATAGATGATGTTTCATAATACGATTCACTTATGGCCTGTTTTAATAACCTATCTGTAACTATTTGTTAGAAACGTCAAATTTGTATCGCGAGAAACCGGCAAATAATTGAATGACGACGCTTTTTAACAAATAGTTATAGATAGATAGGTTATTGAATCGGGCCGTTAGTGTGGACATTTTAGACCTCCTGATTTGACGTGGTGTGAAAGGGTACATAGATATTAGAAAAAAATATGTCTCAGGTGAGGTCCGGACCGACGGCCGCTGGTCGCAGGACGCAGAGGGCGCGGAGGGACCCTCCCCCACCCTGCCCACTCCCGACCTCACGTCCGACGTGATGATGACGCGTCGCCACAAACCCTCCATACTCGAGAACGTGCATGACACGTACGTCGCCACGGCGGACGCGACGAGACTGCCGCTCGATAACAGGTATGTTTATGGAGTACCTAGATATAAATAATATATACTTTATGGACCTAAATACATATTTTCTAAAGAACGTTTGTGTGCTAAAGTCAGTGATTTCATTAACGATTGCACACCGTGGTAATAATATGGCCTCCTGCAAAGCTGCTTATATGTAAGTATGTTCTATGTTAAATAGATTAAGTTATATTTTAAAATTATTATTTTTTGTAAAGAACAATTTTCCCATCTTATTGCTAAAAGGTGGCCGAGCGAGTTTCTTACGCCGATTCTTCACGCCTGGTTAGTTCCCGAGCCGGTGATAGGCATCATGTAGACCGACTTTCAGAAAGTGTATAAAAATACAAATTTTTAATAAAAAAATTTGACATTGACTTTGAACCTTATTGCTGAGTAAAAAGTAAAGTAAAAAAAAATCGAACATGATAGAGTGTTCTTAGGAGTGTACTATAATTCATCATAATCATTTTGTTTACTAATTGACGATTCGGGGTTTACTTCAATTTTTTTGTTCTGTTTATTTTTAAGTATACCTATTTATCTTTACTTTATTTACTACTAGATGTCGCTCACGACTTCGTGCGCGCAAAAGTTCATTTCGCAAAAACCGTACATTTTTCCGCGATAAAAAATAGCCTTTGTCCTTCCCCGTGGTCTACTCTACATCTTGCCAAATTTCATCAAAATCGGTTCAGTAGTTTCGGAGCCTATTCAATGCAAACAAACAAACTTTTCCTCTTTATTATATTAGTATCTATAGATTTCGAGTAAGATAATTGATTTTTGCAGATACGGAGTGATGGAAGACGAGTTGATGTACGGCGTACACTCCACCGACACGGACAAGCGGGTCCCGTACGACCCGGGGTACCCCATCTCCCCCATGTACGGGCTGCCCGCTAACCCCTACGGGTCCAAAACCTACCTGTCCTCCCGCACGTCCGACTACGGGTACAGTCCCACCAAATACCTGAATACCGAACCCAGTGTGTACGGCTCGCGAGATTTCCGGGACTCGAGCGTGACAACTCGAGATCACGATGGCTACCCGTCTCGGGATTTCCGGGATTCCGGGATAGCTACGATGCTCAAGAACGACTATCAGAGGAAAATGGAAGGTTACGAGTTCAACGACCGAATGTCGGACGGCTCAGAGAAACATCATACCCACGATAAATATTTGTTCCCCTATACAGGTACTTAATGATGCTATTTTGTTTGATGATGGCTTATTATAAATCACTTAGTTCTTTTTCTTTGCTTGACATAGAATATTTTTATAGATTATCTCGTTGCAACTAGACTTTTTAACAATATCCCTAATCAGCTACCAACCAAAAAAGTTACTTCTATTCATTCATAGATGGCGCTATTTTGATATTACACTAGAGCTACCACAAAATGGTGGCAAATTTTTAATACTTTTGTATAATTAACGAAATACCTAAAAATATTTATTTTTAATGTTTTGCTGATTGTGACTTTATGTTAGCATTTTATTTTATATCACCTATAGTTTGGCTTATGTGTTTTGTTTTCGTTTTGCTTTTATTTAGCTGAAGAAGATCACATAAGTTCACGTGGAATTGTTCAGACGCCGCAACAAAATGTTCCTGAAAATGTGCACACAGGTATAGATATTTTTACTACATTTCTGTTATAAAACATAATTATTGTGAGTACTAACTTATGAAACTAATCTTGTTGGTAATTTTTGTACTACCAATATGTATTTGTATTTTTTGAAACGGATTATAAAAGATTAACCATACATAAATAAAGTTATTTGTGTTTTTAATTTGTACATGTACTTAGATTAAAGCTAAAATGTATTTCTACAGCGGACGGACAACCGATGGGGGCGCCCCTGGCGAGTATGGGAGAAACGAGCGAGTGAGTGCTATTTTATTCATTATTTATGAATTAACTAATTCTTAGAATCGGTGGAAGACTTTATATTTACTACTTCTTTTTTTTCACCAGCGCAAAGGCAATTTTTTCATATATGGAAATGGTTGCATGTTTACATCAATTTTTACTTACTATAATCCATTCCCGTTAAGTTTGTAGTGAGTCATCAATGCAAATGTCAATATGGCATAATATTACGCGAATGGACAATAGGCAGATTACAGTTACAAAATAGCTAATAATATCAAAATAAAATAAAGAACAAGCAAACACAGTAGAAATCAAATGAAAATGATATGAAAATAATATACTTTACTGTGCACAACACAATCAGTAGTTACAAAGGTTAGGTCATGTCTTAAATTACTTCAAATTGCAATACTTAATTCAAATTTTGAACACTATTAAATTCTATTAAGTGAACTTATATCTACAGCAAATTAATTTTATACACATATATATTACAAATACCTAAACAAAAAAGTATACGGGAGGAGAGGGACACTTGATCTTTAAGGAAGACTAGTACTTAGTTATCTTTTATGCAAAAAATGAAGGTTACTTAAACCAACGTTTTTTACTTTTAAAGTTGCATAGTAGTTGTATGGGCAATTAGGTGTCCCTTAAACGAGGACACTTATGAGGGTACCATTTTTTTTAAATAGGATATTTATGTGTAAAAATTCTGGGTTAAAAAACAAAAGAGGAATCAAGTGTCCCCTTCCTCCCCTATACTTACCTACCTAAAACGCATTTGACTATTAGATAATCTATTTTATTACAAAATAAAAAAAATCTGAATTCACCGATATTTTGATAGCTTGTCGATTGTCTGATTTGAACAACTCATGTTTAGTCGAATGCGCTTTATGTGTTATTTAACCACGCATGTCATGTCACTGAGATCATGATGATCATTCTCTATAGATGGTGGAGGTTGTATGAGAAACACACATTATAATCATCTTTTGCTTTGCTAACCGGTGGTGGTGCCGTGCTCAAAATCACCTGCAATCATCTTAGAGAGGAGGTAAATAATTTTCGTTTTGCATGATGTTACAAGAATGTATTATTTTATAACGCGTGTATACCACATTATAATGCGTTTCAAATGAGAATAGGAACGGCAATGACCTCTCTCTGTCAAATATTACTTGAAAAGTGCGATTTGCAGAAAAAGTTATGGGCGTATAAATATTAAGACTTGCATCGAATTTAAATAAAAGCGTTAAATAGTAATACATTAACTACTTAAACAAAAATTTAACTATCATAACAGTCTAAATTCGAAACAATATGGCGCCGACTTGATCCTATTCTCCTTTGAATCGCACTATACTAAATTCAGACGTCCTAATTAGGATCCTAAAAAGAAATCTAATTATAATTTAACCAGTCAGAAGCCACAGTTCTTCCGATTATATGATCATATTCATAGGATCCTAACTTCCTAAATGCTATTTCACTTGTCTGAATTTAGTTACTGAATCATTTAGCAAGTCGGAATTTAGTGAAGTGGAATACGTGCAGTTATGCTGAAAGATATTTTTGGTATCGTATGCCAGTCATGGATTACGGGTGGGTTTAAAGACGTTCCATAGCGCGAATGGTTTGTATTTTACTTACTAGATGGCGTTCAATGGACCAATGCTGTCATTAAATGATTAAAAAATGAATTCATTAAACGAGATTCGTAAATTTACGTTTCATCAGTATCACCTATGTAATCTTAGTTTTAAGTATGCGATGTGTCATGTGACAATAAAATGTAGTAATGAGTATATTTTCTCAATTCCAGGAAGTCTACTACTGAAGACGACGCGGAGACTCGTGTTTAGTTACATAGTACAAGATTTCCAATGAATCTCAATTAGATAATTTATTTTATTATAGAACATCAACTTTTGTGAAAGTATAGATTATAATATAAAGACTGCCTCATGTACACTATTCACTGCCATAGAGTAGAAAGCGGTTGAGTCTATGCTTTAATAGAATAATTTTTAAACCTCTCATTTTTTGTATAATATAGAACTTAAGATTAGTTTTTAATATGGACTTAATTGTGTTTTATATTTAACTATGATTGCCTGTGTCTTTGTGGATATAAATTATTTTGTAGCGTTATTAATTGTACCTCCTTATGATATTATTCTACGCCGTGTATAATCTGTACCTTCTCATTATTTAGAAGTGCTTCTCTCAAATATAATATTATTAACCACATACATATATACTTAACGCGACAAAATGTACAGTTCCGGCTTTTTGCGCGCGCGAAGTTGCATCTAGTACCTATACCTAATTAAATTTTTAACCAAAAACAAAATAGGTACACATAAGTATGTAGGTATGTTAAAAGTAGTTAGCAGTTACTACTAAATATGTGTATTTTGGTAAGATATGTTAAAAAGTTGTAGACCATAGTACTACCAACCAAAATGCGGGTTTAAAAACAATTTCACTACTTTTGACGTAGGTACCTTGTTACCTATCAAAACAATTTAGTAGTTTTTTTACTTTTGCAATGTTTTTTTTTAATGAGGCACTGCTAAGTTTTGTGGAACTCAATAAAATATTGAATCAAATAAGATTTGTATTGAGATTAGTAGCTATAAGTGGAATGTAAATACCAGGTAATTTAATAGAGTGTTGTGTGTTTAAACAATTTAACGAAGAGTCCACCTATTTTGTAAATAAATAGTATTTTACACTTGTAGCCTATATTTAGATGATTGTATGTATTATGTAGAAAAATACAAAAGCTTTACTATAGTATAGTTGGCCATAATTGTTTAGTAAGGGCTAGTGCAACTGAGGTTACAAAAATGTTATAGACCATGTTGTAGGGCAAAAAGCATAGATAATGATTTAATGAATTGAAATGTTTGACACAAAAAATGCTGACTTAATTTGATTACTTTTTAATCAAACGATTTGGGTATTTATTTACTAAAACAGTACCAGTAGTTTTTACAGTAACACAATTACTCGAATAGAAATGAAATTATTCGTAACTTAGTACCTCATTGTCACAAAAATACTCTTTTTATGATTGTGTAATTTAAGAAGAATCTTTGTATTTTTGTAATAATTAATATTTAATTCTTCTCACAAGCTCTAAAGCGACAGCTTATAAGTTATAATGATCAAATACTTGTTAAATCATACATTTTTGATTTCCTTAAATTGCGCCATCTAGTGAACTACAATACTAACAACTCTTTTTAAATAATTAATAATCATTTTTATGGTTTACGAAAATCGACAAACCTTAAAAGTATTTAATTAGAACAATCAAAGTACCTACATATAGATACCTACTACTTTCTTTTTCTTTTTAAGAGTGTACCTTCACCGCTGTATATTATGAATTTGTAATTTAAGATTATGAGTAATTTCCAAAAAGAAAATTGAAAAGGCAACTATTTGTAAATTAACGATTTTATACATTCCATTTTAAGATTGTACATTCCAGCTGTTTCCAAGTTTTAATTACCTTACTTATGTAGCTTCTAAAAACTTTATGTACTGTACGAAAATTAAATATTTTATGGCATTCGTTGTTCTATTTATTTTCCCTATAGCCTTTAAATAAGTTTTTATTATCAGATCACGCGCTCTGACGTCATAACGTCAATGATCTCTGGACCATTTTCACTTCTATAATACAAAGATCCAAAATAACGCGTTATCGCGATAGTTTAATCGCAGCACTCCAATGTATTGTTTTTTAGATTATTTTGCTGAAGCCTTAAATGGTCGGACTTGCTACCACAGTTCAGTTTACTTTTGATACCACCTGGCACAAGCGGGTAATAGTAGATTGTTAGCCTAGGGTTGAAAGGAATCAATGCCCGAGGTAGTTAGACTATAGTCCGAGTAGGAATTCATTCTTTTACCCGTGGCATACACTCTACTTTTCATTTAGAATATGAGGAAAATAAAACTAGTTGTTTATCTAAACTATTTATTGATAATAATATATTAGTAATTTAGTATCCCGGCAATTTGTGTTGACTTTTTAATTTTTAAATATGGAACTTGCCGCTCGCCGCGGCACTCGCGGCTTATTCCGCTCAAAGAAGTTTGCGCTAAATTCACACTGGCTGTTTAGAAAGTCATGTCATTTTTAATAGTTTTTTTTTACATATAAAACTCTTCACAGCTGACAGCAGTTCTAGTTTTGAAGTTTTGAAGATATATACAAATTCATTCCGGCCCTAGGGCCGCAATGAATTTGTATGAGTTTTTCCCTCCCTATGAAAGAAATGTAGCGTTTTCCACCCAATAATCAGATCAAAACAACACTAAGTACTTTCCGAGTATGAGAAATGAAAAAAATGTTTATTACCCCATTTTACTACGTACTGAACAAAATGATTGTGCTTTTATTTGAATATTAGATACCTCGCAAGTATAACGCGTTTCAAATGAGAATAGGAACGTCAATGACCTTTTTCTGTCAAATATCACTTGAAAAGTGCTATTTTCAGAAAAACTTGTGCATATAAATATTAATAGTTTTGCATCGAATTTAAATAAAAACGTTAAATAGTTATCAATTATCTAAGATTAAATTTAACTATCATAACAGTGTAAATTCGAAACAATATGGCGCCGACTAGATCCTATTCTCATTTGAATCGCACTATAAATGCTTTTATATTCGACACGTTTTTGGAGATCATAGGTACTACCATTTTAACATACGAGATTCATTGAATAGTTAGAAGCGCCATCTAGCGACAAACTGATAAACAATTTTTCATCATCCCATTTCACTCTGAGAATCTAGTGCGGGTTTCCATAACTGCAAAGTAGGTACCAAAAGAACTAAACTATATCAGGACAATAATTAAATAGATAGTAAAAAAACGCCACCTATCGACAAATAGATAAAACTCCATGTCATTCCGAACACCTGGTGCAGTCTACCATAACCGCGAAGTTCCAAGAGAACATACTTTATGAGGGGATTCATTAAATATTAGGAATAGACATTAGACACTTTAAAGCGCCACCTAGCGACAAATAGACAAAATCTTAAAATTTTACATCACAAGCTGCTACTGCCATACATTTTGTCATGACAAATGTATGGCGGTAGCAGCTTGTGATTTGTGATTTTTTTCGTCTATTCGATGTTAGACGTGTAAATAAACAATCTAAAACCCATTTTTATGAAACTTCAAAAACAACAAAGATACAAAGAAAGAGTGCCATACAGGATGTCCCAGAAGTCGACGTCGTCCCTTCGAAGGCTGATAGACCAGCTCATGACTCATCAGAATATCGTAATATGACCTTAGTAAAAAATCTTTAGTTTTCGAGATATTGGCACTTTTAATAATTTCTTAAAAATTACACCTCATGTCAGTTTTTAGACTGCCGCAACTACAATTTCCCGTATTGTGGGATACAAATTTGTATTGCGGAATCCTGACTAGTTCTGCTATTGACCATGGTTATAAACAAAGCTAATAAAGTTTGAACTTTGTAGAAAAAAAAAGAAAACTTTGCCCTAATCGTGATTTCAAAAACTTTTTCTCCTAACTTTCACTATCCATACTGAACAAAAAGTACACCACAGTAACCTGGCTTGTTACTTTAAAAAGTTGCTCATTTTATATAGTTTTCAAAATAGTAAAATAGTTGCTATTAAGCTATGTCAGAATTTTTTTTTTGCTATTTTTAGTGCACAGAGAACACATTTTGAATGTTTTTCTTTAGTTAGAATTTCGAACAAAAACACTCGTTACATTGAAATCACCCAGATGTTTACTTAAAAATTGTACGTTGAAGTGTAAGATGCTTACTAAACTTAGAAACTAAACAGAATACAAGGATTTTTTTTTAAACTGTAAGGAGAAATGCAAAGAAGGAGAACACATTAATAATATCATTTAATGAGTTAGACTCATTAGAGTGAGAGAATAGGTGACGACACGCATGTCTTTTGTTTGTTCTATACATGAGTTTGTTTATTAGTTACAACTTACAAGTACGTTACGCTATTGATGTGCATCGTTTTCTTGTTTTCATACTTTTAACGGATTTTGCATTGTAATGGACTTGAGTAAGTTAACCTTTCGCGATACAGATTAGCTGCAGCAGCACCGTTGCCTCTGTATTCCCCGTGAATGTAATGCATGTTAGCATACTGATGTATAGTATACGCCATAATGACTAGTAGTAAGACGCGTATCACAAGAAACATAAAAGTCCAGGAGAGAGCCATGTCAGTTTTTTACTGTCTCCAAGCACACTTAAGTCCGAGTTACTAGGCAAAAAAAGTCCAAATTACAATGCAAAATCCGTTAAAAGTAAGAAAACAACAAAACGACGCACATCAATAGCGTAATTGCTCCTTCTTTGCATTTCTCCTTACAGTTTTAAAAAAAAATCCTTGTATTCTGTTTAGTTTCTAAGTTTAGTAAGCATCTTACACTTCAACGTACAATTTTTAAGTAAACATCTGGGTGATTTCAATGTAACGAGTGTTTTTGTTCGAAATTCTAACTAAAGAAAAACATTCAAAATGTGTTCTCTGTGCACTAAAAATAGCAAAAAATTTTTTTTACGTAGCTTAATAGCAACTATTTTACTGTTTCGAAAACTACATAAAATGAGCAACTTTTTAAAGTAACAACCCAGGTTAGTGTGGTGTATTTTTTGTCCAGTATGGATAGTGAAAGTAAGGAGAAAAAGTTTTTGAAATCATGATTAGGGAAAAGTTTTCTTTTTTTCTACAAAGTTCAAACTCTATTAGCTTTGTTTATAACCGTGGTCAATAGCAGATCTGGTCAGGATTCCGCAATACAAATTTGTATCCCACAATACGGGAAATTGTAGTTGCGGCAGTCTAAAAACTGACATGAGGTGTAATTTTTAAGAAATTATAAAAAGTGCCAATATCTCGAAAACTAAATAATTTTTACTAAGGTCATATTACGATATTCTGGTGAGTCATGAGCTGGTCTATCAGCCTTCGAAGGGACGACGTCAACTTCTGGGACATTCTGTATATCGGCCTGTGATGTCACGAGTTACTCCCGCCATACATTTGTCATGACTCATGACAAAATGTATGGCAGTAGCAGCTGGTGACAGTGTTGCCAACCGTACGATAATTATCGTATTTGTACGATAATTTGAGGTGCGGTACGATAAAAAATAATTAGGTATTATCGTACGATAATTTCACTACTACGTACGATATTTTTTGAATTCATACGATAATTTTGAAAGACATTTTCATTTGCTGTATCCGATCCGAAATCAATAATGGTTTGCTAAAGAAGTTCCTACTTGTCTTCGGAAGATGGCACCTCGGCACAAGCGAAAAAATTACGCGAAATCTTAACTAACGTAACGTTCAAGCTCGTGGTGCTGGATAGGCCGGCTGGTCCATGTGGATGACAGACGCGTATTTAGATTAGAAATTTTGCGCTGCCTCAAGCCAATTAACATATTTTGCCGCCCCATCAAGCAGAGGCGGACTTTTTTATTATCTTTTTTACAGGTTAACATCTAATTATACTTCAAATCCTATATGAAAGATGATTTTTTAAAGTTATTTTAGAAAAAAAAATCAACAGCCTAAAACAGAATGTTGATACTAAGTATATAATATTAGGTTTACTCTTTAGGTTAAACGCATTTAAATTGAGAAAGCGAGCAAATGCTTTTTATTATTTTGCCTGTTAAAATCTTTTTAAAATTTAATTCCTAAAAAACTGTTGTTCTTTAGGAAAAAAACAAAAAAATAGCCTTAAACAGAAAATGCGAACCTATGGCACGCGTGCTATCAAATCCTCGAACCTATTTTTTTTAAAGCATGCGCTCAGTGACGTGCCCAAAATATTGTATTTTGGGCACGTCACTGATCACAAAATTTTGTAATTATGTACGACGAAAAAGGCGTGAAATAGGTATTATCTAACATTATCAAAGCTAACTTAATAAGTTTTTTTTTGTCATCTATTTTACAACATCAGAAATTACGCAAATTTTACTTTAATTTGAATTACAAAATCATCCTATTTTCAGTCTTTTAGGGTTTAACGTTTGAACAGATTTCAAAACCTATTAAATAGGAAAAAATTTTGCTCGCTCGCGTTAAACTTGAATAACATAATATTATAGCTCTACCAGAATCTGATGGCATTTTAAAAAAAATAAAAAATGTGATTTTCATATGGCAATGTCAAGTATGACCCGTCAAATCAAAGTACGTGATCTGTCAACCGCTGCTAAAATTTTGTGATTATGTTCTTGGAATTTGTTGTTTTTGTGAAAATATCCAAAAAGGCAATTCGATCTCAAGCGAGAAATATTGTTTTCTATGTCTATAGTAAAATACAGAAAGAAGAAGGTGTAAATCGAACTCAATCTTATAATTTAAAGTTCGTGGTAGAGTTGACCGGTAAGTTAGAGTGAGTTGTTTTGATACTTTTAGTTTTTTTATATTTTCTTAGGTAATTATTGTGACTTCTTTAAATGTGTTTCCAGTACTACTATAAGGTGTATCGTAGCTGATGGCACATCGAATGATGGTTTGTTTTCCATGCCTGGTAAAAGGAGGAGAGGAGGAAAAAAGAAAATCAACATAAGACAGTTTCGATTTATAGTTGATTAAGTAGGAATAAAGTAAACGAGTTCTATACAGTTCGGAAGGAAATTCCAACATTAAATAAACTGTTGCCAATTTAATTGTATGTTATTCGTAATAAATAAGTATATAAAGTAATTCACGATTGATTTATTTTTCATGAAATATCATTATATTACATAGTATAAAACAAAGTCCCTTTTTTGTCTGTCCCTATGTATGCTTAAATCTTTAAAACTACGCAACGGATTTTGATGCGAGTTTTTAAAATAATAGTCTTTAAGTATTTAATAGTCTTTAAGATATTATAAGATTATGGTAAAATTTATATTCAAGTACTTATTATGTAAGTATATTATCAAGTGGTCGCGCATGTCGTATCGAGGTGATAGGGTCCCATTTTTAACAATTTGCATTGGGCAAACCTAAAAACATGTTCAATATTGTATCAGTAGTATATTGCTGTAAGTAGGTAGAGAATTATTCGCCGAAGTAGTTTTTTCTCCAAGAACACTATTCCACGCGGGCGAAGCCGCGGGCAAAAGCTAGTTTTCTATATTATACACCGAACATTCTTCATACAGTCTTATTATAATTCATGTTCAATAATACTAAAGACATAATTAAATATTAACCAGTATCAAGATCGTTTAATCCAATTTCCCCAGTATTGCACACTACAATTTTTTTTTTCCCTATTTGCCATGAGATTCTGGTACACCTATACTTAGTACTGATGTTCTGTTTTAACCGGTTGATTTTATGGTATTTTGCTGAAATTCACTGTTGTTTAGTGTTTTAGTTTAACGTTTGAGCAGATTTTAACCTATAAAATGGAAAAAAATCATACTCGTGTTTGGCTTAAAGAACATATTATAAAATTCTGTACCGACGTTCAGTTTAGCGTGTGCCCAGAGCTTCTAATAGGCTTCTAATCTAACCTAACCTACCCCCCCCCCCCCGAAACTAAAACCTGGTTCTACAAGATAAACATGAATGTACGATAATTGTACGATAATTTTGATCCCAAAATCCGATAATTTTGATTGAAAGAGTTGGCAACACTGGCTGGTGATTTCATAAATCGTTTTGCGGGCATAAGATGAGCAATATTTTTTATTTGCTTAAATTTAATAATAAATAGCATTAACGCATATGACTATTTCTTTTAGATTTATATATGTATCTCTTTTCATCAATTTTAAAATTTTATTTGTAAATTTGCGGAATTTGACACGTCTAGGCAACATCCCTATTGTTATTAAGATGGTGCTCTTATATAATATGTATTTTATTGATACCTACCCTGCAATGAAATTATATTTTGTACTTCTGATAGTTTGCGATTAAGGCCTAAGGGTATGTGCGTCTGTCGTCTGCCTACTAAAGTTTAATCATTGCCACTTTTTATGGCACCATAATATTAAAGCAAGGATATTTGTATCTCATGATCATACAACTGCCAGTTGTGTCATCACTATTAAAAAAACATGAGAAAACAGGGTCATCATCTTATTTCCATCCCATCCAACAGCAATATTAAGCCTAGATAATTATAGTTAAACAATTTTTATATGCTTAAATTGTAAAAAAATATCATAATACTCCACGTATTATGATATTTTTTTTTACTATATACCTAATATTATTTTAAACCTGGTAATGTATATTATTATATTGCAAATAAAATCATGTTACTCTTTAAGTTTTAGCTATTTATTCATCAACATACATAATATCTACATTTGCACAAACATGTTTAACATAAAACGCATCAGTAGGCATTTGACTGACGCCATAATACTTTCTCGATTTTGTTCCTCGTAAGTCGTAGCGCACACACTTTGTGCTTTATGAGACGATTTTATATTTTTCGTCAAAAAAGTACGGCATTCGTGTCGATACCTAAAATTACCATGATTTTTTACATTGTACAATAAATTAAGTGATTTAATATTTCATAAAAAGGAAGCAAACTAATATTTACAATTGAAGTAATTAAAGATTTTATAAAAAATACAGACATCAATTTAATAGGGAAATATTATATATTCTTTGATGACTACAATATTATGTTAGTGATATATATGACAAAAGTTGAAAAAATGTTTACAACTGAGTTTGCGTGTGGGTAGACAAGTATGTTCACATCTACAAAACGAAATATTGACAAAAATTTATTGCACTGTCATTATATATTTTTAATTCATTAACCAAGACTCGGGAGTTATCTAATTAAATATCCATAATATCAATTTCTGATGTGAACATTACTTATTTTACACATATTATATTGAGTCGATACATCCAGTTATAATATACGGACTTACCAATCAGAGCTTCATAAAAGTTGTATTAAGATTTCATGGAATGTTTAAGCCTTAACAAAATGACTGACAAAACAGTACTTCGTGCAGAACACAGCAAAGGCACTGTTTCACTAGTCACTTTTAACAAATGTCAGATATGATATTTAACAACACAACTTGTTAAAAACTGTCTAAACACTCCAATAACCTAATCTCGGCACATTTTGAAGTTAACAGTTTAAAGACGGACAGTAAGGTTTTTGAGCGTTCTTACAATGAGTGCTAAGACCGGAAAGTAACGGGTATGTTATATTAATGTTAAATACATCAACGGCAACACATTAACAAAATAATTAATTATATATTACAGATAACACTGATTGTATCTTAGCTCCTAGATAATATTCTTGCACTGAATTGTGTTCCTTAGGTCTTCTCTGGGTTGTGTGGGCCAGTGCTCTATAATTCTGGAATAAAAAAAAAATAGAATAATGAATGTTTAATGTAGCTAATTTATTTCGAAGTGAGCATGGTAGACGAAATCCAAAATTATAAGGAATGACATGAACCTTTATATCTATTGTAGTAAAGTTGAATAACTTGAACATTTTGCTGCTTTCAAACAAACAGAAGTTCAAATACTAATGGAATAAAAGCCATAAAATACTTTGGAATAACTTTATAGCCGTGCATGCTTAATTATCATTTAATAATAACTGCAAGCATTTTAAATCCTAAAAGGTCCATTATAAATCTTATTGGAGGAAACCTTTTTTTTTTCCAAAGGCAGGTCAAAATCGAACCTGACGTCACTGCGACCCAAGTGATCTATTGTAGTAATTTGCGTTATAGTACCTGTCTCAGGCCTATGCTGCTCATAAACTGAATGATGTGGTTGCAGTTGGTGTCACGAATTTCGTCTATTTTAGCGAAACTTAAACCATTTCCGCAGCATATGCAGCGAAAGCTCTCAAAAGGAAAAAAAACCCTAATTTTGAAACATTCTTGATTGGTGCTCTGCTCGTATTGAGCTTAGCATGATGCTATATAGCCTAAAGCCTTCCTCGATAAATGGACTATCCAACATAAAAAAAAAATTTCAATTTGAACCAGTAGATTAGTGCATTCAAACAAACAAACAAACTCTTCAGCTTTATAATATTAAGTAGATTGGTTATAACAGTGTTTTTCAACCTTTTTCATGATGCGACCCCCCTTGTCTGAAAAAATATTTCGCGACCCCCCGACCCTTCACTTTTTTATCATTTATGTATGTGTATGTTACAGTGATAAAAATATTCATTCCATACGACGTTTTTATGTGTCTCCATAATAAGGATTCGGACCTCCGGCGACCCCCCTACAGAAGCTGGGGGGTCGCGACCCACAGGTTGAAAAACACTGGGTTATAACAACCAATTGGTTATTATAACTGAATGACAATGTTCCAGCCAAATCCCCATGTAAACTATTAAGTAAACATACCACCTATAACAACATCAGATACAATGACATTTCATGTAAAATGGCAAACTTTATAGATATTCATCAGCAATCTACCAACATCTTACAGTTCCAGCAAAACAAAACAATATGAATGATTTACAAAGTTATTACTAATCTGTGAAGGAAAATTTTGACTTATTATTAGCTATGCAATTTCTGCCACCCCATTTAAACCTCTTCTACACGCTTTGCCATTAAATTAAAAGAATGTATGTAACAAGGTGCTTGAATAAAAAGCCTTAATTGATTGGGACAGTTGACTGTATGAATGACAGGTTGATTTTATTTGGAAACAAGTTCATTGCCTATACCCATACCTACTACATATATATGGAAATTATAACTACATGATATTGCTTATAACAACTATCAGATCTGTTTATCTATCGGTCGTTATATCTGGTTATAACATTATAATTTAAAAAAGAATTAAAGTTAAAGATAATATTATTTAATAATAATATATTTCAATTGAAATTAATGTGCATTACTTTGTACAAAACTATGTAATGAAAAGCATGTGACCTATGGAGTCACAGTTGTAACACTCTGACTTTCTTCAAAATCTGACTTCACTGTATTATTAAAAGGTTGACTAATAGTATAAACATAGTATAGGGTTCGCAGTAAATTAAATGTTTAAAAATGTATCCCAAAATATATATTATATACAGACAAGTGTATAACTAACACCTTTTTTGGAAGCCGGTTAATTACTAGTTTTCCAAATTAATGAGATCATGAGCCTCAACTATCTAGTATTCTCAACTATCTATCTGATAATTTTTATGTGGCATCTGACCATTTTAAACTTTACATTAATTTCTGCAATTACAATTTTATTTTGATTGTACACATTACTTGATCTTGGATCTAAAACGTAGTAATAAATTACTTTTTACCAACTTACCTGTTATGATCAAATTGAAGTCTTCTTATATTAATTACTGGTTGCCCATTTTGACTTTTGATGTCATATAAATACCCACAATTAGGCCGAACAAACCGATGGCAGACCCGAAGATTTCAACAATAAGGATCTTCACAAACAAGGCTGCATTAGCGGCGTCGGCCAGAGCAGCTCCGGAGCCGACGATACCAACGGCAATACCGCAGAACAGGTTCACCAGCCCCACCGCCAGACCAGCACCGAACATCACATAGCCAGCCATCCAGTTCTGATACTTGATGTTCATGTCCAGCAGGGGCTCTTTGTACTGCTCCAACATTCCAGACAACACGATGGCAGTGATCAGTCCATAAATAGCCACAGCCTCGCAGAAGATGACGGAGATTAAGTTCTTAGTTTTGATCCTTGGGGCTTTGACACCTCCTCCGACTATGCTCACTCCGGTCGTGTGGATGCCCATCGCGGCACCCACCACTGAAAACGCGACAGAAAAGGCGATTCCCAGTGTTCCCCACATGTAGGGGGAAGTATTTTCCAGGAACCATGCAATACTGATTTGCTCACCCTTCCCATTGAGAAGATAGTATAACGAAAATATTGGTATTGCGATTGCGACGAGTAGCGCGAAAAGGTAAGTCAAAAAGTACCTCATCTTGGTGTTATTTTCTGGAAAATTGGAGCTGGTAAACCCGTAGATCCCAAAAGGGAAGGCCTTTTTTCTCCAATTTCGATCTTGACAGAAAACTCAAAATGAAGAAGTCTTGTGATCACAAGAAGTCATAGACAAAAAAAGTGTTGCCACTGGGTTGTTATTTTTGTATAATCAAGTCTTTGGACAAAAAATCAATATATCTACGTACGGCTTGTACGGTATTTTAATCTTTGAGGGATCAATCAAAAATTAATAAAAGATAATTAAATCTTGAATTTTGTTTGGAAGGTGTTTCTCATGTCTTTGTCACTATCTGACGCGATAAAGGGGCAGACAGCCACAAATACTGGAGCTGGATTTGCAGGCTGGTTGGTCAGGATACTCATAAAGCTATAATATTAAGTATTAACGTATCGCGTAAATAAAGAACGATGAATGTGAAAAGGTCTGTAGGTACTCCGTAGTTGCTCTGTAGTTACAACATGGTATTAAGTGAGTACCGCGACCGTAGTCAATCACAACCTCCCCTTTAAGCTGCGCGTCCACTGCATCGGAATCGGAGCGGACGGATTTGTTGCTTTGTATGGATTTCTATGGTACTGCGTCCACTGCATCGGCATTTCTGCGCCCGCGACCGGTATTTTTGCCGATGACGTCATCGGCAGTGAACCCGTCATTCGGATTCCGAACGTTTCAAGTTCTGACGTGTTTGCGACGACGCGACGGCTATACATAAATACTTATTCACGACGAATGACGATATTTTAATTACTTTAGTGGAAAAATATGATGAACTTTACAATCTAAAACATCAACATTATCTTAACCAACTGAGGAGAGACGATATATGGGATGAAATTGGGCAAATAATAAATAAAAATTGTAGAATATAGTGAAGTCCAAAAAACTTTTTTCGAGTCATATGAATGTACCCAAAAAATCTATTTTCATCTTCTAATAAATCAGAATATAATGTATGAAATTCTCCAAAAATTATTCTTTTTGAATTTATATTATGATTTATGAACCCATATCTTTCGTTTCCTCTTGTTTCTCTTTTCCTCTTCTGATAAAATAAGCTAATTACAACCTATTCGGTCTGAGATTACAACAATATATCTCGTCACTATCCTCCATAATGCAAGTGCACGTTCAGGCTGACGGATTAAAAATAACTAAATTGCCGATGCTGAATCCGGATGCAGTGGACGCACCCCATCGGCATTTTGTAAATGCCGACGCTCCGTCCGCTCCGTCCGCTCCGATTCCGATGCAGTGGACGCGCAGCTATAATCTTCATGAGCAAAAAAAATGGACCTAGGAATAACAACAGGACCGAGTACTGTGAGAAAAAAAACGAGCCGAGCGAGAGGTTGGAAGAGAGCATATTTCTTTGGAAGAGAGGCCGTGTGTCCCTTTCTAGTAGGATGACAATAATATTTTCTGCTGTGGCAAACTGCAAAGCTGTGTGAGACAAATTGTGAAACACTGAATGACATACAGCTGAGGCTTTAAAAGTCAACGAGATTGAATAGTGTAAAATCATGAAGGTTTGAATTGACGGCTGCATTAATATGTATAATAACAGATTTTTATGTAATTCTCTGCCTTACTTAAACACTATTGAGCCATTTTTGTCGCATTTCTTCATTGTTGGGAAATCTATAAAAACTGTATTATATTATCATTAAAGGCCTTACTCGACTTCACACGTTTTTTTCTCAGTACTTACTACGATTCTAGGCGAGTCGCTACTGACTATTTTATAACAAAACGTAGTACAATTATAACTCTTAATAACGTCAGTTGCTTTAATGTTAACACTTTTATATTAGAATAATATAAAAGTAGACTAACATTAACAAATAACTTACTAATGTTACTAATAAACTAAATATTGCAACCAGCCTAACTTTCACTTCGACAAGAATATACACAACATTTTTTCACCATTTGACTGTTAAATCATCAAATAAGTAATAAAAACATAGTTACGGAGATACATGAAGTAAGAAAGAAAAACTATTTTCAATTTTAATATTATCCGGTGTTCAGCATAAAATATGTGTAATGGCGTATAGGTGTACCAGAATCTCATGGCAAATAGGGAAATAAAATTTTGTAGTGTGCAATACTGGGGAAATTGGATTAAACGATCTTGATACTGGTTAATTTTTAATTATGTCTTTAGTATTATTGAACATGAATTATAATAAGACTGTGTGAAGAATGTTCGGTGTATAATATAGAAAACTAGCTTTTGCCCGCGGCTTCGCCCGCGTGGAATAGTGTTCTTGGAGAAAAAACTACTTCGGCGAATAACTCTCTACCTACTTACAGCAATATACTTCTGATACAATATTGAAAATGTTTTTAGGTTTGCCCAATGCAAATTGTTAAAAATGCGACCCTATCACCTCGACACGACATGCGCGACCACTTGATAATATACTTACATAATATTATATTTATTGCACTTGAATATAAGTTTTACCATAATCTTAAAGACTATACTTAAAGACTATTATTTTAAAAACTCGCATCAAAATCCGTTGCGTAGATTTAAAGATCTAAGCATACAAGATTAAGCATACAATATACTATACCTACATAGGGACAGACAGATAAAGCGATTTGTTTTATACTATGTACTATGTAGTAAGTAAAGTTATTTGACATTCCAACAAAACTGACAAACCACCTCTGGATATTCCATAAGAATTAAGAACTGCAGTTACTATTATGTATTCTGTGCTGCAGTTCAAAATATTCGTGAATCTCTTTATACTGTATACGTCCCGCGTTTTCGATAGCGCGATGTAGAAACGCGAGAGCCCGCGCCGCGCAGTAACACTATATCCCTGCATTTTGAATCTGTAATATCTTCGAAAATATTCATTTAAATTACATGCCGTAAAGGGCAGTATTGATCTATCTTAAATACACAATGTATTTAAGGTACTTAATTGGATAAGGATTAATACTGTATTGCTTAAAATCGCTTTGTAAATAACCTATTTAATTAAAATCAAAGTAAAGGATAAAAAAATGGTTATTGTGGGTTATCCCTAAGAGATAGACATATGCCATCGCGAACTTTTTTGTAGGCTTTTTAAAGATGAATACAACTATAGTACATAATTTTGATCTATCTTGTAGTGTTCAGCCAGCATTTTCAATGTAAGCGCAAAATATGTGATTTTTTAGGACTTTAGAAACCTCTAAAATTATTTGTGTACCTCTACTATGTTATGCATGTTATATACCTAAAAACCTTCCCGTTAAATCACTCTATCTGTTAAAAACCGGCATCAAAATCCGTTGCGTAGTTTTAAAGATTTAAGCATACATAGGGGACAGACAAAAAAGGGACTTTGTTTTATACTATGTAATGATAATGATATTTCATGAAAAATTAATCCATCGTGAATTACTTTATTATATTATTGAATTACTTTACTATATTATTTATTACGAAAAACATACAATTAAATTGGCAACAGTACTGTATATAACTCGTTTACTTTATTCCTAATCAACTATAAATCGAAACTGTCTTATGTTGATTTTCTTTTTTCCTCCTCTCCTCCTTTTACCAGGCATGGAAAACAAACCATCGTTCGATGTGCCATCAGCTACGATTCACCTTATAGTAGTACTGGAAACACATTTAAAGAAGTCACAATAATTACCTAAGAAAATATAAAAAAACTAAAAGTATCAAAACAACTCACTCTAACTTACCGGTCAACTCTACCACAAGCTTTAAATTATAAGATTGAGTTCGATTTACACCTTCTTCTTTCTATATTTTACTATAGACATAGAAAACAATATTTCTCGCTTGAGATCGAATTGCCTTTTTGGATATTTTCACAAAAACAACAAATTCCAAGAACATAATCACAAAATTTTAACAGCGGTTGACAGATCACGTACTTTGATTTGACGGGTCATACTTGACATTGCCATATGAAAATCACATTTTTTATTTTTTTTAAAATGCCATCAGATTCTGGTAGACCTATATCTATTGTCTTGCGAATGATACCATCTAATAAAAAAAGAACGATAAGGATTTAATGTAAACTGCATTTTTATTTAGTATTAAATGACTATTTCTAACTTTTTTAATTACAATATGATATAGTTATAAACATTTGTTAAAATAATAATAAAGTACACTCGTTTTATCAAAGATTTTTCAAGTTACTTTTTATAAATACCAACATTTTTCTGGTTGGCAACATGCAAGAACGAGACACACGGCCTCCCTTCTGGCTATCTCGCTCGGCTCGGATTTGCCTCTATGATACGTGCATTGTGAAATACACTCTATTACTAAGGTAATACAGTTCTTTTTAGTAATTACAAAATTCGGAGACTTCTATCCATAGGTACTATATCCATGGCAAAAAAAGGCAAAATATTATCTAATTAAAAAAATACGTTGTCAATTGTCTATACTCTATTGTCAATTTTAAGTTTCTTTTTCTGCGATTTAAAATTTTATTTTCGTAAAATATTGCGAAAATTCTCAGTTCTCGTGCAATTTTCATTTACAATCGTTATTGAAATAAATATTACATAATTGACGATGAAAGGAGCCCTAGACGTATGTGATTCGTTTAGTTTTATATTAATTGACTATTTTTATATAAGCTGGTATGTTTATAACAAGAAAATGAATTAAAATTGTAAATATGAAGCCAAGCAAAACAATTGAAAATGCTGTCGGCCTACGCAAGGTTCATCGTTCGACATTCATATGCATTTCTTTTTACCGTGACAGTAATTTGTACAATATTAACTGTTATTCCGCTGGTTTGTCACAGTATTCCATCATTTTCCGATCCAATAACAGGATTCGAAACGAGGGGCACCACCCTCGCTCACCGTTTCATTGCATGGGAGAACTTAATCGATGAAACGCGACCATCAAAAAGTCTCGCAGTCAACCCACAGGAAATCGAAGATCAAATACGAATGAACAAGACTTACAAAAATAGAAAAAAGCAAGGAAGAGTTCGTTCAAGTCAAAAGGGCTCACAACGACACATTAACAAGTTTAATAGTAATATAGGTTTTGTTAAAACCTTGTCCAATTCATCACAAACAAACTTTTCCTCTGATCATGTTCACTGGGGCTTCGGAAAGAACACAACTTATGAAGAAGAAGATACAGAGCTACTTAGGAACCACTCTAGAGAGCAGTGGAAGTCACTCAGGGATATGCCAAAAACATGGGACAATGTGATAAACCATAGTTCCGGTGTATGTGGAGCCCCTGCTGCAGATTACGCACACCTTGTAGTTACGTCCACTAACAGTAAGTCCATGCTGTCCTTTGAAAATGTTAAGCAAATGTGTAACTTACAATCCTTGCTCATTAACATGGATAACAATGAATACAATAAGTTGTGCCAGAGATCACATTTAAATGATTATTGTTGTTCAATTTGGAGTGTGCCAAATTATATAGCTTTAATATCCGGCAAGAACTCATGCCATAATGTAAGTAGGGAGGATGTTAGGAAAACTATACATATTTTAAAGAGATGTGCAGGGTACTTTCATAACTTCACCTTGATGGAGTCCTGTGAGCGCAATCGCTGTAAAGTTCCAAAATTCTGCACGCAGTATGATGCTGTTTATAATTTGTTATTCTATATTATAGATTCCGATGCATTTCCTCCAAAAAATATTTCCAATACCTTTGTTAAGAATGTGATGATCTTCCTGCCGTTGCCGAGTAGTAGTACTATTTTAAATTATTATTTAAAATTACAAAACTCAAAAATGTCCTATGAATCTCTTACAATATCTGCTATAGATTTTGGTCTGAAAAATGCTTTATTTGATATGTGGATTATTGAAGACACATGGTTGATAGGTCTCGGTGGACTTTTTGTATTTGTATTAGTGTTTGCGTATACTAAGTCATTAATACTAACTATAATGTTATTTATTGCCATCACATATTCTCTCGGTGTGGCATATTTCTTGTATATCTATGTGTTGAACTTGGAGTTTTTTCCATTTATGAATTTATTAGTCATAGTTGTTGTGATAGGTATAGGAGCTGATGATGCTTTTTTGTATGTGAAAGTTTGGAAAATGATTAGTTGGCAATTGATAAAGGATAATATTGTTAACGATGATAATTCGTTGGCTGATATTAAGAATATCTCGAGTGCCGGTGAAACTATTCTTGTACAAATTATTGAAGAAACTTTAAAACACACTATGATTGCAATATTCGTAACGACATTAACAACAGCTGTAGCGTTTTTTGCATCATACATTAGTTACATTCCAGCTATCAATTGCTTCAGTGTATTCGCTGGAACAGCAGTATTAGTGAACTTTATACTGATGGTCACTTGGCTCCCTGTGATTGTGTTTATCTTAGATGTGAAGTTATGTACAGGTAGATGGTTTAAATGTAGTGTAATCAGTAGAACATTTAATGGGGCTACTGAGGATATCAAAGTTATTATAAATAGGTTTCTGACTATGTGCATTGTGAGATTGCATGTTGGTATTGTATTATTATTAGGTGCCATAGGGATTTACAGTATTATAACAGTATTTTACTTTCCTGGTCTTCGACTTCCTGATTCGAAACAGTTTCAACTTTTTCAAATCGATCATCCGTTTGAACTTTATGATACAAAGTATAAAGAGAAGTTTTTGTTTGAAAGATTCGGCAGGGAGTCTGGAATGGGTATAAAAATGCCGCTTCGTTGGGTCTGGGGAGTTAAAGCAATTGATAATGGGAATCATATGGATCCTTTTTCAAAAGGACAGCTAGTGTTTGAAGAGGAATTTAGTATATCGAGTCCAACATCACAGTTGTGGCTTCTTGATTTTTGTTCGAGAATAAAACAACAGCCATTTTATCAACACACCTTAGGTCCACTTCTGCCTAACTGTTTTATCGAAAGTTTTAAGATGTACATGAGTAGAAAATGTATAGATACCATTGACAATATAAATAGAGCCCCTTGTTGTGAATCATCACGATTTCCATATAGGAAAGAAGTGTTCGACTTTTGCATAATCAAAGCAATGGAGTCACTGTATCAAACGTCGCGACAGCTTTTCATGCCTGGTGTAGCAGGACCGAAGTTTTTACGAAACAAAAAACCTCCTATAGTCGCTGCGATCGTAGTAGAATTTGAAAGTGTGATACCATATTCTATGTCGTACACAAAAATGCACGAATTCTTCATTCAAGTAGAGAACTGGACGAGAGCGGAGTTAGAAAATGCTCCAATAGGTATGAAATACGGATGGTTCCTATCGGATTTTCAATTTTATGATCTTCAACGGACATTAGCTAGTGGGACTATCATGGCTCTATTGCTTTCGGCTGGACTGGGTTTTGTCGTACTACTTCCATCTACCTTCAGTTTTGTATTGAGCGCTTGTGCTCTCGTAGCTATTATTTTTTCCTGTACAGTGACGATAGCGATTCTAGTAGTGTGTGGATGGAAATTGAATGTTTTGGAAAGTGTAGCTATTTCGACATCTGCCGGCTTGGCCGTTGACTTCAGCTTACATTATGCCATTAGTTATACAAACATTAGTGGTCTCAGGTCGACCAGAGTGAAGTATGCCTTGGCTGCCTCGTCGGGGCCAACGGCCGCCGCCGCCTTGACCACTGGTTCAGCTGGCATATTTCTCCTACGCTCAAATCTTCTTCCTTATTCTCAAATAGGAGTATTTCTAGCCACAGTAATGTCTGTCAGTTGGATTTATGCGACATTCTTTCTCTGTTCCCTACTTTATATATGCGGCCCCGACTCTTTCAAAGAGGCACAAGTTGATGAACGTAAGACTGTATCCCGTGTGAGTTCGGTGTGCTCCGGGGTTCCAAACCTTGAAAGTCACGAGCTGGAGCATTTAGCTGACAGCAATCCTACAAACATAACACATTCTCATAGCCCGTCTAGTATGAGTGCTATGACCGTTGTCCTACACGAAGATATAGAAAATACGTATAAAAGTGAAAACTGTAGTAACACATTAGATAATGACTGACTGTTTACACTAATTATATGAAATTATTACATGTCTTCTGGAAAAATGAAAAGACTATCAAGTATTATGTGCTTTTTGCAGCAATATTATTTTACGACGCATTATAAATTGCCAGTATTAGTTTATAATTATTGTTGTTATAAAATCACTGGACAATAATTATCACTATATATAAAATACATATTATAAGATCTGAATGAGCTTTCACACACTTGTAATTACATATTATATAGACCGTAATATGTTGCATTTTCTTCGAATCTCTGTGTTATTATTTAGGACAAGTATAGTTAAATAATGTTTAAGCTCAAAATGTATAAAAATGTCAATTTATATGAATGTAGAATACGTACTAGCAGTACCTGTGCATCTATGATAATTATTTACAATGGGAAAACTATATTTTGGATACAAATTATTACATGTCTGGAAAAATGAATATTGGTAAGATAAATATTTATCTAATATCTATACAATTCATCCCTTTATGATTTATTTAGCCCCCAAATATCAGAATTTAAAAAAAATTAATAAGTAAATATAAGATTTCGCCTGCTAATCCCTCGTTATTTTTGTATTAAATATTTTAAACATCCCACCTCATTGCTGAAAACAAAAAAAAAATGTATAATATTAAATAAAGAAAATGTTCGCATCAATAACGTCGAAACGAAGACTTATTATTTCCGTTACGGGTATAATCCAGCTCGAAGGACCATTACAGCGCCCATTGATTAGTACTTTGCCACATAGTCTTTTCTAGTGTACGCTTATCTTGAAAATTTCTTAAGATGATCTTATTTATCAAGGTATTGTCTAGATTCTACTTTACAAAGTAAAATGAAGTGTTCAGAACCCAAGTAAAATGCAAAATCGTATGTTCAGCTGGATTTCCATAAAGTTGATATGTACTTATTATGTTGTATGTTCAATGTTCTTTGACTGTAACTGAATGTTTAGCAATTAGCACCTATGGTATTATTATTTATATAGTGTGGTATTTATTGATGACATTATTATGCAATACTACTCGGGGAGTAACATTCCCTTGACCTATTTAAAAATTAAAAAATATAATATTATTTGTTTAAAAGTGTTGTATCCTCTATTGTAGATCAGTATTCATAAGCCCTCCTTTATTTAATGTTGCATTTATAATTTGTGTTGTCATTACTTTTGTAATATTTAATGTTGATGTATCATGTATGTACTTATAATACTTATAAAATGAAATAAAAGAAAATGTTAATTTTATATAAACACGGAGTTTCATTGAAAATACCAAAATAACTTATCGGTATACTTAACTAGAATAATAAAAGTTAGTAGTATTGTATGGGACTGTATTTTTCCACTAGGTTTTCACCGCCGGCTCTGATCAGACTCGAAGATAGCAAGGTTACACCGATTCGGGCAGAGCTGGGGCGTATATAATAAAACACTGATTTGAGGAGAACATTTTGCACGATAAGCCGTTAGCTTACCTGGCTCAGGGCAATGCCGTATAGGGAGCACAAATGTACTCTTCTAATTTTCATATAAGCTATCTCTCTCTTATTTCTCTATACGGCTATTTTTCCCTAATTTTCCCTAATTTCCCTTTATTTCCCCTGAGCCAGGATAAGTGAAACGCATAACGTGAAATTCTTTATTTACCATAAAACAATACATAATCACACAGTTTACATAGATACTTAGTAGGTAACACATAAGCAAAATTACAAGTATAAGAAAAACCATATATTTTTCACCATTATAATCTAATTTTCTCTAAAACCATTTACATTTCAATTTACCTAAACGTTATTTACTTTAGCCACTAATTTTCCCTATGTACAACACTAATTTTCCAAGCGAAATAAGCTACGGTTAAGAAATTATAAAGAAAATAAACTTGTGACTTTAAAACAATTATTTACCACTATTCTAATGAATTTAACACTTATGTACAACACTTATATTCACTATTTTCACTCTTAAGAGTTTATGTACTATTTACTCACAGTTTTTAGAAACGTTTTAAAGCACTGATAAGTGTTCATTGTCTTTAAATTCACTTTAAAACACAGGCGAGGCCGCTGTCCTTAACATCCTCCCCCCGGCGCAGTAGCCAGGTTCTACGCAGCCTCCTCTGGTGACCACGGGCTCGCTGGACCCGCCGTGGACTGCTCCGCTGACTGCCAGCTGTCTGTGTCCGCCGCAAACTGCTCCGGTGACTGCGGGCTGACCGTGCCCGCTGCAACTGGCTGCGACCGCGAGCTGTTTGTGCTCGCTACAGCTCGTGGTGGTGACTGCGAGCCGTCTGTGGCTCGCTCCGGCGACTGCGAGCTGACTCTAGCTCGCTCAGGCGACTGCGAGCTGTCTGTAGCTCGCTCAGGGGGCTGCGAGCTGTCTGTAGCTCGCTCAGGCGGCTGCGAGCTGTCTGTAGCTCGCTCCGGCGACTGCGAGCTGTCTGTAGCTCGCTCCGGCGACTGCGAGCTGTCTGTAGCTCGCTCCGGCGACTGCGAGCTATCTCTAGCTCGCTCCGGCGACTGCGAGCTGTCTGTAGCTCGCTCCGGCGCTCGTTCCGCGCCCGGCACCGCCCCCGGCTGCTCCGCCAGCGGTCGCGGTTGCGACTGCGGCGCCTCCTCCAGCACTGCCAATTTTGATGTGGGCCTGCGGAACACACCACTGCGCGTGCGAACGTCCGCACAACGCACCTGTCCGTCCGGGCCAGGGTAGACCCGGTGCACGACCCCGCGCGGCCACGTATTACGCGGCAGCGCCGGATCTACGACCACGACCAGGTCGCCCGGAACCAGGGCACGGCTGCTCTGCGGCGCCCCGTAGCGTGGCGTGAGCGTGGGGAGGTATTCCCTCACCCAGCGCCTCCAGAACTCGTCGGCAAGGGCTTGCGCGACTCTCCAAGTCTTCTTGTCCGCCGGCACACACGGTCCGACGTACGGCAGTCCGGTGGACGACCCCAGGAGGAAATGGTTCGGTGTGATTGCCTCCGGGTCGCTGGGGTCCACGGAAACGTGAACTAGCGGTCGTGCGTTCACGGAATACTCCGCCTCGGCCATCAGGGTCTGGAGTACCTCTTTCGGCGACTTCTCGTTCAGCGTAGCGAGTAAGGCGGTTTTCACCGACCTCACCATCCGTTCCCAGGCACCTCCTTGACTCGGCGCCCCCGGCGGGGTGAATTTCCATTGCATGCGGTGCGTGAGGCCCAGCTGAGCCATAGCCGGTGCCCACTCAGCGTACGCCTGCCGCAGCTCGACGTCCGCGCCTCTGAAGTTCGTCCCGTTGTCGCTGTACATGACTGACGGCCATCCTCGCCGCGCAGCCATCCTTCTCATGGCCATTATTGCTGAGTCTGTCGACAGCGAGGCCACCAGTTCCAGGTGCACGGCCCGCGTCGTCAGACAGGTGAAGAGCGCTCCCCATCTCTTCTCGTGACGTCGGCCGATGGTGATCGTCATCGGGCCGAAACAGTCGAGACCACAGTACGAAAATGGTCTCTGGAACGCCCCCAGGCGCTCCGCCGGCAGGTCTCCAGTTTGTGGTGTTCTCGGGTGCGCCCGTCGTAGCCGACAAAACGCACACTTACTTGTTATGCTGCGCACCGTCGGCCGCAGCTTCAGGATCCAAAACCTTTGCCTGAGGTCGTTCACGACCCTCTCACGGCTCCCGTGTCCTGCCCGGGCGTGCTCCCGTGCCACCAGTAACTTCGTAAACGGATGTCTACCGTCCAGGATGATTGGATTCTTCATCTCCGCTGGAACCTGCGCTGCTTTGATTCTTCCGTCTAGTACGAGCAGCCCGTCTTTGTACACTGGGCTGAGCCGGTACAAGGGGCTCCACCTAGGCGCCGTCTTGCCACTTGTGATCTTTTCAATTTCTTGCGTGAAGCTGTCCCGTTGTGACCTCTGATACCACAACGTCTCGGCCCGCTCTAGGTGTCGTACCTCGAGGTTGGCTCGACGATCTCGGCACTTTTCTAAGAATAACAAAACCATCGCTGTGCATCTTATGAGGCGCTCGTAACTCGAAAAGCGCGTCACATCCGGTAGACAATCCAGCTCACTCGCCCTTGTGGTGTAATAGGCGACGTGTTCTTCTTTATCCTCGACTTGGGCGGGACTCTCCGCGGGCCACTCGCTCATAGGCCTGCGCAGGAAGTCTGGCCCTTTAAACCATGGGTCCTCGTCGCTCCTCGGAACATAGCCCGTTCTCGTGGCTAGGTCCGCGACGTTGTTCTTAGTGCTCACCCACCTCCACTGGTGGACAGATGTCAGTTCGGCGATTTCCCCCAGGCGGTGCGCGACATACGGCGTGTACTTCCGGCTGCCGTTCTGTATCCAACACAGCACCACCTGTGCGTCAATCCAGTAGAAAACGGTATCTGTTTTCCACCTGTGCTCTGCTACGACGGCGTTTCCCAGCCTCGCTCCGACCAGGGCGGCCTGTAGTTCCAGCCTCGGTATGGTTTGGGCCTTCAACGGCGCTACTTTGGCCTTGGCTGCGGCCAACACGACTCGAACATCTCCATTTTCCTGTTCCATCCTCCAATAGACGGCTGCGGCGTATGCGTCTTTGCTCGCATCACAAAATACGTGCAGCTGCCGGCTCCTCGTCGGGCTCCCCCCGTTGTAGCTCCGGGGCAGCTCGAGATGGCTGATGTATTCCATGTCTGTCAGCCAGCGGGTGAAGTCCTCGGCTGACTCAGCTGGCAGCGGCTCGTCCCAGTCCAGCTTCTGACGCCACAAGCCTTGTAGGATGACTTTGGCGGTAATGGTGTAACAGCTAAGTAGCCCCAGCGGATCGTAGATACTCATTACGGTGCTAAGGGCCTCCCTTTTCGTCGGCGCGCGCTGCAGCTCACGGACCTCCACAGGAACTCTAGATAGCGACGTGTTGAATTTTAGTTTGTCACCTTTGGAGTCCCACAGCATGCCCAGGGTCTTCTGCTCGTCCTTGGTGACGTGCTGCGTAGTATTCTCAGCTAGGCGGTCCTCAGGCAGCTCCTCTAGCACCCTCCGGTCGTTGCTCGTCCAGCCTCTTAAGTGGAAGCCACCTTTCCTGTGCACCTGGTCCACTTGCTCTACAACCTGCTTGGCCTTCTCCCGGTCTGGATAGCTGTCCACGTAGTCATCCATGTAATGGGCTTCGGAAATAGCGCGATGGGCTTCCGGGTGTGACTCAGCGAATTCTTCCGCGTTCCTATTCCGGGCTGAGTGTGCCAGGAACGGCGAACACGACGCTCCAAAAATCATCACCACCATCTTGTATCTGGTCGGCGGCCCGTTCGGGTCCTCTCTCCACAGGAACATCTGGGCCGGCTGGTCTTCTCGTCTGACTTTCACACGAAGGAACATCTCCTGTATATCGGCCTTCACAGCCACAGCTTCCTCCCTGAATCGGAACAGGATTCTTGGCAGTGACGTCAGAAGGTCAGGCCCCTCCAACAAGTGATCATTAAGGCTCACGCCGCTTGTCTTCGCCGCCGCGTCGAAAACCAGTCGCAGCTTACCCGGTTTGTTTGGGTTTTTGACCGGGAAGTGCGGCAGGTACCATGTACGGTCGCTTCCGGCCTCCGTCCCGTCGCATTTTTCCGCATATCCCTTGCTTATGAGATTTTTCATCTGCCCATGGTACTGCGCCTCGTCTTCTGGGTTTTTCCTGAGCTTGTGTTCTAAGTTCTTAAGCCTCTTCAGCGCATTGTTGTAGCTGAGGGGTAATTTGACGCCGTCCTTGCGCCACAGAAGTCCCACTTCGAATCGACCGTCTTCCGTTCTCTTGGCCGTCCTGCCAAAGAGGTCGATGGCCCGCTGCTCGCCGTCTGTCAGCCTCGCCTTAGCCGCTATTCCCAATGCGTCTATATCGAAGTGTTTCTTCACCATTTCTTCGAGCCGTTCGCCTCTGGTCTCGATTGTGGATATGTGCAGGATACTCTCATCATCCTGCCTTATGATGCGCCTCGGGATGCTGCCGTGGATCACCCAGCCGAGTTTGGTCTTTGAGGCCGCAGGCTGGTTCCTTTTCCCGATTCTCAGTTCTCTTGACACGATGAGCTGCCAGTTGTCCGTACCGATGAGAAGTTGGGGTTTCTCGTTCTCATAACACATCTCTTCATCCCTGAGATCGTGCAGGTGAGCGAGTTGCAGCAATGATTCCGGAACGGATTGAGTGAGCAAGTTCAATCCGCCCACCGTTCTCGCAGTGATGTCGTGCCTGGTACCGTCGTGACCCCGAACGCCCAGTTGTACGAGTCGGCTTTTTTCCTCATTCCTCTCGGCATTGATCCCGTGCATCCGCAGCACTTTCGACGGACCGTCTGCGCCGATAGCCTTCGCGACGTCTTCATCCAGCAGAGTCACTGTCGAGCCCTCGTCGAACAGCGCGAAGATGTCCGCTTCGCCCCGTGGACCTACGACTTGAACCCTTCTCATCTTGAGTTTTACCGCACGGTCGGACGTGACCGATGCGGTAATAACGGCGTCCTCAGCCTGTGGAGCGCCGCCGGACCTCTCCTCGTGCAGCAACGTGTGGTGCAGCCGCTTACAACCCTGTGCGCCGCACCGTTTCGCCTTACAGTTGAATCTTCTGTGTCGACTCGATATGCACAGGAAACACAGCCCCTCTTTCCTGACTGTGTCCCATCTCTTTGGTACGCTCATTTTCTTGAAGGCGGCGCAGCGAGGCAGAGCGTGATCATTGGCACATATCGGGCACTTCATTGCTTCCTCGCGTACCTTCTTGGGTTGGCTGTGGCTCGGCGAACCCCTGCCCTCATCTGTCACCGCGAAGACTGGCCTTCTTGCTCTGGTTTCACTCTTGTTCGGAGGTTGACGCGGTGTTTCTCTCTTCGATGTCGTGCTGAATCCGTAGCGCAGTGCCCTGTCCGCTTCCCTCATTAAGAATTCAGAGAGAAGGACGACATCGGGCTCGTTCCTGAAGCGCGACGTCTCTTCTGCGTAGTCGTACCACTTGCTTTTCTCGTAGGGACTGAGTTTCTCTAGAATGTCTCTCGTGAGCAACGGGTTGAAAAGGTACCCGTGCCTCAGCCTCTTCAGGATAGCCACCATGTTCTGAATCTTCACGGCGAATTGGTTGAGTTCCGCCGCCGAACCTCCGAGCCTCGGTAGCCTCTTCAGGTCTTCCATCATGCGGTCCACCATAACTTCTGGACGTCCGAAGCATTGTTCTAGAGTCTTCATGATTTGTTCGGGCGGCGTAGCGACGCTCAGCAGTGGTGCCACGGCTTCCCTGGCTTCTCCCCGTAAGCAGTTCCTCAGCCGAGCTAAATTCTCGATCGGTTTCAGCTTGTAGAATGCAGTGGTGTCTTCCATTGCTGCCTTGAAGGACAACCATTCGGTGGGAGCCCCTGAGAATGTAGGCAGCTCCGTTGTGTGGCGTGTCTGGCGTTGATTCAGCAGCTTGTCTAACGTTTCAGCGAGATGTTCCACCCCGTTGGCCCTAGACGTGGGCGGTGTGGGTGAGCGTGGGCGGCGCTGTTCCGGCCACTCAAATCTCGTCCTCTGGCCTTCGCGTCTTCCTCCAGTTGGTGGCATGTCTTCTGGCTTCGGCGTCTCTCTCTCCTCTAACACGACCGGCTCTTGTCTAGCCTCTTCATGGTCGGGTCCTTGTTCGCTTAGCCAGGCTCGTACACGTTGTTCCACTTCCATCCTCTGCAGCGGCGACGTCGGCGACGAGTTTCTTCTTGATAAGTTCTGCTTCTATTTGCAGTTCCTTTTTACGGAGAGCGGCAAGCTTCTCTTCCGCCTCATATTGTATGCGTGCGACGACACTCGCTGTCGATCGACGCGACCTAATTGAAATAGCCTTCTTCCTGGCTAATGTTTGCACTTCCGGAGCTACAGGTGCCTTGCTAGTACCTGGTCTCGGTTTTAAAATTGTTTGAAGCAGATCTGCCCTTCCCTCGGTCGGCGGCGGCTGGCTCGTGGCGGCAGCAGACGGCGATCGTGGCGGATCTGGAAATCTTCGCGGTTGTTGTTGTTGTGGTTGGTTCTCCTCGGCCCCGCTCTGACTCCTTGTGATGACCATAGTTTAAGTTAAATGTTACGTTAAGTTAAATCCTCAAATCAAAAATTAATCTTCAAATATTCGTCTTCAAACTCCAAAAATCTTCAGAGTCTTCACGACTCTTCAAGAATCTTCGGTAGGTTTTTCAGGCGAAAAATCTGCGAATCCTTGCTTCCCTCTTCCTTGGTGTTGTCTTGTATCTTCGAGTCCAATCTTCTAATCTGAGTCCGTCGATCCCCGGTGTTGAATTCCTTTCTTCCAAAATTCTATGTTCGGCTTGATAAATTTTCTTCAAAAAATTTTCTATGTCCTTGGCTCGATGAAATTATTCTATGTCCAGTGTTCAGTAAATTTTTCTAAGTCCAGTCTTCAATAAATTTTTCTATCTCCTTGGCTCAGTAAAATTTTTCTATGTCCGATGTTCAGTAAATTTTTCTATGTTCCGTCATCAATAAATTCTTCTAAGTGTCGTCTTGATTGTTTTCAACTGGTATTGGACTTCGAAAATTTCTTCAATCTTGTATCTCGGATCACACGCGACTAACTCACTAACTTGCAATCCGGATCGCAAGGACCACTACGCACTACTGTATGGGACTGTATTTTTCCACTAGGTTTTCACCGCCGGCTCTGATCAGACTCGAAGATAGCAAGGTTACACCGATTCGGGCAGAGCGGGGGCGTATAAAAATAACACTGATTTGAGGAGAACATTTTGCACGATAAGCCGTTAGCTTACCTGGCTCAGGGCAATGCCGTATAGGGAGCACAAATGTACTCTTCTAATTTTCATATAAGCTATCTCTCTCTTATTTCTCTATACGGCTATTTTTCCCTAATTTTCCCTAATTTCCCTTTATTTCCCCTGAGCCAGGATAAGTGAAACGCATAACGTGAAATTCTTTATTTACCATAAAACAATACATAATCACACAGTTTACATAGATACTTAGTAGGTAACACATAAGCAAAATTACAAGTATAAGAAAAACCATATATTTTTCACCATTATAATCTAATTTTCTCTAAAACCATTTACATTTCAATTTACCTAAACGTTATTTACTTTAGCCACTAATTTTCCCTATGTACAACACTAATTTTCCAAGCGAAATAAGCTACGGTTAAGAAATTATAAAGAAAATAAACTTGTGACTTTAAAACAATTATTTACCACTATTCTAATGAATTTAACACTTATGTACAACACTTATATTCACTATTTTCACTCTTAAGAGTTTATGTACTATTTACTCACAGTTTTTAGAAACGTTTTAAAGCACTGATAAGTGTTCATTGTCTTTAAATTCACTTTAAAACACAGGCGAGGCCGCTGTCCTTAACAAGTATTATGAGAATAAATTGTAAATAATTAACATTTGGTGTCTGCTAACTAGCACTTAATCTTACTAAAAGCTAGCACTGTACTTGCTCCATGGTTGAATGATAATAATTACGATGTCCGTCAAAAGTTAATTATAGTCATTAATATGTCTTTCTTAAAATTGTGTTATTTCAGTTCTTAATGTGTAATATTGGTAGTGTGGGAACATGGTGGTAGGCCCCAAAGGGAGATCTCCGACCGAGCGAGGTGGTATGCTCGGTCAGGCCGAAGCCCACTGTTGACTGTAGTGGATTTCAGATGTTCTATATATATCGCCGATCTTAGAAAACTTCGATAGCGTGATTCAGGACTGTGCGCTGATTGGTCCGCCACATCACTCCCCCCTAAGACCGGAGGTGAGTCTTCTGCCTTAGTCGCCAGTGCCAGAGAGTTTCAGTGAGTCGAAACTGTGCTGCTGCTGCTGCACGGGCTCCAGTGAGTCGGAGTGCTGCCGTGCGGGGCCGATGCTACGTGCTGACCAGGAGAGGTGTGCTCTGCTTGCTAACCGATCGTTGTAGCTACGTGTGACGACCAGGAGAGGTGCCGCGTGCTCTGCTTACTGATCGTGTAGCTACGTGAGTACGTGACACGTGTGCTGATCAGGAGAGGTGCTTCATGCTCTGCTTGCTGACCGGTCCGTGTAGTGGACTGCCCGTTGAAGCCGATGAGGATTCGACCAGGCCGCGTTGCGTTGCGACTGGTGGTCGAGATACCCGAAGAGGCTGAAGCTGGCTGGCGTGGTGCGGAGGGGTGGGGAGTGATGATGATGATGTCCAGAAGGAGGCGTGTTTTGTCGAGGGTCAACAATGTGGGAATAGTGGTGGCAGGCCCCAAAGGGAGATCTCCGACCGAGCGAGGTGGTATGCCCGGTCAGGCCGAAGCCTCTGACAGAAGACAGAAGAGCACTGCAACAGTAGAATATTATCTATATTACATATTCGTTGACGTGCGCAAGTGTGGAAAAGTCATACAATTATAAAAAGCGTAACAGCCTCCGTGGTTTAGTGGTTCGAACATTAGCTCTCGACTCGGAGGTCGTGGGTTCGATTCCCGCTTTGGAACAACAAAAAAAAAACAACGTTGTTTCCAAGTTTGGTTAGGACAATGCAGGCTGATCACCTGATTGTCTGACAAGAAAGATGATCCATGCGTCGGATGGGCATGTAAAATGTCGGATCTGCGCTTGATCTCTCGTCAGTCGTGTCGGTTATCCGTCCCACTGGATTATGAGAGTAAAGGAAGAGAGAGTGCTCTTGTGTACTGCGCACACACTTGGGCGCTATAAAATTACTCCTGCGTAACTGGCCTGGTTTCAATGAAACCGGCCACTGTCACCGAAATCGGTGGGGAGTTATTATAAAAAGCGTGCTACTTTGTGTACCCTCCAAAACTCCCTAGGAACTTTCAGTAAAGCTTCTACCGCTTTACTGAACCGACTGACTGACTGCACTGACTATTTTTTTGGACTTTGACTAGACTTTGGACTTGACGATTTAGAAATACGGTGTTGGAATCCTAAACGAAATTTCTATTTCCCGCCTTTTGAACTTGACACTGTCTAGTGATTTTGGGCCGTATCGCCATTGATTAAAAAAAAAACATTTGACATTGACGTAGGTCCAAAAGTCCACTGATGTCTGACGTCAGATGTTATGATTGTTTTGGTGATTCACTCAACAGTTTATTATTTCATCATTACATAAAATTGCATTTAATTACTGAAGAAAAAGAGATTATCACAATGTTTTCTACAAATCCTAATTATACTAAGCTAAAAACGCACTTGAGGCTAGCAATAAATCGTCTCAAATTATTAGAAAAGAAAAAAACTGAGCTAGCACAAAAGGCTAGGAAAGAAATAGCCGAATATATTGCAAGTGGTAAAAGTGAGAGGGCTAAAATTCGTGTGGAACACATTATAAGGTAAGTACTTTAGTTACATTCTAAACACTTTCGCAATTGTATATGAATATAGAGATAATAATCTGACCAACAGGAATTGCCTTTGGGAAAACATTGACGCAATTGCAAAACAAACAAAAACATTATTGATTCCTGTAAAAATAAGGAAATTATTAATTTAAAAAAAATCCACTAGATAATTATTGTATAATGATGATAATTTATAGGGAGGATTACATGGTAGAAGCGATGGAGATAGTGGAGATGTACTGTGACCTGATACTGGCTCGTTTTGGCCTTGTGACTCAAATGAAAGAGTTGGATGAAGGCTTATGTGAGGCCATCTCCAGCCTTATTTGGGTTGCCCCGAGGATGCATACTGATGTGCAGGTATGTTAAGATTTAATAGGTTTCTTTTTTCTACAATTTAATTAGAAGAGTTTTCTAAGAATTATTATTTTTGAATGGCTCGGTCGCCATTAAAAAATACGTAACAAAGAGTTGATTATTATGAAGTCTTCCGTTCTTGTAAATAAGGATTGCTTAATAGTTATAGTTACTAGCACACTAGTTTTTGTTACTTTTTAAAGGAGAACACGCACCTTTACACGCTCAGGAGCCGCACGCACCAAAGTCATCGAATTTTATACATCTTCGTATGAAATCATATGCAACAACGCACACCGTAGGTGCAGGTGCGCGTTCACCTTGAATCACCACACACCACAAGAATAAATTTTTCCTTAACATATTTTAGGAACTAAAAGTTGTATCTGATTTGCTAACTGCAAAGTACGGAAAAGTTTATGCAGATGCCTGCAGAAATGAAAGTGTGGCGACAATCAGTGAAAAACTGCGGCACAAACTGTCCGTCCAGAGTCCACCGAAAATACTTGTGGAGAAGTATCTTATAGAGATTGCTAAAAATTACAATGTGGAGTACAAACCTGATGAACAAGTAATGAGAGAAGAAGAAGGTTAGTTATATCTTATAAGCTGGATTTTAGGGTTACATAGTACTACAAAAAAACGTATAGTTTCATTCCTATAACAGCTGCCGTGGTCTAGTGGTTAGAGCATTGGCTCTTTGACTCGGAGTTTGTGGATACGATTCCCGCATTGGAACAACAAAAAATGTTGCTTCAAAGTTTTGTTAGCACAATGCAGGCTGAGCACCTGATTGTCTGACAAGAAAGATGAACCATGCATCGGATGGGCATTTAAAAAGCAAACATGCGCCTGAAGTCGTGGCGGTTATCTGTCCCACTGGATCATGAGTAAAGGAAGAGAGAGTACTCTTGTGTACTGCACACACATTTGGTTACTCTTGCGTAACTGGCCTGGATTTAATGAAACTGGCCACCGTCACCAATATCTGTGTGGGGATTTATTATTATTATAGTATGTATATAGGGACACACCAAAACCAAATTATGGTTTCGTTAGTAACAACAACTTAATTACGCTTTCCTAAAAATGTAGTATTTTGAGGAAAAAATACTTCCTATGAACAAAATTTTTCTTTCAATAAAAATATTATGGCAACCATTATAAAATATTGTTATATTGTTTGCAGCAAGGGATGCCATGCTGATAGACATCAATGGTCCACCAAATCCCCCCGGGTTCATTGGGTATCCTGCACCACCACCACTACCACAGATGCCTAACTTACCACCATCCGTTCAGCCATTCAACTATCCATCTGTAAGTATAATGTTATGGAATGGAAGGAAGCTTTTAAACTGCAAACAGTAAGAACAAGTTGTATTGCAATTTTACAAAGTTTATGTTAGTATTTATTGGAATATAGATTGAATTATTGTTAGAAGTGATTATGATTTATAATGGACATGGTGGAATGACTTTTGTAGTAGTAGATTGACATATACTGTCGTGGACATTTTTTTAGATCATATAAAAAGGAATAATACTTTTATACATATTTTTTGGGAAACTTGAACCATTCGAAGCCCTCAAAGATGAATAATTTTTCCCGTTTTTTTTCCACATTTTCCACTGATTCTTCGCTCCTATTGGTCGCAGCGTGATGTTATATAGCCTAAAGCCGTCCTCGATAAATGGACTATCCATCACAAAAATATTTTTTCAATTCGAACCAGTAGTTCCTGAGATTAGCGCGTTTCAATACAAACTTTCAACCCCTATTTCACCCCTTTAAGGGTGGAAAATTTTTCAAAAACCCTTCATAGTGTACATTGGAAATTAAAACTATTGTCCTAATGTCACATTTCTACCTGTGCTATCTTCTGTCAGTCAGTAAGGACATCTCCTTTTATTTTATTTATACAGGTTGGCCGGGAGATTGACGTCAAAAAAAAATTAGGTCCCTCGTGTCGTGGGGTATCCGATGGGGGTGCCATGTATGAACCGCGAATTTTCATAGTATTTGAGTTGTGATTTTTTTCTGAATTTTTGAGAATTTTCGACCTGACCAACTTAAAAAATAAAAATAAAAGTAGAAAGAAAAAAGAAAGACTTTTTCAAGTTTTTTTTTGCAACTGAATCTTATAGAGTTGTACTTTTATGCATAAAATAATCAGCATAATATGAAAATTCGCGGTACATACATGGGGGTGATTTGGATTCCGCACAACACGAGGGACCTAATTTTTTTGATGTCAATCTCCCGGCCATCCTGTATAGATTTCTAACTTAAAGTCACTGCTGCCCCTTTTTTTATTCATTTCTCTTAAGAAATATAGTAAATAGAAATATAATCGTTAACCATTTTTATTTACTTTTCCCTTACAGCATGGCAAAGTTGGCGGCTTTATCGCGGGTCCACCTGGCGATAACAGACCCCCTATGCATTACAACGTCCCGCCAGGAGTCGACTCGAAGACTCTTAGTAACAGTTTCTTGCAGGTAAATGAAATATATATTACCTCTATAAAATAAACACATAAAATCAAGAGATAACTTAATTTAAGTTGCACAATTTACTTTGATACATTATTTTCTGTTTCTTTGCCAGTTAATGTAACTTTCTTAATGTTATTTTTTCCTATGAGTATTTTGGATCACCTCTTAATTTCCGTTTTTAGAAACAGTATGCAAGCATATTATAGTATCATTAATTATTTACCTCATTTCCAACATACTTGTGGTTTTCATTATTATTGTAGGTAATAAAGTATGAAATATTGTGCCCTTTTCAGGACGAAATGCACAACCTACCGCCAGCTTATGACAGCATAGCTCATGATATGGTAATAGTTTATGAATAAAAATTGTTGTTGGGCTTTGGTTGAATTTCTACGATTGTTGTTTTGCAATAGTTTTTCATTTTGTTTCATAAGTTGGGATTAACAATTTTTCAATTAATATTTCGAAGATGTGCTTCTAATTTTCTTTTTTGTTGTGCTTTTGATTATTATCTAATGTTCTTTTCGTTGTATCTTGCTCTGTATATACTTTAAACATTATCATACAATATTTCATGGCTTTTTGACCTACTTACATTTATGCTTTTTTTACTCTTCTACTATGTCTCATATGTCGAATAATAAACTAATAATAAACTAATAATAAATATTATATTTATTCTTTGCTTACATTTAAAAGGACGAAGTAGATGTGAGTATATTTTCTCTTCACAACTTCACTTTATACCCAGATTTATTACACATAACATTTTGTAGCCAAGTCTGGAACTAAAAGTTTTAATTTGCTTATGAACACTTTATTAAATTGTAACCTCATATGTTTCAACAAGCTGTTTCCCGCGGCACCGCCCGCGTAAATATACTATCGAGTATCCCGCGGGAACACTGTACTTTCTGGGATAAAAAGTAGCCTATGTTTTAATCCAGAGACTAAACTACTACTATCCAAATTTTATCAAAATCCGTTCAGTAGTTTATGCGTGAATGAGGAACAAACATCCATCCATCCTCACAAACTTTCACATTTATAATATTAGTAATATGTATTAGATTTTTTGACATGCTCTCTATTCTCCGGCTAATCAGGCAATCGATATGGATTTAAAATTATTTCATGTCATTAGATTGGTCTTCGATTTAACAATATATTAATGGACAATGTGTTTCAGCCGTCGCACGTTCCGAACGCCCCGAACGTGCCCACACCACAGCCGCGGACCAAACCGACCACCAGCAACTACTTCCCGGAGCTACCCGAGCTACCGTCCGTGCCGTCCGACTTGCCGGCGGTACCGCATGAGCCCAACGAGGGCGCCACGGGCCCGGACGAGATAGACTTTGAGGATCTGAACAGACGCTTCGAGGAGTTGAAGAAGAAGAAATAAGTTTGCGTTAAGTGTGTTCGTGTTCAAATAACATACGAAGCAATTTATACCATCTGTTTCCTAAATGCAGTCACTAGGGTAATCCTAACCACGTCGCTAATGGCCTTCGGCAATTATAGTTTTTCTATGAAGATTACATTTCCAGCAAGTCATTATAAATGTGGCTTTGCAGTTAAGTACTTTATGAGCAATTCCGCTTATACCACGTGATTGTATTTTTGTGGCAAAAGATTTAACCCTGTTGCTTGACATTTTAGTCAATATGTTTATTCAAATGGTTTTTTATCGTCACATTACAATCTTGCTTTTTGTTATTTGAGAACGAGCACACTTTAAAAGTATTATTACGTAATCTCGTTTAAAACATACAATTTCACATAAGCTTACATGTAAATACTGTATTATTCTTATCTTGTATCATTTTAATCATAAGCATTTGTACATTAATAAAGGAAAACAATTTACATGATGCTGATTGTGTATTAGGTTATTTATAGAAAACTAGCGACCCGCTTCGGCTTCGCACGAGTGCAATGGAGAATGTACACTATTTTTAAATCTAAGTTTTATGTATTCTCCGTGTAAAATAAAAATACTCGTGAAATAATTATTTCGATATGTCAATTAGTTTCCAAGGTATTTTAACTTTAAAGTGGCCTAGAAGTAAACGATAACTTGCGATAAATTTTCTTAACATAGGCTCTGCGAACTTTAGCGCATGTACAACTCGTGAAGAAAACTGTTATTGTATTATTTTTATATACCTATGTACTAATAAAATTTCCCTAATACAGTTGATCAATTTGTACAAATAAAATAAATACGAAAACACTTAGAAACAGTTATTGCGCAACCTTCTGCGCGAAGTTCAGACTCGCCAAGATACATCGGCCGTATTGTACGTTAATATTTTTGTATAAAACAAAAACTTGTGTATCTGTATAACATAATAGCTTTACTGTTACAATATATTAAAAAAAAATACATACCAACTCAGACAGAATTAAAAGTAACCAAAGTTCTGTTACTTTGGTTACTTTTAATTCTGTCTGAGTCCCAGTATGTATTTTTTTATATTATAAATTATATTATGTAATCAGGAAAAAAATACCAACCAAAGTTTTCTATTGATTCGTAGCAACTTCTCGCTACCAGTCCATTGGTATTTAGAAACATGAAGTTAGTACATCAGACTGCTCGCGAAGTAGGCCGAGTAACCCAAAGTACGAAAAGGCGAAGCGAAGTGCGTGCCCACACTGTCTTATTCCGCGACAACCTCGGCCTACTTCGCTAGTAGTCTGGACGAGGCTTTAAGATTTTTTACGCGAAACTTAACATAAATATTGGGCTCAAAACGTATTATTTTTTGGAATGTTTAGTTTCAAGTATGTATTCAAATTCTGTATATTTAATATTATGTTATATTTTGTTAAGTATAGATAAAATGAAACATGTTGCGGTATAAAGTTTTAATTCAATGTATTGTACCATATATTTGGAGGATCGTTACATCTTGACATAATATATTTTAATACACTATGAAAGTGTTTTTATAAAAAAAATGCAATTTTATTGCTTTATTTCGACAAGGCAAGCTTTACCCCGACGATACACATAGCTTTAGATTTCAATAATTTCTATTTCTTCCTTGTCACACCTTAGTATTAAGACTGACAGCAATACTGTTTTTCTTTAATATAAATAAAAAACGGAATCTAAACGAATATAATATAATAAAGCTATGTGTATCGGAATTATAAATACAAGTTTAGAAAATCTAAATAGTTCATAACAGTCGTAATATTTGTTGAGAGCAAGACGCTATTTTCTTATACTTAGGATCACTGTTGGTGTTGCAATCGGTTTTCAGTCTGTTGTGTACTTGTGTGTTGGACACTATCTTCGTTTGAATAATTAGTTTGTTAGGTGACTCCGCTAGTAAGGTACCTAAAGCCACCAGAGCCCTGAAAAGATTTTATTTTAGTTTTAATGAAATACAATTTAGAAATAGGAGTTTAGCAAGAGTGTACTTCTTTCTAAACTCCCACGTGATTTGGAATTTGCAATATAAATGTATGCAATGAAAAAGGCTTATAAGGTATGAATGTGACATAATACGCTAATTTTGGAGTCTAGCAAAAATGTTTTACTCGAGTTGGGCCTTATAATTTCGAATCAGTCATGCATAGTTGTATGTGGTATGTATGTCATATACCATATTATTCGTTTCGTCGGCGGTGAGGGACCGTGTGCCGTCACTCTAATGGCCCCAGTACACAATGACTTATGATGGGCCATGCTGCAATGCACAACTGTAGGCCACGATCACTTGGTGTTCACACAATGGGCTCATTGCTATCTGGATAAACAATCACGATGGACGTGGAAGTAGTTACGGCCGCGGCTATTTATTTATATACTGCTTACAAGTATTACATAAGTGTGTACCGCCACAAAGTTATAAAAAAAAATGGCGCAAAAGGTTGATGCTGGCCATTAAACAGGACAAGATACGTAGATGTTTTAATGTGTATTTCTAAACAACGGGCATTGTGTGAACACAACACGCTACGCCACGATTCCTTTGAAGTGTGCCCAAAAAACCGATAACTTTTCGATTGCGCGCCACAATGGGCAATTGTCCGCCACTATGTACCATTACCCCCTGTACACAATGGCGATGGTGTGCAGTGGGCCAGCAATGGGTCACTGTGTACTGGGGCCATAACGTCGCCATTTTACGAGCATTGGCCTTCAGAAGAGGTTTAATATTTCAAAACATGTAGAACAGTACCGCAGATACGCCTCGCTGTCGGTGAGCGCCGGCAGCAGCGCGAGCGTGCCGTCCGCCAGCTCCGCGCCGCACGTCGTCGCCAGCGCCACGCACATGTTCAGTGTCAGCGATGCCGCTGCGATCTACGAAGAAAATTAATTAAAAAAAAATTAATGACGACCTCTGTGGCTCAGTTGGTTGAGCGTGTTGGTGCTCAAGCCGTAAGTCGCGGGTTCAAATCCCGCCGAAGGAACAAAAAAGTTTTTCTGTGTTCCTGGGTCATGGATGTGTATTAAATATGTGTATAATATAATAAAAATCTTAAACATGTGTATATAGTATAAAAGTATTAAATATATTTCCGTTGTCTGGTACCCGTAACACAAGTTCTTCGAGAACTTACCACGGGATCAGATTGACGTGGTGTGAAGCGTCCATAGATATTATTATTATTATTAAAAAAAAACGGTTGTCTGTAAAGTCGGTTTACTGACGATAGTTGAACGTGACAACGTCATATGGAACGCCTCAGAGCGGGGTAACGCCGCTTGCGTCACGTTTTCTCGTGCGTGCAGCCGGCTCCATCGAATTATAAAACGTTGTCACGTCAATAAGGTTGTTTATTTAGAGCCATAGCGCACGGCGTATTTTAAATGCGCTGGGGACGAGCAGATGACGCGAGTAAATGCACTTAAAACGCGATTCTAATGTATGTGCAACAATCGGAATCTAGGGCGCCGTAAGCGTGCGGCGTTCCTAAAACGCGCGTCCTCATTTATTATTTATTCTACCCACTATGACGTCACAATTTAGATTTTATGGAGCTGCCTCCCCTTCCCCGAGTAAACGATTCAAAAGGAGTCGCCCCGTCACGTTTTTTGGAACGAAGTTCCTTATCGCGCGTTGTGAAAGGGGGCTAGACGGACCCCCCGATGGTTGCACGCCTTGTCGTGGCGGTGGGGCTTAGTAACCGTGGACTGGACACCCACGGTGAAGCGAAGAGGCAACCGGGGCCGGCTTGTTCAACGGCTGGCCCGAGGAGGGCGCTCCCAGCAGACTGGAGGAGTCTGCTACGGACGCGCTTAGAGGTGGGACCGCAGAAGAAGAGGAGTGCCGGTATTACGGTGCGCCGTATTCCTTCTGCGGCCGTGGAGGGATCGCAGGGGGAGAGGCGTGGTGGTGTTGTGCCACTCTCCCTGCGATCCCTGCGAGCTGGCGGGGCCGTTCCATACGTTTAACGGCATTGGTGGGGCCGCAGAGGAAGAGGCAAGTTGGTATTACGGTGCGCCGCTTGCCCTATCCTCTGCGGCCGAGGTGTGGTCGGTGGCAGAACCATAGGTCAGATCTGCCACCGGGTACCGGTTGTGGAGGCTGGTATCTGTGGCCTCCTAGTAGCAGACTCGGGGGGAGTCTGCTACAGTACTGGTGGAGGCCGAGGAGGGAGGCGCACCTTACCATCTGGTGCGCCTGGGGCCTTCGGGCCTTGAATGGAGCCGCTTGTGAGCGGCTGCCGCCGGCGGGGTCGCGGATGTGTTTATCGTTCCCGTGGCCCCGTCACAGGGCGGCGAGGAGGAAGGTGGGGGGTGGTTTTTAGTGGGTATACCGTGGGTCTCATTAGCCTATACGGGAGTCCCACATCACCACTCGGGTGCCCCCTGCGCCTGGGTGGTATGCGTAATGCATTTTCCCCCCCGGAAGCAAAAAAAAAAGGGGGCTAGACGGAAAAAATTCTTACGAAAAGTTGTCACGAAACTTTTTTAATTACAAAAGATAATTTTATTTTTTATAAAAATTAAATATTTACGCGTATACATTTATTATATTGATGTATGTATGTATGTATGTGTGTATGTGTGTATGTATGTATGTATGTATGTATGTATGTAATGTATGTATGGATAATATCGGTTCGGATATTGTATTATTATTTATTTTATATATACATGTACAATTGTCTGTCTGTATGTCTTTTTTTTTTTTATTTTTGCTAGAGTAAGCTATTGTAAGCTGTGCGGCGTCGCATGTTTCTCTGTCTGTCTCTCTCTCTCTTATAGAAAGCAAGCCAGATATTTTCATCCGGAACTTCGTTCCATCCGGGTGTCCCTTGACACCTCTCAACTCTTTTACACGCAAAGTTATACTTGCGTGGTCTAGTCAATAGATGTCTGTAGTTACGGCCGTGTACCGATAGCCGGCCGCACTATTGTGTTGCATCAGCGATGTCAGATGTTACATATCAATTTTGGTATACATACATAATATTATGTAGAATCCGAAGTGGTACCGCTTAGTCCATCAGTACATCGTGTATAAGCTCTCTATATGGTACAAAAAAGCCTATATAACTCAGCTCACCTGTGCGTTATTGGACAGTTTGTTGAGACAGAGAAGCGCGTGCACTATACTCTCTCTGGCGGCCAGCACCATCATCTCTCCGGGCAGATCACTAAACGCGTTCACCATCACACGCATACTTAGCATCTGGTTGGCGGGTAGATTGTCTGAAAAATAATAAAAGAAATTTTATTTTATTTCTTTATCTCACCCCGTCTCTTGCAACCCGTCACATAAGGATTCACGCGTGAGCGAGAATTGTGTTTTTGGGATTTCACCCAAATCAACATTCACTCATTTTCCTTTTGACATATTGGTTCATATGACGTGATGATATTGCGTTAAAAGAGATGTTCAAGAAATGTATGAGGTCTGGGCCAGCCCTACGTATAGTATATGTAAATATAGCTACATAATATAGTAACCGTTTCCTATTCTTTATTTTGTTTAATTTCACTTCGTTTCCATGTACATTTAAATTAACTTCGTCAAGGAGAGCAACACAAAGTAATATAAAACATGGCGGATCAGATCAGAATTAACTAAAGAATGTCATTTTGTCAATGACATGACTTTTGACAAAGAAAGACGTAAGTATGACATTCAAGACGACGTCTCTTCGTAAAACTGTCTACTTTGGTCTACTACGTCAAAAGTCAAGTCAAAACAAGTGCCATGGCCGCCCTAAAAATAGTATTCTCGCAATAAAAAACTCTTCAAATAATCATTTTTGTACGCATCTACACTTCTTCAATTAATTATTTTTTTTGTATTTTTATGATATTTCCATATTTTTTTCCTATTTACCTATGTAGTGTACATAGAACTGGCCCAAAATCAAATCTCTTTTATTAATTGCTAAGTTTTTATACGGATTTGTACGGTTATCATACATGTTAAGTAAATAACGCTTTTATTACAAGCCCGCTCCGCACTTAGCGCGCGACACTGCAAAAAGTCTGGGAATTCCAAGTGTGGAGGCGATTTCCACATTTTCGCGTAATATTTCGCAAATTGTTCGCGAATTATTCGATAATATTATAAAATATGGAGCAGGCTTAAAAACATACCTGGAGTTAATAATGAAAGTAAAAATTCCATAAACTTTGGTCCAAAAGAAGTCTCAAATAACAGCCCATTCACTGACTTGTTCCTAACAGCTAGTCTCGTTATATCTAATGCTGGGAAGAGTATATCTGAAAAATAAAAAATTATGGTTTTAAAAATGAAATAAAATATGAGAAACAAATAAACATTTTATGTCATTTACACAACAGCTATTATGTCATTGTTCAGATTTTGTTACTTTTTTTTGGAAAAATACGAAGTTCGAATAAATAAATAATAGTTATTGTAGTTCTTTATTACACAGTAAATAATGGACATTAAGGCCTCTGCCTCGAATTTTGTGGGCAGCGAGGCGGCAGCGGTGGCGGCGCGGGCGTGGAAGGATCATATGCGTATAATCAAATAGGCCGATTCTCGAAAACAGCGGCGCGTGCACGGGCAACGAGCGGTGCGCTCCAGTCGAGCGGCGACCCGCGCATCTGCATTTGCAGTGTTGTGCAATTTATTTTTGTGTTTTTGTATTTCTATTGCTAAGTATTTCAATTCATAGTAATAAAAATCGCCTTTTATTTTCCTTGCCTAGGGATTCATTTCTTCTTTTGCCTACAATAAATCGAGCGTTAGGAATAAATGGAAAAGATGTTGTCGCCGTTATTTACACATTAATTCTTTCGCGAATAAAAACAAATATCTCGACGACACAACACTACCCCGCTATTTGCCCGCTGGTTTCGAGAACGGGTCTGCGATGCCCGCGCCGCCGCCGCCCCGCTGCCCACAAAATTCGAGGCAGCGGCCTTAAATGGATTATATTATACCGTACACTGTGTTATTATTACAATAATTATGTTTAGAATTACCTTTTGGCCACTCTAATATTCTCTTTAGTAACGAAATAGTTTGTTCACTTGCCACACTATTCTGAAAAAAAAATACAGTTTTATGATATTCACATGTTTCATATTTTTATTTAAACATATCATTTAGCTTTAATACAGAAATATAACAATATTGTTACCAAATCTCCCAGTTTAATAATTTCTTCTAGTTGTTCATTGGAGAGTGTTGCAGTCTCGCCTGCTCTGCTATTGAATTCTTTCAATTTTTCCAGGATTGCTTTAACGTTGGCCTGGTCGAATCTGTGAAAGAAAATATATTTTAACTTTGTGAAAATCCACGTTCTAGTTAATCTGCTGAGTGCAAGTTTTTGTCACTAATCGCCGTGAATAGATTAACTACAATTTGTATGGCATCGATACCAATGTTTGCCACTAGGTGCGTTGTTCCGATGCCCTACGAATTGTACTTAACTTCTTCACGGCAAGTAGACTCAATAACTCGCTTAGTAGTAGGTACCTTACTAGTTGTAGTAAGGTTCGCTCTCGTACAGCGTACTTATCAGTAAAGCTCATTGGTTACCAGCACAGAAACTGTAGTCCACACATTTGTAAAGCTAAATATCTCGCGTCGCGTTATATCTGGTCATTTGTACTAGATAGGCTAGTGAGCGATCTATCCGACTGTTCACCAATATCTTTACTTATTTATACAGAGGAAAAGTTTTTGTATGTTTGTTTCTTGTTTACATGGAATAGGCTCCGAAACTACTGGACCGATTTTAATGAAATTTGGCACAGATATAGAGTAGACCACGGGAAGCACATATAAGCACATTTATTCCGGAAAAATGTACGGTTCCACAAGATTAGCTTTTGCGCGCACGAAGTCGCGGGCAACATTTATATTTAATAAATAGGGAAAATATGTTTGTTTGCATTGAATATGCCCCGAAGCTACTGGAGCGATTTTGATGTTTGGCAGACATATAGAGCAGACCATGGGGAAGGACATATGCTACTTTTTATTCCGGAAAAATTTACGGTTTCCGCAATATTAACTTTTGCGTCACGGCAACATCTAGTACGTTAGGGTCCATCCATATATTACGTCACAGCACAAGGGGGAGGGGCGTCATACTAAATCTGACAGTACATGTTTAGTACAGGTATGACTAAAAAAGCGGGAAATAGGGGAGGGAGGGGTTCAAAAAGTCGCAATTTTGCGCCACGTAATATGTAGACAGCCCCTTATAAATACAATACCGTAATAATTTTATTTTTATTTATTCAGAACACATACAGTCTTTATCAGTATTACATATACAAAAACATTTAGTTAATAACAGACCTAAAGGTTCATACCTAAGTTATAAAATACATTTATGTAGTTGGATGAGCGCGAATCCCCGGTTGGTGTGTGGTGTATAGTGTTCGTGTGTGGTGTGTAGCATGTGGTGCATATTGTGTGTGTCTGTTTAGAACCCTAGCCCTACGACAGTTAGTCTTGGGTTCAGAAACTAGTTCCACTAGGGTTCGTGTTAATGAACATGAGGTGTGTAAGTATTTGTGATGTATGTATCCGTATTGTAAGACAATTGTTACAGTACATTTTAATCGTAAACATAGTATAATATTATTTTGTTGTACATAACAATATTATAAACGTATGTGAAAGTAAGGTTTACAAATCACAAGAATATGCATACAAAAATTAATTAGTTAAGTATGTATAACATATTTGACTTATATACAAGTTTGTGTCTTAAATATACATAACAATATTATGTGTGTGAAATTTTACAAAATCACAAAAATTTTAAGGTACAGATATATGCTAATTATATACTTATTACATTCATAATAAAGCAAAGGATTAGATAATTTTTTAATGTAATATGTGCGGTGCTGGTGTATAGCGATCTATGTGTGAGGTGTGTATTAAGTGGTGTGTAATGTGTGTGTCTGTTTAAAACCCTAGCCCTACGACAAGTCTTGGGTTCAGAAACTAGTTCCACTAGGGTTCGTGTACATGAGTCTGAAGTGTATGTTTGTGATATTATGCGTGCCTGTGTAGTAAGATAGTTTTTACAAAATCTTTTAAACTTAAAAAATAAGATATTTTGTTGTGTAACATAACAATTATGTGTGTGAAAGTATTGTTTACAAAATTACAAAATTAAGTATACAAATAAATGATTAAGTACTACTTATAACATTTTTGATTTTAGCGAGTTTTTTATTTTAATTATTGAATGACAAAAGGGGTCAAGATCGGATAATTTTTTATTGTAATATTTAGGTACTCGTCTGAAAAAGCTGTGCTTGGCATAGTTGGAGTTAGCATAGTCAATATGGAAAAGATTATGAGAACGTAAGGAGTAATGTGGTATACTATATCTTATCTTTTCTAGCATAGTCGGTGAGTTGATTAAATTTTTAATAATTTTGAAAAAGAAAATGCAATCTAAGTATAATCTTCTGTCCTCAAGTTTTGCTACATTGAAGTGCTTAGCCGCGTTTAATGAGTTGTCGAAGTGTGTGTTTGTTCTATAGCAAAGGGATTTAAGGCGCTCTTACCCTAGAAATGCGCTTCTTTCAAAAATTTTTTGAGACGAATGGATACATTTTAGTGTAGCAAAAAAATATATGTTAATTTTGATCATATTTGCTAGGGGACCTTCATTTTCAAAACACGTTATCTGAAAAATTTCTCGATAAAAAAAAATCATAAAGTTACCATTAAAATAGAAATTCTTGGAGTTGTAACTGTATTATTTGTGAACAGAAATGAGAAAATTATTTGCAGTTTCGTAAAATATAATAAAAGGAAGGGAATTGTTGTTTTGATTTTTCGTATAGAATGAGATATTTGTTAGTATTAATTTATTTCAATGATAAATAATTCGTACGAGTCGAATGAAACATCGCGAAATGGCGACCTGTCATTCCTTCTCTTTCATATCTATTGAATAAGACAGTACCGGCTTAGGCCTCTTGCTAATGAGACGTATGTCAAATTTTTCCCCTCTTTTCTGCTCAAAAATTATTCGAATTTATTGTTCAAAATTATTTCAAAGTCCGTTCAAATTTATTTTACCCCCGAATGGACCTTTATGTCGTCTGCATAAAGGTCAAGTCGGGGTCAAGTCAATATTTACATATTAGTTTTTCTTTCGTCGTGTAATACTTATAATATGTACGTAATTTCGCTATCTGACGTAAGACGCTTGGTAGCCCTTTGGCTTTTTGCGTTGTTGCGACCAATTGGTCTCGGGTTCGAATCCCGGTCAGACGATTTTTTTTCTTCTTTTTTTTTGTCGCACTATAAAACTCCGAGCGATGCTTGTTTTCGCAGTAATAAAAGTATATGGTTAATTATGTACTTATTTTATTATTAGTTACTTTAAGTTGTTGTTAATATTAGTGTAGATTATATTATATAAAATATGAAAAGATTGTATTCGATGAATGTCCAAATTTTTAGTCCAAAGTTTTAAGATGGAGGTACAAAAACTCTTTATAAGTAGGTACTAGGGAGACCGAGCTTTGGTCGTAGTTTTAGTACAACGATAAAAATTAATAAAAAATAAATAAAAAAAATATTAAAGAAAAACAAAGACATTATAAGAATCACAAAAATAATATTTATCTTACCGGGATTTGAACTCACCACCAAAAATCAAACGTCGGTATGCAAACCGAGCTGCCAGTCAGACTGACGTAAAATGACCGAAAATATTGATATAATTTATTACACGACGAAAGAAAAAACATATAATTTGATTCAAAATTGACAACATTGATTGACAACAGAATAAGTAAATATAATATATATATACCTAAATATGATTATTCTGTTGGTTTGTAAAGTTATATCAATTATTATAATCAATTCTAATAATTCTAATCACCATGAGCAGATATTAGGAACATGTACTTATTCAGTAATCTACGTTTATTTTTTACTAGCTTTTGCCCGCGACTTCGTCCGCGTAAAGTTCGGTTTCCATACAAAATTTTAACCCCTTTGTTACACCCGTAGGGGGCGAATTTTCAAAAATCCTTTCTTAGCGGATGCCTACGTCATTACAACTATCTGTATGCCAAATTTTAGCAACATCTGTTCAGTAGTTTCGGTTGTGCTTTGATAGATGAGTCAGTCAGGTTTGCCTTTTATATATTTAGACTAGGTGTTGCCCGCGACTTCATGCGCGCAAAAGGAAATCTCGATGGAACCGTACATTTTTCGGCAATAAAAAGTATGCCTATGTGCTTTCCCGTTGTCTATTCTATATCTGTCCTAAATTTCATCAAAATCATTCCAGTAGTTTCGGAGCCTATTCAATGCAAACAAACAAACATACAAACAAATAAACCTTCTCTCTGTATTATATTAGTAATAGATTAAATAAAACAATATTTACAATTAATATGATGAAGACGAAGAGACTATTTGGTTAAACCACAAATGTCAGAAACTAGGTATTTGAAATTGTATTTTTTTTGCTGTCAGATAGCCGAAGTTTCATGTATGTAGAATGGGAATATTTGATATTGAATTTTATTGTGTATTTATGTATTGTATAAAATCAGTCGATAAAATTTAGCTTTGTGCTACGCGAACGAAGTTGCGGGCAAAAGCAAGTTTAGATTTTGTAACCGCTGAAAAATGCGAAATATATAAAATTTTGAAATGTCGACCTAGGAAGAAACGTCAATGTGTGTGATGTCATAATGTGTAATGTGTAATGGTGTCTACAGACACACAAATTTGGTACAGAGCGTACAGCGGATCTGGTACGCTCCGTACCAGATCCGAGCGTGTGTAGGGCAGTCCGGCGAACATAAGAAGAAGGCGAAGAGTTCACCGTTGTCCGCATCGGATCTGGTCGCTCCGTACCATATTCGTGCGTGTGTAGAGTAGTCCGGCGGTTTGGCCGTACAACAGTATCAGTGTTGCCAACTTAGGGATGTACCCCCCAAAATTAGGGAAAATATCTCCGGGGCTTACTAGAGGACAGAATGTTTAGAGTTTACTCCTTATGAATCAATTTGTATGTAATAATAAAAATTATTTTAATGTGTGTATATAGCCAGGGATATGAAAATGTATTGGGAGTGAAATCAGATTAAGTCACATAACCTTTCTTTCTAGCTTATTATCTCTTAGACCTGTCAATGGTATAAGTAATCAGGGGTAAAATTTGGGGAGAAATATTTTTTAAAGTGTTGGTATCACTGCCCGTTATCAATGAATTGCGGGAATCATCGTCGTCGTTTAAAAACCGCACTGTAAGTAGAACTCTGTGCTAATGTAATAGAGCATAAAATCGAACACACGAGTGTCGAGCGTTTCGCTTCACTGCACCGTACCAAATTCGTGCGTGTGTAGCGACACCGAATTTGGTCTCCGGATATGGTTCGTTTCGCTTCACTGCTCCGTACCATATTCGTGTGTCTGTAGATAGCATAATGTGTTACATGTTGTAGTGCGTATTCCGCAGTACTTCGACCGCATATTATAATAATACTAGCTATCCCGGGAAACTTCGTAGTCTTCGTACCGCCTTAGAATTAAATTTGTTGACGTACTGACTACTGACAGCAGCGCCACCTACCAGGTCCAATTGCAAATTTAAACCATTCTCGAATCAACCTGAAGACACACAATTTTTTTTATTAAAATCGGCCCAGCCGTTTAGGAGTTCAGTGACTAAATTGAGCTTTTTTTTTAGATTTTTTTACCCTTTAACTACTTACTAAAAAGCTTAACTTTCTCAAATCGCAATGGCTAAATTTGGCACAAAATTAGGAATTAGACTTATTATAATTGACCTAGACAGAAAATAGACATTTTGAAATATATTAAATTGTAATGAGATTTGAACCTAGACGCTACGCTTTGCTTTAGGCGGGCAAAATACCGCTAGGCTATGAAGCATATTGCGATTTTTTCGAAATTACGCTTTTGTACATTATAGACACATCGCTTTGACGTAAATCGCATGAAGCCCCCCGCAGTAACGGGGGCGGCACGTCCCCCACTCATCTCCTTCACCCCCTCGAATACTTCATAGTTGACTACTCACAGCGCCTTAAGGAAAATGTTTTGAATACGTTCTATGCGATCAATGTGAACTCGATATTGCGGAGTCCATATAATACTGCCAAATTCGAGAATGCTTCTAACATAAGAGTAATAAAGAATTTTATAAGTGCAAGCGCGCTTGAAGGGTTTCCCGACACGTAGGATCATGCCTAGCATTTTGTATGCACGATTACATATGTTATCAATGTGAAGATTAAAGGTTAATTTAGTATCTAGGGTAACACCTAGATCTCTTATTGAATCTACACGACTTATTATCGTGCCGGCCATGTTATAATTGAAGACGATAGGGTTATTTTTACGAGAAAAACTGATGGCATAACATTTACTTAAATTTAAGTAAAGTTCATTTCTGGTACAATAATTAAAGAAGTTATTTAAATCTGATTGTAGGCTGTGACAATCATTTACACTTGCAATTGCTTTATATATTTTAGTGTCATCAGCGTAGATTATATGTTCACTATTGGTAAAAATGGTATCAATATAATTTAAGTGAAAAACAAAAAGTAAAGGACCCAAATGCGAACCCTGTGGTACACCAGAGGGCACTGGAAGAAAATTGGATGTATAACCCTTTACAGCAACTGCTTGGCTTCGATTTTTTAAATACGAACATATCCATCGTAGCAAATCGCCATGTATGCCCAGCTTCTGAAGTTTAAAAATTAGCATATTGTGATTAATTTTATCAAAGCATTTTGTGAAATCGGTGTACACGGCATCTACCTGTCGTCCCGCAGAGATATTATTAATCACAAAGTCAGTAAAAGTAAGTAAGTTTGAATCTACACTACGACCATGGCAGAAACCGTGTTGCCTGTCGGAGATATGATTGTAAAAAGTAGCAGTTAAATGTTTTGCAACAATCTTTTCAATTATTTTAGCGAAAATGTTTAATTTGCTTATGGGTCTGTAGTTACTGATTAATTGACTGTTACCAGATTTAAGTATAGGGGTGATTAAAGCCGTTTTCCAAATTTGAGGAAAATGTCCCTCAGTGAGAGATTTTCTAAAAATAACATGGAGAGGCCACGCTAGCTCCTTGCAATATTTCTTAATGAAAATGGGGTGAATACGATCGGTTCCACTCCCCTTTTTTGAGTCTAGTTTTTGTAAAAGAAGCTGTACTTCCTCCACTGATATGTTAATAGTAGAGAGTTCAAAAGGTGTGTCTCCTGAACTAGAGGTCGCGGAGTGTGGTCTGATGTTAGGAGTTACAAAAACGGAATTAAAATAGTCATTAAAGCTGTTACATATCGACTCGCCATCATTAATCATTGCCCCATTATACAACATTTGTTCAGGTATATTATTTACTGGAAATTTTGATTTCATAAAGGACCACAAATAGGATGGACAGCTATATATTCTATCTTCAGCCTGAGTGATATAATTTTGGAAACATTCGGCTTCAAGTTTGTGTTCCCTGGTGCGCAGTAGTACAAATTCAGCCCTATCTAAAGGATTGTTATAGGTTTTCCAACGTTTATGAACTTTTAATTTCTCCTTTTTTACTCTGATTAGGCTTTTAGAGAACCATGGCGGATACCCCGTGCTGGACTTAACTTGTTTATGAGGAATGTAAGTAAGTATTAAATTGTATATTATGTTATAAAGGTAAGCGACTGAGCTTTCGGTATCTAGGTTATATAAAGTCGTGATCTGCTAAGTTTTTTCTTATTTTATCATAATCTCCACGATAGAATATAGGCCTCAGAGAATTATTTTGAGATAACTGCGGTAAATAAAAACTATAATTTATGTCAATATTAAATTCAAGTGCTACGTGATGTGGGTCCTCGGGTGTCAAAGGGGAGGGGCTAGCGGTTAGTGTTTACATAATAATATTACAAATCTCACCTGATATACGAGTCGTGCGGTATGAGCGGTCGTTCGTCGCCCGTCACGCTGGCCGCACCCGCGCCGCCCGGCGTGACGTACGCGCCCGCGCCGGTGAACGGGTCCCGAGCGGCGCCCACGTTAGCGGCCGTCCCTGAGCCGGGCACGTACCGCGATTCTCCTGTGAACGGGTCCGCAAAGCTAGAAACAAATTATCACTAATGAATGTTAAGTATTTAAGTGCATAATAGGGGAACGTACTTTTTTTTAATTGCATAAATGAATAGTACTCCTAAATATGAGTAACTTCTCAGAAGAAACCGTATATCAAAAGTCAATATTTTCAAAGGTACAGCGATTTGTATACAAAATTTCGAAAGTCTCGCAAAAAGCTTTTTGTACTTTTCAGATGTATTTAATTAGTAAACTACACATCAAATTATATATTTTTTTACATTTACCTAGCAGTAATGCTTCAATACTTCTGAGTATATTAATGAAACTAAATATTTAAAATGTAGTCCGATCCAGTCTGATTGTTTTTTACTTGAATGTAACTTTAAACTGAGGTAGAGATAAGCCCACAAAAATCTATTGACTAGATAACGCAAGTCTCATCGTTTGTATGGAAACCAAACGTGTCTTCAAAAATTTTCTACCTACTGTGACGTCACAAGAGCGATTTAGACCATGTTCAGAAACTGCGTATTCTTACGCACGTAAGGTCTACGCACGTAGTCGAGGTACTAGGGCCCCATACATTGCGTCCAGGAGCTACGTGCGTATTATTTTAGCTATGCGCGTATCGTACAAAATTGACCTATTAAACCGCTTTGGTTGATTCAGGCACGGATCCAGCTCTCAAAAGAAGATGTGGCCCGAAAATTTTGATTTTATTATTTCCTTCATAACATAGTTATTAGAATTTAAAAAAAGAATTGTATTATTTTCTTTATAATATTATGTTAATTAAAAGCTAACGCGCGGAGTGAGCGAGAAAGTTTTTCGCTTATTTAGCAAAAAAATTATTTTATGTTTGGTAAAAAAAATAAGCTATCAATATAGGTACCTTAAACAAATTAACATCAACTAAGATTATAAATTAATTAAATAAAAAATATATGCATATATAGTATAGAAACATACACAATTTATAGATTATTATATAACATCGGCAGGAGTAATTCCTATCGGTTCAATCAAAGTATTATTTTTTCTTAAATCTGTTGGTTAGTAAATAAAAAAGGGCTGAAAATTTATGGAGGTGATAAATTTTGCGCTTTCTTCAATCTACCTGACTAAAGGTACGCTTAACAGTTAATCCACTACTATAAATATGTATTTTAACAATAATATAAGTATGACCAGCAGGTAAAAAGCACCAGGTAAGACTCAAAAGGTTAACAATACCAATACTACTACCCACTGAACCTATTTTGATTATAAATTAATAGACCTTGAAAGTATGCCCTCACAAGGCTGTTGGGGTTGTGGGTATGCCCATACTACACGTATAGGTGCTCCGCTCCTGACTCAAACAGGTGCAGCATTTACGCTGTAATACGCAGCTACCTCGAGTACGCGCGAGACACGAAGTGAAAGAAAAATGTTTTTCTCGCTCCGATTGTATGATTCAGAGTGAGACAGAAGTATTCAGTTCATTCCTTACACAGTATTCAGATCGGTTGACACCGTTTGGCATTTGGTAATTTTGGCATTTTCACAGTACTCACACTAGTGAAATTTTACTTTACAGAGTGTTCCGAAATTTTGTGCTGTCAATGTTTTGTCAAAACCAATTTTTTCTGAAGACAACTTCTATTAAAACCTTCAACACACAATTGATATCCATTTGAAATAGTCAAAAGTGTCATCCCCTGTATTTTGGAGTGCAATGAAAGCGTAGTAAGATCGAGTTGCCAAGTTTCAAAAAATATTTCTCCCTAAAACAAATAGTACGGTTCCCGTGGATTTTACCTAGCATGCGAAGACTCTCAAATATAATTATTAAAGTACTTATGCCTCATCGAAACTTCATAAAATAGTACGATAAAATATATAGGTACCGTTAAAAATCAAAAAAGTTACATACCAAATATGTAAGTATTACTTATTTAGAAAAACATACCTATAAAGATACTTTATACAGTAAAACTACTTTGCTAATATATTTCGGAAGTCCCACACATGGTTTCCAACATACGTCATTTCCGTAGAAAAAAAAACGATGATTGCCGAAGGCATTAACAAATTAGTTGCACTGTACGCAGCACATTGAATGACGCGGTCGCGTCCTATTCGTGTTATATAAAGTCTATACTTTAGCCTATTCGCGTTATGAAGGCAGTGGATCATGCGTACATACTATGTCAAAATGGCTTACTTTTACAGGTAAATTAATGTAATCACAGCTAATGCGTCAATTTTGACATTTGTATGCATGATTCACTGCTTTTTTTAACACTTACAGACTATAAGTTATTTCGTAGATAATAATAATAATAATAATAATAATAACTCCCACACCGATCTCGGTGACGGTGGCCGGTTTCATTGAAACCAGACCAGTTGCGCAGGAGTGATTTTATAGTGCCCAAGTGTGTGCGCAGTACACAAGAGCACTCTCTCTTCCTTTTACTCTCGTAACCCAGTGGGACGGATGACCGACACGACTGGCGAGAGATCAGGCGCAGGACCGACTTTTTACATGCCCATCCGACGCATGGATCATCTTTCTTGTCAGACAATCAGGTGATCAGCCTGCATTGTCCTAACCAAACTGGGAAACATTTTTTTTGTTCCCATGTGGGAATCGAACCCACGACCTCCGAGTCGAGAGCCAATGCTCGAACCACTTGACCACGGAGGCTGTTTCGTAGATATCTAGAGGGTAAAAACTGTATGACTGTCACCAGGCTATTTCTCATAAGATCATGATCCTTGATAGCTAGACAGTTAAAATTTTTACATAACCTTTACTAAAAATAGTCGATTTCGTAATAAAAAGGAACCCTTATAGTTTTGCTCTGTCCCTCCGTCTGTCTGTCTGTCCACGCATCTAGCTTCTGTAATTATGAATATAAATGGATTAAATTTGGTATAGTTTTTTGTATATTATATTATGTCGGATTTAGAATCGTAAAATAATAATGATTTTATATTCCATACATGAATGAGAAGTGAGGATGAAAAATATTTTTTCATTGTACCCCATTGTGCTGCTTAACGTTGAATAGCGTTTTAAAATAGAGTCAAGATTTCATACATGACTTTTTTTCAAAATTTTCGAGTAGTTGTAGAGTAGATTTCTAAATTATAGGTTAAACTTGTAAGTTTCCATGCTGATATATAATGCTTAAAACTCAGGGAAAATTATTTTGAACCAAACCGGACTGTGACTTTCGAAGTAATTTGAAAAACCTATTACGCGTTGATAGTAACTGACCCCTCCTTAGACACAACAAACATGAATTTTTTGACGTTTTTGGCGTGATTCTTTAATGGCGAGTTGGCAACAGGTATACGCTTGCAATAAGGTTTTTTATACAATACATTTTTTATACCAATAAGTGATAGGTCAGATGTAATTAAATAATAATAGTATATTATATTACTTATCGTCAAGCAAATCAATTGCATATTTAAATAAAACATGCAGAAAAACCTCCTAATAACCCCAGATACCTTTTCTCCCTAAATTTAGGGAAAAAGTCCCAAGTTGGCATCACAGATAGACCGGCAGACATTTTGTTGTGATAAGATAAGAATCTCTACGTGCGTAGGTTTACGCAGGCTTACGCACTTTCTGGACAGAGTCTCAGTGATGCGAACTCCCGTCCCCGAGTCAACGGTTCAAGGTCATCGCCGCGCGCTTCCTCGCCGTGTATTTTAGTTTTTGTTTGACGTTTGGCACCGAGAACTTTCGAGAGGAAATGGCGCTGAAGGAAGTAATTTTTATTACTCCTATTTTACACGCACGTTAGTTACACGCGAAGTATAACGCGTTTCAAATGAGAATAGGAACGTCAATGACCTTTTTCTGTCAAATAAATAAATATTAATATTCTTGCATCGAATTTAAATAAAAACGTTAAATAGTAATCAATTATCTGAACATAAATTTAACTAACATAACAGTCTAAATTCGAAACAATATGGCGCCGACTCGATCCTATTCTCATTTGAATCGCACTATACATACACTTGCGTGGTCTAGTCAATGGATGTCTGTGGATAAACCATTCTAAAAATGCATGCCCCTCCAGTGCTCAGATACAGATATATGTCATAGCTAAAAAAATAGTGGAGGCCGGAGCTTGCATTTTGAATGAACAGTTTATCTCTATCAAGTTACATTTTATTGCCTTGGAGGTTAGGTTTTAATATTACCGTTTAGTTCAGGTCAATCAAGAACTTACCCATTGTTGGGAGTTGGTAATGTGGTCAATTTGGCATTTGTAATAATAAAATTGGCTACTTGCTCCAAATACACTTGTGGTAAATTATTTCTGAAAAAAAAAACAACGGAAAATTAATATTAAATATTGTTGTCTATTGGAAATGACTTCCACATTCGGGCATAAGGTTACAATACTTTTTTCCTTAACAGGATCTGTTTTTGTTAAAAAAAAGTCATACTAATTTGTACAAAAATATAAATATTTACTTATGAATGAAGGACTGCGCTGCCACCCACGGGTCTTCAGTCTTGTTAAATGGTAATTTTATTGGTGGTTCACCGTCTTTGATGTCCACACTAAACACGAAATCATATTCCTGAAAAAAAAAACTTATATTTTATTAACCCCCGACTCAAAAAGAGGGGTGTTATAAGTTTGACGTGTCTGTCGGTCTGTGGCATCATAGCTCCCGAACCGATGAAGCGATTTCAATTTAGTTTTTTTTGTATTAAAGGTGACTTATCTGCGAGTGTTCTTAGACATGTTTGATGAAAATCGGTTGTGCCGTTTAAAAGTTGTGGGGGGTGAAAGTGGGGAAGAATAACTGAATGTCTGCAAATATAATCGAGTGGGGTCTCAATTGAAAGCGCACTGTAAGAGAATATTGATGACTTAATCGAGAGTGTTCTAAGCTTCGTTTGATGAGAAAATTGGTGGTGGGAAGATCAGCCGTTTGAAGATCATCAGCTCTTTTTTAGTTGATGAGGGGATCTGACTAACTTTCTTATGTCCGATCGATTCGAAATTTGGTGCCGTGTTACTTCAACGATATTTAAAGAACATGGTAACCATGACCTGATTAGCCGTTTGAAGATTTTCAGTTCTTTAATAGTTGATGAGGAGATCTGACTATCTTCCATATGTTCTATCGATTCGAAATTCGGTGCCGAAGTAACAACTTCAATGATATTGAAAGTATATGGTAAGGTAACCACTATTTACACCTACTTTAAAAAGGACAAAATAAAAGTGAAATTAAAAATTTTAAAAACGACACAAAAAATAAATTTTAAAATTACTAAATAATATTTTTAACCTAATATAATTATTATCGTCACATATACAGGATTATTTTTTCACCAGTACAATAAATCAACATACGTAATTGACGTCAAAAATAAAAAATTCTAGCGATTTTTGTTACTACCCCTTTGGAACAAAAAAAACAAAATTATCAATCCCCGAACTTATCCGCTAAACTAATAAAAAATGTGGATGCATTACGCATTTATCGATGCTTTGTTGCTAACTCGTGCGCCGCCCGGCCGATCGCTTACCCCACCCCGCCGCCCCCTACCTCGTACCGCACCCGTTGACGCCTTGTAGTTAGTGCGCCCATGCGGTATTAGATTGGTTATAGGATAAAATAATTGAAATGAAAAATTTTCTTTTTTTTTTATTTGTGAAATGTACTCTATTATCGATACCAATGACGTGGTAAAATTTATTGTACCGGTGAAAAAGTATTCCTGTATATATAAGTATCAACTTATATAAACAATATTATATAAGTTGAAATATTTTTATTTTTCAATCGTCGTCTCGTCGTCGGGGGACCGCTATGTGAGAAAAAGAGGTGTAGTCGCAGATTGCAACAAAAGAATTTACTCCGGGAAAAAAATTCGCTCGTACCTAAATGTAATTCGTAATAATTAATTACATAGCTGTTGTTGGAAAAACACTTTAGCGGTCCCCCTACGAGGCGACGATTGGAAAATAAAAATATTTCAACTCAGGTACATAATATTATATGTGACGATAATAATTATATTAGGTTAAAAATATTATTTATTACTTTTTAAAATTTATTTTTTGTGTCAATTGGTTATTATTTTGGTTTTTAAAATTTTTAATTTTACTTTTATAATAACTATATTTTTCTATATCTATTATAAAAACTATAACTTATGACTATGGCATAATAAAGTAAGTATGCCTGCACAAACCTTCCCCTGATACATAGTCTTGCCCTCACTAGGCGGCTGCGTGCCCATAACGTCGCCAATCTCCGCCCACGCGCCTTGCGCGGCGTCCCACGAGTAGCACTTGACGTTGGTACCGCGTCGCACCATCTTCGTCTGTCCGTTTGTCTTACCCGGCTCCAATAACGCTTCAGGTCCTGGCAAACTGTTGAACATGAAGCATAGATACCAGGAGTCCGAACGTAATGTTAAAATAATGGTCTCAATTACGGGGACAGATTTTTGCCGGTAGAGCGCGCAACGGTCCGACAAGCACTCGTTTGAAATTACGCGGGAAGTTTAAATGTTGCTATTGACAGCTCTGGAACAAAATATTAAGAGAAACGTGGATTTAAATCTAATAAAATAAAAGTTTTACGAAATTCTTAGAAACTGTTCTCGAAAAATAGATACCGTAGAACACGGAATTGCCTAACGGTAATTTAAAAATAATTGTAATAAATAATAGTATTGGCAACACTCGGTACTCGTCGGTCTCGCACGGCTAGCGGCAGAAAAGAGAACTAAGATCTGGTCCTATTATTGTGTACATAATTACTATGGAAAAGCCTATACCGTTCGGACTCCTGGTATCTATGCTTCGTGCTGTTGAAAGTTAAAAAAACATGTTACAATTTTCTACACTTATCACAGAAAATAGCAAGAACCTGACTCAACCTGTTGACAATTTCAATAACAAATTCTAATACGCTTACACACGCGATAGCTGCGGCGCGTGTGAAAAGGCGCTTATTGAGTGTTAAGAGTACGCTAGTCAACGGCTCGAACTCAATGTGGCGAGCGGGGATAATGCTTGTTATTTCACCTAACATCGGGAAAAATAGAATACACCCATAAAATAGTAATATATAGTTATAAGAGAAGCTATAGTCACTATAGTATAGTGTACACATTTATACTGCTTTGTTCAACCCGAGTGACTTAACTAGACACTCCACGCTGTGACGTCATCGCGATGGTACACTGTCGGTCAGTACCGCACGAAGGCGAGTGCGGGGTGTTGTGGTGTAGTCCAGCGGAGTATCTAGTTAAGTCGTACGTGTTGTAACGTATTTTAGAAACGGCGTCTCAAATGACACAAACGACATTCAGCTGTTGGTGTTTTATGAAAAAACGATATAATATTTTTGTCTGAAGTAAAAGAGATGTTTGATTTTGGGCCAGTTCTATGTACACAACATAGGTAAATAGGAAAAAAATATGGGAATATCATAAAAATACGAAAAAAATAATTTGAAGAAGGGTACATGCGTACAAAAATGATTATTTGAAGAGTTTTTATTGCGAAAACACTATTTTTAAGGCGACCATGACAGTTGTTTTGACTTGACTTTTGACGTAGTAAACAGTTTTACGAATGTCATACATCTTTCTTTGTCAAAAGTCATGTCATTGACAAAATGACATTCTTTAGTTATTTCTAATCTGATCCGCCATGTTTTATTTTACTTTGTGTTGCTCTCCTTGATGAAGTTAATTTAAATGTACATGGAAACGAAGTGAAATTACACAAAATAAAGAATAGGAAACGGTTACTATATTACGTAGCTATATTTACATATACTGTACATAGGGCTGGCCCAGGCCTCATACATTTCTTGAACATCTCTTTTACCGCAATTTCTAAACAATCAAACTGTGTCGGTATGTGCTTGGTTTTTTTATTTTTATTCTTCGTTTGTTTTTTAATTTACGGTCAAAGTTGCGCTAAAGTCCGATGTTTGGAGGCTATTAGCTTCTAAAGTAATTTTATAAATATAAGCACATACCGACTTATCTAAGTGTAATAAAAAATCGACGTTACGCTAAAATTTGGGTCTACAATGTTCGACTTTAGAGTAAATCACCAACAGCGTTTGTATGGAGAAAAAACCGACTAGTGCAGCCGTAAGGTAGCATCAGCCGGCTCGACGGTCGCGTCCGATATGTTATCGCGAATTTTATAAATTGTCTTTTTCAATTCATTTATTTTTTTTTTTTGCATATGTGTGTTACATATAGGTCTTACATTTGCAGCACATAGGCCACTTGGGGCATGCAAAAGTTACATAAAAAAATTTATTATTTTACGTTTATGTTAATACTTAATACTACGACTATTAGAATGAGACATTTTGTTATGTTAATATAATATACCAGTCATAAAGAACATATTGAAAATTAAGTATTTACGTTAAATTAGTATTTAACGTAAATACTTAATTTTCAATAATACACTTAATTTTAATCTTTATAAGTTTTAAGTCGGATATTAACCAATTTATTCAACTAAAAACTAGTCATTTTTATCAGTAAATATCGCCATTCCGAGCGAGCGGCGTGGCTCGACCGTCGACGGCGCTGCCAGGGGGCGTGGCTTGAGCAGCACACTTCAGAAAGGGTTATTTACAAATCCCATTACAAAGCGGTAAGCGGCAGCAGCAATCTGAATGCTATCTTTACACTAAAGTAACCTATCTTGTGATGATAATGTAGATTAATATCCTATTAATGTGTTATGTGTATTATTTAATATCTTGGAATAAGAATTACAATAACACAAAAAACAATATTTTAATAAATTTATATCTTAAACATTGTTCTATTGATAAAGAGTTGCTAACTATAATACTTACTCAGAAAGTTTAAAACCACCAATTTCTTGTTGAGATGCGCTTACTAAACTTTCAACCTCCTCATCAAATTGTTTAAGAAGCTTTTCTTCGGCATATCTTTGGGGATCTTTTGTAAACACTCTTACAAGACCATCATTGGACCCTGTTAAATATATAATTTATAATAAGAATAATATTATATATTTAGGACTAATACTGGGTGATTTTGAATTCCGATTTCAGAGAAAGTTGATCATGTTTTGTATCAAAAATAGAAGATATTTTAAAGCGCTTCTATCAAAGCTCTACTATTTGAAAGTTGGAAAATCTTAATAAAATACCATGAATTTAGGTCACCCTACTGCGGGCAATGGGTAGCCGCCTTACGCATCGTGAGTCATGAGTTCGTGACTCGACAATCCAATCACGCGCACCTTCATAGAGTGACCATTAATTAAGTATGTGTAATTTCAATATTTTTATAATTTTTTTTAATGTATAACGTCTTAATAAATAATGATTTTAAATTGGTAGTGTGATGTTGTAAAACAAACTTTCAACTAGTTAGGAGAAAGAAAAAAAATAAACTAAGTATGCTATTTCATTACAGCTACTCTGTTTTAACTTTTGCAAATTGTTGCAATCCTTCATAATGAATGTAACAAGCATAGCAATAAAAATAATTAAGTAGTATTACTAAGACTATTACTATACTATACTAGAATAAAATTTCACAAAAGAATACTCAATTTATTTATAATCAGAAAAAACAAACACTCTGGGAGTGCCAGTAGAAGTGAAAAGTCTCAAAAGTGGGGCCATTTGACTGGAGACACTTTTTTCTCCAGTGTTTTCACCATACGTCAAATTTCAAAATGGCCCCAAAAATTTCAAAAGTGGGGGGCCATTTAACTGGACACTTTCTTTCTCCATAGTGTTTTGACCATACGTCAAATTTCAAAATGGCCCCAAAAATCTCAAAAATGGGGCCATTTAACTAGAGACACTTTTTCTCCATACTGTTTTCACCATATGTCAAACTGCGTCTCGCGGTTAGGATGTTTTCACACCAAAAATAAAAGGTAATGGAAAAAAATATTACCTGTAACTATGTCACCATTGTCCAGACAGACCACACTCCACACCGACTGCACTGGGAGCCGGAGCTCTCTCACACAGTCTCCGGCTTGCCAGATCCTGAGACTACCATCCTCACCGCAACTGGCAAAGCTATGTTCTATAGTCGGATTTACACTTATACTGCAAAACAAAAATTATAAAATGACTAAATGATGATGTGACCTCTTTCATGCATAAAGAAAAGTAGTCCATTTACTTCTGCACATTTTTCCATTAATTCAATTTCAATAAAAATGTGCATGTTATGTCATAAATTAAAACAAGAGATTTGAGAGATTTTGAAAATAAAATTAAGCTATAAATTTATAAAAAAAATAATAAACAAAAACAATTTAATCTTAAAATGAATGAAAAAACAATAGGGAGCTACCAATTTAATTGCCCCTTATTAATTATTATGCAATAAAGAAATACAATGATTAATTTGGTAGATAATTCTTTTATTTAAGTGCTAGATATTGCCTGCGACTTCACACGCGCAATTGCTATGGTCGCGTGCGCGTATTGCTGGAATGGTCTGGGACTCGTCTCGGCCCATATAAATAGCCGCAGGGAGGCGAGCCAGTTCAGTTTGAGCTACCTTCGAGGCGACTTCGAAGTGAAAACTAGTGATCAAGAGTGATACCAGTGAAACCTACGACTAGGCTACAACCTAGGACATCATTAGTGCTTAGTGTTTGGACCTAGTGCTTTGTGTTGGACCTAGTGCTAGTGAATAAAGTCTTCAAAAGAGTCAGCAGGTCTTTCTCTCCAAATCCTTGGAACCCTAACACTTAACAATACAAAAAACTTTTCCTCTTAATAATATGTATTAGTATAGATAGATTAAAATGGATCTGAAATTCTGAATAGAGTATTCTTACCAATAAATATAATTAGTGTGACCAAAGTAAGTATTGAGACATTCTCCCTTATTTGTCCATAATCTAATAGAGGCATCGTTGGAACAGCTGAGAAATGATTCTGAGCTCGCCACTGATAAGTCTCTGACACAGTCGGTATGTCCTGAAAAATAAAAAATACTTTTAATTTATAATACTAGTTGATGCCCGCGGCTCCACCCGCGTAAGTACAGTAACCCATGGGAACCTTATATGTCCAGCGATAAAAAGTAACATATGTCCTTTCCCAAGGTCTAATGTATATCTGTGCCAAATTTCATGATAATCGGCTTAGTAGTTTTTACGTGAAACTGTAAATAAAATATCCCACGGAAACCGTACATTTCCCCGCAATAAAAAGTAGATAAAAACAATCCTTAATGCGGATTTATCATGGTAAAATTTCAGCTCGATTGGTGCAGAACTTTTTGAGTTTTTGAAGCATACACGAACCAACATAACATTTTTATATATATAGATGATTGTGTGTATCTGCGGGACAGGCTCTGCCTAGTGCAGAGGCATAGCATAAACATCTCTGTATGTATTTTTTTGGAAATAAACATTTCATTAATTTAGAGGCCACAAAAGAAACAGAGGTATATAATTCAAAAGATGGACAGATGAAATAGAGGAAACGGCAGGAGAGACCAAGGCCTGGACTAAATTGGTGTACAATAGGGAGGAATGGAGGAGATTGGGGGATAGAGCTAGCGCCCACCGTCGAAAAAGGAGCTCATCGAGAACAAGCATTGGACCACTGCAGATGGCTAGGGGCCTTAAAGCTTGATATAAAACCGCCGGTCTGGCGGTCCTAAGCCTGGCAGATTTTTTTTTATTGACCAAAATGTGTGAAGATTTTTTGAGTAAAAAAAGCTCATAAGGAACAAGAAAACTGTTGTTATACACGGCTGCGCGCCAACTAGAAACCGATAAAAATGCAAGTCTGGCAGTCCTACTCTTGACCAGTTTCCAGCCAGACCGCCCTGAACGTGTAAGAATTTTGAGTAAAAATAGCTCATAGAGAACAAGGTCAAGTTATATGTCAATCTGTTCGTCTCCTAATCCTCTTTCGAAAATCTACGGTCTGGCATGTTCAAACCTGGCCAAAACTCAGCCAGACCGGGATGAAGTTACCTCCAGTGATACTTACAAATAGGTAAATCATGAGTAATTTGCACTTAATGAAGCGGGACTTTGATAGATTTGTATGTATTCTTTCCAAATTTAAAATTTGCTACCCGATATTGCTGCCACTCGATCCGCCATCTTAAAAAAATGGCGATACCTTTCAATACTTTGGCTATATCTCTTTACAGACAAACTTTACGATAAAAATATGTTCCACTAATATGAACTATATATAATTTTCTACAATTTATTTTATGAGCATTTTTGTGACAAATTGATAGTTTTGGCGCTGCAGAGTTTGAGAAGGCAATTTTATTTGTGTTGTTGACATTTTTTGTAATCAACTATATTCTACTGTTTAAGTCCTTTTAGATGATATTTATATCGAGAAGTTTGTAAATAATTATCAAGACTGCCAATTTATGAAGGCAGCCATTTTGAATTAACAATAATATTAAATATACCAAATTCTTGTGTCGATAAAACCAAAAGTATATATACTTAATATCAGATCAGAATATCAAAGATAAAGGGGTCAAACTTCTATTCGAAAGTTGACTGCTTACAAAACTGAAAGTTTTGCGAACTTTGGAACTTTGTTTATTATAAAATTGATTTTATTAGACTAAAATATAAAAATAAAGCATCACACAAATTTATTTTTTTAATAATCACTGTACGGAAATTATTTTTCACTAATATTAATTTTACTTATTATAAGATATTAGTTTAATATATATAGTTTTATTGCTACAAAAATTTGGTATATATAAAATGATTGTGAATTCGAAATAGCCGCCGTCCTAAATTGGCGGTCTTTATAATTATTTATAAACTTCGCGATATGGGTATCATCTAAAAGGACATAAACAGTAGAATATAGTTGATTACAAAAAATGACAACAACACAAATAAAATTTCCTTCTAAGACTCTGCAGCGCTAAAACTATTAATTAGACACAAAAATTCTCATAAAATAAATTATAGAAAATTATATATAGTTCATATTCGTGGAACATATTTTTATCGTAAAGTACGTCTGTAAAGAGATATAGCCAAAATATTGAAAGTTATCGCCATTTTTTCAAGATGGCGGATCCAGTGGTAGCAATATGGGGTAGCAAATTTTAAATTCGGAAAGAATACATACAAATCTATCAAAATCCCGCTTCATTAAGTGCAAATTACTCATGATTTACCTATTTGTAAGTATCACAGGAGGTAACTTCATCCCGGTCTGGCTGAGTTTTGGCCAGGTTTGAACATGCCAGACCGACGATTTTCGAAAGAGGATTAGGAGACGAACAGATTGACATATAACTTGACCTTGTTCTCTATGAGCTATTTTTACTCAAAATTCTTACACGTTCAGGGCGGTCTGGCTGGAAACTGGTCAAGAGTAGGACTGCCAGACTTGCATTTTTATCGGTTTCTAGTTGGCGCGCAGCCGTGTATAACAACAGTTTTCTTGTTCCTTATGAGCTTTTTTTACTCAAAAAATCTTCACACATTTTGGTCAATAAAAAAAAATCTGCCAGGTTTAGGACCGCCAGACCGGCGGTTTTATATCAAGCTTTAAGGCCCCTAGCGATCTGCAGTGGTCCAATGCTTGTTCTCGATGAGCTCCTTTTTCGACGGTGGGCGCTAGCTCTAGGAGGCCTTTGCCCGAAGGCACACAGATTTAGTAAACATAAACATATATAAGTAGTAAAGAACAAACTATCACTGTATACAAAAAACTGTTAAAAAGGCTATAAATAAAATAAAAAGAAATTAAAGTGTAGGCAACAATACCTGTTAGTGTAGTTATAAGTGCACCATCTTTCCTCCAAACTTTAATGGTTTTATCAGCTGATGCAGTGGCATATGTGCCATTACCGAGTACAATAGTCGACCACACAGCAGCTTGGTGACCCTTTAGCACTATTGGAGCCATTTGCGGGCTGTTCACATTCCATACTCGAGCTGTGTTATCCCAACTAGAGCTGAATAAAATAATACAATTAGGACATTTAAAGAAAATTGATGTTTAATAGAAACCCTACAACATTACTTCTACTTTCAAATGAATATTTATCTTAGCTTCATAATTTGTTACATTTTTATTTACAAGCCCCTTTATCGGAGAAGGATAACCCGAGATAGAGTCAAATGGAAGGAAGTCTATGTTGAAAGACAACCTGACTAAATTTCAAAAATTCGTGTATTTGATTTATGTATTAGATAAGTTAAAAACTGTATCATGGTCAGGGTAAAAATTTAGTATAATATCCCATGATTTGGGGGGAGGGCGGGGAGGGGGGCGGGGGAGGGGGGAGGGTAAACCCCCCTTTGGCACTCCCCCCCTCCGGAAACCCATAGTTACTGAGATATTAATAGTTGAAATTTTGAGGTTATAGGTGCCAATTTCCACATTCTTTAATATAAGTGGCACCAAAACCTCAGCAGAGCGAATATTGTCTGGACACACTTCCAACCTCAAATCTTCAGATCCATCCTCAATCATACCTAGAACCCAATGTTCCTCAATAACAACTGGCTTCAATTATGAGTCGACGGAGCCCCGCTATGCGGGGCTCCTACTTCTGGGTGGTTTACAAAGAAATAACCACGATGGCTAAGGCGGTAGCTTCGCTGCGCTACGCTCCCGCCTTAGCCATCTAACCTAACCCAATGAAGTCGTATTGGGCCAACTCGGAGTAATACATTGCTATTAATTACCTATGAATTATATACTGTTCTCATACATTTCCTATATCACATTATAATATATAAATGTACAGGCAATGAAAAAAGGAACATCAAAGAAACGTCAACATGGCCGAATTTCTATAGAATTTATCGAATTTTAAATATTTTTTTTCTCGAAAACTACGGATCTTATCATTTTGAGAAGTTGAGGAATTAATTCGTAATTAGAAGACCTTTCAGCCGTAAAATTACCATTAAGCAACTAATAGGGCAAATGTGGGATATTATACTAAAGTTTAGCCGTCAATTCTATTTACTATAATGTATAGCGGGGCTCCGTCGACTCATAATTGAAGCCAGTTGTTATTGAGGAACATTGGGTTCTAGGTATGATTGAGGATGGATCTGAAGATTTGAGGTTGGAAGTGTGTCCAGACAATATTCGCTCTGCTGAGGTTTTGGTGCCACTTATATTAAAGAATGTGGAAATTGGCACCTATAACCTCAAAATTTCAACTATTAATATCTCAGTAACTATGGGTTTCCGGAGGGGGGGAGTGCCAAAGGGGGGTTTACCCTCCCCCCTCCCCCGCCCCCCTCCCCGCCCTCCCCCCAAATCATGGGATATTATACTAAATTTTTACCTAATATATAAATGTACAGGCAATGAAAAAAGGAACATCAAAGAAACGTCAACATGGCCGAATTTCTATAGAATTTATCGAATTTTAAATATTTTTTTTCTCGAAAACTACGGATCTTATCATTTTGAGAAGTTGAGGAATTAATTCGTAATTAGAAGACCTTTCAGCCGTAAAATTACCATTAAGCAACTAATAGGGCAAATGTGGGATATTATACTAAAGTTTAGCCGTCAATTCTATTTACTATAATGTCTGATATCTTTGTTTTTGTTAATTTCATACAAAATGATATTTTTATACAAACCTTAGCACTATTCCAGAATCTTGTCCGGGTTTAACATTACACACAGCATTTTCATGCCCATTTAAATTAATTTGTACTGATCCATCTTGCAGATTGTATCCTATGATTGTATTGTCGTTGCTCCCAGTTATAACTAGCCCTTCGGGGAACGATTCGCACGGCGGCAGCCAACAGACACAAGAAACAAAGTTCTTGTGCCCCTTATATGTGACAATGGAAGCATAATCCTTTACCCTGCAAAACAAATATCGTAATATTCTAGTGATAGTTTCCTACGAGGCTTACATTATGTTTACTTTTGAATACTAACCCTTCTGGATGCCAAAGCTTTGCGGTTCTATCCCGGGATGCCGACAGAATACAATGTTCATTAGTTTTTGCTACACACCGAACATCCATAGAATGACCAACCAAAACTGCACTTAGTTTGTAGTCGGGTATGGCCATCGTGGATTCACTAAATTATTAATTGTGTTGTTAGAAATATAAGAAATAATAGATAAAAGCAGTTCATTCGCACACAAAATAGAACTATTTCAAGTCACGACAGCCGCGAACCGACATTTATGATTCGACAAGAAAACAGAATTCTCAATTCAGAAATAGCAAAATTGTGTCAAATGTCAATTGCCTTTAACTTCTTCTTGTGCATAGAAGTGTCAAACAGCATACATGCAGCATACGTTCTGCCACATAACTTCTGCCAAGTCTCCAGTTTGTGTAGGGACTAGTGATGTGCCGGATCGTTAAAAATGTATATCCGCGGATACGGATCTGAATACGGATATTTGGTGTCAAGATCCGCGGATTCCGCGGACGGATACGGATACGGATCTTAACTTTTTTACGCAGTCGGTGGTGTCGGTGCGCGCGACCTTCACACATTTTTGGGGCCATCCATAAATAACGTCACACGTTAAGGGGGAGGGAGGGGGTCGACGAAGTGTGACATTGTGTGACAAGGGGGTGGGAGGGGTCCTAAATATTGTGACGTCACGTCACGTCGTGTGACGTCAAAATCTATTTATTATAATAACTAAGTGTTAAAATACGAACTATAAACTTACTTTACGAAAACCTCAAAAACATATATTATGCCAGTTATAAATAATTTAAAGGAGTGGGTTCAAAATCCATGGATTGAAGATTATTAAGTTTGTATCTTTAATTTAAAGATTATATTAATATTATTTTTTGTTTTGTTAATTTCTTTAATTAATTATAGTAAATCGTTTTTTGTTTTGTTAATTTCTTTAGTTAACATAGTCCATCATTATTTGTTTCGTTAATTTCTTTAATTAATATAATCAATCGTTTTTTGTTTTGTCAATTGTTTCATTTGATATTAATTTTATTAAAAATAAATTAAATGGAAATAAAACTGGTTTCGGAACCAATATTTTTATTCAATAATTTCTAAATGGATATTTTCAAAATATGTGACGTCACACTAGGAAGGAGGTCTCACAAATGTGACCAACTGTGACAAGGAGGGGGTAGGGTTAAAAAATCGTGAAATTCGTGTGACGTTTTTTTGGATGGCCCCTTTCGACTTGCGTTGCACGGCGGTTCTTTCTTTTGTTTTGTTTATAGTTTAGTGTGATACTAGACAACATAGATAACGTTTGTTTGGTATTAGTACATGAGTTTGAAAAAATGCGTATTAAAAAGAAGTTTAGTAATGTAATTTGAAATTATTTTGTGTTTGTAAATGATGAATTTGCAAAGTGTAAAATTTGTGATGGGAAGTATTGCCGTAAGGGTAAAGGCACAACTTCTTTAAAAAATCATTTACAAAGAAAACATCCTCAAGAATATTATCTGTATTGAATTTAATAGTTTTTTATTGCTAGGTAATCACCTTTTTAAAGAATTCATCTATTATTTTAAAATTTATAAGGTAAATAGATCCGTAAAAGATCCGCCAAATAGTAACGGATACGGACACGGATACGGATCTTTCTTCTGCCTCGGATCCGCGGATACCGCGGATACGGATACGGATATCCGGCACATCACTAGTAGGGACCTTTTGTGTTAAAAGTATTGAAGTTATCAAGCTTAGGTTTTCGCTTTAGCATGGTCGGTGATGGTGAACCTAGGGCAAGCGTCCCATCAATGGCACGCGACACTACAGAACACGTCATACCTATTACTGCGATACAATATTTTGGGCACGTCACTGACTTGTCACTGATCACAAAATTTTGTAAATAGGTATGTACCACGAAAAAAGTGTGAAGTAGGTATTATTTGACAAACTTAACTTATTTTAAATGTTATTTGTCATCTATTTTGCAACAACAGAAATTACACATAATATGCGTCTTTAATTTAAATTACAAAATGATGACAAATGAGCCTTTTTAGGGTTTAAAGTTTGAACAGATTTAACCTGTTAAATATGAAAAAAAATTTGCTAGCTCGCTTCGTTCACTCGCGTTGTTCAATGTTTTATAACCTGTAAAATGAAAAAAAAATCCTCGCTCGCTCCGCTCACTCGTGTTTCACTTAAAGAATGTGTTATTATAATAACGAGTTTTTAAGCCAAACACGAAATATTATATTTTTCTTTCTGACGTTTAGTTTTAAGTTATTGATATAATATTTGTACTTAATCGTATTTTTCCGAAGTACACAGGTCACAATTGTTTCAGGATTTAAAGTTTAAACTGGTACAACAGAAAAAAAAATTTGCTCACTCGTTCCGCTCGCTCGCACTTAAGTACGTATATTAAATTAATTATTATCAACGTTCGGGTTTAGGCTATTGATTTTATGTATTTTTCTTACATAGTCTTTCAGATAAGTTCAGATAGGATTTAAACAGTAATTCGATTTTAACCCGTAAAATAAACAACGATTTTGATCGTTGTATAATCGATATTCAGCTTAATAGGCGGCAAAATATTTAAATACGCTTCTAAATCACAAAGAAAAATTATATGAAAAATTTGATGGCACGTCTATAAACTCATTATACATTTCTTTCCAAAAATGGCACGTTAATACAAAAAGGGTTTGCCAATAATTACCATCCCTGGCCTAAGTAATAAGCCTATACGAAAATTTTTATTATTAACTTGACATTGGCAATAGATTTGTGCTATACCATGCTAGTTAGAAAAAAAATACACGTCATATTTTGACTTTTCTTTGTTTACATTTTAGAATTAGGATCTCGTTTATAATAAAAAATCCATAAAAGCCCTCAAATTAAAATACCTACATTTAAACTAATTTACATAATAAACATTAAACATTGCGTTTCGTTTCCTTGGACTTTAGTAGTCTTATTACTAATATGCTTAATCTCGAGCTTAAGCTAACTAAAATTAAAATCGAGATGTAAGCATTAACCGGTAATTCTAATGAATTAGCCGGCAACGGGCATTATCTAAGTACCTGCTGACTGCTGATTGCTACGGATTTTTTAGTAATACAGTCGTATGACGTATCCATATGCCGAAGTTTTCATCGGGCGACTTTCTACTACCACGTAATGACCAATATGTATACAAATCATATACAAATAAATAATTCAGGTTTTACAAGCATGCCTACTGTCGAGCTGTCGACTAGAGAATACCTTGTATAAAGAGAGGGACTCCGGACTGAGACACGTAATAACTCCTATTAATTAATATTATGTACGCATGTCTCAGTCTCAGTCTCTATCTCTTAGATACAAGATATATAGAGAATATTGTTAAGTTTTATAACAACAATATTCTCTATATATCTTTTTGTACAATTTCCCACAAAATTAATAAGTTTGATCGAACCCTCCACGATTATATTCCGATGACGGGCGAGGCGACATCCGAACTCCGAACGGCGAACTCCGAATTCGAATTTCGAACTTCGAAGTTCCGACAGTAGTAAAATGGCGTCGACGGTGTGTGTGTCGAGGTGCCGACTTTTAGCAAAATTAGATATAAATCGTGGTTTGTGTTTTTCGCCGATATTTAGGGATTATTCAAATAACAGGGTAAGTTCGATGTTAGTTGAGTGTGTCTAAAGCTTTCTTATAATCAGTTTAACTTAGAAATGTATCTTTTGGTTAGTTTTTCTACAAGTACACTCGGAATCTAGCTCTTGTTGTTCAGTGGACAAATGTCATTTTTGTACAACCAGGTAGCTAGTTCATGTTTTGTAAATAAAATAATAATTTTTCATTTAAAATTTATTAGATTTATAGAGCTCTACAACAGATTTAAAGATCTACATATTAGTTTGAATAATAATCATTTACAACATGAAAATGATGTTTATTTTTATAACCGATGGACTATAATAAAACCACACAGAATTAGTAAAACCATTAAAAAATATGTCTGTACCCAATAAAAATAATTTAAAGTTTTAATTTTGTAACACAAATTCACAATTATTTATGCATGTATTCAAAATTAAGTCATTCCTTTATATTAATTATTAATTTAATTAAATATACATTCCCACAATATTTGGTTAGATACATTTATCAGTGCTCTGTTCATAACAATAGATAGTAGTTAAGTAAAGTTGTCTTTTTAACTGTAAATTAGGTTGACAAACTTGATGATTTAACTGTAATGTTACTGAGTTACTTGTTAGACAACATAATATTGATAAGTTGTGGATCTTGATATTATAATGAATGATAAAGAAATTTAGGACTATAAATATGATTTAGTAATTAATTATTTTTATTATTTTAAATACTTCTCATCCGACTACGGCAAAGCCAAAAGGAAGGGTAATTATTTTGGGAGTAAGTATATGTATGTATGTATGTATGTTTGTTCCACCATAGCACTACTACTGGGTACTATGTAGGTACTATTTTAATAAATTAGGTAAGGTTTAAACTAGGTACTATTTTAATAAATTAGGTGTCAAACGATTAGTAATATCTATATATAGTCTATTAGACCAGGTAACATAGGCTACATAATTACTTAGTCGGGTTATACCTAATATTTATAAAAATGTTGTTAAATACGTGGTAGAGCCATGCTTCGGCACGAATGGGCCGGCTCGACCGGAGAAATACCACGGGCTCACAGAAAACCGGCGTGAAACAGCGTTTGCGCTGTGTTTCGCCGAGTGAGTGAGTTTACCGGAGGCCCAATCCCCTACCCTATTCCCTTCCCTACCCTCCCCTATTACCCTATTCCCTCTTAAAAGGCCGGCAACGCACTTGCAGCTCTTCTGATGCTGCGAGTGTCCATGGGCGACGGAAGTTGCTTTCCATCAGGTGACCCGTTTGCTCGTTTGCCCCCTTATTTCATAAAAAAAAAAAAAAAAAAAAAAAATAATTCCATAATTATAGCAAAATTAGTAAGAAAGTAAAATGAACTTTTGTCAAATATAAGCTTCTATAAATCATCTGTGGATTATAATAGGTATTTTATTTATTCTCATACTCACAGATTTTTTGACATATTTATAAGTTCCAGAACAGCTCCTTAAAATTCTTTAAATATGAAGAATGAGATTTAAAATATTGGAGGCCGATAAGACAATATACAAAACTTTCATTTTTCATGTAAACTTCACAAATATTGTACAGTTGCTGACAGTTCTGGTGTACCACTTATTGCCTTATGCCAAGTAATAAGGTCGAAAATTGGTACACAAGCCACCATACATAAATATAACTGTTTTAACAAAATATGTTATTTCTACATATTATTATGAACAGATAACATAATATTGTATATTGACTTTATTTGTCTAGTTCCTCTTTATGAAATTGAGTCATACCTACTCAATAAGTTAATCATCTGCTGCATCATTTTGATACAATCTCAAAATTAGAATACAAAATTTGCAACTACCCTCTTATGTCATAATTCAACAAAATATGGAGAGTTGGTGATCAGTGATCACTGACCTTACCTATGACTTTATTTTAGTGTCCATGTAAAGTAGATGTGGTTTGAGCTATTCTAGACTTTTGATCTGCAGTTTTAAGGATCGATTTCAGTTCGATATAACTACCAAAATTAACTCATTATTTACTCACCGACGTCACATGCATAAAATTAATGCCGTAAAAACTGAGCCAAACTATATATTCTTTGGCCAAACCGTCGTTAAACAATACAGCACATAAATCAGCTATCAAACGTAAATGCGCTTGTAATTGTTGATCTCGCGATAAAAATACATTTCTGTGTAGAGATGACTAGTTCGTAGGTAAATAGGAACGTCACATGTGATTGCTGTGGTTAAGTGTACATTTTTAGTAAAATGAAACGTATGACTATCGAAATAGAGTTGAAATGATAACGATCATGTACCCTTCGTTACAAATCGCCTGCTTAACTCTAAATTCCAACTGATTGGGTCGATTGCCCCGTTTCGACCTGTTTAAAATGAGAGAAATGATCAAGAGTTGCGAATCGCTCTACTTTTAGAAACTAATACGAAAAAGTCGTTAGTCGATAGAAAACGAAAAAGTTCAGTTTTCTTAACCCATTCGCTGCGGCGGACGCCCATCGGCGTCTTTGGACGTCACATTCAGATGCGGCATACGCCCATCGGCGTCTTTTTTTAGTAGCTTATATTTTGGCTAAAATAAATTATAAAAGTTTATACTTGCAATATATGCTCAAGTTTTGAAAATACAATAAGATAATGCACGCCGTTTCAACAAATTCAACTTTCTGCAAAATTGCCAAATCCTTTTTAGATGCGGAAGACGCCTAAAGGCGTTTTCCAGCTATTGACAACCTTTGGTTTTAATAAATTTTTCTTAAACTTTTCAGCCAACTGTAATACCATAAACATCTATAATAATATATAATATTATTATCTATATTCTATACTATATACCTACATATAAGAGGTAACGCCCGGGCTGTGACTGATTGACTACATGACTGATCTATCAATGAAACGCCGAAACTACTGGCTCTAAAAATGGTGAAATTTGGAACATAGGTTATTCTTATAAATTAGGCGAGAATAGAAGTAGTTAAGGATATTAAATTACGAAAAAAGCACTAAATATGTTTTAATTCAAAATGGCGGACACGATTTTTTTAAATACCGACATGGGTACAATTTTCAAGGTTTATGGGGGTGCTGATTACAAAATTAAGATTCATTATTGAATCCAAGATGGCGGACACGAGTTTTTCTAAATTACCGACATGGGTGTCAATTTCAAGGTTTATATAGGCGTGCTGATTACGGAATTAACACTCATTTTTAATCCAAGATATGGGCCCGAGTTGGTAAAAAATACCAACATGGGTAACAATTTTTGGGTTCATGGGGTGCTGAATACGAAAATACCACTAATTTTTAAATCCAAGATGAGAATTTACTATAGTTTTTAAGTTTGTGTGGGTAAAATAAACATAATTTTCTGTAACAGGCCGAAATCAACGATGCTGCGGGCAAATACAAGACATCAATGGAACCAATTTCATTCATAGCCAATGCTTAGCTTTAGTCAATGAACATTTGTAGTTACGAAAAGTCCAAAAAATATTCCGATATGTTAAATGAGTTTTTTAACGCCACCTGAAGGAAAATAATTTGAAGTATTTAAAATAAAAGCAATTTCCTCCGATAAAAACATATAATGCTTTGTCTTAATGAATGAACACTTTTGAAATGAACAACATATCACATTACACATACGATGATGTTATACGATATATTTATAAAAAAAGATAGAAACAAAAAAATATGCATATATTATATATATACTATCTCAAATCTCAAAAAAAATCATAATATTATCACACTTATATTCAGGTTATAAAAAATATTATTTAAAAAGTTGATATTAATATTATACTCCGGTAAATTTAGACATGAAAATAGGGGTCAAATAACAAAAATTCCAACAGAGCGAAATTTTGGTGGAGATCTTGGGTTTACCCTAAAATATAAAAATTTAAAAGTCCCCATGAATCCCATGTGAGCTAATAAAGTTATGCGAGGTCAAAGGTCAACATTTCAGGTTTTTAATTTTTTTTTCGAAAACGCTAAATTTTATCAAAAAATACTGCAGTCTAAAATTGTAGATCTCAAAATTCTCTACAAAAATGGTCCTAATGATTTTTTCTCTAAGTATCATTGTTCCTGAGATATCGTGATTGTAAGTATCACGTTCTACATTATATGCACATATTTGCTACATATATATACATACTAGCTGTCCCAGCGAACTTCGTGCCGCCTTAGAATTAAATTTGTTAACGTATTGACAGCAGCGCCACCTACTGGGTCCAATTGCAAATCTAAACCATTCTTAAATCCACTTGAACAAACACAAAAAAAATCATTAAAATCTGTCCAATATGAATAATTTTCCCCGTTTTTGTAAAAATTTTCACTGATGCTTCGGTCCTATTTGTTGCAGGTTAATGTTATATAGCTTAAATCTTTCCTCGACAAACGGACTATCTAACACAAAAATATTTTTTCAAATCAATCAGTTCCTGAGATCAGCGTGTTCAAACGACAACGGAAGCCCTCAAAGATGAATAATTTTATTTTTTTCCACATTTTCCACTGATTCTTCGCTCTTATTAGTCGCAGCGTGTTGTTATATAGCCTAAAGCCTTCCTCGACAAATGGAGTATCTAACACAATTTTTTTTTAAATCGATCAAGCGGTTTCTGAGATCATCGCGTTCAAACAGACAACGGAAGCCCTCAAAGATGAAAAAAATTCCCCGTTTTTTCCACATTTTCCATTGATTCTTCGTTCCTATTGGTCGCAGCGTGATGTTATATGGCCTTAAGCCTTCCTCGATAAATGGACTATACAACACAAAAATATTTTTTCAATTTGAACCAGTAGTTCCTGAGATTAGCGCGATCAAACAGCAAAAAGACAACGCGAGGATGAACAAGTCAGTACTTCAAAAGTAAGTCCACCTCGCACTAGAGCGCACTAAATATCTCAGTAACGGTGATAATTAGGGGAATAAACATAAGAACCATTTTTGTAGATAATTTTGAGATCTACAACTTCGGTCTGAAGTATTATTTGATAAAACTTACCGTTTTCGAGAAAAAACCCAAAAAACCTGAATTGACCTTTGACCCCGCATAACTTTGTAAGCTCATATGGTATTGACGGGGACTTTTAAATTTCAATTTATTAGGGCAAACCCAAGGTCTCAAACCAATATTTGGTTCTCTCGGAATTTGTGTTATTTCAATTGTCTAAATTAATCGGAGTATTAGCTATGTGTGATCTGCGTAATATGCTTACGGAAATTAAGAAAAGGTTTGCCAACCCTGTTATTGATTTGTTATTAATTTATACTGATCATTTTGCTATTCTTATCGCTTAAAACTAAAATATATGAGATGTTAGTCAAAAAAAGAAGCATAATTTATTTAATTAATACAATTTACTTAACATTTCTCGCCATATTCATCCAATTTTCACCATATAACAATTGAAGCCCAATAACTTCACACAAATAATAATTTATGCCGTAAGATTAATTTTTACGCCAAATACGCTCTTGAACATACCACAAGTTTGACATAACTGAAGATTTTCCAATGAATTTAACGAAATATTGATTAATTTTTTAATAGTGTGCTGAAAACGCCGATCGGCGTCTTATTATTACCCTTTGAGGTGCGGAAGACGCCCATCGGCGTCGCGACGAAAACCGTCCCCGCACCTGGGTAATAAGTGTTGTTTTTATTGCCGCATGGAATGGGTTAACTTCGTTTAAAAACTGGGGCGACGAGTGCTATCTATGGCTGAAGGCATAAATATGATATAGGTAACATGAGTGCATTGCGTTGAGTCGTCGCAACGGATTAACGCATTTTATGCCCCACCTGCGTTGCGTCTAGGGTTGCCAGGTCGCCAAACCTAATAGCCGGACAGACCAGCCAGTTTAACCGGACATTTGGGTAAAAAGGCCGGACGCCCTACATTCTTGAGTATTTTGTCTCAGTAGGTACATTAGTATACGACATTTATTAAATAATAAAATACGACGAATTTATCTTTTAAAATACGACAGTAAAACAGTTTCTAAAATCATGCCTTTTTGATTATCGCCAAAAAAAAAAAGATATCTATTTAAATAAATCGAATGCCTGCTCATTGGCATCGTTTGCGAAATGTAAAAAGCCTGATAAAATCCGGACAAAGCGGACACTGCTTATTTTGGCCGGACACGCAAACAAAAAGCCATAACTACTTCTGGCTTTATCCAGACGCCTGGCAACCCTAGTTGCGTGATTGCGTCGACGACGCACGACATCATAATCATTTATATATGTATGTAAATGTAGCCTGTACGTACATACTTACCAGTGGCGAAGGCTGCTTCTCCTTCATAGGAAAGCCGGAGCCTGTGTAATAGGTAGGGATTTCTATAAAGGTTTGCAAAAAGTAAGTGACAAGGGAAGCCGATAGGAATGGAGTTATAGGAACCCTACGCCACTGATACTTACCTAGTAATCACAATGCAAGAGGGTGATAGCGCAGGCTGCTACGCATCATCCACCCTCACTCTTGGTCTCCATCCAGTCCGTCGTTTCTTTGAAACGTCGCCGTCGCATAACGCATTCGACGAGCATAGCAATAACTTAACCAAGAGCATGTCTGTGTGTGTGCGAAGAAACTATAGTTTCGCTCTGTCCGTCTGTCTGTCTGTAACCCTTTGAAATAACACGGCGATAGTTACGGAAACCTCCGTAACATGTCCGTAATACACAAGGGTGTATTACGGAACCCTAATAATAGCATATCACATGTGATGATGTGACAAATTGTCATAAAAATCTATGAAAAACGGCGACAACACAGAGCCTCGTTCTATCTCGATTCTCGACCCAACCTAATCGTATACGTTTTCGAATACATGCCATATAATATATGGCATGTATTCGAATACGTTAATTACTAACTAAGCGTTAGTATTAGACATTAGTATGTTGTAGATATGTCACCGTAAAATTGTAAAAACCGTTAGATTGTAAAATAACATAAACGAGATTGTAAAAATATGTCGAAAGTTTTAATCTTTCGACATATTTTTACAATGTGTAAAAAATAATGTGTTAAATTATTATAGGCAGAATATTCGCGTCCGAAGTCTATCAACATTTTACAATTTGACTAAGTAGTTATATTATAATCTAACTGTTTTTACAATTTTACGGTGACATACAAATAACAAGGAATAAGGAAAGATTGCATTTACAGAGCTACATGCCTAACGATACTATAATAGATATATAGATTGTAAAATAACATAAACGAGATTGTAAAAATATGTCGAAAGATTAAAAACTAAAAAATAATGTGTTAAATTATTATAGGCAGAATATTCGCGTCCGAACTCTATCAATATTTTACAATTTGACTAAGTAGTTATATTATAATCTAACTGTTTTTACAATTTTACGGTGACATACATATAATAAGAAATAAGGAAAGATTGCATTTACAGAGTTACATGCCTAACGATACTATAATTAGAAACATGTTCTACATATCAGTGGCAATGTACTTATGGTTGTCTGGATATCTATTTAAAAAGCACTTGGTTGCGTAAACATAAGACATCTTTGATCTTGATAAAGGGCCTCTTACTAACTAGCTACAAAGTTGGCCCACCGATCGATAGTTTGATCCGCATCGTAAGGATATTACTAGATAGATAATATTATAATATTTTACATCTTTTTTATCAAGGAACAAGGAACAATTTTAGGCGCCATTACAAGCAACATCTTTTACAGGAACAATTACAATAATAATAACATTTAATTACATTTTAATTAAATATTCAATGTAAGTGACGTGAATCGAGATTATTATTTATTATTTATTAATGCACTAGAGATAATGAATTAAATAGCTATATTGATTAATTGAAATAGAATAAAATTATACCCCTTATAATATGTATGTAATTGTATCATGTATTATAACATTATAAGTATGTACTATTTATTTATTTTACTTAAATTGCAATATACAAACATTTATTTTTTTATTCATTTATGTCTTCATATAATATGTATCCTAAAGTATATTTTCCTGTGTCTGCTGCCAAAATAGAAAAAATAGGTGGTCCTGAAAATCAGCGTTAGGTCTATTTGGCCTAGCATAAAGCTGAGGACTAGCCTTTTTGTGTAATACGCTGCCAAAGTTCTATTTTATTTATATCTGCTCTTTGTTTTTATCATTGCTTTTTTTTTTACTTTTCTGATGTTTTTTTTTTATAACTGTAACTTTTGTAAGCAGTGTATTTTCACAAATAAACTTTTATTTATTTATTTATTTATTTATATTTATTTATCATGGGAAACTACCTTTATTCTTTTAGTTCAGTAGTTCATTTATTTGTCCACTGGGTTTTGTCCAATAGGCAATGGCTAAAGTCATATCTCACTGTTTACCTCCTCAGACTAGTTGGTTTTGTTGTGTTTTCTCGTTCCTTGAATGTTACTTGCTGCGAATGAGCTTATGACGAGCGATGGACGAGACCTAAAGATATGACGATGTCATGGAATAGAAAATTTGTCTATGGTATTGCATGTAGAGATTAATCTATTGAGGGATTAGCTTTCTACCCTATTTTGTTTTTAACGGCCCGTTTCAATAACCTATCTATCTATTAGGTACTATTTGTTAGAAACGAGTTAGTCTACAATACTATGAAACAAAAAATTCTGATAGTGGATGAATGAAATTACTCTGATAAAACCCACAGATAAGGGAACTATCGGCAATTTATCTGGTCGTTCAATACACCCTTCGTTCACTTCTTTGCTAATCTTCTAAACAACTTATAGGTATTCCTACCTATCGGTTTTAGCTGTAGAGAATAGACTATTGTCCTTCATTCTTGTAAAATGTGAGGATTATCTAATGATAGCTATTATATTTTCAGGAATCATGGTGTCGAAGGTGGCGGCCTACTCGTCGCCCATTCTTCACAAGCGTCTGTTCACATGGATCAAAATCTGCGCCCACAAAAGTTGATCACGAAAAATCTGACGGTAGGTTCTATAAATATAAAAGAACTCAAATTATTGGAATATCATTTAATTTAAAGTTTTAGAAACCATCACCAGGGCTACAACGCTCACTATTTGGTTTGAAACAGTTAATAACTAATATAAATATAACTACAAATAGATTAATACTTTACAAGTATTAAATTATTATATTTAAAGAATATTATTACATTTACAAACAATATAATTTAATATAAAACATTTAGACGTATATTATATAGACCACGATATAAAGAGAAATAGTTTAAAACTAACTAGTTCGTCGACTTATTACTATTTAAGCTATCATAGCACGATTCTAAAACTTCGAACTCTTCAAAGACCATCTCTCCGAATTTCTCATTTGTGACCTTGTTTTGTTCGTATGTATCATTGACGTAATAAAATTTCTTTTCGAAGGTATTCGAATCACTAGCTTGTTTGTTTGACTCAGTTGAACTTCTGCGACTGCTTGTATGTTCTTGTACATTCTTACTCTTTAAACTATTCTGTTCCTTGCTTGTTTCTGTTTTGGGTGTCTTTGCCTCACCTGAGTTAGTATCTAATACTTTCTTATCGTTGTTTGAATCTTTCTTCATTAATTTTTCTTTGTTTTGAACTGCGGTTTTATTGTAGCTTTCGAGCCTAAATATTTTGTTTTTTACAGAATTTTCTTCTTCGCATACTAAAGGAGGATCTTCCCTGGAATTTTGCTTTCTAAATTTCATTCGCGCGTTTCTGTTTTCATCTGTGCCTGTTAATTCTAAGCGGCTACTACAACTATTTGATTTAACAAGTTTAAATTTAAAACCGGGGAATCCATCTGTTCGATTGTCAACATCTTGATTTTGATTTTCTATAAGTGTATCAATATTGTGCCTCTCGGATACTATTTTTTGGTGCTTATCTGCAATGAGACATGAGCATTTTGATCCTTTGCATTTAGTTTGGCAAGAATAACAATCTCTGCTACAATTTTTTTGTAAATTTTTTATTTCGTCCATTATTGCTTTTGTCATAGGGCTAACGGCAGAACCTGTTTTTGAATTTAATACTTTTCCTCCATAGTATGTTACTGAGGTACCACAATCCCTTATTTTCTTTAGTATATCCGGACTTACGTACTGACTTTCGCAGCAAAAATCTTGATTGGCGGAATCACATAAGTATTCTTCACTTGAACTGTATGTGTTGTCTTTTAAATTCTTCTGGGAATAAGGACTGAGAGCTTCATTATCATATTCGTTGTTTGAACTTAAGTCTCCACTAGATACTCCACTTGATAGACTAGCACTGTCCCATTTTTTATTTCCGAAACTGATGTCTATAGTTAAGTGTCTCGTAACCTTTTTTCTAGCTGAACCTTTAGATCCTTTTGTTTCTTCGCTTAAGTTTCTGTAGGACGTAGATCTTCGTGACAAATTTAAATGTTCTTCGACTAATGGGGGGTCATGTGCCATTGGGCTCTTCATTTTTAAAGTATCTTCAAATAAATTTCGTACTTTTTTAACTGTGTCAGGATTTGGAAGTTCCTCTTCTATAATTTCTTTATTTACTCTAATCGGATGGTAGAAAAAATGTCTTCGGACTGAATTCTTCGACTTTTCATTTTGGAATGACTGATCATTCTTTTTTAACAAAGTCGGTGGAATTTTGCAGGTGTCCGTGTTTGTGTTTTTTCGAGGCGCAGGCTCAATTTTTGTTCTTACGGGCTCGATTATAACAATATTATTGTTAACTAAAAGTTCCTGAAAACTGTAGTCTTGTAAATATTGAAGGAGACCATCAAATTGAGCTTCTTTTCGATAATTAGCAATCATACTATTTTTAAACAATTCCGATTTCATAACTTTGTATCGTACATGATCAAATTCATCACAGCCTTTTTCATATCCAGGGGCTTTTATGAGTGTTGCTTGAGTTTTTTGATTGTGATTATCGTCACTGCTTAATTCAACTATTTCTATTTCAGGAGTATCTCTTGATGTCTCCTGTTCAGATTTTTTGGTTTTAATAGATTTATCATAAACATCGTTACTATTTTCTTTGTTTTTGATTTTTTCAACAGGTTTTTCTTCTATTTCCGAATCACTCTTCACTTTTTCTGTTTCATCTTTCCAAAGCTGCAATTTTGTTTGGCTAAACTTTCTAACACTGTCTACTATTTTAACACTTTCTAATGACTTTACAATACTATTAACTGACACTTCTGGAGAACATTCACTATTGTTTACGGTTTGAGCTGTAGTATTATTAGATTCCAATACTTCTGGTTTTGTTTTAATTATTGTATCTTTGTTGTTTGGCTGGGCTGATTCTGGAGGTTTTTCTGTTAGGTTTGACCAATAATTTTTTACAGAGTTAATTTTTACCTGATATTCAAGATCTGTTTTAATAGCATTATTTAATTTATCCTTGACAGTACTGTAATAATTTTTATCTTCTTTTGTTACGGAATTCGACAGACTCTCGGGTTTGTCTGATTTGCCTTCTTTGTCAGAAACCACATTATTAACGTCTTGCTTTTTACTTTTTGTAGAGTCAACGACTTGTATGATTTGTGGTCGTGTCATATTATTTTTTGTAGTTTTGCAACTATTATCACTATCTTTTATGATTAGTTTAGATGGAGGTTTGTGCAATTGAGGTCGATAATTTGTTAGTTGATCGTAACTGTCACTTTTTAACTTAGGTATAGTTGCCTTTACAACTTTATTTAGTTTAATTGTAATGAAAGGTTCTCTTGCTGATAAACTACTCTTAAAATCATCGAAGTGATCCTTGTTATCACTTTCAAACAATTTCCTATTTGATTCTAAGTCGTCCTTTTCTGATAGTTTGTTGTTATTTTGTTCGGTATTTATTTTTTTGACTTCCTTTTGAGTTACTTGACTAAGATTAATTTCCGAATATGTTGGTAAGTCAACTCTTATTGCCTCAGGAGAATTTTGAGATAAAGGTGGGTTAATAACTATGGTTTGGTGACCACTTAGAGGTACAATTGCAATCTCGGACTCTGCCGAAGTTTTAAAAGATTGTACTCTCGACAAAAGTGAATGATTTCTAATTTGTTCACTAAAAGATAAATCAATAGCGGGTAAGGTAGGTATATTTTTCTTAGAATTTTCAATAACACTGGGGCTAGGTAGTCTGTCTTCGTCCTTATTTGGATCTCTTTGTCGAAGGGAATAGTGCTTTCTTATTCCAGTTTTTGGTTTATCACGAACCTTTGAATTTATATTATCGTTCGACTGTGACTTTAAAATCTTAGCTTCTGGTCTTATTATTTTTGAATTATTCGATAATTTTAAACTCTCAGATTTAGATATTAATTTGTTATTTCTTATGGTACCTTCTATTTCATTTATTTCACGTTCGTTTTGGTGTGAGTCTGAATGGTAAAATCCACAGTCCTGTTCTGTATTACTCTCTATAGTTATAATAGATTTTAAATCGTCTTCCAATTTTGTATAGTTTTGAATTATTACAGGTTCTGAATATTCGCTTAGAAACACTTGACTTTTGTTAGTTATATTTTTGTCTTGTGTATTGTTAATACAGTTTTTATTAAGTTGTCCGTAATTTTCGTGTGATAAAAGTTCACGGAAATGATTTTCATTTACTCCGTATGTGTTTTCTATAATATCTTCAGGATCTTCTTCTCTAAGTTGCGCGTCAATTCTTTCACACTTTCTTAAACATTTACTTATGTTGATATCAGGCAAAGAGTAATATTGATTTTCAACTAGCGTAGAAACAAAAGGTTCTGTGCATAAATTCTTTGTAGAGGCACAACAGACTCTTGTTTGTGAATTAATACTATCTGTGTTGCAGTCTATATTCGTAACATACACTTCAGCGTTTTCTTTTCCCTCGCTTTTTTCTTTGCTGTTTTCACTTGTTTTGATAAAAGTTCCTCTTTTAATATCAGCAAATGTTGTTTTCTTGACTGATGTATAAATAGGATCAATACTAGAATCCTGACATTCAGTGTTTACTGTTTCTAGGTTATGAGGGAGAACAACGTTTTCGAATTGGGAATCGCAGTATTCGTCGATTTTTTCAGCTAGTGAATTTGCTAAGTGTTCTAACTTATGCGATCTGTCAGTTGATGATGCAATTGAAATTGAAATGTAAGATGTTATGCTGTCAGGTGGGCTTGAGATAGTTTCATCGTTTTCGGATAATACAGATTGGGTGTCGCAATTATTTTCACAATTATTTTTACAGTTATGCAGTATTTCTTCTCCAGTTTCTGGACTGTCTACTTTACTGTAATTACCTTTGGTTTCCGTAAAAGTATCTTTCTCGTCGTTTACTGTTTTTTCATCCCTTTCATTGACCTGGTATATTTCAGTATCTTTCAAGGAATAATCATGAAGTAAGTCTGGTGTTTGAATTTTTTCCTCTACTCCTTTTTCGCTGTCGTGATCGTCTGTGATATATAACTCTTGTGAGTTATTTCTTGACCTTATAGATCTTTCAGTTTCAGGCGAACTTTCGTTATAGTTTTTTAAATGAGCTTCAAAGTTGTAATGTTTTCGAACATAGTTTGAATCTAAACTGTCTATTTCGCTTGGATTACGTGAATGACCGATACTATCTTCAGAAAGATTAATCTGCTTTGATTCGTCGTTTAAATTGGGCCAACTTCCGCTAACAGATTTTGAATTACGGCTCTCTGACCTCGATCGGTCCTTTTCAATGCAATCTGTTATACAGATTTGGTGTGGTTTTTGTTCCTCTTTCTGTCCGCTTATATCACCGAAGCACGAAACAGTACTGTCGATGTAAATGCCTTCTAAAACTTCTTCTTTGGTTTGGTATTTTGCTCGCCCAATCAATCTGTAATGAAATGTAAAAATAATTAATTTAAAAGTATCTAAAATGTTTAGTTACAACTGAGAAGGAATGAGCATTATTTAATAATAGCCTGAAGTTTATTTTGCCAATGAGACAAGGTCTACATTAATTTTACAGTAAAATATGTAACAACATGCCTTATTTCTTATAGATGTCACCGTAAATTTGTAAAATGTTGATAGACTTCGGATGCGAATATTGTGCCTATAATTTAACATAAGGTTTTTCGATACATTATAAATAATATATATAATAATATATATAGCAATTAATATTTCGACATTTTTTTTACAATCTCGTTAGTTATTTTACAATCTAACGGTTTTTACAATTTTACGGTGACACATATAAAATTAAATTACAATTCCAATGTCTCGCTAAAACTCGAACAGCTTTGATTGGATTTGGCTTATTTTGGTCTTGAAATAATTGTGGAAGTTCAGGAAAGGTTTAAACTGTGAGAAATATTGGAAAAGGTACAGTGTCTTTAGTCAAGAATTCAAGATGAATTCAATAATTTGGACACCGAAGTTCGAAATCAAAAATGTATGGGATTTGACATAAGTCATCGCTAAGTGACATGTCGCTTGCGATGCCTTAAGTCAAATCTCATACATTATGATTTCGAACTTAGCCGTCGAAATTATCGAATGCATCCTGACTCAAGGACCAGGTGTAGGTTTGTAGGTGTAAGAGTAGTTGTAGATGTAGTTGTAGGTGTAGTTATGTATTGATTCCAGTTCATAACTGCTAAGACAGAACAACGTGTGTCGAGACAGCTAGTCTAAAATAGTTATGGTTTGGTACATTATATTGCAATATTTAAATGTAAAAATATAAATATTTAATTACCTGTCCTTAAAGCAAGGCTTGTCGAACAGTCGGGCGCGGGGTATAAGCTGAGATCTCTTATTCTTCGTGTGATTCTGTAGTTGGAGATCAGTGAAAGTTTCTTCTCTTATGACAGCTAGACTCCTGCTTCTTCTTAGGTTGGAACCTTCAACTTCTTTATGTTTACATAGACGACCGTAGCTGCCACTGACTTCTGTGTCAGAATTGGGAAACCTATTATGTAGAAATTCTTCTGCTGCTCTTGATTTAGTCAAATGCTGATAGAATTCGTCCTGCGGCAATTGTACAGGAGGTACTTTGTAATACTCGGCTAGTTTACTTTGGTATTTCTCTTGTTTTTTGTTCTTAACGTCGGGTTCTTTCTTCGACAACTTTCTTTTTTTAGGACGTTCGTCCTGGCTCTTCTTTGATTCCAAGGAGCTGTGCGATTTGTCAAACTCAAGTGTTTCAGCTGGGTTTTCAAAGTATTGTATGTCGGCGACGGTGTTTGCTGCCGACTTGTGTTCGTCTTGACACGCCTTTCTCTCTACGAATTCTCGAAGACGGCTTCTTGTGGAGCTGGTGTTGGAGGTGACGCTCTCCGGTCTTTTGACTGAGAATTCTAAGTTGGACGATGACCTTCTGAATAGGCTTGTCTTGATCGAGCCGAAGTCTTCGTCGTGACAAGAAGCCGCTGAGAAGTTCTGCGTCCTAATTCGGTCTACGTGATTCTGGCTAGAATACGACGCGACCGAGTCCACTGAGTGCCTGGAAAATACAAAATATATTATGTTTTACTGTCAATATACTTTCTATTAAACTATTTGTCTGTTTATTTTAACATGACTAGAATATTTATAAAAAAGAGATAAAGGACATGGGAAATTTTACTATGGGAACAATTAGTCAAGGCGACCAAAGATAAAATTGGGTTAGAAGTTATATGTAAATGTATGTATTATAATCACTAATGATGACGAAGGTGGGGTAAATATTGTGATATTTTAACTCATTTCAACGACTATTCGTATAAAATATGATTAACAATTATTTCTACTTCTCCATGGATCCGAATTAAAATAATTACGGGAAAAGAAATGTGTATGAAAATTGTACAATCGAATAGTATTTTAGTTTGTGGTCGCCACTTTTTAAACAGGGGGTCAAATACGTTCAAATTCCAATGTCTTTTTCAGTAAGGGGGCGTTCACAAATTACGTGAGGTGTTTTTTCTAATTTTCTGTCCCTCCCTCCCCCCCTGGTGAGATGTTGTGAGATTTTATTCAACCCCCTCCCCCATCCCCCAATCTCACATGAGATTTTTCAAAATGTGGGTTTCTTACGTAAACGCTTTGGATTGTTATTGTAAAAAGAAAAAAAAAATTGCTTCGTGCTTTTATTTACGACGACCTCTGTGGCTCAGTGGTTCAGCGCTTTGGTGCTCAAGCCGGGGGTCGCAGGTTCGAATCCTGCCCAAGGAACAAAAAGTTTTTCTGTGTTCCTGGGTCATGGATGTGTATTAAATATGTGTATAATATAATAAAAATCTTAAATACATGTATAGTATAAAAGTATTAAATATACTTCCCGTTTTCTGGTACCTGTAACACAAGTTCTTCGGTGAAGCGTGAAGCGTCCATAGATATTATAGATATTATTATTTTTTTTATTTACGACTAGTTAAGACTAGTAATCAATATTGCTGAGAAGTTTAATTATAAGTGTAATAAAAATTTAACAATAGAATACTTAAATCGTAACTACTGTGATTAAAAAAAGAATATCTACTCTAATTCAGTCCATGGAGAATCATGCGCGGTCTCAAGAGAGACTATTGGAACCAACATGTCCATATGATTTTCAGTAAAATCATCTGCTCCTTCAATTTCGTTCTGATCTAGCCACTCTACCGTAAATTCAGATTATATTGAGCTATTTGGTATAAAACAAATATGGTGGTTTGACAGTCAGTAGATGTATAACGTCGAAGTATGAATGAAATTATTTTCTTTCAAACGAATTAGTAAATGATCGTATTACGATAACGCTTAAGATTAAATCTTAAGCATGTACAATCTGGATTAAATGGACCAAAATAGTATAATTTTTTTTTCCAATCAGAAAAAAAATTGCGTGATATTTGCCGAGACCCCCCCCCTCTCTCCAACGTAAGATTAGATGAGATTTGACTCGACCCCCTCCCCCCCCTTAAACACCTCACGTAATTTGTGAACGCCCCCTAAAGGTGCAAAACATAACGCTCGGTTTAGGCTCGTTCAACTTTTCTGTTTTGGCATTGGTCCAAACATTTTAACGTTGGTGATATTAACAGATTTTTGTTTTTCCACCAAGAAAATCTTCTAAATTTAACTTTACGATATCATTTATAAACGGACACACTACGGGATTATTTATTGTCTTTTATTTTTGCCATAGATACGTTCTTACTAATTATTGTTTTCATAATAACATGAAACAAGTACATAACATACATTATTATAATATAAGGTTTTAACATGTTTTGTCCTTGTCTTTTGCTTCTACAAAAAACGATACGAATCAAAAATGATCTGCGATAATATTCATAAAATGTTCCTCTTGAACCAAAAAGAAAAACAAAGCTTGCCTCTCTTGCCCCAACTAACCTTACCTAGGAAATTATTTTAACCAGTGTTTTTTTTATTATTAGACAGAACAAGCATTTTTGATCTGAAAGTTGAGTAAGTTGGCAACTAGCATTTGGCAAGTAGGATACTTGTCAAACTAAATCACAGGAGCTCAGATGACCAGTAGCCCAAGCAGGAACAAATGACGACTACGTATTAGTAACGTTATCGAATGTCGATAGTATGGGCGCTGTCCTAATTTAAAAACATATAAAGTGTTTTAAAATATGCAGATATGTAACAGGCCACAATAGCCATTAATAAATATTTTTGCACGTTCTTTCTAAAATAGTGTATTTTAAGTTATATAAGCCAGAACTGAACCCATGTTCATTATTATTATTGTAAGATTTGTAAAGGTTTTTGTGGCCAGGGCGGTAAAATGGTTATATGGCGCGCTATGAATATTTTGCCGTCCTAATAACTCGAGGGTTAACTTTATAAAAAGATAGGAGTTTCAAACCAAAACATTTTGAATGGTATTTGCCTAATGGTATTGCTACCAAATGACTACCATTTGATAATTTCATCATCATCATCAGGATAATGGTAATATCTTGCCTTCCCCATAATGTATTTAAATTATTAAGAGACAGAGGAAAGTTGGCGTTCAAACTACGGAACCTTTCCAGTATCCAAACACATCGATACAAGTCAATACACCAGAATTAAATCACACAACTACTTTTCATTGTCGCTCTAGTGTGACGTAGTGACGTATTCTACCAGTATAGATATAAGGTACTTTGAGGCGGTGCCAAGAATGATTAGTCTAAACTCTGAATCGCCTGATGAACGAGGAACGAAGATTAATCTACTTGTTGGTATCATAGATTAAGAAAACTTGTCAACATTCTCAAACATTTAATATCGCAATTCGTAATATCAACAAAGCTACATAAAAGCAGTGCAGGTTTGCAAAAAATTAAATGCCTATGTTTCCGCTGTACAGCACAAGTATATTAGCTAAAGGTATTTAAACTATTGTCTATTCCCGTTAAGAAGACAGTGAATCGTGCGTACATAATATGTTAAAATTGACCAATGACGCTTAAGACAACTTAAGCCATGTACACATTTACCAATTAAGGTAAGCCATTATGATATAATATACGTACATACCTCCGCATAATTCACTGTCGTCTTAACGCGAAATGACTATACAATGCGATTCAAATGAGAATAGGATCGAGTCGGCGCCATATTGTTTCGGATTTAGACTGATATGATAGTTAAATTTATGTTTAGATAATTTATTACTATTTAACGTTTCATTTAAATTCGATGAAAGACTATTTATATTTATATGCACATACATTTTACTGCAAATCGCACTTTTCAAGTGATATTTGACAGAAAGAGGTCATTGACGTTCCTATTCTCATTTGAAACGCATTAAAGAGTGTGTATTTCGTTTGAAATAATACTTAAAAAAGTTCTGCAAAAACTGACTCTTAATTATTAGTGTAATGTTATAAATTTTTCAATCGTCAGATAACTCCTATATTTGAGGAATAAATATTATGTAACTTTGGCAGCTTTTGTATGAAAAATCTGTCAATGTCACACAATTACCTACTCGTATTCCTGAGTTAACTGATGATTGAAAAATCAGCCCAGTTAAATAGGTTAATAAATCATTATTCAAATGGTCGCGACTTTAATGTTTTAACTTCGAAGAGTTCAGAAATAATCTTGTAAGATATTTTGGTATTTATTATAATTACATAGAATCGTGTCATCATAAATTAATACGTGAAGCAGAACTTTGAGTTCAGTTTTACGACAATTGTGCGAACGGTAAACTTTAACTGTGCTAAATTTCATACGTGTAGTATGATATTTATAAGGTAAAACGGTCATTTTGAAAGTTTAATGGTAAGTAATTTAAAACCATCATAATGTTATCTTCTAGCTTATAAAATTTAAAACTTTTTGAAAATTGTAATCTTCAGAAGCTATTTAAACTTCGCTCGGTAGAGACATTTCAGGTAATTTTAGTTCGGCGACATCTTAGTTTAAGATGGTTTATTTTAAGAAGGAAAGGAATTAGGTTAAAACCGATGCGAATTCTTTAGTTTCAGTATAATATATTTTAAGAGGTATTTTAATAGTACATACCTACGATTATTCTAATGCATCTTATGAGGCGTTATTAATGTAGAGTTGTATGAAAACAAATAAGTAGCAACCTAATAATAACTGGATAGTGATCATGATGATCCTACTAATATTATAAATGTTAAAGCTAGTGAGGATGGATGGATGGATGGATGGATGGATGCATGGATGGATGCATGGATGGATGGAATGATGTTTGTTACTCTTTCACGCAAATACTACTAAACGGATTTTGTTGAAATTTGGTATGGTAGTACTTTAGGCTCTAGATTAAAACATAGGCTACTTTTTATCCTGAAAAAGTACAGTGCTACTTTGGGATACAATATTTACGCGGGCGGAGCCGCGGGCAACAACTACCTTATTTTGTCAAGTAATTGCACCATTAACCATAATAAATTGGTAACAAGGTACAAGTAAATAAAATAATTTATCAAAACTTTAAGCCGTCTACGTAAATTATATTTAAGTAAAACAAAAACTAGTGTATCTTTAATCATACATAATAGACTGACTGTAACAAAGTTTCAGGTGGTTTTACATTACATTGCCTAGTAACATTCTCCATTGTACAGGATAATTAAAATTTAATAGAGTACTTGTACCTCAGAGCTGTAACTATAGCATAGAGGCTATTAGTAAGAGAAGAAACATGATATTTCGTTCCTTATCGGTAGTATGTAGAATTATAACTCTTGTATATTTTATGCGCCTACGCAAAAAGTAAAGACTACGCAACTTGTCAATATGACATTGCTATGCGGGTTTTTAAATCGGCGCTTTAGAAATTTATTAGGTTGGGGAAAAAGTTTCTTCGCATTTTATATAAAAATTCAAAAGGTTTTTTTATAAAGTTTATTTACAAGTGACTAAAGTATATAGGTGCCATTTTGTTCGATAACTTTTTGCCATCTTGTTGGTAGGTACATGATCCCATTGCTATAAAATTTTTGGGGCTTCTGATGAAAAAACTGCGACAAGTGGTTTTGGCAGTCCTCTTGTGATGTCAACCTGACACTGCCTAAGGAATTCTGCAGCGACCGAAACAGGTGGAAATCTGAAGGTGCAAGGTCAGGACTATACGGCGGATGCATTAACACCTCCCAGCCAAACTCCTGTAATTTTTTCTGAGTGGCTAAAGATGTGTGAGGTCTAGCGTTATCATGGTGAAAAACCACACCCCTTCTGTTGATTAATTCCGGCCGCTTTCTCTCAACTTCTTGCTTTAATCTCATCAGTTGTTCGCAGTACAGTTCAGAATTGATGGTCCTGCCTGGCGGTAATAGCTCATAATGAATAATGCCCTTCCAATCCCACCACACACACAGCATCACCTTGTTGCGAGTTAACCCGGGTTTCGCCACAGTCTGTGAAGCCTGACCGGCCATTGACCACGATCTTTTTCGCACGTTCTTGTCGTACGTGATCCACTTTTCATCACCAGTTATCAGCTTCTTCAAAAATGGTTCGGTTTCATTACGTCGTAATAAAGAATCACAAATGAGTACACGGTTCATTAGGTTTCTTTCAGTGAGCTCATGAGGCACCCAAATATCGAGCTTTTTTGTGTACCCAGCTATTTTCAAATGCGCCAAAACCGTTTTGTGGTCAATCCCCAGTTCTTCAGCTACATCGTAACTACTAATATGCCGATCTTGCTCCACTTTTTCAAAAATGGCAACAGTTTTGTCCGAAACAGGGCGACCAGAGCGACGTGCATCTTTGATATCAAAATTTCCGGATTGAAAACGCTTAAACCAACTTTGCGCTACTCTCACAGATACTGCATTAGGTCCATAAACATCACAAATTTTTTTCGCGGCTTGTGTTGCATTTTTACCTTTTTTGTAATAAAATTTTAAAATGTATCGAAATTCTTCATAAGAATCACTCATTTTAACAATAAGAAAAACAAATGAAAATCTCAAATTTACCTAATTTGAATTTGGAATTGTCTTCTGTAAAATTAAAACTTTTTAATGATACCAAAATCAGCCAGATACAATTGGTATAACCCAAGATATTTTATGACAAGTTCATACATACTATAATGCGAAAAGACTTTTTCCCCAACCTATTATGTCGATGGTTTTTTTAATTCTTTTTAAGGATATTTTTGCAATAAGAATGCAATTGCAATAGGAATGCAATAATGCATTTGTTATACTGAATTTCCACGCTTGCCGATGCCGAGGCTCGGGAAACGTGTAAACGAAGTATTATAAATCAGTTAAAGTCGTATAGTTTTCAAAAGGAAACATAAATATGGACCGAAAAATTCAAAAAGTAGGTACCTACCGTAATCAGTTGGTAAATGAAAAAAATGGAAGAACTAAAAAGGACTAAAAAAAACTACTTTTTTGCTATAGTAGAAAAACTGAAATTACCGTTCAAATCCTTTTGTTACTTGTGTATTTTTTTATCAAAACAGTCATTACATAAACCCGTAGTTACTAAAATCAACCTGCAGTTGTAACCAGTGACGTCATTTGTCATATATTTTTTGGATAGGGCGTTTTTTATTTTCTACGACAATCTCACTTTTGTGATAACTGTATTTCGTCAATAGTTGATTTTAGAAATGCTCATATGCCATGGCAATGGCAATAATTAACCCCAGCTTATTACCTACGTACTTTTAGAAACGCCAATAAAAAAAAACTGAGCATATTCCCTATTCTAATGCATTAAAATTTAATTCTAAACTTCACGAACTAGATTACTAGAGCATAATATAAAGTGTACAAAGTTTCTTTCTTTTGCATGCAGCTTTGCATCTGCATCCTGCTAACGCATATCGGGTTTCGTCGCTAAACGATTCCCTCGATAGTAATTCATGACATGCCGATCATTGGAAATGAGCCAGAACGCGCACTGTCTCTGTTTAATTGGGATAATTTCAGCATGTGTTAAACATTAATTACACAATTTTGACAATGGTAAACATTATATTTATTTATGAAACCAATTTTGACGACCTCTGTGGCTCAGTTGGTTGAGCGTGTTGGTGCTCAAGCCGGGGGTCGCGGGTTCGAATCCCGCCGAAGGAACAAAAAGTTTTTCTGTGTTCCTGGGTCATGGATGTGTATTAAATATGTGTATAATATAATAAAAATCTTAAATATGTGTATAGTATAAAAGTATTAAATATATTTCCGTTGTCTGGTACCTGTAATACAAGTTCTTCGGATACTTAGCACGGGACCAGATTGACGTGGTGTGAAGCGTCCATAGGATATTATTATTATATTATATTATTATAATTTTATTTTTTAACATATTTCATAATTGGTTTATTTTTTTAACAAAGTGCACAGCTAAGGTTATCGTGATAGACAAAGTACAATAGAGTTTGTTTAGTTTATGAGAGTTTGACCTGTGTTCATGAATCAATAAACTTTAAATATACCACTACCTTCTACAGTGATGACAGCAATTAGTGTGTAAAACACATTGCGAAATTCACAGCTCATTGTGTGTTGATTGATTGATTGATCGCTAGCATTATGGCTTTGTGATTGTAGACAATTTGTCACAGCGATTGTGCGGGCTAACCAGGAAAAATCCCCGCTAAGTCTCAATTAATAATTATCGGCAGCCCGGGACTGGTCTCTAGAATTGACTGGCATACTTTACCTCCGGTGCTCATCAATGGTACAACAATACCATACAGTAAAGTAGTGAAGAATCTTGGTGTGTACTTTGATGAGCATCTTTCTTGGTCTTACCAACTGAAAGAGATAGGCAGAAAGGTATACTCAACGTGGCACTCCCTGAAACGACTTCGCTATGTGCTGCCGATACCCACAAAGGTGGCTTTAGCTGAATCATTGTTCCTGTCTCTCCTGGATTACGCCGATGTTAGCTTCATCAACTTGACCGAAGACCAACTTGACAAACTCGAGCGCCTTCAGAATTTGTCTTTAAGATTTATCTTTGGATTGCGCAAATTCGACCATGTTACCGAGTTCCGCAAAAAACTTAAGTGGTTACCGATTCGATTTCGTCGTAATGCCCGCGTACTCTCGTTCCTTTATAACATCCTATTTGATCCCAATAGTCCTCAATACCTCAAAGACATATTTAGCTTCCGTTGCTCCGACAGGCAAGAGCTGCGGTCTTATACAAATCTCCTTCTCGATATCCCCATCCACAACACTAAGTATTTCCACTCCTCTTACTCCGTCCAATCCGTCTTACTCTGGAACTCTCTCCCTACCAAAATAAAGCAAGCTAAATCTATAAATATTTTTAAATCTCACCTAAAAGACTACTATCTTAGTATGTGTCAAACTTAAATCATATTGTAGGCTTCTTCAATTGCTCATGATAATAATTATATATTATGTTTATAGTGTTATGAATTATAGTATTATTAAAAGTAGGTATAATATTGTATATATTTATATTATGTTTATTAATATTAAGCCCTAGTATGTATGTATTTAAGTATATATAATATTATATATTTTATGTTTATAATATGTATACTTTGAGCACAATTTTACCCTTCTCCAGCAATTTGATCCTTTCTTTCAAAGGTTGTCTGGAAGAAATTGCTGTTTAGTAATAAGGCCGCCTTTGTGTACTATCGCTTATATAATATTGTTCGTATGTATATGTAATATGTTTGTGTAACAGCTGATTGTGCACAATAAAGTATATTTTCATTTTCATTTCATTTCATTTCATTTCATTTCATTTCAAAAACGCCGGCTAGCCACAATTAATAAGCCAACCCGCAGTAGGCTTTGAAAAAGATTGGTCCCATCTACGTTAGATAATAGATTAGATTGGTTTATGGTTGTTAAAACCGGCCATATGCTGCTAGTCGGACTCACGCACGAAGGGCTCCTTACAAAACGGCAAAAACATTGAGTTTCTTGTATGGGAGCCACCATTAAATATAATTTTCCTATTATTTGTTGTTATAGCTGCAACAGAAATAATAATAATAATAATAATATCTATGGACGCTTCACACCACGTCAGTCTGGCCCCGTGGTAAGTATCCGAAGAATTTGTGGTACCCGTAGTACCAGACAACGGAAATATATTTAATACTTTTTATACTATACTTATATTTAAGATTTTTATTATATTATACACATATTTAATACACATCCATGACCCAGGAACACAGAAATCTTTTTTTTTCCCTGGCGGGATTCGAACCCGCGACGTCCGGCTAAAGCCACGGAGGTCGTCAGAAATACACCATATTTGAAAATTTCAACTGTCCAGCTAAGGTTTAGGAGATACAGACTTCTGACAGACAGATAAATAGGCAGATAGAAAGCAGTCTCAGTAATAGAGCTCTACGTGGTAGAGCCATGCTTCGGCACGAATGGGCCGGCTCGACCGGAGAAATACCACGGGCTCACAGAAAACCGGCGTGAAACAGCGTTTGCGCTGTGTTTCGCCGAGTGAGTGAGTTTACCGGTGGCCCAATCCCCTACCCTATTCCCTTCCCTACCCTCCCCTATTACCCTATTCCCTCTTAAAAGGCCGGCAACGCACTTGCAGCTCTTCTGATGCTGCGAGTGTCCATGGGCGACGGAAGTTGCTTTCCATCAGGTGACCCGTTTGCTCGTTTGCCCCCATATTTCATTAAAAAAAAAAAAAGAGTACCGGTTTTACCCTTTGATTACAGAACTTTAAAATGACGATATCATAATACATAATAAATTAATAACATTCTGCTATATAAAACCTGCATTAATACAATTACAATCAAGTCCCGATACACTAAAACTGTCAAACGGTATTCTTTTTTATAATAATTATTGGTCGAACTTAATAAAATCAGTTCATAATAACATGTCGTTTCACATACAATCAAAGTATAAATTAAAGTCTACTTTAAATACGAGAATTGAGATTCTAAGTGCACCTATATTCGCCATAGTTTATTCCGACAGTGTGGCAAAGGCAGGGTTGCCAGATTTTTTTTCAGCCTATAAGTGTGGACCGGCACACGGCGCGTTGCGTCAGCGTTGCGTCGACATACTAAAAACTGTACCGTTCACACGGTGCGCTGCGTCGACGCAACGCTGTGACGACGCACGAACAACGGACAGCATCCCCCGAGACGAAGCGGGAGGGGTAACCACGTTACGTTTACATCGCAAAAACGCTGCGTTAACGCAGCACCCGTGTGGCCGGCATTGCATGTTTGCGCTGCGTCGACGCAACGCGCCGTGTGGACCGGCTCTAAGGGACAACTGTAAATATACGCCAAAAAATACGTGATTTTTTTCCCGGGACTATAAAAACAAAATTAATTAGTGACAAATTTTGTTTTTTGACATTTTTCTGAGTGTCGAGCGAGTTTTAGCATAACATTTTGATTAGTATTAGCGCGCCCATTAGTTTTAACGAGTACTAAGTACTTTAAACCCTAGATCGCTCGATTTACGGGACAGCACTTGTCCCGGCGATACCTAAAATACGGGACGTCCCGAGAAATACGCTCGATTTACGGGACAGCGCTTGTCCCGGCGATACCTAAAATTACGATCCCGACTGGCAACCCTTTTTTTTTTTTGTTTCCGGGGGGGAAAATGCATTACGCATACCACCCAGGCGCAGGGGGCACCCAAGTGGTGATGTAGGATTCCCGTATAGGCTAATGAGACCCACGGTATACCCACTAAAAACCACCCCCCACCTTCCTCCTCGCCGCCCTGTGGCGGGGCCACGGGAACGATAAACACATCCGCGACCCCGCCGACGGCAGCCGCCCACAAGCGGCTCCATCTAAGGCCCGAAGGCCCCAGGCGCACCAGATGGTAAGGTCCCCCTCCTCGGCCTCCACCAGTACTGTAGCAGACTCCACGACTGGCAACCCTACCCAAAGGTGCGTGTATTGTAACAAGATAACGGTGACTATTGTTATCGCTATCCCATAGTTTATCTCTCGTGTGAAGATAACACTTTTTCCGCGTGTCTGTGACCGATTTTTCTCCGTCCGTGACACTCTACTTATCATCCATGTCCGTTTAAATCTAAAGCTGTTTTGTTTGTTAGTGTTTTGCATTTAATTATATCATGTAAAAACTATAATTCTGTCACTTTTTATTGCGGTTACATACCATAAGTAGGTACAGTCGTCGATCCACATTGTACCACATTTCGATCTTATTACAATGATAATACGGTCCAAAAGTGATACACTGGATTTGTCGGCAATCAATAACCCAAGCAGCGTGAAACGCCTGAGTAAAATTTATATTCAAAGTTCATAATTTTTAAAGCTCCTACGGAAAATAAATTGCAATCAACTTGTTTACTTGCTGCCTTTGAAGGCCAGTGCAGTCTCGTGTTTTGATTTTTTTAATTTCTAAGTCGTAATTACGTAGCCTCTTAAGTTCGTTGTTCTGATATAAATAGTCTTCGACTTAAAACTTTGACAATAACTTAAACTTTGAAAACACCATCGGTTTTCCAGTAAACAACTTTGAATGATAAGGCATGGCATTAGTGCAAGTCGTGACGGTCCAAGAAACTCTGTGCAACTGTCTTTAAGTCCGTGCCTGTCGAGTTGAACAGCTTGTGGTAGGAACTTGCAGTTTAATATCTAAGATTCTAGACCGCCTAGTTGTTTGCTGATAAGCGCTAGATACTTGGAGAAGAAAATTATTTTATTGTGGTTTAAAATTAACATTTGTAGCTATATAAGACTAGCTGTTGCCCACGGCTCCGCCGCGTAAATAAAAAGTATCCTATGTTTTAATCTAGAGCTTAAACTACTACCATACCTAATTTCATCAAAATCGGTTCTGTAGTTTTTGCGTGAAAGAGTAACAAACATACATCCATCCATCCATTCATTCATCTATCTATCCCTCCATCCTCACAAACTTTCGTATTTATAATATTAGTAGGAAGTAGGATTATATTAACTATTATTATTACTGATTGGTGAAAGTCTGTCAGTCCGTTGTGGACTAAAGCGCTGGATTAGCAGCGTACCTACATCTCCTGCACTTTAAATTAAGACCCGTGCTTTAATAGTGGAGACGTTAGTGCTTCATATTGATAACGATGATGATGATCATGATGATGATATGATTCAACTGATCATATTATTAGTACATAAATACATTTTCCCAAGTTGGATGCGCTATACTATATCATACTAATTAATTTAAACGGGAAACGACGGAACAATCACCGATGCCACGGCACGTACGAGTTCGTGGAACTATAAAATAACTTTTAATTAACTGCAAATTATTATGATTAGTTTTGTTGATAACTTGAAGCAGTGTCAACAAACTTGAACAGTTTTATGTGCGAAAGTAAAGATGAATTATTATAAATATTATAAAAAGCATTTACAAATTTTGTGTTGTCAATTCGGGTAAGATTACTCTGATTGAAAAGATCCATTTCAGTGTACTTCTGTCCAAGGGCAGCGAAAATTATGATCCAGGGCTCATTCGATTCGGAATGACCTCTGGAAACTTTTTGAAAAATTTCAAGAGGGGCTCGAAAAAATTGCAAAATTTATAAACAATTTAGTAAAAAAAAATGGGGTATGGTTTTTTGAAAATATCTCAGAAACTATTCGAGAAATCTGAATTTTGAAAAAAAGACCCTTAAAGAGGAGGAAATTTCCTAAAAAAGTCCCACATCCCAGAACTCTGTCACCAATATTTTCTATTTTCTATTATTCTATTTTCTATTTTCACCTCTACATTTTAATTATAAATATTGGTGATAGAGTTCCCCCCACGAAACTTAGAGCATTAAACCAATAAACTCTAAGTCACGACAGTAAAATAAAGTATGCTCTTGCTTCAACTAACCTCACCGCTTTTTGCTACTCTAATGAATGTCGAATGTGTACAAAATTATTAAATTCGACATTTATCTATTTGATACTTTATTGCACGGTTAATAGGATAAATTTAAATCGGTAGCATATACCATATAATACTTTAAAAATAGATACGGCGAAAGAAATTGTCCGTTAACGGATATAAAATGATACAGTACGAGATGAGTACAATGATATCGAACGTGTCATCGCAGAATTGGAACAGGCAATTTCAACCGCTCTTCATAAAGGTTTCATAAAAATTCAATTGAATATAGCGGATATTGGAACGCAAAATGATGTTAATTGATTTTTTGCGTATTCTGTATTCACTTGAACATATTTTTATAATTAAAATAGCTGGCTGTCGCATTGGCATTGTGTTTAACTCACCATATATTATGACAAAATAGTTGATTCTTGCGGTTTCGAATTATTTTATTATAATTAGTGCAGTAATTTCGATTAACACAATTTATTTTAAGTATGGTATTTGGCGGGTAATTTTCTAATTAGCTTTATTAATGTTGACTTGACTTAGGGTATGAAAAAAAAAACGAAACCATCACTACTTTCTCTATGTATTTGAAATAAGTATACTAGTAACTAGATAAACTTGTGAGACAGTTTGGGCTATAGTTTTGTCTATCTGAAGTAGGCTAGAGTGTACTACATTGAGTAAACCCTACGAAGGTGTACGCGTAGATGTAGTTGAAGGTGGTAGTTGTAGGTCTAGGACGTAGGTGCAGGTGTAGTTATGTATTTATTCTAGTTCATAGAGACTGAAGTAAAAGAAGAAGAAGAAGTGTGTCGGGAGTCGGGAAAGCTAGTTAGTTTATATAACTTATACATTTTTTATTACATATTTGCGAAGACTTATAACCTCTTATTTGTTACTCTACTGACTACTTAAGTAATTATTTTTCTTTGTTTGTTTGTTCGAGCTGTAAGTTTTTTTTTTCAATAAAAAAAAAATAACTCGAACTATCACGACGATTAACTGATAATAACAGAGCAGGCTGAACCAAACGAGTTTAATCACCCGCATCGCTCAAATTCACAAGTGTGCTAAGGCCGTCCGATTAATTGTCGCCTTGTTGTAACCTTTCCACTTAACGGGGCAAGGGTTTCGTGCGGAACGCTGTGATTTGGGAATCCATTTTGTGCCTTTAATGAGATATATGTGAAGCGATGGCCCGGATGGCTGAGTAACGCGTCGCCACACCAAGCATTTTAATATAACCTTTCCACTTTAATGGGGTTCGTGATTTGATGACCTCAATCAAATTCTTCGCGATAACCGAGAGAGGTTCCAGAAGGTTCCGAAAGCACTTGACTTTCAAGGGCTAAGTGCGTTGTCACTGTTCCATTGTCTCGGGCTTTTCGATACGAAGGTATCGGTAAGGATATAATTATGACCAATCTGATTTCTTAAAATTATCCAAACTTCTATTAAATAAGGTAACTCAATTTTAGCTGAAAGAAGGTAACTTTATGCACGTAATATACAGACTGATATTTACACACAAAATTATGTAAATGTAATGTATTGGAAGCACATGATAGTGTTGTCACGAATTTGCATGTTTCACAGCTGATGCTAAATTACAATATAGCCTTACGTTATTTGTGCTGCAAATCTAATATGTAAAGTGATGACATGTTTAGCGAAAGCGTGATCTAGACAAGGTTACCAAACATGAATTTGTATTTAATGTACTATTACTCGTATATATGTATGACATGTTATTTTCATAACCGATAATTGACCTTCATAATAAGACATAAGTATCATGCATCATAGCCTACCCTGCATATATTCATATAATTTTGCATACTCTACATACGGTTGAAAAATTTAAATTTCGTTTGCAGTTTAATTGTCTTCCTAATTTATTAGAATTATAATGTATACATCAGTCGCTTTCCGTAGGTAACATGACCAATTTCAGAAGTTTATCAATTGTACTGCTGAACAATTTCTTTTTCTGTACTCATTATAATGTAGAGTTAAAAGGTTTTTTTTAATCTTCTTCTTCTTATACATCTTATATATAAAAATGAATTGCTGTTCGTTAGTCTCGCTAAAACTCGAGAACGGCTGGATCGATTTGGCTAATTTTGATCTTAAAATAATCGTATCAGTTCAGGGAAGGTTATAACGGTGACAAATATTAGAAAAAATGCGACAAAGATACTAAAAACGACAGTTTTCCCATACATAGTTAAGACAGAACAGCGTGTGTCGGGAAAGCTAGTCAACGATAAAATAATAAAAATCCTTTTCGGAAAAGTGAGTCCTTCACAGTGTTACCAGATACACGGTACCTAATTACCGTAGAAGCACGGTATTTTTGGGCAATACATGGTCTACGGTAGTGACCCACTACCGTGTCTTTTTCTACGGTATTTTTGAATATTACCGTGCAGTAGTAAGCACAATAAAAGTTTGAAATCGAAGATCTCGAAGCACATACATAAAATGAAGCGCAGTTTTGTCGCCTGCAGTTGGCAACACCGGGCACGCCGGCCCTTTTTGTGCGTTCGTTTGGGGGAATTTCCGTTCATTAGGTGACCTTTAACTCGACTAAATATAGGAGTATTCCTGCTAGTATTCCGTCTATTTATCCAAAGTAAATGAAAATTAGATGTATAATAATCTTAAATCAATCGCTCGCGAGATTTTCAGTTCAGTCAATCAGCCTTTATTATGTAAAGTAGACCTAAAATATTGAAAATTCAAGGTTGTTTCAGTTGCATTTTACACGGTAATTTACACGGTATTTTTTAAATGTTTCTACGGTAATTTGAGTCCGAAACACAGTATTTGTAACTGCTAAACACGGTAGTTTATATTTTTTAACTGGTAAAACTGGTCCTTCAGTTTACTAAAATAACTAGAAAGGCACTAAAGCCATGACATTCAATTTTAACGAAATGTATACTTTTGATTGCAAAACATATAAGAGTAGATCACATTCGCTTTTACACAACAATCCTTGATCATAGCGACTTTTACGACACTTGTCAACGTGATATTACGACCTATAGAGATAACTGCACAGCGAATACTTGGTGATTACATAAATTCGTTTTTTAATTACCTATAATAATACCAACGTTTTTTCCATTAAGTAAATGAAAATACATAGTAAGTACATATTTTCATTTAGTTCGTGGTATATGTAAGGTACCTTTTCATAAGTATATTTTTCGTATGAAAAGTATTGATACGAAAAAGTGGTACATTTAAGCTTTTAATTTATGAAGTAGCCTCCACGTTTAGCAAGCACATTTAAGTTTTGATAACTTAGCATTTAATTTGCTTTATACCAATTACCAACTTATAGTCCATGAAGAGTCGTAAGGAATAAGATAATATAGTCTTTTTTAAACCAATTACCTACTAATAATACATTTTATGTAGTTAAATTCATAGCGTGGATAATAAACATTATTTTAGGGTTTTAACAAGAAAGAGGTTTACCGGTTTTATCGGTGAAATATGGAGGTGTCACTGAACCAGGCAACAGATATTGTTGGTTTAGTTTCGCGTTGTTAAGTGTCGACTGTCGTTTATTATTTCGATAGCGATAAATTGCGCTGTTTTTATTAGAAATTGGTGGTTTCTTGTTTTTTATTTCAATTCTGTAATTATTCTGCAATACTTAAATGCATCAAATGTAGGAAATAGTACAATTGCGTGTCGTCACTGTTAGGTTCCATTTTTTTGGGGTTTCTAGAAGTCACTTCATGTTTTTACCCGACTACGGGGAAGCCAAAATTTATGTATAAATAATAATATATTTGTTCCATCGTAGTTAACCGGGTAACATCTATATTAATCTATAATTATTAATAATATTATAAATACGAAAGTGTGTCTGTCTGTCTGTCTGTTACCTCTTCACGCTTTAACCGCTGAACCTATTTTTATGAAATTGGTATAGATGTTACAGTCATTGTGATTAAATAGCTATTATACATAATGACTGGTCATTATATATAATAACAATATTGTCTAGATAATGTGATAAATTAATCACTTTCTCCGGATATTATTCATAATAGCGGGCCAAAGTTAGCTAAAGTAATAAACACGATTTATTACTTTAGCTAACTTACGATAAAACTTAGTGATGTACAGAACTCTGTTTCTGGTTCCGCAAATTTTATAACAGAACTCTAAACGGAAGTTTACAGTGGGAATAGAGGTGAAGTTCGGCCGGCTATAAAAGTTTCGTTTATTATAGGGTATAATCCGAGGTTGGTCCCGTTTTCACTAAAGTGGTGACCTGATGATTACAAAAGCTTTGATCAGAACTCCTCAGTCTTTAAAGATACGCATTTGAAAATTTCGGCATTGTTCAAAGAACTGCAAGAATGATATGCCACTATATAACTTACAGTAATCATCGTCATCTTATTTACAATACCTAATGAAAGCTTGGCTCGTATTTAATAATTATACATTCGATAATCGATCGTTTATTTAAAACGTTCTTAAAATGTTTTAATAATAATTAAAAAAATATCACTAAAAAGGGTAAAATTATTATAAAAAAGAAATACTTTATAAAGTTAAATTACTTTACACAGATCACAATAAATTTCTATATATGACCATGTTATTATAATTCTTATAATAAACATTATAATAAGGCAGATTGAAATACAATTTTATGATCTTTACCTGTACCTACTTACTTGTTTTATTACTTTATCCAATTCTTCGAAGATATTATATAAAATTGCCAGTTAATGTGATTAATTCTGTGTCATTTATCACTTTGTCTAAATTGAGTAGACATTATAAATAATAGCTGGATAGTATATACGTGGTAGAGCCATGCTTCGGCACGAATGGGCCGGCTCGACCGGAGAAATACCACGGGCTCACAGAAAACCGGCGTGAAACAGCGTTTGCGCTGTGTTTCGCCGAGTGAGTGAGTTTACCGGAGGCCCAATCCCCTACCCTATTCCCTTCCCTACCCTCCCCTATTACCCTATTCCCTCTTAAAAGGCCGGCAACGCACTTGCAGCTCTTCTGATGCTGCGAGTGTCCATGGGCGACGGAAGTTGCTTTCCATCAGGTGACCCGTTTGCTCGTTTGTCCCCTTATTTCATAAAAAAAAAAAAAAAATATAATATCCGGATTTATTACTTTCGCTGTAACATAGACATACATTGGGTCCCGGGAAAGGACATAGCATATTTTTTTATCCCGAAAAAGTAGTGTTCCCGCGGGATAATGTATTTACGCGGGCGGAGTTAGTAGCTAGTAGGCTATAAAATTTGCATAGTCGGATTATAGTTTTTAACTTTTGAGTATTATTAGTTATTGAATTGAAACAGATGAACGCTACTAAACGTCTAATATACGTTGAAAACATTAAGTAGAAGGCATAACAGAGAAATAAAGTTCTCTAAGTTCTCTACTTACATGTAGAGCACGTATACCACTTTGCCTTGCGGAATATAATATTTAGTTCTCAACAATAATAACGTATTCTTGGTAAGAACGCGAACTTTCAACGCTTAGTCTGTTTCTCAAAGCGCTCATCTAGATGCAAGCGCTTATAAAACTACTTGTGCAATTTTATAGACGTCGAATAGGAAATATGCATAGAACATAAATTTTACTTAAAATAATATGATACGAAACTGAAAAATATAAGAAATGGCGAAAAAATCGCCAATATGTTGAAAATTAACAAGATATGAGCGGTCAAACATTTTAATCCACTTCTTTCTAGCAAAACGAAATTAAGAATGAGTTTCTATACAAGTCGCGTGATATGACGTCACGTTACAAATCATATATCTCTGTCTAATTGACTACGCGGATCAATCATTCATTGAAAATGTCTTTGTTATTTTCAATGAATAATAATAATTGTTGCAAAAACTGATTTTACTACACGGTTTATTAAACAATATAGATATTAATTAAAAAAAAAACGTGCGTAATCCCTATTGTAGGTAAGTAGATTAGTATAAATAGATATACATTTTACTGCAGTAATTTAGAAATAATAATTATGATGTTTATATAACGTTGATCTAGTTTTGATGTCGAGTACCTAGTTTTAATGGCGAGTACTTAACATGGTAATAACTTCTTAGCAAATAAATGAAATTGTTTGTAGGATTTATTTCAAAAGGTTTAAATATTGTTTTTGGATTTTACAAAGACTTTTTAATATGAAAATCCATACTGAAAATTTGGTCATTTTTAACCGACTTCCCAAAAAAGGAGGCGGTTATACGTTCGGCTGTATATATTTTTTTTTTTTTTTTTTTTTTTTTGTATGTTCAACGATTACTCCGCCGCCTGTGGACCGATTTTCAAAATTTTTTCTGTGATGTATAGGGTGTAATCCCAAATTGGTCCTTTTGATATCAAAGTGGTGACCTGATGATGGGATCCATGAGGAATCGAGGGAACTCCTCGAAATTTATATGGACACATATGGTGATTTTGACTTTTTCTGAAGTAGTTCAAGCATATGCTACCAAAAAGTAAGATTTTGCTCCAAGGTATACCCTGGATCCAAAAGTACAGAATAGAACTCCTGACTCCTTATAGATACATGTTTGGGGATTTCGGCGTTGTTTAAAGAACTGCAAGCATATGCCACCTTGTCAGTTAGAGTAATCATCATCATCATCACCACTATCACACCATACATCATCAGATTATATATAATAATAATAATAATATAATATCTATGGACGCTTCACACCACGTCAATCTGGCCCCGTGCTAAGTATCCGAAGAACTTGTGTTACAGGTACCAGACAACGGGAAGTATATTTAATACTTTTATACTATACATATATTTAAGATTTTTATTATATTATACACATATTTAATACACATCCTTGACCCAGGAACACAGAAAAACTTTTTGTTCCGTCGGCAGGATTCGAACCTGCGACCTCCGGCTTGAGCACCAAAGTGCTGAACCACTGAGCCACAGAGGTCGTCAGTTTTATGATTATGATGATATAAAAGGTATTTCTCATAGTATTTTACACTAACACGGAGATCATTGAACATTACTCTGCCGTTTATGAACCTATTTGCAAAATTCTTTTGTTGTTGTAAAGGGTTTAATTCGAAATTAGTCCTTAAGTCACTAAAGTAGAAACCTGATGATGCGAGCCATGAGGAATCGAGGGAACTCCTCAAAATTTATATCCACACATATAGTGATTTTGACTTTTACTGAAGTAACACAAGCATATACTACAAAAAAAAATAAGATATTGTACCTAGGTATACCCTGGATCCAAAAGCACTGTACAGAACTCCTCAGTCTTTAAAGATGTGCGTTTGGAAATTTCGGCATTGTTTAAAGAACTGCAAGCATATGCCACTTTATAACTTACAGTAATCATCATCATCATCTTAATAGCAATACCTAATGGAAGCTTGGCGAGGCGAATTTAATTATACATTCGATCGTTTAGTTTAGACGTTCTTAAGACGTATTAATAACTTAACAAAATATAATATCACTAAAAAGGGTGAAATTATTATTTTTAAACAAAAAATTAAACCGACTTCCAAAGTAAAAATACACAAAAAAGTATGAAATAAAACTTAATCTCTAAATAATTCCCCTTTCAAATTCGGCTAAAATTTTTACTATTTCTCTACTCAATCTTATTAATTTTGAAGTCGGTACCAGCAAATATGAACGTAAGTTGTATAAAATATTGTAGAATATTGTTTGGGCTGGTGCCGATTTCAAAATTAAGAATATTGAGTAGAGAAATAGTAAAAATTTTAGCCGAATTTGAAAGGGGAATTATTTAGAGATTAAGTTTTATTTCATACTTTTTTGTGTATTTTTACTTTGGAAGTCGGTTTAATAATACAATAGAATTAAGCAATATAATAATAATAATGTTTCACTTTCCCGAAGAAGGCTGACGTAAAATTGGCACAGTATAAACAATGACAGCGGAAATACAATATCTTTGGCCTTTCTTCAATATTTTATTTTACGAGGAACGTGTTGTTTATCAGCCCGTGTAGTTAAGGAAGAAATATTGAATTATATATTATGTAGGTGTGTAATGTATTACTATATATTACGTAGATTACTATTTCTATTTTATTAATTGATATAAAAACCGGAGGCCCAAGGAAGGTTAAGGATTTAAAGGACCATAGTACAATATAAGGTAAAAATTATACTACTAATTATAGTACTTTCGAATGTTTTAGTATTATAAATATTTATTAAATACTGATTCAGACATGCTGTATTTACGGGACTACCAAAGAAGGATGTTTTTGGCACCTTTACTTTAGAAGCGCTATGTTTACGAGACTACCAAAGAAGATATTTCTCGGCACCTCTACTTTAAGAGCCACAACTAGGGTGACCAACTTTTTTTACAGGAAATAAAGTACATATAATATTTAGGTCTCAGAAGAATATTAAACAGTATTCAAAAAAATTAACAGTATCTTATTTATTTAATGTTTTAAATACATATTTTTAGAGCTTCTCGCACAACTTATTAATTTACAATCTTTTTTAACTCCATTAGCAGTCACATACTGCTACGCTGCACTAAGTGCCCTCTAACTAAATTAAAATAATATATATGTGAGCGTCTAAGCCTTACACCTATTGTGAAACAGTATAATACTGTTTTAACAGTATAGTTGGCAACCCTAGTCACAACAGTGAAAAGGTTTATGATACCTACTGTTTATATAGAATCAAGTTTTTTTTATAGAAAAGTTAGGTACTAATAGTAATACATAATTATTTAAATGTAAACAAATATAGAAAGTAAAGGTACTTAAACTTCACGCTTGGCTGTTTCGCAAATCCATTAGATTACGTTTTAATTCCACATAAATATATTTATTCATGTGCCTAAATAGTGTGATGAATGTAAATAAACAAAATTCATTACAATTAGGTATGTAATATGAATCGTGAAAAACTGTATGATACTAGGTAAAGCCTGTATTACCTACATCTCTTATCAGGTTATGTCACCGTCTATTTTTAACGTTACGAGCACATGACATAATAATTATTTTATGCAGGTTATTTTTAACAGTTTTTGTAGGTAGGTATTTTGTATTGAGACTTTTGACCAATGCATGAAGTGCACCGTGAGTTCTGTACAAACCTGTAGGTATATAAGTAAAAATTCACCCATCACGACAATCGAGTCATAGTAGGTGTAGTAAGTTTAAAATTATTAAAAATATTTTATATTTTAAAAATATTATATGATGTAACAAAAAAATACGGTTTTCGCAGTTTTTCCTATATCTGTGCTATAAGACGTTGCTTCGTACCAAATTTCAAGATTCTGAGGTTCAAGTAGATTTTGATTCCCTTGCGAAAATTCCCTTCCCTCGAAAATTTGCCGAAATTTAAATAATTTTAAATTTGCATAAAAGGCTGTATCAAGATAGCGTTGGCTTAAAAGTGCTTGATACATCGTTTTTTTTTTTGCCATTTTGCACGGGGAGTCCGACACTTTGTTTTTCCGTTCTTCAACTAATAAAATCGCTTTTATTACGAATCATTTCAAAATATTTGTTAACAAACAAGTAATAAGTACAGGTAATGATAACGTTTTCGCATTTTCTCCACGTTCCGAGAAAGAATTATCTGTTTACCAAGTCAAATCTCGCCGTGTCGGTTAATGATGCGTAAGTGAGGGAATGTGTGATCTATATAACCGGCCACTGTTACATGTGGACGCTGTTCGTCATTATATCCAGTATCCATACTAATATTATAAATACAAAAGTATCTGTCTGTTTCGCAATCACGACTAAACCACTGAAATTTACCATATACATTATACAATACGGCCGATGTATCTTGGCGAGTCTGAACTTCGCGCAGAACGTTGCGCAATAACTGTTTCTAAGTGTTTCCATATTTATTTTATTTGTACTAATTGGTCAACTGTATTAGGGAAATTTTATTGGTACATAGGTATATAAAAATAATACAAAAACAGTTTTCTTTACGAGTTGTACATGCGCTAAAGTTCGCAGAGCCTATGTTCAGACCCGTCAAGATACAGCGGCCGTAGTGTACATATAGATAGGCTAAACATTGGTCAAACAAACATCTTCTATCCATAGATCATGGCGTAGCTAGCCAGTGTTGTAACACGCTCATGAACGTGTTATTTATTTTATTTTTATTTTATTAAGATTAACCAACGATTGCTAACACTAGTTACATTTTTATATAAATTATATTACATTGATGTTAACGTGCCACATTCACTTATAGGTAAATACAGCATGCACTAACCAAACAACAAAAATGTCAGAATCATCTGCTGTTCATATTATTTAAAAAAAAAAAACAAGACTTCCAATCAATAGACTGTTACAAGCAACATATTAACATAAAAAATAATTACAAGAAAAAAAAATTAAATTTTAATATTATATTTTATTTGTTAGTTCGGCAAACCAATATCTTGGTACCCATTAAAAGTTAAAGAACTAATGAAAAGTGGATGGAATGATGACAGATGTGTGTAAATTGTAAACGTGTACATATTTTCATTAGTTCTGTAACTTAATTATTAGGTTTTAGTTAGTTAGTTAGTTAGTTAGTAGTAGTTAGTTATTAGGTTGTGAAAGTTACGTGTTTGTATTTTCATAATAATTAGTAATAAATACCTGTGGTCTAAATTCGCCTATAATAATTCATAAAATTTTAAGATTATATTTTATAAAGTTCTTTTGCCTTTTAGACAAAAAAAAGAAAATCTTGAGAGAAACATTAACCAACGTGTAACAAAATTGTATATATGAAACGTTTGCAACGTACCTACGTTTGATAGATACAATTTTGATTAGTATGTTAGGTAGCGTGTATTGTTGTTATTATTATTAAAAATATTAACTGTCTGCACCTTCACCTTTCAACAATCTCTTTAACTGTGCCAATTATCATACTCCTCCGTACGCACAATTCTCGTAACTTAATAAGACAATGATTATGATGATGATGTCTTCTTTAAGACGAGGTAAAAGAACAACTTTTTGAGTTAAGCGACTCGCGTTGAAGCAGGCTCTAGGGCACTCATGTGGCTTCTTCGTTCTTTCAAGTTCTTTCGAGCGCTTCCCCAAAAGCACGCGTGTTAAGTGTTTAAATGTGGCAATTTAGTCTAAGTATTTGTCTCTATTTACGTTAAATGTTACGGTTAATAATTTCTATTTTTTACTTCTGTATTATTTTTTTACCCAATGTGGACTATCGTTTTTTGTCTCACCGTGAGGTCCTTAAGTAGTACAGCTGTCAAACTTTGTTATTACTATAATTGTATATATATAAAATCATATTAAATACAATAGAACCGTAGAGTAAACATATTGGCCATGCCACTGCGTTGCGTAGTCTTGTTTTGCTCGAAAAAAAGGCGGAATTATTTTTTCATAGCTCTCCGCTTTTAAATTAGTCACATTTATTGATACCTGACTTGTATTTGCTATAATTAATCTAGCGCATTGCTTGACATTCGCAACGTTAATATAAATAGAAATAATCCCGCGTAGCCAAACCGCAAACAGTGAAATTTGACATTTCGGACATTCTCACGCTATCGCCAGACTTGGGGTGATTTCATACGCGATATTCATTGGATATAAATAATTTTTCAATCCTAAAAAGAGCTTATGTTTAACGCACGGAGATTTATGAAATTACCAAGGTAGATTGTAGTTCGTAGAGTCTAATAAGTACACTCCATAACAAATCTGTAATATGCAAGTAATTACGAAGTTAATGTTAATTGTACGTTATTGACAAATTGTCCAGTGGTTGTGTAATAAGTGTAACGTTGGTCAACTCGTTCTCATTAGTTTGTGTAACGTTTATGACAGCTAATGCTCTCGAGATATCGTTATGCTGCAACTATTTGCTACGTTTCCGTGCTAAATGTAGCGTCTGTTTAATAGGGAATATGCACGTATTTTTTTTATATAGATCTATTTTGTTTGGTAAACCGTGTGGTAAAATCAGTTTCTTGATATCATTAAAAATAACAAAGATATGAACGTTTAAACTAGTCTAATAAGACAGAGAGATCCGATGTGTACCGTGACGTCACATAACACGACTTTCATATAAAGTTCATAAGTAATTTCGTTTTGCTAGAAAGAGATAGATTCAAAACTTTGACCGCTCATATCTAATAATGAGCATCACTTATCAACATATTATATTGAATAATTTCTCGCCATTTCCTTTAATTTTCAGTCTAGTATCTTATTATATACTATGTTTTAAGTTATTTTTATGTTTTATGCATATTTCTATGCATATATCTTTGACCAACTTTGAAGTCTATATTTATTTTGCGCGCACGCGAATGGCGATCAAATATTTATGCTCTACCAAGAGAAACCCAAAGATTAAACAGAATCTTCTGTGCGTTTATACCTACCTATATAAGTTACACTATACAAATCATTACATGATGTCTACAAGATAATTGATGCTAATAAAAAATATCCATGTTTGTAAATGTAAAATTTGTAGGTCGTGAGTTACTTCAATTTAATAAAGCAAGCAAAAAAAAAAAACGCAACATCATCATTTTTGAACACGATTCTTTACTACTTCCTATACTCATCAAACAAAATTAATTTTACTATTGAATACAAATTTAATATTCAGTAGGTAGAGTTCTGTAGTTATTTCTCTATTAGAAACAATACAACATAAATTAGTATCTATTATTGACGACCTCTGTGGCTCAGTTGGTTGAGCGTGTTGATGCTCAAGCCGGGGGTCGCGGGTTCAAATCCCGCCGAAGGAACAAATAGTTTTTCTGTGTTCCTGGGTCATGGATGCGTATTAAATATGTATAATATAATAAAAATCTTAAATATGTGTATAGTATAAAAGTATTAAATATATTTCCGTTGTCTGGTACCCGTAACACAAGTTCTTCGATAACTTACCACGGGATCAGATTGACGTGGTGTGCGTCCATAGATATTATTATATTATTATTATTATTATTACTAAATTTAGCTCTAATGTAAGGTTATATTATATTAAGTTTTTTTTTTTATATTAAGCATCAAGGTAGGTATAATTCTTGTGAGAATTACAAGAAATATACACAACAATTTAAATAAATTGTTCACTATGTGTCTGTCGCTCAATAATTTACAATAAGTACAAAACACAGTTGAAATCATCAACAGACAAACCGCTAACGGCGTATTGTATTGTCGGGATGTATATATCACCGTAATATTGTAAAAACCGTTAGATTGTAATAAAACTAGTGAAATTTTAAAATGTTGATAGACTTCGGACGCGAATATGCTGCCCATAATTTCACACATAATTTTTCGTTAGATTATAAATAAGTATAAAGTTTTTAATCTTTCGACATATTTTTACAATCTCGTTAGGTATTTTACAATCTATCGGTTTTTACAATTTTACGGTGACATATATAGATTATAGAACCAATATAATGTTTTGCTTGTGATCTTTCAAGCAACATCATGGCACGCAATTTAAATTTAAAGGTTGTAACTTGTAACTATACTGAACAAGACTTAGGTACTAAGAACGAAAAACGTACTAAGAACGAGATGCGATTGGAAAGCGAAAATGTTTATAATATATGCTATTTAAAGTTACTAGAGGTCGCCCTGTGGTCAAAATTTGCCCATAATAATTAATATAATTTGAAGTTTAAACATTATAAGGGTTTTTTGCCTCTTTGATAAAAAATATATATAAATATTGTGGAGATTGTGAGTGGTGACAGATTGACAAAAGTCAACGTGTAACAAAATTGTGTATCTATCAAACGCAGGCCGATCACCTGATTGTCTGACAAGAAAGATGGATGCGTGGATGGATCATGCGTCGGATGGGCATGTTAAAAGTAGGACCTGCGCCTGATCTCTCGTCAGTCGTGTCGGTTATCCGTCCCACTGGATTATGAGAGTAAAGGAAGAGAGAGTGCTCTTGTGTACTGCGCACACACTTGGGCACTATAAAATTACTCCTGCGTAACTGGTCTGGTTTCAATCAAACCGGCCACCGTCACCGAAATCGGTGAGGGGAGTTATTATTATATCAAACGCAATGTAGTGTGTGTAAATAATAATCTGATGTAGTGTGTGTTGATGTTAATTTTATGTATTTCTGAGGTTTGTTTAAAAATATTAGCTTTTTGCTGAATACGTCCATAATATTTCATATAATTATAAACCAGACCACTTCGAGTAACAGTTGGTACCATAGTCACTGGTTGGTACTTATTGGGCGCTTTTAGAATAAAGAGGTCGGGAGAAAGTATACAAATGCAAGCGCTCGGTAAGCGCCCAATTTAGGTATATCTATTCTAACTTATCAGCTAAAGGTAAATCGTAGCTGTTTCTAAGAAACGCAAAGGGCAACTAACATGTACACATGTACGGCAATTATCTTAATAGGTAACTACTGTGAAACGAATATAAAATTATTATGTATAATGTATATCCTTCCTCTGTGAGGTCAATGTGACGTGACTGCCTCTATCTAAGGCTATGAGATTAACGCGTGCGATGTCCTCACCTGACAATTGCCTAAACCTGAGGATAAACATAAGCAGGTCATAGCTGACATAGTAATATTTAAATCAGGTGATACACGCATGATTCTAGTATACGCGTATATAGACGATCTTGCTAAGGTAATAGGGGCTGGAATGCTATGCGGCTTTTCGGCACCGCACCGTAGTTCCTGTCACATTGTTTCCCCCTACGCTGCCGCTGATTTTATCCTTTACTATAATTACGTACAAATTAGTATGCATATTTCGGACCTTTGATAATAATATGGAAGTGAAACGCGTTTAACTTTGTCCGTCTAATATAGGTACGGTTTTAGTTGTTGCTTTTAAAATAGGAGAAGATGATTTAAATGTTTTAGTAAGCTTTCGCAATACCTATCTCTTCTGAGGACTGTGTTCAGCTCTACAATACACACATTTATATGATTTTTATATTTAACTAGCTTTTACCCGCAGCTCCGCCCGCGTAAATACATTATTAACACTGTACTTTTTCGGGACAAAAAATATCCTATGTCCTTCCCTGGGACTCAAAGTATGTTTATACCAAATGTCATAAAAATCGGTTCAGCGGTTAAAGCGTGAAGAGGTAACAGACAGACAGACAAACAGACCTACACACTTTTGCATTTATAATATTAGTATAGACGTATATATACCTCAGTATTTAAAATAGAGCAGAATAATTACATACTAAATTCCAAATACCTCAAAATAGTCACAGTGACTTTAGAGCCGCGGCAGGTTACAAATATAGAGTAAATTGATAAAGTTCAATTGTAAATCAATCATCGATATTTTAAATAGAAAGTAAGGTATAGCGTTGAATTCTCAATCCAAAAATGCTGCAGCCGCTGCAGTCTGCAGGTCATGGATTTTTGGTGAATGACCAAACCGGTTAACATATAAATACAGCAGGTTCTTGTTAACCTCGAAAACATATAGGAAAACTTCATAAAAGTAATTTCAAAACAGTAAAAACAATACGTGAAGCAACGAGTATTGTAAAGAAGAAAATATATTGTGACATATAACACTGATTGTGACAATTGGCTCGTCACGTTCTGAGCAATATTTACATCATATGCATTCAAAATGTTACCTTGAATTTGCCGTGAGTCGTGACATCATATTAAAAAGGACAAAGATAAAAATCACGCTTCAAATTCGCAATGAAACTTAGAATAGGTGTAAACCTAATTATACAATACTACAGTACAGTAACCTACGGGAACCTTATATGTCCCGCGATAAAAAAGTAGCCTTTGTCCTTTCCCGTGGTCTACTTTATGTCTGTGCCAAATTTTATGATAATCGGATTAGTAGTTTTTACGTGAAGCTGTAAATAATGTACCCACGGAAACCGTACATTTCCTCGCAATAAAAAGTAGATAAAAACAATCCTTGATGCGGATTATATATCATGCTAAAATTTCAGCTCGATCGTTTCAGAAATTTTTGAGTTTTTGAAGCGTACACAAACCAACATAACATTTTTATATATATAGATACACGATATTGAATATATACGTTTAAGCTTTTAAGGTTATGTTCCTGTTTGAAGATCAATCAATGTATCTAACATTGATTGACAAAATATCTAGCTTCTTATTTGTATTGCTTTATCATGCTTTAGTACCGTCAAGAATATAATTTTGTTTAATTATAACTAGGTGCATTTTTCTGACAACATTACAATATTACTGATACTTAATTTATCAGTATAATGTGACATACATTATCTATTATCTATGAGTTGTGACACCTAATGTAAGGTGTACATTACTAGAAATTATTTTATAACAGTTTATATTATAATAAGTGAAAGTAACGACTGTAATATTTAAGTAACACAAACAAAAAAGTGCATATCAAATGATTTGTATTCATGTTACCGAAAAAGTACGTAACTACCGGCAGTAACGCGAAAAGGGTACGCATTAGGAACGAATATAAAACAGTATTACGTGATAAAAACATCGTTAACTGCCTTATGCCTAGGTACTTGATAACGTCTATCTTCTATATAAGTATAAGGTTTGGTAAAATCAATTACGGATATTTTGGGCATATGATTTACTGCTTATGTCTAAACATCTATATGTTTAGGCAGAAAAATAATTGTTATACTCAAAAAAAATTTTTTTTCCTTTATATTCCCATATCAAGGAAGACTACCACCAGGCAACCGCTGAACCAGGCAAATGTATCAACGCACAGGCTAAACCCCAAAGCCTAGAAATTTGAAATTTTGCACACGTATTTCTCATATGACGTAGGCATCCACCAAGGAAGGATTTTTAAAAATTCAACCCCCAAAGGGTTTGGAAAGTTTAAAACCTAATTTCACGCGGGTGAAGCCGCCGGCAATTAATGCTAGTAATCATAATCATAATCTAAATATATAGTATATACTCAATACTTTTTTAACAAAAATATAACCAAAATTCACAATAGAAAACTGGGAAATGATCACAATATGAACTGTTTAAACTTTTAAATAACAATGCTGTTATTTAAAAGTGTAAACAACACACAGTACCAGCGGGTCTAAAAAGGCCACTTGCGCAATATCATCGCAATATTGCTATTTGACACTAAATTTTACGATCGCTGTCATCTTTGATACAGTAATTCATAACAAGAATTGAAAATGAATTGCCAAAACGGCCTTTTTAGACCTGCTGATACCTCTAGAGCAGTGGTCCCCAACCTTTTATTACGCGGGCCACAAACCCGTTGTACTCCTGGTGTCGCGGGCCGCAACCAAAATTTTTATGGACAAAAAATACGGTGTTTAAATTTAACGATTTAATAATAGAAAAATGCAAGGTAGTTAAAAGAGTGAAACTCAACATTTAAGATGAGATAACGACACAAACTAAAATAAAATAACAAATATGTATTATAATAATTATGTTCACTCAGTGAGATTTTTGGAATTGTGAACGCTTTTTCACAACTTTATCTAGAGCTGGCTTGTCGCTGCATGCTATCCTTATTACAACGTAGGCTGTATTTCAAGAACCACTTTAGCTAGAAAGCTGATATTTTCATAAGTCTTAATTCTGATGCCGCTATAACAATTAACAACATAATATCATATGTAAAAAACAATATAAGGAGAAGCCCTTTTTATGACAACAAAACGCGATTTTTTGTCCTTTCTTTAGTCGATGGCAATACTTTAAATATTCACAAGATACTTAATTGATTTCTACTCCAATATATAATTCAAAATAAAAATTAATATAAAAGGGGTTTTCATAAAAAATAAATTTTTTGTCTATTTTTTTTCCTAAAATGGCTTTTCCTTGGCAGATTTTTAAGTTACAGATTTCACGCGGGCCGCAGATAAAGGCCCGGCGGGCCGCATGGGGATAGCGGCTCTAGAGGTATCAGGTACTGTGTTCGAAATTTGTATTCGAAACTTTTTTGTTTATAAATTTTGGTCACAGCATTAAAATAAAAAATAAGAACCCTTTAGGAGGTATTAACATAAATAACCATTTCTTCATTCTATTTTAATTCCGGATTAGACCGCATCAAATTGTCATATATAATATCTCATAAAAGATATACTAATTTAATAAATTTTATTTAGCTTAAAATTCAAGTCCCTATTTTATGTAGGTACAGAAATTGTTTGTTGGATATCTTGGCTTTAGAGTCTAGGGTATCATTATGTCGGGCTTTTATCAGGAAATATACTCCCTTTGGGTTAGTTCATATCCGAATATACTAATCTATTTTTGACCACCGACAACAGCCCCTCTGTGTTATAAGTTTAACGTTTCTGTCTGTTTGTCTATGAGTTTATGTGTGACTGTCCGTGGCATCGTTGCTCCCACACAGATGGACTAATTTTGATTTAAGTAGTTTTTTATATAGTACTAGATGTTGCGCGTGACTTCGTGCGCGACAAGAGGAAATCGCGCAGTAACCGTACATTTTGCCGCAATAAAAAGTAGCCTTTGTCCTTCCCCGTGGTCTATTCTATATCTGTGCCAAATTTCATCAAAATCGGTCAAGTGGTTTCGGAACCTATTCGATGCAAACAAACAAACAAACTTTTCCTTTTTATTATATTAGTTTAGATAACAATTATACAAGGGATTTGCTGTTGCCTGTCGGTAAACCTAGGGGATGTGAAAGTGTGTAAGGAGTTGAGTGCACCCTGTCTCTATTAGTCGGGGCTATCAGATTGATGATGATGATGATGTGCTATTATTATCAGCTCTATCATTAACACTTTCATTGATTTTATGAAGGTCATATTGATTTTTTGCATTCAATATGTTCCTACAATCACTTGATTGTAAGTTTTTAGTTTTCAATTAGGTAGTCTTTACACTTATCGTGGGAATATCTACTAAGGTTTTTGTATAAAGGTAATTTAGACTAATCTTTAATCACTTCCAAAAAGAACATAACATTTTATACATGGCAGTCGGTACATAATTAGAGAAGACAATAGATAAAGTAAAGTTTTTGTCGATTTTCAGACATGTTTAGGCACAAACAATGATGTGAATATTATTGTCTATAGGAAAAATGAAAGTTTATAATTTGCCATGACACATAGTCATCTTATCTTTAGAGATAAGGAACGAGGTTCGAGAAAATCTCGATAATATCCAACGTATGAGCAAACACCGATAAGAGATATGAAGGAATTGGCAAAAGGCGTTCCCGTAAACAAGTTTTTGGTACTTAAACTGGTCCCAAGAGAATGGTCATCGACTTTTGGCCCTGTTCCGTAATTTTGGTCAGGAATGTTGCTGCACATCCTTATCTTTGAGGGTTCCGTAATACTAAACTTAAAACGAGACTCTAATACCAGGACTCCACTGCTCGTCCGTCCTTCTGTCTGAAAGTCTGTCCGTCTATCTGTAACCAGGTTGTAACTTGTATCTCATGAACTGTTATGGCTAGACAGTCGAAAATTTCACATTGTAACTTATACACATATTTATTATAAGTAATTACATCATAATACTATGTATTTCTGTTCCCGCTAATACTAAACATACTAAAAACAGAAGATAATAAATATTTAAGGGGAGCTCCTATGCAACAAATTAACGTAATTTTTACCGTGATTTGTGCCGCAGAATTTGAAATCGTTAGTGTTTGAATGATTAATCAATATTATGTAAGTATCACTGTTATTTTTTTAAATATCTTAAATGCATTTACATAGAAAATCATAAATGCCTAAAAAGGCGGGGTTCTCTCGTGCTGGTTAAATAATAATTATTGTTTGTAAACCAATAAATTGAAGTACCTATTACGATAAGAATCAAAAGGCGGAACGTTTATACGACTTATCGGAATAGTAGGTGTGTAATTGTTATAATAACGATACCCATTATCCAATACTGATATTCGCGGTATGATTGACAAACAAAAGTATGTAACGCCTATTGTACCTATATCTGTTTCGTAATTAAAATTACAAAATCGCATAGTAAATGAAAATGCACCGAAAAATTTTGCAATGAAATACTATGTAATTAAAAGTAATGATGTATTGATCTACAGTTCACATATCTATTATAATAATTACAGATCCATCTATTAATATTACATAGAATTTCACTATTAAAGATATTAAAATGAATAATAAATTGATAGATTGAGCTCGAAAAAAGTGAAGAAAACTATTAAACGCATAAATTATATAAATGAATAAGTAAATTTTTAAATAATTTTTTGAATCAGTAGAGGCAATTGGCAGAGTTTAAAACAATATTTGAATAGCTGATGAATTTTCATGAGCGCTGTTTACCCATTTAATCTCGAAAATTTATTAATCTACCGTAATATAATACATATATACCAACGCGAATCATGATACAAAAATAAATAAAAGCCATTAATAATTACAGACTTAAACCTAAACACGCGATTTCCGACAAAAACACATCATTGTTACGAAAACAATATGATATTTGCGAGTCAAGCTCAAGGATTGTTTATATTTTTTGTAGTTAAAATTATAAATTACCTTAAGATGCATTTGTTATCACTTTTCGCACTATATCACGGTATTGTCAAATAAAAAAATAAATCACTTGTTTTTTTTTTCACGCGCGTATTATTGTTGTGCGCGGGAGGCTGTCGCGCGCTGTTGGCCCGTCTGAGGTGCGCGAGCGCATATCACGTGCGTGCCGCGACGGTGACGCCGCGGTGCCGGCGCGCTGCGGCGGAAAACGGAACTAACGGCGCTTTACGCATCGACGGGTTTTCTATCATTCAGTACCGAGAAAATTGATGGTGTTATATCAATTTTGTGCGTTCATGGCCTTGATTGTGTTATGCAGTAGCGAGTAGAGTATAACGGTTGCTAGGTTTTGTATATAAGTAAGACAGTAACGTAAGAAATTAACAGTCTCCGTGGTCTAGTGGTTAGAGTATTCGCTCTCGACTCGGAGGTCGTGGGTTCGATTCCCGTATTGGAACAAAAAAAAAATGTTGTTTCCAAGTTTGTTTAGGACAATGCAGGCTGATCACCTGATTGTTTGACAAGAAAGATGATCCATGCGTCGGATGGGCATGTAAAAAGTCGACCTGCGCCTCATCTCTCGTCAGTCGTGTCGGTAATCCGTCCCACTGGGTTACGAGAGAAAAGGCAGAGAATGCTCTTGTGTACTGCGCACACACTTGCACAAAAAGTTTAAACTCTTTTTGCTATAAAAGTAAAAAACCTACATCATTACTATCATTAGTTTCTTACATCATGTACAAAAACATTTATTATGTATATTAAGTATGAACTTAAACGCACAAATATCGGAGATATTTACAAATATGTTCCTACGGCTGTATACTTCATACACCTAGTCGTGACGTCACAGATATGTACGACTTTAGTATGTATATATGTAGCGTTTTCACGAGACTTTCGAAATTTTGTATACAAATCGCTGGTACCTTTGAAAATAGTGACTTTTGATATGCTGTTTCTTCTGAGAATTTACTCATAGGTATTTAAGAGTACTATTCATTAATAAATTTTTTTGTCATCTAGCCTATTTATGTAATGCGAAAGTATTTTTGCACTTAATATTAAAAATACGCTCCTCTAGAGACGACATCTAAATATCTCTCAGGAATAGCTCACGAACGGCATTCATTATAAGGCACATAAAATTCACCTGGAAATTTCCGCATTTTCCGCATCCAGGCGAGTAAAGTATGTCTTTATTGAATGCAATAAAACGTGGTCTACCTCGTGACATTGCTGGCTTCGTTTCACAGGTTATGACCATGTCATATTATGTTTACAATAATGTCCATGGCTATTAATCAGGCTTGAGGTAGACCTGGCAAGCTAATTATTAGCCGGTGCGATGCAGGAGTTTTCATTAAATTACTTATCTTTTTTAATGACATTAAACAGGAAACGAGCAGGCGGATCGCCTGATGGTAAGCGATTACCGCCGCCCATGGACACTCGCAACACCAGAGGAATTATACTTGTAACTCCTCTGGTGTTCCCAAATCCCCAATCCCCCTGTCGGGCTTCCGGTAACCTCACTCACTCGGCGAAACACAACGCAAGCGTTATTTCACGCCGGTTTGCTGTGAGGTCGTAGTATTTATCCGGTCGAGCCGGCCCATTCATGCCGAAGCGTGGCTCTCCCATAGTAATACTAATATACAAAAGATTTGTTTGTTTGCGTTGAACAAGCTCCAAAACTGTGCATGCATACAGAGTAGACCGCGGGACATACCTAGGCTACTTGTTATTGTCAAAATGTACGGTTCTCGCGGAATTTTCTTTTGCGCAATAGAAATTTTAACCGATTTCCAAAATGAGGAGGTTATGTTAAACCAACATGAACACGTTCTTAATTTAGTCAATTAGGGTTAAACGTTTTTGCGACGTTTCTGTCTCCAACATTATCGATACGTGAAGGTGTGTGGCGGCCATAACGTGTAGTGTTAAGTTTATTACGACACAAGTAACACACACTAAAGTTTGGTAATTAATTAGCAAAGGGCTTTCGAAAGTACTGAACTGTATGTAGTGCCGAGGCACGTTGCCTTGAGACATTTCGGAGGAATTTCTCTCGTCACTTATAATTGAATTCGGGGTATGCTGTCATGCCCGTTTCGTGTGTGATTGAGTGTTAATCCTCCTCTTAGGATCTATACAGTAGGTATATAGATAAACATCGATAGCATTATTTGCCCGCGGCCCGCGTGAAATTAGGTTTTAAACTTTCATCACCTATTTTACCCACCTAGGGGCTGAATTTTAGATTTAGAAAACGCTGAAATACGGATAGTCATTATTTTTTCCGTACTCAATTCATACGAAATTTCATGCAAATATGTCCACGGAATAAAAAGTTTCATAAATTTTTTTTCATAAAAATTTAATATCTCGTACTTAAATATTTCTTTCCTTAGATAATTTTTGTTTTTTTCTTATCACTTTTAGGTTACACTGTATAATGTTTCCTATCTCATTTTCTCCCACGTTAAATCTTATGAATTTATGTGTCTGTCTCTTTTTACTGTCGCTTTTTTTTTCTGCGATTTTAAAATCACAATGATGCTAAAGAAGAAAAGAAACATACTTTATTACCCACGCGATAAAAGAAAAAAACATATCTGTATAACTTAAAAATGCGAAGTTTTCCAGGGATAAGACCTGCATACTAAACAAAGAAATACTTGAAACCCTTTTTCGAGATTTCGATTATATAATATTAAGATTTGCTCGTAAACTTTTAAGTATAAGATACCTACGTTTTAACTTTAAATCAATTAAAACTCTACAAGCGTAGCGAGAAAACTTTAGCACTATATTTGCTGAAATAAAGTTAAATTGCAATGGCATCTTTCTTGATTCAGTAAATATGACCCCATTTTGTGTTTGCAGTTGCGACAATCAGGTAGTACTAACTGCACTCGTTTCCCCATCAGGCTTTTGCTGACAAGTTTAAATAATAATAATATTTATGGATGATTCACATCGCGCCAATCTGGTCCCGTGCTAAATATCCGATGAACTTATGTTACAGGTACCAGATAATAATATATGCACCTATAGTATAAAAGTATTAAATATTCCCTTCCTTCCCTTAATTTTTAATATTTTTATACTTTACTAGCTATTGCCCGCGGCTCCGCCTGCGTAAAAACAGTATCCCACGGGAACACTGTACTTTTTCGGGATAAAATGTAACCTGTGTTTTAATCCAGAGCACAAACTACTACTATACTAAATTTCATCAAAATCCGTTCAGTAGTTTTTGCGTAAAAGAGTAACAAACATCCATCCATCCATCCATCCATCCTTACAAACTTTTACATTTATAATATTAGTAGGACATAATATATTTAAGATTATATACTATTTAATTCACATCCATGATCTAGAAACACAGAAAACTTTTTGTTCCTGTGGCGGGATCGAACCCGCCACCACCGCCTAGAGCGCCAACTCGCTAACCATTGAGCCACAGAGTTCGTAATTTTAATAAACATTTTCACGTCAGTCTATACCAGTTTAATTCAATAGAAGAGTAGTTAGTTGGAAAGTGTGTAAGCGCTAAGTGGCTTCGATGTATTAGCTAGTTACGAATACTTTAACCTCGTTACTAATAAACTTTGTGTAAATTTTCATTATACAGTAGTTATACAGTGTTTTGTTCACGTCACCTTAGTGACATTTTTAATACGATTGAAGAAAACTGTGTAACTATTCAAAGCTTATACAGCGTTATTAGTAAGGGGGTTAAAGTCTAAATAGACTTATCCTACTATTCTACTACTATTTATAAATGTGAAAGTTTGTGAGGATGGACGAATGGATGGACGTTTGTTACGATTTCACAGAAAAAACTATTAAACGGTTTTTTATGAAATTTTGTATGGTACTACGTAAGTACATAGTTAAATCCTGAAAAAGTTCAGTGTTCCCGTATGTTCCGAATTTAAAGAGTATTTATGAGGATATAAAAATCCACGTTATATAAATGTAAAATAGAAATTCACGATGAGCGACCTTTCAATATTAATATTAAGAGCTCCCGTTTTCACAGGCTTCTTTTTTCATGAATAGGAAGTCGGAAGATATTTCACTGTGGGTTTAAAAAAAATGGTCGGTTTTTTGAACTGATCTAATGGATATTGTAAATTCGCAGCACTTTTCAGTTTATGACCAGCATAGGGCTGGGGACGGTACTACAAAGCGAAAGAGTCACAGTATTGCCACAATAAGCTTGGATCGCAGTGACGTCAGGGCCAGACAGCTATGACCTGCCTTCGATTTAACAAAAAATCAGGCGGGGTCCGCGGGCAAAAGCTAATTCTCCTATAAATTAATAAGTAACTTATGGGAGAATTAAGATGGACAGTTGAAATTATTATTTTTATTCTGAAACAATATTTTTGTTATTTTATAACCAGTAAATAATAATCAAATTAAATATAAGCACATAATACAACTACTCCACAAAAATTCCACAGCTTTTTACAAGTAAATTAAATTTAAATGTTACTTAAGTCTTTTTACATGTAACTAACTGGATTACACGGAATTTAAAGTGTACCTATAGATAACTCACAAATACCTTTGATCACCAAATAGCTTTTAGATGTAATTAATATGCGCTAACTTTTGCGGATTAGCTTTATTTGGAGGCTGTGTTTGATCTTTAGTATTTCAAAGTGTACGAGTTGGTTTGTTTATATTTTACAATTCAAAGAGTCGAGATCTCTCACAGATAATATATTTGCGTTTTTGTGCAAATTATGTAAGTTACATTACTTAGATACTCTATTAAGTTATAACTCGCTTGCACACTCGGCTCAGGCGGAACGTGACAGTCATTTTTTTTTAAACCGGCCGAGTGTGATTCTGACTCGCGCACCGAGGGTTCCGTACAAATCTGTAGCATGGACTAATAAAATTAGTGATTTTTTACAGCATAAAGGTATTATAGCAGTGGCGAGGGGTTCCTATAACTCCATTCCTATCGGCTTCCCTTACCGCTTTCCTTTTGAAAAGGAATTCCTTCATCCAATCCCTACCTATTATACATGCTACGGCTTCCCTATGAAGGAGAACCAGCCTTCACCACTGTGTTATAGACCTGAGTATTTGATATGAATTTCAATTTAATACCTCTACGCGTTCGTGAGGAAAGGGGTAGTAAGTTTAAAATTATTAAAAATATTTTTATTATACGATGTAACTAAAAATTTACTATGCTTTAAGACGTTGCTTCTTGCCCTGTAGGTTTTGAGTTTGCGAATGTCGAAATTTGCGGCATTAACGCCTGTATCTTTCGATTGCGTTGGCTTAGAAGTTTGATTTTCTTACAGCTACAAGAGACCGTAGACCTTACATAGTATTTGATATAAATTCCAGCTTGATACCTCCACGCGTTCCAGAGAAAAAGGGTCTTGACAGACATTCGGATGGACAACAAAGTGATCCTATAAGGGTTTAGTTTTTTCCTTTCGAGGCACGGAACCCTAAAAATTAGCAATATGTTTTTACTGTACAAACTCACTCTACTGTACTGTCTCACTAATAATTTTATAACTATCACATTATAATAGGTCTTTACCTATGAAACTGGCCATTTAAAATCAAAATAATTTTTGTTTGGTTAAGAATTCTAATTTCAAATTAATTTTATTTTAAAATCATGGAATTCTTTTTCCAAAAGTAGTTATTTGTTTATTGATTAGTGTTACATTCTCATAATTTCCTAATATATTATAGTAAGTAGTACATAGTCTTCTCGCTAGTGTTTTATTTCCCAAAGTCACGCTTCATCGCCACTCGGGTCACGACTGACGATCACACACTCTGGCAGTTTTTCTTTAAATTAAGTCATGTGAGAAAACATCTGTGACGTAGGTGGAAAATATTTCTTGAAAACATTTCGCTTACAATACAAAATCATGACAATTTAAGTTGGGTGACACACCCAATTGCTAGAACTGTACATAATTATCAGCACCCCGAATAAATAGTAGAATGCTTCTCTGTATTTAATTTTTGTTTCCACTTAATAAAAACAAAACTTTAATGTTTCTGGAATCAACTGCCAGCGACACCATACTTTAAACTATAAAGTATTTTCCTCTGAGGTTATAAAATGAGGTCTGAGGTTTTTTTAAAGTGCTGATAATTGGTACGTTCACCCTACTTTGAAATGGAAAAGTCTTCTAAACTAAACAATCTGTTGCCAGTTTATAAAAAAACTGGTTTCTGCAATCCACCTTCATCATAAGCAATAACCCTTTATTAATGAAATAGCTTTTATTGAACTAAAAACTGTAAATTTTTATTAGATTAAGATTAAATCTATTTTAGATTTTTTGACTGCACACCTTTCTTCTCATAGACTTTAACTGTGCCAAATTTCATGCTCCTTTGCAAAATGGGCACAAAGTAGTTATATGTTATGGAGATGTTCAGAATTTTCCTCCTGTTCATATTATAACCGCTTATTTTTAACACTAACTCGCCTTACTGTCATGTCAGTTGTCTCATAGTCGTAAGTACTTAATTAACTGAACGTAACATAATATTATGATATATGTTACGTGACATCTTTGAAATAATATACTAGCTCTTCTATATAATGTTTGATGTATGTGTTCTTATCACATGAGCATAGATGAAAAGATAATAGGTGTTTCTAAAGCAGATAATCTTGAACTGGGTTTTAAATATTACTGTTTTTGTTCCTAGGAAATACTTACAGCGAGGCGGAAAGGAATTTTTTTTCTTGCATTAATTAAGTAGGTACTAGATAGATATCTAGTTATTATAAGGCTTCAACTTCAGAAATTTAAAGTTTAACATGGCAATATTTTAATTAACTCCGCATTTCGTACTTGTAAATATTTCAAAAGATAGGAATCAGATTGTACGATCTCTAACGAACTTTTTCAGAATTTTCTTTGCTGCAGTTCTCTTTTGTGAATATTTACTACTATTTTACTAATAAAATGTTCAAGCTCTAATTACGTAAAGTCTTTTTTGGTCTAGTTAGGGCCTCTACACATGTCTACGTCACGACGTCGTCATTCGTCAACGTGAAATGGGCGGTGTCGCGTCAAGGTGCTTATACGAAACATGTAAATTCGCGTCGCCGTAAAAAATATACGTCAGACGACGCCGGATCGTCATGCCTTGTAAAATTCCAGTACATTCTGCGACGACGTTGCCGTACCATGAACTAGCTAGCACGACGCGGCGAAGCATCGTGCCGCGTAGTAGACGAAGCGGACGTCTTGACGCGGACATGTAAACATGCCCTAGGTCACTTTAGCAAAAATATCCCGACGAATCGATAACCGCCTCCTTTTGAAAGTCGGTTAAAATAGCTGGATAAAGTTTTATATTGAGGAGACAATAGCTTTGTGATGTTGTGGAAATTTAATTTTCGCTCTGCTCCACTTGTAAATTCTCAATTGTACGGCGAGGATTTTTATGGCAAGTTTATTGTTGCAATTGCTTGATTATTGAAAATATACTTAGTTATTTTCAGAAAATTCAAAGACATCTCTCTAAAGACAAGACTTGCAATTTTCTTGCCATTGCGGAAAATATAATGAAAACATAGCTATTTGCAGTTTTTATTTGTAGTAAATTATATAAAAGGCTCCGCCCGCGTAAATACAGTATTCCACAGGAACACTGTACTTTTTAGGGATAAAATGTATTATTTGTTTTAATCTAAAGCTTAAACTACCACTATACAAAATTTTATCGAAATCAGTTCAGTAGTTTTTGCATGAAAGTGTAACATCCAGCCATCCAAACACCGTCACAAACTTTCACATTTATAATCGTAGGATAGTCGGATGGACTAAAGCGATCTCTTATCATATAATAGGTACGCTATATCTAACTTCACACATCACTGACGAAAAACGCCTATTATTATACAAATGAATTATTATCTGAAGAATTTTGCATATGTGAATATCTTATTGTAATAGTTCGTTGACCCACAAGTGGTACTTAGGAAGCATTTGTATCAGCTCTTTAGTAAAGAGTCAAACTATCACTATCACTCACAGAGTGGTGATAAGTTGTAAAAGGCAGGCCTGTACTTTTTGCGGAAAGATTGCAAGAGTCATTAGGGCTCTTGCAATTAGAGTCATTAGGAGTCTTGAAATAGGTTTAAACAGTTGTTTGTCAGACTTGATCTTGAAGTGAACCTAGGGGTGAACATAAACATCATTAAGATATTATAGTTAATAGATCCTAAACTCTATAGGAGTCGCCGGCCGGCTCTATTAACCGGGACTATCGGATCGACAGGCACTAGACAAGTAGGCAGGTATAATGTATCAGCTACATAATAACCTATCACTAGTGACAGACAGGCCTTACAAGTTACAAGGTCCATTATAACTAATCAAGTAATTGTTTCGGGTTATTTCTCGCTTCAGAGACGTCCTTCACTCGCCGCGTAAACAATCGCCATCTTACGTTCTATGGACATTGGACATAATTATACAGATTTAATCAATAATTTATTATGAGTACTAGCTAACTCCACACACGTTCTGTCTTAACCATGAACTGCAATAAATAAATACTTACCAACACCTACATATACACCTATAACTATAACCTAACCCTACAGCTACATCTACAACTATACCTACACCAACACCTACACTCACACCAACACCTACTATACTTACCTATTTACGTACCAACCTACATACGTCCACCTTAATTATTTCAAGACCAAAATTAGCTAAATGGGTCAAGCAATTTTCGAGTTTTAGCGAGACATTGAAATTGCTATCCATTTTAATATATTTGTATTTAAAAGATCGTTAAAGTCTTCAACTTAAATAAAACTAGCCATATGTTCAACCACAAGTTGTCGTATCCGTAATAAGCACGACAGACGTGGTGTCAAAAAGCGATACAGCACACTTGCCACCTTGGAAGAAGGAGTACTAAAATCGTGGCCGTAAGCAGTTAGCAGCATCTGTGCCACCAAATATCAATGGCGAAAACCCATAAGAGTGAAAGAGAAAGCAAATCCATAAATTTTCGTTTTGTCTACGGTTATCAAGCCTTTGGTGGATTTTTGGTGTACTATTTTACGACGAGGGAATTACGCGTGTGTTGGTTAAGGAATAATTTATTTTTTCTTAATAATATCTTTTAAATGTTATTGTTATTACTCGAGCTTATTATCAATTCAAGGGCTCGTTTTGACACTATTTGACACTCTTTTGGAACTATTCTAGAGTCTTCTAGGGCATCTGTTGTCATAGAGTCTGAATAGAAACCTGCATAATTGATGATCTATTTATATTGCTATTATCGTCAGTTGCTTTAATTAACAAGATGATAATGTAAAAAATGATACAATGGTACCATTCGCTGAATGTGTTTTCTTGGTAAAAGTCAATTAAGTGTTTCGGCTAAATTATGTTTGCCGTAAAACATTTGGTAAACAAGAACTCTCGTATTTTCAGTAATTGTTTAATTTTGCTAACCAAGTTTCCTTAAATAAGGACCAGTTATTTAGGTATACTAAACATGATAAATAGATACCTATTCTATTTATCCATGGTCGATGGCCCCTAGCTAGAGAACTACTCATAACAAAATTAAAAGCAGGAACGTTTATAATATCGTGTAGTTTAGGGCACAGCTAAACTAAATCTGGGGCAGCGTATGTAATCGTAAATTATGTTTGTTTCCGCGTTTTTAATTTTAATTTCTACGCCTAATTAACCCAAGTTGCGTGTGTTACGAAATCATTAAACAAAAGCCCATGAATGTGAACCTTTCAATTTTATTACAATTTTTACTAACGAGTAACGGTATTTGGTATTTATTTGAGCTGATGATACGTGCTATGTCGTCGGGAAGCACTCACGTCTTACATTCCTCGCTGCCTTATCGGGAAATGTAATGTGTAAACTGGGGATGTTTTTTCATTTAACGGTAAACCATTTTTAGGGCTCCGCAATACTCAAGGAATCCTTATAGTTTCGCTCTGTCCGTCTATCTGTCTGTCTGTGTCCGACCGTCTAGCTTCTGTAATTATGAATATTAATGGATGAAATTTGGTATGGTTATAATATAATGTGTATAGATCTCGGTTTTGGCATCATAAATATTTTTTCATTCTATCCCATTGTGTAAATTGTATATTCATATTTACACAATATCATATCAGTGAATAAGTCTTTTAAAACAAAAGAAAGGTTGGATATACGACTCTATTACAGTCTCAACTATTTTCGAGTAATCGGCCTTCAAAGTGTTTCAATATCGAGTCATTTGCTTTTAATCTATGAATTGTTTATCATTTGCTCATCATTATTATTGATTTATCCACTATCAGTTCTCGTCACTATACCTAAAATGCGATTTTGCACTCATAGCCGGTATGTCAGCGTCTATTTTGACGTAAAATTCACGGCTACGAGCTCCTATTGCACTTGATTATATTCTGGCAGAACGCATTTTCAATTGCTTCAGCTCGGGCAAATCTTTTTTTTTGTGGTTTAGGGCAAAATATTCATAGATTGCCTGATGGAAAGCTATTGCCGAGGCCCTTGCATAAGAGGAGTTTAAAGTACAGTCGCAATCTGTCTGCGACTGTACTTTAAACTCCTCTTATGCAACTACAATTATCAAAAATTAAAAAACTAAAACCTAATTATTGTCTATGCTACCTATAACCCAGGCCATTACTACGAATATATTGAAACCACATTAATTAAAATCGCATCAGTAGCTTAAGCGCTACGGTACCTATAACATACATTCAAACCCTTCCTTTTGGACTCGCCTTAGTCGGGTGAAAAGAAGTTCGCTTTTTTGCTTATTCTAGTATCTTTCCATCGTATATTCTAGTTTCGGTATTTCATTAGTAAATTCTCCGTTTCGCTGGTAAGTTACTTGCCATTTGCGCTTTATTGCTGCCAGTCTGCGCTTGTTTACGAGCAACTTCTCGCTTAAATCGCTTGCTGCAGTTCGCATGCACCCGAAATGCTCATTACGTCACGACTTACGAGTACTGCAAAATATGTTAAGTAGATTATGCAAACTTAATATTTGTATAGAGTTTTTATAGTTAGCACAACGGAACCGTATCAGGAGGTCATAAGGTCATTCTGCTAAATAAAACTTGCACTAATACAATTACAATCAATCAAGTCCCGATACGCTAAAACTGTCAAACGGTATGCTCGTAAACGTTAAGTCAGCGTGAAACGCGCTCTGATTGGTCGAAACTGCATAAAATTAGTTCATGATAACATGTCGCTTCACTTACAAGTTACAATGCAATCAAAGTAAAATGAAAGTCTACTTTAAATACGAGAATTGAGGTTCTGGACAGGATCTCTATAACTACTATAAAGTAAATTATACGAACTAGTTTGTTAAGAATAATATTTACATTCTTCGTTCATGTTCATGTAATCTTCATTTCAATAAAAAATTACGTTAGTGCTTATGATATTTTTTTAACTATCTAGAAAGGTAGATAAATGAATACCTAGGTTTAAGTTACAGTATAAAACGACTTAAAAATGATACGAGTATATCGCGAAATTCTGGTTGCGTGCGGTGAAATGACGTTGAATGATTTAAGTTGTATTAATTTCACTTCATCGTATGTAAATTCAGTTTAGAAAATTAACATACACGGCTCGGTCGGCGGTTCGTTTCTGCTTTCCTTTGTGAACATCAAATAATATAATTAACTATACATTACAAATTCCTAAACAATTCTAATTATAGGCAATAACCTAGAGACTAGGGAACAGTGGCGAAGGCTGGTTCTCTTTCATAGGGAAGGCTTAGCATGTAAAATAGATAGGGTTTTGGATTAGGGTCATCAAAAGTTAAGTGGTAAGTGAAGCCGATAGGAATGGAGTTATAGGAACCCCACGCCATGACGCCTCTGCTAGGGAGCTTATGTAAGGCTATTGACAATTGGACAACTTTTTTTATAAATATTAGATTGTCTTTCTTTGTTTTGTTCATGAGTGTAATTGGTTTAAGTTAAAGCAAATATAAATTATTTTCATTCTTTTTTATACGATTAATTCATGATTATCATTAGTCATTAAATTATTAGGTACAAAGTTTTTACAACGAACTAGTTAGCGTGAACACTTTAAACGTCCATTATGTTTTCATCGTGTAAGTTACAGGGCGTAATGGACCCGAGTCCCTACGTATCAGCGTCCGCCCGAGGCCTGACATGGCGCCCGACGCGACGCGGGGCTATTAGAATAATGGAAATGTAGAGCTTAGCACGTACGCCGATTAAGCGCTTCAGTAAATTCGCCTGAAACTTAGCGTGTCGTCTACATTTGGTGTAATTTGAATAAATACATTTTTTTTTATAAAACCTATAACCCGACTACATAATTAACATAGCCTTCGTTACCCGGGACATTATTGCAAATCTTTTGACACCTCGTTTGTGCGTTAGGGTGGAACAAAGATATACTGCATACATAGACTGCCAAAATCATCACCCTTCCTTTTGACTTCGCCGTAGTCGGTTAAAAAACAAGTGAGCCGATAGTGTTATAGGCTAGACCATCTTTATGGAAAAGGCGACAAAATAGCAAACGAATCGGCTGATGGTAAGAATAGCCACTCTACCTTACCTATGAAAATAATTGGTAAAACAATGGAAACACTTCCACGTTATGGACATCCGTCACACCAGAGGAGTTACAAGTGCGTTATATTAATCTATTTGTCGAGAAATAAAGCATTAGGTGTATAGTAATAATGTAAGTTCTCTTTTTTCAGCACATTTTTTAAAGAATCGAATTTTAAATTGTAAAATGGCGTTAATAAGTCGGGCATGAGACTGAGTTGGCAATTATATTTCGCTTTTGTCTGAGCAGTTTCACGAAGAACATGATGAGTTGCGATAAATCAATCGTAAAATTGCTTGTTTATTGCTTTACATTACAGTTTTTCGTTCGTTATTAATTTGTCCATATGTTAATGAGAATACGAAAATGGAGGCTTTTAACTTTGAGTAGATACAAATGAATTTATGTACGGTCGTTGACAAGCTGGTGTACCACTTGTCGACCTTATTACAAATGCAATAAGATTCACATATACCTACTCAATATTCGGTACAGTGAATTTGCGGTACGTCCCCGTTACATGGAAACAAATGTTGGAATTTAAACAAATTGCTTCCATTCCAGTAATTTAAATTTCCAGTAGTGGTTCCAGAAAGTTCTAAACTTGCAGCTGTATCTAGGCTAATTGCTTCCGTCTAAAAATGTAATTAGAGTATTAAAAGTTTTAGCTTCTGTTTCAGTAGATATTTTGTGGCAGCCTTTGATGTTAGATACATAAATTGAAAATAACGTTTGTAAAATTTTACAACTATAGAAATTCACTTTGTTTAATAATAGTTTGAAACACTCAACGGCTGTTTTTTTTTTTCTTTCTATTTGATGTAAAATAAATACACGATATACAATATGCTCACGCTTATTTATCCATGATAGGGGTAGGTTATGACCACCTTTCCCAAATCTAGAGGCCACAGAGAATTCTCGTAAATAACTTACACTTTCACTTTACTTTTATAGAATTATATAAATGAATTGTCTTGATTTCATAAATTGATTTTCGAGTTTGGACCAATAAATCAAAGCAGATTTGACGTTGGTTTGACGTTTTAAGAGAATACCATTTTTCAGTTTTAGCATATCGGGACTGAAATGTAACTGTATTATTGCAGGATTTTATTAGCAGAATCGACCTTTAAACCAGTAGCCCACTTCACGCCGTCGTGGGAACCCTGACGTATCGGGTTCAATATGCTTTGCTGCAGCAACTGAAAAATACATTTTCATTTCCGTACAAAGCTCAATTGTGGCAATCCGCGTCCGGCTGATTGTGGGACCGCTGTCGTAGCCTTTAATACCTTACTTGTCGCGTTTGAGAGATTTATGAATGCAATCAAAATGCAACAATTGGCAGCCGATAAATTTATGAATTTTCGTACTAAACGTCATAGGACATGTATTGCATACATCTAATGGTATTCTAACCCCCGACGTAAAAAGAGGGGTGCTATAAGTTTGACGAGTCTGTCTGTGTGTCGGATTAAGATGCGTTTTTTTTTGTTTGAAAGCTGTGGTGAAAGGGTGATCGAGAGTGTTCTGAGCATGCATTCCTCATCGTCAGTTCGCTATTATGTAGTTGGTAACATACTGTACCTATTGTCCAGAGAAGAGCGTTTGGGGACACGGGTGAAAAATGATTTATTTAATTTAATATGTCATATAATTATATTCTATTTGATAGTTTGAATTATACTTTTAACTAGCTGGTGCCCACAACTTTTTTTACGTTGAACTAACGGAACGCAACTCTAATTTTTTTAAACGGAACCCTAAAATAAAAGTAGCCTTTGTTACTCCTTATAACATCAGCTATGGTGAAAATCGGTCCAGAAGTTTCAGAGATCAGCCGGAATAAACAGGCAGATAGACGGACAGACAAAAAAATAACTACCGTATATACTATATACCTTCATATAAATTTAGTTAAAATCTGTAAATTTAATATTACAAACAGGCACTTAAATTTTATTAATTTGCATAGATTTCATCGATATCGAATCATTTTACAATAATAACCGATCCTTAAAATAAGAGTTACATCTAACGAGATCTCTATCGAAATTCAAGATAATGGGGTCTTTAGTTGGGCGTTTAATGATGTCGTTAAAGATTCGCCTTTGAGTTCATAACTTTGGTCTTTTGTTCGTTAAACTGGTGCTTCATTTGACTCGCTTTTCTTTAGATAGATTTTAGCTTAAATGGGACTCTTTCGTTTCTTAATTTTAATAATAATAATATTTATGGACGCTTCACACCACGTCAATCTGGCCCCGTGCTAAGTATCCGAAGAACTTGTGTTACAGGTACCAGACAACGGAAATATATTTAATATTTTTATACTATACATATATTTAAGATTTTTATTATATTATGCACATATTTAATACACATCCATGACCTAGGAACACAGAAAAACTTTTTGTTCCTTCGGCGGGATTCGAACCCGCGACCCCCGGCTTGAGCACCAACGCGCTGAACCACTGAGCCACAGAGTTCTGGACCGATTTTCACGGAACTCCTACTGGCAGATAGCTGTCGATATGTTACCGTAAAGTTGTAAAAACCGTTAGATTGTAATATAACTAGTGAAATTGTAAAATGTTTATAGACTTCCGCCGCGAATATTTTGCCTATAATTTAAGACATTGGTTTTCGTTAGATTATAAATATATAGTAATGAATCTTTCGACATATTTTTACAATCGCATACAAATACAATGCAAAAAATGTACGGTGACAGATATAAGTTGTAACTTATACCTACTACATTAATTATCTTAGGCTCACTTGCGCCAATCCGGGTTAAAGTTAACCTTGGGTTAAAATATCATGCTTTCTCTTTCACAAATACGAAAAACGAGAGAGATAACATGATTTTTAATCCAGGGTTAACTTTAACCCGGATTGGCGCAAGTGGGCCTTAGGGTTTAGTTTAAAAATTATACGTATTTTAATTAATGTTGTTTTTCATTTGTTTCAGGTAAATACATACCTTCTATTGTGCCATCCTAAACTTGTAATAATAGAAAGGTAGGTGATAATTAAATGTCCTAGGTATCTGAGAGTGAGAGGTAACTGGTAAGGAAGAAACGAACGGTCTAGGTACTGTAAGTTCAGCTTCGCATGTAAAATCAACTTAAAAATTTACTCGAAATGTAAAACCGTCACAGAATTTACACCGAGTCGAATTTGAATAGTAATCCGACTTGGCAAATTTTACCTGAAAATGCGATGACGTCGTCTGAAAACAAGCATTGAATCAAACCGCAGCGTGCAGGGAGTAACGAGTTTGAGGGTACTTGTGATGTGACGTTCAGTATCCGACTATGCTCGGTTTGTTATCAAAGCAAGAGATTGAATGTTGACACAATCGGATATTATATATGGAATATATGACTCCGTCCCATTTGGGCTTAATCCCATTTGGGAGCCGTTTTTTAATTTTGGTAAAACTCGGCGTGTTGTTACCTTTATGTTTTTGAAGTCTTGGACAGCTTTCAAAAATGGAAAATTTTCTTGAATAGTACATAATCACGCCTCTTTCCCGTAGGGGTAGGCAGAGACCACTTCTTTCCACTTGCTACGATCCTTACATACTTGTTTCGCTCCGTCCACTTTCATTATTCCCTTCATACAAGCTCTTCGGTTTAGGGTACTCTCGACCTAGTCTTTTTTCAAGACGTCTCTGATTTGGTCTCGAAACGTCCGCCTAGGTCTACCCCTTCCAACACTTCCTTTCACACTCGCCTTATACACACTTATACGCCTTATCACTGGAATCGTAACACGAATACTATACCTATAGGTTAAGATAAAAGCTTTGTACTACCTTAACTTAAAGTTTCACGATCGATAGCCAGCTGTTAACGGTGAAATTAAACTAGCCGTCAGCCGAAGATTCAATTTAGACCGTCCTCGGTCAATGTCTGCTAAACTTGTAAATCTGTTACCGAGTACAGTGAGGGAATTGGATATTTAGCACTATGATAAACTTCTGAATTTGATTATATTGTAATATCGAGCGTATGCTTTCATTTGTATGTTAATACTCGCCGCATTGAATACGAATGTTAGCGATTATAGTCTCGTGTAAAAGTATTTTAAAGGTAATTTAAACATTAGAAAAAAAATTAGGGATATAAAAATTCCTTTAGAATACGTTTTCAGAAAATTTGGACCAGACAAACGCTTATATAAAAGTCGCATAAAATGTTTTAGAAGTACAATTATTATTAAGTAAGAACCTACGTCACTACGAGAAAATAATTACGAACACGCGGAGCCCGTTTTTCATAGGGGTCGGCACTAGACAGAGAATTCTCAATTTAGACACAACATTGACTCGAAAAGATTCATAGGGAAATTGTAGGTTTATGTTACACTAGCTTTTGCCCGCGACTTCGTCCGCGTGGAACAATACTTTGGGATATCGCTGAAATTTACCCGCGACTTTATTTATGACTAACGAAAGCGGAATCCTATTTTTTTAAACGGAACCCTAAAATAAAAGTAGCCTATGTACCCTATAACATCAGCTATCTGCTAGTGAAAGTCCCGTGAAAATCGGTCCAGCCGTTTCAGAGATTAGTCGGAACAAACAGACAGACAGACCGACTTACAGACAGACAGACGGACAGACAAAAATTAAAAAAAAAAATGTATTTTATTGTAAGTACCGAATATACTTTCAGATTCATTATGTAAAAAGCTGTTAATTTGAAGTTACAAACAGACACTTAAATTGTATTTAACTGTATAGATGTATAGATATTATAATGTATTATATTTTAAGATATTATCAATTTGATGTTTATAAAATAACTAAACTATTTAACTAAACTAAACTAAACATTAACCCGCACGCGCACCCCGCCTTGGTGACGCCCACTTCGCAACGGGCCGTGCAGCAGAAGTCGTAATATTTTAATTTCGCCATAACTTCAAAACCAAACGTCCAATTTTAATCATTCAAAGACCAAATATTATCTACATAAACTGTACTTAGTGATGAAATAATTTATTTTGATAAGGTTAATCCTTATCAAAATAAAAAAAAAAAAAATCAAAAACATGAGTAAAATAAACGCGTTTAAATGTAGTCCAAAAAAAATTCAAGATTTCTAAATAAAAAAATGGTTGTTGTGCCTCACTCGACATAGATAGGTATAGTGTGTCGCGGACGTTTTTGTAGATATTTATAAGATCTACAATCAATTAGAACATTTTATGGTTCTATCTTTTATAGTTTAGGCAGCGTACGCAAAATAAGTAACTTTTCTGGTTGATTTTTTACACCTTGTGTCCGAAAAACCCAAATATCTTACGGAACCCTATTTTTTTCCAAAATAAAATTTAGCCTATGTTACTCGTGGATAATGTAGCTTTCGAATGGTGAAAGAATTTTTGAAATCGGTCCAGTACTTTTTGAGCCTATTCATTACAAACAAACAAACAAACAAACAAACAAACATACAAACAAAGTTTTCCTCTTTATAATATTAGTGTAGACTAAAATCTAGATGTTGCCCACGACTTCGCCGCGCGAAAATAAATCTCGCAGGAACCGTTCATTTTGCTGAGATAAAAAGTAGCCTAGCGCCATCAGATGTGTTAATTGTTGATCCAGAGTCTAAATAACTACTATACCAAATTTCATCAGTATACATTTGGTAGTTATTGCTTAAAAGAGTAACAAATATCCATATTCCATACATACAAACTTTCGCGTTTATAATATTATTAAACATGATCTACTACATGACTATGCTAGTTTTTTTTTTAAATTTATATGAATTGGTGAGCTCCGTGGGTAGACCGTTTGGTTCGCACTCGATAGGTGCAGTTTCATTGGTACACGCCACAACCTGAGACTTTTTCAGATATCAAGTACTATACGGACGCTCTAACGGTGAAGGAAAACATCGTGAGGAAACCCGCACATAGTTGGCCCCAGATATATTGACCAGTCATTCCTCTGGACTAGGCTGACTATATTGTAAGAATGCCGTATGTGCTTGGGCAACCATACGACATTTAAAAAAAAAACTGTCCCAGGCACTACAGTATTTCAAGAGTGGTTACTTCGCTCGGAGAATACTGTATAAATCATCCATTAACGTATGAAAAGGCCTAAGTTTTTTTTATATGAATTGGCAGCCTCTAATAACTACTGCTACTGTTGACCTATTTACTCGCCTGTAATTTTCATCTCATCAAATACTTGGTAGTTATTGAGAGTCTGAAAGGCTGATATTACGCAAGATTTAGCGCAGCCTTCCACGTAATAATACATGATCTGCCTGCTAATGCGTGAAATTAATACTAAAGTCTCCGATGACATCAGCCTATATTCTGTAACATTTATTTTGTCCTATTTTCGTAGATTATGTTCTCCAATCTTATTGAATATAACTTGAACATTATGCCTTTAATTAAATTGTACCTTTGTTGCTAGGCAATAGGTATGGCATTTCGTCAGCATCAACATTTAATATTTCTGTTCCCAATTTATGTGTACAAAATTCTGTCTATCTTTAAAAATATTGTTTCCATGTTTCTTGCAATGTTTTCGGAATCATCGGAACGTGTATTTTTCCGCTGATGGGTGACACTTGAAAGAAATCAGATGAAAGCGTAGTATTTCCCTCTCGAATGCACTTATATTTTGTAAGAGTCATCAGAGTGTATTTCAATTTTATATCAGCGATATAAAATTGAAATACTCCGAAAATAAATTATGGATACTTCGGAGTTCGGGCACATGATTCACTGCTTGTGTAAAGACGTTTAAGCAAAAAATATTTGTCATACTCAAAGTAAAAAATCATCTCATGTACCTATAGTCATCAACGACTTTCCGCTAAACGCAAACTCGCCGATATAAAGAATTTTTTTCTTTCCATTAGGACAATTATTTTTCTGCCTAAACGTCTTCACATAATTAAGCAGTAAAGCATATGTCTGAAATATACGTAATTGATTTTTCTAGATCTTATATATTTGTAACCTGGAAAGGCGGAAGAAATCATACCATAAATCTTTCAAGTTCCCTGTCGCTACTTAAATCTCTAGTAATCCTAAAAGTACCAACTGACGCATGGACTAAAGTTTGGGAACTAAGTTGTAACATTACAAGAGGATTAATCCACAGTAACAAGGTAAACACATGTCCCAACAAATGGGACAGTTATGCCTAAGGAATTTCAAGTTGTCCCATGTAATGTAATTTAAATTATGCCAAGAATTTAGTGGACGACTATTATTACTACGACGAATATTCAGAACTTTCGCTTAAAGGCCTATTTTGTGTGCAAAAATATAAGATACACGCTTCGTCTTCAACTGTTTGGAATGCTAGCATTTAGTTTTGGTAAAAATAATTAGGTAATCGGCGACTAAGTACATTTTAATTACTGAAGCCTAGACTCTTGATGGCATCCTAGCGAAACAATTATCAGCCCAATCTTAAGCCTTCCCCATATTTAGACAAGTATTAATTTATTCAGAATATTGTAGCGAATATGTATTGTCAGATGAGCCAAGTTAGTCTATGGCTGTAAAGGTGGCCAGTGTCATGCAAAATATTGTCTTATCCGGAAAGAAATAAAGCGTGTAAATGTCCCCAACTAACCTTATATGAAAGTACTAGCTGTTGCCTGCGGCTCCGCCCTCGTAAATACACTATAGAGTATCCCACGGGATCACAGTACTTTTTCGGGATAAAAGGTAGCCTTTGTGTTAATCCAAAGTTCAAACTACTAGCATACCAATTTCTTCAAAATCCGTTCAGAAAGAGTAATTAAACATCCATCCACGTATCCATCTATTCATCTATCCATCTATTTATCCATCCACACATAATTCCTCACAATCTTTCACATTTATAAAACGTTAAAATTCATTAATTCCAATGTTTTTCGTAATATAATCACTACTTTAAACTTTTGCTATGACTCCTTATGCAGGCGTTCCACGAGATTTGTGCACGTCATAGCGTGAGCGGCTTTCAATATTTACTCCGATATCCCACATAAAAGCGACGCATTTGCATCCCTAAGGCTGGAATAAATTTACATGTGACGGAATATAATATGCATAGAAAGTATATTATGACGAGGTTTCATTGTTGTAGAGCCTTGAAAATATGAGAACAGACTGTAAAACTTTAATAGAGCTCGAAAAAGCAATTTCGTTTTATGTCTTTATATAAAGGAGTCTAATTTAGGTTTCTTAATATTAAAATGAAGAACCGTTAAACTTTAATTAAAGATTTTCCAAAGTTACAATATCAATATCAACTCAGAGTGAAGGTGGAATGTTTATTGGAAATCGGGATTACAAGCGCCGTGCTCCCAAACTGTTTGAACTATGCAAAACAACAGAAAGGCAAATCCAAGTGCTGCTACTCAGAAACTGCAAGTCCGGGAATTTTGCTGAACTCTTCCAAAGAACATATTAGATTACAATAGTTATATCCCGCGGCTTCGCCTACGTTAATATAGTATCGGGTATCCCACGGGAAAACTGTACTTTTTCGGGATAAAAAGTAGCCCATGTTTTAATCCAGAGCCTTAACTATTAATAATAATAAAACCATACCAAAGAATTAAATCTGTTCAGTAGTTTTTGAGTAAAAATCATCCATCCACCCATCCATCCATCCATCCACCCATCCATCTATCCATACATCCATCCTCACAAACTTTATAAATTAGCGGGAAATTCTAGGAGATACCCCTTTAGACATAATACTCTGTGTTGTCTGTTGTTACTTTTACGGAACTCGTACTCTGTACCAAAATTTCTATACGATCGCTTCGTTGTCTGTCTATCTTTCTTTTGCTCAGGGATACCTGGGCCCCTAATAAACGTTACAAATTTTAAATTGTAATTGTAGATTACAGGCTACAAGTTTCTGTTTAATAAAGAATACAACTTACAAGTTTTCCATGGTGGAAAATTTACAAAATTGTAAAATTGTACGTACAATTTTACATATTTCTGTTTAATAAACATTTTACAGGTGACAATTTACAAATTTGTAGGGAAAACTGTTTTATTGAACACATAATTGTGATTACAAGTTTACATATTTTGTAAATTGTAGTACAATTCCGACAGATGGGCTCGTCGTGTGTCACAAATTTATAATTTAGTGCCTCAGCCCTCAAACTAATATAAAAAGTTATTTGCAATACACAAAAATGGTTCTAACAACTGGTAGTGGAAGTAGTGACAGTAGTGATGATGAATATATAAGGTTTGGTAAAATCAATTACGGATATTTCGGGCATATGATCTATTGCTTTTCTGAGGGCGTTCTGAGATTCTGAGATGGCAAATGATGAGCGAAATTTCTGTTAATTTTATTTTAACGAACTTACATCTAAGTTACAACAATGAATACTGCATTCATTATTAACTGTTTATTAACTTCATAAAAAACTTAATTAAAGTTTATAGTAATAATATTAATATTAAGTATATTATATACGCGAGAATTCATTATTAATTAGTCTGCAATATGAGCAAGCGGCAGCGAACACCGAGATATGTCACATGATGGCAGCGAAATATCCGAACTCTTGTATGTTGTTTGTCCTATTTGTCAAAATTAAGATCCAATTCACAGGCTGTCGCTGTCTCTGCTAGCCGAAATAACACGGACAGCATGTGACTTGAGCATCACTTAATTACGTTCCAGTATTCTGCCGGAAGACTGGCTGACGAGACGAGACGAGCTCACTCCTCTAGTGACTAATGAGGAGTGTGTTGTGTGTAACCGGTCTTTATAAACCACCTGTCAACCAGCCTTGGACCTGCACTACCAATGCTTATCGTCGAAACATAACGCAGTTATTTCACAAGCATAAAAACCCCCTAATAACCCCTTCAGATACCTTTTCTCCCTAAATTTAGGGAAAAAGTCCCAAGTTGGCATCACAGATAGACCGGCAGACATTTTGTTGTGATAAGATAAGAATCTCTACGTGCGTGCGTTTCTGGACAGAGTCATAGGCCGTTCAAGTTGGTCGAACGGTATTTATTTATTTATTTCTGGCACACAAACGGTTTATTAAATTATTAAACTCTGAAATTACATAGACGTACTTAATTGTATAAACTAACCAACAATTAGGATGAAACGTGGCTGCAATAGTAGGTACCTGAAACAAGAAATATATCAATTATTTATTCGGTCTTCGTTCAATCAATTAATCAGTAATAATAATTTTTTGTACCCAAAGTGAAAATACCTACTACTAAACTTGTATTATTTCGAAAATACGTCGGTATAAAGTCAAGTGGTGCACTCGAGACTCCAGTTAATATAATACTATGCGACATTTCCTTGATTTTAATAACGAAAGAGCTCTACTTTGAACGAAACGATTGTAGAGCCTCGATTATTAGTATTGATGTTTCCGTACTTGTTACCTCACTTAAGCATTTCGATTTGCCTTTCGTAATTGGCTTTCATTTTGAGACAGCATAGAGCTGAGAAGTTGGATTTGACGAAGGTTAGATGGGGCAAATGGGACATACACTGACAATACCATTGTAAAAAAATACTGATAATAATATTAAATAAATAAATACATGGATACAATTTTTAATACTTAACTACAAACAGATTTAAAAATAACTAAAAAAAATACTGATAATCATATTAAATAAATAAATACATGGGTCATGGAGACAACTTTTAATACTTAACTATAAACATATTTAAATTACTGAACTAAAATCCGCTTGTGTTCTCTATCCTATTCAAATTAGACCAAACCTCAACACGGGAATAGTGAACACTGATAGTGAATAGCTATTTTCAGAGGGATGCTGTCTGGTTCGAAGGTCATTTCAACTACTACTTTAATCCATTATTAAATCGCCTACTAATAAAACAGGTTGAATAAAGTAACAGCATCTATTAAACACTTCTCAAGGATTTTGTTTTATAGGGTTTTTATTACAACTAGTAATAATTTTATTATTAAACACCTGTTACTCGTACCAGCTAATTCGTTAAGTGTGTAATCAAATCTTGTGAGTTCAATTTGACCCACTTTCCTGTGTCCGATTGAGCTGAAATTTTGCATGCATATGTATACCACGTGACAATGCAACATTATGTTAGTATAATATTAAATTATTTGCCTAAAGTGAATAAAATGATAATTTAGTTTCATTTTTATATCGCAGGGGCCATACTACCAGAAGCTGTTTTTTAACGTGATGATACATGGTTATTTTTGGCGTTTACCGCTTTTGTTTACAAGCTTTTATTTAGTTATACCACCAGCTGACCCTTAAACCCACTTTTTTTTTTTTTTTTTTTTTTTTTTTCGAAAGGGTCTATGCTAGCGGTCGGGTTAAGACCGCTCTAGCGAAATCGGACTATAACTAGCCTGGTGGCTAGTTGGTTTGATTAGAGTAAATGGGAGGGTTGGCCCTCCCTAACTTCACCCGGGTGAAGTTCAGATCGGTTTTTGGGGATAGCTACGGGTAAGCTATTTTTAGGACGGGAGGGACTCGGGTCCCCCCCGCTAAGGGGTCCGACCCCTTCCTCACTCTCAGATGAGTGAGGTTGCTCGCGCGCGGTAGCAAAAACTAGCGGCGGAGTTATCGCGATAGAGGAGCTCGTGTTGTTAATGATTTCGGAACTGAGAGGGCCGTCCCTCTCCCCTTCCGCGTACGGTCGGGATGACTCGCGCGCGTAAGTCCTAATGTCGATGAGGTTCGCGGTATTGGTAGAGCTCTCTATAACAATATCGCGGTCGCGGACACTATTTGGTAGTGACACTAAGCTACTGGGATGCGAGCTCGAGCTCGGGCTCGGGCTCGGTCCCGTATTAGGGTCGGTCTGTACGTTGGTACGTGTGTCAGTGTTTGATATGGGTCCTCGGGGTAGGCGCCGGCGTCGACCCCGGTGCTTTACTAACAAACCGGGTGCGTGTGATTTGTGTTTGCGTAACTGTACACAGTACGTTACGTATTTTGTGATCGGGTCTATAGGATCGGCTAAGATATGCTTAGGCCGTTTGAAGGGGTATCTAAATGTCATTGCGTCATGTTCGTAGTCCTGGGCCTTTCGAATGAGAGGGTTTGGGTGAACTTTGCTTCTATCAAAGAATCTCTCTACGAGTTCTTTGATATACGCTTTAATCGTGACTAATTCGCAGTCTCTGTGCAAGTCGATGTTTCGCATGTACCAGGGGGCACCTGTTGCCATGCGCAGAAACCGGTTTTGGACTTTTTGCAATCGGTCCATCTGGTTATCACTTATTTGTGCGAAAGAGACGCACGCATAAGTGAGTATCGTTCTAATGCAAACCTTATACAAAGTAAGCTTATGTCTTAGGGACATTTTGCTTCGCGAATTTAATAGCGGATATAATTTGTAGAGTACAAATTTCGCTTTTCGTATCGTATTGGAGATGTGATTCGTGAAGGTCATCGACTTGTTTAGTACTACGCCTAAATATTTGACTTTATTAGTCTCTGGGATGATGTTACCGTGCAGGCTAATAGGACTCATATTTCTACGGGCACCATAACGTATGGTTTGGGACACTTTTCTGTCAAATTGGATGGCGTGACTTTTGTCGGGGTTTACTTCTATTCTCCATTTGGAGAACCACTCACCGAGATCGGTGACTGACTCCTGGAGTTTTTTAGAAGCGTAGGAGGGAACCCTATGCGCGAAATAGAGGGCTGTATCGTCTGCGAACATGGCTAGTTGCACCTTAGCGTGTTTTGGGATGTCATAAGTATACAGGTTGTATAGGGAGGGCGAGAGGACCGAGCCCTGCGGGACTCCCGCCTCCATATATCTTGGCGATGACAGTGCGCCTTCCACGCGGAAATGAAATTTACGGTTTTTTAAATAATTACTTATTAACAGTACCAAACTATCGGGTATGCCCATTTGGTAAAGTTTGTACAACAGTCCGTTGTGCCAAATTTTATCAAAGGCTTTTGCAATATCAAAGAAGACGGCGCATGTCATCTTCCTGTCATTCTTATTAGAGATAATGTACTCCGTTAGGCGGTGTACCTGAGCGGGACAGCTGTGCATTTTGCGGAAGGCAAACTGCTCGTCTGGGAAGAGTTTTTTGTCGGTGATGACGTCATTGAGGCGTCTTAGAATAACTCTTTCATAGACTTTTCCAAGGGAGCTAATTAGACTGATCGGTCTGTAGCTACCAGGTGCCCTTCGGGGTTTCCCCGGTTTATGGATACCTATAACAATAGCTACTTTCCAAAAGTCTGGGAATGAACATCCTACTAAGAGGGCGTTAAAGATGTTCACGAGGAGTTGAATTAGTTCGGACGGTAACATTTTAAGTGTTTTGTTAGAAATACCGTCGAGGCCTGGGGCCTTTCTGGCATTTAAACACTTAATAATGTCTTGGACTTCCTCCGAGTCCACCGGCCTCACCCTGTCGTCATCAGGTGGCCTCGAAAGTCGTCTTTCGACCTCACTATTTACTAAGCTAAGGTGCGTGGGATCAATCGGGAGGGTACTCGGCCGGCACTGCTGTTCTAAGTTATCGGCTAGGCATTCAGCCTTGTCGATATCTTCTAGAGCGGGAGGTCGATTTAATCTGTCTAATGGAGGCATGTCGCTCTCCGTATTACTTTTGAGGGCCCTCGCGAGCGGCCAGTAGGCCACGTGTGACGGCTCTAAATCACTGAGAAGTCGATCCCAACTCTCGGCTTTGTGTTGTTTTATTTTATATTTAACTTCCCTTTCGTAATGGCGGAGGGCTTTTCTCCACTCTTCCGACGGGTAGCGATCATAGGTGCGTTTGGCCGCATTTCTGAGTCTGATGGACTCCTTTATGTCCTCTGGGAGGGGCCAGCGAACTTTGGGGTTCGTTGACACATCCCTAGATGAATTTTCTATGGTCGCTACCAAGTGTTCGGTCAAGTGGGAGGCGGCCTCTATGGCGACCTCTTTACTATCTATTGTATCGGGAATCTTATCGAGGTGACTCGATTGAAGGACTTTAATGTTCTCCGCCAGGGATTTATAGTCAATGATCCTTCTAGTACTGGAATAATTTGGGTTAAAATTACCAAGTGTAATCATAACCGGTCTATGGTCCGAGTTAAGCTCGTGGAGAGTCTCAATAGAGATATTGAGAGAAACGTTTTTTATTAAAGCTATATCAATAGTACTAGGATCGCATATGACACCGTTGATGTGTTGGTTAGTGTCATAACGAGTGGGGTCATTGGGGGCTAGAATAGCAAAATTAAAAGAATCGATTAGCCTTTGTAGTATAAGGCCATTTGTATTGTTATAAACATTTCCCCACTCGCGGTGTTTACAATTTAAGTCGCCGGCAATTAGGACGGCATTTCCTAAGTCGAAAAGCGATTGTAAATCGCTAGAAAGTAATTTTTTAGTACCTGAAAGGTACGCGCTTACTATAACAATGGGCTCATGGCCGGACATACTTAAGTGACAAATGGAACACTCCATTGTTTCTAGGGTCGGTACTTCTAAAGGAATACAATGGAGGGATTTTTTATAATAAATAATAGTACCTCCGAGTTGGGATCGAGTTCTATCATTTCTGATAATTTTGTAATTTGCTATATTTGGGCTCCTCATACTAGGTTTTAAGAACGTCTCCTGCACTAGAAGAATATCTACATTATGCCTGATGACGAAATCGCGGATTTCGTCAATGTTATTACGGATGCCGTTCGTATTGAACGACACGACGCGTAATGAGTGCGGCTTAATCCTTCCCGAAGGATCCATTAATTACCGGCGGGGGATGCCTTGATCTTTTTGATCAAGTCTGCGTGGTCTGACAACGCCATAATGCGGTCAGTTTTCGAGCCTTTAAGCTTCGCGGTAAGAATAGAGAGCTCAACCGGGTCGATTGGCTCCATTTCACTCAGAAAATCGGTGACGAACGATAGTTCCTCAGCGAATTTCGAAGTCGGAGGGGGCGTGACCTTTGGCGCCTGTGGCGCGGAGGGCGAGGCCTTTCTAGGGAAAGCGGGGAAAGCCGCTTGAGAAAGGGGCTGGGTGGGTTTGGCCCACGCCGATTTAGTGGGTAGGGGAGCAGGGACGAATCTCTGCTTTGGCGGGGCACCTCTGGTTTGAGGTGCAATTCGCCTCTTTACTTTGGGTGCTTTTTTGCACCCTCTGTAGTTGGCTGGGTGGCCCTGCGTCTTACAGAGGACACAGCTGGGAGGCTCGACCTCCTCAGCTGGGCTCTTGCGAGTGCAGTCAGAGGTGCCGTGGTCGCCCAGGCACTTGACACAGCGTGGCCGTGCTTGGCAGTTTCGCGCCGAGTGCCCGTAAAGTTGGCATCGGTGGCACTGGCCAGGGATGCCCCTTTTACGGGGAGGCTCGACACGAATGCCGGTGATATGGCAGACGGCTCGGATATTGAAAATATCCTTGCCCTCTGGTGTTAGGGGGAGCGTTACCAGTACCATATTGTACTGGTGTTTTTTAACTGGATGGTACATCCTGTGTACCTCCGTGGCAGGGTACCCTTGGGACTGAATGTCCAAGAGTACTTCTGATGTAGACAGACACTTGTCTACGCCAGTGATTACGACGCGCAACATGCGCTCGTCTTCTAGGGCATAGGTGTGATAACCTATGTTATGATTGCGTAGAAACGCAGTGAGGAGGCGGTGGTCCTCCGAAGTCTTAGTCTGGACTTTTATTCCTATAGGAGTGATAGTAACTGCGGAAGCAGGGCGAAGCTTGTGTTCGCTAAGCGCCGCACTTACTAAGCTCCATTTTTCTTTCTCCTGTACAATTACAGGAGGTGGAAGTTTGGGTGTCGGGGTGGCCAGAGGGGCCTGAGAGGCCGGGAGGGCCTGAGAGGTCGGGAGGGCCTGAGAGGCTGGGAGGGCCTGAGAGGTGTTAGACACCTGAGATAGCGGCGGGGCCTGGGAGGCCGGAGGGGCCTGTGAAGGGCTATTAGCCTGCAGGGTTTTCCTGGCTTTTCCGGCCTTTTTAGGGGCCGGCTTAGTGGGGGAGGAGACTGGAGAGGAAGTGCCCTCTGGGCATTTCCTCTTTTTAGTCTTTTTATATTTGACTGTAGTGAATTCACCTTCACTACGGTCAGAGTCTTGCTCCGAGCAAGACATGTCAGAATTGTCATTTCCAGAGACGGCTCCGGAAATGACGGGAATTTCTTCCGCTAAAGGGCGGGTATCTACATCCGGAGAGGCCGGAGAGTCAGCGTCGTGGTTGCGCAGAAAGCGCTCCCACTTAGTCGCGGCGTCGGGGAGCTCATGGCTCAGAAAAACCAGGAATTTCTTAATTAAAGCTTCCGCCATAATTAAGAAATTTATCCCGGTTGGGGGATTCTGCTCTCTAAAATCGAATGGTTGGGGGTACAGCCCCGCCCGGCATCCGGGAGGGGAGGTGTGTAGGGAGGAAACCCTCCTCGTGTAGTGTGCCTAACCGTGTCACGGTACTTACAGTTCCTCCGGGAGGCTGGAACGCAATCCAAAAAAGGGCACTAGCACTGGCACTAGCACTAACACTAGCGAGCACTAACACCTCGGAGCGTGAGCAGAAGGCTCACGCTAAAGACCGAAGGGACGATGCGACCGGTCGCACGCTCGTCCTGCGCGGCGGGCGCTACGCGACGGGGTGCGAGCAGAGGGCTCGCACCAAAAAAGAGACGGACGATGCGAGCGGTCGCAACGATCGTCCTACAGGGGGCGCGACGGTCGCGGTGCGGCGCGAGACACGGTACGGCACGGTAAGGGCGGTGCGGCCGTTATAGCAGGCCGGTATAGCCGATAAGGGCGGCTAGGTCTTCTTTCTTGAGCCTTGACTCTTGAAGCTTGATTCTTGAGGCTTCACCCTCTTGAATCTTGCACTTCAAGTCTTGACTCTTGAAAGCTTCTGTCTTCTTTCTTGAAAAAGATGTTGTCACTTTCGCGAGCGGTTAACACTCGCGAGAGCGGATCGGGGGGCTGCCCGCGCGAGAGCGAGAGAGCACTACACGCGCGAGCGAGACGGAACAACCGGATAGCGCACTCACTGGGAGCGAGAAACACGTGCTCGTCGGACGGAGGCCGAGAGCAGAATGTTAAACCCAAAAGTTACGTAATCTCACGCCGGGCCCTTGAAAGGGGCCTTGGGCGGGGAACCACGGCCAGGGGCTTTGCCCCTCTACGTGGAGTGATTTGAAAAAAGGATGACGCGCCCAGTACTAGTACTGAGCGCAAAAGTCAGTTTTTGGGGAAGACCCCCCGCGGCAGAACGCGGGGTAAACCCATGGCGAGCGAGCTAAGGAAAACAAATTCGCCAACCAGGCACGACCCAGACCGGCGGTCGGCTCCAAGCGACGCATGGGGGTCCCGACCCGGAGGCCGAGAAACGTGTGTGAGTCCACTCCCTCACGCGCCGCGCTTTGCCGGACCGTGGAAACGAGCGACCTGGGGAAAAGGGTGGGAGTAAAATAAACTTCCGAGCCCCAGCTTTTTTATAGCGGGGTGGAAGATTCGCCGCGGAGGCGACGGGGTGGCAAGAGGGCTGCCACTCCGACAGGCCCCAGGCGAGTGGTAGAAGAATTTGCACCGGCAGGTTTTTATTAAGTTTTTTTTTTTTTTTTTTTTTTTTTTTTTTTTTTTTTTTTTTTTTTTTTTTTTTTTTCCCTACCGGTGCAGGGGAAGGAGGGGGGCTGCGATCCAGCGGTGGATGGAGCGCTTAACATGCGCCTCGGCGAGGCGCACATCACGCCTGGACTCCTCCTCTTCGAGGGCGGGGGTGGCGCATCATTGCGCCTGTGCTCCTCCTCTTCGGGGACGGTGGAGCGGGCCGCGAGGCTCCGCTGGGTCTGCTGGAAGGACGGTGTCCCTCGGCAGACGGTGGCGGTCGGGCGGGCGGGCGTGCCACGGCGCCAGGTCGGTCAGCTCGACCAGGCGCGAGGCATCCGCTCGCGCGAACATGTTCGTGGTGAGCCGGGCCACGAAAGCCTCTACACTCTCCATTCTCAGATCCCTTTCAATGGTGGAGTTGCGGACGTACCATGGTGCGCCCGCAATGTAGCGCAGCACCCGGTTTTGGGCTCTCTGCAACAACCCTTTTTGGGGTGCAGAGAGCAGGTGATGCCATGCAGGTGTTGCGTAGGTGAGGCGGGACCTGATGTACGTTTTGTACAGGGCCAGCCGCATGTTGAGAGGGATCTGTGGAGATGTAAAGGCGGGACGTAGTTGGGCAGTCGCCGATTTGGCTTTTGCCACGGCTGACTGGCGCTGGGCGACCATGGAGAGGCGGCGGTCAATAATGACGCCCAGGTATTTCGCGGTCCTCCCCCATGGTATTTCGGCGTCTCCGATCTTCAGAGGAGCCGGATACCCTCTTCTCGTGGTGACGGCGAGCGCTTGGGACTTACCTGCGTTGACGGATAGTCTCCAATCGCTCAGCCAGTCAGGGAGAAGGTCCAGCGTCCTCTGAAGTTTTATGGCGGCGTGATCCGGATTCAGCGAGCTGGTGATAAACGCCGTGTCATCGGCGTACAACGCTGCGGTGGTGCCCGGGTCCTTGGGGACGTCGCTGGCGTAAAAGTTATACAGCCCCGGCGAGAGTACGCTGCCTTGTGGCACTCCGGCTGTGATGGGGCGCTCGCTGGAGAAGACTCCGTCAACACGTACCTTAAAGGTCCTGCCGGAAAGGTATGATGCCAGGAGCCTTACTAGAGGGGGTGGGACGTTGGCTCGTATGAGCTTGAAGAGCAGACCTTCATGCCAAACACAGTCGAACGCCTTTTCCATGTCGAGGAATACTGCGACCGAAGATTCTTTCTTGTTCGCCGCAACGGAGAGGTGATGGATTACTCGTACCAGCTGGAGGGTGGTACTAAGTTCAGACCTAAATCCAAATTGGTCCTCCCGAGGAGGGAGGTAGGGTGCAAGATGTTTGAGGAGAAGGAGTTCAAACGTCTTGGAAAGAGTGGAGAGGAGGGTTATGGGTCGGTAGCCCTCTGCCCTTCTCAGATTTTTGTGGGGTTTTGGGATGTTTATAATTAACCCCAACTTCCAGGGGGTGGGAAAGTGGCCGGTCCTGACAATACCGTTGTACAGGCGGGTGAGGGCGGCCACCGTCCTGAATGGGAGGTGTCGAAGGGCAGAGTTGGGGATACCGTCTGCTCCGGGGGCCTTCTTTGGTTTGAGGCGGGATATGGTTTTTTGAACCTCCCTCGGGGAGAAGGAGAAGGAGGGGGGGGAGGAGGGAGAAAGCAGGAAAACCTTTACCTCCTCGGAGACCATACGAGCGTGGTCCGTTGCGGTTGTTGGCAGTGGTGAAAATTGGCGTTCGAGGTGTTCAGCATGAATCTCTGCTCTGTCCTCTGCACGGTACCTCAGATTACCGTCGGAGTGCAGCAGGGGACAAACGGGGGCAGTGGCTCCAGTAAGGCTACGACAAAAGCGGTGTAGAGAGGGCCAGTCCTCTCCCGCCTCCTGGATGTGCAACCCACTTGCACAGAGCTGGGTTAAATACGTTTTCTCTAGGCTAAACCATCATGCCTTCTCTTTCTGATGCTTTAGGCCTACGAAGAACGAGAGAGATAGCATGATATTTAACCCAGAGATAACTTTAACTCAGATCTGCGCAAGTGTGCCTTAATGTGTAACCAAATTTGTCCCTTTCCTGTGTCCGATTGAGCTGAAATTTTGCATGCATATGTATGCCACGTGACAATACAATATTACGATGTCATGGAGCTGATCTGATGCTAGAGCTGGAAGGTGACCATACAAACTCCGCAATTATACGACAACCCCATCGAGCTTGGGCTCGTATGATTTATCTTTACGAGTACTTTGTGTGTAGATGGTATCTAGGGTCTGATGCTGGAGCTGGAAGGCTGCAATAGGAGTTCCGTTATAAAAATCTTTAAAAAAATTAAATTATTGCTACAGCAAAGTTTAACATCTTCATGTTGGCATGCAATGCACTAATTGTTACCCCTCTGGTGTTACATGTGTCCATGGACGGCGGTTATCGCTAACCATCAGGTGATGCGTTTGCTGGTATAAAAAATTATCGCGACAAAACAAACGGATTTTAATATGAAACCTATTTTAAATTCTTTGGGTTTTCTGGCCTAGTTGTAAGGTAAAGTTATAATTTTTTTTTTATGAAATATGGGGGCAAACGAGCAAACGGGTCACCTGATGGAAAGCAACTTCCGTCGCCCATGGACACTCGCAGCATCAGAAGAGCTGCAAGTGCGTTGCCGGCCTTTTAAGAGGGAATAGGGTAATAGGGGAGGGTAGGGAAGGGAATAGGGTAGGGGATTGGGCCTCCGGTAAACTCACTCACTCGGCGAAACACAGCGCAAACGCTGTTTCACGCCGGTTTTCTGTGAGCCCGTGGTATTTCTCCGGTCGAGCCGGCCCATTCGTGCCGAAGCATGGCTCTACCACGTTATAAATATAATATAATGAAGTAAGTTCTAAACTGGCACCATCGCAGATCGTTTTACAATAGTTTAAATAGTTAGTAAAGTATCTAACAGACTATTAGCCACTTTACAGGTCAATTAGCTTGTTCCATGTTAACTAATAGTTAGGCGATTCAGGCTATTTTAATTACAAAAGTTCTCTAATTTTTATTATCCTACTAATCCTACTAATATTTATACATGTGAAAGTTTGTCAGGATGTATGGATGGATGGATTGATTGATGTTTGTTACTCTTGTACGGAAATTTTGATGAAATTTGGTATCTTATTAGTTTAAGCTCTGGTTTAAAACATATGCTACTTTTTATCCCGAAAAGCCGCGGGCACCAGCTAGTGATTATTATATTATTCTAAACTTCTGAGTCTGAGTGATGAACGAGTAAATGTTTTTTACACCAAAGCTATGAGCCTATAATATATGAGCCTTCGACGAACACCTGACAAGCAAAGATTTCAAAATTATGGATGGGCTATGACGTACATTTGACAGAACAAATCTTCATACAAGAAAAATTTAGGCCATCTTATTTTCCACCGTACCTCATAAGTCATATGTGAGCCATCTTGATTTTACCATGCTTTAAAGGTCAAAATGGCCCCAAAAGCCCAAAAAATGGGGTCATTTAAGTGGAGACAGTTTTTGCCTCAACATGCCTCGGCTATAGGTAATATATACGTCTAATGGTTGAAAGCAGAAACATCGCATTGAATAATACTACTTGTTTGGCGTGGCGATGCGTTATACGTCAAAATATGACCCGAATTACCGCTTTACCTACATAAATAAATAAAGGCTAAAAACGTTTTTTCGCATGGGGTTTCAATTAATTTATATGCAAAGTAGTAGGCAGGTATACATAAAATAGGAAGGTACTGCATCCAAATTTATATCAACGTTCCCCGGAAGGGTACGGAAAGCGGACGCTAGAACTGCTGATACCTCGGTCCATTGTAATAATTTATTGTAAAGGACACAATGACGTAAACATACTGCTCGTCTGAGATAAGGTGTTGCCACTTTCTAAATAGACAAGCGGACTGTTTTTTTTATTGCATAAATTAATAGTACTCTTAAATATGAGTAACTTCTCAAAAGAAACCGTATATCAGAAGTCAAAGGTACAAAAGGTACAACGATTTGTATACAACATTTCGCAAGTCTCGTAAAAACGCTCCATACTAAAGTCGACCTACAAGTGACGTCACTTGTAGGTTATGGTGTATGAAGTATACGGCCGCAGGAATATATTTGTAAATATCTCCGATATTTGTGCGTTTAAGTTCATACTTACCATAATTAATGTTTTTGTATATGGTGTAAGTAAACTAATTATGTAGGTTTTGTTTACCAATTTCGCAAAAAAAAAAAATATTTTTTGGTACTTTTTAAATGCATTTAAAAGTAAACTACACATAAAATAATATATTTTTTTACATTCACCAAGTAGTAATACCTCAATATTTCTGAATATATTAATGAAACTAAATATTTCAGATGTAGTCCGATCCCTTATTGTATTTTAACCAATTTAAGTAGATACATATTTTTAGCTTTTTAATGATAGGAACTTTTTTGTAAACAACCTTTTTTTTGTAACGGAGTTCTTACTTCAGGACCTTAATTTCACAGATCCTTCCTTTCCTGCAGCAACAAGATCGCAGTATGTTTCATCACAATAAAGGTTTTTCCATCCCCGGATAAACATCCAAACAATTCATCTGTTCACACACTCACACATTTCGTAACACTTCCGACATGAAAAGTTAATCAGAGGGTGGCGCTTAAGTGTCGATTGGACGTGAGCATCACGATTTTGATACTTCCTTGTCATTTTCTTTTATGCCAGTTCCTCAAGCTAAAAACGCCGTTAATAAATGCCATAGTCGACGGTATGATTTTAGATGGCGCAATGATTTTTGCTATGAACACAATATTTTATAACCTTTTTTTGGAAGTCGGTTAAGAACTGACTCTCAATGTAAAAGACGTTTCGTGTCAGTCTTTTATGCTGAGCCAACCATTCTTTGGAATTAAAATGTTATATACATATTTCAAAAGTTTGTGTTGTATGAAGTTATTTCAAATCTGTGTACCACCATATAATGCATTTCAAATGAGAATAGGAACGTCAATTAACTTTTTCTGGGAAATATCACTTGAAAGGTGCGATTTGCAAAAAAACTTATGTGCATATAAATCTTGCATCGAATTTAAATAAAAAACGTTTTTTTTTTTTTTTTTATGAAATATGGGGGCAAACGAGCAAACGGGTCACCTGATGGAAAGCAACTTCCGTCGCCCATGGACACTCGCAGCTTCAGAAGAGCTGCAAGTGCGTTGCCGGCCTTTTAAGAGGGAATAGGGTAATAGGGGAGGGTAGGGAAGGGAATAGGGTAGGGGATTGGGCCTCCGGTAAACTCACTCACTCGGCGAAACACAGCGCGAACGCTGTTTCACGCCGGTTTTCTGTGAGCCCGTGGTATTTCTCCGGTCGAGCCGGCCCATTCGTGCCGAAGCATGGCTCTACCACGTAAAAATACTACCACGTAAATAGTAATAAATTATCTAAACATAAATGTAACTATCATAAGAGTCTAAATTCTAAACAATTGTACTTAGATATATTAAATACTAGCTGTTGCCCGCGGCTCCGCCCACGAAAATATAGTTTTTTCGCGCTCGCGGATATGTGACTGATGCAAAAAATAGATAAAAACAATCCTTGATGGGGATTATATATCATGCTAAAATTTCAGCTCGATCGGTGCAGAACTTTTTGAGTTTTTGAAGCCTACACAAACCAACATAACATTTTGATATTGTATATAGATATCTTGTGTTTTTAATTTGTCATTTACATAGAATAACTAAAGTTCTTGCGAGTTCTCACTGCGCCGGTTCGTCTCGCCGGGTTAGTTCCCGAACGGTAGTAGGCATCACGTAGGGACCATTCCGTGAGTGTTATTGTTAGCCCATATGGAAATATATAATATAGCGACCCGCCCCGGCTTCGCACGGGTACAATACTGATACTAATACTACAGAATGTCTTTAAAACTCTAACAAAACGGGCGAAATTTAGTCAAAAGTTCAAAACAAACAGAAACAAATTAATAAAGGTACCTACTAAAACTCAATGAAATAAGTAGGTGGGTATACTTTTATCGTATGAAATACCTATACTCTTCAGGACTAACAATACAACAAATACTAAATAAATAGGTATTCAAATAACTATCCATCATAGTTACAACTTACAACGAACACAAAACAAAAAATTTACCCAATAATCTAAACTTCGCACGCGCACCCCTGCCTTCGTGACACCCACTTCGCAACGGGCCGTGCAGCAGAAATCGTAATATTTTAATTTCGCCATAACTTCAAAACCAAACATCCAATTTTAATCATTCAAAGACCAAATATTATCTACATAAACTGTACTTAGTGATGAAATAATTTATTTTGATAAGGATTAATAGCATGAGTAAAATAAACGCGTTTAAATATAGTCCAAAAAAAATCAAGATTTCTAAATAAAAAAATGGTTGTTCACTCGACATAGATAGGTATAGTGTGTCGCGGACTTTTATAGTTTAGGCAGCGTACGCAAAATAAGTAACTTTTCTGGTTGATTTTTTACACCTTGTGTCCGAAAAACCCAAATATCTTACGGAACCCTATTTTTTTCCAAAATAAAATTTAGCCTATGTTACTCGTGGATAATGTAGCTTTCGAATGGTGTAAGAATTTTTGAAATCGGTCCAGTACTTTTTGAGCCTATTCATTACAAACAAACAAACATACAAACAAAGTTTTCCTCTTTATAATATTAGTGTAGATAAATACAATATTTGCTCGTTTAAAGTATATGATTTAAGTGAAATTGCACGTAAATTAGTTAAACGTAATAATTTATTAAGCGGGTAATACATTTGAGTCTGACATTAATTGACCCCGATTTACTGCGACTCTATACATAATGTTGGTGGTAATTAGGGTCATTCGGCTATGAATGATATCATCTTCCTATTGTACTAGGTATATCTCGATCTACCAGAAAGTTCTCTTCAAACGGGAAATACAAGGCGTCTAGATTCTAGATGTACATAATAAAAATTTTATTTTCCATCTTATGCTCTAACATAACGATTTATGATCTGTAAGGAAGAAATAATAAATTTATATCCTACTACTATTATAAATGTGAACGTTTTTGAGGATGGATGGATGGATTTTTGTTACTCTTTCGCGCGAAAAATATTGGACGGATTTCGATGAAATTTGGTATGGTAGTAGCTTAGGCTCTGGATTGAAACATAGGCTACTTTTTAATATAAAGTTTTTATCCTGAAATAGTAGGTACAGTATTCCAGACGTTCTCGTGTTTTAGCGAGACATTGGAATTGCAATGTTTATATATGTCACCGTAAAATCGTAAAAACCGTTAGATTGTAAAATATCTAACAAGATCAAGTAAAAATATGTCGAAAGATTAAAAACTATATATTTATAATCTAACGAAAAATAATGTGTAAAATAATAGGCAGCATATTCAGTCGGAAGTCTATCAAAATTATACAATATCACTAGTTTTATTACAATCTAACGGTTTTTACAATTTTACAGTGACATATATATATATATGAAAAAGGAGATATACGTTGTGTTTACATGTTTAATCGCCCTTATACCGACATAATATTAAGTAAACATCTAACGCCGTAACATAATCTCGTTTGAGACGTCAGCTAATAAGGCGCCGTGTCGCTCGGGTACGTGACGTCACGTAAGCTTAAGCGAATGCACGACACCATCGACTAATAAACATTCATTTGTACAGTATATTATTATTTTACGGGGATTGCTTTTGGTATGGAGCTTGTGTGATGAATATTGATTTCGGTGTTTAGGCCGCGGTGCACTTTGTAAGTTAACAATAATTCGAAATTTAACTTTATCGCCACACAAAGATATACTCGTTTTGTTGCAAGATCGATGCAGCTCGTAATTCGAACTCTTGCAATGAAACGTGTGTCTTCTCGTGCAGTAAATAAAGTTCAATTTTGAATCGTATTGCTAATTAGACGTTAAGGGTAGTTGGACATTTTACTACTTAGACGTATTTGATCGTACGGGTATGAAAAACGACGATTCCCGAATGCTATCAGGATCGTGGTCGTACTGTATTTACATTTTTGTATAGGTACGATTTGTACAGTTTGTGGGCGTGTACGTGAGTTATGTCACCGACCGCAGTGGTCACAGTGCGTGAAATTAATTATGTTTTCGGTAATTAATATCTTTTGAAACATTTTAATTACACTTTACAGGTATACTGAAAATTGATTACTGATTTATTTATTTTATTACTGTTGTAAATTCAATTATTATCTATCTAAATACAATTAGTAAGAAGTGTATTTAGTATTTACTAAAAAAGTAGGTATGTTAAAAAAGTATGGATGTCTAAAGTCTCGAGTTCATAATACAAAATACGAAAAGTAAACAAACGTTCGATCGCAACCATTGGATCAAATTGAAAGAACAGTTTCGTCCCTTCGTCATAGACTTGATTAACGGATCTGTCAAATTTACTTGCGCATTAGCATACTGTACCAGAGTGCTAAGTGTAAGTTAAACCATAACCACACCACATGGTCGAGTTACTCTCTTTTTCACACATGGTCATAGTGTTCATAAAACATTTACTTTAGTACAGTCAGGATATTAATATAAAGTATCTCACGCTGCCTTTATTCCTTAGCTAGTAATTATAGTTGTATAGATAAATTTTGTGTTAGGAATCTTTCTCAAAATAGATTTTGTCTAGCTACCCGAATTATTACTTGGAACATAGAAATTCCTCTAATTCTCCAGGCTTACGAGATTATCTCTGATGTCTGAAATTGGTTTTGCAGTAACTTGTGATAACCCAACAAGCAAAGTAATCCTATAACGAAAGATTATAAGTCTACCTCTTCTTATAATGTTCTTATTAAGGCATTGGTGCAGACTGTGTCTCTTATAATAGCATAAGATAAGCTCTAACATACTCAAGAGCATTAGGATTTATATCTCAGTCTTATAGTTTGCTACACGACTACTTACAAAACAGTTATAGGACTTTTTTACTTATAATAACATTTCACAAGCGTATATATTCTCAAGAGCATTTGTTTTTATTACTCAATCTTATAGTTAACTACAAGATTACCTTATAAACCACTAATAGGAATATGTATCCTATAATTGTCTGCAGAAAGATTAAATAGTCTTGAAATCTTATAGTAGCATTTTGTAAGAAAGGATGATATTATAACACTCTTATCGAAGATAATTATAAGTTAGTCTCGTTACTGTCTTGTTTAAGACTCTTTTAAATATAATAGTGCTTAATCAGAGCGTTATAAAATCAAACAACCTTATAAGCTACTTGATCAATCACATAATTAATAAACATTATACTTCTAGCTGTTCTAATTTGTCCTGAGAAAATAGTTTATTATCAGTTTATTATAGATATGGAATTGTTTTCTAGCAATTAAATTGAAAAATTAGTAAGTAGTCCGAATACATGAGGAACCCTAAACTTGTTTAAATATGGAGGAAATGTATCTTAATCGAAACTACTATAAGTACTAATTTACTTAAAATTGTTCTATAACATACTCAACGCAGAGTATTTAAAGAAAATGGCGAATGTTTGTAAAAATCATTGAAAAATTATTTTATAGTAAATACTATAACTGCTAGTTTTCAAAGCGCGTTGTAAAATTAATCAAATCTTAGCCCACATTTACAATAAAAATGACTTCCCCGTCGAGTTCCCACATCGTATATATATTATTACGAGTGTTAACGTTATGCAGTTACTATAAATTAGAATGAAGAATACTTACATATTTAATATTTCGTTTTATCACAAGCAATAACCAAAGTTTATAAAATATCCTTATAACTAATAACTTAACTAAGTATATTACTAGAGCATTACAAACAAGATTGCTTTAGTAAGATATTTATGTCAGATACTAATAAGAGTGTTTGTACTTAAAAATGAGTAGTCTCAGAACATTATAGAAATAATTGTGCTTCCTTAAGTATACTATAGGGCTAATTGACATTCTATAAGTTGATTATAAGAGAGTTATAAGAAAATAATGCTCCTATAACTGCACCCAAATCCAGCAATGTAGTAAACTATAAGTATCTTATAAGCACAAGAAAAAGTAGTGTTGGAGAATACTTCAAGTACTGATTTTGCTTGTTGGGAAAGGGATGAACTGATAAACCAGTTCGCTTTTGGTAGTTCACAATAATTCAATGTAATTTTATCTCTGTAATGTAAATGAAATTATTATATTGATACGTGAAGTACTTTCAGTACAGTTTTAAGAGGATTGTGCGAACGGAAGAGTATGATATTTGGCACAGTAAAAGTGGAGGTTTGCAGAAAGCTATTTTTTTTAATAATGCTTAGAATTTCGACCACAATGTATTCCAGTATTTATATAACATCTCCGAAAATCAACTACGGATACTTCGGGCGCATGATTTACTGCTTGTACCTACCTATAGGCAAACTCGCCCATATAAAAAAAAATCGAGTATGACAATTATTAGTATTTACTGCTTAGACGTCTTTACATAAGCTGTAGAAGTAGATCATATGCCCGCAGTATCACTAATTGATTTTACCGAACATCTATATACTAATATTATAAAGCTGAAGAGTTTGTTTGTTTGAACGCGCTAATCTCAGGAAGTACTGGTACGAATTGAAAAATTATTTTTGTGTTGGATAGTCCACTTATCGAGAAAGGCTTTAGGCTTGATAAGTTCAATACGAGCGGAGCACCAATCAAGAATGTTACAAAATCGGGGTTTGTTTTTCCTTTTGAGAGCTTTCACTGCGTACGCTGCGGAAATGGTTAAAATTTCGCTAAAATGATGTATGACAGAATTGTTCCCCTTTAAAGTTCTACAAAAAAGTTCGCGACAGTATATGTCTATCTTTTAAGGTTGCCTCACTATAAGCTTTTTATGGTAAAAAAGTAAGCATAATTTGTGAAGGTGTTTTCATAAAGATGATATTAATCCTTATCCAAGTAAATACGTTATTCATTACAAGCATTTAATCTAGAAGAAATTTGCCGTTTACATAATTTGATTTCAATGAGTATTTTAGAAGATATTGCAATATATAATATTAATAAAATAATAATGTACAACTCTAAGACATACCTGATCAGTGTCTGCTCATTAACATAGAAACAACAACGGCATTAATTATTGCTGATGCTTCGACGCTTAGATGCTTAGACGAAAGAATTCAGTAATTCATGATTACTGAATTGAGAATTCTAACTTAATACAAAAAATTATCGATAATGGTAGGTCATTTAGTGTGTCTATTTTGGTTCTCGTGACTGTATTTACCACAATATATTGTTAACTCTATGGTATTTGTCACGGAGACAGTGGCAAAGTGTTTTGACACTTAAGCTAGCGACAACACGTGTCGCGGTGTCGGGTGTCGTGTTTGACTCAACCGCAGGGTGTGGGTGAAATGGGCCGACTCGATGTGAGGACGTGTCACCCTGTACATTGTATATTTACGGACTAGTTATAGTACTTGTAGGCGTGTGCCTAAATTTACAGGATCATTATAAAACGGTATCGTACGGGATGTCGCCATCTGTGACGGCATGGTGAAACGTCAATTGTCTAACTCGCAGTTCGCGCGGTTTTAAAATGGCGGTACGAACTTGGGGTAGATAAAAGACGGATTACTTATTATTTTCCCGTAGTGAATGTGATAATTTAATTGGTTTTATTGTGGAGAAGTGATATAGTGACGTGATCTATGATAATTTGTTAATATAAGTGATTAATTAGAAATAACCTACGGACTTTACATGGCTATACGCCCAAATATTCATGAGTCATGACTCATGACAGTAGTTTAACAAAAGAGACAATAAAGAAATGTTAACACTGCGGCGACAACACGTGTCGTGGTGTCGGGTGTAGTGTTGTCGACCACTGGATGTGGGTGAAATGTGCCGATTTGAAGGTGAGGACGCGTTTTGAGTCTTCAATAATGTACAAACTTGTCACATTACTAACAACTAAGTTGATAATGTTTTTCGGGAAGCTTCGTTTTTGATATATTTTATGCCACTGCCATTAAATACGATGACTGAGACATTAAGAAAGTACCTAAGTAGTTGTAGTGTACACGGCTTCCTGGCTCCTGCTTGTGGCTGTATTCATTATGGAAACAGCGGGAAGGTCTTTTGACCAATGATATCAAAACGAAAGATAGGCTATAAGTTATAATCAAATGTACGTTATAGTCTATAACGTACCTACATTTGATTATAACTTATAGCTTATAACGCACATTTGACAGAATAAATCTTCATATAAGAAAAGGTTACGCATTATTATTTCACCATACCTCAAATGTCAGCCATCTTGATTTCACCATACCTCAAATGTCATCCATCTCGTTTTCTCCATACCTCAATCAGGTGATTAGTCTGCTCGTTTTCATAAAAAGTGATGTGTGGATCTTGTATCGAGTGTATCGATATACTTAGGTATAATATTTTAGGTATTTGATGTAGATAAAAAACCTAAGTTTTTAGCTTCATCTACATTTCTACGCAGTACGCTTACCTTGGTCAGGCCTGTCCCACTCCCCGTGTAGGTATCGAAAATGTAAGTACATGCGGCGGCCTCCCAAAACGGGCCGATCAGTAGGGACTCACGCGCGAGCAGTGAGCGACGTTATGTGCGAGATTTGTTCGTCGCATTATTTTATGGATTGGATTGAATCATAGATCGATTAGAAAAGTCATTTGTTGACAAAAGTACATAGATTAAGGAGGCGGACCATGGAGAGCCGCTTCGCTACGTTGAATGTAAGAGAAGGAATGGATGGTAAGAATGAAAGTGAACGAAGCGAAACGAGTATGTAAGGATCGTAGCAAGTGGCAAAAAGTGGTCTCTGCCTACCCCTTGACGGGAAAAAGGCGTGATTATATGTATACAGTATGTATGTATTAAGGAGGCGTGATTCAACATCTTTGAGTAATATCAGCAGGCTTAGCATGCGCATCGTAGAAACACCGAAGAATCGACAAAATGAGAGATTGAAGAAACATTAAATACCATTCGGAGCAAAATAGGTCTTATTGTAAGGCAGCAAGGTAGATACATTGTCGTTATGAGAAATAATCTTTCTTTTCTTCTCGAGCATGAGCTCCCAAAATGGCCTCTTTTGACAACTAAAGTAGAAACTTTTTCCTAATTCAATGTCAAAAATGTTAAAAACTCCACATGGCGCTCCTAGACAAATAGTTTCTTTACGTTCAGTCATTCACTTGAATAATTGTTTGTCTTTGACAGAAGATTTCCCGGCAGCCATTTTAAAAATATGTCTGTTTAGAAATATTGACTTCTATTGACGACCTTGTTGCCATGGGTAAAGAACTATTTTGCAACGAACTATTTGGATAGAATATTTATTCTTTTTTATTTCTTCGCCATGCTAGCCGCATGCATCGCTCGTAGGCCTGTCTCACTTCCCGCGAAGGTATCGAAAACGTAAGTAGGTATGCGCGAATTTATTAGAAAAAGAACTATTAACACCTACCCTTTCATTATAAGAATAAAATTACAATACGAATTTATTAGAGTTCAAGTATAATAATAGAAGGTACTATTAACACCTACCTTAGGTTTATTTGGAAAGTAATTTGTTCAATAAAGTACAGTAGGTAGGTACTAGAAAAAAAAGTTGTGATTAAATAAATTATTTTTTAAATGGAGACAACCCCGATTTCGTCACAATTATGCGATATGAATAAGAGTTATGCGTTAGAAAGAGACGCAACTTGTAGGTAAATATAATCGTAGACGATCGCGCGCTGTGCAAGCTGAATTGAACTTAATCGTATCGTAGTAAGAGTCCCTATTTCTTCTAATGACTCTTCGAAGTGGGGCTTCTGTTGTTAGACTAATATTTATTCTGTGCCTTGGTAACAAAAGCTTGGGTACTGTGTTTTTTGTAGTACGAAAAGCCATTAATTTATATATTATGGCAAGCTTTTTTAAACCGACTTAAAAAAGGAGGTGGTAATTTGTACCTATAAATGAATAATTATATGATTATAATTTATTACGTATATTATGTTCCTAAATATATTGTCAGTTTATTAATAATTTTAATAATTAAATAATATAACTTTCTCTATTAATTAATATTAATAAAATAATAATAACTAGACTTACTCGACCTGAACGGCTACATCCTTCACACTTGGAAGTCTGCCAAAGATATGAATCGTTTCACCTTAAAAATGTATGAGAGAAATTCTGTATGTTTTGTGCCGGATATGTAAAATACAAATTGCAAATATCGTACTTATACTATCACCGTGTTAGCCTACTTTTTTATAGAATACTATTAGGCAGGTTTATGTTAAACTAAACTGGTCTGACTCAGGCCTATGTACAATAGACGTAATATATTATATCATAGACGAGGTATGTCGAGGCACAAACAGGGAACTTAAATGGTCCCACTTTTGGAGTTTTATTGGCCATTGGCCATTGTCCAATTGTTGGCCATTTTGACATTTGAGGGATGGTGAAATCAAGATGACGCCATCTTGATTTCAATCATCTTGAACTTTTTCTTGTATGAAGATTTTTTCTGACAAACATTTGACAGAAAAAAATGATGATGGTAGTAGGTATGTACCTACGTCATAGACTATCATTAGTTTTGAAATCATTGTTTTATTACAGGTGATTCGAAAAAAAATACAAATGAATGGAATTAAAAAAAAATATCCTACTACTAATATAAATGTGAAAGTTAATGAGGTTAGATACATAAACTGATGGATGGATTGATGTTTGTTACTCTAAAACTACTGAACAGATTTTGATGAAATGTGGTATAAGTTTAGACTCTAGATTAACACATAGGTTATATTTTGCGGGCAACGTCGCATACTTACCACATCGTGCCCTTAAGCTACGTATGGGATCGGCGCATCTCTAATTTATTTACTCTAAGGGTCGGCTCACACCGAAATGAGTCGATACGCGACGCGGCACTGCATTTTTAAGATAGCAAGTCATAATTGAACTTTATTCACTACACAAGAAGATACACCTTTAATTGCAAGAATTCGAATGTCAAACTAGACTCTGCATAGCCGTTCCTGCAATGAAACGTGTATCTTCATGTATTCAGAATAATGTTAAAATTTGAATAACGATATTAAAAACGCCGTGTCGCGTATCGTTTTGTTTCGGTGTGAGCGGACACTTACCCAAAGGAATCTTCGAGTAATATCCAACTAGTTTCCCTTGAGAATGAGTGGGTTAATGTTGTACAAATAGGACGAAACGGGAACAGTGTGTCAGCCAAAAAACCTTCAATGTATTAGGTATACATTGAAGTTTTTTGGCTGACACATAATTAAATTTAATTGTAGCCGATTCGTCCTACTTTGAGTATATGCCGTAGTTTGTTTTTCTTTTTAAAAAGTTTTTTTTTTGCTAGCTGCTTTCCGCAGCTCCGCCCGCGTAATTTACCCGCGCGCCCGCGTACAGTACATTTCCGGAATAAAAAGTAGCCAATGTTTTAATCCAGATCCTAAACTACTACCGTACCAAATTTCATCCAAATCCGTTCTGTAGTTTTTGCGTGAAAGGGTAACAAACATCCATCCATCTATCCATCCTCACAAAATTAAAAATTTTATTAGGAAATCGCAAACAAGTTTTACGGTAAGTGATTACCACCGCTCGCTTATAAATCTAGGTACTTATACTTAATACGAATATAGTTGATCTTTCCATCTTGTGGTATATCGACTTAAGGTAAATAGACAGGGTTTTAACTAGCTGCATCTGGAAACAGCTAGTTAATTAACAGTTTGTACCGTAAATATTTTTTTTTTGTTCTTTGTTTGCTACAATCTGTCTCCTTTGCATGGGACATTCAGCAGTATTTTGGTCGGTGCTTTTATTGGTGCGCTCGGTATTTGACCTGTGTCACATCCTCTTTTTTAGACAGAAATATTTACTGTCATTGCAATATTATGTCTTGGGGTATTTTGCGCTTTAGTCGTCTCGCTTTGTTGTTAGTTAATACGTAATTAGTTAATTGTACCGTTAATAAAAAAATATTTTAATTGAATGTTTCATTTGAAAAATATAAATAAAGTTGCAACTGTTTTATATTGAAATATTGAAGTGAGCTCGTTGGCGATAATTAATTTTGTTCGCGTGTCAATTACTCGTGTTGTTTGTTTTTGTTGTTGCTTAGAAAAACTCCAGGTTAATGGTTGTAATCACCCCATTTTCACCTGTAAATAAAATATCAAGTGATTTATAATTTATATATTATAATGTATATTTCATAATATTTCGTCACATTATATGGAAGGCGACGTATTTGCGTCCAGGGGGCCTAGCAAGAACATTTGACGGCGGCGGCGGCGTTACATTGTAGAATGAAATTTGTACGGGCTCTGTTATGATTTTGACAGCTTTTCATACAATCCTCGTTCGATAACGTCGCCGCTGTCATATATGTTCCTCCTACTCCCACAGCCCTGCCTATAACTATCGATGTAGATTGGAGGTAAGTTCAATAACCTACTTATGGAGACAGCGATGCCTAGTCAGTAGTTAGCCACCAGATGCGAACGTAGAGCCCGTTTAATGTAACTATGTTCCTTTAGTTTTTCAGTGGTTCCAATAAAATGCATTATTTTCAATAATTTGTTTCTTCATCTATAATCAGCAAAACAATTATATATTATTGCACTATGTACGCATTGTACAGAGAGTATTTTTTAACACCAACGTGCTCGATAGCCAGCTGGGCATATTAATAAAAACAAAATGCATTTTTATTTCTTATCTAATCTCGAGACTCGCTTTAGAACTTTCGCTCAAACTCGTAGTTTTAGATTCGCCCTACAACTCCACTCAAAAACTTTCAACCTGTATATTTTTTGAACCAATTATTATTGAAAACTAGTGGCCCTAGAAATTTGTTGGCATAGTAAAAAATATTCAGTTGGACTTTCTCTACAAAGCTATTGCAATTATTTTCGTTGCGGCTAACGAAAAAAAAAATACATCTGGGTTCAAACTTGTATGGTGTGTGAGCGATCTCCTTTCAGTATTTCAAACACTCCACATGAAATCCTCAGTACCTTAAAATTACCTATATTCAAATTCGTTGCTGATTGCTCCATAAGCGAATTAAAGCGAATGCGGCAAGTGTAAGCGGATTGAGCTAAATAAGTAATGAAACACCGACAGGTGGCGTGTGCTTATGTTGATGACGTCATTTCCACGTAACAATTTTACTTACACGACTGTAAAGTTATATTATTATCCCGAATATAATGAAGTTATTATTTTGAGATTCAAAATGTAGGTATATGAAATTAATTTTACTAAGTAAAACGAAACTATTTAAAATTAAATGTATGCTTGTGATGAAAATGCCAAATAATATAATATAAATATATTTATGTTCATATCAGAAGCGTAATTCTCGTAACTATTTGTGATCATAATCCTGTTCATGTCCGCGCGGTGTCGCATTCACACACGCGTCTGTCGCGCGTGAGCAAGTGAGACAGCGGGCGGTTCGTTATTATAATAGAATTATGATCACGAATAGTTACGAGAATTGGTCTTCAGTACCCCAAGCAGGAACATTTTGCGGTATCGTTACGTGTACGTAAACGTGAAATATGAGGAATATTGTATGCAAATTTTAGTTACTTTTACATCCGCTAGAGACGCTTTCATGGTTTTCATACAATATTTCTCGCTTACGTACACGTAACTATAACGCAAATGTTCCTGCTTCGGGTACAGGACAGGTGTCCCGTGTCAGATGTTTTTTGAACACGTAAAAGATACGGTCAATTTAGCTGAAACTTTTGCTCGTAACAACGTAAATTGGGTCATTAAAGTTAGCGTTTACGATGAAAGATATTGTAAAGTATGTTTTCTGTCTTAAAAGTCAGAACATTGGTTTATAGCATTCTATAAACTTCCTTATTAATATTATAAATACGAAAGTTGTATGCCTTGATGTGTGTTACGCTTTCAAGCTGCTGCTGAATGGATTTTGACGAAAATACTTTTACTTATAAATCACTAATGTTTTTCAGATTTGCGATCCATTAGTCAGTAGTTTTATCTACGGTTCTTATGGTAACGGTTACAGTTCTTACGGTATTTTGAACGTCAAAAAATGCTGCATTCGGAAATACTATTTATGGGAGTCCATAAGCTCATGGCCGAAGCTTTAAGCTCACGTGAAGCTCGTACTGTTGAAATATGTTCGGATTAAGCTCATTACCATCTGATGCTAAAGCTTTATTGGGATTTTGTATGTTACAGAGGTGATATGGGTGCATGGGTGAAACATTTCATATAAATTACTAGCTCATAATATTTTAAAGAAATAACTCGAGGTCTACCGTCACGATTAAAAAACAACTTATGTTGTTATTAATCCTACTTATATCAGATATAAATGTGAAAGATTGTGAGGATGGATGGATGTTTGTTAATTTGATGAATAATTGATGTCTTAAACATAAGATGTTTGATAAAATTAACGACGGATATTTTGGGTATGTGGTCTACTGCTCATATAAAGACATTCAGGTGAAAAAATTACTGTCATACTCAAAAAAAAAAAATTGCCTATTATGTATAGTGTAAAAGTATTAACATCCCGTTGTGTGGTCACTGTAACACAAGTTCTTCGGATACTTACAAAGGGACCAGATTGACGTGGTCTGATGCGCCTATAAATGTTATTATCATTTCTCTCAGCCTCTATCTCTATCTTTTAACACATCCAAGTGACTCCCACAACTCACTATACATAACACACAGAGCACAGACCTTTGTACTATTTAACTGAGTGTATAGACGATTCGAATGGTTTAAGCCTAGACAAAGACGATAATGGACGAGAACCAACTCTCTTTATATATCACTTGAGTGATGGACGTATCTAGTTGTATCTACTATCCCTACCTCATATCGACTCAGATATTGAATTATTAAATTACGTAAGTCATATTATAAAATTCTTTATTAAATTGTAAGTCTTGTTTCGTACATACAGTAGAAAATCAATTATTGGGATTAAGTTTCGTTGACCATCCGGATAATGGTATACCCAGATATTCGAATGTATGAAGGAAAGCGTTTTTGTACGCCTTTCTTCATACATTGTAATGCTGTCCATATTTGTTATATTGCTGGTCTTTTGTATGTCAAAATAAGTACAAAAAATTAATTTCGGGTTACTAACAAAGAATCTCGCAAAGACACTAAAATAATATACCTAATAATGCAAGCAGAAAAAGAGAAGTGTAATTTTGTAATGCATTTAAAACTTTTCAATGCAACCTTTTTTACTTTTTACGTAATACCTGGGTAACAATTAGATCAGAATTGTAGGATTTCTTTAAGCTTTAAATCTTAGATTCTCTCTTTGTTGTAAATATAAGCGCGCGTATTTGTAGGTACTTACTTTAAACCGTTTAAATTTCAGTTATTCAAAAGAAACCTACTTAAGTGTTGTTGAAAAATAAATTAATTATTTTATGACAAATAATACGTAGAAACCATAATATTTCGTAGCGTTTCGTAGATCATTTATCATAACCGCGCTACGAAGTGCTACGCCGCGCCGCTACGAAGTTTGCTACGAAGTTATGTAAACACTAATTGAATATGGCGAGGATTGGTTTATAAGTTGATAGTTTTTGATTTTATTTTTCTGTTATACTCGTATATATAATTATCGTTAAATTTTTATAAAATTTAGTTCAAAATTATTTTATATTATATTTAATAATTTATATTCCTCTTGTAAAAGTAATTATTGTAGGTGTATAACCCAGCGGAACTTTATGAAAATAAATAGTTATAGTGCTCTGCAACCGCTTTTAGTTATTATGATTTTTAAGTAAAAAAAAAAAAAAAAATATAACCACACTAAATAACGCTGTCATCCTATGAGAAGGTTTACATGTAGATATAAAGTACATGGGAAACCGAGCTTTGCTCTGTGTTTTAGTAGAACGATACAATAATTAAAAATGATTAAAAAATATATATATTAAAATAAAGAAATTAAAAGAATCACAAAAAAAACTTATCTTACCGGGATTCGACCCCACGACATGCTGAATTTCCACTCATTGCAAAAATTATACCAACCAGCCGATCAGACTGACGTAAGAGATTGTAAATTATTCATATATTGTCACGACGAAGTAAAAAAATCAAATATTGCTTAAAAATTCTTAGTTCCTAAGGGATAACATTATATACACTGTATAATGTTTATAACACAAAATAGTTTTATTCAAGGAATTTGTAAGTATTATATACAACAGGAAAGAGTACTTCAAACTTTATTTTCTTTTAATTCAATCAAAAATGATCTTTACTACTCAGACTTAAAGCTTATTACGTGCGCAATAAAAAACCGGTCCCGGTGAGATAGCTATAAGTTATCCCTGTGTCTCGTTCTAACAAGTAACCTAGTGTAGCCAGTTTATATCTTTACTTAAATTTTAGGTTTGGTAGATTTTATGTGCGATATAGTGTATAAGAAAGAAATACTAATAAACTCGGTTAAATATTATGTTATTCATAATCTGAGAGAGAAATGTAAAATAAAAATCACTAGTTATTTAGAACCTACCTACTAACCGATAATTAGAAATTTGTTATTTAATTTTTGATTATTTGCATTTTGATAGAGTAAAATGGAAGAAATGAAAATAGAATAGTTGCAACACAAAACGCCGTGTATTTCCCTTGGAACATTCTAAATATTCGGGTGACAATATGATTTAATAGGGAATATAGGACATTTATATTATTTTACCTACCTTAATGATATTATAAAGAGAAAGCCATTGTATGTTTGTATGTTATTGATAATTTCTGAAACCTAACAGATTTGAAAAATTCTTTCACTGTTAGAAAAATTCTTAATCCCTGAGTGCTTATTATGTGCGCATAGTTACGTGAGAATCTCGCGGGCGGGCGGGCGACATCAGACAGACAGAGTTATAATATTAGTAGGTAGGTTTATCTGTATAGGATGACTTATAATATAACTAGATGACGCCCGCAACTCCGTTGCGCCAAAATTCGTTTATCGCGGCGGAACGTACATTTTTCCGGGATAAAAAGTATCCTATGTCCTTTCTCGGGTCTCAAAGTATCCCTATACCAAATTTCATCAAAATCGGTTCAGCGGTTTGGGCGTGAAGAGGTAACAGACAGACAGACAGACAGACAGACAGACAGACAGACACACTTTCGCATTTATAATATTAGTAAGGATAGTATATAGTATAATATAGTATAATAGTATATAGTATAATAGTATATAGTATATAGTATATAGTATAATAGTATAGTATGGAAGTATGGATATGGATAATAACATTTATGGACACTTCACACCACATCAATCTTGTCCCGTGGTAAGTTCTCGAAGAACTTGTTTTTTTTTTTTTATAAAACTAGGGGGCAAACGAGCAAACGGATCACCTGATGGAAAGCGATTACCGTCGCCCATGGACACCCGCAACATCAGAGAAGTTGCAAGTGCGTTGCCGGCCTTTTAGGAGGGAATATGCTCCCATCTTGAAGGTTTGCAGGTCGTAGTGGTCCGGAAATACTGCTGGCGACAGTTCATTCCAGAGTTTTACAGTGCGCGGCAGAAAGCTTCGGGTAAAGCGCACGGTGGAGGACTGCGACTCATCAAGGTGATGAGGATGATAAATATTTTGTCGCATGGAACGGTGGCGAAAAGTTGCAGCATGTATAAGTCCGAACAATTTTATTTTATAAGCTTTTATTTAGTTTCACCTGTCCCATTGTCGGTCTGTAATGGATTCTTGCAAGTTAAATTTGATCCACTTTCCGGTTTCCGATTGAGTTGAAATTTTGCACGAATATGTAAACCGCATGACAATGCAATATTATGATGACGTGGAGCTGATCTGATGATGGAGCTGGAAGGTGGCCACAGGAATTCCAAAATAAAACCACATAGTCCCATCGAATTTGGGCTCATTTAGTTCGTCTTGACAAGTACTTTGATACTATATGGTAACCAGGATCTGATGATGGAGCTGGAAGGTGGCCATAGGAACTCCGTAATTAAACGACGCAACCCCATCAAGTTTCGTCTCGTTTAATTCGTCTTGACGAGTGCTTTGATACTATATGGTAACCAGGGAGCTAGAATATGGCCATAGGAACTCTGTAATTAAACGACGATGGGGTTCCATCTAGTTTGGGCTCGTATGATTCGTCTTGACGAGTATCTTGGTTGGCGTGAATATGCAATCAAATGAAAGGGCTTGCTGTTAATAACTCGAAAATCCAACATGGCGGAACATCCAAGATGGCCGCCAAGTCATTTTTAATGCACTCCTTCAATATGGGTATCAAATGAAAGGGCTTGATGAGAATAACATGAAAATCTAACATGATGGAACATACAAGATGGCCGGCAAGTTATTTTTAATGCACTCCTACAATATGGGTATCAAATGAAAGGGATTGCTGAGAAAAACTCGAAAATCCAACATGACGGAACGTCCAAGATGGCAGACAGTCAATTTTAATGTAATCCTACAATATGGGTATCAAATGAAAGGGCTTGCTGAGAATAACTCGAAAATCGAACATGATGGAACATCCAAGATGGCCGACAAGTTATTTTTAATGCACTCCTATAACATGGGTATCAAATGAAAGGGATTGCTGAGAAAAACCCAAAAACTCCAACATGATGGAACATCCAAGATGGCCGACAGTCAATTTGAATGCAATCCTACAATATGGGTATCAAATGAAAGGGCTTGCTGAGAATAACTCGAAAATCCAACATGGCGGAACACCCAATATGGCCGACAAGTTATTTTTAATACACTCGTACAATATGGGTATCAAATGAAAGTATGGTGTGTTGGGGTTTTTTGAGGTCCTTACAGAGTAGAGTAAAATTTCTAGGAGGTCTCCTGAAGAGCTTGCCTGTACTAAATTAACCGGCAAACAACCTTGCAACAATGATGCGTTAAATGAGATGAACAGACTGAGAAACCTATCTAGCGATAACTAAAAAGTAAAAAATAAATTAAAAGTAAAAAAAAAAACTTTTTTAAAAAACAAGCTTTTATTTGAATGCGCTAAAAAGAATAAAATATTTTTTCCTTTAAAACTTTTACTATGAACTTACAACGTAATTACACAATTTATATGATATAAAAGCTTGTCGAGAATCAAACAAATCAAAGAAGTAAATCAAGTAACTTGATCTGATAGATTTATGAGACAATTTATTTGATTCTCGACAAGCTTTTATAACATATAAATTGTGTAATTACGTTATAAGTTGATAGTAAAAGTTTTAAAATAAAAAATGGCGGAATTCGAACCAGCGACCGGCTTGATCACCAACATGCTCAACCACTAAGCCAATGAGGTCGTCAAACTTTTAATTAGTGCAAAATATACTTTACCACGTGGTAGTGCTCATGATTACAAACTTTCCCAAAGGAACTTTTTTATTTAATCTACCTCAACTTAACATTAGGTAGCGAATTAAATAATAATAAAAAACAACGGGTTGCACTCCGAGAGTGCCGGTAGAAGTGAAAAATTTCAAAAGTGGGACCATTTAACTAGACACTTTTCTCCTTAGTGTTTTCACTATACGTCAAATTTCAAAATGGCCCCAAAATTTTCAAAAGTGGGGCCATTTAACTGGAGACACTTTTTTCTTCATAGTGTTTTCACCATACGTCAAATTTCAAAATGGCCCCAAAAATCTCAAAAGTGGGGCCATTTAACTGGAGACACTTCTTTTCTCTATCGTGTTTTCACCATACGTCAAATTTCAAAACGGCCCCAAAAATCTTAAAAGTGTGGCCATTTAACTGGAGACACTTCTTTTCTCTTAGATACTGATTTCACCGTACGTCAACTTTCAAAATGGCCCCATAAATCTCAAAAGTCGAGCCATTTAACTGGAGACAATTTTCATGGGGGGACAATTGGAGGTAAAGGCCAATGTAAGGGTAAATGTGATGGGGATGATTGGCGGTCAAGGTCAAGGCCAAAGGTCAATAGTTAGGGTCAAAAGTAAATCGAACTAAAATAGTTTCATGCTCGCGTAAACTAAGACAGAAAACAATTGCAAGTTGCATTTTATGACTTTTCGATCAGATTCACGTGTCCTGCTCGAGTTTAACATTTTTTTACCCATCCCAAGAAAAATGCACAGTGCCGCTAAAGGAATTTTCACTTATAATAAATGCTCTAAAAAGTTTATTTGGGTAAGATGTTTGTTATCATGAGCATTATCACGTGGTAAAGTGTTTTACACTAATTAAAAGTCACTCTATAATATACGTTTCAGCAACTTGTATTATCATTTATGACGTATTATTATTTTTAAACAAAAAATTAAACCGACTTCCAAAGTAAAAATACACAAAAAAGTATGAAATAAAACTTATTTTCTAAATAATTCCCCCTTTAAATTTGGCTATTTCTCTACTTAATCTTCTTAATTTTGAAGTCGATACCAGCCCAAACGATATTCGACAATATTTTATAGAACTTACGTTCATATTTGCCGGTACCGTGGTGGTGGCTTAAAGTTCATATTAAGAAGATTAAGTAGAGAAATAGCCAAATTTAAAAGGGAAATTATTTAGAAAATAAGTTTTATTTCATACTTTTTTGTGTATTTTTACTTTGGAAGTCGGTTTAATTTTTTGTTTAAAAATAATAATTTCACCCGTTTTAGTTAGGTATATATTTTGTTAAGTTGTTATTAATACGTCTTAAGAACGTTAAAATAAACGATCGAATGTATAATTGAATACGCGCCAAGCTTCCATTAGGTATTGTTGTTAAGGTGATGATGATGATTACTGTATGATGATGATTACTGTATGTGGCATATATGCTTGCAGTTCTTTAAACAATGCTGAAATTTCCAAACGCGTATCTTTAAAGACTGAGGAGTTCTGTTCAGTGCTTTTGGATCTAGGGTAGAGTAGACCCTAGATCCAAAAATAAGATGTTGAAACCTAGGTATACCTTGGTTTCAATATCTTATTTTTAGGAGCATATGCTGCATTGTGTTACTTCAGTAAAAGTCAAAATCACTATATGTGTCGATATAAATTTCGAGGAGTTCCCTCGATTCCTCATGGATCGCATTATCCGGTTTCCACCTTGGTGACTAAATGACCAATTTCGAATTAAACCCTTTACAACAACAAACGATTTTTTTAAATAGGTCCATAAACAGCAGAGTAATGTTCAAATATCTCCGTGTTAGTGTAAAATACTATGGGAAGTACCTTTTATATCATCATAATGTGATGATGTATGGTGTGATAGTGGTGGTGATGATGATGTTTACTCTAATTGACAGAGTGGCATATGCTTGCAGCTTGCAGTTCTTTAAACAACGCCGAAATCCCCAAACATGTATCTATAATGAGTCAGGAGTTCTGTTCTATACTTCTGGATCCAGGGTATACCTTGGAGCAAAATATTACTTTTTGATAGCATGTGCTTGGACTTCTTTAGAAAAAGTTGAAATCACCATATGTTTCCAAACTTCAACTAATTTGTCCCCAAATTAAAAATATTGTTGTCACCCTCGTTAAAAAGAGACGGAGCGGTTAGTATTGTATCTCCCTCTCGGCACAAATTTGATGCCGAGAGCTCTTTCCAGTTGTATATAATACTTACAAATTCCTTGGTTTTATTTTAGTTATTAAAACGTTGACATTATTAGCAGTAGCGAAGGGTCTCCTTCATAGAGAAGCTCTAGCCTGTATAATAGGTAGAGATTTGGACGAAGGTCTTCAAAAGGTAAGTGGTATGTGAATCCAATAGGAATTTGAGTTATAGAAACCCCATGTCAATGCATTATTGCATATATTTTGTGAAGTTTTCTCAGCCTGTAGTGGTCTTGCGAAATGGCGGGGCGCCAGAACCGATACTTTATTAGGTAGCACTAAGAGGTTACATTAATTTTAAACTCAGTTTCATTTTTAGTATCAGATTTCAGTGGCATTTTTTATTAAATGTGTAAAAACGGCACAATTGGCCTGGGAATATACAGGGCGACCGGTAATAGGTCTGTTTCCTTTTAACATGTAAAAATACATCACTTTTGCAGCCTAAAAAGCTATATCATACCCTGTCCAAAAGCTAACGGTTTTTGAGATATTCAAGATTTTGTATTTTTTTCAAAAACACCCGATTTTAAAGGAAAACTTGAAATAAACAAAAATCTACCTTTTAATTTCTAAATCTTTATCATAATTTTACTTCTTAGGTAGATAAACTACAAATACAAAAGTTATTTATCCATCTAAACAGGAAACAAAAATTAGCAGAGTGTTTCAAAAGTCTTAACAAAAAAATTTAAAATGATTTTCCCTCGTTTCACCCCTTATTGTTTAAAAAAATCAATAAGACATTAGTCATACAAATTACTCAATTAAATTCCTTATTTATTAAGCTATCCAAAAAGGTATAATTTGTAATGCAAAAAGCTAAATTTGCCGATTTGTCCTAATGAAAAACCATCTAACTACCTGAACTAGCAGGTAGTAAAATTCTAATTAGCAAATTGGAAAAGTCTAAATAAACCTTTGCTACGTCAGATTAAGTTAAATAAAAGTCTTTGAATAAAAATTAATATTTTATTTACATAATAAGTTGATAATTACGGTAAATCCTGTTCGAATTGTCGTCCTCGATTTCTGATGCACTTGCGTAATCTTAAGCGAAAATTAGATCGCGTTACTCTACTTGTTAAAGTTTCTCGGATTTCGTTTGCTGCATTAATTATTCTTCTCCTCAGTTCATGTACATCGCTAATAGGTGTTGTGTAAACCAAAGACTTCATGTGGCCCCATAAATAATAATCGCAAGGAGTCAAATCTGGAGACCTTGCGGGCCAAGGTATTGGACCGCCGCGGCCAATCCAACGCTGCGGGAAATTTTGATCCAGCCATTGCCTAACTGTCACTCTGTAGTGTGCCGGGCATCCATCATGTTGGTATATCATACCTCTTCGGGTTTCAATTGGTACATCTTGCATGAGCTCGTGAAGATTATTTCTCAGGAAATTTTCATACGTCTCCCCGTTTAAATTGTCCGGTAGAAAAAACGGCCCAATGCAATGATTATGCAAAATTCCCATCCATACATTCAGGGAAAACCTCCTTTGATGAGCACCTTCTTTTGCCAAGTGGGGGTTTTCACCCTTGGGAGCCCAAAAGTGTATGTTGTGGTAGTTGGTTATGCCGTCACGCTCAAACTTCGACTCGTCGGTCCATAAAATCTTTTTTAAGAAGTTATAGTCGTTTTCATCGGAGTGCAGCATAAAGCGGCAGAAATCGAGCCTCCTTGCAGGGTCTCCTTCTTCTAATGCTTGTACTGGTGTGTAGTGAAAAGGGTATAACCGAGCGCTATGTACGGTGAACCACACTTTCCACTGCGTTAAACCCAGTTGCTTCGCTACAATTCTTGTAGAGGTGGTCGGATCTCTTGCAAAACGTTCCAATATTCTCTCTTCGTCTTCTACAACATAGCGAGGAGATCTTCCTGCATCACGTCGCCTTTGATGAACAGAGCCACTTTCCCGCACGCGTTGGTACGCCGCGGAAAAAACTCCAGCACTTGGTACATTATTTCGACGGGGAAAACGACGCCGGTACTCTTCCCGTGCAGCGGCTGCGTTGCCATCACAAAAACCGTAGCAGTACAGTATGTCAGCATACTCTTCGTTGCTAAAAGATGCCATTTTTGATAAATTAACTTGATCAGAAGGAATCGCAAATAACACGTCAGCGCGCTCAGGACGAGAAGCGTTAACTAAACAAAAACTCTACATAATGCTCTTTAGACGGACCCGAACTGTTACGAACCGACGCGAACAGTTACGAAGAAACCGGATTTTTTTAAACCGACCAATAATAGAGCGCTTCTTCCTCCGATAACAAAAGAATTTGACTACCTGACTACCTAATCCTGAACAAATTGTAAGGCAAAAAAATGGTGCTGAGAGTTATTAACTTACCTTACCAGATGTTTGTGAATTTTTTGCACACAAATTATACCTTTTCGGATAGCTTAATAAATAAGGAATTTAATTAAGTAATTTGTACGACTAATGTCTTATTGATTTTTTTAAACAATAAGGGGTGAAACGAGGGAAAATCATTTTCAATTTTTTTGTTAAGACTTTTGAAACACTCTGCTAATTTTTGTTTCCTGTTTAGATGGATAAATAACTTTTTTATTTGTAGTTTATCTACCTAAGAAGTAAAATTATGTTAAAGATTAAGAAATTAATAGGTAGATTTTTGTTTATTTCAAGTTTTCCTTTAAAATCGGGTGTTTTTGAAAAAAATACAAAATCTTGAATATCTCAAAAACCGTTAGCTTTTGGGCAGGGTATGATATAGCTTTTTAGGCTGCAAAAGTGATGTATTTTTACATGTTAAAAGGAAACAGACCTATTACCGGTCGCCCTGTATAAATCTGTTCATTTTAATAGCATGTGATAAAATTATTTCCATTGGCCCTGGTCGTAAATCGAGATTGTTCCTGCGGGAACAACGATCGCCGATGGACAATCACTGTAGTAAACTTTTATGGATGTACCTACAATGATTATTATCTATCCCATGGGATGCTATACATAAGTGATGATAATATTATTGTCATTGGTTTGTTGTTATCATTTAAAAATGAGATATAGAAGTATGTACTTTGTAGTTATATACCTACTGAAAGTGAGAAGAAGAGAGCCGGCAGAAGTGAAAATTTGAACATTAAATTGGAAAAACCGCCATAACCTTAACCTATTAAGGTCTCGCGTAAGGGAACTAAGACAGCAAATAGTTGCAACTTGCATCTTACGAATTTTCAATCAGTCACGTGTCCTGACGCGGGTTTAACATATTTTACCCATCCCAAGAAAAGTGCACAACGCCGCTAAAGAAGTTTTCGCTTAAAAAAAAAAACAGAGTCGACAGCAATGAAATGTTTGCCAATGAGTTCACTTCAAATCATATTTGATGTCTCCATAGGGGCAATGTAGTTAGGTTGCTGTTGTAGGTACAGATAAGAGTTATAACGGATTTTCTTTCCGCCTCCACAATTGCGGAACTTCCGTAAGAAATAATACATGCGATATCGTACCTCCGTACATTGAAATGTCACACCAATATAAAAATACAGTTTCTACATCAAAAACTACACCTTAACCTACTACATGACACCGATCAACATAATAATCATAAGTTCTATACCCGGTGTTTTTCGGGATTGCCCTTTTGGTGATATCAAGCATGATTTAAAGTAAACACATTGGCATGGCAACTATTTCGTTGCTGACGGCTCTTGGTCAATTTTGTAACTTAACTTTAAAGTTTTAGTTTAGGCGTGTATATTAAATTTGATTTGAGCTAAGCTTCTTTTCGACAAGGGCCATTTTGTATGCCAGAGCTTTTTCTAATTGGTTTCAATAGATCTTTCTATAATAAAATATGCTGTCTAATATAATCTATGCGCAAACTTTTCAACGGTATTTGTTTAATTGAGAAATACGTTTGGATACATTTGAACTGCGATATAAACTGTTTTTCTTCTATATGTTTTTAATTCTGTGAGCTACTCTGCTTAAAACGTCGTTTTGCTACTGAATATTCAACGGCCACTAAACTGCACTTTGCAGAGACTTTTTATGTGCATCGCATTCTATTTGCAATTTAGTTTGTTTCTTTTTTAACGTTTTGTGGGGTTTTATTTTTCATTATTGCTAGACTGTTTTCTGTATTTCGCATTGAGCATCAAATTAATACCTAGGAAAATACTAAAAATGTGTAAAAAACTAGGTATAAAATGCTCTGCAGGTATTTAAACTATCTCGACTTAGTTAACTTTAGTAAAAGAAAATAAATAATAGATTAGATATTAAATAATAATAGATTACCTAACCGAACCTGTCGGAGTTTTAACTCAGAGTAAACGTGTTTCTAATTTAACTTGGGCGGCAATTCCTCAAACGTTGGTCCAACAACTGTTGTTTACTTGGCGGTTAAGTACTAAACCTTGTTGTGGAGTGTTTGTTAGTACTTGCCAATCACAACGTTAATAGATTAACAAACTTTCAAGTGACACTTAGAATAACGACAAATGACCTCTTAATTGGCGAAAAAGATTATGGGAAATAGGAAACATTTCTTCCTCTTTTCCTTAAAACGGTGATCTCTACGGTAATAGAATGTCCTCTCAAAAAGGGAACCTTTATAAAGCCAGCAATGCGCTTGTGAACTTGTTGTGCTATTGCGGATGTCTATGGTCTGTATGTGCCTTTTAAAAAAGAATGCCACAACTTCGGGTGTTTCAGCGATGCGGACGTTACGTGCGCGCCTCTAACGCGCTGCCTGTTCGCGAACTCTGCAATAAGGGCGCTGCGTGCTCGTCGCGAGCGCGCTTCGTGTCAGCGATGCGGGCGCTGCTCGCGCCACTTACATATACGCTCGAGGAACGCGCACGCCTTATGTGGGGTCAGCCTTAGTAGGCAAATAAAAATAAAATGAATACACATTTCTTGAAATTTGGCACAATATCGGGCCAGTTCACATCACTACGTGACGCGGCGCTTGGTTTTTTAATAGCGATACAAAATCAAAATTGCGCGCGGCGTCGCGCGACGCAGCGCCGCATATTGCGTATATTATTACATCATGTGGCATGGTGTGAACTGACCATTAGAAACAGTTTCTTTGTTTTTGTACAAGCAAGTATCTACCCACTCACTTCACGTTAAGACATAATATAGGTACCTAGTTAACGTTATTACGTCCTAAACGTAAAGGCCATAAACCTTGCGTGTTCTACTAAAATACACGCCTTTTATAAAGAGCTTTTTATATAAAAAGGCCTTTGTCAAAAATATAATAAAAAGCTTCGTCCTGTGATATCATAAACTTTTATTTATAAAATTCGTATGTTAAAATTCCTCCAACAGAATATGAGAGCCATGTTGAAAAAAGTTTTAATTGTTTAATATTATACTTATTCTTTTTGTTAATACAAGATGTTATATGTACGAAACAGGAAATATTTATACAGCGTTTTAAGGGAAACGAAAGGATCTTTTAACTGTTTTATTCTTATTAAATGTATCATGACTGTATTTGTCCGTAACAATGTAACTACTGAATAGAATTTCGACATTCTAGGGCTAATTACAACTAGTGAGCTTAATAGTCGTAAAAGCTAAGATAGTAGAAAAGTAATAAAGGCTATACCGAAAAGCTTTGTTGTCTAATTATTGTGTCTGTAGCTTGTGCTCTTAAGTAGTTTCGTACATTTATGGTTGCCTTTTAAGTAGGAGTACCTGGGTAACCGAATTTTGCTCGGAGTAGATTTAAAAAAATAAAAATAAGCACTAAAATATTTATCGGACCGGGATTCGAACACACCACAATCCGAATTGTGTTGTGGTTTAGTCGAGCATCAGTTCTCGAGCCGGAAGAAAGGAACAAAACAATATTTCTACGTTTCTGGGTCATGGATGTGTATTAAATATATTAAGTGTGTATAATAAAAATCTTAAATATGTATATAGTATAAAATTATTAAATATATTTCCGTTGTCTGATTCCCGTTACACAATGTTCTTCGAGAACTTACCACGAGACCAGATTTACGCAGTGTGGAAGCGTCCATAGATATTTTATAATATTATATATATTATTATAAAATGGTTTGATATACCTATACGTGGTAGAGCCATGCTTCGGCACGAATGGGCCGGCTCGACCGGAGAAATACCACGGGCTCACAGAAAACCGGCGTGAAACAGCGTTTGCGCTGTGTTTCGCCGAGTGAGTGAGTTTACCGGAGGCCCAATCCCCTACCCTATTCCCTTCCCTACCCTCCCCTATTACCCTATTCCCTCTTAAAAGGCCGGCAACGCACTTGCAGCTCTTCTGATGCTGCGAGTGTCCATGGGCGACGGAAGTTGCTTTCCATCAGGTGACCCGTTTGCTCGTTTGCCCCCTTATTTCATAAAAAAAAAAAAAAAAAAAAATATGTACGTAGGTATACCTACGTGAAAAAAATGTAATGCGGAATTTACAGGGGTCAATTTTCGCCGCACGATTTACGCCGCACGGTGAAAACTGACCGTATAAATGACGATTCGGCTAGGTATAGGCAATTTTGCAACGAAAAATGGTGAGGCGATTTTCAAGCGGCTCGCCGTACGCAAGTCTGTAACGAATCAGGGCTTCTACTTCTTCTTCTTCTTTTATGTATGGCGGCCTCAGTGAGTTGCCAATGTCAGAGTGCTTATTTGTTTATACTCTGCTCTATTGTAGGTCTAGTGGGGGAACAAGGGTACGGTGACTTACATATTATCTAACACAAAATTGTTGAATAACCTAGAACAAATACAAACAAATAAGGGTTAGTAAAACTTCACAATTTTATATTGTTAGAACGTCAGGGCTTCTAGTCAAGATGCATTCGTTAATGTTGACATTTAGCGATGACATAAGTCAAATCCCATACATTTTTAGGGTTCCGTATTACTTAAAGAACCCTTATAGTTTCGCTCTGTCCGTCTGTCTGTCTGTCTGTCCGCGCCTCTAGCTCCTGTAATTATGAATATAAATTGATGAAATTCGGTGCAGTTATAGATTGTGTATAGATCACGGTTTCGGGATCATAAAAAAAAAAAAATTATATTTTAGGGGTGGCTCTCCATTCATGTGAAGTGGGGATGAAAAATGTAGGATAGGTCTTTTAAAATAAAGGCAAGGTTTAATACGTTACTTTTTTATAAAGTTGACCATTTTATATTTTAGTAATCGGCCTCCAAAGTAGTTTGTAAGTGCCCCCCCCCTAGCATTTTTAAACTATAGGAGATAGAAACTTGCAAATTTCCATGCTGATAGATCATGCTTGCTAAAAACTTTTTAGGAAAATTATTGTGAACCAAATCGGACAGTTACTTTTGGAGTGATTAAAAAAAAAGCATATTACGCGTTTATAGTTACGGAACCCTCCTTAGACATGTCCTGACATGCTCTTGGTTAGGTTTTGTTTTCTAACTTCGCCGTCGAAATTATCGAATGCATCTTGACTAGAGGCCCTGGAATAATCGGACACATGTAAATCTCCCATTCATTCATTCCAACTTAAGAGCTTCGCTCTTGTCGGTGGAGCTTTCTCCATTCCTCTCTGCACTCCGCCCTTCTCTTGACCTCCTGATACGACACGACCATCACTTTCTCCTTCACCTGGTCCATAAACGTTCTTCTCGGCCTTCCACGTTTTCTTCTACCTTCAACCTTCCCTTCAATTATTCCTCTCATAAAGTTGTCGTGCCGTATTAAGTGTCCTAACATCTTTCCTCTTCTGTTCTCAATGGTCTTTAGTATCTCTCTCTTCTCATTAACTAATGCCAAAACTTCTTGATTACTTTTATTTTCAGTCCAACGTATTCTCTCCATTCTTCGCCAACACCACATCTCGAATGCTTCCAATCTCTCTCTATCGCGTTGTGTCATGGTCCACGTCTCGCTACCATACAAAGCAATGCTCCAGATGTATATTTTAATTAGCTTTTTTCGGATGTGACGTGATATGCGGGCTTTAAAAAGGTATTTTTTGTCGTTGAAGGCTTTCTTTGCTATTGTTATTCTTGTTGCTATGTCCGATGTACACCTGGAGTCATTCGTGATGAGGCTTCCCAAATATCTAAACTGTTTGACTTGATCTATTGAAATTGAGTTGATAGTTATGGGGTTATGTTTTGCTGTAGTCTTGGATGTAATTAGTGTCTTAGTTTTATTAACGTTGATTTTTAATCCAAATTCTTTAAATACAAGATCCATTGAGGTTACCAATTCTTCTAATTGCTTTGAACTTTCGGCTAGCGCAGCTATATCATCAGCAAAACGTATAAATAAATCTCCCATTACACTTTTAAAAATCAGCTGAATTTTAAGCGTATTTATAATAATTTAAATCTTCGTGTTTTGGTTCTATTAATAGGTAATTGTCCTTTTTGTTTCAGGTAATTTACAATATTTTCAAGGAGATAACGTAAAATTCCAAAACAGCGGTAGGTAATACGCAAGATAACGTGGGTGAGCTATGCTTCGGAACAAATGGGCCGGCTTAAGCGGATAGATACCACATGCTCTCTGAAAACCAGCGTGAAATAATTTTTGTGTTGTGTTTCGCCGAGTGAGTGAGGTTATCGGAGACCCAAGGGGGGTTGAAGATTTTAAGGACCAGCAAGTCCACCAGTTTTGCGAGTGTTCATGGGCGGCGGTAAGGGCTTACCGCTTACCATTGGGTAAAAGATGGCCCCGTGCGAGTTTCTTACGCCGGTTCTTCTCGCCGGGTTAGTTCCCGTACCAGTGGTAGGCATCAAGTAGGGACAATTCTTTAATTTAAGCGTTACTTTGTAACCAATATGGAAATAAAACTTTTTTGATTTTGATTTTTTGAATCCGTCTGCTCGTTTCGTGATCCATTTCATCAAAAAGAAAACTTTTAGGAGGCCTATGTAAGATTTTAAACGTGGTAAGAAGCCATTACTATAAATTGCGTAACGATTCCCGTGCAGGCAATGTGGCAGAAATATGAGTTTATCTCAGTCGGGAAACCCGCATTGCGTAGTAGGACAACCGCATTGGCGCCCTATTTCTCCTAACTTGCGATTCGTAATGCCATATGCCAGTGTATGGAAAGAAAATACTTTTTCCGTAGTACGAATATAGAAAGTACGGTCGCTAACAAATTCGACGAATTTTTGAACCTTATGTCCTTGGTTATAAGATTGAAATGTGGTTCTGGACTTGTTAGCGACCGTACTTTTTTCCCTATCTGCGAAATCAATTTGTAGGAAAAACAAAAAATACCATTGAATATTGGATTCTCAAATTATTGTGTTCGATAAGCTTTTATTTCTTGGAAAAGTTATATTTGACCAATTGTTGTCCGTAAGAAAAATAAAGCTTAATGAGGTTTGGCTTTTGAGTGGGTAGAAAAGCAATTTGCTGAATCTTTTACGATCCTTTAGGGCACAAGTCTCTAATATATAAAATTTTATCTATGGGTAAAGAAGGCAAAGGTTTAAAAACTAAAAATGGGATATGACGTACCTACATCTGACAAGACAAATCTTCATACAAGAAAAAATTATGCCATCGTATTTTCGCCATACCTCATATGTCAAATAACCCGAAACAACCATAAAAGTGGGGATTAATTGGGACAGATTTTGCTTCGACAGTCGATAATATCGACTCGATATCGTTTATAATTAATTATATATTATAATATATATACGTCTATGAAAGAAGGTCAAAAATGTATGTTTCTCCTGACTAGAACCTGACCGTGACCGTAGCTCAAGTAATTAAATATAGGTATGATAGCCCTATATAGTACCTATGCACTATCTATAGTAACTAATTAAATAGTATTCGTCAATAAACTGTAATAATTCAGAGATTAAATTAATATTAATTAAATTAATAATTTAGACCTTTATCATTGGCATCACAGTCTACACACGGAGTTAAATATTCATCATGTCTATCACATCGGATTATTTAGGTAACAGATATTCGAATATTAATCGAGATTATTCAATTAGGTTAAGACTTGAGACCGACACAACACTTCTAGACAGTTTTAAGTTAGTAAAATCTCAATAGAATTGTTAAGTGTTAATCCAGATAGTTTTAGATAATACTAGGACCAGATTAACCCGCGACTTCACGTGGAAATTTATCCATCCCGTGGAACAGTGCCCTATGCTGAATCTAGTACGTTTAGTACGTCCTTCTTGAAAGAAGAAACATAAACTCATTCTCATACACACACACGAGCAATATCCAGCTATATTCAGAATGAACTGATACGACACTTACTGGCTGTTGTATATGTCTTTATGTGTCTGTATTTATCGACATGTCTAACATTTGATGATCATCAACTACAGTATATTGTCATGCCATGTCGCAGCTCGGCACATAAACTCCGACGTAAAATGGTAATTTCACGGTTTACAGTCCCCGTGTAGCCGCGAAATGAATTGCCTGTTTGTAAGGCGATTCGCCTCAGGCAACAGAAATGTAATGGCTTCAATAAATCTACTATATTCTGGAACTAGCTTTTGCCAGCGGCATCGCCTGCGTAGATACGAGGGGAGGTCCAAAAGTTCGCGGAATGAAAGGGTTGTTAATAAAATATAACAATAAATTTATTTTTCCTTTTCAATATAATCACCCTTAAGTGTAATACATTTATTTGATCTATGGATTAATTTTTCTAATCCATCGAAAAAATATTTTTTGTCTTTGGCCTCAAAATGCGCCGAAATTGCCTCCTTCACTTCGTTATCGTCGGAAAATTTCCTTCCCCTTAGCTCTTTTTTAAATTTGGAAACAAATAAAAATCGCTAGGGGCCAGGTCTGGACTATAGGGTGGGTGAACAAGTGGTTCGAATCCATGCGTGTGAAGAGCAGCCATGGCAACTCGGCTCTTGTGAACCGGCGCGTTGTCTTGCAAAAGCAACACACCCTTGGCCAATTTTCCACGACGTTTTTCTTTAATTGCCTGCTTTAACTTTTCCAATATTGTGGCGTAGTATTCTCCGGTTATAGTGGTACCTTTTTCTTTATAATCAATCAGTAATATTCCCTCACAATCCCAAAAAACAGTGGCCATCAACTTTCCAGCCGATTCTGACACTTTGAATTTCTTGGGAGGTGGTGTACCCTTTTTGTGCCATTGCATGGACTCCTGTTTTGATTCAGGTTCAAAGTGATGAACCCATGTTTCATCTCCAGTAACAATCCGCTCCAAAATCTGCACAGGGTTGTCTCCACACACCTCCAAAAAGTGCTTAGACGCGTCGATGCGCTGCTGTTTTTGAAGCGGCGTGAGCATTCTCGGCACCCATCTTGCACTGACTTTTGTCATGCCCAAGTGGTCGTGCAGGATCCGCAAAATGGTTGTATCTGATACTCCAACAAATGCAGATAATTGTTTTTTCTTTAAACGTGTGTCTTCCAGTACAAGTTTTTCGACTTTTTCGACGATGTCTGATGTGGTGGCCTCAACTGGCCGCCCAGAGCGAGGGTCGTCTTCAATTGAATCTCGACCATGTTTGAAAAGTCCATGCCACTTATAAACCATTGTTTTACCAGGGCACTGATCTCCATAAACGGCTTCCATTTCATTTAAAATGGTTTGAACGTTTTTTCCTTGCTTGGTAAGGAATTTTATCACAGCGCGATGTTCAATTTTCTCCATAGTTGCAGTTTGCTTCCGGATTGACTTGTTTAGCAGGCGAGTACTCGTAAACGAATGGCGCTATAGGGTTGAGATTTTATATATATACTAATTATGAGTGCTCAATTAGTATGACACTAAGCGAGCTACCCTATCCCCGCCCCTCCATTCCGCGAACTTTTGGACATCCCCTCGTACATTATCACACGGGAGCACTATATTGGGAAAAATAGCCTATGTTAATCAAGAGCTTAAACTACTACCATACCAGATTTCATCAAAATCCGTTCAGTAGTTTTTACGTGAAAGAGTAACAAACATCCATCCATCCATCCACCCTCACAAACTTTCACATTTATAATAGTAGTGGGACATCCTAGATTTCTTTTCATTTGATGAGTCTTGAATACTTTAAAATCTTTACATTATGTATTATAAATGCGAAAAAGTTCTCGGTAATCTGTATATTTGTTACACAGGGCAACATCTATCCTACTAATATTATAAATGAGAACTTTCTCATTTATGAGAAAAGAGTGAGGATGTATGGATGGATGGATGTTTGTTACTCTTTCACGAAAATACTACTGAACGGATTTTGATGAAAGGTATCTTAGTAGTTTAGGCTCTGGATTAAAACATAGGCTACTTTTTATCCCGAAAAAACATAGTGTTCCCGAGGGATACTGTATTTAAACGAGGAGAGCCGCGGGCAACAGCTAGTCTACAATATTATTAAATATCCCAGCTTTCTTTAAGGCTTTTGACGTTTAAAGATCTTGTCTATAAATAAAAAATCGCTTCATACTTTTAAAGAATAAATGAAAGTTTTATTTTATTTCTGGAAGACAAAGCACATGTATATCTTTTTCTGCTTGTCCAGAGATATTACAGCACGAAAATGTGTGGGAATTCTTAAGAACATGGTGTCTTAATATGTATTATACAAAGAATAAGTATTTATAAAACATACTTTGATATGTTTTAACCCCTGGCGAAAACAGAAGGGTGTTATAAGTTTGACGTGTCTGTCTGTCTGTGTGTATGTCCGTTGCATTATAAGTCCCATATAGATGAACCGGTTTTCATCTGGTTTTATTAAAAGCTGACCTGATAGAGTGTGTTCTTAGCTATAATTCAACATGATCAGCTCGCTCACTGCTTGACAATTCGGGGTATACTTAATTTTTAAAATTTTATTTATTCTTGTGTAATCTACTTATGACTAGGTTGGAGTAAAGGTAGTTGGTAGGAAGTTATGGTTGAAATTGTGTTTTTAGTGTTTCTAAAGTATATTGCTTCAAGATGTCGATACGTTTTGTTACAATACGTTGCTCACGGCAAAACTGTCGGTTTACTTCATTAAGACGATCACGTAAACGCCCAATGAGACGAATCAAATTTGGTCTCAAACAATTTCGAGCTGGCAACATTCCAGTAAATCTTTTGAGAACATTCTCGTACACGTTTCTGAGGTGGATTAGTACCTTATTACCAACATTCGTGAATATTTTAACAAGCGTAAGAAAGTATTTTATACGATTTACTGAGCGTCAGATTTGCGTGAGATTTTTATCAATTCTCACACGTATCTTCCTTTATCTCGATAATGTTAAAAGGATTTGAGGTCGATCGATAGGATTTGTTGTTTTATGTTTACATACATGAGTAGGTACATTACGTTAAGCTTTGAAGACAACATCATCTTCGTCATATCCTACTACCTTCTATTATAAATGTAAAAGTTTGTGAGAATGAATGTATAGATGGGTGAATGAATGTATGTAACTCTTTCACGCAAAAACTACTGAACAGATTTTTAATGAAATTTGGTATGGTAGTAGTTTAAGCTCTGGATTAAAACATATGCTACTTTTAATCGCGAAAAAAAAATGTTCCCGTGGGATACTGTATTTACGCAGGCGGAGCCCCGGGCAAAAGTTAGTATCTACATAAAGAACTTTAAAATATTTTTAATCAAAGTTCTCGGTAATTAGGTACTTTCAATAATAAAATTTCAACCTTATGATTACGATAAGCGAAAAATTAGCGCATTTTATCGGTGAATTTTCCGCATCGCGTCGTTAAAATCCATTTTGAGTAAGTATTAGATAAAAAACGACGTAATTGTATAATAAAAGGAATAAAGGCGCTGATAAACCTTTAATTTTCATAATACTTAGGCGGCGGAATTTTATTCGCATTTTGTAGAACGCGGTTATTATAATGCGTTCATTTGCCGAAACTCGTTAACAAAATGCGTAGGCTATGTTTTATTATTTTCTGAGGTTTAGAGCAAATATTAGGTGCATGTTGTAATGAAATGGGAACACCATTTGATTCGCACTCGAGAGAGATCAGGTTCGATTCCCAGGCTGTGGCGTATACCAATGAGACTTTTTTAGATCTCAAGCACATTATACGGATGCTCTAACGGTGAAGGAAAACATCGTAAGGAAACCCGCACATGGTTTGCCCCAGATGTATTGACCAGTCATTCTTCTGGACTAGGCTGACTGTGTTGTGAGTATGCCGTATGAGCTTGGGCAACCATACGACATTTGAAAACCGACTATCCCGGGCACAACAGTATTTCAAGAGTTACTTCGCTCGGAGAATACTGTATCAAATCATCCAATAACGGACGAAAAGGCCTAAGTTTTGTTTGTGATAATTTTTTCGCGGTTAGTCACGGTTGCCAAAAACTTTCAATACAATAAAATAATCCTATTATAAAATCCGTGACGTTGATTGACGACATGGTGGTGGTATTTTATGTGAAATAAATTTTGGCGAATTTTTCGATTTAATCTTAAACAATCTCGTTCTATTTAAAAAAAAGAGGAACTCAACCTCAACAGTTTAAAATTAACTAAACGACTACTCGTATAATTACGTATATACGAACATACATACGAACATATATCAAGTTTATTATTTTCTATGTAAAACTATGCACAATGGAAAACACTTTGTTCTGAAAAATTCGCCTCCATAGCCTGGTTCGTTTTCAATTCCAAATCCATTCTAGCTGTTGGCGATTCGCAGATTAGATAACCGTGGGGCCGACTGGCGCGGACAACTGCTAACTCTATTTATCTGTTCGACTTTTCATGTGCACGGAAAAAAAAACACGACACAAATAGGAAGTGGCTTTTTAGTTCGTTGTTAAATATTCTTTGTTGGATTGTAGGAATTAGTTCTAATTGTCTTCTAAGACAATTTAACAAACTGTTTCACCTTTCTTATATTTATTTATTTTGGAAAACCAACAGCTCATATAAATAAAAATAGAGTCAGTATAAAATTACAGAAAGCCAATTATATATTAGGGAAATTTTAGAATTAAATGCAAACTAGGTAATTCATTCGAACATTTGAATACTTAAATTAGTCAATTGGCTTCGTAAGTCGTAACCTCCGTGGCCCAAGGTGGGTTGGGGATTTTAAGGGAACTGGGAACAACTGGCAAAGGAGTGTCCTTGGGCGGCGGTAATCGCTTACCATCTGTCCAGTTTCCTGGTTCATTTTATACAAAAACAAATCTAAATAAGTACAGTTACACTTATTACAGTCAATTTGTGAATTAAAAGTTGAGAGTATTCACGACATCAACACATTATCACGCTTAATTTACAAGCAATGCTAACTATCAGAGCCAAGTAGGCCCTACAAGTTAGGCGAGTAATGAGCCTGCTACGGAAGCCTACGGTGCTACGGCGCGTAGCGAGCACTACGATTTCTGAACACTTTGTTGGAAATTGTTTTATGTTTTTAATGTAATGACAATGTTTTTTAATAGATGTTGTTCGTGACTTCGTTCGATTAAAATAAAATATTACCTAGGTATATTATATTATTTATTCCAAAGCAATTGTGTATTTTGTGTCGCGTTTTTTTTACTTCGAATATAATAACTCCCCACATCGATCTCGGCGACGGTGGCCGGTTTCATCGAAAGCAGGCCAGTTACGAAGGAGTAATTTTATAGTGCCCAAGTGTGTGCGCAATACACAAGAGCACTTTTTCTACCTTTACTCTCGTAATCCAGTGGGACGGATAACCGATACGACTGATGAGAGATCAGACCGACTTTTTACATGCCCATCAGACCCATCTTTCTTGTCAGACAATCAGGTGATCAACAACAACAACATTATTTTGTTGTTCCAATGCGGGAATCGAACCGGCGATCTCCGAGTCGAGAGCCAATGCTCTAACCACTAGGCCACGGAGGCTGTGTTCTAAAATATTATTTATAATAGGCAATTAAGTCGTTAGGCATAAATAGTGTTACTTTTTTTTATTTGTAACATAGTAGAAAAAAATGTAGAATGTAAGTTCTACGTTTGAGTCGGACGAAACTTTAAATCACTGCACGTACAAAATTTAATATATTACAGGTAGCTCAAGCTTCAACTCCTAAAGCTCTGAAATCTAAAGTGAGGTATTTACAGTGATTTCTTCAAAGACTTTACTATGTTGAAGTAGCTTATTACAAGTTCTCTATTACAAAAATCTTATATAAGTAAATATAAGTAATAAATGCGAACGTTTGTGAGGATCTGTGAATGTGTGTTTTAACTTAACTAACTTGTGTTTTATAACTGATTAGCTGATATAACAACAAATATGAAAAACAGAAAAAAAATATAATTATGGCGGGCTCCCATACAACAAATTTTTACCGTTTTGCGCGGAACCCTTCGCGCGAGTTCGACTCGCATTTGGCCGGTTTTTATGTATATTCTAAGCACAGATTTAATTTAAACAGCGAAATTCTCATTAAAAATATTCACAGTATTCGCTATAAAATTTCAAAACAAATAGCGTTTGTGTTGTTTATAAAACACATTTCCATTTGTTATTCAGAGCGAGGATATCCCGAAATCCCCTCAAGGCGGGTACAAGTGGAGTTAATGAGTCCGCCTTAGCTATTGTCTGTATAACGAGGCTGTATGTACAGTGAGCAACAAAAGGCATAAACACCTTAAGGTCGAAAATTGCTCGCAAAGCATTTAGAAATTCGTCCATTCGCGGTGGTAGTCGCTTAACATTAGACGGTCGGCTCATTTCCAAATTACACAATGAAAACAAAACGATATCGCAAATCATCATTTTCGCCCAATTCTCTTCTCTTTTCGATATAATCTCGTTTTAGTCCACGCGCTTACTCATTCCCGTACGCTTCATTACGTGCGTGCGCGAGTGGGACATCCTAAGAGTCCAATGGGATTTAAATACAATTGCCCACAGAATAGACAATCTGTTCAAGTTATTTTCTCAGTAAAATGTCAGTGTTTTTTGCTGACTGTATCTGGGGTCCAGGGGCCAGGCTTTTTTCGCTTTAATACAAATTGTAGACGCCTACAAAGCTTTGTCCTTTTGATTGTGGAGACATTGGGCGTCGTAAATCTGCGCCGTTTAAAAAGATTTGTTATTTTTAAGTTACTGGTATTTTTTGTTGACGGTAGTTTTTTATAGCGATTGTGTATAAAGAGGTTAGCTGACTGCTGGCTTCTATGGTATGTAAATAGGGATAAATTAATCAACTATTTGACTTTTATTTAATAGTTAGATGTTTAGTTATTTACCTACTTTAACCTACAGCTGTTCAGTTGTTATTTATAAAATTTTAGTAAACATTGCAGTGGTATTTTGAACTTGTATTGATAATAATATGTGTTTGATCTACCCACTAGAAATAGTATAATTAATATGGAAATAATCATTAACTATTCCTTAAATGATTTCACAAAATGTTAGCTTTAACTGAAATCAAACGCGTTGCTGAAGTATATTTTGGTGTATAAAGTAAAATTGATAACGAATTATTTTAAATCACGTAATGACTTTCAATGGTAACTGAAAAGGCTTTATCTATAGAAAGTTATTTACATTGCGTATTTTTATTTACGTAATTTTTATATTTAAGATAGATTTTGGATATCATAATTATTACCGAATTAGAACACTTTCTAGTAGGTATTTACGTTGCTGGTACATTAAATGATGGTGTCATATTAGCATTACATTTCGTTTATAGTGTGTACAAAATTTAATGAAAATAAAATAAAATACTCCATATTTTTGCTATGTTATACGTAAAAGAAATGCTGAGCGTAACAGAGGCATATTATAATGGTTTTTTAATGCCTGAATCAAATATTTACTAACATTGCTAATCGTTTGATAGTTCAAAACAAATCAATATCAGTTGAGTCAATTTCGCCCACCGAATCACTCCGCAGTTGGGGAGTAAACCATTCTAATTGGAATTAATTCGTTATCCTTGTTCGTGTTTCTTATTTCATTAATGTAGGGTCGCGCCACTGCTCATTAACATTATATATAGAGACGCCTAACGACGCCTTTTGTGCGTCGAAAGAAATGCTCATAATTATTGCGGCTATAGAACGTGTTTTCAAGTGTTTATGCAAATGCAAAGAAATATCCAAAGAAAGAATTACCACGTGTGCGTTGAACTGTTGATGGAATTTTATTATTTACAATTATGAAATTTTTAATTATTAAGGGGCCATCCACATATTACGTCACGCAAAATTTCGACTTTTTGAACCCCCAACCCTATGCCACGCCTTTTAGTATTCCTGTACATGTATTTAACATGTACTGTCACATTAAGGGGCCCCATACATGATCCGGTCTGCCTTCAGTTCGGCCTGAACGGATGCAAAATCGTATCGTCTGTGTGCAATTTCGAGATCGCGTCAGTCGGCCGTACGGACTGAAGCGATTCGTTCCAGTGTTGCCAGCTCTGTTTTTGTGAAACTACTAAACTCGTATTGAATTCTAGTAAAAAGTACTAAATAACTACTAAAGAAGCTACTTAGGAATTCCTGAAGCCCCCCAAAAACCATTGCATTTTAGGTTTTGTTATATTAAATTTTTTTCATTCATTGAATTTTACTATAAATTTTACCATTAAATTAAAATATACTAGCAAATATTACGTATATAATTATTAAACGGGTAGTTTTAAGAAAATTACGGACGAATGTATTATTATGATAGGTTTTTTTTGTGTTTAACCTAGGCTATTTTTCATATGATTACTGTCTGGCTCTTTCCTACTAAAACACTACTAATAACTACATTTCTACCAAGGAGGGAATAAAATACTCAATTTAGTAAAATTTTGTAAAATAACTAAGTTGGCAACATTAATTCTGGCCTGACCGATCGGCCTGAACGCGCGGCCTGTCCTGACCGTGTGTGGACAAATCGCTTCAGTTCTCGCCCGAGCCGCGGCCGCGTGGGCGTGTATCGTGTACAAGCGTTGTATGAGTTTTCGCGGTGTTTAAATACAAAATTGATAAACACGATCGTAGCGCGCGGCAAACCAGAATGGACTGATGCGACTGTTCCGTGTGTGGGCCCGAATCAGATCAGGCCGAACTGACGTAAATTGGGTTGGATGCGATTTTTTCCGTGTGTGGGCTCGAATCCGTTCAGGCCGAACTGACGTCAGTTCTATCTGAAACGATCGGCCTCTCGTGTGTGGGGGCCTTAAGTATGACCCCCCCTCCCCCATGCGCTGTGACGTAATATGTGGTGGACCCTAATTAAGGCCCTCCCCCGAGCAAAAGACCTTGAGGCGGTCAGCCGCATAACTCAGTTGAAACTACTATGAAGACGCTGAAACTATAATTGAATGTTCATTGAATTATAGTTTCAGCGTCTCCATAGTATTTACAAGTAAACTTTATTTGGGACACACACCAATAGATAGGCAATTTCATAAGCTAGGTATTCGCCGTTTAAATTTTTTTGGTCAATTTTGAACTAAGTTATGTGAAAAATTTTCAACTGAGTTATGCGGCTGACCGTCTCAAGGTCTTTTGCTCGGGGGAGGGCCTTAAGTCACGTCTAAGGGTCTATTCTCACCGCGACGGTACTCGAAGCTACGCAGCGCTGCATTTTTAAGATAGCTATTCAAAATTTGACTTTATCTAATACACAAAAAGATACACAATTTATATGACATTTGAACTCTTACAATGAAACGTGTATAATATTCTTGTGTAATAAATAATGTTCAATTTTAACAGCCTCCGTGGTCTAGTGGTTAGAGCATTGGCTCTCGACTCGGAGGTCGTGGGTTCGATTACCGTATTGGAACAGCAAAAAATGTTGTTTCCAAGTTTGGTTAGGACAATGCAGGCTGATCACCTGATTGTCTGACAAGAAAGATGATTCATGCGTCGGATGGGCATGTAAAAAGTCGGACCTGCGCTTGATCTCTCGTCAGTCGTCTCGGTTATCTGTCCCACTGGATTACGAGAGTAAAGGAAGAGACAGTGCTCTTGTGTACTGCGCACACACTTGGGCACTATAAAATTACTCCTGCGTAACTGGCCTGGTTTCAATGAAACCGGCGACCGTCAACGAGATCGGTGGGGAGTTATTAATATTCAATTTTGAATATTTATCTTAAAAATATAGCGCCACGTCGCATGTTTCGTTTCGGTGTGAATTTACCCTTAGCCATATAGACATTTGATATCGCGCTTGGCGCATTCTCGCATCTGCTGCACTGCAATCTTATAGTGTTGTATCTGTTAAATAATAGTATCAGTTTAACGCTAAGCATAAATTGTTACTACTTAAATTAAAAATTCTACGAAACAAACATAACTTACCCCATAAAATAACGTGAATAAGAGCTAATAAAGATATTTAGACCTATTTATTACATATTTAGAAGATATTTAGTATTGAAACGTTTTCCGCCAACTATATCCATCACGTCTGCGCCGGTGACGATGTAATTGAGACGCCAAGATAACGCGCGGGGTCGACAGCTGTAGCGCGAGGAATGTTAAATGGCTGTTTACGGAAACTTACGTTTGCTGCCATACTTTTGTAAGGATATATACTATGGATAATTATTATATTTACAAGTTTGTAAAATCAATTGATTATATTTTATAGATTTGATAAATATTTTTACACTTTTATTAAGCGGCAACACTAAGGAGTTGGCAATACTGAGATCGATGTTGAGAACGTGGGGAAATGAAGGACTTTTGGGGAACGAGCAACGAGGCTGGACACGGCTGGACACTCAGTATTGGCAGCACCTGGGTGACCGCAATTGTAAGAGTAATTGTATGAGCACGGAGGAATAAACGAGTCATTGTTGGACGAGGTGGTTTTATTATCCTTTATAACAAAAATATAGTTTACTAGCTTTTGCCCGTGGAGCCACGTGTAAATACCGTATCCCACGGGAACACTGCATAAAAGTCAGGATTAAAAGTAGTATAATAATTACTTAATCCGCTTTTAACAACGCTATAAGTATAAATATTAATTAAATAAATTGTTCACTGCGTGATTAGAACTCACAAATAGCTAAACAGACGGAAATGTAGAAAAAGAAGTGAAAAAAGTTTTAAATATTTTTATTTTTACGCTAAACATGAAAGTATGCTTATGAAAGTAGGTATTTAAAATCATGGCCGGATAACACTTAAATGCAAAATATGAGTGAAATATTTTTTATTTTAGGCTGAGTAGTGAACACTAATGACCTCATTCGAGAAATTAAAGTTTGTGTGTGAGAGTGTGCTAATTACACGGGAAAAATGTTGAAACCGTGTGATACAGTTGATGATATCTATATATAAAACATAGCTTTTGCCCGCGACTTCGTCCGCGTGGAACAATACTTTGGGATATCGCTGAAATTTACCCGCGACTTTATTTATGACTAACGAAAGCGGAATCCTATTTTTTTAAACGGAACCCTAAAATAAAAGTAGCCTATGTTAGACCCTATAACATCAGCTATCTGCTAGTGAAAGTCCTGTGAAAATCGGTCCAGCCGTTTCAGAGATTAGTCGGAACAAACAGACAGACAGACCGACTGATAGACAGACAGACGGACAGACAAAAATTAAAAAAAAAAGTATTTTATTGTAAGTACCGAATATACTTTCAGATTCATTATGTAAAAAGCTGTTAATTTGAAGTTACAAACAGACACTTAAATTGTATTTAACTGTATAGATGTATAGATATTATAATGTATTATATTTTAAGATATTATCAATTTGATGTTTATAAAATAACTAAACTATTTAACTAAACTAAACTAAACATTAACCCGCACGCGCACCCCGCCTTGGTGACGCCCACTTCGCAACGGGCCGTGCAGCAGAAATCGTAATATTTTAATTTCGCCATAACTTCAAAACCAAACGTCCAATTTTAATCATTCAAAGACCAAATATTATCTGCATAAACTGTAATTAGTGATGAAATAATTTATTTTGATAAGGATTAATAACATGAGTAAAATAAACGCGTTTAAATTTAGTCCAAAAAAAATTCAAGATTTCTAAATAAAAAAATGGTTGTTGTGCCTCACTCGACATAGATAGGTATAGTGTGTCGCGGACTTTTTTGTAGATATTTATAAGATCTACAATTAATTAGAACATTTTATGGTTCTATCTTTTATAGTTTAGGCAGCGTACGCAAAATAAGTAACTTTTTTTTCCAAAATAAAATTTAGCCTATGTTACTCGTGGATAATGTAGCTTTCGAATGGTGAAAGAATTTTTGAAATCGGTCCAGTACTTTTTGAGCCTATTCATTACAAACAAACAAACAAACAAACAAACATAAAACAAAGTTTTCCTCTTTATAATATTAGTGTAGAAAAGAAAGTCGTATTAGTTACACTATTTACAACTCAAGAATGACTGAACCGATTTCGCTGAAAATTGGTAGGGAGGTATCTTAAAACCAGGAAAAGGACATAGGATACTTCTTATCCCGTTCCCGAGGGACTCAAAACACGAGAACGGCTGGACAGATTTGGTTAATATTGGTCTTGATATAATTGTGGAAGTACAGGGAAGGTTTAAACGGTAAGAAATATTGGAAAAGGAGTAGGATGAGTAGGTGTAGGACTAGGGCGTAGGTTGCATTGTAGGTTTAGGCATTTATTCATTCCAGTTCATATTTAAGACAGAACAATATGTGTCGGGACAGATAGTTACATTGTGTCCGTCTGTACGTTTGTTTGTCACCAGGCATCTCATGAACCGTGATACCTAGAATAGATAGTTAAAATGTTCACAGATGATGTATTTCTGCTGCGGCTACAACAAATGCTAAAAACAGAAAAAAAATTAAGTAGACTCCCAAACAATACGTGATTTTTGCCGTTTTGTACGGAACCCTTCGTGCGCGAGTCGGACTTGCACTTGGCTGATTTTTCTATTTTATAATTTGACAGTTAAGAAATAGTCTTTTAATCTATGTCGCATGTCATGTAGGTATATTAAATAAAAAGGCTATATATTCTTACTGATGACGGTTGTATGTGTAATTTTACTCTACTATCTAGAAGTAGCCTAATTATTTTAAAGAATTAATGTACATAATATTTAAGTTGAAATGGAACCATGTTTTTAACAATTCCTCTTTAAAAATTTAAGATAAATATTCAGGCAGCCATGTCGAGGACGCTTTTACCGCTGTCCAGTTTATTAGTTTCGCAGTGCAGCTATTGTGTTGGTGTTTCTCATAGAGATAAGTCGCTTCAAGAATTACGGGAACAATTTTTCTTAATTGCTTGCTAGGTTATTCAACATTTTGCTGCAAAACTAATGTTAATTTATTTTTATGAGAGCTACAGCTAAGTCAGAACGCCTGGAGCTATTAAGGGTGAAGCCATTAAGGCTGAACAAAACTATATAATGATATTATCAATTTTAGTTTTACATTTTGTATGAAAATGAAAGAAAAACACCTTGTCCTTGATTTAGGTACCGATTTTTTTGATTATACTATATACGTTTAGGTATTTCATCTCATTAAAAAATATATATATTGTTTATACTTTTTATAGTTGCCAAGTAAAGTCCAATATTCTGCAATTAGGTAGGTACATAATAATTTTACCTATATTATTTAGTTGAGCACACGCGGCTACAGTAAAGAACCAGAACTGCACTAAAAATTGTTCAAAAATGTCGAAACTATATTAAAAAAGTTTATCTACAATGGAAAAAAGCTCGACGCTTTCCAATAACATTTTTCTAAAAACGAAAACAAAACAGATGACGACTGAAAACATGTTCGTAACAAAGTTTATAGCAATTTTATGTTTTTCTCCACAACACGAAAAATTGTCGGTCATAAAAATAAAAACTTTATTTCGCTTTCTTTCAATGCCTAGAAAATGTAGATCCTATTAGATTGTCTGTACCGTAGGAGCTTTAAAATACAATTTCGCGTTTAGTCTATACCTAAGTTGTGGGCGTAAAATGAGAATTAAATGTGTATTGTCAAAGTTAATATAGGTATGTACTACTGTTTTATGAACTGTTAATGCCCCCTACATACAGTACACGCAGTAGACGAATAGGTACAGTAAGTAAACGCCTCCGTGGTCCAGTAGTTTAGAGCTTGGCTCTCGACTTTGAGGTCTATTCCTGCATTGGATTGGATAAATGTTGTTTCCAAGTTTGTTTAGGACTGACAAGAAATATGATCCATGAGTCGGATGGGCATGTGAAAAGTCGGACCTGCACCTGATCTCTCGCCAGTCGTGTCGGTCATCCGTCCCACTGGGTTACGAGAGTAAAGGAAAATATAACTCCTGCGTAACTGGTCTGGTTTCAATGAAACCGACTACCGTCACCGACATCGGTTTGGGGAGTTATTTATTATTATAGGTACTACATATCCATTCTAGACCCCCCAAATCGGGGCACAAACACATATTATAAAGAGGAAAAGTTTGTTTGTATGTTTGTTTGTTTGCATTGGATAAGGCTCCGAAACTAGATCGATTTTGATAAAATTTAATACTTGGATTAGACGACGGGGATGGACATAGGCTTTTTATCGCGGCAAAGTATACGGTTCCCGTAAGTTTACTTTTAGCGCGCACGAAGTTTAGGTGACCGAACTGTGCAGTTTTATCGTTGTGGTGTGTAGCAGGCATTATATGGAACTGTGCAGTCTAACAACGAAGAAAACTTGCAACATATTTTATTTGCCATATATAAATTTTAAAATTTATCCAATTTATAACACTCCCTACATAACTTATAATATTGAGCAAAAACGAGCGGAAACTCCTTTAACACGTTGTAAATAAACTTGTTAAAACTCAAACAAACAAAACTGTATAAAACGCTACGAAGTTAAATATTGTGGGGATTTATTTGATCATTGATACCAAGAGTTGTATTGATAAAGAATTTTATTCGTTTATCTTGAGTATATGAGAAGCTCTGGGGGTCTAGAAAGGTCCCTTTAGGCGTTTCATATTATCTTTCATATATTTTGAAAGTTAAAACATAAATTTTTAAAGTTTTCAATAGAAATGCGTAAAATGGCGCACTTAATTAGTCGAAGAAGTACAAAGAGCTCGTAAATTTAATTTGTGTCATTTTCTACTCAGACAAAACCCTCTCTAAAAATAAAGAAAAAAAAATGAATTGCATAAGATTCATCTAATGTTCACCTAAAATTGGTATTTTTATACCCCCTGTTCCTGCAACTTCGCGTTAACCCATAATCTATAATTTAAACAATGGGATGCCATGGCATTCTCAAAAATCTTCTTTATAGAAGGCCCTAAATTGTTATCATTTATGAAATTTATTAGATACTAGCTTTTGCCCGCGGCTCCGCCCGCGTAAATACAGTATCCTAAGGGAACACTGTTCTTTTTCGGGATAAAATTTAGTCTATATTTTTATCTAAAGCCAAAAGTAGTTTTTGCGTGAAGACTCACAAACATTCATCCATTAATCCATCCATCCTTACAAACTTTAAGATTTTTAATAGTACTGAGATACCTAGAGTATATAATTCTGTAACAATTATTATTCTTTGATAGGGTTTTTTCTCAAAAATAAATATTTTTTTAATATTTGGTCAAAAATAAGTTGGAAATATAAAATTTAATATCCCTCGTACAAATAAAGTATGGTCCTTCGTTTACTTTCTGGACGACGCGCGACGTGGAGTTAGGACGTGGCGGGTTGTTTGAGCACAAACTTTATGAGTCGGTCTTGTTACTTGTACAATTTCATATGAGTTTAAGAATTTCACTTTTGCGGAATTGTGAAGGTAATATTCGTAGAAAATACGGCACAGAAAATATTAAGATAGTAAGCAAAGCTACGAAAATATTATACTACGAAAGTTACTCCAAGTAGATTACAAACGCTATCTGGACAGACTTGGTCAGTTTCTTATATTTCTTATAAATTGCAAACACGTGCTAGCAATAGGTATAAAGAATATACGGTACAGAACTGGACTGGAAAATAAATCTTGTAAGAAGTTTCAGTATTGAGTTACGAAACTCTGGCTGGGAACTCACTGCAATGGAATTAATGTAACTGCAGTGAATTTTACACCTTAAGATCAACACTTTCTTATTTATAAAGTTTACAATAACTGTAGTATTTGTAAAGCAGATTAATAAACTATGTGTAAGCTTTTGAGTTATGCAGTGTTTTGTTCACGTCACACAAGTGACATTTTTAATTCGATTGAAGAAAACAAAACACTGTATAACTATTCAAAGCTTATACAGCGTTTATTATTAAGGGGGTGAGTGTTTTATGTGAAAAGGTACCATTTTGCAGTTTCAACACATCGGGACTGGATCGTAACTGTATTAGGTATTGTAGGATTTAATTAGCAGAATCGGCTTTCTGGAATAAGTAAATAACTATACCTACACTACAACCTACACCAACATCTACACATACAACTACACCTACGCCTACATGTGCATGTGCAACCTACACCAACATCTACCTACTGGGGCCGATTTTTTTAAATATTTTTTTTTAAATAAAATTAATAGATTAAACAGGTAAACAGAATGCACCTTTAAAATTTTTACAGTCAAGTGACAAATCGAACACTGTGAATAGTTAGTATGGAAAATTTCAATGGTCGTTTTGAATATTTTCCGTGTTATTTTTTCAAAATTTCTCACCTTTAAAACCTTCCCTGAACTGATACGATTATTTTAAGGCTAAAATTAGCCACATCGGTTAGACATTGGAATTGACATTTTTAATTCACTAGCTGTCCCGGCAAACTTCATACTGCCTTAGAAGTTAGAATTAAATTTGTTGACGCACTGACAGCAGCGCCACCTACCGGGTCCAATTGTAAATCTAAGAGCTCAGAAACCTTCTTTGGCTTATGCACAAGGACTTTGCTAAAGATCATCACATGATCAAATGCATAGTTTACGATCTATGAAGGACATACAAACAAACATTTTTTTTAATATAAATTTATATTTATAGAAGATACTTAAGAGAATTGGGCTTCAGCTGATAAGCGACGAAGCAGTTGTAGCGTGAAGCGTTTGTATGTGTGTCATGTAGAAAAATGCAGAGTGGAGAAACGGGGCGGACTTCACGCGCGGGCGCACACTTGCGCGAATGTGGCGAATTGAGATAATAACTGATATGTATATTCAGTCTATAACTTAACAGTCGAAACGCGCTTAAAAAAGTAACATAATAACTGCCACAAGGCAAAAAAAATAAATATACGTGTAATATTTTATGATGATAACTATTAAATACTTACTTAAAACTATGTGAATTGAAAAATATAATATTATAGTGAATTTTTGTTGTTGTTGTATTTGTTTTGCTTGTTATCTATCCTAGCGCTTAGTTTTTTTAAACCTAAGTTTCAGACATTTATTTTCCTTAACTCTACTACGAGTATACAATTTTTTCCCTACAGATGGTTCTTTTCATTGAAAGATTAATTGAATTGGGGTGACGACTACATGTAAAATATTTATTTTAATTTATATACTCAAATATATTATGAACCTAGTCGATAACCTAAAATACAAAAAAAGTTTAACATGTTTGCAAATATAAAAAAAATCAAATCAAATCAAATCAAATTATTTATTTGCAGAATAAGTACATATAAACAGATGTTACAGTTTTTAATAGAGGCACAACTTATTCTAACCCGTGTGAGGCATGCAAATGTCAGTGTCATAATATATAGCTCTACCAGAATCTGATGGCATTTTAAAAAAAATAAAAAATGTGATTTTCATATGGCAATGTCAAGTATGACCCGTCAAATCAAAGTACGTGATCTGTCAACCGCTGCTAAAATTTTGTGATTATGTTCTTGGAATTTGTTGTTTTTGTGAAAATATCCAAAAAGACAATTCGATCTCAAGCGAGAAATATTGTTTTCTATGTCTATAGTAAAATACAGAAAGAAGAAGGTGTAAATCGAACTCAATCTTATAATTTAAAGTTCGTGGTAGAGTTGACCGGTAAGTTAGAGTGAGTTGTTTTGATACTTTTAGTTTTTTTATATTTTCTTAGGTAATTATTGTGACTTCTTTAAATGTGTTTCCAGTACTACTATAAGGTGAATCGTAGCTGATGGCACATCGAATGATGGTTTGTTTTCCATGCCTGGTAAAAGGAGGAGAGGAGGAAAAAAGAAAATCAACATAAGACAGTTTCGATTTATACTTAGTTGATTAGGAATAAAGTAAACGAGTTCTATACAGTTCGGAAGGAAATTCCAACATTAAATAAACTGTTGCCAATTTAATTGTATGTTATTCGTAATAAATAAGTATATAAAGTAATTCACGATTGATTTATTTTTCATGAAATATCATTATATTACATAGTATAAAACAAAGTCCCTTTTTTGTCTGTCCCCTATGTATGCTTAAATCTTTAAAACTACGCAACGGATTTTGATGCGAGTTTTTAAAATAATAGTCTTTAAGTATTTAATAGTCTTTAAGATATTATAAGATTATGGTAAAATTTATATTCAAGTACTTATTACGTAAGTATATTATCAAGTGGTCGCGCATGTCGTATCGAGGTGATAGGGTCCCATTTTTAACAATTTGCATTGGGCAAACCTAAAAACATGTTCAATATTGTATCAGTAGTATATTGCTGTAAGTAGGTAGAGAATTATTCGCCGAAGTAGTTTTTTCTCCAAGAACACTATTCCACGCGGGCGAAGCCGCGGGCAAAAGCTAGTTTTCTATATTATACACCGAACATTCTTCATACAGTCTTATTATAATTCATGTTCAATAATACTAAAGACATAATTAAATATTAACCAGTATCAAGATCGTTTAATCCAATTTCCCCAGTATTGCACACTACAAATTTTTTTTTCCCTATTTGCCATGAGATTCTGGTACACCTATACCTATAATATTGTTAGTTACATATTTCAAATATTAATTATATTTTAATAAGGTGATTCTATTACATTATTCATTGATATGTTATTAAATTAAAATTATTAAATTACATTAATATTTTTATTACAATTAATTATCTATAATATTTGTTTTGTGCGCTATTTAACATTTTGGTCAATTAAAAATTCATTTATATTATAATAAGCTTTTCTAATTAATATTGCTTTCACCTTTTTTTTAAATACTTGTAAAGTCTCTATTTCTAATATGTCCTTTGGTAATTTATTATACAATTGAATTGATATTCCTAGATAGCTTTTACTCAGCAAAGCTGTCTTTGCCGGAGGATAACAGATACGATGTTTGTTTCTGATACTTTTAAATCTTTCATAATCACTTAAGTTACGTTTAATAAACATTATTGTTTCAAAGATATACAAACAAGGGAATGTTAATAACTCTAGTTTTATAAAGTAAGGTTTACAGCTGTCCGTTCTTTTTACTTTGCATATTGCTCGCACACATTTTTTTTTGAGCTTTAAATACCGAGTCTTTATTTGTAGAGTTTCCCCAGAACATAATCCCATAGCGCAGTACCGATTCGACTTTAGCGTGATATGCAGTGACTAAGGTCGGTATGCTTACAATTTTTTGCAGCATATATAGTGCATATGATATTTTGTTAATTTTATTACAAATATAGCTGCAATGGTCTGTCCAATTTAATTGGTTGTCAACAAGTAGACCTAGAAATTTTGCAACATCAACCTGTTCAATTTTTGTATTCATATATGTTAAGTCTATAATTTTATTTTCTTGCTTATACGATTTAAAGTACATGACATGGGTTTTGTCAAGATTTATTTTTAGATTGTTTTTATTAAGCCATTCAATCATTTTGTCTAATGATTTCATAATGTCAGAATTTAAATTGTCGTTTTTTATACCCGAGTAGAGTACTGTGCTATCATCAGCAAATAGCACTATTTGTTGGTAAATTGCTTTTGGCAGGTCATTTATGTATACCAGGAACAGACCTGGTCCTAACACACTACCTTGTGGGATACCGATCGTTACTAGTTGTGTCTGTGACGTGTAACAAATTTCTTTGTTAGTCGAGGGGCATATTCTTTTAATTTGCGTGATTTGTTTTCTATTATGGAGATATGACTTAATTAAATCCAGTGTGTTTCCTCTTATTCCATAGTCGTATAGTTTGCTAATTAAAATGTCATGGTTTACGTAGTCAAAAGCTTAAGTCAGGTCCATATATAACGCACATATATTATTCTTTAAATTTAAATTTTGTAAAATAGTTTGTATAAACTCGTGGATCGCGTCATTTATCGATTTGTTTCTAACAAAACCTTTTTGCTCCTTACATATTATATTATATTTAACAAAATAATTGTACATATTTTCATTTATTAATTTTTCATAAATTTTAGAAAAAACTGGTATTAAAGCTATAGGTCTATAATTTTTTAAATTGTCTGTATCTCCTTTTTTAAAGATAGGTGTAATTATCGTAGTTTTCAGTCTATCTGGATAGATTCCGTTTTCGACAGATAGATTGTAGAGATGACTTAAAACTGGTGATACGATATACGAAACTTTTTTTATAATTTTTGTTGATACGCCATCATACCCTACACTGTTCGTATTTTTTAATGACAGTATTGTGCGATGTATATCAAAGGGTGTGGTGGGTGGCATGAACATAGAGTTAGGCTGGTTTGGTTTAGGTTGCATGTTATATTTTGCTTGTTTGTTTTGTATGTGAGAATTTTTTGTGCAATATGTGCTGAAGTAATTATTAAAAGCTGTGGCTATATCCTGTGGGCTTGTGATTAACACGTCATTTAGGTTTATTGTTCTTATTTCTTTATTTACTGTGGCTTTTTTAATTCTATTTATTATTGTCCACATTGCTTTTGATTTGTCCTATTGAAAACCTATATCTGAGTTTACTTACATCATAATATTAAATATACAAAAACATTCATTACAGTACTTAAGTATGAACTTAAACGCACAATTTTTTTAAAATTTTTTATTTTTATATATTCCTCTGAATTTGTTCATATTTAAGAGTAATATTCATTTAAACAATTAAAAAAACTCAGTCGCCTAACCTATAATAATAATATCTATGGACGCTTCACACCACGTCAATCTGGTCCCGTTGTCTGGTACCCGTAACACAAGTTCTTCGAGAGAAGAACTTGTGTTACGGGTACCAGACAACGGAAATTTACGACTTTTTTATACTATACACATATTTACGTGGCCGACGCGGAGGACGTCGGCCACCATCACCGAAATCAGTGTGGGGAGCTATATACCCATACATGACCCAGAAATACAGAAAATGTTCCCGCGAACCCCGACTTAGCATCAACACGCTCAACCACTGAACCACAGAGATCGTCAAAACCCATTATAAGTGTATGAATATTATGATTAAAGCTGCCCCGGCGTACTAAATAAAATGTGTATAAAGGTAGCTTTTCCCACTATGCGCGACCTGATTGACTGTAGATAAAGTAGCGTGATAAAAACAGTTAGTCGCCGTTAATCAGAAATTATTACTATAAACGAATCCGGGTTAATTGACGGGTTTTGGGTAATATTATTAAAACATTTTAGCTTTTGGCAGGAAAAAAAAAACATTCAGATTCTCACAGCATAAGCTTGCGTTTTATTTATTATTGTTTTTATAAATATTATTATTTTGAAATCCTGATTTATTGCCCTGATTTACGTGATCCTATTTAAAAATAAAATATAATAATAAATCAACTCATTTACAATTTTATACGTTAAACGAGCAACTCTTTTATCTTGGAATATATTACCAGAATATTAAAAACGGCTTTAACATTTATATAAAATTAAGCATTAAGAACCTTGCATATTGTATAAAATATAAAAAACAAGCTTGATCATGCTCTGTTGTATCGCAGAGAAACCGTAAATTTTTGTACTTTTTAATAATAATAATATCTATGGACGCTTCACACCACGTCAATCTGATCCCGTGGTAAGTTCTCGAAGAACTTGTGTTACGGGTACCAGACAACGGAAATATATTTAATACTTTTATACTATACACATATTTACATACATACATACATATAATCACGCCTTTTTCCCATACGGGTAGGCAGAGGCCGCCTCTTTCCCGTAGGGGTAGGCAGAGACCACTTCTTTCCACTTGCTACGATCCTTACACACTTGTTTCGCTTCGTCCACTTTCATTCTTAACCATCCATTCCTCCTCTTACATTCAACGTAGCGAAGCGGCTCTCCATGGGCCACTTTTCGCCTCCGCGAGAACGAGACGTGATGGGTGGCGAGCCACATCGCCGCCATTTTGGATACTTAAATTATTTTTATGATTATCCATTGCGTTCCCACGGAATGGTGGAGAGGGTGGGAATAGGGAAAGGGAAGGATAGGTGGTGTGGAAAGGAAGATTGATAAGTTAGGTGGTAAATAGGAAAAGTAGGATATTACCGCCCAGGAGGGCAAGGGATAGGACAGTAATAGCTAGGGAAGCCGGGGTCGCGTACCCGTATACTATACCACAACTACCGGACAGGTAAGTTGGGATGAGTATCCCATGACACATACACATATTTACACATATTTAAGATTTTTATTATATTATACACATATTTAATACACATCCATGACCCAGGAACACAGAAAAACTTTTTGTTCCTTCAGCGGGATTTGAACCCGCGACCTCCGGATTGAGCACCAACACGCTCAACCAACTGAGCCACAGAGATCGTCAATTTTTGCGTTGTTACTACGAGCAGGCCTGTCTCACTCCCCGTGTAGGTATAGAAAATGCAAGTACGCGCGGCATCCCGCTCGGCGTGGACAATCAGTAGCACAGACCACATAATACTCGCGGAGAAGAATGTTGACTTCATACAAAAAAATTGGGACCAAATAGCGCCTCTAGTGAGCTGCCCCCTCAAACGTTTAACCGGTTTCCAACAAAGGAGGACTATATATTTGATTATATGAATATGGCGGGAAATTTAAGATACGTAATTAAAGTTTAAGTTGTCGTTAAATTCCTCTTTCGAACAAATCAAAACTACCACATTACGAAATGTTCGTGAGCCCTTATATACATACGTCTAGTGTTTTCGATAGCGCGATCTAGAAGCGGCATAGTGTCATCTGTTGTGGTTTTTAAGTAAATTTTATGTAATATTAACCATGTAAGACAGAGAGCGATATATTGAAATATAACCATTCTTGTTGCACCGAACTGCCCCCTTTTTGATCCAAGGTCATTCATACAAAGTCGACCACCCCTGATCAGTAGGGACTTACATGCGAGCAGTGAGTGACGTACGCGTGAGATTTGTTCATAATTATATAATTATTATAATTTAACGTATTATTTTAAAAGTGGGTATAATGGGTACCATAATATTATAAATATTAAATAACAATATTATTATAAATATAGTTTGAGCTAATGCTATTAGTTGAGATTTTGAGAACTAATATTAAGTTTTTAGGTGTTGGCTCCTGAACTACCTGTTCGCGTCGTAAACTGTCATTCCGATGCAATGTGAATTATGATACGATTTGAAAAGTAATTTGTTGACAAAAGTACCTAGAGTAATAGTAAGGCGGCGTGATTCAACATCTTTGAGTAATATCAGGCCGTAAAGGTATCAAAAACGCTTACGTTTACACTTTACGCATACCTATTTATAGGTATGCGCGAAGTATTAGGTTTACTTGGAAAGTAATTTAATCACTAAAGTACAGTAGGTAGGTACTAGAAAAAATGTTGTATTTAAATAAATTATTTTCTAAACGGAGACAACCCCGATTTCGTCACAATTATGCGATATGAATAAGAGTTATGCGATAGAAAGAGATGCAACTTGTAGGTAAATATAATCGTAGGCGATCGCGCGCTGCGCGAGCTGAATTGAACTTAATTGTATCGTAGTAAGAGTCCCTATTTCTTCTAATGACTCTTCGAAGTGGGCCTTCTGTGGTAACTAATATCTATTCTGTGCTACGAGCAAAGCTCGGTCACCTATGTACTGATACATAATGTTAAATTAACATAATACAAGATTCACATGGCATTATCTTTAAATATACGTTTTCTTTCTTCTTACTACATACTATATCGGTGCCAAATTTCTTTAAAATCGGTCAAGTAGTTTCTCAGCATATTCAATGCAATCAAACAAACAATCAAACTTTTTCTCTTTATAATATTAGTATAGATTATTATAATATACTTTAAATATTATTATAGGTATATTTTTAATAGCACTTATAATAATTATTATAATTCTATACAGTTTACAAGCTGTAAAGATTTCGATGAAACCAACCAGTAAAGTAACATATACTTATATATATACTTATATAGCGCTCATAAGTCATATATTTAGCGCTTAAAATTGAAAAAGGTTTTTTTGAAACTGCCCAACATAAAAAATAATATTGAATAGTGAAGATAATATATTATGCGGCTGGTAAGAATTGAGGCGCATAGCGAATGTTTTATATACGACAATCCCACGCAAGAGTTATTAACTATGTATTTAAAAACAGCAGAAACAACAGTCTTGAAACCAACATTAATGTAGTTTGTGTACAAAATTCGGTTGGCGTTTTGGCGATGGATTTTAAATCTAGATTTTAATAACGATAACACGTTCTTCGTGATAATAGTTACACGAAAATATATGTAATTATGTACATAATAATAAGAAATAGCTGTCATGTTTCGTGCTTAAATGTAATTCGTAACGTGCGCATCGAATCTGCGAATTAAAATAAATTTCTAACATATTTGGTTTAGAATTCGTTAATGATATTGAATTAAAGAAAAATAGAGATATAATAAAAATGAAAATAATAATAACCGATTTCGGTGACGGTGGCCAGTTTTGCAGGAGTAATTTTATGGTGCCCAAGTGTGTGCGCCGTTGGTACACAAGAGCACTCTCTCTTCCTTTAACTCAGTAGACCGGAAAACCGACACGACTGGCGAGAGATCAGTCGCAGGTTCATTATCTTTCTTGTCGTTTGACAAGACGACAAGAAAGAAACAACATATTTTGCTGTTCCAATGCAGGAATCGAACCCACTACCTCCAAGCTCTAACCACTAGACCACGGAGGCAAATAAAAATAGAGAAATAAATATGTTACTGATCGGTAAAATTTAGTGGCAGCGGTGGGAAGTAGCTATGCCATTGCATTGTAATTTATGGTTGAACAAAAAAAATTATACGCGTATTTTAATATTGAGCTTTCGTTCTCGTGCTTAAAATTTGAATAGTGGAAATAACACTGTTTGTTTTGCTAATGAGTTGTTGGCCGCTAGTATTTCGGCTATTGTTGTTGTCACTTCAACAAGCTGCTGACCTATTAGGTTGGGGAAAAAGTTTCTTCGCATTTTATATAAAAATTCAAAAGGTTTTTTTATAAAGTTTATTTACAAGTGACTAAAGTATATAGGTGCCATTTTGTTCGATAACTTTTTGCAATCTTGTTGGTAGGTACATGATCCCATTGCTATAAAATTTTTGGGGCTTCTGATGAAAAAACTGCGACAAGTGGTTTTGGCAGTCCTCTTGTGATGTCAACCTGACACTGCCTAAGGAATTCTGCAGCGACCGAAACAGGTGGAAATCTGAAGGTGCAAGGTCAGGACTATACGGTGGATGCATTAACACCTCCCAGCCAAACTCCCGTAATTTTTTCTGAGTGGCTAAAGATGTGTGAGGTCTAGCGTTATCATGGTGAAAAACCACACCCCTTCTGTTGATTAATTCCGGCCGCTTTCTCTCAACTTCTTGCTTTAATCTCATCAGTTGTTCGCAGAACAGTTCAGAATTGATGGTCCTGCCTGGCGGTAACAGCTCATAATGAATAATGCCCTTCCAATCCCACCACACACACAGCATCACCGTGTTGCGAGTTAACCCGGGTTTCACCACAGTCTGTGAAGCCTGACCGTCCTTTGACCACGATCTTTTTCGCACGTTCTTGTCGTACGTGATCCACTTTTCATCACCAGTTATCAGCTTCTTCAAAAATGGTTCGGTTTCATTACGTCGTAATAAAGAATCACAAATGAGTACACGGTTCATTAGGTTTCTTTCAGTGAGCTCATGAGGCACCCAAATATCGAGCTTTTTTGTGTACCCAGCTTTTTTCAAATGCGCCAAAATCGTTTTGTGGTCAATCCCCAGTTCTTCAGCTACATCGTAACTACTAATATGCCGATCTTGCTCCACTTTTTCAAAAATGGCAACAGTTTTGTCCGTAACAGGGCGACCAGAGCGACGTGCATCTTTGATATCAAAATTTCCGGATTGAAAACGCTTAAACCAAATTTGCGCTTCTCTCACAGATACTGCATTAGGTCCATAAACATCACAAATTTTTTTCGCGGCTTGTGTTGCATTTTTACCTTTTTTGTAATAAAATTTTAAAATGTATCGAAATTCATCATAAGAATCACTCATTTTAACAATAAGAAAGCAAATGAAAATCTCAAATTTACCTAATTTGAATTTGGAATTGTCTTCTGTAAAATTAAAACTTTTTAATGATACCAAAATCAGCCAGATACAATTGGTATAGCCCAAGATATTTTATGACAAGTTCACACATACTATAATGCGAAAAGACTTTTTCCCCAACCTATTATTTAACTTTTAATTATTGTTTGGTGTATCTGGATACGATTGTGTATCCAGATACACCAAATCAACTTTTTGCAGTTGGAATTGCAAACAAATGTAAACAAATTTATTTACATTAAGTGCTCGTAAAAGAAATAAATTATAGCCGTAAAAACCGATATTTGTTAAAATCGAAATTAAAATATTCATATTGTGCCATGCCAGACCTCAAAATTTTGCCGTGTTACCTGAACCTCAATGCTCGTATTTAAAATAGTCTTTACTTTTTTTGGATTGAAAGTGTAGTGTCTAAGACCTTTCAAAGGGCGTTTCACGTTGTTTTAACGTTTATAAAATCACTGTTAGAGAGTTTTAGCGTATCCACTTGATTGTAATTGTATTAATGCAGGTTTTATTTAGCAGATTTCCCCCCTGGTTTTATAAAAAGAACTACATATTACGGTCAAAAAAACATGCGTAATAATCACAATTATCCCACCAACATGGCATTCTTTATAAATTGACTTTCAATATGATGTATATGAGAATAAAAATCTAATCTACATTCAAATGTAATTGGTTTTGTATGTATGAGCTGTCTTCCATGATGCATGATCTTTATAATTGCATGCGCATATTTTTTTTTTTAACTTTATTCGCGTGGTACAAATTTTATTGCCGCTATTGTTATGATTATAAAAAGTGAAAGCTGTAATGGTTATAGGTTATGGAGGTATTTGAAATTAGCAAGTGATAGTTTACTTCGCTGGTTTTTTTACAAATTAACGGTCGGAACCAATGGATTTGTTATGATGTTAACGTTACGTAAAAATATGTATGTAATTTTTTATTTGGCTACGGGATAATTAATCCAAACACATTATAAGGAAGAAAAGGCCGTGGAAAGGCATTTACCGGCATTTTCAAAAAGGTATTTTTATTAGTAGCAGGTACTTCATATCTTACCTTCCTATTTATGTAAGATATTCTTTAAGGCAAGTTCTAAGCTCAAAAAAAAAAAATATTTACACTACGCGTATGCACATTGTAATAAAATTATTTTGGTTCAGACCCTGTCAAGGATTGTGTACTCCCATATTTTTTCCACTTCGTAATTGAACTCTTACTAGGTAGACTATGTGACGGGAAATGACAAAGTAGGCTATGATCTCGCCTTAAATATTAAGTATAATAAAATAATATTATCGCCGTTTGTAGTAATGCATATAATTTTCCAGTGGGCCTAAGCAGGCCATTCGACAGTGGCGTAAACGTAACGTAATCGAATCAGAATTGTATGAAAATCTGTCAAAATCATGACAAAACCATACAAAATAGATGTTCTATAAATTTATGAGGCGTGGGCCAGCACTAGGTACACTATATATCAACACAGCTACATAATATATTAACCTTTTCCTATTTTTAATTTGGTTTAATTTCACTTCGTTTCAATGTACATTTAAAATAACTACGTCAAGGAGAGCAACACAACGTAACATAAAACATGGCGGATCAGACCAAAGAATGTCATTTTGACAATGACATGGCTTTTGTCGTATGTCATGTCCAAACAACTGCCATGGCCGCTCTAAAAATAGGGATATCGCATTAAAAATTTATCAAATAATCATTTTAGTACGCATGTATCCTTCTTCAAAATATTTTTTTTGGTATTTTTTTATGAAATTCCCATATTTTATTCTATTTACCTATGTGGTGTACATAGAGCTGGCCCAAAATCAAACGTCTCCTTCCATTCGATAACGTTACGTTTACGCCGCTGTCAAATTTTCCTGCTTAAGACACTGGCTATTCCTCAATGGAGGCCATTTTAAAGAAGAACAACATGTTCCTTAAAGGCCCTTTGTTCTCTAATTCCTATTACAACTGGAGTTTTCGTATCGAATTACACAAACGAACAAATAACGGATTCCGGAATTTATCCACGGGATTGAAAAAGTTTACTGTTACTTACTCACGTGCCTCACTACGTTGTGCATGAATAACTTACATGAATACTCCGAGTCGACCATTACTAGCTATCTTAGATACATGATGCTGTGTAAAACTTAGAAAAATGGGACGAAACGTCCCTGTTTATTTGGTGAAGCTATTAAGGACGTAAATGGTTTTTGGAGATGGCTGACCTCAAAATTAAGGGTTCATAAAAATCTATGGTCCATGCTCGTAGCTCTTATTTGTTCTAGAAATGTATGTTTATTACTTTGCTCGTACCACAGATTAAAGAAAGAGGTACAGATAAACAGCTACATAACTTGCTTTCGATTTGATCGCACTACTACAAGCATACGGTGTGTTCACAACTGTTTGAAAAAATTGTAGGCCGTTGAAGGAAATTGGATCGATTTGGATCATTCAATGAAAACTGTTTTTTCTCTACGTAAGTAGGTATATATTATATATTTTATGTTCTGTGCTAGTACTGAGTTTACAAGTATGCTCCATGCATGCGCTACGGCATTAAGAACCTAATATAAGTACCTACACACTTACTTTAATATTATTATATTAATATTAGAAATTCAGTGTGTCTGTATAGTGTGTCTGTCTGTACTCTGTTACCTCTTTAGATATTTGGTATGGAGATACATACTTTGAGTCCGAGGATGGGACGTACGATAGTTCTATCACGGTAAAGTGTACGTGCCGTTGCACACGTACCGGTTTGCCGGGTAGCCGGTGCCGGGTAGTCGATCTCGAAGTATATGGCCATGTACGATAGCTGTCACACGTACCGGTATAGTGTCATTACTCGGCCGGTCCGGCGCCGGGTAGCCGCTGGGTCTACCACTGTACGTCCGATCGCCGGGTATCGGTTAGCCGGCGGCAGGCCTCACAGTGGTGTATGGAACACGTAGCACGGTTTCATACGCACCGGCCGCGCGGTCAGTCGTCCAGTACGCCGACTGTGAATGCTACTGACAACAAAACCGAGCCGTGTGAAAGCTGAAAGTCTTCCTAACCGATACCGAGACTGTCGGCACCGGCTACCCGGCAACCGGGACGTGTGCAACTACACTATGGCTACCGGGCTATATACGAAATTTTGCTCGAAAGAAGTTGCGGGCAACATCTAGTATCTGATATGCCTTTACTGCACAACTGTTCTTACAATAAGAAAAACAACAACAATAATAATTAATACTTCATAATTACCAGGAGCTCATATTACATAAGAAGTACACATAAGAAACAAATAGTTAACGGCTCTCGCCGGCCGAAGTTTCAGTTGAGATACGCTCCAATTGCTCATATACCGTGCTAGCAAGATAGTCAGAACAAGATGGCGGCTTTAGACTTGGTACAAACGGAACACTGACGACTGCCACTGATCGCCATAGCTACACTATTGTCTTAGAGATCCTGAAGGGAACACACTTGTTTTTTACCAACAGTTACTTTTACCAAGAGCCAGTCCATCGTACTATTTTAAAAGCTTAAGGGCTCTTGAAAACTTAACAAAAAAATATGACATTTATTTTTTCCAAAAGACTACTGCTGCTACCGTTAGAGCGTAGTATCTAATACCTGCCACGGGACTTACACCCGGTTTCTGAAAGGCTAATCAAATAGTTGATCAACTAACGCGTATGTTAAGTTAACAAGATTGTTAAATCAATTTGCGTTTCTGAAACGCTAATTAGAGAAAAATTTATTAATCATTGATCATCTTGACATAACACGAAGTTTGATTTTTAACATAATCACACGTGTGTGGCGTCCAATTTTACGTTCAATATTTCGTGAAAAGAGTGAAATTAATGTAAGCAAAGTTTAATGAATTACCTACTTATTTACAATACACATTATTATTCAATTAGATTAATCATATCAGGCATAGAGCATTAAAGAAATCTAGTTGAAGCGTTTATAATATAATAATAATGACTCCCCACACTGATCTCGGTTACGGTGGCCGGTTTCATTGAAACTAGGCCAGGTAGGTGTTATTTTATAGTGCCCAAATGTGTGCGCAGTACACAAGAGCAGCACTGGTATTGTTTACAGAAGGTATTTAAAGTGTTTTTATTAAGTTAATTTGGCGCATTTACCTACTTTAGGTATGTAGGTATATATTACAAATATATTTAATAACTCCCCCCACCCATTTCGGTGACGGTGGCTGTTTTCATTAAAACCAGGACAGTTACGCAGGAGTAATTTTTTATAGTGCCCAAGTGTGTGCGCAGTACACAAGAGCACTCTCTCCTCCTTTACTCTCATAACACAGTGGGACGGATAACTGACATGTCTGATGAGAGATGAGGTCAGCCTGCATTGTCCTAACCAAACTTGGAAAAATTTTTTGTTGTTCCAACGCGGGAATCGAACCCGGGATTTCGAGTCGAGAGCCAATGCTCTAACCACTAGACCACGGAGGTCCCACTGGATTATGAGAGTAAAGGAAAGAGAGTGCTCTTGTGTACTGCGCACACACTTGGGCACTATAAAAAATTACTCCTTCGTAACTGGCCTGGTTTCAATGAAAACAGCCACCGTCACCGAAATGGGTGGGGGGAGTTATTAAATATATTTGTAATATATACCTACATACCTAAAGTAGGTAAATGCGCCAAATTAACTTAGTTAAAATACTTTAAATACCTTCTGTAAACAATATCAGTGGAAAAATGGGAAAAACTCATAGAAAAACTAATATTTTTAAAAGTTAATTCACCGAAATACATTGATCAGTTGACAATAGATTTGACATAAGATTAATCTATGATTACGCCTTAAATAGCTTTCCAGAAACCGAAAACAGCGTTTGACATGTGATTTGGCATTAGTTTTGTTAACTAACACGGTGATCAAATCAAACGTCTGATCAAGCTTTATGCAACTCAATTTACACTTGACAAGAGATTTGATCGCTGATTAGTTAATTTTGGCGTTGATCAGCCTTTCAGAAACCGGGTGTTAATCTATTATGTTGCAAGCATTCCTACCTATAAACAACTACAGCATATTTTTAATAGCAATAATGAATTAATGAAGTAGTTACAATTCGTAGTGTAACCGTTCGCGGCAACTTGTATGGCAATAATGGTGCCCGCCCACGTCATACCTTCTGATAGGACCGATAATCGGGCAGATTTTTCCTCCGATTCTTATAACCGATTTTGTGACCGACTCCAACGCACACGGCCGTCACTTTGTTTGTAGCTTTCAAGAGCTATGAGCTCGATGAGCGTGCGTTACCGCATACATTTCCGGACGTTTCATTTTTCACCGACAATTGGATCGGTCGAGATTAGTGATGTAACGAATATTCGCACATTTTTGTACATTCGCATTCGCAAAATTTTTGCGAATGTTTTGCGAATATGAATATCAGAAAGCAAAAGCAAATGTGCGAGTTTCTTACGCCGGTTCTTCTCGCCGGGCTAGTTTCCGAACAGGTGGTAGGCATCATGTAGGACATTTCTATAAGCTTTATAACCTACATGGAAATAAAAATTTTGAGTTTGAGTGAGCGGAGCGGAATGAATGACGCTTTATTTAGATCATAGATGAGTTCGTATGAACTCGGCAATACTCGTAAGATACGAACGTAACGAACCCATAACGAACCTTGTCCGAACGCGACTGCCACCAAGCCATAGACAAATTGGCGCCAAATATGAACAAAAACTGAATATTCGCATTCGCTTTCGCGAATGTCGGTAGCAGATATTCGCATTCGCGTTCGCGAATGCTAAAAAAAAGACATTCGTTACATCACTAGTCGAGATGCGTTACACTATTGCAATCAGTATGTTCTATATTTCTCCTACATAAAATCTGTCCGATTAACGGACGTGGGCACCCTTATGGCGACGATCGGTTGCTGTCGCCTGTCGTCGCTAGACAGTTTGCGCTGAGCCTAAGACGTGTGATAGTTCCTGGTTTATGTGCTATACATATTTATGTCCGATCCGTGTCGTAACTAGCACTCAGCGAATTGACTGACCTAATTGTCTGCTTTGTTTTCTCTAGCTATCTCGTGATTGGTTGTAAAGGTGCAGTTACATGGGTAATATAATTTGTAAAATTGCACTCACTTTTGACGAATAATTGTGACTTCTGTATGACGTTTTAAAATACTGTATTCGGTACAAGCGTCGAAAAATCCGATGTACCACTTTTGAACCGAGCAAGTAATGTGGTCGAATGTGATACACCGGTTTTGTCGGCGCCGCGGCGCGCCGGTACATATTATTATTGTTTCTTAACTTCTGGCTTATTCTAAAACTTTATTGTTTAAAAAGGGCATCAATATTCAGTTTATGCATTCTCTTTCTACGAAAACCACACAATATGTTGGGTTCAACAAAAATGGCTTTGAAAATATTATAGTGTTTTGTTTATATCCAGCTAAGCATAAGTTTAGTAACTTATCGTCTGACACGTATTGAACATTTTATCTAGTGTGTATGCTGCAAAATTTACAGACTCCCAAGTCGGTCCATAAATATTGTACGGTCACGGTGTAGTCCAGGTATCAGCATCATAAATTGTCCACCCGACTATAAATTGTCGACTCAATCCTGACACGAAATTTAGGAAGCTGATGAAAAAATACTTTTTTAAATTTTAGAAGGCAAAGAGAATGGATGATGGATCGCTAGATGGTAAGTGACTACCAATACCAGTAATAGACACCCGCAACACGATTGCATTGCTGGCGTTTAAAACAACGCAAAAAATATCACGTTGCCTTTTGAATGTTAAAACAAAACTCTCGAATTATTCGAATCTATTGTTATAAGAAACTAGAACGAAAGATTTAAAGAAATACGAGATGCACTAATGAGTTTAAAAATGAGTGCCAAAGTTGTTAGTTGTATACGGACTTTCTCTGATGTAATATATAGCCAGATAGCTTGTTTGTTTTGTGAGAATCCTTTCGGACCTTTTCGGTGAGAATTGTTTAATATAGGCAAACAATGTAAATTTTAAATAAAATACTTTTGTAAGTAAATATTACTTTTAAATGGTGTTTGGAAAGGATAAACGTAATTAAAAAAGATTAAAACTCTAAATGCAATATATTATATATTTCATTAAGAACAACGCATAAAAGTCATAGAAGTCCGCAAATGTCTCGGAATACAAAATTTCCGAAAGCTTGCAAAGAGCTGTACGAGTGGGTGGGTTGAGCGATGAGGGTGGTGGACTTAAGCAATTTTTGATAATCTTATGATTGTAATATTGAGGAGAGAACCGTATCTAGAAGGAAATGCTAGTGGTATTTGACGATGGCCATGAACCTTAACGACGTACGTACATAACTAAAGAACAGAGACGCGGTAAAAGGGACCACAGGTGTGCGGAATAATTCAGCGGCGAAGGGCCCATGAATTGTAGAGCTCTGCTGAAAATTTTACCACGCATAGTTTTGTAAAGAATTTCTTAAGAGGCAATATATTTTGCGCCCACGAGACTATGCTGAATGACTTTGTCCTTGGTACATTTGTTTTATTTTGCTTTTAAGTATGGGTATAAATTTTGGGAATGCCAATGCCAAAGGTAAGACTTCTCACTTGTGGAGTTATCTTTGAATATAGGTTTTTATGTTTACAAAAAGTTATTGATTTGTTGTTGTTGAAAGGGAAGCCATTGGGAATTGTGTTGTACGAACCTTTACCTTTTGATGTAGATAAATTGACTAGGTAATTTTTGTGTTTCATGAAAACAAGATGGATTTTTGTGATTGAATTTTAAACCCACTATATCTCTGAAACCTGATGATTACCAAAACTTTTGGTAACCAGTTAATATCTAAATATTAATTAATATTTAAATCTGATAAATGATAGTAAAAGTCTGATAAAAACTTAATTAGTTTAATGGACTATCACCTATATAGACGTGATTCTATAATAATATACCCTTACCTTGAAAGACCCACTTAATATTCTGTAGATGAAGTAACATATCGTCTTTTTAGTATTCTAAATTGGTATAACATTATTTGGGTCTAGATAGTTTTTTTATCGATAAGATATAGGATTATCTGGGAAAACAGTTATTTAAAGATGGTATCCATATAAAAAGGAGTCGTGTAATGAATATTAATAAAAACCCTATCTTTTATCCGAGATAAACTCTTCGGTTTTTCCTTCTACATAATATTTAAATATCTTAATATAATAGGAGGTCAAATGCATTATTATGTACTCATAAGGTACTATTCCCTCTTGTTATTTGTGGTAGTATACCGTAAATTATTGTGCTTACAATTAAAGAAGAAGGGGCATTTTTGTATGGAGCCCGTCCCCACTACTGTAGCACTACAAGACATATATCAAATAAAAGGGCTTAAAAAGTGTGTAATTTTATTGTATGACGAAAAATCTCTAAACCATGGGAGGAAAAAGTTAATGAAGGTTAAATGTTAAAAAAAAGTAGAAAAAATCACCCTGTATTATTGCACCATTTTATAGTGTTACTATTAAGGAACAATTTTTGGAAAGTAATGGTATACAGCAAATGTCATATAAGTGGTATATTTTGATAAACTGCCTTATATTTTGAAGAAATGTATGGAATAATAATAAAATGCTAAAAAAAGCTATTTCCTTAATTTTTTCGCTTATAATTACTTTCTTGAAATTGTTTCTTACTTGCGACACTATCGAATTGTGCAATATACAGGTGTATTTTTTTAACAATCTATGGGTTCGAATCCTGGCTAGGAAAATTTAGTTATTAAAAATCTAATTGTTAGTTATTAAAAATCTAATTGATGCAGTTTAAGTTTTCATCAAGTCCGACTCGACACTCCATAGGGCTAAATTGCTATTCCTCATTTGTTTTAGACTTCTCTTACAACGCCCAGAGGAATAGTTCACCATATAATATGTTTCTTGATACTTTTTTTCAGTGCATAATCGTTTTAAAATAATTTTTGCTTTAATTAAGTATATGTATTTTAATGTAATTGTTTTATCTACATCATTAGATTTTACATAAACCAATTTTCCAGGCCAGGATTCAAACCCGCAGATTAGGAAAAAAATACATTCTGTATTATTGCACCATTCGATAGCGTCGTAAGTAAGAAACAATTTCTAGAAAGTAATTATGTGCGAAAAAATTAAGGAAATAGCTTTTTTTAGCATTTTATTATTATTCCATACATTTCTTCAAAATATGAGGCAGTTTATCAAAATATACCAATTTTATGACGTTTGCTGTATACCATTACTTTCTAAAAATTGTTCCTTATTAGCAACACTATAAAATGGTGTAATAATACAGGATGATTTTTTCAACTTTTTTTTAACTTTTAACCCTCATTAACTTTTTTCTCCCATGGTTTAGAGATTTTTCGTTATACAATAAAATTATACACTTTTTAAGCCCTTCCATTTGATATATGTCTTGTAGTGCTACAAGGGTGGGGACGGTTTGCCCCTTCTTCTTTACAAATGCAATATGAAATCTGAAATTCATATCATTATTTTTATTTGTACGCTCTATGCCATCTGTTTCGGATCCCGCCACTCGCAAGTAGGAATAATTATAATAAGGATATACCGCAGAAATATTCTCTTTACGTTATATTGCGCGATGAGTTGCGGGTTTGTAAAAATGCGATGAATATTATGACTGGGAGTTTTACCTGTGTTATGTGTATGTTAGTGTGAATGCTTTTAGGTTGATTATAATATTTGAAACTATCTCAGTGCTGCCTCATAGGGATTTAAGCCTGCAAAGTAATTTCTGCAATTGTAACAATAAGGTGTTAGAAACAGATTAATGTTTTTAGGGTTCCGTACCTCGAAAGGAAAAAACGAAACCCTTATAGGATCACTTTGTTGTCGTCCAAATGTCTGTCAAGACCCTTTTTTACAGGAACGCGTGGAGGTATCAAGGAAAAATTACGAAAACCGTAAATTGTTAGTTACATCATATAAAAAAATAATTTTAATAATTTTAAACTTACAACCCCTTTCCTCATGAACGCGTAGAGGTATTGAATTGAAATATCGAATACTCTGGTCTATAATACCTTTAAGCTGCAACAAAATCACTACAGGTTTGTACGGAACCCTCGGTGTCCGAGTCCGACTCGCACTTGGCCGGTTTTTTACGATGTAGGAAACTAGAATATCTGCTTCATTTTGTGATAAAAGAAATCTGTCCTAAATACCTCTTAGGATTCAAGACCTGTGACCTGCGTCTCTAAAACCGTAGTAAATACAGGTCTTTTCTGGGAAAAGCTGGTGTATTTTCTAGCATTTCAATGGTCGAATGAATAGGAGTGGGCGTCCAAAGGCTCCTTGCAGTGAATTGCGGAAATGAAATTTCTTCGCTAGACAAACGCCAAAATATGAAATCTAGGGAAATGAGAAGATTTATTATGATTATGATACTGTCAATTTTGAGTCTTTATTGCGAGTTATAAAACAAAATTTGTGGCTAATTGAACAGGTAGCAAACATATTTTGTTGGTTGGATGATTTCTTGGAAATACTGATAGGATTGCATTTTGCGCTACCACTTAGATTATGATCATATCTAACTACCTACATATTACTTATTATTGCACTAGTATTGCTTTTTACTATAATTATAAAATAGACTATATTATTACACAATATAAACTCTAAATAATCCGAGAGTGACGTATGACCCTGAATCTTCATTAATAACCTCTAAGGTCCTTAGTTCCTCGTAAATCTATTTGGCCATGACTCATGACTCTACACTAACAACTATATACTACGCTAGCAAATTATTGTATGCTTGTTTTAATTGTTTTTTTTTCTTTGCAGGTACGTCAAAGTTAGAAAAATATTGAAAATGAAGTTTTCAACGAAAGGTATAATATGTACATAAATAAATTTAAAAAAAAACTTTTAATATCTGCGGTACCTACTTGATATCTTAGGTAGGACGTACGTCGATACGTCGATACGTCCTACCTAAGATATCAAGTAGGTACCTTGACGTCTAACTTTGACGTACCTGCAAAGAAAAAAAAAACAATTAAAACAAGCATACAATAATTTGCTAGCGTAGTATATAGTTGTTAGTGTAGAGTCATGAGTCATGGCCAAATAGATTTACGAGGAACTAAGGACCTTAGAGGTTATTAATGAAGATTCAGGGTCATACGTCACTCTCGGATTATTTAGAGTTTATATTGTGTAATAATATATGTGAATTACCTGAAATTGTTAGGTAGCCTGGGTAGGTCTAAAAAGGCCACTTTAAGTGTTTCATATTATGTTTTATATAATATTTTGACAGTAAAAACATAAATTTTGACAGTTTTCAATAGAAATGCGTGAAATGGCGCACATAATATGAATTGTATATGATTTATCTAATGTTAACCTAAAGTGGCCTTTTTAGTTTTTAGACCTGTAGTTACCATTCAGGTAAAATTAAACTTTCTTAACTTTTCGAGCTCTGGACTAATTAAGTTATCGGAGGCGAAGTTTTTATGATTTTACGGTTTTATAGCGAAGTTTGGCAACATTCTGGATGAATTATTACAGCTGTCACATGATTTATTGCATCACCGGCTTCTGAGTAATGGACCTGGGCTAGATACTACGAGATAGCTCAATTAACTTTAATTCCACGTCTACCTACATCTTCTCTACAAGGTTTTTATGATAGGACAAAAAACCGCAATTTTCGTGAGGTTTTTAACCCCCTATGCAAAAAGAGGGGTGTTATAAGTTTAACGTGTCTGTCTGTGTATCTGTCTGTGGTATCGTAGCTTCCAAACGGATGAACCGGTGTTACTTCAACAATATTTAAAGAATATGGTAAGATAACCATGACCTGATAAGCCGTTTGAGGATCATCAGTTCTTTACTAGGTGAGGGGATCTGACTACCTTTCATATGACCTATCGATTCGAAATTTAATACCGTGTTACTTCAATGATATTGAAAGTACGTAGGAAGGTAGCCAAGACCTGATCAGCCGTTTGAAGATCATCAGCTCTTTAATAGTTGATGAGGGTATGTTAGGTTTTTTAATTTTTTTATTTTACTTTTTAATGATTGACATCCAAGTACGTAAGTGGCGATATCGAAAATTTTGATAGAAAGTTTACGCCTGGACGCAGTAGATTTTTTTTTTCTGATAATTTTTATCTTTTCAGTAAAAAGAAATGCTGCATAAAGGTAGGTACTGGGTTAATATATAAATAGGTACTAGCTTTTTCCCGCAGCTTCGCCCGCGTTGATACAGTATTCCACGGACTGAACTTTTTCGGTATAAAAAGTAGCCTGTGTTAAGAGCGTTAACGGCGCGCGACTCAGATTTCACAAAAACGCTACTTTTCAAAAGCAAAAATATCTAACAAAAACTGGTTATTCTGATTTTTACATGTAAAAAAACACTAGAAAATATTGTATTCTAATTTTTCCCTTATCATTTATTTTAAAATAATTTCAAACTTTTGAATAAAACTGACAAAACTAACCAGACGTTTTGACAACTTTAGGTTCAGGGGCATTTTCAAAACATATAATAGCTAAAACCACTTACATTTTTTAAAAACAAAAAATCTTTACAAACTTGTTGGATCCTCTTGTAGATTATCTCTTTGTCAGATTATTTTTATATACGTTTCTATCTCATAAAAATAAAATTTAAAGAATGCAAAATTATCAGGAATTATAGTTATTTAAAATGATGATATTTATGTATTTCACTTGCTCTTTCTCTTTCTTACTTACATAATCTAAAAGAACAACGTTTTATCTTTAATATGCCATTTAAATTTTTAAGTACATTAGCTTGACGAATTTTATATGAATTTTTAAAACTAGTCTATAAATCCAGGCGCACGAGCGTTTACAAATCAGACGGCCGTGAGCCTTTCCAGAGGGTGGACGTATAGGTCCGCGCTCTGCAATGAACTCTGTTGACCTTTGTAGTGCGTACGAGATCCACCCCGATAAAAAGATTTTGATATTTGGAAAATATATTTTTTAATTTAATAATAAATATTGTTATTTAAGTTAATTTTTTTTTATTGTAATAACAAATTATTTTACATATATAATAGATAATATTATAATAGGAGATAAAAATAAGTTCGTACGAAAAAGAAAACATACACATTTTGAAAACTTGGCAAAGGCAGGAGCTGCTAAAAGTAGATGGCGCTGTTGTTAGTCTACATTTATTTATTCTAGCGCTAGTCAACGGCTGGAACTCAGTGCGGCGCGAGGGGAAAATGCTTGTTATTTCACCTAATATCTGGGAAAAAAGGATACTTATACCCATAAAATAGTTATCTATACTTATATGAGAAACTATAGTGCACACATTTATACTGTTTTGTAAAGTATTTTAGAAAAGGTATCCTCAAATTACCCAAATCGGCTGTTCTTGTTTTATGAAAAATCTATATAATATTTTTGTCCGAATTTAAGTCATCTCAGTTGCTGAATAATAAAACTGTGTCGGTATGTACTTGCTTTTTTATTTTCATTCTTGATTTGTTTTATATTTACGGTCAAAGTTGCGCTAAACATCCGATGTTTGGAGGCTATTATTTTCTTAACTAATAGGCAATCGGCCTAATTTTTTTTATTACATAAATGAATAGTACTCTTAAATATGAGTAACTTCTCAGAAGAAACTGTATATCAAAAGTCAATATTTTCAAAGGTACAGCGATTTGTATAAAATTTTCGCGAGCCTCCTAAAGTCGACCTACAAATGACGTCACTTGTAGGTTAAGGTGTATGAAGTAGTATATGAAGTATATGGCCGCCGGAATATATTTGTAAAAATCTCCCATATTTGTGCGTTTAAGTTCATACTTACCATAATTAATGTTTTTGTATATGATTTTTTATTTTTTATTTTATTTTTATTTTGTTAGGAAAACTTACAGCAACAAATACAATGATAATAAATTAACATATTAAAAAATAAGGTGCCAATTACAAGTTTTCGCATTTAAAAAACAAATTACCAAAGCTCAAGTTAAGCCCCTGAACGTGACAAAAAATTAGTAATTAAAACTACTGTATACATAATATATAGCTTAAAATGAAAGCAGTAATGATCGTAATAGCATAGAGCACGCTTAAGAACCACAAAAAAAGGTAGACCGAATGAATGTTAATATGAATATTCAGAGCTACTCTGGTACACATAATTATTTGATAATATTATATTTGTTAACTAATTAAGATTAACATTTAAAATTGTTTAAGAATTACAACTGAAAAAGGTATCAGTTAGGAGTCTCCTAATTTTAGTTGGATTCAATGAAAATACATCCTCAAGTGGATTATCATTAAGAAATTTATTCATTTGAGCGCTTGATCTAAGGATGAAAGAGTTTCGACGATAATAGGTGCTGAATGGCGAGATATACAGAGGCATAAAACTACGAATACTTCTAGTGGGAATGTTAAAGTTGTATTTAATTAATAAGTCAGGAACATCTATTTTATTGTTAATAATTTTACAAGAGTAAACTAGATCGGAGATGTTCCTACGATAGTGATCCTACGATCGGAGATGTTCCTACGATATGATGTGAGTAAACTAATGATGTAGGTTGTGTTTACCAATTTAGCAAAAAAAAATTTTTTTTGGTACTTTTTAAATGTATTTAATTAGTAAACTACACATAAAATAATATATTTTTTTACATTTACCAAGTAGTAATGCCTCAATATTTCTGAATATATTAATGAAACTAAATATTTCAGATGTAGTCCGATCCCCTATTTGAATTTTAGAAATATAAGCACATACCGACCAAGATAAGTGTAATAAAAATCGATATTACATAAACTTTGGGTCTATAATGTTTGACTTTAAAGTAAATCACCAATAACGTTTGCATGGAGACAAAACCGACTAGCGCAGCCATAATAACAATATACTACTTTGCATGTTCATTTTGTTGTTAATATGCATCTGCTTTCAAATAACAAAATTCTTGTGTTTACGGCTTTGTGGTTTAACTTCAGACAATGTGCAAAACACTCAAGTAAAGTAAAACAGAAGAAGTAGAACTTCGAAATGAAGAGGTACGTATTTAATAATCCATATAATCCCCTCAGATAGCAGTAGATTCTTAATTTGTATGTACAAAGTAAACTTCTTAAACTTCTAACTCGGAGCTGCGTACAATCAGGAGCCAAGATGGGAGCATTATAAAAGGAGAAGAACGTGTGTTAAAGAAATGTAAAGAGTATTTTGAAAGTTTTTTTTAAAGAGAGGAAGTGCAGGTACAACATCCGGCACCTTCCATGGAAACTAATATGAATGTTGATGAACATGTATGAAGGGAATAATTAAAGTGGGCGAAGCGAAACAGTATGTAAGGATCGTAGCAAGTGGAAAGAATAGTGTTACCTGCCTGCCCCTACGGGAAAAAGGCGTGATTATATTTATGTATGTATGTACAAAGTAAAAACTACTAACTACTTAATTACCAAGTTTTATCTAGGTACATAATAATATATGCGGCAAACGGTAGTCTGGATTTCGAGCTTATGATTTAGAAACAAAATTGTTTCCAAATCATTTTGCCTCGAAAAGAAACAACTTATATAATATGTCACCGTAAAATTGTAAAAACCGTTAAATTGTAAAAAAACTAACGAGATTGTAAAAATATGTCGAAAGATTCATAACTATATAGGTATTTATTATCTAACTATAAATAATGTGTTAAATTATAGGCAGCATATTCACGTCCGAAGTCTATTAACATTTTACAATTTCACTAGTTTTTTTACAATCTAACGTTTTTTACAATTTTACGGTGACATATTATATAAATGATAAGTACATCTAGATACGTATTAGTAACTAATACTTTTCTTCTTTAAAATAGCACCTAAATTGGTAATTTCGTTTTTAATTTTTAAAACACAAATATTTTGACGTCTTGATATAAGATGTTAAAGTACCTGGGAGACTGAGCTTTGTCCGGAATTTTAGTAGTGAAAATAATTAAAAATTATAGAGGAACAATTATTAGTCATAAAAAATAACAAATATAAAAAACTATATAAAATTGTCTTGTTTAAAATATAAAATGTTTATTTTGTGTTCCAGAATCTATGTAATGTAATGTGTGCATATTGCATACATGCATACATTTATACATGCAAGATACGCGCGAAAAACATAACCGGGCGAAAAGCATAACGTCTTGACAGTCGGGTAAAAATCAAAGAGTTTTAAATAAACACATTTCAGCTGTATAACTAAATTATATTAATTAAAATAGTATAAAAGTATTATTTCAAGGTATTTTTATTTTCCATAATATTATGTTAGTATTACATTACCTACTGATATTGTATGTTTTGTGTAGATAATATGTTATATTATATATTAAGTAATATGACACAGAATATAATTATTATTATGATATTATGTATACCATAATCAAAATTCAATAATAATTATTATCGTAAAGTAATTAAAGTAAGGCAAGTATCAATGTGGGTTAGTTGGCTTACAGTCGTCGAGCTATTCACGCACACAAAGACGCTCGCTGCAGGCTGCAGCTGTGTGCGTATTTTTCACCAAAGTTGACTTCACGCGCTATGCGTTAATGCTCTTAATCCAAAGCAGTGCATCCATACCAAATTTCATAAAAATCCGTTGAGTTGTTTATGTGTGAAAGAGTCAGAAACATACATCCATAGTTCCATAAATTATCACATTTATAATAGTAATGTATAAAATGTATAACGTCTGTAATGCAAACATCTACCTACCTAAAGTTATGTATTTCATATTATTTCAAAGTTTTTCTGAGTTGAGAATGCCGACGCAGTATATTTTTGCATGAATAAGTAAATCAAATGGTTGTTTTTTTTTAAGTTTTATTCCGGGGCAGTGGCGGTAATTAAAATATAAACTAAACCATTCCTACTATTTTTAATTTCTTTCGTCAATGGTTTTACTTATATATATTTTACTAGAATATTTAAGCAATTACCTTCATGTTAAAAATATCCTAATATTTTAATTCAGAGATACAGTCGCTGTATAGACAGTAGATAGTCTAGATACCTTAAAATTATACAATATTTGTATGTTTGTTTCGTACATTATACTTTAAAGGCCCAAAGTTTTCACTTCGTGTATCGATAAAGTTTAGGAAAGGCAATATTGAACGCAACATTAGGCATGTCGGTTGATGTTCTTCCCGTGTCTGGCGAAACCGTCTGACACAAGAGCTGTGCATGCAAATGCGTGCTGTTAATTATTGTTCCTTCGTCTGCAATACTGTCTAAAAGACATGCAAAAAAAAACGCAATTTTATAGGCTTATATATTTTTTTATTTTTAATCGGTTCTCCTTCAAGATGAAAGATATAGTTTTAAATTCTTCAAGCAACAATAAACAAACGTAGGCTAAGGTGAACTTGGTTGCGAAAAATTCAAACGTGAAAGTAAAAGAAATACTTAACTTTTCTGTTTTAAACGTAATTAATTCCATTTACATTTTGGCCTAATTTTTACAAAAAAAAAATGTTTTTTTTAGTAAAAGGTAAAAAATGATCTATGTTGTTTGATTGACGACTTTTGTTTATAAATCCGCTGAGTTAATCGATCGTTGATATATTGCGTGAATGTATATTCGCGTGTATTTTTTTTTAATAAACTAAAAATGCTGGCATTGCATGCGGTGTGATTTTATTTGACAAATTGACACACCAAAATAGTTTCTACGCCTATTAACATAGCGATTGTTTTACTGTGATGCACATTTGCATGTGGATCACCGTATTTATGCAAGTTGTGATGGTTGATCGATCTGCGTTTAGCACGTTGTGCATTATTATTACCGAGTCTCTCACCATAACGATTCTGTTTCATTTTCCGTTTGTTTCTTTATATGACTATCGCATTGTTTTGTAACGTAAAGTCGAGTTCCACATGAGTTTAGGATAATAATATGTCTTGGCTGCTTCCCGTTTGGCAACCTTTTCGTATCGTAAAAGTAGGTACCTACTGTATACAAATTTGTAGATATTTTAACTACCTACAACTTTGCCATTTGACTTTTTTCCATAGGACTTGTAGTTTTGCCGGAAATGGAGATAAACGTTACCTTACCGTTACGTTACCGTTACCTACTACCCTTAAAAACTCACCCCTTTACTTCCCGACCTCAAATCGCCCGTAATCTTTTTTTTACTTTTATTTTTGTTAAATCCTTTCCTTTTCCAATGGGTTTCATCCTACTATTTATTTTACTTTTGACCATTTTCAAAGGTTTAGCACTAGTCTACAAATATATTTTATACGATAGGTATTAATGTCACTCAATTTTTTTGTCTTCCCGGATTTACGTTATGGTATAGTATTAAAGTTAAAATTGACTTTTAAGTATTATTACAAATCGTTTGTATGGGAGTATAGAAAAGTGTTTTAGACTTTTTCAGGCAATTTTTAAATTTTTCTCTCCGTAAGAACCATCCTCGTACTTCAAGGAATATTCTCAAAAAATAATTAGCGAAATCGGTTTAGCTGTTCTCGAGATTTGCTCTTAGGAACACTTTCAGCGATTAATTTTTATATTATAGATGTTTAACACATTATGATGATGACGAAGGCAGTAATTACAAGAGTAAGTGTTGCTCGGTATGAAAGTTTCGTTGCATATCTATCACCTACGGACCGTACTAACCGCGTTTTCTTATTTAATCATTGGAACACCGCCCGCGCCGCCGCCGCTTGAGTTAAAAGCTGCAATTTCTTTATTGTTTCCATCATCATCATTACTATCTTATCTATATCTATACTAATAATAAAGAGGAAAAGTTTGTATGTTTGTTTGTTTGTTTGCATTGAACAGGCTCCGAAACTACTGGACCGATTTTGATGAAATTTGGCACAACGGAAAAAGGTACGGTTTCTGCGAAATTGACTTTTGCGCGCACGAAGTCGCGGGCAACATCTAGTCGATAATATGCTCATGTAATGCTATATTACGTACGATTGTATATAAAATTTTCTCTCTGTTGAACAAAATACTGTTTTGTTTTTGTTTCATTTCAATTGTTCGTCCTATACTCAGATCAAATAATAAACATTACTTTTATTTGATCTGAGGTCCTATAATACTAGGCGTTAATGAAACCTTACCTACTTGTTTTATTTTGTGGCTGCCAATTAATTATATCATTTAATGAAGACAAACTCAATGTGAATTACACACGAAATCGTTATAAAAATATGCGTTTAAATTTTCTCTTGCTTTTGCTAACGTAATTACTTATAACCTCAGATCAAATAAAAATCCAAGATAGCGCGTGGCGTTTGTTTGAAGTGAAGCCTAAAAAACTACGCTACTTCAATTTTACACACGTGTGTGCGTGAGCGCGTGTGTAAAATTGAAGTAGCGTAGTTTTTTAGGCTTCACTTCAAACAAACGCCATGCGTTATCTTGGTTTTTTATTTGATCTGAGCTTATAACTAAATTAGCAGTCAGATGAAATTATTGCCACATAAACCGTTGATTTATCTCTGTATGAACAATGTAAACAATTTCAAGCATAAACTAGATGTTTAAGGTCCAGGAACACAAGCGCGTAACACCAGAGGAGTTACAAGTGTAACTCCTCTGGTTGCGAGTGTCCATGGGTGGTCCTATAACAGTACGCACGTTATATCCGAGTGGTGGACTAAATAATGGCCCATGCCACCTTATTGAAACGGTAGATTCCTCATCCCAGCTAATAGGAAGGTTTCTAAAAAGTCACTATCAGTATATCTAATGTGTCATATTTTAGTTTATCAGTGGCGAAAGGTTCCTATAACTCCATTCCTATCGGCTTCCCTTGTCACTTACCTTTTGCAAACCTTCATACAAATCCCTACCTATTATACAGGCTCCGGCTTCCCTATGAAGGAGAAGCAGCCTTCGCCACTGTACTTTATCATAATATCACAGGTGGCCTACACGATTATAATAACTCTCGTATAGCTCACTTCGCGATTTGATTTAGGCGTAAGACGAGTTAGTCGGTTTGTGAATGAGGTAGGTATGCCAAACGTAAAGGATAACTAGTTATTTATATAAATTTTGGCTCATGACATGTTTCAACTCAAATCGCAAGCAGAATAGATGCAGTTTAATTAATTTGCGCACTGCGTTCGTAGGTACGGGTATCTAAGAACTAAACTCGAACACAAAACTCTATAGACGTGACTTTATAATTATATTCCACCAGGTAACGCAATTTTTGTCAGGTAAAGCAAAAATGTGTTAATTAGCACCAAAAGTTACATACTGAAGCAAGCTTTGCAAATAAAATAAATCATAAAACCCTCATTGTTAAACTTTTCAGTATAAGCTGAAATTTTTATCATATTATGCTAACGTTTTATATTCTGTTAAACTTTTTTTAATTTTTCCAACTTTTCCTATTGAAAAAAAAAAAAAAAAACATTTCGTATCATTTGTCACAACCCTAGCGGCTATTTACAAACAGTACTGACCTTCGTCTCCGCTGCTGCGTCCTGCGCCGGCCCTGGGCGGGCGGGTCGCTGTACGCCCGCGCGTCCTCCGCGCTGTGCCCGGCCCCCATGCTACCCCATGCCACACACTATCACACGAGGCCACTCCACAGTCCGGGCTAGTCCGCAGGCTACACAGTCCACCGGTCAAGGCCGCGTTGTGCCCGAACGAGCCGACTCACGCGAGTGCGGGCGACCGGCGCCCGCGCATAGCGCACGCCGCCCCGAGAGACGGTCCAATTGTGTGGAATTAAATCATCGTGATTGATTAACACGTATTTGCGGTGTTGCAGTTGGGTCAATTGATAGTGCAGGCGTAATTGTATCTATGTATTAACCAGGTTCAATGGATTGAATGGATTTATGTAGGTTATTTAAAGGCATGTTAATAGTAGTAAGTGTATTACGTTTAATCTTATTTTAATAAACCTGTTAATTTTCTTATAAAAAGTATGTCCCGTATCTACGTTTACGTAGTAAATTATATAGTCTATGTTACCCGGGCTATTATTACGAAACTATTGACACCTAATTTTATTAAAATCAGTTCAGTAGTTTAGGCGCTACGGTGGGACAAACATTCATACATAACACCTACTGCCAAAATCATTATCCTTCCTTTTGTCTTTCCGTAGTCGAGTTAAAAATTTGACAACGAATTTACCTTTTAGAATTTAATCTTTTGATTTTGCACAGTTTTTAACGAATAAAATATAATTTACGCTGTACATTTTTTTTTAATTTTAAGCGACCGACTTATGAATATAATGCAGTATCACTTTCTAAAGACCTTGTTAATTTCATGTCATTTTTAGACAACTATCTAATACAATAACTAGCTCATAGTGCTCATCCAAATTGAATAACGCGAGTGATTACTTATTATCAATAGCACCGCCCGCTGCCACCTATGACTTGGTCCACGTTAAGCTAATTATTTCGCGATCCGGCTTGGAAATCGCTTCGCTCTCGTTTCTACTAATTACACGATCTGCCGCTTTCCTCGTGGAAGGAGCATCGCTATACACCTTGTATCAAAGGTGCTAAATACTACCTAAAAAAATATTATGGACTAGATTTAGCACGCAACTTCGTCCACGTGGATCCCCATTTGTGCACCCCCGTGGGGTATGTATTTCGAAAAATCCTTTTTTTTATCGGATATTATTATACGTTACAATAACTACCTATCTGCGTGCCAAAATTTCAACGCAATCCGACCAGTTATATTTCATTAGCGGTAAAGGAGCGTCTATACGTCAGTCAGTCAACGGGGACATCTTTTAAATACAGACGACGGAGAAAATCATCACTAATCTATTATTAGTGATGATTTTCTCCGGAAATCGATTACCACAAATTGCAATTAGCAATCACTGCAACCCCTGCATAGGAGGCATCAGGATCCTTTGATAGTGACCTATGGTTTATGGTTCCCTATTTAATGGGTTGATCCCATTATGGAGAACTATAATGAGATTAACCCATTGAATAGGGACGATGATGGGATATATGATATTTTATTATGGGTCGATCCAATGATCCAATGGGGAACTTTTTTGAAGTAGAGACCAATTCCTCATGACGAAAATGGTACGTAATCGTAATATTTCATTGAATTGCGACACCTTGCTTGAATAAATCTGGGTCTGGAACACCTAGAATGGGTAGGTCAATTCTGTTAATTAAATCTTACAATATAGTAACGATCCAGTCCCGACTAAATGATAAACTGCGAAATGGTATTTTCATAAACCTCAAATCAATTTCAACCCCGTTTTGATTGGTCCAAACTCAAAAAATCAGTTTATGATAATAAAACGATTAATTTATTATTCAATATCTGGTAAAATGAATGTGTAAGTTAATTACGAGCATTAGGGTTCTGACTTCTGACACCAAGTCATGATGCCTTTACAGTTTACAGCCTAGCGAGTCCCACAGCCTATTAAGTTTAGACTCCACTGTTTCATTTAAAGTTTTGTGAATCCCACAGCCTATTAAGTTTAGACTCTACTGTTTCATTTAAAGTTCTGTGAGTCCCATGGCCTCTTAAGCTTAGACTCCACTGTTTCATTTAAAGTTTTGTGAATCCCACAGACTATTAAGTTTAGACTCTACTGTTTCATTTAAAGTTCTGTGAGTCCCATGGCCTCTTAAGCTTAGACTCTACTGTTTCATTTAAAGTTCTGTGAGTCCCACAGCCTATTAAGTTTAGACTCTACTGTTTCATTTAAAGTTCTGTAAGTCCCATGGCCTCTTAAGTTTAGACTCTACTGTTTCATTTAAAGTTCTGTGAGTCCCAAGGCCTATTAAGTTTAGACTCTACTGTTTCATTTAAAGTTCTGTGAGTCCCACAGCCTATTAAGTTTAGACTCTGCTGTTTCATTTAAAGTTCTGTAAGTCCCATGGCTTCTTAAGTTTAGACTCTGCTGTTTCATTTAAAGTTCTGTAAGTCCCATGGCTTCTTAAGTTTAGACTCTACTGTTTCATTTAAAGTTCTGTGAGTCCCACAGCCTATTAAGTTTAAGACTCCACTGTTCCATTTAAAGGTCTGCTATTCTATATCTCTGAAACCCTACAGCCGGTCAGCCAGCGATAAAATATTTACTATTCGTGGGAATCACTAATCAGTAATTAATTATTATATTTAACGCTTTTTTACGCGTAACTTAGCAAGTGAGCCGATACGAGGAGAAATCGAAATGTCCACTTAAAATAGAGAAATCGTTAATTATTTTATTGTTAAAAAAACCTAATATAATTGTACTTTTGTTTTAGATAACTTCGTGTAACAGTCAGGGAAGATAAATGTTGTGCTGTTTGATTATTCTCCTAATTTCTTTGTATTATAATGATGTAGTAGATGAATGAAGTAGATGATCGTGGTACATGAACGTTAAATCAAATTCGAAACTTTCTGTTCAGAATCAATTTGAAGCAAATGCTTCCTGAACGTATATAACGAACTCCATATAATATGACGTTTGATGACCTACCTACATCGGTAAAAACATTCAACTCAATTCAAACCGGCGGGCTTATTACGTATCTTGCAATAGCCAAGCAATAGCAAAAATTGCGCAATTTTTGCGCAAAAATCGCTAATTCGTATTACGTATCTGCAAAAACCTAGCAGAAGCAACCTAGCGACAGTACTGCCTCTACCGAACAATCGAGGAACTATAAATCAATCGTTCGATCTCTTCACTGCTGTCTAATTTTTTGTATTACGTAAGAATTTTACAGCAAAGCGAAAGCAATCAGCGAGCGATTTGAACTATCAGTTAGCCATAATAAGCGAAAACGAAGAGAAGTGCATTTAAACACAACAGCGAGCGATTAGCAATCGATCGCATAGGTAATACGATTTTATTTGACGTTCAGCAATCGACTTCGCGTCTATCGCGTGATGACTGCAAGATTTTTGCTAATCGCTATTTTTTACGTGAAACGGCGGCCGGTTTTTAGGGTTCCGTAATACTTAAGGAACCCTTATAGTTTCGCTCTGTCCGTCTGTCTGTCTGTCTGTCCGCGCCTCTAGCTCCTGTTATTATGAATATAAATTGATGAAATTTGGTGCAGTTATAGATTGTGTATAGATCACGGTTTCGGGATCATAAAAAAATTATAATTTTATATTTTAGGGGTGGCTCTCCATACATGTGAAGTGGGGATGAAAAATATTTTTTCACTCTACCCCATCGTGTGGGGTATCGTAGAATAGGTCTTTTAAAACAAAGGCAAGGTTTCATACGTTACTTTTTTATAAAGTTGACCATTTTCGAGTAATCGGCCTCCAAAGTAGTTTGTAAGTTGGTCCCCCCCCCCTAGCATTTTTAAACTATAGGAGATAGAAACTTGCAAATTTCCATGCTGATAGATCATGCTAAAAACTCTTTAGGAAAATTATTTTGAACCAAATCGGACAGTAACTTTTGGAGTTAAAAAAAAAGCATATTACGCGTTTATAGTTACGGAACCCTCCTTAGACATGTCCTGACATGCTCTTGGTTAGGTTATTCATTTCAGAGTCCTTCATTTTGCTCCATCGTACGAAAACATTTTTATCCTAACGAAATTAAAACCTTCGGATATACGTAGGTCGTCGGCAGTACGTTACCTTTATCCTTGTAAAGTTATTTAGGCTATTTCCCTTTGAGGCTATCATCGTACAGCGATATGATTTGGGAAAGGTAGAAACTCATCGCAAAAGGGTCATCCAATCGGAAAAGAATGGAATTGAATATATTACGTTTTTACCCGAGTACGGCGAAGCCAAAAGGAGGGATAATGATTTTTTGCAGTCTAGCATACTATTATATATGTATACTTAAATATGAAAGTTTGTGAGAATGGATGGATGGATGTTACTCCTTCACGCAAAAACTACTGAACAGATTTCGATGGTATGGATTTGGTATGGTAGTAGTTTAGGCTCTGGATTAAAACATCTAAGGCTACTTTTTATCCCGAAAAAGTAAGAGTTCCCGTGGGCTAGTGTATGTATTGTATTTTTGTTCCATCGTAGCGCCTAAACTCTTGATCCTGTAATAATAATAAATGAGGTGACAATAGATTCGTAACATAGGCATGCATTTGCAAAGTGGTTAAAGTTTTTAGCGTTTGATTATTATTTTACGTAAGTTATCTAAAGGGTATTATTTTACGGGATATAATTAATCGAGCGAACAAAAAATAAGTTGGCGGCTGCACGTGAGCATACTGTTTTACTGAATTTGGCAGCGAATTAATATGTTGGCGACTAAATTACTAAACTGGCGAAAACACTCGGGTGACAAAAAATTCAAAAGTCGGCAGATAAAAAGAGGTGAAATTTAATCCAAATTAGCACCGACATTTATAAGTTGGTGACTTAATTTCCGAGTTGGTGACCATTATACCATATAAGCAGCTATAAAACCAGATTTGGTTGATAAATTAATGGCTGCTAAAAATTCAATTTGCAGGCTACGGAAAATGCTATTTTTGGATACTGTTGGAGTATGTTTTTCTTTGTCATGGGTGTCATTTTCTAGGTTTCTGGGGGTGCAGAATAATATGAAAATAAAATCTGTTTCTTAATTCCACAATGGCGTAAATTTTTGTTATTAAAATTAACAAGGTTGTCCTTTTCCCGGTTTCTGGGGGTTCTTTTACAAAATTGTCTTCCAATTTCATTTTCCAAAATGGAGAATATTCAATCTTCGGAAAATGAATATGAATACTAAATTAAAAGATCTTTGGGATGCTAATTATGATGATTATTACAGTATGTTATGTAGTTCAAAGTACCAGCTATGTAGGTATCGAAATTTTTAAAAATTCAGGGTTCATGAATTTTTCTGCCATTCATGAAGAAAATATGCGATTTCTAGATTAATAAGGGGGAGCAAATTTTCATTACTTTTGCAGTAGGATACACCGTTTCTGAGATAGAATCAATTTTATAAAAAAAGAAGTAAATGCTGTACATTAAGATACGACGGATGTTTATAGCTATAGAAATGTTGGAAAATTCAGGATTTTCGAATTTTTTTTTCTCCCATCATGAAGAAAATATGATGTTGCGGGGTTCCAAAGGGGGGCGAAATTTTCATTATTTTTTCAATAGGATGCACCGTTTCCGAGATAGAATCAATTTTATAAAAAAAGAAGTAAATGCTGTACGTTGAGATACGACGGATGTTTATAGCTATAGAAATGTTGGAAAATTCAGGATTTTTGAAAAAAAATTTCTCCCATCATGAAGAAAATATGATATTGCGCGGGGTTCCAAAGGGGGGCGAAATTTTCATTATTTTTTCAATAGGATGCACCGTTTCCGAGATAGAATCAATTTTATAAAAAAATAAGTAAATGCTGTACATTGAGATACGACGGATGTTTATAGCTATAGAAATGTTGGAAAATTCAGGATTTTCGAAAAAAAAATTCTCCCATCATGAAGAAAATATGATATTGCGGGGTTCCAAAGGGGGGCGAAATGTTCCTTATTTTTTCAATAGGATGCACCGTTTCTGAGATAGAATCAACTTTATAAAAACATAGTAAATGCTTTACATTGAGATACATTCCTAGATGTATAAATCTATAGAAATGTTGGAAAATTCAGGATTTTCGAAATTTTTTTTCTCCCATCATGAAGAAAATATGAGGTTGTTGGGTTACTAAGGAAATTTAAAATGGATGACTTTTTTGTAATCAGCACCCTCAGAAACCAATAAAAGGACACCCATATTATTTTTATGAAATTAAGTATGTCCGCCATATTGGAATTTCAAAACGAATGTCATTTTCGTATCCAGCGCTCCCAAAAACCTGGTAAACGACACCCATATCAATTTTACGAAAAATAAATATCCGCCATTTTTAAATTTCAGAATTAATCTACACAATAATCTACACCTCCCTAAAAACCGAGAAAAATAAAAAATTGGGAATTTTGTACGCTCCTTTATGTTTTTTTTGTGTGCGCTCGTTTCGCTGCTTGTATGGTTTTTGAGTTACCTACATCAGGGAAAATATATGTGCCTATTCTTAAATTAAATGTGTACTCACAAATTGTCGCCAAGATGGTTATTTGGTCGCTAAAACATAATCTGTCTGCCAGTTTGGAAAATTCAGTGGTTATTATTTAGTCACCAGATTAGTAATTTTTTTGTTCCTTACATTCTTTCGCCAACTTGGTAATTTAGTATTCAATATTGGGTATTTTCACATCCAAAATTTAATTGTCTTGTCGCAAGTTTAAATACATGCCTTATTTTACGTAAGTAATCTAACATTTTACGTAAGAGCTCCGTATCCTAGTGGGTAGACCGTTTGGTTCGCACTCGAGAGAGTGCAGGTTCAAATCCCAGGTTGTGGCGTGTACCAATGGGACTGTTTCAGATCTCAAGTACATACATTATACGGACGCTCTAACGGTGGAGGCCAACATAGTTGGCCCCAGACGTATTGACCAATTCATTCCTCTGGACTAGGCTGACTATATTGTGAGAATGCCGTATGTGCTTGGGCAAGCATACGACATTTAAAAACCAACTGTCCCAGGCACTACACTATTTCAAGAGTGGTTACTTCGCTCGGAGAATCCATACTAATATTATAAATGCGAAAGTGTGTCTGTCTGTCTGTCTGTCTGTCTGTCTGTCTGTCTGTTACCTCTTCACGCCCAAACCGCTGAACCGATTTTGATGAAATTTGGTATAGGGATACTTTGAGACCCGAGAAAGGACATAGGATACTTTTTATCCCGGAAAATGTACTTTCCGCCGCGATAAACGAATTTTGGCGCAACGGAGTTGCGGGCGTCATCTAGTACTGTATAAATCATCCATTAACGGATGTAAAGGCCTAAGTATATAATCTAAAGGGTGACCTTGTAATATATGTTGTACTCGTATTGTTATTAATTCTGTCTTATAATATCTAAGTAACTTTTACTAAACGAGGGCTTTGTCCTGCTGCCTGCAGTCTCATATTACAAGTTTCACTAAAGATTATCGTGATTTATGGGTATTAAACGTTACATCAAATAAGAACATCAATAAGAACATCCATAACAACAATATACACAAAGCACGCAACGTACTTATTTCACAATAAATGTTAAAAAGTTATTTTTATGACTTTGATCGCGTAGATGATAGAAGCAGTCGATTTTTCACCAATAAATATGTAGGTAACAGTGGCGAAGGCTGGTTCTCCGTCATAGGGAAGCCCTAGCCTGTATAATCGTAGGGATTTGGATGACGGTCTGTAAAAGGTCGATAAGGTCGCATTCGCCGTATGGCCGCATGGTGTGCGCGCGCGCATCGAGCGCATCATCGCGATCACTGATCGAGCACTGCCTGTCTATTCTCTAAGAACATTTTTAAATCTCGAAAGCTGAATCCGCGGTGAGTGTCAAATTTGTATATATGATATTTGACACTCACCGCGGATTCAGCTGTCGAGATATTTGAAAATGTTCTTAGAGAATAACACTGCAGTGCTATTCTCTAAGGACATTTTGCTATCTCGACAGCTGAATCCGCGATGAGATTTCAAATTTGTATTCTTTAAACTTCGAACGTGCTGGTGGCGCGTCACATTCGAGCGCGGAAATGAGGCGAACCCTCGCGTGTGATTATTTTGACATTAGAACTATGAACTTGGTATTCTGTAAGCAAATTACCGCCTCGCAAGGCGGGAATTTGAAACTTTCGAAGCTCATTCCACTTGTCATTTTGTAAGTTCCTCAAGAGGTGTCGAGATGGCGAGTGACTTTGTAATAAAACAATCAAGATGGTCAATTTTAGTTTTAGAAAATAACTTAACGTACGGATAAATAGTGCTAAGTAGCTAAAATACTTATTTAAAAGGAATTTTGGGATAGGCAATCCCAAAATTCCTCTTAAATAAGTATTAACTTATACCTTTTATAATAGGTATTAGTAAGAAGTATCTTAATAACCCAACTAATATCTACCTATTATAAATGTGAAAGTTTGTGAGGATGGATGGATGTTTGTTACACTTTCACGCAAAAACTAGTAAGTAAGTATTATAAATGTGAAAGTTTGTGAGAATGAATGGATGGATGTTTGTTACTCTTTCACGCAAAAACTACTGAACGGATTTCGATGCAATTTGGTATGGTAGTAGTTTAGGCTCTGGATTAAAACAAGCTAGGTACTTTTTATCCCGAAAAAGTACAGTGTTCCTGCGGGTTACTCGATAATATATGTACGCGGGCGGAGCCGCGGGAAACAGCTAGTAGATACTATTATAAATCTGAAAGTTTGTGTGAGGATGAATGGATGTTTGTTACTCTTTTACGCAAAAGCTCCTGAACGGATTACGATGAAATTTGGCATGGTAGTAGTTTAGGCTCTGGATTAAAACATAGACTAAATTTTATCCCGAAAAAGTACAGTATCCCGTGGGATACCCAATATTATACCTATTTACGTTGGCGGAGATGCAGGAAAAATCTGGTTAATAATATAACTCCGCACACCGATGACGGTGGCCGGTATCATTGAAACGCAGGAGTAATTTTATAGTGCCCAAGTGTGTGCGCAGTACACAAGAGCACTCTATCTTCCTTTACTCTCATAACCTAGTGGGACGGATAGCCGACACGACTGGCGAGAGATCAGACACAGGTCCGACTTTTTACATGCCCATCCGACGCATGGCTCATCTTTCTTGTCAGACAATCAGGTGATCCTGCCTGCCTGCATTGCATTGTCCTACCCAAACTTGGACACAACATTTTTTGTTGTTCCAATGCGGGAATCGAACCCATGACCTCCGAGTCGAGAGCCAAGCTCTTACCCTAGTGGTAAGAGCTTGGCTCTCGACCAACCACGGAGGCTGTAATAATAAAACAGATAATAATATTATTATTTTGAAACAAAAAATTAAACCGACTTCCAAAGTAAAAATACACAAAAAAGTATGAAATAAAACTTATTCTCTAATTTATAAATAATTCCCCTTTCAAATTTGGCTCAAATTTTTACTATTTCTCTACTCAATATTCTTTATTTTGTAATCGGTACCACTACCAGCCCAAACAATATTCTACAATATTTTGTAGAACTCACGTTCATATTTGCTGGTAAGTGGTAACTACCGACTTCAAAATTAAGTGGAATGAGTAAAGAGATAGTTAAAAATTTTAGCCGAATTTGAAAGGGGAATTATTAAGAAATAAGAGAATAAGTTTTATTTCATACTTTTTTCTGGTAGCATAATGCATATGCTTCAGAAAAAGCCAAAATCACTTTATGTGTCCATATAAATTTCGAGGAGTTCCCTCGATTTCTCATGGATCCCATCATCAGGTTTCCACTTTAGTTACTGCAGGACCAATTACGAAGTATACCCCTGACAACGACACAAGAATTTTGGAAATATGTCCACAAACAGCATAGTAATGTGATGATGGTGGTGTTGATGATGAATACTCTAATTGACATAGTGGCATATGTTTGCAGTTCTTTAAACAACGCCGAAATCCCCAAACATGTAGGTATCTATAAGGTGTCAGGAGTTCTGTTCAGTACTTTTGGACTCAGGGTATACCTTGAAGCAAAATCTTACTTTTTGGTAGCATATGCTTGAACTACTTCAGAAAAAGTCGAAATCACCATATGTGTCCATATAAATTTCGATGAGTTCCCTCGATTCCTCATGGATCCCATCATCAGGTCACCACTTTGATATCAAAATGACCATTTTGGATTACACCCTATACATCACAGAAAAAATTTTGAAAATCGGTCCACAGGCAATACAGCCAAACGTATAACCGCCTCCTTTTTTTGGAAGTCGGTTAATTAAATGAAAAGAATTTGCAAGTATTTAAACATGTTTTATTATAATATTTATATACATATAACAAAAAGGAATTCCTATAAGTCTTAATATCATCACAAGGTCTCGTTGGCATTTGGGGTCGCACCAGGGGCCTCTGGTACTGGCGGAGATACCTGTAATAGAGATGAAATACCAATTAATATTTAACTTTTTATAAGCAAAATTATATTATGAACAATATTATAATTGATTAATATCTCACTTGACTATAAAAAAGGAAAAGCAGTAAGTATGCAATAATTAATATGACCAACACTACCTAGGTATTGACGGTGGGTTTGATGTTCCCGGTAAACACTCCTTTTTATAATAAATATTAATTACTTTGAGACCACATTTTTACTTTTTTAAATTAGGTATATTCTTAATTAATACAACTAGAGGAAAAATGTATCTTACATAACATTATGAACTCGTATGTTGTTCTTTCTTAAATATAAATATATATAAAAGGCAAACCTAACTGACACATCTTATCAACGCACAGCCAAAACTACTGAACTGATAGTTGTAATGATGTAGGCATCCGCCAAGAAAGGATTTTTGAAAAAAAAAAAGCCCGCTGAGGGAGTGAAAAAGGGATTCAAATTTTGTATGGAAACCGAACTCCACGTGGATGAAGTCGCAGGGCAAAAGCTAGTAGAATTATAAAATTAAACATACCTCCAGAGTATTAGCACACTCGTACTTGGAAATTGGAATAATATCATCATGACTGGGACTGGTCACATCCGGTGTTGCAAATTGGTGAATCTAAAATAAATTTTACCAAGCTTTAACTTTTACTGTTACTTTTTAATATTGTCATCAATCTGATATTATGAAATTGTGTTTTATGTAAAATCACAGAATAAATATTAGTCTAACAAGTAAAATAAAAGTAAATATGATTCATTTAGAAAACAAAATACAAGATATGACAGAAAGTAAGTTTTATCTATACTAATATAATAAAGAGGAAAAGTTTTTTGTTTGTTTGTTTGCATCAAATAGGCTCCGAAACTACTATTCCGATTTTGATGAAATTTGGCACAGATACAGTGTAGAGCACAGGGAAGGACACATCCTACTTTTTATTGCAGCAAAGATGTATAGTTTCCGCCAGTTTCCTTTAGCACGCACAAAGTCACGGGCAATATCTAGTTAGGTATATAATACTGAGAAAAGCTCAATAATTTCGTCACCACCTGATACAGGGAAAAAGCAGCTTTAACCGTGAAGCTGTTTTTTGCTTATATCTGCCCAAAACTAACCAATATTTATAATATTTTATACTTTCTTGTATAATGATCACAGTAAAAAGGCACTTTTATTATAACAAACCTCTTTGTCCGTCATTTCCAGGTTTTTATGCAGCTTCTGTCTCTTGGGCTTGGAACTTTTAGAAATCCTTTAGCCAGGTTAGATATGAGCTCTAAATGGATGAGATCATGAGACTCTCTTTCTGTGGAGTTATAATACAAAACATTTAATAAAGGTACCTACATATTATTGGACAAGAGCATCAGGGACTAATAAAAAGAAAAATGGGTTACTTACTCCATGTTCATTGTTGTAAATCCAGATTTCATATTAACATGATCTCATGGACAGCACTAGGAATTTCCGTGATTTCAAGCGTTTTTGCCACAATTTTATTATTGGAAACACTCAACACAAAAAATTCAGAATAAAAGACAAACTTATCTTTCGCTTAGTATGACATAATAATCTTTATTCCCGTGGTGATTTCCCTTTAGTTCTTTGACTTTTTGGTCATTGCAACTATGTCCTGTCTCCCGCTTTGCTTGGGGAGGGAACTAGAAATTCTTCCTACAGATATTTAGCATGTCCCTCCGGGCACCCCTGAGATCATATCAAAGGGCTTTTGTGGTTGGTTACCGCTGTCGATCCTGACTCACAGGAGTTGCAGTGGTGTGAATATGTGGCCAATGTCGGTTTTAATTCATGTTTTCTTTCGCACATTATTAAATGTTCAACCATATTCAATATGTAACATGGATCTAAATTCCAAAGACGCAATATGCTGCTTTGTTTTGTTTAGCAATGGCGCGTAACATAAACCAAATAAATAGGATAAAAACAATGCTAATATTACCTACAAACTCTAAACTAGGTACTCTGAGACAACAACAAACTTTGATTTGACATTTACACTTCTCCATAGTCTATGGAATTGCGCAATACCATAGAGCATAATCATTGTACTTTTCAGTTTTACGTGTTTTAAAATTAAGATAATGTTTATAAAATGTTAATTTATAGATTAGCAGCTATAAAATACTTAGTTTTGTACACAATATGGCTTATTTAAATAATTAAATCATAATAAAGAAATCTTGCTTATGTTGCCCAACATGAGTACAACTCTAGTCATTCGACCTTCATCTCGAAGCTCACTTCACTTCGCAAGTGCCTATGTTGTGTTTACAGAATATGAAAGTAAAGTGAGATGAGTTTGCCTGCGAAGGGAGTTCGTTCATCTGAGTGAGTCTCGAAGGCTGTGGTGCGTGTTACAGAATTGCACGGCTGATCTAAATATGAAATTATGAATGACAGTTCAGTATATTGGGACAGGTGGGTGCTCAAATCAATCAAAATGTTTGTACTTACTTAAAATAAATATATATTATATGTGTATGTATATATGAAAGAAGGCATGATGGTGGAAGATTAATGTATAAATCTTGTAAGATTCTAGCTATGTCTACCGCAATATCCCACGAAGCCGTGTTAATACAAACCCATATTCGGGTTTTTTAACACTGTTATTTGTAAACTTAAAGATATTTTTTATGAATAAATAAATAAATAAAATAAAAAAGTGAAGCCTATAGGAATGGAGTTATAGGAACCCCACGGCACTGGTTGGTAACATTTTGAAAAAAAAAAAAAAAAACAATATAGGGAAGTTGAGGCAAAATTGCACTGTCAATCTTTACCCATTGACCATCGGCCGTCTCGCTACAACTGACAATAACCGTTAACTAAATAAAATAGCAATCCTTCTCACAAATCTACAAAAAAATATAGTTAAATTGGCGTTAAAATTTAATTTAGTGAAAGAAAACGCTCGTCACGTCTCGCTTCAGATCCTCCGCGGATATCTCTCGAGATAACTCTATCTCCCTCTATCATCGAGAAAGTTTGTGAGTGCAATAGAGAAGAAATATGCAACGGTTAATGATACTGTTAATATTACGTTTGATAATTTATTATTAGCACCGTTTCTTAGTTGGAGATGTGGTAATTTGTATTGTTTTTTTGTGTATTTTCAGAAAATGTCAAGGTTCCTGAAATTGTTGTTTCTGAAAAAAAAAAAACTTAATTGTTGTGTGCAAAAGAGCAGTAGGTACGATTTAAAAAGAAAATATTATTTACTAGCTATTGCCCGCGGCTCCGTGTAAATATAGTTTTTTCGCGGTCGCGGATAAAAAATAGATAAAAACAATCCTTGATGCGGATTATAATCATGCTCGATTGGTGCAGAACTTTTTGAGTTTTTGAAGCGTACACAAACCAACATAACATTTTTATATACGAGTATAAGAAGATTTAAAATTATGATGCCTTCATTGCAAAAATAACGTCAATCGTCAATTTTTTCTTAAAGAACATAGAAATGCTTAAATAAGTTCGTAGGAAAATTAATAGAGAACTTTACAGCGACGTAACTTCAGAATTTTTTATGAGAGCCTATGTCCTTCCCCGTGGTCTATTGTATATCTGTGTCAAATTTCATCAAAATCGGTCCCGTAGTTTCGAAGCCTATTCGATGCAAACAAACAAACAAATAAACAAACGAACAAACTTTTCCTCTTAATTATTAGTATAGACAAGATGTTTCCCGCGACCTTGAATAAAATAAAACTAGCAGGAAACGTACATTTTGATGGTTTAATTTATGTCTATGTATTTTCAAAAATAGCTTGTTAAGTTTAATTTAGATTTTTTTTTTTCATTTTCATTTTGTCAAATTTTATCAATATCAGTCCAGTAGTCTCGGAGCCTATTCAATGCAAACAAACATAAACAAACCTTCCTCTTTATAATATTAATAGTATAAAACCTACCTACTAAAGGTACGTGAAACTAGACGCCGCCCGTGCTGAATCCTAAAAGGACTTTCCAAATTCCAATGGAATTACTTCAGCTTAACTTGTTCATCCTCCAAGTTACCTTGGTATTGCTGGTATTGTTTTGAATTAAATTTATATACTACTAGCTGTTGCCCGGGGCTCTGCCCGCGTAAATACAGAATCTCTCGGGAATAGTGTACTTTTTCGGGATAAAAAGTATCCTATGTTTTAATCCAGAGCGTAAACTACTACCATAAAGAAATCCATTATATAGTTTTGGTGTGAAAGAGTAACAAACATCCATCTATACATCCATCCTCACAAACTTTCACATTTATAATAGTAAGTAGGATACTGTGGAGTAGTTATGCCAAAAGTTTTTCGGCATATAATACGGATTACTGACTAAGAAAAAATTTCAGGACAAGATATTTTTTCACACTAACTTAACTTACTTCAATCACTAACTTCTAACTTACCTAATAACATCAATCTCACTAAGTTCTTCGTGCTATCGCGTTGTAATTAATAATAATGTCTTTTGCATGGGAGAGCAATACATTTGCACGAATCTGCCGGGCTTAGCGGATTATTACCACGGCCTCACAGAAAACCGGCGTGTAGTAACGCTTGCATTGGTTTCCCCAAATGAGGTTACCTGCAGAAGCGCAAGGTGGGTGAAGGATTTTAAGGACCAGCAGGCTTAGCATGGCGATCCATAGAAATACATTTAAAGAAGAAATATTCTATCCAAAACAGTTCGTTGCAAAATAGTTCTTAATCCATGATAACAAGGTCGTCAATAGAAGTCAACATTTCTAAACAGCCATATTTTTGAAATGGTTGCCGTGAAATCTTCTGTCAACAAATATTCAAGTACATGACTCAACGTTAAGAAACTTTTTGTCTAGGACCGCCACAAGCTAGCTATTCCTCTGGTGTTGCGACTGTCCATAGGAGGCGGTAGTTGCTTACCACCAGGCGATCCTTATGCTCGTTTCCCGGTCCATTTCATAAAAAAAAAAAACAATATTGTTCATTTCTTTGTTATTGTGTGCCAACAAATGTCATTAATTTCTCGACAGATACTTATTAAGAAAAGTCCGTCAGAACTCAGAAATGAAAGTCTCACGGTTCCATACTTAGCTCGTAAAAAGAACATTTTCCCTCTGAGTAAAGAGCGCTATTCGAGCGTGTCATACTCCCGGCTCCCGGTCATATAGCCACCTCGAGACTTGACTTTTGCCGCCTTCGCTTCAGGAGATTTCCAGAAAATACCAGAGCGAAAATCTTTAAAAAATTAGAGTATGAAATTGAAACAGACGGATGTATGAATACTTGTATGACTATTGCACTTCTATCAGGATTTTTCTATGGATCGCCGGTCATTTTGCCAGCTTGTATATTTGCGCCTTTTATACGAATTTATACGGCTCCATTGTGGTGAATTGGACTTAATATTATGTTAAAATAAATATGGAGTTTGAACCCTTGCATATTCTATCATAAAGTTTAATTTTGCTTGTAGTATTAATAATAAAAATTTCATGTGTATTCACATAAACTATTATATCTGAATAATTATTATACTGTCATTATTGTATAATTCAATTAACGTAATAATTATATTAAGTTGATTAACTTTTAATTTGTATGCGCATGTTAATGTAGCCTTAATATATTATGCAGTTACGTAATATTCATTCAGTTTTAAATTTTATTTGTATTCACGAACATTTTCCATGTGCATTTCTAACTTTTGAAAAGTTTTCATAATATAGCTTGAAAAAGTTTTAAATTGCCTTTGAAGTTCTCGCTTAGCTTCGTGATATTCTTATTCAAATCTCTATTTATTTTCTTAGTCAAATCTATGAGAATAGAATTTTCTTGTTTTAATGAAAAATGTATAATCTCTAATTGCTATTTCATTTAACACTTTCTTCTCAAAGGTTGCAATTTGATAAGCGATAAGTGTAACAAAATCACTTTGTCGGAGTGCAGTCAGTGCGAATTGTAAATGTGTTCCGGATCTTACGAGACGCGGAAGTCGTACGGCCTTCTTAATTTTATCATCTTATTGTTCAATTATATCATCATCGTCATCACGAACTCCAATTATGTTATAATCAAGTTAAATATTATAGATTCTTAAGTCATGTTGAGGAGGAAGTTTTACAATTAAATTAATTCAGTAAAAAATACAATTTTATTAATGAAAAAGTTTGGGGCCGTCCATTAATCACGTGATGTTTCTAAAAACTTTTTAGACCCCTCCCCTCCCTCTGGTGATACCTGGTGAGGTTTTATACCCCCCCCCCTCCCCACCTAAGATCACGTGTATTTTTTTACATAGTAAGCAGGTCATGTTTTAAGAAAAACTTTAACTTAAAAAAACAACTTAGTCGAATAATTTAAGCAATTAAAAACTAAACGAGTTATTTGTCTTGTAAGTAAGTATTTAAACAACACTACGAATCTACAACCGATAATAATTTCGGTATGCATAGACTAGATTCGAAAATTAATACACGTGATGCCTCCTCCTCCCCTTGGTGATACTTGGTGATATTTTTTCGGACCCCCCCTCCCCCTTTAGGCATCACGTGATTAATGGACGACTCGTATATAGTGATGATGTTTGTTTACCGCCGGATTGTATATAGGAAAATACCTGGGTAGGTACATTTGAAACAAATGTGGTAAACACATATCAATTTTACAGTGACTGTAATATATAGGTATATTACAGTCACTGTAAAATTGATATTTATGTTTACCACACTATAATATATAATACCATACCATACCATAGACTATATTGTATATACCATAAGTTATACCTCTATATTGTCACACACCCATATTACGTGACCATTTTTTTACCCATTTTTTACACGGCGACCATCCGTAGTATATGCAGAGACTCCCCCCTCTTTTTAAGTTTGTATGAAACGTCAACAGACTACGTGACAAAAAACTTAACCCCACCCCACTCGTTGACTAAAACTAAAACCTACTTTAAAGTCCAATCAAACAACTTTTAACAGGTCACGTTTTATGAGTATGTTCCCTAATCAGTCATATTATGTAGGCTTACGCCCGAAATTAATAATCAATCTTAATCTTATTTTAGCTATCTGAGATCAAGATTTCAATACATTCCAACGATCATAGGATTGACTTTACGTCAATTTACGTCACTTTTTATTTGAGATTTTAAGATTGAAGTCAATCTAAGATTTAAGATACGTTATTAATTTCGGCCGTTAGAGACGCTCTAAGTGTGTAGGTAACGTTTTCGAAGAGGGCAATTTGTAAACACATTATTGTACCCCAGGTACAATACATTTTCGGATACAATTCCCGCTCGTTATTTATCAAAAATATGTCTTGATGGACGATCCTCACCTCATGCTTTGTATGTGTATTTATACCCGATACTTATTATCCCATGTCATTTTAGTATAGAAAATGGAAAAAAGAAATGTTATCAAAAACATCGTATGCTTTTTGCCGCCTGCTTTTGAAAGTACTTGAAATAACCTAATAATGAGCAATCCCTTTAGTAGTTTGGAGCTGTGTTGAATGACGGGCAGGCTTTTATCTATCAGTTACGCTTTCATAGCTGTTATTAAGCATAGAAGATCCCAGAATATATTGGAGAGAGATAAAAGCACCAGTAGTTGATAAGTCTTGCAAACCAAACTTCAAGTAAGGAACGTATTCCCTCCTAAAAGGCCGGAAAGGCACTTGCAACTCCTTGCAATGTTACGGATGTCCATGGGCGACGGTAATCGCTTTCCATTAGGTGATCCGTTTGCTCGTTTGCTCCCTAGTTTTATATAAAAAAGTTGTTTGTAAGTTGATGATGATGACTAACCATTTTCCCGCCAACTCGGTAGGTATATACGATATAACGGTGAAGGTATTCTTAGTCCCCGAAGGTTTCAAGCGCGATTCGTATTTCAGGTGCAATCATTTATCACTGACTTCCCCGTGAACTTAGGCCGAAGACGATTAGGAAATTATTCGGGTCGGAATTTTTTCGATCGTAATTTAGTTTTTCCGTTGGGAATCGTTCTTTACCTTTTACTCTAAGCCTAAAAAAGGTTAATATGGAAAAGCAAAGGAATGTATCGATCATCGGAGGTGTTGAATGAAAATGTACCTACTGAATTCGTAAACAAGATGAAAGCATTCATGAACTACTAGCACTATTTTCCCGCGGCTTCGCCCACGTGAAATTAGGTTTTAAACTTCATCGTTTGTCATCCCTTATTTTACCTACCTAGGTGCCGAATTTTAGAAAACGCAGAAATACGTACGTAACTCATTATTCTTTCCGTATTCAATTCATACGAAATTTCATGCAAATATGTCCAAAAATTAAAAAGTTTTATACAAATTTAAATCTCCTATTTAACCCCCTTGGGGGTTCAATATTGAAAAATCTTTACTAAGTAGATGCCTACGTTATATGAGAAATACGTGACTTAAACTTAAATTTTCTTGTTTAAAGGGTCAGCTCAGCTTCGCCTTATATCTATACCTATATCAATCAGCTTTGCCTTATATGTATATAATATAGATTCGCGGTACCTACGGCAAAAGTAAATCACTATGACAAAATACTATCTGACTGTACAAAAATATCTAACATTCTTTTAATGGACCTTTTTTTCAGCTAAAATTATCCTAAAAGTTTTAGATTTGAAAGCAAAATCAAATTACCGAGAGAGCTGCGCGAACTGTGGACGTGTCCCGTTTCACGAGAGAAATCTAATTTAACCTCCTTGTATTTTTAACTTCACGAGATAACAGTTTTAAAAGCTTCGACATACAAATTTAGTGCTTGAATATTTTTGCTATCTGGAACATTTAATGCAAGGTCCAAATTAGTATGTACCTACACTTAGGTACTTAATAAGTTAATTACTTTATCTGCACATATCGAATATTGTGCAATGCGCATGGTTTTCGCTAAAACGTATTTGACTTTAAACAAACTTAATTCAAATTCAAATAATGTAGTATAGAACTATATTGATTGAACGCATATTGTTTAACTATTGAACCTTCTTTTACAATTACGATAATTACGAAGGTCTATTTCCAAACTATATTAAAGCTAGTATTTTTTTTTTTTATAATTTTTTATTATTTTTCTGACTAAACGTCTTGGCATAAGCAGTAGATCATATGCCCAAAATATCCTTATTTATTGTTGAACAACCTTACATATAAATCTTGTTCTGATTCTCTACATTTGATCTACTATAATATCTACATGTGTTCGCTTCAGAAATACATTTTACAGGCCACTTTTATTATTATAAAAATATTTAAGAGGGCTTACAAAGGCAAGAAAAGAAATCGTAGTCTAAATCAAAGGAATCATAGGACGCACAATAAGCAAATATTTTTTTGGGATTTTCAGCATAGGCGGTAAATACCGTCCGTCTAAATTTTTATGTAATCCATTTCTGGTTTCTGGAAAGTTGATTTTTGTTTAACGAAAACGATTTTTAACCATACATTCGGTTGTATATAATTTTTATTTTGTATGTTATTGAACATAATTGCGCCGTCTGTGGACCGATTTTCAAAATTATTTTTGGAACGAAGTTCCTTATCGCGCGTTGTGAAAGGGGGCTAGACGGAAAAAATTCTTACGAAAAGTTGTCACGACACTTTTTTAATTACAAAAGATAATTTTATTTTTTATAAAAATTAAATATTTACGCGTATACATTTATTATATTGATGTATGTATGTGTTATGTATGTATGTATGTATGTATAGATGTATGTATGTATGTATGTATGTATGTATGTAATGTATGTATGGATAATATCGGTTCGGATATTGTATTATTATTTATTTTATATATACATGTACAATTGTCTGTCTGTATGTCTTTTTTTTTTTTTGCTATAGTAAGCTATTGTAAGCTGTGCGGCGTCTCATGTTTCTCTGTCTGTCTCTCTCTCTCTTATAGAAAGCAAGCCAGATATTTTCATCAGGAACTTCGTTCCATCCGGGTGTCCCTTGACACCTCTAAAGTTTTTTTTTTATGTAAAGGGTATAATCCCAAGTTGGTCCCATTTTCAAAAAAGTGGTGACATATATAGTGATTTTTCTGAAGTAACACAAGCACATGCTACGTAAAAATAAGATTTTGCACCAAAGTTTACCCTGGATCCAAAAGTACAGAACAGTGAACTCCTAATACTTTAAATATACGCGTTTGGAAATTTCGGCATTGTTTAAAGAACTGCAAGCATATGCCACTTTGTAACTCATCATCATCATCTTAATAACTATATCTAATGGAAGCTTGGCGCGTATTCAAATTGTTTATTTTAGACGTTCTTATGATGTATTAATAATAATTTAACTAATACCACTAAAAAGGGTAAAATTGTTATTTTTAACAAAAAAATTAACCGACTTCCAAAGTAAAAATACACAAAAAGTGTATTTAATGAATAGAGAAATAGTTAAAATTTTAGCTAAATTTAAAAGGGGAATGATTTAGAAAATAAGTTTTATATAATTTTTGTGTATTTTTACTTTGGAAGTCGGATAAATTTTTTGTTTAAAAAAAATAATTTTATACATACATACATATAATCACGCCTTTTTCCCGTAAAGGGGTAGGCAGAGACCACTTTTTGCCACTTGCTACGATCCTTACATACTCGTTTCGCTTCGTTCACTTTCATTCTCAACATCCATTCCTCCTCTTACTTTCAACGTAGCGAAGCGGCTCTCCATGGTCCGCTTTTCACCTCCGCGAGAAACGAGACGTGATGGGTGGTGAACCACATCGCCGCCATTTTGGATAATTAAATTATTTTTATGATTATCCATTTTATTGTGTTAAGTATTTCAAATGCAATTATAAATTAGGTAGGTATATCTAACTTGAGATGTTACAAGAGAAGCATGAGTAACTTAATTTTCTGTCTGTATTAAGTATTTTTATCTATAGGAATATATATCTATATTTATCTATATCTTTTTTGGATTTTGACCCTTAAACGATCTTACTTTTGACAATGTGAAAAACAATACTTTAGATAGCAAAATTTATATTTTAATTAATATTTGTGATAGATTAACTTTAAATTTTAGAATGTAGATTGTAGCTTGACAGACGACTTGTGAGTAATGTAAGCCCCAGATTATTTCATCTATACCGATTACCTACTCCACCTAGTATTTTTTGAAGCAGACTCGGGTTATTGGCGTTATCGAGAGATAAATCAGACAAAATATGAGTGTCATATAACATTGTACCATCTTATTGTATCACATTTTTCCAAATAAAATATTCATTTTACCGCCTTTGGCTCTTCCTTGGTAGTGGACATTTCGATAAGAATACTTTTGTGTTAACATAATTATTGACATTCTATGAATTACACCGGCACACAAAAAAAAATTGTCTGTACACCGGGCGCCACCTATCTACGGGCATGTTTTTCGACCCGCTGAATACGAATTTCAAGTCAGTTTAGCCCGTCCAGCCTTCAGTTTCGAGTAAATTGAAAAAACCCCAAAAAATAGCTAAAATTCGATGTTTTGGCAAGAAAAAAAATTTTGCCCGTAGATAGGTGGCGCCCGGTGTACAGACAATTTTTTTTTGTGTGCCGGTGTTATTTACACAATACTTTGAGATTTACTTTAACATTTACTCAATAAAATTATAAGAATACTAGCTGTTTCCCGCGGCTTCGCCCGCGTAAATATAGTATCGGGTATCCCGCGGGAATACTGTACTTCTCCGGGATAAAAAGTAGCCTATGTTTTAATCCAGAGCCTAAACTACTACCATACCAAATTTCATCGAAATCCGTTTTGTAGTTTTTGCGTGAAAGAGGAACAAACATCCATCCACACATCCATCCATCCATACATCCTCACAAACTTTCACATTTATAATACATATTAGTAAGAAGTAAGATAATTTGTCGACCTCTGACCGCTCGCGCTAACCTGCACTAGGTTCGAGGCTCGAGCCAAGAAGTTTTCAATGTTCCTGGGTCGTGATTGTTTATTAAATAATATTTGATAATGGATATAGTAAAAACCATAAATATAATGTATAGTAGATATAAAAGTATTAAAATAAATATGAAGGTACTTGTCGTTGTGAGATCCCCGTAACAGAAGTTCTTCGGATAGATACTTATAGCACACCAGATTGACGTGGTGTGATTTGTGAACCATCCATACATATTATATTATATATTACATATCATATCATATGTACATTTGATTGGATATTATTATTATTACTTATTACAATAGTATGCGATTAAAACTAAAATTGTAAAAACAGTTAGATTGTTATATTACTAGAGATATTATAATATGCGGACAGATTGTCAAATACAAATTTCTCCATACATATATTGTTCGTTATATTGTAATATTTACGTGCCGGTTGGTTATACGGTATGTGCCTCGCGCCGCAATATTTGTTTGCTTTTTTTAATAATAATTATAACGAAAAATAATGCGTACAATTGTATGGAGAAATTTGTATTTGACAATCTGTCCGCATATTATAATATCTCTAGTAATATTACAATCTAACGGTTTTTACAATTTTTACGGTGACATATACATTGGTGAGTGGTGAGTGGGTGTGAAGTCCTGCGTGAGATGCGGCCATTTGTGATCTCAGCACTGATTGTGTTTATCGATCTAATATAATATGTATGAATTATTCTGAATGAAAGTGATTGATAAGATAGCGGGGAAAGTTAAATATTACAATAATAAATTGTTTAAAGCATCTATACACTTTGCATAGAAATTAGAAATGGAATAAAACTGTATGTTTGTACACTGTACTATCGAACACACACTGTGTGCACGCACACATACTCTATAAAAATCTCTCTACTCTCATTACTCGTGGAAATACTAAATACGTGTAAACCATGTCTGCAGTCGTTGCGGTCACTTCCTTTGTGTTTAAATATTTTGAGGCGTCCTAATATAAAAGAAAATGTATAGAATGTGTTGAAATTAGTCGAGCATGAACTTTATCGATATTTGAACATAAATACAGTTACGGTAACTAGAACTATCAGAGGAGTTACGTGTTAACACAGTCAGCTGGCCGATTCTGTATCGTACATTTTGTGAGTTAATCACTGAATTAGTAACGAAACGAAGGAGTGAGTAACGGAAAGTCTCACTTTTGTATTCACTATAATACAAAAGTGAGACTTTCCGTTACTCACTCCTCCGTTTCGTTACTAACTCAGTGTTTAACTCACAAAATGTACGATACAGAATCGGCCAGCAGGACAGGAGATTTGAGTTATTGGCGATTGAAGCCATAGATGTATATTATATTAAAGGCGAGGCATGCCGCATGACGAGCCAATAACTATCCCCACATAAATGGCCCTACTTTTGGGATTGTTTCAGGGCCATTGTGACATTTGAGGTGAATTCATGATGGCGTTAACTTTTTCTTGTATTTTGTTTGGAGATTTGTTCTGTAAAATGTACATACGTTATAGCCCGTCCGAAGTTTTTGATATATTTTATTGAGGCACACTTTGGGGCTATGTAAATATTATTTTTCCAAATGACTTTATTGATAATTTTAATAATTATTAGTTATAGCAGATCTCTTGTTAATGTGAGACTCTCTTATTAAGTTGTTTGTTAGCCAGACCTTTTACAGGTATAAATAATATTCCCAGTAATTTGATATCACTCAAAGGCTTTTTCCAAAGTCCAGTGGGCTCTGGGGAGCAATTAATTAGTGTTATCTATATTTCCTTCCCCAAACTTGTATTATGTTTCTGTATATAGGGAGGGGTTTTGACACAAAGGTGATTTGAAACAGTACCGATTTCATGGAACTTAAAACTGTTAGCGAGTTCGCAACGTTGCATTTCAACCACTCCCCTCCACCCGCTGACTTGTCAATACGCGTCGGTGGCATGAACCGCGCGGTTATGGGGTTCTGCGTGACATGTGACAAAAATCGTGAAAAGTAAGTTATTTACGTTTTTTACCATGCCTATATTTTGATAAGGGTATTGTATTTTAGTTTGATTTATATTGGTTTCGAAAGCTCATTAACTAGAGATTTATTGTATATATCTGGTATAATTATACCAGATATATTATACCAGATTTCTGTGTATTTGATTCTTGATTGCAGGTTAAATTAATATTGAGAGGTTTTTTTCTTACTGAGGAGATTTGAAACAGGTTGTTTCAATTCTCCTCGTGGTTAATATTGCATCAGAATATTTACGCATTAAAAAGCATTAACGTTGTGTCAATTAAATAAATGCTTTTTAATTTATTTATTTTGTTTCAGCATGCCTACTGATCATAAAATAAAGACTGACAGAGGTATGGCAAGTCGCAAAATATATGATTTTGCAGCAGAAGATATAGTATCAAGTGTTTTTGTCATATTTTTGCCAGATTGACGTTTTTTTGTTTTCTATTTACATTTTTGATATTTGTGAAATTATTGTTACATAAATATTTGAAGAAATAATTATCAAAACTGATTATAATTCTAAAGAAACGACTGAAAGTTAATTATTTATTGAAAATCAATATTTTATTTTAAAGATTTTCAATGAATGTAAAACATTTTATTTATCTGAGTGTTATTATAATTAATATTACGAATAATGACGTTATGATACTTTTGACTACCTTGGAGTTGATCATATTGTGTATCAGAATTGTAGTTATCTACATAAGCGATATATCAGTACAAAATGTGAATAGATACGTAAAACAACAAAGTATGTGCTTGAAAAGATAAATTTAAATACATGCCTTTAAATTATATCACAACTTTTATTTTACAGCCCTTCATATTTCACAGAAATCATATGTTTTAACTCTCCTCGACCCCTGTTTCATTTTACCTCGGTATGAGGGGAATTGAAACAAGATGACTTGTTGCGGTTAAGTCGATTTTTTACCACAATATTTAACACTTACAATTTCTTAATGTAAGTCATTTGCAAGTGTAAAGAATGACCTAACTTTTGGTACTAATATCATACTATTTCTGGCAATAGTGTTTGGTATATGAGACAAAATGTAAAAATTGTGTCAACACCCCTCGGTCTCCCCTACCACCACAGGCAGTCTGGCTTTATGGATTTCGTGCGAAATTTCATCAAAATAGGTCCAGTGGTTTCAGAGCCTATTAAATGCAAACAAAAATCTTTATAATGAAGCATAAATTAAATTTAGTGGATTTTTTTTCTATAAAAATCGAACATAACAAAAATACCTAGATATTCTAGGTACTTACTACGTACGGGTCAAATGGGTACGGTGGGGTAATTTTAGGATACATGCTCCAGTGGGATATAAGCCGCCTTTTCAATTACTCTAGTTTTGCGTATGAGTTGTACATACTATTTCAATTAATATTAATCGAGAGACTTTTCAGCTACCGCTAAGATTACCGTTCTCATAATATATATCTGTATTATATGGGAAGGAAAAATCCAATCAAAGATTTTTGGGGATAGTTGTCAGTTTCGTGCCCTCATCAATCCTAGGGATTTACGCGAATCAGGCATCTAACACATACGTGGGATAGCTGTCACAAAGTGAAAAGCTCGCTAAGATTTTAGCGGACCTCTTCACTTTGTGACAAATAATATGTCTAATCTGAAAATATTCAAGAAAATGATTTTACTTTTAAATATTTTACAAATTGGTCAATGAAAACCCGAAGTACAGGGTTATTTTATTTATTAAGATACACGGAGTGATTTCAAAAAGTAGGGCAACTATCGATGGTTTTCCCCTGAGGGCTACGGCTTCTTAAATGCTAAAAACCACAACTACGTAATTCGTTGGTGTAACTCACCCAAGGATCATCCTTAGGTACTTAGATAGTAGGTAACTAGTAGCGTAACCAGGTACGCGGCAACCATAATATGCGGCAAGCTTTAATATTTTCGTAGCGCTTTGTGTGAAGTTTCAATTTTCCATTGTGCCTGTGATGAATTGGTTCAGGTAAAGCTTGTTCACACAATGTGTGGAGCCACAGGACGGTACTATCATCGCTCTTTCCTGGAAAAATGATAAAGTGTAGCGACTAACGCCGAACTTTTTTAATTTGAAAAACAATTTTGTCGTTCAAACTTTCCTGTGAAATTATATTGCCTATATATTTTATGAGTTGATAAACTCATTAAATATATAGGCATAAATTTTGTGTAGATGTTAAGAGATTAATAATTGTTATTGTTTTTTCCCGTATGACGTAGCTAGCTTTTCCCGCGGCTCCGCCCGCGTAAATACAGTAGTATCCTACGGGAATACTACTTTTTCGGGCTTAAAGTTTTCTTATATGTTAATCCATAGCCTGACTACCAAATTTCATCAAAAACTATTCAGTAGTTTTTTCGTGAAAGAGTCACAAACATCCATATTATGTTCATGCATACCTTAATGCATGCTCACATATTCACATTTATAAAAGTATTTATAACAATCCTAGGTAGGATTGTTATAAATATTAATTAGGTCAGTTATAATTTATTGTTTCATAGTAGGTATGTAAGTAATTTTCTTTCTAATATTTCTAATGTAGCATTGTGATTTTATACATATTGTGGTCAGATGTAATTAGTGATTGTTTTTGGCCTCCGATTAAATAAAAACAAAAAAAAAATTGGAGACTAGATCCACCTCACATTGAGAAGAGAATTGTGTCCCCCACCCCAGTCCCAACAGTAGGGAAGATGACAAAGATTAATTACGAGTGCCAAAACAATTAAAATAACTTAATTAATATCCAGTCCGTGCAATTATAAACCAATCACCATTAACGTTAATCCGATAATCATTCTAGTTGAAAATTGTGAACGGAAGTAAAAAATTCCAAGCACGGCGCATTCATCTCGCGACGATTAAAGTAAAATCTCGGAAATTATACATCAGACGAATCAAAGCGGAGAAACGATCGGAATGGCGTTCATAATTAAGAAAGTGACAAGCAATTATTGTGTCTGTCTCCGGCTCTGCGCCAGCGCATCCTTCCCGCGAGCGCGTCATGCGAGACGTCACAAGCAGATAGGTACCAGAGGGTCAAATCTGCTAAGTAAAACCTGCATTAATACAATTACAATCAAGTCCCGATATGCTAAAACTGTCCAACAGTATTCTCGTAAACGTTAAGCCAACGTGAAACGCGCTCTGATTGGTCGAAACTGCATAAAATCAGTTCATGATAACATGTCGCTTCACTTAAAATATCAAAGTAAAATGAAAGTCTAAATACGAGAATTGAGGTTCTGATAGGCGTGAACTATGAACACATAACCTTACCAAGAGCATGTCAGCACAAGCGGTAAGACGGACGGACAGAGTAAAATATAAGGGTTCCTAAGTAGTACTACAATAGGTACTAGAAGAAGAGACGAAATGATAGGAAAGCTTGCTTCATTTTATCCATATTATCTGTCAGTAGGTCTATTGTTGTGCACACAGAACTACACAACAATATATATTATTACGAGTCTATTGTCACCTCATTCATTAAAATCGTATCACTAGTTTAAGCGCTACGGTGTATCAAACATACAAACACAGGCTGCCAAAATCATTGAAGAGTATTTTAGGAGTCTTTTTTGTCATAATTAGGTATAGTGAAATAAAATGCCGGAAATTTAATTGCGGCCCGTGTAAACACAATATTAGGCCAGGACTATATTACCGAAATCTCTCCGACTGGAGAAAATTCAGAGCATTGAAAATAGAACTCTGGAGAGTGAAAACACGAGTGTTGAGTCAAATGTCAATTGCAAAGTGACAGTAGTCAAATCGTGTTTCTGATTTTCAGAGTTCTATTCTCAATGCTCAATATTTTCTCCGGTCGGAGATATTCGGGTAATATAGTCCCAGCCTTAACAATTTACCTGTTGCTGCTCACATGATTCGCTGTGGGAACGATAACTCATGAAAGTCCAGGCGCAATAGTCGCAAAGATCAGAATCCCAATTCTCTTAACTATTTTCGATAAAATCTCGGTTCGGTCAACGCGCTGACTCATTCGCATACACGTCATAACGTACGCGCGAGTGGGACAACCTTAAAATCCAAACGAGATTTAACCGATATCTAATCTCTGCGTGACAATAACAATGTGGAGTGTATAACAGAATAATATTTTTAATATTATGGGCTTTTTCACCCGACTGCGCCAGAGGGTTAAGTTAGATGTTTTTGTTGATGTTTTAATGTCATTTAATATTGTTTTAAATCTTTGGCTCTAGTATTTTTAATATAAAGTAACCCAAAGCAAACGTAAATAAATTACTATAATAATATCATTAAATATTGTTTTCATTTTTTAGCTCTAGTATTATAATATGAAATTCTAATTTAATATAGCAAAAATATTCATTCTCAGTTTTTGTGTAAAACCCATAAAAAGTTATGTATATGTATGAATGTGTTGTTAACACAATAACATACGAACGAACGTTGTGAACGCGACTGTACGTACGGCGATTGGGCCGAGTTATCGACCTTATAAGTATATTCAATAAGGTTCACATGTGCAGCGCATTGTCGGCGACCGTAAGTACGCGTACGGCGAGTGGGCATGTGGGGTGTGCGTTACCCCAGCCAGATGTTGTGGATTTTGTTAACTTTTTACCTATGCTCAATTAGAGCGTTGTCTCCTGTAATTGAGCGTTGCATTTTCATAATTTGCTCCTTTGTAGTTTTCGAGAAAAACTCGAAAAACAGATCTGGCTGGAGTAACGTTTCAAAACGTTACTCCAGCCAGAGATTTTTTGTTCTAAAGGATATTTTAAGAAAAATAATATGCAAATAATTAGAGCGTTGCAGGGTGTAATTGAGCGTATAAAAATTTCATTTGCAGCTTGATCCGTTATGAAGATATTCAAAATCCTGCTGGAGTAACGTTTGGCGATTTCTTAGATCTCGAAGACTGTTGGATGCAGATGTACAATTTTTGGCACACGGCTTCTTCCAAATGTGCTTAAATTTGCTCGGCAATAAAAAATAAATAATAATACACGCTTTAAAAGTTTTTTGATATTTTATAAAAACTACTTAGCACGTTCTAGCACTTTTTTTAACAGGTCTAGAGACCTAATTCAAATTGCATATTATAGTTTACATCAATCTTCAATTGAGCATTAAAGTCTTATCAAGATCCAGTTAGTAGTTATCTAATTATGACGAAAATTAATTCATAAAAGTGCACAATACCAGCGAGATCCTATAAAATCGGTATCTTGTGTGTTTCCTATTTCTAGGTGATACCAATAATTAGAGCGTTAGTTTAATTATATACAGGTAAATTTTTACCTAAAAACACTCAATAATTTGGGAGATAATGGAAATAATAACAAATTGATAAATAACGCTTGACAACCTGACCGAGTTAAGATGGTTACAAAAAAGCGGCCGTTTTATACATTAAGCTGACATTCTGAAATTTATAGGGTAATATTAGTACAGGTATGTAAGCAATTGTAAAAATTTAAATTTATTTCAATCTAAGAGATCATCAGACTTCACTTTATTAATATCGCTCGAAAAGTTCTAAATCAAACCATTCCTAAAAATGGTAGGCATAATTATTGATAACACATAATAATAATATAATAATATAATAATAATATCTATGGACGCTTCACACCACGTCAATCTGGTCCCGTGGTAAGTTCTCGAAGAACTTGTGTTACGGGTACCAGACAACGGAAATATATTTAATACTTTTATACTATACACATATTTAAGATTTTTATTATATTATACACATCTTTAAGACACATCCATGACCCAGGAACACAGAAAAACTTTTTGTTCCTTCGGCGGGATTTGAACCCGCGACCCGGGCTTGAGCACCAACACGCTCAACCAACTGAGCCACAGAGGTCGTCATTACCAAGTACCAAAATTGTACCAAGTACCCCCCTGGGTACTTGGTACAATTTTGGTACTTGGTACTGGGTACAAAAGGTTATAATATTATAATTGTACCCAGTATGGGTACAATTATAATTAGAGTCCGACCGAAACTAGTTTTTCGGCCGAAACCGAAACTGAAACCGAATATTCGGCCGTGGCTTCAGTTTCGGCCGAAACCGAAACCGAAACTCACGTGGTCAAGTAGAAAATTCCTTAAAATACTGGGTGCATTTTATCCACTATTCTGCATTAATTAGGACATGAAATGGAAACACGGTATATTATTTTGTTGTAATCATTTATTTAATGTAATATTAAAAAAATATTAATTACTAGCCTTTGCCCGCGACTTCGTCCTCGTGGAACAGTTACTTTGGGATATCGCTAAAATTTACCCACGACTTCATTTACGTAGAAGGTGAACGCGCTTCCCCCTCACGACTGCCCGCTGCGCGCCGTGCATTATTATTGCGCGCTTGATTATTTTATTACCGCGATATCTTCTAAAATACTCATTGAAATCAAATCATGTAAACGGTAAATTTCTTCTAGATTAAATGCTCGTAATGAATTTTACTTGGATAAGGATTAGTATCATGTTTATGAAAACAACTTCACAAATTATACTTATTTTTAGAAAAAATTTGGTTAGCATAAAAAGGTTATAGTGAGCCAACTTTAAATGATAGACATATACAGTCGCGGACTTTTTTAGGGAAACAATTTTGTCACATAATTTTAGCGAAACTTCAACCGTTTCCGCAGCGTACATAGCGAAAGCTCTCAAAAGAAAAAAACCCCGATTTTGTAACATTCTTGATTGGTGCTCCGCTCGTATTGAGTTATGATGATGTTATAGGCCTTCCTCTGTAAATGGACTATCCAACACAAAAATAATTTTTCAATTCGTACCAGTAGTTCCAGAGATTAGTGCGTTCAAACGAACAAAAACAAACTCTTCAGCTTTATAATATTAGTATAGATCTCGCGTAAATAAAATATCCCACGGGAATGTTTCGTGATAAAAAGTAATGCTTATAAGTTAGGCCTATGTTTTAATCCAGAGCTTAAACTACCACCATACCAAATATCATCAAAATCCTTTCAGTAGTTTCGCGTGAAAGAGTAACAAACATCCTTACATTTTCAAGGAAAGGTTTCGTGAGGAGGTTATTGGAGGGGTCAAAAAAAAAATTGAGGGGTCTTGATGTTTTTGTAATTTGTAAAAAGATGACTAAGATATGCCTCGAGGTGAATTTGGGGGGTTTCGAATAGTACTTACTTATCTATCAAATGTTACCAACTTATTATGAGCCTCCAGATAAGTCGACCTCCCGCTTGAAGTAAATTCTTAGTTTAAAGAGACCTTGTAGTATTGGTTTTACTCCTTCGCTATTTATTATTTGTATTGAGTAGGATAGAGAATAGATTTATTAATCTGAAACATCTATAGGCGAGGGTAAACCTAATTTTTGGCGTGGTGAAAATTGCCGTGGCGACGCTTCGCCACCCTTTTGAGATTTTTGGGGCCATTTTGAAATTTGACGTATGGTGAAAACACTATGGAGAAAAAAAGTGTCTCCATTTAAATGGCCCACTTTTGAGATTTTTGGGGCCATTTTGAAATTTTACGTATGGTGAAAACACTATGGAGAAAAAAATTGTCTCCAGTTAAATGGCTCACTTTCGAAATTTTTGGGGCCATCGTATGGTAAATCACTATGGAGAAAAAAAGTGTCTCCAGTTAAATGGCCCCACTTTTGAGATTTTTGGGGCCATTTTGAAATTTGACGTATGGTGAAAAAAGTATATCCAGTTAAATGAAAAAAGTGTCTCCAGGTAAATGGCCCCACTTTTGAGATTTTTGGGGCCATTTTGAAATTTGATGTATGATGAAAACACTATGGAGAAAAAAGTGTCTCCAGTTAGATGGCCCCACTTTTGAGATTTTTGGGGCCATTTTGAAATTTGACGTATGGTGAAAACACTATGGAAAAAAAAGTGTCTCCAGTTAAATAGCCCCACTTTGAGATATTTCACTTCTACCGGCACTCCCGAAGTGCAACCCGTTTTTATTTTTGAGGTTTTAATTTAATAGTTTTATTTCAAAAGAAAACAAAATAATGCAGTTAAAAAAGATGAGTTAATGCGAAAAATGATAATTTATTCCGGTATGTGAAGAAGGTTCAAAAATACAGTTTTTTCATAAACCTGTGGGAACACTTGTTTTCCAAGAAAAAAAAATATCCTGTTAGTTATTTCATGTTCTAATCTACCTTTGTGCCAAGTTTCATTTAAATACGTCGAATAGATTGCCTGAAATAACGTCAAATAGGTAGGTACTGTTTTTTGAAGATCCCATGGGAACCGTTTCGTTTTTCGGAATAAAATGTATCCTATTTTACCCTTCAGGTCCTAAGCAAATTTTCGTTTTATTCCATCCAGTGGTTTCAGCGTGATGTGATAACAAACACACAGACAGACAGACAGACATTTTTTTCAAAAACGTTATTTTTAGGTTTTGTGGCCTTTTTAGACCCCCCATTTTGAGTTTCACTTAAATATCTTTAATGTACAGACATGACCCCTCTACAGATTTATTATATGTATAGATATTTTAATTATGTTTTCAAATTCAGTTGCGTTGTCAAAGCGTTGCCGCAAGAAACGAAGTTAGGCGAGCGTGCACGAAAACTTCCGAAATCAGTTTCGGTTTCGGCAAAAGTTTCGGCCACTTTTGGCCGAAACCGAAACTGCCGCCGAAACTTGATTTTTGGCCGAAACTCGGCCGAAACCGAAACCGAAACCGAACTTTCGGTCGGACACTAATTATAATATTATAACCTTCGCAATTTCTAAACCTGTTACTTGTCGGTTTTTATTTTATTATTCCGAAAATTTGGCTTGTTGGTAGAAAATAGCCAAATTGTGAGAGAGCGAGCGGCTTGCATTTATTTGACATGTTATATAGTTTTCAAAGTGCACAACGAGTTTTGCTTAAATTATGCTTATTCCACTGCTACAAAATCCTAATGCTATCTACAGACACACGAATTTGGTACGGAGCGTACAGCGGACCATATCCGGAGACCAAATCCGGTGTCGCTACACACGCACGGATTTGGTACGGTGCAGTGGAGCGTAAAGCTCGACACTCGTGTGTTCGATTTTATGCTCTATTACATTAGCACAGAGTTCTATTTACAGTGCTGTTTTTAAACGACGACGATGATTCCCACAATTCATTGATAACGGGTAGTGATACCAACACTTCAAAAAATATTCTCCCCAAATTTTACCCCTGATTACTTATACAATTGACAGGTCTAAGAGATAATAAGCTAGAAAGAAAGGTTATATGTTTAACATAAAGACTTACTCGTGAATAACATAAAACTAACTTGTCTTAATCTGATTTCACTCCCAATACATTTTCATATCCCTGGCTATATACACACATTCAAATAATTTTTATTATTACATACAAATTGATTCATAAGGAGTAAACTCTAAACATCCTGTCCCCTAGTAAACCCCCGTAGATATTTTCCCTAATTTTGGGGGGTACATCCCTAATTTGGCAACACTGATACCGTTGTACGGCCGTACCGCCGGACTGCTCTACACATGCACGGATCTGGTACGGAGCGGACCAGATCCGATGCGGACAACGGCGAACTCTTTACCTTCTTCTTATATTCGCCGGCCTGCCCTACACACGCTCGGATCTGGTACGGAGCGTACCAGATCCGCTGTACACTCCGTACCAAATTCGTGTGTCTGTAGACACCATAAGATCGACTATGACCGAAGGCAGATTAAATGGGCTTTGTATGCTCAGTGTGCTCAGAAAATTTGTTTACGGTATGGACGATTCTTTCATGGAAAAATTTGGCACAGATGTAGGGGAACCATGGGGAACGGCATAGGCTACTTTATATCGCGGAAAGATGTACGGTTTCTGCGAAATTATCTTTTGCGCAAACGAAGTCGCGGGCAACATCTAATACAAGATAAACTAATAAACGGCGGACAATTTTAAGGTCTACTATTTGCAATTTTAAGGTAATACTAACAGTCCGCCTGCAGTCTGGTCCAAAATAATATCAATAAGGCTTTCAAACCAAATCTGACAGCGCGGCTGCCAAGTATTTAGTCCATAATAATAATAATAATATCTATGGACGCTTCACAACAATCTGGTTCCGTTCTAAGTATCGGAAGAACTTGTGTTACGGGTACCAGACATCGGAAATATATAATACTAGCGACCCGCCCTGGCTTCGCACGGGTACAATACTAATACTGCGGGTACCTTACTCATATCTCATAGATCTAAACTCCCCTCCCGCACGCGCACCCCCGCGCCCGCCATTGTGACGCCCACTTCGCAACGGGCCTTGCAGCAGAAATCGTAATATTTTAATTTCGCCAAAACTGTAAACCAAACGTCCAATTTTAATCATTCACAGACCAAATATTATCTACATAAACTGTACTTAGTGATGAAATAATTTATTTTGATAAGGATTAATATCATGAGTAAAATAAATGCGTTTAAATGTAGTCCAAAAAAAATTCAAGATTTCTAAATAAAAAAATGGTCGTAGGGACTTTTTTGTAGATATTTATAAGATCTACAATTAATTAGAACATTTTATGGTTCTTTCTTTTATAGTTTAGGCAGCGTACGCAAAATAAGTAACTTTTGTGGTTGATTTTTTACACGTCCGAAAAACCCAAATATCTTACGGAACCCTATTTTTTTCCAAAATAAAATTTTGCCTATGTTACTCGTGGATAATGTAGCTTTCGAATGGTGAAAGAATTTTTGAAATCGGTCCAGTAATTTTTGAGCCTATTCATTACAAACAAACAAACAAACATACAAACAAAGTTTTCCTCTTTATAATATTATATATATCGATATAGTGTAGATTATTTATATTATATTTAAGATTTGTATTATATAATACACACATTTAATACATATTCATAAATCATGACCTAGAAACATAGAAAACTTTTGTGTTCCCTGGCGGGATTCGAACCCGCGACCTCCGGCTTGAGCGCCAACGCGCTAACCACTGAGCCACAGAGGTCGTCTAGCTAGCTAGTCTATAAGCGGACGCACTATCTTTTCTCGAAGCATTTTGCGGCTTTTTCGTGCCCCCATATTTTCGTTTGTATTTGTAATCAAGCTAGCGGTCTGAAATTTTGTAACGAAGACGACGTTGGCGGCACAAGCTAATATTTTAAATTTCATAAAAATCGTGTGTATAGTTTAGGAGATATTAGGTAAGCGGGAACGAAAACGATTTTGAAAGATGGATGGTGAGGTATGGAGCCATCATAAGCACAATTCAAAGCATACTTATAGCAGACTTAGAAATTTAAATTTTCTGCCAGGCTAGGTCATTTTGCTACAAGTAAAGGGAAAATATAGGAAAAGTAAAAATTCTGAATAAAAATAATGATTTTATAATTTACTAGATGTTGCGTATGTCATGGGGTACTCATCCCAACTTACCTGTCCGGTAGTTGTGGTGTAGTATACGGGTATGCGACCCCGGCTTCCCTAGCTATTACTGTCCTATCCCTTGCCCTCCTGGGCGGTAATATCCTACATTTCCTATTTCCCACTCTAACTTACCAATCTTCCTTTCCACACCACCTATCCTTCCCTTTCCTATTCCTACCCTCTCCACCAATCCGTGGAAATGCAATGGATAATCATAAAAATAATTTAATTATCCAAAATGGCGGCGATGTGGTTCACTTCACCACCGATCACGTCTCGTTTCTCGCGGAGATGAAAAGCGGACCATGGAGAGCCGCTTTGCTACGTTGGATGTAAGAGGAGGAATGGATGGTAAGAATGAAAATGAACGAAGCGAAACGAGTATGTTAGGATCGTAGCAAGTGGCAAAAAGTGGTATCTGCCTACCCCTTTACGGGAAAAAGGCGTGATTATATGTATGTATGTGTATTAAGAATTCACATAAACAAAATGTATAAGTTCACTGGTAACCTTGTAATCCTTATTTGTATACCAAACTTCATAAATTGAGAAGTGGTAGGTTATTTTAAATTCGAGAAGATGCTTCGAGAGGAATGGGCTGATTCAACCCGAGTATCATGGAGAATAGAGGTAAGGAGATCCATCTTGTATGGGGGATAACTTGATAAAGTGTCCACCCGTAAAGACCAAATTATAGTTCGAAAACTCACCGAAATAGCGCTATACACTAGCGTGAAGGAAGTGGAAATGATATGAAGTTAGCAATAAGAGATGGAGTGAAGTTGAAAGTTAATTATTGGTTACTTACTATAAAATTTTTGTGGCCATTTTGTGGCGCTCTTTTTGAAATTTTTCCACTCGCTACTATTGCGCCATCTTATCTTGCTCCCTTTCAACGGACACTTTTTAATACACGAGATGGTTCTCCTTACCTCTATTCTCCATGCCGAGTATGTAGTGATTAGTATTAATCACCAATAATTGTAACCAAGAGCATGTCAGGAATTCAGGACATATCTAAGGAGGGTTAAGGTTAAGGAACGCGTAGTAGGTTTTTTCAAAAAAATAAAAATTTACTGTCCGATTGCGTTCAAAACAATTTTTCTAAAGAGTATTTAGCATGATCTATCAGCTGGGAAAATTGCAAGTTTTTAAGTCTCATAGTTTAGAAATACCTATAATTTCAAAAGACCTATTAAATAACACCCCACACGATGAGGTAATATGAAAAAATATTTTTAATCCTCATTTCACATGTATGAGAGCCACCCCTTAAATATAAAATTATGATTATATTATGCCAAAACCGAGATCTATATATTACAATCTATAAATATAACAAAAAATTTCATCAATTTATATTAATATTACAGAAGCTAGAAGGGCGGACGGATAGACAGACGGACGGACGGACAGAGCAAAACTAAAAGGGTTCCTTGAGTACTACGGAACCCTAAAAAGTATTATTGTGTATTATGTATATGGGTGATTCTTAAATTCTAGTATTATAACATTTTAATACTTGCTTACTTAACTGTACTTTTAGTACCAATATCATCCTATACATTTCAAAATATATGCTTGATGTATGAAACGGCCGCTTTTTTGTGACCATCTTAACTCGGTCGGGTTGTCAAGCGTATTTATCGATTTGTTATTATTTCTATTATCTCCCAAATTATTGAGTGTTTTTAGGTAAAAATTTACCTGTATATAATTAAACTAACGCTCTAATTATTGGTATCACCTAGAAATAGGAAGCACACAAGATACCGATTTTATAGGATCTCGCTGGTATTGTGCACTTTTATGAATTAATTTTCGTCATAATTAGATAACTACCAACTGGATCTTGATAAGACTTTAATGCTCAATTGAAGATTGATGTAAACTATAATATGCAATTTGAATTAGGTCTCTAGACCTGTTAAAAAAAGTGCTAGAACGTGCTAAGTAGTTTTTATAAAATATCAAAAAACTTTTAAAGCGTGTATTATTATTTATTTTTTATTGCCGAGCAAATTTAAGCACATTTGGGAGAAGCCGTGTGCCAAAAATTGTACATCTGCATCCAACAGTCTTCGAGATCTAAGAAATCGCCAAACGTTACTCCAGCAGGATTTTGAATATCTTCATAACGGATCAAGCTACAAATGAAATTTTTATACGCTCAATTACACCCTGCAACGCTCTAATTATTTGCATATTATTTTTCTTAAAATATCCTTTAGAACAAAAAATCTCTGGCTGGAGTAACGTTTTGAAACGTTACTCCAGCCAGATCTGTTTTTCGAGTTTTTCTCGAAAACTACAAAGGAGCAAATTATGAAAATGCAACGCTCAATTACAGGAGACAATGCTCTAATTGAGCATAGGTAAAAAGTTAACAAAATCCACAACATCTGGCTGGGGTAACGCACACGCATGTGGGCCGAGTTATCAGGCTGCGTCCGCACTGGAACCACTGTGATACCCTTATGGTTAGGGTTGTCACATAAACTTTTTGGAAAACTTTTTAAGCTTTTCTAATTACTCAAATTGACTTGAAGTTGGTTGAAAGTATTAAGAATATAAAATTAACGAGGACCAGCTGAAAATGGCTTGAATTTAGTGTTATAATAGGAAAGACAAATGGAACAAGAGTTGCGTTTTTGTATGAAAAAACTGGATGTTGTCAACCCTATTCCCATATTGTGTTCACCAGCTGGTGTAGTCTTATGCATGTAAATAGGCTTGATTGTGAGATTGTTCGGCCTTGGGGCGTTTTAATTGTGAATAGAAAGTTTTGAATCTTTAACTTTCGATCTCATTTTTATATCTTCGATCTTTGGTTATATATATTTCGTAACCATCATGTTAACAGGTGAAGTCAATTCCTTAAACTATTGTCAAAAGTATGTTACATACTTCGGAGGAATGATGTTTTATGCTGTTACTATCTAGTATTTGGCCTTATCCATTGCATCTCTCAGGCTAACCTTCTGTTATGTGTCTTCACTTAAGTGACTTACCCTACAAGAATCGTAATCACTTTTCTGGTTAATTTTTTTTTATATAATTTTCTAAAACTATATAAACTGTTATTCAGTGGCGAAGGCTGTTTCTCCTTCATAGAGGAGTCCTAGCCTGTATAATACCTAGGGATTTGGATGAGAGTCTTCAAAAGGTAAGTGGTAAGTGAAGCCGATAGGAATGGACTTCATAATTACTTGTGTTCTGACTTATGTAGGTCTTAGAACAAAACAACGTACCTATATGGGGGTAACAACATTAAAACCATGTTAAATATAAAATTTAACATGGTTTTAATGTTGTTAATTAAAACCATGTTAAATTTTAATTTAACAAACGTAAATTATATATCACGAAATCTTGATGGTTAGATTAAAACACGTTACGATGTTCACTTTCGCTAGTATTTTGGTAAAAACGAGTAAACTCAAGAGTCAAGATGCGTGAAAAACGGAGTTTTGGTAACTGTGGGTCAGTGTACCAAACAGTTTTTATGAGTGGAGAGTATTTTGTTTTGTTTGCATGTTTCATATTTAACACGCTCATTGTTATATTAACATAATATGTTTTAATTATTCATTTCTATTTTCTGCGAATAAAATAGGCTTGAAAATCCTCATTCTAACTGTGCCATGTTCTTATTCATATTTTTACCTGACTTTGTCGAAGCGAAGAGGAGGGGTAATGATTTTGGCAGTACATAGATGTATAATTGTACAAGTGTTCCACCGTAGCGCCTAAACTACTGATCTGGTTGCAATGAATAAGGTGTCAACAGATTCGTAATACTAGCCCAAGTAATAGGGGAGTTGAACACGGAAAAATAAAAAAAATATTTCTCGATTTTCGTGAAAGGTGTGTCGATGACGCTGTTACTTTAAAGCAAAATTAATTTCGTCTTCGCATTCAGCGACCAAAAATACGTAAGGTATCATGCACTTTTATAGTCACAGCTCACCGTGGTCGGTCCACCTTGTTTTTTGGTATATTACCTACTCGTCTTTACCATAGGCTAAACTTGCTATAAAACGTAGTCGGGGTATAGTTTCTAACATTTTATTTATTTATTGCAGAAGTGTCGGTGACGTACCGGCGGGGCCTGCCGGTGATAACCGTGCCGCTGCCGTCCCGCCGCGAGCGGTGCCGCTTCACGCTGCGGCCCGTCTCGCAGACCGTCGGCGATCTGTTGGACCAGGTACGTCTGCCATCGCAAGCGGTCTCACAGACCACCGATATGAAAACAAGTAGTAGATAATAACTATGCAGAGGCCGGATACAACGTTGGTAGTTTGGTACAACAGAGGGGAAAATCGGCTTAATAAAACCTGCATGAATACAATTACCTCAGATCAAATAAAAAACAAGATAACGCGTGACGTTTGTTTGTAGTGAAGCCTAAAAAACTACGCTACTTCAATTTTACACACACGCTCACGCACACACAAGCAAAAAAGTACTTTACTTTTTGTCAGTATAGATTAGTCGTCGCGACGACTCATTCGATACTGTCGAAAAGTAGCGTCACACGCTATCTTGGTTCTTTATTTGATCTGAGGTAATTGTGTTCATGCAGGTTTTATTAAGCCGATTTTCCCCTCTGTAGCCAAAAAAAAATCGCGCAAGTTAATTCATAAATGATCACTGAATAATATGAATCGCTGATGAATAACATATAAGACACAAGTAACTTCTATGTCGCTTTGGTTATAAAATGTATAGTTCATAGCTTTTTATTTATAGTCGCAGTTGAAGCATTTGATAGTCGCAGTGATTGATGCATGTTTTATGTGCTGGGAATTTCCTGTCGTTTTCAACGATGTACAATTACACTGTAGTTATGCAAATTTGCTTGCTACTTGTCTATGAATCTTTTATGCGCATAGGTACAAAATTTCATAAGCTTATTAGGTTCCTAGCTCGTTAGGGTAATTACAGTTATATAATATTAGTAGTAATCAAAATATCGATTTCTATGGCGGTCGCTGGTTTTGTTTAAACCAGTCCGGCTACGCTGGAGTTATTTTAATAGTGCTCAAGTGTGTGCGCAGTACACATGAGAACTCCCACTATCTTTACTCTCATAATCCAGTGGGACTATAATTTTTCTAAGTAAATTGACTAAGATAGATGTTAAATTTGTCAAACCCGGCTATGTAGGACTCCCGACGCCAGGCGTGACTCGTGACTCGTGAGACAGGAAGGCGCCAATCACAAATTCCATATAGAGCGTTTTCACAAGATTTGCTGTATTACAAATCGATGTATCTTTGAAAATATTAATTTTTAATATGAGTAGGTACTGTTTCTTCTAAGCAGTTACTCATATTTAAGAGAACTCTTCCCAGCGATAGTCAGATTTGTCGATAGCGCGCTGCATCTAATAATAGGTATCTCACGTCGCATCGCGTCAAGCAAATCTATCGACTCAAGTTTACTTTTGTTGACGGCATTTATCTTTCGTAGCCCCAGTATCAAGGATCTGATGGACATCTCTCCCCAGGTGAAGGCGGAGGACCGGGGCGTGGAGCGCGCGGTGGCGCTGGCGGCGGACGAGCGCGTGCGCATCGCCGCCAGCGACACCATCGAGTCGCTGCTGGAGAACGACTTCCGGCTGCTCATCAACGATGTGGAGTACCACGTGAAGAGTCCGGCACCGGTACGTACAGTTAACTATAGGATCTATCGAGAACTCTTAAGCATAGAACTTATCTTACGCCTAAGCGTGAGCTATTAAGAGTAGAACTTATGCTACGCTTATGCCCTTCAGCAATACTTCGACGCTTAAAGATATATTTGCCAAGAAAATAGTATCTAGGCCTTTTTTCCTCTAGCGCAGAGGTTCCCAAACTTATTACGTCTAACGCTCACTGAAAATCAGTTATTTTATAGCGCCCCCTTTTTTTTCACCTTTAAAACTTAAATAACATATTAGTCTCGCCTAGAGAGTATCTTTTATCTGTTCAAAATTAACATTGAGCCAATAATAATCAACATTGAGCAATGACAATACTACTCACATCAGCGCCCCCCAATTTTTTCTGGGCCCTTTACCGCCCCCCTCTAGGCCTCCAGCGCCCACAAGGGGGCATTATCGCCCACTTTGGGAAAGACTGCTCTAGCGAATATTGAAGATTAATCTGGATCGTATAACTCAATATTGAACGCTCAATGATGAGTGTATTAAGCCCTTACGCTAAGGGCTCGCCGGGCAAACAACTTCACAAGACGAGGTACTAGAGCTAATTGATCTACCTACTACCTAGTGGATATAATCCCCTTATCTATGGGAATTAAATGGCTGATGGAACTTGCGTTTATTTAGGTATATCTAAAGATCGTGTGATGAAGATTAGAGACAATGCTGTTTTATTAAGGCGTACGGAAATTAATATCCTTTGTTGTTACTAGCTGGTGCCTGCAACTTCGTGTTTGCGTAGAAATAATGGAAACGGAACCCTATTTCTTAACGGAAAATCTGAGCCACAAGATCCATTTCAGTGAATTTCTGTCCAAGGGCACCGAAAATCTAGGACTCTTTCGATTCGGAATGACCTCTAGAAACTTTTTGAAAAATTTCAAGAGGGGCTCGAAAAAATTGCAAAAGTTATTTTCAATAAACCATACCCACTTTTTTACTAAATTTTTTCGAGCCCCTCAAGAGAACGCGTCTAGAAACTTTTTGAAAAATTTCAAGAAATTTTTCAAAAAGTTTCTAGACGCGTTCGTACGGACTGAATGGCTTACTTCAATCCTACTAATATTATAAATGTGAAAGTTTGTGAGGATGAATGTATGGATAGATGGATGGATAGATGTTCCTTCACGCAAAAACTACTGAACGATGAAATTGGTACAGTAGTATCTTAGGGTCTGGATTAAAACGTAGGCTACTTTTTATTCCAAAAAAAATACAGTGTATCAGTGCCATAGTATTTACGCGAGCGGAGCCGCGGGTAAAAGCTAGTTGGTATAAACACGGCCTTAGCTCCAAATTAAAAACTACAAAAAGTAGCAAAACCAAAGATTTCAACTCAAGATAGGCTATCACGTACATTTAGCAGAAAAAAAATGTTACGCCATCTTGGTTTTCACCATAACTTAAATGTCAGCCATCTTGTTTTCACCATACTTCGAATTTCAAAATGGCCCCAAAAATTTAAAAATTGGGGCCATTTTACTGGAGACACTTTTTGCCTCAAGATGCCTCGTCTATAATATACGTCTAAGAAAAACTATTTGCAATAAGCTTACACTTGTTGCTCTATTTATTAAGCTAGAAAAATTCTCATCAACCACTATTAAACGGTCTGTTATATTGTGTTAAGACATAAAAATAAGAGAATATTCTAGAATACGACTTGCGAAGTGCTCTCTATGATAAGACGTCGGCCTATTTAGATTTATAAAGTGGAAAATGTCTGGCGAAGAGCGCACTTGTGAGAAAAACCCGAGCACTCGGGAAAATGTTTTGTTTCAAAGAATTAAATAGGTAAATAAAATAAAAAATATTCAATGTGAGGCAGTGGCGTGGGGAGTAGGTTCCTAACTTAATTTCTATCAGCTTCACTGACCACTTACTTTTTGAAGACCATTGTCCAAATCTCTACCTATTAAACAGGTTAGGACTTCCCCGTGAAGGAGAATCGGCCTTCGCCACTGAATTGTGAGCTATTTTTAAACGATAACAAACCGGCCAAGTGGGAGTCGGGCTCGCGCACCGAGGGTTCCATACAAACATGTAGGTATATACGCAGAAGTTTGATTTTGTTACAGCTTATAGGTATTATTATAGACCGGAGCATTTGATATGGATTTCAATTTAATACCTACCTCTACGCGTTCATGCGAGGAAGGGGGTAGCAAGTTTAAAATTATTAAAAATATTTTTAATAGGTAAGTATAATTATGATGTAACAAAAATTTTACGGTTTTCGCAATTTTTCCTCTATCTGTGCTATAAGACGTTGCTTCGTACCAGATTTCAAGATTCTGAGTTCACGGGAAGTACCCTGTAGGTTTTGAGTTTTTGAGGAAATTTGTGGAATAAACGGCTGTATCTTTTTAACCCCCGACGCTAAAAGAGGGGTGTTATAAGTTTGACGTGTCTGTCTGTCTGTCTGTCTGTCTGTGGCATCATAGCTCCCGAACGGATGAAGCGATTTCAATTTAGTTTCTTTTGTATTAAAGGTGACTTACATACGAGTGTTCTTAGACATGTTTGATGAAAATTGTTAAGCCGTTTAAAAGTTGTGGGGGGTGAAAGCGGGGAAGAATAACCGAATGTGCAAAAATACTCGAGTAATGTCTCAATTGAAAGCGCACTGAAAGAGAATATTGATGACTTAATCGATAGTGTTCGTAGCTTCGTTTGATGAGAAAATTGGTGGTGGAAAGATCAGCCGTTTGAAGATGATCAGCTCTTTTCTAGTTGATGAGGGGATCTGACTAACTTTCCAATGTCCGATCGATTCGAAATTTGGTACCGTGTTACTTCAACGATATTCAAAGAACATGGTAAGGTAACCATGACCTGATCAGCCGTTTGAAGATGATCAGCTCTTTTCTAGTTGATGAGGGGATCTGACTATCGTCCACATGTCCTATCGATTCGAAATTTCGTACCATGTTACTTCAATGATGTTGAAAGTATGTATACGGTAAGGTAACCATTATTTATACCTACTTTAAAAAGGATAAAATAAAAGTAAAATTAAAAATTTTAAAAACCCCCCGACACAAAAATAAACTCTAAAAAATAATAAATAATATTTTAAACCTATTATCACATATAATATTATGTAAGTTGAAATAATTTTATTATCCAATCGTCGTCTCGTCGGGGGACCGCTATGTAAAAAAAAACAGGTGTAGTCGCAGAATGAACAAAAGAATTTACTCCGACAAAATTTGCTCATACCTAAATGTAATTTGTAATACCTAATTAATTAGCTGTTGTTGTAAAAAAACTTTATAAACTTTAGCGGTCCCCCGATGAGGTGACGATTGGAAAATAAAAATATTTCTACTTACATAATATAATTATAATAGGTTTAAAATATTATTTATTATTTTTTAGAGTTTATTTTTGATTGCGTTGGCTTAGAAGTTTGATTTTTTCACAGCTCCAAAGGACAGTAGACCCTCAGGTCTACTGTCCTTTTTGTCCTGATTTGATATTTGATATAAATTCCAGATTGATACCTCCACGCGTTCCTGAGAAAAAGGGTTTTGACAGACAGACGTAAGGACGGACAAAAAAGTGGTATCACAAAAAACGGAACTCTTATAGGATTATAAGGGTTCCGTTTTTTCCTTTCGAGGTCCGGAACTCTAAAAATTATCTTTATTCTTCTCTCCGTTTAACCTTTATGTTTGTATGTATGTATGTAGGATTTTCTTAAATACCACTGATGCTATTTGGCGGGGTTTTCACCATTGAATACGGCATTTATCAGGGAAGATATAAATAATATTTTATAGTATTTAAATGGAAAGCCTAAATATAATCAAACTTCATTACCTTCGCTATAATCACTATAGTTCACTACCGTTAAGTTTACAGTGAGTCATTTACCGTTAAGTTTACAAATTAAATATCTACATTTAAAAAATGCAATTTTTTTTAACGAAATTGGTAAATAAAACTTACATCATTAGTTTACTTACATCATATACAAAAACATTCATTATGGTAAGTATGAACTTAAACGCACAAATATCGCCGACTACCTCTCGCGCGCGCCCGCGGCTTAGCAAAGGAGCCCTATCATTCCGCATATGAGGATTCGCGGTTCGCCCGACCACCAACCTACGCGACGCACGCACCGCGGCTATCATACAAGTACCTAAATATACAGTTCATATCGAAGCAATCTTTTATTTGGCGGAGACCACCAGCTGTACCCCTGGAGCTCTGCCCCCCAACACCGCTTGCCTATTAAGTATAGCAATCCGTTTTCGCGTTCCCCGCTTCCTGAATCCTGGTACAAACTACTGTTATTAAATCGCCATATGTAAGTTTGTATAGTTACCTATACACTTATATAGAGAGCTTCGTTGCCTAGTGGGTAGACCGTTTGATTCGCACTCGAGAGAGTGCAAGTTCGAATCCCAGGTTGTGGCGTGTACCAATGAGACTTTCAGATCTCAAGTACATTATACGGACGCTCTAACGGTGAAGGAAAACATCGTGAGGAAAGACGCAAATGATTGGCCCCAAACGTATTGACCAGTCATTCCTCTGGACTAGGCTGACTATGTTGTGAGAATACCGTATGTGTTTGGGCAACCATTCGACATTTAAAAACCGACTGTCCCAGGCACTACAGTATTTCAAGAGTGGTTACTTCACTCGGAGAATACTGTATAAATCGTCCAATAAGGATGAAAAGGGCCTTAGTTTATAAGTTATAACAAGCTCTTTGAAATTTAAATTAGAAAATGAATAAATGTTTACGCTGCGGTGAAGTTTTTCCGACCAGGATGGCTGATGGGTCGCTCACGGAAACGTGAAACAATATGCATAGTTTTTGCAAGTTCAAAACGTGGAAATGGAATTTAGTCAATGTTTCGTTTTCGATGTAAAAGACTGAGTTATTATTTTTAGGGCATTAGCGTCAGTGTGACGATACGCGACGCTACGCGGCGTTGATTTTTAAGATAGCTAATCAAAATTGACCTCTATTCACTACACAAAAAGTTACGTGCATTTTATGACATAATTCATACATTTATTTATGAACTGGACCAGGAAACGAGCAGACGGATCCTCTGATGGGAAGCGATTACAGCCGCCCATGGACACTTACAACACCAGAAGAGTGACACTCGTAACTCCTCTGGTGTTGCTCGCTTGCATTCCTTATCCTTAAAATCCACAACCCGCCTTGGGCCTCCGGTAACCTCACTCAGTCGACGAAACGTAATGTTATTTTACGCCGGTATTCTGTGAGGCCGTGATATTTATCCGGTCAAGCCGGCACATTTCTTTTAAATAATCTTAAATAATCATAAATCTAGCCCAACTAATAAAGTCCTGACTTTAAGCTCCGAAAATCTCAACTGTGAAAAGTACACACTGACCTCGTTCGAGCTGTGAACAGTCTGCCGGCGTTTTAATTACAGTCCGTAATAGGTTCACGCCGATCGTCACATTGTTAGACCTAGCCAGATTGAGATAACTAGTTAATTGGTAGTGGATGAGCATAACTCAAGTCTCTGCGTTCATGTGAACAATTGCTTGTATCCGGCTTATAATGAGGAAATTAGAGATCTAAGGATCTAATACATAATAACTATATCCTACTAGGTACTATTATTATTGTGAAAGTTTGTGAGGATGTTTGTTACTCGTTCACGCATAAACTAATGAACGGATTTTGATAAAATTTGGTTTGGTAGTAACACATAGGCTACTTTTAATCCCAAAAAAGTATAATGTTTCCGTAGGAGGAGTTATTTACGCGGGAGGAGCCGCGGGCAAAAGCTAGTGAACTGTGTAACATATTGCAGACATAATATTGAGAAGTAACTTTAAATGATTTAAAAAAAATCGTAACTCTACCAAAAATGGAAAATACTTACTCAAATGAGATTTTGTTAGAAAAGTTAAATACTTATAACATTTATCATTAATTTTGTTATTGCTGAGATGCGAAGTTGTCCGTAAGCTACCTAATCCTGTAAAGTTTGCAATAATTATTATTGGACAAATACAAAGAAGCGTCTTAATCAAGATAAATTGCTTTTAAAGCTTCAATATTAATCTGTTGATACAAGTCTGGTGGATTTGTTTTGCTTATACTTTAGTTAGGCTTTAGACAATATTTATGACTTAAATAATAATTTATCTTTAAGCGAAGACAATCTTGTATAAATATAATCGGTTTCTCGAAAATGGCTTCAAGTATTACCTTGAAAATTGATCTGTTTTATGGAGCTTGGGGGAGAAACATTTATATAGCTAGGTCTTATCCCTAGGAAAAGGTGCATTTTTAAGTTATATAATATATTTTTCTTCGACGTGCAACAATATCCTACCGGGTCCCCAGCCCTCCACCAAGACGAGTTAAGCGATGCTCAAGGGCACTACTAGACCACCTTTTCTTAAAGCGTTTTGTCGATTTTTAAACCCTCATAACTCGGGTTTGGATTATACCAGATACAGACTTTTAGGATATGTCCCCAGTTCGCATAGGCATAAATAACGCCTTTACACCTATGCGAATGTAGCGAAATGGCCAGACCACATAATATTTTGACTAAGGTGTAGAGTTTGTGAAGATATTGTAGAGTTAAGACGTGTATATATAAAAGTTTGGTAGAGTCAGAAGCTTGGTTTTACATGAGATCTGATAGCTTTTTGACAGTACGAGTCATATGGTATCGTCTTGGCATCACTTTACGTGAACATGTTTTTGGTGGGATATTAATAATTTTGATACTATTATGTCAGTCTGATTGGCAGTTTGGTTTGCATATTTTGCTTTGTCCGAAAATTCGGAATGTGATGGGTTCTAATCTCGGTCAGATAAATATTTTTGTGATTCTTTTTATTTTTATTTTACATATTTGTAAATTTATCAGAATACCGAGCAAAGCTAATATCCCGGTACTAATATTTTACACGAGCTGATGTTGCCCGCGACTTCGTACGCTAAAAGAAATACAATAAAAAGAAGCATATGTCCTTCCCCGTGGTCTACTCTACATACTCTACATATTATGTTGCGGAAAATTTCATCAAAATCGGTCCAGTAGTTTTGGAACCTATTCAATGCGAACAGACAAATCGACAATCTTTCCTCTTTTAATAATATAAGTTTTATTTTACATACAAGGGCTTTAGACTTTTATTTGAAATGGAAAAAAAGCCGAAAATATAACCGCATCCTTCTTGGAAGTCGATTAAAAACCATAACAATTGAAAAAGTTGCCTACTTCCCATAATATATTTTTTGAAAGGAATAACTATTTCGTTTCCCGTAATACTAGGTAGGGTAGGTATGTGTTTTCAGAAATAAACCTTTATCCATTTATGATGAGTTACAGTTTTCCGGGAACAAAGAATGAACATTTATAACTGAGGTGACGAAGAATTTTCTCGTAATAGAAAAACTAAACAATACGTTATCGCTTGCTATAATATAGTCTCGTGAAATAAATTCGACAATAAAACTTATGGAAACGATTTCTTTATTTCTACTCAACGGAGTACGAAAGTTTTGATGAGTATAGCTCACATCAGTTCTAAGTTCCTAATAATTATATAACTACTATAAAAAAAAGAAAAACTCCCACACCGATATCGGTGACGGTGGCGGGTGGTGGTTTCATTGAACCCAGGCCAGTTACGCAGAAGTAATTTTATAGTGCCCAAGTGTGTGTGCAGTACACAAGAGCACTCTCTCTTCCTTTACTCTCATAATCCAGTGGGACGGATAACCGACACTACTGACGAGAGATCAGGCGCAGGTCCGACTTTTTACACGCCCATCTGACGCATGGATCAACTTTCTTGTCAGACAATCAGTTGATCAGCCTGCATTGTCCTAACCAAACTTGGAACCAACGTTGTTATTCCAATGCGGGAATCGAACCCACGACCTCCAAGTCGAGAGCCAATGCTCTAACCACTAGATCACGGAGGCTGTACTTTAATAGGTATATAATATTAAAATACTCACTTGCCTTACCACACCAGACAACAAAAATAAATCTAAGTAGGTATTTGTTTTTTCTTTAAAACCTCTGTGGCTCAGTAGTTTCCTTGTACGATGATTTTGTCTGTCGTCTGTCTGTACGTCCGCGTCACAGCCCATACTTAGTTTTGTAATCAGTGGAAAACTGAGTGAATGAATTGATGAGTTTACGCCTTAAAATATTCGTATCCAAGTCTAATCAGACATGACTTATGACCCCCATCCCGGGGTTCTAATTAACCCCCGGGATAACCGTTATTCCCGGTCAAATTACTCCTGATGAAGATACCAGGCTGCTCATTATTCACGTAGTAAAGGGCTTAAGACGTCGCCCTGTAATAAGGCACTGTCAATATAACGGGGTCCGTAAATAATTAATGGGAAGCTGCGTGTCTATGTATTACTTAATAAAATATTATAGTAAGACTATAGTCTTGTTGTTATGTATGTGAGCTCCGTAGCCTAGTAGGTTGACCGTTTGGTTCGCACTCGAGAGAGTGCAGGTTCGAATCCCAGGTTGTGGCGTATACCAATGAGACTTTTTCAGATCTCAAGTACATTATACGGACGCTCTAACGGTGAAGGAAAACATCGCGAGGAAACCCGCACATAGTTGGCCCCAGACGTATTGATCAGTCATTCCTCTGGACTAGGCTGACTATGATGTGAGAATGCCGTATGTACTTGGGCAATCATACGACATTTAAAAACTAACTGTCCCAGGCATTACAGTATTTTAAGAGTGGTTACTTCGTTTGGAGAATACTGTATAAAAACCATCAAATAAGGATGAAAAGGCCTAAGTTTGTTGTTATGTTACAAAATGTAAGCTCTGAAGGTCGAAATCTGCTGATTAAATTTTGCAATCATACTTGAGGGCAATTATCGATTGAAACCCGTTTGGATTTTCGGGCTGACTCAGAAACTCCAAAAATCAGTTTGTGATATGAAGACGATTCATTTATAATTCAATAAAAGTAAAATGAAAGTGTAAGCTAATTAAAAGAATTGGGGCAATGATAACGTGGTTCTTGCAGTTGCTGGTTATTTATGTCCTCGAAGAACCTGTATTATAAACGTTATATTTAAAATCAAATGAAATTGTTCTAGTTAAAATACAACTTATTGTTGTAGGTAAATTCGACTAGTATTAAAATAATTCGCAACAACGACAAAGCGATTAATTGAAACGAATTCCAATGACCCTTAATTCCAAAACACTCATAGGTTCAACGATGGACTCCGTGTTTTCAGCTCGACCTGCGAGAACCGGGCTCAATTGAATTTTTAATTATCCCCTCAGATTGAGACCCGGATAAGAGTAGAGAGAATAAAAAATGGGACACTTCAGTTTCCCATCTTAAATCCAATTTTCATTGTTCCCCGCGGGGACTAACTTTTAATTAGCTACATTATTTTTGGGGACAATCAGACGCAGTCTGGAGAGGTGTGACAATATTTTTTACTTGTATAAGATCTATAGAAACTTCAATATCCTCCGTGCTCCAATGGTTTAGAGCTTGGCTCTCGACTCGGCGGTCGTAGGTTCGATTTCCGCGTTGGAACAACAAAAAATGTTGTTTCCAAGTTTGGTTAGTACCTACAATAAAGGCTGATAATAATCTGATTGTGCGACAAGAAATCAATGCGTCAGATGGTCATACTCAGAATACAGAAAAATCTCTGTTATTCTGTGTGGGCATATTAAAAGTCGGTCCTGCGTCTGATTTCTCACTAGTCGTGTCGGTCATCCGTCTCACTGGGTTACAGGAGTAAAGGAAGAGAGAGTTCTCTTGTGTACTGCGAACACACTTGGGCACTATAAAATAACACTTGTGTATGAATGAAACCAGCCACCGCCACTGAAATCGGTGTGGGGAGCTATTATATTCTATACATTCTAAGTCGGTACTATTCCTCCGGACAAGTAGTTCTATTGAATGATAGTAAGTACTATTGGTAAAGATTAGTCAGAAGCCTATATAAGTTTGTTTGTCCTTGTTTAAAAGTAACGTTGCCTATTTTAAGTTGTTAGGCTAAGTGTTAAGAGGGTAAAAATATAACCTCGGTTATATCTTTATCTTTTACCCCTAAAAATAAACAACACGTTTAAGGAACCCCTTTTGAATATTTAATATCTGATATCTTTATTCATGTTCTGTAGGTTGTGTCACAATAGATTAAAGTGTAAGTAGGTATGAAATTGATTTTGTACGAAATCGTTTACTTTCGCCTTTCGATCTCGACTTACATAATTTATTGTGAATTATGGTATTTTTTTAGGAATTTGTAGCTTATTTCCTCAGACTAAATAAAAAAGTGGAGACAGAAATTTGTAAACAAAAACTGAGGCTAGTTTTTACTACATACATAGTGCGCGTTTACCCATTTATTACGTAGTAAATACTTAATAATATGTGATTTAGCTACGCACTACATACATAAAAAAGTGCAAACCGCGAAAATTCGCCTTAGCGAGGCGTAGTTTCGTTACGTGTGTGTGTGTGTGTGAGTTGTGACACGGTGAGGCGTAGCTTAGACCGGCCTCACTGTGTGGTTTGCAGAACTCTGTCTTCACTTTTTTATTTGGCCCGAGCTTACTTCTTGTTTTACTTGGATTTGAGTAGTTTTTTTAATGTATGGTCACTGGATTGGTTATTAATGAATTGATTTCAAAGACAATAGTTACATGGCCTTATACCTAGTTGTCTTTCTCGGATGCTATGTGGCCTATGGATATCTAATAAGCTAAGGACTAAAACGTGACAACATTATACTTTTACTGTCAAAATGGACTCCATAACTTAAATAAATTATACCCAGGAATAATGAATACACTCACTCAAGATGGGCTATTATTAATCGTTAACTAAATTGGCCGTATTCCAAGAAGTTGCTCCTCTTTGATAATACGGAGACGACAAAATATGTCTTCGCTATTAATTTGTCATATAATTGGCAATCCTTCTGTTATTTAAACATTTTGATGACCTTCGCAGTAATCAGTGTTATCATCAGTAGCAATGTTGTTCCGCTTTATTTTGGAACTTTTTGCCCCACTAATTGATACGGTCTTATTGCTTTGATTGTTTTTTTTTTAATGTATTTTGCTTCCCTAAGGGTATGTCAAAAGATGCTTAACAAATGGGTAACATTGAAAATATTATACTCGGAAGGGGTTGGCTTTATTGGCTTTTTCATCTGCCAGCCCAGATGCCCGGGGAGAAGAGGAGACCATGACAACGGATGTTTTTCACTTAAGTTACCGGCCCGGTAACAGTACGGCAGTGACTCCGACTTGACTAACACCGGCCACTAGGTTAAACAGCCATTAGATGGAAAATGCCAGTAGCGTGGGGGAGTTCCTAATACTCCATTCCTATCGGCTTCACTTGCCACTTACCTTTTGAAGACCCCTCATCCAAATCCCTACCTATTATACAGGCTAGGACTTCCCTATAAAGGAGAACCAGCCAGCCTTTGCCACAGGTATAAGCCCTATAGGTACACCTTCCTTTATCTTTACCCAAGTCCCAAAGATATAAATAAAGTATGTTTTTATTACCTTATCTGATCTCTTATGTAGGTATATTATTTTAATGCGACTCTGACACTTCTTTTGGCAAGGCAAAATATGTTTTTTCATTCATTTCATCCATATTCAAAAGGTTGTCATCAGTATCTACACACTCGCTGGTGACCTGTCTTTTAACGAAAATTCCATTTAAATTACAGGAGCGTCTCAGCGCAGAGGAGATCACGCGCCTGAGTGACGTCAGGAATCTAGTGAACCAGCTGTACGAAGCCCTGAACGTGAGGGAACACCAGATAAAGAAGGAACGGGAGTTGAGGTCGCAATTGGAAAAACTTACGGCCGAACTAGAACCGTTAGAAGAGGTGAGACTATTTATTTGGTGTTATTATTTGATATAAGGGCCTGTCCACATGTCCACGTTATATCGTCAACGCAAACGGTAACGTCGCCGTAGACCAGCGCAATATGAGGACAGACCTAAGTATTTTTAAAATTATTTCAAATTCAAGTTTTGAACTCCAATTTCGATTATGGTGAATGAATTCATCAATTCATGAAGTCATATCAGTAATTAGTATAAACCACGCTATTTAGCGAGCTTACATGCAATTCATACATTACTAAATAAACATGTTAGCTTTCTTTTGGTGATAGAATATAAGTAATATATTTTTATTACCTTATGCCTAGCTCCGTGGCCTAGTGGGTAGACCGTTTGGTTCGCACTCGAGAGAGTGCAGGTTCGAATCCCAGGTTGTGGCGTGTACCAATGAGACTTTCAGATCTCAAGTACATTATACGGACGCTCTAACAGTAAAGGAAAACGTCGTGAGGAAATCCGCACATGGTTGGCCCCAGACGTATTGACCAGTCATTCCTCTGGACTAGGCTGACTATGTTGTGAGAATACCGTATGTGCTTAGGCAACCATACGACATTTATAAACCGACTGTCCCAGGCACTACAGTATTTCAAGAGTGGTTACTTCGCTCGGGAATACTGTATAAATCATCCATTAACGAATGAAAAGGCCTAAGTTTATTTTTATACCTACATCATCCATAGATAGAAAACGGCTTATAAACAGGCGTTCTGTGAAAAAAAGAAAATAAACGAATAAACATATTAACAAACTTCTAAGGATGAGGCCCAAAACGTAATTTTGTTATTCGCTCAATTTCTGATGCATTTAGTCTTGCGCGACCGAAAATGCGCATCTCACAACTCACAAAATTACGCTCGTTTGTCTCACCCTAAATCAGTTATATTTTTGGAATTCCAGAAACGCCAAGCCCTGGAAGTGGAGACCACACGTAAGACGTCCGTACTCACGTGGGTCGGACTAGGACTCATGGGGGTGCAGTTTGGGGTGCTCGCGCGGCTCACGTGGTGGGAGTACTCGTGGGATATCATGGAGCCGGTGACATACTTCGTCACGTACGGCACAGCTATGGCAGCGTACGCGTACTTCGTGCTGACTAAACAGGTGGGTGAATCATAGTGGGTAGGTGAAGAGTAACTGATTGCTTGGAATGTCTTCCTTCATCCTTGTATGTAGCAGACATCTGTCGTTATCGATCTCTATCATTGTCGATGTTCTCAATCCATGGAGACAATTTGATTATTTAAATCTCGATATAATTAGGTTTTACAATAAAACGTATATCGCTAATACTACGTACCCATTAACTTTCAGGAATACATACTACCCGACGTGAAGGACAGGCAACACTTACTGACGCTGCACAAGAAGGCGAAAAAAGTTGGCCTCGACATCAACCAGTATAACCATTTGAAAGACGAGGTAAATACAGTCGACTCTCGTTAATTCGAAACTCGGGGGCTCTTACAATATTACGAATTATCGAGTGTTCGAAATATCAAATGATGAGAAAACGAAAAAAAATGTTTTGAAGCTTAACTAAACAAATCAATGCGTGCACAAGTGTGTGTCAACGTAATAATTACAAAAACAAAGGCTCGTGCGTGCAATTTGGACTTGTTATTAAGTACCTCTGCAAGTTCTGTAATTTTTCAATCTCTTTCTCTCTGCAACTTTGAATTGTCGAGTGTTTGATGCCAATGAGTTCGAATTAACGCGTTGTTTTGTTACGTAGCGGCGATTTTTTTTGATTTACCAAGTGCATAAAAATGTATTGATTTAGATAGGGAACTAGTAGTAACTTTGAATCACAGAGAGGTTCGAATAGGCAAGCGGACTGATTTTTTTATTGCATAATAACTACTCTTCTTCTTCTCTTAAGAAACCGTATATCAAAAGTCATTATTTTCAAAGGTACAGCGATTTGTATACAAAATTTCGCGAGTCTCGCTCGTAAAAACGCTCCATACTAAAAAGTGACGTCACTTGTAGGTCAATGTGTATGAAGTATACGGCCGCAGGAATATATTTGTAAATATCTCCGATATTTGTGCGTTTAAGTTCATACTTACCATAATGAATGTTTTTGTCTATTATGTAAGTAAACTAATGATATAGGTTTTGTTTACCAATTTCGCAAACAATTTTTTTTTTTACTTTTTAAATGTATTTAATTATTAGGTAAACTACACATAAAATAATATATTTTTTTAAATTTACCAGCCAGTAATGCCTCAATATTTCTTAATATATTAATGAAACTAAATATTTCAGATGTAGTCCGATCCCCTATTAACGCAGGTTTGAATTAACGAGAGTCGACTGTAGAACGGTACAACTACATACTCAATGTCTTTCGGTAAAATTATTTTTCCATACATCGTCTGTTGACTGTCACTGCCATAAAAAAGGTTATAGGGAATTTAAGGCATACTTGCTAGATCTGGGTTAAGTATCATGTTATCTCTCTCATTCTTCGTATTTATGAAAGAGAAGGCATTATATTTTATATATCCGGGGATAACATTAACCCATATCTGCGCAAGTGCGTCTAAGAAAGTACTATAGTTTTTTCTTTATTTATCTGATAGCGCGGGAGCGGTATCGCCAAGTACCTTCGTAACTATATTTTTTCGAAGCACTGATAGGTACTATCATCCTTTTATCGTCCTAGAAAATAATAAATATGGCAACTTCTAGACTTATTTGGGACACAAAGAAATCTCTTCCTTTAGGTTCATGTACTTATACTCTAATTCTCCCAATTTCAGGTGGACAAAGTAGCGAAGGACCTCGCCCGACTTCGCGACCCGTTGAACATTCATCTGCCCGCCTCGTACGTGGCGAAAGCTGACGTCGACAAGCGGTCCCCGCTCACCAAGATCAAGGACATGCTAGAGGAGACGAGTAAGAAAATGAAAATCACGTAATAGGGTAAACATAGTTGTTGGCACTATTGCCACATTCCCAGTGTCGGTAACTGGAGCAGTGACGTTGACCGGGTGTTTCGCCCCACACGCGACCGCGTACTAAGTATTTCTATAGATATAGTTTCTAGACATATTGAATGTCTAATAAAACCTTCCTGTCCTTACGAAAGCTGATTGTGTGTTTAGTGATCGTGTTCTCAAACGACACTTAAAGATAAGGGGCACTCAAATCACAAGCTGCCCCTGTCATTATGCCAAGGGGAGAGAGACAGTGGTAGCCAGTAATGTAGGAGGGAAGAAGGGCGGGAGGCTAGCTTTAAGGTGTTTCCTCACCTGGAGCATTTGCGTGTAATGTAACGTTACATATCGAACATTACATCAATGTAAGAAGATAACCGAGTAACCTTGTAATGATACAATGTGTAATATTTTGATACAATTAGTAACATCAATGGATCTCCCGTCCGGTCGGCGCTCGAAGTCGAATCTATAATGTTACATTTCACGCGAATGCTCCAGGTGAGGGACCACCTTTAAGTCGCGGTTGAAAATTCGGCCACTGAAAGAATTGTGTCAAATTTTCTTTCTTTCTAGTATAATCCACAGTTTTTTTCCAAGGTTATCTGAATTTAGACAATCGTCACCTTCTTGAACTGTCTAAACTCAAGTCTAACTGCCGTCTCAATGTTCTCTGTATTAGAACACACAATATATTTATTCAATATGAGCAGTACGACCACCTTGTTAATGTCTCTCGGCAATCTTCGTCAAAGTGACAGACTATGTATGTAAAACTTCGATTCTCGAAAGACATTGGTAACGTGGTATTTACTGTATTGTTTTAGTCATGTAAATATAATACATACATGTAGGTAGTACTGGCACTAATTTTTTCTCTCCAACCGCTGCATCGTTTGATTTTATCTTTGTGACTTCTTTGTTTGACTCACTTAATCCAAATTTGTAGATTAAGGTTTGTTGTTTGAATTAAAAAATAATTAATAATACCTAGATAATATAACATCATGATGACTGATATATGATTTTCATATACGAGAACTATAAAACCTTTGACAAGGCTTATATCGCTAGGCTTATCTTACGCTCAAATGCTGGATTGTGAATTTATAATAATATTGTAAACAGACATAAAAGTGACTTATGATTAATTGCTTATGATTTTATGTACTTTTTCAATTTCTTATTTTGTGGTTTAATAACTAAGTAAAATATATTCACCACAATATATTATGTTAATATGCGTGAAATCACTATAAATATTATATTCGACGACCTCCGTGGCTCAGTGGTGAGCGCAGTGGCCAGTGGCGCTTAAGCCGGAGGTCGCGGGTTCGAATCCCGCCAGGGAACAAAAAAGTTTTCTGTGTTCCTGGGTCATGGATGTGTATTAAATATATGTATAATATAATAAAAATCTTAAATATAAGTATAGTATAAAAAAGTATTAAATATATTTCCGTTGTCTGGCACCCGTAACACGAGTTCTTCGGATACTTACCACGGGGCCAGACTGACGTGGTGTGAAGCGTCCATAGATATTATTATATTATTATATTATTATTTAAAATGAACTAAAACTTTTCAGTGTGGTCGATAAAAATTTACTTTTTCTTAGGCAAATTGTTTTCAGTTTTTTATTATTAACTAGGAAATATTGCAAGTTAGAAACTTTATTATAATTCGTAAAGGAAATCAAGGAACCACTAATATTCTGTTTAAATTTATTTATGTTTATTAAAAATTGCTGACACTAAACCAATAAAGTACATATGGTATATGCACAAAAAGGGTACTAAAATAAAAGAATATAAGAAATTGTTTGTGTTTGAATAATTGCGTTGCTTTTTAAAAGATTAAGTATAAATTATTAAAATAACTTTTAAATGACTATAATATTTTTTGCGTTGAATTAATACTTAAAACGTAACATACTTTCGTCTCTTTTATCTTAAATCAACCACATTTAAACCGTCTTATTAAAATAAGAGGAAATGTATTTTCGAAATAAAATATAGCAAAAGATTTTCACAATTTCTGCTTCCAAGTAATTTCGGCTTATTTACTTGTTTATTTAATATATAGATACATATAAAATTTACTTTAAGAGTTTTTATTAGTTTTAAGAGTATGCTCACATACAGTTTCCTATTATTTAATTTAGCTAAGTGTATTTCATTAGTCAATCTTGTTATTTTCTTTTGTACAAGTCTGTATCATAACTTGTAATATGTAGTAAAATATTTTATTAAAATATATTGTAATGTTCATATCGACGAATCGCTTAGGAAAACGTAATTTAAATAGATAGTTAATACCGACTTAATAATCAATTCTATGGACAATTATGTTTTGTTGCCAAAGAGTCCTATAGAGGCGACTGAAATTTACCCTTGATTTTTATGAAACTAAATCACTGGTTCCTCTTAAATAATGGAATTAAAACTAACTTTTTTTTTAATTAAAGTACTATTCTGTATGTACCACCGACAAAGTTCCCGCTCGACCAGTCTCTAAACATTCACCTTTGCACTAGGACGCCTCAAAATATTTAAACGCAAAGGAAGTAACCGCAACGACTGCAGACGAGGTTGAACTACGTATTTGCACGTGAATATATTTGCGAGCCCACTATTCAACGGCGCTGCTGAGCGATTTTCGTCTTATGCCTGGTCGAGCGGGAACTTGTTCGGTAGTACATACTGTCGCCGACACATTAGGTGTACCACTTACCGCCCACATTACTAGACAATATGGTAATACTAGTTGTTGCCCGCGGCTCCGCCCGCGTAAATAAAGTGCTCTCGGGAACACTGTACATTTTCGGGATAAGAAGTAGCCTATATTTAATCCACAGCCTAAACTACTATACAAAATTTCATCTAAATCCGTTCGGTAGTTTTTGCGTGAAAGAGGAACAAACATCCATCCATCCATCCATACTGTATTCATCCATCTATACATCCTCACAAACTTTCACATTTATAATATTAGCGGATTTGATGACCTGTGTGGCTCAGTGCTTAGCGTGAGGGCACTCAAGCCGGAGGTCGCGGGTTCGAAGCCCGCCAGGGAACAAAAAAGTTTTCTGTGTTCCTGAGTCATGGTTGTGTGTTAAATAAGTGTATTATATAAAAAAAATTAAAACACATGTATTAATATAAACACCCGGTACACACCGTAACACGAGTTCTTCGAGAACTTACCACGGGACCAGATTGACGTGGTGTTAAAGCGTCCATAGACATTATTATTATTATGGTTTAAAAGTGGTACACCGGATCAGCCGACGACTGCACGTTGTACGAGATTATATATTGTTTATAATGTTTTTTGTAGGATAGTATTAAAGCTTGCCTTTGGAATTATTGCCTTCGTTACAGTTATTTCTTATATTATCATCTATCTAATTCAAATAATTTATGCAACGCTATTGTAATTATTATGAATCTATCTGATAAATTGTTAAATCGTAAACTAATATATTGCACAAAATCATAAGGTGCCTAATGTAATTGTTTATACAAATATTTATTGTGTTAGGAGAATTTCCTGTTTGTGTTACCTCAATAAAGTAAATGTTTATTTTTATTTTAGTTTCAGTAAGTAACATGTCCAACTTGTACTAATATAATATACATTATTTAGTTATTAAATCTTATGCACTATGCACCTAATTTAGTTCTTAAACCATATACACTATGCAGTATTGAAATGTAAGACCTAGAGTGAATGAAATAGAAGATAATAACAGAGCACATAATATGTATACTATTAATTTTATGACACTTCAACTTTCTCTTCCTATCACATCTACTATTTTCTGTAGTTAATTTTGAATTAGTATTTCCATGATATGTATTTTAAAGCGCACATTGCAAGGCTTGTGTATATGTCACCGTAAAATTGTAAAAACCGTTAGATTGTAATATTACTAGAGATATTATAATATGCTGACAGATTGTCAAATATAAATTTCTCCATACAATTGCACGCATTATTTTTCGTTATAATTATTATTATGAATCAGCAAACAAATATGGCGGCGCGGGGCACATACCGTTTAACCAATCGGCACGGTAAATATTACAATATAACGAAAAATATTGCGTACAATTGTATGGAGAAATTTGTATTTGACAATCTGTCAGCATAATATAATATCTCTACTAATATAACAATCTAACGGTTTTTACAACTTTACGGTGATATATATATTTTTGCTTAGGGTAAGTCACACCGAAACGAGATGACTCGGCGCTACATTTTGAAGATAAGCTATTCAACTTTGAACTTTGTTCACTGTGACAAAAGTTACAGCAGCGCGGTAACATTCGAACTCTTACGATGAAACGTGTATCTTCTTGTCTAATGATTAAAGTTTAATTTCAATTAGCTATGTTAAAAATACAGCCGCGTCGCGTATCTTTTCCTTTCGGTGTGACTGACCTTTAGATTCTTCTACCATAAGACAAGTTATAACATCTATGGTAGGTATCTAAGTAGAAACTTTTTGCATTTCTTATATATTATACTCCGATAGAAATTAGAATTATGTAAAGGCTGTGAATTTATTGTGAAATTTCAGTCCACATGACATGCATGTGAAAATAGTAATTTATAGCGTTGAGACTTTGTTTAAGTGAGCTAGTAATGCATATCGTTTGTAAGTGGCTGGATTTATCGCTCTGACCAATGACAAACGTATCATCACATTTTTCAACCAATCACAAACGAAACGCTTTTGTCAGTACTAGCTCATTGAATTAAATATACTAAAACACGATTTTGTTCGCGCACTGTAAGTAGCGTCATGAATTAGGATAAGCTCTTCCCTATTTTAAGAAGTTGTAAAATTTTCATCGCTTAAAGCGTTTTATGCCATTTTTCCACTCTATATTTTGTACATAATATAATATTATAGTAAATCAACGACAGCTCTTTTTAACACAATCGGACCTAAATCTTCGGTCTAAAACTATAATTTATGTATATAGGTAATGTACCTATTATTATAAATGATTAGAAAGAATTCCGTAAATTGTAATGACATTGGTTTAAGATATTTATCTATCTAGAGATGGGTATATAGTTTCGATTCAAAAGATAGACCTGGGGGCTTAGACAACATGCCATTACAATGAGAGTCTTCGAAACTGAAAATCTGAAAAGTTTCTTTGTTTTCATTCAGCATTGAATAGACTTCGAAACTACTGGACCGATATTTATGAAATTTGGCATATATGTAGAGTAGACCACGGGGAAGGACATAGGCAACTTTTTATCGCGGTAAAAATATGGTTTCTGCGAAATTAACTTTTGCGCGCACGAAGTCGCGGGCAACATGTAGTATATTATATAGAGAATCGGCAATTCCAATGACCATTTTATCCGTTTTTTACTAAAAATAATATCAAAAAACAATGTCCGGTTAAAAATGATTCTGTTAAGTCGGTTTACAGACGATAGTTTTACGTGATAACGTCATCACAAGCCGAATGCTTGGGCCGATCGTGCCTTTCCGCGCTCTCGCTTGCACGCTCGGCTCAGGCGGAACGTGACAATTTGTCGTGCGTGCAGCCGGCGTTCATCTACTTATAAGACGTTACCACGTCACAGATAACGGCTCCGTGCTATTCATAAAAAATGCGATTTAAGCACTTTTGAACCCAGGCAACATGCATTTATATTTAATCTGTATGGCCATGTAAATAGGATCATACAAAAAATTGAGGTGAAATTGTAAACAGTACACATGCGCCGACTTGAGCTTTATTGGGATTGACATGACGTTCGCTAACGCCCGAAATTAATAACGTATCTGAAAAGTTAGATTGACTACAATCTTAGATTCTCAAACAAAAATTGACGTAAAGTTAATCCTATGATCGTTGAATTGTATTGAAATCTTGATCTCAGATAGCTAAAATGAGATTAAGATTGATTAATTGCGGGTTTAAATGACTTAGCATGAATGACGATACATCGATACCGCAATTTTTTAATTCTACCTTCATCATTGTCATTAGCGATGGCATATTGGCTAAAGGGCATCTACAAAAAAGACAAAGCGAAATTTTATTCAGCGTCATGTCTATTTACTTATATTTATGTTCTAATAGGTATAAGCACGCACATTTTACTATTTCTTCCGAAGCTTTCTCATGTGATTTGCTAATCTGCCTTTTAGGATTTTCTCTAAGTAAGTTCTTATACAATTGTATATAGTCCTAAGTCGGAGCGAAGCTTCTTTTGACTAGCTTAAAGTATATGTAGTTTATCATAAGTATATATATTTTTTGAGAAAAATGTAAGCCTACGCTTTTTGTTGAACAGTGAACTTGTAAAATATTATTTCGTAACTCTGTCCATCTGTTATGGAATAAATGTAGGTAGGTAAGTATATTTATTTAAAAAGTTTTTGGATGTTATTTCTGTAAAATACTTGAAATGAATCGTAGTTTTTTAACGGTTTAGATTTCTTTACTGTTATGAACGATAATTTATTATTGTTACACTTGTTAGTTGTTATAAGTTTCATGGATCTGTATTTGTAGGTAAAACTTCTCTTGTGTAACTTAGGTACTGAATTGTATAAACCTTCTTGTGTATCCACTCATGAACTTGCCAAATTTACCTTCCTATGCATCTCTTGTTGACTCGGTTACACAAAACCGTCGGAATCACTCATAGAAAAAAAATCTGTATGTGGTAAGTTAAGTTAAGTAACTTAAGTTTAAATATCATTTATTGACCTACCTAGATAACTTAATTTCACTTTGGAAGTTTAAATGTCGAGTTTTATAGTCTGCATCTTCTGATTTTTTATGATTCTAAACTCAAAAATTTCAAGTACATATTTAATCCCCAAACAATATTGAAATGACAAGGACATACGATAGGTACGTCAATTAATCAAATGAAGTCGTAATTTGTCTTAGGTCCTTTCTTTTATAAACAGGCTTTTGTAAGTACCTGTATATTGAGTGATCCGACGCTAGCTATAGATTAACTTGTGAGTGTGTCGTCAGCGCAGACATCAGAACTCCTAGTTACAGTTACTATTTTGCATTTTGTTAAATTTACAGTCGTGTTCGAATAAAGGTTTTGTAAAAAAATCTTTGTACTTTTATTAACCAATTAAATATATTAACATAAGAATTACCGTAGAACAATAGATAGGTATAATTTAAGGTATTTAAACTAGTTATTCGAACTGCAAAAAAGTTCAAGGAATTTTATGCCACGATTTAGTATTTACTTTTTCGGTGGGTAGGTGTCCAAAAGTAAACAGTGAAATTGTGAACTCTGCATTTTAAATTATTTTAAAAATACTTATTGTTCATGAAACATAACAAGTGATGAAAAAATAAATAAATTAGCTTACCAGCTGATCTCCCAAATATAAAGAATCAAACACAACACCTCTAATAAATTATAATTTCTTAAACCAAATTTCTTCTAACAAGATGGAGTCCATAAGGGAAACTTTAAATGACATGTCCCAAATGTTCTATAAAAAAATGTCTCAATTTGAAAAAAGTCTACAGGAGAACTCTACAGTAAATCAAACAATACAGCCAACTAAGATCCAGGAGGAATTTCTTGACTTCAGAAAACTTGTTATATTTGCCTTAAGTTCTCTGCAAAAACAACTGGATTTCTTGTCTATGCAATATGACAAAATGGAAATGCGTGCCAGAAGAAAGATGCTGTTGGTCCATGGTGTGCCTGAAGAAGAGAAAGAAGACACTCCAAGCATAATATCCAAATTTCTTAGTGATAACATTGTAGGACAGGTTGTCTCCTCTGAATCTTTTACAAAGTGCTTACGATTGGGGCACCTCAAAAAGGACAAGCCACGGCCCATTCTCATCAAGTTCAAGAATATAGAGCTAAGAAGTAATATTTGGTTCTCCAAAACTAGTCTTAAAGGCACTGGTGTAAGCATGTCTGAGTTTTTAACAAAGGAGAGGTATAAAACATTTCTTGAAGCTCGGCAGCGTTTTGGTATGACAAAATGCTGGACAAAGGACGGTAACATCTACGTTTTGGCCCCTAATGGCTCCCGCCATCGCGCAGTCTATGTAAAAGATCTGGATGGTATTGTAGGCCCTACAGCTGATGATGGTCAAGGGCCGAGTGGCTCGGCTTCACCTCCAGCAATTCTCACACGTTCGAAGAAGCAGATTAGAAAGAAGTAAGATAGCATGTGCTTATTTTCTATAATCATAAACTAGCAAATTCACGTATTGCTGGTTAGTATGAACTATGAGTCTATATTGTGATGGGTTGTGGAGCCTTTTTCTCTCTAAGTAGATATTTTCTGCACTTAGTTTAATAGCATATGTTTGTTCTGATTTTATTATTCGTTGAAACTACCGGATGTCATTTGTTAATACATTTGTAACTAAAGTTAGCAGGTAGTTTTTATAATTTAGTTTAAAATAACGTATAATTCTCGAATCACAATAAATTTATCCAATAAATCTCTTTGACAACTGACATCCATAGGAATCTGTCACATCTGTCACTTTTTTTTTTTTTTTTCTTCTTCTTCGTATATTGTGTTTTAAAAGAAAAATATTAAAGTAGATTCTGTTTTTTGTTATTATTTTTATTGGTTTGTTATTATTATTATTATTTAATTATGGTAATCTTGATACATTAAAGGGCTATATTGACCATCCAGCCTACAAGTCCAGGGTCGCGTATTTGTAGGTGAAAATTCTAAATGATTGACACTAAGGACGGTATATTGGTACCGGAGCTGGATTTGCTGGATGCGCCGTGCGTATGGCCCTTTAGTATTGTGTTGTGCTCGATTGTGTCTTGCTACTCATAATTTTATATTTTAACATTTATATTACAGTTGACTTAGATTAGCTCTAATTATGAGTAAGCAGGATTTCATAATGTAAAACTTGCTGGTAAGGTAAAATAATGCTTTTGGTATTATTATTAGAGTAGTGTATGGGTATTATATTCTTATTATTATTGTTAATTAACTTTAAATTTTATTGTTAAAGTTTACTTGTTAAATTTTTATTGCTGATTGATGATTGAGTCCGATAGTGGCGATGAGTTTTTCTCTTGCTCTTCTACAGACGAGTACTTAAGTGACGATACTGTAAATTTATCGTTAAGATCTGCATTATCTTCATGCCTAGAGGAATCTACGAGATGCTTCAACGCTATTCACATAAATGCACAAAGTATTCCTGCACATTACCCTGAATTCCTTACTTCCTTTGAGTCTACAAGCGCTCATGCCATTCTGGTTTCCGAGTCATGGCTAAAGCCCTGTCTACCATCTACTAGCTACTCTCTACCAGGTTTCACTTTAATCAGAAATGATCGCGTTGGTAGGGGTGGTGGGGGTGTCGCTATTTATCTTAAATCTAATATTCCTTTCCGTTTGATTAATGCGTCACCACAACCTCCCCCTGCCGATGCAGCTGAACATTTACTTATTGAAATTGAACTACGTCATGCTAAGTTACTTCTTGGTGTTATATATAGCCCATCATTGCTTATTAATTATTTTTCTTCTTTTGAATCTCTTTTGGAGTCTTATTCCACGCAATATGATCACACGATAATAATGGGCGATTTTAATACGTGCTTACTAAAAAACGATAACAGAGCTAAGAAGCTACGGTCAATCACTGAATCGTGTGATCTTCACATATTGTCTCTTACTGCAACACATAATGCTCCTCGATGCACTCCTTCTTTACTCGATCTAATTTTAGTTTCTTCTGAAAATCTTGTAACAAAATATGGTCAACTTTCATCTCACTCTTTTTCTTACCACGACCTCTTATATTTGTCATATAATTTAAAACCACCTAAATCTAAGCCTAAAGTTGTGATGCAGCGTAACTTTAAAAGTATGGACATCGAAGCTTTAAAAACAGACGCGCAAGCTATTGACTGGTCTGATTTGACTATGGCAACATCAGTTGATGCTAAGGTTGAGTTACTAACGCGACAACTTATTGCTCTTTACGACAAGCATGCACCTATCAGACCTATTAAGCTAAAACATCTTCCTAATCCATGGCTAACCGACGATATAAAGGCTATGATAAAAAGAAAAAATTGTGCTAAGCTAAAACTAAAATTCGATCCATCTTCTGTAAACTTTGAAAAATATAAAACTTTACGAAACAAGTGTAATAGGTTATGCAGAGACGCACAAAGACGCCATATTCATACATCTGTACAGAATGGGGATGCCAGTAAAGTTTGGAAATTTCTGAATTCAGTAGGAGTTGGGAAAAAACCATGAAAAAACATGAACACTGTCCCTTAAAAGCTGATGATATTAACAACCTTATTAATTATTTTTCTTCTAATTCTTTTAGTTATGATAATGCCACTAAATATAGAACGTTACAAAGTCTTTGCTCCCTACCAACACCCGTATGTCAACAGTTCGTTTTTAGCCAATTTGATGTCCGTGATGTAAAGAATACAGTGTTGTCCATCGCTTCCAATGCTGTCGGTGATGATTCTGTCAGTCGAAATATGATTCTCCCCATTCTCGAAATTATTCTTCCCATTATTACCCATATCTTCAATCACTCAATTTCTTCAGGAGTGTTCCCCACTAAATGGAAGGACGCTATTATAATCCCCGTTCCCAAAAAGTCCAAACCTTGCACTTATTCAGATTATCGTCCAATATCAATTTTGCCTTTTCTATCTAAAGTTTTTGAAAAATTAATTTATCGCCAACTTAACTTTTACGTAAATGACAATAACCTACTTAATAAATTTCAATCTGGATTTCGAAAATCTCATAGCACAGTAACGGCACTGACAAAAATTACTGATGACATTCGACTAGCGATGGACAACCAAAAAATTACCATCTTAGTTTTATTAGATTTCTCAAACGCTTTTAACTCTGTTGATTTCGATATTTTACTTAAATTACTTGTCTGTCTTAATTTATCTCCATCTGCAATAAATTGGTTATCCAGTTACTTAAAAGGACGTCGGCAACGAATTAAAGTTGACGAACTCTTCTCTAATTGGTGTTATACAACTGCTGGTGTCCCCCAAGGCGGTGTGCTATCCCCTCTACTCTTTTGTATATTCATAAATACAATTAGCAGAAAAATATCTTCATTGTACCATATGTACGCTGACGATTTCCAAATTTATACTCACGCTAGCGTTGAAAATTTGGCCTTAGCGATCTCACAAATAAATCAAGATCTGTCATACATATCTGAATGGTCTAGCAATCACGGCTTAAAGCTTAACCCTGATAAAACGCAAGCTATTATAATTGGTAGCCAACGGATGTTAAATACAATTAATCAGTCTGATGTTCTCCCTATCGTCATGAATAACACAGTAATTAATTATTCTAATACAGTAAAGAATCTGGGTGTATTTTTTGATAAAACTTTGTCTTGGTCAAATCAGATTAGTTCGGTTTGTAAAAAAGTTTTTGCGGCTTCTGCTTCTCTAAAACGACTTAAGAACCTATTGCCCATACCGACTAAGGTTATGCTTGCTCAAACTTTACTGCTTTCAATTTTAGATTACGCTGACGTAAGTTACATCAATTTGACAGAGGATCAGTTGAACAAACTTGAGCGTATGCAAAATTTTTGCATACGCTTTATATTTGGATTACGTAAATATGACCATATCTCGGAATTCAGAAAAACTCTGAAGTGGCTCCCGATTCGTCTGCGCAGGAATACTCATGTGTTGCACCTACTATACAATGTGCTATTTGACCCTATGGCTCCCCCCTACCTTAAGGAAATATTTACGTTCTCGTCTGAAGATGAAAATGCGCGTCTTAGTTACAAATTAAATGTGCCTACTCAAAAAACTAAATACTATGGTAACTCTTTTGCGTCTCTTGCGGTCCGGCTGTGGAATTCGTTACCTAACACTATAAGAAAAGCGCAAACCTTTAATGCATTTAAGAGACTACTCAAAAATCACTACCTGACTGACATCAATCTGCATGAACAGTATAATTGCTGATTGTTTTATTATTATTCTTTCTCTGTTTTATTATGATTTATGTTTTATCTTAGTTCTCATTTCCTCTGTAATCTGTGTTTTTTCTGTACTTGTTGTTTACTTTGTACGTCCACCCTTGTGTCTTTAGTGATGTGATTTTCTCTTAACCTTTGGATGGTTGCCTGGAAGACATCGCTCTATAGCGATAAGGCCGCCAAAATTGTACTTCTATATATCTATTGTATTTATTGTGATAATTGTATTTTTTTGTGGTGTGCAATAAAGATTATTATTATTATTATTATTATTATTAGTACAGATATTTTCTGTTTATCGGTCTTGTCATATACTCGTATATGTTTTTTTTCTAATAATTGAAATTAAACAAAATATATCGTTAAGTTTTTATTAAATTACATGTAAGCCTAGTCAGTGGGATCGCTATGATTTGTCGTTTTCCAATGCTTCGGACGGGGATATAGGTTTAGCGCCGAAAGGGTACAGGTCTATGCTCTGCACGTGCGCCCGCACGGAGACCCCGGGCGGTATGCTAAAGTACTCCTCGCCCACGTTGTTAATGACTGTACCTCGTGGTGTAGTCGGTTTTATGTTGAAACCTACCGCATATTCTGGTTTACTTTTGCTCTTATCGTCGAAATCGTCAGTTTTGGTGGCCTGCGAAGGTTTTAGTGGTACGTACGGCTTCTTCGTCGGTCTATATGGCCGAGGCCGCCCCGGTTTGCCTGTAATTTGTAATAATAAGTTCTGTGCGTGCGGTGCCGGTCTTGGTGTAATAAAAACCAGTTTGGTGGTGTATAATTTATTGAAGCAATGGAACTTCGAGTGCATCGGCTGACTGCTCAAATCGTGTGAAAAGCCATCGAGACCAAGCGTGTTACAAATCACCTGGTCCTTTAGTCGGTTTGGCGCCAAAGGTCGGTCCGTTTTCGGTGTAGCCGTTAAATTTGTTACTGTTGTAGTCGGTTTGGGCGAAACCGTCGGTGCCGGTGGCGGGGTCGGCTCCTGCGCCAGTGGGTGCAGCCACGCCCACGTCGATGTCGGACGAGGGGAACGGAGATGGCTTCACGTGCCCTGATGCTGCGGTGCCGTCCGGTCCTAGAAATTACATCTCAATGTCTTCTCAATGGATACCAACCAATACCGACTAACACAACAGCGAAAAATGGTTTCACATTTGTTCATGATTCCGAAAACTAGAATTAAGCGCCAAGTATGTTTATCTGATTATAGTAATTGTTGTGTTTAATCTATTTAGGCCCACTTGTAGGTACAGATCTGGGTTAAATATCATGTTATCTCTCTCGTTCTTCGTATTTACAAAAGAGAAGATCTGCGCAAATGATCTTGAGAGAGTCATTTGACGGTAGTTTCAACTCTTCCTATTAATGCACAAATTGGCTTACATGCAACATCTAGATATGATCAGTTTCCTTACTTTTGAACACGTCATCAGATCCGTCCGGTCCGGTCTGCAGGGACGTGTCGGACGCCACGCCGGTGTTGAAGTCGGGGTCGTAGCTGCTGGGGATGGTGGGGAAGTTGATGGGGATGTAGGGGTCCTTGCTGTTCTTGACGATGCGGTACCCGATGCCGGGGCCCGCTATGTAGTTTACCGTCCTGTAAATATCAAACAGCGCTGTGATGATGCGTAAATCTGAAAGCACCTCCCTCCTCCCATACCGCACAATTGCATCCAAGTTGTGGGTATTTTATCGCGGGATATTGCTTGATATAATATTTTTATTTATTTATTTATACAAAATACTCTCATGTTTTACAACTAACAGTGTTAGAAAACCCGAGATGGGTTTGTATTAACACGGCTTCGTGGGATATTTTGGTAAGCATAGTATCTATAGCTTGTTTGTACTATTTATTAATTAAATTGTATGCCATGAATTTCCGTAAAGTACTGATTCTAATAAGTACGCCTGATTCTAATAAGTATTTTTTTCTTGGTTAAGTGGTAAGCATGTCATAAGGTAATTGAATTTCTCCGTCATCAACTTTCAAACCGGACGACACCGCTTGGACTGAAGGGTTTTTATACCTATAGACAAAACCAACTCACTTTGTATACTCAGATTTTATTCACTCCAAGATTTTATGTAAAATGGAATACCTTTGAACACCTTTGTCATCCAGAAACGTATAGGATCCCCTTACGTTACCGTGCGAGTCGCTGCTCTCAGTTCGCCTCTGGTCCGGTCCGGCTGAGATGAATCTGTGAGAATAGTAGATTAAGAGAACTTTGCTTTCAAGAGAAGAAAATGTTATCAAAAATATATTATTAATAATAATAATATCTATTGCGCTTCACACGACGCCAATCGTCCCGTGCTAAGTTCTCACAGTACACTGACCTGACCGAGCATACCATCTTGCTCGGTCGCAGATCTCCCTTTGGGGCCTGCCACATTCCCACATACCTATAAGATCCGTCAAGACCGCGTTGCACGGCCGTCCTGCCCCGCGATTTAGTTTCGGCTCGCACCAGCGGCGCTCGATGAAACGGATTACCGATCAGGTTGGGGCTGTCCGGATGAGCGGAGGACACGTGAAAGCCCGTGTCCCTGCCTGCTATGTAGGAGACATCGTGACGCTCGCCTACGTCGTCCACGTAGGAGTAGTGTCCTGGAAAATATTGTGTTGAAGAATTGCCTTAAACCGTGACCTTTTATTTGGTGCGGATATATCTTTTAAAGCATTTTAATCGATATCTCCTATGAATACTCAAGTAGGGTTTAATATATCAAGACTCTGTGAGGGTTTATCTTCATCAGGCTTTAACGTTCCCAATACACTCTGCTTAATTAGCTTTTACCAGGCTCCACCCGCGTAAATAGAGTATATCACGGGAACACTGTTCTTTTTCGGGATAGAGTAGCCTATGTGTTAATCCAGAGCTTACTACTACCATACCAAATTTCATCAAAATCCTTTTTGTTATAGCGTGAAAGATCCATTCACCCTCACAAACTTTGACATTTAGGAAGTAGAATTTCCCCTCGCTAGCCAGCTGCGATTAGGCTAAGATAATTAGGATTATAATATTTTGATACATTTGCGGGTTTCGTTTGTACTCGTACTTGACACTATTAATAATAACCCCCACACCGATCTCGCTGACGGTGGCCGGTTTCATTGAAACCAGGCCAGTTACGCAGGAGTAAATTTATAGTGCCCAAGTGTGTGCGCAGTACACAAGAGCACTCTCTCTTCCTTTTACTCTCGAAATCCAGTGGGACGGATAACCGACACGACTGACGAGAGATCAGGCGCAGGTCCGACTTTTAACATGCCCATCCGACGCATGGATCATCTTTCTTGTCAGACAATCAGGTGATCAGCCTGCATTGTCCTAACCAAACTTGGAAACAACATTTTTTGTTGTTCCAATGCGGGAATCGAACCCACGACCTCCGAGTCGAGAGCCAATGCTCGAACCACTAGACCACGGAGGCTGTCAAACACTGACTTGACACTATTACAGACCTTATGGGTATTTAGGTACATACTAGCTGTTACAGCCCGCGGCTCCGCCCGCTGCTCCGCCCGCGGCTCCGCCCGCTGCTCCGCCCGCGTAAATACAGTATCCCTCGGGAACAATGTACTTTTTCGGGATAAAAAGTAGCCTATGTTTTAATACAGGTCCGAAACTACTACCATACCGAATTCCGTTCAGTAGTTTTTGAGTGAAAGAGAAACAAACATCCATACATTCTCTCAAACTTTCACATTTATAATATTAGTAGGATCTAACCTTTCACATCTCCCCTGCTGTCAGCATTTTCGTTCTTTGTGTAAGTTCTAGTGTCGACCTTGAACGAGTAACTGGGGTCTTCGTTGGGGTCGAAGTTAGGGTCGTCCTTGTTCCCGATGGGACCTCGCGGCCGCTGGTCCAGGTCCATCTTACGGTGCACATTTGGACCCTTGGCTCGGAACCTAAAGTTTGAGTATCGTAAATATCGGAGGCTCAAGGGAGGGATTATGGATTTTAAGGACCAGAAACGCAAGTCGCAACACCAGAGGAGTTACAAGTATAACTCTTGCGAGTTGCGAGTGTCCATGGGTGGCGGTAATCGCTTACCATCATGTGATGCGTCTGCTCGTTTCCTGGTTCATTTCATAAAAAATATGATTAGATATCATAATTTATTACTTCTACAATAGGCTACACGACTACATCTAAAATATTTAGTTTCATTAATGTACTCAGAAAATTTGAGGCATTACTACTTCGTAAATGTAAAAAATTATAATATTTTATTTATAGTTTAGTAATTAGAGACATCTAAAAAGTACAAAAAAAAATATTATTTTTTTGCTAAATTAGTAAACAAAACCTACCTACATCATTAGTTTACTTACATCATATACAAAAACTTTTATTATGGTATGTATGAACTTAAACGCACAAATATCGGAGATATTTACAAATATGTTCCCGCGGCCATATACTTCATACACTTTAACCTGGGCGTGACGTCATAGCTACGTACGACTTTAGTATGGAGCGTTTTCACGGGACTTGCGAAATTTTGTAAACAAATCGCTGTACCTTTAGAAATATTGACTTTTCTTGGTTTCTTCTGAGAAGTTACTCATATTCAAGAGTACTATTCATTTATGCAATAAAAAAAATCAGTCGTCTAGACTCTAGCCTATTACCGCTTAATATTAAATATTGCAAATATTGTTTAATTCTCAGTCAGGGTCAGTTCATACCGTGTTGATACGCAACGCTACGCAGCGCTGCAGTTTTAAAACAAATATTCAAAATTCAGCTTTATTCACTACATAAAAATATACACGTTTCATATGACATCAGCCTTACACTGCATCTGCGCTGTGCAGTGCGATCCAACCTGACAGAGGGGAATTCTCCTAAATAAAACCTGCATTAATACGATTACAATCAAGTCCCGATACGCTTACACTCTCAAAAGGTGTTTTTATGAACGTTAAACCAACGTGAAACGCGCTCTGATTGGTCGAAACGTCATAAAATCCGTTCATGGTAACATGTCGCTACACTTTCAATACAAACAAAGTAAAATTACGTATACTTTAAATTCGAGAATTGTTGTTCAGAATTCACAATGAAACGTGTATCTTCTTGGGTATTGAATAAAGTTCAATTTTGAATAGCGATTTTAAAGATGCAGCGCCATGTCGCGAACCTATCGTATCGTTTCCGTGTTAATTGACCCTTATAACAGCTGTAACTTCTCTTCCTCAGTTTGGTCTACTTAGTACTTACCCTCGGGGTCCGGCGGTGTAGATGGTTTCCTTAATTTCATTGGTGCCAGGATCTCTTGCCCCGAAACGGCCGCCCACTACGCCGTTGGAGTTGCTGTGGGATAGGTGGTAGCTTGCCCCTCGGTCTTTGTTCGCGTATCTGTGTTATCCAAATAAAATGGTTACTAGAGTGAATTCAATTAGATTATGAACACGCACAATATATGGTTAGGGGGATTTTTTATGTAATACTTAGAATTTAACGAATAGGTGTTCGAAAAATGATTATAACACTAATTGAATTGTGAGACCATTAGAAAATGTTTTCATCCTGATTCGTAATTGATCTTGAAAATCTCAGTTTGTCTGTGAGCTACTACTAAGCAATAATAATATAATTATATCTACGGGCGCCGTCAATCTGGCCCCGTGCTTAGTATCCGAAGAACTTGAGTTACAGGTACCAGACAATAGGAAGTATATTTCATACTTTTATAACATACGTATATTTAAGATTATTTATTAATTTTACATACATACATACATATAATCACGCCTTTTCCCCGTAGGGGTAGGCAGAGACCACTTCTTGCCACTTACTACGATCCTTACATACTTGATTCACTTCGTTCACTTTCATTCTTACCATCCATTCCTCCTCTTACATTCAACGTAGCGAAGCGGCTCTCCATGGACAGCTTTTCGCCTTCGCGAGAAACGAGACTCGATGGGTGGCGAACCACATCGCCGCCATTTTGGATAATTAAATTATTTTTATGATTATCCATTGCGTTCCCACGGATTGGTGGAGAGGGTAGGAATAGGGAAAGGGAAGTATAGGTGGTGTGGAAAGGAAGATTGGTAAGTTAGAGTGGGAAATAGGAAATGTAGGATATTACCGTCCAGGAGGGCAAGGGATAGGACAGTAATAGCTAGGGAAGCCGGGGTCGCATACCGGTATACTATACCACAACGACCGGACAGTTAAGTTGGGATGAGTATCCCATGATATTCTAATATCAAATTAATTGTACACATTAATTAATTATACATCCATGACCCAGAGACACAGAAAACTTTTTGTTCCCTCGGCGGGATTCGAACCTGCGACCTTCGGCTCGAACGCCAACTCGCTAACCACTGAGCCAAGGAGTTCGTCCTCAAGTATCAAGTATATAAGTCACTAACAGACCATTTCAATATAATGAACTTAATACGGGATAGAAAATGTGTTAATCCAGAGTCTAAAGTACTACCATACAAAATTTCACCAAAATTGATTCAGTAGTTTTTGCGTGAAGGAGTCACACATATCCGTACATCTATCCATCCATCTATTCCCACAAACTTTCACAATTACAACAGTAGTAGGATTATAAAGACGTAAGGTTCAGAATTATGATACCTACGCGAGTAAAATGTTAGCAATTTATGTTGTTTTTCTCTCGTTTCTCTCAGGTACTACCTCCCTACCTACATAAGTCACTATCAGTTTAAATAATTTATTATTTACGTAGGTGGTGTATTATCAAGCCTGACAAGGATTTTGCGAATAACGTCTCTACTATGGTAAGGTAAGTTACTTATCTTAACTTAATTACAGTGCCAAGAATAATGCACATCAACTTTTAAAAATATATTTTCGGCTAGTGTCATGTCGTGTAGATCTTTTTCCTTACTCACAAAACAGGGACAGGTCTTTTTGGCAGGAGAATGTACCAAAATAATAATATGATGACATTGGTAGAGCGCCACGAAATATTTAGTAATTTGTGAGTAACAATGGGCTGCACACTAATTATGTATCTACAGCAGTTGGTAAAATTAATATTAATTAAATCTTCACATTAAATAATCAGAAAGTCTGTAGGTAACGCCAGGCTCGCCAACCTAAAAAAGTTTTGTTGATCGCGAAAGCTTAAAGCTCTCTATTTCAATAAAAAAAAGTCTACGGTAAAAAGGTTTTTTGAAAAGTTATAAAGAAAGATAGGTTTATTAATGAGACTATCAAAACAAAAGAAACAGAAAATTTTATAGACACTTGAATTAAAATTGTTCTATTACTTATATATACTTTTGATGAGAATTTTCATGAAATTCTACAGTTTTTAATATCAATATGTAGATTAGGCTAGTTCGAAATAAAGGTATCATTTTAATCAAATTTTATCGGACCACATAAATGAAGAAAATAGTTATCACACAAAACACTTAAGGTATGTAGCACCTAAGAGCTGTTACGCCGACTCGGTACATATTTAATATAATATTATTATAATGCCCATTTTGGTTTCCACCACAGATTAAAGAAAGAGGAACAGATAAACAGCTACAAAATTAGCTTTCGATTTGATTACACTACTACAAGCTACGGTGTGTCCACGAGTGTGTGGAAAAATTGTGGGCCATTTAAGGGGATGTTAAAATTTTAAAATTTGGATCGATTTGCATAGTTCTATGAAAACTGTTTCTCTCTACGTAAGCTTACTCATATTCTATATTATCTACTTAAGGCCTTCCACTATGTAACGCCTTGAGTGTAATTCTTTGGGACTTACCCGAAATCAAAGGATCCATCGGTATTCACGGTATTAAAGTCCCCATCGTTCACTCGGGACTTCCCCGGTATGACCTGAGTCCGCACCGCGCACACACACACCAAAACACAGGCCAAGATCCGCGACATAATGTGGCACTATATCATTGGCAAACTTTGAGCGGCTCTTATTTTGAGTGACGCTTTATTCGGCTGCAAGAGGACCAAAAGCGGTTGAGTTTGGGATGTGACTATGGAGATAAAAAAACAAAGGCTCTTTTATATGCGGCGCTAAAAATGCGCGTTCTATGGATTGACTCCGCGCAGAAACGACCGGATATCACTGTTATTAAAAACAAGCTCGCGTAATACTGCGAGATATAAAGTTGTTACTATAGTTTGAAATATGTATACTAAAAGTAAACTAAAAAGTTAAAAGTCAACTTATTGATATCGTTTTATAAGATAACTGAAAATAATAGGGGATTTACACGGGTTGATTTTTGCCGTATGGGTAGTCGCTTTACTAATCACCTAACCATATTTTATTTAGGCAAAATTGCATTGCAAACTAGCCGAATTGGACGGATCCGTGTGATTTACCCTATTGGTGAAAAGGTATTGTTCTCTTTTATTTGGGGTATAATAATGATATAATTATAACTCAAATAAAAGCGGACAATAAAATAATATTATTATTATAACCCAAATAACAGTGGACAATATTCATCTTAGTTTCAGTTATTTTACATAAATATAATATTATGTTTAGATACATTTAGTTAAAATTTCAAAAACTAAAAAACCTAGTACTTAGTTCCATCCCAAATTCAATAGTTAAAAAACAGCTAATTCATAAATATAAGACTATGCTACAATGTAGCATAGTCTTATATTTATGAATTATGTCATAATGTTGCAAAGAAACAACTATTGAACTAGATATACGTCGTCCACACATAAAATAGTTTGAAATTGTAGAATATATCTTGTAAAAACCTTATAACATGTAGCTACCAACCCTAAAATGTTTCAGTCCTGCTTCTAAAAAAGAACTGCCTAGATAATTTATAACTTATAAGGGATCTATAAGGTAACATTATCATAGCTTGCACTGTGTAACAAGCACGGTGTATGGAGAAGCAACCACACGAGATGAGGGCCGCCATATCCTCAATTCCGACTTCACCAGGAACAGAATCTATTGTACTCATAAATCGTTTTTTGCCCACTTCTTGTATTCATATAAAATGGTTGGTTAGGTACCTCTACATTATTATTGGCAATTTAGTACTGACTAGATATGTTGCCCGCGACTACGCGCAACGGATTTTTTTATTCTTATATGAAAGGGCTTTGTCGCTTTGCGAATAGGTCGCCCTGGTAAATAAGTACTATGGTACAGTTTACAACAGCTATTATAGTCGATTATTATCGATAAGTTGTAATAGTGTTCTAATTCCCTCAGACAGCGGTTAAGCTAGAACTCTATTACAACCACCTACTTGGTTCAACTCTTTATTAATTTTATCCCTAATTATAGACCTATTCCACACACATTCCATCAATATATGGTATAGGTATATCTTCAACAATATTACAAGTTTCACAGTTTGGTGAAGTAGTTTTTTTCATAAGAAATGCGAATTTATTGCATGGAATGTGTCCGGAATGAAGTCTCATAATATTAACGACGTCCCTTCTATTTAATTTAGATTCATTTATCCACGGTGGTTTTGGGGGTTGCGGCTGGACAGTGCGATACCATATACCTCTTTCCTTTTATCGTTCGTTAAACTATTTTTTAAATAAATTTGCACAATATAATTTATGCGAGTATATGTAGTAACTAAACGAAGGTAGGTAATCAATACAGGTTCCATCCAGACATGCGTCTTTAGCATATTTATCTACCTTTTCATTTCCATCTACGCCAACCCATTGTAAAGTTACGGTTTTGTTTTGATGCCCGAATTTCAAAATTAAATCCAAAACGGGTGTCTTTTTGCACATTGCGATACATTTTCCACGATAAAAAGTCTTTGTGCTAAGCATAAACTATTACCATACCAAATTTCATTCATATCCGTTCAGTAGTTTTTGTGTAAAGGTGTCACAAACATTCATTCATCCTCACAGACTTTCCACTTATTTTATAATACTGGCATGTTATTATCTAAAACCTTAACTAAATCTTAGAAGTAATTTGGAAATTTGGCCATAATTCAAGAAACATTATTTCAATGTTGTAATGATTTCGCTCTAGATTACAGAAAGCTTGAAGCTCCATACCAAACGCTTTAAACCATAGGAACGGTAATTAAATTACCAGGTGACCACTTTAAACATTATTCAAAGTAAACCGTTTCCGCGGTAATTATCATATAATCGCAGTTAGCGTGTAATTAGTGTCTGTCGTTTTTTTGTGGCTCGGAGTGTTCTGAGCTTATCTGAGTTCCGCCGTTTGTTACTCCGCTTCCTGGTAGAGCTTCTGAATTGCTATCCTGTGTATTTGTAACAGACAAAATGAAATCATGAAACATATTTTGGAAATTTTAAACTGGCACATGACGAGGACATACACAGACAGAAAGAAGTTACGCCATCTTTCATGATGGAGATTAAACCGCGGAAAGCAAATGTCAAAATGTCAAGATGACAAATGTCAGACCTCGACTACCTTAAACAACCTCTAAAGTAGGGCAGTTTAAGTGTGGACACTTTGCCTTGGTATGCCTCGTCTAAATATCATATAGCCCTCATTCTACATTAAGTTTGTTACTATTGTTATTGGTAAAGGTAATATTGTAGTTGATTATTATATATTAATGCAGGTTTTATTTAGCACCCCCCGATGGTTGCACGCCTTGACGTGGCGGTGGGGCTTAGTAACCGTGGACTGGACACCCACGGTGAAGCGAAGAGGCAACCAGGGCCGGCTTATTTGCCGCCGGCTGGCCCGAGGAGGGCGCTCCCAGCGGGCTGGAGGAGTCCGCTGCGGACGCGCTAGGAGGTGGGACCGCAGAAGAAGAGGAGTGCCGGTATTACGGTGCGCCGTACTCCCTATCTTCTGCGGCCGTGGAGGTATCGCAGGGGGAGAGGCGTGGTGGTGTTGTGCCAATCTCCCTACCCCCCTGCGAGCTGGCGGGGCCGTTCCGTAGGTTAACGGCATTGGAGGGGCCGCAGAGGAAGAGGCAAGTTGGTATTACGGTGCGCCGCTTGCCCTATCCTCTGCGGCTGAGGTGTGGTCGGTGGCAGAACCATAGCTCAGATCTGCCACCGGGTACCGGTTATGGAGGCTGGTATCCGTGGCCTCCTAGTAGCAGACTCGGGGGGAGTCTGCTACAGTACTGGTGGAGGCCGAGGAGGGAGGCGCACCTTACCATCTGGTGCGCCTGGGGCCTTCGGGCCCTAGATGGAGCCGCTTGTGGGCGGCTGCCGCCGGCGGGGTCGCGGATGTGTTTATCGTTCCCGTGGCCCCGTCACGGGTCGGCGAGGAGGAAGGTGGGGGGTGGTTTTAGTGGGTATACCGTGGGTCTCATTAGCCTATACGGGAGTCCCACATCACTACTCGGGTGCCCCCTGCGCCTGGGTGGTATGCGTAATGCATTTTCCCCCCCGGAAACAAAAAAAAAAGGTTTTATTTAGCACCCCCCGATGGTTGCACGCCTTGTCGTGGCGGTGGGGCTTAGTAACCGTGGACTGGACACCCACGGTGAAGCGAAGAGGCAACCAGGGCCGGCTTGTTTGCCACCGGCTGGTCCGAGGAGGGCGCTCCCAGCGGGCTGGAGGAGTCCGCTGCGGACGCGCTTGGAGGTGGGACCGCAGAAGAAGAGGAGTGCCGGTATTACGGTGCGCCGTACTCCCTATCTTCTGCGGCCGTGGAGGGAACGCAGGGGCTAGGCATGGTGGTGCTGTGCCATTCTCCCTACCCCCTGCGAGCTGGCGGGGCCGTTCCGTATGATAACGGCTTCGGTGGGGCCGCAGAGGAAGAGGCAAGTTAGTATTACGGTGCACCGCTTGCCCTATCCTCTGCGTCCGAGGTGCGGTCGATGGCAGAACCATAGCCCAGATCTGCCACCGGGTACCGGTTGTGGAGGCTGGTATCCGTGGCCTCCTAGTAGCAGACTCGGGGGGAAGACGCTACAATACTGGTGGAGGCCGAGGAGGGAGGCGCACCTTACCATCTGGTGCGCCTGGGGCCTTCGGGCCTTGGATGGAGCCGCTTGTGGGCGGCTGCCGCTGGCGGGGTCGCGGATGTGTGTATCGTTCCCGTGGCCCCGTCACAGGGCGGTGTGGAGGAAGGTGGGGGGTGGTTTTTAGTGGGTATACCGTGGGTCCCATTAGCCTATACGGGAGTCCCACATCACCACTCGGGTGCCCCCTGCGCCTGGGTGGTATGCGTAATGCATTTTCCCCCCCGGAAACAAAAAAAAAAAGGTTTTATTTAGCACAATTGACCCTCAGATCTCGCCAGTCATGTCAATCATCCGTCCCATTGGGTTACGGCAGCAAAGGAAGAGAGAGTGCTCTCGTGCACACACTTGGGCTCTATAAAATATCTCCTGCGTAGCTGATCTGGTCAATGAAACCGACCACCGTTGCCGAAATCGGTATGGGGAGCAACTATATTATTATCTATCTAAAAAATTCTAAACCAATGTTGATCGGTTGTAAAGTTTCGTCAGTATCAAGATATCGTTTCTCATTACCATAAGTCCTTCGATCCGACTATTGTGGTACAGTTTTCTATAGAGTGGAAATCAGTGGTAAACCTCTTGCACAATTACATGTACTTCCTATGGCTACCATGTTCCTACATATCGCTTTTGTAAGTTATTACAATGATGTGTTAATGTTATTGCTTTCCTTTAGACCTTGGAATTAAAATTGCCTTATTAGCCGAATAGCTAACTGGAAATGATCTACCTACTGTTGTGATTTTCATACGCAATATTGATAAGTATTTGTTTTAAATCAGCAAAAGTCGTTATATAAGTATTTTGAAACATAAATACAGATCGAAAAATGGAAAAAAGACAGTAATCAGTAGCTAAAAAATAATAATAATAATATCTATGGACGCTTCACACCACGTCAATCTGGCCCCGTACTAAGTATCCGAAGAACTTGTGTTACAGGTACCGGGAAGTATATTGAATACTTTTATACATTTACTTAAGATTTTTATTACATTATACACATATTTAATACACATCCATGACCCAGGAACACAGAAAAACTTGTTGTTCCGTCGGCGGGATTTGAACCCGCGATCCCCGCCTTGAGCACCAACGCGCTGAACCATTGAGCTGCAGAGGTCGTCGAATTAAAAAATACTAAAATATATCGGTTTTTTTGCTATGATGGAAAAACGAAAATTACCGTTGAAATCCTAATTGACAAACGAATCTCAAATAGAGACATCTTTTCTTATTACAATCATGTACCTATATAATATAAGCCCAGTAGTTAAACTAATCCTACTAATATTATAAATGTGAAAGTAAGTTAGGATGGATGGATGTATGGATGTATGGATGAATGAATGTTTGTTACTCTTTCACTCAAAAACTACTGAACGGATTTCGACGAAATTTTGTCCGGTAGTAGTTTTGGTTGTGGATTAAAACATACTACAGGGGCTACTTTTTTATCCCAAAAAGGTTGTTCTTTAGGGATACAGTATTTACGCAAGCGGAGCTGCGGGCAACAGCTAGTATTGCCATACATTTTCAACTGCGATTGTGACCAGTGCCGTCATTTGTCATGCAATATTTGTGTAGAGCGTTTTAATATTCTCCGATAATCTTGTGATGAATGTAATTAGTATTGATTTATTTTTTTGACTAGATGTTGCCCGCGACGTCGTGCGCGCAAAAGTTGATTTCGCAGAAACTGTACCTACATTTTTCCGCAATAAAGTAGCCTATGTCCTTCCCCGTAGTCTACTCTACATCTGTGCCAAATTTCATCAAAATCGGTCCAATAGTTTCGGACCCTATTCAATGCAAACAAACAAACTTTTCCTCTTTACTATATTAGTTTAGATAAATTGTAAGCGTACTTTTTTATGAATGGACTAGTTTGAGTAGGTAGACGACGCCTGATGGTAACCGACTATCGCCGTCCATGGACAGCTCTTACACTTATAACTCCTCTGATGTTGCGCGTTTGCTTTCTTGGTCCTTAAAATTCCCAACCATTTTTGGCCTAAGGTAACCTCAATCACAGTGAAACACAACACAAGCGTTATTTCACGCTGGCTTTCTATGAAGCCGTGGTACCGAAGGTACTTGGTGGCCGAAGCATGGCACTCCCACGTTTCTAGCTTTTTCCCGCGTGGAATATTGTTCGTAGCAAATATAATAATTTCATTCAAATATCAGTTCAGTCCTTTGAACCGGAGAGACAGTAAATCATACACACATGAATATATAGTATCCCACGGAAACACTGTACTTTTTCGGGATAAAAGTAGCCTATGTATTAATGCAGAGTCTAAACTACTAAGTACCAACTTAGATTTCATAAAAATTAGTTCAGTATTAGGATTTGCATAAAACTTAAAAAATTTAATAGTATGTTCTGTAGGTAATTCTAAGATTATAGGCATATTATTTTTTAATTACTTAAAATCAATAAGTATAGAAGACTGCAGCCATCTGCATCATAAGTCTTTGTAGCACCTGCGAATGAATAGTGCAGCATTTCGGTACAATTTAATGAATGTACCTACGTTAAACATCACCTTTATGGATGATTATTGATTATAATTCCCTTCCCAGTTAGATTTAGACAGTTTCTGTACCCAAACCTCCTTATTAATACAAATATTTACACCATGGATAAGCAAATCCAAATCGCTCTCTTTGTCTATCAAGTGACTGTTCCAAACTATCTGACAGAGACAGCCATGTTGGATTATCTCATCCGTGGTGTAAATAATTTTATTAATAAGGGAGTAAGAGTAAAAACGGGACTTTATTTCTGAGTCTATAAAATTTACGTTTTTACGAGCTATAACTCTTGCATTAGGAGTAGGTATAGCTGACTCTACAGCCAAGTCTTAAAAACTTAAAAACTTGTAGATGCTATTAGGTCGCGCAGAGGTCGCAGGGCCCACAATGGGGAGGTCATCTGATCTTCACGGTGCCTGCGCCGCCTGACCCAGCTGCCAGGCGCTGACGCACGCTACGCCTCCCAAATACCTGGGCCTCTAGTCAAGATGCATTCGATAATTACGACGGCGAAGTTCGAAAACAGAATGTTCATACATTTTGTTTTCGAACTTCGCCGTCGTATTATCGCCGTCGTATAATATTCGCAGCCGTCAATCATTATTTGACATAATGCATCGCATGCGACATGTCATATAACGACGACTTATGTCAAATCCTATACGTTTTTGATTTTGAAGTTCGCCGTCGAATTTATCGAATGCATCTTGACTAGAGGCCATCACAACTTACGTACCTACCTATAAGTTTGTAAGTACTATAAGGGAATCTAATTTATAAGTTGACCGGTGTTACAAATTGTTCGTAATATAATAATATTACAACATCAAGCTGGCATGCTTTTGCAATTGTATTGTGACTGTATGATGCCACCTTATCTGCTTATGAATTAGATTCCCTGATGGTACATGAAAGTAACTATTTTAGTTTTTATATATTTTTATAAATGTATATTTTTAGTATTTGTTGTAGTGGCAACAAAAATATATCATCAAAAAAAAACAAACAACAAACAAAACGAACGGACGGACGCGACTACGGACTCGACGTCACGTCGGACTCGACGAAACCACAAAATATGTTCATAAGTAATGCGTATAAAGATGATGTAGGACGTAGGTAAGTAATGTTCATTAACAGTTTAATGAATGAGTTAAGTACAAAAAGTATGTTCAACAAGCAATGATGACCTGTGCTTAGCATTTAATAGATAATTATAGTGATCATATCGTTAGTAACAATTGAATTTAGTAGTCAAACAAAATCTGGAAGGTCGTGGGACAAACTCACATTGTGCGGGTAGATAGACATCTCCAATTCGCGTGCTTTATGAGGAGGAAGCTAGCTTTATTATGTGAACAGGCCTTTGTTCGTAATTAACTAGAACTGCTTAATGTACGCTTCCTATTATTTTAAGTTATTGTTTCATTACCGGATGTATGGAACTTATTTTAAGGGCGAGCGATCACTTGGGAGTTGGGACTTGAGACACGAGAGTCTTAGGGCGGTATTCTTGGTCGATTCTTATTACTAAGTTCGCCTTAAAGACATGCTTAAGGTGTCATTTCGATTCACAGTCGTAACTTAAGCATTGTCTGAAGTATAATTTCGTTCAAACAAGGTGGACTTATTCGACTAATTCTCAAGTCCATTCTAAAGCAACGACCAATAATTCCGGCCTTAGTTCTTGAGACATAAGGACATACTGTATCTCACATAGACAAGCCAGAACTTAAACTTTAAGACTAAAGCATCCATAGTTTTAAGACAGTTGTGTCGCTCCTACCGGTTTCTGAGGGTTTATGTCGGTAGTTTATCTTTTTATTAAATAGAGCCTATATTTAGACAACGAACGCGCATCTCTAGTGAGGGCTCACTCTAAGGCGCTAAAGTAATTTTCCGTAGTCTAGGGTTCAAGTATTAATAAAATGAACCTGTTATTATTGAATTTTTCACGATTTTCGAGGACCTTTCAATAATGGTGGTAGAGTTTTCGATGTAATTATAGAGATCGTAAGCCTTTACCAACATTTTTATTGATTAGCTTACCTGATAAACTTTTAAAAATTTTCTTCTATATCAGTAGGTATAGAAGGTCGAATGGCAAACCAAGTTAACTAATTAAAGCGCCTGAATATTTTTATAGCAATATTTATTTATTTATTCTTTATTAGACACACCAACAGCAAAACACACAAAAACATTATATATTAAACAAACATTTTATGTAATGCATGCACTTATGCGTATGCCACTTATAGGCGAGTACAACATTCATGAACAACAAACAGTTAGTATTTAATACATTAAACGATCATAACATCACATTAATTACCACAATCAAAAAAACAATTTATTAAAACTATCTATTAAAGTATTTTTGTTATTTAATTGTTTATTTCTAATTTCTTATGTCGGACAGAATTTTGAGAGTAATTTTATTTTTTAAGCTGGTACAGGAATCCTTGAAAATATCAATATCATATTATCATAGCAATATCTATTTTCCGTGGATTGCTTAACATCTTATAAGCATGTGAATGTTCTCTTTTATTTGTATTATAATGACGGCATGGAGAACTCACAAATCACAATACCTTTGTCAATAATCATGAACACTATCAAGCTGCTTATGAATTACATTCCCTGATAGTATATTATAAATTTATAAACATTCAAATTTCAAGTAAATTACAGAAATGGAAAGAATTATCATAATTTTCAATAGTTGCGTCAATGAAAAAATATAAAAATTAAGTACTGTACTATTTTATAGTTTTTTGAAATTTGAACCCATCTTAAAACTCAATTTGTTATATATAAATAATGTACTTACATATTATTTAAACCAGTGTTTTTCAACCTGTGGGTCGCGACCCCCTGGGGGGTCGCGAAGCTTCTGTAGGGGGGTCGCCGGAGGTAGAGAGAACTTACCAATGAAGATTAAAAAGATTGATTTATTAAGTAAGAGAATTTTAACAGAAGGATATACCTACTCATAAATCGATCATCGATATCATCGATGTATGTAATTGTAATATAATGTGTTTGACGTACTATATTATGTACTTATATCGGAATCATAGTTATGGAGACACATAAAAACGTCGTATGGAATGAATATTTGTAACACTGTAACATACATGATAAAAAAGCGAAGGGTCGGGGGGTCGCGAAATATTTTTTTCATACAAAGGGGGTCGCATCATGAAAAAGGTTGAAAAACACTGATTTAAACAATAAATTAGCCTATGTTACACGGGCCTTTATTACGAACCTCACGGCTCACACACCAATTTTTTTTAATTCGGATCCGTAGATTAGACGCTACTGTGGAACACATACATAGACTGCCACTTACCTTGCTTACCTGGCGCTTACCTTGCTTACCTGGCGCTTACCTTTCCTTTTGGCTTTTCCGTAGTCGGATAAAAATGGACACTCGATAGTTGTTAATTGTTAAAATAAAGAGAAACTTTCTATTTACAATACATATTTATTGATATTAATAGTAATTAGTCTATCAGTTCGTTACAGAGCTTAAAATAATATCCAATCATATACAATACATACAATTCTAATGCATTTACAAAATTGAAGTGCCTAGTGTCTTACCCATACAAATTACAAAGTTAGTGTAATTTACAATAAGAAAAAAAAACATTATATTTTATACATACCTTATTTAGATATTAAGCATTGTGCTTTGAAAAAGACTAGTAAAAATAGAGTCAGCAATTCGAAAATTCTAAATTAAAATATAGTTACTATTATAGGCACTTTTATATAAGTATTTAAAGTAAGTTTTATTTACAATGCCAATATAATTTAAATTAACTTATATTATAATTTTAATATTATACGAGTAGATAGGTGCCATTATCATTTTCATTATTTAGCTGTTATTGAGCATCACATAGTATTTTGTTATCATATAACAATAATATAGAACTTAAGACTATCTTAACACGAATCTCTTTTAGTGGTAACTTACTTTATAACAATTATTTTATTTTATATTTTTGTAACTTTCCAAGTTTAAGTGTTCAGGAAATAGGAATTAAAAAGAGAGTCAGTAGGCGCCTAAGATAAACGCGAATTATAAGGCTGGGTATATGATGCGGAATCCGGCGGGCCCGGGAAAATTTAGAGCACTGAAAATAGAACTCTACGCCAATACAGTACAGTTGAGAATTCTTTAATCTGAAATGAAATTGTCAAGCGTCGAGCTGTCATAAACGACATTTTGACTTGACTTTACGTGTTCGATTTTCAGCTCTATTATTTAATAAACGTTTATTATAATATGCGCCAATGCGCAGAGTTCTTTTTTCAGTGCTCTGAATTTTTCCCGGCCTGACGGATTCCGGGCAACATAGTCCCTGCTATATTATAGCTACTGAAATGAAAAAAAAAAAAAATGTTTCCCAGTTTGGTTAGGACAATGCAGGCTGATCACCTGATTGTCTGACAAGAAAGATGATCCATGCGTCGGATGGGCATGTAAAAAGTCGGTCCTGCGCCTGATCTCTCGCCAGTCGTGTCGGTCATCCGTCCCACTGGGTTACGAGAGTAAAAGGAAGAGAGAGTGCTCTTGTGTACTGCGCACACACTTGGGCACTATAAAATCACTCCTGCGCAACTGGCCTGGTTTCAATGAAACCGGCCACCGTCACCGAGATCGGTGTGGGAGTTATTATTATTATTATAGCTAATGATGTATTCATTAGCTTCTAAAATATTTCTGTCCGAAAGTTGCCTTTTTACATAATTTTCACGCAAATCTGTTTTGGAACATAATAAATAAGTACAGATAATGAGATAGAGTATATAGAGAATAGATATAACGAGTAGTAGAGTATCCTCATATCTTACACGGTAACATTGGTATGATTTAGGTTTAGACAGTGTGATAATATATTTTAGTTACACTGTTTTATTGGACTAAATTAGGTTCTGGAAAGTGTTAGCACGATCTTGTATTTTAGTTCTCTTTTTAGTTTTTTTTGTTACATTAAATCTAAAGTAAAGCGCATTAAGTAGTCAGAGCGTTCAGCCTCAGAGACCGCCGTTGCCGCAGTACTCCCCGATGCGGTCCGAGATGCACTCGAAGATGTTGAAAGACACGTCACAGTTGCGTCCGTTGTCTGAAAATAATAAAATTAAACATTAAGAATAAGGGGATGTTTGGAAGCAAGCCATATTCTTGGCATGGCCGAAATTATTGGACCCAAAGATTTAAATACATACACAGTGTTGGCCACCCTTCGTTTATACACAAATAAGAAACAACATTAAGTATCTAGGAGTATAAAAATATAAACAAAAGGAACAAGCATACTGTATTTTATATGATAAGAGGGCAGAAAAAGGTAATGGGCCAACAATTGTTTGTTTGTTTTTTTTACCCTTTCACCTCTTCTTTATAAATTAACTTGAAAAGAAAGGTTCTGCTAGACCGCAAGTTAGCCGGGTGAAGCATGCATACAAGCCAACTTAGGAAATATCTGAACGATACCGGTAGAGTAACAGTTTTTTTCCTGGATATCTATGGATATTATTAGCATGTCCCTATGATTTCCTTTTTTTTTCATAAATTAATTATTATTAAAAGAGATATGGACATTCAAAAACTTAAAAAAATGGCCAGATTTTCCGCTGTGTTCAAATATCTAGAAAACAAATTTAAATTATATAAACATGAGAACATAGGAACACAAATAAATGCCTTTTTTGAATTTTTAACGAAAAAAGTACTTAAATCGGTTAAGTTTGGAGAAGGAATCAGAGGATCGTTGATTTTAATAAGTATTTTCAGTTCAAGTTGCATGAGTTTGCAGGACAACAGACCAACAGTTACTAAACACTTGATCTACCCATGGGCATGGTCCTGGAGAACTTGTCGTGGTTCTGCATGAGGCACTCCCTGGAAGCTTCCAGCACCGCCATGAAGTAGCCCCGCTCGTTCACGCCGTCGGAGTACAGACCCACCAGACCTTCCAGCGTAGGGAAACCGTATGTGTCCACCTGGAATATTAATATTTTATCTAACTTTCTGTAACTCTAATATCTATCTAAGTATTTATTTTTAATAATAACAACAATAACTTGATGTTTGTTTGCATATTTTCTTTAGGCATAAGGAAAATCCACAATTTTTCTAACTCTTTCTGGCATGGCAAATAACTATATAGTTTAAAATATTCACGCTCCATACAAGTTTGGACCATGAATTCAAAATTGTATTTTTATTGCCGGCTTAATATCTAAGTCAGAACAATCGCTTTTGTTGTCTTTTAGTTACTTATTTCTACAATGTGTTATGACGGTTTTTATAAGAGATCAAATTCGTTTTGTGATATTGCTGAAGCTAGAAATATAATATTTGGACCGTGGCTTCCTTTTGAGACGGGAAAGGGGTAAAAACTGATATCAAAGTTTGTATGTAACTTTTTGTTTGTGGTCATACTGTTTGGAATTTCGTGATAAGTATTGCTTTTTGACATGATTTACTAAAATTCCAATTCAATATTTTCTATGATTCGATCTCATAACGGGTGAAAACGGGTACTAAACTTTGTATGGGGAAAAATACCCCTAATTGCCAAAATCGTTATCCTTCCTTTTGGCTTCGCCGCAGTCAGGTAAAAAGGGTTTCCGTTACCATTTACTATTTCCATGCAAACGAAGTTGCGGGCACCAGCTAGTTAAATATAAAGGCATTAAAAGCCTTTATGGTTTATTTTGTGATGACTGTAAACTTTAAACGATAATGATTAGGGCTTAATTGGCTACATCTGGATTTTTATTTACACCTTTATTATGTGTTTAACGAACTTTTCTCGAAGGTTTATGTCGGACAAATTGGGGTTATTAGAACATTGGAGCTGACGGATAACCTTGAAATGGAGTTTTATGATATTTCATTAAGAGGATAGTAACATATTTTATTGGGTTATATTATTACATTGTAAATACGGGTAGGCTCGAAGGCTAACTTCAATTAACTACAACTATTTATTGCAAAAATAAGCTTACTTCTACGGATTTTATCGCGGTATATTTTCAATTTAGTTTATCCCAACTCCCGAGTTCCGACGTTTTTACGCCACTTTATTTCTGAAAATAAACTGCGATTAAATTCGTAAATTAGTTTTGTTTGCAATAACTAGGTAGTATTCGCGTTATGGATTAATGTGATAATTTACATTAATACATTACACGCGAATGCTCCAGGTGAGGGAGCACCCTCACCTGGAGCATTCACGTGTAATGTAACATTTTTGAAATTATTTTTTAAAGGACCTTAATGTAACATTATAGATTCGACTTTGAGTACCAAGCGGATGGGAGAATTGTACGAAAATCTATCAAAATCATGACAGCAGCGCACGTACAAATTTCGTTCGATAACGTTTCGGTTGCGACTATGTCAACAAATCCTGCTAGGCCCCCTGCGGCGCACATTTTAAGACAGCGATTCAAAATTTAACTTTATTTACTAGGTACATACACATAAATATATATGTTTCATTGCAAGATTTCTAAATGCGAGCTGCGTAGCGCCACGCCGCTCTTGTATATACTTAAACGTGTATATATCTTCTTATGTAGGGAATAAAATCCAATTTTTAATCGCTATGAACTGACCCTTACTCAATACTCATACATTCTATCGTCTTATAAATCAGTGATCACGCTATATGGTTCTTGATTCTCATAATGGACTTTTACTTGCTAATGTAGGTGAGTACGTAGTACGTACTGTCTAGTTTGAACTGTCTGTATAGTGTATACTTGTATAGTGTATACTCACTGCTTTCACTTTCCGGTACACGCACTGTAGGAGACACTGGAAAATAGAGAAAACGCATTCAAATCAAGTGTTTCATCTTACATCGTATCTTAAGTCTTAACCCACTTTTTATTTGGAATTAAACCATATTTTTATTTGGAACAAAACAAAATATGTATTTAAATCATTTTTTTTGTCTTTTAATTACATTTATTATCATGATAGCAGAATGAAAAGAACAACATGTGAATTAAGCGTCTCTTAATTTATGAAGTGTTTGCGTATTGAGCCCTCAAATAGTATAAAGCTTGAAATAGGTCATATGATATATTTTAGTAATCGGACGAAAATGTACTTTTCCCGAAAGATAGATAACATAAGCGAATTAGGATAGTTTTGTCCAGAGGTTCCCATGGGATGAACATGGGAGGAACCCTCACTCCCGCGATGCGTTTCTCGTCGTGCGTGAAGGGCACCTCGCGCTTGTTGCGCGTGCGCTCCCCCGGCATAGTGTGCTTCTCCTTGATCACGTCCAGCGCTTCTGGAATGTACAAATGGGATACACAGTGGACACTCACCCCCGCGATGCGTTTCTCGTCGTGCGTGAAGGGCACCTCGCGCTTGTTGCGCGTGCGCTCCCCCGGCATAGTGTGCTCCTCCTTGATCACGTCCAGCGCTTCTGGAATGTACAAACGGGATACACATTGGACACTCACCCCCGCGATGCGTTTCTCGTCGTGCGTGAAGGGCACCTCGCGCTTGTTGCGCGTGCGCTCCCCCGGCATAGTGTGCTCCTCCTTGATCACGTCAAGCGCCTCTGGAATATACAAACATTATTTGAATAAATGGATTTTTGTCACCACAATTCTCCCTATTAACTTAGATACACTTGCATTTTCCGTTTATTGAATTACTAGCCGTTGCCCGCTGCTTCGCCCGCGTAAATACAGTATCCTACGGGAACACTGTACTTTTTCGGGATAAAAAGTATCCTATGTTTTAATTCAGAATTTAATCTACTACCATACCAAATTTCATCGAAATCCGTTTAGTAATTATTGCGTGAAAGAGGAACAAACATCCATCCATCCATCCTCACAAACTTTCTCATTCATTTGGATCAATTTAAACTGGGTTTGACGTTTATGAGAATATCATTTTGCTGTTTTAGCATATCGGGATTCGGGACTGGATCATAACTGTACATGATTGCAGGATTTAATTAGCAGAATCGACCTTCAGGTCAAAACTAGTATACCAAAAATTAATATATATTATATAGGAGCAAAATAGAGGAGAATTTAGGGTTAACTGGATATTCACTTCTTTTTTTAAACTAGTTTTATGTAGGTAACCTATTACATTTAACATTACCTACATTGCAATATCGTTTATATAATGGCAACTTATCTTGTAAGGTGTTTAAACCATAAACCAAGTATACGATATGGTAAACCGTGGTTCCGCGAAATTAAGGCGAGGCAAGTCAAATTAGTTTTGTAACAATATCTCTGGAGTCTGGACAATTATTTGCTTCTAGAAAAAATATAAAACGTAATGCTGGCACGCTATTTTCATAACACATGTCTACAACTATTATAAAAAACTAACCCAACTACGTAAATAATATAGCCTAATCATTAAAATCGGAATAGCAGTTTAGGCGCTAAAAACATAAATAGGCTGCCAAAAATGCCTTTCCTTCCTTTTAGATTCGCCGTAGTTGGGTATAAATGTTTTAATTAATATACCGATCGGGTCATCCACGATATAAGAATCAATCGGCAATCTTCCGACCTTGGCATGCCATACGCCATACGACGTGCGTTTGGCAACAAGTTACAAGAGGCCACAGTTGAACGAGCATCGCATGTCTTATGTAAACATATGGGCCAGTTGCGATAGCTCAGGGGAACTGCAATCGAGTATTGCATCTCTTTACTGGCGCATTTCCATTGCTTCTGGAAACTTCTATTTTTGTTTGATGTTTGAAAGCTTGTCATTTGTTTTGAATTGCACTTTTTATATTGTCACATGAGGCAAGATGGATAGGAATGGGTAAATATGGCCTATGACATTCCTGTTAACCCCGTAAGAGAAATAAGCTCCTTTTGTCCTTACTGACTTTAATGCATTGTCCTAGTCTTCCTCTACCTTTTTAAACTATGTAATAAAATTCTCATTACTCGGATCGCTAGAACTAAGGGTGTTAAAAGAGAGTAGAAAATCGAACCGTAAGTTAAGTAGTAGTACAACTACTTAAGGGCCCTCCTAATTACTCTACCAGGGCCTCTAGTCAAGATGCATTCGATATTTTCGTCGGCGAAGTTAGAAACAAAAATGTATGGGATTTGACAGGCCTCGCAAGTGACATGTCACTTAGTGATGACTTATGTCAAATCCCATACATTTTTGATTTCGAATGCATCTTGACTAGAGGCCCAGGTGTAAAAGTTAGCCAAGTATATTTTTAATTTATTCCTAATCGTTTTATTAATTTATTAGCTGGGGTAACGTAAGGCAAAGCTGGTCAGTCGCAACCGTTTCTATTACCAAGGCTACCAACGTATAATGGTTTCGTCGCTTTTACTTGCCACACATAGTTATTATGAGTTTAACTTTCATTTAGAAATCTATATCATACTGATATCAAGACTAGATATTATAGGTACACTTTCAATAGCTAGGTGTATGTATGTTTCCAGTGAGAAAAGTCTTAAACAGAATATTTTCTCTACGTAGAGTAAACTATGCAGTTAGTATTTTTGTGTCAAAGAGAATTTGTTCATAATTTTGAGGCATAAGAGGCATTGTTTTGAGTACAATGATAATGATTATTTTTTAATCAATCGAGTGTAATATATTATAAAAATTACGAAAGAAACAAAATTTACAACTTTACAATCCAGTTTCTGAGGAAATTACTTTATATTAAAGGTTAACGAGTATTTTTGCGTGTTTTATTTTAATAAAATTAGTACCTATACCTATATTTATGAAGTAACTATTCAGTAATCTGTGGACTATATGGCCAAAAATATGATTGAGTGTCTACGTAAAATAATTCATATCGTTTAAAGGCTCTAGAGTAGAATTAGAACTTAAAAATAATTTAATTATTCACGTATTAAAATATAATCTTCTAGAGATATAATTTATTACTTTATTTATTGCTATTTTAATGTTTGTCGAAAAATTTATACGTAATAAATTAATATTCATAGTAAATTAAGTTTATGTTTTAATTTTTAGTGAAAGTTACAAATATTAGACGTGACTTCCTGTGAATTCGGTGATAGATTCTAATTCAATTTTAATATATTGCTGATGAAGGAGATAATGATATTTTATTGGTCTATTTTATCATACACGTAGATTTAGAAAGATATTTTTACATTCCTATTATATATAAAAATATAATATAATAGGAATGTAAGAATGTGTCTAAAGATCCGAAAGAGAGGGAAACGAGATGTTGTAATGTAAGGGTCAATTAATTACCTATGTCCCATAATATATAATATAGTTTAATAATAATAATATCTATGGACGCTTCACACCACTTCAATCTGGTCCCGTGGTAAGTTCTCAAAGAATTTGATTTACGAGTAGCAGACAACGGAAATATATTTAATACTTTAATATTATACACATATCTAAGATTTTTTATTATTAATATACACATTTAATACACATCCATGACCCAGGAACACGGAAAAACTTTTTGTTCCTTCGGCGGGATTCGAACCCGCGACCCCCGGCTTAAGCACCAACACGCTCAACCTAGTCTGTGGCTCAATAGCCACAGACTAGGTCGTCATACTCATATATCTCATATTCTGTCCCTCAAATGACAATGTCGATGGAACCACATAATACCAGGCACTGTGGTGTTTGTGCCGTGGTGATATGCCCGAGTGCTCTTCATTTTGATGGTTAGTACCTAATACACTGCACTAACACAGAATAAATAATAGTACAAGGCACTACCGACCATCTGATTTTTTTTTTTAATGTAATGAACCTGGAAACGAGCAGACGGATCACCTGATGATAAGCGATTACCGCCGCCCATGGACACTCGCAGCAACAGATGAGTTACACTTGTAACTCCTCTGGTGCTGCGACTTGCGTTCCAGGAGGGCTAGACAAGATGCATTAAATAATATCGACGGCGAACTTCGTGAATAAAAAATGTATGGGATTGACATAAGCGTGCGTTAAATGACATATTCAGTCGTATCGTTAAAAAAATTGGTAGCCAAGCAGCCACTTTGAACGAATACGCTAACGATGCACTCATATAACGAATTGCTCTAACGTGTTTCTCCATACAATGCCTAGACAAGCGGCCGTAAGTGACATTTAGTAGATCGTGATCTTTATCTTTATCGACCTAACGATAAAGATACCCAGGGGGCTACCTTTATCGCCTCAACGAACAATATGGCGGATTTTTATTGATCAGCTGTTATTTGTAAATAATAATGATTTGCCTAAAGTTGCCTAAAGGGTCTATACAACACCTTCTGCTAGTAGTCTATATTGCATAAAGTCAAAAGAATTCAATCTAAAGTATTCAATAAATCACAATTATTGTCAATACCTAATATGTAATTCATTGTATTCAAGTATAATTCAACACTTTGTTAAAATATAAATTTCTTAATTTGTAGCTTACTTGCAGTTTTTAATCTTTACACGCTACTATATCAGCTGAAAGCAATCTTTAGGTGTATAGTAGGTACCTAAATTATAGAAGGTAACAAATGGAGTTCATAATTAAGCAAGTTTCTCTGAAACTTCCTTAGAAATAAAGATTTGTATTTAGTAGTTAAAATTTATAAGTTTTTCAATGTAATGATATTTTATTGTCATCGATGCTCAACACCTTCGTCTTATAAATGGGTAAGAAGGACACAAACACCTCATAAAAGTTTTGAAATATTTGCTATTATACTTTGATTAATTATTACAAATTTAATATTATATATCTATGCTATTATACCTACACCTATTATAAACAGTCAAGTAGTGTTAACCAATTAAATACTTAATATTTAATCTCTATAGTATATTTGTGACTAAATAATTGAAAGTCTTTACAATTTTACAGAACTATAACGTTAAAGGAAGTGTTATTAAAGTACCTTGACTGTACAGGGTACTATTGCAATAAATAAGTAAACCTAACACTTACCACATATTGTAGACAAAATATTACAATGCGGCCATAGCACTTTGAATTTGTTATAAGCATTGTCTTGCTAGAATTATTCATTCATTCTAATTTAAGAGCTTTGCTCTTGTCAGTGATGCTTTCTCCATTCCTCTCTACACTCCGCCCTTCTCTTGACCTCCTGATACGACACGACCATCACATTCGCCTACACCTGTCCATAAAAGTTCTTCTCGGCCTTCCATGTTTTCTACTACCATCCCTTCAATTATTCCTCTAATAAAGTTGTTGTGCCGTATCAAGTGTCCGTATTAGGATTGATTAAATAATAACAATACAAGAGTATCTACATTTTATTTTACTTTTTTAAGTAAGTTTTACATGGTTTTAGTAAGAAAATAAACTTAAAATGTAAAAATATTTTTATTTCTTGCAAAGGAATTACATAATGCAGATTTCTTTAAATAATCTTGAAGTCACATAACCAATAATAACATTATACAATTTAAAAATCAACACAGCTAATAATAATTATTATTTATACAAACTAGTTAGAGCCTGTCACAGAATGAATACAAATTAACTTAGGTTGGTAGCGGTTTAGATACATTAATAATTACATTATGATTTATATCACTTCTCACTATCAGTAGCGAAGGCTGCTTCTCCTTCAAAGGGAAGCCGGAACCTGTATCATAGGTAGGGATTTCTATGAAGGTTTGCAAAAGGTATGTGACAAGGGAAGCCGATAGGAATGGAGTTATAGGAACCCTATGCCACTGCACAGATACAGAATCGGCCAGCAGATCTCAAGTACATTATACGGACGCTCTACCGGTGAAGGAAAACATCGTGAGGAAACCCGCACATAGTTTGCCCCAGACGTATTGACTAGTCATTCCTCTGGACTAGGGTGGCTATGTTGTGAGAATGCCGTATGCGCTTGGGCAATCATACGATATTTAAAAACCAACTGTCCCAGGCACTACAGTATTTCAAGAGTGGTTACTTCGCTCGGAGAATACTGTATAAATCATCCATCATCGGATGTAAAGGCCTAAGTTAGGTAAATTGTTATTTTGTTAACAAACAAAAATTATTGTACTTCATCTTCTTCTTCTTCTTCTTCTGGCCAGTTTAAAGTGTTACCAGGACATGGATATAGTCCTAAGGATAGAAGACTCCGTATTTTGTAATTGCTAAAAAGAACTGTATTGCTTTGGTAATAGAGTGTATTTCACAATGCACGTATCATAGAGGCAAATCCGAGCCGAGCGAGATAGCCATAAGGGAGGCCGTGTGTCTCGTTCTTGCATGTTGCCAACCAGAAAAATGTTGGTATTTTTAAAAAGTAACTTGAAAAATCTTAGATAAAACGAGTGTACTTTATTATTATTTTAACAAATGTTTATAACTATATCATATTCTAATTAAAACAGTTAGTAATAGTCATTTAATACTAAATAAAAATGCAGTTTACATTAAAACCTTTTCTTTCTTTTTTATTAGATGGTATCATTCGCAAGACAATAGAATAGTACGCCATTACAGTCGGACAAGGATCTTTTGGCACTTGGATGGGGGCGTGAGTGTCGCAAATAAGAACAATACTTATTACTAAAAGTGAAATTTTACAAGACGGCGATGTTATTACTGATTTTATCCACGTGCCAAAAGGTAAGTGTCGCAACTACAAAACAATACAATTTAATACTAAAAGTGACATTTTACAAGACGGCGATGTTAGTTCTGATTTTGTCCACGTGCCAAAAGATCCTTGTCAGACTGTACACATATTTTATGCTGAACACCGGATAATATTAAAATTCATAATAGTACCGGTGCTGGATTTGCTGGACGCACCGTGAGTATGGCCTTTAGTGTAATCTCTTAAAATCTGTTTATAATGTGTGTCCTATGACCATTTGGCAAGAAATCTGTATAAAATCTGTATTATCAATGAAAACTAGAAGATAATTAATTAAATAATGTATTATATAATATAATTATTCAAAATAGAACTCTGGAGTCATACAATAGATAAACAGTTATCCAATTGTGTGTCTAATTTATAATCCTCTGAATTTTTCCCGGTGTTTCGGATTTCGGTGCATATTGAAGTTCCAGCCCACGAAGTATAGATAACAAGGAGTCCGAACGTAATGTTAAAATAATGGTCTCAATTACGGGGACAGATTTTTGCCGGTAGAGCGCGCGACGGTTCGACATGCACTCGTTTGAAATTACGCGGGAAGTTTAAAGTTGCTATTGACAGCTCTGGAAAGATTGAAATCTTATTATATAAAAGTTTTAGGAAATTCTTAGAAACTGTTCTCGAAAAAAAGATACCGTAGAACACGGTAATTGCCTAACGGTAATTTAAAAATAATTGTAATAAATAATAGTATTGGCAACACTCGGTATAATAGGATTGGCAACACTTGGTACTCGTCGGTCTCGCACGCCTAGCGGCAGAAAAGAGAACTAAGATCTGGTCCTATTATTGTGTACATAATTATTATTAAAAAGCCTATACCGTTCGGACTCCTGGTATCTATGCTTCATGTTCCAGCCTTACAACCGTAATAATCGGCCTTGTTAAATAAGTACCTACTTTATTCTTTTTGTAAATTTCTACACTTGAAATTTGATTCCATTTTATACAAAACACTCCAGGAATTTTCAATAAAACTTCTAGGTACCGTTTTACTGAATCGACTGACTTGCACTGACTATTTGTATTTTGAACTTTGACTAGACATTAGACTTGAAAATAATACGGTGTTGAAATCATACTACATTAAATCTAGTTGTCTGCCTTTTTAACTTGACACTGACAAATAGTTTTATGCCGTAACGCCATCAATAATTTAAAAAAAATATATATGACATTTGACAACTTCACAACTGACGGCTAAATTCTTGAAATCATAAACAACTAACGTTTGAGCAATTCGTTGTTGCGATTCGAACAACAGTATGCGTTTGGCTAGGCACAAAATGTCGTGATCTCAAAAGAGAAGTCGATACGACAGATCTTTCCGAATTTTAACGAAGGTAATTTGTCTAGGCGCCCTGATCCTTAAAATCCCCAATCCCCCCCCATATTGGGCCTCCAGTAACCTCACTCACTCGGCGAAACACAACGCAAGCGTTATTTCACGCCGGTTTTCTGTGAGGTCGTGGTATTTACCCGGTCGAGCCGGCCCATTCATGCCGAAGCGTGGCTCTCCCACAGTACCTATAGTATTAAAAATCTTAAGGTTATTCTTGTATACCATTTTATGTTATTTCATTATCTTCTTTTTTCTGTTTTTTTATTATGTTCTTTATTGTAATGTATAGGTATATGTAATATCTTGTAGTGTATGTCCTGATGAATGCTGATCTATCAGATAAACGATTTTTAATTTTAATTCACACCTAAACGTTATGATACGCGATATGACGCTGAATTTTTAAGATAGCTATTTAAAATTAAACTTTATTCATTAAACAAGAAGATACAAGTTTCATTGTAAGAGTTCGAACCGCGCGCATGTGCAGTATACGACTGATGTCATATGAAACGTGTATATTTTTGTTTAGTGAATAAAGTTCAATTTTGAATAGCTATCTTATAAATTTCATGGGATACTCATCCCAACTTACCTGTCCGGTAGTTGTGGTATAGTATACGGGTATGCGACCCCGGCTTCCCTAGCTATTACTGTCCTACCCCTTGCCCTCCTGGGCGGTAATATCCTACATTTCCTATTTCCCGCTCTAACTTACCAATCTTCCTTTCCACACCACCTATCCTTCCCTTTTCCTATTCCTATCCTCTCCGCAAATCCGTGGGAATGCAATGGATAATTATAAAAATAATTTAATTATCCAAAATGGCGGCGATGTGGTTCGCCACCCATCCACACGTCTCGTTCTCGCGGAGGCGAAAAGTGGCCCATAGAGAGCCGCTTCGCTACGTTGAATGTAAGAGGAGGAATGGATGGTAAGTATGAAAGTGGATGAAGCGAAACAAGTATGTAAGGATCGTAGCAAGTGGAAAGAAGTGGTCTATGCCTACCCCTACGGGAAAGAGGCGTGATTATATGTATGTATGTACTATGTATGTATCTTATAAATTCAACGCTGCGAAGTGTCGCGTATCGTCGCGGTGTGAACTGACCCTTAGTTACGTCGTCCATAGTTGGCCTACTGGCTACTCATAGGCTAGCCGCACACATACCATATTATTGACAATAAAGCTCATATTGACAATAATATTCCTTGTGTGCAGGCCTGTTGCCGTTTTTTTGTATGTGTTGATTAAACTACTATTACTAAACAAATTTATTCTGTCAATAATATTGCACGTGTGCGGCCATAGGCACGAAGAATATCCACAATTTATAACATATAAGCACCCTTGTCAAAATATCCCTTGAAACATCCAGGTCATTGAACCACGTAACTGTATCCTTAACGGATCCAATTAGCGCCTTAAGTGTGGCCACAAAAACAATATTGCAGGAAATTTGGCAAGTGGCGAGTTACACAAGGGAATGCAACACGGCCAGTTGCTGCACATGGCTTATGGGCCATGTGGTTACTTAAGTTACACTTACACCATATTGTATATTTATTTAATGAAAAGATTCAATGATCAATAAGAAAAAAACTGAATGAGCTGAAATAGAGTTATATATGTCACCGTAAAATTGTAAAAACCGTTAGATTGTATATTAACTAACGAGATTGTTAAAATATGTCGAAAGATTTAGAGAAACTAAAAATAATGTGTTAAAATATAGGCAGCATATTCGCGTCCGAAGTCTATTAACATTTTACAATTTCACTAGTTTTATTACAATTTAACGGTTTTCACAATTTTACGGTTACATATATAAGTCGACAGATCATACACAAAAAAATATATATACTCGTCGACTTGAGAAACTCCTCCGATTTTTACGTCGGTTTAAAATAGTTGTATAAAAAATTGTGCTCTACATTTCAAATGCATACATAGAAATGTAAAAATAAAAATTGCTAAACATAAAACAACCTTAACTTTTTACTCATGTGCATTGTAAGTGCCAAGTGGTCAATAATTTTGAAAGTATTTCAATAATATATAAAAATGTATACTTACCTATATCCTATTTTAGCTATTTAGATAGCTAATGTAGATACTCTATCATACAAACGAATTTTAATGTAGAAAAACGTACTTTCAATTATTTAAAAGTAGAAGTATTATTATTTAATTAAAAAAAAAAGTAGAAATAGATATTACCCTCGACTTCGTACGCGCAAAAGAAATCTTGCGGAAACCGTACTGCGGATTAAGTAGCCTATTGTAGAGTCTAAACTACTACCATAACTTTAATTTAATGCCTTTAGTGGTTATTGCGTGAAAGAGTAACAAACATCCATTCATTCATACATACAAACTTTCGCGTTTAAAATATTAGTAAGGATAGCTGGACAACTAAAAGCTTATGACCTTCCATATTGTGTCTCAGTCAATATGTATCGAGGACATAACGACAGTTAGGTTATTGTTTCTCACCTAGAGCGAGACATCTATTTACATGCTCATACAAAATAAGAACTGAGGAAATATTTTTACCTTTTTTTTATTTTATTTGGGGGCAAACGAGCAAACGGATCACCTGATGGAAAGCGATTACCGTCGCCCATGGACACCCGCAACATCAGAGAAGTTGCAAGTGCGTTGCCGGCCTTTTAGGAGGGAATACGCTCCCTTCTTGAAGGTTTGCAGAAAGCTTCGGGTAAAGCGCACGGTGGAGGACTGCCACTCATCAAGGTGATGAGGATGATAAATATTTCGTCACATGGAACGGTGGCGAAAAGTTGCAGCAGGTATAAGTCCGAACAATTCCTCTGTCTGAAGTATTCTAAGCATGTAAGCATCAGTTCACACCGAGACGTGACGCGACGAGACGAGCCGAAGACTTCAAATATCGAGCTGCACCGACTGTGGCGCGACGCCGCTTTTGCAATGAAACGTGTATTTTCTTGTGAAATTAATAAAGTTTAATTTTGAATCGCTGTATTAAAAAATGCAGCGTCGCGTCGCGTGGCGTCTCGGTGTTAGCTGACCCTAAGGAGTGGGTACTAGGTTTTGTGTCATCTTTTCAAGTTATCATCAGCACATGACAAGCATTGTATGTATGTATATTGTATATGTCACCGTAAAATTGTAAAAACCGTTAGATTGTAATAAAACTAGTGAAGTTGTAAAATGTTGATAGACTTCCGACGCGAATATGCTGCCCATAATTTCACACATTATTCTTCGTTAGATTATAAATAAGTATATAATTTTTAATCTTTCGACATATTTTTACAATCTCGTTAGTTATTTTACAATCTAACGGTTTTTACAATCTTACGGTGACATATATATATACGATATCGGCAAACTTCTTGCTCGATCACTTTCTAACCATCTTCCTTTGCACTAGGATGCCTCAAAGTATTTAAACACAAAGGAAGTGACCGCAATGACTGTAGACGTGGTTGAATGACATAGGTATTTCACAAACAACGTAAAGTGCTTTACATCTTATGCCTGGTCGACCAGCAACTTGTTCGATGGTACTTAAAATACATGTACTACTTAAGTCGTCCTCGTCATGAAAAAAATGTAGTAAGAAATTATGAAGAAAGCATGTCGAAATGGAAAAAGTTATTGTTAAATAACTCAGGCCCACTTGCGCCAATCCGGGTTAAAGTTAACCTTGGGTTAAAATATGATACTTTCTCTTTCACAAATACGAAGAACGAGAGAGATAACATGGTTTTTAACCTAGGGTTAACTTTAACCCGGATTGGCACAAGTGGGCCTTAGTGAATAGAATTTTCGTGAGATTTTTCTTTGCTAAAGATCGCTTTATATTTTTATTGCATTATCTTCATAAGATTTTTTTTACTAAACCTCAAAACATTTCCAATTTAAAATTACAAAGGTATGTCGTGTGACAAGTTTATTGTCTTGACTAATATAAATACTGAATTTAATAAAAAAGAAAGATTTGTTCGTTTGTATTGAATAGACTCCGAAACTACTGGGCCGATTTTGATGAAATTTGGTACAGATAATCTTGAATTCTAGAGTAGATTACGGGGAATGACATAGACTTTTTATCCCAACAAATATAGTGTTCCCGTGAGATAATGTACGTGGGCGGACCCACGGGCAGCATAAAGTTTATATTAGATATACTAATAAAGATGAAATATTTGTTTGTTTGTTTGCTATATTATAATAGGCTCAAAAACTACGGGACCGATATTGATAAAATTTGGCTTAGATGTAGAGTAGACCACGGGAAAGTACATAGGCTTCTTTTTATCGCGGTAAAATTCTTACGGGATTTCTTTTTGTACGAACAAAGTCGCGTGAAACATCTAGTAAGAAATAAATTGAGCGAAAATTGTTCCTGGACGAGCAAAACAACGTTAATGGGTTTGTGTTGTATTAGAATTGGAAATTTATGTTAAATACCTACATACAGACATGGAATACGGCGTGTAGCATGTTGCACGACAAGTTATTAGTTTTAAATATTTGTCACAAGAATCATATCAATTTACATGATTTTGGCACGACAAAAAGTATTTACATACATACATATAATCACGCCTTTTTCCCATAAAGGGGTAGGCAGAGACCACTTTTTACCACTTGCTACGATCCTTACATACTCGTTTCGCTTCGTTCACTTTCATTCTTACCATCCATTCCTCCTCTTACATTCAACGTAGCGAAGCGGCTCTCCATGGTCCGCTTTTCACCTCCGCGAGAAACGAGACGTGATGGGTGGTGAACCACATCCGCCATTTTGGATAATTAAATTATTTTAATGATTATCCATTGCGTTTCCACGGATTGGTGGGGAGGGTAGGAATAGGGAAAGGGAAGGATAGGTGGTGTGGAAAGGAAGATTGGTAAGTTAGAGTGGGAAATAGGAAATGTAGGATATTACCGCCCAGGAGGGCAAGGGATAGGACAGTAATAGCTAGGGAAGCCGGGGTCGCATACCCGTCCCGTATACTATACCACAACTACCGGACAGGTAAGTTAGGATGAGTATCCCATGACAAAGTATTTATGACCTAAATAACACAAAACAAAAACATAACACAATACAAAAAAGTATTTATGACCTAAATAACACGTTAAGATATTACATAATCTAACCTAGAGGCTGGAAACCACTTAGTGTGGTATATACCACACTATATCATATGATGGGCCCTGGTTTTATCTTACTATCAAGTGAGTCGTATGTCTGTGTCTCTAATTAACATACTGTCTAATGGTCAGTATGACATTGCTGCGAACAAGACCACTCAAGTATCGCGTATTTATGAATCACAGAATGAACGTGCTAAGTATGACATAGTTTACTTAGTATTTCTAATATAGGTAAGTAGATGCGAAAAGCATAAGATATAAAGAATCTTTATCTACAGACTCCTGCAAATGAGATGAGTTAACAAGTGCTTAATGTTGTAACAATTCCGGGTTAACTAAAGACTCCCACAAATGAGTAAGCAAGTAGGTACGCGATATTGGAAAAAATCCTTGCTACCTACAGACAGCTGTAAACGAGCTGAGTAACAAGTGCTAACATAACTGTCCCGCGTGTCAGACGTTACGTCACAGTACTTTCACTGTCGACCTTGACTACCGCGACCCCGGTATGTAAACACAACTAGTTTGGGTACTTGCCGTTAGTAGGAGCAATTACTATGAGGAACTATGGAATTTATTATAGACCCGGCATTCCAATAACACATGATAGAGAATTTGATTTCATTTAAATACTAGTACTAATTACGTAAATTACCTAATCGAAGTTAGGTGTAGTGTAGAGATTAGAGTCGGTAATAAAGTCGTAAAACACAAAAAGACAAGGAATAAGAGTTATTCATTCTTCTTTGGAAAATAGGCCAATGTCAAACTTGTGGTAAGTTACTTAAGACGTGGCGGTTGCCTCACATTACGGAAATATACTGTGGTTTAGTGTTACTAGATTTAATTTCTACATATTATGTTAAAGTTAAATAAAATATATTTATTTAATATCAACAAAAATAAGGAGTCCCAACGGCCAACACGGCCGGCACTTAGATGTCAGTGGAGTTAGAAAGAACTACCTAAATGATAATTTCTGCTGCACTTACCCCTCTGGGCTGAAGCTTGTATTAAGCGTGAATGGTCTACTTTCTTTAATACAATAGCCCCCAAACACTGTATAAGCTTTGAATAGTTATACAGTGTTTTGTTCACGTCACACAAGTGACATTTTTAATTCGATAGAAGGAGACAAAACACTGTATAACTATTCAAAGCTTATACAGCGATTATTAGTAAAGGGGTAGGAGTCCATTAAAGGGAACAGCTGTTGTTTTTAGCTCACCTCTTAAAATAGAGACCTTGATTTCATCTTGGCAAAGGGTGATAACTCTCTCAATCTTCTGTGGGGCAGTCGGTGGGTTTCGACATCTTGTTTTCTGAAAAACAAAAACAACTCATTTTAATCTCTACAAGGAAGAGAAATCTAGAAAAAATTACTCAAGAAATCTAGAAAACTACAATTGTACGTGACTTGAACGTTGTAAACCTGTAAGTTGTGAGTACTAAGTACGAATAATGATTGTTACTGTAGCTATTGTTAGCGTGAGCTCCGTAGCCTAGTGGGAAGACCGTTTGGTTCGCACTCGATAGAGTGCAGGTTCGAATCCCAGGTTGTGGCGTGTACCAATGAGACTTTTTCAGATCTCAAGTACATTATACGGGCGCTCTAACGGTGAAGGAAAACATCGTGAGGAAACCCGTACTTGGTTGGCCCCAGACGTATTGACCAGTTCATTCCTCTGGACTAGGTTGACTGTGTTGTGAGAATGCCGTATGAGCTTGGGCAACCATACGACATTTAAAAACCGACTGTCCCAGGTACTACAGTATTTCGAGAGTGGTCACTTCGCTCGGAGAATACTGTATAAATCACCCATTAACGGATGCAAAGGCCTAAGTTTGTAGCTATTTCTGCTTATTTGACTAACTTAGAGCAATAACCAATGTATTTCAAAATTAAGTATGGGCTTTGGCCTGTGACGTACATTTGACCGAATCTTCATAGAAGAAAACCATCTTGATTTAAAAAGATTTTATCAAATTAATGCGGGGTAATTATACTGCGAAAAGCAATTGTCAAGATGACAAAATTCAAACCTCGACTGCCCCAAAAAACCCAAAAAATGGGTCAGTTTAAGCTCAGACATTTTTTTGCCTCGACATGCCATCGTCTTATACTAAACCATCGACTTAGTAATAAATAGGTCTATGGCAATAACGGATAATATAATTTTCTAGGCATTTTGTAGCTCAAAATGGAAAGCTAAATAAATATAATTCACCATATTTTTTGTGAACAATCTAGATTTTTCCCGCGGCTTCACACGCGTAAATACAATATCCCACGGGAACACTGTACTTTTAGTCCAAGTGTTAAACCAGAGCTCAAACTACCAAATTTCATCAAAAGCCGTTCAGTAGTTTTTGCGTGAAAGAGTAACAAACATCCTCCTATCCTCACAAACTTTTACATTTATAGTAGTATAGTAAGAATATGAGACTTAATAGATTCATAATCATCATAATAAAGGTGCCATGTTGCTGTGGGCTTGTGACAGAATATAACGTAAGAAATGTAGCTTTCCTTGTCAAGTAATTTCTGAACCAAAATCGATTGCGAATTTTTGGAAATTATAATCCGATGACACCTTAAAAGCTGCTCAAAATGGCAAATCTCTTTGCAGTACGTTGTCATTATGTCAACCTTTTCACGCGAAACTGGGTCTTCTGACACAACCATTTAATTCCTAAATTGGTAACCGCTGTTGTTAAAGATTCACGGTTTTCACAATTATAGTGAATTAAATGCAACAGTGTGCAATATATTTGTAGACGTTTAATATGTTAATTGATGCTAATAGTAGCATATATTTCAGAATAAAGGAAATTGCGAATTTCTGAGAAAATAATGAAAGTGTATAGGCATTTACAAATTATTAGTTTTGCAACATAGATATATAATATTAAAAAGAGGGAGATATGTTATAAACGCGTAAAAATGAAGACTCGAATTGGCCCGAGTCGGGCCAATTTTGGTTAGTGTGAAGTCTTTGGCTCCGCGAGTAATAGCGTGTTTTGTGTTACTATGCGACGTTGACACATTGACACGCGTCCCATGTCAATGTGTGTCGTGGCACAGAAATATTGTCAGTTTTGTAAGGATATAACGTATCTATGTAATAATTAATGAAAGTTTTGCAACATTTTTTTTAACCATATTTTTTTTTTATTTTAGTAAATATTTAGATATTATCTTGTACAATTGAAGTATGCTGTACACCTGTATTTTATTGTCCAGATTGTAGAATCTAGATTTACACTAAAACTTAAAACTTAGGCTTTTACATCCGTTATTGGATGATTTATACATTATTCTCCGAGCGAAGTAACCAATCTTGAAATACTGTAGGTAGTGCCTGGGACAGTTGGTTTTTAAATGTCGTATGGTTGTCCAAGCACATACGGCATTCTCACAACATAGTCAGCCTAGTCCAGAGGAATGAACTGGTCAATACGTCTGGAGCCAACTATGTGCGGGTTTCCTCACGATGTTTTCCTTCACGGTAGGAGCGTCCGTATAATGTACTTGAGATCTGAAAAAGTCTCATTGGTACACGCCACAACCTGGGATTTGAACCTGTACTCTCTCGAGTGCGAACCAAACGGTCTACCCACTAGGCCACGGAGCTCTAGATTTACATACCTGCGTAGGATAAGACATTCTCCTGGAAAAAATATAGGTAGCAGGTACGATCCACGATTATTGTAGCAAGATAGATGCTTCTACATGCAAGAAAATAAAGCGTGAATATGCTAGTCCTTACTAATATTGGAAAAGCGAAAGATTGTTACACTTTCATGCAACACCTACTGAACGAATTTTTTTGAAATTGATTCTGGATAAGTACATAGGCTACTGTTTACTCGCCGGATTTCGCCGGATTTCTTTTTTCGCGTACGAAGTCGCGGGTGGCATAGACTAATTTAACATAAAACAAACACGTCGTTTACATAACATGTGTATTGTGTTTATCTATACTAATATTATAAAGCTGAAGAGTTTGTTTGTTTGTTTGTTTGTTTGTTTGTTTGTTTGTTTGAACGCGCTAATCTCAGGAACTACTGGTACGAATTGAAAAATTCTTTTTGTGTTGGATGGTCCACTTATCGAGGAAAGCTTTAGGCTATATAACATCATGATAAGTTTAATACGAGCGGAGCGCCAATCAAGAATGTTACAAAATCGGGGGATTTTTTTTCCTTTTGAGAGCTTTCGCGGCGTACGCTGCGGAAATGGTTAAAATTTCGCTAAAATGATGTATGACAGAATTGTTCCCCTTTAAAAGTTCTACAAAAAAGTCCGCGACAGTATATGTCTATCTTTTAAGGTTGGCTCACTATAACCTTTTTATGGTAACCAAAACTGTTCTAAAATTAAGCATTATTTGTGAAGGTGTTTTCATAAAGATGATATTATTCCTTATACAAGTAAATACGTTATTCAGTATAAGCATTTGATCTAGAAGAGATTTGCCGTTTACATCATTTGATTTCAATGAGTATTTTAGAAGATATCGCAGTTATAAAATAATCATGCGCGCTATAGTACAGCGCGCGGCGCGGGCGGGCAGTCGTGAGGTAGGTAGAAGCACTTCTCCTTCTACGTAAATGAAGTCGCGGGTAAATTTTAGCGATATCCCAAAGTAACTATTCCACGCGGACGAAGTCGCGGGGAAAAGCTAGTAAAGTAATAAAGTAATTATGAATGAGTATTGTGGGTTGACCGTGTCGGTTAGAGGCTGCGAACCACAGTCTACGTTGTAGGTACACCATGACAGACCATTGTTAAATAAAGACCATACAGTTCATAGGACAACATTATTTTTTGTGAGGCCGTCGTTTCTATTCTATTGATTGTAAAACTTACAATAACGCTATGTTTTGGCTCACCAAAACTTAGCGTTATTGTAAGTTTTAATGTGAAAAATAACGCTTTTAGGCTATACCGTATCGTACGTACCATAAAGTCCATAGATGAATAATTGGTCTCGCTGGGCGCTCTCAGCGAGACCAATCATTAGTATATGCATTAAGTCGTACTAATGCGTCACTACGATAGTTTTCGACGGATCGTTTTTACAAACATACGTTTTTAACGTCAGTTTCAGCTTAAAAAAACCTTATTAAAAGTTAAATAAGCTGTTGTTATAGACCAATAAAAACAGTAGCTTATGTTTTTTGGACATTAAAGTTATGTAGCCATTTATATTTTTATTATATTTTTGCAAAGTCCAGTTTTACGTATCAATATTTCGGCATATTTTATTTCTGAGTAATTTTAAATAGGAAATAAACTCTTTTTTATATGAATTCCTGGCGTTAATAAAAATAGTCTATAAATTAATATACACCATAAAAGTAGAATTTGCATATTGTCTTGTTTTAGTAACTATTGTTACATAAGAAATCAAATTATGGATAGACCTAGAATGAGGTAATTGTTAATTTTTCTGCCGTTAGGGACAGACCCGACTCACACAAAGCATCATCTGGTGGGGGAAGTGGTATTAAAACTTTCAAAAATAATTTTCGATTCTTTTTCTGTCGCCAGGCGAGTTGAGAGTCCGACGCGACGGTCCTTGTCGTGTCAAAAAGCTGTCAGATGTCACGAATTTAAAAACCCTCATTCTATATTATTGTTTATACAATAAAATAAAATTACAAATTTTAATTAAAAAGTACCTATTATTACTTTGTATCTTGCAGACAAACTCAATAGGTAGTTTTATATTATAAAAATCAAAATACTCGTATTGAGTTAGTTTAAAATAAGATATGAAATAATCCGTAACTAAAAATAAACTAAAATCATAACTAACCATTTAACTAATTTATTTAATTTTTAATATGTAAACTTACAACAGTCGCTAATGTGTAACATTTCATCTTTTACACAACACATACTGCTAACTTTACCACAGCATTTAAACAAGATTTACACATTTCCGTCCCAATTCACAAATGACAGAAGAAACTTGAGCCTGTTTTCAACTATTAAATTTAAATTTATCAATCTTGCTAAGTTAGTAGTAACTTTAAGCAAGATTGATAACTAGGTTATTGGCAACGTTTGTCGATGTTACTACACCTGTATAATTTATCTATGGCAAAAGCTGCGACTTTGGAAAGGAGAAACCGGGTATAGTGGGGTAAGCTGTTGAAATGTGATGAAGTAATACAGGATTATTGCAATATTTAATAAACTACGAAGAATTTTATTTGAGGAAATTAATATTGTGCGATATTTCATATGACTAGGTATGTGTAATATAATTAAATGGTGTAACGAAATCTAGTTTTTTTACTGAGAATTTATTACTTGATAAAATTGTAAGTTTTGATAAATCAATTCAAGCAGTGATTAAGCGTGATAAATTAAGCTTTTGTCATTATTAAAATATTTATATCACTAGACACGCACGACAATGCATAATGAGTTGCCAGCTTTAGAAACTACAGAGTACTAGCTGTCCCGACAAACTTCGTACTGCCTTAGAATTAAATTTGTTGACATACTGACAGCAGCGCCACCCACCGGGTCCAATTGCAAATCTAAACCATTCTTGAATCCACTTGAACACACACAAAAAAATCATTAAAATCCGTCCAGCCGTTTAGAAGGATTCAGTGACATACAAACGCACAGAAGAAATATAATATATGTATATTACTATTTACTAGCTGTCCCGGCAAACTTCGTACCGCCTTAGAAGTTAGGATTAAATTTGTTGACGCACTGACAGCATTGTAAATCTAAGACCTCAGAAACCTTTTTTGGCTCATGCACAACAATGATCATCACATGATCAAATGCGTAGTTTACGATTCTATAAAGGAAATACAGACAAACATTCATTTTTAAATAAATAGAAGATATGACGATTGTCGCATTCACCATGGTAAGACTTTATAAGAAGAAAGCGTTACTAAATATCGTAAAATATAGTTTCTTATTACATAGACACTTTCGATTGATGACAAAAACCATTGTTAATCTAATACAATGCTATGTCGCTAGTTCAATATTCAAAAGAGCTTTTTTTGATCAAGGAATAATAATTATAGTATCGCCATTAACAGATATAAATCAAAGTTATAAAACATATGACCAATAATTGTCATAGAAGGAATCGGGTAGGTACATGTATTCTAACGTATAACGAATGATGATGATCATGAACGTATTTATTAGTATAATAATTTATTTAAAATTGTTAATTAATTTACTAACATTATTGTTTATTATTAAACAGTATAATAAACAATACTTATTATTGATAGGGAAATGCACCAAGGTTTAATGCAGTCGGCCATGGATGATCAGTAGAGCGTGTCGAGTTTGACCATGTGCCATGTTTTTGGGCGCTAACTCAGAAAAAATATTGATAAGTTATGACAAATCATGGCCAAAAGAATCATCACTAAAGGCTTTAAAACATGCGGCCATCCGTGACTTCACCTTTTTGGCACGATTGGACCAGAGGGGCAATTCTGCTAAATAAAACCTGCATTAATACAATTACAATCAAGTCCCGATACGCTTAAACTCTCAAACAGAGTTTTTATGAACGTTAAACCAACGTGAAACGCACTCCGATTGGTCGAAACGTCATAAAATCCGTTCATGGTAACATATGGTAAGTCTACATTAAATACGAGAATTGAGTTTCAGCTCGATCGGAGTGTACCATGTCCTCACAGAAAAACGGAGTGAAATAACGTCGATACCAAAAGTGGCATTTATTTGCTGGTCTTATTATGTACATAAAATACATTAATCTACCTACCTACTCGAATTTTCCTTGATCGTTTTAAGCAAAACTTATAACAGGGTATTAAATCGATTTAAGCAGTTCTCTGCTTTGTTTTATTGCTTTAAATAACAGCATCGAAATTCACTTTAGAAGGATTAAAGAATTAGTGATAAAACAATCTGAAATCACGTTTTTGGATGCTTTTGGGGAGTGTTATCTTAAAAGCATGTCGGTGATAAGTGATAACGGATATGAGGAGCTGAGTCTTATACCTTATTTCCATTTATTTAAATTTTGTTTTGAATCCTCTATGTTATTACGTTCCAGAATTGGTTCCTTTTTGGCAACATTATCGAATTTTGCAATAATAGGTACAGTATGTGTGTGTGTGTTTTTTTTTTTTTTCATACAATCAGTCGATTCGATTCCTGGCTAATTTAGAGCTCGCAACTTCTTTCGCTATTCCTAATTGGATTGGACCTGTGATATTTTCGACTAGGCATGGGAGGAGAGGATATGCTATAACCGTGTGAGAGTCATCAGCCATATTTTGGCACGAATGGGCAGAGGCTTGACCGGAGAAATGCCACGGTGTCATAGCAAACCAGCGTGAAATAACGCTTGAGGGATGTCTGAAAAACAACTTACCTGACTCCTTTGTTACAAGTGTTAATGAGCTATAGTTTTCGCTAACCATCTGCCCGTTATCTAGTCTTTTGATAGAAAAAAACTTAAACTTGTTTGTTTGTATTGAATAAGCTCTGAAACGGCTGCTCGATTTGATGCTGCACGGGAAAGGACAAACTTTTATCCCTAAAAGTTAAGTGTTCCCATGGGATACTGTAATTAAACGGGTGGAACTAGGAGCAACATCTAGTTAATAAAAAAATACCATTTTATAAGTACATATTATGTCTACCTAAGTTCATATTATTCGAAGTTTTGAGAACAGTAAATACCCATCTCAAATGCAAGCTTCATCCATAGGTCACGATACTAAAGAATAAGCTCCTCTCACTTTAGATCGTGTCTCGTTGAAGTACCGTGGCCTGCGACAGGTCGTTACATAAGCCGCCAGAACTGGTCGCAACTGGAGATATGTGTCAGTTATGTAAACACATTGATTTAGTTTATATTGAATTGGAACTATATTTGTATCAGTTTAGTAGTCTAATTCTGTATAATAATACTCCCCACACCGATTTCGATTAACTACGCAGAAGTTATTTTATAGTGACCAAGTGTGTGCGCAGCACACAAGCGTACTCTCTCTTCCTTTACTCTCGTAACCCACGTGGGACGGATGGCGAAATATAACGCGTTGGACTGACTTAATTTCACATGCCCATCCGACGCACGGATCATCTTTCACGTCAGACAATCAGGTGATCAACCTGCATTGTCCTAATCAAACTTGGAAATAACATTTTTGTTGTTATAACCCACGACCTCCTAGCTCTAAACGTCTGGACAATAGAGGCTGTTGTGTATTTCCAATAGTGACATTTCGAACCTAATACTGGCTACTGTATTATATTGCTCTCTGAGAGATCATCTCTTTGATCTATTATGCTTTCATAATCTCGGTGCAAACTGGCCACAATTGACCGCAACGCGGCAATCTATTTAACCCCTTACTAATAAACGCTGTATAATCTTTGAATAGTTATAGTGTTTTGTTCACGTCACACAAGTGACATTTTTAATTCGATAGAAGGACACAAAACACTGTGTAACTATTCAAAGCTTATACAGCGTTTATTAGTAAGGGGGTTAGTGTTTACACATCTATTTTTCATACATTTTAGAATCACCGCACGCGTGTAGGCAATTGCCTCAAATCTCAATGACAATTATTGCTTCGCGAGGGCGACTGGTTGCGGATGTTTGTGGCTATTGCCGATTTATTTGCATGCAAGTGTTATACTCAGTCTCTTGTGAAGATGCATTAGATAATTTCGATAGCGAAGTTCGAAAACAAAAATGGTCAAATCCCATACATTTTATTTTCGAACTTCGGTGTCGAAATTATCTAATGCAACTTGACTAGAGGCCCAGGATATTGCTTCGTGGGTTACAAATAATTAATTAGTAATCTGTAATTTATTCACCACCTAGTCTATGTCGAAAGACAACCACAAATCTTCAATAAGGATATGGTCCTCAACCCGCTATTAGTGTGTAAGAGATGTTATATAACCAGTTAAGTGTTTCTACGTTGACTTATTGACAAATAAGATAATAAGATGATGATATAAGTACGCACAGTCTCGTACTTGTTGAAAGTTTATCCGCAAAGATATGCCTTGTTATTCAATGATGGTTTAAAATACTATTGAAATCGAGGTACGTAAGTAGGTACATGTATTGTCTTGATTAAATGAGAATTTCTGTTATGGAATTGCAAGTTTATCTACTTAATACATATTTTGCTTTCTTGGACATTGCCGAGCAGTAAACGAGCTCTAAACGTTGAGTTATAGCTACGGACACTCTCGATTAAGTTAGCTTTCAAAGTGATAAAAATTGGTAGGTACATGCATTTGGAAGCTATGATACTGCAGACAGTTTACAATATACACTCTTACACGTCATACTTATAACACCGGGCTAGTTTTCGAACCTGTGGTAGGCATCATTGCCAGGTGCGACTTGATTTAAATCGAGTCGGAGACAAAAAATCGGGAATTAATTGGAATCTATAAATCGGGAGTGCCGCGTCAATGCCAATTTGATAGGTACATTTTTAATTAAAAAATGGAACGTAGGCAAAATTTGTTTTGTCGCTAGCTAGCTTTTTAAATTATATTCATAAATAGGTAATTTAACTAAGCGAGCACATTTTTTTTCCAATTTTACTGGTAATTTTTTAATGCAATACCCTAGCTGTAAATCAAGAGAAAATCAATTCAATTCAAATTGCAAAACAGAACATTCTACAGTTACTTTACGATATTTTAATTAATAAGATTTATCGGGACATTTAACGGCGGTGCAAATCAGGAGCGTCCACATACCCCTTAAAATCGGACATTCCGCGCTAATAGTACTAATCATGGGCGTAGCCAGGGGGGGGGGGGGGGTTAGGGGGTTCAAACCCCCCCCCCCCCCCCCGAAATGGGCCGGCTGGTCCATATGGATGACCTATAATAACATATTATACAGAGGCATATTTAGAAATTTTGTGCCCCATGCCAATTAAAATATTTTGCCGCCCCAATAACCCTATCTGAAAGATGATATTTTAAAGTTATTTTAGAAAAAAAAAACAATAGCCTGAACTTTAATACTAACTTGTTCTATATGTAGGTATGTGTTTATGTTAAATGCGTTCAAACTGAGAAAGCGAGCGATGTCTGTACGCTTTAACCTGTTAAAATCTTTTTATACTTTAAGCCCTGAATGAATGTTGTTCATACTTTAAAAAAACAATAAAATCAATAGCCTAAAACTGGGATCGCGAATCGCTATATGGCACGCGTGCCACCGAATCCCTTAACGTATAGCATACGACACAATATTTTGGGCACGTCACTGATCACAAAATTTTGTAATTATGTACTACGAAAAAAGTGTGAAATAAGTAGGTATTATATGACAAACCTAACATAATAAGTTATATGTCATCTATTTTGCAACATCAGAAATTACACTATTTTTACTATAATTTAAATTACAAAATGATCCTATTTTCACAGTCTTTTAGGGTTTAAAATTTGAACAGATTTAACCTATTAAATAGGGAAAAAAATTTGCTCGCTCGCTTCGCTCGCTCGCGTTTAACATAAGGAACATAATATTATATTATTTAGTAGCGATGTTCTGTTTTAGCCGGTTCATTTTATGATATTTTTCCGAAGTTCACCGTTATTCAGTGTTTAAGTTTAACTATTGAATAGATTTTAACCTATAGAATGGGAAATAAAATTTTCTCGCTCGCTTCGCTCACTCGTGTTTGGCTTACAGAACATATTACTATAAAATTTAGTACCGACAAGCAGTTTTAGGCTTTTGATATTTGTATTTTTCAAATTACACAGTTTTTCAGGGCAAACCCTGAAAAACTGTGCTTAATAGCTTAAATAGGTTAAAACGGAAAAAATGGGCGCCAATTATTCTAATGTTATATTATAAAATGATCCTATTTCCAAAATCTTTTAGGGTTTAACGTTTGAACAGATTTAACCTATTAAATAGGAAAAAAATTTGCTCGCTCGCTTCGCTCGCTCGCGGGTAACATAAAGGCCATTATATTATTTATTATCAATGTTCTGTTTTAGCCGGTTGATTTAATGGTATTTTTACGAAGTTCACCGTTATTTACTGTAGTGTTTATATTTTAGTTTAACGTTTGAACAGATTTGAACGTTAAAACCTGTAAAATAGGAAAAAAATTTGCTCGCTCGCTTCGCTCGCTCGTTTTTTGCTTAAAAAACGTATTATAAAATTTAGTACTGACGTTTAGTTTTAGACTATAGATATTTCTAGTTTTCCGAATTACGTACACAGTCTTTCAGGCTTAAACAGGTAAAAACGAAAATAAAAAATTCTAATATGCCCAGGGCCTCTAATAGGTTAAAGACGGCCATGGTTATTTAATGTACTTGTAGTCGTTTTATTTTCTTGAACCCCCCCCCGAAACTAAATCCTGGCTACGCCCATGGTACTAATAGTACTAATACTAATAACATGGCAATACTAAGTAGGATAGATCTTTATGTATTATTTATTAACCTATATGGAAGTTAACAAAAATAATTTCAGTTTTGAGTTTAAATCAAATCTTCCTAAAACATAATTTGAATTTGAACAAAGTTCGACCGAAGCTAAGTGATTGAGTCAGAGACGTGGGCGTAGCCTCGCCAGCACTAAATATGGCAACAGTGGGTCGCAGCCGATGGCTCTGTGGTTTACACAGTTTTTAAACATCCGTTACTTGTAGCCTTATATTGAATACTAGTTTCAAATTAACTACATTAGCAGGATGAAATATTTACACAAATGAGGTCATAGATCATAATTAGTAGAGTTTTCTGTACGATGACGTCACTTGCAGAGTATTTCTTTAGTATTCCGTATCCAAAGGATTGTGGGAATATAGTGGCAAGCCCCAAAGGGAGATCTCCGACCGAGCGAGATGGTATGCCCGGTCAGGCCGAAGCCCACTTGTAATCATTTCAGCTGTCGTATATATACATCCGAACTCAGAAACTTCGATAGCGCGTTTCAGGACTGTGCGCTGATTGGTCCGCCACAGGATAATAACAGAACCCTATTAGTGAGACTCCGCTGTCCGTCTGTCTGTCACCAGGCTGTTTCTCATGAGCCGTGATTGCTAGACAGTTGAATTTTTGACAGATATTGTATATTTGTTGCGGCTATAATATCAGACTAAAAACAGAATAAAATAAATATTTGCTAGTTTCTTTCTGTTGACTTTCCGAAAAAAGCTTGTTAAGTTTCATCCTACTAATATTATAAATGTGAAAGTTTGTGAGGATGGATGGATGGATTGATGGATGGATGGCTGGTTGGATGGATGGATGTATGTATGCATGGATGGATGTTTGTTACTCTTTCACGCAAAAAGTACTGAACACATATCGATGAAATTTGGTATGGTGGTAGTTTAGGCTCTGGATTAAAACATAGGCTACTTTTTATCCCGAAAAGTACAGCGTTCCTTTGAGATACTGTATTTACGCGGGCGAAGCCGCAAGCAACAGCTAGTTTGGAACTAAAATTTTTCATTTTCATTGATATTGGGCTCCCAATTCCCATACAAGTTACGAGTTACGACTAACGTGATTTTTTGAATCCATTTTGTACGAACTCTTCTCTTAAAAGGTAGTAATGCTAGAATAACGCTTGTGATGATTATGAGCTGGTAAATTAGATTTTATATGGACTAACTAAACATTTAATACCTAAATGCAACCTAAATGCCAATTGATTGCAACATTACGACCAAAAAAGCTCCAAAACTTGATAAAGGTCGCAAGCTCCTTTCGATTAATGTTGATTCATCGATATAACCTTAAAACTACGATTATTATTAACTCATAATATTGGTAAATGAATTCACATTAATATATTTTGCATCACGTATTTACGTGGAGCAAAAACTTTCAGAACAGTTTTACGAGAATTGTTCAACCGGAGGTGTATAAAATTTGGCCGGAAAATAAAGCAAATATTTTAAAATAATGCTTAAAATACATTAAAATTATAAAAGTAACAACACGGACTACCTCAGGGTATAAACACACCGTGCGTTTGATACTGCAACAAAGATCATTAAATTACTTAATCAATCAGGAGATAGATTTAAAAACACTGACAAGGCCTTTAGTCAAGAATGATGCTTTCAATAATTTCGATGACGAAGTTCGAAAACAAAATGAAGATAAATACAAAATTGATTTTACTAACTTAAATACTGCGTTTATGTATATCATTATAATAATAAAAAATGACACAATAACATAAGGATTTCAACCAAAGATTTCAACTCAATATAGGCTATCACGTACATTTAGCAGAAAAAAAATTCATACAAGAAAAAGTTACGCTATCTTGGTTTTCACCATAACTCAAATGTCAGCCATCTTGTTTTCACCATACTTCGAATTTCAAAATGGCCCCAAAAATTTAAAAATTGGGGCCAATTTACTGGAGACACTTTTTGCCTCAACATGCCTCGTCTATAATATACGTCTATGATTTCAACAGAGTGTAATTTTCGTTATGCGATCAAAGCAAAAAAAATCGTCGTTTTTTCTAATCCTATAGCTTGTTAATTTAGCACTAATTACTGTACTTTTTGCATTTTTCGGTCTATATTTATGTTGCCTTTCGGAAAATATAAGAATTTTTCTGATTTAAAACAAATGCATCTTCTCTATCGTCGTACAGATAAGTGTCAGTTCCCACCAAGACGCGACGCGGTGCACTTTTTAAGATAGCGATTCAAAATTAAACTTTATTCAATACACAAGAAGGTACACGTTTTATTTCTGCGCGCTGCTATCTTGCAACGAAACGTGTAACTTTTTGTGTAGGGAATAAAGTTCAATTTTGAATCAGTGTCTTAATAAAAATGGCGCGCTGCGCCATCTCGGTGTGGGCAGCCGGCTGACCCGTAAGATCGTAAACCAAAGCTAGCAAAGATTTCAAAACTAAAGATCGGCTATGATGTATATTTGACAGAATAAATCTTACATCACTCTTAAATACAAGAAAAGTTACGCTTTATTGGTTTTTATCATACCTCAAATATCAGCCATCTTGATTCCCCATACTTCAAATGTCAAAATGGGCCCAAAAATTTGAAAATTGGAGTTGAGACAGTTTTTTCTCAACACGCCTATAATTTTACCATTATTGTTCCAATTTCAAACATAGGAGTGTCTCTTATATTTTGTTCCACATTCAAAACGCATCAAACTTTTCTCACGAACCGCATAATTTCTCAGTTATAATTTGTGATGTTATCGTAGGTCAATGCCGGGAAGCTCTGGTACTGCAGATTGTATCACCATTGTGAGTAACTCGCACGATTTCAAGGTCACCTTAGTTAGAAACTGGAGCAATTCCATATATCCATACGTATTATAATGACACTTGAATGGCTCTTGAAACATTGAATTCATTTACATAACACATATTACGGTATCGGTCAAAGATTTCAACTCAAGATAGGCTATCACGTACATTTAGCCGAAAAAATTTTCATACAAGAAAAAATTACGCCATCTATGTAAAATCAACGGAACTTCAATGTTCCTTTGATTTTACGATTTTACCATTCCGATGGAACAGTCGCTAGTCGTATGATATAACTTTGTAAGGGCGTACAACGCATACATTTTTTTTAAATACATATCTTGACTAAAGAAATGTTAATAAAATTGTCCGGCGTATTTAATATAAGTTTAGCTCGCATTAATACTGGAATTACTAAAATATTAGCAACAATAAATCAATAAGGCTTACAAACAAATATAAATTTTACAGGTACGTAATGTAATTTAAATATTTCATATTTCTTATTACATTACTCTCATTATCATAAAGCATAGACGAGGCGTGTTGAGGCAAAAAGTGTCCACACTTAAACTGCCCCACTTTTGGGGTTTTTTGGGACAGTCGAGGTTTCATATTTTGTCATCTTGACATTTCGACATTTGCTTTCCGCAGATTTTTCAGTCCACATTTATTTGAATAAATCTTCTGAAATCAAGATGGCGTAACTTTTTCTTATACCTACATTATTTGTCAAATGTATGCCAAAGATCAGGAACGCACTTTTAACTCCTCTGGTGATTAGTACCCATAGATGACGATAATTACATACTAGAATATTATACAGATATTATATCGGTGTAATAGATTAGTGCAATGGCTATTATGGTGTATGGATACTAGATATTTTAACCTAAGCAAGATATTTTAAAGGATTTTACAAGAAAACCAAATTTTTTCTTCTATACGGCGTATGGACCTAGACCAGACAACAAATTTGTTTTTAACACATGTGCCGTAGCTCCAGCGGCGCCACAGAAGGGGCGGAGCCGTAGGAGCTGTGACGTTTTACAGCCAGCGCTGCAGCAAAAATTACATACAAATCCTAGCGCAACAGCACTTAATATTCCTTTATTACCTAGATAAATAAAACAAGACTCATTAAAAACAAGTCTAATTATATTAAGTACCATAAAAAGAATATTGAATTATAATTTATAAAAACCTATACATAATCTAATTCAGTTTGAAAGTAATAATCTACATCTACACTAATATTATAAAGAGGAAAACTTTGTTTGTATGTTTGTTTGTTTGTAATGAATAGGCTCAAAAAGTACTGGACCGATTTCAAAATTTTTTTCACCTTTCTAAAGCTACATTATCCACGAGGAACATAGGCTAAATTTAATTTTGGAAAAAATAGGGTTCCGTAAGATATTTGGGTTTTTCGGACACAAGGTGTAAAAATCAACCAGAAAAGTTACTTATTTTGCGTACGCTGCCTATACTATAAAAGATAGAACCATAAAATGTTCTAATTAATTGTAGATCTTATAAATATCTACAAAAAAGTCCGTGACACACTATACCTATCTATGTCAAGTGAGGCATAACAACCATTTTTTTATTTAGAAATCTTGAATTTTTTTTGGACTATATTTAAACGCATTTATTTTACTCATGCTATTAATCCTTATCAAAATAAATTATTTCATCACTAAGTACAGTTTATGTAGATAATATTTGGTCTTTGAATTATTCAAATTGGATGTTTGGTTTTGAAGTTATGGCGAAATTAAAATATTACGATTTCTGCTGCACGGCCCGTTGCGAAGTGGGTGTCACCAAGGCGCGAGAGGGAGGGGAGTTTAGATCTATGAGTAACTTTTTTGTTAGGCTCATTTCGTTGTTCTCGAATAAGGCGAGTCCAAATCTCTTTGCGCTCTGGATTATTGGGAAATCTGTAATTTAAATACTATAAATTTCTGCGATGTTTACAACAAATGTTCACTAAATTAGACAAAAGAAAAAAATAATAAACTAAGTATGCCAAAGTACTCTATTTTGTGTAACTATTATACACAGTTTCTCTTGAAACGGATTAAAAAATCACTCGGTATAAAGGTGCTTCCAGTAACATAGTAATATTTCAGAAATATTACTTTTTTTTCTCCAAAAGTGCATAATGTTAAATCGGCTGGCCCCTGAACATTGTAGGTGGTTGTTTAGGAGTAGAATAGACAGTAGGTGCAGGTTATAGGTGATCTACATCTAGTAGATGTAGCTTGTAGGTTTTTAGTGGGGTAACTACTGTTTACCTACCAACCTATCACCTACCAACTATAGGTATGTAGTAGGTCTAGATGTAGGTTGTAGGTGTAGGGTATGACTTATGGGTGTAGCAACCTACGCTTACAACCTTCAAGTGTAGTTCTCCCGTAGAAAGAAAATTCTCCCGAACATTTTTTATTCAATTTCATAATTCACAGAACAACGTCTGTCAGGCCAGATAGTAAATAATATTTTTAAATATAATATGTAAAAATCAAATAAATAGTAAGCCTTAGTTTCATTTTATTTAAATTAATCAAAAATGTGAATACTGACGGGTAAGGTTAGGTTTGGTTAGGTACTGAAATAAAAAAAAACTGAATCTAAGAGATTCAGTTTTTTGTAATTTACAATAATAAAAATGACGTCCCTACAAAGTTACCTTTTCACTGTTGCGCATACAATAACCAGTGTTATATTTCATAGTTGGCCGCCATTTTTTGGATATTTATTTAAAATTCTATAAGTATTTTAATTGTAACAAAAAATATTGTGATAATTACCTGTGATAAGATATCCCGTCTATCTTTTTTACACGTTTGTCATAGTTTTTACAGCCTTTAATTACGCAACTACTCGGCATTTTATGAATTATATGCGGACTGGATAAACTGCATATATAGCAAATGTAGAAATGGTAAGATCACAAGTGCCAAACTCAACTGTCAAAATGGCCCCAAAATTTAAAAATTGGGGCCATTTTTTTGGAGACACTTTTTGCCTCAACATGCCTCGTCTATAATATACGTCTATGGTATCGGTTCATTTGTTCGACTCTCCCTAAATTGCCTAATTTTTGTAACGTAAAGTTAAATGATACTTAATATTGAAAAAGATTTTGATAGCATCGTTCTTTACATTTAATTTAACCATTACAAAAAAAAGACGTCTGAACTTTACAAAATGGATAATAACAAATAAATCGGGCTAAATACATTTACTTAGAACTACATAGTTGAAGCTTTCAAGGTTTAAGATAATGTTCCTAATTGACATCTATGTACTCAGGTATATGTGATACAAGCTGATACAAGACTGCGTTCGTACGTGATTTATCTAGGCACTTGAAGCTGTATGTCGATGGCTATGTGCAACCTTATAAAGTATTGTTAGTAAAATGTTTAAAAATATTATTAATACTAGACTGATTTCAATGTGAAGGTTAATTTGCATATTTTATATACCTAATCTTTATGACGGATATGTTCTTTTATTATAATAGTATAGGTGCGTAGCTATGATTCATCGATGTATTTTAGTCACTATGAATTCAATGGAATCTCTTAAAAGTGTAAAGTATAAAAAGTGTAAAAATAAATCAATCATTGAGGTAAACAACTGATAAGTGATAACATTCACTTACATTTTCCGATAGCGCGCTATCACTCAAGGAAATGCCGAAGACGGCGAGGCAGCACAACAATGCACCAATTTGACGAACCATGGCTAATCACTGGCACAAAAAAATAAAAAAATAAACACGCGAAATTAATGCATAAAATAAAAAAAATAAAGGCTGGCACGCTACGAGGCGAAAGGCGCGCGAACACAGTATGGAACAGAAGGCAAGTGTCGCTATTTTTGAAAGGCCCGCGTAGGAGGGCGCCTCCATGGCTGTTGCAACAGCTTCCTTTGTACAATCCTTATCGGCTTGATTTAATTAAAGGATAACCTGTAATATTAAATGAAAAAAATCTAGGTACTTATATTATAACATGAAATATTTTAATTATGTCAGTCTGTAAGTTTTTTTTTAGGTAGAGTAAGATAGAGTTGTAATTTATTGATTGTGCAAATGATAAACCAGCTTGGTGGTCATTTTCTAGTTGACATTGGTCGAAATTTATTTATGATATGGGCCTCTCATTACTTACTCCCTCTTTAAAACACTTCAGTAATTCTGATTCTCCTTTTGATCTGACTTATTTTTTGGGTGAAAATATAAGAAATAAACTCTTATTATCTTTTGGATGAAAATCTTATCTAATCATGAGAAAGTGTAAAAGCTCCATTCCAATTAGGTGCATAATCCACGCACGATCTCGTAAGTCACAAAAAGTATTCGCATAATTACAAGAAGTGTCGATTAGAAATTCTCCCATGCTCTCTTTGTGAACAATGGGTAAGTGCATCAAGAAATGGGTAAACGGGGCAGATAGGTGTAAAACATCGTGAATCTATAATCGCTAGTTACCTAATAGGTGAATTAGCAAATAAATTGTGCAAGTACGGCATATAGAAAATACTAACATACGTCGTATTAAGGCCGTTTTCCCATACATGGACGTAGGACCGAAATTAACTTTATGATCTTTTTTTTATCCTAAAGATAAAGATCTACTTAACGTATGGACCTTTAAAGTAGGATGATAATGGTCCTGCAATGGCTACAGCAATTACTTTGACAAAATCTTTCGTATGTACTATCAGGGAATTAAATTCATAAGCAGGTTGACTGTTGTTATAATTTGTTCGTATATAGATATTACTTAATTAGTATTTAAACAACTCTGCATTTCTAACAATTATATTCATTGTAATATATCGTTAAAAGATTTGAAATATTCAAATACATATTTATAAATAACAAGACTTACAATAGTCGTAGTAAACCATCAAAATAAGGAAACGTTAACAATTAAAAATATAGAGTTCTAATGTAATAAGCCAAACTGCAAACAGCATAGGGCAAATCGGTAACCTCTGTCTGGACGAACCTCATTTCATTTAACATGGTAAAATTCCTACCTCCCTGTATAAATTGCCCTGTATACCCCCATCCACTTATCCTCCTACAAGTTCAATCAGGGAAGATGAACATTTAGCAGTTTTGAAATCCTTAATTTGAATTATAACCATAGTTCCATAGATATTATTAATATTTATTATTTTAACGCCATGGTAAGAAAAAGTGAAAATTTCGTAAAAGACATCAACCTGCTAAATGTCCATTATTCATAGCCTGTTCCTAGCCTATATAGCCTACTTCATATCCAAAGATGAGCTAGCTCACAGCTTTCTCATCTTCCTTAGAATTAACTTCATTATTGTCGCTCTTTACTTTTCGATGACCTTCTATCTTCTATCTTCCTCAATAATCAAACCAACGTAATTTCAAGCTTATCTAAATGCAATAATATTAGTCTAAAATATACCTATTAAAAACGTAAAATATAAAAAGACCCAGACAAATTACTTATACATAAAATATTACAGCGCAAAAATATTATGCAAATTGTAATATGTTGTTGTCTTTTAAAAGCGCCTTTAAATTTTTGATTAGCAATTTACCTAGCAAAAACATGACCATAGAAAATTTACAAAATTAAAGCAGAAACGTACACACATACCCGAAAATTAGTAATATTATCATTAAGTAGCTAAATACATTATATAAAAATGATTAAAATATGTATATATAATAAATATACTAGAAAGCTTAATTTATATTATTTTAGAAATAGTATTACAAAGTATCATACATTTTAATATAATTAAATACACATGTTGTAATAGTATAGTTTATCAAATATATCTTAAGGGAAGTAGGTCCGTGCAATACTTAATAACACCAATTTGAAAGGTGATGAGTCCCAGTTAGCCACGTAAGTACAGTCGATTATATCTTAACCATTATTTAACTAGAGCATTAAATTGGTTTAAAAATCTAGATAATATTAATGCCTGGAAAAATCTGAAATATTAAGAACAACAAGTATTGCATATATTTGTTTAATTAAGCGTAAAAATCTGGCCTGAGACTTTTAATACATATTATACTACGGGAGGTAGCGCTATAGTTGAAAAAGTCATTTTATACCGGCTGAAAATCATAAGAATAATAGTTTTCCCCTAACACATAACAGCTCTGAACGTCAGCTGCTCCGATAGCGGTGGAGCTAAAGGAGACAGCATGACAGTCATTGGAAAAAAATCTGCTCCGAGGAATTTTATACCGAGCGAAAGTTGTATTAAATTATTGTTTCAATCATATTTTTTACAAAAATTATCGTCAGCTGTAAAGACGAGGGGGGGTTCAATGTCAGTCACGTGCATAAACCTCATTTAAAATTTAAAAAATAAAGTTATTTTATACCTTATGAAATTTATATATCTCAATTTTCATACTTTTAAAATAATAAAAAAAATAGTCAGCTGTACGTTTGACGGGGGTAACACCGTCAGTCAGCGTGTTAAACATGTCGCGCGCTCAACGCATTCGAGCGTTTTTGGAACATAAACTGACAACCTTTACACCCACAAAAAATCAGCTGGCAACGATTTTTAGTTTCTTTAACATTTAAATTATCTTATACTTAAAAGTTTTATTTATTCCAGTTAATTTTTAGATAACACAAGAAACATAAAATTAACAATAAAACTAGAGCCAAATAAAAAACTAAAAATTAATACCTACTAATAAAAAGAAGACATCTATAAATAATCTATCTCTAAAAAAGTCTATAAATAGAAAAACTTCCCCAGGTCGTCCCCATCTGGCAGAGTACCTAGCAAACTGATAGCATTGCCTCGTTGGATAGCAATGGCTATCCGTTGTGCCAGGTAGTTCCCGGCTCTGGGGTCTCGGGTGGCTTCAGTAAGCTTTTTGGAGATTTCTTTAAAAAGCTTATGTGGGCCCGGACCCCATGCGCCTAGGGTTTCCACCCCAAAAGGTTCAAATATAAGGTCTCCGCTAAGCTTCTCATATTTGCGCCGTTTGAGGTTCTCTGCTTGGTTTGCAGCCGCGCCCGCACAGTTCGAAGTGCCCTGGACATGGGACGGAGCAAGAGTATCGACACAAGTAGCATCCCATACAAGAGCCCGTCCCACACTCCAAGGAACCAGGGTCATTCCATCAGGTCTCTTGCCATCGTCGCGCGCCAGACCGGAGGGCTCCAGTATAGCTGGCACACCGGCGGTGACAAGAGCCCGACGAATGAGGTCATTCAGACTGTGATGCCGGGAAATGCGTCCAGCGCTTCGTGAGCAGCACAGCCCGTTAAAATTAAAAATTAAATACTTAAAAGTTAATAAATATAACATCAATTTAATTTAAATAACACCACAGTAGGTACATTTATTAATTTTGTGTCGGTCCAAATTATATTAATATGTACTGTAGCATCAAGGAATTTCAAGCTGTAAAAGTCTCACTACTTCAACGTACCTTTCCTAAAAAATATTATTCTGGCCTCCACTAGAATAACCTTTGGTAGTAAGTATACCCTATTCTCCTGGGTGTCGCGCGTAAACTCGCGTTAACTATCTAAACAAGTCTCGTGTCGAGCCATCGCGAGCTAACTCGGCCGCGTTTCCCGCCCTTTTATTTTTCAAGGTTATATTGATAAATTGTTAATATAACTTATGCATGTGACATATATTTAAAAACAAGAATAAATTCCCTATATGACTACGTAACTGGAATTTTAAAAATATTAAATGAATACGAGCAAACTTGATGTGTACACAAAAAACTGTCGCGCGCCAGTATACGGCGTTTGTTTTTTCGATTTTCAATGATAAATCGTAAGTAAAACCTTAGTATGTTATATATTTCTAGAAACTAGAATAAAAATTCTATACATTATACATATTTAAAAAAATTACGAAACGACACAGACACAGCAGAAGATGCATATGAAGAAGTAGAATAATATTTTACGTATTAATAGAAATCTAATTTTTTGTCTTATTTATGTTGGTTAAAAAAAGTTTTTTCAAGTAATTAGCATTTTGTTTCTAATAAATAAATATGTTTGTATGTAATTTGGAACCTACACGAAATAAATAAATATACTGTGGTGTTATTTATATGAAATTGATGTTATACTTATTGAATTTTAAATATAAGATAATTTAAATGTTAAAGAAAAAAAAAACGTCGTCAGCTGATTGTTTGTGGGTGTAAAGATCGTCAGTTTATGTTCCAATAAGACTATGCAACGCTCGAATGCGTTGAGCGCTAGAGGTGAGTTAAATACGATACCAGTTATACCTGTTACTGTTATACATAGCTACCTGTTTTGGATTCCTGTTAAAAAATAACAGTCCAATGTTAGTAGTTAGTATGGTTAATATGGAGGTAATAGCCTCCGTGATGCAGTGGTTTGCGCGCGGTGGATAACAAGTTACACGTGTTTTTATCCACAGTTCATTGGAATCGAGAGGACGAGCCCTACATTTTGACTCTAATAGATTCCCCAAATTCCTGTCGGGATCTGGTATATACCACAAGGACCCCGAGAGACGCTCCCTCCCATGCAAAATTTTTAAGGCTCCACCAAACGTACTTTTCATTCCAGCAAATAATAGATGCTTATAAGTGTAAGAAAGACATACAGAGTATTTAAATACTAAGTGCATTTCGTTTTTGCTTTTGGAGTCGTTGTATGTGTATTGTATAACAGAGAGACAAGATCGGACTATAGTATATCGGTAACACGTACGCTGTCCTCCTCCATCAGTCGTGCTCCTCATGTCTGAGGGTCGTGACCACCACCTTCCATGGTCTTTATCCTTACGATATTTCTCCACTTTTCCCTGTCCTCGGCCACTCGAAGTGCACGTACGCTGTACGCAGGTAGTTATTTTTTACTTGTAACGCAATACGCCTATAGTGACGTATTCTGTTATGTTATTTAATAACTGTTATTTTAATAACTGGATATCGACTGTTATGTGTTATTTCCAAATACCTGTTATTTTTTAACTGTTACGTTAAATTTATACGTCCCACCTCTATTGAGCGCGCGACATGTTTAACACGCTGACTGACGGTGTTTCCCCCGTCAAACGTACAGCTGACTATTTTTTTTATTATTTTAAAAGTATGAAAATTGAGATATATAAATTTCATAAGGTATAAAATAACTTTATTTTTTAAATTTTAAATGAGGTTTATGCACGTGACTGACATTGAACCCCCCCTCGTCTTTACAGCTGACGATAATTTTTGTAAATAATATGATTGAAACAATGATTTAATACAACTTTCGCTTGGTATAAAATTCCTCGGAGCAGATTTTTTTTCAATGACTTTGTCATGCTGTCTCCTTTAGCTCCACTGCTGGTGCGACAACTGACGCTCACTTTAGTAATTTCCGAACATTAAACAACTGTTTGAAGTAAAATTCATTCGGTATAAAATTACTAAAAAAAATGTAGCGCTACCTCCCGTACTATTATACTCAGTATGAAGTAACAGATATCGTTGCAACAAGTACAAAATTTAACAATCAAAGTATAATATAAGTAGGCTCGTATAATACTTACAATAATATGATGTTATAAAAATCAATTTCATTTATAATATAAAACAATACCTATAGTAGTTAGGTAAACCTGGTCACTCCTTAGGCCATTGGATGAAACAATTTCATAACCCACTAGATGTTTCCCGTAACTTCGTGCACTCAACAAGAAATACCACGGAAACCGTATATTGTGCCTCGATAAAAAGTATCATCAAAATCGGTCTTGTAGTTTCGGAGCCTATTCAATGCATACAAACAAACTTTTCCTCTATATATTTTTATAAACAAACTTAGCAAATCTGCATAGTATTAAAATGAATAAAAATATTTTTTCAGTCTAAGATAGGAGGGATCGAATAAAATGTCAAAATTTTATAACAACTTTTAGAAACTTTTCAGAAACAAGTAGTTCTACTACTTCTACTAGTGTAAGAACTATTTTGACATTTAATTGGACAGAAGTTAGATGTTTTTCATGAAATTTAATTAATTTTCGATCGCAATATATAGCAATTCATGTTCCTTGCCGATGTTCCATACGACATGTTTCTGTTGAAATCCTGCATGATTTTCTTCTTCTGTGACGTCAGTTTTGGGCGGATTTCGTTGAAATATCCCTCGATTTGGTGCAGCGTCAAACCTTTTGTTTCAGTTAAGCAAAAGTACAAGTAGATGCAACCTGTAACCAAATACATATACTACCTAAAAAACTAGGATCCATTAATCATTCCACTGTTTATGAGAAGAATGGACAAGTCCACGAGATTTGGTTGCCCGTTCAAATATTTCAGGTACCTCATTGTGTTACTAATTGTCTCAATGTGACGTGCGTTGTTCCCATAATTTTCAAGGTTTCGTACTTCAAAAGGAAAACACCCTTATTATAAGATAACTTTGCTGTTGGTCCGTCCGTCCATATATCTTCTATTTCAGGAATGCGTGGAGGTATCAAGTTGAAATTAAACCGTGTACTCAAATCTACAGTTTTCTAAAGCTGTAAAAAAATTGGAATTCCAAGTTAACGTAAAAAAAGCTACAGTCTTGTCTGGTTTTGTGTATGATATTTGCTTGTTAATCTTAAGGTGTAAAAATGTAAAACAAACCTATTTTTAAACGATCAGGAGAAAAAGGAGCCATAGATAATTATTATATTATATTTACCGAGGAGAGTGCAAACTCCGAACGAAGCAAGAGAGTTATCAAAGCCTAGTAGGTCACGGAGTTGCGGGAAGCAAACGTTGGCCGCGAAAATCAGCACACACGCGTTGGACAGAGATATCTCAGCCACGATGCCACGAATCTGAAAATAAATAGAAAAAGTGTCATTACTTATCAGTGGCGAAGGCTGTTTCTCCATCGTAGGGAAGCCCTGACCTGTATAATAGGTTGGGATTTGGATGAGGGTTTTCAAAAGGTAAGTGGTAAGTGAAGCCGATAGGAATGGAGTTATAGGACTCTACACCACTGTTACTCATTCATGGACAGATATATACGAGTAGTTTGACGATAGTTTAATCTCGAGCTTATTTTAACTACTCGAGAGACGTTAGAAATAGTAATAAGTAATATCTAGCTAGTATAGCTATGAGCTTTAATCCTTTTATAATTATTTCTTATTTTGAAAAATTTATACTAAAGTAGTCAAGGATTATAATGATTAACTTACTTGTGAAGGATACAATTCCAATATAATCAGGACTGGTAGAGTATAGTGACCGATGGTAGCGAAGATCACGTACATCACATAGCAGATTTGCGGCAGAACGTTGTGACTTTTGTCACAATTTACATAGACACCGAGAATTAGGCAGACAAGACCAACGACCAAACCTGAAAAAAGATAAAAACATAATATTTCATTATTAAAGATAAAGTAAGCATACCTCTGAACAAAATAGACACATATAATATTTATTATTTGCAGCAGTCATAAAAATGAACTGACAAGGGAATGAAAAAAATAATAATCTGATATTTTATCAGGGTAACAAAAATATTACCCCCACGATTTGAAATTATAAGCAAAACCCTTTTGTGCATTAAAAAGTTATCTTATTAACTACAAACCTGAAACCAGGGCTAGCGGTGTTGTTCCATTTTTTAAATCCATGGAAGAAGTAAGGAATCCAGACACAACCTTTTTAGTCCCAATAATTATATTACCAACATGAGGATCCACTGAAGATTTAGATCTCTATAATAAAGAAAAAAACACTTTAGATTCTTATTCTAAATATTTAGTATACCTATAAGTGAAATTAATTTGTATATTATATTAAAATAAGTTTTGAAGAAAACACAAAATGTAAATAATGTGCAGCAATTAATGATCACCATAATGTAGGGGTAAAGCCGAAATGGCAATAGATGTGTCACTCTCTATTCTTTTCCCCTTTTTAAAGAAAAAACATAATAATATAACAGCTTAAAAAATAAGTACGATTTATTCGGTTAACAACTAAACCATAAAAAACTATTTTACCTGAAGTATCTCAAGGCCCCATATGATGAGTATGGCGACACCAGACAGCTGTGTGATGAGGAAGTATGTGCCCACGATGCCGAAAGGTTTGCTGGCGCGGTGCTCGCTCATCCACTCCATTGGATATCAGTCACTACATCAAATTAAAATTCTTTCAAATTCTTTATTCACACACACACACACATAAAATATATACAAACATTATTAATACATAATTTAAATTACATATATTATCACGTCGATCTAATCCCGTGCTAAGTAGAACCTGTGTTACGGCCTTACGGGTATCACTTATCAGACAACGGATATAATTATAACTTATATTTTATACAATACACGCATAATTAATTTATACTAATAACAATATAGACATAAAATAGTAATATTACCTATACACCACGACGATCAAAAATACTAAAGTATGATTTTTTTTATTTGAACATACTAATAAATAAATCGCTTTGCAAAATCAATTACAGAAACTGTAGGCGCATGATTTCCTGCTTATATTGATGTTTAGGCAGAAAAATAATAATAAAAGCAAAAAAAATAAATAAAAAATAACAGTGCAATGTTTACAACAATGACCTGCAGTGAGTCACTAATCTCACAGAAGATTCAAAATTGATTTTAATAATATCAAATTTATCAATTTCAATCAAAAGATATGGTTGCCACGGAATTTTATTTTGCAAGTACGAACAAGAACGACGAGAGCCGCGGGAAACATCTGACTAGATGTTCTACTGAGTATAAATTACTTATGATATAAAATAAGGAACAGACTCTTATTACAAAGGACTTCCACAAATAAAATCAAAATTAAGAATGGCAAATTTTGTCCCGTTCAAAAAAAAAACACAATAATACATAACACATACTAGGACTTTATTTATACAATGGCAGAGAATGTAATTTAATTTTAAAGCTATGAATTTCCTCCTTCATTATGTATAGATTGTTTGAAAACAATCAAACAAAAACAGTAGTGATAGAACAATGTTTTTTATATAATATAGCACCGCAATCACCGACAATTTACACAGGAAAAACAAATCTGCATTTCATATACAATCAATAACTGAAAAATAATAATCCTTTAATCACTAGTTTTATTTATCATCTGCCTCTAATGTTGCTTTATATAAATAATAACCATAAATTCATTTTAAACACATTATGCGGTATGCCTGAATATTGTTCAAGTAAAATAAAATACTATACAAAAACACTGAGCAACAACTAACCAGACACAGCACTGTTGCTATTCAAACCCGGCAGGCGACTGAAGATATATTGCCCCGGATAGGCCATAGATACAATCGACTATCGACTGGACCACTACAGTCGTATATTGAATCAAAAGGGTAAAGACTGAAGAGCTAGCAAAAACTACAACGCAAATTACTATCGGCTCTTCAATAGTCATACGATCACGTGTAACCTTATTGGCTAAATGCTAGAATTGATGTTTTCAGCCAATCACAAATCGGGAATCTGATTTGCGAAAACTTATTTCGAGGTTTCGCCGACGGTCATGCGTAATGGACACTCATAAGAGCATAAGGCGCATGCTCCAAGTCTGCAGAGGCCTTAAGTCAATGTCAAAATACGCATAAAAGGTGGCTATAATACACTTTGATAATACATGAAAACTAATATTTCCTACTTGCAGATTTTGAGATTTGTTATTATACATTAATTTTTTTTAATAATATTATTCTTTCTCGTACTTACTTTCTAACTTGAAATATATCTTATTTATAAATTCTGATGTCACAGTGTTTGTTAGAGAACTCTTTCGACTCCTACTCCGGCTTCGGCAGAAATATCGCATTCGCAGGTGAATTTGGTAGCTAAGAGTTTTGGTTGTAAGCTATTTTTATACCCCTAAGTGATAAGAGTAAAAATGTCATATGTACCTAATAGTAATATCCCATTTCTTTTATTTTAAATTATTTTGTTGTAGGAATTATAACAGTGTAACATGGGTTACACTGTTATAATACCCACAGGTGGGTGGGTACAGCTGGTTATAGTTCCCTCAATTTTTAGCCTTCTAACTTCTATTCTATAATAGCGATATTAGTACTGTAATAATCTTCAACCCACAGAGATCTAGAGATCTTAACCTGATGTGACGTGTGAAGGGTTGGGTAGTAATTGTGTGTTGTTAGTATATTATACATCTATGTGTGTTGTATATAGTGTAGTAAGTAGGTGTACGTGTAGATGTAGTAGTTAGTGTAAAAACTCTACGTGTATGCAGGTAGTTATTTATTTACTCCAGTTTATTTTTAAGACAGGGTACAGCTACTTAATCTATACATATAAAATCCTTTGTCCTGAATGACTGACGGATCAACGCACAGCCTAAACCGCTGATCGTAGAGACCTGAAACTTGCAGGGCTTGTTCTTTGTAATGCGTAGGGATCCGATAAGAAGGGATTTTTCGAAATTCGACTCCTAAGGGGGTGAAAAGGGGGAAAACAGTTTGTATGGGACAACGTGATTCCTTGGTCCAATCTACTTCATATTTTGCACAAACATTATGTAACAGAATTGATGGAATTCGTGTATCATAGTTTATTGAAATTCGTCCTCTAACGGGAATAAAAAGGGAAAGAAAGTTGTTTGGGAGCGATTTGCTTTAAAGTTGATATAAATACTCCTTAGTGCTTTTGATTTAAAGCTCCCACTCACAAGCGATCGATCGATTTAGTCTTCACAATTTTTACGTTTACTGGATTCGTTGTTGCAAGTAAATTGGTTTAAATAAAAATTGAATATAGTCTGAGATCCTAGGACCGCCTTACTATACTTTTTATATGAAACTCATATACAAGTAAATTTTGTTCCCACTTTTGGCACCCATCGCAAAAACTAGCTGGTAGATCTTACACTAATCATTTTGTGTAATAGTTTGTCGTTAGCAATTTACTTTAAAATACTAATTACTTTCCAATTTGATCGAGGCAATGGATAGGCCGTGAGTGGAGAGCTTTATTTTTATTTTGACAATATAATATTGTCATAATGTTGAAAAATAATTTATTATATATATGTCAACAAGAATTCGAAAGTTAAATTTGATGAAAATCTTACTCTGAAAACAAGGCACTTAGATATTTGCGATTGCTGCATTTAGTATATTCATAATAAGTACATAATATACGAGTATATTATATACTATTTCTGTAGAATATTTGTACGAAGTCGCAGGAAACATTCAAATAAAATAGGTACAACTGATACGGCTGTGCAGTACCTACACCATCTATACATCTTTATCTTTTACATCTTTACATATTACATATTATATTATTATTATTATTATTACATTATTACATTATTATACATTACATACATTACATATAAATATAATTGAAGTGTCTGTTTGTAATTTCAAATTAACAGCTTTTCACTTAATGCATATGAAAGTATATTCGATACTAACAATAAAATATCAATTTTTACAATTTTTGTCTGACCGTCTGTCTGTCTGTCTGTCTGTTTGTTCCGGCTAATCTCTGAAACGGCTGGACCTATTTTCACGGGACTTTCACTAGCAGATAGCTGATGTTATAAGGTTTAACATAGGTTACTTTTATTTTAGGGTTCCGTATAAAAATAGGGTTCCTTATAAAAAATAGGGTTCCGTTTCCGTTACTTGCGGGCAACAAAGTTATGCAAACGAAGTTGCGGGCATCTGCTAGTATAACATATTTTAGGATCACAAAATTTGACACATTTAATAACATTTAGTCATCTTCATACAGATGACTAAATGTTATTAAATGTGTCAAATTTTGTGATCCTAAAATATGTAAATAAAAAATATTCCTCTATTGAATAACCATTTAGCATTGTATCTTCAAACTGGCAGCATTCACATGTGGAAAAATAAATGGTCTCGTGTATTTGTTGTTCACGAATTCTGCGTTAAACGAAACACCTTTTTTCTTTTTCCGTGGCAAGTTTTCCATAATAGTTTCCTGGTATTTACTCAACATTTGCAGCAGTTTGTTCCGCGACAGCCCGCTAACTACGTTTCCGTCTGCCGACACCTCAAACTGATCTGTGGTTAGTAAAACATTGAATATTACTTTAGTGATAAACATTGTATCTTAAATTATAATATTTCAATTATTTTTATGATACCTAATAAATATATAATGATGCCCAGGATCGCAAAACATTCAGCATACTGACTGCCAAACTTCTTCATGAAGATGACATTCGATGATGATGATGATGATAGTTAATGAAGTTTTTTTTAACTTTTATTTTAGATATCGTAACTAGGCATTTATGTAGAAAATAAAAAAAACGGAACATAAACTTCTTGGTATTTGCTAATTTTTTCCATTAGTATAAAAAACAATTTTGCCTAGGGCCTGTTTCACAATCTACTTTTAAGCGTTAGACAGCATATTTGGATGTTTTGTCTCTGTCGCTCAGTATAAAGTAAGCAGCGACATTATCTCCGAATAGGCTATTCAACAATGTCGCTAGTTGAAAAATATACGAAATTCATACCGTCTTCTGCATCCACAAAAGTTGCAATAAATAGGGAGAGGATAAAGTAATGCACAAAAATCACAGCTGTTTTCATATTTACGAACAAAGTCAAACAATTGCTGCGTGTAAGCCAACTTCAACCTTGATATAACACTGCCGATAAAACTACTAATTAAGGTCAAATCGTTTACAAATAGGATAAAAGAAATCTACTATTCGTACGTACGACACATTAATCTGAAGTTATGAAGAAATTCAATACTCATAGCGCCTGGTAAGTAATTGTCCGAAGTTCAAAGGCATTTTTAGGATTCCGCATCCAAAGGGAAAAACGGGACCCTATCAGCGAGACTCCGCTGTTCATCTTGTATCACGATGCGGCGTCATTTCACAATGCGATATCGCGTCGTGGAAATCTACGACGAGCATCGTAAAAATCGTAGTCGTAACGTACCATGATGCACGGCACGACGCCGTCGATATGCAGGGTGAATTGTCGCAGCTTATTCCTGAAAATGGACCGCACTCGACGCGTTCTGTTCCTGTTGTTTATTTTATCCCACAGTACGGAACGCTCCTCGACAAGGGTTAATAAATGATCGACCTGAATATCGTCCGTCATCTTTGAAGTTTGAACAACAACTGCAGGAATGCATCGTGAATTTCCACGACGCGACGTCGCACCGTGAAACGATGTCGTATCGTATTTATGTGTGGGAGCCCTTAAGGCGCTCTTACCCTAGAAATACGCTTCTTTCAAAAATTTTTTGAGACGAATGGATACATTTTAGTGCAGCAAAAAAATATATGTTAATTTTGATCATATTTGCTAGGGGACCTTCATTTTCAAAACACGTTATCTGAAAAATTTCTCGATAAAAAAAAATCATAAAGTTACCATTAAAATAGAAATTCTTGGAGTTGTAACTGTATTATTTGTGAACAGAAATGAGAAAATTATTTGCAGTTTCGTAAAATATAATAAAAGGAAGGGAATTGTTGTTTTGATTTTTCGTATAGAATGTGATATTTGTTAGTATTAATTTATTTCAATGATAAATAATTCGTACGAGTCGAATGAAACATCGCGAAATGGCGACCTGTCATTCCTTCTCTTTCATATCTATTGAATAAGACAGTACCGGCTTAGGCCTCTTGCTAATGAGACGTATGTCAAATTTTTCCCCTCTTTTTGCTCAAAAATTATTCGAATTTATTGTTGAAAGTCCGTTCAAATTTATTTTACCCCGAATGGACCTTTATGTCGTCTGCATAAAGGTCAAGTCGGGGGTAAATATTAGTTTTTCTTTCGTCGTGTAATACTTATAATATATACGTAATTTCGCTATCTGCCGTAAGACGCTTGGTAGCCCTTTGGCTTTTTGCGTTGTTGCGACCAATTGGTCTCGGGTTCAAATCCCGGTCAGACGATTTTTTTTTCTTTTTTTTTGTCGCACTAAACTCCGAGCGATGCTTGTTTTTGCAGTAATAAAAGTATATGGTTAATTATGTACTTATTTTATTATTAGTTACTTTAAGTTGTTGTTAATATTAGTGTACATTATATTATATAAAATATGAAAAGATTGTATTCGATAAATGTCCAAATTTTTAGTCCAAAGTTTTAAGATGGAGGTACAAAAACTCTTTATAAGTAGATACTAGGAAGACCGAGCTTTGGTCGTAGTTTTAGTACAACGATAAAAATTAATAAAAAATAAATAAAAAAATATTAAAGAAAAACAAAGACATTATAAGAATCACAAAAATAATATTTATCTTACCGGGATTTGAACTCACCACCAAAAATCAAACGTCGGTACGCAAACCGAGCTGCCAGTCAGACTGACGTAAAATAATCGAAATTATTGATATAATTTATTACACGACGAAAGAAAAAAACATATTTGATTCAAAATTGACAACATTGATTGACAACAGAATAAGTAAATATATATTTACCTAAATATTATTCTGTTGGTTTGTAAAGTTTATACATATAATTATATCAATTATTATAATCAATTCTAATTCTAATCACCATGAGCAGATATAAGAACATGTACTTATTCAGTAATCTACGTTTATTTTTTACTAGCTTTTGCCCGCGACTTCATCCGCGTAAAGTTCGGTTTCCATACAAAATTTTAACCCCTTTGTTACACCCGTAGGGGGCGAATTTTCAAAAATCCTTTCTTAGTGGATGCCTACGTCATTACAACTATCTGTGCCAAATTTTAGCAACATCTGTTCAGTAGTTTCGGTTGTGCTTTGATAGATGAGTCAGTCAGGTTTGCCTTTTATATATTTAGACTAGGTGTTGCCCGCGACTTCATGCGCGCAAAAGGAAATCTCGATGGAACCGTACATTTTTCGGCAATAAAAAGTATGCCTATGTGCTTCCCCGTTGTCTATTCTATATCTGTCCTAAATTTCATCAAAATCATTCCAGTAGTTTCGGAGCCTAATCAATGCAAACAAACAAACATACAAACAAATAAACCTTCTCTCTGTATTATATTAGTAATAGATTAAATAAAACAATATTTACAATTAATATGATGTAGCCGAAGAGACTATTTGGTTAAACCACAAATGTCAAAAACTAGGTACCTACTTATTTGAAATTGTATTTTTTTTTTGCTGTCAGATAGCCGAAGTTTCATGTATGTAGAATGGGAATATTTGATATTGAATTTTATTGTGTATTTATGTATTGTATAAAATCAGTCGATAAAATTTAGCTTTGTGCTACGCGAACGAATAGCCCAAGAGCTACTGAGAAATTTAGAGTATTTGAGGCACGATGAAACCTTGTCCTGTACTTCTCCTATTGTACCTCAACACGAGAATGCAGGCCTGGCTGGTCAGAAGCGGAACTTAGCCAAGTTACAAATTTTTGAAAAATCCATTTTTTAATGCCAAAAATCCATGTTTGAGGCGCTTTGAAATTTTGATATACAGTTAGTATAATGAATAAGGAGTTGGGGAAAAAAAGGCCATGTAATTTAGTTGGAACTTTAACCTAGCCATGTCAGTTTAAAAGTAAATAAACTGGCTTTCGATTCATGATTTTCTGACATCTATTGGTCATTTTATGAACTGCAATATACGTACGGGCGAAAATGCGACATCTATGAAGCCCTCAAAGAACTACGTGGTCAAAAAATGAAATAATTGCGTATTGTGCAATAAACTTACTCGTCAAAATGTATTTATAAAACAAATAGGTATTAATGAAATAGAAATGGCATACGAACCAGCATAACCTACCATCTACATGTTTTAGATGATAGTTTAGTTAACTATAAACGTAAAAGCGACATCTAGGAAGAATCAAAGAACTACGTGGTCTTGATAATTTTCGCAGTCGATATGAGTCGTTTTTAATTGATTTTCCTATAAAAATCGAAGACATCCAATCGTTGTTTATACAATATTGTGTGCAATAAAATTATATATTGTGCAATAGTCTAGATATATATATTGTGCAATAGACTCGACAAATTGTATATAAAAAACAAATCTAGACACGCGGTAGTGTGTCAAGCCAAGTTCAAGTAACAGAACTGGCGAGCGGCACCGTGTGTAATATTACACGAACCATTTGGAGCCCAAACGGTTATTTAGATATTAACGTCCCAAAATCGTCATTTTGATCACTGACTAACCTATAGATCAAAACTTTAACCCAGTTCCAGATGACCTAAAAATTCAATATTATGTTTGTTCGCAGATAACTTCGTCGTTTATGAACCGATTTTCAAATTTTTTTTGTGATGTAAAGGGTATAATACCAAGTTAGTCCAGTTGTCAAAAGAGTGGTGACCTGATGTTGGAATCCATGAGAAATTGAGGGAACTCCTCGAAATTTATATGGATACATATGGTTATTTTGACTTTTTCTGGACAAGTCTAAGCATGTGCTACCAAAAAGTAAGATTTTGCTCCAAGGTATACCCTGGACCCAAAAGTACAGAACAGAACTCCTGACTCCTTATACATGTTTGGGGATTTCGGCGTTGTTTAAAGAACTGCAAACATATGCCACTATGTCAATAGGCATGTTGCCGAAAAAAAATTTTTTAAGACAACATGTTAATAAACAATTCAGAACCCATTTTTGTATATCTGAAAAAATAACTTAGATACAAACCATTGAAATTTACAATATGAAAGAGAGCGATATATTGGCCTGTGACGTCACAGCCTGCTACCGCCATACATTTCTCATAACAAAATTTATGGCGGTAGCAGGTTGTGACGTCACGAATCGTTTTGCGAGAAAGAGATGGACAATATTTTTTATTTGCTTATATTTTTAATCCCGTCACTCGAAATACCTATTTCTTTCAGATTTATGTATCTTTAATCAACAATTTTAAAATTTAATTTGTATAACTGTGAAATTCCACACTAGGCAACATCCCTATTAGAATAATTTAATACATCATCACATTATTATGATATAAAAGGCTCTTCTCATAGTATTTTACACTAACTCGGAGATCTTTGAACATAACTCTGCCGTTTATAGACCTATTTGCAAAAATATTTTGTTGTAAAGGGTTTAATTCGAAATTGGTCCTTTAGTCACTAAAGTGGAAACCTGATGATGCGATCCATGAGGAATCGAGGGAACTCCTCGAAATTTATATCGGTACATATAGTGATTTTGACTTTTACTCAAGTAACACAAGGCATATGCTACCAAAAAATAAGATGTTGCACCTTGGTGCTTTTGGGAACTTCTCGAAATTTATATCGACACACATAGTGATTTTGACTTTTACTGAAGTAGCATCAGCATATGCTACCAAATAATAAGATGTTGCACCTTGGTGCTTTTGGATCTTTTGTATAACCTGGATCCAAAAGCAGTGAACAAAACTCCTCAGTCTTTAAAGATATGTGTTTGGAAATTTCGGTATTGTTTAAAGATCTGCAAGCATATGTCAGTTTGTATCTTACAGTAATCATCATCATCTTATTAACAAATTAGTGAAAACTTAGCGCGTATTCAATTATACATTCGATCGTTTATTTTAGACGTTCTTAAGATGTATTAATAATAACTTAACAAAATATATTATCACAAAAAAGTATGAAATTATTATTTTTAAACAAAAAAATAAACCGACTTCCAAAGTAAAAATACACAAAAAAATATGAAATAAAACTTATTTTCTAAATTATTTCCCTTTTAAATTGGGCTAAAACTTTAACTATTTCTCACTCAATCTTCTTAATTTTGAAGTCAGTACCAGCAAATTTGAACGTAAGTTCTATAAAATATTGTTGGGTATTGTTTGGGCTGGTAGCGACTTTGGAAGTCAAACCGACTTTTTTTGTTTACCTATTGGCAATGGGAATGGCACCCATTTAGATTTCACTTCTTTTGTCGTTGAAGTCAACAACCAAGGCATATATCATAATATTGAACTTGACTCTCATTTCACATTTATGTTTTTGATAGAATATCATTACTTTTTGTACATAAACTATACATAGTAGGTACTTATTTATACCAAAATAATTACCAAAGTTAAGTTTTCCTAATAGAATCAATTAAGTGAATTATTTTTAAACAAAAACGTCGGTTTGACTTCCAAAGTCGCTACCAACACAAACAATACCCTACAAAATTTTATAGAACTTACGTTCAAATTTGCTGGTACCGACTTCAAAATTAAGAAGATTGAGTAGAGAAATTGTAAAAAAAATCGTTAAATTTAAAAGGGAAATTACTTAGAAGTTTTATTTCATTTTTTTGTGTACTTTTGGAAGTCGGTTTAATTTTTTGTTTAAAAATAATAATTTCATACATTTTAGTGATATATTTTGTTAAGTTATTATTAATACATCTTAAGGACGTCTAAAATAAACGATCGAATGTATAATTGAATAAGCGCTAAGTTTTCACTAATTTGTTAATAAGATGATGATGATTACTGTAAGATACAAACTGGCATATGCTTGCAGTTCTTTAAACAATACCGAAATTTGTAAACACATATCTTTAAAGACTGAGGAGTTCTGTTCACTGCTTTTGGATCCAGGTTATACCAAGGATCCAAAAGCACCAAGGTGCAACATCTTATTTTTTGGTAGCATATGCCTTATGTTACTTGAGTAAAAGTCAAAATCACTATATGTATCGATATAAATTTCGAGGAGTTCCCTCGATTCCTCATGGATCGCATCATCAGGTTTCCACTTTAGTGACTAAAGGACCAATTTCGAATTAAATCCTTTACAACAAAATAATTTTGCAAATAGGTCCTTAAACGGCAGAGTTATGTTCAAAGATCTCCGAGTTAGTGTAAAATACTATCCCACCAAAAACATTCTGTAAAAAACTAGCCAAGTCTCGATGGAGCTGCTTGTTTATCTCTAAAAAGTAATGAAATCTAGACAAAATCGTGCCAAGTCTAAGGTTCCTTACTGCGGTTTCTTTATTATTATAGTTAATGTTGAGTGACTTGGCCGTTGAACATTCTTTATACTTTAGTGGGTACAAGTCAATTTTGTTTACATTTGTAACTATGTTTGTTAAGCGAGATAATAGCCCATACTGGTATTGATAATTGGACGCTAGTGTCTCATTTTAGGCTGTTGTTGATTGCACAACACACGTATTGGAGCAATGGTGTCATGGAGCCCCTTTTGTACCCTTCAACGGCCAAGTCACACAACATTAACTATAATAATAAAGAAACCGCAGTAAGGAACCTTAGACTTGGCACGATTTTGTCTAGATTTCATTACTTTTTAGAGATAAACAAGCAGCTCCATCGAGACTTGGCTAGTTTTTTACAGAATGTTTTTGGTGGGATTTCACTTCTTTTTGTAGAAACGTGGGAATATTGATTTATTTTCCTAGATTTTAGTGTAATTTGTTTATTTAATTTGTGTAATGTTCGAGTAGAATAAAGTTCGAGTAGAATAAAGGGGCCTGAAAATGCGGCAAAATGGTTCTAGTAAAGAATGGTACGGCAGTGTTTGCTTCGCGCTCGACTTGGCGGGGACACTGCCGTGCCCCCAGATCGACGTTCTGGTCTTATCTAGAGGTTCTCGAACAGGGGCCTGAAAATGCGGCGAAATGGTTCCAGTAAAGAATGGTACGGCAGTGTTTGCTTCGCGCTCGACTTGGCAGGGGCACTGCCGTGCCCCCAGATCGATTATCCTAGTTTTTATAGTTTTCCCTTTATGTGGCCATTAAACCCCAACTCTGTACCAAATTTCAGCTCTCTAAATTTATGGGAAATACTAGTTCTATTTTGATGATCATGAGTGAGTGAGTGAGTGAGTGAGTGAGTGAGTGTCGAAAATGCGAAACTTTGCTTTCGCTTAACTTCGGAACTAAATGACCTACAGACTTGAAATTTTGGATTTTAAGTATGTGATTATAGCTTATTGGATGACGAAAATTTCTGCGTTCTGGTCTTATCCAGAGGTTCTCAAATAGGGGCCTGAAAATGCGGCGAAATGGTTCCAGTAAAGGATGGTACGGCAGTGTTTGCTTCGCGCTCGACTTGGCGGGGGCACTGCCGTGCCCCCAGATGAGAAGAGCCTTTTATATCATAATAATGTGATGATGTATTAAATTAACCCTTTACATCACAAAAAAAAAAAAAACTTGAGAGGTGTCAAGGGACACCCGGATGGAACGAAGTTCCGGATGAAAATATCTGGCTTGCTTTCTATAAGAGAGAGGGAGACAGACGGAGAAACATGCGACGCCGCACAGCTTACAATAGCTTACTATAGCAAAAAAAAAGACATACAGACAGACAATTGTACATGTATATATAAAATAAATATAAGATCAGAGGTCTTCTTTAGGCACAACACAATGTGATTCGTCTAAAACAGAGTTTTATTTATTAAATACAGTTTTTATATCAACTAATGTAAAACAGTTAAGTACTAACCTAAAACAGAGAATCGACAATTAAATGTTCATGCTTTACTTTCTTGCTTTTTCTTCTTATAAAACTTGAATCGACTTTAGCACTTTAAAATTAAAGCAATTTCACAACTAAGTTTGTAAGAGATTATTAACAACGTTTGTAATTTAATTATAATATGTTATACTATTCGATTCACACGTTTTCAATTCTCCTTCTTTTTGTGGCTCCCTCTTATGGCTGAAACTCGTACATAATCAAAATGTCAGTGTCAGTGTCAACTGTCAACTGTCAACACAAAGCTTACTTAAATAATAATACAATATCCGAACCGATATTATCCATACATACATTACATACATACATACATACATACATACATACATACATACATACATACATACATACATACATACATCAATATAATAAATGTATACGCGTAAATATTTATTATAAAAAATAAAATTATCTTTTGCAATTAAAAAAGTGTCGTGACAACTTTTCGTAAGAATTTTTTCCGTCTAGCCCCCTTTCACAACGCGCGATAAGGAACTTCGTTCCAAAATTTGAAAATCGGTTCATAAACGACGAAGTTATCTGCGAACAAACATAATATTGATTTTTTAGGTCATCTGGAACTAGGTAAGAGTTTTGATCTATAGGTTAGTCAGTGATCAAAATGACGATTTTTGGACGTTAATATCTAAATAACCGTTTGGGCTCCAAATGGTTCGTGTAATATTACACACGGTGCCGCTCGCCAGTTCTGTTACTTGAACTTGGCTTGACACACTACCGCGTGTTTAGATTTGTTTTTTATATACAATTTGTCGAGTAAATTAGACTATTGCACAATAAATAATTTTATTGCACACAATCTATATATATAAAAGAAAGTCGTGTTAGTTACACTATTTATAACTCAAGAACGGCTGAACCGATTTGGCTGAAAATTGGTAGGGAGGTATCTTAGAACCAGGAAAAGGACATAGGATACTACTTATCGCGGGAAAATGTACGGTTCCCGTGGAATACTGTATTTACGCTTTTACGTAAAAACTACTTAACCGATCATCATGAGATTTGCCACAGATATAAAGTAGACTACGAGAATTAACATAGGTTACTCTTTATTGCATAAAAATGTACGGTTCCCGTGGAAAACTGTATTTACGCTTTTACGTAACTACTTAACCGATCATCATGAAATTTTGCACAGATATAAAGTAGAGCACGGGAAAGGACATAGGCTACTTTTTATTGCAGAAAATGTACGGTTCCCGTGGAATACTGTATTTACGCTTTTACGTAACTACTTAACCGATCATCATGAAATTTTGCACAGATATAAAGTAGAGCACGGGAAAGGACATAGGCTACTTTTTATTGCAGAAAATGTACGGTTCCCGTGGAATACTGTATTTACGCTTTTACGTAAAAACTACTTAACCGATCATCATGAGATTTGGCACAGATATAAAGTAGACTACGAGGAAGAACATAGGTTACTCTTTATTGCATAAAAATGTACGGTTCCCGTGGAATACTGTATTTACGCTTTTACGTAACTACTTACCCGATCATCATGAAAGTTGCTATAGATACAAAGTAGACCACGAGGAAGGACAAAGGCTACTTTTTATTGCAAAAAATATACGGTTCCCGTGGAATATTGTATTTACGCTTTTACGTAAAAACTACTTAACCGATCATCATGAAATTTTGCACAGATATAAAGTAGAGCACGGGAAAGGACATAGGCTACTTTTTATTGCAGAAAATGTACGGTTCCCGTGGAATACTGTATTTACGCTTTTACGTAACTACTTACCCGATCATCATGAAAATTGGCACAGACATAGAGTAGACTACGAGGAAGAAAAATAAAATAAAATGAGAATCGACTACTATCTATTTTCCATACCCCTAAGTGATAAGGGTTGTTCACCCCTACATTTTTTTTAATTTTGGACGAAATTTTTTGTTTCTATTTTTTAATAGTGTGGCATTAAAAATACATACAACCCTAAATTTTTACTTTTTTATCACCAACCCCTATTTTTTTATAGCCATTTTAGTAATTTTATCATTTCTCATCCCGCTCGATAACTGATCAATTATAGTGTTTTTACCTTTATATAAGGCATAACAACGTTTGCCGGGTCAGCTAGTATTGTATAAACAACGAATGGATGTCTTCGATTTTTATAGGAAAACCACTTAAAAACGACTCATATCGACTATGCGAAAATTATCAAGACCACGTAGTTCTTTGATTCTTCCTAGATGTCGCTTTACGTTTATAGTTAACTAAACTATTATTTAAAACATGTAGATGGTAGGTTATGCTGGTTCGTATGCCATTTCTATTTCATTAATACCTATTTGTTTTATAAATATATTTTGACGAGTAAGTTTATTGCACAATACGCAATTTTATTTTTTGACCACGTAGTTCTTTGAGGGCTTCATAGATGTCGCATTTTCGCCCATACGTATTATTGCAGTTCATAAAATGACCAATAGATGTCAGAAAATCATGAATCGAAAGCCAGTTTATTTACTTTTAAACTGACATGGCTAGGTTATAGTTCCAACTAAATTACATGGCCTTTTTTTCCCCAACTTCTTATACATTATACTAACTGTATATCAAAATTTCAAAGCGCCTCAAACATGGATTTTTGGCATTAAAAATGGACTTTTCAAAAATTTGTAACTTGGCTAAGTTCCGCTTCTGACTAGCCAGGCCTGCATTCTCGTGTTGAGGTACAATAGGAGAAGTACAGGACACGGTTTCAACGTGCCTCAAATACCTACTCTAAATTTCTTAGTAGCTCTCCAGCTAGAAGTTGCAGGCAAAAGCAAGTTTAGATTTTGTAACCGCTGAAAAATGCGAAATATATAAAATTTTGAAATGTCGTCCTAGGAAGAAACGTCAATGTGTGTGATGTCATAAAGTGTATTGTGTAATGTGTTACATGTTGTAGTGTGCGTATTCCGCACTCCGCAGTACTTCGACTGCATATTATAATAATACTAGCTATCCCGGCAAACTTCGTACCGCCTTAGAATTAAATTTGTTGACGTACTGACTACTGACAGCAGCGCCACCTACCAGGTCCGATTGCGAATCTAAACCATTCTCGAATCAACCTGAAGACACACAAAATTTTTCATTACTTAATATCGGTACACCCGTTTAGGAGTTCAGTGACTTAATTGAGCTTTTTTTTTAGATTTTTTTTACCCTTTAACTACTCAAACTCAAAATTTTTATTTCCATGTAGGTTATAATATAACACTTATAGAATTGTCCTACATGATGCCTACCACCGGTTCGGAAACTAGCCCGGCGAGAAGAACCGGCGTAAGAAACTCGCACGGGGCCACCTTTTAGCAAAAAGATGGGAAAATTGTTTACTAAAAAACTTAACTTTCTCGAATCGCAATGGCTAAATTTGGCACAAAATTAGGAATTAGACTTCTTTTAATCGACCTAGACAGAAAATAGACATTTTGAAATATATTAAATTGTAATGAGATTTGAACCTAGACGCTACGCTTTGCTTTAGGCGGGCAAGATACCGCTAGGCTATGAAGCACATTACAATTTTATCGAAATTACGCTTTTATACATTATAGACACATCACTTTGACGTATTTCGCATGAAGTCCCCCGCAGTAACGGGGGCGGCACGTCCCCCACTCATCTCCTTCACCCCCTCGAATACTTCATAGTTGGCTACTCACAGCGCCTTAAATAGGGATGTTGCCTAGTGTGGAATATCACATTTTTAAAAATCATATTTTAAATCTGTTGAATACAGAGACGTTGATCTAAAAGAAATAGGTGTTTACGTTGACGCGATTAAAAATTATAAGCAAATTTTTTAAAATATTGCCCATCTCTTTCTCGCGAAATGGTTTGTTACGTCACAAGAAACCGCTACCGCCATACATTTAGTAATGACATTTGTAAGGCAGGAGCAACTCGTGACGTCACAGGCCGATATATCGCTCTCTTTCTTATTGTAAATTTAAATTGTTTGTAACTTCTTTATTTGTTAAGACATACGTAAATGGGTTCTAGATTGTTTATTTAGCATGTTATCTAACATCAAATAAACATAAATATTTTTAGGCGACATGCCTATTGGTAAATGAAACAACAGTTAACAATATTATATTATTCAACTAAATATATCTTCAACAATTCGTACATCATTAATACTAACTAACAAACTATCACAAATGCTTTCAACAATACTATAATAATTAATAAATAAACAACAGAATGTTACAAATATTTTAAGAGTAAATTTTTTATTTAGAATTCAATAAAAGTTGACACACAAATGTATAAAGGTTCAACGCTTTACAGTTTACAGTAAAATCATGTTGCTAATGGCCCTCGGCAATCATCGTTATTTTATGCAAGTGACAGATGATGTATGAAAAACTACGATTGCCGAAAGACATTGAGGTCGTGGTCGTATTTACATCTATTATCCCTAATATATACTATATGTTGCCCGCGGATTCGTGCGCGCAAAAGTTAATATCGTGGAAACCGTACATTATTCCGCTATAAAAATTAGCCTATGTAGTCTTCCACATAGTCTACTGTGCCAAATTTAATCTAAATTGGTTCAGTAGTTTCGGAGCCTATTCTATGCAAACAAACAATCAAACTTTTCCCCTTTATAATACTAGTCTAAATGATATTGTACACTTTTATTTATTTGTTTCGTCCAACTTTTCTCTCTTTCTAGGACAATATAAACTCAATACACAAAGGTTCAAAATGCATATCCGAGGCACTGCCTTTAATCAACATTAATATAATAAGGTTTAACCTACTTCACTTGTGTTTCTTTACTTAGAGCACCAAACTGAAAGTGGTATTTTTTTAACTTAAACTGATATACATAATAACTTAACCGCTTACTAATGGCACTCATCTAAACCTACAGAAATTCATTTCTAAATGTATATTTTATACAAAATAAATTATTATGGCCACATACGACACCAGTCATACTCAACCTGCGGACAGCGGAGCCTTTATGATTGGCCCGCCTAGAGTTACAAATATATTGTGAACTATTCGCCCATCGTAGAAACTATTAGCGCACCGAGTAAAATAATAATAAAATTAGGAATTATATTATTTGTTTACCCTCCTTACCCCTAAATAATTTTTGCTTGTGGCCTGCGACACTATTACTAAAATGTGTTTGTGGCCAAAAAAAAAACGTGTGGTACAAAAAAAAGGTTGAATACCACTGGACTAAACTAGTAATAAAATTGTATCCAGGAAAATGTTTACGAAATAAATAATTTCGTGTTGACTTTGCCAAAAGTCTCTCGGGATGTACTTTAGGTTTTTTCGTTTTTCAACCATGAATAATATTGCTACACGAGACTTATTATATTAGCCGAATGATATTGATAATATAATAATATAATACTTTTTAATATATACAAAATAATATTGTTTTAATCTCATATTCTGACGTCACGCCTATGTTTAACTTTAGGAACTGTTTTTCAATTAATGTATATTTCTCGAAATGTTACTTATTACAAAGTATACACATATTAAACAATATTTTTATACTTTGTACAGTGATATACAATAAAAATTTAATACTAAGAAATATTAAAGGCACATTTGAGAGAATCACTGCCAAAAATTTGCATTAAATACTGTTTCAAAAAACTATATTCGAATACATTAATATATAAATACACATTGTACAATGTACATAAACTGGGATTTCTGGACAACTATACTGTCTAAACTCAAATGCAAATAATTTATTTGGCCACCAAAGAGTCCTTTTATCGGCCCAAAACCTTAGGCAGCTGAAGTAATACTCTGCTTTTTCAACGATTTCGTTCTGCCGCAGAAATAGTCTTCGATTTCTTGTAAGGTCCTGCCTTTTGTTTCAGGAAGGTAAAAATAGAAGAATACCATACCTGAAAATAATATTAGTGATGTTAAAACCACAGGCATTACATATCTCGATAAAAATAAATTAAAAATAGAAACAAAATAGAATAAAATGAATAAAAGTAAAATTTTATGTTTTGTTTCGTAGCTCAAACTTCGTAGGTCCTCTACGAAATTGTAGCTACAGCTGCTACGCCGTAGTCTCGTAGCATCTATCCTTATTTAGTTACATACTAAACATCACTGGATGGATGGATACGACTTATTGTACTCATCACATTTTTCAATATTTTTAGGTGATCTACACACAAATGATATAATTTTACTTGTAATTGTGAAAATTAATGTCTATAATTACAATTTTACATTTTTTTTTCACGTAGCTTTTTTTGTTTTTGTTTTAAGAGTAATTAAAACTTACCACACAAAGACATGCAGCCGTACAAGCCGAAGGCGCCGTAGTCGTGTAGCGCGGCCTTAATGTAGGGGAACGTCTTCACGACGGAGAACACCGACAAGTGGGCGGCGCAGGTCGTTATGCCACCGACTACGCCGCGGACCTGATATAAAATTAATTTTATAAAATACTAGACTAGACCTTGCCCGCGACTTTACAAACTTTACATGCTACATACAAAGTTTCGCGTTAATATTATTAGTAAGGATAGAGAGGACCTAGCTGACCTGACAACGTTGTTTTGTGATCAACGTTGTTTTGATAAAACCGACCTATACCTACTTACTTACTATCTTCACACACACACACACATTCACATAACCTGTAGGTTATAGGTGTGGATGTGGATGTAGGTGTAGTTGTAGGTAGTCGGTGTTGGCGTAGATAGTAGGTAGGTGTGGATCTAAACACATTGTACGTGTCTAGTTATCTACCCTAAAGGCCACGGAGCCACCCTTAAAAGAAAGCTTGATATTGCTGTTATTGGGTCCGAAAAATATCATAATGGAACCTATATAACGCAGTATGCCTTAATTTATCAGACATAAAACATATTTCTTTCAATAAGCGACAGATTTGGAGATCGTCGTTAGACAAGCGACATCTTTTCTAAAGAAGGTCATAATTTATTTGCATTATGGTGTGAAATCTGTAGATGATAATACCTGCGTGGGATACACCTCGCCGATCATGACCCACGGCACGATGAGGTAGCCCAGCGTGCAGAACACGGTGAACAGGTATATGCTGGCGACGGGCACCCAGGCGTGGGCGGGCGGCACGCCGAGCGCGCGCCATTGCGACACGTAGTACATGTACACGGACAGCGCGATCATGGTGCCCCCGCAGCCCAGCGCTGGAATAGAGGGATAGATTGTGAAACGTGGAATGTTTATTTATGAAAGTAACATATAGGGGTGTTTAGGCAAGGCAGAGCCTGTCAAGTGTCACGCGGTGGCATATGGCACAATGCACACAATCAGTCCAAGTTTACGAAGACTAGAGTTATGACTGTTTGTATATTTGAATAAAGTTTACAGTATGATTACAAATAAACAAGCACCTCTCATAATAAAATTAGTGAATTGCAATGAAAATTAGCAAGAAAAAATATACAAAACACTATAGCAACTAAGCCAGCGTCTCATCCAAAGACCTTTTGGTTTTGATCAAGTTACTAAACTATAGACCAGCTTGAGTTCTAGTGAGCCCCATTCAGATCGAAGAGAAAACCTATCACGGGATTCTGTAGCGAAGTTAAATTACTTCATGCTTAGGCTAGTTTTCCTGTCACAGTTCGAAATATTAGGCGGCCATAAGATATTAAATAGTGTGATGGAAATTTACATGAAAATAATATTATATATACCTATATATTATAGACGAAGCACTGCATCGAGGCAAAGAGTGTCTACCCTTAAACTGTCCCACTTTTGGGGTTGTTTGGAGTAGTTGAGGTTTGATATATGTTATCTAGATATTTTGACATTTGCTTATCGCAGTTTATTCAGTCCGCTTTTAATTGAGAAAATTTTCAGAAATATTTGCATGAAAATGAATACTAACCAGAGACAAAAGTGAGCGGCCGGCGTCCACACCGTCGACACAGGACACACCCGACCACCGTGAAGATCACACGAAGAATACCCATAGATATCGTCAGCCAGTACTTGTCCATGGTCGCGCCTGACGCCTGAGGGTGGATATAGTAGTATAGCTTCGTAAGAGTAAGCAGGAAGTACCGATATAGTGGCATTGCTAAATATTCTTTTCTGTGGGCCATTCCCAATTACTTAGATAATTGTACCACAGTACTGTCAGAGAATCTCATTCATACTGCCTATGAATTATTACTGACCGTTGTCATAATTTATTTGAATTAATTTTTATGCTTAAATGTATTGCGAGTGCAGCATATATATGTATTATATAGTTATCATTGGACTGCAATCTGTAAGCCTTCATTATAATACGAATAAATTTGGCAACCATTCTATCTGCTTATGAAATAGATTCCCTAATAGTAATTTATACACAAAAAACTAGTCTATTATTCTTGATAAGAAAAGGTTATTTTCACACTATGGAAATATTATATTGGAAACCCTCCACTTTCATTTACATGAAGGCTGTAACCATTTGAAGATTGCCACAGAATAGTCTATTTCTACTAACCTTTGTATGTATCAAGAACGACAAACGAAACGAGAACGAAAAAAACAGCGCTGTAAATAGAAATCTGCGCTTATACAATAGAGTTGAAAATCGAACACATGGCAGCAATTTAAAAACTCGACGCTCGTATGTTCGATTTTCAGCACGATTGTATTTTTTTCCTACCGGAGAGATTTCGTGACGACCACTATCATTTTAATTGTGACTCATTTTGGTGTCGATATTCTATCTTGATAGTTGACTTACCTCAAAAACTTCCACAGCGTAGAAGGTGATGGTGTTGACCCCACACCACTGGTAGATGAAGAAATAAAGCGCGAGGATGGTGAACGGCTTCAGCGCTGATGGTGACATTAGCGCCTTCATAATTTCTTTTGGATTCTTTAACCTAAAACAAAAGTTTTATTTACTTTTTTTTTTCAACAAATATACAGAGGTAGAACAAATAAACAGCTTATTCTTTAGTTGTTTATCTTATTTACTTTAATATTTGCTTACTTGTTTACAAAAGACAAATGTAAAGGAATGGCCTTAACATATACGTAACTAAAATGTTCACAATATAGTCTCGCTCCAGTTACACTGTCAATGTATTATCGCTCTCGCAAATGCACGATTTGACTCGTGTGCTGCTTGCGCTGCATACAACTATCTGGGGGCCTAGCAGAAACATTTGACAGCATTGTAAACACGAACTATCGATTTTTTTTGTGGGCGCTGTAATGATTTCGACCGATTTTTTTATGTTACGTTTACGCCGGTGTCAAGTGGCCCACTGGTATCGGCTAAAAAAAAACTTACGGCTCCACATGATTCTTCTCCTTAAACGATATCATCTTCTGGATCTCATCCTGGAGATTGCAGGTCGATCCTCTGAGCTTTGCCAGGGAGGACTCCGCCTTCTCCTGCTTGTCCTGAGTGAGGAGGTAGTTGGGGGTCTCAGGCAGGACGAACATCCCCAGCAGGGAGACGATGGGTATGATGGCGCTGACCCCGGCGAGAATGTTCCACGTGGTGACACTGCCTATGACGTACTGGAACAAAGATGAAACACATCAGACGGTGGTATTAAAGACTAAATTGGATTGAGTATCAACGCTTAGTGTGTAGTTTAAAAACGTGCTTGGTTATTCTGGCTAGAAGAAAATCAACGTAGAAACTGTGTGATTTTACATTAGTATACACTACATTTTTACTAGTAAATGAAACCCATTCGTGTGCGAGTGAAAGAGGCAAGTAGCGATGAGTCAATGTACGAAATTCTACGTGCTCCGCGACCATACTTTAATAAGATTATCGATCGATCAGACTAAGTACCAAACTTGCTAAAAGTAGTACATGTTGTAGGTATGCAAGTGGCGCCGTCGGCAAGGTCCAAATTTCAATGACAAGACGTGTAACCCATCAGAATTCGCAAACACCAAAATTCGTGATTAGACCTCTGATGACTACGCAATGTGAAAGTATTCCCAATTGAATAAAATATACACTATACAGTACTATCATAATATTATGTTTCATTTACAAGTAGAAATGTAGCGTTGACTAATCCTTTATACTGGTTAAAAAATATGTAGGTACGAGTATTTTCAAGAATAGATTTCTACAAAAAGGTATAAGGCCATTATCATTCAAGCGAATTGCGAGCATCCCCAAATCGGAAAGGCCACGCAACGAATACGTTGCGAGCGTCCTCAAAGCTGAGCGGGCACGCAACGAATACGTTACGGGCTCGCTACGAATTCGCTGCGAATACGCGGCGTGTTCGTAGTACGAACACGCCGCGTATGCGCAGCGAATTCGTTGTGGACGCGCAACAAAACCGCCGCAGATAGCAACGTGGACGCCATATAATCTAATGTACTACAAAAACGCAACAAACACGTTGCGTATTTGCCACGCGTCTGCTAAGTCCTCGCTGTAAGTCGCGGCGTGTTCGCGACGCATTCGCTACTCTATCGCCCCGCGGCCGCTCGCTAACAGCTAGTATGATAACGCCCTTAGAATTAGGTACGTAATAATTACCTACCTCCACGTGATCATAATTAGGATCATCCTAATTGTAGCTATTAATAAAAACTAGTATCAGTAAATCCAGACCTACGTAATACAAACTGCCTCTAGTCAAGATGCATTCGATAGTTTCGACGGCAAACTTCGAAATCAAAAATATATGTGATTTGACATAAGTCCGATTTATGTGACATGTCGCTTGCGATGCGTTACGTCAAATCCCATACATTTTGTTTTCAAACTTCGCCGTCGTAATTATCGAATGCATCTAGACTAGAGGCCCAGGCGAGAACCTTCTCAAGGCTGTGACGTAGGTGCTCGCGAATTCTAATTTTGCCACTCAATTATCGTTTATCTGAGTGTACTTAGACGAGCACGACAGCGTGAGGTTTTCCTATCACGAGCTCACGACAGGCGTTAAACAAACATGTTTTCAAATAATATTACTATAAATTATTCGCTAAAAAATTGTCACTAAGTATACTTATAATACTTTACTTCGGTAAAGCCTTGAAATGAAGTGGGTCAACCTTCAGTCAAGGCTTATCATTTTTAGTAACTTTTCCGTTTAATAACATGCAGTTTCCTTAACATTTGATAAACGTATAAGTAAAAAATAAAAGTTTGTGTTATGTATTTAGATACACTAAAGTCTAGAACTGAAAGTGACTGAGGGTGATGTTCTCTTGACTCTTGAGGAAGCCATAGCCTGAAGTAGAAATATTATATATTATAAGGTGCAGAATTAGATCTTATTACCACTGATTATCTAAATATAAAGCGCTTTATGAGGTAATCTATACTTTTATACTAATATTATAAATGCGAAAGTGTGTCTGTCTGTCTGTTACCTCTTCACGCTTTAACCACCGAACCAATTTTGATGAAGTTTGGTACAGATATACTTTGAGTCCTCGAAAAGGGCATAGGATACTTTTATCCCGTAAAAGTATAGTGTTCCCGAGGGATACTGTATTTACGCGGGTAGAGCCACCGGCACCAGCTAGTTGGTTATAAGCAGTGGCGTAGCGTGGGTGTCTGCCACCCGGGGCGGACGTCAATTTTGTCGCCCCTTATTTAGGTTTAGCCGCCCTCTAACTTAGGTTTTGCCGCCCCCGCCCCTACTACGCTACGCCACTGGTTATAAGGTACCTAACCGCCTTAATAATCCGCCTTACTAATTACTAACTCATTTGTTTCATGTCTTTTATTGTATTGAGCTATAAAATTCACGGCCGCGTTAAACCTTGAGATAATACGGCCTTCATTTAAACATCATAACAATAAAATGTATGAACAATATTGTTACTGTTTGTGTTTCTGTGGCCGAGGCAGGAATTAATTCAATTAGAGCACTTATGTTTACTCATGTTTATTGTTTACTATGTGACGTAAAACAATAGGTTTTTTTTACATTTGTATTATGATAAAAGGCGCGTCACGCGTCGTAAAGCTAAGAGTCAGCTCACATGGAAGAATATTAGACGCGGCGCTGCAGTTTTACCCGACTGAACCGATGCCAAAAAGAATGGTAATGATTTTGGCAGTCTATGTATGTATTTATGTATATATGTTCATACCACCGTAACGGTCAAACCTCTTATCCTATTTTATTGAATAGGGTTTTGTCCCTTCGGGATTCGAACCTGCGACCTCAACTACTGAGCCACAGATGTCGTCTAAACAAGAACTCACTTTATGAAAATGTTAGTGGTAGTAGTGAAACTGTTAATTAACCGACTTCAAAAAAAAGGAGGCAGTTATACGTTCGGCTGTAGATATATATTTTTTGGATATTATATAATGTGTAGAACACTTGTAGAATACTGAACCAAAGTCCAAACGTAGTTTCCGATATGTGTGTTCGTAGTAGTGACGCGAATACCAAATTAATTACTGATTGACGTAAGGGAGTTATTGGGCTTGTTACGGGCGCATCTTCATTAACTAGTGCTGACCAAAATATCTGGCGCCCCTCGCTTTTGTTTCTGTTCGCTATTCGTACGTATATATCAACACACTTTGCGGTAGCCATCTATGAAAAATATTATTTTGTTTTGTTTTGTTTGTTTTGAAGTGACTTACGTATAGAGGAACCGAATCTTACTTTATTATTTATCTACAGAAAGATTTTTGGAAAATCCAGCAAAATATCAGATAAGTATACGCGTGTCTTTCAGTGTTAAGTTTAGATACTTTTCAATATTAAGACTGGGATTATCTGATCCGTAATCCGACGGGCCCGAGAAAATTCAGAGCACTGAAAATAGAACTCTGCGCTAATACAATAGAGTTGAAAATTTAAGTGTCAAGCTGTCGACACTCGTGTGTTCGATTTTCAGCTATACTCTGAGTTCTAATTTCAATGCTCTGAATTTTCTCCGGCCCTACGGATTCCGGACAATACAGTCCCAGTTTTAAGTAGACCGGTTAGTGCTAGCACGAAGTACCCAACGGTTGCTTTCATAATATACAGAATTATGTATTCACCAGTGGCGTGGGGTTCCTATAACACCTTTCATATCGGCTTTGCAAGTGAAGCTAATCTTAGTCCTTACCTTTTGAAGACCCTCATCCAAAATCCTATCCTATATAGTACAGGCTAGGGCTTCCTTATGAAAGAGAGCCATCTTTTGCCACTGGTCTAGCGTGGGGTGAAATAACACCTTTCTTATCGGCTTCACTTACCACTTACCTTTTGAAGACGCTCATCCAAAATCCTATCCTATAGTACAGACTAGGGCTTCTCTATGAAAGAGAGCCATACTTCGCCCCTGGTCTTTACAAACCTGTATCAAGACCCCAGTAGACACTCCGACCGAGGCCAGCGCGCCCAGCATGCCCCGAAGATGGGGTTGAGAGACCTCGCAGGTGTACACCCGCGCCGGCGCACCCACCATGCCCGATCCGAAGCCGACCAGCAGTCGACCTGCGGAACAGATTTGTGGCGTAAGTAGACTGATCACCTGGTGGACAGTGGGCTTCCGGGACATTATATCCATATAAACGTTCCATCTTTTTAGGGTTCCCAATGGGTAAAAACGGGACCCTATTATTGAGACTTTGCTGTCTGTCCATCTGTCTGTCACCAGTTGTTTTTTATGTGATAGCTAAAGAGTTGAAATTTTCACAAAATGTGTATTTCAGTTGCCGCTATAAGAACAAATGCCGAAAACAGAATATAAAACGTACATTTTTTGCTTTTTATACGGAACCATTCGGGCGCGATTCCGACTCGCACTTGGTCAGTTTTTTAAAAGAACCGAAGCGTATGAAAATCACTTGGAGTCTAATTTTAGCTTATGATTTCATGTGAAAATAGTTTATTTACCACACTTAAAATTTTCACCAATTTGAAATTTTAACATAATATGTTTCGAGTGTGAATGAAATGCAGCAGTAATTAGTTCGTGAGTCCCGACAGAAATACACTTCAGCAAGTGTGTTGTGACTTGTGACGTCACCGACGCGACCGAATTACATGTCAAACGTTATTAATGATTTTATGATGGGAAGTTTGATTTGTTACGACTCGCTCTTTTGAACGAATGCGGTAATATTCTGCCCTATAATTAATATTTTATTCCATTACGCCTCAATGGTCCAGTGGTATAGAGCTTGGCTCTCACTCCGGGGTGCGTTGGTTCGATCCCCTCGTTAGAATAACAAGAAATGTTGTTTTTAAATCTGCTTAGGACAATTATACACCTGAGCTGCTGTTATCGCTTGGGCGGGGCCGACAGTCCAGCACCAAGCAGAGAAAGAGGAACCTTGGGGTTTTAGTTCGGTATCCCCGGGTAGGTTATTCACCTCGTACCCGGGAGAGTCCCACTTACCTCGGCCGATGGCGAAGTCCACGGGGATCCATAAAGGATTTCCCCAAGTAAAAAATGCTGATCACCTGATTATCTGATAAGAATGATGACCCATGCGTCGGATGGGCGTGTAAAAAGTCGGACTTGCGCCTGATCTCTCGCCAGTCGTAATCTGTGGTCGTAATGGTCAAGTCACCGAAATCGGTAGTGGCAGCTATTATAATTATTTTATTCCACTGGCCCTGGTGGGACAGTGTTAGCTTGCGCCTTGGACAACCGGGCTTGTTAGTAATTACCAATGTCCATCCTGGCTTGTCGAGTCGCCTGGTTGTCCACGAGGCGACCGCTCACTGTGGGCGTCAGCGCTCACTTACCAACGTATATCATGGGCACGTTTTGCGCAGCGCTCACGAGCAGCCAGCCGACTATGAGCGGGATCTCGGTCAGCATGAGTGTGCGCCGCCGCCCGATGTTGTCCATGAGGTAGCCGCTTACTATGCACCCGATGGGGGTGCCCGCCGCGCTTAGACTTGCTGGAAATAAACGACTGAATGAAGATCAATTACTATACAGCAGTGTTTTTCAACCTGTGGGTCGCGACTCCCTGGGGGGTCGCGAAGCTTCTGTAGGGGGGTCGCCGGAGGTCGAGAGAACTTTAGTAAAAAAACAATAAAGATTAAAAAAGATTGATTTAAGTCTCCTTATCTATCTACATATTTTCTCTATTTTAACAAAAGGATATACTTATAAATCGATCATCGATGTATGTAATTGTAAATAATGTGTTTGACGTACTATATTATGTACTTATATCGGAATCCTAGTTATGGAGACGCATAAAAACGTCGTATGGAATGAATATTTGTAACACTGTAACAGACACATACATACATGATAAAAAAGCGAAGGGTCGGGGGTCGCGAAATATTTTTTCATACTAGGGGGGTCGCATCATGAAAAAGGTTGAAAAACACTGCTATACAGTCCACTTTTCGATTAAGGCTGGGACTCCGGATAAATTCCGGACCGGGAAAATTCAGAGCATTGAAAACAGAACTCTGCGCTAATGCGATAGAGCTGAATATCGAACACACAAGTGTCGAGTCAAATGTCAGTATAATATATTATGAAAGCTGGACACTCGACACTTCGAATTGTAGATGTATTGTATTAGCGCCGAGTTAAATTTTCAGTGCTCTGAATTTTCCCGGGCCCATCGGATTCCGGATCACATAGTCTCAGCCTAATCTGTCTTAATAGATCAGTCGTGAATATCTTCAAAATAGACGTCATGTAATTATGCCGAGGGTTGAATTTTATAGGTAAAGTTATTAAGTTAACTTTAGCAATTTGTAATACTTTATGTACCTAGTTTATGTTAATAATCCTAGTTTGAAAAAGGCATGTATTTAAACTTGCGACAAAACAATTAAATTTTGGATGTAAAAATACCGAATATTGAATACTAAATAACCAAGTTGGCGAAAGAATGTAAGGAACAAAAAATTACTAATCTTGTGACTAAATAATACCACTGAATATTCCAAACTGGCAGACAGATGTTATTTTAGCGAACAAATAACCATCTTGACGACAATTTGTGTATACACATTTAATTTAAGATTAGGCACATATATTTTCCCCTGATATGGGTAACTCAAAAACCATACAAGCAGCGAAACGAGCGCTCATAATAAAATCATAAAGGGGCGTACAAAATTCCCAATTTTTAATATTTCTCGGTTTTAGGGGGGTGAAGATATTGTGTAGATACATTTTGAAGTTGAAAAATGGCGGATTTTAATTTTTCGTAAAATCGATATATGTGTCATTTACCAGGTTTTGGGGGTGCTGGATGCGAAAATGACATTAATTTTGAAATTCCAATATGGCGGACATACTTAATTTTATAAAAATAATATGGGTGTCCTTTTGTTGGTTTCTGGGGGTGCTGATTACAAAAAAGTTATCCATTTTAAATTTCCTTAGTAAGCCCGCAACTTCATATTTTCTTCATGGTGGAAGAAAAATAAATTTAAAAATCCTGAATTTTCCAAAATTTGTATATCTTTATACATCGTTCATAACTCAAAGTAGAACATTGCCATATATTTTTTTCTATAATCGCTTCTATCTCAGAAACGGTGCATCCTACTTGAAAAGTAATGAAAATTTCCTCCCCCTTAATAACCTGGAAATCACATATTTTCTTTATGAATGGCGGAATAAATCCTGAATTTCGAAAAAATTCTATACCTTACATAGCTAACATAGCTGGTACCTCGAACTACATAATATATTGTAATAATAATCATCAATTCTAATCAGTATCCCCAAGATCTTTTAAATTGGTACTCATGTTAATTTTGCAAAGATTGAAAATTCTCCATTTTGGAAAATGAAATTGGAAGACAATTTTGTAATCAGCACTCCCAGAAACCTGGAAAAGAACATCCATATTAATTTTAATTGAAAAAAAAAAGTGTACGCCATTTTGGAATATTTCAAAACGGATTTTATTTTCATATTATTTTGCACCCCTAAAAACCTTGAAAACGACACCCATGTCAAAGAAAATCATACTCCAACAGTATCCAAAAATGGGAATTTCCGTAGCCTGCAAATTGAATTTTTAGTCGCCATTAATTTGTCAACCAAATCTGGTTTTATAGCTGCTTACACGGTATAATAGTCACCAACTCGGATATTAAGTCACCAACTTATAAATTTCGGTGCTAATTTGAATTAAATTTCGCCACTTTTTATCTGCCGATTTTTGTATTTTTTGTCACCTCAGTGATTTCGCCAGTTTAGTAATTTAGTCGCCAACATATTAATTCGCTGCCAAATTCAGTAATACAGTATGCTCACGTGCAGTCGCCAACTTATTTTTTGTTCGCTCGATTAATTATATCCCTTTGAAAAACTTCATAACATTCTCAGTAGTTCATATTATTATATGAAGCCGAAAACATGCCTGAAATAACACCCACACACTCACCACTTTAGTTTTAAGATTTGATGTGTACCTAAGGGGCCGGCCATTAATCACGTGATGTTTTTAACAACTTTTTAGGCCCCTCCCCTCCCCCTGGTGATAGGTGGTGAGGTTTTATAATACCCCCCTCCCCCACCTAAGATCACGTGTATTTTTTTACATAGTAAGCAGGTCATGTTTGAAGAAAAACTTTAACTTAAAAAACAATTTAATCGAATAATTTAAGCAATTAAAAACTATACGAGTCATTTGTCTTGTAAGTATATAAACAACACTACGAATCTACAACCGATAATAATTTCGGTATGCATAGACTAGATTAGAAAAATTAATACACGTGATGCCTCCTTATACCCCCTCCTCCTCTTGGTGATACTTGGTGATTTTTTTCGGACCCCCCTCCCCCTTTAGGCCTCACGTGATTAATGGACGACCCCTAATGCATTATCTGCTACATCAGTGAAATCTAAATTTTCAAACATTTAATTATGACTTTAAAAAAATTACAATGTATGTCAACTCTCCCCCCTTACCTTTTTTTGTACCCCTTTTTGGAACATTGTCTTGAATGGCCCCACAGCCACAGGGCAGGTTAAGTCTAGTCCCACATCCGTCATATTAACTGCCGTGTGTATTTCAGAAATGAATCATTTGTATGTAGGTATCTGGGAGCACGGTAGTGCCCCGCCAAGACGAGCTAAGCGAAGCGCAAGGGCACTACCAGACTACCTTTTCTCGAAGCGTTTCGTCGATATTTTGAACCCTCATAACTTGGGTTTGGATTATACCAGATACACAAAATTTTCAGGACATGTTCCCAGTAGCGGACTTATGAAACATGTAAAGTTTTGATTATATAGGTCTATTAATTTAGATTTTATTGATATCTAAAAACCACTGATTTCGTCACTGACTCACTGATGATCAACAAAATTATAGGGTACTTCCGGATGTCATAGAAAGCTGAAATTTGGTATGTAAGCTAGTTTTAGCACATAACCAACATAAAAATTGTCAAACTTGGAACTTTTATCCTCCAACCCCTTAAACTAGGGGACGAAAATTTGTAAGAGACGTACTATGTAAATGTTAACTGTAGAGGTCTGAAAATTGTCTTTCAAAAAGAAGTGAAATCCCACCAAAAACATTTTCATGTAAAGTGATGCCAAGACGATACCATATAACTCGCACTGTCAAAAAGCTATTAGATCTCATGTGAAACCAAGCTACTGACTCTACCAAACTTCTAACTCTACACACCCTAACTCTACAAACCTAACTCCACAAACTCTATACTTTAGTCAAATTATGTGGCTTGGCCATTTCGCTCGTGCAAGAATAGTATAACAGAAAAACTGTCCGTAAAATTTTCACCTTACATCTAAGTGAATTTATCGAAATGGCCAGGCCACATATTTTGACTAAGGTGTAGAGTTTGTGGAGTTAGGCTTGTAGAATTATGGCGTGTAGTTAGAAGTTTGGTAGAGTCAGTAGCTTGGTTTCACATGAGATCTAATAGCTTTTTGACAGTGCGAGTTATATGGTATCGTCTTGGCATCACTTTACATGAAAATGTTTTTGGTGGGATAATGTCTTTATTACACACCTATCCAACTAGCTTCGCTCTCCGTGATGTGCAGGGTCGAGTTCTCACTCTTGAGCTGCGGCAGCGCGGTGGCGGAAAACCCGAAGGCCATGCCAGTGTTGATGGTGCCCAGGTTCACTATCAGTGCTGCCAGGATCTGCTTGAAAGCCTTCCCCCGCCCCTCCTTCCCCGACTGCTTGGGGGATGCTAAGGGTGTCTTGACTGTAATTGGCTTGATGTCATTCTTTATGAATGGCGTCGAGTCGCCCCTGAAACAAAAAAGTAATATTATCGTATTTACTTTAAAAGTATAATTAGTATTTTTGATATGAGGTCTCGTATGCGATGAATCAGACTTACGACATGGCCTATATTACGTTATTAAATATAATTAATATATATTCTTTGCCTATATTGAAGTCTGAAACCATTCCAAATATTTTTTTTTTTTTTATAAAGTTTTACAATTGTAAAAAATAAAGTTTTACAATCTAACACTTTTATTAAGGAAAATATTTTTATGTATTAAAAATGCTTAACAGAAAATTAAAAATCGCAGATAAGTTTACCAATTCCACATAATATTAGATAATGCATAGATAATAGATTACTTCCTTATACAAAATCTTTACAAAAATGATTGATTATAAACTTAAATAGAATAGTGTTATCGTATCACGCGAGGGACCTCGGGGTGAGTGAGATCAGTGGCTCTCAACATGGACAGTGGTCCCATCGTTATTAAGAATATTATGACATAGTATCTAGCACAACTTATATTGTTATCGTTAGTTATATTATTATACCTTAGTTTACGAAGACAAACGATGCTATAGTTTTATGTTTCCTTGTTCATAAAAAGATATATTTTATATTGTTACGGAAGACGATACCTTAATTGATAACTAATATAATTTATTATTTTTTTAACTTCATTGTATTGTATTTGTGTTAAAAAAATATAATGTTACTTTTATTTTTTGATAACTTTAGTTTTCTCTCTTCAATTAGGTACCAACATGAAAGTTGCCGATACGGACACGCCATTATTTAGAGTCTATATCCATGTCCGGATTTCATTTGTTACATAATATACATAATTATAGTATATTCGCGTTGAGTTTGCTGTGAATCATATTCTGTGAAAAATGAAAATGTCAAAATTAATCAATGACGCATTTAAAACCGTGTTCATATTAACCAATGAAATTAAGCCATTTTGACATTTTCACTGATGACTTACTTGAAATTTAACTCGAATCCTACTACTATTGTAAATGTAAAAGTTTGTAAGGATGGATGTATGGATGTTTGTTACTCTTTCACGCAAAAGCTACTGAACGGATTTTGATGAGCTCTGGATTAACACATAGACTACTTTTATCCCGAAAAAGTATAATGTTCCCGTGGGATATTGTATTTACGTGCGCGAATCCGCAGGCAAAAGCTAGTAGACTATAATAACAATTAATTATGTCCTGCTTCTCAGCAAAACTTATAATGCGACAGTTTGAGGCCCACTGAGCGAGCACGTGCGTGATAAGCGGGCGGTCGTTTGCCACTCACTGTGTCAATGCGCCGATGGACGTTAATTAAAAAACAATGCGATATCTGTTAAAGTATAAGCTTGTAGCTCATAGATAAATTTGTCTCCTAGCAATAGATGCCAATTGTTCAACATTAGATCTCATTTGTACCCCCTGGGTCTAGGGGCACAAATTATATAATGTCTCCGAAAATCAATTACGGATACTTCGGGCACGTGATCTGCTTAAGTAAAGACGTTTAGGCAAAAAAAATGGTTATCATACCCAAAGTAAAAAATCGCAAAACGCAAACTCGCCCATATAAAGAAAAAAAAATTTTTAGTATGACAATTATTTTTCTGCTACATAAGCAATAGATCAATACATCATATGCCCAAAATATCCGTAAATGATTTTACCGAACCTTGTATTAATATACTTATATACCTATTACCTACAACTGTACTTATATAGAGGTGGTACATAAAGATATAATGATATAAAATACTTAATTTATACAGTATAAGGGAATTTAAAAATTACATATGGAGTTTATATCGTAATCCAAGCAAAAGTTATAATAAGTGACCATGTCCAATGTTCATATTGAAAGTTCGTCCACCTTATTAATAAAATATTTTTAATACAATTTTTGCTATAAGTGCTGTTAATAAGAAAGGCCTATAAATAATAATTATTGTAATTAAAGCTATTGGCAATAATCTACACTAATATTATAAAGAGGAAAACTTTGTTTGTATGTTTGTTTGTTTGTTTGTTTGTTTGTAATGAATAGGCTCAAAAAGTACTGGACCGATTTCAAAAATTCTTTCACCATTCGAAAGCGTCATTATCCACGAGTAATATAGGCTATATTTTATTTTGGAAAAAATTATTTTGCGTACGCTGCCTAAACTATAAAAGATAGAACCATAAAATGTTCTAATTAATTGTAGATCTTATAAATATCTACAAAAAAGTCCGCGACACACTATACCTATCTATGTCGAGTGAGGCACAACAACCATTTTTTTATTTAGAAATCTTGAATTTTTTTTGGACTACATTTAAACGCGTTTATTTTACTCATGCTATTAATCCTTATCAAAATAAATTATTTCATCACTAAGTACAGTTTATGTAGATAATATTTGGTCTTTGAATGATTGAAATTGGACGTGTGGTTTTGAAGTTATGGCGAAATTAAAATATCACGATTTCTGCTGCACGGCCCGTTGCGGGGGTCATTTTCAGGCGTCACCAAGGCGGGGGTGCGCGTGCCCCCGCACGCACACCCCCGCCTTAGTTTTTTTAGATCTATGGTATTTCATACGATAAAAGTGTACCCACCTACTTATTTCATTGAGTTTTAGTAGGTACCTATATTAATTTGTTTCTGTTTGTTTTGACTAGATTTCGCCCGTTTTGTTAGAGGTTTAAAGACATTCTGTAGTATTAGTATCAGTATTGTACCCGTGCGAAGCTGGGGCGGGTCGCTAGTAGCTTATAAACTTATCGTGATTCGTAACTAATGTATGAATAGAAAATGTAACAGATGCTTAATTACTATTAAATTTTAATGGTATTTACATGCTCATTAAAATATTGCCCCCTGCAGAAATTAATTAATTACCATAGAATATTACATAAACATTTTGAAAATTAGCGTAAATAATTGACAGACAGTGAATTGCGTTGCGAGTATGTTTGTATGGTTTATTTTATTAATGTTATGCTTTATTGTCAGTTTAAGTCTTTTGATGAAAATGTTTTATTTAAACCTGTTTAAACCTGTTTATTAACCCTGAAATACTTAATAAATTAAGTTAGGTCAGGTAAGGAGCAATATTTATCAATTCAATTTAAAATCAATGCTGTTTCAACCTTAATTTAAATAATTTGTAATTCATAAGCATTGCGTATGAATCATGTTCAGATTTCAATAATAAAATTAAGAAAGGCTTAAATATTTGGACTTAAAATAATTATTTTTGTGGGTTAGGACACTTTGGATCCAAACGACGACGCCTCAATTAAAGCTTCAAAGCGAAGGATGCGTTCGTTTATGTAGTTACGATAGGCAAACGATTGTTCTAATTACAAAATAGTAGCTGTCAGCTAATGATAATTTCGAGTGTGGTCCTCTATGCAACGGTATAAAGTACGAAAAAGTTACTTGTTGGTAGCCTGCTACTAATCTAGATTGTTAAATTTTCAACAATGTTTAAAAAAAAAATTATAAATAACTATCGACTTGGCTCTTTAACGAGCAATCGGTCTACCACAAATTCTCATCTGTGCTTTAGTGGCAAGAGGTTCGTATAACTCCATTTCTATCGGCTTCCCTTACCGCTTACCTTTTAAAGACCCTCATCCGAATCCCTACCTATTATATAGGCCTGGCTTCCCTAAAAAGGAGAACTAGCCTTCGCCACTGCTGTGCTGTGTAGCAAGGTTGATCCTCCGTAGTAAACAATCAACAAAACCCTTCTCAGGGATGCTCGAGGGATATGATAACTTCGTCTTAGGATCCGCACGGAAATTAATCAGAAATATTAATTAAAACCGGCCAAGTCGGACTCGAGCAAGAATTATAAAAATATTTTATATGATGATTCATATTTTTTTAATTTTGTAAGAAGTTTTCCAAGTAAGTTAGGCCTTTATAGCTCCTGAGCTAACAAAAGTTATCTGAGCCGTTAAATTTTTCTTTTAAAGTTCTTCTTCTTTTTTTGTAAATGGCTTCATATTGAGTTGCCAATGTCAGAGTAGGTGAAGATAACTCTATTATTGACAAAACAAGTGTACGGTTTATTATCCTTCAAAGTTCATGACGTCATGGACTACCATCATGAATTCTTTCAGATTTTTCGATCCAACCGGGTCTAGTATATTGTCCCCCCGACGGTTGCACGCCTTGTCGTGGCGGTGGGGCTTAGTAACCGTAACTGGTCACCCACGGTGAAGCTAAGAGGCAATCGGGGCCGGCCTGTTTGCCGCCGGCTGGCCCGAGGAGGGCGCTTCCAGTGGGCTGAACATGCCCGCAGAGGACGCGCGTGGAGGTGGGACCGCAGAAGAAGAGGAGTGCCGTTATTACGGTGCGCCGTTCTCCCTATCTTCTTTGGCCGTGGAGGGATCGCAGGGGGAGAGGCGTGATGGTATTACGGTACGCCACTCTCCCTACCTCCTGCGAGCTGGCGGGGCCGTTCCGTCGAAACGGCGTTGGTGGGGCCGCAGAGGAAGAGGCATGTCGGTATTGCGGTGCGCCACTTGCCCTATCCTCTGCGACCGAGGTGTGGTCGGTGGCAGAACCACAGACCTGATCTGCCACCGGGTACCAGTTTATCTGGTGAGGGCCTTCGGGCTTCCGTGATGGAGCCGCTTGTAGGCGACTGCCGCCGGCGGGGTCGCGGATGTGTGTATCGTTCCCGTAGCCCCGTCAGAGGGCGGTGAGGAGGAAGATGGGGGGTTTTTAGTGGGTATACCGTGGGTCTCATTAGCCTATACGGGAGTCTCACATCACCACTCGGGTGCCCCCTGCGCCTGGGTGGTATGCGTAATGCATTTTCCCCCCCGGAAACAAAAAAAAAAGGGTCTAGTATATTGTGTATATCCAATAGAACACTTCCGAATTTGCCATCGCGCCTTTGCGTGGGTTTTGTTTAATGTGGAACAGTTTATATAGCGATAACATAGTTATTATATTCACACTCACGAAGATATCAGTCGTAAAGTTTTATTGTGCATTTATAATTTGCTGAACGGTACAGTCACGAGATACTTATCGTTGTGGTATTTAGATAATAATGCACCAACTAATCATGTTGTGGGAGAGTGCTATTCGGGAATATTCTCAATGAACTGAATTTTATAATCACTCAGATACAGGGGTTATATCTATGTCTATCTATTAAGTTAAAACTATCTATTAAGTTAACTTTAAAACTGAAATAGGAAAATTGAAGTTATAAGTAATCATAGAGAAATCATTGGTCCAATGATTAGTCTATGTAAGTAACGTAGGTACTGTGGCGTATTCTGTGGGGGCGTATTCGCTTCAGTAGTAGGCTCGGTCTACTTATTTAAACACACAACACGATTTATATCATTTATTATTTGAATGTTATATTAACATAAATAGAAACGATACAGCCTACACCCTGCAGAGTACGCGCTCTGAATCATTCTCTCCATTTCTATTTTTTCGTCTCTAACGTAGCGGATGACACATCTTATATAAATTCTAATTACAAAAATTCAAATAGTGTGTGCCTGGCCTCTTCAAAGAGTTCAGCCCCAGTTATACGCTACAGTACCCCAAGTTGCAACTATGAAGATGCAAGAAGAACTGGCCACACAATATAGATCTACACAATATTGACAGCGGTAAACATAACATCACACCTCTTCCAGCAGTGGGCTTAGCAAGAACATTTGACAGCGGCGTGAACGTAACGTTAACGAAGTAAGCTGATGATGATGGGCTTTACTAGAACGGTTAATCCGTTTGGAAGCTACGAATTACGATGCCACAGATTTCTAGAATACGTACACAGATTTCTAGAATAAACTCACAACACCCCTATGTTTTCCTTGGTTTGTTTGTTCGGGGGTCAACAACTGGTTGAAATATTATATTTCAGCACTTAAATACTAATATATATGCAAACTTGTCATATGTTCACGACTATAGTATGTCTATTGTCTTCAAAACAAAAACAGATATAAAGAGCGTAATCACGGCCTTTAGTCAAGGTGCATTCGATAATTTAGTCGGCAAAGTTCGAAAACAAAATGTATGAGATTTGACATAAATAATCGCAAGCGACATGTCCTTAACGATGACGGACGTCATCATTATTTACTAATTCATACATTTATTCAAGTATTTCCGAAAAAATATTGAAATTACAAATATTTGCGCCCTGCCTAAGGCCCTGCCAGCCTGTGGCGCGTAAGGCGATGCCCCATAGCCCCTACAGTAGGGGCACACAGTACAGACCTAAATTCTATCTACCTTTTTCATGGTCTTGGAAAATGGAAGAAAATTTAGAGGAACTCTACGCTCATACAATAGATAGTTGAAAATCGAAAAGGCGAGTGTCGAGCTGTCTTAATTATATGACATTGACATTTGACTTGTGTGTTCGATTTTCAGCTCTATTGTTTTATAGCAGAGATGTATTTTCAGTGCTCTGAATTTTTTCCCCGGCCTTACAGATTCCGGACAATTTAGTCCCAGCCTTAGAATGTAGGAGGTACGGTTTCCACCAGTTTCATCTTTCATCACCGACCCGCGTGCTCCCAGGGCGATAAGTTATCGACAATAATGCACTCATCGGCGTATCTCTATTACAGTTTGATCGCTGTCTATTGATAAAGATCAGTGGTGGTAACAGATAAAAATGTATTGTAGATTAGCGCTTTTATTGCACTTATTTAGGTTGTAACTTGGACGTCAGCTTATAGCAATAATTTCCGAATTTATGACTTTTAATTTTAGTTAAGTGCTTACCATCGATTTAGTTTATTTAATATTTAGCGTAATTTCTTCAATTATTAAATAAGGCTGGAATTATATTGTCGGGAATCCGAAAAACCGGAAAATTGCAGTACATTGGAAATAGAACTCTGATCTAATACAATAGAGTTGAAAATCGAACTCACGATATCGATTTATTGTTAAGTCATATAAGCCCCTGTAGGGCTTCTGATGATGACTGTGAACCAAAAAAAATATTTTTTTTGTATGTCTTGGATATTAATAATAATAATAATAAATAATGAGCGTCGAGCTGTCAGATTTGACATTGACATATCAATTGACACTCGTGTGTTTGATTTTTAGCTCTAATGTATTAGCGCAGATTTCGATTTTCAGTGCTTTGAATTTACCCCGGCCGTAAGGATTCCGGACAATATACTCGTAGTCGCGGGCCGCGGCTGACAACCCCCGCGCATTCGCCGCTATAAGCGCAAGCTCAATACGAGAGTATCGAAAAAGTATCAGAAACTTAATTACTAATAGGTATCTTATTAATAAAGAAAATACTTAATTATTTACACTTGACAAACGAGGATTACATCTTCTCGATTTTGTCGCATTATCGCAGTGAATTGTGAAAGTATAAAAATACATCTATAGATTAAGATAAAACAAAAAGATGTTTTTCCGTGCGTGCCTTAGATACCTACCTACTCGTAATACAGCGGATACATGTTTTGGCACAATACATGTTGAGATTAGTGTAATCTACACAACAACTCGAAGTCCGCGAGTTTATCAATATGACGTCACAATATTCTCTGTTTTGGATGCGGCAGCTGTGTGATGATATTATAGCCGTACGTGTAGATACAGTTTGTTTAGAAAATTGTACTAAATTTACTTAAATCTCTCCACGCGGACCAAGTCGCAGGCAAAGGCTAGTTGTTAATAAACATGGCTTACATACTATGTACAGTAAGTCAAATTGGAACAAATAACGGATCATATTACTGAGAATATGACGAGGTACAACAGGCTTCCCTACATATATTTAAAAAAACGATTTGTTTACTTCGATTATAATACCTAACAAAGGATACTTTCTGACTTCTTCGCAGTTAAAAATTGGATTAAAGTTAGTTTACTGCTTTGACTAGGTTTGGAGAACCAAACGGTCAGACACAAAACTACCTATACAATCGACTCTCGTTTATTCTAAACTCGGGGGACTCTTAAAATATTACGAATTATCGAGTTTTTGAAATATAAAATAGTAAGATTTTTTGAGAGAAAAGATATAAAACTTCGAGTTATTGAGCGTTCTTAATCAATTATTTATTACTAGCTTTTGCCCGCGGCTCCGCCCGCGTAAATACATTATCCCACGGGAACACTGTACTTTTTCGGGATAAAAAATATCTTATGTCCTTTCCCAGGACCCAAAGTATGTCTATACCAAATTTCTTAAAAATAGGTTCAGCGATTAAAGCGTGAAGAGGAAACAGACAGACAGATAGACACACTTTCGCATTTATAATATTTTTATAACATTAATATTTAATTTGAATTTAGTTCGAATTAACGCGTCGTTTTGTCACGTAGCGATGAGCCGATGATACATCATTCGATTTACCAAGTGCATAAAAATATATTGATTTAGTTCTAAATATAAATAGATTTTCTAGGGAACTCATGATAACTTTAAAGTACTGAGAGGTTCGAATTAACGAAGGTTTGTTTTAACGAGAGTCGACTGTACTTAAAAAAATAATAATTCAAAGAATTTCTTTCTCTGAATGTGAATAGCTATGAACTGTGATGTAGCTTCTAGTAGCACGCTATTGCTGCATGTATTGAGATATTATCGTGAGTGCATTTGGCAAATGCAGCGGAAACCTATAAATGTAACGTGATTTAGGTACATTTTATGGTTTAGGGGACATATTTTGGAACGGTCGCGAACAGTTAATAATTATTATAGTACGCTTACTAAATTTAAATAATAAAACTTCCTTAGTAAACTGTCCTGTTTTTTTTTTGAAAATATCTAGGAAACTATTAAAGATATCCTAATTTTGAAAAAAAATCCTTGAAGAGGATGGAATTTCCTAAAAAAAAGTCCCAGCTCCCGGAACTCGATGACCAATATTTATAATTATAATTTAGAGGTGAAAATAAAATCAGATGATACGCGTCCCGCGCACGTTTACCGATAGTACGGACCCCCGCGCGCCGTTAGTTAGTTTCCGAGATATTTTCAAAAAACCATACCCCCTTTTTGTTTTTCACTAAATTGTTTATAACTTTTGCAATTTTTTCGAGCCCCTCTTGAAATCTTTTCAAAAAGTTTCTAGAGGTCATTCCGAATCGAATGAGCCCTAAATCATCATTTTCGGTGCCCTCGGACAGAAATTCACTGACAGAGATCTTGTGACTCAGACCAGACTATATAATATATAGTCGTGGTCATACTGTATAGTGTATAACTATGTCCTAAGTAGTTTTATGTGAATAATATACCCTATTTATGGAGTTAGTGCACCAATAAACAAGCTATCAAGACGTCACTTTCCAGCGGGGAATGTCGCTGATTATTATTACCTATTATTATCACGATTTTTATGTTAACCACAGCCCACAACTTATCGACGTTAATCTTCTTAAGGTATCGTTATGAACTAAATCTTTACTCTGTTTAGTGTTAATCTCCATCAGTAAATTAACATTTCTGAGCACTTCACTTCTCTTTCTTTCTGAGTCATTTAGTAGAGACTATTGTCTATTTTATCTGTCATTTTACCGACTAAAATTAATTAAGGCTCCACTCACACAGGCGCAAGTCGAAGCGACTGGACGCCTCATGTTTCTCACGTGTAGTTTAATATTTATCTCTATTTTCGGGGTTCCGTATTTTACGTTTCGGAACCATTTTGGTTTCGTCATGTCCCCCTGTCAGTTCGTCCGTCTTCAGCTTACCGTCTAAACGGTTCTAGTGATAGAAAGATTAAACTTTGCATGGATATGTGTATGAAAATTTTACAAAATCATGACACCACCCATACAATTCTCATTCGATAACGTTACGTTTACGGCGCTGTCAAATGTTCCTGCTAGGCCCCTGCTTAACCTATTAACTGTTAAGAGACAAATGCCTGACTGATAGAATGTCTTTCATTAATCTATTTTGTATGAAACATATTAATCTTTTCCACGTTCAAACACTATGTCACAGCAGCTAAGAGGGCGCATTCACCTGTGAGCATCCAGTATTGCTGCCAACTATGTACAGTTAGGGAAATTGATTGTATAACAATTCGATCGTCCTCATCATTTGTGTTACAACTTATAGCCCTTGTTTAAACAGCAGAAATCACGCGCTTAACAACCGCGCGGGGAATCTAAAAATGCCATTTTAGGTGAACATTACATGAACATTAGGTGAATCATATTATGCAATTGATATTATGTGCGCCATTTTACGCATTTCTATTGAAAACTGTCAAAGTTGATGTTTGAACTGTCAAAATATATGAAACAATATATTATAACACCTAAAGTGACCTTTTTAGACGCCCTGGTCAATAGCACGCAGCTTATTACAAAGCTGCAAAGGCATCATAAATATAAATGATCATATAATTCAATGAACATTCAATTAAAGTTTCAGCGTCTCCATAGTATTTACAAGTTAATTTTATTTGGGACACACGCCAATAGATAGGCTTTCATAAGCTAGATATTCGCCGTTTAAATTTTTTTTTTGGTCAATTTTGAACTAAGTTATGTGAAAAATTTTCAACTGAGTTATGCGGCTGACCGCCTCAAGGTCTTTTGCTCGGGGGAGGGCCTTAATGTTTGATGCCATCAGTCGCGTATCGAAAAGAAACTTAGTAACATGACTAATTTCAAAAGTCTATTAAATCTGGTCAATATCAAATTTCCTGAACTGTACTTACCTAATAAATCACAGAAGCACTTATTTCCTATGATAAACATTGTTCAATTTCATACAGGTACCTAATTGTTATCTATTTTTAGTAATTTTGACAATTGATTTGAATTAAGGTCAAAACAAAATCATTGATGGCTCATGCCTAGTAGTAAATTGGTTCATAAATTGAAATGTATTAGGTACCCACTACTTTTAATTTTGTTTATTTTTAGTCAATAATAATGTCAAATGTTATTTTTATTCTCAGATCAAATAAAAAGATATTTGTTTGACGTACTTTTTACACAACTGCTTTCTTTGCCAAACGTAATGTACATATTTTTTGCCAATATCTAATTAGAGGACATACTTTTTTAGTAAAAAGTGTTGAAAAATCGTCAGATTGTGTTACAGTGCATTGTATGAGTTTCGAAGTATTGGAGGAACGCCAGGCAACCCTCACCTTGCAGTGCACTGTACAAGTCCGTAAGTCATCTAATTATAGAAGCAAATATATACTATTCAAGAAATAAGGAAACTATGAACAATTATGCTTTCTTTGAAAGACTATCGAGTATGGGGCTTAAGGGTTCTTTTCGTAATGATGTACTCAGAAGATCGATTCTGCTAATAAAATCCTGCAATAATACAGTTACAATCCAGTCCCGATATGTTAAAACTGCAAAATGGTAGGTATTCTCCATAGATAAATCATTGGTCTCGCTGGGCGCTCGCCAAGCTAGAGGCGCCAAGCGAGACCAATCATTAGTCTATGCTCTATGGCAGTGTTTTTCAACCTGTGGGTCGCGACCCCCTTGAAAAACACTGCTCTATGGTATTCTCTAAAAATTCAAACCATCGTCAAACCAGTTTTTTTTTTAATAATTCATTAATGGTAAAACTAAAGTGTAAGACTGCGCTGTTATTATTTGCTGAGCAACATCGTGAAAAAAATTAAATACCAGTGTTATGAACCCCCCTATATCTGGTTGCGCAACTGCGGAAAGTAAAAAAAAAACGCAGCACATAGGTATATAACATATTAGGTATGTGCTGTTTAGCGTATTTTTTATTTCGCGTAACTTATTCCGACCATAATTCAGTACTAGATGGTTCTGGAGTGTCGCGCGCTGTCACACGGCAACCTTAAACGGTGAACCTTAAAAGGAAATTTTCGCTTCACACAATTTTTTTATGTGAAAATTAATTTTAATTCCTAAAATCTCCTCAACAGTATAATCCCTAATCTGGGTTTTAGGAATTTTTAAGTAAACATTAGTAGGAAATTCGTGCAAAACTACAAATAGGCGTTGCATAATTATTGTGTAATCTTATCTCTATTTGCAGAACTACGAGATTAACGAGCACATGACTGCGTGAAGTTTGAATTACCTAGGCGTGAAAACATACGTTTACCTTTAGAATAGTTTACCTAGAATACACAAAAAAACTACCCACAAAATATTGTGTAGGTAACATCGACGTATCTATACTAATATTATAAATGCAGTGTGTCTGTTTGTCTGTCTGTTACCTCTTCACGCTTTAACCGCTGAACCGATTTTTATGAAATTTGGTAAAAACATACTTTGATTCCCGGGAAAGGACATAGGATATTTTTTATCCTGAAAAAGTTGTGTTCCCGCGGGATAATGTATTTACGCGGGCGGACTGCGGGCAAAAGCTAGTATATTTTAAACGAGGCATGTTGCAAGGCCAGTGAATATTTATACATCTATGTGCAAGGCAAAAAGTGTTTTAAGATTTTGGGCCATTTTGACATTTGAATTATGGTAAAAACAAGATAGCTGACATTTGACACATGGTGAAAACCATGTGAAAACCAAGATGGCGTAACTTTTTCTTGTATGATTTGTTCTGTCAAATGTACCTACGTCATAGCCTATCTTGAGTTTTATATCTTTGGTAGGTTACCTATCCACAAAATATTGTGTAGGTACGTCCATGGCCTAGCTGTAGACGCTGTAGTTATGCCTTCTTTAGGAATAAGGACTACTTAACCTAATCTTTACTTAATAAATCAACAAAATTAAAAAAATTAAGTAACTCCAGAAATGTCAAGCAGTGAGCGAGCTGATGATGATGATCACTAAGAACACTATCGATCATGTCAGATTTCAGACAAAAAAACTAGATCAAAATCGGTTCCTCCGTTGGGGCTACGATGTCACGGAAGGAGTAGGTAAGGACACTTCAAACTTATAACACAGTAAACAAAAACTTGTAAACAGAGGGTGTTAAAAATGAAGTTGCTTCCACTCCTGTTTGCTATCTTAGCTTTTAAACTACTCAACAGATTTTAATGCAGTTTTCAGCAAAACCTAGAGTGATTCAAGAGGTAGATTTATATTATGTATAATACATTACACCCGTGCGAAGCCGGGGCGGGGCATTAGTTTCTCTAATAAAAAAAATATTTAAAAAAAGTAAAAAACCCTACTTTTGGTTCCAAATATTCTAAAATCTAGGTTAACTCTTTCACAAGAATTTATGTTCAAATACCCGCATACCCCGCATCATTTCTTTGAAAAAAAAAACTGTAAAATGCCTTGAAGCTGTGCATATATTACTAATATTACTAGGTATGTAGGCTGATAATTTACTTAACACTCCCATTACATTTAGCTGAGCAAGAGCTTTTTTTAGGGAAAGTACAATATGCCAGGACGAAACTAGTAGCCTAGTAGGTCTGTACCAAACCACGATCAAATCCTGACTGAGGTTTCTTAATAATAATCTTCCATTTACTCTTGTATATATACCTAAGAAATTTTGCGACGCAGTCTCGCGATTTTGGAACGTTGAATTTAATTAACACAAATTCTGATTTGTGTTTATTAAATTCACACACAAATATCTGCGCACCGTCTCCAAAACAAATACCAGTTTGTGGATATAACTGGAAATTCACAAACGAGGTTAAGGCATAATATAATAATAATGTGGATATTTTAAAGAAAAAAAACTATGGTGTTGTTGGTATCAGGGTGGACGTCGGCGCTCGGCAGTAATTACTATCAGGCGATTGTCTAATTCATTTGCTGGTCAAAAATCACACCACAAATAGCGCGCCGCGCGTGACACTTCGAAAAGTCGACGAACGCGAAGTGTGGAGGTCGATCCGCACAATTTTCACTTTGTTGTGTTTCACACACCCTGTTTCACTTCATTTTCGCGGACCTTACGCAGTGTCGTGGGCGGTTCGCGCGCGAATTGCGGAGCGGGCTTTATGAAGTAAAGTTTACTACTTATTGTGTAAAATCACATCTCGATCACGCATAGTCAAAGTAACAGTTGAAATGGTAACCCTATTATGACCATTCGTCACATTAAATACGGTTGAGTATTCGTCGCTGAGAGGTTAATGTGGACAGTGGACAGCGACGCGACCGCTGCTCGGGCGCAGCACGATCGCGTGTCTATACTAATATAAGAAAGAGAAAAAGTTTGTTTGTTGGTTTGCATTGAATAGGGTCCAAAACTACTGGACCGATTTTGATGAAATTTGGCACAGATATAGAATAGACCACGGAGAAGGACATACTTTTTATTGTGGCACAATGTCGAGATTTCCTTTTGCACGCACGAAGTCGTGGGCATTGTTTAGTCTATATATATAAAAATGTTATGTTGGTTTGTGTACGCTTCAAGAACTCAAAAAGTTCTGCACCGATCGAGCTGTAGCATGATACATATATAATACGCATCAAGGATTGTTTTTATCTATTTTTTGCATTAGTCACATATCCGCGACCACAAAGAACTATATTTACGCGGGCGGAGCCGCGGGCAACAGTTAGTATTTTATATACTTACTTAGATGTTTTTTTTAACTTTATAATAAATTACAAATTACAAAAGTGCACAAATTATAAATTACCTTATGCATTAAATTCTGCATTAAATGTTTCTAAAGAGGGGGCAATTCGAAATTCGAAATATTTCGCGCTCATGATAATACGCTCATGTGTCTTTATTTTTAGCTTTTTAATAAAATTATTCTGCAGATTAAATAGCGATACTTTTGAACTCATGTGTATGAAACGTTGTTGATGAATATTCAAATGCACGCTTTTAATTTAAAATTTTAAATAGATTCTTAAGTAGTTTAGGATATGTATTTTGTATAATGCGTAAGTATATTGTATTTTTATTTAGTGACAAATACTAATGTATTTTTATGCGGAAGACCAAGTTTTTTAAATGTCAGTCTATTTTTATTTGTTTCAAATTTCTATAAATCATTTACACATGTTAGCAAAATTCTGTTAATTTTTAATAATAATAAATAAGGTACATACTTACATTAATTATAATTAACAACCATTTTTTTGTTTTGATTTTTTAAACACTCGACGTTTTCTTTTAAGATCAAAAATACAGTTATTTTAGCTTTAAAGCCTTTATGCAAACGACATAAGGATTTTGCTCATACAAACAAGTCATCAAAATATAATATATATGCCCCTGTAGGACTTCTGATGATGACTAAAAAAAGATAGGTATTGCAGTCTTGAAAAGAAAAACAACTTCGAGGTAATTAATATAACTTTGAACGGACTTTATTATCATGGGTATATGTATTAAAACTGTTACTGTTTTAAATGTAAATGTAAAATAATATTTTTCGTGTGGTAAAATATTTTCTCTGATTTTTTTTTTTTAATTCTTGCCCTACTTACTATTAATAAAAATATTTAAACCACGGATACGTTAATCCATGTTGCTGTTTTCTTCAGTCTTCTCTAACGTATCTGACAAAGAATACAATATGGATTGCGTATCCGTAGTGTAAATATTTTTATAAAGAGGGGGTTGGTGTTTATTGATTATTATTATTATTTAATCAGCTTAAGTAATTGGATCAATAAAGTAGTGGTATTATCAAAGAAGTATTTTAACAATAACTTTAATTTTTCAGTTTCAGACTGTGTGAACATACTAGGGGAAACAGTATAGTTATTGGCCCCTTTACAGTTATTGGCCATTTCAACTTTGTTGCCAAAAAACTAGCAACATCCTATACAAATAGTGAATTTAAAAGCTTATAAATGGCAACACTTTTATTCTCTGTCAAAAACTTTAAAAGAAATTCCGCTAGGTTAATTAGTTCTTTTCCGATGTGTGATGTTTTGCCGGAGGAACAAACTTTGGTAAATTAATTAAAAAAATGTTAAGACTGCATTTATTTTTTTGTGCGATATTTTGAAATGTGTATGTAGTTAGTCCGTTAGTTAAACTTTAAAAAATATACCCTTTTTATTCGTTTTAACCATATTGAAGGTGTAATGTAACCTATTTTCTTCATAACCTCAAAATGTTGTAGTGGCCAATAGCTGTCACAATTATTTGAATAAGTTATAGTAATTGGCCTTCTATGCCAATAACTGTATTTATTTAAAAAAAGTTAAAGTAGCGATTTTATTAAAGACTAGCTTTTGCCCGCGACTTCGTCCGCGTGGAACAATACTTTGGGATATCGCTGAAATTTACCCGCGACTTTATTTATGACTAACGAAAACGGAATCCTATTTTTTTAAACGGAACCCTAAAATAAAAGTAGCCTATGTTAGACCCTATAACATCAGCTATCTGCTAGTGAAAGTCCCGTGAAAATCGGTCCAGCCGTTTCAGAGATTAGTCGGAACAAACAGACAGACAGACCGACTGACAGACAGACAGACGGACAGACAAAAATTAAAAGAAAATGTATTTTATTGTAAGTACCGAATATACTTTCAGATTCATTATGTAAAAAGCTGTTAATTTGAAGTTACAAACAGACACTTAAATTGTATAGATGTATAGATATTATAATGTATTATATTTTAAGATATTATCAATTTGATGTTTATAAAATAACTAAACTATTTAACTAAACTAAACTAAACATTAACCCGCACGCGCACCCCGCCTTGGTGACGCCCACTTCGCAACGGGCCGTGCAGCAGAAATCGTAATATTTTAATTTCGCCATAACTTCAAAACCAAACGTCCAATTTCAATCATTCAAGGACCAAATATTATCTACATAAACTGTACTTAGTGATGAAATAATTTATTTTGATAAGGATTAATAACATGAGTAAAATAAACGCGTTTAAATGTAGTCCAAAAAAAATTCAAGATTTCTAAATAAAAAAATGGTTGTTGTGCCTCACTCGACATAGATAGGTATAGTGTGTCGCGGAGTTTTTTGTAGATATTTATAAGATCTACAATTAATTAGAACATTTTATGGTTCTATCTTTTATAGTTTAGGCAGCGTACGCAAAATAAGTAACTTTTCTGGTTGATTTTTTACACCTTGTGTCCGAAAAACCCAAATATCTTACGGAACCCTATTTTTTTCCAAAATAAAATTTAGCCTATGTTACTCGTGGATAATGTAGCTTTCGAATGGTGAAAGAATTTTTGAAATCGGTCCAGTACTTTTTGAGCCTATTCATTACAAACAAACAAACAAACAAACAAACAAACAAACAAACAAACAAACAAACAAACAAACAAACATACAAACAAAGTTTTCCTCTTTATAATATTAGTGTAGATAACGTCTTCTGTTACATTGTGCAGTATTCTCTACAATTTCTACAAATTTTAAATCATTATGTACAGTTATTAGCCTAGGCCAATAACTGTACATTCGCTAAGCTAGCCTATAGAAAAAGTAGGCCAATTACTATAATATATATTTTTAATTTTTTTTGGATAAATTAGTTAAAAAAATATTTACTTGTTTAAATCAGGTACACAAGAAAAAAAAATGCTAAAGATACCCGAACCGTCATTGCATTCCTCAAAAACACCTAGAACACATGCCAGATGACGATGAGTTTTCTGATTTTATATTATGCCACAACTGTTTTTCGTTGAATGATAACTCTGATAATTACTGTGAATCTTTTGAAGATAAAAATGATGATGAAAACATGTTTTAGTTAATAGTTATTAATAATATAAATATAATACTATAATGTGCTATAATTTCAATTTATATTTTATTTTCAATGTGGCCAATAACTATGTGATCTCATGGCCAATAACTGCAATATTATGGCCAATTACTGTGATTTTAACTTTAATATTTTTGCGTTCACATTATTCTTAAAATGTTTAATAAAAGTTTATGCAAGGTACCTTGTGTAGTAAATACATTAATAAAGAACAATATGCTATGAATTTTATTTATTTTTGAGTTATAATTTTTTTTAAATTGATTTTTCATATCGAGTAGTCGCTTAAGTGGCCAATAACTATACTGTTTCCCCTACCTAATTTACTAAATGATAAATTAACACATTAATTTCAGATAATTTATTCCATTGGCCAGTCGGAGGATTTTAAGGATCCTGGAACACGAGTACGCAACACCAGAGGTAGGTGGTAGTAGGTGTAGGTTAGGTGCAAGGGTAACTCCTCTGGTATTGCGAGTGTCTGTGGATATCGGTAATCGCTAAATAAATCCTGATCCATTTCGTAAAAAAAGTTGATAAAGAAAAATATATTTGATGTCTTTGCACTCAGCAAAAAATATTTAAAAAAACACAACTTACTTGTCATCAGCCATTTTCACTATTTTGACACTTGTTATTGGTAAATAAAAATTAAAATATCACAGAATATTTTTTATTGTATTTTTATCACATATCGATATAAAATTAACTAGACAATGTTTTGGCGCGAAACACGACGCGCGTTTAGAGAAAATTTATGTGCGTCCACTCATCACGTAAGTTGCCTACGTACTGATTTGATAGTAAACGCCACTTTCCAGTATATTATTGCTTGTTTTCTTTGCGTATTTGTATATTTAATGTAAAATGCTCGTTCTACTTTACCGCTTTGCTTTACCGCGTGATTAGACTCCTCGTGTCATGACAGTCATCAGCCATGACCTTCAATTATTTTTCTTTCGCCGTAGCGCGTATGTCAAACATTAAACACTTTTTAGAGATCACTTTTTGGTTTTTTAATAATTTCATTTTTAGTTTGGTTTTAGTTTTTGTTATTATATTCATTATATTCTTTTTTTAATGTCAACAATCGGATAACAACCTACCCACATAATCCATTACATATGTTTATTTTTAGAACTATAGCTCTACCAGAATCTGATGGCATTTAAAAAAAAATAAAAATGTGATTTTCATATGGCAATGTCAAGTATGAACCGTCAAATCAAAGTACGTGATCTGTCAACCGCTGCTAAAATTTTGTGATTATGTTCTTGGAATTTGTTGTTTTTGTGAAAATATCCAAAAAGGCAATTCGATCTCAAGCGAGAAATATTGTTTTCTATGTCTATAGTAAAATACAGAAAGAAGAAGGTGTAAATCGAACTCAATCTTATAATTTAAAGTTCGTGGTCGAGTTGACCGGTAAGTTAGAGTGAGTTGTTTTGATACTTTTAGTTTTTTTATATTTTCTTAGGTAATTATTGTGACTTCTTTAAATGTGTTTCCAGTACTACTATAAGGTGAATCGTAGCTGATGGCACATCGAATGATGGTTTGTTTTCCATGCCTGGTAAAAGGAGGAGAGGAGGAAAAAAGAAAATCAACATAAGACAGTTTCGATTTATAGTTGATTAGGAATAAAGTAAACGAGTTCTATACAGTTCGGAAGGAAATTCCAACATTAAATAAACTGTTGCTAATTTAATTGTATGTTATTCGTAATAAATAAGTATATAAAGTAATTCACGATTGATTTATTTTTCATGAAATATCATTATATTACATAGTATAAAACAAAGTCCCTTTTTTGTCTGTCCCTATGTATGCTTAAATCTTTAAAACTACGCAACGGATTTTGATGCGAGTTTTTAAAATAATAGTCTTTAAGTATTTAATAGTCTTTAAGATATTATAAGATTATGGTAAAAATTATATTCAAGTGCTTATTATGTAAGTATATTATCAAGTGGTCGCGCATGTCGTATCGAGGTGATAGGGTCCCATTTTTAACAATTTGCATTGGGCAAACCTAAAAACATGTTCAATATTGTATCAGTAGTATATTGCTATAAGTAGGTAGAGAATTATTCGCCGAAGTAGTTTTTTCTCCAAGAACACTATTCCACGCGGGCGAAGCCGCGGGCAAAAGCTAGTTTTCTATATTATACACCGAACATTCTTCATACAGTCTTATTATAATTCATGTTCAATAATACTAAAGACATAATTAAATATTAACCAGTATCAAGATCGTTTAATCCAATTTCCCCAGTATTGCACACTACAAATTTTTTTTTCCCTATTTGCCATGAGATTCTGGTACACCTATACCTTACAAATTACAATCCCTACATTTTGACATTTTCCACACCTTAGTTTTCCTGGTTTCCTTCATTCTAGTAATAGGTATATTTAGGTTATATTATCTATGGAGGCTTTAACTAGCTTTTGCTCGCGACTTCGCCCGCGCGGAATATGTTCTTGGAGAAAAAACTTCTTCAGCAATTAACTCTACGCTATACATATATAATAGAAGTATAGGTACAATATTGCAAATGTTTTTAGGGTTTTGTACCCAATGGGTAAAAACGGGACCCTATCACCTCGAAGCGACGTGCGAGACCGCTTGATATACTTATATTTTTTGCGCTTGAATAGATATAAATTTTACGATATCTTCTAAATACATAAAATATATTAATTTAAACTATATGGTTAATGTGAGTAACGTATTTAATTTGATAAGGATCATAGGTACGCCACCGGCCCTACCAGCAGGTCTAACCGCTAAGTCCCTCTATTTTAAATCAGGAATATCTTGGAAATTACATAATGTAAAAGGCCATATTGATCTATATAAAATGTATTTAATTAAGGTACCTAATTGGATAAGGATTAATCCTGTAATGCTTAAAATCGCTTCGTAATAGGCAAGCGGACTGATTTTTTTTTAGTGCATAAATGAATAGTACTCTTAAATATGAGTAACTTCTCAGAAGAAACCGTATATCAAAAGTCAATATTTTGAAAGGTAAAGCGATTTGTATACAAAATGTCGCGAGTCTTTATACCAAAAAAAAATTTTTTTTTTTTGCGAAATTGGTAAACAAAACCTACATCATTAGTTTACTCACATCATATACAAAAACATTCATTATGGTAAGTATGAACTTAAACGCACAAATATCGGAGATATTTACAAATATATTCCTGCGGCCATATACTTCTTAAACTACTTCATACTACTTCATATACAAGTGACGTCATTTTTAGGTCGACTTTAGTATGGAGCGTTTTTAGGAGGCTCGCGAAATTTTTTATACAAATCGCTGTACCTTTGAAAATATTGACTTTTGATATACGGTTTCCTCTGAGAAGTTACTCATATTTAAGAGTACTATTCATTTATGCAATAAAAAAAATTGTCCGATTGCCTATTAAGCCATTATTTCTCGTAAAAAGTAAAGGACAAAAAATGTTTTATGTGGGTTATCCCTAAGGGATAGACATATTATTATAGCATCGCTGACTTTCGACGAGGACGACTACGAGTTCGACTCGCACTTGGCCGGTTTTTGTTACGTAGTAACTATTTATTAATCTGTGCTTTTGTCACTATTACCACAGTCTATGGAACTTACTATTACCATTTGATGCATTATCAAAGATTACCATAGAATATTATTACACCAATCATACACTTACCCATCACATTTTCGAAAATTAGTAGACGACAGACGTCTGCGCTTTATCGCTGGAGCTACAAAAAATTTACTTCCAAATAAAGATATCTTTATTAAATATTTTATTTCATATCAAGTTGTCCATTAAAACGATATTTTATACGTTATTTTTATAACTGTGATAATGATACGGCGATATCGTTTCATCTTAAGATTCGGAACGGATTTTTTTAAAATCTAACTAAAAATAATAATAATATGTATCGTAAAAAAATCTACGGAATCTTTTATGGTGGTTAAGTGAAGACAGAGTAGTGTTCGCAGAACTCTGCAGTCAGGCCGGTCACAGTGTCACGCACACACATGTAACGAAACTACGCCTTACAAGGGGTAAAGCGAGCTGTCGTGGTGCGCCGTGCCGTGCGTGGTTATTTTTTCGTAGATAAATGGTACGTAGAGCGTAGCCGGGAGCCACACGCGCAAAACGGCCGCTCAGATTTTCTTTGACAAAGCTCTGTCTTCACTTTCTTATTTGGTCTTCTGAGCCTATATGTTACGTTAGATAATACTCGTAGTTATTTTTTTTATATAAGTAGTTAAATTATTATTGTTACAATTTTTTTCTAGGAAAGAGTCTGAAACTCAAGATGTAATGCAGAGCACTTCGCTTTAAAATATTATGTAAATAGTTTTAAGTTAACGGTTAAATACGACAACGAGCTTACAGCTGATCTAGGATCCTTCAAAACGACCTTGTAAACCGCGTTATCCAATTATATGAGCCATTTTAATTTTAACTAAATTAAAACTACCTTTTCTACCTATCATCCTAATAGGTAGGTAGGTACTACGGTATAAATGTAGGTTTTGAGAATTGATAGATGTTTGGTACTCTTTCAAGCAAAAACTACGAAATGGATTTAGATGAAATTTTGTATAGGGGTAGTTTAAGCTGAAATAAGGAAGAGACTTCTTTTTGTCCCGAAAAAGTACAGTATTCCCGTGGGATACTGTACGTGGGTGGAGCCCACGTGGAGCCGCGGCAAAAACTAGTTATAAAATAAAAATGTCTTCTACCGTTTCGTCATTATCATCACCAATAATATACCTATATCTAATTAGCTAAGTAAGCAAACACATGATTTCTGAGTACCAAACATTTAATGTATCCATTAGTGTCTATTACCTAGATCATGATCTAAAAATTGGCTGATCACACCCTCGCTGCTGTGATGTCACTGTTTATGGGACGGACACACCCACCAATTAAGTTAACTATATTATGATCTTAGAAGTAGCTCATAAAATATTAACTGTGTATTTCAGCTTTCTATTGCCTGCTCGAGCTTCGTGGCCTAGTGGGTAGATCGTATGGTTCGCACTCGAGAGTGTGCAGATTCGAATCCCAGGTTGTGGCGTGTACTAATGAGACTTTTCAGACCTCAAGTACACGGACGCTTTAACGGTGAAGGAAAACATCGTGAGGTAACCCGTATGTGGTTTGCCACAGATGACGGCCCAGACTGGTCAATACCAGTCATTCCTCTGGACTAGGCTGACTAGGCATACGACATTTAAAAACCAACTGTCCCAGGCACTACAGTATTTCAAGAGTGGTTACTTCGCTCGGAGAATACTGTATAAATCTGTATTAACGGTTGAAAGGCATAAGTTTATCGCCTGCTAAAGAATTTGCTAAGCTACTTACGTACTTGGCAAAATAGAAGTCCCAGAAAGGATACACATTCTTATCGCTGGCAGATGGCAACGCATGTACTATCGGTCAAGTTACCGCTCGACCAGGCATAAGATCAAAATCACCAACACATACTCACGTGTAAAAACGTAGTTCCACCGCGTTTACAGTCGTTGCGGTCACTTCTCAACTCATACTAACGGGTAGATACGTAGTTCAACCACGTTTGCAGTCGTTGTGGTCAGTTCTTTTGTGTTCAAATATTTTGAGGCGTCCTAGTTCAAAGGAAAATGTAATGAAAGTGGTCCAGCAGGAACTTTGTGCTTACCATCACTAAGGTAGGTACCAAAAATATTTTTTGGTTAACTGTGTGCATCGGCGTATACTCGTACAGTAGGTAGTAGCTGACCACGACAGACGTTATTCTGTCTTAAAAGTTAAATATGAACTAGAATGAATAAATAAATAACACCTACTCCTACACCCACACCTACTTCTATACCAACTCATACACCTACTCCTACACCTTTTCCAAAATTAATAAAGAAAAAAAAAGGACCAAAAACCTCTGGCTCATGCACAACAACTTTGCCAAAAATCATCACATGATCAAATGCATAGTTTACGATTCTATAAAGGACATATGAACAGACAGATATACATTCATTTTTATATAATAGATGTATCGACAGGACAAACCCAGGCTATATTGCATATCTACATATTAGGTACATACGTATTTTTCATATGACGAAAGCATCCACTAAGGAAGGATTTTTCATAATTCAACCCCAAAGGGGTTAAAATAGGGGATAAAAGTTTGTAAAAATTTTTTTATTCCTAGGGACATAATTTGCCATGTGCATGATATTTCGTATGAATTAATAAGTGCGGAAAAAACGACGAGTTATTTCAGCGTTTTCTAAAATTCAGCCCCTAGTTGGGCAAAATAGGGGATGAAAGTTTAAAACCTAATTGTAAGTCGCGGGCAAATGCTAGTGAGATATTTAACTAATATATTTAGATATCTAATATGTAGTTTAATTCGTTATTATTCTTTCTTGCTTCTCTTCTTCCATGATAAAATGAACATATGTCACGTTTCAAGGCCCCACGGTGTCAGAAAATGGGTTTAATATGTGACCCATGCTCAGGGAAAACTATTTAAGCATGTAGGCGGCCTGAATTTAAATCTAGACCATAAAATAGGCAATTTAAGAAAACGTGTAGCCTAATTTCTATGCTAGCATCAATGACTATGTATGTACCTAGTATATATAGCAGTGGCGAAGGCTGGTCCTCCTTCATAGGGAAGCCGTAGCCTGTATAATAGGTAGGGATTTGGATAAAGGTCGTCAAAAGGTAAGCGGTAAGGGAAGCCGATAGGAATGGAGTTATAGGAACAATAAACAATAGGACAATGCAGGCTGATCATCTGATTGTTTGACAAGAAATATGATCCATGCGTCGTAAAATGTAAAAAGTCGGACCTGCGCCTGATCTCTCGCCAGTCGTGTCGGTCCGTTCGTCCCACTGTATTTCGAGAGTAAAGGAAGAGAGAGTGATCTTGTGTGCTGCGCACACACTTGGGCACTGTAAATAAATCCTGCGTAGCTGACCTGGTTTCAATAATACCGGCCACCGTCATCTAAATCGGTGTGGGGAGCTATTATTACTATTACTGTTTAGTAAGTAGGTAGTAAGCAGGCTAGCGCCTACTTTGTCATATTATGATCATTGATCTAGTTAAGTAATGTCTTAAATATTTATATTATTTACTTGAACCTTCGTGCCTTCGCCGTCTGTGAAGTTTTTTTAATTATAACCGAAGGAGAACAAATAACCGAGATAAGTGAGAAAATAAAGGCTCACGTGACGGTATGATGGCGCTGTTTGTTAATTGTGATAGCATTAGCTCAGGGTTCGGCAACCTTTTGAGTCAGAAGAGTCAAAAATTACAATTTTCAAGATTTCTGAGTTTTTTAAGAGTCACAATTTTTTTCTTGCCAACAATAAATAAATAAATTCTAGCATAAACAAAGTTTTTTTTTTTTTTTTTATATAAAAAAGAAAACAATTTGTTCATAAGAACTGGTGAAGACGTTAAACTGTCTTGCGTTGAAACTTGGAAGGTCATTAAAACCTACATAGGAACATCCTATTTTTAATTACAATGCGAGCGAGCGGAGTGAGCGAGGAAATTTCTAGTCTATTTACAGGTTAAACCCAAGTGTACCATACAGTGTTTAAAGACTGTATGTACACTTGGGAAAATACAATAAAATCAACAGCCTAAAACAGAACATCGCGTCGGTATAAAATAATAGAGTTTACCGGAGGCCCAATCCCCCTACCCCCCTATGATGCCGCAGTTGAAAACTAATTTGTTACCCCAGGAGGGTACCAACTGCGTTGGAGAATCCCTCTCTGGACGTCCATGCTCAGGCACCCCTGGACCTGAGCGTGGACGTCTAGGCTGCCCCTCGTATTCTGGGGGGGGCAAAACTGCGCTCCAATCTGCACGGGGCAAGAGCAAACGTGCTAAGGCACCCCCTGCTATATTGAAAGTGGACTTCTGTAATATCAGGGGACTACACTCAAACCTCAATGCCGTCCATTACCATCTTGAGACAGCAAAGCCGGCGTTGCTCTTCTTAACCGAGACGCAGATATCGTCTCCGGCTGACACATCATACCTTTCCCACCCTGGGTATAACCTTGAGCACTCTTTTCTGCCTAAAGCTGGAGTGTGTGTGTACGTCAGAGATGATATCAGCTCTCGCCGCCTCAGCAATCTTGAAGTTAGGGACCTTTCAATTTTATGGCTCCGCATAGAGTGCGACGACCATCCCCGCGTCTATGCGTGCCTCTATAGGTCCCATAGCGGTGATCCCGAAATAGACCGACTCTTTGAGCATCTGCAAATAGCTATAGACTTCGTGCAGCGGCAGATCCCATCCGCAGAGATCATACTACTTGGCGATTTTAATGCCCACCACGCCGACTGGCTCAATTCCAGTAAAACTGATCATGCGGGGAGATCTGCCTGCGACTTTGCCCTTGCATATGACCTTACACAACTGGTTACTGCGCCTACGCGAATTCCAGATGTGGACTGTCAGATTCCTTCCCTGTTGGACCTTCTGCTAACGTCACATCCGGACGGCTACCAAGTATCCGTGGCCGCACCACTTGGCTCATCGGATCATTGCCTTGTCCGCAGCTCTGTGCAACTCACGAGCGCGTTGCGACATCGTGTTGCTAAATACCGTCGTGTGTGGCACTACAAGTTAGCAGATTGGGATGGGATGCGGTCTTTTTTTGCGTCCTACCCCTGGGGGCAGTTGTGCTTCTCGCCGGATGTTCCTGACGCTGCTGCCAACTCTGTTGCCAACGTGGTACTACAAGGAATGGAACTTTTCATTCCGTCCTCTGTGGTCCCTACTGGCAGCAGATTCCGTCCCTGGTTTGGTTCATCTTCCAAAAAAGCTTCTCGCCGGAAGCAGGAAGCTTACCAAACCTGGGCTAATGCAGTGTCAGCACAGGATTTAAGCACCAGCAAACTTAAAAAGGAGTACAACCTTGCCTCTAGGTCCTTCAAAAGAGAGATCGCTTGGGCAAAGAAACAGCACATCAGTAGGATTGGCGAGAGACTCGAGCGTCTCCCCTCGGGAACCCGTGCATTCTGGTCTCTCGCCAAAGCTATCGAAGGGAATTTCTGTAAGCCATCGCTTCCATCCCTACACGTAGGAAATGGCTCGTTGGCCCATGACGCAAAAGAGAAAGCAGAACTTCTTGGCAAGCTCTTTGCGTCCAACTCGACCCTGGATGACGGGGGACAGGAACCGCCGACTATACCGCGATGCAAGAGCATCATGTCGGATATTCGGTTCCATCAGCGCTCAGTGCGAGTTGCTCTCCGTTCCCTTGATACCCAAAAGTCGAGTGGGCCTGACGGAATCCCTCCTATAGTGTTGAAAATGTGTGCTCCAGAGTTGGCACCGGTCTTAACGCGTCTTTTTTGGCTCTCCTACTCTTATGGCACAGTCCCAGCATCTTGGAAGACAGCTTTGGTGCACCCGATCCCTAAAAAAGGCGATCGCTCCAATCCTTCCAACTACAGACCAATCGCTATAACCTCTCTCTTCTCGAAGATAATGGAGTCCATTATTAATAGACAGCTCCTTCGATACTTAGACGTTCAGCAGTTGCTAAGCGACAAACAGTACGGGTTCCGTAAAGGTCGCTCGGCTGGTGATCTGCTGACGTACCTAACCCATCGTTGGGCACAGGCGATCGAGTCTAAGGGAGAGGCATTGGCTGTAAGTTTGGACATAGCGAAAGCCTTTGATCGGGTTTGGCACAAAGCGCTTCTTTCGAAGCTTCCTTCCTATGGGCTCCCCGAGAAATTATGCAAGTGGGTCAAGAGTTTCTTAGCAGACCGAAGCATAAGGGTCGTAGTCGACGGTGAATGCTCAGATACTCTGTCTGTTGATGCTGGTGTCCCACAAGGCTGTGTGCTATCACCTACCCTGTTCATACTGCATATCAATGATATGTTACAAACGAATGGCATTCATTGCTATGCAGATGACAGCACGGGTGATGCCTTATATATTATACCGGCCACGCGAAAATCTCTCGGCAAAATGTCATTGAGAGTCGAAACAAACTTGTCTCTCAAATTGAAAATTCATTGGAGCAGGTCTCTGAATGGGGTAGACTTAACTTAGTCCAATTCAACCCCTCTAAGACACAAGTTTGCGCGTTCACCGCTAAAAAGTTGCCAATGGTCGTATGTCCTCGTTTTGAGAGCATACCCATAACTGTCTCCTCCAACATTGGAATACTTGGTGTTAATATATCGAGCGAGGTCCAGTTCCAGATATCATCTGCAGGGCAAGGCCAAGTTAGCCTCCAAGAAGCTTGGTGTTCTGAACAGGTCAAAGCAGTATTTCAGTCCGGTCCAACGCCTACAACTCTATAAGGCGCAGGTTCGGCCTCACATGGAATACTGTTCTCATCTCTGGGCAGGGGCACCAAAGTACCAGCTTCTCCCTCTGGATCGTATCCAACGTAGGGCCGCTCGAATTGTCGACTGCCATAGTGTTTCAAACAGGCTTGACTCCTTAGAGCTACGTAGAGATGTAGCATCGCTCTGCATCCTCTATCGGTTATATTACGGGGAGTGCTCCGAGGAATTGTTCGGACTTATACCTGCTTCAACTTTTCGCCACCGCTCCATGCGACATAATATTTATCATCCTCATCACCTTGATGAGTGGCAGTCCTCCACCGTGCGCTTTACCCGAAGCTTTCTGCCGCGCACTGTAAAACTCTGGAATGAACTGTCGCCAGCAGTATTTCCGGACCATTATGACCTGCAAACCTTCAAGAAGGTTTGCAGGTCAGAAGTCAAGAAGGAGCGTATTCCCTCCTAAAAGGCCGGCAACGCACTTGCAACTTCTCTGATGTTGCGGGTGTCCATGGGCGACGGTAATCGCTTTCCATCAGGTGATACGTTTGCTCGTTTGCCCCCTAGTTTTATAAAAAAAAAAAGCGTAATTGAGGCGCGATCCCCAGGCGGAGTTCCACAACGCGTCGCCTTACGCCACCTCTGGCTTCTGCGGGGAAAAGCGATTTTACCCGCAACCAGCTAGCTAAAGTGGTGGTGAGATAGAGCCTTATCTTTGTTCATCGATTCAGCACGATATTCAAACTTTTTCTAAAATAAACAATATTTGTGTATAGTACTAAAGAGCCGCAAATCCACATTCCAAGAGCTGCATGTGGCTCGAGAGCCGCAGGTTGCCGACCCCTGCTGATTATCTCGTTAGATAATATAATTTTACTAGCTGACCCCGACAGAACTTCTAGTCTAGTTCGGGGTCAGTTAGATTTTTTTTATAAACAGGAATAAATAATTATACCTACCTACCAGTGGTGTGGGTTTCTTACAACTACATTCCTATCGGCTTTACTTACCACTTACCTTTTGAAGACCCTTAACCAAATAACTATTATAGGTACAGGCTAGGATTTCCCTATGAAGGAGACCCAGGCTGGGTCCACCACCACTTATATAATTAACTAGCGACCCGCCCCGGCTTCGCACGGGTACAATACTGATACTAATACTACAGAATGTCTTTAAACCTCTAACAAAACGGGCGAAATTTAGTCAAAACAAATTAATATAGGTACCTACTAAAACTCAATGAAATAAGTAGGTGGGTATACTTTTATCATATTATGAAATACCTATACTCTTCAGGACTAACAATATAACAAACACTAAATAAATAGGTATTCAAGTATTTACCCACTAATTCTTAAGGATCGATCGCGCATAGATTGCATTCGGCCTAACTCACTCGCTGTGCTGCGAAAACACGCGCTGTTATTTTGCGATAACTTCTAAGTTATTCATTTAAAGTATATAGTGTAGGGGTAAAATAATCTGCATGAAATGCTGAATATTAATTAATTTAAAATGTGCCGCGCGGGTACCTTACTCATAGATCTTAACTCCTTTGGTGACGCCCACTTCACAACGGGCCATGCAGCAGAAATCGTAATATTTTAATTTCGCCATAACTTCAAAACCAAACGTCCAATTTTAATCATTCAAAGAGCAAATATTATCTACATAAACTGTACTTAGTGATGAAATAATTTATTTCGATAAGGATTAATAGCATGAGTAAAATAAACGCGTTTAAATGTAGTCCAAAAAAAATTCAAGATTTCTAAATAAAAAAATGGTTGTTGTGCCTCACTCGACATAGATAGGTATGGTGTGTCGCGGACTTTTTTGTAGATATTTATAAGATCTACAATTAATTAGAACATTTTATGGTTCTATCTTTTATAGTTTAGGCAGCGTACGCAAAATAAGTAACTTTTCTGGTTGATTTTTTACACCTTGTGTCCGAAAAACCCAAATATCTTACGGAACCCTATTTTTTTCCAAAATAAAATTTAGCCTATGTTACTCGTGGATAATGTAGCTTTCAAATGGTGAAATAATTTTTGAAATCGGTCCAGTACTTTTTGAGCCTATTCATTACAAACAAACAAACAAACAAACAAACAAACAAACATACAAACAAAGTTTTCCTCTTTATAATATTAGTGTAGATATACGATATAATTGTGTATAATATTTGTTTTGTATCTATTTTTACGTATGTATGAATTAATTGATTTGATTGTCCTAAACCTAACCAAACGTAGAATTTAGAAACAACATTATCTGTTGTTCCAACGCTGGAATCGATCCCACGACCTCCGAGTCGAGAGCCAATCTCTAACTATTGGACCACGGAGGCATGGAGGTCGCACTGTACCTACACAATAGGTGTAGGTCTATGGCATTAGTGGTAATAAAATAAACGCTGCCACAAATCAAAAACTGAAAACATCTGAAATAATAACATTTGCCTGCATCATCTTCATTATCTAAAGATACATTATATTTTATCTTGACACTAAATAGCACTTGTGTTCTTTTGTAGGTAGGTACCTAAGCATAATATCTACTTTTACTCCGTAAATTTTTAAGACTGATAAGAATTAGAGGTCATACGACAGTGAAATGACAATTAGATACATCATTATTAGATTTAACAACGCTTTCAGTATACTTTTACAGGAATTGTGCAACCGGAGGAGTATAAAATTTAGCCGCTAAATTAAAGTTCATGTGGAGGAAAGTGTGTATAGAACTATTTTATTGAATAATGCTTAGAAAAAAAAAAGTTAATCTTGACAAAACTAAATTAATGCAATTCCGTGACTACCGTACATAGTACATACACATTCTATTGACATAAATATTACTTTTAATGACATTATACGAGCAATAAAGGAAGTTAAATATACAACATTTTTAGTGTTCGCAATCAAAACTTAAAGTTTCTATGGAAGCAGCGTTAACCGCATATCGCGGCTACGTGTCTTCGGTTCTATCCTGTTGTCTGTTGTTGTGGGGGAACTCGGTTTTTTTTTTAAAAGGCTTTTCGGGTGCAAAAGAACTATGTAATAGGCTATTTGTGGAGCGGTCTATGCACAACTGTAAAGCACTTTTTGCTAAACTTCGCATCTTGCCGCTGGTGTGTTTTTTGTGATCTTTGTGTGTTCGTTAAGGAGCCGTCCATTAATCAAGTGATGTTTTTAACAACATTTAGACGTGGTGAAGTTATACTACCCGTGTATTTTTTGTACATAGTAAGTAGGTCATGTTAGAAGAAAAACTTTAACTTGAAAAACAGTTTAATCGAATAATTTAAGCACTTAAAAACTATACGAGTAATATTTGTCTTCTAAGTTAGAGTAATATTTAAACAACACTGCGAATCTACAACCGATAAGAATTTCGGTATGCATAGACTAGATTCGAAAATAAATACACGTGTATCTCCTTAAACAATATGATAATGCTTTAAGTACCATTTTCTCGATTTCAAAGTGTTTTGAACCAGAAAATGTGTTGCATACCTACATACAATATATGGTAGATAGGTACATTATATGTTTTAGTTTAGGAAGTAGCAAATTAAATTAAACAGGAGTCTTTAATAATACGTCATTATTCTTATATCAATTTATTAAAAAGTTAAAAATAAGAATACTTGTACAAAAATACATTGATTAATAACTTAGTGTCATTGTAATAAGTTATACATTAGGTACTTTAGATGATAAAAGAATTTAATTTGGTTAAATAAGTAAAATAAGTATTGGTTAAAATTAGTCTAAAATGTAATAAATTAAGTATACAAGTATATGATATTGTTATGATAATACTTCTTTATTAAATCACTTCTGCCTTTCTTGGTTAAGTACTTAGGTCACAGACGTATATTATAAGGTTTGGTAAAATCAATTACGAATACTTCGGGCACGTGATCTACTGCTTGTGTAAAGACGTTTAGGCAAAAAAAATTAAACCCATGTAAAAAAATACAAACTAAAATTATTAAATTAAAATATTGCAAGAAATTAAATATTTTGCATAAAGCATCCGCGAGCGACAAGGACAGCAGATGTAGCACGACAGAAACAGCGTTACATATTGCATACACCAGGAAAGGTCATACGAGTTCATATCTGAACATCTGTTCGCGCATGGTCGATATAATGCAATAAGATGCAAATTCCTGCAACATAATTTAATTTTGTATAAAAAAAATTCCACGAGTTTCAAATTTTTTTTTTTTGCCTAAACGTCTTTACACAAGCAGTATATGACGTACCCAAAGTTTCCGTAATTGATTTTACCAAACCTTATATATCTTATTATAGTCGAGGTATGTCGAGGCAAAAACCTCAGGTTAAACTGTCCACACATGGCCCCAATTTTTGGATTTTTGGGGCCATTTTGACATTTGAGGTATGTGGAAATCAGGGTTGCTGACATTTGATGTATGGTGAAATAAAGATGGCGTAACTTTTGTATGAAAATTTGTTGTCAAATATACGTCATAGGCATAGCCCATGCTTAGTTTTGATTAAAAATCTTTGACTTAAATAATTAAAAAATATATATTTATAAAGAAAGTTTTCGGTAAAATAAGAATGATGTTTAAACTTAGGGATCCTCTTCTTTCGCATAATTTTATTTGTCATAATTTCATTTGGCATACCTCACTTGGCATAATTTTACTACGCATAATAATTCTTTGGCATAATGGTTTCTTGGCATACTACATCATTAGGCATAAATATCATTTAGACTAATATTGTTTGTCCTAATTTAATAAGGCATAACTCGTAAGGCATATTTTTTCTTGTCATAATAATACTTTGGCATAATTGTTTTTCGGCATAAACTCGTTAGGCATATTTTTTGTCATAATAAAGTCAAGGCATTCTGTCACAAGGCACAAATATGCATAAAATGGAACGACATAATGAAAACACGGTTAAGGTAATTAAACGCATATTTATGAAACATTAAAAGCAGGTATGACACTCATATACCTAGTATAACATGTGTAACAGTAGGTTAAGTTGCGGCGGGGTGGCCCTTGGGCCACCCGTAAGCCGCTAACATGTTTAAAATAATTAGCTTGGCATGTTCTTAGATAGCAGTTCGTGTTTTTTGTCCGAGTTTAATTTCGTATTCAGTCGAAAATTACAATTATAATTCTTATTTCGTCTTAACTCGCATACCCAGTAGAATTTATCATTCATTAGTATGTGAAAAAAGATGCTACAAAGATGTATGCGTAAATATAATAGTATGCTTAAATATCATTATGCGTAAATATATTTATGCTTTTTAATATTATGCATAAAAATATTATTCTTAATGAATATTATGCGTAAAATAATATATGCCTTACAATAAGTATGCCTAACAATTATTATGCTTTTAGTAATTATGCGAAAAAAAATTATGCTAAGAAAGTTATGACAAAATATGAATATTATGCGAAACTACTATTAGGTGAAATGAAATTATGCCAAGTAAAATTATGACATATGATTTTATGCGAAAAAATAGGGAACCTTAAACTTAATATAACGTATTATAAAACTTATCGCACTAATTTATTTATTATTGTCTATAATCACTGGTCGTTTATTATTTTTTTTTTTTATAATATCTTAACATCCGTAAGGATGTAAAACTTCACTACAAATTTGTAAAGATGAAGTGTATGTAGTGTTCTTTGTTGTGTCTTTCCTGTGAGACAATTAAGATCTTCCCTCTTAGCGCCATCTAAATTCTAAGTAGGTATTCATATGTTGGCGCTCCTTGGTATGGAGTTTCTGGACATAAAGGATCTGGCTCATAAATAGTATAGTCCTCGTCCTCGCTAACTTCAGAACTTTGAGATGTACCAGGGATCAAGTCGTATCTGGAGTGCCTAGAAAAGAAAATGCAATGAGAGAAGGAAAAAATGTAATAAACGTGGTAAATGTAAGTAGCTGAATAGTCTCGAGACTATGTACAGGTAGGTAGGTGCCGTATTAGGTAAACAGAATATCAATTGCTTAGCAAGGTATTGGCTAGACGACTGTTTTTTTTGTACCTACTCTTAATAATAATTAATATAGTAAGTTCTCAGAAAAAACGGTAGGTATATTAAAAATCAATATTATCAAAGGTACAGACAGAAGAAGGGGTATCTTTGTATGGAGCCCGTCCCCACTACTGTAGCACTGTAGCACAAGACATAATATATCAAATGAAAGGGCTTAAAAAGTGTGTTTATTTATGACGAAAAATATCTAAACCATGGGAGAAAAAAGTTAATGAGGGTTTAAATTCTGTATTATTGCACCATTCGATAGCGTCGCAAGTAAGAAACAATTTCCAGAAAGTAATTATGTGCGAAAAAATTGAGGAAAGAGCTTATTTTTAGCATTTTATTATTATTCCATACATTTATTCAAAATATGAGGCAGTTTATTAAAATATAACACTTTTCTTTCTTTACTTCCCAAAAATCGTTCCTTATTAGCAACACTATGAAATGGTGCAATAATACAGGTTGATTTTTTATCTTTTTTTAACCTTTAACCCTCATTAACTTTTTTCTCCCATGGTTTAGCGATATTTTGTCATGCAATAAGATGACAGTTTTGTAAGCCCTTTCATTTGATATATTAGGGGAAAGTCCTACAGTACCGGCCGGCATCCAGTACCGGTCAGTTACTGTTTCCGTAATTCTATAACAAATGGAGCTTCACGGTTCGCGCCATTTGTTTAGTTTGTACTCGTAGGTGCTATGACCCAAGCGGGGGCAACTTGTCACAACAGGCTGCCCGTCAGTGCGAATTTCTGTGTTGCGCGCGGTGTACCTAGGATACACAAGTAAAGTTCCGTGGATTCTCAGTGAAGATTAGAGTCTATTTAAAACGAAATTAAACGTGGTATGTATTGATTACTTATAAAGCTATAATAAAATTGGTTTTAATTCAATTCATGCATCACATTTTTATCGCTTAGCTATTATGATAATTTTATTCCGTTTCCTGCAGTACCAGCCACAAAATTTTCCTCCAGTACCGGCCACGATTCAGGTTCATTTTAAAAATTGTTTTCTTTGTTTGTAGGGACACAATGATATCAAATGATGAAAGTGAAGATAAAACGAAGAAAAAGAAGGGCACCTGGGATCCTGATAAAATGTATACAGCCGTAGAAATAGTTTTGAGCAAGGAAATGAGTGCGCGCCAGGCAGATTAAGTTTAAATGATAGAATAAGTGCTATTAAAAACGAGAAAGAGGTACTTATCAATTAAGCCTGTTATTAAATAAGCTGAAAAGAGCGAAATATTAACAAGTTCACCATATTAAAAGATCCTTGAAGAAAAGAAAACGGAGAAAAATAAGGTAGACTCAGTCAAGCGTGGAAAGAGTTTACTGTCAGGTAAAAAAGTTAGCAAGAAAGGAAATAGTTTGCTTTCAGGAAAAGATGTAAGTAAGTAAGAGAACTAAGAAAAAACCAAACGAAAACCAATGTCCACCTCATAGGCCAATTATTATTTTTTTATTTTAGATTTGCCCTTTGTGCCTTGAATCTCACGACGAAGATACAATGTGGAAACTGCAGGGTATGGGTCCATGAGGCTTGTGCGAACATCTCCGAATTGTCAAACCAATATGTCTGGGATTTTTGTCTCGTTTAAAAAACATTTTTATGATGGCCGGTACTGGCGGACAATTTTTAACATGTCAATTTTCTATAACCTTGGAATTTTATTATTAAAGTTGATGATTACTAAAAATATCGCTATTTCATTACTTCTATTTGCAGCATATGAGTTTCTCTACTTATATCATCAACTTTTAAACATGTACCCTAAAGGGTTTTTAAATTATTCTAAATGAACCTTAAGGTGACGGTACTGTAGGACTTTCCCCTATATGTCTTGTAGTGCTACAACTACAAGGGGACGTTTTGCTCCTTCTTCTTTGTTTACAAAATTTCGCAAGTCTCGTGAAAACGCTCCATACAAAACTCATTCCTAACTAACGTCACGTAACGTCACGAATCATGCCTTGATTAAAGTATATTAAATATAAGGCCGCAGGAACATGTTTGTAAATACCTCCGAAATATTTTGTGGGTTTAAGTAGGTAGGTACTTTTGCTAGTATTTATTCTGTGGTTTAAGTTTATGATTACTATAAGTAATGAATGTTTTTGTATATAATGTGAGTCTAATGATGTGGGGGTTGTTTTACTAATTTAGCAAAAAATATATATATTTTTGGATTTGTAGCTATGTAGATCTGATAACAAAACTACACGTAAGTAAAAATTTATATATTTTTACGTTTATAAAGTAGTCATATCTCAATATTTATAAAATATATATAAGTTAAAGTAATTATTTACATGTAGTCGTCTCCTCTATTGCGGCAAAGAAAGTGTTCGTACTTCGTACTCAAAAACGTAGGCAACCTTTACTCCACACAACAGTACCTACTTAAATAATATCTACTAGTTACTATAGATATTATAATATATAGTAGGTATTTTTCTGCGGTAGGTAAGTTTGCGATTATCTTATAGGTAGGTACAACAAACGGGTAGTCAAGAAAACTTTTAGCATACTTGCAAAGTAGAGACAAATTTTTTGTACCTAAAGCTCATTTCGGATTAAGCTATACTATGATGCAGCGGCGTGGGGCTATTATAACTCCATCCTATTGGCTTCACTTACCACTTACTTTTTGAAAACCCTCATACTAATCCCTACCTATCATACAGGCATACATATCTGTATAATCTATGATACAGGCTAGGGTTTCCCTATAAAGGAGGACCAGCATTCGCCACTGCTATGATGCAATATAGTATAGCAAAAAAATTTTTCAACCTTTTTCATGATGCGACCCCCCTTGTATGAAAAAATATTTCGCGACCCCCCGACCCTTCGCTTTTTTATCACGTATGTATGTGCATGTTACAGTGTTACAAATATTCATTCCATACGACGTTTTTATGCGTCTCCATAATTATTATTCGGATATAAGTACATAAGAATATAGTACGTCAAACACATTATTTTACAATTACATACATCGATGATATCGATGATCGATTTATGAGTCCTATCGTATAAGTATATCCTTTTGTTAAAATTATCTTACTTAATAAATCAATAAATAATAATAAATAAAAAATTTAAAAAAAAAGTTTTCTTACTAAAGTTCTCTCGACGTCCGGCGACCCCCTACAGAAGCTTCGCGACCCCCCAGGGGGTCGCGACCCACAGGTTGAAAAACACTGCTATATAGCATGGCGTTCACGTTACGCAATATTATCGCAATAATTTATGTAATACTAGCTGTTGCCCGCGGCTCCGCCGGCGTAAATGTAATGTTCCTCGAGAACACTGTACTTTTTCGGGATAAAAAGTAGCCCATGTTTTTATCCAAAGCCTAAACTACTACCATACTAAATTTCATCAAAATCCGTTCAGTAGTTTTTGCGTGAAGGAGTAACAAACTTCCATCCATACATCCTCACAAACTTTTACATTTATAATATTAGTAGGATAGTATTAGGGTTGTAACGGAGCTCCGCCTCCGCCTCCGTTACTGCGGAGCCTCCGCAAAAAATTTCACCTCCGCCTCCGCATCCGCCTCCGCAAAATTGATGCGGAGTTTTAACGGAGGTTTATTTATGATTACATACAACGCGCAACGATTACATATAACGAATAGGGTATGGAACCGGGAAATCCCGGTCCCGAAATTCCCGGGAATTCCCGAAATTTTGAGTCGGTCTGAGAACCGGGAATCAAAAATTGAGAACCGGGAATTTCGGTACTTTCGGTACCGAACAGATTGTATTAAAATTTACAAGGATTTAAGTAACTTATCATAGGTAATTGTAAATATTAGCTAAAAAATATTTTTTAATAATTTGCGACAGCAAATTAAAGACAAAAATGAAAAATATTATACGATAAAAGAATATCCCACCAAAAACATTCTGTAAAAAACTAGCCAAGTCTCGATGGAGCTACTTGTTTATCTCTAAAAAGTAATGAAATCTAGACAAAGTCGTGCCAAGTCTAAGGATCCTTACTGCGATTTATTTATTATTATAGTTAATGTTGTGTGACTTGGCCGTTGAAAATTCTTTATACGTTAGTGGGTACAAGTCAATTTTGTTTACACGTAATGTTATATCAGATTCTGTTGTAACTACCTATGTTTGTTAAGCGAGATAATAGCCCATACTGGTATTGGTAATTGGACGCTAGTGTCTTATTTTAGGCGTTGTTGATTGTATAACACATGTATTGGAGCAATGGTGTCATGGAGCCCCTTTTGTACCCTTGTGTACTCTTCAACGGCCAAGTCACACAACATTAACTATAATAATAAATAAATCGCAGTAAGGATCCTTAGACTTGGCACGACTTTGTCTAGATTTCATTACTTTTTAGAGATAAACAAGCAGCTCCATCGAGACTTGGCTAGTTTTTTACAGAATGTTTTTGGTGGGATTTCACTTCTTTTTGTAGAAACGTAGGAATATTGATTTATTTTACTAGATTTTAGTGTAATTTGTTTATTTAATTTGTGTAATGTTCGAGTAGAATAAAGTTAATTGTTCGACTATTTCTTCTTGTAATCTTGTAAGTATAAGTATAAAAGCCAGTCCAGTCTTAACCAGAGTTTTCCTTTAATTTCATTTATATGCGTATTAAAAGCAGAAGGGGAGGCATTCGCCCAGCAGTGGGATGCTAGGGCTAGATTAAATTAAAAGATGTGTCCTACTTCACTGGATTTTTGCAATGACAGTCGATTTTTTTATGTACCAATAGTAGAAGGGGGCATTACCATATCTCTAATCAGCTGAGACCAGCTGAGGGTTCTTCATCAGATACTTCAGACCTTCGATTTTTGACATCAAATGAAGTGGCCCACCAAGTTGAATATTTTTTGTAAAGGCAGTATGTCGATCTCTAATAGTTTGGTTGGGCTCTTGTGTTTTCTAATAAGGGTCACCAGGTACTCCAGATCTTCGATTATCCTAGTTTTTACAGTTTTCCCTTTATGTGGCCATTAAACCTTACCTCTGTACCAAATTTCAGCTCTCTGAGTTTATGGGAAGTACTAGTTCTATTCTGATGATCATGAGTGAGTGACTGGGTGAGTGTCATAAATGCGAAACTTTGCTGTCGTTTAACTTCGGAACTAAATGACCTACAGACTTAAAATTTTGGATTTTAAGTATGTGATTATACTTTACTGGATGACGAAAATTTCTGCGTTCTGGTCTTATCCAGAGGTTCTCAAATAAGGGCCTGAAAATGCGGCGAAATGGTTCCAGTAAATAATGGTACGGCAGTGTTTGCTTCGCGCTCGACTTGGCGGGGGCACTGCCGTGCCCCCAGATCGACGTTCTGGTCTTATCCAGAGGTTCTCAAATAGAGGCCTGATAATGCGGCGAAATGGTTCCCGTAAATAATGGTACGGCAGTGTTTGCTTCGCGCTTGACTTGGCGGGGGCACTGCCGTGCCCCCAGATCGATTATCCTAGTTCTTATAGTTTTCCCTTTATGTGGCCATTAAACCCTAACTCTGTACCAAATTTCAGCTCTCTGAGTTTATGGGAAGTACTAGTTCTATTTTGATGATCATGAGTGAGTGTATAAGTGAGTGAGTGAGTGTCGTAAATGCGAAACTTTGCTTTCGCTTAACTTCGGAACTAAATGACCTACAGACTTGAAATTTTTTGGATTTTAAGTATGTGATTATAGCTTACTGGATGACGAAAATTTCTGCGTTCTGGTCTTATCCAGAGGTTCTTAAATAGGGGCCTGAAAATGCGGCGAAATGGTTCCAGTAAAGGATGGTACGGCAGTGTTTGCTTCGCGCTCGACTTTGGCGGGTGCACTGCCGTGCCCCCAGATAATTAGTAGTTCATATCAGATTCTGTACATAAAAGCTATTGTGAGGGGTGCGAGGAAATATGCCTTTAAAATGATATGTGTATATCTTTTGATCCCTATAAACTATATCACTCTTTTAGCTCAGAAGTTCAATTATTAGTCTATTGGGCGCTGTTCAATGGGCAACAGTCGATGTCATGTCTCACAAGAATAGTTGATATTCACCTCCGCATCCGCGGAGGTGAACCTCTTCTCCTCCGCATCCGCCTCCGCCTCCGCTAAGGCGGAGGCCTCCGTTACAACCCTAGATAGTATGTAGCGAGCTCAGTATGGTCGTTTCGTTTGCGGGACGGCCGGGGGTGAGGACTGAGGGAGGAGGAAGAGGGCGGCGCGCAATATAGCACAGCATCAGCGCATCGCATCATTTTACAGCGTATAGTAAGCCAGTAAGATAGTACAGCAGTGTGAACCGTGTCCATAAGAATGTATGGTGCTCGATATTGTTGTGCTATGAGCTATATTACTATATATGATATTATATTATAACGTGGTCTGAAAGCCGCTTGATACGATAATAGGCAAGCGGACAGATTTTTTTTATTGCATGAATGAATAGTACTCTTAAATATGAGTAACTTCTCAGAAGAAACCGTATATCAAAAGTCAATATTTTCAAAGGTACAGCGATTTGTATACAAAATTTAGCGAGTCTTTATACCAAAATTTTTTTTTTTGCGAAATTGGTAAACAAAACCTACATCTTAGTTTACTCACATCATATACAAAAACATTCATTATGGTAAGTATGAACTTAAACGCACAAATATCGGAGATATTTACAAATATATTCCTGCGGCCATATACTTCATATACTACTTCATACTACTTCATATACAAGTGACGTCATTTTTAGGTCGACTTTAGTATGGAGCGTTTTTAGGAGGCTCGCGAAATTTTGTATACAAATCGCTGTACCTTTGAAAATATTGACTTTTGATATACGGTTTCTTCTGAGAAGTTACTCATATTTAAGAGTACTATTCATTCATGCAATAAAAAAAAATCTGTCCGCTTGCCTATTGCGCTGCAACTTGACATTCGAACTCTTACAATTAAACCGTTTATCTTCTTGTGTAATTAATAAAGTTCAGTTTTGAATAGCTACCTTAGAAGCGCCGCATCGCGTATCGTTTCATTTCGGTGTGAGTAGACCCTAATCTATACATCTATACAGATAAATAAAATTGAAGTGTCTGTTTGTAACTTCAAACTAACAGCTTTTCACTTAATGCATCTGAAAGTATATTCGGTACTTACAATAAAATACCAATTTTTAAAATTTTTGTCTGTCCGTCTGTCTGTCTGTCGGTCTGTCTGTCTGTTTGTTCCGGCTAAACTCTGAAACGGCTGGACCGATTTTCACGGGACTTTCACTAGCAGATAGCTGATGTTATAAGGTCTAATATAGGCTACTTTTATTTTAGGGTTCCGTTTAAAAATAGGGTTCCGCTTCCGTTAGTTCTGCGCAAACGAAGTTGCGGGCATCAGCTAGTGCTAAGTAATATTAGAATTAGATTTCTGCGCCTTGATGTGACTAAAATAGAGTATACTTATTGAGTTATTTTAGAAACGTTTGTGTTATTGTAGATCCTCTGTATATTTTAGATATTCTCATTTTTTCTTATTTAAAATCAGTCTGCCGGTTTCTGTAGGTCATGTAGATAGTTCTTTTATCGCCGCTTCTGCTGCACTATATGTAGCTGTTCTGGTATAATCTGAACCTCAATTCTCGTATTTAAAGTATACGATTTAAAGAGTCAATTTTACTTTGTTTGGATTGAATGTGTAGCGACATATAACAATGAACGGATTTTATGCCGTTTCGACCAATCAGAGCGCGTTTCACGTTGGTTTAACGTTCATAAAAACACCTTTTCAGAGTGTAAGCGTGTCGGGACTTGTTTGTAATTGTATTATTGCAGGCTTTATTTAGCAGAATTGTCCCCCTGAGTAAACTCGTCCGCTGGCAGTGCATCGCGGTACCTTCCGGCAATTGTGCCTACAACCTTATTATGATACATATATTATGATCATTTTTATTCGTGGTAGTAATTCATAGAAAATAATCGTGTGCGTGTGGTTTGAGGGACCAACCCGAATTTCCCCAAAATAAGTATACCAAGTTTTAGTAGAAGTCTAAAAACAATTGTAGAACAAATCTGGGAATTTGTAAAAAGATAGTTTAAAAGATATAGCCCTCAGAGTGTGGTCCCTCAGTTCACACACCGCTATTTTCCAGATCTCGAAAAGTATGTGGAAAATTATGGTTTTTTCACTACAGAATTTTAGTAGAACTTTTGTAAAAGTTTTTACAAATTTATCAGATACATAGCATTAGAAATAAAAAAGCTACAACCACCGAAGTGTGGTCCCTCAGTTCACACAAAAATGACATACTCATTTCGCGATATATGACTGACTTTTTAAATTATTTTTCTACGTAGAGTTTTAGTAGAAAATTTGTAGAATTCATAGGCAAAATTTCAGAAAAATCTATCGGCGCATTTGGAAGATATATACCATTATGTTGGGTCCCTCAGTTCACACACTTGTAATATGAAAACACTCCATATAGTTGTAGTACTTTTATTCTTGTATTATACTTTTAAAATATTACAATAACACTTGTTAAATGGTACAGCAATTCAGCCTCTTCAATAGCTTACAGCAGGAGAATGATCTCCCTTGCAAAATGGCTGAGTTTTTATACTCTGACTTAAATTCAACATGACAACTATTTACTACAGTTAATGTAAAAGTATAAATTATGAACTAATACAATAGTTTTAATTATTCATGAAAGTAATTATGTCGTTAATATTAACACCAATCAAAGGTTAAATACAATAAATTCTTTCTTAATAAGTTGTTAAATTAGACAGCGACATCTTATGGTAGAGGAATTTAAACTTTCGATAAAGCAATATTGTAAATACAGTAGGTATTATAAATTACATAACAAGTTTTATCACATTATAATAAATTATTAACAATTATTTATCAATTTACTTAATTTTAAACTTTCGATTAAATCATAATGACAATTATTAGAAACAATATATAACTTCCGTTATAGTGAAGTTTGTCAGTTAAGGGGAAGTTTTGTCTGTTAAGGCGATGGTGTATGAAACTACTGCCGTAAACGTCAATTTCAAGCAGAATACAAAATTATAACATTCGGCCATCCTACTCATGTGTCGCCTCCTGGCGTCACATTATACCTACTTAATCGGATTTGCTATCACTTTCGGAACTAGTTTCATCTGACTCGTGTAACTCTGTTTTAATGTGTATCTATGCACGAATCCTATCAGCAGCAATGAATGTTGTTTATGACTTACTTTTTCTAAATCCGATTTTTGTCATGTCTTCATTTTTGATTAATTTTATCTTTTTCTATATTTTCAGCGATCTGTTCTCTAATTTCTAGGTTACTCAAAGTACTATTATTATTAAGTTTATTTGATAAAACATCATGAAGCTTAACCCCAAATATTGCTTCTGTAGCGGATTTTTGGGTGGTAGCATTAACAGTGTTATTAATACCCCATTGTATTTTAATCAAAAATATGTCCCAGACCCCAGTCGTTCTCTTGGCCTAACGAATTTTGAGCTGCTAGCGAATTTACAATTGTTTGATTAAATATTTCTGCTTGTCCATTAGCCCTGGGACATGCGATTGTATTTAATACGTGTTTTATCCCAAAAGACGCACAAAAAGGCTGCTGACGTAAAGCTAGTACCGCGATCAGATATAATTCTAGCTTGGTTACCGAAATCAAAATATCTTCTCTAATACTGCAATAGTACTTTTAGTTTTTAAATCTTTTACTGCTTTACCAACAACATGTTTGGTAAACCTATCTGCTACCGCAAGAATATGAGTATGTATTTCCATTCCTACTCCTTACAAAATGTCCGAGGTGGTCGATATGAAGTGTGGAACGGAACTGGGACCTTCTCTATTGGATGAATGTAACCTGCTTTCTGTTTAGATGCGTTGTCTTTGTTATATGCACACTCTAAACAAGCTTCGATTTTTTTTTCGGAGCTTTAGAAACCAATAAGATTATTGAATTCTCTCAAGAGTCTTAGAGTAATCACAAATGGCCTATTTCATCATGATTTGCTCTGCAAATTAGCCATCTGGCATTTTTGGGGACGAGTAGGCAATAAATAATCAACCTAAACAGTATGATATTTAATAACATAATTTTGACATATCTTTATATTCCGGATCATCGTTTGGGCTAAGAATTTTAAATATCCTAGATATTTCTATCTTTTTGAACCATATAAACGACTAAAGATGACTCATCATCATGTTACATCTGAACACCCGGACAGTAATTTCAAACGAGTATTCCGATATTTGTATCCACCACCTAGCTATTTATCCATATCCCTTAATATACTTCCTAAAATAGCCAGTTAAGTCGAGAAATTGGCGAATCTCATGGACGTTACTGGGAGTAGGAAACTCTTTGACGGCCAAAACTACTACACCGGGTACACCTTCTGAAGAAATTTTGTACCCAAATAATTAACACTGTCATAAAAAAAACTACATTTAGCTAATTTTAAAGTTAAACTATTATGTCCAAAAAGTTTCAAAATATCCTCTAAGCGGTCAAACATCTCTTCTATACTTTTTGAGGGAATCAAGATATCATCCAAATAGGCTAGCGCATATTCAAATCGCCTATGACCAATAATTTATTTAACATTCTTTGAAACGTTGCTGGTGCTTTCCAATTGAAAGAGCATCCTTTTAACTTTTAAGGATGGACACTACGAATAGTGTCCATCTGGGGTTAATTAGGGGCTTAAGAGACATAAACAGATAAGATTCACCTGACATATATGATTAGGGTATTTGGATTCAGTGTTAATTTATGAGGTGAAAAGACCTGACCCTTTCCTTCGCGAATATTGTAAATACCATGTAGTAGTCCAAATTATTTATCAGGGGTCAAAACAATATAACCGTTAATGTACCCATGTACAAATTACCCGTAAAATATTTTACCAGTTTATTTTCACGGGCTACTAACATAGAAGTTCGAAGCGTCTTTATAGGATAGTCTTGTGTATTAAAATTAGGACTCTTATAAAATATCAACTCGTACTAATCTTTGAGAACGGTAATAAAAGGTAGTTCTGTTTTGACCTACGATTAATGAGGTTTGCACACCTTCTACTAATATATCGATTTTCGATTCAATATAAGCGATCCGTATGAAAGCATTGGATATAAATATTGGTGAAACCGTAGATTGTCTGAAACCTCGAACTAACGGAATGTTATCAAAGATCTTGTTCAAATTTAACTATTCAGCGTCCGATTCTCTGAATAAAGTTCACTGACTGCCAAAATCAAACTTTGAAAGTATAACCGATTTATAATATTTGGCGTTACCGTCATTCTCGCCCGCATTGTCTCCTGATTTAGACTTAAAATTTGATACAAAAGGTTCTAATTCACAATAATAATAATTGTTGTGGCCTATTCTATTGCACTTTTTACATTTTATCAACATCGGTTTTGGACACTTCTAGTAAGGATGACCTTTTTGACGACAATTATAACAAGTGATTGAAGAATTATTAGTCTCGTAACGTTTAAGTTTTCCTTTAATGAAAATCGCTCAAGAGGTATTTTAATATTTAAAATTTGAGATTTTTGCGACGATTAAAAAAAAAATGTAAATCCTCCGGTTCAAAGCAGTTTGACAGGTTTTGAACTTTACACATTAAAAAAATATAATAGGTATACATATTTCCTGAGTAAAAAAAAAACAATCTCGTAAAACGTAGTTTTTTTTTTATCACCGTGCATTATTTTTTAAATATAATATATATTATATTTCAATTTAAACCGAATACTTTTGTAATTTGTACAATATTTTAAGATGTTTTTTTTTTTTTAATCTTGTAAACACTGTCTTTTACATGAATATAGAAAATAATGCTACGCAAACAATGTTACCTTATTACAATGTGCATACGATTAATGTAAATCGTTTTGTTTTTGAGCTTGGTCCTTGCCTTAACCTTTTTAATCCAACAGTCAATAGTTTGAGCTCTACTTTGATTATTATTTAAAAGATACTTTAGATGAATCTCTTCAGACATGTTTTACCAGCTTCAAAATATGCTTAATAAAAAAATCTTGCCTTACGTATTTTCTTAGGCACCGTATTCTCAGAAGAACTAGACGACGATATGCTTTTTCGTCTCGCATTCCGGTTCTTACAACCTCGAAGGGATCGCCTGGGCGGCGCACCAGGTGGATTACCAGCATCATCATCACTCCTGGTCATGATCCCGCTATCCTGCAATTATCCATGCCAAGTATCCATATCCGACGGGCTATGCGAAAAGTTGCATAGCCCGCCCCCTATCATCCGACGATCGTGTAACATAGCTAGCCACACAGACCGCCCCCTACAATATCCGACGATCAATGTCACACACCCACAGATGTTAACGCAGTTACAAAAACCACGTCGACAAAGGCAAGTTTATAGTGACACAGACCGCCCCCTAACGATATCCGGCGAACTGTGTTACGAACCCACAAATGTAAACGCAGTTATTACAACATACGTTGACAGTGTAAGCAAGTCACACAGACCGCCCGCTATGTTACCTAAAAACAGTGCGTTCCATCCGAATTTACTGTAGTTTCTACATTAAACCCGGATGACCCACGGATTCAGGCTATCCATTCTATCTAGTAATTTGCTATAAAACAAATATATCCATTAAAACATCCAAAATATCCGGCGAACTGTGTTACGCACCCACAAATGTAAACGCAGTTGTACAACATACGTTGACAATGTAAGCAAGTCACACAGACTGCCCGCTATGTTACCTAAAACCGTGCGTTCCATCCAAATTTACTGTAGTTTCCACAATAAATCCGGATGACCCACGGATTCAGGCTATCCAGAATATCCAGTAATTTGCTATAAAACACAGAAATATTTCCAATAAGGTATCCAAATTAAGTATTTCCATAAAACATATCCATAAAAGTATCCAAAATATATCCATTTTTGATCATAATAGTCATAACAAAAGACACGAATTCAGGCTATCCAAAATATCAAGTAATTTGCTGTAAAACACAGAAAAATATTAATTAAATTATCCAAATTATATCCATAAAAGAATCCAAAATATATCCATTATTGATCATAATAGTCATAACAAAAGCCACGAATTCAGGCTATCCAGAATATCCTGTAATTGCTATAAAACACAGAAATATATTAATTAAATTATCCAAATTATATCCATAAAAACATCCATAAAAGTATCCAAAATATATCCATTATTGATTATAATAGTCATAACAAAAGCCACGGATTCAGACCACTCAGAATATCCTGTAATTTGCTATAAAACACAGAAATATATTAATTAAATTATCCAAATTATATCCATAAGAAACATCCATAAAAGTATCCAAAATATATCCATTATTGATTATAATAGTCATAACAAAAGCCACGGATTCAGGCAATTCAGAATATCCTGTAATTTGCTATAAAACACAGAAATATATTAATTAAATTATCCAAATTATATCCATAAAAGTATCCAAAATATATATCTATTCATTTTCATAACAGTCCTAACAAAAAATCCTAAATATATGTTATATCACTTTAATCCATCCATATATCATAAAATAAAATTAATATTAAAATCTAATTTTAAAATTATTAATGTTCAAAAATCTTAAATGTTTAGTTGTTTAAAGTTTAAACACACTCGTTTACAAGTTAATTATATGAAATTAACAAGCCTGTACAAATCATACCGATTAGTACGGGTTAACTGGACTATCCGTGCCCTCTAGTAGCAAAAATGTGAACTAAAATTATTGAAATAACCATCAATCGATTCTACAATAATTATTTATCACAAATGTTTAAACTGTTAATCCGTCATAAAATAATCAATTCTTTTCCTCTCTCTTGTATCCAAAAATGTATCCAAAATGCGTTTAAACAAAGCAAATTGCGCAGTAGTCAGCCGGCGGGGCGCGGGCGCTACGGGCGGCCGCGGCCCCGCCAAAATACAGATATTACAAAGAACTTTGGTCACATGAACCATGTACTGTAACATGGTCAGAGAAATGCCGTGAAGACTGTTACAACTGTTCTTTAATCATTATTATAGGTATGTGCCAACTACCCCGTCGTAACCATAACGAAATAAAACAACAAAGAGGAAAAGACTAATATTAAGTTATGTGTAGATCAATATTGTACTTAGTCATAATTATTACCTGGTGGGTTTTATCTCCGCTTCTGAAATAATATGAAAACACTCCATATAGTTGTAGTACTTTTATTCTTGTATTATACTTTTAAAATATTACAATAACACTTGTTAAATGGTACAGCAATTCAGCCTCTTCAATAGCTTACAGCAGGAGAATGATCTCCCTTGCAAAATGGCTGAGTTTTTATACTCTGACTTAAATTCAACATGACAACTATTTACTACAGTTAATGTAAAAGTATAAATTATGAACTAATACAATAGTTTTAATTATTCATGAAAGTAATTATGTCGTTAATATTAACACCAATCAAAGGTTAAATACAATAAATTCTTTCTTAATAAGTTGTTAAATTAGACAGCGACATCTTATGGTAGAGGAATTTAAACTTTCGATAAAGCAATATTGTAAATACAGTAGGTATTATAAATTACATAACAAGTTTTATCACATTATAATAAATTATTAACAATTATTTATCAATTTACTTAATTTTAAACTTTCGATTAAATCATAATGACAATTATTAGAAACAATATATAACTTCCGTTATAGTGAAGTTTGTCAGTTAAGGGGAAGTTTTGTCTGTTAAGGCGATGGTGTATGAAACTACTGCCGTAAACGTCAATTTCAAGCAGAATACAAAATTATAACACTTGTGTATAAGAAAAACTCAAATAACTAATAAACGAGAAAACTAACAGAAAGTCTACTATACTTAAGTTTTAGTAGAAGTTTTTTTCTCTTGGATTAGCACATAAAATATTTAATTTCTTGCTTCCTAACTGAGATAATGTTAATTTTTTGATTGTATGAAAATGCAGAGTAGGGTTACCACACAAGAAGCAAAATTCGGACAGTACCTAATATTATTGTGTGTGTTATACCTTATTAAATTTACCTTTTCACTATTATATGGGTTCATAGTACTACAAACAACCTTTATACCTACTTATGTACCTATTTGTGGTTTCGCTCTGCCCGCCCTTTTCTCTGTCCGTTCTTACTAACTCCTTATATGTAATTACATATATATTATATGAATAAAAAACTGGCCAAGTGCGAGTCAGGCTCGCGCACAAACGGTTCCGTACAAAACGGCAAAAAAAATCACGGTTGTTGTATCGGAGCCCTCGTCCTCGTCTCGTCGTCGTCTCGCCCCCAGCACCAAAGATTATACATACTCAATGTAATATTATGACTGCACCTAATATTTTTGTTATACTAGCTTTTGCCTGCGGCTTCGCCCGCATGGAATAGTGTTCTTGGAGAAAAAACTACTTCGGCGAATAACTCTCTAAGTCTCTACTTACAGCAATATACTTCTGATACAATACTGACATGTTTTTAGGTTTACCCAATGCAAATAGTTAAAAATTGGACCCTTTCGAGTTTCGCCTCGACACTAGTGGTGGGTCGTCGACGCTTTTTCGATCAACGAAACGAGACCGTTTATCGTTCATCGTAAACTAGTTGAAAAAACAGTTTTTTTTTTCGACTAGTTTACGTGTTCGACGAATACTGAACTGAGCAATAAACTATGACAAACAAAGTAGTTTTGTTGAATGAACGACTTTCAGCATTAACTGTTTTGACAAACTTGTTGTCGTTTGCTGATCGACGCGACTAGTGATGACGACGAACGACGAGACGGTTTAATCTGTGAGCGGTGGAAATGAACTTCCCTTCATACTTTTTCCAGGCTTAGGACTGGTAGACAGGCAGGTTCATTACTGTAAAGAACAAAGATAGACGTATTGCTCGTGCCAAGTCGTCGTGCCCGCGCCCGTCCGTCGATCGTGTCGTCGCGTCGCGACGAAAGGTCTCTGTCGCACGCACCGTTCCGGCATATGGCAAAGAAAGTTCTTTATGAAGAGAAACAATATACTGTACCAGATTTTCTTGTTTTTCTGTTTTTATAAATGTGACTACCCCAAGTATTAAAATATAAAAGCCTTATGTACACCGTACATCCCACAAATTAACTTTCTCCTTTTCATAAAAGCTTGACATTAATTTAAAGACCTAAGATTTCTATATTTCTTTAATAGAAAATAGGTAGGTATAATAAAAATATGAAATTTCTTAAATGAGGGTTCTGTACCCAAAGGGACCCAAAATATTATTAAGACTTCGCTGGTTGTCCGTCCGTCTGTCTGTCACCAGGCTGTATCTCAGGAACCGCGATAGCTAGACAGTTGAAATTTTCACAAATTATGTATTTCTGTTGCCGCTATAACAACAAATACTAAAAACAAAATAAAATTAATATTTAACGAGGGCTTCCATACAACAACCGTGATTTTTTTTGCCGTTTTGTACGGAACCGTTTGTGCGCGAGCCTGACTCGCACTTGGCCAGTTTTTTATTCATATAATATATATGTAATTACATATAAGGAGTTAGCAATAACGGACAGAGAAAAGGGCGGGCAGAGCGAAACCACAAATAGGTACATAAGTAGGTATATAGGTTGTTTGTAGTACTATGAACCCATATAATAGTGAAAAGGTAAATTTAATAAGGTATAACACACACAATAATATTAGGTACTGTCCGAATTTTGCTTCTTGTGTGGTAACCCTACTCTGCATTTTCATACAATCAAAAAATTAACATTATCTCAGTTAGGAAGCAAGAAATTAAATATTTTATGTGCTAATCCAAGAGAAAAAAACTTCTACTAAAACTTAAGTATAGTAGACTTTCTGTTAGTTTTCTCGTTTATTAGTTATTTGAGTTTTTCTTATACACAAGTGTGTGAACTGAGGGACCCAACATAATGGTATATATCTTCCAAATGCGCCGATAGATTTTTCTGAAATTTTGCCTATGAATTCTACAAATTTTCTACTAAAACTCTACGTAGAAAAATAATTTAAAAAGTCAGTCATATATCGCGAAATGAGTATGTCATTTTTGTGTGAACTGAGGGACCACACTTCGGTGGTTGTAGCTTTTTTATTTCTAATGCTATGTATCTGATAAATTTGTAAAAACTTTTACAAAAGTTCTACTAAAATTCTGTAGTGAAAAAACCATAATTTTCCACATACTTTTCGAGATCTGGAAAATAGCGGTGTGTGAACTGAGGGACCACACTCTGAGGGCTATATCTTTTAAACTATCTTTTTACAAATTCCCAGATTTGTTCTACAATTGTTTTTAGACTTCTACTAAAACTTGGTATACTTATTTTGGGGAAATTCGGGTTGGTCCCTCAAACCACACGCACACAAATAATCTAGTCTTTCCCTACAGAATCGTAGCAAGTGTAGTAAGTAGACTCTGCCAGCTCCACACTAAATTTTATCGTCACTACATTTTGATTATCCATAATTATAACGATACCTTGTATAAATTAGGCATTAGGCAGACAGTAAAATTTCGTGTAGTGCTCAAGAAACCTGCCGTCATTGTTCTCAACGGAAGTCCGCTGTTTCAGATATTCACCAAACCACAATGTCGTAACTCATGGCCTACATGAGTATAGGGAATGCCCTATATTCCTTGCTATTACAATGGTAATAGCAAGGAATATGGATATTTCCAATTTATATAAGATATCTAATAACATCTCTTTCTCTCTCTCTCTCCCTCTCTCTAATAAGATATCTATCTTTATATATGACCTAGTAGCCTAGTACATAAGATCCTATTCACACTATGCAGCGGTGGTAGCGGCTGACTACCATACATTTAACAATCGCGCGCTGAATGTTAAATGTATTCTCTTTCTCTCTCTCTCTCCCTCTCTCTAATAAGATATCTATCTTTATATATGACCTAGTAGCCTAGTACATAAGATCCTATTCACACTATGCAGCGGTGGTAGCGGCTGACTACCATACATTTAACAATCGCGCGCTGAATGTTAAATGTATGGCAATCGCGCGAATTGTGAAGGTAGCCTCATAATATGCCATCTAATGAATTTCTTCTCTCAATTCTTGATGTAACACATACCTACCTTACCATATGTTTATTCATTTTGTAAGTATTAAGTTACATACAGTCCATACCTTTTGTCAAGATTTTTATTTATATTTAACTTTGTAGATATTATGTTAACTCATTTAATATCTTCCCTTAGGTCAAATGCGTCTGGTCAATGCTCTGCGATGGTCATATGACTAATTATTATTATTATCAACGATATTATCATAATGTGTAATTTATATCACATATTAATTACTGTTATTGGCAACTATGTACAGTGAATAGCAATTAATATTGTTGCTAAGACAATATATACAGTATGTTCGCAAAATTCACAAAATAATTTCTGTAACTTTCCTTTCCTACTACAAATCCACAAGGTAGATTAGGTACGTTTATTACGTGTTGAACAGTTACTGCTAAATGCAAATCTTTGCCTAGTATGCACCTATAGCTGTATGGTTGATTATAAGAATCAATAATTATAATAATTATTTTTCTTAAAATATTAAATGAAACACAGCAAAACCAAAATAAGTTTATTATAAACCCAGTAAACACTAACACAATTACATTTATCAAATAATACTAACTTGTCCTCGCAGGTGGAAAGTTGGACTGGAGTAGAAAAAATCGAAGGGAAAAATAAAAAATGCAATGATTAATAACGCACATTTTAATATAAAATGTGTTGTCCATCACAGATCGACATGACTTCGTCATAATAAAGATAAGATACAACAAGAATAATAAACATTTGACTTTGTAACATACACTCGTGACAGAACATTAAACTAAAATATCATTTGCAATGGTTTTAAAAATATTTTCATTTTATTACGTAAATTTTATTTTCATATTAAAACCTGTAAAATTTTACTGAAGTTATTTCAAACAAATTATTATTTGTTCTGTGAATTGCAAAGTCATCTAATAAGGTTTAACAATTATAATATTTCAAAATATTTTACACACCCTGTAGGTATTCAAGAGCATGATTAGTTTCAAATGTGAAGATGTGAAACAATATAGTTAATAGTAAAATTAATTTTAAACTACAGCTTACGACAATAACAAAATATAAATACTGTTTCTTCGTTGTTTAATTTTAACAAGTTCGTCAGATCTATATAAAATATTATTTAGCTAAACATGATAGGATATTTTAGGTTAAATTTTATTATGTATTTCAAAATACTCATAAATATTTTAATAAAAAGGCAGTGTTATTTTGTCCTATGGCATGTTTTGAGCTCAGAATCACATTAAGACTAAATTCATAACGAGTTAACGTACAGTAGGATTACATATAAATATATTTCTAGCAAACGATTACGAACAATATATTACCTAAAAGTGCAATTTAGAATAAATTTAGGTTGCGTTAAGGCACTTTCATTATTATCATCGTCGTATGTCTTTTTTTAATATTTTTATCTAAAATACTTATCCACCAAAATGGCGCTAGTGGATGTTAAAGATACCATTCGTATTAAAAGTATGTGAGACAATTTGAAGACAATCTGAGTCAAAACTCAAAAATCACTAGAAAACTTTAAAATAATTAAAAAAAAAAAATAAGTCTTATAACAACAAATATACATTTCCTTTTCAAAACTTTTGAACGTACATTAACATCAAATTTTGTGATACATTCAAAATGAAAATTATCTAGCAGTTAAAATTACTCCATTTGTAGTGTGGATCACGCCTTTGCCTCCAAATCGTACATCTTTTCGTCCGCGTGCCTAAAAATAAAAAATACAAAACCTAGGACCCGTCTTCAAGGGAAATATACATGTGTTAGTAAGTTGCCGATATACTTATGTTAGTTTTACCTCACCAATTCTATTTACACTAGTTTATACATACCACCTGCGCACTAAACTATACTCGCTTCCAACACCGCTCGCCATATTATCCGAGCCCTCATCGCTAGTGTCAACTATTATATATTTCTTGTCTCTTCTGAAAACATCCATAAAAATTTCTTAGCCTTACGCCGTTAAAATAAAAAATAAAACATCTAAAGCGTCAGCGCCATTTTGGTTCCCGTTCGAATTTCGAACGAACGTTGTGTACATTGCGTGCACGGTGCGTCCCGCAAGCGAAGCATTTGCTAACGTCCTTAAAAGCGTCTGTGATTTCTAACGATCACTTGTGTGATCAACTACGATGATTCAAGCCTCTTTCTTTTCTCATTTCGTAGTATTATGAAAGGTGAACTTACTTCCTCTTCTTTTGCTTGTGAATTTTCTTACCTTGTCTTGATAAAGTGTGTCTTCTCTAATAATATCATTTGGCTTGTACCAATTTCGGGATGTTATTCCATTGCTGACATTGAGTATTCCGTGTTTGATGACTGACTCGCGAGTAGTGACGTCATGACTCATGACAACATGGCGTTAATTAGTTTATGGTAATGTTAGAAAAGCTCTTATACTATGTTAATATTAAAATTATTACATTAAACCATGACTTCCAATACACTTAAGACTGCTTTAAGCATACTAGTTCATAAAATACACTTAAATTTTAACTTTTTGTCTTTTCCTGTTGTTTGTATTAAAATTTTTGGTGACACTTTTTTTGCTGTTAAGATTAATTTTCCAAAACGAAGCATTTAATCTTAAATTTACACAGATACGTGGTACTATATTAATTTCACGTGCTCTGCAATTAAAGATAAAATTTGTAAAATATTAGATAAATAGAGAAAACTAACGCTACTTTACTATTGCAAAAAATACTACCGAAAGTCAAAAACTAAAAAATAAATCAAATTCTATAAAAAAAAAAAAAATTACTCTGAATTTAGGAGATATTTTATTTTTTCTATACTATTTTAATAATTTACTGTTGGCAGTTATCAAATAGTTGTGTATTAAAGAAGTCTATGGCAGTGACAAATGATAGAAAGCCAAAACCAGGCCACAAAAATAGTAAACTACATATTTTACACAAAAGAAATATAGTTTACTATTTACACAACACAGTAGCAGAGAAAATAAGCGAAAACAACCACAAATTCATGAAAAATGTTTCCTTTGTGAAACAAAACATTTTTCATGAATTTGTGGTTCACATTTATTAATCGGCTAGGCCGTAAAGTAAAAGTGGCTAACATATTCAAAAAATCAATCAAAAATAACCAAACACTATGTATTCGGCTAGTTTTTTTTAATGTGTAATAGCATCGCGTGTCAGGCTAAGTCATTAGCCTTAATTATTTTTAAGGTCCATCCTTAGTTTTTTTTTTTAAATATGTATTATAATAGAAGATACAATAACTTTAGTTGTGGAACATTATTTATTTATCGCCAAATCTTTATAAATATAAATTATAGCCCTGCAGGTCTAAAAAGGCCGTTTTGGCAATTCATTTTCAATTCTTGTTATGAATTACTGACAGCGATCGTAAAATGGCCACTTTAATTGCAATTCATATTAAGATTTGGATACAATTCATATGCAGAAATTGGTTGAAATGCATTCATTTGACGTATTTACAAGCAGAATTGCTTTAGTGTCAAATAGCAATATTGCGATGATATTGCGTAAGTGGCCTTTTTAGACCCGCAGTTCTAAAACTTAAAAAAAAACCAACCGTTAGTTTTTAATTTTAGCCACATTTACGGCCTAGCCGCTAACGAAACATGCTATATCTGTTCACATACCTGTAGAACACATAGTGCTGTAACATGAAGAATATGTCGAATATCAGACTGAAGAGACCCAGGCCGACCTTGGTCAGGTCGCCCTGCAGCGACACCCAGTCGTTGTAGTTGTACGCGTTGAGTATCATCTGCAGTATGGACAGGGTCCCGCCTACGAAGTCCAGGAATATGTTGCCGATGCTCCAGCCGATGGTCGACTTGCGTTTGTAGTTCATGTAGGCCTGAAAAAGTATATAAGGTTCGGTAAAATCAATTACGAATATTTTGGGCATATGCTCAACTGCTTATGTAAAGATGTTTAAGCAGAAAAATAATAGGCAAGCGGACTGATTTTTTTTATTGCATGAATGAATAGTACTCTTAAATATGAGTAACTTCTCAGAAGAAACCGTATATCAAAAGTCAATATTTTCAAAGGTACAGCGATTTGTATAAAAAATTTCGCGGGTCTCGTAAAAACGCTTCAGTACCAAAAAAAATGCGAAATTGGTAAACAAAACCTACATCATTAGTTTACTCACATCATATACAAAAACATTCATTATGGTAAGTATGAACTTAAACGCACAAATATCGGAGATATTTACAAATATATTCCTGCGGCCATATACTTCATATACTATAACCTACAAGTGCCGTCATTTGTAGGTCGACTTTAGTATGGAGCGTTTTTAGGAGACTCGCGAAATTTTATATACAAATCGCTATACCTTTGAAAATATTGACTTTTGATATACGGTTTCTTCTGAGAAGTTACTCATATTTAAGAGTACTATTCATTTATGCAATAAAAAAATTGTCCGATTGCCTATTGTCATACTCGAAAAAAATTTTTTTTCTTTTTAATAGCCGAGTTTGCGTTTAGCGGAGAGTCACCCATACATTAGAAGGTTTTTTACTTTGAGTATGACATATATTTTTTCGCCTAAGCGTCTTTACACAAGCAGTGAATCATGTGCTCGAAGTATCCGTAATTGATTTTCGGAGACGTTAATCGTTATCCCCTCGTTTGTCGAACGCCATCTAATGGCGTTTTTATTTTTATCCCATATAGTATGTCCTTAAACAATGTAACTTTTTGAGGTTGCAATGTGCAGGCTTGGGGAGTCTAAAGGAAAGATGTTGTTCTCACGAATAATGTTTATTAACTAACTCTTAAATCAACTTACATTATAATATATAGGTAGGGAGGTGATACACACACTACACCTCCCCCCTATTTTTGAAAAAACAAATTGGATACATTTTTTTTTCATTATAAATAACTTAATATTAAAACCTCCTTAATTACTTTTTATAAAAAAATATTATATATTCCTACTAATACCCAACTTATAACAATAAATACAAATCTGTGTCATTTATATTTAAAATTCGTAAAACATGTTTTTAATATTAATTTAAGATATGGGATGTTGACGATATATTTAATTAAAATAAACGGTAATACCAAAACTAAGTTGCTGACTTAAATTCAAATTAAGATTTTTTTACATGGTTACATAATTGATTTTAATAAATTTAATCTTTTATAATATATTTAATTTAAGTAAATATTTCACATTTCCTAACAAAAAAATCCTTACCTCCTCACTATTATTATTTTATTTATATTCTGTCACTGAAAGAGAAATACAACCTCCATTTCACTATAAGTGAATCCATTTTCATATTCATTTCCTTATTATTTCATTTCACATAATATCTTTACATTTATTTTTACTAATTCGTTTGATTAGTGGACTGGCCAGTCACTTACATTTTACATCATCAGGTACCTTTTTTCATTTATCATTATTTTCATAATATGCATGCTTTTTCATAAATCATGATAGAATACACTTTTATACACATTTTTTTTAATTTTATTTATAGTCGACTTTAAATTATTTATTTTTATGGTACTTTATTTTATATATTTTTATACTTCATGTGCACACTTTATTTTGGTACTATACTTTATTTATTTATATTACATTTAACGGGACCTATTTTAAGACTAACCAACACAATATTAAAATAACATGTCTCCAACCATTTTTACTAAGTGGAGGATTGTTCCCGCCGAGCATGCTCTAAGTACCATTTATTTTATTTTTGTACCATATTTGTACCATATTTTAATACCAAGGGTTTGTTTTAAGGCTTCTTGACCTCCAACTATTCTCACAGAGAAATCTCGTTTACACCATGATCGAATGAAGGATTACCTTGCGTATTTTATTATTTATGCTTCAAGCATTTTATTTATTACACATACATAGCATTTAAGCTAGTATTTAATTAATGCACTATGGCATTTTTCACCTTAACCTATCCAAATTCCTAACAAAATAACCTATTCCATAATTTTGATGCACTGAATATTTAAAATATCCATCAACTGTTGGGTGATCAAGCCAACAGCTACTAGACATTGCAAACATCGAAGCATCCCTGTCTTCCTAGTAACAGTTCTATTTCAATCGAATACCTTCTTATAAAACTCAAACCCAATTCCTTATTTCAAAATAATCTTTTCTTTACATCCCTACATAGACTACATATTCTATGTTACAAACTAAATAACACATTCCTAATTCTCTTCACAATAATATTACGTCATATCTCGTATGAACGTAAATATTTTTTAAGTAAATCCATGTAAGTCATATCCAGTATAAAATCTCAGAAAATGTAGCTAATCAACTTACAAAGTAGTTAAAAATAATTTAATACATTTCTAAGAAATAATTGTCTCGTTTTGAGATTTTTACATATCCTTTCTTTTTACTGATTCCTCCTTTACCTTACTTTTTCTAATATAATTGTATTATTTTTATAACTTCAAAAGTAACCATGAAATAAAAACATTTTTTTTATTTAATAATAATTAATTTGCATTTTCTTAGCATACTTAATTGAATTGGATTGGAATACATAGCAACATTAGATCTTAATACCATATATTTTTCTCCTGTATATTAAGCAACTTATTATTTTTATTAAAACCTTTTTACTCTGCTTTTACTTTCCAAAAAGTTTAAGTTACTATTACAAAATAAATTAATATCACCTATTCAAAGTATGTTAACAACTTATAATTTACTAATTAATTATATTTTATTACGTTCCTATTTTTTTTAAATTCCATAGCCTGAAATAAAGTAAACGAATTATATAACTTCCAGAGTTCATATTAATTTAAAAAAATATTAATAGGTTGTGTTTTATTCAGTCACCGCATTACAAAACAAAAATTATACACCTACCTATGAAGATATTGTAGTAAAAACAAATGTGTAGGTTTACTTTGAAATTGTCCTTTTTTTTAATATAAAACAAAAAATTAAATGAATTAAGTTACTTTATTACAAAAAAAAAGATAATGTACCTACCTACCTATGTAGGTGTGATACTATATTATTTTAATTTACTAAATTTCCTTACGGATTTTTTTTTTCAAGTTGCAAATTGCAACATAATCTTTTGCACATGTAATTTCATGCAATCTTTCCAACCTAAATATGGCATGCTTACTTGACACTTTTGGATGCGCTTATGCATCGTATCCACAGAACACTTATTACTCGCGGAGAAGAAGGTCGACTTCATACAAAAAAATTGGGACCAAATTAGCGCCTCTAGTGAGCTGCCCCCTCAAACTTTTAACCGCCTACCAACAAAGGAGGACTATATATTTGATTATATGAATATGGCGGGAAATTGAAGATACGTAATTAAAGTTTAGGTTAGCGTTAAATTTCTCTTTAGAGTTAAATTTTACATTTCAACAAAACCGAGCAACCACCTCCACGACCAAATAGTCACTACGTTACAAACCGTTCGTGAGCCCTTATATACATACGTCTAGTGTTTTCGCTAGCGCGATCTAGAAGCGGCATAGTATCTGTTGTGCGCCATCTGTTGTGATTTTTAAGTAACGTTTATGTAATATTAACCATGTAAGACAGAGAGCGATATATTGAAATATAACCATTCTTGTTGCACCGAACTGCCCCCTTTTTGGTCCAAGGTCATTCATACAAAGTCGACCACCCCTGATCGTATCGCTAATGTTTTGATTTGTACCACAAATGGTGCATGTAAAGTTGAGATGATCTGTTATATGACACCAATTATTATTGATGATAACATGGACATGGGTGGTCCATCTAGGTACTATTAATATAGAATTTAATTGTCACTAAAAATACCGAACGAACTTTCTCGATAAGAGGTCAATATCAAAATTTTAACAAAATTTAATTACTTCAATATTCTGGACTTTTATCTATTTTAACTAAATGTCGAAAAAAAATAATACCTCTAACTTCTAAGTGACATACCAAAATATTTTAAAACACACTGTTCGTTTTCAGTCTTATTTCAAATAAAAATAATTTCGTGAAATGAATTTAAATAATACTTAACATGAATCTTAAATCTGAAATATATTGTTTTTTTTCAACTAATACTATAATACCTTAAAAATTAACCTTCAAAATTGACATATTTTATGACGAATTTTTATGTATTGTAAATAAAAAATCTTTTAAAAAAATATACATATTTTTGTACAACCCTAGCTTTGATTAACAAATAGTATCTACTTACATTTCGTTGCGCGAATGCTGTGCTGGCACCGCGGATATCTGACGCTTTCCCAGCAAAGGCGTTGTTTGCTGTGGGAACTTACCTACCTGCGTTAACCAACTGCGTAAAATATTTAGTTAGTAATGAGTTACTATGTATTCCCTTTTTCAAATATCTAAAATTCCAATATTAATACTAATTATAATTAATAATAACTGACACAAATTATTTTATCTCATATTATTTTCTTTAAAGTTTTCTTTCTCTCACAACTAATACTACTTTTTTTTTTAAAAACTATCTTTACGCATCGTCAACACCCATTTATTAATTTTATTACAAAGTTCACTTTCGTATTACGATTACATCCATACAATATTATAATAATCTTGTCTTCAGCCAAAAATTCCTTTTTAAATAGTGTAACTTCTACTAGGTACCAAATATACCTACCTACAAGGGGTGGCTTAAGTTGCAAGATAATAACATTATAATTTAATTTCAACTTTTAAAAGTCACATGAAACTAATGAAATTACAAAAAGCTTTACCTAATATCATTAACAATTTGTAAACATACTTTTTTTTTAATTGTAATATTTAATTATTTATTTTATTCGATGTAATTTTAATTTATTTTGACATTAGATAATTTAAATGTAACTGTTTTAATTTACATAATTTATTTGTTACTTTTTTTTTATATATTTTCATAGCCGATACTTTTTTTTATTTTTATAGCAAAATGTAATTAAAAGTGCAATAACTATTATAATGTAATCCCAAGCAACGTGCATGTATATTTGTAATTTTAGTTGGCTATTCATAACAATAATTCAATACATTTTTGATAGATCTAAAAATTTACTCAAAAAAATAATATTTATGAGAATACTTGATTCCAAAACTTTAAAGGACAACATAATTAAATAAACATCAATATTATCTACTTGCATAATATGCTTTTGATATTTTATTTTAACTTTACTTCACAAACCAATTAAATTTAGTTTATTCCCAATAGTTCATTAAAATGCTTTTCTCTTTACTACTTTAATAATTTTGTAACCTTTTGTATGTTATTCCATATTAGATACATTTTACTATAAATTAATTCATCTAAATTTTTAATATGTTAACACACATATTTTTTTTTAAATTATACTATTACTGTTATAAGTACATAGGTTCATTTTTAATTTGTAAAATAGTTCAATTCATTTTAAAATTATGAAAATTTTACGTAATAAGCCTAGAAAAAAAATCTGACGTATAATTGGTTATTCTTATCTCTGTGCTTTGCTCACTGATCTCCCGGCTACATCCACTTCCGACTCGAACTTCTCCCGGCTGCCTGCTCTACATAATATCCACTCATCTGACACCAACAACTGCCGGCTGCCTGCTCATCATCTCTACTCATCTGACTCCAACAACTCCCAGCTGCCTGCTCGACATTCCCACTCATCTGACTTCAACAACTCCTAGCTGCCTGCTTATCTTCACTCAAAAGTCTTCAAAATTTTTGTCTTCAACTGATGCCCAATATTTCGTTTTGTACTCTAACTTCTGTATCTATTTTTTTTTTCTATTCAGCCTTTTTTTCATCATGCCCATAAATATAATATTTTTCTTGCAACTTTTTGGATTTAATTTCTCAGCTCCCTTATTTTTGTCCACACTTTATTTATTTTCACTAAAAGTCGTATAGATTTTATTATACTTAAATTATTTTTATGATTATTTTTAGAACTTGTTACAGATTTGTATTTATGTCACTAAACTATTTACTCAATAATAAATTTAACCCTACATTATTTATTTCTTAACTAACGGCCGTTAAATATTATAATTGAGTTCATTTTTTTTTTTTTACACTATTATGTCCACATTTTTACACGCACTTTCGTGTTCGTCACACATTAATTCACGCATCACATTAACTATAAAGTCTTATTATTATTATTGTTGTCCCTGTACCATCTGCGCAGCGCTGCCACGAGGCAGCACTGGCAGGGTCGCCATGCAATGTGCAGGCTTGGGGAGTCTAAAGGAAAGATGTTGTTCTCACGAATAATGTTTATTAACTAACTCTTAAATCAACTTACATTATAATATATATGTAGGGAGGTGATACACACACTACAAGGTTAACTAACAATATATTTTTTAATATAATAATTGCTACGAGCATTATGTATCAAATGAGCTGGGACTATATTGTCCGGAATCCGGAGGGCCAGAGAATTATTATAGTTTATTAATAAACAATAAAGTTGAAAATCAAGCACCTGTCGACTTGTCAGATTTGACATTTGAGTCGACACTTGTGCGGCCCGCGGTTGACGAGCGCTGGCTCTACTCACCTGCGGCAGGTACTTGATGAGCGTGATGCACAGTTTGATGTAGCTGCAGTAGTAGAGGAAGTCGAGCCAGGCGACGCGCGCCGCGCCCGCTAAGCTCGCGGTCACTATCACCACCAGACAGAACCAGGTCAGTAGCGCGCGACCCACGGTTGACGAGCACTGACTCTACTCACCTGCGGCAGGTACTTGATGAGCGTGATGCACAGTTTGATGTAGCTGCAGTAGTAGAGGAAGTCGAGCCAGGCGACGCGCGCCGCGCCCGCTAAGCTCGCGGTCACTATCACCACCAGACAGAACCAGGTCAGTAGCGCGCGACCCACGGTTGACGAGCACTGACTCTACTCACCTGCGGCAGGTACTTGATGAGCGTGATGCACAGTTTGATGTAGCTGCAGTAGTAGAGGAAGTCGAGCCAGGCGACGCGCGCCGCTCCCGCTAAGCTCGCGGTCACTATCACCACCAGACAGAACCAGGTCAGTAGCGCGCGACCCACGGTTGACGAGCACTGACTCTACTCACCTGCGGCAGGTACTTGATGAGCGTGATGCACAGTTTGATGTAGCTGCAGTAGTAGAGGAAGTCGAGCCAGGCGACGCGCGCCGCTCCCGCTAAGCTCGCGGTCACTATCACCACCAGACAGAACCAGGTCAGTAGCGCGCGACCCACGGTTGACGAGCACTGACTCTACTCACCTGCGGCAGGTACTTGATGAGCGTGATGCACAGTTTGATGTAGCTGCAGTAGTAGAGGAAGTCGAGCCAGGCGACGCGCGCCGCGCCCGCCAAGCTCGCGGTCACTATCACCACCAGGCAGAACCCGGTCAGTAGCGCGCGACCCACGGTTGAGACGCGCTGGTTCTCGCGCTGAAAATGCGATGTTAATTAGTAGAATATAACGTTAGATAGACATGTTGTGAAACGAAAGGACCAATCCATCTATACTAATATTACAAAGAGGAAATATTTGTGTTTTTTTTTTTTGCATTGAATAAGCTTCGGAACTACTGAACCGATTTTGATGAAATTTGGCACAGATATATACGAGAAATAAGGCAACTTTTTATCGTGGCAAAATGTACCTACAGTTTACGCGGGATTCCTTTTTGCACGCCCGAAGTCGCGGGCAATATCTATTTTTTTTTTTTTATGAAATAAGGGGGCAAACGAGCAAACGGGTCACCTGATGGAAAGCAACTTCCGTCGCCCATGGACACTCGCAGCATCAGAAGAGCTGCAAGTGCGTTGCCGGCCTTTTAAGAGGGAATAGGGTAATATGGGAGGGTAGGGAAGGGAATAGGGTAGGGGATTGGGCCTCCGGTAAACTCACTCACTCGGCGAAACACAGCGCAAACGCTGTTTCACGCCGGTTTTCTGTGAGCCCGTGGTATTTCTCCGGTCGAGCCGGCCCATTCGTGCCGAAGCATGGCTCTACCACGTCACTACTATCTAGTTTTTATATATAAGAAGAACACGATGATACAACTTCATACCTCATAAATAAAGCACTGGAATATAGTGATAAGCGTGGCGAAGGAGGCGTGTATGGAGAAGAAGACGTCGTTGAGCTGCACGGGGTTCAGGCTGCGCGGGTGACGCCAGAAGTACTCGTCCTGAAACGTTGTGTATTAGTAAAAGTTAAAACGAGCAAGCCTTAATAGAATAGATTTAGTATATACTACTAGATGATTGATCGGCAATACGAAAGAGATATAAACATAGACACTCATGTGTTAGAGCGAGACAGATAGCCGAGACCATTTAATTCTCTAAATGCTATGTTTTAGAACTCTGAAAAAGAAATGATGCACAAATGAATAGATTCATAATATCGCATTTTAATATATTCATGTTCTGAATGCATAGGAATTGAATTCAGCGAAATATCAAATACGTGAAGTTCTTATTTAATTTCATATAGAGACTGTATGTACAGATACACGTTACACGCACACTAGTGTTATTTTATTTTGGTCTCACCTGACTGAGTCTATTGCCGATCTACGGTAGTATATGCTAAATCTATGCTTATTACGCTGTATGTCCACCGCCATCGTGAACGGGACGTCAACGAGAACGGGATTATTTCTGGTCGAGATAAGATTGACGTGATGGGCGTGCTGTGAAACCACGGCCATTGTAGTTAATGTATTATGTCACTGTTAAATTGTAAAAACCGTTAGATTGTAATATTACTAGAGATATTATAATATTATGTCGTCAGATTGTCAAATAAAAATTTCTTCTTACAATAGCATTATTTTTCGTTATAATTATTATGAAAAGGCAAACAAATATGGCGGCGTGGGGCACATGCCATGCCACCAATCGGCACGGTAAATATTACAATATAACGAAAAATAATGTGTAAAATTGTAAGAAGACATTTTTATTTGACAATCTGTCGACATATTATAATATCTCTAGTAATATTAGAATCTAACGGTTTTTACAATTTTACGGTGATATATATATATATATCACTACTTCGGCCCTGTCATGTCTTTCTCGGTTTCTCGGTCTCGTGGCGGTCGCGGTGGACAAACAGAAGTAGCCGCATGTGATATGTAACATTAGACATCTGACCTTAGTAAAAACACAATGCTTAGTACGATTTTATAATATAATAAAAAAAACTTTTCCATGAAACTGCTGGGCATCATTTTTTATTGCAGCAAGACTAGGAAAAGCTGGGATGTGATGGGTTGAATCTCGAAGATTTGACAATATTGACATCGTATCCTACTATTAATATAAATATGAAAGTTTGTAAGGATGGATGTATGTATGGATGGATGTAAATATCATGTATAGATGGATGCGGATGTTTGTTACTCTTTCACACAAAAACTACTGAACGGATTTCGTTGAAATTTGGTATGGTAGTAGTTTACGCTTTGGATTAAAACAGGCTACTTTTTATCTCGAAAAATTACAGTAGTCCCGTGGGAAACCTGATACTATTATGTAAGCACTATGCGGGCGAAGCCGCGGGATAAAAGGTTAGTAAAATTACTAAGGTACCTGAAAGGGCACTAAACCAAAATAATTGTATATTATTCTTTAATTGTTTTAATATAGTACTTATTCGTTGTTAAAGCTCGTTTTCTGCCATTGTGTTTATCAGCAACAACTATAGCGCGATCCAGCCAACCACCAGCGCCATCTCTTGGCGGACAGTCGAATTAACGCGGAAAACAGCTGGAACAGGCTAGACGACTGATTTTTTTTTTATTGCATAAATGAATATCTTGAATATGAGTAACTTCTCAGAAGAAACCGTCTATCAAAAGTCAATATTTTTAAAGGTACAGCGATTTGTTTACAAAATTTCGCAAGTCCCGTGAAAACGCTCCATACTAAAGTCGTACGTAGCTATGACGTCACGTCCATGTTAAAGTGTATGAAGTGTATGGCCGCGGGAACATATTTGTAAATATCTCCGATATTTGTGCGTTTAAGTTCATACATACCATAATAAAAGTTTTTGTATATGATGTAAGTAAACTAATGAAATGATAAAGTAGGTTTTGTTTACTAATTTAGCAAAAAAATAATTATTTTTTTTGTACTTTTTAGATGTCTCTAATTACTAAACTATAAATAAAATATTATATTTTTTTACATTTACGAAGTAGTAATGCCTCAAATTTTCTGAGTACATTAAGTTTCATTAACATTTTAGATGTAGTCGTGTAGCCTACTGTATGATGTAGATGTATGTTTATTTAATCCAGTTCATAGTTGAGACAGGACAACGTGTGTCGGGAAAGCTTGATTCAATATAGTTCGTCAATTTTCCGCAATATGACTTTGACTGGTTTGACTTTGATGTTTCCATAGGACTGGTTAGGCTATCGATACTTTTTTTTTTTGGTAAGTCACCAATCATAAAAATACCTACCGATTTTAATAAATATTAGGCTAGAGTCGTGTAATATAAGATAATCGTTAAAAATTTAATAGAAGATAGTACCTGAATGGCCTTGGAGAAGTATAGCCCACAGTTGAACAGAGAATACATGGTGAAGCCCATAATATTCAGCGCTAGGAAGTCGAAGTTGAGTCCGACAACGCTTTTTCTCCTGAAGTTAATGTATATTTGCGGGTAGAACGACACGGACCACGCCACGAAGTAGATCCATCCCATGATGACGGATATCACGTAGATCGCGTGTGAGTGCATCACTGTCACTCGCATGAACACCGAGTCGAGGCTGAGGGAGAGAGAAGATCAACGTTAGCTACAGTAAGTTCATTCCAAATTTGATTATTTTGGTGGAATATATTACTAAAATAAAAAATAAACTAATTTCCATAGATGAGGCATGACGAGGTCCCCACTTAAATGGCCGCACTTCTGGGGCTGTTTTAGGGCCATTTTGATATTTGAGGTATGCATTATGGTGAAATCAAGATCGCGTAATTTTTTCTTGTACGAAGATTTGTTCTGTCAAATGTACGTCATAGCCTATCTTGAGTTTATATTTCTGAAATCTTTGTTATTTTCACTAAATTTGACGCGAAATGCGTCATGGCGACTAATGATTGTCACTACTCGCTATAGTCTTAATTAAATTTTTAATGAAAGTAACATACGAGGTCTAAATTCCAAATTAAAATTGCATAATTCTTTATTCATGTAATTAATTATTATTATCAATACTAGTACTGACCATAACCGGTACTAGCACTGATTATATTTGACCACAACCACATGTGGTATTCTCTTGACTATCCCACTAGGAGTGATGTTGAAGGCGACCTCGGAGTGTCCCGGACTCTTCCCCTAGCGCAGATGTTGTGAGCTATCGTTACGTGTACCTACGTAAACGAGAAATATTGTATGAAAATTTTAGTTACTTTTACGTCCTATAGAGGCGATTTCATGGTTTTCATAGAATATTTCTCGCTTGCTGTGCTTGGGGTGCTGGTGTTGGGATTGTCAGTGCCGACTATAACCGTTACTAGCACTGATTATAACTACAAACTATAGTCTATAGCCACATGTGATACTCACTTTACTATGCCGCTGGGCGTGACGTTGAACGTGACCTCCGAGTGTCCCGGACTCTTCCCGTACGCGCAGATATCGTGAGCTATCACCGCGCTGGTGTTGGGATTGTCAGTGCCGACTATAACCAGTACGGGGGGCACATATTGTACTATGTCCGGGTGTTGGATGTTGGCTGTGATGGAGAGGGTTGTGTTGTATTCGCCACTGGAAATAAATAACTCAATTATATAGGTGGGTCAATTAATACATAGCCAAAAGAATTTATAAAAAAGTAAGGATCCCATATGGATAGGTTTGCACAATGCACATATATTTTTTACTGAAGTTACGTTAGTACTATATTCTTTGCAAAAGTTCAACTTATGTGTATATTATTCACACGTGTTTAAGTTTGGTTTTAGACCTTATATTGTATAACTTTACAATCTTCATCTATTTAAAATTCATAAAAGTTCAACACCCAAGAACAAACCTACTTTGATACTTACGTCAATTAAATTTTAATTACAAACAGTCAATATTTACTATTTGCATAACACTAGCGATTGCTTTGAATTTTTAATCACAAATGTACACAAATTACACACATATCTAATCTTAACACGACGACACGTGTGACGTATAAGACAACCGATCTTATCTTTTAATTTAAGACTATAATAACTCAGATTTAAATTTTGATTACGCGCTACCGGAAACGCGTATTCCTTTCACATATAAACTATTGTGTATTATCACCCTTATAATATTTTATCGCAGTTAAATCAGAACAAATACGAGATTCTTTATTCACTTGTACTCATTTGGTTGATAGGCTGAAAAGCAGTGGCAAAAAGCTACACTGTTTTCTAGAAATGAATTGCGTGATGTTCTATTTTCAGAAGGTGTAATTTCTCTACATCAATGATGCCCAGTTACAACTAAGTTTATCTGGCGCAGTATTTTCGAATTCCAAAAGTGTCATCTACAGGGGGTCTAAAGAGGCCAATTTAGGTGAAAAATAGATGAACATTAGATGAATCATATGCAATTCATATTATGTGCACCATTTTACGCATTTCTATTGAAAACTATCAAAATTGATGTTTTAACTGTCAAAATATATGAAACATAGAAACACCTATAGTAGCCATTTTAGACCCCCTGGTCACTAGATTTAGACATAACACAGGTTAGTCGTTTGTGAATTAGGTGTGTCAAGCGTAAATGATCGATGCGGTAATGAATAGATAAACTACCGACAAATTCACCCCAGAAACCGGGCATAAGTAGTTTGCTGTTTACTTTGTCAAGGTCCGCCCGGCGCCCTTCCTTTTATTTAAGTTATAGCTACGCCTCTGCAATACTTACACCTGCACCAAGTTGAACAGTCTCGTCTCATCTACCAGCATCTTGATGTCCGACACGTCCGTATACATCTTCTCCAGCTGACACTGTCCGAGGGGTAGCGCTGAAAACATACAGAGATAAATGAGCAGACCGATCACCTGATGGTTAGCGATTAAGAGCAAAGTAATCTCATTAAAATCTATCCAACATCAGTTCCTCTTTCTATAATTTAAATTAAAATTAAATTTAATATAGGTCGCGCAAGGAATTAAGAACTTTCGACAAAAGTAGAGGGGGTATGCGCAGAAGTCAGTTTTTGGGTGTGTTTGGCGGTAGCGGGCTCGGGCGGGGAGGTGTGGATGCGCCGAACGCATGCCGAACATGGCTGCCGACACGCTATTGGTACGTTAGTAATATATTTTATTCTTTGCTATTGGTCACATGCGCGAACGACCCCCTCCACTTTCACTGAGCGCTCATAAACCGTTGCGCGACCTGTACCGTTTATTTATTAATTTTTTTTTAATTAAATATCTACCGTTTATTTCACCGTTTAATATAAAAGGCAAAGCTGATTGACTGATGTATCAACGCACAGGCCAAACCCTAAGGCTAGAAATTTTAAATTTTGCACACGTATTTCTCATATGACGTAGGAAGGATTCTTTAAAATTTCAAAATTCATCCGCTAAGGAAGGATTTTTCAAAATTCAACCCCAAGGGGGGCTGAAAGTTTAATACCTAATTTGACGCGGGCGAAGCCGCGAACAATTAAAAAAAACTTAGTGTCAGTTAACTTATTTGCATGTTTTGTCTCTGTCAGACACTTATTCGACACTTAATTGTAAGATTGTGAAACAGGCCCTAATTGTAAGTAACTGTATATGTCACCGTAAAATTGTAAAAACCGTTAGATTGTAATATAACTAGTGAATGTGAATTGTAAAATGTTGATAGATATAGGACGCGAATATTTTGCCTATAATTTAACACACTATTTTTCGTTATATTATAAACATATAGTTATTAAGATTTCGACATAGTTTTACAATCTAACGGTTTTTACAATTTTACGGTGACATATACATTTGTCATTTACAAACATACAAATACGTAATAGGGATGTTCTGGTTACGCCACAGCTATCGATACATTGTTATTTAATCAAAGATTTCAACTCAAGATAGGCTATCACGTACATTTAGCCGAAAAAATTTTCATACAAGAAAAAAATTACGCCATCTATGTAAAATCAACGGAACTTCGATGTTCCTTTGATTTTACGATTTTACCATTCCGATGGAACAGTCGCTAGTCATCTACACTAATATTATAAAGAGGAAAACTTTGTTTGTATGTTTGTTTGTTTGTTTGTTTGTTTGTTTGTAATGAATAGGCTCAAAAAGTACTGGACCGATTTCAAAAATTCTTTCACCATTCGAAAGCTACATTATCCACGAGTAACATAGGCTTAATTTTATTTTGGAAAAAAATAGGGTTCCGTAAGATATTTGGGTTTTTCGGACACAAGGTGTAAAAAATCAACCAGAAAAGTTACTTATTTTGCGTACGCTGCCTAAACTATATAAGATAGAACCATAAAATGTTCTAATTAATTGTAGATCTTATAAATATCTACAAAAAAGTCCGCGACACACTATACCTATCTATGTCGAATGAGGCACAATAGCCATTTTTTTATTTAGAAATCTTGAATTTTTTTTGGACTACATTTAAACGCGTTTATTTTACTCATGTTATTAATCCTTATCAAAATAAATTATTTCATCACTAAGTACAGTTTATGTAGATAATATTTGGTTTTTGAATGATTAAAATTGGACGTTTGGTTTTGAAGTTATGGCGAAATTAAAATATTACGACTTCTGCTGCACGGCCCGTTGCGAAGTGGGCGTCACCAAGGCGGGGTGCGCGTGCGGGTTAATGTTTAGTTTAGTTTAGTTAAATAGTTTAGTTATTTTATAAACATCAAATTGATAATATCTTAAAATATAATACATTATAATATCTATACATCTATACAGTTAAATACAATTTAAGTGTCTGTTTGTAACTTCAAATTAACAGCTTTTTACATAATGAATCTGAAAGTATATTCGGTACTTACAATAAAATACGTTTTTTTTTTAATTTTTGTCTGTCCGTCTGTCTGTCTGTAAGTCGGTCTGTCTGTCTGTTTGTTCCGACTAATCTCTGAAACGGCTGGACCGATTTTCACGGGACTTTCACTAGCAGATAGCTGATGTTATAGGGTACATAGGCTACTTTTATTTTAGGGTTCCGTTTAAAAAAATAGGATTCCGCTTTCGTTAGTCATAAATAAAGTCGCGGGTAAATTTCAGCGATATCCCAAAGTATTGTTCCACGCGGACGAAGTCGCGGGCAAAAGCTAGTATGATATAACTTTGTAAGGGCGTACAACGCATACATTTTTATTAAAAACATATCTTGATTAAAGAAATTTTAATAAAATTGTCCGGCGTAATATAAGTTTAGCTCGCATTAATACTGGAATTACTAAAATATTAACAACAATAAATCAATAAGGCTTACAAACAAATATAAATTTTACAGAAACGTAATGTAATTGAAATATTTCATATTTCTTTTTACATTACTCTCATTATCATAAACCATAGACGAGGCGTGTTGAGGCAAAAAGTGTCCACGCTTAAACTGCCCCACTTTTGGGGTTTTTTTGGGGCAGTCGAGGTTTCATATTTTGTCATCTTGATATTTCGACATTTGCTTTCCGCAGATTTTTCAGTCCACATTTAGTTGAAAAAATCTTCTGAAATCAAGATGGCGTAACTTTTTCTTATATATTATTTGTCAAATGTATGCCAAAGATTAGGAACGCACTTTTAACTCCTCTGGTGATTAGTACCCATAGATGGCGATAATTACATACTAGAATATTATACAGATATTATAACGGTGTAATAGATCAGTACAATGGCTAATGGTGTATGCATACTAGATATTTTAACCTAAGCAAGATATTTTAAAGGATTTTACAAGAAAACCATTTTTTTCTTCTATACGGCGTATGGACCTAGACCAGACAACAAATTTGTTTTTACACATGTGCCGTAGCTCCAGCGGCGCCATAGAAGGGGCGGACGTTTCACAGCCAGCGCTGCAGCAAAAATTACATACAAATCCTAGTGCAACAGCACTTAATATTCCTTTAATACCTAGATAAATAAAACAAGACTTATTAAAAATAAAACTAATTATATTAAGTACCATAAAAAAATGAATTATAATTTATAAAAACTTATTATAATTCAGTTTGAAAATAATAATCTACACTAATATTATAAAGAGGAAAACTTTGTTGGTATGTTTGTTTGTTTGTTTGTAATGAATAGGCTCAATAAGTACTGGACCGATTTCAAAAAATCTTTCACCTTTCGAAAGCTACATTATCCACGAGTAACATAGGCTAAATTTTATTTTGGAAAAAATAGGGTTCCGTAAGATATTTGGGTTTTTCGGACACAAGGTGTAAAAATCAACCAGAAAAGTTACTTATTTTACGTACGCTGCCTAAACTATAAAAGATAGAACCATAAAATGTTCTAATTAACTGCAGATCTTATAAATATCAACAAAAAAAACCGTGACACACTATATCTATCTATGTCGAGTGAGGCACAACAACCATTTTTTTATTTAGAAATCTTGAATTATTTTGAACTATATTTAAACGCGTTTATTTTACTTATGCTATTAGTCCTTATCAAAATAAATTATTTCATCACTATGTACAGTTTATGTAGATAATATTTGGTCTTTGAATGATTAAAATTGATGTTTGGTTTTGAAGTTATGGCGAAATTAAAATATTACGATTTCTGCTGCACGGCCCGTTGCGAAGTGGGTGTCACCAAGGCGCGTGCGGGAGGGGAGTTTAGATCTATGAGTAAATTTTTTGTTTTGTGTTCGTTGTAACTATGATGGATAGTTACTTGAATACAGTCTATTTATTTAGTGTTTGTCGTATTGTTAGTCCTGAAGGTATTTCATACGATAAAAGTATACCCAACTACTTATTTCATTGAGTTTTAGTAGGTACCTATATTAATTTATTTCTGTTTGTTTTGACTAAATTTCGCCCTTTGCGCTTTGGATCATTGGGAAATCTGTAATTTAAATACTATAAATTGCTGCGATGTTTACAACAAATGTCCACTAAGTTAGACAAAAGAAAAAAATAATAAACTAAGTATGCCAAAGTACTCTATTTTGTGTAACATTTCATCTACACTAATATTATAAAGAGGAAAACTTTGTTTGTATGTTTGTTTGTTTGTTTGTAATGAATAGGCTCAAAAAGTACTGGACCGATTTCAAAAATTTTTTCACCATTCGAAAGCTACATTATCCACGAGTAACATAGGCTAAATTTTATTTTGGAAAAAATAGGGTTCCGTAAGATATTTGGCTTTTTCGGACACAAGGTGTAAAAAATCAACCAGAAAAGTTACTTATTTTGCGTACGCTGCCTAAACTATAAAAGATAGAACCATAAAATGTTCTAATTAATTGTAGATCTTATAAGTATCTACAAAAAAGTCCGGGACACACTATACCTATCTATGTCGAGTGAGGCACAACAACCATTTTTTTATTTAGAAATCTTGAATTTTTTTTGGACTACATTTAAACGCGTTTATTTTACTCATGCTATTAATCCTTATCAAAATAAATTATTCCATCACTAAGTACAGTTTATGTAGATACTATTTGGTCTTTGAATGATTAAAATTGGACGTTTGGTTTTGAAGTTATGGCGAAATTAAAATATTACGATTTCTGCTGCACGGCCCGTTGCGAAGTGGGCGTCCGCGTCACCAAGGCTGGGGTGCGCGTGCGGAGGGAGTCTAGATCTATAACTTCTATGAGTAAAGTTTTTCTTTTGTGTTCGTTGTAACTATGATGGATAAATACTTGAATACCTATTTATTTAGTGTTTGTTGTATTGTTAGTCCTGAAGAGTATATACGATAATAATAATATAATAATAAACGATAAAGCATACCCACCTACTTATTCATTGAGTTTTAGTAGGTACCTATATTAAATTGTTTCTGTTTGTTTTGACAAAATTTCGCCCGTTTTGTTAGAGGTTTAAAGACATTCTGTAGTATTAGTATCAGTATTGCACCCGTGCGAAGCCGGGGCGGGTCGCTAGTTTAGTAATATTTCAGAAATACTACTTTTTTTTTCTCAAAAAGTGCATAATGTTAAATCGGCTGGCCCCTGAACATTGTAGGTGGTTGTTGTAGGAGTAGATATAGACAGTAGGTGCAGGTTGTAGGTGATCTACATCTAGTAGATGCAGCTTGTAGGTTTTTAGTGGGGTAACTACTGTTTACCTACCAACCTACCACCTACCAACTATAGGTATGTAGTAGGTCTAGATGTAGGTTGTAGGTTGTAGGTGTAGGGTATGACTTATGGGTGTAGCAACCTACGCTTACAACCATCAAGTGTAGTTATTTTTTATTCAATTTCATAATTCACAGAACAACGTCTGTCAGGCCAGATGGTAAATAATATTTTTAAATATTATATGTAAAAATCAAATAAATAGTAAACCTTAGTTTCATTTTATTTAAATTAATCAAAAATGTGAATACTGACGGGTAAGGTTAGGTTTGGTTAGGTACTGAAATAAAAAAAACTTCATCTCTTATTTCTGTACTAATAAATCAATAATAAAAATGACGTCCCTACAAAGTTACCTTTTCACTGTTGCGCATACAATAACCTGTTCTTTCATAGTTGGCCGCCATTTTTTGAATATTTATTTAAAATTCCTTATGTATTTTAATTGTAACAAACAATATTGTGATAATTACCCGCGATGAGATATCTTTTTTACAAGTTTGTCATAGTTTTTACAGCCTTTAATTACGCAACTACTCGGCATTTTATGAATTATATGCGGACTGGATAAAGCAAACGAAATGGTAAGATCACGAGTGCCAAACCTCAACTGTCAAAATGGCCCCAAAATTTAAAAATTGGGGCCATTTTACTGGAGACACTTTTTGCCTCAACATGCCTCGTCTATAATATACGTCTATGTATTTAATACTCTCTAGGTAGGTACTCGTTTTTTTTTATATTTTTATTGTCAATGCCACCTATTGTCATTTTTATTTGGCATTTAATAAATCCTGTCCTGTTTTATTTAAACATCCTGTCCTGTCCAATAGATCCTGTTTAGTTAGGCAAAAAGATGAAATCGACAAAATTAATGTGTCATTGTTTTTCTTTCTGCACGGTATAGAAGTGGCATTTTAATTGGTAGCATTATTTACTCTTGTGTTTTTTTAATGTTTCGATTTTTGATGGACAGGTATAGTAATTAGTAGACTATAGGACATAGGTAACTTACCTATAAGGAACATGGCAATGATGGAGTAACTTAATCTGTGATGGACGAACCCGGCGACCCGGTGCGGATGAAATCCTGAGCTTGGGCGGACCATCTCGTGTTATTTATCTGTAACCAAAGAAATAACATATTGTAAAGAATAGCAGTTATTTACTAAAATATAGTGTACATTATTTTTTAGAAATAAGTAATTTTATAATAGGCTTGTTGACTGTCAAAAGAAACAGTGTATTAAATATAAATATTTTTAAAGCTACAGCAATTTGTTTAAATAATTTTGCTTGTCTCGTAAAAAACGCTCCATCTAAAGTCGCGGTAAAGTTGTACCTATGCCATAATATATGGGTCGCAGGAACATATTAATTGCCAATATTTACGAAATTTGAATTATAAGTTCATAGTAAATATTTAAAAAAAAATACCACCTGCATTAGCAATTATTATTATATAATTTTTAGATGTACTTATCTCATTACAAAAGATAAAAATGTATATTTTTAACATTTATCAAGTAAATACCTCTATATTTCTAAAGTTATTTAAAATTAAACTTAATATTTTAGATATAGTCACCCTACTCAGAGTTCAGATGATGAGAGAGAAAATGCTACTTTTAACGTTCGTTATCCACAACAAACACTTAACTGATATTAATAGCTTATACTATTGTATTTTGTAATAGAAATTGCGTGGAATTTTTATTGGAATTAAATAAAAATTCCGATGTTATCGTTCTAAATTATGTCATGGCGCGGGCGGCTCTACGTGATGTTTTAATATGATTTCGTTGTGTTTATGAAATGCCTTTACACATTACATTAAAATAGTATATAGTTTTTAATCTTAAAACAAATAACACAATTTCTACGGCTTACCAAACACTTACGAAACCTTGGAAAATTTAAACGCGTTTGAACACTATAATAAAACTTGTAATAATGAGATTTTTTAAAAAACATAATAAAACTTTTAATAATGAGATTTTTTTATGGATAATTCAATTTTATTTGTATTGATTTGGTTACTGTTGCAAACAAAATGAAAATAAATAGGCACTAGGCACCTTCGTAAATCGACAAAGATAATAGAGGTATTGTTTTCATTTAAATTAAAATATAGTATATACAAAAGTGTGGAAAACACTATACACGCGCACATCACTAACTTTGAAAAGTAATTGACCATTGAATTTGCCAACGAAATGGTGGAACAACCTCATTGTTGAGACTTGAGCTCGAATGTACGCAGTACATAGGATGTTTAGAAGACATTTTACAAATTTGACTTTACACACACACACACACACTACACATCTTTACAGAAAATATTCACAGCATTTATACCTAGGTACTTGAAAATTGTATCATGAAACAAAATATTTCACTCGTAAGTAATCTAAGACGTTGATACTTGACAAATATGCGATAAATTTTATCCTTAACCTTATTTTACATTTCAAACAAGTAAAACTTCTTTTATTACCTACTTATATTTTTAAAATATACCTTTGAAAAATCTTTCTTCGACTGTACCGAGACTTATTATTCTACGCACGTATTTAATCACGACAAGAATAATTATATTTGTAATAGCATTCTTACAAGGACGAGACAAATTACAATTAATGTTTGCCCGATTCATCTGTTTTCAGGGTTCTGTAGTTTACGTGTCGTAAGTCGTAACCCTTATGGTTTCGTCATATCGGTCCGTCCGTCCGCCTTCAGCTTATTGTCCAAACAGTTAGTGCTAGGAGGATGAAACTTTGCATAGATGTATGTATCACATTAACAGAGTGCTAAAATAAAACCACAAAAAAAATTGGGGTAGGTAGTTAGCTACCCCAAATATTTATTTATATTAGGGGTAGCTAACTACCTCCCCCTAATATTTATTTATATGGGATTGTTTTTTTTTCTTACGTCTACCTCATACCATAGCGTGGGCTGTGGGGTATTATTAGTTAGGTCTTTAAAAGCATTGAAAGGTGCTTATTTTGTATTTAGACGGACATTTTTATCGGGATATCACATTTTATTAGTTATTGAGAATAAATTATTATGAGCATTGATATAGCAACATGTATGTAGGTTTGTTCTATAATTTATGTACGAATAAAATCGCAGGAAAATGTCGTGACATTCAAATGATACGTACCTCTACCTATTAACTTTAATTAAGTACAAATTACCTATTTTTTTTTTTATTCCATTAAAATGTAATAAAAATTAATTCGATCGACATGCACCTATATTTAGCACCATCTGAAATTAATTTTATCGATATAAGACGCACACCCACAGTTAAGCACATCACTAAATGACTGACATGGATCAAGTAAAAGCTGGTTCAAACGAACCAGTTTGGCAGTCGGGTCTCGCCGCGGCCCGCGTCCTGATTAACGTGTTGTGAATGAGACTGCCTCATTTATGAATCTAGACTGCCGTTGATGTTAATACTAAGACGGACGAAGAGATATCTTTTCATCTTTTGTTACACAAATTACAAACTTTTTAGGATAGTCTGTAGAATATAGTAATCCCACGTATTTTTAACTTATTTCAATAATATGAAATATAACAATGTAAGTAATAGCCACACCGATTTCGGTGACGGAGGCCGGCAATGAACGGTTTCATTGAAACCAAGCCAACGGCGCGGGAGTTATTTCATAGTGCCCTAGTGTGTGCGCATAACACCAGAGCACTCTCTATTCCTTTACTCTCGTAACCCAGTGGGACGGATGACCGACACGACTGGCGAGAGATCAGGTGCAGGACCGACTTTTTACATGACCATCCGACGCATGGATGATCTTTCTTGTCTGACAATTATGTGATCAGCCTGCATTGTCCTAACCAAACTTGGAAAAAACATTTTTTGTTGTTCCAACGCGGGACTCGAACCCGAAGTCGAGAGCCAAGTTCTTAACCACTGGACCACGGAGGCTATGGCACACCACTGCACTGCTACATACATGGTATGTAATAGTAATGGTAAGTAGCAGAGGTAAAGATATTTCACATTGATGAAATCGATACCACACAATATGATGTAAGGTGTTAATAAATTCTGAATTGGATATATTAACGTATAAAGCTCGTTGTATAATATATGGAGTGCTACTACGAAATTTAGAGCAGCTGTTTGAGGCAAGCTGAAATCTTGTCCTGTACTTCTCCTATTGTACCGACTTATTTACCTGGCTTTTTTTTCCCAACTCCTTAAACATTACACTAACACTATATGATATTTTGCCTCAAACATGTTTTTTGGGCATTAAAAAATTCACTTTTCATTTTTTTTCATTTTGGCTAAGTTCCGTTTCTGACCAGCCAGACCTGCAGTCTCGTGTTGAGGTACAATAGGAGAAGTACAGGACAAGGTTTCAGCTTGCCTCAAACACCTGCTCAAAATTTCCTAGTAACTCTTGGGCTATAATAGACCAAAAAGAAATAAACTGAACCGGTACTAAAACACAAAAACATGTCACGTTTTTAATCACGAGACGAGGCTATTTCAAGTATTTGTCGGCGTAGACCAAAAATTAAACTCGTTTCTCGTTTACGGAAAGTTTATATTATTGACTAGCTAGTAGTACTGGTACGCAACTGCGTTTCGAGGAACTAACAAAAACAGAACCGTATTTTTAAAGGAACCTAAAGTAGCCTAAAAAAATGTCATAAGAACCGGTCAAGCCGTTTCAGAGGAGTGTGTCCCCTGTGTGTCTGTTTGAGTGTGAATACTATGACACGAGACTTTTATATATTAGAAATTATGTACTTACGTATAACTTATTAAATGTACTTGGCAAGTGTACAAGTAACAACAGTGTCAATCGCTTAGAACTATCGGCGTGTCTAATCCACGGCGTAAATGACGTTATCTTTACCCCGTACTAGGTAGTTACTACAATGTTCACGCCGCCGCTTTAGTCACCACTCTTCACACTCTACTACATATTTACAAAACAATTAAAAGGCTTGTCCGATAAACTATTGCCAGTATGATGTAAAATGATTCTCTACATTTCCTATAATTAAATGTTTAGTTATAACATGTGCATTGACGTTAGCTTGAAAAAAAGTTAAGGCGCGTAGTTTAAGCCCTCGTACCAACGAGATTTTGTATGTGGTTGGAAGTTGCAACAGAAAAAACTGCACTGTAAATAGAACTCTGACAACAGAACTGTAAATTATGGAGGGTAGAGGAAAGGAGAACTATGTCCATACATGAAGAATATCCGTAAATAAGCAGAAAATACAATAACAGCTCCAAAAGTGGCCATAATAGCGTTAGAGTCATAAGAGGGTATGCTAAGTTAGCAATAAGAGATGGAGTGAAGTTGGTTGAGAGTTTAATATTGGGTAGTTATTTAACTCAGCTAACTTCACTCCATCTCTTATTGCTAACTTCATACCCTCTTCTCACTCTAGCGCCTCTATGGCCATTTTTGCAACTGTTATTTGACTACTTTTGTCGGACACTTTTTAGCTTCTCTACCTTAGAGAAATAGTCCTCCTCCTTTCCTCTACCCTAATCGATGTGTCAAATATCAGATTTGACAACTCTATACGATTTTCAGCTCTATTGTATGTTAACACACAGTTCTATTTACGGTGCTGGTTTTTCTGTCGTGAACACTAAAGACGCTCGTGGGAACTGAGCCTAACGTATTGTTTACGAAATAATGTGAAGTGAGTATTGACATCCGGACTATGAGTGGCCATAACAACCACCGTGGTCCAGTGGTTTAGAGCTTGGCTCTCGACTCGGAGGTCGTGGGTTCGATTCCCGCGTTGGAACAACAAATAATGTTGTTTCCAAGTTTGGTGACAACAATGCAGACTAATCACCTAATTGTCTGACAAGAAAGATGCGGGCCTGCGCCTGATCTCTCGCCAGTCATATCGGTTATCCGTCCCACTAGGTTTCGAGAGTAAAAGAGGAGAGAGTGCTCTTATGTACTGCGCACACACTTGGGCACTATAAAATTACTCCTGCGTAACTGGCCTGATTTCAATGAAAGTGGCCACCATCACCGAGATCGGTGTGGGGGTCGGGGGAGTTATTCGTACGAGGCGATGGCCATTCAACATAATTATTTAGGTACGCCTTTCATTAAAAGCTATATAATTACTTTGATTTTTTGGTAGGTTAAGGTACCCAAAGTGGTAAATGATAAGGCTGGTTTTTCTACCTCAGTCCTCGATATTTGGGAAAATACCTAAGGTATTAAGTGTCAGCATAATATGCAGGTGTCAGTTGTAACGAGATTAAGCGGCTCACCTAGCCTGAGGTACAAAGGCTTCGCGGATGTGTGTCAGGGTTGGTCAAATACCAGTCGTTCTGGTTAAGGTTTAACATAATGAAATGGCAAAGATGAAGACGAGACGTAAACATATATTAAAATTACATAATTATCTCCTTGGAAATTAAAAAGTTAACTTAACTTTTTAATTGTAATTTTACAGTTTTTGAATTTTGTGCATCGAGCTGCGAGCAATCTACAGATTGATTTATCGCAAGATACAATTCAGAAAATGAAATAAAATGTATGTAATTTTTGTCTAATAAGTACTTCTATACTAATATTATAAAGAGGAAAGGTTTGTTTGTTTTTGAATAGGCTTCGAAACTACTGGACTAATTTTGATAAAATTGAAAGCAGATAGATTCACCACGGATTTAGACTCCGAGGATGGACATAGGCTATTTTTTATAGCGGCAAAATGTACGGTCTAATATAATTTACGGAAGGTTTAAGCGGTGAGAAATATTGGAAAAGGCGTAGGTTGTAGGAGTAGGTGTAGGACTAGGACTAGGACGTAGCGAAGGTTGCATAATGCATTGTAGGTGTAGTTATTTATTCACTTTATACATATATAGGACAGAAGAACGTGTGTCGGGACAGCTAGTAATACATATACATATATTATCTAAGATTATTATAATACAGCCTCCGTGGTCTAGTGGTTCGAGCATTAGCTCTCGACTCGGAGGTCGTGGGTTCGATTCCCACGAGGGAACAACAAAAAATGTTGTTTCCAAGTTTGGTTAGGACAATGCAGGCTGATCACCTGATTGTCTGACAAGAAAGATGATCCATGCGTCGGATGGGCATGTAAAAAGTCGGTCCTGCGCCTGATCTCTCGCCAGTCGTGTCGGTCATCCGTCCCACTGGGTTACTAGAGTAAAGGAAGAGAGAGTGCTCTTGTGTACTGCGCACACACTTGGGCACTATAAAAATCACTCCTGCGTAACTGGCCTGGCTTCAATGAAACCGGCCACCGTCGCCGAGATCGGTGGGGGAGTTATTATTATTATTATTATAATAAGTTTCTTGTTATTTAACTGCTGTCAACGACTTTCAAACTACATTATAGTGCAGTCAAGTGCTATTACTATTAGGTTAGTAGTCACTAATCACTATAGTCACCTATCAAGTTTGCCGAGCTTTTTGTACCTACCACGATCACGGTCAGGTCAATCCGGTTGGAAATTTCTCCTTGATAGAATAGTTCTTATTTAATGCCTCAACAGTTTAATTAAGTATTTCCAAAAAATTGATCGATAAATAATTTTGATTTTAGCTGGAGAACTACTAGAAACTTTAGAGCAGATATTTGAGGCAAGCTGAAACCTTGACCTATACTTCTGCTATTGTACCCCAACACGAGACTGCAGGACTGGTCAAAAGCAGGGTCCCAACTCTTCAATTCAAATTCAAATTGCATCAAACATATTTTTTGGGATTATTTTATACATTATGATTATTTTTTCACATTTGAAAATGTGTATACTCCCGCTTCTGACCAGCCATTTCTGCAGTCTCGTGTTATGGTACAATAGAAGTCTAACAAGGTTTCAGCTTGTCTCAAACACACAGTATATAGTAAATTGGGGCCTTGTCTAGTAAAAACTCAAAAAACCAATAAAAGCTTGTAATAATAAAATACTAGAATCATCTACTATCTTCAACATTGAGAAGTAGGCTATAGGCATAACAACCAGTGGCCACTCCTGCCAAATTCCAAATAACCAACATCGAATTACATCGTTAACGAATATGACATTGCCTGCATTAATCTGTACAAGTTACAATGACCAGATAACCACCAATATTTGCTGAACTGATGGCCCTTATTTTGAACGCAATAGGAGCGATAATCTCCTGAACCAGCTCTCAAAGGATTCAATACTAGAACATTAATCCTCAATACGAGTAGCTACACCAACCTCGAATCATTAATCAATAAACAATTAGGTTAAATGCTTTTTAACATATAAACTAACTGAAATTATGAATCGGAAACTAGAGAACAGCACTGAATAACGTTAGGTATTGTGAAAATTCAATTCATAGGTGGAAAAGATATCGAAATGATTGCGCATTTTCTTCCCTCGTACCTTTCCTCGTTCCTATGAGAAGACCGCAAAAATAACCAGTCAGTTTTCCTGGTAAAAATCTAATGAAATTAAAATGAACAATAATAACTGAAGGTAATGAAAAAAATAGACTCCCACAGTCTATTTTTTTCTGGCTAACTGGGAACTCTAAGTGACAGGATATTCATACGGATTGGGAGAAAGGAAAATGTTTAGAGTTGTAAAAACGACTAAGCAATGAAGTATCTACTTCAGAATTACACGAAATAAGATCTTGTCTCTCTCCTATACTATCGTTAGGAGTCACAATAGATCCACTTGGGTCGCAGTTAGGGTTACCATATCTCAGGATTTGTCCTGAGATTTCAGGATTTTTCGACTCTTCTCAGGATTCCGGCCGGATTTAGCAAATCTAGTGATAGCTCAGGATTTTCAATAAAACACAGGTTACATTTTAAAGATCTCTCTTATTAAACTACTAAAAATAATTTTCTTTTAGTAACAATTGCAGTTAAAATCAATACTTATTTATCAAAGTGAAACAAACTAAAAATAACCTTCTTTTGGTAACAATTGCAGTTAAAATCAAAAAAGTCGCGTAAAACACGTGCGCAAGATAATAATACGTTTTTGAGAAAATTCTCAAGCTGTAGAAAATATCAGGACTTTTCTAGGAAATCAGGCCTTTTCTCCGGACTTTTGATTTTTTCATCTGGTAACCCTAGTCGCAGTGAGATTTTGACCTACCTTCGACTAATTAAAAAAAAATACTGTCGTTAGTCTCTACTCTATGGTAAATAGAAATTAGCGTATTATGTACGGTCGCCAACGAGTTTACCGCGTGTCTATCGGCAACCGACGACGTGTGAATACAATTAAAACTCTTAAGAGAGAGATAAAACTAATAAGCTGTTTAGGGTTCCGTACCTCGAAAGGAAAAAACGGCCCTTATAGGATCGCTTTGTTGTCCGTTCGTCCGTCCGTTTGTCTATCTGTCAAGACCCTTTTTCTCAGGAACGCGTGGAGGTACCAAGCTGAAATTTATACCAAATGCTCAGGTCTACTGTCCCTTGGAACAATTTTCTAAGCCAAAGCAATCAAAAGTTACAGCCGCTTATGCCGCTAATTTCCGCAAAATTTGACACTCGCAAGGACTACAATCAAAACCTACAGGGTACTTCCCGTGAACTCAGAATCTTGAAATTTGGTACGAAGCAACGTCTTATAGCAGCTGCAGGCAGCACAGATAAAGGAAAAATTTCGAAAACCGTAAATTTTTAATCACATCGTATAGTAAAAATATTTTTAATAATTTTAAACTGACGCGGAGAGGTATTAAATTGAAATTCATATCAAATACTCAGGTCTATAATACCTTTACGCCGCGCTGTAACAAAATCACTACAGGTTTGTACGGAACCCTCGGTGCGCGAGTCTGACTTGCACTTGGCCGGTTTTTTTTATCTCTAGAAGTAGTACTTTGATTTCGATAACTTGCATATTAGTATAATAAAATAGAATTAATCATACTTTATTTTATCTATACCTGAGACTATGCACAATGCACATGTAGAATAGACGTGCAGTTATAATATGTAAAATTATCACGAGTACATCTCGTGCGCACTCTTATTTACATAAAATTGTTAAAATAACTCAAGACTTTTACGTAAAAGAGGATATAAATAAAAGTAAATAATAATAATATGATACACTTATTCGAAATACGTAACATAATTCTTATGTTAAAAGATATATATCATTTATTTTCGTTTTTACGTAAAGTTTTAGTTTTTATTTTGAGAATGACTCTGTTGATATCTGGGGGCACGGCAGTGCCCCCGCCAAGTCGAGCGCGAAGCAAACACTGCCGTACCATCCTTTACTGAAACCATTTCGCCGCATTTTCAGGCCCCTATTTGAGAACCTCTGGATAAGACCAGAACGCAGAAATTTTCGTCATCCAGTAAGCTATAATCACATACTTAAAATCCAAAATTTCAAGTCTGTAGGTCATTAAGTTCCGAAGTTAAGCGAAAGCAAAGTTTCGCATTTATGACACTCACTCACTCACTCACTCACTTATACACTCACTCATGATCATCAAAATAGAACTAGTACTTCCCATAAACTCAGAGAGCTGAAATTTGGTACAGAGTTAGGGTTTAATGGCCACATAAAGGGAAAACTATAAAAACTAGGATAATCGATCTCGAAGTCGAGCGCGAAGCAAACACTGCCGTACCATTCTTTACTGGAACCATTTCGCCGCATTTTCAGGCCCCTATTTGAGAACCTCTGGATAAGACCAGAACGTCGATCTGGGGGCACGGCAGTGCCCCCGCCAAGTCGAGCGCGAAGCCAACACTGCCGAACCATTATTTACTGGAACCATTTCGCCGCATTTTCAGGCCCCTATTTGAGAACCTCTGGATAAGACCAGAACATCGATCTGGGGGCACTGCAGTGCCCCCGCCAAGTCGAGCGCGAAGCAAACACTGCCGTACCATTATTTACTGGAACCATTTCGCCGCATTTTCAGGCCCCTATTTGAGAACCTCTGGATAAGACCAGAACGTCGATCTGGGGGCACGGCAGTGCCCCCGCCAAGTCGAGCGCGAAGCAAACACTGTCGTACCATTCTTTACTGGAACCATTTCGCCGCATTTTCAGGCCCCTATTTGAGGAGCTCTGGATAAGACCAGAACGCAGAAATTTTCATCATCTAGTAAGCTATAATCACATACTTAAAATCCAAAATTTTAAGTCTGTAGGTCATTTAGTTCCGAAGTTAAGCGAAAGCAAAGTTTTGAATTTATGACACTCACTCACTCAGTCACTCACCCATGATCATCAGAATAGAACTAGTACTTCTCATGAACTCAGAGAGCTGAAATTTGGTACAGAGTTAGGGTTTAATGGCCACATAAAGAGAAAACTATAAAAACTAGGATAATCGAACATCTGGAGTACCTGGTGACCCTGATTAGAAAACACAAGAGCCCAACCAAACTATTAGAGATCGACATACCGCCTTTACAAAAAATATTCAACATGGTGGTGGGCCGCTTCATTTAATGTCAAAAATCGAAGGTCTGAAGTATCTGATGAAGAATCCTCAGCTGGTTTCAGCTGATTAGAGATATGGTAATGCCCCCCTTCTACTATTGGTACATAAAAAAATCGACTGTCATTTCAAAAACCTAGCGAAGTGGGACACATCTTCTAATTTAATCTAGTCCGTAGCATTCCACTGCTGGGCGAATGCCTCCCTTTCTGCTTTTGATAAGCATATAAATAAAATTAAAGGAAAACTCTGGATAAGACTAGACTGGCTTTTATACTTATATTTACAAGTTTACAAGAAGAAATAGTCGAACGATTAACTTTATTGTACTCGATCATTACACAAATTAAATAAACAAATTACACTGAAATCTAGTAAAATAAATCAATATGCCCACGTTTCTACAAAAAGAAGTGAAATCCCACCAAAAACATTCTGTAAAAAACTAGCCAAGTCTCGATAGAGCTGCTTGTTTATCTCTAAAAAGTAGTGAAATCTAGACAAAGTCGTGCCAAGTCTAAGGTTCCTTACTGCGATTTCTTTATTATTATAGTTAATGTTGTGTGACTTGGCCGTTGAACATTCTTTATACGTTACAAGTGGTATGGCGGCGATGTGGTTCGCCACCCATCACGTCTCGTTTCTCGCGGAGGCGAAAAGCGGACCATGGAGAGACGCTTGGCTACGTTGAATGTAAGAGGAGGAATGGATGGTAAGAATGAAAGTGGATGAAGCGAAAGAAGTATGTAAGGATCGTAGCAAGTGGAAAGAAGTGGTCTCTGCCTACCCCTACGGGAAAGAGGCGGTCCTGCCTACCCCTACGGGAAAAAGGCGTGATTATATGTATGTATGTATGTACAAGTGGGTACAAGTCAATTTTGTTTACACGTAATGTATATCTGTTGTAACTACCTATGTTTGTTAAGCGAGATAATAGCCCATACTGGTATTGGTAATTGGACGCTAGTGAGTAGTGTCTCATTTTAGGCTGTTGTTGATTGTAGAACACATGTATTGGAGCAATGGTGTCATGGAGCCCCTTTTTACCATTGTGTACCCTTCAACGGCCAAGTCACACAACATTAACTATAATAATAAAGAAATCGCAGTAAGGAACCTTAGACTTGGCACGACTTTGTCTAGATTTCACTACTTTTTAGAGATAAACAAGCAGCTCTATCGAGACTTGGCTAGTTTTTTACAGAATGTTTTTGGTGGGATAATATTTACTCTTTGATCAGAACGAAATAATATAAAAGGAAACCATTGAATAGACAGCGATGAAGAGGATAAACTTGGGACCTCTATTATGCAGTTTTTCACGTCAAACCATGTCACCTCCTTTCTACGCCACTTCCGTTATGCCAACAAAGTAAATATAAATATATGTTGTTACTCAGTTAGCACCTTCGCATGAATATTTATCTCGGCCATTAATCTTTGACATTTTGTGGGTATGTGCAGCTGTGTGGAATTATGTACCTCTTTCGAATTTTCATTTTCTCTTATTGTCGACAGCGCTTTTCAAATACCTGCTTATTACTTTATTTCTTATACTAGCTGACCCCGACAGACGTTGTTCTGTCTTAAATATGAACTGGAATGGATTCATTTTTATATTATAGAAGATTCGTTTGCATAGAACTCAAGCGCGAAAAATATAATTTATACTATCTATAATAATAATATAATAAAGAGAAAAAGTTTGTTTGTTTGCATTGAATAGGCTCCGAAACTACTGGACCTATTTTAGACTAGTCAACAAGTTCAAAAACGTGAAAAATAGAGATAAAGGTCCTAAAAATATGAGCGATGGCTCATTCGATTCGGAATCACCTCTAGAAAAATGTTTTTGAAGGATTTTGGTGCAGGTTAAAAATTGCAATTGTTATTAACAAAATAAGATGAAAAAAAAATGATATTTCGTTTTTTGTTAATAACTCGAAAAATATTAACATTTAAGCAATTTTGAAAAAAGCTCGTTAAAGAGGAGGAAATTTCCAATAAAAAAGTCCTAACTCCCGGAATTCTATCTCCATTATTTATAATTTTAATTAGACGTTGAAAATAGGGCTCCGCGCGGCAGTTACGGCATGCGCGCGCCGCCGCTAAAGAGAGTTCAGCAATAAAAATAATTTTTTTATAACATAAAATGTGATTTTAAAAATTTGAAAAAATTCTAGTATCTTCTTAATACTTGAAAGAATCGAGCCCTGAAAAAAAAAAAGTTTAATCACCATTTTTAAAAAAGTTATGCAATTGTTAACTAACCAATTTTTTCTTAATCTCCATAGGCATAAACAATGGGATGAAAGGTATAAATAATTGGCCTATAAATTTTAAACTTCGTGGAGCCCTTTTGATATATGTACTTTATAAGATCCTGCGGTTTATTTTCATTAAAGTTTATTAATTTGTTAATTATGATTTTTTATAACTATTGAAAAATTAAAAATCTAAAAAATGTTGATAAAAAATTTTTTTTCAATTAATATTTAGCTATGCCTGTTTTCACATTGAACAATGGCAGTAATTAACAAAGGTTATGATTTTTTTACGTAATTTGTTTATAAAATTGTTATAAACAAATAGAGAAATCCAATATTTTTTTAAAATTTTTTTTTGCTATTTTGTTGCTTATAAAAAAGTATGATTTTTTAAAAAAAAATTTTTCTTAATTTTAATTTTTAATTGTTTAAAAACGATTTTTTTATATTTCGATTGTTTAAATAATTAGTTAAGAAAAAAATTTTCTTTTAAAAATCATAATTTACACTTTTAAATAGTATAGCAAAAAAAAAAATTTTTTTTATTTATAATTTAATTGTTTATTAGTTTAACAATTTGTTATAAACAAATATCGACCAACGTTATATTTTTTTTCTGAAGCAGAAAAAAATTATAAAAATAGCTATATATAATAAAGTGCAAAAAAAATATTATTTATTTATTATAATACTTTTTAATATCATACGATACGGTAATTATAGCGCCTACTTGAAAATTTTTTTTTTTGCACTTTATTATATATAGCTATTTTTATAATTTTTTTCTGCTTCAGAAAAAAAATATAACGTTGGTCGATATTTGTTTATAACAAATTGTTAAACTAATAAACAATTAAATTATAAATAAAAAAAAATTTTTTTTTTGCTATACTATTTAAAAGTGTAAATTATGATTTTTAAAAGAAAAATTTTTTCTTAACTAATTATTTAAACAATCGAAATATAAAAAAATCGTTTTTAAACAATTAAAAATTAAAATTAAGAAAATTTTTTTTTTTAAAAATCATACTTTTTTATAAGCAACAAAATAGCAAAAAAAAATTTTAAAAAAATATTGGATTTCTCTATTTGTTTATAACAATTTTATAAACAAATTACGTAAAAAAATCATAACCTTTGTTAATTACTGCCATTGTTCAATGTGAAAACAGGCATAGCTAAATATTAATTGAAAAAAAATTTTTTATCAACATTTTTTAGATTTTTAATTTTTCAATAGTTATAAAAAATCATAATTAACAAATTAATAAACTTTAATGAAAATAAACCGCAGGATCTTATAAAGTACATATATCAAAAGGGCTCCACGAAGTTTAAAATTTATAGGCCAATTATTTATACCTTTCATCCCATTGTTTATGCCTATGGAGATTAAGAAAAAATTGGTTAGTTAACAATTGAATAACTTTTTTAAAAATGGTGATTAAACTTTTTTTTTTTCAGGGCTCGATTCTTTCAAGTGTTAAGAAGATACTAGAATTTTTTCAAATTTTTAAAATCACATTTTATGTTATAAAAAAATTATTTTTATTGCTGAACTCTCTTTAGCGGCGGCGCGCGCATGCCGTAACTGCCGCGCGGAGCCCTATTTTCAACGTCTAATTAAAATTATAAATAATGGAGATAGAATTCCGGGAGTTAGGACTTTTTTATTGGAAATTTCCTCCTCTTTAACGAGCTTTTTTCAAAATTGCTTAAATGTCAATATTTTTCGAGTTATTAACAAAAAACGAAATATCATTTTTTTTTCAACATATTTTGTTAATAACAATTGCAATTTTTAACCTGCACCAAAATCCTTCAAAAACATTTTTCTAGAGGTGATTCCGAATCGAATGAGCCATCGCTCATATTTTTAGGACCTTTATCTCTATTTTTCACGTTTTTGAACTTGTTGACTAGTCTATTTTGATAAAATTTGGCACAGATGTAGAGTAGACCACGGGAAAGGACATAGCTACTTTTTTCGTGGAAAAATGTACGGTTTCTGCGAAATTAACTTTTGCGCGCACGAAGTCGCGGGAACCATCTAGTATTATATCAAGCGGTCGCGCACGTCGCGTCGAGGTGATAGGGTCCCGTTTTTACCCATTGGGTACGAAAACCTAAAAATTTTCAATATTGTATACAGAAGTAGGTATATTGCAGTGAGTAAAGTTATTTGCTGAAGAAGTTTTTTCTCCAAGAACACTATTCTACCCGAGCGAAGCCGCGGGCAAAAGCTACTTTATGATAAATTTAAAACGAAAAAGGATCATCATGTATTAGTTAGTGCCTTATGGACTAGAAGAAAATTATAACAAGCACTAGACCGTGATAATAAGTGATATAATGAAAAGAACTGTACGAACTCTATTGTTATACAAACGTTAAAAACGCATACAAATTGAGGTCGAAAAGTCAACTACACACAGATTAGTCGGATTGAAATTTAAAACGATATTCGTAGAGGATAAAACCATCCGTAAAGTCATTCGCGTTAAGGTGAAAGGGGAACACTAAACGATCAAAAATATCAAAGTCTTTGACCTATATTTAAAAGTATTCATTGGACGAAGCAAGCGGATGGATGAGGGCTATCCAAGCTCGGGATGGTTGGCGCTCATTGGGGGAGGCCTACGTTCAGCAGTGGACGGCGATAGACTGATGATGATGATGATGATGATGATGATGATGATGATGATGATGATTGGACGAAGAGTGAATACCAAGGTTTCTGTCCTAATTCTTATTTTAAAATCAAATTGCACATTCTTTGATACAAAATATTTATCTATTAAACATCTCGCCTCTTCATTTATTTTTTGAAGCACACTTTATTGCATATATTTAGTTTGTGACTAATAGAATATACTCCAATTTCTTTTACTATTATGTTTACTATTTCAAATTTAAAGCACAAACAACGAAAGTAGTTAAACTAATGAATTGATTAAGACTAATAATTAGGAGCAACATTTGCATTTATCACGTGCTCCGCAGACTTACTTGAAAGTATTTTATTCTATATCTTTATCTTCTATCTAATAGGTAATTTTATTCATATTACAATTTTAATTACAATTTGTAAAAAATTTAAGTACTAGTTAAAATAAATAAATTATAAATAACTTATTATCCAAATTAAAAAATAAAGAAAAAAGGGGTTATAGATAAAAAAACTGTACCTAGGTCGGAGACTGCGGTTAGAGTACCTAAGAGGCTGGCAGCATTACCTCGCTGTCCTCGCTCCATCTTCTATCTATATATATTAAGTAGGTACTTTTCGAAAATCCAATAAAAAAACTATTAATTTCTCTATTACATCTGCAACGGTGGCTGACCACAAATGATAATTAAAACGCATAAACAATAAACCGCGTTTAAGAGAAAGTAATAATTATGTAAATAATGCCACAATAATATTCGTTGTGCCATTAGAATTTACTAGAAAAAGACACGCAACTAAACTTTTTACATGCGCTGGATTGTGAACACAAATTTCGTCCGCCTGCATTTTTGATCTCTAAAAATTGACGTCATTCAAGAATCACGGACATCTAAATCTGCGTTTCTATTTGAAGAGGTATTTGTAGGATGTATTTTTTAAATATAGTCTACACCATTTTATATCATAGATTACAAACATACTCAGACTACACAAACACACTAAAAATAGTTGATAAGCTTATTTTTAATATTCCTTCCAGAACCCGTACTCCGTAGATACAACCCTTCACTGTTAGTTCGAGTCTACAATACAAACTATAGACGAAATTCCTTCTTGGTTGAGCAAGTAATACCGTTAATACAAGGAATTAGACTTAGATAAAATTAATAAAAAGATTGAATTTGATGACTGATGCATAGTACCCGTATTAAGTAAATATTATAATAGTTGCACATGCTAATCGTACTAAACAATTCAAATAATTATAAGAGTACGCAAAATTTTCCTTTCCTTTAAATACGACACAAAATCGGAATAAACATAGAGTATTTTAGAATAATTAAAACATTTAGCGTTTACTTTATACATATTAATTCTAAATGTGCACGTTACAATTAAAGCAGAATAATAAAAACAAGATCCAATGGTTGACGGTTTAAGTCTTAAAGAAAGAAAAAAATATTTGTATAAAAAAAACAACAATCAACAACATAATTAAACAAAATACAAGATGTTATTCACCAAATTGGTGCGCACATTTGTTGCGAGTATCGCAATGCGGTAGAATAAAGAACAACAGCATATTTTCTAAAAGAACATAACCACGAACATATAAGGAGTCTGGACATGTCGATTAAGACCTCCGAAATCACAATCAGAATGTCAATCTGCAGAAGTGTCTTACGGTTAAGAAGTTACTTACAAGGAAAAGGGAATTACCAAAATAACAATTAAGTCACAAAATGACCATCTAATTCCTAATTCTTGTAACAGTATGTTAAGTATTTGAACTCTGAACAACCGTAACAGACTTTCACACCACACATCCTGCAGGCAATAGCAGCCCTAATTGCCCAGTGGCCAGTACAGCTTTCCAAGTTTCCAAGTAGTGAAGTAAGAACCACTTGCCTTATAAGACCGCCTGTATTTGCAATTATAACTGATGAGCAAAAACAAGGCATAAATTTTAAGGATAATTTATTAAATAACTCGTAATTGTAACTTTCTTAAAAAGCATTGTCATTTTTAACGTTGCATGGATTGATATTGATTGATGCGTTGATAATTTTATACGCTGTAATGTGTATATTTTTTATATTAGTTCACAAACTCATAACATATGAAAGTGGCGTTTTGTAAAGGAGGAACATAAAGTCGTTTTTTTTTAAACAATATATTTATTTAATCAAAGTATATTCTATTGCTATCTACGCACTTTTGCTATCTCATAAGTAGTTCATCGATTCCTTTACTAAAAAAAAACATTCGGACAGGAATCAATAAAATGGCGCTTTGAAGGCGCTTTGGACTGCCCCATCAGAATTGATTTTTTTCCCTTGCAAGAAGTTATCCAAATTTCGAAAAAAACCAAAAGAGGAAAAAACGCATTACGGTTTTCGAAACACAAATGCAAGAGTAAATAGCGGTATAAATTTCAAATTTGAATTCCTAGAAGATAATATTTGAGATCAAAGTGGCCAGTACGACAAAACGCCAATTTAATATGTAAGGACCTAATATTATGCATTAAACTGCATTGAGTTTTTAAATAAAGTTTTTACAAATTGTAATTAAATATTTTTTATGTTTGTTAAATATAAGATATTATGTTTTATAAGCGTATGAATTACTGTTTCTCGAGATTTACTTTTCAGAAGTTTTTAAAGAGCTGCAAATGGCAATATATCTACTCGCTTAGTTATTTTGTGTTCGATTTTTTCAGCTGGGTATAATTTATCGTTGTCATATTATTATGTTTGTGTACGTTGAATATATTCGAGCCGGTGCCGAATTTAAATAATAATAGTAACAATAACACGAACATCACAAATTCACAATACTCGTACAAAGACGCCAAAAATCCAAAGACAAAAGTAAACACACAAAAGTTCTGTAGTCGGAACTCGTCATGAGCTCATCACCAATGACAATGAAAAAGAAGCCACACTAAAAAAGGAGATTGAAAATGCACAATCTCAATAACAACAAAACTTAGCTAAGGCCTGAGGTATATTTTTGTAATAATTAAAATTATCAATCAACGCAAGAAGCTACCATAATACAATAAATATTTTAGGAAATCCAGAAACTGAAACTCTCTAAGGTAGGCGTTGTTATACCGAAATCTCTAGTATATTTTAAGTGCGGGAGAAGATTATAGTATATAAATAATTATATTTTAACTAGCACATTAACCTGTATGTGTTATATTCTGTAATAATGCTGTCACAATTTAATGAAAATCGTAAAATTACATACAGACTAATATTTATCTTAGGATTGCGGAATATCTTTATGCCAAAATTCTATTTTATAACAGCACATAACGTAAATTGTCGGCTCGGTGACTCACAAACTACATTGTTACTAGCTTTTGATCCCAAAATATATAAAACTAGTCGATACACCTTTGTTGAGTATTTAATAAAAACTGCCAGTGATTGTACGGTACAGCGAGCGTGGTTGGCTAGCGCCAGAAACACAAAGAATAGGGCCTGGAAAGTAATCGAAGAAGTCAATTTGTATTAATTTAGAAATACTGAAATAATATAGGAAGCAATAGAAGCATCCTAACAAAATAGAATTTAAAAAAACTTAGGCCTTCTCATCCGTTAATTAATGATTTATACAGTATTCTACGAGCGAAGTAACCACTCTGAAATACTGTAGTATCTGGGACAGTTGGTTTTTAAGTGTCGTATGGTTGCCCAAGCACATACGGCATTCTCACAACACAGTCAGACTAGTCCAGAAGAATGACTGGTCAATACGTCTGGGGCCAACTATGTACGGGTTTCCTCACGATGTTTTCCTTCACCGTTAGAGCGTCTGTATAATAATACTTGAGATCAGAAAAAGTCTCATTGGTACACGCCACAACCTGGGATTCGAACCTGCACTCTCTCGAGTACGAACCACACGGTCTACCCACTAGGCAAAAATAATATAAGTCCTAAAAATAATACTCGTACAACAGAATTTGTGTCTACATCCTCTAGTGTTTTCTCAACTATGAATTATGATAAGATAATATGAAGAAAATCGGTGTAGTCATGGCCCATCACGACATTAGATAACAGTTTACAATATCACTGCGTAAGCTATCAGCAGCTCTATCAACTACTTCGTCATCCGAAATATCATAGTCATCCACAACTGGAGTAACGGAGAGTTATGAATCTAATAGCATGACTAAGAACATACTGTACCATGCAACTACGGTTAGTGACGTTACAGTAATTATTTATTTAAATTTTCCTCATAGTCATATGATAAACAATATTGAATATTTAAGAAAAAATATTTGACTAGATGTGTACAAAATTGGATCAAAATTAAAATTGGATAAAAATAATAAATAATTAGGAATCGCTTTTCCTTAATATCTAGACTCAATTATCAATAAGGAATTTGTAGGACTAAAATACCTAGCTGTGGCCTTATAGGGGAGGCTTAGGAGTCTGACCCCATTGCATGCACTGATGGATTATAATTTAAAGAGGCTTATCGAAAAAAGCTGGATTAGCCCCTTTTTGGAGAAGCCAACAAACACTTTGAAAACTTAACAGGCGTTTCGTTTCCCATAACTACTCTAAGGACCGTTTCAACATACAAGACTGGATACGACATTGAATTTAATGAAATGTCTTAAACCTAGATATTTTATCTGCAAATAATTATTATAACTACGCAACGTCAGCGTTATTACAATTATTGGCTATTGTTTTAGACTTGTAGATCCGTGTGTAGCTAAAGCAAATGAAATTGAATTTTATGTTAGTTGTCTAACATCTAGGTTTTCGTGTTTTAATTACCTCATTACTCATTACCCAAGGTTTCTCTTCGATACGAACATTACACATTATATTACCAATTAACGTAATATACAATTAAATGTTACGATCAATACTAGTTACTGTATTACTGTAAATGTTGTAACTGGAATTCCGAACGACCTTCATACAGCAAGTAGCACTTTCTTGCATAAGGTAAAATTTGAATTTGAAATTATTAATCTCAACTCTAATGCAGATTAGGTATTTAAAACAAAATAAACTCAATAAACAGAAACAAAAATCAAAACGTACTCGTATCAATGTAGACGAGTCCCTATGTCAGAATCTAAAGATTCTAAACTCTTATTCTAAGACTCCCAAGAAAAAGCCAGTTTGTCAGTTCTACTCTTGTCCAGTTTACAGACAGATCGTCCTGAACGTGTAAGAATTTTTAATTAAAAAAGATCATAATGAACACCACGGCCAATCCTCTTTCGAAAATCATCGATCTCTCTTTTTTAAACCTGCCCAAAACTAAGATAGACCTGGATAAAGTTACCTATATTTTATAACCCACAAACCGACGGTTTTATATCAAACTTTTGCGCCCCTACTATCTATCGTAGTTCTATTATGCTTGTACTTAATCGCCTCCTTTTTTGACGGTGTACAATATCGACAAAGTCCTGCTTGACATGTTTCCAATTATTTTCTTTTGCACTTGGACACCTCAAAATATTTAAAAACACTAAGAAAGTAACCGCAACGACTGCAGGCTTATGCCTGGTCGAGCGACAACTTGTTCTATAGTACGCTCCCTCTGTGACAATTCGAACCAGCAAATCCTAAATGAAAAGATAGGATAGTTAAGCCTTTTTTATAACTACAACGTAGAAATTAACTTAATACTGAGGAAAACAAAATCCCACCAAAAACATTCTGTAAAAAACTAGCCAAGTCTCGATGGAGCTGCTTGTTTATCTCTAAAAAGTAATGAAATCTAGACAAAGCCGTACCAAGTCTAAGGTTCTTTACTGCGATTTCTTTATTATTATAGTTAATGTTGTGTGACTTGGCCGTTGAACATTCTTTATACGTTAGTGGCTACAAGTCAATTTTGTTTACACGTAATGTTACACCTGTTGTAACTACATATGTCTGTTAAGCGAGATAGCCTATACTGGTATCGGTAATTGGGCGCTAGTGTCTCATTTTAGGCTGTTGTTGATTGTACAACACATGTATTGGAGCAATGGTGTCATGGAGCCCCTTTTGTACCCTCGTGTACCCTTCAACGGCCAAGTCACAAAACATTAACTATAATAATAAAGAAATCGCAGTAAGGAACCTTAGACTTGGCACGGCTTTGTCTAGATTTCATTACTTTTTAGAGATAAACAAGCAGCTCCATCGAGACTTGGCTAGTTTTTTACAGAATGTTTTTGGTGGGATTTCACTTCTTTTTGTAGAAATGTGGGCATATTGATTTATTTTACTAGATTTTAGTGTAATTTGTTTATTTAATTTGTGTAATGTTCGAGTAGAATAAAGTTAATTGTTCGACTATTTCTTCTTGTAAACTTGTAAGTATAAGTATCTGTATATACTAATTTAAGTATACTACTTAATAGTTTGGTTGGGCTCTTGTGTTTTCTAATCAGGGTCACCAGGTACCCCAGGTCTTCGACTATCCTAGTTTTTATAGTTTTCCCTTTATGTGGCCATTAAACCCTAACTCTGTACCAAATTTCAGCTCTCTGAGTTTATGGGAAGTACTAGTTCTATTTTGATGATCATGAGTAAGTGACTAAGTGAGTGAGTGAGTGTCATAAATGCGAAACTTTGCTTTCGCTTAACTTCGGAACTAAATGACCTACAGACTTAAAATTTTGGATTTTAAGTATGTGATTATAGCTTACTGGATAACGAAAATTTCTGCGTTCTGGTCTTATCCAGAGGTTCTCAAATAGGGGCCTGAAAATGCGGCGAAATGGTTCCAGTAAAGAATGGTACGGCAGTGTTTGCTTCGCGCTCGACTTGGCGGGGGCATTGCCGTGCCCCCAGATCGACGTTCTGGTCTTATCCAGAGGTTCTCAAATAGGGGCCTGAAAATACGGCGAAATGTTTCCAGTAAAGAATGGTACGGCAGTGTTTGCTTCGCGCTTGACTTGGCGGGGGCACTGCCGTGCCCCCAGATCGATTATCCTAGTTTTTATAGTTTTCCCTTTATGTGGCCATTAAACCCTAACTCTGTACCAAATTTCAGGTCTCTAAGTTTATGGGAAGTACTAGTTCTATTTTGATGATCATGAGTGAGTGAGTGAGTGAGTGAGTGTCATAAATGCGAAACTTTGCTTTCGCTTAACTTTGGAACTAAATGACCTACAGACTTGAAATTTTGGATTTTAAGTATGTGATTATAGCTTACTGGATGAGGAAAATTTCTGCATTCTGGTCTTATCCAGAGGTTCTCAAATAGGGGCCTGAAAATGCGGCGAAATGATTCCAGTAAAGGATGGTACGGCAGTGTTTGCTTCGCGCTCGACTTGGCGGGGGCACTGCCGTGCCCCCAGATTAAGAGTTTTAAGGTCACGCTTGACATTTCGGTGGATACTAAGAATATTGTGAGTGAGCTGATGAACTATGGCTAAGAACATTCTCGATTAAGTAAATAAAAAAAAAGATCAAAATCGGTTCAATGCCATGGACAGACACACACAGAGACACAGACAGACAGACACGTCAAACTTATAACACCCTACTGTTATCGTCGGGGTTTAAAAAATTAAAACAACGTGACGTGTTGTAGATAAAAAACTCTTATGATGGATTTTTTATTATTTTTTAAATTATTATCTATACGAATAATAAATACATCCATATTAACAAAAATAAACCGGGCAGATAGTCCGAATGTTTTCAAACAAATGTCATTGGCACGGCAAGTGGCAACAGAGTAACTGTAAAGTGTAAACTAATCTAGTGCAGCGACTGGCTAGCTAAACCATGGCAAAAACTAATCAATATTTAAAATTAACATCAATTGATCCATAGTTAATTTCATCTTACTTCGCTCCTATGATCCTATCTAATATTTGTGGAATTAATGACAAAAAAAATAAAAAAAGTACCTACCTCTCAAATATTTTAACTAAATAAACAATTTTGGCTCGAGACAATTTTTTTTTTCAAAACTAAAAAGCAATTTAAAATTCTGCAAACTTTGAACGCAAAAAAACAAGACTTTGAAGTTTATTTTTAATGAGTTTGTAAAGTTTTTGTTTAAGTTTTTTCGTTAGCTTTAGAGTTTTTTTTTTGTGTGATAAAAAATTTCATTTTTTTTTCTGAGTTTGTTCTAGTCGGTATTAGTCCGATTTTATTTCTTTAGTGACCGATTTGAAGTGCATATACAAATAGCGTAAGAAACATCTCTAGATTATAGCGGTTTATCGATAACGATGTTGATAGTTGATACCATACAATCTCATTAGACGCAAAGCTGATTTTAGATGATAATTCTAAATTTTAATTACGTGTAAATACCGGTTAAAATACTATCTACAAAACAAAATTCAATAAAAGACAACATAATATTTAGTTAAAAAATATTATTAAAAAAATGGTTACGTATATTTTTAGAGTTCCATACCTCGAAAGGAAAAAACGGAACCCTTATAGGATCACTTTGTTGTTCGTCCGTCTGTCTGTCAAGACCATTTTTCTCAGGATCGCGTGGAGGTATCAAGCTGAAATTTTTATATCAAATACTCAGGTCTACTGTCCCTTGGAGCTGTGAAAAAATCAAACTTTTAAGCCAACGCAATCAAAAGATACAGCCGCTTATGCCGCAAAATTCCCGTGAACTCAGAATCTTGAAATTTGGTACGAACGTCTTATACGAGTAGCACAGTTAAAGGAAAAATTGCGAAAACCGTAAATTTTTAGGTACACCATATAATAAAAATATTTTGAATAAACTTTACTTACTACCCCTTTCCTCATGAACGCGTATAGGTATTAAATTGAAATTCATATCAAATACTCAGGTCTATAATACCTTTAATCTGTAACAAAATCACTACAGGTTTGTACGGAACCCTAGGTGCGCGAGTCCGACTCGCACTTGGCCGATTTTTTATTTGTCCAATGGTTAGGGCCTTAGGGGTTACGCCTTAATTATACTTATTGAATTATAAAATTAAAAAAAAAAAAAAAACATTTTAATAATAAAAATATTTTTGTTTTTACAATTTTATAAGAATATAAAAAATCAGTACGATTAATAATTTACTTTACCTTCTAAGTACTTATATTCGTTAAAACGTTAAGAAATTCACTGAAATTTACTAGGAAAAATACTACATACCCTTATATAAATCTCCACAAAAACAGTAATAGAACTTGACACAAACAAAACAATTTTTTCCTTTTTTTTTTTTGCAATAAGCCGCCGAGTTCAAGTTTTTAAATGCACGTGCGTCCTTGTCAAGAGCGCGACGCCGAATGATAAGAAAAAGCATGTAGCCGCCTTTAATATCAGAATGCAATCTTGAATCTGCTTATCATCTGTGATGAACTTGGATGAATAGGCGACTTTATAGCCAGCGTAGTTACCTTTTGGCAATGAACCAGATTGGTGTTATGCTAACAGCTAAGTATATAGGGTAGTTCAATACATGCAACAAAAATAATCATTCAACTAGCCTATACCGTATATTATGTGAATCACACGACTTCAAGTATTTTCACAAAATTTGTATGCAGAGGGTCTGGAGGGAGAAAAATCGATCTAGGCTCTAGGTCAGGGATGGCGAACCTTTATTATATGAACGTATGGCACGTTCTTCAAACAAAAAAAAATTAATGAGGACATAGATTTGCCATCAAATAATTCAGAGGCGTATTTAAAGATTTAGCACCCGGGCTGAAATTAAATTTGCAGCCTACTTTTTTTTATTTACCTAAGTAGCGGACTTTTAACTACTACTTACACTTTAAATCTTAAGTATCGGTAAGACTGGGTATTTAGGAAAAATAGATTTAAATCAAGCCTGAAACCGAAGGTCTAAGTAATATGATATGTTCTTTATGTTAAACGCGAGCGAGCGAAATTTTTGTCAATTTTACCTATACAAAATATTTCAACTTAAAACCGTGAAAAACTATGTACTTCGAAAAAATACAATAAAATAAATAGCCTCTAACTGAACGTCAATACTTAATATAACAATATGATCTTTACATCCAAATGCGAGCGAGCGGAGCGAGCGAGCAATTATTTTTACCATACATTAAAAAAAATGTTAAAATCTGTTCAAACATTAGATCCTGAGGGCCGGTGAACTTTTGAAAAATACAATACAACCGACTAAAACAGAATATATTCTGTAGGTACTAAATAATAAGATATATTCCTTTATGTTGTGTCGCGTGCCATAGGTTCGCCATCACTGCTCTAGGTAATTCTAATCCCTGAAAAACCGCGCATTTTTAAGTTATTAAATGTTTTTTTCTTTATTCGTCATATATAATATGTCAATAATTTCTACTTTTTTATCTTCTGATTATGTCAGTCCAAATGGCAGTTTGTTTATGGTTGTTTAAATTTTGGGTTGTTGGCAAATTGTTGTCTCGGGTTTGATCTTTTTGTAATCCTTTAATTTTTGACCCTGCGCCGTACACAAAAAAGTGGCCAAGTGCGACTCGGACTCGCGCACGAGTTCCGTACAAAACGGCAAAAAATTCACGTTTGTGGTATTGGATCCCCCCTAAAATATTTATTTTATTTTTAGTATTTGTTGTTATAGCGGCAATACATAATTAATTTGTGTAAATTTCATCGCGGTTCTTGAGATACAGCCTGGTAAGTGGTGACAGACGGATGGACGTTTTTACCCTTTGGGTACGCCTCTGCCTGCGTGTATTTGTGTGTGTGTCTGTCGTAGATCCTAAACGAAAGGTCCGATTTAGATCTTGTTTTTTTTTTGTTTGAAAGCTGACGTGATCGAATAAGTTATTAGCTATAATTCATCATCATCAGTTCGCCCACTGCTTGAGAATTCAGTAGTGAATATTGATGATAGTGATTAATTCTTAAGTAAACGAAGCCATGTGGAGTGTGACGGCTCGCGACCGTGTCTAGGCCATTGGACTTGGCAGCTCGCAATCCCATAAAGTTATTATAATCCTAATAGGTCAACTAATTATTACTTCGTTACTTCTCTAGTATTAGCGAGTCAATGTCAGCCAGTACTTAGGAAGTAGGCACTCAGTGCGCATGTTAAGTAAGGAAGCTTAAAAGAAATATTAAGCAGTCAAGTTTTAGAAATGTATTTCCATATTAGGAAATACTTTTGACTAGAAATTGAAATCTTTGAGCCCACCGGATAGGCAGACAAAAGCCAAAACGTCTCCAGAACAAAAGATTAGATCAATAATATAATTTTATATTATGACTACAGAGATTGTTACCATTGAAAAACTTGATGACTCATTTTTCTTAAATGCAGAAATGATATTCAGGAAAAATGCATTGAATGAATTGGCAAATATTTCCTTACAGAAGCTTTGAGTATTTTAAATCATATTAATATAATATTTAATAACACCAGGAAAATATCGTCATGACGATACCGATTGCCATGCTAGTTGCTTGACTCATTGGAGTGACGTCACTTACCTCCATGGGACGATGACTTGCGAATATCCTCGGAAACATTGCATACGATTATGAAATTACTAACAAGATGATATAGATTTTGGAATTCGAGCTACAGTTTAAGTGCAGTAATTATGCTGCTATTACCTGCCGCTATAAATGGCCTCGTAAGTATAAGGGCCAGTTTCTGAGTAGTAGCATGTAGCTTGTTCACAAGTTTTGTCTCTTTCACTTGACCTTATAAAGTGTGTATAAGGTATATTAAGAAAACGACAAACTGAAAATCGAACACACGGGTGTCAAGTCAAACGTCAATGTCTTATCTGACAGTGTGAGTGTTAAATTTTCAACTCTATCGTATTAGTCCAGGGTTATATTTTCAATGCTCTGATATTTGTCCGACCTTCCTGATTCCGGACAATATATTCCCAGACTCAGTGATCCAAGATAAGCATTGAAGAGTCGAAGCCGGATGTGCGCAACTACGTTTCCCAAAGATAGCAAAGGTTACCCCCCATACCATAAAATGTTTTCCTGTTAAGGCCCTCCCCCGAGCAAAAGACCTTGAGGCGGTCAGCCGCATAACTCAGTTTAAAATTTTTCACATAACTTAGTTCAAAATTGACCAAAAAAAAATGTAAACGGCGAATATCTAGCTTATGAATATATTGGTGTGTGTCCCAAATAAAATTAACTTGTAAATACTATGGAGACGCTGAAACTATAATTCAATGTTCATTGAATTATAGTTTCAGCGTCTCCATAGTATTTACAAGTTAATTTTATTTGGGACACACACAAATAGATAGGCAATCTCATAAACTAGATATTCGCCGTTAAAATTTTTTTTTTTTGGTCAATTTTGAACTAAGTTATGTGAAAAATTTTTAACTGAGTTATGCGGCTGACCGCCTCAAGGTCTTTTGCTCAGGGGAGGGCCTTAATAGTAGCTTTACAAGAAATATCATCATTCACTGGATTACTCGGCTAGGCAGCTTCAACTGGCCATTAAGATTTAGTACGCTATGGCCTACGACCTACGTCAACGATAATACGAATGTTATCATCATATTACTAAATTAAGGAAACAAGTCCAAATACAATATTTTAAAATTATTTTATAAATTCAAAATTAGGTAAAACAATCATCTCGAAGCCCAAGTATATAAAATTATTTAAAATATAGAATAAATTAGCTAAAAATCAGCGAATAAATTATAACTAATATAAATAAATATGTAGGTATTATGTCTAGGGAGATCGTGCATGGGCATAACATGATCAAAAGAATGCGGTTTCGCCTCTTTTGAAATGACTCAACGAATTTCGTCAATAAAGAGGCTGGACTGGAGGGAATAACACGATACTAGCTGCCAGGTTACCCATGGGCCATGAAAAAAGTGGGGCCATTAAACTGGAGAGACTTTTGACCTCAACATGCCTCGTCTATAATATTAGGTCCTTACAAGGTCCTTACATATGAAATTGGCGTTTCGTCGTACCTACTGGCCACTTTGATCTCAAATATATCTTCTTTGTTAGGAATTACAATTTCAAATTTATACCGCTATTTACTCACGCATTTGTGTTTCGAAAACCGTAACTCATTTGCTTTTTCCTCTTTTGGTTTTTTTCTTTGCATCACTCTGTTTACAAAATGGAAAACTTGAAATATGGTATTATTTTGAGTACGAGTTCCACCGTGGCACCAGTGCTGCAGAACGGCGGTGTCGCAAAAGAAAACACAGTGCGTTTTTGGTTCCAACGTTTTCGTTCTGTTCGACCTGCAGAACAAGCCCCGTGAACGGCCGGAGACCAAAGTTGATAATGAAGAATTGAAGGCTATTGTGGAAGCGGATCCATCGCAAACCATGTCCGAGTTAGCTGCAGGCTGCGGTGTTAGTGATAAAACTGTTTTAATCTACTCGAAACAAATTGGGAAGGTGAAAAGGTGAACCGACAAACGCGCGTCGACTGCTGCGTTACATTACTCAACCGGCACAATAACGAAGGGATTTTAAATCATTACCTGTGATGAAAAGTGGATCCTGTACGATAATCGGAAACACTCATCGCAATGGCTGAACCCTGGCGAACCTGCCAAAGCCTACCCAAGCGAAAATTAACTCAAAAAAAGTTACTTGTAAGCGTTTGGTGGACTAGTGCCGGGTCGTTCACTACAGCTTTCTTAAAACTGGCCAGACGATTACGGCAGATGTCTATTGCCAGCAACTGCAAATAATGATGGACAAGCTAGCTGCTAGACCACACACTGAACATCAAACGGCTACCAAATTAAAGGAACTTCAATTGGAATGTTCAAGACATCCAACCGTACTCCCCGGACCTTCCTCCAACAGATTACCTTTTTTTTTTTTCGAAATTTGTATAACTTGCAAATTGCTTCTTGCAAAGGAAAAAATCCAACTCCGATTGGGCAGTCCAAAGCGCCTTCAAAGATTTTATTGAATGTATCCGAATGGTTTTTTAATAGCTTTTATTTAACTTGCAATGTATGTTCGGGTGGAATCTTGCTACTTAATTTTGAAGCGGATAATATCTTCAACCGATTGAGCTGAAAATTTGTACACACGTTTAGTTTGGATGACAATACACGATAAGCTGTGTGACGTCATTCTAAATCCAATATGGCGGACCATCCAAGATGGGGGAATAGTTATTTTTAATGCATTTCTACAATATGGATATCAAATGAAAGTGCTTGTTGAGAGTAACTCGAAAAATAATGTGACGTCATTCTAAATCCAATATGGCGGAACATCCATCCAGGAATAGTTATGTACTTTTATACACTTCTGCAGGGTATCAAATGAAAGGGCTTGCCAAGAATAATTAGAAAAATATTCTGACACCACTCTGGAATGGTTTTTTTAGTAAAGGAATCAATGAACTTCCTATGAGATGGCAAAAGTGCATAGATACTTTGATTCAATAAATATATTACGTTTTAAAAAAAAATACTTTATGTTCCTCCTTTACAAAACGCCAATTTCATAATTATTATGTAATGATCTAATATATAGGTACGTCTATGATTTAATTTACTCGTTTGGCGCCGACTCAATTTACTTAAGTATACTAACATCAGAAACATAGTTATTATGGTTAAATAAAAAAAGGTTTATTTTTTGATTTTCAACTTTTTCGGCGGTTTATTTTTTTGTTAAAACGTATTATTTAATATTTTTTATGCTTATGCTCATTAATCGAAAGGTTTTTTTTAATAATTTTATGTATAGTAAACAACTCTGCATTTAAACCTGTGAGCGAATGAATTTAATTTTGTTTTTGTTTTGTTACATAGGTCAGTCATTGATGCCTATTGCCTATTATGTTTATTGCATAAGGCAAATGGACGAGACTACAATAGTTTATCAACCTCTCAGTGCTAAGAGTGCCAAGGGCGATTCGATCTTCTCATTATCAATTCACACGGTTCTGTTATCTATTGTATCTCCGATCATCCCACCGAGATATCAGATTGTAGCTATTTATAACATTCTAATCTTTAGTTGTGATGAAAACTAGATTAGGTATAGGTACTACAACTAAAGTGTTATTAATTCTCAAAAATTATTTTACTAAAAAAATCTTTTAGAGCTTGCCTATTTCCTGATATAGGTACTTTATTCAGATCCAATGTAATCTAAACGTAAACGAAAATATTCAATTCAACCAAATTAATCTGACAATTATTGCTGTGTTTGGCGGAAAAAAGCGCTTTTTGTTAGCGCTATTGAAGTAAGTAAACGTGTCAGGCCTTAGGTCCTGGCCGACACCTGTTTTTTTTTTTCTCAGTGCTAGCAATTTTTGTCAAGCGCTTTTATTCGCCAAACACAGCCAGTGTATTTCTTTACTTTTTGTGCACTGTAAATAAGTGACATCTAAACTGGTAGCATTATACAAGAAACTGTCGCGAACTGCAACTAAAGTGTCAGATAACTCTGCGCGTGACTGGGGTGTTTTCTTTGCTTATTACAGTACATTTTTTTGTTCTTAGCTCTAAGTTCTAATAGGAAAAAATAGTATCCGATTTTGACTGTGCGCAGACTTATCTGGCGCGCACTTTATTTCTTGTTTATGTAGGGCCCTTCAAATTCGTGTTATCTGACAGCTTTTTGACACTACCTGTCACTAAGTCACTACCAAGTAATACTTTGACTGTGGTACTACCAAGCATCGCCTGGTGACAGAAAAAGAATCGAAAATTCTTACTGACCGATTTTGATACCACTTACGCCACCAGATGACGCTTGGTGTGAGTTGGGTCTGCCCCCTAACGACAGAAAAAATATCAAAAACCCTCATCTGAGTTCTGAATAAGATTTGAGAATACTTTCGATAGCTTTTTGTCTTTTGGTAGATACTAGATACTTATAAAATACGTTGGTTAGATTAGTATCTAGTGTTTCTATTAGTATCTACTTATCACTAGTGTGATGCGACTCGAATAGGATTCTGTGACTCCAGTGGCGTAGCGTGGGTGTCAGCCGCCCGGGGCGGATGACAATTTTGCCGCCCCCTTACTTAGGTTTTGCCGCCCCCTTATTTAGGTTTTTTGTAATACAATACATTACCTACATATATTAATTCTAGAGAACATTTCGGTAAGACCAGTCATCGTTATTTTGCATTATACAGGTAAGATTTTAAATCTAAAAAAATATCTAAGTATTAAATTATTTACTTATGATGAACATTTCAACAAATAAATTTTAATGAACATTAGAACTTTATTGGAAAAATATAAGTAAGTAACTAAGAAGTAAAACCGAACTTTCGTCTTTAATGAAAAATACGTCTACTTTTTATAATAGCAAAGTATATTATTGCATCATCAATGTCTATGGCATCACACACCTCTTGCTCAATAGTTATTAATATAATATGTAATTGGTTCGACGCACGAGACGTAGTAGTTTAATTTTTAAAATGTCCAATATTTTATGAAGAATAAATGAAAAATGGACATAAATATTTCAGTAGTATAACAGTTTTTCATTATTTCATGGCAGAAAAAGTTTATAATTTTGCGCAAAATTACTCCCGCCGGCCGCTCGTGTCGACTCGAGCACTATGTGCACGGGCAACACTCGATTAGGCGAACTACCTACAACGTTCTACCTCGCCCAAAAGATTGCACTAAGTGCGAAAAATTAAAACGCGATGTTTTGTATTATAATAGATATTATTTTATTAGCTAACACAGGTTTAGGCTAGGCTATTACCTCATCGCAAAACTCAAGCAACACTTTACATCACAGGTACCTAGGTGTGAGATTTTGCCGCCCCCTTAAAAGTGACGCCTGGGGCCGCCATGGTATGGTACTCTTTACCGTGTAATGTGTATCTTTTGTTTTTCGTACCTTAGTGGCAACTCGCAACAGAATCAAATCGATGCGCCGAGTTGACTCGGTAACTCGAGTGCATAATATATCTTATATTATAGGCTCGAGTAAGATTTTTTTTCAATCGGATACGAGTTTGACATGTTCGAGTGACTCGAGTAAAAACAGGGCTCGAGTCGCATCACTACAATTTGTAACAATCACCTAGCAAAATAATATATCGAACAAAACAAACTTTACTCACCAGTCACCGCACGAAAAGATCAGTCGTTGAATCATTTCCTCCGTGAATGTAATCGTCATGGTGCATGGTGGTTCCGTCTGTGAACAATACAATACAGTCCAAATAAAAAAATCTAATCGTAGAAAAACAATAATTTGTGTCACGCTTGTGGTTACTACCAAAGATTTTATATGTCAACCAGACGACTTCTAAAGGAAATTCCGCAGGAACCGTATCCAGTTATCCAGTCTGACCTACTTAGGTTCGGAGCCTATTCAGTGCAAACAAACAAAGATAGATTGAAAAAATATTATATCCACCCCCACTTCACATAATATGTATAAATAAAAAAATATATTATTTACCTATATAATGCCAAAATTTATAATTACCGAAGTTATCAGGGGTGGACAGACGGACGGACGGGCAGAGCGAAACTATAAGGGTTTTCTTGTGGTTACTACGGAACTCTAATAAGGTTCAATAGTGACAAGAAATGGAGAAGCCGATTTTGATTGAAAGTTGTATGACCTATCATCGTTGACCGGTGCATACAGGAAGTGATTTGCGAATCTCCTCTTATTCAATTACGCTTTAAATAAGAGCAGGGATAACAAACTTTTTTCTATAATACTTATTAATAAATTAATGTAAATAAAAAAAAGGTTCCGAAAATTAATTTCAAATAATAGCTATAGACTATTTTATTGAAAGAAAAAATGTACACACAAAAAAGTTTAAATTAACAATTGTGCAAAGTGTTGATTGTTTAACATACAAAACTGAAATATTGTATTACAGGCCAAGGCTGCATATTCTGTAAATAAGTAAGTTTATCTTCAGTATAAATACAGCGGTAATAAAATTAATTTCGTGTAACGAGATAAGAAAATGTTCTAAGACCTTTTTAAAGAAGGTTGCACCTTGCATAGGCGCGGTACTAGTCTAAGATAAGTTCTATCTTAACTTCGTGATAAGTTCAAAAACGTGAAAAGTAGAGATAAAGGTCCTAAAAATATGAGCGAAAGCTTATTGGATTCGGAATCACGGCTAGAAAACTGTTTTGGAAGGATTTTGGTGCAGGTAAAATATTACAATTGTTATTAACAAAATGACTTGAAAAATATTAGTATTTAAGCAATTTTGAAAAAATCTCGTTAAACAGGAGGAAATTTCCGATGATAAAAAAGTCCCAACTCCCAATAGGATTGGAACCCAAATCTGCACAAGTGGGCCTAACGGTCGAATACTGGAACAATAGTTAAATTAAGTGAGGCTCAAGTCACATGCTATCCTTGTCATTTCAGCTAGCGGAGACAGCGACAACTTGTGATTAGAAGGGCTCTTAATTTTGATTAGCATTTCAGTATTTAGCCGTAAGAATCTTAACTTGTGATAAATCAAATTATTACTAGAAAAATCTTTTTAAATTACTTCTTAAAAATAATATTCAATGTCCCTCAGTATAAACATCGTTTTTCTATGGAAGTGGCAGACGATATACTTAAAGGCCCCACAGACGAGAGGCCGATCGTTTCAGTTAGAACTGACGTCAGTTCGGCCTGAACGGATTCGAGCACACACACGGAAAAAAATCGCATCCGACCAAACTAGGGTTGCCACCCGTACTTTATATTAAAGTATTGTACGTTATTTCAGGTAATTGTAATCCATACAGTATACTTTATGGGAATACTAAAGAACACGAAAATACTTTTTTTTTCACGATTTGGTTTCTTTAGGATTTTGAAAACTTTAGTCATAATCGTAATATTATGATTTTTTTCGTACATATAGCGAAATACATCGATTGCTCAATCGATGTCGATTGCATGTTAAGATAATTGAAAATATAAATTTGCAAAAACTTAATGTAGATATGGATGGATTTTTACTAACTAACTAGCTAACTTTATTACAATATATTTTAGAACAGCTATCAACTGCACTATAAAGGCAGCAAGTGTTTAATAAGAGCAATGATGGTAAATATCTTAAAATAAGTACCCCCCTAGGGGGGCGGGGAAGGGGAGGGGGGGAGGGGAGGGGTAGACACCACCCCCAAGGTTGTTTTTTTTTAGGAAACCCCCCCTTTAGTCACAGTAAGGGGTCAAAGTTTTTGGACTATGGTCAGTGTTTTTCTAATAATTTTGATGGTAAGGCATAAAATCGAGAGATTTCGTGGTAGGCGGGGGGGGGGGGGGGGGGGTTAATCTTTAGTAAACCCTCTCTTAGCCACATTAAGAGGTCAAATTTCAAGAGTTTTTGGACTATTTCAGTGTATCCATTTAAATTTCGACTGTAGAATTCTTAAAATGGGGATTTTAAGAATTCTAGGGTCCACCCTATCTCCTTTTCCCCATAGATAGATTCTGCAGGTAACCACGCCTTTGTCCTCAATAAGAGGTTAAATGAAGACGATTTTAACGTGATAAAAAAGTTAACTCAATAACAACTGGCTTCAATTATGAGTCGACGGAGCCCCGCTACGCGGGGCTCCTACTTCTGGGTGGTTTACAAAAAAATAACCACGATGGCTAAGGCGGTAGCTTCGCTGCGCTACGCTCCCGCCTTAGCCATCTAACCTAACCCAATGAAGTCGTATTGGGCCAACTCGGAGTAATACATTGCTATTAATTACCTAAGAATTATATACTGTTCTCATACATTTCCTATATCACATTATATATAAAATATAATTACATTCTGAATTGATTGACACAAGATTTTTTTTTAATTATTTTTTTTTGCAAAAACGGTCATGCGCCATCATAACAATACTAGTTCTGATGTTTACAGATTATAACGCGACTGTAAAAAAAAAATCGGCCTCAAAATCGCTGGTGGCGCGATACGGAATATTTACCATTTGTACTAAGAAACCAGCATCATTATACACATTTTAGTAATGAAAACAGTTTAGGTACGTAAGTAACTTTTGTAAAAAACGTGAAAAAAATATTAAAATTTTAATCACAAAAATGGGTATAAAAAGTAAAACACTTATTTCCTCGCCTTAAAATTGATAGCAAAATGATGGGGTAAATACCTTCCACAAAACCCAACCATTAAAATATATAAATTCAGGCTACCACGTTCCATTTCACTACTACTACTACTACACATGTATTTTATTTTAAATATAATTATCTAAATTTAGAAGCATTTCCTAAAAAAAATAATCATTGGGGGGGTCTAATTTAAGACTCACGAAGCCCCCTGCATCATTATTTTATTCAAATTAAAGGTACTTGTATTGAGACCCAACCCGCAAATGGGGAGATCAGAGACGAAAGAAAGAAAGTGTCTCTGAATTTGATTAAAAATTTATTACTTATTTAATTTAAATATGGACTGTAAAAGTAAATATACTAATTTGATACAAAGCGCAAAATAACAATAAAAAGTAGGTATGTATTTAAACATAATAATGATAATAAATAAATTGTACTTTATTTTAAATACAATGTAGGTCAATTTTTTTCCTACCTATAATAACCATTGTACTTTATCTGCAAAAAAAGAGATGGCAACCCTAGACCCAACTGACGTCAGTTCGGCCTGAACGGATTCGAGCCCACACATGATACGATTTTGCATCCGTTCAGGCCAAACTGAAGGCAAACCGGATCGTGTGTGGGTCCCCTTATATTATGAAATATGACGATTTCCGAAAGACATAATAAGAACGCAGACTATAGTTGTAGTGTACTACCCTATAGCATCTAAAATGGCTACTAAATGGATTTTATAGGATCAGCGTCCAGTTCCTTCCAGAGAATCTTCCAGTTTCCACCTAGCGATGCGACCCATGCGACGCCCATGCCACATGTCGAAAGGTTTGTAGCACCTGTGCTGTAGAGTGTTCGACCGAGCACAATTGGACAAAGTGAACTACTATTTACTATTCGACAGCCGACACACATCGCGCGATCACTTGCCCAGCACGTGGTAGGTCACGTCGGGGGTCAACTGTTCGAATGTTAATACTGTTGCAAAAATGTAGTCGCCAATAAACCTGGTGTGCCACAATTTCGACCTTATTATTGTGGTAATAAGGCTCAGAAATGGTACATTTGTCGTCCGCGACTGCACCTTAAGTTTTACTTGACAATGCCTCAGTAGCATTGACCTTGAATTGAAACTGTTTTAATGCTACGCAGCAGCTGAGATAAGGAAAATGGTTTATTTCTACGGAAGACAAAATGTCAGATTGATAAATAATTGTGTCTACACAATCTGTCAGTATTTCTATAAGTAGACCAAATGCATTTCTACCGCGGTCTCACCTCCCTCAGCAGATTGTCGCCTTACACTCTTTGGGCAAGCACGACACAGTGACTGAGTCGTACTTGCTTGAGAATTGAGATACAGCAGATTTCTAGATGGGCAGAAAGATATTATATTGAAGTGGAAGAGCCTAGCTTCAGCACGAACGCAACAAGGGCCTCTAGTCAAGATGCATGCAAAAATGCATCTTGACTAGAGGCCCTGTTTCGCCAAGTGAGTGAGGTTACCGGAGCTCGGACACCCAATGGGGCGGTTGAGAATTTTAAGGACCAGAAATGCAAGTGTACAGCACCAAGGAGTATCAAGTATACTCTTCTTGTGATGAGAGTCCATGGGCGGCGGCAATCGCTGACGATCAGGCGACCCGTCTGCTCGTTCCTGATCCATTTCATTCAAAATAAGATATTAGTGCCTATAGACCAAGATCTATTTATTACCTACTAGCTTTTGCCCGCGTAAATACAGTATCCCGTGGGACCACTGTACTTTTTCGGAATAAAAAATGTCCTATGTCCTTTCCCGGGACTCAAAGTATGTTTATACCAAATTTCATAAAAATCGGTTCAGCGGTTAAAGCGTGAAGAGGTAACAGACAGACAGACACACTTTCGCATTTATAATATTAAATGTTAAGTGTAGATGCAATCAAAATGATAATATGTAAATATTTTATCCTATCCTACCGCTATTATAAATGTGAAAGTTTGTGAGGATGGATGGATGGATGGATGTATAGAATATATACATACATCCATCCATCTATCCATCTATACTATAGATGGATAGATGGATCCCCCCGATAGTTGCACGCCTTGTCGTGGCGGTGGGGCTTAGTAACCGTGGACTGGACACCCACGGTGAAGCGAAGAGGCAACCAGGGCCGGCTTGTTTGCCAACGGCTGGCCCAAGGAGGGCGCTCCCAGCGGGCTGGAGGAGTCCGCTGCGGACGCGCTTAGAGGTGGGACCGCAGAAGAAGAGGAGTGCCGGTATTACGGTGCGCCGTACTCCCTATCTTCTGCGGCCGTGGAGGGATCGCAGGGGGAGAGGCGTGGTGGTGTTGTGCCACTCTCCCTACCTCCCTGCGAGCTGGCGGGGCCGTACCGTATGTTAACGGCATTGGTGGGGCCGCAGAGGAAGAGGCAAGTTGGTATTACGGTGCGCCGCATGCCCTATCCTTTGCGGCCGATGTGTGGTCGGTGGCAGAACCATAGCTCACATCTGCCACCGGGTACCGGTTGTGGAGGCTGGTATTCGTGGCCTCCTAGTAGCAGACTCGGGGGGAGCCTGCTACTGTATTTAAGCGGGCAGAGCCACGGGTAACCGCTAGTTTTTACGTAAGCCCCATACCTAGTAGTGATGTAACGAATATTCGCATTCGCATTCGCATTCGCGAATATTCGCACATTTTTGTATATTCGCATTCGCATTCGCAAAATTGTTGCGAATGTTTTGCGAATATGTATATCAGAAAACAAAAGCAAATGTGCGAGTTTCTTACGCCGGTTCTTCTCGCCGGGCTAGTTTCCGAACCGGTGGTAGGCATCATGTAGGACAATTCTATAAGCGTTATATCATAACCTACATGGAAATAAAAAATTTGAGTTTAAGTTTGAGTGAGCGGAGCGGAATGAATGACGCTTTATTTAGATCATAGATATGAGTTCGTTTGAACTCGGCAATACTCGGAAGATACGAACGTAACGAACCCATAACGAACCTAGTCCGAACGCGACTGCCGCCAAACCATAGACAAATTGGCGCCAAATATGAACTACAACTGAATATTCGCATTCGCATTCGCGAATGTCGGTAGCAGATATTCGCATTCGCGTTCGCGAATGCTAAAAAATAGACATTCGTTACATCACTAATACCTAGTAACTTCTAATTATAACGAATTAAAAAACAGGGCTAATACGTAGTTGTAATTAAAATGCAAATCATTTACAACTAAGTTACCCATTTATTGGGTTCTCTTTAGAATAACTTATTATTTAAATAGAATACAGTAACTATTCTGCGTTGTAGAATTCACTTAACAAAATTTGAATTAAGTATGTTAAAATTTAAAAATCAAGCACTTTTTTCCTGAACAAAAAAATCATATATTATACTAGCTGATCTGTGCCCACTTTGTTGGGCAGTAAACATTTTTACTTGTAATGAAATAGCTATTTTAAATTTTTTGGGTTAATATATAGCCTATGTCACTCACAAATACCGTAACCCTCCATTGGTAAAAGAATTTTCAAAATTGGTCCAGTAAGATCTAGAAATTATCCCCTACAACCTCACAAACTTTACCTCTTTATAATACTAGTATAGATATAGATTATAGATGATAGTGTAACACTATACTTTTACTCCCTTACTAATAAAAATATTTACGCGATACAATTCTCCTCCTCCTTGTCTGTCAAGTGACTTTTCCCACGTATCAGACAAGGACAAAACATTGCTTATCCACTGTTTAAATATTTTTTTAGTAAGGGGGCTAGACTAATAGCTGAGGTAAACAAATTCAATAATAAAACAAATTTGGAGGGGGGAGGGGGTCAAAGTTGGGCGACCGCCCGGGGCGCCACCCGGATAAAAAGGGGCAAGCCAGGTGTACTTTTCTATCCCTCGCTCACTGATTGACCCTTAATACTTGTAAATTTACTGAATACTATTAAAATTATACACTTTCATCACTTTAATCTTGTATCTGCAGTGGGCACTGCGCAAATCCCAACTATATTGTACATACTACATAATTAAAGTGTCAGTTTATGAGCGACATAGGATTGGGGATGGTACCATATGCGTAGGACTTAGGAGTCATAATAGATCCACTTAATTCACTAACAAATAAATAATAATATTCGAAAAATTTATGATTTGCAAAGGAGTCATAATAGATCAACTTCATTTGGGCATTTTCACTAAAAAGTTCCCCCCTCACTTTTACGCTGTCACACGTTTTAAAAGTTATATTGTGTGTGGACATGAATATGTATAATTTTGTTATAATATTAGATCGATTCCATGTATATTAAACTAGTTTCTGATCAACAATCGTTGTATAAATAAGCTTAATAAATTAAAATAGAAGTAATTCAAATGCTAAAATAAGCTGTTTTTAGCATGTCACAAGTCACAACGCTTATCGGCTACGAACATACTGAACTAAAGGGATAATTTTCCCTCAAAATCATTTAAAAGTTTTTGTTCATGTAATGCTAAAATAAGCTGTTTTTAGCATGTCACAAGTCACAACGCTTATCGGCTACGAACATACTGAACTAAAGGGATAATTTTCCCTCAAAATCATTTAAAAGTTTTTGTTCATGTAATGGACTATTTCATCCACCTCAGTGATTAAAATTGGCAATTGAATCCTGATATTATAGGCGTAAAATACATTTTTGTGAAAAACCGAAAATTGGAACCGACCGGACATGTCAGCACTGTGACGATAATATAAAAATAGTTTTTCTATTAAAACTGTTTTATTTTATAAAAATGGCAACACTATCCATAAAGGATCGTTGTTGTTATTTTGAAATTCGTCGGGTTGTTAAATTCGCGAGGTCAAGAGGGTATTTCGTTGGTGTTAGTGAATGGTTACAATTTGAAAGTTAGGTGTGACGGTTTTTCTTAAATAGGTACATACTTGTATCATAAATCATAATGTGGAACTATTTTCAATCGATTTTGGTGTTATTCGCGCAATGTTTCAATCTGTTAATTTACTAATATATCATTTTATTTGGTAAGAATGAATTTTTCTCTCGCCTCAATTAGAAAATGTGACGTCAGTTCAGTGACGTTTTATACCGTCACATATAGGACGGACCACCAAAGTCACCAAACTAACTCATAAGGCTGGGTATACATCAGAGTTGGGCGTTAGTCAAATAATTTTTAATCAACTTATTAATTGATTTGAAACGTATTTGCAATTAAATAAGTAAGAAAAAAAAAGATATTTATGTAACGATAAACTTGCATTAATTCATTATTATTATTCGCTATTTTAATAATTGCAATGAACTTTTAAACTTTTTTATGAAACAAATAAAACGAACAATTAACTTTTTGTCTCTATATGGAGTCAATTGAAATATTGAATTTAAATGGGATTGAAGGCAGTCGTCTTAAATTTTGTTGTATGCCCCAGGCCAGGCCTACACACCATTTTTTATTATTGTTAGTTTTGATTAAAATGCAAATCAATTGAAAATTAATCCATTGTTAAGTACAGGAGGTATCGATAAACATTCACATTCCTTTAACTACCTCTTCTACCAACCATTCGTCTACACTAATATTATAAAGAGGAAAACTTTGTTTGTATGTTTGTTTGTTTGGTTGTAATGAATAGGCTCAAAAAGTACTGGACCGATTTCAAAAATTCTTTCACCATTCGAAAGCTACATTATCCACGAGTAACATAGGCTAAATTTTATTTTGGAAAAAAATAGGGTTCCGTAAGATATTTGGGGTACTTATTTTGCGTACGCTGCCTAAACTATAAAAGATAGAACCATAAAATGTTCTAATTAATTGTAGATCTTATAAATATCTACAAAAAAAGTCCGCGACACACTATACCTATCTATGTCGAGTGAGGCACAACAACAATTTTTTTATTTAGAAATCTTGGTTTTTTTTGGACTACATTTAAACGCGTTTATTTTACTCATGCTATTAATCCTTATCCGGTTCCGGTTGCCTTATGCTAAATACCACGTCAAAGTGCTCCCTAATTATTATCAAATGTTAGAGAAAAGAGTGATAACATAAAGTATTGAGGCATAGAATTTGCAAAATAAAGTGACAACAAACGGTTACGTGAAATGATCGCAGTGCAAAACAAGACATTACTAGGAAAAAACAATCACTAAAAATCGAACCTATGCAATTTGCAAATCATAGTGAACAGTGCTACCAATATAAAAAAGTGAAAAATTCCAAACGCTTTATGTCAAACCGGATAGTTTTGACATTGACAGCTGCAAGGCTACCAACAAACCACGAAGTATAGATACCGAACGCACGGAAATAGCGGTAAATATTGCCATTTGAAAAAACATTATAAATTTTGAAATATGGATAAAAGTATGGAGCTACTGTGGACAAAATTGGAAGAAAAACTGAACCAACAAACAAAAATTATTACAACGGCGGTAACAAAAAATGTAACGGAGGCAGTTAACGAAGAATTGAGGACGTTGATGGAAGAAAACAATAAACTTAAAGAAAAAATTTCTACACTAGAAAACAAATTAAAGTCAATCGAACCTGAGAAAAGGAAATATAATGTTATCTTTTTTGGAATTGAGGAGTCGGATAAAAGTGAAGTAGAGATGGTCAATTACATAAAAGATTTAATAACTAATTGTGGAACAAACATAGAAAGTCAAGAAATAAAAAACATATACAGAATTGGTAAAAAAGATAACAAACGTCGACCCGTCGTAGTTACCCTAACCTCCATGTGGAAAAAACACGCCATAATGGAAACTAAGTCAAGTCTCCCGAAGGGTATTAATGTAAAATAGGACTACACTAAAGAGGTACTTGAAAAACGCAAACGGTTACAACCACAACTAGAAGAGGAGAGGAAGAAAGGAAACATAGCTTTTCTTAAACATGGCCAATTGATAGTGAAGAAACCAAGCGATAAAACCAGAGACAAAAGAAAAAGAGAGGAATCAGGATCGCCAAACTCATCAACTCAAAAGAAAACGAACTCTAACCCACCAATTTCAAATACCTCAAAGGAAGTTACAAAACAAAACATCCTCAATTATGTTGCAAGAGATAGACCAACCGCGCCGCCAAAAAACTAAACAGAACCGGAATAAATAATAACAACATAAAATCCTCAACAAAAAATTACACAACAATTAATGGAACATTCCCCAATCCGGCCGGTCACCGTGGGGAGTACGACCAAACCCCTCCAACCTCTCTAAAGCAAAATCAGAGCTTTCATATTGCCAGTTTAAATGTAAGATCACTACTCGACAACAGTAGATTAGATGAACTCATATATGCGATAAGAACCCTGAAATGGGACATAATTGGACTATGCGAAACAAGAAGACATAAGGAAACAATCGAGGAACATGCAAATTATATACTTTACCACACCAAAGGTCACAATGGACTATACGGAGTGGGTTTTCTAATAAGGAAATATTTAGGAAATAACATAATTGACATTAAAGGTTATTCATACAGGGTAGCGTCTTTAACGATCAAACTCAATACTAATACGGCATGGTCGATAATTAATGTGTACCTACAGAAAAATGCTCAGACGAAGACTTAAAATATTTCTACAGTGAATTAGAGACGGCAGTACAAGAAACACAAGCTGAAAATATAATAGTGATGGGCGATTTTAATGCCCAAATAGGAGCAAAACAAGATAATGAAGACATAGTATTTGGAAAATATGAATATGGAAAAAGAAGTAAACATGGCCAACGGTTAGTAGAATTTGCTCTCGAAAACAACTTAAAGTTTATTAATAGCATGTTTAAAATAAAGCCCCAAAACAAATGGACCTGGCAAGCACCAAACAGGATCACCAAGAATGAGATAGACTACATACTGAGTAACAAAAACACGTACATAAATAGATTCGACATAATTAACAATCTTAACTTTTATACGGACCACCGAATGATAAGATGTAGAATTAATTTAAGAATTGGAAAGTCAAGATTGCATATTAGGAAAAACAAACACCAAAATACAAGAGATTTTCCAAGGTTAAAGGAAGAAACAGGAAAACAATGGGGAGAAAAAATTCTCAAGGCAGTAACGGCTTCAAGTGACATGCAAATACAATATAATAACTTTATAAAAGAAATAGAACATCTACTAACACAGATACCAACCAAAACAAAAGAGAGTAGAGATGCATTTAACAATGAAATTAAAGAACTGATGATACAGAGAAAAACGTTATACCAGGAAAAAAGAACGAGAGAAAATAGTAGTAAAATAACGCAAATAAGTAAATTAATAAATAGGAAAATCTCACAACATAAGAAATATACTAGGAAGGTTATTTTTGAAAAATACATAGGTAATACGGGCGCATCAAAAAAAGCTTATAAGATACTATCAGACAAAAAATAATGGGCAGTAAATATGAAAACAAAAATGGGAAACTTAACATCTAATCGGGAAAACATCTTAAACGAAACTACAAACTTCTACAAGGAACTGTACAACTCAGATGAACAACCCATATTAAACATCAGAGGGCAAAGCACAACTCATAATAGCGAAAGCATAGATATTCCTATACCAGAAATATTGAAAAATGAAATCGAAATAGCAATAAAAACCCAGAAAAAAAATAAAAAAATAAAGCACCTGGCGAAGACAACATCACAAACGAGCTTCTACAATTTCTACTAGAACCAATACAAACACCACTATATATATTGTTCAACAATATCATAAAAACAAGGAAAACCCCGAACCAATGGTCAAAATCAACAACCATACTACTTCATAAAAAAGGAGACAGAAATAATATAAATAACTACCGACCAATTAGCCTGATGACAAACATAATATATAAATTTTTTTCAAAAATAATGTTAAACAGACTAACCAATGTGTTAGATGACAATCAGCCACGCGAACAAGCGGGATTCAGAAAGAATTTCTCTACAACCGATCATATGCAAGTCATAACACTACTTATTGAAAAATATAGAGAATACAAGAAAACTTTATATATTGGGCTCATTGATTTTACAAAAGCTTTTGATTCTATAAGCCATAGAGCAATATGGGAGGCTCTCTTAACACAAGGCATAGAAACACCATATATCGAAATAATACACAGCATATACTCCAAATGTTCAGCAAAGATAAAGATAGAACGAGAAGGTCCAGAGTTTCCCATTATGAGAGGTGTCAGACAGGGTGACCCCTTATCCCCCAAGCTATTTTCTGCAGTGCTAGAAGAAATATTTAAGCGCATAAATTGGGAAGGGAAGGGACTTAATATAGATGGAGAGCGGCTAACTCATTTGAGGTTTGCAGACGACGTTGCTGTTTTTGCCGAAAACTCAAATGAACTACAGGAAATGCTACATGATATAGCACGCGAGAGTAAGAAGGTGGGACTTATGCTTAATGGAACCAAGACCAAAATAGTCACGAACGGTACAGAGAACGTCATTGTAATTGACGGCGAAGAAATTGAATATGTAAAAGAATTCATATACTTAGGACAAGTAATATCCTTTGAAAACCAAACGGAAAGAGAAATAAAAAGGAGAGTAGCGTTATCTTGGAAAAAGTATTGGAAACTGAAGGAAATCATGAAGAACAGTGAAATAAAATTGAATATCAAAAGGAAACTATATGAGTCTACTATATTGCCATGTCTAACATATGGTTGCCAAACCTGGGCATTGAGGAAAAAAGATGAAACATATCTAGCTATACAGCAAAGAAAAATGGAAAGAAGTATGTTAGGCATAAAAATAAAAGACAAAATACCCAACAATAAAATAAGACAGAAAACAAAAATTACAGATATAATAAAAAGAATACGTACCTTGAAGTGGAAATGGGCAGGCCACGTGTGTAGAATGAAAGACGATAGATGGACAAAAAGGCTACTAGAATGGACACCAAGAGAAGGTAGTAGCAGAGGAAGAGGACGACCAAGGATAAGATGGAGTGACATATTCAAAGAAAAATGCGAAACAACATGGGAAAGGATAGCTAGAGATAGGGAAATATGGAAGAGGTTGGGGGAGGCCTACGCCGAGGAGGCGACTACATTGATAAATATTTAGGTGGAGGGACTACTAATAAGAAATTACTATGGGAGTGCAAAAATCAATGTTAGAATAAAGGCTTTTTTATTTTTATTTTTATTTATTTTATTATTAATCCTTATCAAAATAAATTATTTCATCACTAAGTAAAGTTTATATAGATAATATTTGGTCTTTGAATGATTAGAATTGTACGTTTGGTTTTGAAGTTATGGCGAAATTACAATATTACGATTTCTGCTCCACGGCCCGTTGCGAAGTAGACGTCACCAAAGCGGGGGTGTGCGTGCGGGAGGGGAGTTAAGATCTATGAGGTAGGATTAGTATCAGTATTGTACCCATAGATTATACAGATATATACATTGTACCCGTGCGAAGCCGGGGCGGGTCGCTAGTATTCTATATAGTATTCGGAATTCGTATAAAAAAATTAAAACTATATCAATATAATAATGTACTAACGCATAAGCGTAATAAAAATAACTAATAAATGTTTCTAGTATTTATAAAAAATATGACTTTTATTTCCAATTTGTATATTATCTAGCCTCGCCCTAAGGATTTTAGATGTGTCAGTTTGGTGACTGTCCCATTTTGCTTGTGGTTTGTAAAATTTTTATTAATTTTGTTTTAAACATTATTTAGTTACTTTTTTTATTAAATTGTTTCACATAGTTTGAATATACAATTTACAAATTAAAAATTAAGCTACTGAGTTTAAAACTAGAAAGAAAATAATGATCGCACTGTCACCACTTGTCACTAAACCGAACTTAAATCTCAATTTTAAGAAATCTGAAATAATTTTTAGATTAAAATTTATTTTCTTATGATAAATGTGAATATTTTGGACTAATCTAAGGTAAAAATAATGGCCTAGTGCCTTTCTTTTGAATATTACAGCCGTTTTTCAGTGTCACCAAACTGACCATAATTTTGCTGCACTGTCCACTTAATAATTGGTTTTTATATACAAATTAAGCTATTTGTCGAAAATAAAGTAGATTTATGAGTACAAAAAACATATAAAAATATGATGAAAACTCTATCAAGTCAAATAAGCAACAGCCTAAAAAACCCTTAATTTTCACGCGGGGGACTTTTAAGTGAAAATGCCCGTTTACAAAGATATTCATTCACAAACAATCAAAAACTAAAATAGATGATTCTTTTCATTTACTTTACTTGTACAGGATATCAATATCGGGATATATAAATAAACTAAACAAGGTCAAGTCATTTTAATGTTAAGAGTTTATTGTTCTATTGTGTAACTTAAAATAGTTTCAATACTCAATAGGTAGGTACTGTTATATGTAATTAGGGGCCATCCACATATTACGTCATGCAAAATTTCAACTTTTTAGACCCCTTCCCTCCCCCTGGTGATACGTGGTGAGGTTTTATACTACCCCCCCCCCCCTCCCCCCACCTAAGATCACATGTATTTTTTTTGTACATAGTAAGCAGTTCATGTTTGAAGAAAAACTTTAACTTAAAAAACAATTTAATCAAATAATTTAAGCAATTAAAAACTATACAAGTCATTTGTCGGCTAAAATTTACTTTATGGACAGTAGAGTAGGGGGCTGGTGATTTTTTAGGTGATAGATATCATTATTAGGAGTAATCCTGCAAAGTTTCTAATTGCGCAAACGCGTAGTTTTTTAGGAAAAAATTAAACAAGTTTCAATTATTTATATGCAAAAAAAAAAAAAAAAAAACTGAAATCAGGCTATAGCAGTAGGTCATACAGCCAGGTAGCATGCTGCCGGTCAAATTATGCCAAATTTAAAGTAAACTAGAGACAATTTTGGCGTTATTTACTATAAATTTGCAAACTAAAATGGTAGGATCGTCGTTTAATGCTCAATTTATCAATAATAATATCCTTTTAACACTCTTTATAAAAAAAAATTAAAAGGTTTTGAAACTAGTTGAAACGAAACGCAAAGATCTTTATTTAACTAATAGATATATTATGTTTTTAAAATAATGTAAAAATTAGTTTAATAGAAAAATAAATTATGATAAATAATCTAGTTAGCGACGGTGCTGAAAGTAAAAAGTGATTCAAAAATCAATTTATAACTCAGAAATGAATCGATCAACCCCGACTCCACGTAGTACTTGTCTGTCAACCCCTAGAGTGTTATATTTAAGCCCGGAGGCGCGGAGGGAGGGTAGCCCCCGTGGCGGCGGAGGCTGGTCGCCGAAGGCGACCAAAAAGCCGGAGCTGCCTAAGGCGAGTGTTGGTTTCTGCGTTTTGTTACGCTTGGGCGAAGGGGCTGCATTTCCCGCAGCGCCGGAGACGTGACAGACTGACATTGACCCAAAAACCGTCCCAAACAGTAAATATCATCTAAGAGAGAGTGAGGAGGGGGAGTGGTAAGGAGTCCGAAAAACCCCCACCCTCCTTTCACCACACCTCTGACATAAGTCTCGTAAACATCCTATAAACACAGTCATAACCTCAAAATTTTAATCATTAACAACTTATAAACCGGTGGTTTCCTAGCCCTCTAGGGAGTGGTACGGGGGGGGGGGGGCAGGCTCCCACCAAAATAGGTCAGAGCATAAACCCCCCCCCCCTCCTCGTATCGAAAACACAGCTTTTGTAACAGTCCTAACCAAACATAAACTCAAAACTTCAACTGTAAATATCTTGGAAACTATGGGTTTGCGCGGGGGGGGAGTGGTATGGGGGACTTACCCCTCCCCCCCTCCTTCCCCCTCCCCCTCCCTCCTTCCTTAAATCGACGGTCCATAATGTAAATTTTTACCCATTTGTCTTGTAAGTATTTAAACAACATTATGAATCTACAACCGATAAGAATTTCGGTATGCATAGACTAGAGTCAAAAATAAATACACATGAATCATGATGTCTCCTTAAACCCCCTCCTGCCCTTGTGATACTTGGTGATTTTTTCCTGAGGGTGATGATGAATATGTACATTATACATGCGTCTTATCTAAACAAATATTAGAAGTGTAAGCAATTCTCTTATCATTTTAACACAGCATAAAGTTTTTGTATACAATAGTTTAACAAATTTGGCTCCCATAAGTTCAAGTTTTTTTTATATTAGGATAATATTATATTTTGTATTTCTTTTTTGTGAATATAATAGGTGGAGGCATGGTAGACGCGAATTCGTACTCGCTTAGTTTCATTATATAGCAGCTAAAAAGTGGGAGGTTTTAAAATACAATATACCTACCATGTAGGTATAACAAATTTTAATGGGGTAAAGATTTATTTTAAAACAACTCACCCTATGTATCGGCATTTTTCCTCCGTGCACAAAAAAAAATCATTTTTAATACTTTAAAATACCTACTAAAAGATTTAAAAATTATAAAAATGTGAACGACAAAATAATGTAAACAAAACTGTACGGTGAATTTGAAATTTTGAAGTAATTTTGACAGCTGATATTTGACAAATGTTTTTTTTTTACGGTGTACAGTTGGTGTACACAGTACAGTGCAACATAAAAGTATTGATTGTGTCACGTGCGGGATATAGAATTTTCATTAGAGTTTCCAACACCGCGCCGTTCTGGGGTTTAATCAAGACCTTCTATTATTTGGTTTAACTGACACTTGCCGACCGTCGACAATCGACGCTTGACAGGATAAGCAGAGTTTCCGTCACTCACTCTGACATTGGCGAATCACTACGGAGCCAAATATAAAAAGAAGAAAAAGAAGAAGTGCGCTGGGATTACGGATTGTTGTTATTTGTTTTATTGTTTAATTTAACTACTCGGCTTTGTATAACGGACCTGAACCACCCTTGAACAATTGTGACCCTGGCTTCGTATTTGGATTCCCGATTCTTGCTATAACGATATACTCTATACTCTGCTTGTTACACGGACCTTTGGTTGCCTTTCCATTTGGATTTTGGTGCTCAGGACTCGTATCCTCGTAAGGATATTATGCCGACGACCTGGAAGTGCTATTTTGGGTGTGCAGGTGCAGGCCCGTTACATACATTCCCTATGGCAAAGAGCCATAAGATGGAAATCCAAAATCTTGAAAGATTTAAGAAATGGAAAGAGGTGTTGGACGACACAACAAAAGAAAAAGGCGATAATTATATATACACTTCGGTCCGCATTTGTTACAGACACTTTGAAAGTGTCTATAGACTCCGCAGTGGCCAGTTGACAAAAACTGCTATTCCAACATTGAATTTAGGTAAGTACCTTTGAGCGTAAACGTGGTTTTGGCTTATTTTATTCTATTGAGGTATTGATCGGCGTAGGAAAAGCTTTATTAATTGCTCAACCACCTAGGGTGGTACAGCAATCTAAATAGTGAGTCAGGACTAAGCCCTTGGTTTGCAAGAAAAAAAATCTACATATTTTAAAATATGTGTACTTAATAATTTCTTGGAAATTTCTGTCTAAAAATTAATAAGCATATTGGTAAAATGCAGAAGAACCATATTATGTTAAAATACAGTAGAACAATATTAAGGACTAGGTGATGCCCGCAACTTCGTTTGCTTAACTTCGTTGCCCACAACTAATGGAAACGGAACCCTATTTTTATATGGAACCCTAAAATAAAGTAGCCTACGTTAGACCTTATAACATCAGCTATCTGCCAGTGAAAGTCCCGCGAAAATCGGTCCAGCCGTTTCAAAGATTTGCCGGAACAAACAGACAGACAGATGGACAGAGAAAAATTTTAAAAATTGATATTTTATTGTTAGTATCGAATATACTTTCATATGCTTTAAGTGAAAAGCTGTTAATTTGAAATTACAAACAGACACTTCAATTATATTTATCTGTATAGATGTACCTACTGTATTTTACCAATGAAATGATGATAGGGAGTTCTAGTTCTTGAAGATTTCTTCAATCCATTAAACATTATTTATGTTTCCTTGTTTAATATTATTATTCTTCATTTTATAGTGCAGCAATTGGGAATATCTTAAAATAAGTACCCCCCTAGGGGGGCGGGGAGGGGGAGGGGTAGACCCCACCCCCTAAGTTGGTTTTTTTAGGAAACCCCCACTTTAGTCACAGTAAGGGATAAAGGTTTTTGGACTATGGTCAGTGTTTTTCTAATAATTTTGACAGTAAAAGGCATAAAATCGAGAGGCTTCGTGGAAGGCGAGAGGGCGAAAGGGGTAGACCTCCCCCCAAGGTTGGTTTTTTAGGAAACCCCCCCTTTAGCCACAGTAAGGAGTCAAAGTTTTTAGACTATGGTCAGTGTCTTTCTAATAATTTTGACGGTAAAAGGCATAAAATCGAGAGGTTTTGGGGTAGGCGGGAGGGGGTAGGGGGTACCTTTAGGAAACCTTCTCTTAGCCACATTAAGAGGTCAAATTTCAGAGTTTTTGGACTATTTCAGTGTATCCATTTAAATTTCGACTGTAGAATTCTGAAAATCGTCCACCCTATCTCCTCTTCCCCATAGATAGATTCTGCAGGTAAGCACGCCTTTGTCCTCAATAAGAGGCTAAATGAAGACGATTTTAACGTGATAAAAAAGTTCTAACCTAACCCAAAACTACACAAATGGTATTTCACGCCGGGTTTTTGTGAGGCCGTATTACCGCCCCGAAGGCGCTTTTAACGTGATAAAAAGTTCTAACCTAACCTAACCCAAAACTATACACAGGTTATTTCACGCCAGGTTTTTGTGAGGCCGTGTTACCACCCCGAAGACGTTTTTAACGTGATAAAAAAGTTCTAACCTAACCTAACCCAAAACTACACACAAGTTATTACACGCCGGGTTTTCTGAGGCCGTGTTACCGCCCCGAAGACGTTTTTAACGTGATAAAAAAGTTCTAACCTAAACTAACCCAAAACTACACACAGGTTATTTCACGCCGGGTTTTTGTGAGGCCGTGTTACCGCCCCGAAGACGTTTTTAACGTGATAAAAAAGTTCTAACCTAACCTGACCCAAAACTACACACAGGTTATTTCACGCCGGGTTTTTGTGAGGCCGTGTTACCGCCCCGAAGACGTTTTTAACGTGATAAAAAAGTTCTAACCTAACCTAACCCAAAACTACACACAGGTTATTTCACGCCGGGTTTTTATGAGGCCATGTTACCGCCCGAAGACGTTTTTAACGTGATAAAAAAGTTCTAACCTAACCTAACCCAAAACTACACAAACGTTATATCAAGCCGAGTTTTTGTGAGGCCGTGTTACCACTCCGAAGACATTTTGAACGTGATAGAAAAGTTAACCTAACCCAAAACTACACAAACATTATTTTACGCTGGGTTTTTGAGGTTGACATGTTTTTTTACAATTAATTTATTTTGTATTTTTACACATAAAACGAAATTTATATATATTTGTATGGGTTGGGTCTCAATACAAGTACCTTTAATTTGAATAATATAATGATGCAGGGGGCTTCGCGAGTCTTAAATTAGACCCCCCCAATGATTATTTTTTTTAGAAAAAAAGGAAAACCAATGTTTTTCCCATGGGCAGTTATATGTTGTCTTATCTTGGGTTGGAACTGCTGAAATCTATACTAATATTATAAAGCTGAAGAGTTTGTTTGTTTGTTTGTTTGTTTGTTTGTTTGAACGCGCTAATCTCAGGAACTACTGGTTCGAATTGAAAAATTCTTTTTGTGTTGGATAGTCCATTTATCGAGGAAGGCTTTAGGCTATATAACGTCATGCTAAGCTCAATACGAGCGGAGCTCCAATCAATAATGTTTCAAAATCGGGGTGTTTTTTCCCTTTTTGAGAGCTTTCGCTGCGTACGCTGCGGAAACGGTAAAAGTTTCGTTAAAATTATGTATGACAGAATTGTTCCCCTTTAAAAGTTCTAAAAAAAAGTCCGCAACAGTATAGTCTATCTTTTAAGGTTGGCTCACAATAACCTTTTTATGCTAACCAAATTTGTTCTAAAATTAAGCATTATTTGTGAGGGTGTTTTCATAAAGATGATATTAATCCTTATCCAAATAAATACGTTATTCATTACAAGCATTTAATTTAGAAGAAATTTGCCATTTACATCATTTGATTTCAATAAGTATTTTAGAAGATATCGCAGTAATAAAATAATAATCAGCGCGCAATAATGATGTGCGGCGCGCTGCGGGCAGTCGTGAGTCGCGGGCAAGCGCTCCTCCTTCTACGTAAATGAAGTCGCGGGTAAATTTTAGCGATATATCCTAAAGTAACTATTCCACGCGGACGAAGTCGCGGGCAAAAGCTAGTACAATATATTTTGGTACTAGATAATAACATTACATCTAATATAGTTTGGTACTAGATAATAACATTACATATAATATATAACAATTAAACATTCACTCAATTTAACCATAATATAGCCAAATTGGCATGCAAATACACACAACTAATCAGTTAAAATATAAGCCTCCTTTTAGCAGTCAGGAAATAAACCATAGCACTCAGTATTAACCGAACCATAATAATAATTTCATCACAAATAAAAATGTTTACCGCCCAACGAAGTGGGCTAGTAATAATATTAAAAGATTATTATTGCTATCTACAGACTAGTGATGTGCCGGATATCCGTATCCGTATCCGTATCCGCGGATATCCGAGGCAGAAGAAAGATCCGTATCCGTGTCCGTATCCGTTACTTTTTGGCGGATCTTATACGGATCTATTTACCTTATTAATTTTAAAATATAGATGAATTCTTTAAATAGGTGATTACTGATTAAGGTAACAACTAGCAATAAAAACTATTTAATTCAATACAGATAATATTCTTGAGGATCTTTACGTTGTAAATGATTTTTTAAAGAAGTTGTGCCTTTATCCTTTTGGGAATACTTTCCATCACAAATTTTACACTTTGCACATTCATCATTTACTAACAGAAAATAATTCCAAATTACACTACTAAACTTCTTAGTACCTAGACATTTTTTTCAAACTCATGTACCAATACCAAACAAACGTTATCTATGCTGTCCAGTGTCACGCTTAACTATAAACAAAACAAAAGAAAGAACCGCCCGCGCCGCCGCGACATGTGTGAAGATCGCGCGCACCGACACCGACTGCGTAATAAAGTTAAGATCCGTATCCGTATCCGTATCCGCGGATCTTGACACCAAATATCCGTATTCAGATCCGTATCCGCGGATATACATTTTTAACGATCCGGCACATCACTACTACAGACACACGAATATGGTACGGAGCGTACAGCGAACCATATCCGGAGACCAAATTCGGTGTCGCTACACACGCACGAATTTGGTACGGTGCAGTGAAGCGAAACGCTCGACACTCGTGTGTTCGATTTTATGCTCTATTACATTAGCACAGAGTTCTATTTACAGTGCGGTTTTTAAACGACAACGATGATTCCCGCAATTCATTGATAACGGGCAGTGATACCAACACTTTAAAAAATATTTCTCCCCAAATTTTACCCCTGATTACTTATACCATTGACAGGTCTAAAAGATAATAAGCTAGAAAGAAAGGTTATGTGTTTAACATAAAGACTTACGCGTGAATAACATAAAACTAACTTGTCTTAATCTGATTTCACTCCCAATACATTTTCATATCCCTGGCTATATACACACATTAAAATAATTTTTATTATTACATACAAATTGATTCATAAGGAGTAAACTCTAAACATCCTGTCCTCTAGTAAACCCCGTAGATATTTTCCCTAATTTTGGGGAGTACATCCCTAAGTTGGCAACACTGATACTGTTGTACGGCCAAACCGCCGGACTGCTCTACACACGCACGGATATGGTACGGAGCGTACCAGATCCGATGCGGACAACGGTGAACTCTTCGCCTTCTTCATATGTTCGCCGGACTGCCCTACACACGCTCGGATCTGGTACGGAGCGTACAGGGGATCTGGTACTGGAAAATTCGTGTGTCTGTAGACACCATATAGTCTAGCTAAGTTACAAAGAGTTATAATTTTTCATGATAATTACCAAATGGATGTGGCAACTTGTATGGACAGAAGTTTGTATTAATATAATTGTTTAATCTTACAGTACCAATGCAGCAACAACTGAAAGAACATATCCTTTCCATGCCAGAGAACATTAGAATAAGCAAAATAGTTTCAATAGATGAGCAACCTTCAACGTCTGCAGCAGTAAAAGGTAAAGTAAAATATTGAATTTTTAATATTTGATTCTTTATGTTTAGAACTAAAAATATTATCTTCTTCTTTAATCAGGTGAATATGCATTAGTTTGTTTGATCTTCATATGAAATGATGGTTGAATAATAATTTATTAATACTTACAGACTCATCAGTATACTCATCAGACATAATATTATCATAATGATCCAACAGATACACACATTTTCATTGATTGTAACTTTGTACATAATGCATATTATGGTCTTTATTCCTAACACTAAATTTTTTGAAATTTTATTGCATTGAATAGGCTCCGAAACTACTGGACCGATTTTGATGAAATTTGGCACATATGTAGAGAAGACTACGGGAAAGGACATAGGCTACTTTTTATCGCGGAAAAATGTCACCAAAAATTAAAAGAAAAAACTTATTTCATACTAGCACTAGCATATATTGCCCGCAGCTTCATCCGAGTGAAATTAGGTTTTAAACTTTCATCCTCTATTTTACCCCCTTGGAGGTTGAATTTTGAAAAATCCTTCCTTAGTGGATGACTACGTCATATATGCGAAATATGTTTACAAAATTTCAAATTTAATTTGTAAAGTAGCAAAGACAGTTAATATATTTAAAGTACTTTCAGGTACAGGATGGGGAATTCATCAAAAACATCTCAGGAATCTTTATATATCTCTTATTCGAAGCAGACTAGATTATGCTAGCTTTTTGTTTGACAATGCATGTGAAATTCATTTGAAAAAGTTGGAGCTAATCCAGAACAACATAATGAGAATTATTGGTGGATATATAAGAAGTACACCTATACATATAATGCAAAATGAGTTATGCTTACCACCGTTAAATATAAGAAGGATGTATTTAGCTGGAAAATATTGGCTTAAATCGAGATCCATTGGTATTAGTAGGACTCTAACTATTTTAGAAGAGATTAGTACAAGCAGGCGTTCTTCTTATTGGTCGGTAAGAAAACAGCCGCAGTTAATTAATTTACATAAGGAGCTAAGAAATCTTCGTATATATAATTCAGATCCTATTGAGATGTTTTCGATGAATTCCTGGTCGAGTAATATAAATATATCGAGTATTGTAAATCATGAAATTCCGGGAGTTGTAAAAGCAAAAAGTTGTTATGAAGCTGGAAATTTAAAGCAATTGTGTAATAAATATATAGTCAGTAAATATTCAGCATATTATAAAATATACACGGATGGTTCCAAAGGGCCAAACGGCTCGGGCGCAGCAGTTTTTGATGTTAACATGAATCAGTGCTTCAAGTTCAGAATCGCATCCAATATATTGTCTATAATGACAATTGAGTTAACTGCTATTGCGAAAGCTATGACTTACATTAATTCGATAAATCAAACAAAGTTTGTAATATTTACGGATTCCAAAAGTTCCTTGCAGCATTTGGCTCGTTGTACTTCGTCTATACGAGGAACACCGATAGCCTATTCTATATTGGAGGCAATTCTAAACTTGAAGAGTAATATGAAAGAGGTTGTTTTTCAATGGATTCCATCTCACATAAATATCGAGGCTAATGAAATAGTAGATAGGCTGGCTAAAGAAGCTATCACGGATGGTGTACCGATTGTTGTGGAACCATTGTATAGCGACTACTTTTCTTATATTAAGAAAAAATGCTTTAAGGATTGGCACGAGTATTTTAATCAAAGGTCAAAAGAAAAAGGGATTTGGTACTCGACTATTCAACCACAACTAAGTACGTACAGAACATGGATAGGTCAATGTGGGTTAGGCCGAAAGGACTTAACTATGGCGTCAAGACTCCGTGCCGGACACATCCCAAAGAAGTTTGCTTTTCTCATGGGAAAAGCTCCTTCTCCAGTGTGCGAAAATTGCAATGTAGAAGAAGATGTTGTCCACATATTGTCGGAGTGTGTCCGGGGCGCTGACTTAAGGTCGCGCCTTAGTGGTTGTATAAACAATTGCAACGTAGGTTGGTTTAACACCATATTGACGGATCCATGTTCTGATAATGCTAAATTATTGTACAAAATTGTTGAGGTATCCCTTAAGCATCCTTCGGGTGTGTAAGGAATACTACCTAAGTAGATACTTTAATTCGCAGTTTGCTGATACATATTCTGTTTTCTTGTAAAATATTAATTGTATGCTCATAAGGACGGCATTATCGTAAAACGATAAAGTCCTTTTTTTTCTTTATGATTAAAAAAAAAAAAAAAAAAAAATTCAAATTTCTAGCCTTAAGGGTTTGACCTGTGTGTTAATACATCAGTCAATCAGCTTTGCCTTTTATCTACACTAATATTATAAAGAGGAAAACTTTGTATGTTTGTTTGTTTGTTTGTAATGAATAGGCTCAAAAAGTACTGGACCGATTTCAAAATTCTTTCACCATTCGAAAGCTACATTATCCACGAGTAACATAGGCTAAATTTTATTTTGGAAAAAAATAGGGTTCCGTAAGATATTTGGATTTTTCGGACACAAGGTGTAAAAAATCAACCAGAAAAGTTACTTATTTTGCGTACGCTGCCTAAACTATAAAAGATAGAACCATATAATGTTCTAATTAATTGTAGATCTTATAAATATCTACAAAAAAGTCCGCGGCACACTATACCTATCTATGTCGAGTGAGGCACAACAACCATTTTTTTATTTAGAAATCTTGAATTTTTTTTGGACTACATTTAAACGCGTTTATTTTACTCATGCTATTAATCCTTATCAAAATAAATTATTTCATTACTAAGTATAGTTTATGTAGTTATTATTTGGTCTTTGTATGATTCAAATTGGACGTTTAGTTTTGAAGTTATGGCGAAATTAAAATATTACGATTTCTGCTGCAAGACCCGTTGCGAAGTGGGTGACATTCTGTAGTATTAGTATCAGTATTGTACCCGTGCGAAGCCGGGGCGGGTCGCTAGTATTATATATATATAGAAGATTTAGATGTATATTTTCAAATGATAAGGTGCCACAGGGAAAATTAAAAGTTAAAAAATAAGGACCATAATGCATACTTATACTTATTTGAGTTTTCATAATTCATTAAAAAATATAATTAAATAAAAACCTCCTTTCAGGCCCGCCGCTAGCTGTTTCGTCGCCCGCGTGCAATACCGATTATGCCGCCCTACGATTACTTAATTACTCTGAGTTTTGTCAAATAAAAGGTAATTAATGTTTTCTCATTATGGTAGGAAGAAGAAAAACAACTTAACGAAGATAAAACATATTTTATTTCAAAAATTATGTAGCTGCTTATTATTTTTGTTTACTGATGTGTAAAACTATATACTTAGGTACTTCAATATTTAGCTATCTACAAAAATTTAACTCTTTCTAAAAAACGAACCTACACAAGTGACACAACATTTTCTGCAATAAGTCCATTTCAATCTTAACATAACCTATTCATTGATTTTCAAAATTGATACGTAGGCGGGGTGATAAGTAACTAGCCTAATAAGAAAACACTTAACTTTCCGTAATAAAATTATTTTTCGACATAGTCTCCAATAACCTTTACGCACTTATTCTATCTTCGTTCTAAAGCAGTAATGCCTTCCATAAAATGATTTCTTTCGAGGCCTGCAAAATACTCTTCTACAGCAGCTATGACTTCATCGTTTGTGGCAAATTTCTGCCCGCCCAAAAAGTTTTGAGCTTAGGGAATAAGTGGAAGTCTGATGGCGCTAGATCAGGCGAATAAGGTGGGTGGGGCAGCAAATCATACTTCAATTCGTTGATTTTTGCCATAGCTTTAATACATGTGTGAACCCTAGCGCTGTCTTGGTGGAAGATGAATTTTTTTTCGCCAAACCTGATCGTTTTTGCTGAATATTTGATTGTTTGACCTTTAGGAAGTTAATCTATTATCAAGATCCCATCTGCATCCCAAAAGACGGAAGTAATCACTTTTCCAGCCGACTTTACAGCCATGGCTTTTTTTGTAGACAGGCATCCCGATTGAGTCCACTGTTTTGATTGAATTTTTGATTCTGGCGTGTAATGATGAATCCATATTTCATCTGTTTTACAAATCGACATAAAAATCGGCCTTATTACTCTGAAAACGGTCCAGACATTCTTTTGAGTTTTGCACCCGAATCCTTTTTTGATCGTGCGTAAGCAATCGCGGCACCTAACGGGCCGATAACTTTTTCATATTTAATTCCTCACTTAGGATATTATGTAGGTACCCATTCTTTTGAGATACCTGTAGTGTCAGCTATTTTAGATAACTTCAATCGTCGATCGGCTAAAACCATATCATGTACTTTCACGACCACGGAATCGTGACGCTTTTTTAACGTCCGGGCCCCGGGGCGGCCTTCATCTTGGACACAATATGTACGACCGCGTTTAAACTCAGCCACCCAGTTTTTTACTGTGACATAAGAAGGAGCACATTCACCCAAAACATTATTTAACTCGTCATAGATATCTTTCCCCTTCATGCCCTTCATATGAAGAAACTTTATCACCGCTCTTTGTTCAATTTTATCAATTTTGAAAACAGTTGACGGAATATATTTTCAAATGACAAAAAATCAATAAAATTTTCACGTCACCAAATTCAAATTTAGAACACAGGTGGCCAGAGATACGAATTTAAAAATGACATATATTTTATAATTTTAACTTTTAAAATAGCAGTGGCTAGTTACTTATCATACCGCCCTCGTATTCAAGACAAAGTGTGGCCTTTAGAATAGGGGTAGCCTGAATTTATATATTTTGATGGACGGGTTTTGTGAGGGGTACTTATCCCATCATTTTGGTACCAATTTTAGAGCGAGGAAATAAGTATTTTACTTTTTATAGCCATTTTTCTGATTCAAATTTTAATATTATTTTTCACGTTTTTCACAAAAATTACTTTGGTAAATCTGTTTTTATTACTAAAATATGTATAATAATGCTGGTTTCTAATTATAATAATTTATAAATTTCGTTTTATATGTAAATATTATATAAAATGAATAAATTGTAAAAAACACGTCAAGCTCAAAAAACCCGGCGTGAAATAACGTTTGTGTAGTTTTGGGTTAGGTTAGGTAAGAACTTTTTTATCACGTTCAAAACGTCTTTGGAGTGGTAGCACAGTCTCACGAAAACCCGGTGTGAAATAACGTTTGTGTAGTTTTGGGTTGCGTTAGGTTAGAGCTTTTTTATCACATTCAAAACGTCTCCAGATTGGTAACAGTACAGCCTTATAAAACCAGGTGGAAAATAACGTTTGTGTACTTTTGGGATAGGTGAGAACTTTTTATCACGTCCAAAACGTCTTCGGAATGGTAGCACGGTCTCATGAAAACCCGATGTGAAATAACGTTTGTGTCGTTTTGGATTGGGTTAGGTTAGAACCTTTTTATCTCATTCAAAACGTCTCCAGATTGGTAACAGTACAGCCTTATAAAACCAGGTGGAAAATAACGTTTGTGTAGTTTTGGGTTAGGTTATAACTTTTTTATGTCTTTTTATATTTTGTTTTTCATAGAATATGTGACATTTTAATAATCAAACTACTAACTACGTCTCGTGCGTCGAACTGATTATTATATTAATTAATTTTAACTATTGAGCAAGAGGTGTGTGATGCCATAGACCAGAGGTTCCCAAACTTATTCTGCACAGAATTTTACAAGGGGAATTTACAAAGTTTCATGAGAATGATCTTATCATTATTTTTAAACAAAAAATTAAACCGACTTCCAAAGTAAAAATACACAAAAAAGTATGAAATAAAACTTATTTTATAAATAATTCCCCTTTTAAATTTGTCTATTTCTCTACTTAATGTTCTTAATGTTGAAGTCGCTACCAGCCCAAACGATATCCTACAATATTTTATAGAATTACTCACGTTCATATTTGCTGGTACCGACTTCAAAATTAAGAAGATTAAGTAGAGAAATAGACAAATTTATAAAATAAGTTTTATTTCATACTTTTTTGTGTATTTTTACTTTGGAAGTCGGTTTAATTTTTTGTTTAAAAATAATAATTTCACCCTTTTTTAGTGATGTATCTTGTTCAAGTTATTATGTATTAAGTAATACGTCTTAAAAACGTCTAAAATAAACGATCGAATGTATAATTGAATACGCGCCAAGCTTCCATTAGGTATTGTTATTAAGATGATGATGACGATGATTACTGTAAGTTACAAAGTGGCATATGCATGCATTTCTTTAAACAATTCCGAAATTTCCTAACGCATATCTTTAAAGACTGAGGAGTTCTGTTCAGTGCTTTTGAATCCAGGGTAGGGTCAAGGAGGCAACAGTGACTCGGATTTTTTCAGAAGATTGAAAAATGGTGAAATTGTCATAGATTTGGCCTAAAATTTGCACACATTGTAGTTATACTATTGTATTATAATTCAGAATATATGATTCTTTATTATTTACTTCATAAATGAAATTAGGGACCTAAAACAAAAAAATGGGAATTGAGTCACTGTGTACCACTAGGTGTACACAGTGACTCACTACTGTAGTACACAGTGACTCTAAAGTACACAGTGACTCAGGAGTATTTAAAATGTCAAAAAACTTTGTTTTATTACAATGAAAAAAAAACATAAAAGACACTCTTAAAAAAACACTTTATTCTAAAAAAAATCAACAAATTTCTTAGACTTTCATAGCGAAACAATAAGTCTCATGATTAACACTTTTAGTTTTATTTTTTTATTTTTATCAACTTTTTATCACCTTTTGAGAGATTTGATATAATCCGTTATTTAGAAATTTATTATTATAACGTTATTAAACTGAAATCGAACTTCTTTAAACAAGATTATTATAAATTTAAACAATAACTAACTTTTCAAAAATCAAATAAATTTCAAGAGACCTGTCTCCATGGCTTCCACTTTGTCTATAGAGTCTACCATTTTCTGCTTTTAAGTGAATAATAAAGCTCCCTTTATATTAATAGAACTACCCTCATTTTGTGCTCATTTAGTTACGAACTTTATTAATCACTTATTTTATGGCACTCTCTGATGCCCTTCTCATGGATTCATCTCTCCTTATGAACCGTAAATCTTCTTTGATTTTTTCATGTGGAGTGTTCCCTATTTTTCGATCCGTCTACTGTCGCGGCATTCTACGAATATAATAATAATCAATTCGAATTATTGAGCGTAACACTACAATGCAAAGGTACACAGTGGCTCATGAGCCACTGTGTACCTTTAAAAAATGAGTCACTGTAGACTTCTATACCATTTTGAAAATATTTCATCTCAACAATCGAAATTGAAATCAAATGTGACCAAACATGCATTCAAAGTAATTGATAACATACCTACTATTCAATCAATATAATGGTTATCACCAATTTCAACAAACAAAGACGTGAAAACAACTGAAACTTATCTCAAAAAGTATTTTTTTGGCGCGAAAAAACTTAAAATCGCTTCACACTTCAATAGGGCGCACGATCTGCGAGTGGGTTGGTTTGAACGCGTCGGGGTACCAACCGCTTCGAATCACTAAGCGAGACAGCTGCATATTGCCATCCCTTCAGGTCGAAATGAGACTGAGCCACTGTAGTCGACTGAGTCACTGTTGCCTACTTGACCCTACACCTTGGTACAAAATCTTATTGTCTCGTAGCATATGTTTGTGTTACTTCAGAAAAATTCAAAATTACTGTATGTGTCCATATAAATTTCGAGGAGTTCCCTCGATTCCTCATGGATCGCATCATCACGTTTCCACTTTAGTGACTAAAGGGCCAATTTCGATTTAAACCCTTTACAACAACAAAAGAATTTTGCAAATAGGTCCATAAACGGCAGAGTAATTAAACTCAACTCAAACTCAAAATGTTTTATTTCCATATAGGTTTATAACATTTATAGAATTGTCCTACATGATGCCTACCACCGGTTCGGAAACTAGCCCGGCGAGAAGAACCGGCGTAAGAAACTCGCACTACTAATGTTCAAAGATCTCCGTGTGAGTGTAAAATACTATGAGAAGTACCTTCTTTATCATCATAATGTGATGATGTATGCTGTGATAGTGGTGGTGATGATTACTCTAATTGACAAAGTGGCATATGCTTGCATTTCTTTAAACAACGCCAAAATCCCCAAACATGTATCTATAAGGAGTCAGGAGTTCTGTTCTGTACTTTTGGATCCAGGGTATACCTTGGAGCAAAATCTTACTTTTTGGTAGCATATGCTTGGACTACTTCAGAAAAAGTCGAAATCACCATATGTGTCCATATAAATTTTAAATAAATAAATAAATAAATAAACGTTTATTTGACACAATGAGACATTACACCACAAATAATACAATGACTTACATTAAAAAAAAAATACAAAAATAGGACAGAAAAAATTAACATAACATGGTTAAATTGGAAAGAAAAGAAAACACATACAATTCAAGCAAATTGATACGCAAGTGGTAAGTACTATAATGGCACGGAAGGTAGGTAGTGTAATGCCTAACTGTCAAAAAGGAAGCCGCTCAGGCGTATCACTGCGGCGTAACACCACAGTGCCTGGTATTATGCGGTTCCGTATTGTTGTCGTTTGATGGACAGATTTAATACACTCAGCAACAGCAAATAAACAGTTACATATATACATTAACGATTAACGAAATAATAATAATACCTAACTGTATATTTATATTATGGGTAAAAAGTACGTAAGAATAAAATACAATAAGATAATAGTGTGAGTCATTGCTATGGACAATGCATCAATCACGCCACCCGCGCCCTCCACACTCCCCTCGCACACCTCCGGCCTCCTTAGTCCCATAAACCATAGTTATTTTGCAAGGGGCAGACGCACGCCTGGTTAGAAGACACTTGTTCATAGCAACTATCACAATATATACAATACAAACAGATAAATTTACAGTGCTTAATACAATATATAATATTATATTCTACTAGCCCAGTAACAGGATGAGACAGTAAGTGTTTGTTATACATTTAGTTTTGAACTTTATAAATATTGCGCATAGACTACTTATAATAATAATAGATATTTATATTTTAGGTGTTTGCTACATAGGTAATATCATAATTCGTCCGCTATCGAACAGAGAGAATTGAGTAGTAGGTACCTAACCCTGAAGCGACTAAAGGCTCCCGGCAAGCCGCCATGTGTCGGCTCATACCCGAACGGTAAGTATTGTCATAATAATTATGTAATATTATAAGAAGATAAGTAAATACATCATTAAATAGTTGTAATATATTAATAAATTAGGTGCATGTCATAATATTATTAGGAATTTAAGCATAAAAGGAAAAAATATTACATAGGGGAAATTAATTGTTCTCGTAGCAAAAGAGATTTAAATTTTAATTTAAAATAATTTATTGTTTTCAGAGCACGCAACTCTGGCGGTAGAAGGTTGTTCCAGATTTTACTTGCCAAATATCTGAAGCTACCTCTGAACATGGAAGTGCGATGGAGTGGAGTAATAAGTAAATAAGCCGATCCCCTAGTGGTCATTGTCAGGTTTTTATCGCATGCCCACTGTAATTTGTCATAAAGATAGGCAGGTGTTTTAAATTTTATGACTCCAAATAAAAGAGTGGCAAAGTGTAATTGTCTGCGACCGTCCATTTTGAGCCACTGTAGATTGTTTATATAAGGTGTCACGTGAGCACGCGGAGGGATGTCACAGCAATACCTACTGCACGCATTCTGTACTTTTTGAATAAGGTTTTTAGACCGTGCAAGTAAACAGGGGCCTATCACCGCGTCTGCGTAGTTTAAGTTTGAGAGCACCAGAGATTCACAGAGAGTTCGTCGTAACGGTTGTGATATAAAATTCCTTATCTTATACAGCAGCTTTAATCGGTAGAAGCACCGACTGACAGCTTTAATGACATGCTTTTCAAATCTGAGTCCCTCGTCCATCAGCACTCCTAAGTTGCGTGCTTCTGTTACTCTTTCAACTATATCGTTCCTAATACGTATAATTGGCTGGGTGATAGCTACTTTTTGGACCTGGTATTTAGTGCCTAATATCATATATTTTGATTTGTTAGGGTTGAGCACAAGGGAGTTTGTATTGGACCACTCACAAATACGTGCTAGGTCATCGTTCAGCTTGCATACAGCCTCTCTAATATTACACAGCTTAAATGTTATGTACAGCTGAATATCATCGGCGTATATGTGGTACTTACAATGCAGGATATGTTTAGTGATATCCGCACAGTACAGTGCAAAGAGGCAGGGGCCAATCACGGATCCTTGAGGAACGCCTCTAGTTACCCGACATGGGTTAGAACGTATTAGCGTCCCGTTATCCTTTTTTAACTCAACTACTTGAGACCGGTTATACAAGTAATCCGAGAACCAGGCGATAGCATCCGCTTCGAAACCGTAAAATTTTAATTTCGCGAGTAGCAATGGTATATTAACTGTGTCAAAAGCGCGCGAAAAATCCAGCAGCACCAAAACAGTGACCTCGCCTGTGTCTTGTGATGAGATGATATTATCCACAACATCAATTAACGCAGTTGTTGTGCTATGTTTGCTGCGGAAACCAGACTGCACTGTAGGTAGTATTTGGTTTTCTTCTAAAAACCTACTCATTTGGTTATGAATTACCTTTTCTAGTATTTTAGACATACATGGCAATATGCTTATTGGTCTAAGGTCCCTAAGTTCAGATACGTTTCCTTTTTTTGGCAACGGTTTAACGATCGCCAAGTGCCATGACTCAGGAAAACTGCCAGTTTGAAGAGAAGTATTGATTATTTTAGTTACGACACTTAGGCAAGCTGGAAAATGACAAGCCATGGACAACATGTCTAAGTTTATGCCATCAGCACCCACCGCGTTGGATTTTAAAGTTTTTATAATTTTTTGAACGTCAGTGTCGCTAACCATAGAAAAATAAAATTTTGATGAGCTAAATAGGTTGTTATTAAAGAAGGCAAGCGTTGACTGGGGCACTGAACTAGTGCCAGGAACGTCCAAAAAAAAGGTATTAATAAGGTCGGGGTCGAATAGGGGATCAGGTAAAATTAAGTCAGGTTTAGGTTCATGTACATTTATATTTTCCTTGATGTGCTTCCACATTAATTGTGGTGATTTAATGTTAGTGTTAATGTATGTATTAAAATATGTTGTCTTTTCTCTAATAAGCGCGCAGGACACTTCGCGCTTAAGATCCTTATAAAAGCGAATGTGCAACTCGTTTTTAGTAGTACGTGCACGTTTATGCGCCTCGTCTCGTCGCTTCATCATTTGTTTGATGTTGAATGTGATCCACGGGTGCTGCCTATCCTTAACATAAATAGTTTTGACGGGAGCCAACAGATCAAATGCCCACTTGACACTATTATTAAAAATATGCACAATGTCGTTTACACTAGTTAATTGTTCAAAGTAGTGCCAATCTATAGTGTTCATAACATATTCGAAATCATTACTCGCAATATCTTTTAAAGCTCTATAGGTAATTTTTTTAGCATAGGTCTTTGTTTTTTGTAAGTTTATTCGAAATGTTATAAACGCGTGGCCACTGAGGTCGGGTATGTGGTCAACCACGACTCGATCCAGGTCTGCGTTGGTACAGACTAGGTCGAGCAGGGTTTCCGTGTCAGCAGTGAAATGTGTAGCCTCGGTTGTACACTGACGTAATCTGTGTGTTGACAAAAAATCGCTTAATATTCTGTAATGCACTGTGTTGGTGTTCAAATAATTAATGTTAAAGTCGCCTACGAGATATAAGCAGTCGTACCCCGGAAGACTACTAATTGTATCTGTTAGTGCATCAGTAAATAGGTTAACAGACAACCAGGGAGGTCGGTACGCCGTACCTACAAAGATAAGCTTGCCGCTTGTTTTTATTGATACCCACATTTGCTCAACGTTCGGTGTTACTGTATTATGTTTAACTGTCTGCGCGCTCAGACCTTTCCTAATGTAGAAACCTACGCCGCCGCCGCGGGAGCGCACGCTCGCGGGCCTAGGTATATGCACAAGGCGGTACCCGGGGACCCGCGGGGCGCGACCCCCCTCACCCGGTCGCAGCCAGGTCTCATTAAGTGCAATAAGGTCACAGTTGTGACGGTTTGCAGCCACTAGAAACTCGTCATGCTTGGAGCCTAGAGAGCCAGGATTTATAAAGCCAATTTTGATTTTTTCATTAATCATTTTTGGTTATATTTAATTTATGCACATTAAAAATAATTATATTTAGTAAACAAATACAAGCATAAACTAGTTTATTATATAAAATATAGTGACATAATATGGACTGGCATATAGGATAGTATAATGTTAGAATAATTACAAAACAATTATATAAATATGTGTATAATATATTATAATGATATATAAATATTTTAAATATATTATAATGCATGTTTGCTTTGTGTGTTAAGTCCTTGTGTGTATACGATAACAAATTTAGGTAATTATGGGCCAAATAGCCACAATATGCATTTGTCAAAAAGTTTAGCAATACACCACCGTACCGTCCATAACATAGCCTTGACACATGAACCACAGATGCAGTATTAAAGTAATAGTATGTACACATTGTTAACGTACAAATAAAAAGGACAGATAAAACAATATTTTTGCAATTTAAATTTGCGACAGATAGACAACAAAACACAAACACAGTACTACGATAAAGATATGCATCCAAAAAGCACTTTTTTACGACATAAATTATAAATGTAAATGAAAAAATATTTTTACAATTAAAATACACAACAGACAGATGTATCAATACTGACAGTGGCTTAAGTACGTTATTTTGAGGAGTTCCCTCGTTTCCTCATGGATCCCATCATCAGGTCACCAATTTTCTGAAAATGGGACCAACTTCGGACTATACCTTTTACATCAAAAAAAGAATTTTGAAAATCGGCCAACAGACGGCGGAGTTATCCGCGAACATACAAAAAAAAAAAACAAAATATATACAGCCGAACGTATAACCGCCTCCTTTTTTTGGAAGTCGGTTAAAAAAGCAAGCCTACGATTATTACAGGACACGACAAAAATAAAACTGGTTATAAATTATGATAATGTTTTATTTTAATAATTTTACCTACCTATGACAATAAATAAAAGAATTTCTGCTTTATGATTATTGTCTCAAACTGGAAACATTACATATTGCTGTGTAGTATTTTTGAACTCTTGGTATACCTATAATAAATATACTATATTCAGGTCCAATTTAATCTCTTTGTAAACAAACTGAATATACCATTTTTTTCATACAATTCCAAACAGTACATATGCACTAGTAACGGATGTGTAAGATGTGTTACATATTGCGTTCTGTTTGGGATTGTGTGAGAATTTTGGTGAAATCGGTTTGTTTACAAAAAGATTATAATTTGTAACGGATTTGAAACTAATATAACGGATTTAATAGTAAATATAACGGTACAACGCCATCTAAAACGATGTTCCGAAACTTAGTAAGACTTAGTTTCAATCTTAGAGTTGCGCATCTATACTAATATAATATATCTGTATTATCTATGTCTTATAGTTTCGCTCTGTCCACCTATCTATCCCTTTCTAATTTCTCTCAATAATTTAAGTATTAAAATGGATGAAATTTATTAAAGTAATTATAGATCATGTAAGTATATATTTAGGTAATTACTAATTAGTGTGGATTCTTATTACTATTTTATAAAATAATAATAATATAATTATAGATAAATATTAAAAAGAAATATAATACTTTAGGAGTAGCTCAAGGGTAGCACTCAGCACTCTCCATACATGTAAAGTGGGGATGAAAAATATTTTTTTCATTCTACTCAATCGTATAGGGTAGGTATATCGACGAATACGTCTTATTATATTAAAGCAATGTTTCATACATTAACATGACTATTGACTAGTTTAGTATAAAGTCCATTTTTCATTAATCAGCTTCCAAAGTGGTTTTGTTGAAACTCCAACAGCTGAAGTTCCAAATTTTTTTTTTATTTATTTATTTTGTAGGTAAAGAAAAAACCTTAGACAAAACTTAATGAGTATGGGTCATTGGCCTTGTTGAAATTATCCCTTGGATGGCTTGGTAGTTGGACCATACTCGAGAGATTTGATGTGATCTAAGCTGGTGCTGTGTATCAAGATTTTTCTGAAGTATATTGTATCAATTGGCGCTCCAAGCAAAATCGTGAAAAAACCGGTGTTGAGAATTCTATCTGCAATCTTTAAACACTACCACACCAGTCTAACCTTGCTGCTCTATCTAATAGTAATCCATATTTTACAACCAAAACTGAGACTGCTTTTCATTTTTGTATTCAGAAAGGGAAATTAATCACACTGCAAAAAAGCCAGTAAAATGTACCAAAACAAATTTATTATTAAAATATGAAAACATTTTTAAGTATAATTTTTATTAAATAATTTAAGTTTGTACTATGATCTAGGCCGTTTTAAAGCTTTCCTTTCCTTATTACTCTTATATGCTAAAGACATTTTCTGGAGATTCTCCTTGTGTATTGTGTCATGATCAACAATTCTGTTTGGATAGCCCTCACCGACAATACATCCGGCAGTTCTTTGAACTGATTTGGGTGCTTTCCAAGGTTCATAAATAAATTCAGTGGGATACTTCTTAAGTTCAGGTACATATTTTCTTATGTACAGACCTGTCTTGTCTGTTTTTTTACCAAACGCAATAGGGCTGTAAACTCTAAAATACTTATAAAAGAATGCTGATGCAGACAACCACATCCAATTACCAGCATTCAAAGACCAATCATAATCTAGCAACAGCTGTTCAAAAACTTTAGCTCCTTCCTCCCAGGAGATCCACAAATCACCTCTTGTTAAGAAACAAGCCACCATGTGTCTAGCGAGATGGTGTATCCAACCTTCTTGTTTAAGCTGCCTCATTATGGCATCCACAAAGGGGTAGCCGGTTTTACCTTCAGCCCATGCTTTGAGATGAGCTTCATTTTTTCCCCAAGGTATTTGAGTGCAAACAGCATTGCCAACCATTTTGTCAAAATTTTTAGTCCCAGCACCAGCTGTGTAGTAAAACTCTCTCCACATGATCTGGCCCATCAATGACACTGGGGGCTGGGTGTGTTTCATTCCACTCACAACCTCCTTTAACTTATGATAGAAGAGCTTAGCTGATAAGCATCCATGACTTATATATGGGCTCAAAACTGTTGTGCTTGGTTCTATACTGTTAGGTGATGAATTTGGCTTTTCAAAACTACACACCCACTGTTTCTTTGCCATGTATGTGTCCAAACGCTTTAGACCTTCTGTTTCACCACCAGGGAATTTACATTCAGTAAGGCTAGACTCATCAATGCCCAACTCAGTTAAAGTTGGTATATTAAAGTCTTCACTGTCAAAGTCAATAGCTTTGCATTCATCAGGTACTTGTTTTGTTAAATGAACAATTTCTTTAACTTGGACATCATTTACTAGAGATAGAAACTTTTGGTAAGTCATTGGTACACTACCATTATTTTTCTTTAGAACACTGTTAAAGTCGTAAATTGTGTGTTGAACCCTTTTAACAATGAATATATCTTTCTCGTTACAATAATCTTCAACAATTTCTTCTTGTTTCTTGACATCCTGATCTATATCAACTTGCATGGTTAGAAATTTAACATTCCATTTTTCAAACAGGGTATGCAGGCAATCAATGTTTTTAGATTTAACAACGTACAAACGTGTGTTAATTTTCCGTAGATTTTGATTTAAGTCCTGTAAACTTTGAATCAAGAAACGTATTCGGTTTTCGCCAGCCATACATTTAATTTCAGTATCAATAACATAGACGGGTCTCAATTTATGTTTCCGATTTTCTGCCTGGAATTAAATGTACGAATAAAAATGTAATAAAATACAAATAATGTACCTATATCATTTTAAAATATTTCGAGCCTATTGTAGGTAGATTTAACTTGTAGCCATAGAATTATAATTTATAACGCCGTCATTAATCTAAGCTTGTAGCCTGTACTTTTAACTTACTTCATTTATGGCATTACGGAGTGCAAGATTATCGTGTAGTCGTAAGTCTAATCTGAACCAATGGACTACTGTCGCTTCTTGAGACATTGTGCACAACGTTTTACAAAATATAATATTGTGTACAAATTTGATATTTAATTTCACAAAAAGCATAGAAATTTAGTAATTTTTGTAATTTTAGATTTTGAAAAGTTTAAACCGGAGCTGTCATTTGTCAAATGTCAAAATATGTCAATAGCTTGACACAACCTAGTGATGACCGACTTGAGTAACTAACTCGAGTTGAGCTTAACTCGAACCAACTCGAGTTCAATTTTTTCAGACTCGAGTTCGAAAACCGATTTTTTCTATTTGTTTTTAGCATCAATTTCATTTATATGAACAATTAAGGGTAAAAAATTTAGGGCCATGCCCCCTTATTTAGGGGCGGAGGGGTGGGTAGGGGGGGTAGGGGGGAGAGGGCCGAACCCCCCCCGTACCACTCTCCCCTTTAGGAGACCCCCTTGTTTAGAAGTTATTAATGGTTAAAGTTTGAAGTTATGTCTATGTTTAAGAGGTGTTATTTCACGCCGGGATTTTGTGAGGCCGTGTTACCACTCCGAAGACGTTTTGAACAAGATAAAAAAGTTCTAACCTAACTAACCTAACCCAAAACTACAAAGACGTTATTTTACGCCCGGTTTTTGTGAGACCGCGTTATCATAAAAATATTTTTTTATGATAACGCGGTCTCAGGTCTCACTTTTTGTGAGGCCATGTTACCACTCCGAAAACGTTTTGAACAAGATAAAAAAGTTCTAACCTAACCAACCTAACCCAAAACTACACAGACATTATTTTACACCGGGTTTTTGTGAGACCGCGTTATCATAAAAATATTTCTTATTCAAAATATTAATATCAAACTAATTAGAAGACCTTTCTGCCGTAAAATTACCATAAACCTACTAATAGGATAAATGTGGGGCATGATTCTAAATTTTAGCCCAATTAAGTACAATTTAATTATTAAGACTAAATCATCAACATTATTTACTGCAAAATATAATTAGCTATTTGTTTTTTTAAATATTGTGATAGTAAAACCATTATGAGCCTATAAGTGTACCTATGTACATATTATGTACATGATACATCATAATGTTAGTCTGATTTTATTTTGAAAAGACTGGTATAAAATAATTATATTATAGTTTTATTGATAACTAGCGACCCGCCCCGGCTTCGCACGGGTACAATACTGATATTAATACTACAGAATGTCACCCACTTCGCAACGGGCCGTGCAGCAGAAATCGTAATATTTTAATTTCGCCCATAACTTCAAAACCAAATGTCCAATTTTAATCATTCACAGATCAAATATTATCTAGATAAACTGTAGTTAGTGATGAAATAATTTATTTTGATAAGGATTAATAGCATGAGTAAAATAAACGCGTTTAAATGTAGTCCAAAAAAAATTCAAGATTTCTAAATAAAAAAATGGTTGTTGTACCTCACTCGACATAGATAGGTATAGTGTGTCGCGGACTTTTTTGTAGATATTTATAAGATCTACAATTAATTAGAACATTATATGGTTCTATCTTTTATAGTTTAGGCAGCGTACGCAAAATAAGTAACTTTTCTGGTTGATTTTTTACACCTTGTGGCCGAAAAACCCAAATATCTTACGGAACCCTATTTTTTTCCAAAATAAAATTTAGCCTATGTTACTCGTGGATAATGTAGCTTTCGAATGGTGAAAGAATTTTTGAAATCGGTCCAGTACTTTTTGAGCCTATTCATTACAAACAAACACACAAACAAAGTTTTCCTCTTTTTTCAAATTTCTTCTAAATTAAATGCTTGTAATGAATAACGTATTTACTTGGATAAGGATTAATATCATCTTTATGAAAACACCCTCACAAATAATGCTTAATTTTAGAACAAATTTGGTTAGCATAAAAAGGTTATTGTGAGTCAACCTTAAAAGATAGACATATACTGTCGCGGACTTTTTTTAGAACTTTTAAGGGGAACAATTCTGTCATACATAATTTTAGCGAAACTTTAACCGTTTCCGCAGCGTACGCAGCGAAAGCTATCAAAAGAGAAAAAAAACACCCCGATTTTGAAACATTATTGATTGGAGCTCCGCTCGTATTGAGCTTAGCATGATGTTATATAGCCTAAAGCCTTCCTCGATAAATGGACTATCCAACACAAAAAGAATTTTTCAATTCGAACCAGTAGTTCCTGAGATTAGCGCGTTCAAACAAACAAACAAACAAACTCTTCAGCTTTATAATATTAGTATAGATAAATATAAATATGTTTTAAAATTAAAATTCAAGCCAAAAATACATAAATAAATGATTCGACTTCAAACAATAATTCCTTTCTTTTTATTTTAGTTAGTAAAACTCTCCGAAAACATTATAAATAAATAATATAAAAAATGAAAGAATTGAAATTAATGATGAAATTATAATTTGTCTGTTCCAATGTTTTGTTACTATTAATGTGAAGCTAAGGGTAAATTGGTAAAATTAAAAAAAAAACATTCACTCATACAGTTAACTCGAGTTACTTAACTCGAATTCAACCCGAGTTACGTGAATTTTAACTCGGGTTAAATCGAATTTTGTTTTTTCCAAGTTGGCACATCACTAACTGTAATGGATCTAGTACTAAAGTGCGTTTCATCGAATAGTTCCTTTGCCGTAAGGTTGGCACCACTGGCTGTCAAAGATATAAACACGCGAAGGAGCTCCTCCTGTTTTTAGCGATTTTACTATGTTTTCAACCGTTAATCATGCCCAAAACGTTGAAAAGTAGTGAAAGAAGAATGGTGTTGAAGGTGAAAGACTTTTGTGAACGTGAAAAACGTAATGAGTCGCCGATAATTCCGTTTAGATGTGTTCAAGCTCGTGTTGCCGCTTTTAAATAGGGTTACCAGCTGCAGAGAATAATTACTCGTTCAGTACCTTATAATACCTTTACTTTATAAAATGTTACTAAAATTATTTAGTACTTATAACTCTCATGTCAATTAAAAAAAAACTTTTGAGATGTTAGTTTGTATGAAACTAGTTTTTGCCCGCGGTTCTACCTGCGTAAATATAGTATCACGCGGGAACCGTACATTTTCCCGCGATAAAAAGTAGCCTATGTCCTTCTCCGTGGTCTACTTTATAACTGCACCAAATTTCATCAAAATTGGTGCAGTAGTTTTGACACATACATATGCAGTAGGTACCCTTCCTCTAATATTATATATTATTGTTGTTTATTATTAACCAGCTTTTGCCCGCAGCTTCGCCCGCGTGGAATAGTGTTCTTGGAGAAAAAACTTCTTTAGCAATTAACTTGGGAGGCCAATAGTGCCGCGCATTGTACTTACTATGTCCCTGCATTTTAAATCTGTAATATCTTCGAAAATATTCATTTTAATTAAATGCTGTATAGGATAATATTTACCGATATTAAATTTACAATGAATTTAAGGTACTTAATTGGATAAGGATTAATGCTGTATTGCTTAAAATCACTTCGGAAATAAGCCATTATTTCTCGTAAAAATTAAGGGTTAAAAAATGGTTATTGTGGGTCATCCCTAAGAGATAGACAATAGGCATAAATACTATCGCAGACTTTTTATAGACCTTTTCCTGATAGATCAAATTAATGTTATTTTGATCTATCACGTAGAGTTCAGCCAGCGTTTGCAATGCAAGCGCAAAAAATGTGTTTATTTACGACATTACAAACCTCTAAAATTATCAGTGTATCTTTACTATAATATGCATGTTATATACATATAATATAGTATATAAGATGCATAATATAGTAGAGATACACTGATAATTTCTCTTGAATCACTCTATTTATTAATAAACCCGCATCGAAATCCGTTGCGTAGTTTTAAAAAATCATACATAAAGACAGACAGAAAAAGCGACTTTGTTTTATACTATGTATTGATTAATATTTGTTAGGAATTTTAATAAATCAAAGTAGTAATTAAAAATTTCAAATATGCTTTTCCCTAAATATTATAGGTAAGATTAAATATGGAATGAGCAACACTGGAAAACACTATTACCAACATAACGGCAAAGGAACTATTTGATGAAACGCACTATACCTGTACAACTGGATAGAAAACTCCTTATATTGTACTTGCTAAAAAGAACTGTATTGGAAGGTAATAGAGTGCATTTCACAATGCACGTATTATATAGGTAAATCCGAGCCGAGCGAGATAGCCAAAAGGGAGGCATGGCTCGTTCTTGCATGTTGTCAAGAAGAAAAATGTTGGTGGTTGTAAAAAGTTACTTCAAAAATCTTAAACGAGTGTATTTTATTATTATTTTAGCAAATATTTATTACTATATTATATTTTATTTAAAATAGTCAGACCTAGTCATGTAATACTAAATAAAAATGGAGTTTATATTAAATCCTCGACCTTCTATTTTTAGATCATTCGCAAGACAATAGATACACCATTACACATATTTTACGTTGAACACCGGATAAAATTAAAATTGAAAACAGTTTTTATTTCTTACTTCCTGTATCCCCGAAACCATGTTTTTATTATTTAATATTTAACTGTCAATATGGTTCACAGTACTCGATCCAGTTATCGTTCCTATGTCCATGGCTTTACCTCTGAGCGCCCCGCCACCGTTGACCGTTCTACGGTTGTAGTGGAGTAGTCATAAAAAACAGTTGTGCGAAAACAACGTTTGTCTCTTTTTATCGTATAGCTTTGAAGCTAATGACATGAAAAGGTTGACAAATTTATGACTCACAAGCTCACACAGCACACCTATCAAAATAATCTTGACAAATATAACAAAAGAAATAGCCAATTGAAGACAACTTCAGTTGAGTCAAATTGCTATTTGCTTTCACAGTTCGAGGCTGGATTGTGTTTTAAAGTGCAACTTTACGAAGTAACTAGGTATTAAATAATAATTATTATTAATCTGTTTCTGTGGTGCAACTTTGATACGAAAGTTTTTGGTAAGTAGCTAATGTTATCTAAAATAAAATTATACATTTTCGTCATAGTTTTGCTATTGAGAACTTATTTCTTATCATTTAGTTACGTCTATATAAGTACCAACTCAAACAAGAACCGTCACAAAAACCATTTTATAATTTGTTATGCTATGAATATTTCTGCCAATATATTAATTTGACTTATAATAAAAGGAAATATTATTAACGATTGTTTTACTATTTCAAAAAACTAGTTAGTGCTTTATACAAATGAGAAAATAATAATAATATGACGATGTTTGTTAATAACCATTATACGGTGGCCGGACGCCACGCATTTTACACAAGATGGCGGCGACAATTAAAATTCCGGTGGGCTTTAGAATAGGGATTAGGGGTAGTCTGAATTTATATACCTACCTATTTTGATGGTTGGGTTTTGTAAGGGGTAGGTAGGTACTTACCCTATCATTTTGGTACAAATTTTAGGGCGAGGAAATTAGTATTCTACTTTTTACAGCCATTTTATGATTAAAATTTGTAGTATTAATAATTAAAATATGTAGTATTAAGTTTTCACGTTTTTCACAAAAGTTTAGTTAGGTAAATCTGTTTTTATCAATAAAAGTAATGCTGGTTTCTTTATATAATAATATTATATAAATTTCGTTTTATGTGTAAATCTATATATCATGGGCGTAGCCAGGGGGGATGTTTAGGGGGTTCAAACCCCCCCCCCCCCCCCCCCCCCCCCGAAATGGACCGGCTGTTATATATGATACAGAGATCTGACCAATATACAGAGCCCAGAGGCGTATTTAGAAATTTTGCGCCTGAGGCCAATTAACATATTTTGCCGCCCCATTAACCCTATCTGAAAGATGATTTTTGAAGTTATTTAAAAATAATCAACAGCCTAAATCAAAACTTTGATACTACCTCCCCCCCCGTAGTAGGGCTTGAGCTCCGGTATTCCGGTTTTGACAAAATACCGGTATTCTGACATATTTCAGTATCGTTTTCAATACCGGAATTGGTGTGAACAATACCGGAATTTCGATATTAAAAAAAAAGAATGTGATGGCATGAGCACAACACACCCCGCGGGAATATTACATATCGTGCAATAGCCAAGCACCAAAATCGCAAATTCGTATTACGTATCTGCAAAAACTAGTGTCCGACCGAAAGTTCGGTTTCGGTTTCGGCCGAGTTTCGGTCAAAAATTAAGTTTCGGCAGCAGTTTCGGTTTCGGCCATAAGTGGCCGAAACTTTTGCCGAAACCGAAACTGATTTCGGAAGTTTTCGTGCACGCTCGCCTAACTTCGTTTCTTGCAGCAACGCTTTGACAACGCAACTGAATTTGAAAACATAATTATAATATAATTAATATTTTTGTAATATTATATTAAATAAATGATTACAACAAAATTAATATACCGTGTTTCCATTTCATGTCCTAATTAATGCAGAATAATGGATAAAATGCACCAAATTTCAGTATTTTAAGGAATTTTCTACTTGACCACGTGAGTTTCGGTTTCGGTTTTGGTTTCGGAGGAAACTGAAGCCACGGCCGAATATTCGGTTTCAGTTTCGGTTTCGGCCGGAAAACCAGTTTCGGTCGGACTCTAGCAAAAACCTAGCAGATTAAGCAACCTTGCGACAGTACTGCCTCTACCGAACAATCGAGGAACTATAAATTGCAATCAATCGTTCAATCTCTTCACTGCTGACTAATTTTTCGTATTGCGTAAGACTTTTACAGCAAAGCGAGAGATCGATCGCATAGGTAATACGATTTTATTTGACGTTCAGCAATCGATTGCGCGTCTATCGCGCGATGACTGCAAGACTTTTGCTAATCGCTATTTTTACGTAATACGGCGGCCGGACACTCGTTCTTACAAAGACACAACACATTGACAATTTCGTACAAACTCAGTCGCGCGAGTGACGTAGGCAGGCAAATCTCGGGCTAGCCGAGTAGCCGACGACAAGGTTACTTTATTCGCATAAGATTCGCATTAACCGGGCGATCGACGTAAGTTAGTTTGTAAATTGTAATCAACAAAAGATTATAAAATATTATGAATATTAGAACTTGACTATTTGAATTTGACTAAGTACCTACTAAAACTAATATACAATTGAATAAATGGTTCACTGGTTATTGGTCCTACCTTACCTACAAGGAGAAAGTAAAGAATGAATTGATTTTTGTTTTAAAGAACAAGATTAATTTATTAGATATTATTTTATTCTTCGTGAATAGAAATCTTCCTTTTTTATCTAGTTCGGTAGACGGACAACCGCACAGAGCACACGCAAATTCCATACCTAGTCGTCACATTGAAGTCGAGTTTAATTAAATGTTGATATTTTTTTTGTCAGACGTGTAGTCTTTAAAGGACAACAGCATAAATGCGCTGACTTTTTTAAAATTTCACAACCAACAAAAGTCCTAAATTATAGATTAAGATTTAAGTCCGTAATTTGTTAGTTTAGTTATTAATGTTCTGAGGCCCACTTGCGCCAATCCGGGTTAAAGTTAACCTTGGGTTAAAATATCATGCTTTCTCTTTCACAAATACGAAGAATGAGAGAGATAACATGATTTTTAACCCAGGGTTAACTTTAACCCGGATTGGCGCAAGTGGGCCTTAGTGACTATTTCGGATAGATTAAGATCCTGATTTCTTATTATTAAAGTTTTGAGCTGCTATTTTAATGGTTTTATTTTATTATTTTACAATACTAGCTAGCTCTACACTTACAATAAGTATGGATTTTGTATTCTGTATAGCATTTTAAAAGGAAACCTCCAATACAGGTATTACCGGAATTCCGGTATTGAATTGCTTAATATCGAAACCCAATACCGGTATTGAAAAACCGTCCGATATTCAAGCCCTACCCCGTAGTCGTTTTATTTTCTTGAACATTACGTAAAAACATTCGCTCGCTTTCTCAGTTGGAACGCATTTAACATAAACACATACATATAGAACAAGTAAGTACCTATTAAAGTTCTGTTTCAGGCTGTTGATTTTTTTTTTTTCTAAAATAAATTTAAAAATCATCTTTCATAATGGGGTTATTGGGGCGGTAAAATATGTTTATTGGCCTGGGACGCAAAATTTCTAAATACGCATCTGTATATGGGTCATCCACATGGACCAGCCGGCCCGTTTCGGCTTCGCTACGCCCATGGTATCAACGTTTGTATGTAACTTTTTTGTTTGTGGTCAGATCTGTTTTGAATTTCGTGACGTTGCTCATTGGCATGGTTTACTAAATAGTAGGTAAATACGCTAAATGTCGGCCACTTACGGACTTTCTAACTTTAGATCGCTCCGGATCCATCAGTTTGCAACGAAAGGATAGCTTGTTTGACGGTTTTAGACAGGTTGATAAATCTATTTTATATTTATAGGCATATGGTTGACTTTTCTACTACAGGGAAAAAGTATTAAGGTTTAAGTGCGTCGAGAACGAAAAAACCTTAAAGTCGGCCGTTCACGGCCCAACGGTCGGTCGCGTTTTTCCCAAATGTCGGCCGAGCATAGTGTAAGTGTAACCTCTTATAATATTAATAAATTATAATAATACATAATTCAATTTTGAGACAGTAAGTTTGATAAATAAATTGAAAAATGACTACCCAGTACCTACACAAATAATGAAAAATAAAAAGTGATTAGCCTGTACAGTAGCACTCGATTCTTAGGCTGGCCGACATTACGATCTTTAATATTTCCAAAGTCGGCCCCTGTTTCATATAGCTTATTTCTCGAGATTCAGCTAATACCACCCCGGCCGGTATTTGGCGATTGAACGTAAAATAGATTTACTAACATAAAAGCGTTACAAATTTTACTGTTAAGACAATGTTCGTAGTATTGGACTTTATAAAACAGACTGAATTTACCTTAAGTCGGCCCCGGCCGAAATTCCGATTATCAGTCGAAACTGGTAGTCTAATGGCGGCCGCCTATTTTTCCCTAAAACCAATACGCAAAACGTTGAAAAAGCTAGGTAGGTATCTCAAAATATAGTAAAAGTACCTTTTTAGTGATAGCAAAGCTAAAAACCAAAAAAAAAAGAAATGTCTTACCGTTGTAATATCAATCCCCGAATCGTGGGTATTCACAGCAAGTAAGCTGCTTTAACTACGAACTTCAATGCTTCAACGGCGCTATCGCTTATAGTTGCAAAACTTCTGAAAAATTCCGAATAATTCCGGAATACTTCTGGGAAAGTTTCTTTAAATTAGAATTATTCAAAATGAATTTAATTAAGATTTTTATTTTTGCTTAAAATACGATATTTTGCATCAATCGTCGATCGCCGCCGCGCCGCCCTCTATGCGTCGCCCGCCGGCCGCTGCCACACGAGCGAGACGGCGCGCGGCGCGGGAGAGAGATGCTCCCCGGAGAAGTTTTCCTCCGCGCGAGAAAGATTCGTACTCCGCAATCGAATGTTTCCGTGGAATGTTTCCGTGGAATATTTCGCCGGAATAATTCAATGGTAATATACCTAGGTGTTAGTTTATGGTGTATGGTGGTTGAAGGAATTATTTGTTCAGTGGCACATACGTAAGTAAAATATAAATGTTTATTTTATTATAAATGGGATTGATTAAGTATATAATGTTGATATTTTTTGTATGTACAATAGCTCTGTAAGAGTCGATTTTGATGCAGTTTTCAGAACAGTATTATTTAGTACCTACTATATGTATACGTGACATAAAAAAATGTTGAAATAAATAATGTTTAAATAAGTAAAAAGATGGAACCTGTAGTAAGGACGAGAAATAAAAATACGTGTACCTAGCTCGAATTAGAATATGTATTCCAATATCTATACTAATATTATAAAGCTGAAGAGTTTGTTTGTTTGTTTGTTTGAAAGCGCTAATCTCAGGAACTACTGGTACGAATTGAAAAATTCTTAGGCTTTAGGCTATATAGCATCATGCTAAACTCAATACGAGCACCTATCAAGAATGTTACAAAATCGGGAGTCTTTTTTTTGTTTTGAGAGCTTTCGCTACGTACGCTGCGGAAACGGTTAAAGTTTCGCTAAAATGATGTATGGCAGAATTTTTCCCCTGTAAAAGTTCTAAAAAAAAGTCCGCGACAGTATATGTCTATCTTTTAAGGTTGGCTCACTATAACCTTTTTATACTAACCAAATTTGTTCTAAAAGTAACCATTATTTGTGAAAGTGTTTTCATAAAGATTATATTAATCCTTATCCAAGTAAATACGTTATTCATTACAAGCATTTAATCTAGAAGGAATTTGCCGTTTACATCATTTGATTTCAATGAGTATTTTAGAAGATATCGCAGTACCTAATAAAATAATCATGCGCGCTATAGTACGGCGCACGGCGCGGGCGGGCAGTCGTGACCGTGAGGTGGAAGCGCTCCTCCTTCTACGTAAATGAAGTTGCGGGTAAATTTTAGCGATATCCCAAAGTAACTATTCCACGCGGACGAAGTCGCGGGGAAAAGCTAGTATCAAGATAAAATTATTGACAATATAAGTCAAAGTATTAATTCACTTTTTAAACTGTTAATACAATACAGAGGTTTTATTAATTGGACTTTTGTAGATACCAATAGAACCGACTTCAATGAAGCCGGAACACCTCAATTGACCTCAAACCACCACCAAGCGAAGACTTTATTGAAGAGGTGCTCTGACGACTTTATTAAATGATGCGACGTGCAATCAAGACACAACCATAAACTCAAATATACCTACCGCTCACAACACAACTGAAGATAAACCCCCTTACTAATAAACGCTGTATAAGCTTTGAATAGTTACACAGTGTTTTGTCTTCTTCTATCGAATTAAAAATGTCACTTGTGTGATGTGAACAAAACACTGTATAGTCTATTCAAAGCTTATACAGCGTTTTAATAAAGTTGTAAAGTTAGAAGTTGTAAACTAATACCCCCTTACTAATGTAAGGGGGTATTAGTTTACAACTTCCAAGCGCAATTTTTCTCGTTTTTTTTTTTTGAGTTGAAATATTCCCAAAGTTTCGGAATATTTCGGAATACTTCCGAAGTATTCGACGGGAATGATTCGGAATTTTTCCCGCCAGCATCTATACTATCGCTACTGACGCTCAGTGTGCGAAGAGCAAGTGACGTAATGGAATAATAACGGTTTTCACTTAAAAGAGTATGAACTAAGCTTGCAATTTCCGTAAATTACCACTTAATTACCTTTTGAATGAATGCAAGCTGAAAATGTGCAGACGGCCGAGGATTGGAGGGGGCCGACGTTTGGCGTATTTACCCTACAGTCATTTGGTTAAAAATAATGGTTACATGGAAACTTTTGCGGGAGTTTTGCAAATTGGCAGTTTGATAGATTTTGATGTGCTCTTTTAGAATTTCAACTTTGCCACCGCGTATTTTTGCCGCTCGCGCCGCTATATTGGAAAAATGGCGCCTAAAATCACATTACGATAAATACAGTTATAAACAAAATAAAACTACAGACAATTACCTATGTACCTACAATTTATGTATTATCCTTTTTCCATAAAGTCAATAGTTTTGGGGTACGAGTGCCGCAAAGTATACTTAAGCACTCATTTTGGTCTAAAAAATCATTTCCACACCACCCTGTGGAGCGTAGAGGTATCAAGCTGGAATTTATATCAAATACTCAAGTCTATTGTCCCTTGAAGCTGTGAAAAAATCAAACTTCTAAGCCAACGTAATCAAAAGATAGGTTTATTCGAAATTCACGTTTCTAGAATAATTAATTTTTAAAAAAGCGTCATTTAAAAAACTGAAAAATATATACATGTATAGATACATCTTTTAAATAGTGACTTTTTTAGTTAGAAACACAATACAGATAATTTTACTCGATAAAAAAAATCAGAAACAACGTCGATTTGAAAAACATTTTAAGAGCATTAACGCATAGCGCGTGAAGTCAACTTTGGTGAAAAATACGCACACAGCTGCAGCCTGCAGCGAGCGTCTTTGTGTGCGTGAATAGCTCGACGACTGTAAGCCAACTAACCCACATTGATACTTGCCTTACTTTAATTACTTTACGATAATAATAATAACGATAATAATTATTATTGAATTTTGATTCTGGTATACATAATATCATAATAATAATTATATTCTGTGTCATATTACTTAATATATAATTTATCTTCTACACAAAACATACAATATCAGTAGGTAATGTAATACTAACATAATATTATGGAAAATAAAAATACCTTGAAATAATACTTTTATACTATTTTAATTAATATAATTTAGTTATACAGGTGAAATGTGTTTATTTAAATCTATTTGATTTTTACCCGACTGTCAAGACGTTATGCTTTTCGCCCGGTTATGTTTTTCGCGCGTATCTTGCATGTATAAATGTATGCATGTATGCAATATGCATACATTACATTACATAGATTCTGGAACACAAAATAAACATTTTATATTTTAAACAAGACAATTTTATATACTTTTTTATATTTGTTATTTTTTATGACTAATAATTGTTCCTCTATAATTTTTAATTATTTTCACTACTAAAATTCCGGACAAAGCTCAGTCTCCCAGGTACTTTAACATCTTATATCAAGACGTCAAAATATTTGTGTTTTAAAAATTAAATACGAAATTACCAATTTAGGTGCTATTTTAAAGAAGAAAAGTATTAGTTACTAATACGTATCTAGATGTACTTATCATTTATATATGTCACCGTAAAATTGTAAAAACCGTTAGACTGTAAAAAAACTAGTGAAATTGTAAAATGTTACTATTAACATAATCCGAAGTCTATACTTCGGACGTGAATATAAGTTGTTTCTTTTCGAGGCAAAATGATTTGGAAACAATTTTGTTTCTAAATCATAAGCTCGAAATCCAGACTACCGTTTGCCGCATATATGTACCTAGATAAAACTTGGTAATTAAGTAGTTAGTAGTTTTTACTTTGTAACTTTGTACATACATACATAAATATAATCACGCCTTTTTCCCGTAGGGGCAGGCAGGTAACACTATTCTTTCCACTTGCTACGATCCTTACATACTTGTTTCGCTTCGCCCACTTTAATTATTCCCTTCATACATGTTCATCAACATTCATATTAGTTTCCATGGAAGGTGCCGGATGTTGTACCTGCACTTCCTCTCTTTAAAAAAAACTTTCAAAATACTCTTTACATTTCTTTAACACACGTTCTTCTCCTTTTATAATGCTCCCATCTTGGCTCCTGATTGTACGCAGCTCCGAGTTAGAAGTTTAAGAAGTTTACTTTGTACATACAAATTAAGAATCTACTGCTATCTGAGGGGATTATATGGATTATTAAATACGTACCTCTTCATTTCGAAGTTCTACTTCTTCTGTTTTACTTTACTTGAGTGTTTTGCACATTGTCTGAAGTTAAACCACAAAGCCGTAAACACAAGAATTTTGTTATTTGAAAGCAGATGCATATTAACAACAAAATGAACATGCAAAGTAGTATATTGTTATTATGGCTGCGCTAGTCGGTTTTGTCTCCATACAAACGTTATTGGTGATTTACTTTAAAGTCAAACATTATAGACCCAAAGTATATGTAATATCGATTTTTATTACACTTATCTTGGTCGGTATGTGCTTATATTTCTAAAATTCGAATAGGGGATCGGACTACATCTGAAATATTTAGTTTCATTAATATATTCAGAAATATTGAGGCATTACTACTTGGTAAATGTAAAAAAATATATTATTTTATGTGTAGTTTACTAATTAAATACATTTAAAAAGTACCAAAGTACCCAGTTTTTGCTAAATTGGTAAACACAACCTACATCATTAGTTTACTCACATCATATACAAAAACATTAATTATGGTAAGTATGAACTTAAACGCACAAATATGGGAGATTTTTACAAATATATTCCGGCGGCCATATACTTCATATACTACTTCATACACCTTAACCTACAAGTGACGTCATTTGTAGGTCAACTTAAGATGCTCGCGAAAATTTTATACTGTAAATCGCTGTACCTTTGAAAATATTGAATTTTGATATACAGTTTCTTCTGAGAAGTTACTCATATTTAAGAGTACTATTCATTTATGTAATAAAAAAAATTAGGCCGATTGCCTATTAGTTAAGAAAATAATAGCCTCCAAACATCGGATGTTTAGCGCAACTTTGACCGTAAATATAAAACAAATCAAGAATGAAAATAAAAAAGCAAGTATATACCGACACAGTTTTATTGTTCAGCAACTGAGATGACTTAAATTCGGACAAAAATATTATATAGATTTTTCATAAAACACGAACAGCCGATTTGGGTAATTTGAGGATACCTTTTCTAAAATACTTTACAAAACAGTATAAATGTGTGCACTATAGTTTCTCATATAAGTATAGATAACTATTTTATGGGTATAAGTATCCTTTTTTCCCAGATATTAGGTGAAATAACAAGCATTTTCCCCTCGCGCCGCACTGAGTTCCAGCCGTTGACTAGCGCTAGAATAAATAAATGTAGACTAACAACAGCGCCATCTACTGGGTCTAATTATGTTAAAATGTACTAAACTTTTAGCAGCTCTTGCCTTTGTCAAGTTTTCAAAATGTGTATCTTTTCTTTTTCGTGTGAACTTATTTTTATCTCCTATTATATTATCTATTATATATGTAAAATAATTTGTTATTACAATAAAAAAAAATTAACTTAAATAACAATATTTATTATTAAGTAAATTAAAAAATATATTTTCCAAATATCAAAATCTTTTTATCGGGGTGGATCTCGTACGCACTACAAAGGTCAACAGAGTTCATTGCAGAGCGCCGACCGATACGTCCACCCTCTGGAAAGGCTCACGGCCGTCTGATTTGTAAACGCTCGTGCGCCTGGATTTATACACTAGTTTTAAAAATTCATATAAAATTCGTCAAGCTAATTTACTTAAAAATTTAAATGGCATATTAAAGATAAAATGTTGTTCTTTTAGATTATGTAAGTAAGAAAGAGAAAGAGCAAGTGAAATACATAAATATCATCATTTTAAATAACTATAATTCCTGATAATTTCGCATTCTTTAAATTTTATTTTTATGAGATAGAAACGTATATAAAAATAATCTGACAAAGAGATAATCTACAAGAGGATCCAACAAGTTTGTAAAGATTTTTTGTTTTTAAAAAATGTAAGTGGTTTTAGCTATTATATGTTTTGAAAATGCCCCTGAACCTAAAGTTGTCAAAACGTCTGGTTAGTTTTGTCAGTTTTATTCAAAAGTTTGAAATTATTTTAAAATAAATGATAAGGGAAAAATTAGAATACAATATTTTCTAGTGTTTTTTTACATGTAAAAATCAGAATAACCAGTTTTTGTTAGATATTTTTGCTTTTGAAAAGTAGCGTTTTTGTGAAATCTGAGTCGCGCGCCGTTAACGCTCTTAAGTTTTATAGGACTTACATAATCAAAAAATATTTTTGACAGTTCGATTACTATTAAAATTTTACAGGGTATTCATTGGATACATGTTTAGTTATAATATTTTTTAACCCCCCACGCAAAAAGAGGGGTGTTATAAGTTTGACGTGTCTGTCTGTCTGTCTGTCTGTGACCTGTGTGTGTGTTTGTCTGTCTGTCTGTGGCATCATAGCTCCCGAACGGATGAAGCGATTTTAATTTAGTTTCTTTTGCATTAAAGGTGACTTACGGCGAGTGTTCTTAGACATGTTTGATGAAAATTGGTTAAGCCGTTAAAAAGTTGTGGGGGGTGAAAGCGGGGAAGAAAAACCGATTATGCAAAATATATACTCGAGTAAGGTCTCAAATGAAAGCGCACTGAAAGAGAATATTGATGATTTAATCGAGAGTGTTCGTAGCTTCGTTTGATGAGAAAATTGGTGGTGGGAAGATCAGCCGTTTGAAGATGATCAGCTCTTTTCTAGTTGATGAAGGGATCTGACTAACTTTCCAATGTCCGATCGATTCGAAATTTGGTACTGTTTTACTTCAACGATATTCAAAAACATGGTAAGGTAACCATGACCTGATCAGCCGTTTGAAGATGATCAGCTCTTTTCTAGTTGATGAGGGGATCTGACTAACTTTCTTCTACCACCACCACCACCACCATGTCCTATACTAATATGACAGTCGTGGATTATTTGAAAAGTTTCGTCTTAATTTCCTATTTCCTATTTTCATCTTCCTATTTTGAGAATATAGCAACTAAAACACGTAGTTTTTAATAATTTTTTTACCCTAAATTAATAAGTACTCATGTTATCGTTATTACTTATTACTTAATGTATTTACGTTAATCATTTCTGTTGCCGGATAAAAATAATATGAAGTACATAGGTACAACCGTCAGTCAAATCTTGTATTAACATTTGTAATAAATTATGATTTGTATTAAATTTGTTTCTGTATTTAGTTTTCCTATATTTGTATACTTTATAATTAATAATTTCTATATTTTGTAATTTTTGATTGACAACATTATTACCAACTTTGCTCCAAAATTGTTCACAATTTTATATGTCCTAGTACTAGTAAAACACATTTAATTTTGAATTTGACGGTATTCTTCTTCAATATTGTTTTTGATTATCATTTGTTACAATACAAGTGGTGAATATACCAAAAAAAATACCATTATAGTTGCAATTGTACTAATATTATGCCGATATTTAGTAATATACTAAAAATATACTGTCACCTTTCTTCGGAGCCTCAAATATACCAATTTAGTACTGAAAATACCAAAAACGGTCACCCTGTACGAGATCGCGGCGATCACGCCGCTCTACATCCCGTCGCGGCGGGATGTAGAGCGGGAGGGATAACAACGTAGTTGAATCATGTTTATTACTTTAGCTAACTTTGGCCCGCTATTATGAATAATATCCGGACAAAGTGATTAATTTATCACATTATCTAGACAATATTGTTATTATATATAATGACCAGTCATTATGTATAATAGCTATTTAATCACATTGACTGTAACATATATTTTTTTGTTTTCAGATATAATTACGCCTGTCAATATGTCGTAAGTATTTCACTCTTATTAGATATTTTATTATTTTTCACTTGTGTTTATTGAGAATTAAAATATATTTGTAATTTTAACATTTTTCTTTAGGATTTTGGCAATACAGATATATTGTAGTAGCTCCCCACACCGGTTTCGGTGACGGTAGTCGGTTTGATTACAATCAGGCCAGCTACACAGGAGTTATTTTATAGTGCCCATGTGTGAGTGCAGTACACATGAGCACTCTTTTAATTTACTCTGGAAACCCAGTGGGACGGATAACCGATACAACTGGCAAGTGATCGGGTGCAGGTCCGACATTTTACATACCCATCCGACGCATGGATCATATTTCTTGTCAGAAAGTTATTGCCGCATCCCTAGGGGATCGAAAACCGGTCACATCTTAAAAAAACCGGGTCCCAGCCTTCTTCAAAACCGGGTACCCGGGTTTTTTTGGGTATTCCGGGTTTTTTTGTTGATTTTGTAGAATTTTGTTAGGAATGTCCTAAAATTTACCTTTACCTGTTTTTTTGTTGTTACACCGTAATGCTGGTAAAAAGTAATCCCACCATAAACATTTTTTGTAAACTAATGCCAAGACGATACCATTTCAAATCAATTTATTCAAACACACATAAAAATATATACAGAACAAATATACATTATTATATAATATATATCACGTCAATCCGATCCCGTGCTAAGTTGAACTTGTGTTACGGGTATCAGACAACGGATATATATTTTTATACTATACACACACACACAATTTTATACTATACATAAATCTTATTTTCTATATTATACACATTCGCTCTTACACACACTATAGTTTATCACGTATTGTCTTTTTTCGGCGACGTGATGCGCGCAACGTTGGGGAGCCTTCCCCGAAACCTCAGGTAGACTACGTCCGTCGGCCAGAACTCCTCCACCTCCGTCGGTACTCTCACCACAAAGGAAGTAAAGTTGACTTTGTGGCGAGACTCCAGACGCTCGACCCTTAAGGTGAAAGACGTCTTCTTTCGGATGTAGTCCACGACGTCCTCGACCTTCGTCGACCAGTGCAGGCGAGACACGTACAGCGGTGTGGCGCGTACTTCGCACCGTAGGCGCTGCTCAGATTCACTGGGTGCGGTGCCGCGGTGGTTGCGGACGGCGGGCTTCCTCTTCTTTCTCCTCTCCACCAGTATGAAGCCCTCCTCATCGCACCTTCTGCTCTCGTCCTTGACGGTTCGAGGAGGTTCAGCCTTGCGGCGCTCCTCCACCCCTCTTGTCTTCTCTCGCGGGGGTGCGGTGGGGCCAGCGGCGATACTTGCGTAATTTTTCGGAGTCGCTGGTGCCCTCGGTTTCGGCTCGACCGCAAGCGGCGAGCGGGCGGCGGCGGTTGTTGACCCGTCGGATTTTGCTGATGAGCAAAACGTGTCAGCTTGCGCGCCGCGTCGTCGCGTGTTTACGAAATCGAAGGAATGATCGGGTGACCTACATAAAGAATTATTACTTTTTATTTGCAATAATTCTTTATGCTAATCACGGATAGTAGACTCCGATCTATTTAATCGACCTCGCATCTCGTCCAGCTCCGCCTTCATGGTGTTAACATTCTTCAGCAAGCTGGAGACATTGACGTGGTCCATGGTCACCACCGGTAGCTTGTGGAGATCCCTAGCCACGAAAGCTGGTATGGCCCCTGGACCCGTCTGCTTTAACAGGGTGATGATATCCTGCAAGCTTCTTTCGCCACCATCTCTTCGTCGCGATGGTATCTGCGCCTTCTTACCAAGCGCCTCGTCCAGCATCAGCTTTCCCGTACAAATCTCCTCATTGCTGAAGGTGGACATGCAGAGCCGCACGATGCTGTCTTCGTCCATGGCGTTGATGGCGTGTTGGACAAACGCCAGCAACTCGTTGACTACGAGCGCCATGGTGACGTGTAGCGGCTGATAACCGCGCGATTCGCGAAATATTAAATTATATTCATTAATATTTTTTGTCGTGTGTTGTAATGCGGAACGCGTCCGTTCGCCAGCGCTCAACGCATGCAACTCAAACCATATAACTCGCAATGCTAAAAAGCTTTTAGATCTCATGTAAAACCAAGGTTCTGACCCTACCAAACTTCTAACTCTACACGCCTTAACCCTACAAGCCTATTACTTCACAAACTAGTCAAAATATTATGTGGCCTGACCATTTCGCTACATTCACTTAGGCGTAAGGTAAAAAATTTACGGACATTTTTTCTGTTATAAAGGGTCTTTCAACAACGACGGGTCGATGTTGAAATTGAATAAAACTAGGTGTGTGTGAGATATTAATGAAATTATTTTTTTTATTTAAAAGCCCACTTATGCCATTATGAATGGAATATAATATCATTCAAATATTGAACGGTGGCACGGGTGAGAAATCCAATTGTCAATGACTCTGCTACATAGATCCGGCTAAATCTGAGCGATGGCCTGCGTTATGTTGACTTTCAGGACATCGGTCGACTGCGCCTTATTGACATAGACCTGCGACCTCAGAAAACCCGAAAAAAAAATTATTTTCGGCCAAAATCGGGGCCCTCTTCCAAACGTTCTGAAGCCCAGTCAGCGAACAAATCACGTTGTCTCTCGTCATTAGCTTTGAGCTCTTCGGTCATTTGAAGCTTGTACAGATACAGACTCAAGTTCCAACGCAAAATTCTCCATGTTGAAGTCTGCGAAATGCCGAGTTCTTGTGCACGGCGAGACGTCGACTGCCTCGGAGTCTCCTGCACTCTCACAAACAACGGCGATGTTCTCAGCCCATCTGGCGATCCTTTAACGTAACGGTATTTGTATTTGTTTACCGAACCGATTGAATTTGGCCACCAAACGTCGCAGAGTCGACTTTGAAGGGCGTCTGCCGTAAATTGGGCGTAATACGCGCAACGTTTGAACTAACGAACGCTCATTTTGATAATAACATTTTATTATTTGGATATGCTGCTCAGTCGTGTAACTTACCATGAAGATTTGGCATCAGTGACAGAATAAGAAACAACAGATTGACTGCTGCGGCTAAAACAATATGATCGCTAGAAACTGTTAACATCGACCCGTCCTTGTTGAAAGACCCTTTACTACCTATACTTGTAGGAACGAACTGGCCAAGCCACATAATTTGACTAAAGTGTTGAGTTTGTGAAGTTAGGCTTGTAGAGTTGCAGCGTGTAGAAACATAAGTTATAACAAATTTTCATCCCCTAGTTGAAGGGGTTGGAGGATAAAAGTTCCAAGTTTGACAAGATAGTGATGACTCAAGAGAAGGTAGTGATGACTCATGCAAACATTATCAAGACGTACTTACTTATTTAAAAGTGTTCATCCACAACAGTAATCCATAGTAGCACAGTGTGGGTACACACAGTGCTGCTCTGCCATACACATCCACGAAGTGGGAACGCTTTCGACAGACTGACACAAAATGGCGAAATTCGGAAGCGCTCACGTTACACGTTTGCGGCAAGCGTTTGAGTTCTATCCACACGTTTATGCCTCGTTAGTATTGCTCGCGCACTGGTGGCAGTTTAAATCTCCCTTGTACTCGTAAAATATTTCTTCTACCTCATCGTATATATTACTAGTACTTTATGTAATCGTTGTCCTCTGTCAACTCTTTCATTGATAATAGTTCGTAGTGGTTACTCTGAAATTTTTCCCAAGTAGATTCTAACCTTTCAAACCTTGCTTCGATATACGAACGCACATTCTAGGCTTAGGAATTTTTTTCAAATTTGCATAGTCTTTAGCAATTTTAATTTGGAGATAATTTTGTGTGCGAATGAGCCCGTCCATATTTACTTTCTGACTTTTCTTATATTACATAATATCAACTCAATTTACTAATAATCCATAGGTCACCTGTTCCTTATATAATCCAGCTCGATGGACCATGAAATACACACAACTAAAACTCCATTTAACTTTATTTTATATTACAAATCACCATTATAATTCTCAATACATTTTCATATCTCTCATTCTCTTGACAAGTGTCATTACTTTTCTTTTTCATAAATAGGTTAGAGTTTAGACCTTTGAGTAGTTTAGACAATCAGCCTGCATTGACCTAACCAAACTTGGAAAGACAAAATATTTTTTTTAATTTGTTGAAAGATAGAATTTATAAAGATCGTGTTTTTTTTTAGGTTTTACAAGTGTATATTGCCATGTAAGAAGAGGCCTTCAGATGAGATAGACCCTCGGATTATATTAGGCGAGAGACTTGAAGTACCTATGCATATAAAGAAACCACGATGCTGGCCTAAATCATCAGTTTCTATGTAAGTATTTACCTTTTCTTTGCTACTTCGGATATTGATTGATAAAAAATCAATTACGACAAAAATGAAAAAATAACTAAACAATAAAATAATTGTCAAGGTCACCACATGCGAGTACCAGCACGGCAGAAGCACCATCGTCAATACCCTCGCCGGTGCTGTAAGTGTTTCAACTAAATTTACGTCATTAATTTTTGACTTCCCGCTAAGAAAATCTAAGATTTTCAAAAATCGGGAAGTTATTGGTTTTACCCCGTTTTGCAAAAATAGAATTCTCACCAGATCTCGACGTTCTGAGGTCACAGGAAGCTTCCCTGACTACCCTCGCGAGGGTGTCACTATGTCTGTATGTGTGTATGTGTGTGTGTGTAAGTATGTAAAATTGCGGCTGGCGCCATTCGAAAGGGCTTGGCGAAACTTAGATTTTGAATACAATTTGGACCGATTCGGACAGATAGATTTCAAGAAATTAAAATTTAACAGTTTTTTTTGTAATAACTTTTAAACGGCTTTATTATCGTTCAACTCCAAAAATTAATCAACTCCAAAAATTTATCGAAATTAAACCTTGAAAATCCACGTCGATCGCCGCTAATCCGGTCAAAATCAGTTAATTCGTTCGAGAGATATCGTGAAGGTAAGAAAACCGAAAAAAGTGTTTTTTTTTTGGAATTACTCCGAAATTTTTCATTTAAAAATTTTTTGCTGTCGATTCTTTCAAAGGACATGAAAAACTGCATCGATTGCCGCCAATCGCATAAAAATCGGTTGATTAATTCAAAAGTTATGACAGTTTGAAATTTCTAAAAAATTGTGTTTTTTTTTTTAATCTATACTAATATTATAAAGCTGAAGAGTTTGTTTGTTTGTTTGTTTGTTTGAACGCGCTAATCTCAGGAACTACTGGTACGAATTGAAAAATTCTTTTTGTGTTGGATAGTCCACTTATCGAGGAAGGCTTTAGGCTATATAGCATCATGCTAAACTCAATACGAGCGGAGTACCAATCAAGAATGTTACAAAATCGGGAGTCTTTTTTTCCTTTTGAGAGCTTTCGTTACGTACGCTGCGGAAACGGTTAAAGTTTCGCTAAAATGATGTATGGCAGAATTGTTCCCCTTTAAAAGTTCTAAAAAAAAGTCCGCGACAGTATATGTCTATCTTTTAAGGTTGGCTCACTATAACCTTTTTATACTTACCAAATTTGTTCTAAAAGTAAGCATTATTTGTGAAGGTGTTTTCATAAAGATTATATTAATCCTTATCCAAGTAAATACGTTATTCATTACAAGCATTTAATCTAGAAGAAATTTGCCGTTTACATCATTTGATTTCAATGAGTATTTTAGAAGATATCGCAGTAATAAAATAATCAGTAAATCAGTTATCAATAATTTAATTTTGATAATTTATTACCCTTTTAGGTCACCAAGTACATCTTATATTGATGAAGCAGTGCCTTCACCTGCGAGGTACGAGTAAGTATCTACTGCAGTATGTGGTCAAGAACGTATTTATGTTAATAAATAGTACCATTTAACATAGTAATGTGTAATTAACTTTTTAGGTTCGTTGAATGTGGTGAAACTGAACCAGATACGCCCCAATTACAAATCCCATATAAAAAACGTCGAACTGAATTAGAAATTGAAAATACTCATAATTGTGGTAACTATTTTCTAAACTATTTTTGGCATCAGACATTTTTATTTATTAAGTCGTATTAAACTGATTTGTCTTTACAGGTAGCGACGAAGACGATGAATCTGACGATGAGATGTTCCCTACTTTCATACCAAGAGCGGAAAGAATTTATTTGTTTAGCGAAGAAGATGAGAGCGACGCTCCTCCCTCTGCTCCTTCATGTCCATCTGCTGCCTCGTTTTCATCTGCTCCCTCTACTTCCTTTGAATCATCCGCTTTATCTACTCCCCCTGCTCCATCTGCTGTCCCTGAACTATCTACACTCTCTGCTCAACACAGCACGCCAGCCGGTCCTGAACGATTTCTTTTTGACTGGAAAGCTTTCCCGGAAACTCCAATTCCTCCAAAAGATAGACGTGAAACTTTCACGGCATCTGAAAATCCAGTTTGGAAGTTGATGGGAGTTCCCAGTCCGGAAAAAGTTTTTATGTCTATATGGGATAAAGATATCATGGACCATATAGTTACCGAAACCAATAGGTACGCCGAAGAAGAAATTTCAAAGAATCAAATAAGTCCCCATTCTAGATTTAATCGATGGAGTCCCACGTCAGTAGATGAACTCTACGTTTATTTTGGAGTTGTGCTGGCGATGGGATTCTGTTGTAAATCCAATGTTAAGGAATATTGGACTAGTAAATTGCCTATTTGTGATACCCCCAATTTCAGTAAATTCATGTCATATAATAGATACGTTCTTTTAAATAAATTCATCCACTTTGTTAGAAATGATGCTTTCATAAATACTTTGAGTCCTTCTGAAGCAAAGATTTATAAAATCAAACCTATCGCTGACCACCTCAACCGTAAATTCAAATCATTATATAATCTTCATCAAAACATCTGTATAGACGAATCACTTACCCAGTGGAAGGGGTGGTTATCAATAAACCAATTTATTAAAAACAAGGCAGCCTCAATAGGTATTAAAACCTTTGAGGTTTGCGATGCGAAGTCAGGGTACCTTTGGCGCTTTGAAATTTATTCTGGGAATAAAGAGAGTAGTGCCGAGCTACCAACACCCTTATCTGGAATCATCCCCAAATTAGTCCTCCGGCTGTTACATGGTCTCGAGAATCGAGGCCATTGCGTCTGGATGGACAATTATTATAATAGCCCCGCCCTCGCACGCACTTTAAAATCATTAGGATTCGATTGTGTCGGTACCTTACGCACGAATCGTCAATTTGTACCTCCAGAGATATCACATTTAAAAATAGGTAACATGGCTGCTGGAGAAATGCAAGGATGCACCAGTGGAGACGTTGATATTTTGGTCTGGCGAGACCAAAATAAGGTAGCCACAATATCAACGTACCATGGCAACGCTGTGCAATGTGTCAACGGCACATTTAAACCAATAGTCGTTTTGGATTATAATTTGTGTATGGGAGGGGTTGATCGTAAAGATCAGAAATTAGCCATGTACCCTATTGAGCGTAAAAGGACTCGCGTCTGGTATAAGAAACTGTTCAAGCGCCTACTTAACGTAAGTGTCTTAAACAGTTTCATAATCCACTCCGAGTTTCCTGATCAAAAACACCCTTTTCAAAAATTAACTAATCATAGAGATTTCAGAATCGAGTTGATAAATAAGTTGCTTAGCAAAAAAAAAGAAACATTAATAGCTGCAACTACGCGGTATGGTGTTTTTTCGGAGGACTACTTTAACCACCTCCCTAAAGAGTATCCAACTCTTTTAGGTCGAGGTAGGGAGAAATTGCGCAGGGTTTGTGTGGTTTGCCATAAACGCACACATGTTTTCTGCCCTGGTTGTAACGTAACGTTATGCCCGTTCACGTGCTTTTCGCATTATCACCGCACAGCCACATTAGGCCCGTATTAATAAACCGTTCTCATAGTTAAGACAATTCTATCGTTAATAGATCGTACTTAAGTACAGCTGTAAGTACGGCGTCTCAAGTGAGTGAGAACGTATTAATAAATGAAACTTGTTCTCAAATAAGCTGTCAAAACCGTATGGTCAAACCTTGACTTGAGAACGGCTTGGGATACAGTACAAAATTATTTGCTGGTTTTTGGTTGTTTTACAATTATGTTGTTGTTGTTTACACTCGTGATATTGGCGAATCACTAAGGAGCCATTTTAAAGAAGAAGTAGAACTTTTCGAATGTCGTGTGATCCGCATTCCGTTTTACCTAGTTGTTATAAAAATATAGATATTATTATGTAAGCGATTGTTAAACATTAATATCTACGTAAAAATTAATGAAAATCAGGTTTTTCAATATAAAAAATACAGATTTTTTTTTTTGGTATTTATATAATTAGATATTACATTTTTAAAAATAAATATTGAAGGAATGTTTATTCAATAAATCCCATCTTTATAGAAGTGTAAACGAAACGTAATTTCATTCGTTCTTTGTCGTGTAAATGACGCTTAAAAATTGAGTAGGTAAGTGATCTCAAGAACGTTATCAACTGAGACGGTCTTGAGATCATACTATCTCAGATCAAATAAAAAACCAAGATAGCGCGTGGCGTTTGTTTGAAGTGAAGCCTAAAAAACTACGCTACTTCAATTTTACACACGCGCTCATGCATACACAAGCAAAAAATTGAAGTAGCGTAGTTTTTTAGGCTTCACTTCAAACACACGCCATGCGCTATCTTGGTTTTTTATTTGATCTGAGCATACTATAAATTAAAGACCTTCTTGAGAAGCTAATCGCTACTTGAGACCGTCTCAGCCAAGAAAGGTCTTGAGAACGAGTTTGAGAACGGTTTATTAATACGGGCCTAAGTTAGTTTTCATTTATGGCTTTTATAATATGGACCTGTTTCCAGGTCCATATTATAAAAGCAGACGTATCGCCTGATGGAAAGTGACTCCGCTGACCATGGCGAGAGGAGTTACAAGTGCGTTCCCGGTCTTTAAATTCCTCAACCTCTCCCATCGGTAACCTTACTCGATGAAACGCAACACAAGCGTTATTTCACGTTGCTTTTTTATGTGAAAACCTGTCTATTAATAAATTTTTAAAAAGTAGTTAAAAAATGTTTGTGTGCTTTAGCTTATTAGGGTCAATGATTTTATTGACGATCGTACACCATGGAAATACGAATGGTCACATGCAAGGCTACTTCTGTGTATCATAAATTGTACTCTTGTTATGTAGTTTTAGTCATAACATTGTTATATACTTTTTTATTTTAAAAGAAAAATGTTTCATCTTTTTAGTAAACGATGGCTCCGCGCGAGTTTCGTACGCCATTTCTTCTCGCCGGGCTAGTTCTTGAACCGGTGGTAGGCATCATGTATACCGACGTTCAAAAAGTATTAAGTAATTCCAACTTTGAATAAAAATTGTTAACTTTTGACTTAACCGTGGCATTAATCTGATCGAGCCGGACCAATCGCGCCGAAGCGTTATTGCGCGTTGGTTTTCTATTTGACCGTGGCATTGATCTGATCGAGCCGGCCTAATCACGCCGATGCATGGCTCTCTCACGTGTAAAGTGGCAATAGGGAATATGCATAAAACAGAAAAATAACTTAAAACAATAATATGAATAGGTACCTGGGCAATTTCGTAAAAATTGTGTTATAGCCTATCCTATCAGTTCTTACTTATTTTTCATAGAAACAGAATACTTTGTAGGTACATTAAGATATTCCACTTTATTTGATTACTATGTACAAATTATATTGAAAACATATACAAATAACTCAATTATTATAAAATATATTGAAATATTTAATAAAATTTGGTTATGTACCCCCTTATTTTCACGTGTCCTATAGTGACCAGTTACATTTTGTATTCAGTTTATTTATGTATATTATTCAGTGCGAAGCTAAAGAGGGTTTAAGGATATTAAAATATGTTAGAACTATCATAATAAAACAAGAAATGTGGGTACTGCTATAATATTTTTCATAAATTTTATAATTTAAATTGTGTCCTACTATTTCAGCCATGTGCAGAAATTCCACTTTGTAACCCGTCTATAATAGAAGTTTGAAAAATAAACTACTCAGTTTATCACTCGTTTCGTTCCTGGCAACATTACTATTTTGATACTGCCATTTTGAAAAGATTATCAAATAATACTAAAAAGTTAATTCATTTTGGTTATTCAAAGCGTTACTGTGTAAAATTTTTGTTCCGATTTGTAACTGTGATTTTGCTGGTAAAGAAGAAGGGGCAAACCGTCCCCACCCTTGTAGCACTACAGGACATATATCAAATGAAAGGGCTTAAAAAGTGTGTCATTTTATTGTATGACGAAAAATCTCTAAACCATGGGAGAAAAAAGTTAATGAGGGTTAAAGGTTAAAAAAAGTTTAAAAAATCATCCTATTTTATAGTGTTGCTAATAAGGAACAATTTTTGGAAAGTAATTATATACAGCAAACTTCATAAAAGTGGTATATTTTGATAAATTGCCTTATATTTTGAAGAAATGTATGGAATAATAATAAAATGCTAAAAAAAGCTATTTCCTTAATTTATTCGCACATAATTACTTTCTAGAAATTGTTTCTTACTTGCGATGCTATCGAATGGTGCAATAAATACAGAAAGTATTTTTTTCCTAATTTTCGGGTTCGAATCCTGGTCTGGAAAATTGGTTTATGTAAAATCTAATGATGCAGATAAAACAATTACATTAAAATACATAATATAATTAAAGCAAAAATTATTTTAAAACGATTATGCACTGACAAAAAGTAAAAAAAAAACATATTACATGGTGAACTATTCTTCTGGGCGTTGTAAGAAAAGTCTAAAACAAAATAGGAATAGCAATTTAGCTCTATGGAGTGTCGAGTCCGACTTGATGAAAACTTAAAATGCATCATTAGATTTTTAATAACTCAATTTTCCTAGCCAGGATTCGAACCCATAGATTGTAAAAAAAATACATTCTGTATATTGCACAATTCGATAGTGTCACTAGTAATAAACAATTTCCAGTAAGTAATTATGTGCGAAAAAATTAAGGAAATAGCATTTTTTTTAGCATTTTATTATTATTCCATAGATTTCTTCAAAATATGAGGCAGTTTATCGAAATATACCACTTTTATGAAGTTTGCTGTATACCATTACTTCCCAAAAATTGTTCCTTATTAGCAACATTATAAAATGATGCAATAATACAGGGTGATTTTTTGTACTTTTTTTTAACCTTTAACCCTCATTAACTTTTTTCTCCCATGGTTTAGAGATTTTTCGTCATACAATATAATTACACACTTTTTAAGCCCTTTCATTTGATATATGTCTTGTAGTGCTACAGTAGTGGGGACAGGCTCCATACAAAAATGCCCCTTCTTCTTTGTATATTTTATTTTTTCAAGCGATTTAAATTGAAAGAATGAATAATAGGAAAAATTAAGAAACTATGTTTTTGGTAATTTATTAACAGCAACATTAAAGTACATGCAATTGTATCATAATTTTCAGTAATCCGTTACTTCCATTTTGTTTGTTTATATACATGGGGAACATTAAAGTTACAAAATGGAAACATAAGGTCAAGATCTCAAACATAATTGTATACATTTTTTAAAGATGAATTTTAATGCTACTTATGAATTTCAATAAAATCTTTTGACACTTAATTTTAATAAATATTATATAGCTAGGCTATTCGGCGATTGAGAGGCATTTTTATAGATTATTACTTACTTAATACTTATTTGTTTACTTTTTAACAGATATCTGCATTTTTCAATAATGAGCCACCTTATATTCTGATTATAAAATAAATTTTACTGAAGTCGGAAGCCAATTTTTTTTAGAAAATAGTTATTTTAAACATATAGTTTGTTTTTAAGTAAATTCATTGTGCCTCTTATGAAAAAAAGTAACATTATAGAAAAAAAATCAAAAATAATCTGGAAAAAGAAGAAGAAATATGTAAAAATTAAAAAAAAGACAATATTCAAGATATGACGAAAGAAGAAATAATTAAAAAATAACATTTTTTATAGCTTTAGTTAAGTTTATTAATACAAAGAAAGTGTTACATGTTATAGTATAAACCAGTCCTTTTCAAGTTCATTTTGTAAAACAAAAACATTTTTTTTAGTTTCGAGAGCATAATCATATTTTAAAAAAGTTCAAAATACGTAAAACAAATTCAAAGAAGTTACCTTAAGTTACCTTAGTAGTTGCAGACTTGTGAACTAATCTTTATACTTTCCAACGCGTTACTGCGTCTTTCCAATTTGTTACTGTCTCATGTTTTTTTATGATTAAAATATAAAATATTTCGAGTGTTTTATAAGAAAATATACTCTTTTGGTTTTTGGTAAAACAGAGCATAAGTTGTTATTTCATACTATTGTCAGTTTTAAAACTGTTATCAAAGTTTTTAAACTATCTATTTCTAGCAAAACGAAATAGGGGATCGAACTACATCTGAAATATTTGGTTTCATTAATATATTCAGAAATATTGAGGCATTACTACTTGGTAAATGTAAAAAAATATATTATTTTATGTGTAGTTATAAAATAAATTTAAAAAGTACCAAAATATTTTTTTTTTTTTTTTGCGAAATTGGTAAGCAAAACCTACATCATTAGTTTACTCACATCATATACAAAAACATTCATTATTGGTAAGTATGAACTTAAACGCACAAATATGGGAGATATTTACAAATATATTCCTGCGGCCATATACTTCATATACTATAACCTACAAGTGACGTCATTTGTAGGTCGATTTTAGTATGGAGCGTTTTTATGAGGCTCGCGAAATTTTTTATACAAATCGCTGTACCTTTGAAAATATTGACTTTTGATATACGGTTTCTTCTGAGAAGTTACTCATATTTAAGAGTACTATTCATTTATGCAATAAAAAAAAAATAGTCCGATTGCCAATTAGGTACTTATGAACTTTCTATGCAAGTCCTGTTATGTGACTTCATGTTACATATCCGAAATTACGTGCATGTTTCCTATTGTCCGACCCCTAGTTTCTCCCGAGAATCCTTACTGTAGGTATCCCAATTCGATGATTGGCTTTGGCGCACCCAGCGCCAAGAACGAGTTTAGTAAAATGTGATTTTTTGTTTTTTACTTTATTAAGTAATTTACTATGTATTATATTATGTATATTAAAAATCGGTTAGATCTACTTCGCTGTTGTTTCATTTACTACCTTTGAGTATGGATACTCAAAGTTTACTACATACACTTATTATTTTCGTTTAAACAACATAAAAACTGTTTTATAGGTATAACTGGTATAAATTTAATAAAATATAAGTATATATGTACTTTTTTTTATCTAACGTACTAATGTTTTTATGTTATTATATAGTAAATTAAGTTAATTTTTGGTCCTTATCATATAATATGTATTATATTAAAAAGTTGATCATAGGTCCTTATAAAAACATTTAAAAAATTTGACGAAAGACGACTCCATACAGTTTTTGTTCGTAAGTTTTTTATTTATAAGTGCGAAATTTTGTTAATTTTCCGAACAATTTTTCATAACTCTAGAAAAACTTGGAAATGTGTGTTTATTTATTTCGTTTCTATATTTTGTGTAGTTTTTGACAAAAAAGCTCATATCGCGGGCTTCAAAGTCAGAGGAGCGTGTAAAAAATGCGATTTTCTTTTATAGGTACGTCAATAATTTCTAAGTTTATCGATACACCACCTCTGTTTTTTTATAACTGTAGGTAAATTATTTTAGAAGATAATGAAAAAAACAGAGGTGGTGTATATCGATAAAAGAAAATATTGACGTAATCACGAAGTATAGGATACCAGGAGTCTGACCGGTATATAGGCTTTTCCATTCCATAATATGACACAATAATAAACCTAGATCTTAGTTCTCTTTTCTGCCACTGGCTGCGCTAGAATTTAGGACGTACCGACAGTGTTGCGTATTGGAAACACTGTCGGTACGTCCGCATCGGTATTGCAATTACCGTGTTCTACGGTATATATTCCCAGTTAGGCCGGGACTATACGGCACCGGAATCCGGAAGGCCGTGAAAAATTCTGAGCATTGAAATAGATCTCTGCACTAATACAATAGAGTTGAAAATCGAACATCCGAGCCTAAGGCTGGGACTATATGCACCGGAATCCGGAAAGCCGTAGAGAATTCTGAGCATTGAAAAATAGAACTCGGCGCTAATAGAATAGAGTTGAAAATTGAAGTGTCAGGTGTCGAGCTGTCATATATGACATTGACGTTTAACTCGACACTCATGTGTTCGATTTTCAACTCTATTGTTAGCTTAAATTCCTATTTCCAATAAGTATATCTCTACCCTAAAGAAAGCCAGCAGCAGCCAGCCAGCTAGCGAACCCGCAATCCAACAGAATGATTGAACGCTGGCACAAAAGTTTTAAAAACTCGCTGAAAACAAGATTAGGTAATCAACAACAATAAATCATGGATCGACGAAATACCTACAGTTCCATGCTACAGTTCTACTCGGACTTCGCGCCGCTATTCGCGAAGACACTCAGCGCCGCCGAACTTACCTACGGGCTCAGACCAAATAAAAAGTATAGACGGACTTCTACGAACAACAAAGGGCTAAACTTTAGAATAATATCCCACATTTGTACTATTAATTGGTTTATGGGAATTTTACCGCTTAAAGTTCTTTTATTATCGCAGTAATTTCGCAAGTTTTCAAAATTATAAGATCCGTAGTTTTCGAGATAAAAAAATGATGAAATTTTGAAAATTGTAAAGGAATTCGGCCTTATTAACTTTTCTGTGACATTTACGTTTCGCTTACCATTGCTTTGTGTTAAGGACCTAGGAGTTAAAGGATCCTTAACTTATAAAACTTATGCATGTTGACTTCAATAAAGAAATGTCTTCTGTCCCATGGTAAATAAAGGTAAGTCTTACATGATTAATAATTAATAAAGGTATTACAAATTTTTTTTTGAAAGTGGTCCAGTTAGAATAAATATAATAAAACTATCCTCAGCATCATATTTTTTTTTGGATGTCGGTAAAAGATATTATCGATTAATAAAAAATATAATTAGTAAAATAAGTTTTTTATTTACGTTTTTTATAACATGTAAGTTATTGTAAAACTTACTAAAATTAAAAATATCGATACTGTCGATACACATAATTTATCAACTCTAGTTCGGCAGCCATTTTATGTTCATAATCAGCTGATAAATTGGACACGTTTTTGTCATAGCTAGGGCCTGTCCATTGTATTCTTTAGTCATTGGTATCCAACCAACTGGATACTAAGGGGTCGTCCATTAATCACGTGATGCCTAAAGGGGGAGGGGGGGTCCGAAAAAAAAATCACCAAGTATCACCAAGGGGAGGAGGGGGTATAAGGAGACATCACGTGTATTAATTTTCGAATCTAGTCTATGCATACCGAAATTATTATCGGTTGTAGATTCGTAATGTTGTTTAAATACTTCCAAGACAAATGACTCGTATAGTTAATTGTTTAAATTATTCGATTAAATTGTTTTTAGGGTTCCGTAATACTTAAGGAACCCTTATAGTTTCGCTCTGTCCGTCTGTCTGTCTGTCTGTCTGTCTGTCTGTCTGTCTGTCTGTCTGTCTGTCTGTCTGTCTGTCCGCGCCTCTAGCTCCTGTAATTATGAATATAAATTGATGAAATTTGGTGCAGTTATAGATTGTGTATAGATCACGGTTTTGGGATCATAAAAAAATTATAATTTTATATTATAGGGGTGGCTCTCCATACATGTGAAGTGGGGATGAAAAATATTTTTTCACTCTACCCCATCGTGTGGGGTATCGTAGAATAGGTCTTTTAAAATAAGGGCAAGGTTTCATACGTTACTTTTTTATAAAGTTGACCATTTTCGAGTAATCGGCCTCTAAAGTAGTTTGTAAGTTGGTCCCCCCCCTAGCATTTTTAAACTATAGGAGATAGAAACTTGCAAATTTCCATGCTGATAGATCATGCTAAAAACTCTTTAGGAAAACTATTTTGAACCAAATCGGACAGTAACTTTTGGAGTAATTAAAATAAAAGCATATTACGCGTTTATAGTTACGGAACCCTCCTTAGACATGTCCTGACATGCTCTTGGTTAGGTTATTTAAGTTAGTTTTTCTTCAAACAAGACCTGCTTACCTACTATGTAAAAAAATACACGTGATCTTAGGTGGGGGAGGGAGGGGGGTAGTATAAAACCTCACCACGTGTCACCAGGGGGAGGGGAGGGGTCTAGAAAGTTGTTAAAACATCACGTGATTAATGCACGGCCTCTAAAGAATATTACACATTAAAAACCGAAATAACACAAATTTAGAAAAATAACCCGAATACACAACATTGCTTATTGACGTTTCCGGCAAAAACCCCTACCGCCATTTAAAGAGAAAAAAACCGTAAACTGTCAAGTTGACTTTGATTTATTTTTTTTTTTTTTTATGTTATAAATTTTAGAGTTCAAAATAAAGTAATTTAAATTGTTATGTAGGTATGTAATAGTTTAAAGTTAGTAGTTACAATAGCTAGTTCCATATGGAAAAGAAAAACACAATTTGTTTAAATGCTTTGTAAGTTGGGCGAATATTGATCCATTTTTGTTGTAGTATACGTGTTGCATTTCCTAAATGGCTTATCAAATAGTTTTTGGTTAAAATGTAAGCACTAAGCTGTGGACATGCCTAAGACTGTGGAATTGACTATAGAAATTGAAGTAGAAAAGGTAAAGTTCGTTAAATCTTTGTAATTATGTTTAGCTAAAGTCAAAGATTAACGTGATAATTGTTTACCAGTAGCTTTTCAATGATTGCAGTTTCTTGCATTTGTACCAAAAATCTTTAATCTAAGCTTTTTTTTTTTGCCAAAAATTTTAACACAGGATTTCATTTCACACTTGTTAAACATTCTGAAATACCTAAATGATTAAAAAAAAATCTCAATTCTAGGTATCGTGCCCTGGAGTATGGCTCTGTCAGGACGGTCGAGTGTCGCTCACAGTATTCGCACTGGGAACCAGTTACCAGACCTGCCTTCTACCTCCAACATTCCCACTAGCATTCAAAGATGTATTTTACTTTCGCAAGAGATTTAAAGAAGCCTGTGCTGTTAACAACATCTGCTGTTTACTGAGTAAGGCCATAAAATTTTGTACAGGGTAGTCCTTAAACAAATATAAATATTCAAGAACCATAATCAATATTCAATTCTTGTTACAACAATATTTTGTATGTATATAGTTGACCAGACTATCCTATAAAGTACATAAATTCTGTTCATAATGCGGCCGATGCATGGCGAGGGTGTCTAGAGGTAGTGTGACATTTTTGGTGATGTGTATGGACGTTACTTATGTAATATTGTAGCCCTCATGTTGGGTCAAATATTTCATTCAGATAGATGTACACCCTGTACAATATTATCAATATACAGCATACTATAATGAGTTCAAATTCAAAATTTTACTTAGTTACTGAAAAAATAACTAATGGTTTATCCAGTACACTAACACAATATTTTACAATCACTTGCTATAATAGTAATACAGGAAGTAATATTATTATTACATAAAATAAAATTAAATTCTCTTTCTTAACAATCATATTCTGGCGTATCCCTTCAATGACACACATTACACACAAATATTAATTTACAGAGGATGAAACAATATACTGTGAGCTGGTGCAGTGGAGTGAAGACTGTGCATCAGGGGAGTGTGTAATGCTGGCCCAATACTTGGGGTCGCTGAACGATATTTTATTCCCTCCTAACACCTGTTCCACTGATGGTGTTGATTTATTGATGAGGAGGACTAAGGAGTTTCCTGTAAGCTTTAATTTTCATGATTTTTCAGTTAACTATAATAATTTATTAATATATTTTGGAAACATTCTAAAAACTTAGAGCTTATAGCTTGCAATAAAGATATTGCAATAAAAGTATCTATTGCAGAAAACATATTGATCAAATTCACACAAAAATATTTAGATCTCATGTATAGGCCATTAGGTTAGAGTTGGCGCCTACAACATGTATTAGTGATGTAACGAATATTCGCATTCGCATTCGCTAAATTTTTGCGAATGTTTTGCGAATATGAATATCAGAAAACAAAAGCAAATGTTCGAGTTTCTTACGCCGGTTCTTCTCGACGGGCTAGTTTCAGGCTATTCTATAAGTGTTATATCATAACCTACATAAAAATAAAAATTTTGAGTTTAAGTTTGAGTGAGCGGAGCAGAATGAATGACGCTTTATTTAGATCATAGATGAGTTCGTATGAACTGGGCAATACTCGGAAGATACGAACATAACGAACCCATAACGAACCTTATCCGAACGCGACTACCGCCAAGCCATAGAGAAATTGGCGCCAAATATGAACAAAAACTGAATATTCGCATTCGCGAACGTCGGTAGCAGATATTCGCATTCGCGTTCGCGAATGCTAAAAAAATACATTCGTTACATCACTAACATGTATACATGTTACATTATAAATGATGCTGTCTATGAATAATCACAACGTACCAGTGCCATGTCACAAATGATTAGTGATTCACACAGCACACAATGGAACATATTGTATACCTACATGTTGTGGGCGTCAACTCTTACCTAGCTGCAATCGGCTAATATTTCTTAAATAATAATAATTTGTTCTATAAAATTAACTAAGTAAATGGAATAATACGATTTTAGTACATTTTTAGGGTATACTTTCGCCTAAAATAGAAATCGCAACAAAAGTTCGAATAGACGAAATCAGGGGCGCCAAAGCCACTGATTTAAATTCTAAGGAAGCCAAGAAAGGAGATCATCCTAGTAACAAAAACAATGTAGAAGATTGTAAAACTTCCAGACACAGACCTGTCTGCCATTCACCACAGTATCATAGGTAACTTAATAGAGTAGGTATAGTCTACATTATATTCAGCAATATAAAGGTATTAGTGATGTGCCGGATCGTTAAAAATGTATATCCGCGGATACGGATCTGAATACGGATATTTGGTGTCATGATCCGCGGATACGGATACGGATACAGATCTTAACTTTCTTACGCAGTCGGTGTCGGTGCGCGCGACCTTCACACATGTTTCGACTTGCGTTGCACGGCAGTTCTTTCTTTTGTTTTGTTTATAGTTTAAGTGTGATACTGGACAGCATAGATAACGTTTGTTTGGTATTGGTACATGAGTTTGAAAAAATGTCTACAAAAAAGTTTAGTGTGTAATTTGGAATTATTTTGTGTTAGTAAGTAAATGATGAATGTGCAAAGTGTAAAATTTGTGATGGAAAGTATTCCCGTAAGGGTAGAGACTTCTTTAAAAAATCATTTACAACGAAACATGTTCAAGAATATTATCTGTATTGAATTTAATAGTTTTTTATTGAGAGCTTTGTGGCCTAATGGGTAGACCATTTAGTTCACACTCGAGAGAGTGCAGGTTCAAATCCCAGGTTGTGGCGTGTACCAATGAGACTTTTTCAGATCTCATGTACATTATACGGATGCACTAACGGTGAAGGAAAACATCGTGAGGAAACCCGCACATGGTTGGCCCCAGACGTATTGACCAGTTCATTCCTCTGGCCTAGGCTGACTATGTTGTGAGAATGCCGTATGTGCTTGGGCAACCATACGACATTTAAAAACCAACTGTCCCAGGCACTTACAGTATTTCAAGAGTGGTTACTTCACTCTGAGAATACTGTATAAATCATCCATTAACGGATGTAAAGGCCTTAGTTTTATTGCTAGTTGCTACCTTAATCAGTAATCACCTATTTAAATAATTCATCTATAATTTTAAAATTAATAAGGTAAATAGATCCGTAAAAGATCCGCCAAACAGAAACGGATACGGACACGGATACGGATCTTTCTTGTGCCTCGGATATCCGCGGATACGGATACGGATATCCGGCACATCACTAGAAGGTATTAAAAATATTTGATAAATTAAAAAAATATATAAGATTTTATGGATAGTTTTGTAATTTTTAGATGTATCTTACATCTAAAAATTAAAAAATATATATATATTTTTATTTGTATATTAGTAAAAGTAGTATTTAGTTTATTTACAACAAATATAAAAACATTAATTATAATAGTAAGTATAATCATAACGCATGAAATTCGGAGATATTACAAATTGTGTCCACAAAATACTGTTGTTGAAAATCAACCTTATAGGCTGTAAGATAAGAGTTAGTGCCTACAACATATATATTACGCAGCGACGACATCCTAATAGACGGCCTAATGTTTTAATTTCTAAACAAATAATTGTGTCAATGAGCTGAGACGGAGAGAAGGAAGAAATGCATGCTGATTGGCCGATTCAATGTGACAACAATGAAAGAAAGGATAAGCAGTACTTATTTGTATTTGAAAGAAAGGGATGTACTGATAAAAATATGTTTTCCTTACGGATTCGGACCAGCGTAATTTGAGCTCTGACTTCTTGACAATAATAATCTTGAAGACAATAATAATGCCATGTTTCTCCTCTTTCGTATTTTATTTTGTAATAAACGCACGAGATGTACACGGGTCACGGATGTGGTCGATACTAAACTCTAAAGCAGATTTCGCGATTGGTGTCTTAAGTAAGACGTATAAGTCTAACGTGTTGCCAGAAAGTGTTCGTCTTGCATTAGGCGTCTATTATGCTATGTGGTCGGCTGGTCGCTAATATTACGTGACATGACATGTCATGATCATTAGATAGTCGTCGTATAGCTCGCGGGCGACTGCGAATCCAAATCCACTTATTCGCATTTTAAGCACCCTTGAGTCAGGAATCAGGATACTTTTATAATAGGGAATATGCACGTATTTTTTTTATTTATTTATATAGATCTATCTTGTTTGGTAAACCGTATGGTAAAATCAGTTTTTTGGTGTCATTAAAAATAACGAAGATATGAACGTTTAAAGTGGTCTATTAGACAGAGAGATCCGACGTGTATCGTGACGTCACATAACACGACTTTCATAGAAAGTTCATACTAAATTTCGTTTTGCTAGAAAGAGATAGAGTACAAACTTTGACCGCTCATATCTTGCTCATTTATCAACAGATATTGAAAATTTTCTCGCCATTTTCTTTATTTTTCTGTCTAGTATCATATTATTATATTTTAAGCTATTTTTATATTTTATGCATATTCCCTCTAAAACCATCAAAATTGTTATTCAGTTACTATATTTAATATCTTACTATTTACAGAATTAGATGTAGAAAAACAAAAAGGATTTCAACCAGGTCCAGGTCATCCAAATCGAACTACAGTATACAGTCTAATGAGCGTCCAGAGTAAGTTAAAAATATTTTACTTAAATCTAATGTCATGATAAATTTTGGTGAAAAAATAATTTATATAACTTAGCATGCAAAGTACTTAACTCTAAGAAAGTGCAACCAATTGCAAAACGTACGAATCTTAGCTTCCTAAAATTCAAAACTTGTCTATAACAACCAATGGCGAAGGCTGGTTCTCCTTCATAGGGAAGCCGTAGCCTGTATAATAGGTAGGAATTTGGATGAGGGTCTTCAAAAGGTAAGCGGTAAGGGAAGCCGATAGGAATGGAGTTATAGGAACCCCACGCCACTTGTGGCAATATTTATTTATTCCTTTCCTCCCACATTTCTGTCTCTTTCTCTCCCCGCCTCCATCCTATCTAACCTTTTCCTTCTAACATTTCTATCCCTTTCCCCCAGACGTCCTAAGTCCTGCGTCCGCTCCGCCTGTCCATCCGCCCGGCCGCGCTGCGAACTCGCCGTGTTTACTGCCAGTACTAACGTCGATACACCAGCGTGCGTTGGTACTAGTAGACCTGATGTCAGTGATAGCACAAGCAGCTGGTAAATAATAATACGATTTTATGTAAATAATAATAATCGTTTGGATGTTTGTTTTTACAATAATTGTAGCAGACACAAAAATAGTAATTATAATAGTATGCGGTAGTAGGAGTAAATACCACAGAGATGACATTTTTCATTAAAATCAGTTGTTGTTTTAAACTTTAACCCCCTTACTAATAAACGCTGTATAAGCTTTGAATAGTTATACAGTGTTTTGTTCACATCATACAAGTGACATGTTTAATTCGATAGAAGGAGACAGAACTTACCCCCTTACTAATAAACGCTGTATAAACTTTGAATAGTTATACAGTGTTTTGTTCACATCATACAAGTGACATGTTTAATTCGATAGAAGGAGACAGAACTAACCCCCTTACTAATAAACGCTGTATAAGCTTTGAATAGTTATACAGTGTTTTGTTCACATCACACAAGTGACATGTTTAATTCGATAGAAGGAGCGTTATTAGTAAGGGGGTAAAAAAAAAGGTCGTCACTCTGCATTTTTCGGTACCGAAATGATTTCGGTTGGGGTAGTAATATGATAAAGGCATAAAGATACCATAAAAAAATAAGGTATATATCCTTGTTTAGGGGTATCGCAACGGTAAATCACCGATATAGCTTTGATTTAAGGTTTGGGCCAAAACCCAAACCTTAAATCAAAGGTATATCGTAATTTAACACTGGTATAATAAATACCCTTATAACTGTACCGTTTTCAATCCCTAAAAAGCAGTGTTCTATTTATCTGTCAGAATATAACCCACTTCAAAAATGGGGGAGGTTCGACTGTGTGTTCTTTTTCTTTTTATTTATGCAATTTTGTTGCTGTCCCATTTGTTATTGTTGAAAATTATTGTTATTTTTACTTACTTGCAGTGATTATGAATCCGATGAAGAAGACTTAGATAAAAAGTTTCAAAAGGTACAAATAGCGAGTCGATACATTATAAACGAGGACAAAGAGGACATACCCAGGCGAGTACATCATTGGAAAGTCACGCCCTGCACATGCGAGATATGTAAGAAATATCACGAATTATTTCACATTAGAATGGACAGTTGATAGATATAAAATGATGATATTATAGTGTGATTCAAATAGGAATAGGACCGAGTAGGTGCCATATTGTTTCGAATTTAGACAATTATGATAGTTAAATTTATGTTTAGATAATTTATTACTATTTAACGTTTTTATTTAAATTCGATGCAAGACTATTAACATTTATATGCTAGTTTTTTGCAAATCGCACTTTTCAAGTGATATTTGACAGAAAAAGGTCATTGTCGTTCCCATTCTCATTTGAAACGCATTATAACGTGCGTTAAGAAAATTATAGTGAGATGTCCCCTTTCAACAAAAGAAAGCTTTTAAAGGTTTCAGATTAACTTGAACCTGTCAAGCCAAGTGATAGTGGCAATATTATATTTTTTTCTTACGCATTTTTTAAAATAGTCCGTCGCCAACGCATCTAATGGCGAAAATTGACAATTGTTTTGATAGAAAACCTGTTTTACTGACCAAACTGAAGTTTTAGCCTGTTTACGCTAGATGGCGCTTGTTAGTATTTATTGTGAAATCAACTAAAGTCGTAAAATTACTTACAATATTATTGGGCCTTTAGATAAATTCGTACCTATAAATCATGGAGAATAGAGGTAAGGAGAACCATCTCGTGTATTAAAAAGTGTCCGTTGAAAGGGAGCAAGATAAGATGGCGCTATAGTAGCGACTAGCGAGTGGAAGAATTTCAAAAAGAGCGCCACAAAATGGTCACAAATTATTAGATTAACTAACCAATAACTAACTTTCAAATAACTTCACTCCATCTCTTATTGCTAGCTTCATATAATTTCCACTTCCTACACTAGCGCTATTTCGGTGAGTTTTTGAACTATAATTTGGTCTTTACGGGTAGTCACTTTTTCAAGTTATCCCCCATATAAGATGGTTTTCCTTACCTCTATTCTTCATGCTATAAATTAAGTGCAAGAAATTATTTATTTAAATTATTATAATAATAAGGGAATACCTCATGAACATTTAATTTAGTATGAAATGGAATTTAGATTTTTATATGCTTTTAATTTTTGTACCATAATATTATTTTATATTAGCTTTAAATTCTGTTGAACTGTTTAATATTTTAGTGCAATTTTATACGTCTTAATAAATCGTGTTGTTCGTTTGTGAATGTAGATCAAGTTTGAAATAAAAAGTGCACAAATTATTTATAAATTTATTATTTACACATGAATGAATAAGGTAACTTAACAATTACAATTCTCTAATATTATGGCTTTCAGTACCTTTAACATAGCATCATTCCTAATAAATAATTATTTTGATATTGACTAATTAATTAATAATATTCAGATATTCTAAATCATGAGCATTTAAAAGGCAGTGAAAATATGATACGAAAAATGATTTCGTATTTTCAAAGAATAAATTGAAACGGAAAACTTAAGTTTTATAAAGCAACCAAAAATATAAAAAGTCTATAATTTCAGCAGGTCTAAAATATAGACATTAAGTGAATCATAAGTACTATGAATACTACTTATGACCTGCGTCCTGCTGAAGTTTAGATCTGCCGATAGCACCAGTACTGATTGTACTTAAAATATTATTAGCCTTTTTGATTTCTATTATATTAATAGCACATACTCTAATTATTCTTAACATTACATAATTTTGCTGCTATATATTACCAAATAAGAATCAATATATTATATGTTCACAAAAAACATAAAAGAATTCTAAATATTGAATCCATACTCGGATATACGATTGATCAAGAAATACTTTGTTAATTATAGATTTTTTTATGAAGAAAATTTATTTTGAATATGTAATTATAATATCTTATTCTAGATACATGGGACGGATGACTACACGATACTATAACTAAATTAATTTGTACATTGATATTATCAGCATGCTTTAAGTATACCCTAATATTTAAAAGCAATGTTTACATCGCTTCAAAGTTGATCAAAGCAATGTAAACAACCATATTGAGGTTGTTATTATATAAGTCTACATTTGCTACCGACCCTGTCTATTTGTAGATATTATATTTCATTGTAGAAATTCACGACAGCTAAAGTATTTGCCAAGACTTTACTGATTTCTGCCTACAACATTCACAATAAGGCCTGACATAATGATCTAACCAGTTTTGCAGTTATGTTCACATTTTCGGTGCATTATATCACTTCTTATGTATATGATTAAAATTTTCCCAAAAGTAAAAACATAAGAATTGTATTTTTATAAAAGCCAATAAGTGATCTTGCGTTTTGACGGCTAGAATCAGGTTTTGCTGTAAATGCAAACGATGTCCCATTTAACTCGGCAATCAGCATAGACTACTATGCCTAACTAATTCTCTCAAGCTGACATTGTAGAAATATTTGTGCTATGCTGAGGTATATTAGCACCAGTGTGTTCGAAGCACCATTTCACCTACGGCGTATTCACAGTCACTTTGTGACCTTTTAAAGACGCTTTTTGTTTACTTTTTACGTAATTCGTACAGTTAAATATGAACGCGAAAATGGCGACTAGAGCGAAAACTCCGTAGAAGACAGCTAGAGCTATTAAGAAGCTGTCTTCTGTCCATTCCCAAATATTATCTGAACGGAGATACTCGTAGTTGCTGAGCACTTGAGTCCCGTTAGGTGGGGGGCAGGCTGATTGTGTGATGATGCCCAAATGCTGTCTCTGTAACAAAATTAATTTTGATGCAAGATCTTTATAAAAAAATATTATCGTATTCTTTTGATACCGGGACACCTCTTACCAAAATAGGATGATTGGAAATTAAATGGATTAGATAAAACAAAAGAATGGATAGCAATTATTATTTTCAAAGACTCATACGATCCATGTAAAAATAACTACTTAATGATTATCTTTGAAGACATGGACATTTGATGAGCTTTTTAAAAGACCTTTAGGATTAAAAAATATGACTATAGTTTGTGATATTTGTCAACATCTCGCACCTTCAGACCATGCTTTTGTAAATACAATCGTTAAAAATCATTCTGATATGTGATGATATAAAACCGGAATTATGAACTTACTTGTTTATCAGTACACCGCATATCTTTACTCATGCTGCTCCTTAGGGCTACCTCACTCAACTCCCTCCTCAGCACTTCAGGTATCGTCCACTTGGATGGCGACACATACTCCAGCCATTGCACATAATACGGTAGATCCTGTTGGTGGACCATGACTCCGTTGACGAGAGTGGTGAGTAGAAGACAAAAGCCGGCTAGAACCGAGGCAGTCTTTTCCATTGGAAACACTAAGATCGCCGCTCGACAAAGCATTTGTATGCTTATCAGGTAAAGCAGCATGTATCCTAAAAATTAAAATATAGAATAAAGAAAAATCCTTCTTTAAAAAATGTTTAGGACAAAACTGATTTGTGATATTTGTCATTATTATCCCATAAAATTGAATTCCACGCGAATTGCACGTAATTTTGTTAGAAATGTTCGTCTATGGCAACTTTGGAATCGATGTTTACCTACGTAATTAAGTAATGTAATTTGTTCGATAAAATATTTACCCAAATAAATGTAAAACCCATCGAAAGAAGTCGGCGTCTGCGCGTAGAGTCCACTCATGGCGTAACTGGGAACCAAGTACGCCAACCACGTTAATGCCGCCGACCATAGCTCTAGGAATTGCTGAAATATATAAAAAGAACTTAGCGATAGGTAGCAAATAAAGTAATTGTACTAGCATAAACTTAGGCCTTTTCATCCGATAATAGATGATTTATACTGTATTCTCCGAGCGAAGTAACCACTTGAAATACTTGCTTGGGACAATCGATTTTTAAATGTCGTATGATTGCCCAAGCACATACGACATTCTCACAACACAGTCAGCCTAGTCCAGAGGAATGACTGGTCAATACGTCTGGGGCCAACCATATGCGGGTTTCCTAATGATGTTTTCCTTCACCGTTAGAGCGTCCGTATAATGTACTTGAGATCTGAAAGTCTCATTGGTACACGCCACAACTTGGGATTCGAACCTGCACTCTCTCGAGTGCGAACCAAACGGTCTACCCACTAGGCCCGGAGCTACTAGCATAGGGAGTAACTATTTGATACTAAATATGTATACCTAAATTGATCGTAAAGTAACTTGTAAAAGAAAATGAAAATTGACACAATGACTGACATAGTTCAAACCGCTAAACAAATAAGGCTTTATTCTTCCATACATCATTATTATATCGTATCCTTTCTTAGATATGTTAAAAATGATTATCATCAAGAATATCGCCCCCTAACTTAAATGAATCGGGAATTCAAACTTATTTATCCGTTTGACTATGTATATTATATACTCACATCGAACAATATAAACACAATTCTAGAATACAGTCCGGCGGCGATGTCTCTCTCCACATGCGCCCGCGCAGCGCCCGCCTCGCGCACGCCCGTCCACAGCAGCACGGGCCACGCGCATATACACATCACTGCGTAGTGGTAACCCACGCGATCGTTCTGGGTTAGCTGGAAAGTACGTGATAATTTAATTAGCTATTAGTCAACGTGGATGTATGGACTATTTTTTTGCGACTCATTCATTATTGGATCATCATTATTGGAATTCCCGTTATCATCTATATAACCATCATCATTATGATCATTATTATCTCCTCTATGTTAGAATTATGATATTTATAACTACAGAGACATCTCTCCTCGATGTTAAGTTTATGTTAGGTAGCAATAAGCCATGCGTCTGCATGTAGGGTATCTAACTCTTTAACAAACATTGTTTTTACCTTTGCATCGGTGGTCGGAAGATCCCAGAATATAGTTCCCGTCACCAGAGACATGACAGCGGCAATCAGAATCCGAGTGATGACGTTAGACAGCGTCGACATCTGCGTATACAGTAGACTTTTCCTGCAAATAAAGGAATTGTATAGTAATGCTGTGTCACTTGCTATTTTTTTCCTGCTTCTCAGCTATGAACCCTGCACTAGCTTCTATTGCTTTACTTCATACTATCAACAGAGCATATTTCTACGTGTGTGCCTTGTTCTGCCATTTTGCTTAGTTCGCTATTTTCTGCTTTTTTAATCCTTGTCCTATTTTAGGCGCCTCTAGCAGTGTAGCTATTTCTCTCTAACGTTGTTGCTGTCTCCCTCTAACCTATGGCTGAACTCACTCTAGCAGCGCAAACGCCTGTCGCGGCGGCGAGGCGGTGTGCCGCGGCGCGGGGAGTGGTACGGGTGGTGGGGGATCAGGAGCTGGCCGCGCCCACACGCCCGCTAGCGCCTCCACACGACCAGAAGATTCTAGAAGCGCAGCCGCTGAGAGTTCGTCGAGAGTCACCAGGTCCACTAGAAGAGAAATCCGTAAATATTTCTTATTGATGGTAGTAGCTTGTAACAGATCATAAACTTAATGTCTCTCTCATTGATGCTCATCATATCCGAAAACGGTGAGAATTTATGGATTCTGATGCAAACTCCGGAAGGAAAAAACTATGCAAACTTATGATGTGCGATGTTATCAAGCGCTTTAAATGAATTAAATACATACGGTAGTAATCAGAAGGATTCTTGAAAGCAGGGCAGGGATAGTCTATTGAGGCAAAATATGGCAACATGTCCCTTCGGTAGCCGCTATACATCGTGCGGCCTGCTGATATTAATACGACCTAAAAAACAGAAAAGAATGTAAATTAACAACAAACAAGCAACAAAATATATAAGTTTATTGTCGTAGATATCATTATTAAGTTAACAGGAACATAATTTTAGGTTAATAATAAATAGAGCATACCTTCGTCAACATAGCGAATATTTCATACGTGGGTGGGTGTATAGACATTATCACAACTCGTCCGGTCCCTGCCCAATTCCTCAAATACTCTACAAGGAAGAACGTATCGAATATATCCATCTCTTTCGTTGGCTGGTCAAGGATAAGGACAGCCATATCCAGTAGCAACTGACACGCCACATTCAGCCGGCGAATTTCTGAGCGCGTGAGACGACCAACATTCGTGTCTCTTACTTGTTCTAATCCTAATTCTTCTATTAATAAATTAATCTGTAACAAAAAAATAATAATTTAAACATGAGAGTATATATTCTTCTGAAATATGTTTAATTATTTTGAAGCGTCCTAGTGCAAAGACAAAATTATGAAACTGGCCGAGCAGGAACTTTGTCGATGGTACATAAGCAACTTACGCGATCTCTGTCGTTCATTTTGATTTGATTATGGTTTTGTCTCGGTTTTCTGAGTGAGGCGTGAAACCGAAGCGTGTGTTCGACAGTCATGGAGGGACAGAGGTTCGTGTCGTTTCTCACATAGGCAGCTATTTTTCGGAGCGTAGACGACGCTACTGGTTGGCCGTTTAATACGATATCACCATTTAATTTCTAAAAAGGAAAAGTCAATCCATTAAAGATCACGCAATCAAGAGACTTCTTATGTGGAGAGTTCTTCAAATTAAAATATCAGTTTACCTTTCTGACACCTGCTAAAACATCCAACAAGCCCGTAGCCTCATGCTGCGATGTCGCTAAAACTGCTAGTATTTCCCCAGATTTCACCTCAAAACTCAGCCCTGATACAAGCAATGTGGATTTGTTATCGGGAGATGTGATTTCTAAATTATTAACCTGAAAAACAACGTTGCCTTATTTAATATTACATTAAAAAGGAATTAATCATATAGTTTTTTTTACAATTTATATCAACTTACATAATAATTGGGGTAGATGTAGGCGGAATGCGTGTACCCATCTAAATGGTCTCCAGGTCTGAGCGTCGAATGTTTTCTAGATTGTGCTAGCGATATGTGACTACCCGCCTTTGACATACGACCGCCCAGATGAGATGATGGCATTAAGTAACTAAAATAAAGAAATAACATTTAAAAGCTAATAACTTTTGCCAGAACAATATAATATGTTAGAAAATAATGTTAACTTACAGAATTTGACGAATTACAAATATCGCCCTTAAAATATCATAATTGTTCCAAGAGTCTATTTGAGCGGAGATAAAGCTCCCACAACATTAAGAATTCACAAACAACAAGGGCTCTTGAATTAATAAGACGACGGGCATACCTTTGATGATCATTATCGGGGATGTAGTCAGCGACACTGTTTCGTCTATTGTATGAGCGAGTCGGTCTAGCGTCGATGCCGAGTAGGTTAGCCTCGCTGACCGACTTGTGTCTCGAGTTAGTCCAGTGGCCCTCTCCACGAATGCCAGCCTGTTGCATTGCTACTAGCGGTACTCCAGTTGCATGCTGTGAAGAGGCAATGTTATTGTGCTAACCTTAATGAAATCCTTCAAGCTATTTTAGGTATGGGCCAAACGACTGGGATTGCTATACGCCACGTTAATTAATACGCGGAGAGCCATGCTTCGGCATGAATGCGCTGTCTTGAACGAAATAATACTACAGCCCTTAGAAAACCGGCGTGAAATAACGTTCGCGTTGTGTTTCGCGGAGTGACCCCACTTAGATCTCAAGTAACCTCAACTTGAGGTCTAAGTGGGTTTCGGGATTTGAAGGACCATGGCCTCTAGTCAAGATGCATTCCATAATTTCGACGACGAAGTTCGACAATAAAATGTATGGGATTTGACATTTAAAGACATCGCAAGCGACATGTCACTTAACGATGACGTAGGTCGAATCACGTAACGTAATTTCGTAATCAAAAATGTATGGGATTTGACATACGTCATCGTTAAGTGACATGTCGCTTGCAATGCCTTTATGTCAAATCCTATACATTTTGTTTTCGAACTTCGTTGTCGAAATTATCGAATGCATCTTGACTAGAGGCCCAGGAACGCAAGTACGCAACACCAGAGGAGTTACAAATGTTAGTCCTCTGGTGTTGCGAGGTCCATGGACGGCGGTAATCGATCCATTTGCTCGTTTCCTCGTCCGTTTCATAAAAAAACAGCGCTCTTAGACATTCAACCATCAAAAATACATTGGTAGGCATTTCTGCCGTCCTCAAACTAAAAGGCGGCTAAATGATAAAAAGAGTCACGAATGTCTTATGACAACATTAACACTTGTTTATACTAAATCACTAGCATCAATTTCAAAATAATCCCGCGTTTGTTAGCTCTACCTCAAAAACTCTTTTTGTCATTTAGCCGCCTTTTAGTTTGAGGACGGCAGATTAGATGTTAAGTTTGAAGTCAATCTAATGCTATCTACAGACACACGAATTTGGTACGGAGCGTACAGCGAACCATATCCGGAGACCAAATCTGGTGTCGCTACACACGCACGGATTTGGTACGGTGCAGTGGACCGTGAAGCTCGACACTCGTGTGTTCAATTTTATGCTCTATTATATTAGCACAGAGTTCTATTTACAGTGCTGTTTTTAAACGACGACGATGATTCCCGCAATTCATTGATAACGGGTAGTGATACCAACACTTTAAAAAATATTTCTCCCCAAATTTTACCCCTGATTACTTATACCATTGACAGGTCTAAGAGATAATACGCTAGAAAGAAAGGTTATGTGTTTAACATAAAGACTTACGCGTGAATAACATAAAACTAATTTGTCTTAATCTGATTTCACTCCCAATACATTTCATATCCTTGGCTATATACACACATTAAAATAATTTTTATTATTACATACAAATTGATTCATATGGAGTAAACTCTAAACATCCTGTCCCCTAGTAAACCCCCGTAGATATTTTCCCTAATTTTGGGGGGTACATCCCTAAGTTGGCAACACTGATACCGTTGTACGGCCTAACCGCCGGACTGCTCTACACACGCTCGGATCTGGTACGGAGCGTACCAGATCCGCTGTACGCTCCGTACCAAATTCGTGTGTCTGTAGACACCATAACAGTCGCCATAAGTTACCTGGTAGGTGTTCAAATTTTGCATCCTAAAATCGGGATCAGACCGATACTTCCGACTGTACTTGTTGTAGTTTGTTGCAGTTTCATTGTCAGAGCTGTCGTAACCTGACGAAGTCTCTCGCATGCCTCTGCTTTGCCGTTGAATTCTGAAAAATATCGTACTTTGTGTCTTTCCAAAAGGGGTGGACTGTCTTTCCGTATTATGGACGATGATGATTCTTAAAAGTAACTAAGTAACTGCAACTGTATATATACAAAAAGTTATAAAATACGTATATAAAAATAGTTATCTTGGCTGACACATAACAATATGGATATTGGTCTGCAATGAGATTTCTTATGAAAATACTAGCTTTTGCCCACGTAAATGCAGTATCCCACGGGAACACTACTTTTTTGGGATAAAAAATTTTCATATGTTTTAATCAAGAGCTTAAACTACTACCATACTTAAATTTACTACATAATTTCATCGAAATCCGTTCAGTAGTTTTTGCGTAAAAGAGTAAAAAATCCATCCATCCTCACAAACTTTCACATTAATAAATATAATATTAGTAGGATATAGAAGATTTATTTACTAACATGGTAACTTACCTAGGAACCGACTTCATGCCACTGCCAATGGATGTTTTTGGCTTCGGTGTGCCTGATCTTTGGGACCCATTGTGATTCGGTGGAAACACACGAGGTAACCCAAACTTAAGGTACGTGTACATGTTCGAACCGAGCGCTGATCTGAAAAGGATTTTAATCAATATTTAAAACCATTACATCATCATAATTTTGTATCATGTTAGAAATAACGTTTGGCGGTGAAATTAAATTTGTACCTAGTTTTACTGCTATTCTTCTTAATCCTCTGTTATAGTTTATTAAATTCTCACAAAGTTTCAATTAAAGTGGAACAGTATAATAATTTTATCTTTGCATAAAAATTTTTGAAGGCAATTTAGTCTGATACGTTTTGGTAAACTGTTGACCTTGTTATTCATTAAAATTGTTGCATGAAACTATGTTGATCTTTATCATATAGCACGGTAGAAACATGCCTGCCAAAACTTTACATTGAAAACAAATATTTCAGAATCGGTTTATTTGTTCCCTCGACTTTTGTATGATTTAAATACAATTAATGTCTAGAGACTTGGAGATTTTGAAACAATACTTACTTAGGTCCATATCTAGGATGGGATAGGATGGACTGGACCGTGGTATCTCGAAGCTGGAAGTTTCCATAGGGCAGCGGACTTTTGTCAGTGCTGCCCAGAGCACTGTCCGTAAAGTCGGAATTGAGATTTTGCCTGAAAATAATTATAACATTAAGTAATTCCTTTTTACCGCTGGTTTATCTATACCGGAAAATATGAGGGGATATAAATGGGAATGAAGCGACAAAAGCGTGTTAACATAATGTAACTTGATTCACTTGATGCTTCTGTATACCTAAATAGGCTGCACATTCACTCATCTCCTCGGTGTTGGTATTCGCGGGTGATGGTAATAACTTAAGCATTCCATCTGCTTTTGCCGGTCTTATTCCATAAAAAGTTACCTGTATATTGACCAGGCGTGCAGGTCCTCGGAGTGCATCCCACGTGGGTCGTGCATCAGTGGGTTGGACGGCACTGAGTAGCGCCGCTCGCTGAAGCCCAAAGCCGACTGCGACATCACTTCTTACTGGAAAATACAATAGGGAATATGCATAAAATATAAAAATAGCTTAAAATATAATAATATGATACTAGACAGAAAAATAAAGAAAATGGCGAGAAAATTTTCAATATCTGTTGATAAATGAGCAAGATATAAGCGGTCAAAGTTTGTAATCTATCTCTTTCTAGCAAAACGAAATTTAGTATGAACTTTCTATGAAAGTCGTGTTATGTGACGTCACGATACACGTCGGATCTCTCTGTCTAATAGACCACTTTAAACGTTCATATCTTCGTTATTTTTAATGATATCAAAAAACTGATTTTACCATACGGTTTACCAAACAAGATAGATCTATATAAATAAATAAAAAAAATACGTGCATATTCCCTATTGGTCGGTGCGTGTCTGCGTGACTTTGTTACGCAAAATTCGTTTTTTTTATATACACTTGTTAAAGAAAATGTATATAAAATATCGTAAAACATTGGATGAGAAATAAAATATTTTACCGCCACATAAATCGCTGTTCGATTGTTAAATTAAACTGTCAATAGTTAAAGCATTAATGTACATCAGGAAAAATATATGTGCCTATTCTTAAATTAAATGTGTACTCACAAATTGTCGCCAAGATGGTTATTTGTTCGCTAAAATATAATCTGTCTGCCAGTTTGGAAAATGCAGTGGTATTATTTAGTCACCAGATTTGTAATTTTTTTGTTCCTTACATTATTTCGCCAACTTGGTAATTTAGTATTCAATATTGGGTATTTTCACATCCAAAATTTAATTGTTTTGTCGCAAGTTTAAATACATGCCATTTTTAATTTACTGACCACCGATAGCTTCAAGCTAGCGTCAAGACGAAAGTTTAATTGCCTCATATATTTTTGCCATCAGATTGATTGATCCTTTGATCCTTTTTTTACCCGACTTCCAAAAAGGAGGCGGTTATATGTTAAAGCTGTATGTATATTTTCATTATGTAACGTTTTTAATTTTTATACAAGCAGATGTTTAAGTCAGAGAAAGCGAGCAGATATTAATGTTTTATTAATATTTTGTTAAATAACGTATGTCTTAGGTATGTATTGTTACGTCATATACATTATTATACATCATAATATACATAAATATAGTTTACAACATCTTCAGTAGGATCGTGTTTCTAAAAGGCCGTTCTAGTTTACTTTTATTTTCCACTGATCTAGTTTAAATGGTCATGAAATGCAAAATATTGCGTGATATTTCATATTTATTATCATAATCACCATATTTATCAATCGGATTACCACTGGGCTCCGTTTGTTTAGGCCGATTTCAACTGGGTTAATTTTAGTTTTTAATAAACATGCAACATTAACATTTTTATTGATGCTAAATTTAAACAGTGTTGTAAAATGCCTATTTTATATAGGTAGAAACTTGTATCGATGACAAGTATGCCACCGGATGTAATACAAGGTAGTAGCTTCCTTCCTAAACATCTTACTATGGTAAATATTAGGCTTTAATTTCTGCTCTTCTGGCCCTAAGTATTCTCAATCATGACTCTTCTGGACCTATCGTTTTATAGTCATAATTAACCCCGAGTCCCGACGCAAAAATAGGGATGTTAAAAGTTTGAAGTGGCTATGTGTCCACCCGTGGCATCGTAGCTTCTAAATTGAAGGTCCGATTTAGGTGCGGTTTTTTTGATTGAAAACTGACGTGAACGAGAGTGTTCTTAGCTATACAGGGCGTCACAGACGGCGAAGTTACTATAATATTTTATCTTAAGATATTACAATATCTTAGCCGCCTGTGATAGTTCATACATTAACTGTATAGCAAGCGATATATTCTCTTAATATCACCATCAGCTCGCTCACTGTTTGACAATTCGAGAGTTACTTAAAATGATAATTTATTTTAAATTCAAATAAAAAAATAAATATTTTATCCTTTTTAAAGTAGGTTTAAATAATGGTTACCTTACGAATATCATTGAAAATCCACGGTGCCAAATTTCGAATCGATAGGACATAATATGGAAGGTAGTCAGATCCCCTCATCAACTATTTAAGATTCGATGATCTTCAAACGGCTGATCAGGTCATAGTTAGCTTACCATAATATTCTTTAAATATCGTTGAAGTAACACTGTACCAAATTTCAAAACGATCGAACAAGGAAGTTAGATCCCCTTATCAACTAGAAAAGAGCTGATAATCTTCAAACGCCTAAACAGATTTTCTTCAAACATAGCTAAGAACACTCCCGACTTATTCATCTTTCAAACAAGAAAAACAAATTTAAAATCGGTTCATCCGTTCATGAGCTACGATGCCACAGACACACACACATACACGTCAAACTTAATAACACCCGTCGTTTTTGCGTCGGGGGTAAAAACAATATACCAACTACCAAGAAATGATTGGAGAGAGATGTACCTGCGTCATCCTAAAAATGTAACACAGCCTGCCAACTGATATTCCCACATCGTATCTCCTTTTAGTCACGCGATCTGAAAAGAAACAAAAATATGTTAAACCGATGTAGTAGGACCTCAACATTTGAGAGTGTAACAGTTTGAATTTATTTAAAATGGACAATGTGATTAGATGTTCAAAGCCGATTGGAATAGGGTAGACACTGAATAACACAGCTTTTCCATTTAGTGTTCGTGATACAGGTTACATGAAAAAACAAAAGGTTATAGGTAGGAAAGTCAGCAGAAAGGCAAATCCATGCCTACCAACCGGTCACCATCCGATGTTTTAAATCAAAAAGCTGTTGACCAGCTGATAGCGGAGTCAGATAAAAGAAATTTGGCACATTACGGGTCATTAACGTGCGTTTGTCTGTCACAATTGGCAGATCGTATCGCGTCCGTTGTGGCGACACATTCATACAATGGTTTGTGTCAACCGGTTACTGGGTTATCCGGTGACAAGGTTGTCTGGTTACTAGTTACTGAGAGGATAAATTAGACCATGGATTACCGGCAAAATTTGGCAACAACAGGCTTAGACCATGGGTCGCAGATGACAATTGGCAATAACATGCCTTAAGACCATGGGTTGCATTTCCAACTAGGACATCATTGATGGCGCAACCGCCAACCAGTATCAAAGTATAGCTACTCAGACTTTCCTTGTCTGTTAAAGCTCCTTATTGTATTAAAAATGTCTAAATAACGAGTTGACACTCGTTATTTAGACAGGTTAAGAACTAAGTACCTATACTCATACTTATTAATTTGAATTCGGCCTAACGACAGAATTCTTGCCATGTTTGGTTATCACTTGAGTTTCTTGCAAAAGAGTACATGATATTAATTATAGTACGACTAACTTTACATTGAATAGTCGGTAGTGAAGTACCGAATACCATAGACAGTAGAATTTAGTATCGCGCCAATATTTAAAACGAGCCCAATGGCCTAGGTACACATAGTACCAAGGTTCAATAGGTTCCCCTATTACGTGCCTACTGGCTATAGCTGTGCAGCTTTCATAAGAAAATATTGCCTTGTAACCTCTTTGTTGTGATATTCATCGTATAAGATAACTTGAAGTTATTCTAATAATTTATTAACTCCCATTCCATAGAACCTTTTCTCATTATGACGTGATATTGGATCCACCGCGTGATCTGAAACAGTCACGAACAATGCGCTCTCACGACCGCCGTAGAAAAGGTCTAGTTCAAGACACGTTTACCGCATCTTACTTCATATCTGTACGGAAATTATCATCATCACTTCCTCTATACAAGTCAGTGACCTACTTTATCTATACTACTATTATTTAATGACACCTGAAATCTCGATGACTTTATAAGTCTTTTGAATGAATATAATAATGTATTTTATAGCACAGCGTGACCTAAACCCGCACTTTACGCACGCAGCGTGCGTAAAGTGCGGGTTTTTGTCACACTTGCTATAAAATAATATACGATACTTGTGGCCTAAGTTGTCTATTACTGCACGGCGTTTAGCACCCTCGCTCCGCTCGGGCGCTAACTTCACGCCGTGCAATAATAGGCAACTTAGGTCACGCGTATCGTAATGTACTATTTTTAAAGTGGATCCATGTGTCAAACCCAGCTGATTAAGAAAAACCAAAAAGGAAAAGTTCATAAAAAAGCCACGGTTTATTGCGTAGCCTACTGCAGCGGGTCTTAGAGAGGGTTGTAGATTGGAGTATAAAAACAAGTTACCTATACTTTTACGTAAAAAAAAATGTGTTGTAAAATAAAATGACCCTAACTGCTAAAAATATCATCGCCCTGTATAAAACATCCAATCAATCTTATTTCTTATCTGTTTAATAGAAAGTAGGTAGGTATCGTTACAAGTGGCCGTTGATGATAATGATGTTTCGTTATCGCTTTGTTATTCATTGAATCGGTCATCCATCATTTAACTATTTGTTAACTGCCATCGATAAATCAACTAACAAATGTTTTTGCTCACTTTTGTAACTTAGCGTAAGGTCGAATCGAAAATTTATGCGGAATTTACAAGGTAGATTAATTGTCGTACGGCGAAAATCGAACGAAGATCGACCGTCTAAATGGCAAATGAGGCACTACGCAACATAAACTAAAAAATTCAGTTCAAGGCACTTATTAAGATTTTTAACAAATACTTTATTTATTTGTAGGCGCGTTTCTACAATTACAAGATGTTGTCTGTTTTACCATTATTACTGATGCTGTTTTATCGTACGGATAAGCGTTGCCATGACGACGCTGGTATAACGTCAATCTTATCTAGCTTTGGTACGCTCAGTTTAAAATAACTAACGGCCGCCGGCAGATATTAAACGACGGAATACTTAATAAGTCGCGTACAAATTAAGGATTATCGGATTTATTGTGGAAAAGTTATATAGTGACGTGATCTATGATAATTCGTTGATAAATTTGATCAATTAGAAATAACCTACGGACTTAATCATAGCTATACGCCTAAATCAGTCCGTGGGATTCGAACTTTACGACCCACGAAAAGCATAAAAATGATGCTATTGCTCGGTTTTTCAATTTTCGGAAATATATTGACATTTTTATCGTGTAGGTACTTGTGCTAAAGATGGAAAATGGACATTTTCACACGAGCATGTCGAGACATGCTGTGAGAAAGAGTTGGTACTACTAAACACATGAGATGGAAAGAGATAGATATGGTTTATGAACGGGTTGATTATAATATGACCCCCTGGTTTTCTATGAAACTGCATCGTGAACAATGTGGTACCAGTGTAACACAGTGGGACAGTGTTTAAAGAGCCAGGACTCCGCAGACTTGCAGTATAGCTTTAGCAGGATCCATATTAGTGCTGGTCTACTATGTACGACCTAATGCAATAATCGTTCGTGCGCCGGGACGTGTCGGCGCCAGCAAAACGGCTGCAACACGACGGCGGTAGCATGACGTCGACGTGACGACGGCAACATGACGGTGACGTGACGGCGGCCGCGGCAGTGGCACGCTGGAGTCATGAGCGCGGTGGTACTATGTTGAGAACGACGACTCAGTGGCGGCTGCACGTGACGTAAAAGGCTGTAACCCACTTTTTTATTTCTGATATAATTTTAAAGACAGCAATGCATTAGTTATTCCCCTGCTGTTTCGAGTGTCTGTGGGCGATAAATTGCTTTCCAATAGGCAATCCGTCTACTCATTTGTTAAATCAAGTTTAGTTTGGTCGCTTGTTCTCCTGTTGTGCTTTTCTATTCTCTGTGTGCAGATATTATGGTGGCTACATCATGAGCGGCGCGGGAGTCGCCTAGTGCCTACTGTGAACCGTCACACATGGTAGTGTAGAAGCACTTCGAAGTGAGTCTTGTGGAGGAGTTGTATGCGACTCCAGTCCTCTTTTATTACTAATAGAAGCTTTAGGGTGAGTCTAACTGTTCTTTTTACAACTCTGCTGCAAAGTACTCGAGAAGCAAAGTTTGATAACTGTAAGTACCTACCTAGTCATAGAGTAAATGGCCAGTATGGGCCATATATTTAGTACTGAGTACAGAGCAGTAAAGTTGTACGTTATTTTATTTTATATTGGTTTAAAAAAGTCTAAAACATTTCTTAGATACTGGTGTGTAAGAGAATTTTAGTATTTAAGAAGAAATATTTGCCAGAGTACATTTTGAATCTGATTAAAGAAAATAATCTATTTGACCGACACTAGTTGGTGTTAATTACTTTGCGTGTTATTAATATCGAGTTGAGATATCATAGAGATCGATTACAATTTGCGGTGCATAAAACCTATTTTTACTGTTTATCCAAAAGTCAAAATTGATTTGAGGCCTTACTTTTGAAGCATTGAAAAATAATACGGCTACGTAGTAACCACTCTGTGCAACGTGCGCTCCGTGAGTATTATACCTGGTTCTGTGGCTGCACCTCGCCCGCCTGGGCGCCTGGTTCGCGCTAGGCGCGAATCGCGTAAACTTTTACAAAGTCGACATCTCGCTTTAGTGTTCTTGTGTAAGGCCTACCGTACCGCCCCTACGGAGGCGATTTCACCCAGTGAACGCGTGACATTGAAGTGACGTCACATATCGGTAACACAGAGGTCCAACGTCCAAAGTCCAAATTTTACATAGGTATGACATAATTGTGACTATGTTTGATTTGATGTCATATGTATGACATGACCATGACCTCATATTGGCTGTCGACTCGAGCGCTATGTGCACGCGCGGTCGATTAGGTGAACTAAAACCTCCTACCTCGCCTAATAGATGGCACTAAGCGCGAAAAATGCAAACTAGCGTTGTTTTGTATTATAATAGATCACATACTATTTTATCAGCCAACACAGGTTTAAGCTAGGCTTAAACTAAATAGCCTAGCTTAGTAATAGGGGCGAAACTCTAGAAACACCACAGGTGGGTGTATATAGTGGTGTGAGATTTTGCCGCCCCTCTTATTGTGCCGCCCGGGTTTTCAGAAAATCGGATTTTGCATCCCCTAGATAGATTATGAGCAAAGTTAAATCACATTGAAGTAAATTTGAGAAAACACGATCAGAGGGTGTCACTTTTATAATTTCTTCCCTTCGGTTCGCGAACGATCTGGGCACTGGATAAAAATTAATCACTATTCACTGCGTCGCTCAGTCGTTCGTGGCAATTTTAAAACTAAACTTTATTGATTTGAATTAGTTTCGTTGCGGGTCCCAGGATGGCTTTGGCGTGTCCTCTGGGCGCTCCTAAGATCATGTTAAGGGGGTTTATGTGGTTGGTTGTCTCTGTCGATCCTGGCTGCACACGGGTTGCAGTGGTGGGGATTTGTGGTGGGCCATTTGCCCGTATATTTAGGTACTAAAAAAAAAGGAAAAAAAATCTAAGAAATTCTCCGTATAAAGGCAATACATTGCAATGATATAAAGTTAGTTGCGTGTGTGGAGCACACAGAATTCAGAACGTGCGGAGTGAGTGTTCGATCGCATTTGTGTGCGGCGCGCTGTGTCCGAAACCATGGCGAGATGCCGCCCCGCCCGCACTTTTTAATTTTTGCTCTTTACACTTACAGAACGGATCGCGTTGTTGTATTGCGACGGTTAGGTATTCAATCATAATTGATTGAAGGAAGGTTGGGTGAAATATTTCGTTGATCTGTGGCAACATAATAGGTGTGGATAACCATTCCAATTTGGAGTGGTTGTGGCGGCCTCGCTTTCGGGCGTGTTGACGGCTTCTGGATGATTTCTGTATTCTGTGGTGGAGCAATTAGAAATCTTTATGACTTGTTTTATTACTAAACACTGGAAGGATGTCCTCGTGATAATTTTTAGAAATGCATAGTAATCCAGATATCTACCGTAAGCAGATAGTAGAAATGACTAAAAAGATTATAATTGAAGTAAATTGCTCTGATTCAGTACAATATAAAAAAAAGAAAATTTTATTAAATTATGTTCGGTGGTTTAGACTCTGGTCACTAAATAGAGAATGTGCATAAGTAGGAATATGACGTGCAGTAGTTGTAGCTGGGTAAAAAAAATGTGTATTACACACATAATAAACGCGTTTTCATAAGTATGCTGCGTGGAAGAGGACGATTATTAGGTACCGTCGCTGTGACTGCCATAACAATGAAATCGCTTATTTGTAATTTGACACCGATACACACTATAAGATGATATTCGAATTACGTTTAGTATGCCTAATGAAAATCTAAATGCTTTCATACCTAGTTCAATAGTGATTTACGAAACGGGTTTTAGTATGAATATTGCAGTCCACGGGGACTCCGGCGAGCAGTCTAAATGTACCTAATTCATATTATGTGCTATCCACAATCCACATGGATGCTTGGGCTTCAGTTGACGTAGTTACATGAGGTTACAACTAATGAGGATAAGCTGTTACTATGAACACTGTGATGTGAGGTGTTCTTGTTGCGCCAGTAAATATAGCTCTATATCGTTGACGAAACACTATGTATTGCTATAGACAAGACATAGACGAAATACTACTGCTATAGTTATAATAAAGTTTGTTGCTATCTAAGCAATCTAAGATCCGGATTCTGGTACCTACCGATTAAGCGGTGCAGGCTATCGGGCACAAAGATTTTGTTTCCATATAATTTAATGCTCTGTATTTTAAAGGTAGCACCCCACTTCCCGCATCAAGTTTTCTAATAGCCTACATATAGCCCAAGCTACCTTCTGTAGCTACCAGTTCTATTCTAGTTCGATTCTTTGAAGAGAAGTCCGAGCGCTTCTTTCGCTTCTTTTATTCCGCAAATCGTGTTACTTCGAACATGCATTTGGTGATCAACCGATATTAGTTTGCACGAAGTCCGGGAGAGATCAAAGAATTTACCTACATTGCGGGTAACCTGCCCCGGGGACGAGGCTCGGCGGGGGTGACCGCCTGGTAGTCGCTTTTGCGCTTATTTCGTGTCACAATGCATTGGTGTTAAATGTGGGCTGAGCTTAGCCGTTAGATATGGCTATAATATGGTAATTGAACGTCTGACCTGACAATCCTCGTCGTGTGTTTGGGTATTTGCGCGAAAATGACCATGTAGGCGATGATGGGCGATGTTATTGACATAGAGATGTTGACGTTAACTTATGAGGACGTAGAAGTTGACGCAGAAGTTGATGCTGAAACTGCGGTTGTGTTACATTTTGGTTATTGGTTTTGTGTGGGTGTTGTCTTCCGCTTTTGCGTTGCAATTGGAAGGGGAGCACACCCAATGTGTGAAGTGTGTGGGGTTTGTAGACTGCGGCGCCGCAGCGCAGGAGCGATACTAACCTAGAGGATTTTGTGTGTGGGTGTTGCAAAGGAGAGCAAACCCAACGTGTGAAGTGTTGTTGAGTGTTGTTGAGCTCAGGTAATTCAAGGGAGACGGGTGACCGTTGAGTCAGCGGGTTTAATCTTGTGAGATGGCAGAGTCTGTCATTGCGGAGCGATCTACAAATCGATGCAACGAATTTGAATCTGCCATCACAGCAAATTTGCCAATGCTGGTCGACACTTATCACCTGATCCATGCCTTTGAATCATTTGGCTCTTGTTAGCGAGTGGTGGAGTCTCGCCGGTGAGTTTGGTGGCATTTGATGACTTTTGTGATTTTTGATAACTTTTAATGACTTTAACTTTCCGTGACCTTTAACTTTCGTTGACCTCAAACTTATAATAACTTTTAGTTTTCTACTTTTGATGACTTTTGTGATTTTTGATAACTTTGGATGACTTTTGAACCATCGGACTTTTGAGAATTAAGAAGCTGCCGGAAACTACAAACGTTAATATTACTCATCAGGGTGGACGAGCGTAATGATTTGATAAAATGCATTGAGAGGTTCCTTCGCGCAGGTACACCTACACTCTACAGCCTATTTATTCGCCCGAGGACGTGCGATTGTCAGTCCGGCCGTGTAGGCGCGTTTCTACAATTACAAGATGTTGTCTGTTTTACCATTATTACTGATGCTGTTTTATCGTACGGATAAGCGTTGCCATGACGACGCTGGTATAACGTCAATCTTATCTAGCTTTGGTACGCTCAGTTTAAAATAACTAACGGCCGCCGGCAGATATTAAACGACGGAATACTTAATAAGTCGCGTACAAATTAAGGATTATCGGATTTATTGTGGAAAAGTTATATAGTGACGTGATCTATGATAATTCGTTGATAAATTTGATCAATTAGAAATAACCTACGGACTTAATCATAGCTATACGCCTAAATATTAATAGTCTTTACAAACATAAATACTCACACTTTATCCTAAACAACATAAAATTATTCATTCAGGTCATTGGACCCAAAATAATATTTCATCAATGTATAAAATTGGCAACAGTGAAAGTAAATAGCTTTAGACTACCAAAATTTGCATACAAATTGTTGTAAATTTAAATCTTCGAAATAGGTGATGGGTAATCGCTGTGTCTAAACATTTAAAAAATATATAAACATGTAGTTTTTGACTTTATGAGCTGAGTGTGAAGTTAAGACTTCACCAACAGGCAACAACAATAGGCTACTTGACCTTGTTTTTATTTAGGCCCTAAACGCTTCATAATTTTGATTTATTTCATTACACAAAAAAAGTATATATTTAAGTATCTAACATTATTTTGAAACCTTAAAACCTACAAAAATACTTTGAAAATACATTTTTTAAAAACCGCCGAAAACACTATTCGCCATGTTGGTTGATAGATTACTGTGCTGTGATGTCATACTAGTACTATTTGTAATGTATGCTAGTCCGTAGTAGTAAAATGGTGGTGTGTGTGACGTTCCGTTTAACGTTTTGACATAAATAAATAAAAAGTTAAGAATTTTAGAACAAACAAGGAAAAGAATACAGGAAAACCATTTTGATCTAATTTAATGTAACATGGAAATAGAGGAAACAAAATACATAAATAATGAATAACTATTAATTTACAGAAACACGTTCCGTTTCACTACTACGTATGTGTTTAGTGTGTTTGTGTCGTCACATCCATTCCAGAAGTTACTTCGAAGTGTTTTCATCAGTAGAAATTAAAAAAACAAAAATACATATTTTAAAATCAATCTTAAGTTTTTTAAGTTATGATATCGCTAGAATACGTTTTCCTAAGCCAAGTACTAAAGGAAATACTCCTTCAATGTATGAAATTAAATATAAGTAGCCTATTTTATAAATACGACCATACTTAGGCCAACACAAAATATGGGCTGGATTTAAGACCATTAAAATTACACTTGTTGTATTTATACTGCAATATATTATATTTATGAATGAATAGTTATCTATCTACGTGAGAGGTTAAACATTATGTAAGTAGCTAGCAACAAACATTACACACATTACAAAACACAAATATTGTTCTACTAAACGTGACAAATCAATGAATTTTAAACGCACAGACCTACATACAGCAGTCAGCACGTTTTATATAACTCAACAATCTACATTGTATTAAAACACACACACCCACTATGTATGTATACTACATACGAAATTTAGGACACTTTATTTTCGTTTATGAAAGTCAATGCATGTAACATTTTCTTCTATGAAAAACAGTTTATTGTTAATTAAAACATTTAAGTCAACTTTTACTAAACTTACTTAACCTTTAAAACGAGTTGTAACTTCCTGAAAGTTCCTTTCAAAAGTAGGTTCAAACCTACCTACCTACCTAATTAAATAAATAAAACCTCAACGTTATAATAACCGTCTGACACTAATTAAATTTCTACATAACACCAAGGTAGGTACTATTATTTATTCTGTGATAACACCTTAAATACCATAATGCTTAAGTATCTATAATTATATATTATTAAATATAATAATACTTTTAAAGCATTTTATTTGTTATTATAACATTGCCGTTTCCTCGCTTTCCACAGATTTTCTCAGAAACTTATTCTTTGCGATCCTTATTTTAAAGGACAAGGATGACAGAAGGCTTCGGAGTCGTAAGCAACATTCAACGTTGCCGACAACTAGAACCATTGAATGTTGTCATAAGTTCCACACCGATATCGGTGACGATGGCCGGTTTCATTAAAACCAGGCCAGTTACGCAGGAGCAATTTTATAGTGGCCAAGTGTGTGCGCAGTACACACTTGGCCTCTCTTCCAAAAAAACCGACACGACTGGCGAGAGATCAGGCGCACGTCCGACTTTTTACATGCTCATTCGACGCATGGATCATCTTTCTTGTCAGACAATCAGGTGATCAGCCTGCATTGTCCTAACTTGGAAACAACATTTTTTGTTGTTCTGATGTGGGAATCGAACCCACGACCTCCGAGTCGAGAGTCAAGCTCTAACCACTAGACCACGGATTCTGTTGTCATAAGAAACATTCATCTTACGAAGAAATAAGTCACAAGTGACAGCACCTCCCTACATCCTGTCTCACGCAGACCCTCACCTGAATAGTGATGAGTCGCGTGAGCAAAGGACATGCCTGACCATGCGAGGTTTTCGTTAATTACAAGTTTGTGTCGTGATTGCATTATCGCTTATGCCTAGTGATTATAGGCTTAATAGTTTTTACATAGATTCCGTAGCTACTTTTGAATGGAATCTTATGGGAATTTTCGGGTTAAATCATCCTTTATACTTATAATATCGTGGCACGATAGGATAGAATAGAAAACCCCTAAACTATTTATTTGCACACTAATAAAAACATTAATTTCTAAAGTAAAGGAACTGTACAAAAAGGCGGTCTTACTAATACCAAAGAATATAACTAACGTATTAATACAGCAGTTTCTTCCAGACAATCTAAGAAATAAAATAAAATTAACGAAATATGATTAAATTGTATATTTTGATGTTTAAATGCTTTTATTAATAGATTAAATGATATTTTAGGCTATAAATAATTGCGAACTTGTGTCACAAACATGAAACATCCAGGAATGCTAACTAGTAGTCTAGTACCTATAATAGGTAGTTAGCTCGTCCATTCATAAAAACACAACGATAATTTCTAAAGGAACGGTACAAAAGGGCGGTCTTCATACAGCAGTTTCTTCCAGACAATGTAAAACAAAATAAAATGACAAAATATGAGTAAATTATATTTCATGTTTAAATGTTTTAATTAGATAATATATTAAATGATATTTTAGGCCACAATTAATTGCATACTTGTGTCACAAACATGAAACATCCAGGAATGCTAACTTGTGTAGACCTAGTTAGTTCCTCCGAGCCCGTGATATAACAAACTCCTGATATTTTACATTTTTAATGACCAGTCGTTTTTAGGGAGCTTGCTTAATCCTTAGAGAAATACTTAACTATTAATATCTTCAGTGTCAGATGCTATAGTCTATATAATAAGTATGTACTATCTGTTCGTCCATCAGTCTCACGGTGACAGCGACGGCTTTGTATGTTAATGCTCTCATCGACTATGCATAGCCTACGTGATTGTCTGATCTCAACTTTTTCGTCGCGACTTGCGTAGCTTATAGTTATATTCCGATTGTTTCTTTATAGGGTAGATCTTATTCGAATTTATGTGTGTAGTTTGTAACTAAGAAACATGAGCGAGTGTATTTTCACGTACCTATGTAAGTAAGTAGCTACGAAAATAAAAATAAATGATTTACGAGGGTTTCTATTTTTTACGCTCTTCAAAGGTTGGATCAAGTGCAGTGTCGAGGCAAAAAATTAAAAATTATATATGGGTACCTAATTACTTGATTTTTTAATGCTTCCACATTATAAAGATTAAAAATTGCTAGATTAGTTACTTTGTAAAGGAACAGCATAATATCGTAGAACGAATCAAAACGAAAAGCGGATAACTTGCCATTCCTGATTTGCTCGGGACAAGCTTCAATAGACCGGGCTAAACTATTTATACCCCGTGTGTCGGGGTCACTGACCAGGACGCAGGCCCTTTCTATTGTCAGCCTCTGCAGAAAATCTGGACAAAGATACCAGTGAACTTGAGTCCTCCTCCTCTCGCGTACTGTCCGGCACAAGAAAAAAGTAAAACAACGGAATTGCGGAAAAAATGTTGTTCACCTTATACACGCCTTATTCTTATGCAAAAAAAAACGATAATGTCATAGCTTTAAAAAAAACTGAAATTTAATTACCTTAACTGCGTATGAATTGTATTCTTGATACCTTACGTTAAAGTTTGTAGAACATTTTTCTTCAACTTTTACAAAATGCAGTTAAAACTACGTTTTATAGAACTTTCTGCCGCTATTTTTATCGCGAAAACCTAATTTAAAATCACGTACGCCTAGGTCCGTTGATGGAACTGTAAAGGTTACAACAACCTCGACAATGGTTGATGTGGCAACCAAGTCGGGTGCTCAAGGGAAATGCGAAAATGATAGCCCAGCCTACCGTGTAATTTTGTCTTGTAATTTCAAATTTAATGCCTTATTATTTTGTCTTTAAGGTAATCTTGATACTTTTATCGGACGACGGACACTTGTAAGTTGTAACCTACTGAAAATAAAAGAAGGTTGTGGTTTGTGGTTCAGACACAAATAAATATATTACTTACGATAAATAGTAGAAAGTCTGGATACTAGAAAAAAATTGCAAAGGTTCCATTCAATTCTTCAAAAGAAAGCTCCATACATACTCATACGTATACCTACGTATATTCTCAGAAAAGCTTAGCTTTTGTAAGGACTCAATGCATTAAATAATAATATTAGTCATAGCATTTCGAAAGTTCTTAGTAATATAATTAATAATCGTTTCATAGCTAAAAGAGTTGCGTAAAATAATCATCACCCACGATGCAAGTGTAGCCTTCAGTACTCAGCTATACTTTAATTAAAGTAACAAGTAGCTATTAAGTAGGATGACTGAAGGCTTTTACCGAGGCTACATTTAATCTATCATTAAATCGGTACTTAGCATTAGTGGGAGTTCCGTTTTAGCAAAAGAGTTTTAAAGTTTTTAGTCTCGCCTAAGCCAGACTATATCTATACAGAATAGATCTATTACATGCATTGATGACCATTCAATATTTCTATATGCCTTTATTAAAGTTATGAGTTTTGTTATTTAAACTACCCAAATAATTAAGAATATAGGTAGTTCTGAGATATTATCATGCCAACATTTCTCTAGGTGGGACTTTCTGCTCTACATAAAGGGGCTCCTCACCTGGAGTATTCGCGTGTATTGTAACGTTATAGATTTAACTTTGAGCATTACATTACAATACTACATCCCTGACTGACGAGCATTCGCGTGTAATGTAACGTTATAGATTCTACTTTGAGCGCCGAGCGGGCGAGATCATTACCATTATAATGCTCGGTAATCCTACACTGATATAATGTTCGGGTATGTTACGTTACATAACATGCGAATGCTCTAGGCGAGGGAGCACCTTAATATTAATGTTAAATTATTTCAAACTGTAAGTGCAACATGATATCCGAATTCCGATTACAAAAATATTATTATATATCAGTCCGTTTGTAGACCTACAATAAGTGTGACGTAGAGCGCTACGCGTGGCGACGCACAAGCCGTATCATGCGTACGCGTAATTTTGCATACAGTTTTTTTTCTCTTATCGCGAAATGCAACGCGTGCATGGGTGAAAGTTTGCAGTGAATTTCTGAACGTAGCTCATTATCATTTAATTACATAAGAAATATGTTCAATGATTTTCACAGCATCATTTTCAGTTTCACCCGTAAGTGGAATTGAAACCCGCTTTTAGAACTTTAGGTTCTAACAGCGGGTGAATTCCATTACCTACTTTGTATTCGGTAACCCAATTTAATTGGTAGATAAGTGGTATGAATTATTATGTAATGTCCAAAGGTACTTATTAAAAAAAGTGGAATTTTTGTTGGTAAAAGTTGTTTCATAATTAATAATAAACGTTTGTGTAAATAAATGCATGCTAAATTACTTTCACTGTTGCTTGTCATCCATCATCAAATACCTACTTGTACAGATAAAAAAAACATTTTAAGACGATTAAAAAATAGGCATCCATTGAATTTTTGTACGAACTTTATATAAATTAAACATATCCTTTAGGAATAACAAGTAATTAAGATGGTACGTATTTACGTAATTAGGTTATTATAAAATATAAAGTTAAACACATTTTATATAAACAGTATGTTTTACTTGAAACATCTCTATATTTTATACCTTAACGACGCATTAAGTACGCAGGTCATTTTAATATAAATTACGTATTTAAATACCTACTTGTTGGAACTAAGACTACGTAAATACCATATAAATACCTATAAATTATCCTTTCGTAAAACTGAAAAGGTAAGAACGTCTTTCAATGAAGCAACTAAACATTCAATAAGAAATTGTCCCTTTTTACCGCGCCTTCTTTTCGATTCGAAAATATGCATATTTCAACTTTTAGAGACTTCCTAATCGGAATAAATTCCAATAAAATATTCCAATTTTAAATACATACATGGACTTATATTACGAGTATGTTTGTTGAATCACTATATCATACTCTGACTACACCTACGTAAATACCACACTCCTTTAAAATGTCGAGTGATTCAGATTTTTATAGCTTAGATAGGTACCTACTGGCCATCTAATAAAGATAATTTAATCGTAATCTCGTGGTTAACCACAAGACCCAAATTTATTTCTTGAATGAGTGTAGTTATTTTTTTTAAGTGAATCAAGCAATGATTTGGTTTGGTTGGCGTAGTTATTAATAAAAAAATATTTTCCAGGTAAAGGTAGGCAGTTAGGGACTAATCTAATACTTATGTCCTACGTATTTAAGATTTTAGAAAAATAAAACATGCCACACATACAGTCAGACTAGAGTCTGTCCAATATCAATTTTTTAGAGTTTTCTAGATGAAATTATACTTTCTATTAGAAATTAAATGGTCACAACTCACAACGATGATTAAGGAATGTCAAATTTATTACTTTTTTATGCAGAACTTAGCAGCATATAATATAGTTATATCTAGACTTACGAATGACTAACAAGAAGGTATCATAATTCATAGCAGATTATTTCCTGGCAGCACATTAAATAATAAAAAAACATTAATGAATCTATTGAATTTAGAATATAGGTAGGTATATTTCTAATAAAAAAATATTACGTGTGAACATTACTTCCAAGGCGTTAATAGGCAAGACACGCTCGATAAATCACTACTTCCTAATATTGAATAAACGAAGATAATATCGATGTCCGTATACAAGTAACCCATTATATTGCGTCAACAGATGAGACCTTTGATAGTATCAGGTGTCGTTGCGTGAATTTATTGTATAATGTAATTGTCATTGAGATATTTGCAGCTGAAAATCCTCAAGATTCACAGACGAAAGTGCTAGTTTGTTACTTGAAATAGGTAGAGTATTAGAAAGTTAGCATTAAAAATCTGCCACGAAGTAATTTCACTGATCAAATTCATGCTTACCCCCTGGGGGTATCTTGATGCTGGGAAATTAAATATTATCAAAGTACTAGCTGTCCCGATACACGTTGTTCTGCCTAAACTATGAGTCACAATTTTCCCAATATTATTTAAGAAGAAAGAAGAGAAGAAGGAAGAATATTTGCTTAGTATTTAACCCCTCTTATTAATATAAATATTTACGCAATTGATACGTTAATCCATGTCGCTGTCTTTGTCTGTCAAGTGACTTTTCCTACGTATCAGACAAAGACATCCGTTGCGTAAATATCTATCTATACATATAATAAATCTGTAGAGGGGTCATGTCTGTACATTAAAGATATTTAAGTGAAAATCAAAATGGGGGGTCTATAAAGGCCACAGAACCTAAAAATAACGTTTTTGAAAAAAATGTCTGTCTGTCTTTCTGTCTGTCTGTCTGTCTGTCTGTCTGTGTGTTTGTTATCACATCACGCCGAAACCACTGAATGGAATAAAATAAAATTTGGCAAGTAGGCAGCTTAGGATCTGAAGGGTAAAATAGGATACATTTTATCCCGCAAAACGAAAGGGTTCCCATGGGATCTTCAAAAAACAGTACCTACCTATTTGACGTTATTTCAGGCAATCTACTCGACGTATTTAAATAAAATTTGGCACAGAGGTAGATTAGAACATGAAATAACTAACAGTATTTTAACCGACTTCCAAAAAAGGAGGCGGTTATATGTTCGGCTGTATATATATATTTATTCTTTTTTTTTGTATGTTCAACGATAATTCTGCCGTCTATGGACCGATTTTCAAAATTTTTTTTGATGTAATGGGTATAATCCCAAGTTGTTTCCATTTTCAAAAAAGTGGTGATCTGATGATGGGATCCATGAGGAATCGAGGGAACTCCTCGAAATTAATATGGACACATATGATGATTTCGACTTTTTCTGAAGTAGTCCAAGCATATGCTACCAAAAAGTAAGATTTTGCTCCAAGGTATACCCTGGATCCAAAAGTACAGAACAAAACTCCTGACTCCTTATAGATACATATTTGGGGATTTCGGCGTTGTTTAAAGAACTGCAAGCATATGCCACCATGTCAATTAGAGTAATCATCATCATCATCACCACTATCACACCATACATCATCAAATTATGATGATATAAAAAGTACTTCTCATAGTATCTTACACTTACACGGAGATCTTTTAACATTACTCTGCCGTTTATGGACCTATTTGCAAAATTCTTTTGTTGTTGTAAAGGGTTTAATTCGAAATTGGTCTTTTAGTCACTAAAGTGGAGACCTGATGATGCGATCCATGAGGAATCGAGGGGGGTTCCCTCGAAATTTATATCGATACATATAGTGATTTTAACTTTTACTGAAGTAACACAAGCATATGCTACCAAAAAATAAGATGTTGTACCAAGGTTTACCCTGGATCCAAAAGCACTGAACAGAACTCCTCAGCCTTTAAAGATATGCGTTTGGAAATTTCGGCATTGTTTAAAGAACTGCAAGCATATGCCACTATGTAACTTACAGTAATCATCATCATCATCTTAATAACAATACCTAATGGAAGCTTGGCGCGTATTCAAATAAACATTCGATCGATTATTTTAGACGTTCTTAAGACATATCTATACTAATATTATAAAGCTAAAGAGTTTGTTTGTTTGTTTGAACGCGCTAATCTCAGGATCTGGTTCGGATTGAAAAAATATTTTTGTGTTGGATAGTCCATTTATCGAGCAAGGCTAAAAGGCTATATAACATCACGCTGCGACCAATAGGAGCGAATAATCGGTGGGAAATGTAGAAAAAACGGGGAAAATTATTCATCTTTGAGGGCTTCCGTTGTATATTTGAACGCGCTGATCTCAGGAACCACTAGATCGAATTGAAAAAATATTTTTGTGTTGTATAGTTCATTTGTCGAGGAAGGCTTTAAGCTATATAATATTACGCTGCGACCAATAGGAGCGAAGCATCAGTGAAAAATGTTGCAAAAACGGGGAAAACTATTCATATTTGAGGGCTTCCGTTGCGTGCGCTGCGTAAACGGTTCAAGTTACCTACAAAATATGTATGAAAGAATTATTCCTCTTTAAATGATCTTAAAAAAATGTTCGACACGGTATTATATTATTTCTATCTTTTAATATTGACTCACAATAACCTTTTTATTGTAATTTATAATCAAATTTGGTCGAAATTAATGCATTATTGGGCCATCAGTAATTGACGCAGACGAAGTCGCGGGCAACATCTAGTTTTTAAATAAGGGTAAAGTATTAAATGTATAGTCCATTAAGTGAAGTTTAAATTGTTATATGGAGTCAATTTTAAATGTTTAATTTATTTAACTACTCACAAAATGTAACTAAACCCCCAACGATCAAACCTCAAAATTTTCACTGAACATTATAAAATTTAATGTTGAAAACAGCAGGTCTACTTAGTTACGCATACGAAACTCAGAGATGACACCGTACCGTCTCACGTGTGAACAAATCACATGTAAACATCATACATAAGGTACATACATGTTTGTTTACGGCATGTACGATTTAAGCCTCGTATACACTAAGAAACATTTGGCGCGCAACATGTAGTCCAACATATTGAAAATGGGCGCGGAACTTTTGTTTATCAACGTTGCCTCTTTTTACCTGATTGTGCCAGAAAAAGGGTTATGTTTTTCGATTATATGCATGTGTGTATACGTATATTTCTTTGGCACGTTCTGAGTGCTGTACAAATCACATACAAATTCCCAGTAAACGTCAAACGTGTTCACGGTCGAATGTGAATAGAAAAACTCACACTTAGCACACTGGAGTCTAAATAGCTTGTCACATTTGAGCTTGAGAGGTGTCATTAGATTCGTCTTCATAATAGAGTCACTGGGTACATCAAAATTATTTTATTTAGTAGAGTTTTTTGTTTTTATATTAATTTCATCTACTACTGATCATATTACGCACCAGCTGGAAACTTTAAGTGTTGTTTTGCAACATTGCCGAACATTTTGAGGGTCTTATGTTACGCGTGAAATGTTGCCAAGTAGAGACGAGGCTTTACCAATTCACGTTTATAGTTCGTACAAAGATATAAATTTACGTGTAGTTCTATAATTTTTCTCTGTTACTAGATTTCTAAGTTAGAACTTTAAAAGGCTATTTAAGGTCTAAATCCACAGACAAAAAAAATGTATTGCATCATGTAAACACAATTTCCGAACAGAGTCATTAAATACAGGTATAAAAGTAGCTTTAAATACAACATCACACGGTATCACTGTGTTTTTGCGATAAAAAATGTAGCCTATGTTTTAATCAAATATTTACAACATTTACAATAATAGTAGGATTTACGTTTTGCTACGGAAATGTAAATTAACGTCGATATTTTTTGTATAACTATCATCAAATCGTATTTAAACATTATTCCGTGACGACTGACTATTTAAAACGGTATTTCGCAGCAATGAATCATTGTTCAAATCAGTAATTAATTAGTTAGTAAAGTAATTACAGCGGAGCGTTAAACTGTTTGGTCTCGTGCCGGGAGTCGGGACGACACGCCAAACTCGTTTTTACAGTTAATTGTTCTGTAATCGATCTGCCTGTCGATACTTTACTGCAAATTTTTGCACTGATAAGTGTTATCGATGGATTTGTTAAATACCGTATTAACTACAGCAAAGATCGACCGACCCTATGGTTTGATCAGATATCTGGGATATCCGTGTATATCTAGGATATTGATCGGTTATCTGGGATATCCGATCATAACCATAACCAAAGTTATAATTTATAATCGACGTTTGTGTTAGATACTATAAGGCCCACTTGCGCCAATCCGGGTTAAAGTTAACCTTGGGTTAAAATATCATGCTTTCTCTTTCACAAATACGAAAAACGAGAGAGATAACATGATTTTTATCCCAGGGTTAACTTTAACCCGGTGTGGCGCAAGTGGGCCTTAGGGAATCTAATTCATAAGCAGTTTGACTATTACTGACAATTTTATTGTGACTACCTTATAAATACAAATAAATTATGAGAGAACTGGTTATGAATTAAATAATAATAAAATTTTTTTACTTGAACAAAAACTTAAAATCCAAGTAATGTTGTTAAAGTAAAAAAATTGTTATAAACAAAGTATAAATATTTTTTTAACTTTTATGGCACGATCTTGTTAAGTATATATGTAAGAAAGGCTCTACGAAGCGAAAATTTTTTACGACCATTATTTAAACATTTTTTTTCACTTACAATTAAGACGGTAGTTCGAGAAAATTTCGTTACTTAACAATTGTTTAACTCGTTGAAAAATTAACTTTAAGTAAAATTTCCAACGGGAATAAATTATTGATAGTGTTCAGAATACACCATATTTTTCTCAAATTAAAAAAAAATATTCAATACCTCAAATAAATTAATTAATGTGCCGTACTCGCTTTTGACGCCACGCGCGCTTCCTAAAAATGTCACGCGCAGACCTATTTTCAGCGATAAATTAAAATTATAAATAATGGAGATAGAGTTCCGGGAGTTGGAAGTTTTTTATTGGAAATTTCCTCCTCTTTCAGAATCTTTTTTTTAAATTTCTTAAATATTAATAGTTTATTAAATATTGGCAAAAAACGAAATGCCATTTTTTTCATCTTTAATTGTTTATAACTTTTGCAATTTTGTATGTGCTACTTATACTTATAGTGCTACACACTTTTGGCACATTTTTCTAGACGTCATTCCGGGTCCAATGAGCTATCCACATAATTTTAAGAGCATTATCTCTATTTTGTACCATTTTCAACTTGTCGCATAGACTACATTGTCAATCTAACACAATTCGCCGGTATAAGTAATCGCGAGAGATTTAAGACTCGTAAAGCTATCAAATTGCCATACAATCCAAGAAATCCAATCCAAAAATCTATCTATCTATCTCTTTCGAACCTTCTCAAAAAAAAAATGCTGAACATCAATTCTCGTATTTAAAGTAGACTTTTAGTTTACTTTGATTGTATTATAAGTGAAGCGATATTATGTTATCACGAACTGATTTTATGAAGTTTCTACCAATCAGAGCGCGTTCACGTTGGTTTAACATTTACGAGAATACCGTTTGACAGTTTTAGCGTATCGGGACTTGATAATTGATTGTAATTGTATTAATACAGGTTTTATTTAGCAGAATTGACCCTCTGATCTTGAGTGTCTTGAGTTCGAATCCCGCAAAACAGATAGCCCGAGAATTACTTTCAAGCTCACAGGAGTCTGGCAGTAGCCAATTTTTGAGCTGGTCCTGCCAACTTGTCCTGTAGCTCTCCTATTATACCCCAACACAGAACCGCAGACCTGCTAGGTCAAAATTTTAAATTGTCAAAACACATTTTGAAAAAAAAAATCGAGAGTTACCTACAGGAAAAGTTGGCAGGAGGACTTGCTTTAGAATTGGCATTAGCTTTCGGTTTCAGAAAACAAGAAATGCAAATGAATCTTGAAAGTGCATTTATAAACAAAAGTCATCTTTATTCTTTATAGCCAGCTAGTAGATATGCGTCAGCAATTAAAATGTAGTATTAAAGTTAATACGACCAATGACCCCATTAAACACAACACAGCAATAAACCATGTGGGTCAAGATCGCCTCGTGTTACTGCCGACTGCCGTTACTGATTCTTATGATTTACTAATGTTATTATGAAGCCTTCTGTGGGAATGATGGAAGCCCCAAAGGGAGATCTCTGACCGAGCGAGGTGCTATGCTCGGTCAGGCCGAAGCCCATTATAGTCGTTTCAGTGGTTATATATATATATATGTCACCGTAAAATTGTAAAAACCGTTAGATTGTATTATAACTAGTGAAATTGTAAAATGTTGATAGACTTCCGACGCGAATATTCTGCCTATAATTTTACACAATAATTTTAGTTACATTATAAAAATATAGTTATGAATCTTTCGACATATTTTTACAATCTCGTTAGTTTTTTTTACAATCTAACGGTTTTTACAATTTTGCGGTGACATAATATATAAGGTTTGGCAAAATCAATTACAGATATTTGGGGTATATGATCTACTGCTTATTATAAAGACGTTTAGGCAAAATAATATTGTCATACTCAATGTAAAAAAATCATCTCATCTATAGGTGATTCTCCGCTCAACGCAAACTCGCCCATATAAAGGCAGTTTTTTTTTCGGGTAGGTATAGCAATTATTTTTCTGCCTAAATGTCCCTTAAGCAGTAGATTATATGCCTAAAATATCCGTAATTGATCGCCCTTACCGGACCTTATATATAGCGCTGAACTATAGAAACTTTGATTGCGCGATTCAGGATTGTGACGCTGTATGGTAGTCCAAGTTACCGCGCGACCAGCATTTTGAGGCCTCATAGTGCAAAGGAAAAGGTTTAGAAACCGGCCGAGCAGGAACTTTGTCGACTATCAGGTAATCTATAATCCTTTTAGCAGATAGATTAAGCTAAAGAACTGAATTCCCTGATAGTACAAACTGCTTAATATGTATATTTGAGAATTCACAAAAAAAAATTTAGGCAGGTAAATCTCAGGTAAGTGAGAGTTTTCGACTACCGACATTTGTAAACTCTTCCGACTTTTGTCGACTTTTAGTTAGGCCTGCTAAGCAAGTAAATAATAATAATTAGATATCAAAACATTACATACATAAATATTAGCCTGATGTACTGTATACACTAATTACCGGTTAGGTTAGTGAAACAAAAAACTTTCAACGGTTATACCGACGCATTGCCTAATACTGTGACATTGTTTGACATGTTTAGATCTAATCTGTCCGTGTGTTTGAAGTATGGAGCAACACAATACGTGATGACGAGCCTATATAGACTACTATAGAGAATTAGATATATACTTTCAACTATGTACGGAATACGGACGGATAGCTAAATCTCAATAATAGAGTCCCGTTTTTACCCTTCGGATACAGTACCCTTAAAAATACGCGAAAGTTGAAGAATATGCAAAATTTCTTTCCGAATTCAAAAACTTCAATTTGAAAACAAAAACCAAGTAAATGACATATTGTTCGCGGTATCAAATAATGTGGCACATTTCACATGGAAGTAAGCTAACAATAATAGCGTATGACGACTTAACGACTTTTACGTCGAAATTGTGACAGTGGGTCGCTAAATTCCACTACAATTTGACTAGACTCAAATTTTATTTCAGTTAGCAAAATGAAAGTCAAAAATAAGTCTCCTCTAACAGACAAAGGCCAAAGAAGAAAAAAGTTGGTAGAAATGTCATATTACTGACTGACGTTATAAAACAGCTAAACCTGTCGGGTAAAAGACGCCCCAATACAATTATTTAAAACTAAGAATGGGCTATGACGTACGTTTGTTTGTTACGCCCGCCATCTTGATTTCAGAAGATTTTTTCAAATATATGCGGACTGATTAAACTGCGTAAAGCAAAATATGTGTGTCAAAATGTCAAGTTGACAAATTTCGAACATTGACTGCTCCAAACCACCCCAAAAGTGGGACACTTTTTGCCTCATCTACAGTATCTTTAGGTCTATGCCCGAGGAGTAAAAGACTTAAACGCGTTTTAATCTTTTCCTTGAAAAAGTTAAAAGCAATGAGTTATCTTTATCTATATATTTAGGTGACAAAACTTTAAACAATATAAACAACTCATAGATGTATAATATTAAAAAGAGGAAACAACTACTGCTTGATAACCAATTAACCAATGTAAGTATGACTTTAAAGATAACTCATGAGTAATTTACTTTAATTATAACTCGCCACATTTTCGGCGCGATTCGCGTAACTACGCCGTAATTATTTACCGTAGCTCTCCAGTTAACGGTTATCAAAATATTTTTAAGGTGTTAAAGAACTGTGAACAATTATCAGCATGTATAATATTTGTACTTATTAAATATAAGGCTTAAACAAATCAGACGAAAATTCGGAAATGTATGAATATGAACCATAATTATAATGTAGCGATGCTGTTGGTTATAAATAAAAAAGCTTCTTAATATCTCCGTAATTAAATTATTTAAAAATGGATTATGATAGCTCAATCTTTTTTCACCTTTTTTCGGATTATAAATAACACTTTCATGGCACTTGTGAAATTTATTTGCACAAAACGTATTTTAATGATAATAATTTATTTCCATACAAATTGCTTTTTGTATGCAAAAATAAATAGATATTGATATATATTGTCGAAACTTGTCGATTAATATTTGTGATAAGAAGTACCTATGTTAAATTTGTGTTTGCCCCCCTTGAGATATTTCTACGCCCCCCTAGGGAGGCGCGCCCCACTGGTTGGAGACTCCTGTAATAAACAATAATATAATAGGTTGGGGAAAAAGTCTTTTCGCATTATAGTATGTATGAACTTGTCATAAAATATCTTGGGCTATACCAATTGTATCTGGCTGATTTTGGTATCATTAAAAAGTTTTAATTTTACAGAAGACAATTCCAAATTCAAATTAGGTAAATTTGAGATTTTCATTTGTTTTTCTTATTGTTAAAATGAGTGATTCTTATGAAGAATTTCGATACATTTTAAAATTTTATTACAAAAAAGGTAAAAATGCAACACAAGCCGCGAAAAAAATTTGTGATGTTTATGGACCTAATGCAGTATCTGTAAGAGTAGCGCAAATTTGGTTTAAGCGTTTTCAATCCGGAAATTTTGATATCAAAGATGCACGTCGCTCTGGTCGCCCTGTTACGGACAAAACTGTTGCCATTTTTGAAAAAGTGGAGCAAGATCGGCATATTAGTAGTTACGATGTAGCTGAAGAACTGGGGATTGACCACAAAACGGTTTTGGCGCATTTGAAAAAAGCTGGGTACACAAAAAAGCTCGATATTTGGGTGCCTCATGAGCTCACTGAAAGAAACCTAATGAACCGTGTACTCATTTGTGATTCTTTATTACGACGTAATGAAACCGAACCATTTTTGAAGAAGCTGATAACTGGTGATGAAAAGTGGATCACGTACGACAAGAACGTGCGAAAAAGATCGTGGTCAAAGGCCGGTCAGGCTTCACAGACTGTGGCGAAACCCGGGTTAACTCGCAACAAGGTGATGCTGTGTGTGTGGTGGGATTGGAAGGGCATTATTCATTATGAGCTGTTACCGCCAGGCAGGACCATCAATTCTGAACTGTACTGCGAACACCTGATGAGATTAAAGCAAGAAGTTGAGAGAAAGCGGCCGGAATTAATCAACAGAAGAGGTGTGGTTTTTCACCATGATAACGCTAGACCTCACACATCTTTAGCCACTCAGAAAAAATTACGGTAGTTTGGCTGGGAGGTGTTAATGCATCCGCCGTATAGTCCTGACCTTGCACCTTCAGATTTCCACCTGTTTCGGTCGCTGCAGAATTCCTTAGGCAGTGTCAGGTTGACATCACAAGAGGACTGCCAAAACCACTTGTCGCAGTTTTTTCATCAGAAGCCCCAAAAATTTTATAGCAATGGGATCATGTACCTACCAACAAGATGGCAAAAAGTTATCGAACAAAATGGCACCTATATACTTTAGTCACTTGTAAATAAACTTTATAAAAAAACCTTTTGAATTTTTATATAAAATGCGAAGAAACTTTTTCCCCAACCTAATATAATGTACGTAACTATATAAAAACTGTAAAACAAGACAATGGTGAGAGAAAACACTTATCATTGTCATCGGTAAGGTGAAGCTGCGGAGGCGCGGTCAAGGTGGTAGGTCGAGTGTCAGCACTCAGCAGTCTCCCCGATGCAGGGGGCTTAGCAGGCACATTTGACAACGCAGTAAACGTAACGTTATCCAATGATTGTATGTGCGCTGTCGTGATTTTGACATATTTTCATCATTAGAAAAAAAAACAAAAAGACATGGATTTGCTTTCTTTTCATTCTTATGAGTTTTTGCTATTGATGTTTTGTGAGACAGATAGCTGCTTCGATTTAAGTACTTCTTCCATGTACCTATGTATGTTCTTCTTCCAAGTACCAAACTACCAAATTACAAATTTTATTTCGAGGTTCCTGACTGGTAGGGCAGCTAATCTTTACATCTAATAGCAATCGTCTGTCTATATACCGTCTCTCAATAACGCGTGAAGGTGCAATTAAAATTCCTTTCCAGCACTTTTATTCTATGGTCTATAATCTATATAGTTATTAAAATCTATTTTAAGTTGATGCAGAACTGTATTTAACCCTAGAAAACTTTATATTTCGATCATTCCAATAGATTCATTGATTGTTTGAATGTAGAGTCATGGCAAAATCAGAAATGAATCAACTTTATGAGTAAATATTCGACGACCTCTGTGGCTCAGTGGCTAAACCGGAGGTCGCGGGTTTGAATAAAATAAAAAACAAAAGTTTTCTACGTTGAATGTACCTCGGTCATGACTCATGGATGTGTATTAAATTGTATATATATTTTATATAATAAAAATGTTAAATTAAAGAATAGTATAAAAGTATTTAATATATTTCCGATGTCTGGTATCCATAAAACAAATTCTTCTAGAATTTACCACGGGACTAGATTGAAGTGGTGTGAAAGCGACTATGAAAAAAACATCTTCAAGAAAATATAATGTTACAATTTATATGCGCATTAAGAGCGGATTGATGTAAAAAGTGTATACCACGCAATTCTTAATAATAAATGGTGGAGCTCCCGGCTCCGTTATGTTACGGTAACCGGGGAACTCTCGGTTATTCGGTAGATAACTGCGATTACACACTGTATACATAATTTATATCTCAAATTATTTCCGTTCCGGTGCGTAAAGTTAGCTGAGATGTTGCCGAAATTCATTGTAAATTTCTCAATTTACAATGAAGTTCGGCGAAAATGTGCTGGTAAGCCTAATAAACGTTTCTGCATATAAACTTTGGACTAAATTGCATAAAGGTCAATTTATGAGTTATTACCGAATACACATTACATAACCGAGTACCTACGCCCAAAAATATACAGCTTGTGTCTAAAATCCGAATAGTAATAACCGACTACATCCAAAAATATACAGCTTATTTCCAATTAGTAATTAGCCCCACACGGTACACTTCGAGGAGCTCATCTAAGACTGCGTTCCAAACCAAGGATAGATCTGTGCGGTATGGACTGTGGACGGATCTGACATATTTAGACGAACGTTCCAAGCTATACTAATTGTAAATGAAATTTCAAGAGTTTAGACTGTAGTCTGGAGTGGCTCGTTGAACGTTATAAATTTTAAAAGTTTTTTTGTCAGTAGTAGCTGTAATAGAGCTAGAGTTCTCCTTCGAAAAAGGAGGTCATCGCGAACAAACATTCGACCACTGCAGATCGCTAGAGGCCCAAAAGTTTGATATCTGGCAGTTGTACACCTGGCAGATTTTTTATTGACGCCAAACCGGCGCTTCTATATCAAACTTTTGGGCCTCTAGCAATCTGCAGTGGTCCAATGCTTGTTCGCGATGACCTCCTTTTTCGATGGCGAGCTGTAGTTCTATAAGTCGACGCCCCAAACCGACATGTTTTATTTTACATTAGACATGATGCACGTATAAAACTGTGAAAAATGCGATCGCATCGACATGCCTGATAGTTATCAGCCACGCGCATCTTCGTTTCGTAGCGAGGGTTGAAATGTCGCATGCTGTTTCCCGCGGTGCGAACTTTACGTGTGAAGGGTGCTATTCAAACTCCGAATGAGAATAAGTATCGTTAGTACCCTATAAGTCCCTGTATATCATGTTTGTATAACATTCAACAGTAAAATCATCGTTTATACCATTATCGATGAATTTTCAGGTCGAATCGCATTACGCACGCTCCATCGCCGCTTTTCACAAAGACCGTTGTTCAAGTGACCCACCGAGGCAGTAATGTCATGCGTCCTATAATTTATCATCGCTAAAAGACATACAATTTTCTACCGTAATGTATCCGGACCGTATGTAACTGTAGAACATACCATACGTTAAATAATATAATATAACTGTTCCGTGAATTTATTACGGAACAATAGTCGAAATTAAAAATAAGTTTTCCAGTTCGTTGCGTCAGTTTGATAAAAATAATAATAAGTAACTTTGAATAGGTACTTATAACTTAAGATAAATTGTTTTATAATTATTATAATTAAGGGATAGGTTCTTACTAGGTACTTAATGGGAACTGGGGACTTATAAGTAATTATTTAGTTAAACAATTACGCTGAAAATTTACCTAATACCTAATACCTCCACTCTCCAGATTTTGGGGATAAGTTATGATTTAAATTTTAAATCATTGTTATGAAAAAAGTACCTACCTAAGTCTTCCTCTTAACTATTATGTGATTAGTGATTACAATATTTTATGAAGGTAGGTGCTAATGTGATTTTAATAAAATAAACGTCTTGACTGAAAGTTAAAACTCAGGCAAACCCAGGTTCTAAATGTGGACAATCTAGACTATTTCGTCTGACGATCGCAGGGGAATTATCGAACAATCGCCTAACGATTCCATCACGCATTGGAAAGTCGAAAGCCATCAGCTTAGCATAAGCGAGAGCAAAACAACCTTAATTCGACGAAAGCGCACATTTTGATGTCATTTTATTTTATAAATTCACTGCACGAAGTTGAGAGAATTTTGTAGAATGACATGACTTTTGTAGAAATTGAAAGTCTAGTTTATACGCGAATTTTCGTTTTAAGATATTTTTCGCTCTTACTTTTTTTACTTTAAGCATATCACAATTCGTCATCAAAAGTTTTTGTGTTGCATTTCTACACGACATTTTGTAGGACGTGTGTTGCACTATTGTATTAGTAGGTCCTAGTTATCGTACAAAGTTACAAAATCTAGGGTGCCTTATCGGAGCCTTTAACCAAGTTGCCATCTCTAATTAGTAATTACGACGACGACGAAGTTTGGAAACAAAATTTTAAAATCTAACATAAGCAACTGCATCGCTAAGTTACATGCTTAAAAAGTCACGTAGCGATAGTTATATCAAATCCCATACATTTTTGTTTTCGAACTCAGTCGTCGTAATTAGCGATGGCAATTTGCCTAAAAGCTCCGATCGTTTGGGAGACCCTATATTATTTTGTAACTCGAAACTGTCATCCATGTACTAGTAGTTCTCACTACTTATACATAGGTCTCGTAGCAGGAATCCATTTAAAACGACATTTTATTTATTAATTAATTAATGAAAATCACGCATAATTCACATTGCTCAATCTCGTGTGAAATACTTTTACTTCTATTTATAAATGTTTACAATATAATATTACGAAACACCCTATAATTAAATAATTATATAATATTACCCAATACATGTAAATAAGACACGTTTACAAAGGACCTGTCGCCCGCTCGTTGTGAAATTGTGCATCAAAATAATTACTGAAATATTCGTTTATAAATCTTACGTATACTTACTTACTTGGCTAGTATAATCTGTGTTTGTACCATTTCGATTTCACTAATAATGAAATAGGTAGGTACAATTTCACTTGAGTACAATAGGGAATATGCATTTCTTCTAAATTCTTATATTTTCCGAAAGGCCACAATAATATAGACCGAAAAATGCAAAAAGTACAGTAATCAGTGCTAAATTAAAAAGTTACCAGATAAAAAAAGCCACGATTTTTTTTGCGTTGATCGCAAAATGAAAAGTACTGTTCCTTATGTTATTTGTGACATTTTTTGTTATTACAATGATATACATAAACGCAGTATTTAAGTTAGTAAAATCAATTTTGTATTTTTCTTCATACATTTTCAACAGCAGTGACTCGTACATCATTTTTTGTATAGAGCGTTTTTGATGCTCTCGAACGACCTCACATTGTGGCGACTGTATTTTGTTAACGGTTGATCGTAGATATGCCATGGCAACGACAATATTTCCTGGATTATTATGTACGGTCTACTTTTCGAAAAATCGATTTAAAAAAACTATGCATGTGTATGGTCCATACTAGTGATTTTTGTATATTCGCATTCGCATTCGCAAAATTTTTGCGAATGTTTTGCGAATATGAATATCAGAAAACAAAAGCAAATGTGCGAGTTTCTTACGCCGGTTCTTCTCGCCGGGCTAGTTTCCGAACCGGTGCAGTGGTAGGCATCATGTAGGACAATTCTATAAGCGTTATATCATAACCTACATGGAAATAAAAAATTTGAGTTTTAAGTTTGAGTGAGCGGAGCGAAATGAATGACGCTTTATTTAGATCATAGATGAGTTCGTATGAACTCGGCAATACTCGGAAGATACGAACGTAACGAACCCTGCCTCCAAACCATAGACAAATTGACGCCAAATATGAACAAAAACTGAATATTCGCATTCGCATTCGCATTCGCGAATGTCGGTAGCAGATATTCGCATTCGCATTCGCATTCGCATTCGCGAATGCTAAAAAAAAGACATTCGTTACATCACTAGTCCATACGTACTCTATACCAGTGGCGTGGGTTTCCCATAAGTCCATTCCTATCGACTTCACTTATCACTTACCCTCTTTAAAGACCCTCATCCAAATCCCTACCTATTATACAGGCTAGGGCTACGTTGCGGGTTCCAAGACAGATTTAGCATGTCCCTCGGGCACCCCTGAGATCATATCAAAGGGTTTTTGCGGTTGGTTACCACTGTCGATCCTGGCTACACAGGAGTTGCAGTGGTGGGTAAGTGTAATGGGCCCGTTAAAAAAAAAAGGCTAGGGCTACTCTATGAAGGTGTACCAGCCTTTGGCCTTTGCCGCTGGTACCTACTATAAGTATAATAATATTATGTTACCTGCTGTTTTGCGATATGAGCAACACAACAAATATTTACTCTATGTGATGATATAACAGTGATATTTATACAATATATTACTCATTTGCCCTTGAAATTAAAACAATATGTGTTATACGGTATATTGTTTCCAATTTTATTGTATGGGTTTTATTATAGTATGATAAAGTAAATAATCGTAAGTTTACAAATAGTGAAAAGTATGAATCATGGTGGCCATGGCGCCAGATACCTATAAGTATTGAGCACCTTCTGTATAGACTGTAGGTCTATCCATACTATATACTATATACTATATAATATTATAAATGCGAAAGTGTGTCTGTCTGTCTGTCTGTCTGTCTGTCTGTCTGTTACCTCTTCACGCCCAAACCGCTGAACCGATTTTGATGAAATTTGGTATAGGGATACTTTGAGACCCGAGAAAGGACATAGGATACTTTTTATCCCGGAAAAATGTACGTTCCGCCGCGATAAACGAATTTTGGCGCAACGGAGTTGCGGGCGTCATCTAGTACACTATATACATATTATAAAGAGGAAATATTTGTTTGTTTGTTAATTGTTTACATTGAATAGGCTAAGAAAAATCCTGAAACGATTTTGTTGAAATTTGGCACATATATAGAATATACCACGTGGAAGGACATAGGCTACTTTTTATAGAGGCAAAACGTACGGTTCCCGTAGGATTTTCTTTTGTACGTAGAAAGTCGCGAGAAACATCTAGTACATAACATTAAAAAAAATCGAATATTGAATACTAAATTTATGTATGCAATAACAAAAGGTTCACATTACAATATTAAAAAATACCGATTTAAAACTAGTTAAAATAATTAAATTATTATCTAACCTATATATAAGTTTTCGTCTAAATGAAAAATAAAAAAGGGCTATAGGTAAAATAAAGTAAAATAAATAATTAAATAAGTAAAAAATCTATTAATATGACACATTCTCTACTCTCTCGTGCGAACTGTGCCGGGCCTTCAACAGTTTCGGGCATTTGCCAATAAAAATAAACAAGAGATAAGATACAAGCTAAAATAGTTTCATGCTCGTGTAAGGGAACTAAGGACAGCAAACAGTTGCAAGTTGCATTTTACGAATTTTCTATCAGGTCATGTGTCCTGACGCGAGTTTAACATTTTTACCCATCCCAAGAAAAGTGCTCAAAGCCACTAAAGCAGTTTTCACTTAAAAAAAATTGCAAGAGAAATTATCTGACATAGTTACACCATGTTTTACATTTTCTTGTTGAATGTACCAAACTATCCTACACATAATCATTGATATGTAATATTGGTATACACTATATGGTATAATAACTCCCCACACCGATCTCGGTGACGGTAGCCGGTTTCATTGAAACCAAGTCAGTTACGCAGGAGTAATTTCATATTGCCCAAGTGTGTGCGGAGTACACAAGAGCACTCTCTCTTCCTTTACTCTCGTAATCCAGTGGGACGGATAACCGACACGACTGACGAGAGATCAGGCGCAGGTCCGACTTTTTACATGCCCATCCGACGCATGGATCATCTTTCTTGTCAGACAATCAGGTGATCAGCCTGCATTGTCCTAACCAAACTTGGAAACAACATTTTTTGTTGCCCCAATGCGGGAATCGAACCCACGACCTCCGAGTCGAGAGCCAATGCTCGAACCACTAGACCACGGAGGCTGTTACTATATGGTATACCATATTGGTATACACTATACACTAATGATACCACTTCCATTTAAAAATGTTAGTTATTACATTACTACTAATAATAATCTCTTAATCTTCTTAATTTTACTGTAGAACGCAAAACGCTATGATTTGACCGCATTAGCCATTTATACGGTCGATTGCTCGCAGTTTTTGCCGTTTTTGCCGTTTATTATAACACCAATTAGTACCGCTACAGTGCTATTGATTTACTGTACAATATGCAATTAATTGATATAATGAATTAATTACGATCGTAAAATACAATAAACTGTTTAAAACAGTTATTAAGCAGATCTGATTTGAATAAACTACATTGAAGTATTTTTACAACAACAGCTAACTAATTATTACGAATTACATTTAGGTATGAGCGAATTTTTTTCGGAGTAAATTCTTTTGTTCATTCTGCGACTACACCTGTTTTTCTCACATAGCGGTCCCCCCCGACGAGACGACGATTGGAAAATAAAAATATTTCAACTTACATAATATTATATATGATAATATAATTATAATAGGTTTAAAATATTATTTATTATTTTTTAGAGTTTATTTTTTGTGTCGGGGGTTTTTAAAATTTTTAATTTTACTTTTATTTTATCCTTTTTAAAGTAGGTATAAATAATGGTTACCTTACCATATACATACTTTAAACATCATTGAAGTAACATGGTAAAAAAAAATCGAATCGGTAGGGCATGTGGACGATAGTCAGATCCCCTCATCAACTAATAAAGAAAAGATGATCTTCAAACGGCTGATCAGGTCATGGTTACCTTACCATGTTCTTTAAATATCGTTGAAGTAACACGGTACCAAATTTTGAATCGATCGGACATAAGAAAGTTAGTCAGATCCCCTCATCAAATAGAAAAGAGCTGATCATCTTCAAACGGCTGATCAGGTCATGGTGACCTTACCATGTTCTTCGAATATCGTTGAAGTAACACGGTACCAAATTTGGAATCGATCGGACATTGGAAAGTTAGTCAGATCCCCTCATCAACTAGAAAAGAGCTGATCATCTTCAAATGGCTGATCTTCCCACCACCAATTTTCTCATCAAACGAAGCTACGAACACTCGATTAAGTCATCAATATTCTCTTTCAGTGCGCTTTCATTTGAGACCCCACTCGAGTGTTAGTGAGAGAGATATTTGCACATTCGGTTATTCTTCCCTGCTTTCACCCCCCACAACTTTTAAACGGCTCAACCGATTTTCATCAAACATGTCTAAGAACACTCGTATGTAAGTCACCTTTAATACAAAAGAAACTAAATTAAAATCGCTTCATCCGTTCGGGAGCTATGATGCCACAGACAGACAGACAGACACACACACAGACAGACAGACAGATAGACAGACAAACAGACAGACAGATACGTCAAACTTATAACACCCCTCTTTTTGCGTCGGGGGTTAAAAAGTGTGATATCGTGGGACACCAGAACCTCAATTCTGGTATTTAAAGTAGACAATTTAAAGAGTCAACTTTACTTTGTTCAGATTGAAAGTGTAGCGACATGTTCCCGTGAACGGATTTTATGACGTTTTGACCAATCAGAGCGCGTTTCACGTTGGTTTAACGTTCATAAAAACACCATTTGAGGGTGTAAGCGTATCGGGACTTGATTGTAATCGTATTAATGCAGGTTTTATTTAGCAGAATTGCCCCCCTGATAGGACCGAAGTGCCTTATTATAAAGTATTAATTTCAACTTCTATTAGAGGTATAAAGAAAATAATTATTCGGGTGTAATTTTTTTAATATGATATAAAAGTTATTTATTTATTAAAAGTTATTTATTTATTTATTATTAATATTTTGTAATAAGCAACTTCGTTCCTATCAGCAGGCTTAGCATGGCGATCCATAGAAATACATTTAAAGTAGAAATATTCTATCCAAAACAGTTCATTGCAAAATAGTTCTTAATCCATGATAACAAGGTCGTCAATAGAAGTCAACATTTCTAAACAGCCATATTTTTAAAATGGTTGCCGGGAAATCTTCTGTCAAAAACGAACAAATATTCAAGTATATATAACTTTTTGTCTAGGTCCGCCATGATGTGGAGTGGTTGACATTACTGTGGGACTTTTTGACATTAAATTAAGAAAACGTTTCTACTTTAGCTGTCAAAACAGGCCATTTTGTGCGCTCATGCTCGGGAAGAAAAGAAACGTTATTTCTCATAACGATGATACATCGACCTTGCTACCTTATAATAAGACCTATTTTGCTCCGAATGGTATTAATGTTTCTTCAATCTGTCATATTTTCTATTCTTCGTTGTTTCTTCTAAGCGCATGCTAAGCCTGCTGATGTCCCACGACACCACACGGTTTTTTTAAAGGACTTGCTAGTGATCACACAGCTTTTATCATTTTACTAGACTCTAGTGGTGTAATTTTTTGAGTTTGAACTATATAAGGATTCTTTTGCCTCTTAGATAAAAAAAAATGTTTATGTTGTATCACTTGTAAGTTGTATCTGAGCCCTGAGGTAGTGAGTTGTTGTTGTTTTCATCAATGTTAAGTATTTCTGAGCATTATTTAAATATAAATATTAGCTTTCTATACACCTTCCTTCATATACATAATTAACTGTGGCAAATATCAAACTCCCCCGTTTGCACAATTCTCGTTAAACTGAATCGTACTGAAAGTTTTTACTTCGTGTATTGATATTAGGTACCTATATGTAATATAATTACTTTTGTTCATTTCATTTTCCATTTAAAAACTAATGAAGCTAAATAAATGGCTTTACTAGGGCAGCATAAAGTAGACTGATAGTCAGATAAGTATGGTTCGTTTTATGGGCGCCCGTTATAAGGAATGCCGATGCAACCGTTACGAACTACATCTTTCGGATCTACGTTATAGAAAGTAAAGTAAAAATTAAAAATATTTAAATATTATGTAAAATATTTAACTCGTTTCTTGGGTAGTGGGAAAAATATAGTAAGCTTTTAAAAAGAAAGCCACGCTTATTGCAGATTTTCTTACTAAGGTCAGTTTATATTTCGAATAGGAAACGACAGAGCTGCTCAAAGATTTGCAGAAATTGTTGTTATCAGAAATCTTGCATATAAAGTTTAATACGTTCTTATTCCAATTTCAATGAGTTGCAGAACTCATAACCCATATCAAGTTTTAGATCACAACTACTAATTTGAGTGTTTCACAATCTTCCAATAAGTGTTCGATAGCTTTTTTTTTTTTTTTTTTTTTTTTTTATGAAATAAGGGGGCAAACGAGCAAACGGGTCACCTGATGGAAAGCAACTTCCGTCGCCCATGGACACTCGCAGCATCAGAAGAGCTGCAAGTGCGTTGCCGGCCTTTTAAGAGGGAATAGGGTAATAGGGGAGGGTAGGGAAGGGAATAGGGTAGGGGATTGGGCCTCCGGTAAACTCACTCACTCGGCGAAACACAGCGCAAACGCTGTTTCACGCCGGTTTTCTGTGAGTCCGTGGTATTTCTCCGGTCGAGCCGGCCCATTCGTGCCGAAGCATGGCTCTACCACGTTATTCTTAAGGGGTCATCCATTAATCACGTGATGCCTAAAGGGGGAGGGGGGGTCCGAAAAAAAATCACCAAGTATCACCAAGGGGAGGAGGGGGTATAAGGAGACATCACGTGTATTATTTTGGAATCTAGTCTATGCATAACAAAATTATTATCGGTTGTAGATTCGTAGTGTTGTTTAAATACTTACAAGACAAATGACTCGTATAGTTTTTAATTGTTTAAATTATTCGATTAAATTGTTTTTTAAGTTAAAGTTTTTCTTCAAACATGACCTGCTTACTATGTAAAAAAAATACACGTGATCATAGGTGGGGGAGGGGGGGTAGTATAAAACCTCACCACGCATCACCAGGGGGGGGAGGGGTCTAAAAAGTTGTTAAAAAACATCACGTGATTAATGGACGGTCCCTAAGTTCCGTTTCTGCTTATTTTATATCGATTATTGAGCAACAGAGACAAAATATGAAAATATGCATGCATGGTTTCTTACTATATAATTATACCTAATTTTTTAATATATAAAACTGGAACGCAGTCTATGTCGCGCTAAAACTCGAGAACAGCTGGACCGATTTGTCTAATGGTAATGAATGTTTGATTTGTGTTCTTTCAATAATAATTATTGTGACTTTGATTGATGAAATTCATTATGGTAGTTTAGACTCTGGAATCTGGATTAACACATAGCTACTTTTTATCGCAGATATGTACGGTTTCCGCGGGTTGTTTATTTGCGCGTTCATCGCGGGCTACATCCAGTAATTTAGATACAATAATGACACAAAAACGTCACTCGTAAAAAATCGATTTGGTGAATGGTGAGGCGAAAACCGCGTATAATTACCAACTCGGAACCATCTCGGAACTAAAGTCTAAATATTATGTAGGTCGATGACGAGGTTACTATTAATGCTCATACTTATATCCAATAATATCTAATATCCGATAATATATTTTAATATCCGATAATATCTAATATCCGATAATATTTATTATCCGATACAAACACTAAATAATCTAAACTTAATCTAGGGCATCTAGGCTGAATTAATTTACATGCACAAGTTGTCACAATTTATACTAACTTATCAAGTTTAATTAACGGATGACAGTCTTTCCGCATCAAAAACAGAAAAAAAATACATTTTATGAAACATATTTTAATAGCCGTTTAAAGTGGTTTTTATGTTGATGATATGTTTATACTCGTATATACCTAATTCATTAATATTAACCCTACTTACTTGGTATTACCTTGATATTAACTTTTAAAAGATAACTTATATCTGATTCTTTTGAATAGATACTTGTTATTTAACATCATTGTTTTATTTTTGTTATCAAAGCTACTTCTTATAGATTATAATTTATAACCTATGATACTTCCTCAAAGACAACGAAAAATGATAGGTAAGCGTGTATATATGAATTTAAGATTTAAGTCATCAGTATATTATAAGCCCCTGTAGGGGTCCTGATGATTACTAAAATCGTAAAAAAAAAGTTGTATTGTTGTCTTGAATATTAATAAAATAAAAAAAAACATTAATTTTCCATCAAAAACATCAAACTATAAAGGGTTCACGAGACGATCTGACGAAATGGTTTGACTCAAACTTTATGTCTTCTATGCAACAGTTTGACGACGGTTTGATCGGTTTGTCAAACGGGTTGTTCGGGTCCACTGTCACTTCACTGTCAAACAAAAAAAAAATGAGCTTCAAACCCGTAAATGTTTGACAAACCGTTCAAACTAGCTTTGAAGACGATCAAATTGATTTGACTCAAGACAAAATTTACGTGTTTGAGTCAATCCGTTTGATTGTCTCGTGGGCCCTAAAAGTTTTATGTTTCTGATGGAAAATGAATGTTTCACAACATGTAAATGTTGTGAAACATTCATTTAAATCTTGATTTAAAAAAGATAAACATTTATCTTTTTAAAATTTAAATTTTCTATCGGCTATAAAGAGGCAAAAGAACCCTTATAAAGTTCAAACTAAGACTTATTATGGGCAAATTTCATCCACAGGGCGACCTCTAGTTTAATTAATTGTACAAAAAATATATTTGTAAATATAATAATATATTTAAGTGGGTTCGTTCTCTACAACATGCTCGGCGGTATTGGCATTATATCTGAAGCAACGCCCTTGCTTAGGCTATTTAGTTAAGCTATCTAGTATCTATTAATATGTGAGAACTAGAGCCCTAAAATAAGCCAAGGTCTCAAATTCCACAGATACAGATAGTTTGAACTGGATATTGATAATATCTGCGATCGCTCAGACATTGTAAAACAATGGCCGTTACGATCGGGTGAGCGCAGCTCGCAGGTGAAATATATTGCGACATGTGATCCATGGACGTATCTACACATGGAAAACTAGTGTAGGTTATCCTCCATAGCCACCAACAACACGAAATAAGAGAGAACATACCAATTACCCATATTAAGTTACCTGTTTATATACTGTTAAGTGTTAGCAGCCAGGTGTGGGGTTAGACTTTAGAGGTAGTTGTTGAGGCTTAGGGGGTCTTCACAGTTACTACGCTTGGTCATCGGAGGTTACAGGAGTTTTAGGTTTTTGTTACCCAGCACTAGATAAAAGATATATCGCATATCTGCGATGTCTGCGATATCGTTCCAGAATTAAAAAGAAACATAATATTATGCATGTAATAAGTCCGCGTGGCTAGCGTGGAGGACTACAGTCTACAACTTCCTCATACTGAGCAGAGACCTGGGCTTTTAGTAAAGATGCATTCGATAATTATGACGGCGAAGTTCGAATTAAAAAAAATATGGGATTAGACATGTCATCGATAAGCGTCATGTCGCTTGCGATGCCTTTTGTCAAATCTCATACATTTTGTTATCGAACTTAGCTGTCGAAATTATCGATTAATTTTTTCTAAAGGCCCTGAGCCCAAAGTAGGCGTTACTAGTGATATTTTGGGTTTGCTTACGCTGGTTTTTACAGGGTTTGACAGGGATTAGGTTGGTAGTTTCCAAGTTTGATTAGGCACTTCTAAAAGGTTTAAAATAATAGCAGTGAATTATGGTTGACCGATATAAAGCCCGACTATTGAGCTCAGTCATAGGTATTTAGGACATAAGACCTAGTTAAACCAAGATTAAGATACCACGATTTTGAGTCATGTTCACAAACTAGGGCAATTGTTCTGAAGACTATTTTCACTAGACTATTCAATGTGATATTCTATACGATTCTCATGTATGATGTGTGTGAAAAATGAGATACATGAACGGCAATTTGCCATCGGGTTTTTGTTATAAGTAGAATTACTATTGATACATCTTTACAAATTAACATTAGTAAGCCTTAGGAGAATTTTCTAAAAGGTCGTCAAGTAGACCATAATATATTATGAATTGATCCCATTGAGAATTGTAGAGACATTGGGATATTATTAATGCTGTATCAGATGCTTTTTAATATGATTGAAAATAAAACTCTATACATCAAAATATTATACTATCTATTCTTGGTGCTAACATTTTGGCAACCATGGAGAAAAAGAAGCGAAAGAAATATTGACAATTCCTGAATCCTGATTGACCAAAATTATAAGAGACCTGACAAGATATTATAACCATTAAAATTGATAGCCAGTCGCTTAAGAAGTACTTACTTGATAAGGGACTGACCAACCAAGCTAAGTAGAAAATAATATGATCTGTAACGAGTCCAATATAGACGGACATTAGCCGTGGGAAGTGACAAACAAAACACACCGACAGACAACGGGACTTCCAAGCCGGCCGTTACCGACCAAATGGGGACAGAACAGACTCGATTTTATAAGGTTTTGTTATGGTGTGCCACAGTGGCAGAAGGTTCATTTCAAACTGTCAATAATTAATTTGACGTCCACGACGGTTGAGCGCGCCAATGCGCCTGAGGAGATCGCGGGTTCGAATCCCCTGTGTATTAAATATGTATATAAATTAATAAAAATATTTAATACGGGTATATGAGTGTTAAATATATTTCCGATGTCTGGTAACCGTAACACAAGTTCTTGAAATCTTACCACAGGATACAATTAATTGAACAGTACCTAATTACAATCCTAGTCAAATGATAGCCAAATTCGATTGTTATTTTGTTGATAAAAAGTGTAGGTGATTATTTCGTTAAATTCAAGAATATGTAAATTGTTAAAACTTCAAATAGGTACCTAATTCTTAGAGACTATCATTATTCATCTTTTATACAAGTTTTCTACAACATCTGGAGGAAGGAAAGAACAGTCTCGCCGGAAGACCCGTGTGGAATATGAATTGAACTTTGAAACACATGGCTTACTCTTTCCAAGCGACACACTATCCGAAATTCTTCTCCATAATTTGTGTAATTGGGCAATCGGGCGTGAAACTGGTTCCGGCACGTGCATTGTGGCCCGTGGGGGATAGCATTTCACAGGTGTGGCCTACGACTGTATGACTGCAAGCAAAGGCATTTCCGTACTTATTACTAGCTTTTGCCCGCGGCTCCGCCCGCATAAATACACTATCTCACGGGACCACTGTACTTTTTCGGGATTTGATTTGATTGAGTATTGTGTGAAAGAGTAACAACTAACAAACATCCGTACATTTTACCGCAATAAAAAGTAGCATATGTCCTTCCCCGTGGTCTATTCTATATCTGTGCCAAATTTCATCAAAATCGGTCCTGTAGTTTCGGAGCCTATTTGATGCAAACAAACGAACTTTTCCTTTATTATATTAGTATAGAATAGTATAGGATCCTAGTAATTGTAGAAGAAATGTATTCACTTTTTAGATGTTTTAGTTGACGGTTTAATATGAATCCAATGAAAAGGCTGTTGCTTCATCTTACACAAGTTACATTTGAGTATCGCTACAGGTAACGTCCATTAGTGTATCAGATAATAAATTCGCAAACAATACATTGCGCAAGGCTCCGCTGGACACGAACCTTCACGGCTATCGGTAGGCCGTAGGACAACACTACTCATAGTCTCACTAGGTCACAACTGACACAATGTTTAGCACCTCACCGAATTGTTGAGCACACCTGTTCATCTGAATGAAGGTTGAAAGTGTTAAGTGTCATACATTAGTAAAATATTATATAAATTACTAGCTTTTGCCCGCGGCTCTACAATGTAGTGGGAGAGCCACACTTAGGTATGAATGGGCCGGCTCGACCGGATAAATACCACGACCTAACAGTAAACCGGCGTAAAATAACGTTGCGTTGTGTTTCGCTGAGTGAGTGAGATTACCGGAGGCCCAAGGGGGGGATTGGGGATTTGAAGGACCAGGAACGCAAGTCGTAAAACCAGATGAGTTACAAGTATAACTCCTCTGGTGTTGCGAGTGTCCATGGGCGGCGGTAATCGCTTACCATCAGACGATCCGTCTGCTCGTTTTTCGGGAGCTTATGTTTTAATCCAGAGCATATATTACTATTAACAGCCTCCGTGGTCTAGTGGTTAGAGCATTGGCTCTCGACTCGGAGGTCGTGGGTTTGATTCCCGCATTGGAACAACAAAAAATATTGTTTCCAAGTTTGGTTAGGACAATGCAGGCTGATCAACTGATTGTGTGAAAAGAAAGATGATCTATGCGTCGGATGGGCATGTAAAAAGTCGGTCCTGCGCCTGATCTCACGTCAGTCGTGTCGGTTATCCGTCCCACTGAATTATGAGAGTAAAGGAAGAGAGAGAGTGCTCTTGTGTACTCAGTACTGCGCACACACTTGGGCATCATAAAATTACTCCTGCGTAACTGGCCTGGTTTCAATGAAACCGGCCACCGTCACCAAGATCGGTGTGGGGAGTTATATTTTTTTATAAACTACTATTTACTCAAAATCCGTTTACTAGTTTTTTGTAACAAACATCCATATGTATGTGAAGCGTCCATAGATATTTCTCTGCATTCCTTGAGCAATTGCGTAATTTCAAAACCATCTACAAAATCAGCAAGACAAGGCGAATTGCATCTGTGCAATTGATTACCTATTCCGCAATTGAAACAAGATTTCTCTGCTGTCTACAATAATTATTATGGATTGCTAAAATAATTCATAATAGCAGGTTATACAACTGTTTTGTAATATATCTAGACTTGGGTAGGTTAATAGTTTAATCTTGATCAGGAAACAATCACTAGTAAAATAAAACATTCCTGTTCTGCTTCAATACATTAAAATCTATACTAATATATTATAAATGCGTCTCTGTCTGTCTGACTGTCTCGCTTTTACGCCAATACTACTGAACCGATTGAAATGACATTTAGTACACAGATAGTCTAGACCCTGAGAAAGGACATAGGCTACTTTTTATCGCGGAAAAATGTATGGTTCCCATGGGATACACGTTACACGTACATTTACGGTTTCACGTCAAAATTACTAAACCGATCATCATGAAATTTGGCACAGATATAAAGTAGACCTTGGGGAAGGACATATGCTACTTTATAGCTCGGGGAAATGTACGGTTTCCGTGGGATACTTTATTTACAGTTTCACATAAAAAATACTAAACCGATCATCATGAAATTTGTCACAGATATAAACTAGATCATGGGGACTTACATAGGCTACTTTTTATGTACTTCGATTATCCGAACAATCCGTTATCACTTATCAGTTAAGGTGGTTCGTTTCCTATACAAAAAAACAATGGACATTAATTCGGTAATTTTATACTATTACTACATAAATTTATATGCACATCTATTTATTTTGCAATACAATTGTCGCAAAATACATTTAAAATACTTTATTTCACACAGAAGTCACATTTTTATTGAATTTTCGACAAAAAGTGACATTTGTAACTTATGTCACTTTTTGTCGAAAATTCAATAAAAATGTGACTTCTGTGTGAAATAAAGTATTTTAAATGTATTTTGCGACAATTGTATTGCAAAATAAATAGATGTGCATATAATTTATGTAGTAATAGTATGAAATTACCTAATTAATGTCCATTGTTTTTTTGTATGGGAAACGAACCACCTTAACACTATGTCTCCCAAATCGTTCGGACATGTAACTTACCGTATTCTAACTTTATTTACCAAGACGTTTAGATTAAAATGCAACATTTCATTTTTCAAACTAAAATTCAGACACAAAATATTTTCCTAAACATAATAGACAAGTGGTAAAGGAATGTAGGTAAATAAATGAATTTTTACAATGGGCCATTCATCATTTGAACAAACTTGAACGAGGAATGCTGGTTATGAAACTTACGGAAGAGCTGCGCCCACGCATTGAAATTCAAAATAACTTCAACACGCATAAGGGACCGTCCATTAATCACGTGATGTTTTAACAACTTTTTAGACCCCTCCCCTCCCCCTGGTGATACGTGGTGAGGTTTTATACTACCCCCCCCCTCCCCCACCTAAGATCACGTGTATTTTTTTTATATAGTAAGCAGGTCATGTTTGAAGAAAAACTTTAAGTTAAAAAACAATTTAATCGAATAATTTAAGCAATTAAAAACTATACGAGTCATTTGTCTTGTAAGTATTTAAACAATACTACGAATCTACAACCGATAATAATTTCGGTATGCATAGACTAGATTCGAAAATTAATACCTACACGTGATGTCTCCTTATACCCCCTCCTCCCCTTGGTCACAGGGGCGACACTCTCTACAAATGACAGTTCGAGCACCGACAAATGTCAGATACGTTGACTTAAGCCTAGGGTTGGCATCGACTTAATTCAAAATATTTATTACTTAATATGGGATATATATATAAAAGGGAAATCATACCTACCTACCTACCTACTAATCCACGTCTCATTTATTGTAAGAAATAATAAGTAATAATTATCGAGGTAGGTAGGTAATTACCTTTCTAGATTATTAGGCAAGCGGAAGAAGCTTTTGTCATATTTTTTTCTTGATTATTACGGCAACCATATAATACCTATATACAACCACAATTAAGCCATTTTAATGCCGATCAGGAAATTTCTAATATTTTAGGTACACGGTGCGTGCGATTTGAACTTTTAAAGGATATTTACATTATATTTATAATGAAAATTCAAAATAGTCTCCAAATGCTAACGTCTAATAGCCATATTTTTTTAATCAAAAATGTACTCAGCCATTGGCCCTTATATTGGAAAAATATACCTTGTGTCCTTAGTAATTAGATTTAATTAGTACTTAATTCATATTATGTAGTATAAATACTGTATAAAGAATGAATTATATCAATGCAATTTTATATTTTTAGTTCAGTTTAAAATATTCAGTCTAAAATATTATGCGGAAATCCTTACTAATATTTTACTACTATTACAAATATGAAAAGTTGTGAGGATGTATGATGGATGAATGGATAGACGGATGAATCTTAAACGGGCAAATGGCATACCACACGTTTGTTACTCTTTAACGCAATAACTATTGAACGGGTTTTAATAAAAATTTGATATACATTCGAGGTTAACCTCCTACAAAATTTACCCGACCCAAGCATATTTCGTTAAAAATATCGATAAAATCAAATGATTGCATGACTACATCACTAGTGAAACAAAAAACAAATATTTTTTATAAACGTCGCGTCAGACAAGTCTTTTAACACTGTCGCGTCGGCGAAACTGCCAGCCCCGTGAACCATAGTCCAGGCTGGGAAAAAGTTACACCCCACCCGCCCCCGCATTCGCCCAGACACGCACACATAGCTGCAAGCGGTGAGTCGTGTAAATCGGTAGAGTGACGTTTCTTTACGTTAGTAATATATATTCTTTGCCTTGGTAATACTATTACTTGGTGATTTTTTTTCGGACCCCCCCCCCCCTTTAGGCATCGCGTGATTAATGGACGACCCCTAAGCACACAAAAACTTTACACAGCTGACTCTAAAACAGGTAAGTTTATTCACACGGGTTTACGCAGCTTACTCGAACTGCATTGTAAAATATGTGTTTTACATTTAGTTCTATTAGATTTAGATAAAAATTAAATAATTTAGTTATAAAAAGAAAGGTTCTGTCTAATTAGCAAGTAAGTACTAAAAGTTTGTTAATTGTGTTTAAACTATATGCATATTATAAATTATAATTTAAATATCGATTTTGTAAACTATCTAAAATGAATGAACTTTAGTTTATTATTTATTTAGTTTCCTCAAGAATTTACATTTTTAACCGGAATTTTGGTGCGTCCAGGGTACAACGTGCCACATTGGGTAGGTATACTCTAGAGTTCTAGACAAATTAATAATAATCGGTAAACTCCAATTTTTAAAACTGATTGCGTTTCGTTTTCGTTTTCAAGTCTAGCTTTCTCAGATATTGTCACACAACCTATAAGTCAGCATTTCACATTTAGCAACAAAGTTGTATGTTTATGATTCATACATGGGAAACGTAAATGTTTTTCCGTGTTTTATGTTTGTAAAATGAAAGTTTAACGACTTACCGATAACTACTATGTGGGTAGGTAATGTAGGTACGTACTGTGTATTGATAAAACGCCATACATGTAAAAAGTAAAAACACGTGGACGTGAGCAATACCTATAAAAGGTAAATATTGCTTTGCAAATACTGTTTGTAACTTGTGTGAAAAAGTGTGAAAAAAATATCGATTCCGGACGAAGTCAAATTGCGTAATACGATTATTTTGTTGGGTCGATGTTTAATTAGTCTTAAAAACCTATACCTATTATGATTTTGGTTGGATGCTCTAAGATTATCATTTATCAAATAAAGTTAACGATTACCCCCCAACCTAATAAACACTGTATAAAGTTAACGATTATATAATATTATGTAGATAGCTTAAATGCGTTGTGAACAGAATAGAAAACAACGTCTTCCTACACAGCTTAAGAAATACCTTAGTCATAAGATGAGGCAGAACAAATCGCGGACACCAGGCAGTCAACAGTCAACACTCAATAGTCATGCTTGCATAAGGATTGCCGCTTTCATAATTCACTCGTTGAGCACAAATGTACAATCTTATGCTAATGATCTTAGAGCTAAACAATGTTTAAATCAAGGTTAAACATCGATTTAACATCTGGCTTAGTTTGAAGAGCATTTACGTAAACGTGTGATTAGAAGCTCCTAATACAAGTCAGTTTAGAGATTCGACTATTAAATAAAACATTGTACTTAGGTAATGCTAATTGCTATGTTCAAATAGTTCAAATACCATATCTTCGGGGTTCCGTACCCAAAGGGTACAAACGGGACCATACTGAGACTTCGCTGTCTGTCCGTGGCTGTATCACAAATTTCAACTGTCTATCTATCACGGATATCGTGATAGATAGACAGTTGAAATCTTCACAGAAAGTGTATTCTGTTGCTGCTATGACAACAAATACTAAAAACAGAATAAAATAAATGTTTATTAAAAATAATGGCTTCCATACAACAAAACGTCATTTATTTCCTTTTTGTACAGAACCCTTCGTGCGTGAGTCCGACTCGCACCTGACCAGTTTTTGTTATTTCAGGATTAATTTAATTAAAATAAGGCTGTCATCGATTCGCTATGAAAATAAAGTCTGTTCAGATTAATTCAAATTTCAAACGTAAACAAAAGAGAAGATGGAGGAAGCTTTTAAATGCTACCTTTAAATGTCACTTATTTATCATGCAATAGAGAAATACAAAGACACATTAATTTGGTCGAATGTAGGTACTCTTTTTGTTTACGTTTAGATTATATTGTTTTGGATTGGAATTTAGAACAGTAGGTATAATTTTAGGGACACTAAGTCTTATTTAGTATTCTATTGTTACCCTTGTATGTGCCAACTGCCAGACGAGCAAAAGCAGAATTTTTGATAGAAGATTTAATATTATATTGAAATATTAAAATGAGCTCTACATAAACACTCAACCGAACCGTGGTGGTCATTGACGTCGCTAAAAAAAAACATTACAAGTAGCTATGTTTTTAAAAATCTACTAAAATTCTTTAATATTTTACGCATTAACAAAACCGTTGCACGAGGAACCGAAGAACTTACAAAACCTTTGAACGTTAATAAATTAATATACTTACCGTTCACACCTACAAAATAACTGTAACACATATTATATTTAAATATCACATAAAAGTTTATTTTTTCTTTCTTGACATTGATAACAGAAAATATGTGAGTTACAATTCTATCTACGTTAATACAATTAATTTCTAAAATAATAACGATTTTCATCCGTTTAAGACTTTAGGTATAGTGTGGTTCAAATTAGAATAGGATCGAGTCGGCGCCATATTATTTCGAATTTAGACTGTTATGATAGTTAAATTTATGTTTAGATAGTTGATTACTATTCAACGATTTTATTTAAATTCAATGCAAGACTATTATTATTTATATGCACATATGTTTTTCTGAAAATCGCACTTTTCGTGTGATATTTGACAGATAATCATTGATGTTACTATTCTCATTTGAACCGCGTTATATCATAACATTTAAATTGTATTCCTTTTTTGTATTCCTTTATAAAAAACTATAACCCGAGTAGGTACGTAAATTATATAGCCTATGTTACCCGGGCTACTATTACAAATCTATTGACACCTCATTAATTAAAATTTGATCAGTAGTTGAGGCGCTACGGTGGAACATACATAGACTGCCGAAATCATTGCCCTGAGCCCTCCCTTTTGGTTTCGGCGTAGTCGTGTAAATGATGAGTGCATTATCACAAATTATGAGATTACTAAATAGTAACTACGTAAGTATTATTTAATATTTTGTTTCAAAGCGTTACATTACCAAAAAGTAATTTATTTAAATGTGTTGTACCATTTTGTACCTACATTCTTATGTTATCATGCATTTTTTATCTGAATGAAACACTTGAGGAAGCCAGTTACGAAGATATTTACATGTTACTTTGTCTTAATTGGTATACGTTGATGAAAGTAAGGAAATAGTAGCTGCACCGTTAAAAAGTTGCAGAGTAACAGTTACGAAATATCGCTTATTATTTTTAATTGTGTAAATAATAGAATAACACGAAATTCATTAACATTGCTGTACCAGAACGTGATATAAAGTAACGAAGAGAGTTTCCTAAAATATTGTAACGCGTTAGCAATTTTGTAACAAAACAACAAATTTCGTGAATTATAGTTTTGACGACCTCTGGGCTCTGTAACTCAGTGGTAAGCGCCTTGACGCTCAACTCTCGTTCTCGTTGTCTCGTTCGAATCCCACCAGGAAACAAAAAAATCTGCATGTGTTCCTGGGTCATTGATTTGTATTGTGTAATCTTAAATTCGTTTACCCGTAACACAAGTTCTACGAGAACTTACCATGGGACCAGATTGACATGGTGTAAAAGTGTCCTTAGATTTTATATGATACTAGATGTTGCCTGCGACTTCGTTTCTTCGCGCAAAAGTTAATTTCGCAGTAACCGTACATTTTTCCGCGATGAAAAGTAGTCTACGTCCTTCCCCATGGTCTACTCTACATCTGTGCCTTTCATCAAATTCGGTCCAGTACTTTCGTAGCCTATTCAATGCAACGCAAATGCAATGAAAATTAAAGAAATATATTTAATAAACAAACAGACTTTTCCTCTTTATTATATTATATATATAGGTAAATAATTACAAATATAATTTTAATCAAGGAACTGTTACGGAACGCTTAAGAGTTGAGAATAAGTATCAATCATATGAAGCATTAAGAGTGCGCTAGTCAACGGCTCGAACTCAGTGCTGCGCGCGGGAAAAATGCTTGTTATTTCACCTAATATTGAGGAAAAAATGATATACCCATAAAATAGTAATCTTTACTTATAAGAGAAGCTATACTGCACACATTTATTCAGCTGTGTAAAGTATTTTAGAAAAGGCGTCTTCAAATTACGCAAATTGACACTCAGCTGTTGGTGATTTATGAAAAAACTATATAATATTTTGGTCTGAAGTAAAATTATCTCAATTGCTGAATAATCGAACTGTGTCGGTATTTGCTTTCTTTTTTATTGTCATTCTTCGTTTAATTTTTATTTACGTTCAAAGTTGCGCTAAAAATGCGATGTTTGGAGGCTATTATCTTCTACACTAATTTGAATTTCACAAATATAAGCAAATACCGACCTAGATAAGTGTCATAAAAATCGATATTACGCTAGAATTTGGGTCTACAATGTTTGACTTTGGAGTAAATCACCAACAGCGTTCGTATGGAGAAAAAACCGACTAGCGCAGCCTTAATTTTCAAACCATAGGCTAAACATAAGCAAACGAACTCATAACAAAAAGTATTGGCGATTGTTAATTTTTTACAGTCACGAAGTACCTATACAGAGACATGACCTAAGCGGATCGGAGCGCGGCCGGGAAGGCTGTATCCAGTTCGTGTTCAAGGAAAAGATGACGTAGGATACAAGTTAAAAGTTTAGATATAATTTAAAATAATATTAGGTAATTCATGGTTAACAAAAAAATCGTTTAGAAACTTATTAAATTTCACAAGATGTAAGTACCTATTTTGTTTACTTTGTTAGCCACAATTTTATAATAACAAATTAACAACCTAATCGAATTTCAGAAATCTAGGCACTAATTAAATATTATAATAGGGAATATGCATAAAATATAAAAATAGCTTAAAACATAATAATATGATACTAGACTGAAAAATAAAGGAAATGGCGAAAAAAAAATCAATATTTGTTGATAAATGAGCAAGATATGAGCGGTCAAAGTTTGTAATCTATCTCTTTCTAGCAAAACGACATTTAGTATGAACTTTCTATGAAAGTCGTGTTATGTGACGTCACGATACACGTCCGATCTCTCTGTCTAATATACTACATTAAACGTTCATATCTTAGTTATTTTTAATGATATCAAAAAACTGATTTTACCATACGATTTACCAAACAAGATAGATCTATATAAAAAAATAAAAAAATTACGTGCATATTCCCTATTAGTATACAGATTACAGAGAGATTTAAAGACCACTAAAACAGTTACTACAGCTGATAATTCAATTGTTTTTACTTTTAATCATCATTAAAGTAATTTAATTGATATAATATGAAAGTATATTGCAGAGAGTTTACAATTATAGTATGACGCACATCAGACGCGTAATCGTTCTGCATGAGTTCTGCAATAATTACAAATTGAACTAGGTATGTCATTCAGCATTTGCATAGCGAGTAGCGACGCTAGTAATGTTCCTACGAGTTTTTATGTTGATGCAATTGGGTACACGACTACATCTAAAATATTTAGTTTCATTAATGTACTCAGAAAATTTGAGGCATTACTACTTCGTTAATGTAAAAAAATATAATATTTTATTTATAGTTTAGTAATTAGATACATCTTAAAAGTACAAAAAAATTAATAATTTTTTTGCTAAATTAGTAAACAAAACCTACATCATTACTTACATCATATACAAAAACTTTTATTAAGGTATGTTTGAACTTAAACGCACAAATATCGGAGATATTTACAAATATGTTCCTGCGGCCGTATACTTCATACACTTTAACATGGACATGACGTCATATCTACGTACGACTTTAGTATGGAGCGTTTTCACGAGACTTGCGAAATTTTGTAAACAAATCGCTGTACCTTTAAAAATATTGACTTTTGATATACGGTTTCTTCTGAGAAATTCCTCACATTTAAGAGTACTATTCATTTATGAAATAAAAAAAAATCATTCGTCTAGCCTATTATAAAGTGGGCATGTTTTAGTACTTTTTCGGACAGTAGCGTAAGCCGTACTACCTAATTCAATTTAATTCAGATTTTTATACGTTAGCTACCATAATATGCCGAAAAAGGACGACAGGAAGTAACAAGATACAATAATCAATGTCATCTTGTATTTATTACGTAGGTATTAAAAATATTTAATCCAGAAACTTTTACCCTTTAACAGGTTATTTTCATAATTGGTTCGTATTATAGACAGTACCTGAGTTACCGAGCTTTGCTCGGAGTTCTAGTCTGACCGGGATTTGAACCTGTGACGTCGATTTGCAAACAGTGGGCCTAGCAGGATCATTTGAAAGTGGCGTAAACGTAACCCCCACCACATTCCGAATTTCCGAACAATGCAAAAATTACTCATATGCATACAAAACTGCCAATCGGACTGACATAATTAATATTATTAGTCGAAATTATTGATATATTGTTGCATAACGAAAAAAGGATGAGTGGACCTAGCCAGATCGATTTTTCTCTCCATAAACTCTCTGTACACCTACTAAATTTCATGGTAATACTTGCAAACATTTTCTAGAAACTGAATATATATGTACAAGATTGTCTCGTTTAAAGTATAAGATTCAAGTCACTCTACCGTATTACCGGACGAGTAATTGGACTTTTACCGCGATCTTTCCGAGGTGACACACACTCACCTTGTGCCCATTTCTCCTCTCTCGCTCAGCACACGACAGTTATTAATTGCAGGCTAAGTACCGTGCAATAAATTAAATAAACGAGAAGTAATTTACAATTTATCCCGCCCAGAGAGATCGTTCTTTTGACCCCGGAGCCGCACTTAATCTCGATGATTGTCATCACACGTACTTAATTTTAAAACAACTTTCAGATATACTGAAACAAATGCAATGTTTGTTGCGTTAATTAACGGCATTAAATAACTGGTTAATTATTCTATAAAAATTCAAGTCGTCTGAACTCTGAAGTTATTACTTAACTAAACATGTTACATTGGCTGCATACAATCTCGATATAAATAGTTATCACTATCAACAAGAATTTTGCGTTAGCGAACTAACAGCTGATTTTTCAAAGGAAGGGTTTCTTAATAGGCTGTCACTGTCTTTGGTATCAGAATTAAAAGCATGTGGCTTGAGTACTTCTTAATTTAAGAATCCATTTGAGTATTCGACCGTAAGCCTCATAAGACATAGACTATGTCCAGAAACTGCGTAAGCCTGCGTAAACCTACGCACGTAGAGATTCTTATCTTATCACAACAAAATTTCTGCCCGTCTATCTGTGATGCCAACTTGGGACTTTTTCCCTAAATTTAGGGAGAAAAGGTATCTGAAGGGGTTATTAGGGGGGGTTTTATGCTTGTTTTATTTAAATATGCAATTGATTTGCTTGACGATAAGTTATATAATATACTATTATAATTTAATTACAGCTAACCTATCACTTATTGGTATAAAAAATGTATTGTATAAGAAACCAAAATTCTTATTGCAAGCGTCTACCTGTTGCCAACTTGCCATTAAAGAATCACGCCAAAAACGTCAAAAAATTCACGTTTGTTGTGTCTAAGGAGGGTTCCGTTACTATCAACGCGTAATACGTTTTTCAAATTACTTCAAAAGTCACAGTCCGGTTTGGTTCAAAATAATTTTCCCTTAGTTTTAAGCATTATACATATATCAGCATGGAAACTTACAAGTTTAACCTATAATTTAGAAAACTACTCTACAACTACTCGAAAATTTTGAAAAAATGTCATGTATGAAATCTTAACTCTATTTTAAAGCGCTATTCAACGTTATGCAATACAACGGGGTACAATAAAAAAATATTTTTCATCCCCACTTCTCATGTATGGAGAGCCACCCTCAAAATATAAAATTATTATTATTTTACGATGCTAAATCCGAGATAATATAATATACAAAAAACTATACCAAATTTCATCCATTTATATTCATAATTACAGAAGCTAGAGGCATGGACAGACAGACAGACAGAGGGACAGAGCAAAACTATAAGAGTTCATTTTTATTACGAAATCGACTATTTTTAGTAAAAGTTATCTAAAAATTTTAACTCTCTAGCTATCAAGGATTATGATCTCATGAGACATAGCCTGGTGACAGACATACAGTTTTTACCCTCTAGATATCTACGAAATAACTTATAGTCTGTAAGTGTTAAAAAAAGCAGTGAATCATGCATACAAATGTCAAAATTGACGCATTAGCTGTGATAACATTAATTTACCTATTAAAGTAAGCCATTTTGACATATAATATAATAATTATAATAATATAATATATGGACGCTTCACACTACGTCAATCTGATCCCGTGGTAAGTTCTCGAAGAACTTGTGTTACGGGTACCAGACAACGGAAATATATTTAATACTTTTATACTATACACATAATTAAGATTTTTATTATATTATACACATATTTAATACACATCCATGACCCAGGAACACAGAAAAACTTTTTTGTTCCTTCGGCGGGATTTGAACCCGCGACCTCCGGCTTGAGCACCAACATGCTCAACCAACTGAGCCACAGAGGTCGTCAATAGTATGTAGATACGCATGATTCACTGCCTTCATAACGTGAATAGGCTAAAGTATAAACTTTATATGACACGAATAGGACGCGACCGCGACATTCAATGTGCTGCGTACAGTGCAACTAATTTGTTAATGCCTTCGGCAATCATCGTTATTTTTCTACGGAAATGACGGATGTTGGAAAGCATGTGTGGGACTTCCGAAAGATATTAGCAAAGTAGTTTTACTGTATAAAGTATCTTTATAGGTATGTTTTTCTAAAAAGGTAATACTTACATATTTGGTATGTAACTTTTTTGATTTTAACGGTACCTATATATTTTATCGTATTATGTAACTTTATGAAGTTTCGATGAGGCATAAGTACTTTAATAATTATATTTGAGAGTATTCGCATGCTAGGTAAAATCCACGGGAACCGTACTATTTGTTTTAGGGAGAAATATTTTTTGAAACTTGGCAACTCGATCTTACTACGCTTTCATTGCACTCCAAAATACAGGGGATGACACTTTTGACTATTTCAAATCGATATCAATTGTGTGTTGAAGGTTTTAATATAAAGTGTCTTCAGAAATAATTGGTTTTGACAAAACATTGACAGCACAAAATTTCGGAACACTCTGTAAAGCAAAATGCCAACAGTGTCAACCGATCTGAATGCTGTGTAACGAATGAACTGAATACTTCTGTCTCACTCTGAATCATACAATCGGAGCGAGAAAAACATTTTTCTTTCACTTTGTGTCTAGCGCGTACTCGAGGTAGTCTGCGTATTACTGCGTAATTGCTGCTCCTATATGAGTCAGGAGCGGAGCATCTATACGTGTAGTATGGGCATACCCACAACCCCAACAGCCTTGTGAGTGCATACTTTCAAGGTCTATTAATTTATAATCAAAATAGGTTCAGTGGGTAGTTGTATTGGTATTGTTAACCTTTTGAGTATTATCTGGTGCTTTTTACCTGCTGGTCATACTTACATTATTGTTAAAATACATATTTATAGTAGTGGATTTAGTGTTAATAATACTTTGTTTGAACCGATAGGAATTACTCCTGCCTATGTTATATAATCTATAATTTGTGTATGTTTCTTTACTATATATGCATATATTTTTTATTTAATTAATTTATAATCTTAGTTGATGTTAATTTGTTTAAGGTACCTATATTGAAAGCTTATTTTTTTACCAAACATAAAATATTTTTTTTGCTAAATAAGCGAAAAACTTTCTCACTCACTCCGCGCGTTAGCTTTTAATTAACATAATATTATAAAGAAAATAATAAAATTCTTTTTTTATATTCTAATAACCATGTTATGAAGGAAATAATATAATCAAAATTTTCGGGCTACATCTTCGTTTGAGAGCTGGATCCGTGCCTGAATCAACCAAAGCGGTTTAATAGGTCAATTTTGTACGATACGCGCATAGCTAAAATAATACGCACGTAGCTTCTGGACGCAATGTATGGGGCCCTAGTACCTCGACTACGTGCGTAGACCTTGCGTGCGTAAGAATACGCAGTTTCTGGACATAGTCATAGGCTAGCCGGACACGTGCAATATTATTGACAGAATAAATTTGTCAATAGTAATCAACACATACAAAAACGGCAATATGCATAGACTAATCAAATTACTTTGATTAGTCTATGGCAATATGGAAGGAAAAGGCACACAAGGATTATAATTGTCAATATGAGCTTTATTGTCAATAATATCGCGTGTATGCGGCTAGCCATCAGGCTTCAAAGTTTATAAATACAATCGCAGGGTCATCTGCATCTCGTTGCGGAAAAATCCTTCGTCTGATTCACCGCGCTAGCGAAACTGGTTCTGGGTTCAATGCTATGCCTGGAATCCAGAGATTACCTCCGACCCACGTCCTCAACTTGATGTTAACAGTTAAACCGCAAGTTAGACTCTTCCGATTTCTTAGTATCATATCGTTAACAATTTACCCTACACGATGCTTTCTGTAATAAATTTTATTTAAGAAGTTCTTTTACCTGACTACGACGAAGCCAAAATTACCACCGTAGCGCCTAAACTACTGATCCAATTGTAGTGAATGAGGTGTCGAAAGTCAATAGACTCGTAATATAGGGTAATCACTACATAATATAAAACAGTCGCTTTTTTTAGGGTTCCGTAATACTTAAGGAACCCTTATAGTTTCGCTCTGTCCGTCTGTCTGTCTGTCTGTCTGTCTGTCTGTCTGTCTGTCTGTCTGTCTGTCTGTCTGTCTGTCTGTCTGTCCGCGCCTCTAGCTCCTGTAATTATGAATATAAATTGATGAAATTTGGTTCAGTTATAGATTGTGTATAGATCACGGTTTCGGGATCATAAAAAAATAATAATTTTATATTTTAAGGGTGGCTCTCCATACATGTGAAGTGGGGATGAAAAATATTTTTTCACTCTACCCCATCGTGTGGGGTATCGTAGAATAGGTATTTTAAAATAAAGGCAAGGTTTCATATGTTACTTTTTTATAAAGTTGACCATTTTCGAGTAATCGGCCTCCAAAGTACTTTGTAAGTTGGTCCCCCCCCTAGCATTTTTAAACTATAGGAGATAGAAACTTGAAAATTTTCATGCTGATAGATCACGCTAAAAACTCTTTAGGAAAACTATTTTGAACCAAATCGGACAGTAACTTTTGGAGTAATTAAAAAAAAAAGCATATTACGCGTTTATAGTTACGGAACCCTCCTTAGACATGTCCTGACATGCTCTTGGTTAGGTTATTTGTCTGTCACTATGTACCTATGCTTATTGCTTAGATCTATAAAACTACGCAACGGATTTTGATACGGGGGTTCTTATAGATAGAGTGATTCAAGAGGAATGTTTATATGTATATAACATGCATAGTATAGTAGAGAAACACTGTATGTATTAAGTATTTAAGGTAAGCTTTAAGAAAAGTAAGTACCTTTGGCGCCCTGTACCGCACAAACTAGTTGGTAATGGGTATGCAATATGCATACGCTCATTGTACACCCGGATACTACAACATGATTTATATTTTATCTGAGAGAATATAAGGGTAGTATGTAAAAATATAAGGGTAGTATGTAAAAATATAAGGGTAGTCTGTAAGAATATAATAAGGGTAGTAAGGGTAGTCTAGCGGGCCTGAGTTCTCATTATAAACACCAGGGCCTCTAGTCAAGATGCATTCGATAATTTCGATGGCAAATTTCGAAAATAAAATGTATGGGATTTGACATAAGGCATCATAAGCGACAAGTCACTTAGCGATGGCTTATGTCAAATCCCATACATTATTGCTTTCGAACTTCGCCGTCGAAATTATCGAATGCATCTTGACTAGAGGCCTCGAGGAGTGAATGCACTCGGCGCAGCGTTATTTCACGCCGGTTTTCCGTGAGGTCGTGGTATTTATCCGGTCGACCCTGCGCATTCGTGCCGAAGCATGGCTAACAGACGTAAAAAAATAACGTTAACAAAGTTAAAAATTATGAATATTGTGTAGGTAAATAATTTAAATTTTAGCCGAATTTAAAATGGGAATTATTAAGAAAATAAGATTTATTTCATTTTGTGGGTTTTTACTTTGGATGTAAGTTTTCATTTTTTGTTTAAAAATAATAATTTTATGGAATATGATGGCCAGTGACTACCGACACTAATCGGCACATTTGGATGAGTTACAAGTGCGTTACCGGTCTTATATAAACCTATGACACTATATATGTACATATGTATGTATAATAAATAAACCATATAAACCTATGACTATTGATAATATCTGCGGGAGAAATCAAGAGGTAATATTTTCTAATTGACTTTTACGAATTCGGAGAACTATCACTCATACATATAATTACACGAATAAGGATGGGACGATATGGTCCGGAATCCGGAAGACCGGGTTAAATTCAGAGCTGTAAAATTAGAACTCTGCGCTAATACAATAGAGCTGCAAATCGAACACACGAGTGTCGAGTCAAACGTCAATGTCATAAATGACAGCTCGACACTCGACACTTTAATTTTCAACTTTATTGTATATTCGCAGAGTTCTATTTTTAGTGCACTGAATGCATTTGAGGGTGCTACGGATTACGATACATATAGTACCAACTCCCAGCTTAGGGAGGATAATCCTGCTACAATTAAAAATGTGAAGGTGAGGATGGATGCATGTTTCTCTTTCACGCAAAAACTACTGAACGGATTCTGATTAAATTTGGTACGGTAGTAGTTTGAGCTCTGAAATAACACATTGGCTACTTTTTATGCCGAAAAAGTACAGTGTTCCCATGGGATACTGCATTTACGCGGGCGAGAGCTAGTATTTTCATAAGAATTCAAATTGCAGACCAATATCCATATTGTGTCAGCCAAGATTACTATTTTTATATTTTATAACTTTTTGTAATCTTATACTTAGCTCTTCGAGTATGTATATGTGGCTATGTGGCTCAGTGGCAGTTCCTGGATCACGGGGATGTTTATTAAATATGTTTTTAATATAATAAAAATCTAAAATGTATGTATGGCATAAAATTAATAAATATACATCCCGTTGTCTAGTCCCCGTAAAACAAGTTCTTCAGATACTTACCACGGGGCCAAATTGACGTGGTGTTAAGCTTCCATAGACATTTAATAATATTAGGTATATCTATGTACCTATAGTAGGTACATACTAAATAGCCTATGAATTTAAAATTATTCAGCAAGCAATTGTCATATTTTGTAAATTTTTACAAATTTCACAGGAACAACTCGATTGTTTTAGGCTAACCTTAGCATTGTTTTGTTTAGTCTACCTTACATTTATTAGAGCACCTACACAAAAAAGTAAAAACTTACCAGCAAAAAACAACCAACGGGACACCGTATACGACCACTTTGTATCAATTTTCTATATTTATATAGAACACTGTTCACAAAAACACAAAATACACGAGCAGTAAACAATGTTTTTATACAAAAAAAATGTTTTTCACGACAACTTTTCGGTAAAATTGTCTTTGGAATAATCTGACCGACTGTATGGACCACACCAAACAGTACTGAGCAGTCACTGACACTGCGCCTGCGCACTATTGCCTGCCCTCTCACTCTGCAACACGGCGCCTTCGCTAGAAAGAGAGAGATAATGTTTGGAATGTATCAACATAACAAAAGCATTGAATGTATCGCCTTCTCACGTGAAAACGTTTTTTCCGATGCGAGAGAAAGGGAGGGAAAACAAGCCGTTTGAGGTTCACGGTGAGCAATACGCTGCATAGTAGAAAATGTATGGAAAATGAGGCTTTCATTATTAAGGGGAAGCCACATTCAATTCAATTTGCGAAACTATAATTTGAACGCAATTTTAAGATCATAAATGTATCGTGTACACTTTATTTTCGGAAAATTAAGAACAATTACATTTCTTTTAACAAAGCAGGTACACATGTTTTACCTGAAATGGGCCAGGAAACGAGCAGAAAGATCGCCTAATGGTCTTAAAACCCCCGTGAGCCTCCACTTTATTATTTTATTAAATAGTTATTAACTAACCGTAAATAGACCGTAATAAAATAATAAATACATGATCATTTATTACTAACTTATTTATACCAATTATATTTGACAGTGTTATAAATAAAACAAAATTATGAGCTTTTTATTGATCAAACTGCGCAAGCTTCCTCTTAAATACACTCATTATCCCCTCTCAATCCAATCTACACCCTATACCAACAGAATAGAGTTCGTTTTCCCTGACAAAACGAATTCATAAGTGTCAAGTACAGTTACTCAATGTGAATTCAGTCGCGAGTGAAGTTAGCTGCGTCTCCTGCGCCATAGAACTGACGTGAAGTGAGCTGTGCTAGGTCAGTTCTGTGTTTTATGAGGTAGAAGGCTGTATGGCCGTATATATTTTTTTCGTTTGTAAATAAACGAGAAAAGAGTAAGATGATTGGAAGTGATTACACCTTGGAGCTCTGCAATGTTTTCCATTCGGGACAGGTGAGTAGTGAGTGTAGTTGTCTACATCTACGTGATTTTAAGTGTATATCTACATGATTGTTGTTTAGTAATAGGTGCGACAGTATGTTCTATAAAAACCGTAGATAGGTAATGTTTATTGTCATAATATGTTTTAATACAATTACTTTTTCTGTTTCAAACATTTTATTTCTGATACATATTCATTGTGCATTAAATTTTATTTTCATCTAGATACATAATACCTTTAACATAATTATTATTTAAAATATCACTTTATTCAATTTTAATAAGAAAATAGTAAGTTTTGTGCACCGCACTCCCGTTGATGTCGTTTGTATGGGATAGGGCTCGGTGACCGTTTTAAAATTATTTTTTCGGCTGTTTATGAAAGGGACGAGAAATAAAATTAATTTAATACTTTTCTAAATTATAAAACACTAGCTTTTGCGCGCGACTTCGCTCGCGTAAATACATTATCCCGCGGGAACACTACTTTTTCGGGATAAAAAGTAGCCTATGTTTTAATCCCGGCCTTAACTACTACCATACCGAATTTTATCGAAATCCGTTCAGTAGTTTTTGCATGAAAGGGGAACAAATATCCATCCTCACAAACTTTCACATTTATACCATTAGTAGGATTAGTATAGATAACATGTAAATCAGTATTGCCAACGATGCTGATTAAAATAAATGCTTATTAAAATTAATTAAACAGTATTGTGGGTTAAATCCGTATTTTAGTTAACATATTATTGTGTTTATTCAGTACACAAATTTTAAAGCGCTTCTTATAGCAGACTGCCCGAGCAATCAGGGGGGAGAGTGGATAGTCGCTAGTCAGGTTTGGTCAGCGGAGTCAATTCTCCCCACTCTCCCCTTTCAGGGGATCATCAGTTCATCAATCAGGGGAGAATATTAATTCTTTAGAGGCAGTTAATGTTTGACGAGTCATGTTGTATGAGAAATCGAGAAACAAATAGGATTTTATACTGGGTGTTAGTTATTAGATCAATTCTACTCAGGGGAAACGATCGGGGGAGAAATTGGTGCTCTCGTTTGGTTCAGTGTTAAATTCTAGCCACTTTACCCGAACAACCTTTTCTGGAATACAACCTAAAGCTGGCCATAAAGAACAGATATCGATTCATCATAGAGAAGATGACGATCCGAAGGCCAGGAATCAGGATAAAAAGCTATATCATTGGAACCGCACACGGCACAACATCCAAGGCAAAATTATGTACAGAACTAGCAGTTTCCCGCGGCTCCGTAAATATACTATCGAGTATCCCGCGGGAACACTGAACTTTTTCGGAATAAAAAGGAGCCTGTTTTAATCCAGAGCCTAAACTACTACCATACCAAATTTCATCCAAATCCGTTCAGTAGTTTTTGCGTGAAAAAGTAACAAACATCCATCCATTCATCCATCCTCACACTTTCACATTTATATTAGGTATTAGTAGGATAAACAAATGACAATGGGATACTCATCCCAACTTACCTGTCCGGTAGTTGTGGTATAGTATACGGGTATGCGACCCCGGCTTCCCTAGCTATTACTGTCCTATCCCTTGTCCTCCTGGGCGATAATATCCTATATTTCCTATTTCCCACTCTAACTTACCAATCTTCCTTTCCACACCACCTATCCTTCCCTTTCCCTATTCCTACCCTCTCCACCAATCCGTGGGAACGCAATGGATAATCATAAAAATAATAATTATCCAAAATGGCGGCGATGTGGTTCGCCACCCATCACGTCTCGTTTCTCGCGGAGGCGAAAAGTGGCCCATGGAGAGCCGCTTCGCTACGTTGAATGTAAGAGGAGGAATGGATGGTAAGAATGAAAGTGGACGAAGCGAAACAAGTATGTAAGGATCGTAGCAAGTGGAAAGAAGTGGTCTCTGCCTACCCCTACGAGAAAGAGGCGGTCTCTGCGACTCTGCCCACCCCTACGGGAAAAAGGCGTGATTATATGTATGTATGTATGTAACAAATGACAAGAAATTGAAAATATTTGGCACGATTTAATTTTGAACGAAAATAATAAAGAAAAATCACAAATCTAAAAATGGCACGGCACAAAAAGTTCCCATTATTTGTACGTACTGTTTCGCAGGTGGAACCGGGCAGCTTCTTCCAGCGTCTGACGGGCGGGGTCAAGACAGGGGTCATACTGAAGGACGTGTCGTTCGCCACGCACAGCGGAGAGGTCACAGCTATATTGGGTTCTAAAGGTAGGTTCTGTAGCGGATGACAGCGGCTGGACTCCATGGAGAGTCCAGGCATGTAAGACTAAGGCTCAGCGCAGAAAGAACGGAGCGCAGCAGAGAGGATTTTATTAACGCACTTAAAAATAAACTTTAAAATTATTACATAAAAGTGTATAAATGCTTGAACCTGACAAAAAATGCTCGCGCGTCCTCGAAGATACGCGGGAATCCCCGCGCGGCGTCGAGTCGGCCGCGGCGCGTCGCCCGCGTCCGCGTACTTTCAGTGTTGTCATTGAGTTAGAGTAGTGGACGTCACGAGTAGTCGCAAAACAAGCTCGAGCGTAAAGAAAATGCCCGAGACCGCACGGGGATTATTCCTCTCTATCTGCGCTGAGCCGCGACCTCGGTATTGACAATGTTATAAGTATCTAATAATAAACAAAAAAAATTAGGTAACCCGAAATGTCAAACAGTGTGCTGATGATGATGATGAATTACAGATAAGAAGTAGGAACACATTCGATCATGTCATAAATAAGAAAAAAACTACATCAAATTCGGTTCATCCGTTTGGGAGCTACGATGCCACGGACAGACACACAGCCGGGGATTAAAAATAAAAAATGTAGCTGAACAGTAGTCGACAAATCCGGTGGAACCATTTTTGGACCTTATTGCCGAATAAATAAAAACACGTAGTACACAGAAAAAGTGGTACATCGGGTGGGTTGGCGACCGTACGTATGTTACGACCCATTACGTCATTATCTAATATTATGATAGAAATAGAAATAACATTTATTTGTGAAATGCAGGTATATACAATACAACCAACATATTGTTTATATGAATATAATATGTACTAGCTGTCCCGACACATATTGTTCTGTCTCAACTATAAACTGGGATAAATAAATAACTACATTTACACCTACATCTACACCTACAGTATTTTCTCCGCAATTTGTCCAATATTTCTGATTTCACACCATTTAAACCTTCTCTGAATTTCCCCAATTATTTCAATACCAAAATAAACCAAATCGGTCCAGCCGTTCTCGAGTTTTAGCGAGACATTAGAATTGTAATCCATTTTTATATATTTTAAGAAGATTACCTATATAAATTTTGACGATATTATTATATAGCTCATCGTGTCCTTCATACTGTAGGTACCTGGCTGTACTTATCAACTAGCTCTAACTTAATAACAATACATTACAGGGAGCGGCAAAAGAGCTCTCCTCGACGTGATCAGCCGTCGCGCGCCGTCTAAAGGCCACATCCTCCTCGAGGGTATTCCCCTGGAGAAGGAACAGTTCCGAAGCTCATGCGCCCTGGTCAAGCACTCCACGCGGCTGCTGCCCGGGCTGAGTGTGCAGCAGACGCTCAGCTTATCTCTTACAAAGGTAAGATCGCTTATCGCTAACAAGAAAGCGTAAATGAGTTTTTAAAAATCTCTTGCTGTGTACGATGTCCATGGGAATCGCTAAATAATCAATGGCCTACTAATTTTTTTGTTTTGCAGATTTCAGGATACATGAAATCTTCAAAAGTAAAACAAGTAATGGCTGATCTAGCTCTGTCCCAGGTAAGAATTGTTAAATATTGTTTCGTAATGAATCGTGTCATTTTTCAAATGATTGTAGGACCAACAAAAGTACTTACCGTAGGTTACTATTCTAGAGATCAACCTTTCCTTCGATATTCATTTGTTAACAGCTTTTCTGATGGAATTGTCTCATAAATCTGAGGCAGCCTCCTTCATATAGCTTTTTTTTAATCTCTTCTATTCTTACTATCAGGTGGCTGACAAGTGCGTGACGAGTCTCACCAAGAGCGAATACCGGCGACTGGTTATCGGGGTGCAGCTTATAAGGGATCCACGTAAGCAAAACTTGTTTCAGCTTACCTAGTGGCTATCTTGGATGTAACAAGTCCTTAGTCCTTATCCTTTTCTTCTGATCAATTTCATTGCCATTTGCCAGTTCTTTTATATTAAATATTAGCATACACAGCATTGAAATATATTAAACATTAGAGACCCCAAGATCATATGCCACGTATCCTATTCCTATCGCTTGGTACAAATTCTGTAGCCCCAATGCCCAAACTGGCCCAAAGCCCGAATGGTTCCATACAAAACGGCAAAAATCACGTTTATTATGATTATAGAAGCCCTCTTATATATTTATTTCATTTGTTTTATTAATATTTTTTGTTATAGCGGCAACAGAAATACATATTATAATCTGTGAAATTTTCAACTGTAACCTATCATGGTTAGGAGATATAGCTTGATGACAGACAGAGGGACAGACATCCAATACTGAGAGTATTAGGGTCCCGTCCCGGTAGGTTCCGAACCTTCAAAATTTACATGATTTTCATTCGATGACGAATAGCATACTTTTTGGAAACTATTCGGCTTGGGCTACAGAAATTAACGAAAATGTGAATTATGTAACACGTACCGAGCAATTATGAAACAAGCCGTTAGAATGTTACTTACGTAAATCGTATGATTTCAGTAATTTTACTCTTGGACGAGCCAACATGGGACCTGGATCCTCTGAACACGTATCTGGTGATATCGATCCTCTCCAACGCCGCCAAAAAGTACGGCACCACCATAATACTCACCATGGAGAAGCCCAGATCAGGTGAGTTCTAATAAACCAATAGTTTAGAATTATGTACATGATCATTATCACCGAGCAAAACCGTCCCCAATGTTAAGGTTCGGGTCTTAACGCGACGATATAAGGCTATTTTTAAACGACTTCCAAAAAAGGAGGCGGTTAAATTATTTATAATTTTTAAAGTTTATTATTTTTCTATGTTCAACGATCTGTCCACCGTCTGTGGACCGAGATTCAATATTTTTTTTCAAGCATTACATGACCCTACTGCCATTTGGCAAAGACATGACGTCTTTTAAGATTCTCAGCTTGGCTAATGCTATCTAATTGCGGCGCTTTCCATTTTGTTTAAGCTGTGTTGATACAAAAGTTAGTTTTTCCCACATTAAATTAAATTACCATTATTAATAGTACCAGGAGACTGGTGTAAAGCCGTAATCGTGCCATTGTATAAGAGACAAGGGTCGCGTCAGGACTGCATAAATTACCGCGGTATAAGCCTTCTCAGCGTCGTCGGAAAATTATATGCGAAAGTGTTGATTGAAAGAGTTGTGAATGAAACAGATGAAAAAGTATGGGATGCACAAGCGGGATTCAGAAAGGGAATGGGATGTACGGATCAGGTCTTTTCCTTGCGGTACATAGCCGAAAAGTGTTTGGCTAAAAACAAGAAGGTCTACTGCGCGTTCGTGGATCTAGAAAAGGCCTATGATAGAGTGGTGAGGAATGATTTGTGGTCAGCTTTGTCCGTGAACGGAGTGAGCAGTATCCTCATACGAGCATTACAATCTCTTTATAGGGATTCTAGTGCTTGTGTAAGGATAAACGGGGCATACACTGAATGGTTCAATATCGAAAAAGGTGTTCGACAGGGATGTGTAGCGTCACCGTGGCTGTTCAATCTGTTCATGGACAATTGCTTGACAGATTTAAAAGAGAATGAAAGTGGGTTGAGAATGAATGAGTTACTCGTCAAATGTTTTCTCTATGCTGATGACCAAGTATTACTTGCGTCTTCGGCCGAGGAGTTGCAGGAGATGGTAACGATGATGAGTAGAGCTTTTACTAGAAAGGGAATGAAGATGAATGTAAAGAAGACGAAAGTGATGGTGTTTGAAAGAGATGAGGCAGTGACAGACTGCAATATCGTGATTGGAGATGAACAAATTGAACAGGTGAATGATTTTGTGTATCTGGGTTCAAAGTTTAACAGGGATGGAAAGTGTGAGAGTGATATTGAAAGAAGAGTGAATGCACGAAACATGGTGAATGGAGCTTTGCACTCCTTTATGAACAGTCGGAAGGTGTCTAACAAGGTTCGTTTGGCTGTGCATGCGGGGGTGTTGGTTCCGACACTCATGTACGGAAGTGAAAGTTGGGTATGGCAGAAGAAACATAAAAGCAGAATAAATGCAGTTGAGATGAGAGCATTAAGAAGCATGATAGGAGTTAAACTGGGTGACAGGATAAGAAATAGTGAGATAAGGAAACGTTGTGGTCTGAAAGAAGATGTAGTGACAAAAATTGAGAAAGGTATGCTGAGATGGTTTGGCCATGTCGAGAGAATGAATGAAGAACGATTGACGAAAAAAGTGTATAATGCGAGTGTGAATGGAAGTGTTGGAAGGGATAGACCTAGGCGGACGTTCCAAGACCAAATCGGGGACGTCTTGAAAAAAGGCCAGGTCAAGAGTACCCTAAACCGAAGAGCATGTATGAAGGGAATAATGAAAGTGGATGAAGCAAAACAAGTATGTAAGGATCGTAGCAAGTGGAAAGAAGTGGTCTCTGCCTACCCCTACGGGAAACAGGCGTGATTATATGTATGTATGTATGTATGTAAATTAAATTTTATCCCATTTGTTTATAAGCGACATTGATAACAGTTCGTTTTTCAAACATAATAATAATAAGATTCGATTACTTGATAAAAACCTATAAGATTGTAGGAAAAGAGGCTTCATATTTGAAATTTGTTCGATATTTCGAATTCTTGTCTCAAGGATTTGGCCGATTTGGCGCCGCCATAAAACTGCCGCCCGGGGCAAGTGCCCCCAGTTGCCCCATAAATCCGGGGCTGATTGATAAGTAGCCTTTCATACGTTAACTTCTATACATTCCAGACGTGTTCCCGTTCCTGGACCGCGTGGTGTACCTGTGCCTGGGCGACGTGGTGTACGCCGGCCCCACCCGGAACCTGCTCGACTACTTCGGCAGCATCGGCTTCCCGTGTCCGCAGCTCGAGAACCCGCTTATGTATTACCGTAAGTCTTTTGAACATTTGACAATCGTAAGCCTTACCTATATTAATATTAATATTATAAAGCTGAAGAGTTTGTTTGTTTGAACGCGCTAATCTCAGGAACTAGTGATTCGAATTGAAAAATATTTTTTGTGTTCGATAGTCAATTTATCTAGGAAGGCTTTAGGCTATATAATATCACGCTGCGACCAATAGGAGCGAAGAATCAATGGAAAATGTGGAAAAAAAACGGGGAAAATTATTCATCTTTGAGGGCTTCCGTTGTTTGTTTGAACGCGCTAATCTCAGGAACTGCTATCGAATTGAAAAATTATTTTTGTGTTCGATAGTCCATTTGTCGAGGAATGCTTTAAGGTATAGGTATAACATTACGCTGCGACCAATAGGAGCGATGCATCAGTGAAAAATGATGCAACAACGGGAAAAAATATTCATATTTGAGGGCTTCCGTTGCGTGCGCTGCGTAAAGTTACCCAAAAAGTATGTATAAAATAATTATTCCTCTTTATTTTTTTATTTTTTTCTTTATTTAGAAGCTTTATCAAACATGACAATGTCGCTTCATTGGACTTATCACTAAGTTTAACAATATATTCTTATAATAATAAAATTATATTCTAAGAAATAAACAACAACATTACTGAGAATGTCCCCGTCGTCGTATGCCAATTTCAACCAAATTGTAAAGGGCTATAGCTTTTTCAGACATAGGCCGAGACAATATAGCGTTACATTTACCGGTGCATTTCAAATCATACATTTTCCTCATTAGCTCAAATCTATAGTCCTCGTTTCGGACACACTCCAACACAATATGAATTACGTCCTCGATAACTCCACACTCTGAACAAAGCGGTGTCGGAGCTCTTCGCATCATATGGGCAAACTTATTGAGTGGAATGTGACCGGAACGAAGCCTAAACGCTGTAACAAGTGTGCTCCGACTTGAATTAAAATTATCAAACCATGGAATTTTCCATGGCTCGGCCTGCATTGTCCTGTACCAGATACCTTTTTCCACTGATCTCATGTCAAAATGCTCCTTCCATATCTTAAAACAGTGTTCTTTAACAAAGTGTATGTGATCAGTAAAAAAAGGTTTAACATCGGAAGGTACGCCATCGTAAGACGCGGATTTTGCCAATTGGTCTACAATCTCGTTCCCCACTAACCCAATATGTGAAGGAATCCATTGAAGAGTCACTTCTTTAGAATTAGCCTTCAGCTCAAATATAGTTTTAATAATATTGTAGGCAATCGGAGTTCCTCTCACACAAGAGGTACACCGAGCCAAATGCTGTAGGGAACTTTTCGAGTCCGATAGAATAACAAATTTCTTAAAATTAATTAATTTTATGTAAGATAACGCCTCATAAATTGCAATCAGTTCAAGATACATGATCGACATGTTGGCGGTTACTGAAAATTTAAAAGATTTATCTGCTTGAGGGTCATAGAAAGCAGCTCCCATACGCTGTATATTATTAGAAATTTGTTCCTTTGACCCATCTGTAAATATTTTATAATAACATGAGAATTTACTGTCAATATATAATGAACAAATAGTTTTTAGATTTAGCGTATTATATATTCTTTTAGCTTTATTTATTCCTACAATTTTATACTTAACTACTTCATTTATATCATACCAACTTGTCCAATACTCCAAATTGTACATATCGAGCCGTTCCGATACATGTAGATCAATATCTCGAAACTTTTCATGCATTTGGACTAGCAAGGGGATTCGTTTACGTCTCCAGTATCTTCGAGATATAAGCATCTGTAATTCATTTACAGCCTCTACTGTCTCATTATTATCGGTAGATACGGATTTAAGCCAAAATTTACCTGCTAGGTATAACCGTCGCACATGTAAAGGCTGTAAACAAAGTTCAGACTCCATAACATGAATGGGCGTACTTTTAATGAAACCGCCTACCACTCTCATAGCCTGATTCTGCAGTTTATCAAGTTTTATCAAATTACTATGACAACTATTGTCATATAAGAAACTTGCAAAATCGAATCGACTCCGAAGCAGTGCAATATAAAGTCTTCGTAAGTATTTGGGATGCACACCCCAACCAGATCCTGCTAACACCTTAAGAATATTAAGGAAGCTATGGGTTTTAATGTTTAATTCATTAATATGCTTATTCCATCGTAATGAGTGGTCCAGCCACATACCCAAATATTTGACATTAGTAACTACTTGCAACGGCGCGTTCTCAATGAAAATAGATCTTATATTGTTATTCCTATTAGTACCTTTTTTAAATATACATATTTTACTTTTGACAGGGGAAACAGTTAATCCTATATTATCTAATAATTTAACTACAGTATTTAATGCATCCTGGATGGAAATACAAGCGTTTTCAACATTATTATCCAACTTATACAGAACGAAATCGTCAGCATACTGCGATATTAGAACATTTTGTACATCATTGCAAATATTTTTAGTCGCTATATTAAACAAGAGTGGCGCTAAAGGATCACCCTGAGCTATTCCAAGGCCTGTGTAGCGGATAACATCATATTGATCGTCTCGAATTTTCAATATTCTTAAGTGTAAAAAGTTCCAAAGGTAATTACATAATTGAAATCCAATTCCAGCTCTGTCTAATATTAAAAGTAACGACCTAATGTCTATATTATTATATGCGTTATCTATGTCTAGGAAACAAGCTACAGTAAATAATTTTTTAGAGAAACCTGATTGAATTCTTGTAACCAGCCTAGCCAAACCATCATGACAAGATTTAGATTTTCTAAAACCAACCATTTTACTTGAAAAAACATCATTGCTTTCAAAAAACCATTCGAGTCTTCTGGAAATAACCGTATGAAATATTTTGCAAACGCAAGATAATAAACTAATAGGACGAAAAGACGAAACTAAAGTAGGGTCTCGTCCTGGCTTAGGGATCGGAACTATGGATATATCGCGCCACTGTTTTGGAATAAAGTCCGAAGATAATATAATATTAAATATAAATAACAGAATCTTTAATCCATTTTCTGGTAAATATTTAATCATCGAAAATGAAATGTTATCAGCTCCTGGGGCGGTATCACTAGTCTTTATAGATTTATTTAATTCATGCAAGGTTATTGGGGCTTCTAATTTCCGATTCAAGGAACTAAAGTGCGGTTTTAAGGGGGTCACAAATGGTGGACACAAACTATTTAATAATAGATCACATTTATTTTTATCAATGTAAGTATTTTGGATTTTACTACCCTTTATCCACTTCATTTTTTTCCAAACTTCGCTAGATGACGAAACGGCGTTTAATGAATCACAAAATTTATGCCAATTATCAGATGATGCCTTTCGAATTAATTTTTGTGATTCCCTAATACATGATTTTAATAGAATCAAATTGGACGGGGTGGGATTTTTACGGAAATTAGACAAAGCTAATCTACGTTTCGCAACTGAGTGAGAAAGACTGGGGCTCCAGTATGGCTTAGGGACAAACTTTTTAGTAGGATTGAGATTAAATTTAAAAAATGGAATGTGTAAGTCTGCTGCTTCATTAATTTTACTAACGAAATCGTCATATACAATTTGGGGGTCTTTAGTTAAATCTAAATAAGATAATGTGGTTTCAAGAGATATTTTGTAAGCGTCCCAGTCAGCTAACTTGAAATTACGTTTTTTAAAATAGTTATTTGTATATGAAATTTCTGAAGAAATATTAATTATCATGTGGTCGCTTCCTAGGGACTCATTTGTGACTTTCCAGTTAAAGAAACATGCAATATCAGTTGTTGAGAATGAAATATCTGGCGAGCTCTGTTGAATATTTCCTGACACTAATTTTATACGTGTATGGCTGCAATCATTTAAAGAAATTAGATTAAAATCACTGATAGAATCATAAATCTGCAAGCCTCGCGTATCGGTTTTGTAAGACCACGTAAAATGATGCCCATTAAAATCTCCTAAAATTAAGCTTTTTCTGTTAAATTTACTAAATATTGAATCCCAGTCATTTTTATGAGTACGAACCCACTGTGGACAATAAACTGCAACTAGATTGTCAATACGGTTACAATTAAACAATTTTAAATGTAAAACCTGAATGTCCTCGTTGGAATAGTTTATATAGCAAGTCTGTGCTTTTATAGATTTATGAGTCAAAATACATACACCCCCATAGTTATCTCGTCGATCATTTCGAAAAACATTATAATTACTTACCTTTAGTTGGCTACTGGAATCCAACCAGGTTTCACTTATTACAGCTATATGAATTTTGTTTGAGTTTAAAAGATCCTTAAATAATGACAATTTTGGCCTTAAGCTTTGTGCATTCCATTGCAAAATATTCAATACGACGACCTCAGTAATATCATTGTTATTAGCCATTAGTCGAGTTAAATGTAATATCAAATATCTTATTTAATGTTGATGCATCTGAGAAGTTTTTCAACACTTTCGATATACACCACTCTAAAATAGAACCTATAACTTTTTGAGTTTTCTCAGTTGTACTAATTTGTTTCGAAAATATAATATTAAATATTTTACTAATTAAATCCTTAAATGTATTACACTCAGAGTTTAAATTTGAATCTGATTGTTTGTGGCTACCACAACCGGTTTCAGATGTTACATTCATAGCGTTAACTTTATCAGGTATAGGTACGTTATTAAAATCATCTTCACTGCGGTCGCGCCGGTCGCTCGCGCCTCGTTCATTAACGGCGTGCACGTCGGCGACGGCGGTCTCGATGTGCATCGTATGCGGCGAAATAGTCTCCAGTGATAAGGATGAGTTACGATCGGTACATATTTCTCTTTCCGGTATCAAAACATTAGATTGTTTACGTTTAATGCGTTCTTGCCTGTGATATTCAATAGAATTATTTTTATTTTGTACAATATGATGGTCATTTTGTCTAACTGCCATCGCGTAAGACACAGATCTTGAAGGCTGGTATTGTCTATTCACAACAGATGGATTGTGTTGCGGAGAAAATGGTGGAACATACATGGTTAATGCTCGTCGGTATGTACAATTAAACTCAGCCATAAGTGATCTAATCTTCTTTTCTTTAATATAAGCCGGGCAAGATTTTACTAAAGCCATATGGGGCCCTTTGCAATTCACACAATTATAAGTCGTAGCTTCGCAGTTGTTGTGATTATTGCCACACTTAGGACATATAACTTTTAAAGATGGACAAAGTTTAATAGTATGTCCGAACCTCCAACATCGGGAACACTGTGTCACGGGGAATACGTAAGGTTCAACAGCAACTCGTAGATTAAAAATTTTAATGAAGGCTGGCAAGTTATTTCCTTTAAAACATATACGAACAGTTTCGCTTAGTATCCAACCCGACTCCGAACATCTACGACTTAATCTTTTAACTCCTAGGATTTCATTCGAGGATTCATTACATTCTTGTATACATTTTAACAACTCTTCCTCAGACAATTCCAGGTCTATATTTTTAATAATACCGAACGATGAATTTACTTCCCAAGTTTTCTGCAATCGCCAACCTTTGTCTTTAAAGTGTTGACATGATAATAGTTTTTCAGCTCTTAAAATGTCATTAAAACTTATTACAACCTTAAAGGGATTTATATACTTGACACGATTAATTCCCAATATATTTTCACAGTGAAGTAACTTAGCCAACGCGAATTGTTTCGGTAATTTCTCCATACTTGATATACATATGTCTACTTTTTCCACCTTCCTGCGTTTCTCTCTCCCGACTGATGTCCAATTAGTATCATCATTCTCCTCCTCTAATTCTGAGTTTATATTGTGTAAGTTCTCATCTATATTTTGTATTAAGTCTTCACCAGTAAATTCTTCCTGCTCCACATTCTCAACCTCCATCTCATTCTCATCTTCCAACATCATCAACTCTTGCTCACTCATTTTCCAATAGTATCTACTATCCTATACAGACCGGCGCGCGGCGGCTAGCGCTCGCCGGTCGATCGAAAACAAGTTACGATAAACAGTAATCTCGATAAGCAGTACACGTCTAACGCACTCAATAGTTTATTAGACACTATATTCCTCTTTAAATGATCTAAAAAAATATATGCGACAGTATATATATCTATCTTTTAAGATTGACTCGCTATAACCTTTTTTAAGGTAATCAAATTTGGTCGATATTAATGCATTATTGCGCCATCAGTTGACGCGGACGAAGTCGCGGGCAACAGCTAGTAATTCATATTTGTGTTTTAGAACGCTGACTAAGGAAACTTAGTTTTCGGCACTTATCGAATCAGCCTATATGCTGATACCATGGGCGTAGCCAGGGGGGGGGGGGGGTTTAGGGGGTTCAAACCCCCCCCGAAATGGGCCGGCTGGTCCATGTGGATAACCCATATACAGAGGCGTATTTAGAAGTTTTGCGCCCGAGGCCAATTAAAATATTTTGCCGCCCCAATAACCCTATCGGAAAGATGATTTTTTAAAATTTTAGAAAAAAAAATCAACAGCCTAAAAAAGAACTTTAATGCTAACTTTATCTATATGTATGTGTTTATGTTAAATGCGTTCAAACTGAGAAAGCGAGCGAATGTTTTTACGCTTTAACCTGTTAAAATCTTTTATACTTTTTATACTTTTAAAGCCCTGAAAGAATGTTGTACTTTAAAAAAACAATAAAATCAATAGCCTAAAACAGGGTTCGCGAACCTATGGCACGCGTGCCATCGAATCCTCGATTCATAGCATGCGACACAATATTTTAGGCACGTCACTGATCACAAAATTTTGTAATTATGTACCTACTATGAAAAAAGTGTGAAATAGGTTTTAGGTATATGACAAACCTAACATAATAAGTTATTTGTCATCTATTTTGCAACATCAGAAATGACACTAATTTTACTTTAATTTAAATTATAAAATTATCCTATTTTCACTTCAAATAAACCCTAAAACCCTGTGAGAGTTTTAGGGTTTAAAATTTGAAGTGAAAATTGAGGTTTAAAATTTATTTAGGGTTTAAAATTTGAAGTGAAAACTGAGGTTTAAAATTTATTTAGGGTTTAAAATTTGAAGTGAAAACAGATTTAACCTATTAAATAGGAAAAAAATTTTGCTCGCTCGCGTTTAACATAAAGAACATATTATATTATTTAGTAGCGATGTTCTGTTTTAGCCAGTTCATTTTATGATATTTTTTCGAAGTTCACCATTATTCAGTGTGTAAGTTTAACGATTGAATAGATTTTAACCTATAGAATGGGAAAACAATTTTGCTCGCTCGCTTCGCTCAATCGTGTTTAGCATACAGAACATATTACTAAATTTATTACCGACGTTCAGTTTTAGGCTTTTGATATTTGTATTTTTCGAATTACACAGACAAAATAAACCCTGAAACACTTAAAAACAAAAAAAAAACTAGGCGCCCATTATTCTACGCGCCCAATAGGTATACATTATATTATAAAATAATACTATTTCCACAGTCTTGTAGGGTTTAAAGTTTGAACAGATTTAACCTATTAAATAGGAAAAAATTTGCTCGCTCGCTTCGCTCGCTCGCGATTAACATAAAAGGCATTATATTATTTATTACCGATGTTCTATTTTAGCCGGTTGATTTTATGGTATTTTTCCGAAGTTTACCGTTATTCAGTGTTAATATTTTAGTTAAACATTTGAACAAATTTGAACGTTTGAAACTATAAAATAGGAAAAAAAAATTTGCTCGCTCGCTTCGCTCGCTCGTTTTTGGCTTAAAAAACGTATTATAAAAGGTAGTATTGACGTTTAGTTTTAGACTATATATGTCTATTTCTATTTTTTATTCTATTTATTGTACTTGCAGTCGTTTAATTTTTTTGAACCCCCCCCCCCCCCCCCCCCCCCCCCCCCCGAAACTAAAACCTGGCTACGCCCATGGCTGATACGATCGGGATGGTATAACGCGGCTTACCAATCCGACGTAAAATATCGCATGCGAAACGAGGCTGCAAAAATACTTCTAACGCTATTGCTTACCATCAGGCGAAAGTTTGCTGGTTACTTTTTTCTTTTTGTACCAAATGAATAGACCAAGATTCCCTGCCTAGTAATAGTCTTTGTTTACTTCCAGTATGCCTCTCAACCGTGGACCGTCGGTCTCGCGAGCGATTCATCGAGTCGAACCACCAGATCGCGGCACTGGTGGAGAAGTTTAGGGTTGAAGGCCCAGCGCTGATGCAGTCAGGCCCACGCGGCCTCAACAAGGTGCAACACAGCTACGGCAAGATGGCCGGCGTGTCGGTTTTGTGGATGCTGTACTTGTGAGTGGTCAATGATACTTAACTATGGCGTAACGTAGGCTTTGTCCGACCGATTTGTCGGTAGGAAAACATCGACCAGTACAAGTAGGTTGTAATAGTATAAACTAGAAAGTAGGTGTAGGTTATAGGTGTAGGTGTTGTTTTTGATTTTGTAGGTGAAAATGTTCGTGTAGGTTGTAAATGTACGTGTGTAGTTATTTATTTATTCCAGTTTATACAGAACGTGTGTCAAGACAGCTATCTACTTAATATTTTGGTCCATACTTTAAAAACTTATATCTTGCGATTCACGTACCTAAAAGGAACCAATATATAAGTAGGTACAGTACAGACTACAGTGCGCCCACGAACCAGGAATCATCGTATTTCATACATTCCGCATTCGTCTGTGATTTCCATAAAAAAACGATGGTTACCGAGATACACTGGGAACGTGGTTTTACTGTAAGCTACTTTAAACAAAACGTTACTTTTGCAGACGAATACTGGCGTCCATCTTCAACTTCAAGCGTCACGGCATCAAACAGATGTTTATGCGACTGTTCTCGCTACCGATATACTTCTTCATACTGTGGATCTTCTACAACGAAGCTAAGGTAAAGCACCATATTACGAGCGCCTTTCTATTCTAAACAAGATGTTGCTCGCGACCTCATGCACGCAAAGGGAAATCTCTAGGGAATCGTACATTTTGCCGCAATAAAAAGTTCCTTCCCCGTGGTCTATTCTATATCTGTGCCAAATTTTATCAAAATCGGTCCAGTAGTTTCGGAGCGAGTGAAAGAGACAAGAAGCAATTTTGCGTCCGCGACCGAACTTTAGGCGATATTGCGACTAGCGTACCTATATTTGGTTAGTGGAAAATAATAATCATGATGTGTCTTTTAGCTAGAGCAAATTTTCTGTTTATCTACTCATTAAAGCTACACTGAAGCAATTTTCTTTCAACAGGATTACCAGAGAGCTTTCATCACGAAAAGCGGACTGATATTCAACGCAATGATCGGCACATACTTCATAAGCATCATGAACACGATATGTCTATGTGAGTACAAAATGGTTCTTTACGAAGAGACAAAAGTATTTATTTATATAGGTAATTAGTAATTACCACAGACATCAATAGGCAATCGGACAATTTTTTTTTATTGCATAAATGAATAGTACTCTTAAATATGAGTATCTTTTCAGAAGAAACCGTATATCAAAAGTCAATATTTTCAAAGGTACATCGATTTTTATACAAAATTTCGCGAGCCTCCTAAAAACGCTCCATACTAAAATCGCCACACAAATGACGTCACTATTGGATTAAAGTGTATTAAGTAGGTATAAAGTATACGGCCGCAGGAATATATTTGTAAATATCTCCGATATTTGTGCGTTTAAGTTCATACTTACCATAATGAATGTTTTTGTATATGATGTGAGTAAACTAATGATGTAGGTTTTGTTTACCCATTTCGCAAAAAAAAAAAATTTTTTTTGGTATAAAGACTCGCGAAATTTTGTATAAAAATCGCTGTACCTTTGAAAATATTGACTTTTGATATACGGTTTCTTCTGAGAAGTTACTCATATTTAAGAGTACTATTCATTTATGCAATAAAAAAAATCAGTCCGCTTGCCTATTGACTTGCGAACGCAAGTATACTCTTCGTATAAAAGAGAAGTAAAAATTACTTCCTTCGGCGCCATATCCTCTCGAATATTCTCGGTGACAAACACCAAACGAAAACTAAAAAACGAGACGAGGCGGCGCGCGGCGACGGCCTTTGAATCTATTACTCGGGGACGGGAAGTTATCATCAATAAAAATGACATTTGCCCCGCCCATTTCTTTTGTGTGTTTGTACATGTGTGCGTATAGTTTGTTTGTGTTTGATAATATTATCGTGTGCGTGCGTAGCGACATAATATTTGTATAATTCCAGACGGTCCGTACAGGACGCGGTACTACCAGGAGTCACAGGACGGGCTGTACAGCGGCGCCAGTCTATTGCTATCCTGGAACCTCGTATCGCTGCCACTCTCGCTCGTAACGACGTTTGGGTCTGCTGCTATTGTTTATCCGTGAGTAGTTACTGGCTGCGCGGCGTTCTTTGGGATTTATGTCGCATGCGCATTAAGATGTGCGCGCAGAAAATTTTGAGCATTGAAAATAGAACTCTACGCTAATTACATTAGAGTTAAAAATCGAACACATGAGTGTTAAGTCAAATTCGACGACCTCTGTGGTTCAGTGGTTCAGCGCGTTGGTGCTAAAGCCGGTGGTTTGAATCTCGCCCGAAAAATTTTCTATATATAAATAATGGGTATAAATATGTCTAATATAATAAAAATCTTAAATGTGTATAATATAAATGTATTAAATATATTTCTGTTGTCTGGTACCCGTAACACAAGTTCTTCGAGAACTTACCACAGGACCAGACAAGGGCGGATCCAGCTTTGGCGCCAGGAGGGGGTCACATCATGGGCGTAGCCAGGTTTTAGTTTCGGGGGGGGGGGGGGTTTCATGAAAATAAAACGACTACAAGTACATTAAATAATCAGGACCGTCTTTAACCTATTAGAGGCCCTGGGCACATTAGAATTTTTTTTTCGTTACCTGTTTAAATTTAAACCCTGAAAGACTGTGTATTTCGGAAAACTAAACGTCAATATAAAACTAAACGTCAGTACAAAATTTTATAATACGTTCTTTAAACCAAAAACGAGCGAGCGAAGCGAGCGAGCAAATTTTCCTATTTTTACAGGTTCAAACGTTCAACTCTGTTCAAACGTTAAACTAAAATATAAACATCGGAAAAATACCATAAAATCAACCGGCTTAAACAGAACATCAGTAATAAATAATGTAATGGCCTTTATGTTAACCGCGAGCGAGCGAAGCGAGCGAGCAAATTTTTTTCCTATTTAATAGGTTAAATCTGTTCAAACTTTAACCCCTAAAATACTGTGGAAATAGGATCATACATTAGAATAATGGGCGCCCATTTTTTTCGTTTTTACCTGTTTATGCTTTAAAACACAGTATTTCAGGGTTTCCCCTTAAACACTGAATAACGGTGAACTTCGGAAAATATCATAAAATGAACCGGCTAAAACGGAACATCGCTACTTACTAATATAATATGTTCTTTATGTTAAACGCGAGCGAGCGAAGCGAGCGAGCAAAATTTTTTTCCTATTTAATAAGTTAAATTTGTTCAAATTTTAAACCCTCAAAGACTGTTACCCTGAAAAACTCTGTAATTTAAAAAAAACAAATATCAAAAGCCTAAAACTGAACGTCGGTACTAAATTTTATGGTAATATAGTAATATGTCTATATAAGCCAAACACGAGTGAGCGAAGCGAGCGAGCATAATTTTTTTTTCCCATTCTATAGGTTAAAATCTATTCAATCGTTAGACTTAAACACTGGAAAACGGCGAAATTCGGAAAAATATCATAAAATCAACCGGCTAAAACAGAACATCGCTACTTAATAATATAATATGTTCTTTATGTTAAACGCGAGCGAGCAAAGTGAGCAAGCAAATTTTTTTTCTTATTTAATAGGATAAATTTGCTCAAATTTTACACCCTAAAAGACTGAAAATAGTATCATTTTGTAATTTAAATTAGAGTAAAATTAGTGTTATTTCTGATGTTGTAAATTATATGACAAATAACTTATTATGTTAGGTTTGTCATATATTACCAATTTACACTTTTTTCGGAGTATATTATTACAAAATTTTAAGATAATTGACGTGCCCAAAATATTGTGTAGCATGCTATACGTTCGAGGATTCGATGGCACGCGTGCTATAGGGTCGCGATCCCCGTTTTAAGCTGGTGATTTTATTGTTTTTTTCTAAAGTACAATATTATTTCAGGGCTAGACAGGTTAAAGCGTAAAAACATTCGCTCGCTTTCTCAGTTTGAACGCATTTAACACAAATACCTACATATAGCTACGCTCATGGGTCACATAGGCGTGGTCAAGTCAAGAACTTATAATTTAATTTTGATAACAATAGGTACAAGTAAAATGTAGGTATTTTATGGATGTACGTGTAAGTACTGTACTTAAAAATATTTATTATTTATTGTACACTTGAAAAACAACTTAATAACTTGTACATACACGTACTTATTGCCATCTTATCTTGAAGACATCCAGAGAAGCACTATCACGCACGGAATGAGGCAGCCTATTTATATTCCATAACCGTGGTGAATGATTTGTCATAACAGCTAGAGGTATATCGAGGGATATAACGCATTTCAAATGAGAATAGGAACGTCAATTACATTTTTCTGTCATAAGTGTGATTTTCAGAAAAATCAAAATCTATCTAAACATAAATTTAACTATCATAACAGTCTAAATTCGAAACAATATGGCGCCGACTCGATCCTATTCTCATTTGAATCGCACTATATGACGCAAAACTCCGCAAAAGTCAATGGGTACGTTTTTAATAAAGGTCCGCCTAGTGCGTCCGGACCTTTACGTGGAGAAATGCCAGTCCGGTTAGGCGATCTTCAACCATTGAAGATCTTACTTCCACGATTTAAATTTTAAATTTTCGATGCGTTCGTTCCCAAACGTTTGCCATCATACAAAGTTATTATATTAAATTAATTAAATATTGAAGGTAGTTAGTTACATAAAATCTGTATGGTGACAAAATATATAAATAAAATCATTATGTTCAATTAAATTAGTGATCCATCTAAGTCCTGGAACCAGCTCAGGGGGGGGTCATGACCCCCATGACCCCCCCCCTGGATCCGCCCTTGGGACCAGATTGACGTGGTGTGAAGCGTCCATAGATTTAAAAGATGTAAATGTAAATGTCATATGACAGCTCGACACTTCCATTTTCAACTCTATTAAATTAGCACAGAGTTCTATTTTCAGAGCTCTGAATGTTCTCCCGCCGAATTCCGGATCATATAGTCCCAGCCTAACTAAACATATTATTCCTTTCCTTTCCGCAGTATTCTAGGTGACATAAGCGAAAACCTGGACTTTTTATACTTCGCGCTGGTGATATGGTCGTGCTACATCTACGCGGAGCAGCAGGCAATCGCAGTGATGATGGTGGTGAAGAACGGCCTCATCGCCGGCATCGTGAACGTGTACCTCACGTGCATATACGTCATGCTGGCTAGTGGCGTGCTGAGGTATGTATCGGACAAACAAGAGTATGTGAGCTTTGCTCGAAGTTCTAGGAGGCGTAAAAAAATAAAAAGAATCACAAAAATTAAATCTGTCCTGAATTCACACGTTCATAGTTAAGATCCACTTGCGTAACAGACAGACAGCCAGAGTTACTTACATATTTTATAACATTAGATATTGTTAGGATGTTGTTGACAAATTACTCTAAAAACATTTGTTGTGAAGTGAAAACTTCTGTAGTGGCGTTGTGCACTTTTTTGTTTGAGATGGGTTAAGAAATGTTAAACTCGCGTCAGGACACGACGTGACCTAATCAAAAATTCGTAAGGCGGAGGGAGTAGACAGCCGCGCCGGCGCGGCATAGGAGAGGAAGTAATATCCCCCTCTCTTTCTACCGCGCGGCGAAAATGTATGCTTGCTCTTGCTTTCGTTTAAGCGGCGCAGGGCGCTTGTTTAGAGTACAATAATTGTAACATAACTACTGAAGTGTTAAATTTTTTATGTATTATAAGTTTTCATGTTGGTGTATGATAGCGCAATAAATGTATATTGTATTTATAATTTAACCACAGAAATGACAGTACTTTTATACTGATAAATAAAGCAATTCGTGCGAAATTATTCCCTAACCATTCCAAAATATTCACAAATGCACAATGTTAATGTTCAAGTTTTCACTTTTGATGGCAGTCTTAACATGGAACAGATGTTTTTTTTTTATATTCTGTTAAATAATCACTCGATATTAATGAGTTCTGATAATAGTTTACTAAGAATTTATCTTTAACAGGTCATACAAAGGCTACGAAGAATGGCTCTACTACCTCACTTACATCACACACACGAGATACGCCTCTATATTCCTACACCGGAACATTTTCAAACAACCAACCTTCAACGTTCTGCCGTACAGCGATGAAGAAAACTGCACCTCCATCACAAACCTCATACAAACATCCTCAAATATCAATACAAACTCGAACACCAACTGTAGGTATCCTAGTGGCAAAGCATTTCTGACGGAGAGATTCACAGCCAAAGGCTTTGGCGGTGATATCTACCAGACCGGTGATTTCAACATGGATTTCAATTTAGGTATATCATTTGCTTTCTCTGTAGGTATTATTATATTCAATAAGTTCTTATATCTAATGCCCCTACCTAGTTACATAGTTGACAAGTTTAGTGAATAAAAAACATACAAAGTACAATAGTTTGTGTAGAAAGGCATGTTTGATCTGTTGTTATTGATTTAAGAAGGCTTAGAAATAAATATTGATATAGTATAGAGTATAGACTATAGAGTATGGTCGAAACAAATTGTAGTATTTCACATTTAGACCTTATGATAGCAATAAGGATTGAAAGTAATATATTGCAGGTTTATATAAAAAAATTTCACTGCCATCAGTATAAGATACATGAGGTTACTTACAATAATTATAAATCCAACATTCAACAGATTTTTTTATGTCTCAGGATTAGAATTTAATAATGTGATTTTGTTATTTTATGATGTTTTACAGCCTAAATTGCTTTAACGAAACTTGTAAATTAGAAAGTGTGATATGATTTTTTTAAATAAATATAATTAATGTTTTAATAAAAATAAAATAAAAGTTATTATGATATGTTTTTTATTTTATTTTCAACCTTGTAAATTTATCTTAATGTTATATTATTTTATAATAATTAAACTTACATTTTAATCACTCTTGGTTGTTTCATTTTTCAATCTTCTAAATCCGTAATCTCTCATTTCTCAAGTGAATTCATTTATTCTTAAGGAAATTCTAAAAATTTAGTTAAGATATTCTTGTGCCTTTTTAGGTTTTCATAGTACTATATGTATTGAAATTGTGTTTTTACAAAGGCAATATTAATTTCTTTCTGGACATTTGCACAACTTCACTGAATTCCATAGTTAGATGTTACATCATAACTTTTCAGTTATTATTTTGAGGATATTTTCACAGATTTCCTTTACTTATGCTATGTCACATATAACTTAAACCTTTATTTCTATGTAATCGTATAATCACCTATCACTTTAGGATAATTGTATACAACAGTTTCTGTCTGGGTTTCGGTGTCATTTTCACTTGGCAAAATGGTTATTGATTCATCTAAAAAATAAAAAATACATAAAATATAAATGGCGGTATATAAAGTGAAAACACATTATAAAACATCAGTTCTAACAATCAACAAATTATTCCGGGAACATTTGAGGATTAACATGTTACAATATTAACATTTTAATATATATCGTTACTCATAATTGATTGGTCCCTTCAATGTCACTATAATAGATTTCCACTGTATTTTATTGTTAAAAAATTTACAAAGAATATTAAAATTACTAACAAGTAACAAGGGGTTAAAAATCATGAGCGCAAAAGTGGATTTAATTATGAAAAGTATACAAACCTGAGCCATACATCACTCTGTTTAATTTGTTAACGGTGACCTGAAATAAAAATGCATGAAGCATGAATTGCTGTTCAAAATATGTAGTTTTATTTGTACACAAAGATTAATAAACACAGACTGTACTTATTTCTTTTCCATATTCAAATAAAATCTTAATAATTACTACAATATATTTAATTTATGAAAATTAAAACTGAGCACAACACAAAGATAAGTACAAGATAATTTTGTTGTGATCCAATTCATCATTAACCCCCAATGAAAACAGACGGGTTATAAGTTTGACATGTGTGTGTGTATCTGTGGCATAATAGCTCCCAAACAGTTTGGGAGCTTTGAAAAAAAAACTAGATCAATTATAATTGATCTAGTTTTTTTTTCAAAGCTGACATGTTAAAGAGTGTTCTTAGCTATAATAGGGGATCGGACAACATCTGAAATATGTAGTTTCGTTAATATATTCAGAAATACTGAGGCATTACTACTTCGTAAATGAAAAAAATATATATTATTTTATATGTAGTTTACTAATTAAATACATTTAAAAAGTACCAAAAAAAATTTTTTTTTTTGCAAAATTGGTAAACAAAACTTACATCATTAGTTTACTCACATCATATACAAAAACATTCATTATGGTAAGTATGAACTTAAACGCACAAATATGCGAGATATTTACAAATATATTCCGGCGGCCATATATTTCATATACTATAACCTACAAGTGACGTCATTTGTAGGTTGACTTTAGTATGGAGCGTTTTTAGGAGGCTCGCGAAAATTTTTATACAAATCGCTGTACCTTTGAAAATATTGACTTTTGATATACGGTTTCTTCTGAAGATACTCATATTTAATAGTACTATTCATTTATGCAATAAAAAAAAATTAGTCCGATTGCCAATTCATCATCATCGCTCACTGCTTAACAATTCCAAAGTTACTAAAAATATTTATTTTTGTATCCCTAATGTTTACACTGTGGTACTTACAGGTGACAACACTATTTCTCTATATTTCTTGAGATAAATTTTTAATGGCTCCACATAATTATCAAAACCAAGTGCGTTCATAGCAAACAAAACATCTTCTCCATTGATTGTTTTTCTCTTTTCCATTTGACACCGATCACTGGCCTCGCTTGTGATGAATGATATGAATTCAGAAATACATTCTTGGACACACTCTCTTGCATCTTTGGCTATCTAAAACATAAATATCGAACTTTACACATGGCTATTGGGCATGACTGTTTAAAATATGGAAATGAATGAATGTTAATTCCAATGAGTCAGTCAGTAGTTAATTTTTCAAGTGACCAAAGTTCTGCAAATTAGTAATTCAAACAGAAATGTCTAGAAGTTTCATTAGATTTAGATACCTTTCCTTTCTTAGGGATAGCTCTCTTCATGATTTTCGCTATGTTTGCAATAGGTAGAAAACGATCCTGTTCCCTTAAAGGCACATTTTTACCACCACTGTTGGAGTCTGAATTGTTTTCTTCTTGTTCTAGAAAATTAACAACGGACATGATTAACACTAAGTATTTACAACATACACAGTGTATTGTTCATATTTTAAAGTATAATATTGATTAGTATATGTATAATTTACCTAAAACATCGTCGCTATTCACTACATAGGTCTCTTCATCCACCAAGAAACCGTTTTCCAATCTTACTAGGTCACTTCCAAGTTCGTCACCTTCCATGGTCGACAAAAATTACATGAATTCGAATACTAGAGCTTGAAAAACACTGTTGGAGTTTAGACGAAAAACTAAAAATTACTAATGAGTAATGACAAGAAAATTGAGTTATAGCTTGTTATCGCAATAAATACAAATTTATTATTTTTCACCTGCATACAATTACAAAAAATTACAACCACATTTTATCAACAACTTTGACAACTTTTTTTTTATTATTTATGGCGTCGGCTTATCACCATTTGCCAGTGTCAAGTATATTTTCATCAACGTATTTTCTAAACCGTCAAGTCCAAAGTCTAGTCAAAGTGCAAATTCAGTAAGTGCTAGACTTGTGGTCTTAGATTATATACTACAGGATCAGGCACGCGGGGAAATTTTCAAACAAAACTTTCTGCCAATTTTGGTGCGGGGAGGGTAACTCCCACAATGAAAACAAAATCACACATTCACAAAAATATTGTAATCGTTACAAACTCACACATTTATAAAACTACAACACTAGCTTATTTATATCACACAAATAAGACTCGCGCTAATATAACAGTGTAGCGTACGCACTAATACACTGGCACGCTAAGTGATGTTACCAATACAATTTATATCGATATATTGTCGATATGAATTTGTATTGGTCACATCTTCGTTATTTGAAAATAATGTATTTTGTTTAAATAAAACCATTCCGAATAATTCCGATATACATATTATATTACACGTAAAAGTTATGGCAGCAATAGAAAACTCCACATACATAAGTAGTAAATACAGTCTATTCACGTTAAGTTTGCAGTGAGTCGTCAGTACAATTTACAAATGTTAAACTGGCTTACCTTTATTGTCAAACGTGAACACGAGCTAAGCGTCATTGCTTTCTAGACATTTGCACTGATGACTCACTGCAAACTTAACGCGTACCTATAGGCTGTATTTACCACTTATCTATGTGAAGCTTTTTAAAACCGCCATAGCTTCTACGTATACTATAGACTGCACATACGCACATACAAACGCTAATACTCAAATACGTAGATATTATTATGAACACTAAACATACAACTCTCCTTTTTTGCAAACATCAAAGCAAAAAATAACCTAACCTAATCAAGAATATATCAGGACACGTCTAAGGAGGGTTCCGTAACTATAAACGCGTAATATTTGGTTCAAAATATTTTCCTAAAGAGTTATTAGCATAATCTATCAGCATAGAAAATTGTAAGTTTTTAAGTCTTATAGTTTAGAAATGCTAGGGGGGACCAACTTATAAATCACTTTGGAGGCCGATTACTCGAAAATGGTTGACTTTATAAAAAAGTTATGTATGAAACCTTGCCTTTATTTTAAAATACCTATTAAACGATACCCCACACGATGGGATAAAAAGAAAAAAAAGTTCATCCCTACTTCACATACATGGAGAGCCACACCTAGAATATCTTATACGTTTAAACGAGCAATTCTTGTATATTTATTTATATGTATATAACCGTGATCTTGGAAACGGCTCTAACGATTTCGCTGAAATTTGGTATATGGGGGTTTTCGGGGGTACACAATCGATCTAGATTAATCTTATGTTTGGGAAATGCGTGTTCGTGTTTTAATGCGTTTTTCTTTCCACGCAGAATATGGTCGCTAATTTCGTCCTGCCGGCCGCTGTTCGTTTGGTCCAGCGGGTTAAGACGCCAAAGGCAAGAAACGAGTGTTACGGGTTCGAAACCTGCTCGGTGCCTTACTTTTGTTTTTTTTTATATGTTCAAGTTTATATATTTATAAGTAATTTTTTATTTTTTATTGTTTTTAGACAAGTTTAAAAAAATGTAGTTAATGTTTGAGATCAAACACCTGATCTACACAGAAATCGATTGTAAATAATAATAATTGTCAGTTCACATTTTACTTTTTAAGTTTATGTAGATTATCACCTCAACACCACCATATTCCAATAAACAGTCACCCAGGTACTAAAATTATAAATCCGAGATCTATACACAATCTATGATCTAGCTACCTATTACTAATCTGTGATTTATGAATGTACCAAATTTCATCCATTTATATTCATACTTAGGTAGAAGCGCGGACAGACAGACAGACGGACGGACAGAGCGAAACTATAAGCGTTCCTCAAGTATTACGGAACCCTAAAAATGAACTGCGCTTCAAACAAGGAATACTTGTGTCCCTCTGGCTGGGAACATCTTGATTTTATAACGATACCCTAGTCCATATTTTAAACATCCAAATAACCTGTTCAGCCTTTCAAGTTGCGGTGGGGTAAATAATAAACATCACGTACATACATGCACACTTTATACTCCTTGCTTGATCTGTCGTATAAAGTGTAAAAGCAATCCAATATTTTTACATCACAAAATATAAAATTAGTATACCAAGAAAAAAAAAATTATCGACATTGTTATTCTAGTGATTGTCACGTCACTCAAAAAGTAATAAAAAAGTTCCGCATAGTAAAATTCGAATCTATTACTGTATAGGAAATAAAGACTAAAATTTTATATCTAACAACAACGAGTGCGTGCCTCGTGGGGTGTACGCCACAATCGAATATTCTACGATTATCTGTCTCGTGTACACCGCTATTCGATACATCGTCGATTTTTACGAAATTACATTTAAATAGAAATATACAATAATTAAATAAAAAGATACTCATAAATGAAAGGTTATTCCATCTTTTTTAAGATTCGACGTGTTGGACTTGTTTTTACAGGACATAAGAGCACAAATCGTCATTTTTAGCGGAGCATTTCGGACGTCCTTTCGATGCTATACCGATGCACATAATGATTAAAATCGATTACGCAAATAGTTTTTATGAACGCATTAGATTCAAAAATCTTATACCTCGGCAGAGGGGAAAGCTCATGTAAGGCGTATCCCGTAGTATAAGATCTAAGCTTGTGGTAGACGCTTTATAGTGAAACTTCCTAGGGAGTTTTGGCAGAAAACCCAATTTAGCACGCATTTTGTAGTTGTATCACTTGTGTATCACTTTTACCCACTTGTGCACGTCAACGAATAACTAACGGATATTATTCCACTATTACACATTAAAAACCGAAATAACACTAATTTAGAAAATTAACACAACGTTGCTGATTGACATTCCCGGCAAAACTCAACTGTTTCCATCTTCTTTCCATACATATATACATACAACTTAATACGGTACTCAGCTAAGATATAACTCAGTGGTCAGCCATCATAAAAGGTCCTTTTATCTTGACACTGACAAAGGCTTTGGCTATACCTACAAAAATCATAGAGATTTAGTAAAAGTCTTTGAATAAATAACCACGTAAAAGTAGTTGTATGTACAATGTCATTAGTAAAATAAGTTTTTTTACTTACGTATGCAATATGCATTATAAATTATTGTAAAATTTACTAAAACTAAAAATATCGATACTGTCGATACACATTATCCCAACTCTAGTTCGGCAGCTATTTTATGTTCATAATCAGCGGATAAATTATTGGACACGTTTTTGCAAAGCGTTTTTGTCATAGCTAGGGCCTGTCCATTAAATTCTTTGGTCATTGACAAAAATCGAATTCTTAAAAAAATCATTTGATGTTGACATTGACAGCACATTGACAGCTTCAAAAAAAATTAAAAATTTATCACCACCGTTTCTGCTTGCTCGATTCTGTTGAAAAAGATAAAAATCGACGCGAATTTGTTGTTTCTTATTCCGTGACATTAATAAGAATAACACAAATCGTGTTATTCTTATTTATAACTTATAAAAAAATATTTAAATATTCTTGATACTTTAATCCCATTCCCAGGGCCTAGACTGTTTTCATAACTTGAGGTTAACTTATAAAAATAAAATTAAGTATATTTTGAAAAATATTTTGTTACAAGAACAATCAGGAAACATTAACTCAAAATGGGAGTTCCGAAGTTCTTTCGGTATACAAGTGAAAGATATCCGTGTCTTAACGAACTTGTAAAGCAACATCAGGTACATTTATTGTTATTTACTTACTTTGTACCTTATTTTACATAATGTGCTATTCACTAATAAATATTGAGCTTCTAATTCTTAAAATTCATTTACATGTCGCATTTAAAATCAATACCTTATTAAAAAATAATATAATAATTGTTCCTTTGAATCTGGGTTATTATGTTTTGTACTTCAGTACTTCTTGTGAAATATATCATAACATGTTAATTTCACAATTATTTGTAAAGAAAATTATTCATTGAGTCATGATTTATAATTTTAAAATATATTTCTTTAAATAGCAAAATTTTGATTATTTTTAGATTCCAGAGTTCGACAACATGTATTTAGACATGAACGGAATAATCCACAATTGCTCCCACCCTGACGACTCTGATCCTCACTTCCGTATTACCGAGGAGAAGATATTTCAAGATATATTTCACTATTTAGATATACTGTTTCAAATCATCAAGCCAAAAAAATTGTTTTTCATGGCCATCGATGGTGTAGCACCTCGAGCTAAGATGAATCAGCAAAGAGGAAGGAGGTATGGATATTATTATTGAACAAATGAAGCATTTTGATAGGCAAAATCTTTACACATAATGTTTTATTTACAGATTTAGATCTGCAAAAGAGGCTGAAAGATTAGAAGAACAAGCCAAAGCTAAAGGTGTGGTTTAACAAATCTGCTTATATTTTACCCCCTACTAATAAAAATATTTACACAACTGATAAGCTATTTAATGTTGCTGTCTTTGTCTGATACGTTGGAAAAGTCACTTGACAGACAGCAGCATTTAATAGGTGATCAAGTATAATAAAAAAGAAGTATAAAACAAGCAATATTTATTTATAGCTCTTTTAACATATTTTTTGTTTGTAAATTGTGATAGCTTGTTTTTTAAATGTTCACTACATCTGTGTGCCTTTGGGAAAAACCCCCCCCCCCCCCCCCTTGAAGCAAGCAATAACTTTTATAACTGTAGGTAAATTATTTAGAAGATAATGAAAAAACAGAGGCGGTGTATCAATAAACTTAGAAATTATTGAGGTAATAAAAAATAGCATTTTTTATACGCCCCTCTGGCTTGAAGCCCGCAATATATACCTATAAGAAGATGGAAATTTAGTGCTTTGTGAATCATCAGTTTCATTCAACTATTTCTGTAGCTATTTTGCTGCCCCAGAGGAGTTTAGATGGCGAAAATGGTATATGTATTATGTGAGTTAAGATAGTTGAGATTTGATTTATATTTTTTCTTCAGGGGAGGTGTTGCCAGTGGAGAAAAGATTTGACAGTAACTGTATCACACCCGGTACAGTGTTCATGGCACGCTTGCATGAGCAGCTAAAGTATTTTATTAAGCAGAAGATCTCTCAAGATCCCCTGTGGTCTAAAGTCAAAGTTATTTTGTCTGGACATGAGGTAGGCGTACACTTAACTGATGATTTTTAAATATACAATATGTATGCAAGTTCTTAGGGGTCGTCCATTAATCACGTGATGCCTAAAAGGGGAGGGGGGGTCCGAAAAAAAATCACCAAGTATCACCAAGGGGAGGAGGGGGTATAAGGAGACATCACATGTATTAATTTTCGAATCTAGTTCTATGCATACCAAAATTATTATCAGTTGTAGATTCGTAGTGTTGTTTATATACTTACAAGACAAATGACTCATATAGTTTTTAATTGCTTAAATTATTCGATTAAATTGTTTTTAAGTTAGTTTTTCTTCAAACAAGACCAGCTTACTATGTAAAAAAAAATATACGTGATCTTAGTTGGGGGAGGGGGGGAGGGTAGTATAAAACCTCACCACGTATCACCAGGAGGAGGGGAGGGTTCTAAAAAGTTGTTAAAAACATCACGTGATTAATGGACGGCCCCTTATAATAATTTTCTTTTTGACAATTAATGTTATTTCATTCTTGAGATAGCTGAAGGTAATATGTTTAACAATATGAATGTAGGCTGGAGAGCTACTAGGAAATTTAGAGAAGGTATTTGAGGCAAGCTGAAAACTTGTCCTGCACTTCTCCTATAGTACCTCAACACGAGAATGCAGGTCTAGCTGGCCAGAAGCGGAACTTAGCCAAAATACAATTTTTTGAAAAGTTTTAATGTCCAAAAAACATGTTTGAGGCAATTTGAAATTTTGATATACTGTTATAATGTTAAGAAGTTGGGGGGAAAAAAGCCATGTAATTAAGTCGGCACTTTAACCTAGCCAGACCAGTGTAAAAGTAAATAGGAAAAATGTTAAGAAAGGTGTTTGAGGCACCTTAGAATTTTAATAGGGTATTATTAATTATTTAAAAAAAATACTGTAAAAAATACATATCATTTTAGTGGAACATTCCACCAGCCAGATGACTTAGAAAATCGAGAAAATCTGGCTTTCAATTCATGATTTTCTGACATCTATCGGTCATTTTATGAACTACAATCTACGTATCAACGGAAATGCTACATCTAGGCAGCCCTCAAAGAACTACGTGGTCAAAGAACAAAATTGCGTATTGTGCAAAAAAGTCTAACTTACTCGTCAAATTGTATTTATAAATAAAATAGGTATTAATTAAATAGAAATGGCATACGAACCAGCTTAACCTACGATCTACATACCTACATACCTAGCTAGTAAAGTTCCGACTAAATTACATGGTTTTTTTTTTGCCCTAAACTCCTTTAGACATTATACTAACAGTATATCAAAATTTCAAATTGCCTCAAACATGTCTTTTGGGCATTAAAAAATTCACTTTTCAAAATTTTGTATTTTGGCTAAGTTTCGCATCTGACCAGCCATACCTGCAGTCTCGTGTTGATGTACGCTAGGAGAAGTACAGGACAAGGTTTCAGCTTGCCTCAAATACCTTCTCTAAATTTCCTAGTAGCTCTTGGGCTATTTTTCTCTTCCAAAATGAGGGCAAACAATAATTTTGAAAGGATTTTTGTACCTCCACTAGCTGTTGCCCGCGGCTCCGCCCGCGTAAATACAGTAACCCTCGGAACACTGTATTTTTTTGGGATAAAAAGTAGCCTATGTTTTAATTCAAAGCCTAAACTACTACCATACCAAATTTCATCAAAATCCGTTCAGTAGTTTTTGCGTGAAGGAGTAACAAACATCCATCCATACATCCTCACAAACTTTCACATTTATAATATTAGTAGGATTCAACTTTATCTTACAAGTGGAATTTAATGAGTTATTCCTAAAAATTTTCAGACTCCAGGAGAAGGAGAGCATAAGATTATGGACTACATTCGTTGGGCTCGGTGCCAGCCGGACTACGATCCGAACACCAGACACTGCCTATACGGTCTGGACGCTGATCTCATTATGTTGGGAGTGTGCACACATGAACCTCACTTCGCTTTACTGAGAGAAGAGGTAAAGTAGTATTTTTATTTGTTTAGCATGAAAGAAAAGTATTTTTGTTGATTAACTATATTATGTATCACACTCACTGTTACACATACACAGTGGCATTGTCTACTGACATAATAGACTTTCAATTTACTTTCAATGAATTATAAATTAATCGTCTTGATATCATAAACTGATTTTTCAAGATTGGACCAAAATGTGATAAAAGTTGGTTTGATATGAGAATACCATTTGGCTGTTTTAATATAGATATTGAGACTGCATCGAAACTGTATTATTGTTGGATTTAGCTAACATAAATCAATCTACAGATTGTAAACATTAAAAGCCTTAAAGTCATTAAAAGTAAACAAACATAGTTCTTTTGTATAATGTTCAATGTCGCAACCTGCATGTTTTACTAAAATATTTTTTGCAGGTAAAATTCGGTAAAAACACAAAAAGAGCAGCAACGCCAGAGGAGACGAATTTTTATCTTTTACATTTACCTCTCCTAAAGGAATATTTAGAACAAGAGTTCATTGAACTGAAGGATAAATTACCTTTTAAGTTTGACATTGAAAAGATTTTGGACGATTGGGTGTTGATGGGATTTTTGGTGGGAAATGATTTTATTCCCAATTTACCTAACATGCACATCAGTAATGACATGTTGCCGCATTTGTACAAGACTTACATGAATGTGCTGCCTACTTTAGAAGGTAATAAAACTTAAAATTCATTAATGTTTAAATCAGTAAGTCAAGTTATTAAGTACCATTGTCCCCGATGGTAATTAATAACTTGACTTCAGACTTTACCCATCATTTTTGGGATAAAAAATTGCCTATTTTTTAATCCAGGGCAGGAACTACTACCATACCAAATTTCATTGAGATTCGTTCAGTTTTTGCGTGAAAGAGGAACAAACATCCATCCATCCATACATTCTCACAAACTTTCACATTTATAATATTAGTAGGACTAGCTGTTGCCCGCGGCTCTGCCTGCGTAATTACAGTATCCCTCGGGAACACTGTATTTTTTCAGGATAAAAAGTAGCCTATGTTTTAATCCAGAGCCTAAACGACTACCATACAAATTTCATCAAAATCCATTCAGTAGTTTTTGCGTGAAGGAGTAACAAACATCCATCCATACATCCTCACAAACTTTCACATTTATAACATTATTAGTAGTAGGATATTAAGTATGCCATTTTGATATCATACAACAAATTAATAATGACAACTTTTCAGTTGTGACATTATGACAACTTTTCAGTTTTCACTGCTTATGAATTAGATTCCCTGATACTGATAGTACATATTATAGTGTTAAGTTAGTATTTTTGTTACTTTATAATAAGGTAATTGTATATTTTAGGATATATAAATGAAGCAGGTATCCTTAACTTAGCGAGATTTGAAGCCTTTATGCAAGAGCTAGCTAAAATTGATATGGAGAAGTTTAGTGATATTTATGCTGATCTCAAATATTTTGAAGACAAAACTGGAAGGCGACCTAACGCAAATGAAAGGAGAGAGGTAAATAAATATTTTGATACAATACTTCATTGCAGGATGGTACTCCGTACTGTGTAAATTTATTGAGCAAAAAATAAAAATGTGTCATGGGATACTCATCCCAACTTGCCTGTCCGGTAGTTGTGGTATAGTATACGGGTATGCGACCCCGGCTTCCCTAACTATTACTGTCCTATACCTTGCCCTCCTGGGCGGTAATATCATACATTTCCTATTTTCCACTCTAACTTACCAATCTTTCTTTCCACACCGCCTATCATTTCCTTTCCCTATTCCTACCCTCTCCGCCAATTTGTGGGAACGCAATGGATAATCATAAAAATAATTTAATTATCCAAAATGGCGGCGACCCATCACGTCTCGTTGTCGCGGAGGCAAAAAGTGGCCTATGTAGATCCGCTTCGCTACGTTGAATGTAAGAGGAGGAATGGATGGTAAGAATGAAAGTGGACGAAGCGAAACAAGTATGTAAGGATCGTAGCAAGTGGAAAGAAGTGGTATCTGCCTACCCTACCCTACGGGAAAGAGACATGATTATATGTATGTATGTAAAAAATCCGTGTGGTGCCGGAGTAAGAATTGCACCTCCCCATTAACCATCTCTTCCCGTGGGTGTCGTAAGAGGCGACTAAGGGAAATACATACCGGAAATGGGCAGCAGCGTTTCCGCGAACTTTATCATTTTTAAATAATACTGCGCTCGCCAACACGTTTGCCAAGCGCGGTGAGTATGGCATTTTTTCCCCCTATATGAGGACCAGATATGAGACCAGGCCCCTAGTCCCCGGCAGCCCCGCTAGTCTTGGCTACGGTAGCGGTCATGGAAACGGCGGGGCAGGGGGTGCTAAGAATCTCCGGCAGAGATCCGGCTACCACTCCCGACGACGACCTCTGGCCCTGGTAACATACAACGCACGCACATTGAGGAAAGACGAGAAGATAATAGAGCTGGAAGAAGAATTGAGCAAGTTACGCTGGGATATAGTTGGTTTATCGCAAGTCCGAAGAAAGGGAGAAGACACGATGACCCTGGCATCCGGTAACTTGTTCTTTTACCGGGAAGGCGACCAACAGTCCCAAGGTGGAATCGGGTTTTTCGTCCACAAGTCTCTTGTTAACCACATCATGGCCATCGAAAGTGTGTCGAGTAGGGTTGCGTACCTTATACTCAGAATATCTCAAAGATATTCGTTGAAGGTCATACAAGTTTACGCACCTACCTCGTCTCACCCAGATGAAGAAGTAGAGGTCATGTATGAGGACATATCTAAAGCCATACATAACTCGAAAACTCACTTCAATGTTGTTATGGGAGACTTTAACGCAAAGTTGGGAAAGCGAGGTGAAAACGAGCTGAAAGTGGGAAAGTTTGGTTTTGGTCAGAGGAATCCCAGGGGCCAAAGGTTGGCCGATTTTCTGGAAAAGGAAGAACTATTTATGATGAATTCCTTATTCCAGAAGCCACCTCACAGGAAATGGACCTGGATGAGCCCTGACGGAGAGACAAAAAATGAGATAGACTTTATCATGAGCACCCAGAGACAGATATTTAAGGATGTCTCCGTGATACACCAAGTGAAAACCGGCAGCGATCACCGAATGGTGCGAGGCACATTAAACCTAAATATCAAACTCGAAAGAGCTCGCTTGGTAAAGTCTACGCTCCGACCGTCTCAAACCGGAATTAAAAACCCCGAAAGCTTTCAACTCGAGCTACATAACCGCTTTGCTAGCCTGGAAAACTACGCGTCAGTGGACGAAATCAATGACAGGTTCACAGAGACTATCCATGCGGTTGGGTCAAAGTACTGTGAAACCCGCCGTAGAGGTAAGCCACAGAAAATCTCCGACCACACGTTTACACTAATGGCTAGGCGTCGCACCCTTACTCTTCAAACCTCTGACGATGCTAAGTCTTATAGGCAGCTTAACAGACAGATATCAAAGTCTTTGCGGCACGATATTCGTCTCTTTAATACTAGAAGTATTGAGGACATGATACAGCGAAACAAGGGCTCAAAAGTGTTTGCAAGAGACACGTCTGTTGGGCAGAGCCGGTTGACGAAGCTGAAGACAGAGGATGGGAAAGTTGTGGCGGCCGGGCCCGAGGTGCTCGCAGTGGTCGAGAGTTTCTATGAGCAACTTTACACCTCAGTTGCCAAGCCTGTCGTTAATCTGGCTGAAGATCCTAGAGCTAGACTAACCCGACATCACACGGAAGATATCCCGGACATCAGCCTGTACGAGATTAGTATGGCTCTTAAACAGCTTAAAAACAACAGGGCGCCGGGCGAGGATGGGATCACCTCGGAGCTGCTGAGGTCTGGTGGAACACCAACACTCAAAATGCTCCAGAGACTTTTTAATTCCGCCTTGTTCGAGGGCAAAACGCCAGAGGCATGGAGCAGGGGCGTGGCAGTCTTGTTCTTCAAAAAAGGAGATAAGACTTTGCTGAAGAATTACAGACCCATTACGCTGCTGAGCCATGTCTATAAGCTGTTTTCAAGAGTCATAACGAATCGTCTCGAACGGAAGCTTGATGACTTCCAGCCTCCCGAATAAGCCGGTTTCCGAAGAGGCTTTAGTACCATAGACCACATACATACGCTACGGCAGGTTATACAGAAAACTGAGGAGTATAATCTGCCACTATGCTTGGCGTTTGTGGACTATGAGAAAGCCTTTGATTCGATTGAGACCTGGGCGGTGTTACAGTCTCTTCAGAGATGCCGGATCGACTACCGGTACATCGAAGTGTTGAAGTGTTTATATAGTAAAGCCACCATGTCCGTGCGAGTACAGGAGCATAGCACAAAGGCGATTCCATTGCAGCGCGGCGTCAGACAGGGAGACGTCATCTCTCCGAAACTGTTTTCCGCTGCATTGGAGGATGCGTTCAAACTCCTGGACTGGCAAGGACTTGGGATCAATATAAATGGTGACTACATCACTCACCTTCGATTTGCCGATGACATCGTGGTTATGGCAGAAACTCTGGAAGACCTTAACACTATGCTAGAAGACCTCCGTAGAGTTTCACAACAGGTGGGACTTAGTATGAACATGGATAAGACGAAAATTATGTTTAATGCCCATGTTGTACCCACCCAAGTGACCGTTGGAAATTCTACGCTCGAAGTTGTTGACGACTATATATACCTAGGGCACAAAGTCCAGTTAGGTAGGTCCAACTTGGAAAAAGAGGTCAACCGTCGAATCCAGCTCGGCTGGGCAGCGTTCGGGAAACTCAGAAACATCTTCTCGTCAAAAATTCCTCAGTGCCTGAAGACAAAAGTTTTCGAGCAGTGTGTGTTGCCGGTGATGACATATGGAGCCGAAACGTGGTTATTCACAACGGGGCTTATTCAAAAGCTTCGTGTCGCTCAAAGAGCTATGGAGAGGGCTATGCTTGGAGTCTCTCTACGTGATAGAATCAGAAATGAGGAAATCCGTAGCAGAACTAAAGTTACCGACATAGCCCAGCGCATTACCAAGTTAAAGTGGCAATGGGCTGGACATATAGCCCGTAGAACCGATGCCCGCTGGGGCCGAAAGGTTCTTGAGTGGAGACCACGAACTGGACGCCGAAGCGTAGGACGGCCTTCCACCAGGTGGACAGATGACCTGAGAAAAGTCGCAGGAAGTCGGTGGATACAGGCCGCGAGCGACCGGTCGCACTGGAAATCTATGGGGGAGGCCTATGTCCTGCAGTGGACGTCACCAGGCTGAAACGGATGTAAAAAATAAAAAATATTTACTTTATTTAACTATTTTTAGTCGCAATATAGAATCTTAGCTTAGAACACTATATAAGTGTTCTAAGCTGAGGGTGCTTAAAAGTTTGCAGATATTTCATACATTTGTAAATATGTAATATGTTTCTTACCATTTCAGTACAAACCCAATAACGATGATACATTTAATGTTAACATTAATGATATAAAAGCGAACAAACCGGACGATGAGTTGCAAGCGCTAATTAACGCCACACAGGAAATGGTAAGTTTTTTAATTGTAAAAAATATTTTTATAAATAATACAAACAATATCCTATCTCGTACCCTTAATACAAATGCAGGTACCCGTTTACAAAACTTTCCCCTCCAACTGAGATGCCAATATTTTTGTGAAATACTTACGTACATACTGTGCATACATACTGCTTCCAATAAAAACCTAATAACTTTCTCATTATTAGGCAAGTTGATATACAACTTTGATAAATTATTACATAGATACACAACACAAATTGACACGGGACGCGTAATACGTGCTACTTCTTCAACTGGCTCATCACACACTAACACAGAACACTTACTCGCCGAGCACTCAACCAAAACTTGCCCAATGCTGGGCCAATTTGAGACTTCACTCTACCTCTTTTTAATATATACATAATCAATTTTTATGATTCCTTTCAAATGTGTTTTTACAGTTCATGGAAGACGTGGAAGAAAATGATGATGATGACGAATACGAAGATATTGACAGTAGTGACGGTAAGTACCGACTTTTAATAACCTAACCAAGAGCACCATTTTTTTTCCGTCTCTTCGCACGTGCGCGTGGGGCTGCGGGAATCCAAATTCTTCCGCAGCAACCAAGAGCACCAAGAGCAACCAAATTTCATCCATTTATATTCATAATTACAGAACCCTAAAAAGCGGGGGTTGTCAATACTATATGTTTTTTGTATTAAAGGCAGTTAGAATAAGCCATGACAAACTATGAAATATAACATTTTTTATATTGTTAAGTCACAATTAGAAAAAAGCTCAACAAAGCTGATCATCATAGATTATACAGATATATACTAGGTGATCATATTTTAAATGATGTACCATTGTTACAGAGGAAGCGAATATGGAAATGGAGTTTATTCTACACAAGAAAGACTACTACATGAATAAACTGGACTACTCTAAAGTCACTGAGTAAGTGCTAATATTGTAATATGCTAGATTTTGTTACAATAAAATTAAAAAACTAGCATATGTTCATAATTATTTTTAAGTGTGTTAATAAAGAATCAATTTGTGTATTGTTATTTTTTTATGAAAAATGAAAATAGCTTTATAATTTTGTTATTTCATCGTGCTAAAGATAAATAATTTAAGAAATTGTATTCCCTCGCGCACATTTAACAGCGGCATTGTCCGCCGAAAACATTGACGCCCTCTGTGGCTCAGTGGTTAAGCCGGAGTCGCGTGTCGCGCGAGATTTCCGTTGTCTGGCACCGTAACAAAGTTCTTCGAAAACTTACCAAGGGGCCAGATTGGCATGGTGTGGAAGCTTCCGTATATATTATTATTAATTAATAGAATCAGGCGTTACTTTGCGGAAATCCATAGCATACAATTTAATTAATATTATATCTAGCAATAAAAATACCCACAACCTGCAAGCAAATGTGTGAGTGCACTCGATAAGTATGCGTAAAGCACCTCATTCCTCCCATACTGCACTCAGAAGCAAAATCGTGCAAACACCGCTACCACACAAGCAACAATGTCAGCAAGATCGTGCAAGGTCCCACACCATCATGCAGGTTGTAAAACCCGACGCGCGTTTCGCCCCAAACCCGGAGCATCCTCAGTAAGTGGACCTGCGAACAAAGTTCGTTAGCCAAGTAACATACTTATGCGTGCACTGACACATTTACTTGCAGGTTGTGGGTATTTATTTTTCGCAGGATATTGCTAGATATAATATTAATTAAATTGTATATTATTGTGTGTGTATCGAGGTGCTGCGTCCATACATATTATTGTGTGTGTACTTGTGTGCTCCGTGGCCTAGTGGGTAGACCGTTTAGTTCGCACTCGAGAGAGTGCAGGTTCAAATCCCAGGTTGTGGCGTGTACCAATGAGACTTTTTCTGATCTCAAGTACATTATACGGATGCTCTAACGGTGAAGGAAAACATTGTGAGGAAACCCGCACATAGTTGGCCCCAGACGTATTGACCAGTTCATTCCTCTGGACTAGGCCGACTATGTTGTGAGAATGCCGTATTTGCTTGGGCAACCATACGACATTTAAAAACCAACTGTCCCAGGCACTACAGTATTTCAAGAGTGGTTACTTCGCTCGGAGAATACTGTATAAATCATCCATTCTATTCTATTTTAACAGCCTCCGTGGTCTAGTGGTTAGAGCATAGGCTCTCGACTCAGAGGTCGTGAGTTCGATTCCCGCGTTGGAACAACAAAAAAATGTTGTTGCCAAGTTTGGTTAGGACAATGCAGGCTGATCACCTGATTGTCTGACAAGAAAGTTGATCCATGCGTCGGATGGGCATGTAAAAAGTCGGACCTGCGCCTGATCTCTCGTCAGTCGTGTCGGTTATCCGTCCCACTGGATTATGAGAGTAAAGGAGGAGAGAGTGCTCTTGTGTACTGCGCACACACTTGGGCACTATAAAATTACTCCTGCGCAACTGGCCTGGTTTCAATGAAACCGGCCACCGTCACCGATATCGGTGTGGGGAGTTATTATTATTATTCTATTCTATTCTAAGCTTTTTTTTACTTGTGTAGCGAGGTACTGTCGGACCAGGCGACGTGCTATGTGCGCGCCATCCAGTGGAACCTGCACTACTACTACCGCGGCTGCGCGTCCTGGTGCTGGTTCTACCCGCACCACTACGCGCCCTACATATCGGACATCAAGGGCTTCAAGGACCTTAAGATTGAGTTTGAATTGGGCGAGCCGTTTAAACCTTTTGAACAGGTAATTGCGAAATCACTTGGGGGAGAACAGGGGAGAAGGTCTCGGCAAATATCACGTAATTTTTTTCTGGTAAAAATAATCTAAAAATGCGAGAAAATTAGGTAAAATTAAAAAAAAACCAATTGTGCACGTCTCACAGGCTCGTTAGAATAATATCGAGTCTACTTGTCTCAATAAAAGTATGTAATAAAACAAATTGTGTTTTTTGAATAAATCAACACATTTATACTCGATATAATTTTTTGAAAAATCTGACCCAAGATTAGGGAGAGTGGGGAGGTGGTCGAGGCGAATCTTACTATTTCTGACCAAGGAGAGATGGGGGGTAAAAAAACTCAAAAATGTTTCACGCAAAGACGGACGCCCTCTAATTTATATTTTGTTGCTTATATAAATCCAAATCGTTGCTTTCAGTTACTAGCAGTATTACCCGCGGCCAGTAAGAACCTGCTGCCGACGCCGTTTCACGACCTCATGACGGACGAGGACTCGCCCATAGTACACTACTACCCGTGCCACTTCGAGACAGATCTCAACGGGAAGAAAAATGACTGGGAGGCGGTGGTGCTGATACCTTTTATTGACGAGGCAAGTCTTTATATAAAACTAGCTTTTGCCCGCGGCTTAGCCCGCGTAAATATGGTATCCCACGGGAACACTACTTCGTCGGGATAAAAGGTAGCTTATGTGTTAATCCAGAGTTTAAACTACTACCATAAGAAATTTCATCGAAATCCGTTTAGTAGTTTTTGCGTGAAAGAGTAACGAGCATCCATCCATCTATTCACACATCCATACATCCATCCTCCATCCATCCGTCCATCCATCCATCCTCACTAACTATGACATTTATTAAGTAGATTGCTATTGATCTTTAATTATATACTCAAGTCAAACCATATTCTTCGATTTCGCTATTTTAAATACTTTAATACAATGATTTTGCATCTAATTCTTACTTAAATAAAAAAATAAACAATTACTATTAACTATGAAGCGATTACTATTAATTTACCCCCTAAAGCATTATTGAAACAAGTCTTTAACTCCAAAGTTGGCACAGAGGCTTTTCAAATGAAGCCCTTTCTATACAAAATACGTCTGTCTAAAATGACAAAGTTAACATATTCATATTGTGTAGAGTGTATGTAATGATTATATTTTCAGGCTAACCTTTTGTCTGCCATGACGCCGTGTTATCAGAGACTCACCGACGAAGAACTGAAGAGGAACTCCCATGGACCCATGCTCATATACCAGTGGACACCCGACAACTTGGGTTAGTTGTTTATATTACTAAGTTTCACCCGTGGTACGGTTGCGGGCACGCAGCTTCTGTATCCGTAGAATGCAGATATATAAGGTTCGGTAAAATAATTTTTGAAGACCTTATATGTATGTAAAATTAAGCACATCTCACGACGCATTTTACGCCCGCGCGGGCCTCGGTCACCCGCTTTCTCGGCTCTTCAGAAATTCTAATGTAGGTATATAATATTTGGTAAAATCAAATACGGATATTTTGGGTAAATGATCTACTGCTCATATAAAGACGTTTAGGCAAAAAAAAATTCATACTCATAGTTAAAAAATCGTCTTCCTGAAAGATAATGTTTTCGAGTATGACAATTATTTTTCTGCCTAAACGTCTATACAATATCCGTAATTTTTACCGAACCTTATTTATATATTTACTCGTCTTACGATCATCGCTCGCCACGTTTACGGGCGATAATCTCAACAGCGATGGCTGCGTAAATGTGTTTAGAAATAAAACCGCAGTTCCACGAATGCGGCGGGCACGAGACAAACCCGCTTTGTGAGTTAGTAGTAGGCTGGGACTATATGATCCGGAAAAATTCAGAGCATTGAAAATAGAACTGCGCCAATACAGTGGCTGTGTTCGGCGGAAAATAGCGCTTGCTAGCGCTAAAGATAAAAATCAGATTATCAGCCAGGACACGTTTGCTAACTTCAATACTGCTTACATAATCCGCCATTTTGCTCATTTAATGACAGCGGTCGCCATTTTGCTTACGTTTTTTCGTTAGAGCTATTTTCCGCGGAATACAGCCATTAGAGCTGAAAATCGAACACACAAGTGTCGAGTCAAATGTCAATGTCATCTATCTCTATTGTAAAAGCGGAGTGTCCTATTTTCAGTCCTCTAATTTTTCCTGGTACCGCCGGATTCCGGATCATATAGCCTCAGCCTTAGGATTAATCGCCTTTTTGCAATTGCCATGGACTTAATCATTGTCCTCATTCGCCTCAAATTCCATAAAAAATATTTCTCCAGGTCCAGCGGTAGCACCGGACTATTTCCCCACTGTGGCTCAATGTCACGCGCTAGAGAAATCCTTGTGGCGGAGGGAGTTAGATGTACCGGCGGAGAAGTTGGTCTGCGGGTTGCTGCCTAACGCGGACCCCGCCTTATTGTACCCTGGGTTCCCGACTATGAGGCATTTGGAGTACAAGGTAAATATGTCGACAGAAACGCCAGACAGATGTGAAACATTGAAAATACCTAGTCTTGCCATAAATACTGAAACAAAAAAATATACTTTTTTCTATTGCAAATAACATTCATTACTTTTACCTTGTGTAAGTTTACTGTAGTACCTATTAATAGCCCGATACATAAACATTTTACTAATACCAAGCATATGTAGAGTTTTAAAAATTGCATTTTCACTCCATACCTACTTTGTGTAATGCAATCACAGCGATTCGGTTCTCTTTATCACCCCACTCCATTTTAATATCGCAAAATATTGTACAATGTATTGGCCCCAAAATGAGAAAATCCGATGAACAATCATATAAAAATGTCAGATTCCAAATTCAAATGTAATGTTTTGTTTATTTTTAATTGTAACAGTATTTATGGCCGGGCAAAGAATACTCGAGAGCAGCAACGTCACGGTATGACATCGCCATACGGCAGACATGTCAAACTTATAACAACTCTTCGTTTTAGTCAGGGGTTAAAAATGTGCAGACAGATTTTATATAGCCTATGGTTTATGTCCCACTTCCTTCACTCAGACTACATAAACTAAAGAAATATTTTGCACTAAAGGTTAATGCTTTTTACAGTCCAGCATAAGGAAATGTAAGGTGAAAGTGTTCGACCAGCCGTCGCGCAACGACAGCATGATCATTGAGATAGCACCCAAAGACGAAATGCCCGCATCGCTGGAGAAGATAGCTCAGGAGTACCTGGGCAAAGTCGTGTGGGTCAGCTGGCCGCATCTGACTAGAGCTAAGTAAGTATTAAAGATGTAGACTGTGACAAAAGTCTGAGACATGTAGGTTAGAGAACAGGAGACCGATCGCTACGTGTTGAAGCATTGCTCGCCTGTCCCTCAAAATTTGCAGAATTTGTAATTCATTTTTCAGCCACCAGCCGCGCTGCCGTCGGTAAGTAGTATAATTTTCTTCACAGCATTGGTGGCCCGATCTTTCTGAAACAACTTGGCGATCGCAGCGCCTCGCTTATTTTGTCCATATTTCTGGGACACTATTTTCTACAGTAATCGGTCTCCTGTTCTCTAACCTTCATGGTCTGAGGTATGTCTCCATGTCAATAATGGTCATGTATCCTCCCGGTGCTAACATATCTACGGATGCCAAACTTGGGGTCCGACAGAAAGTAACAACCGAAAACTACAATTATGTCAACATGGTATGGAAAGGAGTATGTATGGCGTAAAGCTGAGGGATGGATGGAAACTGAAAGACATACGAAAGTCAACGAAAGTAATAGATGTTACGAAAAAAGCAGGAAGACTGAAAAGGCGCTAGACTGGCCACATGATGGGATCTGACAAAGGAAAATGGACCAAGAATTTGACTGAATAATATCCGAGGGACGGAAAGAGGAAAAGAGAAAGGCAACACAAACGGTGGGAAAATGACGCTACCGTTTGCGTTGCCTTCCTGTGTGTGTTGTGGAATGATAGGGGAATATTGTGAACTTCTCGAGCACATATACTTTATAATATTTACATGAGAGATAGAGAATATTTATGTAATAAATAATAATTGTTGTTTTATTCTTCTGTAGAGTAATATCTGTTTCCAACGAGAAGATGCGTCTCCACCACAACGACAAACAAAACAATAACGTCGAGAGCCTGCAATACTCGACCGAACAGAATGTTGGCAACCTCCACAAGCAGTGGATAGCGGAGCGCTCCACTATCATAGAACAGTGAGTTTTACATTCAAACTCAAACTCAAAATTTTTATTTCCATGTAGGTTATAAAATAACGCTTATAGAATTGTCCTACATGATGCCTACCACCGGTTCGGAAACTACCTCGGCGAGAAGAACCGGCGTAAGAAACTCGCACGGGGCCACCTTTTAGCAAAAAGATGTGAAAATTCTTTACAAAAAAAAAATTTTTACAATGTTGTAACTTTATCTATATAACATTAGTCATAAGTACATAGAACATACTTATGTACATAAAAGCAGCATTGCAGTCATGGGGCCATCTTATTCCCAAGGTGTGCAATCGTTAATGTAATCACTGATTTTATAATAAGCTTTAGCACACAAACGTTCTTTAACAGCTTTTACACTTAAACAGCAAATTTATTAATGGTAAGATTTTGAACATTTTCTGGGATTCTATTGTAAAGGCGTATACATGAACCATTTAAACGATTTACTTACTTTGCTTTAAATGATGATATTAAAATTTTATATAAGGTTTGGTAAAATCTATTACGGATACTTCGGGCATATGATCTACAACTTGTGTAAAAAAATTGTTTTCTTTTTATATGGGCGAGTTGGCGTTTTGCAGTGAGTCACCCATACATGAGATGATTTTTTAATTTGAGTATAACAATAATTATTGTTTGCCTAAACGTCTTTACATAAGCAGTGGATCATGTGCCTGAAGTATCCGTAATTGATTTTTGGAGACCTTATATATTTATGAGGTACTTACATGATTTGAATAACAATAATTAAAAATACTATTTACATTTTTGTCGAGTCGAGTCTGAGATTTTGAAAAATTATTTGTTTTTTTACAGCAATATGAGTCGCCTCGGTATAGACCTGGATCAAGTGGATATCATTATTCATGCTGCAACATTAACTGGTACGCTTTATTTCAATAAATTAAATAAGTCTTCCTTTTCGAGCATCAAATTATTATGTACAAAAACACGATTATATTCAATAATAATTGTTTACCTATATAATTTTATACACAATTTTATGACGTCATGAATACTTCTCTTTCTTTCTAATTCATTAACCTCGCGACAGAAGTCTGTAACGTTGTAGGAAGGAGACACATTCATGCACTCTTTTCCGACTTTTATCCTTTATTAATTATACCTTTATCCCCCACCCTAATTTTGTGACAGTGGCCGTTTTTTTTAAAACCAGGTCAGTTACGCTTGAGTAATTTCATAGTGCCCAAGTGTGTGCACAGTACACAAGAGCACACTCTGTTCCTTTACCCTCGAAACCCTGTAGGACAGACAGACAGACAGAGATCTTTCTTGTCAGACAATCAGGTAATCAGCCTGCATTGTCTTAAAAAAACGCGGAAACAACATTTTTTTTGTTGTTCCAATTCGGGAATCGAACCCTCGACCTCTGAGTTGAAAGTCAAGCTCTAAACCATTGGACCACGGAGGCTGATCTCTTTATCTCGCTCTTTAATCCATTGCGGCGCCATAGGGTACAAGTACGCGGTGTGCGACGGCGCGATGGTGCTACGCGATCAGTGGAGCGCGCGCGCGTGCGGGTACGCGGTGCAGGCGGTGGTGCGTGACGTGCGCGCGGCGCCCCGCCCCCCGCCCCGCTTCACGTCGCCCGCGGACGCGTACCCGCCCGGCGCCGCGTGCTTCCTGCTCACCAAGTCCAACTACTACGGGTGCAAGGCTACGGTGCGTATGAGTGTTAAGCCTCATTTACACAAGGAGAGTTTCTCGAACGGGTGCAGGCGACAATGTCAGGCGAGAATATTCTTGCATAGTGTAAACAACCTTTAAAGGTGAGAATCGTATGGCGAATCTCGTATACGAGAATATGATACGATATTCTCGCCCAAATCGTACGATAAACTCTCCTTGTGTAAATGAGGACTTACAGTCGAGAATAAAGGGTGCGATACAGGATTTTTAAACTGACGTTTCTATTCATAATAAAAAATAGCTCCGATTTTCGGTGACGATGGCCGGTTTCATTGAAACCAGGCCAGCTCCGCAGGAGTAATTTTATAGTGCCCAAGTGTATGCGCAGTACACAAAAGCACTCTATCTCACGAGGCAATGACCTTAATAGTGCCATAAAGAGCGTAATGTAATTTTTAAAATGAGTATACATTTTTTTCCAAAATGCTCAAAATATCCGTAATCGATTTTGAACAACCTTATATTATGAGGGCAATTATAGGGGATATATCAAAATCAAAATATCTCCTTTCCATAAATAAATTACATAATAAAGCTTCTTCGTGCCGTGGTAGACCACCTTTCATACATTTCTGCCCATTCTCCTTTACTTTAATAAAAATTCGATATTCCCAGGTGGTGAGCACGGAGGCGATACGCACGGGGCGCATCAAGGTGCGCGTGTGCGAGTGTCCTGAGCCCGCGCCGCGCCCGCCGCCCGCGGACTCCGCCGTCGCGTACAAGACGGCCAATCACGCAGCTGCTGCGTGTGGTACGTTCTAAAACTTCGTTTCATATAAAATTTATGTATTTGTGGGAATGTGTTATGTGGTGGCAAGCCCCAAAGGGAGATCTCCGACCGAGCGAAGTGCTATGCTCGGTCAGGTCGAAGCCCACTGTAGTGGTTTTTAGGTGTCGTATATATATCGCCGATCTTAGAAAACTTCGATAGCGCGATTCAGGACTGTGCGCTGATTGGTCCGCCACATATTTAAAGGTCATTTTGTATCCGAAACTAAAAGCTAAAAGATAAGCTATGAACTTTGATAGAAACTAAAAGTTTTTGGTAAAACAATATTTCGTGCCATAATTTAACTGGCTTGTTTCAAAAAATAAATCGAATTTTTACAGCACTAATAATGCTTTTAACAAATAAAAGTAGCAAACTCGAGAATTGGTTTGTAAGATTTGTAAATATGTGTTCAGGTATATCGGCTCAGATGTTGTCTCGTCTCACGGGGTGCGTGTTCGTGGTGTTGGGCGAGAGAAACGACTTGCCCACAGAAACTCAGAATAAAATCAACGTTGGACTCAATCTCAAATTCAATAAAAAGGTATGTATTGCCCGTTACTTATTCTAACTTTATAGGGATACGAACCCACTTTTAGATGTTTCACGTCAAAAATAAAACTGGAGTTTTATTGACGGCTAGACGACTCAAGAATTATAGCGGCAACGCCAAACTTTATCTGTTTTTTTTTTACTATTCATTTTTTGCCTTGCTCCTTCCAAATCTATAGAAGCACCAGTGGCGAATCGTGAGATCTGCGGAATGGTAAGGTAATGGTAATCTCATGTCTATTGTAATAAGTGTGCGGCGCGGTGTGCGGCGCGCGCGCCTGTCTCCTCGTCTCGGTAACAGCCGGTCGTCGCTGTGAGCGGTGACGTCACCATCGCACATGCTTTGCGACTGAACCTGAGCCTGGCCTTGTCATATAATAACTATCACATTCTTTTATGTTTTTAAATATATATATATATATATATATATATATATATATATATATATATATATATATATATATTTTAATACTTTCATTTAATATTATATAGTTTATCACCATTATATTCTTTTTATGAATTTTATATTGTATAAATACATAATATATAGATATATATGTGTGTATGTGTATGTATGTATATATGCATATTTATACACATATATGTAGGTATATTTCCTATTGTTACTGTATGTAGGTAACTTATATGATGCTGCTAGTGTGTATCTGTCGGTCGCCTGACGACAACGGGGATCCACATAATACCAGGGGTTGCGGTATAGTGACTACTATGCCACGATCGTACACCTGAGTGGAGTCCCTTTCGACAGCTGTTCGCATTGCACTACCTTATACCTGTTCTTTTTATATCATGTTTTATTTTTTTATTTTGCAACAAATTACAATGTGTTGTTCGCTTATATTATTATGAGAATAACTTGTGTTCTCTTTATGTGGCTAGGCAAATATCCGTTTAATTTCTGTTATTACTAAAATTTTTGTGATTGTTTATGTTCAATGTCTATTATCTGTTGATAATGTAGTGTAATGTGATCGTGTTTTGTTGAATAAATGTTATTATTATTAAGTTCAGAACAAAGATGATTTATTTTTATTACAATTTGCGCCATCTGTTAGGGAATATTCATAAGGGAAGCCGATATGACGTCAAGTTGTATTCCCGCCTCGCTACAGAGAAGCACTGATTAACGCCAAAAATAGGGAATATGCATGTTTTTTTTTAAACGTTTCTACTGGTTATAACATTACCAAAAATATATATAACACATCAAAAAAATTATCCATAAAGCTGGAAAAAATGTTTAAAAATCACTATAATTTTTGCGCGGTTTAAACACGCCATTTTCGCGGGCTTGGGTTGTGACGTCATCGTACACGAAAAAGACAGTTGACAGATAAAATCATAGACGAGTCAGAGCATACAATTCAATTTAACGTCAGTCATGTCATTGTCACGAAAGACAGCGTCGTGTAGCGTGACGTCACACGCGCGTCACCATTGGTCGCGACACGCGACCAATGGTGACGCGTTTCGCAATTTTAAATATCCCGGGCTGATTTTGCATTTTTTATATATTTTTTTCGGCTTAAATAGGAACTAAATTTTAAAAATTCCTTTTAGTTATAATGTGACGACAATAAAGAACAGGGAAAAAATTATTTCAGGCAAATTAAATTTTTATGCATATTCCCTATTGGCTCCTTTTAGAACCAGGAAGTGTGCGGCTACACGCGTCGCTGCAACGTGACGGGCTCGTGGCTGTACTCGGCGCGGTGCGTGGCGCTGCTGCAGGAGTACGCTCGCGCGCACCCCACTCTGTTCGACCGGCTCGCCTCGTCCCACGGCAACGACGTGTTCTTCGAGAGCGACATCTGGCCCGGCCTAGTGGGGTGAGTGAGATGACATCACCCGGTGTCACGTGACGGGCGCGAGACATCAAGATAGTTTTCTAGTGGACAAACCGTACATAAATCATTACTCTCTGATATTATATCGAAAAAACAATGTAAAAATAAAGAAATCCCTAAAGAAACACAAACAAAATACATAATTAATTTCGTTGCTATAGATATACATATTTCTCTTTTAGGGAGAACAAACCGCAAGAAGTAGCCAAGTGGTTGAAGGCGCAAGCGCACGTCGGCGCGCCGAAGCGGGAGTGCGGCTCCGACGTGCTAGAGACGGAGGAGATGAGGGTAGTTCTAGAAGATGTGAAGATGCAGCTGGAGGAGCTACAGGGCGCCGAGAAGTCTGTCACGCTGCACGTCAAGTGGAACCTACTGTATATGGTTAGGATTTGGCATTGAATGTTGCCATGATATTTGGCCATTCGATTGTTTTATACGGTTCTACTGAACTTATATGTCCTATAACAAGCAATTTATTAATGTGTTATTATGTCAAACGTGATCTGATAAAATCAATAAAAAAAACTAAAAAATGAAAACGTTCGAACTTCGATCCGTATTATTTCGATATTCAAGATAATTTTGTGTTATAGGCTGAGCTAGAAGAGGGTGACTCGCCGGCGGACCCAGCGGCAGATTTCTCCCTCCTAGACCGCGTGGTGGTGGTCCGCTCAGGGTCGGAGCTAGGTGCGCGGGGCACGGTCGTGGGCGTGGTCCGCGGCGCCGCGCCCGCCGCCGTGCGTCTCGCGGACAAGTTGCACGCCCCGCCCACTTATCATGTCATGTTGGATGATCAGCCGTTGACAGATGAACCGGTTTATCTTAGGTATTGTGGCTATTACTCATTCAGATTAAAATACAATCCATCAAAATTTAAATTGGTTTTATACTCTCTGCAATTTCAACGTTTTTGTGAACAATATTATTATAAAACAAAAAATTAAACCGACTTCAAAAGTAAAAATACACAAAAAAGTATGCAATAAAACTTATTTTCTAAATAATTCCCCTTTTAAATTTGGCTAAAATTATAACTGTTTTTCTACTCAATCTTCTTAATTTTGAAGTCGCTACCAGCCTAAACAATATTCTACAATATTTTATACGTTCATATTTGCTGATAATTGAATTTAATACTTTAGCGCTTTGCATATTCCATCATTCGCTCGAATGCGCAAAGCGCTAGAGATAATTCGCATCCGCCGCGTGACTGCTCCCTCTTTGCATTCTATATTTTCGTACCTTTGCGTCAGTTTAAGTATATGTTTTATGTCCGTAGACTAAGCTCGTCGTCGTTACTCAACGTAACTTGGGGGCGGGGCCTGCCGCGCGCCGCACCACAGCCCGCATTCACCAACTTCAACCCACTGCGCTCTCGCCCCGACGCGCGCTCCGCCTTCGCCGCTTACAGGTATGACACACACATACATATGTATTCTTATTACATATACACAAACCACAGACATTAAAATTGTGACCCTAAAGCGAAAGATGCAATTCACTGGCGCAGCATTTCATATATCCGAATGTAATACTGCAAAAAGTTACTACGCGATAATGACCAAGTTTTAATTATAATTACGTGTCTCTTTCGTAGCAATTATGTGTACTCACATAAAAGAACCAACGACCTAAAGTATGATTTCCTATTACAGTCCGCCAAGAGAAATACTATCAAGGCCGATCGAAAGAAATAATGCTACAGCTTATGAACCACCTAAGCAGGTAATTTTCGCATATTTTTGTTAACCTCTAGTCTAGTGACATTTGTTTAAATTTTTAACACAGTTGAATATAAAACACCTCGAAATAATTATGGCGTTATATAATGCATGCTTAAACACTTTTTATTTCAGGAGCAAGCGACGAATCTACTCAAAAATCTATTGAAAATAAGTGCAGAGGTTCCAACCGATAATAACAAGCAGAATCATAAGGCATGTATAAAATTGTTTTTATTATTGATACGTGAAATGTTAATAATTAGACATGCTACTAATATTATAAATGTGAAAGTTTGTGAGGATGTATGGATGGATGGATGTTTGTTTGGTACTCTTTCAGGCAAAAACTACTGAACGGATTTCGATGAAATTTGGTAGCTTTGTAGTTTAGGCTCTGGAGTAAAACAGGCTACTTTTTATCCCGAAAAAATACAGCGTTCCCGAGGGATACAGTATTTATGCGGGCGGCGTGGCTCCGCCCGCATAAATACAGCTAGTGTATTATAAAAATATGTATTTTACAGGCCGCGGAACAGTCAAACTGGCGTAGTAGGGAGTCGACGCAGCAGGCTTCACCCGATAAGTAAATATAGTTTTTGGCTATAGACAGACGAACTACATTTAAACAGCACTCCGACTGCAATTTTGCAGTCGGCATCTTAATACAAACAGTGTAATAAAATTTAGAACGTGAAGCATGGAGATCTCGTGAATTTATTTTTTATAGCTAGATGTAGTGCTAGTGCAGAGATGGCGAACCTCTGTGTATTAGCGTGCCATTTTTGTAAAGAAATATTTAATGAGGTCCTAGACGTGCCATCAAATTTTACATTTCATTTTTACTTGACTTGGGAAAAATACCTTAAAAACAACAGGCTACAACATCGGTACTAAAAAATATAATAATATGTTATTTATATTAAATGCGAGCGAGCGCAGCGAGCGAGTAAATTTTTGTTCCTATTTATCAGATTAAATTAAACTGTTTTCAAACTTTAAACATTCAAAATAGGATAATTTTGTAATTTGGAAATTGGATAATTTCGTAATTTAAATTAATGTAAATTTTGTGTAATTTCTGACGATGCAAAATAGATGACATTTTCTTTGTATAGTACACGTTTTTCGTAGTACATAATTACAAAATTTTGTGTCGCGTACCATAGGTTCGCCATCCCTGTGCTAGTGCCTATTTTTTTTCATTACATATTAATTGTTTTCATGCAGCACGGTTCATCCGTTTTGGAATTTATTTGTCGGGTAAGATTAATACAATAATTTGTAACATATAATACAGGAATTCCTAAAATTCAAAGATAACGTACATACATACATACATATAATCACGCCTGTTTCCCGTAGGGGTAGGCAGAGACCACTTCTTTCCACTTGCTACGATCCTTACATACTTGTTTTGCTTCATCCACTTTCATTATTCCCTTCATACATGCTCTTCGGTTTAGGGTACTCTTGACCTGGCCTTTTTTCAAGACGTCCCCGATTTGGTCTTGGAACGTCCGCCTAGGTCTACCCCTTCCAACACTTCCATTCACACTCGCATTATACACTTTTTTCGTCAATCGTTCTTCATTCATTCTCTCAACATGGCCAAACCATCTCAGCATACCTTTCTCAATTTTTGTCACTACATCTTCTTTCAGACCACAACGTTTCCTTATCTCACTATTTCTTATCCTGTCACCCAGTTTAACTCCTATCATGCTTCTTAATGCTCTCATCTCAACTGCATTTATTCTGCTTTCATGTTTCTTCTGCCATACCCAACTTTCACTTCCGTACATGAGTGTCGGAACCAAAACCCCCGCATGCATAGCCAAACGAGCCTTGTTAGACACCTTCCGACTGTTCATAAAGGAGTGCAAAGCTCCATTCACCATGTTTCCTGCATTCACTCTTCTTTCAATATCACTCTCACACTTTCCATCTCTTGTAAACTTTGAACCCAGATACACAAAATCATTCACCTGTTCAATTTGTTCATCTCCAATCACGATATTGCAGTCTGTCACTGCCTCATCTCTTTCAAACACCATCACTTTCGTCTTCTTTACATTCATCTTCATTCCCTTTCTAGTAAAAGCTCTACTCATCATCGTTACCATCTCCTGCAACTCCTCGGCCGAAGACGCAAGTAATACTTGGTCATCAGCATAGAGAAAACATTTGTCGAGTAACTCATTCATTCTCAACCCACTTTCATTCTCTTTTAAATCTGTCAAGCAATTGTCCATGAACAGATTGAACAGCCACGGTGGCGCTACACATCCCTGTCGAACACCTTTTTCGATATTGAACCATTCAGTGTATGCCCCGTTTATCCTTACACAAGCACTAGAATCCCTATAAAGAGATTGTAATGCTCGTATGAGGATACTGCTCACTCCGTTCACGGACAAAGCTGACCACAAATCATTCCTCACCACTCTATCATAGGCCTTTTCTAGATCCACGAACGCGCAGTAGACCTTCTTGTTTTTAGCCAAACACTTTTCGGCTATGCACCGCAAGGAAAAGACCTGATCCGTACATCCCATTCCCTTTCTGAATCCCGCTTGTGCATCCCATACTTTTTCATCTGTTTCATTCACAACTCTTTCAATCAACACTTTCGCATATAATTTTCCGACGACGCTGAGAAGGCTTATACCGCGCATAAATTATTATGCAGTCCTGCCGCGACCCTTTTCCCTTATACAATGGCACGATTACGGCTTTACACCAGTCTCCTGGTACTTGCCCATTTCGCCAGCATAAATTAAAAAGGCGGTGCAGCTGGCTAGCCGCTATGCCCTGTCCAGCCTTCAGCATCTCGATGGTAATCCTGTCATATCCTGCAGCCTTACCTAATCTCATACTTTTCACTGCTTTCACTATTTCATCCATGCTTATCTCACTTTCATCACCATTTATATTATTTTCCATGGAAGGTGCCGGATGTTGTACCTGCACTTCCTCTCTTTCAAACAAACTTTCAAAATGCTCTTTCCATCTCTTTAACACACATTCTTCTCCTTTTATAATGCTTCCATCTTGACTCCTGATTGTACTCAGCTCCGAGGTAGAAGATTTTCCTCTGACTGTTTTAATGGATTTCCAGAACAACTTGATGTTTGACTGGAAATCTTCAGTGAGTCTCCTATCAAAATCATCCTTTCGTTCTTCTTTCTTTCTAGACACAACTTCTTTCGCTGCTGATTTCAATCTTTTATACTTCGATCTTGCTTCCTTTATCTCATCATCCGTTGCCTTTTGGACTTTTTGGTTAGCCTTTGTTGCTAACCAATCCAACCACGCTTTCTTCTTTTCTTGCACAGCCCTTTGTACATCCTTATCCATCCACACATTACAGTTATTTCTTCATTTCCTTCTTTTAGCCACCCCGCATACCTCAATAGCAACATTCACTATTCCTTTTTTAAATTTCTCCCACAACTCTTCAATCACACCTATCTCTTCTATGCCTTTAAAACTTTCTTTCAGTTTCTCTACATACTCGTCCCCCTTTTCTTTTTCCTGTAGGCATTCCACATTCACTCTGTCCAAAACACTCGTAGGCTCGGCCCGTCGGTGTCGCCACCGTTTAAAGAGGCCACGCATTCGGGCTATGACCAGAAAGTGGTCTGTGTCGAGTCCTACACCGCGGTAAGCCCGAGTGTTTAGCACTTTCTTCCTCAGTCTTTCATCCACAATTATAAAATCAATCATACTTCTAGAATCACCCTCATCTCTTGTATACAAATGGATCTTTTTGTGGTCAAACATTGTGTTGGCCACGCACAGATTCCATTCCAAGCATACTTCAAGCAGACTTCTCCCATTGTCATTCACTCTTTCGTCCCCAAACGTACCCGACGAACGTAAACGAACTCCTTCATACCCATCACGCTTTATTCCAACCCACCCATTAAAGTCCCCTAACATCACGATTCGTTCATTTTCTCCGCATTTATGCAAGACCTCTCTCATGCTATCCCAAAACTCCTCTCTCTCTTGTTGGGCTTTTATTGACCCACCTCCGCGCAGATCCGTCGGTGCATAGACCCCAAGGATGAACAGGCGAGTGAGTCCGACTTTTAACCTAACCCAGAGGAGTCTTGGACTTACACATTCATGCTCCATCACACATTCAACTATCCGAGACGAAAGAATCACACCAACTCCCTGACAGCCTCGGCTGGTTTGGGGAACTCCCGACCAGTATGCAGTGTAGGGACCATGAACCGTGGTGTCACATCCTTTCCTCTTGGTTTCGTTCACGCACAGAATATCTATACATCGTTCATCCATCATCTGACATACTTCATCTATCTTACCATCCATTCCTCCTCTTACATTCAACGTAGCGAAGCGGCTCTCCATGGGCCGCTTTTCGCCCCCGCGAGAAACGAGACGTGATGGGTGGCGAACCACATCGCATCGTAACACCAACCAAATAGCTTTTATTTTATCCATAAAATAAAAGCTATTTGGTTGGTGTTCCGTTGGTGTTCTGGTTCCAACCAGATATAATAATAATAACTCCCACGCCGATTGCGGTGACCGGTTTCATTGAAACCAGGCCAGTTACGCAGAAATAATTTTTTATAGTGCGTGAGCAGTACACAAGAGCACTCTCTCCTGCTTTACTCTCGAAACCTAGTTGAACGGATAACCGACACAACTGGCGAGAGATCAGGCGCAGGACCTACTTTTTACATGCCCATCCGACGCATGGATCATCTTTCTTGTCAGACAATCAGGTGATCAGCCTGCATTATCCTAACAAAACTTGGAAACAACATTTTTGTTGTTGTTTCAATGAGGCAATCGAAAAAAGTGACATTTTTATTATAAACGCATTTTTTATGCTTTTCACCATTTTGATTATGATTAATATTTTATACCCTAATATAACCCTCAGACGTATTGACAAGTTCATTCCTCTGGACTAGGCTGACTATGTTGTGAGAATGCGGTGCTTGGGCAACCATATGACATTTAAAAAAAACCAACTGCCCCAGGCACTACAGTATATCAAGAGTGGTTACTTCGCTCGTAGAATATTGTATATAAATCATCCATTAGCGGATGTAAAGGCCATTCCATTAACAGGTCCATTAACGGATGAATGTAAATATAACCTTAATCTTCTTATAAATAATTAAAAACCCCCCGACACAAAAAATAAACTCTAAAAAATAATAAATAATATTTTAAACCTATTATAATTATATTATCACATATAATATTAAGTAAGTTGAAATAATTTTATTTTCCAATCGTCGCCTCGTCGGGGGACCGCTAAAGTTTATAAAGTATTTTTACAACAACAGATAATTAATTATTACGAATTACATTTAAGTAGGTATGAGCAAATTTTTTTCGGAGTAAATTCTTTTGTTCATTCTGCGACTACACGTGTTTTTTTCACATAGCGGTCCCCCGACGAGACGACGATTGGAAAATAAAATTATTTCAACTTACTTAATATTATATGTGATAATATAATTATAATAGGTTTAAAATATTATTTATTATTTTTTAGAGTTTATTTTTTGTGTCGGGGGGTTTTTAAAATTTTTAATTTTACTTTTATTTTATCCTTTTTAAAGTATTTTTTTTCATTATTATTTTTTACTTTCAACGTCATTGAAGTAACATGGTACCAAATTTCGAATCGATAGGACATGTGGACGATCCCTCATCAACTAATAAAGAAAAGATGATCTTCAAACGGCTAATCAGGTCATGGTTACCTTACCATGTTCTTTAAATATCGTTGAAACAACACGGTACCAAATTTCGAATCGATCGGACATAAGAAAGTTAGTCAGATCCCCTCATCAACTAGAAAAGAGCTGATCATCTTCAAACGGCTGATCTTCCCACCACCAATTTTCTTATCAAATGAAGCTACGAACACTGTTGATTAAGTCATCAATATTATCTTTCAGTGCGCTTTCATTTGAGACCTTACTCGAGTATATTTGCACATTCGGATTTTCTTCCCCGCTTTCACCCCCCACAACTTTTAAACGGCTCAACCGATTTTCATCAAACATGTCTAAGAACACTCGCATGTAAGTCACCTTTAATATAAAAGAAACTAAATTGAAATCGCTTCATCCGTTCGGGAGCTGTGATGCCACAGACAGACAGACAGACAGACACACCCACAGACAGACAGACAGACAGACACGTCAAACTTATAACACCCCTCTTTTTGCGTCGGGGGTTAAAAATGGATTGCAATTCTAATGTCTCGCTAAAACTCGAGAATGTCTGGACCTATTTGGCTAATTTTGGCCTTAAAATAATTATGGAAGTTCAGGAAAGGTTTAAACGGTAAGAAATATTGGAAAAATTGCAGTTCATAGTTAAGACAGAACAACGTGTTTCGGGACGACTTGTAGTTTAACCCCCTTACTAATAAACGCTGTATACGCTTTGAATAGTTACAGTGTTTTGTCTCCTTCTGTCGAATTCAATATGTCACTTGTGTGATGTGAACAAAACACTGTATAACTATTCAAAGCTTATACAGTGTTTATGAGTATGGGGGGAAATATATTTAATGTAGTAATTTATATTTAAAATATTCTCACTTTGCAATTCCTTTGTATGTTTTTGGATCACTAAACAGTCTAAAATTGGGTATATGACTTGTTTGTTATAATTTTTTATTATTACTTTTGGGTCAAAATGAATGTGTATGGAGTAAAGATCTTTTGAACCACACACCAGTGGCGAAGGGTTCCTATAACTCCATTCCTATCGGCTTCCCTTGTCACTTATCTTTTGTAAACCTTCATAGAAATCCCTACCTATTATACAGGCTCCGGCTTCCCTATGAAGGAGAAGCAGCCTTCGCCACTGCCACACACCCTCCATATAAAACTTTTACCGGCCAAATTTCAAGTCCACCGGTTTCACAATTCTCGTTAAACTGTTTTTGCTTCACATAATAATTATTAATATTTTCTTCATTATATTATATTAACAAAAAATGACGTTTTCAGGTTCCCGCCTCAACAGAACTGGCGTAAGGAGAACCACTACAAGAAACCCCCGCCACCGCACAACAACGAGAGTAGCAACAGCGGTTATAATGTAAGCCATCATTGAATAAGGCTAACGTGCAGACATATCGCTTGGCGGTAAGCGATTACCGCTCCCCAGATGAGTAGCCTTTGGCCATCTTTTTAAGGTTAGGCTGGGAGTATATGTACCGGAATCCGGCGAGTGCGGGAAAATTCAGAGCACTGAAAATAGAACTCTGCGCTAATACAATAGAGTTGAAAATCGAAGTGTCGAGTGTTGAGCTGTCATATATGACATTTGACTAACAGCCTCCGTGGTCTATTGGTTAGAGCATTGGCTCTCGACTCGGTCGTGGGTTCGATTACCGCATTGGAACAACAAAAAATGTTGTTTCCAAGTTTGGTTTGGACAATGCAGGCTGATCACCTGATTGTCTCACAAGAAAGATGATCCATGCGTCGGATGGGCATGTAAAAAGTCGGACTTGCGTCTCATCTCTCGTCAGTCGTGTCGGTTATCCGTCCCACTGGATTATGAGAGTAAAGGAACAGAGAGTGCTCTTGTGTACTGCGCACACACTTTGGCAATATAAAATTACTCCTGCGTAACTGACTTGGTTTCAATAAAACCGGCTACCGTCACCAAGATCGGTGTGGGGAGTTATTATTATGACATTGACATTTGTCTCGACCCTTGTGTGTTCGATTTTCAGGACTATTGAATTAGCGCAGGGATCTATTTTCAATACAATGCCTTAATACATTTTCAATTTATTATAACACATGGCAAGCTTTATATCACGCAGTTTTATGCGACGCTATCGTATTTGTCGCGTGGAGGCGGCCTATTCGTGCTAAAGTTCGCCACTTTCGCTTGACTAGATTATTTATTACAGAACCAACCGCCTCTACCCCCGTACCCCACCTTCGGGCAGCCGTTCACCGTGCCGGGACCCTCACAGATCCCCTTCCCGCAGTTCCAGACCTTCCAGCAGAGGAACCAGTTCGGCTACTCCGCCAACCAGGACAACAGGAGCAGGAACCAGAGCAGGAACCAGGAGAGTAGGAACCAGGAGAACAGGAACCAGGAGAGCAGGAACCTGGAGAGCAGGAACCAGGAGTACAGGAACCAGGAAAATAGGAACCAGCCGAGTAATAGACCGGAGAGCATTGGTCAGGGATTCCCGCAATATTTGCCTGCCGTTGGTGGTGTGTCGCTAGCGCCCACTTGGGCTGTCAATCAGGTACATACATTATTAATTATATACATAATATTATTACATAATAATTTATACTATACTGAGCAGTAGCGAAGGCTGGTTCTCCGTCAAAGGGAAGCCCTAGCCTGTAGTTGTAAGATCAGTGTGCACAACTTATTTTAACCTTTCTTAAGAAATTTAGTACTTCTTCGGACAAAAAAAAAACATATAGGTACACGTCGTTACTGATACGGAGTGCTCTTATTTCTAATCAGTCAGCGAAATAACATTTATAAGTACTTCACCTCACTTTTCTTCTTTGTGAGTAAATAGAGAACTTTAGTCCTTCCGAAAAAAGTTATAAAAACAAGCATGCCTGTGATTTTATTTATGTTAAATTTTTTTTTCTTGTCCGAAAACCTCTGGACTCCACCTTAATGCATTTTTAACAAGATTATAATATTTGATATTTCGTTGTATAACACACTTACACACAGCTTAGTATTTTATCCTAGTATAAAAAGCTAGTGTATTATATAATAATATTCTAATAAATATATTCCTAAATGCATATTTAGATTTTTCTTTTCTAAATTTCCAGAGTCAAAACCCAGCTACCTCAGCTCCAAAGCAGACGAGTACCGGTGCACCAGACAAAACCATCAACCCGTTTGTACCCCTACAAGTGCAGACTAGTCAAAGGTATTATTCGCTTTATTACAGTATTTTTACTATCGAGCATATTATATGCTATAAAATAGTAATAACTATAATTTTTATAAAAAAAACTATAACTCGACTAGGTAAATTATATAGCCTATGTTACCCGGACTATTATTACGAATCCACTGACACCTTGTTTAATAATATCGGACTAGTAGTTTAATCGCTACAATGGGACAAATATACATACATAATCATTACACTTCCTTTTAGCTTCGCCGTAGTTGGGTAAGAAGTAATGAGGCCCGAAAAAATCACCGTAACATAAACCATATTGTGACGCTATAAATCAAAGGCAAAGAATTTATTTAAATATTACTAACGTAAAGAATAATCATCATAATTCAATAGACTTAACACGAATGATAGCTCGCGGTATATGTGCGTGGCTAGACGTGTGTGGGACCTGCACGGTGTGTGTGTTAAAACCTACCTTTTTAAAAAACCACAGAGCAGCATGCGGCCTTACTCAGCGCAACAAAACGCAAACGTTATTTCACGCCAGTTTTCTGTAGGGCCGTCAGACGCAAGCGTTATTTCACGCCAGTTTTCTGTAGGGCCGTCAGACGCAAGCGTTATTTCACACCAGTTTTCTGTAGGGCCGTCAGACGCAAGCGTTATTTCACGCCAGTTTTCTGTAGGGCCGTCAGACGCAAGCGTTATTTCACACCAGTTTTCTGTAGGGCCGTCAGACGCAAGCGTTATTTCACCCCAGTTTTCTGTAAGGCCGTCAGACGCAAGCGTTATTTCACGCCAGTTTTCTGTAAGTCCGTGGTAATGTATCTGTAATACAAATGCCAATGCAGGCCTCTTCTACAAAAATTGTTTATTTAATTCCATTTAAGTAACAAACATTGGCTGTATTCGGCGGAAAAAGCGCTAAGAAAAAAGCGTAAGCATAATGACGATCGCTTAGCGTTAAATAATCAAAATGGCGGATTATGTTAACGGTATTGAAGTTAGTAAACGTATCCTGGCCGATATTAATCTGTTTTTTTTCAGCGGTAGCAAGCGCTAACAAGCACTTTTTTCCACCGAACACAGCCAATATCAACATTGTTATCACTTATCAGTTTGTAAATGCTTCAAGTCGAGTATTTGTCGGTGGAAAGACTTACCGCACTTATGCATTACAATAGTGTAAACAACTCGTTCAAAGTGTAGGAAACTACTGATTTGTTACGTCACAAGGGTATTATTATACAATTAATTAATATGGTTATTTTAAGCAGTTTTTCCGCCAAATAATACCCACAATCTGCAAGCAAATGTGTGAGTGCACGCATAAGCATGCGTAACGCACCTCCCTCCTCCCACACTGCTTATGCGTGCACTCAGATGCAAGATCGTGCAAACACCACCACCACACAAGCAACAATGTCAGCAAGATCGTGCAAAGCCCCACACCACCATACAGGTTGCAAAACTCGACGCGCGTTTCGCCCCGAACCGGAGCATCCTCAGGAAGTGGACCTGCGAACTAACGAACTTTGTTCAACAGATGATCTTGCATCTGAGTGCACGCATAAGCAGTGTGGGAGGAGGGAGGTGCATTACGCATGCTTATGCGTGCACTCACACATTTGCTTGCAGATTGTGGGTATTATTTGGCGGAAAAACTGCTTAAAATAACCATATTAATTAATTGTATGCTATGGATTTCCGCAAAGTAACGCCTGATTCCATTAATTAGGGTATTTTTATCTTATCTATGTCCTGAGTGTACTTAGGATAGATTTATGTTAATCTTGATGTAAACACACTTGTGAGAAAAAAGAGCAGAACTCCCTTCCGCAACATTAAATAGGAAAAATCCTTTAAAAAAAATTAAAAATGATTTCACTTTTGCATGCCATTTGAATAGCAGTACTAATTTTAATTAATTCACAGCCTTTCTAAACAACTAATTTTAATATATTTCTAAACAACTTTTCACTATAGAGCTCTATAGTTTTTTAACTTCCCGCTAATAAAATCTAAGATTTTCAAAAATCGGGACGTTATTGGTTTTACCCCGTTTTGCAAACATCGAATCTCCAGATCTCGACGTTGTGAGGTCACAGGAAGCTTCCCTGACTACCCCCGCGAGGGTGTCACTATGTCTGTATGTCTGTATGTATATATGTATGTGTGTGTGTGTGTGTGTAAGAAAACCGAAAAAAGGGTTTTTTTGAGATTACTCCGAAATTTTTCATCTAAAAATTTTTTTTTGTCGATTCTTTTAAAGGACACAAATAACTGCATCGATTGCCGCCAATCGCGTGAAAATCGGTTGATTCATTCCAAAGTTATGTCAGTTTGAAATTTCAATAAATAAACTTTTGAGCTCGGAGAGCTTAAAAGTCTGATGAAAAAAAATTATCAGTGAAATTTTTTTAGAAACCCTTTTATTTTTGAGCTCGTTAAGCTCAAAAATGACGCATTAGATAAAATTTAAGCGCTTAGCGGGAAGTTGCACGGATAGCCTTTAGGTCAACTGTTTTCCTAATTTTTTTTAATTGTTATTTTAGGAGGGTAAAGAATGGGCCGACGATACAGAAAGGTGTAGAAGGCGTGAAGGCGCCCACGCCATTACAGCCTACGCCGACTGTGGCTCAACCGACCGCGCCGCCGGTAAGTTGTTTGAATAACCTTGTTTTTTATTTGCAGTTTTATGTAAAGGTAAACTTTTAAAGCGATCGTCGATCGACGAAAAATTAAGCGTCCTTAAAGCGCAGGTTTCAATTTTTCTGGGTAGACATCAGTGAACTCGGCACACTAAGGACACAGTAATTGTTTGTGTACTGAACCTTGAACGTTAGTGATTTTCTGAAGTGTGACCCGGCTAAATAAATAACATATTATAGATAGAAATAAAATTATAACACGTATAAAAAGAATCATATAGTGTGTTGCATTGCATTCAGTTTGTTCATTTTAGTTTGCCGATATATTCTTTATTAATGGGATATAATTAATCGAGCGAAAAAAAAATAAGTTGGCGGCTGCACGTGAGCATACTGTATTACTGAATTTGGCAGCGAATTAATATGTTGGCGACTTAATTTCCAAGTTGGTGACCATTATACCATATAAGCAGCTATAAAACCAGATTTGGTTGATAAATTAATGGCTGCTAAAAATTCAATTTGCAGGCTACGGAAAATCCTATTTTTGGATACTGTTGGAGTATGTTTTTCTTTGGCATGGGTGTCATTTTCTAGGTTTCTGGGGGTGCAGAATAATATGAAAATAAAATCTGTTTTGAAATTCCACAATGGCGTAATTTTTTGTTATTAAAATTAATCTGGGGGCACGGCAGTGCCAAGTCGAGCGCGATAAAGTTGTCCTTTTCCAGGTTTCTGGGGGTTCTGATTACAAAATTGTCTTCCAATTTCATTTTCCAAAATGGAGAATATTCAATCTTCGTAAAATGAATATGAATACTAAATTAAAAGATCTTGGGGATGCTAATTAGGATTGATGATTATTATTACAGTATGTTATGTAGTTCAAGGTAAAGCTATGTATAGAATTTTTTTCAAAATTCAGGATACATGAATTTTTCTACCATTCATGAAGAAAATATGCGATTTGTAGGTTAATAAGGGGAAGGAAATTTTCATGATTTTTTCAATAGGATGCACCGTTTCCGTGGTAGAATCAATTTTATAAAAAAAGAAGAAATGCTGTACATTGAGATACGACGGATGTATAAATCTATAGAAATGTTGAAAAATTCAGGATTTTAGAAAAAAAAATCTCCTATCATGAAGAAAATATGATGTTGCGGTGTTCCTTAGGGGGACGAAATTTTCATAATTTTTTCAATAGGATGCACCGTTTCCGAGATAGAATCAATTTTATAAAAAAAGAAGTAAATGCTGTACATTGAGATACGACGGATGTTTATAGCTATAGAAATGTTGGAAAATTCAGGATTTTCGAAATTTTTTCTCCCATCATGAAGAAATTATGATGTTGCGGGATTCCTAAGGGGGACGAAATTTTCATTATTTTTTCAATAGGATGCACCGTTTCCGAGATAGAATCAATTTTATAAAAAAATAAGTAAATGCTGTATATTGAGATGCGACGGATGTATAAATCTATAGAAATGTTGGAAAATTCAGGATTTTCGAAATTTTTTTTCTCCCATCATGAAGAAAATGTGACGTTGCGGGGTTCCTAAGAGGGACGAAATTTTCATTATTTTTTCAATAGGATGCACCGTTTCCGAGATATAATCAACTTTATAAAAATATAGTAAATGCTCTAAATTGAGATACTAGGAATGTATAAATATAAACGTTGGAAAATTCAGGATTTTCAAATTTCTTTTTCTCCCATCATGAAAATATGAGGTTGCGGGGTTACTAAGGAAATTTAAAATGGATGACATTTTTGTAATCAGCACCCCCAGAAACCAATAAAAGGACACCCATATTATTTTTATAAAATTGAGTATGTCCGCCATATTGGAATTTCAAAACGAACGTCATTTTCGTATCCAGCACTCCCAAAAACCTGGTAAACCATATCAATTTTACGAAAAATAAATATCCGCCATTTTTAAATTTCAAAATTAATCTACACCCCTAACCTAACCTAACCTAACCTAACACCGAGAAAAATTATAAATTGGGAATTTTGTACGCTCCTTTATGTTTTTTTTTGTGTGCGCTCGTTTTGCTGCTTCTATGTTTTTTGAGTTACCTGCATCGGGGAAAATATACTTATGTGCCTATTCTTAAATTAAATGTGTACTCACAAATTGTCGCCAAGATGGTTATTTGTTCGCTAAAATATAATCTGTCTGCCAGTTTGGAAAATTCAGTGGTATTATTTAGTCACCAGATTTGTAATTTTTTTGTTCCTTACATTCTTTCGCCAACTTAGTAATTTAGTATTCAATATTGGGTATTTGGGACAGTCCTTGTCGTGTCAAAAAGCTGTCAGATGTCACGAATTTAAAAACCCTCATTAATAAAGGCATGTATTTAAACTTCCGACAAAACAATTAAATTTTGGATGTGAAAATACCCAATATTGAATACTAAATTACTAAGTTGGCGAAAGAATATAAGGAACAAAAAAATTACAAATCTGGTGACTAAATAATACCACTGAATTTTCCAAACTGGCAGACAGATTATATTTTAGCGAACAAATAACCATCTTGGCGACAATTTGTGAGTACACATTTAATTTAAGAATAGGCACATATATACGTCGGGCTACCAAGCTCCACCTGGTGACAGAAAAAGATTCGAAAACTATTATTTACCACCACCAGATGACGCTTTGTGCGCGTTGGGTCTGCCCCCTAACGGCAAAAAAAGTATCAAACACCCTTTTTTTTCCTTAGGCGCCTTCACAACAGCAGAAAAATTCCAAAGGGCCCAAGAAGAGGAAACCCAGAATAGCTGCCAACTTACCCTTCCAAATAGAATAAGTATTCACACATCTGAAGTTAGCCGCTTATTGCGTTTGAGTTCCTAAAACATCGACTTCGCATAACGGCTAACTTCAGAACATTGTCAGTATGTATTTAATGTATTTATATTTAATTCTAGTTAGATCAAACTATACATCTTATATCATAAGATCTAGTGAAATTCTAACAGAGTACATTTTAATATACAAGTACAATTAAGTAATAAATCAATTTTAACAAATAAATAAGTGTGAATGCTGTATTTGTATATTTTTTGACTTCGTGATATTCTTATTGTTTTCTTATGTCTAATGTTAAGGAGTGGATTAATTAATAAGTACAATGTTATATCAAAATAGAGAGAAATTATTATTTACTTGAAACTCGAATGTATTTAAATTACTACATAACAATTAGTTTTATTATTTTATTAATGAAAAAAATATATAAAAGTAGTTTTCAGTCCTTTAAATAATTCAGCCCTTTTAATTTTCAGTCCTTTAAATTATATTTTCTACTGAGCCAATATCAGTTTTATTGATATAAAATGCCGCATACGAGTAATTTAAGGACGCGTTCACGAAAAGTTGTTTGGCAGGTTTCCCAGTATGGAGCGACATATCTTTAGAAATGTTTTGTGCAAATTGCAATAAATCCAAACAGTGAATAACTAAAATAAACCTTATTGCCACGCATTATCATGCATAATAGCAAATCCCATAACAATTTTGAAATAACCTACACAAGATCAGAAAAATGATCCTTAACACTCTTTTTGTAAATTTTGCGTGAAGAGATTCTGAAAATGTACCAAAAAATAAGACATATTTAAATGTTTTTGAATCATTTAGCTGATAAAGAAATACTCTATTTGTGACAGTTCTTAGTTTTGTTGGATTTTGTGTCATTTGGCCGCAAAATCGACCGAAAAACAGCCAATTTATGTCAATTTTGTAAACGCGCCCTTATACATTATGACATCATGAATAAAATAAAAATTATATCTTGTTTCATAAGCCTGTATAGCAGGGTTTCTTAAAGTGGGGTCCACGGACCACCAATGGGTCCGTAATATGTGTGCCAGGGGTCCGTAATATGTGTGCCAGGGGTCCGCAGCGTTCTGAAGATTAATGAAAAAAAAAATTGCAGTAAAGTAGCACAACTGATCAAAGATGACTTAATTGACATGAGATCAAAAGAACTGTTGAGAGCTGAATTTCATGCAAAAGGTCTTGGTGAATGGTGTTCTTTGAGTCATTGAGTCAAGCTTACCCTCTTCTGGTCAAACGAGCTATGTCCGTTCTGATACCTTTTGCTAGTACGTATCTTTGTGAGGCAGGGCAGGCCTTATCGAAGACAATCCCATAATTTAAAGTGCTCATTGAGGCCAAACAACAGCATCCTAGTTTTCAATTTCTATTTAACAATTTTAATTTAATTAAGTTAAGCACTAGTAAGTGAGAGTAAATTACCAATAACCCCTCCCCCCCCCCCCCCCCCCCCCCCCCAAGGGGTCCGTGGCATTTCAGAAATTCTGAAAGTGGTCCGTGACTGCACTTAGTTTAAGAACCACTGCTGTATAGTTTTTGTTGAATTTTGTCATTTAAGCTACTAAAGGCATCTACAAAATCAAATGTCTGACAATATGTTATAATACTTAAAAGTACTAAAATCTTTACATGTAAAACTATTACCTTTTGTAAATGTGTTTATTATTTTATTATGTTATTGACTAAAGACAACCACAATAACATGTAATAGTAAAGTGAAAAGTCCTAAGACTAAATATTGACGTTAAATATTTAAGAAATATATAAAACAACCTTTTTTGTTTAAACACTGTTTTAAACTTTCCTCACTCATGTCTACAAATATAGAATTATTTTCACAAAAAGTATTATTTTTTTCCAAATGAGTAATTTAACTAAAACACTTTAAAAATATATTTTTATATTAAAATCTTTTTTGATTTGTATTTACAAAACTCTTCTAGATAAGATTCATGCTACATTGAATAATAAAGAAGATTAGTAATGGTAAAAATTGTCAAATGAATAATAAAGTATTAGACATTGTTATGTTTTAAAGAAAATAGTCATTAAGTCTTGACACTATACTGTGAAATCAAACATTTTCATTATGTGTAGGTACATATTATTATTGAAAAAATTATAGTATATTTCTGTCTTCATGTTTTTCAACAATGACTGTGAAATCCAAGTATATATTAGATAAAAGCTACAGAAACATGTAAATAGGTAATAGAAAATAGCCTTCCTTGTTTTTAAAGACTCGAACATTAACTTTTGTGACTTAAAACGAATACAATATTTGAATGTCCTAGTAGCAATTTCATTTCATAATACTTTTTTGTTGCATGATATTAGATTACCGCCGAATTACTCCGGAGTTACTAGAGTTATGCTGGAAATTGAGCAGACATAATTACGTGAATGGGCCCCTAGAAATAAGTTAAAAGTTATCGTTAGAAGAGAAGAGATTATAAAATCTAAAAAAGGTTGGTAAACCCTGCAGTTGACTCAACATTAGAAGAGTCTTACAAATATTTGTAGGCTGGATGAGAAAATCTAAGAAAAGGTTGGTAAACCCTGCAGTAGTTATACTCAACATTAGAAGAGTCATAGGCTGGATGAGAAAATTTAAAAGTAGGTTGGTAAACCCTGCCGTAGTTATACTCGACATTAGAAGTCATACAAATATTTGTAGGCTGGATGAGAAAATTTAAAAGTAGGTTGGTAAACCCTGCAGTAGTTATAGTCAATATTAGAAGAGTCGTACAAATATTTGTAGGCTGGATGAGAAAATCTAAGAAAAGGTTGGTAAACCCTGCAGTAGTTATGTAACTCAACATTAACTTGTAATCTTGTTCACAACTTAGAACACTTGTGAACAATCAACTCGATGACTTTGATCACCGCATGATTGTAGATAGGTGAATATAATATAAAACCTATTGTCATTTAATATCATTTGTACTCGCGAAACTACCACGCTTAGTTACATCTTTGTAGTAGTCTAGTGTTGAGGTCTTACTAGATACGAGTATATACTACCTTATATAGAATATTTAATTTTGTACCACAACAAAAAACATTTCTACATTTCTTACCAACACGCTTAGCATAATCATTATAGAAATGCGTTTTGTCTACACAAAAATAGACATACTGACAGATAATTTAAATAAAATGACAGCTTTCCTTTGTCAATTGTCATTTTGTCTATTCTTCTGTAGATAAAAACCATTTATAGGTACTTATGATGAGCGTGTTGATAGATAGAATTTTTATTGCAACCAAGAATAATTTAACTCGCTACTAATGCATCTGTAAGTTCTACTAAAAGATGCGTCTTATAGTAGTTCTGCTAATCGCGTCTACTGCGGCGGCGGTAGACCTGGAGTGGTGGAAGACCGCGCTGGTCTACCAGATCTACCCGCGGTCTTACATGGACAGCAATGGAGACGGTATTGGAGATCTTAACGGTGAGTCTTGTTTAAAGTTTATGAAAGTAAAGCAGTTGGTTCGCCTGATGGAAAGAGAGTACTCTACCTACTACTATTATAAATGTGAAATTTTGTGAGGATGGATGGAGTGATGTTTGTTACTCTTCCACGGAAAAACTACTAAACGGATTTCGTTTAAATTTGGTATGGTAGTAGTTTAGACTCTGGATTAAAACACCCCTTTTTACCCCTTAAAAGTACAGTGTTCCCGTGTCCCGTTACTATATTTACGCGGACGGAGCCGCAAGAAAATGCTAGTCCTTCATAAAACACGAAACTAGAGGAGTAGAGTAGAACAAGTAGATTCATATTTTCTTAGATCTTTCCTAAGGTAGGCAACTTTTTCGGACTCTAATTATCTACCCATAATAAACACTACAAATTGTGTTTTAAACAATAACTAAATATAATTGCTGCAATTATTTTGCAATCACAATATTGTTAGAGGAAATACCGTAACACTAATGTCAAGTCTTAGTTCAACATTGTATAATTTCTCAATATTCAGTAGTTAATTCCAACATAGGATTGATAGGTTTTAGGTGTTAGCGACTTCCTTCCTGTCCTTCGATAAATGATTTTTAGGGTTCCGTACCCAAGGGGTATAAACTGGACCCTATTGCTGAGACCTGTCTGTCTGTCCGTCCGTCTATCTGTCACCATCTGTGTGTCTGTATCTCCTTAACCGTAATAGCTAGACAGTTTAAATTTTCGCAGACGATGTATGTATTTCTTTTCTCACTATAACACCAAATAAAAACAAAATAAATATTGGGGCAAAAATCACGTTTGTTGTATGGGTATACAACAAACGTGGTTTTTGCCGTTTTGTACGGAATTCTTCGTGCCGCGAATCCGACTAGCACTTGGCTGTTTTTTTTTTAAGTCAGGCTTCCAAACCTTGTGCATAAGCATAATATGAAAAGCTAAGAAATAAGAATAAACGGACGAGTCATTATACCTACCTATTTCTTCTTATGTAAATGAACGCTGTGTTAGGAAAAGTGAAATAAGGTTACCTAAGTCAAAAAGTTCCCACACGAACCACAACCACACTATACGGACGCGACAGAATGTGGTCAAGCTGTGGTTACTTTGTGGTTCGATGTGGTTGTGGTACCTACGTGTGAGAAAATCCTTAGCCACAAGTCTTCTGTCTTTTGTTTCGATGCCTTTATTTTAACTTATTATAGCTATTAGTTTCGCGCTGCAGGTATAACGAGCAAGCTGCCCCACCTGCGGACGACGGGCGTGGACGCGATATGGCTGTCGCCCATCAACCTCTCGCCTATGTACGACTTCGGCTACGACATCACCGACTACCGCCAGATCGCGCCCGAATACGGCACCATGGACGATTTCGACGCACTCATGAAGAGAGCTAAGCAATTGGGTAATTAATTATTTGAGTGAATTTGAATCAAAATGCGATAGTGTGCACCTTATTCTCCGAGCGAAGAACCACTCTTGAAATACTGTATTGCCTGGGTCAGTTGGTTTTTAGATGTCGTATGGTTGCCCAAGCACATACGGCATTCACACAACATAGTCAGCCTAGTCCAGAGGAATGACTGGTCAATACGTCTGAGGAGTGAGGCCAACCATGGGCGGGTTTCCTCACGATGTTTTCCTTCACCGTTAGAGCGTCCGTATAATGTACTTGAGATCTGAAAACGTCTCATTGGTACACACCACAACCTGGGATTCGAACCTGCACTCTCTCGAGTGCGAACCAAACGGTCTACCCACTAGTCCACGGAGCTCAAACCGTACGGTATAGGTACTATTAAAATACAATTAAATATTTAATAGAATCAGGTGTTACTACTAGAAATCCAAAGCATCCACAACCTGCAAGCAAATGTGTGAATGCAAGCATAACCATGCGTGCACACACATATTTGCTTGTTGTGGGTATTTTTTCGCGGGATATTGCTAGATATAATATTAATTATGTTGTAAAATATAATTACTAATAATTAGGGCCTTATCATAGTTAGCGGTTTGTGAGCGGCTGCGGGACGGAGCTTGTTTGAGCTCAAACATTATCCTACAATATTTTATAGAACTCACGTTCAAATTTGCTGGTACCCACTTCAAAATTAAGAAGGTTGAGAAATACTTAGTTAAAATTTTAGCTGAATTTAAAAGGGGAATTATTTTGAGAAAATAAGTTCATTCCATAGACTAATGATTGGTCTCGCTGGGCGCTCTACTAGACCGAGCAGTGTTTCGTCCATGACCGAGCCGACGTGCTTGTCAAATATATACTAAATACTAAGCCGAGGTCGGCCAGTCATATTGAAAGCTTTATGACAGTTGTGTATCCCGAATATTTTATTACATTTTAGTTAAAATTGGAAACAAAATGCCATGTTGTGTAGTGAAACTATGTAAAAACAATTCGACAAGAAATAAGAAGGACACTGGGATCACATATCATCAGTAATTATCGTATAAATTCGAAATTTCAACATAAAATTACGTAAACTCAAAACGTCATTCAGTGTTGCCGCGTATTGCAAGAACCAAGTTCCCCGTAGTTGATAATTTTATGACGTGATTTTATAATCAGTCATTGTATTTATTATAATCTAATAAGATACATAAATTATATCCTTGGTATTTCATTTACCTAACTTATTTATTGTGATTCTTCAGGATTCTTCCCATGAAACTAAATAACTATTCGAAAAATACAGATCAAAAATACGAAAAAAAATTAAAACGTCACAGTCTTACTAATATTAAAAATGTAAAAGTTTGTGAGGATGTATGGATGTATGGATGGATGTTTGTTACTCTTTTACGCAAAAACTACTGAACGGATTTTGATGAAATTTGGTATGGTAGCAGTTTAGGCTCTGGATTTTTATGCCGAAAAAGTACAGTGTTCCCGCGGGATATTCGATAGTATATTTACGCGGGCGGAACCGCGGATAACAGCTAGTTAAATATTATATTATTACTAGATGTTGCACGCGACTTCGTACGCGTAAATGGTTATCCCGTAGTAACCGTACATTTTGCCGCGATAAAAAGTGATGGAAATGCTTCCCCGTGGTCTAATCTATAATATCTGTACCAAATTTTATCACAATCGGTCCAGTAGTTTCGGAGCCTATTCAATGCAAACAAACAAACAAACTTTTCTTCTTTATTATATTAGTATAGATGTGTAATATTATTATCGTACTATCTGCCTTGACGCACGTTATTCTGTCTTGATTAATAAATAAATAAAAATTAGACCTAATCATTTGTTTACATATAACCTACCATTTTTCTAAAAAAGAATTCGGGTAGAGCCGCGTCAAAAGCTAGTTTTAACTTACCTGAATTTATAACCAATAACTTAAGGAATAGACTAGAGCATAAGATATTTTTCCCGTCAAATCAGGCAAAAGTATAGTAGCTGGCATCACAATTTTTCACGCACACTAGAATTTGTCACGTGTAAGTCAATTGTCACTTTACACACTACAATAATTTCTGGCCGCATTGACAAGGTGTCATCTCAAGTCATTTTATGTGAGTACCTACTCTATCTTATTGAGCGCCCAGCGAGACTAATCATTCATCTATGGTTCATTCATACTTTTTTGTGTACTTTTACTTTGGATGTCGGTTTAATTTTTTATTAAAAAATAATCTTCTACCCCCAATCAGTTGTTAAGGAGTGCGACGCAAATAGGGTGTGTTTAAAATGAGTTTAAATCTCTTTGCCTCAATACAAAAGACCCCATTTACCCTTTAGCATGCAGTAAAAAAAAAACATTTCCATACATATAGGTATCCGAGTGCTTTTGGACTTCGTGCCCAACCACACGAGCAACGAGAGTGACTGGTTCAACCGCTCCATACGGCGGGAGGCGGGCTATGAGGACTACTACATCTGGAGCGATGGTATTATGGACGATAATGGAGACAGAGCGCCGCCAAGCAACTGGGTAAGTTCATTAGTTCTAAATCAAATAGGGTCCCGTTTTTACCCTTTTATTTACGACTTAATTTTTACACTAATATTTTTCTTATGCTAAATCGTTTTAATATAAAAAAGTCTCGTCTCTGATCAGTAACGTTTCCACCGCTGGAGCTCAGGAATCTACTCAATGCTAGGTCTAGCCTTCTGTGGCTGATTATAGTATATACTCGAGGTAACATGTTTGTCATATCTGGCGTGATCACGATCCTTCTACCACAATACACAGGTAACTCGAATTTGTAAACTTTTAGGCAATTATATATCACATACAATTCTCTCGCTTCATTTACAAATGGTCGCGTACATTGGTAAATAGAAGTATTCCAATGAAACTCCCGCTTCAGGTCTGAGCTGCGCGAGAGCGCGCTATTACCACAGATTAAAGAATGACGAACAGATAAACAGCTAAATAGTTAGCATTCGATTTGATTACACTATTACAAGCATACGGTGTGTAACGGTCCACGATTGTGTGGTAAAATTTGTGGGCCGTTGAAGGGGACGCCAAAATTTTTAAATTTGAATCGATTTGGTTTGTTCTATGAAAACTGTTTCTCTGTAAGTATGTAATATATTTTGTACTCTGTGCTTTTACTACCTACCTGTAACAATTTACAGGTGAGCACGTTTCGCAAGAGTGCGTGGGAGTGGAACGCCGAGCGCGGCCAGTACTACCTGCACCAGTTCGTCATAGGGCAGCCCGACCTCAACTACCGCAGCGCTCTGCTGCAGCAGGAGATGAAGGTGAGTCCCCCGCCAGCTCCCCCCAGAATCTCAGCACGCTCCACGAAAGTTCCTTTCAGGAGTCTCAGGGGTACCTGCTATGAGATAATGTGACGGAGGTAAAACCCCCCGCGGACTCTCAGAGTGAATGTAGAAGTAGAAGGGTAAAGGACAAAGAGTAAAATATAGAGGCACAATATAAATAACTAGCATTTGACCGCGGCTTTACGACGAGTAGTTACAAGCAAGAAGGCGTTGACAGTGCCCAAGCGTCGCGGCACAACCAACTAAAACACGTTAGTCGTTCAACTTCTGCTATTTGAGGTTTCGTTAGCGGACGTGTAAATGACGCGTATGTATACGTTCGCCGATTTGGGCGGTCTAGTATGGAGATGGTCTACTGTATATTATATATATACCTAGTACCTACTGATAGAGGCCTCAAGCAATTTTAGATGGTAGCGGGATCGTGCTTGAAAACACACGGAACCTTATTCGCTTGCAAATCGTACAGACGACGAGTAGTTACAAGCAAGATCTTGGCTTACCTGCACTAAGACAACAGTCAACAGGGCAGGAAGACAAACATTTTTATGGTCGAAGACTCTTCCCTTTCTCAAGCTAACGTGTATTTCTAAAGGCGTGACTCCTGTTCGAAACATTACACAGAAATCATGAAACATTGGGGCGTGGCTATACACATTTGTCTAGGAATAGACAATGTTTTTGTTTTCGGAGACGGACGGAAAACATTCCCGCGCGGGTAGAGAGGGGAAGAAATGTTTCATTTCTTATCTAGTGTTCACATCGTTCACATGACACCTAGGTACAGGTTTTTTAGGGTTATAGTTTTGCTTGTTGTGTTTTTTGTGTTTGTTTTTGTGATCGCTCATAATATATGGCCTGACTTAATTAAAAAACACCAATTTTGAGTTTTCAATAGAAATGCGTAAAATGGCGCACATATTTATGAGTTGAAAAAAATACTTTTATGAAACACCTAAAGTGGCCTTTTCAGAACCCTTCTTTTCTCCTAGATTCTACACCTACAATCACTAAAACTGTGAGCGCTAATACGTCTTCCTCGTCGGAACTTAGATCGTGTCTGGACAAAATGTTTTTTTTCGACCAAAAACATTTTCTGTAGCTGGAGACAGCTTGTGTATGAAAACAAATGTTTTTGTTTCATGTTTTCTGTGTAATGTTTCGAACAGGAGTCACGCCTTAATGCTTCTCATTGTAAGGTATATTGCTGCATTGGTGAATCCGTAAGTAACCGATGATGATGATGACTGATATTGTATTTCAGGACGTGCTCCGGTTTTGGCTGGACAAAGGCGTGTCGGGATTTCGCGTGGACGCCGTCAACCGACTGTATGAGGCAAACCCCGCGGACCACGACGGACGGTATCCTGACGAGCCGCTATCTGGTAATATAGACAAAACCTAACACGTTTTATTTATGAAGGGTTGTGCACTCGATAGAACTGAAAATTAGAGTTTTTGTAACCTTCTTCCTCTTCTCCTATCAGTCACGCGAGTGTGAAAGTTATTTCAGTATTTTAAGTAAGACAAGACTTAGCGGAACGCCGTTTCAGTTCGGCTGTAGGTATATATAATAATATATATACTTATTAATTATACAGCCGAATGTATAACCTGTGGTATAACCGCCTCCTTTTTGGAAGTCATTTAAAAATATTTTTTTTTTGAGATGCGATGCAATAAATTGACCTCGTTGGTACATTAGGGAAATATGACTGCACAGTTGCTGCACGGTGTGGTGTCGCAACTATCAGCTTACTAAGAAGCTATTACGGCGAAAAAGTAAAGCTTTATACTCTATATTGGAAGTAGGGAAGATTGGTTTTAAAGATTAAAGAGTCTTTAAATAAAAAACCGGCCAAGTGCGAGTCGGACATCACGTTGTTTGTATGGAAGCCCCACATAAACAGTTATAGCGGCAACAGATATACATGTGTGAACATTTCAACTATCTAGCTATCACGGTTGATTAGATATAGCCTAGTGACAGACAAACGGACGGACAGCGAAGTCTTAAGGCTCCCACAGACGAGAGGCCGATCGTTTCAGTTAGAACTGACGTCAGTTCGGCTTGAACGGATTCGAGCACACACGGAAAAAATCGCGTCGGACTCAATTTACGTCAGTTCGGCCTGAACGGATTCGGGCCCACACACGGAAAAATCGCATCAGTCCATTCTGGTTTGCCGCGCGCTACGGTCGTGTTTATCAATTTTGTATTTAGGTAAGCACCGCGAAAACTCATACAACGCTTGTACACGATACACGCCCACACGGTCGTGGCTCAGGCGAGAACTGAAGCGATTTGTCCGTTCAGGCCAGAATTAATGTTGCCAACTTAGTTATTTTACAAAGTTTTACTACTAAATTAAGTATTTTATTCCCTCCTTAGTAGAAATTTAGTTGTTAGTAGTGTTTTAGTAGGAAAGAGCCAGACAGTAATCATATGCAAAATGGCCTAGATTAAGCACAAAAAAAATACAAAAAAAATTTTACATCTTATCATAATAATAAGTACCTACATTCGTCCGTAATTTTCTTAAAACTACCCGTTTAATTACTATATACGTAATATTTCCTAGTATATTTTATTTTAATGGTAAAATTGATAATCAAATTCAATTAATGAAAAAAATTTAATATAACAAAACCTAAATTTTTGGGGGGCTTTAGGAATTCCTAAGTTAAATAGCTTCTTTAGTAGTTTTTTAGTAGTTTTTAGTAGAAATCGATACGAGTTTAGTAGTTTCACAAAAACAGAGCTGGCAACACTGGAACGAATCGCTACAGTCCCATGGTCATGAATAAATAAAAAAAAATCGCTACAGTCCATACGGCCGACTGAAGCGATCTCGAAATTGCACACAGACGATACGATTTTGCATCCGTTCAGGCCGAACTGAAGGCAGACCGGACCATGTATGGGGCCCCTTAGTAATAGGGTCCCGGTTTTAACCTTTGGGTACAAAACCCTAAAACTTAATACTAAAACGTTAAAGCCTTGCTTATATTCAATTCAGATTAGAAGTTAAATAAATTACAATAACTTTGCAGTCTCGACGTTATACTAGTACATAATTTTTCATAATGAACATACTTACCAGTCGCGTGGGGCTCCTTAAACTCCATTCCTATCGGCTGCACTTACCACTTACCTTTTGAAGTACCTCATCCAAATTCCTACCTTACAGGGCTTCCCTATAAAGGAGAACCAGGCTTCACCACTCGCCATTATACCTACACTTCTCCTTTCAGGCAATCCCGATACGGGACCTGACGACCCCGAGCATTACATCCACATCTACACATCCGATTTAGACGAAACCTACGACGTCGTTTACGATTGGCGAGACCTTCTCGACGAGTACATACAGAAGCACGGCGAATACAAGATGATGATGACGGAGGCGTACGCCGACGTACACAGCATGATACGGTACTACGGGACAGACACTAGGAACGGCTCGATACCGTTCAACTTCAGTTTCCTGGGCGATATTAATAAGAACTCCTCGGCTTGGGACATGAAGACTTCCATCGATAAGTGGATGACGCATATGCCGAACGACAAAACAGCTAACTGGGTGGTAAGCGAAGAAATCTATACTAATATTATAAAGCTGAAGAGTTTGTTTGTTTGTTTGAACGCGATAATCTCAGGAACTACTGGTTGGAATTGAAAAAATATTTTAGTGTTGGATAGTCCATTTATCAAGGAAGGCTTTAGGCTATATAACATCGCGCTGCGACCAATAGGAGCGAATAAACAGTGAAAAATGTGGAAAAAACGGGGAAAATTATTCACCTTTGAGGGCTTCCGTTGTTTGTTTGAACGCGATGATCTCAGGAACTGCTAGATCGAAATTCTTTTTGTGTTTGATAGTCCATTTGTCGAGGAAGGTTTTGAGCTATATAACATTACGCTGCGACCAATAGGAGCGCAGCATCAGTGAAAATGTTGAAAAAAAAAAGGGGAAAACATTCATATTATTTGATTATAAATCCAATTCTTCATAATATTGTTATTCTGCCACAAGAAAATAAAACCAAAAAATATAATTTACGCAGAAGTACTTACCTACTATAAAATATATTCTTTTAAAAAGTTCTTAATCGCGATCATAATAGAAATTGACGCGGACTAAGTCGGGCAACCGCTAGTATAAGTGAAAGAATTTCGGCTTTGACATTTTTTATAAATACTCATAATATATAGTAAAAGTCAGATTAGACAATAGGCAAATAGAATGCACGCAACGAAAAGAGTGCTGAGTGAAACCACCTTTTAGGGCCGATAACACCGGAATGGCAGCGGCGCGACGGGCACTTTCAGTGTGAAATAATTTTAAACTTTATCTCCATACTAAGTCTTATAACTATATAAATAAAGTTTAAAATTATTTTACGGTGACGCGAACCTGTTGCGTCCGACCCTGCCAGCCTCGTCGCGCCGCTGCCGGCCGCTGCCGACCGATGTGATTCGGTCCTTAAACATGTGTGCGTAAATAACTTGAGAAGGACAGTGCATCCGTGCGTCTAATTATACCAGAAACAGAAAAAAATCTCTTGTATGGCAATCTGCAATAATTTTAAAATGGTAAAACTAAATTACCCTACAAATATTTTTATTTTTTATAGAATGGCAATCACGACAACAACCGCATGGCGACCCGCGACGGTGTGGAGCGCGTCGACGCCATGAACTTGTTAGCGCTCATATTACCTGGGGTCGCCATTACATATCAGGTGAGGGATACATGATTTACTGCTCGCATAAAGATGTTTAGGCATAAAGAGTAATTTAAAACTTGGAAAAATGTACCTACCATGAAACTCAGGAAAAACACAAACTTATAACACTCCTCTTTCTGTGTCGGGGGTTTAAAAGAAGTTAAGACTTCCGCGAACCACAAACAAGCCGGTCTAAACAACGCCTAGCCGTGTATTACACACGTACACACATGTAACGAAAATACGCCTTGTAAGCACGTGCTGTTGCGGTGTGTGGTTTTTTATGTAGTGCGTGTGGTGTGCGTGTGGTTTGAGGGACCAACCCGAATTTCCCCAAAATAAGTATACCAAGTTTTAGTAGAAGTCTAAAAACAATTGTAGAACAAATCTGGGAATTTGTAAAAAGATAGTTTAAAAGATATAGCCCTCAGAGTGTGGTCCCTCAGTTCACACACCGCTATTTTCCAGATCTCGAAAAGTATGTGGAAAATTATGGTTTTTTCACTACAGAATTTTAGTAGAACTTTTGTAAAAGTTTTTACAAATTTATCAGATACATAGCATTAGAAATAAAAAAGCTACAACCACCGAAGTGTGGTCCCTCAGTTCACACAAAAATGACATACTCATTTCGCGATATATGACTGACTTTTTTAATTATTTTTCTACGTAGAGTTTTAGTAGAAAATTTGTAGAATTCATAGGCAAAATTTCAGAAAAATCTATCGGCGCATTTGGAAGATATATACCATTATGTTGGGTCCCTCAGTTCACACACTTGTGTATAAGAAAAACTCAAATAACTAATAAACGAGAAAACTAACAGAAAGTCTACTATACTTAAGTTTTAGTAGAAGTTTTTTTCTCTTGGATTAGCACATAAAATATTTAATTTCTTGCTTCCTAACTGAGATAATGTTAATTTTTTGATTGTATGAAAATGCAGAGTAGGGTTACCACACAAGAAGCAAAATTCGGACAGTACCTAATATTATTGTGTGTGTTATACCTTATTAAATTTACCTTTTCACTATTATATGGGTTCATAGTACTACAAACAACCTATATACCTACTTATGTACCTATTTGTGGTTTCGCTCTGCCCGCCCTTTTCTCTGTCCGTTCTTGCTAACTCCTTATATGTAATTACATATATATTATATGAATAAAAAACTGGCCAAGTGCGAGTCAGGCTCGCGCACAAACGGTTCCGTACAAAACGGCAAAAAAAATCACGGTTGTTGTATCGGAGCCCTCGTCCTCGTCTCGTCGTCGTCTCGCCCCCAGCACCAAAGATTATACATACTCAATGTAATATTATGACTGCACCTAATATTTTTGTTATACTAGCTTTTGCCTGCGGCTTCGCCCGCATGGAATAGTGTTCTTGGAGAAAAAACTACTTCGGCGAATAACTCTCTAAGTCTCTACTTACAGCAATATACTTCTGATACAATACTGACATGTTTTTAGGTTTACCCAATGCAAATAGTTAAAAATTGGACCCTTTCGAGTTTCGCCTCGACACTAGTGGTGGGTCGTCGACGCTTTTTCGATCAACGAAACGAGACCGTTTATCGTTCATCGTAAACTAGTTGAAAAAACAGTTTTTTTTTCGACTAGTTTACGTGTTCGACGAATACTGAACTGAGCAATAAACTATGACAAACAAAGTAGTTTTGTTGAATGAACGACTTTCAGCATTAACTGTTTTGACAAACTTGTTGTCGTTTGCTGATCGACGCGACTAGTGATGACGACGAACGACGAGACGGTTTAATCTGTGAGCGGTGGAAATGAACTTCCCTTCATACTTTTTCCAGGCTTAGGACTGGTAGACAGGCAGGTTCATTACTGTAAAGAACAAAGATAGACGTATTGCTCGTGCCAAGTCGTCGTGCCCGCGCCCGTCCGTCGATCGTGTCGTCGCGTCGCGACGAAAGGTCTCTGTCGCACGCACCGTTCCGGCATATGGCAAAGAAAGTTCTTTATGAAGAGAAACAATATACTGTACCAGATTTTCTTGTTTTTCTGTTTTTATAAATGTGACTACCCCAAGTATTAAAATATAAAAGCCTTATGTACACCGTACATCCCACAAATTAACTTTCTCCTTTTCATAAAAGCTTGACATTAATTTAAAGACCTAAGATTTCTATATTTCTTTAATAGAAAATAGGTAGGTATAATAATAAAAATATGAAATTTCATAAATGAGGGTTCTGTACCCAAAGGGACCCAAAATATTATTAAGACTTCGCTGGTTGTCCGTCCGTCTGTCTGTCACCAGGCTGTATCTCAGGAACCGCGATAGCTAGACAGTTGAAATTTTCACAAATTATGTATTTCTGTTGCCGCTATAACAACAAATACTAAAAACAAAATAAAATTAATATTTAACGAGGGCTTCCATACAACAACCGTGATTTTTTTTGCCGTTTTGTACGGAACCGTTTGAGCGCGAGCCTGACTCGCACTTGGCCAGTTTTTTATTCATATAATATATATGTAATTACATATAAGGAGTTAGCAATAACGGACAGAGAAAAGGGCGGGCAGAGCGAAACCACAAATAGGTACATAAGTAGGTATATAGGTTGTTTGTAGTACTATGAACCCATATAATAGTGAAAAGGTAAATTTAATAAGGTATAACACACACAATAATATTAGGTACTGTCCGAATTTTGCTTCTTGTGTGGTAACCCTACTCTGCATTTTCATACAATCAAAAAATTAACATTATCTCAGTTAGGAAGCAAGAAATTAAATATTTTATGTGCTAATCCAAGAGAAAAAAACTTCTACTAAAACTTAAGTATAGTAGACTTTCTGTTAGTTTTCTCGTTTATTAGTTATTTGAGTTTTTCTTATACACAAGTGTGTGAACTGAGGGACCCAACATAATGGTATATATCTTCCAAATGCGCCGATAGATTTTTCTGAAATTTTGCCTATGAATTCTACAAATTTTCTACTAAAACTCTACGTAGAAAAATAATTAAAAAAGTCAGTCATATATCGCGAAATGAGTATGTCATTTTTGTGTGAACTGAGGGACCACACTTCGGTGGTTGTAGCTTTTTTATTTCTAATGCTATGTATCTGATAAATTTGTAAAAACTTTTACAAAAGTTCTACTAAAATGCTGTAGTGAAAAAACCATAATTTTCCACATACTTTTCGAGATCTGGAAAATAGCGGTGTGTGAACTGAGGGACCACACTCTGAGGGCTATATCTTTTAAACTATCTTTTTACAAATTCCCAGATTTGTTCTACAATTGTTTTTAGACTTCTACTAAAACTTGGTATACTTATTTTGGGGAAATTCGGGTTGGTCCCTCAAACCACACGCACACGTGCGTGTGGACGCATGAACTACATACAAAAAAAATCGGCCGCAGTTTTTGTTTCACAAAGCCTTCAGCTTTCGTATTTCACAATTTTCGTATTCAACTTAGACTTTCAATGAATATCTTTCAATTAATATCTTATATATCTTTATATATAATTTTGGTGTTTGGACCAATCAAAACGCGTTAAACGTTGGTATGACGTTTATGAAAATATCATTTTGCTGTTTTAACATATCGAGACTACATCGAAACAGTGCATATTATTGTAATATGTTATTAGCAGAATCGACCAAACGTCTTTACTTTTTTATTTTAGTCTGAGCTGCGAAACGAATCTCTTATGCATGTCTATTTATATTTCCTCTTTTACTGAAAGTGAAAGATGTGCATTTGCATTTTTAAACCTTACAGGGCGAAGAGATTGGCATGACAGATGGGGAACTAACTTGGGAGGAGACCGTGGACCCGCAGGCCTGCAACACGGACGACAAAATCAACTACTGGCGCAAGTCGCGGGACCCCGCACGCACGCCCTTCCACTGGGACAGCTCGGACCACGCCGGGTTTACCAGAGGCCGCAGTACGTGGTTACCCGTAGCGGCTAATTACAAGGAGGTCAATCTGCACAATCAGTTGATCGCTAAGAAGAGCCATTACAAGGTAAGTAAATACTCTTTTATTTTCAATCGTCGTTTTAAGTACTTTCCCCGCAATTTTTCTAATATTTCTCAACGTTTAAACCTTCCCTGAACTTCCACAAATATTTCAAGACTAAAATTAGCCAAATCGGTCCAGCCGTTTTCGAGTTTTAGCGAGACATTGAGTTGCAATCCATTTTTAAATACAAAGAAGAAAAAAAGATGTGAAACACCCGAAAAAACCCAGTGTGCCACCATAATAAGGTGAATGTTATTAATAAAGGAATACTTAACTTTCAAAGGCGGGTGGAAATTTGCGGAAGCAAATGTACTTACACGCAATATTTTCATATAAATGTAAGAACAAGGAATGTGTCAGTTATAACGAGTAAATGTATGGCGTAACAACATTGACATCCGGTTCATTGATTACATCTTTGAAAATGTTTAACCCAGTGTTTGTTACTTCTTATACGGCTTGTTTGCAGTTCTACAAAGATGTGGCCCGCGCTAGACGCAGAGCGGCCGTGAGGTATGGCGACCTGGACACGCGGGCGCTGTCGGAGCATGTACTAGTGGTTGCCAGGTAATACAGGACTTGTCACAGATTAAAGGAATAGGACCGGATAAACAGCTACATAGTAAACTTTCAATTTTATTGCACTGCTTCAAGCATACGATATCCACGATTGTGTGGAAAAATTGTGGGCTGTTGAAGCCTTAACCCTTTATGCATCAGAATTTTTAAATTTGGATCGATTTGGATGGCTCTATTATTTATGAAAGCTGTTTCTCTGTACGTAAGACGTAACGGGTGAAAAAAAGAATAGCTGTTTCCTACAAAAGGACTACAGCATAGATAGCATTTTGTAGGAAACAGCTAATTTTTTTTTAGTAAATGTAGGAAAGTTAATTCCATGGTAAAAGTTGCTTATATTCAAGAGTATATTCACTCCTGAGAGTTTGGACACTGACTGAAAAAGCACAGAGTAGAAAATTGTGTTCACCTCTCAAGTGTCAAGACTAAATACGTCGGAAACTAGTAACATGCAAACAAAAAGGGATTCACAGCCTCATTAGGCATTAATCAGATGATCTGCTCTTTATTAAAATTATGTAAGATTATGACCTTTGTAGGTCAGTAGTTCAGCGCGTTGGTTCTCAAGCCGGGGGTTGCGGGCAAGGGCGGATCCAGCTTTGGCGCCAGGAAGGGGTCACATCATGGGCGTAGCCAGGTTTTAGTTTCGGGGGAGGGGGGGGGGGGGGGGGGTGTTCAAGAAAATAAAACTACTACAAGTATACAAGTACATTAAATAATTAGGGCCGTCTTTAACCTATTAGAGATTAGAGGCACATTAGAATTTTTTTTTTCGTTACCTGTTTAAACTTTAAACCCTGAAAGACTGTATTTCGGAAAAATACAAATATCTATACTTAGTCTATAACTAAACGTCAGTACAAAATTTTATAATATGTTGTGTAAGCCAAAAACGAGCGAGCGAAGCGAGCGAGCAAATTTTCCTATTTTACAGGTTCAAACGTTCAACTCTGTTCAAACGTTAAACTAAAATATTTACTTCGGAAATATACCATAAAATCAATCGGCTAAAACAGAACATCGGTAATAAATAATGTAGTGGCCTTTATGTTAACCGCGAGCGAGCGAAGCGAGCGAGCAAATTTTTTTCCCTATTTAATAGGTTAAATCTGTTCAAACTTTAAACCTTAAAATACTGTGGAAATAGGATCATACATTAGAATAATGGGCGTCCATTTTTTTTTTCATTTTTACCTGTTTATGCTTTAAAGCACAGTCTTTCAGGGTTTCCCCTTAAACACTGAATAACGGTGAACTTCGGAAAAATATCATAAAATGAATCAGCTAAAACAGAACATCGTTACTTAATAATATAACCTCGCGAGCGAGCGAAGCGAGCGAGCAACATTTTTTTCCTATTTAATAGGTTAACTCTGCTCAAATTTTAAACCCTCAAGGACTGTTACCCTGAAAAACTCTGTAATTCGAAAAATACAAATATCAAAAGCCCAAAACTGAACGTCGGTACTAATTTTTATAGTAATATGTCTGTATAAGCCAAACATGAGTGAGCAAAGCGAGCGAGCATAATTTTTTCCTATTTTACAGGTTCAAACGTTCAACTCTATTCAAACGTTAAACTAAAATATTTACTTCGGAAATATACCATAAAATCAACCGGCTAAAACAGAACATCGGTAATAAATAATGTAGTGGCCTTTATGTTAACCGCGAGCGAGCGAAGCGAGCGAGCAAATTTTTTCCCCTATTTAATAGGTTAAATCTGTTCAAACTTTAAACCCTAAAATACTGTGGAAATAGGATCATACATTAGAATAATGGGCGCCCATTTTTTTTTTCATTTTTACCTGTTTATGCTTTAAAGCACAGTCTTTCAGGGTTTCCCCTTAAACACTGAATAACGGTGAACTTCGGAAAAATATCATAAAATGAATCAGCTAAAACAGAACATCGTTACTTAATAATATAATAATTATGATCTTTATGTTAAACGCGAGCGAGCGAAGCGAGCGAGCAAATTTTTTTTCCTATTTAATAGGTTAAATCTGCTCAAATTTTAAACCCTCAAGGACTGAAACACTGAAAAACTCTGTAATTCGAAAAATACAAATATCAAAAGCCCAAACTGAACGTCGGTACTAAATTTTATAGTAATATGTCTGTATAAGCCAAACATAAGTGAGCGAAGCGAGCGAGCATAATTTTCTTTCCCATTCTATAGGTTAAAATCTATTCAATCGTTAAACTTAAACACTGGATAACGGTGAACTTCGGAAAAATATCATAAAACGAACCGGCTAAATCAGAACATCGCTACTAAATAATATAATATGTTCTTTATGTTAAACGCGAGCGAGCGAAGCGAGCAAGCAAATTTTTTTTCCTATTTAATAGGTTAAATCTACTCAAATTTACACCCTAAAAGACTGAAAATAGTATCATTTTGTAATTTAAATTAAAGTAAAATTAGTGTAATTAATGATGTTGTAAATTAGATGACAAATAACTTATTTGGTTTTCAAGAGTGTTCAAAATTCAAAATCGCACTTTTCAAGTGATATTTTTCTGTCAAATATTACTTGAAAAGTGCGATTTTCATAAAAACTTATGTGCATATAAATATTAATAGTCTTGCATCGAATTAAAATAAAAACGTTAAATAGTAATCAATTATATAAACATAAATTTAACTATCATAACAGTCTAAACTCGAAACAATATGGCGCCGACTCGATCCTATTCTCATTTGAATCGCACTATATAGACGCAAAACTCCGCAAAAGTCAATGGGTACATTTTTAATAACGTAACGTGGAGAAATGCCAGTCCGGTTAGGCGATCTTCAACCATTGAAGATCTTAGCCACGATTTAAATTTAAAATTTTTGATGCGTTCGTTCCCAAACGTTTGCCATCATACAAAGTTATTATATTATATTAAATTAATTAAATATTGAAGGTATATAAATAAAATCATTATGTTCAATAGTGGTCCACCTAAGTCCTGGAACCAGCTCAGGGGGGGGTCATGACCCCCATGACCCCCCCCCTGGATCCGCCGTTGGTTGCGGGTTAGAATCCCGCCGATGAAACAATAAGTTTTTCCGCGTTCCTGGGTCATGGATGTGTATAATAATAAAAATCTTAAATATATGTATAGTTTAAAAGTATTAAATATACTTCCCGTTGTCTGGTACCTGTAACAAGTACTTCAGATACTTAGCACGGGGCCAGATTGACGTGGTGTGACGCGTCCATAGATATCATTGTAGAAAATCTCTCTCTCTTTAAAGTCGAGTGAATTACATACATATAGTCAATGCCATAGTAATATTTAATTGACTTACAGTAGTAACTAAAGTAGAAAATCAATAGAATAGGCTAGTTGACAAAAAAAATATTTTTCGTCTATTCAATGCTAGACAACATGATAGTAAACAATTTAAAACCCAATTTTATAAATCTTAAAAATTAACGAAGATACAAACAATTTAAATTTACAATAAGAAAGAGAGCGACATATCGGCCTGTGACGTCACGCCTCGCCACCGCCATACAATTGTCTTGATGCAATGTATGGCGGTGGCGAGGCGTGACGTCACAAATCGTTTTGCGAGAAAGAGATGGGCAATACTTTTTATTTGCTTATAATTCTTTATCGCGTCAACCTAAATAACTTTTTCTTTTATATTTATGTATCCCTATTCAACAATTTTAAAATTTAATTGGTATGAATGTGATATTCGACTTTAGGACACAACCCTATTATACCTATCCGTTGTTTCAGGTTACTCCCTGGTGAGCCTGGTATAATTGCACTCATCAACTTGTCCAATCAAGTACGACATGTGGACTTATCTACTCTGCGGATGTTGCCAAACAACCTTATAGTTATAGCATCGGGCGTAAATTGTAGTCTTGAAAAAGGGTACATTATTTGAAAATATTTATTTGACATTGCATGCATATCGTGAATTTATTATTATATTTGCCTTTCATAATAGGGTAGATGACTACATCATATATTTAAAGTATTTAGTTTGAAATATTGATTTTTAATATACTTTATGTTTCTACTGAGAATACTAATATTTTAGAGGACTACTCATTTATGCAATAAAAATAGTCTTATAACTGAAAGGCTATCTTTTGTGACGCTATCCTACATGAGCATATAAGTACTTAGGTTTAAGAATGGTAATAACTTTATTTTCTTATTTTACAGAGCTGGTCAATCAAAGAAAAATGTGCATATGACAGCAAATTGTGCTCTGCTCCTACAAACAAGAGAGAAATGCTGCTGACCAAACAAAAACGCCAAGCAAAAAACAGAAAAATAATGTATTAAAAACTAGTTTTCTGCAAACAAAACATTTCTGATTTCCTACACTATTGTTATATTCCCATCAAATTCTTCCAACAAAATTGTAGAAAATATATTGTATTATATTAGATAATATATTTAGACGTCAGACTTAAAAAATATAAATTAAAGATATAAAAATATAACAATTTATTATTATTTATTATTCATGATACTAAGCTTGGCACCTTCACAGTACCTACTTACAAATATGAAATAAGCGATTGCATAAAAATATATAAAATTTATAGCCATTTATAAAATGGAAATGGCATACCAAAAGCAAATGCAAAATGAAAAGGCTAATTATTTATTCTTTGTGGCTCAGTCTGCAACCAGTTATTCTATATTTAAATATGCTTAAAATTATACATTATGTGAATGTACTAATGATGAAATGGTACAGTTCTAATTTTGGAAAGAAGGGGCAAAACGTCCCCACCCTTGTAGCACTACAAGACATATATCAAATGAAAGGGCTTAAAAAGTATGTCATTTTATTGTATGGAGAAAAATGTCTAAACCATGGGAGAAAAAAGTTAATGAGGGTTAAAGGTTAAAAAAAAATTATCCTGTATTATTGCACCATTTTATAGTGTTGCTAATAAGGAAAAATTTTTGGGAAGTAATGGAACAAACTTCAGAAAAGTGTTATATTTTCATAAACTGCCTCATATTTTGAAGAAATCTATGGAATATTCATAAAATGCTAAAAAATGCCATTTTATGGTATTTTTCGTCATACAATAAAATGGCACACTTTTTAAGCCCTTTCATTGGATGTATGTCTTGTAGTGCTACAGTAGTGGGGACGAGCTCCATACAAATATGCCCCTTCTTCTTTGTTTATTATTTGGTCCTTACAAGCGTTCATCAGAGAATTAAGAAAAGCCATTTCTATTTATAAGCTCTGTGTAACTCAGTAGCAATAACAAAACAATTATTAATTTCTCCTTCATAATCAATAGTTTGACCAGGCAAAAGAGATAAGAGAGTGACAGGGGCATTGTGATGGATAGTGCTATGTTAGTATATTATTTAAATTACTAATGTAAAGAACCATTATTCAATTATTAACATGAATGACAACTTGCTGATGACTGACATTGGCCGTTGCTCAAGCTAGTGTCGCCCCTGTGGCTACATAATGTAATGCTCTATTCAAACACAGCACACAACTAAACATGTCAATGTATAGCTGTCAACTCATATATCCACATATATAGTGCAATTCAAATGAGAATAGCATTAAGTCAGCACCATATTGTTTCGAATTTAGCCTGTTATGATAGTTAAATTTCTGTTGAGATAGTTGATTACTATTTAACATTTTTATTTAAATTTGGTGCAAGACTATTAATATTTATATACACATAGTTTTTCTGAAAATCACACTTTTCATGTGATATTTGACAGGAAAGGTCATTGACGTTTCTATTCTCATTTGAAACACGTTATACCCGTAATTTAACCTAAAGTTAAAAGTCCATAGCACCTTCCAGAAAACACAAGCAGTCCACTTTGTTAATAACTACATCCAAGTCTTTTTTAGCTATCGTTTTTCTTTTTTGCTGTGATGTGAACACATAAGTCTCCTTTGCAATTGTTTCAAGAAACATTTCCTGTAAAATTAAATAATAAATTCAAATATATTGTCTTATCACCAAACAGCAAAATTAAATAGATTTAAATGATACTACATCCTGATAAACTGACCACGGTAGATAATAAAATAACAATACTTACAGTTGCCTTCGCTACAAGAAACACAGCTTCAGCGCTTATGACATGAACATCAGGGTCCATTTTCATAATGTTTTTAATTCTGCCCACTGGAAGTTTTGTTGTTCGAACTGACTCATTCTTGTTTGCAGTTTGTACTTTTTTTTCTAATTGGTTCTCAGTATTGGCAATTTCTGATTCTTCGACATCGTTCGGCAAGTGTGTTGCTTCACATAAATTAAAATCACCCTCAAGTAAATGTTCGGTATCTTCTATTACATCTGACACATCGACTTCTGTGAAATTATCTTCTTCAGTCATATTGTTCTTGCTTAATCACAGTAGTCAATAGGGTAATAAAAAAATTATAAAAGAGAAAATACAATAAACAAGTTTTATCTTATCAGCTTATTTAATCAATACAAGTGGTTTATGAAACAAAATAAACAAAAACTAACAGTAAGCAGTTGTTTTTATTGCATTTACTTCTTTGAAGTTCCTATTCAAAGATTTACTAAATTACTTCGCCTTCGCGCCAATTGAGAATTGTCAATGTCAAAAATGAAACAGAAGTGTCAAATGTCAGTTAGTTTTTTTTATATATGGCATCGGCTTATAACCATTTGCCAGTGTCAAGTATATTTTCATCACCGTATTTCTAAATCCTAAAGTCCAAAGTCTAGTCAAAGTCCAAATAAATAGTCATGGCAGTCAATCAGTCAAGTCAGTCGATTCAGTAAAGTGGTAGACGCTTTACTGAAACTTCCTAGGGAGTTTTGGCGGGAAACCCAATTTAGCACGCATTTTGTAGTTGTATCACTTTTCCACACTAGTGTACCCCAACGAATAACTAATGGTTAATCTACCAATATTACACATTAAAAAGCGAAATAACACGAATTTAAAAAAATAACACAGAAACACATTGCTGATTGACTTTCCCGGCGAAACTCCATCATTAGTTTTATTCAAGGCTGAATCACGAACTATAGATACCAGGAGTCCGAACGGTATAGGCTTTTCCATAGTATTTATGTACACAATAATAAACCCAGATCTTAGTTCTCTTTTGTGCCACTGGCTGCGCTAGAATTTAGGACGTACCGACAGTGTTGACAATACTATTGCAATTACCGTGTTCTACGGCATCTATACTTCGTGAAAAGTTTCTAAGAATTTCCTAAAACTTTTATTTAATTAGATTTAATTCCACGTTTCTCATAATATTTTTTTGCAGAGCTCTTAATATTTTTTTCAATAGCAACATAACTTTTCGCGTAATTTCAAACGATTACTTCTTGAAATGTGGCGCGCTCTACCGGCAAAATATCTGTCCCCTAAATTGAGACCATTATTTTAACATTACGTTCGAACTCCTGGTCCATACTTCGTGGGCTGAATACTCAACTTTTGCTCATTAGTTGTTAGTGCTACCACACTTAAAATTTTCCTTAAATTGTGTAAGTCATACTTACTTTTTTGGAAGGATTTTACATACCTTTCCAACAAAATCTGCACGCTGTAGCAATCTACAGTCTATTCTTTTCGTATTATTAATCCATACTTACGAAAAAGTAAGATAAGTAAAAAAAAATACAAATTGTATAGTAAAAATATAATTATTATCAGTTCGTGTTGAGTATCAAAACAACATTTACACATGCCTCTATTAACAGAAACATTTTAATTTACATCAATTCATTTGATTAATTGTATTATCATAATTCATACACTAAACAATAAAATGTATAATTTACATTTTTATTATACAACATTAATAATAATCGTAATTGAAATGAGGTCGAAGATCAAATTTATTCAACAAAATTAAAATAAATTGCATTATTCGAATCGATTATCGATCGTCTTTTTAATATGATGTAGGTACCAACTCAGAACTACCACTTGATGTAAATTATTATAGGTACCTAGTACAGAGGGTCAATTCTGCTAAATAAAACCTGTATTAATACAATTACAAGTCTCGATACGCTCAAACTGCCAAATGGTATTCCCGTAAACGTCAAAGTAACGTGAAACGCACTCTGATTGGTCGAAACTTCATAAAATCAGTTTACGATAGCATGTCGCTTCGGTGCCCTATTTTTTCGCTACTATACTAATGAACTATCTAGATCGATACTGTTAATTTTATTCATTAATTAAATCACTGCAATATATACATAAATAGATAACATATAACCTACTTGCACTATTTAACAGCTTCCTTTATCGACAAATCTATTTAATTATCGTGATTATAGATAACATCGTTTTATAACATTACGTGTAATTAACGTTATTAATATAACATTTATTTTAATTATCAACAACAATACATACATTTTCAAATAGGTATAATAAGGCACTTTCATACGTAATTTTCTTAAAAGTTAAGTTTCTAAATATTAATTAACATTCTAGGCTTTGGAAAAGTTCATTTGCAATGTCGAACACAAAAACTATTAGTCGCTTTTCGTTGGCGTATCTACTGTTTTCTCATATAAACGTAAAAGCGTACTAGGTAAGAGTAGGAAAAGATTTTGCGGAATGGGAAAGAAGAGACACATGCTTTCTGATGAAACCCCGTAATATTACACGGCTAAGTCATCTTTCTGCCAATATTCGTCATCAAAACTGTCATCATACATCCCTACCTACTGTAGGTACCCGCCGGCTACCGTACTAGACTGAATGGGCATAAACGGTAGGACGAGTCATACGTAATAATATATAGTCTAGTCAAATTGCTATCTAAGTGTTATGTAGTCACTTGTTATTTTTGGTACAAAAACATAGGTCTACATAATATATTTTTCGACTGAACCAACGACCTCTACATTTTCTATCTCGTAGTTTGTGTACACAGAAATAATTTTCCATTGTTCGTTCGATAAATCATAGGTTCACTAATCAGCCAATCAATTTATACATAACAACTTTTTCCACATCGGTCTTTTGGCTTGAATGACTGGCAACCCAGCCAAGATTGCGGCGTCGAAGGCGTCTTTCAACTGTTTCCGTGTCTTCGCCGAGGTTTCCACGTAGACCGCGTTTATTTTAGACGCCAGAGCCTTTGCCTCTGCCTCGGTGACTGCGTGCTCGCCTCGAGACTGAAATAAAATAATTAAGTTTTATTAGCTACGTGCCATATTATTATCATAAAAACAACATTGTTTATTGTCATCATGAACGTAAAAAAAAGGCGGACGCCGCTTCAGTAATCCATGATTGTCAATTGTCCTATTGTAAATTTAACTAAGGATTTATATTAAAATGTATGCAAGAGTCAAGACTTCAGATAATTTGTGGAGTATCGGTATTTTGCCATAAACAAATCTACATAATATAACGCTTGCAAATTTCGGCAATGATTCCGATTTCCGTGGTATTTGGCAAAGGAATATTAATTGATGAACACATTCTAATTTTGAACTACAGCCGTTATCGAGATTTGTAAAGACCACTTACTCTCAAAGTCTGTATGACCCGTCCATCGAGCGCCAGGTCAGCCTGTGTGCCCACCAACACGACGGGGGCGTTGACCCCCGCGACGGCCCTCGTCCACCGCTCGGCCACGGAGCGGAACGTCTCCGGCCGCACCACGGAGAAGCACAGCATCAGCACGTCGGTACCGGGGTAGCAGAGCGCGCGCAGCTCGGACATTGAGTCCTGGAAATTATACAAGTCTTGTTAATGCAAGTGTGTATGTATCTAACACCTACGAGAAGAATACTAGCAGATATTGATGTATCCCATTCCCTCCGTTGCAACTGGCATCTGGTAGGATTCGTAACTGGATAAATTCTCATATCTCAACTTGTCAGTTTCGCAACTGCACCTATTAGTAGGTTAACGAATCGACGTAGTAATCGTAAGCTGTACGGTTTCCGGGGAATAAACTGGACTGGATAAAAGTAACTGGACAAAATACAAATTCTCATCTCAACTTGTCAGATTCGCAACTGCACGTATTAGCAGGTTAAACCCACGCACCGTAGTAATCGTAAGCTAAATTTTAGTAAAGTTAAATGGGTGAAATACTTTTATCATCAATGTGTACGGTTTCCGGGGAATAAACAGTTTGGTTTTGCATCATCGAAGTCGCGTGCACTCGCGGGCTAAAAGTTAAAACTATGTAGGTACCTACGCGCTATGCTAATCACATGCACGTATTATTTCATGAGCACGCACGCACCCGTTATTATGGTGATTATAATGGTCATGCTGCATGCATTGAAATTCAACAAAAGACTGCAAAAGAGACTGACTTTGATCACAGTTTAAAACTGTAAAGAATATATCTCTCTATACTGTGCTCAGACTGACTCAGTTCAAAATGCAAGCATCGATCTTTATTCTTAATCCTCGTTTTAACTTCTTCTGTACAAAAGGCAATCATCCTTGCGGCCTACACGCGTATATTATGTATACGCAAGGATTAATATTATCTTACCCAAAATGTCCTTCTTTATTACTATTATAAAGTCTTATAATTTAATCCAAAGTACAAGAATTTTGTGCACTCTTATCTGAACTTCAACGTAATAAATTAGGTATCGAAATTGTCGTATAAAAATTAAAATTTACTACCATAGCATGGTGAAAGTTGTGCCATAAAAATGCAACAATTGAATCAGTTTCGTTGCGATATCAAATGGACAAAAAACGGTTGTGCAATTACAGTAACTGCCGAAGGCGTTGGACATGTTACGATGGTATGCTAATTGTTACTATACAGAATGTGTTTTTAGCCGAATTAAATATTTAACCCAACATTAGGTATTTAGATAATGACAGATCACAAATGGCCTTACACAAAATTTTAGTAATTTACAGAAAAATAACATGATTTACATTTCCTGACAACTCGGCCTCGCACAACGTATGGATAGTGGACACCCTACACTGCCGTACAACACGCCGGCTTTAAAGGTCACGCGCCCGCTGCGCAGTATCGGCTGCGCTAATGAATAGAATTTAAATATTTTATAGATAAGCTGGTCAAAATTTAAGGTATTTATACATATTACATATTATATTTTTGGAACGAGAATCAAATACTGATTACTGATTGAATATTTAATGCTATTTTATTAAATTCCTTGAATATTTATTTTTATTTTGGTGTCACCTGTATAGTTGGGGCGATCATCCTGCATGCTTTAAAAACATTGAACACCACTGCTAGATATTTTGTTTTGCACTAATGGCTTGCATTTACTCTTTGCCAAATATAAGCCAAGCATAATATTATTATTAAGTAAAGTAGACTCCAGTACCTACTTAGCTTGTAATCTATAATATATTACATTAGAATTAATTACTTAGAAATTCGTCAAGTAGGTATATAAATATTAATAAAGAAAGTGGATATTATAAATTATTACAATTGGATGGTCGTCAGACCGTCTCGACCGTTATGTGCAGGTGATAGAAACTACTATTCGTAGTATTATTTATTTTTGTTGTTTTAAATATTTTTTGCTTTTGCTAGTTTTGTCCGATTTAAATGGTTTTAGCCAGTAACCGCCTAACATGCCTAATTCTTAGTTTCAGACTTTACTGAGTGTATAATATGATCCGGACCATAGAAAATTCTAAGCATTGAAAATAGCACTCTGCGCTAATAAAATTGAGTTGAAAATGGAACACATGAGTGTCGAGACAAATGTCAATGTCATTTAAGACAGCTCGAAAGTTAATAACTCCGATTTTTAGGCTGGGAGTTGGGACTTTAAGTACCGGATTCCGGTGGGCCCGGGAAGATTTAGAGCACTGAAGATGGAACTCTGCGCTTAAACAATAGAGTTGAAAATCGATGTACCGAGTGTCGAGCTTTCATTTATGGCATTGACATTTGACTCGACACTGTTCGGTTTTCGACTCTATTGTATTGACGCAGAATTCTATTTTCAATGCTCTGAATTATCCCCGGCCTTCCGGATTCCGGATCATATAGTCCCAACTCCCAGCCTAACTATGTAAACAAATAAATACGTAAGTAAATAAAGGTACTTTTTGAAAGTCAAACACTGTTTCAGACAAAAAATGCTGAGTCGGCGCTTATGAATAGGCTTTGTAGTTTGTAAGAATTTTGTTTGTGCAGTAGTCGCGGTCATCGTAATTTTTGAACCTTATTGCTATAATTGTAAGGGCGAAATGTGGTACACTTTGTCGGTTACGAAGCTGTAAGCTGCGACGGACACTGAACCCTATTAGGATAGTGATAAGGTCGAAATGTGGCGTGTCAACTGTACTGTGTACATAGTAGTACGTGAGGTAGCCTTGTTCTCAGCGTGTGATCGCAGGTGCCTGGTGCCTACGCCAGGTGACACAGTATTAGACACGTCAGACACGTGCAATACACCATCTGCTATCGGATCTCTGTCAAATCTAGGAAAATTTCTTTACGTGGTCACGTTTTATTGTCAATGATTTTAAGCTAGAGACGATGTAGAGTTAACAATACAAAGGAAAGGAAGCGCGTGGGAATTTATTTTGCACCGGCTTTTTAATAAAATGAAATAAAAATTAAAATAGGTAGTTTACAAATTGGAATTTACATAATACTTACTACAAGACATTAACGTTATTAAAACTAAAATTATACTACATATATATTCCAAATAATGAGGAAGAAAATGATAAGGTTTTACAAAAACAAATTCGACGAGAAGACGAAATAGGTACAACTTAAAGAAGTTATTTCAATAGTTTAGAACTTTAGAGTCTAGAATTAGATCTATAGAACACTCTAGATTATATTTAGATAGCAGTCTCATAACTTGTGTTACGTATTTTGCATAATAAAGCCGACAATACTTTAGATTTAAGAAGACCTTCATTGCAATTTTTCTATCCTTTAGTCCTACGTCCTATTTTGCCGCATCGATGAAAATATTAACAATATTGAATCTTAAATACTTAGTTGATATCATATTGAATTTGCATAGTTGATGTTCCATATGGTGCGTTTTTTACGGGCAATTTTTTGAACGATAATTGCTCTGCAACACTGATGGATCATTCTAGAATAATTAATGAAGCGATGAGGAGCAATTTAAAAAAAAAACAGCGATTATTTTCGCTGATAAGTACGAAATGCGATTTTTTTTTTCAACTGAATTGCACGTGTATGGGAGTATTGTCTAGTTTTTTGGAGTTGCTCCTTATCGCTTATTATTGTAGTTGCAATTTATCCAAATGTATGCTTGTTGCCGTTGCTGTATATTTGGTCAACTTGCAAGTTGCAAGTCGCAACCGACCATAATTGCTCATAATTGATCAACTTTTGTTGCCCATGTAAGCGCACGTTTAGTACGATTCATTTAGTGTGGCCATTTTAGACCGTGCTTACCTGGCCGGCAGTATCACAGATTTCCACGCACACGGGACGGTCGTCAACAACCACCACGACTGAAACAAAGAGAAAAACATGGCAAATTAATACAATTATTTATTGTTTTATTGCTTTTAAAACATTAATATTATAGGCACTATAAGATCCATAAGAGAAAGAGAATTTAATATTTTTGTAAACATCAATCGAAGTCAATACTCAATACTTAGTCTCGATACGCTATTGAATGCAACGAATTTAAATGTTAGATGACATTTAAATTCGTATAATAATACTGTACTTATAACATAATATACTATAATAAACAGGAAACGTTTTTTTGTTTGTTTGTTTGTTTGCATTGAATAGGCTCCGAAACTACTGGACTGATTTGATGAAATTTGCACAGATGTAGTAGAGTAGACCACGGGAAAGGACATAGGCTACTTTTGCGCGGAAAATGTACGGTTTCTGCGAAATTAACTTGTGCGAAGTCGCGAGCAACATCTAGTTAGATATATTATAGAATTATAGATAACTATTTATAGAGAAATACAATGATACTTTAATTTGGTAGAATTTAATATTTGGTTCTCAAAAAGATGAAATTAAATATGAACATAGTGTAAATCTGTATAAAATTATGTTTTCGACTTCTTTTCTTTTACGATATTATAATGTTGGTTTACGTGATGCTAAAGGCAAGTTTTTCTTTTGTCAAATTTTTTAACAAGAGCATTTTTCATTTGTAAATTATAGTGTTGTACAGAAAAAAAGTCGAGTAACGGTGTACAATTGTTTCGTTACCGGTAATTAACGATAATTACCAACAATTAAGATTAACGGTAACGCAAACACTGACGGACTGAGTAATGACTAGTTTATCGACGAACATTGAATAAGTCTAAGGTGAATTTGATAAAACAAGTTCAAGAATAGATTCGTATTACGTATGTTATTGTGTGAATTGCGAGTAAATAATTGGGAGTTGGGACAGACAGGTTAAAACAGTACTTACATTATTTACTAAAATTAGTTAGGTAGGTACTCGCTTAGTAAAAGCAACATTCAATATTAATAAGCATTTTTAGATCCGCAAATGTTTATCAATATAAAAAGTACAAAAATCGACAAATAGCACACAAATCTGAAACCACTGTATGTCAAATCCTGTTATTGCTGTAGGTAACAGGATTTTGACTTAAGACCATTACACACAATCTACGGATTAGAGTCATAGCTTATTTCCATGTTTTGTTTTTGTCGCTCGATATTAAGTAAGCATCGACGAAACTTCCGAATAAGTTATCCGACACAAAATTGTGAAACGGGTTTTGTATGTTTGTTACCACTGTTTTGTACCCACTGGACACTACCCTTAGTGGAAGGGTAGTGGCCAGTGGGTACAAAACAGGGAAGCCCTACAAATACGTTATAAATTAAGCCCTTGTAAAACTCGTCTTACGGTTCTACGTCACATTATATCATAATGCATGCGACCTCTTTTCACTGGTGCATTAAGTAAATCAACATTATCATTACAAGGATGTGTGCCGATACATTGCGTCCTTTAGCACAAAGACAGCCTTGTGTTCCTTCGCAACAGGTAATGTACGGTGCTGTTTGCGATGTTTTAGTGACTCGCGTTTGTCCGGATGTGGGTAAAATCATCTAGTGCAAAACCAACATCCGGGGCATTGTACAAAAACCTGAATCGCGTATTGTTTGACAGGACTCAAGTTAACCTTTGTTTCAAGCTGGAAAAGGTAGGTGGTATGTTCTTAATCCCAACATAAATAGCGGAGTGTGTGAAGATGAATGGTTTGTTACTTTAACGCCTACTCTGCATAACGGATTTCAATGAAAATAAATGCTGGATTTGAGGCTGCTCTGAATCGCTTCAATATGTACGTTTTCCGTGAGATAGACTACAGTCACAGAATAGATATTAGTTAGAACTAACTAACAGTCTACAATATACGAAGTGCGGTGACTGTGGGACATTTGTCTACACTCTACGTTATCTAAGTATTAACATAGCTGTCATAGTAACAATTACTAACAAATCAAATAGTCAAATTACAAAAAATATAGTTTAACTCTTTTTTACGGAGATGATGATGGGAGACTGGATACACTCAATCCACAAGGCCTGTTTGGGCAATATCTGGGAGCACGGTAGTGCCCCGCCAAGACGAGCTAAGCGAAGCGCAAGGGCACTACCAGACTACTTTTTCTCGAAGCGTTTCGTCGATATTTTGAACCCTCATAACTTGGGATTAGATTATACCAGATACACAAAATTTTCAGGATATGTTCCCAGTAGCGGACTAATGAAACATGTAAAGTTTTGATTATAAAGGTCTATAATAATTTAGGTTTTATTGATATCCAAAAACCCCTGATTTCGTCACTGACTCACTGATGATCAACAAAATTATAGGGTACTTCCGGATGTCATAGAAAGCTGAAATTTGGTATGTAAGCTAGTTTTAGCACATAACCAACATAAAAATTGACAAAGTTGGAACTTTTATCCTCCAACCCCTTAAACTAGGGGATGAAAATTTGTAAAAGACTTACCTATGTATATATTTACTCTAGAGGTCTGAAAATTGTCTTTCAAAAAGAAATGAAATCTCACCAAAAACATTTTCATGTAAAGTGATGCCAAGACGATACCATATAACTCGCACTGTCAAAAAGATATTAGATCACATGTGAAACCAAGCTTCTGACTCTACCAAACTTCTAACTCTATACGCCTTAACTCTACAAGCCTAACTCTACAAACTCTATACTTTAGTCAAATTATGTGGCTTGGCCATTTCGTTCGTACAAGAATAGTATAACAGAAAAACAGTCCGTAAATTTTTCACCTTACGCCTAAGCGAATGTATCGAAATGGCCAGGCCACATATTTTGACTAAGGTGTAGAGTTTGTGGAGTTAGGCTTGTAGAATTATGGCGTATAGAGTTAGAAGTTTGGTAGAGTCAGAAGCTTGGTTTCACATGTGATCTAATATCTTTTTGACAGTGCGAGTTATATGGTATCGTCTTGGCATCACTTTACATGAAAATGTTTTTGGTGAGATCTAGTTTTACAGCTTCAATGTCGGTAGTAAACTAGTAGAATTTCCGAGTAAATAGAATCGTCAGAAATTTGCTATAGTCAACTTTTTATTTTGCATGAAATCGAATCTCGCATTGTCGAGCCTGAAAATGGGCGATAAAAGTTTGTATGGAGAGGGTATTATTTTTGACGTTTATCGTTTAAGTTAAAATAAATGTGTCAAAAATTTAAAAAATTAGGTTTTATAATCACATCATGCTTTTTCATATGATATCCCATTTGAATTTTAAGTTAAAGCAGTAGCTTTAACTTAAAATTTGTTCTAAACTCATACCCCCTTACTAATAAACGCTGTATAAGCTTTGAATAGTTACACAGTGTTTTGTCTCCTTCTATCGAATTAAACATGTCACTTGTGTGATGTGAACAAAACACTGTATACCTATTTAAGGCTAATACAGCGTTTATTAGAAAGTTTAGAACAAATCCCTTAAGGGATTTAGAACTATGATTTTATGTGCAGTTTTCGGATTATTTCTTCTACTTGTAGTAGTATAATATGTACATAACGATGTTATTTGCCTTACTAGGTCAACGAGAAGCCCTATGAACTTTGATTCATATAAGAGTGTAATTATTAAACAAAAAATTAAACCGACTTCCATGAAGTAAAAACACACAAAAAAGTATGTAATAAAATTTATTTTCTAAATAATTCTCCTTTCCCCTTTTCAATTCGGCTAATATTTTAAATATTTCTCTACACAATTTTCATTGTTTTGAAGTCAGTACCAGCCCAAACAATATCCTAAATAATCATTATTTTTAATTTTATAGAGCTCACGTTTGAGTTGGCTCATACAAACTTCAAAAATAAGAAGATTGTGTAGAGAAATAGTTAAAAATTTTGCAGAATTTATAAGGGGAATAAATAAGAAAATAAGATTTATTAAATAAATCTTATTTTATACTTTTTTGTGCATTTTTACTCTGGAAGTCGGTTTAATTTTTTGTTTAAAAATATTATTTTTTCTTTTTTTAGTCATATTTGTTGTAATTATTATTATTAACACATTTTAAGGACTTTTGGGACTAAAAAGAGGGATCAAGTGTCTCCAGTTTCTTCTACTATATCTATAAAAATAACTAGCCACTAGGTAACACACAATATTTAGAAAAAAGACACCAAACAACAAAAATAGTCGTAACATTTCAGGTGGTTCAATGTCAGACTTTGTTATCACTCATGTAAGGAGATTACGTTACTAGGTATGACTTCCTGAATTCAGATGTTTTACCACGCACTGTGAAAAATATTTGCATTTGTAGTTTTAAAACAATGGTACCTATTATAATTTTATTTAAATTAATGTTTACATGTCTATTTATAATATGAAGTAGCTGCAGTTATGGCCATCTAGGGAGTAGGGATAAGTCATAAAGATTTTGAACCACGCGACTGTATTGACGGTCCCGAAAATAAGATTACAAAATACACACGTAAGTACATAATAATTGTAATATTTCATACGACTTCAAACGACCAAAAATTCATAGGTATTATTTTAATAACTTATTCGAAAGTTATTTCTCTCTTGCCAACTATACAGAGACTCTCATACAAAGCCGCGGACTCAGATAGTGGTATAAATTACTTTTACATTAAGATAACATTAATAATATGTAATTTAAAACTTTCACTTAGTGCGAAATCTCATTTCTTTTACTTTTTGTCAAGTTTTTGCCACAGTGACGTGTCGCAAATACGCTGATAGACTTTTTCACAGTACTTAGTCACGATTCATGAGTTCTGAACTTCTGACGTAGATGTTATGTGCACATTTTAAAGAAATGGAATGACGCAAAACCCTTTAGACATAGCAAGGAATATAATATTATTACATACTAGATGAACCGTGCATTTTGCCCGATAAAAAGTAGCCTATGTCCTTCCCAGTTCCCCGTGGTCTACTCTATATATGTGCCAAATTTAATCAAAATCGGTCCAGTAGTTTTGGAGCCTATTCGATGCAAACAAACAAACATACAAACAAACCTTTCCTCTTGATAATATTTTACATTAGAAGATATAGATATAGACAGATAGTATAGATCAGTACCTATAGATATATCTATTACCACAGCGTAATAAAGATATTACTAAGTCTAACGTGGCCTCTAGCCATAGGTAAATACCAAAAATATCAAAATGTATTCTTGATGCTAGCAATTATTACACGTAACGGTATAATACATATACCTGGCACATGGTGTTTGCCTGTACAGGTAAGTTACACTAAACCTGAGCGTGTACGTTACACAACTGTGCAGGTTTCCATACAGTATCAGTTCCAGCTTACCTGACTAGGTATAGCTTAGTTAGGTGTAACTCCCCCCGATGGTTGCACGCCTTGTCGTGGCGGTGGGGCTTAGTAACCGTGGACTGGACACCCACGGTGAAGCGAAGAGGCAACCAGGGCCGGTTGGTTTGCCAACGGCTGGCCCGAGGAGGGCGCTCCCAGCGGGCTGGAGGAGTCCGCTGCGGACGCGCTAGGAGGTAGGACCGCAGAAGAAGAGGAGTGCCGGTATTACGGTGCGCCGTACTCCCTATCTTCTGCGGCCGTGGAGGGATCGCAGGGGGAGAGGCGTGGTGGTGTTGTGCCACTCTCCCTACCCCCCTGCGAGCTGGCGGGGCCGTTCCGTACGGTTAACGGCATTGGTGGGGCCGCAGAGGAAGAGGCAAGTTGGTATTACGGTGCGCCGCTTGCCCTATCCTCTGCGGCCGAGTTGTGGTCGGTGGCAGTCTGCTACAGTACTGGTGGAGGCCGAGGAGGGAGGCGCACCTTACCATCTGGTGCGCCTGGGGCCTTCGGGCCTTGGATGGAGCCGCTTGTGGGCGGTTGCCGCTGGTGGGGTCGCGGATGTGTGTATCGTTCCCGTGGCCCCGTCACAGGGCGGCGAGGAGGAAGGTGGGGGGTGGTTTTTAGTGGGTATACCGTGGGTCCCATTAGCCTATACGGGAGTCCCACATCACCACTCGGGTGCCCCCTGCGCCTGGGTGGTATGCGTAATGCAATTTCCCCTCCGGAAACAAAAAAAAAAAAAAAAGTTAGGTGTAACTGTACAGGCAAACCTGTCAGGTAAACCCTTACGAACCAATCGGTGTCCAAATAACTTATTTGACCTTTTTCTTCCAAAGGTTTTTGCGTGTGTTAGATATGGAGATATACTATAGAGGTATAGATAAATATCGGTGAAGTATTTGTACTTAAGTCTGATTTGGTTTCATAAGTTCCGTGAAATATTTGGCAACACCAATATTAATACTGTTCGAATTTTAAAGATATGTTAAATATTAGGTAAACCTTAGTTAGTTAAAGAGTCGTTGATGTAATGATTAACATTATTGTAAAATAATTAAGTGTGAAGACTAAATGTATATAAAATATGGTCTGTGACAACTGTAGCAACCCCGAGGCCTATAAAAAGGCGAGACAGGCCCAGTCGGTCTCTTACACGGGAAGCTGAAATAACAGGTGATGTTACCTACTTATTGTTTGTCATTTAAATATTGTGTTTAATATTATTTGATATTTTATGGCTGTAGCCTTTGGTATTATATTGTTTCCTAATAATTATTATAATTGTTAAAAGTTAGTATTGTTCACGATTGTTTTGTCTAGTTGATGTACCTATGGTTTATTTCTAGCTGTTAGGATATTATATTACTTTTGAATCTCAATTATTATTCTGTACTTACTAAGTGATAAATTATAGTTCGTGTAACTTTAGAATAAGTGTTTTGCTAATAGAAAATGTCTTATAAAATAACATAGCTACCCACATGTTTTTGTTATTTCCGAATTAATAAATAATGTTGATTTATCTTGGTTTTGTATTTTGAACTGTTATGAATATCCTCATAGAAAATGGTATATTTATATCTACCTACCTTTAATTTCTGAGCTAGGTTGAGATAAATGTATTTGCTTTAATAATTACATATTCAAATTGAAATATCAGTAAATGAACTAGTAACATATTAAAATCACTTATAGCTATAGATTAGGGTCTACCCTAATCTGACATCAGAAGTCGGATTACGAACAACCCACTAATACAGTTTTGTCAGTTTCAGAATGGTCGTGTGATCGCGTTGCAGCGTCGTGTCTTCGCGTTGCAAGGTCTGTCCAAGACAGATTTGCAACCTCACAAAAGTGGCGCAGTCTTCCGCGGTGCTCCAAGCTATCTGAGGTACTACCCCAGAGCATCATAATTCTGGTCAGAATTGGCCGAACGGTTATTAAGGTGATGTGAGTGTAGAATAAAATTTTAGTGTTTATACAGGTATTACAATACGATTGATAATGTCGGTATATAAGGTTATATGTATTTTTTTTACAACCAATGGAGTGATTGGTTAACTTAATATTGATAGGTATTTTAAAATTATACAATGACACAGAATAAATATTAGTCTAACAAAAGAAGGTTTGACGAACAATAATGTAATAATTGTTTTAATTATCAAAAGAAATTGATAACGTATTGATATTGGTGTTTAATATAATATTTTTGAGAAAAGGCATAACGATACGATTTAAAGACGTTGTTCGATAATAGTTTAATTTGAATAGTACCTTATTTATACATTTTTACATATAATTACCGAAAAGATTGAGACCATTGTTTATATGTCATCTTCAGTCTGTAATTTTTTTTAAATGTAAACCAAGACCATAGGCGTAATGACAAACTGAGCCCTAAATTTAAAGGACCTTATACAATTACGTCATTGCTTCCAAATGATCGTTATGCTTTAAGAGGTCAAGGTAGGCTTCGAAATATAATCACGGCTAAAGAAAAACTAAGATATTGGCCAGGTGAATTAAATGTTTAAAAATTAAGATTATAATAATTGATCGTAAATATTGTATATGATTGTAAATGTTATATATATTTTTTGATACTATGAATATGTAACTTTCGAAGGACTTAATATTATTAAAAGTTGATTTAAAGTGAAAATATTAAAAAAGTTGGGTGTGGTCGATACATGAATATGTGAAGAAAAGTAAAAGTACTTATATAATTATAAAAGTAAAAAAAAAATATATATATATATATATATATATATATATATATATATATATATATATATATATATATATATATATATATATATATATATATATATATATATATATATATATATATATATATATATATATATATATATATATATATATATATATATAATATTATGTATATTGTTTATGTCATAATAATAATTTCTTATGGAAATTCTTGGTTAAGTCCTTCGAGAGCGAAGTCTTTGTCAGTATGGCCGTGTTAGATATGGAGATATACTATAGAGGTATAGATAAATATCGGTGAAGTATTTGTACTTAAGTCTGATTTGGTTTCATAAGTTCCGTGAAATATTTGGCAACACCAATATTAATACTGTTCGAATTTTAAAGATATGTTAAATATTAGGTAAACCTTAGTTAGTTAAAGAGTCGTTGATGTAATGATTAACATTATTGTAAAATAATTAAGTGTGAAGACTAAATGTATATAAAATATGGTCTGTGACAACTGTAGCAACCCCGAGGCCTATAAAAAGGCGAGACAGGCCCAGTCGGTCTCTTACACGGGAAGCTGAAATAACAGGTGATGTTACCTACTTATTGTTTGTCATTTAAATATTGTGTTTAATATTATTTGATATTTTATGGCTGTAGCCTTTGGTATTATATTGTTTCCTAATAATTATTATAATTGTTAAAAGTTAGTATTGTTCACGATTGTTTTGTCTAGTTGATGTACCTATGGTTTATTTCTAGCTGTTAGGATATTATATTACTTTTGAATCTCAATTATTATTCTGTACTTACTAAGTGATAAATTATAGTTCGTGTAACTTTAGAATAAGTGTTTTGCTAATAGAAAATGTCTTATAAAATAACATAGCTACCCACATGTTTTTGTTATTTCCGAATTAATAAATAATGTTGATTTATCTTGGTTTTGTATTTTGAACTGTTATGAATATCCTCATAGAAAATGGTACCCACCAAAAACATTCTGTAAAAAACTAGCCAAGTCTCGATGGAGCTGCTTGTTTATCTCTAAAAAGTAATGAAATCTAGACAAAGTCGTGCCAAGTCTAAGGATCCTTACTGCGATTTATTTATTATTATAGTTAATGTTGTGTGACTTGGCCGTTGAAAATTCTTTATACGTTAGTGGGTACAAGTCAATTTTGTTGACACGTAATGTTATATCAGATTCTGTTGTAACTACCTATGTTTGTTAAGCGAGATAATAGCCCATACTGGTATTGGTAATTGGACGCTAGTGTCTTATTTTAGGCGTTGTTGATTGTATAACACATGTATTGGAGCAATGGTGTCATGGAGCCCCTTTTGTACCCTTGTGTACTCTTCAACGGCCAAGTCACACAACATTAACTATAATAATAAATAAATCGCAGTAAGGATCCTTACACTTGGCACGACTTTGTCTAGATTTCATTACTTTTTAGAGATAAACAAGCAGCTCCATCGAGACTTGGCTAGTTTTTTACAGAATGTTTTTGGTGGGATTTCACTTCTTTTTGTAGAAACGTAGGAATATTGATTTATTTTACTAGATTTTAGTGTAATTTGTTTACTTAATTTGTGTAATGTTCGAGTAGAATAAAGTTAATTGTTCGACTATTTCTTCTTGTAAACTTGTAAGTATAAGTATAAAAGCCAGTCCAGTCTTAACCAGAGTTTTCCTTTAATTTCATTTTTATGCGTATTAAAAGCAGAAGGGGAGGCATTCGCCCAGCAGTGGGACGCTAGGGCTAGATTAAATTAGAAGATGTGTGTAGGACACATCTTCACTGGATTTTTGCAATGACAGTCGATTTTTTTATGTACCAATAGTAGAAGGGGGCATTACCATATCTCTAATCAGCTGAGACCAGCTGAGGGTTCTTCATCAGATACTTCAGACCTTCGATTTTTGACATCAAATGAAGTGGCCCACCAAGTTGAATATTTTTTGTAAAGGCAGTATGTCGATCTCTAATAGTTTGGTTGGGCTCTTGTGTTTTCTAATAAGGGTTACCAGGTACTCCAGATCTTCGATTATCCTAGTTTTTACAGTTTTCCCTTTATGTGGCCATTAAACCTTACCTCTGTACCAAATTTCAGCTCTCTGAGTTTATGGGAAGTACTAGTTCTATTCTGATGATCATGAGTGAGTGACTGGGTGAGTGTCATAAATGCGAAACTTTGCTGTCGTTTAACTTCGGAACTAAATGACCTACAGACTTAAAATTTTGGATTTTAAGTATGTGATTATACTTTACTGGATGACGAAAATTTCTGCGTTCTGGTCTTATCCAGAGGTTCTCAAATAAGGGCCTGAAAATGCGGCGAAATGGTTCCAGTAAATAATGGTACGGCAGTGTTTGCTTCGCGCTCGACTTGGCGGGGGCACTGCCGTGCCCCCAGATCGACGTTCTGGTCTTATCCAGAGGTTCTCAAATAGAGGCCTGAAAATGCGGCGAAATGGTTCCCGTAAATAATGGTACGGCAGTGTTTGCTTCGCGCTTGACTTGGCGGGGGCACTGCCGTGCCCCCAGATCGATTATCCTAGTTTTTATAGTTTTCCCTTTATGTGGCCATTAAACCCTAACTCTGTACCAAATTCCAGCTCTCTGAGTTTATGGGAAGTACTAGTTCTATTTTGATGATCATGAGTGAGTGAGTGAGTGAGTGAGTGAGTGAGTGAGTGAGTGTCGTAAATGCGAAACTTTGCTTTCGCTTAACTTCGGAACTAAATGACCTACAGACTTGAAATTTTGGATTTTAAGTATGTGATTATAGCTTACTGGATGACGAAAATTTCTGCGTTCTGGTCTTATCCAGAGGTTCTTAAATAGGGGCCTGAAAATGCGGCGAAATGGTTCCAGTAAAGGATGGTACGGCAGTGTTTGCTTCGCGCTCGACTTTGGCGGGTGCACTGCCGTGCCCCCAGATATTTATATCTACCTACCTTTAATTTCTGAGCTAGGTTGAGATAAATGTATTTGCTTTAATAATTACATATTCAAATTGAAATATCAGTAAATGAACTAGTAACATATTAAAATCACTTATAGCTATAGATTAGGGTCTACCCTAATCTGACACGTGCAAGAAACAGCTTAATTCCGCAAGTGTTGATGATATCTGTGACATTTTATGAAGCCCCCGTCGGCACTGACCTTTTGCGATTAACTTGTGGAGTTGTGGCCGTTTTGTTGCAGTTTAATTAGCTCAGGGCATTAACAACTAAAAAGCTACGTCGTTAGCCTACGTCTTCATGAGGAGACGCTTCGAAGAGTTGTGGGGGTCTTAAAAGGCCACCGTCTTAAAAGTTCATATTTTTTTTCAATCATGTCATTTTACGCATTTGTATTGAAAACTGTCTAAATTGATGTTTTCTATTATGATCGTGTAGCCATTTTATCATTTTACGATTTTTGTATGGATAAATAATATGAAACACCTAAAGTGGCCTTTTTAGACCCCCTGGTAATTCAACAGGATCATTTAGTCCAGACTAAATTTCGAGGACATTTGATTTCCAGTAGCCCAAGCAGTAACAATGACAACTACGTATTCGTAACGTTATATACCTAATGTCAATTGTATGGGCGCCGCACAGTGTTCTATTTGACTCAAAAAATTTCCCTATGCTGTTTTTTGCATAAATCGATGAAGAAATGCATTTAAAATGAAAGAGTAAAACACCCACGTGTCTATTTGAAATACTTTTTTTTTTTTAAATAATATATGTTTCGTGACCTCGACGTACAAAAAAGATTTAATAAATTCTGTAAGCGTGTCTGATCAATATATATATTTTTTATTAATATGGTTTGATGAAGGACCTTTAGGCGCATATTTTCCATTTTATTTTTTGAAGATCACTTCTGGTTACCGAGTTATAAATTTTTATTCAGATTTTTGTTTTTATTTTTTTTTCTCCCAAAAACCTCAAAAGTGCGACTTGTGACTGACACTGAAAGATTAATCTTAAATGTGTCTATCACTGATAAAAAAATCAAGTTGGACTATATATACGATAACACGAATACCACTTGTCTATTATTCCTGCTATCCCCACTGGCCTTCGCGAACCTGTAGCCCATTTGTGCAGTTTATTCGTTCGTGAATCGACGAAGAAGCACTAAGCAACTTTTCAACAGGATCTTTACGTCTGCCAGACCAAAGGTTACCAACTGCGTAACATTTTCGCAGGATGATATCGGGGACATTTGACGTGGTTGACCTTTGCGATGAACCTGTGGCCCATTTGTGTTTATTAGCTCATTACAGCTCGACTGGGAGGCGCCACGCTCGCATTTCCCGAACAAAGAGTTGATGACCTATTGACACGGAATCACTCGGTCGCTATAAATAGATACGTTACTCCAGTTTTGTTTCTTTTGAGTCCTAGACGTGAGTTGAGAATTCTTTGATTTAATGCAATGAATTTTTCTGTTTTCACTTTTAAGGTTTGGAAGCCTAGAGGGTAAGAGACTAGGTACGATTTGTATTGTAGTTTTTTTTAATAACCTTAAGATATACTTCCATAAAAGTTTACATTACGTTTTTCAGAGGCTCCGGCCTAATTGGATAAATCATTTTTAATTTGATTGCTGGAGGTTTGCAGTTTTATAATGCTGGAGGTTTGTAGTTTTATAATTAATATTCTTACTGCGGGTATTGTAATATTATGCATTTAATATATTTTAGCTCTGAACGTAAATTACTCATTAACCTTTATACACCTTTGTTGTGATGAAGATAAGAATGGTTTCGAAGATACATTATATTTCGAATGTTTAAACTGCAGATAACTTTTTCCGTTTTACAAATATGGAGAATTTATATTTAAAGCGAGGAAATAAAATAACGCAGACAAAGAAATGCCATTTCAATTTTCAATCAACCTATGACATTTAATCAGAGTATTCAGTAAATTATATCCTACAAAAACATTTTCATGTAAAATGTTACCAAAATGTTATCTTTGTAAAAATGTTATACAGAATGTCCTAGGACTAGCACGACAAACCCTTAAGTTTGGGTCATTACCTGTCAGAATATCCAAAAAAAACTCACCAATTTCGACATATTCGGACTTTTTAAAATTTTAGTTAAGTATAATCTCTTCCTTTTCCAATGGGTTTCATCCAATGGGTTGTAAGTAAAACAACTTACAAATTCCTTGGTTACTTTTTACCATTTTCAAAGGCTAGGGTTATGAGGCCTAATCCACATAGACTGTTACATACCTATCTATGTACAGTCGCCGACCGGTGTACCACACTTCGAGCATTATATTATAATTACGAAATTAGATTCAAAAGTAGTAAACGTCAAATGTCCGCGACTGTACCTAATTAGTCTAGTATCAGTGGCGAGGGGTTCCTATAACTCCATTCCTATCGGCTTCCCTTGTCACTAACCTTCTGCAAACCTTCATAGAAATCCCTACCTATTATACAGGCTCCGGCTTCCCTATGAAGGAGAAGCAGCCTTCGCCACTGTCTAGTATTTACGTTTATTAGGTATCTTCACGATCTTATGTTTTCTGAAACCTTAAGTATTATAATGTAATTATTATTTAAATAAAATAACAATGATGGGAACTTCTAAACATAACATAAAGTTAAAGGTTTTTCAAGGTTAGTGAGGGCCGCCATTGTAGTTATTATGTAGGTACTTTAAGTTTAAGGCATAGATAATACAGTATATATAGAGAGTTTTAGGCAGGATATAATAGGATAGGAGATAGAGATATTAGAGCAGAATCTGGGGGCACGGCAGTGCCCCCGCCAAGTCGAGCGCGAAGCAAACACTGCCGTACCATTATTTACTGGAACCATTTCGCCGCATTTTCAGACCCTTATTTGAGAACCTCTGGATAAGACCAGAACGCAGAAATTTTCGTCATCCAGTAAAGTATAATCACATACTTAAAATCCAAAATTTTAAGTCTGTAGGTCATTAAGTTCCGAAGTTAAACGAAAGCAAAGTTTCGCATTTATGACACTCACCCAGTCACTCACTCATGATCATCAGAATAGAACTAGTACTTCCCATAAACTCAGAGAGCTGAAATTTGGTACAGAGGTAGGGTTTAATGGCCACATAAAGGGAAAACTATAAAAACTAGGATTATCGAAGATCTGGAGTACCTGGTGACCCTTATTAGAAAACACAAGAGCCCAACCAAACTATTAGAGATCGACTTACTGCCTTTACAAAAAATATTCAACTTAGTGGGCCACTTCATTTGATGTCAAAAATCGAAGGTCTGAAGTATCTGATGAAGAACCCTCAGCTGGTCTCAGCTGATTAGAGATTCTACTATGGGTACATAAAAAAATCGACTGTCATTGCAAAAATCCAGTGAAGTGGGACACATCTTCTAATTTAACCTAGCCCGTAGCGTCCCACTGCTGGGCGAATGCCTCCCCTTCTGCTTTTAATACGCATATAAATAAAATTAAAGGAAAACTCTGGATAAGACTGGACTGGCTTTTATACTTATACTTACAAGTTTACAAGAAGAAATAGTCTAACAATTAACTTTATTCTACTCGAACATTACACAAATTAAATAAATAAATTACACTAAAATCTAGTAAAATAAATCAATATTCCTACGTTTCTACAAATAGAAGTGAAAACCCACCAAAAACATTCTTTAAAAAACTAGCCAAGTCTCGATGGAGCTGCTTGTTTATCTCTAAAAAGTAATGAAATCTAGACAAAGTCGTGCCAAGTCTAAGGATCCTTACTGCGATTTATTTATTATTATAGTTTATGTTGTGTGACTTGGCCGTTGAAGAGTACACAAGGGTACAAAAGGGGCTCCATGACACCATTGCTCCAATACATGTGTTATACAATCAACAACAGCCTAAAATAAGACATTAGCAAAACAAGTCCAATTACCGATACCAGTATGGGCTATTATCTCGCTTAACAAACATAGGTAGTTACAACAGAATCTGATATAACATTACGTGTAAACAAAATTGACTTGTAACGTATAAAGAATTTTCAACGGCCAAGTCACACAACATTAACTATAATAATAAATAAATCGCAGTAAGGATCCTTAGACTTGGCACGACTTTGTCTAGATTTCATTACTTTTTAGAGATAAACAAGCAGCTCCATCGAGACTTGGCTAGTTTTTTACAGAATGTTTTTGGTGGGATAACTGAATTACACATTATAATATAGCAGTCTATGGTAGGTAGACTGTAGACACCAAATATTAAAATTTTAATGTCTAAAGTAGCGCTAGCAGCTTTGTACGTGGTAGAGCCATGCTTCGGCACGAATTGGGCCGGCTCGACCGGAGAAATACCACGGGCTCACAGAAAACCGGCGTGAAACAGCGTTTGCGCTGTGTTTCGCCGAGTGAGTGAGTTTACCGGAGGCCCAATCCCCTACCCTATTCCCTTCCCTACCCTCCCCCATTACCCTATTCCCTCTTAAAAGGCCGGCAACGCACTTGCAGCTCTTCTGATGCTGCGAGTGTCCATGGGCGACGGAAGTTGCTTTCCATCAGGTGACCCGTTTGCTCGTTTGCCCCCTTATTTCATAAAAAAAAAAAAAAAAAAAAATAGCAAACTTTACTACTAGGCTTACGCTCGAATCAATCTTAATCTCATTTTAGCTATCTGAGATCAAGATTTCAAAACATTTCCTAGGATTAACTTCAAGTCAATTTACGTACATTTTTGTTTGAGAATCTTAAGATTGAAGTCAATCTAAAATTTTAGATACGCTATTTTCAGGCGTTAGCCAACATGCCATTGTTGATTACAAAGACGATCTTCGAAATTTAAATTATAATATGAGATTGTCATATCGTTCGCTATGTGACAATACTTAAATACGATAAGTACACTTTTTGATTTCTAACTGCGTCATCGTAATTAGCGATGACATCTTGGCTAAAGGGCCAGGTCATATTCGTGTAATTTTTACCGTCTTCGATACCATTCAATTACCGTAGAACAAGACGTGTCTCTTCAATCTTAATGTAATTCGGATTAACACTTATATTTCGAATATATGAGAAAATTCGAGTCACATTATACCCTTCGGGTTGAGTTTTCTTATACTTAATACGAAAAATATGTACGAAAATAGAGATTCAGAGACGACGAAGGTTGAAGGACCACTCAGCCACAAGTCACAAGTGCCAGAGAAAAGCTGAAAACGCCAGAAATAAAATTCTCGACCCAGATTCATGAATAATGAATATGTTAACCATTATGTACCATGATCGTTGGTTAAAATCGGGCATAGAATACTAAAAATACAAAAATAAAAAGAGTAAATAGGCTTGGGTTTGTAAATTGTTTTAGGGTACTTATAAACTTAATAGCAATTCAATACTTAAACGGGCTTTTTAATCTAGAGATTGACGAGATTTAATACTTATTTTTAAACAAAAAATTAAACCGACTTCCAAAGTAAAAATACACAAAAAAGTATGAAATAAAACTTAATCTCTAAATAATTCCCCTTTCAAATTCGGCTATAATTTTCACTGTTTCTCTACTTAATCTTCTTAATTTTGAAATCGGTACCAGCCCAAACAATATTCTACAATATTTTATGGAACTTACGTTCATATTTGCTGGTACCGACTTCAAAATTAATAAGATTGAGTAGAGAAATAGTAAAAATTTTAGCCGAATTTGAAAGGGGAATTATTTAGAGATTAAGTTTTATTTCATACTTTTTTGTGTATTTTTACTTTGGAAGTCGGTTTAATTTTTTGTTTAAAAATAATAATTTCACCCTTTTTAGAGATATATTTTCTTAAGTTATTATTAATACGTCTTAAGAACGTCTAAACTAAACGATCGAATGTATAATTGAATACGCGCCAAGCTTCCATAAGGTATTGCTATTAAGATGATGATGATGATTACTGTAAGTTATAAAGTGGCATATGCTTGCAGTTCATTAAACAATGCCGAAATTTCCAAACGCATATCTTTAAAGACTGAGGAGTTCTGTACACTGCTTTTGGATCCAGGGTATACCTTATTTTTTGGTAGCATATGCTTGTGTTACTTCAGTAAAAGTCAAAATCACTATATGTGTGGATATAAATTTCGAGGAGTTCCCTCGATTCCTCATGGATCGTATCATCAGGTTCCCACTTTACTCTTTAGTCACTAAAGGACCAATTTCGAACTAAACCCTTTACAACAACAAAAGAATTTTGCAAATAGGTCCATAAACGGCAGAGAGAGCAGATAATAAGGGCAGATCTCCGTGTTAGTGTAAAATACTATGAGAAATACCTTTTATATCATCATAATCTGATGATGTATGGTGTGATAGTGGTGATGATGATGATGATTACTCTAACTGACAGGGTGGCATATGCTTGCAGTTCTTTAAACAACGCCGAAATCCCCAAACATGTATCTATAAGGAGCCAGGAGTTCTGTTCTGTACTTTTGGATCCAGGGTATACCTTGGAGCAAAATCTTACTTTTTGGTAGCATATACTTGAACTACTTCAGAAAAAGTCAAAATCACCATATGTGTCCATATAAATTTCGAGGAGTTCCCTCGATTCCTCATGGATCCCATCATCAGGTCACCACTTTGATATCAAAAGGACCAATTTGGGATTACACCCTATACATCACAGAAAAAAATTTGAAAATCGGTCCACAGGCGGCGGAGTAATCGTTGAACATACAAAACAAATAAAAAAAATAAAAAAATATATACCTTTTTGAAAAACAAAACCGCTATGCTCCTGCTCCATGTTTCCGGGGTAGTGCCAGTGTGGATGACGGAATTGAAGAGCTTGACAAGCTCAGTCAAGACGGGTGTTCCTCCTGCCTTGAGTAGCTCTGTGGTTATTCCGTCATCTCCCGGTGCTTTGTTATTATTAAGCTGACTGAGAGCTATTCTAATCTCACCCATGTCGACATCAGGAAGCTCATCTGTAAGGTGGCGCGTGAGTCTGGCCCGTGGGTCATCTGCATGATGGGTTTGGGGTGGGCTTGTTTTTTGGGTGTATAATTCCCCATAGAACCTTTCGATTTCAGCGAGGATCTCCGGCTTCGAGGTGACGGTAGTGCCTTGTGGAGTATTGAGTTTCGTCAAGTGACAACGGGAGTTATTGGGCTTAGCGAATACCTTCGAGCCCTTATTTCGCACTATGGCTTGCTCGATGGCTTGGGTATTCGCCCGGCGGGTGTCGCGTCTAATTTGCTTTTTAATCTCCCGATTGAGAACTTGACGCTCAAATTGTGTGGCATTTATTTGTTCTCGTCTCTTCCTCATCAACTCCAGAGTTTCGCTGGAGAGCATAGACTTGCGTCCATGGCTCTTTGGACGAAAGTACTTACAACCCACCTCGCAGATAACACGAACTAGACTGTTGGCGGTGTGGTCTATGTCCTTCGTGGTTTCCAACATGGCGAATCGATTTTGGAGTTCTAGCTGAAAGCTTTCGCAGCCGGCTTCTACCTGGGGTCGTGTAGGCCTGAGAGTTGACCTTACTAAATGCGCTCGCTCTACACTGACATTTATACTCAGGCTGCCTCTTACCAATCGGTGATCACTTCCGGTATTAAACCTGTTAATCACGGAGACATCTCTGAATACATGGCGCTTGTCAGAAATAATAAAGTCAATCTCATTCCTCGTCACGTTATCGGGGCTTCGCCAGGTCCACTTTCTATGGGGCTTTTTCTGAAAGAAGGTATTCATCAGAAAAAGTCCTTTGGATTCGAGAAAGTTTACTAGCATTTGCCCCCATTTGTGATTTCTGTGCCCATAGCCAAAGGGACCTACTTTCGACTCGCCACTCTCTTGTACTCCCACTTTAGCGTTGAAATCGCCCATGACAACAGTGTAGTAAAATATATACCAGCCGAACGTATAACCGCCTCCTTTTTTGGGAAGTCGGTTAAAAAGAGCGTTTATATACGTCATTCTGATCCAATTAAATTTTAATATAAACCTGTCGCCCTATATCACTTATCTATACATATAAAATCCTTTGTCCTGAATGACTGACGGATCAACGCACAGCCTAAACCGCTGATCGTAGAGACCTGAAACTTGCAGGGCTTTCTCTTTGTAATGCGTAGGGATCCGATAAGAAGGGATTTTTCGAAATTCGATTCCTAAGGGGGTGAAAAGGGGTAAAACAGTTTGTATGGGGCAACGTGATTCCTTGGTCCAATCTACTTCATATTTTGCACAAACATTATGTAACAGAATTGATGGAATTCGTGTATCATAGTTTATTGAAATTCGTCCGCTAACGGGAATAAAAAGGGAAAGAAAGTTGCTTGGGAACGATTTGCTTTTAAGTTGATATAAATACTCCTTAGTGCTTTTGATATAAAGCTTCCCACACACAAGCGATCGATCGATTCAGTCTTTACAATTTAAACATTTACTGGGTTCGTAGTTGCAAGTAAATCGGTTTAGATAAAAATTAAATATAGTCTGAGATCCTAGGACCACCTTACTATACTTTTTATATGAAACTCGTATATATACGCGTAAATTTTGTTCCACTAGCTGGTAGGTCTTACACTAATCATTTTGTGTAATAGTTTGTCGTTAGCAATTTACTTTCAAATACGAATTATTTTCCAATTTGATCGAAGCAATCGATAGCCCGTGAGTAGGAAGCTTTATTTTTATTTTGACATAATATATTGTCATCATGTTGAAAAATAAATCTGACAAGAATGCCAAAGTTAAATTTGATGAAAATCTCTTTGAAAAACTAGGCACCTAAATATTTGCGATTGTTATATTAATTATATTCATAATACTTATTATATTACATACCTACTATTTCAGTAGAATATTTTGAGTGTAGGTATTATATTTCTTTCTCTTTTGTTGTTATACTTAAGTAATATTTAATTTATTTGTGCCTGATTTATCAGTGTTTAAAACATAGGTTTTTAGTTTTTAACTCAGATTTTTGATCTTTATTTTTATAAAATTTGCTACCGTAGTAGTTTAGCCCTTGGATAAATACATAGGACCATAGCATAGGACTCGCTTTTTATCGCGGAAAATTTTTGGGTACCTAACTACCTACGCGGATAGGAATTAGGATAGCTCTGCTTATAATTTTGTGTAGGTATTTCAATTCAATCGGTTCATACCTACAGAAAGTTTTATCAATCTAAAAAATAACGTAGTATAAAATGCTATAAAATAACCAGATAGGTATTTAAATTGGTTAAAACTTTACCTAGGTTAATCCTAATCATTAGTGTGTATGATTATTATATGAGGAATAAGTGAGAAGCTAGATGGCTTCGTGGTCCCAACTAGGATGGGCGATCACAATCCAAATTATTTTTATTAAGTTCAAAGTCCACAACGTCTTCCCATTCAAAAGATTTTCGAAATCGTTAAAATGCTAATTATCGGCTACAAAGAAATATTTACTTAATATTATACCTAAACACGAATGTTTGTATGTACATAATAATATGTTTAGTTTTTCATGCAATAAAGTAAAGTAAAGAAAACACGTAAAGAATTTTGATGAAATCAGGTATGGTAGTAGGTTAAGCAGAATTAACACAGAATACTTTTTGCAGCAAGCTTATTAAATTTTATTAATGGTAGTTCTCGGTAGATTTCTTGAGTGTATCTACGAAGTCGCAGGAAACATTCAAATAAAATACAACTGATACGGCTGTCCAGTGCCTACACCATTATGTATTCAATTTTGGTATTGGTATTTTCCCGAACAAGCTTTCCCTCTGACGCGAGCGAAGCTGCGGGCAAAAGCTAGTTAACAATACAATAAGAAATACTTAATTTTTTTGTAGCTTTTTAAGTTTTTCTAGTTTTAATTTTTTAAGTAGTTAGCTATTAGATATTATACCATATATACCATAATTGTTATTTTGTCGAAATAAATGATTCCCAGTAATTAAGTAAATCCATTTGAAAAATTTTGTCGTTATTATTTTTGTAGTACCTATGTAGGTAACGTATACAAGATGAATTTTTCAAGTGGAAAATCTGTAAGTTTTTGTGTAAGCCCGATTTTGATAAAAACTTAAACTGCATCATTAGATTTTTGATAAATCAATTTCTCTAGCCAGGTGCCGACTGATTTTGGCCAAAAAATACACACCTGTAATATTAGTTTATAGTTTAGGTACAGTGTACACAATTAGATTGTGTTGCTAATATCTTTGATTAGGTAATTATTACAGATATACGTTATACCCTTGACAATATTTCTGTGCCGCGACACACATTGATAAGGGACCCGTAAACGTATTAAAACGTATTACGTACTACTCGTCGACCGGCTCGAAGCACACTAACACAAAAATTGGCCCGCAGCGGGCCAATTTGAGTCTTCACTTTTTACGCGCAATACCAATGACCATATTATCTACCTCTTTTTAATATAATACATCTATGGTAAGACATCTATTTTTCTTTAAGAAACTTTTTTAAGAAGAACTTTTCGCTATTCCGTTTCTGTCTACCATATCACACCATGGTTATGCTGTGATATGATAGACAAAAATCACCATGCCTACTTAAAAAATTCAGCCACTATAAGATGTAGGATGTAGGTATGTAATAAGGCTAAAAATGTTATAACATAAGCTACGAACACGATGGCAAATATCATCCGAGTAAAGTCCTTATAGCACAAGGAAATTAACTCCGAAGGCGAAAGAACAATGAATGAGGCATATTGAATACATTAATTAATTTACACCACGCAACGCAGTATTCGAGGTATTTCCTGCACGAAATATCGAGAGGCATATCGATTAATTGCTGAAGTCTGAAGATTGTTTACATATTTGGATGCGTCATGCGTCGAATTGACATGCGTTTATCCAAGGAAAACAAAGTAGATAGGTCATCTTTTAAAAGCAGAACCAAAGCCGAATTTCGAACTGCCCTATTTGTTTTTAATATTAGCTAGTAGGTACGCCAGATTTTTTTCCTAAATTGGAAAACAATCTAACATGTTTGACACAACAAATTTTTACTATAAACAAACGACACCAAACAAAACGTTAGTTAAAAATAATGTGAAGCACACGTTATATTCACGTAACCTATAACATTATAACTTATTTAACATTATAACGTCTTTAGTCATTATAACGTCTTTAGATTATAAAACAATAGGGGTGACATAAGTTGTCTAATTTGGTTACCCATTGTGCAAACGTCCTTGCAGGCAGTCACATAATTAACATGATTATACTGGGCAGGGGTCACTGACTGCATTAGTCTTAACTCTCAACTCACAATTAGTCTCCATTGCGTAACATAGGTGTGAAGTTAGCACAGAGACACTAATGATTACGATTTCGCTAGGGAAAATTAAGATGTGCCTACTAGTAGTACTAGCCAGCTAAATCGGGAAGATAATATCTTCTCGACTCCTCTTCTGTTCTCGAAATCTTCATAATATTAAAACGTAGGCTAAGTTTTATCCCGAAAAAGTACAAAATTCCCGTGGGATACTATATTTATACGCGGTCGGCAACGGCTAGTGGGTAATAATAGAAAGCTTTGCAATTAAGATTTTAGAGTTTTTTTTTATAAACTACACTCGTTAGCAAAAAAAGGCACCAAAGCACTATTTATAAAATTGCAATGGGTGTGTATATTTATATAGGTATACTAAATATATATTTTTTTAATTCTTGAAACAGAAAAGTGGAACAACAACATAAAATTCTGTAATGACAGTACTTATAAGTAATAACACATAATATAATCGTGAGCCAAAAGCGGGTTACGAGACATAAACTTTTCGCTCAATAAAAACTTATGGAAGTGAACTTTTGAGTCGCAAAATCTGTTGTATTCAAAGTGTCTTAACTTGACCACGTCCTCGAGAGAGTCTTAACTTTCAATGACCTACGTAAATACTCTGGGTATTGATTTCAATAGGTAGAGCTGGAGTTACTACCTAGGTAATTCACTTATTTAGTACTAGATGTTGCCTGGGACTTTTTACGCGCAAAAGATAATCTCACGAAAACCTTACATTTTCCGAGATAAAAAGTAGCCTATGTCCTTCCCCGTGTTCTAACTGTAAGTATATTTGTACCAAATTTTATCAAAATGGGCCCAGTAGTTTCGGACCACACTGAATGCAAACAAACACATCATTCCTCTTTATAATATTAGTATAGAAGTATAGATTAGTTATCAGTGTTACTACTTACTAGTTACCTAGGGAAAATTATTCACTTGATCCTTATAATATTATGGGAGACTAGGTAAGTAGGTACCACCGACAAAGTTCCCACACGACCAGACCACTCAAAATATTAAAACGCAAAGGAAGTAACCGCAACGACCGCAGACGGGGTTGATCTACGTATTTACACGTGAGTATGTTTGCGAGCCCACTATTCAACGGCGCTGTTGAGCGATTTTGATCTTATGCTGGTCGAGCGGGAACTTGTTCGGTAGTATACTCAATTTACAGAGCCTGTATGGGCAATGCCTTCTTTTACAGAGGCTGTCGCTAGTATACGATATGTACCAGAAAACTTTTCCAAATGAGTAAAATGTCAAATTTGGCACTTTTAAGGTGGACGATGAATAATTTTTGTTGCAATCAACTTTTGTTTTGAATTTTTTTCATACTGTTTCAACTTGGTTTCAACAGTTATTTAGAAACTAAATATCTTAATCGACTTTTAATCAATGTAATACATAAAATTATTTACGGGTACACAATCACCACCTGGATCAAGTGCCCCTTAAAATATTTTTTATTATTGATTATTATATTTAAATATTTATATATTCCTAAGATATAAAAAAGAAGAAAGAGTGCCAAACCATAAAAAAGATGCGTCAAAAATGTTATGGTAAAATTAATTTCAGAAATTTTAGTTTTTTGTGGTCCAATAAGGAATAAATGAGGGTTTTTATCAAAAACGTATTAAAAAAACCTAGTAATTGTATAGGGAATGAAACGTGTCCCTTATATAGGGCCAGGGGACACTAGGGTACGATTCTCTGTCTGTAGTTTTATTAGGTAAATTAATATTTTTTCAACTGATATTCTGTTGGTTATCACTTATCACAGATTCTTTTAGCCTGATTAATACCACATAGACCAGTGACATTTTTTTCCAGTAGGACATTTATGAAAGAAATTAGGGTTAAATAAAACAAAAGGGGGATCGAGTTATCCCAGTCTCCCCTTTATAGTAGGTCTGTATACGACGTGAGAACTGACTACTAATAACAAAGATTTCAACTCAAGATAGGCTATGTCGTACATTTAGCAGAAAAAAAAATCATACAAGAAAAAGTTACGCCATCTTGGTTTTCACCATAACTCAAATGTCAACCATCTTGTTTTCACCATACTTCGAATTTCAAAATGGCCCCAAAAACTTAAAAATTGGGGCCATTTTACTGGAGACACTTTTTGCCTCAACATGCCTCGTCTATAATATACGTCTATGACTAATAATGGTTTTTTTTACATAATACATATTATTAATAGCGCAAATGTGCATTTCTAATTTGCGCTTTTATAGAGTTCTCATTCTTTTACTTAATTTAAACATTGCATTGATCAAAATCAATATATTATTTAATCCAAATAGTACCTTATTATTAATTATCTTTTTAATAATTTATCATAAAGTAGAACTAATAAACAGGGCAAGATTTTCTAAATTAGGTGAAGCCCAGGAAAGGTATATTTGCGTCCGAGAATAGATTTCTCGGTATCAGTTATAATTCATACAGCAAACCACCTACGAAGCCGTGCCTTTTAGGGCCAGACTCCGGTGGGTTTAGTCACCGAGTTCATCATAAAGTTTAATTACTCTACAAATACTGCAATTGTAGGCGCCACGCTGTGATTTGTGGTGGCCACTGCAGGCCACTGTTATTGTTTATGGTTCTCCTGATTTAAATGCATTTAGAACCAGATTTCATAGACAAAAGTAACCTTTTATATTTTTTTAAGTGGGCACACCGCAAAGATAACATAATTATATGTTAAAATATTATTGACTTATAAATATATGTCAAAATGTATCCTACTGAGGGACTTTGTATCCAAAAATTAAAAAAAAAACATGTTAAAATTCGAAATTCAAAAATGCAAGAAAACCACAAAAACCAGGAATTAATGCTTAATTAAAGCGCATGCGACCTTAATGTGAACAAACGTCTTAAAATTATCGCCAGAAAATTGAATCTGAAATTAAACCAGTAAAAAATCAATTACCCGCCATAAATAAGATTAAATTTTAAGGTCAATAGCCCTAAGAATTTAAAAACAATGACGTAAAAATTAATATTTGACGTGAAGAAGTGGCAGGTGATTTTATGAGACAGGTGGCCAACCAAAGTGGCCAACATTTACATTATTTTATTACCAACATATCGGTGAAGTGAAAATACAGTGCAGTTACGTTAGTAATATATTAGGTTGGGGAAAAAGTTTCTTCGCATTTTATACATATAAAAATTCAAAAGGTTTTTTTATAAAGTTTATTTACAAGTGACTAAAGTATATAGGTGCCATTTTGTTCGATAACTTTTTGCCATCTTGTTGGTAGGTACATAATCCCATTGCTATAAAATTTTTGGGGCTTCTGATGAAAAAACTGCGACAAGTGGTTTTGGCAGTCCTCTTGTGATGTCAACCTGACACTGCCTAAGGAATTCTGCAGCGACCGAAACAGGTGGAAATCTGAAGGTGCAAGGTCAGGACTATACGGCGGATGCATTAACACCTCCCAGCCAAACTCCCGTAATTTTTTCTGAGTGGCTAAAGATGTGTGAGGTCTAGCGTTATCATGGTGAAAAACCACACCCCTTCTGTTGATTAATTCCGGCCGCTTTCTCTCAACTTCTTGCTTTAATCTCATCAGTTGTTCGCAGTACAGTTCAGAATTGATGGTCCTGCCTGGCGGTAAAAGCTCCTAATGAATAATGCCCTTCCAATCCCACCACACACACAGCATCACCTTGTTGCGAGTTAACCCGGGTTTCGCCACAGTCTGTGAAGCCTGACCGGCCTTTGACCACGATCTTTTTCGCACGTTCTTGTCGTACGTGATCCACTTTTCAACACCAGTTATCAGCTTCTTCAAAAATGGTTCGGTTTCATTACGTCGTAATAAAGAATCACAAATGAGTACACGGTTCATTAGGTTTCTTTCAGTGAGCTCATGAGGCACCCAAATATCGAGCATTTTTGTGTACCCAGCTTTTTTCAAATGCGCCAAAACCGTTTTGTGGTCAATCCCCAGTTCTTCAGCTACATCGTAACTACTAATATGCCGATCTTGCTCCACTTTTTCAAAAATGGCAACAGTTTTGTCCGTAACAGGGCGACCAGAGCGACGTGCATCTTTGATATCAAAATTTCCGGATTGAAAACGCTTAAACCAAATTTGCGCTACTCTCACAGATACTGCATTAGGTCCATAAACATCACAATTTTTTTTCGCGGCTTGTGTTGCATTTTTACCTTTTTTGTAATAAAATTTTAAAATGTATCGAAATTCTTCATAAGAATCACTCATTTTAACAATAAGAAAAACAAATGAAAATCTCAAATTTACCTAATTTGAATTTGGAATTGTCTTCTGTAAAATAAAAACTTTTTAATGATACCAAAATCAGCCAGATACAATTGGTATAGCCCAAGATATTTTATGACAAGTTCATACATACTATAATGCGAAAAGACTTTTTCCCCAACCTATTATATTCTTTGGTACAGTGGACCTTCAATGGACTGATATATTAAATAACATTGTCAAATAATTTCCCTAAAGAGTTTTTAACATGGTCCATCTGTATGGAAACTTACAAGTTCCTATCTCCGAAATGCTGGGGGGATCAACAAATCACTTTGGAGGCCGATTACTCGAAAATGGTTGACTTAGTAAAAGTCATGAATGAATCCTTACTTTTATTTTAAAAGACCTATTTAAAGATGCGGTAGAATGAAAAAGTCTTTTTCGTCACTATCCCATAATTCAGTCTTTAACAATACCAAATTTCATCCATTTATATTCATAATTACAGAAGCTAGAGGTGCGGACAGACAGACAGACAGACGGACGAAAACGGGCGAAACTGTTAGTTCCTTGAGTATTACGGAACCCTAAAAATGCTATTATAGAGACATCTGTCAGAGTTAAATGGAATAAATAAAAACCAAAATCTATCTATTATGATATCTAAGTGGGATACTCTATTTACTATTTACGCGGGCGGAGCTGCGGGCAAAAGCTAGTAATATTATATTTAAATAGCTTTGTAATATTATATGTTGGAAAGAGGAAAACTATTCAGAACTTTGGCGCTTAAAAGTAGTGCAATTTCATATCGGAAAGTAATAAACAAAAAAGTTACGGAATAGTGGGAACAAAACAAAATTATAGAGCTTGAGACTTTATATATGAAAACAATTTCATTCTATCTTTAATTTTACAAGCATTGTTGTTGCATACAAAACCGAGAATAGGGCATGATAATACAGGCACTATGTACGTAGCGCCTTTTGCGCTCTACTTTTTGCTCTATTTTCAAACCAGTGTTTTCGCTTTACTCCAACAAATGAAGACAGATCACAGATGCAGTACTATATTTCACAAAAAACAAATTCACAATTAATTAAAGTCTAAAATTGGTTTGTTTAGGAATTCTTAGCAAGGTGAAAACGTCAGGTGTATGTAACTAATACGAGATAAACACAAACATACTGGTTTTGTACACCTGTTTAACTAAGCTCGGTGCAAACGGGCGACTAACGACAGCCATCAGTGGGTACTGACTACTGGCCAGCGACAACCTGTTCACTAGCTATTTCAATTTTAATACATTTTGTAAAACGCACTCGTGCCAGACTCGTGGCAGATCAAAATGTATGAAAATTGTTAAGTGGTAGGCGGAAGCTAATTTGTCGAAATTACGATCACGATCGGCAATGTTGCCGCAATTCGTGGAAAATGTATGAACATTGTGTCGCGGCAACTGTCGCGTTCTACAGGAGTCTGTCGCAGTCCTCGGTCGCGCGTTTGCACATAATAATTATGTAGTCTTTACAGTGGTAACTGAATATTTTCCCAACATTCATCCATTATAATGACATAAGAGGATTCCACGTTCTTCTGTTTCAAATTGTAGCGAGTGGAACACGATAATTTGCGTTTCCTCTTAATTTATCTAGATTTTAGAGAGTCCGAATGTATTGCTTATTATAATTATTGATTTAACTAATACCTTTAAAATTGGGAAAAATAGATCTTTCGTCATAACACCTTGCCCCTTACAGTGTCCGAAATTTAGACTAGACTAGGTATTTATTAAGTTATCTATAATGAAATCGGTGTAAAGAAAACTACAATATAACTTAGTATTACTTGTTTAATATTTGAGCAGAAGATAATTGCGTTTTGTTACATGAACGCCACCCTAAAAACCACTCCGCCCTAGACATTGACCCAGTTTAGTTATTAACCAACTTTCTAAGGGAGGAGGTTATTAAATTCGCAACTTCCCAGTCGACTAGATTAATAATTTGGACGATCATCAACCTCAGTTACTGAACTTCATAAAGTCATATTTGTGTCAAAATTCAATACGTTTCGTGTTTATAAAGTTGCCTCCGACCATGGAACCAAAGTTAATTAATAGTTACATGTAAAATCAATTCGACGGGACGACGACGACCTGGGAGATTTCTTTTTATTGTAGCTTTTTAAGTTTTTCTAGTTTTAATTTTCTTTTTAGTAGTACCTTAGTTTTTAATATTTTTAAGTAGTTATAGCCTATAGATATTATACTATAATTGTTATTTATTGAGAATTAATAAACTTAATCTCAACCAGGGAGATAATAATTAAATAGCAGGTTACAGGGCGGCAGTGGCGCGGCCCACTACCTACGTAGATACGTTATTTTACGTTATCCACACACCGCCGCGCGCCGCGCACTACCTGTGATGGTAGAGTTGCCCAATGTTGCCGCAGTTGTTGCATGAGTTGCCAGAATGGTAAAGTAGGTATGATAGGGTTAGTTGACTAAGTACCACAGAATACAAAAACATCAACGCGCTTGAAAGTGAAGCCGTCACGATTACTCCAAATTGGAATGGCTATCCACATATAATATGTTGCCACCATAGACGTATATTATAGACGAGGCATGTTGAGGCAAAAAGTGTCTCCAAAAAAATGGCCCCAATTTTTAAATTTTGGGGCCATTTTGACAGTTGAGGTTTGGCACTTGTGATCTTACCATTTCTACATTTGCTATATGCAGTTTATCCAGTCCGCATAAAATTCATAAAATGCCGAGTAGTTGCGTAATTAAAGGTTGTAAAAACTATGACAAACGTGTAAAAAAGATAGACGGGATATCTTATCACAGGTAATTATCACAATATTGTTTGTTACAATTAAAATACTTATGGAATTTTAAATAAATATTCAAAAAATGGCGGCCAACTATGAAATATAACACTGGTTATTGTATGCGCAACAGTGAAAAGGTAACTTTGTAGGGACGTCATTTTTATTATTGTAAATTACAGAAATAAGAGATTCAGTTTTTTTTTATTTCAGTACCTAACCAAACCTAACTTACCCGTCAGTATTCACATTTTTGATTAATTTAAATAAAATGAAACTAAGGCGTACTATTTATTTGATTTTTACATATTATATTTAAAAATATTATTTACTATCTGGCCTGACAGACGTTGTTCTGTGAATAATGAAATTGAATAAAAAATAACTACACTTGAAGGTTGTAAGCGTAGGTTGCTACACCCATAAGTCATACCCTACACCTACAACCTACATCTAGACCTACTACATACCTATAGTTGGTAGGTGATAGGTTGGTAGGTAAACAGTAGTTACCCCACTAAAAACCTACAAGCTACATCTACTAGATGTAGGTAGATCACCTATAACCTGCACCTACTGTCTATTCTACTCCTAAACAACCACCTACAATGTTCAGGGGCCGATTTAACATTATGCATTTTTGGAGAAAAAAAAAGTAATATTTCTGAAATATTACTATGTTACTGGAAGCACCTTTATACCGAGTGATTTTTTAATCCGTTTCAAGAGAAACAGTGTATAATAGTTACACAAAATAGAGTACTTTGGCATACTTAGTTTATTATTTTTTCTTTTGTCTAATTTAGTGAACATTTGTTGTAAACATCGCAGAAATTTATAGTATTTAAATTACAGACTTCCCAATAATCCAGAGCGCAAAGAGATTTGGACTCGCCTTATTCGAGAACAACGAAATGAGCCTAACAAAAAAGTTACTCATAGATCTAAACTCCCCTCCCGCTCGCGCCTTGGTGACACCCACTTCGCAACGGGCCGTGCAGCAGAAATCGTAATATTTTAATTTCGCCATAACTTCAAAACCAAACATCCAATTTGAATAATTCAAAGACCTAATATTATCTACATAAACTGTACTTAGTGATGAAATAATTTATTTTGATAAGGATTAATAGCATGAGTAAAATAAATGCGTTTAAATATAGTCCAAAAAAAATTTAAGATTTCTAAATAAAAAAATGGTTGTTATGCCTCACTTGACATAGATAGGTATAGTGTGTCACGGACTTTTTTGTAGATATTTATAAGATCTACAATTAATTAGAACATTTTATGGTTCTATCTTTTATAGTATAGGCAGCGTACGCAAGATAAGTAACTTTTCTGGTTGATTTTTACACCTTGTGTCCGAAAAACCCAAATATCTTACGGAACCCTATTTTTTCCAAAATAAAATTTAGCCTATGTTCCTCGTGGATAATGTAGCTTTCGAAAGGTGAAAAAATTTTTGAAATCGGTCCAGTACTTTTTGAGCCTATTCATTACAAACAAACAAACATACAAACAAAGTTTTCCTCTTTATAATATTAGTGTAGATGTAGATTATTACTTTCAAACTGAATTAGATTATGTATAAGTTTTTATAAATTATAATTCAATATTCTTTTTATAGTACTTAATATAATTAGTTTTGTTTTTAATGAGTCTTGTTTTATTTATCTAGGTAATAAAGGAATATTAAGTGCTGTTGCGCTAGGATTTGTATGTAATTTTTGCTGCAGCGCTGGCTGTGAAACGTCACAGCTCCTACGGCTCCGCCCCTTCTGTGACGCCGCTGGAGCTACGGCACATGTGTAAAAACAAATTTGTTGTCTGGTCTAGGTCCATACGCCGTACAGAAGAAAACAAATTGGTTTTCTTGTAAAATCCTTTAAAATATCTTGCTTAGGTTAAAATATCTAGTATCCATACACCATAATAGCCATTGCACTAATCTATTACACCGATATAATATCTGTATAATATTCTAGTATGTAATTATCGTCATCTATGTGTACTAATCACCAGAGGAGTTAAAAGTGCGTTCCTGATCTTTGGCATACATTTGACAAATAATGTAGGTATAAGAAAAAGTTACGCCATCTTGATTTCAGAAGATTTATTCAAATAAATGTGGACTGAAAAATCTGCGGAAAGCAAATGTCGAAATGTCAAGATGACAAAATATGAAACCTCGACTGCCCCAAAAAACCCCAAAAGTGGGGCAGTTTAAGTGTGGACACTTTTTGCCTCAACACGCCACGTCTATGCTTATGATAATGAGAGTAATGTAATAAGAAATATGAAATATTTAAATTACATTACGTACCTGTAAAATTTATATTTGTTTGTAAGCCTTATTGATTTATTGTTGCTAATATTTTAGTAATTCCAGTATTAATGCGAGCTAAACTGATATTAAGTACGCCGGACAATTTTATTAACATTTCTTTAGTCAAGATATGTATTAAAAAAAAAATGTATGCGTTGTACGCCCTTACAAAGTTATATCATACGACTAGCGACTGTTCCATCGGAATGGTAAAATCGTAAAATCAAAGGAACATCGAAGTTCCGTTGATTTTACATAGATGGCGTAATTTTTTCTTGTATGAAATTTTTTTCGGCTAAATGTACGTGATAGCCTATCTTGAGTTGAAATCTTTGGTTGCCACAGAATAACGGACTATTTTTACCCAACATTTTTCAATAAATTTTTACCTAAAACGCAATAATTTCAGAGATAACAAATATTATGTTCTTGCGACCTATATAATTTATCGACTGCAGGAAAATTAAAATTTGTATGGAAAGTTTTCATGAGATTTGCGAAAATCTGTGCTTTCAGTAACTGTACCTTTAAAAATATAGATTTTAATATACAATTTCTTCTGAGAAGTTACTTTTACTTAAGAGTAAGTACTATTCATTTATGCAATAAAAAATCAGTCAACTAGCCTATTATGACTCACTTGCAAGTTACTGTCTGGCGCCCTTACTTACATAGTTACTATATATTTATTCTAATAATATCTGTGCTTTAACTTCGACTACCTACTCATTCTAAAATCATTGGCGTCTTGTCAATCTTGTCTAAGCGCAACATGTAATTATTATAATATCATACTATACAAGGTATAAGTAAAAATAATCATTACACCTTTTATAGAGTTACCCGAGACGGATGGTGTCAATTAGAAACATAATTGGTGCGTGGGTGAAACTGGAAAACTCGGGATTTTATGGATGCTTTTGCAAATGTGTTGTTTGACTACTATACGACCGAGTGCGGAATTATAACATTTCTTTAGAAATGTCTTGTGCAATAAATCTAGACAGTTATCAAATAAAAGAAATTGTATTGCCATTTGGCACCCACTAAGATTCATGCATAATATGGGGCCATCCACATATTACCTACATCACGCAAAATTTCAACTTTATTAAAATCGACCAAAAAATAGCCAATTTATGCAAAATTTTGAAACGCGTTCGTTAACGTCAACGAGTTGTCCGCTGATGGTTTTTTAATTGCACACAATTTTTTTACGAAATCTGACTGCACAAGATTTTATTCGATTCTAGATTCTAGAGATTAATTTGCAACGCTCATTTACAAAATCATTTTAGTTAAGATTGAAATTGAAAAAAATTGAAAAAAAAGAAGCAAATTGAATCGTGAAATCGAAAAACGCGCAACGTGATACAGACTACAGTTGGCGTAGCAAAAGTATGACCTAAGTACACTCCCAATTCTCATTCAATAAGATTTATATTTTAAATCTTAGATTGTACCTAGCCAGGTAAGATAGAAATACGTAGTATATTTACATGTTAAATAAGGTTATTTTATTTTTAGGTTGTTATTTAGAATTATCAAAAATTGTTTTATTACATAAGTGACGTAGATATATAAGCATTTGGTGGCTTCTTTAAGCTATGTTATCATGAATTATTATTTAATTGTATAAACGATAAATAAAAATATAAAAAAAAAACATTCTTAATATTACGATAAGGTATATTGGGTTTAACTGAAAAATTGAACATTAAAAATTGGTTAATCTAGTTAATATGTTAAAGTAAACAGTGTAAAATGCATTATCGTTAGCCTTGTGAATTGTGATACGATAAGATACTGCGACTACTTCACATGAACCATCAATAACATTATCGCCGTTTATGTCGGATTATGTCCATACATCATCACACAACAATCTGAAGAATAAGGTAAAGGAAAACTTAGTCATAATTCAATCTTTTATACTTTAATCATAATCTCGGAAACGGCTGTAAGTATTTATTTACATTAAAAGAGATGTTCAAAAAATGTATGAGGCCTGGGCCAGCCCTATGTACAGTATATGTAAATATAGCTACATAATATAGTAACCATTTCCTATTCTTTATTTTGTTTAATTTCACTTCGTTTCCATGTACATTTAAATTAACTTCGTCAAGGACAGCAACACAAAGTAAAATAAAACATGGCGGATCAGATCAGAATTAACTGAAGAATGTCATTTTATCAATGACATGACTTTTGACAAAGAAAGACGTATGACATTCAAGACGACGTCTCTTCGTAAAACTGTCTACTACGTCAAAAGTCAAGTCAAAACAACTGTCATGGCCGCCCTAAAAATAGTGTTCTCGCAATAAAAATCTCTTCAAATAATCATTTTTGTACGCATGTATACCCTTCTTCAAATTATTTTTTTCGTATTTTTATGATATTCCCATATTTTTTTCCTATTTACCTATGTAGTGTACATAGAACTGGCCCAAAAAAACATCTCTTTTAGTATTCCCCTGAATACTAAATTTGAGCCTGTTCCACAATATAAGTGTCGGATAGCTTATTAGGAAGTTTTGAGATTTTAACTAAATTAAAAATAGTGTAGTCGAATATCGACTTGGGTAAGTTTTTCATACCAAGACGATCCATTTATAATTATTTGAAACTAGCGACCCGCCCCGGCTTCGCATGGGTACAATACTGATACTAATACTACAGAATGTCACCCACTTCGCAACGGGCCGTATAGCAGAAATCGTAATATTTTAATTTCGCAATAACTTCAAAACCAAACGTCCAATTTTAATCATTCAAAGACCAAATATTATCTACATAAACTGTACTTAGTGATGAAATAATTTATTTTGATAGGGATTAATAGCATGAGTAAAATAAACGCATTTAAATGTAGTCCAAAAAAAATTCAAGATTTCTAAATAAAAAAATGGTTTTTGTGCCTCACTCGACATAGATAGGTATAGTATGTCGCGGACTTTTTTGTAGATATTTATAAGATCTACAATTAATTAGAACATTATATGGTTTTATCTTTTATAGTTTAGGCAGCGTACGCAAAATAAGTAACTTTTCTGGTTGATTTTTTACACCTTGTGTCCGAAAAACCCAAATATCTTACGGAACCCTATTTTTTTCCAAAATAAAATTTAGCCTATGTTACTCGTGAATAATGTAGCTTTCGAATGGTGAAAGAATTTTTGAAATCGGTCCAGTACTTTTTGAGCCTATTCATTACAAACAAACAAACAAACAGACAAACAAAGTTTTCCTCTTTATAATATTAGTGTAGATTAAATTGAAAGTGCAAGTTAAATACGAGAATTGGGCTTCACATCTCACCAAATATAAAATATTATGTTTAAATTTAAACGAGTCAAGTCACCAATATCATTTTATACTGTACGTACAATTTTCACTAACTTCTTGGAAAGGGGACATCCACATATTACGCCACACAAAATTACAACTTTTTGACGAAACCCTAAAAAAGATCAAAATGAGCTGATGTAATTGTACCAATTTAATTTTCTTCAATTGCTCACTCATCGTTCAATAAATCGTAAAAATGTCTCAGCATTATCCATTACGAATTAACTCGCTAAATATAGCTGTTCCTCATAATGTGACTCAGAGACAATCGCTGGTCACAACTCACGAGGCATAAATATAAACTATGGAGCAGTGTAATGTTTTTAAACAATTCCGGATAATCCGTAATTAAATGTTATTGTTGTGGCAAAGAGTGAATCATTATAAATAGACTAAATACAAACATGCAGTCGGTTCACAACAGTTTTTCCGATAAATAATAATGACTAGCTGTTGCCCGCGGCTCCGCCCGCGTAAAAATACTATCGCGTATCCCGCGGGAATACTATTTTTTTCCGGGATAAAAGTAGCCTATGTTTTAGTCCAAAGCCTAAACTACTACCATACCAAATTTCGTCAAAATCCGTTCAGTAATTTTTGCGTGAAAGAGTAACAAACATCCATCCTCACAAACTTTCACATGTATAATATTAGTAGGATAGGATTTATAACACTTAAAATTACCGCTTGCAGCTAGTTTCATTTTTGGGGACACGAAAAAGTCGCAAAATGTTTGATGAAAAATTACTACAGCCGTTTAGAGACTTGATAATAAGTTTGTATAACCAAATATGGTTTAAAATTTCACAACGCATAAAGCTCATTTCAAACTACGCTATACTATTGTGCTATTTAATAGTATAGCAAAGAAGGACCTAAATAGCATGGCGTTCACATTATGCGATATTGTCGCAATCATTTATAGTACTTATTATATAGCAAAGTCAGTATGGCTGTGTCGCTCGTTTCGCTTTCGGGATAGCCGGGGGTGAGGGAGAAGGAAGGCGGCGCGCGATATAGCATAGCATGAACTCAGTGTATCGCACAATTTTATAGCGTATAGTGAGCCAATATTATGTAGAACAGTACAGTGTGAAAGTATCCATAACAACGTATGGTCACTTGTGATATTAATTACTCTTTTGTATGGTGCGCGATTTTGTTGTTCTATGAGCTGTATACTATATGCCAGTGTTTTTCAACCTTTTCATGATGCGACCCCCCTTGTATGAAAAAATATTTCGCGACCCCCCGACCCTTCGCTTTTTTATCATGTATAGGTACATGTATGTTACAGTGTTACAACTATTCATTCCATACGACGTTTTTATGCGTCTCCATAATTATTATTCGGATATAAGTACATAATATAGTACGTCAAACACATTATTTTACAATTACATACATCGATGACATCGTTGGTCGGTTTATGAGTATATCCTTTTGTTAAAAGTCTCTTAATAAATCAATAAATATTAATAAATAAATAAAAAATTGTTTTTTTTTTTCTTAAGTACTCTCAACCTCCGGCGACCCCCCTACAGGAGCTTCGCGACCCCCCAGGAGGTCGCGACCCACAGGTTGAAAAACACTGCTATATGCTATTATATTATAGCGTAGTCTGAAAGCCGCTAAGAACTAAGAATGCACTGACAGCCGATATTTTGAAGGCCTTTGATAACGGTATTCTCTCGACTTATTCCCGCTTATGGGATGCGGATCTCACTATTCACTTTCCCTGTCAGATCCCTTACGTTATTATAATTTCATCGACTTCGTGTCGTGAAACTTTAATGCAAAGTAGTCTAATCCCTCGCTTAATCCTTCATTCATAACGCATTAAAGTTGAGTTAATTATGAATTCAAGTCATGACTCAACAATATGAGCTCCTTAAATGTCGCCGGTGTGACGGTGAGCCCTTTGTATGCTGATCGAAGGGAGACGTTCTAAGGCATGTGAGACAATTTATAGATATGTGTACGTATGTGATGAATTTCATAACTTCATAATATGAAGAAGAATATTCTCCTACATGTGTGTTCGCTCTTGGCTCACTCGCTATTTCTACAGTTGACAAAGCTCTTTCTTTTCCAAATGCCGATTGATCTAATACAATTGTTCTTCAAAAACAAGATTAGTCTCAATATTATGTTGTTTAAGTTATGTGTGTACTGTTGGTGTACTTTAATAAATAAATAAATAAATATTAAGTATATTTATTATTTACTAGACAAAAGTATTCATTACTCTCCAGAATTTTGTTCTTTAACTACCTTCTTATATTTTGGTGTTGTTTACGAGTACCTATCGGTTGTAAATTGCGATTTGCGACATGAAACTTTCACATTTATACTCCAATATAATATTTTCATTGATAATAATTATGTATCATTGTGCACGACGTAATGCATCGTCAAAAACCGGAATGGTATAGGTGACAGACCTCTATTGACCCAAATAATGTACCTCGGTGTATTTCGTGAATGAAACGTAAGTTATGTAAAATGTCGTGGGTGACACGAATACAACCTATTTATCTTTTGCTTACAATCAGTAATATGAAAAAAAAACAGTACAGTACTGTATTCGCAAAAAGTCTAAATTTTCGAATGCAGAGTACCTACCTGTAACTTAATTGAGTGCAAATCTTAAGTAGAAAAATTATAGAGATGGGTAGATGTAGGTAGCTAGGTACATCTATAATTCTCTACCCATCTCTATATTATTTTGCTGTCTTTGTTTGAGTATCTTTTCCAACGTATGAGGCAAGGACAGCAATATTGAAAAGCTTATCTGTTGTAGGTACGTATATATTTTATTAGTTAAATTTTCGGTAAGCATTTTTAAAAAGATTTAAATCACTTATTTAAATGAAATCAAGATTATGATCACATACTAGTTAAAAATCTATACTAATATTATAAAGCTGAAGAGTTTGTTTGTTTGAACGCGCTAATCTCAGGAACTACTGATTCGAATTGAAAAATTATTTTTGTGTTGCATAGTCCATTTGTCGAGGAAAGCTTATAACATTACGCTGCGAGTTGCGATCAATAGGAGCGAAGCATCAGTGAAAAATGTTGCAAAAACGGGGAAAATTATTCATATTGCAGGACTGCCGTTTCGTGCACTGCGTAAACGGTTCAAGTTACCCAAAAAATATGTATGAAAGAATTCTTCCTCCTTAAATTATCTAAAAAATGTTCGCGACAGTATATTTGACTCACTATAACCTTTTATTAATCACTCTTACTTAACTCACTATAGCCATTATTGCGCCATCAGTTGACGCGGACGAAGTCGCGGGCAACAGCTAGTTCTTAATATATACCGTCCAAAAATTTAACATTAAAATACGTTCAGAAATATCAAACAAATTCAAACAATGCATTACATAAAACATAATATACGTTTTTGTCCAGACTGGTTTGTGTACTTAATTTAATATTCCCCTTTATACTTCTCTTCTTGTATTAGGTATTTTTATAATAAAACTCTTTGGCCGTTTCCCGTTTCTGTAGCCTGTAATAATTTATTTTATATTCATTCAATACGTAATTTTTTTTATTGCTTCGTGTCTGTTTTTAAAATGGGTACAGCTAAAAAATTGCGAAACCACGCATTCTAAATCAATTCGATCTTTAATCTCGTGTTGTCATTTCACGCATGGCTGCATTGTATGATGTATCCGTAATTAATGGACAAATATGACTGTCATCTATAACCAACAGTAGAAACTAGGAATGAACAATATTGTCATATCATAAGTAATAATTATTAACCTAGCGCTAGATTATTATCTATTATCATCACGATTACCTAACTAACCTAATAACTAATACCACTATAATAAGGTTAGTACTAAAAGCAATGATTTGAAAACTATAGACGGGCTATGGTATAACGTACATTTGACAGAAAAAAATATGTACGAGTGCAAGAAAAAGATACGCCATCTTGATTTTTGAAAGATTTAATTGTCAATTCTATGCGGACTGATTAAAAACTGCAGTAAGCAAAATATGTCGAAATGTCGTGATGACAAATGTCAAATGTCGACTGCCCCAAACAACCCCAAAAGTAGGGCAGTTAAGTGTGGACAGTTGGACACCTGCTTCCTCGATAAATAACTACAATAATTTTTAAAATTTATCATTAGGTAATACATAAATCAACATAATTGATCGGACGATGATAACTAAGTGGAGTGACGATCTGAAATCATAATTTACTTGACATGAGGTCAAGCGCAGTCAACTAAACCATTTTGTACTGATTAATTAGCTTCACATAGAGCTTTTGAGTGTCAGACTGTTAGCTGAGATATTATTCTATGTAGATTGTAGATTGTATACTGATACTGCGCAAAAGATTATTTCAAAGACTTTTAAAAGAAATAAAAGCATATTTAAATATCTAGTGTCTTCAAGCTTAATTAATAATATTATGTTAGCTAGGTATATGATAATATTATGTCAATATTTGCTCGTAAGGGGCCGTCCATTAATCACGTGATGTTTTTAATAACTTTTTAGACCCCTCCCCTCCCCCTATTGATACGTGGTGAGGTTTCATACTACCCCCCCCCCCCTCACCTAAGATCACGTGTATTTTTTTGTACTTAGTAAACAGGTCATGTTTGAAGAAACCTTTAACTTAAAAAACAATTTAATAGTATAACTTAAGCAATTAAGAACTATACGAGTCACTTGCCATGTGAGTATTTAAAAAACACTTCGAATGTACAACCGATAAGAATTTCGAAACCCGCTCCTCCCCTTGTGATTACTTGGTGATTTTTTTCGGATTTCCCCCCTCCCCCTTTAGGCATCACGTGATTAACGGACGACCCCTAAGTCGTAAACGTATTGCAGAGAAATAGGAATCTAATTAGAGCCGTGGCCATAACCAGCCTTACGTGGAGTTTTTGCTGGCACCGGTTGACCTTATACACGGTATCGTGAAGCCAACACGCCATGAAATTAGCAACCCCGGTCGAGGTTAAGAAACTACTTGCAATAAAACTGTGACAATGAGGCAGGCACTAGCCTGGGAAGTGGGAGCAGCTAAGTTGCTTGGCTAGTCAGAGTGTTCTTATAAAGTTTTAACGCATTTTTGCGGTGATTATGACGGTCCATTCCGTGTTAGAACCATAGATTTTGAACCCGCGTCCTCCGTAACGTCGTTACTCGTTAGAAGAACGAGGGTATAAAATCTAGGGGTAGAACACAAAAAAATAATTTAATTAAAAAAACCCAATAGCGTAAAAACTAAAAAGAAAAAAAAAACAAGAAAGTCCAGTATTCGAGACTTGTTATCGAATATTATTGAATAACTATACCTACCATTGAAATTGATTCGTGATCGATACATTCAATACCAACATTTATATTACGGAACATAACGACTTTAACAATCGGGATTCTGAACCCATTATTAAGAAGATACCCGGATTTTTACAGGTCCCGACTTTACGCCCTTACCTTTGGCACATTAAACAGTGTCTTTGGCGAGCCAGCGTTGCATTTTGTCGCGAAAAATCGGAGGAAGCTCTGCAGGCCTTTAAGGTGGGTTTAGACCAAAAGAACATAGAGCAAGAACTACACAAGAACATTCTTTTGTATTCCTTTAATGTAAACGATAATTCGTTAAGACATAGTTTACATCATTTGCACTAATCATTTCGAACAAGAACAATAAGAACAAGAATTTTTGCTCTTTATATGAGTATCATTTAGACCAAATGAGCGAATGCTCATTGCTCATTTGCCAACGATAAGTAGTACTGTTCACACTATGTACCGCAGCCGCACAAATGTACAAAAATTCAAGAACACTAGAATCCCTTTGAAGAGACCGCCTCAAGTAGCGAGCACGCCCGAATACGAAAGAACGCTCTAAGCAACTATTTCATATTTGTGTCGGTTATACCAAACGAGCGAGAGTTCTTAGAGCATTCTACCAAATTACCGGCGAACACGTGGCGAATACACTAGAACAACGAGAGCTTTACTAGAATGAGCATTCGCTCGCTTGGTCTAAACCCACCTTAAGAGTGGTGACTGGTGAATGTCGAATCGCGTCGCGTCGCCACCAGTCTTAAACAGACGGGTTATACATAATAATCCGCACATGGGTCATTTTCCCTTTCCCTTTATATCGACATCATTTATAACGGAAACCCAGGTATTACGACGACATTTTAGGTTCTTTCATGGTGCAATATTTAAAACATTTTCATTTATTATCAGTTGTAACGATTTTCCGCTATTAACGGTCCCTGTAATGTTGTTTAACAGATTTTCGCTATACTTTCAGGATTAATACAAACCGCTTTTAATTTCGGTAACATTGATTCCTATGTAAATAAATTTTATGAAGTAACTAAGACCTGGCCCACTGCGCAAACTAGCTATTCATTTTATCTGTAAGAATATAAGAGTAGTCAGGCGGGTCCGGGATCTCAGTCCATAATAATTTTATCGTATTTCAATAAAATATCCGTCAAAAATAACCGCTAAAGATGACAAAGATTCGATAATTTCGTTTAGGTAATTCCGTCTTTAGAAACTTTTGAGTCAAACCGGTAAGAGAGATCGCTTGCCGCACGCCAGCAGATAAATTACCATTTTTATAGACAAGCCAACGTAATGATGCATTAATAATAATTAAGGCTCGCTACAGACCGTTTCTCTCTGAATGATCTTGTTAATAACGTTTTTTGTATTTCATTTACTGAGAAAATACGAGTAAATTGAACTTTATGGAATCGAGAATTATAACGAAAATTTTGCGTTGTAGGTTTTTTTTTCTATCAGGCGCGGAATCAGGAAGATTTTTTGAAGGGTTAACCTAAAAAATAACAACTACCCATTAGGGTATGGAACCGGGAAATCCCGGTCCCGAAATTCCCGGGAATTCCCGAAATTTTGAGTCGGTCTGAGAACTGGGAATCAAAAATTGAGAACCGGGAATTTCGGTACCGAACAGATTGTATTAAAATTTACAAGGATTTAAGTAAATTATCATCGGTAATTGTAAATATTAGCTAAAAAATAATTTTTAATAATTTGCGACAGCAAATTAAAGACAAAAATGAAAAATATTACACGATAAAAGAATATAATTAGTAGTTCAAATCAGATTCTGTGCATAAAAGCTAACTGTGAGGGGTGCGAAGAAATATGCCTACTTGTTAAACGTTCCTTGCTGCGAATGAGTTTTTATTCGCACATTTATTGAAATCAAAATTTATTACTAGGTGTAATATTATAAACGTGAAACCTTGTAAACTAAAACTAGGCACTGCCATCTTCTAAATACCTCGTTAAAAAAACCTTGATAAAACAACGACTTGCAGGTGTGTAAGGAAAACTATGAGACGCCCTAACGGCTAACAGCTTCTTAAGTTCAGCATCACAGCAACATCTTATGGCAGATAAAATGTGTGGACGCAACGATCAAACCCCAACAAACCCCTTTTAGTTAGGAAGCATAAGAGGGGAGTTCGCGATATGCTCGAGGCCATCAGTCATCGAAGATACTTTACTTAAATATTGTTTAGTACCCCCAGCGAGTATGAGATCTTAATGTTAAACTTTCAGTATGCTTATCTCACTAATCTACCACTTCTAATAAGTTACCGCGACGTTCGAGCATGTACACTAATTGCATTCTGGGCACCCCAACCATTTGACGTTTTGCAAAAATCAAATAACTCGAAGTAACATTAGCATTTATTAATGGTTTTTCAATAAGAAACCATCAATAAATGCTAATAAACTAAAATTACCTACGGCTTTTTACTATCGCCAATAAAGTTGTCATTAATATGGCGGTGACATATTGGCTGATGTGTCGAGTTGCCATTAAAACCTTATTTAATTTGTAATTGTACTATAAAATGTTATTCTTATATTTTGAATTACTTTTGAGACAGTAATAACACATGGATTTCATGCCTTAACACCAGTCCCGAAATTCCCGAATTTCCCGGGAAATCCCGGTTCCGAAATTGCCCAGTCCCGAAATTCCCGGTTCTCAAAATGAGACCGGTTCTTCCATTCCCTACAATCCATATCATGGCTAGGACGACAACTAACTTTCAACACTTTTCTGCACATATACGACAGAACTTCATCAGGAATCAGGTTTAACTTTTCCATAACACAGTGGCATCGACATGAGGAAAAAAAGCCGGCCAAGTTGTTTCGGACTCGCGCACGAAGGGTTCCGTACGAAACGGCAAATAAATACGTTTTTTGTATGGGCCCCCTTAATTTTAATTTTAAATTGTGTTTCTAGTATATGTTGATATTACGGCAATAATACAAATTGTGAAAATTTCATTTGTATAGCTATCACGGTTAAATTCTATTGACGGACAAACAGACGGACGGAAGACAGACAGGGAAGTCTCAGTAATAGACTACCGTTTTTACCCTTTGGATACAGAGCCCTACAATCCAAGTTTTTCGCGAAAATTATGAGCGTAAGAGAGCGTACATATAACAAGTCTGAAGACATCACTGGCGTCGTAAAAAAGTTAACGATTACTTATTATTTGTCAACTCCTTACAAAATTCAGACAGACTTTGTAGCATCATAAAACCTCGTGTAGACGTTTATGACGTGAGGCACTTATAAATAAACAGTGTTACGTTTTGTGTGAACATTACAATATTTTATGGGAGAGGCAAACAAAATTGCATAAAACAGTTGTTTATGTTTTAATCAGGATGTTCCCCAGATAGTTTCAAACAAATATAGTTCAAGAGACAAGTGGTATATTAATAATCCAAAATATTTTGATCAGAAAGATTTAATTACAATTCCAACACTTACTGCTCACACTATTATGAAAGACTTTATAACGCGGTTGGACATTTAAAATTACTAAATAATTCAAATTATAGTCACAAAATTTTAACCGTTGAAAACAGCAATTTTACTGCCGATAAAGGAGACAAATAGGCAAGCGGACTGATTTTTTTATTGCATAAATGAATAGTACTCTTAAATATGAGTAACTTCTCAGAAGAAACCGTATATCAAAAGTCAACATTTTCAAAGGTACAGCGATTTGTATACAAAATTTCGCGAGTCTTTATACCAAAAAAAAATTTTTTTTTGCGAAATTGGTAAACAAAACCTACATCATTAGTTTACTCACATCATATACAAAAACATTCATTATGGTAAGTATGAACTTAAACGCACAAATATGCAAGATATTTACAAATATATTCCGGCGGCCATATACTTCATATATATACTATCCTAACCTAACCTACAAGTGACGTCATTTGTATATCGATTTTAGTATGGAGCGTTTTTAGGAGGCTCGCGAAATTTTTTATACAAATCGCTGTACCTTTGAAAATATTGACTTTTGATATACGGTTTCTTCTGAGAAGTTACTCATATTTAAGAGTACTATTAATTTATGCAATAAAAAAAAAATTGTCCGATTGCCTATTGTGACTATGAACGACTGAATAAAAAATACTGGACTGGCTTAAATATGCTTAGCATACAAGCATATAAGCTGGTTCAGTATTTTTTATTCAGTCGTCCATACTCCAAACCTCATAGAAAAACGGTCTCCATTTAAATGTTCCATCTTTTGAAATTTTTGGGGCTAATTTGACATTTAGAATAGAATACGTTTTTCACATTTGTAGTATGGTAAAATCAAGAAGGCTTACATCTGAGGTATGGTGAAAACCAAGACTAAGTAAAACAAGTAACATTTTCTTGTACGAAGATTTGTTCTGCCAAATGTACGTAATAGCTCCTATCTTTTAGTTTTGAAATCTTTGCCATACCTACACAACACTTCGTTAATGTTCTCGCAAAACCTATAATTTCGCGATAAGAGTGTAAGAGTGTAGTTTTCGCTATCATCGTCGCGTCGGTATCAGCTGACTCAATCGCGCCACAAAGCCGAATTGATAACGCACAGATAAGTGTTTAATAATTCTAGAAATATTGCCAAACACATACTATTATACAAAAATATTGAAACCCTTTCTAATTTCTAATATACTAATAAACCCATACAAAAATTCCAGAGTGGACAGCAAAGCAATTATTGCGAATGGCTTTACTATGATTATGGATTTTATTCGTACTTATAATTATTATTATTTACCGGGCGTACTTCGGGACTGCCTACAAATAAACTTACTTAACGAGGCAATAACAGTACAAAAAGTTTAAAACAATGGTAGAAAATTAGAGATGACCTGAAACCAGTGACCATCAAAATAACCATTTGAGCGTGAACCTGACAATAACCACGGATAATTATCTAATAAAGCATTATAAATATAAGTATTTTAAGGCATCTAAATGATTGTTTATGTGATAAAGACGACAAAACTACTAAAACCATCAATTGGACTATCATGATTTAGCAATATTTAAAGTGAATAAGTCAGTTTTTCCTCGTTTAATCTATTGGCTCAGTCCCTTTGTCACCATATTAAAGAAACAAATGCTCCCAAGTACACGAAATTGATATTTCAACGCGACAATTTAACTTTACGATTGTATAAATAGGATTTTCGCGCCATTCGCCTTTGAAACACGGTTGGCGCCATGAGTTTTTGACTATTTTTGCACTAAATTGGCAGCATGGCCGGTAATGAGTAATAACTGCAACCGAGACAACGATAGTACGTAAATAACTTGGAGTTAATTTTACATAAACGATAGCATAATGCTGCTGCGAGTTGGAAACGGTAGTACTTGACATGTATAATGTATATTATCGAGTACGATTGTTTGCTGTAAATAGAGCACAGATGGATACTTAACCGTCTTTCTGAAAGAAGATAATTGAGGTAACTCGTTGCATTTCACGTCAAGGACTCTAGAACGAAGGAGAGTAAAGATATAAGAATCTGAAGGACTGATTGATATTTGATTTTCCAAATGGATATTGTCTATTTGGCAGAAGTTATGATAGGTATTGCTTATGCTTTAGAACCTAGATATTATAAAATCTGCGAAGAACGTGATCTAAATGAATTGCTAAAAAACGACCATATTTCATAGCAATCTAATAAAAAGCACTTAAATATTATGTATTCAGCATTTCTTGGCAATATTTTTTGCAAAGCTACTACCTACTACGGAACTGTTCGTACTTCATACCATGTATGAACAACGATACAGAAAGCGACTGGCTCCAGCTAAGCGGAACAAGTACTGAATAATTATGCACGTTACAACCGACCACACATCAACGAACAGCAAATCACGATGCACATACTATATGCAAATTATTAAAAAAAAATCCATAGAGTGGAGACTATAGTAAAAAAAGAAATCTTTAAACCAATTTTGTTAACATCACATGGCCAAAATATTCAATTATGATCGTTGTAACACAGCAAAAAACAGAAAATACAATGCGCATACTATAATTTGCAGAATGCAGATAATAAAGTTAATAATTATAAAAGCATTGAGCGGAAAAGACAGAAGTCTTATAAAAATTGTGAATAAAAATGCCAAATCTCTTATGTGGCAATCAATATGTTTTCCAAACACGGTGTACTTTTTGCTAAAAGTCACAACCACAATCCTTGGACGATTTAGTGAGAAGAGAATAAACATGGGCCATCAATTAGGACGAAATTCCGCTCTCCCACCGCTGACTCAGCCATAACATTTCAAATATTTGGTTTTAAACAAAATATTACAATTAAGAAGAATGATTTGTAGCAAAAGTGAGCAATTGCTCTTGTCGGTACAAACTACAAAGGGTGGAACTATGAAGCGCAAATAAAATTTATTAATTACAATCTAAGACCGGTCCAACACATGTTAACTTATTCGGACCAGTGGCAGTCGGAATGCTGAGCGTATGCAGCCAAGCGCTGCTGTTACTACCAGTTGCATCGACGCGGGCTCTCGGCCTAAACCGTTACACCATGATGCAACCGAAAACACACCAAATTAGAACGAGATAAGTCTCATTATCAGTTATCTTAGATGTGGAGCATTCGTGTCATTGGAAATGCATAATTCATCATCATTTACTGTATCTGATACAATTAACGTATCGTTTTAACTTTTCCGGATACTTATAAAGTAGTTGCTTATATTGTAAATAATTTTATTGATCTTTTATATATATAATAAAGAACAGAAGAAGTTGAAAAAGTTAGGGACCAACTTATAATAAACCACTTTGGAGGCCGATTACTCGAAAATAATCGACATTGTAAAAAAAGTCATGTATGAAATCTTGCCTTAAAAGACCTATATAATGGGGTAGAATGAAAAAATATTTTTCATCCCCACTTCACGACGGACAGACAGACAGATGGACGGACAGAGCGAAACTATAAAGGTTCTTTATGTATTACGGAACCCTAAAAAGTTGTAAACTATTGTCTATTACAAAACATGGAGATAGTTTATCTCGTACATTTTTATCTCGACTAAGACTTTCGCCATACTTTTCCTCAATTACTGGCGATTCATTAAATCATTAGATAACGCACCCGGGTGGCATTAAGCAATTTAACCCATTAACCGGAGCCCCTCGCGCAATCTCGTATCATGTATTGTGCCCTCAATTGAGAATGCTCGGTTCTTATAACGTTCTTCAATTTTGCACTCCTTAAGCCCGCTTCACACTTCACGAGTCCGAGCGGATTCGCGCGTTACAGCGAGGCTTCCCATAAATGACGTGATGTGAGGATGAAAAATAATTTCCCTTCTACCACATCGTGCGGGGTATCGTTGAATACGTGTTTTTAGAAACTTTGAAGTTCCCATACTCATAGGTGATGCTAAAAATATTTTAAGGAAAATTATTTTGAGCGAAATTGGACAGCTACAGAACCCTCCTATAAAGACTGAAGAAGAAATTGTTCGCATAACGTTTCACAACATTTTCGCGGTCATTTCAGTGTCTATCACGGTTCGCGCGTGGTGAAGTGTGGAGTCGGCTTAAGATTTTTGAACAAACTCATCTCAAGGATAAAAAAAATTACCTTGGAATTTGGATTACTTCGGAATATTACGTCTTATTCGGGAGAAACATTAAAGTAAATGAAAACTTTCTTCTTTGGCCAAAACCACTGCACTGCAGGTAGAGTAATAAAGCTATATGAGCCTATGAGGGATCCATATGCTTCAAGCAGTTTTGTGCATTTGTTTGTACCTTAGAAAAACTTAAAGGCCTAAGTTTTTTAAGCTCGGATGATTTTTTAGGTAGGTACGCAATTCAACCTTACCTGCTAAAAACTACCAACTCTTTTTATAGGGTGATGGTCATATTTGCCACATGTAATGTAGACGCAACATTACCTAATAACAAATCTCCCAGCATGTGAGTCGAAGCGTCATAATATAAATGCAATAACATGGCAGTCACGAACCCGGCTCATCTAGCACGTGCGTTGACTGACTCCAGTGTACATTTCGATCTTATTACAATAGCAATAAGGTTTAAAAGTGGTACGCTGGAACTGTCGACGACCGTGCATGAAACAGGTTTGACGCAGCTCCGCCTGACTTGGTCAGCGCTCGCCTTTCCAAATTCAAAAATTTACTTTTTTTAATCTGACGATCTAATCGATTTAGAATCCAAACAGCCCGCATATCTTTTTTCCGAGAACGAAGAGATGAGCTATATTTCATGGAGAGTAGAGCATTTATAGAGACGAAGAAATTTTAAATAGAGACGAATAAATTGTAAGAAAATAATTTATTGTCTTTAGAATGCAATGAAAATTGAAATGTAAGTCACTAATGCTATTCTCTAACCATCTACTAAAGAATATTAAAGAATCTTTGTTATTACTATGTTCTCTACCAAAAACAATTCGATATACCTAGCTTGGTGTTATTAAAGAAATATAAAATTATTATCATAGTCTAAAGATAAGTTAAGTGTTGACACATCTCATAAACACGATGCACATAAACGAGTTTAATTTATGGTTTGTATTATACATGAAATGTATTCAGATAACGGGATAACGAATAGAACTCTCTTTATTACACAATAATACACTTTGATATAATATAGTTGACGACCCAAAAAAGGGCCGTGAGAAAAATACGTTTGGATATAATTTAAATTTTTATATAAATGTGCCTATTATAATTGACATCGTTATTTAATTGAAATAACCATATAATTTATGACTTTCCAATCAAGAAAACTTACTACGAAGCCCTTACTTACCAAGTAAGTAGCTTTTACTTGGCTTTTTGATACTTCAATGATTTAAGGATGAGTTTTGGAAGATGCAGAAACATTAATTTAAGAGCAAATAAAAAAATATTATTTTCTCTTAATCTGGAACAAAATTTGAATTGGAGCTTACTTAAGTAACGATTACTTTCTAAAGAAATTGCAAGCGAAAGTACATATTGTAGGGTTTTCAGTAATGGGAATTGAAAATAAGTTGAATGTAGAAATGAAGTACATAACTTTATGCAGCAGTCACAAATTTGTTTCTGTCGATGAACAAGTTTATTGAACGAAAACATTGTAAGATGAACGAAAATTCATAATTCAGTGAAACTTGTAAAGACTCGCCAGTCGCCAATCAGTAATCGAATTAAGACCAGGTAGACCAAGCGAAATAGGCATTTAACGCTTCCAAGAGTTGCCCGCAATTGCCGCAAAGCGAGCCGCGCGCCTACGTCGCCGGCGTGAACTTACATGAACCCAAAGTGTTACAGTGTAGTCGTGTCGGCAGTAGGTCATCTTATTTTATTATTTGTATTGAAAAAGATAATAAAATCCATATGTAACTGTTTTAATGCAACACATAGCACACATAATTTGAATAGATATTATAGGTAGGTACCTAAGTAAAAAATGCTTAAATTTTATTCAATTACTAGCTGATGCCCGCGGCTCCGCCCGCGTATGTACAGTAACCCATGGGAATCGTATATGTCCCGCGATAAAAAGTAACCTATGCCCTTCCCTATGGTCTACTTTATGTCTGTGCCAAATTTCATGATGATCGGTTTAGTAGTTTTTTCGTGAAACAGTAAATAAAGTTTCCCACGGGAACCGCACATTTCCCCGCGATAAAAAGTAGCCTTTGTCTTTCCCCGTAGTCTACTTTTCAACTGTGCCAAATTTCATAATAATCGGTTTAGTGGTTTTTACGTGAAACTGTAAATAAAGTATCCCATGGGAACCGTACATTTCCCCGCGATAATAAAATAGCTTATGTCTTTTCTCAGGCTCTAGAATATCTGTGTACCAAATTTCATTTAGATCGGTTCAGTAGTTTTGGCGTGAGAGACGGACAAACACACACTTTCCCATTTATAATATTACTATGGACTAGCTGTTGCCCGCGACTTCGTCCGCGTCAACTGATGGCGCAATAATGCATTAATTTCGACCAAATTTGATTACCATAAAAAAGGTTATAGTGAGTCAATCTTAAAAGATTTTTTTACATCATTTAAAGAGGAATAATTATTTTATACATATTTTTTGGGTAACTTGAGCCGTTTACATAGCGCACGCAACACGCTGTGTTCGATGTGTGCATGGAGACGAGTACCTATCGTTAGCTCGTGTGGTCACTAAAGTACGTGTCGTTTCGTGAGATAAAAATACTGTATCAGGTACATAGGTGCTAACGATTTGATGGTAACTACTTAGGCAGACACTTGCAAAAAATGTATTCCTACTGCCGAGTCCGCACGTTTGCCACTTGCCGCAAAATCCAAACCTCCACAAACGTTTGACTTTTTGAAAATCCGGATTTCCGAATTTTTCTCCCAAAAATCCGGATTATCCGGATAATTCAGATTTTTTCATTTTTTTTAAATTTGTTGCATATTTTATAAAACTTTAATGTTAATTTTACTACTATGTTGTAGCAAAACTTACTCATTAGTAAAAAAAAGAGTTACTTTTTTATAATTTAATTTAAATAAATTCTTATTTTAAGTTGTAAGTATTAGAATTACAATCTGAATAAATAAAAACATATTGAGATTTTATCAAAATTATATACTTAATTATATTTATTTTTTCATTTTTAGAAATATTTTTGATTACGTTTCAAATCCTACAATGTTCAGTTTTATAGTTAGTATATTATTTTAAATAAGGTATGTATATATTGTTATTTACTAAATGTTCCAGCAGAAAGAATTATAAAAAAGTGGAATAGCCTGTGATCTTTTTAACGCTTTTTTTACATATCTACGCCACAGTTCACCACTACCGTTTTCGTAAAGTTCCATTTCTATGTGAAAGTACTAACGTACGAAAATTAATACAGTTTAATAAAACGTAGGAAACTGAAAATCCTTTAAATCGAGATCCGGGGAGTGAAGACAAATCATTTGAAAAATGGGGCTGGATAAATAATTTTGTATGGACGAAATTGGACCACTTTCGAGTTCTTGAAATTAAAAACCACCCACCTGTTTGGGTAATAATTAAACATGTAAATGGTGCTTTTAATTCCCTCGGAAACTAACAGAAGTATAATAAGCAATTCTAAGCACAATTTAAAATCTATAACTGTTGTAAGATCTTTATTTTAACATTTTACTTACAAATAAACAGTAACATCTTACTCTTCATTGCACTTTGAAGTTTCCGCTATAAGATGAAAACTACATTACTTAAAAAAAAATAACAGTGGTTTACACAAATCGTTGGTGCTATTTTTGACACCTATATTTATCTTTAAAATATTATCTAAAAATAATTATTTCTACGCAAAAACAGGAGCGTTGATTTTCATTTAGTTTTGCTACTGACTCGTTAGTTTAGGTTAGTTTAGTTCAATCAAATTAATTTTAATAATAAAAAAAATATTACCTTCATTCATTCGGCAAAACTCTCTCTAATCTTAAACCAACCAGTCAGGTATTATCGACTCCAAAACTTCTTCCTGATATCATAGAGATAAGATTTAGGTATTTGGACTTAGATATTCATTATTTAGAAGATAATTAAATATAGTTAAACCACTACATTTCTTTTTAAGCTGTCATATTAATTTGGCATTCTATGATTGCAGAAATTGAAATTGCAATAATATGTTTCGACTTTCGTTAGTAAGAATTCAATAAATATAAAAATACAAAGCTTTAATTGGGTTTGGATTTGCTTATTATACTTCTTACTACTTGTGCAAGTGAAACTAAAACCATATTCAGTGTTTTTATAAATTGGATCACTTATTACTGAACTGTACTACTACTGAAAAAATATAAAATGGTAAGTATCTTAGAAACAGTCCATACATATACATATATAGCGGCCATAATATTTTAGCAGATCTTCATCCCTCGCATCACCATTTAATGGATTGACTATGTTCTACCAAATAACTTGAATAAATGGAAAAATGTGTCAACAATTTCAACAGGACAACAAATAATATCAAATTATCCAAAGGCATGTATTTAAACTCACGACAAAACATATTGATTTCTTATGTTTACGCGAATATTGTTCATTGTTTTAAACACTTACGGATTTTGTCGCACAACACGAAACACTTACGGAAAACAATCACGACAAAACAATTAAATTTTGGATGTGAAAATACCGAATATTGAATACTAAATTACCATGTTGGCTAAAGAATGTAAGGAATAAAAAATTACAAATCTGGTGACTAAATAATACCACTGAATATTCCAAACTGGCAGACAGATATTATATTAGTGAACAAATAACCATCTTGGCGACAATTTGTGAGTACACATTTAATTTAAGAATAGGTACATATATTTTCCGTAATGTAGGTAACTCAAAAAACATACAAGCAGCAAAACCAGCGCACATAAAAAAACAAAGGAGCGTACAAAATTCCCAATTTTTAATTTTCCTCGACTTTAGGGGGGGGTGTAGATATTGTGTAGATTCATTTTGAAATTTAAAAATAACGGTAATTCATTTTTTTGCAAAATTAACATAGGTGTCGTTACCAGGTTTTTGGGGATGCTGGATACGAAAATGACATTCATTTTGAAATTCCAATATGGCGGACATACTTAATTTTATAAAAATAATATGGTTGTCCCTTTGTTGGTTTCTAGGGGTGCTGATTACAAAAAAGTCATCCATTTTAAATTTCCTTAGTAACCCCGCAACCTCAAATTTTCTTTATGATGAAAGAAAAAGAAATTTGAAAATCCTGAATTTTCCAAAATTTCCATAGCTTTATACATCGCTCATAATATCTCAAAGTAGAGAATTGCCATATTTTTTTTCTATAATCACTTCTATCTCAGAAACAGTGCATCTTGAAAAATAATGAAAATTACCTCACCCTTAGAAACCCCGCAACATCATATTTACTTCATGATGGAAGAAAAAAATCTGAAAATCCTAAATTTTCCAAATTTTCTATAGCGTTTTACACCGTTCGTGTCTCAAAGTAGAGCATTATCGTATTTTTTTTCTATAATGGCTTCTATCTCAGAAACGGTGCATCCTACTTGAAAAATAATGAAAATTACCACCCCCTTAATAACTCCGTAACCATATATTTTCTTCAAGATGAGAGAAAAAGAAATTCGAAAATCCTGAATTTTCCAACATTTCTATAGCTTTATACATCCCTCGTATCTCAATGTTGAGCATTTAATTTTTTTTTATAAAATTGATTCTATCTCGGAAACGGTGCATCCTATTGAAAAAATAATGAAAATTTCCTCCCCTTAAGAACACCATATTTTCTTCACGATGGAAGAAAAATAAATTTGAAAATCATGAATTTTCCAAAATTTCTATAGCTGTATACACTGTTCGTGTCAAAGTAGAACATTGCCATATTTTTTTTCTATAATCGCTTCTATTTTAGAGGCGGAAAAATAATACTATTACTGGAAAAATAATAAAAATTTCCTCCCCCTTAACCCGGAAATCGCATATTTTTTTTCATGAATGCCAAAAAAAGAAATTTGAAAATCCTGAATTTCGAAAAGTTTCTATACCTTACATAGCTGGCACCTCTACAAACTACATGTTAATTTTACGAAGATTGGATAGTCTCCATTTTGGAAAATCCAATTTCATTGGAAGACAATTTTATAATCAGCATATGAAACATGAAAAAAGACATCCATTTTTAATAAAAAAAAAATATACGCCATTTTGGAATTTTAAAACGGATTTTATTTTCATATTATTCTGCACCCCCAAAAACCTTGAAAACGATACCCATACCAAAGAAAAAAAACCTCCAATAGTATCCAAAACTGGGATTTTCCGTAGCTTGCAAATTGAATTTTTAGCAGCTATTAATTTATCAATCAAATCTTCATTAGCTACTTACATGGTATAATGGTCACCAACTCATCGTTGCTAATTGGATTAAATTTCGCTACTTTTTATCTGCCGATTTTTGTATTTTTTGTCACTTGAGTGATTTCACCAGTTTGGTAATTTAGTCGCCAACATATTAATTCGCTGCCAAATTCAGCAATACAGTATGCTCACGTGCAGTCACCAACTTATTTTTTGTTCACTCGATTAATTATATCCCTTATTCAAATATTGTACGTCTAGAGTACATACTAATTACAATAATTAAAATATGTAATATTCATAGTAGTAACCAAGATTCGAAAAAATCGAAAATCCGGATTTTTAAATGAAAATCCGGATTTTTAGAATTTTTAGAATTTCGAAGTATCCGGATTGCAACCCCTACTTGCGAGTGACTTGGTGTGTTCTGCAAAGGCAAGCATGACGGATGTTGAGCACGTATCCTTATATTTTATTGTAAATAGAACAGCCTCCGTGGTCTAGTGGTTAGAGCTTGGCTCTCGACTCGGAGGTCGTAGGTTCTAGTTTCGATTCCCGCACTGGAACAACAAAAAATGTTGTTTCCAAGTTTGGTTAGGACAATGCAGGCTGATCACCTGATTGTCTGACAAGAAAGATGATCCATGCGTCGGATGGGCAGGTAAAAAGTCGGACCTGCGCCTCATCTCTCGTCAGTCGTGTCGGTTATCCGTCCCACTGGATTACGAGAGTAAAAAAAAGAGTGCCTTTGTGTACTGCGCACACACTTGGGCACTATAAAAATACTACTGTGTAACTGGCTAGGCTACAATAAAACCAGCCACCGTCACCGAAATCGGCGTGGGGAGTTATTTATTATTATTATTGTAAAAACAGAAATCGAAATAAAAAGAAACGAAAAGTACGGCAAAGAAGATGGTAGATGTTACAAATTCATAAAAACTGTTTACTGGCTTATTCAATAATGTACTAAGGCTACTCCACGCATCAGCTACTTTTTTCTCATAATACACAATAATATATCTATGGACGCTTCACACCAAGTCTATCTGGTCCCGTGGTAAGTTCTCGAAGAACTTGTGTTACGGGTACCAGACAACAGAAATATATTTAATAATTTTTATATTATACACATATTTAAGATTTTTATTGTATTATACACATTCATGACCCAGGAACACAGATTTTTTTTTGTTCCCTCAGCGGGATTCGAACCCGCGACCCCCGGCTTTAGCACCAACACGCTCAACCACTGAGCCACAGAGGTCGTCTCATCTAGCAAAAGCAACGACGTGGCGACGATAATGTTATTGTGTATGGTTATATGTACCTATAACTAGCCGATGCCCGCAACTTCGTTTGCGCCTAACTGACGAAAGCAGTACCCTATTTTTTAAACGGAACCCTAAAATAAAAGTAGCCTATATTAGACCTTATGACATCAGCTATCTGCCAGTGAAAGCCCCGCGAAAATCGGTCCAGCCGTTTCAGAGATTAGCCGGAACAAACAGACAGACAGACCGACAGACAGACAGACAGACAGACGGACAGACATTTTTAAAAATTTGTATTTTATTGTAAGTACTGAATATACTTTCAGATGCATTATGTGAAAAGCTGTGAATTTGATGTTACAAACAGACACTTCATTTTTATTTATCTGTATATAGATTTAGTTCAAAAATAAAAAGAAGCATAAAAAAATACAAAACAAACTTTCCTATAGATTTTTATTGTATATTATATTATGTCCATGACCCGGGAACACAGGAAACTTTTTGTTCCTTCGGCGGGATTCAAACCGGCGACCCCCGGCTTGAGCACTAACACGCTCAATCACTGAGCCACAGAGGTCGTCTCATCTGGCAAAAGAAACGACGCGGCGACGATAAAATGTAACATGTTATTGTGTATGGTTATAATATGTATAACTAGCTGATGCCCGCAACTTCGTTTGCGCAGATCTAACGAAAGCGGAACCCTATATTTTTAAACGGAACCCTAAAATAAAAGTAGCCTATGTTAGACCTTATAATATCAGCTATCTGCTAGTGAAAGTCCCGTGAAAAGCGGTCCAGCCGTTTCAGAGATTAGCCGGAACAAACAGACAGACAGACAGACAGACGGACAGTCAAAAATTTTAAAAATTGGTATTTTATTATAAGTACCGAGTATACTTTTAGATTCCTTATATGAAAAGCTGTTAATTTGAAGTTACAAACAGACACTTCAATTTTATTTATCTGTATAGAATTAGTTCAAAAATAAAAAGAAACATAAAAAAATACAAAACAAACTGACTTTCCTTTAGATTTTTATTGTATTATACATATCCATGACCCGGGAACCCAGGAAACTTTTTGTTCCTTCGGCGGGATTCAAACCCGCGACCCCCGGCTTGAGCACCAACACGCTCAATCACTGAGCCACAGAGGTCGTATCATCTGGCAAAAGCAATGACGCGGCGACGATAAAATATAACATGTTATTGTGTATGATATGTATAATTTAGTTCAAAAATAAAAAAAAAACAAAACTGACTTTCCTACACTGCGTTAGAAACGAAAGAATTGTTCGATAAATACGCGGGTAAGGCGTGCGCTAGCAAAACTGACATAGGTCTGTCCTCGTCAACACCTAGCGGGCGACTGTGGGGCGACTCTAGCGGCTTACGCACGCTGCATTTCAATATTAATTTATTGTTAAAATAATTAAACCAACATGCAAAATGTAACCAGAAATTATTCTTTTTTAAGTTATTAGCTTTTCGTAGATATGATTTTTGAAAGTAAAACTATCATGAACTTCATGAAAAAAAGAAAAATATTCAAATTTAGCCTCCTCTTCGGAATTATTTTTGATCGAGTGAAGTTTTCAATATTATGTTTCGAACCACAAATTGTAAAAGAACATTAAGTAAACAACAATGTGTATTTTTTTTGGATTTTTAAAGTTACTATTTGTTTGTTTATTATCGATTCAAAGTCATGTAAAATTGGGTCTTCGCGGCCTTAACTATAGTAGGGAACTTGTACAAATAAATTAAGAAACTTTGAACAGAAAAAAAACAACAATTACATAAACAGCCTTGATAGTTTTCTCTTCGCTTTCTTTTATCATAGAATTTGATAAATTATGCCGCGATATCGCAAATCGCTTGAAAGTATAACGACAATACAAACAATACTTCTGAGAATAAATACTTTTCAGATTTCCATTTAAAACAAACAATAACAAAGATAGAGGTAATCTTACAAAGTACCTGATAAGCATAACGTTGGCTCAAAACCCAATTAACGTTCCTTAGTAAGTTCAATGGTTATTTAGTTTGTTTTTTTTTTCGATTCAAACGTGCCGGTTATAATGACCACGAAAAAAGTTCCCAAAGGCGAAGAAACCTTTTCTAAAAGGTATTTCTTTTTTATACGTCCCACAAAGAGTTAAGGCAGCTGTCAAGGTACAGCTGGCTGCAACTAAAATATGTCGCGGGTGGTTTAACCTTGTTTAACGTATAAAATTTTGATGCAAAACTATAATGTTAAAAAAGTATTATAATTAAGTATAATTTAGTATATAACTGTCTCCCTGAGGTTTTGAGAAGTATAATAATTTTTAATCATAGATTACGACGACAACACAACGTAAGACTTGCATTACGAGTGGTATTTTATAGCAACTCAAAAACCGGCCGGCAACACAAAAAGTGCGAGTCGTACTCGTGCACGTAGGGTTCCGTACAAAACGGCAAAAAATTACACGTTTGTTGTTTAGGAGCCCCACTTATTAGTATTTGGCAACAGAAATGGTGCTTCTGTGAAAATTTCAGCTACCGGTGGTACATTTTTCTGATGACTTACCTACCGAAAATACCTTGTTAGGTTTCATTTGGAAATTAAAAAAAACATTTTCTAGACTAGAACTGTAAATTGTAATTGCTAGAGAATCTAGCTATAACAATTTACAGTTCATGAGATACAGTCTGGAGACAGACGGACAGACAGACAGCGAAGTCTCAGTAATAGGGTCCCGTTTTTATACCCTTTGGGTACGGAATCCTACAAATCCAGCTTCCTGAGTTCGCATTGTGTTATCCAATATCCGTATTCCGTACCTACTTACTCAGGAAATAGCTGTCGGTCAAGAATCAAGATTTTCATTTATTAGAGCGCTTTCTCAATCTCGCGGTAGAGCAAATTCAATGAAATAATATATTATTTTTAAACCTACCATTTTTTTAGGTTATTTCATATCAGAACGTAATAAGCATCTGGCCTCTTCGTGGATGAAATAGCGCCCATAAGTTCGGAAGTTACGCAATAAAAATGTTTGGCCTGGTTTTGGTGAACATTGAATTAGCTTCGAGTCTCGTCAAGTATCAATATAATTTGTAACTTGCTAGTAATTCAAGGTTTTAGTCTCGTAGAAATGAAACTGTACACTGAAAACTTAGAGAATCTAAGCAATAAAAACCACAAAAATGTGTTAGTCATAATATTTTTTCACTGTACCGAGGATATGACTAAAGACTAAAGAAAAAAGATTCTCATTATATTAGTGTGTTAGAACTTAGAAGACTTATCTAGTTACCACTTACCTCATAAAACGGAGATAATCGTTACTATACACGGTGTTCCAAAATGGCACTTAATACCTATGATGTAGGCACCACAATCAGAACTATAAACGGTAGAAGTTGTACCTAATGTCACGTATGTTTCTAGGGTTACCAAGCTTCTATTACTGGGTTGAAAATTGAAATTTAGGATCTAAGTAGTCATATTCTTCATAGAGCAAATCCCAAGGTATTCGAACAAGTTGCCGCTCATGTCGTTGAATTATGCGCACGCACACATACTCACGTGTAGGTAGTTCAACCATGGTTCAACCACGTCTACAGTCGTTGCGGTCGCTTCCGTGTGTTTAAATATATTAAGGCGTCCTAACTCCTAAGCAAAGGAAAATGTATAGAAACTGGCCGAGCAGGAACTTGCCAATATTGTACGTATTACCTACTAAAGTACATAAATATGTGTTGACCTCGTGTCAACTATCATAAGACCGACTTCCCAAATTAGACGTCCTATTGTTAGGGGCGCCTTAAATGATAGGCTGTCTCTGTCTCTGCTTGACAGAACGACAAAGAGCATGTGACTCAAGTTTCTTTATTTAAAAAACGTTTGATTATATTTTATCCCATAAATCTGATCGTGTAGTCATCAACAGTAATTTATAAAGTGTTGCCTTATTTCTATTATGTAATATATAAATGAGGAGGTTCCGCGACGTTCGCACAGCCATTTGTCTATGAACGAAAGTGAAATTTCGTCACGGATTTACAGCGACCGATATGATAGACAACAAGTTGCCGACTTATGTCTGTACCCCACGAAAATAAACGATGTAGCATTAATATTAGCAAATAAATAAACAATAGAGAAAATCGTTTCAATAGTAATAGATCATCTATACTAATATTATAAAGCTGAAGAGTTTGTTTGTTTGTTTGTTTGTTTGTTTGAACGCGCTAATCTCAGGAACTACTGGTACGAATTGAAAAATTCTTTTTGTGTTGGATAGTCCACTTATCGAGGAAGGCTTTAGGCTATATAGCATCATGCTAAACTCAATACGAGCGGAGCACCAATCAAGAATGTTACAAAATCGGGGGTCTTTTTTTCCTTTTGAGAGCTTTCGCTACGTACGCTGCGGAAACGGTTAAAGTTTCGATAAAATGATGTATGGCAGAATTGTTCCCCTTTAAAAGTTCTAAAAAAAAGTCCGCGACAGTATATGTCTATCTTTTAAGGTTGGCTCACTATAACCTTTTTATACTTACCAAATTTGTTCTAAAAGTAAGCATTATTTGTGAAGGTGTTTTCATAAAGATTATATTAATCCTTATCCAAGTAAATACGTTATTCATTACAAGCATTTAATCTAGAAGAAATTTGCCGTTTACATCATTTGATTTCAATGAGTATTTTAGAAGATATCGCAGTAATAAAATAATCATGCGCGCTATAGTAAGGAGCGCGGAGCGGGCGGGCAGTCGTGAGGTGGAAGCGCTTCTTCTACGTAAATGAAGTCGCGGGCAAATTTTAGCGATATCCCAAAGTAACATTCCACGCGGACGAAGTCGCGGGGAAAAGCTAGTAGCATATAAAACTTGATGACTTTGCACTAATTACAATGATAATGTTAAGTAATCAAGAAAATTAATGGACGGAAGCAAAAAATATTTGTTTTTATTATTTTGTCACAATCCGAACCATTTTGGAAGTTTGGAGAAGCTAGAATGGTCTTCCGAGTCCCGAGGTTGAGTTATTATGAACCATGTTTTGTTTCTTAATTTACCAAAATTATTGTAACAAGAAGTACGTGCACAACCCTGAGGTTGCTGGCCGTGAACCGTTTTAACAACGGAGGATACATTCGGCTCTTTCCAGCTGAAGGAAGTATGAATTGCCGTATTATTTAGCGTAGGTACTAGCTTTTGCGCGCGGCTTTTGGAACAGGATTACAACGGAAGCCCTCAAAGATGAATAATTTTCCCCGTTTTTTCCACATTTTTCCTTGATTCTTCGCTCCTATTTATTGGTCGCAGCATGATGTTATATAGCCTTAAACCTTCCCCGACAAATGGACTATCCAACACAAAAAGAATTTTTCAATTCGAACCAGTAGTTTCTGAGATAAGCGCATTCAAAAACAAACAAACTCCTCAGCTTTATAATATTAGTATAGATTTGCATGCAAATGCGAAAGTATTGTTAGTGCTTTCACATCTATATTTCCATTTCACATTACATACCTATTAGTATGTAGGCAGTTTCTAGAAATAATCAGTTAGGTATTATGAAAGCATTTTATGTGCCTATTGTATCTGGGGGCACGGCAGTGCCCCCGCCAAGTCGAGCGCGAAGCAAACACTGCCGTACCATCCTTTACTGGAACCATTTCGCCGCATTTTCAGGCCCCTATTTGAGAACCTCTGGATAAGACCAGAACGCAGAAATTTTCGTCATCCAATAAGCTATAATCACGTACTTAAAATCCAAAATTTCAAGTCTGTAGGTCATTTAGTTCCGAAGTTAAGCGAAAGCAAAGTTTCGCATTTTCGACACTCACTCACTCACTCACTCACTCATGATCATCAAAATAGAACTAGTACTTCCCATAAACTTAGAGAGCTGAAATTTGGTACAGAGTTGGGGTTTAATGGCCACATAAAGGGAAAACTATAAAAACTAGGATAATCGATCTGGGGGCACGGCAGTGCCCCTGCCAAGTCGAGCGCGAAGCAAACACTGCCGTACCATTCTTTACTGAACCATTTCGCTGCATTTTCAGGCCCCTATTTGAGAACCTCTAGATAAGACCAGAACGTCGATCTGGGGGCACGGCAGTGCCCCCGCCAAGTCGAGCGCGAAGCAAACACTGCCGTACCATTCTTTACTAGAACCATTTTGCCGCATTTTCAGGCCCCTTTATTCTACTCGAACTTTATTCTACTCGAACATTACACAAATTAAATAAACAAATTACACTAAAATCTAGGAAAATCAATCAATATACCCACGTTTCTACAAAAAGAAGTGAAATCCCACCAAAAACATTCTGTAAAAAACTAGCCAAGTCTCGATGGAGCTGCTTGTTTATCTCTAAAAAGTAATGAAATCTAGACAAAATCGTACCAAGTCTAAGGTTCCTTACTGCGGTTTCTTTATTATTATAGTTAATGTTGTGTGACTTGGCCGTTGAAGGGCACACAAGGGTACAAAAGGGGCTCCATGACACCATTGCTCCAATACGTGTGTTGTACAATCAACAACAGCCTAAAATGAGACACTAGCGTCCAATTACCAATACCAGTATGGGCTATTATCTCGCTTAACAAACATAGGTAGTTACAAATGTAAACAAAATTGACTTGTACCCACTAAAGTATAAAGAATGTTCAACGGCCAAGTCACTCAACATTAACTATAATAATAAAGAAATCGCAGTAAGGAACCTTAGACTTGGCACGATTTTGTCTAGATTTCATTACTTTTTAGAGATAAACAAGCAGCTCCATCGAGACTTGGCTAGTTTTTTACAGAATGTTTTTGGTGGGATTCTATTTACGACTTGTTACGTTTTATCCTACTTTATATTTAAATTTAATGTCTTTAATGCCCGGTTTCTGTGGTGAATTTATTAGACAGGAATACTATACTACAAGAAGTATTACTACGTTAAAATGTCTCGCCAAATAAAACGTGAGAAATGTAAAACGTCGTCGGCAAAAAGGTTCTCTACCTGTACATTATCCCCGAATTATCTTCGGTCGACGGAACACAATATTGTTATAATGGGGTACACAATAATTCGTATTGTACACGTATTGTAAGTGAACGTGGCGCCTTAAGTAACCTGACGGTTGCCATAAAAACCTTTTAAAAATATCCTGCACACTTACTTTTAGGTTTATAATAAAAATATTAAACAAAAATATTATTAGATAATTAATTTGTAGTTTGTAATTTGTATAAAATATAACTATGTTGATGTGCTACTACAGTATGTACAATATTTAAGACTTAGGGCCTGTTACACGATCTTCTAATAGAGAAGTGTCGTCTGTCGAATGGCTTATTCGGTTTTCTCGCTGCTGAGTGCTGACTTTATGTAAGGTTTGGTAAAATCAATTACAGATATTTTGGGCATAATATTATAATCTACTGCTTGTGTAAGGACATTTAGGCAGAAAAATAATTTAAACATTTCGAATTAAATTGACATGCTAAATCTGTGTTGGGACCCGCAACAGAATTAATCAGAAGATTGTAGTAGTAGGAAGTTCTCCAGTTTCCCTCCCCAAGCAAAGCGGGAGACAGCAAAAAATAATAGTACCTAGATTGTGAAACCAAGTTTAGTATTTTCCATAGCACCTGCTGCTGCTGTAACATTGTAGTCTTCGTGATTGTGTTTCCTGATTGTGGTCTACCGAGTACCAGACTATCACTTACTATCATCAAAGTTCTTACGGTAAAGCTTTAACAATAATATTTGAATGACTATAATATTATTTCATACTAGTTGTTGTACGCGACTTCGTGTAAGTTAATTTCGCATAACCGTACATTTTTCCGCCATAAAAAGTAGCCTATGTCCTTCTCCGTGGTCTAATCTATATCTGTACCAAATTTCATCAAAATCGGTCCAGTAGTTTCGGAGCCTATTCAATGCAAACAAACAAACAAACAAATTTTTCCTCTTTATTATATTATTATTTTATATGTATAACCCTAATTCATACTAAATGTAAGTCGAAGTGCATCGAAGCGAAATTCATGATACCTATTTAATATTTAATATAGCAGATTCATCCTAATATCCGTAATGCACATATTCCTACTGAGATGAAAAAAGAACCATATTTTTCTTTGCTTAGACACTGCGCCAGTATACCTAGTTGACCCTAATAGCTTCCTAGACACCACACCTATTCTGTAGTCAGCACGGACGGAGACATTAATTGGCGGGGTAGTGATATGCCCATACTAAGCAGGTGCTTCGACCTGACAATACGTGCAGCAATGTCTAGGTAGTAGGTGTTGGCAATTCACACTATACCAAATTATTACATTCGACAGTCGAGACCTATTGGCTTGGAAATTCAAATACAGAGGGCTTAGACAACAATATGAAGATTGAAGACGAAGTCTAAGTCCAATAAAACAAAATGTATGGGATTGACTTTTGTTGCTAAATCATGTGGTTACTCCCACACAATATGATAACGACAATAATTGACAACTTTTACTAATTCGCCAGCTCCGCCAGTAGGTACAGTATTTCGCCAGTAACAGCCTCCGTGGTTTAGAGCTAGGCCCTCGACTTGGAGGTCGTGGGTTCGATTATCCGCGTAGGAATAACAAAAAATGTTGTTTCCAAGTTTGATTAGGACAATGCAGGCTGATCACATGATTCGTCTGACAAGAAAGATGATTCATGCGTCGGATGGGCATGTAAAACTTCGCTGATCTCTCACCAGTCGTGTCCGGTGTCACTTATCCATCCCACTGGTACCTATAAGAGAGAAAAGAAAGGGAGAGTGCCCTTGTGTACTGCGCAACACTTGGGCACTATAAAATAACTCCTGCGTAGCTGGCCTGGTTACAATGAAACCGGCCACCGTCACCGAAATCGGTGTGAGGAGCTATTAATATTGATATAAGTACGATATTGTGACGTGGCTACCTTCTACAAAACGTTTTGAAATTGCTTCCATATTCCATAGTGTAGCTGTCCGGGAAACGGTTTGATGTTCCAGAATCTAGTAACATCTCTAATCTATATCGTCTGCATCTGGAAAACCCGAAATTAGCTGCCATTTTAAAGTAAACCTGAGTAGGTTTAACTGAGATAACGGATGTAAACGACTGCTAAACTCTAGTCACCGAAGCTTTGCTGCATAAGGCCACGTATAAGATCTCGCCATTTTAATCTACTTTTGTTTTAAACATTTTTATGAGTGTTATTTAAAGTTATAACATAATAGATTATGTAACATTAAAAACATTAATGCCTGGGATTTTTATAAATTGTCGTACAAATTAGTAAAAATTTAGGTAACCATTACATAAACACTAATTAGACTCAATTGTCTACTATTGAGTCTAATGAGTGTTTTAAATAAGTAAACTATTAAGTCGATACATAGTTTAGTTACATTTGACATTCAGTAAACAGTTGCATAAATAATATTGATCGATTCAAGTAATATTAATGATTCATTGACGTGCAATGTTGGCCTATATTGTGAGAAATGTATGAATCAAGACAAGAATATAAATTGGAATGAGGTATTTGTCTCTCTAGAGTTTTCTGAAATAAAAACTCTTCCGAGTCTAAATTCTCAAGGCTTCTTTAAGTTAGGACTTAGGAGGCTCCCAAGTCCCAAGTCACACGCTGGCCGCTGTCTATGTCATTCTGCCAAGCAGAAAGTGACTCACTCTTGACAGCCTGTGATTAGGAAACCCTCAACTTTTAAAGGCATTTGAGTTGCGTTTGAGGGTTCAGTCGTTATTCTAATTGATGGAAACGTTTTATCCTAAATTCCTGTATAATAAATAACATTGGTAAAATCAAAGGGTGGTAATTGATAATTATTCAAAGTACTTGTGGTGATCAAGCTCTTTGCTACGGGAATAATAACAAATAACTACCCATACAATTGACTCAGATAAGCCTAACTCCAATGAATAAACTAATGGGACTTAAAGCAGAGGTTCTTCACAGAATACATTAAAATAAATATATCATAAACTTTGAAGTGTCTTTTTTATACATTCGAAAACACTAACGCTTTGTCGTAAAACAAAAATGTCTAGAAATGTGTACCCTTTAAATAAATAGATTCTAGAATACAAATACATATTTTTAGGTACCTTTCATGAACTAGGCTAGTGTGAAGTATGAAGTTAGACTTACTTTTAGGGATTACACTAAAACGCTTTGTTTTGATTCAAAACTTTTGAAACAAAAATATCTAGAAATATGCTCCCTTTAAATAAAACAATAAACTAACATGTAGATTCTAGAATTTAGATATTGTACCTATTTATTAATTACTAGGCTAAGTTACTGTAGTCCTCGGTTAAGGGTCTGCCAACAATCTACTGATGTCTGATAAGCGTCGGATAGCTTATTTGCATGTTTCGTCTCTGTCACTCGATATAAAGTTAAAGCAGATACAAAACTTCCGAATAAGCTATCCGACACTTACAGAATTATTAGAAGATAGTGAAACAGAAGGTCAATGCAGCGGGTCTAAAAAGGCCACTTACGCAATATCATCGCAATATTGCTATTTGACACTAAAGCATTTCTGCTTGTAAATCTGTCAAATGAATGCATTTCAGCCAATTTCTGCATATGAATTGTATCCAAATCATATTATGAATTGCAATTCAAGTGGCCATTTTACGATCGCTGTCATCTTTCATACAGTAATTCATAACAAGAATTGAAAATGAATTGCCAAAACGGCCTTTTTAGACCTGCTGCTATATAAAACCTGCAATAATACAAAATTACAATCAAGTCCCGATACGCTAAAACTGCCAAACGGTATTCTCGTAAACGTTAAACCAACGTTTTCGTTACCAAACTTCACTAAGCATGTCGCTTAACTTATACTTAAGTACTTAAATCAAAGCAAAATGAAAGTCTACTTTAAATAATTATTCTAAGTTTAAATACAAGAATTGAGGACTTTGTCCTGAGTCGCAATTGCGCAGAATTGGGTTAAAGTTAACCCTGGGTTAAAATATCAGGCCCTTTTTGATTTTTCATAAATACGAAGAACGAGAGAGATAGCATGATATATTAACCCAGGGTTAACTTTAAACCAGATCTGCGCAAATGGGCCTTAGTGGTAGACTGTAGAACCTTTGGGTGGCATTAGAGAGAAAGCAGGTTCGATGCAGGAAAGGAAAACTAACAATTTTCGAATGCCTGTGAAGTTTGCCAAGTGCTAGGAATATGTAAGGTGGATTACAGCCTGATCTTCCTTACTTATTGAGGAGAGACCCGCTGTGGACACCCTATTGTGAATATGACCTTCAAATAGGTGCAACTTATTTGTCCTAATAGTTAAGGCGCCAGCTAATAATTATCGTCATTAACGATTTTATCGTTTAAGCAATTATTGCAGACTAGTGATCGCATTTATTTATCAATACAAATCGGAGCACTCGCGATAACACACCCCGCTTTTATTTGGCACAAGTCGCCAATTCGCCATCCTTAATTACTTACAAGTTACCTAGGTACTTCATTCTATTTTTCAAATAGAGGAAATATTTGTATGATTATGATATTTTTAAATAAATAACAATGTAGGTAATAAGTAAATAAAACATAAAGACGAATTGGGAACCTCCTCCTTTTGGAAGTCGGTTAAAAATATAAATTTTCCCTCAATCGATATCGGTTTGTCACATTTTTGTTGATAAGACAAAGACATGGCGTACAGAGTGAAAAACCGGAAATAAATATCTATAGACAATCCACGACCTCTTCCGCGGCTGAGTAGGTAGGTATATTATGTTGCCTTATCTGTAATAACGTGCAAAAATAAATAAATAAGGTACTTACTTAAAATAAAATGAATGCTTACCGTTAAATGTGTCGTATGCTGTAGGTTGGTATTCCTCCCGGAACGTATCCTGCGCGTAAGCAGCGATTAAGGAACTTTTCCCCACCGCCCCATCACCGACTAACACACACTTGATTTTCTCCTTTTTCCCACCTTTCACTTTTCTTCTATCTTTTATTTGGAACATTCGATTAAGAGTCCTCCTGCTCTTTTTATCTCGCACTGTCCACTCGTTCACTTTATCACAGCAGTTGAGGTCGTCGCGATCGGAGTCGTCGTCCCGCAGCGCGGGGCGGCCGCCCTCCTCCGTGACCTCGGAGTAGTCGTAATCCTCCTCGTCCCGGCGCGGCAGCGGGAACTGGCTGGGGCTGTGCACGCCGAACACAAAGGGCCCGTCTCTCTCCGGCGGCCGGCCCCCGAACCCGTTCACGGGCGTCGCGGGCTTCGCGTACTGCACCGTCGGGGTCTGGTACTGACTCGACAGATAGTCCACCGAGGTGTGAGGGTCGAATCTGAACACCAACTCCGCTTCCCTCCGATCTAAATTCAGTTCCGGGGGCACCACTTTGTCTTGAAAGTAGCCGATCTTCTCCCGGGCCCTCGCCTCCTGGAGCCTCTTTTCGATCTCGACGTTCGAAGGTTTCCATTCCGGTCGAAATGGAGTTCGATTCGGTGTCTCCCCGGGCGACGGCAGAGGCCGTTTCGGGCCGAAATCTCGGGGAGGCACTCTCGGAGGCACTATTAGAGGCTTCTGCGGTTCCGCCAGTAGAGGTCGACGCGCCGACAGGTTCGCGTTCCTGTTGAACATGATCCCTTCGAGGCTGGGAGACATTGGCACTGTCACGACCGACCGGTTTCAGAATGAATCGAACGTGTGTTCGGGCACATAACTCGGAAATACGATCGTATCGGTCGCGTGAAAGTTTCGTTGGTCAATGACGCGCTAAGTCACATGCAAGCGCCGCGAAGAGCAAAACACAACTGAAGTTCGAAAATGTTCGCCACGAAACGGCCGCCGCGCGCCGTGCTCTCGCGGTACGGCGCGGCGGTACCGAGAGCGGAGCTCCCCTCGGCCTGCGGAGGAAATTGACCTGTTGCTTTACCTGTTCAGGTACAACGGCCGGTCGAGGTCTACAATAACCGACATGCAGCTGCTCCTATTAACAATGCCATCAGCCATGTCATATGGCCAGGTCGATTCATTGAACATATAAACTCAATGAAAACTACAAGTTGAATATATTTTTTTACGTAAGATGTGATAAAATGATAACAATTTCGATACATTATTGTGTAAAGTCTCCAAAAACTTCGGTAGCATGTACCACTTCGGGTCCGTAGACCCTACGGTATACCTACTTCATAATATTTATAAATTAAAAAATAAATTGTATGAAGTTGAATTATTAATGCAAAACGATGTACCTACTTACGCAGGCGGAGCCGCGGGAAACAGCAACATGTATCTTCTATAGACTATACAACTGTACCTAATATAAAAATGAATCGCTGAATGTGTTGCTAAGCGCAAATCTCGAGAACAGCTGAACCGATTTCGATAATTATTTTTTGAGCATATTCCTTGAAGTACTAGGATGGTTCTTAGTTCTTACGGAGAGAAAATTTAAAAAAAAAGGTTTAAAAAGTCCAAAAACAACACTTTTCTATACTTCCATACAAACTTCCATACGAACTTTAATACCACTAGGTATACGTAATGTTCATGCCGCGTCCGCACGTTTGCCATTTGCCGCAAACTCCAAACCTCTACAAACGCTTGACTCAAAAAAGGGAATCAAACGTCACCATCCGCACGCTTGTGAGTGAGTTAGTGACTAGTGTGTTCTGAACAGGCAAGCATGACAGACGTTGAGCTCGTAGGTATCGGCTATAGCATTTGCTCTGAGTTATTTTTATTGTAAAAACAACAGCCTCCGTGGTCTTGTGGTTAGAGCTTGGCTCTCGACTCGGAGGTAGAAGGTTCGATTCCCGCATTGGGATTATGAGAGTAAAAGAGAGTGTGCTTTTTTGTACTGCGCACACACTTGGGCACTATAAAAATACTCCTGCGTAACTGGCCTGGTTTCAATAAAACCGTCACCGAAATCGGTGTGAGGAGTTATTATTATTATTGTTGTAAAAAAATACATAAATAAAAACAAAAAAAACGGCAAAGAAGATGGTGGATTAAGTTACAAATTAACCGTATAGTGGCTTATACAATAATGTACTTAGCCACGCACCGGCTACTTTTTTCTCATAATAATAATAATATCTATGGACGTTTCACACCACGTCAATCTGGTCCCGTGGTAAGTTCTCGAAGAACTTGTGTTACGGGTACCAGACAACAGAAATATATTTAATACTTTTATATTATACATGTCACCGTAAAATTGTAAAAACCGTTAGATTGTAAAATAACTAACGACATTGTAAAAATAGGTCGAAATATTTATAACTATATATTTATAATCTTACGAAAAATAATGTGTTAAATTATAGGCAGAATATTCGTGTCCAAAGTCTATCGGCATTTTACAATTTCACTAGTTTTATTACAATCTAACGGTTTTTACAATTTTACGGTGACATATACATATTTAAGATTTTTATTGTGTCTATCGGCATTTTACAATTTCACTAGTTTTATTACAATCTAACGATTTTTTACAATTTTACGGTGACATATACATATTTAAGATTTTTATTTAAGTGTATTATACACTTAGATACAATAATTATGCTTGTTTTTCGGGTCCCAAATGCATGGTTCAGACTGATAACATTCGAGAAAAAACAAGATGTCTTATTTGACCAATCACCACTCATTTTGTGCGAGCGTAAGCACGTCTGCCCGTCTCCAGTACACAAACCAGACTGAGCGCGCGCAAACGTGTGGATGCATCGCAAGCGCTTGCGACAAATTCCCTTTGATTTGTGTCAAAAAACCGACACTCGATCGGAACGGCCGCAAGCTCTTGCAAGCCTACACAAACCATGGCAAACGCTCTATCCGCACGTTTGGATTTGTGAAGACTTGTCGAGGTTTGGCAAACGTGCGGACGCGGCACAAGTTTAGTGTTAGTGGAGACTTGGAGAGGTTCCGGGAAGGGTGACGTTAGTATCGTATAAAACTATAAATATAGGTATAGGTTTTTGGACCTTTTTTTAATTCTGAAACTCAAATAATAAAAAAATAAATAAAATTGAAGTGTTTAAAATTATTAGATTTTCACTTGCATATAAAAGTACGGTACCCAAGTAAATCAATTAAGTATTAAAAAATTTGTTTGTTTATCTGTTTGTTCCGGCTCATCACTGAAACGGCTGGACTGATTTTCACGGGACTTTCACTGGCAGATAGCTGATGTTAAAATATCTAACATAGGCTTTATCTTAGGGTTCCGTTTAAAAAATAAGGGTTCCGTTTCCGTTAGTTCTATGCTCGGTCTCTCGAAGTTGCGGGCACCAGCTAGTCTAGCTACAAAAATCTGTGATACTAATCTGCAGTGGCGGATTATCCTAAAGGCAAACTATACTATACATGTAGTACCTAAGGGCGCGAGGGTACAAAGATACGTTAGTAATACCTATATACCTATTCTTTGACAAAGAGGCGCTTCGACCGAGCGAGGTGGTTTTCGCTCACCCAGGGCTTCGGCCTGACTGCGGGCAATCCGGTATAGCCATTCTCGAGTTTTAGCGAGGCATTGGAATTGCAATCCATTCTTTCTTATTAGGATTCCTTACACAAAGGGTAAAAACGGGACCTTATTTCTGAGACTTCGCTGTCCGTCACGAGATACAGTCTCACCAGGGACACTAGGCTGTATCTCATGTAAATTAATCTTACTATGGAAGAAAAATATTAAAAAATAATTTTATAACGAGTACCTAAGTGAAATTCATAAAAAAGGACGGCAATTTACTAAGTACATTTAATAACGAAAGTACAAGATGAGGTAACACGTACCATGCTGACTGTTGTCAAAGTCAATGTCAATTAATGTCACAAGCATGGCATGTCACATCTGTCAAGTGTCAATCTAATTCTAAAAAAATAAATCGGGGAGGAGTTCAGAATTCAGAAAATCATAATAGTAAATTAATCTAAAATATCTGGCTATTTGCTCTTGAAAACTGAACACACTAAATTAAATTTCGGTTGTCTTATTCGAATCGTATTAAGCGCTCACAGTTAAAATGGCAAAATTTAAACTAAGTAAGTATCACCATTGCAATTATGTCCCTATTTCTTTATTATTTATTGGTCACAGTATATAGAAAATACTATTACAAAAACTAATACATTTAGTAAAATGAGTAATAATTTGCAATTATTGGTAAACTACATTTTAATGTTGAAATAAAAAACATGTGGAAAATTTAGGTTATCTTACAGAACATGTATAAATTATTCTTTAATTGTTAACAGAAAAGCCATCTAAAAGACAGCCCGCTAGGCTCAGGTATAAAATAGAAAAGAAAGTTAGGGATCATAACCGAAAGAAAAAGAAGGAGGCGAAAAAAAATCCCAAATCGAAGAAACCGAAGACAATCCAAGTTCCCAATATCTGTCCTTTTAAAGAAGAAATTTTAAAAGAAGTTGAAGCGGTAAAGAAGCATAAAGAGGAAGAGAGGCAAAAAAGACGCGAGCAAGCCAAACTTGAAAAACAAAGAAAATTGGAGGAGAAAAATAATCCAGTAGGAATGGACACTTTAGTGAGTAATGTTGTTGGACACTTATTTTAAAAGAGTTTCATTCGCATTGGTATTATTTTTACCACTATAAAAATGCTTAGTTGTATTTATAAATTAACTTAAATTTTCAAGTGTATTTTCTTAATATAATAATTTTTTTTGTTTATTTTAATTGACGAAAGGCGAATGTTGTTATCTCTTAGTGCCATTGCACATGTTCCAGGTGTACGGTCATGTACAATAGCTTTCACACGTACCGGTGTATATGGCCATATACTTTGCGACCAACTACCCAGCAACCGAAACATATGCAATGGCACTTACAGCCCGTTTCATTTTTCATTAACCTATCTACAAGATTCGTCTATCTAAGTTAGTTTATTGAAACACAAAAAAGCGGCAAATGATACCAAATGTCAAAAAAACTGGCCAAAAAGAATCTATTTCCTTTATTGTAGGTAGCCAGTGCTGAAGCTAGGGGTAAAGTGCATGAAGCATTTAAAGACAAAGAGAATGGGGATGACAATGTATATGGCAAGGACAGACAGAAGGAAAACTCACTGAAAACATATTACAGAGAGTTTAAAAAAGTTATATCAGAGGCAGAGGTGGTACTGGAGGTAGTGGATGCTAGAGACCCCTTAGGTTGGTAATCAATATCTATACTAATATAATAAAGAGAAAAAGTTTGTTTGTTTGCATCAAATAGGATCCGAAATTACTAGAGCGATTTTGATGAAATTTGGTACACATGTAGAGTAGCCCACGGGAAAGGACATAGGCTACTTTTATCACAGAAAAATGTACAGTTTCTGCAAAATTAACTTTTGCGCACAATATCTGGTTGCTTACTAAATGTGAAACTTACGTCTGAAACCCAATTCCTGTAATTAACTTCAATTTGCAGTTTTAACATATTGGGTATTATTGCAGTATTTAATTAGCACAATCGACCTTCTTTGGAAAATACCTTCACACATTTGACAAAATTTCATTAAAAAGTTATTAAAAATCTCTTATAAATTCCAAATTAAAAAAAAAAACTTACTTCTTGTGTAGGCGAAACCTAAATAGTGATGCAAAAAGTTAAATGTAAAAGATAAATTACATATACAACTAACATTTTCAGGCACAAGGTGTGTACAAGTGGAGGAGGCCGTGAGAGACTCTGGCAAACGTCTAGTTTTAGTTCTAAACAAAGCAGATTTAGTGCCACGTAGCAACCTCACCACCTGGCTGAAGTATCTACGTAGATTCGCACCTGCAATTCCCTTTAAGGCTTCAACACAAGACCAGCAACACAATCTTGGTAGAAGGAAAATGAAACATATTGTTAAAGAAAAGGAAATGAAAGGTAAGCAGAGAAAGTAGATACCTTTTCAGTTTCAATTGTGTATTGTATAATGTTAAAAGTGATTGAAAGTGTGTATTATTTTAATTATTGTTTGTCATAATATTTATATTTTGTAATTTTAGGTTCAGCCTGTGTAGGAGCCGAGTTATTGACAAGTTTACTTGGCAACTATTGTAGAAATAAAGGAATCAAAACATCCATAACTGTGGGTGTTGTTGGCCTACCCAATGTCGGCAAGAGTTCAATTATAAACAGCTTGAACAGGTCAAAAGCTTGCAATGTTGGTAGCACACCAGGTGTAACAAAGTAAGCTAATATTTAAAATGATAACAAAAAAAAAAACTACATTTTAGCATATTATATGACTTTGGTGTTATTCTATTTTTGTTTCTTGGGCACATATCAGAATATCAATTTTAAATACCTTCTTTGTATACCTGCAAATTCGTATACTGATTTGACACCACACTGTGGACTCAGCTGTCGAGATATATGAAAATGTTTTTAGAGAATAGCACTGCTAACAATTGATAGAACAACCTTATGACATTTACATGCTAAAATTGTAGTTAAAATTTCTTAGATTAATTTGCACACTAGATATGGGACTATCCACTCTGTCCAGGTCATTTAGTGGGCAATTCTCGTAATTATTATTGGTTAAATCTCGTTTCGATTTGCTATCTGTCACACTCGCTGATTTAATTAATATTTTTAATAATAAATTGTAAAAATATTTTCTGAACTGAACAAGCCCTAAATTTGTTCCTGTTATGATGTATTATCTATTTTTATGTTTAAATTAATGAAGCTTTCTGAGTATGTACACCTACACAATCTTTTTTTTCATTTCCTATGACCACTCTCATAAACAAAATGTTGGCTGGTAGAGATTGCTTATTAACAATAAGTTCCCCTTTTGCACATTATTTTCTGTGAATTTTATCGTAATTTATTTTTATTTTTGTAGTTTTGGTGTGCAATAAAGTGTTATTGTGTTGTACAAATGAGGCATTTAAAAAAACATATTTAATAATCGTATACCTTTACAGGCAAATGCAGACCGTCCAACTGGACTCCAAGATCAAGATATTAGACAGTCCTGGTATCGTGTTCCAGGCTGGTCCGGCAGGCGATGCTTCAGTAGCGCTCAAAAACGCAGTTCGAGTCGGTGCATTAAAAGACCCCATCGCCCCCGCGTCCGCCATATTGCAGCGTGCGCATACGCACACCCTCGTTAATTTATATTGCATACCGGAATTTAAAACGCCACAGGTATTTTTTACTAGCCAATTGTGTTTAATAGATTATTCTTGTTTCACTAATCTTAACCACTTTTTTATGTCTGCCTCTGTTCAGTCAATCCCAAAAATTGATTCAATTTTAATTTTGGGTAATAATAGACAGAATATTAGAAAATGTTTATGTAAGGTCCGGTAAAATTAATTACGGATATTTTGGGAATATGATCTACTGCTATTTAAGAGACGAGAGAGGCAGAAAAATAATTGTCATACTCGAAAAATCTCTTCCTTTATATGGGCGGGCGAGTTTGTGGAGTATGACAATATTTTTTTACTTAAATATCTTTATAATATGCATTAGATCATATACCCAAAATATCCGTAAATGATTTTAACAAACCTTATATAGAATGTTACAATATTTCTTCGTATTTCAGGAATTTTTCGCGAGTCTGGCGTCGCGTATGGGCAGGTTCAAGAGAGGCGGTGTGCCGGACCAGGAGGCAGCCGCGCGGATATTACTCAATGACTGGAACACGGGCAAAGTAAGATATTTTGATAAATTTTAATTTGTTTAATTTGAAAATTAGATACTTATACCCCCTTACTAATAAACGCTGTATAAGCTTTGATTAGTTACACAGTGTTTTGTCTTCTTAAAAATATCACTTGTGTGACGTCAACAAAACACTGTATAACTGTTCAAAGCTTATACAGCGTTTATTAGTAAGGAGGATAATGTAAAAATAAGTTATTAAGCTATTAATTTAATAAAAACTTATTTAAAAATTTGTGGATCAAACATAAAATTGTTGATATACAAACTTAGAACCTTAAGCTATGTTCTATAGATATCTCGAACAGTATACTGAAAATAAAGTACTCATTAAAATGGAGTAACATATAACTCCCCACACCTATATTGGTGATGGTGGCCGGTTTAATTGAAACCAGGCCAGTTACGCAGGAGTAATTTTATAGTGCCCAAGTGTGTGCGCAGTACACAAGAGCACTCTCTCGTCCTTTACTCTCATAACCCAGTGGGACGGATAACCGACACGACTGACGAGAGATGAGGCGCAGGTCCGACTTTTCTGGTCTGACAAGGTCTGCAGGTCTGACAAGAAAGCCTCCGTGGCTGGAGGCTGTTCTTTGGAGTAACAATAGTCAATAATCGTAATAAAAGCGATTTCCGTCAGTGCAAACGAAACTATAGACCAGGCATGACCGACCTTTTAAAGATTCCGTGCCATGTGTAAATTATTTTAGCAAAAGTCTAACGGGCCGCACATCTATATAAAATCCACAATTCGTCCACAAAAACCCAAAAATTATTTTTTTAACCAGACTATGAACGTTATCAATAATCTGTATATAATATGCCATGAATCATAATATTTCATTCCAATCGGCTAAGCCATTTTTGTGTGAAAGAGTAACAAACACACGTCCTCATAGAGAAACTAATAGAGTATCGAAAATCCTACTACTAATAAATCTGAATATTTGTGAGGATGGATGTATTGATGGATGGATGTTTCTCACTCTTTCACGCAAAAACTATACGGATTTTGATGGAATTTGGTATGGTAGTAGTTCGAGTTCTGGATTAACACATGGGCTACTTTTTATCCCGAAAAAGTAGTCTTCCCGTAGTATACTATATTTACGCGGGCGGAGCCGCAGGCAAAAGCTAGTTAGCTAGTTATTCAATATTTTATATTTACAACCAGGTGCGGTACTTTACCGAGCCACCGCAGACTCCAGAAGAGGAGGTGCACGTGGATGCTAAAATAGTGACGTCAATGGCACAAGAGTTTGATCTGAACAGCTTTGAGGCGATGGAGGCGGAGGTTATTGGAGCGCTGGGAGACGCGAACACCGACGAGGCTATTAAGGTAACTTTAACGTAACAAGCGTAAAACCGTAAAACCGCTTGCAGTGTTTTCATCGATTATTATTTAAAGTTTTTTTTAAAGGCTTTACAAGGGCTTAATAATGGCTGTAAGAAAATGTTGATAAAATTAAGGGTTCAACCCTAGAGAATAAAGGTGCTTATGGCCTCAAAATAGTAGTTGCTACCTGTGATTCTGTTCATGTGGAATTAAAAGTCTATATATAAAGATAAATTAAAAAGCTATTTTAATGTATCTTTATATCATTTCATGTGTATGAATAATAAAGTTATCTTTATACATACATACATATAATCACGCCTCTTTCCCGTAGGGGTAGGCAGAGACCACTTTTGTCTTTATAATATTATAAAATACTTTTTTATTCCACAGATTACCAGCACTGGCCCAGTAAAGGCAGCAGACGATAATGACATGCAAGTTGATAATGATGATACAAGTTTACTTTCAAGAGCTGTTAACATTAGGTCAAAACTAGAAAAGAGTAGTAACAGTAGTGAGCGAACTAGAAACGATCCGGAAATGATGCTAGAGGGTAACACGAAACAGAATAAATTGAGAAAAATGCAGTTCAAGAAAGACAAAAAGAAGAAGGCGAAGAACGAAAAGGCGGCTGTTAATTTGGCGGGTGTTTTAGAAAATGTCACGCTCACAACATACAAGAAAAACGACGACTACGACTTTAAAGCCGATTTCAAATAGTATTTAAACATCTACAGTTGTACAGTACGAGTATAAGTACTGTGAAATAAATTTTTAAGACTGTTACATTTGTTTCATTTGGTTTCATTACTAATCGTTGATACAGATACTATTCGAAATACATATTTTTTTCATACAGATGGTTGGAAACAGACTTATGTGGCCCGCAGTCGAAAACTATTGTTTTTATCAATTATTCACAATATAATAACAGAGTAAATTATTATTAATAATCTTATAGGTATATAAAAGTGGATTGCAATTTTTTTTCTTAAAATAATCGTATCAGTTCAGGGAAGGTTTGAACGGTGAGAAATTTTGGAAAAATTGCGGGGGAAAATATTAACACTATATTAGAATATGTGCGACAGAACAACGTGTTTCGGGAAAGCTAGTAGGTAATATTTTTTAAAGACTTAAAGAGCGAACACGTTAACAGCAATATTATAGGCAATGATGATTAACGAATGACGATACAAAACGTAGTGTACGGTGTACCTATTATAGCAGATTAATAAATAAGTAGTTACTACGTAAATACATACGTAAATAATAATACAGCGTAAATAGTAATAAATGGTTGCTATTACTCTCTTTGCGACACAAAACTTTAGTGTGGCTCGAGCATAAAGGCGTGACTCCTGGGCCCCAATAGGGAATATGCATAAAATATAAAAATAGCTTAAAATATAATAATATGATACTAGACAGAAAAATAAAGAAAATGGCGTAAAAATTTTCAATATCTGTTGATAAATGAGCAAGATATGAGCGGTCAAAGTTTGTAATCTATCTCTTTCTAGCAAAACGAAATTTAGTATGAACTTTCTATGAAAGTCGTGTTATGTGACGTCACGATACACGTCGGATCTCTCTGTCTAATAGACCACTTTAAACGTTCATATCTTCGTTATTTTTAATGATATCAAAAAACTGATTTTACCATACGGTTTACCAAACAAGATAGATCTATATAAATAAATAAAAAAAATACGTGCATATTCCCTATTCTCGTACCTCGAATCTCGATTCGATTCTCGCGCTGACTCATTCACACAGGCGTCAAATCATGCGTGCGCGAGCAGGACAGACTGACAATCGAACCGATATTCGAAGCACCAGAATCGGGGCCCTGTTCGAAACATTACACAGAAAACATGAAACATTGGGGCGTGGCTATACACATTTGTCTAGGAATAGACAATGTTTTTGTTTTCGGAGACGGACGAAAAACATTCCCGCGCGGGTAGAGAGGGGAAGAAATGTTAATAGAATCAGGCGTTACTTTGCGGAAATCCATAGCATTAAATTAATTAATATTATGTTTATAGCAGTTTTTCCGCTAAATAATACCCACAACCTGCAAGCAAATGTGTGAGTGCACGCATAAGCATGCGTAACGCACCTCCCTCCTCCCACACTGCTTATGCGTGCACTCAGATGCAAGATCGTGCAAACACCACCACCACACAAGCAACAATGTCGGCAAGATCGTGCAAAGCCCCACACCACCATGCAGGTTGCAAAACTCGACGCGCGTTTCGCTCCGAACCCGGAGCATCCTCAGGAAGTGGACCTGCGAACAAAGTTCGTTAGTAATGCTCCGGTAAAGTTCCGGTTATTCATTTAACCATGAAAGAGTAGCTTTGAGGTCATTAAAACAAACAATAGATAATAATGGCTTGGTTATATCTAAAGCAGATAAGGGTAACACAATAGTGGTGATGGAGCGTGACAATTACTTGGAAAAAGTAAATAACGTGATTCGGTGTGATCAATTTCTAAGGGTTCCTTCTGACCCAACTAACAAGTTTATGGCTAAGATTAAATTAGCCATAAACAATAATAAATATTTATTTGGTACCGAATCAGCGAAGAGAAAACTTATTCCAATGAATCCTCACGCACCATCACTGTACGGTTTGCCAAAGATTCACAAAACTGATATCCCAATGCGTCCAGTTGTCTCATATATAGGTGCACCGGCATACGAGTTGGCAAAGTCATTAAATTACATTATTAAACAAAGGATTTCATTTCGGCCACCTTATGCAATTAAAAATAGCTTGCAATTAGTAAATCAAATAAAAAATGTGACTTTGCCACCTCGTTGCAAATTAGTTTCGCTTGATGTAGATAGTTTATTTACTAATGTTCCGTGTGAGGAAACGTTGGGTATTCTGGGGAATGAATTGGAAAAACGTTTGCCTCCTGGTGAAGGTCTGGAATTGCTTACTCTTACTAAAATCTGCATGGAACAAAACTACTTTCGATTTAACAATCAATTCTTTGTTCAACAAGACGGTCTAGCAATGGGCTCACCACTGAGTCCCTTGCTGGCCGAAATATTTATGAATGATTTTGAACAAAGAAATATTGTTAATGACAAAAGTATTTTATATTACTATAGATATGTAGATGATTGCATCCTTTGTTGGACCGGTACAGAGAGACAACTGGACGTCTTTGTTAAAAATCTTAATAAAAAACATATTAAAATTAAATTTAAATTAGAATGTGAAGACAATAAAACACTTAATTTCCTTGATTTATCTATTACTAGAGATAACGATAAACACAGTTTTGGAATCTTTCGCAAACCGACATATACTAATACTACTATTCATGCATCCTCATGTCATCCTTGGCAACATAAACTCGCGGCTTTTCATAGTTACGGTCACAGATTAATGTCCATTCCTCTTAGTAAAGAAAATTATCAGAAAGAGTTAAACATAATTTACCAAATTGCTAAGTCGAATGGGTATAATCCCAAAATTATTAATAATATTTTAAATAATAAAATTAAAAAGGAATTGGTTAAGTTTTTGTACGCAGGGACTCCTGATAAGGAAGTGGTTAGATACAAGTCCAGTTTGACCTACATGGGTGAGGTATCTGCACGTTTATCTAAAATAATGAGAAATAACGATATGCACGTCGCATTCAGGACAAATAATACTTTAAAAAATCAATTGTGTCATAATAAAGACCGGATTGATTTAAAGTACCAATCCGGTGTCTATAAAATCGATTGTCCTGAATGCGATAGTGTATACGTAGGTCAAACTGGACGTAACTTTGAGACTCGGTACAAAGAACACATCGCGGCTTATAGAAATGGTCATCGTGATAAATCACATTTTGCTAAACACCTTTTAGATAGTGGTCATAGTGTACCCGATGGCCATTCCTATAAGATATTACATAAATGTGACAAAGGCTTTCGACTGAGCGTGTTGGAACAATTAGAAATAATTAAAGAAAAGAACAACAATAGACATGCATTGTTGAATGACCAAACTTGCTTGACTACGTCACCGCTCATTAATATGTTTGGTGGGGGTACTAGTAGCCAGTAGTCTATATAAGGTGGCGGTTTGTTTGGCAGCATTACTAACGAACTTTGTTCGCAGGTCCACTTCCTGAGGATGCTCCGGGTTCGGAGCGAAACGCGCGTCGAGTTTTGCAACCTGCATGGTGGTGTGGGGCTTTGCACGATCTTGCCGACATTGTTGCTTGTGTGGTGGTGGTGTTTGCACGATCTTGCATCTGAGTGCACGCATAAGCAGTGTGGGAGGAGGGAGGTGCGTTACGCATGCTTATGCGTGCACTCACACATTTGCTTGCAGGTTGTGGGTATTATTTAGCGGAAAAACTGCTATAAACATAATATTAATTAATTTAAGGGAAGAAATGTTTCATTTCTTATCTAGTGTTCACATCGTTCACATGACACCTAGGTACAGGTTTTTTAGGATTATAGTTTTGTTTGTTGTGTTTTTTGTGTTTGTTTTTGTGATCGCTCATAATATACGGCCTGACTTAATTAAAAAACACAAATTTTGTCAGTTTTCAATAGAAATGCGTAAAATGGCGCACATATTTATGAGTTGAAAAAAATACTTTTATGAAACACCTAAAGTGGCCTTTTCAGAACTCCTCTTTTCTCCTAGATTCTACACCTACAATCACTAAAACTGTGAGCGCTAATACGTCTTCCTCGTCGGAACTTAGATCGTGTCTGGACAAAATGTTTTGTTTCGACCAAAAACATTTTCTGTAGCTGGAGACAGCTTGTGTATGAAAACAAATGTTTTTGTTTCACGTTTTCTGTGTAATGTTTCGAACAGGAGTCACGCCTTAACGTACAGATTTTCAAAATAAATAAGGGGCAGTGCGAAAATCTCAACTGCATTAAATTTCATTAAGGAACTTTTTCGGCTGTAAATTTTGTTGCAGTATACATGTAAGTACTTAGATACAAAAGAAAATATTTTTTCTCACGATTTATTTATTCTGAAAATGTAGGTTGTACATATTCTACCTTTAATAATAAAGATTAATCGCCTACAAATCTACTTGATCCGATTATAATAATAATTAATCGGAATTCGGAATACTACTATAAAACCTGTTTTTGAAAATTGTTTGAGCGCTTGCTAAACTGGAAAGCTATTTTAAATTATATTCAGTCACCGATAAGGTTAAATACATGTACTGATACGGTTACGAGTTTTTATATAACATTTCGTGCGGTTTACATCGTAAATTTTATTAGGTGCATATGTTACAAGCTGATAAACGTTAATGAGTTTTCATTATCGTTATCAAGCAACAAGTCGCCTTACCAAAGTTCCTAAAATATTAATTACTGAAAAGCTTAGTCATTAGTAAATAGTTACTACTTACTAATTAAAGGCAAATTATTGTCTTATAAGTTATTAATAATGATTAATTATTATAGAATTTAGAATAGGACTTAAAATATTATGACGATTAATGCAGCCTTATTACCTATCTGCTGATATTAGATTGAGTACATAATAATTTAATTATGTGCAAATTAATTGAAAGCAATGTTTGAAGGATAAATTGATTCCTATAGAGTCTATAGACTTTAATCTGAGAAATTGATAACCTGAGTTGATAACAAGAATGTTTATGGTTGCTGTGATAAATGATGTTCACTAAACAAATAAGTATAAATATTTGCTTGTACAAAATGTATTTTTTAATATTTACAAACCAATGATGACAGCATTAGTCTGTAGTTATACATATCATCATCAAGTTGATTACAGTTATCGGCTTAATTAATGTTTATACAGTGTCAAAAAAATATATACCTAGATTGTTATAAAATTATTTTTAATTTTACCGCCAGTATTCGCATCGGTAATTTCTTTGGTGTGTTCAATCCTTATTGGCCTACGTTGGCCAATAAGAATTTTCCATCTGTCTGCGTCATTATACGAAATAAAAGATTTCGCATCCTTGTCTTTCATATGGGAAACAATATTTTCCTCTTTGTCTTTCATTTTGTAATCGTCGTTCATTTAATTTTTGTCTCTTTCTATCAACTTGAATTTCTTATTGACACGAAAGTGACAGAGTTGTCGACGTAATACACCGGAAAAAAAATGTATATTACTGAATTCGCCCATTTTAAAAAGTTATTCGTGGCTAGTCTTCAAAGTGAACGGGCGTGCGTATAGGTTAACAAAATGAAGTCGTTAGTTATATTCTTTGCCAGTTTACTGGCAATTTATTCGGTAAATTGTGAAGTGTTCTTTGAAGAAAAGTTCCCAGACAGTGAGTAATATCAATATTTTAATATCACCGGCACGAAACCGTGGTTATCGATTTTTTGGTATGCCGAGTGCGCTTACCTACCGCAAAATATTCAGATTCTAAAGTTATTTTCGCTTACAGATTCATGGGAATCAGAATGGGTGTACAGTGAGCATCCCGGCAAGGAATTCGGCAAGTTCAAGCTGACAGCTGGAAAGTTCTACAATGACCCGGAGGAAGATAAAGGTAAATGAACTCTCATTCACGTTGTCCAGTACCATTCATGCGATTCATAATCGGCGTTGTGTACCACGTATTACATTCTAACTCAAAAGTTTTATCGGCTTAATCATCTTCAGGTCTGCAGACTTCAGAAGACGCTAGGTTCTACGCCCTGTCGCGCAAGTTCAAGCCCTTCTCCAACGAAGGCAAGCCCCTGGTGATCCAATTCTCCGTGAAACATGAACAGGACATCGACTGCGGCGGCGGTTACCTGAAGGTGTTCGACTGCAAGTTGGACCAGAAGGATATGCATGGAGAGAGCCCCTATGAGATCATGTTTGGCCCTGACATCTGCGGCCCAGGCACCAAGAAGGTAAGAAATAAGAACTGAATCTAAACATAAAAATTTATTTACATAAATCTAAATTGAAAGTTGGGGGTTGAGGTGTAGCTTTAGGGATGCTATGGAGCGGTGTTGAGGTGAAGCAAATAATGTGTATGAAATTTTGGAAAGTCCAAATAAAGTTGTTCAAGTATAATACATAATACTTTAGAACAGTGTTTTTCAACCTTTTTCATGATGCGACCCCCCTTGTATGAAAAAATATTTCGTGACCCCCCGACCCTTCGCTTTTTTATCATGTGTATGTTACAAATATTCATTCCATACGTTTTTATACGTCTCCATAATTAGGATTCGGATATAAGTACTTATTAAAGTACGTCAAACACATTATTTTACAATTACATACATCGATTTATGGGTTGTTAAAATTCTCTTACTTTATAAATCAATAATTTTAATCTTTATTGTTTTTTACTAAAGTTCTCGTTCTTTTTTTACTAAAGTCGACCTCCGGCGAATACAGAAGCTTCGCGACCCACAGGTTGAAAAACACTGTTTTAGAACATGATTATACAATCATTTGATGAAATCGAAGTCTAGTTTAATAAAAGGTTTCACTTCAACCAAACATGTATCATTGTCCACGATTAAGCTTGCATGACTACATTGTTATTGATCTATCCAAACAATAAAATAGATTTCATGTGTAGATAGTGGATACTGGTCATAAATATAATATGAAATATATAATTATTAGTCTACAGCTGACAATTGACATGCTTGTTCTAGAAAATTTCGATTTACATTGTAATTACAATGTATAACTCAATAACTTATGTACTATACTTACTATACCCCCAACCACATAGTTAATGTCAATCGGCAATCATTATTTTTCTATGAAAGTGATGGACAATCAGAAAACATTTATTCATTAAACATATTATATAACAATAATTAGACATTAGAAATGTGGTTGTACTGTACTTCTTACTTTTCTACACATGACCTCAGCAGTCAGCACATGACTTTTTTAATTTTGGTTACCTTATTCACTTCTAATTATGTGGAATGATCTGTAAAATAATATATTAATCACTTTTTAAAGGTTTTTTTACTTATAATACATTATTGTTCTAGGTCCATGTAATCTTCAGCTACAAGGGCAAGAATCACCTCATCAAGAAGGACATCCGCTGCAAGGATGATGTTTACACACATTTATACACCCTGGTGGTTAAGCCTGACAACACATATGAGGTGCTCATCGACAATGAGAAGGTGGAATCCGGAGAGCTCGAAGCGGACTGGGACTTCCTTCCTCCTAAGAAGATCAAGGTAAATATAATTTAGATTTTAAAATATTACACCATTTTTAAAAATACATTTTTAGCTTTTGTCATTCCTGTAGTTTCTATTAGGAAGTGTAATGATTTTGGCAGTCTACATATGTATGTTTGTTCCACTGTAACGCGTAAACGACTGGTCCGATTTTAATAATTTGGGTGCCAATAGAATTGTAATAATAGTCCAGGTAACATAAGTGCTATAATTTTCATAGTCAGGTTATAGTTTTTTTTATAAAAATTGTATTTATTAATTGACATGTAAAACGTTGATTTAATCTATACATCTATACAGATAAATAAAATTGAAGTGTCTGTTTGTAACTTCAAATTAACATTTTTTTACATAATGAATCTGAAAGTATATTCGGTACTTACAATAAAATACCAATTTTTTAAATTTTTGTCTGTCCATCTGTCTGTCGGTCTGTCTGTCTGTTTGTTCTGGCTAATCTCTGAAACGACTGGACGGATTTTCACGGGACTTTCACTAGCAGATAGCTGATGTTATAAGGTCTAGCATAGGCTACTTTTATTTTAGGGTTCTGTTTAAAAAAATAGGGTTCCGCTTTCGTTAGTTCTGCGCAAACGAAGTTGCGGGCATCAGCTAGTTTTAACTATAACAACACTACAATTCGTCTGTTTAATAAATCTATAAATTAAACTATTGTGGATCATTTTTCTTATGTTATGAAACAACTTTTTTGGGCTATAATTAAGATTATGCAACAGTATTATAATATTGTCTTATCTTAAGTATTATATATCAACAATACATATTTTGTAATATTATAATGACCATTGTGAATTAAGATAAAGATGATAAAAAAGTTTTACACATTACTTCCTTAATTAAAATAACTTTAATTACATATTTAAAAAGTTATGCCTTTAATATTTGAAATGTGTAGAATTATATCAAGTCATATAAATTTCAAAGTAGAACCCTACAAACAATATATTTTTGTTGTTAATTTAAACAATGATTGTTTAGGATCCTGAAGCCAAGAAACCAGAAGATTGGGATGACAAGCCCACCATCTCCGATCCCGATGACACCAAACCCGAGGACTGGGACAAGCCTGAGCACATCCCTGACCCCGACGCCACTAAGCCAGAGGACTGGGATGACGAGATGGATGGTGAATGGGAGCCACCCATGATCGACAACCCCGAATACAAGGGCGTTTGGGCACCTAAGCAGGTATTTTTTTACCCCTATTTTTACCCCTATTATTTTTAACCCCACATGTTCTCTCTTTCTACAAACTGGAACAATGAAATAACTACTAACATATACCTATAGTTTATCCACCCAAAACCTCTACCCTCTACCCCCTTGCTAATAGAATTATTTACACAAATGGTTAAGCTATACAATGATTTGTCCTTGTCTGAAATATTGGAAAAATCGCTTGACAGACAAGGACAAAATATTGTATAGGTAATCCATTGTGTAAATATTTTTAATAGTAAGGGAGCTATTATCTATACGTCATGCTTTTTAGTTACAAAATGGAGTCTGAAATGTTCTTTTTCACAACATAACGCGATCTATAAATAGCTTGAACTACAATGTCGGCGGAAAAAACTTTCATTAGATGTATTCATAGTTCATCGACCGGAAGCGCCGTTATTTGTAAACTGCCCGCGGTGTGCTAATGGAATCTGTTAATTTACAGTTGTCTGTGACGTACTTAGTTACTGCGTACGTGACAATTGTGAAACTAGATACATAATGGCTGTGTTTGGCGGAAAAAAGCGCTCGTAAGAAAAATGGTGGTAAATAAACAAAATGGCGGATTTTGTTAGGGCTGTATAATGTAATATTTATTGTGCCGATTGGTTAAACGGTATGTGCCCGGCGCCGCCATATTTGTTTGCTTTTTCATAATAATTAATAATTATAACGAAAAATATGGAGAAATTTGTATTTGACAATCTGTCGGCATATTATAATATCTCTAGTAATACAATTTAACGGTTTTTACAATTTTACGGTGACAGGGCTATTGAAGTTAGTAAACGTATCCTGGCCGACAATTGTTTTTTTTTTCTCAGCGCTAGCAACTTTGTCAAGCGCTTTTTTTCCGCCAAACACAGCCAGTGTCTGTCTTTACAAAAAAAAAAAACTAATGAGTTTATAAAATTTATTTCCACAGATCGACAACCCCGCATACAAGGGCCCATGGGTCCACCCTGAAATTGACAACCCAGAGTACACCTCCGATGACAAGATCTACAAACGCGATGAGATCTGCGCGGTCGGTCTCGACTTGTGGCAAGTGAAGTCTGGAACCATCTTTGACAACTTCCTAATCACCGATGACTTGGAAGCCGCTAAGGAGAGGGGAGAAGCTCTCAAGAAGACTCTAGAAGGTGAAAAGAAGATGAAGGCTGAACAGGACGAGGCGGAGAGAGAGAAGGAAAAGGCGGACAAGCCTGATGAGGAGGATGATGATGAGGATCTGGATGATGAGGCCGGTGAAGCTGCGCCTGTGGTGAGTTCTCTTTTTTACATCTCTGTGGGTTTGGTCACACAACCTAAAGCCTAATTCGTGTAATTATTTCAGTAAAAAATTGCAGTATGGTTGCAGTGTTAGCACAAGCTGTGCACAATGCATATGCACTCACACATTATCAAATTGAATGTGCACAAGAAGCATGCTCTGAAATTGGAACCTTCCTAATATTATCCTAATACTCATATCAGTATAATGTCATCAGACAATGTATTTCAATCTAGATTAGAAAAAATATTTATAATAATTCTAAACTCAAATATTTTTGGGCAAACTAAAAATATTACTTTATGTTAACCTGAGGGTCAATTCTGCCAAATATAAAACCTGCATTAATACAATTACAATCAAGTCTAATACTGCCAAACTGGTATTCTCGTAAACGTTAAATCAGTGTGAAACGTGTTCTGATTGGTCAAAACTTCGTATATTAGTTTATGATAACAAGTCGCTTCACCTATTAAATCAAGAATAAGTAAAGTCCTGCACTTTAAATACGAGAAGAGAATTTGATATTTGTTTAATTTTTGCTAAATAATTTTTCCAATCCAAACCAAGCTGTACAATAGTAAGAAAATGATAAGGTTTTAATAATTTGTTGTTCGACGACCTCTGTGGCTCAGTTGGTTGAGCATGTTGGTGCTCAAGCCGGGGGTCGCGGGTTCAAATCCCGCCGAAGGAACAAAAAGTTTTCTGTGTTCCTGGGTCATGGATGTTTATTAAATATGTGTATAATATAATAAAAATCTTAAATATGTGTATAGTATAAAAGTATTAAATATATTTCCGTTATCTGGTACCCGTAACACAAGTTCTTCGAGAACTTACCACGGGATCAGATTGACGTGGTGTGAAGCGTCCATAGATATTATATTATATTATTATTGTTTCAGGAGGAGCACGATGAGCTATAAGCACATGTGATATAGACTGTGTGAATGTGTGCGTGATCAGGGAACACGGGTTGTTCCGGAGGACTATGTGTAATGTCTACGCTAGCACTGTGTGACTCGAATTTTATACTTGGACGTTTTGTACGGTGATTGTGTTGTATATATGGTAGACCTCATTATTATTTATACGGCACTGTGTGTCGTTGCGTGATGCGGTCTGTCTGTGTGTGCGTTACACAGACAGATGTTAATTCGTTGAAGCCTAAGTTTTTGTACATCCGTGTTGTGTATCAGTTTGCATTGTGCAATGAGTCTGATTAAATTAATTAATATATTATGATGTTTATTCATTTGTGATTTTGTCAGTACAATCTACTAACCCTCTATTTATCTAGAATCAAGGATTTTTTTTTAAATACGTTATTAGCAGATAATTTTTTTTGGCGGCTGCTGCTGTCCATTTTTATCAAATCTTTGCTTTTAAGTTTAATCAGTCATGAAAGAGTAGTTCAGAGACTTCAGTGGCGAAGGCTGGTTCTCCTTCATAGGGAAGCCGAAGGCTGGTTCTCCTTCATAGAGAAGCCGTAGCCTGTATAATAGGTAGGGATTGGTCGTCAAAAGGTAAGCGGTAAGGGAAGCCGATAGGAATGGAGTTATAGGAACCCCTCGCCACTGGAGTAGTTGGCATCATCATTTAAAAAAACCGGCCAAGTGCAAGCCGGACTCCTGCATGTATGGTTCTGCACCACTATACCAATATTTTACATGTTTACTTATTATTTCGTTTTTTTTTTTGTATGAAGTTTTAAAAGTTAGGCATCTATAACTCCTAAACTAACAAAGTTATATAAGTCGTTATAGTTTTCTTTAAAGTTATACCTAAGTCAAAAAACCGTTTAGCAATCTCTCAATATTTTTAAAATACCATAGCTTCTTACCCCACACTATGGGGAGAAAAAAAATCAACGGGTTGCACTCCCAAGTAGCCGGCAGAAGTGAAAATTTGAACATTAACGTTGTGCATTTTTGAATATTTTGGAATAGTTAGGGAACGATTTCGCACGAATTGCATTATTTATCAGTTGTTTATCAGTATAAAAGTACATGCTATCATTTATGTGGTTATTATAAATACAACTAGCTTTTGCTCGCGACTTCGTCCGCGTGGAACATTTACTTTGTGATATCGCTAAAATTTACCCGCGACTTCATTTACGTAGAAGGAAAAGCGCTTTCCCCTCACGACTGCCCTATTGCGCGCTGATTATTTTATTACTGCGATATCTTCTAAAATACTTATAATCTCAGTTAAATTGGGTAAAATTTCATAGTCATACTACTACTAACCTACTACACAATACACAATGGCTGTGTTCCGTCGAAAAAAGCGCTGTTAGCGCTTGCTAGCGCTAAAGAAAAAGAAAAACAGATTATCGGCCAGGACCTTTGAGTATCCAACTATATGGATACTCAAAGGCCAGGACACGTTTGCTAACTTCAATACTCCTAACATAATCCGCCATATTGCTTATTCAACGCCAGCGGTCGTCATTTTGCTTGTTTTTTTGTAAGCACTATTTTCCGCGAAACACAGCCATTGTGAAAACAAAATATACTCGTATAACCCGAGGATCAATTATTTCACATCTCACGAGTCACGCTATGTATGAGTCGTATATTGGAAATCGACTGGAGTATTAGGTAATCAAAGGTAAAATTGTGACTACCGTACAAGGCTTCCACTTTAGGAAATGAAGAAAACTTAGTTAAACATAAGTTTTAATTAGATACTTTAGATACATAATTATTCTAGTTGTGACTTGTGGCGTAAATCCCTTTTCATTATTTTGCGAACACAAGGAACTTTAAAAATTGTAGATAACCAGAGAAGAACTCTTCCATTGGATCTTTTGATTTGGCTTTTCTTTTCGATGACTCATGTGGCCGCTCGGTTGATGTTGTAGAAGCTAAAGAATAAATATATTTTATAGCACGGTGTGACCTAAACCCGCACTTTACGCACGCTTCGTGCGTAAAATGCGGGTTTTTGTCACATTTGCTATAAAATAATATACGTACTATTATGTACTATTACAAAATATCTTGTCTGTCTCTCTAATTGTAACATTATTTCCTTATTGGTTACCTCTCGGTATACATAAAAATAGGTACTAAATATGTGATTAGGAAATGAAATGAAATGAAATGATGTTTATTTGGTAAAAATATGGTTACAATAGGTGTTACAATATTTTATAGTAGACCGCATATTTTGTCGCATTAACGACGTCCAAATACTTATATTAACTAGTTCACAATTAGTTTATTATTACTTAAAGGTACATTTTAACCATAAACAATTTATTATTATCATCATTCATTAGTCAAAACTTAATTTTTATATTAGAAGAATGTCAAACTACATATTTTTCTACATATTATATGTCAAGAAAATAAATGATCTAATAGAATGTCAAAGATAATAAATACCACTATACCACTATAAAGATATAAAACTTTATGATAAAATGTTTATACAATTTTTATTCAATAATTTCAATAATGTCCGGAACTTTCATATACTTATTCAAACAAATTTCAGATGAAAATTCAGCAAAATCATATTATGTCATACAAAAAATACTTAATTTTACAGCATAATATTAGTCATTTAAAAAGTCTTTAACATTATAGTAGGATTTCTCTATTAACATTTTTTTTAATTCTCTTATGGAGTGTTTTTTTGATAGTGATTTTATATGTGCAGGTACCTTGTTATAAATTTTTACACACATTGCATATGAACCATTATGGAACCATTCAAACTTCGTGAAATAAATTTGTTGTAAATAATGAGATAGGCAATAAAATATCAAATAAGTACGCAAAAATAAAAAATATATTCTCAATGGTTCAATACAGCGTTATAAAATATGTTCTTGATGACTCTGAAATAAAATAATTATTAATGCTTTTTTGTTTCTAAAAAGTTTGAGTAAGTATTAAAATAAGATTAGTCTATAGTAGACGACCTCTGTGGTAATAGCGCCTTGGCGCACAAGCCGGTGGTCGCGGGTTCAAATCCTGCCAGGAAACAAAAGTTTTCTTAGTTCCTGGGTCATGGATGTGTATTAAATATGACGTGTATTATATAAATTTATCTTAAATATATTTATATAGTATAAAAGTATTAAATATATAACATAATATATCCGTTACCGGTACCCGTAACAAGTTCTTCAAGAACTTAACACGGTACCAGATTGACTTACGGCCTTAATCTACCAATAACTATTTGTTAAAAACGCCGTCATTCAATTACATAGATTTTCAATAATTTGCAGGTTTTTCCGATACAAATTTACACATTTGACGTTATTATCTTTTAACAATTAATATACATACTTAGATATTACATATAATCACGACTCTTTCCAGTTTCCCGTAGAGGTAGGCAGAGACCACTTCTTTCCACTTGCTACGATCCTTACATACTTGTTTCGCTTTGTCCACTTTCATTCTTACCATCCATTCCTCCTCTTACATTCAACGTAGCGAAGCGGCTCTCCATGGGCCACTTTTCGCCTCCGCGAGAACGAGACGTGATGGGTGACGAACCACATCGCCGCCATTTTTGATAATTATTTTTATGATTATCCATTGCGTTCCCACGGGTTGGCGGAGAGGGTAGGAAAAGGGAAAGGGAAGGATAGGTGGTGTGGAAAGGAAGATTGGTAAGTTAGAGTGGGAAATAGGAAATGTACTATATTATACCGTCCAGGAGGGCAAGGGATAGGACAGTAATAGCTAGGGAAGCCGGGGTCGCATACCGGTAGGTATACTATACCACAACTACCGGACCGGTAAGTTGGGATGAGTATCCCATGACTAATTAATATATACCTAGTTATTGGTAGATACTAGATATACGATATAGTTATATAGGCGAACGGGCCGCTAGTGTGGAAGCGTCCATAGATACTAGATGGCGCTCCTTTCACTCAAATCATAGTGTACTAATCATGGTAATTGGTAACCTTTCTAAGATATAAATAGAATAATAATTACAAAACAAATAATAATTAAATTACCTATTTTTAATTAATACTTGTTCTGTGATATAAATATATGAGAGTACTTGAACTATATTATAGAGTACTTAAACTTATTTAATATTTAGTGTTTATTTAATTTATTCAACGTAATAGAATCATACGGTAGTTTATACTTACAAACATCCTTCAGTACTGAAAGAAAAGAAAATAAAAATAATTAGAGCATCAAATTTACTATTTTTCTTGTCGACACTAGATGGCGCTTATTCGCCATAATTTAATTTTAAATTGTATAAAAAGATACAATATAATATTAAATTAATTCGATTTTTCCGTATTTATGTACCGTACCTACTTACCTAATATGTTTAAATATTATATCTGATATTTGAACTTAATATTATGATCTACATAAAGTAAGTACGTGTAATAGACAAAATGCCGGTTTCAGAGGTAATTTGTCGGTAGTTTACATATTCATTATCGTTTTTGGTTGAATAATATAAATAAATTACGTCTCCGCACAATCTATCTATACTCTTTATTATTATTATCTATACTAATACGAGTATAATAAATAGGAAAAGTTTGTTTGTTTGCATTGAATAGGCTTCGAAACTACTTGACCGATTTTGATGAAATTTGGCACAGATGTAGAGTAGACCACAGGGAAGGTCATAGGCTACTTTTTATCGCGGAAAAATATACGGTTTCTGCGAATTTAACTTTCGCGCACGAAGTCGCGTGTATAAGATATGGGTGCAACATCTAGTATGTTATAATTTAAAAACATAGTTTAACTTTAGCTGACCAATGTTGTCCGTTGATCAATTACATAACTCGTGAGTAGGTTCCCTATTTTTTCGCATAAAATCATATGTCATAATTTTACTTGGCATAATTTCATTTGACCTAATAGTAGTTTCGCATAATATTCATTTGTCATAACTTTCTTAGCATAATTTTTTTTCGCATAATTACTAAAAGCATAATAATTGTTAGGCATACTTATTGTAAGGCATATATTTTTTTACGCATAATATTCATTAAGAATAATATTTTAATGCATAATATTAAAAAGCATAAATATATTTACGCATAATGATATTTAAGCATACTATTATATTTACGCATACATCTTTATAGCATTTTTTTTTTCACATACTAATGAATGATAAATTCTACTGGGTATGCGAGTTAAGACGAAATAAGAATTATAATTGTAATTTTCGACTGATTACGAAATTAAACTCGGACAAAAAACACGAACTACTATCTAAGAACATGCCAAGCTAATTATTTTAAACATGTTAGCGGCTTACGGGTGGCCCAAGGGCCACCCCGCCGCAACTTAACCTACTGTTACACATGTTATACTAGGTATATGATTGTAATACCTGCTTTTAATGTTTCATAAATATGCGTTTAATTACCTTAACCGTGTTTTTATTATGTCGTTCCATTTTATGCATATTTGTGCCTTGTGACAGAATGCCTTGAATTTATTATGACAAAAAATATGCCTAACGAGTTTATGCCGAAAAACAATTAGGTATGCCAAAGTATTATTATGACAAGAAAAATTATGCCTTACGAGTTATGCCTTATTAAATTAGGACAAACAATATTAGTCTAAATGATATTTATGCCTAATGATGTAGTATGCCAAGAAACCATTATGCCAAAGTATTATTATGCGTAGTAAAATTATGCCAAGTGAGGTATGACAAATAAAATTATGCGAAAGAAGAGGATCCCCTCGTGAGTATATTGTTACAGATAGATGGCGCTGAGACAGAAAAAAAGTAGGCATTTAAAACTTATGCACACAAATGTTTTTTATAAAACTTACTAGTTTTACATTTTCTACGTCTATGGTTTTAAATTGGCAAGATATAGAAAAAAATACATTATCCTGCAATTTGTAAAAGATTAATTTAGTGACCACTAGATGGATCTTTTGGGATTCGAAATCTGCGTCAGCGCCGTCAGCCGCCAGTTAAACTTACTTTACATAGAGATTATGTAAAATCTTCAGATACCGGGCATAAGTCTTATATTAGATACTATATTAGGTATGTCTAATATATCTTAAAGACTCACGTTTTTCAAATTCTTCTAGCAACTTCTTTTTCTTTTTTTTGAGGTCTTTATCATCATCTTTTGGTTTGTCGTCGTTATCATCTTTCTTTTCGTCGTCATCATCATCCTTGGGGTGTTTTTTATGTTTGTGCCATTTGTGCCATTCAGCAGGTCCGAAAAAGTCGTCAGCTCCACACGCTACTGGAGTTGCGCTAACTAAAAAAATATTCAACCTAAATATTGATCAATGTTTATAGCCACGTGAAGCTACAAGTTGTAAATACCTATACCACTACTGCAAAATTTTACACAATTCGCAAAGAGATGTAGGCGCATGGAGAACGTACATTTGTTTTAAATCTGCAAAATTATTATATTTTCCGAAGTGCAACGTTAATATGGACAGAAATATGCAAAAAGTAGGTACAGTATTCAGTTGTTTAATAAAAAAATCTGTAAATTATTAACTAAATAAAACGACGATTTTATTTTGGTTTGATTTAAAACATATTGAAAAATTAAAATTACTGTCCAAATCCTTATTTTTGTGACATTTATTGTTAGAACAATGATAATTAGTATAAATAACATTGTTATAGGTATATACTAATTACAACAATAAATATCACAAAAATAAGGATTTGCACACTAATTTTAGTTTTTCAATATATTATACATAACGCAGTATACCTAGGTAGTTACCTAAAAGTTAATCAAATCAATCCTACTTACTACTATTATAATTGTGTGAATTGTGAAAGGTTGTGAGGATGGATGGCTGGATGTACGGTCGAGGTCAGATCCGGTGTACCACTCTTCAACCTTATTGCCAAGTAGTAAGGTCGAAAAGTGGTATACCGTATCTGACCTCGACCGTAGTGTATGGATAGATGGATGTTTATTACTTTTTCACGCAAAAACTACTGAACGGAGTTTGATGAAATTTGGTCGGCAGTAGTTTAAACTCTGGAATAACACAGGCTATTTTTTATCTAGAAATAGTACAGTGTTCCCGTGGGATACTTTATTTACGCGGGCGGAGCCGCGGGCAAAGGCTAGTTTTGTATAAGTATTTTTTGTCTTCATACATTTTCAACTGCTGTGACGTCACTCGTGAGTCATGCATATGTATTTTGTAAGTAAGAGCATTTTTAACTCTCCAACGATCTCACTTTTGTGATGACTGTATTTCGTCAACGGTTGATCCTTCGATATGCCATTGTAAATACATTTTTTTTAAAGTAGGTAGGTAGGTACATAATAAGTCATTATGTACTTTTCGAAAAGCCAATAATAAGAAAACTATACGATAACACGGTGCTGTAGATTTACCTTCCTTACATTTCTAATTTTCTACGCTAATATTATAAAGATTTGTTTGTTTTCATTGAATAGGCTCTGAAAGACTGAAAAAAAGTTTGATCTTTGGCACATATATAGACCACGGGGAAGGACATAGGTATGCTAAATTATAAATTAATTAATATGTTGATATTACCTTCATTATCTTCAGTCAATGCTACTATCTGAAAAAAAAGGTAAGTAAAATAAATTATAGTACTTAAGGTATACAGCCGAGAGGATCTATTAGATGTTAAAATAATACTTAAATCTGAAAGTTAAGATAATTAGAAGATCCTAAAGCCTGTTTTACAATCTACTATCAGATTGTTCATTTGCGTGTTTTGTCTCGATGTGCGATGGAAAGAGCAATGTTGAGGGTATCTGTGGTGGATAAAATACGTAACAACGTTATTCGCCAGAGAACTAAAGTCACCGACATTGCTCAACGAATTAGCACGCTGAAGTGGAAGTGGGCCGGCCATGTCTGCAGACGGACAGACAATCGATGGAGCAGACAAGTATTAGATTGGAGACTACGCTTAGGCAAACGTAGTGTTGGACGTCCTGAGGCACGATGGACCGACGATTTGAAGAAGATGGCTGGCAGTGGATGGATGAGGACTGCCCAAGATCGGGATGGTTGGCGCTCATTGGGGGAGTCCTACTTTCAGCAGTGGACGGCGATAGGCTGATGATGATGATGGTGATGTTTTGTCTCTGTCGCTCGATATAAAGTAGGCAGAAACAGAACTCCGCATATGAACACACTTATTAGGAGATTGTTAAACAGTATCTTAACCCTACAATGCAATATTGCAATTTGCAATTCGAAAATAACAAATAAAACATACCTACTTACCAATATTGTCACAAACACCACCCAACCAATTCTCGAACGCAGCATGTTTTCGATGTTTTGGACACTCAAATACTTAGATATTAAATACATTAAGAGCTTATATATACCTCACACCTGGTTATGGTATATTTCACGGTAATTATTTTCTATAGCTCGTTCAGTTGTTGACTTGTACAGAAAAACATTTATTCAAATTTTGAACAAAGACTTTAGTGTTCTTTTCCAATTTTATTTGCAAACTGCGTAGAGGTTATTTATAGGTCTATTCAAAATTTGTCACGTGGACTGAGACAGGTATAACGCGTTTCAAATGAGAATAGGAACGTCAAATGTCACTTGAAGAGTGCGATTTTCAGAAAAACTTATGTGCATATAAATATTAATAGTCTTGCATCGAATTTAAATAAAAACGTTAAATAGAGAGTGAGTCTATCTTAAAAGATAGACATAGGTATACTGTTGCGGATATTTTTTTTGAACATTTAAAGAGAAATAATTCTTTCATATATAATATTTGGGTAACTTGAACCCAAATATTATGTATTAATTATATAATAATACACACACCGGCATATTTAGCGGAACATAAAATAAAGGTTTCATATCAGTATCATATAAGGTTGCTGGCTGGTTTATACGTCATTTAATTTAAAAGAAATATTTTCAAATTAAGAAAACAACTGAACATCACATTTTATGCAATTGTTTTAATTTTATTCAAATACACCTTATCTGGAGCGAACTTCGAGTATTTCTTCCTTCTGAGTTTGATTTAAAATTTCATTGAAATACTGTTTTTTGTTAGTTTTTTTTAATCGCGTATTTTTTTGGAGTTGAGGACTGAATTATGCCTGACTTCGCCCCAACGGAGATTGCCAGGGCACTCGAAATGCGAAGAAATGGTCAAACCTACAGAGTAATATCCAGAGATCTTCGTCGACCAGTTTCAACGATCCATCGCAGTACCTATCCAACGGTTCAGGGAGACCGGTACTTATGTGACAAGAGCAGGACAAGGCAGAAAAAGACGCACTTCGAGTAGGGATGATCATTTCATTCGGCTTCGTGTACGTAGGAACCCCCGTTTGACGGCCGTCCAAGCCCGACATGAGTTAGAAGCAGTGCGGGGTGTAACCGTAAGTGAGCATACGGTACGAAGAAGGTTCGAAGAAGCTGGTTTGGGTTCATTTGTGCCCGCCAAGGCAGGCTCCAAGGCTCGAGGTAAATAATTGTAGAAACAGGTTAACTTTTGCTCAGGAACATCGACTTTGGAACGCGGACCAATGGAGTAAGGTATTGTTTAGTAATGAGTGCAGAATTCTCTTAAATCAAATTGACGGCAGGCAAAGAATATGCAGACGCAAAGGAGAACGATACATTCAGACAAATTTTTAAACTACAGTTGCATACGGTGATGGATCAATAATGGTTTGGGCGGGCATTTGTTCGGGAGCTCGCACAGACTTGGTGATTGACAGAGGGAGTCTGACTGCAGAGCGCTATATCAGAGAAGTTTTAGAAGAAAATGTCGTACCGTTTGCCCCATATATCGGTGACGATTTTGTTTTTATGCAGGATAATGCTCGGCCGCATACCGCTCGGATAACTCAAGCTTATCTTAATGATATGAATATCACTGTTATGGAGTGGCCGGCGAGATCACCGGATATGAACCCAATAGAGCACGTTTGGGACTTGCTAAAAAGAAAAGTTAAGTCCAGAATTCCAGCTCCTGCCAACGTGGGTGAACTGCGAATCGCCGTAGTTGAGGAATGGCGGAGACTATCCCAGGTGACCATCGATAACATCATTCTCAGTATGCCTAGACGGGTAGAAACTTTAATAAGAGCACGTTGAGGAAATACGCGATATTAATCACCATTTTTCTAATTTAATTAATTGTTATTTTAATATTAATTTTCACTTTTCCCGGTTACATGAAAAGTTCAAAAATGTACCATTTTTCACAAATAGCCTTTACTCGCAAAATCTGTTCATGCGATCTAATTTTAAGTAAAATAAATGAAACTTTAAATAACAAAAGAAGTGTAGTACTTAAGTAGATTTTAAAATAAAACCATATTTTTTTAATTATGGACCCTTTTTTTTGTGTTCCGCTAAATATGCCGGTGTTTTATATAAAACGCATAATTTTTCCCGTTTTTGCAACGTAATGTTATATAGCCTAAAGCCTACTTCGATAAATTAACTATCCAACTCAAAAATAATTTTTCAATTCGAACCAGTAGTTCCTGAGATTAGCGCGTTCAAACAAACAAACAAACTCTTCAGCTTTATAATATTAGTATAGATCTTGCGCGCAAAAGTTATTTTCGCAGAAACCGTAAATTTTCCGCGATTAAAAGTAGCTTATGTCCTTCCCCGTAGTCTACTCTACATCTGTGGCAAATTTCATCAAAATCGGTCTAGTAGTTTCGGAGCCTATTCAATGCAAACAAACAAATAAATTTTTCTTCTTTATTATATAATAATAGTACCTATAATAATACATACATATAATCACGCCTTTTTCCCGTAAAGGGGTAGGCAGAGACCACTTTTTGCCACTTTCTACGATCCTTACATACTCGTTTCGCTTCGTTCACTTTCATTCTTACCATCCATTCCTCCTCTTACATTCAACGTAGCGAAGCGGCTCTCCATGGTCCGCTTTTCACCTCCGCGAGAAACGAGACGTGATGGGTGGTGAACCACATCGCCGCCATTTTGGATTATTAAATTATTTTTCTGATTATCCATTGCGTTTCCACGGATTGGTGAAGAGGGTAGGAATAGGGAAAAGGAAGGATAGGTGGTGTGGAAAGGAAGATTGGTAAGTTAGAGTGGGAAATAGGAAATGTAGGATATTACCTCCCAGGAGGACAAGGGATAGGACAGTAATAGCTAGGGAAGCCGGGGTCGCATACCCGTATACTATACCACAACTACCGGACAGGTAAGTTGGGATGAGTATCCCATGACCAAGGAATTTGTAAGTATTATAGTTGTATATAATACTTACAAATTCCTTGCCCATGACATATTTATGACATATTTATTACCTATATAATAATATAGGTAATAAATACGAACAAATTATGACTTTAATTCCCTGATTTCCCTGAAGGTACCTTCCTCACCTGGCGTTACGGCTACCTACCAGCCACCGGATTCCATGGGTAATGAGGAATTGCTTACAATCGGGCATCGGGGAATTTTCCGTTTGTTTGTTTGTCTTAAGTTAGTTAGTTTGTGAACTTAGTTAATGCCTTTTGAAACATAATCGCAACGAGCTTTAGGTACAAATATGAGAGGTAGGTAATTTTAAACAGGCGCGTATTGTATGTTAAATATTTAAAAACAGGAAAATGAAAATTTTTATTTTCAAATAAAACTTAAAAGCTATTTTCGGAAAGTCAACAGAAAAAGCTATCACCGGTTCAACCCTAACCCGCCGAGAAGAACCGGCGTAAGAAATTCGCACGGACCCATCTTTTAGCAAAAAGATGGAATATTGTTCTTTTAAAAGAAATATAATATATTTTACATTGTGAACTTAAATATATGTTAAATACAACAAAAGTCAGTACACAAGTACATAGAGACAGCCTTGCAGGGTTGCACCTTATTCCCAAGGTGTGCAATCGTTAACAAAATCATTTACTTTATAATAAGCTTTAGCACACAAACGTTCTTTGACTACTTTTTTAAATTATTAATAGAAAGGTTTTGAACATTTTCTGGGATCCTATTGTATAGGCGTATACATTGGCCCTTAAAAGATTTACTTACTTTGCTAAGTCTTATCACTGGTACATCTAGCTTATTCTTATTTCTAGTGTTTATACAATGACTATCACTTTTCTTCTTGAAATTGCTTAAGTTTTTTCTAACGTATAACAAATTATCCAAAATATACTGAGAGGCGACTGTCAGTATACCTATTTCTTTAAACCTTTTTCTCAGAGATTCAAAAAGGGATATTTTATAAATAGCACGAATAGCTCGCTTCTGCAGCACAAATATTGAATTTATGTCGGCAGCATTACCCCATAAAATGTATGCCATAAGACATTCTACTATGAAAATAGCTGAAATAGACCAGGCGCGCCGTTTCTTCATCTGACATTTCTCTAATTTTTCTGACTGCACATGCTGCAGAACTGAGTCTATTCGCTAAGTTAGCAATATGAGGACCTCACTGTAATTTACAATCTAGTGTAATACCTAGGAATACAGTGGAGTCTATCATTTTCATTCTCTCATCATTGAGTAGTAAATTGGTTTGTACTTGCCTAACATTTGGCAAGCTAAACTTTAAACATTTTGTTTTATTTGCATTTAAAAATAATTATTAACACTAAACCAGTTTACTATACTTGAGAGAGCACTGTTTACCTCATCGTAATTTAATTGTTGTCGCTTCACTTTAAATATAAGTGAAGTGTCATCAGCAATATCTTGAACTAGATAAGGCAAGTAATTTATGTAGATGAGAAAAAGAAATGGACCTAAAATAGATCCCTGTGGAACACCTAATTCTATTTTAGTCCCAGTGGACCTTTTACTATTAATCTTTACCCTTTGAGTCCTATTTCTTGTAAAGATAAGAACTCAAAAGATTAACAGCTGAGTCCCTTATGTCATAGTGGTGTAGTTTTATGACTAGTGTAGTATGGTCTTCTCAATCAAATGCTTTGGAAAGGTCGCAAAAAACTCCTAATGCATCCTGTGCCTCCTTCCAAGTCTCGAATATACTACAGAGAAGCTTGATGCCTGCATCTGTAGTAGTCCGACCTTTAGTAAAACCGAATTTTGTAGTATGCAATAAATTATTTGTATTAAAGTGTACTGTTAATTGAATTAGGATTTTTTTTTCAAATATTTAATAAATGTCGGTAGTACCGATATCAGTCTATAATTTGCTGGGTCAGACTTATTTCCAGCCATTGAAAAGGGTCATAACTTTACTGTTGCTTCATTAAGTCAGGAAAAACACCACTTTTTATACAATTGTTAAATATAATTTTTAATTAATATAGACGTACTCCTTGGAAATTGGAAATCTCCTGCAAATCCTAAAATTTTTCATTTAATTTTTCTTCGTTTAAATTTTTGGCGCCCGGGCTAGTTAAATATTTTGCCGCCTACTCAGCAGTGACGGATTATGAACTATCAAAAAATTTTACGGGTTAAAATCTAATTACTCTTTAAATTCTATGTACTTCGAAAAAATACATAAAAATCAATAGCCCAACTGAAGCTGAATGTCAGTACTAAATATTATATCTTCTATAAGTCAAACACAAGTGAGTGGAGCGAGCTTCGATTAATATATAAGTACAAGCTACAAGTTGTAGCTACTTAATAATGTCAATGGGAGCGTGTGAGCAAACATTTTTCCCATTTTACAGGTTAAAATCTGTTCAAACTAAAATACTTAAAAACGGTGAACTTCACAAAATACCATAAAATCAACCGGCTAACTGAGAACATCGGTTCTAAATATTTTACGAGTAATATTATGTTCTGGTTAAATGCAAGCTAGCGAGCAAAACTTTTTTCGTATTGACAGGTTTAATCTGTTCAAACTTTAAACCCTAAGACTGAAAATAGGATTAATGTAATTTAAATTAAAGTTAAATTTGTGTCATTCTTTTATGTCTATAATTCAATTTGCAAAATAGATGACAAATCAAATATTATATTAGTCTTGTTATAATTTTACCTACTTACATCACACTTTTCGTAGTAGGTAAGTACCTACATAATTACAGAATTTTTTGATCAGTGACGTGTTCAAAATATTGTGTCGCGTGCCGTAGGTTCACCATCACTGAGCTAGTGGCACAATAAAAGGCCGATATGGCCTCTCGGGATTTAAATAAACACCTTCCAAATTCCTAATGGGATTAGAAATTTGAAGGTTGGAGCGTAAAAGCCAATAGAGCGTGGTACCGCTGGGATTAGGATATTGGAGCGTTTCGTCTCGTTCTTGTATGGGTTCAAGGGGCCTGTGGCTTGTTTTTATTAGTACCTATGTTCGTATTTTATAGGACTCTTGAAGACTAGATTTTTATATATATACCAACTTTTTACGATTTTTAACCTCGACAAAATCAGCGATATTCCATATTATTTACGTATTCTTTGTACTCGTAATATAATAACAAAACCTACGTTAACTAAGCTTGCTGATTTACAATACGGCCGATGTATCTTGGCGAGTCTGAACTTCGTGCAGAAGGTTGCGCATTAGATGTTTCTAAGTGTTTTCGTATTTATTTTATTTGTATTAATTGGTCAACTGTATTAGGGAATTTTATTAGTACATAGGTATATAAAAATAATACAATAACAGTTTTCTTCACGAGTTGTACATGCGCTAAAGTTCGCAGAGCCTATGTTCAGACCCGTCAAGATACAGCGGCCGTAGTGTAAGTACGTAAGTATTAAGTAAGGTAACCTAGAATATATTTTACAGTGTAAGTAAGGTACCTTTAAAAATATTAAAGGTAAGGTACTTACACTGTAAAATATATTCTTCTAAATATAAAGTAGGTACATGGATTTTGGATGTGCCCAAAACTTGTTCAGCACTTGTTGCTACGTTATTGTGTCTCATTCGTTTTCCAAGTCCCGCCTGAATAACTATTCCAAAACTTTTACACAATCTCAAGCTTTTCCCTGTAAAGTTTGATTACTTGGTGAATGAGTATCTAAAAAACAGTAGGGACAAATATCTAGGTACTCTTTGTTTTTTGTTAAATCAAATCAAGAAATCAACTCTTGATATTGTTAATATTATATTAATATTATAATAATGGCAGATCTTAGAATATCAAGGTTCACAAGAAAGATAAACATAGTGGTCTGTCTTCTATTCTCGGTTCATTTCATCGCGAAATTTAGCTTTTATAAACAAATATATACTCATAATCTAAGTTATCGAGTATAGATTCCCTCTTCCTACCTGAAGTGAGGGGAGGGCTGACCTCGACGCTCGGCACTCAGTCCTCACAGCTCTCCTCCGCAGAGAGGTCGTTCGTCTCGTGTCACGCGCTCAGCAAAAAAACACTGTAATTCTGTATTAAAAAACGTGCTGTGTGTGCTATTATATTCTAGTGACGATTGGATTGTGGTGAATGTAAGTACTTTGTCACGATTTGGGGAATTTAATTTCAGATTTTTATTAAAAGGTCAAAGCTCTCCAGGATTAAGTCCGGAGGCTTTTTTAAATTCTATTTAAAGATATGAAGGTGTAATAAACGTGTTTTTATGTATTAAATCATGTATTACTCTGTGTTTTACAGTCATAAGTGTACTTTTACTTGCGAAGCGTGGTATGCGGACTGTAATATCTGTAATGCAACTTAGATACCTACTTCTGTGATCCGCTATTAGACAATGAAAAACTGTGTTGCAACTCCTTATTGTGTTGATAGTTTACTATTGCAAAATACCTGTTATTGTAGAATCATTCAACTATTTTTAATGACACTGCAGCTTTGGTTAATAAGAGAATTAATTTCAATCATATTATAATACAGGTAATACCTACAGGCAACCTGTTAAATATGTATCTATCTGTATGAAATTAAATTAAGGAATAAGGTAAGAAAATGAAGTAGGTGCGTTCTATATTAAATCAATAATTATAGCAAATCTTTTTGGCTATAACAACGAAAGTGCATTTGGCGAGAACGATATTGTATATACAGCATGTAAATAAGACATTTTATTTAGTGATACCACAGCTAGATTTCCCCTTCATGGGGTAAAGGCAGCCCCAAGGCTGTGGGGACTGCATGGGGAGCAAACTCTAATGTTTGTTTAGATGTTAACGTTGGTACGCCTGACTAAACAGGCTTTATGATGGCGGGGAATATAATAAATCTTACGGTGACTTCGTATTTTGTGCAGCGAAGTGCGAAAAACTCTTGAAACTTTGTGAAAAAAACATGAATATTATATTTTGCAGTCGTACCTACTTACATATATACATAAAGTGGGTACTGGGAGGTAACCCTAAAATATTTTTTAAATTTTACCTAAATATGGAAAAAATACCTGTTTATATAATACGTCAATTTTGCCGCCCCCTTACCTAGATTTTGCCGCCCTCTTACTTAGGTTTTGCCGCCCCTTACTTAGGTTTTGCCGCCCCCTTAAAAGTGCCGCCCGGGGCGGGCCGCCCCCCCGCCCCTACTACGCTACGCCACTGCTTCCAAATTCCAGTTAATAATTTTATTAGATTTTTTTTTGAAGTTAGTGATATTAGAAACTGTAGCAACAAGCCTCTTTTCCAACTTCAAAATAATAATCGAAACTTTGCGTTTTTGTCATCTAAAACTGCCCGGGGCAGAGCAGCCAAATGTGTGCAGAAAAAGCCAAATATCAATATCTAAATCAGCACTATAACATTGTCAAATATATTATGCTAGCTGTTGCCCGCGACTTCGTCCGCGTCAACGGATGGCGCAATAGTGCATTAATTTCGCCCAAATTTGATTACCATAAAAAAGGTTATAGTGAGTCATTCTTAAAATATACTAATAGCGGACATTTTTTTAGATCTTTTAAAGAGGAATAATTCTTTCTTACCAATTTTTTTGGGTAACTTGAACCGTTTACGCAGCGTACGCAGCGGAAGCCCTCAAATATGAATAATTTTCCCCGTTTTTGCAACATTTTTCACTGATGCTTCGCTCCTATTGGTCGCAGCATAATATATAGCTTAAAGCCTTCCTTAACAAATGGACTATCTAACACAAAAATAATTTTTCAATTCGATCTAGCAGTTCCTGAGATCAACGCGTTAAAACAAACAACGCAAGCCCTCAAAGATGAATAATTTTCCCCGTTTTTTCCACATTTTCCTCTGATTATTCGCTCCTATTGGTCGGAGCGTGATGTTATATAGCCTAAAGCCGATAAATAGACTATTCAACACAAAAATAATTTTTCAATTCGAACCAGTAGTTCCTGAGATTGGCGCGTTCAAACAAACAAACACACTTTTCAGGTTTATAATATAAGTATAGATAAAGAAGAAGATGGAAATGAATTTCGTTTGAATTTGGCTGCTCCTGGGCACTTTTGGATGTCGAAAATGCCTTTTGAATTGGTTGTCAATGTTACCAAGTGGCAAATGAATAAAAATTGACGAACATTAGCGCTCAGCTGATAAAACCACCTACCTAACAACTAATATAACATTCGATACTCGTTTCCATAATGGATTATTATCTCTAAGTTTTTATAATTTATTCACGGAGAATCATTTATCATTGTAAAGTAAAACATGTTCTTAATTCACTTCAAGTCTGTAAAGGTAGATACAATTAAGATCATGACTAGTTTGGAAATATTATGTAAAGTCTGATCCAGTTACTGTACCTAAATCTTTTCGCCTTATCAATTACATAACAATGTTGAACAAATTTGAAATTCAATTTCAAGTAAACTTTGAAAACTAGGTCACAAGGATGCAAAATCCAAAAGCGATTTTTCGTCGCAAAAATTCCTCAAACAATATCATGAAATGAGCTCATTGTTTCATAATCCGAATGTGTTAAGTGTTCCATTAATTGGCGTTAGAATGTGGCATTCCGGAAATACCAGACACTATTAACGCCTAGTCCTTGTACACCAATTAAAAGGGTTAAATCGTTGGGTATTTGTAAATCATGGATATAGTCTATCCCCCTTACTAATAAACGCTGTATAAGCTTTGAATAGTTATACAGTGTTTTGTTCCCGTCACACAAGTGACATTTTTAATTCGATAGAAGAAGACAAAACACTGTATAACTATTCAAAGCTTATACAGCGTTTATTAGTAAGGGGGTTAAGATCTAAAAAAAAATTGTCTAGATTCTAGTCAGAATGTTAAAAGAAAAATACTTCACGATAAGCTGTTAAGCACGCAGATAGGTACCTACCTACAATTTACAACAAAGAAAATAGGAGGACTTAATCTTTATAAGAGCAGAATGTTTACGTACTTTCTGAAAAGCTCGCAGCGCAAGTGACTCCATGATGAGTCCTCTACAAAATGAAAAAACATACTATACCTATGTAGTTATACCTTTTTATAAATGTTTGTACAACTTTTAATATTACTTTATGATGAAACATCTTTAGACGTCCTTATACATCTGTAGTGAAAAATGGTGATTTACTTTACAGAGGGGTGAGAAATACTAAGAATACGCTTACAAAAATTTCGTGATTTTCTACAGGTTGCAAGTTAAAAGAGTTTTGGTACGTATATCCATTAAACTCATCACTGAGACGCTATTTTAATTATATAACGTCTAGAAAAAAATACGGACAATTCGGGGACACGATTTACAACGTATGTCAGGAAGCTTAGGCATAATAACCGCCTCCTTTTTTGGGAAGTCGGTTAAAAATAATTAACATACTGGAAAAAAAACGTGGTAGATCCATGCTTCGGCACGAATGGGCCGGCTCGACCGGAGAAATACCACGGGCTCACAGAAAACCGGCGTGAAACAGCGTTTGCGCTGTGTTTCGCCGAGTGAGTGAGTTTACCGGAGGCCCAATCCCCCTACCCTATTCCCTTCCCTACCCTCCCCTATTCCCTTCCCTACCCTCCCCTATTATCCTATTCCCTCTTAAAAGGCCGGCAACGCACTTGCAGCTCTTCTGATGCTGCGAGTGTCCATGGGCGACGGAAGTTGCTTTCCATCAGGTGACCCGTTTGCTCGTTTGCCCCCATATTTCATAAAAAAAAAATAATAATTAGTTCTTCTTATGGCCGAGTTTACGTTATGGTGTCTACAGACACACGAATTTGGTACGGAGCGTACAGCGGATCTGGTACGCTCCGTACCAGATCCGAACGTGTGTAGGGCAGTCCAGCGAACATAAGAAGAAGGCGAAGAGTTCACCGTTGTCCGCATCGGATCTGGTCCCCTCCGTACCGAATTCGTGCGTGTGTAGAGCAGTCCGGCGGTTAGGCCGTACAACGGTATCAGTGTTGCCAACTTAGGGATGTACCCCCCAAAATTAGGGAAGATATCTACGGGGGCTTACTAGGGGACAGGATGTTTAGAGTTTACTCCTTATAAATCAATTTGTATGTAATAATAAAAATTATTTTAATGTGTGTATATAGCCAGGGATATGAAAATGTATTGGGAGTGAAATCAGATTAAGACAAGTTAGTTTTATGTTATTCACGCGTAAGTCTTTATGTTAAACACATAACCTTTCTTTCTAGCTTATTATTTCTTAGACCTGTCAATGGTATAAGTAATCAGTGGTAAAATTTGAGGACAAATATTTTTTAAAGTGTTGGTATCACTACCCGTTATCAATAAATTGCGGGAATCATCGTCGTCGTTTAAAAACATCACTGTAAATAGAACTCTGTGCTAGTGTAATAGAGCATAAAATCGAACACACGAGTGTCGAGCGTTTCGCTCCACTGCACCGTACCAAATCCGTGCGTGTGTAGCGACACCAGATTTGGTCTCCGGATATGGTTCGTTGTACGCTCCGTACCAAATTCGTGTGTCTGTAGATAGCGTTAAGCGTAGAGTCACCCACGCATGAGATGATTTCTTTAGTTTAAGAATGACAATTGTGCAGTGAATAATGTGCCCGAAGAATTGATGATTGGTATAGATATGTAGTATATAAAATGAAGTACGAGTATTCATCAGTTACATTCATATTCAATATTATTATTATTTAAATAATCTTTTTAGGACTAGAAGATTAAATAAGTTATGCTAGCTTTTTTTTAAAAACTAGCTTTTTTATAACCTATGGGCACCTTGTAGCTCCATTATCAGATCAGGGTTCGTGTCATCATAATATTGCATTGTCACACGATAAATAAATATGCTGCATAGCTGCATGCTAAATTTCAGCTCAATCGAAAATCGGTAAGAGTCAATATCAAGAGTGTCAATTTTACTCTTGCAACATTTGCCTACACACAAAGGGTAGGTGAAATAAGATAAAAGCTTGTAATTGGTTGACAAAGTCTGTCCCTTAAAATATGTTATTCATCACACGTTCCTAGCTGATATAATTTGACATTCTAAAACCCTTGCGACAGGCACAAAAACACAAGGGATATGTCCTAAACAAACAGTATCGCTAACAAACTACATGTTATCACAAACACGCTCGCCTATCTTAATTTATTCCACTTTGATCCTCACTAATGAGAAGAGATTACGCTATTTATGCCTGGGAATCTGAAAAAAAATATATCTTTGGTATTGTCCGTCAACACAGATTAAGACATAGGGTTCCTAATAATATATTGTAATATTGTGACCTTTTTATGTTGATAGTGTAGGTAGGTAAGGTTTGCAACTTTAGGCTACTGAAATTGTTTTAAAAATCTGATTGTTTATATTTGTCGATTAATAAAATGTGCCGGGTATAGGTATCATTCAACTTAAAAATCTATTTCTTGAACGTTGGAGTTTCCATCAATAGTTTTCTTTCTCCAGTAGGCAATATTTGTCAATTTTAACTATTTATATATTTATTTATATTTATTCTGTTCATAGTGTAGGTACTAAGTAGGTAAGGCTTGCAACTTTAGGTTAGGGAAATTGTTTTATAAATCTGATTGTTTATATTTGTCGATTAATAAATAGTAGGTATAGGTATCATTCAACTTAAAAATCTATTTCTTGAATGTTGGAGTTTCCACCAATAGCTTTCTTTCTCCAGTAAGCAATATTTGTCAATGTTAACTCTTTTGGACTCTCTTTCTTTTAATGTTTTTTTTTTAAAATTCGCGATGGATATTGGCAATAATCTGCAGGAATGTTAATCAATTTGATGTGTTAATTAATATGCGTCGCCCGTGCTGATTGCCTTTCTCAGTTCAGCACATGGTCGGTGCCACGTGTCAATGAACCGATACAATTGTCACTTGGAAGGCATCAACGTTCTGGCCTCCAAAGAGTCATGGCCCCCTTGAACAAAATAATAGCTCCTAAATGGTGACAACTAATTGTAGAAAATAATATTGTGGATGTAACTAATGAAATCAAACATTTTTTATCATAATCAGCTTCGATGGCTATACGAAGTCACTATATAAAGAGGAAATGTTTCTTTGTTTGCATCGAATAGGCTCCGAAACTACTCGACCGATTTTGATGAAGTTTGGCACAGATATAGAATAGACCACGGGGAAGAACATGGACTACTTTTTATTGCGATAAAATGTACGGTTCCACGAGATTTCCTTTTATCGCGCACGAAGTCGCGCTCAACATCAAATATTTACAAACATTAACCCCATAATCAAAAGTTAAAAACTGCAACCCGACCACGTAAATTATTATACAGCCTATGTTACCCGGACTATTATTTCGTATTTATAGACACCTCATTCATTAAAATCGGATTAGTAGTTTAGGCTCTACGGTGAAACAAACGTACGTAATTCCTTTTGGCTTCAGTTCGTTAAAGTTATGTAATAATTGACCCAAACTTAAATAGCATATTGAACACGTTTTGTACCACCAGAAAACATGTCAGACTCAGACCTCGATCGTACCTACTACGTTTATACATCGATTTCTATTTCAAGATTAGTGTTTCTAACGACAAGTAAATAGTAAAGTGACGCTGATGACGATGCACTTTGACTACTTTACAAAATTACATTCACTCGCCTTTTGCGTCGGTTAATGATTCTTGCATTTAGAGATTTCTTACATCTTCAAATGGGCATGACTTTTTCTAAAAATTTCTTTTTAATTACTCGGTTATTATTTTGTTTGTCCAACATATCGTATTTTTATAATACCTTTGGTAAATGAAGGTTAAACAATAACCTTACAAATGTTCTACGTTCTTCTCTACCGCTACAAGAAGCTTTTGAAATGCATCCCGTGCTTAGCTTGAATGGTATTAAGTTTCTTAATTTTGTAGGATTGTATATTTGGTTAGATTTAATTACTTTGCGAGGTGGGACTTACCATCAAAACAACAGCTTTTGCTCTTCATAATCTCACTAAATTTAGGCAAACGTAGTGTAGAACGTCCTGCGACACAATAGACCGACGATTTATAGAAGGTGGCAGCGAATAAATAAGGGGTGCCCAAGATCGGGATGGATGGCGCTCATTGGGGGAGGACGATGATGATGAATCTATATAATACAAAAATAAATTTGCTCTTATTTATTAATTTTCATACATCTTGCTTCCTATTGATCAAAATACGTCGGGAAAGGCATAAAGGGGAGAACTAGTTTATATCTAAACAAGTCGGCTCATTTGAAGTCTCACTTTAGCAATATCTTGACGCCACTCATAAATTATTATGACGTTAGTTAAATTAGGTATTATTGTAGTCTTATCATTGTATATGCTACTCTATTGCGTATGTTATTTAATTAAACTATAATTTCAAATTGATTGGCTCTCGACTCCGGAGGTCGTGGTTCGATTCCCGCGTTGGAACAAGAAACATGTTGATTTCATGTCTGGTTAGGATAATGCAGATTGATCGCCTTACTGTCTGAGTAGAAAGATGATTCATGCGTCCGATGGGCATGTAAATATGTAGTCGGTCCTACCGCGCGCCGTGTGCCTGGTTTCTGACTGGTTGTATCTGTCATCCGTCCCACTGAGTTACGAGAGCAAAGGAAGAGAGCGCTCTTGTGTATTGCGCAGATACTTGGGCACTATAATATATTCTTATGTAGTTGGTCTGGTTTCAATGAAACCCGCCACCGTCACTGAAATCGGTATGGGGAGCTATTATTATGATACTACTATAATTCATTATTTTATTCAACGAGACTTCGTGCGCGCAAAATTACTTTCGCAGAAACTGTACATTTTTCCTCGATAAAAGTAGCCTATGCCCTTCCCCGTGGCCTACTGTGAAATTGCAATAAAATCGGTCCAGTAGTTTCGGAGCCTATTCAATGCAAAGAAACAAATAAACTTTTCCTCTTTATTATTTTAGTTAGGCTTTAGTTTTTTATTTCCCGTCTTGTTTTTATCTGAAAAGTTTGTTTCAGTGAGACTGTAATATGTATTTTTATTGTGTCCAGTATTATATTGCTAATGTTGCTAAAAATGTTGTTTCCAAGTTTGGTTAGGACAATGCAGGCTGATCATCTGATTGTCTGACAAGAAAGGTGATCCATGCGTCGGATGGGCATGTAAAAAGTCGGACCTGCGCCTGATCTCTCGCCAGTCGTGTCGGTTATCTGTCCCACTGGATTATGAGAGTAAAGGAAGAGTGCTCTTGTGTACTGCGCACACACTTGGGCACTATAAAATTACTCCTGCGTAACTGGCCTAGTTTCAATGAAACCGGTCACCGTCACCGAAATCGGTGTGGGGAGTTATTATATTATATTGCTGAGGTCTATTTCACAATCCTCTAATAAGTGACAGACTATAGCTTATTTGCATGTTTTGACTCTTTTGCACGATATAATGTTAGTAGCGACAAAACTTTCGAATAAGCTATTCGAAGATTGTGAAACACTTACGGCCGAATTATTGAAACGCTAATCAAAATTAAGAGCCCTCCTATTCACAGGCTGTCGCAGTCTCTGCTAGCCGAAATGACAAGGACAACATGTGACTTGAGCACTCACTTAATTTAGCTATCGTTCCAATATAAGTCCTAATAATAATATTACAAATGTGAAAGTTTGTGAGGATGTATGGATGGACGGATGTTTGTTACTCCTTCACGTAAAAACTACTAAACGAATATTGATGAAATTTGGTATGGTAGTAGTTTAGGCTCTGGATTAAAACAAAGGCTACTTTTTATCCCGAAAAAATACAGTGTTTCCGAGGGATATTCTATTTACGCGGGCGGAGCCGCGGGCAACAGCTAGTTTGATATAATTTAAATTGTACTCAATAAGAAACATAAAAAGTGTAAAGTTTTATAATTTCCAAGTTCCAACGTAATAAAACTTTAAAAATAAACGAGCCGAAAGCCATTAGCGAAAGCAAAAAAGGATAACTTGTTTTGATTACTTAAGGCTGTAGAGTGTAGAGCTAAACACGGCGAATTTAAGCCGACCAGTATGACTTGAGCTGCGGTATATACTATAGTATATTATGTGGTATATAGCGAAGAACTGGTACTGTTGCCAGCGGGTAGCACTGGACCACATGGCTCTATAAAAACTGGATACCTTTTGCGGATTTTTTGTACCTATTTTTAAAATCGATACTAATTAGTAATTTTATAACGAGGATAAATTTGTTTGTTTGCATTGAATAGGCTTTGAAACTGATAGACCGATTTTGATGATATAGAGACCACGGGGAAGGTTACGCTATTTTATCGTGGCAAAATGTACGGAATCTCCTTTCGCGCGTACTAAGTCGCGGAAAACATCTTGTTATTATTATGTATAATATTATATAATTTAACTGTTTTATAGTTTTATTGCAAACACCTACTTTAATATTTTCTATCTGGCTAGGAGTACTGTGACTATATTGTCCGGAATGTCCCCGGTCGGAGAAAATTCAGAGCGCTGAAAAGTTAACTCTGGGCTAATACTATAGAGTTGAAAATCGGTCACACATGGCACACACGGCAGCCATTTAAAAACTCTACATTCGTGTGTTCGATTTTCAATTCTATTATATTAAGCCCCGAGTTTTATTTTTAGCGCTCTGGATTTTCTCCTGACGGAGAGATTACGAATAATATAGAGCCAGCTTTGAAAGGCGAAGTTACTTATATTGGGTACTTTTTAGCTAATGATGATGTTTTAAATAACGCATACTTTATAAATTTTAGTAGTTTGAATTGATTCGTCACAAGCTAGAAAAGGGCCAATTCAAACTGATCTGGAGTTGACTCCTTAAATTTAAAATCTAATATAGGCACATTTATATCATAATATTATGATTCAACCGATAAATTTCTTCTTTTTACCCGACTACGGTGAAGGAAGGATAGAAGTATGTCTATGTGTGTGTGTATGTTAGTTCCATCCTAGCGCGTAATCTACTCATGCGATTTTTTAAACATCGTCTTCATCGTCATTACCATGGTTTCATTTACTTAATTGTTTCGTTTCTTTTTCTTATGAAATTATGAATCCATGTCATGTCTCTATAATCATTGTTTTTACCCGACTGCGCGACGCAAAGGAGTGGTTATGTGTATCATTATTGTGGTGTTAACGGACGTCGTCGACAAGCGCAAAGTCAAAACCAGCGCCGTTAAAGCTGTATCTATGTTTATATAAGAGCTTTTAACTGAATGAAGTAGCGCCGTCTAGGCTTTATCAGTCTTATTAATAAAATTATTTACACCACGGATTAGCTAATCCAACATGGCTGTCTCTGTCAGATACTTTGGAACAGTCACTTGATAGACAAAGAGAGCGATTTGGATTTGCTTATCCATGGTGTAAATATTTTTATTAATAAGGGTGTATATGTCTGTGTTTGAAAGTACAGGAGGGCAGCGCGGCGGCTGACTTCACAATGACTCATTGTATTGGTCAACATAGATACATATTACATAGATATGCGTATGCGGCATGACGCACTGCACTGTGAATCAGATGGTTTTTGCAGGTAATTCAAGTCACAACAATTGTCCGGAAAGCAATTTAAATAGCTTCGAGGCGATGTATCTGCAACGATGTAGGATTGTGGGACATGTAGATAATATATTATATTTTTTATAATTATGTAACCGTATTTTATCCTAAATTTCTTTTTCATTTTTATATGGTATATTTTTCAGCAAGTCTAAAATTAAAACTAATTATTTGCATAATTTTGGTTGAGATTGTTGTAATCAGTACTTTTTTTTTTTTTATGAAACTAGGGGGCAAACGAGCAAACGGATCACCTGATGGAAAGCGATTACCGTCGCCCATGGACACCCGCAACATCAGAGAAGTTGCAAGTGCGTTGCCGGCCTTTTATGAGGGAATACGCTCCCTTCTTGAAGGTTTGTAGGTCATAATGGGACGGAAATACTGCTGGCGACAGTTCATTCCAGAGTTTTACAGTGCGCGGCAGAAAGCTTCGGGTAAAGCGCACGGTGGAGGACTGCCACTCATCAAGGTGATGAGGATGATAATTATTTTGTCGCATGGAGCGGTGGCGAAAAGTTGCAGCAGGTATAAGTCCGAACAATTCCTCGGAGCACTCCCCGTAATATAACCGATAGAGGATGCAGAGCGATGCTACATCTCTACGTAGCTCTAAGGAGTCAAGCCTGTTTGAAACACTATTGCAGTCGACAATTCGAGCGGCCCTACGTTGGATACGATCCAGAGGGAGAAGCTGGTACTTTGGTGCCCCTGCCCAGAGATGAGAACAGTATTCCATGTGAGGCCGAACCTGCGCCTTATAGAGTTGTAGGCGTTGGACCGGACTGAAATACTGCTTTGACCTGTTCAGAACACCAAGTTTCTTGGAGGCTAACTTGGCCTTGCCCTCCAGGTGATATCGGAACTGGACCTCGCTCGATATGTTAACACCAAGTATTCCAATGTTGGAGGAGACAGTTATGGGTATGCTTTCAAAACGAGGACATACGACTATTGGCAACTTTTTAGCGGTGAACGCGCAAACTTGTGTCTTAGAGGGGTTGAATTGGACTAAGTTAAGTCTACCCCATTCAGAGACCTTCTCCAATGAATTTTCAATTTGAGAGACAAGTTTGTTTCGACTCTCAATGACATTTTGCCGAGAGATATTCGCGTGGCCGGTATATAAGGCATCACCCGTGCTGTCATCTGCATAGCAATGAATGCCATTGGTTTGTAACATATCATTGATATGCAGTATGAACAGGGTAGGTGATAGCACACAGCCTTGTGGGACACCAGCATCAACAGACAGAGTATCCGAGCATTCACCGTCGATTTTATAGATGTCTTCTTTTTATTAGTAGGAAGAGTTGTTTAGGCCGATAAGTTTGAGCTTAAGGAAGGTTATTGCCTAACTTGCAACTAAGGCTCGACCGAGATCTCGGTCTCGGTTCTCGGTCTCGGCATTCTCGGCCAAAAATCTGGCCGAGAATCCGGTCTCGGTTCTCGGTCAAAATTGGCCGAGATTCTCGGCCATAACCGAGACAGAACACAGTACAGGTAATGAGATTTGAGACTGGTTAACGTCTCCGCCAACCGCAGCACGCCTTTCGTTTGATCGCCCGACGCCCGCCCATTTTCAGTCGTCACTCACTTTTTAACCGACTACCAAAAAAGGATGTTTTTTAAATTTATTTGTTGATAAAAAAGTACAATTATATTATGCACTAACAGAAAAACCATGTAGGTTTAAGAACGCATGTTCAACGATAATTCCGCTGTCTGTGGAATTCCGTTTCAAAATTTTTTTTGATGTAAAGGGTTTAATCCCAAGTTGGTCCCGTTTTCAAACAAGTGGTGACCTGATGATGGGATCCATGAGGAATCGATAGTCTGATTCACAAGATCCATTTCAGTGAATTCTGTCCAAGGGCACCGAAAATTATATGATCCAGGGCTCATTTGATTCGGAATGACCTCTAGAAACTTTTTGAAAAATTTTAAGAGGGGCTCGGAAAAGTTGCAAATGTACTTTAGTAAAAAAGGGTGTATGGTTTTTTGAAAATAACGGAGTGAAAATAACTTTGGCGGAGGCGGATGCGGAGAAGAGGGTCGCCTCGGAGGCGGAGGCAGAGGTGAAATTTGAAGTGGAAAAAATATAAATAAATTCATGATTTATTAAAGTCAGAAATATTTCACGCGATTTAAATAAAATTGACTATTAATTATGCACTAAATCACTTAAAACAATCACGTCTCAATTACAACTACGTCGTACCGAACGATTCGACAAGTTGATTCCTGTCATTCATTCACGCCCCCACCACGGCTCGCCCGTGTTCCCGCGGCACAAGCAAAATAATAATAATAATATCTATGGACGCTTCACACCACGTCAATCTGGCCCCGTGCTAAGTATCCTAAGAACATGTATTACAGGTACCAGAAAACGGGAAGTATGTTTAATACTTTTATACTATACATATATTTAAGATTTTATTATTGACGACCACTGAGCCACAGTGGTCGTCAAAATCTTGAGCATTTCGCATTTCACGCTCAAACACGCAGCCTAGCGGCCGCGTCGCCCAGCGTCACTCCTTGTGCGTTGTATGTAATCGTTTCCTTCACCTTCCTAACTTAACCTTCGTTTAAACTCCGCATCAATTTTGCGGAGGCGGAGGTTCAATTTCTTGCGGAAGCTCCGCAGTAACGAAAGCGAAGGCGGAATTCCGTTACAAGCCTAATTTTCACCTCTAAATTAAAATTATAAATATTGGTGATAGAGTTCCGGGAGTCAGGGGTTTTTTTTTAGGAAATTTCCTCCTATTTAAGGTTTTTTTTTTCAAATTTCGCATATCTTTAATAGTTTCCGAGATATTTTCAAAAAACCATACCCCTTTTTTTACTAAATTGTTTATAACTCTTGCAATTTTTTGGAGACCCTCTTGAAATTTTTCAAAAAGTTTCTAGAGGTCATTCCGAACTGAATGAGTCCTGGATCATAATTTTCATTGCCCTTGGATAGAAATTCTCGGTTCTCGGTCTCGGCCGAGAAGAAAAAACCTGTCTCGGTCGAGCCTTACTTGCAACGTTGGTATTACCCGTGTTATATAATACAGCATGTCATCCATCTTGTTTCCACCGTACTACAAATTTCAAAATGGCCCCAAAAACTCCAAAAGTAGGGCCATTTAAGTAGAGATAGTTTTTGCCTCAACATGCCTCGTCTATAATATATACCTACGTCTACTATGGTAATAATAATAACTCCCCACACCGATCCCGGTGACGGTAGCCGGTTCCATTGAAACCAGGCCAGTTACGCATGAGTAATTTTATAGTGCCCAAGTGTGTGCGCAGTACACAAGAGCACTCTCTCTTCCTTTACTCTCATAATTCAGTGGGATGGATAACCGACACGACTGACGAGAGATCAGGCACAGGTCCGACTTTTTACATGCCCGTCCGACGCATGGATCATCTTTCTTGTCAGACAATCAGGTGATCAGCCTTTTTTTTTGTTTGTTTGTCTTAACCAAAATTGGAAACAAAATTTTTTGTTGTTCCAATGCGGGAATCGAACCCACGACCTCCGAGTCGAGAGCCAATGATCTAACCACTAGACCACGGAGGCTGTTATGGTAATAATAGTAAGTACACGTAATAGACCTTTAAGGCCCCAACAGACGAGAGGCCGATCGTTTCAGTTAGAACTGACGTCAGTTCGGCCTGAACGGATTCGAGCACACACACGGAAAAAATCGCATCCAACCCAATTTACGTCAGTTCGGCCTGATCTGATTCGGGCCCACACACGGAACAGTCGCATCAGTCCATTCTAGTTTGCCGCGCGCTACGGTCGTGTTTATCAATTTTGTATTTAAACACCGCGAAAACTCATACAACGCTTGTACACGATACACGCCCGCACGGCCGCGGCTCGGGCAAGAACTGAAGCGATTTGTCCACACACGGTCAGGACAGGCCGCGCGTTCAGGCCGATCGGTCAGGCCAGAATTAATGTTGCCAACTTAGTTATTTTACAAAATTTTACTAAATTGAGTATTTTATTCCCTCCTTGGTAGAAATTTTGTTATTAGTAGTGTTTTAGTAGGAAAGAGCCAGACAGTAATCATATGCAAAATGGCCTAGGTTAAACACAAAAAAAAAACCTATCATAATAATACATTCGTCCGTAATTTTCTTAAAACTACCTGTTTAATTACTATATAAGTAATATTTGCAAGTATATTTTAATTTAATGGTAAAATTTATAGTAAAATTCAATGAATGAAAAAAAATTAATATAACAAAACCTAAAATGCGACGTGCGACGTTTTTGGGGGGCTTCAGGAATTCCTAAGTAGCTTCTTTAGTAGTTATTTAGTACTTTTTACTAGAATTCAATACGAGTTTAGTAGTTTCACAAAAACAGAGCTGGCAACACTGGAACGAATCGCTTCAGTCCGTACGGCCGACTGACGCGATCTCGAAATTGCACACAGACGATACGATTTTGCATCCGTTCAGGCCGAACTGAAGGCAGACCGGATCATGTATGGGGCCCCTAAGAGAACTTACATCAGCTATACTCAACCAGCGGCCCACGGGCCGCGTTCTACGTTCTACATCTGGAATTTCAGGCTTAAGAGAATGAGTGCTGACTGCCTGGATCCCCTGCCTTTGCAAATTACTTAAATTACTTTTTAAATACTTCATTATAACGCAAAACTCTGTACTCGGCGACAAAGTTTTTTTCCACAAAAACTTGCAAAACAAGAAACCGGTCCGAACGAGTTCCGAAAATTTCGAATTGCAATTAAAAAGTGCACTTGTGTAGCCCTCGATACCTTGATAACATCGAAAACGTTCATTTGATAAATGAGTCTTAATAATCGAGGTTCGGGGAAGCTTATAAATAATTTACCTACTGAAAACTTAATAAGCAAAAAACTTTGAAAACAATTACGTCATCAAGCCCAATCGAAATATCGTAAAACTGTAAAATATTGAAGGTGTGAGCATAGATTTTCTGTAGTAGTAGGTTGGTTCTATCAAGGTGGCTTCCTTTATACCTCTAATCTCTATGTTATTTGTCTGTATAAATATTGGAAAAGGTGTAGGTTATAGGAGTAGGTGTATGAGTAGGTGTAGGCGTAGGTGTAGGCTTAGGTGTAGGCGTAGGAGTAGGACTATGTGTAAGAGTAGGTGTAGGAGTATATGTAGGAGTAGGTGTAGGAGTAGGTTTAGGAGTAGGTGTAGGTGTAGGAATCAACGAGACAACGTCTGTTGGGGTCAAGTCAAGTTTGTGAGGATGGATGGATGGATGTATGGAAGGATGTTTGTTAGTATTTCAGACAAAACTACTGAACGGATTTTAAAGTGGTATGGTAGTAGTTTAGGCTCTGGATTAAAACATAGGCTACTTTTTATAAATTACAGTGTTCCCGCGGGATACTCGATAGCAGTGGCTAAGGCTGCTTCTCCTTCATAGGGAAGCCGGAGCCTGTATAATGGTAGGGATTTCTATGAAGGTTTGCCAAAGGTAAGTGACAAGGGAAGCCGATAGGAATGGAGTTATAGGAACCCTTCGCCACTGCTCGATAGTATATTTACGCGGGCGGAGCCGCGGGAAACAGCTAGCATATTATATTTGTCACATTTTTTTTGTTCCGGATATTTTTTTCTTATTTTGAGGATCGAGCGAGTTTTAGTATGTTTTAAATTAAGTAGTTTTAGAGCGCCCGAAATCTTATTGGGAGGAGGAACATGCGGAGGGATATTGCGAGTATTGTGTGTGAGTAAGTACCTTTTAACCCTAGGTCGCTCTATTTACGAGACAGCGCTTGTCCCGGCGGGACGTTTTAAATAATGCCTAAAATACGGAACTTTCCAGGAATTACGGCCCTGGCATTACCTATGACTAATTCTAATTCCTTCCTTTTGTAAAGGGTTCGAAACCGGAAGTAACCGAAGAATTTCACTGATAAATCTCGATAACATGGTGATAAGACAAGCGCTCCCGCTCAGGTATTATTAGCACATATTTGTAGTTCGTTCCTAAACTTCCAGACGGTCTCGGTCTAAGTTCGTACATAATATTCTACATTCTCCGTCGTAAACTGAGCGAGCATTCTTTCTAAGGTCAAGAACCTACGACTCTATGGAAGCGCCACTCAGCTCTGTTGAAACTACACATAATGAAAAATTTTGTCGAAGTATCTTCAACAAGAATCTTCGAGTGAGTTTGTGAGTTTGTTACTTTTTCAAAGCTAAATAAGTTTTAGAGTGGATTTAAAATATACCCGACTATATTTTTACATAATATACCTAGTTTATATCAGCCTCCGTGGACTAGAGGTTTGAGCTCGTCTCTCGACTCGGAGGTTGTGGAGGTCGTGAATTCGATTCCCGCATTGGAACAACAAAAATGCTATTTCCAAGTTCGTTAGGACAATGCAGACTGATCACCTAATTGTCTGACAATAAAGATGATCCATACGTTGGATGGGCATGTAAAGAGTCGGTCCTGCGCCTGATCTCTCGTTAGTCGGTTACCCGTCCCACTGAGTTATGAGAGTAAAGGAAGAGACAAGAGAGTTATGCTCTTGTGTACTGCGCACACACTTGGGTACTATAAAATTACTCCTGCGTAACTGGCCAGGGTTCTAGTCAAGATGAATTCGATAATTTCGACAGCGAAGTTCGAAAACAAAATGTATGGGATTTGACATAACGCAACGCAAGCGACATGTCACATAACGATGACTTATGTCACATACATTTTTGATTTCGAAGTTCGCTATCGAAATTATCTAATGCATCTTGACTAGAGGCCCTGGTTTCAATGAAACCGGCCACTGTCACCGAAATCGGTGTGGGGAGTTATTATTACTTTATATAAGAAAAATCAATTACGGATATTTCGGGCATCATTTTTCATCCTGAAAAAAGTTATGGTATGGATTGTATTGTTATGATATGCAGCACAAAGATACGTAAAATTTCAAAATGTGAGACACGGTTTGCGAACATGTTATTACGAATTATAAGTTGCGACTTACGAAATTAAATAAATTAATTATGCAATTGAAATTCATTATATTTATTATATAACCATATTATTTGGGTTAGGTGCACCGTGCAACTGATAAGTGGCACAAAACAAAGTAAACATTGTGTTAACAAATAAACTTGCATAAAAAACTGGCCAAATGCGTGTCACGCCATAGAATAGGGTTCCGTAGTTATATTACTTTAAAGATTTTACGTTTACTTATTATTTCGTTATTGTTGTACGAAGTTTTCCATGAAAGCGAATTTTACAAGTTTATAGGGAGTTTGTGCACTACACGAAATTTTACCGTCCAGCATCAGCAGTCTGATTTTTTGTTAATAATACCTATAATAATGCCATAAGGTATTAAGCCATATTGTACCATATTGTGTGCATAAAGTATCCTACTAATATCATAAATATGAAAGTTTGTGAGGCTGGATGGATGGATGTTTGTTACTCTTTCACGTTTAGAAGGTAAGCCGAGCACAGACGGACATAAAGGGTTCCGACTTCCGAGACGTGAACAACGGGACCCTAAAAACACAGATAAAAAAAATGGATGGATGGATGATTTATTAGAGAATTCTAATTCTAGCAATGTGAAATAATTGTACGATAGCCCGCATATGATACGACACATATTGCTTCAGAATACATAATTGTTCAGATAAACGCACGTTTTATAAACTTAAACGCACGTAACTCTTATGTTGGAATTGAATTTGATAAATTTTACCATTTAAATTAAATTATAGATGTAAAAAAAATACTTTTATTGCCAGTCAGATAAAAAATTATCTGAAAATCGAGATGAATAAAAGAAACATGTGAAGTGAAGAATATCGTAACTTCTATTCCAGTACGACTTTTATTAGATACTAGTATCTGATAGAAGTATCCGATAATGTAGCGCGCGACTTCGTGCGCGGCAAAAGGATATCCCGCGGTAACCGTACATTTTGACACGATAAAAAGTCATCAAAGTTTCATCAAAATCGGTCCAGTAGTTTCGGAGCCTATTCGATGCAAACAAACAAACTTTTCTTCTTTATTATATTAGTATAGATGTATTATGTAGCAATTTAGAGCAAAGATTAGCTGTTAGTTACTTGGTGCCTTTAGATTTAGAAACATAGCATAAATAGATGGGGCTAGGCTGGCCAGTACCATATAAATACTTAGTAATAACATAATAATAACTCCCCACACCGATTTCGGTGACGGTGACCGGATTCATTGAAACCAGGCCAGTTACGCAGGAGTAATTTTTTATAGTGCCCAAGTGTGTGCGCAGTACACAGAGTGCTCGCTTTTCCTTTACCTTCATAAACCGACCCGAATGACGAGAGATCAGGCGCACTTTTTATATGCCAATCCGACGCATGGATAATCTCTATCTAGTCAGACAATCAGGTGATCAGCCTGCATTGTCCTGACAACATTTTTTGTTGTTCCAGTGCGGGAATCGAACCTACGACCTCCGAGTCTAGAGCCAAGCTCTAACAACTAGACCACGGAGGCTGTTAAATAGTATGTTCCTGTTAACTCGTTAAGAAAAAATATATAACAGAGGGTCTATCAAATCTTACTTAAGTGTTTTGTAAATCTGGTGAATTGCTGAAATATTAATGTAGTAATCATAAGTTGTAATTGTAATTTGATACTATAAACTTGTTATTTTTGCTTTTCCCTGACTTACACTACTCAAATCTTATCTAGACAATAATCATTATCTCTTTTACTAAATTAGTTAAGAGATTAGGTAACAAATCTACCTAGAGTTCACTGCGCCGTGAAAACTTGCCTAACTCTAATTGTTGATATTATATAGGTCGTTCCGAGGTCACAGATAAACGTAATGTGTACCTACAACACCTATTATTATTTCAATCTGTTATAATAATGATCAATATATCCAGGTAGTTGTAAAAAAATATTATGAGTTTGTTTCATTTCGTAGAGCGTTTGGCGCTACGTAGAATGTCTACAACAGTTACTAGGAACAGAGAACACATCATGAACCACCGCTTTTAAAACTTAGGCTGGGACCATGCTGGGACTATAAGATCCGGAATCCGGAACGCCGGAGAAAATTCAGAGCACTGAAAATAGAACTCTGCGCCTGCAGAGTTAAAATAGAGCCTGCGCTAATACAATAGAGCAAAATTGAACACACGAGTATCATGTTAAATGTCAATGTCATATATATGACAGCTCAACACTCGACACTTCGATTTTCAACTCTATTGTATTACCGCAGAGTTCTATTTTCAATAAAAAAAAAGCGAAAAAGCGGACGAAGACAAAGGCAAAATCTTTATCTTAACATGACCAAGAAATTAAAAATAATAATTTTAAATTACAAATGTCAAATCTTCAAATTTTAATTAATCACTTCCCAGATTTTCGTAGAGTTGCTGCATTAAAAAAAGCGCCCTCAGCACAGGTGTTTTTCTGGGCAGGCATTACTTAGATCTATTATAGTGATGGTAGGCATCAAGTAGGGACAAGCGTTTCTTTGTAACCAATATGAGGATAAAACTTTTTTTAATTTTGATTTTTTATGTGTATAATCAATAATAATTCGCTCACGTCGAAATGCCAACGCGACCCGATTTCTACAACATCTGACACCTAGTATCAGGTGACCGAGAACGTTTACTTACTCGCGTTACGTTTTCTATTCACTTTTTGTTTCGTTCGAGAAAATTCTGTTTATTGCAATACGCAGACTTAATAGTTATAGGCAATGATTTCAAAACTAGCTATGACAGAATACTTCATACAAAAAAAAAATTACGCCATCTTGATTTCGCCATACTTCAAATGTCATCCATCTTGATTTTACCATACCTCAAATGTCAAAATGGCCCCAAACAACCCCAAAAGTAGGACAATTTAAGTGAATATAGTTATTACCTCGACATGCCTCGTCTATAATTATATCTAGATACGTCTATGGCTGTATAAAGTACATTTTACAAGACCTGGCATGATAGGAAGTTTGAAAAGTTTCCTACGAAAAACTACATGAAACAGGATGCTTTTATAGTTCATATAATACCTATAATACATTTAATTACAGTAGAATGGTTTTACTTTTACTTTAATTGATATTTTCTGTACCTGACACATGCATTACGGTTCAGTATTTATTTGTGAGAAAATCACATTGTTGGGTTTTTTGTTATCAAAGTATTAACTTTCATATAAATTGTAAGTATTATCAATTATGTTTGTATCTCCTAGGTATGTTATAAAATAGTGATGGATAATTTTACGACTAGGAAAATGTTATCGCGGATTATAGTTGTGGATTACCCGTAGATTATCAGCTAAAGAAGGAATTGATAGTGATACATAATAGGCTAATAGGATAATAGTAACCTACAAATAATTTACGTAACTGCTGAATTTTCAAGATGATGATGAATTATAGTTAAGAACACTCTCGATCATGTCAGCTTTCAAACATAAAAACTAGTTCAAAATTGGCTCATCCGTTTAGGAGCCATGACGTCACGGACACACGGACAGACACGTCAAACTTATAACAAATCCTCTGTTTTCATCGGGAATTAAAAATGGAAAATTTAGTACTTTCCTAAACTCATTGATAAATTGACTACCTCTGGCTAAGTAGTTGAGCGCGTCGATGTTCAAACCGGAGGTCACGGGTTCGAATCCCGCCAAGGCAACAAAAAATATTTCTGTATTACTGGGTCGTGGAAGTGTATAAGGGTCCATCCACATATTACGTCACACCTGATGGGGGAGGGGGGGGGTCATACAAAGTGTGACAGTACATGTTAAATACAGGTACAGGGATACTAAAAAGCGTGACAAACAGGGGTTCAAAAAGTCGAAATTTTGCGTGACGTAATATGTGGATGGCCCCTAATTAAACGTGACGTGTATAATAAAAAAAATGTACCTATAGTATTAAAGTATTACTTAAATATTATATTTCTATAAAATTAATAACTATTATTATTTTATGTTATGGATTTCCGCAAAGTAACGCCTGATTCTATTAACTAATAATATATTTTCTGTTGTCTGGTACCCGTAACACAAGTTCTTCGAGAACGCGGTGCATCCTGGGAAAACGGGACGGTTTTGGCAACCCTACCTTAAACTAATATTTCTAGGTACATGTTTTGCACAGAATACAGAAACATCGTTTTGGAATATCCTCAAACAGTTACAAGATGTTCAGCCACGATTGTGGATAAGGAACAACTGTCCAACCTGTTTAATCTTAGACCAGTTTTAAACGCGTATTTCGTTTTAAATATGTAAATTAATGATAATATTATTATGATCACATCTTGCCGTTTTCAACATTTTTATTTACTTACCTGTTTTTATGCACATTTGCAAAATCAAGTAATACATCTACTGTTTTTACTGTTCATGATAGGTAGTATTCAAAATATTATTTCAAGATTAAGTAATTAATTATTTACATAATTACATCATTGACTGCGAAGATACTATAATATTTTATCGGATATATTTCATACTATATGTTGCACGCGACTTTGTGCGCGCAAAAGGAAATCCCGCAGTAACCGTACATTTTGCTGCGATGAAAAGTAGCCTATGTCCTACCTCGTGGTCTAATCTATATCTGTACCAAATTTAATCAAAATCGGTCCAGTAGTTTCGGAGCCTATTCAATGCAAACAAACAAACTTTTCCTCTTTATTATACATATTAGTATAGATAGATTACAATACGTACTATGAAACTATATTATAGTAACTATCAGGACTCTAGTCTTTGTCGTTGAAATTATCGAATGCAAGATACATTCCAAAGACTTCTATAATACTCAAAGATACATTCGATAATTTCGATGACAAAGTTCGACAACAAAATGTATAGGATTTGACATAAGGCATCGCAAGCGACAAGTTATTTAACGATGGCGTATGTCAAATCCCATAAATTTTTGCTTTTGAACTTCGCTGTCGTAATCGTCGAATTCATCTTGACTAGAGGCCCAATTATGTACATAATACAACTCATCTCAAGCTTACCTGAGAGGTAAAACTCTTACGTGTATGTATACTTAGCTTAATGTAGAGCCAAGCTTGGAATACTTAGCTTTATGTAGAGCCAAGCTTGGAATTGCGCGCGGCGTCTAGTTGCGCAGCGCTGCATATTATTTTCCATATAGTTCAATTTTGGATCGCCATCTTAAAATGAGCGCGCCGCGTCACAGCTGGATGATCGAGCCTAGCTCTACCAACGAACTTCATAAACTCTACATTGCAAGTTGTATTTGTGTCTCGGAAGTTTGTAACTATAACATTGTACATAAAGCCAAGGATTGAGACAATAGGCAATCGGACAATTTTTTTTTTATTTCATAAATGAATAGTACTCTTAAATATGAGTAACTTCTCAGAAGAAACCGTATATCAAAAGTCAATATTTTCAAAGGTATAGCGATTTGTATACAAAATTTCGCGAGCCTCCTAAAAACGCTCTATACTAAAGTCGACCTAAAAATGACGTCACTTGTAGGTTATAGTATATGAAGTAGTATATGAAGTATATGGCCGCAGGAATATATTTGTAAATATCTCCGATATTTCATACTTACCATAATGAATGTTTTTGTATATGATGTGAGTAAACTAATGATGTAGGTTTTGTTTACCAATTTCGCAAAAAAAAAAAAAAATTTTTTGGTATAGTCTCGCGAAATTTTGTATACAAATCGCCTACCTTTGAAAATATTGACTTTTGATATACGGTTTCTTCTGAGAAGTTACTCATATTTAAGAGTAGGTAGGTACTATTCATTTATGCAATAAAAAAAAAACAGTCCGCTTGCCTATTGATCTCTACATACGATACGTCACATGTGATCTAATCGTATCTAAGTAGACTTTATTTCTATTTACTTAATCGCGATATACAAGAATCAATTAAACAAGCGCAATATTTTTTTATACTGAAAGCTCTTTCGTAAATTTCTACTCAATAAAAAATTTATTTTTGTATCCTCTAAAACAATAAACCACCTCCTTAACCAAATCCAATAAGTTTTGGAAGCTTACAAAATTAATGAAAATTGACTATAAATGTAAATTGTAAAGTTAAAAACCAGTTACATAAGTACCTGGTGTATATATAACTCGTGCGCCTTACACGTTTTGCCAAATTTGTTTCAAAATTACTTTCATATCAATGCGTAAGAGTGGTAAAAGCCAAAAAGTATAATTATAGCCTACTGATATATTAAACTTTAAAATATAACGCAACGCAAAAATGTTATACATATTGGTTCCACATTCCACATTTTTACATGAATACATACGATTTATGAATCATCTTCATTTTTTTTAAAAGAACTATTTTACATTTTTTTGCTAAAAGATGGCCCCGTGCGAGTTTCTTACGCCGGTTCTTCTCGCCGGGTTAGTTCCCGAAACGGTGGTAGGCATCAAGTAGGGACAATTCTTTAAGCGTTACTTTGTAACCTATATGGAAATAAAACTTTTTTGATTTTGATTTGATTTCGAATAAAAAAATCATTAGTCCTCGGTTTTTAGGGTTTACTCTATTAGGTAACCCTTATTTATTACTTTAGTTTCCCTCATGTTTAGAATTACACAGTTACCGCGAAATCTGAAAAGCATGCTCTCTTTTGCCAAAAAACTCTTTTAGGTTAATTAAAAGTGCCTTAATGTGATTAAAAATAAAAATAAACATGTAAAGGTCAGCTCAAACAGAGACGCGAGTCGCGACACGACGCGCACTTTTCACATGCGGTTCCATACTGAACTTTATTCACTTCTAGATGTTTCCCGTAATTTTATTTGCGTAAAAGAAACCCACAGAAACCGTCATTTTGCCACGATAAAAAGCAGCCTATGTCCTTCCCCGTGGTCTATTCTATAATATCTATGCCTTTCATTAAAAATCGGTCCAGTAGTTTCGGAGCCTATTCTATGCAAACAAACAAACAAACCATTCCTCTTTATACTATTTGTATATGTCACCGTAAAATTGTAAAAACCGTTAGATTGTAAAATAACTAACGAGATTGTAAAAATATGTCGAAAGATTAAAAACTATAATATATTTATTAACGAAAAATAATTTGTGATATTATAGGCGGTATATTCGCGTCGGAAGTCTATGAACATTATACAATTTCACTAGTTTTATTACAATGTAACGGTTTTTACAATTTTACGGTGACATATACATATACTATACAAAAGATACAGTTCAATTTTAAATCTGTATTTTAATAAGTGCGCGCTGCGTCGCGCTAGTGTGAACTGACGCTAAGTTGATGTCAATGACATTTAATACTATAGCAGATAGCTATTAGCTACACTAGGTATTTTTCGTGGAAACGACACAAAGACGAGAACTGGAAAATTTGCGAACTAAAACTGTATTATGTATAATGGCTTATTAAATAAAACTTAAATAATTATTACCTACTCATAACCTTTCTTAAGATAAAAACCTGATTTTAATGTACAATCTACAGTTAAATTGAGGAAATATATGAAACATATATTTTTGCCTATAAAATCGAGATATATAATAATCATTATAATTATAGTTAAATAGCAATAAAGTATGATACGGACATTTTATTCTGTCACGAGGCAAAGTTCACGTAGAAAAAGTGTATTATTCTGTTATTATTTATTATATAATTATTTGAACACCATTTATAGTGTCTGTTTTTCATGGTATAAAAACGACAGCGAAATTATTATTTACATTAAAGTTACAAGTTATTTCTCGCCGATTTTCTGTTAGGCCATGGAATCACTACAATAGAGCTGCGCAGTACACACCAATATCTCGTAAAATAAGAATTAAGAAAATCTACTAGAACTCTGTCGATGTAAATATTCTTTGTCTCTACGTTAAATTGTGGTAGGTAGAGATATTCCTCATACTTGCATGACGCACTTAAAAGTTTTGTTTATTTTAACTTTTACAAAGGTCAATATTTACCTTATAAAACACAACAATAACATTTAGCAGAATTAGCCAACCGGTTTTGTACCGCAACCAAGTTTGGTAGGACAGTCTATATGGGCGGATATAAGACGTACGGTCACGAAGTCCACTTGGCGCCTAACTTGAGGACAGCACGTAGAATTTATTATCCATATCCTAGTAGGATATGTTTTTAATTTAGAAAAAACTACGCTATAAAACAATAGTCGAGAAGAAACGTAGGTTTTGCTCTTGCATTGCTAGCAAAGTAGGATTCTTACTCTATTACCTCCAAAAATTAAGAACTCTACATCACTGCAACATGACTCGTTTTAATCGAATACTCAAAACACAATACAAATTAAGAGGAACTCAAGTGCTGGTTTCCTCTCCATTCTACTAATCAGAGACACGGTCGAATACTGGAACGATAGTTAAAATAAGTGACGCTCAAGTCACACGCTGTCCTTGTCATTTCGGCTCGCAGAGACAGCGACAGCTGACGTTTCAGTATTCGGCCGACAGTGCCTGTGATTTAAGGGGACTCTTACTTTAAGTAGCATTTGAGTTTTGAGCTGTCAATTGTTATTAATCTGTAATAAGTTCAATGCGTCGAAGGATCTAGAGCGCAGCCTCCTCGGGCGGAACGTCTATTGTTACCGCAGCCTTGCGCCTTTCACTCGCGAATTAAATTATAATTGTAGTCCGCCACAGATGAATCGCCATGGCCAAGTCGGATAGTCTTCTAATTCACTAGCTTTCATTAATACGAAGGATGAGACAGACAAAAATATATTAATTAATCAACGATTAACTTTAACATGCTTTGGTGAAATTAGCACTTAGTTAATAGTATGTAATATTGTTATAGCTGTCAGGGCACTCTTACTCCTTGCGCAAAAAATCTATCAACACACTGCTAAAACACAACGTCAAATGTTCCTGCTAGGCCCCCAGATTGCTCTAGATGTTATATATTAAGTTTTATAATGTTATATCTATTGTATTAGGTTGCTCTGTGATGGTAGATTATTTGTGTGTTAATCTAAATATATAAAAGGCAAACCTGACTGACCATCTATCAATGCACAGCCGAAACTACTGAACAGATTTTGCTGAAATTTGGCATAAAGATAGGTGTAATGACGTAGACATCCGCTAAGACAGGATTTTTAAAATTCGCCCCTAAGGTGGTGAAAAGGGGGTTAAAAGTTTTAACTTAAAACTTTGTATGGAAACCACTGACGAAGTCGCGGGCAGAAGCTAGTAAATAATGAATGTTTACTCAACTCAGGAGTATGCTTAAATGAGCTTAAACTTTAGTACGGATTATTGCGGTATAAGAGTACCTACTTTTCTCTTTACTCACTCGACTCAACCAGCGAAAAGAGATACCAAGTCAATTATCCTTTTATTAATATGTCATGAGCAGCCTGTAATATTGTAAAAGATTCTTTACTTTGTCAGATTTGAGATAAGAGCCACGAATATTAAGAAGAAAAAAAAAAACTTTGTATACAGAACAAACTCCAACCTCAAAATACAAGCTCAAAAAGAACGGACCGAACCGACAACTTTTTCGTCCAAAATCGTCGAGTCGACGTACCCAAAAATATGCAGTTTTAAAAATTGATTTCTTTAATTAAACCTCATAACCGGTGTCTATAAGATTGAGTAACTTTTTGTGCCAGCACTTTATTAAATTGCCTTGTTTAATATTGTACTTAATTCCTGTTTTTTTTGTACATTTAAAGTAAGTAAAATATAATAATAAGGGGCTTTTCACAAAAGCCTAATAAATGTCGGATAGCTTATTCGGAAGTTTTGTCGGTGCTTACTTTACATAGAGCGACAGAGACAAAACATAGAACTAAGCTATCCGACACTTACATATCAGAAGATTGTGAAACATACCCTTAATAACATATACCATAACTACAGGTAAATTTTCAACCCAAAGTTATAATTAATTACTATACTTGGTATAACGCGTTTCAAATGAGAATAGGAACGTCAATGACCTTTATCTGTCAAATATCACTTGAAAAGTGTGATTTTCAGAAAAACTAATATGCATATAAATATTAATAGTATTGCATTGAATTTAAATAAAATTTTTAAATAGTAATCAATTATCTAAACATAAATTTAACTAACATAACAGTCTAAATTCGAAACAATATGGCGCCGACTCGATCCTATTCTCATTTGAACCGCACTATACGAATTTTTAATTCCAAACTTAACTTCATCCTTATGTTATGATCTATAGTATAGGTATATTAGTGGCAGAACTGAACCTAATTGAAATGAGACATTACGGGAAGCACTAGCTTTCAAATTAAAAAATAATCATCAAAATCGGTTCACCCAAAACGTTCCGAGGTAACAAACAAAAAAAAATACAGTCGAATTAAGATGCTCCTCCTTTTTAAAGTCGGTTAAAAAGAGAAAATACATTGTACATTAGAGTCTAATGTGTACCTACTAAGAAATAAGGATCAAATGATTAGGCAATATTTAGTAATCTTTAAAAACCAGAATACAATAGAAAGCCTGAATATTGACCTCCACGAGAGTCCTTGCTACAGTTTTGTTCATCGCGTCGAAGGTAATTATGTCAGCACATGGTCAGCACTCAGCGACACGCGTCACACGTTGGTCAGACCAAACGTGTTTGTTTAACAACCAACCAGTTCGAGCGGAGGACCCGTTCGCTGTTCTTATTTTTGGATATATGTTGCCAAATTGATACCTTTTCGTAAGACTTTCCAGAAGCTGATTAATAATTTATTTAATTAAGGAGTTCTTGAGTGTTAATTAGGGCTGTTGACTTCATGTAAAATATTTAGTTTCATTTATATATTCAGAATTATTTAGGTATTGCAACTTGATAAAAGAAGAAGATGATGTCGTTTTGTAATTAGGTGCCTTTCGAAGTTGCAAAAAAGTAAGATTATATTTTCACAGCATTAGGCTTAAAAACTCTACATGATTAGTTTAATCACATCAAATTGGTAAGTACGAACGAAAACCGCACAAACAGATATAAGTATTATAAATTTTGTACGTGTGACTATAAACTTCGTAGCATGTAAACTCACGAGCGTATGACGTCATTGCATTGCGAGTCGTGGTAGGCTGTCGTAGGCTGTAATACGTACTTTGTAAACTTTCTCAATTAGAGCACTATTCATATTTTACATACATACATACATACATACATATAATCACGCCTCTTTCCCGTAGGGGTAGGCAGAGACCGCCTTTTTCCCATTGGGGTAGGCAGAGACCACTTCATTCCACTTGCTACGATCCTTACATACTTGTTTCGCTTCGTCCACTATCATTCTTACCATCCATTCCTCCTCTTACATTCAACGTAGCGAAGCGGCTCTCCATGGGCCACTTTTCGCCTCCGCGAGAACGAGACGTGATGGGTGGCGTTCATATTTTATGTATTAAAAAAATTACAGATAAGTACATAATTATTAATGGGTTATTTATAGGCAAATTACGGATGATTTATTTTTATGCAGTTGCTTGGTATTAAAACAATAAACTTGAACGTTAAACATTAACTAGATTAAAGCTTAACCATTACAAAACACTGAAAACTTTATAAGTACTATAATTATATTGTTCGTAAATCGTAACCAAACTCCTAAAACAAACTTTTTGCTGCCTCTAACTGTGTTTTCAGTGCCGTATCTAATGATTACTTTTGACATTTTAAATTTGGAATCATTATTCATTTCTTAGACGTGATTATATTTATCTCATTTTTGTTTAATTACGATTGTTCTTGTTTCAGGAAGCGACGCTGAGCCAAGGATATCTCAAACCGAATAATCACAGTACGTATCAGGAAAATGTTTTATTTTTATCTTCGACTTCTATTCCTGGGTTTTTGTAGTATTTAAAACCTGAATTAGTCATAACTCTAAGATTAATTAATTTTAACATTTAAAAATATAGTAAATTTACAACAGAAAACAGCGGTGTGGTAAGTTTTAGTATTGGATTAATAGGAATGTCAAAAAAAAAAAAAGGAATGTCAAGCAGATTGCCTATACTTGCTTCCACTTCTTTATCCTGGTTTTTTGCCGGGAATGTCAATCAGCAATGTTGTGTTTCTGTGTTATTTTTCTAAATTCGTGTTATTGCGGTTTTTAATGTGTAATATTGGTGGAATATTAACCATTAGTTATTCGTGACGTGCACTAATGTGGAGAAGTGAAATAGCAACTACAAAATGCGTGCTAAATTGGGTTTCCCGCCAAAACTCCCTAGGAAGTTTCAGTAAAGCGTCTACCACTTTACTGAATCGACTGACTTGACTGATTGACTACCGTGACTATTTATTAGGACTTTGACTAGACTTTGGACTTGACTATTTAGAAATAAGACAAATAAGAAATACCTCAAAAATATAAGACTTGGCTTAAAGGTCTTGTTACCAGGCCATTAAATCTTATTAAAAAAAAAAAAAAAAAAAACTTCTTTATCCTTACTTCCCTCACATTTTAAAGGCGAAAAGTATGTATGGACGTGTAGATGTATTTATGTTTGTTACTCTTTCATGCAATAACTACTAATCGAATTTTGATGAAAGATGTGGTACAATTTTGGACTCTGGATTAATATGTAGACTACATTTTATTGTAGTAAAATGTACGGTTCCTACGGGATTTATTTTTGTGTGTACGAAGTCGCAGGCATCATCTAGTAGTACCTATTAATCTAGTACACTATCTACTAACTTCTTCCATCTCCTCAGTAATGCCTAGATTAGGTCTAGGTCATCTTAACTATTTGTGTTAAAACTATTTACGTAAGTGCTTACTTATATGCGTGTTTTGATTTACATTTTTGGTAATTTTAATCCTAATTAAATATAAAAGAATGGTAAAGATTTTTACTATCTAGATATGTATGTATGTTTGTTCCGTCGTAGCTACAAAACTACTGATGCGATTCATAATAATATGGCCAAGGTAACATAGGCTATGTCTATACTAATATAATAAAATGGAAAAGTTTGTTTGTTTGTTCGCATTGAATAGGCTCCGAAACTACTGGACCGATTTGGATGAAATTTGGTACAGATATAGATTAGACCACGAGGAAGGACATAGGCGACTTTTTATCGCCGCAAAATGTACGGTTACCGCGGGATTTCTATTTGCGCGCACTAAGTCGCGTGCAACATCTAGTAATTTATAATGATTTACGTATTGGGGTATAGTTTTTAACTTTTGATTATTATTTATGAAAACCACCAGTAGTGCAAAATTTAATGTAGTTTCTTATAATAATATGGTAAATTCTAAGATTTACAAGGATAAAAATGTAGTCATCATTATAATTTCATACTTAATTACTTCGACTGTACAAAGGTCAAGCTTATTTTAGTACTTAAGAATACAAGAATGAAGGAAAACTTCGTTAGGAAACGTGCGTAAAAATACTACCTAAGTATTATTAGCTGTAGTAGGTATATTCGCATTAAGAAGTCAGAAGTATAAAAGAAATAATAGACTTCAGATAAAACCTTTTTATTTCTTCAATTTACAACCTCGTCAACCTTCCTCGCCAAGTGCTCCAGAGAGAACACCACCTTGACGCCTGCTACTCGCCAAGGTAGGCATCCCTTTGGCGGGAAAAATCCAGCTCAGCGATTGGCCCCACAACACCAGGTGATCCTCATGTCGTGATCCAACCGCCCATGAAGCATAGATACCAGGATTCCGAACGTAATATTAAAATAATGGTCTCAATTACGGGGATAGATTTTTGCCGGGAGAGCGCGCGACAGTCCGACAAGCACTCGTTTGAAATTACGCGGGAAGTTTAAATGTTGCTATTGACAGCTCTGGAAGAAAATATTAAGAGAAACGTGGATTTAAATCTAATTATATAAACGTTTTAGGAAATTCTTAGAAACTGTTCTCGAAAAATAGATACCGTAGAACACGGTAATTGCCTAACGGTAATTTAAAAATAATTGTAATAAATAATAGTATTGGCAACACTCGGTATAATAGTATTGGCAACACTCGGTACTCGTCGGTCTCGCACAGCTAGCGGTAGAAAAGAGAACTAAGATCTGGTCCTATTATTGTGTACATAATTACTATGGAAAAGCCTATACCGTTCGGACTCCTGGTATCTATGCTTCATGCAACCGCCGAACAGCCCGCCATTTTTGCGCCAATCAGGATTCAGGCAGGCAGGACACAGTGTTGCTATTTAACCATTAAATTGAACAGAAATCTTTCGGACTTAAAAATAGAATGTCAAACAAATATTAATTTAATACAAAAATCATAACAAGATTACATTTATTTTTAGATTACATAACAAGATTACAATATATATTTTAGCAGAATTATAAATGAACCTAACAGAAAAATCTTAGAAATAGGATGTTTCTAAGATTTTTGTCGATGGTTTATCTATTCAATAGCGCTTTTGATTGGACGACGCAAACGCGTTAACTACCAACAAAAAACCTCAGATATTAATGTTCACATTAACAAATTAAATTTAGGCTGGGATTATATCCCGGTATAGGGAACTCTGGGCTAATACAATAGAGTTGAAAAACGAACACACGTGTGTTGAGTAAAATGTCCATGTCAAAGAGAACTCGACACTCGAGTATTCTTTTTTTATTTCTATTATTTTTTTATTCAGCTCTGAATTTTCCCTAGCCTTACATTTTGACATAATGTTATGTACGCAAGATTCACTGACTTCTTAACGCAAATCCATACTATAATATTATAAATGCGAAAGTAACTCTGTCTGTCTGTCTTCCTTTCACAGCAAAAAACTAAACCGATTTATATGAAATTTGGTACACAGATTGTCTAGAGCCTGAGAAAGGACATATGCCAATTTTTTTTCGCAAGGTAGTGTACGGTTTCCGTGGGATACTTTATTTACAGTTTAACGTAAAAACTACTAAACCGATCATCATGAAATTTGGCACAGATATAAAGTAGACCACGGCGAAAGACAAATAGGTTACATTTTCTCGCGGGACATATACGGTTCCCGTGAGTTACTGTACTACCGCGGGTGGAGCCACGGACATTAGCTAGTAGACTATAATAACTTCAAAGATCCGTGAAGTTGGCTATGAATGAAAACAGGTGCTCGGCCATCGCACCTTATGTAACAGGGCCCTAGCGGGGCTTTATTGAGATGAGACCCGAGCAGTGGGTACATTAGTAGTCGGTAATGATGATGATGAACATGTTTTAATGAAAATTAATTGAATGTGACAAAAACAATAGCAAAAAAGTGACATAACAATAGTTGTCCATGAAAAACGGACAAATAGGTAATTGCAGATTGGGACATCAAATGTACAATGTCCGTATGGCCCTCCTACACTACATTTACAATATAAATAATACAAGGACAAAAACGCTATTAGGTATTTAGTTATTTACTGCTACTAAATTTTGTCAATTTACCGTCTATGTAGCTCTTTGGTAGATGGTAGGTCTATTCCTATGTGCTTAAGAATTTTTGAGGCATCCCAGTAAAAGGGAAAATTTTCAATAACTGGTTGAGCGGGAACTTTGCTGATGGTATCTACGCGCTACGGTTTTGTAAATTACTAATTGTGGCAATATATTTTTGCCACGCTAGTTCTAAAATTTCAAACAGTACCTTAAAGAGGCCATTCCTTAATTGCATAAGGGTCTCTGAAGCAATCCTGCGGGAACCGTACACTTTTCCTTCCCCGTGGTCTACTCTATATCGGTGCCAAAAATTAAAAATTAAAATCGGTCCAGTAATTTCATCAACATACACAACAATCTAGAACTATAGACAATTCGTTTTACTTGCATCTTATTTTCCAAACTTTTATAAGTTCGTCTCTCGCGTAATAAGGATGGGGTAAGGTGGGGTCGAAAATCGCCAAAATCATCCTTACGTAATACTATTTTCAACTACTAACACGGAAATAACCAATAGGCACAATCAGCAAATAGAGTCCAATTTCCAACAAAAATGCTCTACTTGCTAAATGATCTTGTCAGGTTATCTTTGGCAGTCTTCGTTTTACCAATAGTAGATAAGTATGTTTCATATTAATCCATGCTGTATGCACAGAAGCAAGAACTAATTATTATAGATCATCCTGATAGGACCACGGATAGGACATTTCGAGTATTCCGATCACGTTGTCACGAGTCACTGCGCACGCGCAGTTATTATTGCAGTTCTCACGGTGTTTTTATGTAATAAGAAAGCCTTTGTCTTGCCTTACTCAAGTAACTTACTGGAAGTGACTTAACTTAGATAGTTAGATGCTGTTTCTCGTCACTTCGCTAAAATACAAGTTGAGGAACTATTTAAAAGCTGATGATAATCGTTGTTCGTCGTTTCAGCCTGGTGACGTCCACCGCAGGACATAGGCCTCTCCCATAAATTTTCAGTGCGACCGGTCGTTCGCGGCCTGTATACACCGACTCTTTGCGAATTTTCTCAGGTCATCTGTCCACCTGGTGCGAGGCCGTCCTACGCTTCGACGTCCAGTTCCTGGTCACCCCAGCGGCCATCGGTTCTACGGGCTGTGTCCAGCCCATTGCCACTTTAACTTGCTAATGTGATGACTGCTATGTCGGTAACTTTAGCTCTGCTTCGGATTTCCTCATTACTGTTTCTATCACGTAGAGAGACTCCGAGCTTAGCCCTCTCCGTATTTCTTTGAGCGACACGAAGTTTTTGGATAAGTCCCATTGTGGTATTGATGATGATCAACGCAAATAAATGACCAAAGTTTTTTCGTCATTGAATAAATTCTTGGCAGAGCACAAATGATAATCAAGTTTGTAACTTTTGTAACATCAAAGTTCATCATCGTACCGCCTACTTATTTCCCCACTATTGAGGCTAGGGTTTCTCCTCAATTTGAGGAGGATTAGGCTATCATATCTACTCAGCGTTCTCAGACGTCCTAGTCTATTAATAGGTAGGCATTTGGATGAGGTACTTCAAAAGGGAAGTGGTAAGTGAAGCCGATAGGAATGGAGTTATAGGAAACCCACGCCACTGCTGAATGGATTGAAGTTTGGCATTTTCACGTTGGCGTGTATACAAAGTAATTCCTTTAAAATGTAAACTGCGGTAACCAGAGAGGTGCATAACGCACTGCATACATATTAAACTATACAGACTCCATTTTGTATAGTGCTAGTGACCTAGTGCGGTTGAATAGGGGCACATTGTGCCTACCACAATATGAAGTTTAAACACCAGTATACGCTATGGTGTATAGTGAATAGTGAAATTACCAATGAAATATTACGTAGCTGTATATTCTTTGTTCAATATTTTAACATTGTTATTGCATTTTTACATAATATCATACTAAGTACAGACCTAATTTAACATTTTTGTAAACAAAAACACATCGTATATATTATGTAGCTGTGTATATTATTTGTTCAATATTTTAAAATTGTTTTTTGGCATTTTGTAGCTTAATTCCTACTCTGCATTTTTACATATACTAAGTACAGACCTAATTTAACATTTTTGTAAACAAAAACACATCACTATTAAGTATACTATAACGCTGTTAGGTATAGGTTTTTACTTTTTATGTTTCTATTTACCATTCAATAAATGTGAAATAAATATACATTAAATATGTGGTACAATTTATTACTACAATTATATTGTTTTCAAAAATATTAGATTTGCTTTGAACAGATTATACTGTTAAGTTTTGTATAAACATATAGATAACCGGACTACGCAAAAATATAGCTTACGTTACCCGGGCCATTATACCGAATCTAAGCACATCTCTGTTATTAAAATCGGATCAGTGGTTTAGGCGCTACAGTTGAACAAAACATACATACACAGACTGCCAGAATTATTACCCTTCCTGAAGGTTTTGCCGTAGTCGGGTAAAAACAAGAGGCCAAATCTATAAGATTTTGTAGCTCAATTTGCTCAAACATACATACATACATACATAATTATAATCACGCCTCTTTCCCGTAGGGGTAGGCAGAGACCACTTCTTTCCACTTGCTATGATCCTTACATAATTAAATTATTTTTATGATTATCCATTGCGTTCCCACGGATTGGCGGAGAGAGGGTAGGAATAGGGAAAGGGAAGGATAGGTGGTGTGAAAAGGAAGATTGGTAATTAGATTGGGAAATAGGATATTATCGCCCAGGAGGGCAAGGGATAGGACAATAATAGCTAGGGAAGCCGGGGTCGCATACCGGTAGGTATACTATACCACAACTACCGGACAGGTAAGTTGGGATGAGTATCCCATGACATGAGTTGCTCAAACGCCATATATAATGTTTTTTTTTTTTATTCAAATGTCGCCTAGATTTCATTTGTTATTCTAAATTAAAATTTCGCAAATGTTAAAATTCGATATGTATTATATTTTTAAATGTCAAGAGCGTCGTTCACCTTATTGGGTTTTCTGAACAAAGCAAAAGAAAAATGTGTCTTTTATAGTTTTATGTTGATGTGAATATATCAATATATTAGGAGCTAAATATTGGCAGGTGGTTGGTAAATGTTTGCTAGATACATATTATTAATTTAAAGGACAATTTCGTTTTGTATGTAATTCATCCCTCTTTCTTTATTTTTCGAGTTAGTAGAGAGTAGAGAGTAGAGAGTACAGTCTCTAGTGACTATGTCTCTACTACAAGAGACAGTCACTAGAGATTAAATTATGTTCATCAACTTTTACTTTGAATTATAAATACATTGAATTAGCTGTTGCCCACTGCACTACCCGTTTAAATATAGTCTCCCTTGGGAATCGGTACTTTTTCGGGATAAAAAGTAGCCTATGTTTTTAATCCATAGCCTAAACTACTACCATACCAAATTTTATCGAAATCCGTTGAGTAGTTTTTGAGTGAAAGAGTTACAAACATCCATCCCTCCATACATCCATCCAACCTCACAAACTTTCACATTGTAGGATTATAAATCGTCTTATCATTAACTGATTTTTGGAGTTTCGACCAATCAAAACAGGTTTGACGTTGGTTTGACGTTTATGAGAATACCATTTTGCAGTTAACCTATCGGGAATAGATCGTAACTGTAATATTGCAGAATTTAATTAGCAGAATAATTGACCTTCAGACTTCAGGGCTGTAAGTTGACTGAGATTGGTATACCTACAATTGGTAGTCCTTTAACGAACGTTTTATCACATTCGCATGTTACTAAACTTAGAACTAGTAAAATTATTGCTAACGTACCTACTTTAGCAATCATTTACCTAACTGTATTCTGTAAGCCAAAATCGCTCTAATAATTGCACCGACTGCCCGCAGTGCCAGTTTCGCAATACATCGCATGATGCACTCTACGGACTACGGACTACGACTCTACATAATGTAATATCATTTTAATAGTCTCATTATAATTTATCAACAGTACAATCTGTTTATAATTAACTATACTTTTTCAGGATAAAAGTAGCCAATGTTTTAATTTAGAGCCTAAACTACTACCATACCAAATTTCATCAAAATCCGTTCAGTAGTTTTTGCGTAAAAAAGTAACAAATATCGATCTATACATCCATCTTCACAATCTTTTACATTTATAATAGTGGTAGGATTTGGTTTATGTGACTTTTCAGGCAGTCAGTACTTAATAGTTAGTATTTTATAGTTAGTAAATCGTTAGCCTTACGTGGACTGTCGACAATTAGCAAGTTACATAGGACTTGGGTAGTAAAAATAACTTAATTAAGCATAATGAAAGTAACTGTAACGAAAAAGTAAAAATACTCTTATGTAATATAGTAAAAAACATTGGATAAATAGTTTACACCCAAATTACTGACTTATGCTCGGTTCCTGAGGTAAAGTTGGTAGTTCGTTCATAAAACTAGTTATATAGCCGAATTATAACCATACAAATAACTTATTCGTCGAATTTGAATAAGATTCATCTATTGACCACTAGATGGATCTTTTGGGATTCGGAAACTCGGCGCCAGTTAAACTTACTTTATCTAGAGTTTATGTAAAGTCTACAGAAATGACAAAAAGTTAAATCACACTTCAAAATACCTTACCTGTTGCACAAATCTAGATTTTATTGCAGTACAATTAATACTATTGTTGTGTACCAGACTTCGGCGTGACTGAGAAAGAAATGCAATGAAAAACAGCTTTGTGTTGTTGAGAAATGGATGGGAAGTCGGTTAGTTTTTCGTATTGATGACAAAACTGAGGCGCAATCGTGAAGCAAGATGGCCGTGTGAAACCCGGGTCGTTGATACTTCACTCACTGATTACTATAATATTAGGTGATATTAAATAATAATTAACTCGCAGAAAATAACTTTGACTAGGGATAAATAATAATAGGCATGTTGGCTAACACAAATATTCTTCGTTTATTCATTGTGTTATTACAATTGTTAGATATATATTTTTAAATATCTTAAAAAATTACGAAAGTACAAACCAATTAAGTTTTCCAATAAAAAGAGAGCTATATATCTGCTTGTGACGTCACAATGTGCTACTGCCATACATATTTTGTCATTAAACAATTCCTACCGCCGTACATTCGTCATTAAACAATTGGTTAGTCTGAAATTATGGATGTAATTTGCCAAACCACTCGCACGCGCGCGTTCCTTTTTACAAAAGAAAGCGTACTAGATGAAAAGAACACTGCTTTATATAACGAGTCTTATTTACAAACGTGTAAACAATATCGTGTCGGTTATCCGTCCCACTGAATAACGAGAGTAAAGGACGAGCTACTGCGCACACACTTGGGCACTATAAAATTACTCCTGCGTAACTGGCCTGGTTTCAATGAAACCGGCCACCGTCACCGAAATCGGTGTTATTATACGAGTATATTATTGTTACGGTGAAGGAAAACATCGTGAGGAAACCCGCACATGGTTGGCCCCAGACGTATTGCCCAGTTCATTCCTCTGGACTAGGCTGACTATGTTGTGAGAATGCCGTATGTGCTTGGGCAACCATATGACATTTAAAAGCCAACTGTCCCAGGCACTACAGTATTTCAAGAGTGGTTACTTCGCTCGGAGAATACTGTATAAATCACCCAATAACGGATGTAAAGGCCTAAGTTTTTTATATTATTGTTACGAGTATATGACGGATGTCATATCAAACGTATGTCTTTTTGTGTACTTAATAAAGTTCAATTTCCAATAACTATTTCAAAAATGATTCGTCGCGTATCGTCGCGGTGTGAACTGACCCGTATTTTCATGACGATATCTAAGGACTTAGATCTTTAAGTAAAACTATGCTCGTACCTACATACCTACTTATTATTTGTGTGAGATGTCTTATTTATGTCACCGTAAAATTGTAAAAACCGTTAGATTGTAAATTAACTAACAAGATGGTAAAAATATGTCGAAAGATTAAAAACTGTCTATTTATAATCTAACGAAAATCAATGTGTTAAATTATAGACAGCGTATTCGCGTCGGAAGTCAATCAACATTTTACAATTTCACTAGTTTTATTACAATCTAACGGTTTTTACAATTTTACGGTGACATTTACACTACACCTTGTTAAGTACCGAAAGCTTTATTACTTGTTAAAATATGAACAAAGACGGATAGAAGTCGAACTTATCATGTCTATCTTCGAGACGCGTAATACCCTAACAAAATAAATAAAATTATCTCGACAATAATAATAAATCAATAGAAGTAAAACCACAATTGTTTTCTTCCATTTTATTGAAGTTAAAGTTTTCTAGCGCCGTTTAACTTTCTCGCGCTTTTTTCCTGCAGAACTGTATTATCAATGATCCGACAGCCAGTGTTTATCTGTTTTCTACCGATTACGACCGATACGATTACATTGAAGCGCACGTTTTAAGTTTCTTACATTTTTATTGATTTTATTCTATCGACTAGCATTTCTAAGGTGAGTTTAAAAGTTTATTAGAAAATTAGTTAGTTACATAAGAATGTTCAATGTAGAGATTTCAATAAGTTTATTTCATTCAAATAATGTATTCGCCTACGTTTAGCAGTGGATGGATGTTAATGAAATGATCCATGAAACGAGCAGACGGATCGCCTGATGGTTAGGGATTACCGCCGCCCATGGACACTCGCAACACCAGAGGTGTTATACTTGTAACTCCTCTGATGTTGCAACTTGCGTTCCTGGTCCTTAAAATCCGCAATCCTTCCCTTGAGCCTTTGGTAATCTGATTCACTTGTCGAAACACACCGGTCCTTATTTCACGCCGGTTTTCTGTGAAATCGTGGTATTTATCCAGCCCATTCGTGTCGACTGCCGAAGCGTGGCTGTCCCACAGTTAATATTTAGCGCTTTTAAAAAGCATCTGAGGAAGCTTAAACTGTTACCCCCTTATTAATAAACTATGATTAGCGTCAGAACAACTTTACTCCAAGACTTACGCAAAGATTAGGCAATTATGGTATTAATAAACTAGGAGTAAGGACGGAGTTAACTAATCAAAATTTACTCCCGGAGTAAAAGCTACTCCGCGGAGCCACATGGTTTAACGCTTGAGTAAGCATAGATTTGTATTGTATTTATTATTTATATTTTATTTCCGACTTCTTTTAAGATATATATGTTACAGTCATTGTGATTAAATAGCTATTATACATAATGACTGGTCATTATATATAATAACTATATTGTCTAGATAATGTGATAAATTCTGCATGTCTTTTCACTTCCGTTTCCGTTTCTGGTTCCGCAAACTATATACAGAACGGTAGTTTACAATGGGCAGAGAGGTGAAGTTCGGCCGGCTATAAAAGTTTCGTTTATTAAAGGTACACGCACATTATGCCGGGCCGCAGTGTGCTGGGGCGGAGCGCAGCGCAGCGCAAAATGCTAACTTAGCGCACTGGTGATGGGCCGGGTCGCAGCGCATTGACAGATTTGTGTTATGGATAGCTCCGACGAGGAACTTTCTTTTTTTTTACTGCTGTTAGAAGAAGAAGATAATGAACAGCATAGACAAGAAGTTCGTAAAAAAAAAAAGAAAATGTAAAATATTATTATATTATTATATTTTACATTTTCTTTTTTTATTATATTATATAAATATTTCAGATGACTCCTGATCGATATTTTCAATTACTTGAAATAATAAAGAAGGATCTGCATAAAACAAATCCGCTTGCTATAGCACACTATTGACGGGGCGCAGCGGGGCGCAGCGGGGCGCAGCGGGGCGCAGCGGGGCGGGGCGGGCCGCATCCCATGGATGCAAATCCGCCTCGCAATAATGCGAGCCGCTGCGGCCCGACACAGTGTGCGATACTTCATACAAATTGTATGAAAGCGATTTAAGCGGATTTTTGCGCTCCGCCCGGCACGCTGCGGCCCGGCATAATGTGCGCTTACCTTTAAGGCTATAATCCGAGGTTGATCCCGTTTTCACTAAAGTGGTGACCTGATGATCACAAAAGCTTTGATCAGAACTCCTCAGTCTTTAAAGATACGCGTTTGAAAATTTCGGCATTGTTCAAAGAACTGCAAGCATAATATGCCACTATGTAACTTACAGTAATCATCATCGTCATCTTATTTACAATACCTAATGGAAGCTTGGCGCGTATTCAATAATTATATATTCGATTGTTTATTTAAAACGTTAGTTAATAATTTAACAACTAAAAAGGGTAAAATTATTATTAAAAAAATACTTCATAAAGTTAAATTACTTTATATAGATCACAATAAAATTGTATCTATGACAATGTTATTATAATAATTATAATAAACATTATAATTATTATTATATAAAGGCAGATTGAAATACAATTTTATAATCTTTACCTGTACCTACTTTTTTATTACTTTATCCAATTCTTCGAAGATATTATATAAAATTGCCAGTCAATGTGATTAATTCTGTGTCATTTATCACTTTGTCTAAATTGAGTAGACATTATAAATAATGGCTGGATAGTATATATAATATCCGGATTTATTACTTTGGCTGTAACATATATACTAAACATACCTAAATATATTTTCATATTTGTTTGATGTTCGTTCAAGTACTTAGTAGTGTCTGATTTTGTAATTATTATGGATTAAAATGGATAGAGAATAATTTATTGACGATTTGAGAATGATAGAAGGAATTGAAGAAATATTACTATTAATAAGGCATGTGAAATTGTATAAACCTCGCAATAACCCTTTTTATATAAATATAACATTTTATATAAAATAGCACAAATTCTAAAACCACTATTTTGATTTTAACAAGAGAAATACAGAATTTACTAAGGTTCGCTTGTGATAGTTATGATTGTCAATAAGAAGTGTCAAATTTCAAAATTTATCTAACTGTCAGTGTCTTTTTAATCGACATTTCATTCATTTTAGTTCATTTTGTTCATTCTTTTCATGTGTGCCATAACATACACCTTAATCTCAGTGTAAGAATTGTATTGTTACTCCGAACCTACTTCGTATTTATTAATACCGTTATTTACACGCAGTCATGTGACTTATCTAAGATACAAGTATTTGAAATACAGATACAAGATACAAAATACGTATTTTCATCTTGTATTTAAAATACTTTTTTAGAAAGGATTTTGTATCTTGTATTTAAATACTTTTCTTTAGTATCTTAGTATTTTATAAATACTTTTTATGATAAAATACTTTCAGTCTTTTAGTATCTAATATTATGTTACATATATAAATTAAACGCGTAAAACTGAACGTGTTATTAGTAGTCCTACAAGCCTACATCACATTGATATATCTTTTTAGGGTTCCGTTGTACGAAACCCTTAAGGTAAGCAACTCTTATATTTTCGCTTTGTCCGTCCGTCTGTCAGTCTGTTCGCTCTTCCTGCCTCTGTAATTATGAATAGAAATTGATTAAATTTGGTATAGTTATATTATAGGTTTTTGATCTCGATTTTGGCGTCATAAAATAATTTTATATTTTAGGGGTGGCCTTCCATACATGAATGGAGATGAATTTTTTTTTTTTCATTCTAAGTACCTCATCGTATGTCGTATCGTTGGTCTTTATAGCTCTTTAAAAATATAGGCAAGGTTCAATACATAACTTTTTTTACAAAATCGACTATTTTTGAGTAATCGTTCATGTGGTGTGTAAGTTGGTTGCTAATAAATCGTCGTCCTCCATCGTCGTGCGTTCACCACGTATCGAAATTCCGCATTAGTAAATCGAATACGGTAAACGCACGTTTGCGGCCGGCCTAAAGGTTATTAAAAAACCTATTAGGTATGCGTTTATAGTTACGGAAAGCGATATATTATCATTTATCTGTTAGCATTTAGTAGCTAGTTATGAATTTCATTACGTAATTGACATCACAACTACTTATTAGATTTCGAACTAAAGATATTTTCTGCAAACCGCCACTAGGGCAATTTATTGAACAATAGGTTAGGTTATATATAAGCAATTATCTTTTATCCCCCGAGTTTGATGTATTATAATATTATTGCTTTTTAGGGTTCCGTAGCCAAATGTCAAAAAACGAAACCCTTATGGATTCTTCATGTCTGTCGGCCGGTTTTTTATTTTTGTGTTTGAGTTGATTGAATGAAAGGTAAATTGCGGTTTACGATTTATGACGTATTAATAAAAAAACTACTTACTAAATCTCGTTCAAACCAATTTTCGGTGGAAGTTTGCATGGTAATGTACATCATATTTTTTTTTTTGGTTTTATCATTCTCTTATTTTAGAAGTCACAGGGAAGGGGGGTGCATATTTTACCACCTTGGTAAGTGTCTCTCGCGCAAACTATTCAGTTTAGAAAAAATGATATTAGAAACCTTAATATCATTTTTAAAGATCTATCCATAGATAGGTACCCCACACGTGTGGGTTTGATAGAAAAAAATGTAGAGTTTCAGTTTCTAAAGTATGGGGAACCCCCAAAATTATTTTTTTCCTTTTTTGTGTGAAAATCTGAATGCGGTTCACAGAATACATCTACTTACTTACCAAGTTTCAACAGCATAGTTCTTATAGTTTCGGAAAAAGCTGGCTGTGACATGCGGACGGACAGACAGACAGACAGATATGACGAATCCATAACGGTTCCGTTTTTTGCCATTTGGCTACGGAACTCTAAAAACATTTAATTTCATAGACATAAACCTTATGCATAAACCGTGAACCATTATTTTTTATTACAAGTTTGTACGGAACCCTCGGTGCGTGAGTCCGACTCGCACTTGGCCGGTTTTTTTTTGTTCCTATGTTCATAAAGTACAACTTACTATAAATATTTTTTGTGGCCACGTATTAACCAGGCATTAAATGTATGGCTAATTAAAATAAAATCACAGTGTAATAAAGAGATATTCTATAGGCTGTGATAAAATGTTGTTTTCTTACAAAAGTATTTTTATCTTAAAAAGTATTTTGAAGATACGTATTTTGTATCTAGTATTTCAAATACCATTCTCGAAAGTATTTTGTATCTGGTATTTGAAATACTTAATTTGAAAGTATTTTGCATTTAGTATTTCAGATACTTTATACAGGGTATTTTGTACATCTGGGGGCACGGCAGTGCTCCCGCCAAGTCGAGCGCGAAGCAAACACTGCCGTACCATCCTTTACTGGAACCATTTCGCCGCATTTTCAGGCCCCTATTTGAGAACCTCTGGATAAGACCAGAACGCAGAAATTTTCGTCATCCAATAAGCTATAATCATGTACTTAAAATCCAAAATTTCAAGTCTGTAGGTCATTTAGTTCCGAAGTTAAGCGAAAGCAAAGTTTCGCATTTTCGACACTCACTCACTCACTCACTCACTCACTCATGATCATCAAAATAGAACTAGTACTTCCCATAAACTTAGAGAGCTGAAATTTGGTACAGAGTTGGGGTTTAATGGCCACATAAAGGGAAAACTATAAAAACTAGGATAATCGATCTGGGGGCACGGCAGTGCCCCTGCCAAGTCGAGCGCGAAGCAAACACTGCCGTACCATTCTTTACTGGAACCATTTCGCCGCATTTTCAGGCCCCTATTTGAGAACCTCTAGATAAGACCAGAACGTTGATCTGGGGGCACGGCAGTGCCCCCGCCAAGTCGAGCGCGAAGCAAACACTGCCGTACCATTCTTTACTGGAACCATTTCGCCGCATTTTCAGGCCCCTATTTGAGAACCTCTAGATAAGACCAGAACGTCGATTTGGGGGCACGGCAGTGCCCCCGCCAAGTCGAGTGCGAAGCAAACACTGCCGTACCATTCTTTACTAGAACCATTTTGCCGCATTTTCAGGCCCCTATTTGAGAACCTCTAGATAAGACCAGAACGTCGATTTGGGGGCACGGCAGTGCCCCCGCCAAGTTGAGTGCGAAGCAAACACTGCCGTACCATTCTTTACTAGAACCATTTTGCCGCATTTTCAGGCCCCTATTTGAGAACCTCTAGATAAGACCAGAACGTCTTTCTGGGGGCACGGCAGTGCCCCCGCCAAGTCGAGCGCGAAGCAAACACTGCCGTACCATTCTTTACTGGAACCATTTCGCCGCATTTTCACGCTCCTATTTGAGAACCTCTGGATAAGACCAGAACGTCGATCTGGGGGCACGGCAGTGCCCCCGCCAAGTCGAGCGCGAAGCAAACACTGCCGTACCATTCTTTAGTGGAACCATTTCGCCGCATTTTCAGGTCCCTATTTGAGAACCTCTGGATAAGACCAGAACGTCGATCTGGGGGCACGGCAATGCCCCCGCCAAGTCGAGCGCGAAGCAAACACTGCCGTACCATTCTTTACTGGAACCATTTCGCCGCATTTTCAGGCCCCTATTTGAAAACCTCTGGATAAGACCAGAACGTCGATCTGGGGGCACGGCAGTGCCCCCACCAAGTCGAGCGCGAAGCAAACACTGCCGTACCATTCTTTACTGGAACCATTTCGCCGCATTTTCAGGCCCCTATTTGAGAACCTATGGATAAGACCAGAACGTCGATCTGGGGGCACGGCAGTGCCCCCGCCAAGTCGAACGCGAAGCAAACACTGCCGTACGATTCTTTACTGGAACCATTTCGCCGCATTTTCAGGTCCCTATTTGAGGAGCTCTGGATAAGACCAGAACGCAGAAATTTAAACATAAAAAAATCGACTGTTATTGCAAAAACCTAGCGAAGTGGGACACATCTTCTAATTAAATCTAGCCCGTAGCGTCCCACTGCTGGACGAATGCCTCCCCTTCTGCTTTTGAAACGCATATAAATAAAATTAAAGGAAAACTCTGGATAAGACTAGACTGGCTTTTATACTTATACTTACAAGTTTACAAGAAGAAATAGTCGAACGATTAACTTTATTCTACTCGAACATTACACAAATTAAATAAACAAATTACACTAAAATCTAGTAAAATAAATCAATATCAACGTTTCTACAAAAAGAAGTGAAATCCCACCAAAAACATTCTGTAAAAAACTAGCCAAGTCTCGATAGAGCTGCTCGTTTATCTCTAAAAAGTAGTGAAATCTAGACAAAGTCGTTCCAAGTCTAAGGTTCCTTACTGCGATTTCTTTATTATTATAGTTGATGTTGTGTGACTTGGCCGTTGAAGGGTACACAAGGGTACAAAAGGGGCTCCATGACACCACTGCTCCAATATATGTGTTCTACAATCAACAACAGCCTAAAATGAGACACTAGCATCCAATTACCAATACCAGTATGGGCTATTATCTCGCTTAACAAACATAGGTAGTTACAACAGATATACATTACGTGTAAACAAAATTGACTTGTACCCACTAACGTATAAAGAATGTTCAACGGCCAAGTCACACGACATCAACTATAATAATAAAGAAATCGCAGTAAGGAACCTTAGACTTGGAACGACTTTGTCTAGATTTCACTACTTTTTAGAGATAAACGAGCAGCTCTATCGAGACTTGGCTAGTTTTTTACAGAATGTTTTTGGTGGGATCTCTGTTTACACGTAGCTATTCTGTGACTAATCTAGAATTAACTACTCCCGGTGTAACTTTGTAGTAAGAGAAGAATAAGCAATTTTTATTATTAAGACTGTTAAAAAGCATCATTTTCTTTAGTAAGCTTTTATTTCCTTTTAAAACTTTCAATGTCAAATTGCAAGGATTAAGGAATGTTTTTCAGTTACAAGCCTTAGAACTTACAAGCCTTCAGAAACGTCGACAATAAACTACAAACTGTAGTACGTCGCGTAGTAACATTGTCCCCCACAAGTGCTACTCAAACTTGACGCATCAAGAGTTCCCCCTCTCCCTTCCCAGCACTCAATGTGCGCCGGGCTTTCAGCTTTTTTCATTGTCATGGATTCCGTGCTTCCTTTCTCTTTCGCGTCTACGTTTTTGCCTGAAACAATAATATTTCGACGATAATAATCCCTTTGTTTAGGAATACAATACCGCATTGTGGATATGTTCGTGTCTCGCTAAAACTGTTGTATCACTTCGCCACTGAATCGTAGCTGTTACATAATTAAATTAGTGCTTAAAATCTCTATAGGTAGCCCATTCGCGTTAAGTTTCCGGCGAGTCATCTGAGCGAATGTCAAAATGGCTTAGGGGATCCACATATTACGTCACGCAAAATTTCGACTTTTTGAACCCCTAACACGCCCCCCCCCCCCCATGTCACGCTTTTTACTATCCCTGTACCTGTATTTAACATGTACTGTCACACTTTGTATGACCCCCCCCCTCCCCCATCAGGTGTGACGTAATATGTGGATGGACCCTATTGGTGAATCGATGACGCTGCGCTGCATTTCAACCATGTAGCTGATAACAACTTTGTTACTTTTTGACACCGTCTTGTCAAAGCAACTTGAGCTAATGATGGCCATAATATAGAACAATACAAGTTATTTCCAAGTTAACATTTACAAACGCGTGACATAAGATACGATACTAATCTTTGAGGACGAGGTCTGTGAACAAATCTTGCAATAAATATTACATTATGTTAGGTATATTATTTTTATTGTAACCCGTGTAATAGTTTACGCATATTTCTTAAATTCCCACGACCTTCCCGAACCTTCTTAGCTTGTTGTGACTTTGGTTTACGTGAAAGAGCCGTAAGTTGTAACTTTTTTTAATGCTAAGTCGTCATTGTGTGGAGAACAAAAAGTCTTAATATCCGTGTTGGTTATTTTTTGTTGATATCGTCGTGCATGTATAATTTAATACCTACAACAGAAATGCAAAAATGTATTTTGTTAAGATTTTACCTACATCCTCGGAAGTTGCAATGGATTTTTCATTTTTCATCAACTTAAAAAAAATAGATGCTCGCGTCTGTCGTGACTCGTGCGCGCAAAAGGATGTAATGTAGCATAAGTCCTTCTCAGTGATATGTGCCAAATTTTATCAAAACTGCTCTTTGAATATCTGTTTATTATTGTTATTTATCAAAGTTTTCAAAAATCAAGATGGGCTATGACGTACATTTGTCAGAACAAATCTTCACACAAGAAAAAGTTACGCCATCTTGGTTTTCACCATACTACAAATGTCAGCCATCTTGTTTTCACCATACTTCAAATGTCAAAATGGCCCCAAAATTATCAAAAGTGGGACCATTTCACTGGAGAAACTTTTTGCCTCAACATGCCTCGTCTGTAGTATACACGACTATTTTTGTATTAGGACCAACAATTTTTAACCCCTGGTTAGCATTGGTTAGGCTCAACTGGTAGTTATATACTCACTGTAAAAATATATTACTAGAGTATATTTTTATTATTCCCTGCATGTTTTATACATGACCTACCGTAAACGGCAGTACATTTATCATTCTTGACTAGCTCTATCATATTACCTGAGCATTGAGCAATGAGCATATAACGTTACTTCGGAAGATGAATACCTAGCTGGTTAGTAGCCAGCACTTCCTGCCTCGTCAGCCCTGGCACGTGCTGTATGTTAAATTGTGGTTTCCTGTTTACTCGTATGCATAAAGAAAGAGACACCTGCGTCTATTTAGCAGACAAATAGCAGACAGTTTCATAAAATACCATACAGAAACTAAAATACATACAATACGTACCAATAATGAGTTATCTATACTAATATAATAAAGAGCAAAAGTTTGTTTGCTTGTCGAATAGGCTCCGAAACTACTGGACCGATTTTGATGAAATTTGGCTCAGATGTAGAGGGAAGGACATAGGCTACTTTTTATCGCGGTAAAATGTACGGTTTTACGGTAAACATCTAGTAAGTTATAACCTTCAAATTTAAAAATTAAATAAATTATTATGGGCCAATTTCGACCACAAGACGACCTCTAGTTAGTAGTGTCTGAAATTACAATTTTGATACATAATCTTCTTTCCAACCGCATGCGATTAATGGCCGAATTAATGCGTAAAATGATTACTCGTATGCGAACAAATTATGAGGACTACAAGAGTAGTGAGTTATAATACAATTTATTACAACATTAACCATTATATTAGCCATTTGAGTATTAACATACAAGCAATATGTTCTAAATCGGAAGTGCATAACATTCGTAATCGCAAACAACATGACTGTAATGGGCGAAAGTTTAATAAAGTTGGATTACGTCCCAATTACCTTTGTGACATGCAATTTAAAAGTAATTTAATTTTTTTTCTTAAAACTACTTACAAGTTACATGTAGGAATTGCATAAAAAACGATTCATAAAGTTACCTATTGATTCTACTTACTACAAACCTACTACAGATTAATGATTATTTAATTTTTTACCAGTCAAAGTTGTAACCTACATATTATTACATAACGATCTGCTACATCAGTGTAATATTCTTAACTTAACTTTCAAATATTTAAGACTGTTTATAAAAAAGCTACACATTATAAAGTCTATCCCCATTTCTGGAACATTGGCAGTGTTCTGCGGAAAATAGCGCTAACAAAAAAACGCAAGCAAAATGGCGACCGCTGGCATTAAATAAGCAAAATGGCGGATTACGTTATCAGTATTGAAGTTAGCAAACGTGTCCTGGCCGATAATCTGTCTTTTTCTTTAGCGCTAGCAAGCGCTAACAAGCGGCTTTCGCGGAACACAGCCATTGTCTTGAATTACCACACAGGACAGTCTACGGCCTACGGCTAGTATCCGTCATAACTGCTGTGTAAATGTATTTTTTCGAAATAAAGCTTTTGTATATTTTGTAAGTTTATAGCTACTTATTTTAAACTACTAAACTACTGAAAACTAGCTTATTTTAAGTATATCTGTTGGTATTCTTTTATTAAATTTTATATTTGACTAGATGTTGTCTGCAAATAAAAGTAGCCTATGTTCTTTCCGGGGTAGACACAAATTTCGTCAATATCGGTCTAGTAGTTTCGGTTTCAAGTCAAATTATAGAATTATTTACTGACTAGATGTCACCCGCGGCTTCGTGTACGCTAAAGGAATCGCAGGAACCACACCGCGCATACAAATACGAACACAAATTTTGACTCTTTATAATTAGAGTTTAGATTAAACTACAATTATCTAAGCTATAATCAATCTTTGGTACAAAGGTTGACCAAACACAAATGTATCGTTTATGTAGGATTAATTTGGTCGTGAAAGAAAAAACGACTGACCTCTAACTATAATTAAAAACTTATCGATTGGGTTCTTGAAAGTCTTGAACTGAAACAAGATACTAAAGTTGTAAAATCAACTTTTGTTACCACAAAATTGGTCACATTAAACTCTCAAATCCCAGCTTACACAACTTTCTACAAATATTGAATTCATTTACGCATGTTGCAAAAGGTTTCATTTAATTGCAATACCGTATGCAAGAGGTTATTTTTGCAAATATAACTTGTAACCAGTAATTGATGTGTAAAGGTCCGTACATACTAGACGGCTGAATATATTTAAATAATTACTTTTGATAATTTTTGCTTCAAATTTAGGGGTACTATTATTTTCGTTTCATAGAGTTTTGGAAAATCTCTTAGGGACAGTTCACACTGTAATGGAACAATATGCGGCAATTTAAAATTGAACTTTATTCCTTACACAAGAAGATACACGTTTGATTGCAAGAGTTCGAATGTCAAACTGCACCGCTCTGCATAGCGTAAGATATTAATTATAAGTAAAATAGAGGTATAATATGAGAGTACAAAAATATTAATTATAGTAACTATTTATATTACTAAAATAGTATTTATTATTTTGTTTCATAAAAATTGTTTATAATTTAAATTCCAACCGCCAACAAACTGCTCCACAGTTTGGTGATTTATGTAATGGTTATGTTTATTATTATAAATATGTTTTTTTTGTGTTAATAAAAAAAGCGCGGCGCCGCTCTTGCAATGAAAAGTGTATCTTAGTAGTTATAATTAGTTATTATATTAGGTCGGGGAAAAAGTTTCTTCGCATTTTATATAAAAATTCAAAAGGTTTTTTTATAAAGTTTATTTACAAGTGACTAAAGTATATAGGTGCCATTTTGTTCGATAACTTTTTGCCATCTTGTTGGTAGGTACATGATCCCATTGCTATAAAATTTTTGGGGCTTCTGATGAAAAAACTGCGACAAGTGGTTTTGGCAGTCCTCTTGTGATGTCAACCTGACACTGCCTAAGGAATTCTGCAGCGACCGAAACAGGTGGAAATCTGAAGGTGCAAGGTCAGGACTATACGGCGGATGCATTAACACCTCCCAGCCAAACTCCCGTAATTTTTTCTGAGTGGCTAAAGATGTGTGAGGTCTAGCGTTATCATGGTGAAAAACCACACCCCTTCTGTTGATTAATTCCGGCCGCTTTCTCTCAACTTCTTGCTTTAATCTCATCAGTTGTTCGCAGTACAGTTCAGAATTGATGGTCCTGCCTGGCGGTAACAGCTCATAATGAATAATGCCCTTCCAATCCCACCACACACACAGCATCACCTTGTTGCGAGTTAACCCGGGTTTCGCCACAGTCTGTGAAGCCTGACCGGCCTTTGACCACGATCTTTTTCGCACGTTCTTGTCGTACGTGATCCACTTTTCATCACCAGTTATCAGCTTCTTCAAAAATGGTTCGGTTTCATTACGTCGTAATAAAGAATCACAAATGAGTACACGGTTCATTAGGTTTCTTTCAGTGAGCTCATGAGGCACCCAAATATCGAGCTTTTTTGTGTACCCAGCTTTTTTCAAATGCGCCAAAACCGTTTTGTGGTCAATCCCCAGTTCTTCAGCTACATCGTAACTACTAATATGCCGATCTTGCTCCACTTTTTCAAAAATGGCAACAGTTTTGTCCGTAACAGGGCGACCAGAGCGACGTGCATCTTTGATATCAAAATTTCCGGATTGAAAACGCTTAAACCAAATTTGCGCTACTCTCACAGATACTGCATTAGGTCTATAAACATCACAAATTTTTTTCGCGGCTTGTGTTGCATTTTTACCTTTTTTGTAATAAAATTTTAAAATGTATCGAAATTCTTCATAAGAATCACTCATTTTAACAATAAGAAAAACAAATGAAAATCTCAAATTTACCTAATTTGAATTTGGAATTGTCTTCTGTAAAATTAAAACTTTTTAATGATACCAAAATCAGCCAGATACAATTGGTATAGCCCAAGATATTTTATGACAAGTTCATACATACTATAATGCGAAAAGACTTTTTCCCCAACCTATTAGTACACCTCGTTTTATTTTTCTTCCTTCTTATAGGGCCATACTGACGGTCCAGCAATCCAGTGCCTTGAGGCGGAGTAGTAGGCAAAAATAAAAAAAGATTGACACTAGTGACACAAATGAATGCCATAAACTACCGCCCGCGCCGATGGATTTGCAGATTGGACCGTGAGTATGGCCCTTTAGTGGGGACTGTTAAGATGATATCACAAGTCAATGAAGCGTGTTCCATTAGCACATTAGGAAGTACCTCATGGCCGAATCTGAACTTTAATGACCAAACAATAACTTCGTCTCAAGGCCAAACGAAAGGAACTTTTCACAGTATTCGACAGCTGTTGTTACACCAATCTTTAGGGCAGATAGGACAGTTTCTTGTATGATTTTAATGTGTATTTATTGGTGGTTGAAAGTAACTGTTATAGGATTAGACTTTTCAAATATAACAACTTCCAAGGACTAGGACAAAATACATGTACATATAGTTAGAGGATTTTCTTTTTAGAAAATCCTGAATTTCTTAGCCATGACCGCCGAAATTTTTTTGCTAAACTAGGCATATTAATAAGACAACCTTTTGCTACTAGCCGGTTAGGTTTTTTTTAATATTTAATAATGACTAATACCGAAGGCTTCGTATGTAAAGTTGTTGTGATCTCAAAGGAGTCATTGTGTGTTAATGGGTGACGTAGACAAAGGTCAAAGTTGCACTTCAAACTGGTTTTATTAACAACTCTGTTCTACTGAAAAATGTTTTGTTCTTATATTATCTCTAAACAATCGTTTCTTAACCTTTTTTATGTCGCGACCCACGAAAAAGCCAAAAAGTTCAGTAAAAATTCATACACGAGTTATGATTCCCTTGGGAACGGGATAAAGTGTATCCCTATGTCCTTACCTCCCCACCAATTTTCAGCCAAATCGGTTGAGTTATAAATAGTGTAACTAACGCGACTTTCTTTTATATAATAATATAAAGAAACAAAATAATATAAACCTTTCTTTTGAATCACTTTACATATTGCTGAAAACTACATTAATATCCGTTTATCAGCCTCCGTGGTCCCACTGGGTTACGAGAGTAAAGGAAGAGAGAGTGTTCTTATATACTGCGCACACACTTGGACACTATAAAATTACTCCTGCGTAACTGGCCTAGTTTCAATGCAACCGGCCACCGTCACCGATATCGGTGTGGGGTGTTATTAATATCCGTTGAGTAGTTTAAAAGGCCTAAGCGAACAGACAGTGGAAGCGACTTCATTAGCCTCCGACGAAAACTTGATAGGGGTGTTATAAATTTTGACGTCTGTTCGTGGCGTTGTAACTCCCAAACGGCTGTACCGATTTTGATGTAGTTTTAGTTTGAAAGCTGACATGATCGAGAGTTCTCAGTTATCATTTATCATCGTCAGCTCGCTCACTGCTGACGATTCGGTGGTTATTTACATTTTAACCGACTTCCAAAAAAAGGAGGCGGTTATACGTTCGGCTGTATGTGTTATTTTTGTACCAGCAAAAAACGTGAGTTATATAAAATATTGTAGGATACTGTTTGGGCTGGTACCGATTTCAAAATTAATAAGATTGAATAGAGAAATAGTTAAAATGTTATCGGTTTAATTTAAACATTTTTTAAATCTACTTAGTACGTAACAAGAATATTGTTTTAATTAGATACCACTTTAGTTAATGTTGGCTGGCTAGTTAAAATATAAAGTTACGGGGCTAGTTAGACTTAACTCTAAACTAACAACTAAACTTTTGCTATGTAAATACTAACATTACCTAGTTAATGAGAGCGAAGTTTCAGTCATGCTAACTAGGTTCTCGTCTGAATTTTTAAATACTAGTTAGATCGTAGTTTAAAACTAAATTAAACTCCGTACTTGTTTAAAATTTTAATAATATATTCTACATATAACATAATATATTATACCACCATTTACCGTCGACTTCACATGCGTCAGATCTTGTTTCTTTATAACTTAATTCATTTTATACTAATTGTGCAAAATCCTTCAAAAAAATTTGAAAAGTCTGTTCTACATTATAACGTGACTAGCTTTTGCCCACGACTTCGTCCTCGTGGCATTCGGTTTTCATACAAAATTTTAATCCTTATATCACCCACTTAGGGGGCGAATTTTCAAAAATCCTTTCTTAGCGGATGCCTACGTCATTACAAGTATATGAATGCCAAGCTTCAGCAAAATCCGTTCAGTAGTTTCGGCTGTGCGTTGATACATGAGTCAGTCAGGTTTGCCTTTTATATATTTAGATAAACAGGTGAATACGGAACCCCATTCTATGTGTGGGCTGACACACAGTTGGCCAGTTTTTCTGATACTCTATGTTCTAGAACTTCTGTCCCGTAAGATTATAACAAGACTAGCATTCCAGCTGTTTCATTAATTCAATTATTGTATTGTGCATTGTCTATGTAGCCTTAGCCTAGATTTTTTTACTTATTTTACTTTAATTAGTCAGGGAAAAAGGGAGCTATTACATATTAATAGTTAAAGTAGTCATATAATTGACGCCTTGAAATAGTTCACAGACTCATAGAATCATGCAGTCTCGTATTTATGTCTTATTATGTCTGCTTTATAATTGTGCATATTTCCTTTAAAAAAATGCTTAAATAAAAACACGAAAAATAGGGGGGGAGTGAGGTTTGCCACAATTTTTCCACACAATCGTGGACACACCGTTAGCTTGTAGGTAGAAGTGCAATGAAATCGAAAGATGTTTAACTGTTCCTTTATTTTAATCTGTGGTATAGACGCAGTAGATTACAGTCAGATGGTCATAACAATTCTTATGAAACATAGTAAAGTAAAGCGCAATAGTAAACTGTTCTAACTTCTATGCACCGTATGCCCCGCGAACCGCGAACGTTCACACTTCACGCCTTCATATTCTAATAACTATATAGGGCTTTGTTATCTTACTTTGTCTCCCCGATTCGTCTTGCTGTTTTGATTTATGTCTTTCTTGGGGATTTTATTGCAATTTTCTGGTATCAAAAAGTATTCTGTGGATGCAATAGCTATCTCATTATCTTCATCATCTAGATATCAGGCGATCTGTGTTATTTATGGCCTCTAATACCATAAAATAGAACATAGAAAAGGAATACTTAATTTTAAGTAAACGGAACACCAACGCCCTTAATTTTGGCGGAACCCTTATGACTATCCCACGGATCTCCCAGTTATAGAATGTATGGAAGGAAAATCATTCAAGACTATCATATCTATCTCTGTGCTTTTCAGATCTCGTTCTGAACTCCTAAGCCAAATATTTTGGATTAGATCCTTTCGGCCTGCAGAAAGATTTAAAAAACCTCAGCATTTTAAAAGTAGAATTTCTACTGTCAGATCTAGCTATCATCTTTCGGCAAAATCAATGGCCTATGATGGCTAAGCCTTACATAACTAACACTATCCAGTAGCCTAGAAGCCTGCACTTCACCTATTGTGTATGGGTCACAGGCCGCAGCACTCACACCGTCACACGTTACGTAACGCGTAACTATGATCCAACCATACTCGTGGGAACACTTGGGATCATGCGCTTTATGCTTATCATAACTTGCAGTTAGTTGTTACTAATTATGTTTTTATAATAACTTTTAGTTTTTTACTATTTAAGTTAAAAAAATATTCCACATAATCACAAGAGATATTTATGAAAGTTACAGACAAAACAACCGGCCTCTGTTTTTGTTTGACAAATAGACGGGTCGCGCTAGGCGTATTCGAGGTGGTAAGTGGAAAAAATTCTAAAGTCGCTGAATTTTTGTGTGTTGATAAAGTAGTCCCTGGGGAGCTTATCATTAAGTTTTGTGCCATTTCTGCCCACTGCGTTTTCAGCAATTCCATTATTTGTGGTTGATTTTTTTATATGGCTATAAAAGTGGCAATATTGAATTAAAGTTTAAAATATTAATGGTATCTTAACTGGGACAGCTTCCAGAGTATGGAGACTTAATTTGCGTCGTTTTCGTCCAGTAAAAAATGACTTAGGGTCATTTTTTTAAAACAGTACCGGCGAAAATTCTAAAGTGTGATAAACGACTATTTTCTGTTTAAGACCACTAAAATAGGCCTAATTCCAAATTTTGTGCCACATTAAGCGACTGCGATTCGAGAAATTAAGTTTTTTAGATTCCCTAAGCTAAAAGCGCTCCAAAAACACATAATCGTTAAATAAAATTCACGTATTCAATATTATTAAGTCATGAAGAATCTATATTCCAAGTTTGTGCTTTTTTCATGGAGGGTTTAAATAATAAAATGCAAAAATAATATTATTATAATATGCGGTCGAAGTATTGTGGAATATTCGCACTACAACATACACATTACACATATTATACGTAAATGTGTGTGATAAAATGTCATTCATTCGACTAAATTTCAAAATTTTTATATTTCGCATTTTACAGCGATTACAAAATTTAAACTTGCTTTTGCCCGCAACTTTGTTTGCGTAGCACGAATGACGAAGCTGAATGTAATTGTCGCCTGATTTTATGCAATACATAAATGCACAATAAAATTTGATATCCGATAGGCTTCCACATGAAACTTCGGTTATCTAACACCAAAAAAATTACAATTTCAAATACCTAATTTTAGTTCTTAAAATTAGTAGTTTAACCGAATAGTCTCTTCAGCTACATCATATTTATTATATAAATAGTATTATTTAATAAAAAATAAATAAATTATTTCAACGCTTGAATTTTACACGTAGGTTGCTGAATACATGTTTCTAATACTCGTGGTTAAGGACTTATTTATTAGGTTATTAATTGATTGTAATAATTTATACAATTAAATAAATTTTACAAACCAACAAAATAATATTTGTATATATTGTTATTCATCCCGTTGACAATTTTATATCAAGGGGCACGGCAGGGCCCCGCCAAGTCGAGCCTAGTGAAACATCAGAGCACTACGTACGAATGTGGACCGATCCTTGTACTGCTTTTCGATATATGTTTACTATGTTAAGCATTAATTTATAATAATGTTAGTCTTATAAAATAATTGATTTATAATACCTAACGTTAGTCTTAATTTAATTTGTAATTTTATTATAATTTTTAATTAGTATTATAAAAAACATTAATTTGTTAAACTGGAAATAAAAGGTTTTTTATTTTTGAATTTTTATTTATTTATTATTGCTTGTTAGTTTTATGTTAAAACTAGCTGATGCCCGCATTTTCGCCCGCGTAGGTACAGTAAGTAATATTAGAGGCTATGATTTTTTTATCTTTAAGTTATTTTGTTTTTTGTATAACTGACCTTTGAATTACATCAATTTTAAACTTTGCTTGCCTTTTTGGGAACACTCCTTGGCTTTTTATTTTTTTAAAGTCTCACGTTACGCAGCCACGGAAAAATTAACCACAAATAATCGAATTGCTGAAAAGGCAATAGGCAGACATGGCACAAAACTTAATTATTAACTACCTAGGGACTACTCTATCAACTACATATAGGTACAGAAAAAATTCAGCAACATTAGAATTTTTCCACTTCCCACTAAAAAACAGCTAGCGCGATCCGTCTAATGAGTCAAAATGCATAGCTTGAGCGTTTCATTACTTCATGAGCTTTTGTATAAGGCACACCCCACACTAGCAATATTCGAGCGTCGTCGTTGTGCCAGAACATTGTGTCCTCTAACAGAAAAGCTATGAACAGTGACTAAAATATTTTTTATCTTAAGCCTATTTTCTACTTTACGAGTAGTGTAGTAAATTCAAGCTTTATAGAGTTAGAGAACGTAGAGTGGAGTCAGAAGGTTCTAGACGAGATCTGAAGACATTTTTTACTGGCGAGTCATAACATTATGGTCTCGTCTTGGCATCATTAAACATGAAATAAATTTAAAATTGAAATTATAAATTTCGCATTTAGAACATTATTACTTGTCAAGTTGTCACATAAATTGTCATTTCATTTTGTCGTATTAATATGAAACTTGGGCCCCTCCCCGCGTGGCGAGAGGCCCGCACCCCGTATTCGCCATTGATACATGATAAAAGTTGGTTTTTTACATTCTAATAAAAAATCCCGCGGATAAACGTGGTTAAACTTATAAAAAGTGTTTTGTAACACCATAATCATCATATAGATATGAACTCTACTAACTAAAAGTTTCATTAGTAGTTTTTATAGCGAGTTTGAGGAAAAAAAATGGAATATCTTTATACGAAATTGCCGAATGTGGCACATCATTCTTAGAGACTCAGATATTAACACTCTGAACAGTTTTTTAAGATTTGTCAGTCATTAGAATAGTTGTGGGTCTGGTGGGACCATGTTTTATATAGTAGCCGAATACCAGGAAACCCCTGGTTGGATACGACTCAAACTGCATATGTGCATCGGTTACTCTTTCCTTAATATCGTGAAAGTAAAATTTTTAGCTATAATTTACTTTTGGGCCAATATCCATGAAAGACACAAAAACCTAAATTGCTACAAACGCAGCCATCCAAAATGGCACAAAATCAAATTTTAGACTAAGAAGAAGGTCCGGAAACTATATGCAAAAAATAAAGGACTTTAGAATTTTTGCACCCTCAAAACTTATCCAGACTCGTCTAAAAGCTCACTTCTTAATTTGGTTTGAGAATGTGACATGTCACATCCAGGACGAAACATTTTTCCCTTTCAATTTCACCAAAATCCTAGCTTGTCAAATTCGATCCCTGCAATCCCAAATAAGCTCGATCAGCATTAATGTTTGATGCGGCCTCTGTCAAGGGGAGAATGGGGACATACATCACCCTCCCCTCACCGTATCTGGCCCATCCTCCCCTAACACACGCCAGCTGGACAGATGACTCATACACTGTAATTGGAAAAATTAATTAAATACACGGCTTTATAATGGAGTTTTTTTGTACCTACCTACTACCTAATCCCAAGGTTTTAAATCCAAGTTTGAAGGTTATTTATACCAAAATTATAAAGAGGAAAGGTTTGATTGTTTTTTTTTTATGTTTTTGATGCAATTTGGCAAAGATATAGAGTAGACCCAATACCTAGACTTATACAAGGTGTAGACTGTAAATAGGGTATTTTCCAAGTTTTTGAAAAGTATGTCAAATTGTTCCTAATACCAAAATACATTAGCAGTTTGAACCATTCTTTGTGAATTTCTTTCTTTTCCTTGCAAATTAGCCTAAAAGTTTAAATTAATATTATAGGCTCGAAAACGCTATAATGAGTTGTCATGACGTCACATTCTTGTAACCATAGAGTATCTTGTAATATTGTAACTGTCAAGTGTCAAATTACACTGACAATGCCAAATCCCAGAATACCTACTGTTTACGTTTTTAAATAAATGTTTTAAGCCTATTAAAAATGCCTTATAAATGGTGCGTAGTGCCAAAATGCACTAATACGTCTATTAAAACACGGGAAAATCTTTGTGACCATACCAAAGAACACTGAAATGCTGAAAAAGTGGCTATTACTCACTGACGCATGACGTTAATCATTCTGATGCTGGCTATTCTTTATGGAAATCGGGAGTCCATTAATAAAAGAAGAAGAAGTACAAGAATATGACGTCACATTCCAATCTCGTGCGTTTTTAGTCACGTGGTCAAACGTGAAAAATTCATAATTTTATTTTTGATATTTTATAAAAATCATACATATTTTTGTGTAAAAAGTTGGTTAAATTGGTTTAAATTAATGTTTAGCGATAAAATATCAACAATCTGATGTATATTTTCATCATAGGACAATACCCTATTGACCACGAGGAAGGACATAGTTAGGCTACTTTTTATCGCGGGAAAATGTATGATTACCGCGTGATTTTCATTTGCGCACACAAATTCGCGGGCAACGTCTAGTTTTAAGAATTACTCGTGTTATAAATATTATTATTGTAATAAATTAGTTTATTTCTTAGATACAATTACTTCCTATACCTAATTAATATCAGCATATAAACTAACTTTATTTATGTTTTAGTTTCTAGAAACTATAAATAGTTACCATAAACTCTTTATTATAAAATAACTATATGTGAATTCTAGAATTCACATATAGTTATTTTATAATAAAGAGTTTATGGTAACTATTACTACAACAATTGTATAAAATTTTAATGATTAGTTTAGTCTTAAATTCTCATTATAAAACATTTACAAGAAATCTGTAAGTGCGTTTTCCGATGTACGCAATGTGTCTGTGAATGTTGCATTTTCCTTACTTTTCTATCCCATCCCATTGTATTCAAATCCTTCGCGATTTCCTCCACTTTATAAAGTATCGGATCTCCAGATACAAGATTGTATACGATTGAATTTACATTCTGACAAGTAGTGTTGTGTCTGTTCAAAATATCGAATATTTGGAGAAGGAGATTGGCCGAGGACCGCAATAACTTAAATTCGGACGTTCGGAAGTCAAATCTATCCTTTAGGTAAGAGGGTGCCCTTGGATCAAATAGCAAAGTATACAGTAAGGAGAGAATACGCATATTACGCCGAAGACGTATGTTCAACCAAGAAAGCCTAGAACGGTACTCCGAAATATGGTCAAATTTACGCAGACTAAAAATGAAGCGAATTGCGACATTCTGGAGACGCTCAAGCTTTTTCGTTAGATAATAAATATATAGTTTTTAATCTTTCGACATATTTTTACAATCTCATTAGTTTTTTTACAATCTAATACATTTACAATTACAACATACATTGCAAACATAATGCACACTAGGGACAGCTAGTCCAATATAAAAATAGACTTTCGTTACTTACATCTATTAAATATTCGTGTGTTTATATAATGTTAATACTAATTGTTTTTATAATGTTAATACTAATTATTATTGTCTGGGGTACTATTATTACCTTTGTGTCAGGGCTAGTCAAGGTTAGAGGACATTGAACGGTAACTGTCGGTATATGGGCACATTATTTCATCAAATACCTGCTAATAATACTAATTAGGCATCATATAATTTGTCATTCGCGATCGACTTTATATGTCCCTTGCGAGTTGCCAGAACGTGCCAAAAACTGAATTAAAAACAAATTATTTTAGTAGGTTGTACTTTGTAGGTATAATTTTATGTAGTAAGTAGGTACTAGGTACGTACTAGGTATGGTAAAGTAGGAGTCATTATAGGCATAATTTATAATTTTCACTTCACACCACGTCAATCTGGCCCTGTGCTAAGTATCCGAAGACTTGTATTACTTGTCTACCAGACAACGGATTTTTTTTAAATACTTTTATACTATATATATTTTGAAGATTTTTCCTATATTATACACATATTTAGTACACATCTATGACCCAGGAATACGAAACTTTTTTCAAACCCACGACCTCCGGCACGAGCGCCAACTCGCCAACCACTGAGCCACGGAACTCGTAAAATATGCAATCAGAATCTCAATTTTCGTATTTAAAGTAGACTTTCATTTTACTTTGATTGGATTGAAAGTGAAGAAACATGTTATCATGAACGGATTTTATGAAGTTTCGACCAATCAGAATTCAGAGCGCGTTTAACGTTTATAAAAACACCGTTTGAGAGTTTTAGCGTATACCGGGACTTGACTGTAATTGCATTAATGCAGGTTTTATTTAGCAGGATTGCCCCTCTAATTCTACATGTCCATGTATGACGATAGTTTTGTTTACAATTAGCTAAGAATTTAACCAATTAAATAAATCTTCTAATTGGATTAATAAGAGTGAAAACGGAATTCCATGAGGAAACAATGCGTGCCGATACAGTTAGACAATATGTGAGAACCGGCTACATCCGGCCGAGTCGTGCCCACTGCCCTCTGGGAGCGCTGGCACTTCATGTAGCTGGCGCCAGTGGCTTCCTTAGCTACCTTCCTTGCAAGAAAACTTACATTGAATGTGGAAATGATTCTGTAAACTGTAATAAGCTTAATATTTTAAACAGGCTAATAATTAACTGTAATGATTTTAAGTATAAGTAAGCTAACAGTATAAACTTATTACCTATCTTCTCTACTTTTTGCCTGACTACAGCAAAGCCAAAAGAAAGCGTAATGATTTTGACAGTTTAAACATGTAAGTATGTATATTCGTTTGTGCCATTTTGGGTACTTTCGTTTTTATCAATTTTGGTATTTGTTTTTTTAACGGTAGGTATTGGCCGTAAAGAAAATTATAGTTAAAACCAAATTAGACACTGGACATTTTACGACTTGGCATAACCCGCCGACTAGAATACATTTTGAGACTGTAATATTAATAGCTCTTACTTGAGGATGTTTTATTTCATACTCTAGGGTGTTTTATTGCCAGCAACTGGCATGCCAGCTACTAGCTAGCAGTTTGGTCAGTGGACGTCTCACCGTGTCGGTTGCATCATACGTGAGTCGTGACGCAAACACATCCTGGCCATTATTACGAATCTTTTGACACCTTATTTATTATAATCGGATCAGTAGCTTAGACGCTATTGGTGGAACAAACATAGATTATATGTCACCGTAAAATTGTAAAAACCGTTAGATTGTAATATTACTAGAGATATTATAATATGTCAACAGATTGTCAAATATATTCTCCTTATAATTGTACGCATTTTTTTTCGTAATAAATATTATTATGAAAAAGCAAACAAATATGGCGGCACCGCTTCACTTGCCGTTTAACCAATCGGCATAGTAAATACATACATACATAGACATACATACATAGACTGCCAAAATCATTACCCTTCCTTTTGGCTTCACCGTAGTCGGTTAAAACCATTTCCGTACTCATCCTGCAGAATGCTGACAAACGATTTTGTTTGGTCGCGTTACCAATTAGGGCGAAACGCGGCCCGCGCAACGTACTCTATTTATATGGTAATATTTCCCTCATAACGTTTAAACCACATAATACCTTGTAATTCACTTTTATCCATGTAATCTGACAGAACTGGCTTGTTTAAACGTTTTTATATTTAAAACGTAACGCTAAATAACCTAACCAAGAGCATGTCAGGACATGTCTAAGGAGGGTTCCGTAACTATAAATGCGTAATATGCTTTTTTTTTAATTACTTCAAAAGTTACTGTCCGATTTGGTTCACAATAATTTTCCTAAAGAGTTTTTCGCATGATCTATCAGCATGGAAATTTGCAAGTTTCTATCTCCTATAGTTTAAAAATGCTAGGGGGGGTTACCAACTTACAAACTACTTTGGAGGCCGATTACTCGAAAATGGTCAACTTTATATAAAAGTAACGTATGAAACCTTGCCTTTATTTTAAAAGACCTATTCTACGATACCCCACACGATGGGGTAGAGTGAAAAAATATTTTTCATCCCCACTTCACATGTATGGAGAGCCACCCCTAAAATATAAAATAATTATTTTTTTATGATCCTAAAACCGTGATCTATACACAATCTATAACTGCACCAAATTTCATCAATTTATATTCATAATTACAGGATCTAGAGCCGCGGACAGACAGACAGACAGACGGACAGAGGAAACTATAAGGGTTCCTTAAGTATTACGGAACCCTAAAAAAGGGATTTTTTTCGATCGCATCTTTATATTCGTGTCACTATAATTTACCAAGTCACTATTTTAGTAATCTGTACTACTTATATATTAGACCAAAGTATGTATTTTCTAGTTTATAACAGACTAGATGTTGCCCGTGACTTCGTGCGCGTAATTTCGCGTAATTTTCTCGAGGCAAAATGTACTATCATTTTACCGCAGTAAAAAATATCCTATGTCCTTTCCGGTGTTTAATTCTATATCTGTGCCAAATTTCATCAAAATCGGTTCTGTAGTTTCGCCTTTCGGAGCTTATTCAATGTAAACAAAGATACAAACAAACAAACCTTTCTTCTTTATTATATTAGTATAGATATACATATTTATTTGCTATTCTAAGTGGAAGGCTCTGCCAGGCGTACCAGCATAAGATTATAGAGCCCTTTGAATCAGCGAAAATGTTGATTAATTTTTCCAATAATATTATGTAGTTATCGATGATTGATTATGATTTTTAATAATAGGCTCAATATGAGGTTTACATATTAATTCATCATCAAGTTTCAATAGTTGATGACAAGAGCGTATAACTAGGTCGTTTGACTCAGCTGTGTGGCAACTGCAATACAGCCTAGCTCGTGCAAACCTATTTCTGTCTACAGGGTGTATTTATTGTTACCGAAAAATTGTAAAAACCGTTAGAAATTAGATTGTAATATTACTAGAGATATTATAAAATGTTGACAGATTGAAATGTTGACAGATAAAAATTTATTCTTACAATTTTACGCGTTATTTTTCGTTATATTGTAATATTTACCGTGCCGATTGGTTAAACGGCAAGTGCCCCGCGCCGCCATATTTGTTTGCTTAAGGAGAAATTTTTATTTGACAATCTGTCGTCATTTTATAATATCTCTAGTAATGTTACAATCTAACGGTTTTTACAATTTTACGGTGACATATTCAAAACAAAAATACATAGATATTCATGGAGCGTGATTAGTGTTCGATTCTCGTTCCAAAAATATATTTTGTTAACATTCAGCCTTAAATTTTGACCAGGTTATCCAGTATCCTATAAAATACTTAATCGTCGATTTATAACCGCGCGGCCGATCTTGTGTGGCGGTAGATTGACCTTCAAAGCCGTCGCGGCGTACGTCAGTGCGAGTGTCCATACTTAGTGTAGGTTGTCAGGAAATATTAATCATGTTATTTTAAATGTAAATTATGAAATTTTTTCCTTATGCATACTGTCATTTCTTACGAAATATTGTATCCTAATGTTGGCTTTACTAATAACAACATATATTATAAAAAACTAAAAATTAATACTAATAAAAATAAGACTTATCTACAAATAATAATCTATCTATTTCTGTCGTCGCCTCGTCCCCATCTGGCAGAGTACCTAGCATACTGATAGCATTGCCTCGTTGGATAGCAATGTCTATTCGTTGTGCCAGGTAGTTCCCAGCTCTGGGGTCTCGAGTAGCTTCAGTAAGCTTTTTGGAGATTTCTTTGAAAAGCTTATGTGCGTCCATGCACCTAGAGTTTCCATCCCAAACGGTTCAGATATGGGGTCTCCGCTAAGGTTTTCATATTTGCGCCGCTTGAGGTTCTCTGCTTGGTTTGCAGCCGTGCCCGTCGAGTTCGAGGTGCCTTGGACATGGGACGGAGCAAGAGTATCGACACAAGTAGCGTCCCATACAAAAGCCCGTCCCACACTCCTAGGAACCAGGGTCATTCCATCAGGTCTCTTGCCATCGTCGCGCGCCAGACCGGAGGGCTCCAGTATAGTTGGCACACCGGCGGTGACAAGAGCCCGACGAATTAGGTCATTGTTGGCTTAAATATTTCATTCGGATAAAAATACACCCTATATGAATACTATATAAATAAAGTGTTTGTAATGATAGAGTAGCTATTTATAAGATAATGCATATAAAAATAAACAAATTATTTGTTGTTACCTAGGCGGACTTTTTTACATTAAAAATTAAAATTTCTTAGGCTAGCTTTTTAGTTTAAAAGCTCGTAGATTAGAACACATTAAGAAAAATTCATTATGCATACGAAGATCATACCTACTTAATCTAATAACTGTTACCCATTCTCTTTAAATGCCAACATAACCGTGATGTTAGTTTAGCAAAATATGAAGTTGTTAGATAAGCAAAATATTAAGATTTGGACAGCAGAAGTAAACTAAAAGTTGCAACGTTATTTATCCTTGCATATATGCGTTATAGTCTATGGAAATTAGACATATTATGTTAGTTCTTAACATATCAATGTCATTTAGTAGTTTCTGATAATATTATAAGGTCTCTTCTGCTCAAGAGATGACCTTGGTCTCTTTCTTACATAGACAAGGTAAAAGTTAACGACATTATATTTTATAAATTATTATACAGAATATTGAATAGTGTTATTCATAAATGCATCAAAATTTTCCCTCATCCAAAGGCATACAAAGCGAGTATTCAAACTGTCAAACTGTCTGACACGGCCAATGCATGCTGGTCACCACCTGAACAAATACAGCAAAGTGCCGAGACAAAGCGATGCCACTGTTTTGTGTTCAATGAAAAGGAGTGACCTTTATGATATTTTTTTTCTTTTTGTTAAATCGAAGGCATCTAATAATAATCGAGCACTGACGTCACTGCGACCCATATGGATCTCTTGTGACTCCTTCGCGTTATAGTACCGTTCCCAATCCTGTGGCCAAAGCAAATAACTTTATCAAATGAAAATTGTAGAAAATCTGTCAAAATTATGACAGTCACCATACAAATTTCATTCGTTAACGTTACGTTTACGTCGCTGTCTAATGTTCCTGTTAGGCCCCCAGTGCCGTAGCCCTAGCAAGAATAATTGACGATTACGTGATCGTAATGTTATCGAATGTAAATTGAATGCACGCTGTCAAATTTTTCATACAATATTCGTAATAACGATCGTAACTTCGTTTATATGATATTTATCATTTCATAATATTTATTAGGTTCCCTATTTTTTCGCATAAAATCATATGTCATAATTTTACTTGGCATAATTTCATTTGACCTAATAGTAGTTTCGCATAATATTCATTTGTCATAACTTTCTTAGCATAATTTTTTTTCGCATAATTACTAGAAGCATAATATTTGTTAGGCATACTTATTGTAAGGCATATATTTTTTTACGCATAATATTCATTAAGAATAATATTTTTATGCATAATATTAAAAAGCATAAATATATTTACGCATAATGATATTTAAGCATACTATTATATTTACGCATCACTGTAGCATTTTTTTTCACATACTAATATTACTAATGAATGATAAATTCTACTGGGTGTGCGAGTTAAGACGAAATAACAATTATAATTGCAATTTTCGACTGATTACGAAATTAAACTCGGACAAAAAACACGAACCGCTATCTAAGAACATGCCGAGCTAATTATTTTAAACATGTTAGCGGCTTACGGGTGGCCCAAGGGCCACCCCGCCGCAACTTAACCTACTGTTACACATGTTACACTAGGTATATGAGTGTAATACCTGCTTTTAATGTTTTATAAATATGCGTTTAATTACCTTAACCGTGTTTTCATTATGTCGTTCCATTTTATGCATATTTGTGCCTTGTGACAGAATGCCTTGAATTTATTATGACAAATATGCCTAACGAATTTATGCCGAAAAACAATTATGCCAAAGTATTATTATGACAAGAAAAAATATGCCTTACGAGTTATGCCTCATTAAGTTAGGACAAACAATATTAGTCTAAATGATATTTATGCCTAATGATGTAGTATGCCAAGAAACCATTATGCCAAAGTATTGTTATGCGTAGTAAAATTATGCCAAGTGAGGTATGCCAAATGAAATTATGACAAATAAAATTATGCGAAAGAAGAGGATCCCTCTTTATTAATATAAATAATCTCGAATATCAAAAGCACTTTCCAAACGGATGCGTAGTATAGCTTTAAGCTTAAAATTTAAATTTTAAAGATTGGGAACGCATATATTGTAACTCTTCTGGTTTTTCGAGAGTCCATGGGCAGCGGTAATCGCTTACCATCAGGCGAACTGTGCGCTCGTTTACTGGTCCATTTCATAAAGAAAAAAAAAATAAAATTCCAACAAGACGGATCTAATTGTATTCATGTGGTGTAACGCGTCGCCTGTTGGCACATTGATGTAAAAAAATAATTTCGATATTTCATGTCAGCCAGGCGTCCCTACAACTCTACAATATGTTTTATTAACCCCCCCAGATAACCCCCAACCATCCCCCAACGCAAAAAGGACGGGTATTATAAGTTTGACGTATCTGTCTGTCGCAGCTCCTTAACAAAAGGTCCGATTTAGAATTTATATGCAGTTTATTTTGTTTCAAAGCTAACGTGATCGAGAATGTTCTTAGCTATAATTCACCATCATTAACTTGACAAGTCGGGGGTCGCCTTTTGGGGCACTTACCTTATGGGCGCACGAAGTCACAGACGATATCTATTTGCTCATATTCACGTGTACTTTATTGGGTCTTCACTCTCCACTCTCCAATAGGGATTCTTAATTAAATCGATGGTTAAAACGAACGCAATTGAGGATCATCCTGACCATCCAACCTGCAAATCCAGCGCTAGTACTTGTGGCCGTCAATCGTGTCAATCATTTTTAATTTTTGCCTACTAGTCCTCAGATTAAAGAGTAGTCCGCTTCAATATTGACAGACTGCTGGATTTGCTGGCTGGACGGTTAATTTAAAATCCTTATTGAACGATTAATTTGAAAATCCAATCAGCGCTCTTTATTGGAAATTCGTTATGCAAAATCTCCTCGTTCCACAGTCAAATACATTTTGATCGCGTTTGTTTTACGCAGGAATTAATTTAAAACTTCCACATCATAGGTTCCTCACTTCTTTGGGAATTTCTATACTAATTTAATCAAACGTGATTAGAGCATTGGCGCTCAAACCGGAGTCCGCGGGTTCGAATTCCGCCAGCTAATAAAAAAAAAATCCCGTGTTCCTGGGTCATGAATGTGTCTTTAATACGTGTATATTATAAAAATCTTAAATATATGTATAATATAAAAGTATTAAATATATTTCCGTTGTCTGGTACCTGTAACACAAGTACTTCGAATACTTAGCACGATTGAAGTGGTGTCAAAGCTTCCAAAGATAATAATATTATTGTTGTCTACACAGTACACTCGAAACTACAATAAAACATTCCCTACCACAATCTACTATCTACTGTGCCATGTCAGTAGTAGCTCGTAAAAGTAGCTATAAAATCTGTCACCACGAAGTTTCCCCACACTCCTCTAGCATTGACCGAGGTCAACGCACTATCGTCACTAGTGACGTCACTTCTTTTACTTTTGTTACGGGTACCGTGAAGTTACAAACAAACTAATAAAAGAATGTGGATCATAATTTCTTATTACCGTGACCATATTTTGTGTAGTAGAGAGACATCTTAAATCAATAGCAGACGACTTACAATATAAGTATAAATTAAACTAAATATTTATGTTTAGTTTAATTTATATTATATTCAGAAATATTGAGCTTATTATGAGATAAGCGTAAAATAAAAATTACGTGTAGTTTAGTAATTAGATGCATATACTTAATAATTCCTCTTTTAAATTCAGCTATAATTTTAACTCTTTCTCTATAAAATCTTCATAATTTTGGAGTCGGTACTCCGTACCTTTAATATAACTCACGTTCAAGTTGACTGGTACTAAGTTGTAAATTATTAAATTTGAGTAGATACCTAGTAACAAACATAATATTAAATTTATGCACTTAGTGCACTTAAAATGTTGCACTGTAGTACTCAGATCAAATAAAAAAGGTTTTTTATTTGATCTGAGCTGTAGTAGTTAAAAATACATAGCGCTATACAGTAGTGTAATTTAATACAAACAAAATCTTTTCTGTTCACAAATCTACATTTGTGAAACTAATTACTTAAGTGGTACTTAAATAAAATTTCTATATAAATTAATTAAGAGGGCCATAGCGAGCATGCGAGTGTAATTTAAACAATTAGAACAATAAAATAAGTGATTTCATTTGGAGAGACAAAGAAAGCGCTTGAAATTTCGCAGACGATTTATTACTTTACACTTGTCAGTCAGTCTGTACTGGCACGTGTGTTATTGCATTGTAATAAAGTTTAGAATTGCGTCGCAATTATAAAGATGAGGTTTAACTAGTAGTCACATAGTGGCGCCGTATTCCATTGTTATAGGATCTAAAATACCATGGCAAGACTCAAGAGGTATCATTGTTCCTCTCACCGACTTATGGCAGAGCAGTGGACCGCGCTTTATTATATGAACAATGCGCGTACAATCAACAATAAAACTGCTTTTCTATTAATAAAACACAATTTGCGTAATACTATCATGATTCATGCAATAAGTTTTTCGTTTAGATTTAGAAATTGAAATTGTAAGGTTAGAACTTAGATGGTGAGAAGAACATACGTATCTACTTTATTATTAGTCACTTGGTTATGAACTGTATACTCTTTATGACACTGACAATGTCCGTGTTCCGCGAAAAATAGCGCTAACAAAAAAACGTAAGCAAAATGGCGACCGCTGGCATTAAATAAGCAAAATGGTGTTAGCACTTAGGAGTATACTAATTATTTTTATTTTTATACTCCCCACACCTATCTCGGTGACGGTGGCCGGTTTCATTGAAACTAGGCCAGTTACGCAGGAGTGATTTTATAGTGCCCAAGTGTGTGCGCAGTACACAAGAGCACTCTCTCTTCCTTTTACTCTCGTAACCCAGTGGGACGGATGACCGACACGACTGGCGAGAGATCAGGCGCAGGACCGACTTTTTACATCCGACGCATGGATCATCTTTGTTGTCAGACAATCAGGTGATCAGCCTGCATTGTCCTAACCAAACTTGGGAACAACATTTTTTGTTGTTCCCTTGTGGGAATCGAACCCACGACCTCCTAGTCGAGAGCCAATGCTCGAACCACTAGACCACGGAGGTAGGACTTAGTAGTATTGAAGTTAGCAAACGTGACCTGGCCGATAACCTGTTTTTTTTCTTTTTTTAGCCCTAGCAAGCGCTAACGAGCGCTATTTTCCGCGGAAAACAGCCTATCATTTTTAGCAATTCAAAATATTTATTACGAATAGAAAATTTGAATTTATAAAAATCGAACAGACGTAAAAATAATATAAATACAGAAAACTATTAAAACAATGATATAAAATATTTTAAACGACCTTTGGGGCTCAGTGGTTAGCGAGTTGTCACTTGGCGCTCAAGTCGGAGGTCGCGAACAAAAAAAGGTTTTCACTGTTCCTGGGCGGGCTATGGACGTATATTAAATATGCGTATAACATAATAAAACATCGTAAATATATGTATAAATATAAGAGTAGGAAGAGTTATAAATAGAATATACTCATTTCCTTATGACTCCCAGGCAGACTTCAAGGGACTGCCAAAGAGGAGAAAAATAACTGCACAAAGCCAGACATTTTCAATCTTTGAATGCAAAATTTGTAATTTTTCATAATAATTATTTTTAATGTAATGAATTGTTTTGTAGCGACACCATGTCATAAGACGTCTTGTACTTAAAATGTTATTTTAGTAGTTTTACATCTTCTTATTTTTAGAGTAATATGATTTTTTTCCTTTTAAGTTATAGGACTTCTGTACCTGCATGTACACTACACAGTACAGTCATTACCACATTCGGTCCACTGGCGCCGGGTTACGCTTCAGAACCTCCCATTTCTTTATCACCATTGTTCGACATCTTACCGCATCTAGTGAGGAAAATTGTTACACCTAAAATGATTTCTTCAAGAAATTATTGCAATAATTCCTGAAGTTTTTTTCTTTTACTTTATTATCATCAATATTGATCCTTAGATGGTTAGAGATGCCTAGAACCTTTTCCTAACTATTCTTGTTACCTTTTTTATTATAGTTAAAATAGTTAGAAAATGTTCTAGGCATATATTTATGACTAGCTGGTGCTCGAAACCTTGCGTGGAGCTAATGCTACGGCCGCACCTGCGTAGTGCTTGGTGGTTCGTTTCCTATACAAAAAAACAATGGACATTATTTAGGTAATTTCATACTATTACTACATAAATTTATATGCACATCTATTTATTCTGCAATACAATTGTCGCAAAATGTATTTAAAATACTTTATTTCACACAGAAGTCACATTTTTATTGAATTTTCGACAAAAAGTGACATTTGTAACTTATGTCACTTTTTGTCGAAAATTCAATAAAAATGTGACTTCTGTGTGAAATAAAGTATTTTAAATACATTTTGCGACAATTGTATTGCAGAATAAATAGATGTGCATATAAATTTATGTAGTAATAGTATGAAATTACCTAAATAATGTCCATTGTTTTTTTGTATAGGAAACGAACCACCTTAAAACGATACCATTGGACGATCTGCGTGTATCGTCCAATGGTATCGTCTCATAGCACGAAGCTTCGTACGATACACGCAGGTGCGGCCCCAGCATAATGGAAAAGGAGATCTTTTTTTTTGGAACCCTAAGATAAAAGTAGTCTTAAGTTACTCCTTGTAACATCAGCAAGCTAGTGAAAGTCCCGTCAAAATCGGACCAGTTGTTTCAAAGATTAACCAGAACAAACAAACAGACAGATGGACACCAAATTTTTTTTTATCTTAGGTACCGTATTTACATACTATCATATGAGTGCAAAGCTGTTAATTTGAAAATAAAAACAGACACTTCAATATAAACATATTATTAATTTTTAAAGATTATTAATATAGCCTTTTCTCAATTCCAGGTCCCATGATGTGTCTATGATATAACATCGGGCGTGTGCAGCGCCTCCGGCCACGATGACGTCAGAGCGAGCCATCCCCCACCTCCGGGATATCTTCGGCCTCAACCAGCAGTACGAGGCCAAGTTCGAGGACGAGGACAAAAGCAAAAAGTCCAGCAAAAAGAAGAAGGACGACTACCGCACGTACGCCAATGGCGACGTCAAAACCCTCGAGAGACATCTCAGCATGAAGAAGACTATAAGGAAGAAGATCATGCGAGACCTCCAACAGGCCTTCGTGGAAGACCCCAATGAGTTCAAAGTGGAGAATACGAGCCCAGAGAAATTAAAGGCGGAACTGAGCGCCGAGGCTGTGAAAATAGAGAAAAATGTCAAAAAGAATGACCCAACGTTCTTGGATATGTTGCGTGGGGACACCAGGGAGGAGATCAGAGAGGAGCAGCCTCCGACCGAGAAGACCAGCTTCTGGAGGCGTCTTACCTTGAAGAACAAGAATAAGAGATAATCTGTAGGGCGCCGTTTAACTTTACTCCGTTTTACCACCCGCGTTAACTAATCGGATCTACAATTTTGTGATTCCTTTGATATTCTTATTGGAGCATTTACCGTAGCTTATTTATAACAGAGAATAGGGTTTTCCTTTTTTATTGTAAAATACAGCTGAACTGCTAGTAATGTAAGTGAGTAATATGCCATGGTTATGTTCTTTGTCCGATAGTTCAAGGCTGAATCCAAACACTCAAAGTTTTTCTATATCAGGATAAAATAATTTACGAACAAAGTAAACATTGTGAGTTGTGGCATAATACTCTTACCCCCTTACTAATAAACGCTGTATAAGCTTTGAATAGTTACACAGTGTTTTGTTCACGTCACACAAGTGACATTTTTAATTCGATAGAAGGAGACAAAACACTGTGTAAATATTCAAAGCTTATACAGTGTTTATAGTAAGGGTGTTTATGTTTGCATTTTTGTGATGAAAGTGTTTAAGACTTGTCTCGGGTCACCGAGAAGCGGGCCGCTTGCGATAAGGGTGTTTGATATTTTTTCTGCCGTAAAAGCAGACCTAACACACACAAAGCGTCTTCTGGTGGCGTAATTGGTATCAAAAATAGTCAATAAGAATATTCGATTCTTTTTCTGTCACCAGGCGGCGCTCGGTAGCCCGACGGTCCTTGTCGTGTCAAAAAGCTGTCAGTTGTCACGAATTTAAAAAACCCTCATTCGAACTCTTGCAATGAAACGAGTATCTTTTAAGTTTATGTTTAGTGCGTAAAGTTCGATTTTAAATCTTAAAATTGCACGCCGCGTCGCGTCCCTGAGTGAAGTGACGCTTATAGTGAAGATCTCATTTGACAATTCCAAACTCTTGGAAATGTAAAGAAATTATTGTCAAGGTATAAGAACGGGTTAAAAATTAAGAATAGACTAAAATCATTTGTCACACTGCCATCTAGCGGAGATATAAGTCAACAAAGCGACACTAATTCAAACTCACTAATCAAAAATGCAAACATACAATTTATTAATATTATATTGATGTAGTTCTGATTTATTGGTATTGAAAAAGCATTAGATTAAGGATTTGGAGTTGTATATATATTTGATATTACAATATGGTTTAGTGATAATAATAATGTATGATAGTACTGAAATATCTACTCGGAAAAGAACTGAAGGTAGCTAAGACTAAAGTCTAAACATATTTTAAGCGTAGGTGACTTCTATCTCGTAATAGCGAATTAATTAAAAATATAGACTGTAATGTTACTACGACTCCTAACTCCTAACCAGCAGCTTGTAAAATACAATAATGTGTCTTGTAAAACATTTTCCCCCCTCAATAATAAAAATATTTATCCAGTAGAGCAATACAATGTTTTGTTCTTGTCTTATGTGTTAGAAATGTCGCTTGACAGACAAAGACAAAACATTGTATTGCTTAACTACTGGATAAATATTTTTATTAGTAAGGGGGAATATTTTTAGGCAATAATGTACGCTTTAATATGTCTTGACTAAAAGAACTCTTCTTTAATTTTTCATCAAATTAATACAGACAATATTTTTGTGAATTTACCTGCTTACTCGGCAACTTTCAGAAGACAAGTTAACTAAGTTGGCTTATAAATAAATAAGTAATAGCAGGGCAGCCCTACTAAGAGATTCTTGTAGTAACTCGAGCGCGTCAGATTAAAAAATTTATGTGTTCCACGTGTAACCAAGGTATGAAAATCAGTAGTAGGTATTTGCTTGGGGCGTTAAAAAGTATCAAAATTTTATTGGACCCGCCAGATACGGGATATTAAGTAGGCCTCAAAGAAGCTCTAATATAAAGTTCTGACGATTCAAATAGAGGATAAACTTGTCTTGACTTGCCTACTTTAACTTTAAAAAATAAAGCACTTTATTCAAATAATTGAGCTTCTCAAATATTTTATATTAGACTTAGCTACATGGTACTATTATGTATTCTGGGACGCTTAAAGGTCTTGTACGTTCTATTTAAAATTTGTTGATAAATGACCTACAAAATATAATTTTTCATGTAATTTTCTTTTTTCTAAGACTAATAAGGCTGTCCCCGCGTATCCTAAAAAAATAAAGAACTCTCGTTACCTTTTTTTTTTACTTCCTAACGCCTAATTATCAAAACTTATTAGCTCTTCATGACGCTCTTGCGGCTCTTATAAGAACACAATCACACAATTAGCATCACGGGCTCCCTAACTATAATTACTTCGAAAACAATCAGGTTTGAGTTGACCTAGCTGCCCAGTTGCTATGTAATATTTTTGCAACATTTGTGTACCTGTTCTGTATAATTGTTTCTTCATGCAAATTACTTTTGTAAATATATTGCAAGAGATATGCATTTCAATTTACTTGTAAGAAAAAATTGTTGCTATCACCTACATAATAAAGACAATTTTAGGACTAACGGCCGACTCCGAATGTTACTTAATTAAAAGACTTTCACGTCTCATAATTCCTTATCATTTTGCCAAGTCTAAAGCAGACACTCGCATATAAGTACTTAAAATTTAAAAGACTTTCACGTCTTATGTGCCCTTATCATTTTGCCTCTAAATAAAAAAATAAAATAGGCGGCCATTTAAGAAGAATTTGAGATAATTCGATCGTTTAATAATAACAACAGCCTATTTCAAAATTGTCTTATAAATTAAAGTCCGCTAGTTTGTAAGTATCTTAATCAAAATAAACAACTGCAACTAAAAGTTCGTATTTTGGAGTTCTAGGCTTCTAGCATATCTACGTTTATAGAGGCTGACATAAAATAATACAACAGCTTAAATTTATCCCAATTATATTTTTAAAGAGCTAACTTGACCTAAAAATGTGTTTCAGTATTCAGTGTATATCTATTGGTATAAAAATTAAACGGTCAATGAGAAGGCATGCAAAAATCTCTTTGTTGTAGAACAGTGATAAATAATTATTGCTACACATGTGACATATCTCAGTGGAATTAATATTATGTTAAATTAAACATTACGAACTTTTCAAACCAGAAAGATTTTTACTTCAAAAGGCGTTTCCATATCATATAATATGAAAGTTGCCTCTATATTAAGCTTTTTACAACATTGTCACGGCCAGTGAATTGGTTGTTTTATTAGTATTGAATTTAAAAGCTTACTTCAACTTAGTTCAATAGAACTATTTATATTTATAGCCATGACAGGATGGGCTACTCATAAATATTTAAAAAAATATTATTGTAAATTGTTATAGCATTTTTACATTCCTTTGTATTTAAATTTTAAATAAACGTGGTACCATGTACTAGATGCCCATTTTTATATTCAGGAAAGAGGTTGTTTAGCAGGAGTTATACTTCAGAAATTGGTCATACTATGATGTTAATAATATTTCCCGACCAATGACACCACGTTATCATTATACTAACAAATTATGAGGACACTCAAATTGCTGTATCTATTTTCCGCTACTGTACAATTAAGGTAATATCTATTTTACATTGTTATTATGTCAGCTTAGAGTCTGTTCACATTGCGAGCATACGCGATGCGGCGCTGTATTTTAAGAAAGCTATTAAATAAAACTGATCTTTATTCACTACACAAAAAGATACACGTTTAATATGACATCAGTCATACACTGAACTGAACAACAATGACAACAACAACGTATAGACGTTGTTGTTGTCATTGTTGTTCTTGTGTAATGAATAAAGTTCGATTTTGAATAGCTATCTTAAAAATGCAGCGCCATGTCGCGTATCGTTTCGTTTCGGTGTGAATTGACCCTTATTGTGCCCCAATGCTGGGCAAAGGTCTGCCCTCTTTCTCCATATATCGCGATCCTTTGCTAGTCAGCCATACCTTAATAAAGGCATTTAATTTGTAGCGCTTTTTTTGTCTGCTTTTGTTCCGCCAACCAGTCGGTGGCCACTTCTTAATAAGATATACACAGTAAAAAATAAAATGACAATAGTGCTAGTGGTTAGTAAGTTATAATAAATACTATGAATAAACTATTCTACATGAAACAAACCTACTTTGTTTAATTGGCTGTGTTCCGCGGAAATTAGCGGTAACAAAAAAACGTAAGCAAAATGGCGATTATGTTAGGAGTATTAAAGTTAGCAAACGTGTCCTGGCCGATAATATCTTTTTTTTTTCTTTAGCGCTAACAAGCGCTTTCTTCAGCGGAACACAGCCAATCTGTCACTAACACTGATAACCATGGCAGTTACTAGAATAAGGGTGCCAACTGTCCTCTCTAGACCGAAAGGAATGAATTAATAAGAGCATGTCCACACGTCCACGTCACGACGTCTAGACTCAGGCGTCGCGACGTCGCGCGTCGTGGCATTGTGCGTTGCAGCATTGTGATTTTTCACGACGCAGCAACGACGCAAAATGTGCCGAAATTTTATATAACATGGCGATCCAGCGTCGTGCATTTTTACGCCGATGTGAATTAGCACGTTATGTCAACGCCCCGTGCAGCGATTAGTGTTGCCCAAATCAGTCTTGGTCTTGGTCTTGCAGCAAGAGTCTCGCAAGAGTCTCGCAAGTCTCGCAATTACCTATTAGCCTATTGCTATTTATTAAACGTTATTTTAGATATTAGAACAACTTAATATAAAAACGTAACGTAATACCTACTCTATAACGTTGTTCTGAGATCTAAAATAACGTTTAATAAATAGCAATAGGCTAATAGGTAATTGTGAGACTTGCGAGACTCTTGCGAGACTCTTGCTGCAAGACCAAGACCAAGACTGATTTGGGCAACACTAGCAGCGATACCGCACCGATTTATATTGACGAGTCGACGTCGTGCCGTGGACATTTGAACAGACCGTAAGACAGAACCATTTTTGTAGGAAATAGTACGAATCGCGATTGTACAAAGAATGTGAAACTCGCCGATTTATTATCGGTCCGAATGTCGGTCTGACGTGGGCATACACACATTAAATTAAATATTAGTATTGCGTATTTTATATTTATTGAATATATATGTTACTGTAAAAGCTCGAACTACGGTAAATCCTAAGATTTTCCAGTAAAACCTAAGATTTACCAATTCTTAATGGTAAATGTCCAAAAAGGTTTGCGATTCGAACTTCAACCACCATTCACTTGGTAAATCTTAGGATTTACATTAAAGGCACGGTAAATGTTGAAAAAAATCATGTCATTAACGTTAAGAAGAAGGAAGCTGGGGGTCTAGTCAAGATGCATTCGATAATTTCGACAGCGAACTTCGAATAAAAAATGTATAGGATTTGACATAAGTCATCGCTAAGTGACATGTCGCTTGCGATGCCTTACGTCAAACCCCATACATTTTGTTTTCGAACTTCACCGTCGAAATTATCGAATGCATCTTGACTAGGCCCTCTGTTCATTACAGGCGCATAAAGACCTAGACATAAAATAGACATTTTGAAATATATTAAATTTGTAATGAGATTTGAACCTAGACGCTACGCTTCGCATTAGGCAGGGACAAAACCGCTAGGCTATGAAACATTTCACGGTGTTATCGAAATTACGCTTTTGTACATTATGGACACATCACTTTGACGTAATTCGCAGGAAGCCCCCCGCAGTAACGGGGGCGGCACGTCCCCCACTCATCTCCTTCACCCCCTCGAATATTTCATGGTTGGCTACTCACAGCGCCTTAATGACTGAGAAGTTCTGTTCAGTGCTTTTGGATCCAGCGTATACTCGGTGAAACAACTTATTTTTTTGGTAGCATATACTTGGACTACTTCAGTAAAAGACAAAATTACCATGTGTCTATATAAATTTCGAGGAGTTCCCTCGATTCCTCATAATCGATAATTTTACTCATGTTATTTTTACTACTTAGGAAGTATTTCAAAGATTTTAAAATTACTAATTTCTAAATTTATTAATAAAATGATATCCGAAATAAAAATAATTTAAATAAGTTAGGATTAGTTATTTAATTACTATCGTTTGATACCTATATAATAATATGTAGGTACCTAAGGTTTTGACCAATAGTTAATTGAAAATTAAGAATTAGGTACTCATTGTTTTATTCCTAAAACCAACATCTACCAGCTGACAGCGGTAAAACCTAGCTTATACTTAATTCGAATGGTAAAAGCCCGAAAAAATTGTGTCATTTTCAGGAATACTTACATTTACCAACTCATGTCGGTAAATCCTAATACTTACTCTTAAATCTTAAGATTTACCGTAGTTCGAGCTTTTACAGTAACTTATACAACATTTAGTACCTAATGTATTTTCTCTACATAGTAAAGTAAGTTTTTTCGTACTATAATTCGTTGTGTGAACGGAGTGGTATTCGGCCAACTACTTATCTTATTGTATATGTGATGTAACGTTAAGTTTAGTTTTATATAGTGTACTATACGTGGCAAATCCCTGTTGTGACAGTTTATTATAATATAATATAGAAAGTTTCATTTTATTATTTCTTTTTAACAAATATCTTGGGATTACAAAATAATCATGTTAACAAAACAAAAATTTTGTATTTTATACAAATATGGAAAGTGTTTGCAAATTTGACATAAATTGGCTGTTTTTCGGTCGATTTTGCGACCAAACGAAACCAAATCCTACAAAACTAACAATTATTGTCACAAATAGAGTAAGTACCTACCTTTGAAAAATGGTAATTTTTTTTTATTAAAAATATGATTTTAGTATAGCAAACACATATTCCAGGACCTCCCAAAACTTACAAAAAGAGGTCGTGTTTAGGAGCATTTTTCTGTTTTTATGTAGCTTATTTTGTATATAAAGTATAAAAAGTCTCCGTAAAACTTTCGCGTGTTGCTATTATACATGAATGTTAATAGGTGGCGTTATGGTTTGTTTTATTTGGTCACTGTCTGGATTGATTGCACCAAACTTGTCTAAAGAAATGTCAGTCCTTACTCAGCCGCTTTCAAACAACGCATATTGCAAATCCGTTTTTAATAGCTTTTACAATATTTGAGTCATGGACGTAGAAAAAAAGGCGGACGGAAGGTGAGCCAAGCAATGATTGAAGCCCAACAATGGCGGTGACTTACTTTTGTGTGAGTATTACGGATAATTGCTACTGTCGTTTGATCGTCTTACTTTGCTGTGAATGTTTGCGTGCGGAACGTGTCGCTACGATACGGCCGTCTTACTTTGATGGCTTCACTATTCATATTACTGAAGCGGTGTCTTTCTTTTTTTCTACGTCTATGATTTGAGCATAAAAAATTACCAAATTAGTATCTTTACAGGCAGCTTCCTAAGGCTGGTTGCTACGCGGGTGCTACGCTTCTCGTAGCACTACGCTACGCAGAATCACTAAGATTATATTTTGTGAATTTAGAACTTTTAGATCGTTTGGTGTAGAACTTAAATAATTAATATACAGTGTACTTTTAAATGCGATAACTCTTGATTCTTTTAATATAAGTACTCGTAATATATTAAATTAGAGTAAAAACTAAAGACTGTAAAATTGTAGACTAAAGGGGAATTTCGGGGACTATATTAGATCTATAGCTAGCTGGTAATCATTTAATTGAGCTTTCGAAAGCAATTGGTGACTGACGACAACTTAAAATATTAATATGTTCAAAGATCGTAATAAAAAATATTAAATTTCCATTTGGATCTTCAAAGATATGTACCCTAAGGAAGGCTAACACAAACCCGCCAGAACATTCAACTACGGGTCTCGCAAGTTCCGACGAAATTGTAACTTGGTATGTTGTTCTTTATGATTTGTGGTCAGACATCACACAACGTAATAGATTGAGATCCCGAGGCCGCCTGTAATTTTCGGATGAAAGTTATTCTGCAAGCATTAACTTGTATGTAAACATCAAGAATATACTTATTATGAAATGAGCGGCCTGCTTAAACAAGAATACTCACTATTTCGGATAACTAATAAGGAAGGAGTAGATAACTAATCGCTCTTATATCATCATCGACGTTTTACATCATCAAGACGCAGCTGTTCATCGTGCGTGGTCAAAGGTCCTACGGCATCGAGAGGTTATTCGTCGTGCATGGTGGCTGATTTATTTTTTCTCTTTTCAACAATAATATTCTCATGTCCCTTATGTATTCTGATTGTTTACGTTGTATTCTTTTGTAAGTTCAGAAGTTAAACATAGGTAACTAAGTAACAATTTATTGTAAAAGAATATTGTATATTTTTTTTTGTTTAGCTACTCTTAGGTGAAAGATTTGTTTTGTTTTTATTTTATGTGTATATTCAATATAAGTATTTAGTTGGTACCAACCGTTATTAAGGTTGCCACTTCATCCTCTACCATATTTTCGTTGGCTTGCCGGTTTGCCAGAACTGGTTGAGTTACTTACCTACTTACTCATCATACACAAATTAACACTTCAAAACATTACTTACCCACTATTTGGATTAACTTCATTTCTTATAGTATTCTCTTTTTTTTTTTTTAATAGCGTTAGGCTTATGTAAGTATATTTAATTTACTTATTATTTTTTTTATCCTTGGCGGTTTATTGTTTTGTGATTATTTTGTTTTCTTTTGATTTTATTCGCACCACAATGGAACCGTCAGTTGCCGAGCAATTGGAGGCTTTGCAGAAGCAGATAGAAAAGCTTTCTTCACAGCTATCTGAAACGGCAAGCGAGAATGCTACTCTTCGTTCTCAGCTCCATACGGGTAGCATCGAACCTGGCGTTTTTAGTGGGCAGCAGGTATGTAAGGTGGCACCAAAAGTGCCTCCTTTTTGGCATCAAAAGCCAGCGATGTGGTTTGCACACATTGAAACTCAATTTCGTGTTGCTGGTATCACCGGAGATCGCACAAAATTCGATTATGTCATTGGCCAACTAGATTTTCAAATTACGGCTGAAGTTGAGGACATTGTAATAAATCCACCAGTGACCGACAAATATGAGTATTTGAAAACTGAATTGATTCGTCGTTTGTCGCAGTCAGAGGAACAGCGCGTACGACAACTCCTGTCAGAAGAGGAATTAGGTGATCGCAAACCTTCCCAGTTTCTCCGTCACTTGCGCTCATTGGCAGGGAGCACTCAAACAGATGAAGGCATTTTAAAACAACTTTTTATGCGGCGACTTCCTCAGCATCTTCAGGCAATTTTGGCTGCCAGTGCCGATCCGTTAGAGGTTATTGCGGCTCGTGCTGATAAAATTTTGGAAGTTGCTCCTGGGATAGTAGGCTCTCACCAGTTTTCTCACACTGTGTCTAGCTCTAGCACCGTAGTAGATCCTTTAGGTATCAAAGCATTTGCTTCACAACTGCATGAGTTAAATGCAAATATTGTAGCTCTCACTCGTGATCGAAGTCGCAACCGTGATCGAAGCAGAGGCAACTCGCGAGTTCGGAATCAGTCGACGGGTAATAATAATTTTTGCTGGTATCATAGAAATTTTGGATCTAAAGCAGCAAAGTGTATCAACCCTTGTTCTTGGGAGCAGGGAAACGCTCAACGCAATCAGTAGTGGCGGCAACTGATTGTGAGTCAACTAGCCGTCGTTTGTTTGTTACAGATAAGACTGCTAAAGTCAGGTTTCTGATCGACACTGGCTCTGACTTATGTTGCTATCCGCGAAAGTTATTGGGTGGCAAAGTGACACCTACAGACTATCAGCTGAGTGCATCTAACGGCAGCTCGATAAAAACATATGGTAGTATATCTCTGCGTCTTAACTTCGGTTTACGGCGTGAGTTCCGTTGGCGATTTATCGTTGCAGATGTAAGTACTCCCATCATTGGTTCCGATTTCCTTGCGCATTATCATTTATTGCCAGACTGCCGTAATAGACGTCTTCTTGATGGCATTACTGGTCTTTCTGTTTCGACTACACTTGCTTCGGTTGACCAGGTAAGCGTCAAGACTATAACTATTGATACTGGTTCTCGATTTGGAGTTCTTCTTTCTGAATTTCCTGCAGCTATCAGGCCCCCGGGAATTGATAGGGAGATTAAACATGATACGGTTCATTATATTAAAACGACCGATGGTCCTCCTGTATTTTGTCGTCCCCGTCGTCTTGCGCCGCAGAAGCTCGCTATTGCTAAGAAAGAGTTTGACGATTTGGTCAGGAATGGCACAGCGAGACCTTCAAAAATCCCTTGGGCCTCGCCATTACAACTCGTGCCTAAAAAAGATTTGACGTGGCGTCCTTGTGGTGATTACCGAGGACTTAATGCTCGAACTGTTCCGGATCGATATCCGGTGCGCCATGTTGGAGATTTCAGTCACAATATTGCTGGGTGTTCAGTCTTTAGTACCCTTGACTTAGTGAAAGCTTATCAGCAAATACCAGTTTACGGTGAAGACGTTTGCAAGACTGCGATCACAACACCTTTTGGTTTATTTGAATTTCCATACATGACATTTGGTTTACGGAACGCAGGACAAACGTTCCAGCGTTTTATGGACGAAGTTGTTCGTGGTCTCGATTTTTGTTTTCCATATGTTGACGATGTCCTCATTTTCTCACGCAATGAAGATAAACATTGTCAACATGTACGTATTATCCTACAAAGGTTTGTTGACTATGGTGTCGTGCTTAATCCAGCGAAGTGCGTGTTAGGGGCTAGCGAGGTAGTATTTTTAGGATATAAGGTGTCGAAAGAAGGCATATATCCACCACAAGAACGAATTAATGCTTTACAAGATTTTCCTCTTCCTCAAACAGTCCAAGGCCTTCGGAGGTTTCTTGGCATGATTAATTATTACAGGCGTTGCTTACCTCGTACTGCAGAGTTACAAGCACCGTTAATAAATATATTAGCTGATTCCAAGCTAAAAGGTGCTAAGCCTGTGCCATGGACTCCGGAACTAGAACGTGCATTTCATGCTTGTAAAGAAAGTCTCGCACAAGCAACGCTTCTTGCTTATCCTATTTCTGGTGCACCATTAGGTCTTTTTACAGACGCATCTGGCATTCAAGTAGGTGCTTGCTTGCAGCAACGTGTTGGCACAGAGTGGCAACCGTTGGCGTTTTTTAGCAAAAAATTAAATTCGCAACAATCATCTTGGCCGGCATATTATCGAGAGTTATTAGCTATATATGAGACTGTGCAACATTTCCGTCACATATTGGAAGCTGAACATTGCACTATTTTCACTGATCACAAGCCTCTTCTTTACGCATTCACCCAACGTCGGGAGAAACTTCCTCCTGTTCAACTTAATCAACTTACCTTCATTTCTCAATACACGACGGATATCGTTCACATAAAAGGTGTTGATAACCTCGTGGCTGACACAATGTCAAGAGTCGAGGCGATATCGTTAGAAGATGACTTTGCTTCTTTGGCGGAATCTCAGAGGGATGACAATGAGCTTTTGAGTCTTGTTCGAAATGACTCATCTTTAAAGTTGGAACAGGTCATCTTACCTGGTACTGATATTACCGTCACTTGTGACATGTCAACGGGAAAGCCCCGTCCGTTTCTCACTGCTCCTTTCCGTCGAAATTTTTTTGATAAACTTCATAATTTAAGTCATTCAGGTATTCGAGGCACGACGCGTCTTATGACTGACCGATTTGTGTGGCCTTCAATACGAAAAGACGTCCGTGACTGGACAAGATGTTGCTTAGCATGCCAACGAAATAAAATAACGAGACATACTTTTTCTCCGTTGGGCAACTTTAGTATGCCGTCTGGTCGTTTCAGGCACATCCATATAGATATCGTTGGACCACTTCCTGTCTGCGAAGGCTATCGCTATCTTCTCACAGCAGTGGACAGATTTACAAGATGGCCTGAAGTATTCCCTATGCGCAGCATCACAGCGGAGGAGACGGCTGATACGCTACTTTTTGGATGGATTTCCAGATTTGGAGTGCCGTCCTTCATTACTACTGATCAGGGACGGCAATTCGAGTCTGATCTTTTTCGTAAACTCATGGTGTTTTTGGGTACAAAGAAGCTGAGAACGACCAGTTATCACCCTTGTGCTAATGGAATGGTAGAGCGACTTCACAGACAGTTGAAAGCAGCATTGATGTGTCGTGACGAGCCCTGGATTAAAGCCTTACCAGTTGTATTACTCGGCTTGAGGTCGGCTCTAAAAGAAGATCTCAAGGCTTCGGCAGCTGAGTTAGTGTATGGGGAACCATTGCATCTCCCTGGTGAGATGATTGGTCCTTCAACATTATCACAGTCAGTAGATATATCTGATTTCGTAGCGCAACTCAGGATTAGAATGTCGGAAATTAAACCAACACCAGCTTCTCATCATGATGAAAAGAAAGTTTTCATTTTCAAGGACCTCTCAACCGCTTCTCATATTTTTCTCAGAGTAGATCATGTAAAGCCTCCATTGCAGTCTCCTTATTCGGGTCCATACCCTGTGGTAAAACGCACGGATAAAGATTTTACAGTGTTAATAGGAAGAAAAGAAGTTACTGTTAGCATTGACCGAGTAAAGCCGGCATTCATAGACGATACCACCATTTCACCCACTATTTCGATTAACAATTCTACAACTTCCTCACCATTGTCACCACCTGTGGTTAAAACGTACACAACCAGGTCTGGCAGATCGGTAACATTCAAGTAAGATAACCTTTCTTTCTCCGTGAGGGGGTGATGTGGCGACATAAAACCTCATCTGATGTAAAATAGAGAAACATAGATGTCAGGGTTATGGGTGACAGATGAAAATGACTGTGGGATAAAATGATATGATATGATGTTAGAGACTGAATAAAACTGTTATTATTATCTACAAGTGAATTATTATTTAAATGGGCTAGAAATCCCATAGCATCATAATTTTTTGGAGATGCATCATTATCATATTCCCCTGTTTCCAGCTCATATTTTCTATTCTCTAAAAAAATCATAAATAAGTAACCAAAGGTTGATATTCACTGATCAAATTACGATAAATACTTACCTCGGAATCTATTTACTGCCATAATAAAACCTTCAAAACCACAAACACTGCTAAAAACAAATTATATCTTCAGTAACTCAAGAAGGACTAATGAATAAGCACGGTTGAAGTCGAAATAACGCTTTTTATGATTTTACCTCTTTACAGTGCCAGTGAACACGCCTAGCGTGCTACGTAATTTTATCCTGCAGTGCCGAGAGCACACCTAGCATGTTTGCGTTTTTTATACGGCGGCATCGCTGGGAACTACTAGAAAATGTGGTGGCATTGAATGTGTTAAAATGATTACTTACAAGTCCGCTACTATATAAACCGACTTCCAAAGTAATTATTATTTTTAAACAAAAAATTAAACCGACTTCCAAAGTAAAAATACACAAAAAAGTATGAAATAAAACTTATTTTATAAATAATTCCCCTTTTAAATTTGGCTATTTCTCTACTTAATCTTCTTAATTCTGAAGTCGCTACCAGCCCAAACGATATCCTACAATATTTTATAGAACCCACGTTCATATTTGCTGGTACCGACTTCAAAATTAAGAAGATTAAGTAGAGAAATAGCCAAATTTAAAAGGGGAATTATTTATAAAATAAGTTTTATTTCATACTTTTTTGTGTATTTTTACTTTGGAAGTCGGTTTAATTTTTTGTTTAAAAATAATAATTTCACCCTTTTTAGTGATAATATTGTTAAGTTATTATTAATACGTCTTAAAAACGTCTAAAATAAACGATCGAATGTATAACTGAATACGTGCCAAGCTTCTATTAGATATTGTTATTAAGATGATGATGATGATTACTGTAAGTTACAAAGTGGCATATGCTTGCAGTTCTTTAAACAATACCGAAATTTCCAAACGCGTATCTTTAAAGACTGAGGAGTTCTGTTCAGTGTTTTTGGATCTGGGGTATACCTTGGTTTCAGCATCTTATTTTTTGGGAGCATATGCTTGTGTTACTTCAGTAAAAGTCAAAATCACTATATGTGTCGATATAAATTTCGAGGAGTTCTCTCAATTCCTCATGGATCGCATCATCACGTTTCCACTTTAGTGACTAAAGGACCAATTTCGAATTAAACCCTTTACAACAAAAGAATTTTGCAAATAGGTCCATAAATGGCAGAGTAATGTTCAAAGATCTCCGTGTTAGTGTAAAATACCATGAGAAGTACCTTCTTTATCATCATAATGTGATGATGTATGCTGTGATAGTGGTGGTGATGATGATGATTACTCTAATTGACAAAAGTGACATATGCTTGCAGTTCTTTAAACAACGCCAAAATCCCCAAACATGTATCTATAATGAGTCAGGAGTTCTGTTCTGTACTTTTGGATCCAGGGTATACCTTGGAGCAAAATCTTACTTTTTGGTAGCATATGCTTGGACTACTTCAGAAAAAGTTGAAATCACCATATGTGTCCATATAAATTTCGAGGAGTTCCCTCGATTCCTCATGGATCCCATCATCAGGTCACCAATTTTCTAAAAATGGGACCAACTTCGGAATATACCTTTTACATCAAAAAAAGAATTTTGAAAATCGGCCAACAGACGGCGGAGTTATCCGCGAACATACAAAAAAAAAAAAAAAAAATATATACAGCCGCACGTATAACCGCCTCCTTTTTTGGAAGTCGGTTAAAAAGTAGCGGACTTGTAAGTAAAGCGCCTACTAGATGGCGTTAGAAAGAGGTGACGTTCCGAAGGCATGTAACGACTAGTAGTCTGCTGTTGTACCTGCTGCTGTAGCCAGTAAATCTTATATAATTAAAACATCCCGTGTCACAATGTTTGTCACAGAATTCCGTCCGAAACGGCTTGACTAATTTTTATGAATTTTTGCTGGTGTGTTCGGTAAGTATGAGAATAGGTTGTGACTTTCATAGTTCATAAGCCATGTGATTAGGGTGGCCCACCCCAAAAATTTGGGGCGTAAATGTGATAGTTTGAAGTTGAATGGAATGTTTATTATTCTTTGATGCAAAAACTACTGAACAAATCTTGATGAAATTTAGTATAGTAAGTAGTAGTTTAGCCTCTATATATAAACGTAGGCTAAATTTTATCCCTACAAAGTATAGTATTAGGTCCTTAGAGTCGCGGACAAAAGCTAGTAGTGTATACTTACGAATTACGATATACTTACGATGTCATTGGGTGCGCTCAACTGCAGTTGTTGTCGTCCTATCTACCTTTATATGTGGTAAACGTAATTTTTTAAAAGTTGTAATTATTTCATCAGAAAATAATTTGAAAATTATCTACTGTTAAGGAGCACCTTTAATTCATAAAACAAACTGATGTGATGGTACATTCTAGTTACTAGAAATCTCCTTCTTATGCAATGAATCTTAAAGAATTTAAAGTATTTTAATAGATAACCTGATAATTTGTCATTATTAGCTAATAAGTAACAAAATAGATTATATATTAGCTAATAATATTAGGTACATAATATCTATGTTGACTTTATTTAATATTATTTCAATGGAAGGTAAACATCTTTTACAGCATTGCACCGAAATAAAGCTGTCCCATTCTAAACCGAAAAATTTAAAATTCCAGCAGCATATCTGAGAGATTCAGAAAATTAAAAGTGTAAAATATTCCAGTACTACAAAATAGTGTTTTAAAATGGAACAGGCATTGTGATTATATATATATGATAGGAATGGGAAATAAAACGGCAGAAAATGAATTTAACTTTGTTTATTTAACTTTTCTTACTATAAATTACATTTTACAGTATAAGTCTGTTTTGTTGTATTTTATTTAGCAGACTTATTTACTCAATTATTATGTAACTGAGCCAATTGCAATCTACCACCGCTTCGGAACGTGTCCTTCTGTGGAGAAGAAACGGCGCAAGAAACTCCACAGGTATCACTTCTTTTAAATTTTGAAAAACTTTTTCATTATTTTTAATATTACAAAAATATATTACACAAATACTTATATACATACATACAAGATTAATATCCTAATGTCATCGCCCGGTATATATTGTCCTAAGTGGCAATTATTTTTCACGTAAGTCCTAAAAGGAAAATCTGGAATAAAATATGTTATTGTCCTGAAAAGGAAGCTTTCGATATCGTTTTTTTCTATTCCAAATTTGGTATATTTGTATTTTTGTATATTTTGTTTTCTGTATTTTCGGTTTTCGTTTCATTTGCAAAAACATTTTGAATAATAATAATTAGACTTAAAATTAAACGTTTATCAGACGTGTTTTTATACCTAGTATATTTTATACATATCATTTAAATTTGTTACCTCATTCATCTTATTTTATTGTATTTTTGCGATCTGTAAAATAAAAAAATCCAAGATTTCGAAACACGGAGTCCAAGACTCCAAAAATTATATCTTAAAATATAGCTTAATTTAATTTAAAAAAATTACAAACCTTAGATATTAATCATATTTGGTACGTACCTATTCGATTTCAAATTAATACATTCCAATTATTATAATTAGGTATATATTGCTATTAATTATTATTTGGAAATCGCAGATTTCAACTTAAAATAAAACTTATTTGGTTTAACAAAATAACTCCTCAAGAAGTTGTAATAAATTGCTTTACCGGCTTGGATAGGTGGATCCTTCCTGCTAGTGAACAGGTCGGCCGTAGGGCTAATACAGTGATCTGTAAAATATAATTGGACAAGATTTCTGTGGAACCTTAAGGGTTCCAAGGATGCAAGCATAACACCACAAGCAAAAATATTAAAAGGGAAATAATTAAATGTATTGACTACATTACGGAAGACCGGGAAGAACGAAGACCAAATTCTGGGCTCTGGACTCTGGTGCTCGGACACTGGTTTATTCTCGAATAAATCCCGGAAATTTCTCCATTTTTATCGAATTTGTGGCTTTAATTTTTTTAAGTTATCTAGACCAAATCAAAACGCCATTTACCTAGTTCTGTAAATAAAATAAAAAACAAATTTTCGGGGCAAGGCACCCGGCATACCTTGGGAAACCAGTTTCATTAAACTACAAAATATAATTAGCAAAAGTTAAAATAAAACACGAAAACCAACCTCCGGTATCTGGGAACAATATCGATTAGGGAAAAATTTACATTCAGACGTTAAGCGCAATGCAGATAGTAAACATACAGTAATATTATTGAATAAGCATATACATATTCTACTTATTGCTATTGGAATAATGGTTAAGCTAGACATAACATTACAAAGTATGATACATCTTACACTGGGAAGATGAGAACCGAACGCGGACGAGCAGTTTCAGCTATCGAAGTCTGCAAAAGAAAACGAACTTTTTCGGGGCCGAGGAATCCTAGGATTCCTTTATTATCTAAATGCCTAATTCTAATACTAATAAAGTTAAAACGTATCTTATCTGTTTCTGTAGATGCTAGTAATATTCTGTTACCAAATAGACATAAAAACTAACCTCACTAATTCGTAGTCCAGATTGTAGCAGAGCAAATACTATACATACAGCTATTATACAGGTTTCCCTAAAGAGAGTAAAAATAAAATCATTACTTTGCAGCAGTAGACCATCGCGGTAGCTTTGTGCTGTAGGGGAGATCGAATTAGTTGTACCTGAGACCTTAGTTTCAAATGCTGGAAGACGCTACCGGTAGCAACATTGGACAGTTTTATATTATTTCTGCAAAAGAAAAAAACACATTTCGGGGCCGAGGCTATGCCTCCTCGAGCGCAATGATTTTCATACACCCAGGTTACAGTTAGCAAACTTAGCGATAGAGGTTAAATAAATATATTGCAGCCTTACTACCTTTACATATTTTGGCATTTTTGTTTTATTTTACAATGTATTTTAACAAAATTTGAACCGGTAATTAGTTCTATATTAAGATCAATACAATGTTTAATCCTTTGTTTTCTCTTTTTTAACTTCCATTTACAAAATATTACAATTCCGAGTGCTTTTTAGCTCAATTAATTTATATCTCAGTTCCTGTTGTCCTATCTGTCTGAAAAATAAAAAGGAACACGATTTTTGGACTAAGGAGTCCGGAAACTCCTTAGGATTTTAAAGTTAAAAAGTTACAAGTTTTTACATTTACTTACGTACCTAGTTGCATATTTGTAATAATGTTACTTTTAGTTTTGGCAGTGTGCGTGTATTATGCGTGTCCCTCGTTTGTGAAAAAGGTTTCGTTTTGTTACTTTTATATCCAAAATTATAAACAGAAAATATTCCATAGAAAATCAAAGCCGTTTACCAAATAAAACAGAAAACACCGCACACTATCATTGCAGTTGAGTTAAAGCTGAAAATAGGAAGTTAAAGGGCAAAGTACCTATAGCGTGTAACTTTTTATTGTTTAATCACATCTTGTTATCAACCAAACATTTTGATAGAACACTACAGATACAACAGCCTTTAAACGAACCACGTCTATTAGCACTCACTTCACGCTTCACATTACTCAACATTTCACCAACTAAAATTTTGCGCCATATTTGCCAATTTTATCATTAAACGTGCAACATAACTCACTATACCAATGCATTCTTGAATTCTTGTAATAATACTCTCTACTCTCTCATTTTGCAATTTTTCCAGTTTTACTAAAGCTGTGCAATATGTCTTCGATAGACTCTCTTATGAAGCGATTTGACTGTACATAGGTACATGACTGTTACGCTCTAATTCTGTTTCGTTTAGGCAGTCTAGTTTAACGTTAGCACAAAGGCGTCAACAACACGTCACAACTCAACACAATAGCGCAATTATAAGCAGAAAATTAAAACTCCCACCGATTGACACATCACTCGGATCTTGTAATATACACCAACTAGGGATCATGTGAGATGATTATAATATTATAAATGCATTACGTGGCGTGTAAAACAAATTATACATATTATTCCATAAATAAAAAATTTAAGGTCTGTCAAGCAAGGTAAAGAAACCAGCACAGCATGAGTAAAATTTGGATCAATGGTGTGAAGGAAATCTAAAAAGAAAGGTATATTAAAATCACAAAAAATCTTGTGCATCACACTTACGCCGACGAATTCAAAGCTTACCGAATCACTTCATTTATTAGATGGAAAATTAGTATCAGCGAATGCTGCAACAGATCTACAAGACACCTAGAGGCCTCACTAGCTTCATGCCAAATTACAAATGCACTATACAAAGTTAGCCACGGTAGGTGCAGTAAATGATATTCTCCCCTCATGATTGGCGTAAGTGAATATAAACCGCTAATTAGAAGCTTATTCAATTTCACCTCTATTAAGCTGTGCGTTTCGGTTAAGTTCAAATAATCCAACGAATCCGTTTAACCATCGGTTACAAACGTTAGCGGTACATGCCATTGGACATCTGTTTTCATGGATGATGTAGCAGCAAAACATTTTAAACATGATCTTGTTTTTGCAGTAGCGTTTGCGATCGAAGCAATATTAACTATAATCCACAGTCTACGTCTAATATTCCAAATTTGATCCATCTAAAGAGTTAAGAGACATGGCACTCTTTGTTGGTTCAATAAGCGATGCTAGCAAATCTATTCTCTTGGTACTGATATTAACTTCCATTACTGAGGCTGATATATCATATTTATGAGCAAACGCTTGTTGTGCCAATGATAATGCTATATGCAGATAGTTTAAAATTATAACCTGTGCTGAAAACAGATAACAAAAAAGAAACATCCTAATCCTTCACCTAATTACATTGAAATGTAAAATGTGTAGTCCGAGTGCCAGATTTAGTTAAAATGGATTATATATTTACTGTAATGCAACAGGCATGCTGGTCATATATTAGAGCTATTTAAATAAACAAACAGCATACCGTGGAGTGTATTTGTTATCGTCAAGCATATGTCTGAACAGCTATTTCCAGTGCGATACAATGACTAAAAATCAAATCACCAATATCTTCTAAACATATAATTAGAGGAACGAAATCACAATTTTCTAACAGAGAATTAATAAAGAAAGCGTAAACAAACCTGTCGTTTTCCGATTACCGTAAACCAGTGTTATAAAAGCCCTCATGAACTTCGAAACCATGCATTTTTGGGTAAACACATTCAGATCAATCTACTGCTTTAATAAACGGAAAACTTACTCTCAACAATCAAACAACGTGTGTATTCGGACCAATCGCTACGACTATAGCCTCGTGTGTTCGTGTGCCAATGTGTTATCACAGTTATGTAAAAAGTGCAAATTGTGAGTTGTATGTTTTTACAGAAAATAGTTTCAGTTGTTTCTTCTTTCTTGTTATTTCTTCTTTAATAATAACAGTGCCTTTGAAATCTATAGAAATTAATTAGTAGAAAATTGCTTTCAAAAACGGTTTTATTTTATTATTGTCTCAGAACTTTTAATCTTGTAGCAAAGACATTGATCTCTATAGAACGTATGCTTAGTTTAAACCAAATTAAATTGGTGAAGATTGCTTTCAAAAACGCCTATTTCTAGATTTTGTTCTGGCGATTAAAACTTTTATTAAACCTTTTGTTTCAAGTCAAGTTACTCTTCTGAAACTTAATTTGCTCTCCGCCTAAAGCTAGTAAGACTTGTGTCAAGATTCCTTATCGTTAAATTATAAATTTATCTGTTCAGTAAGTATTATTTTTCCTTTCCATTTCTGTAATGATTATTATATTTGCCTCTAGAAATTTTATTACTTTTATTCCTTTACTTATTTACTTGAATTATATTGAAATCAATTATCCTCTGATTCTTGAAAAGTAAGCTTGAATTTTAATGTTTAATAATTTGCAATACTCTTGAATTTTCCTTTTTCATTAATCCTTTTATGCCGCTTAAGTTTTCAACTCTTCAAATGTTTTCTCGAAAAACAAAAATTTTACAGCAAAAGTAATCTACGTACAGATTTTCTTCGAAGCAAATCATAATAAATTAAAGCAGCTAGGACTGGATCGGCGGGTATTAAACTGGCTCTAAATACCTTTGCAAAAGAAATTCGCCTATAAGATATTGTTTCCTATGCAATATGGACCCACGCCAGTGTCCTGCCAAGTCGGTTTAAGACATCCCGTCCTTACCACACGAATACTCAAAAGAATTTTAAATATCGGAATATTTAAATTTCCACGCATATTGCAATCGATATAAGATTTGACCATAATAGCTAGAAAGAAGAGAAATATTTTTAGTGCAATAATTTTTCCTACATTTTAACTTTCTGGCACCATAAAACAAGAATTTATCCTATGAACAAACACAAAATAAAAATAACGAATTAGAACCTATATGCTAATGCGGTATAAAAATATAATAAAATTATTATTAGATAAAATATGGATAAATATTTATTTTAAAGACTTGTTTTACTACTTCCTACAAAAAGTTTGCATATCCTTAGGCACTTATTAAAAATAATTATATCCTTAATTATGAATGCTTAAAATATAAAAATTTAATACATTAAATATTAATAAAACTTAAATTATATCGTGATGATTTATTTTTTAAATATCAAAAACATTTTAAAATTAGGTACAAAGTATTTTTTTTAACTTACACATCTGTCGTTTCGGTAACAATTCTATGTTAATTTATGGCAAATCAAAACTTTTATCTGGTTTTTCCGTGTGGGTTTCCGATGTTATAATTTTGCGAAAAAATAAAAGAACGCGCGCCTGCCTAGTTAGCCTGCCAAGATAACGCCGTCACTTAAAATAATCTGAAAGTTAATGGAATTGGTATCGTTAAAGACCTATATCTAAAGTGTTGTTAGAACTTAATAGTTATGTTATCTCTAAATTTTGTTAAAAATGAAGACTTTCTAATTTTACATGCAAATATAATGACATTCAACTTCATGTGATTCAGTCACATGGACTGAAAATATTTATTGACTAAGCTTGATGAATTTTGTTTATACCTGTACTTTTTAACATAAAAATCCCTATAAGAGATTATCGGGCTGCCGAGTTATCGCTCCATATAAGGGACCCTGCACAAAATGCGGCCGCCTAGTCTGAATAACGCCTAAACGGCTTAACGTTCGCCGCGACGTTTGCTCGGAGTCTTACAGTAAGTCTGCAGAGAAAGTGGGGATAACCATATAATTAGTTTTAACTTATAAATCTAAAACTTATTTTAATCTTAATCATGAAAATATATTAATTTTAAAATATAAAATTACTGATGTACTGTTTAGATGATTATTATTATCTAAAATATACTACTCATATTAACGATTAGCACCATAAATGTACAATTTCTAAAAAATATAATAGTCTTAGTGAAGTTCCACCAAGTCAAACATTAGGTAGATGCCGTGAATCTTTCGGTCGATCTCATGTTGATATTTCTCTAAGATAATTCCGATGCCAATGCCTTTATGCAATAAGTAAGCAATTTTATTTAATTTTTGATTGATTGTATAATTTTTGGTACGTTAATATTTTTCGTAGCATATTTTCTTGTGCTGTGCTTGCTTAAGTTATTTGTAATACATGCAGATTTTAACAAAATATTGTAATGATGAAATTGAAATATAAATTTTGTGTTTATATACCTGATGAATAATTACAGAGAGCTCTACGTTAGGTAGTCTCATTATCTATTACATTTTCTCCGTGGATCTTAAATTACTCAATTTAAGGGCAGCCTATAATTTATATTACTTTCTGGTACTCAACTTCAGTCATTTCGATGAAACAATCAAAAAACTCCTGTAAACGTTTTTAAGACAAATAAAAATTAATTACATGATTAACGTTAAAAAATAAAATAAAAATATTTTTAAACTTAAACTATATTTTTCATTTATAGTAAAGTATCGATTTTAATTTTCTAATACAATGAACTTGGCGGTGGCACTGCCGTGCCCGTAGAATCTATATATTATACGAGTATGTCGACTATTGGATCTTCGCTTTTTACAACTTTTCTGTTACAAGCGTAACATTTTAATAAATATTTAACTGATTTTAGAGTGGTTCTACTCTTTTGATTCGTAAGCCTTAACGCATTAGATATTTTTTAATTTTATCTCCTAAATGCTGTTAGGTCTTTATTGATTTTTTAGTTTTTAAGAGTTGTTCAAAATCCATTTTAATTTAAAAGCTAAATGGTTTATGGAAAAACCTATAGTCTACATTACGACACGTGTTATAAATAATTAGAAAATTAGCGTTTGATTGCTTTTAATACCTGCTCTAACTAGAAAAATCCCTAGAGGGGAATTTCTATGTGGTTACTGGATCATATTCCTCCGCGTAAAAACGCTCCTCGTTAAAAACGCCCACAAAACGCATCTCTCCACGCAAAAAACGCCGACAAACGCCGCCTAGCTGCCCTAAGCAACGCGCGGCCGACTATACCCGAGTGCTCGATAACTGAATTCTGTTGAAAAAATAACAAAATTATTTCCTCGATCGTCAACACCTGAAAGAGAGGGCTTATTAGGTTCCTACTTCCTAAAACTAATAAAGATTCAATTCAATTCATTGCAATAGATTGTTTATAAATTCTATTTTTTGTACAAGAGTTAGTTGTACTTTTCTTATTTATTTTGTTTTGTTTTCTATTTGCGGGTAGTCTTGGTAAATATTTGTACGATTTATTTAAGTTCTAGGTTCTAGTTCCGTTTCAATAGATAATTTTCATAGGCTTAAAACTAATAAGGAGTATTCTTTCTAATTCTCATATTAATAGTTCGTACACTTATCTAAGGCTTTTCTAATTATTATTTTTCCTATTTGTGATCGTGCACTGTCAATATTTATCATTTATCATAATTATCATTTACATCTTCCATATACTTATACTTAAAACGAATGAGACTATCAACATTGTCTGATATTTTAATACATTTGTTACGCTTTTGTTATGTCTTTTTTTCTATTTGTGATTGATTCTTTCCATTTTTTTTTAATTTTAGTTCAGCCTCAATAGACCTTTTATAGTCTCGTGGTAAAGATACCGCCCATCTCATCGAATAACTAAAAAGGCATAAACTTCTGTTTACGACTACAATTCTACCTATACAGTTATATGATCTTTAGCTTATTTCATCAGTTTAATATTTAACGCCTTTTGGTAACATTTTACATTATAAACAAAATTACCTAACGACACTTATAATTTTAACAATTTATACCAACCCATATTACATATTTTTTATATTCACCTGTAAAGTTTTATAGCAAAGACCTTAACATTTCTAAAAAGATTTTGAATATTGCCATGTTTAGTGTATTTTTTAACCTAAAAGTTTTGTAGTTGACACCTATCCTCCTATTTTATTCGCCTCAATAAGGCTCCTACATATTATAATTTTCAGAGTATTTTACATCAATAGTTTTATAGATGACCTAACCTCCTATTTAAAATTATAATTTCTACCTTTACAGTTTTATAGCAGACGTCGGTTATACCTATTTGCCATATTTTGTATTTCAACTCTATAACTATATTGTTAATATCTATTGTACTATTTATGAAGATATTTATTCAACAATTTTATTATAAAAAAAAAATTGCCTATTTTTTATCTATTGTGTACCTCAACAATTTAATCACCTATTGTCTTATGCATTTCACCTCATATGTTTTATTATTATCACCTATCGTTATATTTCCGAGTATGTTTACCGCTACTGTTAATAACAAAGAAATCTACCCTTTTACACTCATTCAACTATTTTAAATTCAATATATCTTTTCTTATATTTCTCTGAACAGTTTTATAGATACGTCTATTTTACATACCTATATTTTACATCTATATTTAGTATATTTCTCCTCAACAATTTTAAAGTTGATATCTATCCTACTATCTGCGATTGTATTTACATCTACAATTTTATGGTAAAGACGAGTCTACTTGTCTATCACCCTAAATTGTATTTCACCTCAAAAGTTAAATATTCGATAGGTACTTTTTTCTTTTAATGCTTATATTAACATTTTTATGGCGACCTTACATGTTTTATATTTTACCTCAATCGTTTAACAATAATAATTGATACATGTCCCAATTTATATTTCTCTTAATTTTATATACAAAAACACCAATCGTATTAATTGTATCTTAACTCAATAATTTCATAGTGGTCAATAGTCTTTAGTGTGTTTTATTACAATAATTTATATTTGACTCCTATAGACCTCTTTTCAATAATATTTTATTAATACAGTTCTTTATTTGCAACAATTTATTAGCAAATATCAGTTGTTTTACATTTAAACTTAACATTAATTGTAAAGAGACTTAATTAACATTCGTCTTTAGTGTATTTCATCTCAATAGTTTTACAGTCGATGTCTATCCTCCTATTTACGAAATATTTAACCCAATAGCACTCAACAGTTTTATTGGTCAGCCAATCAATTCCACCTGTCTATCACACTAAATTGTTTAACATTTGACACCTTTTAATATTTAACTCAACAATTTTATGGCAATGAGAATAGTATTTTTCATCTTTTATATTTTACCTAAACAGTTTAATAATAATTGATATGTATCCTTATTTTATATTTCTCTTTTTTTTTCTTTTCGTATTAACACCTTTCGTATTAAGTGTATTTTAATAGTCTTATAGTGGACACTGGATACCTATCCATTCCACGTATAGGTATGTATTTATTATCTTTTTTTACACTTGAACATTATAATACACAAGACATATTTCCGAGTGTATTTATCTCAACACAAATTAAATACCGCTATATTCTTATTTTATTGTAATTTCTAGAAAAAACTAAACCTTTATTAGACTAACCTAAGATGCTTTAAAGAAAGCCACCTAATATTCTCTACAAAAACACCATGATTTTCACAAAAAAAAAAAAACCTCTAGTCTTTAAGAGTTTAAAACTCAGATACTTTATAGAAAATACCTATCGTCCTTTTTTATTTATCACTTGTTCTTCTTTCTCTCTCTTGTATGCTATGTATATTTAATTTCTACTTGATATCTATCATTACTTTATCTACTTCAAAAGTTTTAAATAGCAATATCTTATATCATCTTACGTAGGCTCTATATCAGATGCTTTATAAAAATGTTTTATACAGTTAGTATATTTTGAAACAATAAATTATATTTTTCATACCATAATAATCTTAGCTTCAATGGCTATTGATTTTTGTTTAGAAAATAACCTCACAATTTAGTAGGTCTCTAAAATAAACTCTTCTGAGTCTTAAGATTAAGAGGCAGGCCCTTCATAATGTATAATTATTTTCTAGCATTTTTGTATTTATTTAAAAGTTGTGTGATTTTTTTTCTCAACTTTTATCGCTTTTGGCAAACACATTTTAGAGATCGCCAATATTCTCAGATCATAATATTATGTAGACTGTCGCACCATGGTTAGGTTTAATTTCTTGAAGTCTTTTTCTTTTCTCTCTTCTCTCTAGTGACTTCAAAATTCTCTTAAATTCTCAACAAAATAAAGTAAGTACGTTTTTGTTTGTATAGAATTTTACATCTTTTTCATAATATTCATAACACGACCACTACAGAAACAGATTTCATTTATCTTTTGACTAGGCATTTTGCCTATCTTTCCCAAATTCTCTATAAATTCTAACTGCCAATCACATTGGCCTTTTCAATCATCTCAAACAATTTGAAGAATTAAATTTTTACCATTGTTAACGTAGATCTTATACTGACTGATAAGTTTTTAGTGTTCATAATTTAAATAACAATTACAGATCTCACACAGCCTTTTTATTTTAGATCTCATAGAGTTTCTTTCGTCTAATCTATTTTTATGTATTGGCCTATCTTTTTCAAATTCTCTTCTTAATAATAACTGTCTTTGTTTAGTTCCATTTGACACAATTTTAATAAGATTTAAAATATATATGTAAGCTTAGACTTTATGCAGAGCCTACAATTAATTTCCATAAATTTTCCTTTTTATAAGTGCCGTTGACAGCTTTTGCACTTTTTATTCATTCATATTTTAAAATATTGTAAACTTAATAACACCTAAATAAGTAATACGTTTGTGTCATTTTTGCCTACCTATTCTATATAATCATTAATATCTCACTTCTTAAAGTTTTCTTTATTTTCTGTTTTATTTTCTGGTTTTCGAAATAGTATTCTGATTATATATTTTATCTCTTTCATTGAATCTCTATTATTATTTTAATATATACAGGTTTTAATCATACAATAGTTATTAACTTTCAAAATTATGTTAAGTCTCTAAAATTTAGTAGGTCTCTAAAATAAACTCTTCTAAGTCTTAAGATTAAGAGGCAGGCCCTTCATAACGTATAATTATTTTTTAGCATTTTCGTATTTATTTATAAGCTGTATGATTTTTTTCTCAACTTGTATCGCTTTTGGTAAACACATTTTAGAGACCGCCAATATTCTCAGATCATATTATGTGGATTATCGCACCATGGTTTGGTTTAATTTCTTCAAGTCGTTTTTTTTTCTCTTTGTGACTTCAAATTCTCAACAAAATAAAGTACGTTTTTGTTTGTATAGAATTATACATGTTTTTCATAACACGACCACTACCAAAACAAATCTCATTTATCTTTTGACTAGTCATTTTGCCTATCTTTCCCAAATTTTCTATAAATTGTAACCGCCAATCACATTGGCCTTTTATTCTCAAACAATTTGAAGAATTAAACTTTTACCGTTGTAAACATAGATCTCATACCGACTGATAAGTTTATTTAAATAACAATTACAGATCTCACACACCCTTTTTATTTTAGATCTTTTCGTCTAATCTATTTCTAGAGTTTCTTTTCGTTTAATCTATTTTTATGTATTGGCCTGGATATCTTTTTCAAATTCTCTTCTTATTAACAACTGTCTTTGTTTAGTTCCATTTGACACAATTTTAAAAGGATTTAAAATATTAATGTAAGCTTAGACTTTATGAAGAGCCTACAGTGCTACAGCTTAGACTTTATGAAGAGCCTACAGCCTATATCTATGAGAGCTTACAATTAATTTCTATAAATTTTCCTTTTTTATCGTTGACAGCTTTTACAATTTTCATTCGTTCATATTTTAAAATATTGTAAACTTAATAACAACTAAATAAGTAATACGTGTGTGTCAGTTTTGCCTACCTATTCTATATAATTATTAATATCTTCAACTTCTTAAAGTTCTTTATTTTCTGTTTTATTTTCTAGATTTTTGAAATAGTCTTCTGATTATATATTTTATCTCTTTCGTTGGATCTCTATTATTATTTTAATATCTACAGGTTTTAATCATACAATAGTTATTAACTTTAAAAATTATGTAAGGTTTATTGACTTTTCTTATTGAAAAATATGATTCCCTTTTAATCTTATGTTATATTATTGTCTTAAACATTATTTTGCAGATTTAATTCTGTCACGTTATAATAAAACCAACGCTTAGAAGTAAAGAAATCTAAATCTTACAGAGGTATAATCTCAAAAATAAATATTGATTAATTGTAATCAGGTCAATATCAACTCAATATTAGCATTATAATGAAACGAGGTATTTAGCCTCAAAATTTTTGTTTTCATTTAGAAAACGTGCTTTCTTCCAAGACCAATCATAATTTGACTCGACTTCACATTTATTGATAGGGCTTTCCACTCGTACTTTATAGTATTGTGTTATTTGAGTATTTGTATTCTACTTTTTGTGAAAAAAAAAAATCGCAAAAATTACGAAAGATTTGATTATTGCCAAGGAAGCCATAGCCCGGAGCGGCACTCACTGCTTTATTTGTAAAGTTAACCATAATCTTCATTCAAGTAATTATTAACACTCAAATATTTTAAACGTCCGTTTACTCGCTTAAAAACTAAATATTTTTTTTTCTTGTGCACAATTTTTCAGGAAGAGTTTTGAGTAGATTTTTAACTTTTTTAACTTAAGAAAAACTTTAAAAAAAAATCCTTAGCTGTTCAACAACTATGACCTAACGGTGTTTATTATCTTTGGTGTATTGCACCTCAGTTTTATAATTGACACCTATCCACCGATTTATATTCACTTCAATAATACTCATAAATATTATAATTTTTAGTGTATTTTACCTCAATAGTTTTATAGTTGACGCCTATCCTCCTATTTAAAAATATATCAGCCTTTACAGTTTTATAGCAAAAAAACTTTGAAAAAAAATCCTTATCTGTTCAACGACTATCACCTAACGGTATTTATCATCTTTAGTGAGTTTTATAGTTGACACCTATCCACCTATTTATATTCACTTCAATAAGACTCATAAATATTATAATTTTCAGTGTATTTTACCTCAATAGTTTTATAGTTGACGCCTATCCTCCTATTTAAAAATATATCAGCCTTTACAGTTTTATAGCAAAAAAACTTTGAAAAAAATCCTTATCTGTTCAACGACTATCACCTAACGGTATTTATCATCTTTAGTGAGTTTTATAGTTGACACCTATCCACCTATTTATATTCACTTCAATAAGACTCATAAATATTATAATTTTCAGTGTATTTTACCTCAATAGTTTTATAGTTGACGCCTATCCTTCTATTTAAAAATATATAAGCCTTTACAGTTTTATAGCAAAAAAACTTTATAGTAAAAACACTTTGAAAAAAAAATCCTTAGCTGTTCAACGACTATGACCTAACGTTGTTTATCATCTTTGGTGTATTGCACCTCAGTTTTATAGTTGATACCTATCCTCCTATTCACTTCACCCATCTTCCTATTCACTTCACCTATTCACTTCAATAAGACTCCTAAATATTATAATTTTCAGGGTATTTTACCTCGATAGTTTTATAGTTGACGCCTATCCTCCTATTTAAAAATATGTATATCAGCCTTTACAGTTTTATAGCAAAAAAAACTTTGAAAAAATATCCTTATCTGTTCAACGACTATCACCTAACGGTATTTATCATCTTTTGTGAGTTTTATAGTTGACACCTATCCACCTTTTTATATTCACTTCAATAAGACTCATTAATATTATAATTTTCAGTGTATTTTACCTCAATAGTTTTATAGTTGACGCCTATCCTTCTATTTAAAAATATATCAGCCTTTACAATTTTATTGCAAAAAAACTTTATAGCAAAAACACTTTGAAAAAAAAAACCTTAGCTATTCAACGACTATAACCTAACATTGTTTATCTTCTTTGGTGTATTGCACCTCAGTTTTATAGTTGACACCTATCCTCCTATTCATTTCACTTATCTTCCTATTCACTTCCATAAGACTCCTAAATATTATAATTTTCAGTGTATTTTACCTCAATAGTTTTATAGTTGACGCCTATCCTCCTATTTAAAAATATGTATATCAGCCTTTACAGTTTTATAGTAAAAAAACTTTGAAAAAATATCCTTATCTGTTCAACGACTATCACCTAACGGTATTTATCATCTTTAGTGAGTTTTATAGTTGACACCTATCCACCTTTTTAAAAATATATTATTAGCCTTTACAGTTTTATAGCAAAAAAACTTTGAAAAAAAAATCCTTAGCTGTTCAACGACTATGACCTAACGGTGTTTATCATCTTTGGTGTATTGCACCTCAGTTTTATAGTTAACACCTATCCTCCTATTTATATTCACTTCAATAAGACTCATAAATATTATAATAATTTCAGTGCATTTTACATCAATAGTTTTATAGTTGACGCCTATACTCCTATTTAAAAATATATTATCAGCCTTTACAGTTTTATAGCAAAAAAACTTTGAACAAAAATCCTTACCTGTTCAATGACTATCACCTAACGGTATTTATCATTTTTAGTGAGTTTTATAGTTAGCACCTATCCACCTATTTATATTCACTTCAATAAGACTCATAAATATTATAATTTTCAGTATTTTTTACCTCAATAGTTTTAAAGTTGACGCCTATCCTCCTATTTAAAAATATATCAGCCTTTACAGTTTTATAGCAAAAACACTTTGAAAAAAATCCTTAGCTGTTCAACGACTATGACCTGACGTTGTTTATCATCTTTGGTGTATTGCACCTCAGTTTTATAGTTGACACCTATCCTCCTATTCACTTCACCTATCTTCCTATTCACTTCACCTATTCACTTCAATAAGACTCCTAAATATTATAATTTTCAGTGTATTTTACCTCAATAGTTTTATAGTTGACGCCTATCCTCCTATTTAAAAATATGTATATCAGCCTTTACAGTTTTATAGCAAAAAAACTTTGAAAAAATATCCTTATCTGTTCAACGACTATCACCTAACGGTATTTATCATCTTTTGTGAGTTTTATAGTTGACACCTATCCACCTTTTTATATTCACTTCAATAAGACTCATTAATATTATAATTTTCAGTGTATTTTACCTCAATAGTTTTATAGTTGACGCCTATCCTTCTATTTAAAAATATATAAGCCTTTACAGTTTTATAGCAAAAAAACTTTATAGTAAAAACACTTTGAAAAAAAAATCCTTAGCTGTTCAACGACTATGACCTAACGGTGTTTATCATCTTTGGTGTATTGCACCTCAGTTTTATAGTTAACACCTATCCTCCTATTTATATTCACTTCAATAAGACTCATAAATATTGTAATTTTCAGTATTTTTTACCTCAATAGTTTTAAAGTTGACGCCTATCCTCCTATTTAAAAATATATCAGCCTTTACAGTTTTATAGCAAAAACACTTTGAAAAAAAATCCTTAGCTGTTCAACGACTATGACCTGACGTTGTTTATCATCTTTGGTGTATTGCACCTCAGTTTTATAGTTGACACCTATCCTCCTATTCACTTCACCTATCTTCCTATTCACTTCACCTATTCACTTCAATAAGACTCCTAAATATTATAATTTTCAGTGTATTTTACCTCAATAGTTTTATAGTTGACGCCTATCCTCCTATTTAAAAATATGTATATCAGCCTTTACAGTTTTATAGCAAAAAAACTTTGAAAAAATATCCTTATCTGTTCAACGACTATCACCTAACGGTATTTATCATCTTTTGTGAGTTTTATAGTTGACACCTATCCACCTTTTTATATTCACTTCAATAAGACTCATTAATATTATAATTTTCAGTGTATTTTACCTCAATAGTTTTATAGTTGACGCCTATCCTCCTATTTAAAAATATATTATTAGCCTTTACAGTTTTATTGCAAAAAAACTTTGAAAAAAAATCCTTAGCTGTTCAACGTCTTTGACCTAACGGTGTTTATCATCTTTGGTGTATTGCACCTCAGTTTTATAGTTAACACCACCTCCTCCTATTTATATTCACTTCAATAAGACTCATAAATATTATAATTTTCAGTGCATTTTACATCAATAGTTTTATAGTTGACGCCTATTAAACTTTAAAATATATTTTTTGTTGACTCCTATTTAAAAATATATTATTAGCCATTACAGTTTTATAGCAAAAAAACTTTGAAAAAATATCCTTATCTGTTCAACGACTATTACCTAACGGTATTTATCATCTTTAGTGAGTTTTATAGTTGACACCTATCCACCTATTTAAAAATTATTAGCCTTTACAGTTTTATAGCTAAAAAACTTTGAAAAAATAATCCTTAGCTGTTCAACGACTATGACCTAACGGTGTTTATCATCTTTGGTGTATTGCACCTCAGTTTTATAGTTAACACCTATCCTCCTATTTATATTCACTTCAATAATACTCATAAATATTATAATTTTTAGTGTATTTCACCGACCATCATATTAAAGAGTATATTTACCTCTAATATTTATAACAACTACCCTCCTTAGTCCTATCCTACCTCAGCAATTTTAAATTTAATTTCTATCCTTTCTTATTATTCCCTAAAGAGTTTTATAGCAATGTTAATTCTACGTATCATAATACTTATTTATATTTAGTGTATTTCATCTCAACAATTTGAAAGTCGACACCGATCCTCTGATTTATGAGAAATATACTCATATATATTATGATCTTAAGTGTATTAATTCATTTATTAATTCACCAGTTTAAAATTTGACTCAAGTTCTTCTTTTGATAGTATTATTTTAATTTTAAAACAAAATTACATAACGATATTTTTAATTATAACCATTTATATCAACCTATACAAGTAGTACATATTGTTTTTTATATTCACCTTTTATTTTGCCGTCATCTTTAATGTTTTTTTCTCTAAGAGTTTTGTTATCTAATATTAATATATTATATCTAATATTAATTAAATCCTACTATTTATATTCACCTCAAGATGAGCTCTACATAATAATATCATGCTATTTTATCACTTCTTTTGGTTTAACTTTTTTAAGTTTAACTTTTAGTTTTAAAGTTGACACAAATCGACCTACTTACGATTGTATTTACCTCTACAGGTTTATAGATAAGACGAATCTACTATATAATATAATATCATCATTAGTGTATTTTACCAATACAATTTTAAAGCTGACACCTATCCTCGTTTTAATAATATTTCACTTAAAAAATACTTTAGTTACAAACCTTTATTAACAACAATGTTGTAGAACTCTATTATCTGACAAATTTTATATTTTATATAAAAATACCTAAATATTCAATTGTTTTACATTTAAGCTTAACATTAATTGTAATAAAAAGACTCATAATATTCGTCTTTAATGTATAAATTAAATTCAACAGTTTTACAGTTGACGTCTATCCTCCTATTCACAAAATATTCACCCCAACAGTTTTATAGGTAAGCTAATTCCACACCTATATTGTATTTCACCTGAACAGTCAAATATTTGAGATCTTCCTCCGGTTGTATATATTTTATGTCGAAGACAAATCCTACCATTCACCTTTTAGGTATATCCTCAACCGTTTAATAATAATTGATAACTATCCTAATCTTTCTAATTATCTTTTTTTGCAATAACACCAATCGCATTAAGTGTATCTTAACTCAACAGCTTTATATTGGGCTGGCTACCTATCCACCTATATTATTATTATTTATTTATTATTAATTGTGCAATTCTTACTTATTTGGTTGTTTAACTTAGTTGATATGTAGGTACTTTGTAGCATAAAATCCGAATATTTAAAAAGTTATATCAAAAATTAATTAATGTATAGCTTGTCAAATGTCATGTCATCATTATCTTTGTAGACTCTACCTCAGGTGCTTTATCGTTCTCTAAAATAATAATAGTTTTATGAGAAATTTTGCTACCATCCCTGTACATACATTCTACTCCCTCTCTACATTGTTATTTATTTAACTTGAAAAAAAAAAATGCATTATCGTCTTTTGCGGGCTCCATACATATAAGATGATTTATAAAAATATTTATATTTATATACACTTCTAACCACAATAATTTTTGTATGATAAGCAGGTTTTGCTTTTGCTATACTTATATCTACTTTAGATCTTACAATTGTAATAATAAAATAAAACTCTGTATAAAATAAGACACCTATCAGCAGTCAACGTATACTTAATTCTTTCGTATTTATATCAAAATGTTTGACTTTGTTATCAATTTTCTTTTTTTTTTCAACAATAAGACTTGAACTATACTTAATCTCAGATTTTATGAAGATTGCCCCTTTTATTTATAATAATAATTTCATTGTTTCCTTTCTCATTCATCATCATCTTGATAAAATAAAATATACCACAATATAATATGTAATATGTACAATTGTACACTAAGGTGCTGTGCAGTAATCCCATACCTAATCATTTTCTCTCTGGGCATCTACCATATTGTTATAGGTTTTATATTTTATCTTTTTTTGTATAAGTATGTTGAAAAACTTTCTCAAATTCTCTACAAGTTTTAACCGCTAATTAGTCTTAGTTTAGTTCCATTTGTAATTTTTTAGTAAGGTTTAAAATACCACTATGAACGCAGATTTTATGCAGAATAATTTTCCTTTTTTATTTAAGAGTATCTTTGAGAAATAATCTATAATACATGAGCTTTTAAAACTATTTAGTTTAATCTATCATCTTATCGTGTAATTCCGAAAAATAAATAATAGTCTACTAATAACAATAATTTTAACATCATTGGGCTTTTGACTTCACTTTATTTAAACTTTTTTGAATTTACGTTAGTCACAATTTTAATAGGTTTATAAAATTAAACACTTTCTCTTAACGTTTAATTATTTTTTCGCATTTATTTCCAACTTTATAGTTTTTTTTTCTCAATTTCTTTGGGTTTTGGTGAACATATTTAAGACAACGTCAATAATCTCAGACCCTATTAATATCGTTTTTAACTCTTTTCTTTCTCTTAGTGACTAAATTCTACTTAAATACTCTACAAATGTTTGTATTGAATTTCACATCACTTTGTTAATATTCAAAATATGTATGTTGCCAAATTTTCTACAAATTACAACCCCTAATCACATTGGTTTTATTTTAAAACAATTTTAAGAATGTAAATACCGCTGTGTTTTATACAGATCCTAAACCTGATAAGTTTAAATAATTTAGACTTCTACCATGATTAGTGATTACATATCTTACAAAGTTTTTATTTTAGATCTTTTAGAGCGTTTCTTTTCGTCTCGTCTACGTTTGTGCATTGGTCTGGATATATATTTCAAATTCTCTATATATTAGAACTGTGTTTGTATTGTTCATTTCACAAAATTCTAATAAGACTTAAAATATCACTGCGAACTTAGATATAAGATCTACGCATATCCTACAGTCTACACCTATTAATTTTTCTTTTTTACTACCAGTATCGTTGACAGCTTTTGTATTTTTTATTACTTCTACGGCATTGTAATCTTAACTAATAGTTAATACGTTTAAATATGGTGTAATTTATGCCCACCCATTTTAATTATTATTAATCTATTGATTTCTTAAAAGCTTCTTTTTTTTCAGGTTTTCTAATCAAAGTCCTCTGATTATATATTAAATTTTTTCGCTAAATTTCTACTATTCGTTTAATATATTACTCAATTATACAATAGTTATTTACTTTTCAATGTATCTAATGTATAAGAATAGGTTTTTCAATAATGATTTCAGTTTAATCTTATGTTATACAATACATATATCTTTTCGTAAAAAATATTTTGCAGATTTAATTCTGCCACGTACCTAATCATATACTTTGTAAGTGCGCAATATTGTTATCAAGTGATCATAAATAAAATATTTTAAGTGTTACTGAGGTAGGTATAATCCCAACAATAATACAGCCAATATCAATACAATATAATTGTTATTATGAAACAAAGTACCTACCTACTTCTTGCCTTTTCAAGAATTTTCAAATCATACAAAATCATTAACATTGACTCGTAAAATTAAAATCCGTAAATTCAAAGAAATAAGCCTATCTAGTTCTATAAGGGAATCTAGACTCCAATTTTTGTTTCCATTTAGAAATCGTACGATCTTACTACCTAGATCAAATATAATATTGACTTGAAAATCTAGAGTATTATTATTGCTCGTTATTAACATAATCAATATTTGTCACATTTATCATTGTTTATTATCAGGATACAAAGTTCTCCAATACATTTTAATTGTAATGTTTTTCGAACAAAATATTAACTAATGACGTACTTCGTTTGTTTTTATTTCATTGTTATATTTAAACTCGTATACCTAATTACCTACCTAACATTAAGTATTTCTATGTTGTTCTTTTTGTGCGATTAATGCAAATTGAACTTCACGGATGAGTAAATGATAATAATTAACAGAATTGTTTTCAACGTACATCAACGACAAATAAATACAAAACGAAATCAATTATGACAACCTTGCTACTGACATCATCATCACTAAATTACCATGCTTTAAAACACAAGCATGTCTGAATGTCTATTTTTGATTATGTTTCGACTCTTTGTCTCTTAGTACATATTAGAAACTGATCATACAGTGAAACTTGAGTTTTCTGATTTTTGGATTATTATCAATTGCCCACTTATTAAAAACATTATTTTACAATAAGGCGAAGTATTTTAGGTAGGTACCTAGTACCTATGCTTGTACCTACTAAACGTCTGCAATTTAATTTTTATCGATTTCGATATACCTCATTTAGTCTTTAACCTACTTACACCAGTATACTTCTTAAACCATTTTTTTTTATCATTTCTTTGCTTGAAACTAATATTAATATACTTTTAGAGTTTTTTCTTTACAAATCTTACTATAGTTAATTTGATCTTTTTATTTCTGCTTATTTATCACTATAAAATATAAAAACTTCATGTTCACACACACGTTTTAATTGCGTCTTACTTTTTCTAGATGGCAAATCGATTTCTTTGTTATAACATTTTGAACTGCCTTTTTTATAATAAACTTAAACTTCTTTCATATAATATAATAGTACAAAGTAAAATCTATTCAAGAATGTTGTCAATTGTGTTTAACAAAAACAACATGACCGTACGTAGCACACAGCTGTTGCTTTGTGCGCCGCCATCTTGAAAAAATAAAAATAATACTTGCTGCGTACCATGGGGTACAAAATACCAATCTGGTCTTGTAGTTCGTACTTAGTACGAATCTATTGAAATGTTTTAAACTAAAAAATAATAAAATATATTGACGTGTACCCACCTCACATAGCTATCCGAATTCTTTGCTTTTCTCCGTATCTACACTCATTTGACCTTAACCGGGCGATGACTGCGCCATGATTATTTTTGGTTGCCACATTTTTCCAAGACACGACCGTTATACAAAATAAAATTTAAACCGGTTAAAAGGGATATTTTGTTTTTTCTTTTCTACTAATTTTACCATTTATATTAGGTATCTCCCTTTGTTCTATTTTAATATTTTATACATATTTAACGTCCGCTTCCTAGTCTATTTTATGCCGTAATGCAACGCAGAGGAGGGCAACGGGGCTTTTATAGATGTGACGACACCAAAATCAATACATAACACTACCAAGTTAAGAAGTAATGTAGTGTTACGTTGCGCAACTAACATTGAAGTGATTTTTGTATTTGTAATATAACCATTCTAGAATGTTCTTTATATGCAGTAGAGCAAGACAACATGATACGCAGTTGAGTCAAAATAATGTTCTGGAATATTCCACGTAGTTATAGTCTAAGAGATAGCAATATTATTTTGTAAAAGAGTACTTTTTGTATCATAAAACATACAACGGCTATTACATATTATAGTCTTAGTCTATTTTACATTTGCATGCCAATTACAGGTAGTTACATCATTTTATGTTAGCCAATTTTAAAATATAAAAAGTTAAATTTATAATTAAAAAAAATAAAATGTAATAAAAAATAACCTTGACCTAAAATTTTAAATTTGTAAGTAGGTACTAAGTATATTCTAAATTACAGAAAAAATTGTAAAATTGATTAGTGTCTAAAAGTTAAGCCATAATTTATAATACAATAAAACAAAATAACATAGCATTTGGTACAATAGAATTGAATTATATCATTAAAATAAAATTAAAGTATTTAAAACTAATTCATAGATGTGATAAAATGTAGATTCTTAATAAATTGTTAAAAAATATTAGGATCTATCTGTGCCATCATCACATAACTTTATTAATTTTCTTTTGAATGTAATTAGTTTGTCATTAAAAATGTCCAACTCATTGTTAGCCTGAAGCGAGTAGATCAGCAAGAGATCATTCGGTTGATTGGAGAAAATTTACCGACATTTGTACGCGCAGCATCCGTACAGAACAACCCCTATTGGAAAACTAGGTATTGTACGTGGTATCCTCAAAGAATGTATATTTATAAGAATATAATATATTAACTTCACTAATTTCATAATGTAAAAGTATGTGAGGATGAATGCGATTATGTTTATGGTGAATTAGTAATCATCCTTTCACACGAAAACCTATTTAAACGATTTGAATAGAATTTGACGCACATAATATCTAGAATATATACGTCTATGTCGGCGACCATACATAATAAAGTATTATTATGTATGGTCGCCGACATAGACATTATTACTTCTACTAAGTCCCACAAATCACAATATAGGTACATGGTCAACACGGGTTAACTCAATCTTTTGTTCATAATAATATTTGTTATGTTTTTAAGAGTCAACTAAGTAAGTACAGATACGAATACATAATAATAATATAATTAAACTACTAAAGTAAATCCATAGTACATATTGTACTTAAACGGTTATCATTACACTGATGTAAGCTTCAGATTAGTAAAATATTTTTTGGTTTACGCTTAGACTATAAACGAAAGAGATAGAAGATCAGATCAATAACGAGCACTTTTCCGAAGTATCCCGAAACTTTACTCGGCTATACCAGCCGAAAAAAATAATTTTGCCTAAAAGTTTTTATTTATTGCAATTAAAATTATATATCCTAGCATTTATTTCCACTTTCATATTCTAAACCAGTAACTTCTTGAAGCCTGGTAAATTAAAATTATATATATTTTATTTACTAGCTGTCCCGACGTACGCCTTAATCATGATCTGAAATAATAAAAAACTACTACCCCCACACCTTCAACCCACACCAACATATTATTATATAGTGCGATTCAAATGAGAATAGGATCGAGTCGGCGCCATATTGTTTCGAATAAGGATGTTGTGATAGTTAAATTTATGTTTAGTTAATTGATTACTATTTAACGCATTTATTTAAATTCGATGCAAGACTATTAATATTTATTTATTTTATTTAACAATTTATTGCACACAAGAAACATTTAAAACATTTCACATTACATGGAAAAATGACACAAAGGTTCTGCTTATTTCTAAAAAGAAATTACGGAGAGAAAAGGGATAAAAGAAAGAGGATAGAACGTGCACAATTACATTTACATATAATATGTCTATACTAAAACATAAATAAAATATTATAATATATACACTATCAATATAATTAATATAAAATACAATAAGTACCTAAATACTATAAGTAATATAATAATATGCCTATAATATATAAATTAGCTGTGTTTCGCCGAGTGAGTGAGTTTACCGGAGGCCCAATCCCCTACCCTATTCCCTTCCCTACCCTCCCCTATTACCCTATTCCCTCTTAAAAGGCCGGCAACGCACTTGCAGCTCTTCTGATGCTGCGAGTGTCCATGGGCGACGGAAGTTGCTTTCCATCAAGTGACCCGTTTGCTCGTTTGCCCCCATATTTCATAAAAAAAATAAAAATAATAATAATATATAAATACTATATGTAATAACAGTATTTATATGGATAGAGATTCGAGGTAGTGCTCATTCAAACGGCTTTTAAAAATAGTGATGGTGGGACTGTTTCGTACGGTGTGGGGGAGCGAGTTCCACAATCTGACTGCGTGAACGGTGAAGGAGTAGGAGTAGAAGTTGGAGCGACGGGATGGAAGGGAAAGGTTAGTTCTAACATTGGACCTACATGGGGTATCGAGGGGTCGAGAAAAGTTAAATCGTTCGAGAAGATAGGAAGGAGACAGGGGATTATACAAGATATTATATAGTAAACAAAGGATATGGGAGTTGCGATAAAAACATAAGTGCATAATATTTATATTATGCAATTATGTTTTTCTGAAAATCGCACTTTTCAAGTGATATTTCACAGAAAAAAGTCATTGCCGTTCCTATTCTCATTAGAACCGCGTTATACAACAACAACTAGGGAATAATATATATCCTTCCTACCTAACAACAAACCAAACTACCCACATAAAATTTTAACACCAATAGCCTACAACCTACATCTATTATCTACTATACTATATACATACTTCCACAATTATTTCAAGACTAAAATTAGCCTAATCTGTCCAGCCGTTTAAATTAACCAGTATCAAGATCGTTTAATCCAATTTCCCCAGTATTGCACACTACAAAACACAAAAAACAATAAAAAAATTATTTAATTTAATATTATCTTATGTTTAAATAGATTGTTTTAAACATAATGCACCAAATTATAAAAAAAATCTTTAGTTTTTTTAAAATTTGTAATTTGCTCTACATAGGTATTTCTAATTCCACTTCAATCTTCATTTATGTCCTGATAACACTATGCGCTCGTAATATAATTTCCTGCAACTCCATTATTAAGCGGAAATTTTATTACGTCGCAACACAAATTATGTTCGGATTTATATACTGTCCTTTTCTCTCCTATGCGAAATGTGCGATAGTGTTTCTCTTTCTCTTTTACTCACATTCAATGCTTATTGGTTAAAAGCTACTGCGTTCTCGAACCTTCTATAAAAGTAGGTTTCTGATTGGTTGATGAAAGAATGATCGAGAATTTTCTCGACGTCTATTCGTTCAGTGCTAGCCAGTATAAAAGCACCTCGCGAGCGCGGCAAGGCATGTATTATTTGAAAACAATTCAAAGCGAGAAGAAGTCTGAAGGCGAGTTCGATAAACGCTAGTTTACCGAAGTTTATACATACAAACAAGTTATTGAGGAATATTTTCAAGTGTTATACGAGAAAATAAATTAAAAAATGCCAGCTATTGGAATTGATCTCGGTACGACATATTCGTGTGTTGGCGTTTGGCAACATGGGAACGTGGAAATTATTGCTAACGACCAGGGAAACAGGACGACACCATCTTACGTGGCCTTCACCGACACCGAGAGGCTCATCGGCGATGCCGCCAAAAATCAGGTGGCTCTGAACCCCAGCAACACAGTGTTCGACGCCAAGCGGCTCATCGGAAGGAAATTCGATGACCCCAAAATACAACAAGATATGCAACACTGGCCGTTCAAAGTCATCAACGACTGCGGCAAACCCAAAATTCAAATCGAGTTCAAAGGCGAAACGAAAAGGTTCGCTCCAGAGGAGATCAGCAGCATGGTACTTACGAAGATGAAGGAAACCGCGGAGGCCTACCTCGGTACGACAGTCCGCGACGCCGTCATCACTGTGCCGGCCTACTTCAACGATTCCCAGCGGCAGGCCACGAAGGACGCCGGAGCCATCGCCGGCCTAAACGTGCTGCGCATCATCAACGAACCCACCGCCGCCGCTCTGGCGTACGGCCTGGACAAGAACCTCAAGGGGGAGCGAAACGTTTTAATCTTCGACCTTGGTGGTGGAACGTTTGATGTCTCCATCCTGACCATCGACGAGGGCTCGCTGTTCGAGGTGAAGGCGACGGCTGGAGACACGCATCTCGGAGGAGAGGACTTCGACAACAGACTGGTGAACCATCTGGCAGAGGAGTTCAAGAGAAAGTACAAGAAGGACCTCAAAGGCAACCTCCGTGCTCTCCGTCGTCTCCGCACTGCTGCCGAGCGCGCGAAACGTACTCTGTCGTCGAGCACCGAAGCCACCATCGAGATCGACGCTTTGCACGAGGGCATCGACTTCTACACGAGAGTGTCGCGGGCCAGGTTTGAGGAACTCAATGCAGATCTGTTCCGCGGTACTCTGGAACCAGTCGAGAAGGCTCTCAAGGACGCTAAGCTCGATAAAAGCTCCATTCACGATGTGGTTCTAGTGGGCGGCTCCACTCGTATTCCCAAGATTCAGAGCATGCTCCAGAACTTCTTCTGTGGCAAAAAATTGAACTTGTCGATCAATCCAGACGAAGCCGTGGCCTACGGCGCAGCGGTTCAAGCCGCCATATTGAGTGGCGAGCAGCACAGCAAGATCCAGGACGTGCTTCTGGTGGACGTGGCGCCGCTGTCACTCGGCATCGAGACAGCCGGCGGCGTCATGACCAAGATCATCGAGCGGAACGCAAAGATTCCATGCAAACAGTCGCAAACGTTCACCACGTACTCCGACAATCAGCCCGCTGTCACTATCCAAGTGTACGAGGGCGAGAGGGCGATGACCAAAGACAACAACCTGCTGGGTCGCTTCGACCTCACCGGAATACCGCCGGCTCCTCGTGGCGTGCCCAAGATAGACGTCACCTTCGACCTCGACGCCAACGGCATCTTGAACGTGTCCGCCAAGGAAAACAGCACCGGGCGCAGCAAGAACATCGTCATCAAGAACGACAAGGGGCGGCTGTCGCAGGCCGAGATCGACCGCATGGTCGCCGACGCCGAGCGCTACAAGGAGGAGGACGACCGGCAGAGGGAGCGGGTGTCCGCGCGGAACCAGCTGGAGTCGTACGTGTTCAACGTGAAGCAGGCGCTCGATGAGGCCGGGGACAAGCTGAGCGAGCAGGACAAGGAAGGGGCCCGGCGCGAGTGTGAGGAGGCCATCAGGTGGCTGGACAACAACACGCTGGCCGACAAGGAGGAGTTCGAGCACAAGCTAAAGGAAGTGCAGCGGGTCTGCTCGCCGGTGATGAGCAAGATGCACGGCGCGGGGGCGGGCGCGCAGGGCTTCCAGCAACAGCAGGCGCAAGCGAGCCACGCCGGACCCACCGTCGAGGAAGTGGATTAGATCTCATTAGATGTGATCTCTAGCATTTAAGTTACCACGACTGAGTTAGGATTCCTGTAATTGTAAATAATATATTGTTTTAAGTTATTTATTTTGTAAATATAGTTTAAGTCAGAAAATTATCTTGTGCAGCTAAGTGTAGTAAAAATAATTAATAAATACGTTTCAGTATTTACTTAATGTCTTTTATTAACTTATATAATATATCCCTGTTTAACTTATTTTCATTGTGTGACACCTCGAGGTTATGACAAAAGGGTTCAAAAGTTCAGATAACCCATACAAAATATATTCGTTGCTGTCACCTAGAAACCTAGAAAAAATTGGCATGAGACTAACTCTTTCTTCCCCATTAGATATTCTTTGCTATTAGTGTCTGTCGCAAGGAGAATAATAGTCTGATTCACAAGATCAATTTCAGTGAATTTCTGTCCAAGGGCACCGAAAATTATGATCCCGGGCTCATTCGATTCGGAATGGCCTCTAACTTTTTGAAAAAATTCAAGAAAAAATTGCAAAAGCTATAAACAATTTTGTAAAAAAAGGGTGTGGTTTTTTGAAAATATCTCCAAAACTATAAAAGACATCCGAATTATGAAAAAAAAATCTTTAAAGAAGAGGAAACTGCTCAACAAAAAGTCCCATCTCCCAGAACTCTATTACCAATATTTATAATTAAAATTATAAATATTGGTAATAGAGTAAAAAAAATGTTAATTAACAAAATATGCGATTTTAAAGCAATAAAAAAATTAAGACACGATTTTGTTCTTAAAAATCATAATATTCATTGATAAAAACCCAAAATTTTCAATTATTTCAATTATATAAACAATACATTCGTTTATAATTTTTTTTTAAACAAATAGAGCTAAAAATTATAAAAAATCATTTTTATGTAACTTTTAATAAAAATAATAATAATAGGAATAAACTTGAATATTTAAAAAAATATAATTTCTTTAATTAAAGTTTTCAGTTTTTAACGTCTTTGATTATTATTAATAACAATAATAATAACTATACTGGAGCCCTCCGGTCCTCCATTAGTTGGGAGTAATTTTATTTAATGTTAATAGTTATTAATAAAAAATAATCAAAGAAATAACAAAGTGAAAAATCAACATTTTTGAATTTTTTTCAACGGGAATCTTTTCTAAAGCGTTTCAAGAAAAGCTTCAAGAAGTGAAATAAATTTGAGGTTTTTAGTTAAACAATTATCAGGGTTTTTATTTAAAATTGAAACTTGTAAAAATTAGTTAATTCACTACCTACGATAGGTATAATATCTAATAAAATAATTACGGGATATTTTCCCATGGATTTTAGTTTATTCAACTGCCTAGAAGTTATGTGAATTTTTTGTCTTAATAAAAATATTTAATAAGTTAAAATTATTTTTATTGTTAAAAGGTCCGTATCGGCAAATAATATATTATTTATATTACTAACTAGATGTTGCCCGCATCACCCGCTTTTAGCGCTATTTTCACCTCTAAATTAAAATTATAAATATTGGTGATTTAATTTCCGGGATTTCGGTCGCGACGTGTATGGCTATGTATAGTGCGATTCAAATGAGAATAGGATCGAGTCGGCGCCATATTGTTTCGAATAAAATTCAGTTAAATTTATGTTTAGATAATTGATTACTATTTTTAACGGTTTTATTTAAATTCGATGCAAGACTATTAATATTTATATGCATATAAGTTTTTCTGAAAATCGCACTTTTCAAGTGGTATTTGACAGAAAAAGGTCATTGACGTTCCTATTCTCATTTGAAACGCGTTATACACGGCCATACACTTCGCGACTAACTACTCGGCACCGGCTACCCGCCATAGACGAGTCTGGATAAGTTTTGAGGGTGCAAAAATTCTAAAGTCCTTTATTTTTTGCATATAGTTTCCGGACCTTCTTCTTAGTCTAAAATTTGATTTTGTGCCATTTTGGATGGCTGCGTTTGTAGCAATTTAGGTTTTTGTGTCTTTCATGGATATTGGCCCAAAAGTAAATTATAGCTAAAAATTTTACTTTCACGATATTAAGGAAAGAGTAACCGATGCACATATGCAGTTTGAGTCGTATCCAACCAGGGGTTTCCTGGTATTCGGCTACTATATAAAACATGGTCCCACCAGACCCACAACTATTCTAATGACTGACAAATCTTAAAAAACTGTTCAGAGTGTTAATATCTGAGTCTCTAAGAATGATGTGCCACATTCGGCAATTTCGTATAAAGATATTCCATTTTTTTTCCTCAAACTCGCTATAAAAACTACTAATGAAACTTTTAGTTAGTAGAGTTCATATCTATATGATGATTATGGTGTTACAAAACACTTTTTATAAGTTTAACCACGTTTATCCGCGGGATTTTTTATTAGAATGTAAAAAACCAACTTTTATCATGTATCAATGGCGAATACGGGGTGCGGGCCTCTCGCCACGCGGGGAGGGGCCCAAGTTTCATATTAATACGACAAAATGAAATGACAATTTATGTGACAACTTGACAAGTAATAATGTTCTAAATGCGAAATTTATAATTTCAATTTTAAATTTATTTCATGTTTAATGATGCCAAGACGAGACCATAATGTTATGACTCGCCAGTAAAAAATGTCTTCAGATCTCGTCTAGAACCTTCTGACTCCACTCTACGTTCTCTAACTCTATAAAGCTTGAATTTACTACACTACTCGTAAAGTAGAAAATAGGCTTAAGATAAAAAATATTTTAGTCACTGTTCATAGCTTTTCTGTTAGAGGACACAATGTTCTGGCACAACGACGACGCTCGAATATTGCTAGTGTGGGGTGTGCCTTATACAAAAGCTCATGAAGTAATGAAACGCTCAAGCTATGCATTTTGACTCATTAGACGGATCGCGCTAGCTGTTTTTTAGTGGGAAGTGGAAAAATTCTAATGTTGCTGAATTTTTTCTGTACCTATATGTAGTTGATAGAGTAGTCCCTAGGTAGTTAATAATTAAGTTTTGTGCCATGTCTGCCTATTGCCTTTTCAGCAATTCGATTATTTGTGGTTAATTTTTCCGTGGCTGCGTAACGTGAGACTTTAAAAAAATAAAAAGCCAAGGAGTGTTCCCAAAAAGGCAAGCAAAGTTTAAAATTGATGTAATTCAAAGGTCAGTTATACAAAAAACAAAATAACTTAAAGATAAAAAAATCATAGCCTCTAATATTACTTACTGTACCTACGCGGGCGAAAATGCGGGCATCAGCTAGTTTTAACATAAAACTAACAAGCAATAATAAATAAATAAAAATTCAAAAATAAAAAACCTTTTATTTCCAGTTTAACAAATTAATGTTTTTTATAATACTAATTAAAAATTATAATAAAATTACAAATTAAATTAAGACTAACGTTAGGTATTATAAATCAATTATTTTATAAGACTAACATTATTATAAATTAATGCTTAACATAGTAAACATATATCGAAAAGCAGTACAAGGATCGGTCCACATTCGTACGTAGTGCTCTGATGTTTCACTAGGCTCGACTTGGCGGGGCCCTGCCGTGCCCCTTGATATAAAATTGTCAACGGGATGAATAACAATATATACAAATATTATTTTGTTGGTTTGTAAAATTTATTTAATTGTATAAATTATTACAATCAATTAATAACCTAATAAATAAGTCCTTAACCACGAGTATTAGAAACATGTATTCAGCAACCTACGTGTAAAATTCAAGCGTTGAAATAATTTATTTATTTTTTATTAAATAATACTATTTATATAATAAATATGATGTAGCTGAAGAGACTATTCGGTTAAACTACTAATTTTAAGAACTAAAATTAGGTATTTGAAATTGTAATTTTTTTGGTGTTAGATAACCGAAGTTTCATGTGGAAGCCTATCGGATATCAAATTTTATTGTGCATTTATGTATTGCATAAAATCAGGCGACAATTACATTCAGCTTCGTCATTCGTGCTACGCAAACAAAGTTGCGGGCAAAAGCAAGTTTAAATTTTGTAATCGCTGTAAAATGCGAAATATAAAAATTTTGAAATTTAGTCGAATGAATGACATTTTATCACACACATTTACGTATAATATGTGTAATGTGTATGTTGTAGTGCGAATATTCCACAATACTTCGACCGCATATTATAATAATATTATTTTTGCATTTTATTATTTAAACCCTCCATGAAAAAAGCACAAACTTGGAATATAGATTCTTCATGACTTAATAATATTGAATACGTGAATTTTATTTAACGATTATGTGTTTTTGGAGCGCTTTTAGCTTAGGGAATCTAAAAAACTTAATTTCTCGAATCGCAGTCGCTTAATGTGGCACAAAATTTGGAATTAGGCCTATTTTAGTGGTCTTAAACAGAAAATAGTCGTTTATCACACTTTAGAATTTTCGCCGGTACTGTTTTAAAAAAATGACCCTAAGTCATTTTTTACTGGACGAAAACGACGCAAATTAAGTCTCCATACTCTGGAAGCTGTCCCAGTTAAGATACCATTAATATTTTAAACTTTAATTCAATATTGCCACTTTTATAGCCATATAAAAAAATCAACCACAAATAATGGAATTGCTGAAAACGCAGTGGGCAGAAATGGCACAAAACTTAATGATAAGCTCCCCAGGGACTACTTTATCAACACACAAAAATTCAGCGACTTTAGAATTTTTTCCACTTACCACCTCGAATACGCCTAGCGCGACCCGTCTACCAACCGGAACGTGTGCAACGGCACTAAGGTACGATGGGATTGACATCGTTTCTGTAGGTCGCGTGTCGACAAATTACGTTGCAAAAAAGTTACGAAATTTTCAAAGTTGACAAAACTTTGCCTCGAAATCTCATCAAGAAAATCCAATAGAAGTTTCCCAAAGGTCGAGTTTGAAGTTTTGAAGGTCGAAAATGACTCGTTTTCTTGTACAAAAATACCTTGTAATAAGTAAATAAAGAATTTAAAAAATCTTAATCTTTTTTTCTTAATGATAATAATCGTACGCACCAGATTTTTTTATTTTCTCCTGTATCAGGTATTTGGAATATAGTACCTTTGTACTAAATTGTATCCTTGTTTTAAAATTTTATTGTTTATTATTTTGTGTACGGTCATTCAGGGTAACTTTGAATCACGAGGGTAACTTTGACAGTTTGTTCACAAAATTCTTTTCTATTGTTTTATGTGGGAAACAATTGGCGCTTAAAATTTAATAACAATTCGTGTACGTAACATACTTCGTAAACGAAATCTAAAAAAAAAGCAGCTGTCAAGAGAAGATAATACCAAAAACTTTTGTTTTTAACCGCGCGCAACATAATGGGTAAAAATCAGTGCAAAACTTTGTTTAAAAATCTCGTTAACTTTGCTGCTATCAAGGTATATAAAAACATATTTAAATGTAATAACTTTATGGTTTTTTTGACTTGTCTATGACCCCACTGCATCAATATTTAATAAAAACATAAATTATTGTCACTCTGAAGCTGTAAATTAATTAAAAGTTAGTTTGTGTCAAAGTTACCCAAGTTAGGTGGTAACTTTGACACACGACAAAATTGCCAGTTTTTAATATAATTAGTCATTTTTAAAGACGTTTTATAACTGTATAGCATGAAAACCAACCTGAGAGCACAGATTAACTAAACTCTTTTGACTAATTCTTAACATAGTAAAAGTTTGATTAAAAAATATGTCGATGATGATTCAAAGTTACCCTGATTGACTGTACATAATTTATTAAATAAATAAATAAAAACGGGAAATGTTAAACTTTATAATATTTTTTACGTTCTAATAATATTCTAAAATCAAATTCTAAAATCTATTTTTAATAAATTAATAAAAGAATTTCCCGTTACCCCAAAACACAATACCAAAAGTTTATTCCTTCTACAGACAACAGCTGCTGTTGAAAGTATAGAAATACTTCAATTGCATACAAAATTCCACAACACTCTACCTTTGGGTGTCGCACCTGGTGAGGTTGGGTGTGTCATCTGCGCCCTTATGGTGTAGTCAATAAAATTAAACAATAGGTATATCTGCAGTGTTACAATCTTTTAGCCTCGAAACGACACACACTGTATAAAACACGTCGTGTCACAGAACTCCGAGACGGCTTGACCGATTTTAATGAAATTTTGCAGGTGTATTTAGTAGAAATGGCAATAGATTATTGGATATTTTTTTCCCAAAGTGATAACTGATTGTGGGTGGCCCATGCCATTTTTTCAATATTTTATAAAACTCACGTTCAAGTTGACTTCCAAATTATTTTATATTGAGTAGAGAAATACATAGTTCAAATTTTAGCCGAATTTAATCGGGAAATTATTTAGAAAATGAGTTTTATTCTATACTTTTTTGTGCATTTTTACTTTTTAAATAAATAAGTTTTATTTCATACTTTTTTATGCATTTTTACTTTGGAAGTCGGTTTTAATTTTTTGTTTTTCTTTTATATTTTTATATTTATTTTTAATTATTTTATCGTTCCACTAAAACTGCGAGCAAAGCTCGGCCTCCCGGTCCCGGTCGTGTCGAAATTTAGCAATTTGTTTGTTCACAGGCGTTATGTCGAGGATAGGTACTAATTATGTTAATCTTCTATTAAATAATGTGACTAGTCCTGACTGACTGATTCATCAATGTCGAGATAGAATTACGAAAGCTAGAAACGTAATGTAAAGCTGCGCGTCCACTGCATCGGAATCGGAGCGGACGGAGCGTCGGCATTTACAAAATGCCGATGGGGTGCGTCCACTGCATCCGGATTCAGCATCGGCAATTTAGTTATTTTTAGTCCGTCAGCCTGACCGTGCACTTGCATTATGGAGATAGTGACGAGATATATTGTTGTAATCTCAGACCGAATAGGTTGTAATTAGCTGTATTTTATCAGAAGAGGAAAAGAGAAACAAAAGGAAACGAAAGATATGGGTTCATAAATCATAATATAAATTCAAAAATATTAATTTTTGGAGAATTTCATACATTATATTCTGATTTATTAGAAAATGAAAATAGATTTTTTGGGTACATTCATATGACTCGAAAAAAGTTTTTTGAACTTCACTATATTCTACAATTTTTATTTATTATTTGCCCAATTTCATCCCAAATATCGTCTCTCCTCAGTTGGTTATGATAATGTTGATGTTTTAGATTGTAAAGTTCATCATATTTTTCCACTAAAGTAATTAAAATATCGTCATTCGTCGTGAATAAGTATTTATGTATAGCCGTCGCGTCGTCGCAAACACGTCAGAACTTGAAACGTTCGGAATCCGAATGACGGGTTCACTGCCGATGACGTCATCGGCAAAAATACCGGTCGCGGGCGCAGAAATGCCGATCCAGTGGACGCAGTGCCATAGAAATCCATACAAAGCAACAAATCCGTCCGCTCCGTTCGCTCCGATTCCGATGCAGTGGACGCGCAGCTTAAACCTGAAATTTTGTGAAGATGGATGGATGGATGGATGGATATTTATTACTCTTTCCCTCAAAAACGACGGTTTTGATGAAATTCTATATGGATGTAGTTTAGGTTTTATCCCGGAAAAGTACAGTGTTCCTGTGAGATACTCGATAGTAAATTTACGCAAGCGGAGCCGCGGGAAACAGCTATTAATTTATAAATAATTTATACGTTATGCGTAGCTCCCAGAACTTAGCACTTGTCTACGTCGTAGGCGGTCTACGAGAAGTCTACGGCGTCTACGACTATTACAGCACATAGTCTGTTGCCCTATTACCTAATATTAAGGACTTCAACTGACAACTGGGAATGGGCTTCATTTTGACATTTGAACTTTTTAAAACACAAATAAAAAAATTGAAATGTCAAAATTTTGTCATTTACACAATCTAAAACACAATTTTAAAAGTTCAAACGTCAAAATGAAGCCCATTTTCTATTGTCAGTTGAAGTCCATAATATTAGGTAATAGGGCAGGTGATTATAATAATATTGACTAGTTTTTTCCCGCGGCTCCACCCATAGGAATAAGTACTGTACTTTTTCGGGACAAAAAGTAAAAACAAAATGTTTTAATCCAGAGCCTAAACTATTACCACACCAAGTTTCATCGAAATCCGTTCAGTAGCTTTTGTGTGAAAGAGTTACAAACAATGAATGGACATTCATCCATGCATCCATCTCTGACGACCTCAGTGGCTCAGTGGTTTGCGCGTTGGCGCTGAAACCGGAGGTCGTGGGTTCGAATCCCACGAGGGAACAAATAGTTTTATATGTTTCTGGGTCATGGATGTGTATTAAATATTATGTTTAATACTATATATAATAAAAACCTTAAATATATTATGGTATAAAAGTATTAAATATAATATTTCCGTTGTCTGGTACCTGTAACACAAATTCTTCGAGAACTTACCACAGGACCAGATTGAGGTGGTGTGGAAGCGTCCATAGATATTATTATTATCCATCCATTCATCCTCACAAACTTTCACGTTTATAATAGTAGTGGGAATATTATTTTCATTTCTCATACTCGGAAAGTAGTGTTGTTTTGATCTGATTATTGGGTGGAAAACGCTACTTTCCTTTCATAGGGAGGGAAAAACTCATACAAATTTATTGCGGCCCTCGGGCCGGAATGAATTTGTATATATCTTCAAAACTTCAAAAATAGAACTGCTGTCAGCTGTGAAGAGTTTTAAGTAAAAAAAACTATTAAAAATGACATGACTTTCTAAACAGCCAGTGTGAATTTAACGCAAACTTCTTTGAGCGGAATAAGCCGCGAGTGCCGCGGCGAGCGGCAAGTTCCATATTTAAAAATTAAAAAGTCAACACAAATTGCCGGGATACTAAATTATTACTAATACCTATATTATTATCAATAAATAGTTTAGATAAACAACTAGTTTTATTTTCCTCATATTCTAAATGAAAAGTAGAGTGTATGCCACGGGTAAAAGAATAAATTCCTACTCGGACTATAGTCTAACTACCTCAGGAATCGATTCCTTTCAACCCTAGGCTAACAATCTACTATTAAAACTAACTAATCCGTGCCGACTTTTTTTTACATTAAACATTTTTTAATGATGACGATGAGGATAAAAAGTATCCTTAGTTACTCCTTATAACATCAGCTATCTGCCAGTGAAAGTCCCATGAAAATCAGTCCAGCCGTTTCAGAGTGCCGGAACAAACAGACAGACTAAAAAAAATATATTTATTTTTAGAAGAACCGTTTATACTTCCATATACATTCAGTGAAAAGCTGATAATTTAAAGTTACAAACACAGTACACACACTTCAATTTTATTTATTTGTAGGTATATAGATTATACTACAATCAGTCCGGCTTTCTTTGCAACTTTATCTAAAAATAAACAAAAGCAATCCAAAATTGACCCACAAATCAATCGCCAGAAACGAAATGGTCGCTAATGTGTTCACTTTAAATCTTAATATATCATGATAATGAATTAATGATATCACTAAAAGGGCACACTCAAAAATCGCCGGCTTTATAAATTATGAGCAAGTATAAAATCCAAAATCATAGTTTATTTTTTGTATGAATTTTGGACCAAAGCCTTTGATGAAAATTATACGACGTCGTGTTTTTTATTGCACTAATAAGTGAAATATAAATTGGTAGCATGATAGACTTTATTCTGTTTGTTTACTTTTAAAATTTGCATTTTCTAGAGTGAAGGGCGGGATCAGAAGAATTATTGCGCGCGTAAACCCGACCGACCACGGCCGAAAATTCACGAAGCTTCTCGAACGTGTGACATAGTGATACCAGCTTTAACAAAAAATATATTTTTTCCAACATTATTATATTTAACTTAATAGTTCTTTGTGATTAAAATATTCGTTATTTCGCTTAATTATAATTCTACTCATATTAAAACACATTAAATAGAGTGGACCATAATACTAAATGTCAACCCTTTTTATCACAAATAGATGGAACTCTGATTGACTAGTTATTTAATATGGAATCTGCTCAACATAAAATTAAAAGTCAAATAGTGCATAATATAATTAACAAGGTCTCTGTGGAAAATCCATTCCCCATGATTTTAGCTATACACATAATATTTAATTAGACAATATTCACAATGATATTTACATGAAACATTATAATTATTATTTTATTTATTTTTTTACTAAGATAATAAGTTATTCATAATTTATATATTTTAACTGGTTCTTAAATCTTATACAAGTTGTAATTAAAATTGTAATATATGTATTAATAAACGATATAATACAGGGTTTCTTAAAGTGGGGTCCACGGACCACCAAGGGGTCCGTAATATGTGTGCCAGGGGTCCGCAGCGTTCTAAGATTAATGAAAAAAAATTTGCAGTAAAGTAACACAACTGATTAAAGATGACTTAATTGACATGAGATCAAAAGAAGTGTGGAGAGCTGAATTTCACGCAAAAGGTCTTGGTGAATTTTGGTGTTCTTTGAGTCAAGCTTACACTCTTCTGGTCAAACGAGCTATGTCCGTTCTGATACCTTTTGCTACTACGTATCTTGGTGAGGCAGGGTTTTAGGCTCTAGTGTCGATAAAAACAAAAAATCGCAATCGATTGAATGTCAAAGGTGACATGCGCCTTGCCTTATCGAAGACAATCCCACAATTTAAAGTACCTACTCATTGAGGCCAAACAACAGCATCAATCTCATTAGCAATTTCTATTTAGCAATTTAATTATTAAGTTAAGCATTAGTAAGTGTGAGATAAAAAATAATTGTAATAAATAATAGTATTGGCAACACTCGGTATAATAGTATTGGCAACACTCGGTACGTAACAAGTTCTCGCACAGCTAGCGGCAGAAAAGAGAACTAAGATCTGGTCCTATTATTGTGTACATAATTACTATGGAAAAGCCTATACCGTTCGGACTCCTGGTATCTATTCTTCGTGATACCTACTATTTACGTTTTTAAATAAATGTTTTAAGCCTATTAAAAATGCCTTATAAATGGTGCGTAGTGCCAAAATGCACTAATATTTCTATTAAAACACCGGGCAAAATCTTTGTGACCATACCAAAGAACACCGAAATGCGGAAAAAGTGGCTATTACTCGCTGACGCATGACGTTAATGATTCTGATGCTGGCTATTCTCTATGGAAATCGGGCGGCCATTAATAAAAGAAGAAGAAGTACAAGAATATGACGTCACATTCGGCATTCCAATCTCGTGCGTTTTTAGTCACGTGGTCAAACGTGAAAAATTCATAATTTTATAATTGTTAAATTGGTTTAAATTAATGTTTAGCGATAAAATATCAACAATCTGATGTATATTTTCATCATAGTATAATACCCTATTATTTATTTTGGTTGTGAATTTAAATAGTAGGTACTATTCCTTATTTTTCTGTGTAATTTAAGGTAAATATGACAAGAAACCATAATTATTTCTGTTTAAAAACAAGTAATAAGTATAGTCAATTTACGTTAAAAGTGAAGTTAATGCCTAGGTGTATACGTCAAAATAGCTTAATTTTTGGACATAATAATATTATGTAGTATGTAAACATCATTTACTTCATTCTTAGAATACGCATATGCAAATAGACTAAAGTTCCTAAATACAGTACCCATTAAGTTTGCAGTAAACGTGGTAACAAAAACTATAATTACCTTGCAACACTAAGCGTACGTCCATATTTAAGAGAGTAAAACTACGATATGTTCATCTTTTTCTGGCAAATGGAAGATATCATAAGCGAAAACTATCTCTGTCTATGTCACACAGAGGTACGCTAGTATTGGTGGTTAATTTTAGTGATGAACGTTCTAGAATGTGATTGGATGGATCTAGAATGATTGCGAATTTTCTCGAATTGTATTCGCTTCGCGCGGCTGGGTATAAAAGGCTAGGGCGAGCGCGGCAAAGCAAGTATTATTCGAAAACAAATCGAAGCGAGAAGAAGTCTGAAGGCGAGTTCGATAAACGCTAGTTTACCGAAGTTTATACATAGAAACAAGTTATTGAAGAATATTTTCAAGTGTGTTACGAGAAAATAAATAAAAAAATGCCAGCTATTGGAATTGATCTCGGTACGACATATTCGTGTGTTGGAGTTTGGCAACATGGGAACGTGGAAATTATTGCTAACGACCAGGGAAACAGGACGACACCATCTTACGTGGCCTTCACCGACACCGAGAGGCTCATCGGCGATGCCGCTAAAAATCAGGTGGCTCTGAACCCCAACAACACAGTGTTCGACGCCAAGCGGCTCATCGGAAGGAAATTCGATGACCCCAAAATACAACAAGATATGCAACACTGGCCGTTCAAAGTCATCAACGACTGCGGCAAACCCAAAATTCAAATCGAGTTCAAAGGCGAAACGAAAACGTTCGCTCCAGAGGAGATCAGCAGCATGGTACTGACGAAGATGAAGGAAACCGCGGAGGCCTACCTCGGTACGACAGTCCGCGACGCCGTCATCACTGTGCCGGCCTACTTCAACGACTCCCAGCGGCAGGCCACGAAGGACGCCGGAGCCATCGCCGGCCTAAACGTGCTGCGCATCATCAACGAGCCCACCGCCGCCGCTCTGGCGTACGGCCTGGACAAGAACCTCAAGGGAGAGCGAAACGTTTTAATCTTCGACCTTGGTGGCGGAACGTTCGATGTCTCCATCCTGACTATCGACGAGGGCTCGCTGTTCGAGGTGAAGGCGACGGCTGGAGACACGCATCTCGGAGGAGAGGACTTCGACAACAGACTGGTGAACCATCTGGCAGAGGAGTTCAAGAGAAAGTACAAGAAGGACCTCAAAGGCAACTCCCGTGCTCTCCGTCGTCTCCGCACTGCTGCCGAGCGCGCGAAACGTACTCTGTCATCGAGCACCGAAGCCACCATTGAGATCGACGCTTTGCACGAGGGGATCGACTTCTACACGAGAGTGTCGCGGGCGAGATTCGAGGAACTCAATGCGGATCTGTTCCGCGGTACTCTGGAACCAGTCGAGAAGGCTCTCAAGGACGCTAAGCTCGACAAAAGCTCCATTCACGATGTGGTTCTAGTGGGCGGCTCCACTCGTATTCCCAAGATTCAGAGCATGCTCCAGAACTTCTTCTGTGGCAAAAAATTGAACTTATCGATCAATCCAGATGAAGCCGTAGCCTACGGAGCAGCGGTTCAAGCCGCCATATTGAGCGGCGAGCAGCACAGCAAGATCCAGGACGTGCTTCTGGTGGACGTTGCGCCGCTGTCACTCGGCATCGAGACAGCCGGCGGCGTCATGACCAAGATCATCGAGCGGAACGCAAAGATTCCATGCAAACAGTCGCAAACGTTCACCACGTACTCCGACAATCAGCCCGCTGTCACTATCCAAGTGTACGAGGGCGAGAGGGCGATGACCAAAGACAACAACCTGCTGGGTCGCTTCGACCTCACCGGAATACCGCCGGCTCCTCGGGGCGTGCCCAAGGTAGACGTCACCTTCGACCTCGACGCCAACGGCATCTTGAACGTGTCCGCCAAGGAGAACAGCACCGGGCGCAGCAAGAACATCGTCATCAAGAACGACAAGGGCCGGCTGTCGCAGGCCGAGATCGACCGCATGGTCGCCGACGCCGAGCGCTACAAGGAGGAGGACGACCGGCAGAGGGAGCGGGTGTCCGCGCGGAACCAGCTGGAGTCGTACGTGTTTAACGTGAAGCAGGCGCTCGACGAGGCCGGGGACAAGCTGAGCGAGCAGGACAAGGAAGGGGCCCGGCGCCAGTGTGAGGAGGCCATCAGGTGGCTGGACAACAACACGCTGGCCGACAAGGAGGAGTTCGAGCACAAGCTAAAGGAAGTGCAGCGGGTCTGCTCGCTGGTGATGAGCAAGATGCACGGCGCGGGGGCGGGCGCGCAGGGCTTCCAGCAACAGCAGGCGCAAGCGAGCCACGCCGGACCCACCGTCGAGGAAGTGGATTAGATCTCATTAGATGTGATCAATAGCATTTAAGTTATCACGATTGACTTGTGTTTCCTATGTGAAATCCAATTGTAAATATCGCAAAAGTTATTTATTTTGTTTATATTAAGTACAGGTTTAATTTAACTACCTAGTCCTTTTAATTTTTATCTTGTGCAGTTGGAATAAGTTCCTAGAATACGTTATAAATAAATTTATTTGTAAAAATATATTTACTTTCGTATTATTTATTTTCCTCTACTATACTGGTTTTTCTGCTTCCCTCTGCTTTATCTCGAGTCTTTTTCATGACTGACAATATAATTGTTCTTTAAGGTTCTTAGCCAATGTTTTTATAAATAACCTAACGTTTAACCACAGCTCAGTAGTCTAACCGAGGGTTCCGTTGCTATCAAAGCCATTAGGCTTAGATTTTCTTTAAATTTCTTCAAAAGATAACTAATAAATATCCTTTGAATCAATATCATTTAAGGCGTCACACTAGCTGGTGCCCGCAACTTCGTTTGCGTAGAATTAGTAAATGGAAACGAAACCCTTTTTACCCGACTACGGCGACTGAAAAAAAGACATTGCTACCCCTGTTCATTCCTTTAGGGGTAGAATATCGAAAAGTCATGAAATGTTTACTTATTTTCTTTTAGGACTAGGTAGGTACATTTACAAAGTTCCAAGCCTAAATGCTAATTTTCAAAAATTACCCATACAGAGTTTAGTACCCCTTTTTACCTTTTTACCCCTTAAAACATATAATTATTAGAATCTTAGTATGTAAATCATGCGAAAGAACCCAAAGAGCAAAATCACCAAATACCAAACAGATCAGACCACAAACAAAAAAGCTATATACAAATTTGATGCCCCTTTTTACCCCTTTTGGGGGTGAATTTTGCAAAATCCCTTCTAAGTGGACTTATATGTGACAAAAGGAAGCCACGGTCCAAATATTACGATTCTATCTTCAGTAATTTGCCTCGGCGTTGATGAAAAAAATTACATTCATACTCCCGTTCATCCCTTTGGGGGTTGAATATCGAAAAATAACGTAAAACATGTTCACTTATCTTCTTTTAAGACCACAATTATAAAGTTTCAAGCTGAAACCACAGCGTAATAAGTTCCATAGACTGTGCTGAAACTATGTTTTCCCTATACAAAGTTTAGTATTGCGTGAAAGAGTAACAAATATCCATCCATCCATCCTACTAATATTATAAATGTAAAAGTTTGTGAGGATGGATGGATCGATGGATGTATGGATGTTAATTAATATTGTAGAACATACTTTTGTTCTATTATATCAATAGTTTCCGCAGCGCATGCGACGAAGGATGTTTTATGGCATGTTTTCACCTTGGGTTACGTCACTAAAGTTTTAGTAAGGATCCATATTCTTTTCTTGGGATAAATATAGCCTATGTTACTCAGAGTGAATATAGCTTTCTAATGGTGAAAGAATTTTTAAAATCGGCACAGGTGTTTTAGAGTTTATTCATTACAAACATACACACAAAAATACAAATCTTTCCTGTTTATAATATTAGTAATTTTTTTTTCATCTCTAATTTACCCAATTCACATGTACGGACTTACGGAGAGCCTCCCCTAATATATTAGGTCATTACATAATATGAAATTGGCGTTTTGTCGCACTAGCCACTTTGATCTCAAATATAATATTATTATAATACCTAATAATATTAACTTTGGTTAGGAATTCCAATTTCAAAATACCGCTATTAACTCCAAATTAACTCGTGCATTTGTGTTTCGAAAGCCGTAATTTGGCCGTAATTCATTTGTTTTTTTCTCTTTTGATTTTTTCTTTGCGTCACTCTATTTACAAAATGGAAAACTTGAAATATTTCGAGTACGAGCTCCACCGTGGCACCAGTGCTGCAGTAACGGCTCGAAGGATTAATGATGTGTATGGCGGCGGTGTCGCAAAAGAAAACACAGTGTGTTTTTTTGTTTTTGCCGGAGACCAAAGTTGATAATGAAGAATTGAAGGCTATTGCCTATTGTGGAAGCAGATCCATCGCAAACCACGTCCGAGTTAGCTGCAGGCTGCGGTTAAAACGTAGTGATTATATTATTCTCTTTGGCTGCGATATTAGTGATTAATAGTAGATTATGCACCAAGGGGATAAAGCAGTGTCTTACGTCACGGGTAGCATATTGGACCCAGAGCGTAACGAGGGACTCTAGAGTTAACTCCCGAGTGAAACGAGGTAGTTATGTAGAGTCCTGAGTAAAGCGAGGGGTTCAAGCTGCCCAAGACGAAGACAGGCTTTATCCCAGAGGTGCACACTCTACTTTTCATACCTACTGCGAGGCAATAAAAACCCAGGGCTACAAAAATATAACATTAATTTTGTTAAAAATTAATATTGATATTCGACACATTTGTCCAGTTATGGAGGGACAGAGTAATATTTTTATTAGGAACATTTATGGAAGTTGTGGTGGAGTTTATTTGAGCAGTACTTAAAGATTCAGAAACTTGTGACTGACGATATTGACACGTGAGAATATTAAAATTATAGGTTGCCAGTTCGATTTTCGAATAAACTCTCAGCAATACCATATTATTATCGAAAAACTCTATAATAGATACGTATCTATTAGGAATTTTCATACGAATTTTAACGTTCTAAATTCAAATCACTTTAATCCCTTGGGAGTTTCATACAACATTATCTCCCTTGGGAGACAATGACATGCTTTACGTTGAGATTGCGTGATATATAATCTAACATTGTCGAGCAAGTGGTATGAAAACTGTTTTAATCCACTTGAAGCAAATTGGGAAGGTAATAAACATAGATGCATTCAGTGATATATCTATGGATGTATTATATTAAAAAGCGGGTGAAAAAGCTTGAAAGGTGGGTACATCATTAATTGAGTGCACCTCTTTTTAATATTAGTTTGGTTGACTAGTGCCGGTGTCGTTCACTACAGCTTTCTTAAATCTGGCCAGATGATTACGGCAGATGTCTATTGTCAGCAACTACAAATCATGATGGAAGAGCTTAGAGCTAGCTGCTAAACAACTGAGGTTGGTCATTCGCTCTAGGCCACTGCTGCTTCAGAACAACGCGAACGCTAGACCACACACTGCACAACAGACGGCTGCCAAATTAGAGGAGCTTCAATTGGAATGTACATCCACCGTACTCCCCGGACCTTGCTCCAACAGATTACCATTTTTTTTTCGAAATTTGAACTTGTCCTTTACAAATCGCCAATTTCATAATATAATATAATAACCTAATATTATGATACCTACACGTAACACGTAACATGAGCATTGAGCACTCAGCAGGCTCCAACAGTTCGTCTGCTTACTATGCAACTACAATAGAAGCGTGCATAAGAATAGCTGCATTTCGTCTACGACAGCCTTTGAGTATACGACAGCTGCCGTCGACTAAAGAGCCATACTGAGTACTGACCATCCAGCCTACAAGCTCTAGGACGCGGATCTGTAGGCACTAGGCAAACATTTTAAATGATTGACACTATTGACACTAATGACGGCTATTAGTACCGGAGCTGGATTTGCTGGAAGCGCCGTTAGTATGGCCCATTAAATAATTTAGAAATACGGTGATAAAAATTTGAACGTAGGTATATGTATAATATACCTACTATATTTTTCCGCCTTTTTTACTTGACACTGGCAAATGGTTATAAGCCGACGCCTTATTTAAATAAAAAAATTTCTGTCAAGTGTCAACTGTCATAAATACCTTGAATTTATTGTTGAATTTTGAAAATCTTTTTGCGTTTAAAAATTTACTTGTGTTGGTTGTGTATTGTGGAAGTGTGATGTTATTCCTATTTTAATAAAATAAGGCTAAAGCCATAAATTAATCTAATTAAAATAATTATTTAGCGAAAATAAAATGGCACCAAATTTTAGCAAATATGCTTCAAGGACCGATGTTCAAATTGCTTTAGCAGCAACCGCGGCGTTGAGTGCTTGGATTGTAAAGAAATCGTTAAAGTCAAGGTAAAAAAATCCTAATCATCGCAAATATTTCCAACGCAATTAATTATAATGGAATGTGGTGTAGGTTACGCATCAAACAACCATTAATTATTAATACCTACCTATTCATAGTTAAAAATATAAAACTTTATTGTCTACAAACTTTTTACTTATGTATTGTTTAATTTAAAATAGGTAAATTATTCTTCTAAATTTTTATACAGATTCGCCTATTTTATGAAGTGCGGATTAAAGCAAAGCAAATAAAATCTATGTAATAGATAAAGTTCAAACTATTTGTTATCCTTATTTTGAACAGTTTCAATAATAATTTGTTTACGAACAACACCATTTATTGAAGTATAAAAAGCATTATTTCATAAAATATATAATTATTGTGTAAAAATTAAAATACATTTATAATTAATACTTTAAATAACAAAAGCTCTACTTGTATGTACATTTTTTCCCTTTTGTGTACAGTAACATGTTAAAAAGATATAATATGTTTTTAATTAATTAATAAATTATATATAATTTTAAGAAATAAATTTAGATATGTAAAAAATCAGATTACTATATACCTATATTTAGGTAGGTAATCCGAAAGAAAGTGTATGTGTTTTAATTATAAGTGTGCAAATAAAGAGTTTTATATTGTATAATATTTGAAAATTATTGAACTCTCTAAAGTCTTGATTTTTTATTAATTGATAATAATGCTGTTTTTGTATTCAGATCATGTATCATTTTTATTACAACCAGCTCTTTATCAATTTTGTTCTCAACACCAAGAAAAAACAAAGAAATAAGTAGTTAATAATAATTTTATATAGACTTATGTCCCTCTTTCAGCAAAACATGTAGAAATGGCTCCGTACATAATATGTCTCCTCATGAGAAAGTGCAGTATATGATCAAAGATAAAGCAGTGAAGGAACCAAAAGCGGAGGTTAATGCCAGGTTTTTAGCAGAACTGAAAGTACTATGGAAGATTATGTTCCCTGGACTATGGTCCAAAGAGAGTGGTTTTATGTTTTTAATAGCATTGTCTTTGATATCAAGGACAATGTGTGACTTATGGACAATTCAGCACACAACTTTGATTGAAGGGTAAGTGACTTTAAGATAGATTTTGTAGTAGAAGTAGAATATAAAGTTTACTAAATACTAAAAAAGCCTTTGTCTGCCAGTGACAGACAAAATATTTAACATTTTTCTACCTACATCTTTCACTGAAAGCTAAGCTTAATTAAAATATTTGTATTGTATGTTAATTGTATGAAGAAAGGCTCTGACCCTAACATGCCATTAACTGACTATGCGTCTTGATATGCATTTCACTTGTATTTTATTGATATATTTTATTGACTAGAAATTAATTCTATAGGAATATTTATAAAAATAATGAAAATTCATAGTTATTTGACAATATGCATTTTTCGAAATTTCCATATTTGTTTTAAAAAATGCTATATTTCTTTTTATTATACAGAATACTTAATTTTACAATTCAAACATTTGTCTTATTATATTCTATACAATCAATATACACAATTATACACACTATATTTAAATAAATGGTAACAAAATCAAAGACATTGGTGTTAATGTTTGTTTTTTTCTTTTAGGTCTATAATAACAATGAACCTCCCTGAATTCAAACGCCTGCTGATTAAACTGATATGTGCCATGCCACTGGTATGTTTTTTTTTTTTAACACACAAGTGGTTATTTATTTAGGCCAAATACTAATACTAAACGACACCCAGGTTTAATTTAGAGAAAGTAAAAAATAATAAAAGTTACTCAACTTTCTCTATTTCTTTGTAGTGCAAGAATGAACAAAATTATTGTCAGTAGGGTAAATAATATGTAGCTTCTTATACTTTAAAGGAGACAATCTTGTATATATACATATAATTGGTTTCTCGGAAACGGCTGTGATTTCTTTATTTGTATTATAATGAAATTTAATAAGCAGGGAGTTTTGGGTCTTATCCTTGCGAAACTGCGCATTTTTAAGCTATATATATATATATATCCTTTCATAGTGCAACAATATCAATAATTTCGACTCTTATGTCAGTCGGATTTCAGCAAACACTTTACATATGGAGATAGTTCTCCTTTCCTCTACACTCCATACTTTAGGCTTAATTAGATCTGAACAAAGTATAGACAAAATGTTTTTTTTAATAGAATTTTATAGAGGCTTGCAACACTTGAGTGTCGATACCAGCCTCATAGGGTCATTGTTTGTTTGTTTTGTTTGTTGTTACACAAGAGACAGATCCGTATTATGTTATGTACAATATTTTTCTCTATCATACATCGCCTTAGATTTATATGGACGACAAAATATAGTGCTACAGTTAAGCAAGATGAAGCTGTCTCGTAAAGTTACATCAATACATACACGACAGGGTCCAGAGTGCCGAGTGCAGTTTTTGTCACTGCTCGCCATGAAGAGGTTTAAACTACAATTTTTATGGCATCGAAACAATGCCCCTAGTGGCAAACAGTGGTAACTAATTCGATGCCATACAAATTGTAGTTAACACTGAACTTCTTCACGGTGGGTAGTGACAAATACTCACACTGCACATACCTAGTTACGATTTTATTGTACACATTGATGGATTGGGGTTGTAGGTGGCTAACTCATGTTAAGCAACCCCGGTCATGGTGTAAACTAGGATGGGTGACCACAATCCTTATTTGGAATATAAACGCAATAAATACTGAACGGATTTTGATAAAATTTGGAGTTGTTTAAAAAAAGTTGCACCTTAAAGAAGCAGAAACAAATTAATGGACCATTGACTCAAATGCACTATAAATCGATACCTTATTTACCAAGCTCTTAATCGAAAAAGTGAATTCGGATAAAAGCGTTCCTGAAAAATATGTCTATCGAGACAAACAACTATTGCAAACTAGTAATATAAAGATAAGGACATCCATAAACACAAAGCTCAGTAAGAAAACATTAAAGCTCCTAGAAGAAAGAAAATTACTTATAGCAGACAAGAATATAAGAAAAGAAAATCGCAACACAATATCAAAGTTGAGGAAACAGATTCGAGAATGCATAAGAAAAGACAGAAAACTAAAGAGAATGAAAAAACTAGAAGCAGAAATTCAAAAATCTGGGGGAACTAGAAAGCTTTCAAAGACTTTGAATGGGATGGAATAGATACCAAAATTAAAAAGTAACAGGACCAAAAAATAACTAACCATAAAGAAATCCAGAAACTGGCTACCGAATACTACAGAAATCTCTACGCCTCTAATGACGCAAACAATACCAAAACCAACCCAGTCAATAAGTGCGGAGAAGTTCCGACAATACTAATACAAGAAGTTCAGAAATCAATAATGACACAGAGGCTAGAAAAAACTTCAGGTCCAGACTTTGTAACAAATGAGCTGATGAGAGGCACAGTAGAAGAAATTAGCCCAATTCTAACCAAGCTTTTTAACGACATTTTAAAAACTAACACCATCCTGAAGCACATATTATCCTCCTCCACAAAAAAGCGATAAGGATAACATTGGCAACTATAGGCCGATTAGCCTTATATCAAATGTGTACAAAGTATTCGTCAAAATAATTGTGGAGAGAATAACAATTGTCCTGGACGAAAACCAACCTATTGAACAGGCGGGATTCAGGAAGCATTTTAGCACAATAGACCACGTCCACACAATCAAACAAGTCTTGGAAAATATAATGTATATCAGAAGGGGACATAAAGGGTATGTCTTCTTCATAGATTATTCAAAAGCTTTTGATATCCTAAACCATGAATTTATTTGGCAAAGTTTAGAGGAGCAAGGCGTGGAAAAAGGCCTATATAAAAATAATCAAATTCCTTTACGAAAAGTGCAATAGTCGCATCAAACTAGAAACAAAAGGGGACCGGTTTCCTATAAACAGAGGTGTGAGACAAGGAGACCCGCTCTCCCCGAAACTATTTAATGCTGTTAGAATACATATTTAGAAGGATGGACTGGGAAAATTACGATATCAACATTAACGGATGCCGCCTAAATAACTTGAGGTTCGCTGACGATATCGTTCTACTAGAAGAAGATCCACAGAAGCTAAATCACATGCTCAAAGATCTAGAAGAGAGAAGCAAAGTAGCCGGTCTATTCATAAACGCAGACAAACAAAATTAATTACCACCTCATCAGAAATCAACATAGAAGTATCTGGAAACAAGATAGAATATGTTGAAGAATATGTTTATCTTGGTCAAATCATATCACTTGAAGATTATATGTCCAAAGAAGCTAATTAATGAATAGCCTATGGATGGAAAAAAATACTAGTCTCTTAAAGAAATAATGAAGAACAAAGACCTAGGGAATAGGGATGCATATTAAAAGAAAGACATTTAATACGTGCATTCTTCCATGTATGAACATATGGCTGCGAAACGTGGGCCCTAACAGACAACCACAGACAAAAACTGGCTAAAGCACAAATACCAATGGAAAGGAGCATGCTCATAATTAGGCTAAGTGACAAAATCAGAAACTTCGAAATAAGAAGAAAAACTAAAATTATGGATATAATAACACGCATAGAACACCTAAAATGGGATTGGACTGGACATATGCTTCGCTCAAAAATAAATAAATGAAGCAAACAAGTTATTCTATGGTACCCAAGAGAAACTAGAAAAAAGGGGGCGACCAAAATTAAGATGGTGCGATGACATAACTTGGGCCTTATTGGACTAGACTCAAACTCAAAATTTTTATTTCCATCTAGGTTATAATATAACGCTTATAGAATTGTCCTACATAATGCCTACCACCGGTTCGGAAACTAGCCCGGCGAGAAGAACCGGCGTAAGAAACTCGCACGGGGCCACCTTTTAGCAAAAAGATGGGGAAATTGTTCTTTTCAAAATATATTTTTACAATATTGTAACTTAATCTATATAACATTAGTCATAAGTACATAGAACATACTTTAGTACATAAAAGCAGCCTCGCATGGGGCCATCTTATTCCCAAGGTATCCGAAGATAGATCTCAGTGGAGACAGATGGAGGAGGCTTGTGCCAGAAGGCACACCCAAATACGTGATACCTATATTATAACAAACAACATCCAAAAACAAATTCGAAAAAGAAAGACTAAAAAATATAAATAAATAAATGGTAGTAGTTTAGACTCTGGAATAACATAGTCTACTTTTATCGCAGAAAAATGTAAGGTTCCTGTGAGTTTTCCTTTTTCGCGTACAAAGTGACGGAAAACGTCTAGTACCAAAATATAAACGAAACACCTACTCAGCATTACTTGCACAACTAAAAGTTGCAAGTCATTCAGAAGTATTGAGAAATCATGTTTTAACATCCGCATGTTGGTGATCAATGTTCATCTCAAATAACTTCTACAACTTGGGTTTTAAGACTTAAGTTCCAGAATTTCAATGGCTTATATTTTTCCTTAAATTATTCAGCCATTGCGCGACGCAGGTCCCCACACATATATAATATTATAGGTACATTGTATGTCTGCATCCATAGATATGTAGCAATATTCACAATTTGTAAAATATTCGATTGTTTCAGATTTCGTTCGTCAATAACTCGTTAAGATGGAGTATAGGAGAGACCAAGCTGAGGATACGAACTAACTTGTCTCTACATCTGTACCAGCAATACTTGAAGTAAGTACGTGTAGTTAAGTTGCTTCTTTAGACGTGGCTTAGCTACCAGCTCTCATTGCATAATTCGCCCCAAAAGTGAAGGTCATATAAGGTTGAGTTAAATCAATCAAATAAAAAGAAAATAAAACGACTAAAAGTACATTACTTTCGAGGGAGGGGGGGTGTTCAAGAAAATAAAACTAAAAGTACATTAAATACTAGTCTACATACATACAGAACATCGGTACTGAATAATTTAATATTTTTCATGTGAAACGCGAGCGAGCGAGTAAAATTTTTTTCCTATGTAATAGATTAAATCTGTTCAAACTTTAGACCCTAAAAGACTGTCAAAGTAGGATGATTTTGTAATTTCATTTCAAGTAAAATTTGCGTAATTTTTGATGTTGCAAAATAGATGCAAAATTAAGTTAGGTTTGTCATATACTACTTATTTCACACTTTTTCGTCGTACATAATTAAAAAAAAATGTGATCAGTGACGTGCCCAAAATATTGTGCTATAGGTTCGAGGATTCGATGGCACGCGTGCCATAGGTTCACGATTTCTCAAGCTATTGATTTTATTGTTTTTTTTAGTACAACAGCCTTTCAAGCTGGGACTATATGCACCGGAATCCGGAAGGCCGTAGAGAATTCTGAGCATTGAAAATAGAATTTTGTACTATTACAATAGAGTTGAAAATCAAACACTGAGTGTCGAGTTAAACGCTAATGTCATATATGACAGCTCGACACCTGACACACTCTATTGTAATAAATTGTATTAGCGCCGAGTTCTATTTTCAATGCTCAGAATTCTCTACGGCCTTCCGGATTCCGGTGCATATAGTCCCAGCCTAACCCCCTTACTAATAATCGCTGCATAAGCTTGGTATAACTAATACAGTTTTTTGTCTCCTTCTATCGAATTAAAAATGTCACTTGTGTGACGTGAACAAAACACTGTATTAGTTATACGAAGCTTATACAGCGTTTATTAGTAAGGGGTTAAGGGTTTAAGGTTTAAAAAGATTTTAACAGGCAAAGGAGTAAAAAACATTTGCTCACATTCTCAGTTTGAACGCATTTAACATAAACACATACATAAATTAGTATCAAAGTTCTATTTCAGGCTGTTGATTTTTTTTTTCTAAAATAACATCAAAAAATCATCTCTCAGATAGGGTTAATGGGGCGTTAAATAATTAATTTATTGCCCTGCGTAAAATTTCTAAATACGCCTCTGGGTCAGATCTCTGTATATAATATACCAGCCGGCCCATTTTTATTGAACCCCCTGAACCCCCCCTGTCTACGCCCATGTAATACGACATAGGTATATGGAACTGTGATCGTGCCGTAATCTACTGAGCGATAATATTTCTATTAGACGGGTTTATTTCATATACAACACTATAACCCTCCTTTTGGCAGTCAGAAAATAAACCACACTCAGTGTTAACCGAACCACAGTCATAATTTCATCACAAGTAAAAAAATGTTTACCGCCCAACGAAGTGGGTATATATATAAATATAATATTATATTATATTTTATAATGTATTTTATTATGGTGGTATGTCTACCACTTGAAGAATTGTGTCGTGACTCGTGACTTTGACACTCATTATCGCGACGATTTTTTCCAGGGCTATTATATTTTTACTGCTAAAAAAGTAGTAGGTAACTAGGTACTAAAACACTTTTCACCATGCCATTTCTTTCGAAAAGCATAGGACCCTGATTGATAGAACATCGCTTTAAGCGTTCAACGTACTTTTCAATTATGCATATTGCATAATATGTAACATGTAGGTAGTATGTAAATGTAAACTTTAATGTCTGCATAGTAAATTTTTCCATTTGTTCCATATACCCAACATAGTTTGTCTACACAAGTACTCTGAGCCTCTAATTAAAATGTTTGGGTTATGTCCAGTTTCTAAGATTTTTTTCCCTGTCATTCGATAAAAAGCGCTATCGAATAGAAAAATTCGGTAATTTTGTCGGGACAAAATCCTCAGAAACCGGACGTTAGCAAGTTTGATACACTAACCCCCTTATTAATTAAAAATATTTACACCACGGCCACAGGGATACGCCAATCGAACATGGCTGTCTTTGTTTAACAGGCTGGAAAAGCTATTTGAGAGAAGATAGCGATTTGGATGAGCGTCTGGAGTGTAGAGGAGAGGAGAACTATGTCCATACATGTAATACTATCTATGGACGCTTCACACCACTTCAATCTGGTCCTGTGGTAAGTTCTCGAAGAACTTGTGTTACGGGTACCAGACAACGGAAATATAATATTTAATACTTTTATACTATACACATATTTAAGATTTTATTATATTATACGCATATTAAATACACATCCATGAGATCGTCAATGAAAAATGTCCGTAAAAAAGCGGAAAATAACAGTTCCAAAACTAGCAACAATGGCGCTATAGTCAGAAAAGTTGCTCCCATACAGAGTAGTTCTTTTTTCCTCTACACTCTGTTGATTAGCGTAACCGTGGTGTAAATACTAAATATTTTTATTAATATGGAAGTGGAAGTAAATTTATTTATTACATATTTAGATTCGCTAAGTTGTAACTTGTGTTCTATTAAGTTGAGTGGTTAATTTGTCTATTTTAAGCGCACCTACACGATTCACACGCATTACATAATATAAATAAGTTCAGTGCCGTAAATAGCCTTTTCTGCGCCCTGTGCGAGCTTCTATAACTGCGCCCTAGATCCGGGGCTGGTCCTGCCTGGTCTGGCCATTCTTGCGCACCACAGAGTCTACGCCCTGTGCCTGGGCACCGTTGGCACCGCCCTATTTACGGCACTGAATAAGTTTACTGACGTAGGAAAAATTATAATTTGTTGGTTTACAAGTTCACTCTAAAATTATTTACCTTATTTGACCTTGTTAATTAATATGTACATTACTTGAAATAATTACCTGACTGCTATGTTTAACTAGCTGCCTCTTACTAGACACTAAAAATAGTCCGTAAAGTTATAATGTAAAGTAAATAAATAAGTAAGTACGTAATTAACTAACTTATCATGTGACAGAAATTACTATATAATTAAAAAGATATTGTAATGATGATTGATTAATGTCATCAAGCTCACCAACAAAGTACAGGTACACCACGTTGCTAATGTCTTTCGGGAATCGTCTTTTTTATATATATATATATAATGTCTCCGAAAATCAATTACGGATACTTCGGGCACATTATTCACTGCGTACAGCGTATGTAAAGACGTTTACGCAAGAAAATAATTGTCATATTCAAAGTAAAAAATCATCTCGTGTATGGGTGACTCTCCGCAAAACGCTAACTCGCCCATAGGAAGAAAAAAAAATTTTCTCTAGTATGACAATTATTTTTCTGCTTAAACGTCTTTACATAAGCAATAGATCGTATGTCAAAAATATTCGTAATTGATTTTACTGAACCTTATATACAGTCTGTCACTTCCATAGTAAAAGATTGCCGAGAGATATTGACAAGGTTGTCGTACTACAAGTACACTGTTGGCAATTTTAATCTCCTAAAAAATGCTTAATAAAGATAATTGTATTAACACAATGTTCAATCTCGAACATTGGATTAGTAGATATGTAACGCTTATCAAATTATGTTTTGTATATTATTACGTACGATACAGTCAGCAAAAAAGTCGTTAGTTTGAAGAAAAAAGTCTTATGTATTCCAAAATTTTGAATGAAAAGATCTATTTATTGCATATGATATACCTAGTACCTACTGTATTCTGTAATATAGGTTTTATAATCACATTAGTTAGTCTGGGCTTATGTTATGATCCGGAATCAGGAAGGCCGGGGAAAATTCAGAGCACTGGAAATAGCAATTTGCGCTAATTACAACAGAGCTGAAAATCTAACACACGAGTGTCGAGTCAAGTGTCAATGTCAAAAATGACAGCTCGTCTCTCGACGCTTCGATTTTCAACACTAATGTATTAACGCACGGTTTTATTTTCAGTTATCTGAATTTTCCTCGGCCTTCAGGATTCCGGATTATATAGTCGCATATTTTTAAAATAATATTAAAAATTGTTTATTTTTATAGGGGTCTGACATACTACAAGGTTACCAATCTCGACACCCGGATATCCAACGCCGACCAGCTCCTGACCAACGACATCGACAAGTTCTGTGAAACCGTCATAGATCTGTACGGGAACATCACTAAACCGATACTGGACATATCCCTGTATTTATACCGGCTCACCGTCAATCTGGGACCGTCGGTAAGTTAGATATGTCCCTGTATCTATACCGGCTCACCGTCAATCTGGGACCGTCGCACTATGTGGACTTTAGGCCATTTTCGTGTCATAAATCTGTAACTTTTTTGTTTTTCAAGATATTTACATGATTTTTTTTATATTTTACTCTTGAATACATACACTTTCAAATGACGTTCACTTTGATCCTATATTTTTTTTATTAAATCCGTTAAAAAATACGCCAAAATAATAAATTGAGAATTTGAATAATCTCATACTTATTTTAAGCTTATTTTAGATACTTTTACCAAAAAAAAAAATATAAAAATGAAATTTTAAAAGGTACTTTAGGTATGAAGTGACAAAAAATTTATACTATTTCGAAAAAAATCATGAAAACATGAAAAAACATACAGTCTTTGTAGCTATGTTTTTCGAGTTTAATACAATAATTCCTAGTAAATATGAAATTATTTAAATTTTATATGATATTCTAAGACATAAATATAACAAAATAGTCGCTCAAAAATTATCTAAAAGTTCTACAACTTCATCTAGAACTCTGACTCTTCCTAGAAATATGATTCTTTAAACTCGATGTATAAATATACGAAGTATAGTAAATTATGTGTAAAACGATTTCGTTAGTGGCTTATTTCTTGCATTTTCTTATGTGGTAAAGTTCAGACTTTAGTTTAGACCTATTTTAATATTTTTTCCGTAACTCCCTGGGCGCCTTCAGAGAGTTGCCCAAAGGGCAACACAGCAAAATTAAGCATTACACTTTCGTCGTGAATTAAGACTTTATACATAGAAGAAGGCTATTTACCATTTATATACATAATAAGTATACAATTGTGTTATTTCTAATGCGTAATGGCCAAAATTTGGTAGGACTGATATTTTTTCATACATACATTCACATTTTAATGTATAATATTATATTTTACGCACTGAAACTGCAAAAAATATTGTATTCTGTAAATCTGCATTATATTTACTACAAAATAAGACTATTTTCAGTACTTTAGCAGATTTCATTAAATGTCAAGTCGATAATTGAAGAGAAGACAAAACGATACAGAACATACGTCTCTAGAGGTGTAATTTACTGAAGAAAAAGATATTGATCCTATCTACCGTAAAAAACATATTTCAAGCATTCTAAAATGGTATATACTTATATGATTCTCTCCAATTAATTAGACGATAAACAAAAACTCATCATTTGCATCGCATAAAGAAGGAAAACATACCTTCACATTTTTACATATTAACACATGTTGCGCACTGATGCCGCAACAAAAAAATTCACCATGTAAATCTACATTAAATTTGCTATAAAATAAGTGTAATTACAGAACTTCGGCAAATTTCGCTAACTGTCAAAACTCTAATCGAAAATGAAACATAAGAAAAAATGGCATACTACGAGATGTACGCCTCTAGTGGTATCATATATGCAGAAACCCAATATTTAATTAATTTATAATAAAGAACATATTTTAAGGTTTCCAAAATGGTATAACACTTATATATTCCATAGAGGAAAACTACTATAAAATCAAAGTTAAATTTCTACATTTCAAGAATAGTTTTCAACAAATTTCCATTCAGCAATTTTGAGCGTATTTTTTTTCAAAAATAGGGATAAACAGAAGTGTTTATCGTTTGTATTTAGGTAGATTGGACCTTTGTCTACAATTTGAGGTATAATACATGTACCTCTGCCACTTTTGGAAAAAGCATTTATGGCACGGCTTTCTTAGGAGTGTCCACATAGTGCGTCGGTAAGTTAGATATGTCCAGGTGTATCTATACCGGCTCACCGTCAATCTGGGACCGTCGGTAAGTTAGATATGTCCCTGTATCTATACCGGCTCACCGTCAATCTGGGACCGTCGCACAGTGGTCCCGATTTAATAAAATATGGACATTGATGCTACAGGCACGAAAATTTTACTGAAAGTTAAGACTAGGATAACTAATACGACAAAAAAATATTATTATCCTACCGTGACTGTTTCTTAGTAAAAAAAATTATTACTTTTTTTTTGTATGGAAGAAATAACATTTCTGTTAATTTCTCGAAATTCTTAAAAGTTGTCGAGATGGGGATCACATATGTTAGAAAACAAGTTATTCTGAGTATTTCTTGTGAAGATACTTTCTACTTATCTCTGCGTACTTTTGAGTTATTGCGGTTTGAAAAATCGATTTTGTTCAATCACAACAACAATTACTCCCAGAGGCCAGCTCATTGATCCTTGACAATGAATTACTTTCTCAGGAAACAGAGATTTCTCAGGAAAACGTTGACCCAAATATTATGTGAGTTTTGTTTCTAGTGGACTAAAATACTACTCATAAATGAAGGTACCCCGCTACGTTGAGTTTGTATTTCTTCAAACTTATCTCAAAAACTATTATTAAGTTTAAAATTTTCAAATACTCTAAGCATTTCAGTAACTATGTAATTCAAAAGTAAGGACATTTAACTATTAAAAAATCGATTTTTCAACCCGCAATAACTCAAAAGTACGCAGAGATAAGTAGAAAGTATCTTCACAAGAAATACTCAGAATCACTTGTTTTCTAACATATGTGATCCCCATCTCGACAACTTTTAAGAATTTCGAGAAATTAACAGAAATGTTATTTCGTCCATACAAAAAAAAAGTAATAATTTTTTTTTACTAAGAAACAGTCATGGTAGGATAATAATATTTTTTTGTCGTATTAGTTATCCTAGTCTTAACTTTCAGTAAAATTTTCGTGCCTGTAGCATCAATGTCCATATTTTATTAAATCGGGACCACTGTGCGTCGGTAAGTTAGATATGTCCAGGTGTATCTATACCGGCTCACCGTCAATCTGGGACCGTCGGTAAGTTAGATATGTCCCTGTATCTATACCGGCTCACCGTCAATCTGGGACCGTCGGTAAGTTAGATATGTCCAGGTGTATCTATACCGGCTCACCGTCAATCTGGGACCGTCGGTAAGTTAGATATGTCCCTGTATCTATACCGGCTCACCGTCAATCTGGGACCATCGGTAAGTTAGATATGTCCCTGTATCTATACCGGCTCACCGTCAATCTGGGACCGTCGGTAAGTTAGATATGTCCAGGTGTATCTATACCGGCTCACCGTCAATCTGGGACCATCGCACTGTGTATTTTTTGTCCAAAAAATTGGCCATGCCTTTTTTTTTGGAAATCTCATACAGAAATGTTATGTAAATAATTTATTAGTATTTACATGCGTTAATATCTTATTATGAACAATAAAAAAACACTTTTTAATTTTTTTTCAATAAAATTAAAAATTGCCATAACTTTTTAAATATTTACTTAATTGTCTTCTTGATTATTCTGATCGACAATAATAAAAAACACATAATTTAACCTGATTTACATATTTCTTAAATAAGTTTTTAAAGATTTGGATTTTATTTTTATACCGAATTGTTACTTAAATGTACTAGAATTTGTGTAAAAAAAATTAGGTCCAAATAATAAAGGGCACTGAAGTTAGAGGCTTCTAAAGTTTTCTATGGTAACTATGGGTTTAGGGTTGTCAATATTTCTATACCAAATTTTTTTATTCATTTGAACTTTGTTTTTTTTTTATTCCTGACTAATACTTAAACAGAAGGTTAGAGAAACTGCATTGAGTCACTAAAGTGACTCGATAAATCGAGAAAATATTTTATTAATGCCGTGAAATATTTTTGAACAGAAACAAAAAAAACGATTACTTTTTATTGCAGTTTTCATATTAATTTGACATGTCAATCCTACAATACTGACTTGGAATTTTTTTAACAAATTAATACTTTTCTAATGTACACATGGTGACACATTTAAAATCTTTTATATATTTCCGGTATAAAATGGTCTCATATAGGTTTAATTATAACCGGAAATCTATTGTTTAATAGGTAGCCGGTGCAGACCGGGTCCGGTTTCGGATTTTATTACCTGGTTTTAGCTGTAACCTAACGAACCCCTTCCCTGCACCACATATTACCTTTCATTGGATTTTAAATAGAATGCCCGTCCGTCTGTTTGTTTTGCTTTTGACTAAATTTTGAAATGGTTGCATGTATTTTTAACCGTGACTTTCACTGGCAGACCGAATTATCAGCATATTTGTTGTAAAAATATTAGGTATTTACAACGCCGGATAATAATTTGTACACAAAATATTAAAAATTATCAGACTTACATTGAATTTAAAATAAATCTTTAGTATTAAAAAAAAGGGATATAATTAATCGAGCGAACAAAAAATAAGTTGGCGGCTGCACGTGAGCATACTCTATTACTGAATTTGGCAGCAAATTAATATGTTGGCGACTAAATTACTAAACTGGCGAAATCACTCAGGTGACAAAAAATTCAAAAGTCGGCAGATAAAAAGAGGCGAAATTTCATCCAAATTAGCACCGACATTTATAAGTTGGTGACTTAATTTCCGAGTTGGTGACCATTATACCATATAAGCAGCTATGAAACCAGATTTGGTCGATAAATTAATGGCTGCTAAAAATCCAATTTGCAGGCTACGGAAAATCCTATTTTTGGATACTGTTGGAGTATGTTTTTCCTTTCCATGGGTGTCATTTTCTAGGTGTCTGGGGGTGCAGAATAATATGAAAATAAAATCTGTTTTGTAATTCCACAATGGCGTACATTTTTGTTATTAAAATTAATAAGGTTCCGATTACAAAATTGTCTTCCAATTTCATTTTCCAAAATGCAGAATATTCAATCTTCGTAAAATGAATATAAATACTAAATTAAAAGATCTTGGGGATGCTGATTAGGATTGATGATTATTATTATAGTATGTTATGTAGTTCAAGGTACCAGCTATGTATGGAAATTTTTCAAAATTCAGGATTCATGAATTTTTCTGCTATTCATGAAGAAATATGCAATTTCCAGGTTTATTAGGGGGAGGAAATTTTCATTATTTTTCCAGTAGGATGCACCGTTTCTGAGATAGAAGCGATTATAGAAAAAAATGGCAATGCTGTACTGAGATACGAGGGATGTATAAATCTATAAAAATGTTGGAAAATTCAGGATTTTCGAAATTTTTTTCTCCCATCATAAAGAAAATATGATGTTACGGAATTTCTAAGGGGACGAAATTTTCATTATTTTTTCAATAGGATGCACCGTTTCCGAGATAGAATCAATTTTATAAAAAAACGTAAATGCTGTACATTGAGATACGAGAGATGTATAAATCTATATAGAAATGTTGGAAAATTCCGGATTTTCGAATTTTTTTTTCTCCCATGATGAGGGAGATATGATGTTGCGGGGTTCCTAAGGGGGACGAAATTTTCATTATTTTTTCAATAGGATGCACCGTTTCCGAGATATAATGAATTTTATAAAAAAACGTAAATGCTGTACATTGAGATACGAGAGATGTATAAATCTATATAGAAATGTTGGAAAATTTCGGATTTTCGAAATTTTTTTTCTCCCATCATGAGGGAAATATGATGTTGCGGGATTCCTAAGGGGGACGAAATTTTCATTATTTTTTCAATAGGATGCACCGTTTCCGAGATAGAATCAATTTTATAAAAAAAATGTAAATGCTGTACATTTGAGATACGAGAGATGTATAAATCTATAGAAATGTTGGAAAATTCCGGATTTTCGAAATTTTTTTTCTTCCATCATGAGGAAAATATGATGTTGCAGGGTTTCTAAGGGGGACGAAATTTTCATTATTTTTTCAATAGGATGCACCGTTTCCGAGATAGAATCAATTTTATAAAAAAACGTAAATGCTGTACATTAAGATACGAGAGATGTATAAATCTATATAGAAATGTTGGAAAATTCCGGATTTTCGAAATTTTTTTTCTCCCATCATGAGGGAAATATGAAGTTGCGGGGTTCCTAAGGGGGACGAAATTTTCATTATTTTTTCAATAGGATGCACCGTTTCCGAGATAGAATCAATTTTATAAAAAAAATGTAAATGCTGCACATTGAGATATCAGGAATGTATAAAGCTATAGAAATGTTGGAAAATTCCATATTTTCAAATTTCTTTTTCTCCCATCATAAAGAAAATATGAGGTTGCGGGATTACTAAGGAAATTTAAAATGGATGACTTTTTTGTTATCAGCACCCCCAGAAACCAATAAAAGGACACCCATATTATTTTTATAAAATTAAGTATGTCCGCAATATTGGAATTTCAAATCGAATGTCATTTTCGTAATCCAGCACTCCCAAAAACCTTATAAACGACACCCATATCAATTTTATGAAAAATAAATATCAGCCATTTTTAAATTTCAAAATTAATCTACACAATATCTACATCCCCCTAAAACCGAGAAAAATTAAAAATTGGATATTTTGTATGCTCTTTTATGTTTTTTTTATGTATCCTCGTTTTGCTGCTTGTATGTTTTTTGAGTTACCTACATCAGGGCAAATATATGTGCCTATTTTTAAATTAAATGTGCACTCACAAATTGTCGCCAAAATTCAGTGGTATTATTTAGTCACCAGATTTGTAATTTTTTTGTTCCTTACATTCTTTCGCCAACTTGGTAATTTAGTATTCAATATTCGGTATTTTCACATCCAAAATTTAATTGTTTTGTCGCAAGTACTTAAATACATGCCTAAAAAAATAAGTGTCTGTTTCTGATACCAAAACGATCAAATTAAGAAGGTGCAGAGAAATTGAATGTCACGCGAGCGAAGCCGCGCGCAACTGCTAGGTAATTGAATAAAACTTTGTTTTCACTTGAAATTCCTGAAATATTACTCTACCAAACACACAGTGTTTCGACTAGTACATGCGAACAAGACAATATATTTTTTACTTATTTATATTATTTATGTATATTCAAGGCATGTTAGATTTTTTATGCTGAAATAAATCTGAACACTTAAATATTTAGATCGATACTTCTTACAAATATGGAACACGGCGGAGGTACATCATATAATATGCAGTATAATAAACATAAATAACCAAAAACAGAAAGGTTCAAAGTTCAAACCAAATAGTGACTTTGAGCTTCTCAGTATCTCACTGACTTCAATATAAGAGTGCAACAGCAGTGAAGCAAAAGGGAGCAAAGGTTAACGCGAAGAAAATGTAAACTATGGATAACATAATGAATTTCCACGCGGGCGGAGTCGCGGGCAGCAGCTAGTAAGTAAAAAAGACTATTACTATTAATTGTTTTGTTGAAGTTACGAACTTCATTAGAAAAATGAGCATATAAAAACCTACTTCAAATATTCATCTATGCGGTGACAACCCTATCCAAAATAATATAAAATTGATTAACTCCGATGCCCCGCCTCATTTGGATCCCATTTTTTTTTTGGGTTATAAGTATCAATAAAAAGAATATTTCAGTCTTAGTTTCAAATCCAAATATGAAACGGCATGGCGTTAAAAAAATTAAAACATAAATTTACAAAATCAGTCATAAATACGTTATCTTGAACAAATAAAGCCTGGATGTTTTTCGCTATCGTAGGGCTTTTAAGACACTATTTAGACCAATTAATAAAATCTTAAAAGAATATCAAACTTTTGAACTATAACTGTTTCTATGTTTTTTCTGGAAACCATAGAATTTTTTTTCAAGTACTAATTTGCATTCTTCTATATGAAATGGGCAGTCGGGTGTTCTCGTCCTGCATTTATAATCACAAATCCTATAAAATTAAGTAATAAAAACGGCATGGCCAATTTTTTGGACAAAAAATACACTGTGCATCGGTAAGTTAGATATGTCCAGGTGTATCTATACCGGCTCACCGTCAATCTGGGACCGTCGGTAAGTTAGATATGTCCCTGTATCTATACCGGCTCACCGTCAATCTGGGACCGTCAGTAAGTTAGATATGTCCCTGTATCTATACCGGCTCACCGTCAATCTGGGACCGTCGGTAAGTTAGATATGTCCCTGTATCTATACCGGCTCACCGTCAATCTGGGACCGTCGGTAAGTTAGATATGTCCCTGTATCTATACCGGCTCACCGTCAATCTGGGACCATCGGTAAGTTAGATATGTCCAGGTGTATCTATACCGGCTCACCGTCAATCTGGGACCGTCGCACACAGGGCCTTTTACGGTATTTAGCTGGACAAAAATAATTTTAGGTACATGTAAATTTAGCTGATTTTTCTTTAGCAAATGCTTCATTCAACTTTTGACTATACAAAAGACAAAAAAAATAGTCACCATACGCAAGGCAAAGAATTCAATAGCAGATAGAAACTTGTTTGAGTTAGTTATTTCTAGCGACTATTCTGAGCGGTTTTGTTTTTTCTGCTTTTTAAAGTAAAATATTTTGTGGTTGGAACCGAATTATTAAAAATATCTATATGGATAATCAAGCTTGTGGTAAGTACTTTTAATTTATGTTGTAAGCAACACAATATCATAATTTAATATACCATAATCCGTAGTTACAATTGATCGCTATAAAAATGGTTACTTTTTGAAACACAATCCTACCTATAGTTTTTGGTAAAGACCGCTTTAGAATAATTTATCATTCCATATTCGACGAAATATGTGGGCTATCGATTACAAGATAATTTAGCTGCAGGTACTTGCAGGTTTTTTTTATTTAACAGGAACTTCGAGGGAAGGGCAGCGTAATGAAACGTTAATCACGCTAAAAGAGTTATTTTTACACCTTCAAACTAATTGATATCTAGTATAAACACAATCACAATGCGTATCATGTTTGATTGACTATGTCATGAACAAGGTACCTGAAAATTTTCAGCAAAAATTAAAAAATCAGGTAAGCATTTTTATATAAGTATACCCACTTATTATATTAAGTCCCAATCCCCTACCCTATTCCCTTCCCTACCCTCCCCTATTACCCTATTCCCTCTTAAAAGGCCGACAACGCACTTGCAGCTCTTCTGATGCTGCGAGTGTCCATGGGCGACGGAAGTTGCTTTCCATCAGGTGACCCGTTTGCTCGTTTGCCCCCTTATTTCATAAAAAAAAAAAAATAAGTTGTAACTGAGAACATGGGCTAGGCATGTAGGCATGAAGTGTACATCAAAGAAAACAAGGAATGAATGCAATAATCCTAGTTCAAAGGCTTGCATCATCTCTGATTTCACGATTTTCGATAATTTTAAGCACACTGGCTAGTGGGTATGCAATCAAGATTTCACGAATTCAAAACATATTGCTTAGAAACAGCAAATATATAGGTACACATCTTTGTACCTATATATTTGCTGTTTGTACACAATTCATAGTGCAGATATTAGAAATTCCCAGCCTCTTCCGATAGGAGTACTATCGGAAATAATTTAAAAAACTATAGTCTTTTTCATGCCCAAAAGACCTCAATACAAATACTTTAAATAAATATCTTTAATCATCTCTTAATTACTTCAGATCCTGTCATAAGTCACAAGTCTCAGAGAGGAACCAAAACATGAGGTAGTTCTATTTGCGAAAGAGGTGACAAACTTATTTCGAAACCCTGCCGTTTCTGGCAATTAACATATTAATATCGTGGTAGACATGATGCTGAGGATGATAATGACGATAAATAATAATTATAACTCCTCTTCCTCTGAAAGTTTAGCGATTTGTAGCTAAAGGTCATATTTTTATTTATAATATAATATATTATGTACTTACGATCGATACTCTATATTTTGTGTATTATTTAATTAGTAAATAATTTCGTTTGAATGGTTGTTTCTTTTCATACTGACATTACTTATTTATTTAATTATCAACATCACATATTAAAAAATTATGTAGAACTATCATGGTCATTTTTAGCACAGTACTGCACTAAGTTAAGTTGAGCGAAAGTAACAGGAACTTAAGTAGGACAGCTCGCTCATCGTCAAATATTGTTGTAATATGTAAATAAACATAAGTACATACATTACTGCGTGTTTTAAAGAAATAATTATTTTTGTCCACCTAAATCTTACAAAAGGCCTTGTGTGCGTCGGTAAGTTAGATATGTCCCTGTATCTATACCGCTCACCGTCAATCTGGGACCGTCGGTAAGTTAGATATGTCCCTGTATCTATACCGGCTCACCGTCAATCTGGGACCGTCGGTAAGTTAGATATGTCCCTGTATCTATACCGGCTCACCGTCAATCTGGGACCATCGGTAAGTTAGATATGTCCCTGTATCTATACCGGCTCACCGTCAATCTGGGACCGTCGGTAAGTTAGATATGTCCCTGTATCTATACCGGCTCACCGTCAATCTGGGAACATCGGTAAGTTAGATATGTCCAGGTGTATCTATACCGGCTCACCGTCAATCTGGGACCGTCGGTAAGTTAGATATGTCCCTGTATCTATACCGGCTCACCGTCAATCTGGGACCGTCGGTAAGTTAGATATGTCCCTGTATCTATACCGGTTCAACGTCAATCTGGGACCATCGGTAAGTTAGATATGTCCCTGTATCTATACCGGCTCACCGTCAATCTGGGACCGTCGGTAAGTTAGATATGTCCAGGTGTATCTATACCGGCTCACCGTCAATCTGGGACCATCGGTAAGTTAGATATGTCCCTGTATCTATACCGGCTCACCGTCAATCTGGGACCATCGGTAAGTTAGATATGTCCAGGTGTATCTATACCGCCTCACCGTCAATCTGGGACCATCGGTAAGTTAGATATGTCCCTGTATCTATACCGGCTCACCGTCAATCTGGGACCATCGGTAAGTTAGATATGTCCAGGTGTATCTATACCGGCTCACCGTCAATCTGGGACCGTCGGTAAGTTAGATATGTCCAGGTGTATCTATACCGGCTCACCGTCAATCTGGGACCATCGGTAAGTTAGATATGTCCCTGTATCTATACCGGCTCACCGTCAATCTGGGACCGTCGGTAAGTTAGATATGTCCCTGTATCTATACCGGCTCACCGTCAATCTGGGACCGTCGGTAAGTTAGATATGTCCCTGTATCTATACCGGCTCACCGTCAATCTGGGACCGTCGGTAAGTTAGATATGTCCAGGTGTATCTATACCGGCTCACCGTCAATCTGGGACCGTCGGTAAGTTAGATATGTCCAGGTGTATCTATACCGGCTCACCGTCAATCTGGGACCATCGGTAAGTTAGATATGTCCCTGTATCTATACCGGCTCACCGTCAATCTAGGACCATCGGTAAGTTAGATATGTCCCTGTATCTATACCGGCTCACCGTCAATCTGGGGCCATCGGTAAGTGAGATGCGATTGGAAATTACACAAAGTACAGCTTAGCAAGATATGACGCGGTGAAAGCAGTCACTAATAACATTTTCGACTGTATCATCTTTCATCCTCATTAGATTGGAATGACATACTTAATTTAAAAATATAATTGTAATATTATAACAAATAAATATAATAAATTGAATTCCAATGTATTAAGGATAGAAGATGATACAATCGAAATGGTTTTTAGTTCCTGCAGCTGTCACCGCGTCCGCGTCATATCCTTTTTTGCCAAGTTGTACAATATGGACAAAATTCCTGCTGCTGCCTGCCTGCCTGCTAACCTAGTGTAAGGAAAATGTTTAAAAACTGTCTTTTAAACATTTTCCTTACACAAGGACGCCTCAAAATATATAAACACAAAGGAAATGACCGCAGCGACTGCAGACATGGTCAAACTACGTACCTATGTCCAAGCGAGTGTGCGTGCACACGATTGAACGGCGTTGTTAAGTGATATTTATATTATGCCTCGTCGAGCGGCAACTTGTTCGATAGTACGTAGAGGAAACTGTCATATTATTCTTAAACGCATTAATTAAGAATACGGTGAGTCATCAGTGCAAATGTCGAAATTGACCAATGACACTTAAGCACTCACATTTACCAAATAAAAGTAAGGCATTTTGACTTTTGCACTGATACTTGTGGCTGTGTTCCGCGGATAAAAGCGCTTGCTAGCGCTTCCTAGGACTGAAGAAAAAAACAGATTATCGGCCAGGACACGTTTGCTAACTTCAGTACTGCCAACTTAATCCGCCATTTTGCTTATTTGACGCCAGCGGTCGCCATTTTGCTTACGTTTTTTTGTTAGCGCTATTTTCCGCGGAACTCAGCCATTGCATTCATAACGCGACATAAATAACGATGGGCCGGAAACAATGTTCTTTTTTTAAATATATTACAGTTTGATTCACAAAGGCTAGTCTTAGTGGGATATTACATTATCAAATATCTCTGATCATATAAATGATCATATATTTGATCCAATTTAATTGACTAATTGAGTCATATCTGTGTATTACACTATCAAAGTTCTTTGATCCTATTTTACGTCATATATGGTTACAATGGAGAACGCGTCGGTGGTATGCGCTACTATTGCTTTGGCAGTGTCCGTTATTTTACTATTAAAAAATAAAAAGAAAAAAAGGAATACAAGAAAAAAACGAAAAGGTATCAATAAAGTGCAATAAATAGAGAACTCGACAGATTGATGACAGGTATTGATGTCAGGGTTACCAAATCTCAGAGAATTCTATTTGCTAAAGGACATCGTCATTTTTAGAATGGCTTGTTATTTGTTATTTCAGAAAGATTAAGCAAGTAAGTATATACATTACATTATTTGAAACATATTAACGAACAAGAAATTAAAAACTCTTTTTTTTTTATTAAATAACTGGCAACACCTGTTTCTATGACCGTATATTGGATCCAATCTCTCAGCAAATGTCAAAAATCTATGATCAAGGAGAAAATGAATCATATGTCTATATTACATTACCCAATAACATTGACTCATAGATCTATGATCCAAGATAAATGAAATAGTGTAATATGCCCCTTAGAGAATTTGAGTTGATTAGACCAGCAGATCACAGTATCCTTTTATCACTATCCTGGTGTGTCCAAATTATTAACACTCGTACGTGAATTTACGTTAAACAATATTTGCTAAAACATTTAAGCTTGATTAAGTTTTAAAGTACATTTCCATATTAACGCTACTAGTACTTATATGTAGGTTGCCTGTTGAAGTGTTGACACGAGCACAAATATAGATACACACTAATTTTCAAGCGAGCGTAAACATTTATTGCGTAATCAATTACCAGTAATGATGTAACAAACACGTGTGAACGGATAATTGTAGAGATGCGTATTGACGATGGACTTTAGAGCGGCCACTCATCAGATTCGATAACGATGTGTAAATATTCACCTACAGCCGTATACTTGTTATTTATCCTTAAAAGTAATCAGTTAACTACTATTTACTACGGTTTATTTCTCACATAGGTAATTGCTCATTACAACTCAAAATTAGTTGGTTTATTTGAAAAAAAAAAAGTACTTTTATTGTTTAGCTGCTCGAAATTTTTTTGCTAGTCAAACTAAATGCTTAAAGCCTTAAACCATTTACTTACCAGATTTTATTTTATTTTAAACTAACGATGAAAATTAATAATAATAATCATTTATTCCTCTTTTCTACAACAATTACACAACCATGAATAAAATATATACAACAAAAGAAAACAATAGTAATATATAAAACAAAATGAGGTTAATTAAACAAAAAAAGAAAACATTCTCCATAATATGGCAGTGCAATGCCCAGAAAAAAGGAAAAGGGATCCCTCAGGTTATGACAGCGACTTTCGCCGCTGTCCCTAGTCTTCCGTAATCCAAGTATTACAGTGACACTTTATAAACAAAAATTGGAAAAAGTACATAGGACAGTACCGTGGTAAATAAAATAAAAATTCTTACTTAAAAATTAATATGTTATTGATTGTACTGTAGGTTCTTGGTGGAAATTCATGTTTAACAGTAATAATACACAATACTTCTTGCACTATTTCCACTTTAATAAGTATTTTATATATTTTTTTTTTAATGTAAAATACTTATTAAAGTGGAAATAGTGCAAGAAGTATTGTGTATTATTACTGTTAAAAATTAATGTTCAGTTTATTTTTGTGTTATTAAAATATATTATGTAATTAATTTAAAATAACATAAAATAATGATGTGCAAAACATACATAAAATATAAAATATTGAGTAATAAGTAATAAGAAAAAAGTACTACATTTACATTTATTAAACAGTATGGAGAGACAATTTACGTAGCTAATTATATATTTGTTGTTGTAATAGATAATACTTCAATTTCAGTTTAAAGTTGTTAATATCTGCATAGTTTAGTTTAGAAAAAACAATGGAACGACGCAATTTTTTAGGTAAAAAGTTTCTAATTTTAATAACAGATTTAATCGATACAAACAATTACTAACCAATTTTATTATGTTAAATTGAGATTCATGCTCTTAAATACATGTCATTACATATCTGTTTCCGGGTTTTTTAGAATGCACCGTCTGAGGGTGTACAATAAAGGTTGAAATCGAGGTAATAAGTACAAATTGTTCATTGAGTACGTATTTTATAGTTTTAAATTCGGCCCTTAAAGAGGTGAAATGGCTGTCCAAAGCTTGTTTAGTGAAATATCAACAACTGATAGAAAACAACATGAACGGATCGCATAGAATTTTGGCACGCAGATACTTAAAATGACGTGGAAATCTATTAAAAAGGGTTTTTCGAAATACATACATACCCCAGGGGGGTGCAATGAGGATCCACGCGGACGAAGCTAGTATTATATAAGCGGATATATAATTATGCATGGTCAAAAAATAAATTTACTGTATACTTTAAAATTACGAAAACGGAATGTTCGTATTCATTGCACATTGTTTGTAAAAAATAATAATTAGATGATTAATATAATATTATTATGACAACTTGTAAAGCAGACTTCTTAATTACAATATGAATAACAACGAGTAACATAAATTAATTAGTTTGATATTTACATAATTAGGTATAGATAGTTCAAGTCATTTTTGCGTGCGGCCATATGTGTGTGTGCGATTGTAATTATACAGCTTTAGTTTGTGTGATAGTGACGCGGTCCGTTACCTGTACGCGGCGCTATGTGTGGGTAACGTATTAAACATTTAGGCGTGACTCCTGTTCGAAACATTACACAGAAAACACGAAACATTGGGGCGTGGCTATACACATTTGTCTAGGAATAGACAATGTTTTTGTTTTCGGAGACGGACGGAAAACATTCCCGCGCGGGTAGAGAGGGGAAGAAATGTTTCATTTCTTACCTAGTGTTCACATCGTTCACATGACAGCTAGGTACAGGTTTTTTAGGGTTATAGTTTTGCTTGTTGTGTTTTTTGTGTTTGTTTTTGTGATCGCTCATAATATATGGCTGACTTAATTAAAAAACACCAATCAAAATCAATAGAAATGCGTAAAATGGCGCACATATTTATGAGTTAAAAAAATACTTTTATGAAACACCTAAAGTGGCCTTTTCAGAACCCCTCTTTTCTCCTAGATTCTACACCTACAATCACTAAAACTGCGAGCGCTAATACGTCTTCCTCGTCGGAACTTAGATCGTGTCTGGACAAAATGTTTTGTTTCGATCAAAAACATTTTCTGTAGCTGGAGACAGCTTGTGTATGAAAACAAATGTTTTTGTTTCATGTTTTCTGTGTAATGTTTCGAACAGGAGTCACGCCTTTACCTACACATAGAGCCGCGCGCACAAATGAGTTGAATTATCTGTACCTACTAGTGGTTTTGTCGTCCGCTTTTCTCGTAATGTACCTATTTATTTATTTATTCACCTACCTCTCCTATCCTTGTGTGTTGTGATTGAAAACTTTTATTGTTGTTTACAGACCCCTGGCATAGTCATGGCGTATCTGCTAGTTTCCGGAATGTTCCTCACATACCTCAGAAAACCTACGGGTAATTATTTTACTCACCACAACAAACTTACGAAAATATTATGCTAAGAACCGGTAACACGTTATGTTTGTTTAAATATATAAAAGGCAAACCTGACTGACTCGTCTATCAACGCACAGCCGAAACTACTGAACGGATTTGGATGAAATTTGGCATACATATAGTTAATATGACGTAGGCATCCGCTAAGAAAGGATTTTTGAAAATTCGCTCCCTAAGGGGGTGAAAAAGGGGTTAAAATTTTGTATGGAAACCGAACTCCACGCGGACGAAGTCGCGGGCAAAAGCTAGTATTATAATATTATATTCCTTGCCGGTAATGAGTGTCGGATAGCTAATTGGGAAGTTTGGTCGCTGTTTACAAAGATTTCAAAACTCAAGATAGGTTGTGAGGTACCTACATTTGACAGAACGAATCTTCATACAAGAAAAAGTTACGCCATCTTGTTTTTCACCATACTTCGAATGTCAGCCATCTTGTTTGCACCATATTTCAATTGTTAAAATAGCCCCAAAAATCTCAAAAATAGGGGCCATTTAACTGGATAAACTTTTTGCCTCAACATTCCTCGTCTATACGACATACATTTGATAGACCGAATCATCATACAAGAAAAAGTTACGCCATTACTTAGCCTCCTGGGTGTCAGGCGCCGGGTGCCGCCTTTGAGAGCTAGGGCAAGAAGTGTCAGGGGCCGGGTGCCGCCTTTGCGGGTAGTAGTTATATTTTTTTCTTTCATTTAAAACCCTACAATTTTTACAATTTTTTTGCCACACCACGCTGGACATAAATAAAAAAGAAGGAGATATTGGGCATTTGCGTATAGATTTAATAAAAATTTTAGAGGGAATTTTAAAAATTTCTGCGACATACCGTCGTGCCGGCACCCGGCACGCGACACTGAGTACTTGACAGCTTTCGGTTAGTATGAAAAAAATTTCAAATTTCAATAATTTCAAATAGTAATGTAAATTGAACACTTTATTAGAAATAGTATGTATTCTAGTGCCTAGGAATGTCATTAATTAATGATAGAATTAAGTACATTAGTTACAATGATTGTTTTTGTAAGACAGTCCCGTCAAAAAAGCCTTTTTTCCGAGGGTTTTTATTCCCTCATTGTGCATTGAAAACAAACAAAAGTGGCACAAAATTGATTTAAAATATATTTAAAATATTTAAAAATACAAAAACATGTGAATAAATATGTCCCAGCTACAGTTTATTGAGCAACAAACCATGTCCTGTTTTTCATAAAAACTGTAATTTGTGTTATATCTCTGAGATCCAATCGTAGTAATAGTACAAGATGTTTTGTATTGAAATTAAATTTCTAAAGTATCCACCTATGAAAATAAAGCAAATTTTACAATATTAACACATAAATATGGCATTATTTGGGGTCTGAAATAAATAAGTTTGAAAAAAAAAGAACTCGTGTATTTTTTGCATCAAGATTCCTTTTATTTAGTTAGTTATTTTAAAATTATAATTCCGTCATCACGTAGGCAATTTAATCTAGTTTCTAAATATGTATAATATATATAGGTTTAAGTTACAATTTATCAATATAATCTTGAAAAACTACAAGGCGGGAGTCGCGCCCGTGATTCGCCAAATTGGCCCGCGATGGCCCGACGCCAGCTCATTTCGGCCATTTTTCGGCCCGACGGTCTAGAGGTTAGAATGTCAGCCATCTTGTTTGCGTCATACTTCAAATGTCAAAATGGCCCCAAAAATCTTAAAAATAGGCCATTTAAGTAGAACACTTTTTGCCTCAACATGCCTCGTCTATAATACGTCTATGGCTGTTTACTTATATCGAGTGACAGTAGGGTTGCCATATCTTACATATGACTCCACGGACAAGACGCGTGAAAACCCCGGATTTTGGAGTACGAAACCCGGACATAGAACAATTTTACCCGACTACGGCAATGTCAAAAAGAAAGGAAAATTTATTATTGCTGCAAATAAAAAAAAAACTTAGGCCTTCCTAATTCTGCCTACAAAAACCCGGATAGCAAATAAAATCCGGCCCGGACGCTCCCCGGACGCCCTTTAAACTAGGACAAATCCGGGGAAACCCGGACGGATGGCAACCCTAAGTGACAGAGACAAAACATAGCAATAAGCTATCTAACGCTTAGCAGTGCATTGTTAAACAGGCCCTTAGTAGTGTTAGCTTCCGTGGTCTAGTCGTTAGAGCTCGGCTCTCGAGTCGGAGGTCGTGGGTTCGATTCCCGCATTGAAACAACAAAAAATGCCGTTTCTTTGGTTAGGACAATGCAGGCTGATCACCTGATTGTCTGACATGAAAGATGATCCATGCGTCGGATGGGCATGTAAAAAGTCGGACCTGCGCCTGATCTCTCGCCAGTCGTGTCGGTTATCCATCCTACAGGGTTACGATAGTAAAGGAAGAGAGAGTGCTCTTGTGCACTTGTGCACACTTGGGCACTATAAAATTACTTCCAAGTAACTGGCCTGGTTACAATAAAACCGGCCACCGTCACCGAAATCTGTGTGGGGAGTTATTTATTATTCAATAGCACTTTTGATTGGTTACCTACCGTGTTTGCGTCATCCAATCAAAAGAGTCATTAAATAGATAAACTACCGACAAAAAACTTCAGAACCGGACATTTGAATTGTAAATATTTATTGAGAAATAAATAATGTTAATGAGTAACAAAAGTCTTAAAACCGAAATATTTTTAAATGTTGTATCATTGCTTTGTAATGGGTGCCTAATTTTTCCAATTACGTAACACATTTTTATTAATTTAGTAATTTATAATAATTAATTTAATAAAATATGATTAACGTTTTTCATGGCAAACATTTTTGTATGAATGTTATCTGAAACTGCACATCTAACATGAAAATATTTTTATACAATTTAACAATAGTGTATTCAATTCATCGTTTGTGCTTATAACTAAAAGTTACACAATTTTCTAGCAGTGGCGAGGGGTTCCTATAACTCCATTCATATCGGCTTCCCTTACCGCTTACCTTTTGACGACCCTCAACCAAATCCCTACCTATTATACAGGCTCCGGCTTCCCTATGAAGGAGAACCAGCCTTCGCCACTGTTTTCTAGCAATGGTTTATTTTTGTTGCTTATATAAAGACCGTATTTTTTTTTGTTTCAGCCCGCATGACAGTGCAGGAACAAAAGCTGGAGGGTGAATTCCGATACGTCAACTCGCGTCTCATCACCAACTCCGAGGAGATCGCTTTCTACCAAGTATGTAGCTTCCCTATACAATCTCTAAATCTCGGACTATATTGTCCAGGAAAAATTCGCATGGGAGCATTCAGAATAGAACTCTGCGCTTATGTAGTTACTAGATGTTGCGCGCGACTTCGTGCGCGCAAATGGAAATCGCGCAGTAACCGTACATTTTACCGCGATAAAAAGTATCTTATGTCCTTCCCCGTGGTCTAGTCTATATCTGTACCAAATTTCATCAAAATCGGTCCAGTAGTTTTGGAGCCTATTCAATGCAAAAAACAAACTTTGCCTCTTTATTATATTAGTAAAGACATGATGACGTATTTCATCCTTCAGTTAACATAATTTTTTGTTGTTCATTATTATTATACGTTTTTCTATGTTACCTATCTGCTTAAAATATTTATGTACTGAATTTATTTCCATTTTTATGTTAATTGTATTTTAATTTTTCAGGGAAGCAAGCGTGAGCAGCTGACGATATTGGCCAGTTTCTACAAACTGACGAGACATCTGCGTAGCTTCCTCAATTTCAGGGTCGGAATGGGTTTCATTGATAACATCGTTGCGAAATGTAAGTAATATCTGGGTAAACACATACCCTCTTACTAATAAACGCTGTATAAGCTTTGAATAGTTATACAGTGTTTTGTTCACGTCACACAAGTGACAATTTTAATTTGATATAAGAAGACAAAACACTGTATAACTATTCAAAGCTTATACAGCATTTATTAGTAAGGGGGTAAACGTCCCGGTTATTGGCTTACTTTTGGAGCTGCAGTCCTAAAGTTACATCGTAATTTGACTGTAGGATCAAAATATACTTAATAATAAATTATTTTAGCTAACTACTTAAAATATTAACAAACTAGATGTTGCCCGTGACTTCGTGCGCGCAAAAGGAAATGTCGCGGGAACCGTACATTTTGCCGCAATAAAAAAATTGCCTATGTCCTTCCCCGTGGTCTACTCTACGTCTGTGCCAAATTTCATTAAAATCGTTCTAGAAGTTTGGGAATTTATACAATGCAAACAAACAAACTTTTCCTCTTTATTATATTAGTATAGACAATAAAAGTACTAAAAACTTAAAAAGCTACAATATAAGGAAATCTCCTAGGTATTCCCCAGCAGTAAGAGTAACTGGAAGGCTCAAAGAGTTTCCTCGCTGATAAATATATTTATTTAGTAGTCATATGTACTAAACTTCAGTTTTGATGATTCTACATACATATTTATATGACTTTCAGATATTGCTCTTGTCGTGGGTTTCTACGCGGTGTCCAGACCTTTCTTCGTGAAAGACCACAACCTGCTCACCACTGGCACTGAGCAAGACAGATTTAGGGTAAGTTTTTCAAAAAACACACTATGTCAATAAAAAGATAAAATCTTTAAGTGCCCAAAAAACTGATCAAACAAACAGAAAAATAAAGAACAAACAGAGAACCAGAATGACAGTTAGCAACAATAATAATTATTATTATTGTAGATAGAACATTGATATCAAGTAGACGTATTTTTCGCACAGCATAGATATGGTAGATGGTTTTAAACATAGCAAGGAACTGACCTTGTAAATGCAAATATTATAATCTGCAAGGTCGTAAAAAATAAAATGTATATTTAAAAGTAAGTAATATGCATGCAAAAATATAAATAAGTAATTTATAAACAAGTTAATTATTCAAATTACAATTTAATTTTGTCTTTTTGAAAAGAAATTAAATAAATTTCAACTTGTCTATTACAGCAAAAGCTATTATTTTGCCCCATACAAATACATAAATAAATAATTTAACTTTGATGTCCCGCTCGCATAGTGGCGTTGATCGTTGCTACGTCATTGAATATCGTTAACTTTATACGCATTAATTATAATTGACTGGCTTTTGCCCGTGGCTCTGTCCGCTTAAATACAGTATCCCACAGGGACATTGCACTTTTTATGTGTTGTTCCAGATCTTAAACTACTGCCTTACCCAATTTTATCAAATTTCGTTTAGTATTTTTACGTGAAAGACAGAAAGACTGAAGGAGTTACAAACATCCATCCATTCACAATCCCTCCATCCTCACAAACTCACATTTGTAATAGTAGTAGGGTATTTATAGGGCTCGTAAGTGGCTTTATGGTAGAGCACCCCTTGCCTCATGTTACAGCACTACTACACGTACGGGCGCATGATAGTTAAAATGGCGGAGGGCATCGGGCGGCTGGTGCTGTCGGGGCGCGAGCTGGCGCGGCTGGCGGGGCTCACCTCGCGCGTCACGCAGCTGCGGCACGTGCTCGCGGACGTTAACGCCGGCCACTACACGCGCACCATGCTGGACAAGCAGGACGGAGGTACGACACGTAATGGCGGACGTGCACAAGATGGCGGCGGCATTACATTTTTATGACAGATAACCAAAGACGATATACAGTACTACTTTTCAAACAAAAGTCATGATTAATGGACAAGCAGGACGGAGGCACGTCACGTAATGACGGACGTGTACAAGATGGTGGTGGCATTATATTTTAATGACAGATAACCAAATACAATATGTACTTCTTTTCAAACAACATGATAAGTAGACAAGCAAGCAGGATGGAGATACGACATGTAATGGCGGACGTGTACTAGCTGGCGGCGGCATTAGATTTAAATGATAGATAACCAAGGACTTATTTTCAAACAATAAACACGTTAAGTTGACAAGTGTGAAGTTAGCTCTTATTTTTTAAACACTAAAGTTAGGTACAATATACCTAAGTATATATTCTCTGTACAGGTCTACCTACTATCATGGCGCCGGGCGCTGGCAAGATAGTATACCAGGACAAGATCATCAAGTTCGACCGCGTGCCGCTCGTCACGCCCAACGGTGACGTGCTCATACAGGAGTTGAGCTTCGAAGTCAGGTCAGTGGACAGTGTGCTCAGTCAAATGAGCTCGCATGGTCAAGTAAAGTAGACATTACGGCTCATAATTATAAACAAATCAAATATTATATTGTTGAATCATATTGGTTCCAAACGTCATTACGCAATAATCATAAACAAAATTTTAGTGGTTAATAGAATTAGGCGTTACTTTGCGAAAATCCATAGCATACAATTTAATAAATATTATTATATCTAGCAATATCCCGCGAAAAAATACCAACAACCTGCAAGCAAATGTGTTAGTGCACGCATAAGAAACACACAAACAACAATGTCAGCAAGATCGTGCAAGGCCCTACTCCACCATGCAGATTGTAAAACTCGACGTGCGTTTCGCCCCGAACATGGAACATCCTCAAGAAGTGGACCTGCGAACAAACCTGCAAAATTTGTTGGGGCCTTACACGATCTCGCTGACAGGGCCGACTTTAACATATTAGGGGCCCTGGGCACATTAGAATGTTATATCGTGATTCTTGAGGCTTAATTAATTTTTTTTAAGCATGACAATTATTTTTCTCCTTAACGTCTTTACATAAGCAGTAGGTAGATCATATGCCCGAAATATCCGTAATTGATTTTACCAAACCTTATATAACTTTACGAATGTAAACCAAACACTAAGCTAGTTTTATTACACAGGTCCGGTATGAACGTGCTAGTCTGCGGGCCGAACGGTTGCGGCAAATCGTCCATGTTCCGCACGCTCGGCGAACTGTGGCCCGTGTTCGGTGGCACGCTCACAAAACCGCCGAAAGGCAAGCTGTTCTACGTGCCGCAACGACCGTACATGACCCTAGGAACCTTTAGGGACCAGGTATATGGTGTTTTAATATATAATTAAGGTTCATAGTCGCTTGACACGACGTCGAATTCACCGGTTTGCGGTAAATGTTCCGCACACTCGAGGAACCACTAAAGCAATTTGTTTTACATGCCCCAATGTCCTTATTGCCCGAGGCCGTTTAATCACTCAGGCTTGTGATTATTAACAATATAAACGTAAAGCGTGACCAGCGGGTCTAAAAAGGCCACTTGCGCAATATCATCACAATATTGCTATTTGACACTAAAGCAATTCTGCTTGTAAATCTGTCAAATGAATGCATTTCAGCCAATTTCTGCATATGAATTGTATCCAAATCATATTATGAATTGCAATTCAAGTGGCCATTTTACGATCGCTGTCATCTTTCATACAGTAATTCATAATAAGAATTGAAAATGAATTGCCAAAACGGCCTTTTTAGACCTGCAGTATAAAAAATATGTACAGGAGGCGTTTAATTTTATTATTTCCGCAACGCCACAGGGGCGACACTCTCTACAAATGACAGTTCGAGCACCGACAAATGTCAGTTACGTTGACTTAAGCCTAGGGTTGACATCGAATTAATTTAAAATATTTATTTACGCCCGCGTAAATATTATACTTTTTACGCGGGCTTAGCTGCGGGCAACAGCTAGATACTTAATATGAAAAGGGAAATCATACCTACCTACTTTAATCCACGTCTCAGTTATTTATTGTACCTACTGCGTATGATAAAGGCAAGGGTTAGGTTAGAAAAAATAAGTAATAATTATCGAGGTAGGTAGGTACTTACCTTTCTGGATTATTAGGCAAGTGGAAGAAGCTTTTGTCATACTTTTTTTCTTGGTTATTACGGCAAATATATACAACCACAACTAAGCCCACTCATTTTAATGCCGATCAGGAAATTTCTAATATTTTAGGTGCACGGTGCGTGCGATTTGAACTTTTGAACGATACTGATATTTACAACGAAAATTCAAAATAGGCTCCAAATGCAAACGTACGTAACTGCCATATTTTTTTAATCAAAAATGTACTCAGCCATTGGCCCATAAATTGGAAAAATATACCTTGTGTCCTTAGCAATTGGGTATAATTTGTACTTAATTCTTAAGTAGTATAAAGACTATTTGAATCATATCAATACAATTTTAAATTTTTATTGCCACTCAATAAGTGTCGTAACACAACTAAGATCGTCGCACAATATCGATAGGTATCGATAGATTTAAATGCGATTAAGTACTACATGTAATATTCAATCTAAAATATTATGCGGAAATCATTACTAATATTTTACTTTTACTATTATAAGTGTGAAAGTTTGTGAGGACGTATGGATGGATGAATGGATGGACGGATGAATCTTAAACGAGCAAATGGCACACCACACGTTTGTTACTCTTTAACGCAATAACTATTGAACGGGTTTTAATAAAAATTTGCTCCTACAAACTTTACCTAACCCAAGCATATTATTTCGTTAAGAATATCGATAAAATCAAATTATTGCATGACTACATCACTACTGAAACAAAAAACAAATATTTTTATAAACGTCGCGTCAGACAAGTCTTATGAAATTACACTGTCGCGTCGGCGAAACTGCCAGCCCCGTGAGCCATAGTCCAGGCTGGGAAAAAGTTACACCCCACCCGCCCCCGCATTCGCCCGCACACGCACACATAGCTGCGAGCGGTGAATCGTGTAAATCGTTGGAGTGACGGTTCTTTACGTTAGTAATATATATTCTTTGGCAACGCTACGAAAAGACCACTAATTAATTGGAATTTGATTGGTAAAAAAGATTTGACATCAATGACATTTTAGTTTTGTTTGAATTTCCGCAACATGTCAAATTTTTCTATACTCCTGGCTCAGATCGAATAAAAAACCAAGATAGCGCATGGCGTTTGTTTGAAGTGAGGCCTAAAAAACTACGCTACTTCAAGTTTACACACGCACACACAAGCAAAAAAGTACGCTACTTTTTATCAGTATAGACGCCATGCGCTATCTTGGTTTTCTATTTGATCTGAGACTCCTGGCTAGAAATGTTGCGGGTTTACACATGCAAAAGAATGTGATGTATAGACGTGACAGTTTCTTCGTTTGTTTACAGGTAATCTACCCGCAAACGCGCGAGGAGATGATCCGCCGCGGGCGTTCGGACGAGGAGCTCGAGCGGTTCCTGCGTATCGTCCAACTGTCCTATTTGACGGCGCGCGAGGGTGGCTGGGACGCAGTGGAGGATTGGATGGACGTTCTGTCCGGTGGAGAGAAGCAGCGTATAGCGGTCAGTAGAGAGTAGCCGGTAGCTATATATTATGATATCCGCTACACTCTGTAGCTGATATATTAAGTTTGTAATGGGCATGTTGACTAAAAAAATATTTTTCGTCTATTCATCAGCTAGTGATGCCGGCTCCGTCCGTATAAATACAGTATCCCAAGGGAACACTGTACTTTTTCGGGATAAAAATTAGCCTATATTTATTATTTAGAGCCTAAACTACCATACAAAATGTCATCGAAGTCCGTTTAGTAATTTTTCCATAAAAGAGTACCTACCTAACAAACATTCATCTATCCTCATAAACTTTCGTATTTATAATATTAGGTTAGACAACATCATAATAAGGAATCTAAATCCCATTTTTGTAAATCTTATAAAATAACAAAGATAAAAACAATTTAACTTTGGAATAAAAAAGAGAGCGATATATCTGCCTGTGACGTCACGACGATGTGCTACCGTTATACATATTTTGTCATTAAACAATGTATGGTGGTAGCAGATTTTGACGTCACAAATCATTTTGCGAGAAACAGATGAGCAACATTTTTGTTTGCTTATAAATTAATATTTAATCGCGTCAACCTAAACAACTTTTTCTTTAAGATTTATGTATCCCTATCCAACAATTTTAAAATATCATTTCTATAAATGACAATTGGCAACATCCCTATTGTATGAAAAAAAAGTATTATATAAGTTTTGTTTCATTACCTAACTTAATTTTAAGCATAATCTGTCACATTGTCGCATTCCTTTCTACCCCTTTTCCTCCAATATTTTTACGCATAAGTGTGACTAAGATAGCAACATTTGCTACAGATGGCGCGGCTTTTCTACCACGAGCCGCAGTTCGCGATACTGGACGAGTGCACGAGCGCTGTGTCGGTCGACGTCGAGGGCCAGATGTACCAGTACTGTAAAGAGGTAAGCTATCTACAGGATGTGGGCCAGATGTACCAGTACTGTAAAGAGGTAAGCTATCTACAGGATGTGGGCCAGATGTACCAGTACTGTAAAGAGGTAAGCTATCTACAGGATGTGGGCCAGATGTACCAGTACTGTAAAGAGGTAAGCTATCTACGGGATGTGGGCCAGATGTACCAGTACTGTAAAGAGGTAAGCTATCTACAGGATGTCTTCAAAACTAAAATATATATTCAAGAAGCGTAATAAGTATTTGATTCTCGTTTCGTTCTCGTCGATTTTAAAAAAGACTAATAGCTGTTGCCCGCGGCTCCGCCCACGTAAATGCAGTATCCCACGGGAATACTGTACTTTTTCGGGATAAAAAGTAGGCTGTGTTTTAATCCAGAGCCTAAACTACTCTGTACCAAATTTCATCGAAGTCCGTTCAGTAGTTTTTGCGTGGAAGAGTAACAAACATCCATCCATCCTCACAAACTTTCTTTGTACTTTGATGGCATGTTTTCGCTCAGTTATTATAAGCGATGAAATCTTTTAAGATCTGAAATCTTTTACCTTCATACTTGTCAAAGTGACCTCAAGCGGTGCTTATCCCCCCAAACAGTTTAGATAGTGGCATCACGGTATATTTATATATTGATACGGATTTAACTGCTAAAGCGCGTTAATAGATTTACATCAAAACAGGGGGCTTAGACAAGGTGACAACATAAAAACGATAACGAAATCAGATTTTTTTTATAGTTTTCTTATTTCGTTATCGTTTTTACGGGGTTCAAATCACGTGGTTAGTCATGGGACTAACCTAACTAAAAATGTATGGACATTTTAGTCGTTTCTTTTGCAATCATTTCGATATATCACTTCGTCCAAGCACCGACACTAAATTATTATTAAAGCTTGAGCTCTAACTTAATTGGCCATTCAAAGCTTTCAGTTACAACAGTTTTGTTCATTTTCTCTTTTATTTTTTCTGTATCTTGCATTATTTTAGATTACAAAACAATAGTACCTACTTTCTACCGAGACTGTTCACAAATACATTTTTTTGTTATGTACTTTAAAAGTGAAAACATGTAAATGGCTAACTGGATACTAGAATGTTAACAATATAATTAATAATAAAATTCCATGTGATTAAATAAATAAATTATCTCGTTACACAGGTGGGCATATCCCTGTTCACGGTGTCGCACCGCAAGTCGCTGTGGGCGCACCACGACCACTATCTCCAGATGGACGGGCGCGGGGGCTACGTGTTCGGACGCATCGACGACGCCACCGAGGAGTTCGGCTCGTGATCGCCACCCATGGTCGTCGTGATCGCGGCCACGCTGGGCAGGTGGAAGTTCGTACATTGACCACGTGCGCGAGCTCGCACAGTGGCATTGACCGCCGGTATTGAAAAAGAACGCATGTACAACACCACTACGTTAATGTCTTTCAGGAATCGTCGATGAACATACAGCATTAGAGCGGCTCTCACTGCCTTGGGAATAATATACACAAAGTAATTTTTTCAACTGGGCGTGGTAGGCGGTATCCGAACTATAGTGCGATTAAAATGAGAATAGGATCTAGTCGGCGCCACATTGTTTCGAATTTAGACTGTTAAGATAGTTAAATTTATGTTTAGATAATAATTGATTACTATTTAACATTTTTATTTAAATTCGATGCAAGACTATTAATATTTCTATGCACACAAGTTTTTCTGAAAATCGCTATTTTCAAGTGATATTTGACAAAAAAAAGGACATAAAAATTCCTATTTTCATTTGAAACGCGTTATATAAAGAATAGGTAACGAAAAACGCAGAAAGGAGTTGCGAGCCCGATTTTGATAAGAACTTACATGAATAATAGTGTTTCGATTTATAATATTTATTCCTAACATATCGAAATATCTGATTTAAAAAAAATCGCGGAACAAAGTCTGGAAATAAATATCTCACAACAACTCAATTATAATCGCAGTCAATGATAATATGCGTGTGGGACAGCTCAACAGTGCGTGATAAAGTAAGACAGAGCGGAACTATAAGGCTATAGTACTACAAGGATTTAGTACTACGAAACTTAATAATGGCGTGTCAATGTACAATCTTCCACGTCTTCAGCGACTGGGCTTTATTGTAAGAAATAAAATATGATAGCACTAGACACAACCAAATTTTCTTAAGAGCATTGATCGGCGCGAGACACAGATTTCACGAAAAACGCTACTTTTCAAATGCGTCTATATCGAACAAAAACTGGTTATTCTGATTTTTACATGTAAAAAAACACTAGAAAATATTGTATTCTATTTTTTCACTTATCATTTATTTTAAAATAATTTCAAACTTTTGAATAAAACTGACAAAACTAACCAGAAGTTTTTACAACTTTAGGTTCAGGGGCAATTTCAAAACATATATAGCTAAAACCGCTTACATTTTTTAAAAACAAAAAATCTTTACAGACTTGTTGGATCCTCTACTAGATTCTTTATAAGTCAGATTATTTTTATATATGTTTCTATCTCATAAAAATAAAATTTAAAGAATGCGAAATTATCAGGAATTATAATTATTTAAAATGATGATATTTATGTATTTTACTTGCTCCTTTTGTAAATTTTTATTTTTAACTAAATTAGTTTGACGAATTTTATATGAATTTTTAAAACTACTAAATAAATCGAGGCGCACGAGCGTTTACAAATACTGTTGTAAACGCTCGTGCGCCTCGAGATAATCTAGAAGAGGATCCAACAAGTGTGTAAAGATTTTTTGTTTTTAAAAAATGTAAGCGGTTTTAGCTATATATGTTTTGAAATTGCCCCTGAACCTAAAGTTGTAAAAACTTCTGGTTAGTTTTGTCAGTTTTATTCAAAAGTTTGAAATTATTTTAAAATAAATGATAAGTGAAAAATTAGAATACAATATTTTCTAGTGTTTTTCTACATGTAAAAATCAGAATAACCAGTTTTTGTTAGATATAGACGCATTTGAAAAGTAGCGTTTTTCGTGAAATCTGAGTCGCGCGCCGATCAATGCTCTTAACAGTAGTTTGAAATATAAATCACAATGTTCGCTGAACATCATAGCTACTATAATAATGTAGATTATAATTCATTTTGGGTCATTTTTACTTGGCATAAAATATCATATTATCTTTATTTTTCCCTTCATTCATTGTGTCTAGTGTGATCGTAGTAACCCACCTTAAAAGGTGATATAATTATATTTATGTCACCATAAAATTGTAAAAACCGTTAGATAGTAAAATAACTAACGATATTGTAAAAATATATCGAGAGATTTATTACTATATATTTATAATCTAACGAAAAATAATTTGTTAAATTGTAGGCACAATATTTCGCGTCCGAAGTCTATCAACATTTTACAACTTCACTAGTTATCTTACAATCTTAACGGTTTTTACTATTTTACGGTGACATATACAAATGGTAGGCCTATTAAGTAAGGGTCTTTTTGATTATTTTTTTAACTACACACTCCATTTTGTTCTTAATAAAGTACAATTTTAAGCATTCTCAGTGCTTATTACTTTAATAACTACGAGCAAAAAGATATTTATTTAAAAAATATGGATAAACTTGATCCACCGATACTCAGGTTATATTGTTGCAAATCTACTTATCTTTTTCTTAAAGGTTATCGTTTTTACACTAGTTGACTTTACACCACTTAGTAAAATTCAACTATACCTACTTAACGTCGTAATTATTAAGGCCACGTTAGATTAAGGAAAGCGAAATATATTTACAGTTATTAATGATTATAAATCTTAACTCTAATCTAGAAAAGAAATGTAAACTTTCAAAAATTTAAGAATGCGCGTAATACGTTACCTCTTTAATCAAAAAAATAAAAAGCGTTCTACATAAAATATACCTAGTTTATTTAAATTCTATAAAAATACAAATAATCCTCAGGTATGAAATACCTTCTATATAATATTTTATACGATTAGAAAATATATTTCTTTTATTTTTTTAAGTATATTTTTTTCTATATTTTTATTATTAAAAATTGTAGTTTAAGTTATTAAATTTGTTATATTTTTTTTAATGTTTTCTAGCCTTCTCAATGTTAGGTGAAATTGTCCAGATTTTTGAACACAGTTTACTGTAGCTGTTAGTTATAGCTTAATTTATAATGACATGTCCAAAAATGTATCCGTCACCGTAAAATTGTAAAAACCGTTAGATTGTAATATTACTAGAGATAAAATGTCGACAGATTGTCAAATAAAAATTTCTTCTCACAATTTACACGTTATTTTTCGTTATATTGTAATACATATTTACCGTGCCGATTGGTTAAACGGCAAGTGCCCGCGCCGCCATATTTGTTTGCTTTTTCATAATAATAATTATAACGAAAAATAATGCGTACAATTGTAAGGAGAAATTTTTATTTGACAATCCGTCCACATTTTATAATATCTCTAGTAATATTACAATCTAACGGTTTTTACAATTTTATGGTGACATATTCATAATACTTAGCAAATCTATCTTACTCGTATTTATCATAGGTTTGTCACTAACTTTTTATGATAAAAGTTAAAGTAACTAATAATGAAGTTAGTCGCATGTTCATAAATAAGAGACTAAACTTTCATTACTGATTTTTGTCTTAATTAATTATTATAGTTACTTATTTTAAGGTGACAATTCTACAATCTATCGAGACATATTTAAAATAAAATAGTATGTTTGTTACTCTCTCATGCAAGAACTACAGAACGGATTTTAATGAAATTTTATACGGTAGTGGTAGTTACTAGTTAGGCCCTGGATCAACACATAGGTTACTTTTTATCGCACCAAGTAAAAAATAGGTATTTGTTAGTTACTTTTTTATTTAATTTTAAACTCCCTAAACTAGAAATAAGGGGAAAGTTGTGTTATATTATTGTGTATATATAAATAAGCAGCAAATGTTAGCTGGCATAATTTATGTTGCATAACTATTTTGGCATAAAATTTGCCCTATGTTCACTAATGTTACATAATATTATGCATTTTTTTTTAAATTATTATAATATTTATTTTATAACTTTATCAAAATCAAATTTTATTGGATTCTATATTTTATTACTAAAATAATAATATTCTTTTTTATTTATTATAAAATATGTATTATTATTATGTATTTGAAAAATGTTGATATTGTAATTGTGTTTAACTTAGTACAATTATATCTCTCATAATTTCATTCTTGCCTATGTTCTGTGTAATAAAACCTAATTTTAATCATTTTTTATAGGTTCTAGTGAAACATTTTGAAACACATATTAGCAATTAATAGAATATTAATATATAATAATTTGAAAAATGTGTATAAGTAATACTCGTTTAAGTTAATCTTTAGCTGGGATTTAGATAAAAGTTTTTTGTAAAACTATAAAAACAAAAATATTCGCTCTATTTAAGTAACTATTTAAATGTAATGTGTCTTCACCAGCAGACGGTGTAAAATTGTAACAAAAATTACTATAGTCAATATTAAATATTATGTATGCGTAATATGATTACACAAAATTGATTATACAACATTTTTAACATTAATATTTAATACATTCATTCAACTATTTCAAAATAATAGCTTTATTGTATACAACTTCTTTAGATTTTTTGTAAAAGTTCCGTTTCCGAATACAAGATGGCGTTATATAATTTCTGGATCGTGTTATACTTACGGTACTTACGATCGCAAACTTCGATGTGTCATGTGTATTCACGTAAATCAAGTTATTTGTATATAAGTATAAAGTTGCTGTGATAAATGTTTACGATGTCTGTACGGGTGTTGGGATATTGTCGGTTATGGACTAATAAATGAATGTCATTGAACAAATTCTGGACTAATAAATAAGTCGTTTTATTTTAAATAATACACCTTTTTCTAGGGGCGTTCTAATGGGCGAGGCACCTGATTGCATAGCGACTAGTTTTTGGTATCCAGGAAATTTAGCTCAGATATGTCGCTGATCTGAACCTCAATTCTCGTCATATAAATTAGACTTACATTCTACTTTGATTGTATTATAAGCGAATGCTATCAATAACTGATTTTGTGATGTTTGGACCAATCAGGAGGCGTTAGACGCTTTAACGTTTACGAGAATACCGTTTGACAGTTTTAGCGTATCGGGACTTGATTGTAATTGTATTATTGCTGGGTTTATTTAGCACAATTGACCCTCTGTGCACGTCTGGAGTCTAGACTATATTATTTTGACTACATTGCCTGGTTACCTGTCTAGTTTAAAACAGCTATAAGTGCGTGTTCACATTACGCGATAACGATATCCGATATCGCGCTGATGTCGTGTAATGGCAAACAGATCTCATATATTTTTCATTATTCAGAAGCATTTAATATGTATTGTCTTTGTCATTTACAAGGTATGTGGGATTTTGGATATCATTAACGCCTAAATATGTGAAAACCAAGTGAAAAGACTTATAATACAATATGTGTAGTATCTAGCGTTTTTTGATGAAAAGCCTGCGTAAAATATTAACAGTTAGCACTTAGCTGGTGCCCGCAACTTTGTTTGCGTAGATCAAATGGATACGGAACCCTATTTTTTACAAAAATTAAAGTAGCCTAAGTTATGCCTTATAACATCAGCTATCTACCAGTGAAATTCCGTGAAAATCGGTCTAGCCGTTTCAGAGATTAGGTGGAACAAACAGACAGACGGACAGACAAAAATGTTAAAAATAGTTTTTTATTGATGTATCGTATATACTTTCATATGCATTTAATGAAAATCTGTTATTTGAAAATAACAAACAGACACTTCAATTTTATTTATCTGTATGTATTTAAAGTTTTGAATTTCGCGCTGGATATATATCATGACTCGAGCATGCTCGAGTGATAGCAACACCTAAAATACAACACATTTCACGCAATCAGAAAAACACGTGCCTTTGTTAGAACCGTTACTGTATAGTTATTGATAATAAAAATGCTCGCGTAACGTTTTAAATGTTATTTTATTTAAATTAATTACTACTACTCTCTCCTACTATTCATTGGTGTTATTATTTAACCATAACCTATGTAAAAGGAGCGTGTTTCTAGATTTTTTGCGTAAAATGAAACGTCAAAGAGCATTGCTTCGCATCAGCTGTTAAGGAAAAAAAATAACGGGAAATAAGCGATCGAGATTGGTCACACCGACGGCCACATCAAATCTGGGAGCTTAGCGTGTGACCCTTTTATTTCTATCGTGCAATAAAATAGCTGTGTAATCCTAGGTAGATCGAACATTGGTGTATCGTTAATATTATTAAAGTTTAGTGTAATTTATGTGTAAATTATGGAACGTGCAACTGGAACCGAAGTGTACGGGTGTGGCTCGCCACAATCTTCGGACATAACTCTGAATATACAAACTACGACGGGTGGCAATTTCTCCATCAGCTTGAACGGTAAAAACACAGTCGAGCACCTGAAGAAGCTTGTTTCGAAGAAACTGAAAGTGTCGAAGGATCGAATATGTCTATTGCATCGCGAGAGGTGAGTTCGAAGGCATCCGACGCCAAGCCTCTATTGTTAAACATAGGTACATCGCGGAAATAAGTTGCGTCGATACGATGACGCATCCGCGTCCTTTGACTCGATTATTGATAAATAATTATGGTTTTCCAGACAATTGAGGGACGGAACTCTCGTAGAAAATGGCCTGCTAGACGGATCGCGAGTAATTTTGCTGCCGAGCGTAGAAACGGGCCTTCTGGTAAGCACGTCACGCTATTTCGAAACTCACTCAAATACTCCATTACTTATTATCGGGCGTTTCACAACATACAAAGCAATCAATAAAACAAAGATTATTTATTGATAAGTAGAATTAAAAGTTAATTTATTTCTTTCAGAGTCAAAGACCAGAAAATTCAGTAATGCAAGCATTGGAATCTTTAAATGACACACAAGTGAATGACTTTCTCAGTGGTAAGTCGCCACTGAATCTGACAATGAGGTTAGGGGACCACATGATGTTGATACAGCTGCAGCTGTCGACTCTCAACTCTAGTTCTTCTAGTAGTACTCGCACCTTGCGTACCTCAACACCGACAAAATCTTCCTCAGTCCGTACAAAATATGACACAAGAGACAGCCATGCGGCCACACAAAAAATTCTTCACTGTGAGGAAAATTACCAAAATAATGACAAACCTAAACCAAGTCAGTTGCATGTCCTTCATAAGCAGGACTTGGATATGATACAGAATGCAATAGACCTGTATCATACAATAGCCGAGGAGAAATATGGAGGGAAGTCTGAGTTGGCCAAAGACAAAGAGGAAACATTGGACAGCTCAAACTGTACATTATCAGACTTATCAGACACATCCTTAGACAATGAACAATCCCCTATAAAGTCTTTATCTAATTTAGTGTCAAACCCTATTGATGTCTCCTCTGCGGAGGTGAGAGAGAATATAACAAATTCTGTAAAAACAAGTTTAATGGACCTCTTATCTTGTAGTAAATTAAGTGCTGAGGCTACGCCTTCTACGAGTGGTGGGTGTGACAAGCCACACCCGTCCACTTCTCACACGCCCAACAGCTCCCTGAGTGATGATAGTGATAACTTTACTGAACAAAGCAATTTTCTTGCCGAGAGTACAATAGACGAGTACCCCATGGAACATTTATTCAACAGTGCTGTAGATAAAGGATTGTTTGAAGAACAAGATGAATCCATGATGGACAGGGAGATATCCAATTTAGCAACTACGAGTCATGGAAACCAACCGTCTACGTCTAGCTCATTACCTTCATTCCAAAGTCTAAATGAACCACTAAAGAATAAACGTTTTCAGTATCTACTTCACAAGACTTCCAAATTCAAACATCCTATAGGCCAAAACAAACAAAAGGCGTTTGTGCAGTCTGTTGTGAATAAACACAAGAAGAGAATACAGGTGCAAGAGTCAAATGCTCCACAACCCTCCACTTCAAGAACAGAGCCCTTCGTTTCGAGTATTAAGAAGCCCTTACAGAGTACTCAAATGGAGGACTCACAGGTGGCCTGTACGTCTAAACAGACTTCCTTCAAAGCCCCAGACGCTCCTAAGAAACCACAAAGGTCTTCCCCGACACCTCCAGTAGACACTAAGGCTCTCATAGAAGCATCAAAGAATTTAACTCAGAAACTTAAGAAATTATCAAAGGAGGTTTTAACGAATAAGATTGATCTCAGAGCTGCAGAGGAGACCGCGCGCACAAAGATTGGGCCTGGGGCTGTGATAGAGTCCATGAAGCACCATGGCAAAGGAATTTACTCAGGAACATTTTCGGGCACCCTTAATCCTGCACTTCAAGACAGGTAATTTTTTTTTTGTGTCAACCCTCACCTTTTGTGTAGACCTAGAGACTCTTTTTATATAAATTTTAGAGTTTATTGTGTGTTTGCAGATGATATTTTTTTTGCAAATTCAGTAATGTCAGTGAAAAAGAATATTTATCTTTGTATTGTTAACAGTCAAATGAGTAATTTATCATCACTTTTATCTAATGTTCATTGTTCATTTAAATGAGGTTGTAATTTATTTTCTTAATCATACAAAAAGTAAGTAATGATAGCAATAACCTAAATTAAGAGTAATTAGAAAATTGCCTTTTAAAATAACTGTTTGTGTACTTTACAATATTTTTGTACTTTCAGATATGGACGACCAAAGAGAGATATATCGACGATTATTCACATTCTGAATGACTTGCTGTGTGCTGCACCACCTATTGCAATAGCACAGGTAAATTAATTAATTATTTTCCAACATTTATGGTATCATAAACTTATAAATGTATTTGTTTTTCACTGTACTATGTATTGCATACAAGACATTGGCAGCATAAACAAAAATGCAAAATTACAAAGAACAACATATTTAAAATTATCATTACATAAAACCCCTACAGAGTATAAAGTCCCTTTTTTGTCTGTCCCTATGTATGCTTATATAGTAAAACTACGCAACAGATTTGATGCGGTTTTTTTAATAGACAAAGTGATTCAATAGGAAGGTTTATATGTATATAACAAGCATAATATAGTAGAGAAACACAGATAATTTTAGAGGTTTCTCATGTCCTAAATAAACACATTACCTGCTTTAAGCATTTTATCCACATTTTATATGTAGTAGCCTTTTAAACCATATAGTTTAAACTAATATCTTATATTTATAAGATAACGTAAAATTTAAATTCAAGAGCGAAAAATATAATATATCAAACGGTCGCGCACGTCGCGTCGTGATAGGGTCTCGTTTTGACCCATTGAGTACGAAACCCTAACTACATTTTCGATATTGTATACAGAAGTATATTGCAGTGAGTAGAGTTATTTGCCGAAAAAGTTTTTTCTCCAAGAACACTATTCTATGCGGGCGAAGCTGTGGTCAAAAGCTAGTTTATAATAAAATGTAGCTTTGCTTTTTAGGGTTCCGTAATTCACATCTCGGAACCCTTATGGTTTCGTCATGTCCGTCCGTCCGTCAGTCTTCGGCCTACCGTCCAAACAGTGTTAGAAAGATGAAAATTTGCATGGATACGACGTGTATTTTTTACGTCGACAAAGTGCTAAAGTAAAACTCCCCTACAAGTAATGTGGGGATGTTTTTTTTCTCGCATTTACCCCATAGTGTGGGGTATTATTAGATAGGTCTTTTAAAAATATTGAGAGGTTTCTAAAATATTTTTTTATTAAGGTATCCGAGATATTTAACTTTAAAAAGCATTTTTTTGTTAATATATCCCCTCCACTCTAAAAACTACAAGGCTCGAAAAATCTGAAAAAATTCATGATGGTAGTCCATGTGATAAACTTTGAAGAAAAACTATAACGGTTCATAAACAGAAATAACGAAATATAAGTAAACATGTAAAATATTGTTCGTAGCGCGAGTCCGATTCGCCACTTGGTCGGGTTTGTTTTAAATATGTCACAATTCACAAAATATAAGGAAAATTCACTATTTATATTTCTTTGACTACAAGGAAAAAGCTAAATTGACTTTTTTGTACAGCATGGGCGGTGGGCCTAGTTTAATAGTTATGAAATGTAAATTATTTATTTTAAAGTGGTTAGAAAATTATGTATTGTAATTTGTATTTCATTTATTTTTTTCAATAATCAGAATTTTATAAAATGAAACTAATAAAATTTTCAGAAGGAACCGAAGCATTCCTGCACAGTGGCTGAGGAATCTAGCAAATGTCCTGGGTGCAGTCAACCATCATGCTCCTACGGCCAGTGCGATGGCCACACACCGACCACCAGCAAATCCTGTATCTGCGAACACAAGACTTGTCAGTGCAACCGAGTGGAAACCTGCTCGTCCTGTGACAACAAGTCAACCTCCACTGATATTTGTAAAAAATGCGAACTGGCGAAAACTTTAGCAATGGAAAATTCAAAAACTAAATGCAAATTGGAGCAACTCAGACTGGTAATGCAACAGAAAAAACAGAGACGCGAGGCGAGAAAGTTGAAAACGCTGCCTTACACACCGCCTAAGACAATAACGACGCCGGAGCAGCCGGCTAAAATAGCAGAGGAGATTGAAACGGTTGCTTAACACCATGTTGCTTACTAATATACCCGGCTTCTCGTTGCTAGTGCGTTCACATTATTGATCCGGCACCACTATTGAGCATGGCATGGTGCTATTATTTCAACCATACATCATGTTGCTAATTTTATTTAAATACCTTAAACTTACGGAGATAGCTTAATACAGTATTGAAATTAATAGTTATTGGTACTCAAATGATTCACAAGCACTGGCAACTCGTCACTATTTTAAGCTGACAACTGGAATATTCTAAATTACTTTGTAAATAAATTTGAATTGTAGTTTTAAATTCTAAGTGCTTTATTGCATGTACAAAATATGGTTAAAATCAATTAGTTGTTAGAGACGTAGTGGAGTAAGTCGTGGACAATGTTGCCTACTGTGACCGGGTTTGATTGTTATATTATTATTATATTTTATTTTACTGGGTCAGTTTATAGCCTTACGTTTTTACTCTTTAAGTCTTTCGAGTGATAACATTTTTTTTTCTAAATATTGGTTTTTTTCCTTCATGAAAATTCCCTTGCACATGTAATTATTATTGGCACTGTTATTATTATTATAGGCAATGTTATTTATAATATGTACTTTCTTTGTTTTTTTTCTTCTTTTCGTTACACTTATGTTGTTAAAATAAATTTCGTAACTATACTTTCTTAAGTTGTTTTTCTTCTTAGTTTCAATGTTAGTAGTATTTTAGTTTTAAAAATTAGTATCCAAATATCTAACTACATTAATACGATCATAGGAAAGACCATTATAAATAATAATTATTCCGAGTTAATCAACACGGGTCCTACCTGTATTTAACTTCATATAGTAAGGCTTGTTATACGTTTTTGTTTGAGCACGAAAGGGCGAAATTTTCCTGTAACTTGTTACGAGTAGAACCACTGATAAGAATAATATACAATGGTTAGGCTGTACAAGTCCAAAAATTTATCACATATTTAATTTATAATGATAAAACGTGAAATTTTTATTAAAATGAATGATGAAAATTAAATAATTGTATCTAATTCCGACAGGATTCACACAGAAAGTTCGAAATTACATTGACATCAAATATTATAAAAGCTTTGCAGTTGTGTAGAGAAAGACATGAATTTAGAAATTTTCTGTAACAGGCTTATTATAGTCTAAATATGTTAAAACGACTCAGAACGAATGGTAACTTATGTAATTATTATGTATTATAACTAAAATAATTGCTGTCATAGACCATAGGAAATTTTTATAATAATTTAAAAGTGTGATCTTATTTTAGTGCACTTATTTACAGAGGCTTTGTTGCATTGTTCATTTGTTCTACGAGGATATACAGATATATTTTGAAGTGTCTTCCTCGATTGAAGCGTGGTCCAATAAAATATGGTTCCAAGAATGCTGCGCTATTTGTGTGATTAATCATTATTTTCAAATAAAAGGTATGCAGAAATGTTTATATATATATATGAATAATCAACATTCAAAGAACTGTATATTATTGTACCATGAATATATTTTGCAGTGTGATCACTTGGGTGGAGGACCGAGCGTCGCTTTTGACCTTCGGTTCCTGGTCGTTGAAGCAATAAAATAATTTCCTCGCCGAGACGCAAAGTGCCTATTGATGTGTAGTGAAATATACAAATAAGTATTGTGCCATAAGGATTTACCTTTATTTATACATGGCACAGTTTACCTCTGTTGTTTTCGAGACTTGCGCCTTACTATTCGCTGTTTTACAAGTCATGATAGCCAATTATTATCTTTTGACATTCTGTACTTTTGGAATTGGATCAATCATGACTGATGGACACTGATATGTGTAAGTGCCGTTGCACACGTCCCGGTTGCCGGATAGTCGGTCGCGAAGTGTATGGCCATGTATGACAGCTTTTACACGTACCGGCATAATTATTCGGCCGGTCCGACGCCGGGTAGCCGCCGGGTCCACCACTGTGCGTCCGATTGCCGGGTATCGGTTAGCCGGCGACCGGACTCAGTGGTGTATGGAAAACGTAGCACGCTTTCATACGTACCGGCCGGGCGTTCAGTCGTCCAGTACGTCGATTGAACGCTACCGGTAACAAAACCGGGCCGTGTGAAAGCTGAATGTGTTCCTAACCGATACCGGACAGTCCGACTACCCGGTAACCGGAACGTGTGCAACGGCACTAAGGCCGCTGCCTCTACAAGGCAATCATGACAGGAGAGGAAAGAATTAACTAGAGTGAATTTCTGTCCGCAGGAGTGAGTTTCATTGCGAAAGAGGCAGCGGCTTTTAAGTATCCTTATTCACGATCTCAAACACTGAACATGTCGGACGATTTAATGTAATTTTGACTGTATAATGTATATATTCACCTGCGTTACCACGGTTGTTTTGTTGCTATATTTCATTAATATTTGGCTGTAAGTCGGGTTTGAAACATTTTAAAATCCCATTTTGGTCCTTGTATTTTGCATGTTTAGAGAGATGAATAAAGTAACATATAACTTATCGTAATGCCTTTGTTTTATTTTGTATTGAAATTATCCAAAAAAACCTGTTTTCAGCTATCGTTCATATTTATTGGAATAAAAGAAATCTTTTATTTTACTCCTTTCTCCCGCTGATAGGACAGCGAGCTTAACCACTGATTAAAATACTCAATAAAATGATTATAAATCTCCGTATGCTTAATGTTCTCCTCAAGTAACACAAAGGTTGTGGCCTGTGGGTGCCTCCTTCAGAATGCATGGAACAGTCCGATCAGAATTAGTATAACTACTTCTCGCTAGATGGCGCAGTGACTGTTTATTACGTAAAATTATGGACCAATAAAACTATCCCTCCTCCTCCATAGTCCATGGTCAAATGTTTCAATTTTTTTATTGCTTAAATGAATAGTACTCTTAAATATGAGTAACTTCTCAGAAGAAACCGGATATCAAAAGTCAATATTTTCAAAGGTACAGCGATTTGTATACAAAATTTCGCGAGTCTCGTAAAAACGCTCCATACTAAAATCGGGTTACAAGTGACGTCACTCTTGGGTTAAAGTGCATGAAGTAGGTATAAAGTAAGTATACAGCCGCAGGAACATATTTGTAAATATCTCCGATATTTGTGCGTTTTAGTTCATACTTACCTGAACGTTTTTGTATATAATAATATGTGAGTAAACTAATGATGTAGGTTTTGTTTACCAATTTCGCAATTTTTTTTTTATTTAATTAGTAAACTACACATGAAATAATATAATATTATATTTTTTTACATTTACCAAGTAGTAATGCCTCAATATTTTTGAATATATTAATGAAACTAAATATTTCAGATGTAGTCCGATCCCCTATTCTCCGTATGCTCGTATGCTATAAGACGTTCTTCTGGTACTTCGCGGTTGTAGGTGCGTGCTCCAGTATATAATGGTAAATGTCCAATCAGAATTCAGCCTGCTTCAACAAATAATTGGTCCTTTAATGCTGGTTTGTTTCAGGTTTATATTTTTTTGTACCAAGTAAAGAAATTAAATAAAGCTTGAATAATAAAAATATCTTTATTATTGTTTATGGAACACATTGTATTGAAAACAAGATATTCTGTGAAAAAATCACGAGCAACTAAAAAAATCTAACTTTTATAAGCTTGATACAACAACCACTTAAACATTTAACTTAGCAAGTAAATCATCTATGTAATAATTAGTTTCTTGTATAATCTTAAATGTAGGAATATTTAATCACATGAAACTACGGAATTGTCGACACCAATTTACAAATGTTACACTTTTCTAATATTCTATTCGCCTGTACATTAAGATACAGGTCACAGAAAACATTTATGTTATATAATATAATATGTTGCAATTTATAGAGAAACACTACACACCGATATTGCACAACTGTACTGTATAAACCTGTAGTGATCCAGTTAAAAAAAAAAAGTCTGTACTACTCGATAAAATCTTTTATTATAAAAGTTCATCTCATATAAATAACACATAACCCACACACTAGCGCACACGATCCGATGAAACCGCACAAACTCGTCACGAATAGAACTAGACTGTACTTTAACTATATCTTGAAAAGAACTTTAGAACAAATCAGAGAGAATAGAGTATTAAAAAAGCTTGTGTGGTTGCATTGGATGCTACAACTAAACAACTTAGAATAAGAGTGTGCTCATTCCACCCATTTCCGCTTGTTCTTTCACGAAGATCTCGAAGTACTGGTAGATGATGGTCACAGCCAGCAGTATACCGGTTCCAGAGCCGATGGCTCCCATGAAGTCAGCCAACACCGACAGAGCTCCGATACAGAGACCACCGAAGGCCGCTGCAGTGGGGATGTATCGGTTGAGCTCGTGGATCATGGAGTTGTCACGGTGACCGCGCATCACCATCTGTTGCTCCTTCAGTTGTTTGGCGACCTGTGAACAAAGTTAGCAATTAGTATGTAATGAAAAGTATGATATGAACAATTCGAAAATAAAACATTTTATTGTACCGGACTTTGGAGTATTTTTTATTTATTTATCTGCAATAAGATTCCTGCATTTGTACTTCACGTACTGATTAACACAAACTGAAGCTCTAGTTAAGAGGTTATCTTAATTATATGGATAAACTTTATGTACAGTTTTTTTTAATCTTTATTTAAATGCTCTTTATCATATCAGCCTATGTAAAGGTTAAGTCGCAACAAATCTACTTACGTCCTTAGCAGAAGATCCGGACACATCGATCCAGGTCTTAGAGAAGAAAGCGCAGGAGCCCAACATGAAGACGATGTAGAGTAGGGCGTGGGCCGGGTCTCTGGCGATGTGAGAGAGCGACTCGGGAGGACTGAAGTAGTAGCACAGCCCGCCGACGGGGTAGGCGCGAGCTGGGCCGCCGCCGCCCACGTCAGCCCAAACACCGAGCAGATTCACTAGGAAGTTGCCGCTGAATTTCACAGCCAACATCTGAATAGAAAGGTTTTTGGGTTAATTAAAAAAAAACACAAGTTAAAATATTGTTCAAAAAGAAATTAATTACATAGGTTCATTATTTAAAGTAAGTAACAAAGGATTAAAGCAGATTCACTAGGAAGTTGCCGCTGAATTTCACAGCCAACATCTAAATAGAAAGGTTTTTGGGTTAATTAAAAAAAAACACAAGTTAAAATACTTATATTGTTCAAAAAGAAATGATATTACATACATGCATTTACTATAAATACCCAAAGGTCTATTTAAAGTAAGCAAATAGGTATATGATAACTGATATAATCTACCTAATCTTGTAGTAAACAAGGAAGCAATGTGATAATAAATGGTCAAAAATATGATTTTAAAATATGTACTTTAAATTATTATTTAAACTCAGAACTAGATTAATGCAAAAAAGAAATGTTTATTATTAATACTGTAGACTCAACTATTAGATTCAGTCAATACCATTGCAAAATGCATCAGATATTATGTTTTCAATCACAAGTCTTACCTGAGAGATAACATAAAGATTGGAGACGAGGGCAGACTGTAGAATGATGGGTATGTTCGAGGTGTAGAACAGTTTGATTGGGTATGAAGAGTACTGGCCACGGTAGCGGGCAGACTTGATTGGTAGATCCACTCTGAAACCCTGGTGACAAAGTTTACATAAGTATCATTATTATGAGTACTTCACAACAAAATAACAGGCAACTAAAAGATAACATTTCAATGAAGCACCTAAGACTTATTTGCCACAAAAAAAAAAGATATTCAAAGCCCTCATTTTCACAAGCGCTTTTTTATGAAGTTGTTCTCAATTTAAAAAGTTACTCACTTGGAAGTATATGACTATAGCAAAGACGAGGATGGTGGCGAGTAGGTTCATGAGGTTGGGGAGATTCTGTCTGTAGAAGGCTTCCCTGAGGGCGCGGACTTTGTCGGGACGCGTCGCCAACAGGTGGAAGAGAGCGATGACAGCGCCTTCGAATTCTGTGCCGCGACCTGATAGAGAACAAAAGTCAATGAAGCTGTCATAATATATTTTCGATAGTTGCCAAAAAATTAAGGTGTTGTTTAAAAAAAAAAAATTAGTTAACAATAGTCAACTAAAACTTTTTTAAACTATAGTACTAAAATTTAAATTAGAAATTTGATATTATGAAGACATTAAGAACACAGGGAAATAAAAATATGAAACATTTACGTGAAAAACAAATGATACATACCAGTATTGACGGTAGCAGGTGAGAACGCTTTCCAAACGATTGTCTCGCAAATGTTGGTGGCAATGAAGAGTGAAATTCCGGAACCAAGACCATATCCTAAAAAAGTTATAAAGTTAAATACAAATTGCTAGGAAGAATATTTTCTTATAGTTATAAATAAGTCTCCTAATATTAGCTATTCCAAACATTAAGGTTTAAAAATTGTAAGAAACTTACCCTTCTGTAGAAGCTCATCGAGAAGTAGAACAATAAGACCAGCAACAAACAGTTGAATGATGATGAGCAGACACACACCGGCACCGATCTCACTTGGCTCGCCGTACATGCCAGTCATTACGTACACGATGGCTTGACCCACGGTGATTACCATACCGAACACTACCAATATGGAAAACTATTAGTAAAATGTTATGGACTCAGTAAAATTGTCTTAATTTTTTTGAGTCATTTTAAGAAATAAAACAGTAATAGTGTATCTTTTTTTTATGAAATGGATGACAAAACTAAATGAGCGGATTGTCTGACAATAAGCCATTACGACCACCCATGGACAGTCACAAGTAGAAGAGTTACACTTGTAACTTCTTTGGTGGTGGTGGAAGCCATGGTATTTATCTGGTTGAGTCCAACGATTCATGCCAAAGCATACCTCTCCCAAGTAATCAACTTTGGGTTCTATGTTACTTTAACATTTGTATTATTAAACTGATACCTTAAAAATGTTTCCAATAAGCTATTATTATGTATGGTAAGTTTGAACACAAAAAAATTGTTTTTATAAAATATAGACACAATATACCTATTCAATATATTAGAATAAAATATGTATGATTATTTCAACATCTACTATAAATACCCAAAGGTATAGGTATATTAGTTTTATAAGAAGTATTCCTTACATTTCTGTGCTCCGTTAAATAGTGCTCTGTCTTTTGGAGTGTCACCAACTTCAATGATTTTAGCACCAGCCAACAGTTGCATGATCAGACCAGATGTCACAATGGGGGAGATACCGAGTTCCATGAGAGTTCCTCTGTTAGAGGCGAGGATCACACGGATCCAGTAGAAGGGATCTGCGCTGTCCGAGGACATTATACCGAATAATGGAATCTGAAAAAATACTCATATTTTAATGACATTGTATTTTCATTAATCTTCTGGGACTAAATATTGATTTATGCTTTACATGTAACTTAATAGTGTTTAAAAACAAGAATGTATTTTTAACATAAGTTAAATAATAATGAAGAAAAAAATTGATAGCTAAATTGTTTTTATTTCCTCAATAATTAAGGAGAATGTTTTCAGAATTCTATGAAATAGTTAATTATTTTGCTATAGATGCAGACAATTTCAAACCAACATATGGATTTTGCTTGGTGACAAAAGAGAATGTAAAGAAACTTTGCTTACCTGGCAGCATACTAAGAAAATAAATAATGTTATTGCAGTCCATAACACCTTTTCTCGAAATTGGATCTGAAATGGAATTTTTTGTCATTGAGCATTTGATCTAATTTGGGTGTTTAGTGTGTCAGAATACAGTTAGAAAAAATTACATAGGTTAGAAAGTTCAACAAGTTTACTGTTTATGTGGTTATTTCACACAACTCAAAAATTATATAATAAATCAAATAAAGCAATCATTTAACTATTTAAATAGGTGTTTAGTACGAAAAAAGTAAAATCGTCGACGACTCACCTTTCTCTCCGGTTTTGCTATTTCGGGTAATATACTGCAAAACGGCTTTATAACTTCAAGGAATTTGACTGAAAACATTATGAATAACGTTATTTTACGTTTCTAACACGGTTAAATACTTAATTTTGCACTATATATCACAGTTACTATAAATACAAATTCACATTAATTTCTCATCAAATAATAAGTGATACTCACTCCCCATTGTGATTTACTGTGAATTAACTATCCTAACTAAATATTAACTTAACACTTTGGCCGAAACCATTCAACTTTTGTTCAATAATAGGAGTTCCAACTGGACTTTTACGAAAATGAACCTGCGCAACGCCACCAACAAGCAGTCTTCAAATGACACGTCCACAACGTCATGTCACGTGACCTGTGATGTTGGCGTGCAAAATGTTACCATAAATAGATTTTCAACGCATCATTTTTACGTGTAAAAAAGTTGATTTTAGCTTGTGAAGAAGATTAATTTGCCACTTTCTGTTTTAATTGATCATGAAGTTAATGCATTCTGATTCAAGTTTAATAATTACGATTTACGATTATAACAATGCTTATAATTATTTTCCAAAGATTGAGGTTTTGCCATTTAAAAAGTATTGGTGGTGAGCAGATTCCCTAGCGGAAAGTCGCAGAACTATCGTATGACTGATAAAAGTACGGTCAGAAGTACGATTTTAAATGATTTTGAAAATAATTTGTAATTCTTCAAGAATATAAGATAAACTGTGCTATAAATTTTATTTTAAAAGACCAAAAACCTATTAAAAATAGCAAATGACTTTGTGTTCTGTTCCTCAATGTTATAAATTATAATTAATACATTAAAAAAAGATGCTACTCACTGCTATACAATGTAGTCTGTAAGATCGCCTTTTTGTTCATGTTGTTAAGTGTATGTGTGTGTGTGTTTTTTTTTGTTTGCAAATAAAGAGTTTTCTATTCTATTCTATAAGTTATATATCATATTTTTTCGTAGGTCAAATACGTCTATGAGGTAGGCACAGTACTACGAAAATGTTCCTTCTGGTTTTGATGTGTCCAGATAACATTCCACTTCATATGGATTATGGATAATCAAATACACCAGAAATTTGTACCGCTAAGCCTTTTGCACCAACACACAATATCATTCCACGTTTAAAATACTGTTCGCCCTCACAAAGTGGTATTTTAGTACTTTTTACTACTTGGGTGCCGTCCATTAATCACAATCACAATGTGTAATATTTTTAGAACTTAATATTATTATAGCCAGGTAATATTATAAAATTTGTTATAACGCGTTTCAAATGAGAATAGGAACGTCAATGACTTTTTTCTGTCAAATATCACTTGAAAAGTGCAATTTTCAGAAAAACTTATGTGCATATAAATATTAATATATAGTCTTGCATCGAATTTAAATAAAACGTTAAATAGTAATCAATTATCTAAACTTATATTTAACTATCATAACAGTCTAAATTCGAAACAATATGGCGCCGACTCGATCCTATTCTCATTTGCATCGCACTATAACATGCACAAGTGTAGGCGAATGATGCAACAGCTGCAAAAAGCGTGCTATTTTGGGTTCTGCCAATACTCCCCAGGAAGTTTCAATAAAGCGTAGCTACCACTGGCGCTGGCAAATGGTTACCTATAAGCCGACGCCATTTAATTAAATTAAAAAAAAATGAACTGTCAGTGTCATATGTCATCTTCATTGACATTTCAAAACTCGGTCTTGTCCAGCATTACATTTGCCATGTGATTGTATTTGTAAATATTAAAATATAAATTAAAATCGAAAAAAATGCAACAAGCGCATAGAGCAGGAGCATTAAAACAGAGCAATAAAGCTCATAAATCTCGGCATAGGACTAAACGAGGCATTTCAGCAGCTGTTAAAGGTTAGTATTGTGCAGTATAGTAAATCAACTTATAACCGTAACTATCACTATTTAAACTTACTTTTGTGTTTCAGGGAAGGTTAATGTGAAAGAGTTTGTCCGTCGTAATCGCCATATCCTCAAGAAAGATGAGCGTCGCCATCAGTCTTTGCAGCTTCGTAAGAACAAACGAGAGGAGGTGTTGAACAAGAAACGTGCTCTCGGGGGAGGCCGCAACCCGCCATTCTTAGTATGTGTAGTGCCACTGAATGCACAACTCGATGTTAACTCAGCCCTGGTCATTTTAAAAACATGTTCTGAAGGGGCAATAATCAATCAAAGCAAAAATGGGATTCTACACATTGCGTAAGTTTTACACCCACAAGCCTTAGAATAATTTCAGTATTGAACTATTTATTTCTTATTTGTTTTTTTATTAACCAATTTATTGCACACAAGAAAATGTATAACATCACAAATTAACAGAGGAAGACGACACAAAGGTACTGCTAATTTCTAAAAAGAAATTTCTTACAGCAGCCCTATGGAGAGAGATGGTAAAAAGACAGCAGACAGGATGTGCACTATTACAAATACACTACTTACATATTATTATATCTATGAGAATATCTATTTTATTTGCTTTTTTTTCCAGGTTACCAAACTTCAAACAACGCTTTTCTTTTATTTGCCCAGAAATCGGCAATGATTTTAGTTTGATTGATGCATTGAAGATCTCTGATACGGTGTTGTTTGTTTGTTCTGCTTTGGATGAACCAGTTGATGAGTGGGGTGAAAAAGCACTCGCTTTGTCAATGGCACAAGGAATGCCTACGCCAGTGGTAGTAACCATGGACATTGAGGGTGTTCATCCAAAGAAAAGAACATCAGAAAAACAAAATGTTCAAAAACTTATATCAAAATGGTTGCCAGAAGAAAAGGTAATACAATTGGACAAAAAATCCGATGGTTTGAATGTTTTAAGAAGAATAGGAAATCAAAAACGTAACATTATTCATCACAGAGAAAAACGACCCTATATGTTAGCAGAAGAGTATGAATTCACACCAAATTCTGAGGGTGAAGAAGGAGTGTTAAAAATAAGCGGCTTCCTCCGTGGTATGCCACTGAATGTCAATGGACTTCTTCATATAACTGGTTTAGGAGATTTCCAAATGTTGAGAATTGATGGGCACGATGATCCCTATCCAATAAGCTCAGTCAAAGAGAATGTCAAGTCAAGTGGAATGGATGCGGAGGTCACAAAGGTCACAGTTTTGCAAGAAGCAGATCCACAAAAACAACAGTCATTGATATGTGAAAATATCCCTGACCCAATGGAAGCAGAACAGACCTGGCCAACAGATGAAGAAATTAAGGATGCTAACATTGAAACTAAAAAGAAAGTAAAAAAAGTTCCCAAAGGCTGGTCAGATTATCAGGCAGCGTGGATTGTAGAATCAGAAGATGAAAATGAACATGAAAATAATGAAAGTGATGAAGATGATGATGACAATGATGATGACCAGTTCATGTCCTGTGAGGAGGATGATTCAGAAGTTGAGGAGAATGGACAAGATAATGACTTTGAATCTGTTGCCGATTCAGAAGCTGTACCGAATGATGAAAGATATGATGCCACAATTGATGCCATGGAGGAACATGAGATGCTACAAAAGCTGGCAGCTGCTAAGGAAGATCAGCAGTTTCCAGATGAAGTTGACACTCCTCAAGATATTCCAGCGAGGGAGAGGTTTATGAGGTACAGAGGATTGGAGTCATTCAGAACATCTCCATGGGACACTAAAGAGAATTTGCCCACAGATTATGCTAGAATATTTCAATTTGAAAACTATGAAAGGACAAGAAGAAGGGTTTTTAAGGAACTTGAAGAAAGTCTGGTTAACATGGTAATAATTTTGGATTTTTTAAAAGTCCTTCAGGATTTGTATAGATAAGAAATTTAGCTGAAACATATTGTTAGTAATAAGAAATTTAGCTGAAACATATTGTTAGTAATTTTTAAATCAGGGTTTTTAATATGAAGTATTTACTGTCAATATTATACATAAAATACCTTTGCAATTTCAGCATGGTTTCTACATCACCATTCACGTGAAAATACGCCGCGACTTGTGGACAGTGTTTCATGAGGCAAACAAGAATGCCCCACTTGCAGTATTTGGGCTTTTGCCACACGAGCACAAGATGTCGGTGATGAATGTTGTGTTGAAGAGGACCGGTGCCAGCGATGAACCCATCAAAAGCAAAGAGAGACTGATCTTCCAAGTGGGGTATAGACGGTTCATAGTTAACCCTATTTTCAGTCAACACACCAATGGCAGCAAACATAAGGTGAATAGAACAATATTTTGTATCATAAATAACCTTTCTTGCAAAACTATGTAGGTACAGTCGCCGATAAATCCCTATGTATCAGTGGACCATACATTGTCTGACCTACCTCTATAAATTTATGTGAAAGGACAGCAAATATAATAATGTAATAATTATTGATTAATCAAAACATTTTTTTTTCTTCTTTTTTAGTATGAAAGATTCTTCCAGCCAGCTTCAACATGCGTGGCGACATTTTTTGCTCCCATACAGTTCAGTCCATCTACTGTTTTATGTTTCAAGGTAATTTTTTATTTGACTTAGGGCGTGTTCCACACGGTTCCCTATTTTTTCGCATAAAATCATATGTCATAATTTTACTTGGCATAATTTTATTTGACCTAATAGTAGTTTCGCATAATATTCATTTGTCATAACTTTCTTAGCATATTTTTTTTTCGCATAATTACTAAAAGCATAATAACTGTTAGGCATACTTATTGTAAGGCATATATTTTTTTACGCATAATATTCATTAAGAATAGCATAATATTAAATAGCATAAATATATTTACGCATAATGATATTTAAGCATACTATTATATTTACGCATACATCTTTGTAGCATTTTTTTTCACATAGTAATGAATGATGAATAGGGTATTATCCTATGATGAAAATATACATCAGATTGTTGATATTTTATCGCTAAACATTAATTTAAACCAATTTAACCAACTTTTTACACAAAAATATGTATGATTTTTATAAAATATCAAAAATAAAATTATGAATTTTTCACGTTTGACCATGTGACTAAAAACGCACGAGATTGGAATGTGACGTCATATTCTTGTACTTCTTCTTTTTTTTAATGGCCTTCCGATTTCCATAACGAATAGCCAGCATCAGAATCATTAACGTCATGCTTCAGCGAGTAATAGCCATTTTTTCCGCATTTCAGTGTTCTTTGGTATGGTTACAGAGATTTTCCCCGTTTTTTTTTTTTATAAACGTATTAGTGCATTTTGGCACTGCGCACCATTTATAAGGCATTTTTAATAGGCTTAAAACATTTATTTACAAACGTAAACAGTAGGTATTCTGGGATTTGGCATTTTCAGTGTAATTTGACACTTGACAGTTACAATGTTACAAGAATGTGACGTCATGACAACACATTATAGCGTTTTCGCGCCAATAATATTAATTTAAACTTTTAGGCTAATTTGCAAGGAAAAGAAAGAAATTCACAAAGAATGGTTCAAACTGCTAATGTATTTTAGCATTAGGAACAATTTGACATACTTTTCAAAAACTTGGAAAATACCCTATTCTGCTGGGCGTGCGAGTTAAGACGGAATAACAATTATAATTGTAATTTTCGACTGATTACGAAATTAAACACGGACAAAAAACACGAACTGCTATCTAAGAACATACCGAGCTAATTATTTTAAACATGTTAGCGGCTTACGGGTGGCCCAAGGGCCACCCCGCCGCAACTTAACACGTTCAGTGCCACCGACTCACCTGTATAGTTCACGTAAATTTGATTCCAGTGCCGACGACTCACCTGTATAGTTCAGTGTTTTTCACTAATATTTCCAAAATGCATCCGTATTTTCTGCTCAAAATTATAGTTTAGACTAAATATATGCTAAACTAAAGATTTATGCGGTGGGCCGGGCGTGGAGATCCCGTTTATTTTTGAAAGGAAAAAAACGATTATGCAATGCCATGAACTACACAGGTGAGTTCCCGGACATAGATCCTCAAACTGGAAATATGTAAGACTGTATGTACATGTTAGAAAACGACGTCAACATAATAGCATGGACGACCTACATACTTGTGATATGGAACTAATATACAACAAACTCAGAGCCTCCGTGGTCTAGTGGTTCGAGCATTGGCTCTCGACCCGGAGGTCGTGGGTTCGATTCCCACAAGGGAACAACAAAAAATGTTGTTTCCAAGTTTGGTTAGGACAATGCAGGCTGATCACCTGATTGTCTGACAAGAAAGATGATCCATGCGTCGGATGGGCATGTAAAAAGTCGGTCCTGCGCCTGATCTCTCGCCAGTCGTGTCGGTCATCCGTCCCACTGGGTTACGAGAGTAAAAGGAAGAGAGAGTGCTCTTGTGTACTGCGCACACACTTGGGCACTATAAAATTACTCCTGCGTAACTGGCCTGGTTTCAATGAAACCGGCCACCGTCACCGAGATCGGTGTGGGGAGTTATTATACAACAAACTAGTTTCATTAGAATCTATACGGTAGGTATATATATTATAAGTCGTGTTAGTTACACTAATTATAACTGAAGAACGGCTGAACAGATTTTTATGATTTTTGTGTTTTCGGATTTGTCTTCGTCGGGAATAGGATAATAAAAATGAAAAAAAATTAATAATTATTATTATCAGTAAAATGTTGTTTCACGTATAGACATTATTATTGTTGCATATTAATAAGTTATCATTTAATTTTAATTCAGCGGATTTTAAACTTTTTAAAAAAAGGTTTATTTTTTAATTATTATCAATTAAATTCGTCGTTTCCACAATAAAAATAATACATTTTAATCTAAAGCCCGTATTAAAATATTTCAGGGTAAAATTGACTATTCACAAGTATTAGAAATTCAAAATATAACCTTAACAATAACCAAAGTTTAAAAGATTGACAACCACTGCTTAAATTACGAAACAAACTTACCTTTTATTTTATCCAAAGAGTTTTTTGTCATTTTTACAAGCTGAATAGTCCTACAACAACACCTAACACTTTTTAATTGCGTTAAACACCTTAGTTACACTGTAACGACCACAGAAATAACAAAAAATTGAATTTACCCTTACGCAGTGCCAGTGAACTCATATGGTGAGTCGATTCAATTCATATTGCAGTGCCGGCGACTCACCTGCTGAGTCCGCCGTACAATGTAGGCGGCATTCGAGAAGACATCATGAAAATCGTAGTGGCAGCGAAAGTGTTAACTTACTGGTACACATGTTACACTAGGTATATGATGTACAGTGTAATACCTGCTTTTAATGTTTCATAAATATGCGTTTAATTACCTTAACCGTGTTTTCATTGTGTCGTTCCATTTTATGCATATTTGTACCTTGTGACAGAATGCCTTGAATTTATTATGACAAAAAAAATATGCCTAACGAGTTTATGCCGAAAAACAATTATGCCAAAGTATTATTATGACAAGAAAAAATATGCCTTACGAGTTATGCCTCATTAAATTAGGACAGACAATATTAGTCTAAATGATATTTATGCCTAATGATGTAGTATGCCAAGAAACCATTATGCCAAAGTATTATTATGCGTAGTAAAATTATGCCAAGTGAGGTATGCCAAATGAAATTATGACAAATAAAATTATGCGAAAGAAGAGGATCCCGTTCCACAATGGCCTAATAAGTTTCGAACAGCTTATTCGGCATTTTTATTACTGCTTACTTTATATTGTCCGACAGAGACAAAACATGAAGGCCCTTCATTTAAATTCAACGCTATATTTTGTTGCTATTCTTTTTTAATTTTTGCTTTCTTGTAGGAAAAGAAAAACACCCAACTGCAACTTGTGGCTTCAGGTGTATTGTTGTCTTGCAACCCGGATAGACTGGTCATAAAACGAATTGTACTCTCTGGTCATCCATATAAGGTATTTTTAACTTAATTATTGTACTACACTCCATTCCATTTTCCAGTGATTGTCTATAGAAGTATATTTCACACAAACATTTTGTTTTCAGGTTCACACAAAATCTGCAGTGATTAGGTTTATGTTCTTCAACAGAGATGACGTACTTTACTTCAAGCCCTGTAAACTAAGGACAAAATATGGACGTACAGGCCACATAAAGGAGTCCCTAGGTAAAATATTTTGTTAATACATCATAATCACTGCATAGTATAAAACGAAGTCGCATTTTCTGTCTGTCCCTATGTATGCTTAGACCTTTAAAACGACGCAACGGCTTTTGATGCGGCATGTATTACAGTATTGTACACCTTAAAAAGATCTACAAAAAATACCACGATGATATATGGATCTATCGTCATAATATATCTTTTAAGGATAACCCACAATAACCATTTTTTATCCTTTACTTTTTCGAGAAATAATGGCTTATTTACGAATCGACTTAAAGCAATACAGCATTAATCCTTATCCAATTAATTACCTTATAATATCTTAAATACATTGTGCATTTAATATAGATCAATACGGCCCTTTTAACAGCATGTAATTTAAATGAATATTTTCGAAGATATTACAGATTTAAAATGCAGCGACATAGCAGTTTACAAGCTGACCGTACCCAGTTCATACAAAGCTATTGAGACGGATACAGTATGATCCTTATCAAATTAAATATGTTACCCACTTTAAGCATTTTATACACATAGTAGCCCTTTAAACCATATCGTTTAAATTAATATCTTATATTCAGAAATAAAATTTAAATTAAAGCGCGAAAAAAATAATTTTCGCACGTCGCGTCGAGGTGATAGGGTCCCGTTTTTACCCATTGGGTATGAAACCCTAAAACATTTTCAATATTGTATACAGAAGTATATTGCAGTGAGTAGAGTTATTTGCTAAAGAAGTTTTTTCTCCAAGAACACTATTCATCGCGGGCGAAGCCGCGGGCAAAAGCTAGTTTAGTGTAAAAATGATTAAATTTATAGTAAAACATTTAAAGTTATTATAGGCTACTTCCACTTTGATGTTGAAGGTTACATGAAATTATTTTACAGTATTTTAATTTTCCCCAGGTACACACGGCCACATGAAGTGTGTGTTTGACGGTCAGCTGAAATCACAGGACACGGTGCTTTTGAATCTGTACAAGAGGATGTTCCCCAAGTGGACGTACGAGAACTGTATAGTAACTGATAGATCTAGCGCGAGCGACACTATGATGGAGTGAATAAATAATAATTTATATAAATATTATTCGTCTCTTCTTTCACCACACTACGCCATCACTCATCAATAAGGGCCAGATTTCGGGTGTCAGCTCATGCTGTACAAGTATTACATGCACGTATGCACTTACAGTGGAGCGCGAATGAAAAATATTCACTAATTTTCATAAATCTAAGCTTTCTGTGTTCTCTGTGGAAAATAAAAAAAACTCGTGAAAGAATTAAATTTCCAAGATGTTAAACTTTAAAGTGGTCCAGACGGTAACTTGCGACTAAATGGTGCGTAGTACGGCGCGAATTCCGGGCTGTACGTCCGAGGTGTGGCGTGACGTCATGCTACTGTTACCGGGATTCTTTTACGATTACACTTAATAGATTTTCTGTAACAAAGTTTCAAGTGACTTTATATTATACCTTAATGTGTTCTAAAGTAAAAAAAAATTACAACCTTTTAAAAGTCCTTGGCTTTTGTGTGAATGTCTTAGATCGAATCGAAGACCTCCTTATGAAGATTTTAGTTTATTCATAAGGAGTTATAAGGTAAAAAAATAATAACTGTGAATTGTAGTTTTTTGCCAAATGTTACTTTTTACAAATAAAAGTCTTGATATATTTCCACATTTTACTGACACATGAAGCAAACTCCTACGTAGAGGTCGAGTAGATCTAGCCTAAATATAACACCGCCTGCTGCCGTGTATCTTAAGATACTGTAGGTGGACAACTACACATTATGTCAACGGGACTAGTATAATAATTTGAAGTTATTGATTATAGAAGAAGTATAAGCAAATCTGATCTTGGCTTTGTAAAGTTTTTTATGCATAATTTCTTTAAAACAGTGTTTTTCAACCTTTTTCATGATACGACACCCCTTGTATGAAAAAATATTTCGCGACCCCCCGACCCTTCGCTTTTTTATCATGTATGCATGTGTATGTTACAGTGTTACAAATATTCATTCCATACGATCATGTATGTATGTGTTTGTTACAGTGTTACAAATATTCATTCCATACGACGTTTTTATGTGTCTCCATAATTAGGATTCGGATATATTGTACATAATATAGTACGTCAAACACATTATTTTACAATTACATACATCGATGATATTGATGATCGATTTATGAGTATATCCATTTGTTAAAATTCTCTTACTTAATAAATCAACCTTTTTAATCTTTATTGTTTTTTTTACTAAAGTTCTCTCGACCTCCGGCGACCCCCGTACAGAAGCTTCGCGACCCACAGGTTGAAAAACACTGCTTTAGAATATTATAATCAAGTCTTTGTACATTTCGTGATTTAAATAAATATATATTATACTTATTTTTTAATAAAGTAATCATTACTAACATAACATTGATCCTGAGTTGTCGACCTACAGTCGGTCACAGAACACTCAATATGTACTTGCGTTATCTTATAATCTCCATAAAAATACAAGCGTTTCAATAATATGTTCATCGGGTAATACAATAATTTCTGTTTTATGCATTTGTATTTGTAAGAAATAAAATTATTTTGTTTGTAAGGCAGAATAAAATATATATTCGACGTTAGAGTTAATAAAATGTATTAATACATGTTGTGTAGTGTGCCAATATATAAAATATTGGCACACTACACAACATTAGTTACAACTCTACTTTGGATTTTGCATTTGACTTTTTGTGTATCTAAAGCACAGAATACAGAACATCCAGAATGAGTGTTCGATCACATTTGTACGCAGCGCACTCTAACCAAAACCATGACGAAATACCGCCCCGCCCGCTCTTTACTTTACTCTTTACACTTACAAAACAAATCGCGTTATTATTTTACGACAATTAGGTATTCAATAAAAAATCATTGAAAAAAGTTGGGTACAATATTCCGTTATTCTGTGGGATCATATTATGTGTGGATAGCCACTCCTATTTGGAGTAGTGACGTGACGGCATCACTTTCAAGCGCGTTGACGGTTTCTGGATGTTCTGCATTCTGTGATCTAAAGCGAAACAAGTGCTTTTTTTCTTTGGACAGTCGTGAACAGGTTTGGTTAATGCCTATTATGATTTTTTACTTACCTACTTTTTGGCCCAGAGACACGAACATATAGATTGCCGCATCAGGCACATACTGTGTGCCTAACTGATACGGCAGATAATTAAATGACTTTCGAAATTATACTAACTCTAGTGTCGATAGATTGGATTATTCGGTAAATATATTATTTATGAAGGCATACTTTCACATTCGACGGGGGCGACAGGCGATACTTTACGAGCCCGCCGGCAATTCAGTTGGCCACTACGCTCGCGGCTTTTTGTTCCGCCGTTTCTTCGCGTCGGCGTCTGTCGGCGGTCGCTGCGGCGAGTTCGCCGACACGCCCGACTGACTGTACAGGTTGTTCAGAAACTCCTCGAGATTTGGATCGTGACTGAAACATATTAAAAATATATAAATAAGGGCGCGAGCACACGGTGCGTTGCGGTTGCGGTACGGTTAAGGGTCAGTTCAGCGACGCTACCGTTTCAGCCTGGTGACGTCCACTGCAGGACATAGGCCTCCCCCATAAATTTCCAGTGCGACCGGTCGCTCGCGGCCTGTATCCACCGACTCCCTGCGACTTTTCTCAAGTCATCTGTCCACCTGGTGGAAGGCCGTCCTACGCTTCGGCGTCCAGTTCGTGGTCTCCACTCAAGAACCTTTCGGCCCCAGCGGGCATCGGTTCTACGGGCTATATGTCCAGCCCATTGCCACTTTAACTTGCTAATGCGCTGGGCTATGTCGGTAACTTTAGTTCTGCTACGGATTTCCTCATTTCTGATTCTATCACGTAGAGAGACTCTAAGCATAGCCCTCTCCATAGCTCTTTGAGCGACACGAAGCTTTTGAATAAGTCCCGTTGTGAATGACCACGTTTCGGCTCCACGGTACGGGCGACGCTACGGTACGCTGCATTTTTAAAATATTCAAAATTGTAATTTAGTCGGTACACAAAAAAATATACGTTTTATATTATAATTTATATATCACATCAGTCATACACTGCAACATCCGTGTGGCGCGATATAAAATAACATTCGAAGTCATATAATGAAACGTGTATCTTGTGTAAATAATAAAATTCAATTTTGAATAGCTATTTTAAAAATCCAGGGCCATGTTATTCATATTTTATAATCGATACGATAATGACGTGACGTTGCCACGTTCACGACATGCGACATTGTCAAAGCGCGGTGTGGCACGATGCTTTGCCCCGTCGTGCTAATTCGCGGTACGGTAACGTCGTCGAAGATTACCGATTTTTTACAAAGTATGGGGATACGGCGACATGACGTGTATTTTTACGGCGACGCAAATTTCCATGTTATGCCAACGCACCGTGCCTCGTCAACACAATGTTTCACGTCGCGGCGTGGAATGTAAATAGTATACTGAAATACGAATACGCCACTTGAAGTGGCACTCAATTGATAAGTTTCTTACTAAGAGACTAACGGCCGAATACTGAAACGATAGTTAAATTAAGTGACGCTCAAGTCACATGCTGTCCTTGTCATTTGGGCTAACAGAGACAGCGACAGCCTGTGAATAGGAGGGCTCTTAATTTTAATTGGCGTTTCAGAATTCGGCTGAGTAACAGCCTATTATTTGGGCTAATTTTAAGTAGTCAGTGGCATGGATAACAGGGCATTACGCATCCTGCTAGGCCCTCATGACGTGGTATCACACGAGCTCGTCATCATCATCATCACACTCACGCGGGCGGGCGCGGCGCGAGGTCGGCGGCGGCGGCGCGGTTGCCCAGCACGATGCGGTACTGGACCACGTGGCAGTTCGGCCGCAGCTGCTTCAAGTTGCGCTTCTGGAAGTTTGGATGTTTGTTACTTAGTTATGCGAAAACGTATAAACTGATGTGTCGGCCATAAATCGCGCTATCGAAGTTTCTGTAGTTGGGCGCTATATATACAGAACGGCATACATAACGGCGGAAATGATATATACAGAACGGCGCATAACAGCTGAAATTACTTTAATATGGGCTTCGGCCTGACCGAGCATACCACCTCGTTCGGTCGGAGATCTCCCTCAGGGGCTTCTACCACTATCACCACACTAATATAAACAAATTGATGTGTGAACAATGAAAGAAAGATGTTACAATTGTCAAGATAAAAACATACCTTTCTTTCTCTATAAGAAATTTTTTGCTACTCTCTTTACTTTAAAATGATGGCGGGCACTTTTTGAAAAAAGTTTTCGTTCTTATTAAATAATGTAATGTTCTTATAAAATCTTATTTAATAAGAACGAAAACTTTTTTCAAAAAGTGCCCGCCATCATTTTTAAGTAAAGAGAGTAGCAAACAAATTCTTCCAGAGAAAGTAAGGTATGTTTTTATCTTGACAAGCTAAGATTTAACAGTAAACAGCATATTTTATTAAGACATAAAGGTATCCTCGCGCTAAGCGCTAAATTAAAAAAATATATAGACAATAGTGTGTGTGCATAAGACCGCACAGTAGAAGTGAAAACTTAATTGGCAATCGTAATCAATTTGCGCGTATATTTATATTTCTCGCTCGGATACACTCAGCGGTTCCAAGCTCACCCGATCGAGCCTTTCACCTTAAGACTGCGCCGAGCGAAAATGCCGAAAAAGGCACTCACCGTTAAGTTGATAAAATCAAAAGTATTCGTTCAATATATATAAAAAAATACAGTTACCATGACTAAGAATATGTTAACAATTACTCCGTGGAAAAAACTCAAAATAATAAATATTTAAGCCTACAGAATAACGTAAAGTTAGTCGAAAACTGTAAAAACATAAGCTGCCGTTAAGTTATATTTTATATCATAACAGTAAAAATCAAACATAATTTTTAGATGACACAAAACATGAAAGGGTATATTACAGTTTACCCGTCTTAAATACTTAAATTATTGTTAGACAATATAAGATACATATTTATCAATAAGTGCATTAAATTCCCCATATATTTTTACTATGGCGGCCGCGAGTCGATTTAAATATGCGTCGCGCGGGCTCACCAGTTCTCCATACAAAAACAGCGCGCCCGCGGGTTACGCTCGGCGCAGTCTTAAAGGCCCCCACAGACGAGAGGCCGATCGTTTCAGCTGGAACTGACGTCAGTTCGGCCTGAACGGATTCGAGCACACACACGGAAAAAATCGCATCCAATCCAATTTACGTCAGTTCGGCCTGATCTGATTCGTGCCCACACACGGAACAGTCGCATCAGTCCATTCTGGTTTGCCGCGCGCTACGGTCGTGTTTATCAATTTTGTATTTAAACACCGCGAAAACTCATACAACGCTTGTACAAGATACACGCCCGCACGGCAGCGGGTCGGGCAAGAACTGAAGCGATTTGTCCACACACGGTCAGGACAGGCCGCGCGTTCAGGCCGATCGGTCAGGCCAGAATTAATGTTGCCAACTTAGTTATTTTACAAAATTTTACTAAATTGAGTATTTTATTCCCTCCTTGGTAGAAATTTAGTTATTAGTAGTGTTTAAGTAGGAAAGAGCCAGACAGTAATGATATGCGAAATAGCTACTAAATACGTAATATTTCCTAGTATATTTTAATTTAATGGTAAAATTTATAATCAAATTCAATTAATGAAAAAAATTTAATATAATAAAACCTAAATTAATGCAGTGGTTTTTGGGGGGCTTCAGGAATTCCTAAGTTAAGTAGCCTCTTTAGTAGTTTTTTAGTAGTTTTAGTAGAAATCGATACGAGTTTAGTAGTTTCACAAAAAAAGAGCTGGCAACACTGGAACGAATCGCTTCAGTCCGTACGGCCGCCTGATGCGATCTCGAAATTGCACACACACGATACGATTTTGCATCCGTTCAGGCCGAACTGAAGGTAGACCGGACCATGTATGGGGCCCCTAAGAGCGTGACGAATCAGCCTAACTCACAGCCTACGAAGAAACATGTGCGGTGCTATCTCGCTCGGGTACACTCGGCGGGCCCGAGTTCACCCGATCAAGCCTTTCACTTCAGAGCGTGACGGATCACCCTCACTTACAGCCTACGAAAAAATGTGTATGCGGTGCGCCAATAGAAGTTTTCACTTAAAAAGAAAACCATACCTGACAGCTAGCCCACTGTGTGATCTGGTAGACGGCGCCGTCCATGCACGCGTAGTACATCACCAGCAGACCGAACATGCTCGACTCCGCCCAGATGTCGCCCTGTACACACAGCAGTGATATAATGAACACAGAGAAACGGCGTTTTTCAAGTTATATTTCTTTTACCGCATATGAAAAAACTATTTTTTTTACAAACAGCCAAAAAGCGACACGATGAAGTTAGCTGATAACTGTCTGTCGAGTTTCACTGAAAACTTGTTACTAAATTTAAAGTAGGAAAAAAACCGGCAACACGGTTCACTACGGTACGTTGAGACTAGGGTTGTAACGGAGGCCTTTTTAGCGGAGGCGGAGGCGGATGCGGAGGAGAGGAGGTTCGCCTCCGCGGATGCGGAGGTTAGCGGAGGCGGAGGTGAAATTCGAAGTGGAAAAATTGCCAATAAATTCATGATTTATTAAAGTCAGAAACATTTCACGCGATTTAAATAAAAATGACTATTAATTATGCACTTAATCACTTAAAACAATCAATTGAGGTATGTTCATAGCTCATAGGTATGTAAAATCACTTGAAAACAGAAAACACAAACAGTTACAGTAAAGCTTTTATATATACAAATACACTAGTTTTTGTTTTATTTAAAAATACCTAGTAGTTTAAATTTTACAATCATTCAAAGTTCCCGTAAATTTGTTGCCCCGCTGGAAGTCACTGAACAGCCGATGACATCATTTTTTAACGCTCCGTGTAGTTCCCGCCCGGCTGTAGCAGTGTATAAGGTCCCGCATTGTTTTGGCATTTTTTAAAGAGTATGGCAGGTTTTGTCCGATTTTTAAACTCAGTGGGGCAGGATATCAGATTTGAAGTTGGTCACACTGTTCCTGTCATTTATTCACGCCCCAACCACCGCTCGCCCGTGTTTCCCGCGTCACAACCACAAGCAAAATCTTGACCGAGCGGCAGCTTCGTCCAGCGTCGCTCCTTGCGCGTTGTATGTAATCGTAAATAAACCTCCGTTAAAACTCCGCATCAATTTTGCGGAGGCGGAGGTGAAATTTTTTGCGGAGGCAGTAACGGAGGCGGAGGCGGAACTCCGTTACAACCCTAGTTGAGACTTGCGAAGTACGTATACCGTCTAGCCAAGTATAGCTCTTAATTATATTTTGAACTGCACTAACTGTTGTACGTGATCACGTATGATTCCACCTGTGGATTATGTCCACTGTGTCTACCAGTGGCGTGGGCTTCCTACAACTACATTCCTAACGGCTTCACTTACTACTTACCCTTTGACGACCCTTATGCCAATCCCTACCTATTATACAGGCTAGGGCTTCCTTATGAAAAAGAACCAGCCTTCGCTACCGTCTTCTATGAAGACTCTGTAATCTCTGCCTGCTCCAGGACGTGCTCATGTGAAATAATCATCAGGATAAGAACTTAGGAGCAGTGCCTATAAACTCCCCACACCGATATCGGTGACGGTGGCCGGTTTAATTGAAACCAGGCCAGTTACGCAGGAGTAATTTTATAGTGCTCAAGTGTGTGCGCAGTACACAAGAGCCTCTCTTCCTTTACTCTCATAATCCAGTGGGAAGGATAACCGACACGACTGACGAGAGATAAGACGCAGGTCCGACTTTTTACATGCCCATCCGACGCATGGATCATCTTTCTTGTCAGACAATCAGGTGATCAGCCTGCATTGTACTAACTAAATTTGGAAAGTAAATTTTTGTTGTTCCAATGCGGGATTCGAACCCACGACCTCAGAGTCGAGAGCCAATGCTCTAACCACTAGACCACGGAGGCTGTTAAGCTACGTGAGTATGTATAGCTGTCACTTTAAAATTGTAAAAACCGTTAGATTGTAAAATAACTAACGAGATTTTAAAAATATGTCGAAAGATTAAAAACTACCTATATATTTATAATCTAACGAAAAATAATATGTTAAATTATAGGCAGCATATTCGCGTCGGAAGTTTAATCGACATTTTACAATTTCATTAGTTTTATTACAATCTAACGGTTTTTACAATTGTCTCACCTCTCTGGCGGAGTGCCGTATCTTGCACGTGGAGCAGTAGCGCGCGGCGTAGCACGGCCGGTCCGTCGCCACGCGCTTGTGCCGCCGCCCGCAGTTCGTGCACCTGCGCACGCATGTACACATAATATAATATTTAGATTTTTTTTTTAATGTAATGAACCAGGAAACGAGCAGACGGATCGCCTGATGGTAAGCGATTACCGCCGCCCATGGACACTCGCAACACCAGAGGAGTTACACTTGTAACTCCTCTGGTGCTGCGACTTGCGTTCCTAATCCTTAAGGTGGTTCGTTTCCTATACAAAAAAACAATGGACATTATTTAGGTAATTTCATACTATTACTACATAAATTTATATGCACATCTATTTATTTTGCAATACAATTGTCGCAAAATATATTTAAAATACTTTATTTCACACAGAAGTCACATTTTTATTGAATTTTCGACAAAAAGTGACATTTGTAACTTATGTCACTTTTTGTCGAAAATTCAATAAAAATGTGACTTCTGTGTGAAATAAAGTATTTTAAATATATTTTGCGACAATTGTATTGCAAAATAAATAGATGTGTATATAAATTTATGTAGTAATAGTATGAAATTACCTAAATAATGTCCATTGTTTTTTTGTATGGGAAACGAACCACCTTAAAATCCCCAATCCATGGGCCTCCAGTAACCTCACTCACTCGGCGAAACACAACGCAAGCGTTATTTCACGCCGGTTTTCTGTGAGGTCGTGGTATTTACCCGGTCGAGCCGGCCCATTCATGCCGAAGCGTGGCTCTCCCACAGTCAAAAATACTTTGCTTTTTTCATTAGTACACGCCACAACCTGGGATTCGAACCTGCACTCTCTCGAGTGCGAACCAAACGGTGTACCCACTAGGCTACGGAGCTAGTCAGATCTCAAGTACATTATACGGACGCTCTAACGGTGAAGGAAAACATCGTGAGGAAACCCGAACATAGTTGGCCCCAGACGTATTGACTAGTTCATTCCTCTGGACTAGGCTGACTATGTTGTGAGAATGCCGTATGGGCTTGGGCAACCGTACGACATTTAAAAACCAACTGTCCCAGGCACTACAGTATTTCAAGAGTGGTTACTTCGCTCGGAGAATACTGTATAAATCATCCATTAACGGATGCAAAGGCCTAAGTTTTTTTTTTTTTGCTTTTTTGTATAAGCTTTGAATAGTTATACAGTGTTTTGTCTCCTTCTATCGAATTAAACATGTCACTTGTGTGATGTGAACAAAACACTGTATAACTATTCAAAGCATATATAGCGTTTATTAGTAAGGGGGTAATAATATAAATGTGAAAGTTTGTCAGTGTGGATGAATGGATGTTTGTTACTCTATCATGCAAAAACTACTGAACGAATTTCGATGTAATTTGGCATGAAAGTAGTTTAGGCTCTGGTTTAAAACATAGGTAACTTTTAAATAATATACAACTCATACTGGGATATTTACGCGGCCGCAGCACGGTACATTCATGAAAAGAGTTTATAGTAAACAGACAGGCAACCATTCTCTAGAACTAATAACAAGTAGACCTAACTACAGTTTATTCGCATTAAGTTTGAAGTGAAACATCAGCGCAAATGTCAAAATTGGTTAATACTGTCAAGACGCGTCCTGATTGAATGGCTTAATCACTTTGTGAATATGAACATGTCGTAAGCGTCATTGCCAATTGCGTTGATGACTCACTTCAAACTTAACGCGAATAGACGACAGTAGAACTGTAAAACTCATAAATGTCTTTTTGTTTTTAATTTTACCGTCAGTGTGTAATATGAATAGCTGTAAGTTTTTCTGAATAAATAAAAGGAACAAAAAATTGGTTGCCTGTTAATTCGGTTTACGGACGATAGTTTTACGTGAAAACGCTCTCGCTTGCACGTTCGGCTCAGGCGTGACAATTTTTGTGCGTGCAGCCGGCGTTCATCGATTTATAAGACGTTATCACGTCAAAAATGGCAGTGGATCTACTTGGTTGAATCCTACGTATGGACGTGTTATATTAAACTTAGCGGCATTACCTGATGGTGTTGGCGGCGAACTCCATCTTGTCGTGCAGCTGCGCCAGTAGCGCGCTGAGCTCGCTGAGCGCGGCGTCCGCGTGCCGGGACTCTAACGCACGACGGTCGAACGCCGACCGACGCTCCTGAAACATGCGATATTTATTATACTTATATATTTACCATTTAGGCAACACACTCCTTCAATACAGCTTGACCGATTCTTATGAAAAAAAAAATTGCATAATCAGTAGGTCTAAGAATCGATCGTAATCAATTTTTTTATATATGGCAAAACAACATTTGCCGGGTCAGCAGTATACTATATCCCCCTTACTAATAAACGCTGTATAAGCTTTGAATAGTTATAGAGTGTTTTGTTCACGTCACACAAGTTACATTTTTAATTCGATTGAAGAAGACAAAGCACTGTGTAACTATTCAAAGCTTATACAGCGCTTATTAGTAAGGGGGATATAGTATACTGCTGACCCGGCAAATGTTGTTTTGCCATATATATAAAAATAGATTACGACCGATTCTCAGACCTACCGAATATGCAATTTTTTTTCATAAGAATCGGCCAAGCCGTTTTGAAGGAATGTGTTGCCTAACACTATGACACGAGAATTTTATATATAGGTTAGATTTGCGTTACATATTAGATAAGATTTGCGTTAGTCAGTGTAAACATCAAAACAGCTTATTTTAATTGGTTAATGTAAACAAGGCATAAGCGTCATTGTTCAATTTTGACATTTACACTGATGAGACATATGGACTGTAGTTTTAGCGGTTCAAAATCTTGTTTACACATTGTCAGTAATTAGCACAAACTCAAAACCCCTCATCCTTTATCTTATTGGCATTTACTATATAGAAGTGTTTTCAAAATTATTTATACCTCTATATAATCTCAGAACTTCTTTGTGAATATCGAAATAAATAATAAAAGGACACATAATATGGCGAATGCTCACGCTTATTTATATTGTTTTTTTCCAGTGAAACAAATTGCTATTCGTTACATGCTATACACAGGATAAATATAGTCATCTTGAATCACAATCCAAGCCTTGTGAAATATACAGCGTGTAGCATTTGCATAAGGCAACTGGAAGTTAACACAGTCGTTGTCTCAGTTCCATTCTACTTACAGGCTCTCCGATGAGATCAAATGCATGCTGCAGTATCTTGAAGGCCTCCTCGGCACCAGGTTGCTGGTTCTTGTCGGGGTGCACGAGGAACGCCTGCCGTCTGTAGTAGCGCTTGATGTCCTCGTCCGTACACTGCACGTTGACACCTAGTATGCTGGAAATAATTAAAAAAAAATGTTTTTTTAATGCAAAATTCTACTATTTATCTGGTAGGCATATGCCTCGAATTTCTCGTCAAGAGGCGCAGCGGAGGCAGGGGCAGCGTGCGCATGTGCTTATAGATTATTTTTTACCGTGGGACTAACTAGAAATTTTTTCGTGTAATCGTGGTTATCAGTGGCTAATGCTGCTTCTCCTTCATAGGGAAGCCGGAGCCTGTATAATAGGTAGGGATTTCTATAAAGGTTTGCAAAAGGTAAGTGACAAGGGAAGCCGATAGGAATGGACTTATAGCCTAACCCTTTGCCACTGGTGGTTATAAACAATCTAAAACCAGTTTCTTTATATTTTATAAAATATAACTCCCCACACTGATCTCGGTGACAATGGCCAGTTTCATTGAAACAAGGCCAGTTATGCCCAAGTGGGATGGATAACTGACACGACTAACGAGAGATCAGGCGCAGGTCCGACTTTTTACATGCCCATCCGACGCATGGATCTTTATTGTCAGACAATCAGGTGATCAGCCTGCATTGCCCTAACCAAACTTGGAAACCACATTTTTTTTGCGGGAATCGAATCCACGATCTCCGAGTCGAGAGTCAATACTCTAACCACTAGGCCACGGAGGCTGTTAAAATAACGATGATACAAACAATTTAATACCTATAAGGATCTTTCCCTTTGCAAGCCAAAAGACGTTTCATAGCTTCTTCCCCTGTTGCTGGCAGTGGTATATTTGCATTCAGTTTCGCGTCATTACTGTTATCATTGTCTGCATCTGAAAAATACATAATATAATAGAACAAATGAACATTTACTAAATACAAATATAATGAATTAAAAAAATCAAACATATTGAAGGTCAGCCAACAATAAACATGAAATTAATTAAACAAATGTGTGTTTTAAAAACAATGTCTTTTCCTACTACTATTATTATAAATGTGAAAATTAGTGAGGATGGATGGATGGATGTTTGTTACTCTTTCACATAAAAACTACTGAAATACAACACAATTAAATTTAGTAATGGTAGTAGTTTCAGCTCTGGATTAACATATAAGTAGGCTACTTTTTATCCCAAAAAAAAGTATAGTGTTCCCGTATGAAACTGTAGTTAGGCACTCATAGCTAGGGGGAAAAGCTAATATTTAATATTTTTAAGCAATTTTTTTGGTTTCAATTTTGGGTATAAAAAAGGATACCCAAACAAAGAAAATAATAACCAAGTAGGGTCTGTACCTTTCTTAAACCATTTTAATTTCCTCCAGAAAGCGAAGTATGTGTGTCCAAACTTCTTGTCAATGTAAGTGAGATATTTGTTCTTGCCCACTTTAGACATCATCTCCTTTGTGCTACGCCACACGGCTTGTGAACTAACATATGTTTGTGTGAATACAGATGTGCACCTGAAATTATATCATCAAACATTCATACACAGGATTTATAGATATGAGCAATATTTTTAAAGAAATTTTCAATTTGTTACAATTTCACAAAGTTGCAAGGAAGACGTAGGTCTTTATAATATTAAGATAATATTCTTATTGGTAGAAATTCCAGTACATCCCAACCAAACATTTTGATTAAGGAAAATGCTTCATCTATATATAACACAGACAAACAACTGTTTGACAATATTATTTGTTTGTATAATAATTATCAGATTATTATTTATTTTATATAAGTGGCCAAATAATGGTACACTTGACGCTTATAGTATGGAACCAATACTAACCAACCAACAAAAGTTACAGACAAAACAAATGACTAAATCTAAAAAGATTGTAAATTTGTTTGACTTTGAGAAGACTACAAATTCCTGTTTTATGTTTTAAAATAGAACATAAGGAGAACTTACAAGTCAAATGAAAGATGAAAACTCATGTTGCAAACATCAGACAGTAAATAGAAGAACCAAATGAGAGCTTTTTGTGTTGCTCCCCCCCAGTGTTCCAGGTAGTTCTGGAACATTCCAGCGTACCATGGCTTACTCTTGCGCTGCTTAGTTTGATTTTTCTTTTTTTCCTGCGTCACTTTTGAAGCTTTGAAATAAGAACGTTCTTTCCTCTTTTTAGTCTTATTTGCTTCATTCTGATTATCTTGAAACATAAACTGTGATTTTTGTTCCTCTTTTTCCTGTTTAGAGTTATCTTCAAGTTCACTTTTACCAGCATTCTTTTCCTTCTCAGATTTTTTCTCTTTTTTGATGGACTTCTCATTTTGATCATTTATTAATAGGAATTGACTCTCGCCATCTTTGACAAAGTTGTCATCTTCGTTGTTGATATCATCAAGAGATGACCACCTACGTGACATATTGTTGTGTTTATTTTTGGTTTTCTTGCTCATCTTTTGTGGTTTTTCAGCTTCATCAGTGTTAGTATCTCCAGATTCACTGCCAGAGAAAATGTTATGTTTTTTGTCAGATTTATTTTTAACATCATCACTTACTTGTTTTGTAACAGGTGCTGGCTTGTCAGCTTTTGAATTTTGCTTATTTGGAGCCTTAGTTTCAACATTTTGCGGCTTTACTTTTTTAGATACTTCAGCTTGGTTATTTTTGGTATTTTTGGCAAGCACATCAGAATAACTCGGTCTCATTGGTTTAACTTCTGCCACTATTCGCTTCTTGTTAGTGGTATCACTTAGGGGTCCACTCTCGTTTCTTTTTGGAGAATTTTGTGTTATCTTGGGTTCCAAAACAGAATTATTAGAGAGGATAGAGGACACATCGGGATGATTGAGTGGATAATTCTGACCAAAAGGTGAATATGTACCTGTCGAGTTCGGCTCCCAGTTTCCGAGCACATCTTTTATGAAGTTTGAGGTAGGCGTGTTAGACGTTTGCTGGAAGCTCTCCTGTGGGTACGAGCTACACTGTATGGTTGCCGTTGGGGGTTGTAGATTTGAAGAGTTATTGATCTGACATTCCTGATTAAGAGTGAAGACATGCGAAGGCTGGGATTTCTGTAGCGGGACATCACACAGTCCTTGGTTGTGATTGAAAAGCTCGTACTGACCGGACATCGGGAAAATAAGCTGCTGATTGTTTTCATCATAAAACACTCTCATAAGTTGCCCGTTGCCTAAATTGAGCATGGCATTCCCGTAGCTCTGTGGATTCACACGGTTGTTAATTGCAGGGTTATATGCAGCGTTCTCGTTGTTATTTTTAGTTTCATTTACGTTCATATTGTACTGTTTTGCCATGAACACATCGTTGCTAATATTTGGCGTGTTGTACATGTTTTCAGGCATAATGTTAGAATTTGGAGGTAGATGAGCTTGAGGTACCTCGTTTAGGGCCCCAGGTGTACAGTTTTCACCGGTCTTTGTGTGATAATTCCATGTGTTGTCGTTAAGCCTTGGGTCATCAGTAGGCACCCTCGCCATGATGATGTACCTATCACTCTACAGACAATAAAAGCTAAAAAGCAAGAAACACTTATTGATTTAACATTATATGAATTCTCAAATGTAAGTTTATAACAAGTTCTTATTTCGGTACACAGTGTTTTTTTAAGATTAGAACCATTCACATTTTTTTAGACAAATTTGACATTCACGAAACAAAATAAGTTGACAGCTTTGTTTTTTTATATTTTGTCATTACTGTCCAATGACTAAAGAATTCAAAGGACAGGCCCTACCTATGACAAAAACGTGTCCAATTTATCAGCTGATTATGAGCAAAAAATGGCTGCCGAACTAGAGTTGCAATTATGGGTATCGACAGTATCGATATTTTAAATTTTCATAAGTTTTACAATAACTTACATGTATACGTAAATAAAAAACTTATTTTACTAATGACGTTGTACATTTAACTACTTTTATTAATCGATAATATCTTTTAACGGACATCCAAAAAAGTATTCGATGCTGACGATATATTTAGGTATACATTCTATTTGTTCTAACTGGACCACTTTCAAAAAAGTTTTTGTAATATCTTTATTAATCATGTAAGACTTACCTTTATTTACCATGGGACAGAAGTGCCATTTCTTTATTGAAGTCAACACGCTTAAGTATAATTATTAGTTAAGGATCTTTTAACTCCTAGGTCCTTATAGGTTATAATATTATAACCTCTAAGGACCTAGGTAGGAGTTAAAAGATCCTTAAATATTTATTTATATAAGAGCTGAGCCAACTGTATAAATTGGTTTATGACATGAAATTATGCTTTTTTTATTCTTAATTTATGCATACGTAAGTAAAAAAACTTATTTTACTAATGACATTGTACATTTAACTACTTTTATTAATCGATAATATCTTTTAACCGACATCCTGAGTATTCTATGCTGATTGCTGAGGATAGTTTTATTCTATTTGTTCTAACTGGACCATTTTTTTTTTAAAAATACCTTTATTAATCAAGTAAGACTTAACTTTATTTACCATGGGAAAGAAGTGCCATTTCTTTATTGAAGTCAACACGTTTATCTTTTATTATTTAAGGATACTTTAACTCCTAGGTCCTTAGAGGTTATAATATGGTTAAATATTTATTTTCATACGAGCTGAGCCAACTATATAAATTGGTATAGGTATGAAATGAAATGGTGCTTTTTTTATTCTTTATTTAGGTACTTTTGATGTACAGCGTAAGTCAGTCCCATCGTAACCTAATCTTATACATAATGACAAGATGCTTTATTTGGTGAAAATATGGTTACAATTAATAGGTGTTACATTTTTATAGCTTGGCAAATAAATAATTAGTCCTTGTGGCATCGACAGATGGAACTAAAAACTTTTTGAACTATCTAAGGTGGAATAGAAATAAAAGACAAAGGAATATATCCACTTATATTAAAATGAATAAGTCTATCCATTTCTAAATAAAATTAAGTTTGTTCAAAAACTGGCTATGCTATTCTCTTGACTGGGTCCGGGAATTATATTTTCTTCTCCACCTTTCAACCATAATTTGCTTATTATATCACTTTTCGGAAACCTATAAAAAACAAGTATTATTAGTTTTATCATTTGTCAAATAATTTTGGTCACAACAATATTATTAAAAGCTATCAAACTTATATTTTCAAAACCACATCGAATACATTCAGATTGCTTTTTGAGACATAACACAAATGTAATTATTATGTTTTTATCGATGTAATTATTATTTGTACCTTTATCGATAACTATTACAAACGGTAGGTAGGTACAACACTTTTCAATTACGTAAATAAATCTAATGACTTAAAATGCAATTTAAAGGACTGTTCTAATGAAATTTAAGTGGATATGAATATAATAAATGAAAAAATCAAATTGCAATGCAATTATTTCATGAAATGTTTATAGTATTGCATAAAACCGGCTACTAACCTGCGTAAGTACAATTGAGGTTGATTTATACTCTTTAATGCATTGCACCTTGCAATATAACGTTTAGGCATGTTAATTATCACTTTTACAACATTCAAATAAAATTTTAAAGAATAAGTCTTTATAATCTCTTGGAAATTCTTAAATAAACAAAACATAAACAACCTTTTGACAGGAGACCTACCACAGTTAATTGACAGTTAATGAGCAGAAAATGGCGGATCGTTCCACATTTCGTTAATTGTCAAAGTTTTGAAGTCTAATGTTTCTAAAATGAGCAAAAACAAAAATACTGCTGTTTCTTCTAACATGAAAATTATTGCATTAGATAGAAAGAGACCAAATGATATTTCACCGTCTGTCTCATATTTCCATCATATTTGTATAAGCGCTAGTATGTATAGAACTGTAAGGGCCCCTCCATGGATATACCTCAATGTTACTGTCAAGCATCACAGAGTTTAATGCCTTAATAGTATGGAGGGTAGAGATAGAGATCTCGACTACCCTCCATACTTATTAGGTAATGAAAAATATTTGTAGGTAGGTATTTATGTTTCGTTATGTAGTCATTACTCATTACATATGAAATTGGCGTTTTGTTATAGGAGGAACATGAATTTTTTCCTTTGCAAGAAGTTGTGGCGGACCAATCAGCGCACAGTCCTGAATCGCGCTATCGATGTTTCTGAGCTCGGAAAGTATATATACGCAGCGGCGTGCACACGGTTATGACACTGGGTATGCGGCGGAGTAGTCGGTCACAAAAACTTTTTCTTTTATAGATTTTTAGCAATTAGCATAGCCACAGCCAAGCGACGGATTTCTAAATCGGAAACCATGCCAACAGAACTAACAGAACTTCATAACTTTTAACATGAAACTTTCGAGTTACATTCCCTTTTTGCTGATTTAATTATTGTAACTCGGATACACACCTACCTTTAGTAGACACAATTTGAATCTTTTTACTGAATGACAATTGTGAGAACTTATTATCACTCAAATCAATTAAAAAGCAAATCACTACCTACAATTTTTATAGAACTTCAGTAATAAACTGTTAAATGTACACACTTTCAAATGTTAAAATGAAAAATCTTTTAAGAAAACTATAAATATTAAATATAATGGCAACCGAAAAATAACAATGCGTTTTCACATGAAAAAAATGGCTTCCTTGAATCTGATATTTAAACAAATAAAACCTTACTAAAACAAAAACGCATCATGTGCGTAGTGAGTAATTAGATTTTACGTCAATTATAATTACTCACATTATAGGCCACCGTGCCACGAATATACCCGATTACTTCCGTGTCCCGACAACTGCCGAACTTCGCCGAAGTCTATAAGCATGCCGTAGGAGTTGGACGACTCGCGCCTTGGGATATTCATAGGTGTGTGCGTTTGCGAACTGTGTACGGACACTAAAATTACTACACACATGCGAACAAATCTACTGCTACACGACAAGGCAGGAGTCGCATCACCAACATGTCGCTAAACGCCTGCCAAACATAATGTACTTGTAAATAGGTGCTATTATAAAATATTAGGCGTTTTTAAGTTATTATATTTTGTTTATTCATTTATTTACTATTAATTAAAGTCATATAAAACGTCCGAACGTTTTATTAAAATATCTGTGAATGGTAAGTAAGTAAAGCACTGCATTTCTGCCTTTATGGAGCGCACGCCACTGTATATACGACAGCTGAAATGATTACAAGTGGGCTTCGGCCTGACCGAGCATACCACCTCGCTCGGTCGGAGATCTCCCTTTGGGGCTTGCCACCATATTTCCCACAAAGTTATCCAAATTAAAAAGAAAGGTAATCTGCTGTCAAGCGTCGATTGCCGACGGTCGGTAAGGCTGGGACTATACGGCACCGGAATCCGTAGCTCCGGGGGAAAATCAATTCCGGTACCAATCCGTCTGTCAAACAATCGTATGAATTTTTCCTGTGTCGCACGTAAGGCAAAATCATGGATTTACGGCGACAAAAATATTTATGATCAAAATGTATTATATTATGCTTTTTATACATATATTGAGTGGTTATTGCCTATCTTAGGTAGTTCGATGTTTTCTAACTTAACGTAGTAACGTAAGTAAATTTCCCTGGCGTATTATATTATAGTATATTTAAATGAAACAACACAAAATAAATTGAAAACCAAGTTATATTAAAAAATGCATTATATATCATCTTCTTCGTCATCCTCTATCTCATTTTGATTGGTATTTGGTACCAAAATATGTTGGCATCGTGAACATATTCATAACAACATTATTAAATCCCCCGGAATCATCTCGACTACCTGAAACAAAAACAACAAATACTCAAAGATGTGCAGATATGTGCAGATAAAATCAATTTCCTAGTAATAACAAGATTTAGGCCTATCGATCAACATAAAATTTAAACTGGTACTCGTTGGAACTTTTTACAAAAGCCTTCACGATTTTTTTTTTTTTAAGAAAAACACAATCATTTTGAGTCTATGGACATATTAAGATAATTCTTTATCCAAAAAGTGTTAAAATAACTTAATAAAAGGTTTATAATAAAGTACTTACAACATGCTAACGCATCCATAACTAAAAACAAGTTTTCACTTCAAGACAACGGCACATTGACACAACGTATTCGCACTGAGTTTAGTACAATATTGGCAGCACGCATCGCAAAAAACAGAAGGGTCGAACAATAGCGGTTTTTGTAAACGGGCCTCGCTCACTAATAAAAAATATTTTGTTGATTCTCGTTCATTGTAGGTTTGAGAGCATCTAGCATAGGAAATAAGTGTAATTCAGTGACTTTGTTTTTATTACCTTTGTCGTCGTAAATCCATGATTTTGCCTTACGTGCGTCGACTACATTGCCGCCGGGTCGGGCCGGGACGGAAATTTCCCCGTAAGCAACCGTCGGACGTCCTGGTTCTCGCCGGGTACCCGGTCGGAATTTATTCAGCGAAAGGGGTGGAGTTTATCAATATTGTATGCAGTTGTATGGAGCTGACTACATAGCGACGGAATTACGGGCAAATTTGACAAGTGGCGCCCGGCCCCGCGCCATTGTGTGATGTGTCAACAAAACCCAAATTAATGCAGTGCAAAATGGTCGATTCAGAATCAAAAATATTAATATATTGTTGTGCAGAATTTTGAATGCCTGTGGAAAACGAGTCTGCAGTATTTATCTAAAAGTCTTTGCTGCAAATTGCAATACTCATAATTCATAACAGGAACTTGAAAGATTCCCTCTGACCAGTCTGTGAAGAGCAAAGCGATTGGAACAATTTATGTCAATATGAAAAAAATCTAAACGTAAATACTACAATCATTTTATATTAGGTACACATTTACAGGTTTTATTAAATTACAGGCAACTATCCTTTGAACTTTAGTTCTCTATTCAGTTAATATATATAACTTAAGAGACAGGAATACTTGTGGAGACCAGATATTTTAACCTGAGCTTCAAACTCTAAAAACTTTATTAGCAACTAAGTAGGTACATACCTACATAAAAATATATTGACAAATAAGTTGACAAAATTGAACCTATTTAAAACCGAATATAAACTTAAGAGACTAGATACTTTAAAATTTAAAGACACAGTTTTTTTTTTTAATATCTATGGACGCTTCACACCACGTCAGTCTGGCCCCGTGGTAAGTATCCGAGGAAATATAATATTTAATACTTTTTATACTATACTTATATTTAAGATTTTTATTACATTACATTATACCTAGACATATTTAATACACATCCATGACCCAGGAACACAGAAAACTTTTTTTGTTCCCTGGCGGGATTCGAACCCGCAACCTCCGGCTAAAGCGCCACTGCGCTCACCACTGAGCCACGGAGGTCGTCTGTAAAGTACCTAGTTTGTAAAGTACCTAGTATGTACTTATTATATAAGGTACATAATATAATTATATTTTCAGTAAATGATATCAAAAAGCAGTGGAACGTCATCAGAGACTATTATAATAAAGAAATATATCAACAGAAAAACGTTAGAACTGGCCAGGCTGCAGAAAAGCGAAAAAAATATGTGTTTGCCGATATTCTACAATTTTACGACCTGTACCTATAAGAACACAGAAAGTAAGTGCTTATAATATTTAAAGGTAGATTAAATTAATAAAATTCTGAAACCAAGCTCTTACCTCAATTTTTTTGCACACAGTTACCTTCCAGATATTGTTTCTTACTATAATATGTCTTATAGATTGTGACGTTATCGAATATTGTAATACCTACTTAACTTTCCCTATAATTGTTTTCCCTATAAGTACCAGTGGCAACTACGAAAATACTGAACCATAACCTGCAAGCAATACACTTGTTACCGATGTCAGTAAAGAAACATCATCTTCGACATCAAATACTGCTCCCAACAAAAACAAAAAACTTTAAACAAACTGAACGCATTCGAAAGCTCTAATAAAAAAGCTTTAGAAAATAAAGCAGATGATTTCATCCAACCTGCACCCGATAGAAAATGATCCTGATCTTATGTTTCTTCTATTCTTTGGTTAATACAATATAAATATTTTAATATTTGTGATTAGATCTCATATTTTTACAGTATGTTTTACATAGACTGGTTTGTACTTTTTGTCATATTATAATATTTAGAATAGAATATAATTTTTATGTACTTAATTGTATTAGAATGTTTATAATTTTAAATGTTAATAAAATCAGTAGGTAGGTATTTTATAACAAAAAAAAAATCACCCAGTGGTTAAATAAAGACATTTTATTTAAAAAGCTAATACATAAGTATATTCATATTTCTGCATGAAGTTTTACAAAGACTAATTTGTACTTGTTGTCATAATAGAAATTTTAGAATAAAACATTTTTATTTGTAATAAAATATATTATATTTATTAAAGATTTATGTGACATGTGTTCTTTTTTATCTAACCAAGAGTAATCCTAAAAATTCCAAGTAATCTAATCTATCTGCGAGATTCTAGAGTTGAGACGCCACAAGTCACAACGCAGTGTTGGGGCTTAAACCCTATGCAATAATTTATAAATTATACTTTACCTACCTAATCCTTATGGATTTGACTGATATTCGTTAATATTCGAAAAATTTATCTTCATGGAATCTTATTTTGGGGTAAACAGGTATATTAAAAACTTAAACGGTTTATCAAATATTTAACAATTTATCTTCAATAAATAAATACACCCTATACCTCCTAGCTTTCTTGGTTTTGCGTTTTTTTGTTTAGGTACTGCAAGATAAAATAATATGGCACTTGAAGTTACCGCGACCATATTAAGAAAAATTTTACAATAAATTAATTGAAACCTACATAAAACTGCTTCATTTATTGCTTTTTCAATTATTTTACATTACATAAATTATTAATTACGAAGGATTTAGTTGACTTGTTACAGACCGTTTAAATCTTTAAAAAAAAAAGTAAATATATTTCTCGCATTCCGTCCGGCCACGTGTAGTCGATGGGGTGCCGGGTACTAAATTTTCCCGGAGCTACGGATTCCGGTGCCGTATAGTCCCAGCCTAAGTGACAGCTATGGTTGGAGCCATGAAGCATAGATACCAGGAGTCCGAACGGTATAGGCTTTTTAATAATAATTATGTACACAATAATAGGACCAGATCTTAGTTCTCTTTTCTGCCGCTAGGCGTGCGAGACCGACGAGTACCAAGTGTTGCCAATACTATTATACCGAGACGTACCGAGTGTTGCCAATACTATTATTTATTACAATTATTTTTAAATTACCGTTAGGCAATTACCGTGTTCTACGGTATCTATTTTTCGAGAACAGTTTCTAAGAATTTCCTAAGACTTTTATATAATTAGATTTAAATCCACGTTTCTCATAATATTTTCTTTCAGAGCTGTCAATAGCAACATTTAAACTTCCCGCGTAATTTCAAACGAGTCCTTGTCGAACTGTCGCGCGCTCTACCGGCAAAAATCTGTCCCCGTAATTGAGACCATTATTTTAACATTACGTTCGGACTCCTGGTATCTATACTTCGTGGTTGGAGCCTTGTTGGAGCAGTCCCGGGGTGGTCCGGGGAATACGGTGGATGTCGAAATTCCAATTGAAGGACCTCTAATTTGGTAGCCGTCTGTTGTGCAGTGTGTGGTCAAGCGTTGTCATGGAGCAGCAGTGGCCTAGAGCGAATGACAACCTCGGTTGTTTAGCAGCTAGCTTTTCTATCATGATTTGTAGTTGCTGGCGATGGTCATCTGCCGTAATCATTACGATTTTTCACCTTCCCAATTTGCTTCAAGTATCAATTAACACTAACTGCACCGCAGCCTGCAGCTAACTCGGACTTAGTTTGCGATGAATCCGCTTTCACATTATCCTTCAATTCTTCATTATCAACTTTGGTCTCCGGCCGTCCACGGTCTTGTTCTGCAGGTCGAAATTTTCAGAACGAAAACGTTGGAACATAAATCGCACTGTGTTTTCTTTTGCGATACCGCCGCCATAGTCCATACACATCAGTAATCGAGCCGTTTCTGCAGCACTGGTGCCACCCGGCCACGGTGGAACTCGTACTCGAAAATAATACGATATTTCAAGTTTTTCATTTTGCAAACAAAGTGACGCAAAGAAAAAATCAGTGTCGCTGGAAACAACCAAAAGAGGAAATATAAATTTAAATGTTTTTGAAACACAAATGCATGAGTTTTTTGGAATTCCTAACCAAAGAAGATCATTATATTATTTGAAATCAAAGTGGCCAGTACGACAAAACGCCAATTTCATAATATGTAAGGATCTAATATCTTACAGTGAAAACCTGCTATAACGCCATTGCAGGGCCGATGTATTATAGTTGTAATAGCCGTTAACCTAATACCGTTTACGTATTAGGTTTGATGTTGTTTTATACAAACATATAAATACCAGAAAACGAGCAGACAGATCATCTAATGGCAAGTGATTACCGATATCCTTGGAGATCGACAACTGAGAACAAGAGCGTCGTCGATTTTATATGTTGTGTTTGCTTGATGCCCCAGGCAGTGGCGGCCTTAGGGGGTGGAGAACGGGGCAATCGCCCGGGGCCTCGCGCTTGCAGGTGCCTCGCATAACAACCCAAGCAAATTTAAAAAACACCTATAGATTTTTTTCTTATTTATTTATTAAGGTTATAACATAATGGAAAATTAAAATAAAGTTAGTAAACTAATTTATTCATAATAATATAACACAACTTTTTATACACACTTTTCCACTTTATTTAGATTTTTACAATAATTAAATATAAACACGACCGGTTTCGATTAACTCATCATCAGGTTTATTCAATCAAAACATAATTGAAAAATTAATTATGTGGTACTTGAATATCGCGCCTCGAAACACGTGAAGATCGGTTTTTTAAACCATAGCACTCGGGTCAGCGCGAGAGTCGGGACATAGGGTTTTGCTCATCTATCGCTCAGAGAATCTCTGTGTTTCATTTCGTTCGTCAACTCTTCAACTCTTGTCATCTAGGAATTATTTTGCTTGCAGTATGAGTTACAAAAACACTATCACTGTATTTGTTATTTGTAAGGGATTATATAATTAATCGTGTGAACATGAACGTAAAAAAAGGCAGACACTGCTTCAGTAATATGAATCGTGAAGCAATCAAAGTAAGACGGCCGTATCGTAGCGAAAGTAAGACGATCGGCCGCCAGTACGCCAATGGCAATTATCCATAAATCTCACACAAACGTAAGTCGCCGCCATTGTTAGGCTTCATTCAATGCTTAGCTCACCTTCCGTCCGCCTTTTTTTTATGTCCATGCGTGCGAACAAGAAATAATGGTGACTGCACGTGAGCATACTGTATTACTGAAATTGGCAGTGAATTAATATGTTGGCGACTAAATTACTGGCAAAAGCACTCAGATTTTCACGCGATCGATGCAGTTTTTTATGTTCTTTAAAAGAATCGACAACAAAAAAAAAAAATTAAGATGAAAAATTCGGAGTAATTCTGAAAAAAATACTTTTTTCGGTTTTCTTTCCTGCACGATATCTCTCGAACGATTCAACCGATTTTGACCGGATAGGCGGCGATCAACGTGGTTTTTCAAGGTTAAGAGCTGATTAGTTCTTGGAGTTGATTGATAAAGCCGTATAAAACTATAGAAGAGTTAAAAAATTTAGATTTTCAAATTTCGTTTTCTTTCACCATGATGAAAATATGTGGTTGCAGGGATAATAAGGGGGAGCAAATTTTAATTACTTTTTTTCAGTAGGTTTTCCAGATCGAAGAATTTTACAGAAATTAAAATACATCCGCCATTTTGAAATTTCAAAATAAATAAATTTTTGTAATTTACTTTCCCATAAGCCTAGAAAACGACACCTAATCTAGGTATCATTTTATTAAAAATTATTAATATCCGCTTTTTAAAATTCATAATGGATATAATTTTTGTATTCAGCACCCCTAAAAACCTCGAAGACACCCTCAAAATTACAGAAAAATACTTATGCCATTTTTAAATTTTAACAAAACCGAGAAAAATTAAAAAATTCCTTTGCGTTTTTTATGTGCGCTCGTTTTGCTGTTTATTATGTTTTTTACTACATTAGGGAAAAAATATGTGCATATTTTTGAATTAAATGTGTACCTACTCACAAATTATCACAAACATGGTAATTTGTTAGCTAAAATAATATCTGTCTGCCAGTTTGGAATATTCAGTGAACAAAACTAGTATTATTTAGTCACCAGATTTGGAAATTTTTGTTCCTTACATTATTTCGCCAATTTGGTAATTTAGCAGTGGCGAAGGCTGCTTCTCCTTCATAGGAAAGCCGGAATCTGTATATTAGGTAGGGATTTCTATGAAGGTTTGCGAAAGGTAAGTTACAAGGGAAGCCGATAGGAATGAAGTCATAGGAACCCTTCGCCACTGGAATTTAGTATTTAATATTCAGTTTTTTCACACCTAAAATTTGATTGTTTTGTCGCAAGTTTAATTACATGCCGTTTTGTAAATCCTTCAAAAAACCAGACCTAATTTCGCATCACACAATTTTCACGAAGGACAAAGGGCCTCGCAAACACCTGCCGCCCGGAGGTGCCGCAAGGCCGCCACTGGCCCCAGGTAACCCAATCGGGTTACCTGGGGCATTAAGCATTAATTATTCTCTTCGGTCGAGCTGCATATTCGTGCAGAAGCATGGTTCTACTACGTAATTCGTAAATACACCCTAAACGGGTTAACCTACTCTCTTTTAAATTATTAACAGCCTAAGATAATAAGAACATTATAGAAAGGTTTTCATTTTAAAAGATTACATAAGAGGCTAATTAAGTAGGTATTGAATAATGTTTGTAAGAGGCGGTGCATAAATTGTTTTCCGCAGGCACATTCAGTTTATTTTTCGCCGTAGCGCCACGGCTTTTGTTCGTAATTTAAATCAATAAAAAATATTAAATTGGATTTTTAAAACGATTTTTTTAAATTTGTTTGTTAGAAAAATAGAAAAACTCCGCTTATATAAAAATAAGCATACCTACTCACTTAACAGTTTAGTGATCAGGACTATTTACCTATTATGGAAATCCTGCTGATTTTTCTGTGGATGCTTACAGTAGTGGTGGCAGAAGTCCCTTCAGGCGATCAATTACTTTTATTCAAGGAGAGACATGCAGTAAGTAATAAGCATAATATCCAATATCTAAAGTATGCCATTGTTCATTAAACACTTTTAAGATAAATCTATACTAATATTATAAAGCTGAAGAGTTTGTTTGTTTGAACGCGCTTATCTCCGGAACTACCGGTTCGAATTGAAAAATTATTTTTGTGTTGCATAGTCCATTTATCGAGGAAGGCTTTAGTCTATATAGCATCACGCTGCAACCATAGGAACGAAGCATCAGCGAAAAATGTTGCAAAAACGGGGAAAATTATTCATAATTTGATTGCTTAATCCGTTGCGTGCGCTGTATAAACGGTTCAAGTTACCCAAAAATATGTATGAAAGAATTATTCCTCTATAATGATCAATGACCTTCTAATACATGGACATTGCATGGGCGCGCTGTAAACGGGACGGCAGAACTGTGCGCAAATGCGAAGTGAGCACACTTTTTACATTAGTCGTGTTTTGACAGCAAAACAGTAAACATGCCAAAGTTTGTCGTGAAAAAGTGTAGAAATAATACTAGAACAACGCAAAAAAGATGGTGTGACCTACCACTGGTAAGTTGATTTTATTTATAAAAGATAACAAGCGGAAACGTGTAAAAAATAGAAAAAAAACACTGAAATTTCAATAAATGTTGTAAATTATTAACGAGTATGGCTGTGCTATTCCTATTCTTTTCTTTCATGCACGTCAGAAAAAGACAGGCGACAGGATGCGACAAGAACATAGTCAGAAAACAAAAACGTGGAGTCGCTTTTTGTTCAAAACCTTGAAGTATAATAGCCATTATTTTTACTTTACTGACCAAATGGAGGGTAATATTTTTCGAGTGTGGGTGATGTTTTTCGGGTGTATGTATAATTCATGTAATTATGTATGTGTTATGTATGAAGATCAGTTTCATTATTACCGCGCCTGTAGCCAAGACGGCTTGATGAATTTTTGATTGCGAACTGTCGTGTGGTTAGATTAGTTTTGATCCCAAAATTGATGAAGGGTACATTTTTACCAGACTATATCCAATTCTATAGTCAGGTTCTAATTTTTTTTTTCAATTGGTTAGATTGTTATTTCACGGTTATTAATTGCAACATTTCTTTACAACCTATATAAAGTCTGCTTATTTTAGCTTTCCTGTAAACGAGATTAAGAGAGAAACAAGAGAAAGATCCGAAGAATTTTACAAACCAAATGAGTCGAGCGTCATTTGCTCGGATTATTTCCTTGAATCTTATATTTATTTCACTGCTAAAGGATTTAAGCATTTAAAAAAGACATCTGTTCCGCATATAGAGGTTATTATTAGATACAGTTCAAGTTCATATTTTATTTTTTCAAATGTAATATGTATTCCTGCAATTAAATAAATATTTTTTTCAATTTGGCGTTGATTCTGGACCGAGCCAATCAAGGAAGAGAGGTATGGAAGAGACATGTGATGTACCTGTAAGTCTTTAAAATGAAAATTATTCAAATACTACCTGGCATCATCTTTTCACTATAAAACTTATTTTTTTCAGGGGCTGACTTCTGCGCATTGTAATTTATATTGCGCCCTGATGGAGTTAAACGTTTAAAAAAGACAACTGTTCCGCACATAGAGCTTAGTAGTAGAATTGTCCCAATCGCAAAAAAGAAATATTAGCATGCAGCATATCAGCCGCAATAAAATCGGTCAAACCGCTCAAAAGTTATGTGTGTGTGTGTAAGGTTTACATACTTACACACACACACATACACACACACACACACATACATACAGACATAGTGACACCCTTGCGGGGGTAGTCAGGGAAGCTTCCTGTGACCTCAGAACTTCTGAGACAGAACTGATGAGAATTCGATTTTTGCAAAACGGGGTAAAACCAATAACTTTTTTGAAAATCTTAGATTTTCTTAGCGGGAAGTTAAAAATAATGAAATAAAATAATCTATTCCAGTGCACTTGATTATTTTAACTAAACAAAAATATTGCAATAAAATAATTTGACTTACTTTCCTATGCATACATACATACAAACCTACATTAATTTTTAATAACAGCTGACTAACGACTAACCTGGTCAATCGTACATACATAGGGTTAGAGATTATTTTGCCGTAGTCTTGTGAGAATGTTTGTACGAACACACAAAGAGACTAGCGCCATCTAGCGTCAACCAATAAAACCACTTTGTATGAACAAACACAACGTGAAACCCCCTACTCAATACTAGATGGCGCTACTGTGCGAACTTTCCCGAAAAATCCAACACGGTTACGCGAGTCGGAAACTTTCTGGGATAGTCTGGGACTCGATTTGGCCCATATAAATAGCCGCAGGAATACGAGCGAGTTCAGTTCAGTTTCGAGCTACCTTCGGGCGATTTCGAAGTGAAGTTGAAAAACACAGTGCTTAGTGTTTGGACTTAGTGCTTTGTGTTGGACCTAGTGCTAGTGAATAAAGTCTTTAAAAGAGTCAGCAGGTCTTTCTCTCCAAATCCTTCGAACCCTAACACGTTACATTATTTTATTCATTGAAGTATATGATTTAAATATTCTTTTAAATCAAAGTTTTTTCTACCTAGCCCAGTATAAAGAATAAAAGCGTAACTCAGAGCTGTAATTCAACTACGAAATCATATCTCTTCCATTTGACTTTACCGTAGTCGGATAAGAATTTAGCCTACGTCATCCGGACTATAATAAAAAAATCGATTGACACACCATTCATCAAAATCAACTCAGTAGTTTATGGGTAGAACATAATTATGTTCATACAAACCAACACACATACATACCTAAATACATACATAGACTGCTAAAAATACCATAAACCTTTTGGCGTAGTCGGATACAAAAAAATATTTCCAAAAGAAAAATCAAAAAAATTATAGTCCGTTGTTACTCCACTACTATCTTTGTTCCAATCACTTTCTAAAATCAGCATATGTAACTTCGACTACATAATTGTTTTACATTACTGCTTAGCAACCGCGGACATTATAAAGGACACGAACATCAGCGGCAATGTATGCACAGAGCAGTCGAAGCACAATATGGTGAAATATAAAACGCGTGCCATGCTTACGCTATGTTTTTATATGGCGTGATTTGTCCATGTGTATTAGAAGGTCATTGATAATGATCTAAAAAAATATCCGATATGTCTATCTTTTACGATTGACTCACTATAACCTTTTTTATGGTAATCAAATTTGGTTGAAGTTAATGCATTATTGCGTCATCAGTTGACACGGACGAAGTCGCGGGCAACAGCTAGTAAATAAATAAATAAGTCATTTATAATTATTAATTTATTTTTAAATTAATAATTATAATATATTAAATTTTTATAATAAGGATCAGAGATGTTAGTAAATGGCAAAATACTAATTACAATTATTACCTAATACAGAATTAATTTTTGTAAGTGGGTATCGTAGGTGAAATCCGAAACTAAAGGAATTGCGCAGAATGCCCAAAGGGGCCGTCCATTAATCACGTGATGTTTTTAACAACTTTTTGACCCCTCCCCTCCCCCTGGTGATACGTGGTGAGGTTTTATACTACCCCCCCTCCCCCACCTAAGATCACGTGTATTTTTTTTACATAGTAAGCAGGTTGAAGAAAAACTTTAACTTAAAAAACAATTTAATCGAATAATTTAAGCAATTAAAAACTATACGAGTCATTTGTCTTGTAAGTATTTAAACAACACTACGAATCAGCGACCGATAATAATTTCGGTATGCATAGACTAGATTCGAAAATTAATACACGTGATGTCTCCTTATACCCCCTCCTCCCCTTGGTGATACTTGGTGATTTTTTTCGGACCCCCCTCCCCCTTTAGGCATCACGTGATTAATGGACGACCCCAAAGGAGAATACGACTCCGAACTGAAATCGAAAAACGTGTAGATAAACACTACCTAGTTACTTATCTACAGTTTTGGATTTCATCTTCCATGACTAGCTACTTAAAAGATTACCACAGTTTAAGTATAAAAAAGATGATTTGTCTAGAACTAGATTAAGCATTATTTTCAATTGTCATTAAAATTTTCAAGCATACAAAGTAATATGTATGACCGGAATTTCTTAACAGTATAATTGGTGTTGCAACTTGTAAGAAATTACGCCCATAATATTTAATAATGTAAATGAAACTATACCAGAGGTGCGGTAACGAATTATGAGGAAACGGTTATCAATAAATCTGCGGTGAAATATTTTATGTCAGACTGCAGACAACGCTGCAAAAACTGTATTGAATGCGCTGGTTAAAAGCATCCGCTGTGTTTTAACTTTCTGGTTATTGAATATGAAAATATGTAAATCTATACATATAGTATAGTATAATATTTAATCTATACTCTATACTAATATAACAAAGAGGAAAAGTTTGTTTGTTTGTATGTTTGTTTGTTTGCATCGAATAGGCTCCGAAACTACTGGACCGATTTTGTTGAAATTTGGCACATATATAAAATAGATCACAGGGAAGGATATAGGGTACTTTTTATCGCGGCAAAATGTACAGTTACTGCGTGATTTCCTTTTGTCGCGTACGAAGTCGCGCGCAATATCTACTAATATAATAAAGAGGACAGGTTTATTTTTTGTTTGCATTGAATAGGCTCCGAAACTACTGGACCTCTAGTCAAGATGCATTCGATAATTTCGACGACGAACTTCGAAATCAAAAATGTATGGGATTTGACGTAAGTCATCGTCATGTGACATGTCGCTTGCGATGCGTTATGTCAAATCCCATACATTTTGTTTTCGAACTTCGCCGTTGAAATTATCGAATGCAACTTGACTAGAGGCCCAGGATTGATTTTGATGAAATTTGGCACAGATGTAGAGTAGACCACGGGGAAGGACATAGGCTTTTTATCGCGGAAAAATGTACGGTTTCCGCGAAATTAACTTTTTTGCGCACGAAGTCGCGGGTAAAATCTAGTTATTGAATATTCACATTTGATTATGATGATTCTCTTATAGGTTACTATGAGGATACATACCTACTATACAACAATTTTTCAATGCATTTAAAGTTCTATAATAAGGTACCTTTAGACTGCCAGATCTTCTTGTGGAAAGTTTAGTCATGTTGCGCTGTTGCCTAAAACACTTCTACTACGTCTTATTGATGGTATATTATTGTTTCAGGATCCCATTGGCATACTTACCCATGACAACGGAGCACCTGTAGAATTTGTAGAAGCTAACTATTCATTAAACACCAGCAGTCTTATTAATCATGAATATTTCATGGATACTATTACGCATCTGAGTAGAGAACGAATACCAGAAAGAGTAGTTCATGCTAAAGGAGCAGGAGCCTTTGGAGTCTTTGAAGTGACTCACGATATTTCTGACATCTGCAAAGCTGAACTATTTGATGGCATCGGTAAGACAACACCTATCGCAGTCAGATTTTCAGCAGTTGCAGCAGATAGGGGTAGAAATGATCTTGTCGCTGATACCAGAGGATTCGCTTTGAAGTTTTACACCAAGGAAGGCAACTTTGATATCGTCGGATTAAACACTCCGATGTTTGTCGTAAAAGACCCCTTGGGATTTCCAAATTTCGCTCATATAAATAGACGAAACCCTGCAACTAATTTGTTCGACAACAATATGATTTGGGAATTCATCACCTATTACCCAGAGAGCATGTTTTTATTTCTCTACATATTCAGTGGTTTTGGAACTCCTTTAAATTATAGGTACATGCCTGGTTATGGTATTCATACGTATCAAGTTGAAAACAGTATAGGAGACACACACTTTATTCGTTTCCATATTATACCTGATCTAGGAATCAAAAACTTGTCACCAGAGGAAAGTTTCAAGATAGGAGCTCTTGATGCAGATTTTTACAGCCGAGATTTGTATGATGCTATAGGAGAGGGAAATTTTCCAACTTGGAGTGTCAGCATACAAGTTTTAAGCCTTTATGACATAGAGCACGCGGATTTTGATGTATTCGATACTACTAGAGTATTACCTGAGGATAAGTATCCATTACGACCATTGGGGCGAATAGTTTTGAATAGAAACCCTTTGAATTACTTTGCCGAAATCGAGCAACTGGCTTTTTGTCCTAGCAACCTTGTTCCAGGTATATTAGGCGCACCAGATAAATTGTTTGAATCTAGGCGTTTAAGTTACCGAGATACCCAGTATTATCGATTGGGAGCAAATTTCAAGAGGATTCCAGTGAACTGTCCTTACCGAAGTAAAGTTTTCACTTACCTTCGAGATGGTAGACCAACATTTAACAGTAATGGTAAAGATGCGCCAAATTACTATCCAAATTCCTTCTTTGGACCCTTACCTCGTACGACTAGTTCCAAAACGAGGCTTTTGGAGATTAAACAAAATCCAGCTTATAATTTTGATCAAGCAGCTCAGTTTATAAATGACTTGTCATATGAACAACAATCTAATTTAATTACGAACATTCTTCAAAGTTTAGGAACAGTTACGAGTATAGTGCAAGAAAGAGCTATTCAATTGATTTCTTCAGTAAATCCAAAAATTGGTGAAAAGATTGCTGGAAAAATATACTTCAATAGAACATTGATACATAATTTTCATTAGAAAAATATAATATATATTTCGATCTGATTTATCAACGAATGTTATTAATAGCATCTCAGATATAGCATAACATAAGAAACTAATGCTAAGTTATCTCAAATAAAGACTGTACTTGTTATGAGTAATGAGTTATTTACACGAATATTGTTCTTTATCCTCTTATTGCAAATATGTTTCATTACATTTTCTAGGCATGTTACCATAATCATGGGCCATACTCAATTCATCTATTATTTTGATTTAATAAATTATAATTTTTGCCTACAAGTCTGCATCAATAGATTTGGTGACTGGACGGTCCACGGAAGAAGGATGGACGGTCAGTGTGACCCTTTAGGAGTTCTTAAAAGAGTTATGCTTATTGCCTATTGTTAGGAGTTTAGTCACAATTTCGTTCAATTTAGTTATTTCTTAACGACTATTGGCTTGTGACGAGGTATATAAGAAAAATCTGAGGAAGCTTGCGTCATTTGTGATCTAAGTAATATCGGCTTCATTTCTTTCGCGATATTTTTAGTTCAAAGTGCAAACCGTTCAACAACACTAACATTAGCAGAATAATATCAAATTAAATTACTTATTTTGAATTTGTATCTGAGTGATGATAATTTTTTTAACAACGAAAAATAGGGGTGTTGTAAGTTCGATGAGTCTGTCCGTGGCTTCGTAGCTCATAAACAGAAGGTCCGATTTAGATGCGGTTTTTTTTGTTTGAACGCTAAGGTGATCGAGAGCCTTCTTAGCTATAATTCAAACTTGTCACGAGTTCACGACCACCTGTAACAAAATAATCTAAGTACTTTTAATGTCGACGCACCGCCGTGGATTATGAAATAAAATATGATTGATTTCGGATTAAAGTTAAAAACACAAATAATACATTATCAAATCACTTTCACGGTAAATGTTGTAGGTATGTGTACCTACTATCAAAGCGAGAAAAACAGTAACGTATTTAAGGTCACAGAAAAGTGGTAAAAAAACATTTGATCGATATTTGGCTATTGAGTAATTGTAGCAATGAAGCTTGACGACATTTAGAAACGAGGCCGCGGTATTTGGTTCAATATAAAATCAAAGTCTAGATCGTGGACAGCCGTTTGTTAATATGGTTGTAGTGTGAGAGACTAAAATGCTGATAGTGATTGTGATGATAACCGCGCACCAGGCGCTTGCGACGCAGCCAGACCCAGCGGCGCAACAAATTATTACTTTTAAACAAAAGAATCCGGTAAGTTTGTTATTATTAATATATTTAATATACTTAATAAAAATAAATTTATATATTTTATTAAGCAATGAGAGACATGTTGCGATAAATCAAGATAACCATAATAATTGGCAAAAAGTAGGTCGTGCACATTGCATTGTCACGCCAATGCAATGTGCAAAAATATAGTTTGGATACATATTAATTGACGGTGGTTCATTGTTTTATAGAATTAGGTACCTTAAAAGTTTAACATGAATAATTAACATAGAATCAATTGAAGAATTAGTGATGCATATCTAATTAAATCAATTAGATAAGAGCTCATATCTTTCTTGTTTCATAATGTTTACGTATTTATTTCTATTATATTTTAAAATGTAATTCGAGTTTTATAATAGTTTTTCCTTTACAAATAATGTTATTTAATTCAGAATTACATTACAGGAACCTGTGGGTATTATGACAACCAGTGCTGGAGCACCGATTGAATATACAGAGGCTTCAAATACATTAAATAAGAGGTTAATTTTCAACGAGTATTTTATGGACTCATTAACACATCTTGTACGTGAGAGAATACCAGAACGTCTAGTACATGCAAAGGCAGGGGGAGCGTTTGGATACTTTCAAGTGACTCATGATATTACCGACGTATGTAAAGCCAAGTTATTTAGTGCGATTGGAAAGAAAACACCCGTGGCTGCTAGATTTTCTCCTGTAGTCGTCGAACGTGGAGGAAGTGATACGTCAAGAGATGCTCGAGGCTTTGCTGTCAAATTCTACACCGAAGATGGAAATTTTGACATCGTAGGCTTCAATACTCCGATGTACGTATACAATGACCCAAGACTGTTCACAACCTTCGTTCGAGCTCAAAAGAAGAATCCGGCTACGAATCTATTCGACGCGAATACTCTTTGGGACTTTTTGACTTTACGTCCTGAAAGTTTTCACATGTTCCTATTGGTTTTTGGCGATAGAGGAGTCCCAGATGGTTACAGTCATATGCCTGGGTTTGGTATTCACACATATCAGGTTGTTAATAAGAATGGAGATGAACATTTCATTAGATTTCATTTTATGCCTGATGCTGGTATTAAAAATCTACGGTCTGAACAGGCTAGGAAAATTGGGGCAGAAGATCCTGACTACAATACAAGGGAGCTTTACAGGTCTATAGGAAGAGGAGATTTCCCTAGTTGGACTGTTAGCATACAAGTTTTAACATACACTGACATAAAGAATGCTAGGTTTAACGTTTTTGATGTTACTAAGGTTTTGCCGTTAGAGGAATATCCATTAAGACCGGTAGGAAAGTTTGTATTAAATAAAAACGCTATAAATTATTTTGCTGAAATAGAGCAGTTAGCCTTTAGTCCAGCGAATCTGGTACCCGGAATTCTTGGTGGACCTGACAAAGTGTTTGAAGCTCGACGATTAGCCTACAGAGACGCTCAGTATTATCGACTTGGTGCTAATTTTAATAAAATCCCAGTAAATTGTCCTTTTAGAACAAAACCTCTTATTTATAACAGAGACGGTGTAGCTCCAGTAAAAGACAATGAAAAAGATGTGCCAAATTATTATCCAAATTCATTTAATGGTCCCGTTCCATATATTGAAAAGAATAAAGTAGAGTTAATTGAAATAATAGAGGAAGAAGCGGATAATTTTGAACAGGCAAGAGAATTATACACTAATGAAATGACAACAGAAGAAAGGAAAAGATTAGTTGATAATGTTATATACAGTTTAGCGCCTGCGGCCAGTTTCTTGCAAGATAAAGCAGTGAAAATATTCACAATCATACACCCAGATTTAGGTACTAGAATAAGTCAAGGTTTACTGGCTAACACAACAAAATATTATTACGATGACGATGATTATTAATATTTTTTTGTCTACTCTATCTCTTATATCGACTATAATGTGTGAGTTCATGTAAATCACAATAACTTTTGTACATATTGAAAATTAGAATTAACTGCCCGCGTCTTCACCCGCGTGAAATTAGGTTTTAAACTTTCATCCACATTTTACCCCATTGTGGGTTGAATTTGGAAGATCCTTCCCTAGTTTTTAACAATACAGGTTAATATAGGCTCTATTAAAATATTTACAAACTATAAAAGTAGTACTAAAAAAATAGTTAGGCATACGTCATATGAGAAATACATGTGCAAAATTTCAAACTAGCATTACGGGTTTAGGCCTGTGTGTTGATACATCAGTCAATCAGCTTTGCCTTTTATACATATTGAAAATGAAAATATCCACAGCCGAACCTATTATAATTTATAACGCTTCCTCTTTAGTTTAATTTTAGTTTAATTAGGTGCTCGTACTTTATCTGTATTATTGATTTATGTAATTAGTTGCGAACTGACGAACGCAACCTAAAACAAACCTTTTGTAATTCTCTGTTTCTAATGTAAGTGAGTAGTGACATTGTAATTACCCGACTGCCGGGAGGGTTATGTGTTTGGCGCGTATCTTGTATGTATGTATGTAATATTCTTTATTACCTTGTATCTTCAGAACCGCTAAACGGATTTTCACATTTGAGGTATCGTTAGATTCGTCTTAATAGCCCAAGTGTTCTTAGATAGGTGACATTAAAAAAAAAACAAAATGGCGGATGTTTGACGCCATATTGTGAGAAAAAAAAAATATCTACCAAGTATATCGAGTGGGGTATCAAAATGAAGGATTTTAAACACTGATTCTAAATATGTATATAACTTGCAGTTTTATATTAAATATAACGATAAATAATAATAATAAGAAACAAAAACCCGCCTGCATTATACTACAATAACAATAACTACGATAACTACAATTCAAAAGCAACTGAAATGACTGAAATAAAACAAATAATTAAAAAAATAAAAAAACCCGACTGCAAAAAATACATATACCTAAGCAACGCACTAAAAAGACCGAAACAAGTTTGAGAAAACTGACTACACTATGAGCTGAAACCCTAAGTGAAATAATTGACGTTATGTTTGTTAGCAGGCGGGGCCCATATATTTTTGTACAATTTATAATTTGCGAATGGGTCCCGCCTGCTACCAAACATAACGTCGATTATTTCACTTAGGGTTTCAGCTCATAGTGTAGTCAGTTTTCTTAAACTTGTTTCGGTCTTTTTAGTGCGTTGCTTAGGTATATGTATTTTTTGCAGTCGGGTTTTTTTATTTTTTTAATTATTTATTTTATTTGTACCAATGTCTTAGTGAGAATAAAAATCTTTAAGCCTAAACCTATTTTATAAAAATGATGTTTAAGTTTTTATAATGATTGTTATAACACTATTTTCGTTGCAATTTATTGTATTAGATAATTTATGTCAATAAATTGAAAATATGTAGGTCTATTTTGTAGTAACATAGACCCAATGGGGTACGTAGTTGTTTCGTTTTCTCTATGTAAAACTAGTGGTATGGGGCGCCTTTGTTCTCTAAAAATGGCTGCCAAAACACGCTCGCAGGATGCAGATTACTACGACACGACAACTGTAGCTGGCTGATGAATGAAAATGAAAAATCGGTCCTAAAATTGTTTTTCTGCAGAAGGGACAATCACCGACGGCCATGATACTTTTATTTACATTTATTTACATACATGTATATATAAGATATATCCAGGCATATTAAGATAAAATATAGACAATTTATAAATAAAACGATATTTTACAAACATACACAAAGAGAATTTCCAAGCGCAATTGAAAACTTTTCAAATCCTTTTAAAAGTTTCACGACACTCTGAATTTTGTTCCTTTATAAGTACGAAATTTTTTAGCAATTCTACAACTATCTTCATAGGAGTTCACGAATGTGCGTACTGTGATTAGGGAACTAAATTTAAGTACTATTAAGTATCTTACATTCATTAAAACAAAATCCGTTACAAACTTAAAACTCACAATTTCTATAAAAGCGAGACGCATAAAAGATATCAATTTATTAATATCGTAATCAATATCTATTGAGATTTGCATGTTTTCTATCTGTCGCTCTCGAGGTAATTTTAGCTGGTTCAGAATCGTGAAAGTAGGAATCGGTGTGGGATATCGAATGACGAGGTGTGAGGCATGATTGACAATTACATTCTACTGGACAACATAAATTGTTGAATGACTGCAATTGTATTGATGAAGATTGAACACTAACTAATGAACCAGTAAAGCATAGATGATATGAATTTAAATAAAATTTAATAAAATTGGGGCATTTCACGCCAAGCGGACAACCAAAAAAAGGTGAGGTTGTGAATTTTGTTTATATTCTGGTCAGATATACTTCTAGGTGACGTAGATGTGTACACACAATATTATATAATCGTGTCATAACTTTATTGCTGAGTGAGCTTTTAAAAATTGACTAAGAGTGAAGTCTGTTATTTTTGGATGCTTATTAATTGTATCATTTTATTGGTAACAAAAACTAAAAATTATTGTTTCATGTAGGGTGAGAGTACCAATTATCAGCACTTTAAAAAAAGGGTCCAATTATAACCTCGATTATTACAGAGGAAAATAATTTATAGTTTAAAGTATGGTGTCGCTGGCAGTAGATTCCAGAAACATTCAAGTTTTGTTTTTATTAAGTGGACACAAAAATTAATTACAGAGAAGCTTATAATTCTACTATTTGTTCGGGAGGCTGATAATTAGGTACAGTGCTAGCAATTGGGTGTGTTACCCTAGTTAAAAAGTTTAAATTTTAAATTTTTTGTCGAATTCTAAATTTGAAATTTTTTGCGTATAGTAAACTTGACTAACTTCGACCATTTTTAAATTAAATATTTTTACCTTAAATTAAAGCTTTAAATGTACTAATTCTTGACAAAAAAATTAGAAAGTGATCTCTAATAGTTTAAGACTTAGAGCATATACAGTACGTACACATAGCTTTTAGAGGGACTATTTTAACAAAAAAAAGCTATCTAAAGTTAAATATCTCGCAAACGGATACCTAAATCAAAAAATCGTTTCACAAACCTCTTAGTGTTTATAAAAGATCTATCTAATGATACCTCACATATATTTTTTTTGGTACCTCCCCTACATGTAAAGTGGGGATGATATTTTTTTCCGCGTCTACTCCATAGTGTGGGGTATCATTAAAAAGGTCTTTTATAAACATTGAGAGGTTTCTAAGCCGATTTTTGATTTAGGTATCCGTTTGCGAGATATTTAACTTTAAATAGCTTTTTTTAAATAATCCCTTTAAAAGCTATGTGTATGTACTATATATGCTCTAAGTCTTAAACTATTAGAGATCACTTTCTAATTTTTTTTTGTCAAGAATTAGTACATTTAAAGCTTTATCCAAGATTAAAATATTTAAAATTAAAATTGTTGAAGTTACTCAAAAATCTATTTGAAATCTTTACTTCCGGTTTACTATACGAAAAAAAAATTCAAATTAAGAATTCGATAAAAAAATTAAAAATTACAGCTTTTTAGCTATAACAAACACTACTTATTGTTCCTTATTACAAATTAATTGATAAAAATATTAAGCATCCAAAAATAACGGAGTTATATTATACAGTTTAGTAAAGCTATGTGTACAACTCTATGTGCTCTAAGTCTTAAACTATTAGAGATCACTTTCTATTTTTTTTGTGAATAATTAGTATATTTAATGCTTTAATTTAAGGTAAAAATATTTAATTTAAAAAGGGTCGAAGTTAGTCAAATATCGATTTGAAATTTTCACTTCCGGATTACTATACGCAAAAAAATTCAAATTTAGAATTCGACAAAAAAAAATATAAAATTAAAATATAAAAAGAAACTATAATTTTTAGTTTTTGTTACCAATAAAATGATACAATTAATAGGCATCCAAAAATAACAGACTTCACTCTTAGTAAATTTTTAAAAGCTCATAATTCAGCAATAAAGTATGTTATGAAAAAAAATTGTGTGTACACATCTACGTCACCTAGAAGTATATCTGACCAGAATATAAACAAAATTCACGACCTCATTTTTTTTTTGGTTGTCCGCTTGGCGTGAAATGCCCCAATTTTATTAATTATTATCCTTTCGCAATTTGGGGCAATAGGGGATCGGACTACATTTGAAATATTTAGTTTCATTAATATATTCAGGAATATTGAGGCATTACTACTTGGTAATTATAAAACAATATATTATTTTATGTGTAGCTTACTAATTAAATACATTTAAAAAGTTTTGCGAAATTGGTAAACAAAACCATTACAGTCAATCAGGGTAACTTTGATACATCATCGACATATTTTTTAAACAAACTTTTACTATGTTAGGGGTCCCATACATGGTCCGGTCTACCTTCAGTTCGGCCTGAACGGATGCAAAATCGTATCGTGTGTGTGCAATTTCGAGATCGCATCAGGCGGCCGTACGGACTGAAGCGATTCGTTCCAGTGTTGCCAGCTCTTTTTTTTGTGAAACTACTAAACTCGTATCGATTTCTACTAAAACTACTAAAAAACTACTAAAGAGGCTACTTAACTTAGGAATTCCTGAAGCCCCCCAAAAACCACTGCATTTTAGGTTTTATTATATTAAATTTTTTTCATTAATTGAATTTGATTATAAATTTTACCATTAAATTAAAATATACTAGGAAATATTACGTATTTAGTATCTATTTTGCATATCATTACTGTCTGGCTCTTTCCTACTTAAACACTACTAATAACTAAATTTCTACCAAGGAGGGAATAAAATACTCAATTTAGTAAAATTTTGTAAAATAACTAAGTTGACAACATTAATTCTGGCCTGACCGATCGGCCTGAACGCGCGGCCTGTCCTGACCGTGTGTGGACAAATCGCTTCAGTTCTTGCCCGACCCGCTGCCGTGCGGGCGTGTATCTTGTACAAGCGTTGTATGAGTTTTCGCGGTGTTTAAATACAAAATTGATAAACACGACCGTAGCGCGCGGCAAACCAGAATGGACTGATGCGACTGTTCCGTGTGTGGGCACGAATCAGATCAGGCCGAACTGACGTAAATTGGATTGGATGCGATTTTTCCCGTGTGTGTGCTCGAATCCGTTCAGGCCGAACTGACGTCAGTTCCAGCTGAAACGATCGGCCTCTCGTCTGTGGGGGCCTTTAAGAATGAGTCAAAAGAGTTTAGTTAATCTGTGCTCTCAGGTTGGTTTTTATGCTATAAAGTTATTTAACGTCTTTATAAATGACTAATTATATTAAAAACTGGCAATTTTGTCGTGTGTCAAAGTTACCCATTATGGGTGGTAACTTTGACACACGACAAAATTGCCAGTTAATAAACTAACTTATAATTAATTTACAGCTTCAGGGTGACAATAATTTATGTTTTTATCAAATATTGATGCAGTGGGGTCATAGACAAGTCAAAAAAACCAGATAACGTTATTACATTTAAATATGTTTTTATATACCTTGATAAAAGCCTTGATAGCAGCAAATTTAACGAGATTTTTAAACAAAGTTTTGCACTGATTTTTACCCATTATGTTGCGCGCGGTTAAAAACAAAAGTTTTTGATATTATCTTCTTTTGACAGCTGCTTTTTTTTTAGATTTCGTTTACGAAGTATGTTACGTACACGAATTGTTATTAAATTTTATGCGCCAATTGCTTCCCACATAAAACAATGGAAAAGAATTTTGTGAACAAACTGTCAAAGTTACTCTCGTGATTCAAAGTTACCCTGAATGAGCGTAATTACATCATTAGTTTACTTACATCATATTATAATACTCATTATGTTAAGTATGAACTTAAACGCACAAATATCGGAGATATTTACAAATATATTACTGCGGCCGTATACTTCATAGTTCATACACCATAACCTACAAGTGACGTCATTATGGAGCGTTTTTACGAGACTTGCAAAATTTTGTATACAAATTGCTGTACCTTTAAAAATATTGACTTTGGATATACGGTTTCTTCTGAGAAGTTACTCATATTTAAGTTACTCATATTTAAGCAATAAAATAAAATAAAAAAACAGTCCGCTTGCCTATTCGATTAAGCAATAAGGTTCGTGGTTTGGATGTTCGGATATAAAAGGTTCGATAAAATCAATTACGGATATTTTGGGCACATGATTTACTGCATATGTAAAGACATTTAGGCAGAAAATAATTGTCCTACTCGAAAAAAATAATTATTTATTTATAATTAGAGAGTCACCCATACACGAGATGATTTTTAGGGTTCCGTAATACTTAAGGAACCCTTATAGTTTCGCTCTGTCCGTCTGTCTGTCTGTCTGTCTGTCCGCGCCTCTAGCTCCTGTAATTATGAATATAAATTGATGAAATTTCGTGCAGTTATAGATTGTGTATAGATCACGGTTTCGGGATCATAAAAAACTAGTAATTTTATATTTATTATATTATTATTACGGTGCGCCGTTCTCCCTATTTTCTGCGGCCGTGGAGGGATCGCAGGGGGAGAGAGAGTGTTGGTATTACGGTACGCCACTCTCCCTACCCCCTGCGAGCTGGCGGGGCCGTTCCGTCGAAACGGCGTTGGTGGGGCCGCAGAGGAAGAGGCATGTCGGTATTGCGGTGCGCCGCTTGCCCTATCCTCTGCGACCGAGGTGTGGTCGGTGGCAGAACCACAGACCTGATCTGCCACTGGGTACCAGTTTATCTGGTACCCATGGCCTCCTAGTAGCAGACTCAGGGGGAGTCTGCTACAGTACTGGTGGAGGCAGAGGAGGGAGGCGCACCTAATACCATCTGGTGCGCCCATCGTGGAGGGCCTTCGGGCTTCCGTGATGGAGCCGCTTGTAGGCGGCTGCCGCCGGCGGGGTCGCGGATGTGTGTATCGTTCCCGTGGCCCCGTCAGAGGGCGGCGAGGAGGAAGATGGGGGGGTTTTTAGTGGGTATACCATGAGTCCCACATCACCACTTGGGTGCCCCCTGCGCCTGGGTGGTATGCGTAAAGCATTTTCCCCCCCGGAAACAAAAAAAAAGGGGGTGGCTCTCCATACATATGAAGTGGGGATGAAAAATATTTTTTCACTCTACCCCATCGTGTGGGGTATCGTAGAATAGGTCTTTTAAAATAAAGGCAAGGTTTCATACGTTACTTTTTTATAAAGTTCACCATTTTCGAGTAATCGGCCTCCAAAGTAGTTTGTAAGTTGGTCCACCCCTAGCATTTTTAAACTATAGGAGATAGAAACTTGCAAATTTCCATGCTGATAGACCATGCTAAAAACTCTTTAGGAAAATTATTGTGAACCAAATCGGACAGTAACTTTTGGAGTAATTAAAAAAAAACATATTACGCGTTTATAGTTATGGAACCCTCCTTAGACATGTCCTGACATGCTCTTGGTTAGGTTATTTACTTGGAGAACTAATATCTATTCTGTGCTAGGAGCATGACAATTATTTTTTTACCTAAACGTCTTTACATAAGTAGTAGATCATGTGCCCAAAGTATCCGTAGTTGATTTTACCAAATCTTATATATTGCACCTATTCGATACATTAGTATTTAGTACCCACTACCTATGCATACTACTCATGGACGTAGAAAAAATGGAGAACATCGATGTAGAAAAAAAAATCTTTTTTTTATGTCTTTGTTTATATTATAATAAATAATATTTAAAACAACGCGATTACTTATTATTAATGAATTCTTTACCCAAACATTACCTATATATAACAATGACAATAAAAATTTCATAGATTTAAATTCTTTGAAATTCTATTACAAAGGACAAAATAGGAGAAAACTAACTATTCGGGATCGTAAGGCTCTTATGACTTAAATATTTATTAATTAAATATCTAAACAAGATATAGGTTTAGTGTTTTTTTTATAATGAATACTGGTGTTTTGCCGGTACTATAATGAATAAATGATATTCAATTACTTATTAATTTTTAAAATTGTACTGTTTTTGTGGACTTCTTGTTTGCTAGGTACAAACTTCGTGAGACTCTGCTTGAATTTAAAAGCAATGCTTTTTAATTCGTGAGTTGGTCGCTTTTTGCTCACATTATCGTTTGGTATGACACTGTAAAGAGTCTTGTATGCCACCACTATATTTTCACTACCAAGCGAAATACATAGGTAGATAGAAGGCAGCATACCTATAGATAGGCTATATGACGTATCAAAGGTGTTCATTCGCTATAATGCAATACCTAGATTCAAAGACTTCAAAGGCTTTATTAGCAACCCAATAGTGTACAAAATATGATTAAACAATGCAGGCATTTGCTTAAATTAAAATGTACTTACTGCAATATTTTTAAACATTTTTAATGTATTTATGTACCGGTCAACTGTGGCAACATTACCTTACTTTTTGATATTTTGTTCGGTGTTTTCAATTACTACGATACTTATTTATTTATTTTTTATATAGTCTGTAGCAAAGATATGTGTCTGCATGTTCAACGTTTAATATTTACAAAAAGTTTCATAAATAACTTGCAGTGCTCAAAGACAGAACGCAGGTCAAGGTGACACAGATTTGGCAACTTTACCCTACTACATTTTCTCAAGTATATTGATCTCTAAAGATATTTAATGTAGAGTTTATTATTCTATGACGATAGGTTTAGGGTAAAGTAGTCATCGTCAGTTCACTCAACAAACGCGAATGACCACACGCGGACACAAATCATCATATTTTGTGATTTGTCATTTATCAAAGTTGCCAGCGTGAAACACTTTTTGGGTTGCAAGCATTTATATAGAAATCTACCAATAAATTCAAAAGTCTTCTTTTTTTTTTTCAATTCCAAATCATGCAATCAGTCTTGGCAACTATGAGCATGTGTTTAGTGGAGTATGGCAGGCAGAGATTGTTCCCCATTGGGAACATCTCTATGAAGATTATCTGGGGTCTTATTTCAGTGCGTCTAAGTCAAGTATATTTCGTCTTTTTAGGCGATTTTTATTATCTTTGTGCAGTAGCATTTGAGCCAGCTGGTTTGGATGGTTTTTTAGACGAATTTTGTATTTAGTGCTAAACATCTTTATTTCTTCTTTGACTGTCTGCACACCCAAGAATTCGTGCACTTCTGTGTTTTTGATGAACCAAGGAGCGTTACATATCTGTTTCAATATGCAATTCTGCGCTCGCTGAATTATGCTAATGTTTGAGGCACATGCTGAACCCCACAGTTGTAGACCGTAAGTCCAGATTGGCTTTAAGATGGATTTGTAAATAAGCAGCTTGTTGTCTATAGCGAGTTTAGAGTTTCTTCCAATCAGCCATTGGAGTTCTCTTGAGCGGATGTTCAGCTCATTCCTTTTGGACTCTATGTGCTTTTTCCAAGTTAGTCGGCTATCCAGGTGCATTCCCAGGTACTTGACACTATCTCTCTGAGGGAGCTCTCTGTGGCCTAATTTTACGGGTGGACATTTATCTCGACACAAGGTAAATGTAACTTGGACTGATTTGGAAGCACTAGCGTTTATTCTCCATTTTCTGAGCCATGTGTCGATTTTTAATAGGCTGTGCTACAATTGTAGCGAGGCTGTGGAAGGAGATTTATTAGAGGCAAGCATGGCCGTATCGTCAGCGTAGGTTGCAGTAGTGACTCCTTCAGTTTGAGGCATGTCAGCTGTAAATATTGTATAGAGTACAGGCCCAAGAACTGAGCCCTGCGGGACCCCAGCCCGTATGTCATAGAAGCGAGATGTACTGGAATCTTCTTTTACTTGAAATATTCTATCCATTAGGTAGGAGTGTAGTAGGTGGTAGAAGGAATGTGGTATATGTCTTTTAATTTTGCAGAGTAATCCTTTATGCCACACTTTATCAAAGGCTTGTTGTATGTCTAAAAAGACACCAGTGCAGTAGATCTACTCTTTTCTTTCTAGAGCCGCTCTTATTGTGTGACAGACCCTGTGTACCTGCTCCACTGTTGCGTGTTCAGCTCTAAATCCAAACTGATGATCTGGTATGAGATTTTGGCACGAGTCCAGGAGTCGTTTTAGGATTATCTTCTCTAGAAGTTTTGTACCGGGAGTAAACTAATAGGTCTGTAAGATGTTATATCGTGCTGTGGTTTACTCTGTTTGTGAACGATTATGACCTGGGAAACCTTCCATATTAGAGGATAGTAGCCAACTCTCAGTATATTATTATAGATCATCGTGAGATACAGCAATCCCTTCTTTGGTAGCTCCATCAGGATGTTTTTATCTATGAGGTCAAATCCTGGTGCTTTTTTGTCTTCCATCTTTTTTATTAGTGTCTTGATTTCTTTCGGAGTAGCTGCCTTTAGCGGTAGATCCATTTGCAAGGGTTGATTAAGAGTAAGGTTAATATCATATTCAGAAGATGATTGATCTGCTTCGTTAGGTGTAAATATTTTTGTTAGGTGTTCTGCAAAAGTATTGGCCTTTTCTTGGGTTGACCTCGCCCTCTTATTGCCTTGTATTCTAATGGGTGGTTTGATAGTTTTTGGCTTCATAGACGACCTGGTTGTCTTCCACAGAGAGTAATTTGTGGCCTTTGTAGCTGTGAGCGATGTGAGATGTTCTTCAATTGTAGCATTTTCGGCCTCTGTGATGCACTGTTTGAGTTCCCGAGTTGCTCTGTTTAGGGCAGTTTTGTCACTGGGGTGGCGGCTGCTATGCCATATCCTTCTTAGTCTTCGTTTATCGAGGATTTTTTGTCTAATTTCGAGGGATACCATGTTTTGCCTTGGCTTATTATTTATAACTTTGGGGGTGGTCATCCAGCAGGCCTCCTGTATTACCTCAGTGATTTTTTTGACTGCGTCTTCTATATCATCTTCTTTTAGGCAGTCAAAAGTCTTCTACGTGTCGTAGATTACAAATAATTTGGTAAAATGTGACATGGGGTCCCTATAGGTAAAGTTGCTTCATAATGGTAAAGTTGCCTCAGTTGACGGTACATGTAATATATTATAATAATTATGAATGTTTTATGTAATATAAATAATAATAATATATTATATATATTTTTTTACTTTGCTTAGTCTTTAGAATTTGCCCGATTGAAAGTGTGGCTGTTCCTAATTTCGTACATAAATCGAATGCTGCACATAAAAAAATCGAGTTACGGCTGAGCAAATTTTAGTAAAACTAAAAGACTAGACGCTGTAAGATGCTGTAAGCTGTAAGTTACTAGATGCTGTAATGTGAGAAATTAGTGGAACGTCCTCCTTGTGCTCCCACAAGAAGGACGTTCCGACTTCCCCCCGCCGCACTCCGCCGGGTCGCTTTACAGTTTACAGTTTTACACACAAATGATCCAGCTTTCTAGTGAAACGGACCCGCGGCTTGTGCAACGGCCGGAAGACGTATAGTGTGCAAAAAACTCATAGCCAAATGTACGGTCTATTTATCTGTATAATGTAGGGTAACAGGCATACTACTATATACCGTAGTCTATAGCAAATAATTTATACCTATTGGTTATATGGATTCAACGTTTTATCCATAGAACTTAAAAATAATACATATATTAAATATATCTACTACTACTTTCCAAAGTGGATAATAATTTGAATGTGAAACATAAGAATGCCTGCCGGCTTCGCCACGCTACTCGTATTGTACTATTTTAAATATTTTACATTTGCCAGGCGTTCCGTTACGAATTACGATATCTATATACTTTATTTTAATATATAATAGTAGATTATGCACCAAGGGGATAAAGCAGTGTCTTACGTCACGGGTAGCATATTGGACGCTGAACGTAACGAGGGACTCTAGAGTTAACTCCCGAGCGTAGCGAGGGGGTTAAAAAGTTAAAACCTAACTCCCGAGCGAAGCGAGGGAGTTATGTAGAGTCCTGAGTGAAGCGAGGGGTTCAAGCTGCCCAAGACGAAGACAGGCTTTATTCCAGAGGTGCATACTCTACTTTTTATACCTACTGCGAGGCAATAAAAACCCAGGGCTACAAAAATATTACATTTATTTTGTTAAAAATTAATATTGATATTGGACACATTTGTCCAGTTATGGAGGGACAGAGTAATATTTTTATTAGGAACATTTATGGAAGTTGTGGTGGAGTTTATTTGAGCAGTACTTTAAGATTCAGGAACTTGTGACTGACGATTTTGACACGTGAGAATGTTAAAATTCAAATTTTTCAAATTCAAATTTCTTTATTAAACACACATAATAACATACAATAGAATAAACATGTAATATACATCACATCAATCTAATCCCATGCTAAGTTAAGACTTGTGTTATGGCAATCAGACAATGGATACACATTTAACAATTCTATACTATGGTATATTATTACACACACTCTCTAAGACTCACACTACACAAACACACTAAAATAGTTTATCACGTTGGTATTGTCTTTTTCGGCGTCGTGAATCGTGATGCGCGCTTCGTTGGGGAGTCTCCCCCGGAACCTTCGGTAAACTACACCCGACGGCCAGAACGCCTCCACCTCGAGGGTAGACAAAAGTGTTGTCGGCACTCTTACCACAAAGGAACTGAAGTTGACTTTGTGGCGAGACTGCAGACGCTCAACCCTTAATTTATAGGTGGCCAGTTCGATTTTCGAATAAACTCTCTTTGCAATACCATATTATTATTCAAAATCTCTATGATAGATACCTACAACACGGCCGATGTATCTTGGCGAGTCTGAACTTCGCGCAGAAGCTTACGCAATAACTGTTTTTAAGTGTTTTCGTATTTATTTGATTTGTACTAATTGGACAACTGTATTAGGGAAATTTTATTAGTACATAGGTATATAAAAATAATACAATAACAGTTTTCTTCACGAGTTGTACATGTGCTATAGTTCGCAGAGCCAGAGCCTATGTTCAGACCCGTCAAGATACAGCGGCCGTAGTGTACGTATCTATTAGGTGTTTTCATACGAATTTTAACGTTCCAAATTCAAATCACTTTAATCCCTTGGGAGAGATACAACATAATCTCCCTTGGGAGTCAATGCTTTACGTTGAGATTGCGTGATATATAATAATCGGACATTGTCGAGCAGGTGGTATGAAAATATCTATAAACGCCTGATCCTACAAAGTATCTATTATATATTATTCATACAATTTTAATGTAAGTAGGTACGTAACATTTAAATCAATACTTGGTTGTAAATACGGTTGTAATTAATAATAATAGTTTTTGTAACAACCAACGATCTTGTTTAGTTGCAATAAAACTTAATTGTAATCTACAAAATTACATTTGTTTACAATGCCTGCGCGAAATATGAGCGAAAATTTAACTTTATTCTATTGCAGACGCTACTTTACTAAAGATTTTGTGGCAATAGGGGATCGGACAACATCTGAAATATTTAGTTGCATTAATGTATTCAGAAATATTGAGGCATTACTAGCTGGTAAATGTAAAAAAATAGATTATTTTATGTGTAGTTTACTAATTAAATACATTTAAAAAGTAGATTTTTTTTGTGTAATTGGTAAACAAAACCTATTACCTACATCATTAGTTTACTTAAATCATATAGGGTCAGGTGGGGCATTTGTAATAACGGGGTATTTGTAAGCAGTCGCGTTCATAATTTATTTTACTAACGAAATTAGTGCTGCCATCTCTGATGCGACTCAAGTACCTCTTGAACTAAGCATAGACAAATTCCCGCGGAAGTATGACAACTTGACAGGTGAATGAAATGTCATTTGCCGAGTGACAGCGCCGCCGCGTGATGTGCAAATTTATAACCTAACTTTTAATCGAAGTTCATCTTGGAAATAAAAGTAAGTTTTCATTTTATTTTTAATTTGTGTGATAGTATTTGGTGTGAGAATGTATCTAAATATTGATTTTTCACTAATCTTCTACGAATTGTTGTGTTATGTATGTTATTACATTTACCCCTTAAAATGTTGGTGTTGGGGCAAAGGTAACTGCATGGTATGGGGTAAATGCAATGGTTTTGCATGGCATGGGCAATGCTTTATTTTCATTTTAGATGGTGCGAAATTATATCAAGAAGAAAGGATCAGAACCTAAATACACGGAAGAGAAATTACAAAGAGCACTGGATGAAATCAGAGCTGGTACACCTACAACACATAAGGCATCGGTCGTTTACGGAATTCCATTTGCAACATTGTACAGTCGAAGTAAAGGAACCAGAGGAGCTATTAAAAAATGTAAAAGACGTAGGACAGCACTGCCTGAAAATGTAGAAAATGTTTTGGCAACATCTGTGAAAACGCTGGCGAAATGGGGTTTTGGCCTCAGTCAAAAATAAATTTTGGAGCTAGTCGGCTATTATGTAAGGGTGAATAAAATCGAAACCCCATTGAAAGGAGACATACCAGTAGAAGACTGGTTCCTCAATTTCAAAAGACGTCATAATCTGTCAATCCGGAAGCCAGAACAACTGGAATACGCTAGAAAAAAAGCTGCCACAGATCCATTTATCATCTATGGATACTTTAATTTATTGAATAAAGTTTTAACGGAACTTGATTTAAAAGACAAGGCCAGACAAACCTGGAACTTAGATGAAAGCAGCCTTAGCATAGACCCGTCGAGATCAAGAATCGTTGGAGAAAAAGGTGAAAGCTCATCAGCACATCAGGAAGGGAAAATACAACTTTTGTTTTGGCTGCTAATGCTGCCGGCGGCCGGGCGCCAAAATATGATTATTATCTATTAAGAATCCTTTTTATATTCTTTGACTAATTTAAGAATATTGTTTTAGCCTCTAAGAAAAAGTTCATAACTTTGTAAGTCTTCGCTCGATCTCACTGAAATAAAAACTGAAAAATAATAAAATTATTGTATTTTTTTACTATTACCCCTGATTTGGTTCTGTATGCATTATTAATAAACTGATCAATTTTATTACATTAGCCCCTTTTCACGGGGTAAATGTGACAAGTCAATGTCATTTTATTTTCACCTTGATAAAATTATGTTAACTCATGATTATAAGTAATTAATAACGTGACATTGTAGATTACTAAATGCTTAATACACATGGTAATAATTATATTTATACGATAATAAACAAAAAAGTTGTCATCAGTTCAATATGTCATTTTAGTTATCATACTCGCATTTACCCCACTTGACCCTACAAAACATTCATTATTATAAGTATGAACTTAAACGCACAAATATCGGAGCGGCCGTTTACTTTATACCTACAATAGTGACGTCATTTGTATGCCGATTTTAGTATGGAGCGTTTTTACGAGACTTGCGAAATTTTATATACAAATCGCTGTACATTTCAAAATATTGACTTTTGACATACGGTTTCTTCTGAGAAGTTACTCATATTTAAGAGTACTATTCATTCATGCAATAAAAAAAAAAACAGTCCGCTTGCCTATTACAGCTTTCAAACGATTGTTACAGATTCTGACAAACAATTAATGTGAAGCGTCCCGCCACGTCCCGCCTACCATTTTGGATGTTATCATTTTGCATTGTAGTCCGTGAGTTTTACGAAAACCACCACAATTATAAAGAGTTTGATTATACTTTATAGAGATAAGTGAATTCGTAACAATACGACATACATTATATTAGTGTGAATGGTCGTCATAAATGTCGTAAGTATGCGAAAGTTTTGATTTAATACTAGTGTACCTTTATATAACGTCTCCGAAAATCAATTATGGATACTTTGGGCACATGATCCACTGCTTATGTAAAGACGTTTAGGCAAAAAAAATGTTGTCGCACTAAATGTAAAAAATCATCTCATGTATGGGTGACTCTCCGCAAAACGCAAACTCGCCCATATAAAGAAAAACAATTTGTTTTCTAGTAGGTATGACAATTATTTTTCTGCTTAAACGTACCTACTTAGTAACATAAGCAATAGATCGTATGCCCAAAATATCCGTAGGTAGGTAATTGATTTTACCGAACCTTATGTAAGTATGATGTAGGTCTAGGTATCTATCTAACGAAAAATAATGTGTTAAATTAAAAGTAGAATATTCGCGTCAGCAGTCCTTCAATATTTTACAATTTCACTAGTTATATTACAATCTAACGGTTTTTACAATTTTACGATGACATATACATAGAAGACTCTTGATTCAATATTCCAGTAATTGATTCAAGAATCTTTTATTCAATTTCAATAGTTATGTTCTCTATTAAAGTGCTAATAAAGCCATTGAAGTTTAAAGTTTGTATACAGTTTATTTTACTATAGTTAGCAATAGTAGGTACCTAACTTCGAGGTAAAATAATTCCAAACGGACTGTGTAGCACCTATTAGCTGGCATTAGCAATGTGATGAGTTGCGACTTGCGAATGGCTCTGGTTTAAACTTAACTGTCGGTTCAACTTTCATTCTAATTAACGTTGTGTGAAGTTTTATAGTTATTACCTAGTTACATACTATAATGGCTATGGAAATATCAGTGAACGTAAGGGCGAGCGCTCATTATGGACCATTTAGGGACACGATAGTCTTAGGCTGGGACTATATGCAACGGAATCCGGTAGGCCATAGAGAATTATGAGCACTGAAAATAGAACTCTGTGCTAATACGATACAGTTGAAAATGGAAGTTTCGAGTGTCGAGCTGTCATATATGACATTGACATTTGACTCGATACTCGGTTGTTCGATTTTCAACTCTATTGTATTAGTGCAGAGATCTATTTCAATGCTCAGAATTTTTCACGGCCTTCCGGATTCCGGTGCCGTATAGTTTAAACCCTTAAGACAGTTTATCTCACATTTAAAGACTCCTAGACAGTTTTGTTTATGAGACTTTTTGTTTCAACTGTGCGTATCTTCGTAAAGTTTGTAATGCTATATATTTTCGAGTCTCGAGTGAGCGCTCGCTCTAAGTGTATTTTCCAAGTAATTGAAAATAATATGACCTATTAAGTATAAACAAATTACTGACGCAATAAAATATTTTCATTGCAGCACTTTGTAGTAAAGAGAGTCTTCAAATCGACTGCGTTTATGTGTTACAAAAGAGAGTAGTGATAGAACGCATTTATGAATTAAGAAGGGATTTGAGACAAATTAATTCACATATACCTACATAGGATACGTTATCTGAATGGCTAGCCGCACACACACCATATTATTGACAATAAAGCAAATATTTACAATAATATTCCTTGTGTCCATATTGCCGTTTTTGTATATTGTGTTGACTAGTATTGACAAGTTTATTCTGTCAATAATATTGCACGTGTGCGGCTTGCCAATGTCTTAAACATTTTTCTCCCTACTAGTGAATATGTTTACATAACTGATTAGCTATTCGATGTTGCTGACTTTGTCCGTCAAGTGACCGTTCCAACGTATCAGACAAGGACAACAAAATGTATAGTTAAGAGCATTGATTGGCGCGAGACTCAGATTTCACGAAAAACGCTACTTTTCAAATGCGTCTATATCTAAAAAAAACTGGTTATTCTGATTTTTACATGTAAAAAAACACTAGAAAATATTGTATTCTAATTTTTCACTTATCATTTATTTTAAAATAATTTCAAACTTTTGAATAAAACTGACAAAACTAACCAGAAGTTTTTACAACTTTAGGTTCAGGGGCAATTTCAAAACATATAATAGCTAAAACCGCTTACATTTTTTAAAAACAAAAAATCTTTACAAACTTGTTGGATCCTCTTCTAGATTATCTGTTTGTCAGATTATTTTTATATACGTTTCTATCTCATAAAAATAAAATTTAAAGAATGCGAAATTATCAGGAATTATAGTTATTTAAAATGATGATATTTATGTATTTACTTGCTCCTTTTGTTTCTTACTTACATAATCTATGAGAAGAACCTTTTATCTTTAATATGCTATTTAAATTTTTAACTAAATTAGTTTGACGAATTTTACAACAGTATTTGTAAACGCTCGTGCGCCTCGATTTATATAGTAGTTTTAAAAATTCATATAAAATTCGTCAAACTAATTTAGTTAAAAATTTAAATAGCATATTAAAGATAAAAGGTTCTTCTCATAGATTATGTAAGTAAGAAACAAAAGGAGCAAGTAAATACATAAATATCATCATTTTAAATAACTATAATTCCTGATAATTTCGCATTCTTTAAATTTTATTTTTATGAGATAGAAACGTATATAAAAATAATCTGACAAACAGATAATCTAGAAGAGGATCCAACAAGTTTGTAAAGATTTTTTGTTTTTAAAAAATGTAAGCGGTTTTAGCTATTATATGTTTTGAAATTGCCCCTGAACCTAAAGTTGTAAAAACTTCTGGTTAGTTTTGTCAGTTTTATTCAAAAGTTTGAAATTATTTTAAAATAAATGATAAGTGAAAAATTAGAATACAATATTTTCTAGTGTTTTTTTAAATGTAAAAATCAGAATAACCAGTTTTTTTTAGATATAGACGCATTTGAAAAGTAGCGTTTTTCGTGAAATCTGAGTCTCGCGCCAATCAATGCTCTTAAGCATTTCTGTAAATATTTTTATTAGTAAGGGGGCTAATAAGTAGATATAAGTTTAGGTGAATCCGCAAACTCGCCCAATGCGGGTATGCAATCGACAACGGTGTATTCGTAACGTTATCAAAAGAGAATATAAGTATCAAAATCATGACAGCACCTATTCAATTTTCATTCGATAACGTTACTAATACGCCGTTTTCAATTCATCGTGCTTACCCCACAGTGGAGTAATAATTGAACAGTGCCTGTTCAGTTTTATAAATTGTCACATGACACATTAAGTAGATTGTGTTGATTAAATTTCATAAAAATATAACCTCTTTAATGTTTCATCTAGTTGCCCACAACTCAATCTCCTGTAGATAGAGATCATAATACCTACTTATTTGATGTTTATTATTCCACTAATCCAATTTAATATAACAATAAGTCGTTACGGTTGAAGTAGTAAGTAGGGTAAGGCGGGGATCGCTGCCTGTGAGGTAAAGTGGTGAAAGGTCCACCATTTGACCCCGGTTACTTCACACCGTACCTCATGTTTAATAGAAATTACACCTCGGAGCCACGAAACACGCCTTTAAGGCTTTTGAGGCTGTGAAAAGGCATAAGACATGCAATAGACGCTTCGCTACGAAAGTGCGTATACGAATAATTAGGCTAAGCGTTACCGTGGGTGTGACATATAAGTAGTATACTATTAGAATAATTATTTTTCCTTAAATGTAGCCTATGTATTTGTGACTTTGATATTCAGGGTGGTAAGTATAAACAATTGACAAGTACGCATTCGTAACGGTATCGAATGTCAATCGTACCGAAAGAGAATTATGTGAAAATAATGACAGCCACAATTTTCAAACAATTTTCTTTTGATTACGTTACAAATAGGTACTTTTGAATTGTTCGTGCTAGCCCCACCGGATATTTTAAATGTCATCGAGTGAAAAATATAGAAACTGCAATACTTTCTACTCTTCCTACCTTTCTTATGATTAATTTAATTGCTGGTCCCAAGACAGATTTAGTATGTCTATCGGGCACCCCTGAGATCATATCAAAGGGTTTTTGCGGTTGGTTACCGGTGTCGATCGGTGGCTACATAGGGGTTGCAGTGGTGGGAATGTGTGGTAGGCCATTTGCCCGTTAAAAATGACATCGAGTGAATCTTCTGCTCGTTGGCGCGTATATTTGGGCGGGTTTGCCGTCTCTACTCTCTCGGTTCGTGGCCTCATCGTATACACAGTCCAGGTCAGGATACATTCGTTTTATACGATTTTGTATTAATTGTGTAAAGTAGAAAGTAGGATTTACTCTTAGGTTTATGGAGCTACTATAAACAATTGTGTTAAATCAATCCACAGTTATATATCGGCAGTGAAATACAAAACGTTTTCCCTTTATTGGCTCTAAACGTGGAACAACTCATTCCTGCGACTTGACTGATTGTATCTATAGTAGATAGTACTAGTTTTATTGGTCCATGATAGTACTAAGAGGTAAAATACTCAACTTGTCCATACATCACATAGTAGTCACATACCTACTTAGAAAAAGTTAGCAATTGCCTACATAATTATTTAAACTATCGATTGAAATTCATCCATAATAGTTAATGCATATAATTTTTAAGTTTGAACTTAATAAGGCCTGTCGTAATAAGGGCCTGGGCCTTTAGTCAAGATATATTCAATAATTTCGACGGCGAAGTTCGAAAACAAAGTGTATGTGATTTGACATAAGGCATCGCTAAGTGACATGTCGCTTGAGATGCCTTATGTCAAATCCCACATTTTAAAAGTGTCGAGTAGCTTATTCGAAAGTTTTCGTCGAAGTCGCTGCTTAAATTGCATTGAGAAACAGGGACAAAACATGTAAATACCTAAACTATTCCAAAAGGTTTATAATCTCTTATATTTTAGTCAAATGATTTCAAATAATTGATTTCAATCACAACTTTTCTATATTTCATCAAACAAAAAATAATTTAGTTCCCTTCACAGACAGTAAGGATTTGACAGAACATATTAGAGAAATACAAAGAAGCAAGTCTATTGAAATACTAGCTGTTGGCCGCGGCTCCGCCCGCGTAAATACAGTACCCCACAGGAATACTGTACTTTTTCGGGATAAAAAGTAGGCTATATTTTAATCCAGAGCTCAAGCTACTAATGGTAGTAGCTTGAGCTCTGGATTAATATATAGGCATCTTACTTATATTATAACTTTCACAGTTATAAGTAAGATGGATGGATATTTGTTACTCTTTCACGCACTACTGAACGGATTTTTATGAAATTTGGTATGGACCAAATTTCATAAAAATCCGTTCAGTAGTTTTTGCGTGAAAGAGTAACAAATATCCATCCATCTTACTTATATTATAACTGTGAAAGTTTGTGAGGATGGATGGATGAATGGATGTTCTTTAATATAATAACATACTTTTGTTCTATTATCGAAAGTTACCGCAGCGCATGCGACGAAAGATGTTTTATGGCATTTTTTTACACCTTGGGTTACGTTACTAAAGTTTAAGTAAGGATCCCTAATCTTTTCTAGCAATAAAAATAGCCTATGTTACTCAGGGTGAATGTAGCTTTCTAATGGTGAAAGAATTTTTAAAATCGGCACAGTAGTTTTTGAGTTTATTCATTACAAACATACACACACACACAAATACAAATTTTTCCTCTTTATAATATTAGGTTAAAAAGCCTCGAGGAACAAACGCCAAAAGTTTATGTTTTGCCTACCTAGTACCAAAATAGAAATACCAACTTATTGGAATCCTTTGCGAGTTTAATAAGCAATAAATGACAAGTTATTTCATTGAATTATCTCTCAGGCAGTTAAGACTATTGTTAAAGAATATACTACCTAATAAATAACATATAATTGTGCACTTAAGATACGCAATACGCACGAGACAATCCGAAATGGTGACACATTTTGCGTAATTTTATTCGCAATTTAGTTCTGATTTAGTTTTGAATTTGCGCGTTTACGTACCGACTGTTTCCGAGTAAATATTTATTTGAATTTCGCAATGGTATTTATAATTTTATGATGAATATTGAATAATACTTATTTGTAACTAGCCACTAGCCAGTATTGGGTTATGCAACTCCAACAGAGCCTTTGTAAAGCTGCAAACTGAGACTTTTTGGAAATTTTTCAAGAGTGAAATTGGAAATGGTTCAGCTCATAGCCAATACTTTGAACCGCATTCTGTCTTTCGATCCGTGTACGCAATTTTAATTCAACAATGCAAAGTGATTCTTTTGTTTTTTTAGGAGTTTTATCGACGCGATGCGCGTAGCAATTTGTAATTAAATTTCAATTATTATTTAAGGTCCTGTTTCACAATCTAGTATCTACTGATAAGTGGCGGATAGCTTATTCGGAAGTTTTGTTGCTGCTTATTTTATATTGGGTGACAGAGACAAAACATACAACTATTAGTAGACATGTATCTATTAGTAGCTATACTAGATTCACTAGATGGTGAAACAGACGCTAATTATTATATAGGATTATTTTTTCACCAGTACAATAAATCAACATACGTAATAGTTGTCAAAAATAAAAAATACTAGCGATTTTTGTTACTACTCCTTTGGAACAAAAAAACAAAATTATCAAGCCCCGAACTTATCCGCTAAACTAATACAAAATTTGTTTTTTTTTTGTACAAAAGATTGGGTTGGGATGCGGTCATTTTTTGCGTCCTACCCCTGGGGGCAAGTGTGCTTCTCGCCGGATGATCCTGACGCCGCTGCCAACTGTTGTTGCCAACTGCCAACTGTCTGTTGCCAACGTGGTGCTACAAGGAATGGAACTTTTCATTCCGTCCTCTGTGGTTCCTACTGGCAGCAGATTCCGTCCCTGGTTTGGTTCATCTTCCAAAAAAGCTTCCGGAAGCAGGAAGCTTACCAAACCTGGGCTAATGCAGTGTCAGCACAGGATTTAAACACCAGCAAACTTAAAAAGGAGTACAACCTTGCCTCTAGGTCCTTCAAAAGAGAGATCGCTTGGGCGAAAAAACAGCACATCAGTAGAATTGGCGAGAGACTTGAGCGTCTCCCCTCGGGAACCCGTGCATTCTGGTCTCTCGCCAAAGCTATCGAAGGGAATTTCTGTAAGCCATCTCTTCCATCCCTACACGTAGGAAATGGCTCGTTGGCCCATGACGCAAAAGAGAAAGCTGAACTTCTTGGCAAGCTCTTTGCGTCCAACTCGACCCTGGATGACGGGGGACAGGAACTGCCGACTATACCGCGATGCAAGAGCATCATGTCGGATATTCGGTTCCATCAGCGCTCAGTGCGAGTTGCTCTCCGTTCCCTTGATACCCAAAAGTCGAGTGGGCCTGACGGAATCCCCCCTATAGTGTTGAAAATGTGTGTTCCAGAGTTGGCACCGGTCTTAACGCGTCTTTTTCGGCTCTCCTACTCTTATGGCACAGTCCCAGCATCTTGGAAAACAGCTTTGGTGCACCCGATCCCTAAAAAAGGCGATCGCTCCAATCCTTCCAACTACAGACCAATCGCTATAACCTTTCTCTCCTCGAAGATAATGGAGTCCATTATTAATAGACAGCTCCTTCGATACTTAGACGTTCAGCAGTTGCTAAGCGACAAACAGTACGGGTTCCGTAAAGGTCGCTCGGCTGGTGATCTGCTGACGTACCTAACTCATCGTTGGGCACAGGCGATCGAGTCTAAGGCAGAGGCATTGGCTGTAAGTTTGGACATAGCGAAAGCCTTTGATCGGGTTTGGCACAAAGCGCTTCTTTCGAAGCTTCCTTCCTATGGGCTCCCCGAGAAATTATGCAAGTGGGTCACGAGTTTCTTAGCAGACAGAAGCATAAGGGTCGTAGTCGACGGTGAATGCTCAGATACTCTGTCTGTTGATGCTGGTGTCCCACAAGGCTGTGTGCTATCACCTACCCTGTTCATACTGCATATCAATGATATGTTACAAACCAATGGCATTCATTGCTATGCAGATGACAGCACGGGTGATGCCTTATATACCGGCCACGCGAAAATCTCTCGGCAAAATGTCATTGAGAGTCGAAACAAACTTGTCTCTCAAATTGAAAATTCATTGGAGAAGGTCTCTGAATGGGGTAGACTTAACTTAGTCCAATTCAACCCCTCTAAGACACAAGTTTGCGCGTTCACCGCTAAAAAGTTGCCAATGGTCGTATGTCCTCGTTTTGAAAGCATACCCATAACTGTTTCCTCCAACATTGGAATACTTGGTGCTAACATATCGAGCGAGGTCCAGTTCTGATATCATCTGGAGGGCAAGGCCAAGTTAGCCTCCAAGAAGCTTGGTGTTCTGAATAGGTCAAAGCAGTATTTCAGTCCGGTCCAACGCCTACAACTCTATAAGGCGCAGGTTCGGCCTCACATGGAATACTGTTCTCATCTCTGGGCAGGGGCACCAAAGTACCAGCTTCTCCCTCTGGATCGTATCCAACGTAGGGCCGCTCGAATTGTCGACTGCCATAGTGTTTCAAACAGGCTTGACTCCTTAGAGCTACGTAGAGATGTAGCATCGCTCTGCATCCTCTATCGGTTATATTACGGGGAGTGCTCCGAGGAATTGTTCGGACTTATACCTGCTGCAACTTTTCGCCACCGCTCCATGCGACAAAATATTTATCATCCTCATCACCTTGATGAGTGGCAGTCCTCCACCGTGCGCTTTACCCGAAGCTTTCTGCCGCGCACTGTAAAACTCTGGAATGAAATGTCGCCAGCAGTATTTCCGGACCATTATGACCTGCAAACCTTCAAGAAGGAAGCGTATTCCCTCCTAAAAGGCCGGCAACGCACTTGCAACTTCTCTGATGTTGCGGGTGTCCATGGGCGACGGTAATCGCTTTCCATCAGGTGATCCGTTTGCTCGTTTGCCCCCTAGTTTTATAAAAAAAAATGTGGATGTATTACGCATCTATCGTCTATCGATGCTTACCCCACCCCGCCGCCCCCTACCTCATACCGCACCCATTGACGCCTTGTAGTTAGTGCGCCCATGCGGTATTAGATTGGTTATAGGATAAATTAATTGAAAGGAAAAAAAAATATTTTTTTTATTTGTGAAATGTACTCTATTATCGATACCAATGACATGGTAAAATGTATTGTACCGATGAAAAAGTATTATTGTATGTATTAAGACAGTACCATGTATTACTTAATCCCAGTGTTACCGAACGCAAAATTTAAAATACGGTAGAACTACGCTTCGAAAATCGGGAGAATTCGGGAGCAAAATTATTGTTCGAAATTCGGGAGAATACGGAAGATAAAACAACAAAGACATGTTAGAATATTCAATTTTTTATGTAAATATTTATACTTAATATTAATGTTCATGGTTATTTTACATTATCTAATTTATTCATACCAACGGACTTTCGACATAGCAGTCAACATTTTCTTTTCTACTGTAAAGTCATAACAACCGGCTTTGTCAAGATACTGTTTTGTAAGGAGCAGACCTTCAATTGAAGAAGTAGATAGTCTATTTCTTTGCTTTGTTTTAATCAAATTGACCGTTGAAAATATTCGCTCTACATTGGCGGAAGAATGAGGCAAAGCTAAAATATTAAAAACAAAGTTACATAAATGTAGAAATTTAAATCTATTGAATGGCAAATGAATGCCAAGCTAAAACTTACCTTACTACAACCAAATAGGGGTGAAAAAACATTTTGTTAGACAAAGATGACTGATGGTTTCACATACTGCTTGTTTCCGGTCATAGTAAAAGGGTAATCCGCGACCAAATATTTCTCAATAAGGAGATTAGGTACGTTCATTTTACCTCAGGGTTGCGTTCAACACCAACACTCGAATCGAAGCGCGTGAATCGCCTATTTCGGGAGAAAATCATTGCCTAACGGGAGATCGGGAAATGAAGTACAAAATCAGTAGATCTCCCGTAAAATCGGGAGGTTCGGGAACACTGCTTAATCCGGAGCCTACAGAATAGCCATTTATTCTCAGAGGTGGTGCGTTTCAATTTCTGCGGCATATTCAGATAAATGGCCAGATACGGCTGTGACACAATACAATTTACCGTTACATAAACCGACATATTGTATACAGATAGCTACTGCGAATATAATGACCGTTCGTTACGTACAAATGATAACATTCCTAGCACCGAGTTCCTAGAATGCGGGATTTTCTATAGAGGCTATTTGTTTTAGGTGTTTTTCGTGGATTTCCGGATTTCGAGGACCTGCCTTACTAGACAAATTAGGCATAGACAAAATATATAGAGGGTAGAGAAAGCATTAAATATGTAAAAAAAAATTGCTCAATCGGTCGAAGATATCTGCTTCAAAATTTAGTAGCAAGATTCCACCCGAACTAACATACAAACATACAAGTTAAATAAAAGCTTTTTAATGTGTTGATTTTATTCTTTAAGCTTATTTACTCTTATTCACACATATCTGCAACTTCTTTAAGCCAGACATATCATCACAATATAATATAATAATACGCGAAGGGAAACCTTCAGTAGGCACAGTGTTACTAGAATTATGCGAACGGAGAAGTATGATATTTGGCACAGTTAAAGTTTATATGGAGCTAGTATTAGCTTTCTGCACACCATCCTCCACCTTAAAATCAACATATAAAATAACATGTCAATCTAATTCCATCATAACGTCGCGTTACTAAATGATGTTGACATAATGGCGTACAGATCTAAAATTACGATCTCTTAATTGATTTATCTCGACCATTCAAATGGATGCACTAGAACTAGACGTCAAAAACGAGTTATTTATATGTACCACAAAAAACGACCATTAGTCTATGCAAATTTGAAAGCGTTATGTAAGATTCGTATGAGCTATTGTACCATATTTAGGGCTGCCAGTAGCTTAAGTTTTTTGGCTCACTTAAACATTTTTGTATAACATTTTTGGCAACCCTGGCCTCACATTAAAATGATACATACGCTGTCTATGACCGATAGTCGCTCGAATGCCGCCATCAATACACTTCACTATCGGTGACATACGTGCATACGCGCTACTCGCGACCGCGACTGGTAGCCAGTGCCGACGTCGACGTGTTGACACTGGCCAATACAAAATACTAATTTTGTAGACAATCGCCGCAGACTTGCAGCAGGCAATGGAAAATCGATAAACACTACTTATCGTCTCTATAGAATATAGACTATAGAGACTAGATAAGTATAGCTTTTGCCCGCAGCTCCACTCATGTAAATAAAGTATGCCACGGGAACGCAGTACTTTTCCGAGATAAAGTCACCATGTTTTAATTCAGAGTCTATCATACCAAATTTCATCAATATCTGTTCAGTAGTTTTATGCGTGAAAGGTAACAAACATTCATTCATCCATACATCCAAGTAGGATATCGATTCAAGAAGTATAATTACGCGCTCTTTCACGTTGTAATATGTATAATAAACATCTATACTTAATATAATAAAGAGGAAAACTTTGTTTCTTTGTTTGCATTGAATAAGCTCCGAAACTACTGGACCGATTTTAATGAAATTTGGTACAGATATAGATTAGACGACGGGGAAGTACATAGGCTACTTTTTATCGCGGAAAAATGTACGGTTACCGCCGGATTTGCTTTTGCGCGCACGAAGTCGCGTGCAACATCTAGTCAATAATAATTTAGTAACTACTGACAAGCAGCAGCGCCTAGCGGTCGCCGTCTTTTGATTTACAAATGTTGCGGCAGCACGCTACAGCGATTGGACGCAGTGGCGATAGCCCGTCTACGCGGGGCCTTATGTGTATACAGGCTGGCGGTTATGTCATTGTTATTTATTTTGGCCGCGAGTGATTTATCTATGAGAATTCACCTGCTATTTAGGGCGATTTTTTTTTTAATTTATTTATTTTCATAAAGAAACATACATTTATAAAATTATTGTACACTCCATAAACCACTAAGGTTTGTCCGGAGTGTGAACATAATATGCAAGGTAGCTTTTATGCAATCCTAAAGCTATTTATAAACTATTAGAAAATATAACAAAAACATAATATTATATAAACTTGAACATAAAACAAATACAAGAAACCATTAACAAAAATCTTAATCCCATTCATTTGAGACCTTGTCAAAGTAAAATGCTTTAAGCTTGTATTTAATATTTTTTACACTAATTTTGCTTACAATTATTGGGTCCAGTTTATTAATTAGGCGAGGTACTATAATATAATCAGTTGTTCTCTCTCCATAAGCATTATTTGCCCTTGATATTGCTAGTTTGTTTTTTGTTTTTTGTCGCGTCTGGATGTTGTGAGGTATGTTATGTTTTTGTAGATTGTCATCAAAGAAATTTTCTTTTAGAATGGAGTAGTTGACTTTAAGTGTGATCGGAAGTACTTTACAATATTTGAATAATTCTTTATAATTTTTTTATATTTTAGTTTAATATTGGTTGGCACAATGTTTTTTAGGATTCTGGTTTGGAGGTTTTGAATTTTACTAAGGTATGTTTTGTAGGTTCTTCCGTAGCTGGTTATTCCGTAATTAATAATGGAGTCGGCGAGTGCATTGTACAACATTAATCTAATCCTAAATTTTGCAATCTTTTTTAGAGTTCCGCACCCAAAGGATAAAAACGGGTTACGGGACCCTGAGACTTCACTATCTGTTCGTCTGTCTGTTACCAGGCTGTATCTTCTTCCGTGATAGGTAGACAGTTGAAATTTTCATAGGTGATGTATTTCTGTTGCTGCTTTAATAACATATACTAAAAAGTGAATAAAATATTTAATGGGGCTACCATACAACTAATGTGATTTTTTCCGCCGTTTTAAACGGAACCCTTCGTGCGCGAGTCCGACTCGCACTTGGCCAGTTTTTTATATTTCCGTTGCACTCACTGATTTGGTTAACTGAGTGAGCTTTTAGTTTCGCTAGTGTGATGTGATTTTTTAAATGTTAGAAATATATAACGTGTGAAATTAAAAATAATACAAAAAGCTCATCAAAATCTTCTGAATTTGTAAATGGTTTGAAATCACGTCATGCCAATCTACAACAACAACTTAATTTTAAGTGATAATAAAAAAAAAATCTCTCTATAGACGCTTCACACCAGAGGGTCAATTCTGTTAAATAAAACCTGCTTTGATACAATAGGCTACACGACTGAATTTTTTTTATTGCATAAATGAATAGTACTCTTAAATATGAGTAACTTCTCAGAAGAAACCGTATATCAAAAGTCAATATTTTCAAAGGTACAGCGATTTGTTTACAAAATTTCGCAAGTCCCGTGAAAACGCTCCATACTAAAGTCGTACGTAGCTATGACGTCACGTCCATGTTAAAGTGTATGAAGTACACGGCCGCAGGAACATTTTTGTAAATATCTCCGATATTTGTGCGTTTAAGATCATACATACCATAATAAAAGTTTTTGTATATGATGTAAGTAAAGTAATGATGTAGGTTTTGTTTACTTATTTGAAAAAAAAAAAATTTTTTTTTGTACTTTTTAGATGTGTCTAATTACTAAACTATAAATAAAATATTATAATTTTTTACATTTACGAAGTAGTAATGCCTTAAAATTTCTGTGTACATTAATGAAACTAAATATTTTAGATGTATTCGTGTACCCAATTACAATCAAGTCCCGATACGCTAAAACTGTCAAACGGTATTCTCGTAAACGTTAAGCCAAAGAGAAACGCGTTCTAATTGGTCGAAACTTCACAAATCACAAATACATATTATGATAACATGTCGCTTCACTCATAAGTTATAATACAATCAAAGTAAAATGAAATACGAGAATTGAGGTTCTGGTCAATCTAGGGTTACCAGATGAAAAAATCAAAAGTCCGGAGAAAAGGCCTGATTACCTAGAAAAGTCCTGAGATTTTCTACAGCTTGAGAATTTTCTCTCAAAAACGTATTATTATCTTGCGCACGCGTTTTACGACTTTTTTGATTTTAACTGCAATTGTTACCAAAAGAAGATTATTTTTAGTTTGTTTCACTTTGATAAATAAGTATTGATTTTAACTGCAATTGAGTAACAATTGCAGTTAAAATCAATACTTATTGATTTTATAAAAGTAAATTATTTTTAGTAGTTTAATAAGAGAGATCTTTAAAATGTAACCTGTGTTTTATTTAAAATCCTGAGCTATCACTAGATTTGCTAAATCCGGCCGGAATCCTGAGAAGAGTCGAAAAATCCTGAAATCTCAGGACAAATCCTGAGATATGGTAACCCTAGGTCAATCTGACCCCGGCCCCCGAGGTACGTATCCGAAGAACTTGAGTTACGGGTATTAGACAACGGGAAGTATATTTAAAACTTTTATACTATGCATAGGAATTTTAAGGATTTTTATTACATTATAAAAATATTTAATACATGTCTGTATCCCAGGAACTTTGAAAACTTTTTGTTCCTTCGGCAGGATTCAAACCCGCGACTTCGGGCTTGAGCGCTGACTCGCTATCCACTGAACCACATACGCCGTTATTTTCAAGCTTAACAGGAATCAGAGAAAAATGGGTATCGAAACTAATGAATTCAGTAAAAATATGATAATAATTTAACCAACAGGCAACAATTACTTATGAGAAAAAAAGGTAAAATGTATGGGGCATCAATGTGATTTAGTGACGAAATATGCCAATCCCATAGCTTTCATTCTTTTCGAACTTCGTTATCATTTCGATATCGTTGCTTTGGCTAAGCTCCCAGATTAAATTAACAATAGTATAAATTACTATTAACTGATGCCCGCGGCTCCGCCCGCGTAAGTCCAGTAACCCACGGGAATCTTATATGTCCCGGGATAAAAAGTAGCCTGTCCTTCTATGGGGAAGACCATGGGGTCTACTTTATATCTGTGCCAAATTTCATGATAATCGGTTTAGTAGTTTTTACGTGAAACTGTAAATAAAGTATCCCACGGGAACCGTACATTTCCCCGCGATAAAAAGTAGCCTTATTCCTTTCTCAGGCTCTAGGTCTAGACTATCTTGTTGTTAAAATCGGTTCAGTAGATTTGGCGTGAAAGACGGACAAATAGACAGACACACACACTATCCCATTTATAATATTACGAGTAGTATGGATGGTCTCGTTATCTGACATATTATGGGAAAGTGGCGTGGGGTCGGAAGTGCGAACCGATATGATCTATTACGTGGTGTTACCAGTTACGTGGTACAATTGGGCTAACCTAGTAGGCTAAGTTATTTGACATGTTTATGGCCGCCATTGTTGCGGAGTAGATCTGCAGATTAGTTGGCTAACACGAGAGCATCTCGTAATACATAGAAAAATACAGCCGTAAGCTCTGAGTAAAAACTTGCATTGTGTTCCTACACGCTTATACACGAGAGCTGCAGGGTTGCAGCAGCTGTTTTAACAGTATTATACTGTTTTTCCCTACATTATACTTTTTACTGAATAAAGTATACAAAATACTGTTTTCAGCATCAAAATGCGTACCACTATAAGTGTTAGACTTAGACGCTCACACTTTTTTTTATTTAGCGGCCGCTAGTGGTCATCGGCGGCTGTGAGCCACCTCAGCATTTACTGAAAGAGTTTTTCAGTAATAAATGCAAAGTGGCGGTAGAATAGAAATAGAGCAACTATTAGTTTAAGGCCGTCCCCCGAGCAAAAGACCTTGAGGCGGTCAGCCGCATAACTCAGTTCAAAATTTTTCACATAACGTAGTTCAAATTTGACCAAAAAAAAATTTAAACGGCGAATATCTTGCTTATGAAATTGCCTATCTATTGGTGTGTGTCCCAAATAAAATTAACTTGTAAATACTATGGAGACGCTGAAACTATACTTGAATGTAACATTCGCCGTTAAAATTTTTTTTTGGTCCATTTTGAACTAAGTTATGTGAAAAATTTTGAACTGAGTTATGCGGCTGACCGCCTCAAGGTCTTTTGCCTGGGGGACGGCCTTAATAAAAAAATAAAAATAAACTCCTAATTTATTTTAAATTTAGTTATGATTGTAAAGAGGCATATGAAGTTTTTAAAAAAGTCTAAATTAATATGTTGTGCGAAAAGCTCTAAAAATATGTATTTAAAACATAATTTGTAATAACAATATTGTAAATAATTTTTAGGATTTGATCTTTATTAGCAACACTATCGAACGATGTAATAATATAAGGCATATTTTTTTCAAAATCAGTCGGTTATGAAACCGCTAATGCTGAAAACTAGCGGAAAACTTGCTGAAAACTACCTGATATTGTGCTGAAAACTGCTGAAAACAGCATCAAACCGCTAATGCTGAAAACTAGCTGAAAACTGCATCAAACCGCTTATGCTGAAAACTAACTGAAAACTTGTTGAAACTGCTGAAAACTGCTAGGTGAATACGAGACGGAGATAGCGAAAAGTGCTGAAAGGAGTTGCGAACTCAATTTTGATAGAAACTAAAACTGAACCATAGATTTTTGATAAATCAATTTCCCTAACCAGGACGGTTCCTGATTCAGTTTTAGTATCTATCAAAAACGAGTTCGCAACGCCTTTCAGAATTTTTAGCTATCTAATCTTTCGCTATCTCCGTCTCGTTTTTACATACCTGCATGTTCATTTTAAAAATTCACCCTGCCCACTACACAAATAATGATTATGTTAAGCAATTTAAGTAAAATACGCATGGAGAGAATTATTTATTACCATTTCACAATGTACAGCCATTGGAATGTAAAAATCGCAAATTAATTTAAAATATTGTATTAAAATTAATGTAAATATAAAATATAAATTAGCAGCGAGTAAATTATAGTGGTGTTATTATTTTATAAATATTATATAATATAATAATTAATAATGTTGTTACACGTTGTATTTATGTAGTGTTATGCAAGTGACTTCGTAGTTCGTCTTAATTAGACAAAATATAATAATAATAATAATATCTATGGACGCTTCACACCACGTCAATCTGGCCCCGGGCTAAGTATCCGAAGAACTTGTGTTACAGGTACCAGACAACGGAAATATATTTAATACTTTTTATATTATACATATATTTAAGATTTTTATTATATTATACACATATTTAATACACATTAAATATGTGTATAATATAAGAACACAGAAAAACTTTTTATTCCTTCGGCGGGATTCGAACCCGCGACTTGAGCACTAACACGCTCAGCCACAGAGGTCACATGTTGATAAAATAACTCTGTAGGTGTACCTTAAGAAAATACACTATAACTTATATGTTATTAAGCAATAGCACGCAATGGCTTGAATAATAATAATTTATAAAAATTAATAAAAAAAACCGGCCAAGTGCAAGTTGGACTCACGCACCGAGGGTTCCGTACAAACCTGTAGGTATATAAGTAAGTTCACCCATCACGACAATCGAGTCATAGTTATGGTATTTTTATTGCAAAATGAAATCCATAACATTAGTAAGTCTAAAGTTATTACGAATATTTTCGCAATTTTTAAGTACTTACGTACTAAATTTCAAGATTCTGAGTTTATGGGAAGTACCCTCTAGGTTTTGATTCCCTTGCGAGTGTCGAAAATTTGCGGCATAAACGGCTGTAACTTTTGATTGCGTTGGCTTAGAAGTTTGATTTTTTACAGCTCCAAGGGACAATAGACCTGAGTATTGGATATAAAGTCCAGCTTGATACCTCCACGCGTTTCTGAGAAAAAGGGTCTTGACAGACAAACAGACGAACGGACGAACAACAAAGTGATCATATGTGTTGCGTTTTTCCTTTCGAGGTACGGAAACGATAAAAACGTTTGAGGCTAGGCTACTTTTTAGTCTGTCCTAAGTCCTAATACAGATTAAAGAAAGAGGAACAGATAAACAGCTTATAGCTAGTTAAATTTCGATTTGATTGCACTATTACTAACATACGGCGTATCCACCGATTGTGTGGAAAATAGTGGGCCGTTAAAGGAGACGTCAAAATTTTCAAATTTGGATCGATTTGGATCGTTATATGAAAGCTGTTTGTCTGTAAGTAAGTAGGTATATATATTTTCTACTCTGTGGTTCTAACTCCTACACCTACATACAAAAAATGGTGCAAAAAGATTTCTTAATGTGTGGGCTTTTAAACAAATATTATGTATTATATGCGAGAGATTTTCGTAATGTGCTAAATTGTACAGTTTTGGCGATACGTGTAATATTATGTCAAAACGATGGTGTAACTTTTCTGCCGATATTTTTGTTGACTTTATCACTTTAACCTTTAATTGATTTAAATTTGTGCTTATTATAACTTCTATCTTTGTGCCTCTCATCTCATCATAGGACTAATTTAATCTTATAACTATATCCTACCTAGTACCACAGTCTATCACGAACCCTCCGTGCCTCAAAACAGCCTCCGTGGTCTAGTGGTTAGAGCTTGGCTCTCGATTCGGAGGTCGGAACAACAAAAAAAATGTTGTTTCCAAATTTAGTTAGGACAATGCATGCTGATCACATGATTGTATGACAAGAAAGATAATCCATGCGTCGGATGGGCATGTAAAGGTCCTGTCGTGTCGGTTATTCGTCCCACTGGGTTATGTGAGTAAAGGAAGAGAGAGTACTCTTGTGTACTGCGCACACACTTGGGTACTATAAAATTACTCCTGCGTAACTGGCCTGGTTTCAATAAAACCGGCCACCGTCACCGAAATTGGTGTGGGGATTATACTATATAATATTACAAACCCTATATTCGATGTTTCTATTAAACAAAGTTGTCTTCTGAACTTTCTCTGATTTCACTCAATAAAGAGGAAGTTCGAGGGTATGCAACTATGTTACCAATGATTTACTCGTCATCTAGATGATGATCACGTCAGATCTGCCAAGCGGACGTTACTATCGCGTTTCTTGTGCTTGTGATAACATAAATTAACTCTATCATGAGCATATCATCTCCGTTGGAGTAAAGTGAAATTATAGATTGATATCAATTATGGAGAAATGAATACAATAATTATTATTCACTACCGACGCAACTCATTATAATATTAATAATAATAAGCATTTTTATTTCCAACAACCTTGATAAAACAATATTTTCTTACAGGTGTTTAAATACTCATTACAATCTAATGACAATCTAATGTTGGAATTTTTTGGTATAGGCCTCCTTTGGTTATAGGCCCACTTTGGGTGTATGCCTCCTTTGGGTATAGGCCCACTTTGGGTATAGGGCTCCTCCAGCTCACTCCATATTTTTCTGTTTTTTGCTTTCGTTCTCCAGTCTTTTGCTGTAATGGCAATTATTTCATCAATCCATCTGTTCCTTAGGTGACCTCTATTTCTTCACCGAACTCGAACGCAACTCATTACCGTTGCCTATATGCTACGATAATACTATTTTTTATTCTACATTAGGTACCTATATGAAGCGTACTATGAAACATAAACTTATATGAAGAAGTTGCTCGTACAGTAACTTTTTTAATTGACAATTAAGCAATTCATTTAAAGTGTACCATTTCACGTATCTATTTCTACAGAAAACTGTCAATATAGAAGTGTTAGATGTTACTGTAAGAGTAACTTCTTCAAAAGTTGATATTTAATGGTACGATTCACTTCATCCACTTTATCCAGATTTGAGTTTAAGTTAGCCCTGGGTTAAATATCATGTTATCTCTCTCGTTCTTCGTATTATTGAAAGAGAAGGCATGACATTTTAACCCAGGGTTAACTTTAACCCAGATCTGCGCAAGTAAGCCTTAATGTGGCAATTTTAGACCTGATATAGTCCTGCTAAATAAATCTTACAATAATACAGTTTTGATGCAGTTTTAATATTTTAAATACAAAAATAGTATTTTCATAAACGCCCAACCAATGTTTAATGCGTTTTGATCGGCCCAAATTACAAAAATCAGTTTATGATATCAAGATGATTAATTAATAATTCATTGAAAGTAAATTGAAAGTCTGTGTTTACGAGATTTAGGACTTTATTTCGAACTTATACCTACACTTATCTCCTTATACTAAGCTTTAAAAAATTTAATTTATCATCAAAAAATTTATAGATCAGTAAAGTTAGTAATTGTCACTGGTTGCTTTTGTAAAAAGTACTAGCGAAGCTAGAGCTCGCCGTCGAAAAAGGAGCTCAACGCGAACAAGCATTGGACCACTGCAGATTTCTAGGGGCCCTAAAGTTTGATATGAAATGCATTTTATCGGTTACTAGTTGACGCACAGCCGTGTATCACAACAGTATTCTTGTTCCTTATGATCTTTTTTTTTTCTCAAAAAATCTTCACACAATTTGGTGAATAAAAAAAAAACTGCCAGGCTTAGAACCGCCAGACCGGCGTATCTGCAGTGGTCCAATCACCAATGCTTGTTCGCGATGCGCTTTTTTTTCGGCGGCGAGCTCTTGCTCTATAGGTATTTCATAAAACACTCGACTCCATTAATAATAATAAATATTAATCAAAAGATAATAAAAACTATAAGCCGACTACGCAAAGTTAGTAATATGTTACTTGAGTATTTATTATTACTAATCAATTGACAGTCGACACCTCATTATTAAAATCAGATTTTAGCACTATCTTCGACGGAACAAACACCCTTTCTTTTGACTTCGTCGTAGTCGAATAAGCTTTCAAAATTCTGTCGAAATAGGAAGAATGGCTAGACGTCGCTAATATAGCCATAATAATAATATCGCAAATTAATATTATATTACATTATTATAATTTAATAATACAAATAAATAAATTATAATCGAAACATAATAGGAAGCTACATAATGTCATAATAAATAATTTTTACAAATTAATGTTTGTTTTTTGGTTTGTTTAATAGCGCCGAAATTAATTATTGTCGGAACCGAATATTATTTATTACGACACACATTTCCTGCAATACCTATTTATTCTCACATTATCTTATCTATATTGAAGGCATCCTCAATATGTCGTGTATTGTGTAAGAATCAACGGATATCGATGACTTCAATATAAGACATTCAAATAGGAACCTATAAAAACGAAAGGAAAATATCTAGCTTGTTTGGTCTTTAATATGAAACAAGCTGACCCGACACATATTCTGTCTTAACTATGGACTGCAATAAATAATTACTATTGTAGGATTTTGTTTGGGCTGGTACCGACTTTAAAATTAAGATAATTGAGTAGAAAAATAGTTAAAATTTTAGCCGAATTTTTATGAGTAATTATTTAGAAAATAAGTTTTATTTCATACCAGTACTTTTTGTGCATTTTTATTTTGGAATTCGGTTTGTTTCAAAATAATAATTTTAATATTAGTGTATTGCATAAATTTTCATCAAAAATTTTAAATATAGATCCACAGACGGCGGAGTAATCGTTGAACATACAAAAAATATATATACAGCCGAACGTATAACCGCCTCCTTTTTTGGAAATCAGTTATTAATTAACCAATGTGCTATGGGTGACCGAGATACAAAAATTTTCGAAAGTAAAAACCATTATATTAACGTTTACCCCTAAGGTGATTGTTTATAATTTATAACCCATATTTCACCCACTTCCTTACCTAATTAGTGACGTAATTACCATCATAAACATGCATTTATAACCCCAAAATATAAGCAGGATTTATATTAAGTAAGTGTTACTTTTGGAAAGTAAACTAAAGGTTACTAGCGCGTAAGACAAAGCGCAGCGAGGCGAAATTCTGAAAACCTTTCATAGCAAATTCACTCTTATGTCCATTGCGCATATTCCTTCGCAGATAAAAATGAAGCATTGCATTGGTCGTACACAGCGTCTTCATATTATATTAGAAGGAATATTATGTTGCATTACCACAATGTACATCCCCAAGCAAATTCGAAAAAAGCGTTTCATCGATTTTTTGAACCCTCATAACTTGGGTTTGGATTATACCAGATAAATGAAATTTTCAGGATATCTTATTTGGAAACCAAGCATTTTCCATTTCACCAAGTTTCGTTCTTACAGTAATAGTATAACAGAAAAACAGTTTGGTTTTACACGAGATCTGATAACTATTTGAGACACTGAGATCTTGGCATCACTTTACATGAAAATGTTTTTGATGGAATCTATTATTTAAAAAAAATATAATATTTTTACAATAAATCAAGGTTTTTTTGGCCAATCAGTTATTTAAATACTTGTTTCGAAATTAGCACAATTAAACGGCCACTGGTGGCATTTCTTTTCATTATGTCGTTCAAATTCCTGTTTGTCAGTAATTGTTCCATTCACAATCACACTTGCAATATATTGGTTAAAATAATCTAATCGATTTTATTTCAATTACCGTTATTTTGGAAGAGAACCAACTTTTTTTATTTTTTTTCCTCAAAATGTAGCGTTTTGGATAAAATTAACAGAGAATGGAACACACCAATAGGAAAAGCATGGACAATGCACCACAAGTGACGTCATTCAATCTGATTCGCGTTGGAGTGAACATGGCGGACTTCTGTGTTTTAATTGTATTTTAATGAATAAATAATAAATATTGAATTATAAAATAACATTAATAAATATTCTTTAATACACTAACCATACTTTGTTAATACATCATGCCTATTGACCCAATACAAATACTCCACACAAACGCTTTTGGCTCGCGTGCCTGTGGACACTTCACCTGAATACAGCGAGAAATCAATTGAGATCTCTGCCCTCTTTTAATCCGGGTTAGCGAAGAAAACTATTAATTGTCGGTGAAAATAAAAAGTTATTGTCTAAAGAGAGATCATAAACTGATATATTGGATTATGCGTTCCGTTTGCTCAGGGGAAGGAGTCGTAGATTCAGTAAGCAGCCATTGCTTTTTCATGCAATATGAAATAATTGGCAAATCCCTAGAAATACACTGTCTGTCTGTTCTGTTTTTGATAATCCTGCGAAACAGAACAGACATAATATAGTTTCTTTGTAAAGATTTTTCATATACCGTAATGAGTATGACCGTAGAGTAGAAAAAATATATTATACTTACGTACAGAGAATAGCTTTCATAGAACAATCCAAAACGATCCAAATTTGAAAATTTTGACGTCCCCGGCGTTCAACGGCCCACAATTTTTCCACACAATCGTGGACCACCGTATGCTTGTAGTAGTATAATCAAATCGAAAGCTAACTATGTAGCTGTTTATCTGTTTCTCGTTCTTTAATCTGTGGTTTGTCTCGGTCCATTCCATATGCGTCTATAATGTTGTATCATATTCTAATAATAATTGATTTGATGCGCAGCCTGTATGGTATTTAATAATTAAATTGTCAGACTGTTTTTTGTTGATAAATTACGATTTAAATAGATAACTAAGAAGGTCATGGCTGGTTTAAAATTTTCATGTCTGCTCTCACCAATAACGCCTTTTTTGTAGATTTTTTAACACTTAAAAAAAATATATTATATACATTGACAATTGGCGGCGGAAATCGATTTCCATCAGGAGACTCGTCTGCTTCTTGGCCATGCAATAAAAATCAGGCTAATGAAATAAATTCATGGCAAACTATATTATGCGGTATGCCTTAAGGGTCAATTCATAACGAAATGGCAGTAGAGCGGCAAGCAGCATTACTGTCATACAATTTTAAGCTTTATCTGGGGGCACGGCAGTGCTCCCGCCAAGTCGAGCGCGAAGCAAACACTGCCGTACCATCCTTTACTGGAACCATTTCGCCGCATTTTCAGGCCCCTATTTGAGAACCTCTGGATAAGACCAGAACGCAGAAATTTTCGTCATCCAATAAGCTATAATCACGTACTTAAAATCCAAAATTTCAAGTCTGTAGGTCATTTAGTTCCGAAGTTGAGCGAAAGCAAAGTTTCGCATTTTCGACACTCACTCACTCACTCACTCACTCATGATCATCAAAATAGAACTAGTACTTCCCATAAACTTGGAGAGCTGAAATTTGGTACAGAGTTGGGGTTTAATAGCCACATAAAGGGAAAACTATAAAAACTAGGATAATCGATCTGGGGGCACGGCAGTGCCCCTGCCAAGTCGAGCGCGAAGCAAACACTGCCGTACCATTCTTTACTGGAACCATTTCGCCGCATTTTCAGGCCCCTATTTGAGAACCTCTAGATAAGACCAGAACGTCGATCTGGGGGCACGGCAGTGCCCCCGCCAAGTCGAGCGCGAAGCAAACACTGCCGTACCATTCTTTACTAGAACCATTTTGCCGCATTTTCAGGCCCCTTTATTCTACTCGAACTTTATTCTACTCGAACATTACACAAATTAAATAAACAAATTACACTAAAATCTAGGTAAATAAATCAATATGCCCACGTTTCTACAAAAAGAAGTGAAATCCCACCAAAAACATTCTGTAAAAAACTAGCCAAGTCTCGATGGAGCTGCTTGTTTATCTCTAAAAAGTCATGAAATCTAGACAAAATCGTGCCAAATCTAAGGTTCCTTACTGCGGTTTCTTTATTATTATAGTTAATGTTGTGTGACTTGGCCGTTGAAGGGCACACAAGGGTACAAAAGGGGCTCCATGACACCATTGTTCCAATACGTGTGTTGTACAATCAACAACAGCCTAAAATGAGACACTAGCGTCCAATTACCAATACCAGTATGGGCTATTATCTCGCTTTACAAACATAGGTAGTTACAAATGTAAACAAAATTGACTTGTACCCACAAAAGTATAAAGAATGTTCAACGGCCAAGTCACTCAACATTAACTATAATAATAAAGAAATCGCAGTAAGGAACCTTAGACTTGGCACGATTTTGTCTAGATTTCATAACTTTTTAGAGATAAACAAGCAGCTCCATCGAGACTTGGCTAGTTTTTTACAGAATGTTTTTGGTGGGATCTTGATTACTGTAGTAGGGGAGACCGAGGGGTTTTGATACAATTTTTACATTTTGTCTCATATACCAAACACTATTGCCAGAAATGGTACGATATTAGTACCAAACGTCAGGTCATTCTTTACACTTGCAAATGACTAACATAAAGAAATTGTAAGTGTTAAAATATATTGTGGTAAAAAATCGACTTAACCGCAACAAGTCATCTTGTTTCAATTCCCCTCATACCGAGGTAAAATGAAACAGGGGTCGAGGAGAGTTTATTGAATACTTAACATAATCATAATCATAATCATTTATTGCAAGAATATCATATTTATAAAGGTGTTACAATTAATTACATATTCTAGATTCTAACATTCTACCATTACAATGGCATGCAAAATATAATAGTGGGTTGTACATTTTATACTGATTGTTTTAATACTATATAATTTATTATTATTGTCAAATTATTATTAATAAACAATTACAATTTTTATTTTTTGGTATTTTATGTCAAAGTAATAATTATTTAGTATTTTATATAGGTATATATAGATTAGTTTTGTGATGCAATAAATTCTTTTAATTCATAAAAACATTTATCAGACAACCATGTTGATATTTGCTTTTTAAATTTAGTAAGATTTAAATTTTTGAAATGATCTGGTAATTTATTATAAATAACAATAGCATTAAAATATACATTTCTTTTATAGAGGTCATAGTGACACTGTGGTATATACAGTTTATGTTTGTACCTAGATGTGGCACTTCTATTAATAATATCTGCATTATTTAAAAAATAATTCGAATGCTGCTTCACAAAAACACAAATCTCTCGTATATACAAACATACTAACGGCAAAATATTAAGCTTTTGAAATAACGTTTTACAGCTATCTAACGGCAAAGCTCCACAAATGGCTCTTACACATTTCTTTTGTACTTTAAAGGCCTTATCAGTTTCTACGGAGTTCCCCCACAACAAGAGCCCATACGAGAGCACTGAGTGCACGTACCCATAGTATGCGTACATTGCCGCTTCAGTCGATACTTTAAGTCGTAACATTTTTATAGCATATACAAATTTATCAAGCTTGTCGCATACATAGTTAATGTGCTCCTTCCAGTCGCAGTGTCTGTCTACCATTATTCCCAAGAATTTCGTGGAGTTTACTTCTTCCACCTTAATGCTCTCAACGGATATATTTATGTCAATTGGTCGTGTCCGATAGTCCCTAAATTGAATAATTTTTGTTTTCTGCAGATTGACTTGTAAATTATTGAATTTTAGCCATAAAAGAATTTTGTTAAGTGTACTACATATTTTACTTTCGAAGGAACCTTCATTTTTATATTTAATTACCACGGTTGTGTCGTCTACGAAAAGAATAAGTTTTTGTTCTGTTACATTCGGGAGATCGTTAATGTAAAGTAAAAATAGCAACGGGCCTAATATGCTGCCTTGTGGGACACCGAACTCATTGTGTAAAAAACTTGATCTGCTAACAATTTGATTACCTTTATTAATCCTTGATATTTCTACACATTGCTGTCGTCCAGTTAGATAACTTTTGATCCAACTATAAGCATTGCCTCTAATTCCATATCTTTCTAGTTTAAACAGAAGTAACTTATGATCTACAAAATCAAATGCCTTGCTCATGTCAAGAAATATCGCAACTACAGGATTTCTCTCATTTATAGCTTCTGTTACATATTTTATTAAATTGAAACAAGCTAAAGTTGTATTACTTCTCAAATATTTTCGATATTACTGGTATCAATGTAACCGGCCTGTAGTTGCTCATATCAGTAATATCCCCTTTTTTAAACAGCGGCTTTACTATCGACATTTTTAGTGCTTCCGGAAAGATGCCTTCATCAAAAGAAAGATTGATGATGTAGCTTAAAGGGCCACTTATACTTTTAGCACAAGCTTTGATAATTTTTGTATTAATATCGTCAATTCCTACTGAATTCGTGTTGTTCAGACTGTTTATTATCCCAAATATTTCATTTTTGTCGGTAGGTTTTAAAAAGATTGTATTCAAGTTATTTGTTAATAATGTTTCTGTGATGTCATCTGTTTTAAATTTAAATTCTTTATTCGTCAATTGTATGTAAAAATTGTTAAAAGCTTCGCTTATTTCTTTAGTATCCGTATAAACTTTGTCATTATTTTTTATTGTATTTATTCCTTGATTAAGTTTTATGTCATTTATGTTATTATTTATTATGTTCCATACTGCCTTACATTTATTTTTATTATTATGTATGTAGTTTTTATTTTGTAGCTGTCTCGATTTATTAATACATTTTTTAAGTATTCTATAGTAATTCACATATTTTTTATAGTTTATGGTTTTGTTTTCTCCCATCATTTTTTATTTTAGGTACAATTTTCTTTTTTCGACACACGATTTTTTTAGTCCTTTTGTCAACCAAGATTTATTTGCCTTTTTGTTGGTTTTTTTACATAAAATAACAGGAAAGCATAATTTAAAGAATAACACAAACGTTTCGTAAAATTCATTATAGGCTTGATTTAAATTTTTTAGTTCGTATAGTTCAGAGAAATTGATAGATGATAAGTATTGACAAAATTTTGATATATTTTCTTTGCTGATATCTCTGACGCTCGTCGTCCATAAAATTAGCTCACGTTTATTTTTTACATTTAATGTGAGAATTTGTCCCGTTTCGTGGTCTGATAGTCCTAAATGATGCACTTCGGCAGTACAACCTTTAACGTTAAAAACCTTTAAGTTAAAACATATGATTTCTGTGAAATATTAAGGGCTGTAAAATAAAAGTTGTGATATAATTTAAAGGCATGTATTTATCTTTTCAAGCACATTTGTTGTTTTACGTATCTATTCACATTTTTTACTGATATATCGCATAAGTAGTTAACTACAGTTCTGATACACAATATGATCAACTCCTTAAGAGCATTGATCGGCGCGCGACTCAGATTTCACGAAAAACGCTACTTTTCAAATGCATCTATATCTAACAAAAACTGGTTATTCTGATTTTTACATGTAGAAAAACACTAGAAAATATTGTATTCTAATTTTTCACTTATCATTTATTTTAAAATAATTTCAAACTTTTGAATAAAACTGACAAAACTAACCAGAAGTTTTTACAACTTTAGGTTCAGGGGCAATTTCAAAATATATAATAGCTAAAACCGCTTACATTTTTTAAAAACAAAATATCTTTACAAACTGGTTGGATCCTCTTCTAGATTTGTCAGATTATTTTTATATACGTTTTATATTATTTTTATATACGTTTCTATCTCATAAAAATAAAATTTAAAGAATGCGAAATTATCAGGAATTATAGTTATTTAAAATGATGATATTTATGTATTTTACTTGCTCCTTTTGTTTCTTACTTACATAATCTATGAGAACCTTTTATCTTTAATATGCTATTTAAATTTTTAACTAAATTAGTTTGACGAATTTTATATGAATTTTTAAAACTACTATATAAATCGAGGCGCACGAGCGTTTACAAATACTGTTGTAAACGCTCTTAAGTAGTTAAAAGTATCATAACGTCATTATTCATAATATTAATTAAAATAACAGACATATAAACAAAATGTTTTACATTAATTGCAAATCTTTAAAATAAAATATTGATTTTCAATAAAAATAATTAACTTTCAGTCGTTTCTTTAGAATTATAATCAGTTTTGATTAATATTTCTTTAAATATTAATGTAACAATAATCTCACAAATATAAAAAATGTAAATAGAAAACAAAAAAAAAAAAACAGGCAAAAATGTGGGAAAGTTACTTGATACTATATCTTCTGCTGCAAAATCATATATTTTGCGACTTGTCATACCTCTATCATTCTTTATTTTATGATCAGTAGGCATGCTGAAACAAAATAAATAATTTAAAAAGCATTTATTTAATTGACACAACGTTAATGCTTTTTAATTCGTAAATATTCTGATACTATATTGAAAACGAGGAGATTTGAAACAACCTGTTTCAAATCTCTTCAGTAAGAAAAAAACCTCTCAATATTAATTTAACCTGCAATCAAGAATCAAATACACAGAAATCAATTGTACCAAATATATACAATAAATCTCTAGATAATGAGCTTTCGAAACCAATATAAATCAAACTAAAATACAATACCCTAATCAAAATATAGGCATGGTAAAAAACGCAAATAACTTACTTTTCACGATTTTTGTCACATGGCACGCAGAACTCCATAACCGCGCGACTCATGCCACCGACGCGTATTAACAAGTCAGCGGGTGGAGGGGAGTGGTTGAAATGCAACGTTGCGAACTCGCTAACAGTTTTAAGTTCCATGAAATCGGTACTGTTTCAAATCACCTTTGTGTCAAAACCCCTCGGTCTCCCTTACATAAGGGCTGAATTACTGCCAGTGCTGTTTTATCAGATTTAATTCAATATAAATTAATAAGTGGTAATATTAGTTACGAAAAAGAGGCATATTATTATTATATTATTTAGTTCCGAACATAATTTCAAAATCAATGAAAAACTATGTCCACATACAATTATATAATTTAAGATAAGATTTGTAGTTATTAAATTGAGGCCTATAAGCTAGTAGGCAAATTCATTATGAGTTTACGACTACACACGCATACTGCGAATGGTGAGGACTATTTAAAACTAGATATAAACGCTAATATATGATAGCAAACATGGCGTTAGAAACCAATTGTATGTAAGTTAATACCTGCAAGAGAAACCTCGAAGGTAAGCGACTACCATCGCTTACTTATAACCGTAACACCACAGTTGTTACCAGAACGTTACGACCTTTAAAAGTAAGGGCCTATAACAGGGAAATCGCGCTAAGTTTTTTCAGTTGAATCGTAAACGAACTGTACGTTTGGCGACTTTTTAAATGATTCGGTATCGCGCTAATGTTTTGACAGATAGTTGGAACGCAGCCGCACCGCAGCCCAAGCGCAAACGCTGTCAAAACAAAAAGTTGATACAATGCTACTTTTTCTCGCACATTTCTGAAACGTTTCTTGTTTTGGTGTGTTAAATTGTTAAGAATATGAGGTAAAAATTACTTGTATATAAATAAATTATAAAAAAATAAAAATAGGAAAATTGAGTTACGATTGGAAGGATAGTGCGATACTGAAATTTGTTTAGCCGCACCGGAATCGAACCGAAACTGAATCATAACCAAAGCAGAGTTTAATCTGAATTTCAACGCTTTGTGCCTTTTGTTTTTTAAATAAAATTTTAGTGGGCTTTTAAAACACAAGCAATGTTTGACATTTCGTACAATAAAAATATATACGAATAGATTAGTATACAGAAACTCTATATTTTTCCACCATAAAATGTAGCCCATGTCCTTTCCCGTAGTCTATTCTATAGGCATTTGTAAATTTTATCACATTCAATTCGGAGCCTATACAATATTAGTATAGACGAATTAATAAGATCATTTATTTGGCAGTCGATTAATGAGGTTCGCTGAACTAGACGGCTGTGTGTTAGACAGTGTCGCAGCGAAGCCAGACACGCATTTGTCATGTACGCGTTATCTTGCGAATATGTAACAGTAATCACAGGACAGACCGGCCCGCGGCGAACAGCTAGTTAATTACCACAGACAGAGACAATTAAATACTTCATTATGAAATACGCACTTCCGCTAGTACTGCAGCGTTAGTATGATAGAGATCGCTTTTGTTTGAGGATAAATAATAAATATTGTATACTAGCTGTCCCGACAGACGTTGCTCTGTCTTATGAACTGGAATGAATAAATGACTACACCTACAATGCAACCTATGTCTTAGTCCTACTCCTACAATCTACATTTTTTCCAATATTTCTCTCTGTTCAAAACTTCCCTGAACTTCCACAATTATTTCAAGACCAAAATTAGCCAAATCGGTCCAGCCGTTAGCTCGAGTTTCAGCGAGACATTACGTCCCTCGGAACTGGAATAAAAAATATCATATGTCCGTCTCCTGGTTCTAAACTACCTCCCTACCAATTTTCAGCCAAATCAGTTTAGCCGTTCTTGAGTTATAAATAGTGTAACTAACACGACTTTCTTTTTTATAAATATATATAGATAGATGTGAAAGTTTGTGAGGATGGATGGATAGATGAATGGATGTATGTTTGTGACCCTTTCACGCAAAAAATTTAGGCTCTGGATTAAAACATAGGCTACTTTTGATTCCGGAAAAGTACAGTATTCCTGAGGTATATTCAGTACAGAAACAGCTAGTAAATATTAAATACGAGATGGTGCTTGTAGCTTTGTTTGCGTGGAACTATTAATGGAAACGGAAGTCTTTTATTTTAAAGAAATCCTAAGATGAAAGTAGCCTAAGTTACTCCCCATAACATCAGCTATCTGCCAGCTGACCGTTTCAGTGATTGCCCATAACAAACAAACATACAGACAAAAATTAGAAAATGTTTTTTTGGTGTAGGTACTGTATACTATATACTGTCATATGTATTTGTGCAAAGCTGTTAACTTGAAATTACAAGCAGAGACTCTTATTTTTTATTTGTTAATATTATTATGTTTTTTTAAATATTAATATAGTTTTTTGTACGATTCTCTGTGCCAGGTTATGTAAAAGTGTTGTCTCCGTAAGGACATTGGAAATTTTACTATGCAACAATTAGCCACGACAACCAAAGATAAAATTAGGTTCGATGTAAGTTTATTTACACCTGGATTACAACGGCATAGGTCGCATATCTGCTAGAGGTGGGGTAAATACTGTGATATTTTAATACGATATATACGAAATATTCGTACGATATAATATAAAACATAGATTAACAAATAATAATTTCCATGGGTCTTCTCCATGGAGACTAAATTAAATAATTATTAAAAATGAAATATGAATGAAAAAATTACAATTTCTACCTAAAAGTATTTTGGTTTATAGTCGTCACTTTTTTAAACAGCGAGTCAAAAACGTCCAATTTCTTTTGACAAAGAAAGAGACAAAAATTTTCAATAAGCTATCCGACACTTATCAGAAAACTTAACATAAGTTTTAGGTAAACCATCATTCATGGGTTTGAAGCTATAAGTAGGTAAACTATCTAAGTAGGTATCCATGGAGAAATTTTGTGATTTAAGGAATCAAACTAATATTATAGTGCGATTCAAATGAGAATAGGATCTAGTCGGCGCCATATTGTTTCGAATTTACACTGTTATGATAGTTAAATTTATGTTTAGATAATTGATTACTATTTAACGCTTTTATTTTAATTCGATGCAAGACTATATTTATATGCAAATAAGTTTTCTGAAAATCGCACTTTTCAAATGATATTTGACAGAAGAAGGTCATTGACGTTCCTATTCTCATTTGAAACGCGTTTTACCAACTTGGCTAACATTCGAAGTGAAAGAAAATTTATTTTCGAATTATATTTAACAAAGAATACCTACATGGTATTAATGTATTCATAGTAGTGTTACAATATTTGGACGACAAGATAAGGCCACTTTCTAACCGAGCACTTCCTGTGTTAGTCGCGCGGGAGTGCGAACTAACTTAAGTTAATTATGTCATCAGAGCTTAGCACTTTTGTCAGTGTTAAAAGTTAATATCCGTATCGTGTTATGTATTTTTATAATCGGTCTAGTTAAAAGTTACATTTAAAATTGCTAGTTTAAAATAGAAATTATTCTCGCCTTTACTTTAGATCTTATAAGCTAAGCGGATTTCAATGCTTATTTTCGAATCCCAATAAACCGTAAACATCTAATAACACTGGTGATGCCGCAGGCAAAAGCTAGTTGATATTAAAATCAATACTAATAAAATAAAGAAGAAAAGTTTGTTTATTTGTGTGTTTGCATTGAATAGGCTCGCGAAACTACTACACCGATTTTGATGAAATTTGGCACACATGTAGAGTATCCCATGGAAAAGGGTTTTATACTTTTAATAACTTTTAATCGCGAAAAAATGAACGGTTTCTGCCAAATTAATTCGCGGGCAACATCTAGTAAGTAACAATATTGTACCTTACATAACTTTTTTGTCTTGAGGGGTATATCAGACGGCGAAGATACTATAATATTTTATGTTAAGATGCCTGAATATCTTTGTGTATCGGCTGTGACGAACTCAATTTTTCCCTTAAATAATTGGAGCCTCGCGTTCGTTGAACTCTTTTCCTAATCGATTAAATCGAGGCTGTTATCGCGTCGCGCCCCCATGTCTATAATAAGTGTTGTTGGCGCTAGTGGATATCTTTTATTCGCCAGGTATATATTAATGTCAAATAGATACACATAATATTATTATTTCCAAAAAAATTAAAGGGAAATATAACATGGTAGGAATCAAGATATGTATAAAACATCATCTAAAAACGTTACTTTGTGTAATTTTTCTGTGATACGTTGTGTATAAAATAAAAAAATGACAGACATTTAGCACGGTAAACATATGGAGTAACGCGTTCTCACGCCAATGTAGCTTAGTGGATGAGTGTGCCGATGCTTCATTTTAGGTTCAAATCTCGCCAAAGGAATAAAAAAAAAATTCTGCGTTGCTGGATGGATGTGTATTAAATATGTGTATAATATAATAAAAATCTAAAATATATTTATAAAAGTATTTCCGTTATTTCCGTTGTCTGGTACCACATATCAGTAACACAAGTTCTTCGAGAATTTGGTACCAAATTGATCGGGTGCTGAAAGCGTTCATAGCTGATATTATTAAATAGTATTATTATTATGTATAACAGATGATAGTATATAATAATATCGATATTACACATGGCTTGACAGTAACAGCCAATAGATTTATGTAAATAGAAATCAATACGCACGGAACCCTAAAATCAGCTCTCAAGTTGTAATCGTAAGTGGCTCTTATAGCCTATCAGTCGAAACATGTCATTAGAAAACAGTTTCTATCAATACCCAATTACTAATAATGATGTACACATGTTCATTTAGCTAGACTGATTATAATTATATAAGCATTGTTATGTACTAGTTATGTACTTTTTGAACCAGTTACTTAAATGTACTTAATATCTATTACCGTTGGAGAGAAATTTAAAGTAGATATAAGCTATTTATTTAGTAAATTGCTGACAGTTGTCTTTAAACAGTTGTACAAAATATAACGATAACGAATATGTCTTACAACATAATTAATGCATTAGTAATACGAATAAATTATATCAATTTTCTGCTTAATTTAAGCGCGGGCTTATGCTATAAATTTTAAAGTTCAGTTTTGAATAGCTATCTTAAAAATGCAGCGCCGCGTCGAGTCGTGTATCGTCGGGATGTAGACTGCAGTGGCGAGGGCTGGTTCTCATTCGTAGGGAAGCCGTAGCCTGTATAATAGGTAGAGATTTGGATGAGGGAGGGAGAGTAAGCGGTAAGGGAAGCCGATAGGAATGGAGATATAGGAATCCCTCGCTACTGGTAGACTGACCCTTAGTCCCAATCGAAATGTTGCCTAGTGTCAAATATGACATTTTAACACATTCAATTTTAAAATTCTTGAATACATAAATTTAAAAGAAATAGTTTATACGTTGACGCGATTAAAAATAATTATAAGCTAACAAAAAATGTTGCCCATCACTGTATTTAACGTTTTTATTTAAATTCGATGCAAGACTATTAGTATTATGCGCATAAGTTTTTCTGAAAATCGAATTTTCAAGTAATATTTGACACAAAAAGGTCATTGACGTTCCTATTCTCATTTGAAACGCGTTATACCTACCTATCTAATGTTTGATTTAGTATAAAATGGATTTACCTACTTTTATACATCAATTAATAGAGTTCCGTAGTTTACTTCTCGGAATCCTTATGGTTTCGTCATGTCCGTCCGTCCGTCCGTCTTCGGCTTACCATCCAAGCGGTTAGTGGTAGAAAGATAAAACTTTGCATGGATATTTACTACGTCGACAAAGTGCTGAAACAAAATCACGAAGAATATTTTTATTGGGACACCTCTCTTGCACGTAAAGTGGGGTAGGGGCATAGATATATAATATTAAAAAGAGATGTTGCCCATCTCATTTTCGCAAAACGTTTTGTTACGTCACAAATCAAAATCACATCCATACATTGTTTAATTTAAAAATATTTTTATTAATAATAATAAACGTATGTATGGACTTTTCATACCACGTCAGTCTGGACCCGTGCTTAGTATCCGAAGACGTGACGGGGATCAGACAACGGGAAGTACAAGTATGTTATATTAAATACTTTTATACCTACTACACACATATTTAATACACATCCCTGATCCAGGAATACAGAAAACTTTTTGGTCCCACGGCGAGATTCGAATTTCGAACCTGCGACCTCCGGCTTGAGCGCCAACGCGCTAACCAAAGAGCCATAGAGGTCCACAAGAACTCTATCTCTCTCAAAATCTCTTCCGTTCGCTACCTGTTACTAACCACTGGTCTCTGGTCACCGGTGAAGTTCCCACGCTCGCTAACAATTTCCTTCAGTTACGCAATGTAATTGGCCGCTGACGAGACGACACTTACCGTCACAACACACGCAAATTAATTTTTGCGATTATGATTACTTGCGTATTCATTCCTTATTTTAAAATCCCAAACAATACATGTTAAGGTAAAGTTAAAAAATAAAATAAAATAATGGAGTATATAGCCTGCATAAGAAGTAGGGATTAGGATAAGGGTCTTCAAAAGGCTAATAGCTAAGGTAAGTGAAGGAATGGAGTTATAGGAACCCCACGCCACTGATACAATACGCTAGCCTCAGGAGAAAAGCCCACTCCGCGGCGTACCAGGCTCAAATGTTCCCATGACGCTACTCGCTAGCCGCATTGCCGCGCTGAATGGCCAGGGAAACATGCTGAACCAGGTTCGTATTAGTATTTATTAGTTTTCAAACAATCATGCTTTAGTAATAGGCAAGCGGACTAATTTTTTTTATTGCATAAATGAATAGTACTCTTAAATATGAGTAACTTCTCAGAAGAAACCGTATATCAAAAGTCAATATTTTCAAAGGTACAGCGATTTGTATACAAAATTTCGCGAGTCTTTATACCAAAAAATTTTTTTTTTTTTTTGCGAAATTGGTAAACAAAACCTACATCATTAGTTTACTCACATCATATACAAAAACATTCATTATAGTAAGTATGAACTTAAACGCACAAATATCGGAGATATTTACAAATATATTCCTGCGGCCATATACTTCATATACTACTTCATACTTCACACAGTGACGTCATTTTTAGGTCGACTTTAGTATGGAGCGTTTTTAGGAGGCTCGCGAAATTTTTTATACAAATCGCTGTACCTTTGAAAATATTGACTTTTGATATACGGTTTCTTCTGAGAAGTTACTCATATTTAAGAGTACTATTCATTTATGCAATAAAAAAAAAATTGTCCGATTGACTATTGCTGTTGGTAAACCTAGGGGGCTTGTGAACAATACTGTGTGAGACTTAGTTTAGAGAAACGATCTGACCATACAAAAGAAAGTGAAACAATCTAAAGTCACATTTGACCTTAATTGTTGTATGCAAAAACATCCAATACTTACATTGTATTATAACACATAACATATAAATAAATGCTAGGTATCTGTTTAAAAAAAACGTCCACTTCATTTTTAATTTAATTTATTCATATTACGCCGCATAACGTATCGTCGAATCGAGACGATACGTTATGCGGCGCTGCATTTTTAAGATGGCGATTTAAAACTGTACTTTATTCACTACATTTGCTATTTTCTATATTTAAAATACAGCACTACGTCGCGTATCGTCTCGTTTCGGTGTCAACGACCCTAACATTTCCCATTGTAATTTTTTCCACTATACTTATTATAAATCGAAATATACAACTTTACCACTAAAGTATCTATATTTTTGACCCCAAGAAGTATTAAAAACCCCGAATATTGCTATTATTCTGAAAATGTATCTATCCACTGATACCTAAATCATTAATTGCGATATTTAAAAAATAAAAGAGATGTATGAACGGTAAATAAAATAATAATAAACATAAATAGGGCAGCTTTCTATAAGAAAACTAACCCATGAATTAAATGTGAGACGTAGTACAGATATTGTAGAAAGGAATTTTACGCTTGATAATACACATACTTTTTATTTCCTCAGCATGTCGAGTAAAAACCCAGGAACTACAGCGAGAGCCCTGGTCTAGATCGGTTTTTATTTAATAATATTTCATAGCTGGAAGGCGAGAAACTAAGGAAATGAAAGCAGAATGTGATGACCCTAGCTTTCTGAACAACAACAATATATTGATTGATTGACAAATATGTTTAGTGTCAATCGTCTGTAAGTTTTCATGTATTACGATGAAGCTTTTACATTCTCTTACATTGGGGTCAGTTCACATCGCGACCAGACGCAACGCGACGTGGCGCTGCGTTTTTGTGATAGCTGCTATTTAAAATTGAACTTTATTAATTATACAAAAAGATACACGTTTCTTTCGTTGCTTCACAATCTCCAAACAAGTGTTGGATAGCTTATTCAGAAGTTTCCTCACTACCTACTTTATACTGAGTGACAGAGACAAATCATGCTAATAAGCTATGTCTTCAGGACGGAAGATGTACTTCGGGTTATTGAATTACTAGGAGTCCTCAAATAATAATATTTTTAAACAGACAAGGTTTATTTAATTAGGTACATACAATTTACAATAATAATGTGTTCAATACAAGATAAAAATTTTAAGTGAAAAAATGTGACATTGCTCTTCTAAATTCAAAAATATTTAAAATAAAAATATAATGTGCCAGTAACCTAATATGAAATTATAAAAATTAAAAGCAAAATCAATAAGGTAAAACAATAAAAAATAACAGTTATTAACATGCCCCCGGGCGTTGAAAGCTCTACCTTTCAACCAAACAAACTTACTTTAACTATTCTGCAAAATGAAATTAAACTTAAAACAAATAAAAATTACTAATAAAATTACTTACAAAATATTAACTAATATTGCCTATTTCATAAACACTTAACCTAGACCTATAATATAATATTATGTAAGTTTATATTGGGAGGGGACATATTTTGGCAAAGGATCTTCTTATTATTCCTGAAGAAGTTTGGAGATCAGCAACCCGCACCACACCGTCACGGCCTGGATGGACAGCAACAACACGTCCTAATTTCCATTTCAAAGGTGGTATGTTATCTTCTTTGACAACTACCATTGTATCCAGTGTCAAAGCATCGACATCAGAACGCCATTTTGTACGTATTTGTAATTCTGACACAAATTCTTTGCTCCAACGTGTCCAAAAATGTTGTTTCAGCTGCTCTATGTGGTGGAATCTCTATACAGGTCGTATATGCTGATCTTCCAAATTGTACTTGTCAGGTAACGCTGTCATTGGACGACCAATAATAAAGTGTCCGGGTGTGAGTGGACTCAAATCCGCCGGATCGGACGACAGAGGTGTGAGGGGTCTCGAGTTAAGTATTGCTTCAATTTGAGCTAATGTGGTACTTAATTCTTCAAATGTTAAATTACAATTCCCTAGTACTCGCTTTAAATGGAATTTAGTAGACTTCACACCTGCCTCCCAAATGCCGCCAAAATGTGGAGAATATGCAGGAATAAAATGAAATTTGATGTTTTCCTTAGAATAATTACCGCTAATTAAACTAGAATTATTTTTCAAAAATTTCGATAATTCATTGTAAGCACCAACAAACGACGTGCCATTGTCGGAATATATATCAGTAGGCCTACCCCTCCGTGCAATGAATCTGTTTAGAGCGTTCATAAAAGTGCTGCTGGTTAGATCACTCACTAATTCTAAATGCATACATTTTGTGGCTAGACAGATAAAAATTGCGATATAAGATTTTAACAACTTACAACCTCGACCTTGACGGCTCGCTATCATAATCGGACCGGCATAATCTCATCCAACATTTTGGAATATAGATCCACCTACTTGTAGCCGCTGCTGTGGTAAGTTTCCCATTAAAGGATTCACAATTTTACCTGCCATACGAGAACATAATATACATTTATGAAAACAGGTTTTGGCCAAATTACGACCACCTATTGGCCAATAATTCTCTCGTATTGAAGCCAGAAGCAGTTGTGGCCCAGCGTGCATTAATCTTTTGTGCTCATAATCAAATAATAATTTAGTAAAATAATGAGTGGACTGTAACAATATAGGATGCTTTTTATTAAAATTAAAATTTGCATTGTCGAGACGGCCTCCGACACGCATTATTTTATCATTATCTAAAAATGGTGTAAATTTTAATAATACATTTTTAGTAGGTAATTTTCTACCTTGCAATAAAAGTTGATATTCGGGAAAAGATTCCTCTTGACATTTAATAATAATTAATTTTAATGCGTTTTGAAATTCATCGTCATTAATATAACTAGTTAAAACAGATTATTTTTTACAAAACTTAATAAATCGTAACATATACGCAATTGATCGGACTAAACGCAAATACTTCGAAAATCTTTCAAAATTAATGCAATTGTCAATTTCAACCTTATGTACATTCGTGCTTAGTACAACATTCGGTCGTACTTCAGGTAAATTATTATCACAACTTTGATGAATTTGTGATGGCCATTTAGTTATGTCAAATTTTAAAAACTCAGGTCCGTTCCACCACAAATCCATATGTTGTAATTGATCGGCATGTAAGCCGCGACTTAATAAGTCTGCAGGATTTTGTTTAGTAGGCACATGTTTCCATATACCAGACTTATTCGTCTTACTTAATATTTCAGCGACTCTATTACGTACGAATACATTAAGCTTTGAAGGAAGCATTTGTAGCCATCCTAAGACAATAGTCGAATCTGTCCAAAATATAATTTGGTTAAAAGACACTCGTAGTGAACTAATAATTTTTTCATAAAGACGTGCCCCGACCAACGCACCACACAACTCTAAACGAGGTATTGTGGATGGCTTTAATGGCGCAACACGACTTTTTGCCATTAATAGTCTAACCGTAGTTCCATATTCGTTTATACTACGAATATATGCACATGCGCCGTATGCCTGCTCGGACGCATCAGTGAAAATATGAAGTTCAAGTTCCTTATATAAATCACAAACTACAATGCGCGGTATATGTACATTGTTTAAACAGGGCAATGTTTCAAATACCTTATAAAAAGAACTACTTATATTTTTGGATAATAAATCATCCCAATTTGATTTATCTAACCAAAGCTTTTGCATTAGTATTTTTAAAATTATAATACAAGGCGATAAAATGCCAAGAGGGTCAAATATTTTCGCTATAGCTGATAAAATCTGCCGCTTTGTATCCTTTTTTAATTGTAATGAGCCTAAAATAAAAAATAAACTATCGCGCTTAGAATTCCAATTTAATCCTAATAATTTACTGTTTTCACTTGAACCCATGTTTAAATCAAGAGTCACAGGTGAAACATCGTTTACTAAAGCCGGCTCATTCGATTTCCATTTTCTTAAATTCATACCGGCAGAATGAAGAATCTTTGTGATTTCTCTACGTATCCTTAAAACTTCATTAAAATCATTCCCGCCAGTTAATAAGTCGTCAACGAAAAAATCATGTTTAATAATATTAGCTATAATAGAGTCATTACATTCATTGCCTAGCTGACGCAAACACCTAGTAGCAAGGAACGGAGCACTCGCTGTACCGTAGGTTACAGTATTTAGTTCATATATATTAATAGATTCAGAAATTTCATTCCTATTTATTTCATGTATACTACTAGATTTAGAAATTTCATTCCTCCAAAGTATTTTTTGCAAGTGTCGGTCAGAGGGGTGGACGATCAGCTGACGATACATTTTCTCTACATCAGAATTTAAAATATATTTATACTGTCTAAATCTTAGTAAAATTGATAATAAATCGTCTTGAACTCTCGGACCGACCATTTGTAATTCATTGAATGAAACACCAGATGACGTCGGTGATGACGCATTAAACACAACGCGAAGCTTTGTCGTTAAACTACTCTCACGCAAAACACCATGATGCGGAATAAAATTACCAACATATTTCTTACAATCAATCTTCGTCATATGTCCTAAGGTTTCGTATTCCGACATAAAATCATGATACAAATTATACATTTTAATGTCTTTCGCCAGCCTGCGCTCTAACGAAAATAAACAATGTGAAGCTCTATTATAAGAGTCTCCTAAAACATTTGAATTCATTTTTAATGGTATACGAACACAAAATCGACCGCCACTAAGGCGGGTAGTGTTCTTTACAAAGTGTTTCTCACACTCTAACTCCTCTTGTGAGTAACATGACGATTCAGGGCCAAAATCTTCTAACTCCCAAAATTTAGCTAAATCGTCGTGTAATAGATCTCGTGCAGGACTCAAACTAGCTAAATTACATTTTAAATACTTGGAGTGACATGTAGAGTAATTATAATCATATGGGCCCGAAACAACCCATCCTAACTTCGTTTCAATTATTATCGGTTTACCCTTGCCTAAACTAGTCTTTTGTAACCCTATAATATACCAGAAATGGTCGGCGCCAATCAAAATATCTATGTCTTTTGGCGAGATAAAGTCGGGATCAGCCAATTGGATACCCGTTGGAATATTCAAGTCTAATATATTTATATGGTGACGTGGCATCTTGTCAAAAATTAATGGCAAAACAAAACAATTTACTGAAAAATTATAATCTTCATTAACAGATGAAATATTTACTTGACAAGATTGACCTATGTGCGACTCTATATTGTTGATGCCCACCAACCGAGACCTACCAATACTTTTTCCTTGTAAACCTAATTCTGAAATAAGTTTTTCAGTGATAAAACTACACGTACTGCCGCTGTCTAGGACTGCACGGACCGTATGAAATTCATTGTTTTTATCACATATTTTAACTAGAGCGGTTGACAAAATAACATCACTTTGTTCAGTGTTATTAAAAGGTGAGATATTTGACGTCAATGCAACAGCCTGGACGTCAGTATTTGGGACGTCACAAGCAATAGGTTTCGAAGTCACCACAGGATCTTTACTTTGTTCTAATCTAAAATTATCAATGTGTAATCGGAAATTATGCTTTTTCTTACATATATAACACCCGGGCTTGTAACACTTACTAGAAAAATGCCCTTTTTGTAAGCAATTAAAACACACTTTGAGAGCCGGTAATGCTTTATATCGTTCCTCGTTAGTTAACTTTAAAAATTGAGGACAATTAAATAATTTATGATTTTCGCTACACATCGGACACGCCGGGCATGGAGTCGGTGATAGTGACTTAAAGTGTTTCGGTTCCTGTACGCTTACCATCGATCTCAGTTTAATATTTGGCTTATTCGAATAACTAACTGAATTGTTATTACGAGAAAGTTCTAAAGTCTCAACCAAATCCGCGCGACTACGTAGGAAACCTAAAAACGTATCGAAAGTAATCTTATTAGAACTATCAATCCTTCCTCTAAACTCCTCCCACTCTCTGTACGTTTTATGATCTAACTTATTCGTTATAATATAAATTAAAAGCGTGTCCCAATGTTTGACGGGTTCGCCTAATAATTCTAAAGCTCTCAAATTTTTATTTAACGTGTCAATCAAGCTTTTAATATGAAAAGACGACTCTTTTCCTAAAGTCGGTATATTAAATAATGAATTGACGTGGTTTTGTATCAACAATCGTTTATTATTATATCTTTCGCATAGTAAATCCCACGCCAATATATAATTGTTACAGGAAAATTCTATCGACTTGATAACCACAGCGGCGGAGCCTTCAAGTGAAGCTCGTAAGTAATGAAACTTGTTAATATTGTCTATTTCAGGGTTGCAATGTATCAAACTAGAGAAGGTGTCTCGAAACTCCAACCAATTGTCGTAGGACCCACTGAACTTAGGAAGCTGTATAGTGGGCAATCTAACCGCACTACCGTTTACTTTGTGAGAACTACCTCTAACAGACTCATTTTTTACAACGCAAGTAAGTAACTCCTGAGCACGAGCAACAATGTCAAAATATCGAGATTCGAACTCCGATCGCTCGTTCAATTGTTCCTCGATGCTGTCTGATACACATTCCAGACTTACCTGCACCTCGTTGAATTGGTTGTACAACTCTTCGACTTTTCTCAAACGCAGCTCTAGCTCTGCTCTACCCTTACTATCTAAGGAGACGTCCGCGAGCTGCTCTACATGTTTGCAGAAAATAGTAAGTCGACCCTTACAGCTCGCCCGTGTCCTTATTAAATCCTTCTCCTCGGCCATTTGGGAGTAGTTATAAAGTCGACCAAATACTGTAATACAATAACACAACAATTAATAACACAATAACTAATAACAATGAATACTGTGACAACAAAATAATATATCTTACAATCTATTTGAAATCTGAACATTAATCAATAATCAAAATTATGTACCAGTTAATATTTAAAACTTTTTATAAGTACAATTAAAATGTTTTTGTCACAGTTATAATGAAATAATAATTAATAATTCAATTAATAATATGAACATAATATGTAAGTAAGTACCTAATATCAATGAAATAATTATAAATTAAACCTTACCACAATAGGGAAAATAATAATAATAAACAATACCGCTATGAGACCCCTATTACCCTGTTCTGAATTATGTTCCAGTCCAATAATAATAATTATAGAATATTCTTCACAAATCTGGTCCAAATATTTCCATATAATGTCGACTTCCCGTCGGCTCCAACGATTGGTCATATACGAGCCGGATTATTTACGATTAAAAATTATCCAATTGTTGGAGCCGACGGGAAGTCGACATTATATGGAAATATTTGGACCAGATTTGTGAAGAATATTCTATAATTATTATTATTGGACTGGAACATAATTCAGAACAGGGTAATAGGGGTCTCATAGCGGTATTGTTTATTATTATTATTTTCCCTATTGTGGTAAGGTTTAATTTATAATTATTTCATTGATATTAGGTACTTACTTACATATTATGTTCATATTATTAATTGAATTATTAATTATTATTTCATTATAACTGTGACAAAAACATTTTAATTGTACTTATAAAAAGTTTTTGTCACAGTTATAATGAAATAATAATTAATAATTCAATTAATAATATGAACATAATATGTAAGTAAGTACCTAATATCAATGAAATAATTATAAATTAAACCTTACCACAATAGGGAAAATAATAATAATAAACAATACCGCTATGAGACCCCTATTACCCTGTTCTGAATTATGTTCCAGTCCAATAATAATAATTATAGAATATTCTTCACAAATCTGGTCCAAATATTTCCATATAATGTCGACTTCCCGTCGGCTCCAACAATTGGATAATTTTTAATCGTAAATAATCCGGCTCGAAGGACCAATCTTCAGGACGGAAGATGTACTTCGGGTTATTGAATTACTAGGAGTCCTCAAATAATAATATTTTTAAACAGACAAGGTTTATTTAATTAGGTACATACAATTTACAATAATAATGTGTTCAATACAAGATAAAAATTTTAAGTGAAAAAATGTGACATTGCTCTTCTAAATTCAAAAATATTTAAAATAAAAATATAATGTGCCAGTAACCTAATATGAAATTATAAAAATTAAAAGCAAAATCAATAAGGTAAAACAATAAAAAATAACAGTTATTAACACTATGTGAAACTTATATCAGTAAATTGTGAAACAGGCCCTTAGTAGAATTATTTGACGACCTCTGTGGCTCAGTGGTTCGGCGTGTTGGTGCTCAAGCCGAGGGTTTGAATCCCGCTGAAGGAACAAAAAGTTTTTCTGTGTTCCTGGGTCAGTTCACATCGCGATGAGACGCAACGCGACGCGGCGCTGCGTTTTTGTGATAGCTGCTATTCAAAATTGAACTTTATTCATTACACAAAAAGATACACGTTTCATTGTAAGAGTTCGAAGAAAGTCAATGTTAAGGGCTCTGCTCTTACAATAAAATGTGTATTTTTTGTGTAGTAAATAAAGTTCAATTTAGAATAGCATAAAATAGCTATCTTTAAATGCACCGCCGCGTCTCGTTACCTGTCGTCGCGGTGTGAACTGTTCCTTACATTTGCAGAACCGCGACATGTTGGTACTTGGTATGTATGTTTGATGTTTATTTTCATTCTATTGCTTTCAATTATTTTCATACATTTTAAGGTAAATGTCACACACAAAAAAGTAGTTCCTTGATGATGATGAATTTTAGCTAAGAACTCTCTCGATTATGTCAGCTTTCAAACAAAAAAAAACGCATCTTAATCGGACCTTTCGTTTAGGACCTACGATGCTACGGACATACACACACACAGACCAGACACGTCTAATTTATAACACCCCTTTTTCTGCGTCGGGGGCTGATTACATCAAAACTGTAGATTTGTATAACATCAAAGCCCATATAACAGTGGCGAAGGCTGCTTCTCCTTCATAGGGAAGCCGGAGCCTGTATAATAGGTTGGGATTTCTATCAAGGTTTGCAAAACTTAAGTGACAAGGGAAGCCGATAGGAATGAAGTTATAGGAACCCTACACCACTGCCACAAAATACATTGAGCAAAATCACTCGCGTTAAGTATAAAGAACATGATTTCGGTAATAAATTCAACAGTGTTGTGGAACCACTTAATGTCATATTCAGTTTTAAGTGTACTCGATATATTTTATTTCAGATGACCGAGAAGATAAACACTCGTAGGCGTCAATCGTCATTGGTTTCGACATCGACAGTCATAAAAGGTATTGTGATATATCAACAGTTTCGCAAAATTTTAGCACTTTCTGGGTAAATGAGGATGAAATACTTTAGAAGGTCGAATCTGCTAATAAACAGTGGGCTGTTTATGCAATTAAGCACAAGCTTACCGTAATTGCCATGTTATTCTTACAAAGTATACGTCAATACTTAAACCTGTAGCTTAATTCGTACTAGAAGTCGCCCTATTGTCGAAATTAGCTCATAATAATTTATATAATTTTTAAGTTTGAAATTTGAAGGGTTTTCTTGTCTCTTAGATAAAAACAACAGCCTCTTTGATCTGGTTAGATCTTGGCTCTCGACTCTTGGAAGTTGGATTAAAAAAAGTTTGTTTCCATGTTTGGCTGATAGCCTTGATCACCTGATTGTCTGACAAAAAAGATGATCCATACGTTGAATCATGGATGTGCATGTGAAAAGTTGGACCTGCGCCTGACCTCTCGCCAGTCGTGTCTGTTATCTATCCCACTGGGTTATAAGAGTAAAGGCAGAAATGCTCTTGTGTACAGCGCACACACATGGGCACTATAAAATTACTCCTGCGTAATTCGCCTGGTTTCCATGAAACCGAAATCGGTGTGGGGAGTTATTAGATAGAAAACTGTCGGATGAGTGTCGGATAGCCGATTCGGAAGTTTTATCCAATGTTTATTTATGTCACCGTAAAATTGTAAAAACCGTTAGATTGTAATATCACTAATTTACTAGAGATATTATAAAATGTCGACAGATTGTCAAATAAAAATTTCTTCTTACAATTGTACGCATTCTTTTTCGTTATATTGTAATATTTATCGTGCCGATACGGCAAGTGCCCCACGCCGCCATATTTGTTTGCTTTTTCATAATTTAGTAATTACTTATAACGAAAAAGAATGCGTACAATTGTAAGAAATTTTTATTTATCATTTTATAATATCTCTAGTAATATTACAATCTAACGGATTTTATAATTTTACGGTGACATTTACAATATATTACAGAGCGACAGAGACAAAACTTGCAAATAAGCTATTTGATACTTATGAGAAGATTGTGAAACAGGTCCTAAGAGTAATAGACCGGAGATAAAAAAACTAGGGCTAAATTATTTCTTTGATTTCTTATTAATAACAGAGGTCCTAAAAAGGAAAAGTGACTACATTACCTTCAATGAAGTAGAAAATAGATAAACGTTCTGCCAGCTGGTATCAGACCTAATTATGACATGACTGCAATTATCAACTTGTTATCACTATATCTGTCATCGAAAGTGTTTCTATTAATCATACAAATATACCCCTTGGGAGCTTATACATAGGATCTATATTGATTTGAATTTAATAAAAAACGGTAAAGTTTGTAAAAAAATGAGACAGGAAATTGGCCTTTATCGCGATTGTACAAGGCTTAAAATAGATTAATTAGTGTAGGTTAGGTACGCAGGTTCATTACTAGAGGCAGGTGGAGACATGTGGGTACAGTAGTTGTCAACACCGACCTACTAAACCTGTTGGGCCACATGACATGGGGTGACAATCATACATCTCTACAGACATTTTTGTGCAAAAATAAATCAGAACCTCAATTCTCGCATTTAAGTAGACTTTTATTTTACTTTGATTGTATTGTAATTTGTAAGTGAAGCGAAATGTTTTCATGAACTGATTTTATGAAGTTTCGACGTTGGTTTAACGTTTACGGGAATACCGTTTGACAGTTTTAGCCTATGGAGACTTGTTTGTAATTGTACTAATGCAGGTTTTATTCAGCAGAATTGACCGTCAGAGTAAAAGCTCTATAAAACGTTGCGGTGGCTATATCCTTGCGCCATGGCCTATGAAGAACGAAAAGCAACGAAGAACAACATTGTATGTGAGACTTTTAATCTGAATTGAGAATAGTACAATCTCAATGTTGGAGTTGGAGTTGTGGTGCATTTAAATATTTTACAAATTCCACTAAAAAGTTACCCAAACACATTTGTTCTTGTTTCACCAACTTATTCCTTGTTAAGCCACGTATACATTCGGCAGCATTTGGCGCGCGACATGTTGCCTAATATCTTTAAAATAAAATTTGTGTAACAACTAAGTCTATCTTAACATCAACTGGCAACGTTCGCGTTGTTTAGCAAATAGTTAAATAATGTGCTGAGCGTCTATTGATGAATAGTGGGGTATCTCAAACATCAAAAATTTAAACACCATGTGGCAGCCCTCGCAGGATTTGATTAGTTTTGAAATATCCCCGATCGTCCCAAATTCTGGTCACCCCATCTATCAAGTGCGAGCGGTTTGCCTTGCCCGGACGTTCGGTACCCCTCCCCCGCGCGTCTATCGCCGCATCTATCAACTGTTCATTGCTCTTGATTTCTAGATCCTAGGAGTCTAGACTCTCTCTACTCAAGGTCTTATGCGCTGAGCTAAGCTAATTAGGTGAGTTATTAATGGACATTATTATGGCTGGATTTTAATAACCAAGCTATATATTTTGTGTAGCAAAAGCAACCTAAAATGTAATAAATTAACGATTCGGTAATCGGTGCATATTAGGTACGTATTGCTACGAGTATCTACTGGTACTGTATAGCATGCCCTATTAAAGCGCCTCCCGCTACAACCACCGCGCCGTCCGTTCGAAGGTCCCTCCGTGTCAGGAGACGGATCCCTAAACGTTATGAATAATAACACCTTGTTTGTATAAAAGCAGTCGATTCATAGCCCTCGCGGGCGGCGGGCGCGTGGCGCTAGCCGTCCCGCTTCGCGGGACGTTCTTACTAAAGTAACTGTGTAGTATTTAGTATTGTTGTATATTTCTGTTATCTGAATATACGGACTTAAGTTTGTGATTGACTCAAGTGTTTTCTTTTACATAAGTAGACAGTCTCCTTCACTATAAGTGGCGCCTAACGTCGGGCTGAACAGACGTTTTGTATTCAGTATAGTCTATAGTGCTAGTTCTATAGTGCATGTGGTATTATTCTATGTACATTTATTATGTACCTAGTGCATAACCGCACCGCGCCCGCACCCCGCGCCTCAATCCCCGCGGTAGGGAAACGGACCTCGTGACGCCTGTACCGGACGAAGGCGATGCGCGTGGGCCGCGATTCCCCGCCCCGGCCCCGCAAAAGGGGCGGTCCGTGAGGCGAGGTGGCGTCGGTCATTCCTATTGGATAATTGGGATCTCGGTTTCGAACCATATATGGTCATGCAAAAATACATAGCGATGCATCGCTTGCGCGGATAGAAAAGTGCACGGAAGAGTGTTTCGGAAGACACGGTTCGAGTAAGACGTATCCGGTCTAATAGACTATTAGTGAAGATACTGTTTAGTGGTTATTAAACTTGTAATTAATTTATCACTCAAGTTATTTATGTGTTTTGTTTTTGGCTTTTCGGAATTTTAGCCAACACATAAACAACATAACTTTTGTCGGAGTGATTGTTTTGTTACGTGCTCGGAAATTATTTACGTAATAATTCGCGGCTATCGGTAATAATTATTAGTCAAAGGACTATCGGTGATATTTATTAGTCGCGCGTAAATAGATTTTGGTTTACGAGCGTTTAGTTACTTACAAACTTTTAAAGTGAGTTTGTTTTCGCGTTAAGTTGTTTTGTTATTTTGTGGTGTCACTACGTTAACCACATATAATAACTTATTGCCGAGTGTCGGCTTGCGCGCGTAAGGTATGTTCGATCTGTGACTTTCGGGACAGTACACAGTACAAGTCACACATACCGGACTTTTGCTTTGAGCGACCAGGAAACTCAGTGTTACTAAACTAACTGTTACTTGTGCGGGTTTGTGCCGTAATAACACTGAGTAGTGAACAATTACTGCGTCGGGTTCGCAAAAATGGTGTTAACACGATCGAACGTTAGTGCTCCGGATGCTGCAGATCGTCCGCTTGACGGCGAGACGATATCGTTAGACCAAGTTCCCGATGCGGAACCCGGGACCTCGACAAGCATTCCGCCAGGAGCTCAGACTGCGGCTGCGGCTGCCCCCATCACCATGACGACGGAGCAGCTGTTGCTACTAGTCGACAGGTTAAGTAGCAGCCATCCGGTAAGTGCAGCAATTCATTCTGGAAATTTTACGAAGTGCACGGCTCGGTTTGACGGGCAGCGCTCCAGTGACGTGCATGCTTTTATTGACGCTGTCGAGACCTACAAGCAGTGCGTGAATATGGAAGAGACCATCGCGTTAAAAGGGCTACCTATACTGCTCACGGGACTCGCCGCTACGTGGTGGCAGGGCGTCAAAGACAGCACCCCGTCCTGGCAAGGGGCGATGCAGGCTCTTCTGCAGACTTTCGGCCCTAGGCTACCTGCACACAAAATTTACAGACTATTGTTCGAACGAGAACAAAGAGGTGGAGAGGCGACTGACCTCTTTGTTTGTCACATCCGATCACTATTTGCTCAGTTGCCGCCGAACTCCCTCACGGAGGAAGTACAACTAGATATGACATATGGATTATTGCACCGTAGAATTAGGGAGAGGATTCCCAGGTCATCCGTTAGTAATTTTCCCGACCTACTTAGCCAAGTGCGTCGAATAGAGGACATTTTGGGGGAAACGGCACCGCCTCCCCTTAAGCCTGAGCCACGTCGGTCTATGCAGGGCAGTGCGCCCTCGACTTCAGGAAAGCGTTTCCTTCGGTGCAATTATTGTAAGCATTTCGGGCATGTCAAAGAGGAGTGCCCGCGTCTGGCAAAGAGAACAACCGTGAAAGAGGAGCCAGGGGACCCGCCGCGGGTCACATCGGTGACGTGCTTTGGTTGCGGTGAACCCGGGTTTATTCGATCGAACTGCCCAAATTGTAAAAAACAAAGTGAGGCTAGTGTGTCCACCGCGAGTGTATTTCAATCGGTGTCCGCATGCACCGCTAGTGCCGATGCACGAGTGCGCCCTGTGCTTAGTGTCGAAATTTACGGTGAAAGTGGAAATATCCTTATCGATACGGGCGCTAAGCAGTGTATAGGCAGTGTTAGTCTTAAAGCTCACTTAGTTAAGAATGGTCAAACTTTTAATAATTTGTATACTGAACTTAAATTCGCGGACGGGCGTGTTAGTGCACAAATTGTCGAAACTGCACTTGTCAATGTTGTAGTGCGAGGCGTTACTTTGTCGGTTAATTTTATTTTGTTGCCCGGTGCGACTGAAAGCTTATTAGGTATGAACTTTATCGAGGACGCAGGCATGGTACTAGATTTTGATCGCGCTATTTGGTTTTTTAAGCATGATCGTATGCCTAATAGGTTAAATTTTGAGGATGGGTATTCTCGGCCGGTTGTGTGTTCATCGATGGGTCTCCGCAAGGATGAGGGTTCTCATTTTAGTTCGGTTGAACGTCAACAACTTTCGAGTCTACTGGACGATTATAGTGATGTCTTTAGTCCAGGGGGAGGACCAACACCTTTTGCTGTTCATCGTATAGACACCGGAGATGCTGCGCCTATTGCTAGTCCACCGTACCGCGTCACTCCTGCAAAAAGGGTTATTATCGAGAAGGAAATAGAGAAAATGCTGGAAGAAGAGATTATTGAGGAAGCGGAATCGGAGTGGGCTTCACCGGTAGTATTGATTCCAAAGAAAAACGGAGAGGTTCGCTTCTGCGTCGACTACCGTAAATTAAACAATGTTACCCGTACCGATAAATATCCCCTTCCAATTATTGACGAATTACTGCAGAATACGAAGCCAGGGTGTGTCATGTCTTCGATAGATTTAAAAGCAGGGTACTGGCAAGCCACTGTTGCTCCAGAGGATAGACACAAAACGGCGTTTACAACCCCATTTGGTACATTTCAGTTTCGTCGTATGCCTTTTGGATTGAAAAACGCACCGGCCACCTTTCAACGTCTGATGGACAGAATGCGGTCTGGGTTGAAAAATGTATGTGCCCTGGGATATCTTGACGACTTATTAGTAATTTCACCGGAGTTCCCCAGCCACCTGCAGGATCTGCGGAAGGTATTCGATCGCTTGCGCTTGTTCAATTTAAAAGCTAATAGGATCAAGTGTGTGTTTGCAAGAGAAAGAGTTACTTATCTTGGTCATGTGATTTCTCCACTTGGCATTGAACCCGATCCTGCTAAGGTAGAAGCGGTAATGAAGATGGAGCCGCCGACAAACCTGAAAGAACTTAAAACTTTCCTACAAACTTGTGCTTGGTTTCGAAAATTTATCTCATCATTTTCGGCAGTAGCTCGGCCGCTAACAGATCTCACTAAGAAGAATACACGTTGGCAGTGGGGGGAATCCCACCAGGGTGCTTTTGAGGAACTGAAGCATCGTCTTGTCACGAGTCCAATCCTTAGCCAGCCCGATTTTACCAAACCGTTTATTTTGCGAACTGATGCAAGTGCATTTGCACTTGGAGCCGTGTTGATGCAAGGAAGTTCTCCAACGGAAGAGAAACCCGTGGAATACGCGAGCCGACTACTTACCTCTGCAGAGAGGAACTACCACACAACGGAACGCGAAGCATTGGCTGTGGTGTGGGCCCTGGAAAAGTTTAGAGGTTATTTGGAAGGAGCTCAGGTGCGAGTAGCTACTGACCACCAGCCTTTGAAATGGCTTTTGACGTTGAAGACACCGAGTGGCCGCTTAGCTCGGTGGGCTATGAAATTGCAATCATTCGACCTTAACGTTGAGTATACACCTGGAAAGGTTAATGTCGTTGCAGACACGTTAAGCCGACCTGTGGGTGTCCCCAAGGACGAGAATTCGGTTATGTCTTGTAGCCTATGTCCAGTTATGGTAGATTTGCCTCAGCGCTCAATAGAAGAATTGCGACAGGCTCAATTAGAAGACCCAGATGTTAGTGCTATTCTCCAAGATTTCGAATACCCAGCTGCTCCCGAAGCTGCCGTACGTTGGACGGATCGAGGATACTACGTTATCCAAGGTATTTTATACCGTTGTGATTCCGACGGTGAGTTCGAAGAACCTCAATTAGTTGTGCCCGAGTCAATGAAGGCTGAGCTCCTCCAGGAGTTACATGACTCGCCAATCGCTGGGCACATGGGTGTGGAACGTACCTTGCGAAAGCTTAGAGAGAGGTATTATTTTAAAGGAATGCGATCGTATGTTACGCAGTATCTAAAATCTTGTGAAGTATGTCAGAAATACAAGGCCACAAATTTGAAGCCCGCAGGACTTCTTCAAACCCCAGTGCCCCAGCAGCGATTTGAAGTTCTCGCTATGGATTTGTTCGGGCCCTTACCGGAAGGAGAACAGGGGGAGAAGTGGATTTTCTTGGTAGAAGATACTGCTAGTCGTTGGGTGGAGCTTATGGCCCTTAAGGATGCCACCGCGGAGACCTGTGCTAAAGCCATTATAGAAGAAGTCTTCTTACGCTATGGGTTTCCTCGCCGCGTGATCTCAGATAATGGTACCCAATTTGTATCAGCAGTCATGCAGAAGGTAATGTTTGTTTTCGGGATTCATCAAGCTCTAATTCCCGTGTATCACCCAGAAGCTAATCCCGCTGAACGAAAGAATCGGGAATTGAAGCAACGACTTGCGATTTTGGTGGGTACAGAACATAGGCAGTGGCCCAAGGTTCTTCCGATGGTTCAGTTTTCTTTGAACAATGCTTATAATCAAGGTACTGGTCACAGCGCCGCCTTTCTCACCTTTGCTCGTGACATGCGATCACCCACGACTGTTCACGACGATAATATACGTGCTATCGTTGCACAACAGAATTTCGTCCCTCAAATTACGCCCTACCTGAAAAGTTTCTGTCGCGTGCTTTATGACGTCCAACGTAGAGTCGAGGACCAGCAAGACGTACGAAAGAAAGCCGCCGATAGGCAACGACGTGACATCCGACCTTACAGGGAGGGGGACTTGGTCCTTGTAGAGACCCACTTGTTAAGTAATTCAGCTAAAGGGTTTACTAATAAATTTGCCCCTAGACGGGAGGGGCCATATCAGGTATCAAAGGTTGTGGGACCCACCTCCTACCAGATCGTAGATAGTACGGGTCTAGTCAAAAGGAAGTATCATGCCTCCGCTCTCACTCCTGATGTTGGCACGTTGCCTTTAGTTACTCAGGATAGACGTAGAGGAAGGCCAGCCAAGTCACAGGCGGGCCGCCCTTGTGACTTGGAGGGGGAGCCTATAGCATGCCCTATTAAAGCGCCTCCCGCTACAACCACCGCGCCGTCCGTTCGAAGGTCCCTCCGTGTCAGGAGACGGATCCCTAAACGTTATGAATAATAACACCTTGTTTGTATAAAAGCAGTCGATTCATAGCCCTCGCGGGCGGCGGGCGCGTGGCGCTAGCCGTCCCGCTTCGCGGGACGTTCTTACTAAAGTAACTGTGTAGTATTTAGTATTGTTGTATATTTCTGTTATCTGAATATACGGACTTAAGTTTGTGATTGACTCAAGTGTTTTCTTTTACATAAGTAGACAGTCTCCTTCACTATAACTGGTATATAAGGTTTTTAAAGTAAATAATCACAAGTTAAAAACTATTATCCGACTACGTAACTTATTATCTATGTAACACTTTTGACTGTTATTACGAATCTTTTGACGCCTCATTAATTAAAATCGGATCAGCCATTATGACGCTACGATGGAATAAAAATAAAAAAGCGTTGCAGTGGTGTGATATGACTGTTAAAAAAACGGGTTGCACTCCGGGTTTCATGGCGATTGGAGGTAAAGGTTAATGTAAACTGGTCAAAGGTCATTATGGTGGGTGGCTGCGGCAAAGGTCAAGGTAAAAGGTCAAATGCCAATGTGATGGGGAGGGTTGAGGTCAAAGGTCAACGTATCTGGACGTTTGGGGTCAAGGTCAATGTGTTGGAAAGGTTGGGGATCTTTATCCCTATGTACGTAATTTGTATTTAAGTTCGTAATGACTTTTCATTACAACTAAAATACAAATTACGTACATAGACTGCTAAAATTATTACCCTTCCTTTTGGCTGTTAGTCGGGTCAAAAGTTCAGTGTTTATGGCACAATCAGCAACAATTAAAAGTGACAAAACTATAAGATTATTTATTAAATAATTCTCAATGTTAAGTGTTAACTTTTAGACATTTATTAGTAACATTCGCACGCTGTTTGAGTGACTAATTACTTATTAAAACGAAATTACTCAGCTTCTTTCATAGGCCACCTACGTATAGCAAAAATATACGCTTAGGATACATTTCTATCCGTCAAAATCGAATCCGTGGGATTTCTCGTTGATCAATCGTTGTTTATTCTAATAAAACTATCTATTGTCGTGTGGGTATAAATAAGAGACGAATAGCCGTAGCACCACCAACAATAGCGGCCATATGTTTACTTTCCTTTTCTACGCTCGCGTTGGCGGGAGACATTAAGTTTTATAGGAGGTTTTATGCATTGGTAATAAGCACTTTCGTCTTCATTTATGGAATCTACTTAAAGTGATCATGTAAATTTTGTGTGTCTGTGGTCACTGGCAACACCACATCCTGTATATTACACAGGATATCTGGTAGAACGTTGTCAGTTCGTGAAATATACTCGTAGATCCGGGCAGTATTTTTTTTTTCAGATGTCATAGAGATAAGGTTTAGATACATTATATTGTATAATTTTTGCTTTGTTCGGAAATTCGGAATGTGGTGGGTTCCATTAACCGAGAAAGAAACTGTAGGCCTACAAATGTGAAGTTTTTTTCTAAATGTTTTAACTTAAACCTTAATACTGTTGCTTAGATTGCATTTTGTTACAGTTTGTTCACACCGACACGACACGACACGACGCGACGCGCACTTTTTAATAGCGATACATTTTTTATTGGAAGAGCTATGCTTGGGTCAACTCGACCGGACAAATACCACGGCCTGAAAGAAAACCGATGTGAAATAACGCTTGCGTTCTGTTTCGTGGCTTTCGCTGAGCGAGTTAAAGAAATCGAAATTGCACGCGGAACAGCGTCGCGCTATGTTACTTACTATGCATATTATTATTACAGTATCTTCAAGCATCGTCGGGTCGCGTCTCGGTGTGACTGACCCTTATTATACTTTTGCAACTTGTAAACTTTGTCAACTCGCTGATTGCAGTTGCGTGTGAGCAACACTCGAAACTTATCGCAACCTGACGAACGGTTTCGCAATTCGTAGACTGGCTAAATAATAAATGACAAAAGACCATAATATCTTACCTACTAATTTTAAATTTTTAAAACTGAGCGGATTTATATGAATTGTCACAAAAATCCCTACTACATAAATGTGAAAGTTTGTGAGTATGGATGGATGAATGTTTGTTACTCTTTCATGTCAAAAACTACTGAACGGATTTTAATGAAATTTGGGGTGGTAGTAGCTGTTTAGCCTCTGGACACATAAGCTACTTTTTATCCCAAAAAAGTATAGTCTTCCGATTAAATTTAGGAGAAAAAGATAGTCACAAGTTAGTAATAATATTGATATAAATTAAGGCAATGACTATTGCATATAGATGAAATGTAGCATAATATGTTTTAGTAAAGTACTCGTAAGCCGCAAGCTGCATTTTTTTCTTTTTAGAATCTAGGGTAACGAAGTATCGGCCATCTTTCTCGCTACACGTACTTAGATAGACAGACAGAACAGACGTAATAATACAGTTTGCGGGCATATTTCATGAGTTTCTATTGTGGGATCACAGAATTACAGAAAAAGGGATAAATGATGGTGTCTACTGACTATCTCCCGCCGTATATAATAGCACCGAAATTTATGGCGAGCTCGATGTACGAACTATATTACTGAGTTCACAGCTCTGACACACTGACCGTATGACTGTGCTTACAAAATGTTAATGGATGTTTTGTAGAACAAAGTGATAACTTAAAAAGTCACTTTGTAAATTGTACTGTGGGATTAGCACGATCAAGTGACAAGTACGTATTCGTTATGTTATCGAAACTTTAGTCAAGATGCATGCGATAATTTCGACGGTGAAGTTCAACAAAATGAAACAAAATGTATGGGATTTGACATAAGGCCTCGCAAGCGACATGTCACTTAGCGACGACTTATGTCAAATCCCATACATTTTTTATTACGAAGTTCGCTGTCAAAATTGTCGAATGCATCTTGACTAAAGGCCCAGAATTGTATGAAAACTATGACAGTGCCTATACAATTGACATTCGATAACGTTACGAATACGTACTTGTCGATTGTTCCTGCTTACGCCTCTGTGCTCGTGTGACTCGGAAATATCTGTAGAGGTATTTATATAATTATCTTTAGTAAATTTGTAGAGCAAAAAGATAACAATGAGTTTTCAATGCAGATAGTCCTACTAATCCTACTAATATTTTAAATGTGAAAGGTTGTGAGGATCGATGGATGTTTGTTACTCTTTCATGGAAAAATACTGAACGGATTTCGATTAAATTTGATGTGGTAGTAGTGTAGGCCCTGGATTAAAGCATAGGCAACTTACGCGAGCGGAGTCGCGGGCAACAGCTAGTTGTTAATAGTTTCCTTTGTCAAGCTTCGACAAACTTCAAGAGTTTACCTTGAATATTGCATAATATAATAACTTGTGGGAATCTATTAAAACGAATAGTTGGAAAAAAATCTATTATGTAAAGAACGTCTGGGAAGTGGGAACCCAAACAGACTAAATACCAATATTTAAGTCATACTTTGTCATTCTACTATCTCTTCTGAACAGCAACCTCTCTGAACAGCCTCCGTGGTGCTCTAACCACTAGATTAGAGTACTGGCTCTCGACTCGGAGGTTGTGGGTTCGATTCCCGCATTGGAACAACATAAAAATGTTGTTTCCAAGTTTGGTTAGGACAATGCAGGCTGATCACCTGATTGTCTGACAAGAAAGCTGATCCATGCGTCGGATGGGCATGTAAAAAGTCGGACCTGCGCCTCATCTCTCGTCAGTCGTGTCGGTTATCCGTCCCACTGGATTACGAGAGTAAAGGAAAAGAGAGTGCTCTTGGTACTGCGCACACACTTGGGCACTATAAAATTACTCCTATTATTATTTATCTCTTCTGCTAAATCAATATGCCACAAATAACTCAGAACCTGAAGGCTTTATCGAAGGGTCATCCAACATGAGACTCTTGCGAGGCGCGAGAAATGACGTCACGATAACTTCACTCTCTTGAACCTCTTGACCAGTCTCGAGGGAACGGGGTTTTGTGTCAACAGTTTTTTTCTTGAAGATTGAAAATATGTCGGAGTCAATGGAACTTCGCTCTAAATGGAATAGTTTTCTTTTCGTAGTATTTTGTGTAGATGCTTCATTGCATCACATTGCAAATGTCAACTTATTTTAAGGTATTTCTGTGCTTAGAATATTAATGACAAAAGGCTTTAAGCCAATCATCCTTAAGAGTTCAGTCATACTAGCATAAAGTCGAAACGTACCGAAGCAAAATTGTAAATTCAACCTTATGTCTACAATGTAATACAAATAATATTCCTTGTTAAAAAAAGAATCGCGCGTCTGTGCACGACAAATGCTTCTTTTTTTATTACCTTATAGTATTTATTACTTTATAGTAGAGATAATATGTGTGCATTATGTGAACATAATATGAGAGAATTTATTATCGGTTTTCATTTTCAGGATTTAGCTTTGTTGATCTTCAACTTTAAGCTAGCATAATATAACCTTTAAAGGACTATTGAATTGTTAAAAATTACTTCTTGTGGAGTACATATTTTTGTTGTAAAGCGTAAAATATCCAGATAATAGTATGCAGTAAAGTGGGTGTCCTACATCCGGCTCTCTATGATCGGGTTGACAAAGGTCACGCAAAGTCACGAGTTGACCCGCCCGCGATGGGAACGTACCACCTCAGTACCGAGTACCGACTCAGTGCTAAACCGTCTGACTATTGTACAGATGACGCGATTCACGCGCGGATATCAGCATTTTAAGAATCGTACGAATTTTCAAACATTTAAAATCCATTAAGGCTGCACTCGTCGGTTAATTCTCCATACAAAGGCTGTTGGTGATTTACTCTAAAGTAAATCCAACCAACAGCATTGAAGACCCAAACTCTAACGTAATATCGTTTTTTATGACTTATCTAGGTCGGTATGTGCTTATATTTATAAAATTTATATTAGTTTATAAGATAACTAATAGCCTCCAAACGTCGGATTTTAGTGCAACTTTGATCGTAACTAAAAAAATAAACAAAAAATGAAAATAAAAAAGTTTTTTCATAAAACACCAACAGCTGAGTGTCGATTTGCGTAATAGGGGATCGGACTACAGCTGAGACATTTAGTTTCATTAATATATTGAGAAATACTGAGGCATTACTTCTCGGTAAATGTAAAAAAATATATTATTTTATGTGTAGTTTACTAATTAAAACATTTAAAAAGGACCAAAATTTTTTTTGCGAAATTGGTAAACAAAACCTACATCATAAGTTTACTCCGTAGACAGAGAAAGTAATAGACCCAGTGTCATTTTCTTTCTCACTTACACGTGAAAGAGAGCAAAAATTATAAAATGTATGCTTTAGACAGAGACATAGCTATACCATCTTTTGTCCCTTACCGTGTAACCAGTTTTTTCAAGGTCAGCAACTATAGTTGCGAAACAAACTTTGACAGTTCGTGTCGTGATTGAGTTCGTTGTTCAAACTTTCCTTGTTATTTATGATTTAAAACGTATCCAACAACTGAGAAGTGAAATACATTATTAAAGTAAACTTGCAAAGATTTGCACGATGGTGCGCTGTCGTGTTATTTCTTGTAAAAGCGATAGTGAGAAGAAAATAGTCGGTGTGTCTTTCCACGCGTAAGTACTGAGTTTTTTCTTATGATATATTAAAAATATATTTGCTGACTGATTATTTATTCAAAATACACCATGTAGTAATCTTGTGTACCGTTAAAACCTGCCAAATATTAGGATTAGTAGCGTTTGCAAATTTTATAACCTAAGTTTATCGATGCGTATATGTTGCCAGTGTCAGGAAGGGTATTCCCCGATCAGACTTTTATACCAAAATATTTTTTGGTTGTTTACACGCACCAAAGCGTACTTGTACTATATGTAGTACTAGCTATTGCCCTGACTTCGTTTGCGCAAAAAACATCGGTAAATACAGGGTAGCATCGAACGAATGACGAATCTGTTTCCTATAAACCACGTATAGGGTTTGGCGTATTGTAAAGGTATGTATAGCATATGTCACCCACAAATAACGTGACTTTCTATCAGTGAAAGAATTTTCAAAATCGGTTTAGTAGATTCAAAGATTACCCACTACAACGTCACAAACTCACAAACTTTATCTCTTTATAATATAAATATTTTTTTTATTTTATAAAACTAAAGTAAAAATAATAATGTTAATTATAATATAATATAAAAATATAATAAAATAATAATATTATTTATAGAGTATAGATATAGATTATATTTACTATTTGTATTAGTTTTTGGAAATTAGTCCAACTAGATGTCAAAGTGCGCTTGGTCAAAGCATACTTGGATTGTATCAACGTGGCTTAAGCTTAAACATTTGAATACCTATATTAAGTTCAGCTAACTTTTTTTGATGGGATGGCTAAATATCCATAATAATCAAAGTTTTTATTAGTTTTTCAGAAGATCCGGATTTACGGTTAAAATGGATTGAAGTAACTGGAAGAAAAGACTGAAACTGGACTGGACCACTAAATATTGTAAAATATGCAGCAATAATTTCACAGGAAATGTTCTAATAAAGAAGAAAAAGAAAACTGTCTTATATCCTGATGCAGTACCAGTAGCGGTAAATATTATAAAAAGACTATTTATTGATTTTAGACTAACTAATAAGTATGTAGCTAAATAATTTAAACCATAATAAGTTATCCTATATTTAAATACAAATGAAATAAATTAAAAATAAGCTAAATTAAATGAAGCAAGTGCCAGAAAAGTCTATCAAGGTATTATTCTCCTAATAAAATTTGCTTTGTTTGTCAGATTTATATTGATGTGCAGTATGTTTGTTGCTCAAATTTGGTACACATTTAACCTAGACATATAACTTATCTGGCCTATTTTATAATTTCTTATTATATTTTAGGTTTCATCGCCTGATACTCATATCTATATTAATCCACTGCCATCTACATCGAGAACAAATTGTCCAGATGACATAGGTGAAAAAAATATATCCGAAGAAAAGTGCAATTGCCTGAACAGGAAGATACACCAAGAAAGAAAAATCTTAAAGCAAGTTTAAAGAAAAAAATAGAAACTGTTGAGAGGCTAAAAAGAAAAGTTCGAGCTATCCGACAAACTAATAGGCGTTTTCATAAACGCAATAGTAAATTATTAGACACTGTAAATCTCCTGTTTGTCAAGCAACCATTATATATCTATAGTAGTGTTTTATTAAAATGTCGATACCTACGCTTGTGTTTTTTTTTATTTAATACTAGCTGTTGCCCGCGACTTCGTCCGCGTCAATTTCTGTTATTATGATCGCGATTAAGAAGTTTTTAAAAGAATATATTTTAGAGTACTTCTGCGTAGCAAGTCTAGCAAGCACCGCCTTCCCCTCGCCCGTCGGCCAGCACAGCGCGTGTGATTGTTGATGCGGAGTTATTTTAAAATTGTAGTATCTTCTAAGATGTTAATTGAAATGTGATGTCAATGACAATTTTGTTCACAATTAAATACTCTCAATCAACAACACATTTATTTGGATAAGGAATAATATTGTTATGTTGATAAAACTCTGACTAATAATTGGCAATGATGCATTAATTTCGACCAAATTTGATTACCATAAAAAAGCTTATAGTGAGTAAATCTTAAAAGGCATATCCTGTCGCGGACATTTTTTTAGATAATTTCAAAGGGAATAATTCTTTCATACATATTTTTTGGGTAACTTGAACCGTTTACGTAGCACACGCAACGGTTTTTTTTTTCTTTTTAAGAGCTTTCGCTACATACGCTGCGGAAATGGTTAAAGTTTCGCTAAAATTATGTATTACAAAATTGTTTCCCTTTAAAAGTTCTAAAAAAAGGCCGCGACTGTATATGTCTATATTTTAAGGTTGGCTCACAATAACCTTTTTATACTAACCAAATATGTTCTAAAATTAAGCATTATTTGTGAGGGTGTTTTCATGAAGATGATATTAATCCTTATCCAAGTAAATACGTTATTCATTACAAGCATTTAATTTAGAAGAAATTTGGCGTTTAGATCATTTGACTTCAATGAGTACTTTAGAAGATATCGCAGTAATAAAATAATAAAGCGCGCAATATTATTTAAAGTACGGCGATCGGCGGGCAATCGTGAGGGCAAGCGCTTCTCCTTTTACGTAAACGAAGTCGCGGGCAAAAGCTAGTATTAAGTATATATAGCTTAAAGCCTTCCTCGACAAATGGACTATCCAACACAAAAATAATTTTTCAATTCGAACCAGCAGTTTCTGAGATTAGCGCGTTCAAAGAAACAAACAAACTCTTCAGCTTTATAATATTAGTACAAAGATGTCAAAATGCAAACAAAATGAATATATCGTAATATGCTTAGCCTTTCATTTGCGCTTATCGTAGTGATTATAGTACACCTACTCTCCATAACATCCCGAAAAAATAGTAAGTCTGTTATCACTGGCAACATTCAACATTCCTACTGACAAATATATCTGTCTCAACTGTGGTTACACCTTAACTTGGTCTTCTAGTTTTTCTGTCTACGGTTTACTCGCATCATATACAAAAACATTCATTATGGTAAGTATGAACTTAAACGCACAAATATCGGAGATATTTACAAATATATTCCGGCGGCCATATACTTCATACAACTTAACCTACAAGTGACGTCATTTGCAGGTCGACTTTAGTATGGAGCGTTTTCAGGAGACTCGCGAAATTTTTTATACAAATCGCTGTACCTTTGAAAATATTGACTTTTGATATACGGTTTCTTCTGAGAAGATACTAATATTTAAGAGTACCTACTATTCATTTATGAAATAAAAAAATCAGTCCGATTGCCTATTTGCACGAGTATCGCATCAGCTGGACAAGTAAAGTCTTGAGATGTATACCACCGTCCACCGGTAAAAGTAATCCACTTTCTATGGGGCTGTGCATTAATCACGTGATGTTTTTAACAACTTTTTAGACCCCTCCCCTCCCCCTGGTGATACGTGGTGAGGTTTTATACTACCCCCCCTCCCCCACCTAAGATCACGTGTATTTTTTTTAAATAGTAAGCAGGTCATGTTTGAAGAAAATTTTTAACTTAAAAAACAATTTAATCGAATAATTTAAGCAATTAAAAACTATACGAGTCATTTGTCTCGTAAGTATTTAAACAACACTACGAATCTACAACCGATAATAATTTTGTTATGCATAGACTAGATTCGAAAATTAATACACGTGATGTCTCCTTATACCCCCTCCTCCCCTTGGTGATACTTGGTGATTTTTTTTCGGACCCCCCCCCCTCCCCTTTTAGGCATCACGTGATTAATGGACGACCCCTATGGGAATTGAAAACAATGTCGCTAATTGGAATTCTCAAGTTAAAACTTTTTTAATGTTTAACTTTTTATATGACATCTAATATTACTGTGAATTTCTTATTTTTATAAAAAAGTAGGTTATTGAGTTAGTATGTCAAAGATGTTATTGTTCTTATATATCTCACATGAGAAAAAATATGATATTGTATTTTGAACTAAAAAGATTAATCTAAAAATATTTCACAAATGTGGAAAAGTAAATCTCATTATTAAAGAATTCTTTGTTTCATTAGAAGTTTCCACACTTTCCTTGTTAGTTATTAATTTGTTACTTTCGCATGCACGCGACGTTTTCCTTCACCGTGCAAGAAAATTCTTATTAGAATCGAATTTGGTGTCTTTGCTTATATTAGGGAATCTCTTGGATCACGAGCGGGCCACAGGATCTTCTATACATCTATATATATTTATACATAATATATACATACAAATAAACAAAATTGAAGTGTCTGTTTGTAATTTCCAATTAATTATTATGCTTGTAGCCCTAGTCAAAAAGTAAGCCCTAAAATCAATTTTCAATTTTTTTTTCTGTCTATCCGCCTGTCCTTCGGTTTATTCCGGCTTATCTGTGAAACGGACCAATTTTGACCGGGCTTTCTCTGGAAATTAGTTGATGTTATAAGGAGTAACTTAAGATTCCGTTGAAAAAAATAGGGTCCCGTTTCCATTAATAGTTCCACGCAAACAAAGTCGTGGGCACCAGCAATTAAGCGAATATTACGGAAATAATAAGAATAGTTTGATGAAAATCAAACTATTCTACGAAGAGAAAATATAATATCCGCGACCAAGTCACGCTCGTCGTGTTAGGTGGAAGGTTGATAGGCGCCGCTCCCCTACGATAACAGCCACTACCGACCGTGACTACTGTAGTAGTACAGTCGATAGTGTACAACTGTTCACAGTATGTATTCGTAATGTTATTGCAAAGGGAATTGTATGGAAAATATGACAGCGCCCGTACAATTATAGAGAACATGCATTTGTTTTAAATCAGCAAAATTCATATATTTTTCGAAAGACAACAAAAATATGAACCGAAAAAGCACAAAATATCAGATGCTAAATTAAAAAAAGTTACATGGCTAAAAAGGATTTTTTGCTATGATTGAAAAACAAAAATTACTGTTAAAATCCTTAATAGTAAGTATGTTATTTGTGACAGTTTTTGGTACAACAATGATGTAAATAAACACAGTATTTAAGTTATTAAAATCAATTTTGTAGTTACCTTCATACATTTTCTACTACTGTGATCTCACGTGTGCATAATTTTTTGAATAGAGCGTTTTAAAATATGCTCTCCTCCGATCTCACTTTTGTGATTACTGTATTTGGTCAACGGTTGATCGTAGATATTTCATTGCACATAGGTACAATATTTACTGACTTATTTTGTACTTTTCGTAAAGCCAATAAAAAAACTATGCATGTTTTCCATTGACTTTCGATAACGTTACGAATACGTAGTAGTCAATAGGGGATCGGACAACATCTGAAATATTTAGTTTCATTAATATATTCAGAAATATTGAGGCATTACTAGCTGGTAAATGTAAAAGAATATATTATTTTATGTGTAGTTTACTAATTAAATACATTTAAAAAGTACCAAAAAAAATTTTTTTTTACGAAATTGGTAAACAAAACCTACATCATACTTTACTTACATCATATACAAAAATATTCATTATGGTAAGCATGAACTTAAACGCACAAACATCGGAGATATTTACAAATATGTTCATGCGGCCATATATTTCATACACATTAACCTACAAGTGACGTCATTTGTATGTCGATTTTAGTATGGAGCGTTTTTACGAGACTTGCGAAATTTTATATACAAATCGCTGTACCTTTGAAAATATTGACTTTTGATATACGGTTTCTTCTGAGAAGTTACTCATATTTAAGAGTACTATTCATTCATGCAATAAAAAAAATTGCTTGCCTATTGTTCCTTCTTGGGCTACTGTAGATACTGTACGGCACTGTACTAGACTTATGACGGTACCCCGGCGAAAGTCCCATTGTTTTTGTGACGGCGTAAAATATCTAAATGGAGCATCGTCGAACCACAATGGCTAGCTCGTTAGCGCATCACAGTTCATTTCAGTAAGAGTAAGTTCAATTCAGTAAGAGTGAGTTCATTTAAGTAAGTTTCAAGTTCACAATGGAAAGTTTAAAACTAATTAAGAAATATGCGTACATGTGAAATGGGAATTGTTGGCCGGATCTGTCTGAAGTTTATATGTAGTTTGTTTACACTCTAGTGTAAGTTTATTTGTAGTTGTTGATACTTATTCTACTAAATATAAACTGTAGTTTCAACGTGAAATTCAGTAAAAGTTGAACCTAGGGAGTAGGGACATTGGGAATTTTACTATGATACAATTATCTATGGAAACCAAAGATAAAATTAGGTAAGCGTAATTGCATCTGCATTAGAACAGCACACGTAGTGTAAATTATTTTAATTTATTTCAACGAATATTCATATAAAATATGGATAAAAATTTAACTTATTATCTCCAGCTAATATATATCTGTATTATCTATGATCTCCAGTCTCCACTTCTTCATGGGCTATATTCAAATAATTTCGGAAAATGAAATGTTAATGAAAAATTTACACTCCTATTAGTATTTTAGTTTGTGGTCGGGATTTTTTGCGTATTGCTTAAATTATTTCAGTAGCAATTGCGTATTGAAAATTTGCTAAAATATTATAATATAATATTATAAATACTATACTATAAAGAATAAGGCTTGGTGCAAACGGGCGACCTATTGCAAATGTCATGCTCTACTGGTACTCATTTTACATACATTTTCGAGTTGCCGCTACCGGCTTCTTAAGTGTCAAGTGAGTAGTTTAAGGCCGATTCGTTAAAAACCCGTTTCTGCCGAACCTAAGCTCACCAATGCCCGCTACACACCACCACGATAAAACTGCACAGTAAGTTGTAGACACAGTACTACATTTTCATACTAGACGCCCGAATCTACTAAATATGTCTACACCAAGTGTTCTGTGGTCTACACTCTACTGTGACCGAACTGTGCAGTTTATAGTTGTGAATGTGTTCTGTAGCGGGAATAAACGATTAAATCTTACACGAATTCCTAAATAGTTACAGGTCCCGTAGCGCCGAAACTTTCAACAATTAGCACGAACGCCTGGGAACAGACGGCACCTATAAATCCGTGAGCCTTATCTGACAGACATAAACAGACGGCCAACACATAGTAAAATCTAATGTCTTAATTAACAGGCAATATTAGTTAGTATGTTAGTATTTGCGTTTTAACATCGTAATACTACGATATTAAAATATATTAAACTGAAGACCTTCGTTAAGCACACTTACAGTGCTAATGCGTTAAGTACTTGTAGATCTCTTGAGATATATTAGCTTTAAAACTATAGCATATTAATAAAATAAAATTCTAACAAACTATTTAACTAATACTTAAAATGCCGAGGACAAGTAGCTATAAGTAAATAATTACAAATGTTTAATACATACTTGCCAAATAAGTTTTTGAATAAAAATAAAAATTAACTTTTAAGTTAATTATGAAGAAAATGAAAATATGACCAAATTCTAAAATACCTAAAAATCTAATTTTACTGACGAGCATGTCCGAAGAATAAGGTACCTACCTAATATTGGTATCTAGATACCTAAGTACCTAACAGCGCCTTTTTAGCGCTATATTTTTAATAAGACTTTTTGACTGTATTTTTTACTGGCATTAATTGCCCGCGGCTTCACCCGCGTGAAATTACATCTTAAACTTTCATCACCTATTTTACCCACCTAGGGGCTGAATTTTAGAAAACGTTAAAATACATGTCATTATTTTTTCCGTTCTCAATTCATACCAAATATCATGCAAATATGTCTTCGGAATAAAAAGTTTCCTATAAACTTTTATCACGTGTCTCACTCCCTTGGGGGTTGAATTTTGAAAAATCCTTCATTAGTGGACGCCTACGTCATATGAGAAAACTAGCTGTTGCCCGCGGCTCCACCCGCGTAAATATAGTATGTATAACTATAACACTGTATTTTTTCGGGATCAAAAGTAGCCTATGTTTTAAATCCTAAACCCAAATCTACTACCATACCAATTTTCATCAAAATCCATTCAGTAGTTTTTGTATGAAAGAGTAACAAACATCCATCCATCCATACATTTATCCATACGTCCATCCATCCATCCTCACAAACTTTCACATTTATATTATTAGTAGGATATGTGTGCAAAATTTCAAATAGCTAGGGCAGCTTCCCATAGACGAATTTAGTTCATAAATAAAGTAAGCGTCTATGAATAAAATATACCTTGTTTTAAAGAGCATTTATTACTGATTCTTAAGAAAAAAAAATCGTGATTTTAGAAGGCCAGGTTTTTGAGTTATCATAATTAGAAGTTTTAAAGGTTATGTAATTATTCAGCTTAATAATGAATACATGTACCATGAAACAATAATGTATTAATTATTTAACATTCAAGAAACTGATGGGGAAATTAAGGTTAGGATTGCTAGGCAAAATAATTAATGAAATCACAAGTTAAGCAACCTGGGATGTGGATTCCACTTATATTGGTGATAACTTTATTAATAACTTGAACTTTATGAATAGTGAGAGGGAGAAATATGGATGTTGAGGGAAGATATAGAGACATCACTCATTTTGAACCGGGTACACAACAATATCCAAAAAACAGGGCAGAATTAAAATCCTTAAAGCACGCAAAAGTCACAGAGAGGCAATATCACAGTCCATAAACAGTCCGAGTCGTATAAATAGAAGCGTAACAAGAGTCCAAAGGCAAACAACACAGAGAATAGGAGAAAAGCAGCGAAAACACACAGAACACAAACAAGCGCGGGCGCAAGCGAGCTGTGAGTGTTGTGAAACAAACAAAATAAAACGTCATGTATTGTTTTTTTTTTATAGTTGACAGCTCTGGATGAAAGACTTTTAGCCGGCGCCTATTTCTGTTTTTATTGTCAAAAAGAGATTATAATACTGAACTTCATATAAAATCTACATAAAATATACAAATAATGGAATAAATTACATTAATCATAATTATAAACACTATAAATATGATTACAAATTGAAAACTTTTTTGATTTTAAATTGGAAAAAATTATTATTTAGTCTGGCAACATCGGATGGAAGAACATGGCCAGTTTGGAAAAGGAAATCACTTTGGCTATTTTTAAATATTATCTTTTTATCCTTGCTTTAGACACAGAATAGATATTAGTTACAACTTTAGATCAATGTAACAAAATCGTTGAAAATCATTTACGAATATCTCTTATTCTTTGGTTGCTATGCGTTCCTAAGACGCTTTAAAAGCTTTTAACTAAAAGTCTGCCATAGCTCTTTCTAGCCTTAGGAGTTTGGCCTGTGCACATACGTCAGTCAATCAACTTTGCCTTTTATATATAAAGAAAATTAAGATTATAAAAATAGTTTGAGTAATGTGTATGTACCTTATCAAAACCCATTCGGCCATAATAAACCAAAGAGATTACTGTGTAAAATGATCGAAGGTAAAACCTCTCTTAAAGTCGCGCTTAGCCCTTAGGTTAGTTATGAAATTCCTCAACTACCGCAATATCTTCTTAAAACTATAAATATGAATGTGCGTAATAAATAAGTTAATTAGCTGGTGTCTAGCCGATATATTAGCTACGTTATCTAGCCACTAGATTATGGCTAGATGGTGGTTAGCTGTTAGTAATTATGTAAAGGGTTGCTGCTGACAAGTGCCATATTTTCAGTTTCGTAAGCTTCATAATTAGCATGTGCATACTGGTTAGCTTAGAACACTTCTAATATTAGAGAAAGCATTGATAATTTTATTGATATTTGAAAATAATGATTTCATGCGATCAAGTACAAGATATAATAATAATAATATAATATATTCCATGGACGCTTCACACCGGTCAATCTGATCCCGTGGTAAGTTCTCGAAGAACTTGTGTTACGGGTACCAGACAACGGAAACATATTTAATGTTTTTATAATATACACATATTTAATACACATTCATGACCCAGGAACACAGAAAAACTTTTTGTTCTGTCGCTGGGATTTGAACCTGCGACCCCCGGCTTGAGCACTGAGCTGACCAACTGAGCCACAGAGGTCATCAATGCATCTACGAGTGTCATCTAAGCTTAAGGTCGAGACGAGATAAATTTTGCCTTCCTGATGAATAAAAATTATATATTTAGTTGGTAGATAAAATTACTTTCGTTTACAAGCTTTGCTCAAAGAGTTTGAAGCAATTACAGAATCTCAAAGTTTTGCTTGCAAAAGGGTAAGACAATTGTGTAGCACAAACATCATATCGTGTGATCATTTGTCTGTGTTGGGCAACCCTGATTCATTTCAGCCGTTATGTCAGTGTTGCCATATTTGTTTGATCCCTTCGTAAGGGCCAATAAATTACAGACTAGGTCCACGAATCGCGATAGACAAACGGACAATAAGTTTATAATATTTACACGAGAAGACCCAGATTTAATGTCTAATTTACTAACCTTATTTATAAACCAAACTAAGTAAAACTAACGATATCGGTTTTTTCTTAAAACCTTATCATCGCGTCGGTATATACTATATTAATGTACGTAGAGGAGAAAATGTTAGTAGTCGGTGTGTAACCACCGGTTACTAAATAGTTACTAGCATAACGCTTATTTAATTATTACGGTAAAGGGTTATTGTTTATGGTAAACAGCAGATAGGGATGTGCTTATCGTTATCGATGGGAATATATTTTGTCTATGGTAAAGAGATTGGGATGTGCCTAATGCCTATCAGTTCTATTGATAAATGTAAAATAGGTGCATTATCAGCTATAATAGTGGTTGGGGTTATCGCCGGGTAAATGTTAATCGTGTGAACTGCGGAGAACGGCGTGCGAATACTGGAACATTTCGTCACGCGAATAGAACAAAAACCAGTGTCTATAGTTTCCTAACGAATTCTTTCGTTATCATTAATCTAGTGTTGAGTCTTAAGCTCATCAAAATTAAAGAAGTAGATATTTAAGGAGTATTAAGTCGATGAACCTACGAGGTTTATTAGTAACGCGCAAAAGTTAATTTCGCAGAAGCCGTAAATTTTTTCCGATAAAAAGTAGCCTGTGTCCTTCGCCGTGATCTACTCTACATCTGTGCCAAATTTCATTAAAACCAGTCTAGTAGTTTGAGCCTATTCAATGCAAACAACCAAAAAAAAATTTCCTCTTTATTATATTATTATAGAAGTATAGCCTAGCTTTAGCCCTCGGCTCCGCCCGCGTAAATACCCACGGAAACACTACTTTTTCCTTACTTTATATCATTGTTTCTCAACTTTTTTTATGTCCCATATTTTTCGTATACCCACGAAAAAGCCAAAAAGTCTTGCGACCCCGTCACGATTTTTTCGACGTTCGATACAAAAAATTCGTTCGAAAACGAATCTTTTGTCCCTATATGTAGTTTGCATTTATTGTTTTTCAACAGACTGCGATCCCCTTTAAAAACAAACGCGACCCCCCAAGGGTTGAGAAACGATGCTTTATATTTTAGTAAGACTAAGTGTTAATTCAGAGCCTAAACTACACTACCACACCAACGCTATCAAAATCCGTTGTGTACTTTTTGAGTAAAAAAGTCATACACATCCATCCATATATCCATCAATTCTCCTAAACTTTCTCATTAATAAATAGTGGTAGGAATAGTATGATAACAAACATAATATAGGATTACTAGGTAGACAAGTTTGCGGGAGCGAAAAAGATGTTTTTAAAAACAATTAAAAATTTATTATTAAGTTTACATTTATTACAATTTAAATATAATAAAACTTAATTAAGGCTAACGGGCAGAGCTTTTACAAGAAAGCTAGGGTCTGTCCGGAGACAACCTAGCAGAAGCTCATGCTACGATTGAATGACGTTCTATCTGGTCTCGAAACAGTATGTGGAGCCAGATACAAAGTCATACTTCTATGAATTAAATATTTAATAAACAAAACTTTAACTGGAACTATTATTGATAAGCAGTTAATATGTCATCGCTGCATTATAATATAATGATGACTGGGCGCTGAGGGGTTGACATAACTAGGTATTTATTATTACCAAAATATTTAGGTGGAAAGCACATTGTTCATCAATATTTTCAGGAAATGCTACGTTAACTCAATAAAATCAATAATAACAAGAACATGTCTGGACATTTTTAAGGAGGGTTCCGTAACTATCAATGCCCAATAGGTTTTTTCAAATTTCTGTAAAAGTTGTTGTCCGATTTCGCTAAATATAATTTTACTAAAAAGTATTTAGCATGATTTAGTTTCTATCTCTTTTAGTTTAGAAATGCTAAGGGGAAATCAGCTTGTAAGCCACTCTGAGGGACAATTCTGCTAAATAAAGCCAGCATTAATACAATTAGAATCAAGTCCCGGTACGCTTATACTCCTAATAGGTGTTTTTATGAACGTTAAACCAACGTGAAACGCGCTCTGATTGGTCGAAACGTCATAAAATCTGTTCACGGTAACATGACGCTACACTTTCAATCCAAACAAAGTAAAATTGACTGTTTAATTTGTCCACTTTAAATACGAGAATTGAGGTTCTGGAGGCCGACTACTCGTAAATGGTTCACTTTATAAAAAAGTATTGTATGAAAGCTCACCTTTATTGTGAAAGACTCTTATTGGGATAGAATGAGAAAAAAAAATCATCCCCACTTCATAGGTTTAGTAACATGTGAAGTGGGGATGATTTTTTTTCTTTTTATCTATTTATATTTATAACTAGTTTTTACCCGCGACTTCATCCGCGTGGAGTTCGGTTTTACATACAAAATTTTAACCCCCTTTTCACCCCCTTAGGAGGCGAATTTACAAAAATCCTTTCGGATATTAGCGGATGCCTACGTCATTACAACTTTGTGTTTGCCAAATTTCAGCAAAATCCGATCAGTAGTTTCGGCTGTGTGTTGATAGTTGTCAGTCAGGTTTGCTTTTTATATATTTAGATAGATAACAGACGTTAGAGGGCCGGACAGACAGACAGACTATCGTACACAGTGAAACTTGTGGCTCCTTGTACTACGGAATCCTGAAACAGCAATCAAATCAATGTTTTTATTATTTTGAAATGTTCCAAAGTAATCCGGACTGACACATTAATAAAGAGTGTAATTTTAGAAACATAATTATTTGGGTTGCACTTTTTCATGTTGTTTTATTTACGTCCGTGTGACAATATTTGCATGACTGTGCAGGAATGTTAAGTGTCTTGTCTGTATTTAGTGACAGTGTATCGAATCGCCGACATTTTCAGGACAAGTACCTACATATTTCAGGGACGAAAGGAGATAATTTAACTTGTTTACACCAGTAAGTAAATTCATATAAATTAATATTTTGCTTTTAAAATATACTTCGATCATCGATCTTCGTTTATTATTATACTCTTTACTAATATAATAAACAGGAAAATGTTGTTTGTTTGTTTGCATTGAATAGGCTCTCTACTACTGGACCGATTTTGATGAAATGTACGTGGTAGAGCCATGCTTCGGCACGAATGGGCCGGCTCGACCGGAGAAATACCACGGGCTCACAGAAAACCGGCGTGAAACAGCGTTTGCGCTGTGTTTCGCCGAGTGAGTGAGTTTACCGGAGGCCCAATCCCCTACCCTATTCCCTTCCCTACCCTCCCCTATTACCCTATTCCCTCATAAAGGCCGGCACCGCACTTGCAGCTCTTCTGATGCTGCGAGTGTCCATGGGCGACGGAAGTTGCTTTCCATCAGGTGACCCGTTTGCTCGTTTGCCCCCTTATTTCATAAAAAAAAAAATAGATTAGACCACAGGGCATTTTGCCGCGATAAAAAATAGCCCATGTCCTTGGGCTATTTTTTATCGCGGCAAAATGTACGGTTACCGCAAGATTTTCTTTTGCGCGCACGAAGTCGCATGCAACATCTGGTCAAAATATAATTTTATGTACACATTTATTTATTTATTTATTTATAAGGTTTGCCAACAATTGTGAACACTATTACTAAGCACATAAAACACTCGATTAAGTAGAGAATTGAGTGTTACAATCTTTTAAAGACAAACACAGCATGCACCAATGTTACAAAACAAACAAAATGTTACAAAAACACATTCTTATTTCTAACATTATTCAACAACAAACAAAACAATTATAAGAAACATTGTAAAAAGGTAAAGATAACATGTGTATATGTAAATCATTGTATCGTTATTTATTAGGGTCAGTTCATAGCGCGACGATATGTGACGCTACGCGGCGCTGCATCTTTACAATAGATATTCAAAATTGAACTTTATTCAATTCACAAAAAGATGGGATACTCATCCCAACTTACCTGCCCTCCTGGGCGGTAATATCCTACATTCCCTATTTCTCACTCTAACTTACCAATCCTCAATTCCACACCACCTATCCTTCCCTTTCCCTATTCCTACCCTCTCCACCAATCCTTGGGAACGCAATGGATAATCATAAAAATAATTTAATTATCCAAAATAACGGCGATGTGGTTCGCCACCCATCACGTCTCGTTTCCCGCGGAGGCGAAAAGCTGACCATGGAGACCCGCTACGTTGAATGTAAGAGGAGGAAAGGATGGTAAGATTGAAAGTGAACGAAGCGAAACAAGTATGTAAGGATCGTAGCAAGTGGAAAGAAGTGGCTTCTGCCTACCCCTCCGGGAAAAAGGCGTGATTATATGTATGTATACACAAAAAAATACAGTTTCATATCACATCAGTCGTACACAGCATATGAACTGCGGTGCAACATGAGATTCGAACCCTTAAAATAAAACGTATTACTTCTTATGTAATGGATAAAGTTTAATTTTGAAGAGCTATCTTAAAAATACAGCGTCATGTCGCGTATCGTTTTGTTTCGGTGTGAACTGACCTTTAGTTTAATTTTTTTTTTCCATCAGCAATCTTGAAAAAGATATGAGCCAGACTAACCAGTAAATGAGATTACTTGCAAAATTTGTAGACTTTGGTGATGGAATAAAGTGCCCCGAGCTTTGCAAGTGTGTAATCTATTTTATTCTTTACTCTATAGATAGGCTAAAGTGAATGAAGAGTGAATGTAAACAAACTAAAGCTATTGTAATTTAAAATATTTCTGACAAAATGGGCTTGTGTGATACTGACGCTCATCTGGCCTCTCATAATCTTCTAATTAATGTCGGAGAACTCAATCGGAAGTTTTGTCGCTGCTGGTTTTAGATAGTGCGACAGAGACAAAACATGCAAATAAGCTATTTGACACTTATCAGTAAATTGTGCAACAGGCTCTAACTCAATTTTTTTAGCGAGCTACTTATATCCTACTAATATTATAAATGTGCAAGTTTGTGAGGATGTATGGATGGATTTATGTATGTATGCATGCATGCATGTATGGATGGATGGATGTATGTATGGATGGATGGATGGATGGATGTTTGTTATTCTTTCACGCAAAAACTACTGAACGGATCTTGATGAAATTCGGTATGGTAGTAGAGGCTTTGGATTAAAACATAGGCTACTTTTTATCCCGGAAAATTACAGTATTCCCGCGGGATGCTCGATAGTATATTTATGCGGGCGGAACCGCGGGAAACAGCTAGTACTACATACATAAACATTTCGTGGGGTACATAAGCGTTAGGTGACATACAAGAAATTATTTTGCGATATACTATCAACGTGACCACCAAGCCACCAACGTGACGTTTATTAGTACTTACTAGTTCGCTTAAAAATAAAACACGCGAGATTTATTTAGCGCGCACTAAGTCTCGGGCAACATCTAGTCGCTTATAAATTGGATTTCCTGATAGTACTAATACTAATAATATTTCATAACCTTATTAGAAAGTGACAGCACATACAATACACAAGATACACGCCACGTAAACACTTCGGTTTCATAGGTTCGTTAACATTTTATATTGTAAACATTTACACGGACGGTTTATGGGAGGTAAAATTAATTACAATTCATTACACTGTCTGTGCGGTAAGAAAACGTAAAGCTTACAACTTTGACCCCGATTATTTACAAAATAACCATCGTTTTCTCTATTCTTCTTACTCTACGTTGTAGTCTCTACATTATCTAAATGAAGTTCGGTGGAGTTTTTAATACGTTATTTTTTTATTGTGTGTAAATTTAAAGTGTAATTACGTAGTTTTTAAATCATTCATCGATTATTATGAATATTAGTTCAAGGTAGGTAAACAGCCTCCGTGGTCTAGACTAGTCTAGAGCTAGGCTCTCGACTCGGTCGTAGGTTCGATTCCCGCGTTGGAACTAATTTAGATAACTTCTATGCAAAAAGCAGAACACCCATCACCCCACCCATGTAATTCAAACGTCAAAGATCTTCGGGTAATACGAATATTTTTTGAATTAAAACCCAAAAAGCTCCTTTAAACTCTACCTGGGCGCACTTCCTATTATTTCATTAATCTTACGGAAATGTTGTTAATGTTATTCTCGGTATAAAGGCCACAAAGCTTTTACCATTAACAGTTTTTAAAAGCTCCGTTTGGAAAATTAACAAGACATGTAATGTTTTGTCTTATTTGTAAGCTTTCAATGTTGTTAATAAATATAATAACAACTTAATTGGTCAATAATAATAAGTACTAAGACACACTATTATGCTACGGCCTACGAAATACTATAAATTTTGTGAAATTTTAACTGTCATTTAAGGATAAATTAATTTGTAATAGATATGAAGTTATGAAGTATTAAATACTTTGTATGGCGAAGTATTTAATACTTCATGGTATTATATATTATACGGATACACATTTACAATTGACCATAAAATCATCGAAACATTTACCGAGCTCCAGTCAAAAGGCGTATTGATTTGCTAATAACAACAGAACATACTACAATAGTATAACTAGAATTATAGTTTAACACTCACTGTATCTAAATACACAACTTATATATAAAACTGAAAGGATCATATTTTTTCAGTTATCGCATATTTAAATTTATAGGGGCCAGGGGGTAACCAAGAGGTGACTTACCATGATACAAGCTTAAAACTTTTTCTTGATAATTACTGAATCTATTTTATTATTATTTTAAAAGTGCTAACTTGTCCCAATAAGATAATTTTACGTATTTATTTTTAGTTATATCACAGATTATTAAATAGTTACACCCCATTTAAGTGTAAACATTTATCATTCAATCAGAGGGCATTTTTTGTAGTACAGGGTAATTAAAAGACTTCGCACAAGTCACACTATGGCGTGTGAGCTCGGGGACTAACGGTTAAAGTTCAGCGGCCCCATAAAGCCAGGCTTTACCTCTGGGACCTGCCAGACGACGGCGAGAACAAAAAACCAATTTCATAAAACTATGCACCCGACTGCATGCGGGGTCCACAACAATAAATGAGCAAATCCAGAACCACAACCTAGTTCGAATCACCATAGCGCCGACTCTACATTTTTCAAATTCGCGTTTATACATCGCTGGTTTCGTCGGCCTAAAAGCTCATGTGTTTGATGAAATCGCGCAGTGGAAATTATGCTGTGTTCAACGGTAACCGGCGAGGGTATCGTGGTAAAAGATTCTGCAAGTTCGTCACGCACACCGATGCGAATGTAGAGACGAGAAGGCTTCGGGTGCACACAACTCCACGGCAACATCGCGGCTCGCGCGTCGCTCGCGAACAGTCCGCATAGAGCCGCGTCGGTCGAACCACGTGTCGCCGGCGCCGTGACGCCCGTCCTTTCGATCGCGAAAAAAGTTTACCACGAAACTTTCGGAAGACTTTCCTTTCAACTTTGGCACCGTAAATCGGACCTGTCTCTCTTCGATCGCCCAAAAGTCGAGAATGACCTCTCCTAAAACCGGATCGTACTCCTCGAAACGGGTTTAGACTCGGGTCCCGTGGCAGGACATTCGTGAAGTGATAACTTGATTTTCAGTGTTGTGTTTAGTGTGAGTGACTGGGTGCCGTACGAGGAGGACTGTCCGCCGAGGCTGGCTCAACAGTGCTGTCAAACGTTACAGTAAGTTTTGCACAATTTATTTTCTCAGTTTACCGAGTTTCATGTAAATGAGGTTCCGTCACAATGGCCGGTCATGTGATTTCGGTGGAACAATCTCATAGATTAATGTCGCGGCCTTGCCCTTGTCACTGGGTCGTGATAAACTTCCACTTATTGAGGTCTTAGTACCGTAAATCTTGACATTAAATTTAATTAACTGTTCACAAACTTAAAGTGATAGTTGTTTGGATATTTTACATATGTCACATACAAATTAAACATACATTATAACGGAATTCACGACATAATATACACAAGTTTCGCTAAAACACGATCTATAATTTTATATTTAGCATAATGAAGTTAGATGGAAAATTTCTAACATGATCTTTAAACTTGTTATATAGGCAAAGTATCATGTTTTACTCTATGTATGATGAGTTGATGAGTAAACTATAATTATTAGCATACAATCGAGTTTTTGTTATGAAAAAATACATCAAATCCAACGTTATAGCACGCAGCTGGGAACACGGCTCTAGTACACTCAAAACTCGAATCCATTAACACATGTAGAGTAAACAGACGGGACAGACTCTACAAATCGAAAGTACCATGTGTCGGCAATTCAATATGGATTCTATTTCAATGAAACAGATGTACGCCGAGAAAAATTGAAAGCCAATACAAAGAGACAACATATTTTTTACTACTCAAAATTCACTCTCGAAAACGTTAAGTGGTACGATGGTCTATTTTTATCACGATGAAATGATATTTCTCGTTCGTCTATTATGATTCGGTTCTGGGATCGGTTTTTGCCGTCTTTTTGTGTGGCCTCGATCGCTACCTTTGTATTTAATATCGGATTTGAGATTTCATTTCATAACTGTAGTCGGTTGTCGCTGTCGGTCACTTTTGTAGGTCTTTCGATGTTTGTTTCTTTATTATATCGCTCAATTTGCGGCGCACGAAACCAGTTTTTATTTGCCAACTTCCAAGTTTTTAAATATTTATTTATTAAATCGGTGCGATAATGTTCGTATCATGCGTATCTACGTCCAAAATTGTTTTACCCTTTTAGATCAACCTTTTCTCTTAATTTAATTCGAAAAGTTCATACGTAAATGTTTTAACCTTCTTAAAGCGATAAATATTGAAACATATATTACTAATAATCATTAGAATCGCACATATATAGCGATCCGCTCAGGCGTGTCCTCTGCTTGGCTGATTGAATTTCGCGACAAAAACTGAATTATCAAACGAGCGAAGTTAATTCAATCGCAATTTATTTGCTCCCCTTTTTTGCCCGGAGTCAAAGGTTGGAAAATCACTATAAAAGGTTAAAAAACATTTTTGTTAAATGGATAATTTAGTACTAGTTATTTTCTACAATTCTTTAATGTTTTTTCCTTTACATTATCGTAGGATGGATAAAATGTATATTAATGTAATTCCTTTAGTTTTACTAATTTATGCCAAAGAAAATATATTTATTACTAACATACTAGGAGGATCTAGCAATAAGGTTATAAAATGTTATATTTTTAGTGTTACGGATTTATTAATTGGAATAGTTCAGAAATAAAGAAGATATTCTGAACCATATTAAAATTTTATCTTTTATAATAAAAATCGGAATTACGTAGTGAAGGTTATAATAATAATTATTATTGTTGTTATAAATTTTGCTTACATAAGGATAAAATACAAATCAGAGTAAACAGAGTAAAATTTACAGACAGTAATTTCCAGCAAGGATAAATATACGAAACAGAGCGTAAAGAGATTGTTTTTGAAAATTTTGATTTTGCGTTTATGCAACATTTTGTGTAAATGTAGAGCCCAATTGGGTTATGAGATCAGATCCTTAGTATCCTTTTGATGATTCTTAATTTGTGACTTATTTATCTAACAGTTTAATGTTATCTAAGCCCAAAATTAATTAATAAACGAATAACAATTTGTATGCTACAAAATTATTATGAATAGGTGTCTTCATTTTCTCACTAATTATGTAAATCATTAAGATAAAACCTATGAAAATAGCATAATATCAAATAAACCCTAGAAAGAAAAATCCATCAGTTTCAATGTAAGTGGTGTAACGCAGTTGTCAATACTAATTGTGACAGTCCTGTGACAGTATTATCGGAGCTGTCGACGTTACGTCAATCCGATTATCTTGACGGACGATAAATATTCTTGACTGGTATCGCACCTGTCATATTGCTGTATCATTTAAAAACATTTAAATATCCGACTCAAAGTGTGATGACTGATGACTCAGCCATCTGCACTACAAGGAGAGCTGCTGATGTCAGAGGAGTCGCTGACACTTCTTTAATGCCGAAAATATGTCGTAGGTATACTGTTTGTTATAAATGCACTAGCTGTTGCCCGCGGCTCCGCCCGCGTACTTAAATATAGTTTTTTCGCGGTCGCGGATAAAAAATAGATAAAAACAATCCTTGATGCGGATCATGCTAAAATTTCAGCTCGATCGGTGCAGAACTTTTTGAGTTTTTGAAGCGTACACAAACCAACATAACATTTTTATATTTAAGATATATAGATAGACAGAACGTGCTGATCATAATTAATCATAATCCTCCTACTACTAATGTGAAAATTTGTGAAGATGTATGGAATATGGATATTTGTGACTCTTTCACACATAAACTACTGAACGGATTTTGATGTTTGGGTTCTTGTAGTAGTTTTGGTTCTGGAACGTAGGGTACATTTTTATCGTGCAGTCACCATAGTAAAACCCAAATTATGATAATTTTAATGGACGCTTCCACACCACGTCAATCTGGTCCTGTACTAAGTATCCGAAGAACTTGTATCACAGGTACCAGACAAAGGAAATACATTTAATACTAGACATATATTTAAGACTAGCATTAATTCCCCGCGGCCTAGCCTGCATGAAATAATGTTTTAAATTTTCATCCCCTATTTTACCCCCTTGGGGGTTGAAATTTAAAAAATCCTTCCTTAGTGGATGCCTACGTTCTATGAGGAATACGTGTAAAAAATTCCAAATTTTAAGGGTTGGCCTGTACGTTGATACATCAGTCAATTAGCTTTGCCTTTTATACATTTAAGATTTTTATTATACCAGGTACACAACATATTATTACATAATATATTACACATCGAAGGCCCATCATCGGGGGATTCGAACCCGCGGCCTTCGGCTAACTACTGAGCCACAGAGGTCGTCAAATTACTACAAGCTTACTACGCTTCACAAGTTTACTATGCAAAATATTGCATCGACTGCACCTATAGAGAGTAGAGAAAGGAAATTGACGGTACAGCGACTGTTCCGGTCGTTATATACAGCATCGTGTTGTAAAGTTGTCTTTTAGCCCGAGGTCATAACATCTCACTAATCGATTCACGAACACGAATATAGACACAATTTTTAGGGTTCCGTACCTTGAAAGGAAAAAACGGAACCCTTATAGAATCACTTTCAAGTCTGGTCTGTCTGTCAAGACCCCTTTTCTCAGGAACGAGTGTAGGTATCAAGCTGAAATTTATATCAAATACTCAGGTCTACTGTCCCTTGGAGCTGTGAAAAAATCAAACTTCTAAGCCAACGTAATCAAAAGATACAGCTGTTAATGCCGCAAATTTCCGCAATTTTTCGACACTCGCAAACTCAAAACCTACAGGGTACTCGTGAACTTAGAATCTTGAAATTTGGTACAAAGCAACGTCATATAGCACAGATAAAGGAAAAATTGCGAAATCGTAAATTTTAAGTTACATTATATAATAAAAATAATTTTAATAATTTTAAACTTACTACTCCTTTCCTTATAAACGGGTAGAGGTATTAAATTGAAATTAATATCAAATACACAGGTCTATAATACATTTAAGCTGTAACAAAATCACTACAGGTTTGTACGGAACCCTCGGTGCGCGAGTCCGACTCGCACTTGGCTGGTTTTATTTTACCTAAAATTAAATACCTATTTGTGGGTAAAAAATATGGGCTTAGGTAACTGCAATGTCATTTAAATTTTTTCTTGTATATATGGCACAATTTGATGATTATGTTTATTTATATGATAACAATCTGGCATAGGAACATTAGAACAGTTTACAAAACTTAAAAAAAAAAATCAAATACATTATAACGCCTTTTTCAGTAAAAAGTCGGTAAAAACGGTTTTCATCTAGAGCAAAATATAGAGTAAAAATGAAAAAGAAATATCACATGATACCATTTTCTTTTAACTTTTATTATAACACATGTATATTGCTTTGAAATTATGTTGTATAATTATAATTGTTACTGTTACATAAATGTGGTGTAATATAATGTAAATGTATGAGTAATGTTCACGTTACACTTCACATCAGCTGCTTGCTGCTCATTATTTGACCTGGTAATGGACAACTTATAAACGGAATTAAGCTAGTGGGTCTATTTTAAGTTATAGTGTACTGTATGATATGTTGTCCGGAATCTGTAAGCACGGGGGAGAAAACAGAGCATTGAAAATGGAACTCTGGAATAATATTATAGAGTTGAAAATCGAACACATGAGTGTGGAGTTGTCATATTTGACATTGACATTGGATTCTACACTCGTATGCTCGAGTTAAAGCTCTATTGTATTGCGCAGAGCTCTATTTTCAGTGCTTTGTTTTTTTCCCGCCCCTAGGGATTCTGGGACATAATATAGTCCCAGTTTAATTGGTAAGATTCGGGCAAAATCCTTATTTTTACCCGCGATGGAATGAAAACGGTACATATGTTTAAGGTTAGAGGGTGTTTGTCGCCTTTTAACATCATGAAATGTTACCAAGTATCTCCAAAACGACTAGGTTTTTTGCTAAATGGATGCATACATAAAATAGAATTTGAAATAAGACCTTCTCTAAGTTGAAATGCATCGCAAGTTACACTACGGCCGCTGTATCTTGACGGGTCTGAACATAGGCTCTGCGAACTTTAGCGCATGTACAACTCGTGAAGAAAACTGTTATTGTATTATTTTTATATACCTATGTACTAATAAAATTTCCCTAATATAGTTGACCAATTAGTACAAATAAAATTAATACGAAAACACTTAGAAACAGCTATTGCGCAACCTTCTGCGCGAAGTTCAGACTCGCCAAGATACATCGGCCGTATTGTATGTAGAATGTGTATGTGTCTATACGGTACTGAGTACCTATGTATTCCTCTAATAAATGGCTGATGACCGCAAACTTAGTATTTATGATAGGTATGCTACCTTTGCTCAAAATCAAGTTACTTCTACATTTCATTTCATTTTCACTATTTTTCATGACATCATGTAACAAAATATTTTGAAATCTACGTATCATAATATATTGTTACTAAAGAAAAGATTTTAAAATGTTAAGAAAATAATGGTAACACTGACGTGTATTTAAGTGTGTAAGAAAGTTTTCATACTATCCGATAAGATATCGGACGCCTTTAACCTATACCCGATAGCCTAGGCTAAGTTAAATGTATGAAACATATTCGGTCTTTCACATTATCCGGTGCAACTTCACTTGCGCCGGTATCCGATACCGATATCGCATCGAATAACGTGAAAACGCTTTTAGGTGTATTATGGTAGGTACATTACGTATAATGAAGCGGACAACGCTCACCGAACTTGATTGTACCGTTATTACTTACCGTGTAATATGTAATAACACAAAACGTAGACGTGTCATCGTGTACACATTTGGCAAACAAAAAATGTTTATCTTGCTTAATGTTTTCTATTTAGTGCTTAAAGGGATGGAAAATACTGATAATCTATTGCATTATCACCAATAATTGCTTTTGTTTTATTGTATGTTTTTAAAGAACAATTTTCGATATTTGTTTTGCTAAAAGGTGGCACCTGCGCGAGTTTCTTACGCCGGCCGCCGGTTCTTCTCGCCGGGTTAAGGTACCTAATGGCAATCTTTTTTCTTCTTTTTATTGTGGATTCGAAAATAAGTTTTTTAATTTCGATTATTTTTTAATTCTTTATTTTTATCGTAAAATGTGATTAGAGTCAAAATATTCTTTTGACGTTAGATTGATCAAAACAACGGGGCCACCAACTATTTAGCCATGCTTCGGCAGTCCGACCAGTGATACCACGGTCTTACATAAAACCAGGTATTTTATGTACGTTTTTGTTGGATTCTAAGCCGTAGTTATCAAGACATTGAAACCCGCGCCTTACGTAATCGGTAATCATATCCTTCAACTGCCTTCAAGTATTCAAGTATATGTGCGACATTTGTTGACTTACTTAAGAACGTTCTACTGTATTTATTTACACAGCTAGTTTGCTTTAATAAAGGTCAAGTCGTAAAAATGTTTACTAAACACTTATTCAACGCACTATTGACAATATTAATATTACATTCAATAAATGATATATCAAATATTGGCTGACCTTGTGCTTATTACCACATTGTTCTTAATTCAAATTGAGAAACGTCAATGTGACAACTGACAACCTGTTGAAATGACAACACGAGCACTTTGCCTTTGTCGGTAATTCGTACACTTCTGTGCTTTTGTTTGTATGGAATTATCATTCTAAGTAGGCTTAAATCTCTCAATAAGGTTTTTACGATGAAAAAAGAATAGGACGACCTAAAAGAACCTCTGTTATAATTTATAGGACAATTATATTTGGACATAATTATTATGACGTCAATAAATGTATCTACCTATCAAAAAATTTTATTAAACAGTCAAGTGCGAGTTGGACTCGAGCACGAAGGATTCCCTACAAAATTACAAAAAAAAACACGTTACACTTACCTTGAGAAAAAACTATATTTAATGAATTTTTTTACTACTCGTGAGCAATTACTAGACCTTGAGTGTTCCTGAACAAAATAATCTTCACGCTTAATATTTCTAAGTTTACAGTTGCATGTTAAAACACTAGATTTCATGGTGGCGTGGCCACTGGCCGCGAGGCCGAGGTGAATACAGTCAGCAAAATATATAAGTAAAAGAAGTCGTTTAAAAATGAAGTTACAGAAACATGAATTTCAAAAGGTACAAAATATAATGTCTTCATAAATCAATTACGGATACTTCAGGCACATGATCCACTGCTTATGTAAAGACGTTTAGGCAAAAAAATAATTGTCATACTCAAAGTAAAAAATCATCTCATGTATGGGTGACCCTCCGCAAAACGCAAAATCGTCCATATAAAGAAAAAAATCTTTTTTAGTATGACAATTATTTTTCTGTTTAAACGTCTTTACATAAGCAATAGATCATTTATTATGGCCAAAATATCCGTAATTGATTATACCAAACTTCATATATTTATTACCTAAATTCAGAGAAAAACCCCATAAAATACGGTCATTTTAGCTTTATCATAATTATATCTAACTTAAAAGTTTTTACTATTTTACATTGTATTTTCCGACATTTAAAGTTTAAAGTGAGTCGGTACTTAGTGTAAATGTAACACTAAACGTTTTATAAACTCTAAATCGATAAAAATACATAGGTACTAATAATATTTTGTGTTCCCTTATTTTGTTTTCTTATTCTATATTTTCACAATACACTTGTATCATAAGTGCACTTTCAGACGTTTATTTAGGTGAAGTCGTTGACAGCACAAGCACTTTTATCATTGCAAATAAGAATACTTTTAAGGAATAGACGACCTCTGTGGCACAGTGGTTAGTGCATTGACGCTCAAGCCGGAGGTCGCGGGTTTAAATCCCGCCAGGGAACAAAAAAGTTTTTTGTGTTCCTGGGTCATGGATCTGTATTAAATATGTGTATAGTAAAAATCCTAGATATATGTACGTACAATATAAAAAGTATTAAATATATTTTCCATTTTCTGGTGTCCGTAACACAAGTTCTTCGAAAACTAACCACGGGACGTGATTGACGTGGTGTGAAAGCGTCCCTAGATATTATTACTGTTATTGTTTTATCGCGTTTTATTTCCATCTAAGTTTATGGACCCGACTTAATTTTTCATGTTTTATTAAATAGTCGTTACACTTAACATTAGACGCAAGTTACCTATTTTGCTAACTGTACCCACTGTGTATCTTACCGCCGTATTAAGATTGTATTCAACGTATGTGGCCTTCGCTGGAGTTTCAGTATAAATGTTGACCATATAGCAGCTGTCAGTTCTATTGTACAGTCGGCCACATAATTCTCCACTTTGTATCCCTCCCGCGCCTATCTCATTGTCCGATTCATTATCGCCGTATTTGTAATTCCACCTCAATTTATTAAGTGTGATAAAGGCCTTAGAGAAACTCGCACTCTGCTATTTTCATACATCTATAGCAAAGAATATATATTACTAACGTATATACTACTATACTACTACTACTATACTACTACTATACTACTACTACTACTATACTACTACTACTACTACTACTATACTACTATACTGTCTATAGTTTAGTGCGCGTAAAAGTAGGGTATGTAGGTACTTAGTTAAGGCAGAGCATGTTACACAAAAACCTAAAATAATAACGTCATTTAAAATCAATTATGGATATTTTGGGCATACGATATACTGCTAATATAAATACGTTTTAGTAGAAAAATAATTTAAAATTTTTAATAAAAATTTGCGCTCTCTAAGGCGCTGAGGCAATCCTCACAAAAACAGATGATTTGAATGCAAAAGCAAAGACTTTGCCTAAATAACATCAATGTAATCAGCTGTATGAGATCAATGACCGTAAAGAGCGTAACGTAAATTTATGTACTAGGTATAATTATCTTTCCAAATTTTTTAATAGTATTCTGCCTAAACATCTGTACATATTAAGCAGTAGATATGCCCAAAATATCCGTAATTTATTTAAGATGACATTATATAAATGTAGCGAGGTGTAGTGTCTCTGTAATTTAGTATTACCTACTATCTACTATCTAGGCTATAATTTACCGCATGTGGTCCGCAAATCGGCGTTTCAATGTGCATTATTAAACTAATGGTTAGCCATTAATAATGACAATTAATAAACTCGATTCAAATGCGTATTTCGCATGTCGACTGTACTTGAATATTGCCTTTGATTCACCGATTATCGTGTCTCTGATTGATGAGCGAACGTTTGCCAATTTCTATTTAATCGGTGAAAGTGTAAAATTTGCTTCAAATGCTTCTAATAAAGAGCATTTAGTTTAATATTTGATAATTATAAAATATATAATCTTGATAGCAGCTATGTATCGTTAAATAATGGCAGAAAAAATAAGGCAAAGTTATATATCATCCATGACGTACAAATCATCATAGAGTACGAGTATCTTACGTTTTCTTCAGATATTCTGTAATGTCACATTGTTATTAAAATAATAAGTGTTATTCAATATGAATTAAAAATATTCCCTAGTAAAGCTTGTAATAAACGGAAACAAACCGCTTGTACCAAGATTATTCCAAAAACGCACCGCTTCGAGGTGTGGAAAATTATGTCTAAAACTATCCGTTCCCAGCAAAATTTTTACCAATCAAGTTTCTACACAATTACCACCTATTATCTCTGATTGGTCTACAATTTATTATAATTGTAGACCAAACTTCGGTTAAAAATCAAAACATCATGTTTCCTTATCACATTTTTTATTAAGTTTCCAAATCCGACTCAAATAAAATAAATAAAATAAAATAGTGCCCAAGTATGTGCGCAGTACACTCTCACTTCTTTTACTCTCGTAACCCAGTGGGACAAACACGACTGGCGAGAGGCCAGGCACAGGTCCGACTTTTTACATGCCCATCCGACGCATGGATTATCTTTCTTGTCAGACAATCAGGTGATCAGCCTGCATTGTCCTAACCAAACCTGGAATTAACATTTTTTGTTGTTCTAATGCGAGAATCGAACCCACGACCTCCGAGTAAACAGCGAAGCTCTAACCACTAGACCATGGAGACTGTTAAATATATAGATACCAACTAAATGATAGTAGTATATGTTAAGACCTATGCATATAAAATTACATATTTTCTGTTAATATGTAACTAATCATGTTTAAAATAACAAATACCACGTACCATTTCGCAACACACTTTGTATGTTTGTTTGTTGATATCCTTGCGATTACAAAATTTCATCATTACTCTTAATAAAGTTGAATTCTCACGCGTCCGCAATAATTTTTATTAATCGTAGTAATCTATTTTATTTATTTTATACGAATGAAAGATGAGACCTTAAAAGATACGATCAGGTCATTTATATCTTTCTGAGACCGAGAAAAAGATAGACATTTTTGTAGATGATTATACTCAGTCATACATATTACATGTATCAATAACATATACAAGAATTGTAAATAATAGTTAATGCATAGCCTTGTACAGTCACCATGAAAAACAATTCAATCTGATGGGTAACACGAATGACATTGTTTTTTAATTTCAAGGAAATTCACATGTTTTATTAAAGTAAAAAAAGTCTGCAAGAAAATTTTGGGAAATCTCGAAATTGAGGAAAAAATTCGTTCGCATAGTAGATAGCTTCAATGAGTCTTCATAAGGTTCCAAAGGGGTCAAATGAAGAGAACCATTTTGATATCTTTAGAATTTCAAAAAATACTTAATTTCAATAGGGAATATGCATGTATTTTTTTTATTCTTTTAAACGTTTCTACTGGTTATAACATTTCAAAATATATGTATAACACATCTAAAATATTATTTATTATCCTGGAAAAAATGTTTTAAAATCACAATCATTATCGGGCGACTTAAAAACGCCATTTTCGAGCGCTTGAGTTGTGGACTATGACGTCACAACGTCATCGCACTTGGATAGACAGTTGACAGATAAAATCATGGTTTGACTTTTTTTTATTATTAATTATGACGTCGGCTTATCACCATTTGCCAGTGTCAAGTATATTTTCATCAACGTATTTAAAAATCTAAATCGTCAAGTCGAAAGTCTAGTCAAAGTCCAAATAAACAGTCACGGTAGTCAATCAGTCATGTCAGTCGACTCGAGTAAAGTGATAGACGCTTTACTGAAACTTCCTAGGGAGTTTTGGCGGGAAACCCAATTTAGCACGCATTTTGTAATTGTATCACTTTTCCACACTAGTGCACCTCAACGAATAATTAATGGTTAGTATTCCACCAATATTACATATTAAAAACCGAAATAACATGAATTTAAAAAAAATTATACAAAATTATAATCGAAAACAGAAATTTTCAATGCTCAGAATTTTCTTCGGCCTTCCGGATTCCGGATCATATTAAAGTCCCAGCCTTATATGAAATTTCTGTTTCACTTGACACAATGAAATTTTTTACATTGGTAATGGTTTAATACCTTCCCCCTTATATAAAAAAAAAGTTTTGAAAGTTGACACACGTCCGTGCGGTCTATGACGTTACGTTTTGTTTAGCCAATAATATCCTTTTTTGAAATTTGCGCGGCATTTTCAAAAACAATACTGTTTGATGATTAATTTTCACTATTAATTCACGATAAATTAAAAAAACAATTGTACGGGTATGTTTCTTTAGCGATAAAGATTACAAATAAAAATATTTTATTCATTTTGGTGTCACATGCATATTCCCTATTCTTCTTGTGGACAAATTAAGGCAAAATTGTTGAAGTTTCTCACATTGCCTATACCTAAACGTACATTGTACATACTAGTTACAAAAGGCTTGACTAACTAGGCTTTATTTCTCTAAAGTGACCTAAGCCGCCGAGGTGACGCGACAATGTTAAAACCATAACAAAAGTAGTTAACATGGTTGCGTAACCAATAAACAAATGAAGATATTGACACCTTAAGCGCAACCTTTGAGGTAAATACCGTATTGGGATCATGGTGAGGCCTTCGTTTGGCTTGAATTAGGCTTCAATTAAGCCCCGTGGTACCGCTAATTGTGGGTCGCCATTGTTCGGCATATTATACCCCAGTTCTTAGCTTAATTAACACTTTCCTGGTCACCTGGGAATGGGGTCGTTTGGGCCCATAATTTCTTCTCAAAATCTGCAGTATCGAGAGTAGTGGGAATATGTTTCAACATTTGAATGGGATATTTTTAGAAAACATAATATATGAATGTGAGATGGTCGTGCGAATTACTTTTACTCTTAAATTAATATAGCATTGTTTATTATTTGTCCCGACACACGTTGTTCTGTTCTGGAATAAATAAATAACTACACGTATATACCTCCAATAATTCTCACTTTCTAAACCTACCCTGAACTTCTACAATTATTTCAAGACCAAAATAAGACAAATCAGTCCACGTTCTCGACTTTTAGCGATGCATTGAAATTTCAATCCATATTTTAACTCCCTTACTAATAAACGCTGTAATAAGCTTTGAATAGTTATAGAGTGTTTTGTTCCCGTCACTCTAGTGATATTTTTAATTCGATTGAAGAAGACAAAACACTGTATAACTATTCAAAGCTTATACAGCGTTTATTAGTAAGGGGGTATATGTTTATTGTTTATATGCAACGATTGTACGAGTAAAACAGCTGTTCACATGATGTTAAACGTACCCTATGAACTTCGCGACGTAATAAAGTTAAAATATGATCATAAATACAAACTTTTGATTGATAAAATTGTTTAAACAACACTTAAATATCAAGCCAGCATTGTGAAGTTTCAGCGAAAACAATAAGGTATTGTATAGATACCGAGTGAACAACCTTGATTATTTACAACACAAGTAAATAATGTAATATGATTTTGCAACGTCGTCTGGTTCATGTCTGACCATATTTAATTATACATATACTCATATGAAATAATATATTATTATGATTTAAATAGGTACCTGGTACATGTACTTTGTGTCAGGAGAACATTAATTTTGATGTTTTGCAACCTGCCCCGGTGACGTGTAGACATTGACAGGTTACAAAATACTAAAGAAATAGGCTTTATAGGGATCCGTATTTCACGTTTCGGAACCCTTATGGTTTCATGTCCATCCTTCTGTCTTCGGCTTACCTTTCAAACGGTTTGTGTATTTACCAAGCCGTTGGTCTTTAAAAAACATTGAGTTGCGAAATATTCATATCAACTTTATAACTATTTTTTTGTTAAAATACCCCCCCCCCCCTAAAAGCTAAGCGACGTGGCTCGAAAAATCGCAAAATTCATGATGATAGTCCATGTTTGAATGAATTCCAACTTTGAATGAAAACTATCACGGATTAAATAGCTTTCTTAGTTCAGGAGCTATAGAGGCCTATCTTGTAAAATGCGCTTACTTGGAAAACTTCGTACAAGTATAACGAAATAATAAGTAACTTTGTGCGCGAGTCCGACTGGCACTTGGCCGGTTATTTGTATGTATGGCTTACGCCAGTCAGTGCTATGATGCTATCCTAAGATAGGCTAATAGTTCTCACTGGTTCCTCGGGCTTGACTTTTACATCACAAAAGATAAAGTACCTCTGACACAATTAATTGAAGGGTGTTTTGGAAACACAACTAATGTCAAATTGATCAAACTTTACAGGGATTAAGTAAAACTTGTAAAAATGAAAATACGTGAATAAAAAAAACTTTTGAAGTTTATGTTAGTTAGAATATATAATAACACATAATATTATGAGAAATTAGATAGTTATTTTTCTAATTAAATCATATATTGAAGTTAGAAAAAAGAGCACAAAGAATATATTTTTTTGAAATGTGACTTTGGTTGTTTTTCCAAAACACCCTTCAATTGGACACCATGAACCATAAGTCAAATAAAAAATAAGTTAAGAAAACAAACAGAATTACATCGTATTATCGCAGTATCTTGTCAATTGCAAAATTGGATAGCAAATGTTAATAGAATCACGATATCACAAAATAAGCAAAACTTTTGTTATCTAAGTGATATTACTAGCAACAATAAGACGGACAGATCTCTTATTATCTACACAAAAGACGCACAATAGATTTATTACAAATTGTAATGACCAAATAGAATTAATAACAAATATTGATAACTAGAAACTGATTCCATTCTTATTTTACCGTCGACATTGTATTTTTTCTAACGCAACGTAGAGACGATAAGTTGTAAACGGAACTTAATAACGTAAATAAACCATATTTACTTTTTATACTCAATCATATTTCAAAAATATATTCATATATAGCAGCATAATCATTGTAATTTACTTAACCAAAAGTTAACAACTATGAGTTATGACCCGACTACGCAAATTGTGTAAAAAACCCGGCTACAAAATTTTATAGCCTATGTTATTCAGACGAATTTATTGACATCTCATTCATCAGTATCAAATCAGTAGTTTGGGCACTACGATGGAAAAATACACACACAAATATATAGAACTGCCAAAATCCCTTCCTTTTAGCTTTGCCGTAGTCGGGTAAAAACAGTAGATAGTCACCAACTCCCTTATTAATAAAATTATTTACACCACGGATTAGCTAATCCAACATGGCTGTCTCTGTCAGATAGTTTGGAACAGTCACTTGATAGACAAAGAGAGCGATTTGGATTTGCTTATCCATGGTGTAAATATTTTTATTAATAAGGAGGCAACAGTTTAAGTAGGTACTTAAATATGTTTTATGAAATAGATAATATTTTGCAAGATTTAATAATCACAAAAGAATCTGTATTTAACAATACTTATGCAAAGTTAAGAGAAGCAATTAATTTTTTGCACCTTTTGGCTAATCTTCAATTTAGACTTTTTCAGAAAACACTGTAGACTAGACACTGCAAAAAGATTTTTCTTTTTGCAATGTAATTAAAAGAATAAAAAAACAACAAATGACTTTGACTTTAAGTTTAATTTACACATAAATATATTGAAAATTAAAGTAATTGGAAGGTTCCTTATATAACAATTAGCGATGTGAAAATAATCTTCGAATTATTGATAAGCTCGAAGCCCAGAAAAACTATCACTGTTATCGACAGACGGATGGAGTAAACGCACCGCTGACTTTCGTTACAATTACTTAAGTTATCACCGGCAGACGTAACCGAAGAGAAAATAAATCTTTCACTTTCGATATTTCAATATCAAGGTCGTTGAAGGGAAATTGAACTGCATTCTGTAACGCGAGCGGACATTTTTCACGATTCTTCGATTATTACTTTTAATTAAACTACTTTTTGTAATATATATTGCAGAATGCAGTCTGTTTTACATTCATGACATTCCGATAAGAATTTAAAAGACCTTTTACTTCGTCTGTCTTTAAAAAGCGCCAGTCATTGGATACTTCATATAGTACGTAAAACAAGTGCACACGAAACGGGGTTAATTATGTTTGATCTACAGTTTATTAGGAGTTGGGACAGGGATTTCATTAAGGTTACACAATACACAGATATAAAATCTTTTTTTGTCATTAAATATGTAATATATCCTTCGTAATAATTTTTACTTATCTATTTCGTGCTATACTTTTACGGTTATTGCTTTAAGACAATTGCATGACAAAGTTTGAAATATTAACATTAATATAGACTAGTCGAATAGTCGCTTTTTAATAGCAATTAAATCACTATGAATTTAATTAATTAATGTTATAGGCTTGAGTATAATAACTTATTGAGTATAATAATTATATATTTTTTCTACGTTTACTTTATTCTATATTTTAAACGGTTATGGTCTTTGTTACCGTACATATAATGAGTGAAAGGATTTATTTTATAGTGCTCATGTGTGTGGGCAATACACAAGAGCATACTCTTTTCCTTTGCTCTCGTAACCCGGATGACATCCATGACCCAGATGATGACAACACGAAAAACTTTTTGTTCCTTCGGCGGGGTTCGAACCCGTCACCCCCAGCTTGAGCACCAACACGCTTAACCAGTGAGCCACAGAGGTCGTCATAACTTATGTTATAGTAGTATCTATCTAAAGTATAATAATTTGATTAGTCTGCTCTGCGAAGAGTGACGACAGAGCATTGTTGGGAACATCTCTATTAGTTCCGGCTGGTTGGTTCGGCTTAGCTGTTCCTTCATGAGCTATTTATTCGATCATTCAGAGAAAGTAAGGAAGCTATTGAATATATGGGACTTTTGGTAGTAGAGCGTCCGGAAAGCGACCAAATTATTTAAGAAATTTTACGTGTTTCTCAATTAATATGATAAGTGATAAAGGCTTCATTTAATGTTGGAGAATGTATGGTTCTAAATGGCGGAGAAAATCAACTATCTAAACACTAAAATGTATGTTTATACGGCTATCAAAAACAAAGGAAAATTTCATTAACTAAGCCCATTCAATAGGTACCTTTATAGTGCTAATGTTGAACTGTTGTTTTCAATAAAACCGGAGTGGACTTTCTTGCTGTAAGCTATGGTCCGGATCTGTCTGTTTATGGGGAGAGATTGGGGCGAGGTGACTTACGATTAACACCGTTTTAGTTATTATAATGAAGGTGTATCTAATTTTATTATAATGGCCAATTTATCACCGATAGTGTATTGAAGTATGCAGATTGCTTTGTGGCTTCCGAATCGAGAATATATTCATCGAGCCAAGCCTAAGTATTTGTAATGAAATTCGCGTATCTAAAACTTGAGGTTCAAAGTTTTCGTATCTGTTTATGACTAGGTTGTAGTTTATTTGTCAGAAAGTCGTTAAGTTACGGATCGTAAATTAATCCGTATAACTTCACAAAAAAATCTTACACACGTTTTTAAAATTGTCAATCTCCAATTTTTTTGCATAGTTCGTTCATTATTTAGTTCATGAGAACTTATGTAACGGGTACTCAACATAACGGAGAACGAACATTTCGTCAGTTTTAACCAAACTTTATGTGGGTCGTATGAAGCTTGCCAAAAATTGCACGCATTCCGTAATTGCTTTTATTGAGGTTGCACGGAAAAGCTAGGCAGATGTTACTTTCTATGGTCATTTTTATCACCATTTTTTACGTAGGTAAAACAAAATAGTTTTTATACAATGTCGTAAATTAATACTATGCGTTTTTTCAACCAATATTTCGCCGTGTACATTTTGTGCTTTTTAAATTTCTTTGAAAAAGCGTTTTTATTAAAATAAAAACGCTTTTTCAAACTTTATGTGGGTCGTATGAAGCTTGCCAAAAATTGCACGCATTCCGTAATTGCTTTTATTGAGGTTGCACGGAAAAGCTAGGCAGATGTTACTTTCTATGGTCATTTTTATCACCATTTTTTTACGTAGGTAAAACAAAATAGTTTTTATACAAAGTCTAAATTAATACTATGCGTTTTTTCAACCAATATTTCGCCGTGTACATTTTGTGCTTTTTAAATTTCTTTGAAAAAGCGTTTTTATTTTAGACCTTGTGGTAGTACCTACATAGTACATACATTCATTAATTATTTTAGAGTTCTGAATACCTGAAAGGAAATCACGCGATTTAGCAATTGATTTGAAAGCCAAGCAAATAGTTTCTGTCAATACGTGTGCTAGACAGGGAGACAGGGTAAAGCTAAGGACCCCTCAAGCCGTAGGGGAACCCCCTAAGTGCACACGCGTAACTGACGGCTGTCAAGATTTGCCGCCATTAAGTGTTTTTGTTTTCTTAAAAGCGTAACAAAACGAAGGATTAGAAGCTTTTAGATTAAGGCATTATTGCATTAACTCCTTTATATTTTACCTAGATTTCTTTTTACTTTTTTTTCCTTTAATGGATAAGAATACTTCGCCTTTAGTCAAGATGCATTCGATAATTTCGACGGCGAAGTTCGAAAACTACAGGATTTTATCACATAACGATGACTTATGTCAAATCTCATACGCTTTTGATTTCGAAGTTCGTCGTCGAAATTATCGAATGCATCTTGACTTATAGGCCCTTGATAAGTTTCACAGTCACTTCTGACTGCCGAATTCAACGTTATTGCAACATCTTTCTGATTAATTTTCCTACCCATCTACGATGATAATAATAACAAAATCAATGGTCTATTTGCTAACACCATTATCACCGTGACATTTGATGTATGTTATATAAATGTATTATTTAGTATAATGAAGCTGTAAAGGAGATTGCATACGATATCCGCTGGCGTTTCTCACCACGCTCTCTTTATAATGACCGACACGAATCGTATATTCACATTATTAAACAACTTCATTCAAAAACATTTCAATGCCATGTTGCTACTCTGTAGGCCTTAGGGCGATAGTCGGAGACCGATTTTTTGTAGGTGAAAAATAGAACATACTGATTGCAATAGTGCAACGCACACATTATACAAAAAGTCGGTCACAATATTGGTCATATTCTTATGGTGGAAAAATCTGCGGAAAAATCGGTGGAAAAATCGGCCTACAAAAAATATGACGTGGGTGGGCACTCTTACTCACAATCTACTAACACGGTAAGTTTGGTCTCTGCTGCTCGATATAGTAAAGTAATCAGTAACGAAACTTACGAAGCTATAGAACACTCATTAGACAAGTAGCTGGTGCCCGCAACTTCCTTTGCGTAGAACTAATGGTAACAGAATAGTATTTTTTTAAACGAAACCCTAAATGTTATAATTATTCCTTATAACATCAGCTATCTGCCAGTGAAAGTCCCGTGAAAATCAGTTCAGCCGTTGCAGAGAAGCGGGAACAAAGAGACAGACAGAAAAACAGAGGGATATAATTATGAATTAAAATAATCATAGTTATGAATTAAATGAAATGCTGTTAATTTTAATTAAGTACAAACAGAAACTTCAATTTTATTACTTGTATAGGCTGTCTATTAACAGGACTTACTTCTCATGTAGAGTCTGCGCAACCCCCATTTAGGTGCCAAAAAATGATTAACGAGTCACATTGATAGGTATTTGTAACGTATTCTACCTTTTTTGGTAGGTAGATACTGGTAGAGAAATTTCGAACTTATAATAATCACTGTGTCACTTTTTGCCTCATTCACGAGACTCTGTTATCGTTCTGTTAAATTCAAATGATTCAATCTTATTGGAATACAGTAGTATGTATTCGTGCATTCTGGATCACGATTCTGGACCCCCCACCCTCTACCCCCGTCCTGTCCCGCGTACCTACTCTACTCTACCTTCGGGCGGCGATGTCGGCTAAAAAAAAAAAAAAAAAAAAAAAGTTTGGTGTCAAAATGGGGGTTTTCGGCCACGCCCGATCGATCGCGCTCATCCGTTTTTCAATATCTCTAACGGTTACAAAGATAGACTTTTGCAATAACAAGGCCCATTAGGGTCTATTCATTACTGATTACTCCATCCGGTGGTAGACAAAAGGACGGTGATAAGCTAAGGACCATTAGTGGTTAAGTGAAGCAACAATGGTATTGTAAGTTAGTCATTTTATTGATAAAATAACACTCAAATAATCTACATAATTTCAAATCATTTTTAGGGTTCCTTGCCTCGAAGTAGGAAAATACTGAACCCTTATAGGATCACTTTGTTTTCCGTCCGTCTGCCTGTCAAGATCCTTTTTCTCAGAACGCGTGGAGGTGTCAAGTGGAATCTATATCAAATACTCAATCTAAGCAAATGCAGTCAAAAGATACGGCTGTTTATGTCCCAAATTTCCGCAAATTTTTAACACTCGCAATATAATCAAAACCTACAGGGCACTTCCCATGAACTCAGAATCTTGAAATTTGATACGAAGCAACGTCTTATAGCACAGATAAAGGGAAAATTGAGAAAACCGTAATTTTTTAGTTACATCATATTATATTTTAGTAGAAATATTTTTAATAATTTTAAACTTACTACCCCTTTCCTCATGAACGAACACGTAGAGTATTAAATTAAAATTCATATCGAATACTCAGGTCTAAATTACCTTTAAGCTGTAACAAAATCACTACGACTCGCACTTGACCGGGTTCTTTTAATGTAACGAACCAGAAAACGAGCAGACGGATCGCTTGATGGTAAGCGATTTCCACCGCCCATGGACACTCGCAACACCCTCCTCTGGTATAGCGAAATACGTTCCCAGTCCTTAAAATCCTCAACACCTCTGTGGCTCCGGTAACCTCACTCACTCGGCGAAACACAACACAGGCGTTATTTTATTCCGGTTTTCTGTGAGACCACCGAAGCGTGGCTCTCCCGCGTGGCTCTCCCACACCGTCCTCTGGTATAGCGAAATGCGTTCCCAGTCCTTAAAATCCTCAACACCTCTGTGGCTCCGGTAACCTCACTCACTCGGCGAAACACAACACAAGCGTTATTTTATGCCGGTTTTCTGTGAGACCACCGAAGCGTGGCTCTCCCACACCCTCCTCTGGTATAGCGAAATACGTTCCCAGTCCTTAAAATCCTCAACACCTCTGTGGCTCCGGTAACCTCACTCACTTGGCGAAACACAACACAGGCGTTATTTTATGCCGGTTTTCTGTGAGACCACCGAAGCGTGGCTCTCCCACACCGTCCTCTGGTATAGCGAAATGCGTTCCCAGTCCTTAAAATCCTCAACACCTCTGTGGCTCCGGTAACCTCACTCACTCGGCGAAACACAACACAAGCGTTATTTTATACCGGTTTTCTGTGAGACCACCGAAGCGCGGCTCTCCCACACCCTCCTCTGGTATAGCGAAATGCGTTCCCAGTCCTTAAAATCCTCAACGCCTCTGTGGCGCCGGTAACCTCACTCGGCGAAACACAACGCAAGCGTAATTTGACGTCCGTTTTCTGTGAGGTCGTGGTATTTACCCGATCGAGCAAGTGGCTCTCCCACACCCTCCTCTGGTGTTGCGACTTGTGTTTTCAGTTCGACCGTGTAAATGTCAATTTTAGAACCCAGTTTTATAGTTTTACAGATTTGAAAAATTAACAGTTGTATTAGCAAAGCAATTGTAACACTAAAGTGTCATAATAATAATATGTATATTCAATTCTAAAAAGGAATACTACTGCAGTGATTTTATTTTACTATAAAGGTCAGATATTATAGTTGCGTAAAAGGCGTAAAATAAACTGATAGTGATAGTATGCTTACAATTTATCATCATCAACAACAATGTTTTTTTATGAACACATTCGCTACCAACCACACCCTCTACTAAGGACAAAGTATGAGTGTCAACGAATAATATTTGTTAGTTACACTTTTTTTTTTAAATGATCTAATGATGAATAGCTCAGTGATCAGTGCTTACAAAGCGGAGGTCGTGGTTCGGGTCCCACCAAATTCAATTCAATTCAATTCATTTATTGATCACCAGAATGTAGTATAATTACAAAGATGGTAAATTAAAAATATTATGGTTCTAATACATTCTGCCATTATAATTGATGAAATGTGACATTTGCATGCTCTTATTAATTACTACATTTTTATTTATTTCATTATTTACAATTAAATAAACCATTAAAGTCACAATAAGGTATTACTCAGTATTATTGAGAGTCAGTATAATAATAATATAAAAGAAAAATAAAATCATGAAAATTAATAAAAGAAAACTAAAATTGATAAAAAAATCATGCAGCTAGAGAATCATTAACTAAAGTAAAAACTGATATTAAATAGAATTCGATAAGTACAACAATTAATTAAGATTATCAATAAAATAATTAAAATCATCACACATTTATAAATCATTCGCCCAAATTAATTTTAATTTACAAGATATAAATATATTTAATCAGTAAATCATTATAAAATTAGAAGAAAAACATAATGTCAAAAATTAATTCATAATAATATTTACAATTTTTGATAAGTCAATTAAAATTAAATAATATATAAAGTGATAATAATATAATTAAAAAGTGTCATTAAGATAGTCATCAATAGAGTAATAACATTTTTCTGTTAGAAAATTTTTAAAATTTGTTTTGAAAAGATTTGTATTTAGCTCTTTTATATGCTTTGGAATCTTATTGTAAATTCTTGGACCCATACAATATACACTTTTTAACATCAGTTCAGTCTCAAAGGGACATAAAAGTTTTCTATGTTCCTGAATGGATCATGGATATGTATTTAATACTGGTATTAATTGCCCGAGACTTCGCCCGCGTGAAATTAGGTTTTCAACTTTCATCGTCTATTTTACTCAACTAGGGACTTAATTTTAGAAAACGCTGAAATACATAACTCATATTTTTTCATACTCTATTCATACGAAATACCATGTAAATATTTCCAAGGAATAAGAAGTTTCATACAAACTTTTATCGCCCAATTTTTTATTTATTTGAGGGTTGAAAAATCCTTCCATACTGGTTGCCTACGCCATATGAGAAATACGTGTGCAAAATTTCAAATATCTATCCTTAAAGGTTTGGTCTGTGAGTTGATACATATTCAGGCAATCCACTTTTTTTTTATTCAACTTTTCGATGTACAAGTCCTTACTGACCCTACTAGATACAAACCTGTTATCAATATGATGTTGTTGACGAATTCATTTCCAGTGATAGTTAGGAATGGAGTTTATGTTCCCCATTAACGTAACGATAATAGTCGTGATAACATAAAATTAGCATTCTCGAAGTTTTTGATGATATAAATAGTGTTCTCCACAAACCACGGTATATTCATTTTGTACTCTCAAGATTTCAACAGTTTTGTCACGGTCACCGAGCGGAGCCGGTGATGAGTACAAAATAATTTAGAAATATAGCTCCCCTTATGTCATTGACTGTTGTTAACAAAATGAAATGTTAATAGGTTCTATCGACGTGGGAGTTGAAATCGAAACGGAGCAAGGGATTCCGATATAGACAGCTGCGTATTGTCTCATACTGAACAACTGTATATTTGAATATAAGCCTTTGAGCAATATTGTAAAGAAGATATCATGAATAACGATACAGTTATCGTTGACCTTCAAGGATTTAAGGATATCAAAAATAAATTTATCCTCAAAGAATTTTCAATTGCAACCAAATACTACACGCAGACATTTGTAATCAAACCACCATATCCTTATAATAATCTTACAAGTGAAGAAAAGAAGCAAGTTCGATGGTTAGAAAAAAATCGAGGATTACGTTGGAGTGAAGGATTCATTGACTATCGTGAATTTCAAAGGACGATTGTTTCCTACATAAGCGGTAAAAAAATACTAACAAAAGGATTGGAAAAGATTAAGTGGATTCATGAGCTATGTCAAGACTGTGAAATAATAGAATTAGGGCAAAAGGGTTGTCCGAAATTTTTAATATTATATTATAAAGACTATTGTAAAAAAACAAAAAAAGAAAATAGCATCCTGAATTGTGTTCATCATAAAAAAATATGTGCTTTAAAAAATGTACTCTGTCTGAAAACATGGTATTGTGATAATGCTAATTTGTTTTAATATTTTATCAAGTAAAAATTTTACTTTTAATAAATGTCTGTTAGAATATTATTTTCCTTTAATATCTAATAAAAAATAAACCAAGGTGAAAAATCGAAACCATTCTTTAGAGATTATTTATTTGTTCAAAATTTGTAACATAAATTTTACTTTTTAATAAAATATGTCTATTGGAATACTATGTTATTTTATTTCCTTTTACTCTATAATAATAAATAAACCAAAGATAAAAAACGGAGATTATTATTTATTTGTTAAAAAATTTAAATATTATATTATATTGGCTATTGTGAAAAAACAAAAAAGAAAATAACATTTTGAATTGTGTTCATCACAAAAAGATATAACTAAATAAATAAATTCTTTATTTGCAGAAAACATTGTGGGTACAAAAGGTGTTACATACCTATCTATTTTAGTCACAAATATTCATCATTTACTGACATGCAAATATTATATTATTACATGAATATAAATTAAGCTATACATATGCATTTTAAAAATGTACTGTAACTAAAATAAACACGGTATTGTAATAATAGTAATTTGTTTTAAAATGTTCTTGAAGTAAAAATTTTGATTTTTAATAAAAGTCTGTTGAAATATCTTTTTCTTTTATTTCCTTTTATTCTATTAAAAAAACCAGGGGGCAAAATTCAACATGATTTATTATTATTATTATTATTTTTTTTTTCTTAAAAATTTTATAGTAAAATTTTTACTTTAAAAAATGTCTATTGGAATATCATATTATTTTATTTCTTTTATTCTATAATGATAATTAAACCAAGAGAAACAAATCGACACCGATATTTTTTTAGAGATTATTTTTATGCATAAAATCTTTAGTAAAATTTTTACTTTTAAATAAATATCTACTGGAATATCATAATATTTTATTTCCTTTTACTCTTTAATAATAAATAAATCAAGGGTAAAAGTTTTAAGTAGTTTTTTTTTTCATTCTTTCTTTTAGTCTGTAAATAATTTAAAGTAGATAGTTATTATTGTTTTATTGTAAATTTGTTTAATTTTGATATTCTTTTGGTGCGCAATAAAGATTCAAAGGGTAAAAATAGGAGATTATATTTTATTTGTTCAATATTTTTAATATTATAATATTATATTGACTATTGTGAAAAAACAAACAGAAAATAACGTTTTGATTTGTGTTCTTCACCCAAAGATATGTGTCTTAAAATGTACTCTGACCAAAAATACGGTATTGTAATAATGCTCATTTGTTTTAAAATTTTTACTTTTTAATAAACGTCTATTGGAATATCATTTTCTTTTATTTCCTTTTATTCTATAAAAAAATCTATAAAAAAAAACCAAGGGGAAAAATTGTCACAGATTTTTTTTTTTTCATTTTTTTATTTGTTCGAAATTTGTCTGAAATTTTTAATGTTATATTATTGACTCTCGACCTCGACCTCGACCTCGACCACTCGTTCGCTTCGCTTCCGACCGTTCGCTGCGCTTCACTGTGGTGGTCTAGACAACAACTTTTTCTCTCTTGATTAAAAAATTATATTTCAATAGACATTTATTAAAAAGTAAAATTCAGATTAGCATTATCACAATACCGTATTTTAGATAGAGTATATTTTTAAAGCGCGTATCTTTTTGTGATGAGCACAATACAAAATATTATTTCTTTTTGTTTTTTCACAATAGTCAGTGTATATAGTCAATAATATAACATTAAAAATTTCAGACAAATTTCGAACAAATAAAAAAATGAAAAAAAAAAAATCTGTGACAATTTTTCCCCTTGGTTTTTTTTTTTATAGATTTTTTTTATAGAATAAAAGGAAATAAAAGAAAATGATATTCCAATAGACGTTTATTAAAAAGTAAAAATTTTGCTTGATAAAAATTTTAAAACAAATGAGCATTATTACAATACCGTATTTTTGGTCAGAGTACATTTTAAGACACATATCTTTGGGTGAAGAACACAAATCAAAACGTTATTTTCTGTTTGTTTTTTCACAATAGTCAATATAATATTATAATATTAAAAATATTGAACAAATAAAATATAATCTCCTATTTTTACCCTTTGAATCTTTATTGCGCACCAAAAGAATATCAAAATTAAACAAATTTACAATAAAACAATAATAACTATCTACTTTAAATTATTTACAGACTAAAAGAAAGAATGAAAAAAAAAACTACTTAAAACTTTTACCCTTGATTTATTTATTATTAAAGAGTAAAAGGAAATAAAATATTATGATATTCCAGTAGATATTTATTTAAAAGTAAAAATTTTACTAAAGATTTTATGCATAAAAATAATCTCTAAAAAAATATCGGTGTCGATTTGTTTCTCTTGGTTTAATTATCATTATAGAATAAAAGAAATAAAATAATATGATATTCCAATAGACATTTTTTAAAGTAAAAATTTTACTATAAAATTTTTAAGAAAAAAAAAATAATAATAATAATAATAAATCATGTTGAATTTTGCCCCCTGGTTTTTTTAATAGAATAAAAGGAAATAAAAGAAAAAGATATTTCAACAGACTTTTATTAAAAATCAAAATTTTTACTTCAAGAACATTTTAAAACAAATTACTATTATTACAATACCGTGTTTATTTTAGTTACAGTACATTTTTAAAATGCATATGTATAGCTTAATTTATATTCATGTAATAATATAATATTTGCATGTCAGTAAATGATGAATATTTGTGACTAAAATAGATAGGTATGTAACACCTTTTGTACCCACAATGTTTTCTGCAAATAAAGAATTTATTTATTTAGTTATATCTTTTTGTGATGAACACAATTCAAAATGTTATTTTCTTTTTTGTTTTTTCACAATAGCCAATATAATATAATATTTAAATTTTTTAACAAATAAATAATAATCTCCGTTTTTTATCTTTGGTTTATTTATTATTATAGAGTAAAAGGAAATAAAATAACATAGTATTCCAATAGACATATTTTATTAAAAAGTAAAATTTATGTTACAAATTTTGAACAAATAAATAATCTCTAAAGAATGGTTTCGATTTTTCACCTTGGTTTATTTTTTATTAGATATTAAAGGAAAATAATATTCTAACAGACATTTATTAAAAGTAAAATTTTTACTTGATAAAATATTAAAACAAATTAGCATTATCACAATACCATGTTTTCAGACAGAGTACATTTTTTAAAGCACATATTTTTTTATGATGAACACAATTCAGGATGCTATTTTCTTTTTTTGTTTTTTTACAATAGTCTTTATAATATAATATTAAAAATTTCGGACAACCCTTTTGCCCTAATTCTATTATTTCACAGTCTTGACATAGCTCATGAATCCACTTAATCTTTTCCAATCCTTTTGTTAGTATTTTTTTACCGCTTATGTAGGAAACAATCGTCCTTTGAAATTCACGATAGTCAATGAATCCTTCACTCCAACGTAATCCTCGATTTTTTTCTAACCATCGAACTTGCTTCTTTTCTTCACTTGTAAGATTATTATAAGGATATGGTGGTTTGATTACAAATGTCTGCGTGTAGTATTTGGTTGCAATTGAAAATTCTTTGAGGATAAATTTATTTTTGATATCCTTAAATCCTTGAAGGTCAACGATAACTGTATCGTTATTCATGATATCTTCTTTACAATATTGCTCAAAGGCTTATATTCAAATATACAGTTGTTCAGTATGAGACAATACGCAGCTGTCTATATCGGAATCCCTTGCTCCGTTTCGATTTCAACTCCCACGTCGATAGAACCTATTAACATTTCATTTTGTTAACAACAGTCAATGACATAAGGGGAGCTATATTTCTAAATTATTTTGTACTCATCACCGGCTCCGCTCGGTGACCGTGACAAAACTGTTGAAATCTTGAGAGTACAAAATGAATATACCGTGGTTTGTGGAGAACACTATTTATATCATCAAAAACTTCGAGAATGCTAATTTTATGTTATCACGACTATTATCGTTACGTTAATGGGGAACATAAACTCCATTCCTAACTATCACTGGAAATGAATTCGTCAACAACATCATATTGATAACAGGTTTGTATCTAGTAGGGTCAGTAAGGACTTGTACATCGAAAAGTTGAATAAAAAAAAAGTGGATTGCCTGAATATGTATCAACTCACAGACCAAACCTTTAAGGATAGATATTTGAAATTTTGCACACGTATTTCTCATATGGCGTAGGCAACCAGTATGGAAGGATTTTTCAACCCTCAAATAAATAAAAAATTGGGCGATAAAAGTTTGTATGAAACTTCTTATTCCTTGGAAATATTTACATGGTATTTCGTATGAATAGAGTATGAAAAAATATGAGTTATGTATTTCAGCGTTTTCTAAAATTAAGTCCCTAGTTGAGTAAAATAGACGATGAAAGTTGAAAACCTAATTTCACGCGGGCGAAGTCTCGGGCAATTAATACCAGTATTAAATACATATCCATGATCCATTCAGGAACATAGAAAACTTTTATGTCCCTTTGAGACTGAACTGATGTTAAAAAGTGTATATTGTATGGGTCCAAGAATTTACAATAAGATTCCAAAGCATATAAAAGAGCTAAATACAAATCTTTTCAAAACAAATTTTAAAAATTTTCTAACAGAAAAATGTTATTACTCTATTGATGACTATCTTAATGACACTTTTTAATTATATTATTATCACTTTATATATTATTTAATTTTAATTGACTTATCAAAAATTGTAAATATTATTATGAATTAATTTTTGACATTATGTTTTTCTTCTAATTTTATAATGATTTACTGATTAAATATATTTATATCTTGTAAATTAAAATTAATTTGGGCGAATGATTTATAAATGTGTGATGATTTTAATTATTTTATTGATAATCTTAATTAATTGTTGTACTTATCGAATTCTATTTAATATCAGTTTTTACTTTAGTTAATGATTCTCTAGCTGCATGATTTTTTTATCAATTTTAGTTTTCTTTTATTAATTTTCATGATTTTATTTTTCTTTTATATTATTATTATACTGACTCTCAATAATACTGAGTAATACCTTATTGTGACTTTAATGGTTTATTTAATTGTAAATAATGAAATAAATAAAAATGTAGTAATTAATAAGAGCATGCAAATGTCACATTTCATCAATTATAATGGCAGAATGTATTAGAACCATAATATTTTTAATTTACCATCTTTGTAATTATACTACATTCTGGTGATCAATAAATGAATTGAATTGAATTGAATTTGGTGGGACCCGAACCACGACCTCCGCTTTGTAAGCACTGATCACTGAGCTATTCATCATTAGATCATTTAAAAAAAAAGTGTAACTAACAAATATTATTCGTTGACACTCATACTTTGTCCTTAGTAGAGGGTGTGGTTGGTAGCGAATGTGTTCATAAAAAAACATTGTTGTTGATGATGATAAATTGTAAGCATACTATCACTATCAGTTTATTTTACGCCTTTTACGCAACTATAATATCTGACCTTTATAGTAAAATAAAATCACTGCAGTAGTATTCCTTTTTAGAATTGAATATACATATTATTATTATGACACTTTAGTGTTACAATTGCTTTGCTAATACAACTGTTAATTTTTCAAATCTGTAAAACTATAAAACTGGGTTCTAAAATTGACATTTACACGGTCGAACTGAAAACACAAGTCGCAACACCAGAGGAGGGTGTGGGAGAGCCACTTGCTCGATCGGGTAAATACCACGACCTCACAGAAAACGGACGTCAAATTACGCTTGCGTTGTGTTTCGCCGAGTGAGGTTACCGGCGCCACAGAGGCGTTGAGGATTTTAAGGACTGGGAACGCATTTCGCTATACCAGAGGAGGGTGTGGGAGAGCCGCGCTTCGGTGGTCTCACAGAAAACCGGTATAAAATAACGCTTGTGTTGTGTTTCGCCGAGTGAGTGAGGTTACCGGAGCCACAGAGGTGTTGAGGATTTTAAGGACTGGGAACGCATTTCGCTATACCAGAGGACGGTGTGGGAGAGCCACGCTTCGGTGGTCTCACAGAAAACCGGCATAAAATAACGCCTGTGTTGTGTTTCGCCAAGTGAGTGAGGTTACCGGAGCCACAGAGGTGTTGAGGATTTTAAGGACTGGGAACGTATTTCGCTATACCAGAGGAGGGTGTGGGAGAGCCACGCTTCGGTGGTCTCACAGAAAACCGGCATAAAATAACGCTTGTGTTGTGTTTCGCCGAGTGAGTGAGGTTACCGGAGCCACAGAGGTGTTGAGGATTTTAAGGACTGGGAACGCATTTCGCTATACCAGAGGACGGTGTGGGAGAGCCACGCGGGAGAGCCACGCTTTGGTGGTCTCACAGAAAACCGGAATAAAATAACGCCTGTGTTGTGTTTCGCCGAGTGAGTGAGGTTACCGGAGCCACAGAGGTGTTGAGGATTTTAAGGACTGGGAACGTATTTCGCTATACCAGAGGAGGGTGTTGCGAGTGTCCATGGGCGGTGGAAATCGCTTACCATCAAGCGATCCGTCTGCTCGTTTTCTGGTTCGTTACATTAAAAGAACCCGGTCAAGTGCGAGTCGTAGTGATTTTGTTACAGCTTAAAGGTAATTTAGACCTGAGTATTCGATATGAATTTTAATTTAATACTCTACGTGTTCGTTCATGAGGAAAGGGGTAGTAAGTTTAAAATTATTAAAAATATTTCTACTAAAATATAATATGATGTAACTAAAAAATTACGGTTTTCTCAATTTTCCCTTTATCTGTGCTATAAGACGTTGCTTCGTATCAAATTTCAAGATTCTGAGTTCATGGGAAGTGCCCTGTAGGTTTTGATTATATTGCGAGTGTTAAAAATTTGCGGAAATTTGGGACATAAACAGCCGTATCTTTTGACTGCATTTGCTTAGATTGAGTATTTGATATAGATTCCACTTGACATCTCCACGCGTTCTGAGAAAAAGGATCTTGACAGGCAGACGGACGGAAAACAAAGTGATCCTATAAGGGTTCAGTATTTTCCTACTTCGAGGCAAGGAACCCTAAAAATGATTTGAAATTATGTAGATTATTTGAGTGTTATTTTATCAATAAAATGACTAACTTACAATACCATTGTTGCTTCACTTAACCACTAATGGTCCTTAGCTTATCACCGTCCTTTTGTCTACCACCGGATGGAGTAATCAGTAATGAATAGACCCTAATGGGCCTTGTTATTGCAAAAGTCTATCTTTGTAACCGTTAGAGATATTGAAAAACGGATGAGCGCGATCGATCGGGCGTGGCCGAAAACCCCCATTTTGACACCAAACTTTTTTTTTTTTTTTTTTTTTTTTAGCCGACATCGCCGCCCGAAGGTAGAGTAGAGTAGGTACGCGGGACAGGACGGGGGTAGAGGGTGGGGGGTCCAGAATCGTGATCCAGAATGCACGAATACATACTACTGAATACTTACATAATTTTTATTTAGAATGCTTAATCTTAAATTGTTATGTTCGTTTCGCTTATCCATTATTGTGGAATTTGATACGCAAATGCATTGTCGGCAAAATTACCGGGAAAGATTAATATCAGAAATCTATTCGTATTATTATTAACTTTCTATAATAACCCATTCATTAGTATATTAGGCACTTTCTTTTTTAATTACTTTTTTATATTTATATCTATAAGAAACTAGACGTTACCTAGGACTTCGTACGCGCAAAAGAAAATCGTTTGAATAAGAAAAAGAACTAAATATACATTAAAAACCAGGCTAGAGGTTATAGTAACATTCTCATCATTATATTTAATGCTTACCTATCAAGTTTAAGCTCATACAAAAAGTAAAGCAAGTATGTTAAATATTTTATAGCCATAGTTAATGAGAAAATAAAGATGGCAGGATAAAAAATGCTAAAAAGAAACTGCATTAAGATATAAAGCAATTTCAACGTGCACACTCAGGTGCGGGCGAGACTAAACGTAATAGAGTCCTGTCCAAACTGTCATGCATCATGTCTGAGGAAGGAGCTCTCAGGGATATGCAATAAGAGCATACGGCGTATTAAACCAAATTAAACACGCTGACGACGAGCAGATGACGCGCGTATACGCACTTCAAACGAGATTCCAACGAACTTTTTATATGCAACTATCGGAATTTACGGCGCTGTAAGCGTGCGTTCCTAAAACAAATTCAATTTTACTTTGTTTGGATTGAAAGTGTAGCGTCGTGTTACCGTGAACGGATTTTATGACGTTTCGACCAATCAGAGCGCGTTTCACGTTGGTTTAACGTTCATAAAAACACTTATTGGGAGTATAAGCGTATCGGGACTTGATTGTAATTGTATTAATGCAGGCTTTATTTAGCAGAATTGCCCCTCTGAGCTCAAGGCACGAGTGAGAGCGGTTAAGGGTTAATTCACACCGAAAGGAAACGTTACGTGACATAGTGCTTCATTTTAACATACATATACATATAATAATCACGCCTCTTTCCCGTAGGGGTAGGCAGAAACCGCCTCTTTCCCGTAGGGGTAGGCAGAAACCGCCTCTTTCCCGTAGGGGTAGGCAGAGACCACTTCTTTCCACTTGCTACGATCCTTACACACTTGTTTCGCTTCATCCACTTTCATTCTTACCATCCATTCCTCCTCTTACATTCAACGTAGCGAAGCGGCTCTCCATGGGCCACTTTTTGCCTCCGCGAGAACGAGACGTGATGGGTGGCGAACCACATCGCCGTTTTAACATAGCTATTCAAAATGGAACTTAATTCATTACACAACAAGATACGTGTTTTACGTGGTAGAGCCATGCTTCGGCACGAATGGGCCGGCTCGACCGGAGAAATACCACGGGCTCACAGAAAACCGGCGTGAAACAGCGTTTGCGCTGTGTTTCGCCGAGTGAGTGAGTTTACCGGAGGCCCAATCCCCTACCCTATTCCCTTCCCTACCCTCCCCTATTACCCTATTCCCTCTTAAAAGGCCGGCAACGCACTTGCAGCTCTTCTGATGCTGCGAGTGTCCATGGGCGACGGAAGTTGCTTTCCATCAGGTGACCCGTTTGCTCGTTTGCCCCCTTATTTCATAAAAAAAAAAAAATACACATTACATTGTAACAGTTCGAATGTCAAGTTGCACCGCGCACATGTGCAGTGTATGACTGATGACATATGAAACGTGTATATTTTTGTGTGGTGAATAAAGTATAATTTTGAATAGCTATCTTATAAATGCAGCGCCGCCTAGCGTTGCGTATCGTCGTGGTGTGAACGAACCCTAAGGCACCTATTTCATCATGCTTACTAAGGGTCAGTCTTACCCAGAAGCACCGCGCCACGGCCAAGGAATAATAATAATAATATCTATGGACGCTTTACACCATGTCAATCTGATTCCGTGGTAAGTTCTCGAAGAACTTGTGTTACGGGTACCAGACAACGGAAATATATTTAATACTTTTATACTATACACATATTTAAGATTTTTATTATATTATACACATATTTAATACACATCCATGACCCAGGAACACAGAAAAACTTTTTGTTCCTTCGGCGGGATTTGAACCCGCGACCCCCGGCTTGAGCACCAACTGAGCCACAGAGGTCGTCAAATTAAAATAAAATGTATATTACTAACGTACCACGGTGATGCTCGATACTGATGCATGCTTACAATATGCATAAGTAGCATTAATTTCCCGCGGCTTCGCCCGCATAGAATAATATTTTAAACTTTTATCCCCATAAAATTAGATTTTAAACTTTTATCTCCTATTTTACCCCCTTGGGGGTTGAATTTTGAAAAATCCTTCCTTCGTGGATTTTCAAATTGACAGATATGGGGCCATCCACATATTACGTCACGCAAAATTTCGACTTTTTGAACCCCTACCCCCCCATGTCACGCTTTTTAGTATCCCTTTACCTGTATTTAACATGTACTGTCAATTCAATTCAATTCAATTCATTTATTCACATGAAACATGGTACAATATAGTTGTTGTCACACTTTGTATGACCCCCCCCCCCCCCCCCCCATCAGGTGTGACGTCATATGTGGATGGACCCTAAGCAGCTGTGTCGCGTAAATAATTACGTATTTTAATTTATTCTTCGTTTACTACTTGCCATGTATACAACTATATTATTATATTGCGCACACCGACAGTATAGTCGTGCTTAGCCATATGCGAGGAAACACTGTATTATATTGATAGACTTACGACGCTCAATACTTTGACTTTCTTACTTTCACTCGAGATTCCCTCATCTTAGTATATCGGTGATCACTATCGTGAGTTTATCTTTATAATGAGGGTGTTTGATATTTTTACTGCCGTTAGGGGGCAGACCCATCGCACACAAAGAGTCATCTGGTGGCGTAAGTGGTATCAAAAACGGTCAATAAGAATTGTCGATACTTAATCTATCACCAGGCGGCGCTTGGTAGCCCGACGGTCTTTGTCGTGTCAAAAAGCTATCAGATGTCATGAATTTAAAAACCCTTATTCAAAGAAGTACACAATAATAATAAAAAATAAAATATATAGTACCTAATTCCATAAAGTTATATCAAACAACAAGAACGACATATTTTGGATTGTATCGAATATAATATACAAATTTTACTACTCGCAATAATATATTTGCTAAATAACAAGTGCTTATACTACTTAGATTCTAAATAGTACAATTAAGTCGTGTTTTTCATAGCAGACAATTATTGGGTCTAAGTATTTTGAGACCCAATTGTTTTGCTATAAAACACAATTACCTTTTATATTGAGACTAAATACTAATAGTAATTGACCTAGAATTACTGGTTAACGGTGAGAATATATTTCTACATTAGGTAAGGTTATGGACCGCAGACGAACTTGCATCACAATGTGGAGAGACTAAATTAAAAAAAAAAACATTGAGACGTCAACACCTACTTACTGCCTGTCTATTCTGTAAGAACATTTTCAAATCTCGAAAGCTGAATCCGCGGTGAGTGTCAAATTTTTATATGATATTTGACACTTGCCGCGGATTCAGCTGTCGAGATATTTGAAAATGTTCTTAGAGAATAACACTGCAGGTCAAAAATTTTTTTTAAAGTACGTATAAACATTATCTGTCAAAATCATGACTGCGCCTATAATATAGTTTACGCTTTTTATTTGATAACGTCACAAATACTTTTTCGCAAATTCTTTGTGCTTGGGCTACTAGGACATTTTGTTTTCTCATCAAGTCCCATAATGACATACATTTAAAATCGATATTTTTAGATATGAAAGTTACGAATCATCGTAATCATTAGCGCTAATCGCTACAAACCTGTTTAATAGAACAATATTTACATTGTCAACTGTTTTAATTGCAAGAACATTTCTAAGTTGATTAAGATATTATGCCGTTTCCTATCCATTGAAAATATTTCACAACTATGAAAATAATTAGATTTGATACAATGGTCGGCGCGGTTAATGAAATGTGAAGAAATAACTGAATGTTCAACACAAATAGAATCTATTGCTGATATATTTAGGGTATAAAATGAAAAAGCACTTCCTGTACTAGTGTTTCCAATTTCGAACAACTTAACGGCTACTGTATTTTAAAAGTAATTGAATTACACTCACAAGACTGGCAAAAGTGATTCTTTAACTACTAACTAGCTACGTAATTAGTTTCGCTAGTGAAAAGATCAAATAAAATACAACTCGTATACATTATATGTTAAGCGGTTTCCGCTCAGCTTTTAAAGCATTTCCTTCGGGTTACATAAGAAATCCTGTAGTGGAATTCTCACCGACTGTACCTCTGACCTCGGCTATTAAGGCATGTGAATGGCATCATACAAGTAAACAATAGTCGATAATTGGCATGTACAGTCGCGATCGGAACCGTATTTGGAAAAGTCAAACATTTCCCGACCCGAACCGCCGATGTTCCGTTTAATTAGTGACGTACGTTACAATGTCGAGAAAATATCGACATTCGACAGTTGTAGAAACTTCGTCGTATTTCTAACGTAGTTAGACGAAAGGGTTAGACGACATTATGACATTATTTTAACAGGTAAACTTACCTTATACCTTAACCCCCTTACTAAACGCTGTATAAGCTTTGAATAGTTATACAGTGTTTTGTTCCCGTCACACAAGTGACATTTTTAATTCGATTGAAGAAGACAAAACACTGTATAACTATTTAAAGCTTATACAGCGTTTATTAGTAAGGGACATAGAGTAATTCCCGGATCCTAGTGGGATAGATGCCGCAATGTTAATTCTAGGTTTGCGAATAAGTCGTACGCTGTTTCAATTATTTACAGAAAGGCTTTTCAGCTACTACTAAGTTGATGATGTTCATGGAAAGGCAAAATACGATCAAAGTTCAAAGGCGATGTGACCGAGACAATTTGAAAATACTTAGTTCTCATTTATTTTTACATTTAAAACTAGGAAGTGTTATTGTTGCGTTAATGGATGTTTATTTGGCGTTTAACACAATCTAAATTTGAACGCAACAAATTGATGGCAAGTTAAACACGATGCGTACCTACAAAATAACAGAATCAAAACCGAATCGATTTAAGCTACAAAAACTGGTTGTTTCAAAACGCGCTTAACAATGTAGTATTAAAAGTACATATTGACAAGATGGCGGTCTAGTTTGTCATCCATATTATTATACCTACTCTAGTAAAATAATATCATATTTGGCTCTACATTTTTTTTCTGTTTGATTTGAAATAAATTTATATATAATGATTACTCATAAGTCATAACATTATTTAAAATCAACGGTACGGCTAATTAGCAGCTACCAACTATTAGGCGAGTAAAAAAATATAACGTATATAATACTAGTAAGTATTAATTGACAATTCAAATGATGATATGAATAAAATGAAGATAAGGAAACGCAAATCGTCATAAATCACAGTTAATATATGTATAGTTTTTTTGTACAATTCACGCTAGTGAAGGACGTTAAATTATGAAAAAAATACGGAAATTGTAAGTAATGCTCATTATTAACGATGTTAAATTTTATAAAAATATCCGCAACTTTTTCTCACGTTACATTTTCGTTTGCTTATTAATTAATTATAAATAACAGTAATGAAATATAAAAACCGTACTCATAAACATTTGAATATTACGAGTTACTTTACGACGCATGTTTGTGAGTCATTCTTTAGTTTTAATAATATTTTTGTATTTACAATTTACTTTATTATTTACCCATTTCGATTATTTGATAATATGAAATAAACAGTTGAAACAAACATAGAATTCAACTCCATAATATTACCAATGAAATATTTAAGAGCCAAGGATTAAGTAAACTATTAATAACCATAATTATTAAAAAAAAGCTGACTGCGTCAAATAATTTTGTTATACCTAAGTACTCATCAGAGTCACTCTCACAACTAAGACGAATCCAATGATACTTCTTATGCTCAAATGAGACAAGCCGTTTAGACTTTAGAACACATCAAAGATATGTCACCGTAAAATTGTAAAAACCGTTAGATTGTAAGATACGATAACGAGATTGTAACAATATATCAAAAGATTCAAAACTATATATTTATAATCTAACGAAAAATAATGAGTTAAATTATAGGCAGAATATTTGCGTCGGAAGTCTATATCTATACATTTTACAATTTCAATAGTCATATTACAATCTAACGGTTTTTACAATTTTACAGTGGCATAAACATATAAACATATATAGAAAAACATAAGCATAATCTTCCTTCTGGCGCAGACGGGTAAAAGAAGGCTAGCTATAAAGCTTTTAGAATAACACTAACTTTATGTACAGCTAACGAAACACAAACGTTTGTGATGCATAGACGAAGTTATTGCGGACAGAGATAACAATAGGAGCTCTGCCCCCGACCTTGAATGAACAGTGAACAGTGAACACCCTCGATCATCCCGCCTGCGGATTAAATAAACCGCATTTACACGACGCGGATACGATGGGATATCGTACTGCGAATTGTGATAGGGATATATTATGTGAAAAGCCTTTGAGCCATTTTAGAACACTGGAACATTGAACTTATTACTCGTAGCAATTTTTTAGAATAAAATCGAATGTTAATGGAAGTGTTAAAAAGTAGAGAGAGTCCAAAATAACTAACCAAACCGCCATAAACTAAAAGCTATGAAAAGGCCTCTAAAGTATTGTGTTGTGCATAAATGTGCAATAGCAAGCATAGGCGTTGGAGATTTCCAAACCGTGAGAATCTTCAAGTCTCTCATCAGTATACTGTTAAGGCCAGTTCACACCACGACGATAAACGTCGCTATGCTGCCCTGCATTTTGAAGATAGCTATTCAAAATTGAACTTTATTTACAACACAAAAAGTATACGTTTCATCGACATCAGTCGTACACTGCACATGTGTGCAGCGCGCTGCTGCATGACATTCGAACTCTTACGATGATACGTGTTTCTTCTTGTGTAATAATTAAAATTCAATTTTGAATAGCCTTTATCTTAAAAATGAAGCGCCATGTCTCGTATTGTTTAGTTTAGTTTCGTTGTGAATTGACCCTTATGGTAATTTGTATTTATTCTATCAGTCGTATAATTAACTGAATTCCGTTTAGACTTTGTTAGGGCTGTCATAGATTTAAGGTTGTATTCTAATCATCCCATTTCGGAAGTATAATGACGCATTATCATACGACTTTGTTCGATTGTGTAATCGAACGGGACGTGATGAATTATTCAATAAATGCAACAAATTAATTTTGTTTGAATAATTAATCAGTTTAAACATTACAACATTGTGTGCGTGTGTCGTATTAGGCGTCCTGTTGTTGAATCTAAAATGGTAAGGCATAAAAAATATTGTCAATTACTTAGACTTGGTATATGAAATAAAGCCAGTGTAGTGTTAGTACCCATATTTCGTAAAGTTAATTAACTAATTACACGAAGTTTAATAAAACGATTAGACAAAATAAAACCTGAAAAATTTTCAAGCCAACTTAGGACTCTTTGATCGTTCACATGAAACTAAACACAAATTAATATTTTGCTTACAGTACAGTAGTATCTAATATCAATGAATAAAAGTGCTATTCGTGTTAAAAGGTCAGGCATTGGACATAGACACGATAAATTACGATAAGTTATGAGGTCTGGAGATTATTCGAGGAATGCGGACATTTTGAATTTACGATGTCACATTTGGCACAGTCTGTGTGACCTGGGGATCCTTCACGGATACACTTGATTTATGATAGCATACCTAAATTTTATAGCGACCTATAAGCTACAGAAGGGCAAATAGGCATTAAACTTTAAAGTGTTACCATAAGTTTTGGCTTAAAGAAGGATGCAATGCCGCAAATCGGCACAAAAGTGTTCGTATTTTGGCCACAAATTTTGGCATACACATTGGGTTAGTAGGAGAGTGAAGTTGGCGACAGGAGTCGAACTCAAGATTGGGCCTAGTTCTCTATCTCTCACACTTGAGAGAAAAGTTGGTAAAGTTTAGAAAACTTATTTGTTTACCATTTAAACTTCGATTACGTTGTTGTTTTAGGTTGTTAAAGTAACAGTCTTCATTTTAAAACATTCAAATAAATTTTGTAGTCTGCAGTGGAAGAAAATTTAAAATGTTATAAAAAGATATCTCTGGTAGAAGGGAAATTTAAATATAAATGCAGAGTGCCTTAAGCTTGAAATTTAGGTGTCTAGGTTTGGAATTCAGATTCAATAAATATGGCGGGTAGTTTAAAGGGAAGTCACGCCTTAATGCTGGGCTTTAGGGCCAATATCGCACCAGCCGTGCGATATAAAGACGCCAGGCCAGTTAGGGTTGCTACATTTTTTTAATTATGTATAGACTTTAAAGATGAGTACCTACCTTAAAAACTGATCACGTATTTATTAGTAATCTCCAAACTCCTTCAATATATTACAACCTTTTTATTTTCCGCAACTTACAAAACTATGAAATTTAAGATTTTAAAATGAAGATGGGGAAATGAGGTTCAAAATTATTTTGAATTCTCATTTTCCAAATTTTTGTTTTTCTTTCTTCATTGCTCTTTTGACGCTTAAGATCTAATCCCAATGCATGGGAGGCAGCCCTGCGCGCTGGTGTGTGCGTTGCAGACGTGTTCGGATGCGATCGATACGCCCGTCTGCGCTGCACTGCGGCCCGGCCTTGCACACATCTACACATTTGTTATCATTGGCTCAACTTCACACATCTATACAATTATTCATTGGTTTTCCATATTTCATGTTTGCCAATCAGTTACTGAATATAATGCTCAAAAAGATAAAAGAGACGGGATCGTAGGTGGACTCTAACAAAGAACTATACCTACTATAATTTGTAAAATATACGACTGAAGGCTGAATTCTCAAACTTTAAAATTATTTTAATTTTAATTGTTATTATTAATTTTGCATCTGTTTGGCAAAATTATAAATAAAGCATTTGTTATAGGTGCATCTTAATTTAAATAGGACTATACGGCATTATAACAATATACGGCCGATAAAGACTCTTCTCTAACTTAAAAAAAATCTACTGTATCGACTATCATCACATCGCTTTTGAAACTTTTTTAAAATTGAAACTGCATTTAATCCATGACTAATCCTCAAACCGTGTTAGTGATAGCAGTTAAAACGTACCGGCCCATATACATGCAGATAGGCGGAGGTCACGCGCCGGAAGCTGGGCTATATAGCCTATATCCTCGATGGCCGAATGCACCGTTATTATTCGTCTTTGTTGACTAATTAGAAGACTGTTGATTTTAAGATATCGTTTGCAAACTTCTATTCAAACTGTTAGTTTTGGCACATATACTTTAAAAAGTATAATTATTTAATTAATACGTGAAGCCTGAATATAATAATTACGTTTGATAGATACAATTTTGTTCTACGTTTGTCAATAAGTCACAACCCACATTAAATAAAGTTTAAACTTAAAAAATAATGAATAATTATTATGGACTACAGCGAGAACTCTAGTAATAATAATTATGTAATATTTAATTCTTAGTACTCTGAGCTCCGTGGTAGGTACACCGAGCTAGTGGGTACACCATTTAGTTTGCACTCGAGAGAGTGCAGGTTCGAATCTCAGGTTGAGGCGTGTACCAATGAGACTTTTTCAGATCTCGAGTACCTACATTATACGGATGCTCTAACGGTGAAGGAAAACATCGTGAGGAAACCCGCACATGGTTGGCCCCAGACGTATTGACCAGTCATTCCTCTGGACTAGGCTGACTATGTTGTGAGAATGCAGTATGTGCTTGGGCAACCATACGATATTTAAAACCAACTGTCCCAGGCGCTACAGTATTTCAAGAGTGGTTACTTCGCTCGGAGAATACTGTATAAATCATCCATTAACGGATGAAAAGGCCTAAGTTTTTTTATTTCTGCCTTATTTTTTTTTAATCGCTATATTTTAAACTCTAACTTTGCTGATGAGTACTAGATGCTTTAGCGCCATGCGAACAAAAAGTGTCATAGAATATAGTAATCGTGAGTGATATCCGTAAAACGAGAAGCAAATAAGGAGTAACACCATTTATCTTACGGCACTAAAATAGACTAATGGGACATAATGACACGGAAGTTTACCTAATCGGGATAAAAACGGCAATGACAAGCTTAGAGACAATAGCTGGTCGCGCTCCGGGGCGCGCGGCCTTGTGTAAGGCCTCGGTCACACGAGTGCACAAGTGCCTAGTTTTGCGTTATGTAACAACCTCCGTGGTCTATTGGTTAGAGCATTGGCTCTCGACTCGGAGGTCGTGGGTTCGATTCCCGCATTGGAACAACAAAAAATGTCGTTTCCAAGTTTGGTTAGGACAATGCAGGCTGATCACCTGATTGTCTGACAAGACAAGAGACAGACAAGATGATCCATGCGTCGGATGGGCATGTAAAAAGTCGGACCTGCGCCTCATCTCTCGTCAGTGATGTCGGTTATCCGTCTCACTGGATTACGAGAGTAAAGGAAGAGAGAGTGCTCTTGTGTACTGCGCACACACTTGGGCACAATAAAATTACTCCTGCGTTACTGGCCTGGTTTCAATGAAACCGGCCACCGTCACCAAGATCGGTCGGGAGTTATTTTTATTATGTAATACATTAACTGTGACTGTAGAGTACCTTAAAGTGTCTATGGGACGCGACGCGATGCGACATTGTATTTTTAAGATACCGATTCAAATAATTGAAAGAGTTCGATTTTCGCGCGGCGCCGCTCTTGCAATGATACGTTTATCTTCTTGTGTAGTGAATTAAAGTCTATTTTGAATCGCTGTCTTAAAAATGCAGTGCCGCGTCTCGTCGAGTCGCGGCTAGGTGTGAGCTGGCCCTTAGGTTCAACAGAAAGCCTTCACAGAACAGAAAAGTTCTTGCAACCTTAGTCGTTCAGCAAAAATCAGAAGTTTTACCTTCAATATGGATACCCCCAACAACTTGGTGCTAAAAATGCATTGCCTATAAACAAGTATGTAAGCTCTTTTGTAAGTAAACGTAAATATCTAAAAATATCACAGGCGAAATATTACGAGATTGAATATAAAGTTTAAGAAACTATGAGAAGTACTAATCCTTAGCTTACATAGTACCTACATGCGTCTAACTATTACATTTTCAAGAAGAATGCGGGTTCGCAAACACCCGAACGAAAGTTTTCGTGTAAGCTGTTAAGAACGACTTGAATTCGGCCCCAACTTTGGAAGATGCAAATTCGCCTTAAAACTAGCGGAGACAGACAAATTTATCAAGAGGATGATTCTTCATTTGTGTTTTTTTAGCCGATTCATATCACCGTAAAATTTTAAAAACCGTTAGACTGTAATAACTAGTGAATTTTTAAAATATCGAAAGACTGCGGACCCGTATATTCGGCTTAACACAACACTTTAACACGTCATTTTTTTTTCATTAGATTATAAATTATATTACAGACATATTTTTCATACATAAGTAGGTACTAAATTTCATGTGAATACTTGCAACTGTTGTCGAGATTACGATTATATATATACAATATCGTCTCGTTTTACGTTTACAGTATAAGATAATAGCCAACTGTAACGCAACGTTATTGCAACTATTTCAGTTCGGAACGCGGTTCTATTTTGACATTGACTTTGAATCAGCCGATGTGTCAATGTCCGTATCAGAATAGTGTAACTGAATTCCTTGCGTGTGCCAAATGCCAATACGTATCAGGAATAACTAGCGTGTATAGCGTGCTTTAGAAAGTCTTTTCAGTGATGGCTGTAAAAAGTTAGTGTGACTCTTTGATTAATTATTTACATAGATACGTTATATCCTTACAAAACTGACAATATTTCTGTGCCACGACTTACATTGACATGGGACGCGTGTCAATGTGTCAACGTCGCATAGTAACACAAAACACGCTATTATTACTCGCGGAGCACACTAACCAAAATTCGAGTCTTCATTTTTACGCGTTTATAACATATCTACCTCTTTTTAATATTATATATCTATGGTGTTACTGAATTCGTCTTGCAAGATTATGTATCGGCATGAAGCTGCCGATTGGACTAGTCACAGCTGACCGTGTATGGGCGTGAATTAGCATGACAGTTATGTCAATATGAAACTGATCAAATCTGTAGCGTCATGCCAATTAGAATTATGTGTGGTGTATCACTACTGTAACATGAATGGACAACTCATATTTCTTAGTCTGCATTTATATAATTTACATACATACATACATACATACATACATACATACATACATATAATCACGCCTTTTTCCCGTAGGGGTAGGCAGATACCACTTCTTTTCACTTGCTACGATCCTTACATACTTCTTTCGCTTCGTCCACTTTCATTCTTACCATCCATTCCTCCTCTTACATTCAACGTAGCCAAGCGTTTCTCCATGGTCCGCTTATAATCCGCTATAATTTATATCGCGACAAACTAGGATCCCCTAAGGTAAATGGATTTTTGTGAACAAACTCGTGGGCAATAGCTAGTTATTACTAGTATGTAATACAACCTCTGACATTAGACAGCAGCAATCCCTCATTAATCTCCAGCAAATTGTTTACGCGTGTATTAATTTCCCCGGCTTACTTTCCGATCTCGCGATCATGGCATAATGTGGCCTAATGCGATCGTTAGGCGGTCATTACATAAGGTTTTTACTCCAATCTCACTACATAATGTAGCGAGAGTGATATGGAAAATCGTAACGAGGCGATTCTCTATAGAAACTATTGTTAAAGTGTGCTTACAATATAATGGTATGTTTATTCTAGGAAGGTATCCACTTTATCGGAAGTTACGGCTTCGTCAACGTCAAGTTCGAAAGGAACGTTCCTTTCGATCTTCGTTATCGTTCCCACCATAGACGTATATATTATAGACGAGGCATGTTGAGGCAAAAAGTGTCTCCACTTAAATGGCCCCAATTTTCGAATTTTTGGGGCCATTTGACATTTGAAGTATGGGGAATCGAGATGGCTGACATTTGAGGTACGGTAAAAACCAATATGGCGTAACTTTTTCTTGTATGAATATTTGCCTGTCAAATATACATTAAAAGTTATAACCTATCTTTAGTTTTGAAATCTTTGGTTTCGACATTGTATTTCGTGTTTAAGCCACCTGCCGATCTAAAACGGACACAATTATGCGAATCGTACTATAAAACATCATCTTTTGAAGCAGTTGCTCTCACAGTAAGGGTCAATTCACACCGAGACGATACGCGACGTTACGCAGCGCTACATTTTTAAAGGTATTCAAGATTAAACATTATTTACTACCCAAAAAGATAAGCGTTTTATATGACATCGCACATCAGTCATACACTGCACATGTGCGCGGTGCAACCTGACATTCGAACAATGCAATGTTTATATTCTTGTGTAATAAAAAATGTTAAATTCTGTCATAAAAATGCAGCAACAATTCTGTTTCGACAGTTTTCAATAAAAATACGTAGAATGGTTGGTACACACAATAAGAATTGCTTAGTGAGAATTATTAGGAGTTTACTGTAAAAGCTAAGTTGATAATTCATAGTACCTACCTACGATTCATTTAATTTTAGACGCTGCTCTGACTTAGGTTAGGCATATAAAAAGTTAAGATGGAGTAACTAGTCACATAGATAAACTTGCTTTTGCCCGCCATTTTGTCAGCGTGGAGTTCGGTTTCCATACAAAAACAACTCCTTTTTCACTCCCTTAGGGGCTGAATTTTCAAAAATTCCTTCTTAGCGGATGCCTACGTTCATCAAATCCGTTCAGCAGTTTCAGCTGTGCATTGATAGATGTGCCAGTCAGGTTGCCTTTTATATATTTAGAAGAAAAGAAGAAATTAAATTTTATGTTTATAGTAATCACAAAGTAGTTAACTCCTTTTATATCATAGTTAAGTGTGGTTTACTTTTAAGGCTAGACGTTCTCTGCCATTACAATTATATTATTAGTGTTGAACAAAATATTACGTCAACATGCAATTCGCACATCCATAAAAATACTTAGATAACCATAAGGGTTAGAGCATACCGAGACGCGACGCGGCGCGATCTTCTGTGCCTGTATCAGCTTTAGTTAGTACTAATTGTTGCACGCGAATACGTGCTCGCAAAAGGAAATCCCGTAGTAACTGTACATTTTGTCGCGATAAAAAGTATCCTATGTCCTCCCCCGTGGTCTAATCTATATCTGTACCAAAGTTCATCAAAATCGGTCCAGTAGTTTCGGAGCCTATTCAATGCAAACAAACAAACTTTTTCTCTCTATTATATTAGTATAAAAAAAATCAAGTATAGATTGTGTAGGAAATAAAGTTAAATTTTGAATCGCTATCTTATAAATGCACACCGCGTCTCTTTTTGCTATTCGCTATACAATCGAAAACGCGCGACGGAGACGCGCTACGAGGCTCTGTATTTTTAGGCATCTACAGAGACACGAATTTGGTACGGAGTGTACAGCGGACCATATCCGCGGACCGAATCCGGTATCGCTACACACGCTCGGATTTGGTACGGAGGGTACCAGATCCGCTGTACGCTCCGTACTAAATTCGCGTGTCGGTAGACACCATTACAGCAACTTCAGGCGTAATTTCGTTCTGGTGTGGTTTGACCTTTACTGCAACTCAACGTCATAAATCTAATGATAGAGCTAAACGCCTAAGCTTTAATTGAAATATTTTACGATTACACTGACTGTCTAGACTCAAGTCCCGACAAACGGTTTGTCGTAATATAACTAAATGATAAGTTATAAACTTAACTGACATACCTACTTCGATTATCAAGAAATCAATATTCTATATATTCTACTAGATGTTGTCCGCGAATCCGTGCGCGCAAACATTTATTTCGCAAAAACCGTGCATTTTTCTACGATAAAAATAGCCTATGTCCGTGGTCTACTCTACATCTGTGCCAAATTTAATTAAAATCGGTTTAGTAGTTTTTACGTGAAACTGTAACGTACATTTCCCTGCGATAAAAGTAGTCACACTATCTGTGTACCAAATTTTATTTAAATCGGTTCAGTAGTTTTGGCGTGAAAGACGGACAAACATACACACTTTTCTATTTATAATATTAGTATGAATATGAATAGTTTATTGGTACCTTAGGTAAATGTAATATAATATGTTTAGTTTATTTAATACTTAATTTCTATTCTTTCTGAAGGATTTCTCACTTAGATTAGCTCTAGTTGCAGAAAGTCTCACACAATATAAGGCTATACAAATTGGTACAATTATGTTCTACCGTACCTTATTATCCAACAACATCACTTTATCACTATCACCGACCACGTAATATTTATACAGCGAGGAGCACTTGACGGTAACAATTTGGAACAGTTTCCAATAGCTAGGGTTGCCAAAAACCAGCAAGTTATGGCGCATTTTTGGGTTTATTACTTAGTAAATATTGCCCGCGAATTCGTGTGCGAAAAATGATTTCTCGCGGAACGCGTACATTTTTCTGCGATCAAAATAAGCCTATGATGTCCTTTCCCGTATTTTACTATATATCTGTGTCAAATTTCATCAAAATTGGTCAAGTAGTTTCAGTGCTTATTCAATGCAAACAAACATACAAACAAACTTCCTCTTTATAATATTATCTATAGATGAGAACAGAGGGGTGTTATATTTTTGACGTGCCTGCCTGTGTGTCTGTCCGTGGTATCATAACTCCCAAACGGATAAACCGATATTCATTTAGTTTTTTTCGTTTGAAAGCTGATATGTTCGAGAGTGTTCTTAGTTATAATTCATCATCATCAGCTCGCAAACTTCAATTTTATTTATGTATGTTAACTTTCAGAATTCTACAACCCTACAGCTCGCAAATTAATTTGTATCAACGGGCAGTAAAACAACAGTAGATACATTTGTTTACGTTAGGTTATTTATGTAAACAGCACAGGTATCTGTTACATCCTTAGGTACATCTCTCACTTGTATTGTTTTACGAAGGTTTTTGACATTCATACATACATACAAACATGTATTCGATGTCATGAGAAATGTGGACGCCCAAGAGGGGGTGGGATCTAAATACCGGCAACGCCAGCAAGACCAATAGAAATGCATGCAGAAGACCTACATACTACATAGGTATGGTCTTCTGTATGGTCTTCTGCATGCATTTCTACAGGTCTTATTCCATAATAAAAGAGTTAAAATCATTTTACTTTAAATTTTATTAATAACCCATAACACGTTCCAATTTGCTTATTTATTATATATTTATAAATTATTTCATAAAACTTAACACAAAATATATTATTATATAGACTTCAGTATGTCTGTAGGATAATTAATGGAACAAACATAATATAATAACAGAGTATATAAATAATTATAAGGAGATACAACATTATTAAAACCAAAATTGAATATTGTAATAACAAAGTTTTTAGGTGAATAAGGTAATAGCTTTCCAGACGTTGATTCATTTTGATTACTTTAAACCAATAGAGAAACAAAACATTCGCTCAAACAACTTTATCAATAGTGTCGTAAACTTTGTCACACTTGTGTTTGTGAAACGTCACCTGTCATACCGTACACTGTACAGAAAATGGCCAATAATTTGTCAACGTATTGCAAAAACTTACGAAATGCACTTCGGAATGATTTCTCGCTTCAAGGTTTCAGTAATTTGGAAGCATTCTACTAATTATGATAAATTAACTTTTATCTCAAGCAATGCTAAAGCGACAGTTTAATTATTGAAAATATTGTTTTTAATTTGTTTTACTTCTGTTGCCAGTCGCATCTGTAACTATATCGATAGTTAGAAAACGATTAATTAAACATTCTACTAGCTTATTTTTAGTAATGTAGTTCTAGAAATAGACCTGGAGATCTTAATATATGTTTCACGATCTACACACTTATTCATATGACTCGGATTGGTTTGATACGATTGCAATATTATCAACAAAAATATTGGAAATAATTGATATAATTATTGTGTCGTGTAATAGATGTATTGATAAAATAGCGCAACAAACTTATTGAACGCACCGCGCCGGAAAAAGTTCAAATATGTAAATACAATTAGAGACACTGAGCTGAACCTCAATTCAATTAATACTGTATTTTTTCGGGATAAAAAGTAGCCTTAGATGTTTCAATTAAGAGCCTAAACATTCATCCATCCCTTAGCACAAACTTTAACATTTATAATAAAAGTAGGATTTATTTTATTTTTTTGGGTAAAAGTTGTATCGTCTAGATACAACTTTTTGTATGACACTGCCAATCTTTACCCATAGAACATTTTGTTCCACCCCACAATTAGACCAGTGCCAAAAGGTTTTGAAACAAAATAAATTTATAGTAGGATGAAACCCATTGGAAAAGGAAGAGAATATAACAAAAATAAAAGGAAAAAATAATTACGGGTGATTTGAAGTCGGGAAGTGAGGGGGGTGAGTTTTTAAGGGTAGAAAACGGTTTATCTCGATTTCCAGCAAAACTACAAGTCCTATGAAAAAATTGAAATGGCAAGTTGTAGGTAATAAAAAGATCTACAACCTTTGTATTTACACTCTTTTCACATAACCTCAAAATTTCTGTGAAAAAATCAAATAAACAAGTTTTTGGTTTTTTATTTTTATCTTGTACAAAAAATAATATTTTTTTCACGAAATTTGGTAAAAACTTACCCTTTTATATCCTAAATACACTGTAATTTTTTGATTTAAATTTTTTTTTACCTTATTTTGTCTTAATATCGAAAAATTAACCCTAGTTTTCAATCGAAAATTCTCGCGTCATAATATCAGCTTTTTTATAAAAAGTTAGTGGTTCATCCTACTATAAATTTATTTTGTTTTTGACCATTTTCAGATGTAAAAGCATTAGTCTAAATGTGCATATCGAATTGTAATAATTTGCATTTATTTGACATTCATCACATGCAGTCTACATAATGAACAGTATAATAGAAGCTTAAGAATGACCTACAGGCAACTTTTCATCACTCGAAATGTAACCCGAGCCAAATTGCTAGCAATTTCCGCAAATTTAGTGTGACAATGTCGTATTGTTACAAGTTACAACCTTATGCCAACAAAAATATTACAACTTGTTTAGCCGACTCAAATATCATAATAATTTCGCAAACGTTCATGGCAATAAAATAACACAATTAAAGTTGTTGCCATTTATTATTGTAAAAATGTTGCCAATTATAAAAACGTTTATCAAAATAAAATTGAACCTTTTAGCAGGCTTTTAGCGTTCCTACGTGAATTACATGTGAGATTGGATACATAATTGAAGATTTTTATCACCTGCCTACAAGTATTTCTGATTGAGATGTCGTAGGCAATTTTGACCCTATAACCTACTTTTATGCTCAGTAGATTCTGATGGTAAAGAGTTTCCATATCCGTTAGGTAGACTATCTGTATCCCACCAAAAACATTTTCATGTAAAAAAATTAACGTCTTGGCATGGGGGCACTACCGTGCCCCCAGATTTTGTCATTGTCTACACTAATATTATAAAGAGGAAAACTTTGTTTGTATGTTTGTTTGTTTGTTTGTTTGTTTGTTTGTTTGTAATGAATAGGCTCAAAAAGTACTGGACCGATTTCAAAAATTCCTTCACCATTCGAAAGCTACATTATCCACGAGTAACATAGGCTATATTTTATTTTGAAAAAAAAATAGGGTTCCGTAAAATATTTGGGTTTTTCGGACACAAGGTGTAAAAAACCAACCAGAAAAGTTACTTATTTTGCGTACGCTGCCTAAACTATAAAAGATAGAACCATAAAATGTTTTAATTAATTGTAGATCTTATAAATATCTACAAAAAAGTCCGCGACACACTATACCTATCTATGTCGAGTGAGGCACAACAACCATTTTTTTTATTTAGAAATCTTGAATTTTTTTTGGACTACATTTAAACGCGTTTATTTTACTCATGCTATTAATCCTTATCAAAATAAATTATTTCATCACTAAGTACAGTTTATGTAGATAATATTTGGTCTCTGAATGATTGAAATTGGACGTGTGGTTTTGAAGTTATGGCGAAATTAAAATATTACGATTTCTGCTGCACGGCCCGTTGCGAAGTAGGCGTCACCAAGGCGCGTGCGGGGGGAGTTTAGATCTATGGTATTTCATACGATAAAAGTATACCCACCTACTTATTTCATTGAGTTTTAGTAGGTACCTATATTAATTTGTTTCTGTTTGTTTTGACTAGATTTCGCCCGTTTTGTTAGAGGTTTAAAGACATTCTGTAGTATAAGTATCAGTATTGTACCCGTGCGAAGCTGGGGCGGGTCGCTATAATAGATAATTTCAGTAGCCAGTTCCAAATTGTCAACTACGCACGAATCAAAAGGCTTCTTCAACCCATTTAACGGTGTTTCAAATTAGAATTCTATAGCGATGGAATAGCAGATAGCTTAGTGCTTAACTATGGAATGCAGCAACATTTATAATAAATATGATTTATATGCAAATAATCGAAGTCCGTTAGTTGTCCGATATAGCGCGCTGTGCCCGCTAGCTCCCGAGGGCTAAGTCCGCCCCTGAATGTCAAGTTACGTTTCTCGTTCCTCATTCCTGGTTCCTTCAGCCGTGAGCTTCAATTATTATTGTATACTGGAATATCGATAATTACACTGTTCTACAAAATATTTTTGCTTGAATTATTATCATTATTAGTATGCGAGTTTTTTACTAATAGATAATACGGTGTAATGACATAGGCTACTTTTCATCGCGGAAAAATGTACGGTTTCGGCGGGATTCCTCTTGCAAGTTGTGGGCAACATCTAGTGTTGTATATTTAGATTCAGCGAGTGACAGACTAAAATTTTAGTACACTTTTGTGTAAAAATCAATTTTGATGTAGACTGTTATAATGTAAGACACATATCCAATTATCCACAGATTTCATATCGGTTTGAAAGACCGGGAACCTGTAGCTTCGATGTTGCAAATTTGTGCTTAATTTTACAACATCGGAGATTCATGAATGTGAGTTTTATATATCGAAAACGCACTTGTAACTTTACTAATTAAATAAACAGATGGCGATTAAAAAAATTGTCTGACCGGGGCTCAAACCCGAGACACCAGTTTACCAACAATGAAAAAAAGTCTAATGAGCTATGCACTTTGACAAATAGAAAGCGAAATAACTCGTATCTTATTACGCAACGAAAAACTCAAAAATTCGCGGTTTCCCTGGGATAAGACCTAATCAGATTAATGTTTCACTCCCAAAAACCCCTGCGTACAAAATTTTATGGAAATCGTTGAAATCGTTTCCGAGATTCTGAAACATAAATATATTTATAAGAATTGCTCGTTTAAAGTTTATACATTTACGATTATGTCGTATTTCATGAAAACCTTATTTAAATTATCATGCAATAACAAATGCGAATAATAGTATCGTTGTGAATACAGATAAATACAATCATTTTGTAGAGTTGTCATATTCAATTAAATGATATGCCCACAAGCTTTTGAAACTCTCCGCCTTATTTACTTACTGATTCTCCCAATTACAGCGGAGTTACACATAATTAGCAGTTGGCAACACTGAATTTATTACCTCAGTGACAGTCGGTAGAAAATAATAACAGTGTTTGGTGCTATCTGTTATTACTTATTAGTGGGTGGTATTATGCATAGCGTTAGACGTAGAGTATAGACTGAGAAATACTCTCATGGAAATAATCACGTGATGATGATTTAACTTCTGCCTTTATAAAAATCCAGAATCTACCTTTAAAAAAAATTAAGGTACACAAAATGGCATATTATGTTACTAATGGTACATTAAGAAACCACAATAGTAAACAGCAGACCATACGTCCATTTTGTCACTATTTAAAGACCGGTCACTTAATCCCGTCTATAAATAAAAATATTGACACCATGAATACGCTAATCCATGTTGCTGTCTTTTCTGATAGGTTGGAATAGCCATTTGATAGACAAAGACAGAAGCATGGATAAGCGTATACTTGGCAGAATTTCTTTTTTATTACTAAGGCGGTATCAGTATATTTTTGCGCAATGCGCAGTCCATACTATTATGTATGTCTCTATTAAGATGTCTTTCTTGTATTGGACATTGGTGACTCTAGTTCTCGGTACTCGTTGTGAGGTTGCTGAGAGGTTGTTATTTTAAGCCAATATAATGAGGTTGCTGAGGCATTGATTTGATTCCTAGAGGTCTTATCTTATTAATGACGATTAAATTATTCGTCGCGTGCGCAGAATTAAATCTACCTATATAATATTTCATTTATTCCTTCAGTTTTTTTTTCATTTCATTAGTTTATAATTAGTGGCATAGTATTAAACCATTGTTAGTATCAAGTCAAGACAGGAAAAATAATTTTCGTACATATTTTCAACCCCGTTTTTCCAAATCATCAAGTATTTGGACTTGATGATTCAGAAAAATCGTGTCTGGTCAAAGTCCAAATATATCGTCAGTGTGTCAAGTCAGTCGATTCAGTAAAGTGACCCATTACTAAAACTATCTAGGGAATTTTGGAGAGAACAGAAAGTAGAACGCTTTTTATAGTTGTACTAATTGCTAACACTTGTGCACGATAATGAATATTTGATGTTTAATGTTCTACCAAAACTACACATTAAAAACCGAAATAACACAAATTTATGGAAAAAATCCAAACACAACGTCACACATTAAATCCCTACTAAAACTCCTTGTGGCAAGTTATCTCGTAGATAAGAGTTGTACCTAATAGAAACGTAGGAGAAAAACTTATCAACAAAAATATAAATAATTCATTGTCCTCTCAAATTGGCAATATCGAGCATCAACTTTTACTATCGTGCAATTTACAACACGCCAGAGACAGTGATGTATAAGACTCGATATTAATTGTGTTACTAGGTATGTGCCGTTAAGGTATCGAAAGTTAGCAAGAGTTGTTCATGTTTATTAATATATCGACAAAAACGCGCTTCACCATACATAGAAAAACATGGAGATTTTAATTGGGTATCATGCTTGTTGCAAATTACAACTTTCGCACGTTAAAAGTTATTGTTCGGATTGCTTATTTTAAGAAAATATAATGAGCTTCTTGAAGATTATTTTAAAAGAACAATTTTCCATCTTTTTGTTAAAAGGTGGCCCCGTGCGAGTTTCTTACGCCGGTTCTTCTCGTCGGGCTAGTTTCCGAACCGGTGGTAGGCATCATGTAGGACAATTCTATAAGACGTGTTATATTATAACCTACATGGAAATAAAAAAAATTGAGTTTGAGTTTGATTGTTTAACGAAATACATTGTATTTTTTAAACCCTAACTTAATGTTATATTTTCGTAGTCCATTCTTTGTTAGTCAAAATCGCGTCTAAGGTACAAAATTTGCACGGAAGAAAAGACTTAAACGCACGCAAAACTTGTAATAACGTAACAAAATATTATGTAAAATAATACTTTTTATATATTATATTATATTATATTATATTATATTATATTATATTATATTATATTATATTATATTATATTATATTATATTATATTATATTATCAAACATAATTTGACACAAATCAGTAATTACGTACAGTTTTACCCCTAAATATGTCTCTGTACAACAACTTTACAATAATCATCATAATTAACAAAAATATTAATTTTAAGATTAAGTTCGACCTAATATAATGTGTTATGTGACATCATGCGTTTCTTTGTTGCGTGTTAAATGAGTGACATTTAAATTGGTAGCATTATAGCGCTCTACTGTCTCTTTGTTCACGTTTAGATTGAATTGGATTTGATCACAGTATAATAATCATAGTTCCCCACACCAATTTCGGTGACGGTGGCTGGTTTAATTGAAACCAGGCCAGCTACGCACGATTTATTTTATAGTGCCCAAGTGTGTGCGCTGTACAGAAGAGCAGTCACTGAGAGAGATAACCGACTGGCGAGAGATCAGGTGCAGGTCCGACTTTTTTACACGCCCATCCAACGCATGGATCATCTTCCTTGTCAGACAATCAGATGATCAGCCTGCATAGTGCATGGTCCCAATCAAATTTGGAAACATTTTTTGTTGCTGCGAAATCGAGTCGAGAGACAAGCTCTAAACCACTGGACCACGGATCCTTTAAACACTATCAACACGCTAGTTTGTTTTGCACGGTTAGTGGCATGCTCGGCTTTCTTACACTAATTGTGCCAATAAAAATTGCGCAACCGCTAAAGCTTCCCGTTTCCTCGTTACTAACACCGAGACAAGAGGACGATACTATCGTAAACACTGTTTGCGCAACCTGATGCCGTTATAATGACCTCAGTGTGCGTCGACCTTAATTCCTAAAGTGGACTGCAATTTTTTAGCACGTAACGATTTTAGGACAGTGTCACTAGAATGTTCTAGAACGGAATGTCGGTCACTCCTTGTGGGTATATCGCATGAAACGATTTGGTGTGAAAGCCTATAGACATAAATATAAGTCATAAATCATAATTTATTAAAATTCTACCTAATATATATTTTTGTCCCGTTATTATACTATTGAGAGGTTATTGTTCTGAATTAAAAGCCTTAAGTTCACTGAGTCATAATTTAATAAGTAAACCGTTATTACTATACGTTTTACAAACCAAATATGAATTTAAATGCCTTCAAAGTTCGATAATTTTTCCATTAACGATTATACAACAATACCGTATTATTAAAATACTAGCTTTTGCCCGCGACTTCGTCCGCGTGGAGTTCGGTTTCCATACAAAATGTTAACCCCTTTTTCACCCTCTTAGGGGGCGAATTTTCAAAAACCCTTTCTTAGTGCATGGCTACATTATTATAACTATCTGTATGCCAAATTTCAACAAAATCCGTTCAGTAGTTTCGGCTGTGCGTTGATATCTATCAAAGTCAGTCAGGTTTGCCTTTTATATATTTAGATTTTTGGTACTCGTATGTGAGTGATGATGATGATAATCACCGGAAGCTTGTCTAATATTGATCTTAAAAACATTTTCTCACATTACACATAATAATATGTAAATGCTTGTGTAATATTATCATGTTTACAATGCTCTAGTAAAATGTGTAAAAATGTAGTGCGCGGCCGCTACCGTTAAATTACCATAAATAAACATTGTGTAACTAATAACTATGCTCGCCTAGTACATAACGTAGCTAAATTTTACTGGAGACATACATTTTTAATACGTTATGTGTAAATTGATCAATGTTTTTTTTATAAAAGACTATACTAGCTTGTGCCTGTGGCTCCGCCTGCCTGCTGTACTCTTTCGGGATAAAAATAGCCTACGTTTTAATCCAGAGTCTAAACGTAAAAAGAGTAAGAGTAATAAACATCCACCTATACACACAAACTTTCACATTTATAATAATAGCAGTGGGATATTCTTTGTCTTAGGTTAGTTAACGCAAGAGAGGCATTTTTAATTTTCTTTCCAGCTCAAGAGAAACATGGAATTGGCTATCATTATCCATAAATCATAGTTATTCTTGCCTGATCTTACTGTAAACCAAATTCAATGATTGTTCACAAGTTCCCGCCAGGTAACGAAAAAGTTTTCTGTGTTCCTGGGTTATGGATATGTATTAAATATGTGTATAATATAGTGAAAATTTTAAATATAATTATAGTATAAAAGTATTAAATGTACTTCCGTTTTCTGGTACCCGTAACACAAGTTCTTCGGATACTTACCACGGGACCAGACTGACGTGTGTGAAGTGTCGATAGATATTATTATTATTATTTTGAAGCGATAGATTTTGTTCTGCAAGAACGACGTTGTGGGCAAAAGCTAGTTGCTATAAATGAGTATCACCGGTGCGAATGGCAGAGTGGCAGGATCGGCGACAGTTTGACGTATTGATCGCATATCTGACGAAAGTGCCTCACATCAGGCGATCAATCATCGCTCGATAACAACTGACGAGCAAAAAGACCAAATTGTAAATGTGATTCCTTGGTCTGACAGAATAGACATTGATGCATACAGCATAGGTCATATGGATTAAGATACAACATTGTAAAAATATTTTTTGAAAATAACAATTTTCCTATCTTTTTGCTAAAAGGTGGCCCGTGCGATTTTCTTACGCCGGTTCTTCTCGCCGAGCTAGTTTCCGAACCGGTGGTAGGACAATTCTATAAGCGTTATATTATAACCTACATGGAAATAAAAATTTTAAGTTTGAGTTTTCATATACCGTATGTAGGGCCTGTCTGCTTGTATAGCTAAAAAAACTACGTTGGCAAACGTTAATAACTACAACACATTTTTAAATGTTAATAAACATAGATTTCAAAATTCAAGGCTATGACGTACATTTGACAGAACAAAAGTTCATACAATAAAAATATACGCCATCTTGGTTTTCACCATACTTCAAATGTCAAAATTGCCTCAAATATCTCAAAATACATCATTCAACTAGAGACACTTTTTGCCTCAACATGCCTCGTCTATACACATGTTAATAACACATTTTTTATAAAATCTATAACCCGAATACGTTAATTTGATATGATATAACCCATGCTACTCGGGTCATTATTACAAATCTTTTGACACCACTTTCCTTAAAATTAGATCAGTAGTTTAGGCGCTAGGATCGAACAAACATATATACATACATACCCCTTTCTACTGGCTTCACCGTAATCGGGTAAAAAGAAGAGACGAAACTGGTTGGAAATCTTTTCACTTTATGGTCTCTGCTATTCGCGAACCAATAATGTAATTTATGCATAATTTTGTCTCGTAAATTAAGAAACTTACATAATTGAGTGTAATTAAGGTTATTTTCTATTGATAGGATAATTGTTACTGTTCTGCAATTCAAACAAATCTGTACTTGCAATTAAACTTATAAGATTTATGTTGTAAATAAATAGGAACTCCTTTTGTGGACGATTGTACATTCGATCTGTCGAGCAGGGTTGCCAAAACGATTTTTTTATTACTTATTCAACTTAGATGTATTTGTATGGGGTATAACATATAGGTGCCTACCCTAGTAGCCAGCGTCATTCATTATATCTTTATTTGTATATAATTTTAGTTTTAATTCCGCATTCACTTATCAGTGCAATTTGTTCAATGGTATAAATGAGGATATGGTTTATGGTATGTTCTGTCATAGTTAGTAATTTATTAACCAACTAAAAACTATAATAAGTTTTTACTCTTTTAAGATTGCTGCGTTATTAAAATAAGTTTTAATGTTTCGCTAACATTTCTAGTTATTCAGCGATGAAAGCTATCTATATACGAATGTAATAAATAGGAAAAGTTTGTTTGTTTGTTTGCATCGAAAAGGCTCCGAAACTACTGGACTGATTTTGATTAAATTTGGCACATATATAGAATAGACCACGGGGAAGGACATAGGCTACTTTTTATTGCGGTTGCATGAGATTTCCTTTTGTCGCGCACGAAGTCGCGCGCAACATCTAGTCAATTATATAATTAGATAATATTATTATTATTATAGTTTATCTTAGTTTGTAAATATTTTAAAGGCATGTTATAGTGATATATATATATATATATGTATATATATATATATATATATATATATATATATATATATATATATATATATATATATATATATATATATATATATATATATATATATATATATATATATATATATATCATTATTATATATATATATAGTGTCACAATATATATATATATATATATTGTGACACCGTAAAATTGTAGATATAAAAATGCATATAAATAGGCAGCATATTCGCGTCGGAAGTATATCAACATTTTACAATTTCACTAGTTTTATTACAATCTAACGGTTTTTACAATTTTACGGTGACATATATATAGCTGAAAATGTTTTCCCTTCAATCTCTTCCTGACAGAGTAAATCAGTTACATAACGCATAGTTTTGTGCTAAGTGTCCACTGGGTTTGCTATCTCACAAGCAGAAGCAGCAGGGTAATTTAACTTTTAACACATTACTTTAGGATTTAAATTAGAATGTCTTGACCAATGTCGGCGGAATAAAGTTTCCGATTATGGTAATGCGCTTAAAAGCTGTTAACTGAGACACTGAAATTATGTTGCTTTATATAATTATTGGGCTTCCTGTAAGAAGTTTAATATTCAATTAAAATTCCTTGTTTGGTGTTATTGTGATTGAGAACGTTTCCTGGCTCTGTTTGATAAGACTCGACTGAGCAACTAGAATGTGGCCGGTTTCTTTGTAACCAGGCCAGCTACGCAGGAGTTATTTTATATTGCCCAAGTATGTGCACAGTACACGAGAGCACTCTCTCTTCTTTTACTCTCGTAACCCAGTGGGACGGATAACTGACACGACTGGCGAGAGATCAGGCGCAGGGTCCCTAGACAAAATCCAAGCGTTTTTCGTGCAAGCGTTTTCCGCTCACGCTAAGGACTTGACATTAGCGTGTTGAAATTGGTAGACATGTTACACATGGAACGCTGAGCGCCCATTCCGCAGCGTTACCCGAAACACTCTATAATTAGGCTATGGAATAGTGTGTAGCAAGTGTCACAGAGTCAGTAATGGACATCTGTTACTGTCAAACGCAAATGCGCGCTTAGATTCAAAAGTTTTGTGTTGAAACTTGAAAGTATATAATTGAATTGTTTTATTACAAAAAAGTTAGTAAACGCCTGTGCTATGGAATCTAGACTTCGTGCGAGTCCCGAACAATTTAGTTTGCTAATAGAATTTATGGAAAGGTAGGTTTTTTCCGAAATTTGTCATTTATTTCAATTTTTATTCGCATTTTTAACTAACATTGGACCTACTTGAGAACATGGAATGCATAATGTAAACAACCTCACAAGTCACAATGGTGCGCTTATATGATTGTGGTTCTTACATTTTGTTATTCTTATAAAGATAAACTCGATTCTAAACTTTAATACTTGTTTCATAAACAGGGTATTAGAATGTTAGTAACTAGTTGTTCTTTGTACCAAATGCTGCGTTAGTCCATCAATGCATTGATATGAACCCGTAGCCAAAAAGCTAAGAGTACACAAAACCTGAAACATGATTTCATTGAAAAATTACACTTAAAGTAGGTAACTTTATATTTTATGTAAGGTAAGAAGTAGGTACAAAACTTACCCTGATTTCTGAACTAATTTCCCGTGTACCTTTCAATAAGGTTAAACGCCGAAGATCATCACAAAGACGCCAAAAACTTTGTTTATCTAACCTAAAACGATTAACAAATTCCAAGTCCTCCAACTCCACAATTTGCACCATTTTCGACGATTTATTCTTGTTTGACGTCTTTGCAATGTTGTTTCATTATTAGCTGCCCATAATAATCTCAAACTATGTATTTTCACTAGTTCATTTGAATTAAAAACACACAAAAATATCACTGTTTACTCGTTTCTAGCGTTAGCGTCTGGGTCCGATCTCCCGCTAATTTATCGGGTTGCGGAAACGACAAAATATCATTGGCGTTTGTCAAAAGTGGCATTTGTCTACCATTTTGATGAACATTTTTGTCGTTTGCGTGTCACGCTCACTTTGACGTTCCTTTCCGCAGGAGGAATAATGACTTTGTCTACCATTTAAGCAGCAATCACGTGACATCTGGTTAGCAAATGTCAACTCCATACAATTAGATTTTTCCGTAGGCGTTAACGCTTACAGAAAACGGATTTTGTCTAGGCCCCCAGGTCCGACTTTTTACTTGCCCATCCGACGCATGAATCATCTTTCTTGTCAGACAATCAGGTGATCAGTCTACATAGTCTTAGCCATACTTGAAAATAACATTTCTTTATTGGTACAATGCGGGAATCGAACCCACGACCTCCGAATTGAGAGCTAAGCTCTAAATCACTGGACCAAGAAGGCTGATGAGAAAACTAGCTTACTGATTCAACAAAATTGTATATAGTCTGTTGAAAAATATTATTAAGTATATTTTTATTTAACAAATCGTTAATTTGGATACTGAGCTAGGTATATTATGTGGAATTGTTGACTCTCTACATACTGTGTGAATTCAACAACAATCTAAAAGAAGTTCTATCTTGTACAAAAAAGCACGCCCGCTTTTAACTATTACAAATAATGAAATTATACTAAGAATCACAAAATTGTTATATCGAACATTCGAGGAAGGTAGCTCAACAAGTGTTTACTAAGCCATGCTAAGGCGCTTACACTGTTGCACTATTTCGTAAATCGATTTTACATTTAGAATTCCAAGTGTGCGGTAATCTAGAAATAAGTTAAATTATAATTTGTATATCCATCTTATGTAACTACTTGTTGAAACCCTTTGCCTCATGGTGATATAGCAAAAAAAATCGCTCGCTAACGCTGCGATAGACGAAACAAATGGAACACTTAGCACTTTCATAATGCTAATACGTGGTTACACTATTTAAGTTATGGCTAAGTAAAAACGATTAGCGAAGTTTGCTTTTAAGCGAAAACATGTCAAGCCTAAGTGTTAAACGTAAACTACAGTCGGCGGGTTGTTAAGCACTTACTTATGTCACTCGAAATAACTTTTTACTTTTTGCAATATCCTGCGAATTCTGACGACACCTTTTACAAATTTTACATTAATTGGCTGTTTTTCGGTCGATTTTGGCCACTGTCTTAATTAATTGCGCAAAATGGAAATACGACCATAAAACAATGTGGCTAAATTAGGTAATTGTTTAATAATCTCTAACTTATTTACATACTAGATGTTGCACGCGACTTCGTACGGGTAAAAGAAAATCCCGCGATTAAAAGTAGGCTATGTCCTTGGTCTAATCTATATGTGTACCAAATTTCATCAAAATCGGTCTGGACCGAAGAGGAAGTTGTTTGTTTGCATTGAATATTCAATGCAAACAAACAAACAAACAAACAAACTTTTCCTCTTTATTATATTAGTATAGATAATATAGACGAGCTTTTCCGCGGCTCGGAATAGTGTTAGTTGCAAAATATTTATAACCTTTTATAACCTACCTACCGGACCCGACAGACGTCCCGTGCACGAGTCTTACCTAAATACAAAAAATTTCAAACTTTTTTTTAATAAGCTATAAAAAGAAACATTCAGAACATCAAAATCTATTCAGTCGTGTTTACGAGTCGAAGTTACAAACATCTATCCATTCTCACAAACCTTCCCATTTATAATGGTAGTAGAAATTACTTATTTTAATTTTTAATCAATTCCCAATATTGAGAGATTAGGCTCTCTGTTAGCCAACGTTATCGTAACGGCTAACAGCTGAGAAAATATTTGTCGCATTATTTCTTACTAGCTTTTGCCCACAGCTCCGCCCGCGTAAAAACGTTATCGCGTAACACACATAGACACATCTAATACGTAGAATTGTCCTACATGATGACCTACCATCGGTCCGAGAACTATTCCGGAGAAAAGAACCGACTGGTTTCATCTTCAAACAGAATCTTGCTTGATCCGTAAATCTAACTTTTTTCTTTTTTTTAGAGCATGCCGCCGCCCGCCTAAGGCATGAGCGTGCGCGGCGCGGGCGGGCAGCGCTGCCAGCTCATCCTGCAGCGCTGCCTCGCAATCCATCTCACCAAGCCCGGCAGCGCGCCGGACGACTTCTGGATGTACGACTCCGGCTATCTGCTGTTCCAGGTGCGTAACTCCATAGAAAAAAAAAAAAAGAAATCAAAATCAAAAAAAAATATATATTCAAAGTTGGTATTATCATACTCTTTTTGAACTTCGATATACATGATGCCTACCCGGTTCGGGAACTAACCCGGCGAGAAGAACCGGCGAAAGAAACTCGCGCGGGGCCATCTTTTACCAAAAAGATGGAAAATTGTTATTTTAGAGTAAGAAAGGTATATAACAATGTTATGACTAAAACTACATTACAAGAGTACAATAGTACATAGAAGCAGCCTTGCAGGTTGGCCATCCTATTCCCTAGGTGTGCGATTGTCAATAAAATCATTGACCCTATAATAACCTTTAGCACAGAGCATGCGACCTCTCGTCTAATCTCTTAACTTGCGCCGCGAAAGGGCGCGAAACGCGTGCGTGGACTTTCAATATCTCGCTTCTTCGATTGGTAATATTTTTGCTCGCAACAAGGAATTTGCGAAGCACGAGCGCGAATTTACGTTCACGACGACTGTAGGAGGAAGTAATTTTCCAAAGGATAGGTTTCCTTTGCATCCCAGTGTAACCCTTTCTATATTCTACTCGAAGACAGAAAGGGCTACACTGATAAGGTCAGAGTAAGACGTAAAAAAAGATGAATTGAGAAGAACATTCAACACATAAATCAGTTTACTAATTAGTTTACAGGTCATGGCAACGCCGTATAGGCCAGAGCCGGCTGGGCAAATATCCGTATAAGATAGAACAGACGAGACAATAAAACTATTGTCTCGTCTGTTCTATCTTATACGGATATTTTCCTTCAATTTTCCCATTTACCATGAGCTAGGGACTGGGATAGGGATAAAACATGAACATTTAAATTAGGGATATTAAAATCATTTTGCTTTTCTTTTTTCATTTTTCCACAAAGAAAATACATACATATTATAAACACACGTTCATGGACAATTACAAAATAACTTATTTCTTTATGCGATATAAAGACATAAGTTCAACTCTATAAATTTACACCACTTTTTAGCTAATAACAATGAAACAATTTCCTTTTCCTTTTCAATTAATATTTTATGAGGCTCGTGTTAACTTCATTAATTGCATTCTGATTTTTCTCGCGATTCTCGTCATAACTTTTAAAGTTAGTTAATGTTTATTAGTGAATGCATTTCAAAACATTTGAACTGCATCTATGAATCATATATGACAGGCAGTCTGAGTGATGACGTCACATGCCGCCATAAGTTGGGATAATCCGGCGCTAGTCGTGATAACAGCTGGGTTACATTACGGATCGCTCGCAGCTGCATCTAACAAAGGAGGTTTATTGACCAGTATTATACATGTTCAAATTAGACAGGATAAAGTAACAAACTCTGATATTGATATCTGTAATTGATGTTTAAATGTAAGAGACGACCTCTGTGCCTTAGTGGTTAGTGCGTTGGCACTCAAACCGGTGGTCGCGGATTCGAATCCCGCCGAAGGAACCGCCAAGTTCCTGAATCATGGATGTGCATAAAATAATAAAAATCTTAAATATGTGTAAATATAAAGTATTAAATATATTTCAGTTGTTTGGTATCCATGACACAAGTTCGTCGAGAACTTACCACGGGGGTAAAATAGGGGTATATTTTCTTAAATATTATATTATTATATAGGGGTAATATATAATAATATAATATTTAAGAAAGTTTAAAACCTAAATTTCACGCGGGCGAAGCCGCGGGCAATTAATGCTAGTTTAAAATACTTGATTCACAAAGTGTTTGAACATATTTAATATTTTCCAAACCGTACCTATAAGAGCCCTATTTAATCTACCACTCAATAATTGAATTAAAAATTAATTAACCATTGGTCAATCTATGAATCCACTTGATTCAGAATAGTTTAAACTGCTGACCTCGATTCACAAGTGCAGTGCTGCATATGTATCCATGTATTTTCATCGAGAGAACTCAATAATTAATTTAAATGTTATTATATTTTACGCTAGGTCCAAGTGATAAAATGTACTTCTTTAAAGACACTAGACAACCGTTAAGTGCGAGTTTATTACTAAGGTATTACCTTCTTCTATTAGAAACTATTTTGTCTTATGCCCGCTACAAAGATGTAGCGGGTATACAACTATACACAGTTTGGTCATAGTAAATATTATATTAGTATGTGTCCGTGCGCCGATTTGGGCGATCTAGTATGAAGATGTAGTAGTAGGTATACGTCTACTGTGGTCACACCTCTTTTATCTGTTCTGTGGTGGTCACTGTGCGGCTTTATCTTTATGGTGTGTAGCGGGATAACTCGGATACTTGGACCACACGCCAACGTAGAATTTGATTATGGAATTTATCGTTCAAATGGTTTGAATGATAGGTAATTGAATCGAGTTTAAAAACGGTTAATATATAGATATCATAGGGTTTCTACATGAGGAGCATAATACACTGTAGTGTAATATACTTCTACATTTACATAAACATAGAGTTTTATAGGCGGTTAATAAAATAACATTCCAGCAATATCTACTAATAATCTTATAAAGAGGAAATATTGTTTCTTGTATGTTTGTTTTGCATCGAATAGGTTCCGAAACTACTGGACAGATTTAAATTCGGCACAAATATAGAGTAGACCACGGAAGGACTTAGGACATAGGCATTTTACCGCGATAAAAATTATTTTATCGCGGTAAAACGCACGGTGTCTGCGAGATTTCCTTTTGCGCGTATGAAGTCGCGCGTAACATTTATCTCAATATAAAGTAAATTCCAATACGAATCTTAACGCCTCCAACATAATTTATGTCGAGTCCAGACGTTGCAATTTGAAACCAACTGGTCAGCGGCGACAAAATTCACACATTATAACCGCTACCGCAAATATAATTCTAATCGCATTGACATTAGATCTATAGTGGTTTATACCACCTTGACCGCTCGAAACGAGAGCATTTAGATTAAACACGAGTGATATAATTTATGTAACAGATAGAGCTAGTTACTGTGATTCAAATTCCAAACACTTCGAATTAAATTCATTCCATAAATGGAACCTATTTCATGTAATGGTAATTATGCCTTCATGGTCTTCTACAAATATAGTCGAGTTCACTAGAGTAAATAACAAAATGTAAACAAAAATTTGGGGGTTTGCAACCTTTGCATTAAATTAAAAAAAAACTGTCAAATTTACTTAAAAATTGCCGGGCTAGATTGGTCACCAAAGTTTTCGATTCGGATACCTACTGAATATTAATCTTAAACGTATGTTCCGTTACCATGAAGTACCTACCTAATTAAAGTAGAAAATTATTAATTTTGACACCATTGTAACAGATGTTCACTGTTTTCGAATATAATTTGTTCTTCTGGTTTTTAGTATAGGTGTAGACTGTAGATAAACAGCCTCTGTGGTCCAGTCGTTAGAGCGTTGGCTCTTGACTCGGAGGTCGTGGGTTCGATTCCCGCAAGAGAGAGTACTCTTGTGTACAGCGCACACACTTGGACACTATTAAATTACTCCTGTGTAACTGGCCTGGTTTCAATGAAACCGGCCACCGTCACCGAGACCGGTGGGAAGTTATTATTATTATAGATAAACCTAATTAGTTATGACTAATAAATAGATGTTTCCAGTTATAGTGAATAAAGAAAAAAAAAACATACACAAATGCACCTATAGCCATAGGTGTGTTTACAAAATCAAAGACACAAAATAACTCTAATATCTTGTGGGATAGATAGAATTTCTCTACGTGTGCAAAGGCGAGTGGAAAGTTATCATTGATATAATAAAGAAATTCTGTAGACCGTGAAACAAAAGGTCCCAAAAGTTTGTTTGTCGTTCGTCTGATTTGGTCTGTCGTCGGCATGTAATTTCCTCTGCAGACAGAATCCGAGACACTCATCAACTCAATTGTTTCCTTTTATTCCGCGAATGTGTGTGCAATTCATTTGCACTATTTACGACATATATGAAAATATTTGTACACCCTAAAAAATATTAATATTCTTGGCAAAAAAAAAGTGATTTACACATTAATAAGGCTTATTACACAATACAAGAGTATATTGAAGAAAAAATTCCATGGGTGTAACTTGTCTAAGTTCTCATCGCTCTGCAATCAACAGCAGACATAATAATAATATTCGAGCATTATTCTATATGTAGAAACAAATTATGAATATTGTACTGTCTGTCCTAATAATATATATTATGTAATTAAGCTGATGTATTGAAGTATTTTGATGTCAAAAAGCGCTTTCTTAAAGCCTACTTCGAATATAAAAAGAATAGTTTTTTAAACAGAAAAATATTTCTAAATCATAATTGTGAATATTATGAACTACCTATGAAACTATTCATCTCATTGTGTTTTTAGCAGGAAATTAATAAAACTTAAGTAAAAACCCTTTAAAACTATAAAAAGGCTATAAGACATTATATAAGTTGGTCGTAGGTCCTAGATTAGAAACATTTAATTTTCAATCAAAACCTTGTAAGTTTTGATAAATAAAACAAGTGAATTGCATTTCCCAATGCCAAACATGTTTTCACTTATTTTGAAATTAATGAGGCGTGACCAGTGATAATCTAATTAAAGTATTTATTTTACAAAATAAACGAAGCTAGTAGAAACTCTGTCCTTCGATTTGGGAACCTTTGACTTATGTACAAACTACGAACTATAAAAATTGTAACTTAAATTAAATATAAAATATATATGTATAATATTTTTATAGTATAATATAGTATAATATTTTGTCTGTAAACATCTGGGCTAGAACGTAAATGTTTAATCGTTTAGTTTAGCCACGTTGCAATTCAGTTCAATCTCTTAAAATAAAAAGAAGATTTTTTTTCGTTAACGATACTTATAACAAATTTTTAACTGGACCTTATAATATGAGTGATTTAACCCATCCTATTAGATTCTACTATAAATGTGAAAGTTTGTGAGGATGGATGAATGTTTGCTTCTCTTTTACACAAAAACTACTTAACAGATTTTGATAAAATTTGGTATGGTAATAGTTAAGGCTCTTAATTATAACAAAGCCAAATTTTTATCCGGAAAAATGTACAGTTGAACCGTGGAATACTCTATTTACGCGAGCGGAGCCGCGGGCAAAACCTAGTCCCTAATATAGTAACTGAAATCCAACACCGATGCATACACATTTACATAGTAGCCTACAATTATATGCTACGTCAGACGAAATCGGGTCACTCTTAAATTGGTTTCCTTCCGTCCCTTTCAACCGAAGTTTTCTTTGAAAACATCACCCATACTTGTTTATTGTGAAAACGAAATTTACAGTCGAGCTTTCTCAAGCACTTCCTGGCATATTGAAATCTTTTGTTCTTTTAAATGAACTGCTTTGGAGTGTAACACTAAAGTATCGATTTTTTAAACATCGATTATTTTCCAATTCTTTTAGACACACACACACACATAAAATATATACCACGTAAATATATACCATGTACCACGATAATCTAATTCCGTGTGTATTGTATATTGGTAATTGGTTGGATTACTAGAAACAGAGTAGATAAAACGTTAAGTATAATGTTAAATCTATCTATCTATAGTATACAAAAAATTTAGGATATAAAAGGCAAAGCTGATTGACTTGATGTATCAACGCGCAGACACCCTGCACAAATTCTGCACACGTATTTCTCATTTGACATAGGCATCCACTAAGGAAGGATTTTTTTTAAATTCAACCCCCAAGGGGCTCAATAGGATGAATGTTTAAAATCTAATTTCACGCAGGCGAAGCCGCGGCCAATTAATGCTAGTTATTAATAACCATACATTAATTACTGAGAATATTAGTTAGATTACTAGAAACAGAGTAAAATGCTATAATGTTAAATCTATAGTAATATAATAGAGAGGAAATGTTTGTTTGTTTGAGTTCATTAAATAGGCTCCGAAACTACTGCACCGATTTAGATGTTTGTTACAGATATAGATTATACCACGGGGAAGGACATAGGCTACTTTTTATCGCGGCAAAATGTGCGGTTACTGTAGGATTTCATTTTTCGCACACGAAGTCGCGTGCAACATCTAGTTATTAATAAGTAAGTAATTATTATGCGTAGCTTTAATTTGGGAGGACTTGCTAATTCAACTACCTGCAATCAAAAAATATGCATTTGTTACACGTGAAAAACTTTATGAATTATGGAAATTTTAAATGAACACGGAAATAAAATAAAGTACGAAGATAAAGGCCATGAAAATTATTCGAATAATACATCAGTTCTTATGTTAATGTTATGTAGTTTATTACTGTATATGAATACAACAATAATTCGTTCGAATATATTATTCGTTAGTAATTGTTGTCGTAATTAAAGTATGTGGGAGAGCCACGCTTCGGCATGAATGGGCCGGCTCGACCGGGAAAATACCACGACCTCACAGAAAACCGGCGTGAAATAACGCTTGCGTTGTGTTTCGCCGAATGAGTGAGGTTACCGGAGGCCCATGGGGAGGATTGGGGATTTTAAGGATCAGGAACGCAAGTCGCAGCACCAGAGGAGTTACAAGTGTAACTCCTCTGTTGCTGCGAGTGTCCATGGGCGGCGGTAATCGCTTACCATCAGGTGATCCGTCTGCTCGTTTCCTGGTTCATTACATAAAAAAAAAATGTTGTAATACGTTGTAAAATAATAATAAATACCCATAAAATAAATTAGACCACGGATATCATACCCAAAATACTACACATATCCCTCAAAATATTTAACATAGGTACACTCACTAACATAACCTTACAAAAGGCAATCATGCGGCAAAGTCCGAAAATTTCGATCATTTAATAATAATTAATGAACACCTTACCTGAAGTTATTTGGCCACAAGCCCGCATCTTTTGTAGACTCCACCCCGCAAAGGAGAAAAGAAATTTAAAAAAAAACATAATTATAATATGACAAAATAACTTACGAATGCACTTCGAATTACGTTGATAATGTGGATAAGCGATAAATTGAAAATGACTATCCACATGAAAACAATAACTTAGTATCAAGATTTATTTTATTAATCGATGATTTGACGTAGGGTGGATGTTTTTGCTATTTCCATTTTTTGGGTATTTTTATTTTGTGGGTTCTCTACCCAAAGGGTAACAACGCGACTCTATTATATACGCACCGGAATCCGGAAGGCCGTAGAGAATTCTGATCATTGGAAATAGAAATCTATGGTAATGCAATAGAGTTGAAAATCGAACACATGAGTGTTGAGTTAAACGTCAATGTCATATATGACAGTTTGACACCTGACACTTCAATTTTCAACTCTATTCTATTAGCGCCGAGTTCTATTTTCAATGCTCAGAATTGTCTACGGCTTTCCAGATTCCGGTGCATATAGTCCCAGCCTAAGACTCTTTGTCTGTCCGTCCGTCTGTCCCTGTTGAAATTTTCAGAGATGATGTATTTCTGTTACCGTTCCAACAACAAAATACTAAAAACAGAATAAAATATTTTTTTAAAGTAAGGCTGGAATACAACAAATTAAGGTAATTTTTTGCCGTTTGGCACGGGCTTGAGTCCTACTCGGACTTGGCCGGTTTTTTAAGTCGAATGTTTGCCTTATTACTAGGTATAGCATAGACTTCAATACTCAAGCTATGACGTACATTTGACTGAACAAATCTTTATACAAGAAAAAGTTACGCCATACCTACTGGTTTCCACCATACTTCGAATGTCAAAATGGGCCCAAAAATTTCAAATTGCCATTTAACTGGAGACACTTTTTTCCTCAACCATCGTACATCAGGCATCGTACATAACCCCATATACCTACGTATGGGGTTAGGTATGTATAATGTTTCTTATTCAGAACTTATGAAGTAATCGACTATTTCATTTGCTTTAAAGTATCCTTAAATGAAGCGAAACTATTACGAAATTCACACACTTTCCATTTCATTAACAAAAGCTAATGAAACGATCGTAATCTTACATTGGCTAATTTGTCATAGTTCGGCGGAACCGAGCCGTACTTTATGTAGTATTGTTATCGCCAACAAGTTTCCATTAAAAACCGTGAGAAATACCCTAAGAAAAGTATCAAGTGTTATCGGAAAGTATCAAGACTGGCTTTTGGAATTGTGTAATGTGTAAGTGGTCATTGATCTAAATCTTAATTACAAACTTCAGGACTAATGTGTATGACCTACAGACACTATAAATTATGTGGGCAAGACTACACAGCAATAAGTTACTCAATTTAGGCCTTAAGGTATGAAAGGGCTTTATGTGAGCATTCCGAAACTTATTTTCAAATTTATATTTTACGACGCATAAATCTATTAAAGAAGTTAAAGGTAAAACTTAAAAAATAATAGCTTTTCCATATTATAAAAATGTATATCACCCATTTTTATGCTCGACAAAGACTGTGAGTTTCCTGAGCTACTTTTGATGTTCCTTCTTTGTACGAAACCCTCGGTAGGCGCGTCTGGTTTTTATTCTTCTACGGTAAGAAGTAGCGAATAAACAGGAAAAGGAAAATCACGTTAAAACACATTTTATGCTACTTAGATATTATACATTATTCATTAACTTGTAAGATATGTTTATGATACAATAATCGTATTCTAAGCAAAAAATTAATGTATTTTTTCAGGATGAAATCATCCTACGGAAAATTTTGCAATAGTTGTACGTTTTGCTTCACAGAACAAAATGCTTCCTTACAGCTTTATTAATGTTACTAACATTATTGACTGAGCACACAGATGAAAAACCTATTCTAATATTATAATATGATAATGTTATCTTCCTTCATGTTGTAATTGTTGTCGAAATAGGCTATGAATGTGGACGATAAAAAATACGCTGGATTTTTCGATTACGATTCGTACGATTATAGAGTTTGTCATGATCTCACTAAACGGAGGTCTCAGGGGCAATTTTACTAAATAAAACCTGTATTAATACAATTGCAATCAAGTCCCGATACGTTACAACTCTGAAACGGAGTTTTTATAAACGTTAAAACAACATGAAACGCGCTGTGATTGGTCGAAACGTCATAAAATCCGTTCATGTCAACATGTCGCTACACTTTGAATCAAATCAAAGTAAAATGAACGTCTACTTTAAATACGAGAATTGAGGTTCTGTTTACGCTGATGCCAAAAGTGATATTTAAAAACCCTGTTATATATCTATCACATGCCTGTGAAACGACAAGCAGTAAACATAAGAACACACAATAAATTACCAAAAGGAAACGCTTTCTCGCGCCAAATTAATATTTTCTACTGCGATTAATGATTAACATGTAAGTTATAATATCTTCGGTTATGTCACGGCCGCCGGCGACCGATGAGTGTATAACAATTAGTGATTTAAGGGCCAAGATGTATTATAAACTATTAAGGGCTATGTCAGCACGTGTAGCATAGACCACCGTATAAAATTATGTGTTTCGTCTATACAGGAATAGCTAACTGATAGATTCAATGCTCATAATGACGTTTCCTTTGTCTGTGACTAGATGTTGCCCGCGGGTTCGTGCGCGTAAAAATTGATTTCACAGAAACCGTTCATTTTTACATGATAAAATGTAGCCTTTGTCCTTCCCCGTGGTCTACTCTACATCTTTGCCAAATTTCATCAAAATCGGTCGAGTAGTTTCGAAGTTTCAATGCAAATCAACAAACTTTTCCTTCTTATTATATTAGTATAGATTTTGTATATTCTTCCATAGAACGATACCAGTTCTGCAATGGTCATGTTTCGCGTGCAGTGGGTCGATTCTACTAATTAAATCTTACATTATTACAGTTTCGATGCAGTCTCAGTAGTCGAAAGTTATAACAGCAATAAACGTCAAACGCGTTTTGATTGATCCAAACTCCAAATATCCATACTAATCAAACTAGATTTAAATGGCCGACTTAACGCCTGACATATAAGTATCTCTCAGATCTATTGAATATACATAATTGGTATGATAGATGGCATCTAGTTATGACGACGCGCCGTGTTTACGTAATGGCCCTTTCTATGGGCTTTAATTGAATTGTTGAGACCGCTTTAACACTGGAACACTTTCGATTTCAATTCATCACTGATTAGTTAAACTCCAGTCAACTGTAAGTGAATCTAATCCGATATAACATCGCATTATCATTATATATTTTGTAATATTTCGAACAGTAATACTTATATCTTAAGTAAATGACTTAATTAGAAAATATTTTGACAAAATCTTTGTAAATCCTTACTAAAATTATAAATTACGAAAGTATATGTACGGATGTATGGATTTTTTTCTTTCATGCAATTAAACAACTGAACGAATTTTGATGAGATTTTGTATGGTTTGCATGGTAGTCTTTTGTATGGTAGGCTGTAGAATACTTTTCATCGCAGCAAAATGTACGGTTCTCGAGGGAATTCTTTTTGCGCGTACGAATGCGCGGGAAACATCCATAATAATTATATAATTGTTATGAATTTTTATTATGTCATTAAGCGTTGTACCGTTTTTTTATAAGTATTTATTTTTATGGAAAATAGATGGAAGTTTATAGTAGTAGCAACGCTTATTTGGAATTGGAGGCTAGGACGTTGGTATCTTATTTTATAGTTTAGTTTACTAAATTTTGATGATGATGATGATGATGATGATGGAAGAAAGCACAGCCTCTTTGCATATAATGCGGTTATAACTTGAGAAGTGTAACGTGGACCGTGGTGTACTGTATGGCTTGCGGTGAAATGCTTTTCGCGTCTAGCGCCGTATCTTATATTACCTATGGTTTTACCTATTAGGTACGGGTTTTGTTTGTACTTTGTACTAGATAGACATATGTATTGAGATGGGTGGTTAACAGTCAACAAAACCGGGAATGACTCGTTTCGTATTCACATTTCCTAATCATAGAAGATTGATGCAGGAACTGAAGAATAAAATATAGCACACTTTCTCATAGAAGTCTATGAGAAACTGTGCTATATTTTATTCTGTTGAGATTTACATGCAAATAATCAAATGATTGCCAGTAACTATCGATTTTATCAATAGGTTCAGGGTAGGTCTAATATGAGAAACTGGGCTATATTTTATTATATTTATACCCTGAACCTATTGATAAAATTGATTGTTACTGGTAATTAATCATTTTGCATGTAAATCTCAATTAATTTTCACCAGTTCTGAAACGAGAATGCGAGCCGAGAGCATTTATCCTTTATTACGTCATAAAGTAAAGTCAATTTGGGCGGCGTAGATACATATTATGTCAATTAAAACTACTTTATATGGACACTGATAATAAAATGGACGACAAAATGTATGAGATATTGTAATATCGGTAATTTTATTGCAACATCTTGATAGTTTTTGAAACAGAATGTAACAACAAAATTTAATGTATCGACTTAAATGTCGATATTACCTATAATAATATAATAAAGAGGAAAAATTTGTTTATTTGTTTGCTTGATGCTAGGCTCCGAAACTACTGGACCGATTTTGATGTAATTTGGTACAGATGTAGAGTAGACCACGGGGAAGGATATAGGCTACTTTTTACTGCGGCAAAATGTACGGTTCCCATGAAAGTTTTTTTAGCGCGCACAAAGTCGCGGGCAACATCTAGTAGTTAATATTTTATGACTTGTTTCTAGGTTGGAATGGTGATAAATTATCCGGTTCGAAGGACCATATCTTCTTTGTGACTCACAATGAAAAATCACAATGTTTTTAATGTCTTTAAATTAGCTAAGTTTTTGTCTGCAAATTACCAAACTAAACCGCAATCACAATACGAAATTGGATAATCAAATAATATTAGAATACGAAAAGAAAAAAAGAAAATCAATTTGGACAAAACATCGTGAGAACTGACAATGTAATCGTGAGCCGTGCATTGTGACTTTGACTTTGAGAAGTTAAATTGAAAACGTGGCAGAATTATTTCTGGATTTGCCTCAATTTTGTATTCGATTTCTATAATTTCCTATGGGAATCAACTTTTCTGTAGAAAAGTACAACTTTGAATTTAACGCAAGTTGCATGTTGAATTTTTAATGCATTGTGAAGCTAAATATAAAATTAAAATATGTAATACTAAAATAATAATGTCCAGTTGAAGGGCTGAGAACCTAGTAATATTACAGCAACGAGGTAATATTGTAATGAGGGTTTTTAAATTCGTGACATCTGACAGCTTTTTGACGCGACAAGGACTGTCGTGCTACCAAACGCCACTTGGTGACAGAAAAAGAATCGAAAATTCTTATTGACCGTTTTTGATACAACTTACGCCACCAGATGACGCTTTGTGCGTCTGCCCCCTAACGGCAGAAAAAATATCAAACACCCTCATTGGTTGTGTTTTCCTACATGTATTTTTTAAACATTCAGAAACAATTATGTTTTGCAACTTCGTTTCAGCTTGGTGACGTCCACTGCAGGACATAGGCCTCCCCCATAGATTTCCAGTGCGCTCGCGGCCTGTATCCACCGACTTCCTGCGACTTTTCTCAGGTCATCTGTCCACCTGGTGGAAGGCCGTCCTACACTTCGGCGTCCAGTTCGTGGTCTCCAATCAAGAACCTTTCGGCCCCAGCGGGCATCGGTTCTACGGGCTATATGTCCAGCCCATTGCCACTTTAACTTGCTAATGCGCTGAGCTATGTCGGTAACTTTAGTTCTGCTACGGATTTCCTCATTTCTGATTCTATCACGTAGAGAGACTCCAAGCATAGCCCTCTCCATAGCTCTTTGAGCGACAAGAAGCTTTTAAATAAGTCCCGTTGTAAATGACCTGTCTTTTTTTTTGCAACTTGATACAAGAAAAAATAATTTAGTTTTTATGTATCGGTTTGTAATTAGATGCATTTCAAAGTCGCTTTGTAATTTGGTAAATGCATTTCAAAGTGAAAAGCATTTCAAAGTCAAAAGTTGAAATATTTTTTTTACAACGTTAGTCAAAAACCTACTTACATAATTAGTCTACTCACATCAAATACAAAAATATTAATATGGTGAGTAAACTTCAGAGATATTAAAACGTTGTGCATAATATGACCATACATATTTTCGTAAGTGTGTCGTCACTTGCTTGTATGTACGACTTTTGTATGGAGCGTTTTCATAAGACTCACAAAAGTGCTTCAAGCAATCCGCAGTTTCTTCAAAAATATTGACTTATACTATTCCTTTTGTTAACTGTCTTTTTTTCAGAGCACTATTCTTTATGTAAAAAAAAAACCGTAATAGACACAAAGGCTCTTGCAACTTCTCCTTCCGCAAAAAAAAAATATCGCGAGACTCCTCGGTTTATAACGGCCATAAAGCTCCAAATTAAACTCGTAACCCGTTACGTGCTATTGTGAAGAGCCACTTTGTTCTACAACACTGTGTTACGTGCTAAAGGTCAAATTTGATGATACCATTATACTAAGCGATTAGCTTAGATAATAGCGAAAGGTGCTTCGCTAAGTTCACTGATTTACACTATTAATTAAATAATAATATTCATAGTTCATTAGAAAGAACCGAAATACGTTTTATGTGAATAGGTTTTAATTACACTATTTGTGTGTATTATGTGTGTTAATAATCTGAGGTATGTGTGTTGTTATTTTTATTAATTTTATGTATTTCTATAGGCTTCTAAGCATTATTTTAAAAATATTAACTTTCTGTACAACTTCCTCTACATAAAATTTATGTGTGCCAATTCTCGTATTAAAATATACTAAAAGTTTTTGCTGCTTCTCATAAGTAATAAGTAATAGAAAAGGGTATTCTCTGAAGCAGGTGAATTGCCACTTTTTCCGTATGTTGAGACATGAAGAGTCACATTGTATACTGTGATACATGCAACGCTATCACAGTACAATTATATGCATTATACAAACATCGTCGGCTGTATTATCATTACCATACTTCTAAAACTTTATTGACCTTCTTTGGCCATCTACAGTTAATTGACCTCCTGCCAAAATATGCACTCTAATCCCAGCCCCGATGAAGGACAAGGTCTATTCTAAGACCAAGAATAGTTCAATTGTTAATTAAGTAGTTATTGAAAGTTGATTAAAAATTAATGAGTTCTGATGAGTTTTTAATCAAACTCAAACGTAAATAGATACATCAAGCTTTAACCAATAGCCTTGCACGAAGTAGACACATTTTACGTCTACAAGTCTAACTAGTCTAATAACTAACCTTCAAAGCAAAATAAGTAACTAAAAGTTCGTATTATTTTGAAGATTTGCCGAAGATCGATAAACAAATACATGGAAGAGCTTTGCTAGGAGTTCTAGTAGCTAGTACGGTTTTTTTTAAAGTTGGCGATATGTATTTAAAGTCCTATACGAGTCCTATCCTGAGCCGCGGGCATCGAGCACAGAGTGAAATAATTCATTTTATTTAACGCAACGAAAGAAAAAAATTCAAAATTCCATCTTAAATGTTTCAAAAAGTGTTTCGAAAATACAGAAAAAACTATACATTTTATAATTGATTAAATACTATGATTTAATTTAATATTATAAACCTAAAGTGGTCGCTAATGACCATTGATGTTTGTGCGACCTAAATATTTTAGATTTATTAAATAAAATAAAAAAAAGTTTCAAAATTCGTAGTTTCCTTGGGATAGCTCGATAGATTTTTCACCTCCGAAACCCATACTAAATTTCGTGGAAATTGTTGAAGCAGTTTCCGAGATTCTGATTAAATATTTTTACAATAATTCATCGTTTAAAGTTTAATATTTGTTAACAATAGCTCTTATAATAGAGATCAAATGCATCCTTTTGAAATTTTGTACATTGCTAACGAGTTGAGTGCTGATGATTATTTATCAATCAAAACTAATATAGTAATAACAGTGTTTCCCTGTGATTAGCACCTGTATATAATTATCATCATGTTTTGTCTAACAACAAAAACAATTACGGAACCAGCGCTTTAGAACAAAAAACTGGTGGTAATGATCATTATGGGTACGAGCAAAAAGTGTCTAATGTTTTACACGCGTTAAAATTGTCTGTTTCATTTCTGATGTTCACGCAAAGAAGGATATCCGTCATCTCCGGTAGTAGCATCTTATTTTTCGTTCGTTTTGTCCACGATTTCATTTGCGAATAGATAGAGCCGTGGAAATCGTACAATTTTCCGGGATATAGTTGCATGTGAGTTTATTCAGTAGGTCGATTCTGCTAATTAAATCTTACAGTTACAATGCAGTCTCGATAATCTATACTAATGTTATAAATGCGAAACTGTGTCTGTCTGTCTGTTTGTCACCTCTTCACGCTTTAACCGCTGAACCGATTTTTATGAAATTTGGTATAGACATACTTTGGGTCCCGAGAAACGAAATAGGATATATTTTATCCCGAAAAAGTAGTGTTCCCGCGGGATAATGTATTAATGCGCCCGCCCGTGGACAAAAGCTAGTATGTTATAACAGCAAAATTATATTCTCAGAAACGTCAAGCCAACGTTTAACTCGTTTTTATTGGTCCTAACTCCAAAAATTAGTTTTTTCATTACAATTAATTGAAAGTCTATACGAGATTTAGGGTTCGGCCTATATTATGTGTATGTCTAGTATTAGCTCGAACACAAACTCTTCAATTAAATACTCTATCACGCAAAAAGCTCCGTTAAAAGCTTTTTGCTCGACAGAGTAACCATTACACTTCCACACATACATCCTGACAAAGTTGGGTGCGTTTTTAGAGTTGCTTATCCAAAGGTTAAAAACGGGACCCTATTGATGAGAGTACGCTGTCTGTATGTCCGTCCGTCTTCCACCAGTATCTCCTTAACCGTGATAGCTAGACAGCTGAAATTTTGAACAGATGTATTCCTGCTACCGCTATAACAACAAAATTAAAAACAGAATTAGCTTCCACGCAAAAAACTTAATTTTTTGCCATTCTGTAAGGAACCCTTCGTGCGCGCGCCGACTCGCACTTGGCTGGTTTTTGATTAGTATTAGATATTTATAAAGAAGTTTTTTAAAATACCAATATAATATTACAATCACCATGCTAGATTGTGAGACCTAGCGTACAGAAACAAAAGTTTCAGCAATAAATTAAAGAGCCAATGGCGACCTGTCTAATTTATTGATTTAATATTATTATGTACTAGGCTCACATGAATCTAAGGAACCTACCGCAACAACGGGTTCGCACGAGGTTGCGGGGTTATGAGAAAACCCGACAATGGTTATTACAACCGTACAATACTATTGTAGTTTTTTGTGCCGATTACTAAACGGTTATTTTGTCTTTTGTTCGTGATTATGTGTTTAAGATGTTTTTAGATAATTTCTGTTCATCAACGCTTTAGTCTTTTTGTAAAATCAAACTAATTAAACTTGATAGTAGAATTTTTACCCGATTGCGCCAGAAGGGTTATGTATTTCGAGTGTACGTATGTATGTACATACATACATACATATAATCACGCCTCTTTCCCGTAGGGGTAGGCAGAGACCGCCTCTTTCCCGTAGGGGTAGGCAGAGACCACTTCTTTCCACTTGCTACGATCCTTACATACTTGTTTCACTTCATCCACTTTCATTCTTACCATCCATTCCTCCTCTTACATTCAACGTAGCAAAGCGGCTCTCCATGGGCCACTTTTCGCCTCCGCGAGAACGAGACGTAATGGGTGGCGAACCACATCGCCGGTATGTATGTAGTATATAATATTTGTATGTATATTTCTTTGGAACGTTCTAGAACCTAAACGGCTTGTCGCATTTGAGCTTGAGAGGTATTAGTAATTAGATTCGTCAGTCGTTACTCGTTAGAGTACATGAAATTGACGCAGTCGGTTATTTAATAGACAATACTTTTTTTGCAATTTATTCCAAGCAAATATTTTAACAGTTCCCTTTTCTCTTTTACAGGTATGAACCATTCCATCATTTCTCAGCATCACCTTCAAAAGCTATCCCTATGTGACAGTAAGTTGATAAAGCTACCCAACATTATTTCGCATAACATCAAACCAGTGTTACAGTATCTTTAGAACTTAAAATGATAATTTATTTTTTTTGCGATCGTTATTTCTTTTTGCGATCGTTAATTATCTAATATAATAAAGAGCAAAAGTTTGTTTGTTTGTTTGCATCGAACAGACTCCGAAACTACGAGACCGATTTTAATTAAATTTGGCACAGATGTAGAGTAGACCACGGGGAAAGACATAGTAGGCTACTTTTCATCGCGGAAAAATTTATGGTTTCTGCGAAATTTAACTTCTGCGCGCACGAAGTCGCGGGCAACATTCTAGTAATTTATAATAAGTACGCGTCATGCAATAAGGGTATAATTGATAAATATGATTTAATGACTGATTGTAAAGCTGCGATTGACAATGGCACCGCGCGGCGCCACCGGCCACGACGACCTTTCGTTATGACTCACGCAGCAAGGACGTGTCCATATCAGTTTCGAGAGCAAAAATAAATCTGTGATATTCAATAGCGAGCGAAAAATAACCGAAATCTAATAGAAATAAGGTCTAAACTTATATGAAGACACTGCTGACTGCAGTTGCAATGAACTTTTAGATAAACTACCAAAGTTCGTATATTTTTAGCATTCGCGGTTATGAACATTTTGTTACGTAGTAATTATTTATTAATCTGTGCCTTTTGAAATATTTTCCAAGTAAACCCCCTAAGAAACCACGAAAGAAAGTAACAGAGGATGTTCGGGCACCCGGATAACCAATTAAAAATCACTGGAGAAATTATCACTATCCACTTTTAGGATAAGTGTTACTGAAAGCAAGCTTTATTTTACATTATGGTTACAGTAATAATACACAGGACTTCTTGCACTGTTTCCAATTTAATAAGTATTTTACATTAATTTTAATATATTACACGATCGGTTTCGACAAAGTCATCATCACGTTAGTTGTGGCAATAGGGGCATACTTTATTCATCTTTCTGGGTCAAGTTTTCTCATACAAGATTCATAGATCACATGAATAAAAAAAATATTTACAGTACCACACAAAAAGTATGTACACTAAGGCCGATGTATCTTGGCGAGTCTGAACTCTGAACATAGGCTCTGCGAACTTTAGCGCATGTACAACTCGTGAAGTAAACTGTTATTGTATTTTTATACATATCCTTGTACGAATAAAATTTCCATACTACAGTGACCAATTAGTACAAATAAAATAAATACGAATACACTTAAAAACAGTTATTGCGCAACCTTCTGCGCGAAGTTCAGACTCGCCAAGATACATCGGCCTTAGTGTACCTACATACTTTTTGTGTGGTACTAAAAATTATTTTTTATTCATGTGATCTATGAATCTTGCCCTACCTGACAATAATACATTTCCTTAGTTCATGCAGTCAGATAGATTCTGTCATTACGTGTGTTCATAAGACGAGTAGCAAATTACACGGTAGTCATGGGGTCACAGTACAGGCTTTTAATTCCGTATAAAGTTTACTTCCCGCAGAATGTTGCACAACACATCAAATGATAGGGGAACGAGATTTCTCATAATGATATAAAATTGAATAGATTTCTTTAATTAAAAAAGGAAAGTAAAACGGTGTAATCGCTCGGTTAAGTCATCTTGGTCCTCAGGGGAACAACACAAATTGTCGTTATAAAAGCCTTTTATAGCTACAGACAAACGAATTACGTTTTAAACGTGGACTTCAGAATTTGAAAGGGATCTGATATAGTGTATTGTAATAAAACAATGAAGGTAGGAAGTCACTTATTAGTTATTACCTACACTGCTAACTAGCTTTTGCCCGCGCCTCTGTCCGCGTAAACGGAACATTGTAATTTTTCGGGATATAAAGTAGCCTATATATTAATACAGAACTTAAACTACTAGGTACTTAAGCAAATTTCATCAAAGTTCGTATAATAGTTTTAGCCTGAAAGAGTAACAAATATTTTTCCATCCATACATCCATCTTTACATGCAACTTTGTCACAAATTGACAAGGCTATCTGAAGACTTATTTTTTAGAAGTATTAATATTAAGCTAAATTGTATGCCTTTTATTGAAAATAAACACTAATGCTTATCTCGTAAAATTTTCGTTGGGTTTCAGTTACAAAAATTGATATCGAATTAAGTCGGAATCTGATAACCCATCGCTGACTAATAATAATTATAATTTGAGATACTACTAGGTATTAACTTGTAAAGGAACTCCAATACCTGGTAAACACCAATACATCAAACAAAACTAGAAGACAGGTACTGCAGCATACCATTAATCGTCTACGTCATAATGCAGCGAGGACAGATAGAAAGCGCGGCAAGTCACGAAGCCCCGGGAAAACACAATAAACTGCACACATAATTGCACAGTTGCACAGATAATTGTGCAGGTTGCTCAGATTGTACACAATCTGGTGAACTCTGACTTCATTACAGATAAACACCGTGGAGGACGGTGCCCAGATTCTGGTGATTTGTGATTTGGCGCAGAGAAAAGCGTTCGATGAATCACTAGTGGTAGGGTATCAAATCAGGGCTTTTCGATGGTAGGTTTGTGCCCGTAAATTTTCAAGCATTACTGAATTAAAGTTTAGTATTTATCTATCTGTCTATCATGAGGAAATCGGTACGTCATGGGCTGTGGAATATTTAGTAAATACTGTTATTAACAGGAAATACAGAGGAACCATAAACATCAGAATGTGAGGTGAACGAATCATATCGATTAAATAGAAAAGTGTTATTTTTCAAAAGTTTCGGAAAGTAAGACTATTGCTAGGTGTGGCCTGATAAAAGCTATATTTTATAAAAGCTATAAAAATATAACTTTTATCAGCCCAACCCTAACAATAGTATTAGTTATCGAAAATTTTGAAAAATTACACTTTTCTATTTATTCTACTATTATTGCTAAATTAATTCATAATAATATAAACTTATAAAGGATCAGGTCAAAATATAAAATAATCAACCATCTCAATTAACATAATGCGAGGCGAACAAATTTTCTTTTTTTGCTAATTAAATAATTGCAATTAAGAACAATTCAGAAGTACCCGGATTACTATTCATAATATTATGAACTGTTATATTAAGTTAGGTTGCGTGGGTCTCATCATTAAGGCTCCGCCGCGGGGTAGTCGAAAAGGTTAAGTAAAAGTTCCGTCCGCGATCACACGTGCTTTATGTAACAATACATTATTAGCACTATGAAGTTATAGTAATACTACAGCAAGTGTATTGTCATCATCGGTAATGTCCCTGCTGCAAAAACATGGGTTTCTCGCCAATGTAAAAAGGGCGTTACAGACGGCGAAGATAGTATAATATGATGTCTGGATATATTTCATATTATAAGTACGTAATATGAAAATATTATAGTACGTGTTACAGCCGTCTGTGATAGATGTGGTAGTTCATACAAAATATAAAGCAAGTGATATTTTATCTTAACATAAAATATTAAAATATCTTCATCGCCTGTGATGCCCTTATATATAGTAGTCAACTACTATCTTTCAAAGATTTTTAATGTTCGATATAAAAATGCTATGGTGATAAATGATAACATTATGTTATATGTACCTATGAAATATATTATAATATTATACTTTTATTTAACATTATTTAACGTAGACATAGGCTCTAAGGTTTATAGCCTTTTCACCAATCATGCTGCATGCATGTAGGCATATAGTTAAAATACAGGTTGTCTTTATTTATATAATTTAAGTGCAATAAACATCATAAAGGGAATAGCATAATAAAGCGATAAAATTATGTGAGTTATCACAATACATTCTGCATTAAACTTCGTAATTAAGAAATGCATAATGCATAAAATTGTGTAATTGATTCAGTTCTAGACTTGCTAAATGGCGCTGGTAAGCGTTTCTCCTTAATAAAGCACCCCTCCGTATTTAAAATAAAGTTTAAAACACTTTTAAACTTTATCTAACGTGACATATAGACGATCAAGTATATATGTCACCGTAAAATTGTAAAAACCGTTAGATTGTAAAATCACTAACGAGATTGTAAAAATATGTGGAAAGATTAAAAACTACCTATACCTATATTTATAATCTAACGAAAAATAATGTATTAAATTATAGACAGCATATTCGCGTTGGAAGTCTATCAACATTTTACAATTTTACTAGTTTTATTACAATCTAACGGTTTTTACAATTTTACGGTGACAAATAATATATATGTTACAGTCAATGTGATTAAATAGCTATTATACATAATGACTGGTCATTATATATAATAACTATATTGTCTAGATAATGTGATAAATTAATCACTTTGTCCGGATATTATTCATAATAGCGGGCCAAAGTTAGCTAAAGTAATAAACACGATTCAACGAACGAACCAACTTCGGATTATAATCCGAGGTTGGTCCCGTTTTCACTAAAGTGGTGACTGGTGACTAAAGTGGTGGTGTTAGTTAATAATTTAACATATATCACTAAAACCTTACCAAGAGCATGTCAGGACATGTGTAAGGAGGGTTCCGTAACTATAAATGCGTAATATGCTTTTTTTTTAATTACTCCAAAAGTTACTGTCCGATTTGGATCACAATAATTTTCCTAAAGAGTTTTTAGCATGATCTATCAGCATGAAAATTTGCAAGTTTCTATCTCCTATAGTTTAATATTGCTGGGGGGGGGGAACTTAAAAACTAGTTTGGAGGCCGATTACTCGAAAATGGTCAACTTTATAAAAAAGTAACGTATGAAACCATGCCTTTATTTTAAAAGACCTATTCTACGATACCCCACACGATGGGGTAGAGTGAAAAAATATTTTTCATCCCCACTTCACATGTATGGAGAGCCACCCCTAAAATATAAAATTATTATTTTTTTATGATCCCGAAACTTTGATCTATACACAATCTATAACTGCACAAAATTTCATCAATTTATATTCATAATTACAGGAGCTAGAGGCGCGGACAGACAGACAGACAGACAGACGGACAGAGCGAAACTATAAGGGTTACTTAAGTATTACGGAACCCTAAAAAGGGTAAAATTATTATTAAAAAAATATTTCATAAAGTTAAATTACTTTATATAGATCACAATAAAATTGTATCTATGATAGTGTTAATATAATAATTATAAAACATTATAATTATATAAAGGCAGATTGAAATACAATTTTATAACCTTTACCTGTACCTACTTTTTTATTACTTTATCCAATTCTTCGAAGATATTATATAAAATGGCCAGTCAATGTGATTAATTCTGTGTCATTTATCACTTTGTCTAAATTGAGTAGACATTATGAATAATGGCTGGATAGTATATATAATATCCAGATTTATTACTTTGGCTGTAACATATATAAATCTGAATGTGTATGGTGGAAATTGGACAATAATATTGCAAGTAAAATAAAAATCTATGTAAATAACTTGTTGAAGCATTATTGGAAAACTGATCAACAAGTATCAAAAAGAAATAAAAAATATATTAAATACTTGTAGGCGCCTAGTAGATACCTACGTGACCTACGTCAATGGAATAATCCTGCAATTTGAATAACTTGCGAGATTTTATAAATGCACAATACGTTTTTGTCCCTGGCTCCAAATTTAAGTTATCCACTGCATCCCGTGGTATTCAATCGCCATGCCATGCCATGGAATGTACAATTTGCCCATAGCCCGCATACTATTGCGAGGGTCTATATTAAGTAGGGTATATTCTGGCATGATATTGCACTCAAAATTTAATAATCATGTTCAAATATTCGCAATAAGTAAATAGTTTTTTTTGTACTGTGTAATTGCAAAAAAACTATTCTACTTATTGCGAATATTTAAGTAATGTGTAATAATATTGTTCTGTCTTGATTTTGCACTCAACATTTAATAATAATCATGTTCAAATATTCGCAATAAACAAAATAGTTTTTCTTGTACCTATATTATTACATAATATTGCGTTATCTACATGTATTTGGTTTTGAAAACTATCTTAAAATTTTGAAATAATTTAAATAATAAGAAATGACTAAAAATGACGATTGAGACCTTAGAGCATTTAGCCAACAATAAGACAGAACAACGTGTGCCGGAACAGCTAGTTAGTTAATATTTTCTCCATAATATTTATCAAAATATAGACTTCTAGAAGTCTTGTAAAAGTCTAGTTATAAAACTTCTAGAATTCAAGGATAGTTTGGTGTGTGGTCTATAAGCCTCACACGGAGGGGTGAGTTATTTAATAGTCCATTACCAGTTCACATGGTTTATTTTCACACGCAATATCAAACCTATCCCACTTTTAATCGCAATGTCAAACTTGAAGTTTTAAAAGCTTTTAGCCGAGGGTTTAATTTAACCAGTTTTCTTATATTATTTTATAATAATAGATTTTGCCCGCGATTTTGTTCGCCTTAAGACTTTTTTAAGAAATGCTCTAATTTATAGCTTTTAATAGTAACAAGTCGTTTTTGAAATTAGCTCGTCTCGCCAAATATGAGTATTAACATAGAGTAGCTATTGTCTAATATTGTATCAAATGCAATTTATTTTTGGGACCTGTTTGACAATCTGCTGTTTAGTGTCAGCATATTTGCATAATCTGTCTCTGTCGCTCGATATAAAGCAAGCAGAAATAAAACTTCCGAATAAGCTATCCGACATTTATTAGATTGTGAAAAAGACATATACAGGCACTAAGAGCATGACGAGTACACCTATATAATAATCACAGGATTGTCTACCTTGTGAATACAGTAGTTTATGCAGATCTGCCGACTGTGGTAATGCCTCAAAATTACTATGAGCGAAGCCAAGACAGTAGATAGTTGGCAATACGTAGACACCGTCTAGTATTTCATCCCAGGTTCCCTTGATTACACAGTCTCTTTGTTGCAACTTTGATACAAAATACATGCATGTCCTAGTGAAGATCTCAGAAAGCAATGTACACGACTGGATACGTTTTGTTTACATTTTGTTACGCCAAATCATATTTTTCATCAAACCATTAAACAGCAATTATTTGCCCAAAAAATAATATATTTTATTATCGCAATGAAGAATTTAAAAAAAATACCATCGCAACGAATTTATCATTCTTTAGAAGAATTGGAACTCATATATCTTATTGCTCGTGACTGTACTAATGCAATTTTATTTATTTTCAAAGCATTAGCATTACAGTCGCGTGGATTGTAATTCGCATCCATCACTTGTATCGTAAACGTCAGCTCACCAAGCTTTGTTATAACCACTGCTTATGCCTGACCGTCTGGATTCTCGTTCTGTTTGTCTGAAATGATTTGGTTGCGATTATTCCATGGAACAGAAGAAAAATGTAGTAAATAATGTTATATATATTATTAGATAGGACAGGATGGAAAGGAATGGAAATGGAATAGGTTAATATAGACAGTGCCACACAATAACTTGCCTAGTTCTGAACCTTATCTACCTTTAGAGTTAGCATCATTACCGACTACCGGATTAGCCATATAGGCCAAGGCAGCAAAGGATACGGGCTCCGCGCTTTGGGAGCCCCGCGCTCCAACGTCTGTCGGGCTGCATCCACCGCGGGAGCATAGAGAATAATTTTCATATAATATAGTAATAACAGCGCTGAAAATAGAACTCTGCGCTAATGCCTAATACAATAATGCAGAAACTATTAAGAAGGGCCAAAGATTATTTTGAAGTCAGAGTTTTATGATTATTATATTATTTAATCTATACTAATTTTATCTTTATCTATACTTCTATACTAATATTAAAAACAGGAAAGATTTATTTGTTTGTTTGCATCGAATAGGCTCCGAAACTAATGCACCGATTTTGATGAAATTTGGCACAGATATAGATTAGACAACGGGGACTACATAGGCAACCTTTTGTCGCGGCAAAAAATAGTATGCGAGATTTAAGATTTTTAGCGCGCACGAAGTCGCAGGCAACATCTAGTCGATAAATAAAGAGTAAACAGCACTTTAGGGTTAAGGAAATTAATTTTTCAACACCTTTCTTGAACACTAAGGGTTGTCTGTCTAGTATAATTCGATAACCGCTTGCTCGTTAGACAGGCACGTGCTAGGTTTAATTATTTCAGCCCTAACAAAAGCAAAGGGATAATGAACAACGTCACTCAACACGTTTGAAGTTTGGAAGAATCAAGTTTTTAAAATCAATGTTTGAAAACGTTTAATACTTTAGTTGGGTATTGAAATAAACTGCAATCACTTAAAAAGCTTTTGCTTAGAAAACTTTTTTAGATTGTTGCAAGTTAGGGAAAGGTAATAAAAAGCTTTCATACAAGTAGGTAGGTACTATACGAGTATATTGGACCGTTAAAATAATAATCTTGTTATAGTATGTAGGTACAAAGCTGAATCTATCAGGTACTTAGGATTTGTGAGAGCAAGTACAGGGAATACCTGCAAATAGCTTTTTTTAATTGTACATTACACTATCAGGGAATCTAATTCACAAGCAGATAGAGTGTTCCCATAATTTATTTGTAATTCAGTCATAATACAATTGTCAATGACATCAAATTGTTGATATCGATATCAATGACAGTTTGATATCAAAATATTATCTAACAAAATACGAAAAAAATATGAAAACTGTCAACCTGCTATAAATTAAGATTGTCTAAAATGCAAGTAACTTTCATACATCAAACTGTGAAGAAATCATTATTGTTGTAACTGTAATTTACCAAAATTAAAGTTACTATATCTCAACCAGAGGCTAGTGTCTATATAATCTATACTATTATAATAAAGAGGAAAACTTTGTTTGTTTGTTCGTTTTTTTGTTTGCATTGAATATAGGCTCCGAAACTAACCGACCGATTTTAATGAAATTTGGCACAGATGTAGAGTAGACCTCGGGGAAGGACATAAGCTACTTTTTATCACGGAAAATGTACGGTTTCTGAGAAATTAACTTTTGTGCGCGAAGTCGCGGGCAACATTTATATAAAATATATTGCAAAACTGAATTTCGGACTAAAACTTTTACCGTCTCCTTTTGTATTGTAGATCTGTCTTCCAATAAAATGCCAGTCTGGATTTCTGATGGGACATGACCCCTATGTCACAGGAACAGGAATGGACTGAGGGACTAGCTTATATTGGTCGGTTAAAGCAATTTAGAGAATTGCCAATTTTGATGGTACTGAATGGGGTCCTAATTTTGTTTTATTCGCAGTCATTTATGTGAAAGAAAATTTATGATTAAAATGGAGAAACCTTTCAATGATTTTATTTTTTTGTTCTATCGTTTGAATCATGCAATACGTCTGACATAATACAGAACTGTAGGTCTACTGAACATTACTTCAGTATGTACTATCGACCAAGTTGCCGCTAGACCACGCATAAGACGAAAAACACTTAACAGCGACGTTGCATAGTGCGCACGCATACATACATAGTTAAACCACGTCTGCAGTCGTTGCGGTTACTTATCTTGTATTTAAATATTTTTAGGCGTCCTATTTTAAAGAAAAATGCTTAGAAACTGGTCGAACAGGAACTTTGTCGATAGGTATTGTACGTAGAGAACTGTAGAGAAGTACCCACTGACTGTCAACAATAATCTAAGATTAGGTATAGTGCGATTCAAATGAGAATAGGATCGAATCGGTGCCATATTGTTTCGAATTTAGACTGTTATGATAGTTAAATTTATGTTTAGATAATCTATTACTATTTAACGTTTTTATTTAAATTCGATGACAGACTATTAATATTAATATACACATACGTTTTTCTGAAAATTTCAAGTGATATTTGACAGAAAAAGGTCATTGACGTTCCTATTCTCGTTTGAAACGCGTTATACTAGCGTTAACAATTAATAAATTATGATGAAATTGATTTGTGGGCATAGTTTGAATAATAATAAAAAAGTGCTTAAAAGGTGTTTATTAATATTATTACTATGAAAAGTAAAACTGACAGTGAAACTTTTTTCCTGAAAGCAATTAAAATTAACACAAAAGCTTACCCACGCTGAACTTGTCAACGTAACCAAAGATGACGCATTTTAGTAATAACGATTACTTTTACAACCAACGTTTTATTTTCACTTCAACATACTTACATGTTTATTTATTTTTAATTGAAGCTAATTAAAAAACATAAAGCATAATATATTTAATATCAAGTACGTTTCACTCGTTTATATTAAAATTTTTATGCATGCAGGAAAATAATGTCTGAGAATATTTTTTATTGTTATTGAAAATCATTAAAAGTCGTTTACTCTTGTAAATTAACCTCACCTAGCCTAAATTGTTTTAATATTATATCGAGTTATTTGAGAAGCGTCATCAACTCGCCACTTACAATACTGCAAAGAAAATTTGGAACTCATTCTAGTTCAGTGGTAAATAGGTACTTCCTTCTTTACATAGTATATAAAAAAATAATAAAAAAATGTTTTAAGTTAAACGGTTTTATTGAAAATAAAGATTAAAATGATGTAGGCAATGTACTAAACGCAAAAAAAAAATTCGCTATGTCCTAGGTTATCAGTATCACAGCACTCTCCTCATCAATTTAAGGCATTGATCAGACACAAAAAATATTTGGGCGCGCGTAGCCTAAGTAAATATGTAAATGGCGTTTAGATATAGCTGTTGACTTGATATAAATTTTACACGTCACCAGAACTAAAGGTGCGTACCAAAAGAGATATTTGATTTTGGGCCAGTTCTATGTACACTGCATAGGTAAATAGGAAAAAAATATGGGAATATCATAAAAATACGAAAAAAATAATTTGAAGAAGGGTACATGCGTACAAAAAAGATAATTTGAAGAGTTTTTTATTACGAGAACACTATTCTTAGGGCGGCCATGACAGTTGTTTTGACTTGACTTTTAACGTAGTAGATAGTTTTACGAAGAGACGTCGTCTTGAATGTCATACGTCTTTCTTTGTCAAAAGTCATGTCACTGACAAAATTACATTCTTTAGTTAACTCTGATCTGATCCGCCATGTTTTATTTTACTTTGTGTTGCTCTCCTTGACGAAGTTAATTTAAATGTGCATGGAAACGAAGTGAAATTAAACAAAATAAAGAATAGAAAACGGTTACCATATTATGTAGCTATATTTACATATACTGTACATAGGGCTGGCCCAGGCCTCATACATTTCTTGAACATCTCTTTTGAGATCAATCCATCAACAGGAAGGGGGTCAAATTTCAATTACTAGATTTGACACAAATAAATAAACAAACAGGGCAAGCTAAATGAAACCGTTTAAAAATGAAGTCGATTTAGCTGTCTGTTCGCTTAGATCTATGTAACTTCTTAACGGATGTCAATGCAGTTTTCAGGAATAGATAGAGCGATTCAAGAGAAAGGTTTATGTAATGTATACCCGTGCGTAGCCGGGGTGGATCGCTAGTCTATACTATCTATACTTCTATACTATACCAACATAGAGGAAAGGTTTGTTTGTTTGCATTAAATAGGCTCCGAAACTACTGAACTGATTTTGACGAAATTTGGCACAGAAATAGAATAGACTACGTGGAAGGACATAGGCTACTTTTTATTGCGGCAAAATGTTCGGTACTCTCCACATTTTGTTTCGTGCGCACGAAGTCGCGGGCAACATTGATATTTACTGTCTTTTTATTTTTACTGCCATCTGTTGGCAACTTACAAAATCATCAGAAATAAAACAATAGTTACTTATCAATTATCATTAAAATCAATAAATTGAGTAAATACATAAACATAAGATTTGAGTTGGCAAAAGATACTTTGTAGCTAAGTACGAAGCAGTGTTAGTCCGGTGACTTGGATAAGTATTCCATTCATCTCAGTCTAGGTTCTCAAAAGGATAGGGTTACAGTTCTCAAGGATAGCGAGCTCTGTGATATGTACCGCCGAACGACGATGAACCCGGTATACTTACCTTACCGATCTTATTACTTTGGCAATAAGGTGTAAAAGTGTCAAAACGCATCACTGCACAGAGTGTACTAACGAAATTGGTTATCAAATTCGAATTTGAAATGAATGAAATCGGATTGGAAATCTTCTAAAGCTAACTATGATTAGTAAAAAAAAGTTTTAAATATAAGAATAGGATATTATTTTGGAGGAATTATATATTAAATTTATGTTATAAGAATAATCACACGCCAACAAGACCAGTTCCAACCTAACTAAGCTATTAATTGATGACAAGAACACATTTAATCATCTCAGATCTCTCTCAGTAGTCAGTACCTGTCTCAATATAAATCATGTTTTTAATGGCTCATACAAAAAGTCATAGTCCACTTTCGCTATTTTTTCTTTGTACACAGTAAACATTATTATTGGGTGTTTCCACGGGAACACTGTACTTTTTCGGGATAAAAAGTAGCCTATGTGTTAATCCAGAGCCTAAACTACTACCATACCAAATTTCAACAAAATCACTTCAGTAGTTTTTGCGCGAAAGGGTAACAAGCATCCATCCATCCATACAATCATAAACAAGGATAAAATGGTCTCCTATAACGCTACTGATTTAAATGCCACTCAGCTATAATATTGTACAATGATACAATATTAAAGTGATCAAATTTCATATTTTTGTTTACGTTTCGACTTTCGACTAATTTCGATCTGAACAGAAATTACCAACCTCTCAAACCCTCGTCACAATGAAGTGAGCCCCATCGGGAACTCGGCGGTGATGATGAAATATGATCACTTTATGTTGAAGTTAACTTTCTTATGTTGTCAACAATGCTAGTCCAATTATGACTGTCAAGTTACATGAAAAGTGCTCTCCATTGTGTCAACTTTTCAGGTCTTGAAATGATTTCAAAACTCAAGATAGGCTATGACATACATATGACAGAACAATTCTTCATACAATGAAAAGTTACGCCATCTTGGTTTTCTTCATACTTCAAATGTCAGCCATCTTGTTTTTACTATACTTCAAATATCAAAAAGGCCCCAAAAATTACAAAAGTGGGGCCATTTTACTGGAGACACTTTTTGCCTCAACATGCCTCGTATATAATATCCGTTTATACGTCTATGGGTCTTGAGCATTTCTTTGAGCGCAAATACAAGTTCATTTTATAAAGGGCTATATCTTATTATTACGTAACAGCACATCACAGTTCTTTCACAAATTTTGATGAATATCCCTTTAATTTATAAATATGTCTTAAAGTTTTTTCTGAAAGCGCTGCAGCTGTATCTGAATAAAATTTGTTTTTAATTTTTTCATCACAAACAATTTCGGGGAGTGTATTTACTAATTTCTGTAAACAGTTTTGGAAATGATGCCTGTTGGGTTAACGAATTTTAATTTTAACGAAATATCAAATATAATTTCGGTGAAAACAACAATTCTTGGATGAGTAACGGAACGGAAAAGCGGTTTTTACTACTGGTTTGGCGGGAATGAAAGTGACTACTTATTATCGTAAGCTCTTGGTCTGTTTTATGCAAAACTGTATTTAGCATTGTTATAAAAGTCTGTTATATTTTACTATAATAAGTATATTATCTTAGAAGCTTAAGTAAGTTGACATAATACGTAATAATGTAACTATAATTAACATTTTCTAATAACATTTTACACTCTGAATTATACGTAACTCCATCTACTGAAGAGTAGCAGAACTAATTTGAACTAGGTACATTAATTATATATACTACTAGAAGTTGCCCGCGACTTCATGCGTGCAAAAAATAATTTCGCTGAAACCGTACATTTTTCCGCAATAAAAAGTAGTTTATGTCCTTCCCCGTGGTCTACTCTACATCTATGCCAACCATCAAAATCAGTCAAGTAGTTTCGGAGCCTATTCAATGCAAACAAACAAACAAACTTTTCATAAATTCTTTATTATATTAGTATATAGATTATTTTAAATCTTTATATTAAAATAAGGTATTATTATAGTACGTTAGTAATATATATTCTTTGATTATTGTGACTAAAATATATATTATAAAGTTTGGTAAAATCAATTACAGACATTTTGGGCATATAATCTACTGCTTTTAAGTAGAAGTATCTTCCTTTATATTGGGGAGTTTACGTTGAGCGGAGATTTACCCCTTATGAGATGACTTTTTAACTTTGAGTACTTATGACAAGAATTTTTTGCCCAAATGTCTCTGTAATTTGTATGAGCAGTAGATCATAAGCCCAAAATATCTGTATTTGATTTTACTAAACCTTATAATAATATGTGTACTATGTGTGTAGTACAAGGAATTTAATAATTATATCTTACTTGTAATCATAACTTACTTTAAATTCTCCCTGTTTAACTGCAAATTCAGAATAATATAGTTACTGTTTACCGTAACATAAAACAACATAGATAAGTAACAACTAGACCATACAGAAAGTAACAAACATGAATCAACTTACCTCAACGTTACTTGAGAAGGGTGGCTAGAATCCAGATGCATTTAGTTTCGGTAGTCTGCGTTTGAAGTATGGCAAGCGTTGTCAAAAGCAGCGCCATTATAAATTGACCCCTCGCTCCATAAGTACTCGGTTAGTGTCACTGAGGGCATTCATCATTCCCGGTGTAATATTTCATGCTCTTTTATTAATGGCCTCTCATTTCAAATTTATTCTTGCTTAAAATAAAATTAATTCCAAAATTTGCCGTTTTATTAATTACACTGGGCAACAAAATTTGAACTTTGTTGCGCCACACTTATTCAAAACTTTGTTGCGCCACACTTTTGTCTTCGCATCACTTATTCAAAAAAAAAAAACTTGTACTCATAGATATATAATATTAATAAGCTACATGTACTTATATACAAAAATCCGTTTCAATTTCAAGTTTAATTTTTTTTAATAAGGCCTAATTTAATAAGTATTGGGGGAAGAAGTATATCAAACGGCTCTACAAGGGGTAAATATTTCAAATTTTTCTGTCCAGCGGGTAAAGAGGCTCGCTAGACCATACTTTTTTATGACTGTCCCCTTCATAGAGAAAGCAGTAAAATTTGGTATTGCCCAGCTAAAGTCCAAGTAAATAGGACAACAACTTTCGAATTCCCACATATTTTGGAAGAATATATACTAAATGTGATTTTTTCAAGTAACAACCCATGTTTTCATAAGTTTATTTCAAATTAGAAGCATGGGCCAGAGATACAGAAGGAAGATCACATCAACACATCACAAAAAATCTGAGGCCAATCGAAACAAAATTACTGCAATTTATTAATAGGTGTAGGTAGCCAAAACAGTATTAGTTATCAGAGTTCGTGTGGCATGACCAGTGTTGACCAGTGTTATTCTTTGAAGACAAAACTACCTTTGGGTTCTTAGTAAAGACTACATGTTATGGTTTTCTCTTTCACTCTTATAGGTTTTTGTTTTGTAAGACAGATAGATGTTTCGCCTGTAATTTTACTGACTGACAATAAAACTCAAGAGTTACATACGTGCGTAGCGTGCATCTACGTCGTCTTCGTATGACGCAGCTTCTTTACCTCTCACTGGATATCTCTTTGAAGTTACGATGACAGCATAATTAGTACCTACTTAGTACACGTTAATGTAACCACTTTTCTGTTAGTGCACTTCATGGGGACTCGTTAGATGTGCGTCGTAATCAAGCTATTGAGACAATATTGTGCGTTACAATTGAAGGGCATCATGCGAAATTGCTGCTTGATAATATCTATATAAATAAATTAAATTGAAGCACCCATTTGAAACTTCAAATTAACAGCTTTGCACTAAATTCATGTGATAGTATAAAAATTGTTTTTTTTTGTCTGTCTGTTTGTTGCGGCTAATCTTTAAAATTTCAGACTGATTTTGATCGAACTTTCACTGGCAGATAGCCGATATAGGGAGTAACTTAAGCTACTCTTATCTTAGGGATCCGTTAAAAAGAACAGGGTTTCGACTTTCGTATCCATTAATTAACGCAAACGAAGTTGTGGGGACCAGCTAGTATATTACCTATAAGTTCAAGAATTATTTACAATACGTTATGAAATTACGTATTGAAATACGTTTTAAATTTTGAATGTTATACTGCTCGTAATAAATATTTATACACACATCAAAGCCCTCACTTAACACATTCCAATATAAGTTTTAAAGTTCTTGTTTGATGTTGGCACTCTCAAGAGTCAAGACTCCACCATCGGTCAATAATCACGAGAGGTCACGATACGCTGGTCGCCCCTAGTAATATTTACCAGCAACTACGTTATGAAAGAACGTCGATATGAACTGGATACGACCGTTTTAACAGCTCCAAATATATTTCCTTGTTTGGAAGTGTTTGGTTTATGGCCACTTACAGGATGAGGTTTTATGTAATCAAACGGTGCGGTAGCTCCAATAAAACATTACTAAGCTTTTAATTTTTTAATCAAATATCAAATTAGAACTAACACTTAGTTAGCTACATATATTATTATTATTAATGTAGTAAAAAGCTTTCAAAGAACGACCAAATTAGAAAATTTTGACGTCCCGTTCAAATGCCCACATTTTTTCCACACAATTGTTATGCTTATTGCTTTCGTATCAAATCGAAAGCTAACTATGAAGCTGTTTATCTGTTCCTCTTTCTGTAATCTATGTCTAATCTGGCAATTAATACATACATGTCTATCGCTTCATTTGAAAAGTTTGTGTACATTGGTAGAAGTGTGCCAATGAACTTTTGCCTAATTTCCTAAGGTCTCCGCTACTGCTATAAAGGTAAACTTTAACTTATACACTATCGACGCGTATAAAAATAGTATCATAAGTCAATGTTCAGTCACCCAAACAGGTAAAAGAATTTTCTGGCAAACAGCCAAGACCAATCGCCGGAGTTCATTGATCAAGGGAATACAATAAAATTGCTACATTACACTTTTAAAGAAAACTGCTACATTACACTTTTAAATACATTTAAAGAAAATATATTTTCTGGGTGACGTATGCGATTCGATTTAGATATAAGCTATGGTTTTCGTCTGGAAAGTCCCTATATAATATACTAGATTTTGCAAGCGGCTACGCCCACGTAAATACAGTATCCGACAGAACCAGTGTATGTTTTTGGGATAAAAAGTAGCCTATGTGTCAATACTACCACCATACCAAATTTCATCTAAATACGTTCAGTAGTTTTTGCGTGGAAGTATAACAACCATCCTCACAAAGTTTCACGTTTATAATAGTATAGTAGGATAAGTGTGATAGTCCTGCAACGCGTAAATGTTATTATCGCTCCTGTTAACTTAAAGAATATGTAGTTTTATGGATTTTTTGCCTGAAATAAATGTGATTTGATTTGATTTTGATTTAACCTCTGTGGTTTAGAGTTTGGCTCTCAACACCGCAGGTCGTGGGTTCGATCCCCGCGTTGGAACAACAAAAATATTTTGTTTTCAGTCAATGCATCGGTAAAAATTCGTTCTTGTGCCAGATCTTTCGCCTGTCGTATCGGTCATCTATGCCTCTGGTTTACGAGAGTAAAGGAAGAGAGAGTACTCTTGTGTATTGCGTTGCACACACTTACACCACTTACACAATATAAAATAACTCGCGTAGCTTAGCTGGTCCGGTTTTAACGGAACCGGTCAACGAAATGGGTTCGGGATCTATTATTTTTATTGGCTCTCTTTAAGTTTTTAAAATTTTTGCTACGAATTATTTTATTTTACAACACTTTATGCACGTAACGTACAAATGCGGACTTAATACTTACCTTGTGGCATTCTCTACCAGCCAACCATAGGGTAACGTAGAGACATGGTGAAGTAGGCGCATTTCTTGTATTACCGTTGAATTGGTAATATAAAATAAAAAAATAAAAAAAAAACTCTTAATCCCGAAGTTAAATCAAGATTTTATGCCGCCGATCCACGTTAGCACCGACATTCGGTAAGTTGGGACTTGGGGTGTGGATAACTCAATCAGCCTCAGACGAGCTTGTCTTACTCTCCACTCGCCGATCGATACACGTCTTAACTACGGTAAATGAACCTTAGATAACTACCAAGTACCACAAATAACATATTATATTACTAGCTTTTGCCTGCGGCTCCGCTCGCCTAAATAAAGTATCCCACGGGAACACTGAATCTTTTCGGGATAAATGCTATGCCTAAATTATATATAAAATAAGCCTAAACTACTATGCCATACCAAATTTCATCAAAATCCGTTCTGTAGTTTTAGCGTGAAAGAGTAACATACATCCATCCATCCATCCTCACAAACTTCTATTCAAAATCTAAGTTATCTATTTGATGACGACCTCTGTGGCTCAGTTGGTTGAGCGTGTTGGTGCTCAAGCCGGGGGTCGCGGGTTCAAATCCCGCCGAAGGAACAAAAAGTTTTTCTGTGTTCCTGGGTCATGGATGTGTATTAAATATGTGTATCTACACTAATATTATAAAGAGGAAAACTTTGTTTGTATGTTTGTTTGTTTGTTTGTTTGTAATGAATAGGCTCAAAAAGTACTGGACCGATTTCAAAAATTCTTTCACCATTCGAAAGCTACATTATCCACGAGTAACATAGGCAAAATTTTATTTTGGAAAAAATAGGGTTCCGTAAGATATTTGGGTTTTTCGGACACAAGGTGTAAAAAATCAACCAGAAAAGTTACTTATTTTGCGTACGCTGCCTAAACTATAAAAGATAGAACCATAAAATGTTCTAATTAATTGTAGATCTTATAAATATCTACAAAAAAGTCCGCGACACACTATACCTTTCTATGTCGAGTGAGGCACAACAACCATTTTTTTATTTAGAAATCTTGAATTTTTTTGGACTACATTTAAACGCTTTTATTTTTCTCATGCTATTAATCCTTATCAAAATTAATTATTTCATCACTAAGTACAGTTTATGTATATAATATTTGGTCTTTGAATGATTAAAATTGGATGTTTGGTTTTGAAGTTATGGCGAAATTAAAATATTACGATTTCTGCTGCACGGCCCGTTGCGAAGTGGGCGTCACCAAGGCGGGGTGCGCGTGCGGGTTAATGTTGAGTTTTGTTTAGTTTAGTTAAATAGTTTAGTTATTTTATAAACATCAAATTGATAATATCTTAAAATATAATACATTATAATATCTATACATCTATACAGTTAAATACAATTTAAGTGTCTGTTTGTACCTTCAAATTAACAGCTTTTTACATAATGAATCTGAAAGTATATTCGGTACTTACAATAAAATACATTTTTTTTTAATTTTTGTCTGTCCGTCTGTCTGTCTGTCAGTCGGTCTGTCTGTCTGTTTGTTCCGACTAATCTCTGAAACGGCTGGACCGATTTTCACGGGACTTTCACTAGCAGATAGCTGATGTTATAGGGTCTAACATAGGCTACTTTTATTTTAGGGTTCCGTTTAAAAAAATAGGATTCCGCTTTCGTTAGTCATAAATAAAGTCGCGGGTAAATTTCAGCGATATCCCAAAGTATTGTTCCACGCGGACGAAGTCGCGGGCAAAAGCTAGTATAATAAAAATCTTAAATATGTGTATAATATAAAAGTATTAAATATATTTCCGTTGTCTGGTACCCGTAACACAAGTTCTTCGAGAACTTACCACGGGATCAGATTGACGTGGTGTGAAGCGTCCATAGATATTATTATATTATTATTATTTAAAATACTACTCAGGACTGATGAGTATAAAATTATTTCCGCATTATAAAATATACATAGATACCAATTGTTAAGTTGGTATCAAAATAGTTTCATGTTGGCAATATTGTGGTGCCATCTATGCATGTGTATTTTTTTTACAATAAACTGACACTTGTTCCGTGTCCTCATGTTAAAAAGCGTTGTTTCATTTATAGGTTATGGCCCAGCGCCTTAGTTTTTGCAGCGCCTTAGTGTAGTTTTCTTGATAAAAGTGATAGTTAGCGTAGTGTTATTTAGTGAGTGCATTAAAAGTTTGCAAGAATGACGACGAACTATCTTGTAAATGTTCCCAAACTGAAGGGACGGGAAAACTACAACGAGTGGATTTTCGCGGCGGAGAATTTTCTAATCTTAGAAAATATGGTGCACTGCATTAAACCTGTTTCTGGGAAGATCATAGAAGCCGCAGACGATGCGAGAACCAAAGCAAAGTTGATAATGACTATAGATAGTGCGTTGTATGTACATATCAAAGAGGTTAAAACTTCGTTGGAGCTATGGAACAAGTTGAAGGCGTTATTCGATGATTCGGGTTTTACTCGAAGAATATCTTTGCTACGGAATTTAATATCAATACGCTTGGAAAATTGTGTTTCAATGCATTCGTACGTAACGCAAATAGTCGAACTTGGACAAAAACTAAGTGGAACCGGATTTAATATTAGTGATGAGTGGATTGGGTGTTTGTTGTTGGCGGGATTGACTGAAAAGTTCATGCCTATGATTATGGCCATCGAACATTCCGGCATACAAATCACAACAGACGCCATTAGAACCAAACTCATGGATATAGACACGGAAGTGAGTCAAGTGAGCGGAAATAGTCAAGATGAAGCTAGTGCATTTGCCAGCAGTACGCAGAAATGGCAACACAGAAAAAATAAATTGTCTATGGCACATGCTCAAGGAGGAAACATAGCAAAGACAAAATATGTTGATGGCGGCCATGGCGGCGGTAAAAGTCATATCAAATGTTACCGGTGTAAACAAACTGGACATTACAAGAATCAGTGTACAAATAGCACGTATACAAATTGCAATACGAAAGATAATCAACGTAAACAAAGTAACGCATTTAGTGCTGTGTTTTTAAGTGGCCAATTTAACAAATACGATTGGTACATTGACTCTGGTGCGAGTTCACATCTTACGGCTAATGAACAATGGATTGAGAATGCTATTTACCACAAGACGAAAGATATATGTGTCGCGAATAGTGAGAGGTTAAAAGTAGTTTGTTCTGGCGATGTGACCATTATAACTAAAACTGAACAGTGTGAGTTTGAGATTCCAGTGAAGGATGTATTATGTGCTCCAGGATTGACTACAAATTTGTTGTCGGTGAGCCAGCTAATAAAATCCAGGAATAGTGTTCAATTTACTACTAATGGCTGTCAAGTATTTAACAAAAATAGTGAACTGGTGGCCACAGCTGTGCTGAATAACGGAGTGTACAAGTTAATAGTGCCGGACAGTGCAATGGCTAATTTAACTGCGTCAGGCATCACATGGCATCGACGTTTAGGCCAAGTTAATAGCAAGTATTTGAATAAAATGAGTAGTGCTGTTGATGGTATGAATCTGCAGGAAAAAGTAGAGATTAACAAGGCTTCATGTACAGTTTGCTGTGAAGGTAAGCAGTTTAGATTACCCTTCACAAATGAAGGATCAAGAAGCAAAGAATTACTTCACCTTGTCCACACAGATATTTGTGGACCCATGGAGCATGAATCTTTGGCCGGATCAAGGTATTTCATATTATTCATTGACGACTGTAGTCGCATGATACATATTTATTTTATTAAAAATAAAAGTGAAGCGTTGAGATGTTTTGTAGAATTTAAAGCAATAGTTGAGAAACAAACTAACAAGAAAATAAAGATCTTGAGGAGTGATAATGGGTGCGAATATTGCAATAAGGAATTTAACTTATATCTCAAGAAGGAAGGTATCATTCATCAAAGAAGTAATCCTTATACCCCGGAACAAAATGGCTTGTCAAAGAGGAACAATCGTACGATCGTTGAAAAAGCCAGATGTTTATTATTCGATGCCAATATAGGAAAGGAGTTTTGGGCAGAGGCTACCAATACCGCTGTCTATTTACAAAATCGTACAGCCTTACCTGCTTTGAATGGAAAAACCCCTTATGAAATATGGACCGGGTGCAAACCAGACATAAGTCACTTGCGCATATTCGGTAGCAAGGTAATGACGCACGTGGCTAGAGAGAAGCGGCTAAAGTGGGACCGTAAGTCTGAAGAGCACATACTAGTGGGTTATTCAGAAAACGTTAAGGGTTACAGATTGTTTAATCCTAGAACGAAAAGGATAATAACAAGTAGAGATGTTATTGTGATGGAGGATGAAAATCCTGAGATGAGTATCCCAATTACTGAGAAACATCAAGACTCATGTTCAGTGGGGGATCCAGTCAAGGATTCACCAATTTCAAATGAAATCACCTCAGATGAGGATACATTATTGGAAAATTCAAATATGTCAGATGATAGTTATGTTCCTAGTGAGTATGAGGATGCGAATGAAGCTCCTGAGCAGCGTGAAAGACCTACTAGAATTAGAAATAAACCTGAAAGGTATGGGATATCAAATATGTGTATTCCTGGAGAAGCGTTTAATGATGCTAGTGGGCTATGTCTTAAGGAAGCGTTACAAGGAGCAGAAAGTGAACAGTGGTTACAGGCAGTGAATGAAGAACTTAAGTGTTTTGAGGATAATAATGCATGGGAGATAGTAAACATGCCTAAAGATGGAGAAACTATAGTGAAGTGTAAATGGGTATTGCGCAAAAAGGTGGACAGTGATAATAATATCCGATATCGTGCTCGTTTAGTAGCCAAAGGCTTTATGCAGAAGGAAAATGTGGACTATTCAGAGATTTTTTCACCTGTAGTTCGGCATTCGACATTAAGATTGTTGTTCGCATTATCTGTTAAGCTAGATTTGGATATTACTCACCTTGATATCACCACAGCCTTTTTAAATGGGGACCTTGAGGAAACAATTTATATGCAAATACCAGAATGTTTACCGAATTCTCAAAATTATAATGATAAAGTACTAAAACTGAATAGAGCTATCTATGGTCTGAAGCAATCCTCAAGGGCCTGGTATAGAAAGGTTGATGAATGTCTTGTTGGCAATGGATATAAGCGCTCTAAATTGGAACCATGTCTGTACACTAAAATTAAGGGTAAAAAGAGAACTATAATAACTTTATATGTCGATGATTTCTTTGTGTTTACAAATGATAAGATAGAATGTGATAATTTGAAAAAAATATTGTCAGAAAAGTTTAAATTAAAGGATCTAGGCCAGGTTAAAAATTGTTTAGGAATGTCTGTTAATATTGATAAAGTTAATGGTAAAATTACATTAAGTCAAGAGAATTATGTAGATCAGTTATTAAATAGATTTAACATGACAGATTGTAAGCCAGCTGATACACCGTTAGAGCCTAAATTGAACATTAACTTAGAAAATAAAAATTGTGACAGTCAAATACCCTATCAGCAATTAATTGGAGGGCTTATGTATTTAGCTGTATTGACTAGACCTGACATAGCATATTCAGTGAATTTCCTAAGTCAATTCAACAATTGTTATAATAATGAAACCTGGGCATATGCAAAACGAATTTTAAAATATCTTAAGAAAACTAAATATTTTGGGTTAAAATATACTAAATATGGTAGTTCTAAATTAGAAGGGTTTGTTGATGCAGATTGGGGAAATAATATTATAGACAGGAGGTCTTATACTGGTTTATGTTTTGTGTTAGCTGGAAGTGTAGTTTCATGGGAGGCAAAAAAGCAAAAAACAGTTGCCCTCTCAAGCACCGAGGCGGAATATATGGGCATGACCGATGCTTGTAGGGAAGCTATTTATTTGTATAATTTATCTAAAGAAATTATTGATGAGTCATATAGTATTGTATTATTTAATGACAACCAGGGTGCACTTAAGCTGTGTTCAAATAATAGTTTTAACAAGCGCACCAAACACATTGTTATACGTTATCATTTTTGTAAGGAATGTGTCACTAATAAAATTGTTACATTGAAATATTTGGAAACAGCTGAGATGCCAGCCGACCTACTTACAAAAGCTTTAGGTAATGTTAAGCATTATTATTTTATGCAGTTGCTAGGAATACATGATGTAAGATTTGTATAATTATTTAAGTTAAAATTAGGGTATTTTGTTCTGTATACTTACCTATATTATTTTGATAAGTGGGGGTGTTAAGTTGGTATCAAAATAGTTTCATGTTGGCAATATTGTGGTGCCATCTATGCATGTGTATTTTTTTACAATAAACTGACACTTGTTCCGTGTCCTCATGTTAAAAAGCGTTGTTTCATTTATACCAATAATAAATAAACTTTTTTGTACTCTACATTTACTTACGTTATAATACTACGAATAACAAAACTACTATTGTTATTCGTAGTTATAATATGATTAAGTATCTTATTATATCTATAATATATATTATAATAAAGAGGAAATAGGCTCCGTAACTACTGGACCGATTTTGATGAAATTTGCTACAGATATAGATTAGACCACGGGGAAGGACATAAGTTACTTTTAATCGCGGCAAAATGTACGGTTACCGCGAGATTTCCTTTTGCGCGCACAAAGTCGTGTGCAACATCTAATAAATTAAAAAATCCTTCCTGTGCTAACAAAATCACCGGTTACATCTAGTACAGATAAGTCAAACAAATATTATAGTATAAAAATTTTCCTCCGTCTACGATGAAAGGTAACTGTAAGATTTTACGCGGAAAGTTTGTATGACTCGACTTGCGAAACTGCAGACTTTGGGAATTCGCCAACGCACAAACTTTAATTAGTTTTAAGAATTAAAATGTTTTCCTTTATAGCATGCGTCTTAAGATACGAGGAATTAATTATTAAATACCTAATAACATTTCTAATAACTATTTTATGGATTGTGTAGGTTGTTCATTTTAATCAATGTTTGTACGATTACTTACAATTATTATCTAAGATATTTTCTAAGTAAAACCCTGTGGTAAAACCACAGATTACTAAATAGTTACTACGTAAGTACGTAAATAAAATCTTTATGCCACTTTACTACATACGATTTACATTTTTATACAATTCTACCTACATTACATTACATTTTTTACTAGACCAATTACAGCTGTTGGTATAAAATTAATTTATTGGGATGTATAACCGCACATAGTTGGCCTCAGACGTATTGACCAGTTCATTCCTCTGGACCAGGCTGACTATGTTGTGAGAATGCCGTATGTGCTTGGGCAACCGTACGACATTTAAAAACCAACTGTCCCAGGTACTACAGTATTTCAAGAGTGGTTACTTCGCTCGTAGACAGGACCACGCCGACCCGCGGTAGCGCCTGTGTGCGAAACCCATGAAGCGCCTCTTATTTTTACGACTCTTCATGTTTTACTCTTTGTTTTCACTCTTTTCGGTGGCAACCCGCGGCGCCCTCATCGTCTTGGCGCCTCGTAGAATACTGTATAAATCATCCATTAACGGATGTAAAGGCCTAAGTTTTTTTTGTAATATGAACTGTATAGAAACTAGAAACAAAACATTTACAAAGTGATATCAGATATGATATTATTACGTATATGATAATACACGTGAAGCAAAAACTATCAGTACAGTTTTACGAGAATTGTGTCGGATAATTAAAGACAATGTAAAGAAAGGTGTGCAGAAAGCTAAAAATGTTTTAAAATAATGCTTAGAAATACATAACATTCATATTTTATTTTATTTTTTGGTTTTAAAATGGGCCAATCGAATCTCGGGCGTTATTTACTTATCAATTTGACGCTGCTCTTAGGCACTTTAAAAATATATTAGAATTGATTAGGTCAACACAACATCAATATTATTAGATGTAAGCACATTAGGGGGACAGACGGTCCCATGATGGTCCACATCGCCAATCAAATTTAACAAGAAACATCTAAACAAACTAATTCATAACAACTGCCAACTAGTTTCAACATCTTATATTGTTATTGGCGGGAAATATCACTGACTAAAATCATAAGTTATAGTTTTAGTATTGTGAAATAATAGAAGACATATTATTTCATAATAATCCGACACCAGATGTATTATTGGAGACCGTAGCCTATTTCGCTAGAATATTGCATCTGGTACCAGAATTTAAAAACAAATCATTAGTCTTATATATTGCAAAAAAAGGACTCCGGATCTAATAAATAATAAATACAATAAATTTATAATGTAGCCTAAACTATCCGGGCCATTATTAGGATGCTATTGACACCTAACTCATTAAAATCGGATGAGTAGGTTAGGTGCTATGGAGGGACAAACATACACACATACATGACTCAAAATAATTTCGCTACCTCATTGCCCTACCTTGTGGCTTCGCCTTAAGGGCTTCACACACGGCAGCTACGAGTATAATGTATATTAATGTACATTACATTCCGTGATATATTATAACTCTCGTCTGTGGACTCCTGACGAATTCTATGGAAAGATGAAATGAGATCTTTACATTATAGCTACCGTGTGTGAAGCCCTTTAGTGGGGTAAAAACAGTATTTAACAAAGTCAGGTGCGCTAAACCATAAATCTAATCCATAGAGCATGCAAAACTGTTACGGGGTTATCGTTCATAAAAGTATCCTGAACTCCATTTCCGGTCCGTTGAGTGGGGAATTGGCTACGTACAACATTGATTGGGGCACTGATTGGAGCGATAGCACGAGGCAGACCCATTCCACTTGATTTCTTACTATCTACCGCCAAGTTGTAAAACTTTGAATGTGAATTGGTGAAATGAAATTGATTTCCTTTGTTCTTACTAGTTTTACGAGTAGTTGGTAGTTCTATTGAACTTCCAAGAATTACTCGCCAATATGAGCCAAGCGAAGTAATATTATTCTTCAAAAAGTTAAACGTTTTATTTTTATTTTTTAAAATTTCACTAGTCTTACTCTAAATCTAACGGTGAAGGAAAACATCGTGTAGAAACGTTAGCCGGAACAAACAGAGTCCGTATAGTTGTTTCGGAGCTTATTCAATGCAAACAAACATACAACAAACAAACTTTTCTTCCTTATAATATTAGGAATTAGGTTAATAGATTACATATAATCAAAATCTCAGAAACAGCTGCAAGTATTAATTCCATGAAATTTAGTTTGCAAGGAATTTTGGGGGTGAAAAGTCGATCTACTGAGGTCTTATCCCAGAGAATCCTTATTTTTTTTTTGTTGCTTCTTTATTTTGTTGCGTACATCTATGTGTGGGTTGGATTTCGAGTCGCGTCAGACTATTTTTTTTAAATCGCCGTCTGTTAATTTTTTCCGTATAATAAGTAGTTCCGTAGTTATAACTAGGAGCAAAGCTACATATCTCCCAGGTACTTTATGTTAAAGACCGTACATTTAGTGGTGTTACTAACGCAGACCAAATAAAAAGTCAAGACAGAGCTTTGTCAAAGCAAAACTGAGGCCGGATTTTTTATGTATGTAGTGTGCGTGTACAGCTACGCACATAAAAAACCACACGCCGCGCCGCACAGTGGATCGACTCCATACAATCGGTCGGACATAGAGTTATAAAAATATTTTTTCTCAATTTGCGAAAAACAAATGATGCCAATATGCTCTAGTCAATTAGTAAATTTGAAAATGTCATTACACATTTTGCGATTCCACTTCAATTTAGGAAGTTATTTAAAGAAAACTCATTTCATTGTATGAAGAATAACACTAAAAAATTTATTACTCGCGATTTTCGCCCATTTTCACAATTTAACCAGTATTATAGGTTGTAATGAATTATTATCTAAATATCGTCCAAACATTCTTCCTACCCCTAGCCACCCCCATCGGAGATAAGGGACAAAACATGTGATTTTTGTATTTCGTCCCTAAAAATGATCCAGACTCCAAAGACTATTTAATTAGCTAGATATGGTCAGAAAAAGTGCATTAAAAAAATCAAATATTTCTTTCACTGCTGGACATAGGCTTTTCATGCTTTTCATAGGCTGATCATCTAAAACGATATGACGAAAATAAAATACTATATTCAATTAGTTACTTTAATATATGAATAAATAAATAAAATAAAGACGTTTATTCACCTGTCAATATTTAACATAATTATTTTCTTCCTCTTGTCTTAACTACTAATATGACAAACATTTATATAAAAATATACAGAAAATAAAACAGGTTTCATAATAAACAATAATCCGTAATTAACTTAGATAATTTTATTAAATTATGAAGACGCATAGATATCTTCCTATTGGCTACTATTTGCTTCCTATTCACTATCAGAAGTTTCTGTGTCGGTATCTTCTTCGATCTCTGGATCTGTCAATAATTTATTAATGTCAACAAATTCGACTTAAGACAAGAGGAAGAAAATAATTATGTTAAATATTGACAGATGAATAAACGTCTTTATTTTATTTATTTATCTACACTAATATTATAAAGAGGAAAACTTTGTATGTTTGTTTGTTTGTTTGGTTGTAATGAATAGGCTCAAAGAGTACTGGACCGATTTCAAAAATTCTTTCACCATTCGAAAGCTACATTATCCACGAGTAACATAGGCTACATTTTATATTGGAAAAAAATAGGGTTCCGTAAGATATTTGGGGTTTTCGGACACAAAGTGTTAAAAATCAACCAGAAAAGTTACTTATTTTGCGTACGCTGCCTAAACTATAAAAGATAGAACCATATAATGTTCTAATTAATTGTAGATCTTATAAATATCTACAAAAAAGTCCGCGACACACTATACCTATCTATGTCGAGTGAGGCACAACAACCATTTTTTTATTTAGAAATCTTGATTTTTTTTTACTACATTTAAACGCGTTTATTTTACTCATGCTATTAATCCTTATCAAAATAAATTATTTCATCACTAAGTACAGTTTATGTAGATAATATTTGGTCTTTGAATGATTAAAATTGGACGTTTGGTTTTGAAGTTATGGCGAAATCTGGGGGCACGGCAGTGCACCCGCCAAAGTCGAGCGCGAAGCAAACACTGCCGTACCATCCTTTACTGGAACCATTTCGCCGCATTTTCAGGCCCCTATTTAAGAACCTCTGGATAAGACCAGAACGCAGAAATTTTCGTCATCCAGTAAGCTATAATCACATACTTAAAATCCAAAATTTCAAGTCTGTAGGTCATTTAGTTCCGAAGTTAAGCGAAAGCAAAGTTTCGCATTTACGACACTCACTCACTCACTTATACACTCACTCATGATCATCAAAATAGAACTAGTACTTCCCATAAACTCAGAGAGCTGAAATTTGGTACAGAGTTAGGGTTTAATGGCCACATAAAGGGAAAACTATAAGAACTAGGATAATCGATCTGGGGGCACGGCAGTGCCCCCGCCAAGTCAAGCGCGAAGCAAACACTGCCGTACCATTATTTACGGGAACCATTTCGCCGCATTATCAGGCCTCTATTTGAGAACCTCTGGATAAGACCAGAACGTCGATCTGGGGGCACGGCAGTGCCCCCGCCAAGTCGAGCGCGAAGCAAACACTGCCGTACCATTATTTACTGGAACCATTTCGCCGCATTTTCAGGCCCTTATTTGAGAACCTCTGGATAAGACCAGAACGCAGAAATTTTCGTCATCCAGTAAAGTATAATCACATACTTAAAATCCAAAATTTTAAGTCTGTAGGTCATTTAGTTCCGAAGTTAAACGACAGCAAAGTTTCGCATTTATGACACTCACCCAGTCACTCACTCATGATCATCAGAATAGAACTAGTACTTCCCATAAACTCAGAGAGCTGAAATTTGGTACAGAGGTAAGGTTTAATGGCCACATAAAGGGAAAACTGTAAAAACTAGGATAATCGAAGATCTGGAGTACCTGGTGACCCTTATTAGAAAACACAAGAGCCCAACCAAACTATTAGAGATCGACATACTGCCTTTACAAAAAATATTCAACTTGGTGGGCCACTTCATTTGATGTCAAAAATCGAAGGTCTGAAGTATCTGATGAAGAACCCTCAGCTGGTCTCAGCTGATTAGAGATATGGTAATGCCCCCTTCTACTATTGGTACATAAAAAAATCGACTGTCATTGCAAAAACCCAGTGAAGTAGGACACATCTTTTAATTTAATCTAGCCCTAGCGTCCCACTGCTGGGCGAATGCCTCCCCTTCTGCTTTTAATACGCATATAAATGAAATTAAAGGAAAACTCTGGTTAAGACTGGACTGGCTTTTATACTTATACTTACAAGTTTACAAGAAGAAATAGTCGAACAATTAACTTTATTCTACTCGAACATTACACAAATTAAATAAACAAATTACACTAAAATCTAGTAAAATAAATCAATATTCCTACGTTTCTACAAAAAGAAGTGAAATCCCACCAAAAACATTCTGTAAAAAACTAGCCAAGTCTCGATGGAGCTGCTTGTTTATCTCTAAAAAGTAATGAAATCTAGACAAAGTCGTGCCAAGTCTAAGGATCCTTACTGCGATTTATTTATTATTATAGTTAATGTTGTGTGACTTGGCCGTTGAAGAGTACACAAGGGTACAAAAGGGGCTCCATGACACCATTGCTCCAATACATGTGTTATACAATCAACAACGCCTAAAATAAGACACTAGCGTCCAATTACCAATACCAGTATGGGCTATTATCTCGCTTAACAAACATAGGTAGTTACAACAGAATCTGATATAACATTACGTGTAAACAAAATTGACTTGTACCCACTAACGTATAAAGAATTTTCAACGGCCAAGTCACACAACATTAACTATAATAATAAATAAATCGCAGTAAGGATCCTTAGACTTGGCACGACTTTGTCTAGATTTCATTACTTTTTAGAGATAAACAAGCAGCTCCATCGAGACTTGGCTAGTTTTTTACAGAATGTTTTTGGTGGGATTAAAATATTACGATTTCTGCTATACGGCCCGTTGCGAAGTGGGTGACATTCTGTAGTATTAGTATCAGTATTGTACCCGTGCGAAGCCGGGGCGGGTCGCTATCTACACTAATATTATAAAGAGGAAAACTTTCTTTGTATGTTTGTTTGTTTGTAATGAATAGGCTCAAAAAATACTGGACCGATTTCAAAAATTCTTTCACCACTCGAAAGCTACATTATCCACGAGTAACATAGGCTAAATTTTATTTTGGAAAAAAATAGGGTTCCGTAAGATATTTGGATTTTTCGGACACAAGGTGTAAAAAATCAACCAGAAAAGTTACTTATTTTGCGTACGCTGCCTAAACTATAAAAGATAGAACCATAAAATGTTCTAATTAATTGTAGATCTTATAAATATCTACAAAAAAGTCCGCGACACACTATACCTATCTATGTCGAGTGAGGCACAACAACCATTTTTTTATTTAGAAATCTTGAATTTTTTTTGGACTACATTTAAACGCGTTTATTTTACTCATGTTATTAATCCTTATCAAAATAAATTATTTCATCACTAAGTACAGTTTATGTAGATAATATTTGGTCTGTGAATGATTAAAATTGGACGTTTGGTTTTGAAGTTATGGCGAAATTAAAATATTACGACTTCTGCTGCACGGCCCGTTGCGAAGTGGGCGTCACCAAGGCGGGGTGCGCGTGCGGGTTAATGTTTAGTTTAGTTTAGTTAAATAGTTTAGTTATTTTATAAACATCAAATTGATAATATCTTAAAATATTACAGTTAAATACAATTTAAGTGTCTGTTTGTAACTTCAAATTAACAGCTTTTTACATAATGAATCTGAAAGTATATTCGGTACTTACAATAAAATACATTTTTTTTTAATTTTTGTCTGTCCGTCTGTCTGTCTGTAAGTCGGTCTGTCTGTCTGTTTGTTCCGACTAATCTCTGAAACGGCTGGACCGATTTTCACGGGACTTTCACTAGCAGATAGCTGATGTTATAGGGTACATAGGCTACTTTTATTTTAGGGTTCCGTTTAAAAAAATAGGATTCCGCTTTAGTTAGTCATAAATAAAGTCGCGGGTAAATTTCAGCGATATCCCAAAGTATTGTTCCACGCGGACGAAGTCGCGGGCAAAAGCTAGTATTTAATAAAGAGGAAAAGTTTGTTTGTTTGCATTGAATAGGTTCCGAAACTACTGGACCGATTTTTATGAAATTTGGCACAGATGTAGAGTAGACCACGAGGAAGGACATAGGCTACTTTTTATCGCGGAAAAATGTACGGTTTCTACGAAATTAACTTTTGCGCGCACGAAGTCGCGGGCAACATCTAGTTCATATATTAAAGTAACTAATTGAATATAGTATTTTATTTTCGTAATATCGTTTTAGGTGATCACGTAAAGATGGAAAAGCCTATGTCCAGCAGTGAAAGAAATATTTGATTTTTTAAAGCACTTTTTCTGACCATATCTAGCTAATCAAATAGTCTTTGGAGTCGATTGGATCATTTTTAGGGACGAAATACAAAAATCACATGTTTTGTCCCTTATCTCCGATGGGGGTGGCTAGGGGTAGGAAGAATGTTTGGACCATATTTAGATAATAATTCATTACAACCTATAATGCTGGTTAAATTGTGAAAATGGGAGAAAATCGCGAGTAGTAAATTTTTAAATGTTATTCTTCATACAATGAAATGAGTTTTCTTTAAATAACTTCCTAAATTGAAGTGGAATCGCAAAATGTGTAATGACATTTTCAAATTTACTAATTTACTAGAGCATATTGGCATCATTTGTTTTTCGCAAATTGAGAAAAAATATTTTTATAACTCTATGTCCGACCGATTGTATGGAGTCGATCCACTGTGCGCCGCCACGGGTCGCCTTACAAAATAAGTCGTAGTTTACATGTGTGTGCGTGATACTGCAATTACACGGGTCAGGCGTAGCTTAGACCAGCCTCACTGTGTGATTCGCAGAACTCGGTCTTCCCTTTTTTTTTTTGGATTGAGGCTACTAAATTGTTCTTAGCACAATGACAATTTGTTAAAGAAGCAATTTATTGTGCGGGAAACGACTATTTGGCTTTTCTCGGTGACAAATGGTTATTGGTTACAATTTAGAGACGGTTGTACGGTCGCTAACAGAGCCGGTGTATCACTTGTCGACCTTATTATTTGGCAATAAGGTTCGAAATGGTACACCACTGTCGGTGACTGTACATTCAATTGGGTGTCGCTGTGGCTTCGTATAAATTATCAGCTTTCTGTACATATTAGCTAGAAAAGGAGGAAAAGGTACGTGAGTATCATAGAGTATGGACACAATCGTTTGTGGTATATTTTTAAGTTTGTATTGTGTTCTGCTGAAAGTATCTTAGGTGACCGAAAATATTAATAGGTATACTATGATTTTAAGCAAGGCACTAGGTTTTGAACACATTTATATAAATTGTGCATTTTGCCTTTCTGTACATGACTAATTTTATGTAATGTTATCTATATTTTCTATCTATTGTTTGGTGCACAATAATATTTGATTTAAAATTTTTAATTCACAGTCACGTTTATGAACCGGAAGAGTAACATGTGCTAAATCACATAATATAGTGCCAAATAACTGAAGGCAAACCCTTCATTACCGGACCGATCACCTTTCACATTATATACATAATATAACATAATATGTATTACGAAAGAACAATAACATGTCACTAATAGAACAATGATAGAACAATCGGCGCGGCGCTCGCGCTGTCACCCCGTATCACATACGTCAGATGTTACGTGTCTGAAGACTGCATTACGATACTCACAGTCTTCGCGTGCGGAGAACTGTTTTAAACTGATAAATGTTATAAGAAAAACATACAGGCATTTTTTTGTTATTTCGTCGGTACTTTGAATTTTTTAACCCTTTGAACCCTGAGAATGAAATCCATCAAAGTTGTTACATAAAGCACATGTCAAAATTCACAGCTACTAATGACAGCATAGGTAATTATTATACTAATAATTAACCGTTTACTTACGCGACGCTGCTTTATGAACAAAAATGTTTTAGACGGCCGTAATAACATGATTATGAAATAAGGCTAGCGCTATCTATGGTTTTAATGTTTTATTAAGATAATAAATAACAATTGCAAGAATATTTAGTGATTCAAGTCATTAAAGAGCCCTAGGATACAAATACCCAACACGTGCCATAAGCCTTCATTACAAAAAATACTCCGGGGCTCCACGGTCGTTATGGCCAGAATTATTGTGTTTATTACATTACGGTGAAAGGAACCCGGGGCGTTGCAAATAACCACTGGCAAATTAATATGTCCAATATTATTAGACAATATATTTAAAGTTATTCAATAATTTTCACTAGAGTAAAGACTTAATAGTACGTACTACGTTCCCATAACTCCGTGCGTAGCCCCGAGCTCAAGTGCCAATAATTATACAATTGTTTGCCGTTCGCCGCGGCCGTATACTCATTAGAAATTCACGATTCGTTTCACAACTGGCATTTGACCCCAGGAGCACCTGTGCGTGAATTATATCAGTAGGAAATACTTAGTCCAATTACGGAGATATTAAATCGAGTCGATAAGATTTTACCGATAACTCGAGGTTAAGTTTTCATAAGTAACAATAAGGCAACACTGTTTATTGAGCTGGACTTATCGGCGTCGTAATTTTATGCGCAATTGAAACCCGGGCATTCGTTTGTTCGGACTGGAATGGCGCTGTAAATAAACGTAATTATTATTATTTATGTTTTCATTTATTTACTGTTTATAGATATCGCTCCATCGGGGCCTCAAGGAAACAGTTTGGACTGTGTAAAACGTACCAAAAAGTGTTGCCAATTAGCGTCTGATTTGCCATCGGAATATATTTATGAGAACCTTAAAACAAAGGAGCTTAAACGTTTTAAAAGGAAACAACCTCTCAGGTCAACAAAACAACTCTCAATGTGGATTTGAAATTGTCATTATTTTGTACTACCACATGCCCGCGGCTCCGTCCGCGTAAATACAGTACCCTCGCAAACACTGTAGTTTTCCGGAATAAAGCTTATGTTTTAATCCAGAGCCTAAACTACTACCATACCAAATTTTATCAAAATCCGTTCAGTAGTTTTTGCGTGAAGGAGTAACAAACATCATTTAACATCCATCCTCACAAACTTTCACATTTATAATATTAGTAGGACAATAAGCTTAACATATTTTAGCTATTTTACTGTTACAGTAGAATTTAGAAAAAAGTTTATAACTGCCCCCGATTTTAACAAGTATATTTCTAGATATTTTGCCATTGTGATTCTTAATGTCAATAGATACATTTGTGCAATATGTACCGGATATCATAATGTTCTATTTCCTTTTCATTTATAGCGAATGCTCTATTATTGATACCTTATCAATTTCATAATAGATCACAGAAACTACATTGTTGGAATGTTCACTACACGGCTATATATGTAGTGAAACTGTTTGATAATATATTGGGTAAATGCTTAGCAATGCCGACCTGTTCAAGTCCATTCATAGTTTCATTCAGTTTCACTCTTGTTTATAGTAGAAACGATAGGTTATAGGCGTGTATGTTGAGTATTTTACTGCAAGGCTGTAATTTTCTCTTATTATCCAAACAAGTCCTGTTAACTTGTAAGTTGGAGTAAATAAATTCACCCAAGTAAATGGAAATTACAATTCGTAATAGAAAAATCGATTCGATAAGTCGAATTCGAAATTTTGGCGAATTTCTTTAGAAGCCTTGAGTTTTGGACTTAATTTAATTTCCTTTAAAACATTATCATATTATGATAAAATATCGCATACCATACAGTTTAAATATATCCAGGCATCTTAAGATAAAATATTATCATATCTTCGCTGTCTGTGATGCTCTTAAACGATAGATAATATGCTAATAAGCCAAACTAGTAATTGTTTGTGCCCGAATAATATTTACTGTTTTGACCCACCAAAAATACATGACCAAATATAGCTAAACTGCAGAGTTACCGAAATTGTAAAGTAAAATTTAGGTCATAAATGCAATTTAAAAGATAGAATTAATATTTCAAATTGACTTTGTATAAACTTTTATTTAAGTTATAATTACCATTCAAATATGTATGTAACATAATCTTCGATTCTAGTTCGTATTACATTTCACCGGATGCTATGTCTATGGGTTTATGGGATTATGACAGGCAGACACGTAATAGATACGGAAGCTGTCTCTATCATCGTTATGTCTCTATCAAAAGTTACGTATATGGTAGAGTGAGACACTGGCTCGTTATGAATAGTAACAATGTATTTATAAGATTACACAGTATGGAAACACCGACCTTATGGAGCTTTTAAATTGGTAGTTGGATATTTTTTTTGTTACGACTAAATTAATCTCCGTGTTGAATCGTAATTCATAGAGATTTGATTTGATTGAAATATTTTTTATTTGGTCGTTTCTTTGCATTCAATGGGCTCCGAAACTACTGAACCGATTTTTATGATATTTGTCACAGATATAACGTAGACCTAGGCTACTTTTTATCGCGGTAAAATGTACGATTCTCGAGAGATTTCCTTTTGTGCGCACACGCGGGCAACGTCTAGTAATAAATATAAGTAATTTAAAAGCTCAGTGTTATATTAAAATCAACTTCTGTTGTAAAGTAAACAGTACTTCAAATCTCATTATTTTTTTTTAAGTATGTTTTTAGTGACATAATATTTAAGTAAGAAATTCTAGTATACTATCCGAAGTCCATATCGGCTGTTACCTGTAACGGGGGGCCGCGCGTTGAAGACTTTCGCCTTCCAGCTTTGAAATATTGGCGACAGCCGGCGCTTCCTGCGTTTATGTAAAGCTTATCTTGTGGCTTATCTCTTCATTCTTAATGTGAAATATTACACAAAATTTTGTACTTAGGTCAGATTAAACAACATTTGTATTATGTATAGGTCCTTCCTCTATTAGGTAATGCAGAATGCTCTATTTTTGCTATATTATTTTCCTTTTTTAATCGACTTCCAAAAACAGGAGGTGGTTATATGTTCGGCTGTATGTGTGTTTTCTTTTTTTTATGTATACAAGATATACCCTGAATTCAAAAGTAGAGAACAGAACTCCTGACTCCTTATAGATACGTTGTTTAAAGAACTGCAAGCATACGCCTTTATAAATATAGCTAAAATTTTGACTATTTCTCTACTCAATCTTCTTAATTTTGAAGTCGGTACCAGAAAATTAGAACTTGAGTTCTATAAAATATTGTAGGATACTGTTTGAGCTGGTACCGATTTCAAAATTAAGAAGATTGAGTAGAGAAATAGTAAAAATTTTAGCTGAATTTATAAAGGGAATTATTTAGAAAATAAATTTTATTTCATACTTTTTTGTGTATTTTTAGTTTGGAAGTCGGTTTCATTTTTTGTTTAAAATAATAATATAAGTTGCATTAGGAAATCATGATTGATTAGACTGAACTTGATTTTCGTATCTTGGAATACTCATACGTACTAATAAAAAATAAATAAAAACTAATACTACTAATAAAAAATATATCTATTTACACAACTTATTAGCTAATCAATATCGTTTGTCTGATTTGTTAGAAAAGTCACTTGATAATATCTAGATATTACGGGTTAATATCTAGATTCACACATCACAGTCGTGATTACAGGACTATGTCTCGGAATGCATGAAAGTACGTCACGACAAGTTCCAAAAATTGCACGAACACCGTGAGAACTGCAGCCGGAATCCGGATGTGTCACACATTCGTAACTCAGACTCAATATCGAACGAGAAATTAAGTACCTATACAAAACAAAATTTATTATAGCTTGTTGTTGTATTTTTAAATTTTTTCATATTAAAACTTTTCTTATCGTCAATTCACACCGAACGAAACGCGACATGGCGCTGCATTTTTTAAATAGCTATTCAAAACTGAACTTTATTAATTACACGAGAAGACACACGTTTAATTGTAAGAGTTCGAATGTCAAGTTGCACCTCGCCGCACAGCGCATGTGCAGTGTATGAGTCTGACATATGAAACGTGTTACATATCTTTTTGTGTAGCGTCAGCGACGTTTTACGTACGTACGTACTGTGCAGTTTTTAAAACTTTTATAGTAAGAATAGGGATGTTGCCTAGTGTGGAATATCACAGTTTTACAAATTAAATTTTAAAATTGTTGATTAAAGATACATAAATCTGAAAGAAATGGGCATTTAGAGTGACGGGATTAAAAATATAAGCAAATAAAAAATATTGTCCATCTCTTTCTCGCAAAACGATTCGTGACGTCACAACCTGCTAGGGATTAATTTTTAGTTATGGTTTCTGACATATTATATTATTTAAAAATTATAGATCTATTGCTGTTTGAAACAAAAACTCATTAGATAATGACTACTTACTAATTTTAATCTTTTAAACAGAACTAATCACTACTAAGTGTACTAAAATAGGCACTGTAATCTTACACTTCGACAAATTAATTTTATGAGTCATTTCGTTAATAAACATAAGAACAAAAACACTCAAGTAATAAAAATCACACTGAAACGACCTTGCCTAGCACCTGATTCTCAAGGCATCATCAATGAGTGTCGTAATACGTCACACCATTTCATAACACCAATTATTACCTCTGTGGCTCAGTGGTTAGCACGTCGGTGATTAAGCCGTACGAATTCCGCCGAAGAGACAAAAAGTTTTTCTGTACATACCGTTATCTGGTACATCAGCAGGCTTAGCATGGCGATCCATAGAAATACATTTTAAGTAGAAATATTCTATCCAAAACAGTTCATTGCAAAATAGTTCTTAATCCATGATAACAAGGTCGTCAATAGAAGTCAACATTTCTAAACCGCCATATTTTTAAAATGGTTGCCGGGAAATCTTCTGTCAAAAACGAACAAATATTCAAGTATATGACTCAACGTAAAGAAACTTTTTGTCTAGGTCCGCCATGATGTGGAGTGGTTGACATTACTGTGGGACTTTTTGACATTAAATTAAGAAAACGTTTCTACTTTAGCTGTCAAAACAGGCCATTTTGTGCGCTCATGCTCGGGAAGAAAAGAAACGTTATTTCTCATAACGATGATACATCGACCTTGCTACCTTATAATAAGACCTATTTTGCTCCGAATGGTATTAATGTTTCTTCAATCTGTCATATTTTCTATTCTTCGTTGTTTCTTCTAAGCGCATGCTAAGCCTGCTGATACAAGTTCTTTGGATACTTTGTACAGGACCAGATTGATGTGGTGTAAAAACGTCCATATAGATATTATTATATTTTATTATTATAGATATTAGTGTTATGAGTAAATTCTCACGAAATTGAGATTTATTACAAGAGTCAACAGTCGAATTGAATCTGTGCTCTTCCATATACGTATCACATAAATTTCAATCTAACTAACCGTTAGTTAAGCAAACATTTTAGTTCAATTTGAACCAATAGGAGTAATAGGATTCATTTGAAATCAGAATGAATTGATTCTAAACAATACCAACATTCTAAACTATCATGCATGGTTCTTAAGAGTTGCAGAATTTACAGTTATAAGTAGTTTTTTTATTTATGCTTCAAAAGCAGAAATTAAGTAACCGAAAAAGTTGACAATTCCAAAGGCATATAAGAATTTAGCAGCGTTTATAAGGTTTCTATTATAATATCACGACGAATGCAGTAATTTATGAGAAAATAAAATAAAATTCTCAATACTAATTAAGCGTGTAAACTCGGAAATGTGAGAATCTACTGTCGGCCATCTTATTTTCTCTACATTGTCTACGTCACGGTTGACGTCATTCCCGTGTGAGTCTATTCCCAGTCAGAGCAAAATATGCAATTTCTTTGATCACTCTACCGATATTTTTTTTTGCAATGTGAATTTTATTACGTCAAACGCCCTGCACACACACACTTCGGACCGCGGGAAATAGCATACGCCATTCCAACTAGCACGGACACGAACGTATTAATTCGCCGATAGTCCAATCTGGTAGGCCAATGATAGCGTATTTTCCTTAATTTTAGCCGTGCACTATGGCTTATTTTATCATATTATTCTGTAACACGCAGACAGTCCAAACTGTGGACGAATTTGACGTTGTTATTAGCAAGACAGTTCGCACAGATCCCGCCGTGGATATGAAACAGTCCGACGTGAGGTCCTAACTGTACGTGTGCAGCGCGCTATTGTTTAGTAAAATTGTTTTGACCTTACTTATTGGGAAACAAGTCGTGTGACTCCCAACTTACACTGTTATGTATTACAATGAATATATTCCCATATACCGTTTTCTACTGCAACGTGATAATATAGCATTTATAATAAACTAGATGTTGCACGCGACTTCGTGCCCGCAAAAGTTAATTTCGCAGAAACTGTATATACCTATCCGCAATAAAAAGTAACTTATATCCTTCCCCGTGGTTTACTCTACGTCTGTACCAAATTTCATCAAATTCGGTCCAGTAGTTTCGGAGCCTATTCCATGCAAACAAACAAACAAAATTTTCCTCTTTATTATATAGACATATATATATTATATAGACATATAGACATACGTAACTGACGTATTTGTCAGTTACGACTTACGACGTTATTTGTAATTACGACCACATAAACTGTATATTTTTAGTTACATATTTAATTACCAATAGGCTTTATATCAGTTACGATTACAATTACCTAGTTTGGTAACATTACAACTAAATGAATTAAACTGTTACGCTACATGTGTATCTCATTATAACTACTATAGTCAGGAAATCAGTAATATGTTATGATTAATAGTGTTTAATGGGAAAAGAGCGGAAATTAACACGTTGAAATAATTTATCATTCATGTGAATAGTTATAATCACTTTCATTTTAATTATTTTAATTGCAATTTATGACTTATGCTACTTCGGTCCCAACTCCCAGCTGAGTTGTTACATTTCCGCTTATTTCGACGGTCGCGAGTTCGACTGAAATTTGAACAACTTTTGTTATACAAACACAGGTACTTCTATTGACTAGATAACGCAAGTCTCATCGTTTATATTAGAAACCAAGCATGCCATTATTTTTCTACCTACTGTGACGTCACAAGAGCGATTTAGTGATGCGAACTCCCCCGTCCCCGAGTAAACGATTCAAAGGCCGTAGCTGCGCGCCGCCGCCTCGCATTTTTTAGTTTTCGTTTGACGTTTCGCGCCGAGAACGTTCCAGAGGAAATGGCGCTGAAGGAAGTAATTTTTACTCCTCTTTTACACGCGAAGTACATACACTTGCGAAGTCCAGTCAACAGATGTCTGTGTAATGTGTATATGTCACCGTAAAATTGTAAAAACCGTTAGATTATAATATATGTAACTAGTGAAATTGTAAAATATTTATAAATTTCCGACGCGAATATTCTGCCTATAATTTAACACATTATTTTTCGTTAGATTATAAACATATAGTAATGAGTCTTTCGACATATTTTTACAATCTCGTTATTTATTTTAAAATCTTACGGTGACATATATAACCATATTAAAACCTATCTATTAACAAAATATGAATACGGTAAACATAATATATGGTTACCGACAAACCCGTACTACATTTCGATGGCAGCGAGGTTCAAAAGTGGTACACGAGGTTTGTCGACAACTGTACGACGTCGACGACGGAATTTTATTTATTTAAGTATATTTATTTAAATAATATAATATTTATCACAAGTTTTACGGATACAAGCTCTCGGTTGTGAATGTATCTATTAATTTCATTATTGATAATAATAAACTAGAATCGCCATTTTTTACAACAAAGCAAAATAATATGTGAATGACCTTCTGACCGCAAGTTCTCAAGTTAACACGAGTGACATCATCGAATCAGGTTAGATGACATCAGGTAACATTAGTATTGTAGGAAAATAACAGTTTTAGCAATAAAACATAATCCTTGGAATACTTGGAATACATTTGAAATACCAAAGCTCTAATCTTTATTTTTATCTCGGAGACACTTGATGTCGTGTTAGGTGTTAAAATATAAAAAATAGGATTAACACTCTCTTCATTATTCAGCTGAGTATTTGAAAGCTTAGGTATACGGCAAAAAAGTTTAGATCTAGATATTTTTAGAAACTTCTTAGATTTTTCTCAGAACTTCCTCATACATCTTAATATATTATCTTGAACCATAGTTGAATCTTGACTTACGGAAAATCCGTAAAGTTTGCTTATGTTTAGTGGAAGTTCTAAGCTCTGACGCACTTAATGTTGTTAGATCGCATACAGGATAAAATGTGTCGTGAATTAGGTGTTAAAATATAAAAAAATAGAATTAACACTCTCTTTATTATTCAGCTGGGTATTTAAAAGCTTAGGTATACGGCAAGAAAAAAGTTAAGATCTAGATATTTTTTGAAACTTCTTAGATTTTTCTCAGAACTTCCTCATACATCTTGATATATCTTGACACATAGTTGAATCTTGACTTAGGGAAAATCCGTAAAGTTTACTTATGTTTAGTGGAAGTTCTAAGCGTTGACACTTACTGTTGTTAGATCGTATACAGGATAAAATGTTTACAAGGAGATCGTTGTAAATGGCACTTCTGAGTACATTTTTTCACATCCGAAGGTCCCCGTATTCTGTTACATACAGAATCGTGTTCATTAGAGTTTTTTTTTTGCTGAAACCTAACCTATTAATACAGGGATTAAATATCATCGGTCAATAACGAACAAATATATCGTTATGTGAATCTAATGAGGCCATTTTTGATTCTCAGAAATTAGTATCAAATGTTCTTGTATTTAATTTTGGTTCCATGGTCAAAAGTTGAAAGAGCTTTAGAAGATATTACTGAGATATCGCTGTATGTCCGTTTATCCGTCTGTCTGTCACCAAGCTGCATCTCACGAACAGTGCAAGTTAGACAGTAGAAAATTTTACAGATGATTTCACAGTATTTCTGTTGCCGCTATTATAATAAATACTAAAAGCGGAATATAATGTGTTTTTGTTTTCGAAAATATTAAATTACAGCTAAACAAAGTACTTAAACTAAGTACTCGTTAGTTAAGGAGTTTAAAAACCTACTTAGGTACTGCTAAGGCCCGTTATCTGGTACTTATAAAGTCTTAGCTGTTACTGTGTCATAACGACCTCTACGGCTCAGTAGTGACCTCCGGGTCGCGGGTTTGAATTCCGCCGACCGAACAAATAGTTTTGTGTGTTACTTGGTTGGTTACTTTGGAGTGTATTAAATATGTGTATCATAGAATAAAAGTTAAAAAAGTACATGTATAGTTTAAAGTATAATCTTATTAAATATACTCGTAATTCTCGTTCTGTGGTAACCGTAATACAAGCTTTTTGGTGACTTAGCACGGGGTAACCTAAAAACTTGTGTTACGGGTTAAGTGTTTCGACTTTGATTGCCTAAACTAGTAAACAATCTATGATTGAAAGTGCTACCAATTCCGAATACTCGATTCGGCTAAATGTGTCCTCGTAAACAAACGGTTTAGTCCGAAATATATGGGCCATTTAGATGAAGTTTACACGCGGACGACTGATGAAAAACGGCCATTCGGACGCACTGTGATGGCGTCGTGAAAAACGGACATTCCGACGTACTTTAACAAACGGCCATGGATGCATCATGCTGGGATGCTGAACGCTATTTAGATACATAGCTGGTGCATCTATTTCCTAATACTCCTACAATCCTCTGATTCATTTCGTTGAGAGTCCCAAGACAGATTTAGCATGTCTCTCGGGCACCCCTGAGATCATATCAAAGGGTTTTTTTGTGGTCAGTTACCATTATCTATCCTGGCTACACAGGAGTTGCAGTGGTGGGTAAGTGCGGGGGTCAAATGCCTATTTTAAGAAATAGCTGGTGCATAGAGAAATTGTCATTCAAGTATCCAAAAAAACGGCCAATTGAAGTAAAGAGAAGAAGAACAGGATTTCTGCAAGGATCGGTAGCTATTGTGGCTTCCCATTGCTCACCAGATCAATCTACTCGCTTGCCGCCCCATAAAAAACATAAATAGAGTGCGACCGGGTGACGGTCGTGTTGTAATTATCAGATAAGTGGTGTGTCGTAACCAAATGCCACGGGCGGGTCAAGGAAGCGCCTCTCGTGCCCGCAACTGAACTTTACTGTAACGCAAGGGAAAGTTCCTTTGAACGGTCTTGATACTTGACATGCTACCAACAAAATAAATCTATCTACAAACAAAAGGCATACCTGATTGACTGATGTATCAACGCACAGGCCCTTAAGACTAGACATTTGAAATTTTGCATCATATGACGTAGGCATCCACTAATCCACTAAGGATATTTCAAAATTCGACCCCCAAGGTAAAATAGGAGATGGAAGTTTTAAACCTAACTTCACGCGGGCGATGTGATGTTGCGGTTAATTAGTGCTAGTCAGCAAATAAAACGATATTAGGGATACCAAATAAGATCGGGGTTTGATAAAAGAAAGAGCGAATGCTGAGGGAAAGTAAATAATTTGAGCTTACCTACTGTGTTTTTGACACTTCTGTACGTAAATGCTTTAATGAGGATTTTTTTATCACCAGTTATACATTAGCAATGTTTTAGCAATACAATTCGTCACATTCAACGACGCGACGTTCCAAAATTCTTTAAAGTTTTCGTAGGGGAAAATCCACTTAGACTAATTAGGTAGAAAAAGTACTTAATGAGGCACGAGGTATGGAAATCCTTTTAAATGGGGAACCCCTCCAGCTAATTCCCTTACACGCTGGCTCCGAGCCAAGCCATACTCCTTTTAACTAGCAATTTACTTACTTTGCCGCAGGATTATTGGCTAAGCGAGAGCTCAGAAAAGATGACTATTCTATTTATTTGGCAAAGAAATACAGCAACGTATCGTTTTAGATTGAGATCCTGAATATAAAGAACCTCATATTGTGGAAAAGCAATTTAAAGCTAATCTAACTGGTCTCTCGCTATCAAATGTTGAAGTGCACATGCCAAAAGCATTTTAAAGTTTTTCGATAGGAGTAGGAAGCGTCCAGAGACCTAATCGTTATTTTAACAAAATACATATTCATTGCCTATGCCTATTGCTTCATTAAAATTCAAGTAACTTTGGATACTTTAGGTCTTTTAGAATGTGGAACCATTCGCGCTAGTTAACACTTTGTTTTTTTTTTTTTTTTTTTTTTTTTTTTTTTGAAATAAGGGGGCAAACGAGCAAACGGGTCACCTGATGGAAAGCAACTTCCGTCGCCCATGGACACTCGCAGCATCAGAAGAGCTGCAAGTGCGTTGCCGGCCTTTTAAGAGGGAATAGGGTAATAGGGGAGGGTAGGGAAGGGAATAGGGTAGGGGATTGGGCCTCCGGTAAACTCACTCACTCGGCGAAACACAGCGCAAACGCTGTTTCACGCCGGTTTTCTGTGAGCCCGTGGTATTTCTCCGGTCGAGCCGGCCCATTCGTGCCGAAGCATGGCTCTACCACGTGCAGCATGGCAGCATTTGTTCTGTTAATCTAGACAATTATCTAAATTAATCTATTGCAAAAGGCCTATTCTATTCAATGCTTAATTCATCGAAACGTTTACAAGCTAATACGGGTTGGATTTATAATAAATTGTAAATCTAAACCAAATCCCACGCTCGCCGGCTCGATATTCATTAAGTATTTAGTTTAGAAAGGGTTGACCTTCAGTACTAAGTAATTGCCTACATTTAACCAAAAAATGGCACAGGATAAATATAAGTACAAGTAAAAATAGTATTTCTTGAATGAACCCATCAATCATAAGGCCCAGAATCCACCAAAGCGGAGACGAAACCAGAGGAGAGGAGCTGTGTTTTAAACAACCAATAGAAAATCGTTATTCACATTTGACATTTCACACATCTCGTTTCCGCTCAGCTTCAGTGGATACATTCGGAGATGTATCATATTTGTATGGCGCGATGGAGCTAGCGGAGTTAATAATAATAATATCTATGGACACTTCACACTGCGTCAATCTGCTAACACAAGTTCTTCGAGAACTTACTACGGGGTAAATTCTCGAAGAACTTGTGTGTGTGTTGGGTACAAGACAACGGAAATATATTTAATACTTTTATATTATACACAAATTTAATACACATCCATGACCCAGGAACAAGAATAAAACTTTTTGTTCCTTCGGCGGATTCGAACCCGCGACCCCCGGCTTGAGCACCAACATGCTCAACCACTGAGCCACAGAGGTCGTCGCTGTGCCTCGCAAGCTTCGCAAGTTTCGCGCATACATCTCCGCTATAGTCTAGACTCTAGACTCTAGTCAGTCCGCATCTCCGCTACAGTCTAGTCTAGTGGTCGACCCGTAACGGCCCGTTGCAATAACTTGATGTTGCCCACGACTTCGTGCGCACAAAAGTTAATTTCGCAGAAATCGCACATTTTTTCGCAATAAAAAGTAGCCTATGTCCTTCCCCGTGGTCTACTCTACATTTCCAAATTTCATTAAAAAAATACCAAATTACATAGATACGTTATATCCTTACAAAACTGACAATATTTCTGTGTCGCGACACATTGACAAGAGACGCGTAAACATATTAATACGTGCTACTCGTCGACCGACTCGACGCACACTAACACAACAATTGGCCCACAGCGGGCCAGTTTGAGTCTTCACTTAATTTTTAATACCATATCTACCTTTTTTTAATATTATACATCTATGCCTAACTATCAATAACCATAACAACACAGGTACTCAAAGTATAATAAAATAAATATTTGAGGCTCCCATACAAAAAACTTGATTTTTTGGCTGTTTTTTTACTCAATATTAATACCTGTGACACCAGTCGATATAAGTACCTATTAATGGTTGCATAAATAATGCTACGAAACCCTTGGTCGGTTTTTAAATTTTGATTTTATACACCTATACTAAGTATAGGTGTACGAAACAAGTCCTGTTTCGTATATTTACCATACCTGCTATATAGCAGGTATGGTAAATATACGAAACGGTAACACACATTAGACTATTTATAATATTTAACATAGTCACTTGTCAGTAAGGATTCTAACGTAGCGTCATCGCTACAGGTTTAAGGCAATAGGCAATCATGGAGAGAATTCACATTCTTACACCCGAAAAAATGTTGTCGGGGAAGCTCATAAAATTGTATAGCATAGAGGTACTTATCATTATAAGTTACTTTTGCCTAGAACTTAGTGGAAAAGGTTTCGAACTTAGTATGAATCACTCACAAAATCTATTTCAAAACAGAACAAAATGTTGTTTTAAGCTTGCGCTTGTTACAACGAACATAAGAAAAACTTATTTTGTAACGAACTTTATTAAAGTTTTTATAGCATTCGATTTTCGAATTTTGACATTAATTGACAATGACTTATATTTTATTACAGAGTTTTCTTGCGGCCAACGCGAAGTGCTGGTGGGCGGGCGCTCTCGCGGCCGCAACGGCGGAGTTGCGGTACGCGGGGTACGTGTCTCCCGGTGTGCTGCTGGTAGCCGGAGCCCCGCGAGCGCTGGAGACGGTCCGGGGGGCCTACTCCCGCTCCGTGCTGAAACCCCCTCCGACTTACCTCATTTGTGGCCTTGGTGAGTTTTTTATTTCATATACTTTAAAGGCTTTAGATTTTCAATGCAATTTAATTAAATTTTCATAAATAAAAAAGATTTTTATCATTTATTTAATATTATATACGGATCAACAATGTTTATCCATATTCTGATACTGCGTATTTTGCGTATTACGCAAATGACTAAAACTTTATTTAAAAACGTGACCTAAAACTTGAATTTTGCCAAAAAGCTTAGGGGCCCCATACATGATCCGGTCTGCCTACAGTTCGGCCTGAACAGATACAAAATCGTATCGTCTGTGTGCAATTTAGAGATCGCATCAGTAGGCCGTACGGACTGAAGCGATTGGTTCCAGTGTTGCCAGCTCTTTTTTTGTGAAACTACTAAACTCGTATCAATTTCTACTAAAAACTACTAAAGAAGCTACTTAGGAATTCCTGAAGCCCCCCAAAAACTACTGCATTTTAGGTTTTGTTATATTATTTTTTTTTCATTCATTGAATTTTATTATAAATTTTACCATGATAGTATATATATATATAGGTAATAAATAAATAGGAAATATTACGTATATAGTAATTAAATGGGTAGTTTTAACCCTTTCAGGACCATAAGAAAAGTGGAGGGTATATAAATATGAAAGTTGTACAAAATAGTTAATTATGCACATAATAAACATAATCTTTAATAAAAATCAAAAAAATATTTATAGTTTTTTTGGAAATTGTTGGGAAGCAATTTTCCCTATGGTCCATAACGGTAACATATTAGCCTTACAACAGCTACTTTACGTATTCGATATTTTATCAATATTTGAAGTAATTTTTTATTCAACTTTAATAATACTGTAGGAAAAGTATTCATTTATATATAAGTACAATATAAAAACTAGATATTGCATAGTACCTAACCAAACAGTGTATTTCATTAGAAGACTTTACACAGTACAAAATTCCTTTTAGTCTTGAACTTTGTATAGGAGATTATACCATCAGGGGCAGTCGTACTGTAGCTATCATCGAGCGAATACGATAATCTATGTCATAACTCTTTTTGCATCACTAACTTCTGCATTACCTACTAAAGACATGTAGATTTTAGTGTATCTGTTCAAATCGAATAATTGGCATAATATTGGTCATAAATGGTAATTCTATACATATAAAGTTATGTACAAATATCTCAAAATGATGAAACAAGCTAATACCTATAAATTAGAAGTAGAGACTTCCATAGAAAAACTATTTGTTTACTTGATAACCAAGCGAATCCGGTGACGCCATGGAGCAATTGTAATTTGCTTCATGGGTGACGCGCAGACAGATGGTGTTGGTGAAGGAAGAACTTAGTGTTCTTGAAAGTCAACTTCAATTTCAATACCAGGAACCTCTTGATCATTACTATGTGTCAAAATTACTACGGCTTTTTTGAATTGCAAATCGTTTTATTCATCACTACTCAAGTACTCACTACTACCATTGACCAAGATCAGTAAAATTTCATAATTCTTGAGGTTATATAACATCTCAAGTCCTTTACGAAATATATTTCGCTACAATATCGATAAAATATCTAGCGTAATTTCAAAAATCAATACAAGAATATAAAAATAATTTCATATAAATTGTGCATACAATAGAGTAATATATGGAGGAATTAGTATCCCTTACCGACCATAGGGAAGCTGATTTCCCTTTTGGTTTATGACGATTTATTTCAATATAAATCATAAATAATGGTTTTGAAGAATATCTCAAATATAAAATTACTTACCAGGGAATAATTTTAGCTCAATAAAAAACAATATAAAACGCTTCGACGTCACTAAAAACTTTTGTGAAAAATACTGAAAATGTGCTAAGCAAACTGTTATTTTACAATTTTTATAAAAAGTATACTGCAATGTCTACGTTATTTTGTCATTAAAAAAATTATTAAGGTAACATTCAACCACTAATAAAAGAAAAGTATTTAGGCATTGACCTTATAACTTTTGATATTTTTCTAATTATTTGCTAGGGAAGCATGTTTCCCCGTGGTCGTCAAAGGGTTAAGAAAATTACGGACGAATGTATTAATTGTATTATTATGATAAGATGTTTTTTTTTTGTGCTAAACCTAGGCCATTTTGCATATTATTACTGTCTGGCTCCTTCCTAATAAAACACTAATATTAACTAAATTTCTACTAAGGAGGGAATAAAATACTCAATTTAGTAAAATTTTGTAAAATAACTAAGTTGGCAACATTAATTCTGGCCTGACCTGGCGGCCTGAACGCGCGGCTTGTCCGGACCGTGTGTGGACAAATCGCTTCAGTTCTTGCCCGAGCCGCGGCCGTGCAGGCGTGTATCGTGTACAAGCGTTGTATGAGTTTTCGCGGTTTTTAAATACAAAATTGATAAACACGACCGTAGCGCGCGGCAAACCAGAATAGACTGATGCTATTGTTCCGTGTGTGGGCCCGAATCAGTTCAGGCCGAACTGACGTAAAATGGGTTGGATGCGATTTTTTCCGTGTGTGTGCTCGAATCCGTTCAGGCCGAACTGACGTCAGTTTTAACTGAAACGATCGGCCTCTCGTCTGTGGGAGCCTTTATGTGTATTCATATGTTTGTATTTGAATCGATAAATTAAGCATAAATTTGGCATCTTCTATTTAAATGATTTTCAATATTAATAGTGAATATCAATTTAATCTATGTATCCGGTAAAACTGGTATAGCACACGAACAGAAGGTTGATATTTGTAATATACCTATATATTTTTAGACATACAATACGGCCGATGTATCTTGGCGTATTTATTTTATTTGTACTTATTGGTCAACTGTATGAGGGAAATTTTATTAGTACATAGGCTTTGATTAATTATTACATAGATACGTTATATCCTTACAAAACTGACAATATTTCTGTGCCACGACACACATTGACATGGGACGCGTGTCAATGTGTCAACGTCGCATAGTAACACAAAACACGCTATTATTCGCGGAGCACACTAACCAAAATTGGCTCGACTCACAATAACAGTTTTCTTCACGAGTTCTACATGCGCTAAAGTTCGCAGAGCCTATGTTCAGACCCGCCAAGATACAGCGGCCGTAGTGTATTGTTCTTGTTCTTAATTTTTTAAGAAATTATTTTAATGTCAGGGATACTCATCCCAACTTACCTGTCCGGTAGTTGTGGTATAGTATACGGGTATGCGACCCCGGCTCCCTAGCTATTACCGTCCTATCCCGTGCCCTCCTGGGCGGTAATATCCTACATTCCTATTTCCCACTCTAACTTACCAATCTTCCTTTCCACACCACCTATCCTTCCCTTTCCCTATTCCTACCCTCTCCACCAATTCGTGGGAACGCAATGGATAATCATAAAAATAATTTAATTATCCAAAATGGCGGCGATGCGGTTCCCCACCCATCTCGTCTCGTTCTCGCGGAGGCGAAAAGTGGCCCATGGAGAGCCGCTTCGCTACGATGAATGTAAGAGGAGGAATGGATGGTATGAATGAAAGTGGACGAAGCGAAACAAGTATGTAAGGATCGTAGCAAGTGGAAAGAAGTGGTCTCTGCCTACCCCTATGGGAAAGAGGCGTGATTATATGAATGAATTATTTTAAGTATTTATTTTTGTAAGTATTGTACTGTAGTCAAAGATTTCAACTCAAGATAGGCTATCACGTACATTTAGCAGAAAAAAGTTCATACAAGAAAAAGTTACGCCATTTTGGTTTTCACCATAACTCAAATGTCAGCCATCTTGTTTTCACCATACTTCGAATTTCAAAATGGCCCCAAAAATTTAAAAATTGGGGCCAATTTACTGGAGACACTTTTTGCCTCAACATGCCTCGTCTATAATATACGTCTATGACTGTAGTAACCAACTGTAACAAGACTTTACCAATGTAGGTAGTAGGTACGCACTAAATATGTCGTAGATGGCTACGACAAATATTAGTGTGTAACCATAGATATATAATATTAAAAAGAGGTAGATATGTTATAAACGCGTAAAAATGAAGACTCGAATTGGCCCGAGTCGGGCCAATTTTGGTTAGTGTGCTCCGCGAGTAATAGCGTGTTTTGTGTTACTATGCGACGTTGACACATTGACACGCGTCCCATGTCCATGTGTGTCGTGGCACAGAAATATTGTCAGTTTTGTAAGGATATATATAACGTATCTATGTAATAATTAATCAAAGTGTGTAACCGTGTACGTAACACAGTACCTACCTATGAGATTTTCGTTGACAATAATAATTATTTCCTTCATTAACTGCAGTAGGTACGAACTCATAAGTAGGCTTTTCCTTGGTTGTAATTTTAGCGTAATATTGTTAACAAATAAATCTTACGATAGTTACTATTATATGATTTCCGCAAGTAACGCCTTATTGTATTAAACTTATGTGACATGTTTGCGTAAGAAAATTAATTTATTGTTGGGTTATATCATTGGTAAAGTGGGAATAGTTTGTTCCCATAACTTCCCTTTCGCCTTACCTACATATAAAAACCAATAATAATCCGTTGCAGATCGTCTGTCAGACGCAAATCATCGAATTTTTTTAAAACAATTCCTCTGTTTGTGTAGATAGTAGTATGTCGACGCGTTGTTCGCGATTACCACGCAAAAGTAGGAAATTATCTGATTGGCATTTTATGGCCCAATACTTAAACGCTTCTTAATTTAAAAGGCTCTCAATAGTCAATTCTACTAAGCAGTAACAATGAGAGCATCTGATTTAGATGACCCCTCACATAAGTAGTACGAATAAAGTTTAGCCATTTAATATTTCGAAACAAACAATTCGGAATATACCCGGCAATTTAGTAACTTTACACCTATATTATGTATATCTGTTTACTATCTTTGGAGTGTAATAGCAATTTTAAAAATCCGTTAAGCCTCCGTGGGCTGTCGGAATTCTCGCTATTGTCGGCGCGGCGCGGCGCGGCGGTCCCACGCGGGGCCTTGCAAGGACGCCTATTTTAACTCACTGTAGGTACAGTTAGCAGTGTAAAGTGCTAACGGCACTCTTTGTTGTTTAGCTTTAAAGTGGTTTTGGTGCCTCAGCGTCATATCACACTGGCGCGCACTTTTTAAGAAAGCGATCCAAAAATTGAAATTTATTTACTACACAAAAAGATAGACGTTTTATACACAAAAAAAAAAAAAAAACTGACAACAGGCCTTATTATTTGATATTTTTCAATTTTCAGCACGAGTTTCACTGTTTATCCAACAATTAATAAGAATCAACAGAGAACCTTTTCCACTATATCTGTGCGTCGACTTCCGCTATATACATACCCTCTTACTAATAAACGCTGTATAATCTTTGAATAGTTACACAGTGTTTTGTTCACGTCACACAAGTGACATTTTTAATTCGATTGAAGAAGACAAAACACTGTGTAACGATTCAAAGCTTATACAGCGTTTAAGTAAGGGGGATAGACTATATAAACTTAGCTTGTAGGTCTAGGACCTAGGTATACCTATTACATATTATGTAGTGTGAATGTGAAAGTGATGATTTTGTCAAATGTCCGTATTATGTGTCTTGTGGTTTTCCGCCGTACAGTCGCTGACAAACATAACGTATCACATTTCGCTCTTACTACTATTGCAATAAGTTTCAAAAGTGGTTAAACCCGTATGTCCTCGACTATATTATGTATAAATATACACCCGTGGGAGACGCGTGTAATCATATGTTCAAAATAACACTTTTACTTTACTTCATATTAGATAACTTCCGATTATGAGTATGGTCATAATAATCATATTTTTATAGCATATATCGAATATTTATTAATATTTTTACATCAAGATTCAAGACATTATGTGAAGTAGATTCTACATCGTAAAACAGTTTTTTTACGATATTTTTATGATTTCCATATGCTATAAGACTCTAGGGTGTTCTTAATAGTCTAGATTTCATTATCTTCTAGACTCTCGAAGATAATAAAATTTCGCACAACCGCTTGTGTGAAATATGATACTGAATATCCTTTAACTTTTATTTGATTTCTCGACGAATATCTTCTGAAATCAATCTTAGCAAAAATACTTGATTTACTCAGAAACGGATCTTGATAAACAAAATCTCTAAATCAAAACGAGGACCTAGGCTGTACCTGTATGTATATTATTGTAATTGCATAACCCTACAAATATAGAATGGGACTTAGGTAAGTAAAGTAAAACATGATCAACTAACGCATCATATTGTTGTAGACTTTTTTTTTATTTAACCCAATGACTGTCAAATTTTTATAGCTACGACCTTCATGATATAGGCAAATAATTGGACAAGCTGGTCTATAGGTAAATATTACTGGTGGCATTAAAAAAACATCTATGGTCGCCTCCAAGTCGCTTCACACCACGTCAATCTGGTATCGTGCTAAGTACTCAAATATCTTGTGTTAAGGGTACCAGACAACGGAAAGTAAATAAATACTTTAACACTATACATATATTTAAGATTTCTATTATAATAAACACATATTTAATACACACAAGTGAGCCAGGAATATAGAAATTATTTTTTGTTCCTTCGGCGGGATTCGAACCTGCTAACAGCACCAACGCGCCCACTCACACTCACACACTCACAAGGTCATCATACAAAATGTATGTTCCTTCATCTTGCCCCAACTAACCTTACATATTTTCCAAATATTACTTTTAAGTTTTCGTTTGTCGTCTATGTCTGAAACCAAATACTAGACGTAGACAACATTGTATTTCCGTCAAGTGATGAATAAAACTGTCGTGGCTAAGTTGCCACGAAATGACAGGACATTGTGCAACTTGGTACATAAATCCAGGATACTCCTCACGACCCCACTGACAAGTCTGGGAAAAGTTTCAGGACGGCAACTTGACAATAATTCATTTTGTTAAGTTGGCATGTTCTGGAAGATCGAATATTTGTAAATTTTATTTTCAACAGGAACAATTAATTTACAAAAGTTTTAATTCATAGCAATCCGAACAGTTATTTCATGTTTAAAGTTAGTTCAAAAATAAAAGTGGAAAACGTCTATCTGGGGGCACGGCAGTGCCCCCGCCAAGTCGAGCGCGAAGCAAACACTGCCGTACCATCCTTTACTGGAACCATTTCGCCGCATTTTCAGGCCCCTATTTGAGAACCTCTGGATAAGACCAGAACGCAGAAATTTTCGTCACCCAATAAGCTATAATCACGTACTTAAAATCTAAAGGGAAAACTATAAAAACTAGGATAATCGATCTGGGGGCACGGCAGTGCCCCTGCCAAGTCGAGCGCGAAGCAAACACTGCCGTACCATTCTTTACTGGAACCATTTCGCCGCATTTTCAGGCCCCTATTTGAGAACCTCTAGATAAGACCAGAACGTCGATCTGGGGGCACGGCAGTGCCCCCGCTAAGTCGAGCGCGAAGCAAACACTGCCGTACCATTCTTTACTGAACCATTTCGCTGCATTTTCAGGCCCCTATTTGAGAACCTCTAGATAAGACCAGAACGTCGATCTGGGGGCACGGCAGTGCCCCCGCCAAGTCGAGCGCGAAGCAAACACTGCCGTACCATTCTTTACTAGAACCATTTTGCCGCATTTTCAGGCCCCTTTATTCTACTCGAACTTTATTCTACTCGAACATTACAGAAATTAAATAAACAAATTACACTAAAATGTAGGAAAATCAATCAATATGCCCACGTTTCTACAAAAAGAAGTGAAATCCCACCAAAAACATTATGTAAAAAACTAGCCAAGTCTCGATGGAGCTGCTTGTTTATCTCTAAAAAGTTATGAAATCTAGACAAAATCGTGCCAAGTCTAAGGTTCCTTACTGCGGTTTCTTTATTATTATAGTTAATGTTGTGTGACTTGGCCGTTGAAGGGCACACAAGGGTACAAAAGGGGCTCCATGACACCATTGCTCCAATACGTGTGTTGTACAATCAACAACAGCCTAAAATGAGACACTAGCGTCCAATTACCAATACCAGTATGGGCTATTATCTCGCTTAACAAACATAGGTAGTTACAAATGTAAACAAAATTGACTTGTACCCACTAAAGTATAAAGAATGTTCAACGGCCAAGTCACTCAACATTAACTATAATAATAAAGAAACCGCAGTAAGGAACCTTAGACTTGGCACGATTTTGTCTAGATTTCATTACTTTTTAGAGATAAACAAGCAGCTCCATCGAGACTTGGCTAGTTTTTTACAGAATGTTTTTGGTGGGATTCTTTATACTGTACTGCAATAAATAATTCTGATAAGAAAACATAAATTGCCGTTCTGTTCGAAATAATGGTCACAAATAACGTGATTCTGAACATGACGAATCATAAAAACATCATGATTTTAGAAATATGTATTTGGTTTATTATTATTAAAAAACAAATAGTGGATAATTGTTAAGGTACCGAAAAAGAATAACAGTAAAGTTATCTATTTATCTCATTAAATAATAACCATGCCACGATCGTAAATACGTAATGTTTTCATAAAAACGTAAATGATTAAAAGGTTAATTTAGTACAGTTGGTTCGAAGTAAATGTCTATGAGGTAGTATGAATCTATGTTCATAGCCCTATAAATATTATTCTTACTTAATAATAATGTTTACATAATCGCAGTCAATCGTTTAACCATAACGGTCAATATTACATTTCAGTTTTTGGCAAGTTTAGTAGGTACTTATAGTTAAGTAGGTCAATATGATTATTTGCCAATATTCATTTTTGCCCAATAGTAATCCAAAAGTCGTAATACATCATAATGGCTTTATTTTACGACGCTATAACAACTCAAAAGCGTTTTAAATGCGCTTAAAATTGCCAGAGTCAAGAGTGTTAGAATATTAGCTAACATACAGAAACACTGTCATTCATGCCATAGACAATAATATTATGTAGATATTTGTGCATAACTTATTCATAAAAAGTATTTGTTTATTATATTACGTGAACTAATAGCTAGTGTAATATAGTAATAGAATTATTATCAATAATAAGAGATAGCTTACAAAAGATTAAAGAGAGTGGTTAAAAAAGGGTTAATATTAAAGAGTTTGGATATTTTGGTTTTTAATTATCAAAGGTATTGACTATTACTTTCTATTAAACTATAAATAGTATATGTAGTAACATACAGTAAGGTTTAGCTTTATCTATACTTATACTAATATTATATAGAGAAAAAGTTTGTTTGCATGTTTGTTTTTTTGTTTGCATTAAATAGACTCTGAAACTACTCGACCGATTTTAATGAGATTTGGCACAGAAAAAGACTTTTTATTGCATTAAAGTGTACGGTTCCGGCGAGATTTCCTTTTGCGCACACGAAGTCGTGGGTGACATCAAGTCTATATCTGCTCTACATAAAATTGAGAATTGCTTTAAATTAAAAACCCTAGAATAGTTTTAGCACTCGGCAGTTTTTCGGAACAACAAAGTAGTCCTACTTTGTTGTTCCAAAAAGGACCGATAGGTTATTACTGCATCTAATTTTCACGCATTACAAACCAATATCAAGGACTTTGTGAAAATGTACAAGGATCCATTATATCAAGCGATGACGCTATTTATCACGATAATGGTCTAAAACCTGGCCAGTAGAAATGCCTGGACGTTATGAAACGCAACGCATTCGTTTCTGTGAATTTATCGAAATCTGATAAACGAAATATCATCTGTAGTTGTGCAACATTGCGAGCTTTCCCGTACTAAATGCTTAATTCTAAAGTTAAAACTACATTTTTAACTATATTCCGTCTAGGTAAATTATTATTTATTTAAATTACTAGCTGATGCCCGCGGCTCCGCCCGCGTAAATAAAGTAACCCACGGGAACCGTACATTTCCCCGCGATAAAAAGTAGCCTATGTCCTTTCTCAGGCTCTAGACTATCTGTGTACCAAATTTTATTTAAATCAGTTCAGTAGTTTTGGTGTGAAAGACGGACAAACATACACACTTTCCCATTTATAATATTAGTATGGATAAACCTATGTTATCCAGGGCAATATAACGAATCTATTGACACGTCATTTATTAACATCGGACCAATAGTTTAGGCGCTACGGTGGAACAGACATACATACACAGATTGCCAAAATCATTACCCTTCCTTTTAGCTCCGGCTACGTCGTAGTCGGGTAAGTATTACTGAAAGGGTAAGTTTAATCTTACCGACGCGCGCTTGGGCAGGAAATCTTCACAAAATCTTTGAAAATTCAGCAATGTAACAACCGACCCTTCATAAAATCTAAATATATAAAAGGCAAACCTGACTGACTCATGACTCATGACACGCACAGCCGAAACTACTGAACGGATTTTGCTGAAATTTGGCATACAGATAGTTACGCTAAGAAGGTATTTTTGAAAATTCGCCCCCTAAGGGAGTGAAAAAGGGGTTAAAACTTTGTATGGAAACCGAACTCCATGCGGACGAAGTCGCGGGCAAAAGCTAGTTAAATATATTCGGCTCTAATTTATTACTCGCAGTTCAACTTACTACTGTAGTAAGAGCCTGCTTCACAATCTACTGATAAGCGTCAGATAGCTAATTTGCATGTTCTATCCTATGTCTAAGTATAAAGTAAACGGCGACAAAACATCCAAATAAGCTATTCGACACTTATTAGGCGAATGTTAAACGTGACCTAATCTAATCCTACTAATATTATAAATGTGAAAGTTTGTGAGGATAGATGAATGGATGTTTTTTACTCTTTCACGCGAAAACTACTGCATGAATTTTGATGAAATTCGGTACCTAGTAGTTTAGGCACTGGACTAAAACATTGGCTAGCCTTTATTCCCAAAAAGTACAGTTTTCACGTGTATTTACGCGAGCGGAGCCACGAGCAAAAGCCTCCTAATAATAAGAGTTAACTACCATAATGAAGAGTTCCTTTGAATGCATAATTAAGATTTTTCACAAGACATTTTGCCAAATTGTTCTTGAAGTTTAGTTGCTATGCGTCTTGGGATAACTGACGAATGAAAAAATCACAAGAAATTAAAATAGCCTATTCGTTCCATTAGGACAAAACTTTGTGGGACGAATAAACGAACGACTCAGACTAGTCCCGGCATACATCAGAAATTTTTCAATGTTAATTAACTCTTAATTTTCACATTTGCTACATTTCTAAAGACGCTATATCTCGTAGCGTAGGAGTAAATATAGAGTACCATGATGCAAGTCCCAATTGTCCTTCGGTTTCGAAAATGTATTAAAGGCGTCAATATACTTGTCACAGCTCTTGCTAAATCGCGCCTACATTAAATACGATATTCGATATGAAGACTGGTTATCAGTATGCATAGTGGAACAGCGGGGGTCCTAACAGGTAACCTGTTTGGTCTACTATTATTGTACCATAATAACTTTGGCTTAACTCAACAGCTCGCTTTATTAATAGTGCTTCGTTTACACGCCTAAATATTAAAGGAGATATCAGAATAGGCTAGTCTTCAAATATCCTTAATGCTACACGGCTTTTTTCGGCTAAAACCTTTAATTAATTATTATACATAGGTACGTTATATCCTTACAAAACTGACAATATTTCTGTGCCGCGACACATATTGTACACGTAATACGTGCTACTCGTTGACCGACTCGTCGCACACTAACACAGAACACTATTACTCGCGGAGCACACTAACCAAAATTGGCCCAACGTCGGGCCAATTTCAGTCTTCGCTTTTAACGCGCAAAGCCCTATCTACCTCTTTTTAATATAATACATCTATGGCTAAAACGGACTTTTAGTCTTACTAGGCTTGCCCACTTTATAGTCATTACGATCTTTGTCGATAAAAAGTAGATATGTCGTGGAGTTCATATTTCACGAGAAGATAAAGAGAGATTATTCTGGCCAGTGATGTACAAGACATACAAGATCTCAAACAGCACCGCAATCTTCCTCCTTTACCGGGGTCAGAACCTATCCATTGTTACCGATACTCTGACACTTACCTACTTGCCAATTCAAGTGGATAAAAGACACGCCAGATAATTTTGTTTTCATTTTGCAACAACATTAAAACAATATATTACCTATCGGTAAAACTGATGAACAAGAACAGTAAAATGCACTTTCTGCTTCATGCGTTAGAGTATGAAATCGCTCGTGTGCGAGACACATCCGTATTGTTGATTTGTTTCTGATACTAGTATCGATAAGTACCATCCATTCTTACAAAACAATGATATTATATGACATATCGCGGATAGATCGGCGCGAGCGACAGCGCTCGCACCCCCGGGCCCGCCACTCGAATAAACATCGATTCGGTATCGTAATCGAATCGGTTACGTCGCGATTTGCTAATCGTAATTTATGGTCGTGACCTCTGAGGCAATTAGGATATTTAATTGTCTTTAATCGACCCATGCTATTAGATATTGAGTTTTCATCAATCATGCCATCGAAGATATTTTCCTATAGAACTTTTGAGCAATGTTCAATTTCACGTTATTATAATGCGATAGTATGAAATCTCAATAGTCTTTACTTAAAGTTACTATATATAATGATAAGATAAGATAAGGTAAAAGGTTTAATAGTAAACGTACATACATTGCCTTAGGGACATTTCACATTAGTGACCTTTCAAAATACAATTGACTTACTAGTAAACATCATTGGTAAACGCTTCCTAGATTGTCTATTACACGTGGTTAAAATTTATAACTGCGGGTTCATACTAAAAATATCTAGACTATTTTTTTTAAAACAATAACAATTCACACAAGTCGTGACAGAACGAAAGCGCTACAGTAAATGGTATGCAAATCAAAATTTCCTTATCACTTTCTTCGACTCCGTAACTGTTAACTTCCGAGTCTGTTAGGTGTCAGCTTGGGAGACAGGTGCGCAAATCACAGTAAATACAACAAATGCCTCTTTTGTGCGCCCGTTATATGAAGCGTGCTAATTGTCTGTCTCGCCGGACAGCCGTAAACGATCAGGGCACTAGGCGTATCTGTGCGCTTATATCATTGGTACTTTATACATTTTTGGACTAAATATTCGTCGATTTTGATATATTGAAAACAACGTTGAAGACAAAACATTTGTTTGAAAAATGTTTCTGGATCTAAACGCTAGGAATTTCATAATGGCATGTGACATGAACATTCGATAACAAATTAATAATTATACACAAAACCTATTGACAAATTATTTACCCGCAATTTTATTACTACACTATAACATTTAACAAATCAATCAAATTACAATTATTATTTAATAATCCGTTACTAAATACACTTGCCAACTCAACCAATCAGTGTCATTTGATAAGGATTAATATTTTGCAAATCACCAAAGAAGACGGAAGATTTGTAGGAGTATTTATTTGTTTCATAACATAATATCAATAAAGTATTAAATTGCGTGACAAGTCGGTTCTTATATGTTGCGCTAGACTCATTAATCATTATTATTGCAAACTTATGACATGTGTATTTAACTATTTAATAATACTAAACTAAGCACATGTGGATACTGGACGCTAGGATAGGTAGGTACAGTTAGAGTTATTTTGCCTCGAAGTTTTTGCGAGAGTGATCCTTATATTGTAGTCGGCATAAATGTCACGTCAGAGGTAAAATAATTCTGAACGCGGTGTAATAAAACGCATTTGCATACAAAAGAAGCCAAGATAGTTATGACTTATGACGCGAATGAAGACTGGAAATTTTCAGACATGAAAAGACTGCCCACAGTAAGCTAGCGTATAGCAATAAAAAAATCGACAAAGGTCGAGTCGGACTCGAGCACGAGGGGTTCCGAACAAGTCGGCATAAAACACGTTAATTGAACCCTACTTAAATATTTATTTTATTATGTTTTTAGTATTAGTTGTTATTATGGCGGCGACATAATAGTCAGACGGATAGACGGGACCCCTTTTTTTTTGATATCGCAGGGGAAAGGTCGTTACGCCTTCCCCGGGAGGGGTATCCCGGGGATATGTGGGACTCCCGACGCGACTCGCCGGTTTACCCACTAAAACTGAACCTGCGGATTGCCATCAGCCGCTATAAGGAAGTGTCCCGGATCTGTCTAACACAGGACACCCCCATTGAGTGACCCAATGGGGCTAATTATGGTGGTTAGGACTTAGGAGTCGATGATTATAAATAATATGATAATAATATGATGCAATTATTTAATCGAAACTACTTTGAAATTAAAATTTGTATCGGCAGCCGCAATTTGAAATACCACACCAAAATGCATTTCATTTCCAAAATTGATTCCCAAGGGAGATTAATATTGCATTCCCGTGCAACTCTCAGGTGTACTGTAATATGAAATGCAATGTAGATAATATTATAGTTATCTTCCATACTATTTACCATTATAACAAAATTAGTCGGAGACTGTTTTTGGTACCTTATGGCTAGCCGCACACGTGCAATACTATTGATACAATAGATTTGTCAATTTCTTCATCAATAAAAGGTCCCCGCATACTTGTCAATTTTATTTTCAATATATTTTTTTGTGAATTGGTGATAGAAATTGCCATGTATGAACTACGAATAATGAGGAAGATAGAAAAATATTTGAGCATGAAAACTTGAACGATACTTTAATAGCGAACATGCATATTTTTTACTGGCTTTTCCAAAACATAATAAGCCATGAAATATTGTCTTTGCACTCGCATATCTACGGTCAACCGTTGAAGAAATACATTCATCACAAAAGTGAGATTATTGGAGAGTATTAAAAACGCTTTGTACAAAAAAATACATGCACGAGTGACGTCACAGCAGTTGAAAATATGTATATGAAGATGATTTTAGTAATTTAAATACTACATTTATGTATTTAGAAAAAATGTTACAAATATCATAAAAATTTAAATAGCAATTTTTCAATTATTGCAAAAAAAACGTAGTTTTTTTTGTTCTTTTTAGTCGTGTAAGTTTTTAATTCAGCAACTTATACTGTACTTTTTTCATTTTTCGATCAGTACCTATGTTATGTTGCCTTTCGGAAAATATAAGAATCTTGCTGATTTAAAACATGAACTGCATGTTCTCTAATAATAATTAGTCTTAAGTGGCTCTCAATTCGTATCTTAACCTTGTCAGTCTGCCGCGTAGAGAGTAGAGACAGTCGCAGCCTGTGATAAAAAAAAACTTAGGCCTTTACATCCGTTAATGGATGATTTATACAGTATTCTCCGAGCGAAGTAACCACTCTTGAAATTCTGTAGTGACTGGGACAGTTGGTTTTTAAATGACGTATGGTTCCCCAAGCACATACGGCATTCTCACAACATAGTCAGCCTAGTCCAGAGGAATGAACTAGTCAATACGTCTGGGGCCAACTATGTGCGGGTTTCCTCACGATGTTTTCCTTCACCGTTAGAGCGTCCGTATAATGTACTTGAGATCTGAAAAAGTCTCATTGGTACACGCCACAACCTGGGATTCCAACCTGCACTCTCTCGAGTGCGAACCAAACGGTCTACCCACTAGGCCACGGAGCTCTTAGCCTGTGATAAGAGCCCCTGAAATTAAGTAGCATTTGGGCGTTAAATAAGTGAAGATCATCCATATCACATCCATTCGCGTAAGCTTTACCAAGTGGTGGCGTATTTAACAATAACATAATTTAGACAATGGTTTATCAGATCTGATATATTCTGTATTTGTTTCACAATTTTTATTACGAGTGTTGCAAAAATTAAACGAAGCGTATTGCACCGATATCGATAATTACATCACTACTGTCAATATTTGACTGCGCATCAGTTGTGCACTTGTGCCTAGATCGTATCGATATTTTCTGTTTCGAAATTTCAATTGCGGAAAAATTCTTGTGTCGTGTGAAATTATCTTCCATTTAAAAGACTAACGGTTAAATAATGAAACGCTAATCAAGATTAAGAAATATCCACAGGCTGTCGCTGTCTTTGCTAACCGAAATGACAAGGACAGCATGTGACTCGAGCGTCACTTAACTATGCAGTATTTAGCCATTATGGCCTAATATATCTCACAGGCTACTTAAAGTTAAGGGCTCCCTAAATCATTCTAGTCATCTTAACCTTGTCAGTCTGCCGCATAGAGAGTAGAGACAGTCGCAGCCTGTGATAAGAGCCCCTGAAATTAAGTAGCGTTAGAAAATTTGGGAAAATCTTTTACTGTCTCTGCTTTGTAAAGCGACAGGGACTTAAGAGCCTCTTAAACGTTTAAGTATACGGCCGTATAGACCCTAGGTAACCTACAGAACAGTAACAGCTACAAGCACAAACAGCCGCTTCCAAATATCTATTATACAATTTTCTTTGATCTATTTCACCTTAATATTCTGCCGACAGTGTGATAGTTGCATTAAATGAGATAACTGAACAGATATAGCACGTCATATTATATAGCGAAAGTCAACATAATGAGTTACACCTCGGGCGAAACAGCGACTCAAAATTGCCGTCCATTTGACACACTCAATCGGCATTATTTACCACATTATGGTGTCTACAGACACACGAATTTGGTATGGAGCGTACAGCGGATCTGGTACGCTCCGTACCAGATCCGAGCGTGTGTAGGGCAGTTCGGCGAACATAAGAAGTAGGCGAAGAGTTCGCCGTTATCCGCATCGGATCTGGTCCGCTCCGTACCATATCCGTGCGTGTGTAGAGCAGTCCGGCGGTTAGGCCGTACAACGGTATCAGTGTTGCCAACTTAGGGGTATACCCCCCAAAATTAGGGAAAATATCTACGGGGGCTTACTAGGGGACAGGATGTTTAGATTTTACTCCTTATGAATAAATTTGTATGTAGTAATAAAAATTATTTTAATGTGTGTATATAGCCAGGGATATGAAAATGTATTGGGAGTGAAATAAGATTAAGACAAGTTAGTTTTATGTTATTCACGCGTTAGTCTTTATGTTAAACACATAACCTTTCTTTCTAGCTTATTATCTCTTAGACCTGTCAATGGTGTAATCAGGGGTAAAATTTGGGGAGAAATATTTTTTAAATTGTTGGTATCACAGGCCGTTATCAATGAATTGCGGGAATCATCGTCGTCGTTTAAAAACAGCACTGTAAATAGAACTCTGTGCTAATCTAATAGAGCATAAAATCGAACACACGAGTGTCGAGCTTTACGGTCCGCTGCACCGTACCAAATCCGTGCGTGTGTAGCGACACCAGATTTGGTCTGCGGATATGGTTCGCTGTACGCTCCGTACCAAATTCGTGTGTCTGTAGATAGCATTAGAGAATGAAACATTGATGATAGAAAGTCTATTTATAATGTTAAGTCTTATCATTGAGTTAGATATAGGTAAATCGATAGTATGATTTAGTTTAGCTATCTTAAGAGTCCCTGGAGTCAAAAATTAAATTCGCTCTTATTTCGTTCTTGGTTAATATTTTTTAACCAAACCTAATTATAAGACTAGATACGATGCCTTGAATTATGTGTACTAAGTTTGGTTAAGTTTGGTTGTACCGTTTTAAAATTAAAACGAAACTACGTTTGTATGGGATTTCGACGCTCCGTGGGGCTTTAAGGAAGTATATATTTTTACTCTGTGCTTATTAGGTAGCTTACCAAATATTTCGTAAAGGTCTGTAGCTGTACTTAATTATTGCAGTATTGTATTTGGAAATAAAAATATTTTATCTTTGCAATAATAATTTGTATCAAGGACTTAGATATAAAAATGTTTAACAGACTTGAAAAGGCTGCCGCTGGTACGTAAAGTAGGTAGCCTATAAAATTATATATTTTAATTCTTTATAAAATTGTTTATTAATTGATTCCTTAGGATAAATAAAATGTTCATTTTTATTATGTGATGTATTATATAATCGTATGAACCGATCCGATATATCCGTGCGGTGTAAAAATTGTTATCAGCACAATAATGTTGGCGAGCGTAGCGAGATCGTTGTCGATTATTTCGTACTGACAAGCAAATTAGTCGATGCCTTTGTCTCGCTCTGACGTATTAGCGTGATAGGTGATCGAAAGAGTCTAGATAAGAGACCGGTCTCCGTTCAATTAGCCAGCTCATTTGATTGTATGAATGAAATTACATAGTGATACGGCCGTTACCCAATGTGAGTTAACTAGCGAAACTTTCTTTAATCGACTACACATTGTTAAAAAGATTGTTTTGATTGAAGATTAAAACTTTCACGATACCTATACAATGAAGTATAAATAATTGTTGTACTTAAATTAATTGCGATTGACATTATATTAATTAGCTTAGAAAATGATATTTCATAGCATTCACACTCTGCGATACGTAATAAACATCCTATGTAGTAGTTGAAACGATTTCGATGTTTGTCATTAACAGAAAAACAACAGAACCATATTTCTCACTCAAAAATTTCACATCACTAGTAGCAAGAAAGTATGAAATTACCTTACTATATTTAGACATGTTTTAATTATGGAAGATGATCATTATGACCTTTTATGGAGAGTTTTATGGCAGATCACCAAATAACGGGCTATTGTGAGGGCTCTCGTTAAATAGACTTTTATATTGTTTAATTATGGACTGGCCGGTTAAATTTGATATTTCAATATTCAACACAGGTTCACTTTCTGTTTCGGTTATTTGCAAATATTTTTTTTCCATTTATGCAACATATTATAAGTAGGTGCAAACTACTGCGATATTTCAAATTTATTTTTAATTTATTGCATACCTATTTTAAGTGACTTTTAAACGTGAGATAAGCTTGTATTAGAAATGTATCTCTTCTATAGCCGGAAAAAACATCTAAGTTTCACGTTTGATAAGCTATTTAATTACTTTTTTAATTATTTTATTTGAATTTGAAAGTTAAACTAAAATCAAACAGCTTCCTACAGTCATTAGAAGCTTCAAAAACCCGCACCATTATTATTTTTTACGGTTCCATAATCAGAAGAAACTACCTATCAATGCTTACGTAGGGTGTTTATCTACACTACCAAAGAGGAAAGATTTTATTGTTTGTTTGCATTGAATATGCTCTAGATGGATCGATTTTGATGAAATTTGGCACATATGTTGTCCACGGGGGATATAGACTAGTTTTTATCGCGGCTTAATGTTAGGTTAGGTCATATGGTATCTAAAAAACTTACAATGTTGAAACCAAACAACTAAAATATTTCAAATCATTTGTTGCGCATGAACAAACGAACATTGTACTAAATAGTTCAAAAATATCGTACAAGAAATTCATAATAATATTATGAGAACTTCAGCTATTTGAATACACATCTAATGATATTGCAAGTGAAATCTATGCGGTTAGTTACGAGTAACATAATACATGTTACATATATATTGTGTCTTGTCTGTTTATTAAGTTCTTTCCCGGAAAGATATCTTATTTACCAAGTAACCGTATCGACCGCTTTCCCTATAGTATTACTGCTTTTCCCGCCCTACTCCGCTATTTAAATGTTGGAGTTAAATTCACATATTGTGTTTTCCAGTTAGATGTCATGGATATATGTGACTCAAGTGTCGATAGTGCAGTCCCATCACTATTTTTGAATAAACATATTTGACGTTAATCTGTTTGTAATTAGTATACTTAAATGCTATTACGAGTATGATACTCAGAACACTTGTTGTAATATTTCTTTTTCAACAGTAATTAATTGGTTTTGTAGAAAGTACACCTATTTTATTTAAATTTTTTAACTTTTTTAAGTTAATTTTTTTAAGTAAAATATGTTTACGTAGCGTACTTAGTACTGATAGGACTGGCTTAATAATATAATTATTATTCTGTGAATTTTATTCTGGATTAAAAAAACTGTACCGTTTTAAAAGTTTAAATGATAATGATTAACGGCAGTGAGGCGAAAAGGTTGATCTTTATCGATGGATCGATGTTTACAACGTGAATGTGAAATTGAATAGAGTAAAAAGGTTAAATCGATATCGATAAATATATATTCCGAGTGGTAAATCAAAAGATTCACGTTCGGATATTTGCAAAATTGTATTGCTTTTGTAAGAGATTTAAATGACACATGTTATCCATTAAAATATTAAATAAATGTTTATTATTAGTTCTCCACACCGATTTCGGTGACGGTGCCCGGTGCATTGAAACCAGGCCAGTTACGTAGGAGTTATTTTATAGTGCCCAAGTGTGTGTCTCCTCCTTTACTCTCCTAACCCAGTAGGACGGACGGACCGACACGGCTGGCGAGAGATCAGGCGCAGGTCCGACTTTTTACATGCCCATCCGACGCATGGATCATCATTCTTGTCAGACAATCAGGTGATCAGCCTGCATTGTCCTAACTAAACTTGCAAACAACATTTTTTTGTTGTTCCAATGCGGGAATCGAACCTACGACCTCCGAGTCGAGAGCCAAGCTCCAAACCACTGGACCATGGAGGTTACAAATGGCCGTTTATTCAAATTAAAAAGCTCTTAAGTCATATTATGCTATCTTTAGCTTTTGTTGAGCTAACGGCCGAATACTAAAATGATAGTTAAATTAAGTGACGCTCAAGTCACATGTTGTCCTTGTCATTTCGGCTGGCAGAGACCGCGATAACCTGTGAATAGGAGGGCTCTTAATTCTGATTAACGTAGGCGTAAGACAGTCACAAACTTAATTGAGGGGACCCCTTATTTCCAATAGCGTTTAAAAATACCTCGAGAGGTAGGATACAAATTATTTGGACATTCGCGATTGGGCTGTTTTGCATATTCGTCGAAGGAAGACACAAACTTGTTTGTTCCGTTACTGAACGTTGACCCGACTTCATTAGACATTACGCGCATTACAGAATGTGCCAAATTACGTTTATCGTCACCCACTACCGTCCCTAGAGCTATGCCGTACTCGTATTTATCTGTTTTTGTTAAGGAGAAAATAAAGATTTTTTCGGGGTAAGGCAAATGAAACTAAATAAATATTTTATATTTTATTAATACGCGAAGAAAAAAAATTCAGTACCTACAGTTCGGCGAACTGCGAAGTAAATTAAAGTTTGCGTCTGACTGTGTTTAGTAAGCTATTTTAGCTATTGTTTTTAATAATGCATGGAAATATATAAAATTCATAAAATATAACAACAACACATTTATATTTTTTTATGTTTTCTATCTAAGAGGCAAAGTAACTCTTATAATGTTTAAACTTAAAAATTATGTGAATAATTATGCCTTATGGACGAATTTCGACCACAGGTATCTCTAGTAATTTTAATTAAAGTTAAGTGTGTATTTTATAATAATAATTGTTTTTTTTCCATATTTTTAAATCTGTTAAGACGTTATATCACAAGTATAATACTGTATCTCATTTTCTATCTGATAACTTTCTGTTATTGTTGTTTTTTCTCATAATTTATCTGAAGTGATGAAAATGTTGTTTGAATGAATCAGATTACATTAATTACTAACTGGAGCTTCCGCTGGAGTGATGTGAAAAGAGCATGATAGCAAAGCCTCAACTGTACGTCATAGTAAATTACACATATTATACACTGCTAAAATAATTAGCAACTGGGAGACCGAGCTTAATCTTCTATAATACTTCGAGGTAGTTAATAGAATTAAGAATAAATAAAAAAATATAAAGAAAAAAGAAATAAATAGAGTCACAAAAATAATCGTCTGATCGAATTAGTCTAGCGGGAATAGGCGCATGAGTACCGAAAACTATTCCATCTCAATTTTTTTATGCGCTTCTCTTCAAATTGCCCTACTGATGGTATAAATTCATGTTGCCATGGGGCAACCCCGTGCCATATTGTTTAAATCGAAATTGCTTAAACAATTGCAAGGAATTGTTATTTTTCAACCGGATTTTTTTTATATCCTTTATTGATTTACAAATAAAAAAGTTCCTATTACTTTTTACGTTAATCTTAAAACCGTCAAACCGTCAATTGTTTATGCCTGTTTTTCAGTTGTTAATTGATAATTGTTAATTGAAATTCGCCGTGAGGTTACTGGAGGCCCAAGGAGGAGGAGGTCGTGATTTTTTAAGGACCTTGTGTGCGCAACCAGAAGAATTAGGTACTAGTCTCCTCTGGTGTTACGAGTGTCCACAGAAAAAACGGCTGAAATTGATCAGGCGACCAGACGATTATCGACAGCCTCTTTTCTTGGTCCATTTCATAGAAATAAAAAAGTGACTTAATTTGACCCGTATCTACTATCTACCTATATTGTTCGTACAAAGACAGACGCACTGACGCAACAAAGTAGGTAACTGCCAAAAATTCGTGATGTGCATTGCGACAACTGATGACAAAGTAATGCTAAGGTCAACCTTTCTAGCTGTATCATTGTCTGTGTACTTCGTTCACACGACAATTTCGTAGACAAATTTATTGGCGTGTTGTCATATCATCAGGCACTCAGGTATTCTGACGTTAAAAAATAGTACATGGGTAACCGAGCTGTGCTCGGACCTTTGGCTCGGAGTTATATACTATACCAAACTGCCAATCGGACTGACAAAATGGAGTTAAAAATATTTGAAAATGCGCAGTTTCTAAGTGATTAGACTACGTAAGACGTAGCTAGAACGATTTTTCTCGCCCAAAACTCCCTGTATACTAAATTTCATGGTAATATTTACAGACGTTTTCGAGAAACCGATTACTTATAATAGGCATGTTGCCGAAAAAATTTTTTTTCGTCTATTCGATGTTAGACAACATGTTAATAAACAATCCAGAACCCATTTTTGTATACCTGAAAAAATAACGTAGATACAAACCATTGAAATTTACAATATGAAAGAGAGCGATATATCGGCCTGTGACGTCACAGCCTGCTACCGCCATACATTTGTCATGACAAAATGTATGGCGGTAGCAGGTTGTGACGTCACGAATCGTTTTGCGAGAAAGAGATGGACAATATTTTTTATTTGCTTATATTTTTAATCCCGTCACTCTAAATACCTATTTCTTTTAGATTTATGTATCTTTAATCAACAATTTTAAAATTTAATTTGTAAAACTGTGATATTCCACACTAGGCAACATCCCTATTATACAAAATTGTCTCGTTTTAAGTATACGATAGAAATATCCGTAAATAAAAAGCAAAGATATCAAATAAAGTATACAGATAAAAAAATAAAAAGGGCCGTCAACGCACTTTCCGACTCCTCTGGTGTTGCGGGTGTCCATGGGCAACGGTAGTCGCTTTCCATTAGACGATACATTTGCTCGTTTGCCCCCTATTCAATAAAAAATAACCACGTGTGTAGAGCTCTACAATATCGCCATAAAGATGACACGAGTATAAGAGAACGCTCACGATTATTCGCGGATCTTCACGGCGTTAATGAAGAGGTTTTTATCTACGCTTGTAAAATTAATTATTCGTTTGTAATACAATACAAGTTTTTGTTAATAGATCGACGATGCAACAGTACATGTCTTCTCGTTTTTACAGTTCTGTAGTACCACAAGGAACCCTTATAGTGTCGCTCTGTCCGTCCGCCTGTCTGTCTGTCCTCTCTGTCCGTCCTTCTAGCTTCTGTAATTATTCAGAATATTTAAAATAGATGATGAATTGTAATAAAGTGCACCATTTTCGAGTAATCGGAAGCCAAAGTGGTTTACAAGTAGGTTAGGCATTTTTAAACTTTATCTTTAGAGGTTTAAACTTACAACTTTCCATGCTGACAAGACACTCTAAATACTCTTAAAAATATATTTTGAGCGAAAACGGTCAATAACTTTTGAAGTAATTTGAAGAAGACCTGTTGCTCGTCTATAGTTACGGAACCCTCCTTAAACATGTCCAGATGTGCTCTTGGTTCGGGTTTTCTAGGTGGTGGTTTCTCGTGTGCTCAAAAGTGCTCATACAGGTGCATACCTTGAATAACATAATATTGTGGTAACATTTTCTGAACAAATGAGAACGTGTAGGTGCCGCAATAAGTAGGTTTCATGGACTCCATCATTGTGTTGCAAATTGCAACAAATGCAATTGCAGTAAAACAGTAATAAAAATTTATTGCAGACGCAAAGAATTAATATTAGTTTATTTATTCATAAGTAAACCAAGGCAATTCTCAACATTAAAGTAATACAGTGAAATGGCTTCAAATTGAATGCACGTACGGTCTAGATGTAAATTGTAAAATGACGTACCTGGGAATTGAAAAATTGGTGCGTCACGCTGCACGCACACCGCGGACTTATTTCTTCTCGTTATCAGAATTGAGATGGTGCATTTTACCAAATCGTAATTCTTTTGTTACGCTTCTCGATTGATTTTTGCAAATTAAACTTAAAAGTAAAAACGCACATAACGAAGTTGTCATACATTGTTTATAGTTTGATATGGGCCTAGAGTGGAACTTTTATGAAAATACTAGCTGTCCCGACACACGTTGTTCTGCCTAAACTATAAGTCACGATTTTTCCAATATTTCTCACCATCATTAAAAAATCGTATAAGTTCAGGGAAGGTTTAAACAACCTTCTCTGAACTTATACGATTTTTTAATATCAAAATTAGTCAAATCGGTCCAGCCGTTCTCGAGATTTAGCGAGACTAATGAACAATAATTCATTTTTATATATAAGGAGAAGAAGAAGATAAAAGGAAAGAAAGAACAAAGAAGAAGAATAAGAAGAAGAAAGATGACGCATCAAGTTTCATCTATGGCGGCTACAAAAGTTGGGTTTTGGCAGGAGTGAAAATATTAGGTTCGAACAAAGACGGTTCGAACTTCGAAGGGACCATTAGGAACATTGCTGGGCTGTGACGTCATGAAGTATATCACGACTGACGTTTGTTTACATAAGCAATTTCTCTCGTAACAATACTCCCTGTAATTAGCCGGGCAGAGGTCGCGAGGGTGTATAATGAGAGTGAATCAATTTCTCCGGCCGCGGGCAAGTGTGGCCTTCACGAGGCCGTTACGTAATATATCTAATGTACCCATAGATATAGAGAATGGACTGCGCGACATAGAGCAGTGATATACGCGATATAGTTACTTAGCAGCATCTTAGACAGAACAGTGAGCAACAATGTAATATGTACATTGTACATATACAAGGAAGCTCTGTAGACAAAACATAAACATGCTTATAATAAGATTATGCTGTTATTTTTTTATTTTACGACGCGCGTCGTGGCGCTAAAAACTATTACTTTCTATATTATTAGGAAGTAGGAACTAGTACATTCACTTTAATATGAAAACTTTAAAAAGTTTAAAATTAAATAAAAAACGAAGCTTGGCTCGTTGCCAGAAATAATAATTATTTTATGAGTAGTAACATTCTTGTGGTTGACTGTACTAGAATTAGGTGCGAACAGAAATAATTATACATTTGATGAGTTGCATAATGTATGTATGTAAATGTATGAAGATAGATGTTTTGTGCGTAATAATAAACGTAATTATATTGACAATCGCACAATTTATTATGCATAAATTATATTCATAATATTGCACATGCAATTGGAAATTATCACATCATATGATGGATATGCACTTTAATTATTAATTATCTTAGCAATCAATATGTTTCTTATTAATCTAGCTACAAAATTGATGAGTCGGGAAGAAATTGCAAAGAAATGTTATTATATACTACAATTTTATTCACTCTATATCGTTTCTCAGCTAGTGACGGGGTCGCAAGACTTTTTACTTAGTGTTTTTTTTTTTTATGAATTGTGGATCGCGACATAAAAATGGTTCAGAAACGATGCTCTATAGTCTATAGCAGTGTTTTTCAACCTGTGGGTCGCGACCCCCTGAGGGGGTCAATAAAAACAATAACAAAACTAAAAATAAAAACAAATGGATATACTCATAAATCGATCATCAATATCATCGATGTATGTAATTGTAAAATAATGTGTTTGATGTACTATAATATTATGTACTTATATCCGAATCCTAATTATGGAGACGCATTAAAACATCGTATAGAATTAATATTTGTAACACTGGAACATACACACACATCTATACTAATATTATAAAGCTGAAGAGTTTGTTTGTTCGTTTGTTTGTTTGTTTGAACGCGCTAATCTCAGGAACTGCTGGTACGAATTGAAAAAATATTTTTGTGTTGGATAGTCCACTTATCGGGGAAGGTTTTAGGCTATATTTATTTATTTTTTTTTTTTATTTATTTATTTATTATTCAAATTTAATAATACAAAATACAGTTTAGCAATTAACAAAGACATTTCCACAAGGTAGACTATAAAGGTAACATCGGCAGCCGTACTAGTATTAACTGTGTCACAGCTGCCTAAGTTTTCGGCTCAAGGAACTAGGAAAAAGCCTTAAAATACAAGTACAATATGACTGTTGAACTAATACAGGTAAATAAATACATTCAAACATAATTGAATTAAGTTAACATAACAAAAATATTAGTAAATTCCAAGATGGTACCATGCAATGTGTTGTTTGTGTGTGAATGTGTGTGTGTGTGTGTTTATATGTGTGTTGTGTAGTGTGTGTGTATATATTGTATATTCATAGGGATGTTATTATGTATATGGATTTTGTAAACATTTTTCAGTACTATTATAATCTAAAGTAACTAACCAATTTAAAATAACTCGTTTGCATTTGCTCAATGTAAGAGGATACAAAGTACTATGTTTATTCGCTGCATTGTAGAGGTGAGAGGAGATGACGTAGAATTGTCGCCTAGCAAGTGCGGTCCGGTGACGAACTGTCGAACAAATTTTCCATGTACTTCGTTTGCTAGGTTGTACGTAGGGAAGCTCTCTATGCTTACGAAGAATTGCACTCATGATAAACAATTGCCTAACCGTGAGCACCTCAGACTCTTTATATAGAAGATGAGTACTATAGCGACGAGGATACCCATAGATGACCTTTAAGATAGCGCGCTGAGCACGCTCCAGTGGCAGTAAAGTACGGGTTCCACACCCTCCCCACGTGATAATGCAGTATTGTATAAGAGATTGCGCGAGAGCAAAGTATGCACACCTTAACGTATTGATATCTGCTGAGCTCCTTAGTTTGCGAAAGACAGGGATCAGCCTTCTTATGCGGGATGTAAGAGTTTGTATGTGGGAAGACCAACAGAGATTGTTGTCTAGGACAAGTCCTAGATATTTAATATTGGTTACTAACGTTAATTTGGAACAATGACAGACATTACCAGCACAGGTATGGGCCACAATACAAAAATTCTCTGGTAGTTTAGGATTAGAGCGTGCAGAAAATGGTATATATTTGGTTTTGTCCAGGTTCAAGGTTAACAAATTAATATCTAACCACTTCATAATCTCTCTGAGAGCAACCTCTGTATGAAGCTTAACCTCCTCCCAACTACCCCCATACACAATCAAGGCCGTGTCATCAGCATATGCGAAAATGTCGCAGTTATTTAGCTTGAGAGTACATAAGGTATTTACATATATAAGGAACAGGGTGGGTCCTAAAACACTTCCCTGCGGCACACCGTAAGAGAGCCGAGTGGGACTGCTCAGAAATTCTCCTATCTTTACACACTGAGAGCGTTCCGAAAGGTAGTCCCGAAAAATATCCAAAACAACACCACGCACCCCGATAGATTTTAACTTATTCAATAAAAGTGGCACAGAGACCGTGTCGAAGGCCTTTGATAAGTCCAAAAACACTCCTAAAACTTTGTCACCCTTGTCTAAGCATTTAGCTATCGTTTCGGTGAGGTGTAAAGTAGCATCATCTGTCGATTTACCTTTAGAAAAACCATATTGATTTTCAGCAATAATACGATTCTTGCTTAAGAACCCAATTAGCCTAGTATTTAGAAGCTTTTCCAGGATCTTCGAAACGATAGTTAAAACAGAAATAGGTCTGTAGTTACCTACACAATCCCTGCTACCACCCTTATGAATGGGATGAACGAGTGCACGCTTGAGGATCTCTGGAAAAATACCAGTAGAGAAGCATAAATTAAATAAAAATGTCATAGGGGATGTCAAGTTTGTCGCGGCATTTTTTATAACCAGTGTCGAGATATTATCTACACCTGTTGCACAATCATTTTTTAAATTTTTTATTATGGCTTCCACTTCTGCGTGATCCACATCACTTAGTACCATTGAATCTCTTTGTGAATATTGTTCGGGATTATTGACTAGATTTGGCGAGTTAGTGTTTCGTTTAAGTAATATCGCATCAGCTAAAGTTTTACCTATTTCTGCAAAATAACTGTTAACATAATTCAGCGAGTCGTGAGAATTCTGGGAAATATTTAATAGGTCGATTGGTGGCGCATTTGTCCTTTTTAAGTATGTTATTTTATTAATAGTACTCCACATACCTTTCGGATTATTTTTAAATTTTTTAAATTCGTTTTGTTCGTATGTAGTTTTAAGTTTTTTTAACAAATTATTACAAAAATTTCTATATCTAGAGTAAGTCATCTGTAAAATAGGATTATTAGGGTTTAATTTGGCTTTTTTATGCAACCTATCACGATTTCTGATGCATCGTACAAGACCTGGTGTAAGCCATGGCTTAATAGGACGCTTTTTATGGGGAACTCGTACTTTTGTAGAGTTAGTAGAGACTGCGTTAGAAACGATTTCAACAAAGGCAGCCGCGGCCAAATTTGCATCGGAGGAGAGATATACCCGACTAAAATCTGCCAATGCAAGATCATTATTTAATTTCTTATAATTTATTTTTGTACGAAAATCGTTTTTTACATTACGTTTGACTCTACTTTCCAAAGCAAATAAAAGTGGTGCATGGTCGGTGATAAACGTGTCCAAGATAAAAGTTTGTGACCTACGATCCGATCTGACCATAACGTGATCAAGGCAGCTGTCAAGGCGTGTGGGCTGAGAGTGCGATGGAAGTAGACCATGAGTAGCTAGAGTGTCCATATATGTATTACTGTTCGTATCGCAGCATCTTATATTTATATTGATGTCACCAACTAAAATCACTGACTTTACTTTACTTAACCTTGACAAGCACGAATCTAGGCTATCACAAAAATTATCTGTATTTTTGTAAGATGGTGAACGATATACTCCCAGAAGTACAGTGTCATTATCATGAAGTTTAATAATAATACTATTTGCGTCGATTAAAGTAATGTCTGTTATGAGATTGTGCTGAATATTAGACTTAACGTAAATAACAACACCGTCATTTTGGTTACAAAAATTTGATGTATACGATGTGTAATCCCTTATATCAGGGGTCACTGTCAGTTTACTCAACCAGCACTCAGAGAGGATTATTACATCGCATTGAATATTAATTCGCTCTATCAAAACAAACAATGAGTCTAGGTTACAGCTCAAGCTTCTAATATTCATATGCATTATTTTAAGAGACCCTGATAAGCTTTCAGATTGTAGTTTTAGCATCTCTGGACTACATACAGTTAATTGTGAAACCTCCATAAGGTCAATATCACGCGATATATTTGTTGTGGGATCGAATTTTAACATTGTATACCCTTAGTGGTAGACCGTACGACATGTACAGATAGATATACTCCTGAAAATAGTGTTTACGTATTGTATTATATAGTGTGTGTAGAGTGTATAACATTTTAAAATATATAAGTTCTTTGTGTATGTAATTATGAATGTTTATTTTGTGTAAATGTAAGGTACTTGTTGTAATCATAGACCAAATTAAAAATACTGCTTTCATACATAAAATCCAATGGCAATTTTTGTATATTGAAATTTTATGGTACATCTTAAGAGTTAAAAGTATTCTATATTTGAAACATGCAAACAAATTATATAAATTAAAATTCAACTTTAATAGGAGTAAATTTAAGATATTAATACTTATTGTTATTTTAAACCAAATTAATAGTTTTGCTTTCATACATAAAATCCAATAGTAATTTTTGCATATTAAAATTTTATAGTACATCTTAAAAATTGAATGAAATTTATATTTAAAACATACAGACACATTACATAAAATTATATTCAACTTTAGCAGGAGATATGAAGTAAGGCAGAACAAAGTATTATTTAGTCAGATATTATCATGTGAGTGGCAAAGTTTGTCTAAGTCCATTTCCGATGCTATACGTCGACAGGGGGCACCCTCCTTCTTGCGCAGGAACACTTTGCCATGAGCCGTCCAGCAGTATGCATAGGAGTGCTTCTTACTAAATTCTCGAGCAAGGTGGTACAGTCTTTTGGTATTCTGAGTAAGGCATTCTGTTATATAAATAGGTTTCGACCCTCCTTCAAGTTTTAAGTGTGCTGTACTTAATTTAGAGTCTTTATAGGTTTTATTGAATGTTTTTAATGATTTTATAATTTTATCTTTAAGAATGACTGTCGTAAAGTCTACTATAATAGGGTTACTATCCCTTTTCTTGGTTTTCAAACGAAACACATCTCCAATTTGCTGTTCATCGATACTCACATTAATCTCGTTTCCGATATTTCTAACCAATTTTATCAAGTCAATTTGGTTTTCTCTATTTTGTAGCGGAATGTTTCTTATTTCAATAGAACTCTGTCTTTGAACTTTTTCTGTGCTGTCTTTATATTCTTGCACCTGCTGCTCAAGGCTCTGGATATACGTCAAATGGGTTTTTCTCTCCGATTCCATTTTAGATAATCTATCGCTCATGTCCTCATATTGTTTGGAAATGAAATCCATGGATTTTATTATATCCGCATTTTGTTTTTGGATGCCATTTACAGTTTCCTGCAGAACACTCTGCTGTTTGGCCAAAATATCAATGGACTTTTTTATATCTGACATGAACGCTGAAAATTCATCATCATGCTGACGCTTGCGAGCGCGCGGCCTTGTGGCATTGTTGGTCTCAATTTCAATATCAGGTGCTGGTACAGAATTGCAGCTTATGTCAGATTCAGCGTGCATAGGGCCAGCGATAGCAGCGGGTGGGGTTCTGTTGAGCGGCATGTTTGATGACGCACTCGCAAACAAAATTGTGAGTTTGAGGTCGAATCGGTACTGGAGGCGCCCTCTCGTGGATTGTCTCTGTATTCGCCGTACTTGATTATCGTGTAACGATTAACTCGTTAACTACTACCTGTTTTAGTTCCGGCAGTATCACATAGATGGCGCTAGGTTCGCGATCAATTTTGCTAATTCATCATATAATTTTTGATGATTTTATAAAGTTCGTCGCTTCTAATGTGTACTTTGTCACTATTACACTTTCTGTTCTTAGATAGCACTACCACAGTTATTTTATTTCGAGTTAAGTCACAAAAAACTTAGTATTTGCCGGTTTATTTTTGAATGTTTTGACACAGATTTTTATTGTATATACCAAGTTTTAACCTTAGATAACAATTTATGTTTAAATACACTGGCTTACAGTCACACTGCACTTAACTTTTTTGGTTAAAAACAATTTTTTCTATTTTTAATTAAAAAAAGAACACTCAGTAGATGTTAACAGTGGCTAGGTGGCGCCCTCTCTCTTCATATATAACATCATACTTAGTTCAATACGAGCGGAGCACTAATAAAATTACAAAATCGGGTTTTTTTCTCCTTTTGAGAGCTTTCGCTACGTACGCTGCGGAAACGGTTAAAGTTTCGCTAAAATGATGTATTACAGAATTGTTTCATTTTAAAAGTTCTACAAAAAAGACTGTATATGTCTATCTTTTAAGGTTGGCTCACTATAGCCTTTTTATGGTAACCAAATTTGTTCTAAAAGTAAGCATTATTTGTGAAGGTGTTTTCATAAAGATGATATTAATCCTCATCCAAGTAAATACGTTATTCATAACAAGCATTTAATCTAGAAGAAATTTGCCGTTTACATAATTTAATTTCAATAAGTATTTTAGAAGATATCGCAGTAATAAAATAATCAAACGCGCAATTATAATGTACGGCACGCGGCGCGGGCAGGCAGTCGTGAGGTGGAAGCGCTTCTTCTTCTACGTAAATTAAGTCGCGGGTTGATAAAAAAGCGAAGGGTCGGCGGGTCGCGAAATATTTTTTCATACAAGGGGGGTCGCATTATGAAAAAGGTTGAAAAACACTGGTCTATAGAATACTAGCTTGAAGCTCCTACTCACATTCAATGTTCTCGTAGTTTAGATTTAATATTTCATTTAATTTATTTTATTAGAACGCATACAGTATTTTCTTAAATATTATAGATAGTTATATACAAACATCTAGTTTATAAAAATATAAAGGTTCATACCTGTTATAATATTAATATGTTAAACGGAAATAAGAGCAGTAAAAATAAAATAGCGCAAAGTTTTTGTGTTATCTATCATCTAATGAAATCAAATGTTGGATACGACAAAAACCAAGTAACTTGAGATATGACGGACCACACTATCATCATGTTAAAATGTAGTGTAATAAACTCTTACATACTTATAAGTTATTTACACGTTAATTATTTTATTTTTTTTATTTTCACTAGAGGTCACAAAGTCGTCGAAAATCGACGATAGTTCATGAAAGCGAAAGAAAGATTGACAATTGTGTTAAACCAACAACTATATCTGATTTATTAATTTACTTCTGTGGTAGTGTGTGAAGCTTTATTTTTATTAGTTTTATGCTTTGATTAATTATTACATAGATATGTCATATCCTTACAAAACTGACAATATTTCTGTGCCACGACACACATTGACATGGGACGCGTGTCAATGTGTCAACGTCGCATAGTAACACAAAACACGCGAGTAATACTCGCGGAGCACACTAACCAAAATTGGCCCGACTCGGGCCAATTCGAGTCTTCATTTTTACGCGTTTATAACATATCTACCTCTTTTTAATATTATATATCTATGGTTTTATGTATTTCTAAGCATTGTTTAAAAAATTTATCTTTCTGCACAAATATCCTCCGTTTGCACAATTCTCATAAATCTGTATAAAAAGTTCGCGTTATAATATAATATTTATGATGATAATTATATTATCATCTTCCGGGGAAGCTCGTCATCTGATTAATTATTATTTATACACTTTTACTTTTATATGCCAGCCTGCGTAGTTTTTTTTCTCTAGGATTTTATGTAAATATTTGCAAATGGCCTTTTCTAATTAATTACGTGTTATATTTTTGGATCCGCTTCTTGATATAAATTCTATTTTTAAAATGCCAGCCTAAGAAATGGTGAAATATTTTACAAGTTATTGAAAAAAAAAAAACCAAATTACGTATTTGCTTTTTAAGGGTTATTTTACTTCTTACTATTTCTTCTCAATGCGCTAATGAATAATAATAATAATAAAAATATTTCACGGAACCCTAAATTTAAAATCCATAGCCATGTGTGTAAATTTTATGAGGTGTCCTTAATTGGTGGCGATAAATATAAAATAAAATATATTAAATAGATTCTATTTTATGCTCTCAAAAGCTATATATAAATCGACGTTTTATGTAATTTCCTTTGAGCTACTAAATGTGCAGCTTATGATTGCTATAATAGCTTACCCATCTGAGCACATTATAGGCTAGCCGCACACACACTATATTATTGGCAATAATGCTCTTATTGACTATTGGCTAGCCGCACACGTGCAATATTATTGACAGGATACATTTATCAATACTAGTCAACACATACAAAAAAACGGCAATATTAACACGGCACACAAGGAATATTATTGCCAATATGAGCATTATTGCCAATAATATGGTGTGTGTGTGGCTAGCCATAAGCCTTTATGATCTGGAATCCGGCGTTCCCGGGAAAATTAGTGTACTGAAAATAGAATAGAACTCAGGACTAGTACAATAGAGTTGAAAAAAGAAGTGTCGAATGTCCTTCTGTCATAACATTTGGTTTGATACTTGTGTGTTCATATTTCACCTCTATTGTATTTACGCAGGGCTCTATTTTCAATGCTCTGAATTTTCCCCGGCCTACCGGAATCCGGTGAATATAGTCCTAGATTCATCTACATTACCTACATAGAGCTCCACAGTACACGAAAGTTTAGATACTTATCACATTGTTTCAAAAACCTAAGTTCCCATGTTTCATAACAGTTACAACCTCACGAAATCCGCAACGTTATCCTTGAATCGAGTCCGAATTACAATACTCGACGTGACGTGTCGTGTCGTGATCGTGTCGTGATCGTGATCCCACCCGACTGCGCTGACCGGAGACAATGGAAACAAGGTCGATAGGTCCCGTTATCGTTATCAGAAGCGTCCGTGAAATTCGATCTACGAACTTATCGATTTCTCGTCAAATAGAGTCGGAATCCGACAATAACTTATATTTTTAAGTGTGAACTGTTTAGGGTTCTTTTGCCCTTTAGTTCGAATGCAAAAAAGTAAAATTTGTCTATGGAATGTGAAAGAAAGATTGACAATTGTGTCAAGCCAATTGTTAAATTCAAGTTACATGGATTTAATCAAAGACTTAGAAACTCTGGTTATAATATACTTGGAGGAAGTAGAGTGCGTTATCTATGCAAACGCACGTTAGTGTGAGTGAGGTAGAGTGTGTAACTTTGTTTTTATATAAATTATGTATTTTAAGCATAATTTAAAAGCTTATTGCACAATTTCCTTCATATAAACTTTAACTGTGTCAAACTGCATACTCCTTGGTTGGCACAAACTCGTAAAATTGTAGTTCACTTAGATGCGGATACGCTTACGTTAGTTCGGACTTCGGTGTAACTTTCGATCAACTATTAGTCGGGTGGGTATCAAAAATTCACCCCCTTAATTAATTCAAAAAATTCTTGAAGCTATAAAGGTTATCTAAGTAAACTATTAAGGTTATATAAGTAAACTTTAGGGTAATTGGCACAGTTGGGTTTTTCCACTTTTTCCACCATTGGATTCTGGGACGGTATCTTATAGAATTTGCAAAAGTTTATAATTACTACAATGACGAGGCGAAAATTTACAAACTAAAACGTATTGGCAAATTGGAAAACTTAATTGTTCATTAAAAATATCGGTATCTGTTTATTTGTAGTAGAGCTTCTGGTGTTAATTAAACGAAGAATACAATAGAAATGGAGCCAGAAGATGAATAGGGTTGTCACAAACACACATTTCATTTAAAATTAACATAATAGCATATGGTTGAACTAAAAATATCTGCTGTTATCCCCACGAAATATGGAGTAAGGAATTGTTATATTACCTACATTGTATATCTTCTTCTTTTTCTGTATAAATAAAAATGAATTGCAATTCCAATGTGTCACTAAAGCTTGATAACGGCTGGACTGATTTGGTAAATTTTGGTCTTGAAATAATCGTGTAAATTCAGGTAAGGGTAACACGGTGAAAAATATTGGAACTATTACGGGGAAAATACTAATAATGGCGACTGAATTTCCCCAAACTAACTTTACCATACTGAATTTGTCACTTGACTGTCAAAATTATTTGTAGGTGCGTTTTGTTTACCTGTTTGGATAATTGTTTTTTGTTGCAGTTCGTAGTCAAGACCGAACAACGTGTGTTGGGTACAGTGTTTAATAAATTATGAAAGCTAGTGTAATAATAAATAAAATATAGAGAACTTTAGTGTATGTTTTACACTAAAGTTTTCTACGCCCTGAAAGAGAGCAACCTAAATAATTTGTCTGAGAATTAGAAACCTGAGAAGTAGAGCGACTCAATGTCCATTCTCGATCGTTAGCTTAGTCTTCTTCATGTTTTTATCGCTCTCACTTTCTATGGACTATTGTAATGTATCGGTGAAATGATATTGATAAACATTATTTTTTATCGATCATCCGTCTGTATGTCACGGACAGAATACAATCAGCTAAATAAGGCTGATAGATCATTTTTGAATTTAAAATGAGTCACTAAAGAACTAATATTGTTGTTTGGCAAAGCTTACAGCTTTACTTTATATTATTTATAGTGAGATTACCTAAGTAGCTGCAGGTATCTAATTTTGGTTTGGTTACTAGGTTTTTAAAGTCTTAGCTAAGTGTTTGATTGAGTGATTACACAGTATTGCCTAATTAGGCGTATTGTTGCGAACACGGCACCTATTAATAACCTTAATCTATAATCTTTAATATTATAATCAAGAGCAAAGTTTATTTGTTTGTTTGCATAGAATAGGCTCTGAAACTACTGGACCGATTTTGATGAAATTTGGCACAGTGATGTAGAGTAGACTACGCGGAAGGACAGAGGCTACATTTTATCGCGGAGAACTGTACGGTTTCTGCGAAATTTCCTTTTGCGTGCACGAAATCGAGGGCAACATCTAGTTGTTTATAATATGATTTTAAGCATTATTCTTATAATTTCAATATAAATCAGTACACCGTATGCGCTGGCTTTATTGTATTCCTATTCTTCGTACCATTAGCTACATATTCTTTCAATCGTAAAGTTTCAAGTGACACTGTCCAATTGTTCTGTTAAGTGGGTTTGATCAATTTGAGTTTATTGTTGTCTGCGTGTGGGCGATATTCGGCCATTTCGCTGGTACTTTTACTTGTACCTCAGCGAACATACGGCTAGCGCACATTAGTTTGCAACTGATAATAATATTAATAGGTATGTATATGGAGAGCTGCTTCGCTACGTTGAATGTAAGAGGAGGAATTAATGGTAAGAATGAAAGTGGACGAAGCGAAACAAGTATGTAAGGATCGTAGCAAGTGGAAGGAAGTGGTCTCTGCCTACCCCTACGGGAAAAAGGCGTGACTATATGTATGTATGTATGTATATATATGGAGGAGCTAAAGCTTTGCGCACACCAGTAACAAATCTCGTCGTTACTTTTTGTAGGATTTCTTATCAAGTCTTTTAAAAACGTATTTAAACTTAAGTGGCGGGAACTTAGTTTCGTCGATCATAGTCTAAGACCTAAGTTTCCTAAGACCTAAGACTCCAGGTATTTGAATTAACACATATTTTTTTATGAAATTTACCAGGAAACGAGCAGACCGATCGTCTGATGGAAAGCGATTACCGCCGTCCATGGACACTCGCAAAACCAAAGGAGTATGTACTCCTGTAGTGACTTGACTTGTAACTCCTCTGGTGACTCGCACTTGCATCCCTCGTCCTTAAAATTCCCAAACCCCCCTTGGACGTCCGGCAACCTCACTCGGCGAAACACAACGCATGTAACGGGTACTTTTTATGTGAGACCCTGGTATTCATCCCATCGAGTAAGCCGACTCATGCTGAAACATGGCTCTCTCATGTATAATAGTCACCGTAAAATTGTAAAAAACCGTTAGATTGTAATAAAACTAGTGAAATTGTAAAATGTTGATAGACTTCCGACGCGAATTTTCTGCCTATAATTTAACACATTTTTTGTTACATTATTATAAATATATAGTTATAAATCTTTCGGCATATTTTTACAATCTCGATAGTTATTTTACAATTTTACGGTGACATATATATTATAAGTCGTAAATTTATTAGCAATTAATTATATATGAAAACGCTACTATATGAAATGCATACCGCATGCACCCGCGCTTCGTTAAAATTCGCAAACCGTGTAGGCATATATATATTAGTCCGTCTAATTAGTACTTGTCAAATACGTCCATATATGGGCCGGTCAGTGTGGGTAACGTTTATAGAGAGAAAGTCGTGTCAAAGGTATCGCTTTCTTCTAAAACTAATGTGCGCCATTGCGTCATCATTATCATTTATCAGCATGCAGAAGTAGTAATGCTGGTCGTTTTGATATAAAATGTGTAAAATCAAGGAAGACGTAAGCTTTTTTGTTTATATTTTGCTAAGAAAGTGCAAATGTTTGTTTTAATTGCATAAATTAGTCCGGTATTGTGGTATAGTATACGGGTATGCGACCCCGGCTTCCCTAGCTATTACTGTCCTATCCTTTGCCCTACTGGGCCCTAATATCCTACATTTCCTATTTCTCACTTTAACTTACCAATCTTCCTTTCCACACCACTTATCCTTCACTCTCCCTATTCCTAACCTCTCCGCCAATCCGTGGGAACGCAATGGATAATCATAAAAATAATTTAATTATCCAAAATGGAATTGTACTCACTTTATTTATATCCCGATAAACTATCTATTTTATTTTTTGGTTATAGAATAGCGTAAGGAACACAACTTATGAAATTCATTTTTCTCAAAAGTTTGTATGTTTGTTAAACATCTACCCCCTTACTAATAAACGCTGTATAAGCTTTGAATAGTTATACAGTGTTTTGTTCCCGTCACACAAGTGACATTTGCAATTTGATAGAAGAAGACAAAACACTGTATAACTATTCAAAGCTTATACAGCGTTTATTAGTAAGGGGGTTAATGTATGCAGTTAGTACCTACCTAATAACTAATAAGTATGTTCTTACTACGTGTTACTACTAAGGTAAGCCCTTACCATAGTCATATCCATGTCGTGAATCTGTCAAACAGTACAAATAGCGTGCTGATAATGACGATGACAGTCATTTTGAAGTACGTACAGTCAGTAAATTAATTTCATCCTGCCATTAACTCACGTACAATTTGTGTTACATTACACACAATTATGTATTGTTTCTTAAGCTTAAAAAATCAAAGTCACGACCGTTTAGGTCCAAGGTATAGTTTGACGTCATAGCTCAGTTAACGAAGTTTTTCGTTAGTGGGTTCGAGTACAGATTAAATTTTTTCAGATGTCCCGAACTTTTGGTCAAGTAATGGTTTGTTTTCGTCTGTCGTTTTAACTATAGTAATAATACCATAGTAATAATTAGTACTGAATGTTGCCCGTGACTTCGTGCGCACATGAGGAAATCCCGCATGGACCGTACATTTTAACGCGATAAAGAGTAGTCGATGTTCTTCCTAGTTGTCTATTCTATATCTGTGCCAAATTCTATTAAAAACAGTCTAGTAATTTCAGAGCCTATTCAATGCGAGCCTGTTCGCTAAAATTCGCAAACCGTGCTTCGTTAAAATATCATATTTTATCATATGAAATTATATTTGATTACAAGTCCCCCAGAATTTCCTACTCTTACCCATAAAACATAATATGGGTAAGAAGATAAGTAATATAGTGATAGTACTCGACGTATCATGTAGAATCCCAGAGTATTGTTATCGTAGGTCGCAAGTAGGTTCGTAACTTTCTAAGGCGGATCAGAACCAACTGTTTCCTCAGTAAGGTATTACTGTAGAAATTTTATATTAGCACTAGGGAATGGCCCTTTCCCCTGTAAGCGATGTAATGAGTTGCCACTTGCCAAGGGGCCATCCACATATTATTACGTCACGCAAAATTTCGACTTTTTGAACCCCCTATGTCACGCTTTTTAGTATCCCTGTACCTGTATTTAACATGTACTATCACATTTAGCATGACTCCCCCCCCTCCCCCATCCGCTGTGACGTAATATGTGGATGGACCCCAAGCAAATTCACCGACCAATTTTACATCTGACAGACGTCCAGCGACGGTTTTGTGGTTACTATAAAACATCTTATCATGTCGAAGACAATGCAAAAAAGACAATTTTCCATGCCCATCCGATGAATAGAACCATTTATCAAATGAAAGCGCTATACACGTTCAAATTTAAACTCTATTGCATTTACGTAAAGTGCTATATACTGATCTTGTCATGTACGTTGTCGATTAAAGCATTTAACAAAAAATGTGTAAAATGATAATTTTTACCTCTATTTATAAGAATAGGAATAAAAATCATTTATTTCCTCTGAAACAATTACACTTCCATGAATAAAATATATACAAAAAAACAATAGTAAAATTTATAGCATAGCAAAATAGAGTTTAAAAAATACAAGACATCCTCCAAAATATGGCAGTGCAATGCCCAGAAAAAAGGAGAATGGATTCCTTCAGGTTATGACAGCGACTGTCGCGCCTGTCCCTGGTCTTCCGTGATCTCCTATCCACATTATTGTGTATCTAGTTCTTTATACCCAATAATATGGATCACGGGCGTAGCCAGGTTTTAGTTCCGGGGGGGGTTCAAGAAAATAAAACAACTACGGGGGGGGGGGGGAGTATCAAAGTTCTGATTTAGGCTGTTGATTATTTTTCTAAAATAACTTCAAAAATCATCTTTCAGATAGGGTTAATGGGGCGGCAAAATATGTTAATTGGCATCGGCAAAATTTCTAAATACGCCTCTGTATATTGGTCAGACCTCTGTATTATATATACCAGCCGGCCCATTTCGGGGGGGGTTTGAACCCCCTAAACCACCCCCCTGGCTACGCCCATATATTAAAGAAAGAGAAATAGATAAACAGCTACATAGTTAGCTTTTGATTGCACTACCACAAGAATACGGTGTGTCTACGATTGTGTGGAAATATCGTGGGCCGTTGAAGAGTACCTCAAAATATTCAAATTTGGATCGATTTGGATCGTTATAGAATGAAAAATTCATAGGAAAGCTGTTTTCTATGTACATAAGTGTATATATTTTCTACTCTTTGGTACAAGTACACCTTTGAACGTAGTTTGAAGCTTGTCACGGATAGCATACTTCACAGTTGTTTGTAGTGCCGAAGTGTTTGCTTAATGCAGAAGTGCTCTCTTTCCTACGTCTCTTCGGGCGATGAATCGAAAGACTTACACGAAAACACAATATTAACCTACTATTATTATTATAAAATATTTTAAAGTTTGTGAGGATGGATGGATGGATGTTTGTTACTCTTTCACGCAAAAACTTGAACGGATTTCGATGAAATTTGGTGTGATAGTAGTTTAAGCACTGTATTAACTTAGGCTACTTTTATCCCGAAAAAGTACCGTGTTTCCGTGGGATACTGTATAAATATAGCTATGTGAAGATAATATTTTATGAAGCCTGCCACATATGTTCAGCCACAATTTACCGTGATGAGCACGAAGGTTAAATTAGTCAAAAAACACATTTCATGGAGTTCTTTCTGCTTTTTAATGTGTTCTCAACTGTCTCATGTTCATCGCAATTCGCAGCGAATTGTGCTAGGATGGCTGGCAGTTTAATCGTACTGTAGCTAATGTGAAAAAAAAACAAGCTAGCGTAAGGTGGTCTTTAAATCAATTTATTGGAAGCTTAGAAGATACATCGAATTATCATATCTAAATATATAAAAGGCAAATTTGACTGACTCAACTGACACGGATTTTGCTGATATTTGGTATACAGATAGTTGTAATGACGTAGGCATCCGTTAATAAAATATTTTTGAAAATTCCTCCCCTAAGAGGGTGAAAAAGGGGTTAAAATTTTGTATGGAAATCGAACTCCACGCGGACAAAGTCGCAGGCAAAAGCTAGTAATAAATATAAAATACTAAACAGCCTGGATAAAACGATAAATACCGTGTACCGCCCAAAGGCAGACAATTAACGTGTCGTAACCGCTAACCTGGCGCCTTGCGGATGATTTACTAGACAGCTTCACACCACCTTCAGTTTTTCACGTGGGTATGACGTCCAAAATATTATATTCCAAACGTACAATTAATCACTGAACAGTGAACACGCTAATAATACTTACTAACACCCAGATATAATTACCGTGGGATATCTACTGAATATTATAAACTACTAGCTTTTGCCCACAACTCCACCTGCACGAAATAAATTATCAATCGGGAACACTGCACTTTTTCGGAACAAAATAATAATAATAATATCTATGGACGCTTCACACCACGTCAGTCTGGCCCCGTGGTAAGTATCCGAAGAACTTGTGTTACGGGTACCAGACAACGGAAATATACTTTTTATACTATACTTATATTTAAGATTTTTACTATATTATACACATATTTAATACACACCCATGACCCAGGAACACAGAAAACCTTTTTTTTTGTTCCCTGGCGGGATTCGAACTCGAGACCTCCGGGTAAAGCGCCACTGCGCCACCACTGAGCCACGGAGATCGTCAAAAAATGAAAAAAATGTATCCTATGTGTTAATCCAGAGCTACCATACTTTTATCGAAATCCGTTCTGTAGTTTTTGCGTGAGTAGGTATTTAACATTCATCCATCCTCACAATCTTTCATATTTGTAATTATTATAGTATTAGGATAAGTACTAAGCCGACTCTACATTATGTCTCACTCCCTATATAGCACATGTAAAAATCCCAAGCCTGGTTAATGTAGTACATAGTCAAGCATTTGGTGACTACTTCTTTACTTAATATAGAATCAGTTTTGTCACTGCTCGTCGTGAAGAAGGTAACAACAATTTATATGACATCGAAACAACGCCTCTAGTGGCAAACAATGGTTACTTATTCGACAACAATTCCACACAAATTGTAACTTCTTCATGGTGAATAGTGACAGAACCTCGCACTCACACAGATCAGTTGGATTATGTCAGACGATATAACCTAACCTAACCCGCTGCGTCGGATTAAAAACTTGAAATCAGGGGATATAAATTATTATAAACTTTTAAATAAGATTCGTTGAGATCGAATTTAATTCTGAAAAATGCACAACAATTTTAATGATATAAGGTTCTATATTTAGAAGAACAGGTACAAACGCGAACTCGTCTGAGATCCCGAAAGTCTGCGCCAATTAATGTTTTTGGTGCATTCCTCTGCGCTGAGTGTATCGGTGAGAAAGATCATTCTCTTTTTATTTAAAACGAGAATAGCTTGTTTAAGACATAAGTTACTTTTTAACAATTCTAAGAATTCTGCGCTCAAACATGTTACTGAATAAACGATGTGTAGCCTTGAGACTTTATTACTAAAATTTTAAACTCAGCCAATAAGCTCAAAGCGATAAATTGTCCTGTCTAAAGCTCCATATATCAATGGCTAATATTCTAATTTATAAAACTAAGCAAACTAGTTAGTACAAATCACGCTATCGTACTTAGTAAAGAGGGGTGCTGAAGGATAACAATACTTTGAGTTTCCAAAGTCGTAAATTAAAGGTTTCGAAGTGAAAAGTTGGCGTGCACGCCAATTACCACGTCTAATGAATTTCTGCAGAAAATCCCTTGACTTGTACCGCCTATAGCTTGTAATAGAAAATGTATTTGAATTATAATTTGATAGAACGTCTAGAAGCCTGGCCCTTTAGCCAAAATGCCATCGTAGAAATCAAAAATGTATATAATATGTAAAAACGTGTTAGTGACATAATATATGACATAGCACTTATCGAACGTTATCTTAATCTCATAATATATTTTCTATTGCGAATATCATCATTGTAATTAACGATGGCATGTTGGCTAAGCCCTTTGTTGTTAAATAGCTAGACGAGTCTGCCGCGAGTCGCATTGAATTCTTGACAAAATTGGCTCCTTACTTCGTCTTCTTAGAGCCGAAATTGTGGAAAATCATTTCTAGTTTTTATCCTTAGGACTATGTTCCTAGTCGAGCCATAATTTCAATTATTTACTAGCAAATTTTTAAACAAGCAATTATTGGCCCACGACACATACTGCAACTCCTGTGTAGTTGATGCGGTAACCAACCACAAAAAAACCGAGGGACATGTTAAATCTGTCTTGGGAGTTGGGACCCGCAATGAAATTAATCAGAAGAATGTAGAAAGGAGGAGTAGGAGGTGTTCCAGTGTATACAATTATTATGAAAAAACTTTTTCTCGCATTAGTCTATGTATATAATTCTTTCACTCCACTCAATCTACACTAATATTATAAAGAGGAAAACTTTGTTTGTATGTTTGTTTGTTTGTTTGTTTGTTTGTAATGAATAGGCTCAAAAAGTACTGGACCGATTTCAAAAATTCTTTCACCATTCGAAAGCTACATTATCCACGAGTAACATAGGCTAAATTTTATTTTGGAAAAAAATAGGGTTCCGTAAGATATTTGGGTTTTTCGGACACAAGGTGTAAAAAATCAACCAGAAAAGTTACTTATTTTGCGTACGCTGCCTAAACTATAAAAGATAGAACCATAAAATGTTCTAATTAATTGTAGATCTTATAAATATCTACAAAAAAGTCCGCGACACACTATACCTATCTATGTAGAGTGAGGCACAACAACCATTTTTTTATTTAGAAATCTTGAATTTTTTTTTGGACTACATTTAAACGCGTTTATTTTACTCATGTTATTAATCCTTATCAAAATAAATTATTTCATCACTAAGTACAGTTTATGTAGATAATATTTGGTATGTGAATGATTAAAATTGGACGTTTGGTTTTGAAGTTATGGCGAAATTAAAATATTACGACTTCTGCTGCACGGCCCGTTGCGAAGTGGGCGTCACCAAGGCGGGGTGCGCGTGCGGGTTAATGTTTTGTTTAGTTTAGTTAAATAGTTTAGTTATTTTATAAACATCAAATTGATAATATCTTAAAATATAATACATTATAATATCTATACATCTATACAGTTAAATACAATTTAAGTGTCTGTTTGTAACTTCAAATTAACAGCTTTTTACATAATGAATCTGAAAGTATATTCGGTACTTACAATAAAATACTTTTTTTTTTAATTTTTGTCTGTCCGTCTGTCTGTCTGTAAGTCGGTCTGTCTGTCTGTTTGTTCCGACTAATCTCTGAAACGGCTGGACCGATTTTCACGGGACTTTCACTAGCAGATAGCTGATGTTATAGGGTACATAGGCTACTTTTATTTTAGGGTTCCGTTTAAAAAAATAGGATTCCGCTTTCGTTAGTCATAAATAAAGTCGCGGGTAAATTTCAGCGATATCCCAAAGTATTGTTCCACGCGGACGAAGTCGCGGGCAAAAGCTAGTTTATTATAGAAAGCTCAAGCAGTTCCTAACAAAATCACTCGTCTTCAGAATCTATTTCTGAACGGAAGCAATTATTCCAATAACAGTGTAGCATCAATCTAATAATCTCCCAATTTATATTAGAGACGCTAAAAATAAGGAGAATCTACGACCAAACTTGACGAAAATAATATAAATCTCATTTGAAGTTTCGACCAAAATGATATATTGCACAAGTGTAGTGTTCCGTGATTTTTAGCGTTCCGTAGTAACTACAAGGATTCCTTATAGTTTCGGTCTGTCCGTCTGTCCCTACAGTGATTTAATGAATATAAATATATTTGTTTTTATAGTTATAGATTGCATTAAGACTTTATTTTTGGCATCATAACATAATTATAATTTTGTATTCTAGGGGTGGCTCTTCAAACATGTGAAGTGGAAATGCCTTTTTTATTCCACGCCCTCTTATCATGAAATAAGTATTATAAAAAGAACTGAAGTTTCATATACGACATTTCAATAACTGAACCATTTTCGAGTGATCAGCCTCCTAGTTGGTCCCTTGCGTATCTAAACCATGAGAGGTAGCAACTTGCAACTTTTCACGTTGATAGGTCATGATTAGTACTCTTTAGAAAATTTTTTTTGAAAGAATTCGGACAATAACTTTTGAAGTAGGTAGCTATATAATTTTAAAAAATCTTAAGCGCATTGATAGTTACGGAACCCTCCCTAAGGAGGGTACGGAACCCTCCCCAAGAGAATATCAGGACATGTCTAAACATGTCCTGATATTCTCTTGGTTTAATTTTATACTATTTTAAATAGAAAACTTTCAATTGATAAACGTGAAGTTAAGAAAGAATACCTTTATCCCTTAAGCAATTTAAAAGGGTCTCGTCGAATCTCGAAAGATCTAGAACCATAACCTCGAAGTAGAAATGTTTCAATTAAAACCTAATTAAGTAAATTGCATTACCATCTGTTGATAATGCGTTAATAAAGCCGATCGCCCTTGACTGATATGTAAATGAGCACATCGTTATGCAATCGTCGTGCAAATCTTGACCTCAAAATGTAGAAATTAATTGTACCTACTTGACAAGCGCACTTTTATTAGACATTTATATATGACTCATACGGTTCGCTTTTAGATGTCAATCATCATCATCGTCCATCAATACCGATGCTAGCCACTGGAACGATAGTTAAATTAAGTGACGCTCAAGTCACATGCTGTCCTTGTCGTTTCAGCTAGCAGATACAGCGACAGCCTGTGAATAAGAGCGCTCTTAATTTTGATTAGCATTTCAGTATTCGGCCGTAAATGATACAAGAAACTTTTCTCAATGAGAGGTTAAACAAGAACGAACCTACTTCTTAACTACGGGTTTATCCTCAAATCAGGATGCCTAAGGTTGGGACCCCTCTGTGTCCCCATGCGGTGGTTATCGCATAACCTCAGGCGATCTGTCTTCTCGTTTTTTGGTCCATTTAAAAAAGGCTACAGCGGCTGTATAGCCTTTTTTATGAAACGAAAAAAGTCAATAAATTTGCTTCTTTATTCTCATTTTACATAAACTCTAACATAAACGTAGTAACTTTTACAATAAAATTAACTAGTGTTTAAGTAAGCGCTTAAGCCTAACTCCCAAAGCTGTACTTGAGCTGGCTAACTGCCGCAATGCAGTACTAACTTACGTTACGTTAAGTTGAAGGATTAATTATCACCTACAAAGTTTTAACCCTGAAAATAGTGTAGCACGTTCATGTCTTAAATATTATACAGTCAGAGTTATATCAGTACTCAGTCAGAGTCAGAGGTCTAAATAACACGGCTTGAAAGCTTTTAAAGATTGTTACTTTATCAGAAAGTAAAGTACTCTACAATTTTCCGCAACTTTTTTCGGCACTAACTAGCGGATATGCGCTCATTGTACACACGAATGCTACAGATACATAGTATTAAGAATTACAAATAGTATTAAGTATTAAGAATATAAGGATAGTCTTGCTGGCTTGGGATCTCATTCCATAATAAATTCGGAAAATTATTAGCCCTGGCAATTTAAACGTGTAAACCAAAGATTTCAAAACTCAAGATAGGCTATGACGTACATTTGACAGAACAAATCTTCATACAAGAAAAAGTTACGCCATCTTGGTTTTCACCGTACTTCAAATGTCAGCCATCTTATTTTCACCATACTTCAAATGTCAAAATGGCCCCAAAAATTGCAAAAATGGGGCAGTTTTTGACTCAATATGCCTCGCCTATAAGAGTCCATCCACATATTACGTCACAACTCACGGCACATGGGGGAGGGGGGGTCATACTAAATGTGACAGTACACGTTAAATACAGGTACAGGGATAATAAAAAGCGTGACATAAGGGAGGGGTTCAAAAAGTCGAAATTTTGCGTGACGTTAATATGTGGATGGTCCCTAATATTATAGACGTTTATGGTGTGAACACTATAACAATAATCAGGTGCACGGCTGCGGCTGCCTTGTGAGTTGAGCCTACGTGCCCACGTGCCGCATCCTCGACCGAGTGCCATTCGCCGCGTTCGTCGCCCACGCCCACGCCCAATCAGATACTAATTATACAGTCGTTTGATTGTTGTACTACTGTTGCCGACGATTGTTCATGCCTTTGTTTTTATGTCAGGAAATAGTTTTTAATTACCTTCTTTAAATGACTGACTCACTAACGTACATACGCTCGCACAGCCGTAAACGCTAATAGTAGAAACGTGAAATTTAGACGGTTGATTTAATTTATAACGTAGACGCATACTAAGAAAGGATTCTTAGAAATTCCACCTTTAAAGGGGTCAAATAGAGGTTGAAAGTTTGTATGAAAAATCTTTAAATCTGCACCGATTTCGATGAAAATTGAGATTCATGCTCTTAAATATATTTCATTAAATACGTGTTTCTGTGTTTTCACCCTCGGTACCCAAAGTTTGTATTGTAAAATATCAACAACTGAACGGATGGCGTTGAATTTAAAGAAATAAAAGCACGTATATAATAATAATATTAATAACTACATATTTTTAACCACGACTTTGTGCGTGCCAAAAAAACTCGCGGGAGCCGTGTATTTTAACACGATTAAAAGTAGCCTATGTCCTTCCTCGTGGTCTAATCTATATCTGTGACTAGTTTCGAAGCCTATTCAATGCAAACAAATGTTTTTAATTTATTAGTAGGCTCCGGCGCAAAACCCCATAGTAGCAAAACGGCATAAGGACTTGGATTGCATATTTTCTTGTATTTTATTTATAAAAAATTGTATTGTTTTTCTCTGCACGTTTAACTTGTTACAAACTGAGTTGTATATAATTAATATTATATAGTCCAGGAGGACGGGAGCCTGGTGATCTGTAACACAGGTACATCCTAGCACAGACACCAGTCTCTCATCACAATAATACATTATTTCATAAGAGACTGATTGTTATATAAAATGTACTGTGTGTTGAGAGAGAAATAGGGTAACACACCCAATTGCTAGCACTGTACCTAATTATCAGCACCCCGAACAAATAGTAGAATTATAAGCTTCTCTGTAATTAATTTTTGTTTCCACTTAATAAAAACAAAACTTTAATGTGTCTGGAATCTATTGCCAGCGACACCATACTTTAAACTATAAAGTATTTTCCTCTGTAATAATCGAGGTTATAATTGGACCATTTTTTTAAAGTGCTGATAATTGGTACGTTCACCCTAAATAAATTTTGAATTGAATTGAAAGATTCTCTAAAGGACGTATTCTCAAAAGAACAGAAATTGTACAGTCTATGATATAACAGTAAATTGACGGTTGACATTAGTAGCGACCGTCGTCGTTAACTTAAAACTGCTTTGCGTACACTTTATTAAGTACACAGTTCAAATTTTTTTCAACTTACAGTCTACTTGTGATAGAATGGCCCCAAAAATTAAAAAAGTGGGGCCATTTAACTGGAGACACTTTTTCCTCAACATACCTCGTCTATAACATACGTATATGGTTGCATCTCGATATTGATATTCGTTCATTAAAGATACGACATTATCTATACGTGATTGGACAAATATTTCACTGTCGCCGTGATACATGATAGTCATTAATTCGATGATTAGGTATGTACCTGTGGCTAATATAATAGAAATCAATTACCTATACATTAAAATGGTCACACACATCACATTATATCATAATTCATAATGCATTTTTAATTAAGAACTAGTTTTTGTACCTATTGCAAATTGATTTTAAATAGATTTTAATACATAACAAAAATTTAAGTAGACTGGACCATGCAATCAGGTTGCTCCATACAAACTTTTACTCCATTAGAAGTCGAATTTCGTAAAATCCTTTCATAACGGATGCCTACCTCATAAAAGCTTTCAAGTTTCAGGTCTCTATGATCAGCGTTTTAGGTTGTACATTGATCCATCAGTCACACATTCGGGGCATTTAATAGGTATATAGATGTTGCGCGCGACTTCGTGCACGACAAAAGGAAATCCCGCGGTAACCGTACATCTTGCTGCGATAAAAAGCCTATGTCCACCCCCGTGGTCTTTTCTATATCTGAGCTAAATTTCATCAAAATCGGTCCAGTAGTTTCGAGTCTATTCGATGCGAACAAACAAATAAACAGACAAACTTTTCCTCTTTATTATATCATAGTATAGATTAAAAAAGTTGAAGTCTGGTAGCCTAGAATATAATATTGTTATTTAAATTCGTAACAACATTATATTACTTCGGAGCTGGATTTCATGCATGACATCGAGAAGTGCATTCAACTCATATTCCGCTTAGCAACTCCAATTTATAGTACCTACTACCTACTACCTGCGTAGTACTTACAGCTAGGACCCAAGCTATATTACCATTATTTTGATTGTCGCACCAAACTTGGAATGATTCCAGAACCATAAACCGATCAAGTGCGTTTTGGGCAACTCATGTTAGGGTCCTGTAGCTACGAAATGTTTCTGTTGGATTTCCTTCCCTAAGGTGGTATGACACTCAAATATTTTGGTCCGATCTTGTTTCGTTAATGTTTGTTCCGAAGTTTCGTTAATGTTTGATCAAATCTCTTTTCCCTGTCTCTTTCATTTGTATCAGTATCTTCTTTATTTGTTTATTGATGAAAATTTTATGAGGTCGTCAAATTCCTTTGATGTTAATTCCTATGCACATATTGGACCAAGAAATGTTAATAGTCTAATTATACACCACTCTAAAAAGGACAACCTTTTCCCATAAAATTTATTAATTTTATAGGAAAGGTTGAAGCTTAATATTTTTTCTCAATATTCAAGGACTTATTTATTTCTTGGATCAACGTAAAGTACGGAACTGTTTCTTGACGACTGATCTAAGAAACTACGTTAAATCAAACTAGCATAATAAGAAACAAAATACCCGGACACATTTAAGAATGTTCCGTCCGTATAAAATCTAAGGTACCTAAGTCTAGCCATTGTTATCAATAAGTAGTTTCTTAAAAGTCTGAAGCACACTGAGGCGTTGAGACTGAAAAGCTCAAATTTAGGTTACCCAACGTAAAGAGTCCTTTGTCAACTCTTCGTTATCCACGCTCAACGCGGAAATTGTTATAGAGCTGTATTCTAAATTTTAAAAATATTTTACAGCCAGTAGTAAAAAGTTTGCATAAGTATTTTTTTTAATAAAACTATCTTTATACTTTGTACATGCACATGGCAACAACCTATAAGTATTTAGGAAATGTTGCATTATTCTTTAACTCACGTAAACTTACATTGGATTTTAAGTATGCCTCTCACAAAACTTGAGTAGATTCCGAAAAATCTTTTGGTTTCGTAATTCTACGCCGTTGTGACTACTAATGCGGCATCTTTGGTAATCTAAAATGGATCAGTTATGTCCATAAACTACAAAGCATAATTCCTTATGCATAATAGGTATTATGATTATGGCCTTACTATTATGCCATAGGCTGAAAATAAAATACAATATTATTCTTGGCACAAACACATTCTTTCTTATGTTATTTTCAGGTCCGCAACGTTCTACGACTTTTAATTCAATGTTGTGAACATTAAAATTAAAAGTTGTAGAATTTTGTGGATTTCAGAACGTAAACGCTTTGTTGAAACCGCCTCTGTAAGGTATGCGCTATCTACCTTGCGGAGTTGGCTGCCGTCCAACGGACTCTGCACTGTGGGCACAATTTACGAGAACCCCCAATTCCCCTGATCTCGGCGAATTCACAATGATAACTGGCAAATATTCATATTATACTGGTACTCTCCGGATATAGTTTAATGGATTTGGAGATCGTGGTGAATAACAGTGAGTCTAGTCTCCCAATATAATGGTTTGTAAAACCTAACAGTGTTTACTGGTTTGCACTTCTCTGTTTCTGATCAGGAAGATTAATGATTTTATCTCTTTCTACTTCACCTAATTTGCTAGCAGACTGAGTAAGTCCACAAAGATATCTACAAATATATCGTCCATAATCCATGATATTATATTTATTCATTCAAATATATTAAATATAATCCAAACAGATAACAGTAATCTATTAGCGGTTGAATTAATAAAACAAAACAAATATGTCCAATAACTCACGTGGCCATCGAGTTATTACTTAATTTAAATTAATTATAACTACGACCATTGGAACTGCTAATGGAGGTCATTATTTAAATTAATTGTTTGTTTCTGTGATATCATCAGTTCAATAAATAAAATCGTGAATGCATTCATAACACCCACCTAAGCTTTTGAAAATATACCTGGGAGACCGAGCTTTGCTTATAGTTTTAATAGAACAATAAAATAATAAATAAATAAAACCGGCCAAGTGCGAATCGGACTCGCGCACCGAGGGTTCCGTACAAACTTGTAGTGATTTTGTAACAGCTTAAAGTTATTATAGACCTAAGTATTTGATATGAATTTCAATTTAATACCTCTACGTGTTCATTAGGAAAGGGGTAGTAAGTTTTAAATTATTACAAATATTTTTATTATATGATGTAACTAAAAATTTACGGTTTTCGAAATGTTTCCTTTATCTGTGCTATAAGATGTTGCTTCGTGCCAAATTTCAAGATTCTGAGTTCACGGGAAGTACTCTGTAGGTTTTGAGTTTGCGAGTGTCGAAAATTTGCTGCATCTTTTGCGGCTGTATCTTTTGATTGCGTTGCGTTGGCTTAGAAGTTTGATTTTTTCACAGCTCCAAGGGACCGTAGACCTTAGTATTTGATATGAATTCCAGTTTGATACCTCACGCGTTCCTGAGAAAAAGGGTCTTGATAGACATTCGGACGGACAACAAAGTGATCCTATAAGGGTTTCGTTTTTTCCTTTCGAGGAACCGACGAAACCTTAAAAATAAATAAATAAACATTAAAGGAATCACAGAAAAATTTGTCTAACCAGGATTCAAACCCGAGACACCAATTTGCCAACAACACCAAAAGTCCAACGATTACATAATTATTTATTATTACAGATTAGATAATTAAAAGACTTAATAACCAGACACACACTGATAAATTTAGCAATCGTCGTTCTGCATGGTTACAAAGTTGTAAAAAATACCATAACATGGATATGCTGAACGCGTCAGATTATAATTAGTGTTGTTCATGCGCAAATAAGTATCTGATATGAAGTATATATTAATCTGACGATTTGCGTGAAAGGTGGGCAGGGGTAAAAATATTTAAAAAAATACTCGAGTGTCAGAAGTTCAAAGGGGGTGTTCAGTGAATCCTACAGATGTTCCAATTTGAAATTAAAATTTGTAATTAATATAATGCGAAACTATTTTTATAAGGACAATAAAGAGTATTTAGGACAATAGGTAATATACATCTAAACTGCTTACCAACCCCAAAATCAACCAATATGCATATTAGTAGGTATACAAATATATACGTATATATTTATCAAAAAATAAAACAGATGCCACACAGACCTTGTAGGCCAAGTCCCAAGATGTTTTATTTAATCGTCAATACCATTGGCTCCAGTATTGGCTACTATGTCGGTCGATGTGTGGTGCTATCATACTACATATTAATATTAAATACGGCATATTATTATGGTTATTATTTCCTCGCGCCGCTCACAGTCAACTTTAATGTACAGAATCTGTTATCTAATATGAACTACTCATTCTATCCTTTTATCGTGTAATATTTTTCATTTGACGACCTCTGTGGCTCAGTGGTTCAGCACGTTGGTGCTCTAGCCGGGGTCGCGGGTTCGAATCCCGCCGAAGGAACAAAAACTTTTTCTGTGTTCCTGGGTCATGGTTGTGTATTAAATATGTGTATAATATAATAAAAATCTTAAATATATGTATAGTATAAAAGTATTAAATATACTTCCCGTTTTCTGGTACCTGTAACACAAGTTCTTCGGATACTTAGCACAGGGCCAGATTGACGTGGTGTGAAGCGTCCATAGATATTATTATTATTATTGTTATTTCTGTCTTTAATTAGCTTTCGGAAATCATTAAAAATTATTTTTTAGCTAATATTTACAATTACCGATGATAGTTTACTTAAATACTTGTAAATTTTAATACAATTTGTTCGGTACCGAAAGTACCGAAATTCCCGGTTCTCAAGTTTTGATTCCCGGTTCTCAGAGCGATTCAAAATATCGGGAATTCCCGGGAATTTTGGGACCGGGATTTCCCGGTTCCATACCCTACTTATAATATCTTACTACGTGACCAAAGAAAAAACACAATATTATGTAGGGACAAGAGCAACCCAGATCTATTTTCTCTCCCCCAAAACTCCCTGCATACTAAATTTCATGGAAATAATTCCAGCCGATTCCGAGATACCGGTTAAATAAAAGATGGCTTTTTCACCACATCGTATTTTTTCGGGATAAAAAGTAGCCTATGTCCTTCTCCGTGGTCTATTATATATCTGTGACAAATACATCAAAATATCAAAATTGGCCCAGTTTTATTGGCTTTTTTTTTGACTCTTCATCATAGCTTTTGAGATTATTCTTATTCTTAAAAGTTACCAAAACCAGAGTTCAATGGGATGTTATCATTGTTACAGGTGACATAGAAGACTGTATCGTAACTCCGGCATATCAGGGGCAGTTCACGCCCTTACCTGAGGCGCTATGCGACTGCATCATGGACCTCACGTCACAGGTGAGTACTTATTATACCCTTTTTTTGATTTCGAAGGGGAAAGGAGATTACGCCTTCCCCGAGGTGGGTAGCCCGGGAGTATGTGGGACTATTTCACCTGCAGTTTGCCATCAGCCACTATGAAGGAAAGTGTCCCGCATCTAAGACAGGACACCCTCTACGAGGTCTACCTCAAAAGGGGACCGGGACTTCCAAACTGAAATCCGTTCAGATCCAATTTAATCTAAATGTGATATACTAAGCTATGCACCACCGTAGCATCAATTTGCTTATTTACAGCACAATAAAGAAATGCAATGGAACGTCATTACTTTTGTTGATAATTTAAATTTCGCGCCTTTATCTTTAGCTACTCACTTCTATAGTCTATACTATGAATATTGTAATGCTCTGTGCATCCGCTCTCTCTCTGCTCCGTGACACTACTATGGTTGTACAATACTTTGTGATTATCGCTAAATATATTGTTTAATACAAGTAAATCGGACTTCCAATTATTCAAAACATTAACAGGTTATGGCCCAGATGCCCTGATAAAGTGAAAAAGTGTAATAGAACAAAAGTGCTCAAAAACTGTCAAACGTACTTACCGGTAACCTCACACGTGCAACCGCGTGCAAAAAGTTTTAAAAATGTCCTCAAATAACCCGCTAGCTTTAATAGAGAAGTTAAATGGCCGCGAAAATTACTCCACATGGAGATTTGCAGTAAAAACCTACCTCGAACACGAGGAATTATGGGATTGCATCGTAAAGCCATCCGGCGACGCGGAAAACCAGAAGCGTGATCTAAAAGCAAAGTCGAAAATAATCTTGTTAGTGGACTCCGTGAATTATGTCCACATACAGGAAGCGAAAACAGCTAAAGAAGTTTGGGACAATTTGGCAAGTGCGTTCGATGACTCAGGGCTGACACGCCGAGTCGGTTTACTACGTGAATTATGTACCACAAACCTCGCAGAGTGTCAAAACGTAGAGGAATACGTTAGTAAGATTGTTACTACAGCTCATAAGCTGCGAAATATCGGTTTTAAAGTAGACGATGAGTGGCTAGGAACTCTGCTTCTCTCGGGTCTACCTGAATCATACAAACCCATGATCATTGCTATCGAGAGTTCAGGTATGAAAATAAGTGCCGATTCAGTCAAAGCTAAAATTCTACAAGATGTGAAAATGAGCAACGGTGACACAAATGCTTTTGCTACTAACTCGAAGAAAAAGGTATATAAGAAACCGAGTGGCCCACGTTGTTTCAAATGCAACAGATATGGACATATAGCAACAGAGTGCAAGTCTAAGCCGAAACAAAAACAAAGTTCCAGCTATGCCGCTGCCTTCATTGCTTCTGTCAGTAACAGTGATGCTTGGTACATAGACTCCGGCGCCTCGATGCACATGACCAGACATAAAAAATTATTGCATAATGAAACAGTGCCACCTGTGATGACAATTAAAGTTGCAAATAATAAATCTTTACCTGTAGAAAGCTCCGGACAGCTAACTTTGGATATCTGTGATGACAGAGGTTGCAGTAATAAAGTTTTATTTCAAAATGTTTTATATGTGCCTGAGTTAGCAACAAATCTACTGTCAGTCAGTCAGATAGTAAACCATGGTGGTGAAGTGAAATTTAATAGTCAAGGCTGTGTAATATTAAACAGGCATAAGAAAATAGTTGCAACTGCTATCTTAATCAACAATATGTACAGGCTGAATTTGTACAATGTTCGAGCATACATATCTGATGTTGATAAACAGGATATTTATCTCTGGCACCAGCGGATGGGACATCTCAATTTTAATGATTTAAAGAAAATTGAAGAAAATACAGAGGGAGTAAAATTATCTACGAAATATGACCATCTGACTTGTGTGACTTGTATAGAGGGAAAACAAACACGCCTACCGTTTAAGTCAAGTCAGTCGAGAGCTATGCGATTACTTGAAACTGTTCATTCAGATATATGTGGACCAATGGAGAACACTTCTATTGGTGGTGCTAAATACTTTATCACATTTATAGATGATTTTTCAAGGAAAGTGTTTGTTTATTTTCTGAAGAAAAAGTCAGAAGCTCTTGAAAAATTTAAACAATTTAAATGTCAAGTTGAAAACCAATTGGAGTGCAGTATAAAATGTTTGCGTTCAGACAATGGACTTGAATATGTAAACAATGCTTTTTCTGAGTTCTTAGCAACCGCTGGAATCATTCATCAAACAACGGTGCCCTATACACCTGAGCAAAACGGTGTCTCCGAACGAATGAATCGTACGCTTGTTGAAAAAGCAAAATGTCTCTTGATAAATGCAAACCTTCCTAAACTGTATTGGGCAGAAGCCATACATACATCTGCTTACCTCATTAATAGAACTCCGACACGTTCACTGGCTTTTAAAACTCCAGAAGAAATATGGTCTAAAAAGAAACCTAATATAAGCCATTTGAAAATATTCGGCTGTGAAGCAATGATTCATCTCCCAAAAGAAAAACGTAAGAAATGGGATAGTAAATCACAGAAAGCTATATTCATTGGATACTGTGATAATACAAAGGGGTATAGGTTTATTATACCTACCTCTAAAACTGTGATTAAAAGCAGAGATGCTGTTTTCTTAGAAACTACAATAAAAAGAAACTATTACCCGTTAAGTCTGACTGAGAAAGAAACAAAATGTGATACATCATTGGAACAAAATGAAGACTCTACGTCTCTAAATGTCAATGAGATATCAGACATCTCAAACACTACTAGTGAATATATGTCAGAACCAGAAGATAATTTAGATCCTGAGTATGAACCAAATAGGAATGTTACATTAATGCCATCACCTTCTAAAATAACATTGAGACCAAGAAACAAAGAATTGTTTAATTTAAATGAAAACCAAGATACAACTTACTTGTGCTACAATGAAGACAAGATTATTTCAGTGCCTCAGAATTACAAAGAAGCTTTGAACTCTATTGAATCTGAAAAGTGGAAAATTTCAATAAAACAAGAATTAGAGTCACATTATAAAAATGGAACATGGACATTGGTAGAAAAATCTAAAAATACCAAACCGATCGGTTGTAAGTGGGTATTTCGCATTAAAAATGATCCAACAGGTCCTCGTTACAAGTCGAGATTGTGTGCAAAAGGATATGCACAAACAGAAGGAATAGATTTTGATGAAACTTTTGCACCGACAGTGAGGTATGACTCTATACGATTATTGTTATCACTTGCAGCTCAAAATAATTTAAAGATAATCCAATTTGATATAACCACTGCCTTCCTGTATGGTGACCTGGAAGAGACAATTTACATGACTCCGCCTGAGGGATTGGACTGCAACCCAAACATGGTATGTAAACTTAATAAATCGTTATATGGGTTAAAACAGGCACCAAGATGTTGGAATACAAAGTTCAATTCAGTCTTAAATAAATTTGGATTTAAAAGATGTAAAGCAGATCAATGTATTTATATTGGATTAATTAGAGAGATAACATGTTTCTTGTGTCTGTATGTTGATGATGGCCTCTTATTTTGTAAAGATAAATCAGTTTTAAAAGAAGTAATTAATGATCTTCAAACTAATTTTGATGTTAAAACATATCCTCTTTCCTGCTTTGTAGGAATGCAAATAGAAAAATATAATAATGATATTTTTATACATCAGACCAAATATATTGAGCAACTATTAAAAAAGTTTAACATGACTGAAGCAAACTCTAATAGTGTTCCAGCTGATCCACATGTCAAGCTCACAAAAGCTGATGGGCTCCCTGAAAGAAAATATCCCTACAGAGAAGCTGTGGGCTCCCTCATACATGCAGCAACAGTAAGCCGGCCAGACATTTTGTTTGCAGTCAGTCAGGTGAGTAGATTCTTAAATTGTCATGATGAATCTCACTGGAATGCTGTGAAAAGAATACTAAAGTATCTTAAAGATACAAAAGATTATGGATTGTGCTACATGTCAAAGCCACACACCACTGATGTGGTAGGGTATAGTGACGCTGATTTTGCTAACGATGTTGAAACAAGGCGGTCAACAACTGGCTATGTTTTTCTTAAAAATGGAGCTGCTATTACCTGGTCATCTCAAAGGCAACAAACAGTGGCTCTATCAACAACCGAGGCAGAGTTTATGGCTGCTTGTGCTGCCACTAAAGAAGCCATGTGGTTAAGACAATTATTACTGGAAATTAGTCAATTTAATCAAAAGTCTGTGCTAATAAACATTGACAATCAAAGTGCTATTAATGTTATCAAAAATAGTGAATTCCACAAACGTTGTAAGCATATAGATATAAAATACAACTTTATTAGAGAAAAATATCATGAACATGTTATCAGTCTTAACTATGTAAACACAAACAATCAATATGCTGATATGTTTACCAAAGCATTGTCTAAGGACAGATTTAATTTGATGAGAAAAAGCATAGGGATGAACAAAATATGTAATAAGTAATTTTTTTTACAACTAAACTTTATTAGGTTTATAACTTGTATTTGCTTCATGTAAACTATGTTGTTTAATATTGTATGAAGGCTTAAATTTAGAGTGGGTGTTGATAATTTAAATTTCGCGCCTTTATCTTTAGCTACTCACTTCTATAGTCTATACTATGAATATTGTAATGCTCTGTGCATCCGCTCTCTCTCTGCTCCGTGACACTACTATGGTTGTACAATACTTTGTGATTATCGCTAAATATATTGTTTAATACAAGTAAATCGGACTTCCAATTATTCAAAACATTAACAACTTTGGTCAAAATATGACGTTTTTGACCCGCTGTTTAATAAATGGCGACCACAAACCAGACTAATATTAGAATGTACAATTTTCATATACATTTCATTTCCCGTAATTTTAACTTCATATCCATGGAAAAGTTGAGATAAATAATAATTTTATCTCAACTTTTAATAATAATTTGTTGAACTTTTAATAATAACTAATAATAATTTGTTTTCTTGGAATTATAATAATAATAATAATATCTATGGACGCTTCACACCACGTCAATCTGGCCCCGTGCTAAGTATCCGAAGAACTTGTGTTACGGGTACCAGACAACGGAAATATATTTAATACTTTTATACTACACACATATTTAAGATTTTTATTATGTTATACACATATTTAATACACATCCATGACCCAGGAACACAGAAAAACTTTTTGTTCCCTCGGCGGGATTTGAACCCGCGACCCCCGGCTTGAGCACCAACACGCTCAACCAACTGAGCCACAGAGGTCGTCATTTATTAACATTAGTTAAAATATCACAATAATTACCTCACCTCCTGCAGATATTAGACCTACACCATTGTAATCTAGACGTTATTGCGCTTATTTATCTTTGGTCGCTGTGGCTTACGTTTGGATCTGAATTACGGTGTATATATTATTTAATGGTGATGTTGAGACTATATGAGATAAAAAACAATAACATTCTCGTACAAATTGACGAAAAATGGTAGATCTGGACCATAACGCAGTTTAGTACCGTTTTCAAAAGTAAGTTCAAACAACCGTAAATGGCATATTTTAAGCCCTAAAAAATTATGTTTGAATATTTTACAGACAGGCAAAGGTTGCCTTTAACACTAGAGGGCTCGCGCGGGTGACATGTGTCACCCAGAGTATAACATTTTCAAATAACTTTGGAACGCATCGCACTTCAGTGCTGCCCTTTCATGTATTCCTCGGGGACGAATCGTCCCACACATTAGTAGCACGCCATCACTCTAGTCGCATCGGTGTATGCACAGTGCAATTTTTAATGACGTGGGTGACGTATGTCACCCGCGCGAGCGTTTGAGGAAGTTTTTTAAATCTTATCATCGCGATTGAAAATTAAGTTTACCCCCACGTAAGTTATTTATTACTGTTTATTTACACGTTTTATGATTAACATACGCTATTTGATATATTTTGGCTATATATTTGCATGATAAAAATAATTTATACTTACCTACAAACATCCTACAAATAACGTAAAAAACATTTTTAGGTTATAATGGCATCGACAACAAGGATTTGATTATAAGTAAGTGGCTGGAAGAAGAATTCTCTGAAAGTAGTGTGTCTGAGGAGGATGAAGAATATGATTGTGGTGTAGAGGAGCAAACAGCGTCAATGTTTTCCCCTCATGTTATTACTCGACGTATTTCCCAGGAAAATATAGCTAGGTCTATAAAATTGAAAAACAGACTTCTTTTGGGTCTGCCAGAAAACCCACAAGTGCAAAACTTGCCAATACGAAGTGGAAAAGGACAGTGTGACTTCTGCAGTAGAGCGAGGGACCGAAGCACTCGCAAACAATATAGCAAGTGTAAAAGGCGTATTTGTCCTGATCACCAAATTATATTATGCCCTAGTTGTGATAAAAATCCTTCTAATTAGGGACAACCCATTTGTCAACTTTATTATAAGATGATGATTGTGCCAAATTAATGTAATCTAAATATTTAAAAATTATATGATCTCAATAACTCCAAAATAGCGATAATTTATTGTAGAAGTTTACATATAGTTTTATATTAAATATAACTAAGGCATATGTTTACTGTTGTTTGAGTATTTAGCAAGAAATAAAGTTGATTAGTGATATTATAACTTGTTTACTTTAATCAATAAAGATTTATAAGAAGAAAACCACATCGTAATGGGTGACACATGTGACCCGCGCGAGCACTCTAGGAGTATTTTGATCCGCGAGCCCTCTAGTGTTAATAAGGTTCTTGTAAATGAATTGCCTTACGGTAATGTAACGTTGTTGGAAATCTGTTGTTGAAATTAGGGCACATTTTCGAGCAAACTTTAAGAGCACGTATCAAAATGATGGCTCGTGGCCGTGAAATAAAAATACCATACCGGTTTCGTGCCAACCGCGCTGCATGTCCTAAGTTACGTTTCCGAGAATCGCCCAATGTAATATACGTACTTTGGAGGTTAGATTTTATGCCAAAAGCTAAGTTGCTTTTTGACTGCATCCGTCTGCATTAAGATAACATAGTAAGTAGTATAATATTAAACATATTATAAAACTTTGCTCTTGAATCACTGTTTATTTATGAAAACCGTACAAACAGACGCAAAATGTCCGTTGCGTAGTTTTTTTTTTTTTTTTTTTTTAATGAAAACTGGGGGCAAACGAGCAAACGGGTCACCTGATGGAAAGCAACTTCCGTCGCCCATGGACACTCGCAGCATCAGAAGAGCTGCAAGTGCGTTGCCGGCCTTTTAAGAGGGAATAGGGTAATAGGGGAGGGTACGGAAGGGAATAGGGTAGGTGATTGGGCCTCCGGTAAACTCACTCACTCGGCGAAACACAGCGTAAACGCTGTTTCACGCCGGTTTTCTGTGAGCCCGTGGTATTTCTCCGGTCGAGCCGGCCCATTTGTGCCGAAGCATGGCTCTACCACGTAAAAGTTTTAAAGATCTGAGCGTATGAAGGCAAGTAAAAGAAGCAGAAGAGATATTTTGAGATATAAAGAAATACTTAGCACTCAAGTTACCATCAAAGAAAACGACTAGAATATCCAGTAGACTTTCTGTGCAGTTTTAAACTATATTAATCCTTGCTTAAAATTTATTATATTCATAAACGGTTCGATGTGGGCGTATTCGCTTATCTGCAGGTAATAGCAGGTGTAATACATCATAAACTTTGACACGTATTACTTTTGTCACTGAACTAGATCAGCTGGTGAACAAGTGTAGAACCGGACACGGTTCCGCGTGAGGTCGCGAACTCTTTTTTTCTCACCTAGTCAACTAGCGCGAGAATGTGCTCAAATCCGCTTTGCTCAAGGGCGTGGAGACGGAAACAGATTCAAATCAGCGATCTAGTATCTAAGCATTCTCACAAGAACGTCGTAGAAATAGTAGTTAGATATAAATAAAATCTCCTCAAAGCACAATTGACTTATAGTGTTGTCAAAACTGCTCTAAAACTCTATTTTAAACACAGGTAATTCTCATTACCTGCATTATTGTAATTTGTAAATATGGATAGTAGCCTAAAATCAAATTTGCAAGTCAAAACGAACTAACCATTCCACTGGTATCTTGAATTTGTCACCCAATTTCATAACCCAATCATCGTTACAATAGAATAATCCTGTTACAGTTAAATACCAGATGTGGGCTGGCACGGCGATTAAAAAGGTATTTTGGTTACGAAACTTATTGTTCGAATGTAAATCTTATTTATCGACAATGTCTTATATTGGTGAGTGATTAAGTCGCTTCTACACTTCAATGGCATGTTCATTAAATTAGGTACCCCTACCTACTTTGAGCTCATTATTGTGGGTTTATCCGTCCAAACTAAACCTGTACTTCCTGTATCTACTTATTCTTATAAATAATAAGAAGTACTCTATTCTTCTTTTATAATTTAAACAGTCTTACTATCATCCTTCTTAAATAATGTTACGAAATATTTTCTTTAATTTAACAAATCTGCTACAAGACCTTTCGCTAGATCGACACTGGCTTACAATATATCGAGCAGGTGTTGACTAATTCACAATTTCAGACTTGTCACATCACTATTTGACAATCGATTTAATCCAACACTAATTTATCGTTAGTGGTTCGATGCAAATCGGAACCGGTCCCCAACTATTTAGGATCTCGTTCACTAATGCAATCTGTATGCGCCTATCTACGCACCTTTCCCTGGAATTCCTGAGACAATGTTGCCTTTATCGCTCATTTCAGTTTTATCCGGTACAAGTGACAATAGTTAAAATTACGGTGTACCTATAATAATTAATAAAGTTTTCTTTATCGTCATCATTAGCTGGTCACTACTAATAAGATTAATAAGATACAACTACAAAGTTATTTATAGCGTTTTCGGTTGCTTTATAATATATTCGTATACATAATTTTTTCTACTTGAGCGAGTAATGATCTGCTATGGATACTTCCATCTTAATTTAGAATTAAATTACAGTTGAGTCGTTTATTCCGTGTATGGTGATTGGTGGGGTTAGTCATTCTATTGATTTTTAGTATTTATCTTAAGAATCAAGGCCCCTTGTCAAGAGCATATTGTATTAGGAAACCCATAATTGCAGGAAGCAATCAATGCAAATAAACACATTGTTACAAGTCTATGATTAAACACGTAAGTCAAATGATGACACAAATCGGAGACCTTCGCGTGTCGCACAAGGAGATCGAGATTAGTTTATAGATCTATACGATCCAAGTACCTGAACAATTTAATATCGTCATCATCACCAACATTAAAATACCGGCCAAGTGCAAGTCGGACTCGCACACGAAGGTTTCCGTACAAATCCACATTTACTGTATGGGATTTTAGTATTTATACTTATAGCGGCAATAGAAATACATCATATGTGAAAATTTCAACTGCCTAGCTATCACGTCTTATGAGATATACAGCCTGGTGACAGACAGACGGACAAACGGACTCCCGAGTGAACCGTGTAGTCTAGTAGTAGGGTCGCGTTTTTACCCTTTGGGTACAGAACACTAAAACAAAAGTAGTACGATTTTGAACGATGCTAAGAATCTTTAAAAATAAGTAATGCCCTAAATATTTTTATTTTGGTTATTACTTCTAAAGATTCTTAGTTATAGTTATTTTTAATTTGCATAGTTTAATCTAGAGTATTTAACGGTCCTAAGAGACTCTCATATATATATTAGCTGGGACTATCCGAAAAATAAAATTCCCAGGTTTGCTTAGTTGATGTGATTGTATACAGGCGTTGTAAGAAAGTCTCAATCAGATAACTCAAAAGACTGTTATTTATTTCCAGGGTCAATCCGCGACATTGGAGAGCTTACGAACCTCCCTGTCCGCCAAGTTTCCGTCCATGCAGACCCCGTCCGGCGAGGTGGTGTACGACACTCTAGCGCAGCTGATGCAGGAGAGGAAGATCTACCAGACCTCACGGGGATTCTTCATTGTTACACCTGAGTGAGTATTTTGTATATATCTCTTACCATAGGTAAAATGGGAAGGGATTTACTTATTCAATTAAAGGAGATGTTGAATAAATGTAGAATTTGAAGTTAAGAAATTATACCACAATTTAAGATGAAGGAGTGAAGACTACAACAAACAGAGAGCCAAAGTCATTATGAGATCATAAGAATTAAAATTCCGAAATGCCTTGCAAAAGTAAAATAATATGAAACAAGTTTAAACACATAAGTGTAAGAACTCTCATAAAAAAGGACATTAAAATTCGGATCACTAAAGATACCGACAGAGTTCTAAGTATACAGAGCAGGTTTACTTCCATGAATCAAATTTTCGGTGCTTTGTTAACCAGCTAGTAAGGACTTGGAACACTTAAACAAGTAGACAACTTGTCGAGACTTCAACATTAGGCTACTAAAGCTGCCAGGCGAATAATAAAGTTAAATATGTCGAGACGACAGATCTCTTGGTGGCAGCAGATTAGAGGACATAAAAAAAATCCTATTCGTCATCTTTTCTCTGTAATTTGCTCTAGCCTCAGCAGTGACTGTAAAAAGAATCGGAAGCAAACATTTTGACTCGTTTTAATAGCAGTTTTATCTTGTAGAGAAATTTAGAGAGAGCTGATATGACACAAAGATAGCGTAATTAAGAGGATAAGATTTTTCGAATTTCGTATACATATTATATTTTATTTGGACATATATGACGCACTCTTACAGAAAACCAATTGTACTGAGAATATACAAGATTTAGCACTTTTGTCGTGAATTATAAGTAAAGAAGCTTCGTTTACAAAGATGGTTACAACTTAAAAATCTTCACAAAGTTTTAATTACATTCTTAAGATCGACAAAAACAAACATTGTTTAACAACACCCGAAGCTGAGTCACAAGACTCACAAGTCACACTCCATTTTAAGATGTCACCTATTTCGGACGCATTACGTAAATCGGAACGCACTTTGCGTACATATGAGCGCGCCATTTTTGGTGTCAAACTTGACATTGCTACCAAAATGGCGGCTCTCGTTCTGATTAAAATTTTTATGATAATTTTCGCGCTTTTCATTAATTTTGTTTATTTCAACTGCCTTTATAGTCTATAAATGCCCATTAATATATTTTAATAGCCTCGTGTGTGTGAACGATGTGGGATCATCAGATGTGGAGGAATTTTTGGCACATTCAATTTGCATTTCGTTACAGCAAAGTTGCAATAATGATTGAATATGCTCCTAATTCTGAAATTAAAATCAATCTTGCTTTTAATTTACCCACATAAGGTTGCGTAAAGTGTGTGGTTGTCTGCAATAGCATTTTACATTGACGATCGATCATGCAGGTATTGGGATAAATGTCTTACAAACACGATTAAGAATTACGATAACATACACCATTAATTGTTACACTTGCTATGAATAATTATTTCGTTAGGATAATTGACTGGTTCGACGTGTTTCACAAGACGACTCTTTTAGTCATATTTTCTCAATCTCCTTTAGGAAATAATCTTAATAGATTTTATCCTAGATATCTTGATATCCAAGATTCGTGTTATACTTACAGAGGAAAGAGTTGTTTGTTTGATTGCATTGAATAGGCTCCGATAGTTACTGGTCGACTTTGATTGAATTTGGCACAGATATAGAGTACACCACGAGGACGTACAAAGGTTACCTTTTGTCTTGGCAAAATGTACGGTTCTCGAGGGATTTCCTTTTGCGCGCACGAAGTTATGGAAAACATATTGTTATTATTATTTAACAAGTTATTAATACAATGTAATATTCGTTATCTCGGTGTTAACCATTTGTATACATGGATCAGATTCAGTGTTTTTCTTTTTTACAATTATCTTAATAACCATAATGGAATAATATTATATAAACATATAAATTCCTTCCTTTCCTTTAATTTGCAATGCCCAATTAGCTGTCACAGGTATGCAATTAATAATAACTAGAGTACACCTTGTAGTCGAAATTCGACCATGATTCATAATTTAATTTTTAAGTTTTATCTTTTTAGGGTTCTTTTAATTTTTATTGTGTCGTTTTTCCGTGTGTTATAACCAACACCTACTGTTACTAGACAAATACATGGTAGTGTGAGTGTGGAACTGTGTGTATAACTTTATTCTTATGAACTTTTGATATTTTTAAGCATTATTTTAAAAATATTAGCTTTCTGCACACCCTCCTCCACATAATTATTTTCCGTTCGCACAATTGTCGTAAAACTGTACCTACTCAAAGTTTTTCTTTACGATTGATGAATTTAACGATTTATTATTTTATGTAAAATCTGACCACAAAATGTATGAAACTTAAAAAATTAAGCAGTGCTTATTAAGCGTTAAAGGTTTTAAAGGAAGCTTCTATCAATTCACAAACTTTATACCTCCTCCTCGAAAGTGGATAGAATTTTATAACCCATCCTTTTTATAGCTAAGACATTTTATATTTCCTGCATTAATGTTAGGTGTTATTAATGTGAAAGCAGTTATATGTTTCGATGATTAACTTCTGGAATTAAATTACTCATAAGAATCTTTTGAAGTATTTCTCGATTAAAAGTCGGAATTATTACTATCGTCGATGTTTTAATCTGTAATTGTTTATGAAGAATAACTTATTTTATATTCATTATTAATAAAACTATTCACAGCCCTCACAGGGTTACCTTTATGAACAAAGCTCTTGATATTTAATCGATTTCCATAGAAGGCATCATTACTCTCATGATTTAAGAATGCCCACAGAATAATTACTCAAAATATTAATTACATAAAAATATTATTAACTAACTGTAATTGATACGTAATTATTATAATTACATTATTGATCAATGTCCGAAAAACCTGAAAGGCAGCTAGCTATTATAATGAACTCAACATTCAAGTTTTTTTGCAACGTCCCATAAGTCTTTTATTCGCGTTATTTATGAATTATTAATGAACTTTATGGTTATTAATGAAAGTCGAAAATAAACAATAAAACAAAATATGTTGGTAATTGAATGTTGAAAGGTGCCATATCGATCGAAACGAAGCTATAATAATTGCAAATTGGAATATTTTATAGACCTAGTAGAGTTTAGGAATTAAGGCAAATAATATATTATATTACTAACTTATATATAAGAATAATATATGACTAAGGTACGAGTATGTGGTAGGTAATATTACAACGTAGTGTGTTTATTTAAAATAATAATTAATTTTAAGTATTATCCGTACATCTGTGGCAAAAGAATGTCAAGACGTTCACGATATTTATAATTAGACTAGCTGTTGCCCGCGGCTTCGCTCGCGTAAATACAGTATCCCTCGGGAACACTGTACTTTTTCGGGATAAAAAGTAGCCTATGTTTTAATCCAGAGCCTAAACTACAAAGATATCTTTAATCAAACATCCATCCATACAGCCTCACAAACTTTCATATTTATAATATTACTAGCGACCCGCCCGGCTTCGCACGGGTACAATACTGATACTAATACTACAGAACGTCACCCACTTCGCAACGGGCCGTATAGCAGAAATCGTAATATTTTAATTTCGCCATAACTTCAAAACCAAACGTCCAATTTTAATCATTCAAAGACCAAATATTATCTACATAAACTGTACTTAGTGATGAAATAATTTATTTTGATAAGGATTAATAGCATGAGTAAAATAAACGCGTTTAAATGTAGTCCAAAAAAAATTCAAGATTTCTAAATAAAAAAATGGTTGTTGTGCCTCACTCGACATAGATAGGTATAGTGTGTCGCGGACTTTTTTGTAGATATTTATAAGATCTACAATTAATTAGAACATTATATGGTTCTATCTTTTATAGTTTAGGTTAACCAGAAAAGTTACTTATTTTGCGTACGCTGACGCAAAATAAGTAACTTTTCTGGTTGATTTTTTACACCTTGTGTCCGAAAAACCCAAATATCTTACGGAACCCTATTTTTTTCCAATATAAAATTTAGCCTATGTTACTCGTGGATAATGTAGCCTTTGAATGGTGAAAGAATTTTTGAAATCGGTCCAGTACTTTTTGAGCCTATTCATCACAACCAAACATACAAACAAAGTTTTCCCCTTTATAATATTAGTGTAGATAGTAGGATATTTTTATAGACGTAGTAGATTTTAGAAACTATAGTATATATGGTACACTACAACGTAGCGCGTTTATTGAAAATAATAATTAATTTTAAGTGGTATCCTTACATATGTGGCAAAAGAATGTCAAAATGTTCACGAAGCCTACTAACTAACTCCCCACCGACTTCGTTGACGGTGGCCGGTGTCATTGAAATGTCATTCTTTTCTGTGTTCCTGGGTCATGGATGTGTATTAAATATGTGTTACATAATATAATAAAAAACTTAAATATGTGTATAGTATAAAAGTATTAAATATATTTCCGTTGTCTGGTAGGTACCCGTAACACAAGTTCTTCGAGAACTTACCACGGGATCAGATTGACGTGGTGTGAAGCGTCCATAGATATTATATTATTATTGAAAACCAGCCCAGTTACGCAGGAGTAATTTTATAGTGCCCAAGTGTGTGCGCAGTACACAAGAGCACTCTCTCTTCCTCTACTCGCATAATCCAGTGGGACGGATAACCGACACGACTGATGAGAGATCAGGCGCAGGTTCGACTTTTTACATGCCCATCCGACGCATGGATCATCTTTCTTGTCAGACAATCAGGTGATCAGCCTGCATTGTCCTAACTAAACTTGGAAACAACGTTTTTTGTTGTTGCAATGAGGGAATCGAACCCACGACCTCCGAGTCGAGAGCCAATGCTCGAACCACTAGACCACGAAGCCTGCTAATACTTAGTCGTGTATTTATGCAAATCCCATGGCCGTAATTTAATCATTTTTCAACAACTTTTCGATTCCCCAGACGTCGTCGCTCCCGTTCCCGGTCGTCATCCCGGCACCACTCCGCCGAGGAGGAGTGCGGGTCCCGCACCATCCTCATGTCGGACCAGGAGGCGCTGCACCAGCTGTACGGCGAGATCACCACGGTGCGGGACGGCGCCGTCACCCACCAGTGCGTGCAGACCAACCTCGCCGACGTCATCTGTGGCGGTGAGTAGATCCTATTGCTCCTATACAGGCTCTTGCATGCAATATGGATACATCAATATCAGTTTATTTCCGGACATGGTAATTGGCCAGAGTGACATATTATAACATACGCGGTAAGTTTATGTCACTGGATCGTGTCACATTGTATCTCGTTCTACCGCCTTAGTAATCCCCCTCTGACGCAAAATTAAATTAATTTCATCCAAAACATTTTATGGAAAAAATTGATGAGAACAGATGCCAGCATATAAGTATTATTCGGTCAAAGATTTATGCAATATATTGTGATCCAATTATTCCGTAAACCATTAGTGAAATATTTGCCGGATGACGGCACAGTTAGGTCACGAAACTGAAAACGTTTTCATTGGCCAAATCCAAATCCACCAATCTCAAAACTGCAGGGCTATTGAAAAGCGTTTATGCTAAATAGAGATAAGGACTGAATTCGCTTGCTTTTGGATCAGCGCTGAATGTGGGGCAGTCTGCAGTGGCCTGATTCCATGTCGCATTGCACTGTCCTCGGTTCCTTGATTTATTATTGATCTGTTGATCCGCTCAACTAATTAACCAAAATAGGAATAAACTTGACCTGACGCTTTCACTCAGAATGGTGTTCGCAAAATGTATGTAGATTAAGGGCTCATTAATATTAATCTGACACGTAAAGTTAATGGACATTTAATTAATCATATTCAGTCCGTGTACGCTATCACGTGCCTTTGTAATCAGCCGTTATGGTAAAATAGCCTTAGTCATTTCATAAAATCTAAAAGGCTTCCTGAAATTTTAATTACGTCTTCATACCAGACTTCGGCAAATAAAAGAGAATCGAAAAATAAAAGCCACACTAGAATACATTCCATTGTCCTTGACTTTTCAAAGCTTATCTACGGATTTATTGGAATGAAAACTCTTTAGTCTGTTTGCAGCTAGCTATTAGATAGACATGTTTAATTTGGCACGACTCCAAAACGGAACTATACCAGTTTCAATGTTTTTAAGTTATTGAACTCGTGTTTCTTGTGATGACGGAACAAATTCTACAACTTTTGCTGACAGGCAACATGATTATTTTTGTGAATAAGATAATCCAATTATATTGAAAACTATGTAATAATTATGTGAAAAATCCTACGTTACGTAACCATCGACATTGCGGATACGAGATCCAGTTGGAACACTTACAGAGCCATAACTTTTAGCCCACAGGCAATAGAAGGAGTATTCGCTTGTCGTCGCTCAATAACAACTTGCCAATTAGGGTATGTGGAGTGCACCACCGTTAGTCCATCCTTTTATAGGAGAAGCCCTGACTTTGTATCTTTAGGCTTATCAGCAACTAGATAAATAGCCGTTTTGATGTTTCCCACCGATTCTCTTAATAATTGGAGATGATGCTATCTAAGTTTCTCGTCCTACTTCGGATTGTTCCATTTGCATAGATCCTATAAAGTATATTATTGCATACGTATCTGTTGTAGCTATCGGCAACCTTTATCGTTAGGGTTAAGTAACCAAATAAGAGAGGTTAATAATAATTGAACTTCCAATGATGTTTCAATTTACATAATTTGATTATATTGTTAGTCTGCATAACAAACAAGTAAATATTTTGAAATACTTTAATTGGTTTCGAATTATGATAGTTCTTCATTCTACACCCAATGTCATAAAATATTAAAGCTGACCACTGGCCAAGCGCTAAACCATATTAATAAAGTCACAACTGACATTATAGATTTATGACAATTGGTCACTTCTAAAACACTTGTTTTGACATTTCCAACGAAAGGCATAATATAATATAAAATACCAGGCACGGTTAACCTTTTGGCATTGCAATAATCGTAAATTTGCCCACGACCACGCCCACGCTATATCAATTTTAGTATTTTATATCCTTTTGCGATTTTTATTAAAGCTTAACAAAAGGTTGCTGGGTCAAGGACGAAATTATTCCTGATTTGGGTCTGAGTCTTTACTGGTAGTTTAGATTAATGGTATCAATATTGAGTAGGACGTGTATAATTACAACATGATACCTGTTTTAGACAGGTATTACTTTTGTAATTCCTCTGGTGCGCTCAAATTTTGTAGGCTTAAGACAAAAATAAAAGCTGTTATTAAGTAAACTGTAAAGCGGTTATTATATGTAATACCGATCGATACAATAATTACAGTTATAATTTTTGACTCAAACTGTTATAATCCCACCGCTGCCACCAGATATTCCTTTGTTCGGAACGTTGATCTGTGACATCGGCGCTGGTACCAAAGGTCCCTCCGGTCACACGGGTTCGTGACTTCGTCAATTTAGCCGGTAACTGTATACAAACTACAAAGCACAATAAAACAAACGCTTAGATCCGTTATATTGAGATTGTTGGCCTGCAACAATTGATTTTATATCTCCGCTCACTTTCTTCTTGCATGATTTTCCAATTTAAACTAGGAAAATTCACAGTTAATTTTATGATCCAATTTTTCCTAAAACGAACGTTGTTCTGTTTTAACTTTGAACTGGAATAATAAATAACTAACAACGACTGCACCTACACGTACTATCTACCCCTATAACCTCCAGGTGATGTGTGAAAGAGTTGAAGATTGTAACACTAGTAATAAAACAATCAATGGGGATTGGTGTTAGAAGGGTTAAAACTTAGGGTTATATTTACTTTTAATAGAAATGGGCCGTGGATCACCCCTATCACTAAGGGTTATAGTTTACAACCTATTCTTATACCCACCAAATACACCTGTAAAATTTCATTAAAATCGGTCGAGCCGTTTCAGAGTAGATCTGTAACAAAGACCACACACGAAAATTTTATATACCTTACAAGATTTATAAACTTAAATGTAGAGTAGATAATATACTAATTGTATCAGAGCATAATATTATCTACGACAATGTTGGGAAATAAATGATCCAAAGGATCTTCGAAGATTCCTACAAGGTAACAAAAGTAGTTATTATTTTTATTATACTATTTAATATTTATTTTCATCCAAGCAGCTTTTAATATTCGTTTTCATCCAAGACCACACAAGATAAATACAAAACATTTTCCATAATCGACTTTAGATACTTGTAATAAAGCTCCATAAGCGCGTCGGCACAAAATCGAAAACAGACCAGTGGAAAGCCGGTTGGTTCTAATCAATCTTGAGCATACATCTTGACAAGGCATTATCGCCTCTAATCACCGGCAATAGGCGTTATGACATTGACTAATGTTCAGTAGCAGAATCGTATCAAATGCTTTACGAGGTACGAAGAAAACCTTGTTGTAACTACAGGAACAAAAACAATAACCTTATCTAGGTAGCCTGTGACTATCTCGACACTGTATCATACATTCTTTGTACCTAATGAATGATGCAGTCATGATACTACTGATTTATTACTCTGTGGCCAGGATAGTGGTGTAGGATAGTCTGTGGCCCAATGACTGGCTCACTTACTTTGTAGTAAGTTGCAATATTTTTTTACGAGGTCGTTCAGTGCAGGGTCTATATACTTTAATGTTTTAATGTTAAATTTCTTTGGAGAATATTTGCTCATGTACTGTGGTACTTATGTTTATACTTAGTCACACATGTCACCTTAGGCTAGCTTAACTTTGATTGTTATAGGTCTTACGTTTCCTAGTTTGATGTTTTTAATTGAAAATTGTTGTACACTATACGCGTTTTTTATGAACCAGACAAGACAATCTGTAAAATAACATTTTATTATTTTTAACATTGAAATCAATCCTGATTGTAATGATGTCAATGAAGCTGACTTTGATAAGAATTCATTTAATCTAGACATAGTTCATTCAATATTGATGTAGTAAATTATATGCGTGTGGCGAATTCCAGGCCATAACTAAATATGGCGCGGCGCCAGACACGATCAGTCCTCAGAAATGTAATATAATATTCAAAACATATGAGCACATTTATTAAAGATTAGTATGTCATAAGGAATAAGTAGTATGTAAAATAATGTTTAATAATGTAGAAACAACTAAGAAGGATAAAGGCATAAAGTATAATATTTTATTTTAAATTCAAATAAGTATATCGGAAATGGCTAGCTGCTCTATCAAAGAAATTTAAAAGCAAAATTGTTATTATTGGATTGAGTCAATTTAGTTTTTAGCATTGGGCGGCAGGTCCAAAAATAACACGAGAAAACTTTTTGCATTTTTTTTAAATAAAGTGCGAAACAAAATTAATAGTGAACGATTATAATATTTTTATTATACAAACAAAAGTTGCGTCATGTCGATAACTTTGAAGATGCTATAAAATCAGATCGAAAAGCAACGGAAACTGGAAAGTGGAAAGTAAGAGGAATTCATACGAAATAATTTGAGGCAATGACTTAGTACAATAAATGTGGAACATCTTGGGGGAATGCGAATACGCCGATAAACAATTTAGTTTCTAAGTCAAAATGCCGCATGAAATGTGATTAGGTACCTCGTTAGAGCAACCACGCGAACGCTTTACGCTATTGTTTTCAAATTTAATTCTCTTGTGCACAATAATGTAGCTTTTTATAAATATCGGCTAAGTTACGCTATTTTTATTAGTTGTAGGTGTTAAAAGTAATTGGTAGTTTAAAGATAAACATTGTACAGGCCAGACGAGTTCTTGATAAGCATATTTTTTGGTTAGCTGACAGTCATATTTCCGATCTAAATACAGTTTTTAAAGCTTACCTAACTAATTTGCTATTTTCTGACATACCTTTCTAAGAAAGCCCTTTACATTTAGCTTCCTATTCGGAATGCGAAACCTTTATCTAAAACCCCGGTCACGCGACTGACACAACCGCATGCTTTACCTCACTTTATTATTTGAACTAATCGTAAGTCCGCGTGATGGGACGACATTCTTGCACTGAAATGTGCAGTTTATCGTCGCAGCAAACGAATTTATTGGCCGAATAACAAATAACAGTACAAATGGAGTAACAACTCTGAAGCCATTGTTTGTATTCATTGCTCATGATCCTTTCACAGATTATATTCATACTGTAGATGCGATTTGGTTCGCGGGAAGCTGAAATCTTTTCTATGGGAACCGTACATTTATCTCCATCATCCGTGTTATAAATTTGTCTCTCTTCTTGATTTTAATAAATACATCGTTTGAAATTACAGGCAAATAAATTGAGATACTCTCATTTCAAAAAGATTCCCTTGTATCAATTCATTTAGATACTTGTTACGATGATTCACTTATTTTATTTAAAAACAAGGCCGAGTAATGTAAGCGTAAGTAAGTCATTAATAATGTTTACTCTCTTATTTGGAATACTCCGTGAATCATGAACGAAAATACTTACCCTTGAGTCAGGGATTGCTCAGTGTGGTAAAAATAGAATCGATTGGGAAAGTGATTTATTGCCAGAGAAGTACTTTCTTATTGCTACTTACTTCGTGGTTTATTACAATGTAAATATAAGCGATTAATTAATAATAATAATCATCATCATCGTAAGCCTACGGTCCCCGTAGTTAATCACGTGACTTCCTATTGCTGGAGAGGTACTAGCAAATTTAGAGCCGTCGTTGAGGCAAGCTGGAACTTTGTCCTATACTTATATTATACCCCAATACGTGACGGCAGGACTGGAAGGGCAAGGTTAAGGCCTAGACTAAATGACATGGCTTTTTTTCCTTCAACTCCTCAGACATTAAACTACAACATATCAAAATTTAAAATTGCCTTAAACATATTTTTTGGGTTTGACTCAGCTCCGCTTAATTTGACCAGCTGGTCCTACAGTCTCGTGTTGAGGTACAATAGGAGAAGTATAGGAATATGTTTCAGCTTGCCTCAAACACCTGCTCTAAATTTGTTAGTAGGTCTGGCGCTACTATGAGAAAAACTTGTCTATAGACCACCATGTTAATTGTACTGTAGCTAGGTCAGTAATAAAAGAAACCTTAAATAGACATAAAATAAAAAGGCTCTAATTAAATATGCACTATTTAGTTAAAAGTAGAGCAGTACTAGTCCAGTTTTTATTCACCGCCGTAAAAGTATGTATGCAATATTACCGCATTTTTAGTCTTTTTCCTTTTTATAAGCAGTAAATATTATTTATGTGAAAATGGCTTAACTTTTATTGCGCGTTTCCAATGAATTTGGTGTACTTTTTGAGATCTTTGTGGTACATTTATGTCAGAATATACGCGATTCTTTGTGAATTTTTACCCTACAATTCATAAAAATTACTCTACTGCAAAAGACCACACACAAATAAAAAATATATTTTATAACTTTAGTTTTACAGCCATGTAAAGTGCGGTTTTGGAGCTGTAAAGTAAGTTCATAGCTTTATTCCGGGATCAAAGGACAGGAACACTTTAATTTAATATCCTGGCTGGATATTATATAAAAATTGTTGACTAATTGAAAGACCTACTCATGAATATAAAATAATGAATAATAAATTGTTTAATTGTTTAATGTTTGAATTTAATAATATTTGTGAATTGTAATATTTGAACAAAATGTTTTAATGGAATGCATCTAATGGACTTAATATAGAATATGTAATTAATTGTTTAATGTTTGAATTTAATAATATTTGTGAATTGTAATATTTGAACAAAATGTTATAATGGAATGTATCTAATGGACTTAATATAGAATATGTAATGAATTGTTTAATGTTTGAATTTAATAATATTTGTGAATTGTAATATTTGAACAAAATGTGATAATGGAATGTATCTAATGGACTATTAATAGATTAAGTAATTAAGACCATTGTACGTATTATTAAAATATTTACCTTCTTATTATGTTTGCATGCTATTATTAGTGAAAAGTGTTAGATCATAAGAATAAATTATATTTGTAACACCAAATGTATCACCACTTTTGAAGCAAATAAATAAATGAATATGAATATGAATATGAATATAAAAAGTAGCTGGATATGTCCGCTCATTATAACGAGACAAAATTAACTCGTTCCAAATTCGAAATTTAAAAAATGTTTCGGTTGAAGTGACAGTAAAACTAATTTTACTAGCGTTCAAAATTATGCTCCTCAGTATAATTAATTTTTATGGAAAGGACACGAGTAATGTATGAGGGTTGTTTAATAAGTGATTTTGATTAATTAGGTTTATAATATATTATTATTGCAGTTTAGTTTAAACTAGCATAAACGATAGGTATATTTTTAATGAACTACAATTTTATAAAAATCCACGTTTACACGGACTTTTATTACGGATCTATTGACATCTCATTTATTTAAATCAGACCAGTGGCTTATGCACTACGGTGCAGGTGGAACAAAAATTTATACATACACACATAGACTGCCTTCATTTTGGCATAGCTTTAGTCTGTTAAGATGTTAAGGCTGTTAAGATGTAGAATAATTAGTAGATCATTACGAATTCAAGATAAGGAATAATTTAAATTCGTAGGTACTTAATGAATTTTTTTAACATTTATGTCAACACCGAAAATCCCTGTCTATTATCACTTTTCATTGCATAATAACTTTATTACTAGTATTTTGTAACTTTATTACTAGTATTTTGTAACTTTATTACTAGTATATTAGATATGAGCACCGATGGGTGGTAGATCGGTGGCGGCGCGCCGACTTTTTGGAGTCGGCGGCGGCGGCGTCGGCGGCATGACCTTCAAAGGGTTTTTTGAAGATTGTAATTGGTAGTAAAAAAATGTAGTAAATAGATTGGGCTACAATTACATACGGGATACGGGTGACTCTCCGCTCAACGCAAACTCGCCCATATAAAGGAAGTTTTTTTGGAGTAAGTAGGTACAACAAATAATTTTTCCTAAACGTCTATAGGTACATATGCCCAAAGTATCCGTAGTTGATTTTACTCTACGAATAACAATACCCTAGGTATTACTATTTTACCGAACCTTATACATATAACCTAGTCTAGAATACAAAACATATTTTCATTGGTTATTAGTTTTTAATGAATTAATATGATATAGAAAAGCGGCAAATCACTGCATCTGCTGTAATGATGGGTCATTACTGTCAAATCCGACGCTAGGAAAGTGAAGCCATACTTTCCATGGCGGGAAATCTCACGACTTTACTTAATATTGTTTTAATAATAATATCAATATTAGTATGTAATATGTATATCAATATCAGCGCATATAAGTGTGTACTATGTACCTAAAGAAAAATAAATACTTAGGTCTTAGATACATAACATGCGTTTCTTTTAGATAGGGTTGAACCGGTAGTTTTTTTTGTAACCCTAATTAAAACTAGTAAATTTTATATAGAAAATTTTATGGGTTCTAGGATCCATTTCTCAGGATTCCATCAACTTTTACTTGTTAATTCGAAATTAATATTTTTAGCATATTCAATAGTAATTAAAAACATTTAATATATTTAATATGCGTTCAATGCTAATGAGCGCGAATTGTAATCGTATTTAAAACGGAGTAAAATGTGGGACGGTCGACGGAACTTCGGCGCCATTTTTGACGAGCTTTGCCAGTTTTGCACTATTAAGTACACACAGTATGTATTCCATAATACTAAAATATTTTTATATATTTTTAGGTTTCCGTAATACTCAAGGAGAAGGAACCCTTATAGTTTCGCTCTGTCCGTCCGTCTGTCTGTCTGTCTGTCTGTCCGCGCCTCTTGCATCTGTAATTATGAATATAAATGGATGAAATTTTGAATAGTTAAATACTGTATAAAGACCTCGGTTTTGGCATCATTAAATAATATAATAATAATTTTATTTGGCATATCCTCAAACTTTTATGTTACGAAAACTGCTATAGCATTTAGCTATTATTCGAGATTCGAGAAGGTCACTATATCGAATATGGTGTTCCATAATAGGTGTTGATTAAACTACTTGGAAATGTACATGTTCAGACTCCCTTAAAATAACCTTTGCAAATATTTTAAGGGAGTTTGAATAAGTAGAGACGTACGTTTAAAAAGATTCAAGACCAAATATTTGTAACTATCTGTTACCCGCGGCTCCGCCTGCGTAAAAACTGTATCCCACGGGAACACTGTACCTTTTCGGGATAAAATGTAGCCTCTGTTTTAATCCAAAGCATAAACTACTACCATACTAAATTTAATCAAAATCCGTTTAGTAGTTTTTGCGTGAGAGTAACAAACATAGTCAAACCGCGCCTGCAGCCGTTGCGGTCACTTCTTTGTGTTAAAATATTTTGAGTTGTCCTAGTGTAAAATAAAATGTTTAAAAACTGGTCGAGCAGGAGCTTTGTCGATATTGTAGGTACACTTTCTGAAAATTAAGTAATTAGAGCAAAAAAACTTTTAATAAGCTAATTATTATGTTGTGAAAGTACAAAAAATATTTGTGTTCATTTTTATCGACAGACGACATTCAACTTAAAGCTGCACATGTGATCTGCGGATTATAAAAAGCACATATTTATAAGCCCTTAACTCTACATCTTAAGGCTGCGCTAGTCGGTTTTTTCTCCATACAAAGGCTGTTGGTGATTTACTCAAAAGTCAAACATTGTAGACCGAAATTCTAGCGTAATATCGATTTTTATGACACTTATCTAGGTCGGTATTTGCTTATATTTCTGAAATTCAAATTAGTGTAGAAGATAATAGCCTACAAACATCGCATTTTTAGCGCAACTTTGAACGTAAATAAAAATTAAATGAAGAATGATAATAAAAAAGCAAGCTAATACCGACACGGTTGAATTATTCAGCAATTGAGATAATTTTACTTCAGACAAAAATATTATATAGTTTTTTCATAAAACACCAACAGCTGAGTGTCGATTTGCGTAATTTGAAGACGCCTTTTCTAAAATACTTTACACAGCTGCATAAATGTGTGCAGTATAGCTTCTCTTATAAGTATAGATTACTATTTTATGGGTATATCCTTTTTTCCCCAATATTAGGTGAAATAACAAGCATTTTCCCCGCGCGCTGCACTGAGTTCGAGCCGTTGACTAGCGCACTCTTAATTAGTTCGATAATTGAGTTGCCACGCTGCGAACACTAAAATTATACACATAAAAAGGCTGCGCGATAAAACAACCGTTCCTTAAGAGTTAAGGCCTGTATTCACTTTGATTAGTCCGAGTGCGAGTGCTTAGTGGTAAGTAGAAAATACGTGTGGACAGCGACTGTTTAGTAGTGCGAGTGTTTAGTTGATTGTGTAGTAAAGTGATTAGAAGCGTGTTCTATTTTTTTGCGAGTGGACTGCGAGTAGACCCGTCCCGCGCGCCCCCTTCCCCCTCACTCGCAGCGTTCCTGCTACTAAACACGTCTGGACATGGTTTCAAAATGCCTGTATTCACTTTGATTAGTGCGAGTGCGAGTGCGTAGTGCGAGTGATTAGTGATTAGTAGAAATAACGTGTGGACAGCAACTGCGAGTGCGAGTGTTTAGTTATAGTGATTAGAAGCGTGTTCTATTTTTTTGCGAGTGGACTGCGAGTGAGGGGGAAGGGGCGCGCGCGGGGCGGGCCCGCGCGCCCCGCTTCCCCCTCACTCGCCGCGTGTCTGCTACTAAACACGTCTGGACATGATTTCAAATGAATTTACTAAACAGAGCCACTAAACAGTATTGGACACTACTCGCACTACACACCTGCATTACACACTCGCACTCGCACTAATCAAAGTGAATACAGGCCTAAATGAACAGAGCCACTAAACAGTATTGGACACTACTCGCACTACAAACCTGCACTAAACACTAATCACTCGCACTCGCACTAATCAAGAAGCCTTTAAAGGGTTTATTTCTGTAAAGTGAACAATTCTATGAGAGAATACGTGAGAGCTTGTTTAAGTTAGCGATATGAAATGGTGATTTTATGCGTTCGTTTGTTATTCGAGCATAAAGCGTTGGCTTATTTATTGCATGTTTGCGCTTTAGATTATTCACCTCCAGGAATGCAGTTTCAATTGGCATACCGAATGACTCTATTGTTCAGCATGGCGCCCGAGATGAAGGAAGGTAGAAAAGTTCTCTACGTATAGTTGCAATTTTTTCAGTCCCTTTTCTGGCTTTACTTAAGTATCTATTTTCCGTTGCCGATGTATTCGTGTAAACTTCAATTTTCTTTTATCAGAGCTGCTAAACTATTCTATTTATAATGAAGTTTGTCAAAAATACAGAATGTATAATATTAGTGGTCAGACCGTCAGACACAAAGAGTAAGAACTATTGCCCCATGATTAAAACACTTTTATCACCTCATTTAAATACCTTCTAGCTATCAGTTAACGCAGTAGTTAAATGAGATAGTAAGTGGGACAGACGTTTCGAGTCTAGAAATCTTAATAAGATGAGAGAAAACACGTCAATTAAAACGCGTAGAGAAAAACTTGATGTTTCATTCAGAGGCAAACACAATGTCACTTTTGCTAGAGTAGATGGCCTATAAATAATTAATCATTTACTACCCCATTCCTTATAAAGGATAAGTAGGTAGTAGTAACTATAATATTAACTACCCACTGCTAGTTTATCATACCTATCCTATCCTACTTCCTACTATTTTATAAATGTGAAATTTTGTGAGGATGGATGGGTGGATGTATGGATGGATGTTTGTTACTCTTTCACGCTAAAACTACTGAACGGATTTTAATGAAATCGGGTATGGCAGTAGTTTGGGCTCTGGACTAACACATAGGCTACTTTTTATTCTAAAAATGTACAATGTTCCTGTAGGATAGTTTATGAACTAGATTAGATATGAATTATTATATTTTTTGAATATTTATTGTATATCGACAAAGTTAGTGCTCGACCAGTTTCTGAACATTTTCCGCTGCACTAGGACGCCTCAAAATATTCAAGTTTGCAATCATTCCGGTTACTTGCTTTGTTAAACACAGACGACTGCAGACGTGGTTAAACTACGTTTTTACGATTCAACGGGGCTGTTAAGCGATTTTCATATTATGTCTGGTCGAGCGGCAACTTGTCCGATAGTACCTACTTGTGTTATGATTGAAAATATCTTCTGACATTTTCGTTACCTACCAAATAAAAAGTTTCATGACACTGCATCTAAAGGTGTGACTCCTGTTCGAAACATTACACAGAAAACATGAAACATTGGGGCGTGGCTATACACATTTGTCTAGGAATAGACAATGTTTTTGTTTTCGGAGACGGACGGAAAACATTCCCGCGCGGGTAGAGAGGGGAAGAAATGTTTCATTTCTTATCTAGTGTTCACATCGTTCACATGACACCTAGGTACAGGTTTTTTAGGGTTATAGTTTTGCTTGTTGTGTTTTTTGTGTTTGTTTTTGTGATCGCTCATAATATAGGGCCTGGCTTAATTAAAAAACACCAATTTTGACAGTTTTCAATAGAAATGCGTAAAATGGCGCACATATTTATGAGTTGAAAAAAATACTTTTATGAAACACTTAAAGTGGCCTTTTCAGAACCCCTCTTTTCTCCTAGATTCTATACCTACAATCACTAAAACTGCGAGCGCTAATACGTCTTCCTCGTCGGAACTTAGATCGTGTCTGGACAAAATGTTTTGTTTCGACCAAAAACATTTTCTGTAGCTGGAGACAGCTTGTGTATGAAAACAAATGTTTTTGTTTCATGTTTTCTGTGTAATGTTTCGAACAGGAGTCACGCCTTTATATACACATAACTTATGGCTCGGATGTGTATCAGGTGCATAATAAACGCAAGGCGTAACATTAATGCTCTATTTTATTGTCGGCGCTAACTCGTTGCAGCAATCGAGAAGTCACGATTCTGCAACATTGTCAGAGAAGTTCGATCAGCCTGTCTATTCTCTAAGAACATTTTCAAATCTCGAAAGCTGAATCCGCGGTGAGTGTCAAATTTCTATATGATATTTGACACTCACCGCGGATTCAGCTGTCGAGATATTTGAAAATGTTCTTACAGAATAACACTGCAGAACACTTCACAACTGTCGAGAGTGCTTTGTACGAAAGCGGTGAATGCAACTGGAAAGTACGGTAGCTATCGGGAAACAGCTATTATCGTTTTGTGACGTCACTTATCGTGTGTGTTCGAATGGGAAATGTTTTAACCTCGTTTCTGACTTGCAATTTAAAAAAAGAACTTTCAGTTGCTTCAATAAACATTATTCAGGGAATCTAATTCATAAGCAGTTAAGGCGCTGTGAGTAGTCAACTATGAAGTATTCGAGGGGGTGAAGGAGATGAGTGGGGGACGTGCCGCCCCCGTTACTGCGGGGGACTTCATGCGAAATACGTCAAAGTGATGTGTCTATAATGTATAAAAGCGTAATTTCGATAAAATTGTAATGTGTTTCATAGCCTAGCGGTATCTTGCCCGCCTAAAGCAAAGCGTAGCGTCTAGGTTCAAATCTCATTACAATTTAATATATTTCAAAATTTCTATTTTCTGTCTAGGTCGATTATAAAAAGTCTAATTCCTAATTTTGTGCCAAATTTAGCCATTGCGATTCGAGAAAGTTAAGTTTTTTAGTAAGTAGTTAAAGGGTAAAAAAATCTAAAAAAAAAGCTCAATTAAGTCACTGAACTCCTAAACGGCTGTACCGATATTAAGTAATGAAAAATTTTGTGTGTCTTCAGGTTGATTCGAGAATGGTTTAGATTTGCAATCGGACCTGGTAGGTGGCGCTGCTGTCAGTAGTCAGTACGTCAACAAATTTAATTCTAAGGCGGTACGAAGTTTGCCGGGATAGCTAGTATTATTATAATATGCAGTCGAAGTACTGCGGAGTGCGGAATACGCACACTACAACATGTAACACATTACACAGTACACTTTATGACATCACACACATTGACGTTTCTTCCTAGGACGACATTTCAAAATTTTATATATTTCGCATTTTTCAGCGGTTACAAAATCTAAACTTGCTTTTGCCTGCAACTTCGTTCGCGTAGCACAAAGCTAAATTTTATCGACTGATTTTATACAATACATAAATTCACAATAAAATTCAATATCAAATATTCCCATTCTACATACATGAAACTTCGGCTATCTGACAGCAAAAAAAATACAATTTCAAATAAGTACCTACCTAGTTTCTGACATTTGTGGTTTAACCAAATAGTCTCTTCGGCTACATCATATTAATTGTAAATATTGTTTTATTTAATCTATTACTAATATAATACAGAGAGAAGGTTTATTTGTTTGTATGTTTGTTTGTTTGCATTGAATAGGCTCCGAAACTACTGGAATGATTTTGATGAAATTTAGGACAGATATAGAATAGACAACGGGGAAGCACATAGGCATACTTTTTATTGCCGAAAAATGTACGGTTCCATCGAGATTTCCTTTTGCGCGCATGAAATCGCGGGCAACACCTAGTCTAAATATATAAAAGGCAAACCTGACTGACTCGTCTATCAAAGCACAACCGAAACTACTGAACAGATGTTGCTAAAATTTGGCACAGATAGTTGTAATGACGTAGGCATCCGCTAAGAAAGGATTTTTGAAAATTCGCCCCCTACGGGTGTAACAAAGGGGTTAAAATTTTGTATGGAAACCGAACTTTACGCGGATGAAGTCGCGGGCAAAAGCTAGTAAAAAATAAACGTAGATTACTGAATAAGTACATGTTCCTAATATCTGCTCATGGTGATTAGAATTAGAATTGATTATAATAATTGATAAATTATATGTATAAACTTTACAAACCAACAGAATAATATTTAGGTATATATATATATATATTTACTTATTCTGTTGTCAATCAATGTTGTCAATTTTGAATCAAATATGTTTTTTCTTTCGTCGTGTAATAAATTATATCAATAATTTCGATTATTTTACGTCAGTCTGACTGGCAGCTCGGTTTGCGTACCGACGTTTGATTTTTGGTGGTGAGTTCAAATCCCGGTCAGATAAATATTATTTTTGTGATTCTTATAATGTCTTTGTTTTTCTTAAATATTTTTTTATTTATTTTTTATTTATTTTTTATTAATTTTTATCGTTGTACTAAAACTACGACCAAAGCTCGGTCTCCCTAGTATCTACTTATAAAGAGTTTTTGTACCTCCATCTTAAAACTTTGGACTAAAAATTTGGACATTCATCGAATACAATATTTTCATATTTTATATAATATAATCTACCCTTATATTAACAACAACTTAAAGTAACTAATAATAAAATAAGTACATAATTAACCATATACTTTTATTACTGGGAAAACAAGCATCGCTCGGAGTTTTATAGTGCGACAAAAAAAAAGAAAAAAAAATCGTCTGACCGGGATTCGAACCCGAGACCAATTGGTCGCAACAACGCAAAAAGCCAAAGGGCTACCAAGCGTCTTACGTCAGTTAGCAAAATTACGCATATATTATAAGTATTACACGACGAAAGAAAAACTAATATTTACCCCCAACTTGACCTTTATGCAGACGACATAAAGGTCCATTCGGGGGTAAAATAAATTTGAACGGACTTTCAACAATAAATTCGAATAATTTTTGAGCAGAAACGAGGGGAAAAATTTGACATACGTCTCATTAGCAAGAGGCCTAAGCCGGTACTGTCTTATTCAATAGATATGAAAGAGAAGGAATGACAGGTCGCCATTTCGCGATGTTTCATTCGACTCGTACGAATTATTTATCATTGAAATAAATTAATACTATCAAATATCACATTCTATACGAAAAATCAAAACAACAATTCCCTTCCTTTTATTATGTTTTACGAAACTGCAAATAATTTTCTTATTTCTGTTCACAAATAATACAGTTATAACTCCAAGAATTTCTATTTTAATGGTTACTTTATGATTTTTTTTTATCGAGAAATTTTTCAGATAACGTGTTTTGAAAACGAAGGTCCCCTAGCAAATATGATCAAAATTAACATATATTTTTTTGCTGCACTAAAATGTATCCATTCGTCTCAAAAAATTTTTGAAAGAAGCGTATTTCTAGGGTAAGAGCGCCTTAAATCACTGTATTTGCACGTATGACGACCTACCGTCACATTACAAATGCCAATGCCAAAGTTTAATTTTATGATCTTCTTCTTCTAAATATATAAAAGACAAACCTGACTGATTCATCTATCAACGCACAGCCGAAACTACAGAACGGATTTTGCTGTAATTTGGCATACAGATAGTTGTAATGACGTAAGCATCCGCTAAGAATTGATTTTGAAAATTTGCTTCCTAAGGGGGTGTAAAAGGTTAAAATTCTGTATGGAAACCGAACTCCACACGGACAAAGTCGCGGGCAAAAGCTAGTATCAATATAAAACGAATTAGGAAAATAGTCAAACTACTTGATCAGATTCCACGATAGTAAAATTAACTACTTAAATAACCTAACCTTACGCCTACTGCAAATCTAAGCTGTTTTTTTTTTGGGAAAATAACTAATGTTAGCTTAATAGGTTCTTATGAACCTAATATTCAACTATATACCAGGTATTAGGTATTCTAATAATAATAAATTTATTTCTTGTAATAAATAATAATTTCATTCAAAAGTTAAAAAGCTCATGTCTAAGGACTTTAGCGTTACGCAAATATTTAGCACTGACAAATGCGTAACGTGACCCAGATTATTCCAGCAGGTATGCCGTGCCCATGCCAAAGGTTTAGATACGTACCCGGAATTAAGATCAAATGTGATATTCCATTCCAACTTCCTAGGGTTACCCAGCAGTAGTCGGGACTTATGGAGATTCACAGGCTGTCGACAACGACAGCCTGTGAATAGACAGAGACAACTCTGCTAGCCGAAATGACAAGGCCAGCATGTGGACTTGAGCGTCACTTAATTTAAGTTCTGCGAGTGGGAGTCGGGCCAAGTGCCAGTCGGATTCGCGCACGAAGGATTCCGTACAAAACGGCAAAAACACGTTTGTTGTATAGGAGCCCCACTTAAATGTTTATTTTATTATGTTTTAGTAGTTAAAGCGGCAAACATAAATACCTACATTATCTGTGAAAATTTGAAATTTCAACTGTCTAGTTACCATGGTTCACCAGATGTAGCTTGGTGACTGACAAACGGTACCGTACGGGTACCGTTTTTCCCCTTTGGGTACGGAACCCTAAAAATTTGCTAAGTTGCAGCTGTTTAAAATGTAGATAACATTTTAAAAAATGCGCACCTTAAAGTTTTTACACTACTTAAAGAGATGGTCTTTAATTTTGGGAACATTTTGTACTGGGAACCCTGTCTCCAGTGAGCAGTAGTACATTCCAGTTTATTTCTGAAGTGTCTACCTCTCGGCATCTTAATAGACATTCCTTCGATGTGACGACTCGTGTAGTGTTTAGTTTGTTAATGTGCGATTTGTTTGGACACTAATTAATTATGTAAATAATATGAGGAAATGACAAATGGAAGGAATGCGCAGCAGTGGCGAAGGCTACTTCTCCTTCATAGGGAAGCCGGAGCCTGTATAATAGGTGGGGATTTCTATGAAGGTTTGTAAAAGATAAGTGACAAGGGAAGCCGATAGGAATGGAGTTATAGGAACCCTTCGCCACTGATGCGCAGATAGATATATGTATTGTTATGAACGGTTTATATTTTGAAATAAAGGTAGTACTTAGTTACAAATCGAAATGTTTAAGTGATTTTCCATTGAAACACCTAAACAGAAAACAAAATGTTAAAGACGTGTGAATAACTGCAAGCGGATACCATCATTTTGAATTTTCAAACGAACGCTCGATATACCTAGTCCCTAGATACATAATATTATTTTAGTATGTACCTAAACACTTAAGGAAGAGAGGGACACTTGATTCTTATGGGAGACTAGTTTTTGCCCGCGGCTTTTTCGGGAAGTTTTCCTCGCTTAATTAAGATGACAAAATATTTAAATGGTGAGCATTTGGGAATCGGACACTGACTGGTTGATTTACGCAGACATCTGTTCAAGATCTTTGTGAGTCACCTCTTCTCACTTCATCCATAAACTGTATGTTATCATCACTGATACACAGATAACCATCACTTTCGCTTTGCGGTAAAAGATGAAAGAGTGTGCTTTTGATACAAAATCGTTAATATAAGTTTAATATGAGTTTCATTGCTATCTGCGCATCAACATTTTTATCTGAGCCTCTCGGAAAAAGAAACAGTTTAGTTCTGACTTCTGTATTTGGAGTTTACTTTTGAGCTGACTGTGACAATATTCGTAAAAAATTGTTTTCGTAAGAAGGAACTAGGAAGTAAAATCACTTACTCATATCTAATTACAATGAAATTTACTTCCCATTTATGAAAAATAATGTATGGGAACCATTCGACATGCATAAATCCGACTCGAAGGACCAGTGTCTTAGATGCAATGTATCTATTTTTACCTATAGTTTTCTGCACTTCCATGAAGGCACCTCTAAAGTTTTCTACACTTTAATAATAAATGAAATTTCTCTTTCCAGGTAACCCAAACGACAAGATCCTGTACAGTCGGCCGAGTAAGCGGCGCAGCGCATCCTTCCCCGCCCCAAGGTCGCTGGACCGGCGTCACTCCCTGAGGATCTTCGGGTCGTCCAGCAAATACCTGCAGCGATGCGCGTCTACTCGCAGCCTGCACAAACACGCGAATACTACCGACAGCTCTTCGTCTACAGACTACCCGCCGAGCGTGGAATCTGCGTCGCCTAGTAAGTTCGATGATGATCATCTTTCTGGATTTGAGCTTAGTACCAATTAATAGTCATAAAGCATGCTTGGTTTAAGTATAACATACACTCAAGATTATTGCAACTTTGTAAGTATAATGGATCAGCAACAATTTTAATTTTATAAATAGAACAAACGAAAACGCAATTTATAACAAACAAAATTGATAACCAATAATATACATTATTATTACGTTTCCTTAACCTCTCCTTGTATTAATTAATGCACTAGGAGAGTTTCCTTTGGTTGGGTATTTCGGCTATTTCCTAATAATAATAATAAACATTTATTTAACAAACACGCTCACATTGACGACGATGATTGTAGATGATTTCTTCAACAAATTCAAAAATTCTTTAAAATTTCTTAAACAAGTGTACCAATAGGGAGTTTTTTACGTCTTTAAATGTTGTACTGAGGAATAAACTAAACATCAAAGTATTTATTTCTCATATTTTTCTTACAGGATTTTGGTAGAGTCTGTTGGACTCATAGAGCCAGCCTAGACAAAACGTATGTCTTGCGAATCACAATAAGGCTGTCTTGAAAATAGCTGACGCCTTCATATTCCCAAGTGCACTTAGTTCACACTATACAGCGAGCTTTTTCAATGCCTAACCTTCCGAGTACACAAAAAGATTGAACGTCGAATGACTTCTGAATTAGGTACTAAATAGATGCGAAAACTTTTGTCTACCTATACTAATATTATAAAGAAAAAAGGTTTGTTTGTTTGTTTACATTGAATAGGCTCCGAAACTAAAGGACCGATTTTGATGAAATTGGTACAGATAGAGATTAGAACACAGGGAAGGACAGAATATACGGTTTCCACGCGATTTTTTTTTTGCGGCACGAAGTCGCGGGCAACATCTAGATGTAAATATTTTTACACTTTATAAAATCAAAGAGTACTTACCTATGAATCTAATGATATATTCATATAAAATTACCATTTGAATCGGAAAAGTATCTTTAGAACTTCAATCCATAAGACACACACATCTTTAATTAGTAGGTACATGGAAATGGAATATATTTTTGCATAGTTTCTATATATTGCCAAGAAGCTCGATTTGCGTATACCTATTATACCCATACCCAAGATACCTACAGCTTGGCAAAAGTATGACGTGGTGACAGCAGAAACTAAAATATATTTCCGACTGAATCATCTTATAACTATATTAGATTGTAATTTGTAATGAAATATTTAATTTACAAATATATTAAATTACAATATGTCATTCCAATCTATTAAGGACTTTGATTAAATAATATTTATTAGGTTCCCTATTTTTTCGCATAAAATCATATGTCATAATTTTACTTGGCATAATTTCATTTGACCTAATAGTAGTTTCGCATAATATTCATTTGGCATAACTTTCTTAGCATAATTTTTTTTCGCATAATTACTAAAAGCATAATAATTGTTAGGCATACTTATTGTAAGGCATATATTTTTTTACGCATAATATTAGTTAAGAATAATATTTTTAAGCATAATATTAAAAAGCGTAAATATAATTAAGCATAATGGTATTTAGGCATACTATTATTTACGCATACATCTTTGTGGCATTTTTTTTTCGCATGCTAATGAATGATTAATTCTACTGGATGGCGAATTAAGACGAAATAACAATTATAATTATAATTTTCGACTGATTACGAAATTAAACTCGGACAAACAATACGAACTGCTATCTAAGAACATGCCAAGCCATAACCACGAGCCCAATGCACTTAAGGATAAAGTAAGTTCTTAAGGATACATTTTAAACATGTTAGCGGCTTACTGGTGGCCCAAGGGCCACCCCGCCGCAACTTAACCTACTGTTACACATGTTACACTAGGTATAATGAGTGTAATACCTGCTTTTAATGTTTCATAAATATGCGTTTAATTACCTTAACCGTGTTACATTATGTCCTTTCATTTTATGAACATTTGTGCCTTGTGACAGAATTACTGGAATTTATCATGACAAAAAAATATGCCTAACTAGTTTATGCCAAAAAACAATTATGCCAAAGTATTATTATGACAAGAAAAAATATGCCTTACGAGTTATGCCTCATTAAATTAGGATAATAAATATTAGTCTAAATGAAATGTATGCCTAATGATGTAGTATGCCAAGAAACCATTATGCCAAAGTAATAGTATGCGTTATAAAATTATGCCAAGTGAGGTATGCCAAATGAAATTATGACAAATAAAATTATGCGAAGAAAAGGGATCCCTATTTATTACATAGATACGTTATAATAACCTTACAAAACTGACAATATTTCTGTGCCGCGACACACATTGACACGGGACGCGTAAGTACCGTTGCACACGTTCCGGTTGCCGGGTAGCCGGTCGCGAAATGTATGGCCGTGTACACCGGTACGTGTGAAAGCTTTCGTAAGTACATACCCATACAACTCGCGACCGACTACCCGGCACCGGAATGTGTGCAACGGCACTAAAACGTGCTACTCGTCAACCGGCTCGTCGCACGCTAACACAGAACACTATTATTCGCGGAGCACACTAACCAAAATTGGCCCGACGTCGGGCCAATTTGAGTCTTCACTTTTTACGCGCAATGCCATATCTACCTCTTTTTAATAATACATCTATGGTTAAGGATAAAACATGATTAAGTCAGAAATGTTTTTAGGTCCAGCTGTCACCACGTAAAACTCTTTTTTGACAAGCTGTAACAATTTCTGTTCAATTCGCAGTACGGTTTCAGTCATCACACGCATCAAATCGGTGCACGAGAGCGCTAGCATATTCTGACACTGGAATAGAAATAATATGTTCATTGCCTCCCGGCTCCCAAACTCGTGTAGCATTAGTGCTTTTCGTAAATAATTATTTTTGTTAATTTCCTATTCGCTCGAATTTTAATTACCCAGATTGCGAAAACATATCACCAACTTTATACAAGTCCTGATTAATATTTTTAATCTGTTGCAGAGAAAGTGTCGTTGCTCTCCCGCTTATTCAGACGAAGCGGCCGCAGCAAGCGCGCCATGAGCACATTCTCCGCGCAGTTCCCGCCCACCGAGTGGTTCAACTCGAAGGCGGTGCACCTCCACTGCGTCGCCACGCAGACCGACTCTAAGGTGAGGTACATTCGTTGTATGTTACGTGTGCGTGTGTTTATTGGGAACTAATCAAGATCATCTCGTTATTATCATCACCAACTAATGTCACCACTCACCACTGGGAAGAAAGAGACACCATTCTGCTTAATCGAGAATGAGACCACTTGAACCATTTTCATCAAAGTTTTTGAGTAAACGGATTCATTTTAACACAAGCATGTAATGCACACTATTTTGTCTAGATAGGTATATCCTTTCTTGCGATTAAAAATGGACATCAGGGGGCAAAATATTGGTTCTGATTGAATAAAAAAATAGAAAATAAACTATTTTATGCCTTTTTCATTATGGTCTATGTAATTTGTAAAACGACAATTTCGATGTTTGTTGTAAGGGTAGACGTGTCGATTAATATTCATGAACATGTTTCAGGAGTCGCTGCAGAGTCAAGCGTCATTCATCTCTTCCTATTATGACGGCTCAGAGATCAGCAACCGGTCGTCAACGCTGCCCAGACGACACAAACGCCACCTGTCCACCGAGTCGGGCATCGCAGGCTCCGTACAGTACGACCATTCACCTGTACGACAGTCCAGCCCCAGCTCTGGTAGTCTGCCTCGATCGTCCCTGAGCAGAAGCTCCACAAACAAAACGATGCTAGATCACTTCGGATCGCCGCACAGAAACTGCGACTACAAATCACGAGAGAGCCCAAACGGCAGCATGAAGAGAGTGGACTACTCGGATATCATGTCGACCAGTGGCCCTTCGAGCTTAGAAAGTACAAACGTGCATAGGACACCGAGGAAAGATTTGAAAAGCAGTCAAACCGAAGTCATATCACCCATAAAGAAGAACTACTTTACGAGTAGCAGCGGTCACTCTAGTTTAGAATCGCACATATCAGATCGCACATTGAAACCTTCGCCTAGTCATAGTAACGGTACATCGGGTCTTAGTAGAGCGCAATCGCTCGTTAAAGTACAAAGTTTGCAGAGTTCGCCTAAGAGTTTACACAAATACCGAACCAAGCCGCCAATTGTTGGGGGAGAGTCTGTAAAAAATGGTAAAACGACTCCACCTCGAACATCGCCAAAAAACTGCCCAGGTACACCAAAAAAAACTGCTACGCCTTTGCACAACAAAACACTTGGCGCGAAAGTAGAGAATCCCAATACTGCCATGCTAGCTAATTCCAATTCAAACAATTCAATTACGTTAAAAGTAACCACCAATACAACGTTACAAAACGGCGGGACCAACACCAAAGTTTACGTTCAAAACTCTCCGGTCCGCTCAGTCATCACATTTGAGAACGGAAAAGTAACGGAATCCAGCAATAACGGAAGCAATATTTATATTATAAACGACGACAGGCAGGTCGTCTCAGTTTCGCAAAATAGTGTGGCCAACCAAACTCCAAAAAACTCGAAAGAAACCTCGTTCGATGTGTGTGTTGAGAACAAAAAGCAGATGTTTCCAGAGGGCGAATCTATGAAGGAAAATAAATTCAATAAAAATTCAATTAACGACACTGGAATGAATAATAATAGGAAGTTATCTTTGCAAATCGGCGGGGCGACTAATAACAACAGTTTCATCTACAAAAACCAGCTCAACAACACAAACGAGGTAACATCGAATCCGTCATCGCCTGCTATTCATAACAATATCAACAGTTTGGAAACGACGGCCAATAGCAACCCCTCGACCCCGACGAAAAGTTATGACAACATTATTGGGTCATTAGGTAATTTAAGATATCAAAAAAATTCTCTAACTTCGACTAATACGGGTATTCAAACGAACTTAAATTCGAACAGCGAACTGAAAAGTGTTGATCTGTTGAAGAAAGCAGCAGCCCTACAAATGCTAAATGGTCTTCCGAACGTTCATAACAGGATGAGTTCGGAATCGTTAGCTAATTTATTACAAAAGGGAATCGATCAGAAACCGACAGTACTTGGCTCCGAGCCGAATCTGGCCCTAAAAAACCAAGAACTGATAAAAGATATCAACACGTCGAACGAAAAAATTAATTGTCTAGAAAATAAGCAGAAAAGGTATAGTTTGAGCCAAGAAGGTAAAAAGGATCACCCGGATTTTTACAACTTTCCGAGCCTCAGCGATTTGAGCTACAACTTTACAAGTTTGGCAGCCCAAAAAATATTAAAGGGAGTCAGCATAAACAGTGTCGACACACTGGTAGAGTTGAATATGGCTGCCAATAATGCTGAAAAGCAAAACAATCGGGAGGTAGCCGCGGTCTGCACGGACTTTGGCCTTGTATAGTAACTAAAATTAATCATAACATGTACAATAGTAGTTTTACACAAACACAATTTAGCTGTAACCTAATTTTAAACATTTGTATAACTATCTTACCTAATTTACATGTATAATAACATTTACTTGAAACGTCTGTACTCAAACTTTTTACTATTTATTGGCTTTAAAATTTATCTTTAGCAAACTTATTTATCCTCACTCATACTTCTACTCTACTAACCATCAAAGATGTCATTAGAATTTATGTATCCCAGTATTCACTTGATGTAACGTAATCATAAATTCTTAGTTTATAGCTGTAACGCATTAATATATTAAGACAATAAGACTACTTCCTATGAAAAATGTGGCCTAAACCGACCCATCCAAGAATGAATTAGTGCCTGATACAAGTATAGGATTAAAATTGGTTATCCTTCTATATTGTCTATAGTCCTTCACCAGTAGCTTTTAGCACAGAATATAAATATAGTTTTAATTATGTATCATTTTACTCCTCAATACATGCACTTCTGTTTGTGCCATTCAAGTTTCCAGTGTTAATAATGAGTACAAACTTCAATTCCTATCATTAACAAATTATCATCTAGGGATGGGAAGTAATTGTGTAAAATGTATGTCATGTAGTAAGTGCCATAAGTAATCAAATAATGTGAGATTCAAATGTTTTGTTTGTAATTGAACGATTGGTGACCATTATTATAATTTGTGCAATGTACTCAAAGTACAGTAAAAACAAAGGGTTATATTTATTCATTAGGTATTATAATCGGAAAACAATGCATTTTACTATTAAGTGTTCAGTAACGCCATTTGTAAAAAAATGTGTTAACAAATATAAGTTGATGCTTATTATTGATTGTCTCATTTTCCCTATCTTTTCTACATAATATAGAGTTTAATAAAAACTTTCATTAGAGAATTACAAAAATAAAAAATTTATTTACTTAATTATTATAGTGGCTTAAAAATATTAAAATAAAATATTATACGCATTTAATAGTGCTATGCTCCATCACATCTGTAGCCTGTGATGGTTCAGTCTCAGTCTGATTTTTAATTGAGTTTAACCATTCATCGGTAGGATCTATCTTCTTTGATTCAGCCTCTGAACAGTCACTACTTTCTTCTACCTGTACTTCTGTTGATTTATCTTTACTGTCCGAAATGGAATTATCTTTGCTACTACCAGGTGAGTCGACATTTTGAGGTATACAGCTAGTATCTCGAAATTTTTTCGACACTTCATCACTTTGAATATTCACAGTACACACACAATCACTTGTATCCGTTATCTGTTTAAGTGCAGCCTCCTCAATAGCTGCCAAGTTTTCGTCATCGTCTATACTTAAATCTTCAATAGTTTTATAGCAATACATATGATCATCATTTGGACTTTCATACTCTTCAATCAGAAAAGTACTGTTATCAAAACTCAGTTTCTCGAAGTCTATCTCACCAAAACGGTTGATATTTTCCAATAGTGTATTTTTATTTTCGTAGGAAATACTTAGATTTCTAATACAATTTCTTTGTAAGTCTTTGTTATCTTGACATTGTTTACGTATCGCGTCCAGTTGCCGCAGGGTTTTAAGTTCTCTTGCTTTTAATGTTGAATATATATGAGCAAAAGACTTCTTCACATAATCTTTTAACTGTAACACAAATAATAACCATATATTATAATTTAATTGTCGTTTTAATACATATTTAATTGAATTAATAGTTATTTTTACTTACATTTTCAATATTTTGATCGAAATCGTCACTATCTGCAGCCATGTTTGTTTACAAAACTAAAAGTCACTGTCAGTGTCACTGTCAAGTGTCAATAGTTTTTTTTTTTTGTCAATGACGAGTTTTTGTTTTCAGACAAAATGTTAAAATTATTTAAACATGGAAAGTTGTGCTTTGAAACCATCCATTTGACATTGTCATAAAAATTTCGATTTATTACTATGAATCGGAAATTCAGATCATTTTTTTTAACCGCTACTACCAATCCTTATCAAACTGTATATAAACACTGCTGTTTTTTCTTGTGGTCTGGTCCTTGTGAAAACTGATGATAAGAGAGTAAAAACTTCGTATTCGACTTTTGAGTATCGCCGGTATAAAAAAATATAAATGTATTGATTTTTCGTTTGACATTTCGATAGATTTTCAATTTTGCTTCAAAAGAAAACATCATTCGTTTGAGACGCTGTTTCTTTCATTGATTGTGGGTTTTAAAAGTGAATTTAGTGAAATATTGTTTTAATTGTGTTGTAGAACTCAATAATTAATATGAGTGAGTTGAGACATCGACGTGGAGACGGCGATGGGAACGACAAAGCTGAAACTGCTGGAGAATCAGATCATGTATTTATTAAATTTACTATAAACATGTTTCCTCTCACAATATTTGCAACAAGCTTATTCGGTGATTATTTTAACAGGTGGATTCGGAAGAGGAGAAAGTTCTAGAGGAGAAATATGTTGACGAAATGGCTAAAAGTTTGCCCCAGGGCACCGATAAAACTCCCGAGATCCTCGATTCTGCCCTGTCCGGTCTCTCTTCGCGGTGAGTGATATGTGTAAACTTAATTATGTGTAACTTATCTAATATTCATTATTGTTCATGGTATGTAGAAAATACTTGTATTAAGCATTCCAATCATGATTTGCTTTAAATGCTATATTACAATTCTTACCTTTCCACATAATATTATGTGCACCTTAATTCTATTTCGTTCATGTCATCAAGCTGTCTTTAGAAATAACCTTGTAACACCTGTTAAGATCAAGTCTTGGTTTGATGTTTTTTTGCACAATTTTAATAATTTTGTATACATATTTGTGATATTATGATTTTAAAAATAATTTAGATGGAGAAACTGGGTTATCCGAGGCATCTTCACTTGGCTGATGATCGGTGGCTTCTGCCTGTTGATATATGGAGGACCTCTGGCTTTGATGACCACGGTAACTTACTTAATATGTTATTAACTATACAGTATATTATCGCAATACTTAATTTATAATTGAAACTGACAAGTTCATATTGGGATAATAATAATAGCTCATCACACCGATTTTGGTGACGATGAAGGGTTAAATAAGGAATATGGTGATTAGTGGCTAGATGGTGGTGGTGGTTATTGGGAATATACTTATCTGATGAAGTGGTCTACATATAAAACAAAAACATCTCTTTAAACCAGTCTTTAACTTTACAATTCTGTAAAACATCAAATATGTTAAAAATATTTAATTTTTCTTCTTAATTTCCATTTTGATAAAGAAACTATGTCATAGAGATAAAGATCTGGTTATCTAATGAAAAGACTACCTATATTTATCTCTTACATTCATAACAGCAATAGCGCCACTGTGAAATATGGATGTTACCACCCAGATTTTATTTGACGTGAAAAAATAGGGGGATTACACTCAAAGTGTCATGTGATTAGCAATAGGGAATATGCATAAAACATAAAAATAGCTTAAAATATGATACTAGACTGAAAAATAAAGGAAATGGTGAGAAAATTTATAATATCTGTTGATAAATGAGCAATATATGAGCAGTCAAAGTTTCGAATCTATCTCTTTCTAGCAAAACGAAATTACTTATGAAAAGTCACGTTATGTGATGTCATGTTACACATCCGATCTCTGTGTAACAGACTACTTTAAACATTCATATCTTTGTTATTTTTAATATTATCCAAAAACTGATTTTACCAAACAGATCAATCAATACAAAAAAAAAAAAAAGTGCATATTCCCCTATTGCATACCAATCTATCCAAGCTTAGTTGCTACTTGCTAGCAGCATGCCAAGAAGTCTAAGAATTTTTAATTGATATACATACTTATAAACCCCCAATGAAAACATAGGGGTGTTATAAGTTTTATGTGTCTCCGTTTGTGTGTGTGTGTCTGTCCATGGCATTGTAGCTCCCAGACAGATGAACCAATTTTTTTCTGTTTTTTTTTAAAGCTGTCATGATTGAGAGTGTTCTTAACTGTAATTCATCATCATCATCAGCTTTTTTTTTTCATTTATTTTATTTACTTATTTTGACAATTTAATATTTTATGGCACAGACATAAGTTTACAAAACTTTACCATGTACCATAAGCCACCATATTATATATTTTAAGAAATACACAGTTCAATTGTTTTGTGCTACACCTTAGTTTATCAATTCAAAATATAAAAATAAACCATTTTTTATTCAATATATTAGATAAACATTACCTACTAAATTATCGTTTGGCACGGTAGCTCGCTCACTGCTTGAATAATTTAGGGGTTACTTATATTCTTTAATTTTGTTTATGTGTATAATATGTAATAACCAAGTTACCATATTAATGTAACATATTTTTGTTCCACTCAGGTGTTGTGCGTGCAAGTGAAGTGTTTCGAAGAGATCATAAATATTGGCTATGCGGTGTACCGTGTGCACGGACTGCCGTGGTTCCGATCTCTCTCCTGGTACTTTCTGCTCACTTCCAACTATTTCTTCTACGGAGAGAATCTCATCGACTATTTTGGAGTTGTGATCAATAGGACGGTGAGTTTTTAAAAATTATTATTAATACTTCTCGAGACTTACTTTGGCTACGTTAGTAATATATATTCTTTGCTTTGGCTTACTTTATGCACGTAATGTACAAAGGCGGGCTTATTAGCCTTGTGGCATTCTCTACCAGCCAACCTTAGTTAGCCAACTTTGTTGCAGTTTTTATTTATAGAACAGTAAGGTTTTTTGCACTCTTGTTGATAAGCCCATTATTATTAATGCTTAATGAGTAAAATTCATGCAAAAGCTATTAATGTATTTGTTATTATAATTTTATCTTTACTCTTTTAATTAAATGTAAATGAATATAATGTACTAAAAAAGTTTGTTCTTAATAAACAAATCTAGGAAAATTAACCATAACGGACACAAAAGTTGAGCTTACATAATATAATATTGAGTTTAGACACTATTACAATTATTTAATTAAACTGAAATTTTGTAAAGGTTTATTAATAAAAAAAATTGCAGTTAATATTTTAGTCAGTTTAAGGTTTAAGCATATTGTAAAGCATTGTAGGATGTTATTGTATAATAGGTATTTTGAAACTAATTATTAATTTAGTACATACATTACTAAGTTACTAACAAACAATCAGAGTGTGCCTCTATCAATTGAGTGTTCGATAATCGAGTTAGTATCGATTTTGCGTCAGTTAAAACATTAAACAAGCGATCTCCTTTCGTGTTGGTCAAACGTAGGGTCAACGTGGGTATAATTGACCAATTAAGGCAGATTTTATTATAAATTACTATTTTCCTCTAATATGGAATGATATACAAACTGAATTATTTTTATGTATCATCCCATTTAGATCGTTTATACAGTGAACTAATAACTTTTAATTTTTTTCTTACAGAAAATTTGTTACAATTTTTTTTTGTCAATTTACCCCTATGTTTCTAAGTCTGACCAGAGGATTTCAATGTTTGACCAGTCGATGTTTTAGTGGTTGACCATGTAAATAAAACAACATAATATTATTTAAAAAATGTTCTTATTGCAGCAATATTTGTATATATATGTCACCGTAAAATTGTGAAAACCGTTAGATTGTAAAATAACTAACGAGATTGTAAAAATATATCGAAAGATTCAAAACTATATAATACCTATATTTATAAAGTAACAATAAATAATGTGTTAAATTATAGGCAGAATATTCGCGTCGGAAGTCTATAAACATTTTACAATTTCACTAGTTATATTACAATCTAACGGTTTTTACAATTTTACGGTGACATTTGAACATTATAAGTAAATAATAACATTAAAACAGTCTCATTAAGTTCATAACAGTCTCATAAAATCTGCATTTCAATTAAACTTTAAGTCTTATAAAAATATATAATATCTAAGGTAAGATATATATTTTATGTTTTTAATTAACTGTTTATAATAATGCTATGTGGTATCCCATATTTTCGTGCAGTTTCTCTTTTTTTTTTTGCCCCATCTCCACTTTCCTGAATCGCGCTTCAAAAATCCAAGCTTTCTTCACTATACTTGAAAAAAAAAATTTTTGGTGACATTTTACATTGGTACCCAGTATCTGAAAATGAAATTTTCATCCGATAAGCTTTAAAGCTATTAAACATTTATGTGAAAATACACTCTTCATTCTAAAGTTTGGTCAACACTGAAATATTATTGGTCCAGTATTAACTGCTCCAGTAATTGACCATCTGGTCAATTATTGGTTACAGGACAGTTAAGAAAAAAAGAAATGTACACAGTCAAACTGCTAATCAAACACAACTCATTTGAGTTAAAATTATGAAAAATTGTATATTATCAGTAATTGACCATTATTACAACACAAACCATTTCGTGTTTCCATAGTTGACCAGCGTGAAATATCACGAAATAGTAATCAAATTACAAAAAAAAAAATTACCACAAACAGATCTACACACATTTTTCTTCAGTTTAAACAAAAATGTTGCATAAAGCATAAACATTGAACAGAGATATAAGTAATTTTAAAAAACATACCTGACGCGAGCTCTTTACTGCAGGCAAGAAAAAATGCGACGTTTTGCGCGTCTCTTTCAAAACTTACAAAATTTAAACGTCGCCGTCACTATAGCTGTCCTTGAACGCGATTGGTCATTCACTCAATAGTGCCATCATAATTTAGAAGACCATATACAACAATTCGTCAACAAGAAAACTTAATATTGGCGCATGAATTCAAAATTGGTCAATTACCCATACATGGTCAATTATACCCACGGTGACCCTAGTTACGTACGCATCGTTAAGCCAAACTAAATACTGTTTAGTAGGTCAAACTAATTGAAGGTAACTCCACCGATAGCCTTAATTTAACTGAGGTTTTGTTTTTCTAAATACTATCTATAATATTAAGAGGAAAGATTCGTTTGTTTTTATGTTTCTTTGAATTGAATAAGCTCCGAAACTACGGGACCTATTTTGATGCAATTTGCCCGTGTTCTAATCTGTATATGTGATACAGATTAGAACACGGGGAAGGACATAGGCTACATTTTATTATTGCAAAATGTACGGTTCCGGCACGATTTCCTTTAGCGCGCACGAAGTCGTGGGCAGTATTTAGTGTTACAATATAAGGATAGAGGATAATTAAAACACCCGCTTTATTATATGTTCGTACTTCGTAGTCATTATACTTGTAGGTCAACGACCTCTAAAACCTTACTGGGATCACACCAGTAGGGAATGTCATTGCTGCAACGAAAGTTAGCATCACCTCCTTTGTCTCTTCTGTGGCAATCACAATTCCAGGGCTGTAATTGTCATTGCTAACACGTTCAAAATTAGGAGCCCTTTTATTCACAGGCTGTCGCTGTCACTGCTAGAAGAAACGATAAGGACAGCATCTGACTTGAGCGTCACTTAATTTAACTATTGTTCCAATATTCGGTCGTTAGCACAGTGCTAATACAAAAACTATTATAATCTATTACAAGTTTGAAATTAGGTATAACTTGCTCTATACGGCGCTCACTAGCTGTTATTTAGATCATAATATATCCATAAACACAGACTATGTGTTAATCCAGAGCTTAAACTACTTCCATACAAAATTTCATCAAAATCTGTTCAGTAGTTTTTGCGTGAAAGAGCAACAAATATCCATTCATCCAATATTCCATACATACTTTAAAAACTTTCACATTTATGATAGAAGCTGTAGGATTGTGAAACATGCCCTAAGTGAAAAATACTGTGTCATCAAGTACCTAGTCTATGATTACAACAAAAATTTTGTTCGTAGGACTACCTGCGGTTCCTAGTGACGTACCATCGTTTCATCTCTTTCTCTCTCTACTGCATCGGCTTCGTGTGGTTCGTGCTGTCTCTAGTCAAGAAGTACTACATGAGACAGTTCAGTCTGTTCGCCTGGACTCACGTGGCTCTACTTATTGTGGTCACGCAGAGCTACCTCATCATCCAGAATATATTTGAAGGTGAGTTACATTTTACAGGAAAGGACATTGGAATTTTACTATGGAACAATTACCCACGGTGATCAAATAAAAAAGTAATCGCATCTGGATTACAACGACATAGGTCGCAAATCTGCAGGTGCAGTTGGGCTAAATACTTTGATATTTTAACTAATTTCACTTCATTAAATTATATATATTTTTTTTTTATTTTATGTAATGAGCCAGGAAACGAGCAGACGGATCGCCTGATGGTAAGCGATTACCGCCGCCCATGGACACTCGCAACACCAGAGGAGTTACACTTGTAACTCCTCTGGTGTTGCGACTTGCGTTCCTGGTCCTTAAAATCCCCAATCCCCCCCATGGGCCTCCGGTAACCTCACTCACTCGGCGAAACACAACGCAAGCGTTATTTCACGCCGGTTTTCTGTGAGGTCGTGGTATTTACCCGGTCGAGCCGGCCCATTCATGCCGAAGCGTGGCTCTCCCACAGTCAAATATATGATAATATAAAAAAACAAGAATTATAGCTACGAACACTCGATCATGTCAGCTTTCAAACAAAAAAAGACTTGATCCAACTCGTTTCATCCATTTGGGAGCTACGAGGCCACGGACAGACACACAGACAGACACGTCCAACTTATATAACCCCTCTTTTAGCGCCGGGGGTTAAAAATTTATTTATACTTCTTCATTGATCTGAATCTAATACCTATTTTGGTTTGAGGTCACAACCATTTTAAACACCATTATTTTTTTAATTTAGAATGTCAGTTTCTTAATTAATTATAATACATCTATGCAATGCTAAAGGGACCCAACCCTTTTTATCATCCAGGGAACTTTTTTTATGGAAACTTTGGGAAGTTCCCATAAAAAAAGTTTGGTTGCCTCATAAAATGTTATGAAAAAAAAAAACCATTTCCGAGCGATCTTAAAGCACAAAGAGTGTAATTGGCGCTTAATTTTTTAACATATCATTTATAAAGTTATCAGTCATTGTAATTTTATTCAAGTAGCAACGTTTTGGTGTTGGATTATTGGTAGACGCGTACAAGTATTAGAGCGTGACGATATTATGACACTGAGAATAATTAATACATATCTTCGAATATTTTTAAACTTTAGTACACATTATTTTTAACCGACTTCTAAATAAAAGGAGGCGGTTATGTATTCGGCTGTATATATCTGTATGTATTTTGAAGTCGGTACCAGCAAATTTGAACGCGAGTTATAAAATATTGTAGGATACCCAACTAACATTGGCGCTAAGGGAAACTTAAAGTATTATAAACGACATATAAGAGCTCTGACAATAGCTTTGGACTCTACTGCGGCGTTAGGAATAAATAATTAAAGTTTCAAGAGGCATAATAGAAATAAAGGAAAAATATATAACTTTAAGGTGCTAACTTGGAGTTTGTCAGAACTTTTGTATAACTTACTCTTACCTCTTTAGGAAACGTAAAACACTAGAACCAATTGTAAGGTGTCTGCTAATACTTACAAATGGTTAAAGTTCTTAAATGGAGTTAGTCAATACCTTACACCACCTAACAAGTTCTATGGAGCCCTAAGAGCTAAAAGAAAGTTATAGTAGTGATAACTATTTGTATTATAGAGCTATAGAAGTTAAAGAAGTGATAACTATAGGTATTATAGAGCTAGATGCTGCAAGTGTCAGAAACCACCTTTAAATCATTACAGGTTGTATAATAGGATTTACTCCCACATTATAAAAGTCCAAGTGGCATTAAAAAGCTAGCTATAGTTTTTTTTAACACTGCGTTGGGAATAAAAGAGTTATCAGGAACCTTAGGTAATGTAGATTTTACGCCATTAAATAAACATAACCTATAAAATTTTAAAAGTAAATTTATGGTCAAAATATTATTTTCCGACTTATTGATTTACATTATTTACTGTTTTCAATTATAATATACATAGACGTACTGAGAATTGTTATTTACAACCACAACTAAAATAAATAAAAATGCTGTGGCAGTGATTTATTTTACCTAATAATATGAAATGTTGTTTATTTTTGAGGCGCTTCAAAATTGAGATGAAAACTAGTATATATGATCACAGAATACTTATCACCGCAGCTCAGGGAGAATTCATAATTATGAAACCGATAATGTATAAAATTATTAATTGATGTCGGCCATGATTATCGGCCATGAATATGCGCACTGCTATTATTTTTTATATCATTTTTGACGGTAATAGAAACGTAAAGTAAAAAAAAACTTTGGGTGATGTTTATTACTACTTATTATGCACAATATACAATCGAGCTCTAAATAGTATCGTATCATATGAATGCTATATGTTGTTAAAAAAGCTAAATGAGTGAATTTTATAAATTATTTATTACTAAAGGGTGCAGTTGTAACCTGTGTATAGCTTATAATACACCTAAAATGGTGAATACTACTTCAATAGCACTATTGTAACTCTTTATTCCCACCTTTTTATCCCTTTTCTACAACTATTATATCACTTTAAGCTCTAAAATTGTGGGCCCAATCGAGGGTTATAAGATAGTTATAGCGCGCTATACCACTAGTTGTTAGACCTTTTATAGAACTTTAGGTTTTTAAGTTTCTCTTAAGTAGCTCATTTAGCGCTTATTCTTATTACCAAAATGTTAGTTGGGTATTGTTTGGGCTGGTACTAACTTCAAATTAAGAAGATAGAATAGAGAAATAGTTAAAAATTTAGCCAAATTTAAAAGGAATTTATTTAGAAAATAATCAGTTTTATTTCATACTTTTTTGTGTATTTTTACTTTGGAAGTCGGTTTAATTAATTTTCCTTATCAATGAAAATTAAACAAAGTAATGGGAACAAGACTAAAACTCTGTGGGAAATTGTTATTACAATTTACAACGAATTAAAAATTTTACGTAGGACACAATTACATTATAGCGTCATTATAAGGCTTGAACTGTCTTCATTGTCTACCTACCTACTGTAGGGTTGCCAACCGCCCTGTTTTCCGAGGACATGTCCTGTTTTTTACAGTGTCCTGGGCTGTCCTGGATAGTATCAAAGCAGCGTTCTGGGTTTTTAAAGCACCCTGATAAAGTCATGTATTTTAAAATTCGTAGGCCACTCTTACTGTTTTTCTTCGTAATTTAATATTACATATTCAAATTCTTTTATGAAAAATATGATTATATTAGCATTACATCTATTTCATTAAACTTATTAAATTAACTGTTGCAAATCTATTACTGCGTCCTGTTTTTAAACCTAATTGTCCTGGTTTTTTCTCCTTCAAATCCTGGTTTTTTAATTTGGGATTAGCAACCATAACCTACTGTTGATGTCATGGCTGTGTATGTAACTTATTAATTAACTAGCTTTTGCTCGTATCCCACTGGAACACTACTTTTTGAGATAAAAAGTAGCTTATTTTATTTTATTGACAGGATGCACCAACAACATATTGCTATAACATTAATATCTTAAATCTATCTAGCCTATGTGTTAATCCAGAGCTTAAAGTAGTTTGTTCAGTAGTTTTTGCGTAGTAACAAACTCTTTAGGCATATTGGCTCGCTCTTCACATGATGGCCATAAACTATTACCTTCACGTAGATCGGGCATTTGTGGATAATATCTTGGTAGGTATGGAAATGATGGCTCACAATTTGGCCCAAGATAGTTTTGTTTACAATAATATTAAATTGTATCAGAATATAATAATATAATATTGTAGTTCTTTGACCACAGAAACATAAATTAACATACAATAGACATATCAATATAAACTTGTAGACGAATCATATCTCTGGTCCGTTTTATGATTTTGGTATGATAATCTTATGATCTCCAAAGGCATATACGCATTAACTTTGACACGAATTTTGTAATGTGTGTGTTTGACATGTTTATATTACACAGTGTTTGTATCTTTTTAAAGTTTTAACAGTTCTAACAATTGGAAAACGCGACATCGCTTGTATAAAACTTTTTAGATCTTCATAGTTTTAGGGTTATGCCTCCCGCCTCAGTCGGTAGAGCATTTGCTATTTATCTATTAGCATCTACTAGCTTTTCCCGCGGATTTGCTCGCACAAATGAAGTATTCCACGGGAATTTTCGGGTTAAAAAGTAGTCTGTGTTTTAATCCAGAGCCTAAACTTCTACCATACCAGATTTCATCAAGATTTGTTCAGTATTTTTTGCGTGAAAGAGTAACAAACATCCAATCATCCATCCATACATCCATCCTCATAAACTTTCACATTTATAGTAGTAGTAGAATTCTACTCTGTTCCAACTTCCAGCCCATCTAAATGTAAACAAAATAGAGGTATAATCGACCCAATAGGGATCGGACAACATCTGAAATATTTAGTTTCATTAATATATTCAGAAATATTGAGGCATTACTAGCTGGTAAATGTAAAAAAATATATTATTTTATGTGTTGTTTACTAATTATACAATTTTTTTGCGTAATTGGTAAACAAAACCTACATCATTAGTTCACTACGCACAAATATCGGAGATATTTACAAATATGTTCCTGCGGCCGTATACTTAATACACTTTAATCCAATAGTGACGTCATTTGTATGTCGATTTTAGTATGGAGCGTTTTTACGAGACTTGCGAAATTTTATATAGGTACAAATCGCTGTACCTTTGAAAATATTAACTTTTGATATACGGTTTCTTCTGAGAAGTTACTCATATTTAAGAGTACTATTCATTCATGCAATAAAAAAAATTGTCCGCTTGCCTATTAATGAGTCATTGTATTTTTTATTGCACGTTAAATAAGTGACAATAATTGGTAGCATTATACGTTTATAACTGTATTACCGCGTATTTACGTTTAGGTTGAATTGGAACGGAAATATTTTAGAATGGAATAAAGTAACTACCTATATTACGAATGTAACTCCTTGTTAAAGACATAACTCATATTTTAGCATTACTTAAAAATAATATAAACTCATGAATAACAAATTATTTCAATTATATTAGTTGGAGGCTTGGAAGTAAAAATCTCTAATTTAAGGCCGCGTAGATCAAGCGAAATAGGCATTTAACGCTTCCAAGAGTTGCCCGCAATTGCCGCAAAGCGAGCCGCGCGCCTACGTCGCCGGCGTGAACTTACATAAACCCAAAGTGTTACAGTGTAGTCATGTCGGCAGTAGGTCATCTTATTTTATTATTTGTATTGAAAAAGATAATAAAATCCATAGATAACTGTTTTAATGCAACACATAGCACACATAATTTGAATAGATATTATAGGTAGGTACCTACCTAAGTAAAAAATGCTTAAATTTTATTCAATTATTTTGACAGTTTCTATGCAGTGTGTTCTGTTACAAGTATAAAAACACGCTGTGTTCGATGTGTGCATGGAGACGAGTACTTATCGTTAGCTCGTGTGGTCACTAAAGTACGTGTCGTTTCGTGAGATAAAAATACTGTATCAGGTAGGTGCTGACGATTTGATGGTAAGTACTTAGGCAGACACTTGTAAAAAATGTATTCCTACTGCCGAGTCCGCACGTTTGCCACTTGCCGCAAAATCCAAACCTCCACAAACGCTTGACTTTTTGAAAATCCAGATTTCCGAATTTTTTCTCCCAAAAATCCGGATTATCCGGATAATTCAAATTTTTTCATTATTTTTTTAAATTTGTTGCATATTTTATAAAACTTTAATGTTTATTTTACTACTATGTTGTAGCAAAACTTACACTCATTAGTAAAAAAAAGAGTTACTTTTTTATAATTTAATTTAAATAAATTCTGATTTTAAGTTGTAAGAATTACAATCTGAATAAATAAAAACATAATGAGATTATATCAAAATTATATACTTAATTATATTTATTTTTTCATTTTTAGAAATATTTTTGATTACGTTTCAAATCCTACAATGTTCAGTTTTATAGTTAGTATTTTATTTTAAATAAGGTATGTATATATTGTTATTTACTAAATGTTCCAGCAGAAAGAATTATAAAAAATTGGAATAGCCTGTGATCTTTTTAACGCTTTTTTTACATATCTACGCCACAGTTCACCACAACCGTTTTCGTAAAGTTCCATTTCTATGTGAAAGTACTAACGTAGGAAAATTAATACAGTTTAATAAAACGTAGGAAACTGAAAATCCTTTAAATCGAGATCCGGGGAGTGAAGACAAATCATTTGAAGCATGGGGCTGAACAAATAATTTTGTATGGACGAAATTGGACCACTTTTGAGTTATTGAAAGTAAAAATCACCCACCTGTTTGGGTAATAATTAAACACGTAAATGGTGCTTTTAATTCCCTCGGTAACTAACAGAAGTACAATAAGCAATTCTAAGCACAATTTAAAACCTATAACTGTTGTAAGATCTTTATTTTAACATTTTACTTACAAATAAACAGTAACATCTTACTCTTCATTGCACTTTGAAGTTTCCGCTATAATATGAAAACTACATTACTTAAAAAAATAACAGTGGTTTACACAAATCGTTGGTGCTATTTTTGACACCTATATCTTATCTTTAAAATATTATCTAAAAATAATTATTTCTACGCAAAAACAGGAGCGTTGATTTTCATTTAGTTTTGCTACTGACTCGTTCGGCAAAACTCTCTCTAATCTTAAACCAACCAGTCAGGTATTATCGACTCCAAAACTTCTTCCTGATATCATAGAGATAATATTTAGGTATTTGGACTTAGATATTCATTATTTAGAAGATAATTAAATATAGTTATACCACTACATTTCTTTTTAAGCTGTCATATTAATTTGGCATTCTATGATTGTAGAAATTAAAATTGCAATAATATGTTTCGACTTTCGTTAGTAAGAATTCAATAAATATAAAAATACAAAGCTTTAATTGGGTTTGGATTTGCTTATTATACTTCTTACTACTTGTGCAATTGAAACTGAAACCATATTCAGTGTTTTTATAAATTGGATCACCTATTACTGAACTGTACTACTACTGAAAAAATATAAAATTGTAAGTATCTTAGAAACAGTCCATACATATACATATATAGCGGCCATAATATTTTAACAGATCTTCATCCCTCGCATCTCCATTTAATGGATTGACTATGTTCTACCAAATAACTTGAATAAATGGAAAAATGTGTCAACAATTTCAACAGGACAACAAATAATATCAAATTATCCAAAGGCATGTATTTAAACTCACGACAAAACATATTGATTTCTTATGTTTACGCGAATATTGTTCATTGTTTTAAACACTTACGGATTTTGTCGCGTTACGTAAACGTAACCGTAAAACGTAAACCGTGACAAAATCCGTAAGTGTTTAAAACAATCACGACAAAACAATTAAATTTTGGATGTGAAAATACCGAATATTGAATACTAAATTACCATGTTGGCTAAAGAATGTAAGGAATAAAAAATTACAAATCTGGTGACTAAATAATACCACTGAATATTCCAAACTGGCAGACAGATATTATACTAGCGAACAAATAACCATCTTGGCGACAATTTGTGAGTACACATTTAATTTAAGAATAGGTACATATATTTTCCGTAATGTAGGTAACTCAAAAAACATACAAGCAGCAAAACCAGCGCACGTAAAAAAACAAAGGAGCGTACAAAATTCCCAATTTTTAATTTTCCTCGACTTGGTGTAGATATTGGGTAGATTCATTTTGAAATTTAAAAATAACGGTTATTCATTTTTCGCAAAATTAACATAGGTATCGTTACCAGGTTTTTGGGGGTGCTGGATACGAAAATGACATTCATTTTGAAATTCCAATATGGCGGACATACTTAATTTTATAAAAATAATATGGTTGTCCCTTTGTTGGTTTCTGGGGGTGCTGATTACAAAAGACATACATTTTAAATTTCCTTAGTAACCCCGCAACCTCAAATTTTCTTCATGATGGGAGAAAAAGAAATTCGAAAATCCTGAATATTCCAACATTTCTATAGCTTTATGCATCCCGGCCCCGCACAGTGTTCTATTTCACTCGAAAAATTTCCCTATGCTGTTTATCGCATAAATCGATGAAGAAATGCATTTTAAATGCAAGAGTAAAACACCCACGTGTCTATTTCAAATACTTTTTTTTATAAAAAATAATATATGTTTCGTGACCTCGACGTAAAAAAAAGACTTAATAAATTCTGTAAGCGTGTCTGATCAATATATATTTTTTTGATTAATATGGTTTGATGAAGGACCTTTAGGCGCATAATTTCCATGTTTTATTTTTTGAAGATCACTTCTGGTTACCGAGTTATTAATTTTTATTCAGTTTTTTGTTTTTATTTTTTTTCTCCCAAAAAAACTCAAAAGTGCGACTTGTGACTGATACTGAAAGATTCATCTTAAATGTGTCTATCACTGATAAAAAAATCAAGTTGCACTATGGAAGCGTTTGGGAGTTAGAATAAAGGTCAAATGGTACATTTTAGGGTTATCACTAAAGGTCAAACAATAGGCGATCAGACTTTTTTTTATTATTGTATAAACGTATGGTACTTTTAAATATGAGTAATATCTCAGAAGAAATAGTATATCAAAAGTCAATATTTTCAAAGGTACAGCGATTTGTATATTATGTCGACGTAAAATTGTAAAATAACTCACGAGGTTGTAAAAAATATGTCGAAAGATTTATTACTATAATCATAATTGTAAATTATATACAATTTTATAGTTAAAGAAGAAAATTCATTAATTTGAGCAAAAATGAAAGGTCAAGTTGAATGACACCCCTAACACAATATTTTGAAATTCGATTACTCGTAAACGCTTCCATAGTGCAACTTGATTATTTTATCAATGATAGACGCATTAAAGGTTAATCTTTCAGTGTCAGTCACAAGTTGCACTTTTGAGTTTTTTGGGAGAAAAAAATTAAAAACAAAAAACTGAATAAAAATGAATAACTCGGTAACCAGAAGTGATCTTCAAAAAATAAAATATGGAAAATATGTGCCTAAAGGTCCTTCATCAAACCATTAATTAATCAAAAAAATATATATTGATCAGACACGCTTACAGAATTTATTAAGTCTTTTTTTTACATCGAGGTCACGAAACACAAATTATTTTTTATAAAAAAAAGTATTTGAAATAGACACGTACAATTACCTGAAATAACGTACAATACTTTATTATAAAGTACGGGTGGCAACCCTAGTTTGGTCGGATGCTATTTTTTCCGTGTTTGTGCTCGAATCCGTTCAGGCCGAATTGACGTCAGTTCTAACTGAAACGATCGGCCACTCGTCTGTCGGGGCCTTTAGTTATGTAAGTATGCATCCCACCAAAAACATTTTCATATAATATGATACCAAGACGATACCATATGACTCGCACTGTCAAAGAGCTATTCTACTTTAGTCAAAATATGTGGCTTGGCCATTTTGCTACATTCGCTTGGGCTAAGGTGAAACATTTACGATCCGTTTTTCTGTTATACTATTCTTGTAGGGACTAAACGGCCAAGCCACATAACTTGAGCTAAGAGTTAAGGCGTATAGAGTCAGAAGCTTGGTTTTACATGAGATCTGAACCTCAATTCTCGTATTTAAAGTAGACAATTTAAACAGTCAATTTCACTTTGTTTAGATTGAAAGTGTAGCGTGATGTTACCGTGAACGGATTTTATGACGTTTCGACCAATCAGAGTGCGTTTCACGTTGGTTTGACGTTCATAAAAACCCCCTCTGACAGTGCGATATTGTATCGTCTTAGCATCACTTTATATAAACATGTTTTTGGTCGTTCTTCCAGATTCCGTATCATATAGTCCCATTCCTAATGTGAACTCAGCTTATGCGTCATTCGTCAATTTTGACATTTGTACGCATGATTCACGGCCTTCTTAACGCGAATAGATGGTGTTACTGGTGTAGCGGCAATCGCTTATCATCAGACGATCCATTTTCTCGTTTGTCGGTCACATCACATACCTACCATTTAAAAATGTTTGGAAAAAAATACTATTTTTTACCCGACTGGTTAAAATAACTGATGTTACATATGTAGGTAATATGTAGATATGTAACATTTATATTTTACATATTACACACACCAATAGGCGGCAATTCGCAAGTTATGTACCTACGGCCCACATTATTATCATACCGAGATCGTGTCACGTTAGGAAGCCACTGACGTGAATGGGACGCGCCGGGAAAGGGTTCTACGTGTACGTGCTATTAATAGCACAACCCGATGGAAATAGTACACCATTACCTGCTTTGAGGAAATTGGATAATAACTTGGTAATTACTCCTTGCGTGTAGAAAAAGTTTTGACATGCAAGATCTAAGAGCCTAACGTGTTTGTATCATTTCATTAAAATATTAATTGGAGCATAGTTTAAACTTCTTTTAGAAAAAATAAACGATTGAACTCGCGACACCGGTGCGGTATGAGGTAGAGCGGTTCGGGCGGGTCGCGCGCCGCATCTTTGCCTGTGCGCTATTGTTTTCAGCCTTCGTGGTCTAGTGGTTCGAGCATTGCCTCTCGAGTCTCGCCTCGAAGGTCGTGGGTTCGATTCCCGCATTGGAACAACAAAACATTTTGTTTCCAAGTTTGGTTAGGACAATGCAGGCTGATCACCTGATTGTCTGACAAGAAAGATGATCCATGCGTCGGATGGGCATGTAAAAAGTCGCTCCTGCGCCTGATCTCTCGTCAGTCGTGGCACTATAAAAAATTACTCCCGCGTAACTGGTCTGGTTTCAATGAAACCGGCCACCGTCACCGAATCGGTGTGGGGAGTTATTGTTTGCACTTCTGGCGGAACACCGGGTGTGGTTTTTTTCCGGATCAATAGGAGCATAGTTTTGTATGGCACTTTCAACCTATAGCCATTAGCCATAGACTATTTTGCCCCAAGTCCTAACTTAGAATAATTCCTATTTCATATTATGATTCTAGCTTTCATCTACTAATCTTTAAAGTAATTCATGGATAGGAAGTAACAATTAGTATTAATATAATATATAATATCTATGGACGCTTCACACCACGTCAATCTGATCCCGTAGTAAGTTCTCGAAGAACTTGTGTTACGGGTACCAGACAACGGAAATATATTTAATACTTTTATACTATACATATATTTAAGATTTTTATTATATTATAATAGGTTGGGGAAAAAGTCTTTTCGCATTATAGTATGTATGAACTTGTCATAAAATATCTTGGGCTATACCAATTGTATCTGGCTGATTTTGGTATCATTAAAAAGTTTTAATTTTACAGAAGACAATTCCAAATTCAAATTAGGTAAATTTGAGATTTTCATTTGTTTTTCTTATTGTTAAAATGAGTGATTCTTATGAAGAATTTCGATACATTTTAAAATGTTATTACAAAAAAGGTAAAAATGCAACACAAGCCGCGAAAAAAATTTGTGATGTTTATGGACCTAATGCAGTATCTGTGAGAGTAGCGCAAATTTGGTTTAAGCGTTTTCAATCCGGAAATTTTGATATCAAAGATGCACGTCGCTCTGGTCGCCCTGTTACGGACAAAACTGTTGCCATTTTTGAAAAAGTGGAGCAAGATCGGCATATTAGTAGTTACGATGTAGCTGAAGAACTGGGGATTGACCACAAAACGGTTTTGGCGCATTTGAAAAAAGCTGGGTACACAAAAAAGCTCGATATTTGGGTGCCTCATGAGCTCACTGAAAGAAACCTAATGAACCGTGTACTCATTTGTGATTCTTTATTACGACGTAATGAAACCGAACCATTTTTGAAGAAGCTGATAACTGGTGATGAAAAGTGGATCACGTACGACAAGAACGTGCGAAAAAGATCGTGGTCAAAGGCCGGTCAGGCTTCACAGACTGTGGCGAAACCCGGGTTAACTCGCAACAAGGTGATGCTGTGTGTGTGGTGGGATTGGAAGGGCATTATTCATTATGAGCTGTTACAGCCAGGCAGGACCATCAATTCTGAACTGTACTGCGAACAACTGATGAGATTAAAGCAAGAAGTTGAGAGAAAGCGGCCGGAATTAATCAACAGAAGGGGTGTGGTTTTTCACCATGATAACGCTAGACCTCACACATCTTTAGCCACTCAGAAAAAATTACGGGAGTTTGGCTGGGAGGTTTTAATGCATCCGCCGTATAGTCCTGACCTTGCACCTTCAGATTTCCACCTGTTTCGGTCGCTGCAGAATTCCTTAGGCAGTGTCAGGTTGACATCACAAGAGGACTGCCAAAACCACTTGTCGCAGTTTTTTCATCAGAAGCCCCAAAAATTTTATAGCAATGGGATCATGTACCTACCAACAAGATGGCAAAAAGTTATCGAACAAAATGGCACCTATATACTTTAGTCACTTGTAAATAAACTTTATAAAAAAACCTTTTGAATTTTTATATAAAATGCGAAGAAACTTTTTCCCCAACCTAATACATATATTTAATACACATCCATGACCCAGAAACACAGAAAGAAACTTTTTGTTCCTTCGGCGGGATTTGTACCCGCCACCCCCGGCTTGAGCACCAACACGCTCAACCAACTGAGCCACAGAGGTCGTCAGAGTATTAAACTCTGTACAAGAGTACTGTGACACGGTCACGAGTCGCAGAATTTCGGTCGTCAGAAATTCTGCTGCATTCGGTTTCATAATTATAGAAGTCCTATTTGATTCACATGCACAGTGTATTTTTTGTCCAAAAAATTGGCCATGCCTTTTTTTTTTGGAAATCTCATACAGAAATGTTATGTAAATAATTTATTAGTATTTAATTTAATTGTTACTTAAATGTACTAGAATTCGTGTAAAAAAAATTAGGTCCAAATAATAAAGGGCACCGAAGTTAGAGGCTTCTAAAGTTTTCGATGGTAACTATGGCTTTAGGGTTGTCAATATTTCTATACCAAATTTTTTTATTCATTTGAACTTTGTTTTTTTTATTCCTGACTAATACTTAAACAGAAGATTAGAGAAACTGCATTGAGTCACTAAAGTGACTCGATAAATCGAGAAAATATTTTATTAATGCCGTGAAATATTTTTGAGCGGAAACAAATAAACGATTACTTTTTATTTTAGTTTTTAATATAAGTAAAGCAATATGCTATTACAAAAGCAAATTTGCAGTTTTCATATTAATTTGACCTGCGGGCCTATTCGCTATCGTACATTTTGTGAGTTAATCACTGAGTTAATAACGAAACGGAGGAGTGAGTAACGGAAAGTGTCACTTTTGTATTCACTATGCACAAGTTATCAACTGAGTTGGTACGGTTTTTAACCAAATCTTAGTTGATAACTTTTAGGGAAGAGGCATGCATTTTGCCATAAATTTTTTATCGAAAGTTCTTAACTATCAATAAATATGTATTCACTAAAGCAAAATGACAGTTCATAATTACGAACTCAATGAAGTGACTAACCCATTTTAACAACTAGTTGTTTTCGTGCGTTGATAATAAAATTTGAAGATTTTAATTGAATTTACAGCTTGGCAAATAAATCGTGAAATTAATAGGGGCGCCAGCATCGTTCGGATGGTCACCTCACCTCATTTCCTATATATTATATAACTATAAAATATACTTTGATTAAATTCAGTTTTGAAAAATAATTTATCCATTAATTAATTTAATGAGTTTGCATATAGGTACATTTTTTATTATGTCCAAATTTAACTAGCCATAAACATAATAACAAATAGTAGCATTAAAGCTCGCATTTGTATCTTTGTTTACGTTGCTTAGGTCAAATTGCATCTAAGCGGATTTCATAAAATAGTTTTTTTTGAGAATAAATAAAAGCAGTATATTTATTTTGTTTATTTAATCAGAGTCAAAAACACCCTCATCCAAATATTCTATATCAGAAAACCAAGTTATAGCTTGGCTCGAGCCCTCCCCAAAAGTCTAGCTCGAGCCCTCCTCAATAGCCTGGATCGAGCCCTCCCCAAAAGTCTGGCTGTTATTAGAATCACTGTCACTAATGCTGCAGCTGTCGTCTCGGAGGTTTACGACTATTCTGTCTATGTCATCATAATTATAATGATTAATGTGTGTCCTCTATTAACATATCCGTCTTCTATTTTTATCACATGCTGGCATGCTTTTCTCCAGTCCTCAGCAGATACATCTTCTTCAAACACACACCTTGAAAAATAAAACACATATTTAAAACAAATATTTTTTTTAATATACTAATCCATAAGTAAAGTACATAATTCACAAATAAAGTTAGTACTTTGTAGTACCTACCATGATATCAACTGATCCCACATTGCGTGAGGCGATTTTTTGTTTTGCTATGCCCCAGATCAACTCAATAGGGTTAAGGTCACAGTGGTAAGGTGGGAACCACCTAACAGTTTATCGATCTTGTAGATAGTCTCGGGCTTGTGTTAACAAGCATTACCAGATTTGGCTTTTTCGCTGTTTCGTTAAACATTATTTTGATTTTCACCAACCACTGCTGTAGGAGCTTTATTTAGTAAAACAGAATGGTAAGGAGCATTATCCATTACAATCATCAATATGGCTCTGACAAATTGGGAATTAATCTTTCCCTAACCCACTTTGTAAAATTATTTTTATTCATTTCTGAATGATAATCCTCATTTTTATTTTTTCCACAAAAAAATTTGCAATGAACCTTTAACCTTTATCAGAGCCTGCATGTATAATTATTATGTATCTAAAAAAAAAAAAATAGAAATAGGTAATCATGAAAAAAAATTGAAATAGGTAATCAAATATCAAAATAAATATAAAATAAAAATAGAAAAATCAAAATAAATCCATGGGGTCCTAGCGCTATAAGGCTTTTTAAGGAAATAGGAAAAAGGTTAGTCGACATCACAGGAGACCGAAGAGCTGGCGGCTCGGTTCACCTCGGACAAAGAATTAGTCTAGCTATTCAAACGGGGAACGCTGCCAGTATCTTGGGAACCTTGCCTAAAGGGACTCCTTTTAATAATATATTTTAGCCATTACATTATATTTTTAAGGTTTTTAGTTTTAGGTTCTTTGTTCTAGTTTAAATATATTTTTTATTCTATTGTATATTATTATGTATGTTGAATAAATAAAAAGAATATATTATATTAAACAATAATTAGGTTTAATGCTTGAACATTAAATAAATACATTAAGAAAGTGGAAGTTTATTAAAAACCAGTACTTTTTGAGCCTATTCATTACAAACAAACAAACAAACAAACATACAAACAAAGTTTTCCTCTTTATAATATTAGTATAGATAATTAAATTAATTCAGTTAGGACTACATACCTTTTGCTTTTGAAATATTTTCTTTTATTCCACTGGGCACTGACTTCAAAGATTGCCAGCACTTTTTTAATTTATATGATGTATGAACACAACTCTAATCAAAATAAAATATAAATAATATTCTTCTTCAGCTCCTCTGGCAAGTTTCTGTTTTTAATATCTTTTTCCAGGTAGACTTCACTGGTTTTTCTATGAAAGCCGTTCTATCGTTTTGGCATTTTTTGTATCTAAAACCTAGGGATATTAAAACCTTCTGTAAATATTCACGGCAGTAGTAAATGTTCACGGCAGTAGTAAATCGCTGTAAGTGCGATTTAGGTACTACAGAAATTGTAAGTACCTCATAACATCGATGTAATTAACTTAACAAAAACATTTACATTGTTGACTTTACCGCTGAATAATTTTCCTCTAACCTATTTTTGGTTTCACGTAGGTAAAGGTAAAGATGGCTCACACTCTAATAATGGTATATGCTGCAGAAAGTTAGGAAATATTAATTTATTTTGAAAAAGTTGAGAGGAAAAACTTATAATTCGAAATATTTATGTAGGTACTCGTCTCATTTTGACTTGACAAACAATAGTTGATAACTTAGTCCACAGACAACAAAATAAATAGTTATCCGAATAAATTAAAAGGTTCTCACATTTTATAATGTACTCCTCCACAGACGGCACTATTCAATTTAGCCGAATTACAGTCGAGAACTTTGCGTCAATTGAGTTATTCACTTTGCCATCAAAAGGTACTGAATACAAAATTATGGAACTGGTCGGTTACAAACAAAAGCTGGTTAATAACCATTTTCAAAGTGATTAACTAAACTTGTATTTTAGCGAATAGGCCCGCTGTCAATCCTACAATACTGACTTGGATTTTTTTTAACAAATTAATACTTTTCTAATGTACACATGGTGACACATTTAAAATCTTTTATATATTTCCGGTATAAAATGGACTCGTATAAGTTTAACTATAACCGGAAATCTATTGTTTAATAGGTAGCCGGTGCACACCGGGTCCGGTTTCGGATTTTATTACCTGGTTTTAGTTGTAGCCTAACAAGGGCGGAACCCTTCCCTGCACCACATACATATTACCTTTCATTGGATTTTAAATAGAATGCCTGTCTGTCTGTTTGTTTTGCTTTTGACTAATCTCTGAAATAGCTGCATGTATTTTTAACCGTGACTTTCACTGGCAGACCGAATTATCAGCATATTTGTTGTAAAAATATTAGGTATTTACAACGCCGGATAATAATTTGTTTAGAAAATATTAAAAATTATCAAACTCTCATTGAACTTAAAATAAATCTTTAGTATTAAAAAAAAAGGGATATAATTAATCTAGCGAACAAAAAATAAGTTGGCGGCTGCATGTGAGCATACTGTATTACTGAATTTGGCAGCAAATTAATATGTTGGCGACTAAATTACTAAACTGGCGAAATCACTCAGGTGACAAAAAATTCAAAAGTCGGCAGATAAAAAGAGGCGAAATTTAATCCAAATTAGCACCGACATTTATAAGTTGGTGACTTAATTTCCGAGTTGGTGACCATTATAGCTATAAAACCAGATTTGGTTGATAAATTAATGGCTGCTAAAAATTCTATTTGCAGGCTAGGGAAAAGCCTATTTTTGGATACTGTTGGAGTATGTTTTTTTTTGGCATGGGTGTCATTTTCTAGGTTTCTGGGGGTGCAGAATGATATGAAAATAAAATCTGTTTTGAAATTCCACAATGGCGTAAATTTTTGTTATTAATATTAATAAAGTTCTCCTTTTCCAGGTTTCTGGGGGTTCTGATTACAAAATTGTCTTCCAATTTCATTTTCCAAAATGGAGAATATTCAATCTTCGTAAAATGAATATGAATACTAATTTAAAAGATCTTGGGGATGCTAATTAGGATTGATGATTATTATTACAGTATGTTATGTAGTTCAAGGTACCAGCTATGTATAGAATTTTTTCAAAATTCAGGAGTCATGAATTTTTCTGCCATTCATGAAGAAAATATGCGATTTCTAGGTTAATAAAGGGGAGGAAATTTTCATTATATTTGCAGTAGCATGCACCGTTTCTGAGATAGAAGCGACTATAGAAAAAAATATGGCAATGCTGTACTGAGATACGAGGGGTGTATCAATCTATAGAAATGTTGGAAAATTCAAGATTTTCGATTTTTTTTCTCCCATCATGAAGAAAATATTATGTGGCGGGATTCCTAAAGGGGATGAAATTTTCATTATTTTTTCAATGGGATGCACCGTTTCCGAGATAGAATCAATTTTATAAAAAAAAGAAGTAAATGCTGTACACTGAGATACGACGGATGTTTATAGCTATAGGAATGTTGGAAAATTCAGGATTTTCGAAAAAAAATTTCTCCCATCATGAAGAAAATATGATGTTGCGGGATTTCTAAAGGGGATGAAATTTTCATTATTTTTTCAATAGGATGCACCGTTTCCGAGATAGAATCAATTTTGTAAAAAAAAGAAGTAAATGCTGTACATTGAGATACGACGGATTTTTATAGCTATAGGAATGTTGGAAAATTCAGGATTTTCGAAAATTTTTTTCTCCCATCATGAAGAAAATATGATGTTGCGGGGTTTCTAAGGGGGATGAAATTTTTATTATTTTTTCAATAGGATGCACCGTATCCGAGATAGAATCAATTTTATAAAAAAAAAGAATTAAATGATGTACATTGAGATACAACGGATGTTTATAGCTATAGGAATGTTGGAAAATTCAGGATTTTCGAAATTTTTTTTCTCCCATCATGAAGAAAATATGATGTTGCGGAATTTCCAAGGGGGACGAAATTTTCATTATTTTTTCAATAGGATGCACCGTTTCCGAGATAGAATCAATTTTATAAACAAAAGAAGTAAATGATGTACATTGAGATACGATGGATGTTTATAGCTATAGGAATGTTGGAAAATTCAGGATTTTCGAATTTTTTTTTTCTCCCATCATGAAGAAAATATGATGTTGCGGGATTCCTAAGGAGGACGAAATTTATATTATTTTTTCAATAGGATGCACCGTTTCCGAGATAGAATCAATTTTATAAAAAAAGAAGTAAATGCTCTACATTGAGATACAAGGAATGTATAAAGCTATAGAAATGTTGGAAAATTCAGGATTTTCAAATTTCTTTTTCTCCCATCATGACGAAAATATGAGGTTGCGGGGTTACTAAGGAAATTTAAAATGAATGACTTTTTTGTAATCAACCCCAGAAACCAATAAAAGGACACCCATATTATTTTTATAAAATTAAGTATGTCCGCCATATTGGAATTTCAAAACGAATGTCATTTTCGTATCCAGCACTCCCAAAAACCTGGTAAACGACACCCATATCAATTTTACGAAAAATAAATATCCGCCATTTTTAAATTTCAAAATTAATCTACACCCCCCTAAAACCGAGAAAAATTAAAAATTGGGAATTTTGTACGCTCCTTTATGTTTTTTTTGTGTGCGCTCGTTTTGCTGCTTGTATAGTTTTTGAGTTACCTACATCAGGGAAAATATATGTGCCTATTCTTAAATTAAATGTGTACCCACAAATTGTCGCCAAGATGGTTATTTGTTCGCTAAAATATAATCTGTCTGCCAGTTTGGAAAATTCAGTTGTATTATTTAGTCACCAGATTTGTAATTTTTTTGTTCCTTACATTCTGTCGCCAACTTGGTAATTTAGTATTCAATATTAGGTATTTTCACATCCAAAATTTTATTGTTTTGTCGCAAGTTTAAATACATGCCTATTATATCTATAGAAATGTTGGAAAATTTCAGATTTTCGAATTTTTTTTTTGGCCCATCATGAGGAAAATATGATGTTGCAGGGTTCCTAAGGGGGGCGAAATTTTCATTATTTTTTCACTAGGATGCACCGTTTCCGAGATAGAATCAATTTTATAAAAAAAAATGTTAATGCTGACAGTGCTGTACATTGAGATACGAGAGATGTATTATATCTATAGAAAAGTTGGAAAATTTCGGATTTTCGAATTTTTTTTTCGCCCATCATGAGGAAAATATGATGTTGCGGGGTTCCTAAGGGGGGCAAAATTTTCATTATTTTTTCACTAGGATGCACCGTTTCCGAGATATAATCAATTTTATAAAAAAAATGTAAATGCTGCACGTTGAGATACTAGGAATGTATAAAGCTATAGAAATGTTGGAAAATTCAGGATTTTCAAATTTCTTTTCCTCCCATCATGAAGAAAATATGAGGTTGCGGGGTTACTAAGGATTTTTAAAATGGATGACTTTTTTGTTATCAGCACCCCCAGAAACCAATAAAAGGATACCCATATTATTTTTATAAAATTAAGTATGTCCGCCATATTGGAATTTCAAAACGAATGTCATTTTCGTAATCCAGCACTCCCAAAAACCTGATAAACGATACCCATATCAATTTTACGAAAAATAAATATCAGCCATTTTTAAATTTCAAAATTAATCTACACAATATCTAATATTTTATGCTGAAATAAATCTGAACACTTAAATATTTAGATCGATACTTCTAACAAATATGGAACACGGCGGAGGTACATCATATAATATGCAGTATAATAAACATAAATAACCAAAAACAGAAAGGTTCAAACCAAATAGTGACCTTGAGCTTCTCAGTATCTCACTGACTTCAAAACTCAATATAAGAGTGGAACAGCAGTGAAGCAAAGGGGAGCAAAGGTATAACGCGAAAAAAATGTAAACTGTGGATAACATAATGAATTTCCACGCGGGCGGAGTCGCGGGCAGCAGCTAGTAAGTAAAAAAGACTATTACTATTTGTTTTGTTGAAGTTACGAACTTCATTAGAAAAATGAGCATATAAAAACCTACTTCAAATATTATTCAACTATGCGGTGACAACCCTATCCAAAATAATATAAAATTGAATAACTCCGATGCCCCGCCTCATTTGGATCCCATTTTTTTTTTGGTTATAAGTATCATTAAAAAGAATATTTCAGTCTTAGTTTCAAATCCAAATATGAAACGGCATGGCGTTAAAAAAATTAAAACATAAATTTACAAAATCAGTCATAAATACGTTATCATGAACAAATAAAGCCTGGATGTTTTTCGCTATCTATTTAGACCAATTAATAAAATCTTAAAAGAATATCAAACTTTTGAGCTATAACTGTTTCTATGTTATTTCTGGAAATCATAGAAATTTTTTTCAAGTACTCACATTCTGCTATATGAAATGGGCAGTCGGGTGTTCTCGTCCTGCATTTATAATCACAAATCCTATAAAATTTAAGTAATAAAAACGGCATGGCCAATTTTTTGGACAAAAAATACACTGTGACATGGCGATAAAAATGAGTTCTACTTTAGTATGAAAAAAAAAATTACGTGATCAAAAATACACAACTCACAATTCACAAAATTACGTTCGTTTGTCTCACCCTTAGCAAATGTATAGGTACCAAATAAGTATATTTGGCTTTGCTTCAAAATACGAAATAAAACTGTCAACAATTCCACGAGATAGGTAATCTGTACAAATAGAATAAGTAGGTTGCCGAATCCAACGTGCGCAAACGAAAATGGATAAAGACACTTAGACTGGGAGTTGGGACTACATTATCCGGAATCTCTGCAAAATCAGCCGGAAAAATCAGCGCTGAAATACATGATCTACAATAGAGTTGAAAATTGCACACACGGCAGCAAATTAAATTCTCTCTTCTCGTGATGATCGATTTTCAGCTCTATATTGTATAAGCGTAGAGTTCTATTTTCAGAGCTGTTTTTTTTTTTCAGGTCGGAGAGATTCCGGAATTATCCGGTAATGTAGTCCGAGACTGCTGACAATTGACTACATTACCGGATAATTTTACACGAAGAATGATGAATGAAAATTTAGTGATTAGTTCAGCGGGTCTAAAAAGGCCACTTGCGCAATTTCATCGCAATATTGCTATTTGACACTAAAGCAATAATTCTGCTTTTAAATCTGTCAAATGAATGCATTTCTGCCAATTTCTGCATATGAATTGTATCCAAATCATAATAAGAATTGCAATTCAAGTGGCCATTTTACGATCGCTGTCATCTTTCATACAGTAATTCATAACAATAATTGAAAGAGAATTGCCAAAAAGGCCTTTTTAGACCTTCTGGTTGTGACTCATGATACCTTATCGTGATAATATTATTGTTTTGGTTGATTGTACCTAAAAGTAAATGCACTATGATAGAGGTTACGGCAACGAACGTCTCGCTTTTCAAACATTTTGATTTGGGATATTCGAAGACCTTTAAACGGGTAGACGTATCTTGTGATGGCAAGTGAACCAACAGCTGCAACATGTTGCTAAAATTACATTGAATGCTTGTAATATGATTCAGCGTTTTCCAGTAAAACAACAGAAGCTCCACATCGTCTGTAAACAATAGCATATTTATAGTATAGCATCGACGTTTCATTTGTAGCGATGTTGTATTCGTATACCGAATGATTTCCCTTTTAAGAGCGTATAAAATAGCAAGAGGTCCTCCTTATTTAAATATATAAGGAACCTCGCCCACTAGACAACTGCTGTAGATTCACTTCTATACTGTGTTCTGTTAACTTTAATCTACACGTAAACAGAAATACTAAATTCGACCAAATTAATGTGCCATTGTATTTCTTTAATGTGACATTTAAATTGACAGCATTATAGTATGCTATTGTCTCTTTGCTTACGTTTAGAATAAATTAGATCAGAACCTCAATTCTCGTATTTAAAGTAGACTTTCATTTTACTCTGATTGAATTGTAAGTGAAGCGACATGTTATCGTAAACTGATTTTGTGAAGTTTCGACCAATCACAACGCGTTTCACATTGATTTAACGTTTACGAGAATACAGTTTGGCAGTTTTAGAGTATCGAGACTTGATTGTAATTGTATTATTGCGTGTTTTATTTAGCAGAGTTAACCCTCTGAACGGAGCGTTTGCTGGTTACGTCCAATTTAGAGCAATTTAATGCCTCATCTCTTTTGCCATAAAGAGTCTTATTCAGTATTCTAATAAGCTATCCGACATATAATATTATCCGTAGAGTGTAAAACCGGCCCTTCAACGGATAAGATTTATAAAGCTAGGCATAATGATGTCACTGTCACTAGCGTGTACAAGATTTTGTATAAGTGAGCGCTGTCCGTAAATACTCGTATGCTACGTCAATGTACACGCGCTCGCGGTCTCAATACGATGAGGGCTTTTCAATAATACTGTGATAATATACACGGCCCACAATAGTTATTGATTCAAATTGTACTGTATTATGTATGCGACCTATTTAAGTCCAGCTAAATGGGACAGTAGACGAGCGTTGTAAATCATGTAAATTTTGCCGGAATAATATGATAATTTTATATATCTATTTACGTGATTGTATTTAAATTTGGAATTTTGGTTGTCTAATGTCTACCTGTATAAAAATAATAAGACTAACGCCTAATTTCTTTTCTAACTTATTTTACATAGGGAGCCATGCTTTTGCACGACTGGCTCGCCTCGACTGCTTAAATACCACGGCTTCACAGAAAACCATCGTGAAACAACGCTTGCGTTTTGTTTTGCCCAGTAAGTGAGGTTACCGGAGGCTAAATGTATGCGATAGCATGTCTTTTTGTTTGTATGGCTCCAGTTCCTATTGTTACGTTTTTGAGAATTTGACAGTAATATTGATAATATTTAGTCATTTTTACGGTGTTAATTCTGTGACTATTTTTGGACACAAATCAGAGGGGCAATTCTGATAAATAAAACCTGCATTAATACAATTACAATCAAGTCCCGATACACTTATACTCCCAAACGGTGTTTTTATGAACGTTAAACCAACGTGAAACGCGCTCTGATTGGTTGAAACGTCATAAAATCCATTCATGGTAACATGGCACTACACTTTCAATCGAAACAAAGTAAAATACTACGATAATACTACTACATGCTACGTTTGTTACGAAACATTTCCATATTTCCAGCTGACTATTCAATGTTAATTGCATAACTAAACGGCCCTCGGTCTATCAGTTAAAAATATCCGCGTCAAAATACAAGATTCCAAAACCATACAAGTGTGCTTATTGTTTACACTTGTATGGTTTTTGACATAAAATAAGGTACTAGGTTAACATAGAAATTATTTCTGCAGTAGAAAAGTGGAGTTTTTGGTCCAGGTTCGATAAGTCTTTCCAATTATTTGTTTGTCCGTCTTTTAAAGCAATAGGATTTGCTCTACAAAGCAGCTCTCAATAAAATATACAGTCACTTATCTAGTTTCTTTGTAGTTGTCGCCGCTGATATGACGTCGGTTTTACACTCGGCCGCTGGATGCACAACCGTGGTGTCCTCATAGGATCCATAGAAATTGAATGGATAATGTTCACTAATTTTAAATGTAATGTCTATTCTTCGTAGAAAATAAAAAAAAAAAAAACTCATGAAAGTATTATTAATAAAATAAAATAAAATAATAATAAATATATCACGTGATGTTTTTAACAACTTTTTAGACCCCTCCCCTCCCCTGGTGATACATGGTGAGGTTTTATACTAAACCACCTAAGATCACGTGTATTTTTTTGCATAGTAAGCAGGTCATGTTTGAAGAAAAACTTTAACTTAAAAAACAATTTAATCTAATAATTTAAGCAATTAAAAACTATACGAGTCATTTGTCTTGTAAGTATTTAAACAACACTACGAATCTACAACCGATAATAATTTTGGTATGCATAGACTAGATTCGAAAATTAATACACGTGATGTCTCCTTATACCCCTCCTCCCCTTGGTGATACTTAGTGATTTTTTTTTCGGACCCCCCTCTCCCTTTAGGCATCACGTGATTAATGGACGACCCCTAACTTGCGAGTTGCGAACTTGCGACTAAGCGGTGCGTAGTGGTCGAGGTGTAGCGTGACGTCACGCTACCTACTAGCGGGATTGGAACATTTTTGAAACTTTGTCAATACTTAAAATCATAACTAATTTTTGAATAAAACATAAATTACTATTAGAGTTTCAAATGATTTTACATAACTTATAACGTTCTCCTTTAAAAAATGTAATAATTGTATTTGCGAGCACTTACGACGAATATATATTTATTATATTTTCACAAGCTCTTCAACTTATTTCTTGTGAGCTAGTTTATAGTCTTATCTGCAGTCACCTTAACTATAAATACATGCGTGTACCGTGTACGTAAATTGGCGTGACAGATTGACCCAGTTCTATCGTTTTTTAACCCGACGCGACGTCCCTAGACAGGCGGCACACGCAAACATCATGTCAGGATAATGTTACAATATGAAATTGTAAGAAAATTATTATTTTTAAACAAAAAATTAAACCGACTTCCAAAGTAAAAATACACAAAAAAGTATGAAATAAAACTTAATCTCTAAATAATTCCCCTTTCAAATTCGGCTAAAATTTTTACTATTTCTCTACTCAATCTTCTTAATTTTGAAATCGGCACCAGCCCAAACAATATTCTACAATATTTTATACAACTTACGTTCATATTTGCTGGTACCGACTTCAAAATTAATAAGATTGAGTAGAGAAATAGTAAAAATTTTAGCCGAATTTGAAAGGGGAATTATTTAGAGATTAAGTTTTATTTCATACTTTTTTGTGTATTTTTACTTTGGAAGTCGGTTTAATTTTTTGTTTAAAAATAATAATTTCACCCTTTTTAGTGATATATTTTGTTAAGTTATTATTAATACGTCTTAAGAACGTCTAAACTAAACGATCGAATGTATAATTAAATACTCGCCAAGCTTCCATAAGGTATTGCTATTAAGATGATGATGATGATTACTGTAAGTTATAAAGTGGCATATGCTTGCAGTTCTTTAAACAATGCCGAAATTTCCAAACGCATATCTTTAAAGACTGAGGAGTTCTGTACAGTGCTTTTGGATCCAGGGTATACCTAGGTACAATATCTTATTTTTTTGGTAGTATATGCTTGTGTTACTTCAGTAAAAGTCAAAATCACTATATGTGTGGATATAAATTTTGAGGAGTTCCCTCGATTCCTCATGGCTCGCATCATCAGGTTTCCACTTTAGTGACTAAAGGACTAATTTCGAATTAAACCCTTTACAACAACAAAAGAATTTTGCAAATAGGTTCATAAACGGCAGAGTAATGTTCAATGATCTCCGTGTTAGTGTAAAATACTATGAGAAATACCTTTTATATCATCATAATCTGATGATGTATGGTGTGATAGTGGTGATGATGATGATGATTACTCTAACTGACAAGGTGGCATATGCTTGCAGTTCTTTAAACAACGCCGAAATCCCCAAACATGTATCTATAAGGAGTCAGGAGTTCTATTCTGTACTTTTGGATCCAGGGTATACCTTGGAGCAAAATCTCACTTTTTGGTAGCATATGCTTGAACTACTTCAGAAAAAGTCAAAATCACCATATGTGTCCATATAAATTTCGAAGAGTTCCCTCGATTCCTCATGGATCCCATCATCAGGTCACCACTTTGATATCAAAAGGACCAATTTGGGATTACACCCTATACATCACAGAAAAAATTTTGAAAATCGGTCCACAGGCGGCGGAGTAATCGTTGAACATACAAAAAAAAAAAAAAAAAAAAAAAAATATATATATATATATATATATATATATATATATATATATTAATACTTTTTTCAGCATATAATTAGGGAATATTATTCGAATATTCGAATATTCGTTTTATTCGAATATTCGACGATTTCATTATTCGAATATGACTGGGTTCAATATTCGAATATTTCGAATAAAACGAATAATAAAAATATTTTATTTATTTACCAAAAATATGTTAATAATAGCAATAAACTTGTATATAAACCGGAATGTTTCGTTATTTAATACATTACTTTTATTATTTATTAATATTGTGGTCAATAATATCCTAAAACAGATTTTACTACACTGTTTGTGAAAGAATACATACAAATAAAATAATATTTAAGGTGAATACAGACGTCAGCGAAAGAAATCCATACTCACACGCTTGTCAAAATAACCAAGAGCGTGTTATGATTTATGACGTGTCTAAGGAGGGTTCTGTTACTATAAAGCATAATACGATTTTTAGTTACCTTACTGTTCGATTTCGTTTAAAATAACTTTCCTAAAGAGAATTTACCATGATCTACCAGCATGGAAAATTGTAAGTTCCTTATCTTCATAGTTCAGAAATGACAGAAAGGGGTGAAACCAATTTGGAGGCCGATTACTTGGAAATGGTTGACTTCGTAAATGTCATGTATAAAACTTTTCCTTTATTTTAAAAGACATAATATTCAACACACTTGGCAACCGGGATGGCTTTCCATACACGTGAAGTGTTTATAACTATGTAATAAAATTATATTTTTTTTATCAAACCAAAACCGATATCTAGACGCAATATAGCTAGAAGAGCAGATAGAAAGAGAGACAGGTAGACGAACAGAGTGAAACAATAAAGGATACCTGTTAAGTTGATTATTACAGTATTACACTGGCCTGCAAAACACTTGTTCTAACAAATCGTTCAACACATTTACACGTTATATAAAATTGCAGTTTTGAATAACTCCTCGAGGCCTGACAACAGCTTGGAGGAGGTTTGTCATACTGAAAACGAGGTTTTAGAGCTGAATTATGCAATATTCTCTCCTATTCTTATATCAGGGCGTGTTTTAGTGCTGTGAGGGTACTAACTGTAGGTGATAATTTGCGGCTTCTGACTAGCCTTCTAAACTCTTCTCAGGGTATACTTAATCGGGTTGAGGTGAGGATATTAAAGAGAATCTTTAAGAATCTCTTGACCATATCTTTCTCCGGGTAGAGGTCCAATTGTCATTATGTGGCCACATACTCAGCGCGGATTCCTGAAAGTATGCCAGCCCATTGTATATGTACTATACCTGAGCATACTGGACTCTATCTGAAAAGTAAGCTTCAAGGTCACGTTTACTTAGCCTCCCTTCAGAAGTTCACTTTAACTTGTGAAGTTAGTGAGTAAATCCACTCATCTGAAAAGTGAGTAAATCCACTTCATCCTTTTGTATGTGTCCACGGACGTATCACAGTGTTGCTACTCGATACTAGGGCTCTCGAGTTTGGTATCAAGGTGAGACCACTCGCCCTTCGCCTCGGTCTTAAGGGATTCAGTGAAGAAGATTTACTTAAGCAAATCTTCTTCACTGTGCCGTCAGTAACATAGTTCCCTCGGGTCTGAAGAAGTTGTTTCTGAACTTAACTGCACGGTCTTGCCAAGCGCTGAGTCTGTCATTCAATCCAAAGTCTTGCACGGCCTTGTCAAATATTTTTCAGTCTCTTTGTACCGTCGCTTCATCTTCTTAACGGTTCGTATCTTGACACACTCTGTTCTTGCAGTACAACGCCTGATGCCTACTTCTGCACTGATGCCTACTTTCAGAAAAACCATCAACTCATTCTTCAGGCTATGATACAATTTTTAAATCCATTGTTTTCTAACTTCCTTTTTGTAATAAGGCTCATCGTTGAAAAATTGAAAACATAAAGATACCAACAACACGGATAACTTGAAAATAGAAAAAGGTTATTTTGTTTTAAAGATTTTCCTCCCACTTTTTACCAACTATGAAGTTTTTTGTTATGATAACATTAATCTTTTTTGAGTAGTTTTTATTTTGACGGTTTATCTTGTTTACTTATTACGGTTTATATACACATGTACCGATTAGGTCTGGAGCAGACCATTATGACAGCACGATACTCGTATGTTTAGAGTTTTCAGCTGCACTATATTAGAACAGAGCACTATTTACAGTGCATTCCGATTTCTGTGCAGTGTTCCAACTCTGCAAATATATTTCTCTCCAACTCTAAAAAATCTTATATATAAATAATAAAGAAATATGTTCTGTAATATTCGTGTTCTTTATAGATATACATTAAATTATACTACCAAAAGTTTAATTTAAAAAGAGACACTGTAGGTCTGACTCTTTAAATCGATTGACTATGTTGAATCGATCAATAGCTTAACTCAATTAAAAACCAGAAAATACGAACCTCTAAAACAAACCCCATAAATTACTCCCGCCTAGAGGATCTTTTCCTTAATTTTTTGAAGAAACCACTTAGTTGACAACCAAATCCATGATCTGCTCCATACCTAAACCGTTCATGTGTTAATAGTTTTAAAAAAGTAATTGCGATTTAGTATTTTAAGTCTGAAACTTAAAAGAAGATTTTTTTATCAAAAAGACGTTGATTTTTTTTAGAGTAATTTGTGAAACATGTCACATTTTGATATTATTAAATATGCAGGTATATATAAACGCATTATATTACTTGTATTTAAAGTTTATTACTAATATTCGTATTATTCGAATTATTCGAATTTATTCGAATAGTGTTTGGCCATTATTCGAATTATTCGAATAGTAAAATTTGTCGAATAATAACATTCCCTACATATAATTCATATAGTCTTTGCCCTGCTGATTTTAATTCCTGCAGTTTCCCATTCAATAAAGTTACTTTTTAACCGACTTCCCAAAAAAGGAGGCGGTTATACGTTCGGCTGTATATATATATATATATATACAGCCATATATATATATATATATATATATATACAGCCGAACGTATAACCGCCTCCTTTTTTGGGAAGTCGGTTAAAAAGTAACTTTATTGAATGGGAAACTGCAGGAATTAAAATCAGCAGGCAAAGACTATATGAATTATATGCTGAAAAAAGTATTAATAATAATGAAACATTTAAAACATATGTTAAAAACTATTCAAAAACCTTCAAAAAAGTATGTAAAGCTGCTAAGGCTCTTTATATAAAGAATAAAATTAAATATTCTAAAAATAAAATAAAAACTACATGGAAGGTAATAGCTGGTGAGACTGGAAACGTCACCTGTCGTAGCTCTGAATTTGAACTTTATTTTGAAAATAAAAAAATTACTACTGATTTGGAAGTTGCGACGGTCTTTGAAAAGTTTTTTGCTGACATTCCGGTCTCAACTACAAAAAATTTAAATTCCTCACCTGCAGCTGCTGAAAAACTACTCAGAGATAATGTAAAGGAATGTGATGTCAATTTTAAGTTTAAAGAAATTGACTCTAGAGATATTATTAACACATTTAAATTGTTGAATATTATTACGTGGTAGAGCCATGCTTCGGCACGAATGGGCCGGCTCGACCGGAGAAATACCACGGGCTCACAGAAAACCGGCGTGAAACAGCGTTTGCGCTGTGTTTCGCCGAGTGAGTGAGTTTACCGGAGGCCCAATCCCCTACCCTATTCCCTTCCCTACCCTCCCCTATTACCCTATTCCCTCTTAAAAGGCCGGCAACGCACTTGCAGCTCTTCTGATGCTGCGAGTGTCCATGGGCGACGGAAGTTGCTTTCCATCAGGTGACCCGTTTGCTCGTTTGCCCCCTTATTTCATAAAAAAAAAAAAAAAAAATATTAAAAATACTGCTGATCTCTGGGGCATGTCTACAAAAGTTATTAAATCAATAATTGACATCGTAGCTCCTTATCTAGCGACAATATTCAATGAATGTATAAAAAGTGGTGTATGATTTAATGAAGCATAGCAAGGTAATACCCTTATTCAAAGCAGGAAATAAATCTGATCCGACAAACTACAGGCCTATATCAATTCTACCGACTCTTAGTAAAATATTTGAAAAAATTATTTTAAGACAGTTATTAGTGCATTTTAATTTAAACAAATTATTACATAATAATCAATACGGTTTTACTAAGGGTCGATCCACAACGGATGCTGGTATAGGTCTTCTTTGTAGTATCTTTGAAGCTTGGGAGGGGTTACAGGATGCATTAGGTGTGTTTTGCGATCTCTCCAAGGCCTTTGATTGTGTTGAGCATGCTACATTGATCAGAAAATTGCACCACTATGGCACTTTGAGTTCTTACCTTAACAATAGAACTCAAAGGGTGGAGATAAATAGTAAAAAGTCCACTGGGACCAAAATAGAATTAGGTGTCCCACAGGGATCTATTTTGGGCCCGTTTCTTTTTCTCATCTATATAAATGATTTACCTTATCTTGTTAAAGATAATGATAACGAGATAGTACTTTTTGCCGATGACACTTCACTAATTTTTAATGTGAAGCGACAGCAGTCAGACTACGACGAGGTAAATAGTGCTCTCTCAAAAATAGTACATTGGTTTAATGTTAATAACTTACTTTTAAATTCCAAAAAAACAAAATGTTTAAAGTTTACATTGCCCAATGTTAGGCAAGTTCAAACCAATATACTATTAAATGATGAGAAAATGAATCTTGTGGACACCACTGTATTTCTAGGTATAACACTAGATAGTAAATTACAATGGGGTCCTCATATTGCTAATCTTGCAGATAGGCTCAGTTCTGCAGCATATGCAGTCAGAAAAATTAGAGAAATTTCTGACGAAGACACGGCGCGACTTGTTTACTTTAGTTACTTTCATAGTAGAATGTCTTACGGCATCCTTTTATGGGGAAGTGCCGCAGACATTAATACGATATTTGTGCTGCAGAAGCGAGCAATACGTTCAATTTACAAAATGTCCCCCTTTGAATCTCTGAGAGAAAAGTTTAAAGAAATAGGTATTCTGACCGTCGCTTCTCAATACATTTTGGATAATGTATTATATGTTAGAAAGAATATTAGTAATTTTAAAACTAAAAGCGTCAGTCACTGTAGAAACACTAGAAATAAGCACAAGCTAGATATACCGGTGATTAGACTAAGTAAAGTAAGCAAATCATTTAAAGGTCAATGTATACGCCTATACAATAGAATCCCAGAAAACGTTCAAAATCTTTCCATTAATAAATTTAAAAAAGTAGTTAAAGAACGTTTGTGTGCAAAAGCCTATTATAAGGTCAATGATTTTATTGACGACCGCACACCTTGGGAATAGGATGACCACCTGCAAGGCTACTTCTATGTACTATAATATGTATCTGACTTTTGTCAATATTATATAGACCTAAGTTTTCACATTGTAAACAACTTAATTTTTTTTTTAAAAGAACAATTTTCCATCTTTTTGCTAAAAGATGGCCCCGTGCGAGTTTCTTACGCCGGTTCTTCTCGCCGGGTTAGTTCCCGAACCGGTGGTAGGCATCAAGTAGGGACAATTCTTTAAGCGTTACTTTGTAACCCATATGGAAATAAAACTTTTTTGATTAAGATTTTTGATTTTGAAATACATTTAACTAAGTACTTACAACACATGTCATGGGATACTCATCCCAACTTACCTGTCCGGTAGTTGTGGTATAGTATACGGGTATGCGACCCCGGCTTCCCTGGCTATTACTGTCCTATCCCTTACCCTCCTGGGCGGTAATATCCTACATTTCCTATTTCCCACTCTAACTTACCAATCTTCCTTTCCACCACCTATCCTTCCCTTTCCCTATTCCTACCCTCTCCACTAATCCGTGGAAACGCAATGGATAATCAGAAGAATAATTTAATTATCCAAAATGGCGGCGATGTGGTTCACCACCCACCACGTCTCGTTTCTCGCGGAGGTGAAAAGCGGACCATGGAGAGCCGCTTCGCTACGTTGAATGTAAGAGGAGGAATGGATGGTAAGAATGAAAGTGAACGAAGCGAAACGAGCATGTAAGGATCGTAGCAAGTGGCAAAAAGTGGTCTCTGCCTACCCCTTTACAGGAAAAAGGCGTGATTATATGTATGTATGTATGTTACAACTACGACCGCAATGTCTTTCAGCAATCGTCGTACATCTGCAATTCCGTAGAAAAACAAAAATTGCCATTGATTTGCTTTCTCTTTCGCTCTTATGGGTTTTTGACAGTGATGTTTTGTGAGACATATAGCTGCATAAGGCTTCGATTTTAGTATTACTTCCATTTTTATTCTTCTTCCTAGATATATAAAATTTTGTTCCACGTTGACTGTCATATTCTGTTACAAGTTCACAGCATTTAGGTACATTTCTTTTTATTTATTCTATCTAAAAAGCAAAATAACCTTTATAATGTTGAAACATTACAAAATATATCAATGATTATAGACCAATGATTTCAAATATCAGGAAATAACAGAACAAATATTCATACAAGAAAAAGTTACGCCATCTAGTTCAACTTTACCTCAAAAATCAGTCATCTTGATTTCACCATATCTCAAATGTCAAAATGGCCCCAAACCATGGAGGTTAGAAAACAGGAGAACGATCGCTGTAGAAAAAAGTGTCCCAGAGATATGGACAAAATAATTGAGGTGGCCACCAATGACATGCCAATGACCAATGCCGCGAAGAAAATTTGTACAATCAACTAACTTAATCTACTTGTACTCACAAACAGCTAACTTCGCAGATACTACTTACCGACGGCAGCGCGGCTGGTGGCTGAAAAATGAACTAATAAATTCTACAAATTTTCAGGGACATGCGGACAATGCTTCAACACGTAGCGGTCAGTCTCCTGTTCTCTAACCTCCATGCCCCAAACACAGTTCTGCCTCGACATGCCTCGTCTATAACATACACGTCTATATTATGGGCAAATTTCGACCACAGGGTGAACTCTAGTTCCTATAATTTTACTAATTTCATGTACTCTTTTCCCAGGACTAATATGGTTCATAGTGCCGGTGTCTATGATCATATGCAACGACGTCATGGCGTACGTGTTCGGCTTCTTCTTCGGCAAGACGCCGCTCATCAAGCTCAGTCCGAAGAAGACCTGGGAGGGGTTCATCGGCGGAGGAGTGTCTACTGTGGTGTTTGGACTGATGGTATGTGTTTTGTTCATTGTGTGTCACTGTGAAATGAATAGCACACAAATTATAAACATGCATTTGACGACCTCTGTGACTCAGTGGTTAAGCGTGTTGGTGATCAAGCCGGGGGTCGCGGGTTCGAATCCCGCCGAAGGAACAAAAAGTTTTTCTGTGTTCCTGGGTCACGATCCATGGATGTGTATTAAATATGTGTATAATATAATAAAACTCTTAAATATGTGTATAATATAAAATTATTATAATATATATTTTCATTGTATGGTACCCGTTACACAAGTTCTTCGAGAACTTAGCATGGGACAAGATTAACGTGGTGTGCCGTGTGAAGCGTCCATAGATAATATTGTTATTAGTTATTATTATGCATGGCGCTATTCAAGTTATATGTAATTAGTAACCACCATGGGCGTAGCCAGGGGGGGGGTTTAGGGGGTTCAAACCCCCCCCCCCCCCCCCCCCCCGAAATAGGCCGGTTGGTCCATATGGATGAGCTATAATAACATATACAGAGGCATATTTAGAAATTTTGTGCCCCATGCCAATTAAAATATTTTGCCGCCCCAATAACCCTATCTGAAAGATGATATTTTAAAGTTATTTTAGAAAAAAAAAATCAATAGCCTGAAACAGAACTTTAATACTAACTTGTTCTATATGTAGGTATGTGTTTATATTAAATGCGTTCAAACTGAGAAAGCGAGCGATGTCTGTACGCTTTAACCTGTTAAAATCTTTTTATACTTTAAGCCCTAAAAAAATGTTCTTCATACTTTAAAAAAACAACAAAATCAATAGCCTAAAACTGGGATCGCGAATCGCTATATGGCACGCGTGCCACCTAATCCCTTAACGTATAGCATACGACACTATATTTTGGGCACGTCACTGATCACAAAATTTTGTAATTATGTACTACGAAAAAAGTGTGAAATAAGTAGGTATTATATAACAAACCTAACATAATAAGTTATATGTCATCTATTTTGCAACATCAGAAATTACACTATTTTTACTATAATTTAAATTACAAAATGATCCTATTTTCACAGTATTTTAGGGTTTAAAATTTGAACAGATTTAACCTATTAATTATAGGGAAAAACTTTGCTCGCTCGCTTCGCTCGCTCGCGTTTAACATAAGGAACATAATATATTATTTAGTAGCGATGTTCTGTTTTAGCCGGTTCATTTTATGATATTTTTCCGAAGTTCACCGTTATTCAGTGTTTAAGTTTAACGATTGAATAGATTTTAACCTATAGAATGGGAAATAAAATTTTCTCGCTCGCTTCGCTCACTCGTGTTTGGCTTACAGAACATATTACTATAAAATTTAGTACCGACGAGCAGTTTTAGGCTTTTGATATTTGTATTTTTCAAATTACACAGTTTTTCAGGGCAAACCCTGAAAAACTGTGCTTAATAGCTTAAATAGGTTAAAACGGAAAAAATGGGCGCCAATTATTCTAATGTTATATTATAAAATGATTCTATTTCCACAATCTTTTATGGTTTAACATTTGAACAGATTTAACCTATTAAATAGGAAAAAAATTTGCTCGCTCGCGGGTAGCATAAAGGCCATTATATTATTTACTATCGATGTTCTGTTTTAGCCGGTTGATTTAATTGTATTTTTACGAAGTTCACCGTTATTTACTGTAGTGTTTATATTTTAGTTTAACGTTTGAACAGATTTGAACGTTAAAACCTGTAAAATAGGAAAAAAATTTGCTGGCTCGCTTCGCTCGCTCGTTTTTGCTTAAAAAACGTATTATAAAATTTAGTACTGACGTTTAGTTTTAGACTATAGATATTTCTAGTTTTCCGAATTACGTACACAGTCTTTCAGGGCTTAAAGCTTAAACAGGTAAAAACGAAAATAAAAAAATATAATATGCCCAGAGCCTCTAATAGGTTAAAGACGGCCCTGGTTATTTAATGTACTTGTAGTCTTTTTATTTTCTTGAACCCCCCCCCGAAACTAAATCCTGGCTACGCCCATGGTAACCACTTGAAACATCAGAATATCAATTTTCATATTTAATTAGTCTTAATCCGATTTCTGTGTTTAGCTGTCAACGTCTAATTTTAAAATCAGATCGGACCACCAATGTGGGAATTTATAATTTCCAACCAAGCTGTAGAATGCTCGGCTAGGCTGATGCCATCCTGAGAGTCAATAAATAAATCCCGCATTAATACAATTACAATCATGTCCCGATACGCTCAAATTGTCAAGCGGTATTCTCGTAAATGTTAAACCAACGTGAAAGGCGCTCTGATTGGTCGAAACTTAATAAAATCAGTTCATTATAACATGTCGCTTCACTTACAATACAATCAAAGTAAAATGAAAGTCTACTTAAATACGAGAATTGAGGTTCTGGCCTAACATCAGGTCAATTCTCATACTCTTTTGAGAGTATGAGAATGTCCTTTGTCCTTTGAGTGTATGAGAAGTCTCACTGTCGAGATGTCAATAGAAAATGTATCAAATTCGTGCAATTTGAATTATAATAATAGAACTAGCTTGTTTCCCACGGCTCCGCCCGCCTAAATATACTATCGGGTATCAATACTGTACTTTTCCGGAATAAAAATTAGCCTATGTTTCAATCCAGAGCCTAAACTACCACCATACCAAATTTCATCAAAATCCGTTCAGTAATTTTCTCGTCCATCCATCCATCCTCACAAACCTTCCTATTTATAATATTAGTAGGATAGTCTGGCCGCGTATTCTACCGCTAGGAGATTATAAATTCCTACATTGCAGTGACCCGACTTGATTCTAAAATCGCCATTCCCCAGCCCTACTATTTACATTAAACCTCAGATCAAATAATAAACCAAGATAGCGCATGGCGTTTGTTTGAACTAAAGCGTAAAAAACTATGCTACTTCTAGTAAACAAATGCGCTCACGCACACACAAGCGAAAAAGTACGCTACTTTTCGACAGTATCGAACGAGTCGTCGCGACGACTAATCTATACTGACAAAAAGTAAAGTACTTTTTTGCTTGTGTGTGCGTGAGCGCGTGTGTAAACTTGAAGTAGCCTAGATTTTTTGGCTTCAGTTCAAACAAACGCCATGCGTTATCTTGGTTTTTTCTTTGATCTGAGCACTGAACGTAGTAGAACTTATAAAAATTACGAAAAGTCAGGCTAATTTAAAACACATGGTTTGTCTCGTTTCAGATGGCGTACTGGATGTCCCAATACCCGTACCTGGTCTGTCCGATCGAGTACTCGGAGTCGCTCGGCCGCATGACCATGGACTGTGAGCCGTCATCGCTGTTCCGCCTGCAGGAGTACACGCCGCCCCACTTCCTCATGCCACTAGTGAAGGCGGTGAGTGCTGTTTTGGACCTTATCGCTATAGTAATAGGATTGAAATGTACACCCGTCACCCGGTCTGTGGTCCGACCTGTGTGGTTAGTGGTTTTTTGGACTTTACTCCTATAGCAATATGATCGTAATGTTGCATACAAGATGTGTTAATTGTACGTCCAATTTCAAATTTTGCTACCCGAATTATTTATGTAAAGTGCATTTTGAATCCGTTCAATTTCTACCCATATAAGCAGACATACATTAGAAAGAATGGTTTGGCTTCTGTAGTTTAAAAACATACCTACTATATAATAAACAAGTTTTTATTTTTATAACACTTTATTCCTGTACAAGAATAGCGACCTTTTACAATAATATATAGATATAATAAACAAGTTTATAACACTATTCATTTAGTAGGTACATAAATAGCTACCTTCTATAGTTACGTACTTACGAAACATAAACGCAATGTGAGAAAATATTTAAAAAGACTTCTTACGACGTTAAATAGTTAATACTGTATATAATTAGGTGCCGGTAAATAATAATTACGCGGACGCTAAACATACAGCAGTCAATGCGAAATACAATATCTTTTGCATAATTTGAACACCATTTTGATCAATGCTACATTCATTATTATTTAACAAGTAAAATTATACAAGTAGAATACTTCTGATTTAATCGTCTATTTTGTAGATGTGATTGAAATGTTTCTTCATAAAAATCTGTACATATTATTGTAAGTTCTTTTTGTTTTTTTTTTTTCGAATGGGTCAACGCTAATGACATTTAAGTCGTTTTAACTTAATCGGTCTGGTGACTGCCGTTTGGCTAGCCAAACTTTTTATGTCCCTTATTCCTTTTTGGTTTCTGGTGAATCTTTTATAGGCCGCGCGCGTCGCTACTTAAGACGGACCCTATTTTTAAGGTTATCTCTCTCAATATAATGTTACTCCGCAGTTCGGGCGCGACAAGATCAGCATGTACCCGTTCATGATCCACTCGCTGGCGCTGAGCATCTTCAGCTCGGTCATCGGACCCTTCGGCGGATTCTTCGCGTCCGGATTTAAGAGGGCGTTTAAGATCAAGGTAATATAGATAAATTGTGCATATTTATATCGTAATAAGTCGAGGCCCCTGTTTAGTGTTTACTAGAAGGCATGTTATAGATTTCTGTAACCGAAACTTTCGGATAACCGAAATAAAAATCTATCGGTAAACACTAACTGTATCCGACAACAAAGTTTAAAATAAATACCGTATAAAAGTGGGAGTGTTATTATTATATTTTACTTTTGAAATAATAATAATATTCGTAACCATATCAGGTTCCGAAATTTCATATCCATAACATCCTTGTTATTAGAGCCTAGATAATCCTGCCCGGTGTTCCAGTGGTTGAGAGCATGGCTCTCGACTCGGAGGTCAAGGGTTCGATCCCCGCGTTGGAACAACAAAAAAATCTTGTTTCCAAGTTTGGTTTGGGCAATGCAGGCTGATCACCAGATTGTCTGACAAGAAAGATGATCCATGCGTCGGACAGGCATGAAAAAAGTTGGATCTGCGCCTGATCTCTCGCCAGTCGGTTATCCGTCCTCCAAGGTTTTGGGCGTAAAAGGAGGAGAGAATGCTCTTGTGTACTGCGCACACACTTATTCACTATAAAATAACTCCTGTGTAGCTGGCCTGGTTTCAATGAAACCGGCCACCGTCACCGACATCGGTGTGGGGAGCTATTACTACTCCCAAGTAACCTGATATATACCCCCAGGACTTCGGCGACGTGATCCCGGGCCACGGCGGCATCATGGACCGCTTCGACTGCCAGTTCCTCATGGCGACGTTCGTCAACGTGTACATCACCAGCTTCATACACACCGCCACACCGCAGAAGCTGCTGCAACAGGTAAATGCCATAGGATTTGACGGCCTCTGTGGCTCAGTGGTTGGCGCGTCCACGCTAAGCCTGTAACGTAGTTTTTTAGTAATTATATTACTAAAAAATGTAACTACGTTACAAGCCAGAGGTCGCGGTTTCGAATCCCGCCGAGGGAACAATAAGTTTTTAATGTTCCTGGGTCATGTATGTGTATTAAATATGTTTATAATAATAAAAATCCTAAATATAAATAGTTTAAAAATAATATATACAATGTGTCCCGACAGCTGTATAGGAGCCTTTAGTGGTAAAAAATATGGCATTTTTTATCGACAAATTGCCCCTCAAATTTTATTTTGAGATCACGTTTGTAAAATTGCAGCCATTTTGTTTTTTGGTAACCAAGACCCGGGCTCTCGTACTAATTCGACCACTACTACGTTTTAATTTTCTTTGAACAAAAAAACAAAAAAAGGTAATAAAAAAAATTTTTTGGTATCAACTCAGCCAGCCAGTCGTCTTTTTCAAATTGTTATAACTACTTATTATTTGTTCTACAACAATAGGAGAGGACGTTTGCTTAAATAATTTGCGTTTGCTATTACGTATTGCAACTAGCGCAACGTGATTTGACGTCTGTCTTGCGCCAATAGACAATCCAGGCTCTGCGTCCTGATTGGTTTGCCCTGATTTGTTCGACAAATATATTGTTGTGGGAATAGTGTGGCAAGCCCCAAAGGGAGATCTCCGACCGAGCGAGATGCTATGCTCGGTCAGGCCGAAGCCCACTGTAGTAGTTTCAGATGTTGTATATATAATGTCTCCGAAAATCAATTACGGACACTTCAGGCACACGATCCACTGCTTATGTAAAGACGTTTAGGGAAAAAAATTGTCATAATCAAAGTAAAAAAAATCATCTAATGTATGGGTGACTCTCCGCCAAAACGCAAACTCGCCCATATAAAGGATTTTTTTTTTCTAGTATGACAATTATTTTTCTGCTTAAAGATTTTTATATAAGCAAGAGATCATATGCCCAAAATATCCGTAATTGATTTAACCGAACCTTATATATACCGCTGATCTTATAAAACTTCGATAGCGCGATTCAGGATTGTGGCGCTAATTGGTCAGCCATATTGTGCTAGAGTGTAGCGAATTGTTTGTTATGGAGAAAGGTTTTTCAAGATATACAAAAATATTTATTGTATTCAAACTGTAAAGACGATGAAAGTGTAATTGAATGAACATTAATTTATAAAGGGTACATAAAGGTCTGTGACGAAAAATTCATCACAGACATTGACCCTTTATGTGAGAGCAAAAACTTTGTTTGGCTGCCTCACAAATAGCCAAGTCTACACACAATATCTAGTAAATAAACAACTATTAGTCTTAGTTTAAACTTTAAAAGAAAACAAATTATAGACGTACTTTACATATTATTTTTTACATTATTTTACAGGTATACAACATGAAGCCGGAGCAGCAGTTGCAACTGTTCTACGCTCTGAAGGAGTCGCTAGAACATAGGAATATACTCAACACTATGGTACCTTAATTTAGTTTAATTATTATTTAATAGTTCAATGTGACGTCACGCGTTCTACTCTCATATTATTCGCTCCATTTAAATTAAATAAGTTATCAATGGCGCTAAAGGCTTTAGTTTCAACCATAGGCAAGGAATTTCGAATAGTACCAAATTAAAAACTGTGTGAGAAAAATCTAAATTCAAATTGTATTGGGAAAGAGAACGTTAAATGCGTCTCGCTCGCACTAGTTTGCTTTGAACGTTATGAAAACATATACTACAAATTGTAATTAATTAGTGTCGGATATCAATCAATACAAAACATGGATTGGCTTCATACGAAATTGGTAAATGTGAATACAAAATCATATTAAAAAAACCGTTTGGTACTATGTCATCTAATTTGTCTATGCTCCTGTTTCTATGGGCGAAATTACATATGTTATAGAGGGCGCTACTCGTGTAGTTATACTTGTGGGTATTTGTGAGAAATATATAGATTTGCTTACTTAACGTTTGCATAATATGTTTTGTTAAATTTTAATTATATAAATAATTTTATCGATTTTCGTTTACTTTTAAGTATCGAGTAAAATCGTTGGTTATAAGGTTAAGGACATATCTCGCTCTGTCATGCATTATTCTAGTCCCACACTTGTGCAATATTCATTAAAACATACAAAAGATATAAATAAAATAGTGATATTTATCAAAAACATATATTTTCGCAGGCACTATTATTATTTTAAACCTTAGTTAAGAAAAAATACACTTATGTATTCACTTTACAAAGGGAACAGTTTGAAATTAATTCAATACAAGAATTTAGCCCCCTCATAGAATAAACAAAGTTTTATCACTATAACTTATATATTCATCTAAAGTGCGGTCGCGATGCACGTAGAATTTCGTACATTGACTCATCGCCACTTGTCGCTTTCGTTCGCAACTTTTTACTGTATAAACGAGATAGCAATGTATTTGTGCGCGAGTGGAACAGACCAGTATCTATAAGACAATGAACGAAATTCTGTATGCTCCGCGACCGCACTTTATCTAAATCATTGTAATTTTATCTGTGTCTATTATAACGTATACAGGATATTTTTTCAAAAACTATACAAATTTTTACAGGAGGTTAAGACTTAGTAGTATAACCGATAATTTGAATAAAATATCATATTAATTTTTAAAAAAATACAATTTTATTCCATGAAAAACCGAAGATGTGGACAATGCGAAAGTCATACGTAAGAAATTTTACTACGCACGCACACAAACTTAAGAGTCGATGTGTTTGTGACCCGGCTGACTGCAGCGCGCGTAGTACGAAAGCGCATTGACCATTAATCATGCGTTTTTTTTTAGATATTTTCAAATGGAATTATTTAAGGAATCACAAGTTTTTTAAATATTTTTCATTTTTTATGTAAGTAACACATTTTGTGTTCAGAAATACATAACAAAATTTGGATACCTTTTGAAAAACTACCCTATATAATAAAACATAATAGACGTCTTTATTATTCAAAATTACGGAGATTCGATTCCGATTCCGTAAGTTCGGAACAATTGCTGTAGGTAATAATAAATTGCTACGCTAGTGACCATCCAAAAACAAAAATATGACAAAAACTTTTTTCCGTGCAGTTATCATGGTTTAAAGCAGAATTTACTGGTTCTAGACAACAAGACCGGGATAAACAATTAGAAAATTGTCTTTGGATAATCATCTACTTGATATTTTCATTACAATATGATAAAAATACGGCATTACATTATAGTTGACATTAGTAGCAAAAGAAACCTATTATAAAAACGATGCGAACTAGGTTTTGAAACTGCATCTAGATTATATAATAGCCCCCTTACTAATAAACGCTGTAGAGATCGTCTAAACTGAAATGACGCGCCCCACCTCCACATTTACTCACACAAGCAAATTTCAAAATGCACATAAAATGCAATTATTATTGGTCGTTTAGTTGCCAGTTATCAAACGCATCGTTCTCGGATTTGTTGTCCAACTAGTTTAGTAGATCGTGAACTTGCGACAGGAGAGGACGTCTTGTTCTATACAATGTGACGGCGATGCTCCATAGAGCGAGCGTTGTCGGATTTATCACCCGACTAGTCGGTCGTCATGTGCACATACAAATCATACTTCACCGAATAATGACAATCCCACACAGATGCAGTGCCGTTATTAATATTCGCACTCACACTTATAAATAAAGTAATTAAGTAGTGGGGCGCGTCATTTCAGTTTAGACAATCTCTATAAGGTTTGAATAGTTATACAGTGTTTTGCCTCCTATCGAATTAAAAATGTCACTTGTGTGACGGGAACAAAACACTGTATAACTATTCAAAGCTTATACAGCGTTTATTAGTAAGGGGCTTAGTGTATCAATGCATTTTTGCGTGTCGTGGTAGTTTAGATGTGTAGGTGTAGTTTAACAACAATTTGTGTGGTTACCAATAGTACATACATACATAGCACTTCCGTGTTTCCCATTTGTTGTAACAGTTTCGAAAGTTCCCATTTTTTGGGAAAAATTTAGCATAGTAAATAATAGCTGGTCCAAAAAAGTTATAATTATCGCTGGCTTCTGTTGATGTGAGTTAGAAAGTATTTCCAATGAAAATACATAGTTTATATTTCGGTTGGTATTTGAAATAACTTTTTAGGTTGCTTGATAATAAAGAATATTAAAATTAGTACTTAGGTGTAATAGAGATGGGTTTGTAATATTATGTATAATGGATTTGGCCAATAATATAATGGAACATTAAAGGTTGGTTTTCATATTTTCTCAATAGCACGTATTAAATGTATAAGGAACTGAAAATATTGTTGTCATAATGACAAACTGAAAATGACATACTCATTACTCATCAAATCATTTGTGTCAAAAACAATTTCTTTTGAATACGGGGACGAGTATGATATATATTGAAACATATACCTGTCTTTGTCATAACATGACATATCAGACGTTATCGGATCGGATAAGGTGAAAACGCTCTAACAGCTAGTTTTATTGAAATTAGATTGAATAGGCATGTTGCCTACTCTTGTTACACAACATATTAATAAACAATCTAGAATCCATTTTTGTAAATCTTAAAGACTAACGAATATACAAAAAAAAATTATAATAAGGAAGAGAGCGATATATCGGCCTGTGACGTCACGAGTTGACCACCATACATTTGTCATAAAAATTCTTTATGTTTATACATTTTAATCACGTCAACCTGAATAACTATTTCGTTTAGATTTATGTATTTCTATTCAACAATTTTCAAATTTAATTTATAAAAAAAATTTAACTAGGCAACATCCCTATTGATGCGAATCTTTGAAAATTGAAAATACCTACTCGATTCATACAGTGACTTTGTCAACTTTGATTTAAAATAAAGTAATATTGTAATGGTCACAAAGTGTGTTCGGCGGAAAAAAGCGCTTGTTAGCGCTTGGTAGCAGTAAAGAAAAATTAAATTGATTATTATCGGCCATGATACGTTTACTTACTTCAAAACCGCAAACATACCCGCCATTTTGCTTATTTACCGTTTAGCAATCGCCATTTTGCTTACCTATGCTTTTTTGTTAGCGCTTTTTTCCGCGAAACACAGCTATTGGATATGGTTGGATAAGACTTTTGTTAGTGATTGATATCTTTAAAGTGGTTTGGATGTTATTTATGTGTGAAATAGTTGAAATATTTTATGAAATAATCGTTATTTATCAAGTCAAGGCATACAAAGCTTTAGTTAATTTAGTTATTTTAAGTTCGTGTTTTACTGTCAATATTTTTCACCAACTTAATAATAATACATACATAATATGAATTATGCTTAGTTCATGTAAAGCAAGCAACTTAAAACAGTGGATTAAACATGAATCCATTTGATCAATCGATAACGTAAAAAATTGTGGTACGTTCCATACAATACCACTCATTTTTGTCGGAATTCCTACAGAACAGCTGCCTAAGTCAGAATTCCTAAGGTCAGTTATATGACAGATCTCGATTTGTTGCACCATTAGATGCAAACATACTTGTGTTGAACTATTACGGGAAGAAACAGGGAATTCGCATTTGTTTCAATGCTTTAGACTGAATATCGACTGCGTTCGTGTGTGCCTTTTTTTTTCATACCTAAAACTTTATAATATATATAATTTATAATATATTATAACTAAAACCTTTTTCCATATTAAACGTCCTTCTGAAATACATTTTGTATAACTCTTTAGAAGTAAATGTTTATGTTCTTTTTAGGGTTTTTTTTTTTCACGAATGATTGTTAAGAAACACTAAATAAGAGAAGGATTGGGAAAGAGATTTAATATAAAATAGTATATTGGATAATTGTTTGATAAGAAAATTTATTAAATAATCAAAAGTGACGTGATAATACGTAAAATAAAACAGATTCATACGTAGCTTTCTATGTTGTTTTTTTTTTCTGGGAAGGACCTTCGATAAATACAGACTTCCAAAAAGTACGTGATTAACTAAATGTAACCTTTTTTGACAATTCGATCGAGAAAATAAATAAATTACTGTGTAATTGATATTTAACTTAAATTCGTAAGTTTCTTAAATCATATTTACCTGGGTCTGTTAAATTTAGTTCATATGTGTTTAAAAATATTCTGTTTTATTAAATTTTTTTATGGTATAACTTTATACTTAGTTTCTATATACGTATTAGAATATTAGATAATTTATCATTAGTATCTAATTTAAGGCTTAATTACACTCATCCGACTGAAAAACAGTGATGCAATTTGCACGCACCTATTTATCGGCTGAGTGTAGTTGAAGCTTAATTTTTTTTCTTACTCTACTTAAGCCCGCTACGTTACGTGTGACGTTTTGTCATAGCGGTTAAATGTTGCAAACCGAGATGTGCAGATTTATCGATCGTGTGTATGATAAATCAGTGCAAATTGATGAAAAAAAATGATAAATCATTCATCGTAGACGTACACATGATGGTCATAGAAGTTGCATTTTATTTGCAACGATAGAACGTTTCGTGTGTAGTGGGCCTTACGCTGTTTGTCCACCGCCACCGTCAACGGGACGTCATCGAGAAAGACATGACGGCGCCGAAGTAGCGATACATACATTTACTATAGCCGTCTGTCCACCGCACGCCCGTCCCGTCAATCTAATCTCGACTAGAAGGCAATTCTGCTAATTAAAACCTGCATTAATACAATTACAATCAAGTCCCGATACGCTAAAACTGTGAAACGGTGTTTTTATGAACCTTAAACTGATTGGTCGAAATGTAATAAAATCCGTTAATGGTAAATGTCGCTTCATAAACATATCAAATGTATGACAAAGATGTCAAAGTTGAGAAATTATAAGTAAATGGATATGTTTAAAGAAAAGGGAATGACAAATATAATATGTAATACATTTACATGTCAAAATTGTAAAAGATAATAATTGTCCTGACCTCGCTGTTGGGGGAACAAGTAGGCCCAGTCATGGACCCATTTAAGAAAAAAAAAACATGTCGCTTCAGTTACAATCCAATCAAAGTAAAATGAAAGTCTACTTTAAATACGAGAAATAAGGTTCTGAAATAATCACGTTCTCGTTGACGTCCCGTTAAAGTTGGCGGTGGACAAACAGCGTTACTCGAGTTTGTGTATTCATTTACTACTCTCGTGTTATAATAACATAATATTCCATTTGTATGTGTATTATGTAGGGTTTGTTGAATAATTTAAGATTTTGTTTTGTGATTAATTGTGATTTTATGTAAAGTTATTGTCGCTTTTTAGTTGTTCGAAGTATTATAGTTTTGTTCATAGATGTATAATAATATTATATTGTTGACGTTGACGTAGCATATGTAAGGACGACACATCTCGTAGTAATGTGGTACTATACCCGGCCAAAAAGAATACACCTTTGAAAAGAGATATTCGTCTAGCTTCGGTGTTGGTTTTGCTCTGTACTATCAGGGAATCTTATTCCTAAGCAGGTACAGTGTTCTCATAATTTATTTCTATTTTATTGACGTCATGCAGCCACAATACAATTGTCAATGACATGCTAGTTTGATACCAGATTAATTAATAACTACAGATAAATTAGGATAACTGTCAACAACCTGCTTATGAATTAGATTCTCTGATAGTACATTAGACACATTTTCTAACATGACATCGACTTCCTTAAGTATTTTATGTCAATGATTGTTAAATACAGGCAGTCGTAATGCTCGCGTACTTTCCCTCCTTTACTCCATCCTATTTGATCCAGACAGCCCACAATATCTAAAAGAAACCTACAGCTTTCGGTGCTCCGACAGGCAAGAGCTACGGTCCTCTACAAACCTCCTTCTTGATATCCCAATCCACCATACTAAATATTTACATTCTTCATACCTCGTACAATCAGTCCTACTCTGGAACTCGCTCCCTACCCGAATAAGACAATCCAAAACTTTGAATATTTTTAAATCCTCTCTAAGAGAGCACTACCTCAGCCTGTGTCAGATGTAATAATATGCAAATAGTGTTATAGATATTATTATTATCACGTTTATATATATATATATATATATATATATATATATATATATATATATATATATATATATATATATATATATATATATAGTTATTGTATATGTATTATTGTGTATGTATGTATTTATTTATTTATTTATTTCGTATATATTATATGATAATTGTATGAAACTGTATACTTTTAGCGCAATACCCCTCTCCATTAATTTGTTCCTTTCTTTCAAAGGTTGTCTGGAAGAAATTGCTATCTAGTAATAAGGCCGCCTTTGTGTACTATCGTAGTGTTATTTGTATTGTGTATATTTATGTGTATGTGTAACTACTGATTGTGCACAATAAAGTATATTTTCATTTTCATTTCATTTTCATTACAGGCTGAAGATTTTACTTAAACTGCGAATATTACTCATAGTTTCTGCTGCAGACGCTTTATTATAATATTATTAAGTCCTTTCAGAATTATTTAGTATCACATAATATTCTTATGTTATATAATGTATTATATATTATAATAAATGTTAGTATTTTGGGTCACAAATGAAGATCATACTTTTATATAGTGCAGAATAATAATAATGTTTCCAGACATCAAATGTATCACATTCTGTGAGTATGTCTTAAAAATGTAGAAGATTATAGAACATTTGTGATGGGTTCTATAAATACCACCCTTATATGAATGGAAACATCAATAATGTCTTTCGTACCTTTTTCAAACCAAAGTGTTTTACAAATAAATACAAAGTACAAATGTCGCGTGTGCTGAGAACACTGAAAAAGTTCCCTACCAAAAGCAATATTCATCGTACTGTCAGGGAATGTAATTCAAAAGCAGGTTGTCATAATTTATCCGTATTATAATAGTACCTAGTATTTATATATATGTGAGCAATGTACGATTGTACATTGCTCACATATATAACTAAATAATACTACCTTTCGTTTAATGTAAATTTCACCTTAACTGAAGTTAAGAACCGAAAAATTATCGATTCCATACAGCTGACAACTGGGAATTGTCTTATTTTGACGTTTGAATTTTTTTAAACATAATTTAAAAAGTTTAAACGTTAAATTTGACATTTTATCTTTTTAAATTGTATTTTAAAAAGTTTAAACGTCAAAATGAAGACCATACCCAGTTGTCAGTTGAAGTCCTTATTATTAGGTAATAGGGCAGCAGGTCGGTATAGTTTTGTTACTTAAAATTAAAACCACGTAGGCCTGTTACAAAATAGAGTGCTAAAAAGGACATCATTCACGTTTCATACATTTTTGGACCAAAAAATGAAAGTGCCGGCCAGAAAGAAAAAAATATATATTCGGATAGAATACACAATTCCTAACATTTTTTACTATGACGTCCAATCTGTGCGCCCAATGGTTACGTCGTAATAAAATAATTTAAAAATAATCCTTTTGTGATAAAAAGGTTGGAGTGTCACTATTAAAAGCATGGATATCTTACGTTATGATATAATACTTGATAGTAAAACACAGTGGTAAGGTTGATAAATAGTATTGGAAAAAAATATTTAGTCATAAAATAAAAATAAAAAATATGTATCAAGTACTAGCTGTCCCGGTGAACTTCGTGTCACTTTAAAACCTTCCCTGGACTTCTACGAATATTTTGAGACTAAAATCAGCCCAACCAGTTCAGCCGTTTTCGAGTTTTAGCGCGACTAACACATTTGAAAATCCATTTTTATATATAAGAAGAAGACTAACTGTCCCGGTGAACTATATGATACAACAACCAAAGATATACAAAAAAAAAATTGGCAATGCCTGGAAAAGATTCTGGTCCTTTAAAGAAATAGTAAAATGCATAAGTATAAACATGAGCACCAAAAGAAAACTATTTAATACATGGATTCCACCCATTCTAACATAAGGGTGCCAAACTTGGGCACTAACAAAAGCTCATACAAGTATGCTGGAAGTTGGGCCGAAGGCTATGGAGAGGAGTATGTTTGGAAAGAAAAGGATAGACAAAATAGAAAACAAGGAGTTGAGAAAAATGACACGTGTAACTGATGTAACATATAAAACTAAAAAATTGAAATGAAACAACAAACAATCAAAACATGTCCGGCCCGGACATGTTTTGATTTTGATAGGGCCAGACAAATGGACAAAAATAATTACATCTTTGTATCCCAGAAGGGCTAAAAGAAAAGAGGGCAGATCTCTAAAAAGATGGGAAGATGAAATGATACAAATGGCTGGCAAAATGTGGACTAGTGTATGTGGAGTGGCATGTCAGAGATGTGAGTGGAAGCTGTTGGGGGAGGCCATTGCCAAGGGGCACTCAGAAGCAGAGACCGCGCAACGGAAAAATCAATTATTGATTTGAGTATTTTGTAATGTATATAAAATAACGTATTTATTTTGGACCGTGGGTTCAGAGATGCAGTTCCCATTCTTGAAGGAAATGGTTACACTGTGAAAATGCCGGAGACAAAGCATCCTGGAGCGACGCAACTAACCACGGAACAAGCAAACAAGTCACGCCTTGTTACTATTTGCCGTTGGGTTGTGGAAGTAGTAAATGGCCGATTTAAACGAGATTTCCGCCTGTTGAGAAACGTTCATATTAATATAACATTGCACTATATGTTTGAATATTTTAGAATCGCAGCAGCATTAATAAATGCTTATCACGTGTTGATAGTAGATAATGTCCATGCTTCTGATTTTTTACAAATAATCCGGGAAAGGATAAACATGCCCAATACACTGGCAGATCTTGTCGCCAGACGTAACTTGAACAGAATGAGAGCACAGTTCCAGCCCATGTCTGCAGATATGGCTGAGTTTAATGACTTTCCTACGCTGACCGAAGAAGAATTAATATTATTTAGCCTCGGTATATATCAGCTGAGACAAGCGAGAAGTTACTATGGAGAGCATGTTCAACCAGATGGAGTTTTTAGCATTGAGCTAAGTGGTGGAATTCCTCTAGAGCTTGTAAGGGAATTGGAGGGAGAGGACTTGTGGTTGATTCGAGGGCGAATACAATCCCGACACATCCGATCTAAAACATACTATGTGTATATTGCTCTGGATAGAACAGCAACCGGGCGTCGAGCAATAAAACATTACTATTGCACATGCCATATAGGAATGAGATCCATCGGATGTTGCTCCCATACTATGTGCATAGTCTGGTACATGGGTTATGCTAGACATGACCCTTACCTCAGCCCACCCGCAATAAGTTTAGATGACGTATTTGTAAGACTAGAAAATGTTTAATTGTACGTCATTAACTTATTATTGTTATTAGCCTTTATTCAGAAGAACAATACATTTATTTTATATACATTACAAAATATTCAAATCAATAATTGATTTTTCCGTTGCGCGGTCTCTGCTTCTGAGTGCCTCTTGGCAATGGCCTCCCCCAACAGCTTCCACTCACATCTCTGACATGCCACTCCACATACACTAGTCCACATTTTGCCAGCCATTTGTACCATTTCATCTTCCCATCTTTTTAGAGATCTGCCCTCTTTTCTTTTAGCCCTTCTGGGATACAAAGATGTTATTATTTTTGTCCATTTGTCTGGCCCTATCAAAATCAAAACATGTCCGGGCCGGACATGTTTTGATTGTTTGTTGTTTCATTTCAATTTTTTAGTTTTATATGTTACATCAGTTACACGTGTCATTTTTCTCAACTCCTTGTTTTCTATTTTGTCTATCCTTTTCTTTCCAAACATACTCCTCTCCATAGCCTTCGACCCAACTTCCAGCATACTTGTATGAGCTTTTGTTAGTGCCCAAGTTTGGCACCCTTATGTTAGAATGGGTGGAATCCATGTATTAAATAGTTTTCTTTTGGTGCTCATGTTTATACTTATGCATTTTACTATTTCTTTAAAGGACCAGAATCTTTTCCAGGCATTGCCAATTTTTTTTTTGTATATCTTTGGTTGTTGTATCATATAGTTCACCGGGACAGTTAGTCTTCTTCTTATATATAAAAATGGATTTTCAAATGTGTTAGTCGCGCTAAAACTCGAAAACGGCTGAACTGGTTGGGCTGATTTTAGTCTCAAAATATTCGTAGAAGTCCAGGGAAGGTTTTAAAGTGACACGAAGTTCACCGGGACAGCTAGTACTTGATACATATTTTTTATTTTTATTTTATGACTAAATATTTTTTTCCAATACTATTTATCAACCTTACCACTGTGTTTTACTATCAAGTATTATATCATAACGTAAGATATCCATGCTTTTAATAGTGACACTCCAACCTTTTTATCACAAAAGGATTATTTTTAAATTATTTTATTACGACGTAACCATTGGGCGCACAGATTGGACGTCATAGTAAAAAATGTTAGGAATTGTGTATTCTATCCGAATATATATTTTTTTCTTTCTGGCCGGCACTTTCATTTTTTGGTCCAAAATGAATGATGTCCTTTGGAGAATATTGAGCAGATAATACTATTTATCCTGTTCGAATTCAAATATTAATATAAATAATATCTTTATTGTTTAATTTCAAATTATCTTTGGGGATAATATTATGATAATTGTTGTATTTTAGTTGAGGGTATTTGTATCTACAATAGTAAATAATAAATAGTGGACGGTAGGAGTAGTGAAAAACTGAATGTTAATTGTAACAGCTTACCTACCTGTAAAAAATAAACATCAAAAATTAAATAGTTTGCTATTAATAATGCTTTTGCAACTTATTTAACTTTTTGTCTTATCAAAAAGTGTATCGGGAACATTTGACATACAAAACAATATCGCGATATTTTATAAAATGGCGTCTTTAGTTCCTTTTTTAAACCTGGACTTTTACCGTAGAGCGTCTTTGTTCGTGTTTTGTAAGATTTCCTATGTGCTATGTTACTCGATGTTAGACATTAAGATCTGATTTTGATGTCTATTGTAAGGAATTTTCAATTCTGATGTTACACGTTAACAGATGGAATCTGGATTGAAAATTATTATGATAGGTGTAAATTCTATTTGTATGTGTTAGATATTTAATATAGCTATTTATTAAATGTGACCTATATAATTGTATTGAATAAAATAAATGATTCCTAAATATTTTAGCATTATTATTTATAACGATACTAGCTTTTGCCCGCGACTTCGTCCGCGTGGAGTTCGGTTTCCATAAAAAAAATTAATCCCTTTTTTACCCCCTTAAGGGCGAATTTTCAAAAAACCATTTTTAGCGGATGCCGACGTTATTACAACTATATGCCAAACAGCAAAATCCGTTCAGTAGTTTCGGCTGTGCGTTGATAGATGAGTCAGTCAGGTTTGCCTTTTATATATTTAGATTGTAAGGACGGATAAATTAAGTACATAGATGATTAACGTTACAACCGATATTAAAATGTTCGCATTGCATTAAACTTCAAAACAGCGTTGTAAATGGACCGATATGTCGTTTTAAAATGTTTTTCTATACTTCTGTACTGCTAACACCACCTAGAAACATAGCTAATCTTTGAACTAATGTGCCTATAAAAATGCAGAATTAACATACAGGAACCAAGGGGCATACCGCAACTGATCAAACAAAAGAATCGATTCAAAAATCCCTATTGTATAGATAACTAAGGTTTTCTTAAAACAAAGTGCAGAAAACCTTGTCAGATTGTCCATGCCTGATGGCCAACGTTGGAATTTAAGGTCGTTTTAATTTTTTTAACAAAATAATATGCGATGTTTTGGAAAAAAAGGTGCAATAATCATAAGAAATATGAGCGAGACACGTGGTAGAACGAAGCTTTATAGGGTTCCGTCGTACTCAAGGAACCCTTATAGTTTCGCTTTGTCCGTCCGTCTGTCTACCTGTCCGCTCTTCCTGCCTCTGTAATTATTAATATAAATTGATGAAATTTGGTATAGTGATAGGTTGTGTATAAATCTCGGTTTTGGCATAACCCCTAAAATATAAAATAGTAATAATTTTATATTTTAGGGGTGGCTTTCCAAAAATTATTTTGATCGAAATCGGACAGTAACTTTTTGAGTAATTAAAAAAAACTATTATGGGTCTATGGTTACGGAACCCTTCTTAGACATGCTCTTGGTTGTTTAATATTGTCCATCAACGTGGTAAGCGGCAACGCGTTACTTTTCAACGTCACGGTGTGATCCGCTGCTTTTTGTGTATCCTATGTTTTATCCTAGGAGTATCTTAGTTTAAGCGTACAGAGATACAACGAACTTGTTAAAATGACTTAATAATGTAACGCATAATTTACTCCAGTTTTATCTCCATAGGCCATTCATCTCGCGAGATAAACCCAAATAACAGTGATCGAGTTAACGTAACCGATCGGAAGTGTGCTCGGTTACTAGGTACTAGGGCTGACACCATTGCGAACTTTTTATGGATTTGTATTTATTAATAAAGTATTTTTCGGAATACAGCCCTACTAGCTTTCTAGCTACATCTACTAGCTTTTGCCCGCGGCTCCGCCCGCGTAAATACATTATCCCGCGGGAACACTACTTTTTCGAGATAAAAAATATATCCTATACCTTTTCCCGGGACTCAAAGTATGTCTATACCAAATTTCATAAAAATCGGTTTAGCGGTTAAAGCGTGATGAGGTAACAGGCAGACAGACACTTTCGCATTTATAATATTAGTATATATTTTTGAGACATCTCATGGTTTTCTTCTATTTTCTGTCGCTATGGCAACCCTATAGCCGGCAGACGAGTCTAACCGCTAGCGTGTTCCCACGCGCCGCTTGCGCAATCCGCGATTGAACTATTCACATTGTCGCACGACACGGCTCACGGGGCACGGCAGATCCGAAACAGTTTTTGCATGTTCCTCGAGCCTTCTTGAGATCATATAAAAGGGTTTTTGGGATTTATCGCTGTCGACTCTAGATAAATATGCGTTGCAACGGTAGGAACACGAGACCATTTGCCCGTTAAAGGAAACTCATGGCCGAATACTGAAACGCTAATCAAAATAATTAAGAGTACTCCTTCGCAGGCTGTCGCTGTCTCTGCTAGCCGAAATGACAAGGACAGCATGTGACTTGAGCGTCACTTAATTTAACTATCGTTTCATTCGGCCGTAAATATTTTAGCCGAATTAAAAGTTCTTATTAAACTCCACTTCATTTTGATCTTAATTTAAGTTTAGCTACTGTGTATCGGTGGTTATCCACTTTTGATTTTTGGAACAATTATTCACAGAATTAGTATTCTGTGGTAGGTACTAGTAAGGCAGTGTACGTGTCCCGCCTGCACTGGTCCATTGAGGTGGAAGACGTCGTGAGCTACATCCGTGAGAAGACCACCTACACCTTAAGGGTTGAGCGTCTGCAGTCTCGCCACAAAGTGAACTTCAGTTCCTTTGTGGTAAGAGTGCCGACTACACTTTTGTCTACACTCGAGGTGGAGGCGTTCTGGCCGTTAGGTGTAGTTTACCGAAGGTTCCGGGGGAGACTCCCCAACGAAGCGCGCATCACGTCGCCGAAAAAGACAATACCAACGTGATAAACTGTTTGTGTAGTGTGAGTCTGTGAGTGTTTGTAATAATATACCATAGTATAGAATTGTTAAATGTGTATCCGTTGTCTGATTGCCATAACACAAGTCTCAACTTAGCATGGAATTAGATTGATGTGATGTATATTACATGTTTATTCTATTGTATGTTATTATGTGTGTTTAATAAAGAATTTGAATTAAACAATTTGAATAAAGTGTCGTATTATTTACTTTGAACTACACAAAAAATACCTATTGAGTAACTTACGTCTGAAAAAAACATTTATTTACAAAATAATAAAATACCCATTATAAAAAAAAGAATGTCGAAAAACTAGACTACCGTGCAATGGAAACGCTCTGCCCTCAGTAACACAATAAAGATAACGTCAATAATTCAAGACTCGTATTCGTCTGCAATCTGAATAAAAAGGGAAAGTAAAGTTTGAAGTTTTATATCTATAGCAATACGTAGAGACATCTCTACATTTATAGAGAAAACTGATATAAAAACAAGATGTGCTGTGCATGCCAATGAATATTGCACGGTCTTTTGTTTTGCCAAATAGCTCTTGCCAAATGACCATAGCAAAACATTACTATTGGTTTTTCCACGAGAAACGTTATACGCTTTTATTGATACCTATCAGTGGCGGATCAACGACTTTTTCGAACTTTTTCAAAAACTTGATATGGCGCCCCAATGATATGGATTAGGTCGATTTTGCGCCCCCATGAAACTGCCGCCCGGGGCAAGTACCCCCAGTTGCCCAAATAGATGCGGGGCTGGTACCTATTGGTACTAGTAGTAGTATGCTTACAAATTAATTTAATGAATTACGAGTTAAGAAGGCCAGGCAAAAATGTAATGCAGCAGCAGAATTATCATTGCAAATGTGCATAATCAATTCACACCGCGACGATATACGACGCGGCGGGGATCATTTTAAAGATAAAATTCAAAATTGAACTTTATTCACGACGAAAAAAGATACGCGTTTCATATTATGACACACACAAATACATACATAAACATATCAAACAGATATTTTAAATATATAGTAATAATACATTTATTAAAACAATAACAAAATATAGCATAATATATAAAATAATATACAATATTATCATTACTTAATAAAATAATATTTTTTTACTAATGTTCTAAATGAGTCGACACTTTTAGCTTGCCTGAAATTAACAGGCAAAGAATTCCATAAGCGTATAGATCGCACTATAAAGTAAGAGCAAAATTTAGTATTATGAGTCGGAATATTGAGAAGGAGGTTAGCAGAGGAGCGTAGTTCTTTCTCATTGAATCGAAAGACGAATTTTTATTTAAGGTAAGAAGGCGTTCTTGGATCGAAGAGTATAGAGTACAGAAAAGGGAGCACTCGAGAGTCTCGCCTAAGGCGTATGCCGTATAGGAGCCAAGAAAGCCTAGAACGATACTCTGACACGTGGTCAAATTTTCTCAAACTGATTGCTAAATTTTGAAAACGTTCGAGGTTGTTAAGTTTGTCTTTAGTTAGACCGACAAAGCAAGTGTCAACATAGTCCAACATAGATAGGCAAAAACAAGAACTCGGCAAGCAACATTGTAGTATTTATTGGAAGCAAGTTCTTATGCCTCATGAGGGAGTGCCATACTGCGAGCACTCTCTTACTGACGTTTTGTGGTCTGACCAAGATAAGTCGTTCATTAGAACACCTAAGTTTTTTTACCTCTCTGCTGTATGCCAGATAGCACATGAGTACCGTAAACCAACACCGGAGCATAGAATACAGAACATCCAGAAACCGTCAACGTGCTTGAAAGTGAAGCCGTCACGACTACTCCAAATTGGAGTGGCTATCCACACATAATATGTTGCCACAGAATAACGGAATATTTTACCCAACTTTTTTTCAATTAATTTTTTTGAATACCTAACTGTTGTTACATAATAACGCGATTTGTTTTGTAAGTGTAAAGAGTAAACTAAAGAGCGGGCGGGCGGGGCTGTATTTCGCCATGGTTTTGGACACAGTGCGCTGCGTACAAATGTGATGTAACATTAATTCTGGATGTTCTGTATTCTATGCACCGGAAGTAGATTAGCCCAGTCAACCCTTGAAACTAACCCTGGACTGCCAATAATAATAAATACCTGAGATTTAGCGGGGTTAATAGAGATGCCGTTTCTCCATTACACTTACTCCATCCCCAATTTACAGATTGCATCAAGGTCATTATTAAGATCGCCAATTTTACTAGAGAGACTGTCCAAGGTAGACTGGGTGTAGATCGGAAGGTCGTCTGCATACAGGTGAAAGAGGGAAGAGATACAGGCACATATAGAGTTAATAAATAACGCAAAAAGAAGGGTAGATAAGACACCTCCTGTCTATCTTAAAAATGCAATATATCGTTTCGTTTCGGTGTGAATTGACCCTTATCCTACTAATATTATAAATGTGAAAGTTTGTGAGGATGTATGGATGGATGGATGTTTGTTACTCTTTCACGCAAAAACTACTGAACGGATTTCGATGAAATTTGGTATAGTAGTAGTTTAGGCTCTGGATTAAAACATAGGCTACTTTTATCCCGAAGAAGTATAGTGTTTCCGAGGGATACTATATTTACGTGGGTGGAGCCGCGGGCAGCTAGTGGTGTAATACCGAAGCATGCTATTTTATGAAAAAGAAATAAACTATTCGTTGTTTCTCCACAATACATCTTACTACTAAGAAATAGTTAAAACTTGCTTCGAATTTACATAAATGTGAAGCATTCGTTTTGTAAATTCTCAGAAACTCATTGAGTGTGACATAATGTGTTTACTAGACAAGTGTTTGGACACACAGATAATGTTTTCTAGAGTTTCCCCGCTTTTCTACGTGGTACGGATGTTACACATGCTGAAACACCGGCGATGGTCATAGAACACACATTACTTAATAGCTTACTTTGTGTGCTGAAACGATTTGAAACTTTGTTGGCTTATGTGTTATATATAACATAAAACGTAAAATGTTCAATTAATATAAACAAATATTAATAATGATAATATAAAGATCGTAAAATTTGTCGTAAAATATAAAATTATCGTAAGCCTCACGCCTCACCTATACGATAATTTTGTATTTCACACGTCTATTATCGTAAGTCATAGTACAATAATTACTTTAAACCTGCCTAATATTATGCGTTGGTGCTTAAACCTAACAATAATAGTACTACTAGGGGAGCCCAAGAGGGGATTATTGAAACAACTCGAGCGCGGCAGATTAAGGCTACTTTTTATCTCGAAAAAGTACAGCGTTCCTTTAGGACAGGTTCTGTATTTACGCGGGCGGAGCCGCGGGTAACAGCTAGTGTTGTGATAAATTACTTACCTATATAAGCTACATTTTTATGATTTTCTCATTTTTTGCTGTACCCGCATTATGCCCTACTAAACTAAAACTTTAATAATCTTTTTTTCTTCCTATCACTTAATCTAAATAAGCTGCTACTGGATCTCCACGACGCTTGAGTAACTACACATTTATTATCATAGGCTCCCCTACCACACGTAAAACTTATTAAGATTCTAGTTACGGCTTACCACATACGACTACATATTATATAGGCTTCAACCTATCATAGTGATAGTTCGTTCAAGTTATAATATATCGTAGATACATACAACAAATAAGTTTTTGTGTACGTACCTAACGTACCTAATTTATTATGAAGTTTAATTTAATGACTATCAGTATGCGTACGCATTATAAACATTGTCATTTATATTTATTTCCAAGGCGGCAGGAGAAGTATAACTTCAAAGAGTTACATAACAAGTTAACTAAACTATTGGTTAATGCTAATCGTAGAGTACAAGACAATGGTCCGCTTGTAGTTTTGCTTTCTGTGGTCGTGCGTAAGTAGGTTGTACCTATCGGTTATGTCAGGGGCGGAGTCATGACTTTTGTGGGATTTTGGGGGTTTCATTGCGGTAAACCCGAGTGCGTTCCTCACCTCGCAACCGGGCGATTCCCACATACCCCAGTCGGCGGTCTTCAGTCTGTTGGGGATGCACAAAGGATTTCTTCAAGTAAAAAATGTTTTGTGAGTCCGGTGGGTAGGTAGGTGCTGTATTACAGCGGAGGAGGACCATGGGGCTTCAGTGCGGTAATCCCGAGTTCACTTCTTACCTCGTACCCGGGCGAATCCAACATAGCCGGTCTACCATCCCTAATCTGCTGGAGATGCTTATAGCATAGGTATCTCCATGTTATAAAAAGTGGCGGAGTTATGTCACTGCGCGATTGAATGTTCAGGGGTGTACCTAAATGTGGTGTTCGTATTGAGTAGGTAAAGTTAATGTAGTGTCTTTTATCTAAAAGTAGATGTTGCCCGCGACTTCGTCCACGCAAAAGGAAAAACCCGCGGGAACCGTATCCTACCCCGTAGTCTACTCTATATATGTGCCAAATTTCATTAAATTCGATCGAGTAGCCTATTCAATTTCGGAGCCTATTCAATGCGAATTTAAACAAACAAATATTTAGTACCTGTAATTTTAAACAGAATTGCAGTAAATATTCTGAAGCCAATTTGAAAATTCTTCAATAAAGTAACCGATCACCGATGAATAAAATTCTCATTACTTATGAATACTTCGGTCATATATTTCTGAAATACATGATATGAAAAATAATTCTGAATATATTATGATCTAAGTCTGAATATAATATATAAAAATATGCTGTCAAATGTCTAATTCTCCTGGTTCTCCTCGGCGTATTAACAGCTCCATACACTTCCTTTCGTTTTCGATTTCGATTAGTGTCAGGTGGTGTCAGAAGTGTCGCGGCGATACCAGTGCGGTCGCGGACATCGTAGACACCGGTAGACACCCGGTAGACGTCGGCAGACACGGCGTAGACACCGCGCACATACCGCGCGCGCGATGACTCTCAAACTAGACGTCGAAAAATTCGACTTCGTGCGATCTGTTTCTGACGTGTTTGATTTTTGAATTTTGTGTTTGTTTTTTGTGAACGTAAAGAAGTAAGTGTTTTTTTAATTTTATTTTATTAAATATTGTTTGTTGTCAAAATAACTTTACGGATTTTATCATAGTCGTAGTTCATTTTCATTTGGATATTTGGATATCCCGATCGCGACATAAGTGTTGGATATTTTAGAGAAATGTAAAACAATAGTAGGTATACTGGGATAAAAACCGCGAAACTAGTTTTATTCATGTCAACATACCTACCAAATCAATGTTTGTTTTCTTTAAGCTAAATTATTATTATAATAATTTGATTAGTACCTACTGACAAACTGTTGTACCAATTAAGATTTAACAATGTTAAGTTGTAGCATGCATTTGTGAAAACGTTATAGATTTTGCATGTTTTAATCCGCAATAAATCCGCTTAAAAGCTTAAGCCATAAGCTTTTTAAGTAAATAAAAAAGAAATCTATACAAATATTATAAATGCGAAAGTGTGTCTGTATGTCTGTTACCTCTTCACGCTTTAACCGCTGAACCGATTTTTATGAAATTTGGTATAGACATACTTTGGGTGCCGGGAAAGGACATAGGATATTTTTTATCCCGAAAAAATACAGTGTTCCTGCGGGATAATGTATAAATTAAGCGGGCGGAGCCGCGGACAATAGCTAGTATTATATAATAATAAATAATTTAACCTATTTTTAGGTCATTATATTATGTATTAGTATTAGGCGTTAGTGTCTAATACATACTGTTGAGCAAAACCTTCCCTGATTCTTCTTTTTCAAATTAATAAAAAAAAACTATTTGAAGAAATATTTTCAAGTTCACGCAACTGACGCAATGTAGAGCGACCTTACTCGAACAATTACTACCGAAACTGTTAAGTAATGAAGTATTCTTATACAATTATCACTTTGCCGTGGAAAAATACTAATTAGTCAACGTATTATTTTGTACACAAATAGGGTTTTTACTGTTTCCACTTCTGCACACTGCTCTACCTGCCAGGATTTTTCGGTTTTCAAACTTTTTTACACAACCATTTTATGCAATGGTCCTGGTGGAAATCAGTCATCAACTCATCGCCTAATAAGTACAACGTATAGACTTTGTGATGTGTTCGTGAAGCCTAAACTGATAAAGATGACGATGATGATGATAATGCGTCGTCAGAACATTGACCTAGCCGACTTCCTCTATATTATATTACATCAATAAATTAATTCACAAATTTATAGGGGTTATTATATTTCTTCTAGTTTTAGATAATTAATAGATAAAATAATTTTGATTTTTGGTTTGTTAATTCAAAACATTTATTCACTATTAATATAATTAATTTATAAGGTGTAGGATAGAATCCCGAAAACGAAACTCAAGTTTTTTACGCGTTAACATAATATTTATAATATTATCTTCTTTGTATATATTATGTCACCGGAAATTGGAAAAACCGTTAGATTGTAATTTTACTAGAGATACTAAATATGCTGACAGATTGTCAAATACAAATTTCTCCATAAATTGTACGCATTATTTTTCGTTATATTATAATATTTACCGTACCGATTGGTTAAAAGTGGTTTGTTTGCTTTTTCATAATAATAATTATAACGAAAAATAATGTGTACAATTGTATGGACAAATTTGTATTTGACAATCTGTCAGCATATTATAATATCTCTAGTAATATCACAATCTAACGGTTTTTACAATTTTACGGTGACATAATATATACAAAGAAGATAATATTATAAATATTATGTTAACGCGTAAAAAACTTGAGTTTCGTTTTATATTATATACACTATATAAGGTGTAATAATCCTTAACAAAAGTATAAGCACAAATTAAACAAAAATATTTATTTATCTTTTATTTAACTTATTATTTACAAAATTTTTTTAAGTTTCTATTTTATATGGTACTAGATGTTGCCTGCGAATTCGTGCGCACAAAAGAAAATCTCGTGGGAACCGTACATTTTGTCGCAATAAAAAGTAGCCAATGTCCTTCCCCGTCTATGTGTCGACGTCTATAATGTCCACACACTTGGACACTATATAAAATTACTCCTGCGTAACTGGCATGGTTTCAATGAAACCGGGCACAGTCACCGAAATTGGTGTGGGGAGTTATTATATTATATTATATTTACTTCGTAAAGCCTGAGTGACGTGGCATGTAATCTTACTGTTGACATTTTAATGAATACAAATTCGTAGTCACTTTCAAGAAACTGTAAATTTATATTTAGTCGATTGCAAACACCGCTATTATTTAACTTTAATTGCTAGAATTACATTGCTATATAGGAATATAATGTACAATCGCCGTTCACAGATAATTTACACCATTCTTATATATTTTAGTACCGCTTTGGGATAATTAATTTAGGAGCTGTATAACTTATATTTGGAAAGGTGAACGCTGCAGTCTTGAGGTTAGCGCGCAACAGAGGACACTTGCTATTTATTAGTATTACTGTGTGTGGGCGCCGGGCAGGAAGGTGAATTTATATTGTAATACCTGAATATTATGTGTATCTGTCAACGTAAAATTGTAAAAACTGTTAGATTGTAATATTACTAGAGATATTGTAATATGTCGACTTATTGTCAAATAAAAATTTCTTCTTACAATTTTGCACGTTATTTTTCGTTATATTGTAATATTTACCGTGCCAATGGGTTAGACGGCAAGTGCCCCCCGCCGCCATATTTGTTTGCTTTTTCATAATGCAAGGTGAAGTTTTTATTTGACAATAAGTCGACATATTACAATATCTCTAGTAACTTCGTATTACAATCTAACAGTGTTTTACAATTTTACGGTGACATATCTAAACCTATATATTATAGACGTATCGAGGCAAGAAGTGTTCAGACTTTAACTTCCATATTTTAGCCTACTAATATTATAAATGTGAAAGTTTGTGAGGATGGATGGGTAGATAAATGTTTGTTACTCTTTCACGCAAAAACTAGGTACTAAAAGGATTTTGATGAAACTTGGTGATGAAACACAACGCTCAAAATTTTTACGTTATAGAGAAATATAATGACTCAATAGTTTGTGTCGAATTTAAACTTTTTGTTCACAAAGATTAATTGAATTGTATAGACTGAACAAAATGTGAAGTGAGTCGGGGCGCGGGCGCGTTGATGTCTTTTGCCGCGCCGCCGCCACGCCGTTGTCGTAGCTTCGTAGAGGTTATGGAGAATTTGTAGTTAGGTACTTTAGAAGTTATTAAAATAAGGGCAATTATAATTCTGTACTTTTATATTATTTAACACTATCTTTCATGATTTCGTTGTGTACTCTTTTTAGATTTTCATGTAGGTAGATATTTCCGTGCTGAAATCTATTCCAAAAAAAAATATGTCTACATGTTAATATCATTCAAATATGTCGCTTACCTGCTATACTAATAAAGTAGCCTATCTCACATCTCCTGACTTTATAACGAGCACGACACGAACTCTGTGACCTTTTGATATTTAACCGGCATTATGTCAATAATGCTGTCATTAGATAATTAATTTATTACATGGTTGTATTAATGACAATATACTACTTTAAGGCTCAACTGACACTGGCGCAGTCGAAGCGACTCTATACATCATGTCTTTCACCTTTATCATTATATTCATCTCTATTTTTCAATAATTAAGGTAGAAATTTACAAATATCCGACCGCGTTAGCGCGTCTAAGTTTGACACTTTATATTTAGAAGTTTCCATTATACAATTTTATACTTTAATAATGTGAAATACCGACCAAGTGCGAAGCGGATTGACGCTCGAAGGGTTCCATACAAAACGGCAATAAAAACATGTTTGTTGTATGAAACCCTTATATATTTATTTTATTCTGTTGTTAAACCGGCAACAGAAATACACCATCTGTGAATATTTCAACTGTCTAGCTATTACGGTTAATGAGATACAGCCTGATGACATTCGGACAAACAGACAGACGTACGGACAGGATCCCGATTTTACCCTTTGGGTACGGAACCCTAAAATAGAGAGAGAAAAAGAGAGAGTCGCTTCGACAGCCAGAGTGAGTTGAGCCTAAATTGAAATAACAAAACGACTATATTTTTTAACTGGGCCTAATCAAAGCAAATTTTTAGTTACTTTTGTCTATTGATTTCTTATGTTTACGCGAATGTAGTTCATTGTTTTAAACACTTACGGATTTTGTGAACAACTTCAACAAATATGCGTCAGTTTAATATTCGGGTTCTGAAAAATGTATGTATGGATTACCTTACTTCCAATTATTCTGATTGTGTTTCTATATATACTGATGGATCTAAAGATATTAACGGAGTTAGTGCTGCTTTTCTAGATACTTATTCAAATATTTCAGTTAAGTTAAAGTTAGATACCAATAGTTCTATAATGTCAGCTGAACTTACAGCAATTAAAGAGGCGCTTTCATATGTAGAATTAACCAATTACAACAAGATAGTGATTTTGTCGGATTCGAAAAGCTCGCTTCAATACTTGGCTCGGTGCACCTCGACCGTTCGAGGAACACCGACAGCCTATGACATTTCAAAGATTATTTGTAAGCTAACATTTCAAGGTATGTGTGGAAGGAGTATTTAGGTACATGATATGTGGAAGGAGTATTTTGATGAGGTTTCGAAATTGAAGGGAATATGGTACAGAACGATCCAGTCCCATCCACCTAAATCACTCTGGTTTGACAATAAGGATGTAGTGTTAAGTAGGACGGAATTGACCGCAGCATTGAGACTTCGTTCCGGACATATTCCTTCAAATAAATTCGCCTTTTTAATGGGTAAATCTTCTACTCCAAATTGCCCAAGATGCAACGTGATTGATGACGTATATCATGTTTTGATGGAATGTGTCTGTAGCGAGGCCTTAAGATCTCGTAGGGTATCGGATGTGGGAGTCTGTAACAGTGCTCTGACAGATCCTCTGTCTGATGCCAGGGAACTGTACAGACTTTTATTAATCAAGCGTTATTGATTTTGTTATTCTTTTATTTTTTTTATTTTTTTTTATTTTATAATGTATAAATTCTGTATGTTTATGAACTCGGGTGTCATAATCGCTTTGCGATAAAACCCTTAAATAAAGATTAAAAAAAAAAAAAACTTCAACAAATATGACAACTGCCACCTCAGTCCTCCCGTGACCGTGGCTGCTGGAAAGTAGCCGGAACGTCTGGAAAAAGACCGCGACAAAATCCGTACCTAGGTGTTTAAAACAATACTCATATCTATTTCAAAAATTAAAATTCTAAATAATGTCCACATAAAACAAAATCTACGAAAATAATATCGTAAAAAACATTTTATTGACACAATGAGGTGTATCGAGTATTGCAGATTGTTATCACTGACAAAAAGGTACGAGTGACGTTCATGGGTTTCCTGGTGACGCACCGGACTCGACGCAATGGGTTTATGGCGTTACCAAAATATAGGATCTACTTACTAAGTTATTCATCATAACCACCAATTCATATCTAGATAAACCAGGGCCTCTAGTCAAGATGCATTCGATAATTTCGACGGAGAACTTCGAATTCATAAAATGTATGGGATTTGACATAAGTCATCGATAAGTGACATGTCGCTTGCGATGCGTTATGTCAAATTCCATACATTTTGTTTTCGAAATTCACCGTCGAATGATCGGATGCAACTTGACTAGAGGCCCTAGTGACAGACAGAAAGTCGAACGGACTAGTATGGGAGGTAGCGCTACATTTTTTTTAGTAATTTTATACCGAATGAATTTTACTTCAAACAGTTGTTTAATGTTCGGAAATTACTAAAGTGAGCGTCAGTTGTCTCACCAGCGGTGGAGCTAAAGGAGACAGCATGACAAAGTCATTGGAAAAAAATCTGCTCCGAGGAATTTTATACCAAGCGAAAGTTGTATTAAATCATTGTTTCAATCATATTATTTACAAAAATTATCGTCAGCTGTAAATACGAGGGGGTGTTCAATGTCAGTCACGTGCATAAACCTCATTTAAAATTTAAAAAATAAAGTTATTTTATACCTTATGAAATTTATATATCTCAATTTTCATACTTTTAAAATAATAAAAAAAATAGTCAGCTGTACGTTTGACGGGGGAAACACCGTCAGTCAGCGTGTTAAACATGTCGCGCGCTCAATAGAGGTGGGTCGTATAAATTTAACGTAACAGTTAAAAAATAACAGGTATTTGGAAATAACACATAACAGTCGATATCCAGTTATTAAAATAACAGTTATTATATAACATAACAGAATACGTCACTATAGGCGTATTGCGTTACAAGTAAAAAATAACTACCTGCGTACAGCGTACGTGCACTTCGAGTGGCCGAGGACAGGGAAAAGTGGAGAAATATCGTAAGGATAAAGACCATGGAAGGTGGTGGTTACGACCCTCAGACATGAGGAGCACGACTGATGGAGGAGGACAGCGTACGTGTTACCGATATACTATAGTCCGATCTTGTCTCTCTGTTATACAATACACATACAACGACTCCAAAAGCAAAAACGAAATGCACTTAGTATTTAAATACTCTGTATGTCTTTCTTACACTTATAAGCATCTATTATTTGCTGGAATGAAAAGTACGTTTGGTGGAGCCTTAAAAATTTTGCATGGGAGGGAGCGTCTCTCGGGGTCCTTGTGGTATATACCAGATCCCGACAGGAATTTGGGGAATCTATTAGAGTCAAAATGTAAGGCTCGTCCTCTCGATTCCAATGAACTGTGGATAAAAACACGTGTAACTTGTTATCCACCGCGCGCAAACCACTGCATCACGGAGGCTATTACCTCCATATTAACCATACTAACTACTAACATTGGACTGTTATTTTTTAACAGGAATCCAAAACAGGTAGTTATATTATTCTACTTCTTCATATGCATCTTCTGCTGTGTCTGTGTCGTTTCGTAATTTTTTTAAATATGTAAGTATAATGTATAGAATTTTTATTCTAGTTTCTAGAAATATATAACATACTAAGGTTTTACTTACGATTTATCATTGAAAATCGAAAAAACAAACGCCGTATACTGGCGCGCGACAGTTTTTGTGTACACATCAAGTTTGCTCGTATTCATTTAGTATTTTTAAAATTCCAGTTACGTAGTCATATAGGGAATTTATTCTTGTTATTAAATATATGTCACATGCATAAGTTATATTAACAATTTATCAATATAACCTTGAAAAATAAAAGGGCGGGAAATGCGGCCGAGTTAGCTCGCGATGGCTCGACACGAGACTTGTTTAGATAGTTAACGCGAGTTTACGCGCGACACCCCGGAGGATAGGGTATACTTACTACCAAAGGTTATTCTAGTGGAGGCCAGAATAATATTTTTTAGGAAAGGTACGTTGAAGTAGTGAGACTTTTACAGCTTGAAATTCCTTGATGCTACAGTACATATTAATATAATTTGGAACCGATACAAAATTAATAAATGTACCTACTGTGGTGTTATTTAAATTAAATTGATGTTATATTTATTAACTTTTAAGTATAAGATAATTTAAATGTTAAAGAAACTAAAAATCGTCGCCAGCTGATTTTTTGTGGGTGTAAAGGTTGTCAGTTTATGTTCCAAAAACGCTCGAATGCGTTGAGCGCGCGACATGTTTAACACGCTGACTGACGGTGTTACCCCCGTCAAACGTACAGCTGACTATTTTTTTTATTATTTTAAAAGTATGAAAATTGAGATATATAAATTTCATAAGGTATAAAATAACTTTATTTTTTAAATTTTAAATGAGGTTTATGCACGTGACTGACATTGAACCCCCCCTCGTCTTTACAGCTGACGATAATTTTTGTAATAAATATGATTGAAACAATAATTTAATACAACTTTCGCTCGGTATAAAATTCCTCAGAGCAGATTATTTTCCAATGACTTTGTCATGCTGTCTCCTTTAGCTCCACCGCTATCGGAGCAGCTGACGTTCAGAGCTGTTATGTGTTAGGGGAAAACTATTATTCTTATGATTTTCAGCCGGTATAAAATAACTTTGTCAACTATAGCGCTACCTCCCGTAGTAGACGGACATATAGACAGTTATCGGCCGCCCCGGTGCCGGGCCGGTAAATGGAAAAACAGCCATTGAATTAAACTCGCGCTGCAAACACTCCCGATCGATGGCCGCGCTGATAGTCGTGGGACACCGAACCGTCACTGAAATACTAGCGTTAGTGTTACTACACCAAAGAATATATATTACTAACGTAACTACACGGAATTTTATTATCCGGCAAATTACAACGCTCTAATAATAAAAACTGAAATATTTTACTGGATGGTAAAATATTTCAGTTTTAGGTTGTAAATCTATCTTTACTCGCCTTTCGTGACGCGACCTTTGCCGGTCCTGCACTAATCTACATACCCGAGTGAATCACAGCACAACAGGTGAAAGTCCAACGAATAAATCTTGTCAAACGCAATGTCAACTGTCGCCTGACAATGTAAATGTCAAGTGTTCGAAACTAATAATTGAATTATGATGACATAATATTTTAATGATAATATTACCTCTTTGATTACCTCTATATTAGGCCCTCTCATGGCAGAACACTTAAATTAATAGAGACAAATCAAGACGCTCTCAAATCACGATGATATGTATTATCATGTAATTCTGCCAAGTTACGACGGTTTAAGAGGTAATTTTGATTAGCATTTGAGAGTTTGCCGTAATATGAATAGCTAGCGAGCCGTTTTTTTTGTGGAGCCATGTAATAAGAAGGAAGGTGTATGGTGTCGAAAATATACGTGCTAAGTTTTCCGTGCGGCCCGCGGGAGTACTGGCCTGCTCTAAAACAGTCTCGATTTCAACACTGACCTCTAAACTTACCCAACGGTCGTTACGTGTTCGTAATAAAATTTTCAAGGACAATGCAAAAATAGCGCCATAAAGTTTAAAAAGCTCTGAGAGTTGAGACTGAGGTAAAATACCATAATATAAGAAAGGAGCTGAGTAAGTTGGATATTAGTGGTCTCTTTTTCTTTCATCGCCAAAACTATCTTTAAATAAAAAAGCTGTGTGGTGTCGTGGGACACCAGATAAGAACACAGATATGAACTAATTTTATAATAAGGAATTATTATAAAATATTTATTTCAAGTTCAATTTGAGGTATAAAGAAAATAATTATTCAGGTATACATTTTTTATTATGATTTTACTCCTTTATTTTATTTACAATGATTCATAAATTTATATAAAAGTGTAAAAAGGTAATTCGGATACCGGGAATCGAACCCGAGCCTCCTGGGTGAGAGCCATGTGTCCTAGCCACTAGACCATATCGGATGTTAACTTTAAGAATATGATAATAAGATGTCTTTCGAACTGTAAGAATATCACAATACATAAAAATCTTACGCTTTTTTAACGTTACGGACGTTTTCCCGCCTTCGCAACGCCCCGGAACTTTCGTTCCAAAAACTTTTCATTTTTCTTACGGCTGGACCGATTTGGCTAATTTTGGTATTGAAATAATTGTGGAAGTTCAGGGAAGGTTTAAGCGGTAAGAAAAAGAAAAAAAAATGACTGTTCATAGTTTAGGTGACGTATGTTGGGACAGCTAATTTTAAATAAAGATTGACGACCTCTGTGGCACAGTGGCTGAGAGCATAAGTGCTCAAGCCGGAGATCGCGAGTTTGAATCCCGTCAAAGGAACGAAAAAGTTTGTTCCGGGATCATGGATGTGTATTAAATATGTGTATTATACACATATTTAATACACATCCATGATCCATAGGTGTAATAAAAATCTTATGTATTTAGCATTATATTTCCGTTGTCTGACTATCTCACACAAGTTCTTCGAGAACCAGGGACCAGATTGATGTGGTGGGGAATAGCCCGTAGATATTATTATTATAATTATTGAATATTTGAAAATACTAGATATTAAATAATAGAGTCCAATTTTGTGGACCACTGATAAAAAGATTTTGCTTTTCAATCACTAAACTCGTAATACGATTTTGAATTATGAAATTGAATGGTATTAAGCCAGTTCTGTGTTCGAAATTAGAATTTTATGAGGTCATGTCGACCTTAAATCGTCCAGGCCTGATTCATTCTAAGCTGAGTCATTAGTGAAAGTGATAAAACTAAACCACTTGTTAAGGCTAAAGGCAGTGCGTTTTATGAAGCCGTTTATTGATGTGAGCTCCTTAACTATAACAGCTAGGGAGCTGGTGGCAATCCTACTACAGTTATAAATGGAAAAGTTTGTGAGAATGGATGGATGGATGGATGGTTGTTACTGTTTAACGCAAAAACTCATGAACGGATTTAGATGAAATTTGGTACGGTAGTAGTTTAGTTTTTGAATTTAAACAAAGGTTACTTTATGTCCCAAAAAAGTACAGCCTTCCCGTGGGATATTATATAAGCAGCAGGAAAAAAATAGTTTAGATATATTATGATTTTATTGTCGTCGATACTAAGACAGAATACATAATAATATTGTATTCTGCAACTATGTGAACTAGAGAACATTTGAGGTTTTTTTATAAGTTCTAAATTTTAGAAAAAAAAAATATACCTTAAATGTCACGAGCTTAATAGCTATAAACTATTACTAGTTAGACGTTGATGAAAATATCATTCAGTTTTCAGGGTTTTATTATCATCGCAACGAATAGCAGAATAAATATTACTTATGTTAAATATTTTGACAAACTTATGTTTCTATGATTTTAATCTTTTGTTAACATGTACTAGGGACATAAAATATTATGTATTATTATTAAATTATCATAATAATATTTTTTCCTTTTTCAGATATCGTCATAATATCATCATGTCGTCAAAAAATAGAAGAATAGGACTACAAATAGGAATATTATTGTTGGTAAGTACTTTTAAATTAAAATTACAATATTTTTATTTGTAGATATATAAAATATGTAAGGTCATTAATATCAATGTAAGATTTTATCGCAAATATATAAAGCAATAAAATATTACAAAACTATACAATTGAACAATAATTATTATTTTAAATGCATATTTAATTTTTTTAAATTTTATTTTTGATAATGATTTAACTCTTTGTAATCTTTTACAGTTCTTAAATAAGTATATTTTTTTATACACAGTTTAAAAAAAATATTGGATTCATAGTTCGATTTACTAAATTAAATTATCCAATATATGACGAGACTGTTACATATAACAATCACGTGTAGTATGGCATACTACATTATACATAATATATTACATGTCAGGTCGCCGGGACAGGTTATATGGCCTCGGTCATGACATCAGATCGGTGCATCATCTTGACAAATTCACAACATACATATTTTATCTTTTATTTATTTATTTATTTATTTATTTAAAAGGCACGTCAACAACATAAACACATACATTTATAGTTAACATGCATAACAATTTTCTAGTGTTTATGTCTATTACAGACATGCACAACATTGTTCAAATTAAAAAACACAATAATTATCATCAAAATAAAGCTTAAAAATAAAACAAAGTCAAATTTATAAAATTAGTAGGTACAATAATTAAGAGTTATACTATATTTTACTTTAAAACAACACATTAAATATTTATTTCACAGTAGTAAATGAAGTATCAAGATGTCAGGATAATACATAAATATTATTTTGGTAGATAAATTAGTACTAGGTACTGTCAAAAGTTATTTATATTGAATTACATAGAAATACTTTGTAGAAATACAATATTAATCATTTTGTAAATTGTCAATAATATGTCAATAAAAATAAAAAAATATATATAAATTTAGGAATTAATTGAAATTTAGTGTATGAGATGTCAGGTTAAAAACAACAATTATTAATAATCATAATGTCATGTTTCAATAAAATAAAAAATAATTAGATGTTAATAGGTATTAATGTGGAATTAAAAAAATAAATCAAAAAGGAATCAAATTTGTGGTAGTATAAAAAGTCAATATTATGATTATTTCAATTGCAATATTTTTTTCTTGAATGACATAGACTGGTCATGGAATATATCTAAGTCAAAAATTTTATGCCAATTGTTATATGTATTAGCAAGTCTTATGATTGGATTACTTATGCCAAGATTTGTTTTGTGTCTTGGAATGTTGAAAAATGGTTTACGCTTGGATCTACTATGTATCCTCGGTACAACAAGTTCGATAGACTCTAATAGTTCCTGACAGGGAGTGGAGCCTGTAACCACTTCTCTAAGAAAGACCAGATCCAACATACGTCTGCGCTCGGATAGCTTGTTTAAATTAAAAGCTGAAAGTCTTTCATCGTACGATAGTCTGTTGTTTATGTGCGGGGTAACAAACGCCAAGTGCCTAGTAAAGGATCTCTGAATTGACTCAATACGTTGTGAATGTGTCTCATAGAAAGGGTTCCATATTATGCTTCCAAATTCAAGAATACTGCGTACTAGGTTTTTAAATAAGAGTACCTTGGTTTCAGGACGCCTAAAGTCCTTTGAGTTTCGCTTGATAAATCCTAACATGCTTGCAGCCTTCTTAATCATTTGGTCAAAATGAGTTATAAATGTCAGCCTAGAGTCAATTATAATACCTAGATCACGGATTTCAGTGGTAAGGCTAATAGGGCTTCCATTGATGTTATATTGCGTTAGTGTTGTCTTCTTTTTTCTCGAGAACTTTATGTGCAGGCATTTCGCAGCATTAAGCCTCATATTATTATCTTGGCACCATTTAAAAACTCGGTCCAGGTCGGATTGAAGCAGTAAGGAGTCAGCACGTGACTTAACCAGCCGCGAAATTTTCATGTCATCGGCGAACATAGAACATCTACAGTGGTGAATACAGTTAACAATGTCATTTATGAATAAAATAAATAGAATTGGTCCTAAATGGGATCCTTGAGGTACTCCAGAGGTTGCTATATATTTAGTTGATTCCTGACCGTTCACCACCACTATCTGTCCACGCTCGCCTAGGTATGACACGAACCAGTCAAGCAGCCTACCACACACCCCATATTGGTCGTAGAGTTTTTTGACTAGAATACCGTGATCGACTAGGTCAAAGGCACTAGCGAAGTCAGTATAAACTGAATCAACCTCCATTCCGCAATCAACAGCCTTGAAAATGGGAGCCAGATAAGATACGAGATTTGTTATAACCGACTTTCTTCTTTGGAAACCATGTTGTTGGACTGCTATTGACTTCTTACAATGATGCGTCAAGATAGTGCAAACTAAAGCTTCAAAAGTTTTCGCAAATGATGATAAGATTGCGATAGGCCTATAGTTCTTAACATTGCTCGAGTCACCTTTTTTTAGTACCGGGACAATTCTGGTTTTTTTCCACTCTTTAGGGAAGACACCCGAATCAAGTGACTTGTTAAATATTAACATTAGTGGGAGAGATAGAAATTTGGCACACCTTTTAATGAAGAGTGGCGGAATATTGTCCGGTCCAGCGCCTTTGTTTTGATCGATCGTTTTAAGTTTTGTAACTATCTCAGATTCAGTAAGCAATATGAGATGAAGGTATTGCCCATCAATGTCGGGTTGAGAGGAGAAGGCAGGATGAAACCCTAAAGAGGAATTATTTGTATACACAGAGCTAAAGTGCGAAGCAAAAAGATTAGCGATATTTATGTCCCCAGTCGCTGATGTATTATCGTTGTACATAGATGAAGGTAAGCTGCGAGAAGAAGATTTCTTTTGTTTAATATAGCCCCAAAATGCCTTAGGATTACACTTGATACTCTCTTCAACGGTTTGGACATAATTATTGTAGCAAGATCTTAAGAATTTATCGCATCGATTGCGCAACAACTCGTATTCGTGTCTATCACGAGGATTTCCAAATTTACGCGATTTTTGTCTCAGCTTTTCCTTTTCTTTCAAAAGTTTAACAAGATCATTAGTGAACCAAACTGGGTACTTGGACCTGCGAGGTTTACGTCTTGGTACATACTTAACAATAATTTTGTTTAGTTCAGAGTAAAAGGAGGAAACCATTTCGTCAACATTATTACCATTATTAAAGATATCACGCCAGTCAATGTCATTCAGTGCGCGTTGTATGCTGGAATAATCGGCTTTGTAAAAATTAAAATCTATTCTTTGTGATTTGTCTATGGGAACAGTTTCATTTGGACATGGAATTTCAATATCGAGCGGAGGATGATAAGGGTCCAATTTGCTCAAACAACAAGCAGCTTCAGTTGCCTGACATGGGACATTGGTCAATATAAGGTCAAGAGTTTTGCCATCTTTATTTTGGATGCTGTTGATTTGGGATAAACCAGTCAGGGACATAAAATCAGTAAGAGCATAGCCCAGCTTATTTTTGTAATTGTGAGGAGTGAGTGTCGTATCTTCCCCGCTCGAGAGCCAATTTATAAAGCTCATGTTAAAATCGCCAAGTATAATTACATTGTCAAGGTCACTAATTACATCAGAGCTATTGCTTAAAAATACATCAAGTTCTTTCTGTTTTAAAGAGGATGATAAACATAACGTATAAACAACACATATTCCAATTCTGATACACTTTTTACCATTATTAAAACTAATTTGCACCCATAGATCATCACATTTGCTTTCATAATTACATAAGCGTACACTTGTTATGGATTTCTTTACTGCTATAAGTAAGCCACCACCATCACTCTTAGAGTAAAAATCAGAAACAGTTCGATCACGGCGATAAACGCGATACCTATCATCAATGAACTCATTATCAGAAATGTTGCTGTTAAGCCATGTTTCCGTAAGTACGATGAGATCATAGTCATGCTGCAAGATGTTCATATATATATCACGGGTTTTAGTCCGCATTCCACGTAGATTTTGATAGTACAATCGAATCATTGCTACGGTAGGAGTTACGGATACATGAGCAAATTACATGTTACTTTCATTATATTTGCAGGTTCTTAAGTTGGTCTAGGCTGTTAATAACTTTTGATGGGGAACGGTCATTTTTCCTAACGAATATTTTTCCATTGCGAACCCAGACAAACTGAATGGATAGTTCCTTAGCCTTAACACGTGTGGCTGCATGAAGTGCCTTTTTTCAGGAGTCAGATGTTCGCTGAGGTAGATATTTTTCTTCTCACCGCCTATACCAATAAGGCTCGTGTTCAATCTTTCCTGGTTGTTTTTATTATACTTTTGCACTGCAGCAAGGAGAGAGTCACGAGCACGAGCACATCGCAGCTTAACGACCACAGATCTCGGACGACCACTATTGGGGTTTATTTTGGCTACACGAAAGCAGGAATAAATATCTTCATCCTTTATTGGCTCGGAGACTATTTTCCCTATTTGTCTAACTACTTGAGGCAAATTTTCAGACTTAAATTCCGGAAGACCGTGAATTTCTATATTAGCATCCCGATTGTGCTGTTCTATGGAGGATAAGCGAGTGGTCATGTCAGCAACTTTTTTTGAGAGGTCAATGTTTTGTGTTTTCAGGTTCTTTATTTCTTCTTCTTTAGTTTTTAGCAAGGCGTTTATATCATCATATTTTTGATTGACAAATTCGATAGACGTGATTAAGTCAGAAATTTGTTTTTTCAGGGGCACAAGTTCAGAAGTTAATGTACTTTTCAGAATTTGTGGGAGTTCTGACTGTAAGGCTTTTTTTATTTCCGATCTAATTACTAAAGAGAGGTCTATATCAACTTGGTGAGAAACGGAATCATCATTTTTGTGTTCATGCGAGGATGTTAATTGAGGCTTCTTGCGCATTGTTATGTTATCAGATGAGCCCGGTGAAGAATCCGGCGGTAATTGACCTCTAACAGGTGTATTTTGGTTATCGGCCTTTGGCAGTTTGTTTCTGCATGCAGGACATAGCCAATCTTGCAATTGCTCATTGTTCATTTGGTTGAACTTCCTTATTGAGACATTAGCACATAATAGGTCAAAAATCATCTGGCAGTTTTTACACTTAAAAAAGTTTTTATCTTTAATAGGAATTTTGCAGCCTCCACATTGCTTACTAGCCATTTTAGAAAAACAACAACAAGAGTTACGATATTACAGGTAGGTATTCGTTTCAAAAATATTTCTATTCAGAGGTTTTAATTTGTTGCTCCCATTGCATAAAAATATAAAATATTGTCTATGATATGTTGTCACCTGTCACAGTGACGTTCTGTCAATAGTTGTCAAATTCAAGTAGTTGTCACTTGTCAGCTGATTAACACGGCAAATTTTACTCTGTTTCGTATTAATTGTTTTTCAGTTCAAAATATTCAAATTTCAAAGTTGCAAACGGATTTTCATAAACCTTAAAGTCAAAGAAATGTCAGTTTGTAAGATATCCCGGTGATAATGAGATCTTATTTACCTCAATGGAGTTGTTCCAGGAATTATTGTGATGTTGATGGATGCAGGCTTGGTTATATCCTGAATTTCTCGAGATTTATCACCACCCAAGGAGTAGTTTGATGATTTTTCAGCACGATCAGTCGGCAGAGTTAAAGATGCAATATCTTGGCTTCGAATGTAGTTACAGTGGAGAAAACATTTGTGGTAACTTTTGAGGTTAGTCTTCATATGTATATCACTTGTTTATAGGAATTTATCGTATCTAATAATTTTAAATAAAAGAAATTTGTAGAGCTGATGTTAGGTTGTGTTTTGACAGATGTCAAAAAGGTGTGGTTTTATCTGGTGGACTATATAAAAAGATATTTTGCTGACATGGAAAACTTAAAAAAATATCTGAAATCGTTTATTGTTATACAAAGGTTTATAAAATAAATAATATTTCAACGTACAGCTCAAACCTAAGCGAATTGCGTAAAAAATGTCATTCAAATAGAGGAACAAATAACCTACAATCTACATTTTTTTTTTACGAAATATGGGGGCAAACGAGCAGACGGGTCACCTGATGGAAAGCAACTTCCGTCGCCCATGGACACTCGCAGCATCAGAAGAGCTCCAAGTGCGTTGCCGGCCTTTTAAGAGGGAATAGGGTAATAGGGGAGGGTAGGGAAGGAAATAGGGTAGGGAATTGGGCCTCCGGTAAACTCACTCACTCGGCGAAACACAGCGCAAACGCTGTTTCACGCCGGTTTTCTGTGAGCCCGTGGTATTTCTCCGGTCGAGCCGGCCCATTCGTGCCGAAGCATGGCTCTACCACGTAATAAACACATGAAAGAACAATAACATGAAGCAGGCGTCCGCTAAAAATCACCAATTCCAGAATTCCTTTGCTCTATTTCAAATTAAGATAATACCTCCAACCGCGTACCGCGTAAATACAGTACTGTGTTTACGCGGATACATAGCCCACGGAAACACTGTACTTTTTTAGGATAAAAAGTGTGTGTGTCAGCTCCGACGCACGACTGGAGTTTATAGGTACTTTAAAAAGTAAAATTTAGTGTGCAATGTAAAGCTACCGACGTAACTTTGGCTAACATCGTGTGATACCGTACCGTGTGACCGTGTGACGTCCTGAATTCGATTTTACTCCCATAGATTTTCATACCCCGGACTTATATATAAAAATCGTTTCTTAAGAAGTAAACTCCAAAAGTAGTTTGTTTTAATCCAGAGATTAAACTACTACCATAGCAAATTACATCAAAATCCGTTCAGTAGTTTTTAAGTGAAAGAGGTAACAAACATCCATCCATCCATTCATCCATCCTCACCAACTTTCACATTTATAATAGTACCGCGAAAGCGCAGGATTGCGAAACAGACCCTTAGAATATGGTTATATACCCTAACATATAACCTCTGTGGCTCAGTGGTTAGTGGGTTGGCGCTCAAGCCGGAGGTCGCGCGTTCAAATCCCGCCTTTCATGGATGTGTGTTAAATTTAAAATTATAATATATACCAATATCGAATATCGTATCCAATGAATCGTATCGTATCGTAATTGTATCATATCGTATCGTGTCATCGTTGTATGTATAGTATAAAAGTATTAAATATACTTCTTTCTTCTTCTTCGTTCTTCGGATACTTAGCACGGGGTCAGATTGTAAAGTAAGTAAATCATTTAAAGGTTCATGTATACGCCTTTACAATAGAATCCCAGAAAACGTTCAAAATCTTACCATTAATAAATTTAAAAAAGCTGTTAAAGAACGTTTGTGTGCTAAAGCTTATTATAAAGTCAGTGATTTCATTAACGATTGCACACCTTGGGAATAAGATGGCCCCCTGCAAGGCTGCTTTTATGTACTTAAGAATGCTCTATGTACTTATGACTAATGTTATATATAGATTAAGTTACAAAATTGTAAAAATATTTTTTTGAAAATAACAATTTTCCCATCTTTTTGCTAAAAAGTGGCCCAGTGCGAGTTTCTTACGCCGGTTCTTCTCGCCGGGCTAGTTTCCGAACCGGTGGTAGGCATCATGTAGGACAATTCTATAAGCGTTATTTCATAACCTATATGGAAATAAAAATTTTGAGTTTGAGTTTGAATTGACGTGGTGTGGAGCGTCCATAGATATTATTATATTGAATATGGTGATATATGCTAAGCGGGGTGAGGCTTTAGTAATGTGCTCTTGACCGTGCCGAGTCGTGATCCGTTGCGGAAACCACGCTATGTGACCTCTTTCTATTGTCTAAATGTTGCTGTTCTCAGAACATTGCCAACTCGCAAACCAATACCTAGTATTTGTTGAAGATATGCCAATAGTGATACAGAATAAGTCATGGTTAGATATGACAATACTTTATTCAATAGCGTATTGCCATATCTAATATTATAATATTATCTATTCCCATATAATGGAGAAAAGTTTGTTTGTTTGTTTGCATTGAATAGACTCCGAAACTACTGAACCAATTTTCATGAAATTCGGTACAGATGTAGAGTAGACCACGGGGAAGGACATAGGCTACTTTTTATCGCGGAAAAATGTACGGTTTCTGCGATATTAACTTATGCGCACACGGAGTCGCGGAAAACATCACGTATTTAATCTAGCAACAACTGTTGTTGCAAGATGATTAATGTTTTTTCCAGATTAGTTTTAAATTTTAATCCTTTTAATCTTCATTAAATTATATTGGAGCTTTTGGCCTATAACGGAGAGATATAATAAAGTATAATTAACAAATGTTTATTTTTAAATATTATTTTAAAATTTGAAAAGATCCTACTATTGTAAATATTATATATTATAGATTATAGTGTATCGAACTTGATGGGTAGAAAGCTTGTTTAACAAGCTGTAATTAATAGAAATCGGTTTGAAAACCATTTCAAATGAATCAATTAATAAAATCTCGTCTACCACACGTGGCTATGGTCAATAAAGAATCATTAAATGACCATCTTGCTAATTTCTCTCGGCAATCTTCGTTTTTCTATGGTAGTGACAGATGATGTACCTATAAAAAAGACGATTCCTGAAAGACATTAGCGACGTGGTTTTACTGTAGATCTTAACTTCATTATTTAATTTCATATAAAATTATTATTATAATTTAATTGTATTAACTTCAAAATTACAATATCAACAATTTATGCGTTATCGTAAAGCATTTGTCGTGCAAAATTATTTACCTATTTCACAATTCGTCGTAAATTAGCCGATATAATGACTATGACATTTTTTTTTCATTTACTTACCTTCTCATACGTAACAGTGTTCAAAATTATACAGTAAACATTCAAAAACCATTTGGGTTTATCCGTAACGGTCGCTCCATTACGGACAACCCCGGCTCGTAACCTTTAACTGTACTTACTGTAACTTGTTCAAAACATTAGCTAGAATATAAAAAATAATAATTGGCGGAGCCATGCTTCGGCACGAATTTGCTAAAGGCTCGTCTAGATAAATGCCAAGGCCTTAAGAAAACTAGCGTAAAATAAAACTTTAGTTTCGTTTGGATAAGTGAGTGAGGAATAAAACATCGAAAATTTTCGCAACGATACGGATTAAAGTACCCTCAGACGCCCAGTTTAGAAATATTCACGGTTGCGTCATATGTCACTACCTGAATTTAATGTCTCTCATTCAAGCGGAGCGTTTTTCATATAAATTCTTAGGCAAAAACGCTGATTGAGCGTAGAAAGCTTGTAGGATCAACAGAACAAGGTTAATTTAAATTATAGTGTTCCAAGAATCTACAAACCCATAAGGGTCAATTCCACCGAAACGAAACGATATGCGACATTGCGTTACATTTTTAAGTTAGCTATTCAAAATCGAACTTTATTCATTACACAACAAGTTCGAATGTCATGTTTAGGGGTGGTCGACTCTGTATGAATGACCTTGGACCAAAAAGGGGGCAGTTCGGTGCGATAAGAATGGTTATATTTCAATATATCGCTCTCTGTCTTACCTACATGGTTAATATTACATAAAAGTTACTTGAAAACCACAACAGATGACACTATGCCGCTTCTAGATCGCGCTATCGAAAACACTAGACGTATGTATATAAGGGCTCACTAACATTTTGCAACGTAGTAGTTAAGATTTGTTCGTGGAGGTGGTTGCTCGGTTTTGTTGGAATGTAAAATTTAACTTTAATTACGTATCTTCAATTTCCCGCCATATTCATATTGTATAATCAAATATAATATAGTCCTCCTTTGTTTGCAGGCGGTTAAAAGTTTGAGGGGGCAGCTCACTAGAGGCGCTATTTGGTCCCAATTTTTTTTGTATGAAGTCGACCTTCTTCTCCGCGAGTATTATGTGTTCTGTGGTCATGTTGCACCGCACTGCACCGCGCATGCGCAGTATATGACTGACGTCATATGAAAAAATTTTGAATAGCTATTTTAAAATGTAGCGTCGCGTATCGTTGCGGTGTGAACTGACTTTTTACGTGTTTTTACCTGCTTCACCCATAGACGAGGCGTGTTGAGGCAAAAAGTGTCTCCAGTTAAATGGTAACTTTTGATTTTTGGGGTCATTTTGACATTTGAAGTATGGTACCGTATGGTATGTAATACCAAGATGGCGTAACTTTTTCCTGTATGAAGATTTGTTCCTGTATGAAGATTTGTTCTGTCGAATGAACGTCATAGCGTATCTTGAGTTTTGAAATATTTGGCTACACCACTAAAGTCACAACAACTCCGCTCGGGTCTGAGTGCGCTACCTTATATTACGTTGATGTGCAGTTATGTTTATTTTATTACTCAAAAAGTATTATTTTGTTACACGTGCATATCTGAAACCTTGAGACGAACAAGTGAGTCGCCGTTACGTAAGGAAAGTTTGACAATTCTGAGCCTTTAGCAAAGTTGCCATCGCTAATTACGACTACGAAGTTCGAAAACAAAAATGTATGGGATTTGACATAAGCATCGTTAAGTCAGTTAGCGATTCTTAAGTCCCATCCCATACATTTTTACAAGGCTTAGTACAATCAGCGACTGAGAAAATGTATAATTATGTGTTTCATCTTATTTTTGAATTTTCTACAAAAAAACGTAACGTATTACAATTTTATTCCACTTTATGGCGCCAAAGCCGATGTTATCAATGATTAATTACAAAAATAAATATTAATTAGCAATAAAATTTACAAAAATTGTCTGAAACATTAAAAACAGATATAAATCTCTGATAGATAATATCTTGAAACACGTCGACTAGCTACTAATAGATATTTCATTTATAATTTCTTAATAAATTTATTTATTAAGAAATTTAATAGGTGCAATATTTAAGTTTAAATTGAAATAAAAATTACTTAAAAGTTATACTTCAGCATTGCAATTTGCCATACCGTTGATATAATTATTGACAAAGTGACTGTAATTTAGTAAATTGTTATAATAGTATTAAAATTATCTGGTAGTTCCGTATGGAATAATTTCATTTAATATTTATCGTCCATTCATAAAATATATTTCTATCTACTAAGGGCTGTATCTAACAATGAATTACGACTTTACATTCTGAACTCCGGATTTCGTCGGTTTATTTTTAACTTCGTTAAACGCGTTCAAGAGCTGTCACGCACAAAATGAGATGACAGTTGTGATGTTTGTAAATTCATTGTTAATTTGTGTATAATGACGCATTAGGTAGCTCTCGCAAATCGAAAACTCTAAAAAACACATTTGTGCAAAGATATTTTCCATTTTAACTTCTTTTTTCACTATCGCGATTAGCCTAAATATGGTGAAACCCGTTTGACATAAAACGAGATTGAAATCGACGCATAAACGCGCTCAGTGAGAACTAAATTTTTTAAACGAAGTTTTTATTGTAAATGGTGAAATCGTCCCTAAGTAGGTATTATGAAAATTTGCTAACCTACATCTTACAATCAATAGCAAAGTTCATAATAATACTACATAAACATACGAGCTGTAACAAACTAGGTAGGGTGACACACCCAATTGCTAGCACTGTACCTAATTATCAGCACAACAAATAGTAGAATTATAAGCTTATCTGTAATTAATTTTTGTTTCCACTTAATAAAAACAAAACATTAATGTTTCTGGAATCTACTGCCAGCGACACCATACTTTAGACTATAAAGTATTTTCCTCTGTAATAATTGAGGTTATAATTGGACCATTTTTAAAGTGCTGATAATTGGCGCTCTCACCCTATATCAATACGAGCAACTCTTCCATTTGTGTAAGTAACATTACTAAGGTGGGCATCGGTGGCGAAGGCTCCTTCATAGGGAACCCCTAACCTGTATTAGGTAGGTAGGTAGGTAGGGATTTCAATGAGAACCGTCAAAAGGTAAGTGAAGCCTATATGAATTAAGCTATAGGAACCTTACACTACTTTCAAAACTTTAAAAGTTTACATTACAAGATTTGCTTTGCTTTAATTACAAGAAAGCTTTGGTAATTTAAAACTTTAGTTTGGTTCTGTAATCTAGACCGACACCTTGCATAACTTTTAACAGATTTAGATTATAAATTAAAAATATAAAGAAAGTTCCCCTGTTCGTTGTTAAACGACTGATTTGAATATCTATAGTTGTTATTAGCAGACAATAAGAGACCAATTAGAGAGCTAGCTCTTAAACTATTTATTAGATGACGTTATGTTATGTTTTGTTAAAATATGTTTTTGAGTGTTTAAAAAAATGTATATTTTCAGTTTGATAGCTTTTAGCTCAACTAGTTCGTATAATTTAATATTTTGATTGTATTTTCAATTATACAGAAGTGGTCATTACATTTATAAAATTAAATCTTAATTTGTGTTTTTATTTAGGTTTGTAGTCGCGTATCTAAACATTGTTTTAAGTAGCAAAATCTCGTTTAAACTTTATCTAGACTGAGTGCCGAATTCACCAACGCCAAAATTTAACGGTTGATTAATATTATGTTATCTCTTTCGTTCTTCGTATTAATGAAAGTGAAGGCATGATATTTAATCAAACAATTAAGACTATTTTTTAAATTTTGTTTTAATATTATTGTAATATAACGTAATCCTTATTAAACTTTGTATATTTTACTAAACGTTGTATTGTGTTTTATAAAACAATGTTGTGCATGTCTTTAGTTGATAGCATACATAATTATTATGATTTTGATCCATTATCAGTGTTCATATTATGAACACTGATAATGGATCAAAATCATAATAATTATGTATGCTTGTGTTTAAAATAAATAAATAAATAAACACTAACAGGCGTTAGTGTAATTGGGATCTGGGAGCTTAAACAAAGTATAGAATGGAAACGAAATAAAAAATTTAGGAATAATTGTGGTTAACCACGTGATTGAGCGACAGAAAGTGTCAATCCTATACTTTTTTGTTTTTTCAGTTATCGTTTCTTCTTTGTCAAAAGCCCAGGTATCTCTTTTTGTCATAAATAACATAGGAAATGTTATAAATATATCATAATATCATTCAATGATTTCCTCTTCGTCGAATCGTTAATATCTACATTCTATATCATTGTACAAACGTGACAACGTGTCGATTTTATCGCGACACGAATTTGAAAGTAATTAAACAATATAATTAGATAGTGATAAAAACTCACCAGGCCTTGGTCTATGATCTGTCAAAATATGATTAATGTGGAGCGTGGACCTAATTGTACCGTCGAACAATAGTTAAATTATGGCTCACATTTTTTGTCACATTGATCTGATATTATTTTATCAGTACCTGGGTATCAGTTCTGGTAGATTTAAAAAAATAAATTGAATCACATAAATATTTTCCTCCTTCTTATGCCACGAATATTATAAATGTGAAAGTTTGTGAGGATGTATGGATGTATGTTTGTTAGTCTTTCATGCAAAAAATACCGAACGGATTTCGATGAAATCTGGCATGGTGATAGTTTAGGCTCTGGATTGAAACATAGGCTACTTTTTATCCCGAAAAATTACAGTATTCCCGTAGGATATTACATTAACGCGGGCGAAGCCGTGGGCAACGGCTAGTAGATAATAATATACATATTAGTACATATAATTTCCTAAATAATTAATTATTTTTTGAGTAGTTTTTAGCTCATTTGGTTCAACCTGCGTTACGGAACTCGCAAGATTGAATCTCACTTTGAACATAAGGATTCAGTTCTTGAATCCTTAATGTCAAATGCATTTTGACAAGAAAATTGGTTTTATGTTAGGTGATTTATAATTAATACAAATTAATACTTATAAAATAAAAGTAACTAGGTGACGTGTAAAATAACATATTATCTAGATTATATATAAAATGTAGAGTTTTAAACATACATTCAAAAATATCTAATACACTATCTTCAAACAAAAAGCTTATATCAATTTTCATGCAAATATTCGGTGCAAATCTGGAACTTTTATCACTAATAAGTTTAATAATAATAGTAACAATGTAAGTTTAGTATTGCGCCGACGACATTCCTAATCCTTATTCGGCTGAGCCTTAAGTCCGGGTCATCGAACTCTTAAGTAATACTAATATTACAGAGACATTATTAATGTAATAATCTAAACCGATACTAATTTAAATTATTATGGCCTTCATGAGCGGTTTCTTTGCGGTTAGTTTAAACAAATTCAAACTATTCGCAAAAACCGGTTTTGAAATTAGTAAATATTCAAATAATAAGAAATGTATACAGCCGAACGTATAACTATTTTAAATTGGGAGCATTATAATGCGATATTATCTCTTTTAGTTTGTCTATTAGTTTCGCTCTGTCCGTATGTCTGTCTGTCTGTCTGTCTGTCTGTCTGTCTGTCCGCGCCTCTAGCTCCTGTAATTATGAATATAAATTGATGAAATTTGGTGCAGTTATAGATTGTGTATAGATCACGGTTTCGGGGTCATAAAAAATAATAATTTTGTATTTTAGGGGTGGCTCTCCGTACATGTGAAGTGGGGATGAAAAATATTTTTTCACTCTACCCCATCATGTGGGGTATCGTAGAATAGGTCTTTTAAAATAAAGGCAAGGTTTGATACGTTACTTTTTTATAAAGTTGACCATTTTCGAGTAATCGGCCTCCAAAGCAGTTTGTAAGTTGGTCCCCCCCCTAGCATTTTTAAACTATAGGAGATAGAAACTTGCAAATTTCCATGCTGATAGATCATGCTAAAAACTCTTTAGGAAAATTATTGTGAACCAAATCGGACAGTAATTTTTGGAGTAATTAAAAAAAAACATATTACGCGTTTATAGTTACGGAACCCTCCTTAGACATGTCCTGACATGCTCTTGGTTAGGTTATTGTAGAAGTCCAAGCTATCTGTATGTTATCACAATAAAAATAATGCGGCTTTTGCCTGCTAAGGAAATCCCTGAAAGTATTCAAAAGAAAATGAATATATATATTCGTTTTCCACAAATAAATATATAAACTATTAAATTATATCACGCTCAAAGTCAGAACTAGTACTATAACTTTTTTGACATGTCAAAGATTATTTTTACAACTGTCACTTTGTCAATAAAAACACTTCCAAGAAAACAAAGGCGGAATTGGTTCAGATAAAGTGCGTATTGCGAATAATAATTAGTACAGTCGCGATGATGTATGGAAGTGGAGCGAGGCTGTACTGTCGCGGGCACAAGCGTTACATAAGTGCGACGTGTAATTGGTGTATCATTTATAACACTTACCGGTGCGACGTGTAAAGTGTATCATGTCATCGTTAGTGATTAGCATCATCAACATGGGCATTATCATCAACCACACTAATAGCGTAGGGTAAATTAAATATATTACTGCTAGCTGTTACCTGCGACTTCGTCCGCAGTCCGCGTCCGTAGAGTTCGGTTTTCATACAAATTTTTAACCCCTTTTTCACCCCCAATTTTCAAAAATCCTTTCTTAGCGGATGCCTACGTCATTACAACTATATTATGCCAATTTTCAGCAAAATTTGTTTAGTAGTTTCGGCTGTGCGTTGATAGATAAGTCAGTCAGATTTACCTTTAATCTATTTAGATTCATAGTAAAGGTTTGGTTGCATGTAATTCAGTGTAAGTTGTGTAAATATACATATACAATTCGGTGTTAAATACACATAGTTTCAATAGAAATATATGCTATAAAGAATTATTCCCAAACGGTGAAGAACTCATTCAGTAGGAAGTTACTAAGAATTCAGGAATTCAGAAAGATATGGGGTTCCATAAAATATCTAATAATATCTATGGATTATTGTATTCCGTTATCTTAAAAGGGGAGCCCACTACTACAATATTAAGGGCTCACCCACATTACCCGTGCGCGTTCCTCAGACGTGTCAGCGATGCGCACCTAATGTGGGGTCAGCCTTAAAGAGCTTTTGATTGTTTTGGAGGATTAATATAATAATATTTTGTACATATTAAGTATTAAAAACAATCGATATGTGTTTCTGTAACGATTGTACAATAATGACGTTAATCGTATAGAGTAATGATAACTTAATTATTTTTATTACTGTTATGTAAAAATTTTATTCATACCTGACTGTCATTGATAATGCAATTGAATTGAAATTTATAAATAATTCTTGACCATGCCTTGAATTCATAGAAATATTTTTTCTCGTTATTGTATAATTATCACTTTATAAGGAATGGTCTACATAAACATATAAATCACAACTCACAGCATTTACTTTTTATGTATAATAAATCGTATATAATAACTTCTTTTAATCGTAATAATATTTTTAATAAATCTTGTTATATTAGACAAGTAGCCGGCTTAGTGAAATGGTGATCTCTAATCTTGTCTATACCTATTTCAAAAAAGAAATATACATAGACAAACAATATGGGCGGCGGAATTTTACGATCACACGACCTACGATCCTACGACCTTTTTACGATTTTCATTGTTTGGAGAGGCTCAATTTAATAAACATTTTTAGAACGAACACAAACACAAATTATCTAGTTCCGAAGTAATGTTGACAATTTGGCATTTCTTAATAGAAACTTCTAGTAGCTATTAAAAGTGAAAATAATAAATTTTTTGTCTTCTCTTAACGTTTCACGATAGAAATATTTCCTAGAATCTCATTTATTAATTCTCTTCGATACCGGTCGTTTTTTGTTTATTTTTCTGTAGAATAAACTTAATTCTACGGCAGCCATGCTACGCCTGCGCCGGTAGGATTCTTACCTATGACGAAAAACATGATAACATGTTACAAAGGAAAAAGCAAAGAGACGTAAAAACATCGACTTTTCCAATGTCATTTTACTTTTACCCCACTACGGCGAAGCCAAAATTTTGCCAGTCTATGTACCTATGTATCGTGAGGAAACTCGCACATGGTTGGCCCTAGACGTATTGACCAGTCATTCCTCCGAACTAGGCTGACTGTGTTGTGAGAATGCTGTATGTGTTTGGGCAACCATACGACACTTAAAAACCGACTGTCCCAGGCACTACAGTATTTCAAGAGTGCAGGTGCTTCACTCGAAGAATACTGAACAAATTATCCAATAACGGATGAAAAAGGCCTAAGTACCTACATATTAGGGTATGGAACCGGGAAATACCGGTCCCGAAATTCCCGGGAATTCCCGAAATTTTGAATCGCTCTGAGAACCGGGAATCAAAAATTGAGAACCGGGAATTTCGGTATTTTCGGTACCGAACAAATTGTATTAAAATTTACAAGTATTTAAGTAAACTATCATCGGTAATTGTAAATATTAGCTAAAAAATAATTTTTAATCATTTCCGAAAGCGAATTAAAGACAAAAATGAAAAATATAATGAGTAGTTCATATTAGATAATAGATTCTGTACATAAAAGTTAACTGTGAGCGGTGCGAAATAATAACCATAATATTATGCCGTATTTAATATTAATATAAAGTATGATAGCACCATACATCGACCGACATAGTAGCCAATAGTGGAGCCAATGGTATTGACGATTAAATAGAACATCTTGGGACTTGGCCTACAAGGTCTGTGTGGCATCTGTTTAATTTTTTGATAAATATATACGTATATATTTGTATACCTACTAATATGCGTATTGGTTGCTTTTAGGGTTGATGAGCGGTTTAGATGGATATTCCCTATTGTCCTTTAAATATTCTTTATTGTCCTTATAAAAATATCTGTAGTTACGCATTAAATTAATTACAAATTTTAATTTCAAATTGATGCATCTGTAGGATTCACTGAACACCCCCTTTGAACTTCTGACACTCGAGTAAATAATATATATTTTTTTTACCCCTCCCCACCTTTCACGCAAATTTTCAGATTAATATATCATATCAGATACTTATTTGCGCATGAACAACACTAATTATAATCTGACGCGTTCCGCATATCCATGCCATGGTCTATTTTACAACTTTGTAACCATGCAGAACGACGACTGCTAAAAGCTGACACACTATTCCTATAGTGTGTCAGCTTTTGTCAGTGTGTGTCTGGTTATTTAGTATCTCAATTATCTAATCTGCCACTTCTAATAGGTTACCTAGACGTTCGAGCATGTACACAAATAGCATTCTGGGCACTCCAACTATTTGATGTTTTGCAAAAATCAATAACTTGAAATAACATATTTAAAAACCACCAATAAATGCTAATAAACTAAAATGACCTACGGCTCTTTACTATCGCCAGTAATATTGTCATTAATATGGCGGTGACATGTTGGCTGATGTGTCGAGTTACCATTGAAACCTTATTTAACTTGTAATTGTACTATAAAATGTTATTCTTATATTTTGAATTACATTTGAGACCATAATTACACTTGTATTTCATGCCTTAACATCAGTCCCGAAATTCCCGAATTTCCCGGGAAATCCCGGTTCCGAAATTGCCCAGTCCCGAAATTCCCGGTTCTCAAAATCAGACCGGTTCTTCCATTCCCTACTACATATGTATCGTGTATGCTTGTTCCACCTTAGCACGTAAAATACTGGTCCGATTTCAATAAATGAGATGTCAATAGATAGATTTGTAATAGTAGCCCGGGTAACATAGGCTATATAATTTACTTAGTCGGGTTATGATTTTTATAATAATTGTAGCATTTTAACCTCAACTGACAAACTCGTGTAGGCAACTGTACATAATTTAATAGCGCAATAACAATGATATAATTACAATAATAAATTAGATCAATAGTGACAGATCAAAATATTAGCTATTCAAAATGGCGTCGGTCACGACGGGCGTGGTCGGACTAGGAAACGGTGAATATTCAATTTTAAACACTAATTAGCAAGTCTAGGACTGAACACTGAAGGGCTTGACTTTCGAATTTAGACCCGGTGAAGTGATTGAGTTTCTTATAGGTCGTATTTATAGCATTTGTAGTAGTAACGTATTAGATTTTTTACAAAATATACTCGACAACATTGATAATCTTCCCCTTTTAGTAGTCGGTTAAAAATAATAATTCGATATTTACCTATTGCAGTTTTCCTATTTAATTAGAAACAAAATGTTATTCATCCTTACTAATCCTACTAATATTATAAATGTGAAATTTTGTGAGGATGTATGGATGGATGTTTGTTACTCCTTCACGCAAAAACTACTGAACGGATTATGATGAAATTTGGTATAGTTAATGGTAGTAGTTTAGGCTCTGGATTAAAACATAGGCTACTTTTTTCCTGAGGGTTACTGTATTAACGCGGGCTGAGCCGCGGGCAACGGCTAGTATTACATACGCGAAGGTTTGTATGTTACTATGTATATGTGGATGTTTGTTACTCTTACGCAATAACTACTGATCGGATTTTGGCGAAATTTGGTATGGTAGTAGTTTAAACTCCGAACTAACAGACTACTTTTTATAGCAGCAAAATGTATGGTTTCGACGGGATTATTTTCCACCATCTAGTTTCTAATACTCATGTTAGACAGTCACATCGTAACGTTAAACAATGATCGAACAGTTCACTACAATCGTTCCATGGAGCATAAACATTATGTTACGTATTAGGAAACTAGATATTATAATTGTAGCAAAAAAAAAACGGAACTAGTGTAACCGTTGCGTCAGTATATTGTGTATTCTGCCGCTATCACACTTGACCTAATCTGTGTATTGTAGTTTATGAGCTAGTATGCCACTTCGGTTTCGTAAGTTCTGCGGACGAGCGTTACGTACTGTCGTCAAAATTACTAGTTTAGGACCTATTTGCAACACGTTACACATATCCGTTCCGAAAAACAAAAATCAGAACCGTCACGTAGCTAGTAAACTGTAAATAATACTCATAGATAAACGATTTGAATAAAAAAAAATAGTACCTAAAAGGACATTTCGTAACTTACACTATGCCTGTTCCATTATAGAATAACAAACTTAAGAATCTTAATAATATAATCCTACTAATATTATTATAAATATGAAAGATTGTGAGGATGGATGGATGTTTGTTACTCTTTTACGCAAAAACTACTGAACGGACTTCGATGAACATTTAGGCTCTGGATTAAATGTAGGCTACTTTTTATCCCGAAAAAGTACAGTGCACTATATTATATACTACATTTACGCGGGCGGAGCCGTGGGCAAGAGCTAGTATTTTATATAATACTAGGTGTTTCCCGCGATTTCGTACGCGCAAAAATAAATATCGCGTTAATTGCATTTTCCACGATAAAAAGTAAGCTATGTCCTTTCCCATGGTCTACTCTATATCTGTGCCAGATTTCATCAAAATCGGTCCAGTAGTTTCGGAGCTTATTCAATGCAAACAAAGATACAAATAAACATATTTCCTCTCTATAATATTAGTATAGACATAATAATTTATCGGCGTGACATACAATATCGCGAAGCTTATTAACTTAAAATAATGTAGATTACCTAAATTCACTATTATATAACCGCAATAACAATGCATCGTATAATACAAATGTCTGGAAAAATCAACACATTAAAATTACGCAATGTCGACTAGGTACTTACGTACACATCTTTGACGCACATAATAATTTAGTAGGTACTGCTCACTGACTGCACATTTTCGAAAGAAGTCACAATATAAAGCCCTTAGCGAAGTTGCCATCACTAATTACGTCAACAAAAAGTATGACTTTAGCTATTAATAACAAGTTATAAAAAAATAAAAAATAAAATATGCGATTTGACGAAGCCACGTATTTAGCGATGGCGACTTGGCTAAATGCTCTGATTATATATGGCCTTTGGCGAATATTAGACAGTACAAAGCTCGGTCTTGACACGAAAACTGAGCCATTAACTTTCACAGTTGCCGCTCAATTAACGACAATACTGTATCACCTATTGTGCTATCTCAATTATTTCTATACCTGTCCTTGTCTTATAAATGTCAGGACCATTACAAACACTAATTTAAGGTAGCCTACACCAAGTAGAAACCTACGCATGTTGCTTCATAATTATTATATCTTAGGTTCGCATTTTATGTTATTTCTTCTATGCTGCCAGTAATTTTTAAACGACTTCCAAAAAGAAGGCGATTATTTTAAATACATTTAACAATAAGCTTTAACCCGCGGCTCCTCCCGTGTAAATATAGTATCGGGTATCACACGGGAATACTGTACTTTTTCGGGATAAAAAGTAGCCTATGTTTTAATCCAGAGGCTAAACTAGCACCATAACAAATTTTATCGAAATCCTTTAAGTAGTTTTTGCGTGAAAGAGTAACGACATTCATCCATCCATACATCCAACTATCCTTACAAACTTTCACATTCATAACAGTAGTAGGATTTTATATAAATTTAAGAAGTTTAACCTTAATAAAAGGTATTTAGATAGCAAACTTCGAATAAGAGAATTGACAAATTATGAGACATGTTCGGATGTAGGTATCCTCGTAATGTTTGGATGTACCTAGCAATAATGATGTTATTTAAATTATTCGTTTTTAAAATCAAGTAAAAAGAAAGATCCGCTTTAACATCTGACCACTACCAACAAGGATACTTGGGCTTTCCTCGAATGAGCATGCGAGTCACATAATGGAAAGTGTAGTCTAATCTACGTCGCCGGCTGAATATGCGAGTGCTTCTCACGACTTCGTACAAAAACAACAGATTTTAATCGCATTTGTAACTAGGACCGCTTTCACTTGCGGATTTTTTTGCACCAAATTTATTTAGAACTGACGACCTCTGTGGCTCAGTGGGTTGAGCGTGTTGGTGCTCAAGCCGGGGGTCGCGGGTTCCTCCCGCCGAAGGAACAAAAAATTTTTCTGTGTTCCTGGGTCATGGATGTGTATTAAATATGTGTATAATATAATAAAAATCTTAAATATGTGTATAGTATAAAGGTATTAAATATATTTCCGTTGTCTGGTACCCGTAACACAAGTTCTTCGAGAACTTACCACGGGATCAGATTAACGTGGTGTGAAGCGTCCATAGATATTATTATTATATTATTATTATTAGAACTTGCCTAGAAGTAGCTCTAGGTATTCGTAATTTCAACTAGTAGTCGCTTTAATATTAGGTTTATTAGGTTTAACAGCCTATGTGGTCTAGTGGTTAGCCGTTAGAGCATTGGCTCTCGACCCGGAGGGCGTGGGTTCGATTCCCGCATTGGAACAACAAAAAATGTTGTTTCCAAGTTTGGTTAGGAGAATGCAGGCTGATCACCTGATTGTCTGACAAGAAAGATGATCCATGCGTCGGATGGGCATGTTAAAAGTCGGACCTGCGCTTGATAGCGATAGAAGTGAGAGTGCCAGTCGTGTCGGTTATCCGTCCCACTGGGTTATGAGAGTAAAGGAAGAGAGAATGCTCTTGTGTACTGCGCACACCCTTGAGCACTATAAATTACTCCTATGTAACTGGCCTGGCTTTGATCCAGCAGATGTAGGTAGGTACATAATTATAATCCATATCTATTCATGAATACTAATAATAATATCAATGGACGCTTCACACCACGTCATTCTAGCCCCGTGGTAAGTATTCGAAGAACTTGTGTTACGGGGACCAGACAACACGACGGGAAGTAAATTAATTAATACTTTTATACTATACATACATTTAAGCGTTTTATTATATTAAAAACATATTTAATACACTGCATGTGTGTTAAATAGGAACATTAAAACATTTTTGTTCCCCCGGACCCCGACGGAACTCGAACCCTCGACCTCCGGCCTAAGCGCCGCCCGTGCCGACGCGCACTGAGCCATAGAGGCCGTCATAGTTAGCATTTTAGCTTTTGTGATCTGTGGAAAGTGCTGTGGACTACACTGTTATTATTATTATATTTTTACATTTTTATTTAATTATATACATAGTGTAGCCATTAAATTATGTTCCTTTTAATGAAATGCAATAAAATATAATATTGTCATACAACGTGTTACGTCATACGTGAGTAACATTTGTTAAAAAATTCTTGCACAGTTTAATTCCTAATTAGTAAGTCTTTTCGCATTAAGAAGTCAGCGAATCATGCGAACTAATGTCAAAATTTAACAATGACGAATGAGCCGTGTTTACGTTTACAATTAGAGTAAGCCATTTTGACATAATATGTACACATAATTCGCTGATTTCTTAACGCGGATAGACTATAGATATTCTTACATTTATTCAACTTAATCTCCAAAAATAAAGTTGCTTTGCAACGGTCCAATATATACCTAATGCTATATATGATACCTAATGATGGAGAGCCACTAGCAAATTCAGAGCAGGTGTTTGAGGCAAGCTGAAACCTTGTCCCGTACTTAGCAACTACAAAATGCGTGCTAAATTGGGTTTCCCGCCAAAACTCCCCAGGAAGTTTCAGTAAAGCGTCTACCACTTTAGGGATCGTCCATTAATCACGTGATGCCTAAAGGGGGAGGGGGGGGGGAGGTCCGAAAAAAAATCACCAAGTATCACCAAGGGGAGGAGGGGGTATAAGGAGACATCACGTGTATTAATTTTCGAATCTAGTCTATGCATACCGAAATTAATTATTATCGGTTGTAAATTCGTAGTGTTGTTTAAATACTTACAAGACAAATGACTCGTATAGTTTTTATTTGCTTAAATTATTCGATTAAATTGTTTTTTAAGTTAAAGTTTTTCTTCAAACATGACCTGCTTACTATGTAAAAAAAATACATGTGATCTTAGGTGGGGGAGGGGGGGGGGGGAGTATAAAACCTCACCATCCGTATCACCAGGGGGAGGGGAGGGGTCTAAAAAGTTGTTAAAAACATCACGTGATTAATGCACGGCCCCTTACTGAATCGACTGACTTGACTGATTTACTACCTTGACTATATATTGGGACTTTGACTAGACTTTGGACTTGACGATTTAAAAATAAGACAAATAAGAAATACCTCAAACGACATAGAGGCAGTATGGTCTAAGACCTTAGCCTGTTCCATTTCGGGACGAATTTAAAAAAAAAAACTTGTACCATACTTCTCCTATTGTACCCCAACACGAGTTCTGCAGAGAACTGAAGGTCAATTCTGCTAAATAAATCCTCCATTAATATAATTACAATCAAGTCTCGATACGCTAAAATTGCCAATACAATATTCTCGTACACGTTTAACCAACGTGAAACGCGTCCTGATTGTTCGAAACTTCATAAAATCAGTTTATAATAACACTAGATGACGCCCGCAACTCCGTTGCGCCAAAATTCGTTTATCGCGGCGGAACGTACATTTTTCCGGGATAAAAAGTATCCTATGTCCTTTCTCGGGTCTCAAAGTATCCCTATACCAAATTTCATCAAAATCGGTTCAGCGGTTTGGGCGTGAAGAGGTAACAGACAGACAGACAGACAGACAGACAGACAGACAGACAGACACACTTTCGCATTTATAATATTAAGTATGGATATGGATATCGCTTCACTTAGAATACAAGCAAAGTACAATGAGTCTTCTTTAAATACGAGAATTGAGGTTCAGGTCAGAAGCAGGGCTAAGTCGATATACACATTCTAGAAAAGTGTTTTTTTTTTTCATAAAATATGTTTGAGGCAATTTGAAATTTCTATATGTTGTAGTTTAATATTAAAAGAGTTCGGACAAAAAAAGCCAACTGGCTTGGCTTTAACCTTGCCATTTCAGTGCAAAATTATATTGGAAAAGAGTAAAAAAAAAGTGTTTGAAGCAACTAGTAAAGTGCGCGCCAGATAACTCTGCGCGTGACTGGGGTGTTTTCTTTGCTTAATACAGTACATTTTTTTGTTCTAAGCTCTAAGTTCTAATAGGAAAAAATAGTATCCGATTTTGACTGTGCGCAGACTTATCTGGCGCGAACTACGAGTATACATAAAATTTGGTAGTGCGGTCCGGGGATTTTGACTGTGCGCAGACTTATCTGGCGCGCACTTTAGGTACTATTTCCATTAAGCGTTCACTATAAATAGCTACCTCAATGTCACCACAACGGTTTTCACCAAATTTTTTTAAACATTTGTTGTAAATACATATCCTGCAACCACCTCTTCCAGCTGACGTGCGCGTGCGCAGGCGATGGGTACAACTGCCCCTACGGACACAAGTGCGGGTTCGAGCCCGCGCCGCCCGGCCGCGCGCCGCCGTGCGCGCAGCCCGGCCTGACCTACTGTCTCCACCCGGACCCGTATCCAGAGTGAGTTGCTACTTCATCTATAGTCGAGTACAGGAGACGAAATAAAAAAGTAAATAAACATTTAGGAGTTTGCATGCATGATGCAACCCACGAAGTATAGATGCCAGGAGTCCGAAGTCCGAACGGTACCTTTAGGCTTTTTCATAGTAGGTATTTATGTACACAATAATAAACCCAGATCTTAGTTCTCTTTTCTGCCACTGGCTGCTCTAAAATTTTGGACGTACCGATGCACGATGCTATTGTGGCGGATCATTCAGCGCACAGTCCTGAATCGCGCTTGGTACCTACTTCTTGAAAAATAGCGCGCAACTATCTACCGGCAAAAAATCTGTCCCCTAAATTGAGACTATTATTTTAACATTACGTTCGGACTCCTGGTATCTATACTTCGTGATGCAGCCTTTGGACCAAATATAGGTATAGATACTAATAATATTATAAAGAGGAAATATTTGTTTTTTGTATGTTTATTTGTTTGTATTGAATAGGCTCCGAAACTACAGAACCAATTTTGATGAAAGGCATAGATATCTGTAGTATAGACCGCGGGGAAGGACATGGGCTACTTTTTACCGGGGCAAAATGTACGGTTTCCGCGGTATTACCTTTTGCACGTAAGAAGTCGCAGGGAACATCTAGTATAGAAAAAGACAACTTTTATGTAACTTCATCTTAAAAATATAATTATCTGGGAATTTATTTAAGTAAAAGGTCACTTAGGTACTTTAAGCCTTTAAGTTCTCTTGTATTTGAGCTAGAGGTTAGAGTCTCGATGCATATCATGTAACAATTATACCTAAATGTGAAAGTTTGTAAGAATGGATGGATGTCCATACATCCAAGAGTAACAAACATCCATATGTTTGTTACTCTTTCACGCAAAAACTACTGAACGGATTTCGATGGAATTTGGTTTGGTAGTAGCTTAGGCTCTGGATTAAAATATAGGCTACCGATTAAAATGTATCCCGAGAAAGTACAGTATTCCCGTGGGATAATAGGGTATATTTACGTGGGCGGAGCCGCGGGAAAAAGCTAGTCATGTAATATGCCAAATATTTTAAACGTGTCTCGTTTTGCTTCTTTCTATTAATAGTTAACGCATTGTGATTTCAGGCACGTCATCCGAAAGTTAGTGGAAGCGGGCCAGTACGACATCCGCACCCTCCTCTCCGACGAGAGCCGAGAGGAGTTCAACTCCCGGAAGAAGGAGTACCCGTACGGCTACGGACCCAACTCCATACCACACGTGGACCAGATCTCCCTCGTCGACGAGAACCTGTATAAAGACTATAACAAGTTCCAGTGGTTTAACCATGGTAAGTTGAGTCAATTTTGAGGGAAATTTCCAGAAAAGTCTAAATAAATAAAAACTTATAGGTGTTCGGTATAATTAGGTTTTTATTAGCTTTTATTTTCACATACGCACTTTATGAACATCTACTAACGTACCTACAACAAGAGTGCGCGTGAATTTTATTTTCAAATAAAGAAGGTGCCTCTATTCACCGCTAGATGGCGCCGATTTGTGTAACATTGAATTAATGTACATTTCTTATTACCTATTTGTTAATAGCCAAGATCTTTTTTACTATTTGTTAAATAAAGAGAATAAGTATTATTATCAATCGTGTCAATGAAAAGTATTTTGAAATAAAATTAAAAAGATTTCTTCAAAATTATCTTATTTTTCAGGAACATTCTCAGAAAAATCTCCATTACAACCGCCCGCTGCGTTCGACCCCACGCAATACAACATCAAGAGGTTCCAAGCTTCGAACTACTCTAAGTTCGGCTTCCAAGGCCAGGGTTACCAGCCAGGTTACTTTGACTCCACTAACCCATACGACTATGAGAGACGATTGCGACAGAGTGGCCAAGTACCACTGGATGTTTTCAACCCAAACTACTTCAATACACAAGTCTTTCCGAACCAAGGAGATTGGTTGCCGCAAGCGTCTAACGGCATTACCCAGTATAGTCCAAAGGAATGGTGGAAGTAAGTGAAATTAAAGTGTAAGGCAAAGTTTCCCCATAAATCAAATATCACTAATGAGCTAGAAAATAATTACTTTTTAATAATAAAATCGTTAAAGCCAGCTTAAATCTAAACAAAAACAGTAAAATCCCTTATTATTATTTTCATTATTTCGTTTATTGTGTACCTACTTATATTGTGGGTATTTTTTTCGCAGAATACTGCTAGATATAATAATTATTGTATGCTATGGATTTCCACAAAGTTACGCCTAATTATATTAACTATATAATTTTATTAAAAATATTCCAAATGTGTGTCTTCAATCCCATACTCCCACTGCTATCTAGATTATTATTACATCAAAAATGTAAATGGAAAATAATAATTACAAATTATTTAATACAAAGGTATGTATTTAAATAAAAATTATATTTTTGACAGATATATAGCGCCATCTCACTCTGGCTCTGACGTCACAATCCAACGTTCTATAACGTTTCCAACAAGGACGCTGAAGAAGAGGCGACGCCGAAACGCCGAGCTAGTCAAGGAATCTGCGAAGCGAACTCTGACTGGAGCTGAGGCGCTACGTATAGCTCTGGGATTGGCTAAGTAAGTTATTCCTTTCAGTTTTCTGTTAACTGAGAAATACTTATAAATCTTACTAAATTTATAGATAATAATAGTATGTGCGTGCAAATAAAATAACTTCAATAAACCGGCATAAAAAGCTCACTTACTTAAGTTGCAATCTCAGATAGCTCGAAATTTGATCTACGTTTTTACTAGTCTTGTATTAAAATAACGTATATAAGTACAGCTGTTTTCTGAAAAATATGTTTTACTGATATAAAAGAAAACTTTTTGCTTTAATTATTTCAGTGAAGACGCATCAGCGGAGCGTCCGCGACGGCAGCTGGCTGACAACGCGGAGGAGCTGTGCCGCGTGCGCACGCAGTACATCACGCCGCGCGCGGCGCTCAACAACCGCGGCAGCTGGAAGTTCGTCGTCAACATGCCCGACAACATGACGCAGCTCGTGCGCGCCGAGATCTGCGCGTGAGTACACACCAGTTGACAGCGGAACAGCTGGCCGACAACGCGGAGGAGCTGTGCCGCATGCGCACGCAGTACATCACGCCGCGCGCAGCGCTCAACAACCGCGGCAGCTGGAAGTTCGTCGTCAACATGCCCGACAACATGACGCAGCTCGTGCGCGCCGAGATCTGCGCGTGAGTACACACCAGTTGACAGCGGAACAGCTGGCCGACAACGCGGAGGAGCTGTGCCGCATGCGCACGCAGTACATCACGCCGCGCGCAGCGCTCAACAACCGCGGCAGCTGGAAGTTCGTCGTCAACATGCCCGACAACATGACGCAGCTCGTGCGCGCCGAGATCTGCGCGTGAGTACACACCAGTTGACAGCGGAACAGCTGGCCGACAACGCGGAGGAGTTGTGTCGCGTGTGCACGCAGTACATCACGCCGCGCGCCGCGCTCAACAACCGCGGCAGCTGGAAGTTCGTCGTCAACATGCCCGACAACATGACGCAGCTCGTGCGCGCCGAGATCTGCGCGTGAGTACACACCAGTTGACAGCGGAACAGCTGGCCGACAACGCGGAGGAGTTGTGTCGCGTGTGCACGCAGTACATCACGCCGCGCGCCGCGCTCAACAACCGCGGCAGCTGGAAGTTCGTCGTCAACATGCCCGACAACATGACGCAGCTCGTGCGCGCCGAGATCTGCGCGTGAGTACACACCAGTTGACAGCGGAACAGCTGGCCGACAACGCGGAGGAGTTGTGTCGCGTGTGCACGCAGTACATCACGCCGCGCGCCGCGCTCAACAACCGCGGCAGCTGGAAGTTCGTCGTCAACATGCCCGACAACATGACGCAGCTCGTGCGCGCCGAGATCTGCGTGTGAGTACACACCAGTTGACAGCGGAACAGCTGGCCGACAACGCGGAGGAGTTGTGTCGCGTGTGCACGCAGTACATCACGCCGCGCGCCGCGCTCAACAACCGCGGCAGCTGGAAGTTCGTCGTCAACATGCCCGACAACATGACGCAGCTCGTGCGCGCCGAGATCTGCGCGTGAGTACACACCAGTTGACAGCGGAACAGCTGGCCGACAACGCGGAGGAGTTGTGTCGCGTGTGCACGCATTACATCACGCCGCGCGCCGCGCTCAACAACCGCGGCAGCTGGAAGTTCGTCGTCAACATGCCCGACAACATGACGCAGCTCGTGCGCGCCGAGATCTGCGCGTGAGTACACACCAGTTGACAGCGGAACAGCTGGCCGACTACTCTTTGTTCCTTTCGCAGCAAAATAAAAATAACATAAAATATTTTTTTATATAAGCAAATCTCTTTTTTTATAAGCATAACTTACAAAAAAAGAGATTCGCTCTCCTCGTAGCTTATACGTGTTTTAAAAAGCAAAAATTTATAGTGCGACAATAATATTACTTCTTGTGTTATTTTGAATGCACAGTTATTAAATAACACTATAGCATTATGTTCAATTCAAAGCGACACCTATCGGCAGTATTTCTAACTATAACATGCGTTCATATAGTTTTTTTTTTTGTTATTTAATTTTGTAACAACTGAAATAATATTTTATCGTATTTCTAGGTCAACTGAGTGCAGTGGGATTTGCACAGTGCCTGCTGGCTATACTTCTCGCTGTGAACAGAAATATATTCAGAAACGCTTGGTAGCGCTGGAATCAAGCGGACAAAACTTATACACGGATGTGTTTTGGATTCCCAGTTGTTGCCAATGTACAATAATAAATAATAACTAAGTAAAATAAAAATATTTTTGTGATCTAGAAAAAAATACATTTTGTTCCGCTATCGGACACTAGGTGTCGCTACGTGTTTTAAGTTTAAAATACCGAGGTTGTGTATGATTTCATAATAGAATAAGTAAGAACGTGGCCTTTCAAAATTTCTACATGACATATTTAATGTAATTTGCTTTTGTTTGAATGCTTGTGTGATATTTTTATCCTATATTAGGTATTACGCTACTTTAATAAAATAATTACAAATAAGTCCCTATCTAATTATCATCTCTCTCATAAAGTATTTATAATGTAAATAGTAAAAAATATAATTTAATAGAAAATACTTTTTAGTTTATTGTTGTACTTAGTTCTTTAATAGTTTTTGAGTCCTATAGTGAACATCTTATAGCTGTTGATAAATATTAGTAATTTTACATTGAGTCTTCTTTATAGAATTCAAAAACTTTATGAATCAAAATAATGTTTCGTCTTCAAATTATTCATCTATTCATAAATAATGCCTACACCTGCTACTTAATTTTAAAGATATAGAAATTAGCAATGTATTATGTAGTAATTTAAAGAACCTACCTATTTTTTATCATAGAAACTATTTTGTATATTGTAATTTTTTTAAATAAAAATGAGTACGAATATCGCCTTTATTTTTTACATAAGCACCTATCTGCATATAAAATTATCTAAATATAATAAACTATTCAACTTCTTATAAGTAAGTTCTACGCGCAAAAAATGTTAGAAAAATTATTAAATTTCATTTACGTAATATTATAAATATAATTTCGTTCAATTATGTAACCAAAATATTATTATATTTTTAATATTCCTATAGGGTAGAGGTAGTGGAGAAGGGGCACACTTGATCCCATTTTGGTTTTCAAACCTAATCTCCTACATAATCTGGGACCTAGGTCTTAGCAAACGTGTCCTGGCCGATAATCTGTTTTTTTTTCTTTAGCGCTAGAAAGCGCTAACAAGCGCTATTTTCCGCGGAACTACAGCTAATGTATTTTTCAAGTCGTCGAAGAAGGAGTAGGCGTCAACATTGGCATCCAAACCATTTAGATGCCAATGGAACCTGCATAATTATTGAATTAAAAATATAATTTAATTTCGCGCGGCCGAAGCCGCTGGACAAATTCATAAATATTCACATTACACACAGATTACTAGCTTTCCCTAATCCCTATATAATAATCTTTACTCATTGCCTCATGTTGATCTGCGTATCAATCATAATATTATATATGTCACCGTAAAATTGTAAAAACCGTTAGATTGTAAAATAACTAACGAGATTGTAAAAATATGTCCAAATATTAAAAACTATATATTTGTAATCTAACGAAAAATAATGTGTTAAATTATAGGCAGCATATTTGCGTCGGAAGTCTATAAACATTTTACAATTTCACTAGTTTTATTACAATCTAACAGATTTTACAATTTTACGGTGACATATACATTTTGTTACTAGGACTACCAAACCCTATAATAGGTTAATGTTACAGTACCTACCTAGGTAGGAAAGAAGCAAACAACACATTAAGGGCCTGATTTATAATTTTTATGTTTTGTCTCTGACGCTCGATATAAAGTAAGCAGCCGCAAAAAATCCGAATAAGCTAAAGGCCCTACTAATTCGACAATGTAATAATTCATAAAGCGATAGAATAAACCATAACTGTAATAGGCTTTCTCGCTATGAGCTCACGCACTTTTCTCGGAACGTCTAGTTTTCGGGCTTTTCCGGGGTGAGTCGTGAACTTGTGACTCGTGACTTTAAATGTCATTTTTGGAATGACGCCAAATATGTATGGACGTATCATACGGCACACGGGCCACACCTATTGCAAGTAATATAATGAGGCTGTACCTAAACAACTAAATTTAAAAAAACATTAATGATTAAGGGTCAGCTTACATTGAAACGTTACGCAACCAGTTACCAGGAGCAATATTTTTAAGATTTTGTAACGATTTAAAATTAATATAACCTATTTTAAAATTCACAACAATTCAATGTTATCTAAAATATAAGACAAATCTGACTGACTCATCTGTCAACGTACAGCCGAAACTACTGAACGGATTTTACTGAAACTTGGCATACAGATAGTTGTAATGACGTAGGCATCTGCTAAGAGAGGATTTTCTAAAATTCGACCCCTAAGGGGGTAAAAATGGGGTTTAAATTTTTTTATGGAAACCGAACCGAACGCGGACTAAGTCGCGGGCAAAAGCTAGTTACAAATATTCTTGCAAATATATCTACGCCTTGAAAATAAATGATGAATATGGAAAAACAATATAATTTTCCGTCGATATCACAATCGTAGGAGGGTGACTCGCCATCTGCGGAGTGCGGGCGCGCGCCCCGGGGTCCGGGGTCCGGGCCTACCTTAACAAATTATCCCTTACCCATCTAATACAGCCTTATTTATGAATTAATCCTTATGTACTTAAATAAAACCTTATTTATGTAAAAATTAAAATAAAATCAAATTATAATTTTTTCAATTTATATACCTAAGATAGAATCGGCAAAAGAAAATTGCCGACTAATTACACTTCGAATTAGGCAAAGCAAAATTTTCCGCGAAAATATATAATAGGTATATATTTTTTCATTTTAATATGTTTAATGTAATCCAGAATAATGTACTTAACATTGTAATGTAAAAACTTTTAACACCAGTAGTATTCGAAATGAAAAATCGCCAAGCATATTTGCACATTTCGAACATTAAGATAATGCCCCGACACTTACGGCGAGCGCGGAAAGTCGCGCTTTTAAAATAAAAATCCAGGCAAAAAGTCGTTCAACACGCGTAAAAGTAAAGAGGAAGCGGGGAAAAAATCAATGCTTGCGTTTTATGTTCCGTGCGTGTGACAGATCGGTTGTCATGGCGACCGCGAGGGACCCGCGCGGCCGGCAAGAGGGACTTATGTCGAGACGAGCGCGGGCAAAATGAAGTTTGTGCGACGCGGGCAAAGTTTACGCTCGCGCTTCCATTTCACTTACGCTTTTATTGGTCCGATGCGTTCCGGTGCGTCGTGCGAGCGAGACAGAGCGTGGGGTAAGGGAGCCGGTAATCGATATTACGCACTTTTGTAGCAATGAAATTGGCGCGGTGCGATGCAAGAACGCGGTTTGCACGCGTTGCAACCTTTTTAATTTTTGATAACGTTCCGTTTCACGCGCGTGTTCTTTTATTGCTTTATTTAGATTTGGAATACATATTTCATTTTATCAGTGTGTTCTCTTAGTAATTCACATATTAAGATCTGTAGGGTATTAGATAGGCATCAAACTTTCTCCCACGTCCACTGGACCTTTTACTTCATATTCGATAATAAGTAATAACTTAACCTTTACCAAGTTTTATTTTTATTGAAGTTGTATTTTTTAAATTAAGCTTTTAAATATTAAAAGACTAGCAACAAGCCAGGACCTACTATTATTTTCGCTCACTACCACAACCTATGTGGTAGTGAGCGAAAATATTTTAAAAATTTTAACAAGATCTCTGCCGTGTAATTTTTTTGCCAGTACCTAGGTATTTTACACTTTTTAGCTTAGCGTTACAAGCTAGTTAAAGGCAACTTCCACCCTCCTCACGGTAATTGTACCTCGATTGTCTCCTTGAGATTTCACCGAACCATCAATGTCCATTCAAAATCAGTCGCATTTATACGAAAACAATTACAAATTTCATGGAATTTTCAAAAGATAAACATCTTATAAAGCACGGCACGGCGATCATAAAAAATATTTTCAGAAACATTCACAAATATTATTTAAAAAAAAAGCATAAACTTTTCAATGGTTGTGTAATATTAAAATATTATTAATAATAATTATTTACCAAATTATCCCTTTATGTTAGAATACAGTTTTAAGACAAAATCTCCTAAATGAGGCGTTCGCAGAAAGCACGTTGCTTTCTGCTAACGCCTCATTTAGCAAGATTCGGCAATGTGAAATGTCGAGGGTTATACGATGTAATTATTTAGCTTTTGATTAGATTCAGTAGGTGACGTCAGATTTGGGTTTTGAGGCTGTGGCAGTAAGACTTCAAAAGCAAACTTTCCCGCGACGATATAGGTTCTTCTTTTAAAAAGTACCCAGAGCAAGCAAAAACTATAGTAATCTTACAAAATCTACGATACAAAATATATAAGATACGTTGTGAAATTTGTGAATGAAAAATATTTTGCATTTGGATTATTAAAATGTACAAATTGAGTAAAATGATGAGTCACGGTAGGAGGGGGGAGGGACTAGGGAGTGTCGCGCAGCCGAGCGGTGCACACTGCAGTTTTGGCAAGTTCTGAGAAAACATTTCACAATGTTTGTGATAATTACCCGTAATTTGCAGATAACGGAAACGGGGAAAAGTTGCATGTAACAACGAAAATTTAATTTTGTACACGAAATCCTACCTAAATTAAAGAGGAAACTAAATTATAAAGTTTTAAATATTTTTTTTTAAATAAAATTGTTCCTAATGCTTTTTTGTTTTATGGTATGTACTATGCTTTTTTGTGAAAATACATAAAGGCTATTTTTTTGTTTTTTTTGAAGCTGTCCTGAATGAAATAAAAGTACCTATGTACTTAACATAATGAAAATAGTCGACCTGCTTATGTATTAGATTTCCTGATAGTACACAAGAATCGTTGTCAAAAAATCACCTGCATTTTCACCTGCCTACTAAATAATAATTTAAAATATTTATGTTAATTTATCTAACATTTTAGTGTAGATTTTGCTAATACATAAATACATTTTTGCATACTTACTGAAAATTAAATGGAGACATATTTTATGTCTTTATGGTAAAAACCTGACCAGAAAAAACCACTGAGGGCGATTCATCCTTTTGACGCAGGTACACTAAGAAAATCTAGATAATTAAGGATACGATTGGTTAAATCTCGAACCTTTGAAATCAATAGTATTTCAAATTAGTTTCATGAATTTTCCGTAACATGGGGAGGTATTTTATAGATTTCTGATACGTGGCAAATATTGCGCACCTATTATCTAAGAATTCAGTGTCTAGTAAAGTTTTAAGTAGAATATCCAAAAAAAATATTTGAATTACAAAATATTATGATCGAACTTCACCTACAACCTACTCTTTAGTTCTTTGCTTTTTGGTCATTGCAACTTTGTGTGTGTGTGCTGTGTCTCCCGCTTTGCTTGGAGAGGGAATCTGGAATTCTTCCAACTTCCTCTTCCTACCTTTCTTCTGATTAATTTCGTTGCAGGTCCCAAGTTTTTGTGGTTGGTTACCACTGTCGAAGTGGCTCACAGAAGTTGCAGTGGTGGGAATGTGTGGTGGGCCAATGTCCGTTAAAAAAATCACAAAATATTTTTCCGATTTTTTTACAATTGAACATTTCAAACTAAAAAAGATTAAATGTGCTAGCAGTTAGTACTCGTAATTGTACATTACGTTTTTTAATTAGTAAAATTGTCACTTAAAACTAAGTAGATATATTTATTAGGCTGGCTTTCATTTTTCGACCACCATGTAATTAGAGTAGCAATAGATGATAAAGTTAAAAATAATCAAGATTAAATGTGCTAGCAGTTAGTACTCGTAATTGTACATTACGTTTTTTAATTAGTAAAATTGTCACTTAAAACTAAGTAGATATATTTATTAGGCTGGCTTTCATTTTTCGACCACCATGTAATTAGAGTAGCAATAGATGATAAAGTTAAAAATAATCATGTCATTGTCAATTAGTATCTAGTATCTACCCTCAGTTGTGAAATTTAATTGGAAGTAAGTGGGTAGGTAATAAAACTAAAGGTTTTTTCATTTTAGTTATACAGTCCGTTCAGAATTATTTCCCTCTTAACAGGATCGTTATGCCGACGACATTAGGACTGTAGAAAAAAACCTTAAAATTCATGATGATTGCTTAAAAACTGAAGACTAGATATCACGAATCTATTTAACGTTATCTTAGTTTATTTTTTTAATATCAATAAGACGTTACGAATTTGTCGCAATAGCGCCCGTCACACGTACGGTCTTTACCGTGGAAAGTTGCATGCACCATTCAAACCCGCGCGCCGCGCCGCTCCGAACCGTCAACCGAACGTGTACCTAAATGACCGGGCCGACAGTCCGAATGTTGTGTGTGAGTTTGTCACAACTCGCCGTGCTTCTCTTTACAGCAACTTTACAGGATTTTCAGCTCTATTGTATAAGCGCAATGTTCTATTTATAGTGCTGGCTTTTCTGTCGCAACCACTAAAAACGCTCGTGGGAACGTAGCCTAAATTTTGAAATAATTGACTAAAAACACAAGTAGGTACTTACTAGTGTCCGACCGAAAGTTCGGTTTCGGTTTCGGTTTCGGCCGAGTTTCGGCCAAAAATCAAGTTTCGGCGGTAGTTTCGGTTTCGGCCAAAAGTGGCCGAAACTTTTGCCGAAACCGAAACTGATTTCGGAAGTTTTCGTGCACGCTCGCCTAACTTCGTTTCTTGCGGCAACGCTTTGACAACGCAACTGAATTTGAAAACATAATTAAAATATAATTAATATTTTTTTTATATTACATTAAATCAGCCATACTCAAAGTGTGTTCCACGGAACCCTGGGGTTCCTCGAAGCCCCTGTAGGGGTTCCGCGAGAATTTAGAAAAAAAATCAACAAAACACCTCTCTCTGGTCGAACGTTTTTACGCGTCGTATCATGAGGCGCAGCCGAACTTAGTCGCCAATCACAACAATAACAGCCGATCGGGCGATGAAGCGACGATCGGGCCTCGACACTCAGTCAGTCAACGATTAGCGTTTTGAGCAATAAGTAGATAGATACCTAGCGAATTGAGAACTTTAAACGAAGTATCTATTGTTCTACTGCTGTATTCTGATTGTATCATTTTTGTACATTCATTATTCTTACTTCAACTCTTTTACGCAGTAACGATCGTGCGTTATTTTGACCCAACCATCTTGACATTTACCATTATTAATAAACTGAGAATGGAACGTTGGTGTTAAACGTGTTGCAACAACGTCTTCTAACGAAGCCGAATGTCGCTGCTTTTGAAGCAGTATGCGTGGAATATTCAGCAATTACCAACGGCCATGGGCGTAGGCGGCCAAGGGAGGGTTTTGGGGGTTCAAACCGCCCCCAAAATGTTCAGTTACTTAATATGACAAACTTTACATGATAAGTTATTATTTGTCATCTATTTCTATTTTGCAACATCAGAAATATCACTAATTTTACATTAATTTAAATTACAAAATAATCCTATTTTCACAGTCTTTTAGGATTTAAAGTTTGAACATATTTACCTATTAAATAGGAAAAAAAATTGCTCGCTCGCTCGCATTGACCATAAAGAACATATATTATTTAATACCGATGTTCAAAACAGCCGGTTGATTTTATGGTATTTGTCCGACGTTCATTCGTTATTCAGTGTTTAAATTTAACGTTTGAACAGGTTTTGACCTGTAAAGTGGGGAAAATTTTGCTCGCTCGCTCCGCTCACTCGTGTTTAGCTTAAAAAACATATTATCAATTTTTATGTTTCCGAATTACAGTTTAAATTCAGGGTTTTAAAGCAGAAAGAAACAGGTAAAAATGAAAAAAAATGGGGGGCCCATAATGTGCCCAGGGCTTCTAATAGGTTAAAGTTAAAGAAAATGAAATGACTAAAAGTACATTAAATACTGGTATTAAATGTACTTTTAGTCATTTTATTTTCTTTTACTTGTTATGAAGTAACTTACTATTAGTATGTAATAAGTTGTAACTGTTACATTGTACTTTTATTATACTTATTTATAAAGAATACATTTATAAAATAATTGATTTATTGTAGGGTTCCGTCAAGTACTTCGCTTTCGAAAAGGGTTCCGTCACCAAAAAAGTTTGAGAAACGCTGCATTAAATAAATGATAACAACAAAATTAATATACCGTGTTTCCATTTCATTTCCTAATTAATGCAGAATAATGGATAAAATGCACTGAATTTCAGTATTTTAAGGAATTTTCTACTTGACCACGTGAGTTTCGGTTTCGGTTTCGGTTTCGGCCGAAACTGAAGCCACGGCCGAATATTCGGTTTCAGTTTCAGTTTCGGTTTCGGCCGGAAAACCAGTTTCGGTCGGACTCTAGTACTTACGTATTTTTTCATTAATTATTATTACTTACATATGTAAAACATCAAACATTATAGTTATTACAAGTCCTAAATAATTATAACACATTACTTAATATTATGTAACACGTTCACACGTATTCGGGTATTCGGCGATAGGCCGTTTAGCGCGGGGCAGGTGATATAGATAGCCTCAAGCGATGGCTCTGTTACTGGAAGTTGAATATACATAATGTTTTACATTCGTGCGAAATACATAGCAGTTATATTGAAGAGCATTTTTGTGAGCATGACGTGAAGACTTATTATGTTTAAGATTTTTTAAGTTTTGTGCTGTACTAAAATGTTTTTGATGTATTAAATAATAAAGTATTTTAATTCTAACATTGTCTATAATAATGGTTCACCATGTTTATCTTCGGTCTTTTGAATGTGAATGACAGATTGACAAACGTCAACGTGTAATAAAATTGATTTCAAACGCCTTGAGTTAGTATGAGTAATCAGAGGTAGATTTCCGTAGTAGTAGTAAGTAGTATGTGTTACTTTAATTTTATTAATTACGCAGTAGTACCTAGTGTGTGTAACGTTAATTTTATGAATTTATGTGTATTTTTAAGCATTACCACAAAATATACAGTAAATCACTCATCCTACATTCAAACTTTAACTATGCCAAATTCCTTCCTTCGTTTGCATAATTTTCGTAAAAAGTTTTTCTGTATCTTTAATATAATATTGTGATTTTTGTAAATGTTTTTATTGAAAAAGCTTATCATATAAGTGATATCTAAATTATCTACAAGAAATATAAACTATTGTAGTAGTAATTTGAAAAGAGTCCTCATCGTAACTATGCGTTGCAAATCGTATAGTAGAAACATATTTTTCAACAAGACTAGGTACTTTTCAGTCTATGTTATTATATACTTACTTAGTGGCATTAACTTAAACAAACATACGCCTTGTCGAAGTAATTTGGTTCCATCACAATTCACAAGTAATTGTGGTCTCGGTGGTTACCGGACGACTCGTTACCGAAACCACACGTAGTCTAACTTGACTTTTAAAATTTTTATTAAAGTAATAGCTTTTTCCCGCCGCTCTGCCCGCGTAAATATAGTATCGGGTATCCCACGGGAACACTGTACTTTTTCGGGATAAAAAGTAGTAATACTATGTTTTAATCCAGAGTCAAATTTTTCAATCAATAAATTTAAAAAAGTAGTCAAAGAACGTTTGTGTGGTAAAGCTTATTATAAACTTAATGATTTCATGAATGATAGCATACCTTGGGAATGAGGTGGCTCCCTACAAGGCTACTTCATTATATACTATTGTACTCTTGTTATGTAGTTGTAGTCATAACATTGTTATATATTTTTTTATTTTAAAAGAACAATTTTCCATCCTCTCTCTAACTCAACATTTTTATTTCCATATAGGTTATAACCTATAATATTAATAAACTACTACCATATCAAATTTCACCGAAGTCCATTCAGTAGTTTTTTATGTGAAAGAGTAACAAACATCTTTCCATCCATCCATCCATCAATCCTCACAAACTTTCACATTTATAATGAAATGAAATGATAATTTATTTCTGTTGCCGCTATAACAACAAATACTTAAAAACAGAATAAAATAAAGATTCCCATACAACAAACAAATTTTTAGATAATGGTACAGAACCCTTCGTGCGTGAGTTCGACTCATACTTGGCCGATTTTTTTCATATCTCGAATATCGTGGGTGCAGAGGAAATAAGGTTAAATTTTCACGAAATAGGAAAATGAATAGAAGTGCGAAGTGCTCGTGTTTCGCATGCTACGACTAAGCGTTCTTACGCATATTTATTTTCATTCAAGTTTCGCGAAATTTCATTTCACTTAATTGTAAGTTATTGATAAAACGTCATAAGTACTTTTCGCAGAATAACAAAATAAACCTTAATCATTGGAGTAAATATGGATGGAAGAACGGACGAACATGACAAAACAATAAGGGTCCCGTGACATAAACTACGGTATTCTAAAAAGTCGAGGCTAGTCTTGCCTACTGCTCTAGGAGGGCTCTACATTATTAGCGCCTTACTATTAAGTCATAATTTTGTACACATATAGGCGTGTAGATGGGGATAATATTAGGGGTAGTCAACAGGTTGAAAATGATCGTCCAGACAATCATATCGGTTTCACAGTTGCTGAAGAGGGGAAGCTAGGAGTTACAAGACATAGGGTAACCTAACCTCCTGTCAACTGCAACAATTTAAATCCTACTAATCCTACTAATATTATAAATCCTACTTATATTATAAATGTGAAAAATTGTGATGATGGATGTATGGATGTATGTATGTATGGATGTTTGTTCCTCTTTCACGCAAAAAGTACTGAACAGATTTTGATGAAATTCGGTATGGTAGTAGTTTGGGCCCTGGATTAAAACATAGGCTACTTTTTATCCCGAAAACGTACAGTGTTCCCGAGGGTTATTATATTTACGCGAGCGGAGCCGCGGGCAACAGCTAGTATTATAAATGTGAAAGTTTGTGAGGATGGATGAATGGATGTTTGTTACTCTTTCACGCAATAACGACTGAACGGATTTCGATGAAATTTGGCATAGTAGTAGTTTAGGCTCTGGATTAAACATAGGGTACTTTTATCCCAAAAAGTACAGTTCCATGGAATTCTACATTTACCTGGACGGAGGCGCGGGCAACAGCTAGTTATATACTAATTATATATTGTTATTTGTTATATGTACTATGTACTTATTGTGAGAGGATTTATTTTTAGTTTTATTTATAGTATTATAAGATCTAGTACACTTTCAGCCAGTAACATTAGACAGTATAGACTATAGACAGAAACACAGACGCCCTTAAATGAAATCTTAAAATAAATTAAGTTAAATATAATTTTTAACACAAAGTTCAAACTATTCGTACAACAGAATGCAACTGAAACTTAATATTTTACTAAAATCTTACTAAGAATAGGTACTTAAATATTCCTAAAACTTTCAATTTTTAAGGAATTATATAGGCAAGTTGTCATTAAAATGAGAAAGGATTTCCTTAAAGTTTTAATAGTGTATCGTGTTGTAATAGCCAGTAATATTATTACTACGGTGTCCTTATCGAACATCTGCCGTAGGCCATTCTATTCAGATTTTTTGTAACGAATTTCACACAAAATGGCGTCTACTTTGGTGACGTCATGGTTTTGTATTCAAGGATAGTATGATATAACTTTAATTACCTACTTTAATATTTTAAGCTGTTCTTTGCTTCGAATATACTTAAGTAAATAACTAACATATTTGCGGATAAAATGTTTAAGAAAGATATAAATCGTTAGTTTAATTTAAATCGTTTGAGTTTAGGATTCGTAGATAATATTTAAAAGAGATCAGTAAATTTTTAATTACGGTTTTGTTGTAATATAAAGGCGATAAGAATTTTTTGGACATTAAAATAGAGTATCAATTACCTAGGGAAGCAGATAGTCTATCAAGGAAATCGATAAGCGTTACTCAATACTAACGTTTTGCAGTGAGATTAATTACGAGAAAAACGCTTCCAATCACTTCCAATCAAGTGGGTACTCATCTCATAAACAATACAACGGCAATAGATCTCTTAGATGTTCATCAGCGACATTGTGAGCGATTAGATAATGAACTGGGTGAAGGGGAATGGAGTCTGCAAGTGCGGCAGGGGACAACCGATATAGGTGAGCATGTACTGGGGTGAGCTTGCAGCACCTTACGGCTAGCGCAAAACAATCGGAAACACCAACCTGTCGCAGTGGGGCTCGACCCCCTCTGCAAAAATAGAAAATTACATTACCGGCTACTGCGAAAAGACATCAAATCCGGACGAAAATCGAGCGACGAATGAATGCGCTCATTCTCGTAAATGTCCAAGATGCGCCCGAAATGTAGTAGGCCCTAACGGCCGCGGCACACGATCGATAAACAAACGCGAAAGCTCGAAGTAAACAGATCGAAAGCTCCGAATCGAATCCCGCCAAATGCAGCGACAGCTGTGCGTAGCTCGTAGCGCGTAGCTGTAGAGGCGGCGCCACCGGGCTATTATTATTATTTGTAAACAACGTGCGGGCGCGGGGAGGTCACGTGACCGCGCGGGATTGGCCACCGCGCCGCGTCGCGCCGCCAGTCCTCCGCTGCACGCCGCACAGTCCGGACGCGCCGCCGCCGCGCGAAACACGATCGCGAACTTCGCATCCCTTTTTTGTTTATTTTCGCGCGCGTCCTTCGGGCCGTTCTGTCGAAGCGGCGAGACGAAGAAAAAAAGGAGGCGCGGATGGAAGCGACCAGAGGTACCGCGTTTGCCGAAGTTTTGTGCGAGTGCGAGTGTTAAAGTTGTGAAAGCTTTTTTGTGGATGTTTAGTTACAGCGGGCGCTGGAGCGTGAAGCTCGGTTCGCGGGCTTCCGCTGGAGCTTTCGCTGTGCAACTTTTGCAAATCGATCCATGTTTTCCTGCTGCGGTGATAGACCCCGTAGAATACTTAGCCGTCGTGGACGTAAGACGTATCGTAAATTAGTATAAGTTTGCCTCGACGGAAATATTTCAAAGTTAGACGTAGTTAAAAGTTCTGCTTGCGTTATTTGTAGTTCATGCAATCTTTGGGATCTCTACATGGATTTTTTGTCTAAAATGTCTAAAATTATTGTCTAAAATTATTGTCGAGACACAATATTTATCCATTTAATTGAATTGTATTTCATGTAGATTATCGACATTTAATGCATTCTCCTCTTCCATTAAATTGGAATAACGTACATCCTTTGTGAACACTAAGTTAGTAAACTTTAATGCGTCATTGGCATTACATATACATAATATTTACTTATATTTAATGTAGAATTCACTTACTGCCACTAATTTATCGCAATTTGTACACAAAAGTACAAATTGCCATGTGAACTCTACAATTGTAAAGCACGCTCATGGGGTGACGTCGCGAATTCGCCATGACGCATCGTGTACGGTGTTAATGAAATTTTACCCCACTGGTGGGAACCGAGCCGATTATATATTGATGCGATAATCCCACATCTACACGAGCTCACTTTATGTAACACGGGGTATTGATATGGGTATAATTCTTATAAGAATGTTGTTGTTAGTTGTATACGTAAGTGCGCAGTAGGCATTGTTTAGTCATATAATTTTAGTGGTTGCTTGCATATTATATTTGTGGATTTAATTTTGTGCTTAGTATCACTCACTGACTCAGTTACTCTTATGCTTAGCAATAATGAAAATTAGATTATTTTCTTTTCTTTAATTCAAACTAGCTGATGACATATGGTGCAATAAATAATAATTCAAATTTGTAAATACTTTGACAGTTAAACCCAGTCTTATTAATAAAATTATTTACACCACGGATTAGCTAATCCAACATGGCTGTCTCTGTCAGATACTTTGGAACAGTCACTTGATAGACAAAGAGAGCGATTTGGATTTGCTTATCCATGGTGTAAATATTTTTATTAATAAGGGTGTAAAAATGTATCTTAAATAGAGCTTTAGTTCAATAAGCTTGGGAGCTTTTTTCATTAAAAATTTCAAATACTCTGAATACAGGACTTAATCATTGGTAAATATAAAATACATATATCTTGACATTTATTATAAAAATCGCTTATTTTTATGAAATTGCTCTTCATTTAATATTTATTGTACCTACTTTAACAATAAAAGTATTCCTGATCACCGAAGATATTTATGTTTTGACCACAATATGAAATATCAGAAAAGGTCAGTCAAATGCACCTTGTATTTGTAAGTTGTATAGGTATAAATAATTTCTAAATTCAATACGGTTTTATTATAGCAATATAAATAGTAGAATAGTTTTATTTAACAACTAGATGTTAATTTTGCAGAAACGGTAAATTTTCCGCGTTAAAGCCTATGTCCTTCCCCGTGGTCTATTCTATATCTGTGCCAAATTTCATCAAAATCAGTCCAGTAGTTTTGGAACCTATTCAATACAAAGAAACAAACAAAAATACAAACGTTTCCTCTTTATAACGTTATAGTATAGATATTATGTGCCTGTTTCACAATCGACTCTTAAGTGACGAATAGCTTATCCGGAACTTTTGTCTCTGTCGCTCAGTATAAAGTTAGAAACGACAAAACTATCCGGATAAGCTATTCGACACTTACTAAGTTGCGATTGTGTAACAAGCTCCAAGAATCGCAATACTGATTAATAGATATTTATTAAAAATCTACCTTAAGTAGCGAAGGTACAAATGGATATTATCTAGATCAGGGTTTTACAAAGTGGGTTCCGGGGAACCTAGGGGTTCTGTAGAAGAGTTATCAGGGTTCCACCCAAATTATTATAAGATGTTAATTAACACAAGCGCAATAATAGTGGGGAGAAGAACTTATTTTTTATGTTTCTTAAAAAAAAATTCTTATACTTTACTTATAAATTTCAGTTTTGTTGATTAGTAATCATTTTATAGTCATATCATCATATATAAATATAACAGAACATCAACCAAATATACCCCATATTTGGTTGATGTCCTATTATCTTTATAGTTTAATGATATTTAAAATACTAGTATTAACTACTTGAAACAGACTAGTAGAATGCAAATAAACAAAATAATTGTATAGCGGTTGATTGAAATATAAGGTTTTACAAGAATTGTGCACACGGAGGAGTATAAATTGAACGTGTCTGTCTGTGTGTTTGTCCGTGACCTCGTAGCTCCCAAACTGATGAACCCATTTTGATTTAGTTTTTTTTTTTTGTTTGCAAGCTGACATAATCGAGAGTATTTTTAGCTATATAATCATCAATTCGCTCACAGCTTGACAATTCAGGGGTAACATTTCTTAATCTTGTTGTAAACTTTTAATTCTGTTGTAACCAACAATATTCAAGTTCAATTTAAGCAACTGCAGTAAAAGTAATACAAAGGTCTATAAAATTGACAGACACCGAAGACTCTACAATTGAGACAAGCAGAATGTAGAGGTATAGGCAATGAGATCCAATAATGTGAAGATGGCCGGTCCCACGGATTAATTCGATATAATACGCCTTCCTCCCGTGAATGCGATAATGGGGAGTCAAGTTCAGTGAGGCCAATGAAAACAAATAAACAAATTGGCCAATTTCGCTCCGGCCGCTCATAGTCACAGATTGTGCAACGCTTCCTTTTTTAACGAGTTATGTTTCCTTCTTGTTGCTCTAGATTTTGATATTTCAATGTTTAGGTACTTGTAGTAGTGTCAGGTGTTAAATCAAATAATTTAAGGGATACCAAAGTTACTAAATGCTATTAAATTTAAAAAAAGATTTTGTGAGATTTTTCGCTACATGTAGAGCTGTAATTTCAGTAAGAAAATGCTTTTGCGAGTGCTCTTTACTTTTGATCTTTACTTATATTATGTCAATATTTTTAAAGAAGCTACGTATATATTAAAAAAATAATGTTTTATCGTGTTTAATCCCTCAAATATCAAATTCTACATTTAATACTGCATTATTGCGTGTCTCCAATAATATTTGGGATAATCCCCATTTATTGCTTCGAGGCAAACTTTGGGATTCATACTCTATATTTTCTTGTTCAAACATCAAGTTTAGTAATTGTAGAGACGATGTAGAGAACGTTTTATTTCGCTTAGTCTCGCCGGTGAACGCTCGGCCATAACGTCTCTACCATTGTACTTAACTCTATAATTCTATATTTAAAAGGAATGTTAGTACTTTAAAATAGTTGCTTATCAATTTTTCTTATAGATTCCAATTTGTGCCTTTGACTTGAAGTTTTAATTATTTGAAGTAATTTGATTTCCCAGACATGTCAATTACTTAAATAATATATGTAAGTTATGATTTTAGTCTTAATAGCTTCCTATTTGACATTTCGAAGATTTAATACTACTACTGTATTTAAGCGAGTAAATTTGTAAACTGAACTTAATTTTTGTCAAGCTTTTCCCTAAAATTTAATTTCAAACATAAATTACTTTAATTTGAAGAGGAAAACAATAGTAAATCATACAAAATCATACATGTGTGACTTCCTTCGAGCAATCTTTCATAGGTGCAACACAAAAAACGCACAATTTCCGATGTCGCATCCGATAGTGGAGAACCACTATCGGATGCGACATGATGTACGCACAAAAAAATCCTCACTAAACTCTCAGCAAACAATACCCTACAACAAAAAGCTCAGCGCACAGGAACAACACCCTTATTTCTCAGACAATAAAGTTCACATTGTAGAGTGACTTTTACCAAAGTTTTCGGTAACGTGGTAGAGGTATTAATGCATAAGAAAAAGTGGTAGTGTGGGAAAGATTATTATAAAAAAGTTCACATCTGTGTCTCTATTGAGCGGGATTTGAGTTCAATGGGATGGGCGGTGGGGAGTAACTCTATCTCGAGAGCCTCGTTACCAACATAATAATGTAAGGTTCACTATCTTTGTTTCGTTTAAAATTATTCAAGTTTTAATTAATCGAATTATTATTATCTGTTTATAATTAATCGAATTATTATTATCTGCTAATGACGCCCTTGCTCGTTTTTGAAGAGAAAACATCTTATGAGAGGGTAAACCGCTTCGTTCCGTAATGCGTTACGGTGGTAAATAAGATATGAGTAATCTCGAATACTAATGTCAGATACGCGTAACGCAGTTACGTTGTCACTTGAATTTTTGACCCAATTGGTCAAAAATTCGCGGGTTCGAATTTCAGACAAATATTTTTATTCTTTTTATTTCTTTTTAGGGTTCCGTAAAATATGAGGAACCCTTATAGTTTCACTCTGTCTGTCTGTCAGCGCTTCTAGTGACCGACGCTAGAATTAAAATATGAATATAATATCATTTCTGTCGGCCGTCCCGAGAGACACGTTTTTTAGTTTTTTTAAAGGCAGGTCATTTGCAAGGTCGCAAGACATTTGAAAATTAAATACATTTTACATACAAATACGCAAATAATTTAAAATATTATGACTTATGATACACAAAAATGTGTAATTTAAAATATGTCCTGGTAACCGTAAGGTTACCAGGACATATTTTAAATTACTAATAACTTAAATGTTAATTCACACATTAAAAATGTATTGTAATATTTCACAACTTTATTATTCATACAAGACTATCTGAAAAAGTCTACAACATAATTATCTAGAAGACTACCACTTAGCAATACAGAAAAGAAATTAATAGGCTAAGCTATCTGTTAGTGATATCAGGGAATCTAATTTATAATTAGGTAGAGTCTTCTCATAATTTATTTGTATTGTAATGACGACTTGCAGTCAATATAATTGTCAATGAAATATCAGTTTCATATCATATTAATAACATGATGGGTGTCCTTGGGAACAACATTTTTGGCGCATATGCAGTATACGTGTGTGTAATTTTTCTAAAATCAAAATTTTGGCGCCTTTATTAAACATGCGTGCGCACATCTTAATGCGCATGCGCCAAAAAAAAATTTATGAAAAGCCAATTCAGCCAATATGAACAAATTATGGCAACAGTCAACCTGCTTATGAATTAGATTACCTACCTGATAGTACATACGTCAAGTACTATTTCAAAGTCTAACGTAGACAAGAGTCTAATCTAGTTTTATATACGTTACTAGCTGATGCCCGCGACACGACCGCGTAAATGTAGTAACCCACGGGAACCGTATATGTCCCGCAATAAAAAGTATCCTATGTCCTTCCTCGTAGTCTACTTTATATCTGTTCCAAATTTCATGATAATCGGTTTAGTAGTTTTTACGTTAAAGTGTAAATAAAGTATTTCGCGGGAACCGCACATTTCCCCGCGATTAAAAGTAGCCTATGTCCTTTCTCAGGCTACAGACTATCAGTGTACCAAATTTCATTTCAATCGGTTCAGTAGTTTTATCGTGAAAGACGGACAAACAGATACACACACTTTCCCATTTATATTAGTTTGGATATTAGCGTTATACACACGCGTAAATTTCATGCTATAGAGCTGTTGCCCGGCCGACAGTGCAATCATGTCGTGACGCACGTATCCTGTGTTATTACTTGATGCCACAGTGCACCCAACATTCACACTTTTCTTTTTTCTTTTTTTTTTCATATGCATTTGCTTCTTAAATGGAATATGGCAACAGTTTAGTTTTCGTTTATTGAGTTAATGCAACAACTTGCTTAAGCCAAGTCGGCATTAAACTTTGAATAGATCTAACATAATTTAGAATTGATTAAAGTCTTTTGCCTTTTTATTTCTGACTAGAGGTCTTTTTATTCTTTTCATATGCATTTGCTTCTTAAAATGGAATATGGCAACAGTTTAGTTTTCGGTCATTGAAATTTGTTTCAACAACTTGCTTAAAGTCGGCATTAAACTTTGAATAGATCTAACAGAATTTAGAATTCATTGACCCTTGCAAATAAGTCTTTTGATTTTTTATTTCTAGTGGTCGCCTAATTTCCAAAATACGACCATAGTTCATATTTTAATTTTTAAATATTTATTAAAGTTCTTTTGCTTCTTAGATACGAAAGATAAAAATGTAAGTCAATCCGTCTTTCGCATTCAATAGACAATATTGAATGCGAACTTCTTAAATATGGTTGGTTGGTTTTACAACTTCTTGACAAAATATGATTGTATAAAACCATGCTTAATGTGAGTTACTGTTCTGAGGTAGCGTGTGTTATTGGATTTTTTATTAATTTTAGGTACATATTTCTAAGCATTATTTTTAAAAATATAAATGTGCTTTCTGCACACTTTCATTCGCATATACTTTAACTGTGCCAAATTTCGAACCTTTGCATATTTTCGTACAAAGGGTTAAGAAATTTTCGCTTCACGTATTAATATTAATATAGTACCTGGGTAGCCGAGCTTTGGCCGGAGCTATGTTAGATTAAAATAAAAAAAGGATCACAAAAGTATTTACCGGCATTCGAAACATTCCGAATTTTCGAAGAACACAAAAAATTAACCAGTCATTCGGACTGATATTATTAGAATCGAAATTATTGATATATTATGTAATATACTGTTGCAAGACAAAAGAAAAAACAATATCTAACTTAAAAATGCGCCGATTTCCAGGGCTAGATCCAGATCTAGCTAGGTTTTATACGTAGCTAGATCGATTTCTCCCCCGAAACTCCCAGAATACTAAATTTGATATACCTAAATACTTTCGAGATTTCGATTATATAATATGCAAGATTGTCTTATTTAAAGTATAAGATGATTTGAGATCTAATGTGTTTAATAATGTAGCAAGTATTTACAGGCAAAACTATCAATAATACAGGATAACTTAGACCTTGTATCGATAAGTACATATCAATATTATCAACGTATGATCTGTGTAACGGAGATATCGGTTTCCGGCGCAGGTATTACACCCGTACGCCGTACGCCGAATGTTACTTTGTTACTTTTACAGAACTTTTTGTTAACGTAATATGATATAATGTCATTAAAGTCCCATGTAACCTTTGTAAGCCGTTGAGATTTTACAACCATTTAAAAGTATGTACCTTGAAACTATAAATATTGGAAACAACTATTCGCTAAATGATGCTAGCTTCCTTAAAACTTAATATTTGATTGCAATTAATGCTTAGATTTAAACTTTAAACTTCTATTCCAATTCATGTGTTTCACTATGAAGTCGTCAGTTATGAAGACATAAGACAATCTCCAATCGCGATCCGAGTTCGGCCCGAGATTCAAAGATTCCTAAACGTCATCTAAACATGCCCGCCAGTGCGCGCCAGGACAAAAAAGCGACAACATCCGATGCTAAAAATAAGCCATATAATTACAGCGCAAAGCTGAAAACGCAATGCTTTCGCTGCAGCGGTTGTACGGTTGCCCTTGACAACCGAGACCCAGATACTATCGCGTTCCTCACTCACACTGGCGCACGCACACACGTGCGCCGCCTGTTCGCATACACACAGACTCACGTACCGGCGAATACTCACGCACGCACACAGGCGCAGCGCTGCGTTCCGTTCCGAGCTTTTTAATCTTTTTTTTCGTGGAGCGTTCTTTGTGCGTGCCTACAAAGAGTTTCGCGTTGTGATTACTAGTCGGAGCATTTTGATCGCACTTTTGAGACTTGATGACGCAATGCTTGAATGAACCCATAGGAACCTTCGAATACAAAATGTAAGGGAAAAACCATTTAATATTTCCATTAGCTAGCGCATAATAGAATTCCAAATGTAGGTATGTAATCTTGATTTACTAAGAGTAAAAACTAAGGTATATTATAGCTTCTACTGTTTCATAATATTTCTTCCAAGTATTAAAAGGTTAATGAGCATATTTAACAAACACAACTCAAGATAATGAAGTGCAAGTATAATGATGCACAAACTTCGCCAGCTAACACGCTCAAGTGGCGTAACTTGCACATGTGAACGTTGTACCTCAGGAACTTTGTACCTCAAGAACTTTGTACCTCCCCCAGGAGCTCGAGAGCAAAAATGCCGACACACGGTGTTGCAATTTCCTCTTTGCAAGACAAACAAAATTATTTCTTTTGATGTAGGACTTCCACAAAGGGGGTTGTAAGAGGGATTTGCTTTATTTGTTTCTATGTATCAATAAAGTAATACTAAGCTTATCAATTCCGATTGATATAGCAAATCATTTTGAAAACTTAAAAAATACTTAAAACCACTTTCAATACATAAAATATTGCTTAAAATCGTTAAGCAATATTTAAAACTAATAACGAAAATGAAATATAAAAAACCACATAAAAATATAGCCACTTGATTGTATGTTTGACAGTTACTAGAATTAAATTCGAAATAAGGGCACAAGTAGTAAATTTTAAAAATAGTTGCCTTAAAATAGTGACTCCGAAATAGAGCGTACAATTTCTATGAACGAACGAACGGATCTAATAATAGTTTTGTTTACAAAATATACGTACACGTGACGAAACCGAAAAAGAACGAAATCGTCGATATAATAGGTCCACAAACTTAATATCGCATGATAGTATTTCCAAGGATATTGAAGTCTTATAGCCTTGACTACGAGTGTTTACCTACTTTGTTAAATTATATGGTTTTATATGTATATCAAAATATTATTCAAATTCAGAATATTCTCATTTTTTGACTCAAAATTATTTCTTTATCTTTTGAAAGAAATTATAAAACTAACTTGGGCCTTTTCATCCGTTATTGGATGATTTATACAGTATTCTCCAAGCGAAGTAACCGCTCTTGAAATACTGTAGTGCCTGGGATAGGCGGTTTTTTAAATGACGTATGGTTGCCCAAGTACATACGGCATTCTCACAACACAGCCTAGTCCAGAGGAATGACTAGTCAATACGTCAGAGGCCAACCATGTGCGGGTTTCCTCACGATATTTTCCTTCACATTTAGAGCATCCGTATAATGTACGAGATATATTAAAATAAAAATTGATCTAAGCACACTACCATACTTATAAAATAAAAACAAATTACCCAGAAATCGGGGAAAAAAGTGACTAGCAACTCCGAGATGCGGTGACGTCACGGGCGTGTTAGACATGACAACGTGATTATCGGGCCGAGCTCTTTATCTGGTACTGTACGTTTAAGGCGATTTGCGAACTCGTTTGGGATGCTCTTTTATTTAACGTTACTTTTATGTTTAGGGATATTATATTTTTAAATATCTAACAGTAAACTTAACGTAAACAAATTATTTAGTCTATTGACTTAGCTATTGCTAATTTAGTACAAAACACTACTTTCCACTATAACTTTGCAAAATTAATAGCCGCAAATGTAACGGAAAAAATCTTCATACATTTCATATTTTCTATTATATACATTAGATTTCATTGTTTTTTTAATTCCAGAATCCTGGCTATTTTTTAAACAATTATTTTACATACTTCAAACGTTAACAACTACATAACCACAATAATGGAGAGAAGTGAAACAATTGTTAACACTTAAAGTTGCATTGTAGAGGCCCGAATATTTTGTTACGTTTTATAAAACGACTCTACATTGTAGAGTTCCGAATCGCGAACCAAAATAATATTTGTAAAGTTGCACTTACGATAAAACTTGGAGAGCGTCATTCGCGCCATCGATTTACGCGCCATTCAAAACACGAGCCGCGCATGCCCGCCCGCGCGGTAAACACTTACTTACATTTTTTTATATTTATGTTTTTTTTTTTTTTTTTAATTAAATCCTAATGAGCCTGGAGGAAAACATGGAATGACTTTGTAACGTTTCAAACTGTTTCAATTTTGCGATGTTTATAGTTGTTATAATGTAATGTTTTATTTCAGTGTAAGCGCCTTTACACGCGCGCCGGATTTGTGGTTACCGCCGGCGCTGTGGCACTAAATCCATACAAATCATGCCGCGGCGTTGGTGGCTGCGGTACTAATAGATTTTTAATGCCCCGTCCAGACTGCTCGCGAAGTAAGGCGAGGAAGTGCTCCACGAAGTAACCCGAAGTATGAAAAAACGAAGCAAAGTGCATGCCCACACTGTTTTATTCGGTCAACCTCAGCCTACTTCGGAAGTAGTCTGGACGGGGTACAAAATTTGTCGAAGCAGTCATCTAGAAGCATATTCCGTTTGTTTCAGATTGGTGTAGGCCGCACGGATAACACCGGGAAGCCTCCGCCTCGAATGTCACCAGATCGGAGAACAACATCAACCAAAAGCCACGAATCCACAAACCAAAGCCTCCAGTCATATCTTTTGTTTCGAAAAAAATAATATAAGCACTATTTTTTAAACCTTTTAACGATAAAATTAACGCAGATAGTATACGCTAACTCCCAAACAGTACAAATTAATTTAAGTCTGAATCGGTATTTACAATAAAAGAAGCCTTCAAGGAAGAAAAATTAAGAGAATCTATTGACGACCAGTATTTAAACGTTCCAAAATACTACATCGTTATACAAGTGCACAAATATTTTATTGATAGTTACACGTGAAACGTCGAAACGACTCCACGAGCATTTTTAGAAAGTCAGCCAAAGATTTTATAATCCCTAGATTAAGACTCAAGCTTACCGCCTTCGTCGAGGACTATACGATATTATATTCATAGTGAGATAACGAAAATTGTGATTAGTGTAATGTCAACCGGAGTGCCGTATAATCGTAACTTAAGTGCTAATTAGTATAACGGACAAAACGAAACCACGTCTCAGAGTACAAATCGCAAGTTCCAGTGCAGTTCCGAGTGTTCAGTACAACGTAATAGACTTAGTAGAGCTTATTTTTGTATAGCGAGTGCTAGTAGACGCGATGCGGTCGCGGCGAGGCGCGGCGACATGAGCGAGGCCCTGCGCGGCGCGGCGTGCGGGGCGGGCGCGGACGCGCACCTGCCGCCCTTCTCCACGTTCGGCGACATGGGCGACGAGCAGCGCATCCTGGCGGCCGACGCGCGCCTGCTCGACCCCGCCTGGGAGTACTACGAGCGGACCGGCGACACCGTCTCCGTCATCGCCAGCCAGCCGCAGTACCGCCCCTGGGAGTCCATGCCCATCACCGTCAACTCCAAGGACGCGATCCTGCGCGCGGGCTTCTCCTCGCCCCTCGAGTACCAGTCGGTCACGCTGCAGCCGATCCCGAACAAGCTGCCGTCCTTCCAGAGTCAGTTCCAGACGTTCCCCGAGACCACCGTCATCCCGGAGACGGGGCTGCCGAGCGTGACGCCCGTGCCGGTCACATCCAGCCCCACGCCCAGCGCGAGCCCTAGTCAGTTAACCCAGCTCACGCAGCTCACCACGCCCTCGTCTCCGCACCTCACCACGCTGGCGCAGGTGGCTCCCCTGTCCACGACGCTGACCACCCTGTCTCCGGTCAACGCGACGACTTTCCACACGTTGACGGCCGTCAACGCCCGAAGTTACCCCATAGTCCCGGCTCCTCTGCAGGCCAGAGAGCTGGCGCCGGCGCCGCAGGCGTACATAGACGATAGACATATACAGTTGTATCAACCGAATATTACGACAATAAACGCTTTCCCGACTCAGAATGGTATCATCCACCAGAACGGGACGCTGCTGCATCAGAACGGCAGCCTGATACAGAATATCCAGAGTCCGACGGTCGTTCACGTATTGAAGAACGAGCCGTTCGACGTCAAGGCGTTGCAGGAGAAGTACACGCCCAATGGACTCCATCATAGTAATTTTCAAAATCCCATGTTACTAGACAATAGCTACGATAAGAAAACGAACGGCTTCGGAAATGGATCGTCGCCCACTCGCTCAGACTTTAGGAAAAAAGAGCGACGGAAAATGCGAGCAAATAGTTCTGAATCCGACGGGTCCAATATGGAAGTCAGCTCCGAGAACAGCGGCCAAGTTGCAGCTGTGTCTTCAACGGCTGGCTTCAAGTCACCCATGCACGGAGCTCCTCCCATGGCCACAGGACCGATGGAACTTGACGACATCACGAGTGAAAAACAGGTAAGAATTGTACGCATTATAAATTGTAGTTTTGTGTAAATTGTTAATTTTTTTGGCAAGAAATAGGGTTGAAATTAGAAAATTATACATTTTGCAATAACGTGTTTAAACGTTAAATTCTGCAATAGTTCTATTACATTTCTTTAAACACGTGTTTCGACAAAACATCGGAAAATACTCGTCACCACTGGCAAAAATTACAGGCGACAAAGACCTTGAGTATAATTTTCAAAGGTGTAACAGACATAAACCACTCTACACTTGACACATGCAGTACAATCAGACTTAACCAATCTTTCCGGGAATTGGGGAATCGCGTAAACAAGGCGCTCGGGAATAGCGAAAAGCCGATAATATTCATAGATATTCGGCGAATTTCTCCGGCAATACATATTCGGAATGCTGAAAAACTTTTCGGCAATTTTACCTTTATTCCGCGAGTTTTCGTACAAGTTACGACTTTCTGTCTTCGCTATAAATTTAATAGTTAGCCGATTCGCTTCTCCGATAAATTCACTTCTCTTTTGAAACACGAATTAAAGTTGAGCGATTTACGCGTGGTGCTTAAGTAATTTTATGAGTTTCGTATAAATTAGATTATAGTAGATAGTTTTAGATATAATTTTTTAATATTATGAGATAATAACTTTTATGAATAAATACTTATTATTTATGAACAAAAAAAACTTGAAAAAAAACCCTATTGCCAAGCAAAATACATCTCTTTTAAGTAATATTATTGCAACATTAATTGCAGAATTAAAATATAATTATGATTCTATTTGCTAATAGGAATTTTATGGTATAAAAAGTATTCTAAGTTCTAGAAAAGGTTCCACGGACAACATTCCTGTATAAATGTCAGCATTTTCTTGTCTAATAAAGAACACCTTTGGGACACCTGCCCATAGTTCGACTAATTGTGATAGTTTTTGCTCGCGTCAAGATAACTACTTAATTGTTCTGAGATTATGGCTTTTTGGAATGGCTTTAAATTACGGGGTTTTTGGAATAAAGATTTCTAAAATTTAGCAAGCTTTATAAAGTCACCTAAGTTCAATTGGAAGGTCCTTTAGATGCTCCCAAAGTATATAAATAAGGCGTCATTAATGAGATATAAGGTGTCAATAGTCCATATTAGTTAAACATTATGTACATAGTGTAGAATCGTCTTGCTGCTTGCAATTAAAATGAGAGTTGAGCCCTGAAATGGAATAAAAATTCTGTCTTCACTTTATTATAATAAAATCGAAGTACTTTTGAAAGGAAAATACAAAATCAAAAATAACAATAACTATACTCTGTACCTATCTACCTACCTACTAAATTTATTGACAAATGTTTAGTTAACTTTACTGAGACCTTCAAAATTACCCTTGTTTACTTATTTCCCCAAAAACTGGTAAAATTAAGTAATAATCGTGATCAAAACATTGTACAACACGGGCGATGTAATCACACTACAACACCTCTAGCACGCGACGAATAACTAATTTCTACCACTCATATTTTTAACTCCCCATTTTTCACGACACAAACGCTTGCTAATTGTTCTATATTATTCATTCAATCAAAATTGACAAACGCGCCACAAGCAAGTAGTACCTAATAGAAGTCACCACGGCTTTTTTCTCTTATATGATATTATATATCTATAAGATGTTACCATTTTATAGGGCGGAGCCAATACACTGCATAGCAAAGACGCATCGCCAAAAATGACGACGCGATTTAATGCAATTTACAAATATTCTACGACGTTGTTTGTGCATGCGTCATAGCAACGCAGTGTTATGGCCTCGCCCTTTAATATACCATACATATTATACATATATTTTGTTCCCCGGGTAGATTATATCGAAGTATTTTAAAGTGGGAAATTCGCTGGCTACGGCCTTAATTGCAAAACAAAGTAAAAATGTAAAGACAATCAAAAGTATTTTTTCCTTTTCATTCTTGAAAGTGCCAACTATAAGTATCACAAAAATAAACTATTAATATTATTGAAACTTGACATTTTTAAAGTATCACTTGACGTGTTGCAAAATCAATAAACTATATTTTATTATACTTATGTAACAAGTTATCGAGTTTCAATATTTATGAGTTCAATAAATACAGTTTTATGCTCCGAAATTAACATGGAAATGTGTAATTTATATTAATACTATTTCCAATATGTGGCATATTTTTATATGTTAGAAAGTTTATATTAAATAATACTTAAGGTGAGGTTTAAGCTTTTGGAATCAACTTTAATAAATGGCTTGTAATTGTAGTTAGTGTAAAATAGGATTTCGGTATTTCTATTAAGAACTGCCTGATTAGGTACAGTACTATTTATGATACGAAATATACTAAGTACCTAAATTTCTTAATATTTATGATAATAAGCTTTTGCCCGCAGCTCCGTCCACGTAAAACGTAAATACACTATTTCACGTGAACAATATATTTTTTCGGGGTGAATCACTATGTGTTAACCCAGAGCTTAAATTAACATATCAAATTTCAGCCAAATCCGTTCAGTAGTTTTTCCGTGAAAAAGGAACAAACAAACGTCCATACAGCTGTCCATCCATCCTCACAAACTTTCACAATTATTGAAATAGTAGTAGAATGATCAAAACATATCATAATATGCTCGTTTATAGCTTATTTAGTAGTTACTAGCTTTTGCGCGCGGCTCCGCCCGTGTAAATACATTATCCCGCAGGGACACTACTTTTTCGGGATAAAAAATATTCTATGTCCTTTCCCGGGACCCAAAGTATGTCTATACCAAATGACATAAAAATTGGTTAAGCGGTTAAAGCGTGAAGAGGTAACAGATAGACACACTTTTGAATTTATAATATTAGTATAGAAGTATAGATTACAACCGAGTACCTAACTCTACTATTATAAATAAATGTAATAATTATAACACGTACACGAAAATAGAGACCTAATTAGTAACTACCTAATTTTGTTGTAGATTGATTATTTTTTAAAGTATGTTTTGTCCTTAAAATACCTTTTCTTTAACATAATAAAGGCCAATTTGGCATGTTTAGTGCGGCATGAGTCAACCTGGGGAAATCCGTACAAGTTATTCCTAGCGAAAGCCTTAGAATCGCCTGTATAATTTTGACATGTTTATGACTTATGACTTACTACCTACTTATCAGAAGCTTTACGAAGTATAGTACAAAATATACGCATATAATAATATACATACCTACTCATATATTAATACGTGAAAATACATTATTATGTTAAAATCGTTAAATGTAAACAAAGGAATTGTAGGCAACATTTCTATACAAATACATGAATTAACGTAATAATAATGTGCCATCTATAATAATTGTTGCGAAAACCTATGACATTTTCTATATGTGCATTCCTAGTCTAACATTTTTCTATGTGCAAATGATACGTTTTGCTTCAAGTAACCTATAGAAACAAGTTGTCCAAGAAGTTTATTTATGGTTTTTCAATAAGTTTCTAATGGCACGTGCCTATAGCATCTGCTGAACCGGCCGGCATAGTTTAAACGCATTCTAAATTAAAAAAAAACAGACAAGAGCGAGTCGGACTCGCCCAACTAAGGTTCCGTACAAAGTAGGAAAATCGTACATAATTCAGGAATCGAGTTTTTGTCGAATCTGACAATGATTAATTACATTTTGTACGGAGTAAAGTATAAGTAAAAATAAAAAAGTTTTGGATTGCTCACATCAAGCCCTTTCATATGATACCCCATTTTAACTATAGTAGCTTCAACTTGAAATTTCGACCCCGTCTTAAACTTTTATGTTTTGACTAGCTTTTTTCCGCAGCTCCGCCCGCGTAAATATATCGTGGTATCCCACGGGAAAACTACTTTTTCTGGATAAGAAATAGCTTATATTTTAATCCAGAGCCTAAGCTACTATCGTACCAAATTTTATCAATATTAGTTCTGTAGTTTTTGCGTGAAAGAGTAACAAACATCCATCCCCAGAAACTTTTTAATAGTAGTAGAATTACAAATCTGCAGGTTTTAGATTTTATTTTGTACTTGTCAAATTGTTACTCGCCAAATTTCATGGTCCTCTAATCCAGGCCAACGGGAAGTACTCTATGAATTTTGATTCCCTTGAGAGTGTCGAAATATTATGCGTTTTTTTTTTGGCCAAAACAGCCGTATCGTTAAGTTAACTTAGAATTTTAATCTTTTCACAGCCTTAAAGGACTGTAGACCTGAGTTTACGGTTCTAATTTCAACTCGATACCTCTGTGACTTCCCGAAATAACAGATCTTGACCGACAGATAGACAGACGGACAAACGAACAGACAACATAGTGATCTTATAGGGGTTTCGTTTTTATTTTGAAGTATAGAACCCTAATAGTATCAACTTATACCTGAGCATAAAAATAACTAGTTTTATTACAATGTAGAAATAGTTATTAATACTTGAAGATATTTAAAACTATTAACGAGAATTCCTCTATAAATTATGCAATAAGGTATTACTAATCTACCCACTTCTATTGTTTGAACAAATAGTATTGCACCATATTTTTATATATTTTTTATACCGGCAACATTATTTTCACTTTCGCGGATAATATATTTCAATACATAATTAAATATTGCAGCTGCTAAAAAGAAATTAGTAATATTACAATACAAAACTTATGTAAATGTTCGGTGATATAATTTTAGCAATTACGAGCAAAAACGTATGGAAACTATAAATTACGTTATTAATGATGTTGCCCAGCTGTGGGCAAAATAGGTTAATGATGATGAAGGCACTAATGCGGTTTTTTTTCGATTTTCAATGTAACGTGAAATCTTTACCGCTAAATGTAACCGAAATCAGCTGTTGACTTTATAAATGTGTAAATCTACCATTCGACCACAGAGTAAATAAAATAACATAATATTAATATATTATATAAATATTATGAAAAGAGAGAGAAGAGAGTTTCAAGAAGTTCCACCGACAAGAGCGAAGCTCTTAAATTGAATGAATGAATATTATATTATGGTATTTCTATCACCTTATTTTAGTTACTGTTAAGTGAGCAGTAAAATTTTCTGAAAATCCTGTCTGATTTTGAATGCATATGTAACATAATGTCCTTGATACTTTATACATATATTCAGGAATTCGGTGGTCTTTATCTACTTGGCATATATTTTAAATTCTGTCTGCTGTTGCCATGTTGACTTAGTTATATAGGATGGCAGTGGACCTATATCATTATGATATTACTGAATGACGATTATTTCCTTGTATTTCAAATTCAAGATGTATTTTTAAACAAAAATGTGATAGAACTTTTCAGATCTTTCCGTATATTTATGTTATAGACTACAGTGGTAGAGCCGCGAAGGTTTTAATTATAATAAAAGTATATTTTCTCGCGAACAACATGCTTAAATTTTGTTCACAAGTCCATCGCTTCGCGCTCATTTATGTTTGTTAAATCCTTAAGAATATAAGAAAGCAAGTTAGCAAGTAGTTCATAACTATTGCATCTTAATCTCAGCCTTATCAAAGTTGTAGCAAGAAGTGTAGATAAAAATATACCTGAATATACTTTGCTAGTCCAAACCTTTGACTCTACCACTGCTTACAACTAGTTTATTTACAACGATTTGAAATAAAAAGTTTTGACATTACTTTTTTTCTTTAGACGAAAAAGAAGCGAAAACGTTGCGGTGAGTGCATAGGCTGCCAACGCAAAGACAACTGTGGAGACTGCGCACCATGCCGCAACGACAAATCCCACCAAATATGCAAGCAGAGGCGGTGCGAGAAGCTCACGGAGAAGAAGGTTAGTTGCATTGCAGCCATTTTATTGCATTTAGGAAAGTTGCGATTATTTATGTATTATTAGTGAAATATTTGTTGCATTTATTTTCCTTAATTTTTTTTCACAGTCTACTGATACGTGTAAGATAGCTTATATTTTGTATGTTTTGTTTCTGTCGCTCGATATAAAGTAAACTCTCCAACTTGTATTAGAAGATTGTTAAACGACCCCTAAAACATTCAACCAGTACCTAAAAAATAGCTAGGCAATTTAAAAAGTTGGCAGCTTGACATGAACTATGAAAATTATCAACACCTAATAATTTATCGGAAATTATCAACTTAAAACGATGGCGAAAATTAAAATAACCATATTTGTTTAATGAATTCTATAAATAATTCTAACGTATTTTCTTAGTCATTGAATTAAACATTGTTTAGATAGAACATTTAGTTCCCATTTGAACCATCATTATAATCATTTAGAGCCGACATTTAAACTTATGTAATAAACTTAAAAGTTAAATTTTATTGTATCCTGGTAAAAACCTAGCATAGCCACCTGGTACTAAAAGTATCCTACCCTAAGGTGTCGTAATTATGATTATTATTAATGTAGATTAATAATAATTTAAGAAGCAATATGAGTATGGGTATAAAACTTTTACTTTGCAATTTGCATGTTACTTACTTACAAAGTTTTGTACCCATGCTCATATTTCTCCTTAAATTATTATTAATCTAAATACTTATTCTAACAAAAGAAGAAACCAAGATTTATAATTTATTATTAAAAACAATATCCATTTCAATATAAACGCTAGTTGAACGAATACAAAGTACAAATGAAATCCAAAACAAAGCCAAATTTACATAAAAGTGCTATAAAAAATAATACGAAATTAATATCCCATGAAAAGTCAAGGACATGTTTTTAAGTTTCCTTTCTAAAGCTTCGTGACGTCTTTTGTGTTTATGTTTTGTATAAATATAACGAAATTACGCATTTTAAAGTCAATTTATTATACATCATTATAGTAGAATTAGCAAAAATTCAATTTTAGAATGTAAAATGCGAGAGAGAGAGAACTTCTTGAGAGCTTGTTGGTACATAAATGCCTGGCATGTATTCCCGCTCTTTATACTTATAATTCGCATTACAAAAAGGTACATGTATATTAAGGTTTTTGTTAATAATAATAATAAAACATTTATTCAACGCTTACATTACACTTAAACACATTACATACATAAAAACATTGTACCAATTACCAACATAACAGGATAGACAATATAACAAGGTACATCTAGACAGACAAAGAAACAGACTAAGAAATAAATAAAAAAAAAGACGATTATCTAATCAAACAAGAAAGGCAAATAAAAGAAATTAGGTAGGTACTTAGGTAGGCAAAAGAGTGCAATGCAAGCAATTGAAATAGGACTCCACTCAGGTACACGATCGCGACGTAATTTACACCGCGATCCCTGGTATTCTGTGGAGCCCCATGAGTATCAGGCGAACGACAGAAGCACACTAGCAGAGCTTACAGCGAATACACAAAATACATAATACGTATAATATATAATTATTTAACAGGAATAAAAAATATTAAATAGTAATAATATAAATATGGATACATACAATAAGTAAAAAATAATAATGGGCCTGGATTTCCCTTTTCCGAGAGACACCACCACGCAATGCCCGTGACGTCAACGCGCCGCGCCGCCGGCCGCCCATAGCAACAGCGACGAGCTGTCAAAATGAGGAGGTAGGCAGCAGGCGGTAGCTAGTGGGAACGGCACGTTTTTACAAAAATAGTAATGTCCAGGCGGAACCACTTAGTAATCACCCGCTTCGGCTTGCAAAAGTATTGAGTGGGCAGATGATTTAATTATAATATTGATTTAAAAAAAAATGTATATATATATATATATATATATATATATATATATATATATATATATATATATATATATATATATATATATATATATATATATATATATATATATATAAATTCCGAATTGTAGATAATCAATAAAATAGAGTTCATTAAATAATATGGTTTTATTAAAAATAAATAATAATAATAATATCCAAATTATAATATTAAAATATTAGATATGAGTAAAAATTCGTAGATTGAAGATTAATATATATTTTTTTTAATTTATTTTTATAATATTACTCCTCTAGTTGTTTCTGAAGTAGGTATGTTTTTAGTTTTAACTTAAAGCTATTTGTCGTTTTTAGAGCCCGAAGAGGTGGTAAAAGGTTGTTCCAGATTTTGCTGGCAAGGTATCTGAAACTGCCTCTAAAACTGGATGTGTGATGTAGCGGCGTGATAAGCAGAAAAGACGAACCCCTAGTAGTGACAGTTAGCTCATTATCACTAGCCCACTGTAGTTTGTTGAAGAGGTAGGATGGTATCTTGAATTTAATTACCCCGAACAAAAGAGTGGCGAAATGTACCTGCCTGCGCCCATCCATCTTGAGCCAACGTAGGTTATTAATGTATGGCGTGACGTGCGCGTGTGGCGGTATGTCGCAACAATACCTAGCACATGCGTTCTGAACTTTTTGTACGAGCCTTTTTGACCGCGATAGAAGGCAGGGTCCTATGACTACGTCCGCATAATTCAAATTCGAAAGCACAAGAGATTCAAAGAGAGTACTACGCAGATTTACAGGAATGAGATTTCTTATCTTATATAGGACCTTTAGGCGAAAGAAGCAACGACTTACAGTTTTTATAATATGTTTTTCAAATTTTAGCTCTTCGTCCATTAACACTCCCAAATTACGAGCTTCACTCACTCTCTCGATATTTTTATTCTTAATGTGTATTAAAGGCGAAATAGAAATAATTTTATTAATTTGATTTCTACTACCCAGCACCATGTACTTAGTCTTGTCAGGATTGAGTACCAGAGCATTAGACTCAGACCACTCACTAATTCGCGCTAAATCGTCATTTAGCTTGTCTATAGCCGCATAAGCATTGCAAGGCTTAAAGGAGATGTAAAGTTGAATATCATCAGCATATATATGATGTTTACAATGCTTTATGTGAAGAGTAATGTCAGCACCATAAATAGAAAACATTGTAAGCCCAACCACTGATCCCTGCGGGACACCTCTGTCCACGCGGCGTGGTGTAGAACGTAATAGCTCACCATTACTATCTATAACCTCAACTATTTGCGAACGATTTAGTAAAAAACTTGAGAACCATCTAATAACACTTTCATCAAACCCATAGTATTTTAATTTAGATAAAAGCAGTGGTATATGAATTGTGTCAAATGCGCGTGAGAAATCTAATAGTACTAGGATCGTTACCTCGCCTGAGTCCTGTGCGGAAATAATATTATCAACGACGTTAATTAATGCGGTAGTCGTACTGTGCTTTCTTCGAAAACCGGACTGTACAGTTGGTAGTATATTATTTTGATCTAGATAACTACTTATTTGACCACACACCACTTTCTCAAGTATCTTTGACATACAAGATAATATGCTAATAGGTCTAAGATCTCTTGGGTCAGATATAATATCATTTTTAGGTATCGGCCTGACTATTGCTCACTGCCACAATTCGGGGAATGTTTGCGTAGTGAGAGAGGTGTTTATTATTTGTGTAATAACACTTAGACAGATAGGTAGCCGACAAACCAACAGCAGCATATCCAAGTTGATACCGTCACTACCCATCGCATTTGACTTTAATGCCTTCAGAATTTTTGTTACTGACATAACGCTCAATATTATTGTTATTAACATCCGTTAGTGTCCCGCTCCTGGGCAAAGGCTCTGTTTTCACAAGTCCTGGTCCCTTGCTGTTTCTGGCCTCTCTTTATCCAACGCGTCAAACTCGTCGCGCCACCAAAAATCCTCAATATAACACGAAAAAAACGTTTTTTATACAGAAAAGTCAGACAGTGTTGGATTGTAAGTTAGGGGCGAAGTTGGAATTTAGCAAATTAGTTCGGAACAAGTGCCGTAAAAATTGCGGCTTACTTTGTTCATTATCACTTCTATTTTGTTTCTCATTTAAGAAATTGGGTATTGATTTGTAGAAAAATAGCGAGTAAAATATAAATAACATGCTATTTAGCATCGAGATTCTAGGAGAACTAGGACAACAAAATGTATTAAACTTTAAGTTGAACATAAAAAGCCAAAAATCTTACTTTGCTTAGACAATTATTGCGCTGTCGCATATTGTAAATAGGGGTAACGCTATATCGCTGAATTCTTAAAGACTGCTCACCGCTCTCGCTTGCGGGTGCAATGAAACGTGTATCTTCTTATATACTGAATAAAGTTTAATTTTGAATCACAATTTTAAAAATTAAGCGCCGCGTCGCGTATCATTTCGCTGAGAACTGTCCCTAAGATGTAACATGGCCATATAGTACTCGTAGTTATTCTTTAAAATGAAATTGTTGATGATGATGTTTGCATTTAAAAATTGTAGAGGATTTGGCTAGGAGTTACAACAGTTGGTTCAATCCTAACGCAGATCGATCGCAGGTGGTTCAAAACTAACAACAAATAAAATACAAAATCCTCAAATCTATTCTGTAATAATGTAATGTGGTCACGGCACATATTGTGACGTTCCCATCTGTCACTGCAGATGCGGGGTATACTAGTGATGCATCAGTAGAACACGAGTCACTAACTCGTGTTCTACTGATGCACCCGCATGCTTATATTTATCTATTCATCGCCGATATTTCATAATTAATATAACAATAATTATATTATAAAAAAAACTTTTTCCGAATTTTCAATAATAGTTTGCTACGACTTTTAGTAATAGATTTTGCTCTTGTAAAAAATTTAAAAGTTTAGTCTATATTTTTTTATTCACGGTAGAAACATAATTTACAGATACTAATTAACGATGCGCTGGACTTGTTAATTCATATTTAGTAACTTAAACTTAATTCACAATTTTTAATCTTAACTATTCTGTTTATATATTCACTAGATGTTGCCCGCGACTTCGTGCGCGCAAAAGTTAATTTCGCAGAAACCGTACATTTTTCCGCAATAAAAAGTGTCCCTCCCCGTGGTCTACTTTATATTTGTGCCAAACTTCATTAAAATCGGTCCAGTAGTTACGGAGCCTATTCAATGCAAACAAACAAACTTTTCCTCTTTATTATATTCAGCACCTACGATTTTTTAAATTCGTATAACTATAATTATATTTTTAAATGTATAAACTTTTCCGAATTTTCATTAATAGATCTAGCTACGAACTTCGTTCATAATTGTAAACATTAACCTGGCTAAGATACTATAATAATATCTGTCATCTCTACCTACATAAAAGTCTAAATTTAATATCACTATTTCCAAGGATTATACAGACATTACGAATTGCCGCCAATTTTTCAGCGCCGTAAATAATTTCATCAATAGTTTGTCAGCATTATTGTCCACCTTCATAGATTATCGGCGCGCCCACGCTATCTGCGCACGCGCACGCGCAGCTGCCGCGCGCTCCAATCAGAACGCGCGCCACCGTCGTAACGCCTCTACGATGTTTATCATAGGCCGATCTGATTGTACTCATTGTAAAAGGTGGTTCTTCGTTTTTGTTACAAAGCAGCTGTTTTATAGGATTTCGATAAGTTTTTTTAACGTCACTTTATCTTGAAGTTTTAATGTAACAACGTCTGCATACGTCGCGTTTAATTAATCGTATGGTTGTGGATTTATGTTTACAATTAAAAGACGAATCGAAGCTTTAAAAAAAATATAATTTTACATAAATCGGAATGTGAATAAAATGATCAAGTAGCAACCTTCTTAGTTCAAATAAAGTTGTATTTACAATGTATGCTTATTTTAAGGCAACAGAAAATACATAACAAAAAACAGTAATGACAGCCCTGAGCTTTTTTTCTGTTTCCTTTAAGAAAGCATACGGTGTATTCTTATAATATATACCAATCAAACCCTAACCTATCACTAAACCACAATAACACCTTCTCACCCAAACGCATATTATACCGTCGCGTCGCGTACGAATCTAAATTCACAGTTTACGAACAAATACACTGAGCTACTTTAATTCTAGATATTTTAGTAAAAATCCAGAATAAGATTTACATAGAGACAATATAGCTTATTAAAAAAATCCGATTAAGTTGTCGAATAGACACGAATGTTCAAAGTTAAATTAAGTATAATATTGAGCGAGGGGCGAGTAACAAGCCGTAGTTTTATGCACTGTCGCTTTTACTCTATAATAATTGTAGAGCTGATAATATTACATTCCATTTCAATTGATAAATCTAATTATTTTTTTGTTATTAACTTCTAGTAAGATTATAAAATATGTGGATTATAAGGTAACTTGTAGGTAATAAGTGGATGTATTGTTTCTCTTTTGCGACTTAAAGGTACTTAATGAATGGATTTAGATGAAATTCAGCAATCGATAGTCACTTAATATATTGCCTGTGTATAAGCTAAATTGTATATTTACTCTATATGTAACATACAAATTTGAAACAAATAAATGATAGAATATCACTAAAAATATACATAACATAAAACTTAATGAATCAAAAGGATTCTCTAGAAATTAATCTCATAACTATAAACGAAAACTTATCCGCCGTTTCATCGGCTCCAATGGCTTTTTGTTTCTATATTATTCATATATTCACTTTAATCGTCTTTTTTGCCTGAAATAATGGCCAAGTCGCGACATCTGAGAATTAGGGACGATTTATTTCGTACTATCTGTAATTTCGTGTCGCTGTACTGTCTTATATTACGACAATAACAATACAAAGGTACGGTATTATAATGGAAACATATTTTTGATTTAGATTGTCTTGAATTAAACGGAGATGAAACAATGAGATTGCTTTTTATTCATGTGTAGAGACGATTAATATATATTTTGCATAGATGTATTATATAATAAAGACAAGGCACATTGAGGCAAAAAGTGTATCCAGATAAATGACCCCACCTTTAAGATTTTTGGGGCCATTTTGACATTTGATGTATATTGAAAACAAGATGGCTGACATTTGAAATATGGTGAAAACCGAGATGGCGTAACTTTTTAATGTATGAAGATTTGTTCTGTCAAATGTACGTCATAGCCTGCAACATGAACTTACAAATTATTCTGTTGTGTTTATTAGTTTAGCGTATCTCTACAAGTTATTTCATGTTGACAAACATGATATGTGGACTTAAAAATACCGTACCCAAAAATTTCAAAGTGTGCCGCAAAATAAATCACTCTAATGAACCGCAAAGTTTGCATATCAATGGCAAAAAATTGCGTTTTCGAACGGGGGCCAGATTGGCACGTGAGTCCACCCACGGCGATTATAACGGTTGAGTTTACACTTTTTTTACACGGCACGCGCCAAGGGCCGGTGATTCACGGCCTCGGCAGATGTTGGCTTTTTGTGCTGTCAGCTGATGTAACGGGCAGGACTTGTTAATGTTGCATCCTGCATTGGATTTTTTTTTGTTACATCATGCCAGTTTTTCTTATAAGTAACCATCGATTTTTGTGGATATCGAAATCGATTTTCGTTTTGTCGATATTAAAACCGATTGTCGTTTTCTCTTCGGTCAGTAAGGCATGTAAAGAAAAATGAAACATAAACATCGCCGTTTGATATACAAACAGGATGCGCGACAGACGCCTGTTATTGACAGAATTGTTCTCGATTTGTTCTGCTTGTTTTAAATTGGATCATGTAAAGTACAAATTATATTTTATCATCATCAGCCTGCTACTATTTAGAACAAAAATGTATTTTGTCTGAATTGTAGCAGGCTCACGCTTAAAAGCCTTCCAAAAGAAATATCGTGAATTTGTTTTTTTTTTTATGATGACATTAAAAAGCGTAACATCATGACAATTAGCAAATATTCTTAACATCTTAATGCTACAGTTAAAGTTACTTTACTTTAACTTATTATTTACAGAACGACTCTCACGTATTAAAACATTTTCCTTCAATAATATTCTTATTTTTATAGGTTTTCTTACGTTTGGTTAAAACCATTACTCAAGTATTTTCTTTCCAAATAGTTACATAACACATTTTGTTGTATTTGTGAAGCATATTCAATTGTATGCTAGCATATAGGTAAATCTTTATTGTAGACTTTTTTTGTATCTACCTACGTTCTACCTATATCAAAATGTAGGCATTAAAAATGCCATGCCGCATACAATACATTTTATACAAAAATATAATATGTATTTATAGAACATGTTTAACAAAAACTTTAAAAAGCTCGCAAGATGTCGGCCGAGCTTTCGAATAAAGACTCTTTTGTTGGTTGATAATAAAATTTTCAATGAAAGAATTAAAGCTGCGTTCAAACGACAAAAAAGTATGAACCGGTTTTGCATATCAATCACGGTAAACCCGATGTTGAGCCAGTGTTAAGCTAGTTTAACGAAAATCCACAGTTCGGTCGGCACTCGACGTTAAATTCAATGCGATATCGTTTGATAAGATTTGATACCTGATATTGAATCGAATGTAACTGATAAAATTAATTGGAAAATAATTTACCATTTGCAATAACTGTTAAGTCAAAAAGGTTTTTGGTTCAGACTTCTGTATGTGGACTCATTCTAAACAAAAGCAAATTTTCATTCAAAAGGAATAATAAGAACTTTAAAAATAATTAAAGTACCGTAAGTGTCTACGTATTTAATGTAGAAAAGGTACCTAAATAAATTTTATCGTAAAGGGCTATACTAGGCTACATACGTCTAACCTGAATATCTTCTACACATAAAAAATATTAACTTATCTAGAGCTCTTTAATCTTTATGCCAACTTTAATTGCTTCGTATAAAGTGTATAAAAATCCTAATTAATTGACACTGTAAAACTGCGCTACCGTTACCTATTTAATTTTAATTTGCCCTTTAGTTTTGATCTACTTATCGTTAATTATTAATTTTAATTACGAAACGGGATTTTAATGCCTTATGATTTTTTTTCTATAAAATCTTAAAATTACTTAAAAATATTAAGTAGGCGAAACTAATTAAGTAAACCGGTTAGTTGATATCTGTTTAGTTATGTAAGTAAAACTAAATACAATTTTCTATCGGCTTGTATTTTTAATACGAATATTCTAAGACGTATTTAACAGATACAAATGCAATGCAAAAGCACCACAACACTCTGCAATCCTGGCACGAATCAATACTTTTTCTAGCGAAGACTACCCCAATGCACGCAACTAATTCATAGCGCCTAGAACGCGCACACTGACGACCTTTTACAGATGCACGCACACGCAGACGCCGTCCAATCACGCTCCATTTACATGATATGTGTGCGTGTGTGCGTGCGCGCGTGTGCGTGCGTGCGTGAGGGGTGCGTTTATGCACCCTCACCACGCACAGAACAGAGTGCAATGCGTTTTATTGTATTACACTATTAAATTTTATATCCCACGAACACTGTTTTATTGTAAAAACGTAATAAATTTACTTAATTAAAATTATATTTTGTGTATAAAAATAGTTTTTCATTTTTAATAAGACTTATCTAATGCAATATTTTATCAAGCCCCTAATACTGCTAAGCCCCTATGTTTGTATAAATTTTTTGTTTACTGTTTATTAAAAATAAGTATTCCAAAATCTGAATTAATCACATATTACGAAAATACGCAGGCTTTTAAGCGTATGTTACACGTCGTTCTCTTTTTTCGAAATAAAAAAAAAGAAAATATAAAAAGTTAGTAACTCGAGTGAGTTATTCACCCAAAAAACCTTGTTAGTTTTATAGTTTACCGCCTTACGCCTTAGTCATTAACGTGGTGTGCAGCGTGCGTTATGCGGTGGTGAAATCGGGCGTGCCCCCGCATACGAAGTAGGTCCTAACTTCTAATGACATAGAGCGCTGGTTTCTTTTTTTTCTACTGTGAGCCTAGCAGGAGCATTTGATAGCGGCGTAAACGTAACATTATAGAATGTGGATTGTAACAAATCTTTCACTATCATGGCAGAGCGCCCGTTCAAATTTCATTCGATGACGGTTAGGCCCACAGATGTATTTTTTATAATATTTTTTATCGATAAGTGTCGGAAATAAATTTTATGACTACTCATAAACGTATATTTATTAATCTATTTTTAATTTTTATACCATATATAACCTAGTTTTGTTTTTTTTTTTTTTACATTAAAGATGTTTCTAGAAAATGATAACTATTTATTAGTTATTTTATTAAAACTTGAAATACCTACAAAATTTTTTATGAAAGAATAATCGCCGATGTACTTGTCTATTTCTTTTCAGACTCTGTAGCTTTGTTATTATTTTTCTCGAAGCCAATGTACATAAACTTTACCTTATGTTGTAAGAAATTGTAAATGGACTTAGGTTTAAAATAGAACGCCGCGAGCGTATCCGCTGCGTAAGGGTTGTGTTAGGTACGCAGCTTAGTTCAGTTCATTAGAGACTTCCCTAGTGACACGCGTCAGGGGCATGCAGCGTGAACCGCTTCGTCCCCTCGGCCCCCGCGCAGGGAACGAAGGGGACGGAGGAATCTAATTTAGTACACATTAGAACCTACATCTTGCGTCTAAACACGCCTTAATGAGACTAGGTTTTAAATATGTAGGGGTTTGTTTCATGCTTATATTATATAGGTAGGAATTTTTATTATGGGTTACTACATTGAATTGTGGATTTTTTTATTTTAACTTACAATCTATAAGTTTAATCTTTAGAAATTTGAACTTGCACTGATGTTAAAAACTAAAATATTTCTTCTGATTAATTTCATTGCTGGTCCCAAGATAGTTTTAATATGTCCCTCGGGTACCCCTGAGATCATTTCGATCCTGGCTACAAAGAAGTTGCAGTGGTGGGGGCCATATTATGCCCGATAAAAAAATTTGAATGTTTGCCCATAGTGTTTGTTAGTTAGGCTAAAACTAATTATTCATACTAATACTATAAACGTGAAAGTTCGTTAGAATGTATGGATGTATGAATGATGATACTCTTTCAAGCCACAACTACTGAACGGATTTTAATGAAATTTGATATGTTAAAAATAGCCAATGTGGTAATTCAGAGTATTTCTGAATTACCACATTGGCTATTTTTACTCCAGCAAAGCGTACTATCCCAGCAGGATTTCGTTATACGCGCACGAAGTCGCGGAAAATATCTAGCATAATATATTTTTTCTCACTTACAAAAAAAAAAAAAAACATTTCAAAATCAACTCACATTTTCAAAGTAGAAACTTCTTTAAAAAACGCCGTTCGAATTAAGAACGTTAACACTATATACACATCAAAGCTTGACAAGGATCGCTGCGTGAAGTAATCCAGGTTTCTTTCAGGCTAGTACATAGCGCTATGTGCTACGCCCCGCCCTATAGGGCGATGCGGACGCGTAACCCACATACCTGAACCCGATGACCTACGCCTCAGTTTGCGAACACAAGGCTAACACGCATCACACCTTGTTTATTTTTATTGGCATGTTTTGATAAATTGCTTTCGACTTCATGACTCTTGCATGGGCTTAAAATCCTGCGATGACAAACCATTATTATTCACTAGAAGTCAGGTGACTAAAAATAATTTATTAGATATATTTAATTATTTAAATATATACTAGCTTTTGCTCACGGGGTCATACGGGAACCGTTTATTTTCCGCAGTAAAAAGTATCCTACATCCTTTTCCGTGGTCCACTCTATATTTGTGCTAAATTTAATGATGATTCGTCAAGTACTTTTTACGCGTAAGCGTAACAACTAAACAAACAAACTCATATTCACATTTATATCTACACTAATATTATAAAGAGGAAAACTTTGTTTGTATGTTTGTTTGTTTGTTTGTTTGGTTGTAATGAATAGGCTCAAAAAGTACTGGACCGATTTCAAAAATTCTTTCACCATTCGAAAGCTACATTATCCTCGAGTAACATAGGCTAAATTTTATTTTGGAAAAAATAGGGTTCCGTAAGATATTTGGGGTTTTCGGACACAAGGTGTAAAAAATCAACCAGAAAAGTTACTTATTTTGCGTACGCTGCCTAAACTATAAAAGGTAGAACCATAAAATGTTCTAATTAATTGTAGATCTTATAAATATCTACAAAAAAGTCCGCGACACACTATACCTATCTATGTCGAGTGAGGCACAACAACAATTTTATTATTTAGAAATCTTGATTTTTTTTGGACTAAATTTAAACGCGTTTATTTTACTCATGCTATTAATCCTTATCAAAATAAATTATTTTATCACTAAGTACAGTTTATGTAAATAATATTTGGTATTTGAATGATTAAAATTGGACATTTGGTTTTGAAGTTATGGTGAAATTAAAATATTACGATTTCTGCTCCACGGCCCGTTGCGAAGTAGGCGTCACCAAGGCGGGGGTGTGCGTGCGGGAGGGGAGTTTAGATCTATGAGGTAGCCGCAGTATTAGTATCAGTATTGTACCCATAGATTATACAGATATATACATTGTACCCGTGCGAAGCCGGGGCGGGTCGCTATATTTCATAATTAGTAGCACCATATCTTTGCAAATAAAATATTATTATTCTTATGCTTGATAACACTAGATATAAATTTTAAGAGCAACTAAATTTAATCTGGAAAATTCGATAGTAAAATAATGGGTATGCTATGTGCTACGGCGTAGCAATGCTACGAACAAAATTTTAAATACAACAATTTTGCTATATACTATTCTGATTATTCAATATACATTGATTGATCACTTGCTATTTTTAAGTGAACATAATATAAACAAGTATCATTATTTTTCAGTAAATACACAATATTTATTATTTACTAGCGTTTACCCGCAGCATAAATACTGTATCACACTAGTTTTTCGGAATAAAAAGTAGGCTATGATAAATCGGTTAAAACCGAAAACCTTTAATTACTACCATACAAAATTGGTACAAAATCTGTTCAGTAGTTTCTGCGTGAAAGAGTCACATCCATCCATACATCCTCACAAACATTCACATTTATTATCATAGTAGTGAGATGTTACCAGCATATAAAAATATATTTAGTACCAGATTCCTATGACAATCTCGCTTTTAAATCCTGCAATTGGACGCATAAAAACATAAAACACTCCTCGTAAGAACTACATAGCGTCCCCCTATGTCTAAACATTTGCGATAATTATTATGAAAGGAGCCTAGTGCGTACATTATGTATGACATAGGTGTAAGGGGGAACGCCTAACCTACTGAACCCGCGCATATAGGGGTAAACATGCAAGTAAATACATAGAATTCTTTACGGAAAAAAGCCTTTTCTACTCGTGTTCTGTTTTCAAAGGGTTTCCTTTTAGCATCGATATAAGTTAGCTGGAATTATCCCTCATCTGATTTTACATGCTCCATCGGGTATTTGTACTCCAGTACTTAGCTTGAGGGCGTAATGACAGAGATTAAAGGATTTTTCTAGAATATTATTAGTACGAGATTTGCAATTAATCTTCACAAAGCAAAGGGAGCTTTAAGGACTAGATTTATTAATTAATCTAGCGATTTTCAATGGCTAGGAATGATTATTTTCTTTAGATACATACAAGTGTTTATATAATAAAAAGTGTAACTTTTTTCAATAATAAAGCGGGAGATATTTATAATGTTCAAATTTCGCATAATAGTCTCTTTAGTATTTTACAACTATTAACTATTAAGAGGCAATTTTAAGATAAAAAAAAATAAACAATATTTTGTTCGGTCTTTCTGTATCAGCACCAAAATCCAGACTTTTTGATTTCAAAAACAAAGCTGTAAAAAATAGATAAATCAATCATTATTTTCTACTCAAATGGTGTTTGAGTTTCAAGTGACCGATCAGTATTTCCTTTTTGCTATAGCGTTTCCCGTTTATTTACGTTTAGAAGTGACTCATTGCAGCACTCATCGAACAATCAAAGCCAGGCTAACGACCTCTCGGCTTTAAGCCTTTCTACCCCTCCAGTGTCCGCCATGATACTTCGACCCCCGCGTACCCATACACCGACCCCGCAGTGGTACTATTTCGCAGGCGTGAGAGGGACGCTGGAGGCCTTGCTGAGCTGGATGTGTGAGACTGATAGGTAATTGCAGTTTTTTCACTGATATAGGGTAAGGGATGCACTGCCTGTAAACATCGTTTAATGAATCCGGATGAAGGTTAATCGGTATTAGTCGGCCTTTAGTTAATCGGTATTAGTCAACCTTTAGTTAATCGGTATTAGTAGGCGTTTAGCCAAGATGCAATTCGCTAATTACGACGACCAAATACGAAAAACAAAAGTATATGGGATTTAAAATAAGCATCGCTATGTCACTTAGCAATGCTTATGTCAATTAGTAATTGGCAATAAAAAAGTAATTAGTGATTGCAACTCGTCTAAGGGCTCAGAGACTAATAAATTAAACCTTGTGTTTATTCGATCATAATGTCAATACGTGGATTTCGTACAGATTCGCAGATATAGGTAATTTTTGTGATTTGGAAATTTGTGATCGGTATATGGCATGAAAAAGTTATAATAGATCTCAGATCGCTATAATGACGTGAATTAGCGTTTTAATATAAGGACGCATAAATAAAATTATCCAAATGCCATTAAGGTACATATTTTTATCAGACTATAGTAAATAAATATATATTTATACCTATTTGCTAGTAGTAGGAAAAAACTAGCAGTTGCAGCCAAAGCTCATAAAGATAGCGAAAATCATTAAATTAAAATTAAATGTACACTTAAAGATAGCCGTTATGACGTCACGGCCGCGGAGCTTTCCTACATTATTATACTTTAATGAAGTATTCAACCTTGAGTTTATTAATAACACTTTTAAAACGCTTTTTATTTCTATTAACAGCTAACTTGGAAGGGTTTGACTTGAAATTAAAGTTTCAAATAAGTTTATTTCTTAACTAAATGTTTCCCGCGAGTTCGTACGTGAACAGTACATTTTGCCACGATTAAAAGTATCATAATTATTATGCGTTAATCCAGAGCCTAAACTACTATCATACCAAATTTCATCAAAATCCATTCATTAGTTATTGCGTTAATACGTAACAAACATCCATATATCCACACATACAAACTTTTATGTTTGTAATATTGAAAATCTTTATTCAAAAGATTTTCAATATTACATTAGAAAAACGGCAGTAGGCTTCAGTCGTATGGACTTTGACCTTACCAATATTAGGGATCCTTGTTGAAACCACGATCGGGGTTAACTTAACTCATGTTCTCTCAACAGCGCTGCGACCACAAAACCATCGAATTTCTCCTTCCTCATTGGATACTTCAATGATAAGGTAACACCTACGTAAAGTTTCAAACGATTCAACTGGTCAGTTATTCTATAGCATTTCATTTGTTTTTCTTTAGATCGATATTACTTTTTTTTTTGTTTATGAACCGATTGACATGAATATTTAAGATAATATAGAATTATTAATGAAGTCATGGGATACTCATCCCAACTTACCTGTCCGGTAGTTGTGGTATAGTATACGGGTACGCGACCCCGGCTTCCCTAGCTATTGCTGTCCTATCCCTTGCCCTCCTGGGCGGTAATATCCTACATTTCCTTTTTCCCACTCTGACTTACCAATCTTCCTTTCCATACCACCTATCCTTCCCTTTCCCTATTCCTACCCTCTCCACAAATCCGTGGAAACGCAACGGATAATCATAAAAATAATTTAATTATCCAAAATGGCGGCGATGTGGTTCACCACCAATCACGTCTCGTTTCTCGCGGAGGTGAAAAGCGGATCATGGAGAGCCGCTTCGCTACGTTGAATGTAAGATGAGGAAAGGATGGTAAGAATGAAAGTGAACGAAGCGAAACGAGTATGTAAGGATCGTAGCAAGTGGCAAAAAGTGGTCTCTGCCTACCCCTTTACGGGAAAAAGGCGTGATTATATGTATGTATGTATGTATGTATATAGAATTATCTGTTTAAGCCAATATTAATTACGATTATATATAAATAAATATATTATTATTTTTTTGATAATTTCGTTACGTAACAAAAAAGTACAGCATAATGCTGTGTAAAAAAATATTCACTTCGACACAGAGAAACCAAATCGATCCAAATTTGAAAATGTTGTCGTCCCCTTCAACGGCCTACAATTTTTCCACACAATCATAGACATATCGTATGCTTGTAGTAGTGACATCGAATCGAAAGCTACGCTTATGCTGAGGACTATTATCAATAGTAACAATTTTTTTGTTACTACCTTTTCGTTACGTATATTTATTTTGAGAAATACTTATAAAGATACACTGTATTTTCTCTTTCGATTTCAAATCATGAATATAACAAAGTAACACAGAATGATAATCGTAACAGGATCCCGGCGGGAACAGTAAAGTATAATTTATGATTTAGCTCCGGTCTCTCTTCCGCCGTGGCTCAAACACTGTAACGCAATACTCAGACACCTTTATTTGATTTATACTTTTTTTTATTAAAAACCATGGGAAGAACGTTGACAGCCAGTAACACGATACGTAATTTGTGTAAAACGGATTTATGTTCCAATTTGAAAGTTTATCGAAATTATTTAAAACTGTAAACTTTTTTATGGCACTATTTACCTATGTCGAAATTAATCTATCATTTAATTTTTAACATGACCTAGTATTAGGTACCTACCTACTCATTAGCCAAAACACTCAGACCAATTAAAAAAGTGAAGGCAGAACTGGCGAACAACACAGCCTGGCTGGCTCGAAGAAAAAATTTTTATTTAGTCTGAGCCCATTATTAAGCCGTACAAAGTCTATCTATGCCAACTAAAACCTTAAAACTTTAAAGAATTATAAGATAATATGTCTTACATGAAAAATCATTATTGTTTATGTTGGTTCATTTTAGGAGGTTTTGGCATTAACCATTTTTTATTATTATCCAATAATAGTAACAGACAAACTATGATAAAATGTACCTAATTATAAATTTACCACATCTAAAGTTAGTCATGTATGTCCAACAATAAATTAGAATTTATTAAAAGTAATCGCGTATGGTGTCAACAATCATTAATCTGAAATAATAAAGATACCGTGACGTGCGTGTTTCGACGTTGTTCAACGAATTATTAATGTACGAGCATTTTAAAGGTTCAGTAAGGACCCATATTCCGAAAATAAAATACGTGGATGTGAGAATCTATTACTTTATTTATTTAAGAAAATACCAACAGCATCACAAAAATATAAACAGACTATTACTTATTGTTATCTTACTCTATTTTACATTTGCATGCCAATTATAAAGACTGATATAGATAAAGTAATGTTATTAATTTGGTTCAAATTAAAGGTTAAAAATTTAAACATAATATAATTAGCAATATGAGATGGGAACAGCAGGGTTAAGGGTACTTTCTTCTATGGTGAAAAAGAAATTTAATCATATAAGGTATTTTAATCATATACCATATAGATACGTCGGTAGGTAGACCACTAACCACATTGATGATTACGATGGCAGCGACGATAAACTTTCTGCATGTGTGGCCACGGTCTGATAGTACTCGAATTTATGTTAAAATATTCAGCAAAAAGTAAAGTAAATTAAAATGTTTTATCTCAATCAGCGACAGATGGCGAACGGAACTATTAAACGCAAATATAAAAACGGAAGGATAGAAAAAAAGTTCGTATAATCTAAGAATTTTTTTTTCTTGGCACATGGCAACTCTGGTAAGTGGAAGAGGTTGACAGATGCGTTGATAGCGCATAAAAATTCTAATAGGTCTCGTGTCGCCTTAGCATTCTTTGTACACTGAGTTTTCTGCCAAGTTCAATGACAATCGTAAATCAGCAGGCAGCAGTTTATAACGTACCGAGTACATTTTGTACTAAAACTCCATGCATTCGAATTTGTAGTAGGCAGTAGAGACAAGATGTATATATACTGAAGGTAGTAGAAGTAATTTAGATCACACTAGCTATTGCCCGCGGCTCCACCCGCGTAAATAAAGTATCCCACAGGAATACTGTATTTTTTGGGATAAAAAGTAGCCTATGTTTTAATCCAGGGCCCAAACTACTACCATACCGAATTTCATCAAAATCCGTTCAGTAGTTTTTGCGTGAAAGAGGATCAAACATCCATCCTCACAAACTTTCACATCTATAACATTAGTAGGATTACAATATGACTGAACATAAAGTACTTTATGTGTTACAACTTACATCATGCAATTAAAATGGCGTTATCAAAATGTAATTTCCCATGAATTTGAAGGATAACTTATTAGGCAGAGGATAATGGGATTGTAAAAACCACAACGAGCCGTTTCACTCGGTAGCCCTATTCAATTTATCATATCAAAACATGCATGCATCAAACGTGCATGCATGCATTTATTAAATTTTTGACATAAGTGTCCGCCATTTTGAAATGGAGCAGCTGTTGCACAAGTTCGATGACCCGTTTTTTATGGCGCATTCAGGTAGACGATCGAACTTAGAATTTTGAACCACAATTTGAACATTTTAAATACGAACTCAATTATTATTTTTGTGCAGCCGCTGTATAGTTAAGTTTCATATTCGGATATTTAACAAACTATAAATAAATTAATATCGATATATGTATGTACCTAATATGTATTAATTTAAAAAGTTGATTTCATCAACATTTTACAATTCGAAAACTAACGTTCGAATTTCAAAATTAGCTTTTTAGACATTGACAACCTTGAAATATAAATCGACAGCATATAAAAATGGTCGTTAATAATTATAAATGTGTGTTTGTCGGTTAGCGGTAAGTAGGTAATTACATAGTAATTGCCTCGACAGATGCTATACACGTTGCTAACTAATAACTAGGTAAAACTAAATGTTGGAACAGTACTGCTATTACTAGTTTATTATTATATATCTACGAAATCTACGTTTTGTAGTCATGGAAATCAGAGCAAGCATAAACTTAATCCAAAGATTTGGTGAAAAACTGAAAAATATATATTAAAGTTAGTTTTGTTTTCCTAGGATAGCTTTGCCGCTATATAGCGAAATCGTAAAAAATTATGACAATTACCTCTCTCTAAGAATTCTGGCCATTTTGTTTATATAGGAAATGTTAATTCAGTGCTATATTACGACCGATATATGAAAAATACCTTTGAAGATATCCCTCTATCTTCTATATATCTTTGTAATATATAAAAATCATAGCTGATTGACTGATGTATCAACTACCCAACCCTTGAGGTTAGAAATTTAAAAAAATTCACCCATATTTCTCATATGACGTAAGCATCCACTAAGGAAGGGTTTTTCAAAATTGAACCCCCTAAAGTTGTAATATAGGGGATAAAAGTTTCTATGAAACTTTTTATTCCATGGACATATTTGCATGAAATTTCGTATGAATCAGTACAGAAAAATAATGAGTTACGTATTTCAGAGTTTTCTAAAATTCAGGCCCTAGGTGTGTAAAATAGGGGAAGAAAGTTTAAAACCTAATTTCACGCGGGCGAAGCTGTGGGAAATTAATGCTAGTTACGTATAATAAGAAATGTATTGAAAAATACCTGTGTGTGTAAAATACCATTGTTTTATTTGAAAATCTCCATTAACTGCATTTCCTCAATACTACAACAAAACTATTTTAATACTTTAATTTAAACCTAAGAAAAACGATCAAGATTAGTGGAGCTTTCGTTAGGCGCACGCGCAGCTGCGCGGCCATCAGGAAGTAGACCATATGCCTTGTCAGCTGCCTGCGATGGATTTATTGTGCTGCTCTATTTACCTGGCCCATGTAAAACATGGAAATACAAAAAATATACCTAATATATTCATTGATGTTAATTTTTGACAGTAATAATTTTTAATTTTATCAAAAAACTTAGGCCTTTACATCCGTTAATGGATGATTTGTACAATATTCTCCGAGGGAAGTAACCACTCTTGAAATACTGTAGTGCCTGGGACAGTTGGTTTTTAAATGTCGTATGGTTGCCCAAGCACATACGGCATTCTCACAACATAGTCAGCCTAGTCCCTCTGGACTAGGCTGACTATGTACTGGTCTGGTCAATACGTCTGGGGCCAACTATGTGCGGGTTTCCTCACGATGTTTTCCTTCACCGTTAGAGCGTCCGTATAATGTATTTGAGATCTGCAGTTCTAAAAAGGCCGTTTTGGCAATTCATTTTCAATTCTTGTTATGAATTACTGTATGAAAGATGACAGCGATCGTAAAATGGCCACTTGAATTGCAATTCATAATATGATTTGGATACAATTCATATGCAGAAATTGGCTGAAATGCATTCATTTGACATATTTACAAGCAGGATTGCTTTAGTGTCAAATAGCAATATTGCGATGATATTGCGCAAGTGGCCTTTTTAGACCCGCTGAAAAAGTCTCATTGGTACACGCCACACCTGGGATTCGAACCTGCACTCTCTCGAGTGCGAACCAAACGGTCTACCCACTAGGCCACGGAGCTCAAAATAATTAATATATATAAATAAAATTAAATAAAATTATTTTATCATAACCAGTACATATTACAACAGTTACCTACTGATATAGATATTAACACACATCTGAAACCACAAAACTGCTTGAAATTTATCCCGCATAATATAGTTGTTACGAGGTTTTCTCAAAATTTAAACCCTAAAATGTGTAAACCTAAAAATTCTAGAAGCCGCAGTTAAAATCTATTAGGTACCTATACAATATTATGTACCGATATTCAATATAAGTTTTAATTCTTCAGAATTTATGTTAATTGGTAATTTTAGACAACCTTTTCTCGATATATTAAATAACTTTATTTGCCATTATATAAATTATTATAGACTTAAATTGATCGTTATCTATATCTATGATATTTATGCAGGTTCACAAAATATAATTTTTATAAAATAATGATTACTTTTAAAAGCATAGTTATAATGAACAGAGCAGATGTCTATCATAATAACAATTAAAAATATAATGAGATAAATTTATCAATTAGTTTTCACTTTTCAGTAGCAAAAAAAGAAATTCTATATAGTATTATTGTCAGTAAATATTTTATCTATATTAGGTTACATATTATAAATTCGCATCACTATGTATGTATTTTATATTTGTTTCAGGTAATATATCCATAGAATTTTCAGATTCAACCGATATGCTGTTTGCTGAACGTCAATAAGGTAACAGTAGAATGTACGAGTAGGGCTTAATTCTAGAATAGCTAAATTAGTTTTGTACCCTAAAAATGGCAAAAATTATACCTAAAATCAACGTAAAGTTAATTTCAGTTCAAAATCGAATTAAAGACCGAAAATTGGTATGAAAAGCAAATTAAAGACTTAAGACATTTTAAAAGTTCACCTTACCTTGATAACATAGACATAAAATCAATAATTGAAATGCACAATGATATAATATTATGGTTTCATTTTGCGAAATGTCTACGTCCTAGGTATTTTAATCTTTATAATATAATCAGCACTTCTTAAAATATATTTGTAGAGACCACATAATAATGTACTTATCTAATTACAAACATTGTTAAGGGCGCCACCGGCTACGTAAATCGCCATTTTGGCAAGACTCGAGTGATATTGAACTTAAGGGTGCATGAGTCATGGCGAGGGGAACCGACTAGAATCGAAGTGAAAAGCGTTTCTTTGAATACGTGAAAATTGTAGCTCCACTTTATTCGAATAACTTTGTTTTTGGATAGCATGATTTTTCATTTCAAGTAATGGGGGTGGATATGTATTTTCAATATTATCTAGTGAGTGGTGGTAGGTGCTGCTATCGAATTAATATTCTTTTTATATATATATTTTTAGAATAAGAACTATTTTTTTAAATAGGTATAAGACACTATTTTAAAAACTTAGCTAGAGAACAGCTGTTCAAAATTAGCGGACAATTTATCAGCTATTGTGAAAAATCGCAGCTTTGCGCAACACAAAGGGATCTACCTGGTTCTTTGTTATTTTTTTATCTTTATATCAGACGTCAAAATGTCACCAGGCTCAATTATTTGCTGTGCAACAATGCACTCTGCTATTTATATATAAAGTTTATTTTTCAATGAACTAATCTTCGCGAAATTGTAATAGGATAATGTTATTTACGATCGTAGTACTTTAACTATAGTCTGCGTCTAAAATTTCTTTTATATTCGTATAAAAACCGTGGGATGAAAGATTGTGAAATGGCTCATAAGAATATCAGAATCGCATCACACGGGAATGCTGTTATAATGCAAAAAAAATATATTTTTAGTTTATTATAATCCTTCATAATATATTTGGCAATTAAAATACAGTGTAGCTTTCTTAAAAAAAGTATAATAAATAATAATTATAAATGATCTAAATTAAGCTATTTAAATTAAAATACTTCTTTCTAATTTACCAATTTAATTTTCTAATTTATCAATAATTATATTGAATTATGAAAAATACTAGACGTTCCTATTTCTTACCACCACAGCTTTAAGCCTGTTAATATTTTTTATTATAAGCCGCATATGAAAAAGTCTGTGTCTAAATGAACTTGCAATAAAAAATGAAAACCGTAAGAATAAAAGCAAGATGGCGCACGTCCGGCAAATAAGGCCACTTCCGCAGCCGCGTCCGGCCGAAACCCGACTCCTGCGCAGCCTGCGACAGCCTTAACCAATCGATTGTTAGTGTGAACGAGCCTCAATAATTATGTACTTTGTATTATATTTCCTGTGCTCTTAAAATGTATTGTAAGATACTATTAAATGTTGTTGCAGAGAAGAAAAGTTCAGTTTGAAATGTAGGTAGAGTTTTCACTAAGTAAATTCCGACTTAAAAGTTAACTTTGATAATGTTCCAAACCTTTTGACCTAACTACCGGTCCAATTTTAATAAATTAGGTATCAATAGATTCGTAATAATAGCCTGGGTAACATAGGCTATATTATAATTTACGTAGCCGGGTTATAGTTTTTTTTTTTTTGTAAAAATGGCAGTTATTAAAAGCTACTAATATATTTTTTGCCTGACAAAGAATTAATTGAAAACCTTTGAGTAGGTACTGTCGAACATTTTCTTTGCTTTATGTGACCTTCATATTCAACACTGATTAAGATAGTCGAAAAAATGTTGCCGCCATAGGACTATTATCTATAGCATAAATCAAAGTTTAACTATTCACGACCTAGTTTAACAAAAGATTTGATGAATAAATTGTTGGCAGCCTTGGAATACTGTTGTCAAGTTGAATTAGATATTAGGTATCAAGCAGGGTCAATGTTTTGTTCAAATTCTTTTTCTGATGTCCGCTCTATGAGAGCCCAATATAGTTACTGTCTACGGAATATTTATAGTTATAGTACTCAAAGTTATAGTTTCCACTATTTAAAATAAGGTCTGAACCTCACTTCTTGTATTTAAAGTAGAATTTCATGGTACTTTGATTTTATTATAAGTGAAGCAACTTGTTATCATGAACTGATTTTATGAAGTTTCGACCAATCAGTGCACTCTGATTTCACGCTGCTTTAACGTTTTTAAGAATACCGTTTGACAGTTTTAGCGTGTCGACTGTATATTGTTGAGACTTGATTGTATATTGTATAAATGCAGGTTTTATTTAGTAGAATTGACCCTTTTTGAACCCTTTTTGAATTTCAAATAGATTGTGCAAGTCTCGACGAAAATTTTAAATCAAGTTTCAGCTAGAACGTAGATCAAATATTAATTATATCTATTAATTCCTTTAAAATATTACTATTTCTACTTCTGTACAAAATAAGTTACGAATAACTAATTAAATTACTTTTGATCAAAGACAATATTCAAGGTAGATTCGAGTCATTTGTGTCTCATTCAATCGCAAATTACTTTGTAGTTAAGATTCGCAAACGGAATTATAAAATTGAAAAATAAAGGAAAAGTGTTCGACTCGCGTCCCTCCCCAAGTCGATAGTCGTGAGAGGGAGATGGACGCAGTCTGTCCCGCTCCCACATCCAAGGATGACACTTCCGAGAATCGTCTGAGCTTTCGAGTGGCGTTTTTGAACCCCACACACTTTACCGTTAGTTTACAACTGTTGTAATTGGGATGTCGTATGTGCATTCGGAAAGTAAAAGAAAGTACATATTGAACGAAATTAAAAATATTTTTACAACAAAATAAGCTTTTATGCTTGAGAATAATGTATGTAGCCAAAAGACAGAATATAAACGAAAGATTGTATTACAGAAATAAGATAAATCATCACTTAAGTCATGTAAAGACTAAAAATAAATCAAAACAAATCGTAAAAGTAGAGTTCAAATACCTAAAGCATTTATAGCGTACACTAATAAATATCGTGAAAAATTCTAACATAGCGAACTAGCCCGCCACCCCAAATGTCGACGTACGGGGTGGTGCGACGTTGCCAAAACGGAAAGTGAAATTTCGTCACACTCTCTCTCTCGTTCACTCACACGACCAAATGCGCCTGTGTGTTTCGGCAGTCGCGCCTGTGTGTCGAAAAACGCGCCGGTGTGCGTTTGTTTTGATGAATACGCCTGTGTTGCAGTACCTCCGTTTCCGCGTTCGATCGACTCCGTAGACGCCGACTTTGAGAACAATTAAAGATAAGGGTGAAAAAATACGGAAAAATCCTTTGTGCATCGCATCTTTCAAAAATAGTTTTTGAAGTGGTAATTTGAAGCTTCTCTTTGAATTTTCCCCGTTTTCTATTGAAATACGCGAAGAATTCGTTTGGAAACTAGATTGACTGCTTTAGTTTCAAACTGAAAGTTTCTAATTAACTTCTTGTATTAAATATATTTTTAAATGGATCACTGCTGTTCGCTTTTTAAATAAGAGTATATCTGTACTGTAATAATGACCGGCAATCCTCCGGTGTTGCGAGTGTCTACGGGCGACGGCAATCGCTTTCGGCATTAGGTGATACGGCTGCTCGTTTGCCCCCTATATATTTTATTTTTAAAAAATCGATAATATTAAAGATATTTTTGATTGTCTTTCAGACCACTTCAGACTTATATTTAATAGTTGCTAAATCAATCATTGCAGGTACCTATATAAACTTCAAATTTTCGAATTTCCCCGAAAATGAGATTATTTATTAACAGCCAGTAATTTAGGTGATACTAGGAACAGTTAACCTCCATGCTCACGGCTTGAGGCGCGAAAATCCGATAACTTCGGTGATCTAACCCCCCTCCCCCCTCCACCGCGCCCACCCTCGCTTTAATGGCATAAAAAATCAATTTCCCGCCCAAATTACGCCGAGTCGACAAATTGCGAACATGTCTAGTCTATAATCAAGTGATTTATAGTACAAAATTTGATAATCAACGCTTAATTTGGACAATTTATCGCTTGTAATGTACATGTAGGCAATAAAATGTGGAATAATAGCTACGAAAAAGTTGCGTTAATAAATGTATGGTAAAATAGCGTAAAGTTATGACTCACTAAATAACTTTAAATAGACGAAAAAAATTGTAATTCTATCAAATGTAGCAGTTAGCTTTTCTTATCGATCAATGTGAATAAATTAATTAATACACTAAACCGTTTACCTAAATGCCTTGTATAAAACAGGTGCGAAATAAAAAAAACTAATTTCAATACGGAATTCACTTTCAATTTTCGAACGCCGAAATATCGCACACATACAGGGCGTTAGTCCGCGTGACCTTGGCGCGAGGGTGAAAGTCCCCGCCCCCCACGCCTCCCGCGTCCCCCGCGCTCTTCCGCGTCTATTTCGAGCCTATGTAGCCTTCCATTGTTTTAATCTCTCAAGAAAATTACTTCATGAAGATTTGATGATGGAAGTGTTCTTAGTAATTTGAGTGTGACTGTATGTATAATTTTTTTTTTTGCCTGGGTTTCTAAAATATGATAGCTTTTCATTTTGTGCGAATGAAAATTGTATTATATAACCAATTATTATCTATTATAAGATCAAGATATTAGCTTTGAAGCACTTCATAATATTTTGCATATCCCCAAAGATATATTTTCTGGAAATTTACGTACGTACGTTCTCCTTTTATTTCTATTAATAAGGTAACAGAGCTGTTACTTATTTCATGCGAGGTTATTGACGTAACTCATTCGATAACCCATACTCTATATTCTATGCCTTCCGATCGAAACGGCATAATATTATTACTAGTTTCTGCCTGCGGATGAGGCAATACCTTTCCCTTCCACCTGCAGCGACCTTGAGGCAGAAGCCACATGGCATTAATCTCGATCTTCGAAGGGACGAGACGCCCGCCAGACGGTCCCTTCGAGGGACCAGAGGGATTCACGAGCCCAGGGGATAGGGATGAACTTGACTCGTGTCATCCCTCCCGCATAAATAAACAATGATAATGTAATACACTTGTGATACAATAATAATTGTATTACAATAATCGTTATGGTGTAAGTGGATGGAAAATGGTGCTAATCTTTATTATTGGTTCGTATGTTTAGTGCTAAGAGATTACAAGTTCTTTATCTAACACTAGATATTGCTCACGGACTCGTGCTCACAAAGGGAAAACTAGCGGGTAGGTACCGTAAATTGTGACGCGATAAAAGATAGCCCATGTCCTTTCTCGTTCATTTGCCCACTTTCATATTTTGAAAGCTTTCTTCTTTATCAGCCTATACCCGCGATTTGACAATTTGTATGACATTTGAACTCGCCGTTGTTTGCGAATCCGTTCGTATAAAATAAAACGATACTTTATCACATGAGAACCGTCGACAATTAGACATATTTTCCCGGGATAAAAGTAGCCAATTGGTAGCCAGTAAATTGTATATCAAAAGTCTTTCATGATTAACATAATATGATCGCTACTGAAGAGTCAACACATTCTGTTCATTACAAGACGCTGAGAAAAGAAAAAAGGTACTAAAGCGTGTTAGCTAGCGGACGATTGACCGCGATTTGTATCCGGGATCCGGGACTACGCCCTCCTCATCCCGGGATCCGGGGGTCAGGTTCAAGAACGGGTGTCGCCCCTGAAATCGGTACAGGTAGGGTAACACCCTGACATTGGCACATTGATTGTAATTTATGGAAAAATTCACAGGTAGGGTGTGACATCGGCACATGATTTTGATATTTCCCACTACTATTGTAAATGTGAAAGTTTGTGAGGATGGATAGACAGATAGATGGATGGATGGATTTTACAATCCATTACACAAAACTATTGTACACAAAAAACACTAAACGGGTTTTGATGAAATTTGGTATGGTAGTAGGTTAAGCTTTGAATGAAGGCTACTTTTTATTATCAATAATAATAAATTAATCATAATATATTAATTTGGGCATTGAATATATAAAATATAACATATACATGAATAACGTAGAGAATAAAACAATTAGATATACTTCATATAAAAGCTTTTTTTTTTTTCGCATAAAAAAATATTTAATGTACCGTTTTAAATCTATAATTTAAGTCATGCTAAAAAGATAATCAGTTTATTTTTAGTAGTTTACAACAGTGTTGCAAGTATAAAACATTGGCTATTGCTTAAAGCATAAAAATTGTCCCATAGATCATAGATCTAATGGATGGACTGTCCATATACGGGAAATGATTTCCTAGAAGACAGGTGTTCAGCTTAATGCTAATAATAACTTCTCTTAGCTCAATGTATACTCTATAATATGTTTGTTTGTTTGTTTGTATTGAATAGGCTCCGAAACTACCGATTTTGATGAAATTTGGCACAGATATGGAGGTTACAGCAGGACATAGGCTACTTTTTATCGCAAATGTACCATTTCCTTGGTATTTCCTTTTGCGTGCACAAAGCCACGGGCGTAGCTGAAAGTACGAATATCCCTCTTCTAATATATTATATGGATTACTTTATTTCAGCATATTATTATGCCGAAAATTCATGAGTGCTGGGTTATTTTTATTCCGGAATTTTACGGGCTACTGGCACGAGACAAAAATGTTTAAAAATGGCTTAAAATAGCTGGGAGCTTCAAAAGCCCAATTGTAAATCACTTGAGTTTCAGATGAAGCTTCGATTGGAAAAGTTTCAATTCTGTGAAGGAAAATCTCCGAAGAAATATGAAGACATAACTTGGCCTGGCATCATATGTACTTAATTTGACATCCTTTAATGGTGCCGAATTCAAACTGCTGAGTGTGAGTTTCTGTCACTACTCGCCGTGAACTTGAACGTGAATTAACAACAATTTGTTTGGCATCGAATTAGTTACCATTGTATAAGTCAGATTTTGCCAACCTTTCCCCTCCACCCCCCCCCCTCGCTCGTCCCTTCCACCCCTCCCCCTCTGGGATAATAACTATTTTCAACCCCCTGTGACATTTTATATCAACAAAAGTTATTTCTTCTCTTTTTGTATGGAAATAAATAAATAGTAGATTAATTTTTATGATAAACAAAACTATGTTGAATTTGTGATTTGACCCCCTCGATATCTTGAAAAGACCCCACGCGGTGGCGCGCCCACACTGGCTGGGAAATCCTCGTGCAAGTTGTAACCTAACCTTCCTCGATCGCGAAACCTTGAGGAGATATCTGCCAATGATAGGTATCTGTTTGCTTCTTTGTTGATAGTTGTTTTGAAGAAGCTGATCATAATGATGATGATAATTATAATAATAATGATAATCATAATGATGACTTAGGGATGATAGTTATCGAAAACATGTAAAGCGGTAAGGTGTGTAATGCGGTCATCGGGCATACGCGCTCGAGCGCGGCGGCCTCCGTGCGTACTACAAATAGATTACTAATTAAATCATCATTTATTTATCACTAGTCACTAGCTTTTGATGTCATCACTTTATCATCATCATCATCATTACTCTCATTTAATTAGTTGACAAACATATCCGTATTTTGAAGACTTGTTATAAAAGCAAAATATGTTTTTAATTTTTTTAACAATCTATAGTGTCTCTTAAACCATTCATAACACTGTTTTAGCTAGCGATGCTAGATTTTTAGGAAACTCTTATAGAATCCTTAACAATTGTTGGTTTAATGATACAAAATAGTTCTTAAGCGATTTCTATCTTCATTATCCAACACCAGTGTTAGAGTCCAACAAGAATAAATATTTCCATTCCCACTTTTATGGTTCTGTAGTTCACTTAGTTTAGCCTTGTATGTACGTCAAAAATTATGTTGCTTAGATTATTTTTGAGGCCTAATCCGTTTGCGTGATATTCAACTTTAAAGCGCATTTTTTTTTTGGTAAAATAGAGCGTTCCCCTCTAAAAACTAAACGGCTGGCTCAAAAAATCTGAAGAAACTCATGATGAACTTTCCATGTGGTGAACTATGAAGAAAAATTATAACGATTTAGATAACTTTGTTAGTTCAGAAGTTTTCCAAGTGAGACCTTCTATAAGGTCTCACTTGGAAAACTTCTTACAGAAATAATAAGTTGACTACGGAACCCTGCGTGGCCTGACACGCACTTGACTGGATTTTATACTAATCTGAAGTAACATTTTAGAAAACATACCGGTTGGGTACTTTTCTTCTAGACAAGACATCAGACGTCCCAGATTTCCTTATCACAAACAGACGGATCAGCTGATACACAAAGTCTCTTTTATGAAGGTCCTTTATTTTCCTATAAACATAAAAAGGTCGTTGGAGCCAGACCCAACCCTCACGGTGTGTGAGGTCAGGCCCGCCCTTGAACTTAACATAACCTCAAAGGGATAAACCTAAGACTCGGATATTCGGGATTTGTCGTAGCTATGACAACAGAAACTGAACTTATGAGAAGCAAATGTTTCGGACATGATTGTACAGAGTACAGTCACGAGCATAAATAAATATAACTTTGACACACACAAGTAGATACACGTTTAGTTGCAAGTTTGAATTTCGGACTGCACCAAGCTATGTAACGCTCCGCCGCGGTCGCACCGCTCTTGCAAATGAAACGTGTACATCACAGACATCTATTGACAAGACCACGCAAGTCTCATCGTCTGTGTAGAGCGTGCCATTATTTTTATACCTGCTGTGACGTCACGAGCGTCGTCAATGGCGCTGAAGGAAGCGAATTTCACTCCTCTTTACACGGGAAGTTACACGCGAAGTACATACACTTGCGTGGCCTAATCAATAGAGAATAGTGTATCTTATGTACTGAATCACGTTCAATTTTGAATCACTATTTTTAGTGAAGTGACACTTACGCTGAGGCTATATTTTAAGGAATCCGGTAAGCCGGGCCAAGTTCAGAGCATCGAAAATAGAACTCTACGCTAATACAATAGAGATGAAAATTGCCGTGCACAAGTGCCGCCATTTTGCTTATTTAATACCAGCGGTTGCCATTTTGCTTACGTTTTTATTCTAGCACTTTTTTCCGCGGAACACAGCCAAAACGTTTATCTTGGAGCTTGTAATTTTTTTTCTGGGATAAAAAGTAGAGTGTTTAAACTATTAGTTTGATAAATATTAAAATCCGCTCAGTATGACATCACCATTTTACAAAAGGTACCTAGTTTTAGGTAGATTAACTATATGTTAAGCTGTTACAGTCGTACCTGATTAATGGTCAAAGTCAAAGGTTATTCAAAGTTGTTATTTTAAATGTACTTTCTGAACATGATGCCTACCACCGCGCCGCGCCGGTTTGGAAACCCGGCGAGAAGAGCCGGTGTAAGAAACTCTCGCGGGGTCATTTTTTTATCAAAAATATGAAAAATTGATCTTTGAGAAAAAAGAAGTAAATTATAGTTTATAGAAGTAGCCTTCCTTTTCCACCTTATTCCCAAGGTGTGCTATAATTAAAAAAAAACATTAACATTATAATACTTAAATATATTTAATTTTTCCATTTGGTTATACCTACAATAAAGTCATATTTTACGCCATATTTGTATGCAGCTTTAGACATTTTAATCAACAAGAACTGAAAACTATAACCGAATTAATTAAGAGAGCTGCTAAAAAGTGCTTACTTTTCACTTCTGAAATACGTTTTACATAGCAATAACCAAATAAATATTTAAATAATTTTAATTGAACATAAATGAGTTTATAATGGATTCAATTGATAATAATAAGTTTGCTGGATTTCAATGTAGGTAATCTTGTAATACTTCTAAAATGAAGACTTATTTCATGAAATTTTACTGGTGTGTTTAGCAGGTAGGACAATAAAAATCCCACCCCAAAAACTTTATGTTTAGTTGGCCTTTTTTACATTTATGATTTGACATTAAATATAATAATTCTTGTGTTACGAGTACCAGAAATCGCAACTAATCAGAGAGCGTTTTACGTTGGTTTTAGGTTTGCGAGAATATCGTTTGGCAGTTTTAGCGTATCAGGACTTGATTGTAATAATTGTATTATTGCAGGTTTTATTTAGTAGAATTTACCCGTAGGTTGAAGGTCTTTTTTTTTTAAGTTCGAAGCTAACACATTGAAACATTTTTCAAAAATCCGTCCATCCATTTCAACAATATATTGACTTTAAGTCAGAAACAACATTGTTATATCTTTAGACTGAAGTGATACCCTATAATTTGGAGGTAACTTCACAATGCCCGTCTTAATAACCTTAATTTTATTGTTTCGAGTCGTAAATATAACTTTGTACGGATGTATGAGTCAGAACGTTAGGACAAAGTTACTGAATCACCGGCAATAACGCGCTTTTCACGGGAATTCCAAATTTAAATTCTGACAAGTGAGATTGACAGTTCGTTTCATTCGCTCATTGACATTGACAGTTGCGTTACAAACGTATCTTTGGCAGCTGAGGCATTGCGAGTGAAGTTATTGTATGGCAAAACGTACTTTGTAGTAAATTTTATTGCAACAGTGTAATATAAATAGATGGTTGAAGACGTATCTTGTACGTGTATCATTCATCATTTAATAATATTTTGTTAAGGAAATAGTCTATCGATTAGTCTTCAAACTTGTTGACCAACTTTTGGAGTTCTCTGTCTAGTGTCGACCAAATTGTAGCTATTCATGATGGTTGACTGATATGTTTGTAACCTAGCGATGTTGAGGCCATGTTTAGACTTTAGACCGTCTAACTTTATAACTACCCTCTTAGCTCTACCTACAGATGCATCTACAAGCCTTTTTGCCACCACAAACACACGGAAGCTCAGTTTTTATATACATCGTCCGTGCGTCACTGCATCCGGCCCCGCGGCGGAAGGCGCTCAATTTGATGAATCAAGCGCAGCGCAGCACAGATTCACCAGTGAGATCCATTATGATAGGATGTCAATGATTTTAGTATTGTTCCACGGAAATTATAACTAGCTACCGTGAGAGTTCGTCCGCTCTAGCTGGATAATTTAATTCACGTCTAATTTAATAAACGTCGTCTTACAGAGCAAAATATTGCAAAATATTAAATACTAAATGTTGCCCGCGACTTCGTGCGCGCTAAAAGAAATTTCACGGGAACCGAACATTTTGCTGCAATAAAAAGTAGCAGACAGACAGATAGACACACTTTCGCATTTATAATATTAAGTATCTAAGATATATTTTCCACTCTGTGCTCACTGCTCGTCTATACTTCTATACTAATATAATAATGAGGAAAGTTTGTTTGTTTCTTTGCATTGAATGGGCTCCGAAACTACTGGACCGATTTTGATGAAATTTGGCACAGATATAGAGTAGACCACGGGGAAGGACAAAGGCTACTTTTAATCTCGGAAAAATGTACGGTCTCTGCTAAATTAACTTTTGCGGGCACGAAGTCGCAGACAATATTTAGTATTAAATAATCTGAACTCATTCGCACATATTTCTTTCGTCTTGTACCTACTACTCGTAAGTCTAATTTACCTATGTTATTCCGTATTCGATTCCGTCGTATAACTCTCTTACATGCACTTATGTCTTTATAAAGTTGTCTTTGAAAGGGCAATCCCCGTATTTGTTCGATATTGTCTTTGGTTTAACCCGGCCCCAGTAAGTTGGTCACTATTGAAATACGTACGTAGTCAATACAAAAAATAAATTATTTTAACTTTATCTCAATTTTAGAAGAAAAAAATCAACTTAGGTACCATGATAAAGATGAATAGATGGTCCTCGCATCTTCGTACGTGAAAAAGGAAATCCTACGAGATTTCCCCGCGATAAAAAGTAGCATAAGTCCTTCCCCGTGGTCTATCCTATATCTGTACCTTAATATACTGTAAATTTAATCGGCCCAGTGTCGTTTATATTTCGGAGTCTATTTAATGCAAACAAACAAACAAATAATAATTTCCTCTTTATAATTTTAGTATAGAAGAAAAAAACAATATGTACCACTGCTACCTCGTAAGTTACTTTAGAGCTCTTTTGCTTCATGAACCTAATATAACATTTTGAGAAGCGAATTGTATAATATAATATTATAATGCATTACATGACTAAACCATAAAGTTACCTCCACACGCCGCTAGAGGCAGCACCGGCACGTCAACTTCAGTTAGTGTGACGTCACTGGCAATTGCACTGAATTGAGCTCCCGTCGTCGACGGAACAAAATGCGCGGTGTCCTCGCTTTAAACAATAGTCAGTCAGTTTGTCCAAAACATAACGACTCAAAAATGCTGCAACTGCAAAGTTCCACGACTTTAACACTCCTCAACTCCCACGCATTATTTTTTACTCCTTCTCCTACAATTTTCTTAAACAAACTTATAAAAAAACTTGACGTACAAGTTACACATGGCAGAGCATTATTCGTCATTTAAAATCCAGAAATACTCTCATCGTACCTAAAATTACATTACTTAAAAAAAGAATAGGAAAATGAAAATTTATGCACCTAGCACTATCTTTGCTATTGAGCTATACTTTATAAAGTTAAGCTGCAAGAAGTATACGTAGCTTTCAACAGATGGCGTTATATCAAAAATCGTATCGTATATCGTGACGTGACACAACCTTGACATTTTTTCAATAGCGAGAACTAACTGAAAAAAACTTCAGCAGTTTGACTTAAAAATGCACGTAACAAACAAAATACATATTTTCAAATACTTTAAAATTAGTTACGAGTTTATTGGCAACTTTTTACCAAACGTATCAAAAGAACTTTAAAACTCCAGCAGTCGACTGCTCCGCCTAGCGATAAAAAAATGTAAATTTAAACCTGACGACCTCTGTGGCTCAGTGGTTCAGCGCTTTAGTGCTCAAGCCGGAGGTCGCAGGTTCGATTCTAAATGACAATAATATGATCTTTATTGCTATACATTTAAAAGGGGTAAAGCATTTTGTTTTTTGATGATTTTGTACGTTTGTACGAATATATTAAAACAAACAGTTACTTTACTGAATATTGTAGGTATACAGCGTGTCCCGACACCTATATCGGAGCCTTTAGTGGTAAAAAATATGGAATTTTTTATCGACAAATTGCCCCTCAAATTTTATTTTTCTCTCACGTTTGTAAAATGGCAGCCATTTTATTTTTTGGTTACCAAGATTCGACCACCACTACTCATGTAAATGTCCTAGGAACATAAAAAAGCTCTCATTTGATAACTTAACATGTGGACAATAATTCACAGTTAAAATGTTTTAATTTTCTTTGAAGAAAAAAACAAAAAAAGGTTATTTAAAAAAATATATAATTTTTTTTCGGTGAATATTTTAAATTATTTGCTTTTTGTGAAAAATCTAGGCCATTAACCTGCTTGTTTTTTGTTCTAAAACGATAGAAGAAGACGTTTGCTAAAATAAAATACAAACCCCTTTACTCTCAGTGCAATAGTTTAGAAGTTATAACAATTTGTTGGTATCATCTCAGACAGGGGGCCAGCCAGTCGTCTTTTTCAAATTGTTATAACTACTTATTATTTGTTCTACAACAATAGAAGAGGACGTTTGATAAAATAAAATACGAAACTCCTTTACTCTCAGTGCAATAGTTTAGTAGTTATAACAATTTCAAAAAGACGACTGGCTGGCCCCCTGCCTGAGATGATACCAACAAATTGTTATAACTTCCAAACTATTGCACTGAGAGTAAAGGGGTTTGTATTTTATTTTAGCAAACGTCCTCTTCTATCGTTTTAGAACAAAAAACAAGCAGGTCAATGGCCTAGATTTTTCACAAAAAGCAAATAATTTTAAAAATTCACCGAAAAAATTTTATATATTTTTTTAAATAACCTTTTTTTGTTTTTTTCTTCAAAGAAAATTAAAACATTTTAACTGTGAATTATTGTCCACATGTTAAGTTATCAAATGAGAGCTTTTTTATGTTCCTAGGACATTCACATGAGTAGTGGTGGTCGAATTAGTACGAGAGCCCGAATCTTGGTAACCAAAAAATAAAACGGCTGCCATTTTACAAACGTGAGAGAAAAATAAAATTTGAGGGGCAATTTGTCGATAAAAAATTCCATATTTTTTACCACTAAAGGCTCCGATATAGGTGTCGGGACACGCTGTATATAGATATTATTATCTTATTGCGAGACTTACTAAACTTAGTAGTTAGTAGTACTAGTAAGTAGTAACGAGTGTCAGACGTACCTATTGCGTTTATGCTTTTTGCATTGATTTCAGGGATTCTCAAAGTCGATACATACCGCGGAACTTAGGGGTTCCGAGGGATAGTCATGACTCATCAGGGCTCCGCCAAAATCTGTTTATTTTTAACTTTTAAATAATACAATGAACCCCTGGTCTGCAAGACTTTTGTAGAGCCCACAATAATTTATTTGAACGTTATTGTAAAGGTGATTGCCCACAATAATTTAATTGAACGTTAAATTATAATCACAACGTAGATACATAGGCTTAGTGACACGAAGCAGGCTCCAGCATCCAACGTGCAAGTACCTAATAGCTGTGAGAATGCCGCACTTCCTAGGTCTCAGCAATTGTCTAGATCTAGACCATTAGCCGCGCCGGTGACCCTGGCGGCGCAGATTGGCGATCGTCCTGGGGTCAGGAATGCTAGAATATAGGACACGATAAAAAATATTCTTTTGACATATTTCATAAAACTAACATCATTGACATACAAATGTTTTTATCGTACTAATCTTAGTAATATTATAAATGTGAACATTTGTGAGGCCCATGGGGGGGATTGGGGATTTTAAGGACCAGGAACGCAAGTCGCAACACCAGAGGAGTTACAAGTGTAACTCCTCTGGTGTTGCGAGTGTCCATGGGCGGCGGTAATCGCTTACCATCAGGCGATCCGTCTGCTCGTTTCCTGGCTCATTACATAAAAAAAAAAAAAAAAAAGAGGATGGATGGATGGATGTTTGTTACTCTTCACGCAAAAACTACTGAACGGATTTCGGTAAAATTTAGTATGGTAGTAGATTAGGCTCTGGATTAAAACATAGGCTACTTTTTATCCCGGAAAACATGCAATGTTCCTTTGGGATACTATATTTAAGCGGGCGGAGCAGCGTACAACAGCTAGTACAGAAATATAAACGATCCAATAAAAAGTATCGCCAAAATCGTTTCGTTACCAGACGAGCAATTTTGCGGCAAGAAAATCGTTATAAAATCACATTGAATATCAATTTCGACAACATTGCAATTTTTTGCTCCGCTGCTTTTGCTCGGCTGATGCGACAAATGACATTTCAAAAACGCTGACTACATCTACCCCTCGCAATAAATTGCTAAATAGATAGACGTAGACGATAATATAAGTTTGATATGTAATACGATACGACTTACGAGTGTTTAATCCTAGAGATAATTTCTGCGTAAAACGCCATCTGCCGTCGAATAGCGGCACTAGCTTTGCAATAAAAACGCTTGATTGTTTGATGGTGCTAAAATAAACCAATCCAATTAGCTTTCCACCGAAGAGATTAACTCGGTAGATATCCTTTCATTATCTTTAATATATCCCGCACCTGCCGCTAACCGACTTCAAACATACGTTATTTACATTCGTCATGCCATGACAATTCCGCAAAGAATTACTCGTAATAAAGCAGACGTACCTAAGGTTTTGCACGTCGCTGCATACTACATAGTACATACAATAGGTTTAGTATACTAGCTACCTTATTAATTAATATTATACCGTCTACTGGCTTCTGGTATAGAACACAAGCTTTGTAAGCAATAATAATTCTACTACTATTATTTATGTAAAAGTATGGATGGATGGATGGATGTTTGTTACTCTTTCACGCGAAAACTACTGAACGGATTTCGATGAAATTCGGTATGATATTGGCCCTGAGTTGAAACATAGGCTACTTTTTATACTGAAAAAGTACAGTATTCCCGTGGGATACCCGATACTATTAACACGCGGGTGGAGCCGCGGGAAAAGTTAGTAGGTTAATAATAATAGTAAATATTTAAGTAACACTGTTCAGATAACAAAGGAAAAATAGCGCTTTTTATTTCTAATAATATAAATGTCACTTATTTATAGTGCATTACCGATTTTTGTTTACGTTTAGATTACATTCGATTTGAACAGAGTTTATTTGATGATGTGAGGTCATTAGATACTCAGTAAGTTTGACCACAGAACTCGTGTCAGAGTTCATGACAGTTCGAGTTTCGCGACCTGCCACAACAAGCCTCGCCCACATCTGCTCTCAAAACGTGTTCTTATGTCATGTATATTTTACGACTCTTAAAATAAAAACAAATACAACTTTCTTATCACTCTTTCTGGTTTTATTCATGAATGAAACATGTTAAACTATTTAAATGGTTAAAAACTTGTCCACGGCGAGACACAAATATTATATGCCAACCGAAATTCGAAAATATCTCTCAATTTTAATTGTCTGTCAATTTTAATTTTCGCACTACGAGGGTCAGTCGAATGTCAACATTATTAATAACTTACCACTGAACTCTGTCTCCTCGTCTCTACAATCTACTTACAGTACGACCACGTTGCTAATAGCCCTTGGCAATTATTGTCTTTTTTTCCTATGAAAATGGCTGACCGTGTATGAAAAACAACAATTCCCGAAATACATTAGAATTGTTGGTTTTACTGTATATTCGCGTCCATATTTAAAAAAATATAATGTATTATTAAGTAGTTAAAAAACATAATATTAATATTTTAAGTACTGGTTGATACTGGTCAAGTCAAAAGCAAATAAATAAATTATACATTACATTCTTAATTGGTTTCTTGTACGAATTACGATTCTTTCAGTTTATACAAATACGTTGCTGTATGGAGCTGACGATAAAAAGCTTGTTGTCAACAATTCGTATTTAAAGTTACGACAGACGACGATATAGGTGACCTACTTCATTAGTTCGTCTATCGCATGCAAATGCACATGATTGAAGTAGTACTAAATGTCTCCGTTTTATCTATTGTATAGGTGTACCAGAATCTCATGGCAAATAGGGAAATAAAATTTTGTAGTGTGCAATACTGGGGAAATTGGATTAAACGATCTTGATACTGGTTAATTTTTAATTATGTCTTTAGTATTATTGAACATGAATTTTAATAAGACTGTGTGAAGAATGTTCGGTGTATAATATAGAAAACTAGCTTTTGCCCGCGGCTTCGCCCGCGTGGAATAGTGTTCTTGGAGAAAAAACTACTTCGGCGAATAACTCTCTACCTACTTACAGCAATATACTTCTGATACAATATTGAAAATGTTTTTAGGTTTGCCCAATGCAAATTGTTAAAAATGAGACCCTATCACCTCGACACGACATGCGCGACCACTTGATAATATACTTACATAATATTATATTTATTGCACTTGAATATAAGTTTTACCATAATCTTAAAGACTAAATACTTAAAGACTATTATTTTAAAAACTCGCATCAAAATCCGTAGATTTAAAGATCTAAGTATACAAGATTAAGCATACAATATACTATACCTTCATAGGGACAGACATATAAAGCGATTTGTTTTATACTATGTACTATGTAGTAAGTAAAGTTATTTGACATTCCAACAAAACTGACAAACCACCTCTGGATATTCCATAAGAATTAAGAACTGCAGTTACTATTATATATTCTGTGCTGCAGTTCAAAATATTCGTGAACCTCTTTATACTGTATACGTCTCGCGTTTTCGATAGCGCGATGTAGAAACGCGAGAGCCCGCGCCGCGCAGCAACACTATATCCCTGCATTTTAAATCTGTAATATCTTCGAAAATATTCATTTAAATTACATGCCGTAAAGGGCAGTATTGATCTATCTTAAATGCACAATGTATTTAAGGTACTTATTTGGATAAGGATTAATACTGTGTTACTTAAAATCGCTTTGTAAATAACCTATTTAATTAAAATCAAAGTAAAGGATAAAAAAATGGTTATTGTGGGTTATCCCTAAGAGATAGACATATGCCATCGCGGACTTTTTTGTAGGCTTTTTAAAGATGAATACAACTGTAGTACATAATTTTGATCTATCTCGTAGTGTTCAGCCAGCATTTTCAATGTAAGCGCAAAATATGTGATTTTTTAGGACTTTAGAAACCTCTAAAATTATTTGTGTACCTCTACTATGTTATGCATGTTATATACCTAAAAACCTTCCCGTTAAATCACTCTATCTGTTAAAAAACCGGCATCAAAATCCGTTGCGTAGTTTTAAAGATTTAAGCATACATAGGGGACAGACAAAAAAGGAACTTTGTTTTATACAAACTTTGTTTTTGATAATGATATTTCATGAAAAATAAATCAATCGTGAATTACTTTATATACTTATTTATTACGAATAACATACAATTAAATTGGCAACAGTTTATTTAATGTTGGAATTTCCTTCCGAACTGTATAGAACTCGTTTACTTTATTCCTAATCAACTATAAATCGAATCTGTCTTATGTTGATTTTCTTTTTTCCTCCTCTCCTCCTTTTACCAGGCATGGAAAACAAACCATCATTCGATGTGCCATCAGCTACGATTCACCTTATAGTAGTACTGGAAACACATTTAAAGAAGTCACAATAATTACCTAAGAAAATATAAAAAAACTAAAAGTATCAAAACAACTCACTCTAACTTACCGGTCAACTCTACCACAAGCTTTAAATTATAAGATTGAGTTCGATTTACACCTTCTTCTTTCTGTATTTTACTATAGACATAGAAAACAATATTTCTCGCTTGAGATCGAATTGCCTTTTTGGATATTTTCATAAAAATAACAAATTCCAAGAACATAATCACAAAATTTTAACAGCGGTTGACAGATCACGTACTTTGATTTGACGGGTCATACTTGACATTGCCATATGAAAATCACATTTTTTATTTTTTTTAAAATGCCATCAGATTCTGGTAGACCTATAATTAAAATGCTAATGCCTACCGGTCGAGTAACGCAGCTGTTGTAACCGTCGCATCGTCGTTACTATCACAATTACGTTCAAAGATTTTGACTGGACCGATTATGGAGATAATTAAACGTGAGATTTGAATGAGAATAGATAATGCTAGAAGGGAACAGGTTATGGAGGGAACGGGATAGAAGTATAACAAATGTCGCGCGCTCTAACACAAAAACAGGAGTAACGAACTAAAACGCCAGGTGTGAGCCACGCCATGTGCTCGGCAACATAACTACATTCGTATCCGACTCATTATTATCTAGCTCAATATGCCAAGCGATTGACATTTGTTACTATTTTTAACCTTTAGGATTTTTTTTTTAATTTTCTACGAAAAATCGTGCAATTGTTTTGATGTGGAGGTTCCTCAATCATTGTGTTTAATGAATTGATCATCAATTTGACATTAGTTTTGATGAAATAAATTCAAATTATTACAAGCTTAAAATGAACACAAAGTACCTGTAAGAGATATAGGAATAAAATTAATACTTCTGAATGCACTATCCTATTACAACTGGATGCTAAGTTAAAGTTTTTAATTAAAAAAAGGGTTTCTAAAAATTAATTTTATACATTCATAATCGTATACTAGGTTTCATTTAAATAAAAAATACAGCTTTTTGAAAAATTTGAATTATTGGTAAATTTGAATTTCATCGTGCGCCGCATGAATGAACCACTTTCTGCTAAGACCACAATAGCGCCATCTGTGACGACTACTGGAAACTAAAATATAAGTAAGCTCGCTTTGTCATCTAGTGGCAAAAAGCTGAAGCAAAATGCTACTCTTGTCACGTAGTACTAACATACGCTCACAGATGGCGCTGTACACATTATCTTACAAAATAATTAAATCACTAAAATAACTAATCTTTGCCATCTAACCCAATCCATTGCATGTTTATCTATTAATTTTCCCCTTTTTGTGTTAAAGTTTTCCTTTGTTTTACTTTATTTTGCTTTTTGTTAAGTCTTTTGTGTGTCTGTGTTGTTGTAGCTTATTTTGGCGCCGGACGGGACGTTGCAGACGGTTAAGAGCGAGTCTCGACGAGGCCGCGGCAGAGGGCGCTCTTCGGTTACGCCTGTGAGTATTTTTCTTTTTAATTTCTTATCTTTTCTTTTATTTTCCCCCCTTCCTCATCATTGTGTGAATGTTCAACTAATTGTTATTAACCAATCATTTGAATGTGAATAATCAAATCAATCGTTTTAGTGGTAGGTAGGTAGGTGCTTTGATTCTAAATGTACCTATATTATGTACCACATACAACGTAAAATTGTAATAACCGTTAGATTGTAATTAAACTAGGTAAGTTGTAAAAATATGTCGAAAGATTCTAATTCTTGGCTGTATACGAGTATTTATAATGTAACGAAAAATTAAGCAAAATATTCGGGTCCGCAGTCTTTCGACATTTTACAATTTCACTAGTTATATTACAATATAACGGTTTTTATAATTTTACGGTGACATATGCAAAGTGAGGTATCCATTATAATTACTAATCGAACAAAACGGGATCACTATCACTTTCTACGATAGTGTGAATTACTGACCGCTACTGAAATGATATAAAACGTAAATGTATTTATTCCCATGTCACAATACAAAGCTGCTTTAGGACCGGGTGCTATAAAATTGTCATTCACAAAACCAGCAAGGTATTTTCAGCAGCATTATACGGTTTTGAACTGTTATTGCAAGCGACATGAATTGTAGTCGGAATGTAAATTCACAACGGTTATTGGCCCATAAATCAGTGGTATTCGGTTGACATTTTAAAACATTCAATGGCCGATTGGTGTTTCATAAAACGAAAACTTGTACTGCTTTTATCCTTTATAGTCAAGTTATTACATATAGATTTTATTAAAATCACTACAGTTCTGAGACGGACGGTATTTTTGCAGAATAAAAGTGTAATATTAAAAATACATTACTTACTTAGTGTAAGCACTTAGTAACTTTTTTTGTTAACAAAAGTAGGTACTATTAGGGAATCCCAGTCATAAGCAGTGAGCACTGTCGTAATTTGTTTGTATTACAAAATATTATGATATGAAAGTGACATATAATTGACAATAATTATTGTACTGTGACTGCAATTCTTCAAACCTCGGTTAGAAGAAAACGATAAAAGATTCGATTCGACGATTACGAAATTGTTTTTTTATTTTATTTGTTAATTATGTCAACATTATAATACAGCACTCTAATACCTGCTTATGAATATATCCCTGATGGAACTTACATAATATTTTTATCATTGAAGTATATTTATATTTTATACTATCTAAGACTTATAATAATAATATTTGGCGGGATTCGAACCATGACTAGTATCGTATCGCGTTTTCGTATGGTAGTCTTCCGATCTATGCGATCGCGACCAGCAATCTAGCCAGGATTCTAGATCAGATCAGGGCCTCTAGTCAAGATGCATTCGATAATTTCAACGGCGAATTTCGAAAAAGGCATTGCAAGCGACATGTCACTTAGCGATGACTTATGTCAAATCCCATCCATTTTTGATTTCGAACTTCGCCGTCGAAATTATCGAATACATCTTGACTAAGGGTCCAGGTTCTCTGGCTACGCCCACCGGTCGCGGGGATTGTTTAGTGCTTCATATAAATTCATACTAAGCATGGGCTCGGGAACCCTATTTCGGTCTCGGGTAAGGCTATCTTCACCGTCGTGTGTTGAAGGTTGAAACAACGAAGTTATAACGAGCGTGAAGTCGTAGTCGCTGTAAACTTCGTCAAGCGCTGATTGTTTGCTTTATTCCATATAATAATTGACTAAATGTTACCCGCGACTTTTTTGCAAGAACCGTACATTTTTCCGCGATAAAAAGTAGCCTATGTCCTTCCGCGTGGTCTACTGTACATATTATGTACGTCATAGTTTAGCTTAGTTTTGTAATCATTGTACAGAAGTGATAATATAATATAATATTTTTCTGGTATTATAATTATTAAAGGAGAATTATTAGAGGATTAATAAAGAGTCTATATTATAATATGGAATACCTAGGATCAAAGCTATGAATTCATTAATTTAATTATGACGTGGTATAAAATAATACAGTATATAAAATAATCATTTAAAAAATTAAAAGATCGATCAAGTGTGGAAATATAAATAAATATTTTTCAAAAAATGCATTTAAGAAATAAATTAATAATAATAATAAATATTAATTGCGGAAAATACAAAAATACTTAGGTACCTACTACCTTTTCTATCTATAGGTGTAGAAAAAATAAATCGTATGATATGGACCACTTAACCATATTTTATCATACATTCTATCGCAGAATAATCTTCAATCGTGTCGCGACTGAATTACGTTCAGGCGGTAACTTTTCAAACGATCTACGATATTTTCTTATATCGGCCTGTCCACATATCTACGGCACGACGTCGTCAACGCGTGTCGCGGAACGGTGCGTTGACACAACGTACAAATTCACGTCGCCGTAAAAACGCACTTCGCGACGCTGGATCACCGTACCATGTAAAATTTCGGTACATTTTGCACCGTTCTGCGACAACGCGACGTTTCTGGGCCTTGAAAAATCTGTAAAGACGCAGTAAAAATAGAATAGAACAGAATAGAATATAATAGAATATAATAAAATAGAATATAATAGAACAGAATATAATAGAATAGAATAGAATATTTGCAATATGCCGCGAATTCGCGCCCTTTCACGTGATAGGTCCTATGTTGCTACAAAGTGCTACGCTGCTACGACACTCTACGCGACCAAAAACATATAAGATAATAATATTATTATATAACGTAATTTATTTTTGTTACTTATTTTGAATAGTAGTTTTTACAGCAACTTTTTTAGAAATGCTCCTAGATTCGTGGTGCTCCGGACGGTATTTCGAAATACATGAACAAGCTGAGCCAGACAGTTCCGATTGCGCCCATATGAGTATACCCATAAAGTTACTTTTAACTATAAGACGACGAAAACATATTGATAACTTTTACTATACGTATTAATTATTATGTGTATTTGATATACATCCATGAGTCATCTACGTCTCCCACACCGATCTCGGTGACGGTGGCCGGTTTCATTGAAACCAGGCCAGTTACGCAGGAGTAATTTTATAGTGCCCAAGTGTGTGCGCAGTACACAAGAGCACTCTCTCTTCCTTTTACTCTTGTAACTCAGTGGGACGGATGACCGACACGACTGGCGAGAGATCAGGCGCAGGACCAACTTTTTACATGCCCATCCGACGCATGGATCATCTTTCTTGTCAGACAATCAGGTGATCAGCCTGCATTGTCCTAACCAAACTTGGAAACAACATTTTTTGTTTGTTCCCTTGTGGGAATCGAACCCACGACCTCCGAGTCGAGAGCCAATGCTCGAACCACTAGACCACGGAGGTGTATTAAATATGTGTATTAGGTATATATTATATAATTACTTATGCTCTGAATTAGCACATAGGCTACCTTTTATCTCGAAAAGTGTAGTGTTCCCGTGGGATGCTGTATTCAAGCGGGCCGCCTAGTTATAATACATTAACCCTTATTCGTACCATTACTCTACCTTTAAACAATAAAAGCAAACTAAAACACGTCAAAGCGAAACTAATACAAAATCTAATCGGGGAAGTTGAATTCGGAAATAAATTGAAATCCTACATAATGAAGACGGCGCATACAGACGTAGGTAGCCATCTTGCGGTTGCCATGGCAACAGACTGCGCCCCGCCCCCCTGCACTTGCAGCAGACTGCGCTATGTCTAGTGTGATTAGCCGGAGAACATATTCATTTTCGTTTGATGAAAGCAGTTTTTAATATTTAAGTTTTTAGATTAAAAATATGTTTAATATATTAATTAGTTTTATAGGGATATATATTATAGGTTGTAATAAACATATTATAGGTATTTTTCAATAACATTTAAAAATTCAAAATCCGACTTGGCGACATGCAGTTATATGTTCGCAAAAGTTTTTTTTTTTTAATTTCCTCACAAAAAGCAAAATATATTTTATATCCCCTATAATATCTATTATAAAAATCCCCTATTATACAAACAACTGATAGAAAAATAGGTTCTGCATTTAATTTCTACATTTTGGGAATAATGGGTTCTGAACTAACTTCTTATGCCCTTACTTTTAATGAAAAATAAAATATTTAATACACTTTTTCCAATTTGAAACAACTTTCCCTAAAAAGCATTTAATTTCGAAACTCGCGCAATATATCAAATATTTTAAATATACCCGTGCCGGCCCGGCGCAGACGATTCTCGCCGCTAGAGGCCGCCTCCGCGTCACAAACTTGACGAAATTTGCACAGAGCACTTTATAATTGCAAATTTCGTTTCGCGCATGCGCATCGCAGCGATCAATACGCCAAGACTAATATTGTTTTTTTCTTGTACAAAATACAATTTGCGCGCGAAAACATAAAAATTGAGGTTAATTTTTGTATTTGGGCCGTTTTGAAATAATAAAATGTGTTTTTGTTGAGATTACGTGGATTTTCATTATGGTGGGCGGTGGGTGGGTGTCCGCCTCTCCCCTTTTATCGGATAGTTGCTGCAAACTATTGCTGAAACTTTCATTAATGCATTCTATTGCCTCGTTATGCATTTTCGGTGTCCCTTTGCTGTTTCAATAGCGCTGTTTGAATTATACTTGTTGTTTGTAACGTAAAATTTAATTATAAAGCATTCTCTAGTGGTATTGTTTTGCCAATTTCATTACAGAAATAAATTGAGAGATGTATAATTATTAAAAGGTATAGGAGGTACATTTGTTATGTCTCCTTTTATGAGCCTTTCGAGGAATTTTCTTTCATTAAAACGAAAGCCATTGTGAAGAACGTAGATTTTAATATTACTTTGAACGTACTAAAAAGTAGAATATTCTCGTACCTATCAATTTGTCGTAGTTTGCGCGTTTACTGAAAATTTTATTCGGGAACAAACGATGTTTACTGAAATATCGTTAGTTCCTGAACAATCGAGTCTAACGTTATTTTTTCCATTCGGGAAACGTAATCAAAAAGTTAGTCGTTGTGATTCGAAGTTTGTGACCTTAGTTTGGTGCAACGTACTGGTTCTAAAATGGTTTAAACTTTATATGAATTACTATTTTGTGTTGGAATTTTAATTTGTTTATTTTATTTTAATATTACCTATTATTGTTTTTTAATAAAGTAAAATTGAATTAAATATAAAAAGTAGCCTATGTTTAAATCCAGAGCCTAAAATGTTGCCTACGATATCAAATTTCATCGAAATCCGTTTAGTAGTTTTTGCGTGAAAGAGTAACAAACATCCATCCATTCTCACAAATTTCACATTTATAATAGTAGTAGGATGTCCTAAATCACAACCATAATAAACAGGTGTGGATTTTTTATATGGCATTTTTAATATATGAAAGGTTTCAGACCGAGGGCAATAGGGAATATTATGCATAAAATAAAAATCATAATATAATACTAAACTGAAAATAAAGGCAATGGCGAGAAAAATTTAAATATCTGTTGATAAATGAGCAAGATATGAGCGGTCAAAGTTTTGAATCTATCTCTTTCTAGCAAAACGAAATTACTCATGAACTTTCTATGAAAGTCGTGTTATGTGATGTCACGTTACACATCCGATCTCTCTGTCTAATAGACTAAAGTTCATCTTTGTTATTTTTAATGATATCCAAAAACTTATTTTACCATACGGTTTACCAAACAAGATAGATCTATATAAAAAATATACGTGCATATTCCCTTTTCGCACAATGTCCGGTGGGTAAGTATTCCAATGTTCTGAACTTTTCAGACGGCGCAGATACATCGCTTTATAATTTATTCAGTGCCACGAGATTGCTTTTTTGATGGTAACCGTAAAACACAGCTAATACCAAAACAATTGAATTTCAATTTTAAATTTACTAAACAGTCGAAACTAGAGTTGAAATAAGAAATTTTGTATGATTAAGTGAAATGTTACTTACTTAATTAGCCAAGGAATGTACTGAGACTATTCTTCCATAATACGGAAAATTCCGTGGCTTTTGAATGGCATGGGCAGCCGGCAGATTTTAATAATTTTGGTTACGATTAAAATTTTTGTATTAGGTTATGAAAATGAAAAGGTTTTATTTCTGAATAGATTAGGTGCATATACTTTCAGAATTGTCCTACTTGGTAATCTACCGGTTCGGGAACTAACCTGGCGAGAAGAACTAAGAGAAAAGAAACCTTTTAGCAAAAATATATTATTATATCTCTAATCTCTGCTCGCGTAAATGCAGTATCCCACGGAAACACTGTAATTTTTCATGATAAAAAGTGGCCTATGTGTTAATTCAGAGCTTAATCTACTACCATACTAATATATACTCCATTAAAATACGTTCAGTAGTTTTTGCGTGAAAGAGTTACAAACATCCATGCATCCTTACAATATTTCCTATTTATAATAAGTAGGTACATAGACCTACAGGCTCTAGCATTGTGATAATGAACACCGTTTTCCGTTAAAAATGCAGAATCCATTATAAATTTAACGTATAAAAAGTCAGCAAGCCCTCCTCACTTTTGACATCCGTGAATACAATCCGCCAAAAAGTACAAATCTCGTAACCGCGGTAAAGTGTGATGAATAAATCGCGCCGGGTGCGGGGCGCAACAAGTGTGAAGATACCCTCGGGGACAGACGTGTCGGTGTGATGGCCTTTTGATAAGCGATCGCATGATCTTCGGCGGATCGTTAAAGAATTTAAAAGATTGATTGTAGGAGGTAATGTGAAAGATTTTTTGTATCTGTGTATGAGTGGTTCATATTTTGAGAGTTTATTTAAAAATCTTTGGCACGCCACGACACTGATTATAAACAAAACTTGTATGTTTAATTAAAAAATAACTAATTTAGTAATGGAAATATGCTACGCCGAACGCGTAGAGCTGCTACGCACTGCCTACGTACCACTCGAATTATTTTATAAAGTAAATTTTGAAGAAGGAAAAACGTAGCTATATTTTTACAACTTTATGCCCTCTGTTTTGCCAACTCAATTAACTCATTAGTGGTATTTTTATAATGCTAGTGCATTCTGTGCACTAGTAACTAGGAAATACCCGTTTGTAATACTCGGATGTCAGTCTCGCAAACAAGATGCCGATTTTTTCATTAATATCCAAGATAATAATGTAATTTCTTTTTATTTTATTACACACTAACTTTTGCGCGCGTCTTCATCCGCGTGGAGTTCGGTTTCCATACAAAATTGTAACCCCTTTTTCGCCCCCTTAGGGAGCGAATTTTCAAAAATCCTTTCTTTTACATCTATCTGTATGCCAAATTTCAGCAAAATCCATTCAGTAGTTTCGGCTGTGCGTTGATAGATGAGTCAGTCAGGTTTGCCTTTTATATATTTAGATTCACTTTACTCATTTTAATTTCAGATAATAGGCAAGCGGACTAATTTTTTTTTATTGCTTAAATGAATGTACTCTTAAATATGAGTAACTTCTGAGAAGAAACCGTATATCAAAAGTCAATATTTTCAAAGGTACAGCGATTTGTAATACAAAATTTCGCGAGTCTTTATACCAAGAAAAAAAATTTTTTTTTGCGAAATTGGTTAACAAAACCTACATCATTAGTTTACTCACATCATATACAAGAACATTCATTATGGTAAGTATGAACTTAAACGCACAAATATCGGAGATATTTACAAATATATTCCTGCGGCCATATACTTCATATACTACTTCATATACTATAACCTACAAGTGACGTCATTTTTAGGTCGACTTTAGTATGGAGCGTTTTTAGGAGGCTCGCGAAATTTTTGATACAAATCGCTGTACCTTTGAAAATATTGACTTTTGATATACGGTTTCTTCTGAGAAGTTACTCATATTTAAGAGTGCTATTCATTTATGCAATAAAAAAAAATCAGTCCGCTTGCCTATTGATTACACAAGTAGATACACGTTACATTGTAAGAGTTCGAATGTCAAGTTGCACCTCGCTTCACAGCGCATGTGGACTGTCTGACTCATGTCATATGAAATGAGTATCTTATTGCGAAGTGAATAAAGTTCAATTTTGAATAGCTATCTTAAAAATATAGCGCAGTGTCGTATCGTCGCGGGTGAACTGACCCTAAATGAAAAACTTTTCGTTTGTCTTTCAGGCGCGATCCACGCCGCGTGAATAATCTGTCTGGACTTATATTCAAAATATTTTGTAACTTTGTAACTTTAATATAATGAATTATCTTTTTTAATTAATATCAAAACGTATCTAATAATTAGGTGTTTTTATGATGTCGTAGAAAATATTGAGTATTAAATAACATAAAAAGTAATAACTTATAAGAAATAGTTTATTTTATACTTTTAACGAGACAATTTTGATTTAACATATCAAGATTGTCTCGTTGTATTCGATTATATAATAATCGTTTTTTAAATACGGCTGCAAGTATTATCATGAAATTTAGTATGCATGGAGTTTTGGGCGAAAATAATCGATTTAGCTAGGTCTTATCCATGGGAAACTGCGCATTTTAAGCTATATATGTTTTTAATTTCGTCGTGCAAAAATATATCAATAATTTCGATTATATTTTATCAGTCCGATTGGCATTTTGGTATGCGTATATAAATTTGTATATAAATGTAAAATTTTTGCTTTCTTCAAATGATAACAAAATTATTATCCTTTTTAAATTTATCAGTTACTCAGGTAAGGCCGTACAGGGTACTCTTAATTGAATCAGACATGTAATTAGAACGTTTATGATATCGAAACATCAATTTTCCTCCTAATTTTCCATGAAATAAATAAAATAATGTAACTACGAGTAAAACTGCTATCTTATTACATTAATGTTCTCCAATCGCTTAACCGGACCATGGCCGTTCGGGCGCCATTTTTCATTATTGACAGCGCGTTGACAAATCTGCTGTGCAACAAGTAGCGGAACCCATAAATCCCAACAGCTTTTGGGCGACAGAAAAAATAAACCCTCCCCAGCGGTTAGGGCACTATCGCGGGTTAGCGAGGAGCGATCACATCGCATCGGTGGGTACGATTTTATCGGTCGCCGTTTTGACTGCCGCTTTGACGATTGCAGTAGGGATGAGAGATTTAAAAAAAGATATTGGGATTTTTAACCCGCTATTAAAGTTGTGACCAAAAACCAAAATGCAATTTTAATTGATATTTCATTTTTCGTAATTAATTTAATTGAGATCCATGGAGAAGTGGAGATAACCTCTAAATTGTTAATCATATTTTATATGAATACGAGATGTAGTCCGCGACTTCGAACGCGCAAAAAGAAATCTTGCGGAAATCGTTTGCACTTTGCTGCGATAAAAAGTAGCCTACCCTATTCAGAGTCTAAACATTTTGACAAACTTTTGCGTGTGTATTGGTATAAGATAAAAGAATGATAGGGAACTAACATCAACTGCCCGCTGCTTCGCCCGTGTGAAATAGGTTTTAAACTTTCATCCCCTATTTTACCTACCTAGGGGCTGAATTTTAGAAAACGCTGAAGTACGTATACTCATTATTTTTTCCGTACTCAATTCATACGAAATTTCATGCAAATATTATGTCCAAGAAATAAAAAGTTTCATACAATCTTTTATTACTTATAATTATATTAGGTACTCCCATGAGACCAGCCTGATATTATTAGATGAGTAAAGAAAAAAGTCCATATTTACCCAACAACTAGACAAGAAAATTTGCATGTAAACAAAACTAAAGGGACCATTGTTGTAGATAATAAAATATACATTATGTATTAGCTCATGCATGTTTCATGAGATGTCAATTCCACAAAGTTCCAGAGACATTTACATATTATCTAGTCTAAGAAAAAACTTGTGTTTCATTTAAATATGGGTCATGTCTTTTACATGATTTTGTAATTTTTTTAAAAATTGAATTTGGTGAGTATAAATATTAGAAAGCAAATATGTTTCCGTCGTGTTTTAAAAGATAGCATAATAAACGTAATTTTTGTAATTTAACAGCCAATATAAACTACAATGTTCTAACACATATAGTTAAAAGTTGCTTTAGTAACGATAATACACAAAAAACGAGCTTTAGAATAGTTACATAATATGATGTGTAACATTTGATATCACACCTCAGGAATAAGCAATTTTAAAATTACAAATTATATGATAAAGTTATATATAAAAAGATAAAAAAAAACACACGTTGTCAAATGTTTAGTACGATTTTCTTATATGATAAAAATACGGAAACTTTTCCATTAAGCAGTAACAGAAATCAACTCCAAAATTTAAAAAGCTAAATACTGAAATATTTTATTCCAATCTGACGGCCAGCTCTACCACCGCGCGCTTATTCGTCAAATCAAATAGCGCGCGCTTACGCGACTTCCTGTTACACACAAATTGCAAGAAAGCGAGAGGAAAGATGTTACACGTCAAAAAAATTTTTATTTAAGTATTTGTATAATATTAAAGAACTTAATCTTATTGTAGTAATAATCGTACGCACCAGATATGTTACTTTTCTGTGCTACTAATCAAAATTGTATAGTCTTAAGTAACACTCAATCACATATAGATGTGGTTGACATAAATAATATTATAAGTTTTAAATTTAATAATATAACATATGATAAGTATTTCTTATCACAGTTTTGTACTAGACGCATAGCTAGATGGCTATTTAATTTTTTAGTTTTAAGACAAGCCAAGGAATTGGCTAAACCGACCACTGCTTCTATTGAGCAGTGTATTTATTCTGATAACTATACAGTTAACAGCTTGGAATATGTTCCAAATAATTTAAATTAGTTTCTAAGACAACAGAGGCCCACTCTAGCGATGTATTATACAATAATATAAATTATTCAAATAAATTATCTATCTTACCTACCAAAATTGTTAGCAAAAATTGTAATTCTACTGTAAACCTGGTGCACCAAAATTTGCAAGGAATGGTAGGTAAAGAATTAGAGATTGAGTTGTTTCTTAATGAATATAACATTGATATTATGTGTATATCGGAACATTGGTTTAGAAAATATGAATTAATATTTAACTTTTGTGGTCACCAGGTTGCTAGTTCGTTCAGTCGAGAGAATGCCATTAGAGGTGGCTCTTTAATATTGACTAATAAAAAATTTAAATTTAAAGAACGAAAAGATATTGTAAGACTCTCTACTGAACGAATATGTGAGGTAGCTTGTATTGAGTTGAGCCACCTTATTATTGTAAGCGTATACAGGCCTCCATCAGGTTCATACGATTCCTTTGAACAAATCATGGAACATATGTTGACAAAAATATGTGCATCTAACAAAAAGATTTTTGTATGTGGTGATTTCAACATTAATTTATTAGACTCTAACTCCACCACTGTTAGATTCACATCATTGTTAAAATCGTATAACCTCATTAATTTGTTTTATGAACCGACAAGAATATCTGATACAACAGCTACTTGTATTGATAATATTTTCACTAATATTACTCCTTATAAAAAAGAAATAATTAATGCGCTTAGCTCTGATCACTGTGGACAATTTGCTTCATTTAATATTAATTGTGAAAATAAACCTCAAGAAAAGCTTGTTTATATTCCTGTGAATACAAAACGTATTGAGAAATTTAGAGGTAAATTAATTTCAAATATTCAACAGTTGGATGGGTTAAATAACTCAGATGAAGCATTTAATAAACTATTTAAAATAATTAGAACCCAATTTAACTCTGTATTTACTTCTAAAACGGTCAGTTTAAATAATAGAAAAAGTAATTTTAAAAACTGGGCCACTGCAGGAATTTTAGTAAGTAGACAAAGATTGTATGATCTGTACAACGAAAAGACATTTAATAGGAGTGAATCTTTTATGCTATATGTCAAGAAATATTCAAAAATTTTTAAAAAAGTTTGTCAAGCAGCGAAGGCACTTCACATAAAAGGAAAAATAATGAACTCTAAAAATAAAGTGAAAACCACTTGGAAGATAATTGCAGATGAGACTGGAAGAGGCAGATCCAGTCGTAACTCTAAATTTGAACTTTGTGTCAATGATAAAAAGGTCAATTCTGACCTAGAGGTTGCGACGATCTTCGAAAAGTTTTTTGCTGACATTCCGGTCTCAACTACAAAAAATTTAAATTCTTCACCTGCAGTTGCTGAAAAAATACTCAGAGAAAATGTCAAGGAATGTGATGTCAATTTTAATTTTAAAGAAATTGACTCCAGAGATATTATTAACACCTTCAAATTACTCAATATTAAAAGTACTACTGATCTCTGGGGTATGTCTATAAAAATTATAAAATCAATAATTGACATCATTGCCCCCTACCTAGCCTTAGTTTTTAATAATTGTATTAAGAAAGGTGTGTTCCCTGACCTAATGAAGCATAGCAAGGTGATGCCTCTTTTCAAGGCTGGGAATAAATCTGACCCAGCCAATTATAGACCAATATCTATACTACCGACTTTCAGTAAAATTTTCGAGAAAATAATATTAAATCAACTGCTAGCTCATTTTAACATAAATAATTTATTACATAGCAATCAATTCGGGTTTACTAAAGGTCGGTCCACAACAGACGCAGGCATCAGTCTTCTATGCAGCATATTTGAGGCCTGGGAGGGATCGCATGATGCACTTGGTGTCTTTTGTGATCTATCCAAGGCTTTCGACTGTGTCGAGCATGCTACGTTGGTCAAAAAATTATACCATTATGGTATAAGGGATACGGCACTTAAGCTCTTAAGCTCTTATCTTAAAAATAGAACGCAGAGAGTAGAAGTAAATTCTACAAGGTCTAATGGGACCAAAATAGAATTAGGTGTGCCACAAGGGTCCATTTTAGGCCCATTTCTTTTTCTCATCTATATAAATGACCTTCCTTATCTAGTTAAAGATAAGCACGAGATAGTACTTTTTGCTGATGACACTTCACTAATTTTTAATGTGAAGCGACGACAGTCAAATTACGACGAGGTAAATAGTGCTCTCTCGAAAATGGTACACTGGTTTAATGTTAATAATTTACTTTTAAATTCCAATAAAACAAAATGTTTAAAGTTTAGCCTGCCAAATGTTAGGCAGACACAAACCAATGTACTATTAAACGATGAGAAAATGAACCTAGTGGACACCACTGTATTTCTAGGAATAACACTAGATTGTAAATTACAGTGGGGTCCCCATATTGCAAATCTGGCTGATAGGCTTAGTTCTGCAGCATATGCAGTGAAAAAAATTAGAGAAATTTCCGATGAGGACACAGCGCGGCTAGTTTATTTTAGTTATTTTCATAGTATAATGTCATATGGCATTCTTCTATGGGGAAACGCTGCGGACATTAACACAATATTTGTGCTGCAGAAGCGAGCTATACGTTCTATTTATAAGATGTCATATTTTGAATCTCTAAGAGATAAGTTTAAAGAAATAGGTATTCTGACCGTCGCTTCTCAATACATTTTGGACAATGTGTTGTATGTCAGAAAGAATTTAAATAACTTTAAAAAGAAAAGCGACAACCATTGTAGGAATACTAGAAATAAGAACAAGTTAGAAATACCGGTGATCAGACTAAGCAAAGTAAGTAAATCGTTTAAAGGTTCATGTATACGCCTTTACAATAGAATCCCAGAAAACGTTCAAAATCTTACCATTAATAAATTTAAAAAAGCTGTTAAAGAACGTTTGTGTGCTAAAGCTTATTATAAAGTCAGTGATTTCATTAACGATTGCACACCTTGGGAATAAGATGGCCCCCTGCAAGGCTGCTTTTATTTACTTAAGTATGCTCTATGTACTTATGACTAATGTTATATAGATTAAGTTACAACATTGTAAAAATATTTTTTTTGAAAAGAACAATTTTCCCATCTTTTTGCTAAAAGGTGGCCCCGTGCGAGTTTCTTACGCCGGTTCTTCTCGCCGGGCTAGTTTCCGAACCGGTGGTAGGCATCATGTAGGACAATTCTATAAGTGTTATTTCATAACCTACATGGAAATAAAAATTTTGAGTTTGAGTTTTAGTTTGTATTTTCTCCTGTATCAGGTCTACTGGAAGAAATTCCAATTTTGGAATAAGTAGTACCTTTGTACTAAATTGTTTCCTAGTTTTAAGATTTCTTTGTATATTATTGTGTGTACAAAAATTATTAAATAAAAATAAATAAAAACCCGTTACTGGTATATTGGTCCGACAGTACAAAACACATATTATACGTACTATGTGTGTAAAGTGTGTATTTTATACATACTATATCGTATTAACGTATGAAAATAATCCGCCATATTAATTTCCGATGCGCATTAGTACCTGTACACACGTAGGTAAACCGTGCGCGAATAGGTACACAGTGTAAGGAGCTTAACGGACGACTTTTAATATATCCGGGCTTACTCCCCGCTCTAAAATCTGTTTTATGGCCAGATTACACGGCGTTCACTTTTACTGCTATATTTGTTACCTAAGATCTAGGTATTGCTTTTATTAAAAAAGTTGTAAAAACCCGCCGCCGAAAAGGACGTACTTTTTTGGCGGTGGATTTTTAAAGCTAACGTTTACCAGGACATTGGGATTAGTCAAGCTCCGTAATATTGTGAAGCAAAGTACGAAATTTTAAGTAAGACAATTTAAAAATAGTTGCTTCGGTTAAATAATTTAAAAAGGTCAAGTGTGAGTCAGACTCAAGAAAAAAAAATACGTTTGTTGCATGGGATATTTTATATTTATTATATAGGCGTCATGTAGGACAATTCTATAAGCGTTATTTCATAACCTACATGGAAATAAAAATTTTGAGTTTGAGTTTTATTTTATTCTGTTTTAAATTAATTTATTGAATGCTACATGTTTCAACCAAATTACAATATTTAAAAAATACCGATTAAAAAACTATTTAAAGTAACTAAACTATTTTCTAAATGAAAAATAAAAAAGGGCTATAGGTAAAAAAACTGAGTCTAGGTCGGAGACTGCGGGTAGAGTACCTAAGAGGCTGGCAGCATTGCCTCGCTGTATGGCCAAACTGATACGTTGGCCTAGGAAAACGCCAGCCTAAGGGTCATTTGTTTTGTCGACCAGCCTTTTGGCCAAATTCCTAAAAATATTCTTGGCACTGGAGCCCCAAGAACCCATAGTTTCGACTCCAAAAGACAGAAAAATGTAAAAATGTGTAAAAACTTCAACTGTCTGGCTATCAAGAGCTTTTCTAATTGTCTAGCTCTCACGATAGCTAGACATGTCTGTAGCCTGGTGACGGACAGACAGACAGTGAGTTTCAGTAATAGAGTTAATAATAAAACGAACTCACAATACGTGCTAAACAACTATTATTATTGTGTTATTTATAATATAGTTCAAAACATTGTTAGATTCCTAGTTTTAGTTTTGAAGGCTTCTCCCGAGCAGAATTACATTCTCGTGGAAATTGCTACCTCGGGCAGCACCAAATTCAATCTAGCCGATAAAACTTCTATGAGTTTACGCCGTTTACAGCAATAAATGAAGAGTAGATTTTTTTTTTGCAGTCAGTGTTTCGTGATATTCCTTATGATATTAGGGTTTTTATTGTAATTTAAAGTACACTATTGAATATTATACTCCTGCAATTATAAATCAGATAGCAAAAAATTAAACTTGAATATGTTTATCCATACTAACATTATAAATGGGAAAGTTTGTCCGTCATTCACGCCAAAACTACTGAACCGATTTAAATGAAATTTGGTACACAGATACTCTAGAGATGACAAAGTACATAGGCTACTTTTTATCGCGGGATATATACGGTTTCCGTGGGTTACATAAATTTTACTCTTAGTAGAGACAAGCGAACTATGTGGTAATGCGAAAGCCAAACTAAAATTGGTATTATCTCACATAATAACATCTCAATAGAATCAATAGATACATTCATAAGAGAATGGGCCTTAAACTAACAATTATCGATACTCGTAAATCACTTTAAGATATATTAATTAAACATCATCTATGCGTACGGTAGCCCACGGATACGGTGTGCCACTTTTCGACCTTATCACTTGGCTATAAGGTTCAAAATTGACTGTAAGCGTAGGCGACGGCGGGGTGGGGTACGGAGAACGGGGAGGGGAGATGTAAGGGGGGAGAGGGGGTATTAATTTAATTTTAACTTGATAATATATCACGGCGCGCCGTCTTCGCTAATAATGGAGTTATGCTCGTAATGTTGGTACACCCGGAATACATTTGCATGAATTGAGCATAACTGAGATGTGAAACGATGAAAAAAAGCATGTGGTGTCGTGTGACACCAGATAGGAACGAAGTTCCTTCTTATTAAATATTAATTAAGTTCTATTCGAGACGCAATTTTAAATTCGAACCAAAAGCGCTAATAAGTAATAAGATAAAATTTGAAGTGTAAAAATTTGTCTTAAAATGAATTGCCCAAAATTATCATAGAATAACGTTTCTTTTTAACCGACTTCCAAAACGAATCGAAATCTACGAGGAATCGAGGGAACTCCTTGAAATTTATATGGACACATATAGTAATTTCGACTTTTTCTGAAGTATTGCAAGGCCCAAGCATATGCTACCAAAAATTAAGATTTTGCTCCAATCTTCTTAATTTTGAAGTCGGTACCAGCAAATTTGAACGTGAATGCTATACAATATTATAGGATATTGTTTGGGATGGTACTGACTTCAAAATTAAAAAGATTGAATAGAGAAATAGTTAAAACTTTAGGCGAATTTAAAAGGCGACTTATTTTCGAAAATAAGTTTTATTTCATATTTTTGTGTATTTTTACTTTGGAAGACAGGTAACAATTACAGGTACATGCGTTGTGCATCGACGTGTTAAATGTGGTTTCGTTCTAAATTCTGTTTATTTTTTTGAAAGCGTATATAGTATTTAAACCATAATAATCTCTATCCAATACAAATAATAATAATACCTGTCCAGTTACATATTCCGTTTGTATTCAAGTTAATTTTAGGTCTTATCAAAACCTAATGCTCGTACGGTTGATGGGCAGTCGACAACGCCAGGTATTGCAGTCCAGACAATCCAGGCACCCTAGATTGCTATTCTAGCCCCACCCCACTCTCTAGGGGGAGGTTCGCCCCCGGCGCATGGCGCTTAATTTCCGTATCGTATAATCATTAATTTTAAACATGATATTTACGATATACGATATATTTTATAAAGTATACGATATAATTTATACTATAAAATAGCTTCAAGATTTTTGTAATATAATTATTTATTTTGTTAAAGTTGTAACTTGTGTAGTTGACTTTGTAAGCTTTTTAATGAGGTAACTACCTATTATTATGAACTACTTTAATAATATCAAGACATAATCCATGTATTTGACATTTTAGTAGAATACACAATCTACAGTTATTATTAATAATCATTTAACTAACCAGTTTTGGTACATAACATTCGCAATAAAATTACTTCGAGATTTGTTTTCTTATTGATTAGACAAATAAAACAATGTCAGCTGTTGATTAAAAACAAAATAATACTAAAAAGTTCGAAGCGGTCAAATAACAGTTGTATGGTCGAAAAAAGTGTAAAAGGGAAGTTGTTTGTCTGTCAAGTTTGGCGCCTTTTTGTTTCGCCCTCTGACGGCCAAATACGCTGGCTCGCCGCTGTCACCGAGCACTGCCAACTTTTAATTACGCCCATTGTGAAAAAAGTTTAACCGAACAAAAGAAAATCCCTCTAATGAAAATCGACACCCTTCTAATTTCAAAATCTGGGCAAAGACAAGTTATTTTTTAAAAGTTGACATAACAATTATTCTATTCAGCGAGTAACGATAAACGAGCCATAGACTAACATTTTTACATATTTTGCGCTTACGTAATAATATTCTATTCGGCCAGTAACAATTAAATTACACTAAGTGCATTTCCGAACGAAAATCGAGCTCGTGTTTACTTAGAAAACTGAGACACGGTCCTGCATAAATTGCAGAGCTCCATATAATTAAAAATCAACATTTACATTCAATTCAATCTCCCGCGCGCCATCTATATCACGTATCTCGGGAATACTCTTATTATTTAATAAAACAGACTCGAAAATGTAACGATAAATATGTTTCATAGGTATTAATAGACTACCACAAAAAAGTAGGAGCTGATTTTTTTTCTTTAAATAATTATTAAAATTAAAATCAGAAGGCTTTAAAGCCTTCAACGGCTTTACAAAAAAATCCTCTCTCTTTGTTAAACAAAACAAGTTTATTTAATGAAGATTCAATTATTGCCAATTATATAGGTTCTTTTAACATTATGATTATAGTAAGCAAATTATTAGTAGCGGAAAAGGGAGATCAAGTCTCCCCAAATGAAGTGAAGTATATTGTGTACCCGGGAGTAGTTTTATGTTACAAACAATTTTTTTTTAAATAAAACTTTAATTAGAATTAATTTTTAATTCATATCTTTTAAATTTTAATTTTAATTTTCGTCAATTTTTTTAAAAAATGCCTTAACTGACGATTCTAGTCATTTGCCAAAGGTTGCAGGTATCATATACTACCGACATAGCTACTGTAAAAGTAGGTATTGCCCATACAGGGTCTGTAAATTGAGAGTCTCTAATAAGGATCCCTTCTCCTCCCATTTATATTATTGTAAACATGTAAACAGTGGTGTACTATAATTTTCATAATCTCCGTAATGGTAGTAATGAGGGAAGTTCACACAATCATCCAATTGGGGCCTACCTCTTGTTGCGGCTAAGATTACTTTTATAATGAAAATTATTTTTTCATCAATGAGTAAATTAATAAGCACGAAGTAACTCGTGTCTATCAAGAGAGGGGCTGAAACAAATGAAGTCTACATACGCACTAAAGTACATACGCTATAAGATGAATAAATATTTCTTTATTACCGTTTCTAATTTTGTCACAACAAAAAAAAATAATACAACGCTTCATAAATTTTGTAAGTAATTTGATACAAGCGCAAAAGCAATAAAAGGGAAATAATAGTTATGGAAATGGTCTTTCATTTTCCACGAAAGAAAACTTCGGGAAACTACCGACAATATGAATGAAACTATAATATTAGAAAAGTTTCGTCTCTGGAAATGAGAAAACGGTGTACCAACTCGTTCATCTAATACAAGTTATAAACTTGTTCAATATTACTTGCATTCGTATATTAATTACAATTTTAAAGTGTATGTGTTGCTAAAATCATATATACTAATATTATTTTGAAAGTTTGTGGGGATCGATGGATGGATGTTTGTTACTCTTTCACGCAAAAACTACCTAACGGATTTTGATGAAATTTGGTATGGTAGTAGTTTAGGCTCTGTATTAAAACATAGGATACTTTTTATCCCAAAAAGTACAGTATTCCCGTGGGATACTGTATGCTACATTTACGTAGGTGGAGCCGCGGGAAAAAGCTAGTGATCTATAATCTTTACAACTTACAAAATATGTCACAATTTAAAAATTTAAATTACGAATCGTCACTGACTCACGTGCGCATTACGCCCTCTGCCCTTGAAATAAAAATACCAAGAAGGTTATGGATCGCGTCGCCTTGACGGTTACGAAAAAAAAATTTTATACCAAAGAGAAATGAAAAAAAATCGATAAAACGTCCCAACACTAGTATGAGATAAAATTGATTTTTTCGTGCTCATAAAATTTAATTTTAAATTGCGCAATGAAGTCGACTTCTATATTATTGATAAGAAAGATTAAAATGCAAACAAAATGTTAGAAAAATATGTAGATGGGAATAAAGATGCAAATGTGCATAGTGCTGTAGGCGAAACGCTTAGAACGTAGAGCGATTGTTATGATAATGCAAACTGCAATAGACGCATGAACGATGAAATATTGGCCTCTTTTGCATAAGTACCGAGCCGTAGTCCCCTTTAAATAACGTACATACGTCAAAAACGTATATAATTGTGACGGTAAAGAACGGTTCGAAAAATATTCGGCCTTCTTTTAATGTAATAATCATTTTAAATTTATATGGATTTAGTTCTTCATTGAAAAATATATATAAGTAGATAAAAGAGTCAACAAAAAGTTTCATTGTATCTCTAATATTTCTATTACCTTACTTCTATATTCATAAAATAAATTCAAAAATTACATAACCGACCAGAAAGGCGCTCTACCGTAGAGCAGGTAATGGAGGCTTTGTTTGTCTATGAAATGATATTTGATATGCGATGATGTTTGACTAAAGAATATATTTAAACAGGATTTCGTCCATTCGGCTTTACTTTTGAACTCACAAAACTTTTTTTTAACACGGCGGAGAGAAAATTAACTTGGTAGCAAGTTTTTAAGTCATGAAAAATAGAAGAAAATGCAAAAATGAACGATTTTAAAGACATAGTACTATCATTGTAAATAATATTATATTTTGTAAGTGATAACGCTAGTAGGAGACAGAGTTAGAATATCATTGCCCTTTGCGTAAACCAGAAAGAGATAAAAATACCGCTAATACAATGCATATTTAAATTCGTTTACGAAGACGCCGAATTGAATATGTTTTAAGTCTATTTTTACGATTCGTTAACGTTATGTACGGTGATTTAACATAACAATAGCCTATATTAAATGATTTATGAAGCTAAATCTGTAATTCCAATAAATGACATCGTATTTCATAATTTTTTGATAAAACGCGTAACAGGTTTTCCTTCATGGAACTCTACAATAATTTGTCTCTAGAAATGATAAAGTTCTTCTAAGCATTTAAGTTCGGTAATAGATTGTAAAAGCTCTTTTTATAAAAACGTAATTTGTTTATCAAAATATGTCTAGCAGTATATATGTACGGCGCGCGCGGGGCGGGGGCGGCGCGGCGCTCGCTCGGTCCGTCACACTGGCACCAGCCACGTGCGACGACGCCGGCTCACCACGCGTCTTACGTAATATCGATTCAACGACATCGATTACACACCACTATCGCTTCCCGCGTAAATTCGATTTTCGAACGCGAGTGTTGTGACTTTTCTGTGACACTTTGGCGGGATTTTCAAACGTTCCAAGTTGAAGGTGCGTTTTTTTTATTTATTACGGTTATGCATAAGACATTGGATTATTTTTGATGTGAAAAGGTCAATACACCGCGTGGCACGCGTAGCTACCAGCTAGAGCGGTACGAGACTCAATCACTGATAATTTTCTGGGCCACGTTTCATTTTCATATTTACTACGATAATATTTACGACTTACGATTTTACTACTACAATCGCATGGTTCATTAATTTTCAACAATCAATATTCAAATTATTGTTATATTGTTTTTTTTTTTGATGGATACTTTTTATACGTAGAATTTGTAGTACTACCAGTTTTCCCAATATCATTTGCCGCTACGGATACCAACTTACTACCTACTGTATTTTTAACATTAAGTAAAGTTTTTTTTAATTAACGAAAAACTATTTCGTAAGTACAAGTCACCTTTAATATTAATTAATTAATTAACATAAAATGATAGGTTATATTACACAGAACACGTTTATCTAACCAGTTTTGTGTAAATCAAATGTATTCAATATGTGGCCATGAAACATAAACGAGAATAACATCATTACTCTACATTAGGTACCTACTCTACGTTACTCCATAGACTAATCAAATTACTATAAATTATTAATCTACATAACGCGTAAAACATGTAACAGGAAGAACTTTTAATTTAAAGCCAATAAATATGTGTAATCTAAATAACTTTGAAATCTATACTAATATTATAAATGCGAAAGTGTGTCTGTCTGTATGTCTGTTACCTCTTCGTGGTTTAACCGCTGAACCGATTTTTATGAAATTTGATATGAACATACTTCGAGTCCCGGGAAAGGATATAGGATATTTTTTATCCCGAAAAAGTAAAGTGTTCCCGCGGGATAATGTACTTACGCGGGCGAAGCTGAGGGGAACAGCTATCTATACTAATATCTGATAAAAGTATCAGATCAAATAAAAATCTAAATTAAGGGTCTTGCCAAAAATACAGACGGACGGACAGATAGACGTACAACAAAGTGATCTTATACAGGTTCGTGGTTCCGTTCTTTTCTTTTACGAGTTCCGTGGTACGGAACCCTAAAAAGCAATAATTGCCAGTCACTAAAATTGTAGAGTATGTACAAAAATACACAAACGAAAAATAAAAATAGAAAATAATATATTAATACGCTCTATAAAAACTAGCTTTCATTCAGATAACATACTAAAACACAATAATCACCTATGTCGCAGTAATTGTGGAAAATTAATTTTTCAAAATACAATTACTTGCAGTGAAACCACGTTGCTAATGTAAAAAAAAAGAGATTGACATAGCGCGCGATACGTCAATACCATACATTTTATTAAATAAAAGATTTTATTTAACTTGCAATGTATGTTAGTTCGTATGGAATCTTGCTACTCAATTTTGAAACAGATATCTTCAACCGATTGAGCTGAAATTTTGTACACACGTTTAGTGTGGATGACAATACACGATAAGATGTATGACGTTATTCTAAATGAAATATAGTGGACCATCTATGATAGCGGAATAGTTATTTGATTTTTAACTTCATCGTAATAAGCCATGGCATCATCCAATATGGCGAACTATCCATGATGGCGGAATAGTTATTTGATTTTTAACTTCGTCATCGTAATAAGCCTTGGCATCTTGACCAGTACTTGGCCAGTACTTTCCACGTTTATTTATTCGTTAGAAGGCTATGAAAAGTTATTGCATAATCTTTTGTTTTAATAGATAATTTTGTCAACTTTTGGTGTCAAAAATAAAATTCCTTTTAAAACAGTTATCAAATGCTCGTGATTCACCACTTATCAGTCGTTATCGGAGACGCAAGTTGACATTACCGAGTCAATATAGATTAGTGATGCCATATACAGCTTTATGGTGTTTGACTACATTTAAACGTGTTTATTTTCAATTTGAAAGTTAACTTTTTAGTATTTTAAGGGCCCGTTTGATATCTACTAATAGTCAGATTTATATGTCTTGTCTCTGTCGCTCGATGTAGGTAAGTAACAAAGCTTTCGAATAAGCTATCTAATTAGATTGTAAACTAAAAATTAGACTCTAATTTGATTTACTTTTAAAGTTAAATATTATAACAATAACTCAATAAAAATTATCATATTATAGTTGTTTAAAGTTATAGTATTAGGTTGGGGAAAAGTTTCTTCGCATTTTATATAAAAATTCAAAAGGTTTTTTTATAAAGTTTATTTCCAAGTGACTAAAGTATATAGGTGCCATTTTGTTCGATAACTTTTTGCCATCTTGTTGGTAGGTACATGATCCCATTGCTATAAAATTTTTGGGGCTTCTGATGAAAAAAATGCGACAAGTGGTTTTGGCAGTCCTCTTGTGATGTCAACCTGACACTGCCTAAGGAATTCTGCAGCGACCGAAACAGGTGGAAATCTGAAGGTGCAAGGTCAGGACTATACGGCGGATGCATTAACACCTCCCAGCCAAACTCCCGTAATTTTTTCTGAGTGGTTAAAGATGTGTGAGGTCTAGCGTTATCACGGTGAAAAACCACACCCCTTCTGTTGATTAATTCCGGCCGCTTTCTCTCAACTTCTTGCTTTAATCTCATCAGTTGTTCGCAGTACAGTTCAGAATTGATGGTCCTGCCTGGCGGTAACAGCTCATAATGAATAATGCCCTTCCAATCCCACCACACACACAGCATCACCTTGTTGCGAGTTAACCCGGGTTTCGCCACAGTCTGTGAAGCCTGACCGGCCTTTGACCACGATCTTTTTCACACGTTCTTGTCGTACGTGATCCACTTTTCATCACCAGTTATCAGCTTCTTCAAAAATGGTTCGGTTTCATTACGTCGTAATAAAGAATCACAAATGAGTACACGGTTCATTAGGTTTCTTTCAGTGAGCTCATGAGGCACCCAAATATCGAGCTTTTTTGTGTACCCAGCTTTTTTCAAATGCGCCAAAACCGTTTTGTGGTCAATCCCCAGTTCTTCAGCTACATCGTAACTACTAATATGCCGATCTTGCTCCACTTTTTCAAAAATGGCAACAGTTTTGTCCGTAACAGGGCGACCAGAGCGACGTGCATCTTTGATATCAAAATTTCCGGATTGAAAACGCTTTTAAACCAAATTTGCGCTACTCTCACAGATACTGCATTAGGTCCATAAACATCACAAATTTTTTTCGCGGCTTGTGTTGCATTTTTACCTTTTTTGTAATAAAATTTTAAAATGTATCGAAATTCTTCATAAGAATCACTCATTTTAACAATAAGAAAAACAAATGAAAATCTCAAATTTACCTAATTTGAATTTGGAATTGTCTTCTGTAAAATTAAAACTTTTTAATGATACCAAAATCAGCCAGATACAATTGGTATAGCCCAAGATATTTTATGACAAGTTCATACATACTATAATGCGAAAAGACTTTTTCCCCAACCTATTATATATATGTCACCGTAAAATTGTAAAAACCGTTAGATTGTAATAAAACTAGTGAAATTTTAAAATGTTTATAGACTTCTGATGCGAATATGCTGCCCATAATTTCACACATTATTTTTCGTTACATTAATAAATATTAAGTTTTTAATCTTTCGACATATTTTTACAATCTCGTTAGTTATTTTACAATGTAACGGTTTTTACAATTTTACGGTAACATATTTAATTCTAAAACATATAGAAATGAAACAAAAAATTCTACTCAACAGCTTTTAAGTGGCTTAAAATATTTTATTTTGTTTCAATGCATTACCTAAGTTATATAGATCTTTCTTTTAATTTTACATGGGCCGGCTAGACCGAAAAAATACCGCAGTCTCGCAGAAGCCGCGATTTCATTGTATTCACCGAGAGATGCCGGAGGCTCCAAGGGCAATAGGAACTAAAGACCGACAACGCACTTACAAGTCTCTAGTATTGCTTCCCAGCTTGTGATCTGTCTGTTCATTTCAGTCTTTACTCCATAAAAACCCTACTTTACTATTAGAAATGTGAAAGTTTGTATGTAAGGACGGATTTTTGTGACTTTTTCACACAAAAACTACTGAACTGATTTAGATGAAATTCTGAATGGTAATAGTTTAGGCTCTGGATTAACACATAGGCCACATTTTATCGCGGCAAAATGTACGGTTCTAGCGGGATTTCTTTGAGCGCGTACCAAGTCTCTGGCAACATCATAGAATGTAGAGGTACATGGCTTAGTTATTTTGAACGCATAGGACCGGCAAGTTAAGTATTTTGTGCGTAACATAGATAAAAATGTAGGTCGGATTTCACTGGCCTCGATCCATTGAGTGTGGTGTTGCTGCAGGGTCGACGTTTGATTCTGTAAATAAATACACGTGGGTACTATGAGTGTATTTTACACGAATCCGCACTTTTTTGTGCACGAAATCAATGTAAAAACGAGCGGGTTTTGGGCAGCCGCACGGCGCCTTAGAAGTTAAAGGCTTTTCTAGTTATTTAAGAATATTTGCACAGATTCAATATGGCAATGTATAATTTAATATTACAAGAAGAACCATTAGGTCAAATAAGCTGGCTGGACCAAAAAGGCCGAAAAAAGAATAAAAAAAACCGGTAACGCACTGATATCGTAGAGAAATATTATGATTATGATATTGATCAACTTATTTGTTTTATTCCGTTAAAGTAATCATAAAGAAGTGGAAGACTTTTGCTCAACATTATTCAATATTGTCTAACCGCAAGTCGTTACATTTGAATTGGAACCTTTAGCCGGCTTCTGGTTTAACCTTAAAACCGGTAACCGGGCTAAAATCAGATCGGTTTAAAAACCTGCGGAAAGTGAAAATCAATATGGCCGGCCGGCAGACGGGGTAATTGGAATTTTTAGGGTGCGCCAAATGCAATAAATTTTCACTTTTTTCCCAAACTTTTGCAACGTTTAATTTATTAAGCAATAAAAAACATTCGGCCTTTATATAAAATTGTTTTTGTTTTTCAATTTTAAAATTACACGTTAGCCACTGATAGTTGCAATACTAATATATAAGTAATATTATAATAATATGGCGGAAACAACATATATTTTAGAGTTTAACGAATCTCGGAAGATGCAAATTTAATGGGATAAATAATGCGAACAATTTTTCTCTTCCCTTTCTAAATAAATAATAAATAAACAATAATTTATTCAAATTTCTAAAACTATACTATCACATACAACTGCCTCCGTTCTTAATACTTTTTGTTCTTGACTCAATACTTAATACACATTGATACAGAAATTAAGCCATCTAAAATGTAAATCATCTTTTAAAAATATCGTTAGAGTAAAAAGCAGTCAGCTTTTAATAACCAAAACTTTCTCAAAATTATACGTAAAAAACCCTTACCATAACACAATTTGTAGCCCAATTTAGGCGGGGAAATTCGTGATATATTGAATAATTAATAGTACATGGGCCATAAAACACGTTGCCCGTATATTACGGTACATTTTGCAATACAAGCTTTTATGAGAAACGTAAATTTTAATTCCGTTTCGACGTCGTCCTAATTGACTTTACGAGCATCTTAAATTAGCTGGAAGAATTGTTTTAATAACTTATTACGTGTAATGAAAAATCATTTTTAAAGGCTTTAAAAAATAAAGTTTCGATACTGTTTTGGTGTTCAATTTTAAGTTTTTAATACTCGAACTTTTTACATAATTTCTTGATATAATATGTAATATCAATAGCGAGAGGCTACTAAATTTGCGCCTAAAATAATAATTTGTATTGGCTGCCATCCAATCATTCTCATGGGGTAATGAAAATCAAATTCTTCAAAATTTAAATAAGCCATCACATATACTTTTTTATTTTATGACGGTAATTTTTATTAATATGCTTTAATGTTTATAAGCAGCTCGATACCTAGGCAACGAAAAACGTGAAAATTAAACGGGACATATCGTCGGTGGATAGATCAAACTATGAAACAAAATCCAATCAAATTGATGTTGAGTTCTTATCACTTTTCATTTACTTTCCTTTAGAAACTGCTCGATATGATCCATGCGTCGGATAGACATGTAAAAAGTCGGACCTGCGCCTGATCTCTCGTCTGTCGTGTCGGTTATCCGTCCCACTGGATTACGAAAGTAAAAGGAAGCGAGTGTGCTCTTGTGTACTGCGCACAGACTTGAGCACTATAAAATTACTCCTGCGTAACTGGCCTGGTTTCAATAAACCGGCCACCGTCACCGAAATCGGTGGGGAGTTATTATTTAGAAACTACCTTACTTAACCATTTTATACAGAATCCTTACAGCCACATAATATTAAAGTTGAATCTCCGTTGAATCAACAGCCTCCGTGGTCTAGTGGTTCGAGCATTGGCTCTCGACTCGGAGGTCGTGGGTTCGATTCCCACAAGGGAACAACAAAAATGTTGTTTCCAAGTTTGGTTAGGACAATGCAGGCTGATCACCTGATTGTCTGACAAGAAAGATGATCCATGCGTCGGATGGGTATGTAAAAAGTCGGACCTGCGCCTGATCTCTCGCCAGTCGTGTCGGTCATCCGTCCCACTGGGTTACGAAAGTAAAAGGAAGCGAGTGTGCTCTTGTGTACTGCGCACAGACTTGAGCACTATAAAATTACTCCTGCGTAACTGGCCTGGTTTCAATAAACCGGCCACCGTCACCGAAATCGGTGGGGAGTTATTATTTAGAAACTACCTTACTTAACCATTTTATACAGAATCCTTACAGCCACATAATATTAAAGTTGAATCTATAACGGTCAGGGATAGGCTACGCGGCGCTGCATTTTCAAGATAGCGATTCAAAATTGAACTTATTTACTACACAAGAAGATACAAATTTAATTCCGAGAGTTCTAATATCAAACTAGACCGCTCTGCATATGAATGATGCAATGAAACGTGTGTCTTCTTGCGTACTGAATAAAGTTCAATTTTGAATCACTATTTTAAGAATTTCTCGTCACGTATCGTCTCGTTTCGGCATGAGCTGACCCTTAGGCCTCCCCCACATTTGGCATGCGCGTTTCTCGGGCGTTTGAGCAACGCTGCGTGGGCGTCGCGATTTTCCGGCGTGTGGCGTTTGGGCGGGACGTGAGGGCGGAGGGGTAGAAACGCGACGCTTACGCAGCGCGCACGCCACGTGCACGTAGCACAAACGCCACACGATGGCAAATGGCCGAGAAAATGCGCACGCCAACTGTGGGGTCAGCCTTAATCTAATTTGAAACTACAGTCCAAAGTCATATATATTTGAAATAAAAAGACACTTTTTACAAACAATGTAATAATTCTAATTCGTGGGCGCCGCCCACAGCCCCCAGACAGCATGGCGACTAACGCGTTAACGACTAATAATATTATATAACGTAAATAAACGTAGCATTCGTAAAATGCTTTGATAGCGGTAATCTTGTTGTATGGTGAAACAAATGTTTCCGTGTTATACGAAATGATAGCGGGTGGGTATTTTTTGATGTTATTATGATTTGTAAGTGTAGAATACTTTTTTGGGTTTATTATTATTCGAAATATCTTTGCTGCGCGTTGTTTTTGAAGATAGTCATCTCTTGTCGTTAAATAAGTAGCAAGTTGCCAGTTAGTTATATTTTGGGGTTTCACATAGCTACAACATGTGACATGTTACATGCAAAACGTCATCTTCAAATAGTATAACGCTGCTTGAAACAGTGTATTAAGCATCACAATAATTCATAATGTAATTTATACTACTATAAAGTGGTACCTGCGTATACCGATAGTTATAATAAGCTTATGCTACGTGATAATACCTAACAAGAAGGTTCGAATGATCAAATTGCTTAAGCATACAAATTATTTTGGTTTTTAGTTGTAACATAATTGTAATTACACACAACTTATCTACTAAAGTAGGTTCAAAGACTACCCGTGGTTAAAATATTATTATTTTTAGTACCTGGTAAACCGAGCTATGGTTTAGTAGAACGATAAAATATAAAAAAAAAATAAAAATAATCACAAAAATATTCATCTGACTGGAGTTCGAACCCGAGACACCAATTTGCCAACAAAGCAAAGCTTTCAACGACACCCAAGCCGCCAACCAGATTTAAATATCAAAATCATTCATATGACATTACACCCGACGAAAGAAAAAATAACTAACAAATTTTCCCAGGGATAAGACCAAGCTACATCGAATTTTCTTCCCCAAAACACCTTGCTGCTGAATTTCATACAAAGACTTGCAGCCGTTTCCGAGATTCAGGTTACATAATATATACAAGATAAGCTCGTTTCAAGTTTAAATTAAACTGAGAAATATAAATTTAAAAATATATTAATCAGGTTCTCTTATTACCGAATACTAAGTATGAGAAAAGCGGAAAAAATCCAAGTTTTGCTATACAATTTTTGATTTAGCAAAAATTATACAATGGAAAATGTAGAGTTTTGCTCTACAATTTCCCATTTATTTTCGGTTCGGTTTATTGAACTGCGTGTTTACAAACAAACCTAAGTGGTTTCCCGGGGCGAACCCTCGGGAGCCGGCCTTGAACTTGGTGCGTGACGCCGGCACCTCCCACGGGACGCCCGATAAATAGTGCCGGGAATAGGGATTTTTATTCGAGGTATTTTCGTAGCAGTTCCATATAAAAATAACTACAATTTTATAAAAGAACTATAACAGGACTACGTACAATATATAGTTTATGTTACCCGGGCTATTATTACGAATCTATTGACACCTCATTTATTGAAATCGGATCAGTAGTTTAGATGCGACGGTAGAAAAAACATACATACATATATACGTACATAATAAGGAAACGATCCGGATCCATTTAACTTCTTTGGCTTTCAGGTGATATTTCACATCATGTACCTGTAAAATTTGTTTAAATACTATATTAATCTTCTGTGCGTGTGTTTGTAATTGAACTCCTAAACGGCTGGACCGATTTTGATGAAATTTTTGGTATGTGTTCAAGTGGATTCGAGAATAGTTTAGCTTCGCGATTGGACCCGGTAGCGGTACTGCAGTCTGTATGTCAGCAAATTTAATTCTAAGGACGATGTTAGCCGGCCGCCGGGACAGCTTGTTTTTGTGTAAAATTGTAGTAAATATAATAGTCTTATTGGTCTATAATATTATAATCAAAGATTGAAATTCAGGTGCAATAATCTTACACCCTTTCAATTGTACACCTCAAGTATTCAAAACATTCCTGTAAAATCTGCTACACGCCAATTACTAGTTTCGGTCGGAGGCACATGCGATATATCGTGATTTGTGAGTGACAAATTCACCCTAGGGGTGAAACTTGCCCTCAGGCGTTTAACCTATTACCTGAATGTAAGTGGATATTCTACTATCAGATTTTTCTGTTAAATATCCTGACCAGGAGCATGTGAGGACATTTCTAAGGAAGGTTCCGTAACTATCAATGCTCAATAGGTTTCTCAAATTTTAGTTACTGTCCAACACACAGAGTGGAACAATAAGTTTCTTGTAGTACGACGAAACCCCAAAAAAGGTGTTTTTAAAGAAGTATAAATTAAAGATTTAGTTTTATTATTGACCTAGCCTACTAAGTATAAATTTATGTCCACAAAACTACTCTACCAAAAAATTAAACTTTAACAATAATTTTCATTATAGTTTTCCCGACGGTCAGATACGTATACCATATTATATAGGTACAACTATTTTATATAACGTTAAGTACCACAATATAAAGTCTTCGTATGTCATAGTCCCAGTCTATACTTAAACGCGTTACAGGCTTACATACAGCACATGCGTATTGCGAGCCCATTGATGTCAATCGTTCATTACGAATGGGCACAGCTGTCCGGGTATAATTTAACCCGTCCAGCCGGTAAACAGGGTCAATGTTACTATATCCGGATTGTCCGGATTGGGGTCGACGCCCTCACGCGTATTCACTTTTATTCCAATTAAAATTATTGTTGTTTACTTTTGCCGTAGCCCGTAGGGCGTTTTAAAATTGCGATAACTATAGGTGCAATAATACACCTTAAATACGCCCATCTCGTTCTTGCAACCAAAAGTTACATTAAGTATTTAGTATTTCATTGTTTTTGTAATTTCTTATAACCAATTCAATGTTGTTTGAACTAAATAAATAAATGTTATTATAGGTTTTTTTTATTTTATTTACCACAATGCAATCGTCTCACAAACTAACATTTAAACGAATTAGAAATTATCATTCAAACTTATTCTTATACAATATTATTATTTTATACATATTTTACTTACAACAATTATAATTGTTTATTGATTATATATTAATTGATTATTAATTATGCAGCTATGTGTCAACAGCCTTTTATTGTATCTAAAAGTTGGTACAAGCTCCGTTTAGTTCCATTTACCCGGGGCGATATGGGCCCACATCCGGTCCGGCCTTTATCTTATTTTTATTTACTTGTACTTTGTAGGTAGCAGTCGTTACAGAAGCTATTTTATACTGGGTGATTTTTTATTCCGTTTCAATGAACACATATACCTACTCAGTTCATTTTTTCTAACGTAATAAAAATATTTTACAACACCTAATTTAAAATCATTATTTAATTATTTAAGTATTGGAAAAATATTACAGAATTTTAAAATTTCAGATATTATTATTGTCAGCTTTCAAATACTTAAGCTTTTATACAAATGTTTTTGTATATTTAATTTTTTTTTATACGTCATGTCCTGTTTTTCTCGAAACAAAATAAAAAATCACCCAGGTCCAATTGTTTTAATGTAGTTAAGAAGGAAAAATGAAATTCTATTGATATTGACAAGAAAAAAATATATTTAAGATACACAAGTTGCATAATATGATTACAAAATACTAGTAGAGTTATTCATAAAAAAACTGGTTCAAGCAAATAATTCCTAAACCACTCTCTAATATAGTACTAAGAATATTTATTTAGATGTATTAATATAAGTATAGTGTCTTTTTAAGATTAAATACTAATCTTTGTCTACTTGTTTGCAGGTCTTGCAAGACATCAAGGTAAATATTGACAAATATTACTTCATTTATGCTTGATTTTTATTGCGTCATTTTAATTTTTACTCACATTTATTATTTATTGCATTGCACTATACACTAATAATTTTAAAGATGTAAACTAATGGGAAACATGCATAGTTTTTTATTTGCTTTTCAAAAAGTACATCATAAGCCAGGAAATATTGTCATGGCAATGGCATATCTACGATCAACCGTTGACGAAATACAGTCATCACAAAAGTGAGATCGTAATTAATAACGTATATGTAATCTTAGATTGATTTCAATCTTAAATTCTCAAACAAAATTTGACGTAAATTGACGTAAAGTCAATCGTAGGATCGTTGAAATGTACTGAAATGTTGATCTCAGATAGCTAAAATAAGATTAAGATTGGTTATTAATTTCCGGCGTTAGAGAGCATTAAAAACGATTTATACAAAAAATTATACACGAGTGACGTCACAGTAGTTGAAAATTTATGAAGATAAATACAAATTTGATTTTATTAAGTTAAATACTACGTTTATTTACTGTTTTATCAAAAAAGTCACGAATATCTTAAGGAGTTTTCGTTTTTTAATCATGGCAAAAAATCTTCGTTTTATTTTTAGTCCTGTAAGTTCTTAATTTAGCTGATTTAAAACAAAGCATGGTCCCTATTATAGAGTTCCAGAGATTTTATCGTTTATATTTTATTCTTTACTTGCTGCCAAAAGACAAGAGCATATCTTTAAATTTTCGCTTTTTCTAATAATATCCGTAAGACTTATTGTAATATTTATTTTTTATCTCGCATTTTATTGATATCATAAAAGCACTAACTTTGCATTTTGTGTTTTGCATCATACATTTTTAATATCTTTAATCAATTTTCACAATCAAACGTAGATGAAGAATGTGTCTTGTTTTGTAGAAATATACTGACTCTGGAGTGGTTGTGCAAAATATTACTAATAATAACCATAATCATGATGTTAATAACTTACAACTACAATTTTCTAGCTAATTTACTTTAATAACATTTCGATGCTCAATACTTAGAAATATATGAAGTAATATTCCATAACATAATTATTTATAGTGCAAGCAATTTCGTAATATTTTTGTATTTAGAATGAAAATATGAAAATTTCGCCATGTTTACAAGACTAGTTTTTTAACGATTACGTAAACCTACGTAATCGATAAGAAACTTAAGGCTACTTAATTTTTTCTTAATACTTTAAAATTGTTGTAAAAAAATACAGTTACTATTAGAAACATGTACTTATAATTTGTAAAAACATATCTTATTCCAATTCTTTGTTAAAATAACAAACAATTGTATAAAAATCTATATATTATGTCTACGTAAATAACCCTATGTTACCGGGCTATTATTACTAATCTATTGACACCTCATTTCAAATCGGACCAGTAGCTTAGCCGCTACGGTGGAATAAATATACACACATACATACTGAACAGACAGCCAGCCAAAATAATTACTTTTATATTTTGATTTTGCCGTAATCTAACGCTTATTAAAACTAAGAGCCCTCCTATTGACAGGCTGTCGCAGTCTCTTCTATCCGAAATGACAAGGATAGCATGTGGCTAAGCGTCACTTAATTAAACTATCGTTTCAGTATTCAACCGTTAATGAATAAATGTTTGTGTGTGTCTTTACGGTTTTAAGTCTTCTTTTTTTATATTGTCGAGTACCCGCAAAAAAATGTAACTTGTCATACACAAAATAAGACACATCACGTCGCAAAGGCTCGATACCGGGTGGGTCGCGAGCGGTCGATGTGTCGACGACCCCGGGTTCCGAACTCATCTCCTAACCCCCTGCACCCCTGTAGGGGTAGTGGGTACACCTAACCCCCCCAAATTCCCTCCTACTTATATATTTATCGCAAATACGAGGGGACGATGCATTAATTTAAGTTTAATTTTTGTTCAAGTGGACTGTAGGGTAATTTAAATTTTATACACTTATTTATTTGTTTGATTAAAATAAATGTAAATGAGGAATATTATTAAAAATTATTTTGGAATCGCAAAAATAGATATAAATATTATTTAATAAGGATTTTGTAAACAGCTTTTGCCCGCGGCTTCGCCCGCATAAATACAGTATCCCACGGGTAGACTGTACTTTTTAGGGATAAAAAGTAGTATATGTGTTAATACAGAGCTTAAACTACTGCCGTACCCAATTTCATCAAAATCTATTTAGTAGTTTTTGTGTGAAAGAGTAACAAACATCCATTTATCCTCACAAACTTTCACATTTATAACAGTACCTACTAATTGTTAAAAATGATCATTTTCAATGCAGGATTCGGATTCTGCTTTTGTCTCTCTTTTTTATCGTAAAGGCAGTTTAATGATTCTATTTTCAATAATTTGCTCTACATTTTAATAAGATTAGCTTTACCTTTAGAATATTTTATTTTTACTAGGTCGAGTATTTTTTATGCGTTAACGCTCTTACGGGCAAACTATAAAAAGCATAAAAATGTGGCTGGAACGACTGTCATATCAATTGATACTTTATAGTTATAACAATAGAGTCCAGAGTTTATTAATTTTATGTTCGATCGCTCATCCCGTTCTTTCGCGTATGTGTGTCTCGCTCACGTGACAATCGCCCTCTATTTACAAAATATTGAAGTCGGCGACGTTGCCTGCCCGGCTGCGCCAGCGCACGTGACGTCATCGCCTCCGTCTCTTTCCTCATTTTTATTGCTCCACGAAGCTTGAGGTAATAATTCCTCAAATGATATTTTGAATGATATTAAGCTTCACTCGTTTTGACGTTTACGCTCTTGTAAGATTTGTGAATCGGATCGTCCAGATAAGATTGATGAAAGTAACATTAGCTATTAATATTCATCATTAACAGCACGCAGTTTAAGGTAGAGCATCCATCATGATGGTATTTTTAAGTTACTTTTCCGAGCAAGATCGTAAGTATTTGTTTAACCAAATGATAGGTACAATTGAAATCAACAGTTTTGATACTTGTAAAATTAATTGACAGTTATGGTAAACAAAGGAAGACAGTAGTACGTAAGGGTAATATTATTGTAGATAGTTTATAAATGAACAATAGATTACAACAACTACTGGATGTTTGTATAACATTCGCTGCGACTAAACTTCTGAATAACTACTCTCAATGTTTATAGTTTCTTTGAGGAACTATTTAAAAATAATATTCGTCTGTAGCCTTCAAGTATGGCAATAAGGCATTCAAGAAGGCACGCCAAGATATTTTAGTGAAAGACTGAAAAATACCAAAATAAGTAACAATATTGATATCGTATAAAAATTAAGTTTTAGCAGCTACATAATTATTAAGCAGTTATTTAAAAAAAAACAATAATATGATTATTTTTACGCTTGTTTATCGGAAAGTAAGTACATTTGAAATTTGTGCTACGTGTCTAAATATATAAAAGGCAAACCTGACTTATCTATCAACGCACAGCCGAAACTATTGAACGGATTTTGCTAAAATTTGGCATTCAGATAGTTTTAATGACGTCGGCATCCACTAAGAAAGAATTTTTGAAAATTCGCACTCTAAGTGGGTGAAAAAGGGGTTAAAATTTTGTATGGAAACCGAACTCCACGCGGACGAAGTCGCGGGCAAAAGGTAGTTTTTATATAATTAATTGCCTACCCTTGCAAGTTGACAAGAGTAGACTTCAAGCAAAAACGGTCTAGTTAGGAAATGATGTAAATCTAGTCGATTTAATAGTTTCATTTAAATCGTAGAGTCTGGGCCCCACAGCATACCGGAAACAATCAATTCTAGCCTATTACGTCTAAACGAGGAAGGTTAAGAGGTTTAATGGGCCCACAATAGATAACCTTCATATAACGATGTACCTGATGGCTTACATATCAGTAGGTGACTGATTTTAATCAGCCGTTAAAATGACAACCGAAACATAATTCTGTCTCTACTACCTCACGAACAAAGAAAGAGACGGAGTGAATATAAGACTTGTAAGTAGAATATTATAAAATATAGGTTTTAGTAATTTGGTTGTGATTTTGGTGCTTTTTCTAGTACGACGTACGAATAAGGACATAGCGATGGAAATAAGTGTCATTACATCGTAAATTGATAAAATAATAATGTAATTATAATTCAACATATTAATGCCAGCAGGTCTAAAAAGGCCGTTTTGGCAATTCATTTTCAATTCTTGTTAAGAATTACTGACAGCGATCGTAAAATGGCCACTTGAATTGCAATTCATATTAAGATTTGGATACAATTCATATGCAGAAATTGGCTGAAATGCATTCATTTGATAGATTTACAAGCAGAATTGCTTTAGAGTCAAATAGCAATATTGCGATGATATTGCGTAAAACTGCGGCCACTTTTTAGACCCGCTGAGCATAATGAGAGTACTATGCAACTCTAGGTAGAACCATAGAACTAAGAAAACTAGAGGTCACCCTGCGGTCGAAATCCGCCCAAAATAATTCTTAAGTTTCAACTTTATAAGGGTTATTTTGCCTCTTAGATAAAAAATAATCTAACCTAACTAAGAGTATGTCAGGCCATGTATCTGTCACTATGAACGCGTAATAGGTTTTTTGAAATTACTTCAAATGTTACTGTCTGATTTGAATCAAAATAATTTTCCTAAAGAGTAATATAGCATGACTTATCAGCACGAAAAATTGCAAGTTTCTAAGTCTCATCGTATAGAAAATCCAGTTTTTAATATTTCTAAGCATTATTTAAAAAAATATTAGCTTCCTCCATATAAACTTTAACTGTGCCAAATATCATACTCCTCCATTCGCACAATTCTCGTAAAACTGTGTTGAAAGTGTTTATTTTACGTATTAATATAATAATATATGACAAACTTTACAACAAGGTCTATTAGAAAGTGGTATATATAATTAAAGTTGGTCTGTCTCTGTAGTAGTAACAATTGACTTTCAAGTTGTATTTTGTCTTCCCATTTACATTTAAACAATACGTATATAGGTTGTGCTAGAAGTCTAACTAAACGCCAAGTCATAACTTGTTATTTGCAATACCAGAACTACTGTATTTCAATCCTTACTCTTTACTACGTTACATTACGGATTTTAATTAAGATTGCAGCACTAGATAAAATAATTCAATAGACAGGGTTTTATAATGTTCATTATCGATTACGGACAAAGCCAAACAAAAATAATCATACAAGCAAACAAATCTTCCCTCTTTAAATTATTAGTATGAACTAGAGCGACCCGTACAGCTTGGCATGAATAAAATATAATAATTCAATAGGAAGGTTTATATAAGATTATTCAATTTCAATAACGGATATTTTGGGCATATGATCTACTGCTTGTGTTTTAGAGATTTAGGCTGAAAAATATTTTTCGTATATTTGTGAGTGAACAAATTATTATTATTATGTAAGACTTTTTAACCTTATAGAAACTTAAACGCATGTTGTAAGAAAGGCTAGAGGCATTTGAGATGTAATGCTGAAGAAGAATGGAAGGTATAAGCTGGACGGAAAGAAAAACAAATATTTAGGTTTTAGATATGGTAGAAGAAATAAGAAATAGAATTAAAACAATAGGAAACAAAAGGAGAAAGATGGTTGGACATTTGATATGATATGACGAATTTAATATAAAGAACATTATGGAAGGAAAAGTAGGAAGAAGAGAAAGAGGAAGGCCGAGGAGAAACTATTTTGAAGTACTAAAAGAGAAGGTTAACGTAGTGTTGTACCAAGAGGTCAAAAGTAAAGCACAAGACCAAGAAATATGACGATTACTCCACCGACAAGAGCCTGACTATTAAGATTTGAATAAATGAGTGAAGAATTTGTACATTATCGTATTTAAGCAGAACATGATACATCGTGTCTAGATAGTAGATAGTATACACTGTACGAGCTAGCCACAAGTAGTACGTGTGTTCTCCCGGCGCGCACAGGAATAACACGGCCAACGTGGTCCAACACATGTCATGGGTAGGGCTCTCAAACAGCAATAATCCTAAAAGTTTACTATATTCTTGAATCATTTCGTTATTACTTTTATTTACATATCTCATTCAGCAGACAGAAACTGTTTGTTTCATGGCAATATGGTGAAGCCTTCCCACACCAAATAAAAACATGATTTATGACAATATGATTGATTTTTGACATGATTTTTACAAAATAATGTAGAATTAACCTATCTACCTGTCTGAAGCTTTCAGTGCAATATTTGGTCAAAGATTTTGATTGTATCAATCAGTAATTAGTAAGAAAAAAAACAGTGAACACAAAAGGTATGTTGTTGCTAATTCTATCAGAACTTTTATATCAGATTTTTGTATTAAATTTATATTCATAACATTTATTTTTTCTGAAAGTGGTAACCCTAGTATACTTCGATTCCTGCCGCGGTCAATTAACAATAATATATTATGATACAAGTACGTGGAGTTCATAAGAACACAACTTGATATACGTCCTTGATTTTATGCCATTAATCTAGTAACAATTAATATATAATGTCTCCGAAAATCAATTACGGATACTTCGGGCACATGATCGACTGCTTATATAAAGACGTTTAGGCAAAAAAAAATATAATCAATTTAAAAAATCATCTCATGTAATAAGTATTTGTATATGTATACAAATACTTTCCGCAAAACGCAAACTCGACCATATAATGATTTTTTCTTACTAGTATGACAATTATATTTCTGCACAAGCATTAGATCATATGCCCAAAATATCCGTTAGTGATTTTACCGAACCTTATGTTAATTAGACTAATTATATCCATAAAAAATATTTTACAAATTAATAATAGTATATAAAATACCAGTAATACGGAACTCTATTTTATTATCCATGGACCGACACACTTGACCAGTTTTGATTTGAAGATTAAAACTATATTTTAGTTCGTAGTCTTTTTGTTGACTTACTATTGTGTTTCGTGGTTTGTTTCTCTTGGCGGTGAGTATCTACAGAATGGGAACTGGGTTACTTTTATTGACATTAGATAAACATAATATTATGTTAAATAACTGTGCAATACGTAAGGTACGTATAATACGTATATTTACAATGAAATTATAAAATGTTATAAAGGCTAGTATTCACTTTTAAATGTGGATAAATAAATCGTTCGATTATCCACATTAAAAGATATACCTAAACCGAAATTTTACCCCTAAAATAAAATAAATATTTTAGCTTGAGTTATAATATCCATAAGAATAATAAGAATAAGAATCATTTATTCCAAGAAATTAAAAATCTTATTCCTCTATAAAATATGTTTAAATCTTCTCTAAAATATGTTTAAAGGAACTAGGCAATTTCCTCAAAAACGCAGTGTTGTCGCATGGCCATATAATCCTGCCGACTGCCCCAACTGTAAGCCAATGGCATTGGGCACATTAACATACATTAGCCGTTTCGCTGCCCCATTCCAGGCGAGAGGTTCATGAATTAGCATTTCATTTTTCGCCAGTTTTTCAGCAAAATTACAATTTTTTGTTTCCAAAACGAGTTTTTTGGGATTAAACCCATAAAATTTTTAATATATTTTCTAGGTATTTTTGTCCTATAATTGCATTGGGCAAATGCCTTCTTCTTTCTCTCCATAGATTATTATAATATTTATCTTTCAATGATTAAAATTTACAATTTGATATTTTGGGAATAATAATTTTATTAGTTACTAGTAGACGTTACCCGCGATTTCGTACCCGTAAAAGGACGCAAAAAATCCCGCGAGAACATTGCATGCATTTTGCTCGATAAAAAGTAGCCCGATATTTGTGCCAAATTTCGTCAAAATCGGCCCAGTAGTTTCGAAGTATATTCGATGTTTACAAACATACAAACAAACAAATCTCCTCTTAAATATTACTATAAATCGACTAATTAAAAACTATGTATATCCATTATCCATAGTCGATGGAGAGTAAAATATCGGAGCTTATGAGAAGTGTCTCAAATGCACTTCAGAATGAAACTATTTTCTTATGAAAGTTGTTCTAACAAGTGCTCGTATTACATAATATCTAATAACTAATTAAATTAAGTATCACAAGGCTGACCTAATTAATGTAATTATCCCCGATGATGGATCTGCAAGTAACAGTCCGTTAATAAGCTTAACCTATTGTTATTTTTATACTATGACATAATATCATACTGGCTTATATGATACTAAGATATAGTGTTACATTTACACCATCTCTGGCAGAAGTCGAAAACGAACGCCTAATCCTTTGCACTTTGATGTGTAGTGACCGGTGATGGTAGATGTTAGGTTAGTTGGGTTAGTTCAAACAGCCTCCGTGGTCTAGTGGTTAGAGCTTGGCTCTCGACTCGGAGGTCGTGGGTTCGATTCCCGCATTGAAACAACAAAAAAAGTTGTTTTCAAGTTTGGTTAGGACAATGCCACCATCACCTGATTGTCTGACAAGAAAGATGATCCATACTGGTCGGATGGGCATGTAAAAAGTCGGACCTACGCAGCTGCGCTTGATGTCTCTTCAGTCGTGTCGGTTATCCGTCCCAATGGGTTATGAGAGTAAAGAAACGAGAGAGTGCTCTTGTGTACTGCGCACACAGTTAGGCACTATAAAATTACTCCTGCATAACTGGCCTGGTTTCAGTAAAACCGGCCACCGTCACTGAAATCGGTGTAGGGCTTTATTTTTACTAAGGGTAAATTCACACGGCGACGATATGCTGCATTTATTAGATAGCTATTCAAAATTGAACTTTATTCATCTCACAAAAAGATACAAGTTTCATATGACACCAGTCATACACGCACACATACAGCGCGGTTCAACCTTACATTCGAACTCATACAATGAAACGTGTACCTATCTTCTTAGGTAATGAATAAAGTTCAATTTATTTTATTAGCTATCTTAAAAATGAAGCGTTATCGTTTCGTTTCGGTGTGAATTGACCCTTAATATCTATAACATAATATAATATCTATGGACGCTTCACACCACGTCAATCTGGCCCCGTGCTAAGTATCCGAAGAACTTGTGTTACGGGTACCAGACAACGGAAATATATTTAATACTTTTATACTATACACATATTTAAGATTTTTATTATATTATACACATATTTAATACACATCCATGACCCAGGAACACAGAAAAACTTTTTGTTCCTTCGGCGGGATTTGAACCCGCGACCCCCGGCGTGAGCACCAACACGCTCAACCAACTGAGCCACAGAGGTCGTCAAACCCTTAGATTCTGATCCGTGAGTCGCGACTGATTTTTTTATCAAAAAATAAAACAAAAACTTTTGGAACAACAAGTACAAGTTACATTAAAATTGGAACAGTTACAAATATCACTTTCGTACAAGTTATGTAATTCCGTTTCCTTGGAGTTTATCGCGGCCTATTTAACCCCACCATCAGCTATGTTAATGGTTAATTATGAGGAAGTACAGTGATAGCTGATAACATTATCTTATTGGGTCACGGCAGTTTTTGGTATTGATATCTGGCTAACGCTGATCGATCCAGGCTCAAGTAAGGTTAAGTCGAAAACAGCTATTCTGTTGTACTTATGTTTTACGCTAGGCTATAACTTTACGTTTATTCATGGGAACCGTAAACTTTACTATCAGAAAAATCAGAAACGCGTGAGAGAGTCTTAATAGAGCCACGCTTCGGCACGAATGGGCCGGCTCGACCGGGTAAATACCACGGCCTCACAGAAAACCGGCGTGAAATAACGATTGCGTTGTGTTTCGCCGAGTGAGTGAGGTTACCGGAGGCCCAAGGGGGGATTGGGGATTTTAAGGACCAGGAACGCAAGTCGCAACACCAGAGGAGTTACAAGTGTAACTCCTCTGGTGTTGCGAGTGTCCATGGGCGGCAGTAATCGATTACCATCAGGCGATACGTCTGCTCGTTTCCTGGTTCATTACATAAAAAAAAAAAAAACTTCTAATAATAAATAATTATTATTTATGGATGCTTCACACTCTCTACAACTACATCTCGTGTTACGGGGACCAGACAACGGAAATATATTAATATTTAAGATTTTTTATTATATAATACGCATCCATGACCCTCAGAACACAGAAAAGCTTTTTGTTCCTTCGGCGGGATTAAAGCCCGCGACCCCTCGGCTTGAGCATCAACGCGCTCAACCACTGAGCCACAGAGGTCGTCTCGACTGAACTCACAGATATGACAAGTGAACTGAAAGCTTCGCCCAAAACTAATTTAACCAAATATTCAAAAATGTTAAACAATCCTGCTACTATTATAAATGTGAAAGTTTGTGAGGATGGATGTTTGGATGGATGGGTAGATGGATGGATGTATGTTTTCACTCAAAAACTACTGAACGGATTTCGAAAAAAAATGGGTAGTTTAGGTTTTGGATTAAAACATAGGCTACTTTTTATCCCGAAAAAGTACAGTATTGAGAGAATTTACGCGGGTGGAGCAGCGGGACACAGCTAGTACAAAATAAATCATAATGATGTACACACATCACATAATGAAAACAAATACAGATATTAATTCGCAGTGAGTATACCTTCTGGTTGTGTGCCAAAAGATCAAAGTCGACCTTGGGCGATGAGGTAAATCATATCGACTTCGTGGTGACTTTAATTCTTTGTTATTCTTGGTCATGTTTTGTCGATAAATTAAATTTAAAGTCGATATCGATAAAATAGAGTTGTACAGCTATAGTATGATTGTATCGTCGATACTTAGAAAAGTTACTAGTAGTTATTCATTAATTTGTGAATCCATTCTATCTCGTTGGCTAACAGATATCGATAAAATAGGGTTTTAGAATGTACAGTTTTTACTAATAAAGATAGATTAATAAATAGAAAAAGCTAGATCATCACTTATTATCATAATTATCACAAACGAACAAGTCGTGTGAACAATTTTATCTTTGCTAGCCTTAGTAAATTGTTCCATAGAAAGTTTCCAGTGTCCTAGTTTAGATTCTGAATAAATTTGTCAATTCCATCTAACTCTTGATTGATATTGATAAAATACATTTTACAAACAGTTAGATTTTATCGTCGTTTACGTTTTTATTCAAAGGATAAGGTAAACAGGAAACTGAATTTCATTCACAAAATCGTGAATCAGTTCTATCTGAACGATAGTTATCCGTCCAATTGTAAATAGCTGATATATCTATCGGTTAGGATCGGAAGGTAGAGCTTACAGAGCTTAGGGGTAAATGTCTGCGGCTTACCCTATACCGACGTCATTTATTCGGTTTAGCTTTTACGTTCGGTTATACCTGAACTACAGCACTATTTTACTACCTATAGTATAGTTAAATATACTATCGATATAGTTTGTGGTATTTAACAAACTTTTATAATACATACACAAACAAAATTCAGAAAGTGGCATTCGATTTGCATTGGATGATTCCAAAATACGAGTATGACTTGGACACCGTTCGTACTATCTATAATTCCATTTATTTTCGCCCTCATTTTCGGATGTTTTACACAAAAATCTGTGCATATCCCAACCAAAACCAAAATCTATATCGTAGGATATTGTGTCGTTCTATATTTTTTAGGAGTAATAATAAATTATTTTACAGATACATCAATTTAATAGAAAGCCTTTTCAATCGACATACTTAAGCCGGCAAGGCTTACATTATATCGTCATAAAACTTCCTCGTCTTATTACGAAACTTATTTCGATACATCCAAGAACAAATTCGGTTATGTTATTCTTTTGTTTGTAATATAAGTAATATTATTATTTATTTTCCTCAATTTCAACAGTTATCTTTGTTCTTAAATATTAGCTTAATTTCATACAGGCTAAGTTAAGGCTAGTTTTGGCCAATCATCTTTGCACAACCAAAACACGTAGGTACTGTAACCAAAACTTGGAAACCTAATCCGGAACCGATCCGGAACCGCGTCGGAACATCATATTTCATGTGACAGAGGCAATTAAAATTAGAGGCACAAAGTTCCACAAAGCCAAGTTTGCGGACAAGTTGGGTTAAGAAAGACCTTTGTTCGTAATGGACGGCCTTTGTTCGAGGCCTAAATTTGCCTTTATTGTTTATTACAGTGTACACGTTTATATTTTAACTTGTTATTTAGTTTTGCACTCTAAAGTGCAACATAACCAGCTAAAACGGAACAAGCGAATGCTAACATTCGCTTGTTTCGTTTTAGCTGGTTTTATCATATATTAACAAACATCCAAACTGGTTTTATCATATATTACTACATTGTAAGGACTATTTGGACTAAATTTTTGATTAATCTTGAATGATTTTTTTCCTTTTTTAGAATCTATCATCTATCCATTGCAAAACGAATGGATATTAAAGATTTTTTATCGACTTCCAGTTACTCAATATGAATTAATTGTACAATTTGATGCACTCTGTAGAGAAACGATCGGAGAAAAAAACAACTTTTACAATAATATTGCATTATTGTAATATTATACCTACCTCTATAATATATCCTTAAGTAAATCGTCTTGTATGTTTGTTCATCCTAGCAGCAAATCTGGCAGCTGCAAGAGGTTTTGTAAATAATCCAACCGAAAACTAAATATTATCCAATTATTATAATCCGTGAGGTTTTTTTGTTATAAGTTTTTATAAATAAACGAGTGCTGTAGGTTATTCAATATTTAAAATTATAATAACAAGGAAGTGTATAGGAGAGGTTAAATAATAATTAATTTGTAAAAATGGACTTTGTACCAACTGTATAATAATTAAAACAATGTGCAACAATAATTATAATACATAAAAAAAAATACACGGATAGAGTGAGCTTGACCTATTAAAATGAATGTTACTTTTTCTGTTCAGAAAATTTTCATTTCTACGATGTTATAACATCGTAGAAATGAAAATTAAGTTTTAATCTTCATTTATCTATCTATCTTCTTCTATCAATTATATATTATATTAATTATATATAAAAGGCAAAGCTGATTAACTGATGTATTTTAACGCACAGGCCAAACCCTTAAGGCTATAAATTTTAAATTTTGCACATGTATTCCTCATGTGAAGTAGAACACATGTGCAGTAGGCATCCACTAGGTTTGTAGGTAGGAAGGATTTTTCAAAATTCAACCCCCAAGGGGGTAAAATAGGGGATGAAATTTTAAACCCTTATTTAACGCGGGCAAAGCCGCGGGCAATTAATGTTAGTTGATTATATTGAATTCAGAATCTCTACTTGTTTCACAAGCTTATGAAACAAAAATCTACTCCATCTTTAAATAGGTAGTAGGTACTACATGCATATACTGGGTGATATTTCTATTCCGTTTTAGAAAAAAACAGAGTACATTAAATTTCCTTGGCAAACATAGCCTGTTATTATTTTTTCATTTTTTCTAACTCGGCCTAAATTAAAATTTTTAATTAAATTTGTTTTCGAACGATTTCGAATATAATTTCTTAAAAGTTAATTTTATTTACGAGCTTTTATATATTCAATTGATGATAACTAAGTATAATTTACATGTCATATTTTTTCCAAAGGTCAAACAATTCCCCAGTCGGTTTCTCATCAGGGTTGGCAGAGAGCCCGGACCTTCTGCATTGAATGCGAATCTGATAGACCTATTTCACCTCATCCAGATTCATACTCTACCTGAGACTCCACCTTTTTCGTTCACATTTGAACTTATTTCTTTCTTTCTTCTTTAGTGCGCTCCGTGGCCTAGTGGGTAGACCGTTTGGTTTGCATTCGAGAGAGTGCAGGTTCGAATTCTAGGTTGTGGTGTGTACCAATAAGACTTTTTTTCAGATCTCAAGTACATTATACGGACAATCTAACGGTGATGGAAAACATCGTGAGGAAACCCACACGTGCTTGGCCCCAGACGTATTGACCAGTCATTCCCCTGGACTAGGCTGACTGTTGTGAGAATGCCGTATGTGCTTGGGCAACCATACGACATTTAAAAACCAACTGTCCCAGGCACTACAGTATTTCAAGAGTGGTTACTTTGCTCGAAAAATACTGTATAAATCATCCATTAACCGATGAAAAGGCCTTAGTTTTTTATTAAGTTATTTTTTATCTTTTACCGTTACGACCTGCAAACCTTCAAGAATCCGTATCCGTATTCCCTCCTAAAAGGCCGGCAACGCACTTGCAACTCCTCTGATGTTGCGGGTGTCCATGGGCGATGGTAATCACTTTCCATCTGGTGATCCGTTTGCTAGCCCCCTAGTTTTATAAAAAAAATATTTCTCTTTTCTCGTATTTCCTGACGTTTGTGTCGAATGTTCCAGAGCTATCGAGGCCGCAAGCCGCTCGGAGGAGCCGTGTCCGGCCTGAGCCCGGGTGTGCCCGCAGCCGCGTCACCCGCGCCCGCGCCCAGTCCGAGCCCCGCCGCCGCGCCCGCCATGAAACAGGAACATCCTAGTCAGCCGATGGTACGACTTCTAGATTGTCCTTTAGGAAACACATATGCGTAGGAAAGTTTAAATTCTGCAAGATTTTGAAGATCCTACGAGACTCTACGCCATGTCCATTACACAACTATCCAAAGATTTCAAAACTATAGATAGGCATACATTTGAGACAACAAATCTTCATACAAGAAAAAGTTACGCCATCTTGATTTCACCATACCTCAAATGTGAAAATCGCCCCAAACAGCCCTAAAAGTTGGGCCATTTTAGTGGGGATAATTTTTTTAATCGACATGCCTCGTTAGTCGTTCAAAATTTATACGTTTATATTTACGTGAGAAAATTTAAACTACAACATTTGCAAGATCCTACGAGAATCTACGCTATGTTCATTACACAAATAACTACGCCTTCCAAGTAGTAAAATATTATGAGAAACAATGAATTATCTAGGAGTATTTTAGCAAAATAAGTTGAAATCGTCTTATTTCCACAATTAAAGCCGGGCACAAACAATTCGGTCGGAGTTCACTAAAAACATTTTCTCAAATTCCACTGGCAAATAAAATACCCGCCCGCCCAACTTCCGTAATTTGTTTATCTTACTCCATGATGTTTTTGTTGCGAACCGTACAATGTCAAAAGACGGGTCTCATAATAATTGAGTTCGTCCTTTAATTATATTTGTTTCTTGGCGAAATTAATTTAAACCATTTTAAATTGTTTTATGCAAATCGACAAAGTTTCAAAGGCTTATGCTTACAAATTACCATAACTTTAAATTCGTTAAGCATTTTTTTTATTTAATGATTATTATGAAAACTTAAAAAAGTGTTACTTAATTTAAATAATAGCTATTTAAAAAAGTAAGACAATATATTCCGATATATTGTCTTACTTTTTATCGACGACCTCTGTGGCTCAGTTGGTTGAGCGTGTTGGTGCTCAAGCCGGGGGTCGCGGGTTCAAATCCTGCCGACGGAACATAAAGTTTTTCTGTGTTCCTGGGTCATGGATGTGTATTAAAATATGTGTATAATATAATAAAAATCTTAAATATGTGTATAGTATAAAAGTATTAAATATATTTTCGTTGTCTGATACCCGTAACACAAGTTCTTCTAGAACTTACCACGGGATCAGATTGACGTGGTGTGAAGCGTCCATAGATATTATATATTATTATATTATATTAACATTTTTCGATGTTTTCGTAATAGGTAATCATTAAGTGAGAAAATAACTAAGTTTCTTTACATATCGTTTTTCGTATCGGATAAAAGATTACATTATTGTTGATGAACATAACGTGTAAGTTGTAAGCAACAATTAAACTTTTTAATTGAACACACATTACTCGGAACTCATGTAAACTCATTAATAACTTACGCTTTAACAGTTAAATTTTGATTGCGGCGTAATGAAACACTCGCGTCGACCGTTAACAAAGAATACAACTTCCAAGTTAGAGAACTTGTTAATTTCTTCCCCGTAACGCGTTTAATATTCCATAAGTTTTTTTATTAAACTGGCAAAATCTTTTCACATTTTAAAGAATATTAAAGATATAATGTGTAAAAGTTTTTTTCTTATATTACAAGACTTTTCATCAAATGTGGCTTATTTATATATATATTACTTTAATTTAATAATATTTTTTTACAAACGTTACTAAGTGTAGGCATTTGTTAATTCGTGTATTAGCTAATATGAAATTCGTACTTTTATAGCTAATATACGTAATTATTAATTTTTCTATTTTTGGCGATGCACTTAAATATTGTTATCAAATATTTAGTCATCTTGAAAAAAAAATACTATCTCAAAAAAAAAAACAAAAATTTTGCAAACGGCCTCGTCTCACGTATTTACATCAGTTTACACAAACGTATACAATAGTCGAGGTCTTCCCTTGGCCGCGATACCATACAAATACCACGCTAGCTATAACTTTTAATGGCTTCATTAAATATTTATAAAATAATATGCATTGTATTTTTTTCTTCATTACAGGCACCAATGCCATTTTACGCCGGAGACCCCAACCGGTTCACCACTACCTGGCAAACCGATCCATCCCAAGGTATGTAGTTTCAATAATAATAATCTAAGCCGTTTTTTGATTTAAAATAAATTAGTATAATATTGTATCGAGATTAGGGTTACAAACTAACAAAAACAATAGTTACAACTTACAAGCAAAGAGAAATTAGAAAATCATGATGTCATTTGCTTACAAGTAAAATAAAACTTTCTACGAGATTCTAATTAAATACACAATAGAATAGAAAACTAAAAACATGTATTCTCTATTACAGGGTGGCAGAATCAATTCATCCAACAGCTTCCAACTCAATCTGGGCAGACGACACTAGATTATCAGGGTAACCATACTCCGTATGCGACGTCACCGCACTACCAAGCCAACACGACCTACACCGTCCAAAATGTCGCCACGACCTTCGATGCCACCAACAACACGTACTATCAAGCTGGAATCCAAACTGTACCGGCGCAGCGCCCACCGTCCAACAGGTCGGCGGTTGGTGCCTACACCCCAGTGCCTTCTCCTCGAGCACCGCATTACACCACAGAGTATCAACAGCAGTACGCACAAGCAACCACTCCAGGAGTCACAACGGGATCCGACTCCAGACCATCATCGGCTGCTTCCTACCAAAGTTCTGTACCAACATCGGCGGCCTCGGTTTTCACTGTTAGCCAACAGAATTTCGATCGAACTGAGTACGCAACAGAACATGCGGAAGAATATAGTAACGGAGAGACTGGGACGAGTGAAACGACAAACGATGGCGACAGGCAAGAACAAAATGTCCCGAACAGACAGCATTCGGGAAACGCCGAGCCTGGATACCTGCAGGGGAGCAACGGTCCGCGAGCTTCACTAGATTGTAACGGGTATCCGGGCAACTATTCGAGCGGGCAATACGCTGAAAATGGGCAGGCTCAAAATCAAAATGATTGGCAACAACGTCAGTGGCAGCATAACCAGCGTCTTCAAAATCAGCAAATACAAAATCAGCAAATGCAAAATCAGCAAATACAAAATCAGCAGATACAAAATCAACAGATGCAGAACCAACAAATACAGAATCAACAACAAATACAAAATCAACAGCAAATGCAAAATCAGCAGCAAATTCAAAATCAACAACAAATGCAAAATCAGCAGCAGATGCAAAATCAGCAGCAAATGCAAAATCAGCAACAACTTCAGAATCAACAACAAATGCAAAGTCAACAACAAATGCAAAGTCAACAACAAATTCAAAATCAACAGCAAATCCAAAATCAACAGCAATTAAGTCAAATGCAAAGCCAACAACATCAGATTCAAAGTCAACAGCAGCAATTACAAAACCAAATGCAAAATAGTCAAAATCCTCAGATGCAAAATCAACAAATGGAACAACAGAGACAGGATGCAGCCGAACAGCAAATGTTTTCTCAATCTGACAGGGTCAATTTAAATTCAAGATTAAAAACTATGATTTTAAATAAGCAAAATCATATCCGTGATGGTACGAATACACCTCCTGATAAAGGTGATCCCGGGGAAGGTCCGCCTCGAATGATGGATGACAGAAAAGTCAGTATATCCGTGGCGGATGACAGAAATACTACCGGTCATTTTTTATCGTATAGCCACCATCTCCGAGGTAATTACCGATTAGGTGAACAGGTATATCCTGTCACTGGTAATTATTCACAAAACACCCAAGCTTATAGCTCGGGTGGATTCGGAGGTGGTGGCCACCACGTTTGGGAGGGGGGGACGGAGGTCCCGAGAAGTTATAATCAGCAGAGCTTATCAAAAAAGTCAACAAAATCTCCTCAAAAATTACCTTCTTATGCAGACGTAAGAGGACATTATAATGCTTATTCAAATTTACAAAACGATGTTCAGAAATATACTGAAGTGTATAGTAACGATTTAAGTTATGCTAATCAAGATAACAAAGATTTTCAATCGAAAATGCTCATCGGACCTGTCTCCGAAAATAATCAGATAAGTAAGTTGGATCGCGAAATGAATGCACAAAAAAGGGGCTCTAATAGAGAAGCTTATGATGCTAGGTTTAGGCATCCGTCTGCACCTTTATTACCAAAGTTAGAAATACCAGATAGTTATCAGTATGCTAAGGAACCAATTAAATCAGAACCACAGAAGACTGTCAGTCAAAGTAACTACATGAAAGTAAATGAATTAACTCAGAATCATTCATATCGAGAATATTCCAATAGTGTAGTTGCTAGATCTTTACAAAACAATGTTTTACCGCCTATATCTACCATAAAACATGAAAATTTTGGCCACAGACAGATTCCACCAATCCAAAATTTTCCTTATGAGAGAAGACAAGAATTGAATGGAACTCACGCACAAATACCTAGGATACAAGAGAGCATGGCTTTTCAAAAGTATAATAAAGCTGATCAAAATAATAAAACTACGAATATGGGAAATTCTGAGAAGAATATTTCTAAAACTAGCCAAAAAACACCATTTTATATAGAGCAAATAAAATCTGAACATTCACCGCCAGGCCATAAAATATACAAAAGTATCCATTTTGATCCACATAGAAACGAACCTTACATGTTTGCGGGGGGTGGTGGTCCAGTTACAATAAAAAATGAAGTTGGATATTCTTGTTGTCGGCAAGGATCAACGAAAAAACCTCCACCGGAACATCTTAGAGACGGCGCGTGTCCAGGACTTCAAACTAAAGATGAAATTTTGGAAGATGATCCAGATAATGACAAAACAGACCCGAAGAATTCACCAAAACCTTCCACGCCATTATTAGAAAAGAGTATTAATCAGTTTAATTATTCAAAGGAATATTTAGATAATTTAGAAAAGTTAAAAAACAATACTCGAACAGAAGTCCCAGATTGCAATTGTTTTCCAGCTGACAAAAATCCACCAGAGCCGGGAAGCTATTACACACACTTAGGTAAATACAAAGTTTTTGTAAGCAATGCTGATGTAAATATTATTTTCTAAATGTTAACATGTTTTTTAAAATGTATTTTTTTATAATCAGGTGCAGCTTCCACTTTAACAGAATTAAGAAAAGATTTTGAGGCACGCACAGGCTTAAGCGGAAAAGAGTTAAGAATAGAAAAGATTTGCTATACAGGAAAGGAGGGAAAAACAGCACAAGGGTGTCCTATGGCTAAGTGGGTGAGTGTATGGATCGAAACATTATAATTATTGTTAACTAGTATATAACAAGAAACCTCTGAGAAAAAAACAAAAAAATTAAGAAATGGAGTTTAGAAAACACAAAAAATACAGTAAAAATTTCGATGCTTACGATGAACCTTTTAATTTCAGATTATAAGACGGGCCAGTTACACAGAAAAAGTACTAGTGGTTGTAAAATTTCGAAATGGTCACAAGTGTTCAACGTCTTGGATCGTCGTTTGCCTGGTCGCTTGGGAGGGAATACCACAGTCTGAGGCTGATCTTGATTACACGCTGCTATCGCACAAACTGAACCGATATGGTCTTCCAACAACACGTCGTTGTGCTACAAATGAAAATCGGACTTGCGCTTGTCAAGGTATTGAACGTCTTTACTAAGAAAACTTAGCATGCAAACTATGATTAAGTAAAATTAATGAAGCCAAATATAAAAAGATTTTTAACATACATTTTTGGAACGAAAGTTCCATAAGGGGCGTTGCGGGGTGGTACCCTAATCAGCATAAAACGATCGTAACGTTAAAAAAAGCGTAAGATTTTTATGTATTGTGATATTCTGACAGTTCGAAAGACCCGTTAAAATTTCGCAACACTGTCAACGTTCGGCGTGGTCTAGTTAGTGGCTAGGATAAATAAATTAAGTGGCTAGGATAAGGACATTGTAAATAAAATAAAGGTGTTGAGATAATTAAAGAAGTAGTAATTTTTATCGATTAAAAAAACCATAATAAAATGTACATATTTTCTTTATACCTCAAGTAGAACTTGAAAATGTTTAATATATTAATATATTGTTTTATTTTATTTCAGGTCTTGATCCAGACGCATGCGGTGCTTCCTACAGTTTCGGCTGCTCCTGGTCCATGTATTACAATGGATGCAAATACGCCCGTTCAAAAACTGTCCGCAAGTTTCGACTTTCGGTCAAAACTGAGGAGAGCGAAATTGAGGAGCGAATGCATGTATTGGCAACGCTACTTAGTCCGCTGTATATGAACTTGGCACCAAAATCCTTTGAAAACCAATGTCAGTTTGAAAAAGAAGCCTCGGATTGTCGACTAGGTTTCAAGCCAGGTCGACCTTTTTCTGGTAAGTATTTTGTCAATTATTTTTACTAATTATAATAACCTATTGTTACGTGAGTGTTATATTATATCAATAAAAGTCTAATCTGACCGTTCTTTTGACAGGCGTGACGGCGTGTATAGACTTCTGTGCGCACGCGCACCGTGACTTACACAATATGAACAACGGCTGCACGGCAGTAGTGACACTGGCGAGACACCGCGCGCTCGATCCAGCAACTGATGAACAGTTACATGTGCTACCATTGTATGTGCTAGACGCGACAGACGAGTTCGGATCGCGCGAGGGCCAACAGGAGAAGGTGGCCAGCGGCGCGCTGCAGATCCTCGACAAGTGAGTGCTGTGTACGATCTCCTTTGTTATTCTATCATAATTATTAAAGAAAATAAGCTTTTCTTTTTAACATTTGAACGAAAAAAGTATATTAATATGAGTTTAAATTATATACCTATAGTTTTCAAACACAGCGAAAAGATATATATCAATGTTCTTGGCTTTGCAGATATCCGATGGAAGTTCGAGTACGATCTGTTCCATTACAACCCTGCAGACGCCACGGTAAAAAGAGAAAAGATGAAGAAAACTCAGACTCAAATAATTCTACTACTAACACGCCCCAAGCCAGTCCAGGTGGTCAAAAGAAATCGCAGTGTTCTACCCCTGCTCCAAAAACTCCGCAGCCAACTGACACTAGAAACATCGCCAGTCCAAGAAGTCAAAGCAGCGCATCGCCTCGGTCTAATACACCTTTGTTAAATCAAGCCAATCCTGGGACGTTCACCAATAATCATCAGTACAATTCAGCTTTTATTAATCCGAATATGCACAATTCTAACTCTGGTCTTATGAACCCCAATCTCGGTAATCCTGCCTTATTGGACATGGCAACTATGATTGATAATTTTACCGATGCACAACTGCAAAGTAATCAAATTTCCAGTACGGTTTTAGACTCTCCTTATAATTCTTATGATCAAAGCTATAATATGCATAATCAAAATGCATTATATAACCCAAATCAACTTTCTCCCATGGTTGAAGGCCAAAACCAAAATATGAATAACACATTGCCAAGTTTCAGGCCTGGATTACAAAAAGAAGAGCAGCAATACGATACGTCACAAAATAATAATCCAATAAACGATTCAAATAATCAATGGCCGCCAGAATTTGCCAATAGTGAGATGTTTAATAATGTTGTAAAGGAGGACCCAGATTCGACTACTGCACATTTGAATGCAATGTCTAATAGTAATTATAGTCCAGATTCAAACAGAAGTGATACTAACGCAGATGGTTTAGCAAAAGCTAGCTTGGAAAACGATAAAGCTGTAGTACGGGACGCTGCTAATAAAGGGACGGAATTTGATATACCCAATTCTCCTCGAATATCAGATATGTCTCCGAAACTAAATAGTACACCAGAATCTCCTGCACCCTCGCTTGTTCCAGATTTGCGATCCCCAAATAATGATACAAATTCTGGAGATGTCCGTAAAAATGTTTGGAAATCTCCAGATGGTAAAAACTGGGAAAATGAAAATTCCTTGTTTCGGGTTCCTAAAGCTAGACCGCCTTCGAGGTCACAGTATATAAATCAACCCGAGGGACTAGAAAATACAACATTTTTAAAACCATATCCTCCTTCAGAAAGACCACAGCCTAATAATAATAATCAAAACCTTGAACATAGAAACCCGTATGACAATAGAGTAAATAATACACCACCGACATCAGTGCCATCAAATTATACAATTAACCATGATGAGTCAAATCAAAGCTCAACGCCAGTAAGCAGAAACATGACGGAATTCCAAGGAAGCACTTTTCAACCAACAACTCAACATTCATATAGTAACCAAGTCCAGGCTCAAAGCTACGGTAATTATCCTCAAATGACGAATGCGTACTCTTTTCCGCCTAATCCTTATGGACCTTTTAATCCATATGAAAACTCTTACAACGAATATAACAGCCTCTCGTACTATAATGCCGAGAAATACAAGAGAGAAGAACTCATACGAAATTCTCATTGCTACAACTCGTATGGGTATCAATATAATGCAAACTTTCCTCCTAATTTTTATCAAAGTCCAAGCCCGAATTGGTGCCAATCGTCGCCAAATTGGTGCATTTATCCACCGCCCTTTTCTATTCCATACAACGCCGAGCCGCCGAAAGCTGAGCCGATAGGTGAAGTGACCGGCGTTTCCGACAACCTCGAATGTTTTAAAGATAGCCAAATGGGAGGCGTCGCGATAGCGCTGGGCCACGGCAGCGTCCTCTTCGAATGTGCAAAGCACGAAATGCATTCAACGACAGCGGTGAAAAATCCGAACCGCGTCAATCCAACGAGAATTTCCCTCGTATTCTATCAACACAGAAACCTAAATCGACCGAAACATGGTCTAGACGAGTGGGAGGAAAAGATGAGACTAAAGAAATTGGGCCTCAATCCGTCGACCCCGACCGGACCCAACGCGGTGTCGCCGGCGTCCACGCCGGGGCCCGATGCAAGGCAGACACCCAACGGGGACAAGTGGAAGAGCCCCGGGATCCCCGGCGGCTACAGCTCGCTGTCAGCGCTGGTGGAGGCGACGGCGGCTGCGCGGCGCAGCGGGCAGGTGCGCGCGCGCGCCGACACGCACACCACCACGTCTTGGACGACTTTGTTCCCCATGCAGCCGTGTACCGTGACGGGCCCCTACCAGGAGTCGGGCACCTGACGCAAGCCCTGCCCGCGCGCCCGCCACGCGCCCGCGTAACGCCCGCTCTCCTCTCGACCTTCCGGCTCTCCGGAGTCGTATCGTTTCGTAGTTCCTGAAGTGTAGTTGAGCTCTCGTCTCGTCATCGGCCGGTCCGTCGCGGGATTCCTCATCGCGTACGTCGGAATTGAGTAGAGTTTGTGTATTTTCGACGTGAAACGAGTGATCCGATAAGTCAAAGATGTAATTTAAGTTTATATTTTTAGTAGTGTTTATCGCATTTCGACTAGTCTTACGTTACTGTGTTAGTATCGATCGTATTTTAGGGCCGTAACTGTAGGGTTTTTGTATATTCTCGTGCGATGGTGATTCGAGAGTTTGTCGGCGTGCTACCTCGACACGCCGCTAGCGTACGATTGTTCTGCATATTTTGTCAATTTTCTAATTAAGCGCGCGGCGAACGGCGGCGCGGGCGGCGCGGGCGGCGGTCGTCGCGCGGCAATGATCTCATAAATACTAACCGTGCTACGTCATAGCTCGTAGCTCGTATGCATCGTTCGGAGCAAAAGTACAAACGTCATATACGGAGACGCGAGAGCGGAGACGGTCTTGTTATAGATGTACCTTTGTCTGCTGTTTGTTGTTTCGTACGATATTATTTAAATCATTCCTCCGTCTTGGCATTTTATTTTTGTAATGAATCGCAAGTCGCCGAGTGCGGGCGATCGCTTTTATATTAGGTTAAGAGGTGTGTATTTTTAACTTTTTAGAATATTTAACTTATTTATATTGTATTACGTGAACCATTATGAAATTTTCTTTGTAATAATTTAGTGCTACTGTAGACGTTAATATTTAATATATTTGCTTTACGATTCGATATAAATTATTGGCGGTTGTTTTGCGCATGCTCTAGCCTTCTTTACTTCCGAGTCGAGTGCCTGTGGGGTCTGGCTATACGTAAATTTCTACTCGTCCCTGTCAACTGACGAAATCCCTCGTTTGCGAACGAGCTCATGTAGCGATGATAAATTTTTATGTCCGGTCGTGTGAGAACCGAAAAAGTAATTACTACGTTTTATTATTATATAGAGTGTTTGCGAAAATATCAGGCGCTTGAGAAGATTATAAAGTAGGCATATTATTAAAATTGAAGGAGAGCATACTGATGAATAGTTATTAATATATAATTAGGTTAAGAAAAAAAGTTTGTTTTAAAGATTAAACTATCGATATAGTTTATATTTTTTACGTGTACGTATTTATTATATGGTAAATTTATGGAGACGGTGATTATTTATAAGAGATGAAGTTTTGAGAGCAAAACTTATAAAAACTAAGCAATAATAGGCATTCGCGTCTATGTACATTGTAATGTAGGAGTGAAAATAAATATTAAAAAAAACAAATGGTGCGTGAGTCGTTAGTCTTATGGAAATTTGACAGTTAAGCTCTTACGATTATTTCCTAAATTTAATTCTGATATTATTTTTGTGTCATCGGTGAAATGCCTTAAATCTTGCCATAGCATACACTAGGCTCGCTCGTAGTGCATGCAGACATATCAGAAGCAACCCAGTATTATAGTATCATTACATTAACCGCAATACATGGGACCTACGTTGTAACAATATTGAGTATTATTGTAATATTACTTGGTCAATTTACATATTAATATTGATGATAATATTCATTTGAGCTGGTGATTGGAACCTTAACATTTTTTAGGAATGTAACTTAAATATTTGTATAAGTTTTTTTGAACGTTGCAACAATATTTTCAATAGAGTTTTAGGTCCCAGATCATTGTAATTAACGGAGCATCAAATTTTAATTAAGAATCCATGTATTTGTACATTTTGTGTTTGTGAAACTGCGTTTATATTTTCCTAAACGAATAAATTTTAACTGATAATGTTTAAGCTAAAATGTAGTTCTTTTAAGTTTTTTAAACGTTTGAAATGTAACGGTATGTACGCAGTAAAGGTTGTATGTAATTGATATTATTTAACATCACATTTGAACCTGTGATAATTGTTCACGAGTGCTCGACTGCTTGTGTCTCCGCGTGTTGTGAGTCGCCGATACGAATCGGCTCTAAAACTTAGCCACAAACCAAAAACGACCAGTATTTTGCAAAATATTGTAACCAAAAAGTTTTGTTATGTTCATTTTATACTTTTAACGGTGTACGGAACGAGTGAGTTTACCGATTTGAAAGATTTTTTACGTGTTTTGTAAATGGCGTCCGCCGCGTTACAGTTACGACGGACGTTCATATTTTGTCTTCTGCCAAAACAAAAGAATGTGTCATGTAAATAGAACTACCATTATTTATTAATACAATAATTTAAAAAAGGTTTTATAGTTTTATTTTCCCAAATAATTCACCAATTAGTCCTTACTACTATTATGAATGCAAGAGTAACACAGGCACAGAGATAGATTAGACCACGAGAAAGGACATAGGCTACTTTTCATCCTGGCAAAATCTCGAAAAAAGTGTTTTAACGGGCAATTGGCCCACCACACATAGGCACCACTGCAACTCCTGTGTAGCCAGAATCTACAGTTCTAACCAACCTCAAAAACCCTTTGATATGATCTCAGGGTTACCTGAGGGACATGCTAAATCTGTCTTGAGACGCAACGAAATTAATCAGAAGAATGTAGAAGAAGTAGGAAATGTATCAGTTTCCTCCCCAAGCAAAGCAGGAGACAGCAAAAGAGGCTTTACAAACTATATGAGATTGACATGAGTGTTCATATAGACGAGGCGTATCAAGACAAAAACTGTATCCACTTTTGGGGTTGTTTGGGGCCATTTTGACATTTGAGGTATGGTAAAATCAAGATGGCGTAATTCTTGTATGAAGATTTATTCCGCCATCCTTAGTTTTGAAATCATAGTGAGTAACGCTATACGCGAACTGCCCACGGAAGTGTTACTGTTATGGGCCGTTTTTGTTACGACCGGATTTCACTTTCTCTATTAGCATAGATCCATTAAGAGTTAAGACACGTCATTTCGTGCACATACCTGAGCCGTACCGATCATCATCATCAGGCTAAGTTCACTAGATATGTTGATGTAGATACACGACCTCTGTTGCTCAGTGATTGGGCGCGTCGATGCTCAAGCTGCAGGTCGCGGGTTGTAATCCCGCCAAAGGAACAAAAAAGTTGTCCTGGGAGGACGTGTATTTTAATACATATGTGTATCTGTACTTACTATACTAATATTGTAAATACGAAAGTGTGTCTGTCTGTCTGTTACTTCGTCACGCTTTAACCGCTGAACCGACTTTTATGAAATTTGGTATAGACATACTTCGGGTCCCGGGAAAGGACATAGGATATTTTTTATCCTGAAAAAGTACAGTGTTCCCGCGGGATAATGTATTTACGCGGGCGGAGCCGCGGGCAAAAGCTAGTTTAATATAATAAAAATCTTAAATATAGTATGTATAGTATATTTAAGATATATTAAGTAGACACATTTTCGTTGCCTGATACCCGACAACTTACCGCAGGAATAGATTGACGTGGTGTGAATGTGTCCATAGATATTATTATTATTATAAGTTTAGCAATGGAACACCCTTAAGAAGGTATTCAATAATTTTAGAATCAAATAACTTCAAATAAAATTATAAAAAGTGGCTTACCTAAGCTTAGTTATTAATAAAATTTTTTTAATGTATGAAATGGTTAAAAATCAGCAAAAAAGTTACTTTACCTGCAGTTTTAAGTGAAGGTCTTAAAAACTTAATAGGTATTACGTAGTAATAGAAACAAAATTATATTTGGAATGTATTTAATAAAAGGTACAAAGTAAAAAATATACAAAAATTACTATCCTTATAATTAAAAAACGTTTGTAAGTTATACAATATTTCTTTTTCTATTACAATAATAATTACATATATTACATTAAAGATTAATACCCATGTAAACTATAATATATTTAGTTAAGGTAGTACCTACAAAGTCTACATTAAAATTATTAATTTATACTTGTGATTATTGGAAAACCTAACATATTAACATACAGAAGGTTTTTATCAACTTTGATGATATTAGGTATATCTTATGCCATATCTTATTAGCATCATAGTAAGTAGCTACTTAGTTTTAATAAAATGTTAATATAAAATTTGTTTACATTCTGTAAATTTATATAAAAAATTAAAAATATTAATTTGAATACTCAATACAGAGTGTTGTTGCATTTTTATGCCTCGTGTATTTCTAGGTGGCATTATTAGGTATATTATGGTTAAACGATATAAAAGGTGAACTTAAAACTCTATATTATTATTATTATTTTAATTGAGCTATGGACAATGATGTTAAATGATGTCCTAAGTGAACCCTGTACTTCTTTACTATACAAAACTTCGTAAAAATATATACATTGTTATCTAAAATTAAACACTTCTTCACGACTTATTTCGTAAAGTTCTAATATATAATATACCAGGTTTAAGTATTCTACCTGTTAAATAAATAACCCTCTTAACGATAAATAGTCAACAGGTAAGAGGGTTACCTATAAAGACACCTGCTCTTGCGCACTACCGTACGAATTCGCCTTAACAAAACTTGCGTGCACACATGCGTACGCATACGCAGTTGCGTACACATGTGCGTACACGCGGGCGTGTAGCCAAAAACAAAATATTGGACGCGTTTGTAAGGCTTAGACAAAGTATACCTACACCCCCTTACTAATAACGATGTATAAGCTTTAAATAGTTACATAGTGTTTTGTCTCCTTCTATCGAATTAAACATGTCACTTGTGTGATGTGAACAAAACACTGTTTAACTATTCAAAGCTTATACAGCGTTTATTAGTAAGGGGATATATCTAAACGATAACGATGAAGAAACGAATAAAATGTATGGAATTAACCACGAAATTGAGCGATGAAATATATCAATTCGATATATTAAGTTATTCCTTTCAAACGTTGCAGACGTCCGAACACCGGAGCAAACACGAAAAACGGAGATCTTACAGACGCGTCCAAAAAGTCATAACATCACAAGTTACAACCACTTGCTACTTCATGTCCATCGGCAATCATCGTAGAAATACGATAGCAGGGACATACGATACAAAACGAAGATCGCCGAAAGACATTAAGAAGATGTTATACTGTACTAGATGTTACCCACGACTTCGTGCGCGCAAAAGGAAATCTCGCGAGAACCACACATTTTGTCGCGATAAAAAGTAGCCCATGTTCATCCCCGTGGTCTACTCTACATCTGTGCCAAATTTCATCGAAATCGGTCCAGTAGTTTCGGAGCCTACTCAATGCAAACAAAGTATAGATTTATTTTCGAGCATTACACCAGGGTCTAGGGGTCCATGGCGACGATGATGTTGGCGAGCGCGGTGCGCGCGTCGCAGTCGGGGAAGCTGTCCAGCACGGAGCACGCGCGCCCGATGTGCTCGCGCTGCAGCTGCTTCGTCTGCTCGATGCCGTCGCCCGCCATCACCGCTTCGTACAACTGGAAAGAGAACATTCTACATTCTTTACGGCTGAACTCGGGAGACATTGGCTGTGTTCCGCGGTAAAAAGCGCTTGTTAGCGCTTGTTTAAAGAAAGAAAACAGATTATCGGCCAGGACACGTTTATTTATTTCAATACTGGGCCTCTAGTCAAGATGCATTCGTATAATTTCGACGGCGAAGTTCGATAGCAAAATGTATAGGATTTGACATATTGCATCGCAAGCGACCTGTCACATAACGATGACTTATGTCAAATCCCATACATATTTTTAATTTCGAAGTTCGCCGTCGAAACTATCGAATGCATCTTGACTCGAGGCCCCGCTTACATATCCGCCATTTTGCTTAAAACTTAGCGGTTGCAACTTTCCTTTCGTTTTTTGGTAACGCTTTTTTCGCGGAACATAGCCATTTTATGCGTACTTAAGGAGCTACTTAGCACACACTAGCTTTTTCCCGAGGCTCCGCCCGCGCCCGGATACCCGATAAGACTATCGGGTATCCCACGGGGATACTGTACTTTTCGGGGATATAATATTTTATATCCCCGAAAACTATGGTAAGCTTAGGCTATGTTTCAATCCAAAGCTTACCATACCGTACCATAAATCATTTCATCGAAATCTGTTCAGACATTTTTGCGTGAAAAAGTAACAAACATCCATCCATACATCAATCCATCCTCACAAACTTACACATTTATAATAGTCCATACAGTTTCTGTCAAAATCTCTACATTCATGGCCCATTATATGACAAGTATAATACACATTCATGACCCAGGAACACTTTTTATTACCTGGAGGGATTCGAACCCGCAACCTCCAGTTTCAGCGCCAATGCGCTAATCACTGAGCCGCAGAAGTCGTCTACTAATTTCACTTGACTAATTTCACTCGACTATCCATGCATTCATAATAATATTAATATTGTTCTCCCTCTTTACTAACATTAGATGAATATTATTACTTACAGCATGATAGTTCACATCTTCCACGCTCTTGCGTCCAGCTTCGATGTACGAATAGAGTTCGGGGCGAGCTTCTAACGTGAAGGCGAGAGGCGCACCCACCAGCGAGAAACTCCTCGGTTCAGGGCCCGTGAACGCTTCCAAGTCCAAAAACGCCTGCCACGCTAGTGCCAAATGACAGCCGAATAGATAACCCTGTCGGTAAAATAAAAGGAATACAATTTATACTAATATAATTATATTATTAATATTATTATACATATAAAGCTGAAGAGTTTGTTTGTTTGAACGCGCTAATCTCAGGAACTACTGGTTGGAATAGAAAAACTATTTTTATGTTGGAGATAGTCCATTTATCGAGGAAGGCTTTAGGCTATATAACATCACGCTGCGACCAATAGAAGTGAAGAATCGGTGAAAAATGTGTAAAAACGAAGAAAATCATTAATCTTTAAAGACTTCCGTTGTTTGTTTGAACGCGCTGATCTTAGGAACTGCGAGATCGAATTGAAAAATTATTTTTGTGTTGGATTTGTCGTGAAAGTCTTTAAGCTATTATAACATCACTCTACGACCAACAGGAGCGAAGCAATAGTGAAAAATGTTGCAAAAACGGGGAAAATTATTCATATTTGAGGGCTTCCGTTGCGTGCGCTGCGTAAACGGTTCAAGTTACAAAAAAAAATATGTTTATTAAAATATGATTTTTAAAAAATCCGCGACAGTATATAACTATCTTTTAAGATTGACTAACTATAACTTTTTTATGGCAATCAAATTTGGTCGAAATTAATGCATTATTGCGACATCAGTTGACGCGGATGAAGTCGCGGGCAACAGCTAGTTACAGAATAAAATATATAATGTACCATACAATTTAAAAATAATAACTTCAAATAATATTTTAACACAAATATGCTTGCTTTGACACAATGGGCTAGCAGCTAGTTAGAAAGCCGGCTTGCAACTCAGAACATATATAAATGTCACCGGATCCGCAAGTTTATAAATATCCTAGGAAATTTATAAACTTTCGTAGGATTCTAAACGAGAGATAAATTGTATTATCTTACGCCCACATTTTCGCATTTTTATCAATTTGCGACGTATCGTGGTAAATTTATAAACTTGCGGATATCCTTTGCTAAGATTCTAAACGGTTCGACCAATCACAGAAGAGGTTTTAATTTTACGCTTCTTTAAAATACGGAAAATAACACACTGCTCTCTGATTGGTGGATGTTGACAGTGGCAATGCTTGTGTCCATAGGCTTATTCAACCAATCAGAGCGTACATGGCGTTTGGTTATTGCTGACTTATTATTTTACGCGTGAGTTCGATAAGTTTATCAATTTGTGAAAATATGGGCGTAAAATAATACAATTTATCCCTCGTTTAGAATCCTACGAAGGTCTATAAATTTCCTAGAAAATTTATAATTTTGCGGTTCTTGTTATTTTCCGGTGACATAAACACAACCCAAGGAAAGAAGAGAAATTTTGAATGACCGGCTTCAAAATTAAATCTCTTCTCACGCATTTTTCCTCTGGTGTTACGACTACCAATGGGTAGCGGTAGTCGCTCACCATCAGACGATTCAGAAAATGGTTAAATCAATAATAAATAACTCCCCATCCAATTTCGGTGACGGTGGCCGGTTTCATTAAAACCAGGCCAGTTACGCAGGAGTAATTTTATTAGTAAGTGTGTGCGCAGTACACAAGAGCACTCTCTCTTTTCCTTTACTCTCATAATCCAGTGGGACGGATAACCGACACGACTGACGAGAGATCAGGTGCAGGTCCGACTTTTTACATGCCCATCCGACGCAAGGATCATCTTTCTTGTCAGACAATCAGGTGATCAGCCTGCATTGTCCTAACCAAACTTGGAAACAACATTTTTTTTGTTGTTCCAATGCGGGATTCGAACCCACGACCTACGAGTCGAGAGCCAATTCTCTAACTACTAGACCACGGAGGCTGTTAGTATGTTATTATATTGTTACCTGCCTTAAATCAATATACAGTACCTGAGTCTGGAAGGCAGGCTTGTGACCAGCCAACTTCAGGGCCGCAGAGCAGCTCTTGCCGAGTAGCGCGCCGGCAGCCAGCACGTTGCGGGCCGCCCACTCGCGCGGCCCGCAGCCTGCTATGCCAGTCATTGGCAATGGAGATAGGATGCAGTCCCATTCTGGAAAAGGTTAGGTGTTAGTAAATACTAAGGCAACAATAGTAGTTTAGTAAAAGTCACTGTCGTTTGAGCTAGATAACTTTGTTATAGTATGATCCAGGGCTCATTCAATTCAGAATGAGCTTTAGAAACTTTTTGAAAAATTTCAAGAGGGCTCGAAAAAATTGTAAAAGTTATAAATAATAAAATTACAGAAGAAATACAGTGATACTTAACATAGATACCTACGTATAGTTAATTATTACGTTTGCTTATAATATTATGCCATTGCAATCAATTAAGTCTCGATCAATCATTAATGGCATATTTTACGATCACGAGAGCATTGATCACGAAACGTAATAATACGAGTCTATTCGCTATTGACATCAACTAAATTATACTTTGAAATTCAGTCCAATTAGGTTCAAGGTGTCCCTAATAATAATGCATAAATAATAGGCACACAGACTCTGGTGCAGTAATCATTACCTAACAAGCTATTTAATAAATTCCAAACAAATTTGAACTCGTTTTATGTCATCATGTAAGAGCCGAAAGGAAAAGATTTTTGATAATGCAATTGACTCTCTGACTAAATTAAGAATTATCTCAATAAGTAGTAGGTATAAATAGCATAAAAGTGCGTCAGATTTTAACCTCTAATTGTTTAAAAAAACTCAAGAGCATAAAAAGTAAATGTAACCGCATTTAACTAACGTTGAGAAAATTTTGAATGAAGATAATACAAAAATACTAGGTACTACTATAACTATGACAATTGTATTCCAGGTAAATTATGTCAAATACAATAATGATAAGCTTAAGGATGTAGACAATGATGGCATTCTTGCATATATCACTGTTATTCACATTGACAATTAATATGTGATGGACGTTACGACTGTTATTACGCATTCGACACACGCGCGATTTGCGTGCATTCAGGGCGCGACTAACACAGTTCCTTGTGTTCGTAACTATTGAGCATACAAACTATAGTACAATTTGGTTAATATTTGCCTTCCACATCTCAATATTGTCTAGAAGGAACTATGGTTGAATCGTTCTTAAATATCCTACTTAGTATTTTGACGACCTTATAGCCCATCTCATTACATTTTTTGAAGTGAAAACTCCTTTTAGCGCGGTACGCATATTTTTAGATGAGATAAAATCTCTGGACTCGCGACACTGTCACGAGACGCAGTTTGACGTATGGTGAAATTTAAATAACTTCAAATCAAAATTGTTTATTACCTATTTTAGTTACCATGAACCTATAATTTCTGTTTTAGATTGTAATAATTTTAATGATAATGATGATTATACAAGTTGTCGAAATTGTTAACGATGATTCATAAAATAATATTAAATGAATTTTAAAGTTTCTAATAATTAATAAAATACAATTCATAAATAAAATTCCATTCATAACCCAATAACCCTAGTACCTATCTCAAAAATATCTAACGCGCCAAAATAAGTTTTCACTTCTGTCGGCACTCCCGGAATGCAACCCGTAATTTATTCTCTTGTAATTTTTTAATATTTAACGAGGTTACTAGGTTATTATTATACTATTCTCTAATAACCACCACATGCCTATCATGTATGTTAAACCGTTATGAATGAATTTAAAATTTAAAAGAGATTTCAAAAGCTAGCTTTTATTTATATAAAGTGAATAAGGTTGCGGTCCAATAAGAATCCCTTGCGGAATAACAAACTAGATTTCATTAATTAAGTACGCCCATAAAATTTTAACCGGTTGGTTCTTAAAATGCAAATAATGACTATGCGTAAGTTTAACTTACACACTGTTAAAGCATAGCGGATCTTAGAGCGTACATAATATAGTATGGAGTTCAAACAGACTAACTCATTTGCTGTTTTGTTTAAACAATTTAAATACTTGGAATTTGCTTTAGTCTTGGTCAACTTAAGCACTGTTTTAACTATTTAATGTTGCGTCAACAATTTTTTAAGACGTTCGAGTTAGTCGTTTAAATTAAAGTTGATTAGGTAGGTACTTAGTATTGAGTTTTGAGAGATATTTAACTAACCTAACTTACTAAGGCCCACTTGCGCCAATCCGGGTTAAAGTTAACCCTGGGTTAAAAATCATGTTATCTCTCTCGTTCTTCGTATTTGTGAAAAAGAAAACATGATATTTTAACCCAAGGTTAACTTTAACCCGGATTGGCGCAAGTGGGCCTAATAAAAATATTTACCCAATATTTACCCAGATCATTAGTTCTATTTCTATTCAATGTTGCTGTCCTTATGTGATACATTGGACTGTGATAGACAAAGACATTGAATAGCTTTTTGGTTGTGTAAAAATTTTGATCAATAGTAGGGTTAATATTTTAGTCGCAGATTGACTATTTGATAGTCATCTGATGCTTTGACCTGCTTCCGGTTACATTGAAATTTGAAACAACAACATTTTTATATATTTTCATAACTCATTTTGCTGCCTTGACTAAATTTTGACTAAGACTTAGGTTGCTTAGACAGCTGTTATTAATTTATAACGAGTCTTAAATGCTTAGGTGGATAGTTCTACTGCGACAGTGACCTACATAGATCTATTGGGATTTGGGACCAATGTATCTGTAGATTCAGCATGATACCTGAGGCCGGTTCCCTCTGGTCCTCCGGCAGGGGCCGGGAGGGCAGAGGGTTGTTCTGCTCGTCCCTCTCCCCGAGAAACTCCGACTCCGCTAGGTCTCGGACTGCTGAGGACATCAGTTCGACCAGCTCTTGATTTCTGCAATATAGATTATTTTAGAATTAATATATTAATTGTGGCTTTGTATTGAGATCAGAAGCCCAATTCTCGTAACTATTTCTAATCATAATCCTGTTTAGGCCCGCGCGCTGTCTCACTCGCTAAAGCGCGATAGAAACGTGTGTGAATGCGACACCGCAGAAACAGAATTATGATGAAATAAATATATTGGGCTTCAGATTCTGATGTCCCCGAATTTCGACCTCGCCTAAAACTGTTTCGGCCGGATACTGAAACGTCACTCAAGTGTTAACGGCCACTCAAATATCTGAGTAGATTTCAGCATTTGATGCTTCAGTCACCAGTATTCGGCAAATATAATAATAACTAGCAGTTGCCCGCGCCTCCGCCCGCAAAATATACTATCAAGTATCCCGCGGGGACACTGTAATTTTTCAGGATAAAAAATAGCCTATGTTTTAATCCAGAGCCTAAGCTACTCCCATACCAAATTTCATCGAAATCCGTTCTGTTGCTTTTGCGTGGAAGAGTAATAAACATCCATCCATACATCCTCATAAACTTTCACATTTATAATATTAGTAGGAAATAATATAATGTGTACCTATTCACTAAAGGCGACATTCCAGCTGCTGCAGCTTATATAAAAAAATATGATAGATGTTAAAAGCTAAACGAAATAGTTTAAGCTTCAGTTGCAGTATGTTGTACCGCAGTCCGCAATCTACTGTGTCGAGTCCCCAAATTTATATGCCAAATGTTACCAAATATACTACTGACCTAAATAATTCTTTAGGTAAAGGTCAGGTTTTCTAGTTGAACTTTACCAGGTGTTTGGGCAACCGGTTCAACGGTCCACTTTCCTCACACGTAACCACTAACCACTAACCAGCAACCAGCAGATTGTATAACCGTTAATCCTAACGGGAACCATTATTAACTATCAACTATTCAAATGTAATCTTAGGATGACTTTATCACGAGTCACTTTAACCCACTCTAAGAGCAAATGTAAACAAGACGAACTTTCTTTTGTAATTACGAGACAAGTTAAAATTTATTATGTACTTAGAAACTACATGTCTCTTTAGTCGTATTTTAGAGTTTAGTAGACAATTTTTTTTACTAAACATGTGGCATAGTTTTGTAGAAACCTAACATAGCCTAACTTAACGGAATAAAGGACGCGGCATATTTCAAATACCACATTTTTACAAATTAAAATTTAAAATGGTTTAATAGTTATACTTAAATCTAAACGAAATAGTCATTTAAGTAGACGCGATAAAAATTATATGTAAACTAATGAGGTTTTAAACTTTCATCCCCTATTTTACCCCCATGGGGGTTGAATTTTAAAAATTCCTTCCATAAAGGATGCCTAAGCCATATGAGAAATACGTGTGCAAAATTTCAAATATACAAAAAAATACTAATATACGAAAAAAATATGCAACAATATGCCTATAGTAAGACTCTTAAGTTGTAGTAGTTGTGTAAATGTAATAAATAATGTTGAAATGTGCTCATACAATTTGCGTAATTATTATGTTTAGTATCCGAGCTAGATTTCTAGGTTATTAGGCGATGTAGAGTACCTATACACAAACAACAGAAAAGCTTCACAGCTAGAGTGTTTCTTTGAAGAAAAATGTGTTTTTATTTCTGCCACTGCCGAATAGTTTATAAAAGCTCATTTGACTTAACATAATCTTACACACAATGGCTTTGGAATAATATTCATTAATAGATCGACGGAGAAATATTTTGTCGTGTTTAGAATGAAATGAGTTTTATTTATATGTAAAGCTTACAAAGTTATTTATAGAAAGTCAGTAATAGTTTTAAATAACAATGGATACTTGTACTGTATAGTTTTGTGAAGAAGCCAACAAAATAATAATTGAATACGACGTAAAACTTAGTGTTGAAACACAGTTGCATGATTGAGGGGAAGTTACGTGTGCGTCTGACCGCGATAGACACTAAACGCTGCACAATATTGTTACGACAGGTGACAGACATAAACACAGAACTTGAGATTAATTATTACAGAACTAAGTAATAGCAAGGGCAAGTGATTATTAATGCCATTTTTTTAATCTAACGGCTGCACTCAGAGACATAATTTAGCTTACTTAGGCCCACTTGCACCAAACCGGGTTAAAGTTAAACCTGGGTTAAAAATCATGTTATCTCTCTCTTTCTTCGTATTTGTGAAAGAGAAAGCATGATATTTTAACCCAAGGTTAACTTTAACCCGGATTGGCGCATGTGGGCCTTAGGCCCACTTGCGCCAATCCGGGTTAAAGTTAACTCTGGGTTAAAAATCATGTTATCTCTCTCGTTCTTCGTATTTGTGAAAGAGAAAGCATGATATTTTAACCCAGGGTTAACTTTAACCCGGATTGGCGCAAGTGGGCCTTAAGGTGTTACTAAATGGAGATTTTGACAGAAAATACGTCAAACCTACATACATACCTACATACATATAATCACGCCTTTTTCCCGTAAAGGGGTAGGCAGAGACCACTTTGTGCCACTTGCTACGATCTTTGCATACTCGTTTCGCTTCGTTCACTTTCATTCTTACCATCCATTCCTCCTCTTACATTAAACGTAGCGAAGCGGCTCTCCATGGTCCGCTTTTCACCTCCGCGAGAAACGAGACGTGATGGGTGGTGAACCACATCGCCGCCATTTTGGATAATTAAATTATTCTTATGATTATCCATTGCGTTTCCAGGGATTAGTGGAGAGGGTAGGAATAGGGAAGGGGTAGGATAGGTGGTGTGGAAAGGAAGATTGGTAAGTTGGAGTGGGAAATAGGAAATGTAGGATATTACCGCCCAGGAGGGTAAGGGATAGGACAGTAATAGCTAGGGAAGTCGAGGTCGCATACCCGTATACTATACCACAACTACGGGACAGGTAAGTTGAGAAGAGTATCCCATGACATTAGTATTTAAGTAAGCATTAAATGTCTCTGAATGCAGCCGTAAGAGCGTTGTTACATTTCGTGCTACGAAATCGCTTAACGCGTCCGATAATAACACAGATATGAGAAAGCTATATGTTTCAATATGAAAAATTGTCACAAAAGAAATCAGATTGGATGATAAGGAATCGCACATATGCTGATGACAATATGTGAGCGTTCCGGTCCGATAATGACAAAAACATGGAAAGAGAAATATATGTAACATTATGAAACATATAGCTGTTTTGGTCTTTATTAGCGCGATATCGAATTGGATAGTTGGAAAACGAACTTATGCCGACGACATAAGAGCGTTTCTGGTCCGATAAGCGATATCGTAATGCGCTAAATCGTAAAGTAATGCGAAAACGCTCTATGTAACTCAGACATAAAAAATAAGATTATTATCAACGTCCAAGACTAGCGCCTATTGTACGTAGGTACTAAATTCTAGGTACCCGTAGATAGGTTTAGGTGATGGAGCAAATAATTTACTCCTTGCTCATAACTTAACAGTCATCAGACAGAGTACTCTTGCATGATCTATCAAATATAAACCATTCTATGCTTAAAGTTTTTCAAACTGCAAAAACTTTTTGGAATCAAAGATACACAAATGATAGCGATACGATAATGAAACATCTTCGCTGTATCCCATTTCAAAAGTGAAAGTTCGCCAATAAATTAATGAAGTATACTCCGAAACCTGCATTTGGCACGCCAAATTGAGCTGCCCTCAATATGTACTGTTAACTACACCCGCACACCGCACCTAGTGCCCGCGAATCGACAGGCGTACGCACTCGTTGACAACATATTTAAATGAAATTGTATAAAATGAAATACAAACTGTGAATGCTCAAACATTCATTGCAAAAATCTGGTGTCTACTGACACGTCAAAACGTAGGTTCTTAGAATTAATGCGATTAACCTACAGACTAGCGTGGTTAGTCTAATTTTCCGTTAATTCCCAAGACGTGACTAACGCACATAAAGTCTAACAGCCCGCGGTAGGCAAAGGTGTTAGACTATCGTTTGGTGGATATTGGATAAGGTTTATCCACCAAACGATAGGAAAGAAACGTACCCTAAGTGTAGGAAGTACCTAGGATTATTAGTGGTTGGTGTAAAAAAAAACGCATTACAAGTAGGTACCTAATTATTTAGTAATCTGTGGCTCTACTTCGTAGAGCAACTTTAATGTATTATTTCATGCAACTTCATTTCGCAAGGTCAAATTAAGGCTGGGACTATATTATGCACCTGGAGTCCGGAAGGCCGGAGGAAATTCAGAGCATTGAAAATAGAACTCTGGACTAATACAATATAGCTGAAAATCGAACACACAAGTGTCGAGTCAAATGTCAATGTCATATAATATGACAGCTCGACTCGACTCAACACTTCGATTTTCAACTCGATTGTATTAGTGCAGAGTTTTATTTCTCTATAGTGCTCTGAATTTTCTCCAGCCTTACGGATCGTATAGTCCCAGCCTTATAATCTCAGCCTAAACTTCACCGAGTATGTTTTCACACTTATGAGTTATGACTAATTTGACTCACGGTTCTTATGAGTTTCTCGCCGCAATGATGTGTCGTAAATTGTAAAACCTCACAGCAATGGGCTTAGGGATTTAAATTGAAGATTTCTTCGCAGAAACAAAAGTAAAAATAAGAGTTTTTAGCAACAAATTGACGTACATTTTAAAATAATTACATGATGCCTATTGTAGTGAGTATAGGCTAAATTTACCTACTTTTTAAATATTGTTTCTTTGTCTATGTATACCCAGCAGTTTTAACAAGCCAATAAAGTAACAGATAAATGTAAAGTTTGAATAGTACTTACATAAAAGTTTCATTACAACATATTTTTGGTAATAAAACTCTTCGTCAAGAAAATTACTTTTAATTATGTACTTACCTACCTGTTATAATTGCCAGCATTATAATAAAAGTTAATAGACTTGAATCCTAAAAAAGTGTGTCATCAGCATCACTCAGAAACCCGTTTAATACCTACTTTTCTCTTTTCTGGTTTTCGTTTCCTCGTTACTGGCAAACTTTCGAAATTCTCATTAAACGAATATTTTAAGACATACAGTTATAGTGGTATCGTTAGCACGGGCGTAGCCAGGTTTTAGTTTCGGGGAGGAGGGGATAAAATAAAACGATGGGGGGGGGGGGGGTAGTAATGAAAGTTCTGATTTAGGCTGTTGATTATTTTTGTAAAATAACTTCAAAAATCAGATAGGGTTAATGGGGCGCAATATTTCTAAATACGCCTCTGTATATTGGTCAGATCTCTGTATTATATATACCAGCCGGCCCATTTCGGGGGGGGTTTGAACCCCCTAAACCACCCCCCTGGCTACGCCGATGATCGTTAGTAAGAACTACAGAATTGTCCTATCACAAAATGCTGCGCTTGCGCATTATTACGAACAAAATAGAGACTAACAGTACCAAAGAATTAATGTAAATTAATAAATAAATATTAATAGACATATGCAAGTTATATGATTATACACAGTTTTTTTGTAAAAACATATATTTTAGATAGCCTTACGATTCATTAAACCGTCATTATTGTAATAAAGTTGTTTTATAATAATAACAAATTGTATCAATACCGATGTTGCGTGTAAACGTAATCGTGCAGTTAACTTTTACTCGTCAGCTTGTTATGTTACATCATGGCAATACAAATATTAAATTATCGAAATAAATGTGCATTAAACTGAACAGTGCACTGGTTTTATACTAGGAATGTTTTGTATCTTTAAAACAATCATAAATTAATCGAGTTTACACACCGATATAAAATCATTGTGACAATTCTTCGACAAGGTGGAAAATCCTTCTGGCATAATAGAACTCACGTGTCAATGTAATTATTCAAATTCAGTTTATAAATACGAGGAGAGCACATCGTGTCGAGACTAGGGAATATTATTCGAATATTCGAATATTCGTTTTATTCGAATATTCGACGATTTTATTATTCGAATATGACTGGGTTTAATATTCGAATATTTCGAATAAAACGAATAATAAAAATATTATATTTATTTTTCAAAAATATGTTAATAATAGTAATAAACTTGTACATAAACCGGAAAAGTTTCGTTATTTAATAAATTATTTTTATAATTTATTAATATTGTGGTCAATAATATCCTAAAACAGATTTTACTACACTGTTTGTGAAAGAATACTAGACTATTTTTAAATAAAAAAATATTTGAGGTGAATACTTCCTATAGGCCTCAGCGAAAGAAATCCATGCTCACACGCTTGTCAAAATAACCTAAGCAAGAGCATCTTAGGACGTGACTAAGGAGGGTTCTGTTACTATAAAGCGTAATACGATTTTTAGTTTCTTAATCTCACTTCGTTCGATTTCGTTCAAAATAACATTCCTAAAGAGAATTTACCATGATCTAGACCAGCATGGAAATTGTAAGTTCCTAATCCTCATAGTTCAGAAATGACAAAGGGGGTGAAACCAATTTGGAGGCCGATTACTTGGAAATGGTTGACTTTGTAAAAGTCATGTATAAAACTTTGCCTTTATTTTAAAAGACAAAATATTCAACACACACTTCACATGTACGGAAAGCCGGGGTGGCTTTCCATACATCTGAAGTGTACTTAACTATATAATAAAATTATATTTTTTTAGAATCAAACCGATATTTAGACGCAATATAGCTAGAAGAGCAGATAGAAAGAGAGAGGCGGACGATTTGAGTGAAACGATAAAGGATACCTGTTAAGTTGATTATTACAGTATCACACTGGCCTGCAAAACTAAGTACAAATTGTTAAAAATTTCATACTTTTCAAAATACTATACCAAGATTTATCAGCTTTCTTTAAAAGTAATAAATTATATATATCAGTATATTATTTTTATCTTTAAACATGAATTAACAATTTTAATCTTAGTATTAAATACTAAATTTACATGTTATATAAAACTGCGGTTTTGAGTAACTCCTCGACAACAGCTTGGAGGTTTGTCATTCTGAAAACGAGGTTTTAGAGCCGAATTATGCGATATTCTCTCCTGTACTAACTGTAGGTGACAATTTGCAGCTTCTGACTAGCCTTCTAAGCTCTTCTCATGGTATACTTAATTGGGTTGAGGTTAGGACATTAAACAGAATCTTTAAGAATCTCTTGACCATATCTTACTCCAGGTAGAGGTCCAATTGTCATGGCCACATACTCAGTGCGGATTCCTGAAGATATGCCAGCCTATTGTATATGTATTCTGCCTGAGCATACTGGACTCTACCTGAAAGGTAGGCTTGAATATATCGCCTACCAGGTCACGTTTACTTAGCCACTTCAGAAAGAAGTTCAGAAGTTCACTTTAACTTGTGAAGTTAAAGTGAGTAAATCCACTCATCTGGGACCAAAATTCTGGACCATTCTCATTCATCCTTTTGTATGTGTTCACGGACGTAACACAGTGTTGCTACTCGATACTAGGGCTCTCGAGTTTGGTCTCGAGGTGAGACCACTCGCCCTTCGCCTCGGTCTTTAGGGTTTCAGATTTACTCAAGCAAGTCTTCTTCACTGTGCTGTCAGTAACCTATATGAAGAAGCTGTTTCTGAACATAACTGCCTTTAGGTATTGATTTTCAACAAGTGGAAACAATTTAACGGTCTTGCCGAGCGCTGAGTGTGCCATTAAAGTCTTACACGGCCTTAACTGATATATAAATAATAAAAAAAAGGTTCTGAAATATTAGTGTTCTTTATACATTAAATAATACTATCAAAATCTTAATTTAAAAAGTAAGACTGTATCAATAGCTTAACTCAATTAAAAACCAGAAAATACGAACTTCTAAAACAAACCCCAAAAATTCTCTTCCTTAATTTTTGGGAGAAACCCCTTAGTTGGCAACCAAATCCATGGTCTGCTCCAGACTTAAGCCGTTCATGTGTTATTAGTTTTAAAAAGTTATTGCAATTTAGTATTTTAAACTTAAAAGAAGATTTTTTTTATTAAAAAGACGTTGATTTTTTACAGTAATTTGTGAAACACTTCATATTTTAATATTATTAAATATGCAGGTATATATAAACGCATTTTATTACTTGTATTCAAAGTTTATTACCAATATTCGTATTATTCGAATTATTCGAATTTATTCGAATAGTGTTTATCCATTATTCGAATTATTCGAATAGTAAAATTTGTCGAATAATAACATTCCCTAGTCGAGACATAGGAAGAGGGTCGTATGGGGACGAAGTTTTATTTTAGGGGCCATCCATAAATAACGTCACACGTTAAGGGGGAGGGAGGGGGTCGACAAAGTGTGACAGTGTGTGACAAGGGGGTGGGAGGGGTCCTAAATATTGTGACGTCACATTTCAAAATCTATTATATTATCTAAGTGTTAAAATACGAAGTATAAACTTACTTTACGAAAACCTCAAAAACATATAATGCCAGATATAAACAATTTAAAGGTGTGGTTTCAAAGTCTATGGATTGAAGATTATTAAGTTTGTATCTTTAATTTAAAGATAATTCTATTTATATAATTTTTTGTTTTGTTAATTTCTTTGATTAATTTAGTCAATCTTTTTTGTTTTGTTTATTTCTTTAGTTAACATAGTCAATCATTATTTGTTTCGTTAATTTCTTTATTTAATATAATTAATCGTACTTTGTTTTGTTGTTTCATTTGTTGTAATTTTATTAAAAATCATTTAAAATATTTTTATTCAATAATTTCTAAACGCAAATTTGCAAAATATGTGACGTCACATTAGGGAGGGGGGGGGGGGGTCTCACAAATGTAACCAACTGTGACAAGAAGGGGGGTAGGGGTAAAAAATCGTGAAATTATATTACTATAAAAAATATATTACTATAAAAACCATTTCCAGATCCTACTAGCAAGATAGCTTGCGATCTTGGAAGAAGAATATTGTACATGGAAGGAGCACTAAAGTCAATGGGTTTTTAAACTTTGGTTGTTTTCCTAGTACGACGCATGAATTACGACTTTATTGCTAAGTAAATAAGAGACATCTTAAATTGATAGAATATAAATGTTATTTGTATACAGAAAGCTTCAACAAAAGATACTTACACTTAGAAAAATTGGAGATGTGGATGGATTTACTAATTATTAAACATCTCTTTCTTCCCCATTATGTTTCGTAACAAGATTATGTGATGATATATTATTATTAAGTATATCGACTTCTTCTGGTATTAGTCGCGTACCTATGCTATTCATATTTATTAATCTGTAAATTTGACAGCTCAGCACTATATCAAATGCTCTCTGCACACACAGCGGCAACCAGCTTGCATGCCCCTTCTACCCGTGAGTCCAAGTTTGCCAAGCACATAACAGAAAGCTTACCTCATATTAGCGAGCTCGGTACACGAGTTAGCGAGCAGATAGTCTCCGCTGAGCAGCGCGATCTTGTTGCCGAACACCGTGTCGTCGTTGGCCAACGCCGCGCAGTTCATGTTCACCAGCCCCTTGTGTACCAGATTGGAGGTGCGGATCATCTCAGTCACTTCGGCGAGCGCGCGCTGGCTGCAATAGATAACAACAACGATAAGACAACAGAAACAACACACGTGAACGGTAAGACAACAGAAACAATACACGTGAACGGTAAGACAACAGAAACAACACACGTGAACGATAATACAACAGGAACAAAATATGTGAACGGTATGATAACAGGAACAACACACGTGAACGGTAAGACAACAGGAACATCACACGTGAACGGTAAGACAACAGGAACATCACATGTGAACGGTAAGACAACAGAAACAACACACGTAAACGATAAGACAACAGAAAATGAAACAACATACGTGAAGGGTAAGACAACAGGAACAACACACGTGAACGGTAAGACAACAGGAACAACAACTACTTAGATAAGAGCAACGATAAGCAATACGATAGAAGTGGCGTGTTAGCCACGACTGCCCGCAATTTTTGGTTTTGCGTGGGTTAAAGAGCCGCGTCGATTAAGGCAGTAAAAAATATCAGAACACTTCAACGCGGTTACTTGTTAGGTTACGTTAGTTATAACTTCTAGTTAAAAACGAGTATACTATTTATGAGTTTTATTATAACGAGTATTGGACTAAAGTATGGTCACATACTTTAGTCCAAGGGTTTCTCAAACAAAAACCACCTAATCTAGCCCCCGGCAGGACTTTCACTGGCAGATAGCTAATGTTGTAATAAGTAACTTAGGCTACTTTGTCTTAAAGTTATCTTAAAAAAATAAAAAATAAAAAACGTTGCTCTTTCGCTCAAGAATCAAGATGCAAGTTGCAACCTTGCACTGAGCTTACCGTTATTCTTCGGAATTAAATACGTTTAACTTTCTACTTTCAATTTACTTTTAATGAATTATAAACGAATCGTCTTGGTATCGTAAACAGAATTTTGGAGTTTGATCCAATCAAAACACATTAAAACATTATGAGAATACCATTTTGCAGTTGTAATATATCGGGACTGGATAGTAACTGAATTATTGCAGGATTTAATTAGCAGAATCGTCGTTCAGGAGTTCCTGTGCCGAACTCCACTGACCTGTCCAGAACTCCACTAACCTGTCCAGAAATCCACTGACTTGTACAGAACTCTACTGACCTGTGCAACACCCCCGCCGCTTTGTCCTGCTCCAGATCCGGTATCTCGTGGCTGTGGCCGGCCGCCTTGGACACCAGCAAGACGATCAGTCCCCACGCCTGCATGTTGTTCTTGCCATTGTACAGGAGATTTCTGAATATGAACAATAATGAATTATGTAAGAACAACGACTAGAACCGGGAACCAAGGGCTGGGACTACATGATCCCGAAACTGGTGGGCCCGGGAAAATTGAGAGCACAGAAAATAGAACTCTGCGTTATTATAAAAATATATTAGCTCCTCACACCAATTTCAGTGGTGGTGGCCGGTTTCATTGAAACCAAGCCAGCTACGCAAGAGTTATTTTACAGTGCCTAAGTGTGTGCGCAGTACACAAGACTACTGGGGAGAGATTAGGCGCAGGTCCGACTTTTTACATGCCCATCCGACGCATGGATTTTCTTTCTTGTAAGACAATCATGTAATCAACCTGCATTGTCTTAACCATATTTGGAAACAACATTTTTGGTTGTTCCAATGCGGGAATCGAACCCAAAACCTCCGAATCGAGAGCCAAGCTCTAAACCACTGGACCACGGATGCTGTTATTATAATAGAGTTGAAAATCGAAGCCTCGAGTATCGAGCTGTCAATTGTCTTATGTGACATTGACATTTGACTCGACACTTTACTTTTCAGTTCTATTGTATTAGCGCAGTTTTATTTTCAGTGCTCTGAATTTAACCCTGAACCTCAATTCTCGTATTTAAAGTAGACAATTTAAACGGTCAATTTCACTTTGTTTGGATTGAAAGTGTAGCGTCATGTTACCGTGAACGGATTTTATGACGTTTTGACCAATCAGAGCGCGTTTCACGTTGGTTTAACGTTCATAAAAACACCTATTGGGAGTTTAAGCGAATCGGGACTTGATTGTAATTGTATTAATGCAGGCTTTATTTAGCAGAGAGACGCTTGGCTACGTTGAATGTAAGAGGAGGAATGGATGGTAAGAATGAAAGTAGACGAAGCGAAAGAAGTATGTAAGGATTGTAGCAAGTGGAAAGAAGTGGTCTCTGCCTACCCCTACGGGAAAGAGGCGGTCCTGCCTACCCCTACGGGAAAGAGGCGGTCCTGCCTACCCCTACGGGAAAGAGGCGGTCCTGCCTACCCCTACGGGAAAAAGGCGTGATTATATGTATGTATGTATGTTATTTAGCAGAATTGCTCCTCAGGCCTTATGGATTCCGAATCATATTATAGTCCCAGCCTCACATTCATTTATAATTTCTTGACATGAGTCTAAACAAATATAGGTTTTTAGGGCATGAAACTTCTGATAAGTGTCAGGTAGCATTGTTTGCATGGTTTGACTCTATCGCTCGATAAATAATTTTATAGTAAGCAGAAACAAAACTTCCTACTAATACGCTATTCGACACTTATTTGAAGATGTGATAAACTGTTATACTTTAAGATTAGCACAATAGTTAATTGTTATAGCACTTTAGGTAGTAGAGTATGATGCAGGTATATGTCACCGTAAAATTGTAAAAACCGTTAGATTGTAAAATAACTAACAAGATTGTAAAAATATGTCGAAAGATTAAAAACAATATGTTTATAATCTAACGAAAAATAATGTGTTAAAATATAGGCAGCATATTCGCGTCGGAAGTCTATCAACATTTTACAATTTGACTAGTTTTATTACAATCTAACGATTTTTACAATTTTACGATGACATATTTTCGTCGGGTTCCTTAGACGAAAATATCATTTCTGATATTTTCGTCTAAGGAACCCACTAAAATAAATATTTTGCAAGATTATGGACTTTTAAGATTTTCATAAAAACTGGCGATTTTTTCTCTCTAACATCTATTTTCTTTTTCAAAATTTGTGATTTTTTTTCTGTTTTGTAGTTTTTATATTAATGTTCTGTTTTATTATTCTTAATATTTTATGCTTACTATGAAAACTAAGTCGTGGTAGAAGATTGAAATTCAATTTTCTTCATACAAAGCACAAACATGCTTCATAAAAAATCTCATGGGAATTAGGTACAACTCCATAAAGGATCAACATCGACAACCTACAACCTTGTTTATAAGAGCCTCTATGATTTTTCGTTCCAGTATAGGTAGGTATTTACGAGTTTTTAATTTGTTACGAAAAATTTTTCAAGCACAAAGATATAATTATATTATATTAAAGCATAGCTGTCCCGACACACATTGTTCTGTCTTAACTATGAACTGGAAGAAATAAATAGCTACACATACACCAAGATTTGCACCTACAACTGCAGCCTTACACCTTCTTCTACATCTACACCTACATCTTGTATCGGTGTGAGGTAACTCTATATTTATATATATACTCTATCTATATATAGTCTATCTTTGAGATAATAAGCGATACCTATAAAATATAATATTTTTTGTGGAGTTGTAGAAAATTTCATTAAACTCAGACTTACACCATTAGGTAAGGCAATTAGTAGATGAGAAATCATGCAATTAATGTTTCTAACCAGCAAATTATAACACGCTCGGCGCTGTGTCAGTTTATAACAGTATATTTCCATTTAAATATTTTTTTCTAGTTTCAGAATTTTAATGTAACCTCCTTTCTCCATTAACATGATAGTCATGATATATCAAAACTCGTATCATTTGGTTGTGTGAAAATAACGGTAATGTTTGTTGTATATTCTTGTATTGTTGTGAGTGAATATATATCTGAAATATATCTAAGTACTTTTGAAAGTAAAATATGCACTGGGAAATCATTGAGACTTTGAATAATTTTGTAATGCATTTATTTATTATTACTATCAAATTAGCGTAATACCTATTAACATTAAATGTGCAACTCAACATAATAATAATTAATATTAGTACTAGACTGTATATAAACGAGTAACAAGATAGTAGTCCATTGAAATTTGAAATGTAACATGAGTTTTACATTTTTAAAGGACGCAATTTTTTATTTGGGACATGTGTGTGGGGAAAAGTTACAAGAAAAAAATTATTTTTTGCTCTATAACTTTTTTTATACATTTTACAAAAAAATTGCCTCAGACGTATATTGTAGATTTTTCTCTATAATTTTTTTTATTTGTTTCATTCATTTAAAACGCTGTTTTATGATCTTTTCTTATTATAAATACTCTTAAAAATTTTTCGTTATTTGGTAAATACGAATGAATAAAATTGAAGTTTCTATTTGTAATCTTAAATTAACAGCTTTTCCCTTAGTGCATATAAGGGTATATACCGTATATACTTACATTATACAATCAAAATTCAATTTTCAAAATTTTTGTCTGTCCATCTGTCAGTTTCTTCCGGCTAATATTTGAAACGGCTTAATCAATTTTCACGGGACCTTTAGCCGATAGCCGATAGCTGAAATCTTTAAATAAAAGGAGTTACTCCTTAGAGTAACTCCTTTTATTTAAAGATTTGGGTTCCGTTACAAATAGGGTTCCGTTTCCGTTAGTTCTACGCAAACGAAGTCTTGGGCACCAGCTATTTACTAATAAGTACCTGTAGAGGCCGTTTCATAAAAACATACTCAGTGCTTAGTGCTTACCCATATCCTTTGGTTCAAAGATTAGGGATCTTTGAAGGAAGAAATACGTATTTGGAAGATTAGCTTGTGTTGGTGGCCTTCAATTAACAAACCTACACCATCGCTGAGATGTCAAATATTTGTTCAGAATGAGAAATATTTGGATAACCTCCAATCTCCATACACCTTTGGCTACGATAATTGACTAGTAGCTAGTACCCGCCAGTGGCGTGGGGTCCCTATAACTCCATTCCTATCGGCTTCACTTGCCACTTACCTTTTGAAGACCCTCATTCAAATCCCTATCTAGGGCTCAGCCTTCTTTTGTTTTCTTTCAAATCTCATATACCTACCTATTTGAAATTTGAGAATGGAAGGTCCATTCTCAAATTTCAAGTAAGGTCAGATTGGGGAAGACCGTCTACAAGGCAAGACCGTCTGCACGCAATAACTTATCTTTATGAATAGCTATGCAGCTTGAATTGACAGTCGGTAAAACAATAACATACTTTGGTTAAAATTTATAATCATAGATGTCGCTGGCAACACTATGATGGGAGAAAATTTGTCGTCCTTTTTATTTGGGTTTTGAAGGTCCATTAAGAAATTACAGGTGTTGACGAAAAAAAAGAAAAAAGTGATTTATCGAAAGAGTTTTATAAAACAAAGTGGTTGGGTAAGTATTTCAATTGTAACTTTAACATTTTTTCGTATTAAATTATTCAAAATGTTCTTAGTTTTGTCACAATTTGCTGTAAAATATTTTCAACCTAAAAACTTTTTAGTTGGAAAGATCGTCTGGGCGGTAAAAGGAAAGATCGTCATATGCCGGTCTTGCCTTCAGACAGAGATCACAAACTTTTTTTGCACCCAATCACCAATGTAGGTAGGTACTAGGTATGTATGTTTCATTGATCACTTGCTTTTATTACAGTGAGGTTCGCCTATAAGAACTATAAACGTAAAACATGTAATTCAAGCGTAAGAAAATACATGTAGGTAATTCAAGCACCGAATAATTCTAAAGAGTTTGTTTTGTCTGATTAAATGTTGATATGATTTATTTTTCATAATTCATTTATATTATATTCAACAAAAATCCTATTAATAAACACAATTTGAAATACATTATACACTGTTTGCACTGTTATACACTGCCTACTTACAAAATTATTTCAATTGATATCATTACTATTCTAACCTACCAGGAAAATATCAGATTAGATTTTTATTTTAGAAATTCTAGTAATTAGCCGAGAAATTATAATCTGAAAAGAAATTCCTTATCTCCTTTTAATATTTATAGGGTAAGACCGGCAAATATTCATGAAAAATGTTTACAACCCCTTATTGCGACGATATGCCGGTCTTACCTTTTAAATATGAAAACGAGAATTTCATATGATTTTTAACATAATCGTCCTACAGTAAAAGTGCATATTTGAAGGTCAAATACATTTTTTAGATATAAGTTGGTATAAATACATATAACATACCAAGTGACGTGTTAAATGTCAATAGACGGTCTTGCCTCCAATAGCACGGGAAGACCGTCTACTCGCCGAATTTTAAAAAGGGGTTGTATTTGAAAGATGTGCTATTATATTGTAATTTATGTAGCACAAAATTGTTACTGTTAATATGTTTCAGCACATGGAATACTTAAGATCGGTCTAGAACATACCAAATATTTGTTTTATTAAATTGAGTAATTTTTTCAATGAAGTATGCCGGTCTTTCCCTACCTGACCTTATCTTAGATTTTACTACTATTATAAATGTGAAATTTTGTGAGGATGGATGGATGTATGGATGGATGTTTGGATGGATGTTTACTTTTTCACGCAAAAACTACTGAATGGCTTTTGATGAAATTTGGTATGGTAGTAGTTTGAGCTCTGGTACAGTAAGTACAGTGTTTCCGTGGGATACGGCAAAAGCTAGCTGGCACTAAATACGCTTAATCTTAATCTTCGATATTATTAATTGACCTACAAATGAAATATTAGGTATAACTTCATATAGATGCTATATCAATAAATACAGATTTTACAATCAATACAGGCTCGCTTAATACTATCAACCTACCAAAAAATTACTGCACCTGTTTGTCAGAAAAAATTAACTATACTTGATTCTACTTTAAAAAGGCTGTATTAAAATTTTACATTTTTGTGCATAGCCTCGATGCTTATCCGATTGCGATAAAACATTGCAAATCACTTGCAATTACAGTTAAATGATGATGGGAAGAAACGATAAAGGAAACTGGAAACTTAATGTCTGTTTAAATCATACTTAGTTGCTAGTAAGTACTTTATAGGCTTACTTAATATACTAAGTTACTTACTTTGCCGTTTTCAACAGCGGATGGTTGCTTCCGACGAGTTTCCGTAGATGGAGAGCAACATTGGCGATCTCGTCGCTCAAAACCCATCGCAAGCTGAGGAAGGACGTGGGATATCCCACTATCTTCTCCGCCTCGCTAACAGCCCTGTTCCAATCCGGTTTGGTGTTCTGTTGCACAACGCCCCTTCTTTCTCCGCTGGTGCTGAACCCTCGGCTGCAAGGCCTCACCATCGCAATCCCGACTTTCACCAACTCATTATTAATGACCCTCAACCGACTCAAACTCATCTTGACTTATCGACTGCACTGTTACGAAACTTGTTGGTAAATGTTAGCGCAACATTTATATAAACCGTTTCGTAAGCGAGTGGCCACGACCGAGCGCGAATCGCGAAAAAGTTTGACTGGCGGAGGTCTAAGGAGGACTGAGGAGGGACCGAGGAGGGACTGAGGAGGGACCGAGAGTGACCGGAGTAGGTGCAATACTATTACGGCAAAATAGCGGAACAAGTTTTCCTCCTGGCGATTGTTTATTTAGTAATGAGGTGCCTCAGGTTTTACCTTATTTATATTTGAAGTGACGTGATTTCAAATCATTTGTTAAATGTGCAATTCACAGATCAGTTTCTTTCTCTTAAGAAAATACCTTAGGAAGATTTGAATCAATATAATATTTTGTTTCATTGAGTAGAGAACTTACAAAAAAAACTCTATTTCTTTTTCGTACTAACGCACAACTTATCCGAAAAAAATGTTTTTAATTTAACGCTCTATGTTAGCGATGTACCTAGCTAAAATAATATAGATACTTATATTAAATACTAGCTGTCCCGACAAATGTTGCCTTAACTATGAATTGAAATTTCTCGCCGTTTAAACTTTCCCTGAAATGATACGATTATTTTAGGATCAAAATTAGCCAAATCGGTCCAGCCGTTCTCTGTTTTTAGTGAGACCAACGAACAGCAATTCATTTTTATATATGTCACCGTAAAATTGTAAAAAAAGTTAGATTGTAATAAAACTAGTGAAATTGTAAAATGTTTATAGACTTCCGACACGAATATGCTGCCTATTATCATTTATTTAACACATTATTTTTACTTAGATTATATTATAATTATATTAGATTATAAACATTTTTAATCATTCGACATATTTTTATAAACTCGTTAGTTATTTTACAAACTAACGGTTTTTACAATTTTACGGTGACATATATAAAGATAATTTAGACGTATCTAGGTACTGTATGTGTAGGGTTGCCATCCGTCCGGGTTTCCCCGGATTTGTCCTAGTTTAAAGGGCGTCCGGGGAGCGTCCGGGCCGGATTTTATTTGCTATCCGGGTTTTTGTAGGCAGAATTAGGAAGGCCTAAGTTTTTTTTTTTTGATTTGCAGCAATTATAAATCTTCCTTTCTTTTTGACATTGCCGTAGTAGTAGGGTAAAAATTGTTCTATGTCCGGGTTTCGTACTCCAAAATCCGGGGTTTTCACGCGTCTTGTCCGGGGAGTCATATGTAAGATATGGCAACCCTATGTATGTGTATGTAGGCAACTAGGTAATTATCTAATATGGTCTACTTCGCGATTAATGAAAGTAAAATTAAATTCCTCACTCGTGATATTTATAGCCGGTACCAAACGCACAGCTACCTACAAGTAGGTAATAATAATAACAGCAGTTAATGAATCAAGACGTATCAAGTCAGAATCATTTCATTTAGTATTAATCAAAAAAAATCTACTGTTGAGATACCCCCTTACTAATAAAAATATTTATACAGTGTTTAAGCTATACAATGTTTTGTCCTTGTATGATATGTCGAAAAAGTCGTTTAGGTATTTATACACCGTATAAATATTTTTATTAGTAAGGAGGATAATTATTAAAAGTTGAAGAAACCCTTTTACTCGGTAAAAAATTTGTAAACAGGCCTACTGTTATTATTATGTCAATGAATATAATTATTAAGATACCTAGCTTATCTAGCCTAAAATTATGGCTCTTATATTACTTTAACATTTACTTATCAAAACAAGTAACGACATCTAACTTTCGGTAGCTAAACTAGTGTTCTAAAATTTAATAAGGACTAATAAAACTAGTTTATTTAGTTTTATGGGTCCATGGCTTAATATTGCTATAAAGAACTCAATTTATTTACAAATTGATTAAAATAAGCTTAATTATTTTGAATATAATATAATTTAGGTAATTACGGTGTTTTTATTATTTGTTCCGTCTTCGATATCCGGAATCCATCTTGAGAGTCAAGCACCCGTCTTTCTGTCGATTTCCGGCTACTTACCTCCTTCCACGTACGGCAGATGGCGCTAGTGTCGCGGATTTGAGACGGTTGCGCGCCTAACTGACTTTCTTCATTATGGCGTCGTTTTTCATGTCGTGAATATCGGCAAAAAATTTTTGTTACGTAAATTTTGCTAATTGCTACAATTTAATATCATTTAATTTGAAAGTAATGTTAAATAATAAAAAGTGAAATCATATTTAGTATTTAACAATAAATTTTCGCGATTAAAGATTTTCTTTGCCGAACACGTGTTCGTAATTTTACTTCGCGATGTTCGTAATTTTACTTCGCGATAAATGTAGCATCTCCTTCCACTGGAAGACGAAATCATGAGCGAGTCAAAGGATTCCACTCCGCGTAAGAGGAAGTCTTCCCGTTCGAGAGAATCTACGGACAATTCATCGTCATCGTCGTCTTTGGAGCATGGGGTCGATTCGGACCCACGCGGAAACAAACGTTTCCGCACCGTAAGTAAACGTTCCCGCCATGTGAGTAATGAACAATTTGAACATTTATCGCAACAAGTTTCGTATTTGACTAACTTAATCGCGTGTAGTTATAGTGATACGCGAGTGCATGCGTCGGACATACACATTACGGGCGGTAGTTCGATAAATATTCCCGCCGCGGTTTCGAACAATACTCTCGAGTTGCAGCCGCCGCAAAAGCCTGCGCAAGTGTTAAATTTGTCTGATCTATCCACTACAGTGAAAGATCCTTTGTTTCCAAAATCGAATGACGAACATTATAAGAGAATTTTTGATTTACAAAAATTTAAGAGTAGCGACTGGAATTGTATTCGTTTTTCGGACGCTCAAAAGAAATATGCTACTGTTCCGGGCTTTATCGAGATGAACGTTAACGACGAACTTAGGCGTTTCGCCCCATCGGCTACGGACGAAAGGTCATTGCGCCTCTATTTAACCGAACGTAGTTTTGCTTCGATTTCAAATGCTATTTTAAAGCAAAAGGACGAGTTACGTAGTAATTTACAGTCGTTGATAAATTGGGCTACGGATAATGATAAAAATTTAACTCCTACATCTTTGTTTGATAAAATTGAACAATTGTTTAATAAGAAATCCGGTTATACAAAAGTTTCGGACGATATTTTACAAATTGTATGCGGCCGACGGGCCGATTATATTAACGCGCGTAGAGAAGCAGTGTTGAGACAATACCTGAAGAATATCACAGCAGTGCGTTACAAAAAATTCCTCCAGATGGAGAATTTTTATTCGATAAAGACATTTTATCGTCGTACCTCCAAAAAATTGGGGGGGCCGATAAGCTCGCTCCCATGGCAGGTCCGTCCACACAAAACCGTTACACGGGACGCGCTGCACCTGCCCATTATTCTGCTACTAGCTCTGCTAATCATAAGCAGTCCGACACGTTTTTTCGATCGTACAACAAATCAAAACCAAATAATCGAAAATCGGAACGACCATCTAATAAACGAGCTGCATGTATATGCATCAAACTATAAAAACAAGCGCGATAGCAGAAATAAACCGCGAACAAAAGCAAGTTCACCAAGTAACCGATATCACTAATGACTGGCCGAACTTTCGAGGAGGCTGTCTCGTGAAATATCAGCGTGTTTGGAAAAGGTTAGGAGCACCGGATCACATTTGTCAACTTTTGAAAAGGGTTTTAATACCGTTCATTCGAAAACCACCTTTAATTTATCCGGGAAAGACGGTTTTGAAAGCATACGAGACCAAAAAGAGCTTCGATATGTCACAACAAATTCAGAGCATGCTGAAACAAGGAATCTTAGAGAGGGCCGAGGTCACTCCCAGCTATATCTCGACCTTCTTTCTAGTGCCTAAACCAGACAACAGCTTTCGGCCGATTTTCAATCTGAAGACGCTCAACCAATTTCTGGAAATAAAGCCCTTTCAACTTTTCAACCACTTTAGAGTACCGAGTTTCTTGCAGAAAGGAGACTGGATGGCGAAGCTAGACCTAAGCCAAGCGTACTTTCATCTGAGCATTTCCGAGAAGCACCGTCGGTTCCTGAGGATGAGCTACGAAGGCGAACTGCTCCAAATGACCTGCCTACCCTTTGGTCTGGCGTCAGCACCACGAACGTTTGCTACCTTAACCAATTGGGTCGCCGAATACCTCAGGTCTCACGGCATCAGGTGTGTGGTCTATCTGGACGACTTCCTCCTAGCCCATCAGTCCGTCGACCATTTGACCGAGCAAGTAGCTTTTACCATCGCCACGATGAAGCTACTCGGTTGGATGGTGAACTGGGAGAAAAGTGTGCTGGCTCCGACGCAACGCCTAGAATTTCTGGGCGTCACCTGGGACACCACTCACAACACGAGGTCCTTGTCGGAGCCTAAGTGCCTAACGCTACGCAGGGCACTTCAGCACCAAATTTCGGTTGGCAGTTGGTCTCTCAGACAGGCCCAGTCCCTAATGGGAAGACTCAACTTCGCCACATTCGTCGTTCGCCGAGGTCGTCTACACTGTCGAACACTGCAGTACTACAGTCGACATCTGTCCACCAAACATCCATACCGAAAATCTTCTATACCTGACCCTGCGCTACAGGAGATGGTTTGGTGGATAAAGGAAGCAGACGGGACATTACCGATACACCCGAACCCGATAACTCACTTCCTAACGACCGACGCGTCCAACATCGGTTGGGGTGCGCAGCTTGGAGAAAAGAAGGTGGCAGGAAGGTGGAAGCAGGAACAAAAAGATTGGCACGTAAACCTGAAAGAGCTGTACGCCGTTCACGCAGCGGTCGCCCAGGAGAGCTATCAACTACAGAATGCACAGGTATTATTACAGACGGACAATAGGGTATTTTCCAAGTTTTTAAAAGGTATGTCAAATCGTTCCTAATACTAAAATACATTGGCAGTTTGAACCATTCTTCGTGAATTTCTTTCTTTTCCTTGCAAATTAGCCTAAAAGTTTAAATTAATATTATAGGCGCGAAAACGCTTTATTACTGTGTCATGACGTCACATTCTTGTAACATTGTAACTGTCAAGTGTCAAGTGTCAAATTACACTGAAAATGCCAAATACTTTGTGAATAAATGTTTTAAGCCCTTTTAAAAAATGCCTTATAAAAGTGCACTAATACGTCTATTAAAACACCGGGGAAAATCTCTGTAACCATACCAAAGAACACTGAAATGGGAAAAAGTGGCTATTACTCGCTGACGCATGACGTTAATGATTCTGATGCTGGCCATTCTATATGGAAATCGGGAGGCCATTAAGAAAAAAAAAAAAAGAAGAAGAAGTACAAGAATATGACGTCACATTCCAATCTCGTGCGTTTTTAGTCACGTGGTCAAACGTGAAAAATTCATAATTTTATTTTTGATATTTTATAAAAATCATACATATTTTTATGTAAAAAGTTGGTTAAAGTGGTTTAAATTAATGTTTAGCGATAAAATATCAACAATCTGATGTATATTTTCATCATAGGATAATACCCTATTGCACTGTAGTTGCCTACATTAACAAGGAAGGTGGTACGAAATCCAAAAAGTTACTGCAACTGACACAACAACTTCTTTCGCTACTGGACGAGTTTAATGTATCTTTGACAGCACAGTACTTCCAGGGAAGATTTAACGGAGACGTAGACGCGGTGTCTCGAGGGAAGAAATGCCCAGAATGGCATTTGACAGAAGCAGCGACTTCGATGCTCTTTCATATGTGGGGGATGCCACAAATCGATCTCTTTGCGTCCGCGACAGCCCACGTAGTTCCGAGCTATGCGACACTAAATCTACGGGACCCCCGAGCACAGTTCTACAATGCCTTGAGTCGCCAGTGGAGGTTCGATCTAGCGTGGCTGTTTCCACCACCAAACCTAATTCCGCAAGTATTAGCTCATTTGAACACGCAAATTGGTCGATACATTCTCATAGTACCCAAGTGGAACAAAGTGTTTTGGCGAGGCGACTTACAACGTCGAGCGTTACAGATACCACACTCAATCCCGAATCTACGCAATGTACTGATCGACACGGTCACAGGCAAGCGCCCTCCTGCAGTAGAATCAATCAACCTGGAGGCCTGGCTGATCTCGGGTGGATTGATGTAATCCAATATTGATCATTGTGAGAAAGGCTTTTTCTTTCTTATTTTTAATTATTTTGGACCTAAGTAAAAATTTTGAATTGATGTAATTAAGTCTAATTAATATTAAATGATGTATTCAAATAACACATTATGGCATCATTTTCAAATTCTTTAAATTTGCAGTATGTATACCAGGAGATAACAAACACATCACTCAAGATGGATTCCGGATATCGAAGACGGAACAAATAATAGAGAGTTTTACCTTACAATAAAACTTACCTATTATTTTTCCTGAGATATCCGGAATCCAGGTAATCCCTACCTGGTACATCTCGAGCTTCATAATGAAGAAAGTCAGTTAGGCGCGCAACCGTCTCAAATCCGCGACACTAGCGCCATCTGCCGTACGTGGAAGGAGGTAAGTAGCCGGAAATCGACAGAAAGACGGGTGCTTGACTCTCAAGATGGATTCCGGATATCTCAGGAAAAATAATAGGTAAGTTTTATTGTAAGGTAAAACTCTCTATTTTTATCTCTTTTTTATTAATTACGGTGTATCATTATTTTACGTAGGTACATTAAAAATTTAAAATTTAAAAACTTAAGGGCTAGTAAACGTGCGAATTTTGGAAACTTGCAAATTTTACCTTAATTACTTAGCTGTTTTTCGGTAAACCAAATGAATTCTTTTTTAACAGCAAAATTGATTAAAAAAACAGTTAAAAAAAAACCAGAACCTCTCCACCCAAAATTTACAAAATATAATAGGTCGTGTTTATGATCATATTTTTTGTCCTCTTGTGTGTCCTCAAATTTTCACATGTTTTGTTACTTATTACGCATTAATCTTAATGCGAATATCGAGGCAATAAGGCGTAATTTATTTTGGTCATTGTCTGGATATGCACAAAACATTTCTAAAGATAATAATATTATTATTATTTTATTCCACACTCGGGAACCAGCTATCAAACAACTTTCCGTAATTTACACGTCCTTAAAATAATTGGTCTCGAATCGTTTGTAAAAAACACCATCTAGTGACATAGGTACACTCGTGGCAAAACTTATCACCCAATGGCTAATGTCAAATTTTGACGTTATTGACATACCAACAACAATATTGCCAGTTAAATATTTATGCCTCTAATTTGGGAAAACATGTTATAATTTTTTTTTTTTCTTTTAGGTTAGGTTCTTTTAGGTAGACGTTTTTAACAAATAGTTAAAGATAGATAGGTCATTGAAACGAGCCGTTAGACAATCAGTGAGTTACTTTCTTTTTGCTAAATTTACTTCTGTTTGTTTAATATACAATTAGAATTTATTAGATAGACGATGCGATGAAGTTAATATTTTTGTCTAAAGTAAAGTTATCTTAATTGCTGAAGAATCGAGCTGTGTCGGCATGTGATTGTTTTTTTATATTTTTTTTCAATCTTCATATGTTTTTATTTACGGTCATAGTTACCCTAAAATTCCGATGTTTGGAGGCTATTATAATCTAAACTAATTGACATTTTAGAAATATAAGCACATACCGACCTAGATAAGTGTAATAAAAATCGATGTTACGTTAAAATCTTAGTCTACAGTGTTTGACTTAAGAGTAAATCACCAACAGCGTTTGTATGGAGTTTTCTCTAGTAGGCTTTTTAGCCTACTAGTGCAGCCATAACAAGAGTCAACATGTAAAAATGTTCTACATGTAGCGGGCCCACCCATCACATTTGTAGTAAAAAAAGATTGCTTGTCACAGTCTATATATTTTGTTTGTTTCCTTTTATTGAAAAAATAAACTTACGACCTTTTCATCCGTTAAGGGATGATTTATACAGTATTCTCCGGGCGAAGTAACCACTCTTGAAATACTGTAATGCCTGGGACAGTCGGTTTTTAAATGTCGTATCACATACGGCATTCTCACAACATAGTCAGCGTAGTCCAGAGGAATGACTGGTCAATACGTCTGGGGCCAACCATGTGCGGGTTTCCTCACGATGTTATCTTTCACCGTTAGAGCGTCCGTATAAAGTACTTGAGATCTGAAAAAGTCTCATTGGTACACGCCACAACCTGGGATTCGAACCTACACTCTCTCGAGTGCGAACCAAACCCACTACACACTACGGTATACGGGGCCCATTTTATTGAAATAAAAGCTTAATTTTTTCTAACATTCACATCTTATATTTTCTGGCGGCTGCTAATTTGTGTAAACTACACAAATATAAGGTATAATATTTTTAAAAACAAAAATTTACGTAGAAGTATCAAGATTATGTTGTTGCATTATTTCGTTGCCACTTAAATAGATTAGATGCGCCTTTCCTCTTATAAGTCTGTGGTGGCGCCCCTATAATTTTCTACTCTTTTTTGACAAATTGTACAGTGACAAAATATTAAATTATATTAAATTAGACACATTTAAGGTGTTTAAAAAGTAGATTCAAAAGAATACAGTAAATTACCGATTACGATAAGAAAATATTTTAATGGTAAATTGTTATAGCATCTAGCAACACTATGTTACTTTTTCAGCCAATCACAACATAGCTGTCATTATTTAATATTTTCATTCATTCTTGTCATTCGTTCATTTCATTCATGATGTTTTGTCATTCAGTAAATGAAAACGAATGTAATTTTCATTCAGTCATTCGCGGAATACCGGCATTTGTAGTCGACTACAGGAGGTCACTACTATTCGCCGGCTGTATGTGCTAATTAGCAATTCAGATAACCGATTTGATAATAATTATTATTGTATAAAAACAATAAAATTATTTGTGAAAGTGTAAACTTGTTGTAGTTCAACGTGAACCGAGTTCTTCTTATTATCCAACCGAATATTAAGGTAAAATAAAAAATATTGTGATGTCAATCTTACAGAAGATTGTACACGTGTAAAGGTGGTTAATGTTTTCGTTTATGAAATTACTTTCAAGTTACATTTGAAAATACAGTAGTATATATTATGCCGCTACGCTACAAATCATTTCAGATTTGTCGTTCAACATCCATTAGTGCGCAGTATTCACAAGGTTAATAAACAATAAATATAATCAGAATATTGAAAACAAGTCTAGTTGGAGGTCACAATTTGTTACTGATAAACATGAATTAGAATTTGATTGTGTGGTTGCCAAAATTCTCAATCTTGCACACAAATATTTATGTAAAGTAACAGTAATTGCTAGCTGCACACTTGCAATATTATTGACAGAATAAAGTTGTCAATACTAGTCAACACATACAAAAAAAACGGCAACATCCCGCACACAAGGAATATTATTATCAATATGAGCATTATTGCCAATAATATGGTGTGTGTGCGGCTAGCCAATAATGAGCGTTCTACAATATCACGACCACATCCCCTAATGTCATAAACTGAACGGTGGATAGAGGCCTTGACTATTTGCATACTATTGTGTTCTCATAAGAATGGAGCTTATTCCTCATGTATTAAGTGTCTCCAAAAATCTAAAATATTATAAGGTTAATTGCATGTGATAAGATACTACTAGTCTTATAATAATAATTATATAATTCCATGTGACCACTTTTTACCCATTTTTCCCCCCTCCCCCCATGGTGACATCCATACAATATGCCGAGACCAGAGGGGATCTTAATATTACGTTTCATATAGTAGGTACTAATGACTGACATGCAAGATTTTCCCAGAAGATGTTGACTATGTGACAAAAACCTAAAATATATATTATAAGGTCTAGAAAAGCCAATTAGGGATATTTCGGGCACATGATTTACTGATTATGTGAAGATGTTTAGGGAAAAAAATAATTATCCTGCTCAAAAAAAAAAAACATTTCTTTATATGGGCGAGTTTGCGTTTAGTGGAGAGTCACCCATACATGAGATGTTTTTTTACTTTTGAGTATAACAAATATTTTTTGCATAAATGTCTTTACACAATACACAAGCAGTGAATATCTGAAATTGATTTTCAGCTGAACATTTATCTGCCTCCTTTTTTGAAGTTGGTTTAAAATGAAGCCTAAAACAATTAAATATTTGCATATCAAATAAAATGATTATGATAATAAAAAAGGTTATTCATAACTTCAAAAACCAATTCCATAATTTTTCTTGTTCCAAGAATAATTTCCCAAGAAAAAACATTTAATGCATTTATGTGCAAATTGAACTCTTATGTAATTTGAGATGAAAATATACCTAGTACAATGGATTGCTTTAGTTGTTTTTTACATTGTGTTAATAATAATTCTTAAAAATGAATTTGCTTTTAAGTAAGTAAAACAAATTAAAATCCTCATATTATAATAATGCAAAAACACTTCATAATATGGTACCTACTTAAATTTCAGAATGTTGCATCATTTTTAAAATATAATTATTTTTAACATCGGTATTAAATTTTTATTGCTTACCTCATTATTAACCACAATTTTTGCTATCTTTTGCCTTTTAAATAAATGTCTATTTCAATTAAAATTCTTATTAGAGAAACCATACTTTCATTTTTCCCAAACCTATGATTGAGTGATTAGTGAGTAACATTTTATTCTGTCTGGAGAAAAATAGGATTATACTAGGTACATGTAATAGAGTACTATACTTACTTAGTTTACTTACGGACAACTTACAGTGACAAAAATTCTTGTTTGCTTTAAGATTTTTCAAATTTCAGTTACTTGAGCTTTGTCACTCATATTATTACTAAAAATAAATAAAAAGTAACCCAGTAGATAAATTAATTCTTTTTATCTTTTGGGTAGTTTTTTGAGGCCCTATAATTAAATTATTATGCAATATGCATACTCTATATCCAAAAATTGATAACAAGTAATCTTTTATGTAGGCCAAGGTTGGATTCCGTCTCAACTCTTGCACCATTAAGTACCTTCACACATACTATACAAAAATATAATTAAGTGCTACTGAAATGTGAAAGTTTGTATGTTTTAATTATATAATAAGCTAAGGTCACATATTTTTGAATAATGTTTTTTTATGGAATAAGACAGGCAAAAGAGAAGACTGGTTGCTGATGCTTTCCTACAATATCAATACTTAAAGCATTGTTGAAAGTATCATTTAAAAGTTTTTAGTAGAGATTACCGGAGGCTCAAAAGGAGTTGGGGATTTTAAGGACCAAGAATGTGTCTGCAACACCAGAGGAGTTACACAGGTTACACTTAACTCCTCTGGTTATCTCTTACCATAATCCGATATGTCTGCTTGTTTCCTGATCCATTTTATAAAAAACCTAAACTGTTTTAACAATCATTGAAAATAGGTAGGTAATAGGTTTGTAGCTAAAACACAAATTTGGAAAATATTTAATGATTTAAAAGTACTCTAGGATACATAATGCCATGAAGCTATTATTTTAACTTTCTATCTAATACTATTATCTGATAGTAGGTAAGTACTACTTTTTTTTTTTTATTGTTCCCCCAACCGTAGGCTAGGACAATTGTTTGCTGTTTTGTTTCCTATGTGTGTATTTTTGTTTGTTTACAATTGACTACTTATCCAGTTCTCTACTTTTACTCTAATACATACATTTTGGCATTTTTCTATTTCATATTACATTTCTGTTTCATATTACATTTCTATTTTCATTCTACTACATTTACGTTCCTTTTAAAAACATTTATGATTATCTTCTATTTTATTTTACCTATAAAATTCTCAATAATTAGTACAATAATGCGTATCTACTTTTATTTCCCTTCTTTTACATTTCTATTTACTATATTTATAATTACATTTATAATGAGGTATCTTTTGCTCTTATTTCTATTTTATATTTCAATTTTGTTACACGTCTGTGTTTTCTCTATTACTTTTTATCTACTTTTACATATCTGTTTATTACATTTATTATTATCCCTTTATGTTAAAGTATATTTAAATTTTCTGTCTATTTTAGATTACATATCCATTTACATTTTAATAGCTTTATATGTTATTTCTGTTTCATACAATACGATTACATCATTGCATTGACCCCTTCAGTTTCCACATTTCTTTTGCCTTAAAACTCTATACTAATATTATAAATGGGACGGTGTGTCTGTCTGTTTGTTTTATGAACCGATTTTTAAGAAATTTGGTAGAGACATACTTTGGATCCCGGGAAAGGACATAGGGTATTTTTTATCCCGAAAAAGTACAGTGTTCCCGCGGGATAACGTATTTACGCGGGCGGAGCCGTGGGTATAAACTAGTTTTAGAATAAAAGTGTATTTATTAATATTTTAACTAAGTAAATGACTTATCTTTTTAAGAATACTCTTTTTCATTTTGATCTAGTATTTTTTTTCCTTTTTGAACCCCTTGAAATATCTAGTGGTGTTATTTCAGGAATGGAGTGGGAAGGTCCGCCAAAACAAGGATTGTACGACCCACAGAACGAGCACGAGGCCTGCGGCGTCGGATTCGTGGTCGCCATCGACGGCAAACGCTCACATAAAGTAAGGGCCACACTGACGGATATGGCGTTGTTTGTCGCACTGTTGGACGTTAGCGAACCCACGCTTATCGCTACTCTGTAACGTACGTAAGGGCCCAAACGCAAAACTGTCATGTCGCTTCTTAAAAATCTACGAAATATTGACTAAGGTGTTAGGAAACCGCGACTCCGCATAATGCCTTATGCTGCATGAAATCGCGCGTGATTTCATGCGGCAAAGCATTTTGCTAAAGGTAGCCTTTCGAAGCGAGCGAGTGATGCGTGTCACCACTGTGGGTAAAATTTTAAAATACGTCGCCATTTTAAGGGGTCGCGAGTGGTTGGGGAGGAGGGGTCGGATTCCCCCCTCACCATTTTCACTCGCCGGAAATACTTGATTTCCTTAAAAAAAATAAAAAACAGTTTTTTTTTCAAAAATTGTTTATTCCACTTTATAAACATGTTTTATAGCTTTTATTAATTCCACGAATGGATCTTTTCTATATTTCATGTTATTTCGCCGCCACAAATATTCAAAATAACATCTGCAAAATTGTCTATGTTATTAAAATTGTCTTTTTTAAAAAATCTTTTAACGGCCCTCCACTGGAACTCAATTCGTTGAGTATGAGTCCCATCTTCAGCTATGAATGGGTTGTCACAATCCGAGTGGTTGACTTTTCTGTGTATGTAGCCATGTTCTGACAAGCAATCATATGCTTTCCAAAAATCAGTGTGGATGGTGGTGCCAATTTCCACATTCTTTAATATAAGTGGCACCAAAACCTCAGCAGAGCAAATATTGTCTGGACACACTTCCAACCTCAAATCTTCAGATCCATCCTCAATCATACCTAGAACCCAATGGCCCCCAATAACAACTGGCTTCAATTATGAGTCGACGGAGCCCCGCTACGCGGGGCTCCTACTTCTGGGTGGTTTACAAAAAAATAACCACGATGGCTAAGGCGGTAGCTTCGCTGCGCTACGCTCCCGCCTTAGCCATCTAACCTAACCCAATGAAGTGGTATTGGGCCAACTCGGAGTAATACATTGCTATTAATTACCTAAGAATTATATACTGTTCTCATACATTTCCTATATCACATTATATCTACACTAATATTATAAAGAGGAAAACTTTGTTTGTATGTTTGTTTGTTTGTTTGTTTGTTTGTTTGTTTGTAATGAATAGGCTCAAAAAGTACTGGACCGATTTCAAAAATTCTTTCACCATTCGAAAGCTACATTATCCACGAGTAACATAGGCTAAATTTTATTTTGGAAAAAAATAGGGTTCCGTAAGATATTTGGGTTTTTCGGACACAAGGTGTAAAAAATCAACCAGAAAAGTTACTTATTTTGCGTACGCTGCCTAAACTATAAAAGATAGAACCATAAAATGTTCTAATTAATTGTAGATCTTATAAATATCTACAAAAAAGTCCGCGACACACTATACCTATCTATGTCGAGTGAGGCACAACAACCATTTTTTTATTTAGAAATCTTGAATTTTTTTTTGGACTACATTTAAACGCGTTTATTTTACTCATGTTATTAATCCTTATCAATATAAATTATTTCATCACTAAGTACAGTTTATGTAGATAATATTTGGTCTTTGAATGATTAAAATTGGACGTTTGGTTTTGAAGTTATGGCGAAATTAAAATATTACTTCTGCTGCACGGCCCATTGCGAAGTGGGCGTCACCAAGGCGGGGTGCGCGTGCGGGTTAATGTTTAGTTTAGTTTAGTTAAATAGTTTAGATATTTTATAAACATCAAATTGATAATATCTTAAAATATATTACATTATAATATCTATACATCTATACAGTTAAATACAATTTAAGTGTCTGTTTGTAACTTCAAATTAACAGCTTTTTACATAATGAATCTGAAAGTATATTCGGTACTTACAATAAAATACATTTTTTTTTTAATTTTTGTCTGTCCGTCTGTCTGTCTGTAAGTCGGTCTGTCTGACTGTTTGTTCCGACTAATCTCTGAAACGGCTGGACCGATTTTCACGGGACTTTCACTAGCAGATAGCTGATGTTATAGGGTACATAGGCTACTTTTATTTTAGGGTTCCGTTTAAAAAAATAGGATTCCGCTTTCGTTATCATAAATAAAGTCGCGGGTAAATTTCAGCGATATCCCGAAGTATTGTTCCACGCGGACGAAGTCGCGGGCAAAAGCTAGTATAAAATATAATTACCTCGATTATAGGTATTTTCTTTTTCCAAGTTTCAATTCCATACATTTTGATCGGCGATTCTTTATAGAAGCGATAAAAGCATATAGATTACGTTCCGTTTTGCATAATTGCAATAATATTTAAGAATTTTTGAAAATTGTTTAAAAATATTTAGACGCAACTCCGGCAGCCAAAATTTCTTTGGGGGGTTTAAGACTAACTCCCTTAAACCCCCTACACCACCAATACTCTCAAATTCAGGCGACTCGTTATAAAATCCAACCCGCAACCGCACTGCGTTGCGTCGACGCATCGCCAAATAGGACAATGCATTGTAATAAAACAAGAATTGTCCGACGTCAAGTCGTTTGTGCGATACGTCGCGTCGTCGCAACGCAGTTGTGGCCTCGCCCATACCAAAATACCTTGCCGCATCGCAATTCGCAGCGCAGCTACTCGCGTCGCAGTTTCCTACGTTGTTGCGTATTCGATTCGTAGTTTTTTGTGCAAGCCCTTAATTGCGCTACAGTAATCGCGATCTAACATTGCGATTGGCGACAATCAACGCTATACTTCCCGTTTTATTAAAGGGCTTTCTACAAACATCGTTTAAAGAAAAACGCAGGCAACCAACGGAAAACCTGTTCCATTATCAATATTATCATACATGATTCATGAACTACCTCCGCCACCGCTTAACTTATGCCCACTACACAGGTTACGATAAAACTGCACAGTTCGGTGGTCGGCAACGCGCAGCCTGCGGGCCAACGTCACTGCTACTTCCTATCTTAATCTATATTTTATTATTATATAAAAGAAAGTCGTGTTAGTTACACTATTTATAACTCAAGAACGGCTGAACCGATTGGGCTGAAAATTGGTAGGGAGGTAGCTTAGAACCAGGAGAAGGACATAGGATACTATTTATCGCGGGAAAATGTACGGTTCCTGTGGAATACTGTATTTACGCTTTTACGTAAAAACTACTTAACCGATCATCATGAAATTTGGCACAGATATAAAGTAGACCACGAAGAAGGACATATGCTACTTTTTATTGCAAGAAAATGTGCGGTTCCCGTGGAATATTGTATTTACGCTTTTACGTAAAAAGTTAAAAACTACTTAACCGATCATCATGAAATTTTGCACAGATATAAAGTAGAGCACAGGAAAGGACATAGGCTACTTTTTATTGCAGAAAATGTACAGTTCCCGTGGAATACTGTATTTACACTTTTACGTAAAAACTACTTAACCGATCATCATGAAATTTGGCACAGATATAAAGTAGACTACGAGGAAGTACATAGGTAACTCTTTATTGCATTAAAATGTACGGTTCCCGTGGAATACTGCATTTACGTTTTTACGTAACTACTTACCCGATCATCATGAAATTTGCTATAGATACAAAGTAGACCACGAGGAAGGACATAGGCTACTTTTTATTGCAAGAAAATATACGGTTCCCGTGGAATATTGTATTTACGCTTTTACGTAAAAACTTCTCAACGGACCATCACGAAATTTTGCACAGATATAAAGTAGAGCACGGAAAAGGACATAGGCTACTTTTTATTGCAGAAAATGTACGGTTCCCGTGGAATACTGTATTTACGCTTTTACGTAAAAACTACTTAACCGATCATCATGAAATTTGGCACAGATATAAAGTAGACTACGAGGAAGTACATAGGTAACTCTTTATTGCGTTAAAATGTACGGTTCCCGTAGAATATTTACGTTTTTACGTAACTACTTACCCGATCACCATGAAATTTGCTATAGATACAAAGTAGACCACGAGGAAGGACATAGGCTACTTTTTATTGCAAGAAAATATACGGTTCCCGTGGAATATTGCATTTACGCTTTTACGTAAAAACTACTCAACCGATCATCACTAAATTTTGCACAGATATAAAGTAGAGCACGGGGAAGGACATAGGCTACTTTGACAAGAAAGATGATCCATGCGTCGAATGGGTATGTAAAACGTCGGACCTGCGCCTGATCTCTCGTCAGTCGTGTCGGTTATCCGTCTCACTGCTGGATTACGAGAGTAAAGGAAGAGATATACTCTCGTGTACTGCGCACACATTTGGGCACTATAAAATTTACTCCTGCATAAGTGCATAACTGGCCTAGTTTCAATGAAACCAGCCACCGCGGCACCGTCACCGATATCGGTATGGGGAGTTTTTTTCCACCACCTTTGTCTTCATTGCTTCTTTCATCCTTTCTCATCTGCATTAATGTAATAAAATAAATAATTTTGCATTTTTAATATCACTTGTAGTACCTACCTATAATAGATAAAACTAGGTAGAAGCTAGATATCAATTAGGTTAAAATTATGCTAAAAGGATCGACCCCTGACACCGTTAAATTTAACCGAACTGTGCAGTTTCATTTTTGCGTGTGTAGCGGGACTTAACGAGCTGTCTAATAAGAAAAGAGACTCTCCTGTCATCCCCAATAAGATCATCACATTGTTCTACTACAAAAGAACCCCACTGTCTGCGAGGGATCTTCATTGTCCTTCAATGACCTTGAGGTACACGTGCACACAGTGCATGGGCTCGGTCGCTATAGGAATAGAACATTTGCAATGTATCGATATATGTACCATTTATCCTGACTATTGCTGATAGCTCCGTAACACTTTGGAACCTTTAGGGATGAATTTTGAAAATCCTTTTTTTAATATTAAGATTTTTAGATTTTTATTATATTATACACATTTAATACACACCCATGAACCAGGAACATCGGATGCAAATTGATGTAGGTAGGTACTTAATTTTTTTAAACTTTAAAATCGTTAATTTGTTAGAGCTTTCTTTTAGAACAACGTTATTCCAAACAGTAGGCTCAATCAAGGTTGTCTAGTGTATAACTGTATAGTGTGGGAAATGCATTACAAACTGAAACCAGCGAAAAGGTTTAGCAACTGTGCCAATAAAGTATATCGATCCGACTTTTAACTTCCATTGACTTTTAAAACTATAGCTTCCATTTGTAGCTATGAAATTGTTCAGACGTTTAATGAATTTATGATTGCGGAGTGCCTAGATGAGTCAAGCTCACTTTGATATGGATTGGAAGAATGGGTCGTCACGTTTGATTTTTCTGTTTGTTCAGTGTTCCGTAGATATTACATATTTCTGTTTAATAGGTATTTTTGAGCATTAAGATATCTAATAAGTAAGCTTCTCAATTAATTTCTCTTAATAACTCACTAAACAGTTTTTTTTTTTTCAATGGCCTAGACAAACTGTATCTGATTATATTATATTCTAAGCGCTGCTTAAATTGAACGCGGGTTTTAAGATTCGAGCTGATAAATGTATGGCGACTTGCTAGTCTCCTTTGAGACCAATCAAGATCGTGAAACAGCGTCCTAACTCTACCTGCTGAATGTGAATAGTATAATATAATCCGGAATTGGTCGGACAATAGAGTTGAAAATGGAAGTCTCTAGTGTCGAGTTGTCATATTATACGACATCGACATTTGTTTTTCAGCTCTATTGTATCAGCGTAGAGTTCTATTTCCAATGCTCTGAATTTCCCCCAGCCTTCGGGATTCCGGATCACAATATAGCCCCAGCCTAAGCGAACGCTTGTATGTGCAGATAGTCCGCGATGCCGAAGTGCTGGCCAAGCGCATGGAGCACCGCGGCGCGTGCGCGTGCGACAACGACACGGGCGACGGCGCCGGCGTGCTCACCGCCATCCCGCACCAGCTCTACACCGCGCAGCTGAGGTCAGTACAACTGCATAGTCCAATCCCAGGGGGACAGTTGTCCCACTCGCACGCGCAGCAGATCGCTCGTGTGCGAGTTCGACAGCATGACCCTGAGACGGAAAATTTAGGCCTTTTCATCCATTATTGGATGATTTAGACAGTATCTTCCGAGCGAACTCGGCGAGTTAGAGAGTAGAGCGAGTGACCACTCTTGAAAACTGTAGTGCTTGAAACAGGTTTTTTAAATGTCGTATGATTGCGCAAGCGCATACGGGTGTCCTCACCCATGTGCGGGTGTCCTCACGATGTTTTCGTTACTCGTTAGAGCGTCCATTATTGTACTTGAGATCATTGGTACACGCCACAAACTGGGAATCGAACCTGCACTCTCTCGAGTTAGAATCAAACGGTCTACCCACTAGACCACGGAGCTATCCTGAGATAGAGACAGCACCGTATTGAAATTTAACCATTTTTAATTACATGATCGACTTCAGAAGCCCTCTCTACTCTCTAGACCGAACCAAGATTATATCGAGAATAGATTCTTTAAACTATTTTCGATATATTCTTGGGTCACCATATTTTAAGTAACTGCGGGTGATATTGAAGTAGATATAGATAACACGCATATTGTAAAATAAGATGATTGTAACACGATACTTGTAAGTTGTATCACAGCTAAAACCACAGACCGCGAGTAGGAAAATTATTTCAATATTTTATTTACCTAAAGACCTATTGTTTATGCATATTGCATACACAAGGTAAACAGTCGTAGGTGATATTTTAAACTAGATGAAACCCTTAGTGCGCGAGGCCGACTCGCACTTGGCCGGTTTTTTCTTTACAACTATTTTCAACACTGAGTTTTCCTTCGACATTATCCTACTAATAATATAAATATGAAAGTTTGTGAGGATGGATTGATGGATGGATGAATGGATGGATATTTGTAACTCTTTCACACAAAAACGATCGAACGGATTTCGATGAAATTTGGTTGGAAATTTGGAAATTTTTGTCCCCGAAAAGTACAGTGTTCCATTGGGATACTGTATATATAATACGGGTGGAGCCGCGGGCAACAGCTAGGGCTTTATATATTACTAGCTTTTGCCCGCGGCTCCGCCCGCGAGAAATGAGGTTTTTTGGCCACTCCCGACTGTACTCTAAGTTAAATCTGTATGTTCCTTATCTTACGTTCTCTCTTTAATTACTAATTGTTTGTCTGAAGCACTATCATACCATATTTCATTTAAATGGTTTAAACTCTTTAGCTATGAAAGACATTAAAAAAATATACACAATAGTACATTATCCCTCGGGAACACTATTATATATCTTTTTGGGATAAAAAGTAGACTGCACGTTTGTCCAAAGCATAAACCACTACCATACAAAATTTCATTCAAATCAATTCAAACTTTTAGCAGTAAAAGACAGTCAAAGTACACACAATAATACATTATCCCTCGGGAAGACTCTATCTTTTTGGGATAAAAAGTACACTGCGCGTTTGTCCAAAGCATAAACCACTGCCATACCAAATTTCATTAAATTCAATTCAACCGTTTAGCAGTAAAAGACAGTCAAAGTACACACAATAATAATACATTATCCCTCGGGAACACCGCAAATTTTTGGGACAAAAAGTATCCTATGTCCTTTCGCAAGACTCAAAGTATGCCTATACCAAATTTCATCAAAATCAGTTCAGCGGTTAAAGCGTAAAGAGGTAACCCGTAACAGACAGTCAGACAGACACACTTTCGCGTTTATAATATTAGTATGGATACGGATTAGTATGGATTAGTATAGATGTACACAAATTAATACATTATCCCTCGGGCACACTGTATATTTTTGGGATAAAAAATAGACTGCGCGTTTGTTCAAAGCATAAATCACTACCATACCAACTTTCAAACAAATCGGTTCAACCTTTAAGCAGTAAAAGACAGTCAAATACACACACAATAGTACATTATCAACCAGGAAGACTATCTTTTTGGGATAAAAATTAGACAATGCGTTTGTCCAAAGCATAAACCACTGCCATACCAAATTTCATTCAAATCAATTTAACCGTTTAGCAGTAAAATACAGTCAAAGTACACACAATAATAATACATTATCCCTCGGGAACACCCCACATTTTTGGGACAAAAAGTATCCTATGTCCTTTCCCAGGAATCAAAGTATCTCTGTACCAAATTTCATCAAAATCGGTTCAGCGGTTAAAGCGTGAAGAGGTAACAGACAGACAGACAGACACCCTTTCGCATTTATAATATTAGTATGGATGTACACAAATAAAAACATTATCCCTCGGGCACACTGTATATTTTTGGGATAAAAAGTAGACTGCGCGTTTGTCCAAAGCATAAACCACTGCTATACCAAATTTCATTCAAATCAATTCAACCGTTTAGCAGTAAAAGACAGTCAAAGTACACACAATAATAATACATTATCCCTCGGGAACACCGCAAATTTTTGGGACAAAAAGTATCCTATGTCCTTTCCCAGGACTCAAAGTATCTCTGTACCAAATTTCATCAAAATCGGTTCAGCGGTTAAAGCGTGAAGAGGTAACAGACAGACAGACAGACAGACAGACAGACAGACACACTTTCGCATTTATAATATTAGTATGGATTTCATTCAAATCAATTCAACCGTTTAGCAGTAAAAGACAGTCAAAGTACACACAATAATAATACATTATCCCTCGGGAACACCGCAAATTTTTGGGACAAAAAGTATCCTATGTCCTTTCCCAGGACTCAAAGTATCTCTGTACCAAATTTCATCAAAATCGGTTCAGCGGTTAAAGCGTGAAGAGGTAACAGACAGACAGACACACTTTCGCATTTATAATATTAAGTTAAGCAGTAAAAGACAGTCAAAGTACACACAATAATAATACATTATCCCTCGGGAACACCGCAAATTTTTGGGACAAAAAGTATCCTATGTCCTTTCCCAGGACTCAAAGTATCTCTGTACCAAATTTCATCAAAATCGGTTCAGCGGTTAAAGCGTGAAGAGGTAACAGACAGACAGACAGACACACTTTCGCATTTATAATATTAGTATGGATTTCCTTTTACCTAAAGATTTTCTCTACAATATTCGAATTGAAAATTATGGAATAGATTCTTCTTTGAGACCCAATAACATAGGTAAATCTCAAAACGTTTATCTATAATAATCCTACTAATATTATAAATGTGAGTTTGTGAGGATGTATGGATGGATGGATGTTTGTTCCTCTTTCACGCAAAAACTACTAAACGGATTCCGATGAAATTTGGCATAATTGTAGTTTAGGCTCTGGATTAAAACATAGGCTACTTTTTTATCCCGAAAAAGTACAGTGTTCGAGTATCCGAGGGATAATATATTTACGTGGGCGGAGCCGCGGGCAACAGCTAGTCCTTTATTATTTCCTTTTACCGAGATTTCCTCTACAATATTAGAATTGAAAATGTATGGAAGAGATTCTTCTTTGGTAACCGTTAATAACATACTTTTAATGTCTCGAAAGGTTCATCTATGATAATTTGTCATTTGTTAGACAAGATTTATCTGTAACGTCCTTAGATTTCTCCTGGGAGACAGGAGAACAATGGCAGTCATGGGTCCAAGGTCCAATAGCTCGTCCCCGGCCGATCGCCAATCAGCGAGATTGTCTATTGACCTACTGGCAACTCGTTATTGTCCTACTACGCAGTTGTGTTCGCGAAATGTGATCATAGACTGAGATCTGGAATCCGACGGGCCGGAGAAAGTTCAGAGCAATGAAAATAGACCTCTGCGCTAAAACAATAGAGTTATAAAGAGAAGTGTCGAGCATGTGACGTACATTTGACTCGGACACTTGTGCGTTCGATTTTCAGCTCTGCAGATCTAAAAAGGCCGTTTTGGCAATTCATTTTCAATTCTTGTTATGAATTACTGTATGAAAGATGACAGCGATCGTAAAATGGCCACTTGAATTGCAGTTCATAATATGATTTGGATACAATTCATATGCAGAAATTGGCTGAAATGCATTCATTTGAAAGATTTACAAGCAGAATTGCTTTAGGCTGGGACTATATGCAACGGAATCCGGTAGGCCGTAGAGAATTACTGAAAATAGAACTCTGTGCTAATACAATACAGTTGAAAATTGAAGTTTCGAGTGTCGAGCTGTCATATATGACATTGACATTTGACTCGACACTCGGATGTTCGATTTTCAACTCTATTGTATTAGCACAGAGTTCTATTTTCAGTGCTCATAATTCTCTACGGCCTACCGGATTCCGTTGCATATAGTTCCAGCCTTAGTGTCAAATAGCAATATTGCGATGATATTGCGCAAGTGGCCTTTTTAGACCCGCTGTTGTAGCGCAAGTTCTATTTTCAGTCCTCTGAATTTTCTTCGGCATAGAATTCCAGATCATAATTATAGTCCCTGAGCCTAAGGCAAGTAACTCGGGCAAGGCAATAATGTGTTATTTACTGGCAGCGCGGGCGGCTTACTATCCGTGTGTAGTGTTCTGAAAAATAAGAAAGTTTTCAAAAGGAATTAAAATGAAAACACTCCATATAGTTGTAGTACTTTTATTCTTGTATTATACTTTTAAAATATTACAATAACACTTGTTAAATGGTACAGCAATTCAGCCTCTTCAATAGCTTACAGCAGGAGAATAATCTCCCTTGCAAAATGGCTGAGTTTTTATACTCTGACTTAAATTCAACATGACAACTATTTACTACAGTTAATGTAAAAGTATAAATTATGAACTAATACAATAGTTTTAATTATTCATGAAAGTAATTATGTCGTTAATATTAACACCAATCAAAGGTTAAATACAATAAATTCTTTCTTAATAAGTTGTTAAATTAGACAGCGACATCTTATGGTAGAGGAATTTAAACTTTCGATAAAGCAATATTGTAAATATAGTATTATAAATTACATAACAAGTTTTATCACATTATAATAAATTATTAACAATTATTTATCAATTTACTTAATTTTAAACTTTCGATTAAATCATAATGACAATTATTAGAAACAATATATAACTTCCGTTATAGTGAAGTTTGTCAGTTAAGGGGAAGTTTTGTCTGTTAAGGCGATGGTGTATGAAACTACTGCCGTAAACGTCAATTTCAAGCAGAATACAAAATTATAACATTCGGCCATCCTACTCATGTGTCGCCTCCTGGCGTCACATTATACCTACTTAATCGGACTTGCTATCACTTTCGGAACTAGTTTCATCTGACTCGTGTAACTCTGTTTTAATGTGTATCTATGCACAAATCCTATCAGCAGCAATGAATGTTGTTTATGACTTACTTTTTCTAAATCCGATTTTTGTCATGTCTTAATTTTTGATTATTTTTATCTTTTTCTATATTTTCAGCGATCTGTTCTCTAATTTCCTCTAGGTTACTCAAAGTACTATTATTATTAAGTTTATTTGATAAAACATCATGAAGCTTAACCCCAAACATTGCTTCTGTAGCGGATTTTTGGGTGGTAGCATTAACAGTGTTATTAATACCCCATTGTATTTTAATCAAACATATGTCCCAGACCCCAGTCGTTCTCTTGGCCTAACGAATTTTGAGCTGCTAGCGAATTTACAATTGTTTGATTAAATCTTTCTGCTTGTCCATTAGCCCTGGGACATGCGATTGTATTTAATACGTGTTTTATACCAAAAGACGCACAAAAAGGCTGCTGACGTAAAGCTAGTAGGTACCGCGATCAGATATAATTCTAGCTTGGTTACCGAAATCAAAATATCTTCTCTAATACTGCAATAGTACTTTTAGTTTTTAAATCTTTTACTGCTTTACCAACAACATGTTTGGTAAACCTATCTACTACCGCAAGAATATGAGTATGTATTTCCATTCCTACTCCTTACAAAATGTCCGAGGTGGTCGATATGAAGTGTGGAACGGAACTGGGACCTTCTCTATTGGATGAATGTAACCTGCTTTCTGTTTAGATGCGTTGTCTTTGTTATATGCACACTCTAAACAAGCTTCGATTTTTTTTCGGAGCTTTAGAAACCAATAAGATTGTTGAATTCTCTCAAGAGTCTTAGAGTAACCACAAAATATGGCCTATTTCATCATGATTTGCTCTGCAAATTAGCCATCTGGCATTTTTGGGACGAGTAGGCAATAAATAATCAACCTAAACAGTATGATATTTAATAACATAATTTTGACATATCTCTATATTCCGGATCATCGTTTGGCCTAAGAATTTTAAATATCTTAGATACTTCTATCTTTTTGAATCGTATAAACGACTAAAGATGACTCATCATCATGTTACATCTGAACACCCGGACGGTAATTTCAAACGAGTATTCCGATATTTGTATCCACCACCTAGCTATTTATCCATATCCCTTAATATACTTCCTAAAATAGCCAGTTAAGTCGAGAAATTGGCGAATCTCATGGACGTTACTGGGAGTAGGAAACTCTTTGACGGCCAAAACTTTTACTACACCGGGTACACCTTCTGAAGAAATTTCGTACCCAAATAATTAACACTGTCATAAAAAAAACTACATTTAGCTAATTTTAAAGTTAAACCATTATGTCCAAAAAGTTTCAAAATATCCTCTAAGCGGTCAAACATCTCTTCTATACTTTTTGAGGGAATCAAGATATCATCCAAATAGGCTAGCGCATATTCAAATCGCCTATGACCAATAATTTATTTAACATTCTTTGAAACGTTGCTGGTGCGTTCCAATTGAAAGAGCATCCTTTTAACTTTTAAGGATGGACACTACGAATAGTGTCCATCTGGGGTTAATTAGGGGCTTAAGAGATACTTTATGATTAGGGTATTTGGATTCAGTGTTAATTTATGAGGTGAAAAGTTTGTCACTACGACCTGAAAATGAAATTTTTTATTTCCAAATAAAACTTAAAAAGCTATTTTCGGAAAGTCAACAAAAAAGGCTACCACTGACCCTTTCCTTCGCGAATATTGTAAATACCATGTAGTAGTCTAAATTATTTATCAGGGGTCAAAACAATATAACCGTTAATGTACCCATGTACAAGTTACCCGTAAAATATTTTACCAGTTTATTATACCCGGGCTACTAACATAGAAGTTCGAAGCGTCTTTATAGGATAGTCTTGTGTATCAAAATTAGGAACTTTATAAAATATCAACTCGTACTAATCTTTGAGAACGGTAATAAAAGGTAGTTCTGTTTTGACCTACGATTAATGAGGTTTGCACGCCTTCTACTAATATATCGATTTTCGATTCAATATAATCGATCCGTATGAAAGCATTGGATATAAATATTGGTGAAACCGTAGATTGTCTGAAACCTCGAACTAACGGAATGTTATCAAAGATCTTGTTCAAATTTAACTATTCAGCGTCCGATTCTCTGAATAAAGTTCACTGACTGCCAAAATCAAACTTTGAAAGTATAACCGATTTAAAATATTTGGCGTTACCGTCATTCTCGCCCGCATTGTCTCCTGATTTAGACTTAAAATTTGATACAAAAGGTTCTAATTCACAATAATAATAATTGTTGTGGCCTATTCTATTGCACTTTTTAGTTTTTTACATTTTATCAACATCGGTTTTGGACACTTCTAGTAAGGATGACCTTTTTGACGACAATTATAACAAGTGATTGAAGAATTATTAGTCTCGTAACGTTTAAGTTTTCCTTTGATGAAAATCGCTCAAGAGGTATTTTAATATTTAAAATTTGAGATTTTTGCGACGATTAAAAAAAATGTAAATCCTCCGGTTCAAAGCAGTTTAAAATCTGAGCCCCATCCCTCACAAATCGATCGCTAATATGATACAATCACATCTCCTCTCATTAAAAAAAAATAAAAATACAATGGGCAGTCAGAGTTCAATTACGAAGTGGAAAAAATATGGGATAAATATAATCCTTGACAGGTTTTGAACTTTACACATTAAAAAATATAATAGGTATACATATTTACTGAGTAAAAAAAAAAAAACAATCTCGTAAAACGTAGTTTTTTTTTTTATCATCGTGCATATATTTTTTTTTTTAAATATAATATATATTATATTTCAATTTAAACCGAATACTTTTGTAATTTGTACAATATTTTAAGATGTTTTTTTTTAAATCTTGTAAACACTGTCTTTTACATGAATATAGAAAATAATGCTACGCAAACAAAGTTATCTTATTACAATGTGCATACGTTTAATGTAAATCGTTTTTTTGAGCTTGGTCCCTGCCTTAACCTTTTTAATCCAACAGTCAATAGTTTCAGCTCTACTTTGATTATTATTTAAAAGATACTTTAGATGAATCTCTTCAGACATTTTTACCAGCTTCAAAATATGCTTAATAAAAAAAATCTTGCCTTACGTATTTTCTTAGGCACCGTATTCTCAGAAGAACTAGACGACGATATGCTTTTTCGTCTCGCATTCCGGTTCTTACAACCTCGACGGGATCGCCTGGGCGGCGCACCAGGTGGATTACCAGCATCATCATCACTCCTGGTCATGATCCCGCTATCCTGCAATTATCCATGCCAAGTATCCATATCCGACGGGCTATGCGAAAAGTTGCATAGCCCGCCCCCTATCATCCGACGATCGTGTAACATAGCTAGCCACACAGACCGCCCCCTACAATATCCGACGATCAATGTCACACACCCACAGATGTTAACGCAGTTACAAAAACCACGTCGACAAAGGCAAGTTTATAGTGACACAGACCGCCCCCTAACGATATCCGGCGAACTGTGTTACGAACCCACAAATGTAAACGCAGTTATTACAACATACGTTGACAGTGTAAGCAAGTCCCACAGACCGCCCGCTATGTTACCTAAAAACCGTGCGCTCCATCCGAATTTACTGTAGTTTCTACATTAAACCCGGATGACCCACGGATTCAGGCTATCCAGAATATCCAGTAATTTGCTATAAAACACAGAAATATTTCCAATAAGGTATCCAAATTAAGTATATCCATAAAAACATATCCATAAAAGTATCCAAAATATATCCATTTTTGATCATAATAGTCATAACAAAAGATACGAATTCAGGCTATCTAAAATATCAAGTAATTTGCTGTAAAACACAGAAATATATTAATTAAATTATCCAAATTATATCCATAAAAACATATCCATAAAAGTATCCAAAATATATCCATTATTGATCATAATAGTCATAACAAAAGCCACGAATTCAGGCTATCCAGAATATCCTGTAATTGCTATAAAACACAGAAATATATTAATTAAATTATCCAAATTATATCCATAAAAACATCCATAAAAGTATCCAAAATATATCCATTATCTATACTAATATTATAAAGAGGAAAACTTTGTTTGTATGTTTGTTTGTTTGTTTGTTTGTTTGTTTGTTTGTTTGTTTGTTTGTAATGAATAGGCTCAAAAAGTACTGGACCGATTTCAAAAATTCTTTCACCATTCGAAAGCTACATTATCCACGAGTAACATAGGCTAAATTTTATTTTGGAAAAAAATAGGGTTCCGTAAGATATTTGGGTTTTTCGGACACAAGGTGTAAAAAATCAACCAGAAAAGTTACTTATTTTGCGTACGCTGCCTAAACTATAAAAGATAGAACCATAAAATGTTCTAATTAATTGTAGATCTTATAAATATCTACAAAAAAGTCCGCGACACACTATACCTATCTATGTCGAGTGAGGCACAACAACCATTTTTTTTATTTAGAAATCTTGAATTTTTTTTGGACCACATTTAAACGCGTTTATTTTACTCATGTTATTAATCCTTATCAAAATAAATTATTTCATCACTAAGTACAGTTTATGTAGATAATATTTGGTCTTTGAATGATTAAAATTGGACGTTTGGTTTTGAAGTTATGGCGAAATTAAAATATTACGACTTCTGCTGCACGGCCCGTTGCGAAGTGGGCGTCACCAAGGCGGGGTGCGCGTGCGGGTTAATGTTTAGTTTAGTTTAGTTAAATAGTTTAGTTATTTTATAAACATCAAATTGATAATATCTTAAAATATAATACATTATAATATCTATACATCTATACAGTTAAATACAATTTAAGTGTCTGTTTGTAACTTCAAATTAACAGCTTTTTACATAATGAATCTGAAAGTATATTCGGTACTTACAATAAAATACATTTTTTTTTAATTTTTGTCTGTCCGTCTGTCTGTCTGTAAGTCGGTCTGTCTGTCTGTTTGTTCCGACTAATCTCTGAAACGGCTGGACCGATTTTCACGGGACTTTCACTAGCAGATAGCTGATGTTATAGGGTACATAGGCTACTTTTATTTTAGGGTTCCGTTTAAAAAAATAGGATTCCGCTTTCGTTAGTCATAAATAAAGTCGCGGGTAAATTTCAGCGATATCCCAAAGTATTGTTCCACGCGGACGAAGTCGCGGGCAAAAGCTAGTTGATTATAATAGTCATAACAAAAGCCACGGATTCAGGCCACTCAGAATATCCTGTAATTTGCTATAAAACACAGAAATATATTAATTAAATTATCCAAATTATATCCATAAAAAACATCCATAAAATATCCAAAATATATCCATTATTGATTATAATAGTCATAACAAAAGCCACGGATTCAGGCAATTCAGAATATCCTGTAATTTGCTATAAAACACAGAAATATATTAATTAAATTATCCAAATTATATCCATAAAAGTATCCAAAATATATATCTATTCATTTTCATAACAGTCCTAACAAAAAATCCTAAATATATGTTATATCACTTTAATCCATCCATCTATCATAAAATAAAATTAATATTAAAATCTAATTTTAAAATTATTAATGTTCAAAAATCTTAAATGTTTAGTTGTTTAAAGTTTAAACACACTCGTTTACAAGTTAATTATATGAAATTAACAAGCCTGTACAAATCATACCGATTAGGTAGTACGGGTTAACTGGACTATCCGTGCCCTCTAGTAGCAAAATGTGAACTAAAATTATTGAAATAACCATCAATCGATTCTACAATAATTATTTATCACAAATGTTTAAACTGTTAATCAGTCATAAAATAATCAATTCTTTTCCTCTCTCTTGTATCCAAAAATGTATCCAAAATACGTTTAAACAAAGCAAATTGCGCAGTAGTCAGCCGGCGGGGCGCGGGCGCTACGGGCGGCCGCGGCCCCGCCAAAATACAGATATTACAAAGAACTTTGGTCACATGAACCATGTACTGTAACATGGTCAGAGAAATGCCGTGAAGACTGTTACAACTGTTCTTTAATCATTATTATAGCCTATAGGTATGTGCCAACTACCCCGTCGAAACCATAACGAAATAAAACAACAAAGAGGAAAAGACTAATATTAAGTTATGTGTAGATCAATATTGTACTTAGTCATAATTATTACCTGGTGGGTTTTATCTCCGCTTCTGAAATAAAATGAAAACACTCCATATAGTTGTAGTACTTTTATTCTTGTATTATACTTTTAAAATATTACAATAACACTTGTTAAATGGTACAGCAATTCAGCCTCTTCAATAGCTTACAGCAGGAGAATAATCTCCCTTGCAAAATGGCTGAGTTTTTATACTCTGACTTAAATTCAACATGACAACTATTTACTACAGTTAATGTAAAAGTATAAATTATGAACTAATACAATAGTTTTAATTATTCATGAAAGTAATTATGTCGTTAATATTAACACCAATCAAAGGTTAAATACAATAAATTATTTCTTAATAAGTTGTTAAATTAGACAGCGACATCTTATGGTAGAGGAATTTAAACTTTCGATAAAGCAATATTGTAAATATAGTATTATAAATTACATAACAAGTTTTATCACATTATAATAAATTATTAACAATTATTTATCAATTTACTTAATTTTAAACTTTCGATTAAATCATAATGACAATTATTAGAAACAATATATAACTTCCGTTATAGTGAAGTTTGTCAGTTAAGGGGAAGTTTTGTCTGTTAAGGCGATGGTGTATGAAACTACTGCCGTAAACGTCAATTTCAAGCAGAATACAAAATTATAACAGAATAGTATACTAAAATCAATATTTTTAAAGAAATTGCAGAAGCGCTTTTGTGAGTCTTGCGAAAACACCCCCATACAAAAGTCATACTGACAGGAGACGTCACGTGCCCGTAACTTGCTACGAGATGTTCATCACATGCACAAAATTTCTGACACCCTTTTATAAATCACATGTCTCACCCCCCCCATATACACCCTTATAGATGTCAACTTCCAACCACCATAGTGCGCCATGGGAGCCCTTGTACCTATTGCGACATACAAACACTATGCGTCTGCGACGTGGGGTTTTAGATGCAAAGTGAAATATGGTGGACACATCTCTATTTTTATATACATATAGGTATAGAAATATTTAAAATGTACTCGCTCGTTTAATAAACTATCTTCTGCGCCATTTTCCAACAGAATTAGCATAGTCGTGAGGAGACGATTCTCGCGCGCTAATGGAAATGTTTGCGCTCACAAGGACGAAGTAGATAGTGGCGGTTTTGTACTGGATACTCGATAAATAGCTATCAATAATTACATTTACTCGAAGACTAAATAGCCTAGGCAACAAGTGCCTTCTTGGTCTACTTTTTTCAGCAGTCTCCGAAAATTATGATTGAGGTATAATTCGATTCGGAATGGCATCTAGATGATTTTTGAAAAAAATTAAGTTCCGCTTGCAAAAATTGCAAAAGTTAAACAATTAACTAAAAACAAAAAAGGGGGTTTAGTTTTTTGCAAATTTCTCAAAAACTAATATTTTTTTTAAAATTTGATATAAGATTCAAAAAGAGGAGGATATTTCCTAAAAGAAGTTCTAACTCCCGGAATTGTAGGATAAACATTTAATTTTTCCCAGAGGGTTGAAAATACGCCCGAAAACGGGTACTCCGGCTTTCGCAACCCACGCCCCCTTCGGACCTTTAATGATATTTATTCATTTAAACTTATTAAATACTAGCTTTTGCCCGCGACTTCGTTCGCGTGGAACAGGTACTTCTGGATATCGCTAAAATTTACCCGCGACTTCATTTACGTAGAAGAAGAAGCGCTTCCGACTGTCCGCCGCGCGCCGTACACTATTGCGCGTTTGATTAATTTATTACTGCGATATCTTCTAAAATACTCGTTGAAATCAAATTATGTACAGGACAAATTTCTTCTAAATTAAATGCTTGTAATCAATAACGTATCTACTTGGATAAGGATTAATATCATCTATATGAAAACACCCTCACAAATAATGCTTAATTTTAGAACAAATTTGGTTAGCATAAAAACGTTATATTAAGCTGGAGTACAACCATGCCTCTAGGTCCCTCAAGAAAGAGATCATTTGGGCAAAGAAACAGCACGTCAATAGAATTGGCAAGAGACTCGAGCGCCTCCCCTCGGGAACCCGTGCATTCTGGTCTCTGGCCAAAGCTATTGAGGGAAATTTCTGCAAGCCAACCCTACCATCCCTACACGTAGGAAATGGATCGTTAGCCCAGGACGCAAAAGACAAAGCCGATCTTCTGGGCAAGCTCTTTGCGTCTAACTCGACCCTAGATGACGGGGGGCAGAAACCGCCGACCATACCGCGATGCACGAGCTTCATGTCGGATATTCGGTTTCATCAGCGCTCAGTGCGAAAAGCTCTCCGTTCCCTTGATATCCAAAAGTCGAGTGGGCCTGACGGAATCCCTCCTATTGTGTTGAGAAAGTGTGCTCCAGAGTTGGCTCCGGTCTTGACGCGCCTTTTTCGGCTCTCCTATTCCTCTGGCATCGTCCCGGCTTCTTGGAAGACAGCCTTGGTGCACCCGATCCCCAAAAAAGGTGATCGCTCAAATCCTTCCAACTACAGACCAATCGCCATAACCTCTCTCTTCTCAAAGATAATGGAATCCATTATCAATGGCCAGCTTCTTCGATACTTGGACGGCCAGGGATTACTAAGCGACAAACAATACGGGTTCCGTAAGGGTCGCTCGGCTGGTGATCTCTTGGCGTACCTTACTCATCGTTGGGCTCAGGCAATTGAGTCGAAGGGAGAAGCATTGGCTGTTAGTTTGGACATTGCGAAGGCCTTTGATCGGGTTTGGCATAAAGCGTTGCTTTCAAAGCTTCCATCATACGGGCTGCCCGAGAAATTATGCAAGTGGGTCACAAGTTTCTTAGCAGACAGAAGCATAAAGGTCGTAGTTGACGGCGAATGCTCGGAAACTTAGTCAGTTGATGCTGGTGTCCCTCAGGGCTGTGTGCTATCGCCTACCCTATTCATACTGCATATCAATGACATGTTACAGACCAACGGCATTCATTGCTATGCGGATGATAGTACAGGTGATGCTGTATATACCGGCTCCCCTAATATTTCTCGGCTAAATGTCATCGAGAGTCGAAACGAACTTGTGTTTAAAATAGAGAATTCGTTGGAGAAAGTCTCTGAATGGGGTAGACGTAACTTAGTCCAATTTAACCCCGCCAAGACACAAGTCTGCGCGTTCACCGCTAAAAAGTCACCTATGGTCGTACATCCTCGTTTTGAGGGCACATCTTTAACCATCTCCCCTAGCATTGAAATACTTGGCGTTAGCATATCGAGCGAAGTCCAGTTCCGATATCATCTAGTGGGTAAGGCCAAGTTAGCCTCGAAGAAGCTTGGTGTTCTCAACAGAGCGAGACAGTACTTCGGTCCGGACCAACGCCTACAACTCTACAAGGCGCAGGTTCGGCCTCATATGGAATATTGTTCTCATCTCTGGGCAGGAGCACCAAAATACCAACTGCTCCCTCTGGATCGTATCCAACGAAGGGCCGCTCGAATTGTTGGCTGTCATTATGTTTCAAACAGCTTGGACCCCTTGGAATTACGCCGAGATGTAGCTTCACTCTGCATCCTCTATCGGTTGTATCACGGGGAGTGCTCTGAGGAATTGTTCGGAATCATACCACCTGCAACTTGTCGCCATCGTCCCACGCGAAAAATATTCCATCCTCATCACCTTGATGAATGGCAGTCTTCCACCGTGCGTTTCTCGCGTAACTTTCTGCCGCGCACTATAAAACTCTGGAACGAACTGTCACCAGCAGTATTTCCGGACCTATACGACCTACAAACCTTCAAGAAGAGAGCGTATTCCCTCTTAAAAGGCCGGCAACGCACCTGCAGCTCTTCTGATGTTGCGAGTGTCCATGGGCGACGGTAGTTGCTTTCCATCAGGTGACCCGTTTGCTCGTTTGCCCCCTTATTTTATTAAAAAAAAAAAAAAGCTAACCTTAAAAGATAGTCATATACAGTCGCGGACTTTTTTTTAGAACTTTTAAAGAGAAACAATTCTGTCATACATCATTTTAGCGAAACTTTAACCGTTTCTGCAGCGTACGCAGCGAAAGCTCTCAAAAGGAAAAACAATCTCCCGATTTTGAAACATTCTTGATTGGTGCTCCGCTCGTATTGAGCTTAGCATGATGTTATATAGCCTAAAGCCTTCCTCGATAAATGTACTATCCAACACAAAAATATTTTTTGAGTTCGAACCAGTAGTTCCTGAGATTAGCGCGTTCAAACAAACAAACAAACAAAAAAACAAATTCTTCAGCTTTATAATATTAGTATAGATGAAAATTAAAAATTTAAAAAATTCAGGCGCCTACAGGACAGATCTATCAATAAACAATAATCCGTGGTCAAAAAAATTTTATCGTGATTTTTCAATAAGTTATCCATTAATTAATTATCAATTTTTTGTAGCATGAACATTAACATTGCAAGTACGATTTTTGTTAAACTATTAATCTGAGAATTTTTTTCTTTCATGGAGCTATTTCTCAAAGGTCTTAGAATAAATTCCTATTGGAAAAATTAAAAAATTGTTAATTTTCGTTTTTTTATTAACAATTTACTAAGATGAAAAATTATAAATCTTTATTAAACATTGAAAAAAAATATTTTTTTATAATATTATTATTGATTTGTTTTCTTATGATCAAAAGCTACTTAAAAATTATTTTTAATATTTTTTATCTCCTATTGTTTAAATAATTGTTATAAACAAATGCGTTGTTTATGAAATAATTTTATTTTTGATAACATAATCTTTAACGATAATTATGATTTTAAAAAAACCGTTTCTTAAAAACAATTTTTATAGCTGAAAAACGCATTTGTTGATTAACAATTATTTTCTCACACTTCTAATAATTAATATTAAGGAACCATTTTCTTTTTTAAATCATTATTTATTTTTATTTAAGTATATATTAAAAAAAATTGTTTTATTTAATTTTTTATTGTTTATGTAATAAACAATTTTTTATAAACAAATAAATTTAACTTTTAATTTTTTTTCTTATTTTACTTATTGTCACAAAAACAGGTATGATTTTGTTTTGTTTTTTTTTTTGGTTTTTTTTTATTACTTTTTTTTTAATTTTTAAATATACGTTGTCCGTATTTCGTCATTCTTACCTGGTTTTTCATCCTTAAAATTATTATAATTTATAAACTAATGGAGATACACATACACGTAGTTCTTTCTGCATTGAGTGCGAAATATACAATAGTTACTTATGTAATTAATAAGTGTCTGACGGCCGAATACTGGAACGATACCTACTCAAAATTAAGGTCCATCATATTCTCAGGCTGTCACTGTCTCTGCTAACCGAAATGACAAGGACAGCACGTGACTTGAGCGTCACTTAATTTAACTATCGTTCCAGTATTCGGCCGTGACTCTTGTCTCGTTAGGGGCCATCCATAAATAACGTCACACGAATTTCACGATTTTTTACCCCTACCCCACAGTTGGTCACATTTCTGAGACCCCCTCCCCTCCCTAGTGTGACGTCACATATTTTGCAAATTTACATTTGGAAATTATTGAATAAAAATATCGGTTCCGAAATCAGTTTTATTTCCATTTAAATTATTTTTAATAAAAATAACATCAAATGAAAGAATTAACAAAACAAAATCGATTAATTATTTTAATTAAAGAAATTAACGAAACAAATAACAATTGACTATGTAAATTAAAGAAATTAACAAAACAAAAAATAATATTAACAGAATTATCTTTAAATTAAAGATACAAAGTTAATAATCTTCAATCCATGGACTTTGAACCCACTCCTTTAAATTATTTATAACTGGCATATATATTTTTGAGGTTTTCGTAAAGTAATAGTTTATAGTTCGTATTTTAACAGATAATATAATAGATTTTGAAATGTGACGTCACAATATTTAGGACCCCTCCCACCCCCTTGTCACACAATGTCACACTTCGTCGACCCCCTCCCTCCCCCTTAACGTGTGACGTTATTTATGGATGGCCCCTTATCTTGTAGCTCCCAAACGGAGGAAACGATTTTGATCCAGTTTTTTTTTTTGTTTAAAAGCGGACATGATCAAGAGAGTTCTTAGTGATCAAGAGATGATGTTTCATCATCATCAGCTCTCTCACTACTTGAAAATTCGGGGTTATTTTTTGTAGAGCCGATTTGAATTAAATCAAAACCAAATAATTGCCCGAATGTCTGTTTTCGGGCTGATGTAGTCCTAAAATAACTGCCTCCTGTTTTTGAAAGTTGGTTCATTAGAAGCAAAGAGAATGCAAAACATGTCCGTAGGTCATAAGCAATCAAAACTCAAATTTAAAGTCCAATGAAATCAACCCTCACCTTATACAATTTTCATAAACATTTGGTAACATCCCCAAAAGTCACGGACGTTTATACACGCGAACCGCTACAATAAAATAAGAATAAATTTTGAGTACAGGTTTAATTTAAATATTTAAATGGTAAGGTTCTATGACCTGTATATTTTAGAGCTATTTATGCATGTAGGTATAATTTAGAATACCTAATGTTTATATTCCGCGGTCGTTAGGAATGTGAGAAAATGTTATAAAATATTATAACCTAGGTATATGGCAATAAAAATTTTGAGTTTGAGTTAAAGCTACTACAAGCCAAATTAACCGCAAATAATGTCTTAACCGCAAAATGTTTGGTATATTTTGCTGCGTTCCGATAAGGCTTTAAATTAATCAAGTCACAATATGTATCGTTCGTTCAATTAAAGTTCCAGATCAATACTGATCTCTTGATTAGATGAACTGGTTCAATTGACACGTTTAAAAAAATACTTCATTAGTGGATGCCTACGTCATATGAGAAATACGTGTGCAAAATTTAAAATTTCTGGCCTTAAGGCTGCGCTAGTCGGTTTTTTCTCCATACAAACGCTGCACTGTTGGTGATTTACTCTAAAGTTAAATATTGTAGACCCATATTTTTTTTTGTAAAATTGATTTTTATTACACTTATCTAGGTCGGTATGTGCTTATATTTCTAAAATTTAAATTAGTTTACAAGATATCTTCCAAAACATCGGATTTTTAGCGCAACTTTGACCGTAAATAAAAAACAAACGAAGAATGAAAATAAAAAAGTCAAGCACATACCGACACAGTTTTATTATTCAACAATTCAGATAAATTTACTTCAGACAAAAATATTATTTAGTTTTCTTTTAAAACACCAACAGCTGAGCGACGATTTTCGTAATTTGTCGACGCCTTTTCTAAAATACTTTACAAAGCAGTATAAATATATGCACTATAGCTTCTCATATAAGTATAGATGACTATTTTATGGCTATATCCTATTTTCACCGATATGAGGTGAAATAACGCATTTTCCCCGCGCGCCGCACTGAGTTCGAGCCCGTGTTTGACCTGTGCGTTGATACATCAGTCAATCAGCTTTGCCCTTTATTTATATATAGATAGATATAGATAGATTATTGAGATTAAAGAAAGATTATTGAGATTAAAAGAGAGCTCCGTAGCCTAGTGGGAAGACCGTTTGGTTCGCACTCGAGAGAGTGTAGGTTGTGGCGTGTACCAATGAGACTTTTTCAGATCTCAAGTACATTTTACGGACGCTTTAACGGTGAAGGAAAACATCGTGAGGAAACCCGCACATAGTTGGCCCCAGACGTATTGACCAGTTCATTCCTCTGGACTGGGCTGACTATATTGTGAGAATGCCGTATGTGCTTGGGCAACCATACGACATTTAAAAATACAACTGTCCCAGGCATTACAATATTTCAAGAGTGGTTACTTCGCTCGGAGAATACTGTATAAATCATCCATTAACGGATGTCAAAGGCCTAAGTTTTTTGAGATTAAGACCTCGCCTGGTCGAAATCCCGCCCTAGGGCGAGGTATCGCCATTGCCAAACCTGATGACTGACTCAGTCATAAAAATACATTTTTTCAGAGGGGACGCCCTCGGGTGAGATTTCGATTGGACGAGAATGTCGTCTAGGTCAGCCAGTGTCCAAAGAACTTATCCTAAAATAATTATGCCATTGATTTAACATGTGAGTGTTAGCGGCTGACATGTTTATCGCTAATTGCATTTCCCGTCTGTCGTATATCACGGGTAATGAATGGTGAACAAGTATTTCATTGCGATTTCAAACATGACTGACTGAACTTTAATATGCTCTTAATATGGCGCTTAATTTATAATACTGGCCACAAGTTTTTAAAGTCAAATAGAGGAAATATCGTACGTCTGAGGACTGGGGTAGACCAAAATAAGAGCTATATACAAAAACTTGGTTACTTGAATACTATTCCAAAATGTCTGACGATAAAATTCCGTGTTGTGCACAAAAAAAAGTGCGTTCGAACAATGTAGACGTCATGACAGAAGTGAAACTTCTTCGGCAAACAAATTTTTCTAAATAGTAAAAATACCTAACCTCAATTTAAATTTATACAAAATAATAATTGTAAATTAATTATTATAGAAATTCTATTTTTTAATTTAAAATTTCGTCCTTTCTCACTCTCAATCGCTCTTTGCCTCTTCCTGGACAAAAACGTCCCACATTTTCGTGCGAAAATAAGGTATGAAGATAATTTTCCCAAATTTACCTTAGCGCGCATAGAAGTTTTACTTCAAAAAACCTACCGTAATTATCCGTTACAAAATAAATTTTCTTGAAGATTGACTCTTGAAATGAATGTTTTGAACAACTTCAATCATTTCCAGACATTTTCCAGACGATTTTCTTGTTACTTTATCGTGATCGATAACTCGAATGTAATTTTTTTATCGCGATGCCGTCAATGACAGGGCAAGTAACTCGTTATCGTTACGTTAAAAAATAAACAACTTTTAATTATATTATCAACATAACTATTCGTAATTTCTTCATTTATTTCAAACAGGCTATTTACTTATATTACATAATCATCATACATGGTTAAAATTAAATACTCTTTGTTTCCATTTAGAATGGTAATAACGTCACAATTCAAGAGTTCAAAAATAAAATATGTAGGTAGTCAAAAATGTCTAATGTTGAAATGGCCAACTCTGTGTCTTAGATTAGATCGTAGTTAGTGTATATCTAGAACCTAGGTAGCCTACACCTCTACATGCTACATATACAACTTGTAGGAGTAGGCTGGTAGTAGAGGAAGGTTGTAGCCTGTAGGTGTAGGTAGTAGATGTAAGTGGAAGAAGTATAGTAGTAGTACACAGTAAGTATGAGTCAGTAGGTGGTAGGTATTGGTATATAAGTTAAAAAGTATTGTATGGAAAAATGTCGTCTTTTTTAATATAAATTTTCTAGTTTTTTGTTTGGCTCTATATTGTATTTTAATATGTAATTGAAATAAACAAATAAAATTATTATATAGGTTGTTATATTTTATTTTTCAGTTCATAGTTAAGCACAACGTCTGTCAGGTCCAGACTCCGGGGTCGGCTAGTCTATGATAATATTTTTCTTTTTTTATGGGTTTTATTTTAATATATTCTCTTTGAGAGTGTCGTGTGTAAGTGCGCGTATACGTGTGCAAACGATAATGTGTATATTGTACATACAAAATACGATATAATAATTATTATATATGCTACTGTTATGATAATATAATTATCGCTACACACGGTTCTCACGATAACGATGTTTGCTATTGATTTGTTATTGTAATAATTAAGGATGTTATAGCTATTGTTCACACGATCGAAAAGCCCATAACTCCTAATTTCATTTGTATAAAACGAATTAATAACATGAATCGTGTCAAAGTCAAAAAAAATAATTCAAAATTTGTATTTTTATACACTTCCGAACGTCGGTCTACATGATGTCCACCAGTTCGGAAACTAGCCCGGCGACAAGAACCGGCGTGGCGTAGAAAAAGATGGGAAAATTATTGTTCTTTTAAAATAATATTTTTACAATTCACATAGTAACTTAATCTATATTTAAACAGAAGTCATAAGTACATAGAAGCACCCTTACAGGGGGCCATCTTATTGCCCAAGGTGTGCAATCATTAATGAAATCACTAATCTTATAATAAGCTTTAGCACGCAAACGTACCTTAACAATTTTTTTGTAAATTTATAAATGGAAAGATTTTGAACGTTTTCTGTGATTCTATTATAAAGGCGTATACATTGACCTTTTAAAACTCAAACTCAAAATTTTTATTTCCATGTAGGTTATAATATAACGCTTATAGAATTGTCCTACATGATGCCTACCACCGGTTCGGATAGCCCGGCGAGAAGAACCGGCGTAAGAAACTCGCTAGTGTTAGTTTTAGTTACATGATAGGTATAGGTACTACTTAGTTTTAACTAGCTACATAATATAATTTACAGCTCTACTCTACATAATATATCTTCAACGAGCTACGGGAACCTTTTGTCTTCCTCGGGATAAATCATAAAACGTTACCTATCTCTAACGTGCTATACCTTATCCATCATGTCAATAATCGTACGCATATTAATTGTAGAATGTTTTATGTCCCTATATGTTTATTATTTTATTATGTCGAATATTCATTATGCCACTAAATCCTACTAATATTATAAATGTGAAAGTTTGTGAGGATGGATGGATGGATGTGTGTTACTCTTTACTTACTAACTAGTAACTACTGAACGGATTTCGATTTAATTTGGTATGGTAGTAGTTTAGACTCTGAATTAAAACATGGGTTACTTTTTATCGCGAAAAAGTATAGTATTCCCGAGGGATACTGTATTTACGCGGGCGGAGCCGCGGGCAACAGCTAGTGTCTAGTAAACAGTGTTGCATACTTCAAGAATTCGCATTTCGCCGACAAAAGCCGGTGAGAAGTGAATACGATAAGGAGAGATAAGGAGATAATTCAACAAGCTTAATCCTAATCTGATAAGAGGAAATATAACAATCAGCACGCGGTGTGGTCGTGTACTGACCTAGATTAGATACGTCGAAAACATCAAAGAACGAAGACGCCAGCGCACAGAGAGATTAAGAAAATTGCACTCGATAAAGATTAAAGATGCATAAACAATAATCTATATTGTAAAGTAAATTTTTCAATACTCGCTTATCTGATATTTATTAGAAAATTGTGAAACTGGTCCTAAGCATAATCAGCAGATTACTCCCTTATTAGTTTATTGGTTATCAACCTACTTTGAAGTTGAAAATAAAAGAGGGCTAAAAGTACGAGTAGCTAAGGACTAAAAGTGGCCAAGTCCTTACAAATCTTCTTCAAAGCAACTAGGGTTTATTTCTGCTTTTAATACTCCAATAGACAACTCCACACAATATGGAAATAGTGCTGTTTTCAAATCCCACGAGCACTTCCTCTACGCTAAGGTTTATTCAATAAAGTTGATAAATCAATATCCTACATTCGATATGTTATCGGCTATCTCTGTATTGCCAGTATTATGTTACCATTACTACTGATAAGTGATAGCTGTTCAGTGCTCTCTTATCGATGGAACTATGACGAGAGTAGACGGTAGTAAGCTGATTTGTACCCCACTACCCTGAAGCAAAAGGTAGGGTAAAGATTTTGGCATTCTATATATGTATGTACACTATAAGAGCTCCGTGGCCTAGAGGGTCTGCACTCGAGAGAGTGCCGGTTCGAATCCCAGGTTGTGGCGTGTACCGATGAGATTTTTTTAGATCTCAAGTACATACATTATACGGACGCTCTAACGGTGAAGGAAAACATCGTGAAGAAACCCGCCCCTGGTTGGCCTTAGACGTATTGACCAGTCATTCCTCTGGACTAGGCTGACTGTGTTGTGAGAATGTCGTATGTGCTTGGGCAACCATACGACATTTAAAAACCAACTGTCCCAGGCACTGTATTAAATCACACACAACTGTATTAAATCGTCCAATAAGGATGAAAAGGCCTAAATTTTTTTTTTCCACCGTAGCGCCTAAACTACTATTCCGATTGTAATAAATGAGGTGCCAATAGGTTTCGAAATAATAGCCTGGGTAACATAGGTTACATCTAAGCTATATAATTTAGGTAGTCGGGTTATAACTTATAAGTTTTTCATAAAAATTATAGTTATTCGAAAATTATATTGAAGTAGGTACGTACCTAATTACATCCGTAAACAGAAAAGGTTTTTTTTAATCTAACATTTATTTATTTATGTACAAAAAATGCATAAAATTATATAATATTAATTGACTTTGCAACTACATAATTATACTGTTGTTTTTTCAGTGGATTGCATTGTAACATTATAATCTACGGCTGTAACGTAGATTATAATGTTACAATGCAATGTTATACTTAGTAATAAACGACTTGCTTTTTTTAACGCACGAACAGCAAAGATTAAAATAAATTCATTTTAGATTCTGGAAAATTCTCAGAAAAAATCTAACAATATACTTTTCGGTTGGAACTTGAAGTTAATGTAACCGTGTCCTCATTTTCTAATTTAGCTCATTCAGCAAACAACAGAATATAATGATCATCAATCATAATGTCATTATATTATTATAAAGTCATCATAATAATGCAGTTAATTATTTTATTGTATTCACTGTTCATATATTTGCATACTTATATCACCTTATATGTTAAGGCTTAGTGTAGATTTCCGTGAATTATCAATTGCAATATGACATGCAGCACTGATAAGAGACACGTTGCGTCCACGTGATCCAAAAGTATGGCTACAACTACGTAACGGTGTACATTTTTAGGGTTCCGTACTCCAATATCAATGTTTTACCTGTGGTTTTACTAAATAGTTACTACGTAACGTTGTAAATTCTTTGGATTCCGTACCCAAAGGGTAAAAACGGTACCCAATTACTAAGACCTCTCTGTCCGTCCATCTTTGTGTCTATCTCATGGCCCGTAACAGTTTCACAGATGTATTTTTGTAACCGCTATAACAACCAAATACTTAAAAAAAAGAATGAAATAAATACGTGGGGGCTCTCGTACCTACAACAAACGTGATTTTTATTGCGAAAATCTCGTGCTCGTTACTCGTGTCCGACTCGCTCGTGGCAGGTTTTCAGTTTGCTCATGTTTACGTAACGACTACTGTTTGGTATATCTGCGATTTACTGTGCCTTCGGAGGCTACGTAGCTATTTAAGTTATATTTTGGATCATGGAGAAATCATAACGATTTATAATCATAACTATTTCTAATCATAACTATTAGTTTTATTGGTAGACTAGTGCCGATAGGTTTTAAAACAAAATAAATTTATAGTAGGATGAAACCTATTGGAAAAGGAAGAGAAATTAACAAAAATAAAAGGAAAAGTAATTTACGGGCGATTTGAGTTCGGGAAGTGAAGGGGGTGAGTTTTTAAGGGTAGAAAACGATTTATCTCGATTTCTGGCAAAACTACAAATCCTATGGAAAAAAGTCGAATGGCAAAGTTGTAGAGAAAAAAAAGATCTACAACTTTTGTATTTACACTCTTTTCACATAACCTCAAAATTTTTGGTTTTTTATTTTTATCTTATAAAATTAGATTTAAAGGTTTTTAATTAAAATTAAAGGTAAGTTTTCACTAAATTATTTTCACGAAATTTAGTGAAAACTTACCTTTTTATGTCCTAAATACACTGTAATTTTTTTGATTTAAAATATTTATTTTTTCATCTTATTTTGTCGTAATATCGAAAAATTAACCCTAATTTTCAATCGAAAATTCTCCCGTCAAAATATCAGCTTTTTTTGAAAAGTTGGTGGGCTTCTTGTTTGTTGAAATCTATTCTTTCTGATAATGTAAAAAAATACATACATTACCATAGTAAATGTTCTCAGAAAATGCAAAGAAAAGAATAGGTAGTAATGCCTAGCCCCAATAAGACATCTACAATATTTTGAGTAAGTTGTCGAATCTTCTTTAAATTATGCGCATACATGTCTATTTATTATCTATGCTATTTTAAGATGACTTGTATACTTGAGTGACCTACGGATAATTTTAACCCATCAAAAGGTATTTCATATACAAGAGGGAAAGGGGCTAGGCGATCTGAGCCTTACTACTTGCTCTTTTCTTTGCATTTTCTGAGAACATTTACTATGGTAATGTATACATTTTTTTACATTATCAGAAAGAATAGAATTCAATAAACAAGAAGCTCACCAATTTAAAAAAAAAAGCTGATATTTTGACGGGAGAATTTTCGATTGAAAATTAGGGTTAATTTTTCGATATTAAGACAAAATAAGGTGAAAAAATAAATATTTTAAATCACAAAAATTACAGTGTATTTAGAACATAAAAAGGTAAGTTTTCACTAAATTTCGTGAATTTTTTTTTGTTTTTGTACAAGATAAAAATTAAAAACCAAAAACTTGGTTATTTGAATTTTTCACATAAATTTTGAGGTTATGTGAAAAGAGTGTAAATACAAAAGTTGTAGATCTTTTTATTCTCTACAACTTTGCCATTTGACTTTTTTCCATAGAACTTGTAGTTTTTCCGGAAATTGAGATAAACCGTTTTCTACCCTTAAAAACTCACCCCCCTCACTTCCCGACCTCAAATCGCCCGTAAATTATTTTTCCTTTTATTTTTGTTACATTCTCTTCCTTTTCCAATGGGTTTCATCCTACTATAAATTTATTTTGTTTTTGACCATTTTCAGAGGTAAAAGCACTAGTCTATGGTCCATGGTTGGATTAATGTTTTTCATACTAAAAGCTGATGAAATAATGTTAGGAAAAATATTCAATAATTGTTTGCATGATACAAGTATTAATGGAGAAGTTTACTGATGTTCTTAATAATATATTCCTCGTAATGGTATTAAAATATAGATCAAAACTAATCAATCTCTGCAAATATTTTTGGAATCCATCAATAAATGACTGACCCCCTTACTAATAAACGCTGTATAAGCTTTGAATAGTTATTCATTGTTTTGTTCCCGTCACACAAGTGACATTTTTAATTCGATTGAAGAAGACAAAACACTGTATAACTATTCAAAGCTTATACAGCGTTTATTAGTAAGGGGGTGAGTAAATAGATCATTGAAGTTGAGGTGAGTGCGTGAAAGACTATTAAGTGAAATAGTTGACGTTATGTTTGGTCAGGCGCTAGGCGGGAGTCGGGACTCGGAACCCATTTGCAAATTGTAAATCGTACAAAAATATATAAATCGTATAAAACTATCCAAATCAGACCTTAGACTAAAATGTATTATCCTAAGTTATAAGAAAAAATGATATTTTATGTTGTTATGAATAAATTTCAGGACTGACCATTATTGAACTTGGCACCTATTTAGATCTCACTTCTTTTCTCGTTGAAGTCAACAACCAATGCATATATCATAATATTGAACTTGGCTATCGTTCCACATTTATATGTATTTTTGATAGGACATCTAATGACACTTGGGTTATTGAGATAGGTTCCAGATAGGTACTTTAATCGTTAAAATCCATCCAGCCGTTTGGAAGATACATGAGAATAAAGGAATTTACAAACATACAAGATACGCGTGAAAAACATAACCCTTCTTGACAGTTGGGTTAAAAAGCAACTCTTGCGTATACTATTTATCGCTAGTTTTTTTTTACGTAATGAACCAGGAAACGAGCAGACGGATCGCCTGATACTAAGCGATTACCGACGCCCATGGAAACTCGCAACACCAGAGGATTACACTTGTAACTCCTCTGGTGTTGCGACTTGCGTTCCTGGTCCCAATCCCCCCATGGGCCTCCGGTAACCTCACTCACTCGGCGAAACACAACGTTTCATGCCGGTTTTCTGTGAGATTTATTTGTGGTATATGTGGTATTTACCCGGTCGAAACGGCCCATTCATGCCGAAGCGTGGCTCTCCCACAGTTGAAGTTTCAATCAACGTTACACGAAAATATACCGCCACGTCAGAGTAAAGATTAACAATGACCTAAAATTACTTGTTAGTTGTTACGTCAGAATATTACGCGAAACAAATCAGGCTTCAGAGTTCAGGTGAATTAGTTTCATATACCTAGCCAGTTTTTTAACCCCCCTTCCTAATAAAAAAAATTACTAATAAGGTATGCAACGATTTGTCCTTGTCTGTCAAGCGACTTTTTCAACGTAGGATTAGTTTCTACACCTAGATATTCATCTAGCTAGATAAACCCACGTTCTAGGAAATACCTGTCAGCCATCATTGAAATACATATAATATTAGCTGCAACTTCGTTCGCGTGGAACTATTATTGGAAATTTATTATTTATTAATCGGAACCCTAAGTTAACCGTAGCCGTTACTCCTTATAACATCAGCTAGCGCCTAGCGGCTAGCCAGTGAAACTCTTGTCAAAATCCGTCCGGCCGCTTCAGAGTTTAGCCGGACCAAACAGACAAAACAGATTAATCTTTTGATCTAGTACGGTATATACTATCATAATAAAGCTGTTAATTTGAAATACAAAAACTAAGTTTTATCTATTTATAGACGCACTAGTCACAGTTCAATCCGAAATAATACATGGCCATCTAGTGCACTCGCTTCCGAATTCCGATATAAATCTGAAAATCGCTACAAGTATTCTCTCAGTCTGATGATGCGTGTATCTTCTCATAAGATACATGCATGAAGCGCATAAATGGAATAGGATGTAATGCCGGCAAGTTCGGAGTAGTGTTATGCCATCGCGAGCCAAGAGTGTACGATATTTGTCTTCGTGTAGAAGTTCAGCGGCCGACAGGAACATAATATCCCGATTTGGCCGACACGTTGGCAGGGGGCCAAATACCGCGGTAGTAAACAGCCGCCATGTGCGGAACCGTGTGACATGATCTAGCCGACTAACGACGGCGCGCTAGTTAGCTGCGCCCGCGCACGAGTTAGGAAGTTCTCATGTTAGTCGAGAGTTGAGAGTTGAGATTAATATCCTAGACCGCCTCACGTTACACGATAAGACAATGTGTAGTCGTTCTAAACCTTATTGCCAAATGATAAGGTAGAAAAGTGGTGGCCTATGGGCTATGCCTGATCTGACGGAGACCGTACCTATATAATATTATGTAAGACGTTGCAAAGACAAGACCACATACTAGCTCACACCTTGAAAGAGTTATAATCATAATAGCTTTTACTGTACTTTTTCGGAATAAAAAAGGAGCCAATGTGTTAATCCAGAGCTTGAACAACTACCATAGCAAAAATCAAAATGTGTGTTTGTTACTCTTTCACGCAAAAACTACTGAAGATTTTGCGTGAAAGAGTAACAAACATCCATCCATCCATCCATTCATCCTCACTAACTCTCACGTTTATAATAGTAATTATCGTGTAGAGCCAAGCCAACTCTACACCACAAACTACTACGTAGTCAAAATATGTCGCCGTTTCGTTTTAGATGAACTATGTACTGTATAACAAAATAACCTAACCAAGAGCATGTCAGGACATGTCTAAGGAGGGTTCCGTAACTTTAAACGCGTAAAAGATTTATTTTTTTCTTCAAATTACTTCAAAAGTTAGTGTCCGATTTCGTCCAAAATAATCTTCCCAAAGAGTATTTAGCATGATCTGGTAGCATAGAAAATGATAAGTTTCTAAATGTCATAGTTTAGAAATGCCAGGGGGGGGGGGGGAAACTTACAAACCATTTTGGAGGCCTATTACTCGAAAATTGTTGACGTTGTAAAAAAGTTATGTAGGAAACCTTGCCTTTATTTTAAAAGACCCATTTATTCAACGATACCCCACAAGATGGGGTAGAATCAAAAAATATTTACCCCTAAAATGTAAATTTATCCAATGATTTCAAAACTAAGGATGGGGATGATTGACAGAAAAAAACATCATACAAGAAGAAGTTACGCCATCTTGATTTTAGAAGATTTTGTCAAATAAATGCAAACTGATTAAATCTCGACTGCCCCAAATAACCCCAAAAGTAAGTTTAATTGTAAGATTTTACATCGACATGCCTCGTATAAAATATATAGCCTGGGTTAAAATATCATGCCTTCTCTGTCACAAATACGAAAAACGAGAGACAAATACATACACCGAGTTTCTTCTCTCACTTTCTTCGTATTTAATTTAAGAACAAGAGATACACGGAGAAAGCTCAGCATGTTGCGCGTCGTAATCACTGGCGTAGACAAGTGTCTGTCTACATCAGAAGTACTCTTGGACATTCAGTCCCAAGGGTACCCTGCCACGGAGGTACACAGGATGTACCATCCAGTTAAAAAACACCAGTACAATATGGTACTGGTAACGCTCCCCCTGACACCAGAGGGCAAGGATATTTTCAATATCCGAGCCGTCTGCCATATCACCGGCATTCGTGTCGAGCCTCCCCGTAAAAGGGGCATCCCTGGCCAGTGCCACCGATGCCAACTTTACGGGCACTCGGCGCGAAACTGCCAAGCACGGCCACGCTGTGTCAAGTGCCTGGGCGACCACGGCACCTCTGACTGCACTCGCAAGAGCCCAGCTGAGGAGGTCGAGCCTCCCAGCTGTGTCCTCTGTAAGACGCAGGGCCACCCAGCCAACTACAGAGGGTGCAAAAAAGCACCCAAAGTAAAGAGGCGAATTGCACCTCAAACTAGAGGTGCCCCGCCAAAGCAGAGATTCGTCCCTGCTCCCCTACCCACTAAATCGGCGTGGGCCAAACCCACCCAGCCCCTTTCTCAAGCGGCTTTCCCCGCTTTCCCTAGAAAGGCCTCGCCCTCCGCGCCACAGGCGCCAAAGGTCACGCCCCCTCCGACTTCGAAATTCGCTGAGGAACTATCGTTCGTCACCGATTTTCTGAGTGAAATGGAGCCAATCGACCCGGTTGAGCTCTCTATTCTTACCGCGAAGCTTAAAGGCTCGAAAACTGACCGCATTATGGCGTTGTCAGACCACGCAGACTTGATCAAAAAGATCAAGGCATCCCCCGCCGGTAATTAATGGATCCTTCGGGAAGGATTAAGCCGCACTCATTACGCGTCGTGTCGTTCAATACGAACGGCATCCGTAATAACATTGACGAAATCCGCGATTTCGTCATCAGGCATAATGTAGATATTCTTCTAGTGCAGGAGACGTTCTTAAAACCTAGTATGAGGAGCCCAAAAATAGCAAATTTCAAAATTATCAGAAATGATAGAACTCGATCCCAACTCGGAGGTACTATTATTTATTATAAAAAATCCCTCCATTGTATTCCTTTAGAAGTACCGACCCTAGAAACAATGGAGTGTTCCATTTGTCACTTAAGTATGTCCGGCCATGAGCCCATTGTTATAGTAAGCGCGTACCTTTCAGGTACTAAAAAATTACTTTCTAGCGATTTACAATCGCTTTTCGACTTAGGAAATGCCGTCCTAATTGCCGGCGACTTAAATTGTAAACACCGCGAGTGGGGAAATGTTTATAACAATACAAATGGCCTTATACTACAAAGGCTAATCGATTCTTTTAATTTTGCTATTCTAGCCCCCAATGACCCCACTCGTTATGACACAGACCAACACATCAACGGTGTCATATGCGATCCTAGTACTATTGATATAGCTTTAATAAAAAACGTTTCTCTCAATATCTCTATTGAGACTCTCCACGAGCTTAACTCGGACCATAGACCGGTTATGATTACACTTGGTAATTTTAACCCAAATTATTCCAGTACTAGAAGGATCATTGACTATAAATCCCTGGCGGAGAACATTAAAGTCCTTCAATCGAGTCACCTCGATAAGATTCCCGATACAATAGATAGTAAAGAGGTCGCCATAGAGGCCGCCTCCCACTTGACCGAACACTTGGTAGCGACCATAGAAAATTCATCTAGGGATGTGTCAACGAACCCCAAAGTTCGCTGGCCCCTCCCAGAGGACATAAAGGAGTCCATCAGACTCAGAAATGCGGCCAAACGCACCTATGATCGCTACCCGTCGGAAGAGTGGAGAAAAGCCCTCCGCCATTACGAAAGGGAAGTTAAATATAAAATAAAACAACACAAAGCCGAGAGTTGGGATCGACTTCTCAGTGATCTAGAGCCGTCACACGTGGCCTACTGGCCGCTCGCGAGGGCCCTCAAAAGAGATACGGAGAGCGATATGCCTCCTTTAGACAGATTAAATCGACCTCCCGCACTAGAAGATATCGACAAGGCTGAATGTCTAGCCGATAACTTAGAACAGCAGTGCCGGCCGAGTACCCTCCCGATTGATCCCACGCACCTTAGCTTAGTAAATAGTGAGGTCGAAAGACGACTTTCGAGGCCACCTGCTGACGACAGGGTGAGGCCGGTGGACTCGGAGGAAGTCCAAGACATTATTAAGTGTTTAAATGCCAGAAAGGCCCCAGGCCTCGACGGTATTTCTAACAAAACACTTAAAATGTTACCGTCCGAACTAATTCAACTCCTCGTGAACATCTTTAACGCCCTCTTAGTAGGATGTTCATTCCCAGACTTTTGGAAAGTAGCTATTGTTATAGGTATCCATAAACCGGGGAAACCCCGGAGGGCACCTGGTAGCTACAGACCGATCAGTCTAATTAGCTCCCTCGGAAAAGTCTATGAAAGAGTTATTCTAAGGCGCCTCAATGACGTCATTACCGACAAAAAACTCTTCCCAGACGAGCAGTTTGCCTTCCGCAAAATGCACAGCTGTCCCGCTCAGGTACACCGCCTAACGGAGTACATTATCTCTAATAAGAATGACAGGAAGATGACATGCGCCGTCTTCTTTGATATTGCAAAAGCCTTTGATAAAATTTGGCATAACGGACTGTTATACAAACTTTATCAAATGGGCATACCCGATAGTTTGGTACTGTTAATAAGTAATTATTTAAAAAACCGTAAATTTCATTTCCGCGTGGAAGGCGCACTGTCATCGCCAAGATATATGGAGGCGGGAGTCCCGCAGGGCTCGGTCCTCTCGCCCTCCCTATACAACCTGTACACTTATGACATCCCCAAACACGCTAAGGTGCAACTAGCCATGTTCGCGGACGATACAGCCCTTTATTTCGCGCATAGGGTTCCCTCCTACGCTTCTAAAAAACTCCAGGAGTCAGTCACCGATCTCGGTGAGTGGTTCTCCAAATGGAGAATAGAAGTTAACCCCGACAAAAGTCACGCCATTCAATTTGACAGAAAGGTGTCCCAAACCATACATTATGGTGCCCGTAGAAACATGAGTCCTATTAGCCTGCACGGTAATATCATCCCAGAGACTAATAAAGTCAAATATTTAGGCGTAGTACTAAACAAGTCGATGACTTTCACGAATCACGTCTCCGATACGATACGAAAAGCGAAATTTGTACTCTACAAATTATATCCGCTATTAAATTCGCGAAGCAAAATGTCCCTAAGACATAAGCTTACCTTGTACAAGGTTTGTATTAGAACAATACTCACTTATGCGTGCGTCTCTTTCGCACAAATAAGTGATAGCCAGATGGACCGATTGCAAAAAGTCCAAAACCGGTTTCTGCGCATGGCAACAGGTGCCCCCTGGTACATGCGAAACATCGACTTGCATAGAGACTGCGAATTAGTCACGATTAAAGCGTATATCAAAGAACTCGTAGAGAGATTCTTTGATAGAAGCAAAGTTCACCCAAATCCTCTCATTCGAAAGGCCCAGGACTACGAACATGACGCAATGACATTTAGATACCCCTTCAAACGGCCTAAGCATATTTTAGCCGATCCTATAGACCCGATCACAAAATACGTAACGTACTGTGTACAGTTACGTAAACACAAATCACACGCACCCGGTTTGTTAGTAAAGCACCGGGGTCGACGCCGGCGCCTACCCCGAGGACCCATATCAAACACTGACACACGTACCAACGTACAGACAGACCCAAACACGGGACCGAGCCCGAGCCCGAGCTCGAGTTCGCATCCCAGTAGCTTAGTGTCACTACAAAATAGTGTCCGCGACCGCGATATTGTTATAGAGAGCTCTACCAATACCGCGAACCTCATCGACATTAGGACTTACGCGCGCGAGTCATCCCGACCGTACGCGGAAGGGGAGAGGGACGGCCCTCTCAGTTCCGAAATCATTAACAACACGAGCTCCTCTATCGCGATAACTCCGCCGCTAGTTTTTGCTACCGTGCGCGAGCAACCTCACTCATCTGAGAGTGAGGAAGGGGTCGGACCCCTTAGCGGGGGGGACCCGAGTCCCTCCCGTCCTAAAAATAGCTTACCCGTAGCTGTCCCCAACGACCGATCTGAACTTCACCCGGGTGAAGTTAGGGAGGGCCAACCCTCCCATTTACTCTAATCAAACCAACTAGCCACCAGGCTAGTTATAGTCCGATTACGCTAGAGCGGTCTTAACCCGACCGCTAGCATAGACCCTTTCGAAAAAAAAAAAAAAAAAAAAAAAAGGAGAAAGCTCACTTCTTACTTTTAAAGAGGAAAAACTTTGAACAGTATTAGGAAAATTACCCCAAATAGCTTGGATGCCACGGTGACCGGTGTCATCATTAAATAATTAATAATAATATCTATGGACGCTTACACACCACGTCAACCTAAGTTCTCGAAGAACTTGTGTTACGGGAACCAGACAACGGAAATATATTATATAATATATTATACACATATTTAAGATAGGAACACAAAAACATTTTGATCCTACGGTGGGATTCGAACTCACGACCCCCGGCTTGAGCACTAACACGCTCAGCCATTGAGCCACAGAGGTCGTCAATTGATCAGTAAACTGTAGGTCGGTTCGCGGCAACCACTAATCAATAAACAGTTCTGAGAACGGTCAGTTGGCACTGTTGTCGTTTGCATCCCAATTCCCGAGCCAGGATGTTTTTGTCAGTAGCATTTCGTTTCCTTTTCGTAAAGGGGCTAAATGGATTGCCTGATGGGGCTAATGGTGAGCAATTACATGGATCCCCATCATTTACACTTATAATATTATAAAGAAAAAAAAGGAAATATTTGTTTGTTTGCATTGAATAGGCTCCGAGACTGCTGGGCTGATTCTGATGTAATTTGGTACAGGAATAGAGTACACCACGATTTATAGTGGAAAAATGTACAGTTTCCTTGCCATTTTCTTTTGCATGTTCGAAGTCGCGGGAAACATCTTGTAAAAAATGATTTGCCCAAAGAGCTAATAAAATATGACAATATTTAGGACCTATTGCACAATCTAGTACCTATCTACTGATAAGTGTCGGATAGCTTATTCGGAAGTTTTGTTTGACTGACTCTGACTTACTCTATATCGACCGACAGAAACAGAACATGAAAATAAGCTATCTGTCACCTATCAGTAGATTGTGTAACAAGCCCTTAGCGTTTTTACTTACAAGCAATTTTATGAAAACAAAGTAGACAAACTCAACAAAGCTAAAAACTCAGCTATTTTAAGTAGTTTGGCGATTAAGGTGTCTACTTAGCATAATTCTGTATAGTCGTGCTTTGATGACAAATTAGTCAGCTAATCACCTCCACAATCTTGGGATTTTTGTGATGACTGATGTTTCTGTCGCAGTCTGAATTCTGAAAACATTTGTTTCTAGAGACGTTCGGTACACGTTTAAAAAAATGTCGACCACAAACAAAAAAAAAACAAATTAGATTGTAAAATTTTCTTTCATATTTAAATGAAACAATTTGTAATTATTTATATGTCGAAGTGGAGATAATCAATATATTGCAAATCATATTTCATAGCTATATATATAAAAATGTTATGTTGGTTTGTGTACGCTTTAAAAACTCGAAAAGTTCTGCACCGATCGAGCTGAAATTTTAGCATGATATATAATACGCATCAAGGATTGTTTTTATCTATTTTTTGCATCAGTCACATATCCGCGACCGTGAAAAAAATATATTTACGCGGGCGGAGCCGCGGGCGGAGTTATGCTAAATTACCCCACCTCCAGCAGATATGCGACCTGTGGTCTGTGTTTCATATAAAATTCCCAGTGTCCTTTATTTAGAACTAGCGACCCGCCCCGGCTTCGCACGGGTACAATACTGATACTAATACTACAGAATGTCACCCACTTCGCAACGGGCCGTGCAGCAGAAATCGTAATATTTTAATTTCGCCATAACTTTAAAACCAAACGTCCAATTTTAATTATTCAAAGACCAAATATTATCTACATAAACTGTACTTAGTGATGAAATTATTTATTTTGATAAGGATTAATAGCATGAGTAAAATAAACGCGTTTAAATGTAGTCCAAAAAAAATTCAAAATTTCTAAATAAAAAAATGGTTGTTGGGCCTCACTCGACATAGATAGGTATAGTGTGTCGCGGACTTTTTTGTAGATATTTATAAGATCTACAATTAATTAGAACATTATATGGTTCTATCTTTTATAGTTTAGGCAGCGTACGCAAAATAAGTAACTTTTCTGGTTGATTTTTTACACCTTGTGTCCGAAAAACCCAAATATCTTACGGAACCCTATTTTTTTCCAAAATAAAATTTAGCCTATGTTACTCGTGGATAATGTAGCTTTCGAATGGTGAAAGAATTTTTGAAATCGGTCCAGTACTTTTTGAGCCTATTCATTACAAACAAACAAACAAACAAACAAACAAACAAACATACAAACAAAGTTTTCCTCTTTATAATATTAGTATAGATAAACTTTTTTTCTTTTCTATAGAATGCACGGGGGGTGCACCTGTTTCGAGCTTCAATTAGTCCAATCAATTGATGGTACTGAGTACTGACGCAATCTTTGATCAGCTGTTCTAGAACACAACTAGTTGCACAATTTAATTAATTTATTGTTCCCAACGAAAACACTAATACCGATGACGTCAATACTGTCATGCCGTTTTTTTCCACCTTCACTACTTGATACTGTCAGATTAGTTGACAGTGTACACACGGGGTGGAAAAGTTGCTAGGTAGTGTTAATTGCTATTGATAGCATAATAAGCCTCTTTTATGCGCATTAGCTGACATTTTATTACAATAATTAGTATTTTGATTAGTGATTACTATAATTACTACCTAATCAAAATAATTCATATTTCAATAGTGTCACCCTCAGATTAATAATAATTAATTATACATAGCACAGGCTTTTAGTATATTAGCAGGAGAAGAAAACATAATATATCGTTACTTATTCTTTACGACCACTGCTAACAGAGAAGAAAGAGGTAACTAATATATTCCGGCACTGTTTGTGAGACCGATAACTTTTTCTGTTTCGATTTTTGTGATCCTTCCATGTATATGTCACCGTAAAATTGTAAAAACCGTTAGATTGTAATATAACTAGTGAAATTGTAAAATGTTGATAGACTTCGGACGCGAATATTGTGCCTAGTTATAGGCATAACATAATATTTCGGCACATTTTTACAATCTTGTTAGTTATTTTACAATCTAACGGTTTTTACAATATTCTTCTTCTAAGAGGTACGTAACTCTACCCGCTATGTTAATCAACCTAACTTTACAGGAATCTTTTGCCATGTAATACACGCCATAGTACCTCAAAAAATTAATTAAAAGAACATCATTATTCATATTTTAAAAACCTATACTCATTTTTAAATGTCTTATTATTTTAATTATAAAAAAATCAATAGACATAACACGTTATCATACTATGAATTCTTATCGCAATATTACAAAAATGTTTTGATAGTACTACACTCTCATAAGTGGAAATCCGACTAAGCGGTCTTGATAGTTGACACTTGAACATGTCTTCGCAGAAGATTGATGCGCCGTCTGCAGATTTTGTATCGTGTGTGGGTCAATACCGAAATTGGGTTTTAGCCGTGACGTCACAGATGCGCGCGCAGTTTCACTCTTTTGACCTTCACGTGTGTACCAGACTTAGACATTTTAGAACTATTATGTAATGCAAAAGACGTCCTCCTACTATGTGCTGGAAGCTATTTTTCTTTGCGACTTTCGTCTGTTATTCTTAAATCTTAAAGGGCACACAAATAGCTTTTAGCGATGTCAAGTGAAAGAAAGGGGTTTTATTTTTTTTTTATGTTCAAAAGTTCTTTTGTTTCTTTATAAATGGTGTATCTGCTTTTGTTCTAATTCATTTTTAATGCTATTTGATGCTAAAATTGTTTTATTGTAGCATTTATTCGTAAGACAATTGACATGCAATATTTTACTTCATTTTATAACAGCACATAATATGAGGAATTGAGCACATTTACATTTTAATTTGTAGCAGTAATAGATGCGGAATACTATCTTAATAATTTAGAGATCAGATTTATGTTTATTCGTACGAACGATATAATTTTAGCTGTAGCTGATGACCTACCTAGATGACCTTTCTATTACCAAATTTATAGTTTAGGTACCTACGGAAGGCTATTTATAGTTTATCTGCATTTGATCTATTTATTAAAATTGTATTCTTTTATGTTCAAAAGTTCTTTTGTTTCTTTATAAATGGTGTATCTGCTTTTGTTCTAATTCATTTTTAATGCTATTTGATGCTAAAATTGTTTTATTGTAGCATTTATTCGTAAGACAATTGACATGCAATATTTTACTTCATTTTATAACAGCACATATGAGGAATTGAGCACATTTACATTTTAATTTGTAGCAGTAATAGATGCGGAATACTATCTTAATAATTTAGAGATCAGATTTATGTTTATTCGTACGAACGATATAATTTTAGCTGTAGCTGATGACCTACCTAGATGACCTTTCTATTACCAAATTTATAGTTTAGGTACCTACGGAAGGCTATTTATAGTTTATCTGCATTTGATCTATTTATTAAAATTGTATTCTTTATTCATAAATATGACGGAAGAATAATAAAAGAAAAAGAATTATTATTTTTGTTTTGTTTTAAAGCAGCTTAGTAAAACATTTTACATAACCACAAAAATAATTATTATTATTTTTATTATGTCTTCGTAGTCCATAAAAAAAATTGTGATTGATCGTGATCCATAGAAATAACATCTAAACGTTCGATGCCTGATTATTTTTTTATGAAAACGACCAGGAAACGAGCAGACGGATCGCCTGATGGTGAGCGATTACCGCCGCCCCCATGGACACTTGCAACACAAGAGGAGTTACACTTTGTGATTCCTCAGGTGTTGGGCACTTGCGTTCCTTGCGGTACTGGACCGATTTGGCACAGATATAGAGTAGACCATTGGGAAGGATATAGGCTACTTTTTATTGCGACAAAATGTACCGTACCGTAAAAAGTCCTTTGGAATTTCCTTTTGCGCGCACGAAGTCGCCGGTAACATCTGGTATTATATAACATTCGTACATTATTTGTTTTGCAGAGATTCTCACCAAATTGACCTACCGCCGTTCGGTCAATACGCCACCGGTATTTTCTTCCTGGACAAGCTTCACCACCAGGACATCGAGAAGAAGTTCCAAGGTCTGGCCGAGAGCATCGGCCTCCGCGTCATCTGCTGGAGGACAGTGCCGACCAACAATTCCACCATCGGTACGTGAAATATTGTTCAGTATCAACATTTGTTATGTCTGCTATTTTTGTTTGGACTCACGGTAGTGTAAACGCCAACTGCCAAGGAACTAAAAATGTTTAAATTAAAATCAATGCATAATTTGTAATAATCATTTTTCTATTTTTTATTTAATTGCAGCAGACTCGTGGTATTCTGATTTTCTTCAATCAAACCTCATGCTGAGTGTATCATTTAAAATTAAATCTATCTGATTTTAATGTATCTGTCACCGTAAAATTGTAAAAACCGTTAGATTGTAAAATAACTAAGGAGATTGTAAAAATATGTCAAAACTCAAGAGATTCATCACTATATATTTATAATGTAACGAAAAATAATGTGTTAAATTATAAGCAGAATATACGCGTCGGAAGTCTATAAACATTTTACAATAGACTAGTTGACAAAAAAAATATTTTTCGTCTATTCAATGCTAGACAACATGATAGTAAGCAATTTAAAACCCAATTTTATAAATCTTAAAAATTAACGAAGATACAAACAATTTAAATTTACAATGAGAAAGAGAGCGACATATCGGCCTGTGACGTCACGCCTCGCCACCGCCATACAATTGTCTTTATGCAATGTATGGCGGTGGCGAGGCGTGACGTCACAAATCGTTTTGCCAGAAAGAGATGGGCAATACTTTTTATTTGCTTATAATTCTTTATCGCGTCAACCTAAATAACTTTTTCTTTTATATTTACGTATCGCTATTCAACAATTTTAAAATTTAATTGGTATGAATGTGATATTCGACTTTAGGACACAACCCTATTACTACTAGTTATATTACAATCTAACGGTTTGTACAATCCTACGGTGACATATCCATAGTTCTACCATGGTCAGACATGTAGGTTCTAACAGATGCCAGAGTATCGAGAGTCTGCTGTGTTTTAATCACAAAGAATGTTATAATAATATATTATACTGAAAATGTAACTTACTTCTTTTTTTTTCTTTCTTTCGAGTACACAACAACATAAATTAGTATGTGGATAACGATGTGGGTCTCACGTCAATTAATATGTAATAAAGCAATCGTTTTTAAGATTTTGATCTGTGATCACTGTTTGTTGTCCCAAATAAAGAGAAAAAATGTTCTTGTGTCAAATGTAATCGTCGTCATGTACCCATTTGCGTCGCTTGGGTTATGTAGCGAATGTTTGCGGCTATCATTACAGGTGGTACGCCTTTCTGGTCGGTTTTTGGGTCTCTATAACTCAGCCACGGAGGTCTAGCGATGCTTGACCATATGGTTTGTTTAGCCTAAGTCTCAAACCCCCTTAGTCTCTTTATCAATGGAAAATATTTACGCAACGGATACGCTAATCAATGTTACCGTATTTGTCTAATACGTCGGAAAAGTCACTCAACAGACAAATAAATGGATTAGCGTATCCGTTGCGTAAATATTTTTATTGATAAAGAGGCTTGAGATGAACTTACTATATAGAACTTGGCTACTTTAACATGATATTTTTGAAATGTGTACTTGGCTGTATTTTATGTAAATGAGTGTTATAAGGATTAACATTACTAGTTTAAATCAAAGCTGACAATAAATTTAAATATTGTATAGTAAGTTTATCTCGTGTATTTTGTTTTCAATATTAGTTTATTCAATTTGTGAATATGTTTTAAAGGTGAATATTAATTTATATTCAATATATTAACGCTATTAGTATTCCTGTGAATAAGCTAAATATAATAATAAATTGAATTTACTATAACGTAGGTATGTTGTTAAAAATAAATTTGAAGCCTAACTATTTATCAGATTTTAATGGTAGTCATAAATGCATAACTATTTAATAAGTCTCATAAAATTAATAATTCATTTGCGCAAACCATTTGTATGAGTTGTTTCACATTATCGTAAAGCATTTATGACATATTATATTGGTGCATCGCTGAATGTGTTCATGTTACATTTAATTTCTAAATTTTCATGTAGTGGTTGTATAAAATGTTGGGTACCGAGTCTAAGTTAGCCTAAGTTGTAGATAAGTATTTACAATATTCATCTGAGGTAAGAAGGTAAAGTCTCACATACTGAAGGTAAATTTTGGGTGGTTTTCAGGTCAGGTGGCCCGAAACTCGGAGCCGTATATGCGTCAAGTGTTTGTCACCGGAGACATCAGCGATGAGGAACATCTCGCCCGCCAGGTAACCGATAGAACAATTTGGAACGTTCCTAGAATATTATAGTATAGTCTAGAATGATCCGAGAGTATGAAATCGCAATGCTGCGTTGTGAGTTCAAACTCCGCGATATGAAGCGAGCAAAAGCACTCTTGCAGCACTTTTTTCAGATCGATGCGCGCGCGCACCCGGTGGATCTACGCCCTGCGTTCCACACGTAAAATGTACAGTTATACGGTAGGGACTCGATTATCCAATCATAAGGTTTTGCGATTAACCGGGCTTCGAAGGAAATGAGAATAATCTGGGAAAAATCTAAAATTTAATTTAAATAACGCAATACACGTGCGCTTTCCAGTATTTCCTCTGTCCCGTTTCATTAAAATGATTTATAGACCGAAATATTGTTTAAAATAATTTGTAAGGTGTAAAAATAGCTTTTCTACCAGCCGTTAATTTAGTCTGGATAATCGAGTCTGCTATACTTGAGTTATTAGTCGCCCGATGGATGTGTACAGCGTGGTGACTGTTCGCAGATATTCGTGCTGCGCAAGCGCGCGTCGCACGAGCTGGTCGTGCCGGGCGCGCGGTTCTACATCTGCAGTTTGTCGCTGAAAACTGTTGTGTACAAGGGGCTGCTGACTTCGAACCAACTATGGGTAAGCCCGTGACAAGTCTACTGCAAAAAGCTATACTAAAGAGAGCAAACTACTGAGTTATGACGTCATCAGTCGTCACGTATTTGTGCGGATAGGACGATACATAGCAAAAGTTATTTTACAACATTTTTGTTTTGCAAGAGGATTGGTCTCATTCGTTCTTACTTCTTAGGGAACTAAGTCTCCCCTTATTGCCCAAAGGGTAATAAGGGGACCCTATTACTGAGATTTAGCTGTCTGTTCGTCCGTCCGTGCGTCCGTCCGTCCATCCATCCGTCACCAGATATGTCATGAACCGTGATAGCTAGAGGATTTTCACAGGTGTATTTCAGTTGCGACTATAACAACAAATACTAAAAACAGAATAAAATAAATATTTAAGTGGGTCTCCCATTATCATCTCCATCTCCGTAGAAAAAACGGAGCCCTTCGTGCGCGAGTCCGACTCGCACTTGACCGGTTTTTATCTTGGTCAATAAATTTACAGCCTAAACATAACTCTCTTATGTGAGTTTTCTAATCTCAAAGCAGTAATCATCCTTTCGCCCCCATTTCAGGAGTACTTCAAGGACCTCAGCAACCCGGCGTTCACGACGTACCTGGCGCTGGTGCACACGCGCTTCTCCACCAACACCTTCCCCAGCTGGGAGCGCGCGCACCCGCTCAGGTAACCTACCGTCTACCGTGCCATCGACTGCCGGTATACGTTGTAGTAGCCAAAGAATTCTAAGGCTATATGATCCGCCGGGCGAGGTAAATTCAGATCACTGGAAATAGAGCTCTGCGCTAGTTTAATAGAGTTGAAAATCAAAGTGTCGAGCTGTGATATGACATTGACATTTGAGTCGACAGTTGTGTGTTCGATTTTCAGCTCTATTGTATTAGCGCATTTAACAGTCTCCGCGGTCTAGTGGTTCGAGCATTGGCTCTCGACTCGGAGGTCGTGGGTTCGAATCCCGCATTGGAACAACAAAAAAAATTTCCCAGTCTGGTTAAGACAATGCAGGCTGATTTCCTGATTGTCTGACAAGAAAGATGATCCATGCGTCGGATGGGCATGTAAAAAGTCGGTCCTGCGCCTGATCTCTCGTCAGTCGTGTCGGTTATCCGTCCCACTGGGTGATGAGAGTAAAGGAAGAGAGAGTGCTGTTGTGTAGTGCGCACACACTTGGATCTACTCTGGACTAAAATCGATGTGGGGAGTTTTTTTTATATTATTATTAGCGCAATTAGTTCTGTTTTCAGTGCTCTGAATTTTCTCTGGCCTTACGAATTGCGGACAATATAGTCCAGTATAAAAAGTCTAGAATCTAGATTGAGTCCTCCATATTAATTTAAGTGATGCAAGTAGTCATTCATGACTGACAAACTCTTAGTACCATTGTACCTTCTATATGTATACCTATATACATTCTAGTCACTATTCAGACTTTAATAGAATTTATGTTCATTTGAGCGTGGTAAATGTGATGATAATGTTTTTGACATACTTAGCAGGTTTACCTATATTATGTTCTTCTATGGCATATAGGCTACCTATATCCATTTCGCAAATTAATAGTAACGCATATATAACATGTACAAACCAGTTCGAGTATTACTTATAAATAAAATCAACAAGTTACAGTAAAGTATCGTAATAGGTACGTTATGTAATGTCGTCTGGCCGTCTGCATATCGGTCGAGGTCACTCAAGGACTACGTTGTCAAAGAATAAGTATATTACGAACGTAAAGAATCAATATTCGATGGACATCGATTCACGATCGACATTTCACGAAATACGCATTACGCATACTGCATACACATGTACGCGGCGAGACATGTCCAGAGGCCTCGTGGCTTTTTTTACGAGGGGAAATGCGTTATGCATACCACACGACCCGGGGTAGTGTCGCAGGGTTATGCACCGGTTTACCAACTAAAACCCCCCGATGACCTTCACGCTTTATGGCGGGGCCATGGAAACTATTATGACTACCACAACCCCGCTGATGTTTTGCCTCATCGGGCATCATCTGATTATAGATGACAGCGATGCTGCCATCTTCCTTCGCTAAGGGTTCCCCGGACATAAAGGAACCCTACATCTCCTGATCCTTCAGTAGGCGGCAACCCCCCAGATGCCGTCTACGGATCAGCCTGGCGAGTCCTACAGACTTATTTCTAACTAGCTTTTTCCCGTGGCTCCGCCTACATAAATCGGATAGCCCGCGAAAACACTGTACTTTTTCGAGATAAAAAGTAGCCTGTTTTAATCCAGAGCCTAAACTACTGCCATACCAAATTTCATCCAAATCCGTTCCGTACTTTTTGCGTGAATGAGTAATACATATAATATCCATCTATTTATTCATCCATCCTTACGAAATTTCATATTATTTATAATAGTAGTAGGATAGTAGAATTTATGTAAAGTTGTTTTTTTGTTTTGTAGAGTGCTGGCGCACAACGGCGAGATCAACACGCTGCGCGGTAACGTCAACCTCATGAAGGCCAGGGAGGGAGTCATGAAGAGCGAACTGTTTGGAGATGGTCAGTATTGATGTTCTGTATGGTAGCTAACGAGCTAACAGACCGTCTGGTGGTAAACCGCCGCTCGTAAACACTCGCTTAACTAACTCAAGTAAGCCTTTAGTTGGAGCATCCGGAAACACACAAAAAATATAGTTTAGGTGAAGTATATGTCAGAATCACAATAAAATATGTCTATCACTATGTATTGAGCGTACGGATCAGTTCACACTGCGCAACGTATCGTACGTTACGACGATATTTTTACAAGCTTTTATTTAACTTGCAATGTATATCTTTTGTTTGGATTTAATTTTGTAGCTAAATTTTGAAGCAGATATCTTTAACCGATTGAGCTGATATGTTGTATACACGTTTAGTTTGGATGACAATGCATGATTAGCTATGTGGTGTATTCTAAATCTAAGATGGCGGAACACCCAAGATGGCCGACAAGTTATTTTTAATGCACTCCTATTATAATAAATATTCCTAATTGTTCGAGTCTGTAGAATAAGTTGGTTAACTTTGACTTGTGTAATTTGGTGAGATAGGTGTTGTGTTCCTGCTTCCGTAGAGCACAAATGTATGATACTGATATACCATCCGTCCGTATAGACTTCGGTAAAGATCATCTTATTCAACCCAAGGCTTCTGCAATTTCCATCAAAATAAAGTCATGGCACTGCAGAAAGAAGAATACTGCCAATTATTATATTATGTTGGGCTTAAGTACATAAAATGCATGGTAGTACTGTCGACCATGCCGTTGTAGACTTAGGCTCGAAGCTCTTCGATGCTGGTCAAGCTTACCTTAAGTAGAATAAGTAGAGTAAAATCTCTAGAAGGTCTTCTTATTGAAGAGTTAGACTAAATTAATTAATTAACTAACTAAATTAATAGCTATATTAAAAATGCAGAGCCATGTCGCGTATCGTCTTAATGTGTTCGTTTTTTTTAAATCTCAGACTTTATTTGTCACTTAGCAGAGACAGTTTAGCCTACGAGATTGAAAGAACATATATAACGTAAGCTGATACTATTATATACCTAACTAGTGACGTAAGTGCTGTACGTGGTAGAGCCATGCTTCGGCACGAATGGGCCGGCTCGACCGGAGAAATACCACGGGCTCACAGAAAACCGGCGTGAAACAGCGTTTGCGCTGTGTTTCGCCGAGTGAGTGAGTTTACCGGAGGCCCAATCCCCTACCCTATTCCCTCTTAAAGGGCCGGCAACGCACTTGCAGCTCTTCTGATGCTGCGAGTGTCCATGGGCGACGGAAGTTGCTTTCCATCAGGTAACCCGTTTGCTCGTTTGCCCCCATATTTCATAAAAAAAAAAAATATTCTTACAGATCTAAAGAAACTTTACCCAGTGGTCGAGCCGAATCTCTCCGACTCGGGTTCAGCTGACTGCGTGTTAGAGTTCCTTCTACACTGCGGCAACCGAACTCTACCGGAGGCTGTTATGACGATGGTGCCGGAGGCGTGGCACAATGACACCACTATGCCGAAGGAGAAGAGAGATTACTATCAGTGGGCGTCGTGCGCCATGGAGCCGTGGGATGGCCCGGCGTTGATTTCGTTTACTGATGGGAGATACATAGGTTTGTATATGTTTTGGGAGTACCTGGGTAACCTAGCTTTGCTCGGAGTTCTAATTGATCTAAAAATAAAAAGAATCACAAGACTTTATTTGACCGGAATTCGAACCCACCACAATCCGAATTTCCAATAAACGCAAAAATTATATACACTCATACAAAACTGCCAATCTGACTGACATGCTGGAGCCGAAATTATTGATATATTGTTGCACGACGAAAGCAAAAATTTACTATATAACTTAAAAACGCGCAGTTTCTCAGGGATAAGACCTAAAAGAAGCTAGATCGATTTTTTCTACTTAAGCTCCCTGCATACTAAATTATATTGTTATACAGTGCAGACCTTTCCGAGATTCCGATTATATATATATATATACCAGATTAGCTCGCTTAACCCCTTACTAATAAACGCTGTATAAGCTTTGAATAGTTATACAGTGTTTTGTTCCCGTCACACAAGTGACATTTTTAATTCGATAGAAGGATACAAAACACTGTATAACTATTCAAAGCTTATACAGCGATTATTAGTAAGGGGGTTTAAGTATAAGGCTGGTAAAGAAGCTAAGCTCGCATGATGGAGTAAATTGTTTATTTTCTAAACATATTTCTCTAATACCTATTTGTTTGTTCTAAGGTGCCGTGTTGGACAGGAACGGCCTGCGACCGTCTCGCTTCTACGTCACGAGCGAGAACATACTGGTGATGGCGTCCGAGGTCGGCGTGTACGATGTGGACCCCGAGAAAGTTATACATAAGGTTTGTCGGAACACCATACCAATATCTAAATAATAATAATATCTATGGACGCTTCACACCACGTCAATCTGATCCCGTGGTAAGTTCTCGAAGAACTTGTGTTACGGGTACCAGAAACGGAAATATATAATATAATACTTATTATATAATACTTTTATACTATACATATATTTAAGATTTTTATTATATTATATACATATTTAATACACATCCATGGCCCAGGAACACAGAAAACTTTTTATTCCTTCGGCGGGATTTGAACCCGCGACCAACACGCTCAACCCACTGAGCCACAGAGGTCGTCAAAATAATAATATATCTGGACTGCTTATAAGGTCCATGATTTCATTAACGATTGCACACCTTGGGAATAAGATGACCCCTTGCAAGGCGGCTTCGATGTAGCTTCTATATACTTAAGTATCTTGACTATTATTATATAGATTAAGTTACTACATTGTAAACATTTTTTGAGAAGAACAATTTTCCCATCGACTGCGAGTTTTTTACGCCGGTTCTTCTCGCCGTGCTAGTGTCCGAACCGGTGGTAGGCATTATGTAGGACAATTCTATAAGTGTTATTTAATAACTTTAGATATGGAAATAAAAAAGTTTTTTGAGGCCTATTTAATATACAGTGTGCACTTAAATAATCTTAAGTTGCTTCCATGCAACTGTAATATAACGTTATAAAACATTATGTAACACAATAATATTAACTTGTACTATAGTTTATTTGCGTTAAGAAAACAATGAAATGTCAAAAAAAAAATTACGTGTTCACATTAACAAATTAAAGTAAGCCGTTTTCACATAATATGTATGCATTAAAATTGACATATTACTGCCTTCTTGACGCGAATATACCTACTATAAGGTTTTTATGAACTTGTTCTATTCATCCACAAATAGTATACCTTACTGCTGTGTTTGAGAAGTATATAAAACGGCGTTTTTAGAAAAAAAAGGACGGATATAATTTTTTGAAAAATCCATTACCTGGACCTTTTTAATGTTTAACTTCAAAGAGATTTATATCAAAGTTGACTTTCAGAGTCGTCTGAAACCCGGGCGCATGTTGCTGGTCGACACCGAGGAGAAGAAAATCATCCAGGACGTGGAACTGAAGCTGAAGATCGCGCAGAGCCGCCCGCACTCCCAGTGGCTGCTGGAACAGGTATACTTTTTTACATTAAGACACAGACTAAGACAAATTACTACATAATATAATAAAATACGTATTACGCCGATTTTTTTATGAAATAAACCCAGAAATGCGCAGACGGATCGCATTATGGTAAGTGATTACCGCCGCCCATGGACACTCGCAACACTAGAGGAGCTAATACTTGTACTCTCTATTGTCAAAACGTCAAACGGAACAGCATACCGCCATTTTGTCTGAGCAGATGGCGGAAATAGTACTAGTATGACGTCGCAGCACAGCTAATCTATCAACCAACATGGCCAAGACGCACGCGCAAACCACGCAAGAACCACGCGCGCTCCCGTTGCGGTGCGCAACAGCGATCAAACGAAATTTTCTGAAGTGAAATAGTACATAATAAACATAATATGTATGTAGTAATGAGTGAAATAAAATAATCCTAACTAGAAGAAAGTGATATTCTGATACAATATACTGGTTTTTTTTTCATGCTGCTAACATGCTAATTGGATATAATTTTTTATTTTAAACATAGATGGTAAGTTGTAGAAGGGATCCTCTTCTTTCGCATAATTTTATTTGTCATAATTTCATTTGGCATACATCACTTGGCATAATTTTAGTACGCATAATAATACTTTGGCATAATGGTTTTTTGGCATACTACATCATTAGGCATAAATATCATTTAGACTAATATTGTTTGTCCTAATTTAATGAGGCATAACTCGTAAGGCATAATTTTTCTTGTCATAATAATACTTTGGCATAATTGGTTTTTGGCATAAACTCGTTAGGCATATTTTTTTGTCATAATAAATTCAAAGCATTTTGTCACAAGGCACAAATATACATAAACTGGAACGACATAATGAAAATACGGTTAAGGTAATTAAACGCATATTAATAAAATATTAAAAGCAGGTATTAAACTCATATACCTAGTGTAACATGTGTAACAGTAGGTTTAGTTGCGGCGGGGTGGCCCTTGGGCCACCCGTAAGCCGCTAACATGTTTAAAATAATTATCTTGGCATGTTCTTAGATAGCAGTTCGTGTTTTTGTCCGAGTTTATTTCGTAATCAGTCGTAAAATTACAATTATAATTGTTATTTCGTCTTAACTCGCACACCCAGTAGAATTTATCATTCATATCATGTGAAAAAAAATGCTACAAAGATGTATGCGTAAATATAATAGTATGCTTAAATATCATTATGCGTAAATATAATAGTATGCTTAAATATCATTATGCGTAAATATATTTATGCTTTTTAATATTATGCAAAAAAATATTATTCTTAATGAACATTATGCGTAAAAAAATATATGCCTTACAATAAGTATGCCTAACAATTATTATGCTTTTAGTAATTATGCGAAAAAAAATTATGCTAAGAAAGTTATGACAAATGAATATTATGCGAAACTACTATTAGGTCAAATGAAATTATGCCAAGTAAAATTATGACATATGATTTTATGCGAAAAAATAGGGAACCGTTGTAGAAAGCCATAGTATGTGTAAATCCTACTGATATTATAAATGTGAAAGTTTGTGAGGATGGATGGATGGATTGGATGTTTGTTACTCTTTCACGTAAAAACTATTTAACGGATTTCGATGAAATATGGTATGGAAGTAGTTTAGACTCTGGATTAAAACATAGGCTACTTTTTATCCCGAAAAACTACAGTGTTCCCGAGGGATACTGTGCTTACGCGGTCGGACCCGCGGGCAACAGCTAGTATATTAATATTTTATTTAATTATTAATATCTACAAATCGTTGGCATATGTGCATCCTAATTTTTACCTTCAAATAATGACAAGTTTGCCAAGTATTGTTGAGATAACTGTTCTATATATCTTTTTATTCATTTTCAGATCACAATGGAGGACGTACACAAGTCCGTGTGCCTCGAGAGCGGCGCGCTCAAGAACGGTCACGTGCACACCATCAGCGGGCTGTCCGACAAACGCCTGTCCCTGTTCGGGTACACCATAGAGTCCATCAACATGCTGCTGCTGCCCATGATACAGAACAAGTTAGTGCCTACTATTTTTGGAAATGTATTAAATTAAGAACATAACTGTCATTGTTCAACAATGGACGCATTAAAATGCTCTACTGGTACTTCTAAACGATTGACTGACAATATACATGATGTACTCATACAAGGACAAACTATACTCATTCGAGTACACCATAATTTGATCATAATTAAAAGCGATTTCAACATACCTCGAAGTATAGCTCTTGTTGTAGAAATTTAAGGCATTCCGTGGTTATGGTATTTTTAATTATTATTCTTTCAATTTTCTATTTGACTAATTCTGCGCCAAAACAATAGAGGTAAAAATCAAAGTGTCGAGCTGTGATATGACATTGACATTTGACTCGACACTCGATCGATTTTCAGCTCTATTGTATCACCGCAGAATTATATTTTCAGTGCTGTAATTTTTCCCTGGCCTTATGCATCCCGGACAATATATTTCTAGCCTAATAAGTGATGTAATATTTTGCATAATGTACACAGGAAAGAGGCGCTCGGCAGCATGGGCAACGACGCACCGCTGGCGTGCCTGTCGAGCTTCCAGCCGCTCCCGTATGAGTACTTCAAGCAACTGTTCGCACAGGTCACCAACCCGCCTATAGATCCATTCAGGTAAGTCTGGAATATAAAGGGCTACTTAAAACTAATTTAATACCCATGCGGGGTGTGTTTTGTGTATTCGGCGAGAATAATATGGCCTGAAACTTGAAATAGTGTATAAGAAAGTCTAAAATTTGAACTGAGAAACAAGATTAAACGCGAGCGAATTTGCTAGCATTTACTCGATACAAGTTTCATTAAAAATACTTTCTATATTCTATAGGGAGAAAATAGTGATGTCCCTCCTATGTCCGGTGGGACCAGTCGCCAACATACTGCAGCCGGCGGCGGAGTTCGTGCACCGGATATTCCTGCCGCAGCCCATACTCTCCATACCCGACCTCGAGGCCCTCAAACACACCACGCACAGGGGATGGAAGGTACGGAAGTGTCTATAAAGACACATGTATATTATATACTACAGAGTAGAGATAGTGATGTCCACTGTCCCTCCTGTATCCGGTCAGGCCTTGTATCTCATAATATGTTGCCAATAAGTTTTTGGGGTTGCTGTCATATTGGAAGAAGACACAGTCAAGAATAAACCAATACTTGTTTGATCTGTTTTGTGTGTGTGTTTGATAATGTTGTAATTTTACCCTAAAAAATGAACACATCATAAAAAATTATAAGATACTATCCTTGAATATAAGCAACTTTTATTATAGGATCAACTTTTCCACTTGAAAAAAAAAATCAGCTGTTTCCTACAAAAGGGCTACAGCATTGATAGCATTTTATAGGAAACTGCTGATTTTTTTTCAGCTAGGAAAGTTGATCCAATAGTAAAAGTTGCTTATATTCAAGAGTATACTCACTCCTGAAAGTTTAGACACTGACTGAACAAACACCGTGTATAACATCATTAACTTTATACTCCCAGACTGTAGTCATCGACTGCACGTACCCCGTGTCCGAGGGCCCGTGCGGGCTGGAGGCGGCCCTGACGCGCGTGGCCCAGGAGGCGCAGGCGGCGGCCGCGTCCGCGCAGCTGCTGGTGCTGACGGACCGCGCCGCCGGCCCGGACAGAGTGCCGATTAGCTCGCTGTTGGCTTTGGGTTAGTTTGTTATTCTATTTTGCGATTGTTCTTTAAGGTTTTACACTAAAAAAGGAGCATGTTTGTAACACGCTAGTTTTGAGGCAAATCTGTCACACAAGTGACACGGTTTAAGATGATATATAAAAATATACTCTGATTTCTAATAATCGTTGTCAGTGAAATGACAGCCAAAAAATTAATCGTGTCTCTAGTAACTGACTATTGCTTGCTTTTTGTCTATTTAAAGTGCTTTTGATTGGTTAACGTGCTTGCGCCATCGAATCTGAAGCGCTATGAAATAGGTAAAGTACCGACAAAAACCTTAGCAACCGGGCATAAGATAGACGATAGGTGATGTTCTCATAATGTTAATTTATTGTAATGTATTGAATGTGATCTTAAATTACAATATAGATAACGTTATTTATCACTAGATTTATTATCCAGGTGCGGTCCACCATCATCTGATCGAGACTCGACAGCGCATGCGCGTCGGTCTAGTCGTTGAAACGGCAGAGGCGCGTGAAGTGCATCACATGTGCGTGTTACTCGGGTACGGCGCGGACGCAATCTGCCCGTACCTGGCGTTCGAGCTTGCGTTCGCGTTGCGTGCGGACCATCTCATCGACAATACGCTGACCGATGATGATATATACAAGGCGTACCAGAAGGCTATGGAGACGGGTCTAGCTAAAGTCATGGCGAAAATGGGAATATCCATGCTGCAGTCGTACAAGAGCGCGCAGATCTTTGAGGCTGTTGGACTCAGTGAGGAAGTGATTGATAAATGCTTCAAGGGAACGCAGTCTAGAATCGGTAAGTTATACATGAAAAAAATATTTTTTATATATTAAATATTATGTTGTTAAATATGTACATAAGAAAAAACAAAACTATACAATAATTCAAGAGTTTGACATTATTTCTAAATAGTGATAACGTTTAGAAATAAATAATTTGTAATCTTTGTGTTTATGTCTTTTTTTTTTGTTTACTTCGAGCTATTTATTTTATACTTAGACAGTATTTAATACTGTATTTTTATTTCAGGTGGAGTAACATTTGAAATATTGTCTAAAGAGGTGTTCGATAGACATGCACTAACATACGGCGAATCCACAGACATGCTGGTATTGAGGTAAATCTATTTGTTACATAATGCTAAATACGACACATTTTTATATATTATATTCATACAAAACCAAAACGTGATCAGTGAGAGATACACTATGACATATTATGGAGAGACTATTGGATACTAATGAACTTAACAAAAAACGATGGAAATTAACATCATGTAGCAATTGGTGAATATCGTACTAATAATGTTATGTGCGTTTGTTTACAGGAACCCCGGCAACTACCACTGGCGCGCGGGCGGCGAGAAGCACATCAACGACCCCGCGTCTATCGCCAACCTGCAAGAGGCCGCCGCCAACAACAGCGCGTCCGCGTACGACAGATACAAGTGAGTGCGTGCGAGCGTGCGTGCGTGGACGCATGCGGAATGCGAGCGTGCGTGCACGTCCTTCCGCATGCGTTCAATATTAGCATTCAAAAGCTAGTAAAGTTAGACGTTATATTTTCAAACATATCAAAGATACGAGGATATGTACTGTTGGGGAGTTCTCATAATTTGTTCCTTTAATATTAATGACGATATACAGTCACAATGCAATTGTCAATTCCATGCCAAAGTTAAATATCTTGACATGAAATGATTAATTATATTTTCATTACAATGCGAAGAAATTATGAGAACAGTCAAACTGCTAAAAAATCAAATTACCTGGTAGAAAATTCTGCAACTATTGCACTTACGACATTTCAACACACTATTTACTTAATATTTGCCATACACAGGGAGAGCGCCCTAGAATCGGTACGTGCGTGCACGCTGCGCGGTCAGCTCGAGCTGGTGAAGTTGGACGAGCCCATACCGCTCAGCGAGGTAGAGTCCGCGCAGGAAATCGTCAAGAGATTCGCTACGGGTATGTTGGCGTTAATTCATCTTTAGAATATTTTTAGAATTATAGTAGGTTTCGTTGAAGCAGAATAATTCGTCTTTAGAATCTTTTTAGAATTATAGTAGAAGGTCGTGTCCATCTCACAGTCAGAACCCATTTGTACTGTACTATAAATAAAAATACATATTTCAGTAACTATTTTTTTACTGTACTATAAATATCTCGGCAACTTCTTAGTAGGCAAAGCAACGCGTCTCCACGCCAATGCGAACGACTTATTTGATTATTTAGCAGTAGAGCGTTATCATAATTTACGAAATAGCGCGGCCGCTATCGCTAAGTATTTAAATTTTCTGATAATACTACAACTTGACACGGCAAAATGTTTACGCTTAGTATCTAAAAGGCCATAGGATTTCATTACTTTATAGTAGGTTGGTATTTGATTGATTAATGATATTTGAATGATTGACAGGTGCCATGTCTTTCGGCTCGATATCTCTGGAGGCGCACACGACGCTCGCCGTGGCGATGAACCGCATTGGCGGGAAATCCAATACTGGCGAGGGCGGCGAGGAGGCCGATAGATATCTTAACCAGGTAACACATCTACATTTTTTTTTTTTCATTTTTTTTATTCCAAAATACAGCAGCAATGTCAATAGAAAGTCAATATGAAACGACAAAAAGTTACATCGTTTTGTTGATATATTTTAATATACTTAATGTGGTTTAATATTTTTTGGAGCAAAACAAGAAGATACCATTTTATATTTTTAATCTTATTAGGATCGTAGTAAATAAAGATTTTGTAAGAATGGAATAAAGATTTGTAGGGAAAACGACACCGTTTTTTCCTACACCTATAAAAACATTGACTTTCTTTTTACATCTGTACGTTATGATTTATTTAAAACGTATACATTATAACAACAGGATCCGGAGTTCAACAAGCGGTCGGCCATCAAGCAGGTGGCGTCGGGACGTTTCGGCGTCACGGCGTCGTATCTCGCGCACGCCGACGACTTACAGATCAAGATGGCGCAGGGTGCCAAGCCGGGGGAGGGGGGAGAGTTACCTGGTTTGTAGGAGACTTTTATATTATTTATTTAATTAATTATTAAAGGCATGTTGTGATGTTTAGATAAGTGTTGTCCGAGGTTAGTGACTTTCTTATTTTATGTTAAGAGGACAGAGGTAAAAAATTGTGAATAAGTTATCCGGCACTTTAAAAAAATGTTATACTGTCCCGTAAATATTGCAAGAATAGATCGTTACAATGGTTTATTGTCCAAAAACTAATAGACATTATTTTTATTTTGTTAATTCTGTTTTCTATTTTGCGTGGGGTCTTGTTAAAGCTGCGCGTCCACTGCATCGGAATCGGAGCGGACGGAGCGTCGTCATTTACGAAATGCCGATGGGGTGCGTCCACTGCATTCGGATTCATCATCGGCAATTTAGTTATTTTTAGTCCGTCAGCCTGAACGTGCATTTGCATTATGGAGGATAGTGACGAGATATATTGTTGTAATTAGCTGTGTTTTATCAGAAGAGGAAAAGAGAAACAAGAGGAAACGAAAGATATGGGTTCATAAATCATAATATAAACTGAAAAAGATTAATTTTCGGAGAATTTCATACATTATATTCTGATTTATTAGAAGATGAAAATAGATTTTTTGGGTACATTCATATGACTCGAAAAAAGTTTTTTGAACTTCACTATATTCTACAATTTTTATTTATTATTTGCCCAATTTCATCCCAAATATCGTCTCTCCTCAGTTGGTTATGATAATGTTGATGTTTTAGATTGTAAAGTTCATCATATTTTTCCACTAAAGTAATTAAAATATCGTCATTCATCGTGAATAAGTATTTATGTATAGCCGTCGCGTCGTCGCAAACACGTCAGAACTTGAAACGTTCGGAATCCGAATGACGGGTTCACTGCCGATGACGTCATCGGCATAAATACCGGTCTCAGACGCAGAAATGCCGATCCAGTGGACGCAGTACCATAGAAATCAATACAGAGCAAAAAATCCGTACGCTGCGTACGCTCCGATTCCGATGCAGTGGACGCGCAGCTTAAATCGTTGGAGTCACCCACGACATATATCTAAACTTCCGAGTGAAATCCCCTGATTAAACACAAAAATAATGCAATAGGGCCTATTGCATAAAGAAAACAAGTATATATAATCAAATTTGTCACCCCCAGGCTACAAAGTGACAGCGGACATCGCGCGCACGCGGTGCTCGGTGCCCGGAGTGGGCCTGATCTCCCCCCCGCCGCACCACGACATCTACTCCATAGAGGACCTCGCGGAGCTCATATACGACCTGAAGTGCGCCAACCCGCGCGCGCGCGTCTCCGTCAAGCTGGTGTCTGAAGTCGGCGTGGGTGTCGTCGCGTCCGGTGTTGCTAAGGTAACCTCATGTCTAACGCGCACTGTACACATTCAAATTTATTTCATTTGAAAAACCAACAGCTTATTAGTGTAATTAAAGTAGAAAGAAAAGAAAAACATTAAAATTTAATTGAAATTCGATGTAAATATTTTAGATAATATGTGCCAGTTCAGAGTTTCGTCCAAACATTAACACCCGTATCATTAGTTGTTTCTTCAGATCCGCCTCGACTCAACCTCATCTGAGGTATCCTTGAGAAGTTCCTCGAGTTTGGTATTCTTAAACATAATTTCTACCTCAGCTGTTTGCTCCTCCAGTAAGGTTGAGTGGAGATAAATAATCATGGAAAAATATATTTTTTTATGTTAACACCAACAGTAACCAATAAAACTCGATCCAAATTTTACAGAATGATGAATATCTATGCGCTGTATAAATTATACGGAATTTCATAAAGGCAGTGGCGGATTTTCGTAAAGTAAAGATCCAAAAAATCCTCCATGCTTATCTTTAAATAAGTATCCCTCTGTTATTGCGTAATTGCTTCAAATAATTCCACTCTGTTTATAAAAAGAATTGATATAAATGTCGGAAATAGACGCTCGAGGGAGCCTCAAGGTACGTCCTGAGGTACCTTAAGTTTGACAGTTGATTCCTCGACTCGCGTAAGGAAATTCCTCAAGTCGAGGGAATTTTGTTGAACTAATGATACAACTTTCGTGGATTGAGGTTGAGTCGACTGGAGGAAATCTCGAGGTAACAACTAATGATATGGGTGTAAGTCCCCTTACAAAACTCACAGTCTTGTCTTGTTAAACAAACAGTCGTTAGACAAGATTGTGAGTTAGTACAGGGACGTATAACAGTTGCAAGATATAGAAGAAGAGAAAGGCGTAAGACCAATCTGACGAACAGTTGTACTAAACACTACGGGTGAGAACTCATAGAGCGATTATCAGTCACGCCCGCCGGTGCAGCAACACCCGCAAACAATCGCGCACGCCGCGGGCGTAAATCGCGTCGCAAGCTTTGATTTAATTTTTTTAAATAAAGTAAAGTAAAAAATACGCGACTCGAGCGAGAAGCTGCGGGCCCGCAATAGGGAATATGCACGTATTTTTTTTATTTATTTATATAGATCTATCTTGTTTGGTAAACCGTATGGTAAAATCAGTTTTTTGATATCATTAAAAATAACGAAGATATGAACGTTTAAAGTGGTCTATTAGACAGAGAGATCCGACGTGTATCGTGACGTCACATAACACGACTTTCATAGAAAGTTCATACTAAATTTCGTTTTGCTAGAAAGAGATAGATTACAAACTTTGACCGCTCATATCTTGCTCATTTATCAACAGATATTGAAAATTTTCACACCATTTTCTTTATTTTTCTGTCTAGTATCATATGATTATATTTTAAGCTATTTTTATATTTTATGCATATTCCCTATTGCGGCGGGCGCGACTAAAAATGCCTGCGAGAGTTCTTAGCCTACTACTACTGTTTTCAGGGCAAAGCGGAGCACATCGTGATCTCGGGCCACGACGGCGGCACGGGTGCGAGCTCGTGGACGGGCATCAAGTCGGCCGGCCTGCCCTGGGAGCTCGGCATCGCCGAGACTCACCAAGTGCTCGTGCTCAACGACTTGAGATCCAGGTGATTATACAACAGCGCCACAGATTAAAGTAAGAGGAACAGATAAACAGCTTCATAGTGTAGCTTTCGATTTCATTGCACTACTACAAGCGTACGGTGCGTGGAAAAATTGTAGGCCGTTGAAGGAGACGTCAAAATTTAAGGATAAGTCTATGAAAGCTGTTCTCTGTACGTAAGTATTTCATATATTTTTCTACTCTGTGCTAGCGCCCTTCACCCGTAAAGTTCCGACCGCGGGAAGCAGCACGCGCCGTTCCTACCTTCGTTTTGAAACGAACATGTCTAGCAGGACTGATCTGATCTGGCATGTCGATACGAGCGCATTTACCACAGTTTTATCCGCGCATCACGTGTGAACGCAAATTAAAATATGACGGTTTGGAGCGTCGACTTACTACTGGCAGCAAAACTTTTGAAAATAACGTTCCATGAGCCAGTACAAACTGCAGTCTGAACTTTTGAAATGATATTTACACGTTTACTCGATAGTATAGTTATATTTGGCGGGGGTCGAGATAGCCATGTAATATTACATACAGGTAATATTACATATAAAAATTAATGCGCTGTGGACACTTAATTTGAAGATTCAATTACATAAGAACCATGTATACAGGTTGTATAATTGTAAATTAATGACATAAATATATATTATATACAGGGTGGTGGTGCAGGCGGACGGGCAGATCCGCACCGGGTTCGACGTGATGGTGGCCGCGCTGCTCGGCGCCGACGAGTTCGGCTTCAGCACTGCGCCGCTCATCGCACTAGGTGAGGTTCTCAACGTATGATGTAGTGATGACGTCACAGGACGCTATTTCGGTCTCTTTCTAATTGCAAAATTGTTACGGTCTTTGTAATTTTTGTGCTATACAAAAATGGTTTTTAAATTGTTTATTATCATGATGTCTTACTTAATGTGACATAAAATTAGGAAACATCTCTATTCGCCGCGAGCGTCAAGAAGGTGTCGAAAAGCGACACTTAATGGCATTCCAAAGACAATCGCTTCCTACTCTCATGCGTATAATTCGTGGCATACAAAAAGGCCACGATATTATGTTATTACCTTTAAGGCTGGGACTATATGATTAGAAATCCGGAAGGCAATCAAAATTTAGAGTATTGAAAATATAACTCTGCGGCATGGGCGTAGCTACGGTGGGGCAGGGTGGGGCACTTGCCCCACTCTGGCTCTGCCCTGTATAGTACCTAACCAAACCTAAAAAATTTAATTATCTAGGTACTTAAACTACAATACTTTGGTAATATCCGTAAGAAATTTCCTATAGGGTACCTTTTTGTATGAAAAAATTTACCGGGGTAAGACCGTGGGTATAGTTTGCTAGTTACATATTATTTAAGCCATGGCTGGCTACGTCCATGCTCTGCGGTAATACAATAGAGCTGAAAATCGAAGTGTCGAGCTGTCATGACATTTTACTCGACACTTGTATGTTTCCCCGACCTTCCGGATTCCATATCGTATATCCCAGCCTAATTGTTATACACTTGCCTTCAAGACACTTACACTACGGCCGCTGTATCTTGACGGGTCTGAACATAGGGTCTGCGAACTTTAGCGCGTGTACAACTCGTGAAGAAAACTGTTATTGTATTATTTTATATACCTATGTACTAATAAAATTCCCTAATACAGTTGACCAATTAGTACAAATAAAATAAATACGAAAACACTTAGAAACAGATATTGCGCAACCTTCTGCGCGAAGTTCAGACTCGCCAAGATACATCGGCCGTATTGTAACAATATCTGTCCCTCACGTGACCAGGCTGCACGATGATGCGCAAGTGCCACCTCAACACGTGTCCGGTGGGCATCGCGACCCAAGACCCGGTGCTGCGCAAGAAGTTCGCCGGCAAGCCCGAGCACGTCATCAACTATCTGTTCATGTTGGCCGAGGAGGTTAGTGGAGGAAATAAATTATTTAATTACTAGCTGTTGCCCGCGGCTCCGCCCGCGTAAATATAGTGTCCCCCGGGAACACTGTATTTTTTTCTGGATAAAAAGAAGCCTATGTTTTAATCCACAACCTAATCTACTACCATAACAAATTTCATCAAACTCCGTTCAGCAGTTTTTGCGTGAAGGAGTAACAAATACCCATCCATACATGCTCACAAACTTTCATATTTATTAGGGTAGGTAGGATTAGTAGAATATAATAGCAAGTTTGCTCAGCAGCAAAATCTCTTCACATTAGAAATAAAATTAAGAATTCTAAAAACAAGGTTAAGACAACATGGCAAATAATTGCAAATGAAACTGGAAGAGTCACCAGACGCAACTCATCTTTTAAATTAAATATAGATGGTAAAATAATCAAATCCGACATTGAAGTTGCGACTGCTTTTGAGAAATTCTTTGCTGACATTCCAGTTTCAACCACAAAAAATTTAAACGCCTCTCCTGCTGCTGCTGAATTGCTACTTAAAGAAAACGTAAAAGAGTGTGAAATCGAATTTAGATTTAAAGAAATAGGACCTCAAGACATTATTAAACATTTTAATTTGTTAAATATCAAGAATACTTCAGATTTATGGGGCCTATCTATGAAAGTTATTAAATCTATAATCGATATTATTGCACCTTACTTAGCAACTATCTTTAATGATTGTATAAAACGTGGCGTCTTTCCTGATCTAATGAAACACAGTAAAGTTTTACCTCTCTTTAAGTCTGGTAGTAAGTCGGATCCATCTAACTTCCGACCTATATCTATTTTACCAACACTAAGTAAAATTTATGAAAAAATAATACTTAATCAGTTGCTAGCACACTTCAATATAAATAAAATTTTACATAACAAACAATTTGGATTTACAAAGGGACGCTCTACAACAGATGCAGGCGTCGATCTAATTAGTTATATTTATGATGCTTGGGAGAGATCGCATGATGCTCTGGGAGTCTTTTGCGATCTCTCTAAGGCATTTGATTGTGTGCAACACTCAACATTGATCAGGAAATTGTGCCACTATGGAGTAAGGGGTCCAGCACTCGTTCTCCTAAAATCTTATTTATCAAATAGGATTCAGAGAGTTGAGATAAATGGAAAAAGATCCACAGGTACTAAAATTGAGATGGGGGTCCCACAAGGGTCAATTTTAGGACCCTTTCTTTTTCTGATTTATATAAATGACCTACCATACCTTATTAATGAAAAAAACGGAATAGTATTATTTGCCGATGATACGTCACTTACTTTTAATATTAATCGCCAAAACTCGTGTTATGACGAAGTAAATAATGCTCTTCTAAAAATAGTACACTGGTTTAGTGTCAATAATCTTTTGTTAAATAGCAAAAAAACTAAATGTATAAAGTTCACGTTGCCGAATGTAAGGCAAACTAAAACCAATGTGCTATTAAATGGGGAAGGTATGGAACTAGTAGATACAGCCGTCTTTTTAGGTATTACATTAGACGCGAAACTTCAGTGGGGCCCTCATATTGCTGGATTGGCCGACAGACTTAGTTCAGCAGTATTTGCAGTAAGTAAAATAAGACATTTTGCAGACGAAAACACAGCAAGGCTTGTGTATTTTAGTTACTTCCACAGTATAATGTCCTATGGCATTCTGCTATGGGGCAATGCTGCAGATATAAATACTATCTTTGTGCTGCAGAAGCGAGCTGTTCGGGCAATCTACAAGCTGGCCCCCAAAACTTCATTAAGAGATAAGTTTAAGGAAACTGGGATCTTAACTGTAGCTTCTCAGTATATTCTATCAAATGTACTATATGTTAAAAAAAATGTAAGCCTATTCAAAAAAAAAAGTGACAACCACAATAGAAATACTCGAAATAAGAATAAGCTTGATGTACCAGTGACTAGACTTAGTAAAGTAAAGAATTCGTTTAAAGGCCAATGTATACGTATATACAATAGGATCCCAGAAAACGTTCAAAATTTTTCAACCAATAAATTTAAAAAAGTAATCAAAGAACGTTTGTGTAGTAAAGCTTATTATAAACTTAATGATTTCATGAATGATAGCACACCTTGGGAATGAGGTGGCCCCCTGCAAGGCTACTTCCATATACTATTGTATTCTAGTTATATAGTTTTAGTCATAACATTGTTATACATTTTTTTATTTTAAAAGAACAATTTTCCATCTTTTTGGTAAAAGATGGCCCCGCGCGAGTTTCTTACGCCGGTTCTTCTCGCCGGGCTAGTTCCCGAACCGGTGGTAGGCATCATGTATACCGACGTTCAATAAGTGTATAAAAATACCAACATTGAATAAAAATTTTTGACTTTTGACTTTTGACTTTATATTTAGAAGTAGATAACAGCCTCCGTGGTCCAGTGATTTAGAGCTTGGCTCTCGACTCGGAGGTCGTGGGTTCGACTCCCGCATTGGAACAACATAAAAGTTCGTTTCCAAGTTTGGTTAGGACAATGCACTCTGATCACCTGATTGTCTGACAAGAGAGATGACCCATGCGTCGGATGGGCATGTAAATGTCGGACCTGCGCCTGATCTCTCGCCAGTCGTGTCGGGCATCCGTCACACTAGATATCGAGAGTAAAGGAGGAGAGAGTCCTCTTGTGTACCGGGCCCACACTTGGGCACTATAAAAATTACTACTGCGTAACTGGCCTGGTTTCAAGTTAACTCCCCCACAAAGGTATAGGAAGTTATTATTAGATAAAAGATGTACTGTGTTTATAGGAAAGCACAGACAAAGTCGTATATTAAAATTTTTGCTTTATTTATTATACAAATAAATGAATGGGATTTTCAATTGAAATAATTTCTTACAAACTTACTTACTACTTTACGTACGTACTTTTGCAAGAGATATTAATAATTTCGACCAAACTTCTTGTTTCTAGGTTCGCACACTGATGGCGTCGGTTGGCGTGAGACGCTTCCAAGAGCTAATTGGTCGCACTGACCTCCTGAAGGTAAAACATAACTCATTTACGGTAATCCTTACACAATAAATGTGTTTTTTACAAGAGAGCGTCTGAAAAGTGATGCACTTCATCTGTCTCAATCCCTGACATTATTTAAACGAGATAATATATTAAAATTACATAATTCCTTACAATAAATAACTTGATATAGGTACGCGAAGGTAATACTAACCCTAAGGCGCGACTGCTCAACCTACAGCTGATACTGAAAAATGCGCTCCACATGCGTCCCGGTGTTAACATCGTCGGTGGATCTAAAGCTCAGGTACGTACACGAATTATACGCACACACTAATACGCATGTAAACGATCACACAGCCAACATAAACGCTCATGTGCACAAGTTATACACACACACTTATGCGCACACACTTATACGTACACACTTATACGCATGTACACGCTCACAGTCAATAACATAAAGCTTTTACGTGAAATAAATAAATTTTAAACAACAATGTTAATCGTAACACTTTGACGGCCTCTGAGGCTCAGTGGTTAGCGCGTCGGCGCTCAAAACGGAGGTCACGGGTTCGAATCCCGTTGAAGAAATACTACTTTTACAATCTTATTGGATCATGGATGTGTATTAAATATGTTTATAATATTATAAAAATCTTAACACGGGGCCAGATGGACGTGGTGTGAAGCGTCCATAATAATAATTTTTTTTTTGGTTATAACGACCGGTAACAAAAAACCTAAATCTTGTTCTACAGGACTTCCAACTAGAGAAGCGTTTGGACAATCAGCTGATAGAGCGCTGCAGCGGCGTGTTGGAGGGGAAGGAGACCCGCGCCGACATAGAGATGACGATTTGCAACGAGGACCGAGCGTTTACGTCGACACTGTCCTATCATATCGCCATGTTAGTATCTCAACAGTTTTATAATAATAACTAGCTGTTGCCCGCGACTTCGTCCGCGTCAACTGATGGCGCAGTAATGCATTAACTTCGACCAAATTTGATCACGATAAAAAAGGTTATAGTGAGTCAATCTTAAAAGATAGACATAATATACTGTCGTGAACATTTTTTTAGATCATTTAAAGAGGAATAATTCCTTCGTACATATTTTTTGGGTAACTTGAACCGTTTCGCAGCGCACGCAACGAAAGCCCGTTTTTGCAACATTTTTCACTGATGCTTCGCTCCTATTGGTCACAGCGTAATGTTATATAGCTTAAAACCGTCCTCGACAAATGGACTATCCAATATTTTTTCAATTCAAACCAGTAGTTCCTGAGATTAGCGCGTTCAAACAAACAAACTCTTCAGCTTTATAATATTATTATAGATGAATGTAGGATAGGAGTGGGTAACAGAAACACTTCTAGACTGCTGTATAACAGACCGACTCGGTCGGTAGTCGGTATTGGAATTCAGTGAGAGCTTGAGCTCCCCCAAGTAAATACTAGTTTACCACCACTGATACCACGCTTCACAAGTGTGCGTTTTTGTATTTATTATTATAAGTGTCATACACTACAATGACCATCGTAAAAAGACAGTTATAAATCAAAACTATTCTAAAGTTTTACTTCAATAATATTATTGTATGCTACAGGAAGTACAGCGACGAAGGCTTGCCGGACGGCACGACTATCAACATATCGCTCAGGGGCTCCGCGGGCCAGAGCTTCTGCGCGTTCCTGTCTAAAGGCGTCACCGTGACACTGGAGGGAGACGCTAATGATTATGTCGGTTAGTATTTACCTTGGCGCTCAAGCAGGAGGTCGCGGATTCGAATCCTGCCAGGGAACAAAAAGTTTTCTGTGTTCCTGGGTCTTAAATGTGTATTTTATATAATAAGAACCTTTAACATACATAATATAAAAATATTGACTACTTACCACAGGACCAGATTGACGTAGTGTGAGAGCGTCTATAGATATAAAAAGACATTTTTATGTCTGAAATATTTAGGGCATTCACAAAAGGTACATCAAATTAATAGCCCCAGCACTGTAATACATGGACCATGCTCGATGGAGCCTGGACAATTTTAATCACAAATGCCAAAAAATAAGATACGAATAATTCATATGACAACTGTGCAAATGGATCGATTTGAAACATGTAAGCGCTTACTACCGTCTACTGATAGCCATTTGCCATATTTAAAACTACATTAAATTTATTAATCTATTTTTTCGCAATAAATTTAATCTTTTTGTTGTTATGTTTTTCAGGCAAAGGTCTATCTGGTGGCACTGTCATCATTTACCCGCCCAAGAACTCGCCGTTCGAGTCTCACCTCAACGTGATTGTCGGAAACGTGTGTCTGTACGGCGCTACCTCGGGCAGAGCTTACTTCAGGTAATGTATTATATATATTTCTGAAATAATAGAATGTCTTCGTTAAGCTTAAGCGAGACAGTTTCAAAACATCCTATAAGTCGCGTCATGTAAAAAGAACGCTGGAAAAAGTGGAGGGGGTGTGTCTACGCATGGGTACATTCGCGCACGAAAGTACTAGGCCTATTGTTATATTTTTGTACTAGTATTTCGCTCGCGACTTCGTATATTCATTAATTTAAATAAATAAATAATCTTTATTATCCACAAAAGCATGATTACAGGTAAAATTTGTCCTGCCTCCAAAACTAGGCTAAAAGCCTGTATGTCAGGAGGCAGTTGCTCTCCACATGGGGTACATTACAAAGCAGCTTAAGCAGACAATTGAGGAATATAAGAAAAAAGTAAAAGTAATTTTTTTTAATTATAATCGTAATTAAAAACTTTTGTGCGCGATGTTATTTTGAGAACGAAAGTAACGTAGACACAGCGCGAAAAGCAAAGGTCGACTGACGAACCAATAGCGCGCTGGCAAGCATGCGGCACGCAAGGAATTTGTATGTATTATATACAACAGGAAAGAGTACTTCAAACTTTATTTTCTTTTAATTCAATCAAAAATGATCTTTACTACTCAGACTTAAAGCTTATCACGTGCGCAATAAAAAAACCGGTCGCGGTGAGATAGCTATAAGTTATCCCTGTGTCTCGTTCTAACAAGTAACCTAGTGTAGCAGTTTATATCTTTCCTTATATTTCAGGATTGGTAGATTTTATGTGCAGTGTATAAGAAAGTAATACTAATAAACTCGGTTATATATTATGTTATTCATAATCTGAGAGAGAAATGTAAAATAAAAATCACTAGTTATTTAGAACCCACCTACTAACCGATAATTAGAAATTTGTTATTTATTTTTTGATTATTTGCATTTTGGTAGAGTAAAATGGAAGAAATGAAAATAGAATAGTTGCAACACAAAACGCCGTGTATTTCCCTTGGAACATTCTAGATGTTCGGGTGACAATATGAAATAGGGAATAAAGGACATTTATATTATTTTACCTACCTTCATGATATTGTGAAGAGGAAACCATTGTATGTTTGTATGTAATTGATAATTTCTGAAACCTAACAGATTTGAAAAATGTTTTCACTGGTAGAAAAATACTTAATCCCTGAGTGCTTATTATGTGCGCATAGTTACGTGAGAACCTCGCGGGCGGGCGGGCGACATCAGACAGACAGAGTTATAATATTAGTAGGTAGGTTTATCTGTATAGGATGACTTATAATATAATAATAATAATTATGGACACTAATTCACACCACATCAATCTTGTCCCGTGGTAAGTTCTCGAAGAACTTGTGTTTAATTTTATAAGCTTTTATTTAGTTTCACCTGTCCCGTTGTCGGTCTGTAATGGATTCTTGCAAGTTAAATTTGATCCACTTTCCGGTTTCCGATTGAGTTGAAATTTTGCACGAATATGTAAACCGCATGACAATGCAATATTATGATGACGTGGAGCTGATCTGATGATGGAGCTGGAAGGTGGCCACAGGAATTCCGAAATAAAACCACATAATCCCATCGAATTTGGGCTCGTTTAGTTCGTCTTGACAAGTACGTTGACACTATATGGTAACCAGGGTCTGATGATGGAGCTGGAAGGTGGCCATAGGAGCTCTGTAATTAAACGACGCAACCCCATCGAGTTTGGGCTCGTATGATTCGTCTTGACGAGAATCTCGGTTGGCGTGAATATGCAATGTAAAGGGCTTGCTGAGAATAACTCGAAAATCTAACATGACGGAACATCCAAGATGGCTGACAAGTAATTTTTAATGCACTCCTACAATATGGGTATCAAATGAAAGGGCTTGCTGAGAATCGTGATAGAACATCCAAGATGGCTGACAAGTCATTTTTAATGCACTCCTACAATATGGGTATCAAATGAAAGAGCTTGCTGAAAATAACTCGAAAATCCAGCATGACGGAACATCCAAGATGGCCGCCGAGTCATTTTTAATGCATTCCTACAATATGGGTATCAAATGAAAGGGCTTGCTGAGAATAACTCGAAACTCCAACATGATGGAAAATCCAAGATGGCCGACAAGTTATTTTTAATGCACTCCTACAATATGGGTATCAAATGAAAGGGCTTGCTGATAATAACTCGAAAATCCAACATGACGGAACATCCAAGATGGCCGACAAGTCATTTTTAATGCATTTCTACAATATGGGTATCAAATGAAAGGGCTTGCTGAGAATAACTCGAAAATCCAACATGGCAGAACACCCAAGATGGCCGACAAGTTATTTTTAATGCACTCGTACAATATGGGTATCAAATGAAGGTATGGTGTGTTGGGGTTTTTTGAGGTTCTTACTGAGTAGAGTAAAATCTATAGAAGGTCTCCTTATTGAAGAGCTTGACTGTACTAAATTAACCGGCAAACAACCTTGCAACAATGATGCGTTAAATGAGATGAACAGACTGAAAAATCTATCTAGCGATAACTAAAAAGTAAAAAACAAATTAATTTAATTTATTTATTATAATTAAATATGTGAATAATTCACATATTTAATACATATACACATCCATGACACGGAACATGGTAAAACTTTTTGTTCCCTCGGCGGGATTCGAACCAGCGACCGGTTTGATCACCTTACATAACATGCTCAACCACTAAGCCAAAGAGGTCGTGAAACTTTTAATTAGTGTAAAATATACTTTACCACGTGGTAGTGCTCATGATTACAAACTTTCCCAAAGGAACTTTTTTAGAATAACTTTTTTATTTAAACCACCTCAACTTAACATTAGGTAGCGAATTAAATAATAAAAAAAACAACGGGTTGCACTCCAGGAGTGTCGGTAGAAGTGAAAAATCTCAAAAGTCATTTAACTAGACACTTTTTTCACCATAGTGTTTTCACTATACGTCAAATTTCAAAATGGCCCCAAAATTCTCAAAAGTGGGGCCATTTAACTGGAGACACTTCTTTTATCTATCGTGTTTTCAATGTACGTCAAATTTCAAAATGGCCCCATAAATCTCAAAAGTGGGGCCATTTAACTGGAGACACTTCTTTTCTCTATCGTGATTTCACTGTACGTCAAATTTCAAAATGGCCTCATAAATCTCAAAAGTGGGGCCATTTAACTGGAGACACTTCTTTTCTCTATCGTGATTTTACTGTACGTCAAATTTCAAAATGGCCTCATAAATCTCAAAAGTGGGGCCATTTAACTGGAGACACTTCTTTTCTCTATCGTGATTTCACTGTACGTCAAATTTTAAAATGGCCTCAAAAATCTCAAAAGTCGAGCCATTTAACTGGAGACACTTTTCGTGGGGGGGGACAATTGGAGGTAAAGGTCAATGTAAGGGTAAATGTGATGGGAATGATTGGGGGTCAAGGTCAAGGCCAAAGGTCAATGGTTGGGGTCAAAAGTCAATACGAACTAAAATAGTTTCATGCTCGCGTAAACCAAGACAGCAAACAATAACTGTAAGTTGCATCTTATGACTTTTCGATCAGGGTCACGTGTCCTGCTCGAGTTTAACAGTTTTTACCCATCCCAAGAAAAGTGCACAGCGCCGTTAAAGGAATTTTCACTTATAAAAATGCTCTAAAATTTTTATTTGGGTAATTTATTTGTTATCATGAGCATTATCACGCGGTAAAGTGTTTTACACTTATTAAAAGCACCCTATAATATACCTTTCAGCAACTTGTATTATCATTTATGACTTAAAATGGGAACTCATGTTGTAAAAGATTAGCAAATTTCGACTAATTTATTCCCAAATTTTAAAATATTGTTATCACCCTTGTTAGAAAGAGACGGAGCGGTTTTTGAGGTATAACACTACCAAAAGTATAAGTATAAGTAAGTAACAAGAGCTATAAGGTTCCTCCTGTGATGCTAAATGGTGCTACGGTTGCGCAAGTAAAACGTTTTAAACGGTCGGTGACACGCTCAAAGATGACGAGGACATGGAATGGAAGCGAAGGGCTCTGTGTGTTAGAGCTAATATGCTATCCCGTAGGTTTGCACGTTGTTCCAGAGCAGTGAAGATAACACTTTTCAAAGCGTATTTATTGTCACTCTCTGAACACGTGCAGCCTCTGGGTGAATTACACTCAAACAACTTATAGGGCCCTGCGAACCCAATATAATAATGCCTTCAGGGCATTGCTGGGGCTGCCTCGTCACTGTAGTGCTTCAGGGATGCAAGCTTCAGCTGAAGTTGATAGCTTCTTAGCTATCATTAGGAAATGTGTAGCATCTCTGATACAGCGGGTGCATGGCAGCGCCAACAGTCTCCTGAAGACAGTAGCGGGAAGGCTGGACGTGGACAGTGCTATCATGCAGCACTGGACTCGCATCCACCTCACCAAGGATACCAATATCACGTATAATACTTTTTTTTTTTTTTTTTTTTAATGATATATGGGGGCAAACGAGCAAACGGGTCACCTGATGGAAAGCAACTTCCGTCGCCCATGGACACTCGCAGCATCAGAAGAGCTGCAAGTGCGTTGCCGGCCTTTTAAGAGGGAATAGGGTAATAGGGGAGGGTAGGGAAGGGAATAGGGTAGGGGATTGGGCCTCCGGTAAACTCACTCACTCGGCGAAACACAGCGCAAACGCTGTTTCACGCCGGTTTTCTGTGAGCCCGTGGTATTTCTCCGGTCGAGCCGGCCCATTCGTGCCGAAGCATGGCTCTACCACGTAAAAATACTTATATTGTACGTGATATTGGTGTCACTCATACAACTAGATTTTAAAAACCAAGTTTCAATATACTAACATAGCTTCTAAGTAAAAATGTTTACTAACACTTATGGCCTGTTGACCGAAATAAAAACATTTTATTTTATTTATTTATTTGTATTGTATCTCCCTCTCGGCACAGATTTGATGTCGAGAGCTCATTCCAGTTGTTTACTTACAAATTCCTTGGATATATTTTGTTCAGTTATTTACGTCTTAAGATCGAATCGAAAGATTCCATTAGGTATCGTTATTAAGATGATGATGATGATTACTGTAAGTTACAAAGTGGCATATGCTTGCAGTTCGTTAAACAATGCCGAAATTTACAAAAGCATATCTTTAAGGACTGAGGAGTTCTGTTCAGTGCTTTTGGATCCAGGATACACATTGGTACAAAATCTTATTTTTTGGTAGCATATGCTTGTGTTACTTCAGTAAAAGTAAAAATCACTAAATGTGTCAATATAAATTTCGAGGAGTTCCCTCAATTCGTCATGAATCGCATCATCAGTTTTGAAAGCATACCCATAACTGTCTCCTCCAACATCGGAATACTTGGTGTTAGCATATCGAGCGAGGTCTAGTTCCGATATCATCTGGAGGGCAAGGCCAAGTTAGCCTCCAAGAAGCTTGGTGTTCTGAACAGGTCAAAGCAGTATTTCAGTCCGGTCCAACGCCTATAACTCTATAAGGCGCAAGTTCGGCCTCACATAGAATATTGTTCTCATCTCTGGGCAGGAGCGCCAAAGTACCAGCTTCTCCCACTGGATCGTATCCAACGAAGGGCCGCTCGAATTGTCGACTGCCATAGTATTTCAAACAGGCTTTACTCCTTAGAGCTACGTAGAGATAAGCATCGCTCTGCATCATATATCGGTTATATTACGGGGAGTGCTCCGAGCAATTGTTCTGACTTATACCTGCTGCAACTTTTCGCTACCGTTCGAAGGAAAAAATATTTATCATCCTCATCACCAACTGTCGCCAACAGTATTTCCGGACCATTACGACCTGCACACCTTCAAGAAGGCAGCATATTCCCTCCTAAAAGGCCGGCAAGGCACTTCTGTTTCTACACGCCTTAACTCTACAAGCCTAACTTTACAAACTCTACACTTTAGTCAAATTATGTGGCATGGCCATTTCGTCAGGCAACGTATTTTGACTAAGGTGTAAAGTTTGTGAAATTATTAATAACTTTACATGAAAATGTTTATGGTGGGATCACATTTTACCAGTATTACGTTGTTACAACAAAAAGCAGCTGATAAAAGTTAATTTTAGGACATTCCTAACTAAATTCTACAAAATCAACAAAAAACCTGAAATACCCGAAAAAACCCGGGTACCCGGTTTTGAAGATGGCTGGGACCGAAAAACCCGGTTTTTTAAAATATGACCGGTCTTCGATCCCCTAGTGGTGATGATGATGATTACTCTAATTGACATGGTAGCATAATATGCTTGCAGTTCTTTAAACAACGCCAAAATCCCCAAACCTGTATCTATAATGAGTCAGGAGTTCTGTTCTATACTTTTGGATCCAGGGTATACCTTGGAGCAAAATATTACTTTTTGGTAGCATATGCTTGGACTTTTTTAGAAAAAGTTGAAATCACCATATGTTTCCAAACTTCAACTAATTTGTCCCCAAATTAAAAATATTGTTGTCACCCTTGTTAAAAAGAGACGGAGCGGTTTGTATTGTATCTCCCTCTCGGCACAGATTTGATGCCGAGAGCTCTTTCCAGTTGTATAATATAATACTTACAAATTCCTTGGCGGCACGTCACTCGCCCGCCCCGCGCCACACCTCATACCACCAAATAGACCGATAAATCGCCTATGCGCAGCTTGACAGCCAGCGTTCTTTTTACATGACGCGACCTGTACTACTGTTATAAATGAGAAGGTCAGTGAACGGATATTGATGAAATTTGATATGCTAGTAGTTTAAGCTCTAGATTAACACATAGGCCAGTGAAGTGTTCCTGTGGAATGCTGTATTTACGCAGGTGGAGCCGCGGGCAAAAGCTCTAATGTAAAAGATATTAATCTTTTACATTATGTGGAAGCCTTATAAATTAATGTAAAAGAAAATTGAGAAACAAGTTAATACATTTGTTTTTATTTGTTTTTTTTTTTTGTTAAGGTCATAGCGTCTGAGATTATTATTATTTATTAACGTTTTGTTGTTACAGGGGTATAGCATCCGAGCGTTTCTGCGTGCGCAACTCCGGCTGCGTGGCGGTGGCGGAGGGCGCGGGCGACCACGGCTGCGAGTACATGACCGCCGGCCGCGCGCTCATTCTGGGGCTCGTGGGCCGCAACTTCGCTGCGGGCATGAGCGGTACGTACGAGTCGTGAACGGTACGCAGAGCGGTACATACGTTCAGCGTAAGCGGTACGTAGGTATGGCGTGAGTATTGTGTATGAGTCGCGAGCGTACACGTATGTAACGTGAGCTGTACACGTATTTGACGTGAGCGGTACGTATGAGTCTTGAGCGGTACGCACGAGACGTTAGCGTTGCGTACGGGACGTAAACGGTATGTTTGGCGTGAGCAATATTTACGTCTGTACAGCGCGTACAGAATTACTTAAATCACGAGTAATACTAGTCTATCTTTGTTCTATGCAACTCATCTATAATTTTGTGTACAGGTGGTATCGCATATGTGTACGATATCGACGGGTCGTTCGAGGGCAAATGCAATCTGGAGACGGTCGAGTTGTTACCGCTAGAGCTACAGGAAGATCTAGACGAGGTCCAGAAACTTCTAGAAGAGTTCGTTGAATATACTGGGTCAGTATAATATTGCAGCAGTAGTTGTATAATAAAAATATGTATTATTTACTCAGTATTATGCGGTAAATGAAAAATTTTGATATACATTGTGATGAGGAGTGTCTTCTAAAAATATTTTAATTTACGTTGTGATAATTCAGTTACAATTTTCAAAGTATGCATCTATTCAATATAAATGACGTTCATTTTCTTATTATAGCTCGGTCATCGCAAAGAACCTTCTAGAATCATGGCCGGAGGCTGCCAAGAAGTTCGTCAAAGTGTTCCCGTACGAGTACCAGAGAGCGCTGAAACAGATGGCTCTACAACAAGCCCCGGTGGCTAAGGTCGAGAACGGAAAAGAAGAGAATGGAATAGTCGACATAGAAGAGGCGGTGAGAAACGTAGAATACGATAAGAAGAACTTGGAGAAAGTACTTGATAAAACTAGGTACGTATTACGTAAAGCAAATACTGGATCAAGCTATGTTCTTTTAGAAATAAATACATGTCTATTTCGTAGTAATTGGATATTTTGTTTATTAACTACTGTTTATACCTAAGGAGATGAAATGGTAATCCAACATTTTTTCTTCTTTTTTTTTTTGCGGTGTATAACTTTTGAACTAAGGTGAATTTCGTGCATATTTGTACGTATTTGAATTAAACATAAAACCAATGGAGGCACTAATATAATACTGTTGTCCCGCTTTCGCAGAGGGTTCATCAAGTACCCGCGCGAGACCACGCTGTACCGGCCGGCGGCCACGCGCATGCGCGACTGGGATGAAATCTACGCCTGGGGCCACGTGCGCCGCGGCCTGCGAGTGCAGGTAGGGCTGTCACAACTTAGATTTTTTTCATTTATACTCAGTTCGACCAAATTATTGCGCCGCTTTTTCTTTATTGCACGGTTAATATATAAGATTTAAATTGATAGCAAAAGATTGTATTGGATTTGAACAGCAACGTTATTTTTTTTTTCTCTCTATTAAACCAATTAAAGTCGAATTCATTTTTAATGGTTTTGAATTTACCGCCAAAACGTGTGACGTCAACTTTGTGTGAATTACGAACTCGATTTCACTTGTTGCTCACACAAAGTTGACGTCACACAGTAGATGTCATCGAGCCGAGTGTTTTGCCGGTAAATACAAAACCATTAAAAATGAATTCAATTTAATTGGTTTAATGGACAAAAAAGTCATTAATTAATTTATTTTTACTTTTCTGTTAAATCATTCATCCTAATATTTAAATATAAGCAGTTTTCAAAAATTTGGAAATAGGTTATAATAGGTTGGGGAAAAAGTCTTTTCGCATTATAGTATGTATGAACTTGTCATAAAATATCTTGGGCTATACCAATTGTATCTGGCTGATTTTGGTATCATTAAAAAGTTTTAATTTTACAGAAGACAATTCCAAATTCAAATTAGGTAAATTTGAGATTTTCATTTGTTTTTCTTATTGTTAAAATGAGTGATTCTTATGAAGAATTTCGATACATTTTAAAATTTTATTACAAAAAAGGTAAAAATGCAACACAAGCCGCGAAAAAAATTTGTGATGTTTATGGACCTAATGCAGTATATGTGAGAGTAGCGCAAATTTGGTTTAAGCGTTTCCGGAAATTTTGATATCAAAGATGCACGTCGCTCTGGTCGCCCTGTTACGGACAAAACTGTTGCCATTTTTGAAAAAGTGGAGCAAGATCGGCATATTAGTAGTTACGATGTAGCTGAAGAACTGGGGATTGACCACAAAACGGTTTTGGCGCATTTGAAAAAAGCTGGGTACACAAAAAAGCTCGATATTTGGGTGCCTCATGAGCTCACTGAAAGAAACCTAATGAACCGTGTACTCATTTGTGATTCTTTATTACGACGTAATGAAACCGAACCATTTTTGAAGAAGCTGATAACTGGTGATGAAAAGTGGATCACGTACGACAAGAACGTGCGAAAAAGATCGTGGTCAAAGGCCGGTCAGGCTTCACAGACTGTGGCGAAACCCGGGTTAACTCGCAACAAGGTGATGCTGTGTGTGTGGTGGGATTGGAAGGGCATTATTCATTATGAGCTGTTACCGCCAGGCAGGACCATCAATTCTGAACTGTACTGCGAACAACTGATGAGATTAAAGCAAGAAGTTGAGAGAAAGCGGCCGGAATTAATCAACAGAAGGGGTGTGGTTTTTCACCATGATAACGCTAGACCTCACACATCTTTAGCCACTCAGAAAAAATTACGGGAGTTTGGCTGGGAGGTGTTAATGCATCCGCCGTATAGTCCTGACCTTGCACCTTCAGATTTCCACCTGTTTCGGTCGCTGCAGAATTCCTTAGGCAGTGTCAGGTTGACATCACAAGAGGACTGCCAAAACCACTTGTCGCAGTTTTTTCATCAGAAGCCCCAAAAATTTTATAGCAATGGGATCATGTACCTACCAACAAGATGGCAAAAAGTTATCGAACAAAATGGCACCTATATACTTTAGTCACTTGTAAATAAACTTTATAAAAAAACCTTTTGAATTTTTATATAAAATGCGAAGAAACTTTTTCCCCAACCTAATATTACCCTTTTTACATACATACATACATATAATCACGCCTGTTTCCCGTAGGGCAGAGACCACTTCTTTCCACTTGCTACGATCCTTACATACTTGTTTTGCTTCATCCACTTTCATTATTCCCTTCATACATGCTCTTCGGTTTAGGGTACTCTTGACCTGGCCTTTTTTCAAGACGTCCCCGATTTGGTCTTGGAACGTCCGCCTAGGTCTACCCCTTCCAACACTTCCATTCACACTCGCATTATACACTTTTTTCGTCAATCGTTCTTCATTCATTCTCTCAACATGGCCAAACCATCTCAGCATACCTTTCTCAATTTTTGTCACTACATCTTCTTTCAGACCACAACGTTTCCTTATCTCACTATTTCTTATCCTGTCACCCAGTTTAACACCTATCATGCTTCTTAATGCTCTCATCTCAACTGCATTTATTCTGCTTTCATGTTTCTTCTGCCATACCCAACTTTCACTTCCGTACATGAGTGTCGGAACCAACACCCCCGCATGCACAGCCAAACGAGCCTTGTTAGACACCTTCCGACTGTTCATAAAGGAGTGCAAAGCTCCATTCACCATGTTTCCTGCATTCACTCTTCTTTCAATATCACTCTCACACTTTTAATCCTACACACTTATAATTATTACCCTTTTTCTCCTTACTAAATCTTCCATCTGGCATCCCTACAGGCGGCGCGGTGTATGGAGTGCGGTGTGCCGTTCTGTCAGAGCGGGCACGGCTGTCCGCTCGCGAACATCATACCCAAGTTCAACGACCTCGTGTACCTGGCGGACTGGAAGGGCGCGCTGGCGCAGCTGCTGCAGACGAATAACTTCCCCGGTACGTATGCGCTCCTAGTACCTAGGGCCTTGGTAGACCAGAAGGGCAATCGTCTAATTAAAGGTGTCCAAAACACGTTTATGATTTCGTCTCTAGTGTTATATTGTCAACATGGCACGCATCTAATCGTTTACATTTAACCTTGACAGTTTGACATTGAGACTGCATTTTGTACATTTTATTTACCAGAATAGTCCTTCAGAAAAGAAACTTATAAATCGTTAAGTCATGTAAAGCGTATAAGAACGTTATCTCACTAGCTGAGTGCTGACTATGAGCGTTTTCCAAACTTCTTCAAAACATACATACAAAATCATCACTGTCAAAGTATAATTACAAACATTTTACGTAAATGAGTACATGAAATTTCTTTGATAATGCGTCTATTGGCAGATACAATGCATTGTGTAATATTTGTTTTTTTACATCCCTATATTGTATTCTTTAAACAATTTTGATATTTGCTGTAATGTCTGTTGTCCTATATGATTGGGAATATATCAGCCGATATATTCCCAATCATATAGGACGACCATACGTCACACTCGTATACACGTGACCTGTGACCACTCCACAGTGGTCACAGGCCGTCTACCGCGCCACCGCTAGCCGCTAGTTTCCCACCTTCATCGATAACAAGTCTGCATAGCAGACGACATAATACTTCCTTCCCTTTTGCACCTTTTGTACATACAATACACTTGCCATAAGACGTGTTGTGTTCGTGTGGACAGAGTTCACGGGTCGCGTGTGCCCGGCGCCGTGCGAGGGCGCGTGCGTGCTCGGCATCTCGGAGCCGCCCGTCACCATCAAGAACATCGAGTGCGCCATCATTGACAACGCTTTCGAAAACGGCTGGATCCAGCCGGAGGTGAGTACAACGAGCGGACGGAACGCCTGATGGTAAAACGTGACCTGTACCCCAAGCAGGAACATTTTGCGGTATCGTTACGTGTACGTAAACGAGAAATATGAGGAATATTGTATGAAAATTTTAGTTACTTTTACGTCCGTTAGAGGCGCTTTCATGATTTTCATACAATATTTCTCGCTTACGTACACGTAACGATACCGAAAAATGTCCCTGCTTGAGGTACTGGAGGCAAGTTCAGTGTTCACGTTATCATTTAGACTATGTCCAGAAAGTGCGTAAGCATGCGTAAACCTACGCACGTAGAGATTCTTATCTTATCACAACAAAATTTCTGCCGGTCTATCTGTGATGCCAACTTGGGACTTTTTCCCTAAATTCAGGGAGAAAAGGTATCTGAAGGGGTTATTAGGGGGGGTTTTGTGCTTGTTTTATTTAAATATGCAATTGATTTGCTTGACGATAAGTTATATAATATACTATTATTATTTAATTACAGCTGACCTATCACTTATTGGTATAAAAAATGTATTGTATAAAAAACCAAAATTCTTATTGCAAGCGTCTACCTGTTGCCAACTTGCCATTAAAGAATCACGCCAAAAACGTCAAAAAAATTCACGTTTGTTGTGTCTAAGGAGGGTTCCGTTACTATCAACGCGTAATACGTTTTTCAAATTACTTCAAAAGTCACAGTCCGGTTTGGTTCAAAATAATTTTCCCTTAGTTTTAAGCATTATACATATATCAGCATGGAAACTTACAAGTTTAACCTATAATTTAGAAAACTACTCGAAAATTTTGAAAAAATGTCATGTATGAAATCTTGACTCTATTTTAAAGCGCTATTCAACGTTATGCAATACAACGGGGTACAATGAAAAAATATTTTTCATCCCCACTTCTCATGTATGGAGAGCCACCCTCAAAATATAAAATTATTATTATTTTACGATGCTAAATCCGAGATAGTATAATATACAAAAAACTATACCAAATTTCATCCATTTATATTCATAATTACAGAAGCTAGAGGCGTGGACAGACAGACAGACAGAGGGACAGAGCAAAACTATAAGAGTTCATTTTTATTACGAAATCGACTATTTTTAGTAAAGGTTATCTAAAAATTTTAACTGTCTAGCTATCAAGGATTATGATCTCATGAGACATAGCCTGGTGACAGACATACAGATTTTACCCTCTAGATATCTACGAAATAACTTATAGTCTGTAAGTGTTAAAAAAAGCAGTGAATCATGCATACAAATGTCAAAATTGACGCATTAGCTGTGATTACATTAATTTACCTATTAAAGTAAGCCATTTTGACATATAATATAATAATTATAATAATATAATATATATGGACGCTTCACACTACGTCAATCTGATCCCGTGGTAAGTTCTCGAAGAACTTGTGTTACGGGTACCAGACAACGGAAATATATTTAATACTTTTATACTATACACATATTTAAGATTTTTATTGTATTATACACATATTTAATACACATCCATGACCCAGGAACACAGAAAAACTTTTTTGTTCCTTCGGCGGGATTTGAACCCGCGACCCCCGGCTTGAGCACCAACATGCTCAACCAACTGAGCCACAGAGGTCGTCAATAGTATGTAGATACGCATGATTCACTGCCTTCATAACGTGAATAGGCTAAAGTATAGACTTTATATGACACGAATAGGACGCGACCGCGTCATTCAATGTGCTGCGTACAGTGCAACTAACTAATGCCTTCGGCAATCATCGTTTTTTTTTCTACGGAAATGACGGATGTTGGAAAGCATGTGTGGGACTTCCGAAAGATATTAGCAAAGTAGTTTTACTGTATAAAGTATTGACGTAATAGGTATGTTTTTCTAAAAAGTTAATACTTACATATTTGGTATGTAACTTTTTTGATTTTTAACGGTACCTATATATTTTATCGTATTATGTAACTTTATGAAGTTTCGATGAGGCATAAGTACTTTAATAATTATATTTGAGAGTTTTCGCATGCTAGGTAAAATCCACGGGAACCGTACTATTTGTTTTAGGGAGAAATATTTTTTTAAACTTGGCAACTCGATCTTACTACGCTTTCATTGCACTCCAAAATACAGGGGATGACACTTTTGACTATTTCAAATCGAAATCAATTGTGTGTTGAAGGTTTTAATACAAAGTGTCTTCAGAAATAATTGGTTTTGACAAAACATTGACAGCACAAAATTTCGGAACACTCTGTAAAGCAAAATGCCAACAGTGTCAACCGATCTGAATGCTGTGTAACGAATGAACTGAATACTTCTGTCTCACTCTGAATCATACAATCGGAGCGAGAAAAACATTTTTCTTTCACTTTGTGTCTAGCGCGTACTCGAGGTAACTGCGTATTACTGCGTAATTGCTACTCCTATTTGATACGTGTAGTATGGGCATACCCACAATCCCAACAGTCTTGTGAGTGCATACTTTCAAGGTCTATTAATTTATAATCAAAATAGGTTCAGTGGGTAGTTGTATTGGTATTGTTAACCTTTTGCGTCTTATCTGGTGCTTTTTACCTGCTGGTCATACTTACATTATTGTTAAAATACATATTTATAGTAGTGGATTTAGTGTTAAGCGGACCTTTAGTCAGGTAGATTGAAGAAAGCGCAAAATTTGTCACCTCTCCATAAATTTTCGACCCTTTTTTATTTACTAACCAACAGATTTAAGAAAAAATAATACTTTGTTTGAACCGATAGGAATTACTCCTGCCGATGTTATATAATCTATAATTTGTGTATGTTTCTATACTATATATGCATATATTTTTTATTTAATTAATTTATAATCTTAGTTGATGTTAATTTGTTTAAGGTTTAAGGTATTGAAAGCTTATTTTTTTTTACCAAACAAAATAATTTTTTTGCTAAATAAGCGAAAAATTTTCTCGCTCACTCCGCGCGTTAGCTTTTAATTAACATAATATTATAAAGAAAATAATACAACTCTTTTTAAAAATTCTAATAACCATGTTATGAAGGAAATAATAAAATCAAAATTTTCGGGCCACATCTTCTTTTGAGAGCTGGATCCGTGCCTGAATCAACCAAAGCGGTTTAATAGGTCAATTTTGTACGATACGCGCATAGCTAAAATAATACGCACGTAGCTCCTGGACGCAATGTATGGGGCCCTAGTACCTCGACTACGTGCGTAGACCTTGCGTGCGTAAGAATACGCAGTTTCTGGACATAGTCTTAGATAAAGTCACGTTTGAGTTGGCACGTTGTCATACTAAGATTTTATGCGTAAATGCATTCCAAAGTTACAAAAAGTTAGAATATTTTTTTAGTATCATGTTAAAAACACAACAAATTAATTAAAATAAGATTTACTATGATGAGTATGAATATAAACGCGCAAACTTTGAAGATAACAGAAAAAAAAAACCATACATTTGATTCGTCGCAACTTACTAGCGTGTGACGTCACCTGCTTGTATGGCGTTTGTATACTCCAGAACAAGACTCACAAAAGTTTCGATCCGCAGTTTCTTCGAAAATATTGTTATATTTTTTTTTCAGTATATTATTCCTTTTGTCAGATTCCGCAACATCGCAACGGCAAAACGGTCGCCGTTGTGGGCTCGGGACCAGCGGGTTTGGCGTGCGCGCATCAACTGAATAAGGTAAGTTCTTACATTAATTATAAGTGATGATTTGCTTGTTAAGGCTTTGAACCCATTTCCAAATTATTTATTGCCCGCTGAAAATGCGCAATCAAAACTATTTTACAGCTAGTAAATATTAGAGTATACTTGATCGAATTATATGAGTCATAAACGTACCTACTTAGTAGATTCCATATCACTTATGCATTTACAGGTTGTTCACACACTTCATCCGTCTCACTCTCTTCATCAAAAATATAGCCATCTCTTTAACACCTATGACATCCGTGGCCTACCCGATTCGATCAACAGCTCGTTTGTAAACATTCTAGAACGCTAAGAAAATTCCATTCAATGAAAATTCTTCGAATATTTCTGTATCAACGATATGCAATTATCCTATGGTGAAAATATAGATCAAACTATTGATATTTTATGACTTAACATTATTTTTAACCAATTTAACCAACACTACTATAAAATATGTGGGATTTTTATAACATATCAAAAATAAAATAACAAAATTTGTGATTAAAAACGCACAGTCGTCAAACGTAACGTCAGATTCTTGTGCTTATTCTTCTTTTTTAAAAAATTACCTTAATCCCATCGTTGCCGTCAGTAAACGTCATTTAAAAAAATGATGTCACTTGTCAGTCGAAGTTTAGTGCAAGTTTTCAGTTTTGTGTGGAATAACAGCGTTTCTTTTTGATAATAATAGTATAGCACCATATTTTTGGCATTTTAAAATAGTAAAATTACCAAAGTTAACCTCAAGCATTTTAGGATTTGATATGTGTAGGGTGATTTCATAGTTGACAGGCGGTTACAAGAATGTGACGTCATGACAACACTCATGACGTCATGTAGCTTTTTCGCGGCTTTATTAATTATTTTAACTTTTATGCTGATTTGCAAGGAAATGAAAGAAATTCACAAGGAATCGTCCAGACTGCAAATGTATTGTGTTATTAAGGCCCTCCCCCGAGCAAAAGACCTTGAGGCGGTCAGCCGCATAACTCAGTTGAAAATTTTTCACATAACTTAGTTCAAAATTGACCAAAAAAAAATTTAAACGGCGAATATCTAGCTTATGAAATTGCCTATCTATTGGTGTGTGTCCCAAATAAAATTAACTTGTAAATACTATGGAGACGCTGAAACTATAATTGAATGTTCATTGAATTATAGTTTCAGCGTCTCCATAGTATTTACAAGTAAACTTTATTTGGGACACACACCAATAGATAGGCAATTTCATAAGCTAGATATTCGCCGTTTAAATTTTTTCTTTGGACAATTTTGAACTAAGTTATGTGAAAATTGTTCAACTGAGTTATGCGGCTGACCGCCTCAAGGTCTTTTGCTCGGGGGAGGGCATTAAGAACAATATGTCGTAATTTTCACTAACTTGGAAAATACCCCATTGAACGTGTAATATTGTAAATAATTCGAAAGCATCTACAGTTAAGTCTAACATTACTGTCTACTGATTAATATTATTAGAACATATTGACTAACTATATTAAAAATTTGAAGTAATTACCATTTGAACGTTACAGTATTTGTGTAATTTGTGTATTTTCATACATTTCAGGCCGGCTACACGGTAACAGTGTTCGAGCGGAACGACCGTCCCGGTGGTTTGCTCCAGTACGGCATACCGAGCATGAAGCTCAGCAAGGAGGTGGTGGCGAGACGTATCAAGTTGCTCACGGCCGAGGGCATAAGCTTCAAGTGCAACGTCGATGTGGGGAAGGACATATCGGCGGTGGATCTGTCTAACGAGTGAGTATTGCTTGTGTAAACCGTAAAAAACATATACAGCCTTATTAATAAAAAGATCTATTTTTGAAGGTCAATCTGCTCCTCATGAGAAGGTCTGCTCATAAAATGCTGAAAAAATACAGTTAAATTCCACTCCCAATACGTTAAAACTCCAAAATAACCATAAACCAACCTCAAACCAGTTTTGATTGGCCGAACTCCAAAATCATATTATATCATAACAATAGTAAAATAAAACTGTTAGTTGATTACAAGAATTGGATTCTGGCCCAACTCAACCCTTGCACTGAAGTAGCTAATACTACTTTATAAGAAGTAACATAGGATAGCCAATATTATTAATAAACACAGTGTGAGCTCCGAATTACGTACCAATTTTTGCGCCTGGAGTAGCGCTCTACTTATCTGATTTTCTTCATTACAGATACGACGCCGTAGTCCTCTGCGCGGGCGCAACTTGGCCGCGCGACCTGCCGCTCAAAGGTCGCCAGCTGTCCGGCGTCCACTTCGCCATGGAGTTCCTGGAGGGCTGGCAGAAGCGACAGGCGCAAGCGGACGGGAGAGGCAAGCCCGCGGCACCCGAGCTATCCGCCAAGGACAAGGACGTGCTGATCATTGGCGGAGGGGATACCGGGTATGTGTAGAGGGATGTTGGTATTGATTTGATGATTTGTGGATAAAATACTCGTAAATTTAGTGTCATTGGATCAGCATATTTGTAAAAAAAACTAATATGCCGTCGTCGGACACCTGGAAAATGTTACCGTTGAAAAAATTTGTACATTAAATATTTTTTAATTTTAGTCACTACTCCGGAATCGACCAAATCGAAAAAGATTTTTTAATTGTAAACAATTGTATTGTACTAAATGATCACCAAATTATTACTCGTAGAGATTTAGCCACGACCTTCCATAAACATCTTGGAACATTAATGTCGATATTAGGGTTGCCAGACATCCCGTATTTTAGGTATTATTAAAGACGTCCCGTAAATCGAGTGATCTAGGGCTTAAAGTACTTAGTACTCGTTAAAACTAATGCAATATGAGCTCGGGTGCGCTAAAACTAATCAAAATGCTATGCTAAAACTCGCTCGACATTAAAAAAAAATGTCACTAATTTTGTTTTTTTGTCCCGGAAAAAAACTGAAATCCCGTATTTTTTTACGTATATTCACAGTTGTCCCTTATAGGCTGAAAAAAAAATCTGGAAACCCTAGTCGATATACAAAAAAAAAATTGAGCACATTTGTATAAACAAAATGATACATATTGTATGTTTTGATTACAGCTGCGACTGTATCGCGACGTCGCTGCGTCAGGGTGCTAAGTCGATCACGACGTTCGAGATCCTGCCCGAGCCCAAGAAGACCCGCGGACAGGACAACCCGTGGCCGCAGTGGCCGAGGGTGTTCAGGTACCTCATACGGCATACCTGCCATATACAGATCTATTTTGTGTATTGTGTAAAATGCTACCTTTACGATAGTTCGACTTTTTTCCAACACATACACTAAGGCCGATGTATCTTGGCGAGTCTGAACTTCGTGCAGAAGGTTGCGCAATAACTGTTTTTAAGTATTTTCGTATTTATTTTATTTGTACTAATTGGTCACTGTTTTAGGGAAAGTTTATTCGTACATAGGTATATAAAAATAATACAATAACAGTTTTCCTCACGAGTTGTACATGCGCTAAAGTTCGCAGAGCCTATGTTCAGACTGGCCAATATACATCGGCCATAGTGTACCTGAGATCACTGAATACACGTACTAAAATTTGGTGCACAAAATAGTTTCGTAATAACTGTAATGTTTTTACAATTCACTCATTTAAAGGATGATGTATTAGACTCTGTTCACATGTAAATAATAAGAATAATAAAAATATTATGGACAGCGTCGACAAAATTATTGTGTCCGTTGTATTCCTTTATTGTACGGTAAATTAGTGACATTTGAACTATTATTTTGTTTACGATTAGATTACATTGGATCTGAACAGAATAAAACTATATTTTGTAAAGAAAAATAAGATTTAACTTGAATCAAATTTGCAAAAGCTTCCATACATAGATTGAGATTTTTTGTGAATTTTCACAGTACGAAAAAATAATGTAATCGTGTTTTCAGAGTGGACTACGGTCACGAGGAAGTAAAAGTAAAGTTCGGCAACGATCCCCGCCAGTTCTCCACGCTGACCAAAGAGTTCTTGGACGATGGTAAGTTTGTGTACTAACTTTACACTAGAAACAAGCCAACAAGTCTGATCGCTAATATCCTTTTTAATAAATAAAATATGTATGGTGCTATTGCTGGCTAAAGGAAGAATATAATAGTTACTATAAAGAAAAGGAAGGATTAAACCGACCTATTCTGCAAATTTTAGTCAATTTGACATAATTCTTATTCAAGTTAATGGCGAAGTGACGAAACTGCTTTTTTTTGTTTCATCCAGAGTTTGCGAACCCCTGAATGTTTGTCTTTTTTTTATTCTGGTGAACCCAATTTATAGGCTGATCATTGTAATTCAATGTGTAATCAATTTAAAAATACTCTCCTATTCCCAGGTTGACGATTTTAAGCCAGTGTCATAATCATCATCGCTTACTATTTAAAAAATAACACTATCCGCATGCTGTACGCCAGTGTCATTTTCACGAAATAAAAAAAAATACAATATTCCAGGTGCGGGCAACGTTTCCGGCGTGTCGGCGGTGCAAGTGGAATGGAAGCGCGGCGCGGGCGGGCGCTGGGAGATGGAGGAGGTGGCGGGCACGGACCGCGTGTACCGCGCGCAGCTCGTGCTGCTCGCCATGGGCTTCCTGGGGCCCGAGCGGAACGTCGCCCACCAGCTCGGTGAGTGTCACCCAGCAGGTGCACCCATCGTAGGGTCATGTGCCACTCTGGCTTCTCACGTAGCGGGCAAGCTTGCTGTGCGTGACGTGACGTGTGACTATATATATATATTTTTTTTTATGAAATATGGGGGCAAACGAGCAAACGGGTCACCTGATGGAAAGCAACTTCCGTCGCCCATGGACACTCGCAGCATCAGAAGAGCTGCAAGTGCGTTGCCGGCCTTTTAAGAGGGAATAGGGTAATAGGGGAGGGTAGGGAAGGGAATAGGGTAGGGGATTGGGCCTCCGGTAAACTCACTCACTCGGCGAAACACAGCGCAAACGCTGTTTCACGCCGGTTGTCTGTAAGCCCGTGGTATTTCTCCGGTCGAGCCGGCCCATTCGTGCCGAAGCATGGCTCTACCACCTATATGTCGGAATATTGCAATAGTGACAATATCCGGAATATTATCACAAGCTTGCTGTGCGTGACGTGACGTGTGACTATATGTCGGAATATCATGAACGTAAAAAAAGGCGGACACCGCTTCAGTAATATGAATAGTGAAGCAATCAATGTAATACGGCCGTATCGTAGCGACAGGTGCCGCAAGCACACATTCACAGCAAAGTAAGACGATCGGCCGCCGGTACGCCAATGGCCAACGCCAAATCTGTAAATCTCACACAAACGTAAGTCGCCGCCATTGTTGGGCTTCAATCAATGCTTAGCTCACCTTCCGTCCGCTTTTTTTTACGTCCATGCAGAATATTGCAATAGTGACAATATTCGGAATATCGCAAGCTTGCTGTGCGTGACATGACGAGTGACAATATTCGGATTATTATCTCTACTGTATTTGTATTTCTAGTATTCTTATAATAATAAATATATAGTTAGAAATAATATCTTATACATTTTTTTTCCAGATCTACCGTTAGACGCTCGCAGCAACTTCGAGACGCTCAAAGACAACATATACAAGACCCCCATTAGCAATGTGTTTGCCGCTGGAGGTATGAATTGGGCTCATTATTAGATATGAAAAAAAACTTACACTTTTAATTTTATCCTTATTATTTTGTTATTTCTGTTACATTTTTGCATTATTGTAAACCTACACGATTTGAGATCAAATATAATCTGCATTAAAACGGACAATGCTTCTTTCAACCTGTAACTGTCGACTTAAATACTCTACCAAGCCGTCTCTAATAACCACATTATATTTCAGACTGTCGACGCGGTCAGTCGCTAGTCGTGTGGGCGATTTCGGAAGGGCGGCAGGCGGCGCGAGCTGTCGATATCTATCTGTCGGGCAAGTCGCGCCTGCCCGGCCCCGGAGGTGTTGTCTACGCGGACTGAATACGCCCCTGATCGGTGGGCACCGGGGGCGTGTTCGGCGCGACCTGAATACGCCCGATCATCGAGGCCCAGGGGTGTAGCCCACGTTGAATACGCCCCTGATCGGTTCCGATGTCAACCGATCAGTGCGTCTGCGGCGTGGACTTGGGAGCGTATTATTTGCGATCTGAATACGCCCCTGACTACAACGGCTGTTGGCGTTGGACTAGGATAGACTAGGTAGGATGACTTTGACCCCAATTGTCCATCTCGCCTCCATATTTGGCCATTGAAGATTTTCATCTGAATAAGTAAAAAAATAAAAAGTAATATTACAAGTGATGAATGTATTGCTTGAAGTTATACAACTAATTAACTACATGGATTGATTCCATGATTTAATCTGAAAATGTTATTTTAAACCTAAAGTTCGTTACCTATTTTATGTCGGTAAAGGTACTATCGACACTAAACAACATGTAAAAATGCAACTAATGTTAGATGTAGGTATCGCGTTCGTAGATGATTGTATGAAATATTTGTATAAATTTCTTGCAATGGAAATAGAATGTTTGGCAGTTTAACATGCTTCTGAAATAGGCAATTAATATTACTATTTGACGACAAAGTGCTTACGTGACGTCATTTTATTGCAAGCAAATTGTGAGGGCCGTCTAACTGTTTAACATACTATTTCCCTGACTGTACAATATTTCTATACAAATCAGTCACGAAAAGTATAATATATCGAATAATTATACACGAAATGACAACGCATTTTGTGTATTAGTTTGTAGTTTTATTTTTTATTGGCTGTTTATATTTACGTCAAACGTAAGCTTTGTGATTAGTTTTGTAGACTGAGTATTGAATGCCAAAGGAGATTATTTATGTTTATATATGCTTTGGCCAACCCAAAATGAATTAAAAATAATTATTGTATTTATATTGTTTAAAGATTCGCACCAAAAAAAATATATCTTCTGAATAACAGGTTGTTGTCAAAATTATTATTTTATTAAAAAATATTTACTAATAAATTATGAGATATTTACTGTTCCATATTTGAAACATCTTTTAATCGAAGTAAGTGATATTTCGATAACTGTATGTAAAATAAAATGCCATATAATACATTAATCAAAATAAATATTGTTAACATTCCGTCGCTGGAGATTTAAATATTCTATTATAATTATAACATTTATTATTATATTAATTTCCGATTGATAAAATATACATTTTATCAATCGGAAATTAATATAATTTATTTTTCTTTATTACATATTAAAATTGACATCTTGAAACCGTTTAGTCCCAATTTCACCAACATATTAAAACGATATTTAACGCTGAGCTACGGATTTTGATCAGTCTGTCCCGTTCTAACATTTAACGAGAGAGAGTGAGAGATCAAATCGGGGTTTAGGGCTTAAATGAGTTTGTTTAAATCGGGGCTCAATGATTGCCGCATTATACTGCAATCGTTAAATTATGCAAGAAATAAAATATATAATATATGTACTAATAAAAATAATTTATTACAAAAAAATTAACCACAATATTATCAATAAATATGTACCTATCTCAATATTGAGAGTTCCTAGTTAATTTATATAGTTAATATATAATGTCTCCGAAAATCAATTACGGATACTTCGGGCACATGGTCCACTGCTTAAGTAAAGACGTTTAGGCAAAAAAGTAATTGTCATACTCAAAGTAAAAAATCATCTCTTGTATGGGTGACTCTCCGCAAAACGCAAACTCGCCCATATAAAGAAAAAAAAATGTCTAGTATGACAATTATTTTTCTGCTTAAAACGTCTTTACATAAGCAATAGATCATATGCCCAAAATATCCGTAATTGATTTTACCGAACTATATACATATGTATAGTTTTGTGACCGAATTGTCAAATCCTTGTTAAAGTCGAGAGCTACTCTATCATAGGCTGTCCATGTCTCTGCTTGGCAGACTGACAAGACTGCCTTAGAGCATCCTACTTTAAGAAGCGTTTAAGAATTCGGGCGTTGTGTATATTAATATTTATAAATTATAAATAATATTCATTGTAATTAATTAGCATACATTTCATAACATGTATTTGTTTTATAAGTAAATAATATTATTTTTCGTGAAAAAGTAACGAAATAATCATTAGTTTTATAGTGAAATACGTTTAGCTTTCATTATAACATAATCGATAATCAAATCCCGAAATTGTTGTTTTAATAAACAATTTACTGTGTTAATAAGTATATAAGAAAGTTATTCCGAAAATATAGCTATGATATTTTGCGCATTACAGCACAAAATAAAAGTTGATTCAGCTTGGATACTAGCACACATTTTTTTCACATACAGATTTATTTGCTTGCTAATTTTATATATGGATGTTATATGGTATATTCAGCTTGGATACTAGCACACATTTTTTCACATACAGATTTATTTGCTTGCTAATTTTATATATGGATGTTATAAGGTATATATAACGTTTTGGAAAATCGATTGCAGAAGTAGAGGCAAAAAATATTGAAATTCAAATAAAAAAGCAGCTAGTATGAATGAGTCTACGGCGCTGAAAATGTCATTGATATTATTAAAATTATTTTGAAATCAGCTAGGAGGTCAATGACCTTACTTAGGAGGTCATTGGCGAGAAAAGTGCAAATGTAAATTTATTTTGTATCGACATTTTTTTGCGTTTTATACTTATTTTTCTGTCTAAACTTCTTTATTTAGATAAGCCGGAAAGCGTGTGTTGGATTTCTGCAACAAGCAAGATTTTATCCAACTAATATTAGTCTTAATTACTGCTCTGAACATTTCAACGGAAAAAGTTTATGGCATACACTTATGTCATCAGTCCATATGCCTATAACTTTTTTGAATAGCACACAGAAATTAGGGAACATACCCATACTACGTGACCTGCTTAGGGGACGCGGGGGCCTTCAAAGTATTACGACTTGGACATCTTGGGGTCTTCAAAGTACAGGGCTTGGTCACCGAGTGGGGACTGGATTTAGATTTTTGTCACGTAGCCAACATCTAGGAAAATCTCTCGCGACGGTTTGGTCGCGACGTATACTACGGATAGTCACCGTAGGGTAATTTATTGGGGGTATTTTTTACCCCCAGTAAATGGTCTCAGGCACGTAGTATGAGTACGTTCCCTTACGTTAAAAATTATATTTGTTTTATATTAGACCAAATGTTGCTTAACTTTTATTTTCTGTCGATAAGTCTTCCATGACTTCCTTAACCATACAATAGTATTATTTTGAATAAAAATATATTTCGGAACTCGTGTATACTTTGGTAGTTCTGTACAGTTTTCTTTAATTTGTAAATTCAGATTGATAGACGATTAATATACTTAGCAACTACAAACTAGACGTCCAATTCTCGTAACTATTTTCGATATAATCTCGAATCGTCAACGCATCAATTCGTGCGCGAGTCAGCCTGTAAATCCAAACGGAATTCTACCGATTATAATTACGAGATTGCCCCCTAATGTCAGTTTTATGTTTATTCTGATATTGAATTTAGAAATAGTTGAATAGGTCAAGATTATACGAAATAGTATTTAAAAAAGTTTTTGTCGTTGTGGATAAAATTTAATAGAGTTTCAATTAAATTCACCAATCCTAAGGAATAATTCAAAATAACAATCCATAATTTGACAATTTTACATGTAGAATTTCGTACTAAAATGTTACTGTTACCAATATATTTTTATTAGATTATATGTAATTGTTTCTGTTTTAATTAATTTGTTACAAGCGCCAATAACTTTTAAAGTTAGCTACTCACTGAGTGTGCTAAATTCAGGGCAATGTTATTTTAGCCGGGCTATGCGCCACCAAAGCGCAATATTACAACTTATGCATTATTTTATGTTTTTGTAAGTAAAGTTATATTTTGTTGCTAATAAATTTTATTTCTTTATTATTTTTGTTTTTTATTCCATTCTCTTTACGTAACATGTTTTAGGTTGGTAACTTTTAACGTAACACAGAGAATAATTATAAACAATCACCTACGAGTACAATAATGATAATTATTGAAATGTTAAATTGTGAACTACGATCCTACTATTATGAGCTTCTCGTGGAAAATAATAGTGGTTTGTATTTCAAAATAGTATCTGATGTATATGACGATTCTATGTCTTTGTTATTATTTTTTTTTTGTTTTTAATATTTTAATGTAATAATGACATGTTATCTCAAATATAAATGGAAAGTTTATGTTATGAATTGAACGAACATTATATTATCAAATTTTGCCAATTAGTGTTTGGATATATATAGTATGTATCGTCTCGAGGCAATTTTTTTTTAAAGCAGATGATAATAGAGTTAATTTTATTTTCGGTGGTCGCAACCCTCACCGCAAACCTTACCAAATGGGGGTGTTTTGTATGCAATTTAAGTATTTTTCATTTTCAAAATACAATAAAAAATGTTCAGAAAAAAATACCTACTTATATCTTTTTTTAAATAATGTATTAAAATAGTTTTTTTAATACATTATTTAAAAAAACTATTTTAATACATTATTTAAGTTTTTAGTAATTTTAATAAAGTTATTATAATGATTAAAAAGTTTTTAATTATGTAAAAATATTATAAGCTATAAAATCAGATCCCGTGTAGGTTGTAAACAAAATTATTTGTTGAGTTTTATTTAACGTAAGGTAGAAAACAAAACATCAATTTTTCAAATGCTTGTATCTTATACGACCCCCCATAAGAGCGGCCTGCTGTTAAAAACTTTTTGCCCCAAAATGACACATAGGTACTGTATTATTAAAAATTGTTCTTATAACCGAATATACTTAACATCTATCGCGGTAAACGATTGACAATAATAAATGTTAGCAATAGATTAACAAAGTTGTTTCATTGTCTATGTATATTTTATTTCCCCACTAGGTACATGCAGAGAATATTTGCGGTTTTCCATTTTTAAAGTTAGCTGCACCATAATCGAGACCAGCCAGAATTTCTTTTAAATCATTTAGCAGCACTATATTATATTACTAGCTTCTGCCCGTAACTTCGCGTGGAGTTCGGTTTCCATACAAAATTTCAAACCATTTTTACATTTACCATTTACCCTTAGAGGGCGAATTTTCAAAAATCCTTTCTTACAACTATCTGTATGCGAAATTTCAGCGAAATCCGTTCAGTAGTTTCGGCTGTGCGTTGATAGATGAGTCAGTCAGGTTTGCCTTTTATATATTTAGACTAGCATTTGCCCGCGACTTCGTCCGCGTGGAACATTTACTTTGGGATATCGCTAAACTAAATGGTACCCGCGACTTTATTTAGGTACAATTTTTCAATTCGAACCAGTAGTTCCTGAGGTTAGCGCGTTCAAACAAACAAACAAACTCTTCAGCTTTATAATATTACTATAGATAGGCAAAACGCAATCTCACCCATATATAGATTTTTTTTTCCTAGTATGACAATAACTATTTTTCTGCTTAAACGTCTACAAAAGCAATAGATCATACGCCTAAAATATCCGTAACAGATTTTACCGAACCTTATATCGGATACGGACGAGATAAATGCTGCCGTGTGTTCGATTTTCAACTCTATTGTATTTAAGCAGGTTCTATTTTCAGCGCTGTTTTTTCCGGTCGGACAGATTCCGGATAATATAGTCTGAGCCGGATTTATTTATTGTAAAGAGATAATGCGTAATCGCTTAAATTAGGAAAACGCTTGGTCACTAACTTTCTACCCAACTCAATCGCTTTCATGCCATCAAAAAAAAAACATTGCCATGTTGACCAGTTGATCCATATCTAATATTATGCAGATTTCTTTTTAATAATTTATTTTATATTAATCGTGTCATTAAAGTTTTTCATTGTAAGCCATCTAACGACGAGTAAACAAATGAATTATTTTGTCCATTCATTGCTAGATGGCGTAAGTAGTATGTATTTTATAATTACTAATTAAAATCACAGAAAAATTAATATAAGTTGTTAAAATGAAAAGCGTATTCGACATCATTAAATTTTGTTATCACAAATCTACATACAAAGTCGAACACACTACAATACATATTTTTATCCCTGATTCCTAATCAGGATTGAACCTGTGATCTTTACTGTATTTATCTCTACGCTATTAAGGTTTATGAATATTGATGGTGATTCAGTGAGGCGAAAATGTTAACACATGAGGGCTAAAGACTTCATACATAATGAAGTTGACATGTGAGCAGCTGAGGAATAGGTGGAACCATGGTGGGACACCATCGCTGCCCTCAGTTTGCAGTCGGTATCCACTACAACCGCACCAACATGGCTAAACATTATCTAGGTAAGTAAATGAGTGTAGGTATAGTTTATGAAATTTTCCGATCAAAATTGTGTTTTTTCGCTGGATATAATTTTGCAAACACTTGCTTAGCATATGGTTATGTTTCTTTTTTTTACATCTACTGATTTTATTAATAATCTTTTATCTTTTTATGCTTTTTACATAAAGCTTTTAAAGCTAAAAGATAGGCAACACACCTATCGTCCCAACAGATTAGTACAACAAACGTCATAATGTCTTTCGGGATTCGTCGTTTTCCATACATCGTCTGCCATTTTCAATGAAAATCTATGATTGCCGAGAGACCTTAAGAACGTGGTTGAACTGGATAACTATTAGGTACTATGTTTTGGTCGGCGATCGGCCATTACACATGTTTCTTTTTTTAGCTGGAAAGCTGAAATATCTGTCGTCTGTTGCGAATCTTGTCGACGGGAAGTTTACGGAACAATTCGGGTTTCGTCCGAAAGACACGAGTTTCGAGAATGTGGTCACTTACATGTACGCTCCCAAAGATTCCTCCAGTTTGGCTGTCACTAGGATTTTGTTTGGTGAGTTTGGAAATTTGATACAATTATTATACATACCTACTTTAAAATATTATTATTTAGGTGTACAACATTATATTAGGTACAGTGAACACTACATTTTATTTTAACAAGCATATTACATTTTATAATGACATCATAACGACGAGAATTATGGTTCAGTCACGGACTCACGGTACAATAATATGAACATTTTAACAGTCCCGCCGCTAGCTGTTTCGTCGCCCGCGTGCAATACCGTATATGCCGCCCTACGATTACTTAATTACTATGAGTTTTATCAAAAAAAAAAGGTTATAAGCTCAGACCGAATAAAAGTACTTTATTCGGTCTGAGGTTATAAGTCGCTCGATTTGCCGCCCCCTGGGCGTGCCACCCAGTGTGACCGTTTTCAAAAACCGCTAAACTACTAGATGTAACTTACTTTTCTCAACTTTTCTACTGAAATCTACTAACGTTTTGGAAAACCTACTGAAATTGTACTGACGTACCTACTTTGTGGCTTCAATTCACATAAATTGATAATATTTGATGAGACAGAATATATGAAACACAAATTTAATATTATAAGGCTTTATTAATAAATTATAAGATACACACGTAGGTACTTAATTAATTACCTAGTCATCATTGTCGTTTCGATTTTTTTTATTAGGTATTTTAACCATATTTTTTCTTGTTGGAAATTTGTACAATTACCGCCGTTGTCAAATAAACCTTGTTTTACATGTAAATAGCGATGATACATGATGAATGTTTAAAAACCTATTAAGTAGACTAAGGTACCTTTGAAAAAGGTCTAAAGTGAAAAGAATTTATAGTAGGATGAAACCCATTCGAAAAGAAAGAGAATATTACAAAAATATTATAATAATAGGTTTTAAGGGTAGAAAACGATTTATCGCGATTTCCGGCAAAACTACAAATTCTATGGAAAAAAGTTGTAGGTCTAAAATTTTTGTATTTACTTACCTACATTTTTTTCACATAACCTCAAAATTTATGTGAAAAATTCAAATAACTAAGTTTTTGGTTTTTTATTTTTATCTTATAATAAATAATTTAAAAAAATCAGGAAATTTGGTGAAAACTTACCTTTTTATGTTCCAAACATACTGTATTTTTTTTATTAAAAAATAAATAAATTATCACCTTATTTTGACTTAATATCGAAAAATTAACCCTAATTTTCAATCGAAAATTCTCCCCTCCAATACCAGCTTTTTTAAAAATGTCGGTGGGCTTTTTGTTCGTTCTAATGTCTCCTTTCTGATAATGGGGAGAGTTTTCGTTTAAAAATTAGGGTTAAATTTTCGAAATTAAATAAAAATAAGGTGAAACAATAAATATTTTAAATTAAAAAAATTACAGTATATTTGGAACATAAAAAGGTAAGTTTTCACTAAATTTCGTGAAAAAAATATTTTTTAGTGATAAGATAAAAATAAAAAAACCAAAATATTGCTTTTTTTTAATTTTTCACATAAATTTTGAGGTTATGTGAAAAAAATGTAAATACAAAAGTTGTATACATAGGTTGTAGATCTTTTTATTACCTACAACTTTGCCATTTGACTTTATCTTTTACTATAATTATCAAGCGTCGATTATCCGACGAAGTAAGCGACGAATCACTGACAGCTATCAGAGGTAAATTTGTTTACATTTCCGATGTTGCCGTGTTAAGAGAAAAATATTTGCTAAAGTTTAAAATACTGCCAGGATATTCTACTGAAATCCGCTACTTTTTAAAAAAATACTGAAAATCTACTGCACTACCAATTTTACAACGAAAATCTACTGTTGCAGTAGTCAATCTACCGTAAACGGTCACACTGGTGCCACCCTTGTGCGGTGCACGCTTTGCACGCCCGCTTACGGCCGCCCTGCATTTTAATATGCACATTTATAGTAAAAGACCATAATTTGTCGGTCCCTTCAATATTATATACGTCCCTTCAATGTCGTTATAAAAGATTTTCACTTGATACTTAGATATTCTATTACTTAGAATAAGGATTAAGGAATATCTTCTATAGAAGGTTCAAAAGGAATATACGTGCCGTTCACATACAAAACATGACCATAATATCAGAGGAGGTTCACTAGACTCTAACACGACATGATCTCTGCTACAGCTTTCTCGTCATTCAAAGTCAAAATTTTTTATTCAAAGTTGGTATTTTTATACACTTTTTGAACATCGGTATACGTGATGCATACCACTATTATCAAGAACCCTTATCCAAAACTACTATATTAGGGCACTTTTCCTCATTGTGAGGATTAAGCTACTACCTTTTTTTTGCCGAGAAAATGCATTTAAACATCTCACGGGGGGTGGGGGTCCTAGTCCTACCCGCGTGTATGTGAGATTCTGCTGCGCCCGACAAGATGGTAGATGAGCGCAGCCCCTACTCACTAAAAACTCGACGGCACTCCAATCAAAACCGCCCTTGGCGTGCCACGGGATCGCGTGAGCCTGCACCGCGACTAGGATTAAGCTACCTAGTAGCTATGCTGCAACTCTTTCATCTCAGCTATTTTCCAGGTGTACTAATGCTCCTAGATATCCCGGACGAGCGCGGGGGTGCGGATATGTCGCGGCAGTGGGGGGCGGGGTGCCGGTTCCCGCTGCTGCCGGCGCTATCCGCGCTGCCCGTGCCGTACATGGCGCTGGTGTACGCTGCTCTGTTGCTTGGTAAGAAATAATAATCACACCAAGTCAATTTGATCCCGTGCTAAGTAGTCGTAGAACTTGTGTTACAGGTTCAAGTGCTAGGCAACATACTTACTTGATTTTTATATTACTCACTTGAGTATTCATCATACAAGATGTCGGAGGTCGCGCGTTCGAATCCCGCCAAGGAACAAAAGTTTTCTATGTTCTCGGGTCATGGATGTGTGTTAAATAGATAACTATTAAGATAATAGATAACTATTTACACACATCTATGACCCAGGAAACATAGAAAACTTCTTGTTGGATTCGAACGCGCGACCTCCGACTTGAGCGCCGATGATGGCGAAGAGCGCCGATGACGGCGCTGACGCGACAACCACTGAGCCACAGAGGTCAAAATAAGATTCATAATATAATATTAAGTATTTTCTGCAGTTATAGTTCTACGAGTATATGTTGGCATGCTTTAACCTGTACTTAATAGAGTTTATTTTAATTTTGTTGCTATATTGCAAATTGTGCCAGTAGTTTCTTATAGTTACCGGTATCACAAAAAATATTTTAAAAATATATAAAAACCGACTTCCAAAGTATAAGCAATAACATTCTTAAAATCACTAAAAAGTATGAAATAATTCTTAATGTCGAAATAGTTCCATTTTAAATTCTGCTAAAATGTTACTATTTTTCTACTCAATCTTCTTATTTTTGAGGTCGGTACCAGCCAATTTGAACGTGAGTTCTTTAAAATATAATTTGTACTTATATATAAGGACGTAGTTGTGTTAAAATTAATGTTCTTTTTTATTGAAGGATTTATACAATTATTTGGGCTGGTACCGACTTCAAAAATAAGAAGATTGAGTAGAAAAATAGTAACATTTTAGCAGAATTTAAAATGGAACTATTTCGACATTAAGAATTATTTCATACTTTTTAGTGATTTTAAGAATGTTATTGCTTATACTTTGGAAGTCGGTTTTTATATATTTTTAAAATATTTTTTATTTTTTTCTTTTCAGTGATAATAATAATAATAATAATAAGCCTTTTTTATTCCAGTAGCTGCCTATGCAGTTATTGGAACCCCATTCTGGGTATAGGCCTCCTCCAGCTTGCTCCAAGCAGTTCTTTCCTGGGCTTTCCTTTGCCATTCTTTTCCTGCTATTATAGAAATTTCGTCAACCCATCTATTCTTTTCAGTGATATTATAATATTATTAACTAGTACCTGGGAGACCGAGCTTTGTTCGGAGTTTTAGTAGGACGATAAAACATTTAAAAATAAATAAAATTGAGAAAAGAAATAAAAAGAATCACAAAAATATTTATCTGACCGGGTTTCGATCCCGAGGCCAATTCGTAAACAACGTATAAATTACCATTCTACCATCCAGATGAAGCTACATTTTATGGCGGCAAAATGTACGATTCCCGCAAGATTTCCTTTTGCGCGCACGAAGTAGCGATTAACGTCTACTATAGTTTAATCATGTGTTTTCAATGTCAATTTTAAGCACTTATGCATATAACACCTCCATGAAGTTGTAGTGACACCCTCGCGGGGGTAGTCAGGGAAGCTTCCTGTGACCTCAGAACGTCGTCGAGATCTGATGAGAATTAGATTTTTGCAAAACGGGGTAAAACCAATATCTTCCCGATTTTTGAAAATCTTATATTTTCTTAGCGGGAAGTTAAAAATAATCCCCTTTTGTCTTGGTCATTCATTGCATGAACTGCTAGACAAATTTTCATAAATATTGTGTAGGTATTGTGTTGACAGAAAAAGTTGCGGGAAAATTAAAACATTGTTTAGAAAACTTAATGATCATAAACATTGCTTTTAAGATTTTCCTCGATTCCTCGTGGATCCGATAGTTATCATTATCCTTATTATCATTATCCAAATGTAACACTTTTAGTAGGAAGGTATACAAGCTTGGCACAACATTTTACTTTTGAGTAGCTCTGAATGTTCAAAGAAATCGATATCACTTTAAAATATTATGAGAAATACCTATATCAACATAATATCTTGATGTATGGTGTGATGATGATTGTGGTGATGATGATTTTTCAATAGTCACCTATGCTTGCAGTTCTTTTAACAATACGGAAATTTCCAAACGTGTACCTTTAAGGACTGAGGAGTGCTGTTGAGCCTTTTTGGATCCAGGATATACCTTGCACAATATTGGTAGCTATATAATGGTAGCTATGAATGTTCAAAGGAATTAATATCGGTGTAAAATACTATAAAAATAGTATCGTCATAATGTTTTCATTTTGTATGCTATGATGATGATGGTGGTGGTGGTGATGGTGATTATTATTTAACCTTTAACTATGGACACTCTTTTTTTGTAACACTACTATGGACAAGCGGTCTGACAGACCGCTATGTTTAGATGTAAAATATATTTAAATAAAATTACGTACCGGTTTGCTATAATTTTTATTGTTTCCAAGGTACATTAAATTAAAACATTTTTAAAGTTTTTGAAAAATATTTATTTCTTTTCTTACATAAATGAAGTTTAAAATTATTTAAAGGCACTTTTTGGTATTAATTCACTTGAGATCATTTTTAGGACTTAAGCTTATAATCAACTAAACTTTTCAGAAAAACTAACATTCTTTTCTATAAATCTAATATATCTACTAAATAAAAATCAACTAAAAAACTTTCCAACATAAAATATAAAAATTCAGACAGTGGGTCAATATAGGTAAATTTATTGGCATTATTTGCAGAGAGGTTTCGAACACTGTAGGCATATGGCCTGTTTACAGTTTACACAAGTGTATTGAGTCTTTCACTTTCGCTGTGAAGGACAAAGTCGACATGTCTTCCGGTAAGATGAACTAATCTCTTGTGTAGGAGGTACTTCTGGAGGCATGTCTGCTCCCAAAACTCGCTGCAGTGTCAGTTTCAGATCTTTTGTAAGATTTGATGTCATTACACGTCTTTGCATATGAGGAATAAATAGATTACGTACTATTATTTTTAAGAAATCACCTCTTTCTTCTATTGTTGTCAGTATCTACACTGTTGTTTCTCGTAATATTGGTATCTGTGGCTAATTCTAAGCACTCCGTATCTTCTTCATTATCCTCATTTTCGCTCAAATAATTTCTCATAAAATCAGCCTCCGAAACCAAGCATTCTTCAATAGTGTCTTCGTTATCCGAATGATCTGATGCTAAAAGAGCCTCATAAACCTCATTTTCAAAAGTTGGACTGTCGACACGTAACATTTTGTTAGTACGCTGTTGAATCGGTGACCTTGACATTTGTTTTGAGGTGCTAACGCTCTCTTTGTTATTTGTTGACATTTTGAACCAAAATAATCTAAAAAAAAACAACACCACAAATTATTATTTGTATAAAAAACATGGACACGCGGTCTCACAGACCACAGTGAAAGTTTAAAGTAAAATAACTTACCCAATTTGGAGCTGGCGACACAACCTCCCGGTTCAACACTCGTTTTGCCACTTAAACTGAAGCTACTGAAGCTAGGGAGTAAGGGGAAAGGGGTAAATTCGAAAATTAAAAATGGTAAGCGGTCTGTGAGACCGCGAGTCCACAGTTAAAGGTTAAAAGTGGCATATGCTTGCAGTTCTTTAAACAACGTTGAAATTTCCAAACGTGTATCTTTAAAGACTGAGAAATGCCGTTCAGTGCTTTTGGATCCAGGGTAAACCTTGGCACAATATTTCACTTTTAGTAGCTGTGAATGTTCAAAGAAATCGATATCGGTGTAAAAAAACTATGAGAAACACCTAGATATCAACAAAATATCAAGGTGTATGGTGTGATGATGGTGGTGGTGATGATGATTATTTAATAGTGACATTTGCTTGCAGTTTTATAAACAACAATACTTAAATTTTCAAACGTGCATATTTAAAGACTGAGGAGTGCTGTTCAGCCCTTTTGGATCCCTGGATACCCTGGTATACCTTGGCACAACATTTCACTTTTTGGTAGCTGTGAATGTTCAAAGAAATCGATATCGGTGTAAAATACTATGAAAAATACCTATATCATCATAATTTATCATGATGTATGGTGTGATTATGGTGGTTGTGGTGATGATAATTATTATTTAATACTGACATTTGCTTGCAGTTTTATAAACATTGCTGAAATTTTCAAACGTATATCTTCAAAGACTGAGAAATGCCGTTCAGTGATTTTGGATCCAGGGTATACCTTGGCACAACATTTCACTTTTTGGTAGCATTTGCTCGAGTTACTTCAAAAAAAGTCAAAATCACTATCGGTGTCCCTATACATTTTGAGGATTTCTCTCAATTCCTCATGGATCCCATCACCAGATCTACCATTTGATGACAATGGGACCAATCCAGGAGTCAATCCTTTATAACCAAAAAAGAATTTTGAAAATCGATCCACAAACGGCGGAGTAATCGTGTAACATACACACAAAAAAAAAAACATACACACGAATTGTAAACCTCCTCCTGTGTTTTGGAAGTCGGTTGAAAACGACTTTCAAAGGTGATGGTCCAAAATTGGTCCAGAGTCGACAACAACGAAATAATTGCCAATGCGTTCACTTTAAACTATTTTGAATCGCTATCATAAAAAGTGTACCTACGCTGCGTTGTGTCTCGGTGTGCACTGACCCTAACGTTAAATAGTTGTGTATTCTAGTATCCATTTGTCTAAATATAAAAACCAGCGTATAACAGAGTCCAAAGATTTATCAAAATCGGTTCGGCCATTTCGTTCCGTGAAATCGAGCACGTAACTATACACTTTTGCTATCAAGTATAAAATTAAGTAGATCAGATAAGAAAGACGAAAACAGTAGGGAAACGATTATTAGAGGTAGATAATCCCAATACATATTCCCAACTACCCCTTTTATGATTTTTTTTTTATGAAATAAGGGGGCAAACGAGCAAACGGGTCACCTGATGGAAAGCAACTTCCGTCGCCCATGGACACTCGCAGCATCAGAAGAGCTGCAAGTGCGTTGCCGGCCTTTTAAGAGGGAATAGGGTAATAGGGGAGGGTAGGGAAGGGAATAGGGTAGGGGATTGGGCCTCCGGTAAACTCACTCACTCGGCGAAACACAGCGCAAACGCTGTTTCACGCCGGTTTTCTGTGAGCCCGTGGTATTTCTCCGGTCGAGCCGGCCCATTCGTGCCGAAGCATGGCTCTACCACGTAAAATAGAATAGAATAGAATTGTCGAGTTATCATCACGTTTTAGGAGCAGTCGGTGTAGCTCTCGGCTACAAGTACCGGATCAGCTCCGTGACCTTCAGTATCTGCTACTGGTACCTGTTCCTCATCGAGAAGAGCTACTGGAATAACCACAGCTACCTGTTCGGCCTTGTCGCTATGTTACTCGCCACTACCGAGGCCGACTGTCGCTGGTAAGAACTCACGAGTAGTCTATAAATAAAACAAGAGATTCGATAACAACTGTGGACCTAGCAAGAACGTTTGACAGCGGCGTAAACGTTTAACATTAACGAATGAGAATTGTATAAACATACATACATGTTACATACATATAATCGCCTATTTCCCGTAGGGGTAGGCACTTAGGCAGGGACCACTTCTTTCCACTTGCTACGATCCTTACATACTTGTTTCGCTTCGTTCATCCGTTTCTCCTCTTACATTCAACGTAGCGAAGCGGCTCCCCATGTTCCGTTTTTCGCCTCCGCGCCGCCATTTTGGATAATTAAATTATTTTATGATTATCCATTGCGTTAGATTGCGTACCTACGGATTGGCGGAGAGGGTAGGAATAGGGAAAGGGAAAGATAGGTGGTGTGTAAAGGAAGATTGTATAAAATTGTATAAAAATCTGTCAAAATCATAACAGCGCCCAATATGCCCATACAAATGTCATTAGATAACGTTACATTATATACGCCGCGCGCCGCTGATAGACCCCTATTGGTATCCGAGCTGACAGATCGCCTGATGGCGCGGGACGCCTGAGTGGCCTGACGCCTGCAACACGAGAGAAGAAATATGTGTGTTGCTTGTGTTTTAAGGGGCAAATAGCCCCTAAATCGCTCAGTTTGAGTCCTAACTACTCCGAAAAATGGGAATAAAAAAATTCAAAAAAATATACATTTCACACTTCAATCCTTCATCTTTAATATCATCGTTAATTTTTTTAATACGACGAAGATTAATATTAAATAAATTAAAATTAAGTAGCCCTGTTTTCAGATTTCTTTTTCTATCTACTTACTACCTACTACGGCTATAAAGATGGTTCTTTTACGAAAATGTGAAGAATATATTTATCTAACATTTCATCGTTGGGTTTTTGGAAATACCGTTTTGTTTTCAAAATATACGTAAATAACTATTATTTTGTGAAAATATTTGTAAGCGGTGCGTGCGCGGGCGCGCGGGACAGTGAGCCGCTGACTTTCGTACGAGGAGGTTGTGTCACTCTCCGCGGTGCCGCTATTTCGCAATCGTTTATTTTACTCTTGAAATAATAGGGAACAACATGCCGTAAAAAATAAATTATGAAAACCTTAGCGAGCACTCTGCCTGCGATAGAATGAAAATGTTCGATCGTTGAATGTACTTTTTTGTTCCTTCAACTTCTTACTTGAAATTAATAATATATTAATATAATATTATATAGTGTATATTATAGTATAATATTTTATTGTATATATGTACTTGTAAATTTCACAGAAAGTGTATAGTTCTATTTCTATGACGACCTCTGTGGCTCAGTTGGTTGAGCGTGTCGTTGCTCAAGCCGGGGGTCGCGGATTCAAATCCCGCCGACGGAACAAAAAGTTTTCTGTGTTCCTGGGTCATGGATGTGTATTAAATATAATATATAATATCTATGGACGCTTCACACCACGTCAATCTGGCCCCGTGCTAAGTATCCGAAGAACTTGTGTTACAGGTACCAGACAACGGAAATATATTTAATACTTTTTATACTATACATATATTTAAGATTTTTATTATATTATACACATATTTAATACACATCCATGACCCAGGAACATAGAAAAACTTTTTGTTCCGTCGGCAGGATTCGAACCTGCGACCTCCGGCTTGAGCACCAAAGCGCTGAACCACTGAGCCACAGAGGAGAGGAGGAGATTTTTATTATGTGTATAATATAATAAAAATCTTAATTATGTGTACCGATAGTATAATAAAAGTATTAAATATACTTCCGTTATCTGGTACCCGTAACACAAGTTCTTCGAGAACTTACCACGGGATCAGATTGACGTGGTGTGACGCGTCCATAGATATATTATATTATTTCTTTTTTAATTGTCTATTTAGTATATCAACGCTTTGAGCTATATAGTATATGAGGTAAAAATGCCTAAGCGACATTTATTTATTTATTTATTTAACACACATACAACTACTATTACAGACAAAATCCAATTCGATAGCGTAGGAAAGCAAATTCATATTTTATAATATAATACATATTATGATATTTCCAGTTTAAATAATAATAATAGATAAAAAATAATAATTAAAGAAATAATAATTAAAAAAGACACATATGATGCATAAATTTAGTAAACTTTACAGAAGAGTGATTTAAAGTTAAAATTTTTAGAAAAAAAATCATTAAAAATCACAAAATAGTCGGATTTAGATGGTTTTAACATACATCTATATATCAATAAAATACAACGTGTATCTTATTTTTATAGCAATTTTTGATATTAAAACGAATCATATAGCTTTCGAATTACAGGCAGTTTATGTCGCTTAGGTAAAAAAGTCCTAATTCGAAAAATAGGTAAAATTATCTAAGCTATCAACGAAAGTTATGTAATAGCAAGTAAAATTGCCTAAATTTTATTTTAAAAGTTTTCAGCAACTTGTAGAAATAGATAAGCTATAGATACATTTTCTGTAGTAACAGGTAGAAATAACTAATTCCAAACAAAAAAAAATATAGGAGTATTCATCTAAATGGCCTATAAAATAAAACAAGATAAGTTACATACATGTTGCTTCCATTAAGAATTTTCTACGGCTAAAGTTATCTTAGTAAATTTATTATTCAATGACATTGTAAATTTTTGCTCCTAACTGACAATATTTTCCTTCTTCTTGTTTATAAAAATTAATTGCAGTTACTAAAACGAGCTAATTTTGATCTTGAAATAATAAAAAGTATAGAAATATAAAAACTCAAGGCCTAGGATTGCAGCCCATTGCTTTATACTTAAGCTGCGGCCCCATTCCTTGAGTTCTCTCTTGGTAGTGCTGGGAGATATTCCAAATACCGATTCTGGGCATGACACCGTGACACAATTGGCCCAAAGCCTACCCAGCTCATCCGCAGTTTTGTTGCTGGAGATGTTGCCGTTGCCTAGAACCCATACCAGACTGATGCTGTTGTCTCGTCCTAGCATGTTTAGCGTTTGAACACAAGCCATAACTTATTAAGATGAAAGAAGAAGGGGCAAAAAGTCCCCATCCTTGTAGCACTATAAGACATAATATATCAAATGAAAGGGCTTAAAAAAGTGTCATTTTATTGTATGACGAAAATCCTCTAAACCATGGGAGAAAAAAGTTAATGAGGGTTAAAGGTTAAAAAAGTTTAAAAAATCATTCTGTATTATTGCACCGTTTCATAGTGTTGCTACTATGGAACAATTTTTGGAAAGTAATGGTATACACTAAACTTTAGAAAAGTGTTATATTTTGATAAACTGCCTCATACTTTGATGAAATGTATGGAATGATAATAAAATACTAAAAATAAGCTTTCCTCAATTTTTTCGCACATAATTACTTCTGGAAATTGTTTCTTACTTGCAACGCTATCGAATGGCGCAATAATACAAAATGTATTTTTTCCTAATTTGCGGGTTTGAATCCTGGCCTGGAAAAGTGGTTTATATAAAATCAAATTTCAGATAAAACATTAAAATACATATAATTAAATAGCAAAAATAATTTTCAAACGATTAGGTACAGAAAAAAAAGATATAGTACATGGTAAATTATACTTCTGGGCGTTGTAAAAGAAGTCAAAAAAAATTAGCAATAGCAATTTAGCCCTACGGAATATCGAGTCCGACTTGATGAAAACTTAAACTCTTGAAACATGAAAATTTTTAATAACTCAATTTTCAAGACAGGATTGGAACCCATAAATTATGAAAAAAATACATCCTTTCAATAGTATCGCAAGTAAGAAACAATTTCTATAATGTAATTATGTGCGACAAAATTGAGGAAAGAGCTTATTTTTATCATTTTATTATCATTCCATACATTTATCAAAATTTATCAAAATATTATAAACAGAGGCAATTTATCAAAATATAACACTTTTCTGAAGCTTGCTGTATACCATTACTTTCCAAAAATTGTTCCTTATTAGCAACACTATGAAATGGTGTAATAATACAGAATGATTTTTTAACTTTTTTTCACCTTTGGGTTAAAACTTTTTTCTCCCATGGTTTAGAGATTTTTCGTCATACAAAAAAATTACACGCTTTTTAAGTCCTTTCATTTGATATATGTCTTGTAGTGCTACAGTAGTGGGGACGGGATCCATACAGAAATGCCCCTTCTTCTTTCTGCTGCTGTCAGTGCCTTCAGCGCAGTGTGATTGTTTTGATAGACTGCGCTGAAAGCATTGACAGTAGCAGAAATATCATCTAAATCATCCTAATCTTCTCTATAAGATTAGGATGTTTTATGGACAAGGACAATCTGTAGGCTCTGTATCAGATATCTTCATCTAAACTGATTCAATTTAAGTCTCTATAACTCCTGAACTTATGAAGTTTTTTGGACCGTTATAGTTTTCGTTCAAAGTTTATTGCATGTATTACCAGCATGAATTTTCCACATTTTTAGAGCCAGCCGTTTGGCTTTTAGAGGGGAGACGCCGTATTTTAACAAGAAATGCGCTTAAAAGTGGAATATCGCGCAAACGGAATGTACGTACATCAAAATATAATCTCAGAAACCTCTTAATGTTCTTAAAATATCTATGTACCTAATTATATCTCCCCCTTTCGTGTAGGTGTACCCAAAAATTATCTTCATTTATTTTAGCATTGTGTAGACGTGATAAATAAACTTACCCATTCAAAGTTTTATATTTCAAGCACCACCGTTTGGATGGACAGACGGACGGGCGGACGGTCGGTCGAACGGAAGGACATGACAAAACTATAAGGATTCCGAGACATGAACTACGGAACCTTAAAAAAGGAATAATAATGAAACCACGCCGATGGCAGTGACTGTTGCCAGTTTAATTGAATATAGACCAGCTTTAGGAGCTATTTTATTATGTCCAAGTATGTGCGCAGTTTACTCCCATAACCTAGTATATTGATATTTACTACTACCGACAGGACTAACTAGCGAAACATTAGGCGCATAAATATAGAAATATATTTAGCAATGTTTGCGTTCATTTATGTTCCCACACACTATTAATTTAATACTTTAAGTTACATTTTGTCAGTTTTATAAACACTCAGATCATTTAGCTATTTATTCCTGTCTATAAATTCATATGTATTGGAATTTATTGATACTCATGCGACATTTTTGATTTCGTATTGTATCTTAGCGACGTAAGATAATATTTTGGGTACAGGAAAAAATTACATTTTTTTTCGTCATTCTTGAACATTTCAAAGAAAAAAAAGGTATCCCCATAATTTCATTTGGCATACCTCTCTTGGCATAATTTTGTTACGCATACTATAACTTTGGCATACTTAATGGTTTCTTGGCATACTACATCATTAGGCATAAATATAATTTAGACTAATATTTTTTGTCCTAATTTAATGAGACATAACTCGTAAGGCATAATTTTTCTTGTCATAATAATACTTTGGTATAATTGCTTTTTGGCATAAACTCGTTAGGCATATTTTTTGTCATAATAAATTCAAGTAATTCTGTCACAAGGTACAAATATGCATAAAATGGAAGGACAAAATAAAACACGGATAAGGTAATTAAACGCATATTTATATTTATGCTTTTTAATATTAAGCATAAAATATAATTATTCTTAATTAATATAATGCGTAAAAATGTATGCCTTTTATTAAGTATGCCTAACAATTATTATGCGAAAAAAAATTAAGCTAAGAAAATTATGCCAAATGAATACTATGCGAAACTACTATTAGGTCAAATGAAATTATGCCAAGTAAAATTATGACATATGATTTTATGCGAAAAAATAGGGAACCAAAAAAAATATCTAACCGACATACTTAAAAACAAAAGTTTGAAATAAAAATATCTACATAGCACGAATAGTTATTGTGTCAAATATGTAAAACTATCTTTACGCCAATATTGTTTTATTTCACTGTGGGTAAAATTCTACAAGTTGCACTTTCGTAAAATAATGGTATCAAATTAAATGCACTGTAAGGACAATTCACAAATAATTTGTATGAAGAAAATGTACAAAGTGTCCACGAAAAGAATTTTTTAAACAAGTAAAAATATTTTTGTGCAAACAAAAAAAGTAAAAACATAAAAATAGACTAAGTTGATTTTTAAAATTCTTCAAAATATCCAAGTGAATTTTTTTTTATAAATCGCTTTTTGTTGTCGCTTAGTGAACATAACATTCATGATTTTGTATAAATTTCACTATATCTAAGCGACAAAAAAATCGTCGTAGGAAGACGACGATTAGACCAATCGACGCAAAAAAAAAATACAAACTCATTGATATTTAAACTCATTTTCGGTATTTTTGTCGCTTAGGCATTTTTACCTTTCAAGCGTCGATATGAAACTTCTTTTTTAGGAAAGCGAAAAAACACCTAGCGGATATTTTAGTGATTCTGTCAATAGCACTAAGTATTGCATTTTGGTGGGCGTAGAGGTGGAAAATGAAATCAAATATGATGGGTTGGAAGCCGCATTGCCTACCAAATAATTTCCAGATTTCGGGAATAACCTCGACCGGCTTCTACAGAAGAAGGAGAAGCGGCTAATACATTCTACGTTTTTTCTTTGCTCCCAGACCAGAAATAAATTAATATTTTCAAGTTGCATTTAAATCAATCCTAAAGTTACAACTTTTCTTAAAGTTAAAGTTACAACTCAAATCATAAACTGAGGAACGGCCCTTTTATACATAAAAGGGCCGTTCCTCAGTTTATAATTGGAGTCGTGGCGCGGCCGCGCGCGGAGATCGCGAGCGCTGCGGGGTGTATGCGGGTGGCGCGGCGGGAAGTGTTAGGCCACGCCCGAATCTGTGACGTCATCTACGTATATTTTCGCCTTAAATCGTGCGCGGCGCACGCACATAATATCCTCAAGTGTAATTACGGACTTTACCCACTTCTGCAGTCGATGCGGTCACTCGTTTGTTTTTAAATATTTAGAGGCGTCCTAGTGCGATAGTGTAGAGTTGTACATCAGTGATGGTGAAAGCAGTTTACTTTATAACTCATATAATAAGTAATAACTCAATAGTCCATAGGCATTAGGCACTGGGAGTCAAAGTGTATAAAGATTCTACAGATTGCTATTTATCTACTGATATCTTACAAGCAACACAAACTATTCATCTCATAAACCTATAACATTATAAATAGAAATCAATATCACGTTAATGGAAAATTCGCTCCGGATACTTTAAATTTTCCACTGAATAGTAACTTCGCGATAAACATTCAGCAAAAAAACATAGATGTGATTGCGTGCGCCATGTGATGACATCATCCTCGTGCTTGTCTTTTAAGTTAACAGTTCAAAGAAGGTTCAAAAAGTCGCGGAAGTAGGATAATGGATATACAAACAGTATTGGTTTAAAAAAAAAACAATAATCTTTAATACTATTTTTAAATAAATAACTCTAATAGAAATAAACAAAGCTAAATGATACAGTACTGAATACTGAAATACACACACGACACACAAAAATTAAGAGCCCTCCTATTCACAGGCTGTCGCTGTCTCTGCTAGCCGAAGTGACAAGGACAGCATGTGACTTGAGCGACACTTATATTTAACTATCGTTCCAGTATACGGCCGCGTTAGGTACATAACAACTATGCTATACATAAATATTTGTTTCGCAATTATTATTTTTAGGTCCATAGACGTATACTTGGATCCTTCTAAGTTCAAGAAGACAGTTCCCTACTGGAACTACTTTGTTCTGAAGTACCAGTTCTTTATTCTGTACTTTGTGGCGGGCTTGAAGAAAGGAACAGCGGAGTGGCTGACTGGTTACTCGGTGCAGAAGCTGAGCGAGCATTGGGTTTTCAGTCCTTTTAAGTAAGTTTTACATCAAGCCCATCAGCTAGATTCTAGAATCTTGCCGAGAAGATTCCAGAAAAATAGATAAATATGGACATTGTCTCACCAGTCACCTTACGGAAAAGATAAGGCGAGAAGTCGCGCGGAGACTTGAAAAATGAGACAGAGAGACGTATTTTTGCGAGATGCTGACTTCTGACCATCATTTTGCATGTCATTTGCATATAAGTATTAAAAAAATTAACTACACATTTACCTCATTTATATTACTTATGTAAAATACAGTGAAACATTTGTATGAAAAACTGATGTTTACCTACATTAATTATAATAATGACGCATAAACTTTTTTGGCGCTACTTTGGAGTTACCTACTCTACCGTGCTAACTCTGCTAATAGTATTAGGTATTAGCGCAAAAGCGGTATCTCAGAGATAATCGTAAAGATTTTTAAAAATACAAATTCAATGAACTATTTGGTCAAATACCAGTATATTCTTAATTCTTTACAACATGAAAGACGCGGATGAAAATTCCCCTTTATTTTTTCAGACTTTTCCTGACGGTAGATCAGACGGACTATTTCATAGTTCACTGGTTCATCTTCGGGTTCGATCTGACCGTGGCGATTTGGATGATGTGGAATAGAAGCCGATGTGTTGCCATGGTATTCTGCACGTTATTCCATTTGATGAACAGCAGACTGTTTACTATCGGTAAGTGGGTATGATATAAGTACTGACATCATGAGCAAAAGCATAGAGACGCGCAAGTTCCAAATAAATCGTCAAAAATCCCTGAATGTGCTCTTAATTTTATCACTTTTATGATTGCAGCCAAACCAATCATATAAAAGCAAAAATAGTTGATCTTCTTGAAATATCATGAATTTTATATCCAACTTTCAAAGAGGCGGTTCGTTGTTGATTTTTAAAAATGTACATACCTACCTACCTACCTACAACTTATGTAAGAATTTAAAATATTTAACTTTTTTCATTCTAGGTATGTTCCCGTGGGTGTGTCTTGCCACCATGCCGCTGTTTTGTCCGTTCGACTGGCCAATAACTCTATGTAATAAATCAAGAGATGTAGCTTTGAAAGTAAGCAAATATATCAAATATAATAAAAAAGAAAACAAAGTGATAGATTCTGTGAAAGAAAACAAATATGATTCTAACACATCGGGCCAAGAAAACAAAACTTTAGACGAATTTGACTCATCAGAGAATATCGACGAAAATAATGATGTACAGTCAAAAGACAAAAACGAATTGAATAAGAGCTTAGACGAAAAGAGCAACGATAAACAGGAAAATGTTACAAAAATGAATTCAAGAAAATCAGTTGTATGTTTGATTGGTTTATACGTATTTATACAAGCCTTCTTGCCATATTCACATTTTATAACAAAGGTTGGTAAAATATTCTGCTTTTATGTCATGAAGCTCTCTGGTTAACTAAGTTTATGGGTGGGACCGCACTAATCGTAACTACACGGCAGCGGAACTACGCGACTCGGCACTCCATTACGATATTATAAGACGTGAGTCGCGACTAAATAGCATGGCTTTTTTTCCTCCAACTCCTTGAATAATAAACTACAATATATCAAAATTTTAAATTGCCTCGAACATATTTTTTGGAAAAAATTTGATATTGACTTAGCCCCGCTTCCAATCAGCCAGTCCTGCATCTCGTGTTGGGGTATAATAGAAGTATTGGACAAGGTTTCAGCTTGCCTCAAAAACCTGCTCTAAATTTCATAGTAGGTATGTACTAGCTCTTCCTTAGCTTCTGAATTTTGGAATCAATGTAATTCTTTAATTCAATATAATATATTCTAGCAAAATAATAACAAAAGACATTTTTTTTTACAAAAAATATAGTAAATTGCTTGCACCCTTAAGGCGCCATTGTACACAAATGAGTACACCCAACGCCGACTGTTAATTACTGTTAGGGGGGATGTTTTTTTTTTTGAGATTTTTTATATTATTATTGTGTTTATACGTGGTATATCTATATCTATACAGATAAATATTGAAGTGTCTGTTTTTAATTTCAAATTAACAGCTTTTGCATAATATGAAAGTATATTCGGTACTTACAATAAAATACCAATGTTTTAAATTTTTGTCTGTCCTTCTGTCTGGCTGTCGGTCTGTCTGTCTGTTTGTTCCGGCTAATCTCTGAAACGGCTGGACCGATTTTTACGGGACTTGCAATCTATCTGCTAAGATAGCTGATGTTATAAGGTCTAATATAGGCTACTTTTATTTTAGGGTTCCGTTTAAAAAATAGGGTTCCGCTTCCGTTAGTTCTGCGCAAACGAAGTTGCGGGCATCAGCTAGTATTAAATAAGGTTTCTTTGCTATTTTCTAGGGGTACAACAACTGGACGAACGGCCTGTACGGTTATTCCTGGGACATGATGGTTCAGACGTGGGATGTCGACTCTGTGGTCGTCAAAATTATCGACAATGAGAGCCAAGAAGAACTCTTTATGGACCCATACGCGTACACCCCTAACGATCGCTGGACGAGACATGGCGACATGGTGTTGCAGTACGCAGCATGCGTGAAGGACAAGTTAAAAGCATCGATAGAAAATCGATATTCCGATTCGTTAAATATATCTATTTATATCGATGTTTGGTGCTCCATGAACGGGCGGTTTACGCAGCGCATGTTCGATCCAAACGTAGATCTGCTTAAGGTTTCATGGTCACCATTCAAGCCTATTCCGTTTTTAATGCCATTGATCGATAAGGGCTTGCAATGGCGGGAAACTTTAAAAGCGATTAGGGAGGAGATACAATCATACGACAGTGCAATTGATGTTATCTTTATAGCAGACTTTCCAGGTAGGTACTGATTAAAGAAATTCTAGTAGGTAAGTATTTACGGATTTTATCAAATCAAATAAACCTCAATAAAAGATTATCCTACTACTCTCAGATTAAACTATTACTATAATTACAAATGTGAAAGTTTGTAAGGATGGATGTATGTTTGTTACTCTTTCACGCACTTATATATACTTATCGGATTTTGATGAAATTTGTTATGGTAGTAGGTTAAGCTCTGGAATAACACATAGGCTACTTTTTATCTATATAAATAGTGTTCGAAGCATCTGCAGTGGGGATGAAAAATATTTTTTCTTTCTACCCCATCATACATGTGGGGTATCGTAATAGGTATTTTAAAATAAAAGCAAGGTATCATACATGACTTTTTTACAAAGTCAACCATTTTAAAGTAATTGGCCTCCAACTGTTTTGTAAGTTGATTCCCCCCTCCCCCTAGCATTTCTAAACTATTACAGATAGAAACTTGTAAGTTTCCATATGAGCTGTTGGATCATGCTAAAACTCTTTAGGAAAATTATTTTGAACGAAATCGGACAGTAAATTTTTAAGTAATAATTTAAAAAAAGAAAAAACTTATTACGCGTTGATAGTTACTGTCTTACTGAACCCTCCTTAGACGTGCTCTTGTTTAGGTTAGGTTATTTCATATTGAAATACGTTTTGAATGTACTTAATAATAATAGGAATGTTCTAACTTAACCTAACTTGTAACTAATATCTATTCTGTGACCTAACCATTTTTTGAATTCCGTACTAACTAATCCTTAGGTTATGAATCCTTAGGTTGATCTATGTTGATCTAAGTAATGATTTATCGCCTTCTGGTTTTTTTTTCATATTTCAAGACCTTTTGAATGCAATAAAAATGTTCTAATTTAATCTAATAATACCATTTTTAGAATTCTGTAGTAACTAGAAGGAACCCTTATATAGTTTCAAGTTGAATTGCTGTATCCCACTGTAAGACCGACCAACCAGGGACAACCTACGGACAGTTGACAATTTGACATTTATTATAAACTAGCGACCCGCCCCAGCTTCGCACGGGTACAATACTGATACTAATACTACAGAATGTCTTTAAATCACTAACAAAACGGGCGAAATCTAGTCAAAACAAACAGAAACAAATTAATATAGGTACCTACTAAAACTCAATGAAATAAGTAAGTAGGTGGGTATACTTTTATCGTATGAAATACCATAGATCTAAACTCCCCCCGCACGCGCACCCCTGCCTTGGCGACGCCCACTTCGTAACGGGCCGTGCAGCAGAAATCGTCATATTTTAATTTCGCCATAACTTCAAAACCACTCGTCCAATTTCAATCATTCAAAGACCAAATATTACCTACATAAACTGTACTTAGTTATGAAATAATTTATTTTGATAAGGATTAATAGTATGAGTAAAATAAACGCGTTTAAATGTAGTCCAAAAAAAATTCAAGATTTCTAAATAAAAAAATGGTTGTTGTGCCTCACTCGACATAGATAGGTATAGTGTGTCGCGGACTTTTTTGTAGATATTTATAAGATCTACAATTAATTAGAACATTTTATGGTTCTATCTTTTATAGTTTAGGCAGCGTACGCAAAATAAGTAACTTTTCTGGTTGATTTTTTACACCTTGTGTCCGAAAAACCCAAATATTTTACGGAACCCTATTTTTCTCCAAAATAAAATATAGCCTATGTTACTCGTGGGTAATGTAGCTTTCGAATGGTGAAAGAATTTTTGAAATCGGTCCAGTACTTTTTGAGCCTATTCATTACAAACAAACAAACAAACAAACAAACAAACATACAAACAAAGTTTTCCTCTTTATAATATTAGTGTAGACTAGCTGTCCCGACACACGTTGTTTTGTCTTAAATATGAACTGAAATAAGTAAATGACTACACCTACAATGCAACTTATGTTCTAGTCTTAAATCTACGCCTACTCATATAATCTATATATTTTCCAACTTTTGTCACCGTTTAAACCTTCCCTGAACTTCCATAATTATTTCAAGACCAAAATTAGCCAAATCAGTCCAGCCATTCTCGAGTTTTGAGTCCCTCGGGAACGGGATAAAAAGTATCCTATGTCCTTCGCCTGGTTCTAAGCTACCTCCCCACCAATTTTCAGCCAAATCAGTTCAGCTGTTCTTGAGTTATAAATAGTGTAACTAACACGACTTTCTTTTATATATAGGTACTAGCGACCCGCCCCGGCTTCGCACGGGTACAATACTGATACTAATACTACAGAATGTCTTTAAACCTCTAACAAAACGGGCCAAATTTAGTCAAAACAAATTAATATAGGTACCTACCTACTGAAACTCAATTAAATAAGTAGGTGGGTATACTTTTATCGTATGAAATACCTATACTCTTCAGGACTAACAATACAACAAACACTAAATAAATAGGTATTACAGTATTTACCCACTAATTCTTAAGGATCGATCGCGCATAATCGCATTCGGCCTAACTCACTCGCTGTGCTGCGAAAACACGCGCTGTTATTTTACGATAACATAATAGTATTTATAACAAACAATAATAGTTATTCATTTAAAGTATGTAGTGTAGGGGTAAAATAATCTGCATGAAATGCTTAAGAATATTAATTAATTTAAAATGAGCCGCGCGGGTACCTTACTCATAGATCTAAACACCCCATGGTGACGCCCACTTCACAACGGGCCGTGCAGCAGAAATCGTAATATTTTAATTTCGCCATAACTTCAAAACCAAACGTCCAATTTTAATCATTCAAAGACCAAATATTATCTACATAAACTGTACTTAGTGATGAAATAATTTATTTTGATAAGGATTAATAGCATGAGTAAAATAAACGCGTTTAAATGTAGTCCAAAAAAAATTCAAGATTTCTAAATAAAAAAATGGTTGTTGTGCCTCACTCGACATAGATAGATATGGTGTGTTGCTAGGGAATATTATTCGAATATTCGAATATTCGTTTTATTCGAATATTCGACGATTTCATTATTCGAATATGACTGGGTTCAATATTCGAATATTTCGAATAAAACGAATAATAAAAATATTTTATTTATTTATCAAAAATATGTTAATAACAGCAATAAACTTGTACATAAACCGGAATGTTTCGTTATTTAATACATTACTTTTATTATTTATTAATATTGCCGTCAATAATATCCTAAAACAGATTTTACTACACTATTTGTGAAAGAATGCACAAATAAAATAAAATTTAAGGTGAATATTTCCTACAGGCGTCAGCGAAAGAAATCCATACTCACACGCTTGTCAAAATAACCTAACCAAGAGCGTGTTATGACGTGTCTAAGGAGGGTTCTGTTACTATAAAGCGTAATACGATTTTTAGTTTCTTAACCTTACTGTTCGATTTCGTTTAAAATAACTTTCCTAAAGAGAATTTACCATGATCTACCAGCATGGAAAATTGTAAGTTCCTAATCTTCATAGGTCAGAAATGACAGAGAGAGGTAAAACCAATTTAGAGGCCGATTACTTGGAAATGGTTGACTTCGTAAATGTCATGTATAAAACTTTTCCTTTATTTTAAAAGACATAATATTCAACACACTTGGCAACTGGGATGGCTTTCCATACACGTGAAGTATTTATAACTATATAATAAAATTATATTTTTTCATCAAACCAAAACCGATATCTAGACGCAATATAGCTAGAAGAGCAGATAAAAAGAGAGACAGGTGGACGAACAGAGTGATACGATAAAGGATACCTGTTAAGTTGATTATTACAGTATTACACTGGCCTGCAAAACCCTTGTACTAACAAATCGTTTCAAATTTCATACTTTTCAAAATATTATAAACAAGATTTGTCAGTGTTCTTTAAAAGTAATAAATTATATATATCAGTATATTATTTTTATCTTTAAACAAAAATTAACCATTTTAATCTTAGTCTTAAAGACTACATTTACACGGTATATAAAATTGCAGTTTTGAATAACTCCTCGAGGCCTGACAACAGCTTGGAGGAGGTTTGTCATACTGAAAACGAGGTTTTAGAGCTGAATTATGCAATATTCTCTCCCATTCTTATATCAGGACGTGTTTTAGTGCTGTGAGGGTACTAACTGTAGGCTGTAATAATTTGCGGCTTCTGACTAGCCTTTTAAGCTCTTCTCAGGGTATACTTAATCGGGTTGAGGTGAGGACATTAAAGAGAATCTTTAAGAATCTCTTGACCATATCTTTCTCCGGGGAGAGGTCCAATTGTCATTATGTGGCCACATACTCAGCGTGGATTCCTGAAAGTATGCCAGCCCATTGTATATGTACTATACCTGAGCATACTGAACTCTATCTGAAAAGTAAGCTTGAAGATATCCCCTACCAGGTCACGTTTACTTAGCCTCCCTTCAGAAGTTCACTTTAACTTGTGAAGTTAGTGAGAAAATCCACTCATCTGGGACTAAAATTCTGGACCATTCTCGTTTATCCTTTTGTATGTGTTCACGGACGTATCACAGTGTTGCTACTCGATACTAGGGCTCTCGAGTTTGGTCTCGAGGTGAGACCACTCGCCCTTTGCCCAGGTCTTAAGGGATTCAGATTTACTTAAGCAAATCTTCTTCACTGTCCCGTCAGTAACATAGTTCCCTCGGGTCTGAAGAAGTTGTTTCTGAACTTAACTGCATTTAAGTGTTGATTTTCAACAAGTGGAAACAAATGAACGGTCTTGCCGAGCGCTGAGTCTGCCATTCAATCCGAAGTCTTGCACGGCCTTGTCAAATATTTTTCAGTCTCTTTGTACCGTTGCTTCATCTTCTGAACGGTTCGTAACATGAAACACTCTGTTCTTGCAGTACAACGCCTGATGCCTACTTCTGCACTGATGCCTACTTTCATAAAAACCATCAACTCGTACTCAGCGAGGATATAATACAATTTTTTAATTCTATTGTTTTTTAACTTCCTTTTTGTAATAAGGCTCATCGTTGAAAAATTGAAAACATAAAGATACCAAAAACACGGATAACTTGAAAATGGAAAAGGGTTATTTTTGTTTTAAATATTTTCCTCCCACTTTTTACCAACTATGAAGTTTTTTGTTATGATAACATAACATTAAAATCTTTTTTGAGTGCTTTTTATTTTGACGGTTTATCTTGTTTACTTATTACGGTTTATATACACATGTACCGATTAGATCTGGAGCAGACCATTATGACAGCACGATACTCGTAAGTTTAGAGTTTTCAGCTGCACTATATTAGAACAGAGCATTATTTACAGTGCATTCCGATTTCTGTGCAGTGTTCCAACTCTGCAAATATATTTCTCTCCAATCCTAACCAAACTGATATATAAATAATAAAGAAATATGTTCTGTAATAGGTATTCGTGTTCTTTATAGGTATACATTAAATTATACTACCAAAAGTTTAATTTAAAAAGTCAGACTGTAGGTCTGACTCTTTAAATCGATTGACTATGTTGAATCGATCAATAGCTTAACTCAATTAAAAACCAGAAAATACGAACCTCTAAAACAAACTCCAAAAATTCTCTCCCCTAGAGGATCTTTTCCTTAATTTTTTTAAGAAACCACTTAGTTGACAACCAAATCCATGGTCTGCTCCAGACCTAAACTGTTCATGTGTTAATAGTTTTAAAAAAGTAATTGCGATTTAGTATTTTAAGTTTGAAACTTAAAAGAAGATTTTTTTTTATCAAAAAGACGTTGATTTTTTTAGAGTAATTTGTGAAACATGTCACATTTTGATATTATTAAATATGCAGGTATATATAAACGCATTATATTACTTGTATTTAAAGTTTGTTACTAATATTCGTATTATTCGAATTATTCGAATTTATTCGAATAGTGTTTTGCCATTATTCGAATTATTCGAATAGTAAAATTTGTCGAATAATAACATTCCCTATGTGTTGCGGACTTTTTTGTAGATATTTATAAGATCTACAATTAATTAGAACATTTTATGGTTCTATCTTTTATAGTTTAGGCAGCGTACGCAAAATAAGTAACTTTTCTGGTTGATTTTTTTACACCTTGTGTCCGAAAAACCCAAATATCTTACGGAACCCTATTTTTTTCCAAAATAAAATTTAGCCTATGTTACTCGTGGATAATGTAGCTTTCGAATGGTGAAAGAATTTTTGAAATCGGTCCAGTACTTTTTGAGCATATTCATTACAAACAAACAAACAAACATACAAACAAAGTTTTTCTCTTTATAATATTAGTGTAGATCCGAAAAACCCAAATATCTTACGGAACCCTATTTTTTTCCAAAATAAAATTTAGCCTATGTTACTCGTGGATAATGTAGCTTTCGAATGGTGAAAGAATTTTTGAAATCGGTCCAATACCTACTTACTTTTTGAGCCTATTCATTACAAACAAACAAACAAACAAACAAACAAACATACAAACAAAGTTTTCCTCTTTATAATATTAGTGTAGATATAGATTAAAATATAACGAAAAAAATGCGTAAAATTGTAAGGAGAATTTTATTTGAGAATCTGTCGACATATTATACCTAATGTCTCTAGATAATATTACAATTTAACGGTTTTACAATTTTACAGTGACGACGTATATCCTACTAATATTATAAATGTGAAAGTTTGTGAGGATGTATGGATGGATGGATGTACCTACGGCTAGATGTTTGTTACTCTTTCACGTAAAAACTACTGAACGGATTTTGTTGTTTGGTATGGTAGTAGTTTGGGTCCTGGATTAAAAGATAGGCTACTTTTTATCCCGAAAAAATACAGTGTTCCCGAGGGATACTGTTAACTGTATTTACGCGGGCGGAGCCGCGGGCTACAGCTAGTACGAGATAATGGCAACAAACAAATTATATGTGCTAATGAAGTATTTTGCATTTTCAGGCTATAAACAAGAAAAATTTATTCCGTCTGATTTAGACAACGTTACGCTAACAGTGATGAGTGGTCTCGTAGCTTTTGAGCCGGAGGAAAATGAAATTACACAAGGCCAATCTTACGTATACAGAGTAGGAGATCGAATAAACATAGTACCCGGTACATTTCATAACGTCATCAACATTGGAAATGAAACCACATTTTACATGTACACATTCAAAAACCTAACAGAAATTAACGCGCCAAAGAAATACCCAGTCAATCCAAAATGGCCGATAGTCACAGAGTTGTACAGAAGATTTAAAGACATGTTTGTATTTGTAAAAAGTGTTACGTCGTGTATTTTTTATATATTATTTGGAACCCACATATTATATTAAGAGTAAAATTTTTGAACCTCACAAAGTAAGGGTAATTTTCATATATTATTTGGAAATTGGAACCCACATATTATGTTAAGAGTAAAGTTTTTAAACCTCACAAATTAAGGGTAATTTTTCACATTGAGACGCGACGCGACGTTGCTAGAAGTTGTTGTAATAATATTAAGCAGTGCTGTGTAGCGCGACGCCGCGCGCTACTTCGATCGCTATTAAAAATTACATCATGACGTTAAAATAATTTATTTAACGTCATAATGTAATTTTGCAATAAAAACATGTTTGTAACATGGTTGAGTGTGTTTATTTTGGTATTTTTATGTATTTAAGAACTTAAATTTGTCAACAATAATATTTAGCTTTATTAAAATATAATATTTTACAAAACGTTTTTTCTTTTAACCTAATAATATTAGTTTTTCTGTGGATTTCTTTCCTGGCAAAATATTTCTTCATTTCTGTAATAGTATTTTCGAGTGTGGCTACTTTATTCAACACTCAACAGTCTTCATTTTGATGAGTTATTATAAGGTTATTACTAATTGTATTCTTATTTTTTGTATTTCCAAAAGTGTGTATTTCCAACTTTTGCGTTCGTATCTGTTGTTTTGTAGATTCAAATGACTGCATATTTTGTATTTTATCAAAATTGGCAACCTACAAAGTACCTATGCAGAAAGTAGATTCAATCATTTTTGGCAACACTAGATCAGTCTTTCCCAAAGTGGGCGATAACGCCCCCCTGTGGGCGCTGGAAGCCTAGAGGGTAAGGGGCCCAGAAAAAATTGAGGGGGCGCTGATGTAAGCAGTATTATTATTGCTCAATGTTGATTATTTGTTAATTTTGAAGAGATAAAAAATACTCTCCAGGCGAGACTTATATGTTATTGAGGTTTTATGATGAAAAAAGATGACGCTCCAAAATAACTGATTTTCCAAGTGGGCGTTAGACGAAATAAGTTTAGGAACCTCTGCACTAGATCCAATCCATTTTTGTCTTTTAGGGGCAGCGCAGACGACAGACTGTCTGTGACGCACTTTTTAGCCTGTAGAAATAGAACCTATGAAATTATAAGTAGGTATGCAGTAACGCATACGACGCACAAAAAGTCCGACGCACAAAAAATCCGTGTAATCCGGGCAGACCGCGTCTAGCCGCGCCGCACAAAAAGCGTGCGAAAAAATAAAACGTTTGCTTCAACGTGCGATAACGCACACGGCGCGCGGCCGGCGCACACTTTAGGATTATTCTGCATTTGTTAGGGACCGATGTAACGTATGCGATATAATACCATGGCGCCAGAGAACAATGTAACGATGTTCATACGACTTCACATATAAATGATATGTTAATACAAGAAATACAAAACAGACCAGCAATAGTAGCTCAAAAAATGTAGAAACAGACATTTTATAATATAATGTTGTTTCAGAATTTAATGTTTTATAATAAGAAACTGTCCTTTCAGTAATCTCTCCGATAGTATAGGATGTACCCAAAATTCTCTATTCCTTATTTTTTTTCGTTACTTCAAGTATAAAATAATACATCCCGATCTCTGCGCGATTTCCATAGTGTGAACGTCCCTACATTTCTTCCGACAGAATGATCGAAGATGATGATGATGACGATGATGAAATAAAGTCGTGTGCATTGAAAAATCCGCGTGTGTGTCTGTGAAAAATCCGCGAACGACTTTGTGCGCGCCATGCAGGGATGTCAGACGTACCAACTTCTTGGTATACATACTAGGTTTTGGTTCCACGTACCATGTACCTACCAAGACTACTCAGTCCTTGCACGCAAAAATACCAAGATTGGCCCTTGACCGACAAAAATACACTGACCATATAGAATAACCGGCAAATTTCAAAGATGCATGTAAAAAAAATTCCAATCAGATTTCCCTCATAATATAAAACTTTTTTATAGCAAGCCGTCTCGATAAATACTTACCATTTTCCATGAGTTAATTTGAAATATGCTTGATGGCGTAATGGTAAGGTGCTCCGCTCTCAATCTAGAGGTCCCGTGTTCAAATCCCTCGAATATATATATTTTTTTAATTAAAAAAAAATATATCTATTTTTTTCAATATATTTTACATTTTATACCCGAAATGCAATATGATATCAGAAATATATGTTTAAAATGATATTTCTTCCGTGCGTTCGACAATTACTGCCCTCTATTAAGAGTATACGAAATTAAAATATTATTTTTATTCACTGGGATGCGACTTCCGACACAGTTTATCTATCAGTGTTTGCTGCGTCAGAGCGGAGCGCAGGCGTACCAGTTTGCCATCTCCAATACCAGTTTTCAGCCAGCTCGGTACAAGGATTTCCAAGTGGCGGTCTGACATCCCTGGCGCCATGTAGACTCTGTGCACCGCAGACTCGATCGCACAAAAAGTGCGTCGTCTGCGCTGCACCATAACTGGAGTCTGGATCACCGGGAAAGCTGAAAGTAAATTATCGTACGAAATTACAAATAACTTGAGTCTAGGGCTCTAGGTGTCTAGACTAACAAAAAACAACCGATTATCTTCTATATTAAGTACAGGGTATAGTTTTGAAATTATTGGTTGCAAGGTTTAACACATTCAATGCCACCACATTTTTCTAGTAGTTCCCAGCGATGCCGCCGCACAGTGTTCTATTTGACTCAAAAAATTTCCCTATGCTGTTTATTGCATACATCGATGAAGAAATTCATTTTAAATGCAAGAGCACTTTTGAGTTTTTTGGGAGAAAAAAAAATAAAAACCAAAATCTGAATAAAAATTAATAACTCGGTAGCCAGAAGTGATCTTCAAAAAATAAAACATGGAAAATATGCGCCTAAAGGTCCTTCATCAAACCATATTAATCAAAAATATATATATTGATCAGGCACGCTTACAGAATTTATTAAGTGTTTTTTTACGTCGAGGTCACGAAACATAAATTATTTTTTATAAAAAAAAAAATTTGAAATAGACACGCGGGTGTTTTACTCTTGCATTTAAAATGCATTTCTTCATCGATTTATGCAATAAACAGCATAGGGAAATTTTTTGAGTCAAATAGAACACTGTGCGCCGTATAAAAAACGCAAACATGCTAGGTGTGCTCTCGGCACTGCAGGATGAAATTACGTAGCACGCTAGGTGTGTTCACTGGCACTGTAAAGAGGTAAAATCATAAAAAGCGTTATTTCGGCTTCAACCGTGCTTATTCATCAGTCCTTCTTGAGTTACTGAAGAGATATTTTGTTTTTAGCAGTGTTTGTGGTTTTGAAGGTTTAATTATGGCAGTAAATAGATTCCGAGGTAAGTATTTATCGTAATTTGATCAGTGAATGTCAACCTTTGGTTACTTATTTATGATTTTTTTAGAGAATAGAAAATATGAGCTGGAAACAGGGGAATATGATAATGATGCGACGCAAGCAGATAGTCCCCCATCAAATAAACGTCCAAAAGTAGAAGGTGAGCCGATAACTCATATTTTGGAGATACGCAAAAATTTTTTTGAATCATAGTTGGTTCAAATCAAATCAAATCAAATTTTCGTATCTCCAAAATATTTTGAGATGCTTTACAAAAAGAAAAAAATTGGTTTTTTACCTGAATATATCGGAAAAAGTAGTTAGGTAAATACAATTAATATAAAAACTTACTATCTAAATACAATACGGTGTGGATTTAATAAAATAAAACAATGGAATAATACACTATAGTCTATACCTACTTACTAGTACCTACGAAGCTAACCTCAGGAGAAAAGCCCACCCCAAATATAAAAATATAAAAAATATAAAAAATAGGGGGAAAAGTTTGGTACAAAAAGATGGGAAATTTTGTCCTCTACAAAATAGATCTCTTCTGTTTTTAACAAAAAACTTACCGTTACGACTGAAACGTTCAACCAAACAAACTCTTCAGCTTTATAATACTACATATACATAACCTGTCAAGCGTCAGTTGCTGCACGGCAGCAAGTGACAGCATGGCTCTCAAGCGTCGCTTGCTGCCTCGTGGCAAGCTGGGCACGCCCATAGAATAAATTTCTAATTTATAAGTGGTTTGTTTGTACCACATAATTTATACATTTATGTAATTAATATTAAGTTTTTTATGCGTATACTAAGTATTTTCCATAAATCTACAACATTTACTTCAGAAAATCGAATGAAAAATATACGTTTTTATTGCTATTTTATTTCATAGTGAGTTTATGATTTTCTTGTGAAATGCATTTTGAATTGAACATTTTAGTAGAAATTTTATTAGAACGGTATTTATTCTAGAGTCTACGAATAGAATATATGGATAAGAATAAGTAAATTTATTACTATGATTGTTTTTCTAAGACATTACCGTCAAAATAGGCCTAGTTTCGGAGGGTTCAATGAGGGAGTTCCCTTATTGTACATTGTAAAAAAATAATGAGTTACTGTAATATTTAACATCCTGAAATGTATAAAAATATAAAAATATGTATTTAATTATGTCCCAGTTACAGTTTATTGAGCAATCAAAATATGTACTATGTCAGATATTTTTCATAGTAATTGTAATTAGTTTTGCTCCAATCCTTGTTAGTACAACTGTTTTTGTATTAAATTTTTATGTATAATATATCCAATTACGTAAATAAAGCAACATTCACTGTATAGAAACATACATTTTATATTTATTTGAGTTTTAAAACAAAATATTAAAAAAGACGAAGTTTATGTGTTTGTATCAAGATTCCATTTATTAAATGAGTATTTTTCTAAATTCCATTTACGTCATCACTTAGGAAATCTATTCTACTTTTTAAATATATATCACATGCATAGGTAGTACATAAATTATAACAATATAATTTGGAGAAATAAAAATCGCGGGAATCGAAATTAGACTGACAATTTTATAGTAGGTAACTGTAACTTATTTTATATCGGTTTTTGAATTAAAATTTTATATATAATGTGTGCACCTACGTAAATTAAGCAAATTTTACTATACAGAAACATAAATTTGGCCTTAGTTTAGATTTGCAATAAAAATATAAGAAAAAGTCGTGTGTTGTGTTTGGATCAAGATTTCTTTTATTAAACTAGTATTTTTCTTAATTCCAATTATATTATCAATTAGGAAATTTAATCACCTTTCTAAATATATATAACATGCATATGTTTTATTCACATTAAAACATTATAATATATGTAGTATAGATACCGGTCAGTGTTTTGTCTTCTACAGATGAATTAAAGGTGAATGTTTTATGTAATTTATTTTATCTTTTTTGTTCAAATTATAAAAAAACATTATATTTTATTATTCGTATTATAAATTTAGTAAATTGACCAAACAATATAAAAGGTTGAGAACGCGTGTAGATGAACACGCCTGGCATGTTCGCGGCATTACATAATAAATTATTTTCGATAACATGAAAAAAATATTAGATCACGGAACCACTTAAAAATTCATTAGCTTACGGCACAGAGTTTATGCTCTGAGAGTTTCGGTGAAAAATACTGTCTTATCTTTGAGATATTGATGAAAAACGGAGAGCACGCCCGGCGTGCTCGCGGCATGGCTATAAAGATTAGTGAGGACACGCTAGGCGTGTTAGTGGCACTGAATGAGTTACAACCAAATGTAAAACAAAATGTTTTACAGGTTACCTACCTGTAAAACATTTTGTTTTACATTTGGTTACACAGACACTACCCATTACGATACATAAAACCATATTTTAAAAGTAGTATACTTACTTACCTTTATTAAACATGTACATAATTTATAATAAAAAATCGCAAAAAAGTTTTCTACAGATTTCTGTCATTACAAAATTATGGCGCGCACTGCCTACAGCTGTAGCTGTCATTTGTGATTTGTCAATTGTCATATTTTGACATTTTGTGATTTTTTTTATGCGATTAGATGCAGAGTCAGAAATGCCATGGGTTACCCGCCTCTGAACAATAATAGCTGATTCATAAAGAAGCTGTATGATTCCGTAACTTATTCGGCATATTTTAAAACTACCCCGGGGCAGGACAGCAGAATTTATACGGAAATAGCCGAGTCAGTGCTTTATCATTGTCAAATATAAAACTGCCCATGGGCAGCCGAATGTGTAATTTCCTTATAATATTCATTTAGCAGTCACTGTCTGATGAATGATGACAGACCTAGTGTACGGTGTACCACATTTTGATCCTGTTACTACTTACGGTCAATTCACACTGAAATGACAGCTGAGCGGCCAGCAGCATGCCTGTCATTTAATCTGCTATTCTCTCGTGACCCATCGGTGAAAATTCAGAGCAATGAAAATAGTTGTAAAACACTGCGCTAAAACAATAGAGTTGAAAATTTAAGTTTCGAGTGTCGAGCTGTCATATATGACATTTGACTCGACACTCATGTGTTCGATTCATTTAAGATCGAAAAGTGGTACGTCAGATCTGCCGGTGACCTTACGTACAACAACTGAACAGAGATGGAGTGAAGTTAGTTGAGATAATTATTTAAACTCCAATCTCTTACATATTATATCGATATTTTCTTCGTCTTGTCGAACACTTTTTTCCCCTCCATGTTGTAAACAGGCAACATTCTGAACTTTTTTAATCTGTGCCGCGAAAATGATATTAAAAAAACAACTGTCAAAAATGAACTTCAAAAAATCGGTACACGAATGGCGTGACGTGACGGAAGAAGCTCGCTTCATTCATCATTTCGTTTTATCGCTTGCCACGAATGGCTATTGCAGTCTCGGCCTGCGAGACTCCTCGATAACGTGTATATATATAAACCGAAGTTATTGTAATCGGCACTATAACTGTTAAAAGGGTCGGCAGAGGCGATCATTTCATGCTCAATTTGGAGTATGTATTGACATTTTAGCTATCTGTGATATAACAATACATGAGTATCTCGTTAGACGTTAACAGTTTTTAGGTTAATCCTGCACCGGTATATCAGTGTTTTAATCGTTGTTTAAACATTTTTTGATTGTGCTTCGTTTCCTCAAGTTTCTGAGTCAACAGAAATAGTCGAACATGGAATCGTCTATGAATTACAATTTGGAAATCACACCAAATTACTCGTATATATTCGAGTTTGAGAATGATTTCATTCATCAAGACTATCGAAAGTGGATGACTGAAAATTGGACTGTGGCTTTTTACTATGTCGGAATCTACATGGCTTTCATTTTTGGCGGTCAGCACTACATGCAGAATCGACCACGGTGAGTTTCTAAATTATTACAAAAGGCACGTTCTTACAGCCTACATGCAATTATCGCACAATTTAGTATTTTACTGTTAGATGAGTTAGGTAGTTTTACTTTAGCATACTTTTTAATTGACCTTTTTTTTAAGTCGTTTTAGTATATTCAATTGTATGTACAGTATGCTGTAACTACATAGGTAAATAAATATGGTAATTTAAATTGACTTCCTTTTTGTCATTATGATTACTTTTTTTTATTATCAACCATTGGTGTCCCACCGCTGGGCAAAGGCCTCCCTCTTTCAACAAATCCCGATCCCTCACTGTAATAAATATTTTAAAGGTTTATTTTAATGTCATTCTAATTCAAGTACTTAGGTATCATAGTAATCATATAAAAATATTACAACTGTCCTATGGAAACACAAACTACATAGTAAACAACTTCTTTGAAGTGTAAAACAATTTTTATTTGTTTATAAATAGGTATAAATTATAATACCGTTTATGTATTATACATAATGTACAAAAATTAACAAAACACAATACATTTTTTATAGCTGTCGCTTTTTTACAGCTTTTATAGCTGTCGCTTGCATGAAAATTAAATAATAAACCAAAAATTTACAGTAAAAACACTAAGTTTTTGGTATCAGACTCAGAAATCATCAGAGATCAGTATCACAAAGACAATAATTAAAATACAATATGCTGTATCATCCATCTCAGATAAATTAAAATAATATTGGTAATATTAATTACTAACTTGCAGTTTAAGTTAACATGTTTCTATAGATTACTTTAATCTATAGAAAAATGTTTAGTTTATACCTACAGCCTTTTTATCAGTAATTATAAATTGTTATTTATTCTGTAAAAATGTAAAAACATCATATTAGAAAATGAGAACATCAAATATTACTTATTATGAGTTAAATAGAAAAAAAAATCTTAGAAACTTAATAACAACTATTAAATTAATAAGTAAAACATTATTATTAAGTTTCTAAAAATATTTTTTCTATAAAATAATTTTAGATAATAATGATTTCGTGATGATGAATAATGTTGATGCCAATAATTTTAATAATGTTATAATAATTTCTATGTAATGATTATAGTGAAGGAAATATAGCAATGTCACTAATGTTATTTTCCTTATGGAACCTACTGGTTAATCGGCAGTGGTTGAGATATTATCAATGCCATTGCATTAATTATTTTTTCTTTTAATTATTCCACTAAAAAAGATGACTAAAAATGTAATTTTTTTGTAGATCGTAAAAAATAAAGTAATGAGCACTTGTAGACTACTGTCTACAAGCATAAAATTTACATGTCTGCTTAGTAACAGACATTTAAATTTTAGTAATTATTAAAATTACAAAAAACTAATTAAATTAGTCACTGTTTTACAGTTAAAAAAAAACCCCAATTTTTGTGTTTAAGTTAGACTGTCAATATTTTCAATTAATCTTATACTCTAAATAAGACAATTTTGTATATAGGTATATAAGTATATATATGTTATCAGTTTCTCGAAAACAGCTACAAATATTACCATAAAATTTAGTATGCTATAATATCAATATTATAGTATAATAGAGAGTTTTGGGGGAGAATAATCGATCTAGCTAGGTCTTACCCCTGGGAAACTGCTAATTTTTAAGCTAGGTATATGTTTTTTTTTTTAATTGTGAAACAATATGTATTATTATTGTTATGCTTTGTTTGAAAATTAGGAATGTAGTGGTTTTAAATACCGGTCAGATAAATATTTTTGTGATTCTTTTTATTTTTCTAAAATTTATTAGAACTCCGAGCAAAGCACTGTTACTCAGGTACCTACTTATAAATAAAATATTTATGGACGCTTCACTCCACATCAATCTTGTCCTGTAGTAAGTTCTCAAAGAACTTGTGTTACAGGTACCAGTCAATGGAAATATATTTAATACTTTTACACTATACACATACTTATTTAAGATTTTTTTATTATATTATGTACACACATTTAATACACGTCCATGACCCAGGAACATAGAAAAACTTTTTGTTCCTTCGGTGGGATTCGAACCCGAGGCCCCGGCTTGAGCACCAACATGCTCAGCCATAGAAGTTGTCGAAATCGTAAATATCATTTATACAAATTTTTGGAGTTTGGACCAATCATAACGTGTTTAACGTTATTTTGATATTTATGAGAATACCATGTTGCTGTTTTTAACACATCGAGACTGCATCAAAACTGTTCACACATGCTCATTCATACCCAAACGCCTTGGGCCTCTAATAGACTACACTAGTACATCTTGTTTCAAAGGGTTTTTGGTGAGGCTTATTGCATCAATATAAGTTGTTGAGCCAGCCCATTCATGCCGATGCGGCTTTCCTATAGAAACATTTTAGTCTGATTAATTATTATTTAATTGTTTAACAATTTGTTATATACCTACTTAAATAAATTATAAACACAGTTGATTATATAGCAAAGTGCAACAAAATCCTTCAAAGAGGTGATTCCGAATCCAATGAGCTATTGCTCATATTTTCAGACCTTTATCTCTACTTTTCACATTTTAGAACTTGCCGATTAGTTTATTTTATTAGATGCATAGTAATAAAACAATGATTTAACCGTTTTTAGTGTTCTGTACTTCGAAAGGAAAAAACTTTTTTGTCCGTCCATCTGCCTGTCTGTCTGTCAAGACCCTTTTTCTCAGGTATCAAGCTGGAATTTATATCAAATAAGGTCTACTGTCCCCTGGAGCTATGAAAAAATCAAACTTCTAAGCCAACGCAATCAAAAGATACAGCCGTTTAAGCTGTAATTTTTGACACAAGCAAGGGAATCAAAACCTACAGGGTACTTCCTGTGAACTCAGAATTTGAAACGTCGTACGATAAAGGAAAAATTGCGAAAACCGTAAATTTTTAGATACATCATAGGTACTTAATATTACCTACCTATATTAAAAAATATATTTTTAATAATTGTAAACTTACTAATGTTATGGTTTTAATTTTTCAAATAAAAATACCATAACTATGACTATGTCTATATACTATGTCGTGATGGGTGAACTTTTACTTATCTACAGGTTTGTACGGAATCCTCGGTGCGCGAGTCCGACTCGCACTTGGCCGGTTTTTTTTTATTCCTTTAACCTCCAAAACACAGCGCCAGCCGTATAGCAGTCAAGGGTCATTTATCTATGCCTCCAATGTCATACAATTTAGAGTGAATATTTCTGAAATTAATAAATAACGATACTCTTGGCTGCTCGCCAAACATACTGGCCCATAGATGCAGCGTGATAGCTAAATATATGAGATATGTATGAGCGACATATTCGTTTAATATGATCACTAATAGCCGTATTGTATGTCACATAGGTACTAACAATTCTCAGAAACTTGTTACAGAGCTAACATAGCTATGAGCTAATAACTTATAGCTTCAGTAAAATTTTTACTTTATATAATTCATTTTTTTTAATCTTATTCAACGAGCTTGTTCACTCAGTGAATATGTCGCTCAATCATTTTTTCTCTCTACAACTCTTTCAACTCTAGATAACAAAATCAAATAATTTATATTTAATGAGCAATCAATCCATGGTACTGGAATCGGCTATGGCTGGATAATTTTATACCACTTTCCAGATATCCTTATTTGACGACCTCTTACGAAATATTCTCGCCATAACTCGTAGCACTTAAACCTAATATCAGGAATATATTCTGTATATTTAATAAGGGACGACGTACAAAGGTATGCCATCTGAACAAGCCTGCTTAGCTAATGCATCTACGTCTTCATTACCTGAGAGCCATATATGAGACGGGATCCACTGCACTTTAATTAATTTGTTAGTACGTAATAGCTGACGAACTATTCTCAATATCTCATAGCATAGGCAATCGGTAGACCTCGTGCTATCGAGGTACATCCAGCCAGATGTTGTAGCGCACTCTTGGAATCTGTTAAAATAACATATTTTCAATTTTCCAATGTATATAGCTATGTTTCATACAATATTGCTTTTGCAATAGCTAGAAGTTTTGTATGCATTATTGAAATATTCGCCTCAATTTTAAATTTATTTGTAACTTCGTACCGCCTTAGAATTAAATTTGTTGACGTACTGAAAGCAGCGCCACCTACCGGGTCCAATTGCAAATCTAAACCATTCTCGAATCCACTTGAACGCACACAATAATTTCATTAAAATCTGTCCAATATGAATAATTTTCCCCGTTTTTGCAACATTTTTCACTGATGCTTCGCTCCTATTGGTCGCAGCGTATTGTTATATTATACCTTAAATCCTTCCTCGACAAATGGACTATCCAACACAAAAATAATTTTTCAATTCGACCTAGGTAGCAGTTTCTAAGATCAGCGCGTTTTTTTTATTTGTTTGACAAACAACTAAAGCCTTTAAAGATGAATAATTTTCCCCGCTTTTCCACATTTTCCACTGATTCTTCGCTGCTATTGGTCGCAGCGTGATGTTATATTGCCTAAAGTCTTCCTCGATAAATCCTACACAAAACTATCTATACAAACTATCCAACACAAAAAGAATTTTTCAATTCAAACCAGTAGTTCCTGAGATTAGCGCGTTCAAACAAACAAACAAAAACTCTTCAGCTTTATAATATTAGTATAGATAACTAGCTGTTGCCCGCGGCTCCGCCCGCATATGTACAGTATCCTAATGGAACATTATACTTTTTTCCCGACTGCGCTACGCAAAGGAGTGAGATGCTTAGTTATATCTAAAGTGACAGTGTTAAATAACAATGGAGATATAGGGCCCCCTTGAGCTAATTCTCGACGTGAGGTTCTGCATAAAAAAATGTTTTCAACATGTAATATATGTATATTATGTAAACAATGTTACGTGCTCTGCGCACACACTTAGGCACTACAAAATTACTCCTGCGTAACTGGCCTGGTTTCAATGAAACCGGCCACCGTCACCGAAAATCGGTGTGGGGGAGTTACTTATAACGATATATTCACAAACGATTCAGACTGGTTCAACAAATTCCTGTAAAATTCCTCTCGGACCGAATCGCGTAAACCGATAAAACGGTTTTACATTCAATAGCGTAGGAAACGGTAGTCGGTATTCGATGTTATAGTAAGGGCTGTAAATGAAAGTATGTAAACAAAGTAAACATCAACATCTAGTAGACTGAGCATGAATGTAGTTTAAGGGCTAGCGCTCACTTGAGACCAGAACCTCAATTCTCGTATTTAAAGTAGACAATTTAAAAAGTCAATTTTACTTTGTTTGGATTGAAAGTGTAGCGACATGTTACCATGAACGGATTTTATGACGTTTCGACCAATCTGAGCGCGTTTCACGTTGGTTTAGCGTTCATAAAAACACCGTTTGGGAGTAAAAGCGTATCGGGATTTGATTGTAAGCAGAATTGCCCCTCAGGGATTTTCAAGCTGTGGGGGCGCAGACATTTAAACTTGTGTTAAGAATAAAAATCCTACGACTACTGAGATAATGCATTATAGATTACTTCATAAGTTCATACGACCAATAAATTAATTGCAAGGCACAGAAATTAACTGAAATCGATGCCTGTCAGAAACTTTTTTTATTGAATACTTTTTAATTCTGATCTTATCTGGACATGAGGATGGGGGCGAGAATTTTTTATGGTCTAAAGGGGGCGTGTTCCAAATAAGTTAGGGAACCCCTGCTTAAACAGTCTATTGCATTACAAAATATTATATAATGAAGATGCGCACACTTAAAATAAAATTTTGAGTATTTTAGTCGTAGACAGGCTTGTGTATGTATCTATGGTTGCCAGATTTTTTTTTCAGCCTATAAGGGGCAACTGTAAATATACGCCAAAAAATACGGGATTTCATTTTCCCGGGACAAAAAAAACAAAATTAATTAGTGACAAATTTTGACACTTATTATTACTACTATTTATATACTATTATTATTTTTAACCCTAGATCGCTCGATTTACGGGACAGTGCTTTTCCCGGCGGGACGTCTTTAATAATACCTAAAATACGGGACGTCACGGGAAATACGGGACGTCTGGCAACCCTAGTTGTATCCCAAGTGAGCGCTCGCCCTAAGACATGAATGGGCCTCCGCAATTGATCCGCAGCGTTACGTAAGGTGCTGGCAGCGCGCGACCCCCCACTCACGACCCGGCGAGACTCTTTGTGATTTTACTTTTTATATAAAATACTGTATATGGGTCACCGAGGGCCCTTCATTACTGAAGTGCTCTTTAATTTTTTTTACTGGTCTAAAATGTTTAATAGTAGGCCGTAGGGCCAACGAGAATTACTTGCAAACGTTTTATTATATATAGAGTACTAGCTTTTGCCCACGGCTTCGTGTACTCGCAATAGTGTTCTTGGAGAAAAAAAAATCTTCAGCAAATAACTCTCTCTATTATTTTAATTCAGGGCCATGAGGGAATAAAGTTATTAAAGTAAGGAGTAAACTGGATGTTACGTATTTAATGTATAATTGTGTCACCGTAAAATTGTAAAAATGTTTGATTGTAATATACCTACCTATCTAGTGAAATTGTAAAATTTTGATAGACTTCGGTCGCAATATTCTTCCTATTAATTTAACACATTATTTTTCATTAGATTATAAATATAATATAGTAATTAATCTTTGGACATATTTTTACAGTCTCGTTAATAGTTATTTTACAATATAACGGTTTTTACAATTTTACGGTGACATACATACCTTGGCACAAACTTACTTTTTAGTAACATTTGCTTTAATTAGTTACATATAAAACATGCATTACAACTTACAAGCTAAAAAGTAAGGTCAGGTTGGGAAAGACCGGCATACTTCATTGAAAAATTTACTCAATTTAATAAAACAAATATTTGGTATGTTCTAGACCGATCTTAAGTATTCCATGTGCTGAAACATATTAAAAGTAACAATTTTGTGCTACATAAATTACAATATAATAACACATATTTCAAATACAAACCCTTTTTTAAAATTCGGCGTGCAGACGGTCTTCCCGTGCTATTGGAGGCAAGACCGTCTATTGACATTTAACACGTCACTTGGTATGTTATTATGTATTTATACCAACTTATATCTAAAAAGTGTATTTTACCTTCAAATATGCACTTTAACTGTAGGATAATAAAGTTAAAAGTCATATGAAATTCTTGTTTTCATATTTAATGGACCTTCAAAACCCAAATAAAAATGGCGGAAAATTTTCTCCCAACACTATGGTGTTGCCAGCGACATCTATGATTAAAATTTTTAACCAAAGTATGATACTGTTTTACCGACTGTCAATTCAAGCTGCATAGCTATTCATAAATATAAGCTATTGCGTGCAGACGGTCTTGCCTTGTAGACGGTCTTCCCTAACCTGACCCTACAGGTGTCTTTATAAAATCGAAGGATTCCCTCGATTTCTTACGAATTCCATCGTCAGATCCTGACTTCATGATCATGGGACCAACTTAGGAGTACACTCTTTAAAAACAAAAATTCGAATTTCGAACTGGACCGATTCAAAATTGGAATCGGTCCAGGCGTTATTGACAAATGCAGTGAGTAATATTGCTTGTATAAAATCATTAATCCTTAATTATCATTTTCTCATTTACCCTACATCCTACAGATATGCGACCTATATCATTGTAATCCAGGTGTTATTACATTTACATCTTAACTAATTTTATTTTTGGTCGCCGTAGCAAATTGCTCCGTACAAAATTTCCAGTGTCCTTTGGTAAACCGGATCTTTTGATGAAAATAACAAAAAATATTTGACTAAATATTTACCTTCTGCTTAAGTTTAACACATTCGTCCTTCGCATTACCTTACGTAGGTCGGAAAATACTTGGTATTTACTACGACTCGAATGTTTGAAATTTTCGTTTGATAAGGTGAATCAAATGGAATTTAAAATTTATTACATAAGGAATTGAAAAATCTTTTAATAAAATTCTTAACTTTATAACGTTCGTTCTAAATGTAGGCATTTTTTGTATCGAGCACTTTATGAGAGTTCTGAAATATTAAGTAGGTAGTTTGGATTTGGACAAAAATGGCTTTTAAGATTTTCTTCACTAATTTCTTTCTAGTAGCTAATCTAATACATACCTTACCTTAATGGAAGTTATTGTTTTCATTATGAAACCTCTGTACCTAATCGCTAATGAAAATTGCTAATGTAATTTTTAATCCGAAACAATTTAATTAAGTAAGTGAAAAATTTGATAAATTATTACAAAATTGCAAGGGACTTAATCGATTGCAATTTTTAATCCGCAAAATAATAAAAAATACTTAAATTACTAAGTCTGTTTAGGGGCCGTCCATTAATCACGAAATGTTTTTAACATCTTTTTAGACCCCTCCCCTCCCCCTGGTAATACGTGGTGAGGTTTTATACTACCCCTCCTCCCCCACCTAAGATCACGTGTATTTTTTTTACATAGTAAGCAAGTCATGTCATGCAAAACTTTAACTTAAAAAACAATTTAATCGAATAATTTAAGCAATTGCTTAAATTAATAGTTTTTAATTAAAAACTATACGAGTCATTTGTCTTGTAAGTATTTTAACAACACTACGAATCTACAACCGATAATAATTTCGGTATGCATAGACTAGATTCGAAAAGTAATACACGTGATGTCTCCTTATACCCCCTCCTCCCCTTGGTGATACTTGGTGATTTTTTTCGGACCCCCCCTCCCCCTTTAGGCATAACGTGATTAATGGACGACCCCTTATGTGTCTGTCCGTGACATCGTAGCTCCCAAACGGATGAACCAATTTTGATATAGTTTTTTTTGTTTTAAAGCTGCATGTCAGCTTCGAATGTTCTTAGCTAGAGCCTAGAAATATCTCGCTCACTGCTTGACAATTCGGGGTTACTTAAAATGTTTAATGTTGTTTATTCAAGTCTGTTGACGTGTTTTATTGGCCAATAAATTATCTGCTGACTCACATCCCTGGAGCTTTACGTTACAACCCCTATACTTATAATAATGACTCCCCACCGATCTCGGTGACGGTGGCCGGTTCCATTGAAACCAGGCCAGTTACGCAGGAGTAATTTTATAGTGCCCAAGTGTGTGCGCAGTACACAAGAGCACTCTCTCTTCCTTTACTCTCGTAATCCAGTGGGACGGATAACTGACACGACTGACGAGAGATAAGGCGCGGGTCCGACTTTTTACATGCCCATCCGACGCATGGATCATCTTTCTTATCAGACAATCAGGTGATCAGCCTGCATTGTCCTAACCAAACTTGGAAACAACATTTTTTGTTGTTCCAATGCGGGAATCGAACCCACGACCTCCGAGTCGAGAGCCAATGCTCTAACTACTAGACTACGGAGGCTATACTTATACCCCCTTACTTAATAACGCTGTATAAGCTTTGAATAGTTATACAGTGTTTTGTCTTCTTCAATCGAATTAAAAATGTCACTTGTGTGACGGGAACAAAACACTGTATATAACTACTCAAAGCTTATACAGCGTTTATTAGTAAGGGGTGTAAGGTTTTATGTCTGTTGACACGTTACTACCGAGAAATAAAATGATTACGATTTTTCTTAAACTGAGTTAATTTTTCGTGGCATTTAGGTAAATTATTTATTCCATATACGCGGTCATCTCCCCATACTCCATAGGTCAGGCGAAATACAGTCGCATAGTATCGCGCGGCCGCTCGCCAGTCGCTCGGCAACTGAGTCTGCGCTTATCAGCTGTTATCACTTACGTGTGATCACGTGAGCTTGCGTGTACGGCGCGCGGCGTGCACGATGCGAAATCATAAAAATATATAATTGATGGTTATGTCACCGTAAAATTGTAAAAACCGTTAGATTGTAATAAAACTAGTGAAATTGTAAAATGTTGATAGACTTCCGGCGTGAATATGCTGCCTATAATTTAACACATTATTTTTCGTTAGATTAAAAATATATAGTTTTTAATCTTTCAACATATTTTTACAATCTCGTTAGTTTTTTTACAATCTAACGGTTTTTACAATTTTACGGTTACAGTTATATTATTACCGGACCTTTTAAAACATGAAGAATATTAAAAATAAAAGATAACTTTTTATGGTTGCGTAGTTGAACAAGGAACCCCTATAGTTTCGCTCTGTCCTTGCTAACTTCTGTAATTTTGAATAGATTGTATAAATGATTGAAATTTGGCGTGGTTATAGATCTCATAGAGATATAGTCCAAACACCAACTTAATTTGAAAAAAAAAAAAAAAAAATGCGTGTTGATAGCTACGGATAACGGAACCCTCCTTGGACTTGTTCTGACATTCTCTTGGTTAGGTTTATGTCAATAAGAACTGTGAAGTAAAAGGCAGAGAAGGTTATCTGCAAGGATGTGTAGTGATATTTGTACATAATTTTATATTGAATCTGTAAATGAAATCTTTTGTCTTATCAGTTATCAACTTATCAAGTTATCACCAATGTCGTTGTCAATTCTCAGTTAGATAGATACCTTACTCTTATGATAACCTTACCAGGAGCGTGTCAGCCTGTCAGGGGACATGTCTTTAGTAGGCTGACCCCACATTAGGCGTGCGCGTTTCTCGGGTGTTTGAGCGACGCGACGCTCATAGTCCAAGAAAATAGGCTCTGAAATACGAATTTGAGTTAAAACTAAAATTTTTGATATAAGTAAGTTACTTTGAAGAATTTAATAACGAACTGTGAAAGTTGTTTTTAAATTCACCCCCGAGAAGGGGTGAATAAACATAAGAAAGTTTTATATTTTTGTATTTTGGGAAAATGGCAAGTGCTAGAAAAAAATCTTCAAATAAAAGTTGTAGAGCGTAAAATTTTACATATAAATGTTCTCATAACTTTTTTTCCTAAAATTGAAATTAAGTGAGATAGGGTAGCTAGAAGCTAGAGTATGATGACAGGAACTTTAAAAAATCATACTCTAGCTTCTAGCTACCCTATCTCAGTAAGTTTCAAATTTAAACACACGATGTCTGTGCACACAACTAATACATTCATCTACACATACCTAAAATGATGATGTTATAAGAAGTTACTGTTGCATATTGTGTCTAGTGAGGTGTATGTAAGTTTCTAAGGTGTAGTAAGTTTTGCCAAAACTGGAAATATCTTAGGCGTGTGCTCAGACCGAATAAAAAGCGTGTGCTTATATTTATTACCTTTTTTTGTGAAACTTGACTCCAGTCAATACCTATTTGGTAATGAGATATCGTAATTTTAGATACCCATAGGTGCTATGCATAAAAGCAACAATATTTAGCAGTGAGTTGCCATGTGTTATGTCATATTATGTGACTCTATCACAAAATATCAGAATGACTACGAACTTAGGTATAGTTTACGGCTTTAACTCTTTACGATGTTGTTAAATTAGTTCTACGAGACATTAGTAATATCAAGTTCAACTGAAATGAGTCATAACGATAACGTTATCGAGTCCAAATGACTGTTAGACAAAATACATGTAATAGGCAATCAGACGATTAGCGAACGTGGAAAAAACATTATTAGATAAAATATTGCTATCATTTTATTAAAAATAGTTGAACGGTCAAAAGGGTATATAAACAAATTCGACCTCACTGATAATAATGATTGTTAGGCAAAATATAATAATCAGACGATTCTTATCCAACGTGGAAAAAAACATTATTGGACAGAATAATTATTGTATTATTAAAAATATTTGAACGGTCAAAAAAGTATTTAAACGTATTCGACCTCATTGATAATAATAAAAACTTAACACGCTTATCAAAACTAATTGACAATATTTTGATTAATTAGAAAAAAATATACCTACTTACCTACTTTAAATGAGTAAATTTTCTATATCCCATTACCTATACCTACTACATATTATAAATGTGAAAGTTTGTGAAGATGTATGGATGTATGGATAGATGAATGGATGTTTGTTACTCTTACACGCAAAAACTATTTTGATGAAAGGGCCATGCAAAAAATCGTCCCACCCTCCAACAGATTTCAAACCTATCTTAGATAATAAATAGCTCTTGCCACGCTGAAAGTTATTTAGTATGGCCGATGGCGACATTCACCTCATGAGTGATTATGACAAAAATTGGAATTTAATTTTTTTATTGTTTATATCTTCGATCCACTCCAGCTTCGCATTAAGAATTGCCACATAATAATTTGAATGTCTTTTGGTAACTTGTTGTATATTTTAGCTGCGGTACAAACTACACTTCACACAAACATTCTATGACTTCTTTTGTTTACATTTATAAATCTTTTTAATTCATTATCATAAAATTAGTAATACGAGTGTCGAGTAGTACCGGTAGTCCGGTTGCAATAAAACAGCGTCAAACAAAATTCCACATTTAAATTCTTTCACGTAGGTATGCATTCTTACGTAACACTTGGCCTATATTAAGTTTTAGCTTAGAGTTCACTTGTTATGAATATAGCACAGATATTTCCAGATATGCCATTTGATCTTCGTAAATATTTATAGCTCACCTGAAAATGTGATTTTGTATTTCAGGATATTTGTAATATTCTGAATGTTCATGTAAATTTAGCCTCCCGAACGCGGCTCAATATGCGGTAAGACCTCGACGCGCGATCGCGCCGGGACCGGGAGCAAACGACCGGCCGCCCGCGCCGTATTACGTAAAAATAGCGATTAGCAAAAAATTTGTCGATTGCTGAACGTCAAATAAAATCGTATTACCTATGCGATCGATTGCTAATCGCTCGCTGTTGTGTTTGAATGCACTTTGCTTCATTTTCGCTTATTATTGCTAACTGACAGTTTAAATCGCTCGCTGATTGCTTTCGCTTTGCTGTAAAAGACTTACGTAATACGAAAAATTAGACAGCAGTGAAGAGATCGAACGATTGATTGCAATTTATTGTTCCTCGATTGTTCGGTAGAGTCAGTACTGTCGCTAGGTTGCTTCTCCTAGGTTTAGTATACGTAATACAAATTTGCGATTTTTGCGCTTGCTTGGCTTTTGCAAGATACGTAATAAGCCCGCCGGTCGGGATCGCTAATATCGGAATGCACCTAATAGTCCAAGAAAATAGACTCTGAAATACGAATGCTAGTTAAAACTTGAATTTTTGATGTTACTTTGAAGAATTTAAAAACGAACTGTAAAAGTTTTTTTTTAATTCACCCACGAGAAGGGGTGAAAAAAAAGATTTCTTTTTTTTTTAATTTTGGGAAAACGGCAAGTGATAGAAAAAAATCTTAAAATAAAAGTTGTAGAGCGTAAAATTTTACCTAAAAATGTTCTCATAACTCTTTTTTCTTATATTGAAATTAACTGAGATAGGGTAGCTAGAAGCACTTGTGATGTTATTTAGGTACTAGAGCATGCATTTTTAAAGTTCCTGTCAACATACAACTTTTATTAGAATATTTTTTTTCCGTTTTCCCAAAATTAAAAAAAACTTTTTTTCTTTTTTTCACCCCTTCTCGGGGGTGAATTAAAAAAAATCACAGTTCGTTTTTAAATTATTCAAAGTAACATAAATATCAAAAAATCAAGTTTTAACTCAACATTCGTATTTCAGAGCCTATTTTCTTGGACTATAAAGGTAGTTTCCGTTCTATGCGACCGCAACCAGCGAATCAGGTTCTCTGGCCACACTCACCGGTCGCGCGATGGGGGTCGCGGGGATTGTGTAGTGCTGCATATAAATTCACAGGGACTCCGCGTCTCTATTTCGGTGTCGGATTCGATCGCGGTATCGTGTCGGGCGTCGCGTGCATCGAAAGGCCGTTTGTCCATCGCTACCGTCAACGGGACGTCAACGAGAACGAGATTATTTCTGGTCGAGATTAGATCGACGGGACGTAGGAGAGCCACGCTTTAACTGTGGGAGAGCCACGCTTGGAATGAATGGTCGGCTCGACCGGGTAAATACCACGACCTCACAGAAAACCGGCGTGAATAACGCTTGCGTTGTGTTTCGCCGAATGAGGTTACCGGAGGCCCATGGGGGGATTGGGGATTTAAAGGACCAGGAACGCAAGTCGCAGCACCAGAGGAGTTACAAGTGTAACTCCTCTGGTGTTGCGAGTATCCATGGCCGGCGGTAATTGCTTACCATCAGGCGATCCGTCTGCTCGTTTCCTGATTCATTACATTAAAAAAACGTGCGGCGGACACACGGCTATAGTAAATGTATGTATCGCAGATCGCTACTTGGGCGCCGCCATGTCTTTCTCGTTGACGGAGGCGGTGGACAAACAGCGGAAGGCTACCATAAGTCATTTCGGGTTTCAGGGTTTCCGGAATTTAATGAAAACTATAGAGTTAAACCCTTCCTAAGCAAGTACTTTCACTAGGAAGTAGGAACCACGACTATTGTACACTGTACAGTCACAACTCACAAGTCGTTAACAAATAGCAGTGCTTTGATAATTTTGTTAAAATATGCCCGTGCCTGTACCAGTTACTAATTTACAGTCAGAGGTAGAGTATGAACATTGTACATACATTCGTGATCATTCACGCGATAAGCGGCTATTGTATCGACAATCAATATCGTAGGATAACGATTAACGACTGAGCTCCGATGCTAATAACTGCCGCTATTCTACCGAGTTCTACGTACTGGGCCATGTTTTATAAACACCTACTGTTCCACCTGCTAAGGTTCCTGCAGGAAGTAAAGCGACTAGATCGATTCGATGCTAAGTTATTGAAAACTTGTACACTCTACATGCTATTACAATACTCTACGAAACCATATTCTGCTTATAAACGACTCAACATGTACTAAGTTCCTAGGGAACGTATCCACACTACGTGATTACTTTTTATAAATTTTTTACCCTCTCCCCCACGGTAACCATCCGTATATACTATATTATATACCTATTTTGAGCATGGAAAGATATATGTTAGTCTTGCATGCACAATTCGCTGAGCGAATTTAAATACATAACGCCAAATATACAGTTTATAGCCTGGATTTTTGTAACGCTACTCACGACAGAAATATTATAGTAACTACGGGATATATTAACATGTTATACATACATACATACATAATCACACTTCTTTCCCGTAGGTGTAGGCAGAGACCAATTATTTTCACTTTACTACGATCCTTACATGAGCCATTTTCAAAAAAACTGTACATACAAAATGAATACATGTCCGACTATTATCAATATTTTTTACGGACTCAGTGTTACATATTTTTCACTTTGTGCAATTTTTCCTATAAATATGAACATCCCTCTTCAAGATTTTACCAAAATTATGACTTAATTATAAAATTATAGTATTTTGCACACATTTTTTTGTTTTGCCACCTTTCACATTCCATTACAACAGAAATGTCTTTTATATACTCTAACAGTTTCGAATCATCATAAGGCTCTAATTTGTTCTCTGTTCATTTTTTAAACAATGTAACTAATTAAATAAATATATTTCCTATTATTTATTCAGAACAGTATTATTCTACCTGGTGCTTTACCAATAAAATAATATATTTTAAATTTGTCCGAGATTATTAACATGTGAGTCACTCAGAGTATGTCACGGTCGATTTCGTAGCTATTTGTACCATTCCTACCACTCGAAGATAATTTTTCATATCTGGCATCACTTTGCTCCATGCTGTTCCCATCAAATCTCCGCTATTTAATTTTTTTGTAAGTTTATTTGTTGTCACGAAACGCCGCTGCAATTTGTACGAAAACAAATACATGTGAATCACAGTGCATTTCCGGACAAAGTAAAGTGAGTATTATTTTCAATTATTTTCATAGCGTTCGCCTTTTTATACAAGTTATAAGTATGTATCAAAATTAACTATATTATAAGTTATTCTGATATTGTTGCTTATTGAGGTTATGTTTTCGACAAAAATGCTAAACATGTGAGTCACCTTTCGTGACTCATATGACGTGACTCACATCCACGTGTAAAGTTAAGATATGTTTACACTGGCTGAAAATTTTAACAAATATACATATTAAGCCGGCGGCGTCCGGTGTTATCTTCTGCTTCATACAAGACTTTTCACTAATAAATAAATCAGACATTTACGGAAAAATATAATTTTGATATATAATTAAAACACAGTTTGATACCTTATTTCCTTTATGGTATAAACGTGTATTAGTCGAAAGTTTCATATAAAAATGACACTGAACTTATGTAGGTACCTTTATTATAATGGTAAGGATTGCTAAATAGCGCATGATAAGAACCTGTGTTTTTAGCTATTTCAGTTAAATTAGTAAGGGTTCTTCAGACGAGCGACACTTCAGTTGTCGCCACGACGCGTTGACATAGAATAACTAATAGTTTTAAAGGCATTGACGGCTGCCGCCGGTAGGTGGCGACGACGGCAGCCGGCCGTCAACCGTCGGCGGCAACCGGCATATACTGTACTAATAACATTTTAGCTACGTAACACTTTGTCGATTACTTGTAATACTTTTTTTTTATTCTTATAGCTGTTGATTTGGTTTACTTATTATTATAACTACATACATCATCATCCGACTATACTTTATGTGCACTAATTATTATTGTGTTATTTTTAGAAAAATGGCGATGAGCGCAGCCGAACGTCAACGTAAGCGCAGAGAAAAACTTAGAAGCCAAGAACCTGATAAATACGAAGAGAAAAAAAGAAAACATGCTGAATATATGAAAAATAAAAGAAAAGTTGGTCAGTTATCGGCAACGGAACAACATAAAAGAAGAAAACAATGGCGAGAAGCGAATGCAAGAAGAAAGAATAAAAAAATGTGAGAAGATAGAAAATGAAGCACATAAAGCGCCACCGAAAACAGGTTTTGAAAGGAGATATAGGACAATGCTAAAAAAGTTAGCAAAGATGAATGAAGTTATTAATAAATTGAAGCGAGAAAATAGCACATTAAAAAAAGAGTGTGTAGACAAAAAATGAGAAATCTAATAGTTCTAAGAGGCTAAGTATTTTTTTAAATAATAATTTGATTTGATTATATCTACTTGTTTTATTAAACCTACATTTTTGCTCCCTGCTGAACCCCCACTGCCCAACTCGAGTAGTAGAACATAGTTTCGTGTAAACTCTGCTTTACAATAAATGTGACTCACATGAGTATAAAAATACAGGTATGTCACAAAACAGTTGAGTCACAATTTTGAGCATGTTAGTCACAGGTACATTTTATTTGAAAATGGCTCACATACTTGTTTCGCTTCGTCCAATTTCATTCCTTCACCTCCGCGAGAAACGAGACGTGATGGGTGGCGAACCACATCGCCACCATTTTGAATAATTAAATTATTTTTATGATTATCCATTGCGTTCCCACGGATTGGCGGAGAGGGTAGGAATAGGGAAAAGGAAGGATAGGTGGTATGGAAAGGAGGATTGGTGAGGTATAGTGGGAAATAGAAAATGTAGGATATTACCGCCCAGGAGGGCAAGGGATAGGACAGTAATAGTTAGGGAAGCCGGAGTCGCATACCCGTATATAATACCACAACTACCGGACAGGTTAGTTGTGATGAGTATCCCATGACTTTTACAAACTAAAAATAATATAGGCATAATCATTAATGGAAAGAGATTACATTGGTATTACATTATGACATGGCAAACTAAACTCTATTTCATGTTAATCAGAACTTATTGATTTCCGTGATTAATAAGAAGCCAAATAAATGAAAAGAATCTTGATGAAACCTACACGTGACACTATGCAGTATGTACATTTACTCATTAGTCATTACATTGTTATAACTTTGTTCCCCCAAAATGTAGAGTTTCAGTTTCATTTTATTATTCATGAATATTAACACAGACTTTAGAATGGGTTTCAACAGGTCCAAACTTCTAAAGTAACAAAATATTAATAAAATATAGTAAGTGCCTAAAATAAATATTCTTGATCAGACGTGTAGATTGATAGATTAACATTTTATTGTTTTATAAAAAAAAATTTAATGATTCTACATAATATATATTAATAACTAGCTGATGCCCGCAACTTCGTTTGCGCAGAACTAACGGAAGCGGAACCCTATTTTTAAACGGAACACTAAAATAAAATTAGCCTATATTAGACCTTATAACATCAGCTATCTGCTTGTGAAAGTCCCGTGAAAATCGGTCCAGCCGTTTCAGAGATTAGCCGGAACAAACAGACGGACAGACCGACAGACGGACAGACAAATATTTTTAAAAATTGTATTTTATTGTAAGTACCGAATATACTTTCAGATGCATTAAGTGAAAAGCTATTAGTTTGAAGTTACAAACAGACACTTCAATTTTATTTATCTGTATAGATTTAAGTAGGGTACCTATATATTATTTTCGCTAGTATAATGCATTTTATTGTTCACCAGAATCATGAATCATGCCGGTTTTATGTTAAGTTAGAGCCACCAGCATGGCTCTCCACGGACAAAACTACTATTTGTCATTATTGGCTGTTTGCTGCACAGGCTACAAAGCCTTAGCCTGTTCCAGTTGTAAATTTTTTTAAAAATTCTCCCCCAGATTCGAGCTGCGACGGACGCTCATAGTGTGGAACAGCGCGCTGGCGGCGTTCAGCATCATGGGCGCGTGCCGCACGCTGCCCGAGTTCGTGCACGTGCTCCGCAACTACGGCCTGTACCACTCCATCTGCGTGCCCAGGTTAGTGCAGCTATTGTGCCTATTATAGTCCAGGATCCCTGAACTCAGGGATCGTGAAGCACGTCGCACAGATTTTGAATAGACAATGAGGCTTCGGGGAAGCTCGAACGTTTGAGGGACAAGACGTGAGGTTTAGAACCAAAAATACCAGCCCTGTCACTTTGTTGTTAAGGAACTAGGCACAAGACATATATGTAACTTACTTCCCAAAATATGTACGACATTGTAGTTGGAGATGCCAGTCGTCTCGTATTTCCCGGGATGTTCTTATTTTAGGTATTAGGCTGCGTTGACACCAAACTGACTGTCAGCCGCCGAATGTGAGCAGGCTCACTGTGAGCCCCAGTGTAAACGTGAAAATAAAAGGTATTTTACGTTCACACTATACTGACAAATCGGCCGCCGAATGTCAGCGTCTATGCATAGCGTAATAACTAATAACGTATTGTCGGTTAGGTGTGAACGAAAAAGTGAAAATGTATGGAAATACCATAAACTGCGTAACGATAGTGCAATTCAAATAAGAATAGGATCGAGTCGGCGCCATATTGTGATTTGTGACGTCATAGCTGTCAATTTTACCCAATTAGGTAGGGTGGGCAAAAAAAGTTTTTTTCTTTTAATATAATTTATTTACAAAATTAGAGTGAAAAAAATGTAATCTGAATCTAGCTCTTCAGTTTCGCTCATCTCTGTATTACTGTCCGAGTAGTCATCGTCATCTATGTAACATAGCGCCTCGTTTACTCATTTTCGAGCAAAAAATAACAAAAACAATATAATTTTGGCAAGTTGCCTTGCACCAACAATGGAAAATAAAATGTTAATTTATGATTTTAAAAACGAATTATGAATATGTATTATTAAAATTAAATGTTTAGTTAGTTTAACGTTATTATTTAAATTCGATGTATGACTATTATTCCTCTTCTTTTTTTATGGCAATCGCGGTTGCAAAGGTTTTGCACCATTCTGCTAGTGTCAAGTATATAAAGAATTTTTTCGACTATTATTATTGGCAAATAAGTTTTTCTGCTAACCATACTTTTCAAGTGATATTTGACAGAAAGAGGTCATTGACGTTCCTATTCTTATTTGAATCGCATTATAACGCTCGCTCACTTTCGGCGGCTGACAGTCAGTTTGGTGTGAACGCAGCCTTAACACCCATATCATTAGTTGTTTCCTCAGATCCGCCTGGACTCAACCTCATCTTGAGGTATCCTTGAGAAGTTCCTCGAGTTTGGTATTCTTAAACATAATTTCTACCTCAGCTGTCTGCTCCTCCAGTAAGGTTGAGTGGAGGTATGACATCATAAATAATCATGGAAATATATATATTTTTTATTTTAACACCAACATTAACAATTAAAACTCGATCCAAATTTTACAGATTGATGAATATCTATGCGCTGTATAATTATACGGAATTTCGTAAAGGCAGTGGCGGATTTTCGTAAAATAAAGATCGAAAAAATCCTCTATGCTTATTTTTAAATAATTATCCCTCTGTAATTACGTAATTGCTTCAAATAATTCCACTCTGATTGTAAAAAAAATGATATAAATGTCGGAAATAGACGCTCGAGGGAGCCTCAAGGTATAGGTCGCGCAACGGTTTATGAGCGCTCAATGAAAGTGGAGGGGATCGTTCGCGCATGTGACCAATAGCAAAGAATATATATTACTAACGAACCAATAGCGTATCGGCATCGGCAGCCACGTTCGGCATGCGTTCGGCGCATCCACACCTCCCCGCCCGATCCCGCTACCGCCAAACACACCCAAAAACTTACTTCTGCGCATACCCCCTCTACTTTTGTCGAAAGATCTTAATTCGTTGCGCGACCAGCCTGTCTATTCTCTAAGAACATTTTCAAATCTCGAAAGCTGAATCCGTGGTGAGTGTCAAATTTATATATGATATTGGCACTCACCGCGGATTCAGCTGTCGAGATATTTGAAAATGTTCTTAGAGAATAACACTGCTGTACGTCCTGTTAAGTTTGACAGTTGATTCCTCGACTCGCGTAAGGAAATTCCTCAAGTCGAGGGAATTTTGAACTAATAAACAACTTTCGTGGATTGAGGTTGAGTCGAGTGGAGGAAATCTCGAGGTAACAACTAATGATATGGGTGTTAGTATTTACAACGTAGCGCGTAGTAAACGTACATGACAAGCGCTATCCCGTAAATGGAACGATCTAGGGCTAAAAAGTACTCTGTCTTTAGTCAGTACTCACGCACACAATGCTTGCTATTGCGATGTAATTCATCATATTATTTATGTGTATGGGATATTTCCCATACACATAAATATGAGCTCGAGCGCGCTAAAAGGGATTAAAATATATTATTATGCTAAAACTACCTAAGAAAAATATCAAGAAATAAAATTTTATTACGCGTTTATAGTTACGGAACCCTCCTTAGACATGTCCTGACATGCTCTTGGTTAGGTTATTATAAAGTTGTAATGTCAAAAAGATGACCATGACCAGAGTAAGTTGAAGTTCATAATGGGGCAACCGAATCCTGATTAGCATGTGAACTTACCTCAACATTTTGCCTTTACTTAAAAGTCACACTCACCTTTAACCTAAAAGTTTTCTGAGATATTATCTCCAATTTAGGGGTAATGCGAAATAAGCCTTTTAACTTTTTGGCCCTTTCGATCCCATATGTTTGCCTAGGCCTCCTAGAGTAAATTTAGGCTACGTGATAGAAAATAGCGATGTCTCATCGCATGCGAAGCACGCGTTGTCCACGTATTCCACGCTCGTCCTCAGCGAAAGTTTGTCGAACGTCGCGTGGCTCTACACCCGCGGGTATTATGATATTATTCTAATGGAGGCTATTTATTAGTTAGTCGGAAGTAAAACTCGAATAGATCGATTTTCGAAGCGAGTTGATGTTTAGTCGAAAAGTTCAGTTGTCAATCGACTCGGCTTAAATACTAAAGAGACGAGGTGGAGACATCTTCAGGATCTCTATAGAACACACTACCTTTGTCCGTAATCTTGTTAACAGGCAGAGTTCTGACTCCTGAGGCACTAGCGAACCTCGTGTCTGACGTAATATTATTATATGTGGAAGAGCCATGCTTCGGTACGAATGGGCCGGTTCGACAGGATAAATACCACGATCTCACAAAAAACCGGCGTGAAATAACTTACGTTGATTTCACAGCGTGAGCGAGGTTACCGAAAGCGGTTAAGGAACGCAAATGCACAGCACCAGAGGAGTGAGCGCCGAGTGGCGGTATTTGCTCACTATCAGGTGATCCGTCTGCTCGATTCCTAATCTATTTCATTTAAAAGCAATCGGGGCTCCTGCAATCCTAGTCCTCTAGGAATAAATCCCAAAAGTAGGTATTCTTTTATTAGTTCATTTTCAATTCAAAGAACAGCAAGGTACTTAACTATAATGATTATATGTAACCGTTGACGAGGTAAATTTTGTTTGCGATTTATCTAACTGCTTTGAATTTTATAGTCCAACTTCACCTATTATGTCTTGTTATAATCGTCAGAATTCATTAGACATCAGTAACGTTGATCTGATAGATCCTTATTCATAAAAGTTTGTTTCTATTGGGTTTTTCTCGAAGTTTTTCACGGTCAACACCTTAACAACGAAAGGTCGGATTGACCAACTTGTTTACGAAATAAATTAATTATTATAAATATATTAAAGGCAATGTGTAATTTAACCTAATGATGGATTTCCTTTAAGGAAATGTTTTTAAGTAATTCAAATTGTATCATTCTAAATATGTGGTTTTAATTTGAGTATTGAAGGTAGAGTTGTGTTATAATTTAGTTCCCAAATTTCAAAATCAAATATTTATAACGATTTTTTATCCGATTTCAGTTCTCCCCGCGCGTCGGCGCTATACCACAGATTTAAGATTACTAAATAGTTACTACGTAAGCGACATGAACGTAAAATTATTTTTAAACAAAAAATTAAACCGACTTCCAAAGTAAAAATACACAAAAATATGAATTAAAACTTTTTTTTCAAAATAATTCCCCTTTTAAATTTGGCTAGAATTTTTACAATTTCTCTACTCAATCTTCTTAATTTTGAAGTCGCTACCAGTCGCTATGCGCCGTCCAAACGCATATCTTTAAAGACTGAGGAGTTCTGTTCAGTGCTTTTGGATCCAGGGTAAACCTTGGTGCAACATATTATTTTTTGACAGCATATGCTTGTGTTACTTCAGTAAAAGTCAAAATCAAGCATATGCCACTTTGTAACTCACAGTAATCATCATCATCATCTTAATAACAATACCTAATGGAAGCTTGGCGCGTATTCAATTATACCTACATTCGATCGTTTATTTTAGACGTTCTTAAGACGTATTATTAATAACTTAACAAAATATATCACTAAAAAGGTTGAAATTATTATTTTTAAACAAAAAATTTAACCGACTTCCAAATGAAAGTAAAAATACACAAAAAAGTATGAAATAAAACTTATTTTCTAAATAATTCCCCTTTTAAATTTGGCTATTTCTCTACTTAATCTTCTTAATTTTGAAGTCGGTACCAGCAAATATGAACATGAGTTCTATAAAATATTGTAGGATATCGTTTGGGCTTTAATTTGTGTATTTTTAGTATCTATTTTACGTGGTAGAGCCATGCTTCGGCACGAATGGGCCGGCTCGACCGGAGAAATACCACGGGCTCACAGAAAACCGGCGTGAAACAGCGTTTGCGCTGTGTTTCGCCGAGTGAGTGAGTTTACCGGAGGCCCAATTCCCTACCCTATTCCCTTCCCTACCCTCCCCTATTACCCTATTCCCTCTTAAAAGGCCGGCAACGCACTTGCAGCTCTTCTGATGCTGCGAGTGTCCATGGGCGACGGAAGTTGCTTTCCATCAGGTGACCCGTTTGCTCGTTTGCCCCCATATTTAATAAAAAAAAAAAAAAAAAAAAATCTAAAATTAAAATTTTACTTTATTGCAGTATGGTAATTTTTCTAGAAATAATTTAATTACAATTTTTCAAAATATCTATCTAATTAATTTATTAATAATGTGATTAAAATATGTATTTAATTAGGTATAAAAGCATAACAATACTTGTCATTAAAATAATTGTGTGAGAAACAAAAAAAAACTACTTTATAATTTTATTTCATCTGACAGAATTATATTATACTAGCGACCCGCCCCGGCTTCGCACGGGTACAATGTATATATCTGTATAATCTATGGGTACAATACTGATACTAATCCTACCACATAGATCTAAACTCCCCTCCCGCACGCACACCCCCGCCTTGGTGACGCCTACTTCGCAACGGGCCGTGGAGCAGAAATCGTAATTTTTTTATTTTTTTATGAAATATGGGGGCAAACGAGCAAATGGCATCAGGGTCACCTGATGGAAAGCAACTTCCGTCGCCCATGGACACTCGCAGCATCAGAAGAGCTGCAAGTGCGTTGCCGGCCTTTTAAGAGGGAATAGGGTAATAGGGAAGGGTAGGGAAGGGAATAGGGTAGGGGATTAGGCCTCCGGTAAACTCACTCGGCGAAACACAGCGCAAACGCTGTTTCACGCCGGTTTTCTGTGAGCCCGTGGTATTTCTCCGGTCGAGCCGGCCCATTCGTGCCGAAGCATGGCTCTACCACGTAAAGATAATGACAATTATTTTTCTTCTTAAATGTCTTTACTCAAGCAGCACATCATATCCCCAAAGTATCCGTAATTGATTTTACCAAACCTTATATATTATAATGTCTCCGAAAATCAATTACGGATACTTCGGGCACATGATTCACTGCTTGTGTAAAGACGTTTAGGGTCCATCAACATATTACGTCACACCTGATGGGGTAGGGGGGGGTCATAAAAAGTGTGACAGTACATGTTAAATACAGGTACAGGGATACTAAAAAGCGTGACTGGGGGGGGGGGGGGGGGGGGGGGTAGGGGTTCAAAAAGTCGAAATTTTGCGTGACGTAATATGTGGATGGCCCCTTAGGTAAAAAATAACCGTATACTCAAAGTAAAAAATCATCTCACGTATGGGTGACTCTCGGTAAAACGCAACTCGCAAAATAAAGATATTTTTTTCTAGTATGATAATTATTTTTCTGCTTAAGCGTCTTTACATAAGCAATAGATCATAATATTATGCCCAAAGTATCCGTAATTGATTTTACCGAACCTTATATGTATATTATACATTAGTACGTAATTTGGCTTAGATTACAGTATTGTCAATCAGATTTGTGCAGGCATTATCTGGGGGCACAGCAATGTCTCCGCCAAGACGAGCCAAGCGGCAAGCCACATATTATTTGGACTAAGTTATAATTTGTGATGTTAGTCTTTGTAGAGTTAGAGCGTTAAATAATGCTATGGCTGATGGCACCTTGAGTCCACATATTCCTTATTAGAGGTCGTGTTCATCATTAACGATTCTGTATGAGGTGTGACTTACCTATACCACCCTACTACAATAAATGTGAAAGTTTATGAGGATGGATGGATGGATGTTTGTTACTCTTTCACGCAAAAATTACTGAACTGATTTTGATGAAATTTGGTTTGGGATACTGTATTTACGCGGGCGGATCCGCGGGCAAAAGCTAGTAATATGATACTTCAATGTTCTGAGGTGACCATAGGCGGTAATAATATGTAAAGGTTGTCGATTAGCAAATTTAGCGAAGCGAACATTCGAAACAGGTTCTCTGAGATAATGTTTTCCGAATTGGGGTCTGCGGTCTGTAGGTACACTGTAAAAAATATTGCAATTACGTAGCTCTACTGTAAATTTATTTTGTGTTTTTATTCGGTAATTATTATATTCATCAGTTGTTCAGCAGTTTCGATCAAGTTTTTGCGTTTACTTCTCGAAAATTCGAAGTTCGCGGCATTATGAAGTTTTTTACGCGTCCTATTTTTTGTTTGTTTATACGTTTTAGTGTGAACGTACACGGTACATTAAAATTATTTACTTTGTTATGTGTATGTAAATTGTAAGTACATCCGTGTGTGTATTAGGTACTAAGGAGTAAGTATAAGTACTAATTAATAACAAAGTTTCACGTTAATATTGTATTATATTGTATTTTAATATCACATTGGGTTTTACTGGTGCAAAGATAAAGCTAGAAAATAGGTTCTTCAAATCTTTTGACGTTTTTTGAATCAAAAATTCTAGCTTTAACGTAACAACTACTTAGGCCTTTTTATCTGTTATTTGATGATTTATACAGTATTGTCCGAGCGAAGTTACAATTCTTGAAATACTGTAGTGGGACAGTCGGTTTATAAGAAAAAAAAAAACACTCTTTGAAGCAAAATTCTAGCTTACCTAACAACTAAGTACCTAATTAAATTGCAAGAATTAAAATATGTAAATGTTAATTGTTATGTATTAAAATAATGTAAACTTTAAACCCATTATCCAAGTAAAATTTATTAAGCAGTAGACTGTACTACGTAACGTCGCAGAAGCAGTTATTTGTGGAAGATTTTAGTTTTAAAATTCAGCTTATTTTTAATCAGAAATTCACGTTGAACCGGAATGGAGTTTTTGTTTTATGATGGAAAAATATGAAAGGCTGTTTGTGAGGAGGTTTACCCCGGAATTCCCTTCACAGAAAACATACGAACAAATAAACAAATGAACTGTTTACGAACGAAATTTTGCAATCTGTTTTACAAATTATTTGATAGGTCTTCCGACCTATCAAATAATTTGTAACGAGAAATCAATTAAGCATCAGTTAAGTTTAAGAGTGTTATAACTTAGTATAATATGTACGAAGCTGTGACGTAAATCGTGACGACCGACACGACGTTAGACGATTTTACATCATTTTATTTGCTATATTTCATTTTTTTAATACATGTAGAGAAATCCAATATTTTTAAGTTCCTCGTGTATCTTCGTAATAGACTTTAGAAAGAAAACTTTAATTAAAAGTTAGCCAACTTGAAACTTACCTAAACGTACCTTTGAAATCATTGCTTCTTTCAACAGCTTCTGTAGCTAATATTCTGGAACCTGCAAGCGAGTCATCAATCAGTCCAAAATCTTCAAAAGTACGGACTAATCACGCAAATACCAACTTTATTTATTGAAAACATGGCTCGGATTCCTTGAATCTGCCGCTCAATATTTTGCTGTAGTCGGCTGGCGTGACAGATGCATTAGTAATCACCACAGAATTCTGATAATGAAGCAATAGATAATCCACATCGACTAGTTTGAAATTTGAATCTGATATTACCATATAAGTCCATAATAATCCTACCGCAATTGTTTCCGCAGAACTTTATTAACTTTAACACATAAAAAATTGTTTTATGTGTTTATAGTAAAGTTATATGAGCCGCAGTTATCCGTACAGCCTAATTCGACGTTCGAGCAATGAGCGGTGATGATTTTCAAAGTACATTATACAGGTGGTAAAAATAATAATAATAATGGTAATCATGCCGCATCTGCGTGTTGCACGGTCTTTGGTATTGATCGATTCCCAGTATTCATTTAATGCCCGATGGATTTTCTGGTGTCGTTCCGGTGAGTGGTCATACAAATTATTTTTCCGTTCAACCAATTCCGATTTCGACCTGTCGATTGATAAATTTTAATTAAAAAAAAAAAGGACAAGACGAGCACTGTTTACAACATTCGCCGATTTCGGGAAAAGGGTAAATAAATTATGGATGAGAAAATAGAAGTAGGTATATCAATAGGTATTGCACTCTGTAGTTGTATATAAATTAGGGATATTACTGCTACACTTTTCCGTTAGAGGCGCCACCGTAGTACGATGATACTTTTTGCCGTATATCAAAATTATCGAGAATAGTAAATATATGCATTAGTGTTGTGTATTTAGATGCAAAAATGTGGAAATTAATTAATAATAATTTATTTCCATAAGGTCACAACTCACAAGCTATGTAAGCAGCGGAAAGGTTGTAGGTACGTAGTACAATATTTCAAGGCTACCAAGCACACAAGACTGTGTACAGAATTCCAGAGGTGTAAAAGTAACGAAAAAAGCGTACCCGTATGTACTCGTTACTATAACATTATCTAGTACTCGTTACTATAATATCGTTACGTTACTCGTTACTTCTGATACCTCATAACATGTTTAATGTTATAGCAACAAATCAAGTCGTATTGCGAACGCGTATAGTATGAGGTCGCGCTGTCTCATCATTCGTAATTTGTAGAAAACATACTAAGCTGCGTAAGGTGCATTTTTTTTTCACTTTTCCGTATTTTTAACCACTTATTGAATTATAACACGATATTACGAAAAATGCGAGTAATAAAATATATTTGTGTGTAACGTTTCGTTACTCGGTACTCGATGGCGCACCCGTTACTCAATACCGAATACATACCGTGTATTACAGCTCTACAGAATTCAGCAGCTCTACAGAATTCAGATCATTATAAAACAGCAAAAGATATTTTTGTAGGAATTGAAAACGGTAAATTAATTGTTTATTTTGTTTTATCAAATCTTTCCAAAAAACTGAGTATATTTGAAATTTTTAAAGGACGAAAATTATTTTTTGAGTTAATATCTTTTAAGAAAGTTGTTTATATAACTTTAAAGAAAGTTGTTTATATCTGGCATATCTTTATTTTTAACTTGATCCAAACAAAAAAATTACATATTTTTTTTACAACGATAATTATCGTTGTAAGAGCGAATTAATGATTATAATCATTAATTCGCTCTTCATTTTTCATTATCTATTATTTGCTCTTTATTATTCTCATTATCATCATGTAATAATGAATAAGTACACGGCCAAGGAATGTATTACTAACGTAACATGGCTTTAGTACAAAATTATTATTTGCGTCATATAGAATGATTAATTGATTAAGCCTTTCAAAAAGGTCTTTTTTTTTCGATGCGCCGCGTTTCCGGGGCAAGTTTTTGAATTCCTGAACAATAATTTTTTTAATAAATTTAAAAAATCTGTAAAACTCTTATTGAAACTTTGGAATGTTACGGTGCGGTTTACGTTATAGTTCAGTGGCGCCCTCTAAGATTAGCTTTGCTATTATTCCTTATTCTTGATATTCGGGCAATCCATACTAATATGAAAAAGAAGAAAAGTTTGTTGGTTTGTTTGCATCGAATAGGCTCCGAAATTACTGGACCGATTTGAAATCTGGCACAGATGTAGAGTAGACCACGGGGAAGGATATAGGCTACTTTTTATCACGGAAAACTGTACGGTTCACTGGAGAAAACTTTAACTTAAAAAACAATTTAATTGAATAATTTAAGCAAATAAAAACTATGCGAGTCATTTGTCTTGTAAGTATTTAAACAACACTACGAATCTACAACCAATAATAATTTCGGTATGCATAGACTAGATTCGAAAATTAATACACGTGATGTCTCCTTATACCCCCTCCCCCCCCCCCCCCCTTGGTGATACTCGGTGATTTTTTTTCGGACCCCCCTCCCTCTTTAGGCATCACGTGATTAATGGACGACCCCTTATGTAATGAACCAGCAAAAAGTTTTGAAGTTTTAGTTTAAAAGTTTTAAGCAGTGTTTTAACGATGACGGCACTGTGACCAAATATTTACGTATCAATTGAATATAAAACGCGAGACTTAATATTTATTATTATTAAGGTGTTTCCTCACCTGGAACATTCGCGTGTAATGTAACGTTACATATCCGAATATTACATAGGTGTAGGAGGAATACCGAGCATTGTAATGCGCACCTTGTAATGATCCCATTCGCTCGGCGCGGTGCTCAAAAATGTTACATTACATGCGTATGTTCGTCAGTCAGGGAGGTAGTATTGTAATGTAATGCTCAAGTCGAATCTATAACATTACTTTACACGCGAATGTTCCAGATGAGGGAGCACCTTTACGCAAATGATCCTACATGTTTATCTTTCAACCTTGAAACTAAAATCCTAATATATTAATAAAACCTACCTAACTAAATATCTTATATATTGCAATTTAAAATTGAGTTCGGTTTTATTTGTCATGACAAGGATTAATTTAATATTTACGAAGTTTGTAAGTAAATTAATTTGTCTATTATACTAATATGTAGGTGTAAAATATTTTTCATGACAGCTACTTTAAAAAATTGTTATATATACTTATATATTATGAGCTTTTTGCTTTGTGACGTCATACGGAGTGACGTCAGACGTGACAGCGGGGCTCGATATTAAATAATATTTTTTTTAGAACGAATGCATTCTAAATCATTATATTGGATATTTTCAAATGAAACAGAAACTAGTATAACTAGTATAATACCTAAATTATACTAGTTTTTGTTTTTCAAACAAATTTTCAAGTGATTATAAATTTAATGATCACGTTATGTATATTTACGGTGAGATACTCATAATCATAACTTACATGTGTATCTTGTTTAATAAATATAACATAATATGTAAGATAGGTGAATAACTTGTATCTATCTACAAGGTTTGCAACAAAATAGTTAAGATTTTATAACCTATTTTTATCTCTTTACACTACTTTTAAACGTATACTAGAAAATAAAAGAAATAACGCTAGAAAGGAAATTCTCGAAATGCTTCGAGAAAAGGATGGCGACGCGAGCTGGGCCGTGTCCACCTGAGAACTTGGCGGTACACTACCATGGCCCCAGATTGACCAGGTCTACTCCTTAAAACATTTGACGTTTTTTCACGTTTTCAACATTTTCATGTTATTATTTGTATAACTTTTGATAATTTTGAAAGATAAATAATTATAAATTTAATGATAAATTATATCCTGCTGAAGGTGCGCAAATAAATGTATTTCAAGAAAAGTTTTGGATGTACTCTACAATCTACATAAATTATTAGGTATATCAATGCAGGTACAACTAGTTTATAATATTATAAAATTACCTTAAATAGTATAATATTATATCATTATCAGAATGCGACTTGGTAAACACTTGAGACCATTGTTAGACATGCGAATATAAATCATCAGTTAAAGTAATTGTGTGTTCACTGTTCATATTGTTATCTAGTTGGTACTTGCGGTAGGTATGCGAATTGTATAAAATATAGCATATTACATAAAATTCATAGACATAGCTTATTGCATGCATATAGAGACTAAGTAGATTTCATTATGGGCTAATTTCGAACGAACTTAATAAAAGATGATACTGCACATCCTGCACGTGTAGCGCGAGAAGTTTGTATTTCTTTTGGCGCGCCGTATGTCTCGTCTTGGCAATATTTTACATGAAAATGTTTTGATGGGATCGTCTTTTCAGTTTTACACAAAGCTGTTCATTATAAACTTCAAATTTTAAACAAGGAAAAAAATACGAGGCACATAGTCTCAAAGCACATAGTACATATACTAATATGGATACAAATAAATAATGGATATTATAATTTGCTTTGAATGAGAACTTGGCTTGCTTAAGAGATTAAGTATTTAATTTGACGTTCATTCAAAGCTGGAGCTAAGATATCCAATATTCAGTAATAGAATTCGGTCCGATTTAGATTATTTAGAAACATTGGGGTCTTGGCCGTCTGGCACTCCGAAACTGCCGAATTGCCGAGTCGAAGTCATTTGGGAATTTTGGGTTCGATAGGATTTGGTGTAGATTAGTACTCGACGAAATCCTACAAGTTAGAGATACTATTGATTTGTGTCGCCACTCGCCTATAGGTCAGTTCACACCGCGACGATACGTATTTGTGTCTCCACTCGCCTATAGGTCAGTTCACACCGCGACGATACGTGACGCTACGAGGCGCGGCGCTGCATTTTTAAGATAGCTATTGAAAATAGGCAATCGGACAATTTTTTTTTATTGCATAAATGAATAGTACTCTTAAATATGAGTAACTTCTCAGAAGAAACCGTATATCAAAAGTCAATATTTTCAAAGGTACAGCGATTTGTATAAAAAAATTCGCGAGCCTCCTAAAAACGCTCCATACTAAAGTCGACCTAAAAATGACGTCACTTGTATATGAAGTAGTATATGAAGTATATGGCCGCAGGAATATATTTGTAAATATCTCCGATATTTGTGCGTTTAAGTTCATACTTACCATAATGAATGTTTTTGTATATGATGTGAGTAAACTAATGATGTAGGTTTTGTTTACCAATTTCGCAAAAAAAAAAAAATTCTTTGGTATAAAGACTCGCGAAATTTTGTATACAAATAGCTGTACCTTTGAAAATATTGACTTTTGATATACGGTTTCTTCTGAGAAGTTACTCATATTTAAGAGTAGGTACTATTCATTTATGCAATAAAAAAAAAATCAGTCCGCTTGCCTATTGAACTTTATTCACTACACAAAAAGCTACACGTTGCCATAATATGACATCAACACAGTATCGTGGCATCACATTATGGGCGAAATACGTGATTTTAGATCATAGAAATGTTAATGACACTTTTCAAAAGAATTTTTGGTGTTTTTTTTTACAAAGTTGTAACGCAATTTTCAGTTAAAATTATTTAAAAAAAAACAACCTGTTGTTATGTCTATGCAGATACCGCCAATCCCCATTAGCGTAGGTAGAGACCACCAAGCCTCATAAGTAGGTACTTAGAAATATAATTATTGTTTCTTGTTCTATTATTTGTAAGTGTCACAACAATTACTAGATACATGCTATTTCTTATATAAGTAGTAGTAAAAACTAGTTCTTTCGCTAAGTCTAGTGCCCCAGTGACAAGTCGTAAAAAGGCACAGTTGAGGTATTACGACGCTTACATAATGTAGTAGGTACTAGGTACACACGGTTAGGTGACGTGAGGGCCAGATCCAGAGCTACTTAATAAAGGTATATAGAGTATAGCTTTAAGGGAAGTGTATTTGATCGTACTTTCTTAATCTTAATACACGTGACGGTTTACCTGACAGGTTAGCCTGCAAAGTTGTACGGTGTACCTGTCGGGTAAGCTTGAGCTGATAATGTACGAGTATAAATTTTATACATTAAAACCAGCACAGTTTTGCAACACACACGCTCCGGTTTACCTGTACAGGCAAACTTGTCAGGTATATCGATACGTGTATGGCTAGCTTAAGACCTTTCATCAGGTAGAGCTAGAGATGTCGAAGTCTCGTAGAGTTCATGTGAACTTTGAGATGAGAGAGTTGAGATGTCTCAATTAAACAAAACAAAAGTTGCAGTCCGACCATTTTCTCAACCCTTCAAAAACTTCCACTGTCAATTAGGACGTAGGTACTTAACCCTTAAAATGAAACGAAAGAGTACCAAACTAGCTTAGCACCCGTTCACCTTAATTACGAGTGCGAGATTCTTCTGGACTGTAAGGGCGTGCGCTGACTTGAGGCACGATACTCTTAAGACAGACACCTTATTGCAATACATAACATAGGAAACAAAACGTCTCATAGACAAAACTAAAGGACATACATAATATGATATTACCTACGTAAAAAACAGTGGCGAAGGCTGGTTCTCCTTCCTAGGGAAGCCCTAGGCTATTAATAGCTGTAGGGATTTGGATGAGGGACTTCAAAAGGTAAGTGATAAGTGAAGCCGATAGGAATGGAGTTATAGTTATCCCAGACCACTGGTAAAGAATGCTCATTCAATAGATGTAGACTGTACACGAATGACAGCTCGCGGCTATGTGTGCGTGGCTAAACGTACCGATATGTGTAGGCCTCGCGTAGGCGCGCTACGCGCGGGACCTGAGGTTTTTCAAGCCTGGACTTTCAATCACGGGGCTGGATGCTGGTCGTTTCGTACTTTGAAATAATTGACATTATAATATTAAAATATGTACTAAGATTCGTCTGACACGACGTTTGAAATTATTTCAGTGTCAACCTTATGCTTACGTCAACATGGCTGACATTCGCCGGTGCTCAAGCTGTCATTCGTAGATAGTGTCGCCTCTGTGACAAAAACTGTATAGGAACGAAGACAGTTGTGTCGTTTCTAGACTGTGGGTGTTTTAAATGTAAGGCTGGGACTACCTATATGATCCGGAATCTGAAAGGCCGGGGAAAATCAGAGCACTGAAAATAGGACTCTGCGCTAATACAGCAGAGCTGAAAATCGAACACATGAGTGTTGAGTCAAATGTCAATATCAATTTATGACAGCTCGACACTTGACACTCCGATTTTCAACTCTATTGTATAAGCGCAGAGTTCTATTTTCAGCACTCTGAATTTACCCCGGCCCTCCGGGTTCCGGATCATATAATCCCAGTATAAGACAGTCTGAAGACAGACATACCTGGTACCTACGTGGGACAAAACGGTTTACTGCCTGACTGTCGTGTGACGTGTCTTAACTCCCAAGTGAGCGCTCGCCCTAAACCTTTAGGTTTAGGGCGAGCGCTCACTTTTCCCTCACCCGTTTCCCTCACCGTGAGGGAAACGGGTTTTTGTGCGTTAGGACTTTAGTCCTAACGCACAAAAACCCGTTTAATATATTCAATCATTAGTATTAAACGATTCCACTTTTGTTACATAAATGTGTTAAATTATTGTTTTAGGTTACATAATTAATTAGACATGTTAATGTTAAAACTGTATGTTAAATTCGTATAATTTTGAAGGTTATTTCAAGTATCTCTCTATGTAACGAATACGTTTTCAAAATAATCATTTTGTCTATAAAATAGATTGAAATGTAAGAGTAATCGGCCTCAATAATAAACAAAATATAATGATGGCCTTTGGATCTGGATTAGCTATTCTACTTACTATTATAAATGTGAAAGTTTGTGAGGATGGATGGATGGACGTTTGTTACTCTTTCACGCAAAAACTACTCAACGGATTTTGATGAAATTTGGTATGGTAGGAGTTTAGGCTCTGGATTAAAACAATGGCTCCCTTTTATCCCCAAAAAAATACAGTATTCCCGTGGGATACTATGTTTACGCCGGCGGAGCCGCGAGAAAAAGGTAGGTAATAATTACAATTTACAATGTACGTATTTCTCAAACATTTTGTACTAAGTAAATAAAATATTTTATATACTTTTTATGTTCTGCTATAAAGTATATACCCACTCTGGTTCATTATTAAAAAAAACGTCCAAGTGCTAGTCGGACACGCGCACCAAGGGTTCCGTACAAAAAGGCAAAAAAGTCACGTTTGTTGTACGGGAGCCCCCAAATAATATATACTTATGTCACCGTAAAATTGTAAAAACCGTTAAATTGTAAAAACACTAACGAGATTGAAAAAATATGTCGAAAGATTAAAAGCTATGTACCTAGGTATTTATAATCTAACGAAAAATAATGTGTAAATTATAGGCAGCATATTCGCGTCGGAAGTCTATCAACATTTTACAATTTCACTAGTTTTATTACAATTTTACGGTGATATATTTATTTATTTTATTCTGTTTTTAATATTTGTTGTTATAATGGCAAAAGAAATATATCATCTGTGAAAGAGAGTTCAGCAATAAAAATAATTTTTTTATAACATAAAATGTGATTTTAATAATTTGAAAAAAATCTAGTATCTTCTTAACACTTGAAAGAATCGAGCCCTGAAAAAAAAAAGTTTAATCACCATTTTTAAAAAAGTTATTCAATTGTTAACTAACCAATTTTTTCTTAATCTCCATGGGCATAAACAATGGGATGAAAGGTATAAATAATTGACCTATAAATTTTAAAGTTCGTGGAGCCCTTTTGATATAATATGTACTTTATAAGATCCTGCGGTTTATTTTCATTAAAGTTTATTAATTTGTTAATTATGATTTTTTTATAACTATTGAAAAATTAAAAATCTAAAAAATGTTGATAAAAAATTTTTTTTCAATTAATATTTAGCTATGCCTGTTTTCACATTGAACAATGGCAGTAATTAACAAAGGTTATGATTTTTTTACGTAATTTGTTTATAAAATTGTTATAAACAAATAGAGAAATTCAATATTATTTTAAAATTTTTTTTTGCTATTTTGTTGTTTATAAAAAATTATGATTTTTAAAAAAAAAATTTTTCTTAATTTTAATTTTTAATTGTTTAAAAACGATTTTTTTATATTTCGATTGTTTAAATAATTAGTTAAGAAAAAATTTTTCTTTTAAAAATCATAATTTACACTTTTAAATAGTTTAGCAAAAAAAAATTTTTTTTATTTATAATTTAATTGTTTATTAGTTTAACAATTTGTTATAAACAAATATCGACCAACGTTATATTTTTTTTCTGAAGCAGAAAAAAATTATAAAAATAGCTATATTATATATAATAAAGTGCAATAGCAGCTATGCCTGTTTTCAAACAGGCATAGCTAAATATTAATTGAATAAAAAAATTTTACCAACATTTTTTAGATTTTTAATTTTTCAATAGTTATAAAAAATCATAATTAACAAATTAATAAACTTTAATGAAAATAAACCGCAGGATCTTATAAAGTACATATATCAAAAGGGCTCCACGAAGTTTAAAATTTATAGGCCAATTATTTATACCTTTTATCCCATTGTTTATGCCCATGGAGATTGAGAAAAAATTGGTTAGTTAACAATTGAATAACTTTTTGAAAAATGGTGATTAAACCTTTTTTTTTCAGGGCTCGATTCTTTCAAGTGTTAAGAAAATACTAGAATTTTTTCAAATTTTTAAAATCACATTTTATGTTATAAAAAAATATTTTTATTGCTGAACTCTCTTTAGCGGCGGCGCGCGCATGCCATAACTGCCGCGCGGAGCCCTATTTTCAACGTCTAATTAAAATTATAAATAATGGAGATAGAATTCCGGGAGTTAAGACTTTTGTATTGGAAATTTCCTCCTCTTTAACGAGCTTTTTTCAAAATTGCTTAAATGTTAATATTTTTCTAGTTATTAACAAAAAACGAAATATCATTTTTTTTTCATCTTATTTTGTTAATAACAATTGCAATTTTTAACCTGCACCAAAATCCTTCAAAAACATTTTTCTAGAGGTGATTCCGAATCGAATGAGCCATCGCTCATATTTTTAGGACCTTTATCTCTATTTTTCACGTTTTTGAACTTGTTGACTAGTCTACTTCCGTCATCTCAAGATTTGGATTCGGTAGCGGAAGAAAAATGTCTTGATCCATATCAAGTACCCTCATAAAACACAAGGTCAGAACCTCAATTCTCGTATTTAAAGTAGACTTCATTTTACTTTGTTTGGATTAAAAGTGAAGCTACATATAAATGGATTTTATGACATTTCGACCAATTAAAGCGCGTTTCACGTTGGTTTAGCGTTCATAGAAACACCTTTTGAGATTTTTAGCGTGTTGGCACTTGATTGTAATTGTATTAATGCAGGTTTTATGTAGCAGAATTGTCCCTCAGGTAGGGTTGCCATCCGTCCGGGTTTCCCCGGATTTGTCGTTTAAAGGGCGTCCGGGGAGCGTCCGGGCCGGATTTTAAATGAATTAGGAAGGCCTAAGTTTTTTTTTGATTTGCAGCAATAATAAATCTTCCTTTCTTTTTGACATTGCCGTAGTCGGGTAAAAATTGTTCTATGTCCGGGTTTCGTACTCCAAAATCCGGGGTTTTCACGCGTCTTGTCCGGGGAGTCATATGTAAGATATGGCAACCCTACCCTCAGGTAACACGCGGTGGTCCATAAAACGCAAGGTCAGGCATGAGGTAACACGTGGTGGTCCGCGGACGACCGGCGGCGTCCGCTTTTCGACTCCTTTAACCATATTCATGAACTCTCTTGAACTGTTACGACGCGGAACTACAAATAATTTTATGCGTATGTTATGTTTGTGTCATCGTATGAGATTTGTTTTGTTGAGGTTTTGTGCTGTTTAATGTTTAACGTAAATTGTTCTTACTTCTTAGAATTTACTTAAAGCAGTCTATTAACTTCATATTAGTACAACTTCATAGTCTAGATAGACTAGAGGTTCAATTCTGCTAAATAAAACCTGCATTAATACAATTACAATCAAGTGCCGCTACGCTAAAACTGTCAAACGGTATTCTCGTTAACGTTAAACCGGCTTCAAACGCGCTCTGATTGGTCCAAACTTCACAAAATCAGTTTATGATAACAAGTTGCTTCACTTATAAAGTTATAATACAATCAAAGTAAAATTAAAGTCTACTTTAAATACGAGAATCATCACGCTGCGACCAATAATAGGAGCAAAGAACTAGTGGAAAACGTGGAAAAAACGGGGAAAAAATCTTTGAGGGCTTACGTTGTTTGTTTGAACGCGCTGATCTCAGGAACTCCTAGATCGAATTGGAAAATTCTTTTTGTGTTAGTCCATTTGGCGAGGAAGGCTTTAAGCTATACATTAATTTGCGACCAATAGCGAAGCATCGGTGAAAAATGTTTCAAAAACGGGGAAAATGGTTCATATTTGTTCGTTATATGGTTCATAAATGGTTCGTTGCGTGCGCTGCGTAAATAGTTCAAGTTATCCAAAAAATATGTAAGAAAGAATTATTCCTCTTTAAATAATCTAAAAAAATGTCCGCGATAGTATATCATGTCTATCTTTTAAGATTGACTCACTATAACTTTTTTTATGGTAATTAAGTTATCCGAAATTAATGCATTATTGCGCTATCAGTTGACGCGGATGAAGTCGCGGGCAACAGCTAGTCTACACTAATATTATAAAGAGGAAAACTTTGTTGTTTGTTTGTTTGTTTGTAATGAATAGGCTCAAAAAGTACTGGACCGATTTCAAAAATTCTTTCACCATTCGAAAGCTATATTATCCACGAGTAACATAGGCTAAATTTTATTTTGGAAAAAAATAGGGTTCCGTAAAATATTTGGGTTTTTCGGACACAAGGTGTAAAAAATCAACCAGAAAAGTTACTTATTTTGCGTACGCTGCCTAAACTATAAAAGATAGAACCATAAAATGTTATAATTAATTGTAGATCTTATAAATATCTACAAAAAAGTCCGCGACACACTATACCTATCTATGTCGAGTGAGGCACAACAACCATTTTTTTTATTTAGAAATCTTGAATTTTTTTTTGGACTACATTTAAACGCGTTTATTTTACTCATGCTATTAATCCTTATCAAAATAAATTATTTCATCACTAAGTACAGTTTATGTAGATAATATTTAGTCTTTGAATGATTGAAATTGGACGTTTGGTTTTGCAGTTATGGCGAAATTAAAATATTACGATTTCTGCTGCACGGCCCGTTGCGAAGTGGGCGTCACCAAGGCAGGGGTGCGCGTGCGGGGGGAGTTTAGATCTATGGTATTTCATACGATAAAAGTATATTAGTATACCCACCTACTTATTTCATTGAGTTTTAGTAGGTACCTATATTATTTGTTTCTGTTTGTTTTGACTAGATTTCGCCCGTTTTGTTAGAGGTTTAAAGACATTTTGTAGTTAGTATCAGTATTGTACCCGTGCGAAGCTGGGGCGGGTCGCTAGTTAATAATAATTAGGAACTATGTATTTTTTTTTCCTAATGGAAACTCGCGACTTGTCCCTCATATGGATGCAAAGACGTCATTAAGGGGAAAATACATAATGCTGGAGTTCAATATCTATATTATCTTTGTTGCGGTCAGCGACCACACAACCTAATAGACTTAATTTCTCGAAACAACTAATTGTGTCAATGCGCTGAGGCGGGGGAGAAGGAAGAAATGCATGCTGATTGGCCGATTCAAGGTGACAATAATGGAAGAAAGGTTATGCAATATTTATTTGTATTTGAAAGAAAGGGATGTACCTACTATAGCTCTACCAGAATCTGATGGCATTTTAAAAAAAATAAAAAATGTGATTTTCATATGGCAATGTCAAGTATGACCCGTCAAATCAAAGTACGTGATCTGTCAACCGCTGCTAAAATTTTGTGATTATGTTCTTGGAATTTGTTGTTTTTGTGAAAATATCCAAAAAGGCAATTCGATCTCAAGCGAGAAATATTGTTTTCTATGTCTATAGTAAAATACAGAAAGAAGAAGGTGTAAATCGAACTCAATCTTATAATTTAAAGCTTGTGGTAGAGTTGACCGGTAAGTTAGAGTGAGTTGTTTTGATACTTTTAGTTTTTTTATATTTTCTTAGGTAATTATTGTGACTTCTTTAAATGTGTTTCCAGTACTACTATAAGGTGAATCGTAGCTGATGGCACATCGAATGATGGTTTGTTTTCCATGCCTGGTAAAAGGAGGAGAGGAGGAAAAAAGAAAATCAACATAAGACAGTTTCGATTTATAGTTGATTAGGAATAAAGTAAACGAGTTCTATACAGTTCGGAAGGAAATTCCAACATTAAATAAACTGTTGCCAATTTAATTGTATGTTATTCGTAATAAATAAGTATATAAAGTAATTCACGATTGATTTATTTTTCATGAAATATCATTATATTACATAGTATAAAACAAAGTCCCTTTTTTGTCTGTCCCTATGTATGCTTAAATCTTTAAAACTACGCAACGGATTTTGATGCGAGTTTTTAAAATAATAGTCTTTAAGTATTTAATAGTCTTTAAGATATTATAAGATTATGGTAAAATTTATATTCAAGTACTTATTATGTAAGTATATTATCAAGTGGTCGCGCATGTCGTATCGAGGTGATAGGGTCCCATTTTTAACAATTTGCATTGGGCAAACCTAAAAACATGTTCAATATTGTATCAGTAGTATATTGCTGTAAGTAGGTAGAGAATTATTCGCCGAAGTAGTTTTTTCTCCAAGAACACTATTCCACGCGGGCGAAGCCGCGGGCAAAAGCTAGTTTTCTATATTATACACCGAACATTCTTCATACAGTCTTATTATAATTCATGTTCAATAATACTAAAGACATAATTAAATATTAACCAGTATCAAGATCGTTTAATCCAATTTCCCCAGTATTGCACACTACAAATTTTTTTTTTCCTATTTGCCATGAGATTCTGGTACACCTATAGTAAAGCTTTCGTTACGGATTCGGACCAGCGTAATTTGAGCTCTGAATAAATTGATTCTGGACAATAATATTCTTGAAATTGGCTTAACTATGAAAAGTTGTGCCGTTTTTTTAAATTAGATTATTGGCTACATTTTCCACATCATTTTATTCGTATTTTATTTTGTAATAAGCCATTCGTATTTTATTTTGTAATAAACGCACGAGATGTAGGTACACGGGTCACGGATGTGGTCCGTGGTCGATACTAAAGCAGATTTCGCGATCGGTGTCCGTTTAAGTCTTACGTGTTGCCAGATAGTGGTCGCCTTGCATTAGGCGTCTATTACGCTGTGTGGTCGCTGGTTGTGGTCAAATCGCAGGTGTTGGTAACATTTGGTCACATTCAGTTGTGACTACTTATTTCTGTTCGTCACGTCTCCATGGGCTTGCCTAGTAATTAAACACTCTGCAATGTGTTGACGCGATGTCATTGTGTAATAGACCACTTTCTAGCGGAGGCCCCTGCCGATGCATTCAACTATTCACGTAACTTTTGTTTTTATTACGAAAAATTTAAGGTAGAGCCCTTAATATTTTGTTTTCTTGTCGGATTATCTTACTCTAGGTAGAGTACTCCGTAGGTATTACAGTAACCTTAAGGTAGAGTAAATTTGTAATGATATACTTGCCTATTGGCCAATTTGATTGAAACAAAACTATCTAAAAGACATCTCTTTTAGCAGCTTGTTCTTTCTCCTTACCTTATATCGTGGGGTTTTAATCATATTTGTACATTTTTGAACACAATAAAGAATTAAGCATATTTTCATTCGTTCATTCACGTTAACAAAGGAGTTGATAAACCACTGTTCTCGTCTATTTAACACAATTATTTACGCCACTTGATATTATATATTAATTTATAAAAAATAATGAGAACCACCGTTGTTCGAAAGAGTCTTTCTAACAAGACAGAAACGTGCTAAAGATGTCTTGAGGGTATCAGACTATCAGTAGGTATATAATATAATCTTATACCAAAAACCTCTTCTGGTGTATGTAATTAGGGTTTATAAAGTGGAGATCTTAATTATTATTATAATAATAATACTTCAAACAAAAACTTTGAGTAGGTACAGTTTTACAATAATTTTGCGTACGGATGAGTATAAAGTTTATGTGAGGGTTTAAAGTTTAATAACCACCAGCTAATAATCATACATATATTTTAAATAATCCTCAGAAATACCTCAGATTATATTTATTAACACACAGTACCTACACACTACCATGCGTTTGATAGATAGATACAATTTCGTAAGTTGCACGTTGTCTTTTGTTAATCTGTCACAACTTTTTTTCCTAAGAGGCAAAAGAACCCTCTTAATTTTCAATCTTAAAAAATTATAATATGAATTATTTCTATGAGCGGATTTCGACCACAGGGCGACCTCTATTAATAATTAATAGAAAAAGTTGGCATTATGTATTATATAATATAATGCGTCTATTGAATATCAAATATTACTCAATTTTATTTTCAGTTCAGATGTCGTCAATCAAGCTCTAAAAAGGAAACATGTTATGCTTTTAAATAACTATATTTTTTTATAAAAACTTCAACCCGACTAAGTATATTATAATAGTGTACGTTCCCCTATTATTACGAATCTATTGACACCTAATTTATTAAAATTGGGTCAGTAGTTTAGGTGCTAGGGTGGATCAAACTACATACAGTACTTTTCTACAATGTACTACAATGTAGTACTTTTCTTCTTATTATTTATTACTCAATACTTTATATTTTATGTATGTTTCTGCACATAATTATTTTATGTTATTTTAAACACCGATTACATAATATATTTTAATACACACAAAAATAAACTCAAATGTTATAATATTGACATTTTTTCTCACTTTTTCCTGTTCAACTCGTGAACATTAATTTTTAATTAAGAATTTTTATTTTATTTACCACGGTTCATTTTTTATTTTATTTTAAAGTCCTATGTACTTTTTTTCAATTTTTGTTTATAAAGTTTCACTGTAATACGGGGATTGGGGATTACGGAAGACCAGGGACAGCGGCGAAAGTCGCTGTCATAACCTGAGGGATCCCTTTTCCTTTTTTCTTGGCATTGCACTGCCATATTATGGAGAATGTTTTTTTTTTGTTTAATTAACCCTATTTTGTTCTATATTTTACTATTGTTTTCTTTTGTTGTTTATATTGTATTTATGGTTGTGTAACTGTTGTAGAAGAGAGGAATAAATGATTATTATATTTATATTTATATACAAACACTGACAAAATCATTACCTATACCCTTCCTTTTGGCTTCGCCGTAGTCGGGTAAAAACAAGGAAAATATGATGTAGTCGGTGGGTTAAAGTGTTAAAGTCGAAACTGGAAAAACAAATTTTTAAGTCGGGAGTCCTCAACCATTTTCGCAAAAAAAAAACTGTACTTGGTGGACTTTAAATCCGTATTGTATGGTAATTGTTCGTGTACATAAACAATACAATTGTTTTCCCTGTACTGACATAAGACATGCGTACGTAACAACTAACAACATGTCGATAATTATTACTATACGTACTGTATGCTTAAATTATTTTACTCAATTAATATCAATTTAGTTTATACCAAAAAAGTGTTTCATAAACAATATTGTTGTTTAAAACCGGATCTTACTCACGGTTTGTTCCATGAAAATTGTAATAATAAAAAACAAATCTGTTTGAAATTAAAATTTTCACACAATATACACTTTGCCTTGAAGATATTGTGAACAATAAATAAAAACTAGCTGTATAAAACGGACGTTGTTCTGTCTTACGTTCTTAACTATGAACTGCAATAAATAAATAACTACCAAATAAAACCTATACCAACTATCTACTCCTACTCCTGCACTATTAACCTACACATACTGGCTAATACCCGCCCCTGCAATCTATGGTGGCGTATGAAAGAGTTATCGACACCTGAGGGTTTATATGAAATTTAAAATATTAAAATTAAAATTTTCATATAAATGATTATATGATTTTTTTTAATGCGATTAATTCTTAGGGCGGTCATGACAGTTGTTTTGACAGGACTTTTGAGGTAGTTGACAGTTTTAGGAAGAGACGTCTTTTTGAACGTCATACGTCTCTCTTTGCCAAAAGTCATGTCATCGTCAAAATTACATTCTTTTGGTAGGTAATTCTGATCTGTTGCGCCATGTTTTATTTAACGTTATGTTCTCTCTATGACGAAGTCATGTACGATGAAACGAAGTGAAAATAAAGAAAGTAAGGAATAGGAAATGGATACAATATTATATAGCTATATCTACATATAGTATACATAGTGAAAGCACACGCCTTATACATTTTTAGAACATCTCCTTTAGGGTCATTAGAAAATTGGTAAAAAAAACCTTTTAGGGATGAAACGAAAATAAAAAATAGTTTACAACTTATTCTCATAGCTACCAAACATATCTGCAAAATTTCATAAAAATCACTCGAGCCGTTTCGGAGAAAATCTATAACAAACACCACACACTAGAATTTTATCTATACTTGTCTATACTAATATAATAATTAATAAAGAGGAAAAGTTTGTTTGTTTGCTTGCATTGAATAGGCTCCGAAACTACTGGACCGATTTTGATGAAATTTAGCACAGATATAGAGTAGACCACGGGGAAGGTCATAGGCTAGGTACTTTTATCCCGGAAAAATATACGGTTTCTGCGAAATTAACTTTTACGCGTACGAAGTCGCGGGCAACATCTAGTATAATATAAGATTAGCAAAGGCAGACTCAATAGTGACAATACCTAATTTTATCTACTTATACTCTCTGCACAAAATTTTCACAATAGCATACATAATGCCATAGCTCATAGGTCAGAATCCACTTACCTACCTATTTTCTGCCATCTTATTTAGTAGACAGTAGGCACTAAGTAAAGCTTAGACCTACATTATAGTGCATACGTCTTTATTAAATGGTTCCTACACAACCCTATGAATATTCAATACCTACATTTCAATATTTTATCCCTCTCTATTCCAGCTTCATCGAGCAGGACAAAGTATCCGGGTTCTGGACGTGCATGTTCGTGCTGTCGAAGCTTCCTGAACTCGGCGACACGGTGTTCATAGTGCTGCGCAAGAAACCGCTGATCTTCCTGCACTGGTACCACCATATCACCGTGCTGCTGTACACGTGGTTCTCCTTCACTGAGTACACGAGTTCAGCGAGATGGTTCGTCGTCATGAACTACTGTGTGCACAGGTCAGTTGGTTTTTTTACATGGTTTAATTTACTATTTAGTTTCGCGTGTACCTTTGTGTGTAGCCAAATCTAGCGAGTTACATTTGACCCAATTTTCGATTTCCGATTGAGCTGAAATTTTGCACGCGTATATCGCGTGACAATGCAACATAATGATGACATGGACCTGATTTGATGCTGGAGCTGGGAGGTCGCCATAGGCACTCCGCAATTAAACGATGCAACCCCATTGAGTTTGGACTCGTATGGTTGCTCTAGGTCTAGACTCTAGAGTATTGACGAGTACCTACTTTATATAGTATTCAGAGTCTGATGATGGATCCGGAAGGTTTTTTATTTATAATTATTTTTTTATTTAAGTAAAAGGCAAAATCACTTTGCACATGATACAAAGTGACACGCGGATTATACGGATTATAGTTGTTGGAACGTAAAGAGCTATCTGTTTTAAGTTACGATGTAATCGTGGTAAAGCAATTGATTTAGTTCATCCCACACTTTCTACTTTGGGATCTCGCTGTACAGCACTCTACAAGATAGATATTACTTACTAGGAGCCAGTGGCGAAGGATGGTTCTCCTTCATTAGGAAGCCCCAGCCTGTATAATAGGGAGGGATTTGGATGAGGGTCTTCTAAAGATAAGTGGTAAGTGAAGCCGATAGGAATGGTGTTATAGGAACCCCACGACACTGCTAGGAACAGTAAATATAGTATTATTTATTTTTCAATAGGTACGATGATAGGCAATAGGTACTCAATAATTACGTAATACTTTAACCTCGACCTTTGTTTGACGTAAAATGTGTGCATCAGTTCTATTGACTATTGCATGGTAATTATAGTAAATAATGATTATTCATTGTTTCCATCGTAAACTTCGTAGATTTTAACCACGTCCTAGTAATCTAGCTCAAATATTATCATAATGGAATAAAGGAATACCTAATGAATTGAAAACAGAAGCGACGAGGAAAAATCTTGTTCAGTGATCACATAAGGAAAAAAATTTAAATCACAAAAGAACTTACCATTGTTCGTACAAAAAACGGTTCGGCACCTCTGCTCTATGCTAATACCGCTGATGACTCCAAATGTATAATGACGCAGATGACATTACATGACGTCATCGGTGCGCCCACGACAGCGGCAACTCAGGCAAGTGAGCTAATCTGTGGCTTAGCTGTTTCTAAAGCTATTATCAACTATGTAATCGTGTAGGGTTTAGCTATTTAAAGCTATTGCCAAGTATTTAGTAATCTGTGCTACTACTTCAATTGCAATGTTATCGTGTATTGGCCCAGCGAGCGGGTGCGATGGATAAAAAATATGTGTATGAGGCGAACGAGAAGGCGAATCGCCTGATGGCAAGCGCTTATCACCGCCCATTCTTTTCCTCTCCCTAGGTCTCCGGTGCCATCACTCGGTCGACGAACACACGCAATCGTTATTTCACACCGGTTTTCACTTAGGCTGTGGTATTCGTCATTCATGAAACCATGCCAGAATCGGACTATTTTTGACGACGATAATATTTGAAATGAACTTCCTGCTAAGAGTTCATTGATCTGAAATCTAGATTTTTGACTCTAAATTCACCAGGAAATATCAGAGGCTAAATGCAAAGGTCACGACAGTGAATTATAAATTACACATTAAAGGTCAGGTCACACCGACTGTCGAGATGCGACGCGACGATGTTGGAAGATGCTGCAATAAATTTCGATTTTTTAGCGCTCGCGCTATTGAAAAAAGAGCGCGCCGCGTCAGTTACAGTTTGCGTCGCGACTCGCGCCTCGGTGTGGTCGAGCACGTGTAGTGTGTACAATCTACAATATAATATTATTATACAATGCGGTTTTTTCATGAATAATAAATGACGCTAACTAGTATTAATTGGCGTAAATGAGCTATTAAATCGTTCAATGGGCGCTTGTCCACGGCCTCACGGCACGTCAATGTTACGATAATTACAAAAAAACTTCACGATTATTAGTATATACAGTCCAAGGGTACTGAGTACCTTAAAAGGTAGTACATGAAGGGATTATAAATTATAATTAAAGGCTCTTCAAATTTTAATATATAATATAAATGTAAATTAAAAAATTGGTGCTAATTAAAATTATTCATCTTCATGTTTAATTAACGTTAGAATAAAGATTTTATTTAAATTTTAATAAATATTATAATGAATAATAATCATAAATAAATGTTTTGAATAGAGATGTCTTATTTGTAAAATTATTTTTTAAAACTAAACCTCTGTAAATCTGAATATTTAATTAATATATTTTTTACGTAAATAGTGCCTTAAAAACCTTTAAAAAATATTTTTACTACAATAGGGAATATGCACGTATTTTTTTTATTTATTTATATAGATCTATCTTGTTTGGTAAACCGTATGGTAAAATCAGTTTTTTGATATCATTAAAAATAACGAAGATATGAACGTTTAAAGTGGTCTATTAGACAGAGAGATCCGACGTGTATCGTGACGTCACATAACACGACTTTCATAGAAAGTTCATACTAAATTTCGTTTTGCTAGAAAGAGATAGATTACAAACTTTGACCGCTCATATCTTGCTCATTTATCAACAGATATTGAAAATTTTCACGCCATTTTCTTTATTTTTCTGTCTAGTATCATATTATTATATTTTAAGCTATTTTTATATTTTATGCATATTCCCTATTATTATTAGTGTTTTATAAAAATAAAATAAAAAATAACCCGCGCGCGCCGCGTCGAATTGTGGAGAAAAACCCAATGTCTGGAATGGCTTAATTCGACCAGGCGTTAAATATGAGCAAAAACATTTGTCTAGGGGCACAGCAGTGCCCCCGCCAAGATAAGCCAAGCGAAGCGCAAGGGCACTACCAGACCGCCTTTTCTGGAAGCGTTTCGTCGATTTTTTGAACCCTCATAACTCGGGTTTAGATTATGCCGGATAAATGAAATTTTCAGGATATGTTCCCACTTCCCAGTAGCGAACTTATTAAACACTAGCGACCCGCCCCGGCTTCGCACGGGTACAATGTATGTATCTGTATAATCTATGGGTACAATACTGATACTAATCCTACCTCATAGATCTAAACTCCCCTCCCGCACACACACCCCCGCCTTGGTGACGCCTACTTCGCAACGGGCCGTGGAGCAGAAATCGTAATATTTTAATTTCGCCATAACTTCAAAACCAAACGTCCAATTTTAATCATTTAAAGACTAAATATTATCTACATAAACTGTACTTAGTGATAAAATAATTTATTTTGATAAGGATTAATAGCATGAGCAAAATAAACGCGTTTAAACGTAGTCCAAAAAAAAATCAAGCTTTCTAAATAAAAAAAATGTTGTTGTGCCTCACTCGACATAGATAGGTATAGTGTATCGCGGACTTTTTTGTAGATATTTATAAGATCTACAATTAATTAGAACATTTTATGGTTCTATCTTTTATAGTTTAGGCAGCGTACGCAAAATAAGTAACTTTTCTGGTTGATTTTTTACACCTTGTGTCCGAAAACCCCAAATATCTTACGGAACCCTATTTTTTTCCAAAATAAAATTTAGCCTATGTTACTCGTGGATAATGTAGCTTAAGAATGGTGAAAGAATTTTTGAAATCGGTCCAGTACTTTTTGAGCCTATTCATTACAACCAAACAAACAAACATACAAACAAAGTTTTCCTCTTTATAATATTAGTGTAGATGTAAAGTTTTGACTGCATAGTTCTTAATCTTCCTATACTTTAGATTTTATTGATATCTAAAAACCCCTTTCTGAAGTTCGTGAAGTTAGGGTTGTAGAGTTAAGGCGTGTAGAGTCAGAAGCTTGGTTTTGAATGAGATATATGATAACTTTTTGACAGTGCTGTAGTGTATTGACATTATATTATTAAATATAAAACACGCACACTCGTGGAGTGGGGGTAACTAGTTGTGGACTGGAGCTCAAGCTACCAGCCCATTCTATTACTGACCAGAGTGGGTCTGTTAGACAGCCGTATACAAGTGTTTCTATTACCCACTCCTATTCTACAACTGCGATCTTAGCATCACTTTACATGATTTCTTTTTGGTAGGATAAACTTATTTATACATGCTGTGCAGTGTGGTGCATACATGCGTTGCACTCATTTGAGGCATCAATCACCTGACTGGTAGAAACATTATCTTTGCACGGCAATTTTAAATCCATTAGTTATGGTCGAATATTTTGATTGGAAAACCGTATTATTTAATCGAGCATAATAATTTAGGAAGACTGCAGAGTACATACAGATTCTTCGGAAAAACCTTTTTTGGCGGATGTCTAAATATCAACCAAACATAATATTGCATTCACTGGTTTGAGCGGTTCGATGAGTAGATAATTACGAGTGCAATGGAACATTTATAGTCTTAGACTGTAGATATAACGATAACATTAATGTCTAACAATGTTACACACTGCCTCCGCGCCACATTTGTGACTAATTAATTATACCTAAGTCTAATGACATTAACCTATTTTCCTCTGAAAGTCATTGATGTACTATAACAAGGAACTTTAGGGACGTCGCATCGCATTTGAAAATCCGCCCTTAAAGCGGTGACACAGCAAAAGAACTCTGAGTTCCTGTCAGAAAGAATGCATATCAAAGTTTGAAAAGAGAATATTCAGCTAACGTCCGCATTGTAGAGCGTTTTCTCTTACATCGGTTTGACCGTGATGGTGCTCTACAAACTGAAAATCTTTTTTCATAGGCCGATGTGCATATATTTCGACCTAGTACTGCAACTGTAGTCTTTAACGTCTATTTGACAGGTACCGTTGGAAGCATATTCGTCTTGTGTAACGCATTTTTCTGACTCTTTTCAATGGCGTGCGAAGTCCGTACTTATTTTTGTCTATGCGCGATTAAATAATTATACGCTTTTTATTCTTTTTTTATTTACATAAACGTGTCAACTTTTAATGACGCCAGTTGTAATTTAATAACAATAGTCATTGTTAACACTTTAGATTAGAATAAAATAATATATTTTATTTATTATACATAATAATATGATAAATGCATACATTTATCATAAATTAAAGTTGTTATTATATTATTTCTAATCATGGATAACTTCCACAGTAATAATTATTGTACTATTTAAAAATTAAAAAGAGTAGGTACAGTTTACTTATCCTTTGCTTAATAGGTACAACGGCTTACTGACATCGTATGTAAATTGTTTCGATCGTGAATTTACATAATATATTCGTAATGAAATTATGGGACGAACAAACATTTTTTTTTATATATACTATAAGTTCTAATATTATAAAAAGAAAATATTTGTTTTCGTCGCATCTAGGTACTGAGCCAATTTTGATGAAATTTGGCTCGGATATAGTAGACCGAGGGGAAGGACATAGGTTACTTTTTGGCCTGAAAAAAGTATAGTGTTCCCGTAGGATACTGTATTTACGTGAGCGAAGCCGCGGGCAACATCTTTTAAGATAATTGTTAATGTCAAATTCCGTGTAACTAGATGCTACGCACAAAAAGAAATACCCCGAGAACCGTACATTTTGCTGCGTTAAAAAGCGAGTCTAAACTACTTCCGTGCAAAATTTTATTAAAATTCGTTACGTATGAATATCCATAATCTCATGACTTGATGACATTTATTATGTTTCTACTTTCTATGATTTAAGGGGGCGAATAAATATATAAATGACGTTAGACGATTATCGCAACCGTGGCCATATGCAAAACTGAAGATATGTTTCCCTTGCAATGTCTGCCGTTATAAAAGTTATATTATCTGTTTCAGTGTGATGTACTCGTACTACGCGCTCGTGAGTATGGGCAAGTACCCGCCGAAGGTGCTCGCGATGACGATCACTTTCCTGCAGCTGACGCAGATGATCGTCGGCCTGTCCATCAACGTCTGGGCGCACAACTACCTCGCCACCGCGCCGCCTCACTCCTGTCACATCAGCCAAATCAACGTCAAACTGTCCATGGCGATGTACTTCTCGTACGCGGTACTGTTCGCGCAATTCTTCTACAAGGCGTATCTAGCGCCCAAAAGAGGTAAGAAGGCGAAAATCGAACCCCTTCCGGAAACTTCGGGAAGTTTCGAAACGAAGGCGGCCAAGACGAACGGGTACCCGCGACAGAGGAACGGCGTCGTGCACTAGTCCCATTGTGATATGTAAATTTACGGGTATGCCGACGCGTTGATGCTCTAACTGTCCTTCTCGCCTCCGTCTGAACGGTAGAGATAGAAAAAGTCTGTGAATTATAAGAAAAATAGAAAACGAGGCAACAAACAACATAAAAAAAACAACAACAAGATGGCGACCATCTTGAAAATTTTACCGCGCGGATACTTGTTCTCCGTTTAAAATATTAAGCATACGAGTTGAATTACACAAAACATGTTTCGATCGTTTTCCATAGAAACACGCGCGTGGTGTATGGTTCCGTGTAAACAATGCAATGAAAACTGTTGCTATTTGAATCCAGTTATGAGGAAAATATTCTCAAATTATCGATCAATGACGTTGGACATAGCTTCTGGATAGAGCCAGTTGTCAATTTGACATTCCGAGTTTGACAGGAGGCTGAAGGACCATAGACAAATTTTGTCATTAGAGCATTGACTGCATATTTATTGTACAAGTGTAATTTAGTGATATTTTAAAAGCGGGCTTACAACTCGAAATCAACTCAAAACAAATATGCTGTAAAATAATGTGAACCCCACAACGAGCATTTTTGTTCGTAAGCACTTTTTTTACAAATGAAGAACAACGTGCCAAATATAAATTTTACCCACTTACTCGATATTCTTTTGCACAATTTTCCTTAGACGATAATAATAAATTCGTCATACTACTGCATTCGCTTATCATTGTGAATTATATATGTAATAATTATATTAAAGACAATTAGCGAATGGAGCAGCATAATATCGAATTTTTAATAACTACCTACTTTATACCTTATCCTAAAAATAATGACAAAGCAACTTATGGCTTAGGATATGACCAATCGACCATTGAGGCATTGACCTTAAACCTGTATACATTTTTACAACTTTTTTTTGGTTCGGTAACCCAAATTGCTAGTATGACATTTGAATTATATAATCAACAAAAGATATTTGAATAAAAAATACGTTTTACGCATTCAAAAATCTTTGCATTTCCGCCACTTAAAAAACATAGTTGAATAATAAAAAACATTTAAGTTGTAAGGCATATAATTATAGAAACAAGTATTGTTTATTATGCTTAAACGGGCTACAAACGTCAATAGTAATCCGGATCAGGCTGGTTATTATCCGATATTTGATTTGGCCTTCGACCATTAATGTGACCGTTGATATTAATCGATTCCTATCAAATATTATTAGGTTTCAAATATACCTATACTTCTTTCTACTGAAGTTCGAAAAGAATGTGTTGACTAGATGATATTGTGTAAAGGAACTGGGAATCTACCCCTACCCCTACCCCATAATTCGTAGGTAGTTAATATAGGTACAAGTACAAATAAATTATGTGTACAGGCTATTATTTGTTTTCGAGTTGATTTCATAGCATTAGATAATAATATTTCAATAGTCAACGCCATTTTACAGATACAAAACATACAATTTTTTTTGTATTAACAGGAATTTATGGATGAACATTCGTGTAATTTGTAAGCTTAATTAAGAAAACAAAACCTGAAATACTTACTTTATAAGTACGATGATAAAAATGGCGGTTTTCTCGCCTGTATTTTCGCCGAAACCGCCATTTTAGGACTACGTGCCGGTATCTAGGTACCCCAGGTTTTAATTTCTCTGGTGAAGTTTTTCATGAATGTGTAGTTAGCATTCCAAATTCTGTGATTTCTGGAACACGCATTTTAGAAGTTGTATAAGGTGAACATTATAAGCGTAACCCTAACATTGAGGATATCTAAAGCTATATGATTGGGAATCTGGCAGGCCGGGGAAAATTGAGAGCACTGGAAATAGAACTCTGCTCTAATACAATAGAGTTGAAAATTAATGTGTCATAGCGAGCTATATTATGTATAATATGACATTGACATTTGACTCCACACTTGTATTTTGTGTGTTTTCAGCTTTATTGTATAGCGCAGAGTTCTATTTTAAATGCTCTGAATTTTCCTGAACTTTAGTCAAACGTAACATATTTAAATGCAATACGAATACCATTAAAATGTAATCGGTATCGAGTCTGGTTGGTTACCATTTCCTGGTAGCCATTCCATAGCCATCACAATGTTGCCAACCTGTGTTTTGACCAAGTCATCTTCTTGATTCTAGTTGGTAGCCTAAGCTTCAGAGAATAATATCTGTCTTCATTATGTCAAAGACGCAGTGTGGTAACATGTAATTTGTGCAGCAGCTGTTTATTTGTTGGAAAATTAAAATTAAACTAATTAAATTTGTAGGTATCTTAAAAATTGCAAGTAACTACTTTTAGAAATCTGGCAAGTATTGCACGAGATTGTTTTAATAAACAAAATGTAAATAAATGTAGATATGTTTTAACAAGCAATATAGAGTATTAGAAAGTAAAAGGTTTAATGTAATGGATTCTAAAATTAGTCTGGCAACTATTTCCTTAAGCTAAAAATTAAGGTTAAATCAACCTTCTGCGCGCTTAGCATAAACCTACGGTAGAAATGGTTTCTATCTACGGAAGAATAGACAAAGTGACAGATTGGCAAAGGAAAGCCATAATTTTATCCATAATATTGTCTGTCAGTATGGCTACTCGTGTGTAGTCAAAACGCATTTGTATGGTTGTTATGCTAAGCTTGCTGGTACCATTGAAATTCTTACTTCTGGGCATCTAGACGCCAAAAGATCTTAACAGTGTTGCCAACATAATGTTATATAGTGTAAATTCAATTAACTTTCGACTGTACATACTTAATGTAGCATGTTTTGTGATAAAATAATCATCAACTTAATGACCCGTCTCAGTCTAACGCTAGTTGTAAGGGCAGTCGTGTTATTTAGTGAATTTAAGTATTTATTAGAGCAGGGTTACAAAGAATTTAGTTTAGAGGATTCGTGTGGGTTTTATTTAATTAATTATCTACTTAATACCTGAAAATGATCGTTTTTTTTTCAGTAACTAAGGGGGTTATGTTGCATTAACAAATTCTATGAAATCACAAGAGGATATTTGACTATAATAATAATATTATAATCATCAGTTGCAGTTTTTACTTGTCTCGTGGAAGCCGCTGGTATTTAAATTGTAAGGCTTTTTTACCACTTTCATAGGCTTGTCAAACAAGCGCACAAAGTGAGTTAGCTTAATGTTTAAAATAAATTGAAACTATTTTAATTGGGTTTTTTGCTAAAACAGCTTGTGTGTTAGTGATATAGAATATTTATAAATACAAATGTAAATAGTTTGATAGTAACGAATAGATTTGTGTTAATGTTAACCACATGCGCAAAATAAGCTTTTATTAGATTAGAATAACATAAGAAAAGGAAATTATGACGACTACCCAAAAGTACGTACATAGCGCCGTGGCAGAATAGAGAACTATTCTTGACAGATCTGTCATTTATAGTTTCCAAAATGGACAGAGTACAAAATATGATCACAAATTATGGCAAGATGAAATAAAATGTGTCAAATTCTACTAAAACTTGTAAAGCAATGTTTTTAAACAACGCATACTCAAATGCTGTAGGTGCTATGCATTTTTTGTAGACAAACCTGGTTATGAATTACAAAGATATTTCATAATGTTTACCAACTTTTTTACGAGTTATAAAAAAATATTGATTTGCTTATATAGTTGATAGATGTTATAGAAGAAAAATGTATTTAGAAATGATATCAATTATTGTCTTGATATTAAATAATATAAGACGAAAAGAACAAAGGACGCTTGATTTTTCCTGAGAAGCAAGATTCATGTAGTCTGTCTCTGTCTCGGTCAACTTAAGAGGGAGAAGGCATGAAAAAAATTATCTTTTCTCCTCTTCTTCCATCTAATGTTACACCCGTCCAGACTACTCCCGAAGTAGGCTGAGGTTGGCCGAATAAGACAGTGTGGGCACGCACTTCGCTTCGCCTTTTCATACTTCCGGGTTTACTTCGCGGATCACTTCCTCGGCCTACTTCTCGAGCAGTCTGGACGGGGAATTATGTTAATATCTCGATAAGCACATCCTACATTTTATTGCACTCAAATGCACGTATTTACTTTAATCATTGTTATATTTATGTAAATCGCTTTGGTTAAAAGCCACCACTTTTGTTTATTTAATTATAAACGTATTATAGTTAATTTGCAAAGCAAATTTAAATTTTTATTGTACAATGTTTTAGTGTAGACAACAATGCTAAGTTCAAATTTTGTCTTTTAAAAGTCACAAACAAGGTTACACTTTACAGTCCCGATTTTTGTGACTATCTAGGTCGAGTCGATTTATTGTCTAGGTTTAGAAGTGCTTAGTGCTTCCATTCAGCACGTGAGCCCTTTTCTTTTTATACCACAAATAATTTATTAATACGGTGATAGGCTTTCGTTAAATAGCTGATTAACAAACAATCCCAAACATTGTTTTTGTAGATATATTCTTAGTAGTCCTATTTTATGTCTAATAAATAATTTTATAACGTTTTTCACGCAAATTAAAATACGACAGTAATTGCTATCCGGCATGGCACTATAAACTTTCTGGATTACAGAAACTAGAAGATAATACTAACTTACATGAAGGTTGCCGCCAAATATGAAAAAAGCCAAAGCCAAATCCATAAGCGATTGTGGGCTGCGATAAGGATTTATGTCTAGAAATTTGATAAATAAAATCCTCTGCCACTACTATCCACTTTTCTGCTTGTAAAAAATATTTTTAAAAGTTTTGTTAGGTACAACAAGAAGTTTAATTTATTTAACATTATAAATAATAATGTATTACGTTTATTTTTGGCTGTTTTGTCATTATTTAGTTGTGAGCATCACACAGGATTTCCTCAGTAGGTATTGGTGTTTGTTTTAACAGAATACGTTTATATAGAACGGTAAAGAATACATAGTAATTATCATGTTATGGCAAATACCTGTGTCACCCTAGCGTGTAATATGTATTTATAAAGACTTGTTCCTTGTGTTACGATGTTGTACATTGTTTTTGTATATGTAACATATACAATTCGCGATTCGAATATACGTCGATTACAGTTCCATAATGTATATTAGAATATTTTGAAGATATATTTTTGTGACAGTGTTTTGAGAACGCAATAAATATGAGTATAATAGGGTTATCTATATTATGTTATAGGTGGTAAATCTTTCAAATATTTATTTGTATTTTATGGGCTAATAAAGAGTAACGCATCAACTTGTAGTTGTTTTATTTGCAAATTACATAATAGAAACCCATTAGGCATTACCCAGCCTATTAGATACTAGCTAGTAGCTGATGCCCGCAACTTCGTTTGCGTGGAAATAGTAAATGGACACGGAACCTTTTTTACCCGACCACGGCGAAGTCAAAAGGAAGGATAATGATTATAGCTGTCTATGTAATGAAAATGAATATATCTATGTAATGAAATGAATATGTCTATGTAATGAAATGAATAAATGATGAGAAAATGAATCTTGTGGACACCACTGTATTTCTGGGTATAACACTAGATAGTAAATTACAGTGGGGTCCTCATATTGTTAATCTTGCAGATAGGCTCAGTTCTGCAGCATATGCAGTCAGAAAAATTAGAGAAATTTCTGACGAAGACACGGCGCGACTTGTTTACTTTAGTTACTTTCATAGTAGAATGTCTTACGGCATCCTTTTATGGGGAAGTGCCGCAGACATTAATACGATATTTGTGCTGCAGAAGCGAGCAATACGTTCAATTTACAAAATGTCCCCCTTTGAATCTCTGAGAGAAAAGTTTAAAGAAATAGGTATTCTGACCGTCGCTTCTCAATACATTTTGGATAATGTATTATATGTTAGAAAGTGATCAGACTAAGTAAAGTAAGAAAATCATTTAAAGGTCAATGTATACGCCTATACAATAGAATCCCAGAAAACGTTCAAAATCTTTCCATTAATAAATTTAAAAAAGTAGTTAAAGAACGTTTGTGTGCAAAAGCCTATTATAAGGTCAATGATTTTATTGACGATCGCACACCTTGGGAATAGGATGACCACCTGCAAGGCTACTTATATGTACTATAATATATATCTGACTTTTGTCAATATTATATAGACCTAAGTTTTCACATTGTAAACAACTTCATTTTTTTTTAAAAGAACAATTTTCCATCTTTTTGCTAAAAGATGGCCCCATGCGAGTTTCTTACGCCGGTTCTTCTCGCCGGGTTAGTTCCCGAACCTGTGGTAGGCATCAAGTAGGCACAATTCTTTAAGCGTTACTTTGTAACCCATATGGAAATAAAACTTTTTTTGATTTTTGATTTTGTATGTTATTACCCGACTGCAGAACGTGTTTGGTATCAAAATAAAGAGCTTGAAGAGACCATTTCAAAAATATACAACACATATAGTAAAATGGTCAAGCATGAGTCTGACTCAGAATAAAGACTCATCCTTTTAGGGGTTGAATATCGAAAAATCATGAAACATGTGCTTACTTATTTTCTTTTAGGACTACATTAACAAAGTTCCAAGCCGAAACTTACGTAGGTAGTAACTATTTATATATGTGCCGAAACGCTCATTTAATATTTTTCCCCATACAAAGTTGTTTTTATTTTCACCCCTTTTTACCCCTTAAAAGATCGAATTTTAGAAAATATTGAATTAAGAGTCCGTAAGTCATGCCAAACAAACAAAAGTTACATACAAACAAAACCTTTAGGAGGCGAATTTCGCGAAATCCGTTCTATGGATCTAAGTGCCTATATACCTACGTTTCTAGCTTCAGTGGTTTTGCCTCGGTGTTAATGAATCCGTCAGGACATATTACTTTATATAATAAGATTACCTTAACCACGACTACTATATAATATAGTATCCTACTATTTTAGGGGATCAAATACTATATTTCTAAAATAAATATATAGTAGGCGAAACTAAGTAACTATATTTTTCAATAACCTAACCAAGAGCATGTCAGGACATGTCTAAGGAGGGTTCCGTAAATGTTGAATGTTGATTAATAATCAAAATATATATAAGTGAATAGTAACCAGATGTTCTTTAAGAATAAGTTTTATTCGATTTCTATTTAATATTCGCATTTCGCTAATCACATAACATTTGAGCATATTATTTTAGTATATTACGATATCGCCTATCACAATCAAAGAAAATATTTACTCTAGCGCACTCTAGCGAGACCTCAAAGTAGGTACGAAGAATACAACCAGATACTTATAAAAAATTTAAAGCGCGACACCTGAGAGGTTATACATATCAGCGAGGTTTTCGATGGCGTGATACAGAATTTAAATCCAATAACACAGCGACATCTAGTATTATTCTTCAAAAACAATCCACGATTTAAACAGGAGACTAGCGCCATATAATACCTAGTTTTCGTAAAGTTACTAGCAAATTGAAGCTTTTAATATTAAAGGTAGGTATTAAATTATAATAAAAAACAATAATACTATGGTAATTGATTACATAATTATATTCATGTGTTTTAGTGTTATTAAATTATTGTAATAATTGGTAAATGAGGCACATATTCGTAAAATTAATTATTAATTAAAATTTTACGTGTTTCAAAACTTAGCTCTAATTCTGGTAAAGAAACGTAAATTCGCAATAATCAGTATAATTACTGTAGCTCAGTTAATCACAGTGTTTGTCCTTGGATGTAGGTTCAAACCCGACAGCATGTTTTATTTATTATTAATTTAAGTTAGTTAATTTCAGTTTTTTTTTAATTTTGCAACCAGTTTTGAAACATTATTTTAAATGATAATTTCACATGATGTATAATTATTCTGATTTGCTTTAATATGTTAATTTGTTTTTCTATAATTGCTCTAGAAATAGAAATTATGATGCGATTTCGTTCAAAATAGTTTTCCTAAAGAGTTTTTAGCACGATCTATCAGCATGGAAATTTGCAAGTTTCTATCTCCTATAGCTTAAAAATGCTAGGGGGGGGACCAACTTGCAAACTACTTTGGAGGCCGATTACTCGAAAATGGTCAACTTTATAAAAATGTAACGTATGAAACCATGCCTTTATTTTAAAAGACCTATTCTACGATACCCCACACGATGGGGTAGAGTGAAAAAATATTTTTCATCCCCACTTCACATGTATGGAGAGCTACTCCTAAAATATAAAATTATTATTTTTTTATGATCCCGAAACCGTGATCTATACACAATCTATAACTGCACCAAATTTCATAAATTTATATTCATAATTACAGGAGCTAGAGGCGCGGACAGACAGACAGACAGACAGACAGACAGACGGACAGAGCGAAACTATAAGGGTTCCTTAAGTATTACGGAACCCTTAAAAGCGGAACGCACCTTAACTCAAGCCCGCTCTACACTACACATAACACAGTCCGTGAATCGCGCGCGAAAACCGCAAAGGGGCGTGCCGCGTGATAGCGAAAAATTATTAAAAATAAATGAGAAACTAAAAATTAATTTTGATAATTTATACTCAGAAATCAATCAAATTAACAAAATTTTGGACATTTTACTTTCTGACCACAAGTTTGCTGCTAAACCTACTAACTGTTGAAATCTTATGCCACTTCTGAAATGAAAACACTAGACGTATATGTTACGGGTAATGCTAGAAGATAGAGTAAACCTAGGTTTATTTGGGTTTACCTAGGATTACCCAAGCTTTGTGGATAAAGTCAGAATATTTATTTATATTCGGCGTTTATCCGTATGCAACTAAGTTTACCCAACACTGGTTGGGTAATATTCGGTCTGAATAATAATTGAAATAAATTTAATTTGAAATTTACCCATACTCACCTAGGTCTACCCAAGACAGGCTAGGTAATTGTTAGAATAATTAATGAAATTAAAAACCATGTGCATTTATAGCTTTTGTTTAATTAAAAAAAACGTACACAAAACAGTCATTGCTTTTTTATATATTGGTGATATATTTTTAATATCGATCAGTTTATCCTGACAAACAGAAATCTGGTTCCTTGAGAACATTCCTTCGATAGTTCCACGTTCGTTTCCTAGCTTGTAAAGATCATCTGTAATTTCTACAACTGCCATAAGCACGTTCCGAAAATCTCCTCTTCCTCTATCAACACTATTATTACTACCAACACCAAACATTACCCGACCAGTATTGGGTAAACTTAGTTATATACGGGTAAACGCCGAATATAAATAAATATTCGGACTTTATCCGCAAAGCTTGGGTAATCCTAGGTAAACCCAAGTAAACCTAGGTTTACTCTATCTTCTAGCATTACCCGTAACATATATAAAAGTGGCTCACGAATACATTGTACTGCACCACCAAAAGACTAGCTAAACGGCAGTCACCAAACCGACTAAGCTAAAACCTCAAAACGACTTTAAATGTCATTAGCGTTAACAAATTCGAAAAAAAATGTACGGCAGTATTCATAGATTATACAGATATATACTAGTATAGATGCGCAACTCTAAAATTGAAACTGAGTCTTGCAAAAGTTTCGGAATGTCGTTTTTAGATGGCGTTGTACCGTTTTAGTTACTATTAAACCTGCTAGATGGAAGTAGTACCGCCTGATAATTTTTATTGAACTGAATTATGGACAGAAATTAAGTTTAATCGAAAGTCGTAGATACAACAACGACCAAGTTTCTTTTTAATAGTGGAATAATATGGTTACTGCATAGTAAAATGTTCGCGAGCCCTTATACATACGCCTTGTGTTAGCGCTAGCGCGATGTAGAAGTCGCTTAGTGGCATCTGTTGTGACTATCCGAAAACTTTCAAACTGTTAGTACCGGATCGTCATTTTTAGATGTCTCTGTTCTCTGTTAATTTGTGCATGTATGAGAGTTCCACCCCCCTGGCAGTATTATTGAATTATTCATGGAGATGGTTGGTCAGTTTTGTTGGAATGTCAAATTATATTCGAAAAGAGAAATTTGGAGATTATCGATAACTTAAACTTTAATCACACTTTAATTGGGTAAGACCGTAAATTTTTCTACTTTGTAACATAAAGTAACATGCACTTTTATGTTACGGTAACATAAAAGTGACGTAATTTATAGTAAAGCTGCGAATATGGCGAAAGATTAAATGTGGATTCTCCGAAAAACAAGAAAAAGTATAAGTAGTTTCCATTTAATTTTATTTGGCTTTTAAAAGCAATCTTTCTTTTAAAAGTCTAATGACTTATAAATCAAAAAAGTCGAGATCTCCGCATCTCATCATTTCCTTCAATGTTCGGTTTCACACTGGACAAATGAGATCATATTAATATCGTAAGACACCGAATAGGTAAAAATAAATTATCTATACGTCCACAGACTGCCTTCACTCCCATCGTCGTCGGTGCCGGTGACGATATCGTTATCAACGTATGTGAAATCATTCAACTAAAAAAAGTGAAACCCTAAAGTAAAAACCTGAAAAAAGTTATTCAAAGCAGACCGTGTCATTATCATCATTCAAATAATATTCCTTAGAATATTTTCCTTGAGTAATGTTGACTTGTTTAACTATACATTCTTCAGGTACTTACTATATCAATGTCTCGTATTTTTTTTTTTTGATAAATGAATTTCACAAGTTTCTTAGAATCTTTGATAGTTTTCAAGAATTGTATTTTATAATAGCGATCACTATTCCTTAATTCTAAATTTATTACAAAGCCCACAGTACTCGTATTTCCAAGTTTGTTTTTGGTTAAATACCGTACTAAAACGGTGTTTTCAGTTTTAAATTGCTTTTTCTGAACAGAATTTCATCCTCTTTAACTTTCTTGTTGTTAATTTCAGCATTATTTATTTGCTGTTTTGTCTGTAGCTTTATTGTTTTGTTTTTGTACTTTTTCTTAATCTTTTTATCCTGCTGTTTGTGTTTTTTCGACTCTATTTCTATCTTCTTGATCTTCATTTCCGCCTTCTTCTGCTTTATTCTTGCCTTCTCCGTCTCTTTTTGGGTTTTCTTCTACTTTGTTTTTGTTTTCTTTAGCTTTTTTCTGTATTCATCCGTTTTATTTCCGCCTTCTGCCGCTTTATTTCCGTCTTCTTCTGCTTTAGTTTCCTTATTTTCATTTCTATCTCTGTCTTTTTCCTGTCTCTTGTACTCTCTTGAATTCATGATTTATAGGTGACAAACAGCCGCACTGTATAAAATTAAAATCATTACAAAAACAGCTAAGATTTCTGTATTTCACTTTTGATAATACCAGCTGTCATCAGTTGATGTATTTTCATTATCCCAGTTATGGGATTCAGGTTTAAATCTAATGGTTTAATATTTTCGGAAGGTATAAAAAACAGTTTTATGTCTGTATCTGAATTCTGAGGGTTGGAGGGTAGCGGTCTTCTTCCCCCACGGTGACCGGCCGGATTGGGGTGCTAATTTGTTTTTTAATAGTGTGTTTGCTTGGTGTTGTGTTCTTATTTCGGTTGTCGGTGCTATTTAGTTTTTTGAATCTGAACAAGATAACGGTCGTGTTCTAGTTACATAATCGAAAATATTAAGACTAGAGACCAGCGGAGAACCCTTTAAAATTGAACGAGGTGTAAGACAAGGTGACCCGCTGTCACCAAAACTTTTTATAGCGGTTCTCCAAGACATTTTCAACAAAATTAATTGGACGAATAAGGGCATACTGATAAATGGTAAATACTTGAGTCACTTAAGATTTGCAGATGACATTGTGATACTGGCTGAAACACCTAAAGACCTTGATGAAATGTTAACGACACTCGATCATGAAAGTAAAAAAATCGGTCTCGATATGAATACAAATAAAACAAAAATATTGACCAACAGTTACAAAAGGCCAATACAAGTAAACGGACAACAAATTGAATATGTTGACAATTACATATATTTGGGAAAACAAGTCTCATTCAATGTAAATAGCAACTTAGAAGAAGTAATGAGGAGAATAACATTAACATGGAAAAAATTCTGGTCGCTTAAAGAAATATTAAAAGGAAACTATAGCTTGCATATGAAAAAAAAATGTAATGGACACTTGTATTATGCCATGCCTACTATATGGTTGTCAAACCTGGGTATTCACAAAATATATAAAACAAAAAATAGAGAAGACACAAAAAGCAATGGAGAGAAGCATACTGCGTATCAAAAAAATACATAAAGTAAGAAGCGAGGTCATAAGAAACAAAACAAAGATTACAGATGCACTAAGACATGCACTATCATTGAAGTGGCAATGGGCTGGCCACATTGCACGCTACACGGATAGGAGGTGGACAATAGAGACCACCAAATGGAAAGGACCACTAGGCACAAGAAGCACCGGCAGACCAAAGCAGCGATGGGCAGATGACATTGTGCAGGCGGTGCCGCGGTGGGGAGAAACTGGATCGATCAGGGCAAGGATAGGGAAAAGTGGAAAAGGTTGGGGGAGGCCTATACCCAAAATGGGATCCATGACCTAAATTAGTTAGAATTTGTATTGTTAGAAACTGTATTTTGCTCACTATAATTAAAGTAACACCACAGAATAGATATTAGTTACAACAGAAGCATCACTTCGATGATTTATTAGAAGAAATAGGGACTCTTACTACTATACCATTAAGTTCAATTCAGCTTGCGCAGCGCGTGATCGCCTACGATTATATTTACCTACAAGTTGCGTCTCTTTCTATCGCATAACTCTTATTCATATCGCATAATTGTGACGAAATCAGGGTTGTCTCCGTTTAGAAAATAATTTATTTCATTACAACTTTTTTTCTAGTACCTACCTACTGTACCTACTTTAGTGAACAAATTACTTTCCAAATAAACCTAAGGTATGTGTTAATAGTAGGTAAATATAAGTAGGTACTTATACCTAGGTCTAGGTAGGTACTTATTTGAAATGCGTTGGTTCGTCAAAAGTCTTCAGCCTAAATACCTAAATTTTGAACGTGTTGTAGGTATGTAGATAGCTTTAAACAAAGTCTTTCAATTTATAGGTGTTACCTACAGAATTAATGAAATATTATTAGATATGTTTAAGAATATAACTATAGCGTAGTTATCTACTGTTAGTATATATGGCATAGTATATAATTTTTTATCCATTATCGGTTTTATTCTAGCGAACAGAAAAACAAACAATGGACAGGTAGGTTTTTAAAACGAAACACATCAAAATTCCTTTGATTTAGGTAGATATTTGTGAAAGATTAATAATTACACCAACTTAGTATACCTGCCTACATTCCTACTTATTTTGGTAACCCAAAGAATGATAATTTCACAATAATAATAACAATGTTAAAATTATAGATCTTACCTCTCAGCGTCCATAGGGAGCTTGAAAAAACTCAAATTTGGATCGCAATCCTTGTTTAAGCAGTTAAATACTGCACAATATCTTTTTCCCGTTTTTTTTTACCAATTTTTTAAATAGTACGTTAAGGTGGTTCGTTTCCTATACAAAAATACAATGGACATTAATTAGGTAATTCATACTATTACTACATAAATTTATATGCACATCTATTTATTTTGCAATACAATTGTCGCAAAATATATTTAAAATACTTTATTTCACACAGAAGTCACATTTTTATTGAATTTTCGACAAAAAGTGACATAAGTTACAAATGTCACTTTTTGTCGAAAATTCAATAAAAATGTGACTTCTGTGTGAAATAAAGTATTTTAAATATATTTTGCGACAATTGTATTGCAAAATAAATTGATATGCATATAAATTTATGTAGTAATAACTAGTATGAAATTACCTAATTAATGTCCATTGTATTTTTGTATAGGAAACGAACCACCTTAAGTAATAATAATTACGAACGAATCTTGCGCGTACGTCACTCACAGCTCGCGCGTAAGTCCCTACTGATTTCCCCGCTAGAGCGGGATGCCGCGCGTACTTGCATTTTCTATACCTACACGGGGAGTGAGACAGGCCTGGTAACACTAGATTTTAAGCACAATACTAACAACATTGAAAGGTAAAACCAAGGGTTATGGAATAAAAGGCTTATTTATTATTATTATTATATCTGAATTCTGAAGCATTCAGTATATTGATTATTGAATGCAGTTGCGGCATCAGGAATGTCAATACCTTGGGCAACTTTTGCGTCAAGCTTGCGCTTTATGGCCCCTCCAATTCCATCCGCCGCACCTTTCAAACCCATATTCATAAATATGGGTTGCTGAACAAATAAAAGTTCTTTTTTTGACGATACTGTGTCGTCGGTCCGTCAGAAAAGAAATGTAAAATACTGATTTGGATAGGTGCTTTTTATATCTATACTAATATAATAAAGAGGAAAAGTTTGTTTGTTTCTTTGCATCGAATAGGGTCCGAAACTACTGGACCGATTTTGATGATATTTGGCACACATACAGAATAGACCACAGGGCTAGTTTTTATCGCGGCAAAATGTACGGTTTCCTTTTGTCGCGCACGAAGTCGCGCGCAAGATCTAGTGTTTTATAATAGGGTCAAGATGATTTTTCTGTAATTCTGTGGTCAAGGTGTGCCCAAATGTCTTCTGGGCAGTGTTCATTATTTGAAGATATAGAGCAAAAAGATAAATGTTTTTCATTTTGTAAGCACTCGGTGTTTTGTGCTTACAAAATGTTACGTTATCTGGTCCTTAATGAAGTGCATTGCCTGGACTTCTTTGTGGTATTTACACGTGAAGTTTTCTGAGAAATCTATATGAATTATAGCTTCATTTTCTTTCAAGTTTTTCCCGGCTGTCGCACGATACGAGTAACATCGTCTCTATTATAAAATTATTCTATTTTTTTCGTAATTGTACTAATGAGTAGGTACCCTGTTTTTTTGTTTTAAATTACTTTTCAATCCCAGAGAAATAGTAAGTAAATTTAGTTTTTTTTTGTACTTCTTGACCAAGTTGTTATTCAAAAAATTTATAAGGGTATTTTTTTTTTTCAGAATTATTTGATTTTTATATCTCTTGCTTCAGTATTTCTGTCAAAACGTTGTACTCCAGTAGTTTTTGTTTTATACGAGTCGATTTATTGTCTAGGTTTAGAAGTGCTTAGTGCTTCCATTCAGCACGTGAGCCCTTTTCTTTTTATACCACAAATAATTTATTAATACGGTGATAGGCTTTCGTTAAATAGCTGATTAACAAACAATCCCAAACATTGTTTTTGTAGATATATTCTTAGTAGTCCTATTTTATGTCTAATAAATAATTTTATAACGTTTTTCACGCAAATTAAAATACGACAGTAATTGCTATCCGGCATGGCACTATAAACTTTCTGGATTACAGAAACTAGAAGATAATACTAACTTACATGAAGGTTGCCGCCAAATATGAAAAAAGCCAAAGCCAAATCCATAAGCGATTGTGGGCTGCGATAAGGATTTATGTCTAGAAATTTGATAAATAAAATCCTCTGCCACTACTATCCACTTTTCTGCTTGTAAAAAATATTTTTAAAAGTTTTGTTAGGTACAACAAGAAGTTTAATTTATTTAACATTATAAATAATAATGTATTACGTTTATTTTTGGCTGTTTTGTCATTATTTAGTTGTGAGCATCACACAGGATTTCCTCAGTAGGTATTGGTGTTTGTTTTAACAGAATACGTTTATATAGAACGGTAAAGAATACATAGTAATTATCATGTTATGGCAAATACCTGTGTCACCCTAGCGTGTAATATGTATTTATAAAGACTTGTTCCTTGTGTTACGATGTTGTACATTGTTTTTGTATATGTAACATATACAATTCGCGATTCGAATATACGTCGATTACAGTTCCATAATGTATATTAGAATATTTTGAAGATATATTTTTGTGACAGTGTTTTGAGAACGCAATAAATATGAGTATAATAGGGTTATCTATATTATGTTATAGGTGGTAAATCTTTCAAATATTTATTTGTATTTTATGGGCTAATAAAGAGTAACGCATCAACTTGTAGTTGTTTTATTTGCAAATTACATAATAGAAACCCATTAGGCATTACCCAGCCTATTAGATACTAGCTAGTAGCTGATGCCCGCAACTTCGTTTGCGTGGAAATAGTAAATGGACACGGAACCTTTTTTACCCGACCACGGCGAAGTCAAAAGGAAGGATAATGATTATAGCTGTCTATGTAATGAAAATGAATATATCTATGTAATGAAATGAATATGTCTATGTAATGAAATGAATAAATGATGAGAAAATGAATCTTGTGGACACCACTGTATTTCTGGGTATAACACTAGATAGTAAATTACAGTGGGGTCCTCATATTGCTAATCTTGCAGATAGGCTCAGTTCTGCAGCATATGCAGTCAGAAAAATTAGAGAAATTTCTGACGAAGACACGGCGCGACTTGTTTACTTTAGTTACTTTCATAGTAGAATGTCTTACGGCATCCTTTTATGGGGAAGTGCCGCAGACATTAATACGATATTTGTGCTGCAGAAGCGAGCAATACGTTCAATTTACAAAATGTCCCCCTTTGAATCTCTGAGAGAAAAGTTTAAAGAAATAGGTATTCTGACCGTCGCTTCTCAATACATTTTGGATAATGTATTATATGTTAGAAAGTGATCAGACTAAGTAAAGTAAGAAAATCATTTAAAGGTCAATGTATACGCCTATACAATAGAATCCCAGAAAACGTTCAAAATCTTTCCATTAATAAATTTAAAAAAGTAGTTAAAGAACGTTTGTGTGCAAAAGCCTATTATAAGGTCAATGATTTTATTGACGATCGCACACCTTGGGAATAGGATGACCACCTGCAAGGCTACTTATATGTACTATAATATATATCTGACTTTTGTCAATATTATATAGACCTAAGTTTTCACATTGTAAACAACTTCATTTTTTTTTAAAAGAACAATTTTCCATCTTTTTGCTAAAAGATGGCCCCGTGCGAGTTTCTTACGCCGGTTCTTCTCGCCGGGTTAGTTCCCGAACCTGTGGTAGGCATCAAGTAGGCACAATTCTTTAAGCGTTACTTTGTAACCCATATGGAAATAAAACTTTTTTTGATTTTTGATTTTGTATGTTATTACCCGACTGCAGAACGTGTTTGGTATCAAAATAAAGAGCTTGAAGAGACCATTTCAAAAATATACAACACATATAGTAAAATGGTCAAGCATGAGTCTGACTCAAACTCAAACTCAAACTCAAAACTCAAACTCAAAATTTTTATTTCCATGTAGGTTATAATATAACACTTATAGAATTGTCCTACATGATGCCTACCACCGGTTCGGAAACTAGCCCGGCGAGAAGAACCGGCGTAAGAAACTCGCACGGGGCCACCTTTTAGCAAAAAGATGGGAAAATTGTTCTTTTCAAAAAATATTTTACAATGTTGTAACTTAATCTATATAACATTAGTCATAAGTACATAGAACATACTTAAGTACATAAAAGCAGCCTTGCATGGGGCCATCTTATTCCCAAGGTGTGCAATCGTTAGTGAAATCACTGACTTTATAATAAGCTTTAGCACACAAACGTTCTTTAACAGCTTTTTTTAATTTATTAATGGAAAGATTTTGAACGTTTTCTGGGATTCTATTGTAAAGGCGTATACATTGACCTTTAAAAGATTTACTTACTTTACTAAGTCTGATCACTGGTATTTCTAACTTGTTCCTATTTCTAGTATTCCTACAATGTGTGTCACTTTTCTTTTTAAAATTCGTTAAATTCTTTCTGACATACAACACATTGTCCAAAATGTATTGAGAAGCAACGGTCAGAATACCTATTTCTTTAAATTTTTCTCTCAGAGATTCAAAACATGACATCTTATAAATAGAACGTATAGCTCGCTTCTGTAGCACAAATATTGTATTAATGTCCGCAGCGTTTCCCCAAAGAAGAATGCCATATGACATTATACTATGAAAATAACTAAAATAAACTAGCCGCGCTGTATCCTCATCGGTAATTTCTCTAATTTTTTTGACTGCATATGCTGCAGAACTGAGCTTATCTGCCAGATTAGCAATATGGGGACCCCACTGTAATTTACAATCTAGTGTTATTCCTAGAAATACAGTGGTGTCCACTAAGTTCATTTTCTCATCATTTAATAGTATATTGGTTTGTGCCTGCCTAACATTTGGGAGGCTAAACTTTAAACATTTCGTTTTATTTGAATTTAAAAGTAAATTATTAACATTAAACCAATGTACCATTTTTGAGAGAGCACTATTTACCTCGTCATAATTTGACTGTCGTCGCTTCACATTAAAAATTAGTGAAGTGTCATCGGCAAAGAGTACTATCTCATGCTTATCTTTAACTAGATAAGGAAGGTCATTTATATAGATGAGAAAAAGAAACGGGCCTAAAATTGACCCTTGTGGCACACCTAATTCTCAGCACACATAACTCAGAATAAAGACTCATCCTTTTAGGGGTTGAATATCGAAAAATCATGAAACATGTGCTTACTTATTTTCTTTTAGGACTACATTAACAAAGTTCCAAGCCGAAACTTACGTAGGTAGTAACTATTTATATATGTGCCGAAACGCTCATTTAATATTTTTCCCCATACAAAGTTGTTTTTATTTTCACCCCTTTTTACCCCTTAAAAGATCGAATTTTAGAAAATATTGAATTAAGAGTCCGTAAGTCATGCCAAACAAACAAAAGTTACATACAAACAAAACCTTTAGGAGGCGAATTTCGCGAAATCCGTTCTATGGATCTAAGTGCCTATATACCTACGTTTCTAGCTTCAGTGGTTTTGCCTCGGTGTTAATGAATCCGTCAGGACATATTACTTTATATAATAAGATTACCTTAACCACGACTACTATATTATAATATAGTATCCTACTATTTTAGGGGATCAAATACTATATTTCTAAAATAAATATATAGTAGGCGAAACTAAGTAACTATATTTTTCAATAACCTAACCAAGAGCATGTCAGGACATGTCTAAGGAGGGTTCCGTAAATGTTGAATGTTGATTAATAATCAAAATATATATAAGTGAATAGTAACCAGATGTTCTTTAAGAATAAGTTTTATTCGATTTCTATTTAATATTCGCATTTCGCTAATCACATAACATTTGAGCATATTATTTTAGTATATTACGATATCGCCTATCACAATCAAAGAAAATATTTACTCTAGCGCACTCTAGCGAGACCTCAAAGTAGGTACGAAGAATACAACCAGATACTTATAAAAAATTTAAAGCGCGACACCTGAGAGGTTATACATATCAGCGAGGTTTTCGATGGCGTGATACAGAATTTAAATCCAATAACACAGCGACATCTAGTATTATTCTTCAAAAACAATCCACGATTTAAACAGGAGACTAGCGCCATATACCTAGTTTTCGTAAAGTTACTAGCAAATTGAAGCTTTTAATATTAAAGGTAGGTATTAAATTATAATAAAAAACAATAATACTATGGTAATTGATTACATAATTATATTCATGTGTTTTAGTGTTATTAAATTATTGTAATAATTGGTAAATGAGGCACATATTCGTAAAATTAATTATTAATTAAAATTTTACGTGTTTCAAAACTTAGCTCTAATTCTGGTAAAGAAACGTAAATTCGCAATAATCAGTATAATTACTGTAGCTCAGTTAATCACAGTGTTTGTCCTTGGATGTAGGTTCAAACCCGACAGCATGTTTTATTTATTATTAATTTAAGTTATTTTTATTAATTGTTAATTTCAGTTTTTTTTTAATTTTGCAACCAGTTTTGAAACATTATTTTAAATGATAATTTCACATGATGTATAATTATTCTGATTTGCTTTAATATGTTAATTTGTTTTTCTATAATTGCTCTAGAAATAGAAATTATGATGCGATTTCGTTCAAAATAGTTTTCCTAAAGAGTTTTTAGCACGATCTATCAGCATGGAAATTTGCAAGTTTCTATCTCCTATAGCTTAAAAATGCTAGGGGGGGGACCAACTTGCAAACTACTTTGGAGGCCGATTACTCGAAAATGGTCAACTTTATAAAAATGTAACGTATGAAACCATGCCTTTATTTTAAAAGACCTATTCTACGATACCCCACACGATGGGGTAGAGTGAAAAAATATTTTTCATCCCCACTTCACATGTATGGAGAGCTACTCCTAAAATATAAAATTATTATTTTTTTATGATCCCGAAACCGTGATCTATACACAATCTATAACTGCACCAAATTTCATAAATTTATATTCATAATTACAGGAGCTAGAGGCGCGGACAGACAGACAGACAGACAGACAGACAGACGGACAGAGCGAAACTATAAGGGTTCCTTAAGTATTACGGAACCCTTAAAAGCGGAACGCACCTTAACTCAAGCCCGCTCTACACTACACATAACACAGTCCGTGAATCGCGCGCGAAAACCGCAAAGGGGCGTGCCGCGTGATAGCGAAAAATTATTAAAAATAAATGAGAAACTAAAAATTAATTTTGATAATTTATACTCAGAAATCAATCAAATTAACAAAATTTTGGACATTTTACTTTCTGACCACAAGTTTGCTGCTAAACCTACTAACTGTTGAAATCTTATGCCACTTCTGAAATGAAAACACTAGACGTATATGTTACGGGTAATGCTAGAAGATAGAGTAAACCTAGGTTTATTTGGGTTTACCTAGGATTACCCAAGCTTTGTGGATAAAGTCAGAATATTTATTTATATTCGGCGTTTATCCGTATGCAACTAAGTTTACCCAACACTGGTTGGGTAATATTCGGTCTGAATAATAATTGAAATAAATTTAATTTGAAATTTACCCATACTCACCTAGGTCTACCCAAGACAGGCTAGGTAATTGTTAGAATAATTAATGAAATTAAAAACCATGTGCATTTATAGCTTTTGTTTAATTAAAAAAAACGTACACAAAACAGTCATTGCTTTTTTATATATTGGTGATATATTTTTAATATCGATCAGTTTATCCTGACAAACAGAAATCTGGTTCCTTGAGAACATTCCTTCGATAGTTCCACGTTCGTTTCCTAGCTTGTAAAGATCATCTGTAATTTCTACAACTGCCATAAGCACGTTCCGAAAATCTCCTCTTCCTCTATCAACACTATTATTACTACCAACACCAAACATTACCCGACCAGTATTGGGTAAACTTAGTTATATACGGGTAAACGCCGAATATAAATAAATATTCGGACTTTATCCGCAAAGCTTGGGTAATCCTAGGTAAACCCAAGTAAACCTAGGTTTACTCTATCTTCTAGCATTACCCGTAACATATATAAAAGTGGCTCACGAATACATTGTACTGCACCACCAAAAGACTAGCTAAACGGCAGTCACCAAACCGACTAAGCTAAAACCTCAAAACGACTTTAAATGTCATTAGCGTTAACAAATTCGAAAAAAAATGTACGGCAGTATTCATAGATTATACAGATATATACTAGTATAGATGCGCAACTCTAAAATTGAAACTGAGTCTTGCAAAAGTTTCGGAATGTCGTTTTTAGATGGCGTTGTACCGTTTTAGTTACTATTAAACCTGCTAGATGGAAGTAGTACCGCCTGATAATTTTTATTGAACTGAATTATGGACAGAAATTAAGTTTAATCGAAAGTCGTAGACACAACAACGACCAAGTTTCTTTTTAATAGTGGAATAATATGGTTACTGCATAGTAAAATGTTCGCGAGCCCTTATACATACGCCTTGTGTTAGCGCTAGCGCGATGTAGAAGTCGCTTAGTGGCATCTGTTGTGACTATCCGAAAACTTTCAAACTGTTAGTACCGGATCGTCATTTTTAGATGTCTCTGTTCTCTGTTAATTTGTGCATGTATGAGAGTTTCACCCCCCTGGCAGTATTATTGAATTATTCATGGAGATGGTTGGTCAGTTTTGTTGGAATGTCAAATTATATTCGAAAAGAGAAATTTGGAGATTATCGATAACTTAAACTTTAATCACACTTTAATTGGGTAAGACCGTAAATTTTTCTACTTTGTAACATAAAGTAACATGCACTTTTATGTTACGGTAACATAAAAGTGACGTAATTTATAGTAAAGCTGCGAATATGGCGAAAGATTAAATGTGGATTCTCCGAAAAACAAGAAAAAGTATAAGTAGTTTCCATTTAATTTTATTTGGCTTTTAAAAGCAATCTTTCTTTTAAAAGTCTAATGACTTATAAATCAAAAAAGTCGAGATCTCCGCATCTCATCATTTCCTTCAATGTTCGGTTTCACACTGGACAAATGAGATCATATTAATATCGTAAGACACCGAATAGGTAAAAATAAATTATCTATACGTCCACAGACTGCCTTCACTCCCATCGTCGTCGGTGCCGGTGACGATATCGTTATCAACGTATGTGAAATCATTCAACTAAAAAAAGTGAAACCCTAAAGTAAAAACCTGAAAAAAGTTATTCAAAGCAGACCGTGTCATTATCATCATTCAAATAATATTCCTTAGAATATTTTCCTTGAGTAATGTTGACTTGTTTAACTATACATTCTTCAGGTACTTACTATATCAATGTCTCGTATTTTTTTTTTTTTGATAAATGAATTTCACAAGTTTCTTAGAATCTTTGATAGTTTTCAAGAATTGTATTTTATAATAGCGATCACTATTCCTTAATTCTAAATTTATTACAAAGCCCACAGTACTCGTATTTCCAAGTTTGTTTTTGGTTAAATACCGTACTAAAACGGTGTTTTCAGTTTTAAAATGCTTTTTCTGAACAGAATTTCATCCTCTTTAACTTTCTTGTTGTTAATTTCAGCATTATTTATTTGCTGTTTTGTCTGTAGCTTTATTGTTTTGTTTTTGTACTTTTTCTTAATCTTTTTATCCTGCTGTTTGTGTTTTTTCGACTCTATTTCTATCTTCTTGATCTTCATTTCCGCCTTCTTCTGCTTTATTCTTGCCTTCTCCGTCTCTTTTTGGGTTTTCTTCTACTTTGTTTTTGTTTTCTTTAGCTTTTTTCTGTATTCATCCGTTTTATTTCCGCCTTCTGCCGCTTTATTTCCGTCTTCTTCTGCTTTAGTTTCCTTATTTTCATTTCTATCTCTGTCTTTTTCCTGTCTCTTGTACTCTCTTGAATTCATGATTTATAGGTGACAAACAGCCGCACTGTATAAAATTAAAATCATTACAAAAACAGCTAAGATTTCTGTATTTCACTTTTGATAATACCAGCTGTCATCAGTTGATGTATTTTCATTATCCCAGTTATGGGATTCAGGTTTAAATCTAATGGTTTAATATTTTCGGAAGGTATAAAAAACAGTTTTATGTCTGTATCTGAATTCTGAGGGTTGGAGGGTAGCGGTCTTCTTCCCCCACGGTGACCGGCCGGATTGGGGTGCTAATTTGTTTTTTAATAGTGTGTTTGCTTGGTGTTGTGTTCTTATTTCGGTTGTCGGTGCTATTTAGTTTTTTGAATCTGAACAAGATAACGGTCGTGTTCTAGTTACATAATCGAAAATATTAAGACTAGAGACCAGCGGAGAACCCTTTAAAATTGAACGAGGTGTAAGACAAGGTGACCCGCTGTCACCAAAACTTTTTATAGCGGTTCTCCAAGACATTTTCAACAAAATTAATTGGACGAATAAGGGCATACTGATAAATGGTAAATACTTGAGTCACTTAAGATTTGCAGATGACATTGTGATACTGGCTGAAACACCTAAAGACCTTGAGGAAATGTTAACGACACTCGATCATGAAAGTAAAAAATTCGGTCTCGATATGAATACAAATAAAACAAAAATATTGACCAACAGTTACAAAAGGCCAATACAAGTAAACGGACAACAAATTGAATATGTTGACAATTACATATATTTGGGAAAACAAGTCTCATTCAATGTAAATAGCAACTTAGAAGAAGTAATGAGGAGAATAACATTAACATGGAAAAAATTCTGGTCGCTTAAAGAAATATTAAAAGGAAACTATAGCTTGCATATGAAAAAAAAAATGTAATGGACACTTGTATTATGCCATGCCTACTATATGGTTGTCAAACCTGGGTATTCACAAAATATATAAAACAAAAAATAGAGAAGACACAAAAAGCAATGGAGAGAAGCATACTGCGTATCAAAAAAATACATAAAGTAAGAAGCGAGGTCATAAGAAACAAAACAAAGATTACAGATGCACTAAGACATGCACTATCATTGAAGTGGCAATGGGCTGGCCACATTGCACGCTACACGGATAGGAGGTGGACAATAGAGACCACCAAATGGAAAGGACCACTAGGCACAAGAAGCACCGGCAGACCAAAGCAGCGATGGGCAGATGACATTGTGCAGGCGGTGCCGCGGTGGGGAGAAACTGGATCGATCAGGGCAAGGATAGGGAAAAGTGGAAAAGGTTGGGGGAGGCCTATACCCAAAATGGGATCCATGACCTAAATTAGTTAGAATTTGTATTGTTAGAAACTGTATTTTGCTCACTATAATTAAAGTAACACCACAGAATAGATATTAGTTACAACAGAAGCATCACTTCGATGATTTATTAGAAGAAATAGGGACTCTTACTACTATACCATTAAGTTCAATTCAGCTTGCGCAGCGCGTGATCGCCTACGATTATATTTACCTACAAGTTGCGTCTCTTTCTATCGCATAACTCTTATTCATATCGCATAATTGTGACGAAATCAGGGTTGTCTCCGTTTAGAAAATAATTTATTTCATTACAACTTTTTTTCTAGTACCTACCTACTGTACCTACTTTAGTGAACAAATTACTTTCCAAATAAACCTAAGGTATGTGTTAATAGTAGGTAAATATAAGTAGGTACTTATACCTAGGTCTAGGTAGGTACTTATTTGAAATGCGTTGGTTCGTCAAAAGTCTTCAGCCTAAATACCTAAATTTTGAACGTGTTGTAGGTATGTAGATAGCTTTAAACAAAGTCTTTCAATTTATAGGTGTTACCTACAGAATTAATGAAATATTATTAGATATGTTTAAGAATATAACTATAGCGTAGTTATCTACTGTTAGTATATATGGCATAGTATATATTTTTTTATCCATTATCGGTTTTATTCTAGCGAACAGAAAAACAAACAATGGACAGGTAGGTTTTTAAAACGAAACACATCAAAATTCCTTTGATTTAGGTAGATATTTGTGAAAGATTAATAATTACACCAACTTAGTATACCTGCCTACATTCCTACTTATTTTGGTAACCCAAAGAATGATAATTTCACAATAATAATAACAATGTTAAAATTATAGATCTTACCTCTCAGCGTCCATAGGGAGCTTGAAAAAACTCAAATTTGGATCGCAATCCTTGTTTAAGCAGTTAAATACTGCACAATATCTTTTTCCCGTTTTTTTTTACCAATTTTTTAAATAGTACGTTAAGGTGGTTCGTTTCCTATACAAAAATACAATGGACATTAATTAGGTAATTCATACTATTACTACATAAATTTATATGCACATCTATTTATTTTGCAATACAATTGTCGCAAAATATATTTAAAATACTTTATTTCGCACAGAAGTCACATTTTTATTGAATTTTCGACAAAAAGTGACATAAGTTACAAATGTCACTTTTTGTCGAAAATTCAATAAAAATGTGACTTCTGTGTGAAATAAAGTATTTTAAATATATTTTGCGACAATTGTATTGCAAAATAAATTGATATGCATATAAATTTATGTAGTAATAACTAGTATGAAATTACCTAATTAATGTCCATTGTATTTTTGTATAGGAAACGAACCACCTTAAGTAATAATAATTACGAACGAATCTTGCGCGTACGTCACTCACAGCTCGCGCGTAAGTCCCTACTGATTTCCCCGCTAGAGCGGGATGCCGCGCGTACTTGCATTTTCTATACCTACACGGGGAGTGAGACAGGCCTGGTAACACTAGATTTTAAGCACAATACTAACAACATTGAAAGGTAAAACCAAGGGTTATGGAATAAAAGGCTTATTTATTATTATTATTATATCTGAATTCTGAAGCATTCAGTATATTGATTATTGAATGCAGTTGCGGCATCAGGAATGTCAATACCTTGGGCAACTTTTGCGTCAAGCTTGCGCTTTATGGCCCCTCCAATTCCATCCGCCGCACCTTTCAAACCCATATTCATAAATATGGGTTGCTGAACAAATAAAAGTTCTTTTTTTGACGATACTGTGTCGTCGGTCCGTCAGAAAAGAAATGTAAAATACTGATTTGGATAGGTGCTTTTTATATCTATACTAATATAATAAAGAGGAAAAGTTTGTTTGTTTCTTTGCATCGAATAGGGTCCGAAACTACTGGACCGATTTTGATGATATTTGGCACACATACAGAATAGACCACAGGGCTAGTTTTTATCGCGGCAAAATGTACGGTTTCCTTTTGTCGCGCACGAAGTCGCGCGCAAGATCTAGTGTTTTATAATAGGGTCAAGATGATTTTTCTGTAATTCTGTGGTCAAGGTGTGCCCAAATGTCTTCTGGGCAGTGTTCATTATTTGAAGATATAGAGCAAAAAGATAAATGTTTTTCATTTTGTAAGCACTCGGTGTTTTGTGCTTACAAAATGTTACGTTATCTGGTCCTTAATGAAGTGCATTGCCTGGACTTCTTTGTGGTATTTACACGTGAAGTTTTCTGAGAAATCTATATGAATTATAGCTTCATTTTCTTTCAAGTTTTTCCCGGCTGTCGCACGATACGAGTAACATCGTCTCTATTATAAAATTATTCTATTTTTTTCGTAATTGTACTAATGAGTAGGTACCCTGTTTTTTTGTTTTAAATTACTTTTCAATCCCAGAGAAATAGTAAGTAAATTTAGTTTTTTTTTTGTACTTCTTGACCAAGTTGTTATTCAAAAAATTTATGAAGGTATTTTTTTTTTTCAGAATTATTTGATTTTTATATCTCTTGCTTCAGTATTTCTGTCAAAACGTTGTACTCCAGTAGTTTTTGTTTTATAACTTCTTTCTTAGATGTTTCAATGTTAGGAATATTTTCACTAACAAATTCCTCCATTTTTGTTATTGGAGTATATTCGTGTATATTTTGTCTCCTTTCAATGGCTTCTTCAGTCTCATCCGGTTTTATACTATCTTCAAGTGTTTTGAGTCTTATCATTAGATTTTCAAAATTTACATCCATTTTGTTAATTTTCTTTTGCTGTCTGTTAAACTTTCTTTCAAGAGATTTAAAGCCTTTCGACAAATTGGATACTTCTTTTCGTAATTCCAAGTTTTCTAGCTTTAATTTATATTCAATGCGACGTTGCATGTTGCGCAACTTCACAGCTTCTTCTACAGCATTATTTTCTTGTGAAGTTGATGGCATTTGTGCCTTTGATTTTTCTCTATCTTCTTTCCATTTACGTCTTTGCTCTTCTTTCTGTTCTGGTGTGTAGTTATTTCTTTTATTTCTGTAATACTTCAAAGCATTTTCTGAAGACTTTTTTCTCATCTCCTCATATTTTTCTGGATGTTTAGTTTTCAGCATTTCCCTATATTTTCTTTGCTTTTCAGCTGGTGTCATTGGCATCTACAAAAAAAAAGTATAAGTACGTAAGTAAAAAAGGCAATGAAATTAAAAATACAATAATATATGTACATACCTACTAGAACCACCTAGAACGGTCATTCGCGTAGTACATACTACTTAGCTGCACTTTTTTTTGGCATTTGCCGCGGGAATTACAATTACAACCTATCCCATTATACTTATATAATTCTTTAATATTTAAATGTAGCAGCATTGGTATACATGTTACAGCCAAAGTAATAAATCCGGATATTATATATACTATCCAGCCATTATTAATAATGTCTACTCAATTTAGACAAAGTGATAAATGACACAGAATTAATCACATTAACTGGCAATTTTATATAATCTCTTCGAAGAATTGGATAAAGTAATAAAACAAGTAGGTACACAGGTAAAATCTGACTTTATTTAATAATAATTATAATGTTTATTATAAGAATTATATTATAATAACATTGTCATAGATACAATTTTATTGTGATCTATATAAAGTAATTTAACTTTATAAAGTATTTTTTTTAATAATAATTTTACCCTTTTTAGTGATATCTGTTAAATTATTATTAAAACATCTTAAGAACGTTTTAAATAAATGATCGAATATATAATAGGCATGTTGCCGAAAAAATTTTTTTTCGTCTATTCGATGTTAGTTAACATGTTAATAAATAATCCAGAACTCATTTTTGTATATCTGAAAAAATAACTTAGATACAAACCATTGAAATTTACAATATGAAAGAGAGCGATATATCGGCCTGTGACGTCACAACCTGCTACCGCCATACATTTGTCATCGCAAAATGTATGGCGGTAGCAGGCTGTGACGTCACGAATCGTTTTGCGAGAAAGGGATGGACAATATTTTTTATTTGCTTATATTTTTTAATCGCGTCACTCTAAATACCTATTTCTTTCAGATTTACGTATCTTTAATCAACAATTATAAAATTTAATTTGTAAAACTGTGATATTCCACAGAAGGCAACATCCCTATTATTGAATACGCGACAAGCTTCCATTAGGTATTGTAAATAAGATGACGATGATGATTACTGTAAGTTACATAGTGGCATATTATGCTTGCAGTTCTTTGAACAATGCCGAAATTTTCAAACGCGTATCTTTAAAGACTGAGGAGTTCTGTTCAGTGCTTTTGTGATCATCAGGTCATCACTTCAGTGAAAACGGGACCAACCTCGGATTATACCCTTAAAGGTACGCGCACATTATGCCGGGCCGCAGCGTGCTGAGGCGGAGCGCAAAAATCCGCATAAATCGTTTTCATACATTTGTATGAAGTATCGCACACTGTGTCGGGCCGCAGCGGCTCGCATTATTGCATTGCAATTGCAATTGCAAAACAAAAAGGTATTCGCCGAATACCTTTCTCTTGGAACAAATTGGATGTATCTATATTTTACATTTTCATTTTTTTTTACGAAATTCTTGTCTATGCTGTTCATTATCTTCTACTTGTAACAGAAGTAAAAAAAAATGAAGTTCTTCGTCAGAGCTATCCATAACGTTAGTTGCACACAAATGCTGGCAGTACACTGTACTCAAAATCTGTCAATGCCCTGCGACCCGGCCCGTCACCAGTGTGCTAGGTTAGCATTTTGCGCTGCGCTGCGCTCCGCCCCGGCACGCTGCGGCCCGGCATAATGTGCACGTACCTTTAATAAACGAAACTTTTATAGCCGGCCGAACTTCACCTCTCTTCCCACTGTAAACTTCCGTTTAGAGTTCTGTTATAAAGTTTGCGGAACCAGAAACGGAAACGAAAGTGAAAAGACATGCAGAACTTCCGCGGAAGCGGAAGCAGAAGCAGAGTTCTGTTGCACCACTAAGTTGAATCGTGTTTATTACTTTAGCTAACTTTGGCCCGCTATTATGAATAATATCCGGACAAAGTGATTAATTTATCACATTAACTAGACAATATTGTTATTATATATAATAACCAGTCATTATGTATAATAGCTATTTAACCCGCAGTGCGCGAATCAAACTCGCACTTGTAGTACAATAATATTGTTTTTATTTCTTACTACTTAGATTTACTACCAACATTTGCTTATATCATGTGCACAAGCCTTTACATTAGTGATGTGCCGGATATCCGTATCCGTATCCGTATCCGCGGATATCCGAAGCCGAAGAAAGATCCGTATCCGTGTCCGTATCCGTTTCTATTTGGCGGATCTTTTACGGATCTCTTTACCTTATTAATTTTAAAATTATAGATGAATTCTTTAAATAGGAGATTACTGATTAAGGTAGCAACTAGCAATAAAAAACTATTAAATTCAATACAGCAAAAAACTATTGAATTCAATACAGATAATATTCTTGAAGATGTTTTCATTGTAAATGATTTTTTAAAGAAGTTGTGCCTTTATATCACAAATTTTAAATTTTGCACATTCATCATTTACTAACACAATATAATTCCAAATTACACTATTAAACTTCTTTGTAGACATTTTTTCAAATTCATGTACCAATACCAAACAAACGTTATCTATGCTGTCCAGTGTCACACTAAACTATAAACAAAACAAAAGAAAGAACGGTAAATATTCCGTATCGCGCCACCAGCGATTTTGAGGCCGATTTTTTTTACAGTCGCGTTATAATCTGTAAACATCAGAACTAGTATTGTTATGATGGCGCATGACTATTTCTTACTAAAAAAAAAATCCGTATTGCGCCACCAGCGATTTTGAGGCCGATTTTTTTTACAATCGCGTTATAATAAGCCCTCAATAACAACTGGCTTCAATTATGAGTCGACGGAGCCCCGCTACGCGGGGCTCCTACTTCTGGGTGGTTTACAACCTAACCCAATGAAGTCGTATTGGGCCAACTCGGAGTAATACATTGCTATTAATTACCTAAGAATTATATACTGTTCTCATACATTTCCTATATCACATTATATATAAAATATAATTACATTCTGAATTGATTCTCCTGTATTTTTTTTATTTTAATTTTTTTTTTGCAAAAACGGTCATGCGCCATCATAACAATACTAGTTCTGATGTTTACAGATTATAACGCGACTGTAAAAAAAATCGGCCTCAAAATCGCTGGTGGCGCGATACGGAATATTTACCGAAAGAACCGCCGTGCAATGCAAGTTGAAACATATGTAAAGGTCGCGCGCACCCACACCGACTACGTAAGAAAGTTGAGATCCGTATCCGTATCCGTATCCGCGGATCTTGACACCAAATATCCGTATTCAGATCCGTATCCGCGGATATACATTTTTAACGATCCGGCACATAACTACTTTACATACACTTATGTTACGTAACGTAAAATTTATGTTATATAACGTAAAGTAACATAAGAGTATCATAAAGTATCGTAAAAGAGAAATATTTTTATGTAATTATGTTATAATTTCGAAATGAAACGGATTTCAACATTTAAACACGTTTTTATGATAAATATAAGCTTTGTCGCACAAACAAGTAATAAGTACATTTAACATAAACATCTACTTAAGGTCTACTTACTTTATAACAATATCGGTTCCTCAATTTTACTGACGAAAAACAAATAAATAGGAGTTTCATGCGAAAAAACCGTTTGACACAATCCATAGACCTTTTTTTTTTGTTTAATTCGACCCGGTCGGGACAGGCAAAGGGAGCGTTGCCCATATACTCTATGGAATCACCAGCAACAGCTGTCAATTTGACATTTTGTCATTTCTCAATAGTCAATTTTCCTTTCAGCTCTTTTGCTCTTTTTCAGCTAAAAATTCCAAAATTTTATCCGTCAGTCGATCACATTTTCAGTTTTCTTCACAATAAAAATGAATATCGTTGATAGTGATATCAGACAATGGGACGCTAATGATGTAAAGGAGCAATTTGGAGATAGCTTGACATTATTACCATCAAACGACAACATTAAAGAGCTGCAGACTATTCTCAGAGACAAGTAAGGTTATTGTTTATTAGCTATAGGAAATAAACAAAACAAACGTGTATCTAATAAGTAATAATACGTAGGTACTTTATCTGTTCTAAACCATGAGGGAAAGTCATTATGGTATAAAAGTACTAGCTGTTTCCCTCGGCTCCGCCCGCGTAAATATACTATCGAGTATCCCGCGGGAACACTACTTTTCCGGGATAAAAAGTAGCCTATGTTTTAATCCAGAGCCTAAACTACTACCATATTAAACTTCATCAAAATCCGTTCAGTAGTTTTTGCGTCAAAAAAGAACAAACATCCATTCATACATCCTCACAAACTTTCACATTTATAATATTAGTTAAATCGGGATTGTTCTGCACTCTAACAACCAAAACCACATTTATCATAATATTATACAGCTTGTTTTACATACTATTATTTATTCTGTGGTATAACCTTATTTAAGCCACCGTAAAATTTTGAAAACCGTTTGTAATATAAGTATCTAGTAGAACTGTAAAATGTCGAAAGACTGCAGATCTGAATTCTACTTATAATGTAATACATTATTTTTCATTAGATTATAAATATATAGCAAAGAATCTTTCGACATATTTTGACAATCTCGTTAGTTATCTACCAATCTAACAGTTTTTACAATTTTACGATAACATTTGCACCAAACATTTAATTCTAAAACTAATAAACTAACTTGATAATGTGACATGCTTGATAGATAAAATTTCTCTCTCAGAAAAAAGCTCAACATAGATAAAATTTTTAAGGAATACATCTCGCAGTGACTTCAAATTTTATGCTGACCGCTTGATCCGCCTTGTGATCGAAGAGAGTCTGAACAAGCTACCCTTCACTGACTGCGAGGTGGTCACACCCACGGGTGCGGTGTATAAGGGGCTTAAGTATGGCTCTGGGAACTGTGGTGTCTCTATTGTCAGGTCAGGAGAGGCTATGGAACAGGTAAAATATACTTCACATGAAATTTTGTTTTTATTACCTACCATACTTATAGTCAAAAAACATACCTATAGTAACTGTTTTTATTTGTAACTTGTAGGTATTTCCTATAAACTTATAAGATAATAATTTATTGATTCAACTATTTAGGATGGGTAAAAATGTACATGTCAAATTACTTTGTATTTAGATAAGAAATTATTACCAAAATGTATTTATATTATTTTAATTAGATGGCTTAATAAGCTTACTTAACAGATTTTAATAAAGTTTTCAGCAATATATAGAGGCATTAAAGAGGAAGGTTTATATGTATAATAAATCGCACCTGTGCGAAGCTGGGGTGGATTGCTAGTTTAAATATAATTATCCTTTTACTTTCAGGGATTACGAGACTGTTGTAGGTCAATCAGAATTGGTAAAATTTTAGTTGAGAGTGACAATGACACGCACGAAGCCCATGTTGTGTACGCCAAGTTTCCAGAAGACATTGCACAACGTCAAGTCCTACTTATGTACCCCATAATGTCCACAGGCAATACTGTTAAACAGGTAATTATCTTACTAATATTAAAAATGTGAATTTTTGAGGGAGTAGAGAAGAGTAACTAACATACATCCATCCAGCATGTATGTTTGTAACTCTTTCACGCAAAAACTATTGAACAGATTTTGATCAAATTTGATATGGTAGTAGTTTGAGCTCTGGATTAATTTTATCCTGAAAAAGTACAGTGCTCCCGTGGGATACTTAATTACGCGGGCGGAACCGCGGGCAAAAGCTAGTAGTAACAATAATAACAGGTCTCATTCTAAAATTTTAAAAAAGAATAGTATGGTTTTTTTTCAATGAAATTATTTAGTTAAAGCAAGCTATTTAGCAGAAGAACAAAAATACTAATTTTCAAATCAGTCTGTTTAGCTTTAACAGTTAATTGAAATCATTCGTAATTTTCAGGCAGTAAATGTGCTCACCCAGCATGGCGTTAAGGAGGAGAGAATTATACTGTCCAATTTGTTCTGCACACCGGCCGCAGTGCAGGCTGTGGTGGACTACGTGCCCAAAATGAAAATACTCACCTCCGAACTTCATCCCGTTGCACCGAATCATTTTGGACAAAAATACTTCGGAACAGACTGATACGAGGACGACTTTGAGGGTTAGCCTCAATAGCTACATTTTTGTAATCAATCATCAGGGCAAAAGTGGACATAATTCTTGCCTTATAACTCTCACTTTCATAAGTAATAAATTATAGTCTATTCTCAATAAGTTTGTTATCAGTGTATATAAGTAAAAATATAGGTAAAAGATGGCCCCGTGCGAGTTTCTTACGCCGGTTCTTCTCGCCGGGCTAGTTTCCGAACGGGTGGTAGGCATCATGTAGGACAATTCTATAAGTGTTATATTATAACCTACATGGAAATAAAAAAAATTGAGTTTGAGTAATTTCACAGATGATTTTATCGATGCATGTGAGTCGAGACCGAATTAGGGTCACGGAGTTAGGAGAATTTATGTGGAGCAATAAACAAATACCTGCGACACGCGACGTGCGACCGGTGAGCGTAGTGATTGGTTGGTTTGCTGGTCGCGGCAGTCGCATAGATCGGAAGGCTACCTTTATCTTTTCTTCAAGTGCCTCTCCAATCACTGAAGGTTGGCAGTCAAGCTCCGAAACTTTTCTTTGTCCAAGGCGAGTCTGAAAAGTTCTTCTACAGACTTTATCCCTGTCCACTCTCAGATATTACTCAGCCAAGATGTTTTACGTCTCCCTGGTTTTCGTTTCCCGGCGATCTTACCCATCATTATGGTTTGTACTGTTCGTTTCTGAGGATGTGGCCCAGATACGCGACTTTTCGTTGCTTGATGGTACGGACAAGCTCCACTTTTTTACGCAAACGTTTTAGTACTTCGGCGTTCGTAACTTTGTCCGTCCATTTTATACGCAACATTCGCCGATACGTCCACATCTCAAATGCTTCCAGTTTTTTCCGTAGGTCTTCTTTCATAGTCCAAGCTTCACAACCATAAAGAACTTGCGGCCAAATATAACACTTGAGCATCCTAGTTCGTAACCCTTTATACGCACCAGTAATAGACTAGTCAACAAGTTCAAAAACGTGAAAAATAGAGATAAAGGTCCTATAAAATATGAGCGATGGCTCATTCGATTCGGAATCACCTCTAGAAAAATGTTTTTGAAGGATTTTGGTGCAGGTTAAAAATTGCAATTGTTATTAACAAAATAAGATGAAAAAAAAAATGATATTTCGTTTTTTGTTAATAACTCGAAAAATATTAACATTTAAGCAATTTTGAAAAAAGCTCGTTAAAGAGGAGGAAATTTCCAATAAAAAAGTCTTAACTCCCGGAATTCTATCTCCATTAATATATAATTTTAATTAGACGTTGAAAATAGGGCTCCGCGCGGCAGTTACGGCATGCGCGCGCCGCCGCTAAAGAGAGTTCAGCAATAAAAATAATTTTTTTATAACATAAAATGTGATTTTAAAAATTTGAAAAAATTCTAGTATCTTCTTAACACTTGAAAGAATCGAGCCCTGAAAAAAAAAAGTTTAATCACCATTTTTAAAAAAGTTATTCAATTGTTAACTAACCAATTTTTTCTTAATCTCCATGGGCATAAACAATGGGATGAAAGGTATAAATAATTGGCCTATAAATTTTAAACTTCGTGGAGCCCTTTTGATATATGTACTTTATAAGATCCTGCGGTTTATTTTCATTAAAGTTTATTAATTTGTTAATTATGATTTTTTATAACTATTGAAAAATTAAAAATCTAAAAAATGTTGATAAAAATTTTTTTTTCAATTAATATTTAGCTATGCCTGTTTTCACATTGAACAATGGCAGTAATTAACAAAGGTTATGATTTTTTTACGTAATTTGTTTATAAAATTGTTATAAACAAATAGAGAAATTCAATATTTTTTTTTAAAATTTTTTTTGCTATTTTGTTGTTTATAAAAAAATATGATTTTTAAAAAAATTTTTTTTTCTTAATTTTAATTTTTAATTGTTTAAAAACGATTTTTTTATATTTCGATTGTTTAAATAATTAGTTAAGAAAAAAATTTTCTTTTAAAAATCATAATTTACACTTTTAAATAGTTTAGCAAAAAATTTTTTTTATTTATAATTTAATTGTTTATTAGTTTAACAATTTGTTATAAACAAATATCGACCAACGTTATATTTTTTTTCTGAAGCACAAAAAAATTATAAAAATAGCTATATATTATAATAAAGTGCAAGAAAATCTTAATTAACAAATAGTCATAATTAACAAATTAATAAACTTTAATGAAAATAAACAGCAGGATCTTATAAAGTACATAATATCAAAAGGGCTCCACGAAGTTTAAAATTTATAGGCCAATTATTTATACCTTTCATCCCATTGTTTATGCCCATGGAGATTGAGAAAAAATTGGTTAGTTAACAATTGAATAACTTTTTGAAAAATGGTGATTAAACTTTTTTTTTTCAGGGCTCGATTCTTTCAAGTGTTAAGAAGATACTAGAATTTTTTCAAATTTTTAAAATCACATTTTATGTTATAAAAAAATTATTTTTATTGCTGAACTCTCTTTAGCGGCGGCGCGCGCATGCCGTAACTGCCGCGCGGAGCCCTATTTTCAACGTCTAATTAAAATTATAAATAATGGAGATAGAATTCCGGGAGTTAAGACTTTTGTATTGGAAATTTCCTCCTCTTTAACGAGCTTTTTTCAAAATTGCTTAAATGTTAATATTTTTCGAGTTATTAACAAAAAACGAAATATCATTTTTTTTTCATCTTATTTTGTTAATAACAATTGCAATTTTTAACCTGCACCAAAATCCTTCAAAAACATTTTTCTAGAGGTGATTCCGAATCGAATGAGCCATCGCTCATATTTTTAGGACCTTTATCTCTATTTTTCACGTTTTTGAACTTGTTGACTAGTCTATAACAGATAAGTATGAAACCGGCTTCGAGTCGAACCGGCGCTAAGTGCCGGCACGTCGACAGTGTTAAGCGTGAAGTGAAGTGAAGTGAACTATGTTCATACTCACCATTCAATCAGCGCGGACGCTTCATTGGTAAATTTTGACATTCACATTAAAAATGCTCACTGCAAATTTAACGATAATAGTCAGAAATTTTGCATCTAGATAAATTATTTGCTAATGTATTTATGCCACTTCTGCTTTGATGTGTCTATATTTGTGTTATTGATAACATATTGTAAACTTTACATAATGTAAAGCCTAAAGGTGTCTACACGCCAAAGCAACCGGCCCGGCGGGTAAACCTGGCGGCTTCTACAAACCAAACCCGGCGGCTTTGGTCTTGTTTCATAATCAGGCCGCCGGCCTTGCAAACAGGCCGCCGGCCTTGCCCGCCGGGTTCGTGCCGCCGGGCCGGCGGCTTTGGTGTGTAGACAACTTAAGAAATAATAATATTATACATTTTAATGGATCCTGAAAAAACGCTTTGTGTAGATTTAAATTAATGTAAATAGTTTGTATTAAATGTGTATAGACCTAGACATATTTATTGAATTAATTGTACTTAACTAAAACATATTTGAAAGCTTATTGTGCTCTATTGATTTTTTTGGCTTAGCACTTATGCATATAGCTTAAAGGTAAACTCATAAAATACCAATGAGTTACTTATAAGGGTTTAAAGGTCATGTATAAAATTTTGCAAAATCAATTACAGAAAGGCTACATGATTTCCTGCTTTTATGTTAAGACGTATAGGCCGAAAAATAATTATAAAACGCGAAAAAATGTTGATACAGAATAAAATTACATTGCACTCTTTATGTGTGATTTTATTTTATCTTTATTCACTATTTACACCAACAGTGAGGTTTTGACCTCAAAAAATTTATGTGTAAACGAATGTAAACGAGTAATTATTATCAATTTAATCAATTAAAATCAGCTGCGTGCGGTCAATGACTTTCAACGCCTTAGATTAATATATAATATACTCGTATGTACTAGATTTTTTTCAAATTTTAATTTTTTCTGCCTAAACTTTTTTCATAACATAACATTTCATAAGTTCGTAATCATTTCATAAGACGTAAATCAATATATTGTATATCTGTTTTCTACTATCATATTGTACCATAGAAAATGGATGGATGATGTGAACGGATGGACTAAACATAGCTACCGACTTAAGATTAGCTATGGCGTACTTTTGACAAAACAAATCTTCATACAAGAAAAAAAAGTTACGCCATCTTGGTTTTCACCATACCTCAAATGTCCAAACTTCAGTATGAAGATAATAATTATTATCAATGATGATGATGATATCTTACCAGTTACCTATGTATGTTTATAATTTAGTTAATATTTTATATTAATACATATTGTAATGTAAACGTTTTCACTGTTGCAAATAAAATAAATAAATTGAAGGCTCAAAGGGTTTTGCAATTTTATTTCTCATCTAGGTAATAATTTGTTCATCTACCCCAATCGTGCGTGAACGACATGAAGTACGTTAAGAAATGTTTGACTCGTTTCAGTAAAAGCGCCACCTGTTCTGTATAATAGAAAACCAATCTTATATTAAAGATAGCTACTGAACATTAGATGGCGCTTTTATTTTAATCTTCCATGAGCATTCCTATTACTAGTTTTTTATTATTCGTCCATGCTATTACCACAGCCTATGGAACTTACCTACAGTCGTCCAACGGACACGTCTAGACAGAGCAATCGTGCGGGGCGTGCGGGGTGAGAGAGGGGCGGTAGCGAGCCCAAGCTGCCATACACCCGCTTGGGACACGTCAGCCGGGGTTGACGCTTTTTAATTTGATTGTTTTAAGTGGTTTGCGACAGTGTTTCGTTTGAGTTGTATGTAGGTACTTATTTACAATGGTCAATTATATGAACAGCTAAAGAAGATTAATTTTAATACAAAACCATGCGCCTGTTTCCCGTCCGAATTTTTAATAAAATTGTATCTACGTTTGAGAATTTACTAACTACATCGTCAAATTCAACAATCGCAATCTTAAAATTAGTAAATCCAAATGTCGAAAATACCTTTCGCATTTGTAGCTTTTGCAGGGTTCGTAAATATATAATATATTTATAATAAATATCAAAATATCAGATATCTTTGATATATATCCGATATTTTTGATTTTTTGATATTTTTGATATTTTCAAAATTACATACAAATTTCATACTCTGATATGTTTTTTCGTAATAGTTGAATCGAAATAATTTGTATGTCTGATAATTTGAAGATAGGGAAGTAAAATTAAACTCATTTATTTATTATTGATATTCAAAGTTTTCAAATAAATTAACAATCAACGATAGATACTTTTGAGTATCAATTTAAGTCTTAAATCCATAAAATGACTTTTGTTTATAACCAGAAGAAAAAAAAGTGTATTAATTTTATCAGTCGAATTAATTTGCCACATGGTATAAATGGTATAACAATAGTATAATAACAAACAAGGAATTTTCTTCCGAAAAACAGGGGGTCACGTGGGTGTCATAAGCCGTTACAAGCCGCGTCGACGGCTATGATTAGTTAATGTCGTGTCAAAGAGCAAGACGATTTGATAACCTAGGCTTGAAAACTCGAAAAATAAGACCTGTGTTGATGTAAGATTTTTGACATTTAAAACATTATTTTACATTTTTAAATATAAATATCAATTTTGATATATTGTATATCAAGCATAAATATCAATTGATATATATCATGATATATATACGATATATTATATCAATTGATATATATCATGCTAACCCTGAGCTTTTGTATACGCATTTGTATTTTTTATAATAAAACTCTTCATTAATACTTCTATATATATTTTTTTGTTTTATTCCTAGTACTCTACATACAAATACTACGAATACACAAAATGTAGAACAGATTATAATAAAACACATTATTGTGACAACCCTGTAGCAATGACGAATACCTACATAAAAGCGGCATTTCGCGCGACTTCAAACGCGTTGGCCCACTGTATCTCTTTATTACGCTGTGCTATTACTTTATGGAAATGGAATAGGCGATGGTGACGAAAGTCCTTTACTTTAAGCTAAAATTTCGCCAAACTTGTTTAAATATGCTTAACGCTCAACCCTGATTCGGTTTCTCTCCCTCTCTCATTTAGCGATATTTTAATACATTGGTGAAATAGGGACAAAGTTAACAAGTTTGTCGTTCAAGTCTCAAGAATGACAGGTTTATGTCGGCTTCGTTTGTGGGTTTCCATACTTTACTTAATAATGCCACTGTCTGAGTTTTATAGCAGTTTTAAACAAACATAAACGCCCATATTATGTATCAGTTTTATCTTTTTCTTCGTTTAAACAATAAAGGGAAGGCACGAAATAAATACAAACAATATACTTTGGATCATTTAATTCAGTTTCATAGTTTATACAATCTATGGATACAAGTTGTAATATTAGATCAGATCACACGGCTAAGCAAATTTAATGTGTACATTATAAATTAATAAACTTCATTAACATGTCAATAATTTAACCTTAACAGTTAACAATAATCCTTAACGTGTTCCCGTCCTACTACGGCCTACCGATGTTAACCTTAAATACAAAACTAACACTACAAAAATATTATCTTCCGTGTAAAAATAGATATAACATTCATTAGATTATTAGACGAGCTCTCATTCGAGATATTAGTGGGACCTACTCGCATCACCTGTTAGTAAGCGCGGCCTAACGCACCGAACTCACAATAAATACTCAATAAATAGACATACATCTGATAGACTTACACTTACGACTATGTTACTCCGCGACGAGCGCACGGCGGCGGGGGGCGACTGCAGCGCGCCTGGCGCCGGCGCAGGCCGCCGAGCCGCCCCCCCGGCCGCCCCCCTACGCCGCCGCGTCTCCTCAATTGACTTAGATATGTTATTAAGGCATCGCGTGAATCGCACTAGGTAACCCGGGTTACACCTACACTAGGACGACAGCCAAAGCGAAAATATACGGCGATTAGAGCGATATGATACACGAGGACCGAGCGATTAGTAAACAAAATATATAAACACCTTAACTAAAATGAGTAAAAAAGCAACATTATTTATATTTGTGCATTCACTTTTTTTGTGATTTTCGTGGTTTTTTTGTATAAAAATATCGTCGGAACCGACTAGAGGCCGGCCCTCTCGCCGGGCGGGTGGAAAGGGTGGGGCGCGTCCAGCAGGCACCAGTCTCTCGCGCGCGCGACTAGCGGGAGGAGGGTCCGGCCGCTGAAAAAAACGCGCCAGCTGAGTCCCGGGAGAGAGCGAGAGCGTCGCGAGAGAGCGAGAGGGCGCGGGCGAGAGAGAGGTTTACATGAGTTTCTGGCGCGCGCACTCCGGGCAGATGATGTCGGGGCCGTCGGTGATGAAGCCCTTGCCCACGAGCGAGGTCTTGCACTGCGCGCAGCTGAAGCAGTCGTTATGCCAGTGCCGGTCCTCGAACGAGATGAACCGCGTGCCGCCGATGCCTGCAACATACACATATGTCATTTACGAGGCCTAATAAAACTTTACTAAATGCGTGTTCTGTTAAAGTTACGACTGTTACTGTTAAAGTTAAAGTAACGACGATAAGTTCAATGTCTGAACTAACAAATGATATCAAATACGACTGACGGGTTTTAAGTTCAACTTTTGATTGTAACTCTGTATAGAAAATCGACAGCCTTAACCACTAATGAGCCCTTCGTGTCTGCTCGTGACGGGATCTCACACATATGCTATACAAATGGCCACGCTTGGCTACGATAGCGTGTTTGTGGAAATTAACCCAAAAGCAGTAGAATATTACTATAACGAGACAATTCATACCGGTAATGGGCTTGGCGCACTTGGTGCAGCGCTTGGCGAATAGCTCGCCGAAGCAGTCGGCGCAGTAGGGCTTGTCGTCGCGCGACGTGAACCGCTGACCCGCTAGCGACGAGTCGCAGTGCGTGCACGTGAAGCACTCGCGGTGCCACGGCTCGTTCTTGTACGTCACGCCGCCCTGCGTCAAGATCTGGAAGCGAGTGGGTGAGGATTAATTAAGATTCATGTAGCTTAAAGCACGCTTAAAAGTAGCATTGGTGTAGTTTATGAATATGATAGTAAAATGTTCAAAATTGTCTCCTAAAATTGTTACATCAGAATAGTTCCAGTTGCTGCGGATAGATGGCGTTGAGCATATTTTCGCGCTATCTTTTCTGTACTATATTACAGCTAATTCGTCTCCTCAATTTCCAACTACAACGACGCTAATGTCTTTTTACTTCAAGAATGTCGCGACAATGATGGCAAATGGACAGTGATGCCCAAGATAGTTACCATACGCCTGCAGCGCACGTGTGCGCGCACATTTGTGTATGTGTGCGTGCAAGTGTGTACGTATGTACCTTGTTGCACTTGACGCAGCGCGTGGCGAACTTGTCCTCGTAGCAGCCGGCGCAGTAGATCTCCTGCTCGCGCGGGATGAAGCTCTTGGTGCCGATGGGGTTCTTGCACACCACGCAGCAGAAACACTTCTCGTGCCACTGCCGGGTCTTATACTCCATCTTCTTGGTGCCTGGAAACGAGAAAATAATGGTTATAGACCAATGTACAAGATATGAGATACTAGAATCTATAATGCATAGTGTTCGTGGATGTGTTACTAGATCATGTCGAGGCGGGCTTTTTATTTGGTCGAAGTTTGGCACAGAGATGCACCATGGTTTTAAATAAATTGACCAGATTTTTTCTTGATGATACCTAAATCTCAAATTCCATACAGACATAAGTTAAAACCTTGTTTGATACAAGCTAGACATGAATAAGACGTAAAAAACTTGACTTAAATTAAAATGAGTATGAGTCAGTTTACAGAAATAACCGAATGCAATGCCGTGGCCAGGTCAAACGGTTCATAGATTTTTGAGGTTTTTTTATTTAATTTTGTTCCGACAAACTGATTTTATCTCCTCAATTAGACACAAATATTATTAGAAGTATTGCATAAAAAGATATATGGCGTAAATGCAAAATAACTTAATTGACATCAATCAATTCGATTCACAGTTATAAAAATGATGTTTTAATAATGAATTTGACATCTACATGATCTTAAGTTTAATAATCGCATAAGAAGAATGACTAATTTTTCAAAGCAAGTCAAAAATGTTGCTCTTTAGTCTTTATCACGACCATTTTATTTAATTTTACGGTCTTCAGTTGTAATATATACGTTTCTTATAATCGACGAACAATAAAATATTGAAGTGTGTCGAATAGATTAATGATTTTTAAAGTTTGATCGTCAATTTTTTTTGTATCGTGTAGGAACTCTTGGGTCAACGAATTTTTATTTTTTGTTTCCAATTTTAATTCCGATATCGTGTTTCTATCTCTACGATTAAACAAGTGTAGGGTTAGGGTCACTCACACCGAACCGTAACGACACGGGACATGGCTCTGCATTTTTAAGATAGATTTTCAAAATTGAAAATTAATGAATTACTTATGAAGATACACGTTTCATTGTAATGCCCCGTCCTGACTGCTCGCGAAGTAGGCCGAGGAAGTGCTCCGCGAAGTAATCCGAAGTGACCATACTGTCTTATTCGGCCAACCTCGGTCTACTTCGCGAGTAGTCTGGACCAGGGCTCCGATTCTCGTGCTTCGAATATCGGTTCGATTGTCAGTCAGGCGTCAAATCATGCGTGTGCGAGCGGGACAGCCGCTCGCACACGCATGATTTGACGCCTGTGTGAATGAGTCAGCGCTAGAATCGGGGCCCTGGTGTAAGAGTTCGATTGTCAATGCGCATCGCGCTGCACAACTGCGACTGATGTCATATGAAACTTGTATCTTTTGTGTAGTGAATAAAGTTCAATTTTGAATAGCTATCTATCTAGCTATCTTAAAAATGCAGCGCCGCTTAGTATCGCCTCGTTTCGTGAACTTATTTTAATACAAGTGCTCTGTTGGTTTTCTTTTTGTCTATGTACAAAATTCTAGCTTTTAATCTCATTTAAAATACGTAATTTGTGTTCTAATAGTCTATCAAATAAAGGAAATCAACTGTTTTGATACACGAACATTGATTTGACTATTGTATATTGACGGTTGTAACGAGGTTGTAACGATGTCGTGACAGATGCGAGTTTGGAGTGTCCTTGAGGTTTGCATGTGATTGGATGATGGTTTTATGGCGGTGTTCGGTGTGCAGTTCAAGGTTTATTGACCTGGGCCCCGATTCTCGTGCTTCGAATATCGGTTCGATTGTCAGTCTGTCCTGGTCGCGCACGCATGATTTGACGCCTGTGTGAATGAGTCAGCGCGAAAATCGAATCGAGATTCGAGCTACGAGAATTGGGGCCCTGTTCAATAGCTGATCGGTGATTTTGTTTCCACGGTCAAGGCAATAGTTGGTAGCGGCAATGCAGAACCTTAAGCTGGGACTATATTGTCCGGAATCCGGAGGGCCGGGAAAAATTCAGAGCATTGAAAATAGAACCCTGCGCTAATACAATATAGTTGAAAATCGAAGTGTCGAGTGTCGTGCTGTCATATATGACAACTTGACATTTGACTCGACACATCATACGACACCAATGATGTCCCACTGCTGGGCAAAGGCCTCCCCCAAGGTCTTCCATTTCTCTCGTTCCTGTGCCACAGTTGGCCAGCCCATAAGAAGTTATCACTTAAAATGACACAGTCCTTAACGGTATATTATGTAGTTATTACAGAATACAGATAGTTCCAAATATAGTGTTATAGTAACATCTGACGTCAGCACTCAGCATGTATAGAAACTAGAAAGCTTGCATATGCATGAGGCCGTGCGCGGCCGTTTTGTGTTTATTGCATGTATCTGCATGCGGTTATAGTCATGTTAGGTTCATTAAGGTTAATGATGATCCTTGAGTCACAATGCTTGCAGCCGCATTATTATTATGCGGTAGCCAAGTGATGAAATATTGGTATATGTGGTTGACGTTATCGTTGCTTATCAATACTTATATCGACGTCAACAGCACTAAAGAAATTAGGTAATGTCAGTGGGTAATGTAAAAAATTATTTCTATGTGGGATAATAATTAAAATGACAATAAATTGTAACTTTAATATTGTGACTTAAATACCTTAGTGCTTTCTAATTTTATGGTTTTTAATAATAATTATTTAAGTTGTAAAATAATACTTAATATGAACATTTGCACGCCTCATCAAAGGCATAATAAGCTAGAACATTGTATCTTATTTGAGCAAATAAACATTATCTATCTAGTATCTATTTATTTCAATAATTGACTACGTAAATCCATAACGTACGTGATAATTTTAATAATACATTTTGAGACTTTATAACATTTCCACGTTGCTGGGTAAACCTATTTAGACCAAAGCATGGTTGCGTATACACTAAAACCCAAAACTCATTTAGCGAGTGTAAAGAGACGGATGGCTGTACAAAGTTTGCCGGCGTGATTGAGTCCTGTACATAACAGTCTGTCACCACTCACCGTAAAATTGTAAAAACCGTTAGATTGTAATATAACCAGCGAGTTTGTAATAATCTATCGAAAGATTCTTTACTATATAGGTATTTATAATGTAACAAAAACTGCTAATTAAGTAAGCAAGTGTTTAATTATAAGCAGAATATTCGGGTCCGCGGTTTCTCGACATATTTTTACAATTTCACTAGGTATATTACAATCTAACTGTTTTTACAATTTCTCGGTGACATGCACATAAAACAGTCCTACAGCTGCAGGATTTGAACCATATTGATTTTATTTTTATCCTCTTTGACACGCTACGCGTATTACCAATAGTTGAGAGTTTGTTGAATTTTTTCACGGCATGTACAGTGCAACCACGTTGTTAATGTCTTTTGGAAATCTTCGTTTTCATACATCGTCTGTCTTTGCCCTAGAATACAATGATTTGCCCAGGTACACAGAGAAAGTAGTTGTACTATTTATTTACTGAATTAAACATTATTTTGTATTATAATAGCCATATTTTTTATATATTTCATTCTCCCTTGTGTAGGTAACTGTTTTCTATCTAGAGTTGTAGGTACCTCTTTAATTATCGACTAATTTCTATCCCTAAAACTATCGATATCCGACATAACTAGCGCCCACACCTCTCACCTTCACCCACCTGTATATGGACCGACGGTAATGTCATTGGATGTCAGAATGACCGACTGTGACCCACTTGTGTCATGTTGACATATCGTGTGTCATTTTTTGTGGGTAATAGAGACGACACTGCGGTCAGCGTAAATAGATCAATGATGTAGTTTTTATAAATGCTAGAATTATTGACTCATATTATGTTTTTATACAATCTTATACTTTAAACGTCTAATTCTTGTATATCTATATAATCAGAATCTCGAAAACAGTTTCAAGTATTTACATGCCCCCTTACTAATAAACGCTGTATAAGCTTTGAATACTTAGGTATACAGTGTTTTGTTCCCGTCACACAAGTGACATTTTAATTCGATAGGGGGAGACAAAACACTGTATAACTATTTAAAGCTTATACAGCGATTATTAGTAAGGGGAATGGAATTTAGTGTACAGGTGTTTTGGGGGAGAAAATCGATCTAGCTAGGTCTTATCCCTGGGAATTCGCGCAATTTTAAGTTATAATAGGTTTACTTCATTCGTCGTGCAACATTACGCTAATAATTTCGACTCTAATAATGTCAGTCCTAATGGCAAATTGGTATTTATAATTTTTGCGTTTTAAATAAATTGGTGTTCCGGGTTCGAGTCCCGGGCAGACTAATATTTTTGTACTTTTTTGAAATACATATCGCCATCTGTTATTTTTTCCATACTAGGTCGCAAAGCTCGGTACGTACTACCTAGTACGTACCTGGGAGTTGGGACCTCCAAACTCCCAGGTACTTTAACGTAAGCAAATCATATTCCAAGAGTTTCGCTTACTTTGGGTTGGAACAAAAGCAATCTCACCTTAATAATTCCTCCGCCACTCGCTAATTTTCAATGTGTTCTCCTATATTATCAAAATGTATGCGTTTCATAATTGTCATGTTTTCTTTTAATTTCTTTATTAAAAATTGTAAACGAGTGTTTAATTTCGTTATTATAGATCTGACTCATCATTTTGTACGCCATAAAATCATCATTATCCCTTACAAGTTAAATCAGCGTGAAAACAAGGTTACATCTCTCCTTATACGGAACACAATGCAGAATATATACATGATAATCATTTCACTTAAGCCAACAACAGCAATTAGGCATTCTCGTTTTTTTGCTGGAGCTTTGATAAAAGATTTTCAAGTTTATAGATACTGTTTTAAGCACAACACTATTTTTTTAGAATAAGGTAGTAACGTGAAATTTGGACCGTAGTTTTAATTTATAATGTAGACGCACACATAAGACGGGATTTTGAAAAACTCTACCAGTACAGGGGTGAAATAGCGATTGAAAGTTTTTTTTATTATTTAATTCTCAATCGACTATGTCATAATCAGATGTTTTGGCTTTGTTGTTTTTTTTTCTTTTCTAGTGGGGCATTTCAATATTTGCTCCCATGGTTTTACATGTGGCTTCTAATGCCGCTCATCTAATTGTATTGCTATCTTTTCAGATGGCAAATATTAATAATAGCGATTGAAAGTTGGTATGGAAAATCTTTAAATCTATACCGATTTTGATAAAAAATTGAAATTCTTGCTCATAAATACATTGTATTAAATGCATGTTTAATGGTTTATTAAAATTAATTATATGAGGGTGTAAAATAAGGGTTGAGAGTTTGTGTGAAAAATATTCAAAATCTATCCCATTTCTCATGAAATTTAATATCAGAGGTAATAAATACAAATTAATTATTGAGTACATATTTTATAGTTTTTTGAAATTCCGAATTCGTCCCCTAAGTGAAACGATAGTTCAAAATTTGTTTAGTGACATATCAACAGCTGAACGGATGGCGTTGAATTATGGCAATCAGATACTTACTATGACGTAGAAATAAGTTACAAAAGGATTTTTTGATGTGGTGCAATTGGGGTCCACGCGGACGAAGTCGCATGCAAAAGCTAGTAGGTAATTTTATTAATAAACGAAAGGGAACTCTAGCCCTATAATTACTGTAATTTATAACGTTCATTAGCATGGCTTTGAATGTCCCATGTTAGTACTCAGTAGAGCGTATTCGGTAATGCGATACCCCTGTGGTTTATTCTATTCAGTGTAAAGAGAAAGGGATGGGTCTATTATGTCGAGAATACAACGCATGCAAGATTTATGTTATACAAGATGTTGCCCGCGACTTCGTGCGCGCAAAAGGTAATCTCGGGTAGCCGTACATTTTGCCGCGATGAAGCCTATGTAATTCCCCGTGGTTTATTCTATATCTGTGACAAATTTCATCAAAATCGGTCCAGTATTTTCGGAGCCCACTCAATGCAAACAATCAAACTTTTCCTTATTATTATATTAGTATAGACTAGCTGATCAGCAGTGGCGTAGAGTTCCTATTCTCTAACTCCGTTCCTATCGGCTTCACTTACCACTTACCTTTTGAAGTCCCTCATCCAAATCCCTATCTATTAATAGGCTAGCGCTTCCCTATGAACGAGAACCAGCCTTCGCCACTGCTGCTCAGACAGGTTCTATTCTATCAAAAAGTAGGTAATCGTAAGGTAAGGCCATGTGTAATTATTTTACTCTTTAATTAATAAATAAGAATCTAGGAACTCGTTCTCGAGTTTTACGCTCAGCAAGCTATTTGGTGAGTTTTCTTATTTATTTTGCTATAACTGTACAAAACTATAATACTGTTGAATGAAGCACGGCTACAATAACGTTATGTAGAATATTTTGTAATGTGCAAGTACTACTAACATTATATGAAGGTGAATAACTGACTTTATTGTAAGCAAACACAGACTATCATATAGATTCCCCTTATACCAATTTGAACGACACAAACTTTATCGTGGATTATTATTTCGCTGTACAATATTTTGAATCCATCTAAGCATTCGTGACTGAAGGTAAATATCGACTTGGTAGGAATTTTTGTAAGTAAATAAATATAAATAAAGGAATTTATATCGATACATTTATGTGGCCAACCCTAAAGCGGTTCTGTTGACTTTCTCGGAGGGCTTTTATATCCCTTCCGTTCCAAATCCGTCACCGCTGAGGTTTCCGACCACTTTACTGGCTGTTAGCTGTAGGATCTATTATCTATGTGGGGCGAGGAGAAAGGTAGATAGTTAAATATTTTAAGCACTAAGTACTAGGCTAACCACTAGCTACCTAGAGTTATATAAGCTATCTATAAGAGTGAAATAAAGCTATATTTAACAGCGTTTTACCCACGGCTCCGCCCACGTAAATACAGTATCCCATGGGAGCACTGTACTATTTTGGGATAGAAAGTATTATAATATTATTATTTATTATAATTATAGTATGTGTCAATTCATAGCTTAAACTAGTACCATACTTTCATCGAATTCCGTTAAGTACTTTTTGCGTGAAAGAGTAACAAACAGACATCAATCCATCCGTACAAACTTACTCATTTATATAGTAGTAGGATTAATATAATTTAGATAAAGGCTTAATATAATAAGTATCTAAGCTTAACTTATTTTTATATTTATGTTGTTGTTGTTGTTGAGATCTCGTAACAGCCACACTACAGTCTACTACAGTCAAAACCGATTATAACGACATTCAAAGGACTGATAAGTTATGTTCGTAATCAGTAATAACCGATAGTTGTAATAACCGATAGTAAAATGTGAATTTTATGACATGACGATGCGTCATAATAATTGTTAGTCGTTATAAATAATGCCATTATAAATTTCATGGTATATTCACTGCCAAAGTGTTTTATTAATAAATAAGCTTTACTTGTTCGAATGTACGAATAATACTTTTTATCAGATTTATGGGATATTTTTTACTTGATGTATCTGTTTTATATCAGAAAAGTTTCTTTCAATTACGATGATGTAATTCATTAATATCCGCCAGCCTCATCAGTACCACACAGGTGGAAAAGCCACTCGAAATGTCTCGCCCCGCTCGCCCCGCTCGCCCGCAGCCGGTCGAAGGCCGCCAGCGATTTGTAGGATGGATCTCAGATCAAATAAAAAACCAAGATAGAGCGTGGCGTTTGTTTGAAGTGAAGCCTAAAAAACTACGCTACTTCAATTTTACACACGCGCTAACGCACACACAAGCAAAAAAGTACTTTACTTTCGACGATGACTCATTCGATACTGTCGAAAAGTAACGTACTTTTTTGCTTGTGTGTGCTTGAGCGCGTGTGTAAAATTGAAGTAGCGTAGTTTTTTAGGCTTCACTTCAAACAAACGCCACGCTCTATCTTGGTTTATTATTTGATCAGAGGGATGGATGATGTCAGACGTGTAGGAAGTACGAGTACAGCACGCCACGCCACTCGGACACCTATTGTGTGCCATGTAGGGCTATATTTGCGTGTACCGATTGTAACCACAATTAAGTGTTAAAATTTGATCGAAGATTACTTCATCGCGAACTTAGTGTAACTTTGTCAAGTTTTGATTTCAGAGAGATAGATACTAGATAGATATATAGATGGTTATGGGGATTACGCTTTTGGCTTTGGGCGTGGAGGCGGATTAAAATTCCCCCCCGTTTTGGGGAGGCTACCTCCAAAAACCTATTATACTCTGACAAATTGCATTTTGAATATGACGAAGGGATGAAATGTCGATTGGGTAGACTGACTTTATGAGCTTAAATTTAATTTTCGTCCAAAAATGGTTTGTGTTTTTACATACCTACTACTCTTTTATTGTGGAAAGAATAATGACCTCATTAAAATATAATAGGTAAGTGCTTACTGCCTTGCCTTATATGTATGTACCTAGCAGTGACGTGGGATTCCTATAACTCCATTCCTATCGGCTTCCCTTGTCACTTACCTTTTGCAAATCTTTATAGAAATCCCTACCTATTATACAGGCTCCGGCTTCCCTATGAAGGAGAAGCAGCCTTCGCCACTGGTACCTAGACAGAGCAAGTGACTTTTCCAACCTATCAGACTAAGACAAAAGATAGCAACATGGATTATTATGGACGGATGCGCATCCGTGGTGAAAATATTTTTATAATAAGGTTTATGCCTATATACTTGTATCTATTATTTCCTTGGGAAATGCGTAGATAAGTCTATAATTTTATTTCACACGAACGAACATTTTTATTTCTTTACTAGCTGATGCCCGCGGCTCCACCCGCGTAAGTACAGTAACCCACGGGAACCGTATATGTTCCGCGATAAAAAGTAGCCTATGTCCTTCCCCATGGTCTACTTTATATCTATGCCAAATTTCATGATGATCGGTTTAATAATATTTACGTGAAACTGTAAATAAAGTATCCCACGGGAACTGTACATTTCCCTGCGATAAAAAGTAGATAAAGATAGACTATCTGTGTACCAAATTTCATTTCAATCGGTTCTTCAGTTTTGCCGTGAAAGACGGACAAACAGACACACACACTTTCCTATTTATAATGTTAGTATGAATTTTTAAAGAAATAAAAATGTTGGTATTATTTTATCATAATAAGTAATATATTTGATATAATTTAGCGACCGTTGACATTAACGGTGTATTGATGATACATGTTGCCGAAAATGGACAAACATACATACATAATTAATTACATATACCGATGAGAGTATGTCTCATTTTTATATAAGACCTCATGTTGTTGGGCCTGTGCTCAGACCAAATAAAAAAGTAAAGACAGAGTTCTGCGAACCAAACAGTGAGTATTTTTTCTCTATAAAGAGTTTGCTAGATGAACCATCATACATTTACATCATAATATACATTTTTAATCCCTGACGAAAACAAAGAGGTGCTTTATAATTATAACGAACCAATTTTGATCTAGTTTATTTTTGTTTGAAAGCTGACATGATCGAGAATGTTCTTAGCTACAATTCATCATCATCAGCTCACCCACTACTTGACGATTCGGGGGTTACTTAGTTTTTTAAATTTAGTATAAATATATATTATATTTAGGTAGTATAATAGTACCTATTTCATTAGGTAGAGCGCGGTAGAGCTGCATTTTTGTTCCATAAATTTAATTCTGAACTTATTTATTCACTTTAGAGGTTATTCAAGATGAGTAATTTAGTTTTATCTTCAATATTTTTTTGCTACCTTTCTAGCACAACACATAAAATGTACAGTTTATGTGGTTTCAGGAAACACGTATGTCGGTCAAGGGGAGCTAACGCCGAGGTGGAGGCGAACCGCCATATGTCGCCTCAACCTTATTCGCTAATTAGGAGACGAGGAAACTGGCATGTCACATGTGACGTCATAGCGCACGACTCTACATTTCCCCAATAAGAGTGTGTAATATTATATCTCTCGCCATCTCTATGTGCTAGTGTGGCCGTAGATACTTCCTTACTAATTATATGGATGTGTGAAGGTTTGTTACTCGTTCACGCAATAACTACTGAACGTATTTTGACTAAATTTGGAAATGTAATGTTCCTGTAGGATTTCTTTTGACGCGGACAACACACTTTCTTGATAGGTTCCCGAGTATGGAGTGACATATTTGGAAATGTTTTGTGCAATAAATCCAGACAGTGACCAAATAATCGTTTAAACGGTCTGAAATATTCTTTCGGAGCGTGTTTACATTGATAAAATATTTATAGTATGTCATTTTGACCCAATAGGGATTATTGGGTCAAAATCATAAATATATATTACGTAAAAATCATAAAAATATTCAAGCGTGGAGTGCAACTAGCTTCTTAATGACTCTCGGCCATCAACGTTTCTCTTTAGAAATGAATGAAAGAATGATGACACCCGAAATATATTAACAACGTGTTTTTACTTTACTTGTAAAATCACTTGTCTATTAAAAATGTATTTGAACGTTTAAATACAGTGTAGGAAAATCTTCACGACTCTACAACAACTCTTGTCTTTACTTATTACGTGATTCCATGTACATTTTATTCTTGGTATTCAAAATGATTTTTTAATGAAATATAAAATTAATTTTAAACGTGCGCCAGGCGCTATCTTGAATCAAGGTAGACAAATGAAGCCAATTAATAAGTGATAATAATTAGCCATAATTGCACAAGTGTTAAATTGACGCAAGTCATTTTGTTTGTACATACGATCTGTCTACAGCCTGTTTACCTCATTGTTAATTAGGTAACAATTATAATTTATATTATTACTAGCTGACCAGGCAAACGTTGTTTTGCCTTATAAATTAGGTATGGAAAATAGATAGTAGCCGATTCTCAGACCTACTGAATACGCATATAAAATTTGGTAAAAATCGGTGAAGCCGTTTCGGAGGAGTACGGTAACTAACATTGTGACATGGAAATTTTATATATTAGAAGATCTAGATGTTGACTCCATTCATGCGCTCAAAATGAAACGTCGCGAGAACCTCACATTTTGCCGATGTAAAAATATAGCCTATGTCCCCATGGTCTACACTATATCAGTGCCAAATTTTACCAAAATTAGTCTAGTAATTTCGGAGCCGTTACAATGCAAACAAACACATTTTTTCTTTTTACAATGAAGGATATAGGATACTTTTTATAGCAGCAAAATGTAGAATAACAAAATGTCTTGTAGAGTTTAAAATAGACAGTAGTATGTACTTTCTTTAGAGCCCGTGTATTTGTCGCGATTTCGCTACTCTTCTTATTATTTTACTCTAATACTTTATTTTACATATTGTAAGTACGGCTATAAATGTATATTAAAATTTTATATGTTAAGCACTTATCATTAAAAAATTAGAATAAAATGAATCAGCGGGTTCGTTGAACTAATAACAATAACGCGAGATTTCTAAGAAAATATTAATTTTCTCGTTATTATGTTAAATTATTCAACAAGAAATAAAGTAAGGAAAAGCGATGGAAAATCATAATGTCTTGTTCGCGCTTCGAATAACTTTTCCAAGTAATTACACGTTAATGTTTATGTTTGGCGATTATATTGTCTAGTGCGGAGTGCCTACTGTCTCAGGATACAAACAACGTCGTTTAAGCTATTACTATGAAATATTTTTTTAATGAAATGAACCAGGAAACGAGCAGACGGATCGCCTGAGTTGTACTTGTAAATCCTCTGGTGTAGCGACTTGCGTTCCTGGTCCTTTAAATCCCCCATCCCCCCTTGGGCCTCCGGTAACCTCACTCACTCGGCGAAACATAACGCAAGCGTTATTTCATGCCGGTTTTCTGTGAGGCCGTGGTATTTATCCGGTCGAGCCAGCCCATTCCTGCCGAAGCGTGGCTCTCCCACAGTCGATATGTGAATTGTAATATATAATACAGTAGAATATGTTCTGTATGTATTTCTAAGCATTTTTAAAAATATATTACCTTCTTCTACGGAAACTTTAACTGTGCCAAATTTCATACTCCTTCGTTCGCACTATTCTCGTAAACTTTGTACTCAACGTTTTTGCTTCACGTATCATTGTTATTAAATCGAACAATTTAACCGAGAAGTTACTATGTTTACGTTAGTAATTAGTAATCTATACTTGTTTTTTTGTTTGTTTGTTTGCATTGAATAGGCTTCGAAACTACTATACCAATTTTGAGGAAATTTGGTACATATATAGATTAGACCACGGGAAAGGACATAGGCTACTTTTTATCGCGGCAAAATCTACCGTTACTGCGGGATTTCCTTTTGCGCGCACGGAGTCGCGTGCAACATCTAGTATAATATATAATTATTTGCCATGATATTAAGTTTTAGCTTTTTAGGCCCCCTTGCGTAGATCTAGGTTAAAGTTAACTGTTAACCCTAGGTTAAATATCATGCTATCTCTCTCGTTCTTCGTATTTATGAAAGAGGAGGTCCAACCCAGATCTACGCAAGTGGGCCTAAGTGTTAACAAAGCAAAAATATACATACGAGTATATTGTTCATATACATTTTACAATATTTACACGAGAATATTTCCTGTTTCTCATACGCAGTAAATGTACTCCATTGCCACTTTTTTCTTGTAAATATATATGTATATATATTTCCTGGTCGTTTGTTTGGGTGTCTCAGGAAAATGTAATGAAATGAAAATGTTTTCAGGCATTGGTTGGTCTATGCGATTTCAGGCGCAGACAATCAATTTATCTCAAAAACGTCTGCAGTTTGCTCAAGTTTTTGTTGACTTGAGTTCAGATATATTGCTTTTCTTCAATCATAATTTCAATAATGAAATGAATAAATTACAAAATATAAAGTAACGAAATATCTTTATAATTTTCAATGTATAAATAATTTATTCAACAATCAACATACATAATAATATACAATAGTAATAAAAAATATATTTAAACTAGAGCAAATAACCTAAAACTAAAAACCATAAAAAAAAAATATAATAACTAAAATATATAAATATATAATATCTTTATTACATTACATTCGATTACTATAAAGTCTACTCTACATTTTAAACAAATCTATTAATAACAATGTTATTTATATGAATATTATTATTTTTGAAATATAAAGACTTTTTAAATCAGCAGCACAAATACATTCAATGTATTACATAAAATGTAATTTTATGACCATAACAATATGATTTGAGTATATGAAACGGTTTATGTAATGTTATTACTTATTGTCACGCCGCATAGTTCATTGCTTTTATCAATATTACGTATAGGTAAGGTACGTGTATTGTTAAAAAAAGAATGATTTTCAGAATAATATCAAAAGTGTTACGTACACTTTTGTACATTATCCTGAAAATCATTCGTTTTTTTGGAATGTATGTCGGAATGTATTGAAAATCCTGAAAAACTCTACTTCAACGATTTGTTTTTATGTAATACTACTACATATTATAAAGAAAGATTACTCCTAAACTACTAAACCGATGGCACAGATACAGATTAGACGACGGGGTAGGACATAAGCTACTTTTTATCGCGATAACATCAAGTGTAAGGTTAAATTAACCCCTTAACATCTAAAGCGATGATTTTGACGACAAACATTTATCGTCGCTTCTTTGAGATTTATAGAACCAACGTGTACTAAAGTTTGAGGTTACCTAGGTGCCCTTTGCTTGAATGTCAATATTATTAGGGAGAGCTTCGGCTAAGGTACGACGCTATGGAGTGTCTCGCATCTGACATTTACATAGAGTCGTAATAGAGACTTTCGACTCTATGTAAATTCGCCCCTTTATTAAGGACGAGAGGGACTTTTCGCTCTAGTAGAATGCACAGCCATAATAAGTACCTACTACCTACTAATAGCACGACCTCTGTGGCTCAAGTCGGAGGTCGCGGGTTCGAATCCCGCCGAGGGAACAAGAAGTTTTCTGTGTTCCTGGGTCATGGATGTATGTTAAATGTGTATAATAATAAAATTTTTAAATATATGTATTGTATTAAAGTATCAAATATACTTTCCGTTGTCTGGTCCCTGTAACACAAGTTCTTTGGATACATTAGCACGGAGCCAGATTGACGTGGTGTGAAAGCGTCTATAGATATTATTATTAAAAAGTCATACTAAGTACTAACAGGATGTAAATAGCCGAATACTCAAAGAAATATTAACGATATACAGCTACAATGAAGTTTACAGGTTTTTAACTCTTAAGTTTACACGTTATCGTTATATGAATAACTTTCGTCCTCGTCGAAAAGTAAGGTGTGATTTTTCGAGTTTGTTCGACATGTTTTTCTTGTAATAAATGTGAGATAAACAACATTAAATTTCAAGGAACCCCCATCATTGCTATACAGTAGGCGAGCTAATGATGAAGCTAAGAAAATTTCCAATCACGTCAGCTTTTTACAAAAACACATAAAATTCGGTTCATTCGTTTGGGAGCTAGACAGCAGTGGCGAAGGTTGGTTCTTCTTCATAGGGAAGCCCTAGCTTGTATAATAGACAGGCATTTGGATGAGGGTCTGGATGAAGATTTTTTCAAAGTGTTTTTTTTTTTTTTTTTTTTATGAAATAAGGGGGCAAACGAGCAAACGGGTCACCTGATGGAAAGCAACTTCCGTCGCCCATGGACACTCGCAGCATCAGAAGAGCTGCAAGTGCGTTGCCGGCCTTTTAAGAGGGAATAGGGTAATAGGGGAGGGTAGGGAAGGAAATAGGGTAGGGGATTGGGCCTCCGGTAAACTCACTCACTCGGCGAAACACAGCGCAAACGCTGTTTCACGCCGGTTTTCTGTGAGCCCGTGGTATTTCTCCGGTCGAGCCGGCCCATTCATGCCGAAGCATGGCTCTACCACTCTAACCTTAAACCTTAAAGCTCTACCACTTAGTGAAGCCGATAGGAATGGAGTTAAAGGAACCCTACGCCACTGACGGACATATACACTTTGATGATGATCGAACACACAAGCAGAGTCGTCAAACTTATAACGTCCTGTTATTTTCGTCGGGGGTTAAATATACATAATTATTTGTCTGTAATTTAATAAATTTTTGGTACGTATAGGTTAGTGGCGAAGGCTGGTTCTCCTTCATAGTGAAGCCCAAGCCTATATAATATAGTAGATAGGTAGGGATTTAGATGAGGATCTTCAAAAGGTAACTGGTAAGTGAAGGCGATAGGAATGAAGTTATAGGAACTCCACGCCACTTACAGGTTTGAGGAAATTCCCGAGCCTCAACAATGTGGACGTCAGTGACCGGTGATAATGATGATGAAGCCCTATCACAGTTTTATTACTAACAAGTTTTATTACTAGAAAGTTCGATAGCGGTTTTAATGGCAATCATAAACTTAGTGCATAGATGAAATTCTGATCCTATCGGTTATCGGCAAACGACGTGAAGCTTAATCAAGCGTAACTATCGCCACATAACTTTAGAAAGTAGGCACAATATCTATATACAGATAAATAAAATTGAAGTGTTTGTAACTTCAAACTAACAGCTTTTCAGTTAATGCATCTAAAAGTATAATCGGTACTTACAATAAAATACCAATTTTTTTAATTTTTGTCTGTCCGTCTGTCTGTTTGTCGGTCTGTCTGTCGGTCTGTCTGTCTGTTTGTTCCGGCTAATCTCTGAAACGATTTTCACGGGACTTTCACTAGCAGATAGCTGTTGTTATAAGGTCTAACATAGGCTACTTTTATTTTAAGGTTCCGTTTAAAAAATAGGGTTCCGCTTCCGTTAGTTCAAACGAAGTTGCGGGCATCAGCTAGTAAATAATATAATTTATGTATGACGTATGATATTTTATAGTTTGTATACAATTCTCTATTTATTTACCATCTATACAAATATACAAATAAATAAAATTAAAGTGTCTGTTTGTAATTTTAAATTAACAGCTTAATTCACTAAATGCAGATGAAAGTTTATACGGTAGGTACTTCTAATAAAAAATCATTTTTAAATTTTTGTCTATCCGTATGTCTGTGTGTTTGTTCCGGCTAATCTTTGAAACGGTTGGATTAATTTTCACTGGACTGTCACTGGATAGGATAGGAGGATATAAGGAGTAACTTAAGCTACTTTTATCTTAGAGTTCCCTTTGAAAAAAGATGGTTCCATTTCCGTAACTTCTACGCAAACGAAGTTGCGGGCACCAGCTAGTTGCAATATAAAGTAAGATTTGTGGAGCCTTGCCACCCACCTATGTTAATGATTACTCAGAATATTTATGTAAGAACAATAAACTACTTATGTAAAATAACTAGCGGTTTTTATGGAACTAAAATGCTCTATAATAGAGTTTGACTCTCCTGGTTTTAAGTGTTCGTTTGAAACTTGTAAAAGAATTATAAATTACAAATTAACATTACTTTTTTATATTGTTTTTTTATATAAAATTTATAATACGAAAGAGTAATATTGGATTAATAAGCGAATATGATTCCAACGGGGAGAAGAATATCCAGCAAAACTTTACAAAAGTGGACGCGCTAAAATGTCTTTCATTACTTTCTAGTTTATTATACTTTCAAAAAAAAAATGCCATTCAGATATAACCTGCCACAGTCTTCCTGGGGTCTCCGAGGAAGCACTGGTCCCGGAGGGCGCAGCAGAACTTCTTGTTCTCCCTCTCAGCAGTAGCGTTGGGGAGGAACATGGACAGTATGGCGACATCCTCGTTATTCTCCCGAGCTCGGCGTATCCTGTCCTGCCCCACCGTTTTGGTGGTCAGGTGCAGGCGGGATTTAAAGTCCTCACTCAAAACATCGGCGGACATTTTAACTTAACACACGTCCGGACGCCGCGACGGTTGGAGTTGAACTGAGGATTGAGGTATACGGAGGCTGGATAATTCGTACTGAGTGAGCGGTAATTAGTGATAACGAGTATCATTAGTCGGCGTTTATGATGAGTTCTTTCACTTGTGTATGTTTTTTTTTATTTAGAATGATATGATGTCATTGACGTATACGTGTATTGTAACCTGCAAGCTTAACTCACAATTTAAAGGTGAACTTTCAAGTGTTTAACCCCCGATGCATAAAGAGGGGTGTGATAAGTTTGACGTGTCAGTCTGTTCCTGGCATCGTAGCTGTCGTAAACGGATGAACCGATTATTTTTGTTTGAAAGCTGACATGATCAAGTGTTCGTAGCTATAATTCATCATCATCAGTTCCCTCAGTGCTTGACAATTCGAGGATTACTTAAATATTTAAATTTGTTTATTGTGTTATTGTTAATACGCTATTTATAAATAACAATAATATTATTTTTAAGATTAATATTTTAAACAATATAATGCCCATTATGAACACATTTAATAAATGTAAAGGATTCGTGTTAAATTTTATTTATGACCGTTTAATGGGGTATAGGTATAATTTAATTACAACATAAAGTCTGCGTGGGAAAATCTCATTTAAATAGTGAATTTTAATCATATTCAAACAAATATTACATGTATTAACAAGTGTATTAATGCATGTTAACAATCAGTACATTAGCATAATCAAGTTCATGAAAGAATTTTCCGGAAAAACCAGCTGGTTTTTACACATAAAAGTTCAACACTGTGGGCGGCTGAATTTTAATTTCCAAAGTAAACCCTTTCTATTGAAACCCCCGTTTGAGGGGGGGAACGTGGGGAGGGGGTAATTCAAGCACCACTTATGCCTCGTGAGCAGAGATTTTACTGCAAGGTTCATGCGATGGTGTAGTTTTTAAGTTTATTCAGTGGTAAAGGCATATACGTAACATTATGGACGAGGCATGTTGTGGCAAAAACTGCCCCACTTAAATGGCCCCACTTTTGGAGTTATTTGGGGCCATTTTGACATTTGAGGTGAAATCAAGATAACTGACATTTGAGGAATGGTGAAAACAAGATGGCGTAACTTATTCTCGAATGAAGATCTGTTCTGTCAAATAAACATCATAGTCTATCTCCAGTTTTGACATCTTTGGGTAAAGGTAGAGTTGAACATTAACCCCCTTACTAATAAAAAAGATTTACACAATGGATTACTTTACAATCTTGCTGTCTTTGTCTATTAATTGACTTTTCCAACGTAACTCTTTGTCTGATACGTTGAATAAGTTATCCGTTATAACAATATTTTTACTAATAATATTTATTAATATTTTATTACATTTTATGACACACAAGTTTTGTAAGATTGTTTAACAGTAATATTTTCATTATTAATATGGTCGATTACAGCCTGATAAGGGGTCATCATGTTGTACCTAATTCACCATATGAGAGTATGTAGCTTTATGTTTGGGTCTTGGCATGGGATTGGGATTTTCATTTTTGGGATCGCCATTATTACAAAGATTCGAAAGTTCTAGAATTATTTGCATATGCACGTTTTTTTTTGCATATCGTTCCTACGTGACCAAGACACTAAATGATAATGCCAATAATATATTGTCTCCTTTGTTGAAATGCGAGTGTGATATTAACGTAACGATTATTAAGTCTTAATAATTAATTAGATGTTGCCTGCGACTTAGTACGCGTAGTAAAGAACTCCCGCAGGAACCGTCCATTTTGCTGCGATTAAAATTATCCTATGTGTTAATCAAGAGTCTAAACTAAGTACATTATTTTTCATTATTTCATTAAAATCCGATTAGTAATTATTGCGTGAAAGAGTAACAAACATCCACTCCTGCATAATATATTCTAACAAACTTTCGCGTTATAATATTACATAGTAAGGAATAAGGATAAGTTAGTAAATACTTCAATGACCACATATTTAGGTATGCAACAAATATTTGCACAAACAATAAGAGAAATTATTTTCGAATGCAAAATTATTTATGATTTATGATATATGTAATAATAGGCAATCGGACATTTTTTTTTATTGCATGAATGAATAGTACTCTTAAATATGAGTAACTTCTCAGAAGAAACTGTATATTAAAAGTCAATATTTTCAAAGGTACAGCGATTTGTATAAAAAATTTCGCGAGCCTCCTAAAAACGCTCCATACTAAAATCGAGGTACAAATGACGTCACTCCTAGGTTATAGTATAGTATATGAAGTATATGGCCGCAGGAATATATTTGTAAATATCTCCGATATTTGTTCGTTTAAGTTCATACTTACTATAATGAATGTTTTTGTATATGATGTGAGTAAACTAATGATGTAGGTTTTGTTTACCAATTTCGCAAAAAAAAAAAAAAATGGTACTGGAGCGTTTTTACGAGACTCGCGAAATATTGACCTTTGAAAATATTGACTTTTGATATACGGTTTCTTCTGAGAAGTTACTCATATTTAAGAGTACTATTCATTTATGAAATAAAAAAAATCAGTCCGCTTGCCTATTATTCTTTCGATTATTATATGTTACATTGAGTTTGATGTTTTTTGAAAGTGTTTTTTTAATATTATATTATTTAGTAAGGTTTTAGATTTCAAATCGTTTAGATGAGTTTTTAGATCTTGAAAATATCTACAGTGAATAGATATAATATATGGTTTGGCGTTTGGCGTATCTTTTTGTTTGGCGTTTGGCGTAGATTCGTACGAAATTACAGTTTGGTTGTGTGATATAAACCTCAGGCTACATTAAGGTCATTTAAATGAAAATCAGGTTGCTTTTTAGGGTCCCGTAGGTACTTCAAGAAACCCTTATAGCTTCGTTCCGTCCGTTTATTTCTATGTTTGTCTGTCTGTCGGCCATTCTAACTTCTGTGATATATAAATGGATTCCATCCATTATGTTTGGTTGTGTATGGTTATGGAATGCGTATAGATTTTATTTTTGGCGTCATAAAATAATTACAATTTTATATTTAAGGCGTGGTTTTCAGTACATAATTCTGTACGTATTTCTGAAAAAAAGGGCAACATTTTTATGGAAGGTGAACAATTGTTGAGTAATCGACGAGATTTTGACCTCCAAGGTGGCTTACGAATTGGTGCCCTGTGTCACCACTTATAGTTTATAGATACCATGTATCTATAAACTATAAGAGGTAGAAACTTATAAGTCTTGCTCTTGCTAAATAGGTACTCTTTAGGAAAATTATTTTGAGCGAAATCAAACAACAACTTTTTTGTTATTTGAAAAACCCTTTTGCGCATTGAATGTGGATCACTCCCTCCGCAGAGATGTCCTAACATGCTCTTGTTTAGGTTATTTAAACAGATGAGCAATGGCAAGGAAACAAAACATTAGACCTTAAGGCGTCTCCTATCTCAAATCTCGAACAATATTAAATCATCTGCGCGTCTGCTCCATTGATTTATCGCACAAAACATTGCTCGTAGGTGGGACTCATTAATTCTGAGGTCTTATCTCCGTGTGATGATAAATGTTCCTCTATAACTGTATTGATGGGGATTTTTGTTTGTTTTTTACGGAAATTTTGAGGTCAGGTATTGTAGTATGATGTATGTTACAACATACATTGGTATGAGAGGGTTTATTGAGCCGTCTTAGAAAATTTCTTTCAAAGGCGTGTCTTCCAATTACAACCTGTGCAAATCGAACCGTAGTGCTTATTATTTTATTGTGCCGTTAAAGTTCAGGAAATGATACAGCATTTTATGAGAGTAAATACAAAAAGTTTCTTTATTGTGTAGAATATAGCTTAGTCACGGTTTTTAGTAGCACACTAGTAATATAATTTGTGTGATTGTTCTCATATAATCCGCTAAATCTTGATTCTTATAATAATATCGTCATGTCTACAGTGTGCGCTCGGTCCTGCGGTGTAGTTCTAAGTATCCCCACTAGACTACCTGAGTGAACGCGGAGGCTTCGAAATTACCTCCCTATTGGCCTGAGGCCCAGAGACCGAAGATAGATGTCGGGGAAAATATTTTATAGGAAATAGCTTTGTCAGTTAAACATTGACGACTATCTGCCCACAGTAAATAAAGGTACGTAGTTTCTCTTTCGATCATATAAAACATATGTTAGGATTTTCTTTTGTTACTCTTTTATTTTGCACGAAATTTTCCTACTAGGCGCTTATTTGTCTCAGCATATTGTAATTATATAAATATGGTATATTCACACCGCGTCTATACGTGACGTTACGAGGCGCTAAATTTTTAAGGTAGCTATTCAAATTGAAGCTTATTCACTTTAGGTACATCCCATTAATGGATGATTTATACAGTATTCTCCGAGCGAAGTAACCACCCTTGAAATACTGTAGTGCCTGGGACAATCGGTTTTTAAATGTCGTATGGTTGCCCAAGCACATACGGCATTCTCACAACACAGTCAGCCTAGTCCAGAGGAATGAACTGGTCAATACGTCTGGGGCCAACCATGTGCGGGTTTCCTCACGATGTTTTCCTTCACCGTTAGAGCGTCCGTATGATGTACTTGAGATCTGAAAAAGTCTCATTGGTACACGCCACAACCTGGGATTTGAACCTGCACTCTTTCGAGTGCGAATTAAACGGTCTACCCACTAGGCCACGGAGCTCTTCACTACACAAATAATGAAGATACACGTTTCTAATGATGCGCAGCACGGTGCAACTAGACATTCGAACTCGTGTGTTTTCTTGTGTAATTAATAAAGTTCAATTTTGAATAGTTATCGTTTCGTTTTGGTGTGATTTGTCCCTAAATGTCAATAAATCACGCGTATAAATATTATATGTCAAAATTACTGTAATTGGTTAATATGAATTGTGAACAAGGCTTATGCGTCATTGGTCAATGTTGATTTTTTTTGACATTTCACTGTCTTCTTAACGCGTATAGACTACAAATGCAACACTTTTCTTCAAATTTTTGCGTTTTCCTTAGATATAAAGATTTAAGATATTTTCCTGTATATTGAACCATCTATTTGTTAAATATTTATTTAACACATACCAAAAGTAGGAACTAAAATCATTAATAAATCATTTTGGAGAGGCCTGAGGTATTGGTCCATCTGTTTGTACATGAGTCACTATGTGCTGTGCTGCTGTGTGTAGGAGGTAGGCAGCGGTTTAGATCCTGATGTCATTAATATTTCTAACTAAGACGAGCTTAAGACTAGGGTTACACGGTCAGTCTGGCATCGTTCAGTCCATCAGCCTGATCCAGACTGACGAAAGAATGATCGTGCAACCGTGTGATTGACAGACTGATATTTTTTTTTATTATGTACTTTCCGGCCATCATTCTAGCGTCAGTCTGAGACTGATGGACTGAACTGATGCCAGACTGACCGTGTAACCCTAGTCTTACATATCACCTTGTTTATTATTATTATACAACCATTATAGAGCCATTATGTAACAATTATGCAGCTTTTATATAGCCAGTCGTTGACAGTTGACACTGGTCTACTTAGCCAAGGCAGGTCTCTGGAGTGATTTTCATCTGAGCGCAGTTGTCTCTATCAATATTTGTAATTCAAGTGTGTAGCGGATTTCTAGTGGCCAAGGTAAATAAAGTTAAACGAAAGTCATTAAACAAACAGGTCACTTGTGAAAAAAGTCCAATCATCATCATCATCATCCACTAACATTCCACGAGTGTCTTAATGGAAATAACCCGCGCAACCCGGCTTCGGTTAACTTCGGGCTCCGTCGAGTTTTATCGGGTTGCAACTCATAGTCAATATAAACCTTAATTTATACAGTACTAGCTGTTGCCCGCCACTCCGCCCACGTAAATACAGTATCCCACGGGAATAATATACTTTTTCGCGATACAAAGTAGCCTATGTTCTAACCCAGAGCTCAAGCTACTACCATACCAAATTTTATCAAAATCCGTTCAGTAGTTTTTGCGTGAAACAGTAACAAACATACATCCGTACATCCATCTATCCTCACAAACTTTCACATTTATAATATAAGTAGGATTACACTGATTATACACCATACTCGAAGAAATCGGGGTGACTTACTTAGTTATCCAAGTCTGAACTCTGAATATCCTAATTTGACGGCTTTGAAAGTTACTCGTAAACTAATAATGTATGATATTATAATAGTCCCCTTCAAACGTAACAAGTCGCTTTCATTACGCCCCGCCCTTGGGCCCTTACTTTCACTCGGTATCACAGCTGCTATCAGGCGCGTGCCTTATCATTAGACCTGGCTTGTTAAGGCTCTATTATATTAGTCCGACATTCAGAGAGATTTATAACTATCATCATCATCATCTGTTCTCGCCATTCACAGAGAATATCTATTATCTACACTAATAATAACATGAAGAGGAAAGGTTTGTTTGTATATTTATTTGTTTGCATTTAATAGGCTTCGAAACTGCTGAACCGACTTTGATAAAATTTGACACGGCAAAATGTACGGTTCTCGCAGGATTTCCTTTTAAACGCATGAAGTTGCGGGCAACATCTAGTTATTAACTATTATTATATTCTACTATTAACTATTGGGGCACTGGTTTGTTAACTTTGTTTTATCTAAGTAGTAAGTGTCACCATTGATGACGAATATGTATGTCATTTTTTATAATCGAAATATGTCTCCGTTAGTAGCGGTACTTAGCATACTATACAGTATACAGTTATGTTATGATTTCTCACCAGTTTTTCTAGTTGAGCCCATGGTAAGGCAGAAAGTACCTTAGTGTGGGCAGTGGGCACTGACGTAGAACCATCACTACCTTACTCTCATTAAAGAAGTTCGTTTGTGTACAGACTTGAATAATTCATTTATATTCATTACTATACGGCGGAGAGACATAAGACAGACGGACAGACAGACTACTATAAGAGTTCCTTGAGTATTACGAAACCCTAATAATAAGTACCAACTACCAGTCTTGTTAACACCATGTGTCTCTTTAGTTATTTTTTTATTTATTTCAATTATTAATTAGTTTTTCGTTTTTCTATGAAAATTACAGACGTATGAAAAACGACGATTGCCGCAAGACATTATGGTCGCAGTCGTACTATTAGTCCTTTATGAAATTGCTAACTACAATTTTCCTAACAGATACACTTCAAATTATTTTTCTTGATACAAAGTTCTCTACGTAGAGAAATAATTATTCTCAATTGTTAAATACAAACAAACAAACAAGCGTGTGATTTTGAAAAGAAACTGTGAATCATCTCCGTCTGTCATTATACGTGGGTGTCGAAATTGATTATTATTCTGTTTGCAAAAACACATAATGTTATGTGTGAAACGTGATTTCATACAAATACGGCTAATTTACATAGTGGGCTTATCAAAAGAAGATGAATTCGCTTTATTGATGTCTTAATAATGGTAACGGAACATGTATTTTGCACTTTTAAGAGTTGACAAATTATATGGAAAGTCAGAATTAAGTATTCCTGCTGTACGAAACGGAAACTGCAAAAAATAAGTGAAATGATTTTAAGGGCGCGTTTACAGTATGTGTTGTTTAGTTTAACTGCGGTCTAGTACGGACTGATATTTCTTCAGAAATGCAATAAGTTCAGACAGTGGCCAAATAAAATAAGCCTCATTACCACGTACAAAATACTTGAAAACTTTAAGAATACTTTTTATGCTCTTTCTAAATAAATTGTAAATGTTTTATTTTATGGATTATTTTTCAGCAAATTTCAAGGTTCAGCAAATTATACGTCAAATATACGCCATCTTTGGGTATTCCTAGAAAACAAAGTAAGCTACAGAGCAGAAAAAATATCCTAAACACGACCTCTTTTTGTGAATTTTGGGTGAGTAGTGTTTGTGCTTTACTAAAAATTATATATTTCTATATATTTTTTTAAAACCAATTTTAGAGAAAGAAGTACCTACTCTGTTTGTGAAAATTGTTAGTTATATAGGATTTGGTTTTATTTGGTCACAAAATCGACCAAATAACAACCAATTTATGACAAATTTGTAAACGCACCCTTAGTATTTAATTATGAATAATATGCATTAAAAGTTTCAGATTTTACCTACCTACTATCCCACATAAAATAATCACCTGTATTGCATTTATGTATTAGAAAAAGCTTTATACGAAAAAAATCAGTTACAACATTTTACGTCGACCACAAATCACGAGTCACGAGTCACGATTCAATCGACGCGTAGAGCCTCGCATTTAATTAATTGTGTTTTCCAATCAATGGATGAATTTGTATGGCATCATTGGTTTAAGGCGGGTCTGGAATAGTACCTACACCGAATCTCTATTTGGTTTGTATTATGTCATTGCTAATAAGAGCGTCATTGATGGTTTTTTGGACGCCACAAAAACATACATTAAGAACCCATATATATTTTTTATTAAATTATGACATGAATCGTTTAGTTAATTCATCATACTGTGATGGATTATGATACTCACTAATATTATGTACGCGAAGGTTTGTATGTAAATGTACTAGCTTTTGCCGACGGCTCCACTCGCGTAAATACAGTACCCTCGGGAACACTACTTTTTCAGAATAAAAAATAATATATGTGTTAATTAAGAGCTTAAACTACTACCATACCAAATTTCATCAATATCCGTTGAGTAGTTTTTCCGTGAAATAGTAACAAACATTTATCCATCCATCCATCCATTCCTCCTCACAAACTTTGATATTAAAATAGTAGTAGGATGAATGTTTCTCTTTCACGCAAAAAGTACTGAACGGATTTTGACGAAATTTTAGTACCTAATACCTATGTTAGCAGTTTAGACTTAAGACTCTGGATCACTACATATACTACTTTTTATCGCAGCAAAATAAACGGTTCCTACAAGATTAACTTTTTGCGCATACGACGTCGCGAGCAACACCTAGTAAAAAATATATCTACAATTAATTAATGGTCATTTATTATTTAGACATAGGGATTATAGATTATGTACAGAATTATAATCGCTTATTTAATCAAGCTACAAAGAGTGATATTATAATTAATGCTTAAAATATTCACGAAAAATTCAAAGAATCATCCCCAAAATAGGTAACAGAGCGGTCGCTATATTTGGTGTACTGCTTAATGTCAAAAGTAAGCAAGAATAAAAGCCAATTTGCCATAAACAAAGGAAAATATGATCAAAATATGATCATTTCTGTGGATCGGAAGGCTGAGGTCGCTACTGGGTTGCCTTACAGCGCCTTACCGGGCAAGGGTAAGGCGGCGCGCGGCGGTCATACTCTGATATGTAGAGATTCTTTATTTATTGCACCCGTTGTAAGGTATCGAGTGAAGGTAGGGCAAAAACTTGACTGCTTGAATGTCAAATTCATTCATACAATTACATGATATATTTACTTAAGAATTTGATAAGGTAATCGGCTAAAAAGTCAAGTATAATATGCACGTAAACATAATTTCGTCCGGACAAATGACAATTCGTTTAATGGACCATACTATAAATTATCTTATAGAAAGTTTAAAAACGAGCTAATCTTGTATTTCTATAATCGGAATCTCAGAAACGACTGCAAGTTTTCTATGACATTTTGTATGCAGTGAGTTTTAAATATATCAATAATTTCGATTCTCATATTATGTCAGTCCAATAACCGTGTAATGTATAATTTTTGCGTTGTTCGAATCCAGGTTAGATAAATATTTTTGAAATTGTTGATTTTTTAAAATCTACTCTCGAGCAAAGCTCGGTTAAAAAAGGCACTACACTACCAAAAGAAGTTATAACAAAAAGTTGTAAGTCAAAGTACCTGCATAACTTTATCAATGTAACTTTATTTAACACGGTCGATATTAAGGTCGGCATTTAGGAAGTGGAAAGTTGCGACATTATTATATGATCGGAGCGACCTGGCATTGGCAAAATTCTATGGTATTTTGGGTCAGGATATGCAAATGTTTAAACATACATATTGTGTTATGTTTATTATGTAAATGTTTAAGTTTAGTTTAATATATTTTTGGACCTTTGCTAACATTACCGTGTAAACTTGTTTGTCGTTTACCTACATAATAATGTCAATGTACATAAAATGTATAATTTCTTAGATGTTTTAGCAAGAACGAAAGAAAAAAACTGGCCTATTAAGATTTTGTTTTTCTTTTCTACACTCCGCAGTTTAAAATTCGTACGATATGCGTTATAAGCACTTCCAAATTAAAGAAAAAAACTTGGAAAAGTAACCCTGGCTAATGCTCAAGGTCATAGCACTTCCAAATAAATAAAAAAATAAACTCACCGGCACGGAAGACCTCGCCGCAGCCATCGCAGCGGCTCGCGAACTGAGCGTCGTAGCAGTTGCCGCAGTAGATTTTGTCGAGCTTGGAGCCGAACTGCTTGTCCACCAGCGACACGCGGCACTTGGCGCACAGGAAGCACGCCTCGTGCCAGTGCTTGTCCTTGTACGACAGGTCCTGGAAAAAAATAACATTAGATGGCATTGCGAATGAATGAAAAAAAAAAGAGAACAGTCTGACACGACTGTTGTAGCACCTACAAAAAGTCGATCGTGTGAGCAGTGAGATTGGGAACAGACACCACAAACTGATAGTCAGGATTACGCGGAACATGTTTTTAAATTGATGACTATCAAGCTAATTTTTCATGAGTGACTTTTTAATGATGAGATGCCTAACTTCCTCTTACAACAACTTTGGATGGCTTAGATTTTGTAGGACCTATTATAATCGAAGTGATAATAAAACTGCCTGTTTATTGTATATCTCATGTTTTGTTGAGTTAGTGCTAAAGTCAAAAGGTTGGCTCAACATCATATTTGATAACTTTTTGACAGTGCGAGTCATATAGTCTCGTCTTCGCATCATTTTACATGAAAATGTTTTTGGTTCGATCAATTTGTAAAAGAAAGGCAATGAAATACTTAATTACTAACATGTTATGCTTCTTATTATAAGAGATTACAAAAGTATAGGTTCTTTCGCATTTATTTAAACTGTCAAGTTTTATTGAACAACACACAGTTTGTACAACTAAAACGTCGCGTTAAAACACTCATAGTGTATAGGTATATTGCATAATAATTACTCTAATGATTTTCTTAGGTGATCAACAAATATGCTTTATGTACATCGCTGCAAAGGATGCGTAAAAAGTGTCAATCGATGGAAAAAACACTAGATCCTCTTAGTAATAACATGTCATCTTTCCTTATCCTTACATCATCCGCTTAACGATACTGCTGTAAGTAGTAAGACCGAAATATTGTACAGTTTTCTTTAGGCTGTAGTTTTGTTACTGTTGCATTTTTTGTGTGTGCAGTGTGTCTCAGAACAAATAAATCAATGAAGTCAGAGCTTTGTCAAATAAAAATTGATGCCGGTTTTTGATGTATGTAGTGCGCGTGTAGCTACGCACTACACCGCGAAAGCTTGCCTTATAAGGTAAGGCGTAATTTCATTAAAAGTGTGTGTGTGACACTGTGTAGTTACACTGCGAGGCGTAGTTTAGACTAGCCCCACTTTGTGGTTCGCAACGTTATATAAGTCTTTTACTTTTTTATTTGGAGGTAAATAATTTTCTATCGGACAAGTGAGTTTGTGAAGTTTAATTATTTAGTAAGTAGTAACTAACAACACTTCAGAACCCCAATTCTCGTATTTTTCTTAGACTTACTTTCAATGAATTATAAATAAATCGTCTTGATATCATAAACTTATTTTGGAGTTTGGACCATTCAAAGCGCAAGTTTTGATGCTTATGAGAATACCGTTTTGTTGTTTTAACATAAAATAGCGAGGTCCTGCATCGAAACTATTATTGTAGGATTAATTAGAAAAATATTAAACGCTTTTACTTAATAACGTAATATTAATTGTTGTTTAGCTCATGTCTTATATTCTCTTCAATCATCTTCAAAAATAACTTCTAAACTAACAACAAACGTTAGGTACGTAATTTATAAAAATTACCTATACGTATTATGACGTAATTAGAGTAAACAAGAGATTAGGTTGTGTATTTGTTTACAACATTATGAATTGTAATGAATTATCTATACTAATATTATACAGCTGAAGAGTTTGTTTGTTTGAACGCGCTAATCTCAAGAACTACTGGTTCGAATTGAATTTTTTTTTTGTGTTGGATAGTCCATCTGTCGATGAAGGCTTTATGCTATATAACATTACGCTGCGACTAATATATATATTATTATGTCGCGTTGTCAAGATCGGGTTCGGAGAAAATTAGTATGTTCTTCTTCCACAAGAAAATAAAACTAAAAACTTTAAAATACATTCTTTAGAATACTTCTTAATCGCGATCGTTATAACAGAAATTGACGCGGACGAAGTCGCGGCTCGCGCAGCTACTCGTAAAATATAGGAGAGAGCATGTTAATAAATCTAAGTAGTGTCTAAGGGTCACAGACCACAGTTACAGTAGATACCATATTTGTATCGTTCCTGTAATCCACTTGTTTACAAAATTAGTCTGTCCATAGACGTACCGACATAATAACACGACAGAATAACAATGTTAAATGTAAATATAGCATACACTTTCCCTTTGGCTAAAGATTTCTGTCATATCAAAGTTAACCCAATTATCGCAAGAAGAGCTCTTAATGAGTCAATCAATACTACTTATCTAGGTTTATATCGCATTGGTAGCGTCCCAGAGCCGTGGTCGTAACTCGCCGTGTAAATAAAATGTGTTTATTTTGGACGATTACAAAATCCCAAGAGCGTTCTTTATACATATATCAAAAAGCCCGCCTGACATATTCACCCATCACCTCAAGGTCGGCGCTAAACGAAAACATAATACTGTTTCCGACCTAAAAATAAACTGAGACGATTTGTTTTCTAAAATTTATTAGTCTCGGAGCAAACAAAACTCTCCTCCCGCCAATTGCCTGCCTCAACAGAAGCTAAAATGGTTTTGTTGTAAACAAAAGTCGGTAATAACGAGGCAAGTTCAGTGATTGTAACATTATATCGAGTTTTTATTGCCGGCTCGGTGCAGGAGAATACGTAAGTCGTAGATAAATGTATGTGTAGCGTGTTGGAGTTGGCAGCGATCGGCTGGGGCCGTGTGCAGAGGTGCGCCCGAAGAATCCGGGCCGACTGGAGTGACAAAACTAAATTTGATCCGACCAACAAACTTCAGAATGCCGTAATACTTCTGACAATTTTCACGAGCTTTACTCACATTGAAATATTATCTTTCGATTTAGTCTTGGCGAATTCCAGATTAGTCAGACGCAATTTAGAAAAATATCATCGGCGATTTAGGATATAGATCGCAGAAGATCTGGCAAGCGTTGTAAACTTTCTAATTAAGATTATAGTAGTAAGAAGCATTACATGTTGTCTTGTTTTAGATGTACACAATATATTAGTGTCAGTAAACGCCTGCCAAAGACGATAACGTTTGTAATTAATAGACGCAGACGATTATGTATTTTCAGAAGTAGATGGATTCTCTGTAAGAGAATATCTTTAAAGAATAAATATTGATGTAAAAGAGGTGTCGCATTCGAGTATACAAAATGTGTCTGCCGAGAAGGTCAATCTAAAACAGCACAGGGATGACTTCCCTTCACAATTGATAACTTTGGTGAATAACATATTTTGCACAAATTGTGACATCCCTAGCCACGTCAAAGAGTAGACACTTGCCTTAGAGTCGATACCGATGATCTTGTTGCACTCCTCGCAGCCGTTGGCGAAGACGGTCTCGTAGCACTTAATGCAGTAGGGGTGCTCGTCCCTCAGGACATAGCGCTGGCCGGTGAGCGATTCGTCGCACTGCCAGCAGCAGAAGTGACCGCTGTGCCAGTCCTTGTTCATCGCCTTGGTGTATTCGCCACTGAAAATGAGCTGCAAAGAAGAACAAACGCTGTAGAATCGAAAAAACATGAAATAATCTATATCTAAGAGAAACAGAGACATTTCAAACGGGTGCAGACTAGCTACACATCAATTTATAAATTCTACGAGTTGAGTGTAAGAATGTACTAAAACTAAGCTTAAGTACAGATATAATATACAGGTAGTTTAGGTAAACACGTAAATTATTAGGTAAATAAATGTAATTTCACGGGTCCTTATCGTGTGTACAAATTAGTTACGAAAGTTTCAGTTTCAATTTCATGTTTTCGTGACAGCGTTCTATATTTAAACGTGGATCATAATATCAGAGACTTCTGCAATACTCGAGTACGAAAGTAGGTAAGCGATACCTTAAATTAGGTCGGGTATGCGAGGGTGGCCAACTACTAAACATGACTAAGGTGCTACACTATTTGGTTTATCACTTGACATGCACGGAACACAGGCACTATCCACAAAGTCAAGGTTTGGCCACCGCTCCACATACCCATCGTCGTTGGTGTTGGTGGTGCTGGTCTGCTCGATCTCGGTGATGTTGACCTCGCCATCCTTGGACTCCCTTCGCTTCGAGGTCTTCTTGACCTTCCTGGTCTTTCTCTCGGTGGTGGTGTATTGGACCTGGACGTCGACGTCGGCCATGGTGGATCGAGGGTTGAGAGACGATATCACCGATCGCGGTCGCGACCCGAATTCGAATGGCGATGCCCGAATCGCAGGAATTATTCCAGAATGTTTAGCGAACGTCGGTGGAGGGAGGATAGATTTAATTTTGGACGAGTGACGGAGAAGGCAGGTGCGCGGGCGGCGTCGGCGGCAAACGTTCCCTCTACCCCACTTGATTCAAAATCCGATATTCCGATATTTGGGGCAAAAACAAGTGGTCTCACTTGACCGATATCCCACCGACTGCAGCCGATACTGATTAATTTATAGGCAATATATGTCCTAATTCGGTCCAATGTCGTATAATCTTTCAGCGGCTCGACCTCACCGTCTTTTGGCTGTGATCATGTTTTTAATGCTGCTTATAAATGTGGGATAAACAATTGTGTACTACAAGTATTTTGTTCGAAATAAACAGCTGTAAAGTTCTGTTCGGACGCACTACAAGTGGACGGCTGTCGATTTATGCGTAGCAGTAAATGTTCTATAGCTATTTAATCTCATAAATGATTTTCAAGCATACGTTAAGCGAGTGAATCTATTTATATTATAATAATATAATATTAGTGTAGATTATGTCGTTTGTTTTCAAAATATACTCGTATTTTAAACTAGATGTTGCCTGCGACTTCGTGCGCTCAAAAGTTAATTTCGCAGAAAACGTACATTTTTCATGCGATAAAAAGAAGACTATGTCCTTCCCGTGGTCTACTCTACATCTGTGCCAAATTTCATCAAAATCGGTCCAGTAGTTTCGGAGCCTATTCAATGCAAACAAACAAACATAAACTTTTCCGCTTTATTATATTAGTATAGATGGACGGCCCTCTGTTTCACAGTCGCCTAGTGAGTGACGAATAGCTTATTCGGAAGTCTTGTCGCTGCTTACTTTATACTGAGCGAGAGAGACAAAACATGCAAATAAGCTATCTACCACTTATTAAACGATTGTGGAACAGGCCCTTATGGTGTCAATATCGGAAGCATTTAAATTTTCATCTATTTCTATTTTCTAGTAACGTTTAAAATAGGTAATTATGATATCAATAGGCAAGCGGATTGATTTTTTTTATTGCATAAATGAATAGTACTCTTAAATATGGGTAACTTCTCAGAAGATACCGTATATCAAAAGTCAATATTTTCAAAGGTACAGCGATTTGTATACAAAATTTCGCGAGTCTTTATACTAATAAAAAAAAATTTTTTTTTTGCGAAATTGGTAAACAAAACCTACATCATTAGTTTACTCACATCATATACAAAAACATTCATTATGGTAAGTATGAACTTAAACGCACAAATATCGGAGATATTTACAAATATATTCCTGCGGCCATATACTTCATATACTATAACCTACAAGTGACGTCATTTGTAGGTCGACTTTAGTATGGAGCGTTTTTAGGAGGCTCGCGAAATTTTTTATACAAATCGCTGTACCTTTGAAAATATTGACTTTTGATATACGGTTTCTTCTGAGAAGTTACTCATATTTAAGAGTACTATTCATTTATGCAATAAAAAAAATTGGTCCAATTGCCTATTGAAAACTAGCAAGTGAAAAGTTCCTATTCTTTTTCAGCTCATCTCAGAAACATAATAGGTATTATTATAGGTAGATATGTATACAGTATTATATAGTACTAGCTTTTGCCCGCAGCTCCGCCCGCGTAAATACATTATCCCGCGGGAACACTGCACTTTTTCGGGATAAAAAATTCAAATAATGTTTATACCAAATTTCAAAAAAATCGGTTCAGCGGTTGAAGCGTGAAGAGGTAACAGACAGACAGACAGATAGACAGACACACTAGTATAGATATAGATTATAGGTAGACTGAGGATTAAAGGCAACTTACGCAACATAAATTTCGTCTCATTTGGCTCATCAATGCTGTCTTCACTTCGAGAGATGTGGTTGAAATAGAAAAAAGTTTTTTTCGAGGATTTTGAATAACAATGCCTCTGACTGGTTATGTAACCTACGTCTATTTTTCCCCATCTTTTAACAAAATAAACAGTTTTGACTTTAAAACTTTTTTACCCTTCGGAGTTTTTCGCAAAATTTCCGAGATTCCGTGCAAATATATTCGCCATACTGATTCGTCTATTGCGCCAGGAGTATATACGGGATGTATTTCCTGTATGTTTGTATGTGGTCCACGTGTGTCGGAACAGCCTTCACGTCTAGACGTCGACAAGGTCTTGGCCATTCATTCAGTGCTTTATTTTTAACTTGCTTACGTTTTAAGCCTTCAGTGGTGTTGCCAGGGTGTAAAAGAAATCTCCCAATATTAGTTCTCAGACATTTTTTTTTTAGCAATATAGTATAGGTAGGTAGTACATAAGCGTAGTTTTCTGACTCTTAATTCTGTCTGTGTAAAACTATTATAGAAAGACCATATTTTCGCCACCAATTCATGCTTACTAAATAGTAGATACCTAAATTGTGAATACTAATGGTGAGCCTCTTTTGTGATTATGTAATGTGATTTATATAACACAAGGCTACCTAGTTAAGTACTCCCTAAAAATCGATCCAAAAAAGTAATAAAAACAATACTGTCTGTATATTACGAAGAAAAATACTCAATATTAAATTTAAATAAAAAAATAAGTCGTAATAAACTAGGGAAAATTCTAGTGATAGCAACACTGAATGGAACAAAAATATAATATCTTAAGTTAAAATGAATGAAGCCCACGCATGTAATATTTATTATTATGTTCCACGCAACAAGTGTGAAGTAGTAACACTACTTAATGCTCTATTTCTCATCACATAACATAATATATTCCAAGACTGATATGTAAAATTAAAATGAAAACAAACGTATTACTTGTATCTAAATTAAACTACATGGGGGCTATTCTACGGTTAAGGATTATGTTGCAAATCTTACTATTTTAAACATAAATGATTTAGAACTGCTAAAATTCCAGCGACAGATTATTGAGACGTCATTTAAACTTTAGATGCTATTCGAATTTTGAGTAGCTCCCAAAATGTGTCTTACGAATTTAATGTTTAATGCTACTCAAATATTTGAGCAGCTGTTAGATTAAGTAACGTTTTAGTTATCGGCCGTAAAACTAAGAAAATAATGTTTCAAAAGCTCTATTTCTATGTATTGACTTTCGCTGAAAATCATTTGGTTTAAATTTAGCCGTGACGGTCACGAATAGACGAGAAATGGAATATCAAGCTATTTTAATGTCAGCATCATCTGATCGTTTTGTAGAATAATGTTGTGTATCATGATGGAATAAAATAAAGTATCTACAATAAACTACAACTATCAATATTATGGTTATGTTCTTTATGTTTTTTAACTTAATTAGCTAAGTGGTAGTGGTTTGTAATTTCTTTATTAAGTAGATATTTCTATGTATTGACTTTCGCTGAAAATCATTTGGTTTAAATTTAGCCGTGACGGTCACGAATAGACGAGAAATGGAATATCAAGCTATTTTAATGTCAGCATCATCTGATCGTTTTGTAGAATAATGTTGTGTATCATGATGGAATAAAATAAAGTATCTACAATAAACTACAACTATCAATATTATGGTTATGTTCTTTATGTTTTTTAACTTAATTAGCTAAGTGGTAGTGGTTTGTAATTTCTTTATTAAGTATATATATATATATATATATATATATATATATATATATATATATATATATATATATATATATATGCTGGTTTCATTTATTTAATGTTTAAAAATAACTTTGAAGTTTAAAAATGTAAGTTATAAAGTTATACTTAAGTTCATCTCTATCACAGGTGATGAAATTGAGATAAGAAAAAAAGTGATTATGACATAAAAATTTATTAACAATACACAAAAATAAAAAATCTGGCATCTCTTCAAAATGCTTCAATAAATGTACTTCGTTTTATATCCTCTTCTCCACAACTCTACGGATATTCAGTTTTCAATATTTTATTTTTGATCAACCAGATTGACTTTCCGGGGGCCTAAATATAAAAATTTTGATCAAAAGTTTAGTCCAAATAGCATGTGCGTGTTTGTGTGTGTACCTTATTCTTAAACTGAAAACAAAAGATCAGATCATAAGATTTTTATATTTCTTGAAATATAAATAATATACCTATCTGAGTACCTACCTACCTACCTAAATACCTCTTATAATAGCAGTGACTGCTATTATAACTTAAGAGGTAGGAGGAGCTATCAAAAATAGATAAACAACAATTTATTTATTTACATATTTTGGTATACTTTGATTGTGAGACTGTCCCGAATAAAAAATTGATCTGTGAATAGTTTATTTAGTTGACAATAAAAATATTTTTTTATTCATAATATCTTCTTATATTCTTATTAATTCGTTAAATAATTTCTTTTATCATAAACTTGGTTTCAAATGTGGTCAAACAACTAGTACCTACCACCGAGTGTCATTTAATTCTTTTCATACCACCTGCTCGACAATGTTCGATTATATATCACGCAATCTCAACGTAAAGCATGTCATTGACTCCCAAGGGAGATAATGTTGTATGAAACTCCCAAGGGATTAAAGTGATTTGAATTTGGAACGTTAAAATTCGTATGAAAATTCCTAGTAGATACGTATCTGTCATAGAATTTTTCAATAATAATATGGTATTGCTGAGAGTTTATTCGAAAATCGAACTGGCCACCTATGATTTTAATATTCTCATGTGTCAAAATCGTCAGTCACAAGTTCCTGAATCTTTAAGTACTGCTCCACCACAACTTCCATAAATGTTCCTAATAAAAATATTACTCTGTCCCTCCATAACTGGACAAATGTGTCAAATATCAATATAAATTTTTAACAAAATAAATGTTATATTTTTGTAGCCCTGGGTTTTTATTGCCTCGCAGTAGGTATGAAAAGTAGAGTATGCACCTCTGGGATAAAGCTTGTCTTCGTCTTGGGCAGCTTGGACCCCTCGCTTTACTCAGGACTCTACATAACTCCCTCGTTTCACTCGGGAGTTAAGTTTTAACTCCCTCGCTACGCTCGGGAGTTAACTCTAGAGTCCCTCGTAACGCTCAGAGTCCAATATGCTACCCGTGACGTAAGACACTGCTTTATCCCCTTGGTGCATAATCTACTATTACCTTTCAGTTTCTTTTATTTTAAAATATGATAATAATAAAGTCAGAAGTCTACTGTCTAGACTAGACTTCACATAACTTTTCTTTGGTAACTTTAGCAATATACTTTGAACTTTCCCTGTGAATTTTTATAAGATTTATGAAAACAACACATCTATTAAATTGATAGAGGTTTCGTATGTTTTTGGATAACTTGTGAAATTATTGTTTACTAACTCCCGAACCACGTTGTTCTGTCTTTACTAATGAACTGGAATGACTATTTATCATTTGATTACACTTACAATGCAACCTACATAGAAAAAGGCGTGATTATATGTATGTATGAAGTACAGTTGAAAATGAGAAAAAAGAAAATTTTGTTTGGCTAAATAGTTTTTGAATTAATTATATTTATGAAATGAAAACAAAAATCTAAAAGATCAATCAATATGGTAAATTATTTCTTACTCCAATGTTGGAACAGTACCACCTCTCATAGATAATATTAATACATATTCGCTAGTATTTACTACATCTTTGTGTCCCTATCAGTTGGGGTCAATGATGATGATGACGATGACGTCAATCTCTGACGTCACTATATTATAATTACCCGATTACTTATATATTATATTACTATATTATAATTGCCAAGAAGGGTATTGTTTTACTCTGCGATACTACTTTGTGCCTATCATATGTTTTCCTGGATGAACAGAACAGTTGTGTCAATTATAGTTTGAGCTGAAATATGCCAAAAACTCTTTCAACAAAGGTAAGAAAAACTAGCTACGCTAAGTGTCATTCACTGTAGCAGATCTTTTGTAAAATTCTTGGCAAGGCATCAAACCCTGCCTTAGCACTAACAAATACAAATTTGCAAGAACACTTTTATTTTCAATCAAAGTGTGCAAGATTTAAACGCGAGTTATTAATAAACGACAAGGTGTCCAACCGAGGAACGCTTATTTTTGTGCTTATACAACATTTGTGCTAAAAATTTTGATACATTTTGTGCATAAGAAAAGATTGCCTAGAAGAGTATAAGAAAAATGTTGGAATAGAAAAACCAAACCAGGCATTCAATTACGCGTTCCCGTCAGAAAGGGAGGGTCGTAACTAAAAGGACATAACGAAACACAAGGAGGATCTCAATACTTTAATACAGTTCAGTCATGCTCGTTGTAAGCGAATGGTGCGTTCGTGCTGCGTTAGAAAGCGCCACTAATCTCCAATATTAGCCCAGAAATCAACGGTGTCTTCCTCTTCGTTTACCTCTGATTTATCATTGTTCTCAACGCTCTCCTCGAAAGATGGCAACGTCGGTAGGCCCTTCCCTGTATCTCCTACCCAGTTATCAGCGTTGTCTCTAGTGTCGTGTTCGTCCCTATCTTTAGACTTTTCTCTCGATCGACTTCTGGAATAAGAACGTCCGGATAAGTTAGGGGTGCTCCCGAAGCCGGTGCCACTGGCGTATCTACTCATGCTGCCGAACTCAGCTTCCTCGAGTGACGTGAACATCTTTAATTCTTCCTCGCGGGACTCGCGCGACTCTTTAGAGGAATTAGAAGATGAGTGACGTTTGCGAAACGATCTGCGCCTGCCACTCGGGTCGCTTCGTTGCAACGGTCTGAACTTTATCCCGTCAAGAGATCTTAAACAAATTCAGAAGAAATGATTATTTTACAAGTGAACAATGTCCATGCGATGATGGTGCGCGTGAGGTCAAACAGCTAGGTCACTACAGAGCGTTGATGGAGAGATGATCGGTGGCTAATATGTGATATTAACCTTAAATATTCCTCACTATAAGTAACATTTTCGCGTTTCTCCTCGTCGTACGATTGGAATTGTATCTCTGGGAGGGTCATAGTCGGACTCTGGGGGGTATATTCCCATGTCATTTTGGACTGTTCCTCGCTGCTGTATTCGCGTTCGACCGAGGGAGTCGGGGTCGCACTTTTTGATTTGTTTTTTGAACCAACACTGAACGATTCCGACGTGTCCGATATGATCGTTTTCGTTTTGTTGAGGGGGTATCTGTCCGATCTGTAGTCACCATTTTCTTGAGGGGTTTCGTCTACAGAGTACTGGCCGAAACTCGAGATTTTTGTGGAAAACAATAGAGCAGTGGAGTTGGACGGTGTACCGTGGAATTTGACGGCGCCGGCTTTTAGCTTCCCATCCTGGTCCTCGGTCCAAGCGATGTAGCCTTGACCGGAGTCAGCGGTCCAATCCGGAACCGCCGAGGGGTTGGCGGTCTTTCGCTGGAGTCTCGTGTAGTACTCGACGAGCTCGTTGAAGTTGGCTTCAGAATTGGGTACGACTCCACTTAAAATATGTCTCATACACTCCACTGCTTCCTTTAATCCGACGTACGATATAAACACCGATAATAATATTCCCATTCTTCGTTAATTGCAATTTCGTTAAGGAGTGGCGAGTGGACGGGGAGGGATGCAACGATGTGACGCCGGAGCTCGATATGAACAACTGAAATTAAAATGCCCCACTTGCCAATGTTAGTGTCCAATTTTAGAATCGATTTTGGCTTACAAGCCAGCAATTATAACTCTAGGTATCGTTTAATCTCGATCCAAGGCCTTGTCTCAGCCGAGACAATGAAATAGATTAACTACCTGATTGATTTCAGACTTCACTATTCTACGCCCGACAACATATTTACTTGCGCTGGTGATGGTTAGATATGCGAGAATTGCCCTGATTCAGACGGAAATTTATTTTGAACAATTGAAGTATCAATTCGAATTTTAATTAGGCTTCTCACGTAAAGAAAATATGACTCCAATCTATATATGTATAGTTCATTCGCGTGGTGATTGATTTGATACGTTGTTGATCACGAAACTTGGCTCAAATATATAGTTTTTTTTATAGAACTAGGGGGCAAACGAGCAAACGGATCACCTGATGGAAACATATTACCGTCACCCTCAACGTTTAAAGGACTGTATTGCAGCCAATGGAGATCACTTCGAATAAGCTTTTTATATTTTAAATGGTTTTATATGGACACGCGCAACATCAGAGGAGTTGCAAGTCCGTTGTCAGCCTTTGAGGAGGGGATACGCTCCCTTCTTGAGTCCGGAAGTACTGATAACCACAGTACATTCCAGTTTTATAGTGCGCGGCAGAGAGCTTCGGGTAAAGCGCACGGTGGAGGACTGCCAGTTGCCACTCATCAAAGTGATATGGATGATAAATTTGTCGCTTGGAATGGTGGCGAAAAGTTGCAGGAGATATTAGTCTAAACAAATCCTCGGAGCACTCCCCGTAATATAACCGATAGATGATGAGAGGATAAGACTTGGAGAGCGATTCTACATCTCTACGTAGCTCTAAGGAGTCAAGCTTGTTTGAAACAGTACCTATGGCAGCACTATGACAGAGGCCGAATCTGCTCCTTATAGATTAGTAAATTACGGAGAAGGGCATGGGCTTCATTTTATCGCGGAAAATAAACAATTCCCCGTTGTATTTACGCGGACGGAGCCGCAGGCGACAGCTCGTGTACCCACTACCCATATTTCAAACATTCGATGTCGGCAAGGATATTTATCGGAGTCTTGACATTGAGATCTGAAAATAGTGAAGCCGGACACGTTACGTAACGTGAGTCATCGACCCCATTATTGGACGAAAGCGCCCAGGATAATTTAACTTTTTAATACCAGAGCTAGTGCCAAAAATGAAATGTCCCGTATAATATGTTTATTATTATCATAAGTTGAATTTTCATACTTTATTATACTACTATTATAGATGTGAAAGTTTGTGAGGATGGATGTTTGTTAGTTTTCACGAAACTACTTAACGGATTTCGATGAAATTAAAACAGGCTACTTTTTATCCCGAAAAAGTACAGTATTCCCGTGGGATACTATAATCTACGCGGGGAAAGCCACGGGAATAAGCTAGTTTGCTATAATAATCATTTTAATTTCTGAATCATAGCATTTAACACAATATATCAAGTACAACATTAATTTTACATACTAAGTGGCTATACATACAGACATATACAATTAGTACAGGTTTGTTTTAGGTTAGTTATGTGACAGTCATATACTTAATACCGCGATAGACCCCAAACTAGGCAGAAGCCTGTATCTTCGTGCTATAACTGAACACATTTTATGAGACATAAAAGATGATAAAATAGTGAACGATAAGTTTAATTAATGTGTGGTTAGAGAATTGATTTGTTACGCAAAATTTAATCATTTAATTACTCCGGCTATGATTTTTTATCGGAGATTAATTTCTATTTCAGCTGCTATTTTTACTTGAGTACAAATTAGAATTTGTACAATGTACAAAGATCATTATTTTTGACCGAACTAATCGTATATCAAAGAAACTATAATTTATAAGGATGTCAGATTTTGTGCCAAGAATTATTATGCTGTGGCTTTTCGACTTTTATAAAATTATTCTGTCTTACGAAAGTTTTGTTGCTAAGAGATGTTACTATATTATAATGTAACAAAATTTCAAACCAATAAATAGTAAAAACATGAGTGTTTTGAAGTACCTACTAATCAACGAGCTAGATTTCTGACTGACTGACAATATTGATTTAAGGTCCACAAAAACCCAATTTTAGTCAAATTAAATGTGAAAGTACATGTTTATTACAGGTACAGTGACATATGGGGTTCAAAAATCGAATTTTTGCGTGATGTAATACGTGGATGACCCCTAAGTACTGATTTCAAAAGCAATCCAACTGATTTGACGACCTCTGTGGCACAGTTGGTTGAGCATGTTGCTGCTCAAGCCGGGGGTCGCGGGTTCAAATCCCGCCGAAGGAACAAAAAGTTTTTCTGTGTTCCTGGGTCATGGATGTGTATTAAATGTGTGTATAACATAATAAAAATCTTAAATATGTGTATAGTATAAAAGTATTAAATATATTTCCGTTGTCTGGTACCCGTAACACAAGTTCTTCGAGAACTTACCACGGGATCAGATTGACGTGGTGTGAAGAGTCCATAGATATTATTATTATTATTATTCCGTGCGGCTGAAGGAGTGCCATCTTCCTTCCAGTAGTACTTTAGTACTGGAAAACATCATTGATATGGAATTAGCTTTTTTCCTAAATGGTAATTTTTATTTTATTTTCATACTAGCATGAACTGCTCGCGGTTTCGCCCATGTGAATTTAGGTTTTTAACTTTCATCCCCTATTTTACCCCCTTGGGGATTGAATTTTAAAAAATCCTTCCTTAGTGAATGCCAATGTCATATGAGAAATGCGTGTGCAAAAATTCGAATTTCTAGCCACAATAGTTTGGCCTGAGCGTTGATACATCAGTCAATCAGCTTTGCCTTTTATAGTTATAAGATGAATATCTGTTTTGTGGCATACCTAATTTTGTAATAAATATGTTGTTTTTGTTTACTCGGAACAAAGTAAATTTTGTCTTAGTTTTCGTTTTTCGCTGTTAATAAGGTGAATAGCGTTTCCGAAGTCCAAGATTTGTTCGAGTACTATTTCCCTATGCTTCACATGATTTGGTCTCACATCATCATCACACACACAAAAATACTCATTCTTTGATATAAATGAATAACTTTACGCCTAATTTTTAGTGTGCGTTACCCCAGCCAGATGTTGTGGATTTTGTTAACTTTTTACCTATGCTCAATTAGAGCGTTGTCTCCTGTAATTGAGCGTTGCATTTTCATAATTTGCTCCTTTGTAGTTTTCGAGAAAAACTCGAAAAACAGATCTGGCTGGAGTAACGTTTCAAAACGTTACTCCAGCCAGAGATTTTTTCTTCTAAAGGATATTTTAAGAAAAATAATATGCAAATAATTAGAGCGTTGCAGGGTGTAATTGAGCGTATAAAAATTTCATTTGTAGCTTGATCCGTTATGAAGATATTCAAAATCCTGCTGGAGTAACGTTTGGCGATTTCTTAGATCTCGAAGACTGTTGGATGCAGATGTACAATTTTTGGTACACGGCTTCTCCCAAATGTGCTTAAATTTGCTCGGCAATAAAAAATAAATAATAATACACGCTTTAAAAGTTTTTTGATATTTTATAAAACCTACTTAGTACGTTCTAGCACTTTTTTTAACAGGTCTAGAGACCTAATTCAAATTGCATATTATAGTTTACATCAATCTTCAATTGAGCATTAAAGTCTTATCAAGATCCAGTTGGTAGTTATCTAATTATGACGAAAATTAATTCATAAAAGTGCACAATACCAGCGAGATCCTATAAAATCGGTATCTTGTATGTTTCCTATTTCCAGGTGATACCAATAATTAGAGCGTTAGTTTAATTATATACAGGTAATTTTTTACCTAAAAACACTCAATAATTTGGGAGATAATGGAAATAATAACAAATTGATAAATAACGCTTGACAACCTGACCGAGTTAAGATGGTCACAAAAAAGCGGCCGTTTCATACATTAAGCTGACATTCTGAAATTTATAGGGTAATATTAGTACAGGTATGTAAGCAAGTGTAAAAATTTAAATTTATTTCAATCTAAGAGATTATCAGACTTCACTTTATTAATATCGCTCGAAAAGTTCTAAATCAAACTATTCCTAAAAATGGTGGGGATAATTATTGATAACACAATAAATGCATTGCGAGCTTTAAACAAAGCTTTTGGACTCTTAAGCGCTCAACATCTTTTACGTAAAAGACGTTGAGTGCATAAGTTTTCTAGTCCACTCAACAATGGACATAGGTAGATAGAACAAATAGGCACAAAAAATTATTACGTGTTTTTTTCAAAATTTTTTTTTTTTTTTTAATAATTTTTAATAAATCAATTAAATCTCTTTTTTCATATTTTAACAGAAAAAAAATTATTACCTATGTCTTTCTCGGCCATTGAAATTTAAGTCTTTACAATTTTGGATATTAAGTTTATTTCTGAAAAAACTGGCACATTGAACAAATAAGCACTGCACTCCGGGAGTGCTGACAGAAGTGAAAACTTGAACTTTAAAATGGAAATACCACCATGAACCATCTAGGTTAAAATATACCAACTTAAATATACCTACTTTCATGTTCGCGTAAAGGAACTAAGACAGCAAACAGTTACAAGTTGCATCTTACGAATTTTCGATCAGGTGACGTGTCCTGACGCGAGTTTAACATTTTTTACCCATCCCAAGAAAAGTCCCATCTATGTTAAAAGATACGAATTATAAAATAGTTTCATGCTCGCGTAAAAGACAGAAAACAGTTTCAAGTTGCATCTTACGATTTTTCAATCAGGATTCAGAACACTTGTCCTAACGCCGCTAAAGGAGTTTTCACTTCAAAAACTGAGACTGCATATTTACCTCGTTTTCTCCAAAAGGTAGCCAAAGCTAAGTAAGTCGCTATTTCTTTTTAGACAATTTATGTAGGTACACAGATCACATGGGCGTACCCCCGGGGGGGGGGGGGTTGGCCCTGCCCCCCTGGGTACTTGGTACAATTTTGGTACTTGGTTCTGGGTACAATTATAATATTATAAACTTCGCAATTTCTACTAGTTTCTTCTAGTTTTCAAAGTGCACAACGAGTTTTGGTTAAATTATGCTTATTCCACTGCTACAATTGAAAGGTCATTCAGCAAACTTAGACGTGTAAAAACGTTGCAAAATCCTAATGTTATCTACAGACACACGAATTTGGTACGGATCGTACAGCGGACCATATCCGGAGACCAAAACCGGTGTCGCTACACACGCACGGATTTGGTACGGTGCAGTGGAGCGTAAAGCTCGACACTCGTGTGTTCGATTTTATGCTCTATTACATTAGCACAGAGTTCTATTTACAGTGCTGTTTTTAAACGACGACGACGATGATTCCCGCAATTCATTGATAACGAGTAGTGATACCAACACTTCAAAAAATATTCTCCCCAAATTTTACCCCTGATTACTTATACAATTGACAGGTCTCTTAGACCTGTCAATTGTATAAGTAATAATAAGCTAGAAAGAAAGGTTATATGTTTAACATAAAGACTTACGCGTGAATAACATAAAACTAACTTGTCTTAATCTGATTTCACTCCCAATACATTTTCATATCAATTTCATACAAATTGATTAATAAGGAGTAAACTCTAAACATCCTGTCCCCTAGTAAACCCCCGTAGATATTTTCCCTAATTTTGGGGGGTACATCCCTAATTTGGCAACACTGATACCGTTGTACGGCCGTACCGCCGGACTGCCCTACACACGCTCGGATCTGGTACGGAGCGTACCTGATCCACTGTACGCTCCGTACCAAATTCGTGTGTCTGTAGACACCATAAGATCGACTATGACCGAAGGCAGATTAAATGGACTTTGTATGCTCAGTGTGCTCAGAAAATTTGTTTACGGTATGGACGATTCTTTCATGGAAAAATTTGGCACAGATGTAGAGTAGACCATGGGGAAGGGCATAGACTACTTTATATCGCGGAAAGATGTACGGTTTCTTCGAAATTAACTTTTGCGCAAACGAAGTCGCGGGCAACATCTAATACAAGATAAACTAATAAACGGCGGACAATTTTACATACATACATATTATAATCACGCCTTTTTCCCGTAGGGGTAGGCAGAGTCGCAGAGACCGCCTCCTTCCCGTAGGGGTAGGCAGAGACCACTTCTTTCCACTTGCTACGATCCTTACATACCTACTTGTTTCGCTTCGTCCACTTTCATTCTTACCATCCATTCCTCCTCTTACATTCAACGTAGCGAAGCGGCTATCCATGGGCCACTTTTCGCCTCCGCGAGAACGAGACGTGATGGGTGGCGAACCACATCGCCGCCATTTTGGATTATTATTATTTTTATGATTATCCATTGCGTTCCCACGGATTGGTGGAGATGGTAGGAATAGGGAAAGGGAAGGATAGGTGGTGTGGAAAGGAAGATTGGTAAGTTAGAGTGGGAAATAGGAAATATAGGATATTACCGCCCAGGAGGGCAAGGGATAGGACAGTAATAGCTAGGGAAGCCGGGGCCGCATACCCGTATACTATACCACAACTACCGGACAGGTAAGTTGGGATGAGTAATGAGTATCCCATGACATGACAGGACAATTTTAAGGTCTACTATTTACAATTTTAAGGTAATACTAACAGTCCGCCTGCAGTCTGGTCCAAAATATATCAATAAGGCTTTCAAACCAAATCTGACAACGGGCAACTCTCAACGGGCCTTGCAGCAGAAATCGTAATATTTTAATTTCGCCAAAACTTCAAAACTAAACGTCCAATTTTAATCATTCAAAGACCAAATATTATCTACATAAACTGTATTTAGTGATGAAATAATTTATTTTGATAAGAATTAATAGCATGAGTAAAATAAACGCGTTTAAATTTAGTCCAAAAAAAATTCAAGATTTCTAAATAAAAAAATGGTCGTTGGGACTTTTTTGTAGATATTTATAAGATCTACAATTAATTAGAACATTTTATGGTTCTATCTTTTATAGTTTAGGCAGCGTACGCAAAATAAGTAACTTTTCTGGTTGATTTTTTACACCTTGTGTCCGAAAAACCCAAATATCTTACGGAACCCTATTTTTTTCCAAAATAAAATTTAGCCCATGTTACTCGTGGATAATGTAGCTTTCGAATGGTGAAAGAATTTTTGAAATCGGTCCAGTACTTTTTGAGCCTATTCATTACAAACAAACAAACAAACAAACAAACAAACAAACAAACAAACAAACAAACATACAAACAAAGTTTTCCTCTTTATAATATTAGTGTAGATATAGTGTAGATTTAGTTATATTATATTTAAGATTTGTATTATAATAATACACACATTTAATATATATTCATGAATCATGACCTAGAAACACTGAAAACTTTTTGTGTTCCCTGGCGGGATTCGAACCCGCGACCTCCGGCTTGAGCGCCAACGCGCTAACCACTGAGCCACAAAGGTCGTCTAGCCAGCTAGTCTATAGGCGGGCGCACTATCTTTTCTCGAAGCATTTTGCGGCTTTTTCGTGCCCCCATATTTTTGTTTGTATTTGTAATCAAGCTAGCGGTCTGAAATTTTGTAACGAAGACGTCGTTGGCGGCACAAGCTAATATTTTAAATTTCATAAAAATCGTGTGTATAGTTTAGGAGATATTAGGTAAGCGGGAAAGAAAACTATTTTGAAAGATGGATGGAGGTATAGAGCCATCGTAAGCACAATTCAAAGCATACTTATAGCAGACTTAGAAATTTAAATTTTCTGCCAGGCTAGGTAATTTTGCTACAAGTAAAGGGAAAATATAGGAAAAGTAAAAATTCTGAATAAAAATAATGATTTTATAATTTACTAGATGTTGCGTATGTCATGGGATACTCATCCCAACTTACCTGTCCGGTAGTTGTGGTATAGTATACGGGTATGCGACCCCGGCTTCCCTAGCTATTACTGTCCTATCCCTTGCCCTCCTGGGCGGTAATATAGGATATTTCCTATTTCCCACTCTAACTTACCAATCTTTCTTTCCACACAACCTATCCTTCCCTTTCCCTATTCCTACCCTCTCCACCAATCCGTGGAAATGCAATGGATAATCATAAAAATAATTTAATTATCCAAAATGGCGGCGATGTGGTTCACTTCACCACCCATCACGTTTCGTTTCCCGCGGAGATGAAAAGCGGACCATGGAGAGCCGCTTCGCTACGTTGGATGTAAGAGGAGGAATGGATGGTAAGAATGAAAGTGAACGAAGCGAAACGAGTATGTTAGGATCGTAGCAAGTAGCAAAAAGTGGTCTCTGCCTACCCCTTTACGGGAAAAAAGCGTGATTATATGTACCTATGTATGTATATTAAGAATTCACATAAACAAAATGTATAAGTTCACTGGTAACCTTGTAATCCTTATTTGTTTACCAAACGTCATAAATTGAGAAGTGGTAGGTTATTTTAAATTCGAGAAGATGCTTCAAGAGGAATGGGCCGATTCAACCCGAGTATCATGGAGAATAGAGGTAAGGAAATCCATCTTGTATGGGGGATAACTTGATAAAGTGTCCACCCGTAAAGACCAAATTATAGTTCGAAAACTCACCGAAATAGCGCTATACACTAGCGTGAAAGAAGTGGAAATGATATGAAGTTAGCAATAAGAGATGGAGTGAAGTTATTTGAAAGTTAATTATTGGTTAGTTACTATAATAATTTGTGGCCATTTTGTGTCGCTCTTTTTGAAATTTTTTCACTCGCAACTATTGTGCCATCTTATCTTGCTCCCTTTCAACGGACACTTTTTAATACACGAGATGGTTCTCCTTACCTCTATTCTCCATGCCGAGTATGTAGTGATTAGTATTAATCACCAATAATTTTGCAAAACACCAGGAATTCAGGACATATCTAAGGAGGGTTCCATATCTATAAACGCGTAGTAGGTTTTTTCAAAATACTTCAAAATTTACTGTCCGATTTCGTTCAAAACAATTTTTCTAAAGAGTATTTAGCATGATCTATCAGCTGGGAAAATTGCAAGTTTTTAAGTCTCATTGTTTAGAAATACCTATAATTACAAAATACCTATTCAATGACACCCCACACGATGAGGTAATATGAAAAAATATTTTTTATCCTCATTTCACATGTATGAGAGCCACCCCTTAAATATAAAATTATGATTATATTATGCCAAAACCGAGATCTATATATATATTACAATTTATAAATATAACAAAAAATTTCATCAATTTATATTTATATTACAGAAGCTAGAAGGGCGGACGGATAGACAGACGGACGGACGGACAGAGCAAAACTAAAAGGGTTCATTGAGTACTACGGACCCCTAAAAAGTATTATTGTGTATTATGTATATAGGTGATTCTTAAATTCTAGTATTATAACATTTTAATACTTGCTTACTTAACTGTACTTTTAGTACCAATATCATCCTATACATTTCAGAATATATGCTTGATGTATGAAACGGCCGCTTTTTTGTGACCATCTTAACTCGGTCAGGTTGTCAAGCGTTATTTATCAATTTGTTATTATTTCCATTATCTCCCAAATTATTGAGTGTTTTTAGGTAAAAAATTACCTGTATATAATTAAACTAACGCTCTAATTATTGGTATCACCTAGAAATAGGAAACATACAAGATACCGATTTTATAGGATCTCGCTGGTATTGTGCACTTTTATGAATTAATTTTCGTCATAATTAGATAACTACCAACTGGATCTTGATAAGACTTTAATGCTCAATTGAAGATTGATGTAAACTATAATATGCAATTTGAATTAGGTCTCTAGACCTGTTAAAAAAAGTGCTAGAACGTACTAAGTAGGTTTTATAAAATATCAAAAAACTTTTAAAGCGTGTATTATTATTTATTTTTTATTGCCGAGCAAATTTAAGCACATTTGGGAGAAGCCGTGTACCAAAAATTGTACATCTGCATCCAACAGTCTTCGAGATCTAAGAAATCGCCAAACGTTACTCCAGCAGGATTTTGAATATCTTCATAACGGATCAAGCTACAAATGAAATTTTTATACGCTCAATTACACCCTGCAACGCTCTAATTATTTGCATATTATTTTTCTTAAAATATCCTTTAGAAGAAAAAATCTCTGGCTGGAGTAACGTTTTGAAACGTTACTCCAGCCAGATCTGTTTTTCGAGTTTTTCTCGAAAACTACAAAGGAGCAAATTATGAAAATGCAACGCTCAATTACAGGAGACAACGCTCTAATTGAGCATAGGTAAAAAGTTAACAAAATCCACAACATCTGGCTGGGGTAACGCACACTAATTTTTAACACGTCAAACGTCAGCATCTTATAATACAAATGTGCCTGTTTGAAACGTCCATTAAGACATAACGATATAAAAAGTGTTGGAGCGGCCGTAGATCAGCACAATCGGTCTAATTACAGAGCTGTGACGTCATCGTGACGTGCAGGATGCAGTCAGCGCTTTGGGACACGGGCTTATTACTGTGGATCGGAATTCGGATTGCCTATGATTTTTATGGTAAAAGCTCCATATATACTATATATATACTACTATACCATATGTTATAAACAGGAAATACTTGTTTGTTTGTTTGCATTGAATAGGATTCGAAACAGCAGAAAAGATTTTGATGAAATTTGGCACAGATATAGAGTTTGCAAGACACAACAAGTGCTTTTTCACGCCGGTTTTTACCACTCCGATCGATAACTTTTTACGTAGAACAACCGAATGAGAGCATTAAGCCATCTTGTCATTCCGACTCAAATGAAGTGAGTAACCCTAAGTCTAAGAGGTGTTGTCTTAGTACAATATATTTATTATGTAGTTTACCACTTTAATATACCCGGAGTGTCAACAGTAGGTAACTAGAATTTTTTACATATGTAACTTTTGACCGAAGTTATTCAATAAAAAAAAAATAAAAAAAACCGACCAAGTACGAGTCGGACTCGCGCACGATGGGTTCCGTACAAAACGACAACAAAATCACGTTTGTTGTATGGGACCTTCAATATTTATTTTAATCTATTTTTTAGTATTTGTTGTTTTAGCGACAACAGATATACATCATCTATGAATAATGTCAACTGTCTAGGATATCACGGTTTAGGAGATACAGCCTGGTAACAGACGGACAGACGAACAGACAGACAGCGACATCCCAGTAATAGGGTTCCGTTTTCTCCCTTTGGATACGGAATCCTAAAAAAAATATTTGCCTACTGATCTAGAACTGAGTACGTTTGGTCAAGTAACACATTTTCTAGACGTCTTACATGTGGGTGGCGGGTTTAAATTAGTTATTTTCCAACCAAAATATCGCATGATCGCACTCGTAGCAAATTACAATAGTCGTGTTAAATATAAAAGGAAGTCATCATTATTCATTATCTATTTCTGTTGTTTCTACGCAGATAGAGCAGTTGTTGTTTTTGTTGTTGTATCTCTTCGTAGTGTAGTAAGGATAAACTCAAGAGTGGAACAAAATTTTATATCTTCATAGGGTCTGACTTCACCTAAGGTTATATAGGCCAAAAATACAGTTCTAAACATGCCAAGCAGCGCTTAAAGGCATCACAGACGACGAAGGTACTGTAATATTTTATGTTAAGAGTGCGCCAGTCAACGGCTCGAACTCAGTACGGCGCGCGGAGAAAATGCTTCTTATTTGGGAAAAAAGGATTTACGTATAAATAGTAATCTATACTTATAAGAGAAGCTGTATAGCACACACTTATACAGCTTTGTAAAGTATTTTAGAACTTCCTCAACTAACGCAAATCGGTGTTTTATGAAAAAACTATATAATATTTTTGTCTGAAATCACCAACAGCGTTTGTATGGAGACAAAAATGACTAACGCAGCCTTAAGATAAATATCAATTGCTATACAGTTTGTATAAACTTTCACAGACGGCTGATACTATATTATATTTTCATTATATGTACATTATATATAGTTTAATGTGAAATATGTCCTGCACTTATCTTAACATATACCTAGTATGTTCGCCGTCTGTGACGCCCTTTATAGCTTTAATGTTTTATAATAAGTATATGCAATTTGAATAAAAATATTTAAATATTTATTTTGCATACTTAGATATTTTTTAATATACATAGATAAAAGTGAACAATGTTAATAAAATATTATGTTGTTTCTTTAGCACCTACGATCTTACTAAAAGTTTTTTTTTACTTAATTACGTGTTTTAAATTAAATGCAAACGTATAAAAATAAATTGCAACAAATAATTTAATTTTGATTTCGGATAAAACATTTTAGACTGCACATTGGCCTAGTAATCTGCACTTAGCAACAAAGTTTATGCACTGCAAAAGGTCACCTAAGCAACAGTGTACCCGCCCTTGACATTGCCAGTGAAAGCTCTGGGCGGGCGGCGCGTGGGGCGGAACGGCGCGGGGCGGGCGGTAACCGGACACCACGTGACGTCACCGCGCCGTGCGCACGCGCCGCGATTGTGACCCCGTTCATAACGGATGACCTTGAGGTCATTTTATACTAATTTTATATCAATATAATTTGTTTGTCACTAAGAAATTGGAGGCATAGGGAGAGATTAATCTAAAATAAAGTGTTTCTTCTTAACCACTATAAGTTCATAACCTGCATTATGGTCCCACTAAATACGCTGTTTAGTTGGAAAATGCGAACTTGTATGTGGAGTAACTATATTTTTATTTATTTTATGTATCTCTAAGCATTATTTAAAAACATTATATTTCTGCATACCATCCTTCGCATATACTTTAACTGCACCAAATTTCATACACCTCTGTTCGCATAATTTTCGTAAAACTGTACTCAAAGCTTTTGCTTCACGTATAAATGTATATAATACGATTATTGTTAATTTAAAATATAATTATACTTTATATTTACATAAACATAACATACTCATTTACTACAAATATTTACTAACAGTTTTCAGCAAAATATTTCGCAAGTATTTAAATTACAAAACTTTTTGATCTGCTTTTAGTAATGACCTATTTACGTCAGGATTCAGGTCAATTGCATAATAGCTCTATCGTGGAAAATAAAAAATTAAGGTCGATTGAATAATGGAAATATTTCTTTCAGAACTCAATACTTATAAAAATATATTATTTTTTAGAATATTCATATCACAATGAACGCACAGGCCAAACCCTTAAGGCTAGAAAATTGAAATTTTGCACACGTATTTCTTATATGACGTAGGCATCCACTGAAGAAGGATTTTTCAAAAATCAATCTTCAAGGGGTAAAATAGGGGATGATCGTTTAAAACCTTATTACACGGCGAAGCCACGGGCAATTATTAATGCTAGTTGTTAAATGATTAATAAACTTCCAATTGCAATATTTTTTCTATTAATACTTTTCAGTTTTTAAGCAAAGTTCAAAGATTACGAAATCATAGAAGCAGCGCCATCTAGTATTGATGGAATGAACTTCATCAACAATGATTGGTTAAATTACCTACCTTTAAAAACTTTTGTAATAAAAATCGGCTTTCATGATTATTTTCATTCAATTTGACATGAGGCAAAAACTTTCAGTACAGTTTTAAGAGAATTGTGCAACCGGTGGAGTATGAGATTTGGCCGATAAATTAAAGTTTATGTAGAGGAAAGCGTGCAGAAAGCTAACATTTTTTTAAATAATGCTTAGAAATACATAAAACTAATGAAAATAACAACAACATACACCATCTCAGATTATTATTAACACACTACTATTACATTGTTAATCTGGGGCCTAAAAGAGTAGCACTTTTACAATATAAGTTACAAATATGTTTATTTTGTCTCCAGTTAGGACTTAGGAACTTCCATTTATAACCGTTGGCTGCGAGCCAAACTCCTCAAAACGTTGTTTGGCCATCACTGTAAACGCCCTGTGTGTATTGTGGAATGGACTTACATATTATTACTGGTTTTGGAATGTAATAGTTTATACGGTTACAGTAGGAATTAGTAGTATTAGTACACCTATATAAAAAAAAATATATAACTACTAGAAATCTGTTCTACAGTAGCTAAGGTTAATTTGGAACTGTATTTTAATTTTTAACCGACTACAGCGAAACCAAAAGGAAGGGTAATGATTTTGGCAGTCTGTATATGTCTGTATGTATGTTGCCCTGTATCGGCTAAACTACTGATCCGATTTTAATAAATGAGGTATCAATATATTTGTAACTAGATGTTTCCTGCGACTTTGTGTGCGCAAAAGTTAATTTCGCAGAAACCGTACATTTTTCCGCGATAAAAAGTAGCCTATGCCCTTCGCCGTGGTCTACTTTACATCTGTGCCAAATTTCATCAAAAAGAAATTTCGGAGCCTATTCGATGCAAACAAACGAATACAAACAAACAAACTTTTAATCTTTATTATATTATAGTATATCTATAGTCTATACTATTATCTAATAGCCCGGGTAACATAGGCTATATAATTTACGTAGTCAGATTATAGTTTTTTTTTTTTATAAAAATTGTAGTTATTAGTTTTTGTTAAAAATTACTTACGATATTATTTTTAGAAGAACTGAAGTTCTACTGTTACGAACAATTTATTTTTGTCAATTTAAAAATTCTCGTTTTAGCGGGGGCGTGCGAATGTTACCACTATATGCGGAAGTGTGTTGGACTTGCGACCTTTACATAAAGGTTGGGCAACACTTGGCCATAGGCACTACAAGTGCTCGAAGGTGGCAGTGGACTTGCCAAAATATGTTGAAGCAAGTTCAGGGGTAGGTACTGACTCACTGATGATTAACACAACATCATCATGATTTTCAAGTGACTACCTCGTAATCCTCGTATAGGGCAATTTTCTTGATTTTTCTCCTTTACATTTGCGTTTTGCTTCATACTCTATGGATCACCTATGTATGCATCCTAAACTAGATTTCTTTTAAGCAAATAAACATTTTGGACATAACACGGGGAAAACATATTGCACAAAACTGCGAGTCGCACACGTAGGATTCCGTACCATTATACCAATATTTTATATGTTAACTTAATATTTCGTTATTTTTGTACGAAGTTTTCCAAGTTAAGCATTTTACAAGTTAAGTATCCATGGTATAAATGGCGGAGATGTGGTTCGCCACCCATCACGTCTCGTTTCTCGCGGAGGCGAAAAGCGGACCATGGAGAGCCGCTTCGCTACGTTCAGTAAGAGGAAAAATGGATGGTAAGAATGAAAGTGAACGAAGCGAAACAAGTATGTAAAGATCGTAGCAAGTGGAAAGAAGTGGTCTCTGCCTACCCCTACGAGAAAAAGGCGTAATTATATTATATCATATATGTAGTATCCATAACTCATGAACAAACAAAGTAATAAAAGCCGTTATAGTTTTCCTTCAAAGTTCATCACATGGACTACCATCATGATTTTTTTCAGATTTTTCGATACTTCCGAGACGTGAACTACGGGACTATGAAAATACAAATACTCTCAATAACAACAACAACGAACAAAAAATAAACTAGGCTTAGAAGGAATCCACTGATAGTGTACCGTGGATTCTTTGCCGTGGATCCATCCAAAAAACAGCATTTCATACTAACCTAATGGTTAATATGAAATGCATCCAAACGATGTTTATTATACATGCCTAGATGTTACCCTCAACTTCGTTTGTGCAGAAATCCACATATATGTACATACAGTACTTTCCCGAGGTCTAATCAACCCTCGAAATTAACTGCATCAAAATCAGGTGGGTTAAGGTTCCGAATGGGTGGTAATTGTACCTACCTAATCTTTATTTTCTTTTTAGAATGACGTTCAAATACATTAATTTATTAACTAAAATCTTTTTATTCAAAGATTTATATTTAGCTTTTTATTTTTTTGATATATAAATTACAGTGTACAGAGTTTCTTTCTTCATATAAGTAATACTAACTAGATGTTACGCGCAAAAACAAATCTCGCGGGAACCCTATAATTTGTCGCGACAAAAAGTAGCCTATGACCTTCCCCGCTGTCTAATCTATGTCCGTTAAAATTTTTATCTAAGTCGGTCCAGTACTTTCGGAGCCTGTTCAATGCAAACAAAAAAATCATTCTCCTTTATTATATACTAGCGACCCGCCCCGGCTTCGCACGGGTACAATACTGATACTAATACTACAGAATGTCGCCCACTTCGCAACGGGCCATGCAGCAGAAATCGTAATATTTTAATTTTGCCATAACTTCAAAACTAAACGTCCAATTTTAATCATTCAAAGACCAAATATTATCTACATAAACTGTACTTAGTGATGAAATATTATTTTGATAAGGATTAATAGCATGAGTAAAAAAAACGCGTTTAAATGTAGTCCAAAAAAAATTCAAGATTTCTAAATAAAAAAATGGTTGTTGTGCCTCACTCGACATAGATAGGTATAGTGTGTCGCGGACTTTTTTGTAGATATTTATAAGATCTACAATTAATTAGAACATTATATGGTTCTATCTTTTATAGTTTAGGCAGCGTACGCAAAGTAAGTAACTTTTCTGGTTGATTTTTTACACCTTGTGTCCGAAAAACCCAAATATCTTATGGAACCCTATTTTTTTCCAAAATAAAATTTAGCCAATGTTACTCGTAGATAATATAGCTTTCGAATGGTGAAAGAATTTTTGAAATCGGTCCAGTACTTTTTGAGCCTATTCATTACAAACAAACAAACAAACATACAAACAAAGTTTTCCTCTTTATATTATTATTATTATTATTATTATATATTATATATATTATATATTATATATTAATATATTATTATTATTAGTGTAGATTAGTGTAGATCATCGTTTTTCAAGCGGGGTCGCGACCCTTAGGGGGTCGAGTTTGTTTTTAAAGGGGGTCGCAGTCTGTTGAAAAATAATAAATACGGTCTAAGTATACGTACAAAAGATTCATTTTTCGAACGAATATTTTGTATCATACATACATACATATAATCACGCCTCTTTCCCGTAGGGGTAGGCAGAGACCGCCCCTTTCCCGTAGGGATAGGCAGAGACCACTTCTTTCCACTTGCTACGATCCTTACATACTTGTTTCGCTTCATCCACTTTCATTCTTACCATCCCCTCTTCTTACATTCAACGTAGCGAAGCGGCTCTCCATGAGCCACTTTTCGCCTCCGCGAGAACGAGACGTGATGGATGGCGAACCACATCGCCGCCATTTTGGATAATTAAATTATTTTTATAATTATCCATTGCGTTCCCACGGATTTGCGGAGAGGATAGGAAAAGGAAAAGGGAAGGATAGGTGGTGTGGAAAGGAAGATTGGTAAGTTAGAGTGGAAAATAGGAAATGTAGGATATTACCGCCCAGGAGGGCAAGGGATAGGACAGTAATAGCTAGGGAAGGGTCGCGTACCCGTATACTATACCACAACTACCGGACAGGTAAGTTGGGATGAGTATCCCATAACATTTATTTTGTATCGAACGTCGAAAAAAGCGTTCCAACGTTAGAAACAATCAAAATGTATAGCTGATAAAAATAGCACGTTATGTACATATTGCTATCATTTAATAGCGACGGGGTCGCAAAACTTTTTACTAAAATTTTTGGCTTTTTCGTGGGTCGCGACTTACAAATGGTTGAGAAACGACGCTGTAGATTTACTATGGGCAATGATTTTGCTCGTCAAGATTTTAAATTGTATTTGTAGCTTGCGAGTTGCGGTCAATCAGGCAGAGCATCACTCAGGTAGGTAGCATCGAGTATGTCTAATGTCGCTGACATTCGAGACAGGCCATGCGATATCGGTGTTTAGATCAATTTACTGTATTCGCAGCCGCTACTGAACGGTGCGGAGAGTTGACTCATCTAGGTATCCTTGCTAGTTGCTAGCTTGTAAGTTGCGTTTTGCATTCATAAAAAATGTATATCGTACCAATATTTATATTTTAAGTTTGATTCCTAATTAACTATCAAAATTAGGTACTTAAATTTCTTAAATTACGAATTAAATTATAATAATATATGTGTATATTATTTCTAAAACAAGATAAATAATGTAAAATTTAAGATGTTAACCTATTTTGTCTATTACCTAATTGAACCTTGCCGCCATGCCATCTATCGACGAGTAGCAAAACTACATGATATAATGTGTGTATTTTTGAAAAAATGTTAATAAAAAAAGTTATTAATTTATTATTGCTATCTAAGAACCTATTATAAAGTTGTTTTAAGTTTAAAAATTGTAATCAAGTATTACAAATGCTTTCCCTGAGTCACACGAAGCAATGGAAAAGTCCTCCATTTTAAAATTGTATTCCTTAATATAGTTAAAATGCAATAATACAACACTGTGTGCGATGAAAGTGATACGTATAAAAACAAGTTATTATTGCATTGAAAAACTACTCACAAGGATAAATGGTTCCTCTCACTCGCTCCTAATGCACCGGCGCAAGGATTTGGCGGCAATTTCCAACTGTCAAACTTTTCACTTTTTTCTCGTCGAATATAGGCACAGACTGGAAGGGAACGTCCTCGGTAAACGTCGACAGAGTATTGAGTTCACAGTTGGCGCGGCACGGCAGAGGACTGCTTGTCGCGTGTGTGCGTCAATTATATTTATTACATCGAACCAGTGTCTATAAACAACGCACGGCGACGACTTCAAAGAGATCAATAGCTATTTAGAGGATCGATGGAGTATGCCTGATCGAAATCACTTGACACTTCCGTGGAAATGGCGGAAAATTAGACACGAAAATAGACGTTATTTAAAGTGTCGAGTGGTATCGAAGGTTTCGCACCTGAGCATTTCTAGCGGATGTCACAAATTAAAGGTGACTTAATTTAAAATGTTATACTTGCCAAATGAAAAATTAACGTGATTGTAAAGTTTTATATACCGTTGAACTTTTATGCAACTTTTAACCTAATTTACTAATTAGTAGCTACTACTACTAAATACAATTGGTAGATATGTATATCTTTATTAAATGAACTTAGAAAGATAAATTTCTATTTACTGGTTTAAACGTATTAAAACTGCAAATATTTATTAGGGTTAATTTAAACCGTATTAAAACTGCAAATATTTATTAATGTAACTAGTACCTAACTACTTACAATATATTCATACACTTTTGCTATAAAAACTTTAAACCTGTAAAATAATATGGTAATGATGGTACTTGTGTGTTATGTATACTTATTAAGATTAGGTGTGAATTATACGATTTTAAGACCGATAATATTATTTTATGAACTCGTTTAAAAATAGAATCAAGATCGTTGTGTTTTCAGCTTTTGTGTGTATTCCGTGGGGTTGCATAGTCTATTTTTGAAATCTGTATTAGTAAAATATACGTAGGACCTAATTAATCTACACTAATATTTTAAAGAGGAAAGATTTGTTTGTTTCTTTGTTTGCATTGAATAAGCTTCGAAACTACTGGAACAATTTTTATGAAAATTGGCAGACCGTAGAAAGGAGGTAATTTTTGGGAGGGTAATGTAAATGTAAAATGTCCACGGGATTTTCTTTTCTAGTTAAATATTTTATTTATCTAGTAAAATGTACCTACATTTAATGTAATCATAACTGAATTACTGTAAATGTATACCTATACATTTACAGTAATTCTGTTAATATTATTATTAGTATCGGTGCACCCGCAATGACGTAAGTATAATTCAGTTTAAATCAGTCGGATCAAAGTGGAGAGCACTCGAGATGCAATATTCGTAATGCACTTATAATAATTTGTTCAAATTCGAAAGTAGGCCGCCATTTCAAACGTACATAAACAGTTCAGCAACGTAAAAATACGCTCATTTCATACAACAATACTACTCCTCCAATTTCAACGTTAAAGTTCTGCGAACGAGGCAATTTAGTTCTTTTTAAATTACATAAAAAATCTTACCTTAATTTCTTCGCCTTGACGTGTAACTGGCCTCAAAAAAAACTTAAATGTCAAACATTCAAAATGGCGCGTGAAAAGGCGCGCTATTTTGCCGCCGAGAGTAAAGCAACTGAGCCAATGGCTATACCGACTTACTGGTAAGGTATGAATATTTCTGCACACTATTACTGTTTAAAGTGTTATTTTTGTTCCTTAGGCGAAACGTTCCATACTGAGTTGTTTAGATTTACGCCAACTACCCGCAGAATTACGTAATTGTTTACGTCCTATTATAACTACATACATAAACATATTTCAAAAATAAAAAAAATATAAAATGAAACTGAATATAAAGGAGTTACACCTTATGTTCTTTTTTATCTTCAATTCTACCTTCCTCCAAGAATGTAAAACCGAGTTTCTGTTTTTATGATATTTGGGGGCGTTCAAGTATTACGTAAGCACTATAGGGGGCTCGGGGATAGGGGATCTAGATGGTGATTACGTCCGCAGTAATTATTTTTACACGTTTTACTGTATACATTGCCCATGCTTAAAATCGAAATGCATTTTCGGGGATTCCTACAAATAACGAATACAGTCCTCTATTCCAAACCTATTCCTTATTTCTAGACTTATAACTGCTGCTCGTGAATGAATTAAGTAATTAAGTATACGTACCAATGTTTACGTAAGCATGGGGGGAGGGGTAAGAGCTTTGCTTTCTTTTGCTGACAAGAGGGATGGGTTGGTTAATAATTGAAAAAAATCTGCTTACGTAATACTTGAACGGCCCCCTTGGTGAAATTTCTAAAAATGTACTTTATTTTAAAACGCCGCGCTGTAATAAGTAGACATATTGTATTTTTACTGTGTGATAATACATTGAAGGACATAGGCGTTTTTACCGTGTCAAAATGTACGTTTCACATATTATATTACACACAGGGTTCACATATTATATTTATTATATTAGACATATTTGATACACATCCGTGATCCAGGAACGCAGAAAACTTTTTGTTCCCTCTGGCTTGAGCGCCAACGCCGCCAACGCGCTAACCGCTGAGCCACTGAGGTCGTCATTATGTCTAACCTAAGTACAGTTAGGACGCTGCGTCAGACAATTTCACGAAGCTGAAATTATATCCGTTAGAACATAATATTTCCCACGATGTTATTCATAACATCAAAAAAACTTGACTCGGATAAAAATTAAATCTTAAAAGGACAACGTTGCCAAAATGAAGAATTGCATTCGAATTTAAAGCAGTGTTAAATTAAATTGGTCATGAACTCATGACTTTAAGTTGGGTCGTTTTTTTGTTAAAAAAATTAAGATAATGGGCGTGTGCATTTTTTTGGGAGAAAAAAGCAAATAATCTTAATATGACATTAGTTTAGACAACATAAGATACTAGACGTAATCTAGCCTAGCCAGGAATAGACAAACTAATTACATTTAGTAGCAAATAAATCATCTGTCCCACGTCTGTTAGAGGGAATTCTTTAATGAACAGTTGCCTAGTATTAATACCGAGATGAACTGACTTGCATACTGATTGTACCGCTCCAAATAAATAATTGTCTTACTTATTTATAGACGTGATGTTTTTCTAACCTTTTGTTTATTAAAATAAAGAAAATCATTTTCTAGACTAATCTACTTAAGTTAATATAAATTATTCGTTATTTAAATGCGGTTTTGACTAGGTCACGTTATTTTTTGCTGATTAGTTTAATCATACCACACAATTAAAATTGTGGCGTGATTTAACAAAAATAATATATTTAATTCGTCTTTATAGAATGTGAAAATCTGAAAAGCGCCATCTATCGACAAATAGATGCACATGTATTTTGAAAGCTTATTGTTTATAAATATGATTTTTAACTCCTGATGAAAACCGCTCTTCTGTTTTCGTCTTACGAGTATAAGCTTGACGTTAGTGACTATGTTTAAGGGTGTCTGTCCGTCACATCGTAGCTTCTAAACAATAAACCGATTTGGATCTCTTTTTTTTGTTCAAGCTTGCTCTCAACTTTAAAATAATTCTAATTCTAAATATTTTTTTTTATAAATTGATAATGAATTTGTGGCATCAGTGCATACACTGACAAAAAATTATTTTCCCCAAAAACGTCTCCAATACGTGTATCAAAAGTCAATACTAAAGAGTAATTTTAATTAAATTCTTCGAACGAAGTAAGGTAAGTAAAGTGTAACCTTTACACGTACGCCGGTGCGTCACATTGCTGTGTGTCATATCGTCGAGTTCGCGACGAGTTGCCGAGAGATTTACCTTGTGGGAGACGACGGAAATACCTAAGTACTACACAAGTACACATACATACTTGGCCAAAATTATCGATTATAAACATAACATGGACTGTTTTTACAGTTCCGTAGTACTAAAAGGAAACCCTTATCACTAATATTATCTATACTGTTTGTTTGTTTGCATTGAATAGGCTCCGAAACTACTGGACCGATTTTTATGAAATTTGGCACAGATACAGAGTAGACTAAGACTACGGGAAAGGACATAGGCTACTTTTCATTGCGAATGTACGGTACCTGTGGGATTTCCTTTTGTGGGTTACATTCATCATCAACATCTAGTGGGTTATATTTTCGCTCTGTCCGTCCGTCTATCCGCTCTCTAACTTCGTTAATTATGAATATAAATTGGTGATGAATATAAATGGAAGAAATTTCTAATAGTAAGTAAATGTCACAATCATTTTTATTGTTGATTTCATTTTTGGCATCATAAAATGATAATATTTTAACCCTAGAATCGTACCCTGGGGTACAAATTGAAAAAAATAAACGAAAATCGCCATAACTTTTTAAGTATGCAGATGACTGTTTTCAGATTCTTGGTAATCTATAAGGGATATAAAACACACTTGTAAGCCAAACGGGAGCTAATTCCACTAACTCTTTGATGATGAAACAAGTGCTTGGGTACACCAGTATCCCAGGGTACTGTTAACGTTAGTTCAAATACGCAATATTCGCAATATATAATTAAACAAAAATATGTTTAAATTTGGTTTTTATTTGCTCAAATAAAAACCAAATTTAAACATTTTCCTCCTTATTAATAAAAATATTTACACCATGGATAAGCAAATCCAAATAGCTCTCTTTGTCTATCAAGTGACTGTTCCAAACTATCTGACAGAGACAGCCATGTTGGATTAGCTAATCCGTGGTGTAAATAATTTTATTAATAAGGGAGTTTTAGTAAAGCTAGCATAAATAAAGATTTTTGTGTTTTACAAATTTATTTTCAATTTTTTTTTTTGTATTATTGTTTATCTACACCTTGAGACATCTCTTTTTTCCTACAAATATTTGACCTTTGCTTGAAACACCATGATTATTGATATCATTAAAAAATAAATGGTTTCGAATACAACAATCCTTCTACAATATTAAACAAAACAAATATTTGCAAGGACATAGTCCCATTATCAGATATTTCGAAGCTAATTATAAGTGACGTGCGATTCATTCGGTTATTATGCGCACCAATTGATTTTTATAATAATACTTTATAAGATATTCTAAATGAAATTAATGTAGTTTTAAATTAAATGGTACATAATTAAGTATCATAATTGTACATTTTGATGTTGAAACATGTCTTACATTTCTCGATAATGAGTTTCATTTCTTGGGGTACCTGAGTACCCCAGTGTACTGTTTACGTTCGGCTACGATGGGTACGGTTCTAGAGTTAAGAGTGGCTCTTACTGCTGAGTCCTGACACGCTCTTGGTTACGGTAGGTTTTTTTTTTTACTTTTCAGTGCTTAATTAATACCTAAGTACCTTCAAGTATCTAAGTAATAAATAAAATAATCCTGTAAAAAAAGGAAATACATACCTGCAATTTATTCAAATGAACAAGAAAAACTCAGTTGATAAATATGTAGGTAGGTACATAATAAAAAAGAATACTGCGAATCTCATCTAAAACTTAAAAGTAATAATTTCAACTATGCGGTTGCCGGTTAACATACAGACTAGATGCAGTTCCGCAGAAGCCCGCATAATTCGCCTGTCAAGTCGGTCGAGTCATCCGCAAATCCGCACGACAGAATATGGCACGCCGCTTAGGGCTGATTCACACCGAAATGGCAGCGGAGCGGTTGTCTGAGACGTGATGCGCGCTTCGTTCCGGAGTCTCCCCCTAAACCTTCGTAGACTACACCCGTCGGCCAGAACTCCTCCACCTCGAAGGTCGACAAAAGATGCGTCGGCACTCCAACCAGAACCTCAATTCTCGTATTTAAAGTAGACTTCATTTTACTTTGTTTTGATTGAGTGACATGTTTCCATGAACGAATTTTATGACGTTTCGACCAATCAGAGCGCGTTTCACGTTGGTTTAACGTTCATAAAAACACTTTTGAGAGTTTTAGCGTGTAGGACCATGTCGGGACTTGATTGTAATTGTATTAATGCAGGTTTTATTTAGCAGAATTGCCCCTCTGACGTTGGACCCTCAAGGCGATGGACGTCTTCTTGCGGATGTAGTCCACAACGTCCTCGACCTCCATAGACGTGATGTAGTGCAGAAGTTTAAAATTATATGACAGTTATGCTTCTGACCGCTTCGCTGCCATTTCGGTGTGAATCGGCCCTTAAACACCGCATTATTTTTAGCTGATGCTTCAATTATTATTGTTGTAATAGACAATTTGCGCTTATGTAATGAATTATAAATGTAATCTCGAAATAGTCCGTTGGATTTGATTCAAATGCACCCACATAATGCCTTCAAAGTTCAGACTTCAGATCGTTATATCAATAACACGGCCTGAGTGAGTAGTGATTGTTAAGATCTAGTATAATCCAGATAGAACACTAGAGGTCGCCCTGTGGTCGAAATTTATAAGGGTTCTTTTGCCTCTCAGAGAAAAAAAGAAAATGTGACAGATTGACAAATGTCAACATGTATGCGTTTCAAATGAGAATAGGAACGTCAATGGACAATGACCTTTTTCTGACAAATATCACTTGAAAAGTGCGATTTGCAGAAAAACTTATGTGCATATAAATATTAATAGTATTGCATCGAATTTAAATAAATACATTAAATAGTAATCAAATATCTAAACATAAATTTAGTTATCATAACAGTCTATATTAGAAACAATATGGCGCCGACTCGATCCTATTATCATTTGAATCGCACTTTAACAAAATTGTATCCATAGAGAAAATAAAATCTATAATTGTATCCAAAGACTGCATATTATTGTAACCTTATTGTAAGTTCTATCAAATGTATTATGTTTATAACATGAGTTAGTGTGTTATTTTTATTAATTTTATGTCTAAGTATTATTTAAAATAATATTTTCTTTTTGTACACCTTTTTCGACATACATTTTAATTTACCGGCCAAATTTCAGATTTCAATATTAAAACAGTACTAAAAGTATTTTCTTCACATAACATACAATAATTATGACGAAAAAGAGTTATCTTTTTTTTAAATCGAATCTCACCTATTTAATAAGTAAGCGCTGTCGAAGACTTGCTTTGGCGTTTTCCCTAATTAACACGAGCCACAATTTACCCTGCTAATGGTCTCGTCGGACATTGTACTTCGTAGTTCGTCAGCGGCCGGTGGGCGTCGCCGGTCGGCAAATGTCAGGCGTAAATAAACACACGCCAATTACGTCACCGATATTGGGAACACCCTGTAGTTCGGATAGGAACAGGTATAGATTACTATCTATACCTGTTCCCTAGGTATCCTAGGGAACAGGTATGGGTTTTCGACTAAGTGTGTACTTGTAAATATTAAAAGTCAACTTGAAGAAAACTGCGCAATATTAAACCCTTACTTATAAAAATATGTATTTACACAACGGATCAATAAGTCAAGTGACCTTTCCATATCAGACAAAGACAGTAACATTGAATAGCTTATCCGTTATATAAGGTTCTGTAAAAGCAATTTTTCTTTATATGGGCGAGTTTGCGTTTTGCGGAGAGTCACCCATACATGAGATGATTTTTTACTTTGAGTATGACAATTATTTTTTGCCTAAACGTCTTTATATAAGCAGCTGTGGAATGTGCTCGAAATAAGTAGATATCTGTAACTGACTTTCGGAGACATTATATAAATATTTCTATTATTAAGGGAGTATCGGTAAACGTATGCTTAAGAGATCTTTAAGTAATTAGGAAAGTAATAAAGTTTTCAGAGTTAGTCATAAAACAAACAAATTGTCATCACTCTTAAAATAAGATTTTAAAAAGTTAAGCGCCTGTTACACAATTTGCTATTATGTGTCAGATAGCTTAGTTATGATAAGTGTCAGAATTCAGATAAAGCTTATCCCCCTTACTAATAAACGCTGTATAAGCTTTGAATAGTTATACAGTGTTTTGTTCACATCACACAAGTGACATGTTTAATTCGATAGAAGGAGACAAAACACTGTGTAACTATTCAAAACATAAACAGCGTATATGGCTATGTCGCTCGATATAAAGTAAGTAGCGACAGACTACCGAATAAGCTACCCGACATTTATTAGAAGATCGTGAAACAGGCCCTATTGTATCTAGCTGTAAGTTTTCCATGTAATTTAAAATAAAAAATAAAATAAAATATTATTACGAACCTTACGGGTATTTAATTGTATGTAAAGTAAATTATTTTTTAATGTATACTTAATAATGCTTCTACACTGTCTAGATAGCCTAAATTTGTGTTTCATTAAATGTACATTTTCACCAGGATGTCTGCAAACCGTGAAATTCCTGATAACAACAAACTGTCACAAGACATTATCACTAAACGCGTTTCGATATCGCAGCGCTCAGTAACTGACAGGCATTGAAAATAATTTACACAAATGTTATGTCATAGTCAAGAGACACTCAATAGTTATGGCTAATGTCATGGAAATCCGTATCATTTGTAAATTGTGCCTTATTATCCTTTCTAGTTTCTACCAATAAACGACACAAATAATTGTCTACTTAGGTGACCTATTTAGAGGGGGGAGTCTTCAAAGTACTACGCTTGGTCAACGAGTGGAGGAAGGGGTTTGGTTTTGTTACATACTCAACATCTTTTAGGAAAATCTTGTGCGACAGCCCTAATTACCGTGCTGGATCTGCCAGCTGGACCGAGGCTATACGAGTAGTATATATCAATATTTTTTTTCTTTCTGTTTTCATAAAACATTTTAAAATTGTAAGTATATATATTTTATGAAGCATAACGTGAAAAAGGGGGGGGGGGGTCTCAGCAACTACTACGGAATAAGCGGATAGTTACCGACTGGGGGGTAAAAAATGCGTTCAAGTTCAAAGTGGTCACCAGTCACGTAGTATGGGAATTGATACTATGTTACTAGTAGAGATTATACAAATATATTATACTAGTGTTACTAGGTGCTCTCGTCTCAAGCTCTATTTGCTAATTAGCCATTATAATTAACTGATGATTCAGATCATTTGGATGATGGTCAATAATTCGGCCGTTGATTAGCTTTTAATCTGTCGAACTGTGGAGTGCAGCCATCAATTACATATTTATTGCTCACAATAAATATATATTTATTATACACAGCAGTTAGCACATACAGGCCAAGACATAAAGCCGACTAGCTTTTTCCTGCGGCTACGCCCGCGTAAATATTACATCCCACGGGAATACTATACTTACTACATAACAAATTTCATCGAAACCTGTTCGGTAGTTTTTTCGTGAAAAACTTGCAAACATCCATGCATTCATTGTTTTAAACACTTACGGATTTTGTCTACTTTCCACTTTCCAGCAGCCGAAACGTCGGGAAAAAGAAAAGTGCAACGCGACAAGATCCGTAACCGTAAGATTCGCGTAAACATAAGAAATCAATATCCATACATTCATCCATCCATTCTCACAAACTTTCACGTTTATAATAGTAGTAGGACATTATTTAGTTAGCGAAAATAATTCCTACGTGTAACGTGACGTCATATTATAATATATATCTCAATGTACGTTACCTCTACATTTCTACTCTTGTTTATAGGTTGGAATAAGCACACGCTTTGTAGGTAGGTAAACTGTAAATATGTAATTGATAATAATAACACGTAACTTTTTTAATACACTTTTCAACTTTATTGAGGTTTTTACCATTGAGTTATAAGTACTACGTCCGTACGTAGTACTTATAACTCAATGGTTTTTACAATAATTTTATATAAATAACACGATCGTTTCGAATAAATCATCATCAGGTATAAACAAAATAGTGTGGAAATAAAGTAGGTAGATAAATAACGTGGCAAAACGTGTAAAAAGTTGTGTTATTATGTATTATGAACATGAATTTCCACCAAGAACCACCATTACACTCTATCAGTTAATAATTTAGTATACTTTAAGGTTGGATTTAAAAAATACGACGTTGGCACCTAATTTATCTAAACTTGTATTATAAATTGAAAAAATAAATACTAGAGTAAAATTTTTGCTGTTGTTAACAATAATAACAATATCTACAAAAAAACGTAATGTTATATTGCTCGTATCAAATATATTTTTTCTCGTATCAAAGAATTTTCACATTTACTTTTTAAAAACCGAATGTTTGTTAATGGCTGGTTCTCCTTTATAGGGAAGCCCCAGCCTGTATAATAGGTAGGGACCTGAATGAGGGTCTTCAAAATGTAAGCGGCAAATGAAGCCGATATGAATGGAGTTATAGGAACCACAAGTAGCTTAAACGGTTACAGCTAGTATAGCCTAAATAATAGAGATAAAGATTTCTGTGACAGTCCGTTTGTATTTGCATAATTTAATTTGTGTGGAGCTGCATTGCGATCGGCCGCACTGCGGTCGGCCAGACACCAAATGAACGTGGACGGTCGGAGATAAACAAACAACAAACCGACTAAATAAATAAACAAAATAAACTTGCATTTCAGTTTTCAGCACGCTTAGCATGACCGCCATAGAAATGCGTTTTGTCTACACACGAGTAGACTAATATGGACAATACAACAGCTGTCCTTTATCAGTCTGTTTTGTCTTTTCTTCAATAGAAAAAACGTGCTGATATGAAACGCCTAATCTTGCTCCGTTGTATCTAAACTGTTGGGGGTTTAACATATCAAAAAATAAGATGAAAAATATGTAACAAAAATCATAGGCCAAATCCAGTCAGCCAAGTATCCTATGATATGAGATAATTATTCAAGAACGTATTTACACCAATGACAATGAACATCTATATACAGTAATAACTAAATATGTAGGTAGGTAGCCTATGACTATAATCTAGATTCTAGAATCAATATGATAATTTTATTAAACTTCAATTAAATAAAATTAATGAATGTGACTTTTCAATTTAGGTATATACCTGCTTTTAACTTACTCTAATAATTATTTTAATTTCACCGAACGGAACGGAACCAATTCTACTGAGGATGACTATCAAGCAAAAAATTCAGACTATTACATACATTATACACGACAAAATACGAACTTAATAAAATTATTATAATTAGTAACCAAATTTGACTTTTGATTCGTCCAAGAAACCGTAATAAGAAAATGCACTTACTTCATCACAAGCATGACACCGCGGCTTAAGGCGCTCCCCATAGTGCCGTACACAATACAGGCGACCATCGAGAGCACAGTAAGCCAGTTCCACCAGCAGCTCATCGCACTCGGAGCATGTGAAACACGCCGGGTGAAAACACGCCTGGCGAAAGAATTTATACAAATTATGATGCTACGCTATCTAGTGCCGAAAAGTGTCACTAATTAGTTTAGCTTTTCACTAACAGATGACAGAGTTAAATAGTGCAAAAGCGCCATCTAGTTGTGACTGTTGACATTATAATACGCCCGATAGATGTCGCTGTACCGTTTAAATAATATATTCACCAATAGATGGCAGTGCTCAAGTTACACGTTAATGTCCAACTTTTCGTTATTAGATGGCGCTGTCAATATTATCTTTATTGTGGAAACGCGACCTGTTTTACAATAGTTGAACCTTCTCGTATTAAGCTATCCAAAGATAGATGGTGCTTCTAGCTAAGCTACTTCTATATATTAAAAATATATATATTGGTCTATAATAATTACCTCATCTCCTATCCTTGGAGCTTGAACCATTATGTTTCCGTTACGAATAGGTTTTGTACACGACATACACTCTACCGACGGGCCGTGGTGCTGGCTGGCGACACCTAGAAACGTTACAATGTGGGATTATTGCAAGTGCTTATGCCCTATTATTTGCTACTTTATTTTAATGCAAAGTATTATCAGAAGATGAAAGAAATACAAATAAAAAAATGTTCGTGATTTTATCCTTAATAAATGCCGGTAATTAAATTTTCAGATTAAATGACATAAAAGGAGTTACATTAAAAATACACCTGGCCGAAGGACTGTTGGTCCTGCTCAGTAATCGCTTAATTAACGTTCATCAATTGCACTATCTATAACGTTTCAACACAATATGTGCCAAGTAATACACGTACCAATATCAAGCGCAATCTCATTTCTGGCGGCCACAAAGTCCTCGAACTGCTTCTTGTGTGCGTCATCGATGTGGCTGCAGTGCGCCAGCGACAGGTCCTGCTTGGGGAGTTGCGCCGCCAGCGCCCGCCCGCGCCACGCGCGCCAACCCCCCGGACCCCCCGGCCCACCCGGACCCCCCGCGCCCGCCGGCAGACGCTCCGACAGCGACGACCAGTACAGCTCCGACTGCAAAATAACATACTGATTGAAAGGGCGCGTTCATAATAATAATAACTCAACACACCGATTTCGATGTCCGGTTTCATTGTAACCAGGCCAGCTACGCAGGAGTTATTTTATAGTGCCCAAATGTGTACGCAGTACGCAAGAGCACTCTCCATTCCTTTACTCTCTAAACGCGAGAGATCAGGCGCAGCGCGCAAGTCCGACTTTTTGCATGCCATAAAAAATGGCCCGTTTCAACTACCTATCTATCAATAATAATAACTAGGTATTTGTTAGAAACAAATTTGTATCGCAAAAAATATTCAAACGATTGAATGACGACGTTTTTAACGAATAGTTATTTTATAGGTTATTGAAATAAGCCGTAAGTCGTTTACGGACGATAATTTTCTAAATGTCATGAAAAGCCGAACGCTAAGGCCGATTGTGCCTCTCTATCGCTCGTTCCGCGCTCTCGCTTGCACGCTCGGCTCAGACGGAACGTGACAATATTTCGTGCATGCATCCGGCTTTCATCGATTTATAAGATGTTACCACGCTAAAAAACCGTGGCCAGGAACAGAGAAAAGTAGCCTAACTCACCTGTGCAGCGGTCAACGTCGGCGGATGGTCGGCGGCGGCGCGCGCGTCTCGCAGGCCGAGCCGCGCGCGCACCGACGCCAGCTCCTCGTGGTACACGGCGTGCGACAGCCGGTCGCAGCCGCACGACTTGCACGTCTTCCTGTAACAACATAATACCAGATTAGTAAATTGTTATTACGTAAATAATAACAGCCTCCGTGGTCTAGTGGTTAGAGCCAATGCTCTCGACTCGGAAGTCGTGGATTCGATTCCCGCATTGGAACAACAAAAAATGTTGTTTACATGTTTGGTTAGGACAATGCAGGCTGATAAGCTGATTGTCTGACAAGAAAGATGATCCATGCGTCGGATGGGCATGTAAAAAGTTGGACCTGCACCTGATCTCTCGTCAGTCGTGTCGGTTATCCGTCCCACTGGATTATGAGAGTAAAGGAAGAGAGAGAGAGCGCTCTTGTGTACTCCGCACACACTTGGGCACTATAAAAATTACTCCTGCGTAACTGGCCTGGTTTCACTGAAACCGGCCACGGACACCGAGATTGGTGTGGGAAGTTATTATTACGTAAATAATACGTTTTAGTTCGGGGTTTTATTATCCTCTCCTCTCAAAGGAGCCTATAGAGCATAACAGGGATGGCATATGTATGATCTTCTTGTAAAAATAAATGTAATATTGTCGGCTGAATACTGGAACAATAGTTTAACTAAGTGACGCTCAAGTCACATGCTGTCCTTGTCATTTCGGCTAGCAGAGACAGCGACAGCCTGTGAATTGGAGGGCTCTTAGTTTTGATTAGCGATTCAGTTTTCGGCCGTTAGTAATTTATACTTTGTTTTAAAAATTCCTCCCTCTCACGTTATATAATAAATGTATTTTATTACTTATTTAATACCATGAGTAAATCCAAATGACGGTACCAGATTAATGGATAAACAAATAGCGACCATAGTTTGGTTGCCAACTTAGCTAAATTAAGTTCAAATTTCACTAACGCCTGTTAAGTGTTAATCGTTTTTCTTAATATCGTGCATGATTTTCATTACGACGAAGAATGAGAGAGAAAACATGATATTAAATCAACGATTAACTTCAAAGTGTTGGTAAAATCGGCTCTTATAAAAGAAAGCTTTATCCTTTTACAGCTAGATGGAGTACAATAATCGTAATGAACAAAAATGTCTAAAGTTTTTTAGTTAAACAAGTCATAATAATATCTAACTAAATGTACCTGAATTTTGTACCTGAATTAACCCGCAGATTCTAGTATTTTGTAACGGTTTCCGCGGGTTACCTTATTTGAGAGCACGAAGTCACGGGCAACGTCTATCTACACTAATATTATAAAGAGGAAAACTTTGTTTGTATGTTTGTTTGTTTGTTTGTTTGTTTGTTTGTTTGTAATGAATAGGCTCAAAAAGTACTGGACCGATTTCAAAAATTCTTTCACCATTCGAAACCTACATTATCCACGAGTAACATAGGCAAAATTTTATTTTGGAAAAAAATAGGGTTCCGTAAGATATTTGGGTTTTTCGGACACAAGGTGTAAAAAATCAACCAGAAAAGTTACTTATTTTGCGTACGCTGCCTAAACTATAAAAGATAGAACCATAAAATGTTCTAATTAATTGTAGATCTTATAAATATCTACAAAAAAGTCCGCGACACACTATACCTATCTATGTCGAGTGAGGCACAACAACCATTTTTTTATTTAGAAATCTTGAATTTTTTTTGGACTACATTTAAACGCGTTTATTTTACTCATGTTATTAATGCTTATCAAAATAAATTATTTCATCGCTAAGTACAGTTTATGTAGATAATATTTGGTCTTTGAATGATTAAAATTGGACGTTTGGTTTTGAAGTTATGGCGAAATTAAAATATTACGATTTCTGCTGCACGGCCCGTTGCGAAGTGGGCGTCACCAAGGCGGGGTGCGCGTGCGGGTTTAGTTTAGTTGTTTAGTTTAGTTAAATAGTTTAGTTATTTTATAAACATCAAATTGATAATATCTTAAAATATAATACATTATAATATCTATACATCTATACAGTTAAATACAATTTAAGTGTCTGTTTGTAACTTCAAATTAACAGCTTTTTACATAATGAATCTGAAAGTATATTCGGTACTTACAATAAAATACATTTTTTTTTTAATTTTTGTCTGTCCGTCTGTCTGTCTGTCAGTCGGTCTGTCTGTCTGTTTGTTCCGACTAATCTCTGAAACGGCTGGACCGATTTTATAGGGCTGGATAGCTGATGTTATAGGGTCTAACATAGGCTACTTTTATTTTAGGGTTCCGTTTAAAAAAATAGGATTCCGCTTTCGTTAGTCATAAATAAAGTCGCGGGTAAATTTCAGCGATATCCCAAAGTATTGTTCCACGCGGACGAAGTCGCGGGCAAAAGCTAGTTTAAAAATATAAAAGCTGATTGACTGATGTTAAATTAACACACAGGCCAAACCCATTAGGCTAGAATTTTTAAAATTTTAGGCATCCACTGAGAAAGGATTTTTTTAAATTGGGGGTTGCCCAATGGGATAAATGGAGATGAAAGTTTAAAACTTAATTTCACGCGGGCGAAGCCGCGGGCAATTAACTAATGCTAGTTTAAAATAGAATAAAAAAGGATATATTAAAGATGGTTCCTAAATACTGAGGTCTACTAACTATATTTAAATTTAATACGTTTTTTATTTATCATTCAATCTGATGATATAGTTTAGGTTTTTATTTTGTTGCATATGGATATAAAATAATATTATAATAATTATATCTTATAAGTTTCAACATAATTATTCGCAAAATTTTAAAGTAAAATATAATAATTAATGTAATTTTGGATAACTCTAATCGCTATGATTGTTAGCTTAAATGTTATACGAATATGAATTTGAATTGTGTAGAATTTTAGCTTTTTTTTGAGCCTAATCGTCTCTAATAATTATTATTTCTTAGTCAAATGTAAGTTTGTCCGTTTTATTAACCATTAAATAAATTAGCACATCTATGGTCTTACCGTCTCCAGTTTTATGATTTAGTAAAGTAAGGCTATCATACTTAATTCGTAACTAGTAATCTGACTATATAATAGCTATAAAATAGATACATATTACGTTTTTCGGCTATTGCAGAAAGATAACGTAATCAATTTATGATACATTTCCTAGCATAGATAGTTACAAATATCCGTCTGTGTTATCACTTGCTTGATCAATAGTAATAACATAGAGTAGAAAATACGTACCTACAGAAAATATGTAGGTACTACAAATACTTAGGTACCTACAGAGAAACAGCTTTCACAGAACGATCCAAATTTGAAAACTTTAACGTTCAACGACTCACAATTTTTCCACACAATCGTGGACACGCCGTCGTATATTTGTAGTAGTGCAATCATAAGGAGCGTTCCATAATTAGTATCAACGCGCATTTCACATACCTATGTAAGATAGAGACGCGGGCTGTGGCGACGTAGATAATGACGATCATGATGATTAAAAAAAATCCTACTCCTCCTACTCTGATTAATTTCATTGCGGGTCCCAAGACAGATTTAGCATGTCCCTCGGGCATCCCTGAGATCATATCAAAGGGTTTTTGCGGTTGGTTACCACTGTCGATCCTGGCTATACAGGAGTTGCAGTGGTTGATAAGTGTGGTGGGCCAATTGTAAAAAAAAAGATCATGATGATATTTCAAGTTAGAGCACTTGGTATATTAACAAAGAGCTGTTTGGATGAACGAAGCTGGCCGTCAGTGATCAGACAAATAATTTTCATACACAACGACCCAATACAAAGACAATTGAATTGCCGACTGCTGTATTTACTGAACGACTACAGACTCAGAGTCATTTTTAAAGTATTATTTTTGTTTGGCATAAAGAAACTAACATTCATATTATTTAAACGACAGTTGTGTGAAATGATTCTCGTATCTCCGCCCGCGTCAATCCCACGGGAACACTGTACGTTTTCGGGGTAAAATAAAGTCTATGTTTTATTCACTAACCAACCTCCATACCAAATTTCATCAAAATTCGTTAAGTAAATTTTGCGTGGAAGAGTCATGAATATCCATCCATCCATCAATTTTCACAAACTTTCATATTTAATAGTAGTAGGATAGGACAACTGTCATGTGCTATGCCATTGGCTAGCCGCACACACACCAATTACCATATTATTATTGGCAATATTGACAACAATATTCCTTGTGTGCGGGCAATATTGCCGTTTTTTTTGTATGTGTTGTATTGACAAATTTATTCTGTCAATAATATTGCACGTGTGCGGCTAGCCATTATACCTAGGTATATACCGAATCGACATGACCATAACACAATAGCTACATAATTTTATAAGAAGGTTGTCAATATTAGGTCTTGAGATTAGCCAAGAAGGGAAGGCTCGGTCATATTAAATAATCTACATATTATAATTAAATAATATTTTTACACCTCGATAAAAATTAAAAAAGGAAGCAAAAGATAACTTCCATACGGGAAAATGCAATGAACCAAATATAGAAAATAACAATACAGTTAGATGACCCAAGTGACTCATTTTAATTTGTCACCTTAACGTGCACTGCTTAATAAAAAAGAAAGTTTAAACCGACTACGTAATCTACATAGTCTATGTTACCCGGGCGATTATTATTATTACGAATTTATTGACATTGAGACCTCATTCATTTTTGGCTAGCCGCACACACACCATATTATTTGCAATAATGTTCATATTGTCAATAATATTCCTTGTGTGCGGTTGCCATTTTTTGTATGTGTTGACTAGAAAATTTATTCTGCCATTTATATTGCACGTGTAGCTATAATCTAGAAAACATTTTTATGTAAAGTGATGCTTATACGATACCATAGTATGACTCGCGCTGTCAAAACGTTATCAGATCTCATGTAGGTAGGTGGTTATAGCTAGCTTTTGACTTTACAGGCCCTAACTCTATAAGCCTACTTACTTACTTACTTTATAAGCCTAACTTCACAAACTCTACACCTCGCCTTAGTCAAAATATGTGGTCTGGCTTTTTCACTACATTTACTAGGGCGTAAGGTTAAAAATTTACCGACTGTTTTCTCAGGGCATTAAAGTTTAAACCAATATTTTTCTGTGAAACAATACTTGTAGGCTTCACCAAAGTCGGGTAAAAATAAGAAATATTTTTTAATTTTTTTTTGCTTAACTTAAATAATGTCAACTTTTTAGGGTTCCGTAATATTTAAGGAACCCTTATAGTTTCGCTCTGTCCGTCTGTCTGTCTGTCTGTCTGTCTGTCTGTCTGTCCGCGCCTCTAGCTCCTGTAATTATGAATATAAATTGATGAAATTTGGTGCAGTTATAGATTGTGTATAGATCACGGTTTCGGGATCATAAAAAAATAATAATTTTATATTTTAGGGGTGGCTCTCCATACATGTGAAGTGGGGATGAAAAATATTTTTTCACTCTACCCCATCGTGTGGGGTATCATAGAATAGGTCTTTTAAAATAAAGGCAAGGTTTCATACGTCACTTTTTTATAAAGTTGACCATTTTCGAGTAATCGGCCTCCAAAGTAGTTTGTAAGTTGGTCCCCCCCCTAGCATTTTTAAACTATAGGAGATAGAAATTTGCAAATTTTCATGCTGATAGATCATGCTAAAAACTCTTTAGGAAAACTATTGTGAACCAAATCGGACAGTAACTTTTGGAGTAATTAAAAAAAAAGCATATTACGCGTTTATAGTTACGGAACCCTCCTTAGACATGTCCTGACATGCTCTTGGTTAGGTTATTTATTATGATAACCTGTTTCTCATTCTTACTAATATTATAAACGGAAAAGTATGTGTATGAATGTTTGTTACTCTTTCACGCAATTACTACTGAACGGATTTTGATTAAATTTGGTATGGAAGCAGTTTAGATTTTGGACTCACACAGACTACTTTTTATCGCAGCAAAATATACGGTTCCTGTGGGATTTCATTTAGCGAGTACGAAGTGGCGGTCATCATCTAGTGGATTATATTGCCCAAATATTTTTACCTTCTTACTTCATTCTAATAGCCTAAGTCTTAGGAGATGCTTAAGAGTCTAGTCTTTACTAGGATACGTCTCATCTCGAAATCTGTTCTCGTTTTCGTTTCGAAAACGATATAATTATTAGATGAATTAATATTTTGCAGACAAAGTCGCAGTAGGTGGCTAGTGAAACGAGCTGGAATTATTTTCGGAATATGATCGCAAGTGATTCGTTTCAAACAAGCAATGAAACTAAAAGGACGCCTCGTTTTATGGTCTAGTGATGGGCACACGACTCACGAGCCAAGGTTGGACAGCTGTTGGCAGAGTATGCACTTCAATTTATTTGAAACTGCCATGCTATTGCGTTGTCCGATATTTTCTCTGCGAAAAAAGAAAATCTATCGAATCGCGTAGAAACCATAGATACGTTTTTCCTATTTTTTATACAGGTTACGATTTACGAACTATCTTAAACTTATCTATGTAAATCTTCATTCAAATACATAGGGGCCATCCATAAATAACGTCACACGAATTTAACGATTTTTTACCCCTACCTTGTCACAGTTGGTCACATTTGTGAGCCCCCCCCCCCCCCCCCCCCCAGTGTGACGTCACATATTTTGCAAATTTACATTTAGAAATTATTGGTTCCGAAACCAGTTTTATTTCCATTTAAATTATTTTTAATCAAATTAACATCAAATGAAACAATTAACAAAACAAAAACGATTAATTATGTTAATTAAAGAAATTAACGAAACAAATAATGATTAACTATGTTAACTAAAGAAATTAACAAAACAAAAAACGATTGACTATATTAATTAAATAAATTAACAAAACAAAAAAGAATTATCTTTAAATTAAAGATACAAACTTAATAATGTTCAATCCATGAACTTTGAACCCACTCCTTTAAATTATTTATAACTGGCATATATTATGTTTTTGAGGTTTTCGTAAAGTAAAGTTTATAGTTCGTATTTTAACACTTAGATAATATAATAGATTTTGAAATGTGACGTCACAATATTTAGGACCCCTCCCACCCCCTTGTCACACAATGTTACACTTCGTCGACCCCCTCCCCCCCCTTTAACGTGTGACGTTATCTATGGATGGCCCCATATGTAGTTCTTTATATTTCATCCACCACCTATCGTCACAAAATTTCGCATTTATAATAATCAATTATTTTATTTTAAAATGAAATGCCCATCACTATTACCGAAACACGACGCGAGTCGCGAAGAGTTCGACGCCGCTCTTGCAATGAAAAGTCTATCTTTTTATGTAGTAAATAAAGTTCAATATTGAATCGCTACATTAAAAATGCCGCGCTGAATCTCGGTGTGGCTGACCCTTAAAACTATCGATTTTACTACTGTCTTAAATTATACTCATATATACTAGACTACTGTCTTCAAAGTTTAGTTGCAATGCGATTGCAATTTGCGGAACAAAGAGCTTTTTGAAAAGCTATTAAATAATGAGGTAGTTAACATTGAAAATGTTAGACTAAGCGTTAAAAAGCTATAAAAAGCTTATAGCACCATTCGAGACGCTTGCTGTGAATTCGCAAACACGAGTAGCTATTATAAGCTTGTGCGAGCTTTTGATCAAGATGCATTTCTTTGCACAATGTGCATTGTTCACAAGTTAGAGTAGCAACTTTACTGTGGATTATTATTCATTTTTGGGGTTCCGTACCTCGAAAGAGAAAAAACAGAACCCTTACACCTCATCCAGACTACTCACGAAGTAGGCCGAGGTTGGCCGAATGAGACAGTGTGGGCACGCATTTCGCTACGCCTTTTCATACTTCGGGTTACTTCGCGGAGCACTTCCTCGGCCTACTTCGCGAGCAGTCTGGACGAGGTATTATAGGATCACTTTGTTGTCCGTTTGTTCATCCGTCCGTTTGTCTGTGAATGAGATGTTGCCCGCGACTTTGTGCACGCCAAAGATCTCGCAGGAACCGTGAATTTTTCCGCGGTAAAAAGTAGGATATGCTCTCCAGTGCGAAGGCTGGTTGTCCTTTATAGACAAGCCCTAGCCAGTTATAATAGGTAGGAATTTGGATGAGGGTCTTCAAAGAGTAAGTGGTAAGGGAATCCGATAGGAATCTAGTTATAGGAACCCCAAGCCACTGATGTCGTCCCACATGGTGCACTCAGAGCTCTGAAACTACTGGACCGATTTTGATGAAAATTTAGCATAGATGTAGAGTAGACCACGGGGAAGGACATATACATTTTTATCCCGGAAAATGTACGGTTTCTGCGGAATTTACTTTTGCGCGCAACATCTAGTCTGTAGTAAATTTCTTCAAAATCGATCGGCGGTAGTTTCGGAGCTTATTGAATGCAAACAATCAAACAAATCCTTCTTCTTTATAATATTAGTATAGATTTACGTATCAAACTCTCTAAGTACTATCGAACAAGTGGCCGCTCGACCATGCATAAGATAAAAATTAATTCACAGCGCGCCATTGAATTGTGCGCAAGCATACATGCCACATTCCTAAGGGTGATTCCGCAGTACAACTACCGTCTGCAGTCGTTGCGGTCACTACCATTGTGTTAAAATATTTCGAGGCATCATAGTGCAAAGGAATTGTTTAGAAACTGGTCGAGCAGGAACTTTGTCGATTGTATCTACATAGGCTTTAGATACCAAAGTCTAAACTGCATTTTTTAGTAATTATCTTACCAGAAATCAGTAAAGAACCTACGTAGACCCATCACCCAATTAGTAAAAGCTCGCTCTATCAAATATCAAAAATTGTTTATACTCTATCACGATATTTAAACCTATATTTTCTTTGAAACGTCATAATATAGAGTACTAGATGTTGCCTGCGACTTCATACGGGCAAAATAAAATTTCGCGGGAACTGTACATTTTGCCGCAATAAAAAGCAGCATATGTCCTTCCCCGTGGTCAACTCTACATCTGTGCCAAATTTCATAAAAATCAGTCCAGTAGTTGCGGAGTCTGTTCGATGCAAACATACTTTTCCTCTTTATTATATTATAGCGACCCGCCCCGGCTTCGCACGGGTACAATAGTATGTATCTGTATAATCTAGGGGTACAATACCGATACTAATACTGCGGGTACCTTACTCATAGATCTAAATTCCCTCCCGCACGCCTACCCCCGCCTTGGTGACGCCCACTTCGCAGCGAGCCGTGCAGCAGAAATCGTAATATTTTAATTTCGCCATAACTTCAAAACCAAACGTCCAATTTTAATCATTCAAAGACCAAATATTATCTGCATAAACTGTACTTAGTGATGAAATAATTTATTTTGATAAGGATTAATAACATGAGTAAAATAAACGCGTTTAAATGTAGTCCAAAAAAAATTCAAGATTTCTAAATAAAAAAATGGTTGTTGTGCCTCACTCGATATAGATAGGTATAGTGTGTCGCGAACTTTTTTGTAGATATTAATAAGATGTACAATTAATTAGAACATTTTACGGTTCTATCTTTTATAGTTTAGGCAGCGTACGCAAAATAAGTAACTTTTCTGATTGATTTTTTACACCTTGTGTCCGAAAACCCCAAATATCTTACGGAACCCTATTTTTTCCAAAATAAAATTTTGCCTATGTTACTCGTGGATAATGTAGCTTTCGAATGGTGAAAGAATTTTTGAAATCGGGCCAGTACTTTTTGAGCCTATTCATTACAAACAAACAAACAAACAAACAAACAAACATACAAACAAAGTTTTCCTCTTTATAATATTAGTGTAGATTATAGTAATGATATATTATACTGTATCCTACTATGTACTTACTAAATATAAATGTGAAAGTTTGTGGATGGATGGATGTTTGTTACTCTATCACGCAAAAACTACTGAACGGATTTTAATTCAAAGTATCGTAGTAGTGAAAGCTCTGGATACATATGCTACTTTTTATCCCGAAAAAGTACAGTGTTCCCGTGGGATACCGAATATACGCGGGAGGAGCCGCGGGCAACAGCTAGTGGAGTAATAAAGAAGAGTACCGGTCGACCGTAACCCTGGCAGTTATCTCTTCTATATATAGACGTTACTCATGCGCCATGCCGCGAGTTTTATGGACAGAAATAGTGAAAGGTCCGTATTTAGACTAAAAGCATTGATCTTCAAGAGTCGCTAGAATATTACTCCCGTTGAATCCAAGGTTTACCATCATGTAGTAAGTACGATGCCGATAGACGCGACACTTGCGAACTCTCTTAATTGGGGATCGGACTACATCTAAAATATTTAGTTTCATTAATATACTCAGAAATATTTACATTTATATAAATTACTACTTGGTAAATGTAAAAAAAATATATTATTTTATGTGTAGTTTACTAATTAAATATATCTAAAAGTTTTTTGCTTAATTAGTAAACAAAACCTACATCATTAGTTTACTTACATCGTATAAAAAACATTCATTATGGTAAGTATGAACTTAAACGCACAAATATCGGAGATATTTACAAATATGTACTTCATACACTTTAACCCACGAGTGACGTCACTCGACATACGACTTTAGTATGAAACGTTTTTACGAGACTTGCAGAACCTAGTACTACAAGGCAGAATGTTGGATCCATATAAAGCACCATATTGTAACACCTTTATAAACCACATTTCATGCAATAAATGTTATTCTATTCTATTCTAATCGCTGTACCTTTGAAAATATTGACTTTTGATATACTGTTTTTTGCGAGAAGTTGCTCATATTTAAGAGTACTATTCATTTATAAGTAATTTAAAAAAAAACCGTCCGATCCCCTATTTCTCCTGAAGTTATCATCCCGCATCCGAGCAATCGGACCATAACGCGGACGATTTAGTAAACGGTAAGCAACTTTGAAACAATCGGTGTTGCTCGACATCTCTGCTAGTCAGGGTTCGGAATCGGAATTGGGGTCTTTTGTCTAAGGAGGACAAGAGTAATACAAGATTTCTTTTTTTTGGGTTTTTTGTCGGTAGCATATCTATTCAACGGATGACGCTAACGCGTTAACCAATCAAAAACGTTATTGAATAGATAAACTACCGACTAAAACCTCAGAAACCGGGCATTAGTACACAAGCGTCACAATGACAGCATACTATGGTTGAGCAGAAACTGCAGAGTCACGTGCCTTGGAATTTGGAACGTTGTTAGGTTTTTACATACCTAGGGTAACACACAATGATTAGTTTTACCGTGATTACTTTATTGTGAGCGACATCTGAAGCCCAAAACTATTTTCGATATAATCTCAGTCAACACAATGATTCATTCGTATACGCGTCAAATCGTGCGCTCGCGAGCGGCACAGCCTGACAATCCAAACGAGATTTAACCGATAATAATCAGCGGCGTGCACACGGTTATGACACTGGGTATGCGGCGGAGTAGTCGGTCACAAAAACTTTTTCTTTTATAGATTTTTAGCAATTAGCATAGCCACAGCCAAGCGACGGATTTCTAAATCGGAAACCATGCCAACAGAACTAACAGAACTTCATAACTTTTAACATGAAACTTTCGAGTTACATTCCCTTTTTGCTGATTTAATTATTGTAACTCGGATACACACCTACCTTTAGTAGACACAATTTGAATCTTTTTACTGAATGACAATTGTGAGAACTTATTATCACTCAACTCAATTAAAAAGCAAATCACTACCTACAATTTTTATAGAACTTCAGTAATAAACTGTTAAATGTACACACTTTCAAATGTTAAAATGAAAAATCTTTTAAGAAAACTATAAATATTAAATATAATGGCAACCGAAAAATAACAATGCGTTTTCACATGAAAAAATGGCTTCCTTGAATCTGATATTTAAACAAATAAAACCTTACTAAAACAAAAACGCATCATGTGCGTAGTGAGTAATTAGATTTTACGTCAATTATAATTACTCGCATTATAGGCCACCGTGCCACGAATATACCCGATTACTTCCGTGTCCCGACAACTGCCGAACTTCGCCGAAGTCTATAAGCATGCCGTAGGAGTTGGACGACTCGCGCCTTGGGATATTCATAGGTGTGTGCGTTTGCGAACTGTGTACGGACACTAAAATTACTACACACATGCGAACAAATCTACTGCTACACGACAAGGCAGGAGTCGCATCACCAACATGTCGCTAAACGCCTGCCAAACATAATGTACTTGTAAATAGGTGCTATTATAAAATATTAGGCGTTTTTAAGTTATTATATTTTGTTTATTCATTTATTTACTATTAATTAAAGTCATATAAAACGTCCGAACGTTTTATTAAAATATCTGTGAATGGTAAGTAAGTAAAGCACTGCATTTCTGCCTTTATGGAGCGCACGCCACTGATAATAATTACGAGAACTGCCATCCAGATATAAGCATCCGTACCAGTTACAGAAAACATTATTGGATATGGGAGTTGGGAGATTCTACCAGAGATCGAACTTCGACATATGCGTACACTGACAGCCGTGCGTTCAAACTATCTTACCGCCGGATACTGTTACGATGATAGTTAAAGTAAGTGACGCTCAAGTCACATGCTGTCCTTGTCATTTCGGCTAGCACAGAAAGAGAGATCTCTCAATTTTGATAAGCGTTTCAGTATTCGGCCTTTAGTCCTAAAAGGAACCTATTTTGGTTCTACTAGAAAGCTCGAAACACACGGAGCCCAAGGAGCTAATGTCATACGCCATGTAAAGCTCTCAGTTCTCACAGTACGACACTTGGTATGCGGCCGGCGCCCGGAGTTCAACGCCATCGTGTTTACAAACCGTTCCTCTTAATCCCTGCCCAGGGCTGCCACAGCACAGAACTTTGATTATAAAAAAACAAGTATGTTTTAGACTGAAGTAAAACTCGCAAACGAATTAATGACTGAGATATACATTTCATGCACTGGTTATGAGAGAAAGAGAGCAAGAAAATGTGCGCACGCACTATTCTATCTTCACGCCTATTCGCCCGATCACACTTTTCGTAACGCTCTCGTCACGAGTTCACCAGTTTACTGCCCAAGTCAATCGTGCGTTAAGAAATCCTGAAGAGATCTCTACCCCGTATCTATTAGCCGGGGCTATCGGAAAATATTGAACAGTAACCCTTTTTGTATAATATGTTCGCTTCAATTATTTAATTAAACTAAGTAATAGATGCGATCTTCCTCATGAAACATAATGATTTAAGAGGAATATGTTTATTATTATTATTATTTTAACTTTTTGTATAATATGTTCGCTTAAATTATTTAATTAAACTACGCAATAGATGCGGTCTTCCTCATGAAACATAGTGATTCAAGAGGAATATGTCTACTATTATTATTATTTTGACGCAAATGCAACCGCAGGGGAAACCTAGTTATTTATATTTTTCTACGTAAAAAGTACCTTATGTTTTAATCCGGATCTTAAACTACTACCATACCAAAATTAATCGAAATCCGTTCAGTAATTTTTGCATGAAAGAGTAACAACATCCATCCATCTTTCCTCACAAACTTTCGCATTTATATAGTAATTAGGACTAAAATGTACATTAGGACTAAAACAATAGTAATTAGGACTAAAATGCCTCTTAAAAGAGACTGATGTCGATTCTGATTCCTGCCTACACAGGAGTTTCAGTGCTAGAATTTTTCTAAGACGAAGGACACTTCTTTCATATTTTAAGACCAAGATCATTGTAAGTATGTACAGAGTTTGTTTATTTATTGTCTTAGAGTTCTTGACCGACACGACTGACGAGAGATCAGGCGCAGGTCCAATTTTTTACATGCCCGTCCGAGGTCTTTCTTGTCAGACAATCAGATGATCAGCCTGCATTGTCCTAACCAAACTTGGAAACAACATTTTTCGTTGTTCGATGCGGGAATCGAACCCACGACCTCCGAGTCGAGAGCCAATGCTCTAACCACTAGACCACGGAGGCTTTGGGCGCTATAAAATAACTCCTGCGTAGCCGGACTTGCCCCACGAAATCGGTGTGGGAACTTAAAAAACCCCACGGTGCCAACCCTAAAGCCGCTGCAAGAATAAGCAATTGCAGTGTGTATACTTTACATCAAGTGATTACCGTCTAATTACTAATAGTTCTGTTAAGGATGCCATCGACTTAATCATTATTAATGACTCTATCATTGTAATGGTCGACGGAGTTTAAACTATTACACTATCTTATTAATGGGTTCATTAATAATGTATTTTAATGAAGTCATTTAATATTATTTTTAATAGTTTGTGTGCGATATAGTAGCTCCCAAACGGATGAATCGATTTTGATCTAGTTTTTTGTTTGTAAGCTAACATGATCGAGAGTGTTCTTAGCTTTAATTCATCATCATCCGCTCGATGACTGCTTGACCATTCGACAATTAGGGGGTTACATATAATTTTTAATATCGAATTTATCTAATTACCTAGATGTTCTCCGTGACTTCGTGCGCGCTAAAGGAAATCTCGCGGGAACCGTACATTTTGTCGCAATAAAAAGTAGCCTATGTCCTTCCCCGTGGTCTACTCTATATCTGTGCCAAATTTCATCAAAATTGGTCCAGTAGTATCGGAGCCTATTCGATGCAAACAAACAAACAAACCTTTCTTCATTAATTAGTATAGATTTATCAAGCTAAGTATCCGTAACCTCAGCTTATACCTCTTTATTTAGACTTATTAGTATCATAATCATAATCCTAGAATATAGGATTGACGATCAACTTTCAATCAGAGAAAGATTAAGACACAAACACATTATTTATTTGTATTTGAACGTTTTTTATATTCCTAACATTGAATGATCTGGGTTGTAGTTTTATGTTGTTTATCAAAAGTTCTGTCGTAAAATATTAATGGTAACGCTTTGAAAGCGCCGGTTTATGTAATTACAGAGTAGATGACCCGAATTTTTTAAATAATTAGGTTTATTGAGGTTTAAATTTTTTTTCCTCTCAAATAGAGCGTAGAGTTTACTCTTAACTCTAAATTTAAATATTAGTGAGGAGTAACGAAATGTACACAACATAATATTTTATTGATAACTAGATGTTGACCGCGACTCGCAAAATGAAAGTACCGCGGGAACTGCACATTTTGCTGCAATGAGTAGCCTATATTATGTCAATCCAGACTGACTCGAGAACCTTTCGGCCCCAGCGTGCATCGGTTCTACGAGCTATATGTCCAGCCCATTACCACTTTATATGCGCTAATGCGCTGGGCTATGTCGGTAACTTTAGTTCTGCTACGGATTTACTAATTTCTGGTTCTATCACATAAAGAGACTCCAAGCATAGCCCTCTCCATAGCTCTTTGAGCGACACGAAGCAATTTTGAATGTCTAACTTACATTATATCTAATTTTTTTTAAACAAGCTTTTATTACTGGGTAGTAACTAGTAAGTACTCATCAAGACGATTCAAACGAGCCCAAACTTGATGGGGTTGTGTGGTTTTATTACGAAGATCCTATGGCCTTCAGCAAAATAGGACCTTCCAGCTCCATCATTAGATCAGCTCCACGTCATCATAATATTGCATTATCACGCGATTTACATATTCGTGCAAAATTTCATTTCAATCGGAAGCGGGAAAGAGGGTTAAATTTAACTTGCAAGATTCCATTACAGACAACGGGACAGGTGAAACTAAATAAATGCTTGTAAAACAGCGTAGCTTATCGCCTCGTTGCTGTGTGAAGTGACCCTTAGCAGTGTACTTTGTAAAGTAATTCAATGTTAAAGAAAGCCTACATGTTATGTTAGAAGTTAGAACCAATAGCGTTGCATGCATCACCTTGACCATGATAATAAATTACGTGGATTTATTATCACAAGACCACAGTTCTGGAGTTCTGGACTCATGAGACTGCAGGCTGTAAACCCAGCAATAGATTTATAATGTTTGTCTTGGACTGTGATCGTAGTCTTTGCGTCTGCAATTATTGTTCCTAACTACCTACATAAAATACATATGAAATACATAGTTGAAACTAACTTGGTTGAAACCAAGGCTACCAGAATCAATTTATCCAGAGGGCTACCAGAATAAAATTAACAGCCAGGAAATCCGTAATTTTTTCCATATTAAGTGTATTGACAGTCGGGAAATCTGTCATGTTTCCCATTTGGGAATTGACAGTCCAAAGTCTGTCATGATTCCCATTTGGCAATTGACAGCTGGGAAATCTGTTATATTCCCATCTGGGAATTGACAGTTGGGAAATTTGTCATATTTCCCGTGTGGAAATTGTCAGCCGGGAAATCTGTCATTTTTCCCACAGGTATGGGAATCGACAGCTGGGTAATCTGTCATGTTTACGATTTATTCTTGGTAAAAAGTGCCTGGGTAATCGTGTGTTACACTTAATATTGTTAGGTATTTGAAACAGAGTAGGTACCTAGTGTTGTTCCTCCTATCAGTGGCGAGGGGTTCCTATAACTCTATTCCTATCGGCTTCCCTTACCGCTTACCTTGTGAAGACCCTCATCCAAATCCCTACCTATTATACAGGCTACGGCTTCCCTATGAAGGAGAACCAGCCTTCGCCACTGCCTCCTATATATAATAATATAATGTTGGTGTGTGCATAATGCATAATACTAACATATGTGTGTAATGCGGGTAAAATCGATAAGCCCGCAGATATTACCGAGAACGTAAATTATAACAATATTATTTTGTTTATATGTATTATGTACGGAGGTAGATAGATATAAACAAACCTATAGGCGATATCTGTCTCGTCTCCACTTCTTGAAGTAGAGACGAGAAAGATTTTTAGGGGTTAGTACTGCTGAGACTTTGCTGCCAGTCTGTCCGTCTGTCTGTCACCTAGCTCTATTACTTGTATGAACCGTGATAGCTTGACAGTCACGGATGATGTTTCTTTTGCCGGTATAACAACAAATACTAATTTTTATGTAGGGGAAACCCATGCAACAAACATCATTTCTTTGCCGTTTTGTACGTACCCTTTCGTTCCCGAGTCCGACTCGCACTAGGCCGATTTTTAGAACAATGTTATAGAAGTAAATGAAACAACTTTAAATGGAAGAAACACTTAGAATGCACTTTAAGGATGGACTTAAACGACGACAATGTAGAATCTCTTATGCCCTAGTCCCTAGACTAGATAATCTGGATATTACAATAAATCATTCATTCTTTCATTCAATTTAATAAATCATTCGCGTTGAAGCCATGAATTTTCGATAGGATTATTTAATAATCCCCTATTTATTGAGGAGTCTCCGTGGGCAGGGGTAATCAACATTTTCTATAAAATGCGTCATGACTTATGATCATGACATAAATAGTAAATACATTTCAAATCCCATGTCATCAGTGTCAGCTCAGACTTCAGTGTCACGTAAATCAGCGAGTAAATTGCGTCGACACACAGATGTTCGGGAATTACTACCTAGACACAAATAACATAACCTACCGTTAATGCTCGCTATGACACGTCACTGTGTCATGACCACGAATAGACTATGTTTAGATTTATGGTTCGAATAGTCATAGATAAACCAGGATTTTAGTAGATATAAATAGTAAGACAATTGTTTAAAAAAGTTATCTGTATTTTTAATGTACTTGATACAAAACACGTGTAAACAAATGAATCTGTCTGGTTTACATTAAAAGTTATTATGTATGTCTACTTAACTCTTTAGTAATAAATTGCTGTTTTATTTTTATTTGAATTATAAATAAGTAATGTTTTGACATATTTTAACTGTGATAAGTTTTTTTTCAAAAGCAATTTTGCACACAAATCACAATATAAATTGTATGCCGTCAACCGCCATGGGAACTAATTTTTTAGTTCACTGACCTATTTTTAAGAAACATTTTTTTTCTTGCTTTTTAAGAACTATTATCATAAATGTGACAGTTTGTGAGGATGGATGGATGGATGCATGTTTGTTACGTTGTTTTGACGCAAAAACTACTCAACGGATTTCGATGAAATTTGGTATGGTAGTAGTTTAGGCTTTTTTCGCGAAAAAATATAGTATTCTCGTGGGATACTTCATTTACGCGGGCGGAGCCGCGGGAAAAAGCTAGTTATTTATTAATCAGGAAAACATTTGTCACGATTTGATATTGTGGAAATAGAAGTAAAAATATGAGCACAGACGTACAGAGCACATTTGACTTTATTTCAATGGAAAGAAGCACGAAGTATAGATACAGGGCCAATTCTGCTAAATAAAACCTGCATTAATACAATTACAATCAAGTCCCGATACGCTTATACTCCCAAACGGTGTTTTTATGAACGTTAAACCAACGTGAAACGCGCTCTGATTGGTCGAAACGTCATAAAATCCGTTCACGGTAACATGCTACTACATTTACAAAACTAATGAAGTAAAATGAAAGTCTACTTTAAATACGAGAATTGAGGTTTTGGAGTCCGAACGTAATAGTTAAAATAATGGTCTCAATTTAGGGGATAGATTTTTTGCCTGTAGAGCGCGCCATTGTTCAAGAAGTACCAAGCGCGATTCAGGACTGTGCGCTGATTGGTCCTCCACAATAGCATCGGTACGTCCAAAATTCAGCCAGTGGCAGAAAAGATAACTAAGATCTGGGTTTATTATTGTGTACATAAATACTATGGAAAAGCCTATACCGTTCGGACTCCTGGTATTCTATACTTCGTGGAAAGAAGGAACAAACGCGGTAAATTGACGCATGACGGCGACCTAGCACTGTTGAGGGTGGAATGATGGCAAACCATTGCATTGGTGCTCCGATATAGACATCGGGAGATATATTTTCCAGACATTGGCCGCATTCCAATTGTACCTTGTGTCAGTTACTGAATATAATGAAGTGCTTCCTGAGATTTATTATCTCAGGTACAGAAATATATGTTCTGTCGTACGCAATTGCACCTCATCTAGTAAAGTTTCTTTCTATCTTATCCTCGATTCTATTCATTCTTAGACTGACGCCACATGAATGCTTAACGGCCAGAAATTGTCGCCGTTCTGTCGAAACTATACTTACACGTTTTCGGTAGTGTGGCCGAACAATTATTCATAAACTAAATTATTTGGCACAGGATAAATTGACGTTTTGACGTCGTTAATAATGAAACAGTCACATGGCGCTCATCAAAACTATCGGCGCGCGGCGTTTGAAGTCAACCGTCAATCATAGCACAATATTTACTTGCGGCGCAGTGCCAAGTTTTTGTCAATTCCCATCATTTTATCGACAAAATGTTTATTTTCTATTTTATGAGAATAATTTATCATTTTAATTTTGAATATCAAAGTGACAGAACTTCATAACCTAAGCATGAACTATGTAAGTAAAATTTAAAAAGCTTGTTCTTTGGAAAAGTTATTGTCAGTTATAAATACAACATATTTATAACTGACAATAACTTTTCCAAAGAACAAACACAAGCAAAATTTAAACAAGGACATCAGAATCATTAATATAGTTTTTGTTGATCAAGTAGGTACCTAGTCTACTGCCTAACATGGAGTTGACGCTTGTCCTTCAAGAATCACGATTTCGCTATGAAAATCCTAATTATTTGCACCATGTTTGGCATGACACGCATATAGGATAAGTATTAAAGTACCTGGGTAGCTTTGCTCGAAGTTCTGCTAAATTAAAAAAAAAAAGAATCACAGAAAATATTTATCTGACCGGGATTGGAAATTTGGAACCCACCACATTCCGAATTTTCGAATAAAGTAAAAATTATCATATTTATATTATCATATAGCATACCAAACTGCCAATCGGACAGACTAAAAGAGTCGAAATTATTGATATATTGTTGCACGACGAAAGAAAAAACATATATAGCTTAATAATGCACAGTTTTCCAGGGATAAGACCTAGCTAGATCGATTTTTCTCCCCCAAAACTCCCTGTATACTAAATTTCATGGTAATACTTGCAGCCGTTTTCGAGAATCCGATTATTTATAATTTACAAGATTGTCTCGTTTAAAGTACAAGACAAGATATATTACGATTTACCTTTGTTATACTCGTAAGTACATAAATCCTTAGTATTCTGATGTAGACCCACTTTTAAATCTAGCTCTACATAGAGCTAAACATAGAAAGTGTCCAAACCTTTAAAACTTTGGTAACCGCGACTGAAATGTTTAGAACATCTGAAATACCAAAAGCCACGTGGCAAATATGTTGATAATTTCCAATTACTCAGTTAAAAAAATTATTTATCTAAATCCATAAATGTTTTATTAGAATTATACACTTTTTTTTTTGCATAGAGAAGATTTAATGCCCTTGAAAATAGACGCATGAAATTAAGCAGGCTACTGGCTAGTGAGTAGTGACCGTTAGTGTAATAAAAGTAGGAATCTGGTAGCGACGGAAATACCAGGCAGGCAGGCAGGCCAAACTTCAGAAACAAAATTTTATGTTTTGTTTGTGACTGATCTGAAGATGTTTTGAGGGAGAGTTGCGATACAGTGGATAAAAACTATGCTTCAATGCAAAATCTCTATTAGACATACAACGAAAAATCTTTTAAAAATGGTTTCACCTTTTAACACACTTTTAATACTTTAACTAGTTATACTAGGGCCCACTTGTGCAGATCTGGGTCAGAACTTATAATCAACCCTGAGTTAAAAATATTATGCCTTCCCTTTCATAATTATACGAAGAAACGAGCTCTCTAACATGATATTTAACCCAGGGTTAACTTTAACCAAGATCTGCGCAAGCCAAGAAAATAGGCTCTAAAAAACGAATGTTGAGTTAAAACTTGAATTTTTGATATAAGTTACTTTGAAGAATTTAAAAACGAATTGTGAAAGTGAAATAAACCCCCGAGAAGGGATGAAAAAAAAATAAAAAAAATTGTTATTTTTTTTTAATTTTGAGAAAACGGCAAGTGCTAGAAAAATTTTTTTTTAAATAAAAGTTGTAGAGCGTAAAATTTTACATAAAAATGTTCTCATAACTTTTTTCCTCAGATTGAAATTAACTGAGACTGGCTGGCTAGAAGCTAGATTATAATGACAGGAACTAAAAAATCATACTCTAGCTTCTTTTACTGCAGCGTCACAGAAAACCGTCGTGAAATAACGCTTGTGTTGTGTTTCGCCGAGTGAGTGAGGTTACCGGAGACCCAAGGGGAGATTAGGGATTTTGAGGACTGGGACCGCAAACAACAGAGGAGTGACAAGTATAACTCCTCAGATGTTGCGAGTGTCCATGGGCGGCGGTAATCGCTTACCATCAGGCGATCCGTCTACTCGTTTTCTGGCCCATTTCATAAAATTGTGATGTGTTTAATTTCAAGTTCCGCAGTTAACATGTTACGGAACCCAGGAACGGGCTAAAAATAAAATAAAGCATTTAGAATGTGTACCACAATCCAATCGCCACATTGACGACGGCATTAAAACGGCATTAAACGTTTTGTGGGCGATAAACGCGGGATCGGGCGCTCGTAAACGTTAGATGGGGGAGGTAACGAGCGTTCTGATCGATGAAAAAATACAAATTAAATTGCATATATGAAATAACCTCTATATCTGCTCCATGGATGTGTCACCGTAAAATTGTAAAAACTGTTAGATTGTAAAATAACTAACAAGATTGCAAAAATATGTCGAAACTAGGTATGTATTTATATTTTAACGAAAAATAATGTGTTAAATTATAGGAAGCATATTCGCCTCGGAAGTCTATCAACATTTTACAATTTCACTATATATTATATTTCACTATTACAATCTAACGGTTTTAACAATTTTACGGTGACAGATATAACGTACATTCAAACAATCATGGGGCCTAGCAGGAACATTTGAAAGCGACGTAAACGTAAAATTAACGAATAAAATTTGTATGGGTGCTGTCATGATTTTGACTGATTTTCATACAATTCTCATTCGATAATCGATAGGTAACGTAAAACGTTACGTTTACGCCGCTGTCAAATGTTCATGCTAGGCTCACTGGAGACAGGAGTCAGGACCGTCTACAAATAACAAGACTATTCCATTGTCAGTCTAAGCCTAAGGGCCTGTTTCATAATCTTCAAAAAAGTGTCGAATAGTTTAATTATAATTTTCGTCGCTGCTTACATTTTATCGCGCGATAGAGACAAAACATATAAATAAGCTATCTGACTCTTATTAATAGATTTTGAAATAGGCCCTGAGTTAAATAAGAGTATTAGGGTTTTATTTAGATTACCGGATAAGCTGTCATAGGTACTTTGTAAGTATTATATTATATTTTAAATAAAAATTATTATTATATTAACTTTACAATACTTATGAAAGAACCTTATCTTTAATACAATTTCTTTTTTGTATGACTAACCCAAGTAAAAAGTTTATTACGGTTAACTATTATGACGTCACTCTGATACAACTCTGGTTACCCGTACCACAGAGTAGAGAATATATATATTTACGTACAGAGAAACAGATTTCATAAAACCACTTTGAATAAAACGGTCCAAATCGATCCAAATTTGGAAATTTGCCCCTATTAGGCCCACAATTTTTCCACACAATCGTGTACCACCGTATGCTTGTAGTAGTGCAATAAAATCAAAAGTTAACTATGTAGCTGTTTATCTGTTCCTCTTTTTATAATCTGTACCCGTACTACGTGTACCCCCCTTTACACGTAGTACTTCATAAGTATACGGTTTAAATATATTTTTAGCAAAAAGAAAGTTAAAAAAAAGTTTATGATTAAAGCGCCATACTCACGGTTCTGAGCCTGCAGTCTGCAGATCCAACATGTCATCATGGCTGTCGCACGACATTTTGCTAGATGTTGACTACACAAAAATTGCAAAACCTAACCCCCTCCCTAGGGCTGCCACCTTTCAAAAACAATAGACCCGGAGGTTTTAGAAATATAGATTTTTTTACTAAAATAAAACATTTTTTTAAGTTTTAATCATTAAAAGGTATTTAATGAATTAAGGCAAGTACAAAAATATGGTGAATTACTATTGGTAATGTTTTTTTTTAATATAAGTTACCTACCTAGCTAGTGCTAGGCTGACTTGAACCAGCTTGCCACTTAAAACTATATTTTTTGTTCTGCAAAGATTGTTTCAGCATTCTTCTTGCTCAGGTTTCTTCAAAAACTTCAAAAATTCTTGACAATTCATATTGCAATTAATCTTTACAATTAGCTCGGCCTTTAACATGTCCACTAATAAACAGTTTCGTGGTGACCCGGAGATATCGATGTTAAACCCGTAGCCCGGACATGCACCATGCAAACCCATAGACTCCGGGTCAAACCCGGAGAGGTGGCAGCCCTACCCCTCCCCCTCCCTACCCGGTGAACAAGTGTAGTAGGTACCTACTTTGAAGACTAGCACTTCTACTACTAGTAGAAGCGTAGAACTCCCTCCCTAAACAGAGGGACAATTCTGCTAAATAAATACTTGCACTAATACAATTACAATCAAGTTCCGATATACGCATAAACTGCTTACGGTATTCTCGTAAACGTTAAACTAGCGTCAGCGCGTTCTAATAGGTCCAAAATTCACAAAATCAGTTTATTGCTTCATTTATAATACAATGAAAGTAAAATTGAAGTAAAATGAAAGTCTACTTTAAATACGATAATTGATTATTGATGTTCAGGTCACGTAGAATGGGTACCTAGTGGGTATGTTCCCTTATTCAGTTTTTACCGTTTAAGCGTGAATGTCAGTAAGTCATGAAAATAACTATCTCATTATAGAACGCGACACTCCCGGTGTCCGTAACAGCTAACAGCTAATGGAAGCCTTAAGTAACACAAAGTGGAGCTGAGCGATATTGTGTATCTTAAAATAGTACCTATGTGATCAATAATAATATTAGAAATCAGAATATGAAGACGTTTTTCTAAAATTAACATTTTATGTATTTTTTATACATAAAATGTTTCTATGTATAATATTATAGTGTTATCAAAGGATTTTGAATTTGAAAAACCTTTGGTCAGCTATAAAGAATGAGGCCCATTTTTTATTTGACTTTAAATGACAAATGTAGATACAAACGCAAGATACTTTCCCCCTTACTAATAAACGCTGTATAAGCTTTGAATAGTTATACAGTGTTTTGTTCACATCACACAAATTACATGTTAAATTCGATAGAAGGAGACAAAACACTGTGTAACTATTCAAAGCTTATGCAGTGTTTATTAGTAAGGGGGTTAATCTATAAAAAGAATTTAAAACTTCTAGAAACATTCATCCTCTACTATCTAGAACGCTTACCTAATCACCATCTCCAGAACATCTTCTCTCTCGAAGACCTTGCAGTAAAGGTGCAGGATCTTGAGGCAGGAGTACTGCAGGCCTGACCAGGCCAGGTTGGCGTCCTTCAGGGCCACATCCCAGGGGCAGTTCTCGTGTCTGGACAGGCACAGCATGCCGCCGCGAGCGGTCTCCGTCGGTGGCATTTATACACACATTCACTGTTCTGTAGTTTTATGGCTTGGATGACTGTTAAGTCAGTATTAACTGCTAATGGAGTAGTTGTTTATAAAGAAAATCGTTGCTTACAATAATTTCCGTCAAAAGTAGAGAAACACTGTCAAAAATACAGAGAACTACGTTCAAAACTTTCGATAAAATTATTTAACTGTTACTCTGAAACTTTTTAACGACATATTTAATTTCGAAATGAAATTATTAAGTCGTAAAAGTCATGTTTCTTATCACAGAACTCCCAAAGGGCAAACAATATCACGGGTAATAGCGCCAACAACCTTTAGCGGCATAATTAGGGTGCGTTTAATCACGTACGTATCTTTAGACCAGTGGTCCCCAACCTTTTTTTTACGCGGGCCACAAATCCGTTGTACTCCTGGTGTCGCGGGCCGCAACCAAAATTTTTTAGGGGCAAAAAAATATGTTGTTTAAAAGAGATGTTTGATTTTGGGCCAGCTCTATGTACACCACATCGGTAAATAGGAAAAATATAAGGGAATTTCATAAAAATACAAAAAAAGTAATTTGAAGAAGGGTACGTGCGTACAAAAATGATTATTTGAAGAGTTTTTTAATGCGAGAACCCTATTTTAGGGCGGCATTGACAGTTGTTTTGACTTGACTTTTGACGTAGTTGATAGTTTTAGGAAGAGACATCTTCTTGAGTGTCATACGTCTTTCTTTGTGAAAAGTCATGTCATTGTCAAAATGATACAGTCTGACAAGGATCTTTTGGCACGTGGACAAAATCAGAACTAACATCGCCGTCTTGTAAAATGTCACTTTTAATATTATGTATTGTTTTGTAGTTGCGACACTTACCTTTTGGCACGTGGATAAAATCAGTACTAACATCGCCGTCTTGTAAAATTTCACTTTTAGTAATAAGTATAGTTCTTATTTGCGACACTCACGCCCCCATCCAAGTGCCAAAAGATCCTTGTACGACTGTATTCTTTGAATAATTCTGATCTAATCCGCCATGTTTTATTTTACGTTGTGTTGCTTTCCTTGACGAATTTATTTTAAATGTGCATTGAAACGAAGTGAAATAAAATAAAATAAAGGATAGGAAACAGTTACTATATTATGTAGCTATATTTACATAATTATACTTAGTGTATATAGGGCGGGCCCACGCCTCATACATTTCTAGAACATCTCTTTTAACGATTTAATAATAGAATAACACAAGGTAGTTAAAAGAGTGAAACTAAACATTTAAGATGAGCTAACGACACAAACTAAAATAAAATAACAAATATGTATTATAATAATTATGTTCACTCAGTGAGATTTTTGGAATTGTGAACGCTTTTTCACAACTTTATCTAACGGTTACAGATTTCACGCGGGCCACAGATAAAGGCCCGGCGGGCCGCAAGCGGCCCGCGGGCCGCGGGTTGGGAATAGCGGCTTTAGACCATAAGTCATAACCTGTCGAGTGCGGAATTAATTTCACAGTAGTTATCAATTACGGGGTTATGCTTATGGGTCTTTGGTAATGTGGGGTAATAATGACCCACAGTGATTGCTTCCGATGCACGATGCCGGCGCCGAATAGCCCCTAAAATAAATCAATCAGTGATTTATAAAATCCGATCTCTGGTGTTCTTCCTAACATCGTATTTAGATAATATGGTATTAGTATTGGCTTATTATTTATGTAGATATATTCCCCCTACTTATAAAAATATTTACATAATGGATAAGCTATGTACAATGTTTTGTCCTTGTCTTATTGGTTGAAAAAGTCGCTTGGTAATTAAAAGACTTATCTATTGTGTAAATATTTTTATTATTAACGGGGATTGTGGGTAACTACGTTAAAAATATTATCAAGTGGACTGATTTCGCACATTAAAATTTCAAACATCGCATAAACCGTGTTACGATTTTTGATCCATAAATTATAATATTCTAAACTTTAATATCCATTCATAAAAATAATTTATCGATACTTCTGGCACTTATAAACGTACATAATATAAACGCGTGTCTTTTCCTAGACATGAATGATGTCTTTTGATATTAGAAAACCAAATTCCTTGCTGGTGTTGACATCAGGAAATTCGTTTATTTATTGATATTAACCTCATATTAAAATAAACTAAACTTGATTTTGATTTTATAAGTTATTTTCGTCGAATTTTTCAGAGGGTCGATAACCTATAATAATTTTTACGGGTTAAAATAGTTCCATCGCAATAAAATACGCCTACGAACTGTCTATAAAACGCCGAAAAGGTGTGCAAAATCGTCATCATGTAACGTGTTGTTTACATTTCTATAAAAATTGGTGAGAATTTATGTCATAAACTGACATAATTACTGTGAGAATCGACTCAAACTAGAGTCAGCTACCAGTGTGCAGGGGCGAAGGCTGGTCCCCTTCATAGGGAAGCCCTAGCCTGTATATTTGGATGGGGGTTTTCAAAAGGTAAGTGGTATTGAAGCCGATAGGAATGGAGTTACAGGAACCCCACGCCATAGAACAGCTACACAGGAGTCAGGAATACAGGATTTTAGACTTTAGAATTTTAAATTTAAGATTAAATGTTATAAAACGAGCGCAAAACCTGCCGACAAACTGACACGCAGTTTGGAGTGTTTATGTAATGTAAATATTATGTTTAATGCTAAGTAATAAAGAATTTATTAAAAAAAAGAGAGAAACTTTTTAGTACCTATAACTACACTGCCGTCCTCAAACTAAAAGGCGGCTAAATGACAAAAAGAGTTTTTGAGGTAGAGCTAAAAAACACGGGATTATTTTGAAATCGATGCTAGTTATTTTCTATAAACAATTGTTAATGTTGTCATAAGACATTCACGACAACATTAACAATTGTTTATATAAAATTACTAGCATCTATTTCAAAATAATCCCACGTTTTTAGCTCTACCTCAAAAACTCTGTCATTTAGCCGCCTTTTAGTTTGAGGACGGCAGTACAGCTTACAGGACTACAGAGGCGTATGAGGATAGGCTCGTAATAAACATCGTACAGCGTAACAAGGAAAAATTGACCCGCAAACAACCAATTACGGGCCATATACGGTGGTCGGTGACACAACGCGTTGTTTTATGACCCGCGTGTAGGGTTACCAGATGAAAAAATCAAAAGTCCGGAGAAAAGGCCTGATTTCCTAGAAAAGTCCTGAGATTTTCTACAGCTTGAGAATTTTCTCTCAAAAACGTATTATTATCTTGCGCACGCGTTTTACGCGACTTTTTTGATTTTAACTGCAATTGTTACCAAAAGAAGATTATTTTTAGTTTGTTTCACTTTGATAAATAAGTATTGATTTTAACTGCAATTGTTACTAAAAGAAAATTATTTTTAGTAGTTTAATAAGAGAGATCTTTAAAATGTAACCTGTGTTTTATTGAAAATCCTGAGCTATCACTAGATTTGCTAAATCCGGCCGGAATCCTGAGAAGAGTCGAAAAATCCTGAAATCTCAGGACAAATCCTGAGATATGGTAACCCTACCCGCGTGCGGGAGTGCCGCAGGGTCAAGTGCATGAAGCTTTTTACTTAATATGGGAGTAGGAAGTAATAAAATTATGGACAACTGTTACTAACTAAATCTTTTAAACACAGCTCAAAAACCGAACAAATGGCACTGTGCAGAGATAGTAGATGCGCTTACAATGACGAACGCACGCGCTAAAAACGATTTTACAAAACTGTGGCCTAAGGCCTTGAAGGGTTGAAACGGGGGTCCAAAGAGATAAAATATATGTTTATAATAATAACAATAACTCCCCATACCGAGCTCGGTGACAGTAGCCGGTTTCATTGAAACCAGGCCAGTTAGGGGTCGTGCATTAATCACGTGATACCAAAAGGGGGAGGGGGGGTCCGAAAAAAAATCACCAAGTATCACCAAGGGGAGGAGGGGGTATAAGGAGACATCACGTGTATTAATTTTCGAATCTAGTCTATGCATACCGAAATTATTATCGGTTGTAGATTCGTAGTGTTGTTTAAATACTTACAAGACAAATGACTCGTATGGTTTTTAATTGCTTAAATTATTCGACCTGTCAAGCGCCTTGACACTCTTTGACAGCTTATGCAGACAAGCGTCGGGCCTTTTTGCCACCAAAAATTAATTTTCCTTACATTCTCCCGCAATTTTTTTCGCGATTTTTTTTCGCAATTTTAATGTTAATAAGTAAATAAAACCTATGGATGATGTATATATTTAAAAATATAATTAATTTCCTAAGTGATTACGTAATATAGAAACAGATTTATAAATTACAGTTATTAGATTCAGTATAATTAAGTACCTATCCACTTGAAAGTAAACATTTCAAATAACATAAACACTTGCACTGATTGTTTACTTTTGACTTCGTTATTGACACTCAAGTGGGAACATGCCAAATGATACCTCATCACACACATTACGGAGAGGAAGGAGGAGGACGACCTCATTCCCTCATGACAGATGCACGGAGTACCGACCTCTATAAATCATATGACGTTTCCCGTCGTGTTTTTCTTCAAGATTATAATGTTTTAATGTGAATAAAACATATGCATGTTATATATATTTAGAAAGGTGATTAAATTTCCTAATTGATAATATAATTGGAATCAAGAAAAATACTAGTTTAATAAAAGAAATCTTGATCCTAACACAACACACGACTTTTTCTTATATTTTTATTGCAAATCTAAACTAAGGCCAAATTTATGTTTCTATATAGTAAAATTTGCTTAATTTACGTAGGTGCACACATTATCTATAAAATTTTAATTCAAAAACCGATATAAAATAAGTTACAGTTACCTACTATAAAATTGTCAGTCTAATTTCGATTCCCGCGATTTTTATTTCTCCAAATTATATTGTTATAATTTATGTACTACCTATGCATGTGATATATATTTAAAAAGTAGAATAGATTTCCTAAGTTATGACGTAAATGGAATTTAGAAAAATACTCATTTAATAAATGGAATCTTGATACAAACACATAAACTTCGTCTTTTTTAATATTTTGTTTTAAAACTCAAATAAATATAAAATGTATGTTTCTATACAGTGAATGTTGCTTTATTTACGTAATTGGATATATTATACATAAAAATTTAATACAAAAACAGTTGTACTAACAAGGATTGGAGCAAAACTAATTACAATTACTATGAAAAATATCTGACATAGTACATATTTTGATTGCTCAATAAACTGTAACTGGGACATAATTAAATACATATTTTTATATTTTTATACATTTCAGGATGTTAAATATTACAGTAACTCATTATTTTTTTACAATGTACAATAAGGGAACTCCCTCATTGAACCCTCCGAAACTAGGCCTATTTTGACGGTAATGTCTTACAAAAACAATCATAGTAATAAATTTACTTATTCTTATCCATATATTCTATTCGTAGACTCTAGAATAAGTACCGTTCTAATAAAATTTCTACTAAAATGTTCAATTCAAAATGCATTTCACAAGAAAATCATAAAATCACTATGAAATAAAATAGCAATAAAAACGTATATTTTTCATTCGATTTTCTGAAGTAATTTGTAGTAGATTTATAGAAAATACTTAGTATAAGCATAAAAAACTTAATATTAATTACATAAATGTATAAATTATTGGTACAAACAAACCACTTATAAATTAGAAATTAATTCTATGGGCGTGCCCACCTTGCCACCAGGCAGCAAGCGACGCTTGAGAGCCATGCTGTCACTTGCTGCCGTGCAGCAAGTGACGCTTGACAGGTTAAGGGCTGATTTTTCAATCTGAGGAATAAATATGTAACTTTGACAGATTTTGTATGAAAAATCTGTCAATGTCACATATTTATTCCTCAGGTAAGAGTTATCTGACGATTGAAAAATCAGCCCTTAATTGTTTTTTAAGTAAAAGTTTTTCTTCAAACACGACCTGGTTACTATGTAAAAAAAATACACGTGATCTTAGGTGGGGGAGGGGGGGTAGTATAAAACCTCACCACGTATCACCAGGGGGAGGGGAGGGGTCTAAAAAGTTGTTAAAAACATCACGTGATAAATGGACAGTCCCTTACGCAGGAGTCAAGCGCAGGTTCGACTTTTTACATGCCATCTTTCTTGTCAGACAATCAGGTCATCAGCCTGCATTGTCCTAACCAAACTTGGAAACAACATTTTTTGTTGTGCCAATGCGGGAATCGAACCCACGACCGAGTCATTAGAGCGACCACTAGACCTCGGAGGCTGTTATTTTATAATATGTTATCTAAGCTGTATCCAAAATTTGCATTAAGACAAAGCGAGCACATTCGCCTGCAAAAACTCTATAAGAGGGTATTTAATGGGGAACATGCATATATTTTTATTGGCTTTTCGAAAAGAACATAATAAGCTGGGAAATATTGTCCTTGTGATGGCATATCAACGATCGAACGACATATTTGGGTTGACTTTTGGAAAATATAAGAATTTTGCTGATTTAATACAAATGCATGTTCCTTATTACATGATATTATTATATTTTTCCTTTAATTTTTCTAACCAATCTGGGAAGTATTATACTTCGTATTGTCTAGCGTAGAAGTATGACAGGATGAACCAATTTGTTTAGTCCTTCTTCTTAAATAATCTCTTAACAACATAACTACTACCATCAACGTATTACGATAGTTACGATACTTGTATGTACTTTGTGCAGAGGGGAACACCCATTATTTTAATTTGTTAGTCCAAAGTTTGGACTCCAAATTTTTTGCCCGTCCATAACTCTACTCCAAAATCAAGATATTTTAATAGAATTAATATGCGCAGTTTGTATGATCAACTACGATATTTTTACAAAAACAGTACCATATAATTTGTACAACAAAAAGTCACTTAACTAAATAAAGTTATGTTTAGTTTCTTTTAAGACTTAAATACCGGATTTCTAAATTACCGTCCAGTATGTTAAATGTGCGATAAGTACTAGGTTATAAAAGTATTTGCAATAAAAACTTAGTTAATCAGTATTTAGTTTCAACTATGTATTTTCAACTTCCAAGTACTGGCCATTAAACTAATTTTATCTATTTTTCTATCGATAATAATCATTAGTAAGTAGTAAAATGTTTCTAGTTTTATGTAATAACTGTTAATAGGTAATAGGTTTTAATAACAAGTTATCTCTGAAGAAGATATAATATACTGATAAGATATCATTAACTAGTAACTACTAACATACAATTTCGATTTCATTCATAGTTTATTTTAATACCTAAATCTAAATATATAAAAGACAAACCTGACTGACTCATCTATCAACGAACAGCCGAAACTACTGAACAGATTTTGCTGAATTTTGGTATACAGATAGTTATAATGACGTAGGCATCCGCTAAGAAAGAATTTTTGAAAATTCACCCCCTAAGCGGGTGAAAAAGGGGGAAACCGAACTCCACGCGGACGAAGTCGCAGGCAAAAACTAGTAGGTAATTATAACTTTACCAAAGTTTGGTACATTTTTGATTACTAAACCTTAAGAAGAAAATATTCTGGTAATAAAACCATAGTTTATGGACTATGACTAAGCCTAAGACATGGAAGTGTCTGAAAAGCATTTCAATAGCGCAAACCTTTAAATACATAATTTAAGGCACATTGCACTTCCAGTACTATCACTAAACATTTTAAAGGCGTCCCTATTTTTCATACAACCCGTGTCTCCTAAGTGAACTTACACACTTTAGTGGCACTCATAGCTCCCGGGAGTTCAGGCTCCAATGCTAACTTTACAGACAGTTAGTCTGAATTCCAGTGTCGCGACGTCGCAATATTTTTGAAATTATTTTGTCATAACTCATCAACCAAAGAAAAACGCAAATTTCAATAGTGTGGCCCAAGTATAATCTGAATCTGTCATAAGAGCTATTAAAATCTTGATGCGAATTAACGAGGCCATAAATTTTTATCGCAATATTCAGTGTTTATTATTGTATCCGTATTCATAAGATCGCATAGAAATTGCGAGTTTATATTAACTTGAGAATCTGTTAACGGAGCGTTAATTTATATACCACATCCTTTTTAGAAGACGGTTAAAATTAATCACTTTCCAATGAGCTTCTCGAGTTCCGACGATGTTTTGAAAGCTTCTGACATGAAATAAGGTTGCAGGGAAATAAAGAGAACTTAAAAAATTAAACCACGAAAATAATTATTTAGTCTGTAGATAATTTAAAAAAATTACCACGTGTACTTATATGTCAGCGTAAAATTGTAAAAACCGTTAGATTGTAGTGAAATTGTAAAATGTTGATAGACTTCGGACGCGAATATGTTGCCTATAATTTAACACATTATTTTTCGTTAGATTATAAATATATAGTTATGAATCTTTCGAAATATATTTACAATCTCGTTAGTTACTTTACAATTTTACGGTGACATATAAACACGGTAGCCTTAATCCTTAATCATACATTCAGAAAAGGCATACTATAAAAATCATTAAAAATATTACCACATAGAAAATAACAATCTATTAAAGCAAACCAAACAACTCTAATAGGTAGCTACAAAATAGATATACGACAAACACACAGACTGATGTGACCTTATTGATAAAAACTGAGAAGGGTTGGGCTACGTTATACTATATATTATACATTAACGTATCCAATAAGCATTGAGGTTAATCTGGACTTAAATATAACCTAGATAGCTCGCTGTCTTCAATGCTATACCTTGGTCTTTATTTGATTGTAGTGCGTCATCTTACTTAGAAGTTACGAAATAAATCAATAGTGAAATAATAGGGTTATTTCCAACAATGTTACATAGTTATAATCCTGCTAAATGTAAATGGCGTGTAAATGAAAGAAATAGCAAATTTCACCCGGGACTTCTGCGCTTTTTTTTCTTGGACTAAAATGTTTGTAAAAGCCGTAAATATGGCGTGTAAATGAAAGAGATAGCAAATTTCACCCGGGACTTCTGCGCTTTTTTTTCTTGGACTAAAATGTTTGTAAAAGCCTAATATGTAGGTACTCTTTACATTGAGGAGAGACCTGTAGGATAAGCACGAACAACTCATGACAGCACCTATACTTTCATTCGATAAAGTTATGAATGCGTTGCTGTCATTTGTTAGTGCTTACCCCACTGAGCCCCAGCAACGCGACGGAGACGTTAGTGGTAGGTGATGACGATAGTGATAAAGAACATTGGTCTGTAAATATTTTCAGCGTAATCAATTAGCTTGTCTCGTGACAGCGAAACAAAGAAAATTTCCTTAACTCTACCAGAACAAACGATTTATTCTAGAACTTTCGAGTGCTCCAAAGAAAAGAGACGTGATGGAAAAATGCAAATAGGTGTGACTACTGACAAGTGAGTATAGTCAATAGGTGATGAGATCAGCCAGTCGTGGCCAAGTGCTAACACTACGACAATTACCGACAAGGTCTTTCAAAGAATTTATCACGCTATTGTCAAATAATCGTTATCATATTCTACAAGACTAGGTCCTTAGATATAACTAAGACTAGAGCCTTAAGATACCTTGATTTTGTATCTGCAAAAGAGAACCAAAAGAAAATGTTCTATTATAAAGAGCACTAACGTCCAAAACCGGAAACGCTTCCTTAAACTAAGACGCTCTCAAGTTGCGCTTAACTTTAAAACGTATTTAAGAATTCGGCCGTAAGAAAATAAGAATATTCTTCTGATAGATTCAGTCCTTAGAATTTCGCATTTTGCCTTTTTGGGAAGGTCAGGCAGTTCACATTAACATCAGAAACGAGCGTATTACCAGTTTTTCTTAACATAGCTCTTTACGTACCTATCTAGACTATCGCCTGTCCTAATTTCATCGCGCGAATTCATTTCCATATTATATTGAGATTAATTTCAATGTAATATATCGTAAAGTTAATAACTACACGCAGACGACAACTCTAGGTACATAATATAGACATTCCGCAAAGTCATATTATTTTCGCTCAAACAGTTATTACATCTATACTAATATTATAAAGCTGAAGAGTTTGTTTGTTTGTTTGTTTGTTTGAACGCGCTAATCTAAGGAACTACAGGTTCGAATTGAAAAATTATTTTTGTGTTGGATAGTCCATTTATCGAGGAAGGCTTTAGGCTATATAGTACAAGCGGAGCATCAATCAAGAATGTTTCAAAATCGGGGTTTTTTTTTTCCTTTTGAGAGCTTTCGCTGCGTACGCTGCGGAAACGGTAAAAGTTTCGCTAAAATGATGTATGACAGAATTATTCCCCTTTAAAAGTGCTAAAAAAAAGTCCGCGACAGTATATGTCTATCTTTTAAGGTTGGCTCACAATAACCTTTTTATGCTAACCAAATTTGTTCTAAAATTAGGCATTTTTTGTGAGGGTGTTTTCATAAAGATGATATTAATCCTTATCCAAATAAATACGTTATTCATTACAAGCATTTAATGTAGAAGAAATTTGCCGTTTACATCATTTGATTTCAATGAGTATTTTAGAAGATATCGCAGTAATAAAATAACCGGCGCGCAATAATGATGTGCGGCGCGCTGCGGGCAGTCGTGAGGAGGAAGCGCTTCTTCTACGTATTAATGAAGTCGCGGGTAAATTTTAGCGATATCCCAAAGTAAATGTTCCACACGGACGAAGTCGCGGGCAAAAGCTAGTATTATATGTAAGTACTAGCTGTCCCGGCGAACTTCGTACCATCTTAGAATTAAATTTGTTGACGTACTGACAACAGCGCCACCTACCGGGTCCAATTGCAAATCTAAACCATTCTCGAATCCACTTGAACAGACACAAAAAATTTCATTATTCGGCCGTTTAAGAGGAGTTCAGTGACATACACATGCACAAAAGAATTATCTACACTAATATTATAAAGAGGAAAACTTTGTTTGTATGTTTGTTTGTTTGTTTGTAATGAATAGGCTCAAAAAGTACTGGACCGATTTCAAAAATTCTTTCACCATTCGAAAGCTACATTATCCACGAGTAACATAGGCTAAATTTTATTTTGGAAAAAAATAGGGTTCCGTAAGATATTTGGGTTTTTCGGACACAAGGTGTAAAAAATCAACCAGAAAAGTTACTTATTTTGCGTACGCTGCCTAAACTATAAAAGATATAACCATAGAATGTTCTAATTAATTGTAGATCTTATAAATATCTACAAAAAAGTCCGCGACACACTATACCTATCTATGTCGAGTGTGGTACAACAACCATTTTTTTATTTAGAAATCTTGAATTTTTTTTGGACTACATTTAAACGCGTTTATTTCACTCATGCTATTAATCCTTATCAAAATAAATTATTTCATCACTAAGTACAGTTTATGTAGATAATATTTGGTCTTTGAATGATTAAAATTGGACGTTTGATTTTGAAGTTATGGCGAAATTAAAATATTACGATTTCTGCTGCACGGCCCGTTGCGAAGTGGGTGATATTCTGTAGTATTAGTATCAGTATTGTACCCGTGCGAAGCCGGGGCGGGTCGCTAGTATATAATATTAAGATATTAAGTAGTTCTCTACGTGATATTATGTAAGGTCTTCTAATTTAATATTCCTAGTACCTATAATATCATCATTCCTCAGAAAGATAGTACATAATTCATTTGCGTGTCAAGCGTCGCTTTACTCAAATGGAAAAAAGTTGACGCGCGCAGTAAGCCCTTTTTCGCGTCAATTTGAGTGATAGGGCTTAACCATTTAACTTCTTGGCAAGGTCCACGTTGACTTCACAGTCCACGAATTATGACAGGTTCTTATCCGGAATGTTATTTAGGCCATAGAACAAACTGAGACATTCCATTGACGATGGCAATCAAACTAAAATATACGTCTCCCAAGCGTCTAGGTCAAGCAATTTGTTTACATTCTCCATACGAGTTACAAGAAATCCAAACATTTATAATCAGCAGCTGGATATGATCAGGGAAATAAATTGGGTCGATTATTAATATTTCCCATTTATATGATTTCAAAACTTTACGTAATTGTGAAGAGTGTACACTGTACAGTAGTCGAGAAGAAATTATATTTCAATAAATATTAAACCAATGTTTAATCGTCATCGAATTTGTTCGTATTATAATAATAGTAGCTTTCCACACCGATTTCGGCGACGGTGGCTGATTTCATTGAAATCAGACCAGAACAGCTAGAGTTATTTTATAGTGCCCAAGTGTGTGTGCTCTAATCCATTATCCAGTAGACGGATGTCCGACAATTGACTGACGAGAGATCAGGCGCAGGACAGACTTTTTACATGCCCATCCAACGCAAGGATCATCTCTTTTGTGTGATAATCAGGCTTTCATTGTCCTTACCAGACTTAAAAACCCAATTTTTGTTGTTTCAATGCGGGGATGAGGGATCAAACCCACGACCTTCGAACTCGAGAGCCAAGCTCTAAGCCACTGGACCACAAGGCGTCGAGGCGTATTATAATATCGTGGCGTCGTTATCAGTCGCTAACTATCAAGAAATTTCGGGAGAATATTGTTAAACTGCTAAACTTTAGGAACACGTAGTAGGTACATTGTGATTTAGTTATTCTGTAAAACTTTTGCAAGTCTACTTATTAATAGGTTAGTAACGTGAAGAAATATTTTTATTTTTCTCATAATTGTCATATTAAGTGGACAGATTGACAAGCAAGCTCGCGGAACCACTTATTATATAGCTACAAATTGCAGAGTATCTACGGAGTGTATATTTAATTTACGATTACAGTTGACATTAACATGAGACATAATTTTATCATTTTGCGAACAAAACCCTAATGTCTTTAAACACTGGTTCAAGTTTTAAACCAGTAAAGATAAACTGAAAATTGAACAAAATTATACCGTTTGGATGTATAATTATACGCAACTTATGCGGCCAAAACATGGAAAACTTAAATTTTTGTGGGTTAAATATCAGAATGTACCAAGATCTTTTGTTATTGAACAAATGCAAAATCTTGTTCTTCTGAAGACTGAATTAGCGTTACTTTGAGAACATTGGCTAATAGTTCGCTACGAGGATTGGATCAGAGGTAAACATTTCATTGAGAAATCGTCGAGATTGTAGCTTTGATAAATATTTGTTTTGACACGTGAATGGAGTTTTGTATAGAATTGATACAGGTTAATTTTTAAAAAAATCTTTAATAAAATCTCCTCCCTGCCAAACTAGGTACCTATGTCCGAAAACTATTCTATTAATTAAACTCATTCACTATTTAAAAGCGATATAATGAAATGCAAATTACATATAATATACCTAAAGCAGTTCATAGTTATTGTAGAGTTGAGTGCTTACACTTACGCGTTATATAATACAGGCACAGAATAAATAATAGTACCTACAGGTAACACAGGACAACTGACATCAAACACTCGACATATTGGTCCTTGGAGGCCTTCATGCAAGATAGTAGGAACTATGTCAAGAGATATCACTTGATCCACTCGTCATGCTTATGTAGAATATTAAATTATTAGCCAAAATTAAAAAGTTTAAATTACAAAGGACCATGCAAAAAACTGTATGGGCAGTGTCCCCATCCACCACATATTTCAAACCTATGTCAGTTAATAGCTCTTGCCACGCTGATAATTATTTAGTAGGTATGGCGACATTTACCTCAGGAGTTGGGTTTTGACAGAAATTGGAATTTATTATACATAAAAAGCTTCCTCTTGAATCACTCTATCCATTGCTGAAAACTGCATTAAAAATAATTATCAGTGTGGCAAGAGCTATTAACTGAGATAGATTTGAAATCTGTTGGAGGGTGGGGACGATTTTTTGCATGGTCCTTGCTCCTTTGTCGGCACTCGGCTGGCATGAACACCACGTCCGTCTGTTGTGTGTGAATACGTTTTAAAACTATTCTAAAATAATGACGATGCTTATTATCAATTAACTAATAACTTCCGTTATTTATAATCTCATTTATGTCATATTATACAGAGTGTGTTGAACAATGCATGTCACATAATATGTTAAGGCACTCCCATAGCCAGTGGGCCTTGATTTTGGGGAGGTGATGTAGGCGTGTTTATTGTTATTTAGAATTATTATTTTTTATCACACTCGCTGTTAAAATCATGATATCTCTCTCGTTTTTCGTATCAATGAAAGAGATAGCATGATATTAAGACAAACGATTAACTAACATCAGTTTACCCAACAAAATTGGGTAGTCTCAATTTCATCAACGCTTGAAGGTAAAATTACATTCGTACATATAGTGTTAAATTCAAGATGTATATATATGCAATATTGGTGTCTATTGTCAATGTATAGTTTATTACATTTGTTTTAAATAGGTATCTGGTATACAATAATGCATATGCAAAACTTTCTTTTAATATCTGACCTCCATGTCACACAAAACATTTGTAAGCCGAGCTCAAGAACTGTTTGGCGCGCTAATAACTCTCGTCATGTTGACATTGACAGCACAATAGTGACATTGACAGCTGACGTATCGGGTTTTTGGGCCAACGAACTGCAGACTTTTGTCTTGTTATCGAGTTTAACTGTATCTATTTGTATTAGACTTACATGCATGTTGCATACTAGCTGTAGGCAGTGAGTCACCATATTTTTTTCAGGACTACCTTGTATTTGAAATCTCAATTATTTCTCAAATAAGCGAAAATAATGGTAAAAAAAGTATTGAAGCAGCAACAGGCATGATATTGACAGACGTGTACAAGATCAATTTCTCTTCATGCACTGTTTGGTCTCATCTGTAGAAAGTAGTTATGTCGTGTATTTTCTCTATTATAACATTCGGATATATTTTGGGCGAAACTAGGAGGAATCTAGATTAAAATCCCAATTTAATGAATTATTTAACGAAATACGTTTTGATTTTACCTTTGTATGAATTCAGATTTTTTCTTCATCCTATCAAAGTCTCTCTGTCTCTACGTTTCTAAGAAATTCATCGAAAGATGTCTCGAAAACCGTAAGAATAAGGCGAAATGTTTTAATAATGGCGAAAAGCTTTGCTTGTCAATCAACAACTGTACCTACAAAAGTACAAACAAACATCCATTCTCCATACAAAATAAGATGTATGTAAATATTTCTCTCGTCAGTTTCATCAACACAAACATCGCACGGTGATGGATATTGTTATAATACAACACTATCTCCTCTTGATGTAAACTACAGTATACAATTCACTAAAATAAACCCAACATACTACAAAATGTAACATAGCTAGGAACAGTAGGTAAAATTCAGTACCTATAGGGTAGAGAATACTATATTTTTAACCGATTTCCAAAAAGGAGGAGGTTCTCAATTATTCGACTGTATGTTTTTGTATTGTATGGCTATTATTCGGCAGTGTGTAATCCGATCTTCAATTTCTTTTGCTTTATTGTAAAGGGTTTATTTTCAAGATGGTCTCATTTTTTCTCATTCACCAAGTCCACGAGGAATCGATTCGACTTTTTTTAAGTAACCCAAGCTATCAAAAACTAACATTTTGTGCCAATGTATGCCCTGGATTCATTATTCATAAGCACTAAACAGAACTTCCCAGACTTTAAATCTAAACATTTGGAAATTTCGTCATTGTTTTAAGAACTACAAGCATATTAGAAGATTGAGAAGAGAAATAGTTAAATTTCAGCAGAATTTAAAAGAGTAACATTTTTTTTTTATTAAATAATAATTATTTCCTACTTTTTACTGCATTATTAAAAATTGTTATTGATTTTTCTTTGAAAGTTTATACTCTTTGTTATTTAATTTAATTCATTCATTTAAACTTGGTCCCAGCTTTTATCGATGGAGCAAAAGGTCTTATCGGCCTTTTGCCTTTAATTTTAACTTCTCCTTTATGATTGTAAATAGTTAGTTCCTTCTAAGCTTTTCTTTCCTATTCTCGCCTCTTAGCTTCTATGATGTTCTTTGTAAACAGTAATTCGTCTTTCTCCTGAGTGGTCACAAGACTCTATATTTTTAAGAAAAAAAAAAAACTTAAAGAGCCAATTTATTGACGCGTTCAAAATTTCGAATGCTACACTTGCCAACATTTACAAGCTATTGTTACCGCGTTTTATTTAGTGTTGCCAGCGTGTCGACACTGGATACTCAATAGTTTAGCAAATAAATTACTTCTGAGAACAAATGCATTCAAATTAGCATGAAACAAAACGTGTTGACTTTTTAAAATTAAATATTGACTGCACACAAACTGCACAAGTAAACAAACACGTCGTTAGTGGAACAAGCTATTCCGATATTCATGTTCGTAGTTATAAGTATCAGCCATTTGGAGAAGCTTTTACACTTTATATTGTCATCATCATTGACTAATAAATATTTTGTGACAGTAATAAGCGCTAAAAGGATATTCTAGACATAGAGAAAGATAACTATATATCTAGCAACGTGTAATATATACGTCTATAGATATAGTTAAGACGTCTCTACTCTCTACATATGACAGACATATATTCCACTAGGGACAGAGCATGTCGAAGTTAAAAACCTACCTTCGAGTGCCCCGCTGGGGCACGCTAAATATTTATTTAATTTAATTATTTATTTGTAAAGTGAATATACAACTAAATATTTGTGAATATTTAATAATCTACCTGTTGTCGTTATGAATATCGAGCAAAAAACGGTAAAAAGTCACGTTTGTTTGGTAAAGCCCCCCAATTCCCATAAATACTTATTATGTTTTTAGTTTTTGTTATTTAATATAGAGGCAACAGAAATATAACATCTGCTATGCGTCTAGCTATCACGCTTTATGAGATGTAGCCCGGTGACTGACAGACAGGCAAGACGGACGGACACCGGAGTCTTAGCACATATTATTACTAAATAGTTACTATGTAAGGGTTCCGTTTTTACCCGTTGGATATCGAACCATGAAAAGAGAGAGAGATAGATAGAGATTTCGGTATAACCTCCTAAGTATGACCTTATGCAATAAAGGGGGTTTTTATTGTAAGTTATTTGTCTAGACGCGCCCTGATTCCCTCGCAAACAGTTCCGGGCCGTAATAAATTTATTTCGAGACACATAAAAACAGATTTTATTGATCTTCTTACACAGTTTCAAATAAAATGTTTCATGTACAGTCATATCGTATAGAATTTAGTATCATCAGCCTGATAATTATAACAAATACAGCGCAATGTGCATTAAAACATAATATTGGATACCCATATTCGTAAAATTATTTACTTTCCTCCAAAGACGACTTAGATCATTTTTTCCTCCTCAATAGGTCAGAAGATATGGAAATATCCGAACTATGTACATTGTATTTTCATAGTCTTTTATATCGCCGGCTTTTGATGACACATTAAAGGAGGAAAAGGATATTAAAGGATGTTTGTTAGTGTTCTATACCAATTATATAAGTGAAGAGGAAAGATTTGTTTGTTTGTTTGCATTGAATAGGCTCTGAAACTACTGGAACGAATTTAATGGCCACAGATATAGAGTAGACCACGGGGAAGGACATAGGCTTTTTATCGCGAGAAAATGTACGGTTCCAGCAAAGTATCCTTTTGCGTGCACAAACTAGCTGGCAACATAATTCCCTAGAACATGATAGTGATGATTCATACCGCAAACTCTTATCAACGGTAGTGATTCAAATAAATTTAGTTCAGTAAGTACTTAGTAGTTATCAAAGCGGTCCCAAAACAAGCCCGACTCACACCGTGAGTCAGACTACAAACATACCTGAGTATAGAGCAGTGTAACAAAAAGTAAGCATTATTCGATAAAACTTCAGTATAACATTATGTAATTTGTAACTTAAAACTGTATGTCATGGGATACTCATCCCAACTTACCTGTCCGGTAGTTGTGGTATAGTATACGGGTATGCGACCCCGACTTCCCTAGCTATTACTGTCCTATCCCTTGCCCTCCTGGGCGGTAATATCCTATATTTCCTATTTCCCACTCTAATTTACCAATCTTCCTTTCCACACCACCTATCCTTCCCTTTACCTATTCCTACCCTCTCCACCAATCCGTGGGAACGCAATGGATAATCATAAAAATAATAATTATCCAAAATGGCGGCGATGTGGTTCGCCAACCATCACGTCTCGTTTCTCGCGGAGGCGAAAAGTGGCCCATGGAGAGCCGCTTCGCTACGTTGAATGTTCGGAGGAATGGATGGTAAGAATGAAAGTGGACGAAGCGAAACAAGTATGTAAGGATCGTAGCAAGTGGAAAGAAGTGGTCTCTGCCTACCCCTACGGGAAAGAGGCGGTCTCTGCGACTCTGCCTACCCCTACGGGAAAAAGGCGTGATTACATGTATGTATGTATGTATGTATGTATGTATGTAACTTAAAAGGAGATGGGTTTCTAGAAATGTTAATAAAATTACAAATATTATACTTAGTACGCGAAAAATTTATCTAGATACCCCTATTGCAAATAAAACTATTAAGAGGTAAGATTTGTTTGTTTGTATTGAATAGAATCCGAAACTACTATTAAAATAGTTTGACGAAATTTAGCACAGATATAGAGCAGACCACGGGGAACATCTACTTTTTATCGCTACAAAATTTACGCTTCCCGAGTTCCCGCGGGATTTTCCTTTACGCGCAAGAAGTTACGGGCGTAATACATATTTTTTCGTATTTAGGTACCAAACATTACGCAATTTCTGAGTTGAACTGTACATGTTTCATGGTGCTTTGCGTATCAGCTCAAATCTCTTGCAAATATTAATGGCGATTTAATGGCGACTAGAATTTTTGTGATAAATGTAAATTAAGATATAAAATAAAATTTTCATTCAATTAGCATAAGAAGCAAATTCATACCTAAATAAAAGATGTAATAAAGTTGTAAAAACATAAAATGTAATCGCACTCTACTTCCGTTCTGTTTATTTTTTATCATGTTTCAACATTAACGAGATTCTGGAAAGTTTGTTGTAACAGTGTAACTTGTAAAGTGTAAAAGCTATCCAAGAGTCCCGAGAACCAAAAATGTGGATGTTTTCCGTGTGTGGTTTTGGTTGTTGTGGTTGATGCCTCGACTCAGTAGGCGAAGCGTCAACCGCACCATCCATTTTATACTTTTTGGGATAAAGTAATATGTATTAATCTAGAGCCTAAACTACTACCATAGCAAATGACATCGAAATCCGTTAAGTGGTTTTAGTGTGACCTCCTCACAAACTTTCACATTCTACTATCCTACTAATATTAAAAATTAAAGTTTGTGAGGATGGATGAATTTTTGTTACTCTAACACGCAAAAACTACTGAACGGATTTTGATGAAATTTGGTATGGTTGTAGTTTAGGCTCTGGATTAATACATAGGCTACATTTTATTCCGAAAAGTACAATATTCCCGTGGGATACCCACTGTATTTACGCGAGTTGTGCTAGTGCGTAAATAAAATTCGTTATTGATGCACTATGGTCTATGTGATATGTCTAAGGTACTACTTACTAGCCTACCTATTAAGGTACCATAAGTACAGTCCGTCCAGAGGTATTTTACCTCTGACTGGACCTTATTGCTACGACATAAAGATTACTCAGAAGTCAGAGATGTTATAGCTCTGAACGAACGGTCTCTAGCTATTTATCTCAATATGTTACAAGTTCTATTGTTTTAGATTAACAAAAACACGAGACGTGTTTTTGCAGAGGAATTAGCATATCTAATAATAAAAGTATACTAATAAATATTATCTTCCTACCTAATACCTATATAATATTGTTTTGTTGCTACAATATAGCCAAAAACTTATTATTAAATATTAATCAAGGCTGATATTTAGCTTACTTACATTCCTTCTGATTTTAGGGTAAAATTAATAGAACAGTTTATTGTTGATTTTTAAAGGTGGAATTATCTACTACATAGGTAACTAATTTGTTTGTAATTTTAAGTTCTATCAATCATCAATTTCATCAATTTTCTTTATAGTTATTTATTAAGTACTTAATTTGTTAATATTGATTTTTAAATAACTTTAATTCATTAATAAATAAATTACTTATTAAAATCCAATCTCTCTTTATATTATCATAAAAATATCAACCCTTAATTCCTTTTCTAAGCTGGTGGACGCAAATTGGATTTTACGGACGCAAAGTGGGTAAATCGTCTAATTCTGAAGTTTGTTGAAAAAAAATAACACAACATGTTTCGAAAAAACTAAAAGTTAATTTAAAATAGACAATAGTCTATAGCAGTGGTTCTTAAACTATGTGCAGTCACGGACCACTTTCAGAATTTCTGGAATGCCACGGACCCCCTTGGGGGGGGGGGGGAGTTTTATCTCACACTTACTAATGCTTAACTTAATAATTAAATTGCTAAATAGAAATTGCTAATGAGATTGATGCTGTTGTTTGGCCTCAATGAGTACTTTAAATTGTGGGATTGTCTTCGATAAGGCAAGGCGCATGTCACCTTTGACATTCAATCGATTGCGATTTTTTGTTTTTATCGACACTAGAGCCGAAAACCCTGCCTCACCAAGATACGTAGTAGCAAAAGGTATCAGAACGGACATAGCTCGTTTGACCAGAAGAGTGTAAGCTTGACTCAAAGAACACCAAAATTCACCAAGACCTTTTGCGTGAAATTCAGCTCTCCACACTTCTTTTGATCTCATGTCAATTAAGTCATCTTTAATCAGTTGTGTTACTTTACTGCAAATTTTTTTCATTAATCTTAGAACGCTGCGGACCCCTGGCACACATTTTACGGACCCCTTGGTGGTCCGTGGACCCCACTTTAAGAAACCCTGGTCTATAGTCTATTTTAAGGTAACTTTTAGTTTGATGTGTTCGTTAATCGTTATAATAATGACGAACACATCACAAACTTTTCATTGAAAATAGTGCTGGGACATTTTTATTTTCTCCTTCAAACTTGCCAACTGCACTAAGTGGACGCGAACAGGCGAAATGACCCTCAGTTACTTCACAGTTACCTTTCAACTATTTAAACATTTTTGTTGAAAACAGGATCAGTAACTACTAACTGCCCGACTGGTGGTAACTGGTAATGCTCAACAATGATACTATTTGTAATTATAAGGGAAACTGATAATTTAAATGCCTTTTGGTTAATCCTACTATCCTAGTACTAATATAAATGTAAAGGTTTGTGAGGATGTATGGATGGATGTTTGTTACCTACTCCACGTAAAAACGGTTGAACGGATTTTGATAAAATTTAGTATGATTTAGTTTTTAATATTAGGCTCTGGATAAAACTGACTAGGCGCATTTTATCCCAAAACAAGAGCACGTCAGGATATGTCTGAGGAGGGTTCCGTAACTACATATATATAACCTAACCAAGAGCATGTCAGGACATGTCTAAGGAGGGTTCCGTAACTATAAACGCGTAATATGCTTTTTTTTAATTTCTCCAAAAGTTACTGTCCGATTTGGTTCACAATAGTTTTCCTAAAGAGTTTTTAGCATGATCTATCAGCATGGAAATTTGCAAGTTTCTATCTCCAATATTTAAAAATGCTAGGGGGGGGACCAACTTACAAACTACTTTGGAGGCCGATTACTCGAAAATGGTCAACTAAATAAAAAAGTAACGTATGAAACCTTGCCTTTATTTTAAAAGACCTATTCTACGATATCCCACACGATGGGGTACAGTGAAAAAATATTTTTCATCCCCACTTCACATGTATGGAGAGCCACCCCTAAAATATAAAATTATTATTTTTTTATGATCCCGAAACCGTGATCTATACACAATCTATAACTGCACCAAATTTCATCAATTTATATTTATAATTACAGGAGCTAGAGGCGCGGACAGACAGACAGACAGACAGACAGACAGACAGACAGACAGACAGACGGACAGAGCGAAACTATAAGGGTTCCTTAAGTATTACGGAACCCTAATAAACGCGTAATGTTTTTTATTTTTTTCAAATTACTTCTAAAGTTACTGTCCGATTTCGTTCAAAATAATTTTCCTAAAGAGTTTTTAAAAACATGATCTATCAGCATAGAAAATTGCAAGTTTCTAAAGGCCCCCACAGACGAGAGGCCGATCGTTTCAGCTGGAACTGACGTCAGTTCGGCCTGAACGGATTCGAGCACACACACGGAAAAAATCGCATCCAATCCAATTTACGTCAGTTCGGCCTGATCTGATTCGTGCCCACACACGGAACAGTCGCATCAGTCCATTCTGGTTTGCCGCGCGCTACGGTCGTGTTTATCAATTTTGTATTTAAACACCGCGAAAACTCATACAACGCTTGTACAAGATACACGCCCGCACGGCAGCGGGTCGGGCAAGAACTGAAGCGATTTGTCCACACACGGTCAGGACAGGCCGCGCGTTCAGGCCGATCGGTCAGGCCAGAATTAATGTTGCCAACTTAGTTATTTTACAAAATTTTACTAAATTGAGTATTTTATTCCCTCCTTGGTAGAAATTTAGTTATTAGTAGTGTTTAAGTAGGAAAGAGCCAGACAGTAATGATATGCAAAATAGCTACTAAATACGTAATATTTCCTAGTATATTTTAATTTAATGGTAAAATTTATAATCAAATTCAATTAATGAAAAAAATTTAATATAATAAAACCTAAAATGCAGTGGTTTTTGGGGGGCTTCAGGAATTCCTAAGTTAAGTAGCCTCTTTAGTAGTTTTTTAGTAGTTTTAGTAGAAATCGATACGAGTTTAGTAGTTTCACAAAAAAAGAGCTGGCAACACTGGAACGAATCGCTTCAGTCCGTACGGCTGCCTGATGCGATCTCGAAATTGCACACACACGATACGATTTTGCATCCGTTCAGGCCGAACTGAAGGTAGACCGGACCATGTATGGGGCCCCTTAGTCTTATAGTTTAGAAATGCTAGGGGGGGATCAATTTATAAATCACTTTGGAGTTTGGAGGCCGATTACTCGAAAATGGTTGACTTTATAAAAAAGTTATTATATATGAAACCTTGCCTTTATTTTAAAAGACCCCACACGATGGGGTAGAAAGAAAAAAGTTTTTCAGGTAAAAATTTAGGACTATGCCCCCTTTTTAGGGGGGAGGGGGGGGGGGGTGAGGGGGGAGTGAGGGAGGGAGGCAAACCCCCCCGTACCACTCCCCCCTCTAGGAAACCACCGGTTTAGAAGTTATAAATGATTAAAGTTTTGAGGTTATAACTGTTTTAAAGGATGTTTACGAGACTTTATGTCAGAGGTGCGGTGGAAGAAGGAGGTTGGGGGGTTTTTCGGACTCCTCCTTATCACTCCCCCCTCCTCAGGGGACTCACGGCTTAGATGATATTTACTGTTTGGGACGGTTTTGTGTCAATGTCAGTCTGTCACGTCTCCGGCGCTGCGGGAAATGCAGCCCCTTCGCCCTAGCGTAACAAAACGCAGAAACCAACACTCGCCTTAGGCAGCTCCGGCTTTCTGGTCGCCTTCGGCGACCAGCCTCCGCCGCCACGGCGAGTCCTGGTTTCTCCGTTTCGTTACAGTGGGCGGGGGCTGCTCTCCCTCCGCGCCTCCGGGCTTAAATATAACACTCTAGGGGTTGACAGACAAGTACTACGTGGAGACGGGTTGATAGATTCGTTTTTGGGACATTGTCAGTCTGTCACGTCTCCGGCGCTGCGGGAAATGCAACCCGTTCGCCCTAGCGTAACAAAACACAGAAACCAACACTCGCCTTAGGCAGCTCCGGCTTTCTGGACTGTGTTACTGCGTTCCATTACGGCAGGCGGGGGCTGCTCTCCCTCCGCGCCTCCGGGCTTAAATATAACACTTTCATCTGGGACATCTTCCCTTCACTGGGACTCAATTCGTTGAGTATGAGTCCCATCTTCAGCTATGAATGGGTTGTCACGATTCAAGTGGTTGACTTTTTTGTGTATGTAGCCATGTTCTGACAAGCAATCATATGCTTTCCAAAAATCAGTGTGGATGGTGGTGCCAATTTCCACATTCTTTAATATAAGTGGCACCAAAACCTCAGCAGAGCGAATATTGTCTGGACACACTTCCAACCTCAAATCTTCAGATCCATCCTCAATCATACCTAGAACCCAATGGTCCTCAATAACAATTGGCTTCAATTATGAGTCGACGGAGCCCCGCTACGCGGGGCTCCTACTTCTGGGTTGTTTACAAAAAAATAACCACGATGGCTAAGGCGGTAGCTTCGCTGCGCTACGCTCCCGCCTTAGCCATCTAACCTAACCCAATGAAGTCGTATTGGGCCAACTCGGAGTAATACATTGCTATTAATTACCTAAGAATTATATACTGTTCTCATACATTTCCTATATCACATTATAATACTTATATAAAATATAATTACCTCGATTGTATTTTCTTTTTCCAAATTTCAATTCTATACATTTTGATCGGCGATTCTTTAAAGAAGCGATAAAGAAAAGATCTTGGCTCATCCCCTTGTACTTTAGCATAAAGATTACGTTCCGTTTTGCATAATTGCAATAATATTTAAGAATTTTTGAAAATTGTTTAAAAATATTTAGACGCAACTCCGGCAGCCAAAATTTCTTTGGGGGGTTTAAGACTAACTCCCTTAAGCCCCGTACACCATCAATACTCTCAAATTTAGGCGACTCGTTATAAAATCCAACCCAAATTGACGCTTTTTCGTCTAAGGCATATACACGGCAGCTCTTTAAATAATTTAAATATTTTCATAAAATGTATCATAAAAATATTTCTGATTCAAAATATTATTACTGTGATACAAATTAAATAAAATGAAGGATATATTTTACTTATTTATCAGCTTTTATGTAAAGTTAAAATATTTGACAGCAGGCAATGTAAAACGGAACATCGAAGAAACGTCAACAAGGCCGAATTTCTATAGAATTTTTCGAATTTTAAATATTTTTTATCTCGAAAACTACGGATCGTATCGTTTTGAGAAGTTGCGGAATTAACTCGTAATTAGAAGACCTTTCAGCCGTAAAATTACCATAAACCTACTTATAGGATAAATGTGGGGCATGATTCTAAATTCTAGCCTATCCATTGGAAGTTGAAGTAAGAACTACTACAGTTCTATGAACATAGGTACATAGAACTTAGTGCTTACATAATATCTACCTAATTCATCATTGTAATTATTCGTCAACATTTGGTCAATTTGAGGAGGATCAGATTTCGACCAAATAACTTTTTCTCTATCATGCTCACGCTAGCCATCTACAACTTACAAGTTGGCAAACTAAACTTGGGGCATGATTTTTGCACTAATTATTATTATAAACATCGAATAAATCAATAATAATCTTTAATTTACCTTTTTATTACGTCTACGTTCCACAACGTATCAAAATATATCAATATAAATTATAAATAAAGAATTGTAAGTTCTTATCACAAAATCGAAATCTTATCGGTCATATTCGAACGATTCTCTTTATAAACACCACTTTTTCTAAATTAAAATAACACTTTTATTCACCATTTATCACTGGTTTAAGTCAATATTTGGAAATTGTAAAAAGTTTTTCGCGGAAGGAATTTCGCGAGAAGGTAACGCGTGTGTCAAACGCAGCGACACGTCACGCGGCACGGCCGGCTAACGAGTGACAAAATATGCGAAGTCGGTACTGAGTACTCGGTCGCGCGCGTGCTTCGTCACCGAAGTGACCGAGCCGCGCTGTTTGTTTACATTCCGTGCACCAAATTCAAGTTCAAGAACATCGCCACTTGTACAACTTGTATCTAAATTAAATTAAAAAAAGGGAAATTATTTTGTATGTATAATAAAGTACTTAGGTATACGGTAGGTACAGTCACGGAATTTGATATTTTGACTGTGACGATACCGGATAGCTACATAAGTTTTTTTGAAGTTGAAATTCAAACGTTCCTGAAGTTAGAGATGAGACTGATTTAGTAGGGTTCCGCCATAGATTATAAAACAATAGAGGTTCCGTACCCAAAGTTTAAAAACGGGATTCTATTGAGACTTCGCAGTATGTCTGTCTGTCTGTCTCCAGGCTGTATCTCGTGAACCGTAATAGCTAGAATGATGAAAATTTCACAGATTATTATATTACTTAGCAGACATAAATACATCCTATTTCTGTTCACGCTTTTCTTATCTATTTTTATTGGGGTTTAATAACTTGTTTTGTAACTTGTTCAATAGTAGGTACTTACTTATATTATGATGAAAATTATAGTTCATCTTTTATACCATAATTATGAAGATAATGTTCAACAGTCTTAATTTTATATTTATTAACAACGTCCCTTCTTGTTTGCTTCAAGATCAAGAGAAACATTGATAACAATTATTAAATTAATAAGACTATTAAGCATCATCTATTGTCGAAAAGACGAACTATAATTATCATCATAACTACTATCGAACAAGTTATCGCTCGACCATAAGATGAAAATCGCTTACAGCGCCGTTTAATCTTGCGCACACACACGTAGTTCAGCCACTTTTGCAGCCGTAGCGGTCAATTCCTTTATGTTGTTGAGGTGTCCGAGTCCAAAGGAAAATATTTAGAAACTGGTCGAGCAAGAACTTTGTCAACATTGTAGGTGCCTGGTGCATACTTTTAATTAAAATTATATTTCGTCCTTTCAGGGACGTATAACTGAATATATTATTATACTTACGTGTCAGAGATACTTAGCTAATGGATTACGGGACTCTAAGAAGTAGGACCATGTTGTATTATTGATCGAAGGACCATATAGTATAATATGTCACCGTAAAATTGTAAAATCCGTTAGATTGTAATAAAACTAACTTGATTGTAAAAATATGTCGAAAGATTATAAACTATATATTTATAATCTAACGAAAAATAATGTGTTAAATTATAGGCAGCATATTCGCGTCGGAAGTCTATCAACATTTTACAATTTCACTAGTTTTATTACAATCTAACGGATTTTACAATTTTAAGGTGACATAATATACATATTATAATAGGAAAATCCGCCCACTCAAGTTGAGTCGATCGAACTTTATACGACTTTTTTTTATAAAACTAGGGGGCAAACGAGCAAACGGATCACCTGGTGGAAAGCGATTACCGTCGCCCATGGACACCCGCAACATCAGAGGAGTTGCAAGTGCGTTGCCGGCCTTTTAGGGGGGAATACGCTCCCTTGAAGGTTTGCAGGTCGTAATGGTCCGGAAATACTGCTGGCGACAGTTCATTCCAGAGTTTTACAGTGCGCGGCAGAAAGCTTCGGGTAAAGCGCACGGTAGAGGACTGCCACTCATCAAGGTGATGATGATAAATATTTTATCGTTTGGAACGGTGGCGAAAAGTTGCAGCAGGTATAAGTCCGAACAATTCCTATTGGGACTTGCAAACCGAAGCAATAAATAGCTACTATATTTCAAAACTTACGAGTTTATTGTCGCCTATAAGGTTAACAGTATCCCCAAAGAAAAGAAAAAAGCGTTGTTACTTGTTATATCATATTCCAAAATCGCAATCAATTCAAATGCAATGTTACCTTATAAATATTTTAGCATCTGCACAAATATATTACCTGGAATATCTTATCTAATCTACAATGTTTACAAATGCTTAAAATTAAATACCAAAGGAATTTTTTATCAGCAGGACTTAAAAATGTAAACATATTAGTATTAGGTACAAGATGTCATCATAATAATTCTCGTTGTAATTTATTTAATTATGTTTTAGGAAAGACATGTTTATCTATGTAGGTAATGGTTTTTAGTTATGATAATATAACGTTTCGGCGGATACCTATCATACTTATTATGTATTTTTGAGTGTATGTATAATGTAATAATTTGCAATTAAACAAAAATGTCCAATAAAAATACTGTAACCAGCAACTAGTATTATAGTACATTCAAAGGTTTGGAAAACAATATCAAGCAAAATTTCAAATCGGGACAATTAATTAAAATTTCACAGTAGCAGAGCCATCTATGATTATATTATTTAAACCTTTAAAATCCCGATAATTTTAAGTTAACAATAGATGGCGCTAGTAAAGGAACGATTTATTATTAATTACAATAATAATTTATTTTCCTTATCATTAAAATGTTTTCTACTCGTCCATAGATGGCGCCATTTTGTAACTTTGCTATGTACCTACCACCTACTACCACAATAAACAGACAATATTATTTGCGTACTATGGTTGTCGAAAAATATACTTATTTCGAATTTTGTCAAATGTCATGGGAGAAACAGCTATTTGCTACATTGCTATTAAAATCCCTTTCAAGCCTTAGAGCCTTTCATCAGCAGTCATGTGAAGTGTACAGTGTACCTACTGGAGGGTTAAGACCCTTATGTGACGGATGTCTGGGATCATTGAACAAATGCATCTTAAAATGAAGACATACATACTAATAAACACGTCCCTGTATGAAATGTATAATGAAATTTTTCATGTTTCTATTAGCCGTCGGCGGCGGCTGACAAATCTGCTGAAAATTCACTTTCCCTGGCTGTACATTAATTTATGAAAATTTGTATTAAATGAATGAAATACAAATTAATAATAAAATTAATATTATTTGCTGCGTACATATACAGGGTGGTTTTTAGTCAGTGGCCAAACTTGAATATAAGCAGCGTATACTAGGGTATCAACTCTCCTATTCGAAAAAAAAATCAGTTGTTTTCTACAAACTGCTATCTATGCCATAGCCCCTTTGTTGGAAACAGCTGATTTTTTTTCAAGCGCGGAATTAATTCAATTTTAAGGTGGTTGACTGAAGTCGAAATTTTTATTTTATATCTATAAAAAACACTAGGAATGACCCTAGTCTAACAGATTTTGAGTAAATTATTTTTTTTTTATTAAAAAATTTGACCACTAAAGTCATACAACTGAACGCGTTCAAAATAAGCGTTCAAACAAGTCGTGCCTTGCAGACGGTATCCCTCAAAAAGTAGCCACTTTTTCAGAAATTTGTTTTTACAGTTATAAAGAAGCATAAATATTGTTATTGTAAATTAAATAATATTTGTGATTTCTACTAAATTGCCTAATAACTTTTGAGCTTTACGCAATTGATGATTTTTTCGCCTAAATATAACATTCAATTGACTATAGATTTTTTTCCTCGAGGATCCTCGGGTTCTAATATAGTAATAAAAATAGCTTAACTATCTAAAATTGTTAATTAATTAATTTTAGCTGCAAATATGTGCAAACTTTTAAATAATATTCAATTATGTAAATAGCAAATTTTTCAGAACAAAATATCAATATGCTCATTTGATGTTATTGAGGTGTTTATTGAGGCTATTAATTTGAAAATATTAGCTGAAACCTACCCTTGTTCTGTTATGACTACAAAAATTAATAAATAATAACTATAAATAATAACTATACCTACTTTACACCTACTAAGTAGTAGTAGATATCATTAAAATTGTATGTAGTATGTGTATACACATACGATCTACATCTATAACCTAGACCTACACCTACGACCTACACCCACACCTACTTCCTACACCTACACTACCCATATAACCTTCCGGTGATAAGATAAATAGTTATCGTAAACTGATGGTTTAAGTAGTTACTAGTTCGGTCGCGCTCCGTATTACACACGAAGCAAATTTAATTGTTTGCGAGTCGCGCGGTTACGCCGCTGCACGTACACCATGGCGTTGGTGGCCAACGAGTTGCTGGCGTTCATCCAGCACGCCATTGACACTATGGACGAGGTCAGCATCATGCAGATCTGCAAATCTTCTTTCACAAGCGAGGAGATTTGCATGGGTAAGCAGCTGCTTTATGAAACGCTCGGCCAGAGCGCGAACATGCCATCACGGAGGCGAGATGGCGGCGAACGAAGCGTGCAGGACATCATCTCCCTGCTGAAGCAGACGGATCCAGACGACGTGCCGGCCTTTGTGGCGAAAGATCTCCACAAGCTGCCGGTAGTAACGATGGACCACGTCGACGTCTCCAGCCTGCTGAAGAACTTCAACAGTATGAAGGCAGAGCTGGACGAGATGAGAGGTAGGTTGGATGCATCGGAATCTACCATCTGTGACTTACGTAATGAATTACTACAATTAAAATGTAATAATTCAGTAAGTAGGTCGCCCGATCATTCAACTGCCTTTGTCAACACACGTCGTGGCGGCGCGCGCGCTGACACATCGTTTTGTGTGTCAGCGGATTCCGACGAGTCGGCGATCGCCGCCGCCCCCGCCCGCCTTCCCCTCCGGGTCGTGCAGACGCCGAGTCAACCAACTCAGCAGAAAACTTTTGCGACTGTCGCCGGTCGCCCCGCACCACCCCCGCGGGCGAAGACAAAGGGGGTGAAGGAGAGCCGCAAGGCTGAGCCTCTTCGACCTGGCAAGGACGAGAGCAGGAGGTGCGATGAGGAGGGCTTCATACTGGTGGAGAGAAGAAAGAAGAAGAAGCCCGCCGCCCGCAACCACCGCGGCACCGCACCTTACGTACCGGAACTGCGCCTGCGGAGCGAGGTACCCGCGACGCCGTTGTACGTATCCCGCCTGCACTGGTCTATGCAGGTCGAGGACGTCGTGGACTACATCCGCCAGAAGACGTCCATCGCCTTGAGGGTCGAACGTCTGGAGTCTCGCCACAAGGTCAATTTCAGTTCCTTTGTGGTGAGAGTGCCGACGCATCTTTTGTCGACCTTCGAGGTGGAGGAGTTCTGGCCGACGGGTGTGGTCTACCGGAAGTTCCGGGGGAGACTCCGGAACGAAGCGCGGATCACGTCGCCGACAACACGTGACAAAGTGTAATTTTAAGTATATAATATGTATGTTAGTCTGTAAGGTATTTATAATATGGGCCTATGCCGCCCGAAATAAATGAAATTTAATTTCATTTAATTTAATTTAATACCGCTCTTAGTACTTCAATTACTGTGATTTCTTTTAAAATATGGAATTGTAGGTCTGCAAAATCCAGTAGAAGATTGGATTTTACTATTTCAATATACTGTGAAGTCAGTATTATAATTTGTTTTGGGACAAAATTCAGTAGATTTACTGAGTACATTCAGAGTACATGTTGAATCAATCCAGGAAGTGTTCAATTAAATTTACATAGGTACATATACCCACTAATTAACACATTTTTTTCTAAATACTTATAGGAGATTTCAGCTCAATATGTTCTCTTTATGCCTAATTATTTTTTGTTGTCGAATTTTGCTTATTATATTTTTATTATAATATATTTATTTTTTTATTTAGTTATTTTTTTATATTATTATTAAAACAATACGTATGTTTATTGTATATTATTACATATATTATTCAATAAACATACATATACTTTCATTTAAACACCAAAAAATAATTAATTCCACCGCCCCATACAACTTGAACCACTGTGCGGCATGCCGTTCTCGAGTTTTAGCGTTATTAAAGGAGATGTTAATCTGTCAATAGATTCGTAATAACCCAACTTTCGAGTAACATAGTCTATTATTTATTAATTTACGTGTCGTTACGTATCGGCTTATAGTTTCTTATAAAAAATTTAGTTTTTTTTTATAAGAAGTTACAAAAACTGCTGGTGATGATGATCATTGATTACTGATTGTTATTATCTCAGGAGCTCAACAGTCGAGCGCTGTAGCCGGTAGGTATTGAACTATTGAGTTTTGATAGAGTGTTGAGTGCTGACTGACATCCGTTTCTTATCTGTTGCTGATACACATTATTTGTCACTGTATCAATCGTATTTGTACTAACGCCTCTTTTTATATGAATAAAAATATTATGACATGCTATTGCTGTTAAATTACTGGGATACCGGACACTGGCTATTCCTCAGGGAAGGCCATTTTAAAGAAGAAGAAGACTGTACTGATCGAATACTTAATTAACTTCAATGGGGAAGAAAATTCTTTTTCGTGTTCATGTCAGCTGACATGGCTATAATTTTTTTAGCTTGGTTATCAAATTAAGTTTTGCTTTTGTTCTCATTGTCTGAACAGATTATATCTTCTTTGGTATTGGATTTAATAATCTTATTAGGTATTGTGTACAATTTAACCATGTGTGCCTATTGCCTAGTATTTATGAAAACTTTCACTACTGTTATAGTGGAGCATATACGGTAAGTGGACTTCATAAAAACATTAATTCTGCTATCATAATTTAATATTTTGAGTCAGCTCATACTTACCTCTCGGCGACGAGGCGCGCAATTTAAAATAGCGATTCAAAATTGAAATATTTACTACACAAAAAGATTGACGTTTCCAGTCCTTGACATTTGATTTATCTTGGACGCGCTATAATTTGTTTTCAAGCAAAATTTCTATACTTAATGATTATATTTAATTTTTAAATGCTATAATTTATGATTGATAATAATAATATGTGTTGATTTTCGAGAGCGTCAGCATTAGTAATGAGTATCTAGTAGAACTAAAGTCACCTACTGCTGCAATTCTTTCGAAACAACAAATGTAACAGGTACCTACTTAACAACAAAATTAACAGGTACCCAAATAACTAAAGTAACAGTTACCACCTAATGAGCTCAATAAACCAAAGTATCCAATTAGGTGTGCCAATAACGTTTGCTAATTGAAGGGTGACGAGTGACGACCCCTTACAAATTGGGGATCACTTTATTCTAATTTTCTTATTTTTCTGTAGTCAGTAGTATACTTGTTTAGAGTTGCGACTTCCTAAATAGGTATGTCGCAACAAAAAAAAAGTATATTTAATTAATAATTAACAGCTTACTTATGTTACTAAATAATTAATAAAAACTTAATTTCGTTCCGGGTCCCAAGACAGATTTAGCATGTCCCTCGGGCACCCCTGAGATCATATTATCAAAGGGTTTTGTAGTTACCACTGTCGATCCTGGCTATGCAGGAGTTGCAGTGGTGGGTAAGCGCGGTGGGCCAACTTACTTATGTTACTACTTACTAGCTAGTAGTAGTTTTATTGGTCCATCCTAGTAGTAAGGGAATTTTAATAATGTAAAAATTATAAATGTCTAATGTTTTAAAACAATTTAGTAGATGTTTATTAGTTTTTTGATGATTTCTCATGTAGTAGTGGGTATTTAAATATTTTTATTACTGTTTCTTGTTTTCAATGTCACTGAAATAAAAATTCATGTTTGTATAGCTGTACTCGCGACTGTACGACGTACGTCATGAGTTTTAACTTTTGACATAGGATGCCCAAATGCATCCTATGTCAAAAGTTTTCTTCCAAATCAAAAAGTTGCCCCTTGACCAGGCATAACATTAAAGTCGCTTAACAATGCCGTTGAATCATGCGCACATACACTTACATGTAAATACGTTCAACCGCGTCTGCAGTCGTTGCGGTCACGACCTTGTGTTTAAATATTTTAGAGACGCAAAAGTGTCGAGACGTTTCAAAATATATTTAGAAACTGGTCGAGCAGGAGCGACAGAATCCTATCTTGAGTTTTGAAATCTTTGGGCTTGATCACATTTTGTTGCGTCTGTGTTGTGGTTCATATTGAAAGACCCCTTGTGAAACTGTGGATCCACGAAAATGATTCATACTAATTTTTGAGAGCTTCACTTTCTTCTGGAGTATTCTGGATGGTTCTGGATGGCTTTGAATGTTTGCGCCTATCTGTGTTAAGTACTTGGTGCTAATTTTACTAACGATAATATTCTTAGTCAAAGAAGTTAGTTATTTAGGGGCACGGTAGCGGCCCTGCCAAGATCTCAACGATAGCCTAACCTTACTATCCTTTCGAAGAGTTTCGTCAAATAATAACGTCTATTGGTAATAGTTTATACTGTTTATCTCTACCCATACTACCTACCTAAATAAGCCCAGATGTCCTCGGCGAATTGGGTAAGAAGCTAATTACAAAATCGTTCAAATCTCCTTTCACTTCTTATTTGGTAACTCGCACCATGTACATCAGTAATTACTAGCAAGTACATTAAAACGGTTTCTATTAAATTTTATATAACCGAACATTAAAACCAATAAACTTAGGCCTTTACATCCGTTAATGGATGATTTATACAGTATTCTCCGAGCGAAGTAACCACTCTTGAAATACTGTAGTGCCTGGGACAGTTGGTTTTTAAATGTCGTATGGTTGCCCAAGCACAAACGGCATTCTCACAACATAGTCAGCGTAGTCCAGAGGAATGAACTGGTCAACTATGTGCGGGTTTCCTCACGATGTTTTTCTTCACCGTTAGAGCGTCCGTATAATGTACTTGAGATCTGAAAAAGTCTCATTGGTACACGCCACAACCTGGGATTTGAACCTGCACTCTCTTGAGTGCGTATCTAACGGTCTACCCACTAGGCCACGGAGCTCTGTAAAAACCAATAAGAGAACTAAAAATAACCCTAGTTATATTTTATTTCGGTACCGAGATATCTTTTAGGGATTATCTTTTTGTTTTTTTGTAAATACCAGCTTCAAGTAGTCAACTATCTCTTTGATGCACACATAAGTTAGCAGATAACGGTCGATCCGAACATAATAACACGATCGCTCGTTTAAAAATAGAATGCAACTCGACTTTAATCGAGTCCAATGTACACGTAAATAGGAAATGACCCGACCTTATTACTTATTACAAGCTGCATGTTTCCTCGTGGGATACTTCTTTATCGACGAGTTGAAATAAATTGTATTAGCCCTTGTCATCATAATAAGAGGAAGGAAGATGCAGAATAATTATTAGGTAGTTTACACTACAGCTTGCAAGGATACTAGATAGGACAACATGTTGGACTACACGTAAACATTAAACAGCCTCGCATCCTTCTCGCTTTGAGCAGAAATTCGTATTCCGTACCATAGGTGATAGGAGATTATGATTTATGATGATAGTATTATTATCTATACTTCATATTATAATGAGGAAATATATGTTTTTGTTAGTTTTTATAGGAAGATTTTGTTAGTTTGTTTACATTGAATAGGCTCCGAAACTACCGGACCGATTTTAATGAAATTTGGCACAAATATGGAGAAACACACGGGGAACGACATAGGCAATTTTTTTTCGCGGCAACATGTATGGTTCCCTCGGAATTTCCTTTTGCGCGTACGAAGTTGCGGGAAATGTTTAGTTTATTATATGTACATATTTTCTGTTATTTAATTGATGTTATATTTAAATTGCCAGTTCTTATTACAAATATCAAAGGTCTATTATTATTTTTTTTTGTTTTTGAATCTTAGGAAGTTATAAATTTGGAAAGCAGTCAAAATATATTCAAATTAAATTAACTAATTATAAGACAATAAGCAAATATGTCATAATTATATTAATCTTTTTAGTAAAATTTCCCAGAAAACAATGAATGTTGTCTACTTATCTTGTTTCATATCTATAATATTGTATGTTTATGACATTTAATTATATTTACCTACATATTTAAATTGTACATTGTCTTTTAAGATTCCATATTTTGCTACCATCCGTCAAAGGTAATAATTTAATGCTTAGATTTAATCTTAACATAATGACGTTAGACTTTAGATTAATAATTTATGTAATAAATGTCGAATACTGTGATCACAAAATATCACAGTATTCGGCATTTAAAAAAAATGTTCCGTCAAAGCAATAATAAATTGTCACATGTCACAACAAAACAGAATCGTGTTTCTTCAATTTGCGTAATACATTTTACATGACCGGTTTGAAAATGGCTGCAAAAAGTTTTAAAACTTATTCCAAATGCTTTAAACTTGTTTTTCAACAACACGGCTGAAAGATAACGAGTAATTTGAGTCTGGTCATTCGGGTTTGTGTGCTTTACTCATCTTGATAAGAAGCGATGTGTTATTTGTAATCATCAACAGCCCCAGTTTTTTTAAACTAGATTGCATGAACAAGAGGTTGATAAAGCTAAAATATGGAAAATGAAAAAAAATATTACAAGATGTAGACCATCTTACAGGGTAAAGGATCCTGAATATAAATAAAGGTAAGAGCAAAAAAAAAAAATACAAGAAATTAATTAGATGCAGAGGTTGCCTTTGCAGACATATTACAGAATTTTAATCCTAGCCTTCAAACTATATGCTCAATGCACATGGTTTTATTTTACACAAACTTTTATTTAACTGCTTTACTTATGTAGTTTGTGACTTTAAAATATCAACATGATACAAATAAAAAGAAAAAAAACGTACTCTTATAACGTAGGTATATTAATAAAATCTTATCACTGAACTACACAATAAATATCAGTCTATCACTTGAGCAACTTGCAGTCTAGTGACTTGGCTCTCACTTCACCCGTTCTCTCCCGTCACGAACTTGGCGCACATCTCACAGTTCACGTGGGACTTGATATTGTTGTTCCCGTTTTTTCTCCTGACCGCGTGATTTCTCTCCCTCGACGGAAACTTTTGTATCTTCTTCTCCTTGTTGTCATCGTTTTTGATGACTCGGTGATAGATATCGGTCCATTCGAACGTCTTCAGTGATAAGCACATGGTACGTGTACGCGCGATCGGTTTTGGATTGACAATGCACCGGCTGTGACCTCGGCCTGAGGTTTTATTTCTCCTTGACGTTAAACACGTTTCGATAGTTGTGAGTTGTGTTCGACAACCGCCCGCGCCGAGTGCCGACTACGTAAGGGTCTCAGATAACTTGTTGTCGCGACCCGCGTCCGATGCCCCGATGTTATTGTTTAGTCTGCGATAACGAATCACTTTCGACTTCTTTCTAGGGTTCGGTTTTAAATAAATACGGTTATCGGTCTTTTCAGTTAGTTTAGACTCTAATATATATTATGAATATACTATTATAAATGTGAAAGTTTGTGAGGATGGCTGGATGGATAATGGGTGTTTGTGACTCTTTTACGCAAAAACTACTAAACGGATTTCAATTAAAGGCACGGTAGTAGTTTAGGCTCTGGATTAAAATATAGGCTTCTTTTTATTCCTTCACGCAAAACAGTTCTAAACTGATTTTGATGAATTTTTTTATAGAAATAGTTTAGATTCTGGATTAATAAATAGGCTACTTTATTCAAAAAGTATAGTGATCCCGCGGGATACTCGGGCGAAGCAGCGGGCAAAAGCTAGTCGGTAATATAAACTACACATATTATTTCAAACAGGAAATTTTTCTAAACATAATGCTTTTGACTTGACAAGAACAAAAAAAAATGACGATTGGCATACATAGGCTGCACTAAAAATATCTTGAATGGAATATTAATTCCACTGTTCCTGTCATATTAATTTTTTTTAATTTAAAACTCCTTGGTTTTAAAAATCGAATACCGTTTATTTATTTAAAAAAAGATTCTCGGTCTTGTCATACTTGTTTAGTCGTTGAGGAAATGGAATTGACTCGAGAAAATTGTAGAGCGATGATTTATTATGACTTTCGAAGTGGTTTAACACAAAAACAGTGTGTGACCGGATGATTTCTGCATTTGGTGATGAAGCCCCATCCAAAACCACAAGTTATCGCTGGTTTGCTGAATTTCAACGTGGACGTGTCAAGCTCAGTGATGATCCCCGTCAAGGTCGTCCAAAAACTGCAGTCATCCAAGAAAACGTTGATGCTGTGCGTAAGCTGATTGAGGAAGATCGACATGTGACATACCGCGAAATTCAGGCAACTTTAGACATTAGCATGAGTCAAATACAAATAATCTTGCATGAACAATTACCGCATTTGCTCTGTGAAGAGCACAAAGCGGCTCGCGTTACTTGGTGCGTCAGAACTCTCGAAAGATTCCACGCAGGATCCTCAAATGCTGTATACAACATCGTATCAGGTAACGAATCCTGGATATACGCGTACGAACCCGAAACAAAAAACCAGTCACGAGTTTGGGTGTTCGAAAATGAGTTAAAGCCAACAAAAATTGTTCGTTCACGGAGTGTTGCAAAAAAAATGGTGGCCACGTTTGTCTCCAAAATCGGCCATGTTGCGACTATTCCTCTTGAGGGACAAAGAACGGTTAATGCAGAATGGTATGCTAACATTTGTTTGCCACAGGTCGTTTCTGAACTCTGTAAAGAGAACTGCAACCGCCGCATCATCCTCCATTTTTAGAGCAAGAAATCATAGAATTATTAGACCATCCGCCGTACAGTCCCGACCTAAGCCCTAATGATTTCTATACTTTCCCTAAAATAAAGAATAAATTGTGTGGTCAGAGATTTTCATCACCTGAAGAAGCTGTGGACGCCTATTAAACGGCCATTTTGGAGACCCCAACTTCCGAATGGAATGGTTGCTTCAATGATTGGTTCCATCGTATGGAAAAATGTGTCAAATTTCGCGGAGAATACTTCGAAAAGCAATAAATACATTTTAAATAGTAATGTTGTGTCACTTCCTTGATTCACGAAATTTTCAGTGCCGCCCTCGTAGTTCGTACGTTTATGTAGTTTTAACATTAAAGTCTACTGACTTCAGCATAACTTTTATAAAACTGATAAGAATTTAGGCCAAATAATTTTATCATAAGTCATAATTTATTACGTATTTAATATTTTTGATGAGATATGATAAGGGAATGTAATAGTCCTGTTACATCTATATCTATACCACAGAATAAATAATTGTACAAGTATCTATACTAATATTATAAAAAGGAAAGATTTGTTTGTTTGTTTGCATCGAATAGGCTTCGAAACTACTGGACCGATTTTGATGAAATTTGGCACAGATATAGAGTAGACTACGGGGAAGGAAATAGGTTACTTTTTATTGCGGCAAAATGTACGGTCCCGCAGGATTCCCTCTTGCCCGCACGAAGTCGCGGGCAACATCTAGTTTCAGTATAATTTGTATTAGTATTATCTGCTTATGGTATTTACTTAGCACTTACTATGTCCCAGTTGTGATAAGTTTTTGGTAATGTTTAGTCAATACTAAGTATTGTACATTGTGATAATTAAGTTATTTTAATTATCACAATGTACAATACTTATATAATAAAATTATATTAAATACAACATTTATTTTTCGTTAAAACTACCAAAAATAAAAGTCGAGGTGTGTTTAAAATTGCAATAATACGTCCAAAAAATGTCGTAAGTTTGTGGGATAGACACTCACGAGATTGGGCTCTACCACGGTCCACAACGCATACCTACTGTATTATATGTTTTTGGGTTCCTTAGCCAAATGGCAAAAAACGGAACCCTTATGGATTCGTCATGTCTGTTTGTCTGATCGTCCGTATGTCACAACCACTTTTTTTTCGAAACTATAAGAACTGTTGAAACTTGGTAAGTAGATGTATTCTGTGAACCGCATTAAGATTTTCAAACAAAAATAGAAAAAAAATTTTTTTTGTGGGTATTGGTAATACTTTGAATTGAAACTCAAAAAAATATTTTTTTCACCAAACCCATACGTGTCATCTATGGATAGGTCTTCAAAATGATATTGAGGTTTCTAATATCATCTTTTTTTTAAACTGATAAGTTTGCACGAGAGACACTTCCAAAATGATAAAATGTGTGCCCCTCTGTAATTTCTAAAAGAGAATAATAAAAGTAAAAAATATATATGATGTACATTACCATGCAAACATCCACCGAAAATTGGTTTAATTATTTAGATCTCAATCTAGTAAGTAGTTTTTTTTAATACGTCATAAGTCATAACTCATGTTGTAAACCGCAATTTACCTTTCATTTAATCAACTTAAATAAAAAAAAAAAAAAACATTTAATTTCATAAACATAAACCTTATGCATAAACCATGAACCATTATTTTTGTAACAAGTTTGTACGGAACCCTAGGTGCGCGAGTCCGACTCGCACTTGGCCGGTTTTTTTTTCTTGACCCCTATCATCAACAGGGCTTGTTTACATTTTTCTTTTCTTGTGCCATGCAGTGGCGTAGCGTAGTAGGGGCGGGGGGGAGTTGGGGGGCAGGGGCGGCCTGCCCCGGGCGGCACTTTTAAGGTAAATAAAATAACTCATGTATACTAGTACTATGTCGTTGTTTTCTTTGGAAAATTGACGAGTTTCTATGACAATTATCATGACTGTACAGTCCGTGACAAAAGTGGTTGGCTTATCAATAGCACTATTGTCACAGAGCGTTGACATTCGGCGACTCACACGCTATTTTACTTTGAGGATAGGTTTTTTAGTTATAACTGCATGTTGCCCGCATGTCTTTGTATGCATAAAAAGAAATCCCGTGGGAACCGTGATTTTTGCTGCGATATAAAGTATCCTATGAGGTAGTCCAGAGTCTAAACCACTAATACCCAAATTTCATTAAAATATCTTGAATCATAATTGCGTGGATGAGAAACAAACGTCCACACATCCATACATTCTTACGAACTTTCGCGTTTATAATATTAGTAAGGTTTGTACCAAATATTAATCCTACTTAAAAACTTTGTGTTGTCATAAAAATTTAGTAAAATAATAACAGCCTGTTAAAAATACTAGTGTCTCATTCTAAAAGAGATTTAAAGAATTTTAAAAGATATCTTAGGCACGTTACGTAGAAATACGAAGTTACGTGCTGATTTGCTGAAATACTAGGTTCGAAAATAAAAATAACAGGTACTCACCGCCATGGATGCGACACGAACCCCGGGCACAGCTCGGGACAGTTGTCGCACGGTCTCCCCTCCGACACCTCCTTTATCCTCACGCCCTGTAACATGTAACATTACTATAAGACAAGGATCACCATTTAATGGTCTACAGATACTAGGTCAGAGATCCAGAGATACCTATTGTACTTTACAACTGTTATGTGCGATCTATAATCGAATACTGTTCCCAGATATGGAATCCATCTTATGATATTCATATCTCTAGACTCGAAAGACTCCAAAAACAATTCTTGCATCATTTATGTTACTCTCATAATCTTTGTCGGAATTTGATTTCTTACGAATCCAAATTAGCGCACTTCAAATTAGTCTCGCTAGAGCACAGACGCCGCGTCTCTGATATTGTGTATCTACATAAATTAATTAACGGAAATTTAGACAGCCCCTTACTACTAAATAAAATTAGTTTATCAGTTCCTCGATCGGGAAGTCGTATTCAAAATAGAAAAACATTTGACTTGCCAATACACCGGACTAATTATGGACAAAACTCCCCGTTGTACCGTATGTGTTCCGCATACAACAAAACCTGCGGTGATTTAGATATATTTGGTGCTTCTGTTCAATCCTTTAAACAAAAGTTATATAAAAATTGTTAGTCAATAATATTATACCACTTCACAGTGCGCACTAATATCATTTGTAAATTTGATTATATTTGCATGTAGTATTTACTTCCAGAAGGATTTACACTACGTTATGATTATCTTTGTTTTTATAAATAAGCTAATTTCGTGTAATATCCAGTTTAGTGAATCAATAAAATAAAAAAAAAAGAACTGAAAATAAACGAATAAATTAATAAATTAATAAAGAATAAAATCTAAATCAAAACAAATGCGTTACTATAAGACAAGGATCACCATTTAATGGTCTACAGATACAAGAACTGAAAATAAACGAATAAATTAATAAAGAATAAAATCAAAACAAATGCATTACTATAAGACAAGGATCACCATTTAATGGTCTACAGATACAAGAACTGAAAATAAACGAATAAATTAATAAAGAATAAAGCATCCCTAGGGATTACGTATCTGATGTTCTAATCCCTAGGGATTAGAACATCAGATACGTAAGTTATTAATGCAACAGTGGATTAAAAAGTGAAACCGGCACAAGCTTGTGTTTTTTTGGAAATTAATAATTATTATATGTACCGCCGTCGATATACCAGTGTACCACTTGTGGATCATGGTAATAAGGTTGATAAGCGGTACACCGTCTTGTCGGCGACGTACACATGGCAGAAGTGATGCTCCATTCATCATTTAAAAAAAAAATCAAATGGACTCTCATCGTGCTTAAAGAAAAAAAAGACACATTTAATTTTTTATATCTGGGGCCATCTGTGTATATTGAGCCATACTTTAGAAAGTACAGTTATTATGTAAGTACTATTAGTAGCTCTCGACAGATGGCGTTATATCCAAAATCATAGTTATGAAACGACTTTAAAATTTTACTCTCAACGCCGCTAAAGATTGAGATTTAGGGATAGTCAGCTGTTCACTGCGTGTTCGACACTAACCGATTCGTTTATTTTCTCTACAATATCGTCGATATCGCGTGCATCGTTATCATCGCCCTCTTTGTCGTCATTGGAGTCACATTCGCTGTAGCTCTCAGACGTATCGCTATCTCGTCTTGCACCAAACAGTTTGAAAATTCCCTTCTTCTCAGCCCAAGATTCCGCCACACCTTCTTTGAAGCTTATATGTTTTTTCTCTTTCTTCTTGTGTATTTTGAATGGGACCTGTTTTAGTTTCGGTTGTATCACGAAGGAGGGTTTCGGAGATGACTTTCGGAAGAGTTTGTTGTAGTCCTCCTCGCTCACCCCGCAGTGGTAAATGAGATAGTCTTTAATAATTTGTTCCGTTCCCGTCGGATCACTCCAACATGTTTCTTTCTTCCTCACACCGAGATAATAATCTAAGTCTCTCTCTCCCATGTCGTCTTCGCTTTCCTCGTTTTCGTCATCTTTAACTGTTTTATCGTCATTTTGATTTTGGAACTCCTCGACTATTTTTGCCAACAGGTGGTACTTTTTTGTGTTCGGTGATCTCTTTAACAGGTTCCCGGTGTTGGCGGTTAAAAACTTCGTCGTTTTTCGACAGACCATTGCGACGGATTCCCGTCTTCGTCTCAAGTTGTACATTTTACGTTTACTTATTTTCGAATGAAAGAAGTTCTTAAAAAATTTGATTAGGTTTCTCAGACCGTTCATGTCAATCCATAGCTTCTTGTGTGCTTATGGTGGTTTGTAGGTTACTATGTACGGCACTTTGGTCGAATAGAAGCAATTAGATCGATCAATTTCAATTATTTAGTGTTTAATTAATAAACTTCTCCTGTATAATTGCGGGAAGTGAACGCGGCCGCGTGGGACTGGACTACATTTTTACTGCGACTATTGCCGGGGTGACGTGATAATGGTCACCTGCCAAAGGGCGTGTGAGGACGAAACGACCAGTTCCTGCTGACCCCCGATGTGACAAACCCGCCTCGTAAACTCAGGAACACACGAAAGGTACGGGACCAAGTTACGCTGGTTATTTGATCGGCCATAGGGGTGTGGAGACTTTATGACGATGCAAACAGAACAGCTGTTTATTGCGAATCGCCCGGCAAATTGTACCATCCCTACGAAATCGTCGGTTGTTAGCTTGTTATGTGGCGTGATTGGCTAATTTGACAAATTGTGATCTCATTTCGGTTTAAAGTGTTTGTATAACAGCCCAAAGAAGTTCAATACATCGCTTATCAAAATAAGCAGTAAACAGGTAAAGAGTTTGAATGTTTGAACGCTATTTTCCCGGTATTGCATGAAGAATGAAGATAAATTGCAATAAAGCCTTATATAAAACCACATGCTGTTTGTAGCGAAAAAAAAAAATTAATGTCACTAAAATATTTTAAATATTTTTTGATTAATCTTACTACTATAATTATTTAAAAAAAACTTAGGCCTTTACATCCGTTAATGGATGATTTATACAGTATTCTCCGAGCGAAGTAACCACTCTCGAAATACTGTAGTGCCTGGGACAGTTGGTTTTTAAATGTCGTATGGTTGCCCAAGCACATACGGCATTCTCACAAAATAGTCAGCCTAGTCCAGAGGAATGAACTGGTCAATACCGAATACGTCTGGGGCCAACTATGTGCGGGTTTCCTCACGATGTTTTCCTTCACCGTTAGAGCGTCCGTATAATGTACTTGAGATCTGAAAAAGTCTTATTGGTACACGCCACAACCTGGGATTTGAACCTGCACTCTCTCGAGTGCGAACCAAACGGTCTACCCACTAGGCCACGGAGCTCTTATACTATAATAATTATAACATTCGGTAAAATCAATTACGGATATTTTGGGCATAATATAATATAATTATGATCTTTTGCTTATTGTAAAGACGTTTAAGCAGAAAAATAATTGTCATACTAGATTTTTTTTTCTTTTTAGGACGAGTTTGCGTTTTGCGGAGAGTTGCGTTAGCCCGAAGCCCGAAGTATCCGTAATTGATTTTAGGAGACATTATAATTCTTACCTAGTATTATAAATATGTGAAAGCTTGTGAGGAAGGATGGATGGATGGATGTTTGTTACTCTTTCACGGAAAAACGTTCAGTAGATTTTCGGTGAAATTTGGTATGGTAATATTATGTAGTTGAGGCTCTGGATTAAACCAGGCTACTTTTAATCCCGAAACAGCACAACATTTCCGGTGTCATGCCTGATACTATATATTTACGCGGGCTGAGCCACGGGAATAAGTTAGTTATCAATATTGTAATAACTACTATTGTGACGCCATCTATCATTGTATAGTTTAAACGAAAGTTTTACAACTTTTTATTTACCTTTTTTAATATGCACAAACAAATTTAAAAACATTATTTAAAATTATATAATGTTTTATTTATGAAAAATCTCAAAATCTTGATTAAATAACTTTTGTATTTAGTTGCCTGCTGCCATCTATGTTACCCACGTGGTACTAAGCTTAAGTGAGTGCATGAAAGCGCCATCGCGCGGAGAGTAGCAAAACGACAAAAATTAGGTTCAGAACTTACCTGGGTTTGAATCGTAACTCTGTAAACCAAAAGTTTAGAAAGCTTTTCGCAGATCTTTAAATGTAATAAATCATTTGATAAGGACGTAATTGATTGAATATAAATTAATAAATTAAATTATAATTTAAATACTTATTTTCTTAAACCTTTTCAAAATAAACGACTAGCTGACCCGACAGACGTTGTAAGTTTACTGCCTTAACTATGAACGGGAATAAATAATTTAACCTTAAATCTTTTTAATATTTATTTTATTTTTATTTTATTGATAAGATGCACCAATAACATACCTATTGCTATAGTATTAATATCTTAAATCTAGTACAGTTTTTTAATACTAACATAAATAGGTGCATGCAGCTTTCACAGAGATTCTCAAAGAGATTAGAACAATAAGAGTCAACTAAGAAAAAAAAAAGTTACAGATATTTACAATCTAAATAGTTATAATAATAATTTATATTTATCATAGTATTAATTTTATAGTTTATTATTTGGCTCTATTATGAATTTAATAAAAGTAGAATAAGAATAAGAAAAAGAGATCGAATTTAACATTAATATTATTATAGTCCTTTTTAGATTTAATTACAAAGATGTTCACATGCTTTTTCAGACCCTTTTACTAAAAAATAAGTCAACTAAAGATGGCGGACGATATTTTATTTATTATGTGGCAATAGCAAGGAATTTGTAAGTATACCTAATACTTACAAATTCCTTGGGCAATAGTTTACAATATTGTGCCTATGAGTCGCAAGTCCCAATAAGCAATATCTTGGGAGTTGGGAGTAAACATTCCTCGCTGTCATTCGCGCGCCTGCGATATTCCAATTTTGAATTCTTGGTCAATACGGACATTGGAATTAATAGTTGAATATTTTAATAACAACATTCAGTTTTCGCAAAAGTATTACAGTACCGAGCACCGAAATAGGTATATGCAGATTTTTTACATGTACACGATAGTCAATAACTACTTTAGGTGGAAAATAGATTTGAAAAAAATAGACACTTTCTCGAAAACGGAACGAACCTTAATTCTCCAATCCTGCAAAAATCTAAAATTAACTTACGTAATTTACATGATTTTAAGTTTTACCTAACGTAAGCGTCACAAATTCAATTTAAAACATGCCCGCTTTTTAACGTCACACTGTGTATTTTTTGTCCAAAAAATTGGCCATGCCTTTATTTTTTGGAAATCTCATACAGAAATGTTATGTAAATAATTTATTAGTATTTACATGCGTTAATATCTTATTATGAACAATAAAAAAACACTTTTTTTTTTTTTTCAATAAAATTAAAAATTGCCATAACTTTTTAAATATTTACTTAATTGTCTTCTTGATTATTCTGATCGACAATAATCAAAAAACACACAATTTAACCTGATTTACATATTTCTTAAATAAGTTTTTAAAGATTTATTTACGATTTATGTTTTTTTTTCTTTAATTTTTTATGAACGTATTTCTAAATATTTGGATTTTATTTTTATACAGAATTGTTACTTAAATGTACTAGAATTTGTGTAAAAAAAATTAGGTCCAAATAATAAAGGGCACTGAAGTTAGAGGCTTCTAAAGTTTTCTATGGTAACTATGGGTTTAGGGTTGTCAATATTTCTATACCAAATTTTTGTATTCATTCGAACTTTGTTTTTTTTTTTTATTCCTGACTAATACTTAAACAGAAGGTTAGAGAAACTGCATTGAGTCACTAAAGTGACTCGATAAATCGAGAAAATATTTTATTAATGCCGTGAAATATTTTTGAGCAGAAACAAAAAAACGATTACTTTTTATTGCAGTTTTCATATTAATTTGACATGTCAATCCTACAATACTGACTTGGAATTTTTTTAACAAATTAATACTTTTTTAATGTACACATGGTCTCATATAGGTTTAATTATAACCGGAAATCTATTGTTTAATAGGTAGCCGGTGCAGACCGGGTCCGGTTTCGGATTTTATTACCTGCTTTTAGCTGTAACCTAACGAACCCCTTCCCTGCACCACATATTACCTTTCATTGGATTTTAAATAGAATGCCCGTCCGTCTGTTTGTTTTGCTTTTGACTAAATTTTGAAATGGTTGCATGTATTTTTAACCGTGACTTTCACTGGCAGACCGAATTATCAGCATATTTGTTGTAAAAATATTAGGTATTTACAACGCCGGATAATAATTTGTATACAAAATATTAAAAATTATCAGACTTACATTGAATTTAAAATAAATCTTTAGTATTAAAAAAAAGGGATATAATTAATCGAGCGAACAAAAAATAAGTTGGCGGCTGCACGTGAGCATACTCTATTACTGAATTTGGCAGCAAATTAATATGTTGGCGACTAAATTACTAAACTGGCGAAATCACTCAGGTGACAAAAAATTCAAAAGTCGGCAGATAAAAAGAGGCGAATTTAATCCAAATTAGCACCGACATATTTTATAAGTTGGTGACTTAATTTCCGAGTTGGTGACCATTATAATACCATATAAGCAGCTATAAAACCAGATTTGGTCGATAAATTAATGGCTGCTAAAAATCCAATTTGCAGGCTACGGAAAATCCTATTTTTGAATACTGTTGGAGTATGTTTTTCCTTTGCATGGGTGTCATTTTTTAGGTGTCTGGGGGTGCAGAATAATATGAAAATAAAATCTGTTTTGTAATTTCACAATGGCGTACATTTTTGTTATTAAAATTAATAAGGTTCCGATTACAAAATTGTCTTCCAATTTCATTTTTCAAAATGCAGAATATTCAATCTTCGTAAAATGAATATAAATACTAAATTAAAAGATCTTGGGGATGCTGATCAGGATTGATGATTATTATTACAGTATGTTATGTAGTTCAAGGTACCAGCTATGTATGGAAATTTTTCAAAATTCAGGATTCATGAATTTTTCTGCTATTCATGAAGAAAATATGCAATTTCCAGGTTTATTAGGGGGAGGAAATTTTCATTATTTTTCCAGTAGGATGCACCGTTTCTGAGATAGAAGCGATTATAGAAAAAAATGGCAATGCTGTACTGAGATACGAGGGATGTATAAATCTATAAAAATGTTGGAAAATTCAGGATTTTCGAATTTTTTTTCTCCCATCATAAAGAAAATATGATGTTACGGAATTTCTAAGGGGACGAAATTTTCATTATTTTTTCAATAGGATGCACCGTTTCCGAGATAGAATCAATTTTATAAAAAAACGTAAATGCTGTACATTGAGATACGAGAGATGTATAAATCTATATAGAAATGTTGGAAAATTCCGGATTTTCGAAATTTTTTTTCTCCCATGATGAGGGAGATATGATGTTGCGGGGTTCCTAAGGGGGACGAAATTTTCATTATTTTTTCAATAGGATGCACCGTTTCCGAGATAGAATCAATTTTATAAAAAAACGTAAATGCTGTACATTGAGATACGAGAGATGTATAAATCTATAGAAATGTTGGAAAATTCCGGATTTTAGAAATTTTTTTTCTTCCATCATGAGGAAAATATGATGTTGAGGGGTTTCTAACGGGGACGAAATTTTCATTATTTTTTCAATAGGATGCACCGTTTCCGAGATAGAATCAATTTTATAAAAAACGTAAATGCTGTACATTGAGATACGAGAGATGTATAAATCTATATAGAAATGTTGGAAAATTCCGGATTTTCGAATTTTTTTTTCTCCCATCATGAGGGAAATATGATGTTGCGGGGTTTCTAAGGGGGACGAAATTTTCATTATTTTTTCAATAGGATGCACCGTTTCCGAGATAGAATCAATTTTATAAAAAAAAAATGTAAATGCTGCACATTGAGATATTAGGAATGTATAAAGCTATAGAAATGTTGGAAAATTCCATATTTTCAAATTTCTTTTTCTCCCATCATAAAGAAAATATGAGGTTGCGGGGTTACTAAGGAAATTTAAAATGGATGACTTTTTTGCTATCAGCACCCCCAGAAACCAATAAAAGGACACCCATATTATTTTTATAAAATTAAGTATGTCCGCCATATTGGAATTTCAAAACGAATGTCATTTTCGTAATCCAGCACTCCCAAAAACCTTATAAACGACACCCATATCAATTTTACGAAAAATAAATATCAGCCATTTTTAAATTTCAAAATTAATCTACACAATATCTACATCCCCCTAAAACCGAGAAAAATTAAAAATTGGATATTTTGTATGCTCCTTTATGTTTTTTTATGTATCCTCGTTTTGCTGCTTGTATGTTTTTTGAGTTACCTACATCAGGGAAAATATATGTGCCTATTTTTAAATTAAATGTGCACTCACAAATTGTCGCCAAAATTCAGTGGTATTATTTAGTCACCAGATTTGTAATTTTTTTGTTCCTTACATTCTTTCGCCAACTTGGTAATTTAGTATTCAATATTCGGTATTTTCACATCCAAAATTTAATTGTTTTGTCGCAAGTAAATACATGCCTAAAAAAATAAGTGTCTGTTTCTGATCAAAACGATCAAATTAAGAAGGTGAAGAGAAATTGAATGTCACGCAAGCGAAGCCGCGCACAACTGCTAGGTAATTGAATCAAACTTTGTTTTCACTTGAAATTCCTGAAATATTACTCTACCAAACACACAGTGTTTCGACTAGTACATGCGAACAAGACAATATATTTTTTACTTATTTATATTATTTATGTATATTCAAGGCATGTTAGATTTTTTATGCTGAAATAAATCTGAACACTTAAATATTTAGATCGATACTTCTTACAAATATGGAACACGGCGGAGGTACATCATATAATATGCAGTATAATAAACATAAATAACCAAAAACAGAAAGGTTCAAACCAAATAGTGACTGAACTTCTCAGTATCTCACTGACTTCAATATAAGAGTGCAACAGCAGTGAATCAAAAGGGAGCAAAGGTATAACGCGAAGAAAATGTAAACTATGGATAACATAATGAATTTCCACGCGGGCGGAGTCGCGGGCAGCAGCTAGTAAGTAAAAAAGACTATTACTATTAATAGTTTTGTTGAAGTTACGAACTTCATTAGAAAAATGAGCATATAAAAACCTACTTCAAATATTCATCTATGCGGTGACAACCCTATCCAAAATAATATAAAATTGAATAACTCCGATGCCCTGCCTCATTTGGATCCCATTTTTTTTTTTGGTTATAAGTATCAATAAAAAGAATATTTCAGTCTTAGTTTCAAATCTAAATATGAAACGGCATGGCGTTAAAAAAATTAAAACATAAATTTACAAAATCAGTCATAAATACGTTATCTTGAACAAATAAAGCCTGGATGTTTTTCGCTATCGTAGGGCTTTTAAGACACTATTTAGACCAATTAATAAAATCTTAAAAGAATATCAAAATTTGAACTATAACTGTTTCTATGTTTTTTCTGGAAACCATAGAAAATTTTTTCAAGTACTAATTTGCATTCTTCTATATGAAATGGGCAGTCGGGTGTTCTCGTCCTGCATTTATAATCACAAATCCTATAAAATTAAGTAATAAAAACGGCATGGCCAATTTTTTGGACAAAAAATACACTGTGTGTCATAGCAATTGTATATTTTGCAGGTGAATTTTATAATTTTAAAATTGGTGTAGGTACCTTAGTTACTATTTCCTAACGGCAAGCGAACCAATTTAGACGATCAAACTTCTAAATATTATTAATTTTCTGCAACACCGTATCGTAGGAGCCAGGAGGTACACTTCATATTATTTATTATAGTCTTCTAGAATACCAAGATCATTAAAAAACGTGTTATATTTACGTGGTCAGTAGTTGCTACGCGCGCCTTTAAACCGTATCCTTAATCCTTATTATATGACTCGGGAAAATACGAAAGTTCCAGAACAAATATTATTACAATTTCCAAAGAATAATGTAAAGTTAATATTGTCGTTCCATTCCCTGTTGTCTTTTGGGACTGTTGTATTCTTTACAAATATCATCAAATATCAATATTAATAGAATTGACCATACAACAATTCTAATAGTACCTAATATTGTATAATGCATATATATTGATGGATCGACTGAAATCTTGAGAGTCAAAGTAGACAATAGACATAGGTACGTCATACCTAATAAATATAAGATGTATAATTGCATACGTTTCATCAAATGAAGTTATAAAATTTCCTCCATGGTTTCATCTTTTATAATTAACCCCGACGAAAAAAGACGGGTGTTATAAGTTTGTGTCTGTCTATGTGTGTGTGTCTATCCGTGGCTTCGTAGCTCCCTATTGTCTATATCCCTATGACTATCCTATATCCCTATGAACCTATTTTGATCTAGTATTTTTATTTATTTAAACATCAACTTTTAAATGTTATCAGCTCTTGATCATCATCATCACCATCAGGTTGACAATAGGGGATCGGACTACATTTCTGTGGCTTAGTTGGTTGAGCGTGTTAGTGCTCAAGCCGGGGGTCGCGGGTTCGGATCCCGCCGAAGGAACAAAAAGTTTTTCTGTGTTCCTGGGTCATGGATGTGTATTAAATATGTGTATAAAATAATAAAAATCTTAAATATGTGTATAGTATAAAAGTATTAAATATATTTCCGTTGTCTGGTACCCGTAACACAAGTTCTTTGAGAACTTACCACGGGATCAGACTGACATGGTGTGAAGCGTCCATAGATATTATTATTATTATTATCTGAAATATTTAGTTTCATTAATATATTCAGAAATATTGAGGCATTACTTCTTGGTAAATGTAAAAAAATATATTATTTTATGTGTAGTTTACTAATAAAATACATTTAAAAAGTACCAAAAATTTTTTTTTTGCGAAATTGCTAAACAAAACCAACATCATTAGTTTACTTATGTACATCATATTATACAAAAACATTAATTATGGTAATTATGAACTTAAACGCACAAATATCGGAGATGTAAGCGAATATGTTCCTGCGGCCGTATACTTCATACCTACTTCATACACTTTAACCCAAGAGTGACGTCATTTGTAGGTCGACTTTAGTATGCGTTCTTACGAGACTTGCGAAATTTTGTATACAAATCGCTGTACCTTTGAAAATATTGACTTTTGATATACGGTTTCTTCTGAGAAGTTACTCATATTTAAGAGTACTATTCATTTATGCAATAAAAAAATCAGTCAGGGATTACCTAAATCACCCACTCGGCGAAACACAACGCAAGCGTAATTTCACGCCGGTTTTCTGTGAGGCCGGGGTATTTATCCGGTCGAGCCAGCCCATTCGTGCCGAAGCGTGGCTCTTCCGCGTAAATTATCAATCTGAACTGGAACGCTCTTGAACGCCACAGTGCTTATTTTTTTTAAATATCAACATACCCAACTCAAGACTGGCCCACCACTGCTACACTTGTGAGCCAGGATCAACAATGGTAACCAACCACAAAAACCCTTTGATATGATCTTAGTGGTGCTCGAGCGATATGCTAAATCTGTCTTGGGACCCGGAACGAAATTAATCAGAAGAATGTAGGAGTTCCCTTTCGTTCTATTCCTGTATTCTAGTTTGCCTTCCCTAGCAAAAATAATCTTTTGCTTAACTGGAAGTCTTCACAGCCTTTAGAGCATGTAATATATTGTTTAAACACCCCGAAGTGACAATATTTGTACATTATACATTCTCCGTCGAGGTCAAATAAATGTATCATCCATTCACGAATTTACAAATAAAATTACTCATATCATGTAACACGAGTCACGACGCGTGTGTCTGCCATAAATCATTAGTTATAGCACAGAATAGATATTAGTTACAAGTTATAGCGATTCAGTAGGTAGTCATTCGAAGTTGGATGTGAGAAGTTAAATTGTGACAGTATATCTATACTCTATACTTAATATAATAAAGAGGAAAAGCTTGTTTGCTTGCATTGAATAGGCTTCGAAATTATCGAATGCATCTTGACTAAATGTCCTTTCCCGTGGTCTACTCTACATCTGTGCCAAATTTCATCAAAATCGGTCTAGTCGTTTTGGAGCCTATTCAATGCAAACAAACAAACTTTTCCTCATTATTATATTAGTATATAGATGACACAAATGTCACTACTCGAACTGCTCGAACATTCTGTGTCATCTATGACACAACTTCAATACTCAAACATTCTGTATCATCTGTGACACGAAGGTCACTTCTTGAACACTCTGTATCGTCTATGACACAAAGGTCACGGGATCACCCTGTGTCACAAGTGACGTCCAGCGCTTACGTGTCATGATACAGGGTGATACAGCTTGTGATAAATTGAGTGCCTAACTCTATACGTCACATGTTTGGTTTTGATATTCGAGGCTTCGACAATAATAACTGATATTCGTGTTTCATATTTAGGTTTTTATGGAGGTGAACGAGCAGCTGGATCACCTGATGGTAGTTATTACTCTGGCCTACTAACACCTAAGCGATTTACGGATTTTTTAAATCCTGTCCCATGGAAGCTTCTAAATATTATGATCGGTCGAGTCCTTAAGATTATCTAAATATAATATGTCTTTAAGTGTTTATGAAAACAATTCATATTCTGTTTTATTTAAATATGTAATTTTAAAACGACTTAGAAGCCAGCAATCCTTTCTTCTAACCCATTTAGGTTCACGCTAACTGCCTTATGATTTTCATGTAAATAATCTTTAGAAAGTTTAGTATGGATCTCAAATAATCCAGATCTAGATGTTACAATCAAAGGTATGCTGTCTCTTCCCGGAATTTCCCTACCAAAAAGCCTTCGGGCAAACCTCGAAATAAATTCCAATTTCGGCCTTTGACTAAAGTATTTTCAGTAAAACCTAGAAGTTTCTACATTTTCAGCCAAAAATCGAAAGTAAAATAGATATTATGTTTTGGGCTTTCCCTAGTTCATCTTAGAAGCGACGTGTGGACTCGAGTCAAAAACCAAAAATGTCTATTATTTGAGATTTCACTAAACCTAGCATTGACTAGTCACTACCCTAAACTACACTACTAACCCTGAGCATTGACTAGTCACTAGTAATGCGGATTACGGCATATAGCAGAGCTTCAAGGTTTGACTACACCATAGATAAAATATTTAAATTAGGTATGTTATGAATACGAAATTTCGACTCTGGATCCGGATTCGAATATGATAATAATATTATACGGGTCTACGGATATCTAATTATTTCGTATTATTCGCTAATTTCGGATCAGGTCTCAGAATAATCAATATTTAAAGAATTTCAAAAGTGAAATATAAAATTTAGACTCCATCTTTAATCGAAACATATCTAACTCGGCTACGGTTAAGGATAGTATTTTTTTCGGATATCCGATAGTTTCGGTTACAGTTACGGAGCTCCTTAACATCGCTAACACAAAATATAACGACGGATATGTCACGTGGCCATTAGCAGGTGCTACCAGCACCTGCGCGAAGTTCACGCTATTATTGTGATGGATTATTGTAATTTTTACCATAACATTATTATTATCTAGATCCTAAAGTGGGTTCCGTAGAACAGTCATCAGGATTCCGCCAAACTTATGTACTTAAAGAAAATTTTTTTGCTCCCTTGCGGGATTCGAACCCGCGACCTCCGGCTTAAGCGCCAACGCGCTAACAACTGACTACTGAGTCTCAGAAGAGGAGGTAGTAGTTTCAGCGCTGTTAAGCGATTTTCATCTTATGTCTGATCGAGCGGCAACTTGTACGATAATACATAGGCCGAACGCTGTTTGTCCACCGCCACCGTCAACGGGACGCTAACTAGAAAGACATGACGGCGCCGAAGTAGCGATACATACATTTACTATAGCCGCATTTTACTATGGCCATCTATCATTATGGCCGTCTGTGCATCGCACGCCCGTCCCGTCAATCTAATATCGACCAGGAGGGCTAGACAAGATGCATTAAATAATATCGACGGCGAACTTCGTGAATAAAAAATGTATGGGATTGACATAAGCGTGCGTTAAATGACATATTCAGTCGTATCGTTAAAAAAATTGGTAGCCAAGCAGCCACTTTGAACGAATACGCTAACGATGCACTCATATAACGAATTGCTCTAACGTGTTTCTCCATACAATGCCTAGACAAGCGGCCGTAAGTGACATTTAGTAGATCGTGATCTTTATCTTTATCGACCTAACGATAAAGATACCCAGGGGGCTACCTTTATCGCCTCAACGAACAATATGGCGGATTTTTATTGATCAGCTGTTATTTGTAAATAATAATGATTTGCCTAAAGTTGCTTAAAGGGTCTATACAACACCTTCTGCTAGTAGTCTATATTGCATAAAGTCAAAAGAATTCAATCTAAAGTATTCAATAAATCACAATTATTGTCAATACCTAATATGTAATTCATTGTATTCAAGTATAATTCAACACTTTGTTAAAATATAAATTTCTTAATTTGTAGCTTACTTGCAGTTTGTAATCTTTACACGCTACTATATCAGCTGAAAGCAATCTTTAGGTGTATAGTAGGTACCTAAATTATAGTAGGTAACAAATGGAGTTCATAATTAAGCAAGTTTCTCTGAAACTTCCTTAGAAATAAAGATTTGTATTTAGTAGTTAAAATTTATAAGTTTTTCAATGTAATGATATTTTATTGTCATCGATGCTCAACACCTTCGTCTTATAAATGGGTTAGAAGGACACAAACACCTCATAAAAGTTTTGAAATATTTGCTATTATACTTTGATTAATTATTACAAATTTAATATTATATATCTATGCTATTATACCTACACCTATTATAAACAGTCAAGCAGTGTTAACCAATTAAATACTTAATATTTAATCTCTATAGTATATTTGTGACTAAATAATTGAAATATTCTTTACAATTTTACAGAACTATAACGTTAAAGGAAGTGTTATTAAAGTACCTTGACTGTACAGGGTACTATTGCAATAAATAAGTAAACCTAACACTTACCACATATTGTAGACAAAATATTACAATGCGGCCATAACACTTTGAATTTGTTATAAGCATTGTCTTGCTAGAATTATTCATTCATTCTAATTTAAGAGCTTTGCTCTTGTCAGTGATGCTTTCTCCATTACTCTCTGCACTCCGGGCGTTCTCTTGACCTCCTGATACGACACGACCATCACATTCGCCTACACCTGTCCATAAAAGTTCTTCTCGGCCTTCCACGTTTTCTACTACCATCCCTTCAATTATTCCTCTAATAAAGTAGTTGTGCCGTATCAAGTGTCCGTATTAGGATTGATTAAATAATAACAATACAAGAGTATCTACATTTTATTTTACTTTTTTAAGTAAGTTTTACATGGTTTTAGTAAGAAAATAAACTTAAAATGTAAAAATACTTTTATTTCTTGCAAAGGAATTACATAATGCAGATATATTTCTTTAAATAATCAGTTTTATCTCAAGTCACATAACCAATAATAACATTATACAATTTAAAAATCAACACAGCTAATAATAATTATTATTTACACGCACTAGTTAAAGCCTGTCACAGAATGAATACAAATTAACTTAGGTTGGTAGCGGTTTTGATACATTAATAATTACATTATGATTTATATCACTTCTCACTATCAGTGGCGAAGGCTGCTTCTTCAAAGGGAAGCCGGAACCTGTATCATAGGTAGGGATTTCTATGAAGGTTTGCAAAAGGTATGTGACAACTCTACCGGTGAAGGAAAACATCGTGAGGAAACCCGCACATAGTTGGCCCCAGACGTATTGACTAGTCATTCCTCTGGACTAGGGTGGCTATGTTGTGAGAATGCCGTATGCGCTTGGGAAATCATACGATATTTAAAAAACAACTGTCCCAGGCACTACAGTATTTCAAGAGTGGTTACTTCGATCGGAGAATACTGTATAAATCATCCATCATCGGATGTAAAGGCCTAAGTTAGGTAAATTGTTATTTTGATAACAAACAAAAATAATTGTACTTCATCTTCTTCTTCTTCTTCTTCTGGCCAGATTTTTTTAACCAGGACATGGATATAGTCCTAAGGATAGAAGACTCCGTATTTTGTAATTGCTAAAAAGAACTGTATTGCCTTGGTAATAGAGTGTATTTCACAATGCACGTATCATAGAGGCAAATCCGAGCCGAGCGAGATAGCCATAAGGGAGGCCGTGTGTCTCGTTCTTGCATGTTGCCAACCAGAAAAATGTTGGTATTTTTAAAAAGTAACTTGAAAAATCTTAGATAAAACGAGTGTACTTTATTATTATTTTAACAAATGTTTATAACTATATCATATTCTAATTAAAAAAGTTAGAAATAGTCATTTAATACTAAATAAAAATGCAGTTTACATTAAAACCTTTTCCTTCTTTTTTATTAGATGGTATCATTCGCAAGACAATAGATACGCCATTACAGTCGGACAAGGATCTTTTGGCACTTGGATGGGGGCGTGAGTGTCGCAAATAAGAACAATACTTATTACTAAAAGTGAAATTTTACAAGACGGCGATGTTATTACTGATTTTATCCACGTGCCAAAAGGTAAGTGTCGCAACTACAAAACAATACAATTTAATACTAAAAGTGACATTTTACAAGACGGCGATGTTAGTTCTGATTTTGTCCACGTGCCAAAAGATCCTTGTCAGACTGTACACATATTTTATGCTGAACACCGGATAATATTAAAATTCATAATAGTACCAGTGCTGGATTTGCTGGACGCACCGTGAGTATGGCCTTTAGTGTAATCTCTTAAAATCTGTTTATAATGTGTGTCCTATGACCATTTGGCAAGAAATCTGTATAAAATCTGTATTATCAATGAAAACTAGAAGATAATTAATTAAATAATGTATTATATAATATAATTATTCAAAATAGAACTCTGGAGTCATACAATAGATAAACAGTTATCCAATTGTGTGTCTAATTTATAATCCTCTGAATTTTTCCCGGTGTTTCGGATTTCGGTGCATATTGAAGTTCCAGCCCACGAAGTATAGTTAACAAGGAGTCCGAACGTAATGTTAAAATAATGGTCTCAATTACTGGGACAGATTTTTGCCGGTAGAGCGCGCGACGGTTCGACATGCACTCGTTTGAAATTACGCGGGAAGTTTAAAATTGCTATTGACAGCTCTGGAAAGATTGAAATCTTATTATATAAAAGTTTTAGGAAATTCTTAGAAACTGTTCTCGAAAAATAGATACCGTAGAACACGGTAATTGCCTAACGGTAATTTAAAAATAATTGTAATAAATAATAGTATTGGCAACACTCGGTATAATAGTATTGGCAACACTTGGTACTCGTCGGTCTCGCACGCCTAGCGGCAGAAAAGAGAACTAAGATCTGGTCCTATTATTGTGTACATAATTATTATTAAAAAGCCTATACCGTTCGGACTCCTGGTATCTATGCTTCATGTTCCAGCCTTACAACCGTAATAATCGGCCTTGTTAAATAAGTACCTACTTTATTCTTATTGTAAATATCTACACTTGAAATTTGATTCCATTTTATACAAAACACTCTAGGAACTTTCAATAAAACTTCTAGGTACCGTTTTACTGAATCGACTGACTTGCACTGACTATTTGTATCAAAATTTGTATTTTGAACTTTGACTAGACATTAGACTTGAAAATAATACGGTGTTGAAATCATATAGGTACCTACATTAAATCTAGTTGTCTGCCTTTTTAACTTGACACTGACAAATAGTTTTATGCCGTAACGCCATCAATAATTAAAAAAAAAAATATATGACATTTGACAACTTCACAACTGACGGCTAAATTATTGAAATCATAAACAACTAACGTTTGAGCAATTCGTTGTTGCGATTCGAACAACAGTGTGCGTTTGTCTAGGGACAAAATGTCGTGATCTCAAAAGAGAAGTCGATACGACAGATCTTTCCGAATTTTAACGAAGGTAATTTGTCTAGGCGCCCAGATAATCTCGTTCTCGTTGACGATGACGTCTCGTTGACGGTGACGTCTCGTTGACAATGACGTCTCGTTGACGGTGGCGGTGGATAAACAGCGTAACAGTTCAACCTGCCCCAATAGATTCACCACAGAAATAACAATTTCAAGTGCTTTAATTAATTGTGTCCTAATTAATACGCTTATGTACTTCATGGAATTCAGATTCGTCGTTCGTACCAAAGTTCATTCCCACCACGATCACGTTATTTCGTCGTATTCGTCTATGTGTGGGTCGTCAGTTGCCACACCTGTAAATTGTAATAATTAACTAAACGTTTTTCGTCACGCTCCCAAAAGCCAAAGGTGTAGCGCTGAAGCCTGTCCGATTGTGCCGTGAGTCGGGCCTATTTTTTGTATGTAAATGAAATTATATTAATGAATTAACGCTAAATCTTTATTGTTAAATAAATTAATTACTGTGAAATTAAAACGCGTCTTGACGACCTCTGTGGTTCAGTTAGCGCATTGGCGGCCAAGCCGGAGGTTTTTGGATTGAAAAAAGGGAGGAGTTTGAATACCGCCGAAGAAACAAAAAAGTTTTATCTTTTCCTGTGTCATGGATGTCTAATAAAAACAAAAAAAATCTTTAAAATTTGTATAGTATAAAACATCGTTTCTCAACCTCGTCGCGACCCACGAAAAATCCAAAAATTCGTTCGAAAAACGAATCTTTTGTACCTATACAGTTTGTGTTTATTATTATCAACAGACTGCGACCCTCTTTAAAAACAAACTCGACTCTCCAAAGGGTCGCGATCCACCGGTTGAGAAACGATGGTATAAAAGTATCCCTCCAAAATTTTCATGTAATGTAATGCCAAGACGATACCATACGACTCGCACTGTCAAAAAGACTTTTGACATCAGATCTCATGTAAAACCAAGCGTCTGACTTCACCAAACTTCTAACTCTACATACCTTAACTCTACAAGCCTAACTACACAAACTCTATACCGTAATCAAGATATATGGCCTGGCCATTTCACTATATTCGCAAAAAATCGACGAAACGTTACGAGAAAAGGTGGTCTTGGCGGGGGCACAACCGTGTCCCCAGATTAAATATGCTTTCCATTGTCGGGTACCCTTAACACAAGTTCTTCGGGTACTGAGCGTCGTGCCAGATCGACGTGGTGTAAACGTCCATATTATTATTTGCCTACAAAAGAATAGAAATACTATGGAAAAAATGTTAGATTTCGTTTATCAATCTGTCATTTTGTCTATTCTTCCGTAAATAGAAACCATTTCTACAGTGGTTATGCTAAGCTGACACTATGATAAATATAATCGTAGCAATGTATGAAAGTTTTACCTAATTGATAATATAAAAAAGTTAGTGTCTCTAACATTTGAAAAGAATTTAATAATGGACCTCGAAAGTTATCGAAAGCTTGAGTTTTAATGAGGAAACATTATATTTGTCGCAATTAGCGCCGGAGCTCCCGTATCAAAGCTTTCGAAAGCTCTGACCGTGAACTTGCAAGTTTCGCCCTCGAAACTTATTTACCGAACTTTCATCAAATGATCGTTTGTCTTATATCGAGTTTTAAGTTCAGGTTTCTTTTGAACTCGTGTCATAAAGCAGGTCGCACGCTACTTTGTAATAAGTTTTTTTTTGTGTTTTCTACTTAATTAATAATTACATAACTATAAATTATTTTTCTTTCTCGATGTACTTAAATTTTGTAGCAAGCTTTGTCTCTATTCTTGTCATATATTATGTAATAATAATATATCTATAGACCCATCACATCACGTCAATCTGGCCCCGTGACAAGTATCCGAAGAACTTATGAATTATGGGGATCAGACAACGTGAAGCATATTTAATACTTTTATTATACTACTAGCTTTTGCCCGCGACTTCGTCCGCGTGGAATAGTGACTTCCGGCAGAAAAGTATAGATAGCTGAGAATAAGTTAATGTATTGGTAATATTGTTTAGATTAAGTTAATGTATTCACATTCACATGAGGCTAAAGTACCTATAGAACGAAAATACTTTAGCGCAAAGCTTCCGGGTAAACTATATTGAAAGTTGACCCGGCCGGTACGTGAACATAAAGATTTCTAGAACTGCTAACACGGGAAAGAGCAACGTATAACTGACCGTGCGAGAAACAACTGACACCGAGATCTACTCCGGCAACACGAAAAGTCTGCCCTTGAGCCTTATTAATTGTCATTGCATAACACACCGATACTGGGAATTGCGTCCTTTTAAATTGGAATGGAAAATTATTTGGTATTAAGGGTATTCTGGGAATAAAAACGGTTTCTCCTGCACCGCAACCTGTTAAAATTTAAGCCTCGATTATATTTTGTTGCAACTGGGTTACTTTGAGTCAAGTTCCATTGCAAAGTTGTGGTGGTCTTAAATTTAGAAGCAGAATAATCGGAATGCCAATTATTAAACAAATTTCATGAGTAGGAAGTGCGGGCATATTTAAAGAATTTAAAAATTCTATCGGGTAATTAGTGGCTTCTTATTCATCGACCATTCTATATTTATCGATCTATGAACTTTGCTTTCCCCCTGTATATTCGACAGTATTTACAAAAATAATCCTTATTGCATGATTTTGTATTCACGCGCGATGACTTATTAGTGTATTTCATGTATAACTTTGGTGTTTCTACACCGATTTACATGATTCTTTTTTTATTGAATAAGTAATAATTTTACCTTTTTTTTATTAGGGATGAGTGAGAGTGTTGTAAAAGTAAGATTAGACCAATATAATCAGAAAGCTCCGAATTGCTAAGCTACCGGAAGTTTCACGTGCTATTGTGAATCAACCATAAAAGATAGACATTATGCTGTCAAGAAATATTTTTATATAATATTAAGGAAAATATTTCCGTCATACGTGATTTCTATGCAGCTCTAATCATTAAGGCTGCACACGCGGTGGAAGCTTAAAAAATGGAGTAACTTCTCCCGTTTTCCCAATATATCCCTTCACTGCTCTGTGCCTATTGATCGTAGCGTAATGAAAAGTATACCTGCCCAGGAGTATGAAGAATAATTGTGCCAAATTTCATTAAAATCCGTCGAGTAGTTTTTGTTTCTATAACGAACATACAGACAGACAGACAGACAAAAATTTTACTGATTGCATTTTTGACATCAGTAGCGATCCCTAATCACCCCCTGATAGTTTTTTTTTTTAATATTTCATGTACAGAATTGACCTCTCTACAGATTTATTATAATATAGAAAGATAAGATTTTTATCATATTACAAACATATTTAATACACACCCACAGAACATAGATAACCTACCTGTATAACTTGGTATACCTAATATAAAAGGTTAAAGATTAATTTGTATTCAAAATGATTAGTGGGTATGAATTTTTCTATTTATATCTCCCTAGTCCCTACTAACAATTGGCCAAAAATTTCTAAGCATATTAACCCTCCACACACGGGGTATTACAGTCCTCATCATTAAAGAGTGGAAAGGGCTGTTTAGCCGATAGAGTCAGTTCAGTTCACATTGAGAGCGACGTGACGCGACGTGGCGTTGTATTTTTAAGATAGCAATTAAAAATTGAACTCTATTCACTAGAGAAGAAGATACACGTCTAATTGCAAGAGTTTGACTCTCGCAATGAGATGTGTATCTTCTTGAGTGGTGGATAAAGTGTAATTTCGAATCGCTATCTTAAAAATGCAGTGCAGCGTCCCGTCATGTGGCTTGAGCTTGACCCCTTAGGTTGTAGCACCATCGCTAATTCTCTCCGGGGCTTTTTGAGCTTTTATTGCTAGGGTGGTGAAATAGGGCTTCGCCATTGAAACTGTGTACTAAACTGTCAAGAAGGGTTAATATTTTTTTATAAAATTGTGTACGCATGCCTTCATTTTAGTAAGTCCTTGAGTTTTATTGCAAATTATTTATAAAACGGTTTGGTGCTAAAAACTTTTTACAAAGTACCTATTGTACTACGTGCCTTAATTTTTGTCAGCCATTTTGTATTCTACAAAAGAGCCTTTTTGCACTAATTGAAAAAATCGAATGAAATACGAAAACACAGCCTTATTTTTGAACATAATGTTTATTCTGTGGAAATTTATAGTATCACACATGAAATAATATTATGAATGTTAGAAAATTTTTTACTTTGATAAAATAAAATAGGGCTTAAAATAACTTCGGCCTACATTTACATGACTCTAATTACTTAACATAACTAACTAGTTATTGTAATAATCACAAGGATATAAAATATCCTACTAATATTATAAATGTAAAAGTTTGTGAGGACGTATGGATTGAAGGAGGCTTGTTACTCTTTCATGCAAAAACTGCTGAACGGATTTCGATGAAATTTGGTATGGTAGTAGTTTAGGCTTTGGATTCAAACGTAGGCTACTTTTATCCCGAAAAAGTACAGTGTTCCGCGGGCTACCCGATACTTTATTTACGCGTGCGGGGTCGCGGGAAATAGCTGGTTATTTTGTATCAGAGGAGGTATACCACAAATTGAAAATTAGTTTTTTATAAGGATATAAGAAACTAATTTACAATTTGTGGTGTAATACTTATCCTACTAATATTAAAAATGAGAAAGTTTGTGAGGATGTATGGATGGATGGATTATAGATGGATGGATGTTTGTTACTCTTTCACGCAAAAACTACTGAACAGATTTCGATGAAATTTGGTGCGGTAGTAGTGGTAGGGTCTGGATTAAAACATAGGCTACTTTTTATCCTGAAAAAACACAGTGTTCCCGAGGGATACTGTATTTACGCGGGCGGAGGAGATTTTTTAATAAGTAAGTTTTAATAAGTAACTTACTAAAAATAAGTTCTTAAGATAACTGTATATTCCCGAGGCACACCAACTTATGTCCACGGTACACCAGTGTGCCGCGGTACACACTTTGCGGTAGGTACACTGCACTAGCTGACCCTTAGAGGTTTGACTCAGGGTAGCAATACGCCCATTGGATCAGTTAGGATTTAGAACTGACTGTTTGGCATAACAGTTGGTGTATATTGACGATTAATTTAAACTTTCTGTAAATAAAGATAAAGCAAAAGTACACTATTATTTTACATGATGTTTTTAAATGTTAATAAATTATTATTATACTTAATCAATAAATCCCTTTGCTATTGATTTTATAGTCTACATTTAGTTCATATTTTGCCATTATTTTTAAGTAAACTTTTCATAAACTGATTATACTGGCCGATTAGATCTTTAAAGAAAAGTAAGATATTCATTTGTTCTATTTAATTGTTGTTCTAGTTAATTGCTGAGTATGGTCAATGGTAGGTAATATATATATTCTTTGGTATCCAACCAGATACTCAAAGGCTGAGAGGGAAGCATTGTAATTTTTTTATTATTTACTCAAAATACAAAAGTATGTAATTGTTGTTAAATATGTATGTAACTTTATGTTCATCGATTTATCATTGGTCTCGCTTGGCGCTCCCAGCGAGACCAATTATTCATCTATGTTTATGTTTTATACTGTGTTATTTGTTGCCTATGCCACTTTTGTTGTACCGGATATTGGCTATGAATAAACCCCTTCCGTTGACCGCTGTTAACTGGATGAAGCACGTTGTTCGTTTTAGTTGCAAAAACTCTAATAATAATAAAAAACGTAGTAACGTTTTAAATAGATTTATATTTTATGAGTCGAAGAATAAATTGTTTGATAAAGATACCTACGTCATTTTATTAATCCTGACAAATGATACCAATTTAAATTTCACTTTACGTGCGATATAATAATATTAATTTTGTCGAATTAATATAATAAAATGTATTATATTTACGTTTTATATTATGAATACTTTAATATGAAAACTCCGACGCTATTGATCTAAAATTCCATAAACAAGGACAAAACTTATAAAAACTTTTTTATTTTATTTGCTCCGAGCGGAACAACTAAATTAAATCGTGTTCCAAATTTAAAAATACCGATGCGAATATGGCAACAAGAATTATAGCTGCAAAACTATTGTTTAAACAAGGAGAATAAAAATAAAACAATAAAACGCGCGCCATAAATTTAAAATTACGAGCACCGTCGTAGCATAACTAGATCGGTATGGTAATGTGAGGTGAGAACGTCTTTCGTTTGTGATGTATCCGTGTCAGAACATACATTACTCTGGATCTGCACTAGATACATACATCTTTTCCTATTATACATTTGATTCGTTTTGTTTCGCGAAGCAGTAGATGGGTATAAGGTGTTAAAACCACATTTTCATACCTTTCACACATTGACATTTAATTTTTCCTGTATACTTAGGGCCTGTTTCACAATCGCCTTGTATAGTCGTACAAGAATCTTTTGGCGCGTGGACAAAATCAGTATTAACGCCACCATCTTGTAAAATGTCACTTTTAAGTATTGTTCTTAGTTGCGACACTCACGCTCCCATGTCGATGTTATCCAAGTGTTAAAAGATGCTTGCAGGACTGTAAGTGATGAAAACTGTGACGCAGTTTGGCGGGTTTACTGTTACTATAATGATAAATATTAATACTATAATGATGTTTATTTGCCAATAAAGATCAGCTTATCCGGAAGTTTTGTCGCTGTTTACTTTATACTGAGCAACAGAGACGAAACATCCAGATAAGCTATTCGTCACTTTTAGGCGATGGTAGGTACTCGTAAAACAGGCTTTTAATCGGCCCATTTGCACAAACCATGGGTTATATCTGGCTTTAGAAAAATATTTATGCCTTCTCCTTCATAAATACAAAGAACGAGATAGATAACATGATAATATTTAACCCAGGGTTAACTTTAGCGCATATCTGCACAAGTGGGCCTAACCGCACTCAGAGACATTTAATGTTTACTTATACGTTTACTTAGTAGAGGTTTTGACATAAAGTCCATATATTTTCTGTCAAAATCTCAATTAAGTGACAACTTAAGTAAGCATAAAGGATAAATATCTCTGAGTGCGGCAGTTACTCTTTTAACTTAAAATTAAGTTTAAAAGTTCTACAAGGTTTTGTAATCTTAAAAATACTCTTTATAAATGTCATGTTAGTCATGAGACCCCGAAAATTGTTGACATTCACAAAGTTAATTTTGTACTTGTTTAACCTTTTATTTTTCCTTATCTCGGTCTGGTGAAAATTGTTCACGTAATTCCTCGTGCAGAGTGTAATAAAGCGTTTATGTGTGTTTCTTTTAGAGGAGGTACAAGCAAAATATATGTACCAAATGAACCAATATTGTGTCAACCATCATCATCGGAGTTTGAAGTAGTTTTACTGGTGCTAAGTGCTGACAGTGAGGATTGTGGCCCTCAAGCGGAGGATGTTATCAACTCTCTTTCCCTCTAGACGACACATGGAGTTTGTGTCCCTTACTAATAATAATATTTACAACTCAATTATAAAACTTTGCTATCTTTATCTGACGCATTGGAAAAGTCAGTTGATAGACAAAGACAGACACGGTGTAATAAGTTATCCGTTGTGTAAATATTTTTATTAGTAAGAAGAACTGTATACATTATATACTGACACTATCGACTCGTCAGCTCAGGCAGCAGCAGGCAAAAAGTTTAAATTAGTTTTTAGTATACAAAATAGTTCAATTAGGCCCACTTGCGCTAATCTGGGTTAAAGTTAACCCTGGGTTATATTATCCTTCTCCTTCATAAATACAAAAAACGAGAGAGATAGCATGATATACATATAACCCAGGGTTAACTTTAATCCAAATCTGCGCAAGTGGGCCTTAAAGTTTTAATTTTTAAAACAAACGTAAAGAAAACTATGCCAAAATGTTTCAGAAACTAATGGATAAAACATGTCATAACTCATACAATATCGAATATAACATACGTCACCTCGAAGTTAAAACAATAGGTTGTAGATTATCCGAGCCAACTGGTTACGTAACCTTAAAGACACAGGAGACGTAGGTTGGTAGGTACTTGGTACCTATAAATTTAAAATTTTCGATACTGTGTGAACTTCGGTTCATTTTGGGAATAGTTAGTTTTGTAGTCTCACACCTTCGAAACTAGAAATAAACTTTAGTATTATTTTCTAAACTAGCTGGCCCGACACACTTTTTTTCTGTCTTAACTATGAACTGGAATAAATAAATAACTACACCTATTACAGGCATCTACACCTACTATCTACACATACAACCTTCCGATTTCTCATCGTTTAAAGTTTCTTTGAACACCCACAATTATTTCAAAATCAAATTTCGTTAAATTTGTCCCGCCGTTCTCCGAGTTTTTGTAAAAGATGAAAACTGCAATCAATTAAATTTTTAACGAATTCCAAAAAAGGAGGCGGTTATAATTATACAGCCTATATAATATATTATATAAGGTTCGTTAAAATCAACTACGGATATTTTTGCCAAATAATCTACTACTTATGTATAGACGTATAGTTATCGTAATCGAAACAAAAATTTTATTGCTTTGAAATTCTCCCTTAGAGCATCCAACCAAACTTTCCTTACTGGCATCATGCCTACCACCGCCGGTTCGGGAACTAGCCCGCCCGTTTAGAATTCGTCTCGGATTCACCTGGCGATAAAAGTAATTAAGGGCATGATGCATCAGCATCACTGACGATAAAGATACCATAGTATTTTATGTTAAGATACCTTTTTTTTTGTTAAGATACCTTTAGGTACTATTATTTATTCTGTGGTTAAGATAAAATATCGCTTGACGCTTGCAGTTTGTATCGACTATCACAGACGGCTAAGATGCGTTATATTTTCATATTACGTTCTTTAATAATGTGAAATATATCCAGGCAACTTAAGATAAAATATTATCGTATCTTCGCCGTTTGTAACGCCCTTTAGAATTACCACCTATTGTCTGCTAAACGTGGCTGAAACGCCGGAACAAGCGACATACACGGTCACATATAATCATGATATCGTTTGGCTGTGTTGGATGAAAGCCAACACTTGTGAGTATGATTACAATTTACAAGACAGCGATATTTAAGTGTATTTTTTGAAATGTGGTAAGGTTATTAAAGAAACACATCAAATAAATTCAAACAAGTGCAGCTCGTACGAGCCGTAATATGAGCATAAGTATTAAGTATGACTAAAGTGTTACAACCTACGACACAACACAATCAATTAATTATATTATTATCGACCGACGATCATTCAAACATTTTTTGAAAAAAAAAAAAAAAAAAAAAAAAAATGTGTGGCACTCGGGGATTGCCGCAGACATAAAATATAAATACAATAATAGTATAGCATTTTTTCCATTCTGTTGTACTTTAAAATAAAATACATATTATTTAAAAGTACAACGCCATCTACCAATCAAGTACTTCATTATCTTCAGCAATGTGTAGGGAACATACACACGTCGTAGTTTAAGCTTGAACACATAGATGGCGAAACCATTGTAATAATTCAATATTCCTGCTACTAATTTAAATAACACATAGCTCACGTTACACTAGACGGAAAGCGATTCAGTAGGTACCAGCGGCTCGATTATAACCAAATTAATCAGACAGAAATTAGGTTTTTTCGTTACGGAATTTCTTGATTCGGTCGCCGCGCTCAAAGCCCGCGATAAAAGCTATGCAATAGCTTAAAAATTGGTACCTAACAATAGTATGAAGTTTTTTAAAAACTTAATTTTTTTAAAGTTTAACAGCTATTAGTCTGTCTGCGGTAGCCAGTCGAACGTACTCGGTTAGTTTATATTCCGTTTCGAGAGAAACAGGGTAGCAATAACAGAATGTCAATTTATAATGCACATTATTTATACATTATTGTAAATTAATACATTGTGATCATAAGCACATAAAATAGCATTGGTATAGTTAACTTTTCTTTTCTATCTTGTTGATATAGATAATATGCTAAGTCCACCCAGACAAAAACCTTTTGTCTCTTTTTCTATAAGTCACACGAGTGTGGAAAGTATTTCAGTGGCTTAACTAAGACAAGACTCAGAGGAATGACGTTTCAGTTTTTGCTTTGTCTCAAATATTTACAGCGATTCTCTATCCGATTTCAATACTCTCCGGTCGGCGCGATACTCCCTTGTCGTCTACAAAATCAGTATGGGTAGTTATGCTAAGGTCACTGGCGTTATAAAAAATTAGGCCTTTTCATCCGTTAATGAATGATTTATACAGTATTCTCCGAGCTAAGTAATCACTCTTGAAATACTGTAGTGCCTGGGACAGTTGGTTTTTAAATGTCGCATGGTTGCCCAAGCACATACGGCATTCTCACAATACAGTCAGCCTAGTCCAGAGGAATGACTGGTCAATAGTCAATACGTCTGGAGCCAACCATGTGCGGGTTTCCTCACGATGTTTTCCTTCACCGTTAGAGCATCCATATAATATACTTGAGATCTGAAAAAGTCTCAATGGTACACGCCACAACCTAGGATTCGAACCTGCACTCTATCGAGTGTAAACCAAACGGTCCACACTAGGTCACGGAGCTGGCGTTATACAGAGGCTTAAGCAGCCCTAAATAAATATTTTATAATAGTTGTCCAAGAACGATACGCCCTTTTTAGGTCAGTACCTACAGTACTCGCTCCAGTTAAGATCACTCCACTAAAACGACTCCTTTCAACTTAATAGGATTAAAACGCACATGCAAATGTTTCCTCCATTTTTGTAGTAAAAATAAACATGTCCAGTCGAGGAAATTGAATGTTTAGCGAACTATAATATTTAGCATTTCTTGGTTTAGGTGTAAATACTTCTGAAATTGGTCTTGTTGCTGTTTACCGACAGGACTTATGCAACTATCAAAATGATAAACATTTATTTTCTCCCACCGTACATTAAGCAAGAACAGTATTAAAGTATATTGCTGGTAGTCAGGTACTTAGTTAAATTAGTTTGAATTTGGTATATTCCTACGTTTGGTAGTATTTCCTAGTTTGTCTATGTCCTTTATAGAATCGTAAACTATGCATTTGATCATGTGATGATCTTTGGCAAAGTTGTTGTGCATGAGCCAAATAAGGTTTCTGAGGTCTTAGATTTACAATTAGATCCGGTAGGTGGCGCTGCTGTCAGTGTGTCAACAAAAATTCTAACTTCTAAGGCGGTACGAAGTTTACCGGGATAGCTAGTAATATATATTTATTCTGTGTGTGAACTCTTCCTAAACGGCTGGACCGGTGTATCTTCAGGTGTATTCGAGAATGGTTTAGATTTGCAATTGGACCTATACCTACTGAGGTGGCGTTACTGTCAGTACGTCAACTTTAATTCTAAGGCGGTGCGAAGTTTGCCAGGACAACTTGTATTATGTATTACTAACGTACCACTACAAACGTCGGCAGACAAAGTACGCGGAGCCATCATGTCCTTTCTTCCGGGTTCAGCTGGCGGCCTCGACGGTCTCACCCCTCAGCATCTGAAGGACCTCACCAGCGGTTGCTGCAGGGAGGTCGGCGAGAAGCTCCTGAATGAACTCACGAATCTGTGCAATCTGATGCTACGTGGAGGGGTCGCATCAGATATCGTGGACATTCTATATGGAGCTAACCTCTGCGCCTTGAAGAAGAGAGATGGTGGCATTCGTCCGATTGCTGTCGGCTTCACATACCGGCGCCTTACAGCCAAACTAGCTTTGCAAATCGGTCACTTCCCTCGCGTCCTACTTCCAGCCGAAACAGCTCGGTTTTGCCTGCAAAGGGGGCTGTGAGGCCGCCGTTCACTCTTTCAGAACAGCTATTCACAATCAAGGCGATGATGTGTTTCTGAAGGTCGACGTCAAAAACGCCTTTAACTCAGTTGAGCGAGGCGCCATGTTGGCCCAAATAAAACCAAAGCCCCTGCCATTCTACCATTCATGCTCTAGTGTTACAACGACCCTACCAAACTCATTTACAAAAATCACCTCATCTCATCCGAAGTTGGGTGCCAACAGGGCGACCCTTTAGGTCCAGCAATTTTCAGCCTTGCCATACACCCAGTCATCGAGCTTCTAAATTCAAAATTTAATGTTTGGTATTTAGATGACGGGACCATTGGAAGCGATGCACCCACGGTACTATCAGACTTTCAGACTCTGATCCGCGCGTTCCAAAAAATAGGTCTGGAGCTAAACCTAGGAAAGTGCGAACTTTTTGTGCCAGACAGTTGTGAGGATAGAAACGCGATTATATCCAGCTTTAAAGAAATAGCTCCACAACTGTCTGTCATCGATAAGGATTCGCTCTTCCTTTTGGGCTCACCTATTTTAGACGAGTCTCTCCCAGAATTCATAAATAATAAACTACAAAATTTTAGTGAAACTTTAGACCGCCTCCTCCAAATTAACTGCCACATGGCCTTCACCCTAATCCGTTATTGCATTTTCGTACCAAAATTTACGTATGTCTTGCGGTGTTGTCAACTGTGGAAGTTCCCTCAACTTCTCAAACAGTTGGATGATACCATAAGACATACGCTCTCCACGATTTTGAACACATAAATTTTGATGACCGCTCATGGACTCAGGCAACGCTTCCAGTAAAGTTCGGTGGCCTGGGTGTTCGAAAACCTTCCGACATATCACTCCCGCCCTACTTGTCCTCAGTCCACGCAAACCATAGACTCATCTTCAAAATACTAGAGCACCAGTCCTACTCCATTATAGTTCCCTTTCTGGACGAGGCCAAGGACGCCTGGAGCGCAACTAGTGCTTGTAGCGAATTGCCTGACAACGTTTTTTCCCAAAGGCTCTGGGACGAGCCACTTTGCAGACTGGTACGGAATAATCTCCTTAATACGTCCTCCAGTCCTGTGGAGCAGGCTCGCCTCTTAGTTACGGAGAAGTGGGAGTCGGGCCTTTGGCTACAAGCGTTGCCGTCACCCAATACAGGCACATTGCTGGATCGAACCGCTTTCCAAATAGCTACTTCCCTGCGTCTTGGCACCCCTCACGTCGTCCCCCACCGCTGCGTTTGTGGCGCAAACGTGGACAGCCTCGGACACCACGGTCTGTCCTGTCAGCGAAGCGCCGGCCGCATCTCCCGACATCACTGCCTGAACGACCTCATCCGTCGGGCTCTTGTCACCGCCGGAGTACCAGCTGTGCTGGAACCCTCTGGCTTGGCGCGCGACGATGGCAAGAGACCAGACGGTATGACCCTCGTCTCTTGGAGAGTGGGACGGGCTCTTGTATGGGATGCTACTTGCGTCGATACACTTGCTCCGTCCCATGTCCAGGGCACCTCGAGCACTGCAGGTGCGGCCGCCAATCAGGCGGAGAACCTCAAGCGGCGCAAATATGAGGACCTTAGTGGGGATCTCATATTTGAACCGTTTGGGGTTGAAACCCTAGGTTCATGGGGTCCGGGTGCGCATAAACTTTTTAGAGAGATTTCCAAAAAACTAATTGAGGCCACCCGAGACCCCAGAGCCGGCACCTATCTGGCCCAAAGAGTGAGTATCGCAATTCAGCGGGGAAACTCTTTGAGCCTTCTAGGTACTCTGCCTGGTGGGGACGACCTGGGAGATTTCTTTTTATTGTAGCTTTTTAAGTTTTTCTAGTTTTAATTTTTTAAGTAGTTAGCTATTAGATATGATACCATATATAATTGTTATTTTGTCGGAATAAATAATGTTCTAACGTACTCAAAAAAAGTTTCTAGAATTCATCTTTGATTCCCGAAGGAAATACGCCGATTCTCCTAGATTATCCTGAAATCAAAAAAAGTTCATTTTCTTTGATAGATTTCAGGAATAATATATTGTGTGTGGCCGCAGTACGTAGCTAGTTTTTAGGGTTCTGTACCCAAAGGGTAAAAACGGGCCCCTGTTACTTAGACTCCGCTGTCCCCGTCTGTCGATCACCACTCACCAGGCCGAATCCTGTGAACCGTGCTTTATATTATTTTGTATTGCTGTCAACTATTTGACAGCAATACTTTTAAACAAAAAAAAGTTTAAAAGATTTATGTAAGGGCCATCCATAAATTACGTCACACGTTAAGGGGGAGGGAGGGGTTCGACGAAGTGTGACTTAGTGTGACAAGGGGGTTGGAGGGGTCCTAAATTTCGTGAAGTTACCATTTCAAAAACTATTTTAATAAAAGTGTGAAGTAAAAGCTATGATATGATAGCTATTGCCCCAGTGTCGAGGCATACTTGCTGAAGCGATCATGTTGCATCAGTTGTCTATATTTTGCATTATACAAGGCCACTAATCAACAAAATCAATCACTAATGTGACCAACTGTGACAAGGACGGGGGAGGGGGTCAAAATTCATGAAATTCGTGTGACGTTATTTATGGATGGCCCCTAAGAAAATCAAGGTTAATAAGAAAAATAATTTATGTTAAAAATTTTAAACAATGTTAAATTGTAAGTGCACAGAATAATAAAGTTTTTTTTACATCTGCCAACTGCTGCGCGGGTATCCTGTGCGGCTCTATATGCTTAAATATTTTATTCCAAATTGCAAATATAAGTACCTACTTGGGTTTTTCAACATTACACCAAAGTCGTTTAGTAGTTCATTACACACGATTCAATAAACAATTAGCATTTTTTTCTAAATAATTTCAGTTTTATTACTTGTAAAATTATAGCGGCGGATATTAATTTCCTTCAATGGATGTTAAAAATAGATATGCCAATATGTTTTCCTTCATTAGGCCTATAGAAACAGAGCAAAGCTATTAATAGGAGAATGTTTTATTATATTATAATACTTAAGGTGGTTCGGTCCCCCTACAAATAAACAATTGACATCAATTAGGTAATTTCATACTATTACTACATACATTTATATGCACATCTATTTATTTTGCAATACAATTTCCGCGAACATAAGCCACAAATGTCACTTTTTGTCGAAAATTCAATAAAAATGTGACTTCTGAGTGAAATAAAGTATTTTAAATATATTTCGCGGGAATGTTATTGCAAAATAAATAGATGTGCATATAAATTTATGTAGTAATAGTATGAAATTACCTAATAAATGTCAATTGTTTTTTTGTATGGGGACCGAACCACCTTAAGGTTCCCTAGTTGACGTTTCGGAACCCTTATCTAGTTTAATTTCGTCGTGTCAGTCAGTCCGTCCGTCTTCGGCTTAACGTTCAAACGGTTAGTTCTAGAAAGGTTAAACTTTGTTTAGATATTATGTGTATTTACTACGTCAACAAAGCCCTAAACTAAAATCACGAAAAGGTATCACCTATAGATCAATTTTGATCCTACAGACAAACTGAAGAACAGTTTTGTAGGACTTTATTTTATATTTTGTTTTCATTTGTATGAATTAATAAATAAATAAATAAAATAAATATACGTAAAGTGGGTTTGATTTTTTTCTTGCGTCTAACCCATAGTGTGGCTGTGGATATCATGAGATAGGTATTTTGAAAACATTTAGAGGTTCGTGTAACTTTGAATCGCATTTTTTGTTAAAACCTTTGTAGAGGGGGGGAGGCCCTCTAAAAGCCAAAGGGCTGGCTTGAAAAATCAGAAAAACTTTATGATGGCTCATGGTACTCCATGTAATGAACATTAAAGGAAAACTATAGTGGCTTTAGGCTTATGTAACCCTTTTAGTTTAGTAGTTATAGATGCCTAACTTGTAAAATGCGCATACTTGGAAAACTTCGTACAAAAATAACGGTATACATGTTAAGTAAACGTAAAATATTGGTATAGATAGTGGTACGGAACCATACGTGCACGAGTCTGTCTCGCACATGGTCGGTTTTTTATAGGTGGTTACAATAATAGCTGTAGCATAGGATAGGCTAATGGCTATTATTGTATGCATTTAGCCAAAAAAAATCGGCATAAATAGGGATGTGTGGATAGATGGATGGACGGACAGATGTTTGTGAATCTTTCACGCAAGAATTACTAAACAGATTTTGATGAAATTTAGTACGGTAATGGTTTAGGCTTTGAATTAATACATAAGCTACTTTTTATTCCAAAGAAGTACAGTGTTCCCGTGGAATACTGAATTTAAGCGGGCGGTGTAATAAAGGAGAAAGTACAACAAAATATTAATAAAATACTAGATGTTGCCCACGACTTAGTGCGCGCAAAAGTTAATTTAGCAGAATCGGTTCATTTTTCCGCGATAAAAAGTATTCTGTCTTCCTTAGCCTGTGTCCTTCGCCGTGGTCTACTCTACATCTATGCCAAATTTCATCAAAATCGGTCCAGTAGTTTCGGAGCCTATTCAATGCAAACAAATTTTCCTCTTTATTATAATAGTAGAGATTGATGTAGAGAACTCAGTTTCTCATCAACGCATATGTAACTGTACGCATTACTCGAATATTTTTCCTCATCGGAGTTCGTCGAATACTTAGTATAACCAATAATATACTAATACTCAGAATAAGGTAAAACATCGAACACCCGACCTTCGACCGGCTGCCCACGGCTGAAGTCATCTCGCCCACGAGTGGTGACATAATTTAGGTAAAAAATAACTTCATCCTAACTCATGACTTATGTGCGTTTGTGTATAACGCCTTAACGTGTATAATTGTTGTCTAGAGAAAAGACACAATACCTTGGAGCCATATTGAAAACATTATTTTTCATCAAATTGTAGAGTTCGGGACTACAGATGAGAGAGTTCGGCACTGATATTAATTTTATGTGAAAAAAAAAATCTTCCATAACAAAACTTCCGATTGAGCTATCCGACACTTATTAGAATATCGTAAAGCAGGCCCTAAAACCAAAATAATAATTTGAATGAACTAGGTACTCCAAAAGTTAGTTTAAATAGCGTTTTTTTTTTTGGTGAAATGTAGTGCATAGTATGCTGCCAATATTAACTACTACAAAAGTTAGTTTTTAACTAGTTTCAGCGTCCCAACTTATTGAGAAATGTATTTAGTTGTGTTATGTGCAGTATGAAAATTTGGATACAATAAGTAGGTTGTATCAACTATTTTCCGCTTAGCTTGCAAAACAATAGTGGAACAAAATGTCTGCATCGCCTTTTCTGTGCCAAATTTAATTGATCGTTTTTCTGCTGACCGGTGGAGGAATCTTTAGGCGAAAACTATTATTTTTATTACTTGCAAGTTGTAAGTATAATAATTTTAAAATTAAAATCTTGTCTTCTTATCTTAGAGAGATTATAAAATGTCGACAGATTGTCAAATAAAAATTTCTCCTTACAATTATTGTAAGCATTATTTTTCATTATAATTATTATTATGAAAAAGCAAACAAATATGGCGGCACGGGGCACATGCCGTTTAACCAATCGGCACGGTAAATAAATATTATAATATAACGAAAAATAATGTGTAAAATTGTAAGAAGAAATTTTTATTTGACAATCTGTCGACATTTTATGATCTTTCTAATAATATTACAATCTAACGGTTTTTACAATTTTACGGTGACATATACACTACCACTATTACAATACTACAATCTCACCACTATTATAAATGTGAAAGTTATTGTGGATTGATGTTTGTTACTCTTTAACACAAAATCTACTGAACGGATTTTAATGAAATTTGGCATGGTAGTAGTTTAAGCGTAACGCGATTACGTACCACATGACTACTTTTTATCTCAAAAAAGTTCAGTGTTTCCTTGTGATAGTGTATTTATGCGGGCGGAGCCGCGGGCAGAAGCTAGTATGTAACTATGTAGTAACATAGGCTACTTTTTAAGACATAGTAAAAGCTGAGAAACAATATTTGAACAAACGAACTTTCGTGTGTACACCGCGACCTACGAGTCTTGTATTACTAAAATGCGATAGGGTCGGTTTCACAATGTACTGAAAAGTGTCAGCTCATTCGCATGTTTTGTCTCTGTCGCACGATAAGCAGCGACAAAACTTCCGAGTAAGCTATACGACACTCACCTATTTGAAGATTGTAAAACCGGTCTTTAGCTTCAATATAAACTGGAATTAATACAACTCGTTTTTAGGGTTCCGTAATACTTAAGGAACCCTTATAGTTTCGCTCTGTCCGTCTGTCTGTCTGTCTGTCTGTCTGTCTGTCCGCGCCTCTAGCTCCTGTAATTATGAATATAAATTGATGAAATTTGGTGCAGTTATAGAATGTGTATAGATCACGGTTTCGGGATTATAAAAAAATAATAATTTTATATTTTAGGGGTGGCTCTTCATACATGTGAAGTGGGGATGAAAAATATTTTTTCACTCTACCCCATCGTGTGGGGTATCGTAGAATAGGTCTTTTAAAATAAAGGCAAGGTTTCATACGTTACTTTTTTATAAAGTTGACAATTTTCGAGTAATCGGCCTCCAAAGTAGTTGGTAAGTTGGTCCCCCCCCTAGCATTTTTAAACTATAGGAGATAGAAACTTGCAAATTTCCATGCTGATAGATCATGCTAAAAACTCTTTAGGAAAACTATTTTGAACCAAATCGGACAGTAACTTTTGGAGTAATTTAAAAATAATTTAAAAAAAAGCATATTACGCGTTCATAGTTACGGAACCCTCCTTAGACATGTCCTGACATGCTCTTGGTTAGGTTATTTTTACTTTTATTATTCTATAAGCAGCGCTGTTTCTGGGCGTGCCGGTTGAATTGAATTAAATTATAACGATATGTTCAAATTAGCATTTTCACATTACACGCACTGTCGACTCTGTCAATGTCGTTCGAACTAGGTAATAGTGATATTAGGTATTAGGTAATAGGTATTAACAAGCGCGAGCGCACGGGAACCGTACTCTATCATTGGAAATCTCTTGATATCAATGGCTAGCCGCACACACACACCATATTATTGACAATAAAGCTCATATTGACAATAATATTTCGGGTGTGCATATTACCGTTTTTTTGTATGTGTTGACTTGTATTGACAAATTTATTCTGTCAATATATTTATAATATGGTGTGTGTGCGGTTAGCCATTAGGAAACGTAAAGCTTATCTACTTGTTTTTGAAGTTTTTCTTTAGCAGCATTGAGGGTGAAATATCAAGGTTATGTCACGACACGATTTTGGATGTAAAGCTATCGATATAATTCCATCTGTTGGAAGCTATTTATACTTCTTACTTCTAAAGTATGGCTATTACACCACAGCCACACTTTAGATTTTGAAAATACGTATGTAATTGAGAAAATTTACGCAGATGGTGCTAGGTGTACAAATCTTTATTTTTCTATTCTTTTTTGAGGTGAATTTCTTTAGGCACGATTAGTTTAGGATTTTAAATGATGAATGGAGTTTCACTTCTGCCACGTGTACCCTTTTACACGTCATATTTTTATTCTTTACGGGAATTGACTTCCTATTAGACAGTAGACTACCTAAACAGTCAGTACTTTCTATTTCAATATATTTACATACATACATACATATAATCACGCCTTTTTCCCGTAAAGGGGTAGGCAGAGACCACTTTTTGCCACTTGCTACGATCCTTACATACTCGTTTCGCTTCGTTCACTTTCATTCTTACTATCCATTCCTCCTCTTACATTCAACGTAGCGAAGCGGCTCTCCATGGTCCGCTTTTCACCTCCGCGAGAAACGAGACGTGATGGGTGGTGAACCACATCGCCGCCATTTTGGATAATTAAATTATTTTTATGATTATCCATTGCGTTTCCACAGATTGTTGGAGAGGGTAGGAATAGGGATAGGGAAGGATAGGTGGTGTGGAAAGGAAGATTGGTAAGTTAGAGTGGGAAATAGGAAATGTAGGATATTACCGTCCAGGAGGGCAAGGGATAGGACAGTAATAGCTAGGGAAGCCGGGGTCGCGTACCCGTATACTATACCACAACTACCGGACAGGTAAGTTGGGATGAGTATCCCATGACATTTTAATTATTCAATATATTTACTAAGTTTATTTTATTAATTCAGTATAGATATGAGCGCCGATGGGTAATAGGTCGGCGGCGGCGCGCCGACTATTTTGGGTCGGCGGTGGCGGCGTCGGCGGCGTGACCTTGAAAGGGTTGAAGTTTGTACTTGATAGTAAAAAAAATTAGTTTACTTTATTTATTAGGTAACATACAATTTCAATGCAATACAATTTATGGAAGCTTTTGTAGTGACGAAAAAGACAACGTAACAATACAATTTCAAAGTAGGAACTACTTTGGAATTGGCAGTTAACAGTGCTTTGATTCCAAAGAGCGTAATCACTGTAATCTTTTTCTATTTTAGTTTTATAAACGTCCACATTTTCAAGAACTGACGCCGAAGCCATTTATATAACTGACTGCTTAGGCCTTCTAGTGATCAACCAATAATAGCGGAGATCTCAGACTGAAACACGGTGCAAAATGTTCTCAACAAGCATATCTGCCTGTAAGTGGCAGGCCCCCGTAGTCCATCGCAATCCCAGTTGTCTTTCCTAGATCTGTCCGTATACCAAATTATGTCTAAGGTGAACATTAATCGGGACCCAGTCCTCCCTAGAAAACTGGATATAACTTCTATAAACTATACATCTTGATCATGGCGTCCGATGGTATGGCCATGACAGGTCTCTCAACAAGAGACTGTTAGAGTTGTCCAAGTGTAGGGTGGAGACGCTTTTTATGCTACCTGCCGTCATGGCCCTCAGAACAACCTTCTAAGCCTCCATAATATGAACAAGGAACAGAGGAAGTGGAGTCAGGTGAATTAGAGCTTAAATGAAGCGGTGGGTGCCGAAGAGAGCACACCAATGATTATCAGACAGGCCAGCCTCTGTACATTATTTAATATTTTGATGAAGTTGACCTGTACAGCTTTTTTTCTGCGTAGTGTGGCATATCACACTACGCATATTATGTGACAATCGCCTCACTATAGCTGTGTATAAACAGGCACGACATTGCCTTCGACCGAAGGTCTCATTTAGAGCTCTAAATCAGATCACAGAGCACATCTAGCCTTTTTCATATTGTTCTTGATGTACTGATTCCAAGTAAGTCCCATAATATCTAGGAGGAGGATTTTACCGAAGAGTGTTGGGGGTTTTAGTTACTTCAACTTCCACTTATTGGTGTTAGGTATCAAGACTGTCTTATTAGCGTTGACGGTTACCTTGATCTTTTACACCAATTTTGTATCTCATCGCATTGGCTCAGTGACTACTGATGCGCATTTGCTCGCCACTAGTATCACTAGGTTGGATTACAACTTGGCTCTCGACTCGGAGGTCATGGGTTTGATTCCTGCATTGGAATAACCAAAAAAAGTTGTTTTCAAGTTTGGTTAGGACATTGGATGCTGATCACTTAATTGTCTGACACACACCTTATCGCCTCCGTGGTCTAGTGGTTCGAGCATTGGCTCTCGACTCGGAGGTCGTGGGTTCGATACCCGTATTGGAGCAACAAAAAATATTGTTTACAAGTTTGGTTAGGACAATGCAGGCTGATCACCTGATTGTCTGAAGAAAGATGATCCATGCGTCGGATGGGCATGTAAAAAGTCGGACCTGTGCCTGATCTCTCGTCAGTCGTATCGGTTATCCGTCCCAGTGGATTACGAGAAAAAAGGAAGAGAGTGCTCTTGTGTACTGCGCACACACTTAGGTACTATACAATTACTCCTGCGTTACTGGCCTGGTTTCAATGAAACTGGCCACCGTCACCAAAATCGGTGGGGGAGTTATTATTATTATGTCTGACAGGTATGGTGATCCATGCATCGAATGGGCAAGTAAAAAGTCGGACTAGCGCGTGATTTCTCACCAGTCGTGTCAGTTATCCGTCCAACTAGATTACGATAGTAAAGGAAGAGAGAGTGCTTGTGTGCTCTTGTGTACTGCGCACATACTAGGGCACTATAACTGCTGACCTGGTTTCAATGAAACCGGCCACCGACGCCGAAATCGGTATGGGGAGCTATTATTATTATTATTAGGTCATCAGCGTATCCTTTAACGTAGAACCTTCTATTGTTCAGTTCTTTTAGCACTCACTATTCACTACCAGCCCATTCACTTCCAAGAACCGCTCCAGCGGCGACAGTACCCCATCCTTGGGTGTGGGCATCCTTGGGTCTACGTGCTCCTGAGCGTCAAGCCCGTGATAGTTGATGACGCTACTCTGTTGATCAGCGTAGTTTTGATCCTCTAAAGTAATTCTTAAAGCCAGGCTATCAGGGTAATAGATCAGGTGGAGTTTTTTCTGAACGCGCCTTCAATATCTAGGAAGGCGCATAGCGCAAACTTCTTATCCTCAATGACTTTATCAATGCGATCTACTGGCTCTATCTACTTGATCAATCAGTAGATCTGCCTTTCTAGTAAGCACGTTGTCTTTTATGCAGAACTCTTTTGATGAGATAGGTGTCACTTATGTAGATGTCCTCGTTCGTTTGGTATTCGTAGTTCGTCGCATGAATGAAGTAAGGCTTATATGCGTATATATACGACTTGGATAATATGTATAATGCTCATAGGCACTGACTGAAATTACACATTATGACTATCCCTCTCGCTCACTCGGCGCGCCGATGTATTTTCGCGGCGGCGGCGGCGCGGCAAAATCATCGGCGGCGGCGGCGCGCCGGCGCGGCGCTCATATCTAATTCAGTAGTATTAGTAGAGCCTAATCTATTTCACTGTTATACGGAAGCTCTTGGATTTCTTGCTACGACTTGATAGTGAAATTATCACATAATATCAGTAGACTGCTATACTTGTTAAAATCTTATAAAAAAATAGATGTTTGATTTAGGGCTAGCTCTATGTACACCATTGTAAATAGGAAAAAATATGGGAATTTCATAAAAATACAAAAAATAAATTGAGGGATTATTAAGGATATGCGTACAAAAATGATTATTTGAAGAGTTTTTTAATGCGATAACCCTATTTTTAAGGCGGCCATGACTGTTTTGAGATATTGAAATGCAGCTGAGTAGGTAGTTGGTAGTTTTAGGAAGAGACTTTGGATTATTCTGATCTGATCCGACATGTTTTATTTTACGTTGTGTTGCTCTCCTTGATAAAGTTAATTTAAATGTACATTGAAACGAAGTGAAATTAAATAAAACAAAGAACAGGAAACTGTTACTATATTATATAGCTTACATATAGTGTACATAGTGCTGGCCCACACTTCATACATTTCTAGAACATCTACTGTTACACGCAGTAAAATGAAAATCACTCCGCTGAGTGCTTTGATACGTGCCAAGTACTCAGATGTTTTGCTCAGCTGCATTTCAATATACATTTTATTCATAATTGTATACCGTAAACCGTTTACCGTAAATATTAAGTTTAGCCTTCTATGTTTCTAACTGTACTGTAAAAATTTGACCATAATGAAAATTCGTTAAGGTAATGGTAATCAACGTTTTGGTGGTTTTCGAAAAAAGTAATTGTGTAGGTATTAAGGTAAATATTTTGATATTGCAAATACATAAATAGAAATTCGTGATTGGTTCGATGTGCGAACTTATATTTTTTTAACCTACTGCTCGAGCAGTAGGTTAAAAAAATACACTTTTTACACTTTTTGGTTGTGCACATCGTAGGTACTAATCACGAATTTCTATTTATGTAAACTTAACAATGCTTAACAAACTTAACAAAACCATACATACAAACACAGCGTTAATGGTCAATAATATATTGAGGAATCGAATTAACTTCATGTTATAGGTAAAGATGTGAAAGAGCGTTACTTATTTTACTTAAAATGCTAGGCTGATCTGCTACTGGAGCTGGGTTGACTACTGGTGCCGTTACCGTACTAATATAAATTATAATTAATAACAATATAATATTCTACAATACGTAGCAACTATAATAATACAATATGGTATCGAAAGCTTAACCGAACATAATTTAGAGCAGTGGTCCCCAACCTTTTTTTTACGCGGGCCACAAACCCGTTGTACTCCTGATGTCGCGGGCCGCAACCAAAATTTTTTAGGGGCAAAAAATGTGTTGTTTAAAAGAGATGATTGATTTTGGGCCAGCTCTATGTACACCACATAGGTAAATAGGAACCCCCCGATGGTTGCACGCCTTGTCGTGGCGGTGGGGCTTAGTAACCGTGGACTGGTCACCCACGGTGAAGCTAAGAGGCAACCGGGGCCGGCCTGTTTGCCGCCGGCTGGCCCGAGGAGGGCGCTCCCAGCGGGCTGAACATGCCCGCAGAGGACGCGCGTGGAGGTGGGACCGCAGAAGAAGAGGAGTGCTGGTATTACGGTGCGCCTTTCTCCCTATCTTCTGCGGCCGTGGAGGGATCGCAGGGGGAGAGGCGTGATGGTATTACGGTATGCCACTCTCCCTACCCCCTGCGAGCTGGCGGGGCCGTTCCGTCGAAACGGCGTTGGTGGGGCCGCAGAGGAAGAGGCATGTCAGTATTGCGGTGCGCCGCTTGCCCTATCCTCTGCGACCGAGGCGAGGTGTGGTCGGTGGCAGAACCACAGACCTGATCTGCCACCGGGTACCAGTTTATCTGGTACCCATAGCCTCCTAGTAGCAGACTCAGGGGGAGTCTGCTACAGTACTGGTGGAGGCCGAGGAGGGAGGCGCACCTTATACCATGATACCATCTGGTGCGCCCATCGTGGAGGGCCTTCGGGCTTTCATGATGGAACCGCTTGTAGGCGGCTGCCGCCGGCGGGGTCGCGGATGTGTGTATCGTTCCCGTCACCCCGTCAGAGGGCGGCGAGGAAGAAGATGGGGGGGCTTTTAGTGGGTATACCATGAGTCCCACATCACCATTTGGGTGCCCCCTGCGCCTGGGTGGTATGTGGGTGGGGGGTTCCCCCCCCCCCCCCCCCCCCCCGGAAACAAAAAAAACGTAGTTGATAGTTTTAGGAAGAGACATCTTCTTGAGTGTCATACGTCTTTCTTTGTGAAAAGTCATGTCATTGTCAAAATGATATTCTTTGGTTAATTCTGATCTAATCCGCCATGTTTTATTTTACGTTGTGTTGCTCTCCTTGACGAATTTATTTTAAATGTGCATTGAAACGAAGTGAAATAAAATAAAATAAAGGATAGGAAACAGTTACTATATTATGTGGCTATATTTACATATAGTGTACATAGGGCTGGCCCATGCCTCATATATTTCTAGAACATCTCTTTTAACGATTTAATAATAGAATAACACAAGGTAGTTAAAAGTGTGAAACTAAACATTTAAGATGAGCTAACGACACAAACTAAAATAAAATAACAAATATGTATTATAATAATTATGTTCACTCAGTGAGATTTTTGGAATTGTGAACGCTTTTTCACAACTTTATCTAACGGTTACAGATTTCACGCGGGCCGCGGGTTGGGGATAGCGGATTTAGAATAATATTTGAACAGGGCCTTTGGTCAAGATCCATTCGATATCGACGGCCAAGTTCGAAATCAAAAATGTATGGGATTTGATATAAGTCATCGCTAAGTGACATAGTCGCTTATATTTTTTTTTTCAAACTTCGCCGTAGAAATTATCGAATGCATCAGCTTGACTAGAGGCCTTGGACTGTAAACGTACATAGTACTGTAGCGGATAACTGTGGCTGGACTCTTTGGAGAGGCCAGGCACACAAGATTTGAATATTTTGAATCAAGAACTAGAACATTGTGTGTCATCCGCTACGTCAGAGACGAAAAATGGAGAATGGAGAATGGTTTAGAGCGCGTAGGGCGTAGGAATAATAGGATGTATAGTTCCTGTTTATGTAAATCTACACTAATATTATAAAGAGGAAAACTTTGTTTGTATGTTTGTTTGTTTGGTTGTAATGAATAGGCTCAAAAAGTACTGGACCGATTTCAAAAATTCTTTCACCATTCGAAAGATACATTATCCACGAGTAACATAGGCTAAATTTTATTTTGGAAAAAAATAGGGTTCCGTAAGATACTTGGGGTTTTCGGACACAAGGTGTAAAAATCAACCAGAAAAGTTACTTATTTTGCGTACGCTGCCTAAACTATAAAAGATAGAACCATAAAATGTTCTAATTAATTGTAGATCTTATAAATATCTACAAAAAAGTCCGCGACACACTATACCTATCTATGTCGAGTGAGGCACAACAACAATTTTTTTATTTAGAAATCTTGATTTTTTTTTGGACTACATTTAAACGTGTTTATTTTACTCATGCTATTAATCCTTATCAAAATAAATTATTTTATCACTAAGTACAGTTTATGTAGATAATATTTGGTCTTTGAATGATTAAAATTGGACGTTTGGTTTTGAAGTTATGGCGAAATTAAAATATTACGATTTCTGCTCCACGGCCCGTTGCGAAGTAAGCGAACCAAGGCGGGGGTGTGCGTGCGGGAGGGGAGTTTAGATCTATGAGGTAGCCGCAGTATATCAGTATTGTACCCATAGATTATACAGATATATACGTTGTACCCGTGCGAAGCCGGGGCGGGTCGCTAGTGATAAATAAAATATACAGTGCAAAGTGTCCTGTGTGTTTGAATTAATAAACCTCGCCTACCACTGGAGCCATTACGCAACCCCTCTACACCGCCACAGTACCTACGCGAAACGCGATTATCCATCTTGTTACTGCAGTTAACTTTCTTCTTATCCCTGCCCTTCTAAAGTCAGGGTCTCGATTTAATTTAATCTGGTTTTTATAGCGATACGAAAACTTGATAAAAACTTCAAGATTCTCCTTTTTGTAAGTGAGCTTCCAAGTTTTTATTGAATAAATATCGTGAAGTAAAAGTTGAAATAAACAGATCGAGAAGATGAAATTAAGACGCGCCGCGCCGTAGTGAAGTTGACTGTCAAGTTTTGTTTTAAAGTTTCTTAAGTAAATGCATTGATACGTAAGTTGCTTTGTAAACTTTGAATTTATTTACAGTTCTTCAGTTTTACAATTCATACCTACTAATTTAACCCCCTTTGCGCTGAAGTAATCCGCGTTCGACCCCTAGATTCTCTACCCTCGTCCTACGAAATATCGTAATAAGAACTGAGGTGTGAAACTGAGGAAAAAGTGGAGTTTATTAAATAAATAAACATTTATTCGATATTTTTTCATCTCACTACACAACGAGAAAAACAAATTGCTCGGATAGAAAAAAATAAAATAAGAAAATACTCAAACGAAGACATAAATAAGACTTAATTAAACAAAAATCAAAGCAAAGCAAATAAAAAATAAAACAAAACAAAGCAAATACAAAGACAAAACAAACGAGGCTAACAAGTTAACAACAAGGATAGGTAGGTAATGTAATACATAAACCGTCGAAATGGTATCCACAAGTATCCACTCAGGATACTGACCGTGGATACTCCACAGTCCCCTGGTATTCTGTGGACCCATATTGTCACCATATTATCTGAGAGTAAAGGAATAGAAAATGCTCTTGTGTACTGCGCACACACTTGGGCACTATAAAATTACTGCGTAACTGGCCTGGTGTCAATAAAACCGGCCACCGTCACAGAAATCGTTGTGGGTAGTTATTGTCAGGGGTGAGACAATTAGGTTTCCGTTTATTATTTATTTTATACCTGCAACTTCTAGGAGACCAACAAAATTACCATACAGGCATTCAAAAGTGTAGGTAGTTATTTATTCCAGATCATAGACGACTTCTGTTGAGTACAGCTAGTCTTCTAAATATATAAAAGGCAAACCTGACTGACCCATCTATCAACGCACAGCCGAAACTATTGAACGGGAAATTGGCATACAGATAGTTGTAATAACATAGGCATCCGCTAAGAAAGGATTTTTGAAAATTCGGTCCCTATGGGGGTGAAAAAGGGCCTAAAATTTAGTATGGAAACCGAACTCCATGCGGAAGAAGTCGCGGGCAAATGCTAATTTATAGATAATGTTTTAGAAAGTAGGCATCGAACCATAGTTCATATTTATGCATAGAACACCTTATCGCCTAATGACCTTCGCAGAAGCAGCAAAATATTGAGTATTGACCAGTCATCGTGCATCGTATTAGGAATGTCTAACAATGCCTTTCCGTGGCCGTATACGGCGGGGCGGGTTTTGGAGGCCGCTTCGTCGAGGACATAATTAGTAGGTACTACGTGTATGAGCTAATGCTAAAGCTAAGACTACGTTCCCACGAGCTTTTTTTTGGGTTGCGCTAAAAAAAACTGCATTATGGCGAAGGCTGGACCTCCTCCTAGGGAAGCCCTAGCCTGTATAATAGGTAGGGATTTGGATAAGGGTCTATCAAAAGCCCATAGGAATGGAGTTATAGGAACCCCATGCCACTGCAATCTGCGCTAATGCTGGAAGAAGGAGAAGTGCGCTAAAAAAATGCTCGTGCAAACGGAGGCTAACTAAAGCTTGTACTGTAGCCATTTGCGGGGCATGGAATGTGCAAGAACATTTGTAAATTGTAATGTTTGTTTGTTATTTCGCTCGGAATGATTAATTATATTATTGATTGTTGTAAAAACTATGATTTTTTTGTGCTGTATTCTATTCAATTACCTGCACCTACACCTACTACATACCTCTACAACCCATACGTAGGTCAGTTGTTTATCGTCTACTGAGGGTTATTGATTATTACCGTACTAATATCGCTTACAAACATTGGGGGTTGTTGTTAGAAGGGTGAAAATTCAAGGTTGTATGATTTGTAACGCCGAACTTAAAAATAAAAATTTTGGATGAGCCACCACTAAATTATCATTTAGAGGTATGATAAATGAAATATAGATTACAAACTATATTATATTATAACCTTTTTTTTAGTACTTACCTACTTTTATAGTTTGTAAATATTTTAAATAGATTTTAGTTAATTTTAGTTTTTAACAATGTTTGTTTCTTGTTGATTATGTATGTAATAAAACTAACCTATTCTTAAACCTACCAAATACACCTGCAAAGTTCCATAAAAATCGATCAAGTTCTGTAACAAACATTGTTAATATTGGTATAAGATTGATGATAATTGCTCATTCGAGGTCTTCAGGGATTGCTCGAAAGTGGTCCCTGAGCTATGTGGCGTGGTCCTTGGGGCCTTTCACACATTACGTAACATACTTGCTATTATACAGAGTTATATGGGCTTAGCACGAACAATTAACAACAATGTATTTGTAACGTTATAAATAACTATATTGTTAAAAATTATATATCTATAAAGTATGGACGCTTCACACCACGTCCATCTAAATACATATCCACGTACATATTTAATACACATCCATGACCCAGTAATACTAAAAGCTTCTTGTTCCTTTGACGGGATGCCCCGCGACTTCTGGCTAGAGCGCTAACGTATTAACCACTGAGCCACAGAGGTCGTTGGCATTGGCATGATTTCTCATTCGATAAAGTTACGAATACGTTGTTGTCAATGGTTCATGCTAAGGCCACTGGCTGGAAATTAATTGCTATATATAGGGTTTCCGTTTAATAAGTCGTGTGATCGTATAACTCAATTTGTTTCCTATAACGCGTGTGAACATTGTTTTTATTAATTGTACGTTATATAAGGAATGTCAACTACATAATCGTCAACTATAATATTATATTAATCGTTATATTGATGTCGAAATTTGAAAATGTGAAAAGCACAAGACAACCTCAAAAATAAATGAATTCCATTATGTAAACGTAAACAAAAAGAAACAGTAGCGATCTATAATGCTACTAATGTGACTTATTCACCGTACGTAACTATTTAATCACCTGCACCGTATTAATAACGCCAACTCAAATATATCTTTTAGATTTTAAATGTTATTAAACAATTTTAAAATTTAAATATTAAATAAGGCAAAACTAATTGACTGAAGTAACAACGCACAGGCCAAAAAAAGGCCCTTGAGGCTAGAAATTTAAAATTTTGCACACGTATTACTCATATTATGACGTAGGCACTACGCATTCACTAAACAAATAAATTTAAAAAAAAATAGGGGATGAAAGTTTAAAAACTAATTTCACACGGGCAAAAGCCGTGGGAAATTAATGCTAGTTTTATTTATAAAATATAACAATTATTTAATACGACAAATTGTCGCGTGTCAGAATTTCAGTTTGCTTTTCTTATGAAACGATCCAGGAAATGAGCAGACGGATCGCTTGATGGTATATTTACCACCGCCCATGGATACTCGCAACACCAGAAGATTTACACTTGTAACTCCTCTGGTGGAGCGACGTACGTTCCCAGCCCTTAAAATCCCCAACCCCCTCTCCAACAACAACTTTACCTGCAAATCGCAGCGTGTGGTATAATATATAGCATATTAAGGTGCGTTTAGACTACGACACTACACACCGTACACTCGCTGTATACACCGAGTGTATGTGTATGAACGCGAGTGTCACACTATCGTTTCGCAAGAAAAGAGATGTTTTAGAAATGTATGACACATGGGCCAGCACTATGTACACTATATGTAAATGTAGCTACATAATATGGTAACCGTTTCCTATTCTTTGTTTTATTTAGTTTCACGTTTTTTCAATGTACATTTAAATTAAGTTCGCCAAGGAGAGCGTGTTGAACGTAAAATAAAACATGGCGGATTAGATTATCCAAATTATCCAATTAACCAAAGAATGTAATTTTGACAATGACATGATTCATGGCAAAGAAAGACGTATGACGTTCAAGAAGACGTCTTCCTAAAATTGTCAACTACGTCAAAAGTCATGTCAAAGCAACTGCCATGGCCGACCTAAAAATAGGGTTATCACATTAAAAAACTTTTCAAATAATCATTTTAATACGCATTTTCCCTTCTTAATTTTTTTTTCTTTTGTATTTTTAATTTTTTTTTCTATTTACCTATGTGGTGTACATAGAACTGGCCCAAAATCAAACATCTCCTTTGTATCGAATATAAATCGTAGTCTAACGGCCGAAATTAATAACGTATCTATAATCTTAGATTGATTTCAATCTTAAATTCTCAAACAAAATTTGACGTAAATTGACGTAAAGTCAATCCTAGGATCGTTGAAATGTATTGAAATCTTGATCTTAGATAGCTAAAATGAAATTAAGATTGATTATTAATTTCCGGCGTAAAAGCACCATAATAGTCGGTTTAGATAAATCACTGAGTAAATACTACATAGGTGTTACGTACCGTAACGTATGCACGGTGCGTGTGGCGACGGAACTCATTAGCGCGATAATTGCCGACACTGTAGCGTGCGTTTTGCATTCCTAATTTCTTTTTTAAATAAACTTTTATACGTCTTATGATCGCCTATTTTTTATCCGATTACGGCGAAGTCAAAAGGAATGGTAATTGCCAATTCGTAATGATTTTGGCAGTCTATATATGTATGTTTGTTCCACCGTAGCGTATATTCATGTACTACACAAACTCTATACCTTAGTCAAAATATTATGTGGCCTGGCCATTTCGTTACATTCGCTTGGGCGTAAGTTGAAAAATTTACTGTCTGTTTCTCTGTTATACTATTCTTGTAGGAACGAAATTACCTTGCGCTTGGCTTGACTTGGCTTGGCGGGCGGAGGCAATGCCGTGCCTACAGATTATTATTATTTTATTATTTTTTGTAGTTTGTAGTATTTTTAGTAGTATTATATTATTTTTAGTAGCCAAAAACAAAATATATATATACTTATGCAATCTATTACGGTTCCAAATATTATCTTATTTTGTTCATAATTACAGAAGTTAGAAGGGCGGAAAGGCAGAGAAACAGACATAGTACAGACAGACAGACGGATGGATAAGGCAAAACTATAAGGGTACTTCCTTGTACGACGGATCCTAAAATTTGTAGAGCTAGATATAGAGATAAACGAAATAGCGCTCTACAAAATGTGTCCTTCGAATGTGGCCGTCATAGAAATTATAGCGTTTAACGAATTAATAATATTCAATTAATATTAGCTTCATTAGCACTCGCTAGCAGCTGTAGCACATGCTACATACGGCCCACGGACCACAGCTAAATAAATGTTCGCAACATTTATTACTTTAGGACATTTTTGGTTTCAATCGATTGCAAATTGCGATAGTTTATTGCAAAGTTTATACGACAGTTTGGAGACAGGGAATGTACACATATTACGTGACCACTTTTGACCTATCCCCCCCCCCCCTCATGGTGACCGTAATGTATGACGAGACCCCCTTTAATTTCATGTAGTAACTCAAAAGACGTTGGGCGTTTACGACCCGTTGTTTAAAAGAGTGTCGCTCACAAACCAAAATACTATTAATTGTACACTTTTCATTCACATTTCATTTCCTGTATTTATTTTAAAATAGATCTATGGAGATGTGGAGATATTCATTACATTGATAATCATAATTATTTTATACGTTAAAATGAGTTAAAATATACGAGAATTTACCCCACCTTTGCAGATATGCGATGTGTCGTTGTAATCTAGGTGTAATTATGCTTGCATCTTGCCTAATTTTGTCTTTAGTCGCCGTAGCAAATTATTCCATGGGAAATCCCCAGTGTCCTTTGATAAAAAAATATGATTCGATTTTCCAAGGTAAGTCGATTTTAAAACGATAAAGCATAAATTATTGAATAGCTTCAAAAAACAAGATATCTCTCAAAACAAAAAAGCAAGCTTTTATTCACTTGTCTTCCATTGGGCGATTCATTATAAAATCGTGATGTGGTCTCTATCAATCATCAGCCTTTCTTGTTCAATTTAGAGCGCAATCCGTAAATTAGCATATCACACGCAACACCCAACTTAGCTGCATTCAAAATAAGGTTCAAAGTAAGTTGCAAACAAAGTCACTATGCAGGTGTTTTTTCACACCGAACTGCGGAAAATTGTGAAAAATTAATACCTTCACTAACGTCAACTCGGGCTTTTAATTTTGTTCTCTAAAAGAAAATTGAACAGCCTTTTACTACCTTTCAAAGTCTATAAAAAAAAATGTTCCGTCTTTAAAATAAACTTGGTACGTTTACGTTATAATTTGCGTCTTTTATTTTATGATACAATTTTGTGATAATTGCGAATTTATTCACGTATTAAAATGAAACTTCACAAATGTATTGTTCAATGTTCAGAAATAGCGTAGCATTATGAAAAAATATAATTTTTATAAAAATTATAACCCGACTATATAAATTAGGTACATATAATATTATATAGCCTATGTTAGTCGGGCTATAAGTAGTAAGTACAAACCTATTGACACCTAATTTACAATATTCAAATCGGATCAGTAGTTAAGGCGCTACGGTCTAACAAACATACACACTTATACAGCCTCTTGGCACCCTTATTTTTGGCTCCGCCGTAGTGGGATAAAAACTAAAAACCTAATAAGTACTTAAATCATTCAGTAGGTTAAAAAGGCTCTATTTAAACAATTTGTAATACCAAAAACTAGAAATTGATTAAACTCAATCAATTTAAAATATGTAGTATCAATATTAATTAATTAATAAGCTGGCAAGTGGCAAATGGCAGTCAGTACAATGCTCGACCACTAACGAATTGGATGTCAAAGTCATGTCTACTGTAAGTTGACCCCAGCTGCAGCTGTCGCCGCACCGTCCTGCGGTTCCGGCTAAATTGGACTTGTCACATAATGTGCTGAATATAATCAGTTTTCAAGGCCTCCAGACTTTTCCTTTGGCGGAATTTCGGCGCAATTTTCTTTAATAGCTATTCGGTGGACATTAAGTATAAATAAGTACCTACATGATAGTTTTAACTCAATTCGCAATATTTTAAACAGAGACTGATAAACTTTTTACACAATAATAATACCTTCAAACGATTAATACATCAATCTGGCCCTGTGCTAAGTATCCGAAAACTTGTTACGACTTACGGGAACCAGACTATGGGAAATTCCCATCGTCTGGTCCCCGTAACATATTGGGGAAAAAATTAAGTATTTGCGTAACATTTCAAGACTTTGCCTGTTCACCATTTCAAATACGTCCATGATTTTATCTGTTCAAGTTATATAAAACTTCAATGAATTCGCATGAAATAAATCCAATATTTGTTAAGATTAAGCCGATGAACGAAATTTGACTCAGTCTTGTCGATATTTCCTGCATCGTGATTCGTGTGTAACTCGACGCTAATCATTCTGTAGCACAATTTTGCAAAAATCGCGGGGAGGGCTTCGTACTACGTAAAATCTGGAATCCCTTGAAAATTTTGTCTGCAGGCTGGTCAATGAAAACTTTAGTGTAAACTGCTAGACAATGCCCATTGCCCAGTAGGCAAATCCACCAGTGCGAAGTTCTCCTTCATAGGGAAGCCCTAACCGGTATGATAGGTAGCGATTTGAATGAGGGTATATCACTTCAAAAGGTAAGTAGTAAGTCAAGCCGTGAAGTGAAGCGATAGGAATGGATAATCGGCTTCCCTTACCGCTTACATTTTGACGACCCTCATTCAAATCCCTACCTATTATACAGGCTACGGCTTCCCTATGAAGGAGAACCAGCCTTCGCCACTGATGGATAGGATAGGATAGTATAGTGAAGTTATAGGATCCCAACGCCATGACGCCACTGAAATCCACATTTATTTTTTTTGGAATTTTCACAAGTATTCTCTTTTTATTTACTCATTGCAAAAGTCCTACTCGCATTAAAACAGGAACATACAGTTTTATGTTATCAATATAGATTCTCAATTTAAAACGTAGTCGGAGAATGTTTATTGAAAAGCACATGTATTGACCTTTGTCTAAGCAGCTGGATAGAAACCCGTTTCTGCAGTCTAACGACCTCTTGCGATATAAATCTGTGGGTGCTTATACAAATATCTTAGGTATTGGATATGCAGACTTGTATATTTTAAGATACTCAAAATAGTGAACTTACATTACAAGCGTAGATACAAACAAGCGGTTAAAGGGAGGAAAGGCAAATAAATATAAAATAAAACCTTACCAAAAGCATGTCAGCCATCATGATAGGTCTATGGATTTAGGAAGGGTTCCGTAATTATCAATGCGCAATATATTTTCATTGAATGACTTCAAAAGTTATTGTCCGATTTCGCTCTTATTTTCTGATGCCAAAACCGAGGTCTATATGTAGTTCATTCATTCATATTCATAACACTGGTCGGCATCAAAATTGGAGCAAAACAATGTATATGTGGAGCTGATACATATTGATAAGCTAAATCCAAATATGCAAACATAATTTATCTAGCAGTCTAGTTTTGCTACTATACGCAACATTTGATGCATTTTTAGTACATTTCTTGCCTTAGCATTTACATTTTTTCCCAGTAAACATTGGTACCGTGTATGTTGAGCACGGTGAGAGGTTTTAACTAGGCACTGCAAACATCATAAAAATATATAACACCCAGTGGTCCATATAAATGTTAGCTGATTTCTGCTAGAAAATCAACCGCGAAACAACAAAACTACACTATACAGAAAGTGATTTATGAAATACTAGCTTTTGCACGCGGCTCCGCCCGCGTAAACACATTATCCCGCGGGAACACTGTACTTTTTTGGGATAAAAAATATTCTGTGTCCTTTCCCGGGACCCAAAGTATGTCTATTACAAATTTTATAAAAATCGGTTCAGCGGTTAATGCGTGAACAGGTAACAGACAGACACAATCAGGTAACCATATTTTGGAAAAATAGGCCTGTAGACGGTGGGTGACCTTCTACCAGCCTTTATTTACTAAAATATGGTTATGACTTATGACTTATTGGTACAAAATCGCATTAGGTATAAAGATAAAAAACATCAATATGGATCTAGAGTATATATCAGCTAGACCTGCTAGAGTGTAGTGAATAATATGTCACTTAGATATGACAAGTATGAACTCTATCAATAGGAAGTATAAACTCTACCAAACGAAGTATAAACTTCACCGAAGGCAGAGATATCGAACCTTTTGTACCTCGGCTATCAGATCCGGCACGACAAACTAAATCTTAACTTTATGGAAATCGGTTCACACAATCAGTTACTTTGATGTTGACATAAAAAGAGGATATTTAGAAGTATATAAAAATATACTACACATACTAAACGTTCAATGATCGGATTGTGGTTTACACACATACAGAAGGTTACTTAGTTCTGTGGGGTTAGCAGTAGGGTTGCCAACATTTTTTCGATCAAATATAGTATTTTCGAAACTGTCACCTTTAAAAATATAGTAGATGGCAAAAAAATGGAAAAAATATAGTATGTGGTTAAAATATGTACTTTATTTTTTAAATGCATATTTTTTACCGCTTGATAATTAAATTTTTATTTTTAATATACATCTACACTACACAGCCTGCGGAATCGGCTTGACACCGCTTTCGCGCCCCTTTGCGGTTTTCGCGCGCGATCCACAAGCTGTACGTGTGTAGACTGTAGTGTAGAGCGGGCTGAATTAAGGATGCGTTCCGCTTTACGCAAAATATAGTAGTTTCGCCTACTATATACATTTTTAGAAATATAGTATTTGATCCCCTAAAATATTAGGATACTGTATTATGTAGTAGGGTTGGCAACCCTAGTTAGCAGGACCATTTGACTACTAGTATGTATTCGTTACGCCATTGAAAGAGAATAAATTACGAATACGTAGTTGTCAATTGTTCCTGCTTGGACTATACTGTACTATACCTACTATAACGTGTAGTGTTCTGTAACCCCCGACCAAAACAGAGGGGTGTTATAAGTTTGACGTGTGTGTGTGTTTATGTCACATCGTAGCTCCCAAACGGATGAACCGATTTTGATCTAGTTTTTTTGTATGAAAGCTGCCATGATAGAGATTGTTTCTAGCTACAATTCATCATCATCAGCTCGCTGACTGCTTGTCTATATCTATACTAATGTAATAAAGAGGAAAATTTTGTTTGTTTATTTGTTTGTTTGCATTGAATAGGCTCCGAAACTACTGGGCCGATTTTAATGAAATTTGGCACAGATATAGAGTAGATCACTAGGGAAGGACATGTGCTACTTTTTATCGCAGAAAAATGTACGGTTTCTGCGAAATTAACTTTTGCGCGCACGAAGTCGCGGGCAACATCTACTTTTATATATTTTGATGCAAAATATACCGATGTCAGCGGATCAGACCGTCTATAGGTAGGCGAGTACGTCAGTAATGTTTCAAGTGACTTGTTTAAATAATTAAATTTTTCTTAAAACAACTTGTTATATAAGTTGGGATACTCATCCCAACGGCGAACGGCGATGTGGTTCGCCACCCATCACGTTTCGTTTCTCGCGGAGGCGAAAAGTGGACCATGGAGAGCCACTTCGCTACGTTGAATGTAAGAGGAGGAATGGATGGTAAGAATGAAAGTGAACGAAGCGAAACAAGTATGTAAGGATCGTAGCAAGTGGAAAGAAGTAGTCTCTGCCTACCCCTACGGGAAAAAGGCGTGATTATATGTATGTATGTATGTATGTATGTAAATAAAACACCTTTCCGTACGATAACATTTTTGTAAAGTAGCACAATATAACATGCAAATGTCAATACATAAAAACTTGTGTTAATTCGAAGTGTCAGTGCTGAGTGGAGTGGCAAAAGTAAGAATGTGTATCAGAGCCGGTTTGGGTCAGCCAGTTTCACGGCTATGATATCATACCGAATTCTATATTAAATGCTTTATTAAGAAACTCGATGTTGCCCGCAACCTCGTGCGCGTAGAAAGAAATTCCGCGGGAACCGTGTACCTATTTTGCAGTCATAAAAAGTAGCCTATGTCCTTTCCCATAGTCTATTCTATCTCTGTGACAAAATTTCACATTGGTGATATTGATATTGATCGGTCCAGTAGTTTCGGAGCTTATCCAATGCAAACAAACAAACGTAGAAACAAACAAATATCTATTTATTATATTAGTGTAGATAATAATTGGAAAAACCAATAGTAAATCGTCGCAGCATATGAGAAAAGACTAGCAAATATAAAACATGAAAATTAGAAATAAATTTTTGTAAAGCCCCAACGTGCGACTCATTGGTGAGTGGTGATTCAGCATCAAAACACATTTACAAAATTATTGCCACAGAATATATCTACTGTCATGAGTTAAGGAAAGGCGTTAAAATTCTGTACAAATTATTTTGGGGTTTAAAAACGTGATCCTATTACTGAGACTCCGCTATCCGTCCGTCCGTCTGTCTGTCATCAGGCTGTATCCCATGAACTGTAATAGCCAGACAGATGAAATTTTCACAGATGATTGATATGATGTTGAGATATCAACAAATACCTACTAAAAACAGAATAAAATAAATATTTAAGGAATCCTCTAATACAATAAACGTAATCTTTTTAGCACGGAAATTTTCGTACGCTAGTCCGACCCGCACTTGGCCGTTTTTTTTTTAAATAAAACGCACCATACTCGTAGTGACACCTTACATCGCCATTCAATCACCAGCAACAGAAACAAACACATTGAAATGTTTCAAATCATAAGACGACAAATTTAAAAGTCACTCACGTACCCACTTTAGTAATGAAGCAACAAGTGATCCCCAAGACACAGGGTTAGCTCATAGCTGCCTTACATATTAAGTGATATTAACCATTATCACGGATCATTACCTAACCCTTGTACAAGGTGCACAGTTCGCTGAACTTGCGTCCTACATTGTTTCTAATTATGATACTGCAAAAGGTTATTAGCTAAAATTTTAATGAAAAGTGATGTTGCTGACGATATTCTTGTTCCTGTATAAGCTTAAAATTGAGAAAAATGCAATTTTGATTAAAAAAAATGAAATATTTTATCATTTTAAAATATTGTCTTAAGGAAGATTATTTAGTGAAAAATTTTTGAAGTACCTAATTGAAAGAAAACTTATTGCGCGTTGATAGTTACGAAACCCGCCTTAGACATGTCATAGCAAATGCTCTTGGTTATGTTATTTTGATTGTATAAATACCTACTCTTAAAATACGAGTAGGTATACCTACTCTTAAAATATGAGTAACTTCTTAAAAGAAACGGCATATTAAAAATGTTCATAGGTACCTATGAAAATCTACATCGATTTCTTGATGAAATTCCGCAAGTCTCGTAAAAACTCTCCATACAAAAATGGTACCCAAATGGGATGTCACGATTAGGTACGTCAGTAATAACCTCAATATCTCTGAGTATATAAATTAAACCAATTATTTACATGTGGTCGTCTCCCCTATTCTGTCGGTTAATCATCAAGCAACAGCAAGTAAGTATATCTATTAATTGATCTATTTTAGTTGGCGTTTCATTATAACGGAGTGGTAATCGTCAGTCAAGGCCGCGTCATGTTGTAAACAGTAGCATCATTTGTTCAGACTTCAGTCCAATATAGTAAGTGTTAATGATACTTCATATTGCTGACGGCATTCAGACTCACGGAAGAAGTCTCCCGAGTTCCGAGTCAACTCTCTCGTGAGAGAATTTCCACCAAGAACCTACCAGTGGTGTGGGCTTCCTATAACTCCATTATTATCGGCTTTACTTGCCACTTGCTTTTTGAAGACCCTCATCCGAATCCCTAAAGAATGGCCCTTACTATACAGGCTAGGGCTTCCCTATGAAGGAGAACCAGCCTTCGCCACTGGAACTTACAGTAGGTAGTTAGGTACAAATACATTTAATAACATATTATGTGTCATTGCATTAGAGTGCACTTCGTAAGTTCTACTTCATCCTACTTACTTCTTCTATTATAAATGTGAAAGTTTGTGAGGATAGATGGATGTTTGTAACTCTTTCACGCAAAAACTACTGAACGGATTCCGATGAATAATAATAATAATAATATCTATGGACGCTTCACACCACGTCAATCTGGCCCTGTGCTAAGTATCCGAAGAACTTGTGTTACAAATACCAGACAACGGTAAGTATATTTGATACTTTTATACTATACATATATTTAAGATTTTTATTATATTATACACATATTTAATATACATCCATGACCCAGGAACACAGAAAAACTTTTTGTTCCTTCGACAGGATTCGAACCTGCGACCTCCGGCTTGAGCACCAAAGCGCTGAACCACTGAGCCACAGAGGTCGTCAAACGGCTGAAATTTTGTATGATAGTAGCTTGAGTTTATCCCAAAAAATTACAGTGTTCGCGTGGGATACTGCATTTACGCGGGCGGAGCCGCGGGAAATCAATATGGTATAAGTACATAAAAATCTCTATTTTTTTATGGTGCCTAAAATGATCAGAGTCAATAAATATACCCGAGCTTACCCTCTAAAATAATATGAACAATAATTGAGTTCATACATAATTTATTGTGATTTACATAATGTCAATCTGCCAAATTGTAGGTCTCATTAAATTTTGAGCGCGATGGCTGCACTGCTACGTAGTACCTATTATATATTATCATTTTAGGGTTCCGCGCTCAAAGGGTGAAAACGAGACACTATTAATAAATCCGTTGTCCGTCTTTCTGTCCATCTGTCGGTCACCACGGTCGGTTTTTACGTGGTAGAGCCATGCTTCGGCACGAATGGGCCGGCTCGACCGGAGAAATACCACGGGCTCACAGAAAACCGGCGTGAAACAGCGTTTGCGCTGTGTTTCGCCGAGTGAGTGAGTTTACCGGAGGCCCAATCCCCTACCCTATTCCCTTCCCTACCCTCCCCTATTACCCTATTCCCTCTTAAAAGGCCGGCAACGCACTTGCAGCTCTTCTGATGCTGCGAGTGTCCATGGGCGACGGAAGTTGCTTTCCATCAGGTGACCCGTTTGCTCGTTTGCCCCCTTATTTCATAAAAAAAAAAAAAAAACAGGCTGTATATCATGAACCGTGATAGCTATTATTAACAGAAATTCATCATCTGTGATAACGCATTTCTGTTGCTGCTATAAAACAGAATAGAAACAACAAACGTGTTTTTTTGCCGTTTCGTACGAAAGTTGGACCGCGACTCGCACTTGTCCGGTTCTTAATTACACATATTCTTCGTTAATGGTGTTCCGCTTTAATATATTGTGGCTTGTGGGTAATTTATTATAATATTGAAGTAAATCATATTGTTTTTTTTTGTTATTGGAGAAAAATATAGGTACCGCAGTCCGCATCCTTCTTAAAGCCGAAATAAACCGAAATAGGTATAATATTAAAAGTATATAGCTGTTAGGATATAGTATTTTGCATGTAGAGGTTATTACTATCAGTGGTGATGCTGATCACTGATGAATGATGATGATGAGCCTGTGGTATGTGATTTAGGCTATTTTTACCGGCCCCAATAAAGCTAGGCTCACTCGCGTCAACGGTCAATGCTATAAGCTAGTCGCTACTTATTCAAACGCCTCTGCCACTTTGCCATATTAATTATAATATTAATTCAAATCATTTTGGTAAATGAGCCATGTCTTCGAAAATCAATTACGGATACTTTGGGCACATGATCCACTGCTTATGTCTCACGTTTAGGCAAAAAAATAATTGTCACGCTCAAAGTAAAGAATCATCTCATGCATAGGTGACTCTCCGCAAAACGCAAATTCACCCATATAGAGAAAATTTTTTTTCGAGTATGACAATTATTTTTCTACTTAAACGTCTGTACTTAAGCAGCAGCAGTTAAAATCATATGCCCAAAATATCCGCAGTTCATTTTACCGAACCTTATAGGTATAGTGACTCATAAATAGCTTAGGTACACTTAATTTTCAAAAGTTGGTGAAACTTATTGTTTATAAACTCAAACTCAAAACTCAAAATCAAAATTTTTATTTTCATGTAGGTTATGAAATAACGCTTATAGAATTGTCCTACCTACTGATGCCTACCACCGCTGCACCGGTTCGGAAACTAGCCCGGCGAGAAGAACCAGCGTAAGAAACTCGCACGGGGCCACCTTTTAGCAAAAAATGGGAAAATTGTTCATTTCAAAAAAAAAAAAAAAATTACAATGTTGTAACTTAATCTATATATAACATTTGTCATAAGTACATAAAAGCAGCCTTGCAGGGGCCATCTTATTCCCAAGGTGTGCAATCGTTATTGTAATCACTGACTTTATAATAAGTTTTAGCACACAAACGTTCTTTAACAGCTTTTTTAAATTTATTAATGGAAATTTATTAATATAATAAAAATAATATCAGCAAACCATAATAACTCTGCAATTATCTATTTAGAACAATAAACAACAACTTCTAGGAAGAAATCCTCCGGCAGCAACTCGATTAAAAATTAATTACTAACAGGCCAATGGGCATGCACTTATGTATCATAAATCGTTCGAAAAGGAAAAAATACGGTTTATTAGCTATACAGTACAGAACTGATTAAAAGGACCTTGTGTTTATTGCAAAAATAAATACAACTACACAGTAAATTTATATACCTAATTGTATCAGTATTGCAGAATAATTATTTATAGGATTAGGAGTAGGTAGCAAAACTGCTTTATCAGATTTTTATTTTATAACTGACGATAACCAGAGAATTTTTCGGTGAGAAGGTAGACTAAGGCTAGGAGTAAAAAAATAAGTGGGTGATCTCCGAATTGTGAAGCAAAGACATGATGATGAATTATAGCTAAGAACACTCTCGATCATGTTTTGTCTCGATCATTCAAACAAAAAAGCTCGATCAGCGGTACATCCGTTTAGAGAGCTACGATGGCACGGTCATACACATAGATCGACATACACGTCCAACTTAAAACACCCCTCTGTTTTCGTAGGGGCGTAAATACCAGTTAAGGTTACACTTGGGCCACTAAGATCCACTTGCGCAGATATGGGTTAAAGTTAAACCTGGGTTAAGATATCATGCCTTCTCTTTCATTAATACGAAGAACGAGAGCGATAAAATTATATAACCAGGGTTAACCTAAACCCAATGCGCAAGTGGGACTTATTACGAATTAAAAACAAAATCTCACAGGGATTTTAATACATAATTTAATCATGGGCAACATATTGAAGACCTCTGTGGTTCAGTGGTTAGCGCGTCAGGGTTATCTGTGTTTCTGGGTCTTGGATGTGTATTAATTATATTATGTATACCTTAAATATGTGTATAGTATAATGTATATAAGTATTAAATATAATATTTCCGTTGTCTGGTACCTGTGATACAAGTTCTTCGAAGAAAGCATAGGACCAGATTGACGTGGTGTGGAAGCGTCCATAGATATTATTATTATTATTATTGTGGACCTGTATGAACTCACGTATGTACTGATTAATATAATCACTACATTTATACGAGCACTATATAAACGTCTTGCTTCGATAAAACAATGCAAATATACGACACCTAATAATGTACCGTTAGCAGAAAAAAATATTTAACTTATTATTATATCTTACAAGTTACATAGGATTTATTATTATTGTCTTCCGTGAACCGTCCAAACTCAACTGGCTGGCTTATTGAAGTTTAAACCACTTAAAAATAGCAATATGAAAATAGGTTTTTTTGACATTAACATAAGGGTTACCTATAAAATGTTTTCTTTTATTTTTATTTATTGATAAATATGATTAGATTAACGGAAGCATAGCTGCGGGTAAACGTTCAAAATATTTGCAAGTACTGGATCAGGGGGGTGAAACTCTCATACATGCACAAATTAACAGAGTACAGAGACATCTAAAAATGACTGTCCGGTACTAACAGTTTGAAAGTTTTCGGATAGTCACAACAGATGCCACTAAGCGACTTCTACATCGCGCTATCGCTAACATAAGGCGTATGAATAAGGGCTCGCGAACATTTTACTATGCAGCAACCATATCCCACTATTAAAGAGGTACTTGGTCGTTGTTGTGTCTACGACTTTCGATAAAACTTAATTTCTGTCCTTAATGCAGTTCAATAAAAATTATCAGGCGGTACTACTTCCATCTAGCGGGTTTGATAGTAACTAAAACGGTACAACGCCATCTAAAAACGACATTCCGAAACTTTTGCAAGACTCAGTTTCAATTTTAGAGTTGCGCATCTATACTAATATATATCTGTATTATCTATGTACTGGATCAGCAATGACTCAATATCGTTCATTGTTTGTATTTAACTGACTGATTTTAATTGTATTCGATTTGTATCGATTTAAATAAATACCTATAATATTATTTTAAGGTCAGTTCACACCGTGATAATATGCGACGCTACGCTGCATTTTTATTATAGGTATTCAAAATTAAACTATATTCACCAGTCTTATGGTGTCTACAGACACACGAATTTGGTACGGAGCGTACAGCGGATCTGGTACGCTCCGTACCAGATCCGAGCGTGTGTAGGGCAGTCCGGCGAACATAAGAAGAAGGCGAAGAGTTCGCCGTTGTCCGCATCGGATCTGGTCCGCTCCGTACCAAAATCGTGCGTGTGTAGAGCAGTCCGGCGGTTAGGTCGTACAACGGTATCAGTGTTGCCAACTTAGGGATGTACCCCCAAAATTAGGGAAAATATCTACGGGGGTTTACTAGGGGACAGGATGTTTAGAGTTTACTCTTTATGAATCAATTTGTATGTAATAATAAAAATTATTTTAATGTGTGTATATAGCCAGGGATATGAAAATGTATTGGGAGTGAAAACAGATTAAGACAAGTTAGTTTTATGTTATTCACGCGTAAGTCTTTATGTTAAACACATAACCTTTCTTTCTAGCTTATTATCTCTTAGACCTGTCAATAGTATAAGTAATCAGGGGTAAAATTTGGGGAGAAATATTTTTTAAAGTGTTGGTATCACTACCCGTTATCAATGAATTGCGGGAATCATCGTCGTCGTTTAAAAACCGCACTGTAAATAGAACTCTGTGCTAATGTAATAGAGCATAAAATCGAACACACTAGTGTCGAGCGTTTCGCTCCACTGCACCGTACCAAATCTGTGCATGTGTAGCGACACCGAATTTGGTCTCCGGATATGGTTCGCTGTACGCTCCGTACCAAATTCGTGTGTCTGTAGATAGCATTAGACTTAACACTGTAGATGCGCCGTGCAGCGCGGCGCAACTTAATTAAATATATTTCCGTTGTCTGGTACCTGTGATACAAGTTCTTCGAAGTGATACAAGTTCAATTTCACGTGAATACAATGAAACGTGTATTCTTGTTTAATGAATAAAGTTCAATTTCGAATAGCTATTTTAAAAGTACATTGCCGCGTCGCGTATCATATCGTTTCGGCGTGAATTGACCTTTCAGATGGACTTTAATCTTTTGTAAAAAAAATATTCAATTCGGTCAAATGAATGTGTATGTTATTTATTGCACAGCGTGGTTCGTAAGTGAAATTTAAATTGGTAGCATTATAGTGTGCGATAGTTTGTTTGTTTACAAAAAGATTAAAATAGATCTGATCAGCTGCCCTTTATACATATTTCTAAATTTCTTATGTCAAAATTTTTACAATTTAACTTTTTAAATTGTGTTTTAAAAAGTTCTAACGTCAAAATGAAGATCATTCCCAGTTGTCAGTTAAAATTCATAATATTAGGTAATTGGGCAGCAGAACATAGATATATTTAATTTTTATGCTGACGGTACCAACAAGTAGTTTGATATAACTTATCAGTCTGTATGTGCTATGTGCTGCATTCGATGATAGCTGTATCAAATATTATACAGTGTAAGGTGTATAACAATTAAAATTATTCAATTATTGTCCACTTGCGTAGACCTAGGTTAAAGTTAACCCTGGGTTAAAATATAATGCCTTCTTCTTACATATATACGAAGAACGAGAGAGATAAGACGATATCTACCCCAGGTATATGCAAGTGGGCCTAAGTGCATTAAATGTACTTCAAATATCAACATCATCATCACCGGTGAATTTTTCAATTTTTCAATACACATGACACATCCTGTATTATAGTAGGTACTCTACTTATAGTCTCTACTTATTAATATGAACGTATCGTAATCACTGTGGCACTATAGGGCACAGATACGTTAGTAATATATTATATTCTTTGGCACAGACAAAGAAAGAGGAATAGATAAACAGCTACATAGATAGCTTTTGATTACACTATTACAAGCATACGGTGTGTCCACGGTTGTGTGGAAAAAATGTGGGCTGTTGAAGGGGATGTCACAATTTTCAAATTTGGATCGATTGATCCAAATTTGAAAATTGTGATTGATAATTTAATCATTTATTCACAAGATGTGGTAGTGATGGTGGTTTAATTAATAGCATCCTAAGTATCTAATACATAATAAGTAAATTTTAATATAATAAATGTCTAGTAATGGTGTCTACAGACACACGAATTTGGTACGGAGCGTACAGCGGACCATATCCGCAGACCGAATCCGGTATCGCTACACACGCACGGATTTGGTACGGTGCAGTGGACCGAAAAGCTCGACACTCGTGTGTTCGATTTTCAGCTCTATTGTATCAGCACAGAGTTCTATTTACAGTACTGTTTTTCAACTACGACGATGATTCCCGCTATTCATTGATAACGGGCAGTGATACCAATTCTCAAAAACATTTATATCCAAACTTTACCCCCTGATTAATTATACCATTGACAGGTCTAAGAGATAATAAGCTAGAAAGAAAGGTTATGCATTTAACATACAGACTTACGCGTGAATAACATAAAACTAACGTGTCTTAATCTAATTTCACTCCCAATACATTTTCGTATCCCTGACTATATACACACGTAAAAATTATTATTATTATTACATTAAAATCGATTCATAAGGAATAAACTCTAAACATCCTGCTCTCTAGTAAAACTCCGTAGATATTTTCCCTAATTTTTGGGAGAAAATTCCTAAGTTGGCAACACTGATACCGTTGTACGGCCTAACCGCCGGACTGCTCTACATACGCACGAATATGGTACGGAGCGGACCAAATCCGATGCGGACAGCGGCGAACTCTTCGCCTTCTTCTTATGTTCGCCGGACTGCCCTACACACGCCCGGATTTGGTACGAAGCGTACCAGATCCGCTGTACGCTCCGTACCAAATTCGTGTGTCTGTAGACACCATAATTCCAGAATCAAATTATAATAAATTATTATGAGCAGCATACGACAGCGGTCAGATACTTTTAAAATAATTTTTTTTATTAAGTAACATGTAGTCATTTATGTTTTAAAAGCAATTTTCTAGAAGCCATATGGTTAACTTTTTTTTGTACGTGTTCAAAGATAAACTGTGTCGATCGTTCTATGATTTAGCTGTTTCTCTTTCTACTCAGTGCTAGCACTGCAGAGGGCTACATATATTATATTAGCATTTGCGAATGTAGTCTTTATTATATAGTTAACTTAATAGCTACCACTATAGTACCTACTATACTTCTACTTTACTTCTAGTCTCTACTTATTATATATGCGCGTATCGTTATCACTACCCAATGCCACAAGTCACAACATAACTCCCCCACACCGATTTCGGTGACGGTGGCCGGTTTCATTGAAACCAGGCCAGTTACGCAGGAGTAATTTTATAGTGCGCAAGTGTGCGCAGGACACAAGAGCACTCTTTCTTCCTTTACTCTCGTTAACCCAGTGGGACGGATGACCGACACGACTGGCGAGAGACTTTTTACATGCCCATCCGACGCATGGATCATCTTTCTTGTCAGACAATTAGGTGATTAGCCTGCATTGTCCTAGCCAAACTTGGAAACAACATTTTTTTTGTTTCAATGCGGGAATCGAAACCACGACCAATCGAGAGCCAATCCTCTAACTACTAGACCACGGAGGATCTCACAACTGCAACACTGCGACGAGTGATGACGCATGACGCATCGCCAAAAACGACGTCGCATAACGCATTACAATACAATCCTGCTATTATAAATGTGAAAATTTGTGAGGATGGAAGTTTGTTAGGTACTCTTTCATGCAAAAACTACTGAACGGATTTTGATGAAATTAGGTACGGTAGTAGTTTGTGGTCTGGTTTAATTCACACCAAAACATAGGCTACATTTGAGCCTAAAAAAGTACAGTGTTCCCGTGGGATACTGTATATTTACGCGGGCGGAGTCGCGGGTAACAGCTAGCTTACAATAATTACACGACGTCGTTTGTGCGATGTGTCGTCACAACTCACGACGCAGCGTTGTGGCCACGCCCACACTCCGAAGTTTCAACCTTGTCCGAAAGTGAGATTGCAGTATGCGACTTTTGAATTCGCTGCAAGTTTTCCATTGCGCCGGACAAAAGTCGGAGAACAGCTTGAGGCAGCTCAAAAATGGCCGGCTGAGGTCATGACAAAAACGCGGAGATACATTTGAATTTATTTACCACTTCATAAAGCCGTTTTTATAGAGGGCGAATGAACATATGGATCGACTGATGGAAAGCGACCGCAAGACCGAAGGATTAACATTGCTTTAGATACTTAATAAATAATTCAAGGGATGATCCCTTGAATTATCTAGTTATATCCTACTACTACTATAAATGTCAAAGTTTGTAAGGATGCATGCATGGATAGATGGATGGATGGATGGATGAGTGTGCCTCTTTCACGCAAAAATTGCTTAAAACATAGGCTATTTTATTCCGAAAAAGGACAGTGGGATACCGTAATTAACGCGGTAAAAGCTAGTTTGTAAATAAAGCGAGTCAAAGTAGAAGCTAATTTGAAATATTATATTGCGCTTGGATTTATGCAATTCTATAGATATTGCAACTGGTAGCATTTTGTGTAAAGGGACTTCTCTTCAAGTAAGTCAAAGTGTGGTATGTAACTTGTAAGTACTAGTTGGTCCCTGCGGCATCGGCTATTGGACGCTCGCCGTTGGACAACTAATTACTCTCAAGTCTCAGCTAAACGAAGATCCGGTTAACTAGTGATTGGTGTATTATTCAGTCAACTGAACTTAACCCATTAAATGTTATAAGCGTTTGTGCAATTGCTTTTGTGAAATACAATTATTAAAAAGTTTGTAGTTGTAATTATGGCCGATAATTAGGACAATTTACAAAAGCTTACAGGACTTCACTTTTGTGGGAGATTTTTACCACAGTCATACCACAGCTGTACACGCTTACTTGCATATTAAAAAAGTCTTATTCCTTAGAAACTGCGAATTTTTAAGCAATATAATATGTTTTTTCGTCGCGCAGCAATATATCTATAATTTCGACTTTATGTCAGTCTGTTTGGCAGCTTAGTATGCGTTCCTATGACATTTAATTATTGCATTGTTTAGAAGTTCAGAATGTCCACCACATTCTGAACTTCCCGGTTGGGTTCGAATCATGGTAAGATAAATATTTTTGAGATTCTTATTATTTCTTTTTTTTAAATATTATATATTTTTTTATTTTTTTTTTATTATTTTATCGTTCTACTAAACTTCCGAGCGAAGCTTGCTTTCCCAGGTACTGAATTAATACGGGTGATACTTTCGACCACAAGGTGACCTCTAGTAGTAAAAAATATAAAAGCAGTTTACTTCTCAAGATGCATTAAAAAGAAAATGCATTTTGACAGTAACAGGCAACATCAGTAACAAGTTAATTAAAAAACAGCAAGTGCTAATAAAACGTGAATAAAAAAGCTTATCATAAAACAGAAAAGTCGAGCTTATTAAAAGAGCTTATATTTATTATGTCACCGTAAAATTGTAAAAACTGTTAGATTGTAATATTACTGAATCTGAATTTAATAAACAATTTTTTATCATTGATGATTGATGTAAGTATGGTACTTGTATTATTCATAAGTATATTAGTAAAAGAAACTTTTTAATCTTTAATTTCCATGTATTTAGATCTAGGCTCATTTTATTATTATTGTTAGTAACTTGTGTTTGTTGTCAAGTTTGTATACTATTTATTCTATAGCTATTAGTGGAAACCTATATAGGTTTCCACTAATATTCAGATTCAGTAATATTACAATCTATCGGTTTTTACAATTTTACGGTGACATATACACAGAATAAAGAAATTAATAAATATGAGCAGTAAGCAACTTAGTATAAACTTATAAAGTCAACAAACTTCTTGTGTGTATTATGAAGCTAAAATTGTAATCATTGTTTATACTGTATATTTTATAGTACGTGGTAGTCACGTTCGGATGAATACGACGGTATCTCAGAAAACCGGCGTGAAATAACGCTTGCGTTGTGTTTGGTTGAGTGAGTGAGCCGGAGTTCCAGGTGGTGTTGGCGGTTTTATGGAACGCAAGTGTTGCGACTTGTGAGTGTCCATGAGTGACGGTAATCGCTTACCATCAGGCTCGTTTCTTGGTCAATTTCATTAAAAACATTATATATTATTTAATAGTCTATAAATTATAATACTCTATCAAAGATTTTGGTTTATCAATCATACCGAAATTTTAAAGAATTAAGGTAGACTTCGATAAACTTTCTGTTCCGTATAATAAACGAGCCTCATTGGTCAGTTAAGTTAAACTTAGTTTATGTCACTTTTTTGTTCAGAAACAGGTTATCGAACCAATAGCGCTGATGAATAGGTAATAGATACATTACCGAGTAGCGACAAATTTACCCCAGAAACTGGGCATTACAATAACAGTAATGCTAGCAGTTAGTACTTAATGACGAAACACGTACAAGAAAGTAAACTCACGCTATTAGAAAACATTAAGGGTCCCACGGAGCGTCGAAATCCCATACAGACGTAGTTTTGTTTTAATTTTAAAACGGTACAACCAAACTTCACCAAACTTCACCAAATTTTGTACACATCATATCTAGTCTTATAATTAGGTTTGGTTAGAAAATATTAACCAAAAACAAAATATGAGCGAATTTAATTTTTGGAAGCTGAAATTAAATTCGCTCTTATTTCGTTCTTGGTTATTATTTTCTAACCTAACCTAATTATTATAAGACTAGATATGATCCATTGAATTATGTATACAAAGTTAGGTGAAGTTTGGTTGTATGATGTATCGTTTTAAAATTAAAACGAAACTACGTTTGTATGGGATGGCGACGCTCCGTGGGGTCCACCTAACGCGTTCTAATAGCTAGAGTTTATTGAGTCTTTTTCTTCTTACCAGGACCAGGAAACATATTATTTTTATGAGTTAAAATTTCAATGTTTTGGCTGTATTATTATATAATATTATAAAAAATAGATATTTTAAAAAAGTTATGGTCCTGCACGGTTATTTTGTTGCGAAGCCAATTGTTTTTTTCTTGAAGTCCTTCTTTACGACCTTCATAATCACCCCTCACATTTGTAAGGACAGGTTTTTGTGTGGCGGCAGATGTCTTTAAGTGAAATATCGCATGTTAACATCACGAGATCACTGCTTAAACATAGTGTGTTAGTAAACATAGGACTGCTTAAGGAATTTAAAGGATTATAGCGAAATTTACATCTCCACTCCAAATAGAATTCAAAATAGCATTAGCGCCCGACACACGTACAGTTCTGTCCGCGGCAAAAAGGCAATAGCACACGCCATTCCAACCCGCGCTCCGAACCAAACGTGTAAATGCGCGGGGCCAACAGTCTGATCGGCTCCGGCGATAAAACACCATAGTAGCAAAACGACATACTCTCAAAAGGACATATTCTTAAAAGAATAGGAATTGTACAGTCCATACTCCATAATATATTATAGAATGTATAAATTTCGAACATGGTTTTGAATGTACCGTACATTCAAAACCATGTTCGAAATTCATACATGTTTATGTACGGGAGGAGAGAGATACTTGATCCTCACGGGAGACTTCGCACATGGTACGACTTCGTATTCTTTCAGGCATATCAATGACAGCGTATTTTCTACAGTTTCAACTGCACCCTATTACGTATTTTGGCGTACATATTATTATGTAAGACGCTGGCAGTCCAAAAGGTGACGCATTTTTAGTCGTAATTAGCACGATAATTCGATCTGCAGTCCAAATCACATAGATCCCTCCGCGGTTTAGAACGCACTCCAAACTTTACGTTTCCAGGGCACTATTCTCGTACCAGCATTAGTATGGAGATAACGTGTACATAAATCTCTTTAATTGCTGCCAATTATTGCAGACGTGCAGTCTTAATATGTCGCCAATTGTTCGTTTTGCTTCCAAAGCTAAGGAGTGAAAGTGGAATGGCGAGTATGGAAGGGCTGAGCTATTAAAATCTCTACATCTATATAAAGAATGTAGAGTCGCCTTACGCGACGCTCTGGATAATTTCGGAAATTTCATCCACTGTCATATTAGTGTTTTTGTCATTTCTTGAAAACTTAATAACGTGTAATTCTTGAACAATCATTTCCTTTGGTAGCTCTACATATAAAAGCTTTTTTGAAAAATTTAATTATTTTTAATACAAATAAATTTTGTACTAAAAATAAATTGATGATTTCACTATTTATATACATTGTACGCAATATATTTAGAAACAAATATTTGCATTTAATCAACAAACGCAACTGTAGTTTAATTATTTAGTTGTGCAAACTTCGAATAGATTTCAATTTTCAATTACACTCATGTAACCTATTCCATTTGCACAACATAATTGAAGACCATAATAATTAAATTACACCGATTTAATAATTTGAAAATTATTAATAAAAATATAAATTCAATATCAACAACCTTTTTTGGTATTTCCAATGCTATCATAAGGTAAATAAATTATTAAATAATAATTAATTTTATCCTTACTATAATATTATAAATTTGAAAGTTAGTTTATACGTTTGATTGTTTCTCTTTCACGTAAAAACAAAATTTGGCACAGATATAGAGCAGACCACGGAGAAGGACATAGGCTACTTTATACACGAGGGACATCTAGTATGCTGTATGATGTAATAATTTGAGTTATACTTCAAGTTATTATATAGTTTTTTATCTTTCGTCACTACAGATTAGGTATTAGTTCCTACGTAATACGTTCGTCACTGGCATTTTGGTATTTTAATACGCAAGGAACATCTAGTATGCTGTATGATGTAATAATTTTGAGTAATACTCCAAGTTATTATATAAGTAGTTTTTTATCTTTCGTCACCACAGATTAGGTATTAGTTCCTACGTAATACGTTCGTCACAGGCATTTTGGTATTGGAATACCCGATTCGCTACAAACTGACGATCCTTATCCTACTGAAATACTTCCCACGGGAACATTTTAATCAATTTTACGATACAATTTTGAAGTCTATAATAATAACGCTTTATTATTCTTATTATTATAATCACGTAACGCGAACCATAAAACTCAGGTAATATATTGTAATTGTTAGTACAATGTCGTAGAGTACTAACTATTGAGACAAGAAACGTTAAGAATGCGCATGATATGATTACTCTATATTTCATTTTATTGATGTATGTATGGATGGATGGATGTTTGTTAATCTTTCACGTAAAAACTGCCAAACGGTTTTCGATGAAATTTGGTATAGTAGTTAGTTTAGGCTCTGAAATAAAATATAGGCTACTTTTTATCCCGGAAAAGTATAGTATTCTCGCGGGATATCTGATATTATATTTACGTAGGTGGAGCCGCGGGAAACAGCTAGTATACAATATTTTAATATTAATTTTAATGCTATACAATTTTAAACAATATTTACACTTCGTCTTTTAATTGTATATTCTTACTTTTCCCTGAGGAAGGAAAATATAAAAAGTTTTATTACGTTACAACTTCGCAGCCCACTCTAGCATGAGACAATAATATTTATTATAACTTTCTAAGCATAACTTATAAACGTGTTTTATCAGAAATGGACATAAAATATAAAATATATATTCTACTGTAAATTATGATAATATAACTTTACTTAAGGCGACGTTATGTTTTAATGAGAAAAAAAAATGATTAGAGAAGTCTATCAAATTCCGATATACAATTTTAAAACATAGTATTTTTGTAAAACGTTCAGTTACATTTATCGTTAAGTTTCTGTAAAAGTAAGTTTACTAACTTTAAGATTTTATATTTTTATATCTTTAAACTTTTTTCTTCATATGCGTGTTATTGTAGAATGTTTTATTATTTATACATTTATTTAAGTTATTCTAAGTACTCTTATACCAATCTGTGACTAATTAGTCAGTTAGGTATTCGTTTATTATAATTCGCAATGTTAGCCTTATCGGAGTGACTCGTAAGACTTGTTTTGAATTGAAGTGTGTGATCAAGTAAGTACTTCTGACACTACATTTATTTGTTACATATGTCACCGTAAAATTGTAAAAACCGTTAGATTGTAATAAAACTAGTTAAATTGTAAAATGTTGATAGACTTCCGACGAGAGTATTCTGCCTATAATGTAACACATATAGTTTTTAATCTTTCGACATATTTTTACAATCTCGTTAGTTATTTTACAATCTAACGGTTTTTACAATTTTACAGTGACATATAATATATACTAATTAATTATTTATATTCTTTGTACGAAATTTGTTTTACAAAAAAAAACTGTATTTTTAACTGTCGACATTAGGCATAATATTACTTCGAGAAAAAAAATGCAATATTACCTGTTATTTATTATTGTTTTATTGTATTCAATAACTACCTACCTAATTTATGACTTGAATAAAGCCACTTATCTATGCACCGTCAATTCATTTTATCGTTTCCATAAATCTTGATTGGCTTAATAGGTAGAGTCGAAACATTGTATTAAGAGCCCGCTAAACCCACACTTGGCCCAAGACTCTACTGGTTCTAACACATACTTGTTTACTCTTGCAAACAGGCGATATATTTCTCGCGGTCATTTCACCGTTTCGCCTCTCCCTCGCTCATATCGCACCTATCGCCCCGTCCTTGTCTACAAAAGTTTGACACTGACCGTGTAAGTTGCGCTCTACTAAATCAAGGACAAGACCGAATTTTTAAGTTTGCTTTAATTTCAAGTTAATAGGGGAAAGTTGCTCATGAAACGTTACTTTCATGTTACTTAGGATATAACCGAAAGGTTTTAATTAATTTTGTAAAAACTTCTGAGAGTTTTAACATAAAAAAGTGTGTTAAAAAAGCAGAAAAAAATATAGCAAGATTTTGATAATAGTCGACTTACACTTTCAGAAAAGGCACTTTTGGGCCGCCTCGACGGTGTTCCGTTCATTTTCACACACTGACACTGAACACTGTTAAACACACGAAAAAGTTGCTGCTAGCATTGACGACGGTGACTCGGGAAGTTGGACGGTCGCGCCACTTCAATCGATGACTTCATGCAATTTGTTGACAAGTTATCGGGCGCGAGGCGCGAGGCGGCGCGAGGTCTCACCGTGGAGTGCCGACACAGACTGAGGAGTGAGGCCCTCTCTAGAACCGGACGATCTTGGAGGTTATGTACCGGTCTCTCACATGTGCATTCGAACACTTTTTTGTTGGTCCTATTTTCGTAACTATGACTTGTGTTTTGGTGATCACGAGTCGGGCTAGGACTCTAGTATTTAATCGAACCATGCTTTTTTTTAATAATTTTGAATATTACAAAATAATTTTGATATTTTGTAATTTCCTATATTAAGTACAAGATAATTTTAATATTAACAAAAGAGAAAAAATACTGGATTTAAACAAAAAAAAAAATCTCTACGCTCGCGCTAGGGCAATAGATCTATGCTCTACATTTTGGCAATTTTACCGTTATCACGATTTAAACAGTTTGTTGCTGTTTTTTTTATAATATTTTACATATATAAAATTGGGGTCTTATAGTGAATTGTGATACACAATATTATATTGGACAAAAAATGTGTTTGAAGGTTTTTTGTTGGCCCCAACAGGTGCAATTTGTACAACAAGCAGGTGCATAATGTACCCTCATATTATTATTATTACTCAATTTATTGCTCATTAGTCGTACTTACAAAAACATTTATTTGCATAATTTTAAATGGAAGTTACATAAATTAAACTCAAATGAGTAACTCATTGAGTATTGTTTTTAAATGCAGGTGAAAAATGTTTTACAATGCAAGGACGTTCGATGCATGACGAACCAATTGTAGTCACAGAGAAATATAATGATTTAATATTTGAACCTTCTCTATTCTATTCGAATTAAGTTTACAGTGATTCATCGGCGCAAATGTCAAAATTGACCAATGTCGCTTATGCTGTGTTCACATTCACCAATTATATTGAAGTAGGCCTCTGGCTAGCCGCACACGTGCAATATTATTGACAGAATAAATTTGTCAATACCAGTCAACACATACAAAAAAAAAAACGGCAAAATGCTTCAACCACATGAATATTATTGTCAATATGAGCATTATTGCCAATAATATGGTGTGTGTGCGGCTGGCCAATCAATCAGTACGGATGAATCATTGGTTAATTTTGACATTTGCCCGTGACTAGGGAATATTATTCGAATATTCGAATATTCGTTTTATTCGAATATTCGACGATTTTATTATTCGAATATTACTGGGTTCAATATTCGAATATTTCGAATAAAACGAATAATAAAAATATTTTATTTATTTTTCAAAAATATGTTAATAATAGTAATAAACTTGTTCATAAACCCGAAAAGTTTCGTTATTTAATACATTATTTTTATTATTTATCAATATTGTCGTCAATAATATCATAAAACAGATTTTACTACACTGTTTGTGAAAGAAAACAAGACTGTTTAAAAAAGTATATATATTTAAGGTGAATACTTCCTACAGGCCTCAGCGCAATGAATCCATGCTCACACTCTTGTCAAAATAATCTAACCAAGAGTATCTAAGGACGTATCTAAAGAGGGTTCTGTTACTATAAAGCGTTTTTAGTTTCTTAATCTCACTGTTCGATTTCGTTCAAAATAACTTTCCTGAAGAGAATTTACAATGATCTACCAGCATGGAAAATTGTAAGTTCCTAATCCTCATAGTTCAGAAAGGAGTGGGGGGTAAAACCAATTTGAAGACCGATTACTTGGAAATGGTTGACTTTGTAAAAGTCATGTATAAGAAAGATTTGCTTTTATTTTAAAAGACATATTCAACACACACTTCACATGTATGGAAAGCCGGGGTGGCAAAAACTAATAAATTATATTATATATCAGTATATTATTTTTATCTTTAAACAAAAATTAACCACTTTAATATTAGTATTAAATACTAAATTTACATGTTATATAAAATTGCGGTTTTGAATAACTCCTCGAGGCCTGACAACAGCTTGGAGGAGGTTTGTCATACTGAAAACGAGGTTTTGGAGCCGAATTATGCGATATTCTCTCCCATTCTTATATCAGTGCTGTGAAAGTATTAACTGTAGGTGACAATATGCGGCTTCTGACTAGCCTTCTAGAGGTGAGGACATTAAAGAGAATCTTTAAGAATCTCTTGACCATATCTTTCTCCAGGTAGAGGTCCAATTGTCATGGCCACATACTCAGTTCGGATTCCTGAAGGTATGCCAGCCCATTGTATAATATGTACTCTGCCTGAGCATACTGGACTCTATCTGAAAAGTAGGCTTGAAGATATCGCCTACCAGGTCACGTTTACTTAGCCTCTCTTCAGAAGTTCACTTTAACTTGTGAAGTTAAAGTGAGTAAATTCACTCATCTGGGACCAAAATTCTGGACCATTCTTGTTCATCCTTTTATACGTGTTCACGGACGTATCACAGTGTTGCTACCTGATACTAGGGCTCTCGAGTTTGGTCTCGAGGTGAGACCGCTCGCCCATCGCTTAAGTAAATCTGAAACCCTAAAAACCGAGCTTTAGAGTTTCTGATTTACTTAAGTAAGTCTTCTTCACTGTGCTGTCAGTAACATAGTCCCTTCGGGTATGAAGAAGCTGTTTCTGAACTTAACTGCATTTAGGTGTTGATTTTCAACAAGTGGAAACAATTTAACGGTCTTGCCGAGCGCTGAGTCTGCCATTAAAGTCTTACACGGCCTTGTCAAATGTTTTTCAGTCTCTTTGTACCGTCGCTTCATCTTCTGAACGGTTCGTAACATGACACACTCCATTCTTGCAGTACAATGCCTAATGCCTACATCTGTACTGATGCCTAGTTTCAGAAAAATCATCAACAAATTCTGAAGAATTGTATCATAGCCTGTAGGCTATGATACATTTTTTAAATCGACTGTTGTCTAACTTCCTTTATAAAAAAGACTCATAGTTCAAGAAAAAATTGAAAACATAAAGAGACCAAAAACATGGTTAACTTAAAAATTGAAAAAGGTTATTTATGTTTTGAAGATTTTCCACCCACCTTTTACTATAAAGTTTTTTGTTATGATAACATAACAATAAAATCTTTATTGAGTGTTTTTTATTTTGATGGTTTATCTTGTTTACTTATTCTTACTATGGTTTATATACACATGTACTGATTAGGTCTGGAGCAGACTATTATGACAGCACGATACTCGTGTGTTTAGAGTTTTCAGCTGCATTATATTAGAACAGAGCACTATTTACAGTGAATTTCGATTTCTGTGCAGTGTTCCAACTCTGCAAATATATTTATCACCAATCTTAAACAAACTGATATATAAATAATAAAAAAATAGGTTCTGTAATATTAGTGTTCTTTATACATTAAATTATACTACCAAAAGCTTAATTTAAAAAGTCAGACGGTAGGTCTTACTTTTTAAATCGATTGTCTATGTTGAATCGATCAATAGCTTAACTCAATTAAAACCAGAAAATACGAACCTCTAAAACAAACCCCAAAAATTCTCTCCCCTAGAGGATCTTTTCCTTAATTTTTGGGAGAAACCCCTTAGTTGGCAACCAAATCCATGGTCTGCTCCAGACCTAAGCCGTTCATGTGTAAACACTTAATAGTTTTAAAAAGTTATTTCAATTTAGTATTTTAAACTTAAAAGAAGATTTTTTAATTAAAAAGACGTTGATTTTTTACAGTAACTTATGAAACACTTCACATTTTAATATTATTAAATATGCAGGTATATATAAACGCATTTTATTACTTGTATTAAAAGTTTATTAGCAATATTCGTATTATTCGAATTATTCGAATTTATTCGAATAGTGTTTAGCCATTATTCGAATTATTCGAATAGTAAAATTTGTCGAATAATAACATTCCCTACCCGTGACTGACTGCGAATAGAATAAAGTTAAAATTTTGAACTTGGAATTTCTATTAAGGAGTTACTTCGGGGTGCTTTGCTTGCTGTGCTTTTTTATTACCTACTGATTCATTAACATTAACCCACTTATGTAGATCTGGGTTAAAATTAACCCTGAGACAAATATCATGTCATCTCTATTATTCTTCGTCATTATGAAAGAAAAGGCATGATATTTTAACTCAGGGTTAACTTTAATCGGCGCAAGTGGGCCTTAGTAATATTATTATTATCTGAACAAGGACAAAACAACCTCCGTGGTCTAGTGGTTAGTGCATTGGCTCTCGACTCATGACGGTCATGGGTTCGATTCCCGCATTGGGACAACAAAAAAATTTTGTTTCCAAGTTTGGTTAGGACAATGCAGGCTGATTGTCTGACAAGAGAGATGATCCATGCTTCGGATGGGCATCTAAAAAGTCGGAACTGCGCCTGATCTCTCGCCAGTCGTGTCGGTTATCCGTCCCACTGGATTATGATAGTAAAGGTAGAGAGAGTGCCTTTATGTACAGCGCACACACTTGGGCACTATAAAATTACTCCTGCGTAACTGGCCTGGTTTCAATGAAATCGGCCACCGTCACCGAAATCGGTGTGAGTAGTTGTTATTATAATACTTTTGTGACACAAATCACGTCCTTATTTCTCTATCAATTGTTTACATTAGTTACCTACATTACGTGGTCTCTATATTTAGGATGCGCCCGCGCATGACGTCACTGATCCGCCACTTATCTCGACCTTCCCAACAAACATAAGCGTATCTAAGTGAAGACGGATCGTAAGTGTATCAAGGCCTTTATTATCTGTTACGCATTGAATTTAATTAATGATTATTATCTATTAGTTACTGTGTTGTGGCTATTATCAGTCGGTGAAGTTGCTGACTTTCAATTTATTCTTATCCAGATAAAACCATGTCACATACTATGTTATTTGTACCAAGGACACATTATCAGGTATAATAATTATAACAATAATGATATTATCAGACGTACTATATATTGTAGACGAGGCATGTTGAGGCAAAAAGTTAATGGCCCATATTTTGAGATTTTTAGGGCAATTTTGACATTTGAAGTATGGTCAAAACGAAGATGGTGTAACTTTACGGTTATCGTATAATGTACTAGATGTTCCCCGGGACTTCGTGCGCGCAAAAGTTAATTTCGCATAAACCGTACATTCTTCCGCGATAAAAAGTACTATATGTATTTTCCCATTATCTACTCTACAACTGTGCCAAATTTCATCAAAATCGCTCCAGTAGTTTCGGAGCCCATTCAATGCAAACAAACATTTCCTCTTTATCTACACTAATATTATAAAGAGGAAAACTTTGTTTGTATGTTTGTTTGTTTGTTTGTTTGTTTGTTTGTTTGTAATGAATAGGCTCAAAAAGTACTGGACCGATTTCAAAAATTCCTTCACCATTCGAAAGCTACATTATCCACGAGTAACATAGGCTATATTTTATTTTGAAAAAAAAATAGGGTTCCGTAAAATATTTGGGTTTTTCGGACACAAGGTGTAAAAAATCAACCAGAAAAGTTACTTATTTTGCGTACGCTGCCTAAACTATAAAAGATAGAACCATAAAATGTTCTAATTAATTGTAGATCTTATAAATATCTACAAAAAAGTCCGCGACACACTATACCTATCTATGTCGAGTGAGGCACAACAACCATTTTTTTATTTAGAAATCTTGAATTTTTTTTGGACTACATTTAAACGCGTTTATTTTAGTCATGCTATTAATCCTTATCAAAATAAATTATTTCATCACTAAGTACAGTTTATGTAGATAATATTTGGTCTTTGAATGATTGAAATTGGACGTGTGGTTTTGAAGTTATGGCGAAATTAAAATATTACGATTTCTGCTGCACGGCCCGTTGCGAAGTAGGCGTCACCAAGGCGCGTGCGGGGGGAGTTTAGATCTATGGTATTTCATACGATAAAAGTATACCCACCTACTTATTTCATTGAGTTTTAGTAGGTACCTATATTAATTTGTTTCTGTTTGTTTTGACTAGATTTCGCCCGTTTTGTTAGAGGTTTAAAGACATTCTGTAGTATTAGTATCAGTATTGTACCCGTGCGAAGCTGGGTTATATTATATAGTATATTATATAGATGAAAATTTGTTCTGTCAAATGTATGTCATAGCCTATCTTGAGTTTTGAAATCTTTGGATATTATACATAGTTTACCGATGCGGGTATTATCATAAAAGAAGCTGACAATCATCATTTTTTATGCCAATTCCCTCAAGTTAGCGTCTCGCGTCGCGATAAGTCAATTTTGATGACTGTTAAATGTCAACTTGTTTTTATTTAGGTAAAGGCATCATATGTGTATGAATTTTAACTGTGGGAGAGCCACGCTTCGGCATGAATGGGCCGGCTCGACCGGGTAAATACCACGACCTCACAGAAAACCGGCGTGCAATAACGTTGTGTTTCGCCGAGTGAGTGAGGTTACCGGAGGCCCATGGCTTGGGGATTTTAAGGACCAGGAACGCAAAACGCAAGTCGCAACACCAGAGGAGTCACAAGTGTAACTCCTCTGGTGTGGCGAGTGTCCATGGGCGGCGGTAATCGCTTACCATCAGGCGATCCGTCTGCTCGTTTCCTGGCTCATTACATAAAAAAACAAAAAGAAGTTTGCCCTCCGCGAATATTAAGTGTTTTGTAATTATGCCCGAAATAATTATTTTTATAGTAGGTATTTTATATAGCTTTTAGCCATTGCGAAAAGTGCCAAACTAGAGAATTGAAAAGCGTACCTTATAGGGACAACTACGATTATGATGACTCGTATTATGATGATTAAATTGTTATTATAAAAGTTATTTCACTTTTGAACCATTTATTATATATTTTTTTTTTTCAATTCTCATTTAGACCTGTATTTTACTATAGCTGCGGGCTTGTGGCCAAGCAACTTCAGGTAAAGTATAAAAATAAGTATGTAATGGACAAGAATTTCCTGAAGATTCGACATATATTGAGGATTATAAGTTATAATTGTTATAATAATTTATAACAGAATTTTGCAGAGTGATAATTATATGTAAGTGGATGGATGCTGAGTGCTTACTGACTATTTTGTAATTAATTTGGGATGATGCTTGTTAACTTACTACTATCCTACTAATCCTACTAATATTATAAATGTAAAAATTTGTGAGGATGCATGGATGGGTGGATAGTTAGATGGATGTTTGTTACTCTTTCACGTAAAAACTACTTCACGGATTTAGATGAAATTTATGCTTTGGATTAAAACATAGGCTACTTTTTATCCCGAAAAAGTTGTATTCCCGTCGGATACTATATTTACGCGGGCGGAGCCGCGGGCACCTAACTATAACGGTTATAAAAATATAAACCAACGGTTATAAATACCTATAAAGTTCAATTTTAATAGTTGTCTTAAAAAATTTAAGTGTCGCGTATCGTCTCAGTGTGAAGTGGCCTTAAGAAATCAAAATACAACAAGAACAGGAATTTGTAAAATTATTTAAGAAATATCAAAATAATTATAAATAGCAATTTTGTAATTTTAATAAAAAAAACTTAAAAGTATTGATATATCACGTAAAGTTCGTGAATCAATTAATGATAATTATTGTACAATTTACTTGCAATATGTATTACATTATTAATGTAATTTACATTTTTCTATTTCATAATCTTGACCTGTATACTTAATATCCTCATCACAAGTAAAACGCAGCTTATAACGAGTTGCATTAAAACTGTTCGGAAGTGGTATCCCTAAAGGGCAGTTAGGGGAATACAAGAAAATTAGTATTCCGACTAATTCTTTTCATTAGAACGTTACAGAATAAAATATGTTTCTCAACAGAAAAACTAAAGCAAATGTTTTACTAAATGGACAATAAAACTGAACATAACATAACGTAAGACTGAGTTATTGAGTATAATAGCAAATATTAATATTATTGTTAAATTCACAATACACAGTTACTAAATAGGCAAGAACTAAGCTGGAATGAATTCTAATAAATATCGGCAATAATAGAAATAAATGTGTTTTATGACATTAATCTCGAAAATTGAGAATTAAAAAAACGAGGAAATAATTTATTTAAGAGGAATTAATTTAATGCTCGAAAACTTCACATCGTTTTGGTAAACCTTAATATTACCACAATATATATTGAATAGCTTTTACCCGCGACTTCGTCCTCGTGGAGTTCGGTTTCATGCAAAAATTTAACACCTTTTTCACCTCATTAGGGAGCGTATTTTCAAAAATCCTTTCTTAGCGGATGCCTACGTCTATATAACTATCTGTAAGGCAAATTTCAGCAAAATCCGTTGAGTAGTTTCGGCTGCGCGTTGATAGATGAATCAGTCAGGTTTGCCTTTTATATATTGAGATATGTTATTAACTTAGCAAAATAGAGCAGATTTTAATGCAAAAATGTTCATGAAACTAAGCTTAACGACAAAAAATAAGCTTTGTCAAAATGTGCAGACTGCCGAGTTGGCGACATTTCGACGAAGTATTTTGTATCTAAATTCTAAAGACAAATGTGCCTAACTTCACTGCGCCTAGTTTTGTAGAAACAAAACCTTTCTCTAGTTCGCTAAGCATTCTTTCAATAGAAATGAACCCTTATATAAAGATAGCTGTAAAAAGCCAGCATAGTGCAGTTCGAGACTTATTTTTTGTAAAGGGACTCGACACGAACAAAGCCAGGAGATCTAAAAATAAAATGCTTTTATTAAATTAATGAAACTGAAAATAAAAACAAGGCTTTAAAGTTCCTACAATATACTCAATGTATTTCCAAGGAAATCATTGAAATGCAAGATTTTCAAAAGGTTTCTCATAAATGCTCGTAATAATAATATCTATGGACGCTTCACACCACGTCAATCTGGTCCCGTGGTAAGTTCTCGAAGAACTTGTGTTACGGGTACCAGACAACGGAAATATATTTAATACTTTCATACTCGTATTAAGTATACACATGGATGTGACCCAGGAACACGGAAAAATTTGTTCCGTCGGCGGGATTCGAACCCGCGAACCCTGGCTAGAGCACCAACACGCTCAGCCACTGAACCACAGAGGTCGTAATGATCATTACAAAAAAAAAATAGCTATTTCCCGCGGCTACGCCCGCGTAAATACAGTATCCCTCGGGAACACTGTATTTTTCGATATAAAAAGTAGCCTATGTTTTAATCCAGAGCCTAAACTACTAAGATACCAAATTTCATCAAAATCCGTTCAGTAGTTTTTCCGTGAAAGAGTAACAAACATTTATCCATCCATCCATACATCCATCCATCCTTACAAACTTTCACATTTATAATATTAGTAGGATAAAATTTCCTTTTTTTAAACCTTTAAAATCTCTTTGATATTCATTAGTTACATTACCAAAGAAACCTTGCTAGAAAGCTCAAAACTTAAACACATAACCTACAGTTAAGCGCAACAGTGTTTCAAGCTTTTTCTAAGTAATATTTAAGTTTGTTCTGTGTTAAATAGCCTTTATCAGGATAAGCGAGAAAAGTTGTATGTAATTGTGTATTGTAATAACGTTGGAACTTGGAACAGGTTTTTTACGGAAGATTTTAACATGAATTTGAACGTGGATTTAAGAAAATAATGAGAGCGACCTTCTAGGACTATCCTATGGGACTTGGACCTTTTTTTTTTTTGTTTCCGGGGGGAAAATGCTTTACGCATACCACCCAGGCGCAGGGGGCACCCAAGTGGTGATGTGGGACTCATGGTATACCCACTAAAAACCCCCCCATCTTCCTCCTCGCCGCCCTCTGACGGGGCCACGGGAACGATACACACATCCGCGACCCCGCCGGCGGCAGCCGCCTACAAGCGGCTCCATCACGAAAGCCCGAAGGCCCTGCACGATGGGCGCACCAGATGGTATTAGGTGCGCCTCCCTCCTCGGCCTCCACCAGTACTGTAGCAGACTCCCCCTGAGTCTGCTACTAGGAGGCCATGGGTACCAGATAAACTGGTACCCGGTGGCAGATCAGGTCTGTGGTTCTACCACCGACCACACCTCGGTCGCAGAGGATAGGGCAAGCGGCGCACCGCAATACCGACATGCCTCTTCCTCTGCGGCCCCACCAGCGCCGTTTCGACGGAACGGCCCCGCCAGCTCGCAGGGGGTAGGGAGAGTGGCGTATCGTAATACCATCACGCCTCTCCCCCTGCGATCCCTCCACGGCCACAGAAGATAGGGAGAACGGCGCACCGTAATACCGGCACTCCTCTTCTTCTGCGGTCCCACCTCCACGCGCGTCCTCTGCGGGCATGTTCAGCCCGCTGGGAGCGCCCTCCTCGGGCCAGCCGGCGGCAAACAGGCCGGCCCCGGTTGCCGGTAGCTTCACCGTGGGTGACCAGTCTACGGTTACTAAGCCCCACCGCCACGACAAGGCGTGCAACCATCGGGGGGATGGGACTTGAACCTAAAATAGGGCTTGCCGACAAACTCAAATGGGCTTTAATCTGAGGGGCAATTCTGCTAAATAAAACCTGCATTAATACAATCAATCAACAATCAAGTCCCGATACGCTTACACTCTCAAACGGTGTTTTTGTTAACGTTAAACCAACGTGAAACGCGCTCTGATTGGTCGAAACGTCATAAAATCCGCTCACGGTAACATGACGCTACATTTTCAATCCAAACAAAGTAAATTTGAGTCTACTTTAAATACGAGAATTGAGGTTCTGTAATAGGAATGCATTGCAATTTGCAGCTCATTATAATCATAATATTAATACTTTATAGTCGTACATACTAGTTATGCCGACACACATTGTTCTGTCTTAACTATGAACTGGAATTAATAAATAACTACACCTACACCTACTATCTAAAAAATTCAACCTATACCTACATCTACAACTACACCTAGATCTACAACTACAACCTACACCTACATCTCCACCTACGAACCTACGTCTCCACCTATGAACCTACTAGGTCCGGCCGATTTTTTAAAAATAAACCGTTAACTCATTGCACCTATAAGTATTTGACAGTCAAGCTACAAATTAAACAAAGTAAACAGTTACTACAAAGATCAATAATGGTTTTTAATACTTTCTCCCACAATTTTTCAATATTTTTCACTGTTTAAACCTTTCCAGAATTCCTGCAATAATTTGAAGATTGAAATTAGCCAAATCGGTCTAGCCGTTTTCAAGTTTTAGCGATACATTGGAATTGGACCTACTTATGCAAAAAGGAACCAATCCACACTAATGCCAAAATCGAGATAAGGACACAGAACTTTTAAAAAATGAGGCTTCTATCGACCCTGTAAATATCAAAATGATCTGACAATTTTAACAGAACAAAACATTTCCATGACAAAGTTATCAATCAACATATCTGCATTTGTTCATTAAACTAACAAGAACCAAGCCCCATGATCACCTAGCAATCCTATAAAATAATTGAAATAGTTTTATTTTTGTGTATCTGGCTGTCCACCCATCTGTCTGTCTGTTTGTTCTGGCTGATTTCTGCAATGACACGACCGATTTTGACCAGACTTTCACTGGCAGATAGCGATATTATAAGGAGTAACTTTGGCTACTTTTATCTTAGGGTTTCGTTTCAAAAAATGGTTCCGTTTTCCATTTAGTTTAGTTCCACGCACAAAAAATACCCACCAGCTAGAAATCAATAAATATATTTCAAAGATATATGTTTTTTTGCAATTTTTTCCCTTCACATCATAAAATAACAAGGAATCAAACAACATACTGATAGTTTTGCAAAAAGGAACCAGCTAGTTTTTCTTCAAAATTATTAAAAAGTGTTAATGATTTTCATCTAAATGATATTTGTACACATATAACAAATTATTATGAATTATATTGTATGCAAGCTTTATTCAAAATTACCACAAATTACACATAATTTTACAGAATACAACATTTTAACAAAAATGGCTTTTTCTCAAAACTGTCATTGTGTGGGTTGATTCCATTTTGCATAAGTAGGTCCAATTGCATTCCATTTTTAAATACAAGACAAAAGAAGAAGTTGAGACGATGATGATAAAGTGAACAGACAGCTAGTCATTGAGTACAGCCGTAATATAATTTTATATCATTTTATTGTTATAAAATACTAGCTGACCTGTCAAACGTTGTTCTGCCATAATGTATAAAATTAGATTACAATTTACGACCGATTCGCAGACCCATAGATAATACAGATATATATTAGTACGCAGACCTACCGAATATACATTTTTTTTCACAAGAATCGGTCAAGCCGTTTCGGAGGAATGTGTCCCCGAACACTATGACACGAGAATTTTATAGATTAGATTTACTTGGTTTGCTAATTTGCCTATCTAAATTCGAATATATTATAATAATTATAATAATCGAATAATATCTATCGAAACTATATTAGACCAAATTATGCAAATTTACACTCAATGTATTTATAGCCAGTGATATGTCACCGATTAGATTATATATTATTATACTAAATAGATTCAGGTTCAATCAGTTGAATTAATATAATATGTACAAGATTGATAGGTAAATAATGATGCAAAATCGTACTAAATACTATTTAGTGTACTTTGGCTATGTCAAGACTGGCAATCTTCGAAGGCTGTTCAAAGGTTGGTCTGTAATCTATAAGACTAGCGCCACAAAATAAATAGGAACAAATAAACAGCTACATAGTGAACTAGCGATTTGATTGAACTACTACAAGCATGAGGTGAATGTGTGCGTGTCCGCTAGCCTCCAATCGCGTACGCTGCAAGAGTGGAAAAATCCGGTAAAGCCAGTCATGGACTGTCAATGGTTGGCCATAATGATACTACTGATTGGTGTTAGTTGTGTTGAGGACAAATAACAAACTTGTTATTATTTGACGACCTCTGTGGCTCAGTTGGTTGAACGTGTTGGTGCTGAAGCCGGGGGTCGCGGGTTCAAATCCCGCCGAAGGAACAAAAAGTTTTTCTGTGTTCATGTGCATTAAATATGTGTATAATATAATAAAAATCTTAATATGTGTATAGTATAAAAGTATTAAATATATTTCCGTTGTCTGGTACTCGTAACACAAGTTCTTCGAGAACTTACCATGGGATCAGATTGACGTAGTGTGAAGCGTCCATAGATTTTCGATCTAAATTTCGATAGATTTTCAGCTGCTATGAAAATTTTTCTATTTTGTGTAAGCATAAAATAATAATATTGGACGTTTATATGGACATATCTATGGACGTTTCACACCACGTCAATGTGGCCCTGCGATAATTATCTCAAGAACTTGTGTTACGGGTTCCAGACAACGGAAATATATTTAATACTATACATGTATTTGAGATTTTTATTATATTATACACATCCATGAGACAATGACCCAGGAACACAGAAAAACGTTCCTTCAGCGGAATTCGAACCTGCAACTCCCGGTTTGATCACCAACGCGCAGAACCACTGAGCCACAGAGGTCGTCAATATAGGTACATTATATTATATTACTAACGTACTAGTCTAATTTTCCTCACATAGCACAGGCCAATGTTCAAGTACAAAGCTATAGACGCTAACATAGAATAGATACCAAGGATTGAAAATGCTCGATGATGATGAATAAATCTGCGGTTCCTCTACCGATGGGACGGATGCGCTCCACAAATATCCTTTTCATCGTGAGTCAGCGGCAGGTGGAACTACTGGCGTGGAACGGCCTTCCTTTATAGCCAGTTAAAATCTTGAATCTCTCTTGGGGCAATATAATATTGGATCACTTTTGACTTTTTCACATAAATCAAAAGTAGGCTCATATTGAATGGCACACACGATACATACTCAAGCGTACATACCCACACATACCATACACAAAACCTTTTGCAAATTTAAATATAAAAAAAACCCTTATTAGTTATGTAAAAATAACTTTATCCTAAAACTTTTCCTTTTTATAATAATCTTGAAATGGTGAGGGCGCTGATTTCTGAAACAAAAGTTAAAACTTACATCAGAAATTAGGGTTTTTGGAAAATGTTGTGTATATGTCACCGTAAAATTGTAAAAACCGTTAGATTGTAATATAATTAGTGAAATTGTAAAATGTTGATAGACTTCGGACGCTGATATGTTGTCTATGATAATTTATCACATTATTTTTCGTTAGATTATTATAAATAGGTATATATAGTTATTAATCTTTCGACAATCTCGTTAGTTATTTTACAATCTAACGGTTTTTAAAATTTGACGGTGACATATATACTTTTTGGTGAATAAAATATATATAAAAAAATACAGGGTATCACATAGACGCTGTGCGATCAATCCATTGCCTACTTCTCTAAAGAAACCTACAATAGGAAGATATTTTTCAACCTAACCTACCTAACATTCAGTTGGGCGAACTTATTTGACAATATTGGCCTCGAAAATAAAATTGGTTTTAGAAGAAGTAAGCTTACAACTCGATTAGTCTAGTCTTTAAGGAAAACGTCTTTTAAAAACATAATCAGTATTGAAACTTACGTTCTACAATCTTCATAATTATTAAAGCTAAGGGCAAATTGATAAGATTGAACTTTGTATTTTATCACAACAAGTGACGGCTTAGTTTGGCTTGATTTACCTTATGGCGAGTTAAGAAGAAAGCAATCCTAACTTTCACCATTGAAACTAGTTTTAGCTTAGCTTTTAAACTCGCAAGATCTATTAGCGCCTGATTGCTTTGATCTAGATTCCTACCTTTCTATAGCTTATTTATGCATTCTAATATCAGCACTATATAAGTACTAGCCAGCATCTGAGTTCTGACAGCTAGATAAGAGCTAACCAACTTTGTAAAATTTAAACCTGCTTTTAAACTAAATAAAGCTTTCAATATTGGATATATTTTAAATTCAATGTTTTGCTTCCTCGTTTATTAATCAAATAATCACGTATATTTTTATTCATTATATTGGACCCATAATAATTATAATCATAATCTTTATTTGCTAGAATATGGTAACAAAATTGATCTTAGGTTAATTTAGTAAATTTTAGAACACATATTCTACTGGCATGTACATTTTAATAGTTTAAGATGAAAGTTGGATTAGGTCTCTTAGATTTTATGATGAAAGTTGGATTAGGTCATATATCACTGGTTACATTTAAATAAAAATAATAATATTGTAAGAAATAAATTGATTGTGACTTGTACATTATGCATTAATTCATAAAAAATCTATAAGATAAAATTATTAAAAGGTAAACCTGACTGACTCATCTATCAACGCACAGCCGAAACTCCGGAACAGATTTTGCTGAAATTTGGCACACAGATAGTTGTAATGACGTAGGCATCCACTAAGAAAGGGTGTTTGATAATTCGCCCCCTAAGTGGGTGAAAAGGGGGTTAAAATTTTGTATGGAAACCGAACTCCACAAGTCGCGGGTAAAAGCTAGTAGAAACATATGTAACATAGATATAATATTTTTTGCCATTGTAGCAATAATACCTACCTTGGTGTATTATTTTGATTAACTATAAAAATTAAAGCTTATAATTACCAAAGTTGGTCCGACGACGCTGACTATAAGAAAATATCTAGTTCTTCGTAGAAACTAGAAACACTTTTTGCCAATAGCACAATAGGCAATTTAAACCTCTTTTGAACTAATGTTCACTTTTTGCAATCTACTTACAAAAAAAAATTGGTACAATTATTCAAATTTTCTGTTCAGAATTAAATTCGATTACACAAATGAATCGTTTACGGCTCTACAAGGCCAATGTCCTTTCAATAATTTCACGACTTCCTAAGAGATGTGAGTCACAATGTTGGGCCTTGGGATACCTCATACCTGTGCTGGCGCCAGCATGGATGGTATCTGCGTGCATGCATGGTTCCTGCATGCAAATTAGTTAAGCAATAACATCAGCCTAGGCCCTAGGTCCATCAGTTTAAGTAGGTATTTACAGTGGCGGACTAACCGGGGGGCGGAAGGGGCGGTCCGCCCCGGGCCCCCGGTCTTGGGGGGCCCCCAAATGCCTCCGGCTTCCCCTGATGAAATCCTAAACAAGACTTAAAAAATGTGCTTGATACCTACATAATTTCATCAAGATCAAAACACTACAGCTATCTTGACTTTTTACGCGGTACTAATACTCATTTAACTTTACTGAACGCGACCAATACGCTGGGGGAATTCCCGTCTTTGTAGCGGGTACTTCCTCAGCAGAAGCGTAGCGTGCCTTGGCGGGGCCCCGTATAAAAATTTGTTTGGGGCCCCTTAGGAAGGGTAAATATTGCTCACAAAATAAAAAATAAAAATGCATAAAATTAAAAAAAATATTTATTCGTCATAATTATTAGCTATCTGTCACTTTTTCCAAAATTTTTACAATTTAAATATATATTTACGTCTACTCTCCTCGCCTTTTTTTCGGCAAACTGATTTATTAAATCATTTATAGTTGATGATGAAATGAAGATGAAATTTGGGAAGTTTTTTGAAGAATGCACCTACGAGTACATTGCTTCAGTTATTGCATTTTGCGAGTAGTCCTTATATTATTTGTATTGCACGTTTATTAGAGACGTAGATATGTACTTGTTCTCATCGTAAGACTCAACATGGCAAAGTCTCTGTACATTTGTATAATATCTATATCGTTAAATCAATCATGTAGCTTATAGACTAGGGCTTTTACCATTGAAAATGGTCAAAAGAGAAAAAAAAATATAGTATGAAACCCATTGAAAAGGATGAGAATATTAAAAAATAAAATGAAAAGTAATTTACGGGCGATTTGAGGTTGGGAAGTGTAAGGGGTGAGTTTTTAAGGGTAGAAGACGGTTCATCTCAATTTCCGGCAAAACTTCAAGTCCTATGGAAAATAGTCAAATGGCAATAGAAAGAAAAAATTCTAAAGAAATCGGTTTCACATAGTTATTGAGGAGTTCAGTAAATTGAAGGCATGAAAACACATATAACACGCTACCAAAAAAAAAAAACTATCTTTTATTTTATCTATCGATTTGTATTTTATTTTCCTCACCCATATCCATTCCATATTGTAGGTATGTATGTTTCACTTGCCAGATTTTAACGAAATAAACATAAAAAACTACATTTTTAGGGTTCCGTAGCCAAATGTCAAAAAACGGAACCCTTATGGATTCGTCATGTCAGTCTGTCTGTCTGTCTGTCACAAAAATTGAAAAAAAAGCAATAAATTTTGAGCGTTCCCCATACTTAGAACTGAAAGTCAAAAAAAATTTTTTTTCATTAAACCCATACCGTATGAATAGGTCTTCAAAAATTATATTGAGGTGTCTAATATCATTTTTTTTTTCTAAACTGAAAAGTTTGTGTGAGAGACACTTCCAAAGTGGTAAAATGTGTGTCCTGTAAAATAAGAGAATGATAAAACTAAAAAACATATATGTACATTACCATGCAAACTTCCACCAAAAATTGGTTTGATCGAGATCTAGTAAGTAGTTTTTTTAATACGTCATAAATCGTAAACCGTAAAATCGTGAAAAAAGAATAAAAGTAGACACGGAGTTTGTTAACAATTTAAAATTTGCTAACGATATCATTATTTTTGCAAAAACATCAAAAGAACTACAAATAATGATAAGTGAGTTAGATTATGAGAGCAGAAAAATTGGTTTACGAATGAACACTTCAAAAACAAAAGTAGCGACAAATAGTGTAAAAAACGACATATACGTAAACAATGCACAAATTCAATATGTGGACGGCTATAATTATATACCTCGGAAAACAAATATTCTTTGAGAAGACGCGCCACGAAGATGAATTAGAAGGCCGTATTAATATGATTTGGAGAAAGTACTGGAGTTTCTAAGAAATTTTAAAAGCCAAATTCCCTATGAAACTCAATAAATAATAAAAAAATAAAAACACCCGACTGCAAAAAAAGACAGATACTTAAGCAACGCACTAAAAAGACCGAAACAAGGTTGAGAAAACAGACTACACTATGAGCTGAAAGTCTAAGTAAAATAATTGACGTTATGTTTGGTAGCAGGCGGGACCCATTCGCAAATTACCTATAAATCGTACAAAAATATATGGGCCCCGCCTGCTAACAAACATAACGTCAATTATTTTACTTAGACTTTCAGCTCATAGTGTAGTCTGTTTTCTCAACCTTGTTTCGGTCTTTTTAGTGCGTTGCTTAGGTATCTGTCTTTTTTTGCAGTCGGGTGTTTTTATTTTTTGTTATTTATTTTATTTTAGATTTTTTTAGTTTAACCAACACACGTTTGGTCGATTTAAAGCAAAAATACGATCATAGGAACATCAACATATAGGTTTTTACTTTTTAGACAGTAGACTGTCTAAAAACCCTTATGTGAGAATGGTTGTTACGCAACTTAAATCGATATAGATCCTAAACGGTCAGTCGAATCTAAAAATGTTGAGTGAAACCTAAAAATGATTTTTAAATACCTATTCAATGATACCCCACTTGACATAGTTTGTTGACTTTTATTTTTTTTATTTTCACAATATGGCGTCCAGTAGTCGCCATATTGAATTTTCAGTAACGTCATGTCTTTAGTGACACTCGCCGGACTAAGAGGAATCGATTGACATGCGAATCATAAAAACCGGCCTAGGCGTTTGGTATTTATAGTGCTTCAAAGGAACATTCATACATACATACATACATACATACATAGGCTGATAAACACATTACCACTCCTTTGCGTTGCGCAGTCGGGTAAAAAGAAGGTAACGGACTCCTGTTTATTGCCATGCCTGTTATATGGAGCACAAACGTGGCTATTTCAAGAAAAAACAAAAAAGAAAATTCGGACATGTCAGCGCGCAAAAGAAAGAAGTATACTGGGTATCAAACTTATCGACAAACAAAATAGCAATGTTATTCGTAATAAAAAAATAAGTTAAAAACTATAACCCGACTACGTAATAAAAAGGGGGTCTAAAAATGCCAAAACAAGAAAATAATTTAGATAGAAATCCAGAAATGCATAGGTACAAAAATGGTCAAGCTAGAGCCGTGGTCGCACCCATTAATGGTAATTGACATCTAAACTGCAGTTTACACCAAGACGCTAAGGCCTAGAGAAGTTTCAGACAGACGGGTGCGATTTGACATCGACTGTACTGAACCTTATAAAATATAAAGTGGGTGCGACCACGGCTCTAGCTTGACCATTTTTGTACCTATGCATTTCTGGATTTCTATCTAAATTATTTTCTTGTTTTGGCATTTTTAGACCCCCTTTTTATTACGTAGTCGGGTTATAGTTTTTAACTTATTTTTTTATTTCGTATTTTTCCGTTTCCCAATCGAACATGTTTTTGGAATATTATGAATAAGTATAACGCGTTTCAAATGAGAATACGAACGTCAATGACCTTTTTCTGACAAATATCACTTGTAAAGTGCGATTTTCAGAAAAACTTATGTGCATATAAATATTAATAGTCTTGCATCGATTTTAAATAACAAAGTTAAATAGTAATTAATTATCTAAACATAAATTTAACTATCATAACAGTCTAAATTCGAAATAATATGGCGCCGACTCGATCCTGTTCTCATTTGAATCGCACTATACCTATTCAAATCACTTACCCTCTTACTAATAAACGCTGTATAAGCTTTGAACACACTTTTATACAGTGTTGTGTCTCCTTCTATCGAATTAAAAATGTCACTTGTGTGATGTGAACAAAACACTGTATTCAAAGCTTATAAAGCGTTTATTAGTAAGGGGGTTAGTGTAAGTACCTAATTAAAAATAGTTACCTTCTTCATGAGCGCGAAGCGAGCCAATTTTTAGGAATGATAATAATAATATAATATTTATAAAATAAAATATATTTTATGAAAGTAAACTAATATGTATAATATGAAAATTATATATTTATTTAGTCTTATATTACGTAATGTTCGAAAATTGGACAACTGGGATTGTAGGTACGACCGCATTTTCAACTTGTATTTTGAGATGTTTGTGCAAGTAGGTACGCCATAAATACTTATTATATATACATATTTGTGATGTCCTTGCCGGTTTAATTTTTTTTAGATGTTAGAATTTGAGGTTAAATTTTCGAAATGCAAAATTAAAAATAATATATATAGCCTATGTTACCCGCGGCATCATTACGAATCTATTGACACCTCATTTATTAAAATCGGACCAGTAGTTTAGACGCTACGAGGGAACAAACATACATACATACATAGACTGCCAAATCATTACCCTTCCTTTTGGCTTCGCCGTAGTCGGGTAAAAATATCTTCTCCACGAGCGCGGAGCGAGCCGACCGACATTTTGACATATTTGTGCAAGCACACGATAAATATATAAAATATATATACATATTTGTGATGTGCTTGCCAAGACCTTTCTTTTGATACCTAACACGTGATGATTATCTCGGTTAATTTTTTTTAGATGTTACAATCTGAGGTCCAATTTTCAAAATACAAAATTTAAAAAAACATTGTATAGCCTATGTTACCCGCGTCGTCATTACGAATCTTTTGACACCTCATTTATTAAAATCGGACCATTAGTTTAGACGCTACGAGGGAACAAACATACATACATACATAGACTGCCAAAATCATTACCCTTCCTTTTGGCTTCGCCGTAGTCGGGTAAAAATACAAAACTCATAGATGCAGAACGACATGCACAACAACTTAAATGGAGATGGCCTGGCCACGTTGCCCGTATGACAGTCAAAGAGAGTCACCAAGTGAAAAGGCGCAGGTGGAAAGAGAAGCAAAGGAAGACCTAAAGATAGATGGGTCGACGAAATCATAAACATAACGGGCGAGGCATGGATGACAAAGACAACAGACCGAAAACAATGGGAAAAATTGGAGGAGGCCTTTATCCGAAGAGGAGCCATGCCAAAAAAAAACTAATACATAAGAAACATTTTATAAGTAATTCAATATGTACCGACTAATTTTAAAATAAAATTTTCTTAGCTTGTAAAAATTTAAAAACTAAAAAAAAACTATGTAAAGCATGGAAATAAAGGGCTATATTATTAAATCGCTAACCGCAACCGTTACCTTTCATTCAATCAATCAAATATAAAACAACATTTAATTTCATAAAATATATAAACCTTATGCATAAACCGTGAACCATTGTTTTTTTATTACAAGTTTGTACGAAACCCTCGGTGTGCGAGTCCGACTCGCACTTGACCGGTTTTTTAAGCGGGGGGGCCTCATTTGGTTTTGCCGCCCCGGGCCCCTGACGGGCTTAGTCCGCCACTGGGTATTTATGGAAGTCTTATACACCTACGTCCCTAATGCCCCTCGGCAATTAACGTTTTTCTATTGGTATATCAGGCTATGTATGAAAAACAAAGATTCTTGAAAGACATTAAGAACGAAAAAAGAGGTTTTTCAATAGACATGCGTAAAATGGCGCACATAATATGAATTGCATAGATTCATTCATCTAAAATGGCCTTTTTAGTCCCTGCATAATTTTGCAACATACACGCTCCGGTATACCTGCATAGGCAATACATTAGACTTTGCAAGTTATACTTAAAAGTTGAAACGACCTCTTTCATCTTTTTGTATCTAAATTCCGAATTATTTCTGAACATTTTATAATATTTATTTTTGAATTAAAAAGGCATCTGTCGGAGACAGTAGCCTAATACAAAAAGAAATGCAACTTATAGTTGCGGTAAGCGATTACCGTCTATTGCCCATAGACACGACGAGTTACAGTCTTCGATCCATCTTGTACATTCAATCTCGTACAAGCTATAGCGCGATGTAGGCCCCTCTTAGCGCCATCTATCGGTAACTTGACGAATTAACCGACTCTACATTTTATTTACGTTTGTCGGTTGGTAACCCAAAGAATGTTGTATACGGAGGAATTGTAATTACGATGATACGGTATGTTATTGAAAATTAATAAATAAAAAATCAATAGGCAGTATATTATAATTGTTAGCGTATTATTGTACAAATGGATATTATTTCCTCATATTGACTTTGCCGGCCAACAACCCCGACTGACTCATAAGTTATATTATTATGTTATTACTCCTTACATTAATAATCTTGTTACGCTCTTATTATTTTAATCTTTCATCTTATGTAGTTTCTTTTGTTGCAAGTTTCCATCTTATTATGAGTTACAAGATGTTCCTCGCCACTTCGCACGCGCAAAAAAAATCCCACAAAAATTTTGCCGTGATAAAAATTAGCTTATTTGCTTGCCCGTTATCTATTCTCTATCTGTGCCAAATTTCGTCAAAATCGGTTGAGCAGTTTCGGGGCCTATTCAATGGAAATTAATTAACAAACAATCAAATCATTATAATATTAAGTATATATTAATATTATGCGATTTACATTGCGTCTCTTCCACTAGAAATTGTTGTTCAATAAATTAAGAATTTCTTTAATAAATTTAATTAAAAATAATGTATTATCATGAACATTATTTTTTCATATTAAGTGCGACGCATCACACTCTATTGAAATTAGCAATTAATGACTTAAAATTAAGTCCTTGAACTAAAAAGAACATTATATTTATGTATTTATAATAATTTTCTTTAAGTCACCCTTAAAGGCGAAGAACTTTTTAAAGAAATGAAACATTCAAATAAATATAAACGTACTTATTTCAAAGAGTGGAAATGAGCAGTCGCTATTAAATTTAATATGAAATGCGAGACCAAAACAAGTATTTTATGCTCAAGTAAGTATGTCAGAGTACGCGTATGTGTTTCTAGTATGAAGGTAACTGTTTTTAGAATAAAATAATAGTATTTAGAGGAACTCTGGGGGAGTGCAAGGCTTATAAAATATAACTGAAGTAAAAAAAATATCTGAAGTCATATTGGTCGTATTTTTTTTAATAACACCGGCAAACGAGTAGTGGGTCGCCTCATGGTCTTCGTCTGCATTAATGTTTCCGATCTGGAGACGCCTAAGAAGTTTAATGTTCTGCCGATCTTTTAAGCATACCAGTGGCGTCGCGTGGGTCATGGGTGTCTGCCGCCCGGGGCGGGTGACAATTTTGCCGCCCGGGGCACATTAAATTTGCCGCCCCCTTATTTAAGTTTTTACCCGACTGTCCAACGCAAAGGACTGATAATGTGCTTATCAGACTATGTATGTATGTATGTTTTTTTATATAATATCTATGGACGCCTCCTAAAAAGTGACCCCCCCCCCAAACTACGCTACGCCACTAAAGCATACAAAGGCTTTTAAATGACGTAAGGTTAGATTGGGCAAGATAATTTTTTCTTGGCTAAGAGAAAAAAAAAATTGTAACTGACCACCTGATAGTATTTATTTCAAGTGTTTACTCTCTCGATTTGCCACAATCAGAGCGCGGCGTGAGATGCGCCGTCACACCAGAGTAACTACTGACTGGGTGACTAGTGACTACTACTGCTTTCTACCATAATAATATTAGTAGACCACCGATTTCGAAGAGGGTGGCCGGTTTCATTGAAACCTGGGCCTCTAGTTAAGATGCATTCGATAATTTCGACGGCGAACTTCGAAATCAAAAATGTATGGGATTTGACATAAGGCATCGCAAGCGACATATCATATAACGATGACGTATTATTATGTCAAAACCCATACATTTTTGTTTTCGAACTTCGCCGTCGAAATTACCGAATGCATCTTGACTAGAGGCCCCTGGGCCTCTAGTCAGGATGCATTCGGTAATTTCTGTAAGCTACGCAGTAATTATTTTATGCGCAATAAACAAAGTCAAAGTAAAAAAAAATGATTCAAAGTTGGTATTTTTATACACTTTTTGAATATCGGTATACAGTCATGATGCCTACTACCGGTTCGGGAACTAGCCCGGCGAGAAGAACCGGCGTAAGAAACTCGCGCTCATTTACCAAAAAGATGGAGAATTGTTCTTTTAGAATAAAAAAGTATGTTATGACTAAAACTACATAATAAGAGTGCAATAGTAAATGGAAGTAGCCATGCAGGTGGCCATCCTATTCCCATGGTGTGGGATCGTCAATAAAATCATTGAGCCTATAATAAGCTTTAGCATGAACACCCTGCAGAAAAAGCGCACATTTTTGGACCTAACATTTTTGCAGAAAATTATCAATGGTACCATCCCTGATTCATCTTTATTAATGCAAATTGCAATTAAATTTCAATGTACCCAGAATAAACAAAATAAGAAAACGGCACTTATCTATATTTTCACACAAAACTTAGTAGGACAAATGTAGGCAAATTTTTAGCTTTAAATAGAATGCAAAAAATTATATAATATAATATTTGGTAAAATTTCTTGTGTTTTTTATTTTTATTTAATGTATATTTTTTATTGTTCAGTGTTTTACCAAATAAACGATCTTTTCTTTCTTTCTTTCAAAATAGCTTCAACCAAATGCACACTGAAAATCTTGATATAATTGATGATTTTCCACACGGTACCTATACATGATACAAGTGAATAACAACCCCAGTAACGGTTGTTCTTCACTTGTATGTCGTACGTATATATGGATCACCACCGGAATCACCCGGATCCAATCCGTCTCTGAAGCATACTATGATTTTTCCTTCGTTCCGGAAGCAACCGATACATGCTCTTCATACTTTACTTTCGCACTTACTTTGTTCGCATTAACGTATTTGTTTGTTTCTCTTCCACGCAATGCCCACGAACGGAACGGATATTGACGAGCACACATAGTTTCTGAATGGATTTACATATTAGGGGCCATCCATAAATTACGTCACACGTTAAGGGGGAGGGAGGGGGTCGACGAAGTGTGACATTGTGTGACAAGGGGGTAGGAGGGGCCCTCATTTTTGTGACGTCACACATTTCTAAATATATTTTAATCTAAGTGTTAAGAAATAGCTATGATATGATAATTATTTCTAGACGTAAAGTTGTAATATGTGACGTCACACTAGGGAGGGGGGGGGGTCTCACAAATGTGACCAACTGTGACAAGGACGGGGGAGGGGGTCAAAAATCGTGAAATTCGTGTGACGTTATTTATGGATGGCCCCTTGTCTACTTTTTACCTCGGAAAATATGATTATAAGTCGTTGATGACAATGATATGTATAGATAGTTAAACTTATATTTTCTGCGCGCGGCGCTATATGCGTATTGCGTGCGCTTATACTTGTATTAGGTTGGGGAAAAAGTTTCTTCGCATTTTATATAAAAATTCAAAAGGTTTTTTTATAAAGTTTATTTACAAGTGACTAAAGTATATAGGTGCCATTTTGTTCGATAACTTTTTGCCATCTTGTTGGTAGGTACATGATCCCATTGCTATAAAATTTTTGGGGCTTCTGATGAAAAAACTGCGACAAGTGGTTTTGGCAGTCCTCTTGTGATGTCAACCTGACACTGCCTAAGGAATTCTGCAGCGACCGAAACAGGTGGAAATCTGAAGGTGCAAGGTCAGGACTATACGGCGGATGCATTAACACCTCCCAGCCAAACTCCCGTAATTTTTTCTGAGTGGCTAAAGATGTGTGAGGTCTAGCGTTATCATGGTGAAAAACCACACCCCTTCTGTTGATTAATTCCGGCCGCTTTCTCTCAACTTCTTGCTTTAATCTCATCAGTTGTTCGCAGTACAGTTCAGAATTGATGGTCCTGCCTGGCGGTAACAGCTCATAATGAATAATGCCCTTCCAATCCCACCACACACACAGCATCACCTTGTTGCGAGTTAACCCGGGTTTCGCCACAGTCTGTGAAGCCTGACCGGCCTTTGACCACGATCTTTTTCGCACGTTCTTGTCGTACGTGATCCACTTTTCATCACCAGTTATCAGCTTCTTCAAAAATGGTTCGGTTTCATTACGTCGTAATAAAGAATCACAAATGAGTACACGGTTCATTAGGTTTCTTTCAGTGAGCTCATGAGGCACCCAAATATCGAGCTTTTTTGTGTACCCAGCTTTTTTCAAATGCGCCAAAACCGTTTTGTGGTCAATCCCCAGTTCTTCAGCTACATCGTAACTACTAATATGCCGATCTTGCTCCACTTTTTCAAAAATGGCAACAGTTTTGTCCGTAACAGGGCGACCAGAGCGACGTGCATCTTTGATATCAAAATTTCCGGATTGAAAACGCTTAAACCAAATTTGCGCTACTCTCACAGATACTGCATTAGGTCCATAAACATCACAAATTTTTTTCGCGGCTTGTGTTGCATTTTTACCTTTTTTGTAATAAAATTTTAAAATGTATCGAAATTCTTCATAAGAATCACTCATTTTAACAATAAGAAAAACAAATGAAAATCTCAAATTTACCTAATTTGAATTTGGAATTGTCTTCTGTAAAATTAAAACTTTTTAATAGTGTCCGACCGAAAGTTCGGTTTCGGTTTCGGTTTCGGCCGAGTTTCGGCCAAAAATCAAGTTTCGGCGGCAGTTTCGGTTTCGGCCAAAAGTGGCCGAAACTTTTGCCGAAACCGAAACTGATTTCGGAAGTTGTCGTGCACGCTCGCCTAACTTCGTTTCTTGCGGCAACGCTTTGGCGGACGCTGGCGGCCCTGTTCGGGAATTGTCGTGCGCCGTTCGGATAGCTCTGTAGCAACACAACTTAGTCAGTGCGTTATCGCCCGACGCAAACATTCTTTAGAGCAGCGGTTCTCAAACTTTTTTGATGACGGAACCCTTTTGGAAGGCGAAATACTTGACGGAACCCTATATTAAAACAATTATTTTATAAATGTATTCTTTATAAATAAGCATAATAAAAGTAGATACAATGTAACAGTTACAAATTAAAACATACTAATAGTAAGTGACTACATAACAAGTAAAAGAAAATAAAATAACTAAAAGTACATTAAATAAGTACCTACTGGTCTTTAACCTACTAGAAGCCATTATGGGCCCCCATTTTTTTTATAGTTTTTACCTATTTTTTTCTGCTTTAAACCCTGAATTTAAACTGTAATTCGGAAACATAAAAATTGATAATATGTTTTTTAAGGCAAACAAGAGTGAACGGAGCGAGCGAGCTAAATTTTCCCCATTTTACAGATCAAAATCTGTTCAAACGTTAAAATAAAACAATGAATAACGGTGAACTTCGGAAAAATACCATAAAATCAACCGGCTATACTGAAAATCGGTGCTTTATGGTCAATGCGAGCGAGCGAAGCGAGCGACCTAATTTTTTTCCCTATTTAATAGGTTAAATATGTTGAAACTTTAAATCCTAAAAGACTGTGAAAATAGGATAATTTTGTAATTTAAATTAATGTAAAATTTGTGTAATTTCTGATGTTGCAAAATAGATGACAAATAATAACATATCATGTTAGGTTTGTCATATAACTGAACCCCCAAAACCCCTCCCTGGCTACGCCCATGGCCGTTAGTAATTGCTGAATACTCCGCGCATACTGCTTCAAAAGCAGCAACATTCGGCTTCGTTAGAAGACGTTATTGCAACACGTTTAACGCTTTTAAGCCAACGTTCCATTCTTCTTTATTAATAATGGTAAATGTCAGGATGGTTGGGTCAAAATAACGCACGATCTTACTGCATAAAAGAGTTGAAGAAAGAAGAATTAATGTACAAAACTGATACAATCAGAATACAGCAGTAGAACAATAAATACTTCGTTTAAAGTTCTCAATTCGCTAGGTAGCTTGTACTTAAGTAAGTACTTATCGCTCCAAACGCTAATCGTTGTCTGACTGAGTGTCGTTGCCCGATCGTCGCTTCATGATCGGCTGTTACACTATGGCCGCTGTATCTTGACGGGTCTGAACATAGGCTCTGCGAACTTTAGCACATGTACAACTCGTGAATAAAACTGTTATTGTATTATTTTTATACACCTATGTACTAATAAAATTTCCCTAATACAGTTGACCAATTATAACAAATAAAATAAATACGAAAACACTTAAAAACAGTTATTGCGCAACCTTCTGCGCGAAGTTCAGACTCGCCAAGATACATCGGCCGTATTGTACTTGTGATTGGCGACGTTTGGCTGCGCCTCATGATACGACGCGTAAAAACTTTCGACCAGAGAGGTGTTTTGTTGATTTTTTCCTAAATTCTCGCGGAACCCCTACAGGGGCTTCGCGGAACACACTTTGAGTATGGCTGCTTTAGAGGTTGTTTTGATGGAACTGATAACGTATAAGTTTTTGTTTCGTTTCTGTACTTGAATGATTTATATAGTTAAATATTGTTTAACTTTATCAGTAACTTTGTTTTGTTGTTACTAACAAATCAAGTCACATGTAAAAAAGAGATTGTAAATGAAAAATGTGAAGTGTTTAAAATATAATTAAATTTTTTTCAATATTATATTAAATAAATGATTACAACAAAATTAATATACCGTGTTTCCATTTCATGTCGTAATTAATGCAGAATAATGGATAAAATACACCAAATTTCAGTATTTTAAGGAATTTTCTACTTGACCACGTGAGTTTCGGTTTCGGTTTCGGTTTCGGCCGAAACTGAAGCCACGGCCGAATATTCAGTTTCGGTTTCGGTTTCGGCCGGAAAACCAGTTTCGGTCGGACTCTACTTTTTAATGATACCAAAATCAGCCAGATACAATTGGTATAGCCCAAGATATTTTATGACAAGTTCATACATACTATAATGCGAAAAGACTTTTTCTCCAACCTATTATTATAAAAGAGAAAATGCAGTTGTTTTAAATCAGCAAAATTCTTATATTATCCGAAACTAGGGTTACCATATCTCAGGATTTGTCCTGAGATTTCAGGATTTTTCGACTCTTCTCAGGATTCCGGCCGGATTTAGCAAATTTAGTGATATCTCAGGATTTTCAATAAAACACAGGTTACATTTTAAAGATCTCTCTTATTAAACTACTAAAAATAATTTTCTTTTAGTAACAATTGCAGTTAAAATCAATACTTATTTATCAAAGTGAAACAAACTAAAAATAACCTTCTTTTGGTAACAATTGCAGTTAAAATCAAAAAAGTCGCGTAAAACGCGTGCGCAAGATAATAATACGTTTTTGAGAGAAAATTCTCAAGCTGTAGAAAATCTCAGGACTTTTCTAGGAAATCAGGCCTTTTCTCCGGACTTTTGATTTTTTCATCTGGTAACCCTATCCGAAAGGCAACATAAATAAGGACCTAAAAATGTACAGTAAAATGTTACATGACTAAAAAAACGCCGATCTTATAGATATTATTTAAAAAATTAGTGTTCAAATCCTAATAATAATTTATATTTGAGACATTTATTTTTCAACGCAATATTTAAGAAAATAAAATAATTTTGTATTTAACTTCATCAATTTTCAACTGCTGTAGCTATGAGTTGTGACTTCAATCGTGCAAAATTTTTTGTAAAGAGAGTTTTTAATGCCCTCCAACGATCTCACTTATGTGATGACTGTATTTCGTGATTCGTCAACAGTTGATCGTAGATATGCCATTGCAAAGACAATAATTCCTGGATTATTATGTACTTTTCGAAAAGCCAATAAAAAAAAACTATGCATGTTTGCATTCCTACTATTTTGAGCTTTCATTTTTGTGACAGCGATGCGACCCGTACGCGTCGCTGTGTGGGTAAGGTTCATAGTATCTATGATAAATGATAAAAACATGTCCTTACAGGTCGTAACTCCCAGCTAATTCTCTTCGTCCTAGGTTTCACAGACACTCAAACTATTTATAGGGAACATTCTAGAATTTATATAGTCCGGACTCAGCAACAAACTTGCATCCCTATTAATACAGCTGCAGTAAGTTTGAAAGTCTGATAATTCACATTAAGTTATGCTCTAAATCTATATTGATGGCGACCGGTGGCGCTAGGGTTGTCACGCTTATGAAAATTTTCGTACAAGTATCTTTGGACATGAGAGTAAAATTATTGTTGTGTGGCAACCCTGAAGGTGGACCCTGGCTGCCGTCCAACTTTTGCTACTGTACCATATAATGTTATGTATATTGCAAATTTGCAATCCCTACTCCTATTACCTACTTTATACATAACTACTGACTAGATGCTGCCCAAAACATCGTTCGCACAGGAATTCGTATAGCACTTTAATATTAGCGTTTAGGAATTTAAAAGACCTATTCAACGACGGGATAGAAATAATTTTTTCATCCCCACTTCACATTTATGCAGAGCCACCCCTAGAATAAAGTTATTATTATTTTATGATGCCAAATCCGAGATCTATACACAATCTATGACTATACCAAATTTTATCCATTTATATTTCTAATTACCGACGCTAGAAACGCGGACAGACTGACAGACAGACAGACGGACGGACAGAGCGAAACTATAAGGGTTCCTAAAGAATTACGGAACCCCTAACAAGAATTCCGGAAATCTAAAAATAACACAAATTTTGAAAGAAATAAATTACACACAACATCGATGATTGACATTCCCGGCAAAACTTCATTGAACAACGTTACCCCCCCTGAAGCTATGGGTTATTGTTTTATTTTTTGACATTTGACACTATTACTACTGTCTTCATATCGCGTATAGACTATACTAAATTGGATACTAAAGATAGTAAATTATTAGAAAATAGCATTAATTTTCCGCGGCTTCATCTATAATTGTACCAAATTTCATCCATTTATATTCATAATTATTACAGAAGCTACAAGCGCGGACAGACAGACAAACAGTATAACTATATATAATATGTATCTTACTGGCTGATATGCCCAATGATTAATATATTCCGACTTCCGAGACATGATAAACATAACATTTTAGCTCATGCTGTGATTCATACCTCCAAAGGTATTGCAAAAAACTAATTTGAATCAAGTCCTGATGATGCATCGCAGCCTTTTGAGTGCTTAGGTATAAAGTGGGTTGTTACTTGTTACCCACCAGGATATCACTGACTTAGCTGACTAATTGGACATTCGTGCAGCTAAATATTGTTGCTAATGACCCTCGGCAATTTGATTTAATTTTAAATATAATCTTTGGATATTGACTATACATCTCTCTACAGTACAACTACATACTTATTATGTTGCTGGTAAATGCAATCAGTGCCGAGACACATTAAGAAAGTAGAAGGTATTTTGGGTACATTATTAAAATTCCAAAATTGCCCTTACAATGTTTTAAAATTCTTATTGTATGCCAAGAAAGCTGATCTTGAATTTTAAACTAAGCTATTAATCCGTCCGGCCGTCGGTCTTATTTTAAATTTGGAACACATTTTAAATGTGGAATACCTAGATTTAGAATGGAAAAAATGCGTAAGTTTTTAACTTCCCGCTATGAACATCTATTTTCAAAAATCGGGAAGTCGGTTTTACCCCGTTTTGCAAAAATTGAATGCTCATCAGCATTGTTATTCTCTAAGAACAATTTCAAATATCTCGACAGCTGAATGCGCGAGTGTCAAATATCATATATACGAGTATATTTGAAGCGGTGAGTGTCAAATATCATATACAAATTTGACACTCACCGTGGATTCAGCTGTCGAGATTTGAAAATGTTCTTAGAAAATAGACAGGCTGAACGTCGAGATCACTCGTATATGATATTTGACACTCACTGCTGATTCAGCTGTCGAGATATATTAAAATGTTCTTAGTTAATAAAACTGCTGAGGTCACAGGAAGCTTCCCTGACTACCCCCGCGAGGATGTCACTATATTGTCTGTATGTATGAACGCAAGTGTTTGTGTGTGTATGTGTAAGCGTATGTAAACCTCATAACTTTTGAACGGTTTGACCGATTTTATTGCGGCTGGCACGATTCAAAAAGACTTGGCCAAACTTAGATTTTGAAAACTGTTGTTATATGGCAATTAACAATGTTATATAAATATGGCAACATTTATTTAATATTATGTTGGTATTATTGTGACAGTACTGTCAACCTTAACGTCTTAAAAGTAAGAAAATTTTCTCTCTGTGATTTCAATGTACGTTCTCGGGTGTGTTAAAAATATACAGTTTGAGAAGTGAACATTTGCTCGTTTAATTTAATATTAAGCTTCAGGTTATGGGCCCAGATCACGTATTCCCGTTTTGTTGTTTATTTAGAATCAAATTAAAAGTACGGCGTTACATATCAGTCACATCGGCGGCGTGGCGCGGCGGCGGAAAGAAAGTGAGTTTATTTTACGGCGGCGTGCAAGCTGTTTCGTCGAGAAGGAATACTTGTTCAGAGGTTTGAATAAGGTCGGATGATGGAAAATAATAATAACGCCCATATCATCAAACTGGAAGGTTCCAAGAATTGGAACATTTGGAAATTTCAAACAATGGTATTGTTGTGGCTGGATGTTGTTGAGGAAAAGTGTGTGAAGCCGGAAAATGCTGCTAAAATTTCAAAATGGGAAGCTAAAGACGCCAAAGCACAAACATTATTTACTGGTCACACGAATGACGGAAGAGGTGATGCTTCACATTATAACATGTACCAGTTCAGCTGAAATGTGGAGAAAACTCCAAAGTGTATTTGAACAAAAGACGGAAACAAGTATACATATAATACAACAACGCTTCTTTCAATATAAGTTCGAGAAAGGCATCGATATGTCTGTTTTCTTATCAAAGATTCAAGAAATTCAGAATCAACTCAAACAAATGGGTGAGGAGATCACAGACAAATTTGTTATTAAAAAAATATTGATGTCATTGCCTGACGAATACAAGCATTTTGTATCCGCGTGGGAGTCGGCACCTGACGATAAAAAAACTCTCGACAACTTGGTAGCCAGACTATTAATTGAGGAGGAGAGGCTGAAAGAAAAGAGTGAGGAGTCCCAAGAAACGTCATCCTCTGCGTTCGTTGTGAAAAATAAAAGACAAGTAAAATGGGACCGTCCATTAATCACGTGATGTTTTTTAACCATTTTTTAGACCCCTCCCCCCCCTGGTGATACGTGGTGAGGTTTTATACTACCCCCCCCCTCCCCCACCTAAGATCACGTGTATTTTTTTTACATAGTAGGCAGGTCATGTTTGAAGAAAAACTTTAACTTAAATAACAATTTAATCGACTAATTTAAGCAATTAAAACTATACAAGTCATTTGTTTTGTAAGTATTTAAACAACACTACGAATCTACAACCAATAATAATTTCGGTATGCATAGACTAGATTCGAAAATTAATACACGTGATGTCTCCCTATCCCCCCTCCCCCCCCTTGGTGATACTTGGTGATTTTTTTTCGGACCCCCCCTCCCCCTTTAGGCATCACGTGATTAATGGACGACCCCAATGTTATAAGTGTGGTAAAATAGGACATTACCAAAACGAGTGCAAAAATAATAAAAATAAATACGAAGAAAGTGTGAACAATACTAATAACTGTTTCTATTGTGGGAAGTTCGGACATTACAAGGCGCAATGTAAGTTTAGAAAACAAAAATTTAGTAAAACTGTGAACAAAACGAAGAGTAACGCGTTTGTGGTATCTAACTCGTCAAATAAACTGCATAAATCTAAGTGGATGGTGGACTCGGGCGCTAGTGAACATATGTGTCGGGATCGCGCATTATTTGCATCATTTTCAAGTTTATCAGGACAATCAGTAATTATTGGAAATGGCGCGGAAATTAGTGCTCAAGCTGTCGGACAGGTGGCGGTACTAGTGTCAAACGGAAAAGAGTGGATTCATACTGTCATAGACACGTGCTCTACGTGCCGGATTTGAAGAGTAACTTGTTCTCTGTCAATCGTGCCACAGACAAGGGATATGTCATCATGACAAATGACACTTGTTGTAAGTTTTATAAACAAAACCAAGTGTGCGCAGTAGCAGAAAGAATTGGAGATTCTTATTATCTAGAATTACGTTATAAATATGAAAACGAGATTGCAAATAGCGCGTCGCTTGCGCAAAACGATTTAAATAACTGGCACAAAAGATTGGCGCATCAAAACTTTGTTTACGTCAAAGATATTCTGCAAAAACACAATGTCAATGTGAAACAAACCTCTCAACCAGAATGTGAAAGCTGTATAGTCGGGAAGATACATCGATTACCATTCAGCAGAAGTGAAAATGTGAGTACCAGGCCATGTGAACTAATCCATCGGGACACAAGTGTCAGCATTGACACTTGTGTCCCGATGGAAGAAAAATCTGTGGGTGGCTCGAGATATTTTGTTATATTGAAGGACGACTATTCAAACTTCAGGAGTGTTTACTTTGTGAAAACAAAACATGAGATTAAATATTGCATAGAGAATTTTATTAATAAGGCTGAAAATATAACTAAGAACATAGTGACGTTGTTTAGAAGCGACAACGGTTTGGAATTTATAAATAAATATGTAAAGGAAATATTTTCAAGGCGTGAAATAATACACCAAACAACAGTACCTTACACACCCGAACAAAATGGGTCAGCTGAAAGAGAGAATAGGACATTGGTAGAAGCAGCTAGAACAATGTTATATGAAAGAAACCTACCAAAGAAATTGTGGGCAGAAGCGATAAATACAGCTGCTTTTGTTTTGAACAGAACTGGGAAAAGTAAAGAAAATGGAAGATTTGAGGTATGGACAAATCAAAAGTTTGATATCCACCAATTGAAAGAATTTGGTACGGAAGTGTATGCTCACATCCCGAAGGAAAGAAGAAGGAAATGGGATCAGAAAGGTGAAAAAGGTTTAATGGTTGGCTATGAAGATAATGTGAAAGGATATAGAATATATTTTGCACAAAAGAATACAGTGGAATTAAAGAGAGATGTTGTTTTCTTAAATCGGAAAGAATCTGGCAATGAGGAGAAACTTCAAATGAAGGACGGAAATGATAAGGAATCTATGATGACAATACACCTGGAAGATGAAGATGTGCAAGACTTAAACCCGGAGATGGAAATGGAAAAGCCAACTGAGACATTTGAAAATGAGACAATGGATACCACTCTTACGAGAAGTCTTGAAGAAGAAGGAAATGAGAGTGACAGTGAATATGTCCCATCCAGTGATGAGGAATACATACTAGAGGAAACCAGTTCACCTGTGGAAAATAGAAGCAAGCGTACAAGGAAGAAAACTTCATTCTATAAGTGCAACAATGTCCAGATGGATGAGGGTGAGCCAGTTACATACTCGGACGCTATGAAAAGAAGTGATGCTGGTAAGTGGACTGAAGCTATTGCTAGGGAGTTACAAACTTTGAAAGACAATGATACATGGGAGATTTGTGATATACCATTAAATGTGCAAACAATTAGCAGTAAATGGGTATTTAAGATTAAAAATGTAAACAATATAAGGCAATATAAGGCCAGGTTAGTTGCACGTGGGTTTGAACAGCATGAGATTTTTAATTACAATGATATTTATGCTCCAGTTGCGAAGTTGTCCACATTTAGATTGTTTGTAGCAGTGGCGACTAAATTAAATGTGCCTATCTATCAAATGGACGTTACGGGGGCTTTCTTATATGGGGAGATAAAAGAGGATGCCTATGTTAGGTTACCTGAAGGAGCATATATAGGAGATAATAGAATAGTAACATTAAAGAAATCATTATAAAAATTCTCCTAAGTATTGGAACCTAAAGTTTAATAATGTAGTAACAAAAGAAGGATATAAGGTCAAATTGTGACTCGTGTTTGTATAAAAAGTATAATGGCACAGACAAAACTTTTGTATTAATTTATGTGGATGATTTATTAATTTTTGGTACAAATGAACAGGCAATTACAAAGTTAAAATCTGTATTTTAATACAGATTTTAACTTTGTAATTGTTTACAATGAGTTTAAAATGAAAGATCTTTGGTTAATTTCTGATTTCTTAGGTATAAATGTAAAACAGGATTTGCAAAGCCGTACAACTGTTTTGTCACAGAAAGTTTATTTAGAAAATGTAATTAAGAGATTCAACATGGAAAATTGTAAACCAATGGATACCCCTATGGATCAAAATTTTAATAGTAAAATATTTAATTTAGATATAAATTCCAAATGTTATAAAAATATTGAAGTAACATGTAGACAAATTATCGGCTGCCTTATGTATGCTGTTTCAGGCACAAGGCCAGACCTATGTTTTGCTATATCTATGTTAAGTAGATATCAGAGTTGTGCTAGTGATGTTTTGTTAAGTGCCCTAAAGAGAGTTTTACGTTATGTAAGGTACACCATTGATTATACTTTAGTGTATAAGTGTGATGATACAATGTTGCTTGGGTATTGTGATGCTGATTGGGGTGGTGACCAGAGGGATAGGAAGTCTACTTCAGGTTACTTGTTTATCTTTGCAAATTGTCTAATAGTTTGGTGTACTAAGAAACAGTCATCTGTGAGTCTGTCATCGACAGAAGCTGAGTATGTTTCAATGTGTATGGCTTCAAGTGAAGCATGTTGGCTAGTGAATCTACTCCATGATTTTGATTTCAAGAATGTCTGCCCTGTTAATTTATTTTGTGACAATCAATCAGCAATTTGTAATGCAAATACAGAGTCTGTAAAATTTTTGAAGCATATTGATATCAAATATCATTTTATTAAGGACCTTATTAAAAATAATAAGATTTCTGTCAAATACATAAGTACTTGCAATCAGCCAGCAGATATGTTAACAAAATCTTTATCTAAAGAATTAAATATAAGGTTTTTAAAAAAATGTGGTGTTGCAATGATAGAGTAAGTTTGTAAGTTAGTGAGATGTTGTTTGTTAGAGTTTATTCTTTGTTACTTAATTAAAGTTTAGTTTATATAATATATAACATTGAGAGGGGGTGTTGTTATATGGCAATTAATAATGTTATATAAATATGGCAACATTTATTTAATATTATGTTGGTATTATTGTGACAGTACTGTCAACCTTAACGTCTTAAAAGTAAGAAAATTTTCTCTCTGTGATTTCAATGTACGTTCTCGGGTGTGTTAAAAATATACAGTTTGAGAAGTGAACATTTGCTTGTTTAATTTAATATTAAGCTTCAAAAACAATTTGGACCGATGCGGACTGATAGATTTCAAGAAACCTAAAAAAAACTGTGAAATTTTTTTTTTTTTAAAACCTTGTCTGGATTTTTTTTAACGGCTTTATCGATCAACTCCAAAAACTAATCAGCTCTTAACCTTATAAGCAACGTCGATCGCCGCTAATCCGGCCAAAATCGGTTGATTCGTTCGAGAGATATCGTGAAGGAAAGAAAACCAAAAAAATTTTTTTTTTTCGGAATTACTCCGAAACTTTTTAATCTAAAATTTTGTTGTCAATTCTTTCAAAGGACATGAAAAACTGCATCGATTGCTGCTAATCGCGTGAAAATCGGTTGGTTCATTCCAAAGTTATGACAGTTTGATTCGTTCGAGAGATATTGTGAAGGAAAGAAAACCAAAAAAAGTGTTTTTTCGGAATGACTCCGAAAATTTTCATCTAAAAAATTATTGTTGTCAATTCTTTCAAAGTTCATGAAAACTGCATCGATTGCTGCTAATTTTTCACCTTTTCTCACCTGGAAACTCTTAGAATCCTTTGGCATAGGTAAATCACGTCAAGCGGAATTTCCGAGGACAATTAGCCTGGAAGATATCAACACACACTTTACCGCAACTACCACACTTGACGATGAAACCAAATGTCAAACCATTTGCAACTTAAATAATTTATCACGACCTCATAACGTAGTACCTTTTAAATTTTCACCAATTACAACAGACGAGATCAATAAGACGATAAATGCCATAGTATCTAAGGCCGTAGGTAGTGACGGAATCAGTCGACAAATGATCACTATGATCAAAGAACAACTTTTACCCGTCATAACGCACATCGTAAACTTTTCCTTCCTATCGTCCGAATTCCCAGATCAGTGGCGTAAAGCCCACGTACGCCCCCTGCCTAAAATCAGCAACCCCACTAATCCTTCCCATTTTCGTCCCATTTCCATCCTGCCTTACCTAAGCAAGGTACTCGAGGCCTGTGCTTATAAGCAACTGTCCAGATTTGTTCACCAAAATGATATTTTATCCCCACTGCAATCTGGTTTCAGACCTGGGCATAGCACCACCTCTGCATTATTAAAGGTGACCAATGACGTGAGACAGGGCATTGAGAATTCTAAAATAACTGTTTTAGTCTTAATAGATTTCTCGAATGCGTTTAACAATGTAAATCATGAAATCCTATTAGCGATACTCTCTAGTCTTGCGATCTCTCATGAAGCGCTAAATTGGATCTCATCGTATCTACATGGGCGACAGCAGTCAGTACGCATGGATCAGTCCTGCTCAACGTGGCGACATCTTCACACTGGTGTACCTCAAGGCGGTATTCTTTCTCCTCTTCTCTTCTCAATATTTATTATTCTTGTTACTTCCAGAATTCGATGTACCTATCATTTGTATGCAGACGATTTTCAGCTCTATAGCCAAGCAAGAGTGGAGCGTTTATCGGGGGCAATTGATGAGGTAAACAGAGATCTCAATTCCATCAGGGACTGGTGTAACAGCTTCGGATTGTCAGTAAACCCAAGTAAATGCCAGGCGATCTTGTTGGGTAGTCCGCGATTTTTGTCCAAGGTCGATTTAGACTCTCTTTCATCTGTGATGTTTGACGGGTCTATTATTAAGTTCAGCTCCTGTGTTAGAAATCTGGGATTGCACATCGACTCCACTCTTGATTGGCAAGGACAGACAGCTTACGTGAGTCAGAAAGTTATTGGTACATTGCGGTCACTATATCGTCTCAAGAATTTTCTACCGTCAAATGTTAAAGCTTTACTGGTACAGTCCCTTATATTGCCTACCATCGACTATGGTGATGTGTGTTATCTCGACCTCAATGCAGATAAACTTGATAAATATGACCGTCTTCTAAACAACTGCATCAGATTTATTTATAATCTTCGGAAATACGACCATGTATCCATCTTCCGTTCCAAGCTGCACTGGTTACCCATACGCCAACGTCGTTCACTCCGGGCCCTGTGTATGCTTTACTTTTTCCTCCATTCCCCCAATTCCCCTACTTACATAACATCTAATTTCCAATACCTATGCAACAGTCATGACAGAACTCTCCGCTCTTCAAACAATGCCCTTCTCCTCTGTCCTCCACACACCTCCAGTCTTGTCCATTCATCATTCCACATACAAGCCATTCTTCTATGGAATTCTCTCCCGCTCGAAATCAGAATGACTACAACCAAAGAAACGTTTAAGCGGAGGGTCCGACAATTTTACTTGGGAATCTTGGCAGAATCCTAATCATTATAATATTATATTATTATTATTATTATATATTAATATTATTGTACATTATATATTAAAATTACTATTATCTTTAATGAGCATATAGTTTAGTTTGCATTAATATGTATATAGTATTATGTATATATTATTATGTATAATATGTACCTATATATAATATTGCAAAATTTTTGTTTCTATGTTTGGTAATAGTTAGTGTTTTATTCTTTTAGTTAATTTCTCTTGGCGTTTTTGAATTTATCTTATTTAAGTTAAGCACCTTCTCTTTTATTCTGTCTCTGCATCACCCTATGGTTGACTGGTAGAAAATGCCTTTTGGCATTAAGTCCACCATTGTACAACGTGCAAAAAGTATAAATAAATAAAATAAATAAATAAATAATTGCGTAAAAATCGGTTAGTTCATTCCAAAGTTATGACAATTTGAAATTTCAAAAAATAGTGTTTTATTAAACACTATCAGAAAAAATTATCAGTAAAAGTTTTTAGAAGCACTTTTATTTTTGAGCTCGATAAGCTCAAAAATGATGCATTAGATAAAATTTAAGTTGCATGGATGGCCTTTAGGTCAACTGTTTTCCAAATTTTTTTATTGGCTTTTCTAAAAGTACATAATAAGTCAGGAAATATTGTCTTTGCAATGGCATATCTACGATCAACCGTTGACGAAATATAGTAATATAGTCATCACAAAAGTGAGATCGTCGAGCATCAAAAATGCTCTATACAAAAAATATAGCAGGAGTGACGTCACAGCAGTTGTTGTGTGTATATCACCGTAAAATTGTAAAAACCGTTAGATTGTAATATTACTAGAGATATTATAAAAAGTCGACAGATAGTAATATTTACCGTGCCGATTGATTAAAGGACAAGTGCGCCGTCATATTTGTTTGCTTTTTCATAATAATAATTACATCGAAAAATAATGCGTACAATTGTAAGGAGAAATATGTTTATTTGACTTATTATAATACCTCTAGTAACATTACAATCTATCGGTTTTAACAATTTTACGGAGACATGTACGAAACGAAATGTATGAAGATACATACAAAATTATTATATAAGAAATTTGCTTAGTTTAAACAAATGCATCTTCTCTATTAAGAATAATATATTAAGATTTATTCCATAATCCATAAATTCGAATTCAAGAAGCAAAATGCAAATCTTTTAAAATATTCTTGTTTCTTATTAATAAACTACATTTTTATTACTTTCTAAAAATACCAAGTAACTGAACAGGATTATGAATTTCAATCGTTAGCACTTAGCTCCAAAAGGTTACGTAAAAGGTTTATTAAAATATGTAACTTTATTATAATAATTTCACGAGGGATCAAAAAAAGGAAAGATTAAACAAAAGTTTAGCAAGAGGCGCCGTAAGCTCTAATCATCCCAAACAAATTCTATAAATTTTAATTTTGAACAGATTAAAATATTCTTGTTTAAATGTCATTTTAATTTCCTTTTGCCATTTGATAAATCTATGTCTATACTAATAATAAAGAAGAAAAGTTTGTTTGTTTGTTTGTATGTTTGTTTGTTTGAATTGAATAGGCTCCGAAACTACTGGACCGATTTTGATGAAATTTGGCACAAATGTAGTACTCTACGGGGAAGGAATTATGATACTTTTTATCGCGGAAAAATGTACGGTTTCTGCAAAATTAACTTTCGCGGGCAACATCTAGTTATATATAAACAGGGTAAATTTTAACAGGGCATTGTAGGCGAAATCCAGTAACTTATAAGGGATAGCGAACAATCATGAAGGAACTACGAGCCCATTTTTTATCCCACTACGGCGAATCCAAAAGGAAGGGTAATGATTTTTTACCCGACTACGTGACGCAAAGGAGTGGTAATATGTTTATCAACCTAGGTATGTAGCTGTTCCACCGAAGCGCCTAAACTACTGATCCGATTTTAATAAGAGTGTCAACAGATTCATAATAATAGCCCGGGTAACATAAGCTATATAATTAACGTAGTCAAGTTATTTTGTTAAAAAATATATAGTTAAAATAAAACTGTATTGTGTAATCATACAGGGACAACGTACAATCCTGTAGGGCCGAGGACATCCAGAGAGAATCGCAAAAGTCCTGTAGAAATGGCGAGGCCCAAAAGTCTTATAAGACCGAATAAGGCCTGAGAGGGAATCGTGGAGGGTCGGGAGTTGGGACCGCGGAGGTCGTTCGTTGGCTCGCGTGGGCAAGCCTGTTCGCCTGCGTCACCGCTCGCCGCTGCGGTCGAGTACACTCAGCCACAGAACTGCTTCTGTATTTAATTACTTAAGTAAAAAGTAATGACGTAAAGACAGAAAAAATCTACACACAAAAAAGCTACGTCAACTTGATTTCAGAAGATTTTGTCAGTTTCATTTGGACTGCTTAATGTAAACTGCGAAAAGCAAATGTCAAAATGTCAAGATGACAAAATATATCGAACTTGGACTGCCCCTCAACCCTAAAAGTTTAAATGATGACCATGTGACACTATTTGCCTCGATATGCCTCAACTATAGTATAATATAATGCCCCGTCCAGACTGCTCACGAAGTAGGCCGAGGAAGTGCTCCGCGAAATAACCCGAAGTATGAAAATGCGAAGCGAAGTGCGTGCTCACACTGTCTTATTCGGCCAACCTCGGCCCACTTCACGAGTAGTCTGGACGAGGTGTTAAGGTCTATGTTAAAAAATATAAAATGGTGGCCATTTTAGTTTATCAGATCTCTAATTATTGCTATTCGATGCAAGCACTTAAAGCAGCGAAGCATAAGATTTGGCTAAGGAGTAAAAGCAGAACTGTCTATAGGTATTCTAATATTATTACACGAGTTGTTATTATAAGGTGACTAATGTATTACAAATTATTATGAATATACATAATATTATTGTACACCTGACTAGATATTTCATAGAATTGAAGGCTGTCAAATAAACTACGGTTGCGCGAAAACAAATAATTAAATAATTGTGTGTCACGTTCGTATTTATTTGCTCGTTAATATTTGCGCAGGCTACCGCTGGGAGCGGACTTATTAAATAAAACTTTTCATTTGTGAATGGCAAAGGCGTCTATTTTCATGTGTGTTTATTATCTAATGTTTGACTTTGTTAATTAACAGCTACACGCGTCGTTTAAATAAAATGCAAGGGAAAAATAAAAACTTTCTTATCATATTTTAATTACATAAGTATATAAAAAATAATTTTAAATATAAAAGACTTTTGACAACCTTTGACGACTTGACGACTTTTGACGAGCTCTGTGGCTCAGTGGTTCAGCACGTTGGTGCTCTAGCCGGGGGTCGCGGGTTCGAATCCCGCCGAAGGAACAAAAAGTTTTTCTGTGTTACTGGGACATGGTTGTGTATTAAATATGCGTATCATATAATAAAAATCTTAAATATATGTATAGTATAAAAGTATTAAATATACTTCCCGTTTTCTGGTACCTGTAACACAAGTTCTTCGGATACTTAGCACAGGGCCAGATTGACGTAGTGTGAAGCGTCCATAGATATTATTATTATTATTATTTTCTATCTTTCTAGTTGCATGTCAAAATTTCGTCTAAAATATTAATCTATCCAAGTAAATAAAATTTAAGTGTTCTTTCTGTTTGTAATTTCAAATCAACAGCTTTGAATATTAAGATAGTTTAGAACTTTAGACGATACCTAAGTACATCAAAACAATTAAATTTTATAATTTTTGTCTGTCTATTTAAATTCTAATCTCTGAAACAGCTGTTTCGATTTTGACCCGACTTTCACTAGCATATAGCTGATGTTTTATGAAATAACTATGGCCACCCTGTACCTTTATCTTAGGATTCTGTTAAAAAAAATTCATTTCCATTTCCATAAGTTCCGCGCAAACGGTTGCGGGCACCGGTTAGTGTGGTTTTATAGTCAGTGGCGGCCTTAGGGGGTGGCGAACGGGGCAATCGCCCGGGGCCTCGCGCTTGCAGGGGCCTCGCGCAATAACCCAAGCAAATTTTAAAAAACACCTATAGATTTTCAAAATCAAAAAATACATACAGTTAAAAAATCTATATAATACATATGTTTCATTTTGATTCTTAATTACTTATTAAGGTTTATAACATAATGGCAAAATTAAAATAAAGTTAGTTAACTAATTCATTAATTCAAAACGTAATTGAAAAATTCATAATGTAGTACATGAATATCGTGACTCAAAACACTTGAAGATCGGTTTTTTAATCCATAGCACTCGGGTCAGTGCAGGAGTCGGGACATAAAGTTTTGCTCCTTTATCGCTCAGAGAATCCCCGTGTTTCATTTAGTTCATCAAGTCGTCAACTCTTGTCACCTTGGAATTATTATGCTTGCAGTATGAGTTACAAAATCATCATCTCTGTATTTGTTATTTGTAAGGGGATATAATTAATTGTGCGAACAAGAAATAGTTGGCGACTGCACGTGAGCATACTGTATTACTGAATTTGGAAGCAAATTATATGTTGGCGACTAAATTACTGGCGAAAGCACTCAGGTGACAAAAAATACAAACATCGGCAGATAAAAAGTGACGAAATTTAATCCAAATTGGCACCGAAATATATAAGTTAGCGACTTAATTTCTGAGTTGATGACCATTACCTATACCATGAAAGCAAAAAACGGAATTGGGTTGATAAATTAATGGCTTTTAAAATTCAATTTGCAAGCTACGAAAAATCACAATTTTTAATACTGCCTGTCTGAATCCGCGGTGAGTGTCAAATTCGCATACTGATTTGACACTCACCGCGGATTCAGCTGTAGAGATATATGAAAATGTTCTTAGAGAAAACACTACTGTTGGAGATTGCTTTCCTTTGGTATGGTGTCGTTTTTAAGGTTTTTGGGGGTGCAGAATAATATGAAAATTAAATCCATTTAGAAATTCCAAATAGCATACATTTTTTTATTAAAATTAATATACATAGGTACATACATATAATCACGCCTTTTTCCCGTAGGGGTAGGCAGAGGCCGCGTCTTTCCCGTAGGGGTGGACAGAGACCACTTCTTTCCACTTGCTACAATCCTTACACACTTGTTTCGCTTCGTCCACTTCCATTCTTAGTCGTCCATTCCTTCTCTTACATTCAACGTAGCGAAGCGGCTCTCCATGGGCCACTTTTCGCCTCCGCGAGAAACGAGACGTGATGGGTGGTGAGCCACATCGCCGCCATTTTGGATAATTAAATTATTTTTATGATTATCCATTGCGTTCCCACGGATTGGCGGAGAGGGTAGGAATAGGGAAAGGGAAGGAAAGGTGGTGTGGAAAGGAAGATTGGTAAGTTAGGTGGGAAATAGGAAATGTAGGATATTACCGCCCAGGAGGGCAACTGGGGGGGCTGATTACAAAATTGTCTTCCGATTAATATTTCCAAAACGGAGAATTTTCATTCTTCGTAAAAATTATACGAGTACCTACTAATTTAAAATTTTTTGGGATGCTGATTAGGATGGATGGAGGGATGATAATTAATTATCAACTCGAACTACTTGGCTGCAGCTGAAGGTGTTTGGTATCAAAATAAAGAGCTTGAAGAGAATATTCCAAAAATGTACAACACATATAGTAAAATGGTCAAGTATGAGTCTGAATCTGAAAAAAAGACATACCCCCCTTCATCCTATAAGGGGTTAAATATCGAAAAATTATGAACATGTGCTGAATTATTTTCTTTTTGGACTACATTTACAAAGTTCCAAGCCTAAATGTTCATTTAAAAAAACTTACCCATGCAGAGTTTTTCCCCCTTAAAACATAGAATTTTAGAAATTTTTCAGCGACCAAACAGCCTTTAGACGCCTAATGTTTGAATTTCTCGAAACAAATAATTGTGTCAATGCGCTGAGGCGGGGGGAGAAGGAAGAAATGCATGTTGATTGGACGATTCAAGGTGACAATAATGGAAGAAAGGATAAGCAGTAGGTACTAATTGTATTTGAAAGAAAGGTACTGATAAGCATATGCTTTGTTACGGATTCGGACCAGCATAATTTGAGCTCTGAATAAATTTAGTTTTGACAATTATAATCTTGAAATTGGCTTACTTATGAAAAATTATGCCGTATTTTTTTAAATTAGATGATTGACTACATTTTCCACATCATTTCATTGTACAGGGAGCTATGTTTCTGCTCTTTCGTAATTTATTTTGTAATAAACGCACGAGATTTACACGGGTCACGGATGTGGTCGATACTAAAGCAGATTTCGCGATCGGTGTGTTAAGTAAGACATATAAGTCTAACGTGTTGCCAGAAAGTGGTCGCCTAGCATTAGGCGTCTAAAGGCTATGTGGTCGCTGAAATTTTTGAACTAATCTTAGTAAATCATGCCAAAGAGCAATATCACCAAATCCCAAACAGATCAGACCACAAACAAAAAAGTTACATACAAACGTTGATACTGCTTTTTACCCCTTTTGGGGGTGAATTTCACAAAATCCCTACTTAACGGATCTATATGTTACAAAAGGAAGCCACGGTCTAAATATTACAATTCTAGCTTCAGTAGTTTTGCCTTGGCGTCGATGAAAAAGTCATTCATACCCTCGTTCATCTCTTTAGTGGTTGAATATCGAAAAATCGTGAAACACATGCTTACTTATTTTGTTTAAGGGCTACATTTACAAAGTTCCAAGCCAAAACGCTCATTTAATATTTTTTCCTATACAAAGTTTAGTACCCTTTTTACCCCTTAAAATATTAAATTTGAGAAAATATTGAATTAAAATTTTAGTAAATCATGCCAAAGAGCAACATCACGAAATTCCAAACAGATCCGATCACAAACAAAAAAGTTACAAAATCCTTTCTTAGTGGACCTATGAGTACGTCACAAAAGGATGCCACGGTCCAAATATTACGTTTCTAGCTTCAGTAGTTTTGGCTCGGTATTGATGAATCACGTTGTTGTTACTTTATATAATAGATTAATGTCCGCTCTTTGAAATTCAAAATGAATATCATTTTTGTATTCAGCACTCCTACATACCTCGTAGACGACACCCTCAATATTACAGAAAAATAAATATACTTACGCCATTTTTAAACTTTAACATATAACCGAGAAAAATTAAAAATTTCCTTTACTTTTTTTTATGTGCGTTCGTTTTGATCCTTATTATGTTTTTTGAATTACATACATCAGGGAAAACATATGTGCCTATTTTTGAATTAAATGTGTACCTACTCACAATCTGTCACCAAGATGTTAATTTGTTAGCTAAAATTATACCTGTCTGCCAGTTTGGGATATTCAGTGAATAAAAGTGGTATTTTTAGTCACCAGATTTGGAAATTTTTGTTTCTTACATTCTTTCGCCAACCTGGTAATTTAGTATTCAATATTCGGTTTTTTCACACCCAAAATTTGATTGTTTTGTCGCAAGTTTAAATACATGCCATTTTGTAAATCCTTCAAAAACCCTACTTTCACATCACATAATTTTCACGAAGGACAAAGGGCCTCGCAAATACCTGCCGCCCAGAGCCTCGCAATGGGTAAGGCCGCCTCTGTTTATAGTGACGCTTATCGTCCGCGCGGGTTGTAGGCGCGGTTAGTTTTGTATACAAATTGGTACAAAACCTGCGAGTGGTATGCGGAGTTACTATAAAACGGCATCGTGACTCGCGAGTCCCGTCGCCCGCGACGCTTACCGACCGCGCTGGCGAAAGCGTCACTGTAAAACCAAACTTAGTTATTAATACTAAACGTTATGTCGCCAACTGTACGACAGAGCTTGTTCCCTTGCAACGCGAGCGCATAAAACAATCTCTATAACGTATTTTATAGCATATTGTTTCTGCAACCAGTTCTACTGATTAGCGAATTCCTAGTAAACAATAGGCATTCGTAGGATACTGTTTTTCGCGTACGACATAGAATTATAGATATATAATATGCCTTCACATATAAATATTAAGAATGTAAGCGTTACATCAATAAGACATCAACGAAAACGACACACCTATTCGAAATGGGATCCTTCTTCTTCGCATAATTTTATTTGTCATAATTTCATTTGGCATACCTCACTTGGCATAATTTTATTACGCATACTATTACTTTGGCATAATGGTTTCTTGGCATACTACATCATTAGGCATACATTTCATTTAGACTAATATTTTTTGTCCTAATTTCATGAGGCATAACTCGTAAGGCATATTTTTTCTTGTCATAATAATACTTTGGCATAATTGTTTTTTGGCATAAACTAGTTAGGCATATTTTTTTGTCATGATAAATTCCAGTAATTCTGTCACACGGCACAAATGTTCATAAAATGAAAGGACATAATGTAACACGGTTAAGGTAATTAAACGCATATTTATGAAACATTAAAAACAGGTATTACACTCATTATACCTAGTGTAACATGTGTAACAGTAGGTTAAGTTGCGGCGGGGTGGCCCTTGGGCCACCCGTAAGCCGCTAACATGTTTCAAATGTATCCTTAAGAACTTACTTTATCCTTAAGTGCATTGGGCTCGTGGTTATGGCTTGGCATGTTCTTAGATAGCAGTTCGTATTGTTTGTCCGAGTTTAATTTCGTAATCAGTCCAAAATTATAATTATAATTGTTATTTCGTCTTAATTCGCCATCCAGTAGAATTAATCATTCATTAGCATGCGAAAAAAAATGCCACAAAGATGTATGCGTAAATAATAGTATGCCTAAATACCATTATGCTTAATTATATTTATGCTTTTTAATATTATGCTTAAAAATATTATTCTTAACTAATATTATGCGTAAAAAAATGTATGCCTTACAATAAGTATGCCTAACAATTATTATGCTTTTAGTAATTATGCGAAAAAAAATTATGCTAAGAAAGTTATGCCAAATGAATATTATGCGAAATTACTATTAGGTGAAATGAAATTATGCCAAGTAAAATTATGACATATGATTTTATGCGAAAAAATAGGGAACCATTCGAAATAATACCATAGTAGGTGTCGTGTATGAAGTCTGTTTCTTTGAAAATAGTGGAAATGCCTTTGTAGTTTGTACCTACTTAGGTTAATCATTAAGATTTTGCAATTTCTTTTTCTGAAGATTTAACATAAACTCAGTTTATCTGACGCATAGTCCTGAAAGATCTAACTATCGGTCACTAGATGAATATTTTTCAAATTCGGGCATAAAGTATTTTTTATTACACAAATAAATAGTAGGTATTCTAAAAACAACGATGTAACTAGACTTAGGAGCCATCCATTAATCACGTGATGTTTTTAACAACTTTTTAGACCCCTCCCCTCCCCCTGGTCATACGTGGTGAGGTTTTATACTACCCCCCCTCCCCCACCTAAGATCACGTGTATTTTTTTTACATAGTAAGCAGGTCATGTTTGAAGAAAAACTTTAACATAAAAAACAATTTGATCGAATAATTTAAGCAATTAAAAACTATACGAGTCATTTGTCTTGTAAGTATTTAAACAATACTACGAATCTACAACCGATAATAATTTCGGTATGCATAGACTAGATTCGAAAATTAATACACGTGATGTCTCCTTATACCCCCTCCTCCCCTTGGTGATAATTGGTGATTTTTTTTTCGGACCCCCCTCCCCCTTTAGGCATCACGTGATTAATGGACGACCCCTTATAAAAAACATTTGTTACTTTGGGAGTGAATCTATTTCACTAATAAAAATAATCATTTTCTGTACAGTTTTGTCAGCGACGTCTATCAGTAGCAGTGTCAATTACGAGATATGGAATCGATAAACTGATCTCAGTTAAGTTAAACTTAGTTTGTAAATGTCAGACCGGAAACGCTCTTATGCCGTCGACATAATCGGTCATATGTGCATAAAAAATATAGACGTTGACAAGATAATCTTTTTTCGTCGTTTAAAATATACGTAGTTTTATTGACATTGGGTTTGGGATTTTCTCGACATTTTTAAATTTCTACTGTACGAAATTTAATTTATACTTTGTCCTCAAGGAAGTTTTAAAAATTAAAACTGAAGCTCGTGTGTGGAATTAAATTGAATTTCAAATTAGTCACATTGGAATTTATTTTTTTAGTTTTATCTATCTGTTTAATTCTAGAATATGTCTGTGGCAATGTCAAGGTTGCGTTTGGATTCTAGAACTTTATAATATTGTCATTGTATTTAATAATATAAAAATATGTAATATAGTATAAATTATAATTGTCGACACTAAATTCTTTTTTCATTAAATTTATTATCTTATATTCAAAAGTTAAAAACTATAACTCGACTATGCCTTATTATATAGCCTGTGTTCCCCGGGCTATTATTTTATATTACATCTCATTCATTATAATCGGATCAGTAGTTTAGGCGCTACGGTGGAACAAGCATACATTCTGGGTGATTTTATATTCCGTTTCTAGAGAAATAGAGCTGTGTATCAAAATTAGAATTTACTTATATACAAAAGAATTTATGTCAAAGCTCAAGTATTTGAAAGTTGAAATATCTTATAAATATCGTGAATTATGTCACCCTATTACGGGGTTGCGGGTAGAGATGTCACGAATATTCGGCAACTATTCGGTATTCGGCCTATTCGGCCACTTTTTTGCTATTCGGTATTCGGCCGAATAATACGTACTATTCGGCCGAATACCGAATACCAAATCATGTAAAAAAGACACGTTATATTACTCAAAATTATATATTTATTTCCAAATTACAACACTTTAGTAATTAAAATTGATCAGTGGTAAGTTGTGATGGATAAAAACAAGCTTTTCAGCATTTTTTGGTAGCAAACGATTACGCTTTTCATTGTTAATGTTATCAGCCTCAGAAAATAACCTCTCACTATACACGCTAGTCGTCGCCTGCTGCGCCAACGCAACAAGGAAAACAGGTTGAAACAGGAAAACCTGTCTTAATCCAGCTAACGCGCTCCCGACAAGTATGTATTTCGTGCCGAATATTCGGCGCTTCGGCCGACAGCGTCGCCGAATATTCGGTATTCGGTATTCGGCCAATTCACTATTCGTGGCATCTCTAGTTGCGGGGCGCCGCCTCACGCGCCGAGCGCCGTTTTACGCTCCAATCACGCGCAACGTCACATAGGGTAACAGGTGTTTTGTTATTTTATTTTTTTTGTTACCCCATATGAAATAGGGTGACAATTATGTATTTTGTAATTTTAATATTTGTATCTATCTTCTAATATATAAAATTTCCATGTCACAATGTCAGTTACCGTACTCCTCCGAAACGGCTTTACCGATTTTTACCAAATTTTATATGCGTATTCAGTAGGTCTGAGAATCGGCTACTATCTATTTTCCATACCTACCTACTTTATAAGGCAAAACAACATTTGCCGGGTCAGCTAGTTATTTTTCTAAAATACATTTTATATGTTTTAATTAGTAAATAATTATTTTAAATGATTAGTGCGATAACAGTTGTAAAATATATTTCCACCATATTATAAAAAAAGTTAACTAACTTTGCCCCAGTACCTACTAGGTACCTACTCTGTTTCATGTACTGCATACTGTAAGTGTTTCTCTCGAAACGAAATAAAATATCACCCAGTATATATGTCACCGTACAATTGTAAAAACCGTTATATTGTAATAAAACTAATGAAATTGTAAAATGTTGATAGACTTCCGACGCGAATATGCTGCCTATAATTTAACACATTATTTTTCGTTAGATTATAAATATATAGTTTTGAATCTTTCGACATATTTTTACAATCTCGTTAATTATTTTACAATCTAAAGGTTTTTACAATTTTACGGTGACATATACATAGTCCATAGTACTGCCAAAATCATTACGCTTCCTTTTGGGCTTTTGGCTTCGCCGTAGTCGGGTAGAAAATTATTAAAAACCTTTGATGGTACACCTAACATAATATTATCACCTAATGACAACATAAAAATGCTATAGACGTTAATAAATACATACCTACCTATAATGATTTTATCTACCAATAATAAATAAGAAATTAAATTGATGATGATTTTTAATTGTTAAAGTAATTGGTTATGGACAAATCATAATATACAATAATAAATAAAATAGTTGCACTCACGGAACGAACAATTGTTTTCAGTTCCGTGGTTCCAAGAGTAATTATTAGCTACCGCCATCTAGTTTCGAATAAATAAACTTTTTACTTAAGAATATATAAGCGACATCTATTATGAAAATTATAACTATCAGTTATACTTTTTACTACTAGGTGGCGTAAATATATAAAAATGTTAATAATTAATAAAATATTTAATAAGAAAGTAAAATGTCCAGATGATTACTATTATAATATACCCTATATTAAAATTATGAAAGATGTTAATCTTTCATAATTTTAACCCTATATAATATTAATGAAAACCTGCTATTGGCTTTTTTAGTTGTGCTGTTTCTATACTAATTTAATTTTAAGCTGTTGGTTTTCTAAATTATGTAAATAAATAAATAAGCTTCGAATATTTATTAAACTGGACAATATGTACTTCAAAGTATTTTTTTAATAATAATTATTATTAGTACGTGATATCTAGCCTATCCCCGAGAGTAGGTTTAAGATTACGCTATTCACCACTAGATGGCAGGATAGCATATGTCTTGCAGTCGAAATTCGAAACAATATGGCGCCGACTCGATCCTATTCTCATTTGAATTGCACTATACCCTGTATGGTCCTGACAAAGAGGCTGTATTAAGACCAGGTAGACCAAGCGAAATAGGCATTTAACGCTTCCAAGAGTTGCCCGCAATTGCCGCAAAGCGAGCCGCGCGCCTACGTCGCCGGCGTGAACTTACATGAACCCAAAGTGTTACAGTGTAGTCGTGTCGGCAGTAGGTCATCTTATTTTATTATTTGTATTGAAAAAGATAATAAAATCCATAGATAACTGTTTATGCAACCACATAGCACACATAACTTGAATAGAAATTATAGGTAGGTACCTAAGTAAAAAATGCTTAAATTTTATTCAATTACTAGCTGATGCCCGCGGCTCCGCCCGCGTATGTACAGTAACCCATGGGAATCGTATATGTCCCGCGATAAAAAGTAGCCTATGCCCTTCCCTATGGTCTACTTTATGTCTGTGCCAAATTTCATGATGATCGGTTTAGTAGTTTTTTCATGAAACAGTAAATAAAGTATCCCACGGGAACCGCACATTTCCCCGCGATAAAAAGTAGCCTTTGTCTTTCCCCGTAGTCTACTTTTCAACTGTGCCAAATTTCATAATAATCGGTTTAGTGGTTTTTGAAACGTGAAACTGTAAATAAAGTATCCCATGGGAACCGTACATTTCCCCGCGATAAAAAGGTAGCTTATGTCTTTTCTCAGGCTCTAGAATATCTGTGTACCAAATTTCATTTAGATCAGTTCAGTAGTTTTGGCGTGAGAGATGGACAAACACACACTTTCCCATTTATAATATTAGTATGGACTAGCTGTTGCCCGCGACTTCGTCCGCGTCAACTGATGGCGCAATAATGCATTAATTTCGACCAAATTTGATTACCATAAAAATGTTTTAGTGAGTCAATCTTAAAAGATTTTTTTACATCATTTAAAGAGGAATAATTATTTTATACATATTTTTGGGTAACTTGAGCCGTTTACGTAGCGCACGCAACACGCTGTGTTCGATGTGTGCATGGAGACGAGTACCTATCGTTAGCTCGTGTGGTCACTAAAGTACGTGTCGTTTCGTGAGATAAAAATACTGTATCAGGTAGGTGCTGACGATTTGATGGTAACTACTTAGGCAGACACTTGCAAAAAATGTATTCCTACTGCCGAGTCCGCACGTTTGCCACTTGCCGCAAAATCCAAACCTCCACAAACGTTTGACTTTTTGAAAATCCGGATTTCCGAATTTTTCTCCCAAAAATCCGGATTATCCGGATAATTCAGATTTTTTCATTTTTTTTAAATTTGTTGCATATTTTATAAAACTTTAATGTTAATTTTACTACTATGTTGTAGCAAAACTTACACTCATTAGTAAAAAAAAAGAGTTACTTTTTTATAATTTAATTTAAATAAATTCTTATTTTAAGTTGTAAGTATTAGAATTACAATCTGAATAAATAAAACATAATGAGATTATATCAAAATTATATACTTAATTATATTTATTTTTCATTTTTAGAAATATTTTTGATTACGTTTCAAATCCTACAATGTTCAGTTTTATAGTTAGTATATTATTTTAAATAAGGTATGTATATATTGTTATTTACTAAATGTTCCAGCAGAAAGAATTATAAAAAAGTGGAATAGCCTGTGATCTTTTTAACGCTTTTTTTCATATCTACCACAGTTCACCACAACCTTTTTAGTAAAGTTCCATTTCTATGTGAAAGTACTAACGTAGGAAAATTAATACAGTTTAATAAAACGTAGGAAACTGAAAATCCTTTAAATCGAGATCCGGGGAGTGAAGACAAATCATTTGAAGCATGGGGCTGAACAAATAAATTTGTATGGACGAAATTGGACCACTTTTGAGTTATTGAAATTAAAAACCACCCACCTGTTTGGGTAATAATTAAACACGTAAATGGTGCTTTTAATTCCCTCGGTAACTAACAGAAGTATAATAAGCAATTCTAAGCACAATTTAAAATCTATAACTGTTGTAAGATCTTTACATTTTACTTACAAATAAACAGTAACATCTTACTCTTCATTGCACTTTGAAGTTTCCGTTATAAGATGAAAACTACATTACTTAAAAAAAAATAACAGTGGTTTACACAAATCGTTGGTGCTATTTTTGACACCTATATCTTATCTTTAAAATATTATCTAAAAATAATTATTTCTACGCAAAAACAGGAGCGTTGATTTTCATTTAGTTTTGCTACTGACTCGTTAGTTTAGGTTAGTTTAGTTCAATCAAATTAATTTTAATAATAAAAAAAATATTACCTTCATTAATTCGGCAAAACTCTCTAATCATAAACCAACCAGTCAGGTATTATAGACTCCAAAACTTCTTCCTGATATCATAGAGATAAGATTTAGATATTTGGGCTTAGATATTCATTATTTAGAAGATAATTAAATATAAACCACTACATTTCTTTTTAAGCTGTCATATTAATTTGGCATTCTATGATTGCAGAAATTATAATTGCAATATGTTTCGACTTTCGTTAGTAAGAATTCAATAAATATAAAAATACAAAGCTTTAATTGGGTTTGGATTTGCTTATTATACTTCTTACTACTTGTGCAATTGAAACTGAAACCATATTCAGTGTTTTTATAAATTGGATCACCTATTACTGAACTGTACTACTACTGAAAAAATATAAAATGGTAAGTATCTTAGAAACAGTCCATACATATACATATATAGCGGCCATAATATTTTAGCAGATCTTCATCCCTCGCATCACCATTTAATGGATTGACTATGTTCTACCAAATAACTTGAATAAATGGAAAAATGTGTCAACAATTTCAACAGGACAACAAATAATATCAAATTATCCAAAGGCATGTATTTAAACTCACGACAAAACATATAGATTTCTTATGTTTACGCGAATATTGTTCATTGTTTTAAACACTTACGGATTTTGTCGCACAACACGAAACACTTACGGAAAACAATCACGACAAAACAATTAAATTTGGGATGTGAAAATACCGAATATTGAATACTAAATTACCACGTTGGCTAAAGAATGTAAGGAATAAAAAATTACAAATCTGGTGACTAAATAATACCACTGAATATTCCAAACTGGCAGATAGATATTATATTAGCGAACAAATAACCATCTTGGCGACAATTTGTGAGTACACATTTAATTTAAGAATAGGTACATATATTTTCCGTAATTAAAGTTACCTACGTAACTCAAAAAACATACAAGCAGCAAAACCAGCGCACATAAAAAAAACAGAGGAGCGTACAAAATTCCCAATTTTTAATTTTCCTCGACTTTAGGGGGGGTGTAGATATTGTGTAGATTCATTTTGAAATTTAAAAATAACGGTAATTCATTTTTCGCAAAATTAACATATGTGTCGTTACCAGGTTTTTGGGGGTGCTGGATACGAAAATGACATTCATTTTGAAATTCCAATATGGCGGACATACTTAATTTTATAAAAATAATATGGTTGTCCTTTTGTTGATTTCTGGGGGTGCTGATTACAAAAAAGTCATCCATTTTAAATTTCCTTAGCTTTATACATCGCTCATAATATCTCAAAGTAGAGCATTGCCATATTTTTTTTCTATAATCACTTCTATCTCAGAAACAGTGCATCTTACTTGAAAAATAATGAAAATTTCCTCCCCCTTAGAAACCCCACAACATCATATTTTCTTCATGATGGAAGAAAAAAATCTGAAAATCCTAAATTTTCCAAATTTTCTATAGCGTTTTACACCGTTCGTGTCTCAAAGTAGAGCATTATCGTATTTTTTTTTTCTATAATGGCTTCTATCTCAGAAACGGTGCATCCTACTTGAAAAACAATGAAAATTACCTCCCCCTTAATAACTCCGTAACCATATATTTTCTTCAAGATGAGAGAAAAAGAAATTCGAAAATCCTGAATTTTCCAACATTCTATAGCTTTATACCTCCCTCGTATCTCAATGTAGAGCATTTAATTTTTTTTTATAAAATTGATTCTATCTCGGAAACGGTGCATCCTATTGAAAAAATAATGAAAATTTCCTCCCCCTAAAACCCCCGCAACACCATATTTTCTTCACGATGGGAGAAAAAGAAATTTGAAAATCCTGAATTTTCCAAAATTTCTATAGCTTTATACACTGTTCGTGTCAAAGTAGAACATTGCCATATTTTTTTTCTATAATCGCTTCTATTTTAGAAACGGAAAAATAATACTATTACTGGAAAAATAATAAAAATTTCCTCCCCCTTAACCCGGAAATCGCATATTTTTTTCATGAATGCCAAAAAAAGAAATTTGAAAATTCTGAATTTCGAAAAGTTTCTATACCTTACATAGCTGGCACCTCTACAAACTACATGTTAATTTTACGAAGATTGGATAGTCTCCATTTTGGAAAATGAAATTGGAAGACAATTTTATAATCAGCATATGAAACATGGAAAAAGACATCCATTTTAATAAAAAAAAAAATATACGCCATTTTGGAATTTTAAAACGGATTTTATTTTCATATTATTCTCCACCCCCAAAAACCTTGAAAACGATACCCATACCAAAGAAAAAAAAAACCTCCAATAGTATCCAAAACTGGGATTTTCCGTAGCTTGCAAATTGAATTTTAGCAGCTATTAATTTATCAATCAAATCTTTATTAGCTACTTACATGGTATAATGGTCACCAACTCATCGGTGCTAATTGGATTAAATTTCGCTACTTTTTATCTGCCGATTTTTGTATTTTTTGTCACTCGAGTGATTTCACCAGTTTGGTAATTTAGTCGCCAGCATATTAATTCGCTGCCAAATTCAGCAATACAGTATGCTCACGTGCAGTCATCAACTTATTTTTTGTTCACTCGATTAATTATATCCCTTATTCAAATATTGTACGTCTAGAGTACATACTAATTACAATTAAAATATGTAATTTTCATAGTAGTAACCAAGATTCGAAAAAATCGAAAAATCCGGATTTTTAAATGAAAATCCGGATTTTTCGAATTTTTCGAATTTCGAAGTATCCGGATTGCAACCCCTACTTGCGAGTGACTTGGTGTGTTCTGCAAAGGCAAGCATGACGGATGTTGAGCACGTATCCTTATATTTTATTGTAAATAGAACAGCCTCCGTGGTCTAGTAGTTACGAGCTTGGCTCTCGACTCGGAGGTCGTAGGTTCTAATTTCGATTCCCGCACTGAAACAACAAAAAATGTTGTTTCCAAGTTTGGTTAGGACAATGCAGGCTGATCACTTGATTGTCTGACAAGAAAGATGATCCATGCGTCGGATGGGCATGTAAAAAGTTGGACGTGCGCCTGATCTCTCGTCAGTCGTGTCGGTTATCCGTCCCACTGGATTACGAGAGTAAAGAAAAAAGAGTGCCTTTGTGTACTGCGCACACACTTGGGCACTATAAAAATACTCCTGTGTAACTGGCTAGGCTACAATAAAACCAGCCACCGTCACCGAAATCGGCGTGGGGAGTTATTTATTATTATTATTGTAAAAACAGAAATCGAACTAAAAAGAAACGAAAAGTACGGCAAAGAAGGTGGTAGATGTTACAAATTCATAAAAACTGTTTACTGGCTTATTCAATAATGTACTAAGGCTACTCCACGCATCAGCTACTTTTTTCTCATAATACACAACACAATAATATATCTATGAACGCTTCACACCAAGTCAATCTGGTCCCGTGGTAAGTTCTCGAAGAACTTGTGTTACGGGTACCAGACAACAGAAATATATTTAATAATTTTTATATTATACACATATTTAAGATTTTTATTGTATTATACACATATTTAATACACATTCATGAACACAGATTTTTTTTTGTTCCTTCAGCGGGATTCGAACCCGCGACCCCCGGCTTGAGCACCAACACGCTCAACCACTGAGCCACAGAGGTCGTCTCATCTGGCAAAAGCAACGACGTGGCGACGATAATGTTATTGTGTATGGTTATATGTATAACTAGCCGATGCCCGCAACTTCGTTTGCGCCTAACTGACGGAAGCGGAACCCTATTTTTTAAACGGAACCCTAAAATAAAAGTAGCCTATATTAGACCTTATGACATCAGCTATCTGCCAGTGAAAGTCCCGCGAAAATCGGTCCAGCCGTTTCAGAGATTAGCCGGAACAAACAGACCGACGCGACAGACCGACAGACAGACAGACAGACGGACAGACATTTTTAAAAATTGGTATTTTATTGTAAGTACCGAATATACTTTCAGGTGCATTATGTGAAAAGCTGTTAATTTGATGTTACAAACAGACACTTCATTTTTATTTATCTGTATATATAGATTTAGTTCAAAAATAAAAAGAAGTATAAAAAAATACAAAACAAACTTTCCTATAGATTTTTATTGTATTATATGTCCATAACCCGGGAACACAGGAAACTTTTTGTTCCTTCGGCGGGATTCAAACCCGCGACCCCCGGCTTGAGCACTAACACGCTCAATCACTGAGCCACAGAGGTCGTCTCATCTGGCAAAAGAAACGACGCGGCGACGATAAAATGTAACATGTTATTGTGAATGGTTATATGTATAACTAGCTGATGCCCGCAACTTCGTTTGCGCAGATCTAACGAAAGCGGAACCCTATTTTTTTAAACGGAACCCTAAAATAAAAGTAGCCTATGTTAGACCTTATAATATCAGCTATCTGCTAGTGAAAGTCCCGTGAAAATCGGTCCAGCCGTTTCAGAGATTAGCCGGAACAAACAGACAGACAGACAGACAGACGGACAGACAAAAATTTTAAAAATTGGTATTTTATTATAAGTACCGAATATACTTTTAGATTCCTTATATGAAAAGCTGTTAATTTGAAGTTACAAACAGACACTTCAATTTTATTTATCTGTATAGAATATAGAATATAGAATTAGTTCAAAAATAAAAAGAAACATAAAAAATACAAAACAAACTGACTTTCCTTTAGATTTTTATTGTATTGTACATATCCATGACCCGGGAACACAGGAAACTTTTTGTTCCTTCGGCGGGATTCAAACCCGCGACCCCCGGCTTGAGCACCAACACGCTCAATCACTGAGCCACAGAGGTCGTCTCATCTGGCAAAAGCAATGACGCGGCGACGATAAAATATAACATGTTATTGTGTATGATATGTATAATTTAGTTCAAAAATAAAAAAACAAAACAAACTGACTTTCCTACACTGCGTTAGAAACGAAAGAATTGTTCGATAAATACGCGGGTAAGCCGTGCGCTAGCAAAACTGACATAGGTCTGCCCTCGTCAACGCCTAGCGGGCGACCATAGATAATACAGATATATATTAGTATAGATGCGCAACTCTTAATTGAAACTGAGTCTTGCAAAAGTTTCGGAATGTCGTTTTTAGATGGCGTTGTACCGTTTTAGTTACTATCAAACCCGCTAGATGGAAGTAGTACCGCCTGATATTTTTTATTGAACTGAATTATGGACAGAAATTAAGTTTTATCGAAAGTCGTAGACACAACAACGACCAAGTTCCTCTTTAATAGTGGGATATGATTGCTGCATAGTAAAATGTTCGCGAGCCCTTATAAATACGCCTTGTGTTAGCGATAGCGCGATGTAGAAGTCGCTTAGTGGCATCTGTTGTGACAATCCGAAAACTTTCAAACTGTTAGTACCGGACAGTCATTTTTAGATGTCTCTGTACTCTGTTAATTTGTGCATGTATGAGAGTTTCACCCCCCTGCGGGCGACTGTGGGTCGACTCAAGCGGCTTACGCACGCTGCATTTCAATAATTATTTAATGTTAAAATAATTAAACCAACATGCAAAATGTAACCACAAATTATTCTTCTTTAAGTTATTAGCTTTTCGTAGATATGATTTTTGAAAGTAAAACTATCATGAACTTCATGAACAAAAAGAAAAATATTCAAATTTAGCCTCCTCTTCGGAATTATTTTTGATCGAGTGAAGTTTTGAATATTATGTTTCGAACCACAAATTGTAAAAGAACATTAAGTAAACAACAATGTGTATTTTTTTTGGCTTTTTAAAGTTACTATTTGTTTGTTTATTATCGATTCAAAGTCATGTAAAATTGGGTCCACACGGCCTTAATCTTGGATCTACCGTAATAAGATCGGTATGTGGTACACAGTGTTTATGTATTTTAGAGGGAGGCAAGAGGGCGCGCTTTATTTTCTTTGGAACATAGTGTACCTACTGTATGGCCACTGTCAAAATTTACTCGTAGGTACACCGAAGACCATCTTGTCCCAAATGACAAAATGTTTTCATATTTCTAACATCGCGTTGCTTCTTTAAAAAAACGGGTCGCATTTATTATGATCTTCTCCTTTATGAAAGTCGGTTAAATAGCCCGCCACTCGCCACGCATCGCAATGCCTTACAAAAATTCTGCTCTAATGTTCTTGTTTTTTACTCGATTATGAGTTATGACGAAGCCCAAAGGGTAATTAATAATTTGCGCAATCTATGCAAGTATGTATGTTTGTTCCACCGTTGGATATACCTAAACTACTTATCCAATTTTAATTAATGAGATTTCAATAGATAAGCGATAATATTCCGGGTAACATAGGCTACATTATATACGTATTTGGGTTACAGTATTTCATAACTAATTATTATTAAAGTTATTCATTCAGCTTTGTTTACTGAACACCTGGCTATTCTGGATTCTCTGTGCGTCCTTTTTTCTTAGATATATTTCATTAAAATTTACTGTGGCAGTAAAATATAGAATTAAAATGGATCTAGATAAAAAATTTGGCGATGCTCCAAACATACCCGTGCGGTGGGCAAAATACTTGTTGGTACTTTACTATTATTGTTATTTATTTGACTATATAACTAAATAGTATCTTATCTAATCATCTGCTAAAATTAACAATTTCAAAAAACATTAAACATTTTTTCAGTATTTAGTATATTTTACCAGACTAGTAAAGCTCTGCTCTTATGTTTTTTTTTACGCGACTGGCAAATCCTAAAGAAAGGGCTTGATTTTAGCAATTTATGTATGTAAGTATTTAATTATGTTTCTTAAATCCTAGCGCCTAAACTACTGATCCGCGATTATAATTAATTAGGTGTCTATAGATTCGTAATAATGGCCTAGACAGAACAACGTTAGCTGGGTCAGCTAGTTGGTACGGTCTGCATAAAGTGATGTTTCACAGGTAAGTAGGTACCCTAGTAGAGAACATGCATTTGTTTTAAATCAGCAAAATTCTTATATTTTTCGAAAGGCAACATAAATATGGACTGATAAATCCAAAAAGTACAGTAATTAGTGCTAAATTAAAAAGTTACAGGATTAAAAAAACAACTACTTTTTTGCTTTGATCGCAAAACGAATGCTTGTTATTTGTGTCATTTTTTGTAATAACAATGATATATACATAAACGTCGTATTTAAGTTAATAAAATCAATTATGTATTTATCTTCATACATTTTCGTTGTGACACAACACTGTGACGTCACTTCTGCTACATTTTTTGTATGGAGCGTGTTTGATGCTCTCCAACGATCTCACTTGTGATGACTGTATTTCGTCAACGGTTGATCGTAGATATGCCATTGCAAAGACAATAATATTTCCTGACTTATTACGTACTTTTCAAAAAAAAAAACTATGCATGTTCTCCATTCCCTCATTACTTAGGTCATAATTGAACTAATGAGATCTTGGCAGCTCCTCGACAGTCATCCAGACGCCAGTAAGGACTATAAACACTACAAGTGTGTCACGTACAGTTGTGAATACCAACTGGGACACTCCCCAGGTGTAATTGAGCAGATTACAGACTAATTCAGATTCGCACGTGCAAAATACCCGACATAGTACGTAATACGGCTGCATTTTAAAACGCTACATAAAATACAATTCAATTAGTGTTAGAACATAGAAATTAATAAATTAAATGACGACCTCTGTGGCTCAGTGGTTCAGCCCCTTGGTGCTAAAGCCGGAGGTCGCAGGTTCGAATCCTGCCGACGGAACTAAAAGTTTTCTGTGTTCCTGGGTCTTGGATGTGTATTAAATATGTGTATAATATAATAAAAATCTTAAATATATGTATCTAGTATATAAGTATTAAATATACTTCCCGTTGTCTGGTACCTGTTACACAAGTTATTCGGATACTTAGCACGGGGCCAGATTGACGTGGTGTGAAGCGTCCATAGATATTATATTATTATTAAATGACCTTTTAAATAATATACAATAGAATAAATTATAATGTTAATCTGCAGCTAACTATTTAAAATATTTATTAACAATAAAAGTACTATATTAAAAATACAAAACTTAAAAAGCTACAAAAAAGCTCAAAGAGTTTCCTCGCTGGATGGGGCCGGATAAGTGCCGGCTCTGGGGTCTCGTCTGGCCTCATATAAAATAACTATATTTTTTTAAGATAACCCAAAAGGTAAAAACGGCACCATATTATTGAGATTTCGCTGTCTGTCTGTCCGTTCGTCTATCTGTGATAGCTAGACAGTTAAAATGTTCATAGATTATGTATTTCAGTTGCCGCTATGACAACAAATATTGAAAACGGAATAAATCGTAAAATAAATATTTAAGGGAGGCTCCCAATTCCCATACAACAAACATGTTTTTTTGCCGTTTTATTCGGAACCCTTCGTGCACGTGTCAAACTCGAACTAGGCCGGTTTTTATAAAGAAAAAACTATAATCCGACTATTTATGTGTAAACTATATATTATAATCTATGTACACCTCATTCATTGAAATCGGGTCATTAGTTAAGGACTCTACGGTCGAACAAACATACATGCATAAACCCCCTTAGTAATAAAATATTTATACAGTGTATTAGCAGGGCCGAGCCGCCCCTATGTGCGATGTGTGCGGCGCACACAGGCGCCAAGATGATGGGGGCGCCGCGGGCGGCTAAAACATGAAGATTCGTAAAAATAAGACGCGCTTTATAGGTTTCGCACACAGGCGCTGCCGGGGGTCGGCACGGCCCTGTGTATTAGCTATAAAATATGTATAATCTATACAAGCTGTATAAATATTTTAATTAGTAAAGGTAATAGAGTATAGACTGTCCAAATCATTACCCTTGCTTTCTTCGCCGTAGTCGGGTAATTATTAATTAGGGGCTCCTAAAACTTCATTGCATTTACTACATTCGTCGTTCGACGTTTGTATGAAGATTAATTGATCGTTTAACAAGTTATGAGTATTATTATTACTGGATATTATAATTATTTATAATTGAGCCAGTGATAAGAGCTAGGTCTGGCGCAGACCACAGTGCCACAGACACGCTTGTCCTAGCCGTGCGGAGGATATCGACTGTAATTCATCAGTGAATGACGCATTATTGCGGGGACCATGATGAGAAAAAACACAGGAAAAGTCTACTCGTCTATTGTAACTGTAATTTGTAATCCCACCAAAAACATTCTGTAAAAAACTAGCCAAGTCTCGATGGAGCTGCTTGTTTATCTCTAAAAAGTAATGAAATCTAGACTAAGTCGTGCCAAGTCTAAGGATCCTTACTGCGATTTATTTATTATTATAGTTAATGTTGTGTGACTTGGCCCTTGAAAATTCTTTATACGTTAGAAGTCAATTTTGTTTACACGTAATGTTATATCAGATTCTGTTGTAACTACCTATGTTTGTTAAGCGAGATAATAGCCCATACTGGTATTGGTAATTGGACGCTAGTGTCTTATTTTAGGCTGTTGTTGATTGTATAACACATGTATTGGAGCAATGGTTTCATGGAGCCCCTTTTGTACCCTTGTGTACTCTTCAACGGCCAAGCCACACAACATTAACTATAATAATAAATAAATCGCAGTAAGGATCCTTAGACTTGGCACGACTTAGTCTAGATTTCATTACTTTTTAGAGATAAACAAGCAGCTCCATCGAGACTTGGCTAGTTTTTTACAGAATGTTTTTGGTGGGATTTCACTTCTTTTTGTAGAAACGTAGGAATATTGATTTATTTTACTAGATTTTAGTGTAATTTGTTTATTTAATTTGTGTAATGTTCGAGTAGAATAAAGTTAATTTTTCGACTATTTCTTCTTGTAAACTTGTAAGTATAAGTATAAAAGCCAGTCTAGTCTTATCCAGAGTTTTCCTTTAATTTTACTTTTATGCGTATTAAAAGCAGAAGGGGAGGCATTCGCCCAGCAGTGGAACGCTACCGGCTAGATTAAATTAGAAGATGTGTCCCACTTCACTGGATTTTTGCAATGACAGTCGATTTTTTATGTACCAATAGTAGAAGGGGGCATTGCCATATCTCTAATCAGCTGAGACCAGCTGAGGGTTCTTCATCAGATACTTCAGACCTTCGATTTTTGACATCAAATTGCCCACCAAGTTGAATATTTTTTGTAAAGGCAGTATGTCGATCTCTAATAGTTTGGTTGGGCTCTTGTGTTTTCTAATAAGTTCACCAGGTACTCCAGATCTTCGATTATCCTAGTTTTTATAGTTTTTCCTTTATGTGGCCATTAAACCCTACCTCTGTACCAAATTTCAGCTCTCTGAGTTTATGGGAAGTACTAGTTCTATTCTGATGATCATGAGTGAGTGACTGGGTGAGTGTCATAAATGCGAAACTTTGCTTTCGTTTAACTTCGGAACTAAATGACCTACAGACTTAAAATTTTGGATTTTAAGTATGTGATTATACTTTACTGGATGACGAAAATTTCTGCGTTCTGGTCTTATCCAGAGGTTCTCAAATAGGGGCCTGAAAATGCGGCGAAATGGTTCCAGTAAATAATGGTACGGCAGTGTTTGCTTCGCGCTCGACTTGGCGGGGGCACTGCCGTGCCCCCAGATCGATATTCTGGTCTTATCCTGAGGTTCTCAAATAGAGGCCTGAAAATGCGGCGAAATGGTTCCCGTAAATAATGGTACGGCAGTGTTTGCTTCGCGCTCGACTTGGCGGGGGCACTGCCGTGCCCCCAGATCGATTATCCTAGTTTTTATAGTTTTCTCTTTATGTGGCCATTAAACCCTAACTCTGTACCAAATTTCAGCTCTCTGAGTTTATGGGAAGTACTAGTTCTATTTTGATGATCATGAGTGAGTGTATAAGTGAGTGAGTGAGTGAGTGTCGTAAATGCGAAACTTTGCTTTTGCTTAACTTCGGAACTAAATGACCTACAGACTTGAAATTTTGGATTTTAAGTATGTTATTATAGCTTACTGGATGACGAAAATTTCTGCGTTCTAGTCTTATCCAGAGGTTCTCAAATAGGGGCCTGAAAATGCGGCGAAATGGTTCCAGTAAAGGATGGTACGGCAGTGTTTGCTTCGCGCTCGACTTGGCGGGTGCACTGCCGTGCCCCCAGATATAATACTTACTAACTGATGCCCGCAACTTCGTTGGTCTACGCCAAACAAACAAAAACAGAGCCCAGTATTTTAAACGGAACCCTTAGATAAAAGTAACCTATGTTACTCCTTATAATATCAGCTACTGTCCGTGAAAGTCCCGTGAAAATCATCCAGCCGTTACCGGAACAAACAGACAGACAGACAGACAAAAAATTTAAAACATATTTTTTCATTGTAAGTATAATATACTACTATATAATATAAGTACTCTCTCATTCGTTTAATTATAACCTGTTTATTTAAACAGACATTCATTTTATTTATATTTGTATGTCTAATAGACAGAGATATAGATAGAGTATAGATAACATATGAAAATTAAATATGCCCTGTTCGTCTGTCTGTTTGTTTGTCTATCTATCTGTTTGTTCCGGCTAATCTCTGAAACGGCTGGACCGATTTCCACAGGAATTTTACTGCCGATAGCTGATGTTATAGAGTAACTTGGGCTACCATTATCTTAAGGTTCCAATGTAAAAAATAGGGTTCCGTTTCCGTTAGTAATTAATTATTGTAACACAAACTACGTCAGAGTTCATTATGTAAATAAAAAAGAAACAAAAACAAAACTCCGTCTTTAATTGACGTGCATTTCGCAAGAGTGAAATTGTAGTTATAATGCGGTCCGGTATGATATCGTTTATTCCATACAATCGGTGACCCAGTAACGTCCACTTTTTAATCTTTTCATCTTTATTTATTGCGGTGCGAGTGATTAAGACACGTTATAAATCAATGGAACAACTTATCTTGTTTGACAATTTACATTTAAAAAGTGTATCATATTAATTCACAATCACCGTGCCTTGAAAGTTCAATTCGTTAATTAATTAATTATTATATAAAGATTTATTTCTTAGCATTGCATAATTTAGCTTGGTTGAAGTTGTTCAAAATTCTTTTTTGTTAACATTATACAGATCAATCTACATATATATAAAAGGCGAAGCTGATTGGTGTATCATCAATGCACTTTTTCACATGACATAGGCATCCACGAAAGGAAGATATTAAAAAATTCAATCCCCAAGGGGGTAAAATAGGTTTTAAAAGTTTTTATGAATTTTTTTGTTCCTTAGACATGATATTTCGTATGAATTGAGTACGGAAAAAATAATGAATTGCGTATTTCAGTGTTTTCTAAAATTCAGCCCCTAGGTGGGTAAAATAGAGGATGAGTTTAAAACCTAATTTCACGCAGGTGAAACCGCGGGCAATTAATGCTAGTCCCAAAATAAAATTATAAGAAATAAGCGGGCCCGACCGATGTTGCCCTATACCCTGTGTACAAAAAAGTCTTAAATGCAAAAAAAAAACTTTAATAAACAAGCTGTAATAAAACATCATCCAGTGGGCCAAATTGTAAATTGTGTGTTCAACACATATTTTTTTTAACAAAATCGGTCTAGCCTTTTAGACTTTAGAAGGAGTTCTATTATACACACACGCACAGAAGATTTATTAATAAGGATATATTTACACGCGATCGAGCCTATGTACGTTATATTTTCCCTCCTGATTTTATCCACGAAACTGCACAAACCTTGTCACCGTAGTAATGATGTAATTTTATTTTACACGGGAACGTATGCGATAGGCATTCCTCATTGAGCTACTGAAATAGCTCGTGAAGCTCGAGTGCTTTGATGTCGCCGCCCGCCCCGCCGCCCGCTGCCCCGCGCCGCCCGCCCAGATACGTTTAGCGTATGTTTACGAGTGATTTCTCAAACTAATTAAATCATCATCATGATCAGAGGTAGCATCTTTGAGATGACTAGTTTCACCAATTCCAATTAAATCATTAGGTACGCGTCTACAAAAAGTTGCTTCACAGGTTTCCGAGTATGGAATTATGTCTGTTATAAATGTTTCGAGCAAAATATAAAGGCAGTCACCAAATAACATTCACCTCTTTTGTCACCCATAAAATTCATATTTGCGCAAAACACGTAAAAATGTTGAGGAGAGTTTTTGTGTATTTATTATCATTATCATATGTATTATACAAATCGATCCAAATTTGAGAGTTTTGACGTTCCCTGCAACGGCCCACAATTTTTCCACACAATCATGGACACACCGTACGCTTGTAGTGCAATTAAATCGATATCTATGTAGCTGTTTATCTGTTCCTCTTTCATTAAATCTATGGGTACAGGCACTTTTTTTAACTGTGGGAGAGCCACGCTTCGGCACGAATGGGCCGGCTCGACCGGGCAAATACCACGGCCTCACAGAAAACCGGCGTAAAATAACGCTTGCGTTGTGTTTCGCCGAGTGAGTGAGGTTACCGGAGGCCCAAGGGGGGATTAGGGATTTTAAGGACCAGGAACGCAAGTCGCAACACCAGAGGAGTTAAAAGTGTAACTCCTCTGGTGTTGCGAGTGTCCATGGGCGGCGGTAATCGCTTACCTACCATCAGCCGATCCGTCTGCTCGTTTCGTGGTTCATTACATAGAAGAAAAAAAAGGTAAATAGGGTTTAGAAAAGGCTTTTTCAGTTGGATGCCCAAAAATAAGATAGGTTCCTGCTGAGGGCAAGGAGAAAATTAAACGATGCAATTGCCCCATAGCACTTGGCACAATATAAAAGTCTAGCGTTTTTAATTCTCTTTTCCGTAAGATCTTAAGTAATTAAATATAATATTTATTATGATTTAATATAATTAGTAAAATTATAATGTCCTCGTCTATACACAGAAGGTTTCATGAATTAAATCTAAAACTAGTTTTTATTTCTTATATATTAGTTTTTTTTAATAATTTATGAGTGTTGCTATGTAAATAGCGAATAGTATCGTTACTCTAAATTATGTTTGTATGTTAATTTTATTGGCGCCATCATCATCGTCCTCTTCATCGCTACAATGACAAACTCGAGTTCTCTACCTTTGAATTTCGCACACAAGGTAAGATGAAAATTACATATACGAAAGGGAAATTGGCTGCTTGTAAAAAAAGCAGCAGCTGAGTATATTTTTAAATTACTATTGTTATCATAGTAACTATTAAAAAGCATATCCGACTCGTACTTGGCCGGTTTTTTGTTATATTAAGTAATAAAAAACTGGCCAAATGCGAGTCGGATATGCTTATATAATATATATGTTACAGTCAATGTGATTAAATAGCTATTATACATAATGACTGGTCATTATATATAATAACTATATTGTCTAGATAATGTGATAAATTAATCACTTTGTCCGGATATTATTCATAATAGCGGGCCAAAGTTAGCTAAAGTAATAAATAAACACGATTCAACTTAGTGATGCAACAGAACTCTGCTTCTGCTTCCGCTTCCGCGGAAGTTCTGCATGTCTTTTCACTTTCGTTTCCGTTTCTGGTTCCGCAAACTTTATAACAGAACGGAAGTTTACAATGGGAAGAGAGGTGAAGTTCGGCCGACTATAAAAGTTTCGTTTATTAAAGGTACGCGCACATTATGCCGGGCCGCAGTGTACCTACTGCCAGAATTTGTGTGCAAATAACATTATGGATAGCTCCGACGAATAACTTTTTTTTTACTGCTATTAGAAGAAGAAGATAATGAACAGCATAGACAATAAGTTCCTTAAAAAAAAAAGAAAATGTAAAATGTACATCCAATTTGTTCCAAGAGAAAATTATTTGGCGAATACCCTTTTTGTTTTGGTAATATTTTCAGATAACTCCTGATCGATATTTTCAATTACTTGAAATAATAAAACAAATCTGCAAAATCCTTGCTATAACACACTGTTGATGGGGCGCAGCGAAGCTTGGCGGGCCGTATCGCATGGACGCAAATCCGCCTCGCAATAATGCGAGCCGCTGCGGCCTGACACAGTGTGCGATACTTCATACAAATTGTATGAAAGCGATTTAAGCGGATTTTTGCGCTCCGCCCCGGCACGCTGCGGCCCGGCATAATGTGCGCATACCTTTAAGGCTATAATCCGAGGTTGGTCCCGTTTTCACTAAAGTGGTGACCTGATGATCACATAAGCTTTGATCAGAATTCCTCAGTCTTTAAATATACGCGTTTGAAAATTTCAGCATTCAAAGAACTGCAAGCATAATATGCCACTATGTAACTTACAGTAATCATCATCGTCATCTTATTTCTACAACTATACAATAACTAATGGAAGCTTGGCGCGTAATCAATAATTATATATTCGATTGTTTATTTAAAAAGTTAGTTAATAATTTAACATATATCACTAAAACCTTACCAAGAGCATGTCAGGACATGTGTAAGGAGGGTTTCGTAACTATAAATGCGTAATATGCTTTTTTTTAATTACTCCAAAAGGTACTGTCCGATTTGGTTCACAATAATTTTCCTAAAGAGTTTTTAGCATGAACTATCAGCATGAAAATTTGCAAGTTTCTATCTCCTATAGTTTAAAAATGCTAGGGGGGGGACCAACTTACAAACTACTTTGGAGGCCGATTACTCGAAAATGGTCAACTTTATAATAAAGTAACGTATGAAACCTTGCCTTTATTTTAAAAGACCTATTCTACGATACCCCACACGATGAGGTAGAGTGAAAAAATATTTTTCATCCCCACTTCACATGTATGGAGAGCCACCCCTAAAATATAAAATTATTATTTTTTTATGATCCCGAAACTGTGATCTATACACAATCTATAACTGCACAAAATTTCATCAATTTATATTCATAATTACAGGAGCTAGAGGCGCGGACAGACAGACAGACAGACAGACGGACAGAGCGAAACTATAAGGGTTACTTAAGTATTACGGAACCCTAAAAAGGGTAAAATTATTATAAAAAAAATACTTCATAAAGTTAAATTACTTTATATAGATCACAATAAAATTGTATAATTGACAATGTTATTATAATAATTAGAATAAACATTATAATTATTATTATATAAAGGCAGATTGAAATACAATTTTATAATCTTTACCTGTACTTACTTTTTTATTACTTTATCCAATTCTTCGAAGATATTATATAAAATTGCCAGTCAATGTGATTAATTCTGTGTCATTTATCACTTTGTCTAAATTGAGTAGACATTATAAATAATGGCTGGATAGTATATATAATATCCGGATTTATTACTTTGGCTGTAACATATACATATCTATACAACTATAAGTACTAATAATATATTATTAATATCGAGCAAGAAACTACAAAAAATTACGTTTGTTGTATAGGATTATAGTTCCCAAAATAATTTTATTTTGTTTTTAGTATAATAACAGAAATACATCATGGGTGAAAATTTCAACTTTTTTTAATATCTATGGACGCTTTCACACCACGTCACTGTTTTGCTATCACAGTTCACGAGATACAGCCTAGTGACAACCAGACAGACGGACAGCGAATTCTCAGTAATAGGGTCCCGTTTTTACCCTTTAGATATGGAACACTAAAATATTTTCACAAAACACAGAAATCGTGACGTCTACATGTGATGTAGAGTTTTTTCTCTACATTCGTCATTGAATGTTAATTGTCCGAAATTATGCTGCATTTCATTCGAGCCACAGCCGAGGTACGGAAAAATCATATCTCTATGAAGAAAATATATTGCACATGTGTTCAATTCTGAAGTGGAAGGCGGTTATCTGTGTTCTCTACGTCTCTACCGGCGAGCCGCTACAGTCGCACCGCAGACGCCGCGAGGGCCGCACGCGCGCCTACCGTCCGTACTTCGTTGGTTTTTCGCTATTCTTCAATTAAAATCATCAAAATAATCGCTCGATATCTCCTAGTGTTGTTCAGTTTATTCTGTGTTTCAACATCTGTGCCGCCACGTGATAACAGGTAAGCCGGCTCGCGCTTATCACAAACGAAAACATTTCACTTTCGTACGCGACGGTTTTAATTTTGAATTGCAAATTATGTTGTGTTTTATTTTTATTACGCGTCCAATTAAAATATTAGGGCCACATGGCTTTCGACGCGATCTTACTACGGATTTCAAATCAGTGAAATTTCTCAAAAGTACTTAGATTTTACTTGCAGTAAACTTTAAATTAGATTTTTAGTATTTATCTAAATAAGTTTAGTATAGTCTAAAACTAATCGGCACACCCCAGGACAGTACAAAAACTAGGACATGTCCTGGAAAAAAGAACAGTTGGCAACCCTAACTAAAATATCCTAAATATAATATGAAGTCCTGGTTAAATTAGAAAAAAATGCGACTCTACCGGCTCAACTCTGCTGTAAAAAAATGCCGGTAGAGTCGCTATTCCTCGAGTGTAATTATCACTGATCATAGGAATAAAATTTTATATATACTAATATTGTAAAGAGGAAAGATTTGTTTGTTTGTATGTTTGTTTTTCGCATTGAATAGGCTTCGAAACTAGTGGACCGATTTTGATGAAATTAAGCACAGATATAGATTAACGGGGAAGGACCTATAATCTATATGTCTACTTCTTAAAGAAATACTATACTTTTATATACACAAAACGTACGGTCCCTACGGGATTTATTTTTTGCGCGCACGAAGTCACAGGCAACATTTAGTTAAACTTATATTTAAATTCAAGGTGACATTAAAATTCATTTAGTATTTTATAGCCACTGCCGTTTTCATGATTTTTATAAAATTTACTTCGTAAGCGTTTCTCTTCCTTGTGTAGAGTCACACGTGTTTGCACTAAAATTTTGCTAGCTTTATAAAAAAAATAGGCCTTTTCATCCGTTAATGGATGATTTATACAGTATTCTCCGAGCGAAGTAACCACTCTTGAAATACTGTAGTGCCTGGAACAGTTAAATTTTAAATGTCGTATGGTTGCCCAAGCATATACGGCATTCTCACAACATAGTCAGCCTAGTCCAGAGGAATAACTGGTCAATACGTCTGGGGCCAACTATGTGCGGGTTTCCTCACGATGTTTTCCTTCACCGTTAGAGCGTCCGTAGCGTACTTGAGATCTAAATAACCTAACCAAGAGCATGTCAGGACATGTCTAAGGAGGGTTCCGTAACTATAAACGCGTAATATGCTTTTTTTTTAATTACTCCAAAAGTTACTGTCCGATTTGGTTCACAATAATTTTCCATAAGAGTTTTTAGCATGATCTATCAGCATGGAAATTTGCAAGTTTCTATCTCCTATAGTTTAAAAATCCTGGGGGGGGGGACCAACTTACTCAATGGTCAACTTTATAAAAAAGTAACGTATGAAAACTTGCCTTTATTTTAAAAGACCTATTCTACGATACCCCACACGATGGGGTAGAGTGAAAAAATATTTTTCATCCCCACTTCACATGTATGGAGAGCCACCCCTAAAATATAAAATTATTATTTTTTTATGATCCCAAAACCGTGATCTATACACAATCTATAACTGCACTAAATTTCATCAATTTATATTCATAATTACAGGAGCTAGAGGCGCGGACAGACGGACAGACGGACAGAGCTAAACTATAAGGGTTCCTTAAGTATTACGGAACCCTAACAAGTCTCATTGGTACACGCCACAACCTGGGATTCGAACCTGCATTCTCTCGAGTGCAAACCAAACGCTCTACCCACGGTCTGGGCCACGGAGCTCTTTAGCTTTATCACTTATTGTAATATTTTACTATTCTATATTATCATTTTCAATTTGAACCATAAATAAATATAAAAATATAAGTACAGCCCTACATTCAATGTGCTTTTGCATGTATAATATATAATATCTCATTATATTGGCTGGAAAATTTGGGTTGATAACTTGAGTGACCGTTTTCAGTACAAATGTAGTGTTGTGTGCCTGCAAGCACTTATACATATTCGATGTCTTACCAACTCAAATAATTTAGAAGCTGCTTGGAATTTAATTCAAATTATTTAATATTTTATTTGAAATTAAAAATCCATAGTATGTTAGTAACAGTTCTCTTAAAAATTTATGTTAGTTTGTTGTTGTATTTTGTAAGTTGTTAATAGTATGCATTCGGAAACATTATATAGTATAATATAGGTAGCAACTTAGGTATTTGTTTACTGATTTTACTGTCTTTATATTTTACAATACAATATAGAGCCAAATAATAAACTTAAAATTAATACTAAAAAATAAGACCTATTTACAATTACAAAATAATTTCAAATTAAATAAAAATCATTCGTATGTAGCGAAAATTTTTAGAAGTAGAGCGAAGGAATATTGATATCGTAGAAAGCTGAATATAAATTCAAGCTATATAATTATATAGATATATAGAAAGAGCTCTTATATATATTTAAACCTACTCGAATAATATTAATTTATTTATGTACCTACGAGTACATGATATTATAGTTTGATATTATTTTTATTTCAATATTTTTTTTTTTTTTTTTTTTATGAAATAAGGGGGCAAACGAGCAAACGGGTCACCTGATGGAAAGCAACTTCCGTCGCCCATGGACACTCGCAGCATCAGAAGAGCTGCAAGTGCGTTGCCGGCCTTTTAAGAGGGAATAGGGTAATGGGGGAGGGTAGGGAAGGGAATAGGGTAGGGGATTGGGCCTCCGGTAAACTCACTCACTCGGCGAAACACAGCGCAAACGCTGTTTCACGCCGGTTTTCTGTGAGCCCGTGGTATTTCTCCGGTCGAGCCGGCCCAATTCGTGCCGAAGCATGGCTCTACCACGTTATCACAAACGGCTAAGATTTTCTATATTTTCATACGTACTCTAATATGAAATATATCCAGGCATCTTAGGATGAAATATTATATTATTTTCGCCGTCTGCAACGCCTTAAATGTGAACATTTATGATGTTTAAATATTGTGTCTTAAAATAGACGTCGCAAATATATTTTGCTGAATAAACATTTTTAAGCGTCTTGTATGTGAAAATAATAATTAAACAAGATCGGCAAAACCAATAGAGTTTGCAGATAACTATAACTAATATTATTATACCAATAAATATTTTGAATTGAGAACACAAGTGTGAAAACAATATAATATTTTTGTCTGCAATTTTTCCATTGAACAATATTTGTCAATAATTTGGCTGACGACCAATGACTCTGAATATATTACATTAATCAGCCGATGCTGAAAGTGTAGTGAAAAGTCATCGTTATCGAAGTCAGCTGTTCGATTCGTTGACAGACTCGTTCAATTAAAATATTCCAAATAAAAGTAGGTCAGATGCCACAGATAATTAAAAACATTCCATAAAAAAATATCCGATACTCTTAATTAGGCCTACAAAAAAGTTCAACCTTTGCCGAGAAAATATCATTAACATTCATGTGTACAAAAAACATTGGTCTATCATGTATCTTAAAAACTAAAAATGTTATTTAAGTTCGTTTTATATTATTTTAAGGTTAAGATAATAAATTCGCTCTCTGCACTCCTTACTTGAGGTGTTTTTACAAAAGCGCAATCGTAACACACAATACATTTTAAATGTAATTGAAAAACGTGAAGAATCTATTGATTAGTTAGTCCACTTTGGGAACTAAAGTGCTTTTTACTACAAAATATTCTTTTGTATTTCATTTCGCAATCTGAACACAAGTACAATACGGCCGATGTATCTTGGCGAGTCTGAACTTCGCGTAGAAGGTTGCGCAGTAACTGTTTTTAAGTGTTTTCGTATTTATTTTATTTGTACTAATTGGTCAACTTTATTAGGGAAATTTTATTAGTACATAGGTATATAAAAATAATACAATAACAGTTTTCTTCACGAGTTGTACATGCGCTAAAGTTCGCAGAGTCTATGTTCAGACCCGTCAAGATACAGCGGTCGTAGTGTATTTTGAAACCTTGAAATATTGCAAAAAAAAAATCAATTTTCGTAACGATTGCTTATCTCGTTTGAAATCGCCATCCCTAAACTGATAGGTATCTATCACCCAGTTAGCGTCAGCACTTTTTAAGGTACCGATAGCTGTTCTTGCAATGAAACGTGTATCTTTTTGTGCAGTCAATAAAGTTCAAATTTGAATTGCTTTCTTAAAAAGCGCGCCGCGTCGCGATATGAGCTGATCCTTTTGAATACCATTGTGCGGTTCGAGGAACCCATGACATCTTAACTTGAGCTAGCATTAGGGTTGCCACCATCGTTACTAGTAATGAGGCTCAAAAAATTCCAAACACACAAAGGACAAGTTTCATATAAAATTAGATTTTCCTGGGACTTAAAGGAAATTTAAAAACATATTTTAAAGGAAATGTCCGAAAACCAAAGTTTTGTCGCAATTAAAAGTAGGCTATGTCTTTCGTCGTGGTCTAATCTATATTTGTGACAAATTTCATCTAAATCGTTCAAGTAGTTTCGGAGCGTTTTCAATGCAAACAAGCAAACAAATTTTTCCAACTTATAATATTACTATAGAAATAGATAGTATAGATGAGTACTACATATTACGAGTGTGTTGGGTTATGGATAAAACACACAAGTATTCTTGTACAATGTAAAAGTATTTGAAAACGTATATTTTGTAGATAAGGCTTTTGTGGTGGTGGCAGCCCTATCGGTCATCTGACTCCTCGCTGTAACAACTCGCTAACACCAAAACACGGTTCTGATTTATTGTTGCGACTTGCGATTAGTGATGGGCAGCGGATAAATACTCAGTGGATAAATACTCAGGTATTTTTCCGAAATGGAAAAATACTCATATTTTTCCATTTTTACCGGATATTTACTCAAAATGTAGGAAATTTATATTTTTGTGAATTGGCTGGTTATTTCTTATAATATAATAGCTTGTACAGATATAATATTATTATTAATATAAATATTAATAAGTATAACTAATTTTAGTCTGGAATTCTGGATTATTTCCGTGACTTTTTTGCCAAAGTTTATACTCTACAACAAAATGCTAATAATATGATTAGATACATTAAGTTCACGGAGTTACTACAGTCAGTGATTTTTCTCTACACATTACCTACAGACCACTTCATTCTTAATTATTTCTTGACGTAAAAAATTGCTCAAATATATTATGCTCTTATACAGCTTTAATGCACGCTACTGTTCTTCCTAGGTTTTATGACTCTTATAGTATGTAATACCTGCCTTTCAAACCCCGCTAACATCTGTGTTAGTGATATCTGTATCACATTTGCTATAATATAATAATAGAGTAATATGGTAAAAAAAACTTTTTGCATTTTCGGCTCTTATTGCATGTTTTGTCCCGTTTTTCCGCTAATATTTCTTCAGCCCACATAACGAAAAGTGTTCTTGAAGTTTAGTGTCCATGTTTGCGGCATAAACCAAATGTTTGAATCAATTTTATCATGAAACAAAGAAAAACATATATCTACCGTGAACTACTTTGCATCACGGGCATGGCCAGGTTTTAGTTTCGGGGGGGGGGGGGGGGGGGGGGGGGGGCTACGCCCATGCTTTGTATCTTCAGATGGACGAATGGATTTCTTATATCAAGATCAGAATCATTCTTTGTAGAGTTTAAGAGAGAATGAATACCTCCGGTATGAAATAATAAGAGTTATGAGAGTATACGAGAAAGATAAATTTGTTGTTGTTATTGGTGACAACAGACAACGCTAGAAATATCCTAAATAATATACTTTCCGGTTAGTCAAGGAAGTTGTTAAACCACATGTTATGTTTATACCTGTGTATCACACATTTTTAATTTGATGGCTCACGATATACTAAAATGTGAATAATTTAATTAATATCTGTATGCACAAGGTGGGACAGTTATCTTACATCACTAAGGAGTTTGAAAAATACAAAAGTCACTCTTAAGCTATAGAAGAAGACACGGTCATGTTTAATGACATAAAAGCAGCTTTGCTTTGCTTAATATTATTTGATGATATTTTTTGGTATCACGCAGACCAATGCATATCTGTACTTGAGCCAATAACAGAACCTATATTTCAACTAGAGTCCAACAAATGCAATGTTCATACAGTATTTATGATCTTAAATGCTATGAAATCCAAAATGAGTTTCAATTTGCCTAGTATTACGATTCTTGGAAATGAAGCTAATAATCAAATTCTCTCAGCGGTAGCGAAAAGGATGAAGGACTGCGTAAAGTTCACCGCTAAAATGTTACCGATAATCGTATGTCCTCTTTGTGAAAGCATACCCACAACTGTCTCCTCCAACATTGAAATACTTGGTGTTAACACATCGAGCGAGGTCCAATTCCGATATCATCTGGAGGGTAAGGCCAACATAGGGGCTAAAGGAGCTTGGTGTTCTAAACAGGTCAAAGCAGTATTTCAGGCCAGTCCAACGCCTATAACTCTATAAGGCGCAGGTTCGGCCTCACATGGAATACTGTTCACATCTCTGGGCAGGGGCGCCAAAGTACTAGCTTTGAGCTTCTCCCTCTGGATCGTATCCAACGAAAGGCCGGTCGAATTGTCGACTGCCATAGTATTTCAAACAGACTGTCATCCTTAGAGCTACGAGCTAGAGCATCGCTCTGCATCCTCTATCGGTTTTACGGGAGTGATCCGAGGAATTTTTCGGACTTATACCTGGTGCAAGTTTTTGCCACCTTTCCAAGCGACAAAATATTTATCATCCTCATCACCTTGATGAGTGGCAGTCCTCCACCGTGCGCTTTACTCAAAGCTTTATGCCGCGCACTGTAAAACTCTGGAATGAACTGTCGTTAGCAGTATTTTGCGGACCATTACGACCTGCAAACCTTCAAGAAGGGAGCGTATTCCCACCTAAAAGGCCGGCAACGCATTTACAACTCCTCTAATGTTGCGGGTGCATAATTGGTAAAATTCAGGAAAGTGCAGAAAGCGACGAAGATGATAAAGACATTTACATTTTATCGTCATCTCTAGTACAGATAGATACTGATGAATCGAGCAATGATATCGCTTTTGTTAATTATTTTTTGTTAGTAAAGATTGATTCATCAGCAATCTTTATTATATAAAAAAAAAACAATAGTGATAGTAGTTATTTTCAGAATTTGACTAAAGCAACGATCGACTTCAATATTAGATATTTAATTATGATGGTGATTACAGTTCTTTTTTATTCATTTTATGAAATTAAGTACCACGAACGAGTAGACCGCATACCTGTTGGTAAGCGATTACCACCATCCATGGACACCCACAGAGAAGAGTTAGAAGAGTTAGGTTGAGAAATTCTCAACAAGCAGAAGCGTAATTAGACGCCGATTTACCGTGCGACTGTGGTACTTTTTGTTTGGTCAAGCTGGCACATTCGTGTTGATGCATGAAATAAATCACGTAGAAGAGCCACGTGATTTATTTCGTAAATATTGCTTGTTTGGTTGTTTTAAACTTTATAATGTTATCATTTTCTGTTCGAAAGATTGATTGTAGATATGTGTGTTTGTTGTAATTTCAATTTTTTTTAGTATAATGTAATTTTCTTATTGTTACAATCATAATGTAAGTAACAAATTGTGTGTACATATATTCTATTATTAATAAATGTTGTTTATTACTAGATATTACAGGTTTATTACTAAATATTCATAAATAATGTGATTAACAAAGCATGTTATTAATCAATATTCTAGGATTTTTATTTATTTCAGTCCCTTTGGTAGTAAAAGTACAAAATCTATGTTAACTGTCGTATCTAAATCTATAAAAAGTATTTTTCCATATTTTTCCACTGTTTTGGAAAAATACTTGAGTAAAAACGGAAATTTATGAGTATTTTTCCATATTGAGTATTTATCCGGAAAGAATCCCAACACTACTTGCGATTGTTTTAGTTATGTTAATTGTTCTCGGTATTCAAATGCTTCGAATGAAATATTATTTAACTAATCTAATCCTCGATCCAGAAGAATGTCCAGAAAATTTTCAGTGCAATAGCAAGGCAACTGGCACGCATTGCCTGGTTTAATAACTGTGGGAGAGCCACGCTTCGGCATGAATGGGCCGGCTCGACCGGGTAAATACCACGACCTCACAGAAAACCGGCATGAAATAACGCTTGCGTTGTGTTTCGCCGAGTGAGTGAGGTTACCGGAGGCCCATGGGGGGATTGGGGATTTTAAGGATCAGGAACGCAAGTCGCAGCACCAGAGGCGTTACAAGTGTAACTCCTCTGGTGTTGCAAGTGTCCATGGGCGGCGGTAATCGCTTACCATCAGTCGATCCGTCTGCTCGTTTCCTGGTTCATTACATTAAAAAAAAAATTACTAATTACATATTACATCTGAGGGTCAATTCTGCTATTAATAAAACCTGCATTGATACAATTACAATCAAGTCCCGATACGCTAAAACTGTCAAACGGTATTCTCGTAAACGTTAAGCCAACGACAAACGCGTTCTGATTGGTCGGAACTTCGCAATATCAGTTTATGATAACATGTTGCTTCACTTACAAATCTTACAATACAAAGTAAAATTAAAGTCTACTTTAAATACGAGAATTGAGGTTCTGAGACAAGGCCACCAAAATCTGATCAGCTGTTTGCCTGGTTATATTTTTTAAAAATAACCTAACCAAGAGCATGTCAGGGCATGTCTAAGGAGGGTTCCGTAACTATAAACGCGTAATATGCTTTTTTTTAATTACTCCAAAAGTTACTGTCCGATTTGGTTCACAATAATTTTCCTAAAGAGTTTTTAGCATGATCTATCAGCACGGAAATTTGCAAGTTTCTATCTCCTATAGTTTAAAAATGCTAGGGGGGGACCAACTTACAAACTACTTTGGAGGCCGATTACTCGAAAATGGTCAACTTTATAAAAAAATAATGTATGAAACCTTGCCTTTATTTTAAAAGACCTATTCTACGATACCCCACACGATGGGGTAGAGTGAAAAAATATTTTTCATCCCCACTTGACGTATGTATGGAGAGCCACCCCTAAAATATAAAATTATTATTTTTTATGATCCCGAAACTGTGATCTATACACAATCTATAACTGCACCAAATTTCATCAATTTATATTCATAATTACAGGAGCTAGAGGCGTGGACAGACAGACAGACGGAAAGAGCGAAACTATAAGGGTTCCTTAAGTATTACGGAACCCTAAAAAGTGGGCTAACGAGCAGATGGATCACCTGATAGAAAGCGATTATCATCGCTCATGTACACCCTGCACATGCAACACCTGAGGAGTCTCAAATGCGTTGCCCTTGCTGGCCTTTTAGGACGAAGTGCGCTTTTTTCTTGAAAGCTCGAAGGTCGCAGTGGTTCGGAAATAACGCCGGTGACGTTCATTCCAGATTTTTTTATTTTATTATTTACTAGCTGTTGCCCGCGGCTCCGACCGCAAAATACAGTATCCCTCGGGAACACTGTATTTTTTCGGGATAAAAAGTAGCCTATATTTTAATCCAGAGCCCAAACTACTACCATAGCAATTTTCATCAAAATCTGTTCAGTCTTTTTTGCGTGAAAGAGGAACAGGAAACATCTATCCATCCATCCATTCATACATCCTCACAAACTTTCACATTTATAATATTAGTAGGATTAAAAACGATCAGTTACTACAGTTTAAAGTATTCAATGTCCTACAAGACTGCTTACACAGTATGTCTGTAGGTGATGTGAGCCTCATTTAAATATATTTTTTTTTTGGGTAAACTTAATACATACATGGGTACAATTGAAACATTAGACTCACCTTCTGGCGATGTCGCGTGGAAAGGTGGCGAAAAGTCGCAACAGGTCCGAAGTCCGAACTCCTCGAAGCACTCCCAATTATATATAACCGGTATCTTCATAGATCAATTAGATACATGTTTGTTATACATCTCCATGTATAACAAAACATTCGTATTTTCAATATTGGTCTTCGGCAATCCTTATAATAAAGTGCACCGTTACTATTGTAATGATTGCGTGCGCGCCGTAATTCGCAATCGCGCGCGGGCGGCCCCTTTGAACACTTTCTGCGAGTTACCGGTGTATTGATCGGTTGATTAACGGTCACTCAAACGATTCCTAAACTAAGAGGCACATGTCACATGCTTTCCTTGTCATTCTGACAAACAGAGATGCCACCCTGTGATTTAGGAGCTAACTTTAAGTAGTGGTTAAGAACTTGGTGATTAGCATATGAGGCTCAACTCATACTAGCGTAGAGTCGAAGCGAATTTTTATTTTCACCGATATCATAATATTCGGTACCTATTCGGTACCTTGTACAATTAGAACATGAGAGCTCCGTGGCCTAGTGGGTAGACGGTTTGGTTCACACTCGAGAGAGTGCAGGTTCAAATCCCAGGTTGTGGCGTGTACCAATGAGACTTACAGATCTCAAGTACATTATACGGACGCTCTTACGGTGAAGGAAAACATCGTGAGGAAACCCGCACATAGTTGGCTCCAGACGTATTGACCAGTTCATTACTCTGGACTAGGCTGACTATGTTTTGAGAATGCCGTATGTGCTTGGGCAACCATACGACATTTAAAAACCAACTGTCCCAGGCAATACAGTATTTCAAGAGTGGTTACTTCGCTCGGAGAATACTGTATGAATCATCCATTAAAGGATGTAAACGCCTAAGTTATTCGGTACCTTGTACAATTAGAACAAAAATTAACTTCAAACGACCAATTCTAACAAAGATTTTATGCACGTATAAATTTTAAACTAAGAACTAAAAGCAACTTCATAAACCGCTAGTGTTCTCGAGTTCAAAACAGACTCTCAGTTAAATTTAGTAGTTAAGTCCGCGGTTAAGTTTACGGTTTGTTTCGACGAAGAACAAACTTCCTAATTCTTTATTTTACAGCCAAACTTTTTATGCTTCTGTTTTTGAAACTATTAAAATAGTAGATTTTATACCAAAGTTAAGTCCCAAGTCCCAACTGCAAAGTAATATTCCGTGCTTCGGTACAATTTACAAATGTCAAGCTTTATTTCATATTCCAGAAACAAAATTTACTTTATTTTTTATTGCGTATCTAATAGGCAAAAATACCCTTATAAAGTTCAAACTTGGTGTTAGTTGTTGAAGAGTTCCATGGTTTATCTCAAAAAAACTTCATCTGACCTTGAAAAGTATGGCAATGACTGAATGAAGCTATTTAATAGTGAAAACCCCGTCCAAATAGCATCAGTGGCTTTTGAGAAACTCGCGGACAAACGTACATATTACATACCTAATTACCTACAGAGTATACAAAAATACAGCTTAAACTGAGAATTTCGATCACTAGGCGACATTTTAGAACTAGTTTAAAAAAACAAACAAAGATGACTGATGATTTACGATAGTAGAAAATAATTTACGAAATTCGTAAAGAGTAAAATATTTTTCGTAATTTTGCTTGCATCTGCTACAAGTTATTCCTCAAATGTAGAGTCAATGACACAGCCAAAGTCCAGTGTAAGATCTGCAATATTGCATTTTCCTTTCTCGGTAGCAAAAACAATATGTTTAGTAGTTATGCAATCGTGAATTACAATTGTAATTTGTACCAAATTATATCAGAATCCATGCGACACTACTTCATATCAGAATATTATGTTGAGTCAGCATGACGAATATATACAAAAAACCGGCCAAGTGCGACTCGGAATTGCGCACGTAAAAATATGATTGTAAATGGAGTATGGACTTTACATTATACTACACATACCTATGCATGTAAATTAAGGAAGAACATAAAAATAAAGCAGATTTTTATGTGATTTTAATTTTATTAATATCAATTATTTAAAAGATACCTTTCTGTGAGTACAGAACGCATATTTACCTAGATTATGGATTTAAGACAAACTAAGTCTAGATAGGACACATGAACTGAAGATAGGTAGACTTCAGTTGCCGCACCCCTGCCATATATTGTGACCGCGTTATACTTTCGCTTGACACAATGCAATAGGATATTTATATTAATTAATAAACATTTCACCAATCAGGACCACTTCAGTGAATTCTCTGGGTGTCAAAAGTGTCACAATGACTTCAATTCGTGACACAATTCGAGACGTCTTCAATTGTGACAACAACTGACATTGCATATTTAGAGCATTTCGACTCGAACGTGTAACGTGTCAGATTTGTGTCACTAACTTATGTAAGGTTTTCGCATTCATTAACATTTTGATATGACTTAACTAACGGACGAGTACAAGCATAGTACCTATGTAATATTCATAAGTATATATGAGTAGATTAAAGCATAAAAGTTACCAGAAAAATTTCCATTTCTACATCTGATGTGGACATTTTTAGGTAATATTTTTTATCTAAATGCTTATTTTGTTTCTACTAGCTTTTGCCTGCGGCTCCGCTCGCGTGAATACAGTATCCCACGGAAACATTGTACTTTTTCGGGATAAAAAGTAACCTATATGTTAATCCAGAACCTAAATTACTACCATTCTAAATTTCATCAAAATCCGTTAAGTAGTTCTTGCGTGAAAGAGTAACACACACACACACACACACATATTTTATAATAGTAAGTAGTAGTTGCGCCAAAAGTACATACTTTTTGTATAGCACTGTCGTTTGCCATCATAAACCCTCTTGACAATGCATATTTTCTGTTATAAACCCAGTAAAAATATATCGTAATTCGTAATACGTATCATTAATCTTCTAATTTGAAGTCATGTCACAGCTCGTCGTCACAGATTTACACGGATGAAAGGAACTTGTAATCGAATGACACGGATCATACGTCATCGTATGTACTCTAGGGTTAATAATACAAAGTAACCCTAAAGTAAGTACACGCGTCCGGTAAAATGGGTCATTCCGGCCCGTCCGACTAATTGATTTATGACATTTCGTATTTATATATAACGGACTTTTTCGAACAAATGGGACGGTACATTTGATGCGGGATCAAACGGGACCAACTGTCTGTGTAATGTATTTACATTTCATTGAGAAAGCGAAAACGGACCGAGATGATTAATATTGGTTCGGACTTCGGGTGTTAGAAAGCTTCTTGCGTGCTCCAAATTTTTTCCTCGTAAATGTGGCTACTTATTTGAAATAACTGATTGATTGTATTGTTAGTTCTTGGTGGAAATTCATGTTCATAATAATATCACACAACTTTTTTAGACACTTTTCCACTTTATTTAGATTTTTACAATAATTTATATATAAAAACGACCGGTTTTGTTTACTCAACTCATCATCACTCTACTTATTTGAAGACTAGATGTTGCCCGTAACTTCGTGTGGGCAAAAGCCTGTGTAAGCCTTATTCATGGTCTACATCATGAAGACTAGAGACAGGTCCAATCTCCATAGGGTTTCATAAGAGAATTCTGTCCGTAAAAATATGTAGAATTCCAAAAACAACCACCAGCGGCACTGATTTAGGTAGATACCCAGTGAAATTAGCTACGTAGATACCTAGTACGATGTTAGTAAAAAACAAATCAGTGAATTTCATAAACCTTTTTAATTGATAAATGTGTATAAATAAATTACCATTATTGTGGCATGTAGATATTTATAAAAATACTAATCCATACTTAATTAAATTAAATTCTTTTTGCTTTAATTTATTTGGATTTCCCTTTTTTTACCTTTAATTCTACATTAAATATTCAAAAGTACCAGGAATTTCCTCCTCCATCTTGGACTTAGCGAGCGCGCGCCTACTCTTATTTTTTCAAATTTTCGAGACAACTTTTACATACAGAGATTGGACTCCTTTTTCTAGTCTACATTTTCCTTTTAGTGAGCCGACCGTTAAAGTCCATGTTCAATCAGTTTTTTTTTAATCTTAGGAGTGGTGCACATATGAGATTCTCTAAAACAGAAACCTTAAATTTTAATGCGATTTTTTAAATATTTTTAGCGCATGTCGGAATATTGTGACCAGAACCTCAATTCTCGTATTTAAAGTAAACAATTTAAACAGTCAACTTCACTTTGTTTGGATTGAAAGTGTAGCGTCATGTTACCGTGAACGGATTTTATGCCGTTTCGACCAATCAGAGCGCGTTTCACGTTGGTTTAACGTTCATAAAAACACCTTTTGAGAGTGCAAGCGTGTCGAGACTTGATTGTAATTGTATTAATGCAGGTTTTATTTAGCAGAATTGCCCCCCTGATATTATACATCTATGATTGTGACTTTTTCTTTCATTACTTTTACACTTTTCGATCACTCTACGCCTGATAACATAACAGACAACAGTGATATAACAAGCCGATAACTTACTTCATTACATATAAACACGCGATAAACTGCGCTATCGACGCGTGCGGAGTTTTTGCACCAATTAGCGGAGTATGTAATTACATTTTACGCGCTTCATTTAGCTAATGACGGGCTAATTGCATGATGATTAAGTTATTCTAACGATATGCTTAAGTAGGATGTTGAGAGATGATAGTTAATACTTTTGTATTCATTTCTCTAGAGTACTGATTAGGTAAATCAAGATTGAGAAGAAAATATTATATTTTAAGTCTCTTGATAAATAATAATATTTACATTTAGCTATTGAGCTTAAAATGTTAATAAGATATAATTGAGGAAAAATCATAATATAACTATTTTTCTCTAGTTCACATGCTACACTACATTACGTTTTAGTATAGACGACGATGAAATCATATACCTTTTGCCACCAGCTCCCTAGCTAATTATTTTTACTACATTTGTTATTACTATTAGACATATTAGATACTTATTTCATTTTAAAAGTTACACTTTGGGTGTTTCTACACAATTACACCCAGCGGCATGATTTTCACAATGGAACTAATAAAAGCATTAAGTATCTAATGCGACATTTGAAAACGGATACAACGCACATTGCGCTAATCCTTTGTTGGATTATGGCACTATTGTAACACGTTGCACAAATGCCCCAAGTGCCCAAATCCAGCTGTTGGTGAACTGATGACGTCACGCGGCGGTGTGCACCGTGACTTACTGCGTGCCCCGTGCCCCGCGCGTGCGCATTACGCGTCACAACTCACATTCCGAGCTGACAGATGGTTTTTTCTATCACCTCGTAAATTACTCGTTCATTCACCGACTCATGAATGAACGTAGTAAACTGATGCGTTTTACTTCATATTGAATAACCGGTGCGCGTTATTTTGTTGCCATTACCTTTTATGTATTCATTTATTTATAGATTATTTATTTGCACATCCTGCTACTATTATAAATGTGAAGGTTTGTGAGGAAGGATGGATGTTTGTTACTCTTTCACGCAAAAAGTACGTACTGAACGGACTTAGATCAAATTTGGTATGGTAGTAGTTTAGGTTCTGGATTAAAACATAGACTACTTTCTATCCCGAAAAAGAACAGTATTCTCGTGGGATACTATTTTAATAGGTAGTTAAAATTCAAAATTATGACATTACAGAATAATTACTAAACAGGAATAGTACCTAGGTATAGTTACTAGGTAGTTGAAGTATATCTACTAGAACTTAATTTTAAAAACATATTATTCGTGGTACCCGAAATTGTCCTGAAAGATTCTTAAATTTTATTCCACGAAGAGTTTAAAAAAAATTACACTCTCAAATAAATTTGCACGTGTACGTTTTTTTGCGAGAGGACAACAAGTTCAATACACGAATCACCAAGGTTTTGTTACAGATATTTATTAAATGCGAAAAAAATTAACGACGTTTTACAAAAAAAGAATCGTAGAACTCGTGGAGCCAACTATTACTGACTTTAGTAGAGCGCGTAGGGAGCGTAAGCTGCGAAGTACGTACGAACCCATACTACGTCATCACTTTTTACCCCCCCCCCCCCCCCCCCTAACCTTCACGGTGACCATCCGTAGCATAAGGATTATGGCGAGATCATAATCCTCCACCCTCCTCCATTTCAGTACTATTAGGCCATCGCGTAAGATTAACCTACAATATTAATCAATTATTATAATAATAGAATTATTTCGATAGATATCAAATGTCACAATATAATTTATATTATTATCGTGTTGTTAAATAATCGTAATAAATTATGAATGAACTAGTTATTAGATAATTTGTTAACTGTTATCTAAACATTGTTGATTAGTGAATGATGACTTAAATCATTCTTCATTCAGAATTCAGATGTTTAAATAAATAACTGTCGCACATTCTTGTTTAGTTGTGTTCAAATATTATTCAAGCTGTACATTGCTCTATATAATCTATATGAACAGTGAGAACATATATTACATGCAAAGCATTTTATAAATTACAATTTACAGTGCTATACCAACTATAATTGTTATTATTCTTCGTTATACATACTTATAATATATTAATAACTCTTTCTTCTTCTTTTTCTTAAGGGCTTAGTCCTTGTCGGTGGAGCTTCCGGCATTTTTCCACTCCGCACTCTGTCCTCTGCTACTGCTAGAACCTTCGGATCCCTATTATATCCTTATATAGGACATGACATTATAACGCATTGAGGTTTTTAACCGTATTTGTCGTTGTAATGTCCATAATATTAATCATATCAAAGTAACTAACTAGTAAGTAGTAACATATAATCATGTTTCACATTAAATTATAGGTACGGATTTTTTAAAATATTTCATAGGTTCGCCTCAGGGACATCACGAACTACGATCCAAAAGTACATTTTTTTTTCTGTAATAGAGCCGATTTTTCATTCGAATTAATTTTTTAAATTGAATGACACATTGTGATTGGAACTTATTAGCTTTAAATAAAGGGGACGTCCCATCGCCACCCATTCAGTAATAACGTTACAGACTTCAATGAACAACAATAACTTCACTTCAATTCAGTTCAGTTCACACAACGTAAATCAATTACAGCTGTCCACAATATCACTTTTTTTTAAATAGCACCCCACAATCTAATATCTGCTTTATATCCATGTATTAAAGTTTATTTTAGTTCAGTTAAAGTTTGGTGAAAATAAAATTAATGCATTAGATCCCTTTGAACTGCTCCTATTTTATGTTGGCATGTATTTAAACTTGCGACAAAACAATTAAATTTTGGATGTGAAAATACCCAATATTGAATACTAAATTACCAAGTTGGCGAAAGAATGTAAGGAACAAAAAAATTACTAATCTGGTGACTAAATAATACCACTGAATTTTCCAAACTGGCAGGCAGATTATGTTTTAGCGACTAAATAACCATCTTGGCGACAATTTGTGAGTACACATTTAATTTAAGAATAGGCACATATATTTTCCCTGATGTAGGTAACTCAAAAAACTATACAAGCAGCGAAAGGAGCGCACACAAAAAAACCATAAAGGAGCGTACAAAATTCCCAATTTTTTATTTTTCTCGGTTTTAGGGAGGTGTAGATTATTGTGTAGATTAATTTTGAAATTTAAAAATGGCGGATATTTATTTTTCGTAAAATTGATATGGGTGTCGTTTACCAGGTTTTTGGGAGTGCTGGATACGAAAATGACATTCGTTTTGAAATTCCAATATGGCGGACATACTTAATTTCATAAAAATAATATAGGTGTCCTTTTATTGGTTTCTGGGGGTGTTGATTACAAAAAAGTCATCCATTTTAAATTTCCTTAGTAACTCAACAACCTCATATTTTCTTCATGATGGGAGAAAAAGAAATTTGAAAATCCTGAATTTTCCAACATTTCTATAGCTTTATACATCTAGGAATGTATCTCAATGTAGAGCATTTACTATGTTTTTATAAAGTTGATTCTATCTCGGAAACGGTGCATCCTATTGAAAAAATAATGAAAATTTCGCCCTCCTTTAAAACCCCGCAACATCATATTTTCTTCACGATGGGAGAAAAAAAAAATCGAAAATCCTGAATTTTCCAACATTTCTATAGCTATAAGCATCCGTCGTATCTCAATGTACAGCATTTACTTCTTTTTTTATAAAATTGATTCTATCTCGGAAACGGTGCATCCTATTGAAAAAATAATGAAAATTTCGCCCCCCTTTGGAACCCTGCAACATCATATTTTCTTCATGATGGGAGAAAAAAAATTTCGAAAATCCTGAATTTTCCAACATTTCTATAGATTTATACATCCGTCGTATCTCAATGTACAGCATTTACTTCTTTTTTTATAAAATTGATTCTATCTCGGAAACGGTGCATCCTATTGAAAAAATAATGAAAATTTCACCCCCTTTGGAACTCCGCAACATCATATTTTCTTCATGATGGGAGAAAAAAAAATTCAAAAATCCTGAATTTTCCAACATTTCTATAGCTATAAGCATCCGTCGTATCTCAATGTACAGCATTTACTTCTTTTTTTATAAAATTGATTCTATCTCGGAAACGGTGCATCCTATTGAAAAAATAATGAAAATTTCGCCCCCCTTTGGAACCTTGCAACATCATATTTTCTTCATGATGGGAGAAAAAAATTTTCGAAAATCCTGAATTTTCCAACATTTCTATAGCTATAAGCATCCGTCGTATCTCAATGTACAGCATTTACTTCTTTTTTTATAAAATTGATTCTATCTCGGAAACGGTGCATCCTATTGAAAAAATAATGAAAATTTCGCCCCCTTTGGAACTCCGCAACATCATATTTTCTTCATGATGGGAGAAAAAAAAATTCAAAAATCCTGAATTTTCCAACATTTCTATAGCTATAAGCATCCGTCGTATCTCAATGAACAGCATTTACTTCTTTTTTAGGGTTCCGTAATACTTAAGGAACCCTTATAGTTTCGCTCTGTCCGTCTGTCTGTCTGTCTGTCTGTCTGTCTGTCTGTCTGTCTGTCTGTCTGTCCGCGCCTCTAGCTTCTGTAATTATGAATATAAATTAATGAAATTTGGTGCAGTTATAGATTGTGTATAGATCACGGTTTCGGGATTATAAAAAAATAATAATTTTATATTTTAGAGGTGGCTCTCCATACATGTAAAGTGGGGATGAAAAATATTTTTTCACTCTACCCCATCGTGTGGGGTATCGTAGAATAGGTCTTTTAAAATAAAGGTAAGGTTTCATACGTTCCTTTTTTATAAAGTTGACCATTTTCGAGTAATCAGCCTCCAAAGTAGTTTGTAAGTTGGTCCCCCCCCTAGCATTTTTAAACTATAGGAGATAGAAACTTGCAAATTTCCATGCTGATAGATCATGCTAAAAACTCTTTAGGAAAACTATTTTGAACCAAATCGGACAGTAACTTTTGGAGTAATTAAAAAAAAAGCATATTACGCGTTTATAGTTACGGAACCCTCCTTAGACATGTCCTGACATGCTCTTGGTTAGGTTATTTATAAAATTGATTCTATCTCGGAAACGGTGCATCCTATTGAAAAAATAATGAAAATTTCGCCCCCCTTTGGAACTCCGCCACATCATATATTCTTCATGATGGGAGAAAAAAAAAACGAAAATCTTGAATTTTCCAACATTTCTATACATTGATACACCCCTCGTATCTCAGTACAGCATTGTCATATTTTTTTCTATAGTCGCTTCTATCTCAGAAACGGTGCATCCTACTGCAAAAGTAATGAAAATTTGCTCCCCCTTATTAATCTAGAAATCGCATATTTTCTTCATGAATGGCAGAAAAATTCATGAACCCTGATTTTTTAAAAATTTCTATACCTACATAGCTGGTACTTTGAACTACATAACATACTGTAATAATAATCATCAATCCTAATTAGCATCCCAAAGATCTTTTAATTTAGTATTCATATTCATTTTCCGAAGATTGAATATTCTCCATTTTGGAAAATGAAATTGGAAGACAATTTTGTAATCAGAACCCCCAGAAACCGGGAAAAGGACAACCTTGTTAATTTTAATAACAAAAATTTACGCCATTGTGGAATTACGAAACCGATTTTATTTTCATATTATTCTGCACCCCCAGAAACCTAGAAAATGACACCCATGACAAAGAAAAACATACTCCAACAGTATCCAAAAATAGGATTTTCCGTAGCCTGTAAATTGAATTTTTAGCAGCCATTAATTTATCAACCAAATCTGGTTTTATAGCTGCTTATATGGCATAATGGTCACCAACTCGGAAATTAAGTCACCAACTTATAAATGTCGGTGCTAATTTTGGATTAAATTTCGCCTCTTTTTATCTGCCGACTTTAGAATTTTTTGTCACCCGAGTGTTTTCGCCAGTTTAGTAATTTAGTCGCCAACATATTAATTCGCTGCCAAATTCAGTAATACAGTATGCTCACGTGCAGCCGCCAACTTATTTTTTGTTCGCTCGATTAATTATATCCCTTTTATGTTCACAATCAGAACTTGTCTCGTTAACGTCTGCGATTGATGTGTGTCGATCGTCTGAACTAATTCGTTGACCGCGTTTTCCTCAGAACTAACTGTGGACTGTTGTCAATTATGTGAAACATTGTCAATTAGAAATTCGACAATCGTTTTGTGAAGGGCAGCGGTACTACAGAGTAGAAAATAGTATATTATATGTATAGGTACTTACGTACAGAGAAACAGATTTTATAGAATGATCCAAGTCGATCCAAAATTCGTGATTTTGGTTGATTTTGGGCCAGCTCTATGTACACCAAATAGGTAAATAGGAAAAAAATAAAGGAATTTAATAAAAATTCAAAAAATTAATTTAAAGAAGGGTACGTGCGTACAAAAATGATTATTTGAAGCGTATTTTAATGCGAGAACCCTATTTGTAAGGCTGCCATGACAGTTGTTTTGACTTGACTTTTGACGTAGTTGATAGTTTTAAAAAGAGACGTCTTCTTGAATGTCATACGTCTTTCTTTGTCAAAAGTCATGTCACTGTCAAAATGACATTATTTGGTTAATTATTATGATCTAATCCGCCATGTTTTATTTTACGTTGTGTTGCTCTCCTTGACGAAGATGTTTTAAATGTACATTGAAACGAAGTAAAATGAAATAAAATAAATAATAGGAAACAGTTACTATATTATGTAGCTATATTTATATAGTGTACATAGGGCTGGCCCACGCCTCATACATTTCTAGACATCTCTTTTGAAAATTTTGACGTTCCCTTCAACGGCCCACAATTTTCCACACAATCGTGGACGTATGCTTGTAGTAGATTATTCATATATCGAAAGCTAACTGTTTATCTATTCGTCTTTCTTTAACCTGTCGCGGTAGGGTTAGTACAGATATAAATAACAGAAGGTTAAATATTCTAGTATGAAATCGTGATTCGTGATGCAATCGTGACTTTATTATCGTTAGGCACATTAAAATTTTAGTACCTACGTCCTACACCTGACAAATAACAATTTAATGGATTAAATCTTGGAATCGTGGTGCGAAATTGTTGTCAAATAAGAATAGAATCCTGAATAGAATTAGGGGTCTGTACGCAAAGGGTAAAAGCGGGACCTTATTACTATGATTTCACTGTCCGTCCACCTGTCTGTCACCAGGCACTTATCTAACGACGACCTCTGTGGCTCAGTGGTACAGCGCATTGATGCTCAAGCCGGGGGTCGCGGGTTCGAATCCCGCCGAAGGAACAAAAAGTTTTTCTGTGTTCCTGGGTCATGGAGGTGTATAATATTGTAATAAATACATATAAATACATATACCTAATCACGCCTTTTTCCCGTAGGGGTAGGCAGGACCGCCACTTTCCCGTAGGGGTAGGCAGAGACCACTTCTTTCCACTTGCTACGATCCTTACATACTTCTTTCGCTTCGTCCACTTTCATTCTTACCATCCATTCCTCCTATTTAACGTAGCCAAGCGTCTCTTCATGGTCCGCTTTTCGCCTCCGCGAGAAACGAGACGTGATGGGTGGCGAACCACATCGCCATCACCACATCCATTGCATTTCCACGGATTGGTGGAGAGAGTAGGAATAGGGAAAGGGAAGGATAGGTGGTGTGGAAGGGAAGATTGGTAAGTTAGAGTGGGAAATAGGAAATGTAGGATATTACCGCCCAGGAGGGCAAGGGATAGGACAGTAATAGCTAGGGAAGCCGGGGTCGCATACCCGTATACTATACCACAACTACCGGACAGGTAAATTGGGAAGAGTATCCCATGACATACATATTGTAATAAAAATCTTAAATATAATATGTATAGTATAAATATAAAAGTATTAAAATATATACTTCCCGTTTTCTGGTACCTGTAACATAAGTTCTTCGGAAACTTAGCACGGGGACAGATGACGTGGTGTGAGGCGTCCATAGATATTAGATATTATATTATCTCCAGGTATCTCATGAATCGTCGTAGCTAGACAGTTTCAATTTACAGACGTTGTATTTCTGTTGCTATCATAACAAAAATATTATAAATATGTATGTGGGGCTCCCAATAGTTAAACAACTAACGTAATTTGTTTTTTGCCATTTTGTAAAGAAACCTTAGCGAGGGAATCCGACCAGTCTATACTTACGAAAAGTTTGTTTGTTTGTTTGCATTAAATAGGCTCCGAAACTACTGGACCGATTTTGATGAAATTTGGTACAGCTATATATTAGACTACGGGGAAGGACGTAGACTACTTTTTATCGCGGCAAAATCACTTTTTTTTTTTTACGCTTCACACCACGTCAGTCAGGCCCCGTGGTAGGTATCCGAAGAACTTGTGTTACGGGTACCAGACAACGGAAATATATTTAATACTTTTATACTATACTTATATTTAAGATTTTTATTACAATATTTATTCATGAACATTAAACTATACAGGTTAATATTAATCTATAGCTAGCTATTAAAATATTTACAAACTATAAAAGTAATACTAAAAAAAATAATTAATAACTACTCCAAAACTTAAAAGGCTACAAAAAAAAGAAATCTCCCAGGTCGCCCCCACCAGGCAGAGTACCTAGAAGGCTCAGAGAGTTTCCTCGCTGGATTGCGATACTCACTCTCTGGGCCAGGTAGGTGCCGGATCTGGGGTCTCGAGTGGCTTCAATGAGTTTTTTGGAAATTTCTCTGAAAAGTTTGTGCGCACCCGGACCCCATGTACCTAGGGTTTCAACCCCAAAAGGTTCAAATATGAGATCCCCACTAAGGTTCTCATATTTGCGCCGCTTGAGGTTCTCCGCCTGATTGGCGGCCGCACCTGCAGTACTCGAGGTGCCCTGGACATGGGACGGAGCAAGTGTATCGACGCAAGTAGCGTCCCATACAAGAGCCCGTCCCACTTTCCAAGGAACCAGGGTCATACCGTCTGGTCTCTTGCCATCGTCGCGCGCCAAACCAGAGGGTTCCAGCACAGCTGGCACTCCGGCGGTGACAAGAGCCCGACAGATGAGATCATTCAGGCAGTGATGTCGGGAGATGCGGCCGGCGCTTCGTTGACAGGACAGCCCATGGTGTCCGAGGCTGTCCACGTTTGCGCCACAAACACAGCGATGGGGGACAACGTGGGGGGTGCCAAGACGCAGGGATGTGGCTAACCGGAAAGCTGTTCGATCCAGCAATGTGCCCGTATTAGGTGACGGTAATGCTTGTAGCCAAAGACCCGACTCCCACTTCTCCGCAGCTAAGAGGCGAGCCTGCTCTACAGGACTGGAGGACGTATTAAGGAGATTATTCCGTACCAGTCTGCAGAGTGGCTCGTCCCAGAGCCTTTGGGAAAAAGTATTGTCAGGCAATTTGCTACAAGCACTAGTTGCGCTCCAGGCGTCCTTGGCCTCATCCAGAAAGGGAACTGTATTGGAGTACGATGTGTGCTGTAGTATTTTGGTGATAAGACTATGATTCGCGTGGACTGAGGACAAGAAGCCCGTAAGCGATATGTCAGAGGGTTTTCGAACACCCAGGCCACCGAACCTAACTGGAAGCGTTGCCTGAGTCCATGCGCGGTCATCGAAATTTATGTTCAAAATAGTGGACAGCGTATGTCTTATGGTATTATCCAACTGTTTGAGAAGTTGAGGGAACTTCCACAGTTGACAACACCGCAAGACATACGTCAATTTAGGTACGAAAATGCAATATCGGATCAGGGTAAAGGCCATGTGACAGTTGATTTGGAGGAGGCGGTCTAAAGATTCACTAAAATTTTGTAATTTACTATCTATGAAGTCCGGTAGAGATGCGTCTAAAATAGGTGAGCCCAAAAGGAAGAGCGAATCCTTATCAATGACAGACAGTTGTGGAGCTATTTCTTTAAAGCTGGATATAATCGCATTTCTATCCCCACAACTGTCTGGCACAAAAAGTTCGCACTTACCTAGGTTCAGCTCCAGACCTATTTTTTGGAACTCGCGGATCAGAGTGCGGAAGTCGGATAGTACAGTGGGTGCATCGCTTCCAACGGTCCCATCATCCAAATACCAAACATTAAAATTTTAATTTAGAAGCTCGATGACCGGGTGTATGGCAAGGCTGAAAATTGCTGGACCTAGAGGGTCACCCTGTTGGCAGCCCGCTTCAGATGAGATGAGGTGATCTTTGAAAATGAGTTTAGTGGGGTCGTTGTAGCACTGGAGCAAAAAAGGTAAAATGGCAGGTGCTTTAGATTTAATTTGGGCCAACATGGCGCCTCGGCCAACTGAGTTGAAAGCGTTTTTGACGTCGACCTTCAGAAATACATCATCGCCTTGATTGTGGATAGCTGTCCTGAAAGAGTGAACGGCGGCCTCACAACCCCCTTTGCAGGCAAAACCGAGCGGTTTCGGCTGGAAGTACGACGCGAGGGAAGTGACTGATTTGCAAGCTAGTTTGGCTGTAAGGCGCCGGTATGTGGAGCCGACAGCAATCGGACGAATGCCACCATCTCTCTTCTTCAAGGCGCAGAGGTTAGCTCCATACAGGATGTCTACGATATCTGATGCGACCCCTCCACGTAGCATCAGGTTGCACAGATTCGTAAGTTCATGCAGGAGCTTCTCGCCGGCCTCCCCGCAGCAGCCGCTGGTGAGGTCTTTCAGGTGCTGAGGGGTGAGACCGTCGAGGCCGCCAGCTGAACCCGGAAGAAAGGACATGATGGCTCCGCGTACTTTGTCTGTCGACGTTTGTAGTGGTGGTAATGCGTCATCGGAAGTTATGAATGGATTGGATTGTGATGGATGTTTGTTTTGCAAGGCGATGAGGGTTTCTGGGCAGTCAGGGGCGACCGTGTCATTGGATTATTATTATATTATACACATATTTAATACATATCCATGACCCAGGAACACAGAAAACTTTTTTGTTCCCTGGCGGGATTCGAACCCGCGACCTCCGGCGAGAGCGCCACTGCGCTCACCACTGAGCCACGGAGGTCGTCATTACCGGTTACCGCGGGATTTCCTTTCGCGCGCACGTAGTCGCGTGCAACATCTAGTATATTATATTTTAGTAATGTTGAGACTATCTAGATTTAGATTCTAGTATTTATTTAATATTTTGTAAAATAAATAGACGGTTTTCATACCGGATGTCAATTCAATAACCGCAAGCTATGTCGGCCATCTGTAAAACAATGCCCGCAGCCACACGACTTTCTTACCGTTGTGCCAGAGACAGACAGTTATATATAGCAGGTAGTAGATATTCTACAGAGGGCTTACAGATCTAGAAGTTTCCATGGTATATATTGTTAACGTTTTTATCATAATCCTACTGATATTAATAATATTAATGTTGCGCTTCGAGCTGAACCAAATCGCACATATTATGTAGGTATACCGAATTTCCAAGTTCCGATGAACTGAAAACCTTCTCCTCGAGTCCTCTTTATGGAAGTCAGTTAAAATTGGTATTTAAGGACATTCAAGAATCTACGGAAGAGTTATGAACTTGCGATACCTCGACGTAAAAAATGGTTGATAGAGTTTTCTCGATAAACTGAAAAGTTTCACGAGAAATGTGCGAACGGAGCAGTATGAAATTTGGTAGAGTTAAAGTTTGTGTAGAGGAAAGTGTGCTTCCTGCATAGTGCATACATACAAATTTATTCATTTAAAGCTTATCTTAATCAATGCTTAGAAACACATAAAATTAATAAAAATTAATTTTACCATGTATTAGTAGTTGGTACCATGTGTTTGTATTTTAAACCCCTTACTAATAAACGCTGTATAAGCTTTGAATAGTTATACAGTGTTTTGTTCATGTCACACAAATGATATTTTTAATTCGATAGAAGAAGACAAAACACTGTGTAACTATTCAAAGCTTATACAGCGTTTATTAGTAAGGGGTTTAGAGTTATAGGGTTTGACACAATTTTCCATCTTTTTTTCCCATCCTTGATCCCATTGACAACATTTACATATTATTATTGTAAGATACAAAAGAATTTTGACTACAGGGCGTCCTCGAGGTTTTAATGATTTCAGCAAAACTTTAAATGGTATATATATATTTTTTTATTCATTTTATTTATTATCCTTATATTATGTCCCTGTTAAAACATACTTTAAAGGTTAACGAACAAAATATTAAATAACTTAAATATAAGCTATAGACTATATCACTATAGTATAGGTACTGTCTGTCTGTCAACTGTAATATAATATTGTGCAAGCTCCCTTTTGCAAGTCAAACTTAACAGAACTATTACGTCACGTCACACGTGTCAACAGTAGTGTTTGCAGTCGTGACTAATCACTTATCACCTGACATGACATCCCTAATTATGCAGGTAATGGATTTAAATATAATGACTCCCCACCGATCTCGGTGACGGTGGCCGGTTCCATTGAAACCAGGCCAGTTACGCAGGAGTAATTTTATAGTGCCCAAGTGTGTGCGCAGTACACAAGAGCACTCTCTCTTCCTTTACTCTCGTAATCCAGTGGGACGGATAACCGACACGACTGACGAGAGATAAGGCGCAGGTCCGACTTTTTACATGCCCATCCGACGCATGGATCATCTTTCTTGTCAGACAATCAGGTGATCAGCCTGCATTGTCCTAACCAAACTTGGAAACAACATTTTTTGTTGTTCCAATGCGGGAATCGAACCCACGACCTCCGAGTCGAGAGCCAATGCTCTAACCACTAGACCACGGAGGCTGTTTGATACAGCCTCCGTGGTCAAGTGGTTCGAGCATTGGCTCTCGACTCGGAGGTCGTGGGTTCGATTCCCACATGGGAACAACAAAAAAAAATGTTGTTTCCCAGTTTGGTTAGGACAATGCAGGCTGATCACCTGATTGTCTGACAAGAAAGATGATCCATGCGTCGGATGGGCATGTAAAAAGTCGGTCCTGCGCCTGATCTCTCGCCAGTCGTGTCGGTCATCCGTCCCACTGGGTTACGAGAGTAAAAGGAAGAGAGAGTGCTCTTGTGTACTGCGCACACACTTGGGCACTATAAAATCACTCCTGCGTAACTGGTCTGGTTTCAATGAAACCGGCTACCGTCACCGAGATCGGTGTGGGGATTTAAATATGGCTACCGTGCGAATAACAAAAGTACAGACAATTTGCTAATAAATATCTCTGAAAAATGAAATATAAACAGGTTGCATAAATCTTATTTTTAACATTATAAAATGGACAGCGGCACTCAAGTTGATGTCATATATACAGACTACAGTAAGTGTTTTGACCGTATTGATCACAACCGTCTCAAAACTAAACTTTTTAACATCGGAATTCGTGGCGACCTGCATAGATGGTTTTGCTCATACCTGGACAATAGGTCTCAGGCAGTTGTAGTCAACAATTACATATCTAGTTGGGTACCCATACCTAGTGGCGTCCCTCAAGGATCGCTTCATCATTTTTGTTAATGATATCGACTCATGTTTCAGCTCGTTCTCTATATTTTGCTGACGATATGAAAATCTTCCTATCTATATCATCATTAGAAGACGTGGAGAACCTTAAATCCGATTTAACCCGACTTGATTATTACTGCCTCATCAATAACCTTGACTTGAATCCATCTAAATGCTCGATAACCTCTTTTTCCAGGAAAAGAAACAGAATCCTAACCTCATATCATCTTAAGGGACACGAAATACCTAGAAGTTCTATTGTATGGGATCTCGGTGTATATCATGATGAAAAACTGCTATTCGATGCGCACATTGATAAAATCATTGCAAAGGCCTCTAAGGCTCTTGGTTTCATAATGAGAGTAAGTTCTACTTTTAAGCTAGCCAAAACTTTTAAAATACTGTACTGTAGTTTTGTCAGGAGTCATCTTGAATACTGCTCTCAAATATGGAATCCATACTATGACCATTATATAAGTCGAATCGAAAAGATACAGAAACGATTTATCAGATTTCTATGCTACCGACTCAAAATAAATTACAGCTCTGATAATTATATTGCACTTTGTAGGAAATTTCACATCCAGCCCTTAACTAACCGTCGACGTATTGCTGATTGCACATTTATTCTTCAAATCTAAAATAACGAAATTGACTGTTCTAATCTCCTCTCTAAGCTTAATTTTAATATTCCTTCCAGATCCCGTAGATTTAATCCTCCACTGTCAGTCCCAGTCTATAATACCAACTATAGAAGAAATTCCTTCTTGGTGCGAGCAAGTAACACCTTTAATGCATTATGTAAGGAACTAGACTAACACCCATATCATTAGTTGTTACCTCGAGATTTCCTCCACTCGACTCAACCTCAATCCACGAAAGTTGTATCATTAGTTCAACAAAATTCCCTCGATTTGAGGAATTTCCTTACTCGAGTCGAGGAATCAACTGTCAAACTTAAGGTACCTCAGGACGTACCTTGAGGCTCCCTCGAGCGTCTATTTCCAACATTTATATCAAATCTTTTTACAAACAAAGTGGAATTTTTTGAAGTGATAACGCAATTATAGAGGGATACTTATTTAAAGATAAGCATTTCTCCCTATATATAATGTACTCTGTGATAAGCATGGTGGATTTTTTGATGACCTTTATTACGAAAATCCGTTTAATTATACAACACATACATATTCATCATTCTGTAAAATTTGGATCGAGTTTTAATGGTTACTATTGGTGTTAACATAAAAAAATATATTTTTCCATGATTATTTATCATGTCATACCCTTACTCAACCTTACTGAAGGAGCAAACAGCTGAGGTATAAATTATGTTTCAGAATACCAAACTCGAGGAACTTCTCAAGGATACCTCAGATGAGGTTGAGTCGAGGCGGATCTGAGGAAACAACTAATGATACGGGTGTTAGACCCCTTTGCTATTGATGTTGCTAAAGCAAGATCTGAATTTAATAAGCAATTTTTTGTCATTGATGATTGATGTAAGTTTGGTACTTGTATTATTCATAAGTATATTAGTAAAAGAAACTTTTTAAACTTTAATTTCCATGTATTTAGATCTAGGCTCATTTTATTATTATTGTTAGTAACTTGTGTTTGTTGTCAAGTTTGTATACTATATATTCTATAGCTATTAGTGGAAACCTATTATTGGCTTAACTCTAACTGTGCTGCTTTCTACGTTCTTAATTATAAGCTGTTGGTTTCCCGAATAAATAAATAAATTATGACCGGGAACGATTGGTAACAGTTCCCGGCCATAATAATGCACGTAATTTTTTGAAAAGAGATATCAATTATGTCAAAGAACGAAACGACCAACCCCTGTAAGACCAAGTTGATGACTACGCATCCGTGCGCGCCGCGCTCCCCCGCAAACGTCTAGCCACGTACATATTATAGCCGCGAGATGTAATTTGTGTAAGTATATTGAATGATGATTCTTTATGTTAGTAATATTTTTACTAACTATTATGAATGTGACAGTTTGTGAAGATGGATGCATCTTTCACGCAAAAACTACTGAACAGTTTTGATGAAATTTGGTTTGGTAGTAATTTAGGCTCTGGAATAAAACAAAGGTTTCTTTTTATCCCAAAAGAAGAACAGTTTCCTGTACTTACGAGGGTGGAGCTGCGGGAAAAAAAAATATTGGGCATTGTAGAGATGTTACAAAGCGTTTTCTATTACAAATTACAGAAATGTTTCTCTATAATCTGAATATTCCCTCTGAAAGGTCAATGTGCATTTTTTGTGGCCATGTATTGTAAAGTAGGTACTTAAAACTTCATAATATTAAACACCACGTCCCTTTTCGTCTGTTCTTTGAAATTTAAGTTTTTTTTTTTCTTTTCATAGACAAAGGAATAAGAAAACTCTTTCACATAAAACCGAAAAGGAAATGGATAATTAAATGTGAACAAACGCAGGTTACGTCATTAGGGAATTTCCCTTTGATGTGGCTTAGTGGTTGTTGTGTTGTTGTTAAAGGAATTCGATAGAAGAAAGTATGTCTTGTTTCGAATTTAAAAAGTTAAAATAAGAACTCTTTTTGAATTTTGAAAGTTTTAAGATTATTATAATGAGAACTATGAACATCTTTAGAATGGCTGTGTTCAGCGGAAAAAGCGCTTATTAGCGCTGGCTAGCGCTAAACAAAAAAAAAAGATTATTGGCCAGGACACATTTGCTTCCTTCAATACTGCTAACATATTCCGCCATTTTGCTTATTTAACGCCGGTGGTCGCCATTTTGCTTACTTTTTTATTGGCGCTATTTTCCGCGGAACACAGCCAAGCCAATATCTCTTCCCATGTTTTGTGATTCGATAACTTTGAAATGATTCTTAATTTGAAAATGATATGTGGTACTATCGGTACAGATTTAAAAAAAAGGGGAACCGATAAACATTACACAATTAGCTTTCGATATGATTAAACTACTACAAGCATACGGTGTGTCCACGATTGTGTGGAAAATTGTGTGCCGTTGAAGGGAACGTCAAAATTTTCAAATTTGGATAGTTCTATTAAACTGTTTCTTTGTACATAAGTATATAATATGTTTTCTATTCTGTGTTACACGTAAATGTACCATTATAATATTTGCGACTAATATCTAATAACAGTTTCTACATAACTGTACTATGGAATTAATAGAGAAATTGAATGTTAACATGATCTAAAGGTTCAGTGGACGGATATACTTCTGTCCATTATATTCTAGCAGTGGCGAAGGGTTCCTATAACTCCATTCCTATCGGCTTCCCTTGTCACTTATCTTTTGCAAACCTTCATAGAAATCCCTACCTATTATACAGGCTCCGGCTTCCCTATGAAGGAGAAGCAGCCTTCGCCACTCTATTCTAGAGTAGGTAAAGGAATATTAAGCTAAAATAAACTTTAAACCAGGATAGAGGATACAAAAGTCAAGTTTAAGCCAACGTAAACAAACGGCTTAAACAGGAAGGGGCCACTATCTCGTATTAAGTAATTTTTATTTGAACGGCGGCCTGTCCTTCGTTATGCAATTAAAAGGATTATAAAATTTGACACGAGGAAAATTATTCTCACGTTTCAGTGATAACTAGCTAAAATGAATGTGTGTTTTTTTATTTGATGAAAAATAATATGAAACTCGCATTTTCGTAAAATTTGTATGGCAATAATTACAGAGTTATATTATTCTGTGTGCAAACCCTGAATAGGTCTGTGATAGGGTTGTCATTTTCGCAGGTAAGATAAATGGACTTTTATTGCAGAACTAGTATATTCGTTTGCGTGGAACCAATAATGTAAAAGGAGACCTAAAGCACAGATTAATTAATAGTTACTACGTAACCTAAAGTAGCCTATGTTTCTCCTTATAACATCAGCTGTCTACCAGTGAAAATCCGGCCAAAATCCTGCCGTTTCAGCGATTAGCTGGAACAAACAGACAGTCAAACAAAAATAAAAAAATAAATATTTTATGGTGTAGGTACCGTATTTATCATAATCATTTGGTACCGAGCTGTTGATATGAAAATACAAACAGAAACTTCAATTTTATTTATTTGTATAAATCGTAGACGACACAAAGTAAACAGCTTACCTATGTCATAACTCGTAACGTTGTTGTGATAAAGTTATTTTTTTATGCTATACCTTTAACCAAATTGTTTATAATCTGTAATTAAACTTAGTAGTACCATAAAAGATATAACTGAGCTGGTACAGGTTTGATCAAAAATGTAGTGTTTGACGACCCTGACGTTAAATGTTATTACCATATTTCGTCGTATGCGGTTCATATGCGTGTTATTAGTTTCCCACACAATACGACATATTCAAACATTCGATTTTACGGTTTGAACCTTGGTTACGCAATATTAATAATTAAGATATTCGCGATAGATCCGAGATCGGATCTATCCTGTTTAACTCGGTTTGTTTATATGGCTTTATGGCGACCCACGGTATGCTTAATGCATCTAAGTGAGTTATTTTGCATGAATAGGCAACTAATAAGAACCAGGGTTGTCAGAAAATCATTTTAAACTTATTCTTATTACGGGCCGCGCTAAGCGGATTGATAATGGAAAATGTGTAGAATTGTTTGCCGATTGGTTACCCTATTGCACATCAATATAAAAAAAACAACTGCCCTTACAGACGTTGCCCTGTCTTCAGGGCAATATACAAAACTGCGATCCGTTGTTGTATCGCGGAAATGACGACATACAAGCATAAATTACATGTGTTAATAGGGAAGTTTCCAAGTGTATTCGATACTAGACAACACCCTCTAATCACATTTTCACAAATTAAAATTTTAACTTGTTGAATGAAGATACATAAATGTAGAAGAAAAAAATATTTAGGTGGACGCGATTAACAATTATAGGCAAATAAAAAATATTGCTTATTTCCTTCTTGTAAAACGATTTGTTACGTACGTTTACGTCACAAATTGTTATCGCCATACATTATATTTTATAAACTCACAGATCCAATTTATTACTGTCTTTCTTATTGCAATGGTTTTTGTATTTATGATTTTTTTTTAATCTACAAAAATGGGTTTTAGATTGTTTAATATCATGTTGCCTAATCTACACTAATATTATAAAGAGGAAAACTTTGTTTGTATGTTTGTTTGTTTGTTTGTTTGTAATGAATAGGCTCAAAAAGTACTGGACCGATTTCAAAAATTCTTTCACCATTCGAAAGCTACATTATCCACGAGTAACATAGGCTAAATTTTATTTTGGAAAAAAATAGGGTTCCGTAAGATATTTGGGTTTTTCGGACACAAGGTGTAAAAAATTAACCAGAAAAGTTACTTATTTTGCGTACGCTGCCTAAACCATAAAATGTTCTAATTAATTGTAGATCTTATAAATATCTACAAAAAAGTCCGCGACACACTATACCTATCTATGTCGAGTGAGGCACAACAACCATGAAATTAGAAATCTTGAATTTTTTTTGGACTACATTTAAACGCATTTATTTTACTCATGTTATTAATCCTTATCAAAATAAATTATTTCATCACTAAGTACAGTTTATGTAGATAATATTTGGTCTTTGAATGATTAAAATTGGATGTTTGGTTTTGAAGTTATGGCGAAATTAAAATATTACGACTTCTGCTGCACGGCCCGTTGCGAAGTGGGCGTCACCAAGGCGGGGTGCGCGTGCGGGTTAATGTTTAGTTTAGTTTAGTTAGTTAACTATTTAACTAAACTAAACTAACTAATGTTTAGTTTAGTTAGTTTAGTTTAGTTAAATAGTTTAGTTATTTTATAAACATCAAATTGATAATATCTTAAAATATAATACATTATAATATCTATACATCTATACAGTTAGATACAATTTAAGTGTCTGTTTGTAACTTCAAATTAACAGCTTTTTACATAATGAATCTGAAAGTATATTCGGTACTTACAATAAAATACATTTTTTTTTTTAATTTTTGTCTGTCCGTCTGTCTGTCTGTCAGTCGGTCTGTCTGTCTGTTTGTTCCGACTAATCTCTGAAACGGCTGGACCGATTTTCACGGGACTTTCACTAGCAGATAGCTGATGTTATAGGGTACATAGGCTACTTTTATTTTAGGGTTCCGTTTAAAAAAATAGGATTCCGCTTTCGTTAGTCATAAATAAAGTCGCGGGTAAATTTTAGCGAGTATTGTTCCACGCGGACGAAGTCGCGGGCAAAAGCTAGTATTGAATAAACGAAAAGTTTTTTTTAGGCAAACAGGTCTATAATTGTATGGCTGTGTGATGTCATCCTTGTGATGCGACGTCGTATTGCATTAAAATAAATTGTGTACAAGGCTTTAACTATTCAAAATGAATACCTATTCTCATGCATAAGACACACTTGCACATTTAACCCTCCGTAAACCACGTGGGTAAAAGTTGCGTCCTGCACTATGTGGGGTTTCCTATACCCCAACATCATTTTATCTATATATAGAAAACATCTTTATAAAATTTATTTTATACTTATTTATATTGTTTTTGGACTATTAGGAGATAGAAATGAAATAAATTTGTTAGGTAAAATAAATATTTTTAATATCTATAGGCATTGTAACAAAAATAGTACTTTTTAATAACTAAAAGGAGACCATATTATTTGGTTTAGCCTTATAAAAAGAAACTTATCTAAAAACTTCTTATTGCCCTTTATTTCAGGGCCGAATGAGATAAGAAACAATAATAAAATAAAAATAACTAAACATAATTAGTTTTCATGAGATCCCAGTTGGTTAAAATCTGCACAATTTTTACAAAAAAAAAAATATGCGTGCTCTAAGCATATAGGTACTTCGCATCGCTCGCAACCGTCTGGTTGCATCCTCTTCGATGTCACTTTCAGATTAAGTAGTCAAATGATTCGAACCGCCTTCATCTCCGGGTAAATATAGCTCATCTGTGTCGCTATCACTATCGTCCATAAATGCCGATAATATATTTTCATGTTCATCTAAACGTCGAGCCATTATGAGACCTGCAAACAAATACCTACACAAACGATTAAAGTAATTAAAGAACAAATTAAATAAATATTTCTGTAGAAATAGGTATAATTTGCATGTCAAACTGCTTACCTTTTAGACGACGTGCCGAACTACGTGGGGTTTGTGACACCCTGCCACAATTTGCGGGCGACCGTCCACTGCGCCTGCGACGCTACTACTAAATCACTGTTACTATGCGACCCGGCAATGTCACAACTCCAGCTACTCGAGGTTTCGTGGAATTCGCGCAGCCGTTTAAAAAGATACGACGATTTTTGTTTCGCTGGGGTGTATTAAACCCCACGTGGTGCACGGAAGGTTAATGGCAATTTGTAATTGATCATAAAAACCTGCGAGCGGCAGCCCTAGTCCAGGTGCAGGTGGGCCCGAGGTCGCGACATTGTTTGAACTTGGCCAAATAATGTATTATATTACTAACGTAACATGGCGGCCGTCTGCGCATCCCCAAGGCCCGATGAGATCACGCGAAATTTTGAGAAAGTTCGTACGGAGCGAGTCACGAGCGGAGGCTTTTTGTGCATAAGCTGTATTATATATGAACTTAGATAGGAAATACTAGATACTTTTCATGGGCGTCACAGACGCCGAAGATACTATATTATATTTTAAAATGCCTGGATAAATTTCATACTGCAGTACGTAATATCATAGAAAGTAATTATAGCAAGCGACATTTTGTCTTAATAATTACAAAATCTTATAGTATCTTCGCCGTCTGAGATGCCCCTAGAACTTTAAGTATAAAAAAAAATTATTACCGCATGTTGATAAAAACTAATAATTACAGCATGTTGATAAAAACTAAAAAGTCATAGCTAGACACCTGCAGTCATCGCCTTGTTATTAACTTACAAGAAAATCTTGATATTAAGCAACTAATATTAATGCACTAGGTACCATTAAGTTAAATTTTTGAATCGCTGTCTTAATAACCTAACCAAGAGCATGTCAGGACATGTCTAAGGAGGGTTCCGTAACTATAAACGCGTAATATGCTTTTTTTTAATTACTCCAAAAGTTACTGTCCGATTTGGTTCAAAATAATTTTCCTAAAGAGTTTTTAGCATGATCTATCAGCATGGAAATTTTCAAGTTTCTATCTCCTATAGTTTAAAAATGCTAGGGGGGGGACCAACTTACGAACTACTTTGGAGGCCCATTACTCGAAAATGGTCAACTTTATAAAAAAGTAACGTATGAAACCTTGCCTTTATTTTAAAAGACCTATTCTATGATACCCCACACGATGGGGTAGAGTGAAAAAATATTTTTCATCCCCACTTCACATGTATGGAGAGCCACCCCTAAAATATAAAATTATTATTTTTTTATGATCTCGAAACCGTGATCTATACACAATCTATAACTGCACCAAATTTCATCAATTTATATTCATAATTACAGGAGCTAGAGGCGCGGACAGACAGACAGACAGACAGACAGACAGACGGACAGAGCGAAACTATAAGGGTTCCTTAACCCGGCGAGGATGTGGAGGGGTCAATTTGACCCCAACAATTTTTAGTCGAGTGTGTTTTTTTCTTCTGCGACGGTAGTAGTTTGGACGTCTCAGTAGCTGTAGGTAAAGGATCCGCCTGCACGCCGCATACCGTCGCCCGATCGGCCGACGCCTGCGACGAGAGACAGACGTGCGCAATGTCAAAAAGGGTAAATATGACCCTACCACAACCGCGATGTAACACTTTTGTGCATTGTATCAAAAGTATTTTTTATTTAATATATTGTGTTTTCAGGTGGTTTTAGGGACAGTGAATAACCAGGCTGAGCTCATACGTCAAATTTTGTTAGAACCAGATAGTGAAGATAACTTACTGTCCGACGGCAGCGAATTAGAAGATCATGTGAGTGCTCGCAGTCAAGAGCCTATCAGAGTTCCAGGATTGCGAAAAAAGTGCCAGGTTTGTCCTTATGCTCGACATCGTAAGATTAGCAACGTATGCGAAGATTGCATTTTTGAAGATTAAGTATATATGTCCAGAACACACTGTTTCGTTCTGCCAAGAATGTGCTACAACATCAGAAAATAATAGCGTGTAGTATATAACAACTGATAATTTAATTAGTGAAAGTGATTAATCTCATATTATAATACCAAATTATGTTAATTAGTCAAAGAAGTTTTGATTATTTTTAATTTTTTTAAGGTAAGAACGAAAGGCCTTGTGAAAGTTGATTGTTTTTTAGTCTTTCGCAATAGTTGAAAAAAATAAAAACATGTCGTATTTATACCATTGGTTTTAATCAATATCCAATAAATAATATATAATCTATCCAATCATTATCGAAGTTGCGTTAAATAAGGTGAATTTAGGCATTAAAATGGTACTAGCAATACAGGGTCAAATATACCCTCCACAACCTCCACGTAACTATTTTCACCACATCTTCGCCGGGTTAAGTATTACGGAACCCTAAAAATGCGGGCACACGTTTCGCTGCGAGCTATCTCTATCTCATTTTTTGGACCACTAAAAAACCCCTAGTGGGTTTAAAAAATAATATTTTTTGAAAGCTAGAGTTATAAAAGTCTCCAATATTTATTATACTCATTATAAATGCTACTCCCCACGAATAATTGCATATTAAAACACAAATGACTATGTAATAGTCCATAACTGTCCCGTGGATAAGGATGTATAGGACAGGCAACAGATAGCCCATACAGTTACCTAATATATTACAGACGACAGACCATTACTTGGATATAGCCTTAGCCTGTAATTTTATCTCTTGCTTACGACTTTATTTGCATTGGGGCCCTTTTCCTGTCATACCGCGGCCGGTTTCCACAAGCGTGCGGGTAACCACGCGCGTGCGGATATCTACACGCGTACGGGTAGGCGGTAGCCAAACGCGTGCGGGTTTCCACACGCGTGCGGGTCTCCACACGCGTGCGGGTCTCCACACGCGTGCTGATTTCAGCCGCATAACATTTAAGTTAAACCTATCGTATTTTTATTTTTTATCGCTTACAATAAATTTGATTTAAATTTCTGAATGTACTTATTAAAAACAAAATATTTACAGGTTGCACATACCCACTTTCTATCGTAACTTGCAAGGATCGCATTATATTATAGGTCGCAAGTAGTGATTAATTTTGTACCACATTCAAACGGATACGAGTGACGAAATAGTGTCAGTCAGTCAGTCTAGATTTTTACTGCCTCACGTACGAGCCGAAAACGATTATTGCTTCTGAGTCATGAAACATGATGACGACACTATAGAAAACTGTAGGAAGTACGTTCTAAAATACCGCGAAATTTCACTAAGCTCTGTTTTGACAAAAGTAGGTATTTGATATTTGTGATTAATTATTCTAAAGTATTTTAATCCTTAAAAATGTCTCAATAAACAAAACTTATTTCTGTTTCCTCGAATCGCCCGCAAGCATAGACGTATATTATAGACGAGGCATGTTGAGGCAAAAAGTGTCTCCAAAAAAATGGCCCCAATTTTTAAATTTTGGGGCCATTTTGACAGTTGAGGTTTGGCCAAAGATTTCAACTCAAGATAGGCTATCACGTACATTTAGCCGAAAAAATTTTCATACAAGAAAAAATTACGCCATCTATGTAAAATCAACGGAACTTCGATGTTCCTTTAATTTTACGATTTTACCATTCCGATGGAACAGTCGCTAGTCGTATGATATAACTTTGTAAGGGCGTACAACGCATACATTTTTTTTAAATACATATCTTGACTAAAGAAATGTTAATAAAATTGTCCGGCGTACTTAATATAAGTTTAGCTCGCATTAATACTGGAATTACTGAAATATTAGCAACAATAAATCAATAAGGCTTACAAACAAATATAAATTTTACAGGTACGTAATGTAATTTAAATATTTCATATTTCTTATTACATTACTCTCATTATCATAAAGCATAGACGAGGCGTGTTGAGGCAAAAAGTGTCCACACTTAAACTGTGGGGTACTTTTGGGGTTTTTTGGGGCAGTCGAGGTTTCATATTTTGTCATCTTGACATTTCGACATTTGCTTTCCGCAGATTTTTCAGTCCACATTTATTTGAATAAATCTTCTGAAATCAAGATGGCGTAACTTTTTCTTATACCTACATTATTTGTCAAATGTATGCCAAAGATCAGGAACGCACTTTTAACTCCTCTGGTGATTAGTACCCATAGATGACGATAATTACATACTATAATATTATACAGATATTATATCGGTGTAATAGATTAGTGCAATGGCTAAGGGGTAGTCCATTAATCACGTGATGCCGAAATGGGGAGGGGGGGTCCGAAAAAAAATCACCAAGTATCACCAAGGGGGGAGGGGGTATAAGGAGACATCACGTGTATTAATTTTTTGAATCTAGTCTATGCATACCGAAATTATTTTTGGTTGTAGATTCGTAGTGTTGTTTAAATACTTACAAGACAAATGACTCGTATAGTTTTAATTGCTTAAATTATTCGTTTAAATTGTTTTTTAAGTTAAAGTTTTTCTTCAAACATGACCTGCTTACTATGTAAAAAAAATACACGTGATCTTAGGTGGGGGAGGGGGTGGTAGTATAAAACCTCACCACGTATCACCAGGGGGAGGGGAGGGGTCTAAAAAGTTGTTAAAAACATCACGTGATTAATGGACGGTCCCTAATGGTGTATGGATACTAGATATTTTAAGCTAAGCAAGATATTTTAAAAGATTTTACAAGAAAACCAATTTTTTTCTTCTATACGGCGTATGGACCTAGACCAGACAACAAATTTGTTTTTACACATGTGCCGTAGCTCCAGCGGTGCCACAGAAGGGGCGGAGCCGTAGGAGCTGTGACGTTTCACAGCCAGCGCTGCGGCAAAAATTACATACAAATCCTAGCGCAACAGCACTTAATATTCCTTTATTAAATAGATAAATAAAACAAAACTCATTAAAAACAAAACTAATTATATTAAGTACCATAAAAAGAATATTGAACTATAATTAATTATAAAAACTTATACATAATCTAATTCAGTTTGAAAGTAATAATCTACATCTACACTAATATTATAAAGAGGAAAACTTTGTTTGTATGTTTGTTTGTTTGTAATGAATAGGCTCAAAAAGTACTGGACCGATTTCAAAAATTTTTTCACCTTTCGAAAGCTACATTATCCACGAGGAACATAGGCTAAATTTTATTTTGGAAAAAAATAGGCTTCCGTAAGATGTTTGGGTTTTTCGGACACAAGGTGTAAAAATCATCAGAAAAGTTACTTATTTTGCGTACGCTGCCTATACTATAAAAGATAGAACCATAAAATGTTCTAATTAATTTTAGATCTTATAAATATCTACAAAAAAGTCCGTGACACACTATACCTATCTATGTCAAGTGAGGCATAACAACCATTTTTTTTATTTAGAAATCTTGAATTTTTTTTGGACTATATTTAAACGCATTTATTTTACTCATGCTATTAATCCTTATCAAAATAAATTATTTCATCACTTATTACAGTTTATGTAGATAATATTAGGTCTTTGAATTATTCAAATTGGATGTTTGGTTTTGAAGTTATGGCGAAATTAAAATATTACGATTTCTGCTGCACGGCCCGTTGCGAAGTGGGTGTCACCAAGGCGCGAGCGGGAGGGGAGTTTAGATCTATAAGTAACTTTTTTGTTAGGCTCATTTCGTTGTTCTCGAATAAGGCGAGTCCAAATCTCTTTGCGCTCTGGATTATTGGGAAATCTGTAATTTAAATACTATAAATTTCTGCGATGTTTACAACAAATGTTCACTAAATTAGACACAAGAAAAAAATTATAAACTAAGTATGCCAAAGAAAAAAAAAGTAGTATTTCTGAAATATTACTATGTTACTGGAAGCACCTTTATACCGAGTGATTTTTTAATCCGTTTCAAGAGAAACAGTGTATAATAGTTACACAAAATAGGTACTCTATTTTGTGTAACTATAATACACTGTTTCTCTTGAAACGGATTAAAAATAGGTACTCTATTTTGTGTAACTATTATACACTGTTTCTCTTGAAACGGATTAAAAAATCACTCGGTATAAAGGTGCTTCCAGTAACATAGTAATATTTCAGAAATACTACTTTTTTTTTCCCCAAAAGTGCATAATGTTAAATCGGCTGGCCCCTGAACATTGTAGGTAGTTGTTTAGGAGTAGAATAAACAGTAGGTGCAGGTTATAGGTGATCTACATCTAGTAGATGTAGCTTGTAGGTTTTTAGTGGGGTAACTACTGTTTACCTACCAACCTATCACCTACCAACTATAGGTATGTAGTAGGTCTAGGTTGTAGGTGTAGGGTATGACTTATGGGTGTAGCAACCTACGCTTACAACCTTCAAGTGTAGTTATTTTTTATTCAATTTCATAATTCACAGAACAACGTCTGTCAGGCCAGATAGTAAATAATATTTTTAAATATATGTAAAAATCAAATAAATAGTAAGCCTTAGTTTCATTTTATTTAAATTAATCAAAAATGTGAATACTGACGGGTAAGGTAAGGTTTGGTTAGGCACTGAAATAAAAAAAACTGAATCTCTTATTTCTGTAATTTACAATAATAAAAATGACGTCCCTACAAAGTTACCTTTTCACTGTTGCGCATACAATAACCAGTGTTATATATTTTCATAGTTGGCCGCCATTTTTTGAATATTTATTTAAAATTCCATAAGTATTTTAATTGTAACAAACAATATTGTGATAATTACCTGTGATAAGATGTCCCGTCTATCTTTTTTACACGTTTGTCATAGTTTTTACAGCCTTTAATTACGCAACTACTCGGCATTTTATGAATTATATGCGGACTGGATAAACTGCATATATAGCAAATGTAGAAATGGTAAGATCACAAGTGCCAAACCTCAACTGTCAAAATGGCCCCAAAATTTAAAAATTGGGGCCATTTTTTTGGAGACACTTTTTGCCTCAACATGCCTCGTCTATAATATACGTCTATGGGTTTGGCACTTGTGATCTTACCATTTCTACATTTGCTATATATGCAGTTTATCCAGTCCGCATATAATTCATAAAATGCCGAGTAGTTGCGTAATTAAAGGCTGTAAAAACTATGACAAACGTGTAAAAAAGATAGACGGGATATCTTATCACAGGTAATTATCACAATATTGTTTGTTACAATTAAAATACTTACCTATGGAATTTTAAATAAATATTCAAAAAATGGCGGCCAACTATGAAATATAACACTGGTTATTGTATGCGCAACAGTGAAAAGGCAACTTTGTAGGGACGTCATTTTTATTATTGATTTATTACAGAAATAAGAGATTCAGTTTTTTTTTATTTCAGTACCTAACCAAACCTAACCTTACCCGTCAGTATTCACATTTTTGATTAATTTAAATAAAATGAAACTAAGGCTTACTATTTATTTGATTTTTACATATTATATTAAAAATTTTATTTTCTATCTGGCCTAACAGACGTTGTTCTGTGAATTATGAAATTGAATAAAAAATAACTACACTTGAAGGTTGTAAGCGTAGGTTGCTACACCCATAAGTCATACCCTACACCTACAACCTACATCTAGACCTACTACATACCTATAGTTGGTAGGTGATAGGTTGGTAGGTAAACAGTAGTTACCCCACTAAAAACCTACAAGCTACATCTACTAGATGTAGATCACCTATAACCTGCACCTACTGTCTATTCTACTCCTAAACAACCACCTACAATGTTCAGGGGCCAGCCGATTTAACATTATGTACTTTTGGAGAAAAAAAAGTAATATTTCTGAAATATTACTATGTTACTGGAAGCACCTTTATACCGAGTGATTTTTTAATCCATTTCAAGAGAAACAGTGTTTAATAGTTACACAAAATAGAGTACTTTGGCATACTTAGTTTATTATTTTTTTCTTTTGTCTAATTTAGTGAACATTTGTTGTAAACATCGCAGAAATTTATAGTATTTAAATTACAGATTTCCCAATAATCCAGAGCGCAAAGTGATTTGGACTCGCCTTATTCGAGAACAACGAAATGAGCCTAACAAAAAAGTTACTCATTGATCTAGATACCGCTCGCGCCTTGGTGACACCCACTTCGCAACGGGCCGTGCAGCAGAAATCGTAATATTTTAATTTCGCCATAACTTCAAAACCAAACATCCAATTTGAATAATTCAAAAACCTAATATTATCTACATAAACTGTACTTAGTGATGAAATAATTTATTTTGATAAGGATTAATAGCATGAGTAAAATAAATGCGTTTAAATATAGTCCAAAAAAAATTCAAGATTTCTAAATAAAAAAATTGTTGTTATGCCTCACTTGACATAGATAGGTATAGTGTGTCACGGACTTTTTTGTAGATATTTATAAGATCTACAATTAATTAGAACATTTTATGGTTCTATCTTTTATAGTTTAGGCAGCGTACGTAAAATAAGTAACTTTTCTGGTTGATTTTTACACCTTGTGTCCGAAAAATCCAAATATCTTACGGAACCCTATTTTTTCTAAAATAAAATTTTGCCTATGTTACTCGTGGATAATGTAGCTTTCGAAAGGTGAAAAAAATTTTTGAAATCGGTCCAGTACTTTTTGAGCCTATTCATTACAAACAAACAAACATACAAAGTTTTCCTCTTTATAATATTAGTGTAGATGTAGATTATTATTTTCAAACTGAATTAGAATATGTATAAGTTTTTATAAATTATAATTCAATATTCTTTTTATGGTACTTAATATAATTAGTTTTGTTTTTAATGAGTCTTGTTTTATTTATCTAGGTAATAAAGGAATATTATGTGCTGTTGCGCTAGTATTTGTATGTAATTTTTGCTGCAGCGCTGGCTGTGAAACGTCACAGCTCCTACGGCTCCGCCCCTTCTGTGGCGCCGCTGGAGCTACGGCATATGTGTAAAAACAAATTTGTTGTCTGGTCTAGGTCCATACGCCGTATAGAAGAAAAAAATTGTAATTCTTGTAAAATCCTTTAAAATATCTTGCTTAGGTTAAAATATCTAGTATGCATACACCATTAGCCATTGCACTAATCTATTACACCGATATAATATCTGTATAATATTCTAGTATGTAATTATCGTCATCTATGGGTACTAATCACCAGAGGAGTTAAAAGTGCGTTCCTGATCTTTGGCATACATTTGACAAATAATGTAGGTATAAGAAAAAGTTACGCCATCTTGATTTCAGAAGATTTTTTCAAATAAATGTGGACTGAAAAATCTGCGGAAAGCAAATGTCGAAATGTCAAGATGACAAAATATGAAACCTCGACTGCCCCAAAAAACCCCAAAAATGGGGCAGTTTAAGTGTGGACACTTTTTGCCTTAACACGCCTCGTCTATGCTTTATGATAATGAGAGTAATGTAATAAGAAATATGAAATATTTAAATTACATTACGTACCTGTAAAATTTATATTTGTTTGTAAGCCTTATTGATTTATTGTTGCTAATATTTTAGTAATTCCAGTATTAATGCGAGCTAAACTTATATTAAGTACGCCGGACAATTTTATTAACATTTCTTTAGTCAAGATATGTATTTAAAAAAAATGTATGCGTTGTACGCCCTTACAAAGTTATATCATACGACTAGCGACTGTTCCATCGGAATGGTAAAATCGTAAAATCAAAGGAACATCGAAGTTCCGTTGATTTTACATAGATGGCGTAATTTTTTCTTGTATGAAAATTTTTTCGGCTAAATGTACGTGATAGCCTATCTTGAGTTGAAATCTTTGCCCGCAAGTGTTTAAAATAAGAACACGTATATAAATATTTTGAATTTAGAGTGTTATATTTTTATCTGTGTTTTAAATGTCAGATAACCTAGACACTATTTGTATTTTTGCAAATGTATTCATACTGTATTATGTAAGAGTGTATTTTTAAACTCTTACCGTTACCTTTGCAAAATTTGTACATAAATGTATATAGTAGAGCTCATACATGCATGTAATTTTGGAAGAAGTCGTCACAAAAAAAAGTAAATTCCCAAGGGCGTCGTCGCCCTTAAATAATTTATAAAGAATTTGGCAGACCATAACTTAAAAGTATTGACTAACTTATCAACCTATTATTTCTTTGTTTGCAGGTAATACTGAGGCCTTGATGATACAGATTGAAAATATGCTCGGGTCTAGTTCCTGAACCACAGGTAGGCACTAGACATCGCGATCGTGTAGATTCGACGTTCAGAAAGCGTATAAAATTACCAGCTCTAAGCTAACTAAGCATAAAGATTCGTGATTTATTATTTACAGATTTATATTTTTACTAGCTGTTGCCCGCGGCTCCGCCCGCGTAAATACATTATCTCGCGGGAACACTACCTTTCCGGGATAAAAAATATCCTATGTCCTTTCCCGGGACCGAGTATGTCTATATCAAATTTCATAAAAATCGGTTCAGCGGTTAAAGCGTGAAGAGGTAACAGACAGACACTTTCGCATTTATAATATTAGTATAGATTAAATACTTTAACGACCTTATTATCTTGTTTAAAAACTCGTCACTCAGCGGCGTCTTACCGCATTAGGTTAAAGTTAAACGCATTTTTTAAACTAGTTGTCCCGACATACGTTGTCCTGTTTTACATATGAACTGGAAATAATAAATAATTACACCTAACCCTACAACCTACACCTTTACCAATATTTCTCACAGCTTAAACCTTCCCTGAACTTCTGCAATTATTTCTAGACCAAAATGAGCCAAATTGGTCCAGCCGTTCTCGAGTTTTGAGACCCTCGGGAACGGGATAAAAAGTACCTATGTCCTTCTCCTGGTTCTAAGCTACCTCCCCACCAATTTCCAACCAAATCGGTTCAGCCGTTCTTGTGTGTGGGTGTGGGTAGCACTCATTTTTCTGTCGATGCTCGTGTCTGACTTCATGTGCGACAGTCTGTGGCTAACTTCACCGGCTTCCTCCGGCTAAACAGTTTCTCAAGCGGCTAAACAAAAATAAGACTTTCGGAGTTTTTTAGATAGCGATTCAAGGTGGTACTCAAACGATAGCTTATTGTCGACATGGACTCTAAGTATATAGTACAGTCGGTACTAGACAGAAGCTGTTACATATTTTAATGTTAGGATGTTGGCAGGTGTGGGCTGTGTGGGCGGATGCTGGCAGTGGACCGTACTGTGAACATGTTGGTTTTTTTATGAAGAATGAAATATATTTGGTTTTCTCAACGTTCATTGTGAGTAGGTTATTGTTAACCTACTCACAATGAACGTTATGTAGGTTGTAAATGTAGGTTATTGCAATACGCTGTTTAAACCCTTCTGGGTAGCACCGAATGTGTCCATCCCATCCCTTGTGTCGGTTCTAAAAACAAGAGCCGTATCACCGGCATAAGTAAATACTCTCCTGGAAGCAGTTTCAGACATAAATCATTTAGGTATATTAAGAACAGAGTGGGAGCTAGAATGCTACCTCGTGGGACACCATATACAACGGGGAGCTCGTCGAACTCGTGGTCGTCTATTTGTCATGTAACTTTTTAGTAAAAATTAAATTTTATTCAAAAGTTAAGTTAAAATAGATAAAAAGTAGATAAAATTATAATTATTATGTTATAGATAATAAGACGTGGACAGAGATATTTAATATTTTAAATTTTTATTGAATATAATTTAACCGAGAATTACTATGTAACAACTAGCAAGAAATTGACTAGAGACTAGAGAGGCATCTTTGTATATTAGACAAATATACAGAGCCTGCTTCAAAAAGAAAAGTCCGTATATAACGAACCTGGAAATTTCGACCTGTTATATTAAAAATTCAATGGGATCTTATATATTTACAGAGTAACAAGCTATAGCGCGATTCAGGACGTATGGTAGCGCCACCTGTTGATAATTTTGGGAACAAATCGAAAAAATATAATATTATGTTATAATCCTTATCACAATATATATTTTATTAATACATCCTTATCACAATATATATAATTTTATTAATACATACCATAAATTTACAATACACTAGTATAGAATATGTTGAATTGCAGAAAGTTTAGGAAGGGTTAGGTGGCTTAGACGACCATATACGAAATTTTGTTACATGAGACGCGAAAAGAAATCCCGCAGTAACCGCACATTTTGCCGCGATAAAAAGTCTATGTCCTTCCCCATGGTCTATAATATATATCTGTACCAAATATCATCAAAATATCGATTTTGATGAAATTAGGTACAGTAGTTTCGGAGCCTATTCAATGCAAACAAACAAACTTTTCCTCTTTATTATATTAGTAAAGATTTATTAGTTAAGGACTATCATCAAAAACCGGCTGAATATTTAATTCTTTAATTTGCATAAGTAACATATTATCTTAATTTAACTTATTTTTCAAATTTAACAAAATTAGTTCAGTAGTTTTTGCGAGAGAGAGTAACAAACATCCATCCACCCTTACAAACTTTCACATAACACAAAATAGTAGTAGGATAATCCTTTTGTTTTTGGGTTCTATTTTTAAAACAGACAGAATAAGTTTAGCGATTGCCGCGGTTGGACATGCATTCGGCATACATTGTACATTCACAGAGACGAGTTGAATACTTATTGTGCATCTGAGTCAATAGACAGTCTACATGCTGGAGCAACGGGAAACTGGAACTACCTACATTGACTAGTATGTAGCTATTAGAATTTAAAGTACCAGGCTATTAATAGGTACAATGAGACCTCCTCTGTTTGTGACAGAAAAAGATCTGGCCGTCCACGTAGTGATCGTATGAAAAAGGTGGTCAAAGCAGTAAGGGAAAGAATACGAAGAAATTCTGTCCGAAAGCAAAAGATTTAATCTCGAGAGATGAAGATAGCACCTAGAACCATGTCGCGTATTTTAAAAGATGACTGAGGACTTGCAGCCTATAAGAAACGTACTGGTTATTTTTTTACTGATAATTTTAAACAGAATAGGGTGGTAAAATCTAAACAACTACTGAAGCGGTAAAATTTTGTTTACGGATGAGATTTTTTTTACAATTGAGCAACATTTTAACAAACAAAATAACGTATTTAAATAAGCTCAAAGCTCTAAAGAAGCTTCCCTATTAGTCGACAGAGTGCAACGTGGGCATTATCCGACTTCAGTGATGGTTTGATGGGGTATTAGCTATGAAGAAGTGACTGGGCCATACTTTTGTGAAAAAGGTATCAAAACATCGGCACAAGTGTATCAAGATACCATTCTTGAAAAGGTAGTGAAGCCCCTTAACAACACCACATTCAATAACCAAGAATGATCCTTCCAGCAAGACTCGGCGCTGGGTCATAAAGCTCGGTCTACATAGTCTTGGAAACGAACGTTTCGGACTTCATCAGAGCTGAAGACTGGCCGTCGTCTAGTCCCGATCTTAATCCACTGAATTATTATTTATGGTCAGTTTTAGAGAGTACGGCTTGCTCTAAACGACATGATAAATTGGAGTCCCTAAAACAGTCCGTACGATTGGCAGTGAAGAATTTTCCCATGGAAAGAGTGCGTGCTTCTATTGATAACTAGCCTCAACTGAAAAGGACTGTATTGCAGCCAATGGAGACTACTTCGAATGAGCTTTTTATATTTTAAATGGTTCTATACTTATGTATTAAACTAACGCACTGTAATAAAATATGTTATTGGCAATAGGTTTTTTGTTTCAATATTTATGGCATGACTAGGTATAGATTTAGGTAAGTATATTAAGAACAGAGTGGGAGCTAGAATACTACCTTGTGGGACATCATATTCAACGGGAGCTCGTCACTAATAATTTCACCTTTCTAACTCGTTGTCGTCTATTTGTCATATAACTTTTGAATAAAATTTAATTTTTATTCCATAGTTAGGTACATGACGTTAAAATATCTACACTAATATTATAAAGAGGAAAACTTTGTTTGTATGTTTGTTTGTTTGTTTGTTTGTTTGTTTGTTTGTTTGTTTGTTTGTATGTTTGTTTGTTTGTTTGTTTGTTTGTAATGAATAGGCTCAAAAAGTACTGGACCGATTTCAAAAATTCTTTCACCATTCGAAAGCTACATTACCCACGAGTAACATAGGCTATATTTTATTTTGGAAAAAAATAGGGTTCCGTAAAATATTTGGGTTTTTCGGACACAAGGTGTAAAAAATCAACCAGAAAAGTTACTTATTTTGCGTACGCTGCCTAAACTATAAAAGATAGAACCATAAAATGTTCTAATTAATTGTAGAACTTATAAATATCTACAAAAAAGTCCGCGACATACTATACCTATCTATGTTGAGTGAGGCACAACAACCATTTTTTTATTTAGAAATCTTGAATTTTTTTTGGACTACATTTAAACGGCGTTTATTTTACTCATGCTATTAATCTTTATCAAAATAAATTATTTCATACCTAAGTACAGTTTATGTAGGTAATATTTGGTCTTTGAATGATTGAAATTGGACGTGTGTTTTGAAGTTATGGCGAAATTAAAATATGACGATTTCTGCTGCACGGCCCGTTACGAAGTGGACGTCGCCAAGGCAGGGGTGCGCGTGCGGGGGGAGTTTAGATCTATGGTATTTCCTACGATAAAAGTATACCCACCTACTTACTTATTTCATTGAGTTTTAGTAGGTACCTATATTAATTTGTTTCTGTTTGTTTTGACTAGATTTCGCCCGTTTTGTTAGTGATTTAAAGACATTCTGTAGTATTAGTATCAGTATTGTACCCGTGCGAAGCTGGGGCGGGTCGCTAGTAGTTCATAAAGTTATAAAATAATATTAAGTTAAAGATTATTATGATATTAAATGAATGTAGATGTCGCAGTACGATAGACAAAGCCGTAATATAGTTATATGTTATATCTCTAGGAATATAATTATATACCGTAACATAGTTATACGAAAGCGATTCATTAGTATCTTACGGTCGCAATCTATAACTATATAATTATTATCTGACTAAACTAATCTAGTTAAATAGTTATAAATGTACCATAGAATGAAATAAAACAACTTTTTGTAACCTGCAATCAGTTACAATACTTTTTAGCAGTATAATATGTATTAAAGTATGTACAATTATTGATTAATAAAAACGGTTATATTTTGTATTTAAGCATTAACAATACAATTGCGGAAAGTTATTAATTATGAAAACACTTGGTACTCGTAAAATATTTTAAACTTAATCAACTTTTGAGACAATCTTCTTTAATCCCATATTTCTCAGATTTTTTATTTCTGTTCTGACAAGACGCGACATCATAACATTTAGAACTTTAATCCCATATTTCTCAGATTATTAATTAATTTTTGTTCTGACAAGACGCGGAATTATGACATCTAGAATTACATACTTAGTACATAATGCTTCTTACAAGCGCATCTTTTAGTAGAACACTGTGTATTCGATTTTTTACAGGAACATTTCAAATGTTGGCGATAATTTTTGGCTTATTTCTCTCAGCGACAACTCTCTCATTTGGTATAGGATCATTCAAAGTAATGTTTATTAACTGTATTGCATTTCTGGGTAACCAATCCAGGATACCATCAATTCCAATTTTATGACTTTGATTCGCTTTTCTAAAACTGTTCCTAATACATTTTTTGATCCAATGGTCCACGATCTAACTTTAGTATCAGAATAATAGATCAACTGCGGTATGCCGCAGTATTACGATATTATTTGATAAAATAAAATATCAAAAACTGTAACACGTAATTTTACAATAAACGATGGTTAAGAGACTACAGGAATCGTGTCTATTACACAGAGAGCCTGCTTCAAAAAGACATCCGTATTTAACGGGTGTGAAAAAATCAACTGATGCTAACAGAAATTCGATGGGATCTTATGCGTTTCCACTATTACAAGCTATAGCGCGATTCAGGACGTATGGTAGCGACACCTGTTGATAATTTTGTGTACAAATCGAAAAAATATATAATAATTATTATTGGTAATATTATAATGTAATAGTCCAAGGTTATAAAACAATGATAATGTTATTTTATTAATACCATAAATTACAATACAAGAATATTATTATATTGTGATTTGTCGTAGTTTATATAAACTCAAAAACTACTGCACGGATTTCCATGCGGTTTTCATCAATCTATAAATATAACGGGTGATTAATTTGGAGGTAGGTACTTTTTTGAGATATAAAAAAAAATAATAAAAACCAATTTGTAGGGTAATTTTTAATTATCTATTCTTTACATTTATGTTTAAAAGATTATTTGATTGAAATGTTGACCGTAACTCCGGTGAACATAGTCCATTCTACCGTTCCAATTTTCGTTAAATGCGTCTGAGTATTTCGATTGGTGATTTCCATATCCGAACAAAATTGTCGTATTTGGTCCGAAGAGCAACCTGTAGAGATTCAAGAGCTGCCATTACATCCAGACAAAACAACGGTTTGGTGTGGTTTATGGGCCGGTGGAATATCAGTCCATATTCCTTCAAAACGAAGGCCAGCCAGAACGAAACTGTGCCCATTCAACATGAAATTGAAGCACGTGACCTCCAGGACATTCGGTACCAACAAGACGGAGCCACTTTCTACACTGCACCTGAACACCTTTATTACGTGAACAATTTGGTGAACAATTAATTCGCGCTTCAGACCGGTGAGTTGGCCGCCTAGATCCTGTGATGTCACACCCCTAGATATTTTCCTTTGGGGCTATATAAAGTCCAAAGTCTATATGGATAAGCCGGGTACGATTAGGGTTACCATATCTCAGGATTTGTCCTGAGATTTCAGGATTTTTCGACTCTTCTCAGGATTCCGGCCGGATTTAGCAAATCTAGTGATCTCAGGATTTTCAATAAAACACAGGTTACATTTTAAAGATCTCTCTTATTAAACTACTAAAAATAATTTTCTTTTAGTAACAATAACAGTTAAAATCAATACTTATTTATCAAAGTGAAACAAACTAAAAATAATCTTCTTTTGGTAACAATTGCAGTTAAAATCAAAAAAGTCGCGTAAAACGCGTGCGCAAGATAATAATACGTTTTTGAGAGAAAATTCTCCAGCTGTAGAAAATCTCAGGACTTTTCTAGGAAATCACGCCTTTTCTCCGGACTTTTGATTTTTTCATCTGGTAACCCTAGGTACGATTGAGCAACTGGAAGCCAATATTACTCGCGTTATTCGCTAAATACCAATCGAAATGCTCGGACGCGTCATCGAAAATTGGAAGGTAGAATGGACTATGTTAACCGGAGTTACGGCCAACATGTGAATCAAATAATCTTAAAACCAGGAGAAGTACGTAGGTAGGTATCCTGTGTAGCCAGGATACTTTGTATCCCGTTCCCGAAGGAATCAAAACTCGAGAACGGCTGAACCGATTTGGCTCGTTTTGATTTTGAAATAATTGCGGAAGTTCAGGGACTTTTCCAATGTTTCTCACTGTTTAAACCATTAAACAGTGAGAAACATTGGAAAAGTTGTAGGAGTAGGCATCGTACGTGTAGTCATTTATTCATTCCAGTTCATATAGTTCATTCCAGGACAGAACAACGCGCGTCGGGACAGCTAGTAGATTAATAATTGCGGAAGGTTTAGGTATATGTTTTGTTAAGTTTTTGTTCACATTATCACGCGGGCCAAGCTGAAGAAGGGAAAAAGCTAGTTGATGAATATTACCACAACAATACAATCTCACAGCCCACGCCCATTATCGTCTTTGTTCTAAGCCAATATAACCTTAAACGGCGCATCTTAATACTAAGAAACGTTTAGCAGTTAGCACCTCCCAAGGTTTTATGTTCAACTTCGGGCCGAAGGTCACCAGATAGTCGTGTGATATGCACGTAGCAGGGCTTATCTAACCTTTGCCGTATATGACCTAGAATGTAGGTTTCATCCAGGACCTAGACCGTGGATATACCTAGTATGCAGGTACTATATTAACTTAGAAGCACATAATATCCATAAAGTTTGATACAGTAGGTATACAGCTACGTTCTAAATCTAATGGTATTTCGGATATCGACATTTTTATAATAGACTTGATGTTGCCCGCGACTTCGTACGCGCAAAAAGGGATCTTGCGAAAACCGTACATCTTTCCGAAATAAAAAGTAGCCTATGTCCTTTCCCGTGGTCTACTCTATATCTGTGCTAAATTTCATTAAAATCGGTCTAGTAGTTTCTGAGCCTATTCGATGTAAACAAACAAACAAACCTTTCCTCTTTTTTTATATTAGTATATAAAATTGATGATTGTCGAGGGGCATTTAGAAATGAATTGAACTTTACCTGCCGCCTAATAATTTGATTTTAATACTAAATATTCAATTTTTATGATTTTGAAACTGCGAGCCAGATCAGTGTTTGTTAACTGATATTGTGACGATATAACCAGACGACAGAGACGTCGTACCACTACGTTATGTTACATCTACCAGGGGCTATATACTACGGAATATAAAACACCTGTGTTTTATATTCCGTGGGCTAATAGCATGACGTCATATAGCAGTATTTCTTTAACATTACTTTTGGATTTTGGGCAAATTAAAATATATTTTAGTTTATATAAACAGATATATAAATGTTAATACGATATTCAAAAGTAATGGTGCATGGTATGGCATAAACATGGTAAGGCCCAAAACGCTCTATCGCGGTTTCCTCAAAACAAGCCATTTTGTAATATGAGATGCCCAATTTAAATTATTTATGGCTTTTATTAGCAATTTATCAATTAGGGACTATCATCAAAAACCGGCTGAATATTTAATTTATTAGTTTGCTTAAGTAATGTATATCTTAATAGTTTAAAATTTAAATTATTTTTATTGCGACAAATTATTAAAATAATGTATTAAAATTATACTCGGTGTATTTTCGAAGTGGGCATGGTGGGTGGAATCCGAAACTACGTAGCGAAAAATGCTGAAAGGAGTTATGAGACCGATTTTGATAAAAACTAAAACTGCATTATTAGATTTTTGATCAATCAACATCACATTGTACTTACCTTATTTAAGCAAATAAATGTTTTTTTTTTTCTATTCTATTCTAATAATCCTATGCAGGGATTTAACCGACTGATTTCGGAAAAAAAAGTCATATGCTGTTTTACTGAAAAACTCCTTATAGCTTCGAAATTCGCCTACCATGCCTACTTGAAAAAATTCAGCTGTATAATATTATAATAGTAAATTGATAACACTTTTAGTCGGGGCCAAAAGGAGTCTGCATACTCTTTTTTCTTTCTGGGTTATAAGGAATCGTACCCTTTGTTCCACTTTCCCCATAGAGGTCATAGAGTTCATAGACCATCTTGCCCCAACTGACAATTAGAGTCAACCAGACTGTAAAACAAGGTTTTCCATAAATAAGTAATGATTTGTATTGTGAACGTTTTCATAAGATAATGTTTTTATAATAAACTAGATTTTCCCCGCGACTTCGTACATAAATAAATAAATCTCGCGGGAACCGTACATTTTTTGCGATAAAAAGTAGCCTAGTAGCCTTCTCCGTGGTCTACTCTACATCTGTGCCAAATTTCATTAAAATTGGTCCAGCAGTTTTATTCTATTCAATGCAAACAAACAAACAAATAAAGAAACAAACTTTTCCTCTTTATTATATTAGTATAGATATAATATTATGTATTTCAGTATTACACAATTACTTATTAATTATTAACATTATTACAGCGTTACCATAATTTAGGTCTACTGCCTTAGGTTGCTTCCAACAGAATGGCTGTCGACTGTCGAGCTCAACCCCAGCCCTCCCTAGTGGGACCGTCCGCGTCCCCACTATTCCCACCAAAGGAGCGTACACCCGGTTTATAAAAATTAAAAAAATAATAAGCCGAATGTTTTAGTCATGAGTACGATGATCTTTTTGAGCTCATAACCATAAAAATCAATAAATTAAAGAATTTTAATAATAATTCATTATACCAAAATAAATATTCATTCATTTTTATTTTAATTTAATTTAATGTTTTACGGACATTGTAAGTCCTACTAATATTTGTGAGTGAAAGTTTGTGAGTATGTATGGATGGATGGATGTTTGTTCTTCTTTCACGCAAAAACTACTGTACGGATTTTGATGAAATTTGGTATGGTAGTAGTTTAGGCTCTGGATTAAAACATAGGCTAATTTTATCCCGGAAAAGTACAGTGTTCTGGCGGGATACTCGATAGTATATTTACGCGAGCAGAGCCGCGGGAAACAACTAGTATTTTATAAAATTACTTACAGTATAGATTGGGGTAGTGGGTTGACGATGTTGATGATTGTGATCACACCATAGCTAGTTTTTTTTCGTTTAATTGAGAATTATCGCCTTGGTCATAATTATTTATAGACCCTAAAGTCCTTGGCACACACAGGCGCCAAATGTATCATCCTACTACTATTTTGGGAATTGTCTCATACATACACATGGCCGCTGAAGTTTTATTACAATTCATACAACGTTACACCAAGTTGTGTGATATTTGTGTGGAATGTAGTACGGCGTGGCCAATCAATTTGTGATGTGCGAACTGCGAATGTTCTCACATGATCGTGAGGCTACTGGCGAGTGGCATGTCCACAAAATGTATGAATCCTGTATGAGTATTACATACATGGAGAATAGAGGTAAGGAGGACCATCTCGTGTATTAAAAAGTGTCCGTTGAAAGGGAGCAAGATAAGGTGGCGCTATAGTAACACGTGGAAGAATTTTAAAAAGAGTGCCACAAAATGGCCACAAATTATTAGAGTAGGTAATAATTGACCAATAAATAACTTTCAAATAAATAAACTCTATTTCTTATTGCTAACTTCTCTCTGAATCTAGCGCCATTATTTGGTTACTTTTGTCGGACACTTTTTAGCTTTTCTGCCCTAGAGAGATGATGGTGGTCCTTACTTCTATTTTCCATGATTACATACTAGATGGTGGTAGGCTGAACACGTAGGGAAAATAAAAGTTTATGATTTTGATATTTTGATTTTCATGTTGCTCCCACCTCCGTTCGTGATTAGGTTATTCAAAAAGGAAACCGTACATTTTGCCGCAATAAAAAGTAGCCTATCTCCTTCTCCGTGGTCTAATCTATGTCTGTGCCAAATTTCATCAAACTCGGTCCAGTAGCTTCGAAGGCTATTCAACGCAAACATACTAACAAACCTTTCCTCTTTATGATATTAGTAAAGATCTTTAGAAGAAAAAGGCCAAGTCAAGAACACTCCAACTCCCTTTTGTAAGCGTAAGCTGATGAACTCAAACTCAACATTTTGATTAATGAAAATGATTAAACGAGTTTAGTCTTTATTCGATATGCTAGTGTGGTTGGAAGAATAAATTTAAAATTGCCGACAAAAACCACTGACCAGAGTGGTTTTTGTAGGCAATTTTAAATTTATTCTTAACAAAAAATCGGCGCATATTTTTTAACACATGTAGACCATCATGCGGTTCATGCCCAGCTGTTAAATATTTGGAGACCACAGAAATTGTTTATTATTTATTGCTCCATAATTTGTCTGTTATGCCCATTCAAAATATATTTGGTCTATTATTTTTTTCATTACGTCGTTATATCTCCATGCTGTTAAGGCTGGGACTATAAGGTACGGAATCCGGAACACCGGTGAAAACTCGACTCGAACTCGACACTCGAAACTAACATTTTCAACTCTATTATATTGACGCAGAGTCCTATTTTCCCGGGACCGCCGGATTCCGGATTTTTTTTTTCTTTCCGGACGAAAAGTCACAAGGCCCTCTCAAAATAAATCGAAACTCTCATCGCTATTTATCTTTTTTTTTTTTATGAAATATGGGGGCAAACGAGCAAACGGGTCACCTGATGGAAAGCAACTTCCGTCGCCCATGGACACTCGCAGCATCAGAAGAGCTGCAAGTGCATTGCCGGCCTTTTAAGAGGGAATAGGGTAATAGGGGAGGGTAGGGAAGGGAATAGGGTAGGGGATTGGGCCTCCGGTAAACTCACTCACTCGGCGAAACACAGCGCAAACGCTGTTTCACGCCGGTTTTCTGTGAGCCCGTGGTATTTCTCCGGTCGAGCCGGCCCATTCGTGCCGAAGCATGGCTCTACCACGTACAAAACTTGTTCCCCGGGGCTGCAAACTACCATAGACCATCATCTACCAGATGCCATTGATGCCATTGATGCCATCTTTACCACTAGATGATGCCCACGACTTCGTGCGCGCAAAGGGAAATATCAAGAGAACCGTATATTAAGCTGCAATAAAAAGTAGCCCATGTCCTTCACCGTGGTCTATTCTATATCTGTGCCATCGATCATGTAGTTTCGGAGCCTTTTCAATGCAAACAAACAAACAAACCTATCCTATAATTATTATATTAGTATAGGTAGAAGTATAGATATTAGTATAGACTAGCTATTGCCCGTAGCTCCGCTCGTGTATATAAAGAACACTGTCTTTTTGGGGATAAAATGTAGGTAACCTATGTTTTAATGCAGAGCCTAAACAAATAACATACTAAATTTCATCAAATTATGTTCACAGCCATCCACACAAACTTAACATTTATAATAATACTAGTAAGTAGTAGCACTATTAAGTATTCTGTGTTAGTAGGACAACCACAAAAGCTGCAGGAATGGCTGGGAATGGAACATCGTAGGTTTGAATCCAAAACGTCCTCAAATCTCGTTAAGTTTTAGTAACTTAAACAGTATCGACTTAATACAATCTACATAGCAAAAAAAGTATTCCAAGTTTAGCGGATATTAACTTATACAAACGGACATCCGATATCAAGTTGTCACCTAGAACTAATTGCGTCCGTACGATCTGTCGTTTCCGATTCCAGTTTAATTGCTACTAATTGATGTGCGAATACGGATTTTTTTAAACTTTCGTTTTCATCGCTATCTAACCCGTTACTAAATGAGTACAGTCACGATCATTAACATTGATACACCTACGAAATATTCAAATAAATGTACCTAAACTGAAAGTAGTTATAATTTTTAAACTGAAATACTACTATACATGTAAACTACGAAATAAACATCGTCGAAAAACTTTCTTAGTTTTCCATACGTCTGTAGATCTGAAACTTTCTGAGTACTCAATAAAATGGGTTAATACAGTCATATATTTAGCTATTAACCCTCAAGAAACGCCAGGTATTTTCAGCCACGGAAGTTGAAACAATAAAATTTATAGAGCTCTTCAGTAGACTCAATAAATTTTACGATTACTCTTAGGGTTATTTCATATTAGCGCAGAATCAGAAATTTATAAAATAAATTCACCCTTATATCCACAGACAGCTGTGGGAGAGCCACGTTTCGGCACGAATGGGCCGGCTCAACTGGATAAATACCACGGTCTGTGATGAGTGATGACCCTTACTCCTTAGGTATGATATAATAGGGTTATAAGTCGTGATATCATGTTCATTCGGTGACTCCTTATCGGGCACCTGACCTTACAGGTCTCGTGGGCGGTGAATAATATTAGTAATATTTATATAGCTAGTGATAAAACTTGTGAATTACTATCGTGTTTTAATTTGAACTAACTATAAAACAACAATTAAGATTACTGTGGACAAAATATTTTTAATTGGCATTATTACCTCAGCCTTGAATACTAGATAGACATAGACAACCGACACCAGCGATGTCAAGATTCCAGTCCAGTTATTTTGACAATATCTAAACTAATAATATTATAAAGCTGAAGAGTTTGTTTGTTTGTTTGTTTGAACGCACTGATCTCGAGAAGTACTGGTTCGAATTGAAAAATTATTTTTATGTTGGATGGTCCATTGACCGAGGAAGGCTTAAGGCTATATAACATAATGCTAAGCTCAATACGAGCGAAGCACCAATCAAGAATGTTTCAAAATCGGGGTTTTTTCCCTTTTGAGACCTTTCGCTGCGTGCGCTGCGGAAACGGTTAAAGTTACGCTAAAATAATTTTAGCGAAACTTTAACCGTTTTCGCAAAAAACAAGAATTGGTAAGTTCTAAAAAAAGTCAGCGACTGTATATGTCTATCTTTTAAGGTTGGCTCACAATAACCTTTCTTTGCTAAACAAATTTGTTCCAAAATTAAGCATTATTTGTGAGGGTGTTTTCATAAAGATGATATTAATCCTTATACAAGTAAATACGTTATTCATTACAAATATTTAATTTAGAAGAAATTTTCCGTTTACATCATTTGATTTCAATGAGTATTTTAGAAGATATCGCAGTAATAAAATAATCAATCCGGCAATAATAATGTACGGCTCGCGGCGGGCAGTCATGAGATGGAAGCGCTTCTCCTTTTATGTAAATGAAGTTGCAGGTAAATTTTAGTGATATACCAAAATAACTGTTCCACACGGACGAAGTCGCGGGCAAAAACTAGTAATTTATAAGTATCGCAAACAACGAATCGCAAAAGTTTGTATTGAAAATCTTTAAAGCACCGATTTCGTTGAAAGTTGAAATTCATGCTCCTAAATACATTTTATTAAATACGTGTTTCAAGGTTTATTAGAATTCACTCTCTGGGCTCTGATCCGAGGATGTAAAAAATATTTAAAATCTGTTTCGATTTCCATGAAATTTATAGTTTTTTGAAGTTGGACGAGGCGATAATTGGGGTCCAAAATTTGTTTATCGAAATACATGTAACCTATAATGGGTGCAATTGTGGGGATCCAAGCTGACGAAGTCGCGTGCAAAAGCTAGTCCTACTACTTGCTCTTCCCGTATCCTACTCATATGGATGGTTGGATGTTTGTTACGTTTTCACGCAAAAACTTTCGATTAAAATTTCGATTAATATTTCGATTAAATTTGGTATGGTAGTAGTTTAAGCTCTGAATTAATTCATATGCTAGGTACTTTTTATCCCGAAAGAGTACAGTGTTCTCGTGAGAGAGGGATACTGTATTTACGCGGTCGGAGCCGTGGGCAAAAGCTAGATAAAGTATGAAATCGTACACATCTACTTCTTCTTTTTTAATTATGGCGGTCTCAGTGAGTTGCCAGTGTCAGAGTGCACACATCGTTATTCAACGTAAATTGTCAACGTGAGTTGTCACTTGTCAAGTCCACCACGCCTCGAAATGCGTGCGCCTGACCCTCGCGTTGACATTTAGCGTGTCAATGACGGCATTAGTTAGTTGGTCAATACTCAATACGATATACAGGTGACACTTCTTTATCTGCCGCCAGTGATCGGGTTAGTAAATATTTCTGTATTATATACTACAGTGGCGTAGGGTTCCTATAACTCCATTCCTATCGGCTTCCCTTGTCACTTACCTTTTGCAAACCTTCATAGAAATCCCTACCTATTATACAGGCGCCGGCTTCCCTATGAAGAAGAAGCAACCTTCGCCACTGATATACTATTATAAATGTAAAAGTTTGTGAGTATGGATGGATTGAATCTAACTAAACTAACTAACTAACTAAACACTAAACGGCAAGCAAATTATTATGTACCACGCATTTCTCTATAAAGATTTTCCAAAATTCTTAGACATAGAATGACAGAGAACTATATGTAACTAGCTTTTGCCCGCGGCTCCGCTCGCGTACATAAATTTGTATCCCACGGAAACACTGTACATTTTCAGGATAAAAGTAGCTATTCATTGATGTTTTAATCCAGAGCCTCTACTGCTACTATATAGTCCATACCAAATTTCATCAAAATCTGTTTAGTGGTTTTTGCGTAAAAGATATCCATCCATCCATACATCCATCATCACAAAATTTAACATTTATAATAGAAGTAGGATTCAATATTACCGTGAACGATAAGCTACTTTCGATTAACGGCCCGTTTCAATAATCTATCTACCAATAACTATTTGTTACCAATAGTTAGTACCAATAAAAACGTCAAATTTGTATCGCAAAAAAACCTGCAAATGATTAACGGTTTGTTTCAATAACTTACCTATCTATTAAATATTAGAAACGTCAAATTTGTATTGCGTAAAATCGGCAAACGATTGAATGACGATGTTTTTAACAAATAGTTATTGGTAGACAGGTTATTGAAACGAACATAAAAGTCTCTGTCTTTACTTTTAAATATTAATCAAAGTAAATTAAGGAATTTTTGTAAGAAATGCAGAAACAGTAGGTGTAAGATCTAATTTAAATTCGTAGCACTTTATAATTGCAAGACTTATCCGCCTACTCACTTGCCAATTTAGTTCAAACTTCAAGCCAAATTCGTTAATGCAAATCTTCCGACATTGTTTTTAGATTCTAGTACTTATGTAGTTCAGTAATCTGAAATCGAATAAAATAAAAGTTGATATTATAAACAGATTTTTGGAGTTTAGACCAATCAAAACGGGTTTGACGTTGGTTTGAAATTTAAGAAAATACCATTTTGCAGTTTTAACATATCGGAACTGGATCGTAATTGTATTATTATTTATTGAAGGATTTAATTAGTAGAATCATCCTTCTGTAATCTATCATAATTTATGATTGATGATGATGATGTTTATTTAACATACATGTCAAAATGGCGAATCAAGATGATTGCCGAGCTAAACTCTATAATTAAAGAAACGAAAAAAATATGGAGATAAAATATTTGATAAACGAAATAGTTGTGTCATCTAAATGCCTCCAAAAAGTCCGCCTTAAACGATTTTTATGGGTTAACAAGGTTATCATAATTAATTACGGGTTAAGTAAACGGTCTACAAGTTCAGTATCAATAAATCTTTGTAATTATAATCGGTAGGCCGCTGGTGGGACCCTGACCTACAAACGTGACGTCATCGCTAAAGGGAGTGCACACTGCATAGGTACATGTGTATGTAATATTTGTAAGTTACACAAAAATACATAAATAAATAAAATTGTTAGTAAGGTGACAAAATAATATCAGCGATGACAATACACTAAATTTAAAATATACAACCGGCTCCTTTTTGGAAGTTGGCTTAAAATAAAGCTCCTCTAAAAATGTAGGTATTATAGTTCAGTGTTTACTTTAAGGATTTTTTTTTTCAAAATTCGGTACTTTCCGAGATATTTTCGAGCCCCTCTTGAAATTTTTAAAAAGTTTCTAGAGGTCATTCCGAATCGAATGAGCCCTGGATCATGATCATAATTTTCGGTGCCCTTGGATAGAAATTCACTGAAATGGATCATGTGAATCAGACTATTAGTACAATATAAGATATTTATTTTTAGGTAGCTTAAAATAAATAACCTAACCAAGAGCATCTCAAGACATGTCTAAGGAGGGTTCCGTAACAATCAACGCGTAAAGTGTCATTCAAATTACATTTAAAGTTATATTTCGATTGCGCCCAAAATAATTCCTTAAATAGAAATTATGAGGATTCAGAAAAGTGTATTTTATTGCGTAGTGAATAAAGTTCAATTGTGAATAGCGATCTTAATGAAATCGTAAGGGTCAGTTTTCGATTTTGTATGCAAGCAGTTTTCCATTTGAACTAATTAAAATTCAATGAGTTTACTCAGTTTACCATTGATGAGATCTCAATCACTGTGATCACTCATTACTCATCAGCTTCCTCATTTCTCATCAGTTAATGACAATTAATGACTCGTATTATGATATCTGATCATCTATCAACACGTCTCGTAGCCGTCGCTTATCAGATCAATCATTTTGATAAATAAATTGTAGTAATTCATCATAGTACTCATATCAATAAGCTACATATTTGATTGAATGCAGTGTTTAGTGAAGTGAGAGCGAAATAACCTAATCAAGAGCATTTCAGGATAGGACATGTCTAGGGAGGGTTCCGTAAATATCAATGCGTAATGGGTTTTTATTTAATTACTTCAAAAGTTACTGTCCGATTTGAATCAAAACAATTTTCCTAAAGAGTATTTAGCATGATCCATCAGTATGGAAAATTGCAAGTTTCTAAGTCTCATAGTTTAGAAATGCCAGTGGGGACCAACTTATAAACCGCTTTGGATGCCGACTCGAAAATGGTTGACTTTATAGAAAAGTCATAATTATATCAAACCTTGCCTATATGTATTTAAAAATACCTATTCAACCACACACCCACTCACCCACACGATAGGGTAGAATGAAAAAATAATTTTCATTCCCGCATCATATGTATGGAGAGTGTCATCAGCCCATCACTTAAATATCAGAAACAGTTGAAAATGTGGTTAGTTCTTTCTGTCACCGCTTTATAAGTACCTTTTTTTTCAACCACGCTTTTAGGTACCTACGTAAGAGTTTGTGAATCGTGACACTACTAACGCGTGGTTTTAGAACTATTCCAGAACAATATGTAATTTAGATAGTATTATGAGCGTGTCCTAGATAACTTTTAAGGGTTTTCCTTGCAGGTAAATACTTACAAGGTTAGCCTCCTGATTCCTTCTAGCTTATTGCAGCTAAAGTTTATATTTATTAAAACGTTGAAGAACGTTGTATAAGTTACGCAGCCTTTTAAAAATACGTTCGAAGAAATTTTATATTTAGTAGACATTTTTATAATAAGTCGTGGATACTTTTTCTCGACGTTAAAGAACAAAATATAACGAGGACAATGAAACTGTTTATCATACATTGTAAACAACTCTCCATTGCTGAAATTAATTTTACCTATCAACTGTCTTCGGAAAGCTGCACACCACTCAAGGGCAAATCGATAAGTGAGGTCAAATTTGTTGAACATCATTATTCATTTATTTACTCAATTGAACTTCGAAACGAAGAAATATTTTAGGTACCTACATAATACTTCGTATAAATCGTGCGCGTAAAAGGAAATACCCAAGGGAACCTTAAAATTTACTACGATAAAAAGTACTTACCTATCTCTCTATCTGTGCCAAATTTCATCAAAATCGATCCAATAGTTACGGAGCCTATTCATTCAAACAAAAAATTAAATCAATTTATATTAGTGTAGATTATTACACATTAATAATGACTTATATGTAGTAGGTAATTACTAATAATAATGCATGATGCGTTATCCAACGGCAATGAATATTAATTTTAGTATGGAATAAACTTACTCAATATTATTTATAGAAATGAAATCAAGCGTACACCGTCAATTCTCTGACTAGAATTGCTAATAATTTTATATTGACTTTAAAATACGAATATTTTTTAATTGAAAATACGAATTTTAGTATCGACTTTTAGTCGACGTAAAGAATTTAACAACTTAGCACACGCTTCTCAACGTAGCGTAGGTAATTTCAATAAGTCTTATTTCTAGTGTCTATAGTTAATTTCAGCAGACTTCTAATACAAAAACCTTTCTTTTATATAATTTATACTAGCTGTCGCGGCAAACTTCGAACCGCCTTAGAATTAAATTTGTTGACGTACTGACAGCAGCGCCACCTGCCGGGTACAATTGCAAATCTAAACCATTCTCGATTTGAACAAACACAAAAAAAATTATTAAAATCTGTCCAATATGCATAATGTTCCGTTTTTGTAATATTTTACCCTGATGCTTCGCTCCTATTGGTCGCAGCTTTGTTATATAGCTTAAAGCCTTCAGTAATGTTATATAGCTTCAGCCTTCCTCGACAAATGGACTATCCAACACAACTACTTATAATATTAGTATAGATTATACTTTGCATTATACATGTACAAAAGTTTTCACTATACTACTTAAATATTAGGAGAAAGACGATGCTTCCAATTTTCAAATTGGTAGCATTATAACTTTATCTCACTTAATTAATATTTCTGTCTTTAATCGAACACACTGCACATATAAAAATATTTACTGTGCATTAAATAAATACAATGACACATTATTTTGGTCCAATTTAATTTAAAAAGAACACTTTCCATATGTTTGCTAAAAGGCGGCGCGTGTTTCTTACGCCGGTTCTTCTCGCCGGGCTAGTTCCCGAACCGGCACGGAAGGTATCATGTAGACAACGTTCGGAAAATGTATTTAAAATATCAACTCTAATTTGACTTTCACTTTTTGTTACGTTTAGAATTTAGATTTAATCCTAACAGAATATAGTGTGCGCACACTACATAATATTATAATGCTTTGTAAAATATTTAAGACACAAAAGTGAATAGTTACTTAAATACTAAACACTAACCTACCTATATGTCCTTAGTATTAACCACACACGCATTTAACATAATGACTTCATGATGTCTGCGTTTACTGTAATAGGTAATTCCTATGTAATTATGTGCAAGATGATTTAACACACTAAACGTTTTTAAGTCATCATTTAATCATCAGACTACGGAATAGATGATAATAATCTTATTATATACAAAATAAAATAATTTTTTATTAAAAACGTCATCATTTGTCGGTTTTGTGCGATACAAATTTGACGTTTTTAACAAATAATTATTGGTAGATATAGGTTATTGACTATAAAAATATATGATTATAAACGGGCTGTTAGAGAATTCATCCGAAACGACTTGATCAACTTTTTACTTTCTTTCAATTTACTTTCAATGAATTTTAAATGAATCGTCTTAGCTAGCATATTTTGATATCAAAACGATTAATTTTCGATCAGTTCATTAATGATTTTTGAGTTTGGAACAATCAAAACGCGTATAAGAATACCATTTAGCTGTTTTAACGTATCGAAACTACATTATTGTAATATTTAATTATCAGAATTGACCTACTGGTTCCACTATTAAACCATTTTGCGTAATCGAAAGTTTGCAAGCTGTTGATAGCTAAACTATACTTATAAAACCAGATCGCACCAGGTCGTTTGAGCCCACGCGAGGAATATCATATTATTATTGCTATTTTCAATTTGTCTATATAAGTATAGTTATTATATTGCCAGCACCCATTATAGGTACACCTACTAGCCATGACGTGAGTCAATCTGCTTACAGCTCAAATCAAAAGTATTATGAGACAAAAATATTTAGGGCCTGATTCGCAATAATAAGTATCGGATATCTTATTCAGTAGTTTTGTCGCTACTTAGGTAGGTACTTTATATCGACTGAGTGACAAAACATGCAAGTAAGCTATCTCATACAAGATGAAAATATTGTAAAACCGCCCCTTAAACCAATCATAATATTATAAATACCATATAATTCTATCCTTTTCAGTGGCGAAGGGTTCCTATAACTCCATTCCTATCGGCTTCCCTTGTCACTTACCTTTTGCAAACCTTCATAGAAATCCCTACCTATTATACAGGCTCCGGCTTCCCTATGAAGGAGAAGCAGCCTTCGCCACTGATCCTTTTTCGCAGCACAAAACTCGAGAACAGCTCGGCCAATTGGGATAATTTTTATTTTCATATTTTCGCAAAAGATAAGATTCTAGTGGGTAAAAAGTGCGACGTAATTAATAGTAAACTATTTTTATTTCCATAGAAACCAATAGTCTCGACATTAGGTATCGTCTGTTGTGGCAGCTAGTACTTCAAATAAAAGACATCAACGCTAATCGCTTATTTTTCGACTCGCATCACGAATTCTTCTTGCAAAAGTATTCTAATTTGTTTATGACTCTGGTTTCATATAACGTAGGTATATTATGTTATATTATGTACTAGATGTACATTATCTTCTTTTGCGCAGAAATGTGTACATCACGCGGGAACCGTACATTATCCTGTTTAGTGGTTTGGACTCACGTCATCACTGTCTGCCTGTTACGCAATCACTTGCGTAACAGGCAGACAGTGATTCACACTTATTATTTCGCATTTATTATTGTAATATTTTATTAAAACAAGGAGGGAAGGATAAAGGCATTTACTTGTATTTTGTTATAAGGGTCAATTCACACCGAAACGATACGCAAAATGGCGCTGCATTTTTAAGATAGATATTTAAAATTTAACTTTATTCATTACACAAGAAGTATGACTGACGTCATATGAACATAATAACTCCCCACACCGATCTCGGTGACGGTGGCTGGTTTCATTGAAACCAGGCCAGTTGCGCAGTATACATTTATAGTGCCCAAATGTGTGTGCAGTACACAAGAGCGCTCTCTCTCTCTCTCTCTTCCTTCACTCTCATAATCCAGTGGGACGGATTTAACCGACACGACTGACGAGAGATCAACAAGTCGGACCTGCACTTTTTACATGCCCATCCGACGCATGGATCATCTTCTTGTCAGACAATCAGGTGATCAGCCTGTACCTATTGTCCTAACCAAACTTGGAAACAACATTTTTTGTTGTTCCAATGCGGGAATCGAACCCACGACATCCATCGAGATCCAATGCTCTAACCACTAGACCATGGACTACGGAGGCTGTTAATATGATAGTCACGGTATGAACTGACCCAGGCTAGATGTACACGCCACAAGGCGCGTGATCTCATGTTCAAGCCCGCGCGGCCGCGTCATACAATGGCCAATATAGCTTAGTTATCAGACAACCATTAATAACAGTTCCTGCAACCTGAGGAACATTATAAATACTCCTGACCCACTTCGGCTGATGCAATGCACTCTCTCTCCTAATTGCTATATTGTGTACACCTGTTCACATTTTACATGCATATTAATTATCAATAAGCTTGTGCAATGTTTACAATAAGCTAGTAACTTAGGTTAGAGATAATTAAGTATGTAAAGGTCCAAATAACGGCTAAGCTTAATCTGAATCACGTTAAGGCTGGAACTTTAAAGGCACTATGTTACTTCGGTGGCACATACCCGAAACAAAACGTCTCATAGACAAAACCATCTAGGAGCGATACAACTGTCTTTCTGTGGATGTTTAGTCGTAAGACAGGCTTGTCTATGTGAGAAAAACTATCTTATGACTATCGTGACCCAAGTGAGCGCTCGCCCTTTGTGTAGCAAATGGAAAACATCAATGCTTTCTTATAATAAAGACAAAGATCCTATGTCTCTAAACCCCAACGCATGAACAGTTTTGTGGACCTTAGAACCAAACAAGTTACAAAGTAACATTACTTAGACTTTGACAGCGTTTATTTAGCACCGCAGTCTGCACTACAATGTCTCCCGCGACAGCCAATCTCATCGGGGTGTCGCCATTATCCGGCCCAGTGAGCCGTGAGCCATGAGTTATATTAGAACATGACAGAGTGCAACGAACGGTGTAATAATATTGATTCAAGTGCGAGAGAAGACATCGATAATGAATGAAAAATGAAGTTTTAGGGTCTGTTTCACAATCTATTGAGAAGTATCAGATAGAAACCTTGGCTCTCCGGTAACCTCACTCACTCGGCGAAACACAACGCAAGCGTTATTTCACGCCAGTTTTCTGTGAGGGCGTGGTGTTTATTCGGTCGAGCCGGCCCATTCGTGTCGAAGCGTGGCTCTCCTACATTGTTAATCTATAGTCTAAATAATAAGAAACATCCATACACACAAACTTTCGCGTTTGTTGTATTAGTAGAAAGTTATGACACAAGAAACATTACGTTCTCTACTTTTGATATAAATTGGGTGATATTTTCTTAGAGTCCACAGTCCTGTCTGGCATTTTCTCTCGTACAAATCTTACTCGCTGATATTATTGTTAAATAAATCCTGCTTGTTTCCATGCTTACATATACCTATTACCTATTACCTAATGTATTGTAGATTAGATAATGCTACTTTTTTAACTTATTGTAGCTTAGAATAGCCACTAGCTTATTTTATAGACTTTTGTAAATATCCAATCCGTTATCTCTAAACATGCAACTTTCCACGCCTATCATTAGATCATAATTACATTATCAGATGATCTGTCGGCAAAACTCCATCAATTAAAGTCAGTACGTGCACCGGCCACCGAGAGCCGCCATACAAGGCGCCTGATCTCAGCCGTTAGGAATTCCAGATACATTGTCGCCGTAAAACGGACCACAAATCACGTAATACGTGCCACAGATATAGAGAACGGTCTGAGCAATACCAGTGGAGTTGAGAAATGTTCGGATAGCCAGTGTATCCTTACGTACGTACGTCATCAATGAGTCAATATATCTGTGGTAAAACCGCACGCGACGCAACTCGGTTTTCTTCATGTCAAGGATGCAAATTAACTTTCTTTGTTTACCGAGAAATATGACGTCATTTGAAAGAACAGTGAAACGAAATGGTTATAAGGCTGGGACTATAATGTCCGGGATCCGGAAAGCCGGAGAAAATTCAGAGCATTGAAAATAGACCTCTGGACTTAATAAGTCCAAATGTGTGACGAATTGTCGGATTTCACGTCTCTATTAAATTGACACTCGTATTTTCGTTTTTCAGATCTATTGTATTAGCGCATAGTTTATTTTCAGTGATCTTAATTTTCCCGGCCTTACGGATCCCGGACAGTAATTATAGTCCCGGCCTAAGCATTCATATTCTATTTTAAGTCTTTCTTCTTCTTATGAAAATCTCCCGAAAAGAAGCGCTAGTACTAGTGTCAATCATTTATTAATCTTTGCCTTCAAGTCCGCTTCATTTTGACACAGTTCCTGCTGGATATGCAGGCTGGGCTGTTAAGATGGCCGTTTACACGAAAATAGCTTCCCATACTAGTGGATATTACATACATTTCTTTGGCCCAATTTTCACAAGAGATACATGAGCTTTTTAAAAACACTGGAAATCAATTAAGATTATTTATAATACGAGTATAAAGTCTACATTGTATTAACTGTTTTTATTATTATTATTTATAGCGTCGGCTTATCGCCATTTGCCAGTGTCGAGTATATTTTCATCAACGTATTTCTAAATAGTCAAGTCCAAAGTCTAGTCAAAGTCCTAATAAATAGTCACGGTAGTCAATCAGTCAAGTCAGTCGATTCAGTAAAGTGATAGACTCTTTACTGAAACTTCCTAGGGAGTTTTGGCGGGAAACCCAATTAAGCACGCATTTTGTAGAATGCATCACTCTTCCACACTAGTGCATCTCAACGAATGGTTAATATTCCACCAATATTACACATTAAAAACCGAAATAACACGAATTAAGAGAAATAATACAAAATAACACAACATTGCTGATTGACATTCCCGGCAAAACTCCCATTGTAATAACAAATGTAAGGTGTTGCTATTATGTAAATTGAAGCGAAGTGCACGCAAAGCTTACAGTTCGTATCTCACAGGAAGCTATAACCATAAAGTTGAATTCTCGTTACATACATGCAATTCTCAAAAGATTTAGGAGCAAAAAAAAAGGTAATTACTTCAGAAGAAAGATTTGAGATTATTGACATATAATTAATGCATTGATTACCTTTGCAAAGTTAAGGACAAAAAGTTACATCAAATTTCTATAACACTCATCAAATAATGCACTAGATGTTGCCCGCGACTTGGTACGCGCAAAAAGAAATTTCGCAGAAACCGCACATTTTGCTGCGATCTAAAATTATAGTCTATGTGACACTCCGGTCTAAATTAATACCTTATCAAATTTCATCAAAATCCGTTCATCTAAAACATCCACACATTCTTATATCCTTCCTTTGCGTTTTATAGGTATAAGAATAGCACTTTTGGCTCCGCCCGTGTAAACACAGTATCCCACCGGAACATTGTAGTCTGTACTTATTCGGGATAAAAAGTACCATGTTATGTGTTAATCGAGAGCTTAATCTATAACCATACCAAATTTCATCAAACACCGTTCAGTAGTTTTGCGTGGAAGAGTAACATACATCGATCCATCCTTCGCCACAAATTTTAACACTCAAAACTATTAACCAGCGTCGTTTTTGGAACAATTCATCCAGCTGACAGATTTGCGACAAGTTGCTAGCGCTAAGCATATGTTGTCGGTATTCAGTATTAAATACTTATATACCGTATACACGCATAGCATCCTAATTCCTTACCTTAGCGACAACAGAATTTCAATTAGCAAATCTCCTAAAACTACAGCTACATTTTGGCCTTGATCATGCTTATCTTGTAGAAGTAGCCAAAAAAGAATTATAAAATCACAATTAAAAATAATGAAAAATTTTAATTTAAATGAAAATTGGCAGAAACAATTTTAAATGGCGATATGCTCAAAGATCGGGTTTCGCAATGGTCCGGACTCCGGACACAATCTGATCGTAAGTGCCAGTAAGTGGAGTACAGTTACTTTCCCTGCGAATTACGAATACGCATTTCTGGGAAAAGATTTAAGCATTTATGTGACTAGATTTTGTATTGCTTCTTGGACTTCGAGTTTCCTTCTCTGACGTATAAATTATGAAGTTACGTGTGTAGTTTTTAACAAAATATACAGTTTCATCATGTTTCCTCCTATATCTTATTCCAATATCCTTAACACATATTATTATATGTATGTTTATTAATAAAAGTAGGTACTAGGTACATAATACCATGATAATACTTTTTTTTTTCGAAAGAGAGAGCTCAAACATTCATGGATTTTGGCAAAAGAACTACTAAATACAAGTCTACCAAAAATCATTCAAAGATTTTTTTTGTTGAGAATATAGACATTTATAAGATTCATTTAAATGTAAGAGCACTTTAAGAACACACTTTAAGGGTAGTAATAAGCAAACCAACTTTTCGTTCTTCAAAGGGCGGAACGAAAAGCTTTCAAACAATTCTCTGAAATGCTTTTAAGTTACAGTCTTTGAGAATTTAATTCAACGTAAATTGTTTGCCGAATTTTTTGTAAGACTTATTACACATAAAAAATATTTCCACCCATTGTATATTCAATATTCATGTTACGATTCAGATCAAAGACCTTAGAGTCTGCAATTGTAATACCGTTCGGAATAATCTTGCGAATAATTAATCTTGACTGAGCGCCTAATACTATGTCATTCACAACCCGTATTCCATAGAGCATAAGGCTATAGAGTATAAACTATAGAGGCATAGACTTTAGAGGAAGTGAGCCGCCTCCAGTCATAAGAAATAATGGACTGAGATCCCAGACCCGCCAGACGACCCTTATATTCTTACTGATAAAATGTATATCATATTGTAGTATTAGTGTGCAATGAACGGTGGGAATATTTTTAGATACTAGGTTACATTCTGATAAAGTACACATTTTTTTTTTGTTTTAAATTAACGTAAGGAACAAAACTTGCTAAAGTCATTTTTTTCTCTAAACTTAGTACAAACTATAAACAGATATATTATAAAGTCTGTCAGGTCTGGGATCTCAGTCTATAACTGAGTGTTTTGAACTAAGTATGTAGCTATTGAACTGTAGTTCTGTGGCTCGAAGGTTTGCGTAGGCTTCGGTTATGGAATATTATAATTGACTCCTTTTTAGGAGGAAATGGATTCTTGCAGAAGACTCGTTGATTTGTTTAGGTACATCGTTTACAATGAACAGAAAAATATGAATAAACAGCACATTGTGATATTAATATATTATATAATGTCTCCGAAAATCAATTACGGATACTTCGGACACATGATCCACTGCTTATGTAAAGACGTTTAGACACAAAAATAATTGTCACACTGAAAGTAAAAAATCATATCATGTATGGGTGATTCTCCGCAAAACGCAAACTCGCCCAAATATTTTTTTCTAGTATGACAATTTTATTTTTCTGCTTAAAAGTTTTTACATAAGCAATATATCATATTCCTAAAATATCCGTAATTGATTTTACCGGACCTTATAATTTGATGACCTCTGTGGCTCAGTGGTTAGCGCGTCGGCGCTCAATACGGAGGTCGCGGGTTCTAATCCCGTCGAAGGAACAAAAAGTTTTCTGTGTTCCTGGGACATGGATGTTTATAAAATATGTATAAACAGTGTATAAACAGCCTCCGTGGTCAAATGGTTTAGAGCTTGGCTCCCGAGTCCCGACTCGGAGGTCGTGGTTTCGATTCCCGCGTTGGAACAACAAAAATGCAACAGGCCACCGTCTGCCGTCATCGAAATCGGTGCTATTATAATATATATTTTTTATAAATGCATAGTATTAGAAGCATTAAATATATTTCCGTTATCTGACACCCGTAACACAAGCTCTGCGAGATCTTACCACGTGGTGTGAAAGAGTTCATAGATATTGTTATAATTAACAGCTAGTGTTAAAACTTGTAGAGAGTAAAAAATTAATAACATAATAGTTACTTATTTACATCTATCTATCTATCATACAATGTCACTTTTGTCCTTTCCTAGATTTCATTGAGAGCTTAATTGGTTAAAATTATAACTTTTGACATAATTTGAAGTTCCCTTACTTTAATTGCATCCTCCATCCGCTTTTAAAGGAATACAAGGGATATGAATAATTATGTCATATTATTTTTACGGATAAAATGTTCCCGTCGCTAGCAATAGCTGAAAAGTAACAATTTCTTCAACAGTTGCGTGAGAGTTATGATTTAATGTTAATAGGGGAACTGTTTCTATGAGTCATCTGTGCAACTGAATTAATAATTAAAATTCCAATCTTGAGATGACTGAATATTAGAACATATACGACCGTAGTGATGATTGAGTGGTTCGTCAGCTCCTCCAACAAGATCTCTCGTCCTAATAGGACGATACGACGAATGTTTACAATTTAACATTTACTATGCTATTTATTAATAATAATTAACTTGATTACAAATAAATAATAATGTACAATTCAAGGATTGGTAAAAAGTAGTAAAGAGCCAAAGTAAAGTTGAGAGAGTTGAGAAAATTAACAAGTTTTTATTTTTGTTTCAGGTATGTACGTTATTAACGAAACATAATATGTAAGGGAGAACTACAAGACTAATTTGGAAGGGCTGATCAATTTTAACAAGCAACCACCTAAAATCACATGTCAGAACTCACAGCTGGCTACACTAACACCCATATCATTAGTTGTTACCTCGAGATTTCCTCCACTCGACTCAACCTCAATCCACGAAAGTTGTATCATTAGTTCAACAAAATTCCCTCGACTTGAGGAATTTCCTTACGCGAGTGGAGGAATCAACTGTCAAACTTAAGGTACCTCAGGACGTACCTTGAGGCTCCCTCGAGCGTCTATTTCCGACATTTATATCAATTCTTTTTACAAACAGAGTGGAATTATTTGAAGTAATTACGCAATTACAGAGGGATACATATTAATAGATAAGCATGGAGGATTTTTTGGATCTTTACTTTACGAAAATCCGCCACTGCCTTTACGAAATTCCGTATAATTTATACAGCGCATAGATATTCATCATTCTGTAAAATTGGGATCGAGTTTTAATGGTTACTGTTGGTGTTAACATAAAAAAAAATATTTTTCCATGATTATTTATCTCCACTCAACCTTACTGGAGCAAACAGCCGAGGTAGAAATTATGTTTAAAAATACCAAACTCGAGGAACTTCTCAAGGATACCTCAGATGAGGTTGAGTCGAGGCGGATCTGAGGAAACAACTAATGATACGGGTGTAAGTACAGTCACCGACAGTCCTAGTACTTTTGATCTTAACGCTATCGCAATAAGGTCCAAAAGTGGAACATCAGGTATGTCATAACTACATATTCATGCTCAATGAGGATAGGTTAGTGTCACGATCGACACCTGTACGTAAACTGAACTAATTGTAGGCGCTTTCTAATGAGCAACTAATATCTGCTGTTACGGCGGTTACCGTTCACTTGCATGTTAAATCTGCAGTCCGTAGGAAATGGGTGCACCCATTGCAATAATTTCCCAGTCCTACAGAATCTTGGAATCCAGACTTGCAATCTTTGTACAAGTCGTGCGACCATTGCATATTTAATCACAGAATAGCCGATAGTCGGTAACACCAAATTATTTAGAAACGCTGATAGCTGCCGTGATTTAAGACTAAACGATAACGATTACAATAATTGGGTATTTGAATACAGTGAATACAAGAGCTCCGTGGCCTAGTGGGTAGACCGTATGATTCGCACTCGAGAGAGTGCAGGTTCGAATCCCAGGTTGTGGCGTGTACCAATGAGATTTTTTCAAATCTCAAGTACGTAATTACGCGGACGCTCTAACGGTGAAGGAAAACATTGTGAGGAAACCCGCACATGGTTGGCCCCAGACATATAATACCAGTCATTCCTCTGGACTAGGCTGACTATGTTGTGAGAATGCCGTATGTGCTTGGGCAACCATACGACTTTTAAAAACGGACTGTCCCAGGCACTACAGTATTTCGAGAGTGGTTACTTTGCTCTGAGAATACTGTATACATCGTCCAATAAGGATGAAAAAGGCCTAAGTTTTTTAATACAGTTTAAAATAAGGGTTTTTTTATATTCAGAAATAATTAGGTATTTCTATTTGATAAAATTAAATGTTAATGTGTAGATGACGTCAGTTTTCGCAACATGATGGCCGAAACCTGTATTATTTACAGCCGCCGCAAGTGCGACGCCGAAACTATTAACGTTGATAAATTACTGTTAAACATACCATTTGGTGTATTGTTTGAACATTAGTGTATTGGACTACAGCCCAGCGGCAGTAGTTACTAATACTTCCTTTATAGGTCTATACTAATATTATAAAGCTGAAGAGTATTGTTTGTTTGAACGCGATAATCTCAGGAACTACTGGATTGAATTGAAAAAATATTTTGTGTGCGATAGTCCATTCATCGAGGAAGGCTTTAGGCTATATAACATCACGCTACGACCAATAGAAGCGAAGAATCTGTGGAAAATGTGAAAAGAACGGGGAAAATTATTAATCTTTGAGGGCTTCCGTTGTTTGTTTAAACGCGCTGATCTCAGGAACTGCGAGATCGAATTGAAAAAATCTTTTTGTGTTGGATAGTCCATTTGTCAAGGAAGGCTTTAAGCTATATAACATTACACTGTGACCAATAAGAGCGAAGCATCAGTGAAAAATGTTGCGAAAACGGGGAAAATTCATATTGGACAGATTTAAATGAAATTTTTTGTGTGTGTTCAAGTGGATTCAAGAATGGTTTAGATTTTCAGTTGGACCCGGTAGGTGGCGATGCTGTCAGTACGTCAACAAATTTAATTCTAAGGCGATACGAAGTTCGCCGGGACAACTAGTCTTAGATATATCTATATATATTTAAGACTAAAAATTCGGAGAATTAAAAATAGCACTCATACAATAATAGAGTTGAAAATTGAAGTTTCGATTGTCGATTTGTCAATATATGACAATGACATTTGACTCAACACTTCTGTGTTCGATTTTCAGATCTTTTGTTTAATATAGTATATAATAGCGCAGAGTTCTATTTTCAGTATTCTGAATTTTCCCGGGCCCGCCGGATTTACGGAATCCGGATAATACAGTTCCAGACTAAGTCGATGTCAAGCCTTAAAGGGGATCATTTCCAATATTTTCTACACTTAACCCATATTAAAAATTCATATAAATATTGGCGATTTTTTTTCTCTGTTCTCTATTTTTAACAAATGATTGCTCTTTATATATTTGTTGTTATAGTTTTTATTTAGCTAGTGAGTTATTTTATGATTCTTAATACCTGCTAACAATGAACAACAACAAACAAACGTTTATATAGTATGTGTGTAGTATGTAGTAAAAGCCTCATATCTACAAATTAGGTTAAATATTAACTTGATTCAATCTATAACTCAATTTATCTAATCATCTTATTAGATAGATAAGCTGCGTTAATTTTATAATCTAAACACGAAAACCTTTTAACCTCCAATAAAGTCCAAAAGAACCGACATTTACATAGATGTCTATCGTAATTTGCAGTACGAAAACCGATTGTGTTTTAAATTAAAATGCAGTAGGCGATTACGATTAGGATCGCGATGTCTATCGTCGGTATCGACACGCGCTCACAGACATATGGCGGTAATCGCTCCAACAGCTGTTCGGTCGTGTGGATGAATTACTCTGTTACTTAATTTGACATAGTTAAATCAAAAGAAAATATGAGAGTAAAAGGAATGTCTATCGCGCGTGTGTAGGTATATAACTTTTTATTTTGCGGAACGTCCTTTTTAGGAATCTTTAAGAATTTTGGCTTGAGAGGCTACGACGTTGTGTATCTCGATTGTGAAAGTGTTTTCTGGAAAGATTTCTTTTTTGTGTGCATTGAATAGGACACTGTACTGATTTTGATTAATTATGAATTATGATGAAATAATATATTATGTTATAAATAATAACTTTTTCAGATGTCTTTTCGGAAAGCCCTTCCCTAAATATGGCTGTAGCAATATTACGTATACGAGTATATCAGACATTAGGGCTTTTTCAATCTTAGTCCTTTCTCGAGATAAACCAGAGGAAAATATTTGAAAGCAATGATTTCAAAACTATAAGTAGCTTTCTGAAGTTCTGATCTATGCGACCACTATCAGCAACCAGCGAATCAGGGCCTGTCACGATGCATTCGATAATTTCGACGACGAAGGTCGACAATAAAATATATGGGATTTGACATAAGGCAACGCAAGCGACATGTCACTTAACGATGACGTATGTCAAATCCCATACATTTTTGATTTCTAAGTTCGCCGTCGAAATTATCTAATGCATCTTGAATTCTTGACTTCCCAGGTTCTCTGACCGCGATTTCCGGTCGCGCGACGCGGGCGCGGGGATTGTTCAGTAGTAACTAGTATATAAATTCATAATAAGCAGTGGCTTCGCGACCCTATCTCGTTCCCGAGAATATGCTATGAGGTATTTACGTTCATTTGACAGAAAAACTTCATACCAGAAAGAGTTACGCCAACATCATTTAAGAAGATTTTGTAAAATAAATCTGAATTTAAATGCGGAAAGCAAACGTCAAAATGTCAAGGTGACAAGTGTCAAAACTAACGACCCCAAAATGTCTTTATTATCTAGTTCTAGGTTTATGCTTGAAATTCTCATTTTTTTGACACTACTAGTTTTCAAGGGCAACGTATAATTGCTGTATGTGTAGTAGGTACACTAGTAAGCAGTTCTCATTCCAAATAACATTACGTGTTATATAAATTGTAAGACACGTTTTATTCTTACCTAGGCTAATAAAATATGCTAAGCTGATAGTTGTTTTGCGCTTCACGTGCAGCTAACTGTAACAGAGTTGTACATGGCACTATAACTTAGTCACTCCTCATTGAGTCACGCAGGTGTTTTATCCTTAAAAGTTAATGTTACGAAATTATTGTGTTATGAAATATTGTTACATCTATCGTCATTTCCAAGTTTGGTTAGGACAATGTAGGCTGATCACCTGATTGTATGACAAGAAAGATGATCCATGCGTCGGATGGGCATGTAAAGAATCAGTCCTGCGCTTGGTCTCTCGCCAGTCGTGTTGGTCATCCATCCCACTGGGTTACGAGAGTAAAGGAAGAGAGAGTGCTATTGTGTACTGCGCACATACTTAGGCACTATATAATAACTCCTGTGTCGCTGGTCTGGTTTCGATGAAACCGGCCACCATCACCGATATCAGTCTAGGAAGCTAACAGAGTAGACATTTAATATATCCTAAGTAGACATGTAATATGTCCTAAGTAGACATTATGTCCTAAATATAGATTGTACTCATCGCACAAGTAAAATAACGGAACATCGGAGTCCCAACTCGCGAACGCTACAGAAGGTCTGTGACTTGAGAGTTGAGATCCTCTTAAATTTCTCTGTCTCAATTGTCTGTATCACTATCACCAAGCATGTGTCTTATGGCCGATTTACACGGCGGCCGATAGCCGCTAGCGAGAGCAACTTGGTGCGGGCGCGTGATCTTTGAATCATGAAACAACACAATACACATATCTATTTGTTCTATTAAAAGGGCTCAGATGAGAGATAAGCTATCATAGATAACGATATCTCTATTAGCACTATTCGCACGTCACTACGTTATATGCAATATTCGCCCTTATGATGCACGTAATAAAGATTTTTCCGATCGAATTCCTGTGAGTTAGTCATTTTTGAGGTCGATTTTTGTCTAGCTTTCCATCACTGAAGTAAATAATACATAAAGCTGTTTCTTTTTATTAGAAAAAATCTGGTTCCAGATTAGAACTAAGATACCAGAGGGTCAATTCTGCTAAATAAAACCTGCAGTAATACAATTACAATCAAATCCCGATACACTAAAACTTTCAAACGGTATTCTCGTAAACGTCAAACCAACGTGAAACGCGCTCTGATTGGTCGAAACTTCATAAAATTAGTTCCTGATAACATGAGTGATTCATGACGTTTCACTTACAATTCAATCAGAGTAAAATGAAAGTCTACTTTAAATACGAGAATTGAGGTTCTGATTTCTATATAGGCTCTTGTAATACTAAACTAACTTGACCCCGTTATTTATTAACATGCTGATTTCGTTATTTATTCTGTTTGTAAAAAGAAATATTTTTGAGTGAGATGAGCGACCAGCCGGTTATAGTCAGCGTTCATTCCCTTTCTTTTAGTAAACACTAGCTTTTGCCCGTGTAGATAATAGGTTGGGGAAAAAGTCTTTTCGCATTATAGTATGTATGAACTTGTCATAAAATATCTTGGGCTATACCAATTGTATCTGGCTGATTTTGGTATCATTAAAAAGTTTTAATTTTACAGAAGACAATTCCAAATTCAAATTAGGTAAATTTGAGATTTTCATTTGTTTTTCTTAATGTTAAAATGAGTGATTCTTATGAAGAATTTCGATACATTTTAAAATTTTATTACAAAAAAGGTAAAAATGCAACACAAGCCGCGAAAAAAATTTGTGATGTTTATGGACCTAATGCAGTATCTGTGAGAGTAGCGCAAATTTGGTTTAAGCGTTTTCAATCCGGAAATTTTGATATCAAATATGCACGTCGCTCTGGTCGCCCTGTTACGGACAAAACTGTTGCCATTTTTGAAAAAGTGGAGCAAGATCGGCATATTAGTAGTTACGATGTAGCTGAAGAACTGGGGATTGACCACAAAACGGTTTTGGCGCATTTGAAAAAAGCTGGGTACACAAAAAAGCTCGATATTTGGGTGCCTCATGAGCTCACTGAAAGAAACCTAATGAACCGTGTACTCATTTGTGATTCTTTATTACGACGTAATGAAACCGAACCATTTTTGAAGAAGCTGATAACTGGTGATGAAAAGTGGATCACGTACGACAAGAACGTGTGAAAAAGATCGTGGTCAAAGGCCGGTCAGGCTTCACAGACTGTGGCGAAACCCGGGTTAACTCGCAACAAGGATGCTGTGTGTGTGGTGGGATTGGAAGGGCATTATTCATTATGAGCTGTTACCGCCAGGCAGGACCATCAATTCTGAACTGTACTGCGAACAACTGATGAGATTAAAGCAAGAAGTTGAGAGAAGGCGGCCGGAATTAATCAACAGAAGGGGTGTGGTTTTTCACCATGATAACGCTAGACCTCACACATCTTTAGCCACTCAGAAAAAAATACGGGAGTTTGGCTGGGAGGTGTTAATGCATCCGCCGTATAGTCACCTTGCACCTTCAGATTTCCACCTGTTTCGGTCGCTGCAGAATTCCTTAGGCAGTGTCAGGTTGACATCACAAGAGGACTGCCAAAACCACTTGTCGCAGTTTTTTCATCAGAAGCCCCAAAAATTTTATAGCAATGGGATCATGTACCTACCAACAAGATGGCAAAAAGTTATCGAACAAATTGGCACCTATATACTTTAGTCACTTGTAAATAAACTTTATAAAAAAACCTTTTGAATTTTTATATAAAATGCGAAGAAACTTTTTCCCCAACCTAATACATATTATACAGTATCTCACGGGAACATTGTAATTTTTCGGGATAAAAACTATAGTAGTTTTAATCCCGAGCTTAGACTATTACCATATCAAATTTCATCGAAATACGTTCAGTAGTTTCTGCGTGCAAGAGTAACAAACATCCATCCATTCATCCTCACAAACTTTCACATTTAGTAGTACATATAGGGTTATGCTTGTTCAACAATTCATTATTAGAATTGACAATGTTATGGCTCACCAGTCACCTCAATCTCGCCCAATGTCCAGCTATTTGTTTGTATGTTAATGTTTGCACATTTCAACACAAATGACATCAGATACTAAGGGTCAGGGCACACCGAGACGCGTGATGCGACGCGGCGCGGAATAGAGTAGTTAAGATTGTGATTGTTTTATGAAATGAACCAGAAAACGAGAACATGAATCGCCTGATGGTAAGCGATTACCGCCGCCCATGGACACTCGCAACACTAGAGAAGTTACACTGACGTCCTCCGTGGCGCAGTGGTGAGCGCAGTGGCGCTTTAGCCAGCCAGGGAACAAAAAAGATTTTCAGTGTTCCTGGTTCATGGATGTGTATTAAATATGTGTATAGTATAATAAAAATCTTAAATATAAGTATAGTATAAAAAGTATTAAATATATTTCCGTTGTCTGGTACCCGTTACACAAGTTCTTTGGATACTTACCACGGGGCCAGACTGACGTGGTGTGGAGCGTCCATAGATATTATTATTATTATACTTGTAACTCTTCTGATGTTGCGACCTGCGTTCCTGGTCCATAAAATACCCGATCCCCCCATTGGATCTCCGTTAATTTCACTCGCTCGGCAAAACACAACGCGAGCGCTATTTCACGTCGGTTTTCTGTGAGGTCGTGGTACTATTCCGGTCGAGCCGGCCCATTCGTGAAGCGTAGCTCTCGCACAGTTACTACAAAATTAAACTTTATTCACTTCTCGAGAAGATACACGTTTCATTGCAAGATTTCTAATATTGTGCTGCACCGCTTAGCGCAGCGCGTCACCGCTCCTGCAATGAAAAGTGTATCTTCTTGTCTAGTGAATAAAGTTCAATTTTAAATCACTACCATAAAGCTAAAAACTATAACCCGACTACGCAAATTATATAGCCTATGTTACCCGGACTATTAGGCTGGGACTATACGCACCGGAATCCGGAAGGCCGTAGAGAATTTTGATCATTGGAAATAGAAATCTATGCTAATACAATAGAGTTGAAAATAGAACACATGAGTGTCGAGTTAAACGTCAATGTCATATATCACATATATGACAGCTCGACACCTGACACTTCAATTTTCAACTCTATTCTATTAGCGCCGAGTTCTATTTTCAATGCTCAGAATTCTCTACGGCTTTCCGGATTCCGGTGCATATAGTCCCAGCCTTATAACGAATCTTTTGACACCTCATTCACTAGAATCGGATTATTAATTTAGACGCTACTGTGGAACAAACATAAATACATACATACATACATACACTGTCAAAATCAATACCCTTCCTTTTGGTAGTCGGAAAAAAATTCCGCGTCGCGTCACGTCTAGGTGTGACCTGACCCTTAACGGTCAAGGGAAAGACATGGAAATATTCATCTTAACATGATGAACACTGTGTTACGTAAATCTGAGCTTAATATTGATAGATATAAGTCTTAGTTTGCGTTGAGTGACATTAAAATAGGCTGAGTGGATTATGTGTCAGGTGTCAGTCAAACGACGACAATGTCTGACATATCCGGAGACCCAGTTCCGTCAGGACAAGTTCAAGGTACAGTTATTGGTGTAGATTATATTGTTATCTCAGATTAATAACTATAAATACCATAGGTACCCGGCTATAAGCAGGAGAAGATGACATAATATTATCTTTCCTTATTCTTCTTACGATATGCTAATATTGCTTATGGGGAAAAAAGAGATGTCTAATGATAATAATTAGTCAACGTTTGACGACCTCTGTGGCTCAGTTGGTTGAGCGTGTTGGTGCTCAAGCCGGGGGTCGCGGGTTCAAATCCCGCCGAAGGAACTAAAAGTTTTTCTATGTTCCTGGGTCATGGGTGTGTATTAAATATATTGTGTATAATATAATAAAAATCTTAAATATGTGTATAGTATAAAAGTATTAAATATATTTCCGTTGTCTGGTACCCGTGACACAAGTTCTTCGAGAACTTACCACGAGATCAGATTGACGTGGTGTAAAGCGTCCATAGATATTATTATTATTATTAATCCAATCCAACATTTTCCATATCTTTTGTTGAAGCTTTCTGTACACTAATGCCGTTTATATTGCTATCAATATAAGATGTCACTTATTGCAATGCAACAAAGTCGCAAATTAAACATCGTATTAAAATTTTCAGCGTTCGTTCTAAGTATGTTCTTCGTCCAAGATTGTTAAAGTTTGATCCAAAAAGTTATTATAAAAAGAGTGTTTTAGATATTGAAAGTGTTCTTAGGATATAACTACGAGTTATTTAAAAAAATACTAGATGAAAATACATGACAACATTTAGGTTTTAAAGCCCTATACGCATCCTATACTTTCAGGGACATACACGTAAGATTAAAGTCTAGCATGGAACGAATGCACTCTATGTTTTTGTTATTTATATTGGCATGTTCGAGAAATCGATTTTATTATCGGGGCCGTATCGCTAATGGCCGATTTATCGTGGGTACTCATGTGACTTCCTCCATTTACAGTAGATTTCCACCTCCAGCGTTCAGCGCTACGACAAGAAGGATATGAGAAGCTTGGGTCCATTATTCCTCTACAAAATATTTCCACTGTTTCTTTTAAATCACTACTCGTACTGTTAAAGCTAACTCGAACGCCTAAACTAGTCAAAGTCACAGCATAGTCCAGCGGTACGATACTGACGTAAAAATTACATTCGTAAAAAATATCAAAGTTCCATTTTTTTTTTCAACGAAACAGTTTGTGCTAGATATGAGCGCCGCGCCGGCGCGCCGCCGCCGCCGCCAATTTTTCCGCGCCGCCGCCGCTGCGAAAATCTATCAGCGCGCCGAGTGAGCGGGAGGAATAGTCATAGTGTGTAATTTCAGTCAGTGACTATGAGCATTCATATTACCCAAGTCATATATACCTAAATAAACCTTACTTCTTGCATGCTTTAAAAGAGGAGAAGGTGGTTAACCTCCACATAACTCATCGAAAGGGTTCTGCATGAAAGACACCATGCTTACTATAAAGGCAGATCTACTGCAACGGCGTTGATGGAGCTAGTATATCGCATTTATAAAGCCATTGAGGATAAGAAGTTTGCGCTTAACGCCTTCCTAGATATTGAAGGCGCATTCGACAAAACCTCAACCTGATCAATTATCCTGATAGCCTGGCTTCAAGAATTATAGATCCAACTACTATAGAGTGGATCAAAGCCACGCTCAACAACAGAGTAGCCTCATCAACTATCATGGGCTTGACACTCAGGAGCAGGTTGACCCAATGATGCACACAGGGAGGGGTGGGGTACTGTCACCGCTGGAATGGTCCCTGATAGTGATTGGACTGCTAAAAGAACTCAACGATAGAAGGTTCTATGCTCAAGGATACGCTGACCACCTAATAACAATAATAGCTCCCAACACTGATTTCAGTGACGGTGGCCGGTTTAGTGCCCTAGTATGTGCGCAGTACACAAGAGCACTCACTCTTCCTTTACTCTCATAATCCAGTGGGACGAATAACCGACATGACTGGCGAGAATGATCTCTCGATCTCTCATGCCATCCGACGCATGGATTATCTTTCATGCCAGACAATCAGGTGATCAGCCTGCATTGTCCTAAGCAAACTTGAAAACAATTTTTTTTTGTCATTGTTCAAATGCGGGAATCGAACCCATGACCTTCAAGTCGAGAGCCACGCTCTAAATCACTGGACCACGGAGGCTGACAACCTAGCGATACTAGTGGTGAGCAAATGCGCATCAGTAGTCGCTGGACTAATGCAATCAGCATTGCAGAAAGTCGTCGAAAATTGGTGCAAAAGGGTCAAGCTAACAATGCTAATAAGACAGTTAGCAAAAAGCAATCTTTATACCTAACACCAAAAAGAGGAAGTTGGAGGGACTAAAACCCCCAACACTCTTCGGGAGAACTACCACGTTTGCAAGCAAAGTCAAATATCTTAATAAGGGACTTACTTGGAATAAGTACATCGAGAACATTTTGAAAAAAGCAAGATGTGCTCTGGTGTTCTGTAAGAGACTTGTCAGCTCTAAATAATGCCTTCGGTCGAAGGCAATGCTATGCATGATTATATACAGCTATAGTGTGGTTGATTGTCGCATATGCGAAGTGTGGTATGCCACACTACGCAGCCAAAAAGCTCTACAGGTCAACTTCATCAAAACATTAAATAGTGTACAGAGGTTGTCCTATCTGATAATCACAGGTGCGCTCTCTTCGACACCTACCGCTTCACTTGAAGCTCTGAATCACCTGAATCTACTTCCTCTGCTTGTTCATATGGAGTCTAAGAAGGTTGTTCTCAGGGCCATGACTGGTAGGATGAAACGGGCCTCCACCCTATTTGGACAACTGCAACAATCTCTTCTTGAGAAACTTGTCATGAGCATGCCATCTGACGCCATAATCAAAGTGCATATGCCATAGCTTTTAAAAGCTATACCCGGTTTTATAATTTCCACAGGCTTAGCATTCGCATCGTTGAAACACCGAAGAATCGACAAAATTATAGATTGAAGAAACATAACACCATTCGGAGCAAAATAGGTATTAGTGTAAAGCAGCAAGGTCGTTATGAGAAACATAATTACTTTTCTTCCCGAGCATAAGCTCACAAAATGGCCTCTTTTGAAAGTAGAAATGTTTTCTTATTTCAATGTCAAATAGTCTTAATAAAATAAACTAACTCCACATCACGTGAATATTTCTTCTTTAAATTTATTTCTTCGGATCGCCATGCTAAGCCTGCTGGTAAGGATAGGTCCCAATTAATGTTCACCCTAATGATATAACATATATAGTTTACGGACAGATCCAGGGAAGACAACCGGGCTGGCGCTGAATACCCCTGGCATACCACCTACAGGCAGATATGCTTGTTTGGGAGAAGTTTGCACCACACGGTGCAAACTTCTCCCAAACAAGCATATCTGGTTCAGGCTGAGATCTTCGCTATTATTGGTTGTTCACTAGAGAGAGCCTACACAGTCAGTTATACAAATGGCTTCGACGTCAGTTCCTGAAAATATGGACGTTTATAAAAACGAAAATAGAAAAAATATTACAGTGATTACGCTCTCTGGACTCAAAGCACAGTTACTGCTGGAACTACTTTGGAATTGTATAATTACGTCGTCTTTTCATCACTACAAAAAGTGCCATAAATTGTAGTGCACTGTAATTGTATGTCATTTAACCCAATAAATAAAATTATTTTATAGCTATGAATGAACTACACATTTTTTTTTACTACCAAGTACAAACTTCAACCCTTTCAAGGTCACGCCGCCGACGCCGCCGCCGCCGACCCAAAATAGTCGGCGCGCCGCCGCCGACCAACCACCTATCGGCGCTCATATCTAGTTTGTGCATTCTCAGAACTTCACAATCGAGTGACGTTTGCTCGGACTATTTCGAATTGATTTCGAATGTGTAGTTCTGCGAATACACAAACTGCTACACGTTCTCAAAAATTTGATCTTCGAATTTTTGTCGACTGAAACTATTTCTATATCGCATGAGAATCGTGCCCCAGGTTACAATATAGCATAGTTTCTCGTGGATTGTATTACGTAGCTATACAAACTACAGTGAACCCGGTTAGATCCAGTATCAAACCTCCTTTGTTCAGCTACTGATAAATGAATGTGCTGCTTTAAACGAAGGAGTTTGCATATCGCAAACGAAGTCCAGTTTTGGACTTTATCACTTGATCCTGCCATATGTAAAGTTATTTTCTTCGTATTAGAAGATACTATCTGGGAGACCGAGCTTTGCTCGGAGTTTCACTAGAACGATGAAGTAATTAAAAATAAATAAAATTATTATAAAAGAAAAATATATAAAAATAATTACAAAATATTCGTGTTTTCGGGATTCGAACCCCGAGACACCAATTTGCAAACAACTTAAAAAGTCCATCGCTAACCAAGCCTCAGAAAAAGAAGAAGTTATTACGCGACGAGAGAAAAAATATGTACAACTTAAAAATGAGCAGTTTCGCCCTGCGAAAATACCTAAAACTCCCTGCATATTTTTTATTAAATGAACCAGGAAACGAGCAGACGGATTTGTTACAAGTGTTACTCCTCTGGTGTTGCGAGTGTCCATGGGCAGCGGTAATCGCTTACCATCAACGCATTCATCAGTGTCCTTTAAGTTCCCAATTCCCCTTGGGCCTCCGGTAACCTCACTCACCCGCAAAACACAACGCAAACGTTATTTCACGCCAGTTTTCTGTGAGGCCGTACTATTTATCTGGTCGAGCCGGTCCATTCGTGCCGGAACGTGACTCTCACACAGTTAAATTGTACGCAACGTGATTAGTAGTAGATGCGTAGACACTGAACAGACAAAAGTATTGCTCTAACTTTTAACATGTTGCCTCGTGGTGGCTTTACGGTTGCATTCAAGTTGGTTTCATATAAACTTAATTTGGAAGCCACCACGGAGTCTGCTTTATAAAATTAGCCTCTCAATGACCGAGCATATTTGGTCAGCAATTACTGTGTAAATGTTATTAATGAGAACCCCCAGTTCGGGCATGTTCACCATGTTTACTTTACAGTTTGAGTTTTTAAGCCCTTGGCATATTGTTAACGATCATTACAGCTCCTTAATATAGCAGTAAAATTATTGGTCAATATATTTTAACAAAATTTTGTCCGCGTCTCCGCTCTCGTAAATAGTGGACAGTATCCGGGAACAGTGTACTTTTTAAGTATAATAAATATCCTATATTTTAATCCAGCTCCTCAACTACTACCATACCAAATTTTAACAAAATCTATTCAGTAGTTTTTGCGGGAAAGAGTAACAAACATCCATCCATACATCTATCCTCATAAACTTTCACATTTATAATATGTAGTAGTAGGTTGGTGGATTCAGGAACTGTAAGAGGTATACGATAACTACAGTTAATTTAACATCGTCTTCTTGTACACGACAAAACGTCGTGCACTAGAAGACCTATGTATTGTCAGTTCAGAACCAATCCAATCTCTTTGTAAACAAAAAGACACTATAAATTACTATAAAGTACACTATAAATTAAAATCGTACTAATTTAAATATGTACATAATCTCACTTATTTATCGTGCAATAAAAAAATACAATAATTTTACAATGGCAAATGAACATGGATCTGAACCAGAGTATAGTTGTATAATGTATATTGTATTTTTAGCAAAACACGAATCTATAGTATTATATATATTATGTACTTAGAAACGTCTAAGTAGACGGGTAATATTAAATTTAACAAAGCAATTATTTGGCCTATTGATATACTGACAGGATTGCCACCGATCCTCATTAAACATATTTTGTGAGAAGTCTCCAAACTCCTTCAAACAATACCCTGATACGAGCCAAATATAGTCATTTTGCTCGTGATATAGCATCGATAACAGGGATATAGGATAATGTTGCCCGCGACTTCGTACGCGCAAAAAGAAATCTCGTCGGAACCGTACATTTCGCTGCGATAAAAAGTAGCATATGTTTATCCAAAGTATAAACTACTACCATACCAAATTTCATTAAAACCTATTATTGCGTGAAAGAGTAACATAAACAGTAAACACCCACACATCTATACTTCTTATACATCCATACATTCTTACAAATTTTCGCAATACTGAATATAATACAGACGTATTTTATCATAAATAATAATATAGCCTTCCACATAGCCATATTTAGCGCGAAGAAATCGCAGTCAAATAAATATTTGAATTGATAAGAATATTTACATTTTGTGCAAATAAAAATTCGATTTGTTAATCTTCCATTTCATATTTATTATTTACTAGATGTTTCCCGCGACTTCGTGCGCGCAAAAGTTAATTTCGCAGAAACCGTACTTTTTTCCGCGATAAAAAGTCTATGTCCTTCTCCGTGGTCTACGATTTTGATGAAATTTGGCACAGATGTGGATTCATCAAAATCGGTCCTGTAGTTTCGGAGCCTATTCAATGCAAACAATCAAACAAACATACAAACAAACAAACCTTTCCTCTTTATTATATTAGTATAGACAAGTTTTTGCCCGCGGCTCCGACCGCCTAAATACAGTATCCCACGGGAACACTGTACTGTGTTTAGGGATAAAAAACCTGTTTTTTTATCCACAGCCTAAACTACTACCATACCAAATTTCATCAAAATCCGTTCAGTAGTTATTGCGTGAAAGAGTAACAAACATCTATCCATCCATCCTTTCAAACTTTCACATTTATACTTTATAGTAGTAGTAGTATGTACTCGTATAAATGGACAGAGCAACTATATTAAACGATACCTTCATTCGTAGCTTCATTACAAACCTAAATACACCAAGTTATAAACTATTACTGTAAACTACACAGTGGTACATTCCCCTGTCGAGTTACGTCGAGATAAGACGAACAGACAGACGAACGACTTACAATAGTTCCGCGTTCGCCATTTGTGGCTATTATGGGACCATACGAGGTCTTTAACGACTCGCAAAACCAGCGGACACCCAAGACGCGAACCTCGTATCTAATATATTAGTGCTGATATATAATACATTAATCTAAGTCAATAAATTTCACGGTATGGTTTATTGATATTTCTATATTTTTTCAAAGCCTTTAAGAGTTCTAAATAATTTAACTTATGATGTAAGTAAGACAACTGATGTTTGTCTTAGATACATATTATATATTTTTTTAACATTCAGAAATAATTAAGTAGTTATTAACTCTTGATAAAAGTAAATAGAATTATGATTTCATGTGTAGTTTTGTAATTACATGCATTTTGACTTAATTTGGAAGCCACAAAAGTTGAAATATTTTTTTACAAAACCTACATAATAAAATTAGTTTACTAACATCAAATACATAAACATTTACTAAGTTAAATATGAAATTAAACACGCGAACTTCGGAGATTTGAGAAATATTGTACATGTGACCAACATTTCGTAACCTCATACAAGTTTGTGACCTCACGTGATTTTATGAGGCATATTCACAAGACTCACACATGAGCTTCAAACAATTCGAAATTTCTTCAAAAATATAGATTTTTGTATACTATTCCTTTTGTCTTATTTTTTATTTTATTTAACTATCTTATTTTTAAAAAACTTTTCATTTTTGTAATAAAAAATTACTGGCAAATAATCCAAGAATATTAAATATTTGAATTGATAAGAATATTTAAATTTTGTGCAAATAAAAATTCGAATTGAAGACATTCAATACAATGGATGAATGGAAGACATTCCATTTCATATTTATTATTACTAGTTTTGCCCGCGGCTCCGACCGCCTAAATACAGTATCCCACGGGAACCCTGTACTTTTTAGGGATAAAAAACCTATGTTTTAATCTACAGCCTAAACTACTACCTACCAAAATTACTGGCAAATAATCCAAGAATGATCTCTTCTGCGATTTGCATTTGTATCAACGTTCATAAACAGTAAACACTGTATTTAAAAGAGAATTTTCGTCTATTATATGTATATGTCTTAGAATATTCAATATTATATATCATGTATATAGAGATATACCATAGGAGATAGATCTCTATTGATCAGATTTCACATGAAAACTCTCGTGTCGAAATCACATGCTAATTCTGTCTATTTGAATTCAGCAATATTTACGAACGAACAAACAGATCCAACTGTAGCCATTAGCGAACAGATAATGAATGGATGTAACTCAATTAATTGAACTAATCTGATACGCAAATATGAATTTCTATTATTAGCATAAAATCAATACATACATACATACATATAATCACGCCTTTTTCCCGTAAAGGGGTAGGCAGAGACCACTTTTTGCCACTTGCTACGATCCTTACATACTCGTTTCGCTTCGTCCACTTTCATTCTTACCATCCATTCCTCCTCTCACATTCAACGTAGCGAAGCGGCTCTCGATGGTCCACTTTTCACCTCCGCGAGAAACGAGACGTGATGGGTGGTGAACCTCATCGCCGCCATTTTGGATAATTAAATTATTTTAATGATTATTCATTGCGTTTCCACGGATTGGTGGAGAGGGTAGGAATAGGGAAAGGGAAGGATAGGTGGTGTGGAAAGGAAGATTGGTAAGTTAGAGTGGGAAATAGGGAATGTAGGATATTACCGCCCAGGAGGGCAAGGGATAGGACAGTAATAGCTAGGGAAGCCGGGGTCGCATACCCGTATACTATACCACAACTACCGGACAGGTAAGTTGGGATGAGTATCCCATGACAGTATAAAATCAATGGTACTAAAATATGATACAGCATCCACAAGCCATGTTATTATAAACCATCGAGTAAAATATTTCATAGAGTAGTAATGAGACCCGAAATGATCCGAAACACATAAGCGATTTTGTATTACTTTAGGCTACGTTCTCACGGGAGTTTTTAGTGAAACGGGGTATTATCGAATGAAATTTGTTGACAGATTTTCATACAATTCTCATTCGATTACGTTGCGTTTACGCCACTGTCAAATGTTCCTGCTAGGCCCACTGAACACTGCGATAATGAAATAGAGCATGCATTAGCAATTTTATTGATCATGTTAGTGCAAATTAATATCAGGTAACTGGTCAGGTTATTTGATTTTTTAAATAGGAATTAGAATGTTGCCACCTATAGATTTTTTTATTCGCCGCCATTTCTCAGGTTTAAATTTCGTTTGCCAGACTCTAAATATAGAGTTGCAAATTCGGTCCGTGACCTTTACATAATGTATGCGGCCGTAAACTACGAGGCAGATTGAGTCTCGCGCTATCGCGACGCGAATTTATGTTTCTTTCATCATGCGCTATCTGTCGCCAAACGCCAAATGAACTAAATTAAGATTAGATTGATTCGAAATATGTAGTTTACAAGTTACAACACTACTACCGAGTTACCGACAAGTAGAGAGGAAACAAGTAACAGAGTGTGTCGTTTCGAGAATAAGAGATTTTAACAACAGATAATATTATTTTTAATTTTAATAACAAAACGTCGAGAGTCCCGACTCTCATTCTAGTGTATTAGTATATTCTTATACTTTTTATAAACTTATACTTTTGATAAACAGTTGATTTTTTAAAACTCTATCAAATATCGTATAAATATCATACAATGTTTTAGGACATAGAGTAGGCGTAATTTAAGCAACGGTTTGACCAAAATTGGGTTGATACTTTGCCTCCAATTAACTAATAACTAAAACCAAATACGTCGACCATCTTAGTGTAGAACTAAAATGGTTGACGTACTAGGTCTAGAACTAAAACAGATATTAAAATGTAACTATTAAAAAACCTGAAGTGTTTTAGCACGCGAATTGATCAAGGCCGTGATGATGAGTTTCGGCGAAGGTCACATACATCTATTTTAATTGAAAGAAATTGCGAACGCTGCCGATATGTAGGGTGAATATTGTGCAGATGTGTAGACGGACTGTCCAGTTTATAGAATGAAATAGACATAGACACATAAAAATGGTAGAAAAACATTTTAAAATATTAGCAAAAAGGTAATTCTAATGCCTTTATAAAATGCAATTAAGTTTAAAATCGCGAAATCCGACATCATCTTCAATGGAATAATATTAGTCTGTCGACGCCAGTAGGGTTGTCACTTGTCTACTACAAAACCTGTTTAACGTGATATACCATATTCATAAGCTTATTTTGAAAGCATTGAAAATTTGTAAAAAATACATTTCGCCAGCCTTATTCTTAAAACATATTTCAGTAATTTAGATCACCAATTAACATAGAATAAATAAAAGAGGCACGGGTATCACCAAACTAGAGTTGAAAGTAGGCTTTAACTAAATAAAAATTAAGTAACTCCCGTCATTAGCAAGTAGTCCGGCAGTAAGCAAGCTTATGATGAATCATAGCTTTATGAACGCTCTCGATTACGTTAACGTTTAATATTTTTGATTGTGCGCGAACAGAGGTGCCGTGTGCGTTTGTGTACGGGTACCCAACAAACGCACACCTCTGATTTCGTTGAGGATTAAAAAAATATGGCCGCCCCATATTACACTCGAATCAGCGGTGTATGGCGCCGACTCGTATATAATTAATTTATTTTCATTATGACTCGACCCATTTATGACGCGCACCACGGTGGGCGGTCGAGAAGATCTCCAAGCGTCAGGTCAATTGATCAGTTTGATATTCGATGCCCAATAATATGCACTGTCAAATGCTACTGTCAGCATATCGTCTTACATGTGACTGAACTGATAGATCTAACCCAATAGTTTGTTAGTCCGTTGGCCGAGTGTTGACCAAAGGAAGTAAGCCAATTTGCAACGGAAAAAAGGCTACTATAAAGGTACGAAGTCGCGGGAAGCATTTAGATAAATAATCAAGACAATGGTAGCCGCACACGTGCAATATTATTGACTGAATAAATTTGACAATACTAGTCAACACATACAAAAAAAACGGCAATATAGAAATATTATTGTCAATATGAGCATTATTGCCAATAATATGGCGTGTGTGCGGCTAACCATTACACATATTAGACATTAGGCGCCCGCAATAGGGCTGCCACACATATACATTATTAATTCAATATTTTATCACAAAACAATCACAACCGAAATCTGTTCTCAGGCACGTACGCCGTAAATCTTAACTTACAATACATTTTATGATCACACACCCATTCCCTAACCACGAAAATCCATAATTTTGAGATGGGACTTACTCTCGCAGAAATATGGGCTAAATTGGTTTGACAATTATTGAAAATTTTGTACGAGTAACATTGTTGGCGTTCAATAGAAACATGGTTCACTTCGAGATGACCTTGAGACGAAATTAGCATTTAGGACTTTGTGGAAATACATTTATGTATTAGGCCCATTATAACTGCCATTGTACGAAGAACTGATAAGATGAAGTACGTGACCTGGATTGAAAAATACGACCTTTGTTGAACAGTGTTTCAGCGCGTTGGGTCTCGGGTTCGAATCTCGCCAAAAGAACAAAAAGTTATTCTATGTCCCTGGGTCATGTATATTGTGTTTAATATAATATGTATAGTTTAAATGTATTAAATATACTTCCCGTTGTCTGGCACCTGTAACACAAGTTCTTCGAGTACTTAGCACAGGGCCATATTGACTTTTTTGAAGCGTCCATACATAATATTATTATTACTATTATTATTTTAAATTAGGCTTACTATAACTTTATTTTTTTTTAGATTATAAATTATATATTAGAAGATAAATTATAGATTAGATTTTTAAATTCAAAGTTATCAAGAGGTCGTTGCCACACAAGTTCGCATCAAAGATATTTTTTTTTGTTTTTTACCATTTTCATCGTAAAAGTTTTCTTATCTTTGCACGTTCCCAAAAATGTTTACATAATAGGGAATATGCATAAAATATAAAAATAGCTTAAAACATAATAATATGATACTAGACAGAAAAATAAAGGAAATGGCGAAAAAAAATTCAATATCTGTTGATAAATGAGCAAGATATGAGCTGTCAAAGTTTGTAATCTATCTCTTTCTAGCAAAACGAAATTTAGTATGAACTTTCTATGAAAGTCGTGTTATGTGACGTCACGATACACGTCCGATCTCTCTGTCTAATAGACTACTTTAAACGTTCATATCTTAGTTATTTTTAATGGTATCGAAAAACTGATTTTACCATACGATTTACCAAATAAAATAGATCTATATAAAAAAATAAAAAAATTACGTGCATATTCCCTATTGCAGAGTTTCGTTTTTTTTTTTGAGGTAAAATGATAAGGAAGTAAAAAATATATGAATCACATGACAATTTAACCAATTGTTAGAAGTGAATACTAAGAAAAAATGTACTTGCTAATGGTAATGCTTTTTGCTCGCAACAAACTAAATTCTGAATTCTTACAATACAATAGTACCCTACTTAAAGCCTACACGAAATTTTCTGCGTGACTGCGTTCTCATTCAATTTTTTTTTTTGGAATATTAACACATTAGAAGATAGATTACAATTTAATATAAAATCGAATCCAATAAAATACTTATGATATACAAAAAGTCACATTACACGCTAGTGGATTTTGAAACGTGTATTCGTCTAAATGTAACGGCTTAGGGTTGTCACATAATGTTGTATTGGAACCACTTTTCGTATACTATAATTATTATAGTATTCGAAATGTGGTTTCAATATTATAAGTAAGCTTAAGCTGGTAAAACGTGATTTCAAAAGAAGAATAGTGACATCATCATCATAATATGATTCGTCAATCGATCATAATTCATAACATAATATAACATTGTTTTTAGTCTCTTTTATTGTTTGTTAACGCATTATGAGTGTTTTGAATGTACTTACTTAGTGCTTTTAAAATATCCAACATACAAGATACTAATATACTTGCCCCCTTACTAAGAAACGCTGTATAAGCTTTGAATAGTTATACAGTGTTTTGTCTCCTTCTATCGAATTCAAAATGTCACTTGTGTGATGTGAACAAAACACTGTATAACTATTCAAAGCTTATACAGTGTTTATTAGTAAGGGGGTATAAATATTACAAGTAATACCAACAATCCAATATTTTCTAGTTTTTTGTAGATATATACCATCATAGTTCGTGGGGGTTTCGTAGCTTGCTCATCTAAAACAATATGATACTTAGGGTAGGTCCTGCATCAAAAGTAAGCATTATAATTTGACACAAAATAAATTAAATAGAAGTACAAAAGTTGGCAACCCTAGAGAATATTTAACAGGGTCAATGGCATGATAATATTTTTTGCGATCGACCGCTTGCTTATCGTTTGATAATAAGCTCGCAACAAGTTACGTGGTTACTTACATAACCGATACTAAACGTACCTACAGGTTTTTTAACCTCTAATCTCCTAAATTCATAAAGAATTTTCCCAGAGAAGACCTTAGTTTGGTGTGCGAAATGTCTCGAAATAGGGATAAAAATAAATTTCGAGAAACGTCAACTTTATGTACTAGCTATGATTACCGCCATACTGTAATTATTATAGTGCCCTTGCGCTTCGCTTGGATCGTCTTGGCGGTTCTTTATAGTTCGGTTCACGAAAGATGACCACAAATTCTGACCATCTACCATGAAGAAAAATCTTACTGAACACAAAATAATATTTAAAGGTATTAATGTAATATTGTAAATGTATGTCGTCCACCCGCGCATCACTTTGCAGTTTGCACTTCCAAGGGAATCAAAATATGCATTCTACAAAGAGGTCATCTTTCGTAAAGTGATCTGTACCACATTCTGGTACCTAACTAAACTATTTGATTATACATTCATCCCAGATATCGGAGAATTCTACCTTCGCAATAGATCGTAACGAAAGAAAGTCCCAAAGTTTGCCAACAACGGCCAAGTGCGAGTCGGATTCGCGCGTGACGTGTTCCGTAACATATGTAATTATCCTACTAAAATTATAAATGTGAAAGTTTGTGTGGATGGATGGATGGATGCTTATTACTCTTTCACGCAAAAACTACTGAACGGATTTTGATGATTTTTTTGGCTTTGGATTAAAACATAAGCATACATAATATATTACATACAGTATTCCCGTGGGATACTATATTTACGCGGGCGTAGCCACGGGCAACAGCTAGTTATCTATACATAGCACTCATATCGAACACTAGTATATATCTTAGATACTAATAATAAAGAGGAACAGTTTATTTGTTTGTTTGCATAGCATAGGATCCGAAACTACTGGACCAATTTTGATTAAATTTGATACAGATATAGATTAGACCACGGGGAAGAACATTATTAAGGATTAAGTTTTTTGTATGAGAGCCAAGAATTATCAATATTTATAATATTCATTTTATTATTTATTTTAAAATAGAATATACAACAATATTCAGTGAATATTTCAAGCGTCTACTTGTAAACAGTTGCCGTTACTTATGTCGAGCGAGACAAGGCAAAAAATAAAAATCACGTTTGTTGTATGGAAGCCCCCATAAATATTTATTTTATTGTTTTTATTATTTGTTGCTATAGCGGCAACTGAAATACATAAATCTGTAAAAATTTCAATTGTGACAGACAGACAGATGGACAGCGGAGTCTCAGTAATAGGGGCCCGTTTTTACCCTTTGGATACGGAACCCCAAAAAGCGTCGGGAAGGTTCGGCCAATATTTGGCGGTCGCGGTGAATTTCTCTTCCGCGGAACCAGTCGAGCTGGTTCTTGTCAAGCCTTTTGGTTAATGTGTCTCAGTCTCAGACCTCAGTAACCAGTATACAGGCTTGCCCTGCGACTTCGCTCGTAGTAGGTATTGTATTTTGGCGGTGTAGTGTGTTAATTAATTTATTTACTTAAATTAGTATATTATATTAGTATAATTATTAATACGTGACGCGAAAATTTCTTACTCTCTTTACGAAAATTATACAAACGGAGGAGTATTGAATGTGCCTTATTCAATACTCCTCCGTTTGAAAAATTTTCGTTAAGATGTATGCGGAGAAAGGTGTGTAGGAAGTTAATATATTTTTTTAAATAATGCTTTGAAATCCATAAAATTAATGAAAATAAAGTTTAATAAACTTTATTCACTAAACGTTTCAGTGCAAGAGCGGTGCCTTCGAGCTTCGATATCGATTGACTTGACATTCGAAATCTTGCAATGAAACATCTATTTTATATTGGATAAAGTTCAATTTTTAATAGCTATCTTAAAAATGCGCCGTGTCGAGTTCATCGCGGTGTGAACTGCATGACCCTTAGGGCAGAGATATACGCACCGGAATCCGGAAGGCCGTAGAGAATTCTGATCATTGGAAATAGAAATCTATGCTAATGCAATAGAGTTGAAAATCGAACACATGAGTGTCGAGTTAAACGTCAATGTCATATATGACAGCTCGACATCTAACACTTCTATTTTCAACTCTATTCTATTAGCGCCGAGTTCTATTTTCAATGCTCAGAATTCTCTACGGCTTCCCGGATTCCGGTGCATATAGTCCCAGCCTTAAGTCCCGGTTGCCGGGTAGCCGGTGCCGGGTATTCGGTCGCGAAGTCTATTGCTAATTGCCATGTAGGGTGACACACCCAATTGCTAGCACTGTACCAAATTATCAGCGACCCGAACAAATAGTAGAATTATAAAGCTTCTCACTAATTCATTTTTGTTTCCAAATTTCAATTAATAAAAAGAAAAATTTAATGTTTCTGAAAAAAAGCGACACCATACTTTAAACTGTAAAGTATTTTCCTCTGTAATAATCAAGGTTAAATTTGGATCATCTCTTAAAGTGTTGATAATTGGTGCTTTCACCCTACACTGGTACGTGTACATGTACAAGCTATCGTACACGTCCATACACTTCGCGACCGACTACCGGCACCGGCTACCCGGCAACCGGGACGTGTGCAACGGCACTAACTGTATCAGTAGGATTCAGAGTGAAGTAGGTCACAAGTCACAACTCACATGACTCATGTATGAAATCAATTAGCACTTAAATACTGACAGCTGTGAGCTGGTCCTGAGTTTCAGCCTTTCACGCCCTGTTAATTTGGGATTGGGGGATAAATCATAATGACCTTTAATACCTTGCAATAAAGACTGAGAATTCAACATTTTTTAATTAATTTGCATTATGTAAGTACTCATAAATGTTGGTAAACAATTTTACAACTTATTGCAATTGCAAAAGGGTTCAAAATAACTTAACAGATGGAAAAGATTAATCCTTCAAGTTTTCAGATAAGCTTCTCTTAAGACGTCTCATATATTTCAGGTCAGAGAAGAAAGTCACAATTAAAATTAAATCGCGATGAAAATTTACTTTCATTCCTTCACGCAAGGATTACATGTTCACGTTGAGCTTGTCTATAAAATCAATAATCATATATCCGTGAAGCAAAAACGTTGAGTACAGTTTTACGAGAATTGTGTAAACGGAGCAGTATGAAATGTGGCACAGTTAAAATGTTTGTGGAGGGGAATGTGCGGAAAGCTAATATTTTTTTAAATTATGTATAGAAATACAAAAAATATATAAAAAATATACCCCAGTTTATAAACTTACACCACTTTTGATCAAAGATTTTATAAGTAAACAACTTACAAATTCCTTACTTTCTTTTGATACATTAATGCTTTGCATTAATGGTACACGTTGACGTTTGTCAATCTGTCACAATATTTATATTTTTTTTCTTTGTAAGAGGCAAAATAACCCTTTATAGTTAAAACTTAAAAAAATAATTAATTATAATGAGCGATCACAGTCGACCAGCGACCTCTAGTTGATATAAACAGCCTCTGACTAAAGATACAAACATACTGGAACAATATTATTAAACTACAAATTTCGACTTGTGGCACCCCACAAGTCGAAAGAACTATACTTTTATAATAAGACTGGAGGTATCCCGCGACTTTGTACGCGCAATTACAACTGCTGGAATCTTATATTAACACGCGATCAAAATAGATCGTAAAAAACTCTACATCTGTGTCGAATTTAATCAAAATCTGTCGAGTGGTTTCGGAGCCTATTCAATATAATCAAATAAATGTTTTCTCTATAATATAATATTAGTGGGGATAATAAATTAGTAAGACTTTATTTTATTGAACCTTTTAAGGAGCTAATGATTCGATCTGAAAAATTATTTATGTGTTGGATAATAAAACTAAGCAAGGTTACTGTAGATATTGATGTGCCTCTGGAAAACATACAGCATTGTTTTGAAGAAAGCAGAGTATACTTATCTGTTCCGGTCTGTTTTATTGTCATAAACGGGTTTTAGTAACGTCACTAGATGGCGCTAGGAGCACGTCCATCGAGTGGGGTTGGACCAGCAAGTGGGGGCGCGCGAGCGCCGCCATTTTCCAAGACATAGCGTTGTGTACTTTCGCCGCGTTCGGTCTTAAATCCATTTTAATCGGGTCTATATTAAATTTTTGCTTTGAAATAAAAGTGTTCTTAGCTAAAGGGAAGTAACAAGCCCATATTAAAACTTATATTTTTGTATATTTCGTAATTTAAAGTGTCGAAAATGAGTTCGGTACCAAACAAAGACAATGACGGTGATTTGAGTGAACGTGTAGATAATAACCAATCCAGTTCGGGGGACTCATCGTCAGCTGAAGAGGAACGTGACGAGTCAAATGATCATCAACAGGTAACGGCCGATCCAAGGATCGACGCGTTATTTGATCAGGTCAGTGCCCTTACAAATTTTATTATGCAGCAGCAATGTGCATCGCACTCCATCCCGGAGTTAAGCGTTTCTGTGCAACAATCCGAGGATAATGAGGAATTTATAAGCAATCCCTCTTCCAATACGTCGAAGATTTTGGACTTAGGCACGTGTAGAACCGAATTTGATGATAAAAAATTCGTTAAACCGGCAGATGAATCAAGATTAAAATTATTAATCGATCTCCAACATTTTAATTCACCTACTTGGCGTCATGTGCGTTACAATAAAGTTTTAAATAATTTTGTTGCTCAACCGGGATTTTGCAATTTAAAAGTTAACGACGAGCTTTGTAGTCTTAACAAAGGTAAAGACTTTTTAGCACCTACAGAACTAGTCATGGCGGCTTTGACTAACGCATTATTATATCAACGTCAGCTAATGAGGGTCGGCCTTCAAGATATAGTAGATTGGGCTTATAAAAACCCTAAAGAGGTTAATTCGGATACACTATTTAATAAGATAACCGACTCTTTTGGCAAATCTTCACCCTCTTACAAATTATCTGAAGAGGCCTTACAAGTTGTGTGTGGTAAACGTGCAGAGTGCATTGAAGTAAGACGTCAAAGATTAATATCCGAAATTACTGATAAAAATATACAAGCTGCGTTATCAAATATACCGCCAAGTGAGGATTCTTTGTTTGAAAAGACACGATTAGAGGCGTTCATTAAATCTCAAGGAGGCGCCCATAGTTGGCTAGGTCAACAACCACAATCGTTCAAAAGAGATAGATCGGTTTTAAAGCGAAAAATGACTGAGCCAATCCCCTCCACGTCGAGGTCAATTTCATTACCTAAACAACCAAACCTCGGAGGTTATAAAATAAATAACACGAAATCAAACTATAAAAAATCCAATAATAATTCTCAAAAACAAAATAATTCATTTCGTAACAACAACTTTAGAAAGAAGTGACTATCTAACACATTTCACGGGGGGACAATTAGTAAAATTCAAACGTCATTGGCGATCTATGAGAGCCACAAGCCACGTAATGGCAGCGATTTCGGGTTCTCGAATACCATTGTTCAAAAAACCCCCATTAATTTTGCCCACGAAACGAATACTAAAACAGTATGCAACAAAACCGTCCCCAGCAATATCGAAAGCAATTCAGGAACTATTAGATCAGAAGGTACTGCAACTAGTAGTCACCAAAACACCCAGTTTTATATCCAAAATCTTTCTGCGGAAAAAGAGCGACGGTTTCAATGAGACCAATTTTCGATCTTCGACAACTAAACGAATTCGTGAAAGCAAAACAGTTTCGTCTGATATCTCATGCAAATGTTCCAGAATTTCTCCAACCACAGGATTGGATGATAAAGTTGGACATTTCAAACGCATATTTCCATTTGCCAATCGCAAAATCACACCGAACTTTCTTAAGAGTCAGCTACCTAGGCCAGTTATATCAAATGACATGCCTGCCATTTGGCCTGGCTTCTGCTCCTTACCTTTTCTCTTCTGTGACGTGTTGGGTCGCGGAGACCCTACGTGCGAAAGGATATCGAGTGCTAGTCTACCTAGACGATTTCCTTCTAGCGCACCAGAATCGGAGCGCTTTGCATCTGCAGGCTGCGGAAGCCGTGAGACACTTGGAATTGTTGGGCTGGCAAATAAATTATCGGAAATCAGTTCTAACTCCAACTCGGGACTTAGAATATTTAGGAGTTCGATGGAGGACGTCCACAAATACAATGTCACTTCCAGAAAAGAAAGTGCTGAGCATACACAACAATCTAAAACAAAGACTTCTACAAAAGGAAGGCATAAATCTTCGGCAATTACAAAGCATACTGGGACAGTTGAACTTCGCCAATTTCGTCATCCCAAGGGGACGATTACATTGCCGGCACCTTCAAATTTTTCTGAAACAATTTGCCCAGACATTACCCCGCTTAAAGATACGCTTTCCGTATCATGTGCATCGCGAGATGGTGTGGTGGCTCGGCGCCATCCACCGCTCAGTCCCTATACACAAAAAACCCACGACAAATTATCTGGCGACGGACGCTTCAGATGTGGGGTGGGGTGCCTACTTAGACGGAACATTACTATCTGGCAAATGGTCAACGCAGCAGAAAAAATGGCACAGCAACAAAAAAGAACTGTTTGCTGTCATCGCAGCAATACAAACAAAATCAAAAGAGCTAAAGAACTCGCACATATTAATCCAGTCGGACAATCGAACCCTAATAGCCTACATTCGGAAAGAAGGGGGAACGAAATCGATAGAACTGCTAACTTTGACTTTCCAGCTTCTACAGTTGACCGACAAATTAAACATAACCTTGTCAGCGCATTACCTTCCAGGGAGGTACAACATAATAGCGGACAGACTATCCAGGGGAAAAGCCCCAGCAGAGTGGCATCTGCTCCCTTCGGGTACTGTGGAAGTATTCCAGAAATGGGGACAACCAGAGGTAGACCTGTTTGCCTCGAGACGGACAGCAGTAGTACGGAACTACATCACGATAGACTGCAGAGATCAATCAGCAGACTTTATAGATGCCTTCAGCAGACCTTGGGACTACAGACTAGCATGGGTATTTCCGCCCCCAAGTCTTATCCCGAAAATTTTGGCACATATAAATACAGCACAAGGAACTTACCTAATAGTGGCACCGGAGTGGCCTCAAGTGTTCTGGTTACAGGACCTGAAATCTCGAGCCCTGGATATCCCATTCGAATTTCAGAATCTATCTCAGATTCTGATCGACGCGACAACAGGACAATCCCCACAGCAAGTGCACTCGTTAACGTTGAAAGTGTGGAAAATTGGGGGTGGGGCGCACAAATAAGAGATTGGTCCTCGGAGGAAAAAAATTTACTGCAAAATAGCTGGCGTCCCTCAACGTTATCAACCTACATGCCTGCGATTAAAAGATGGCTTGAGTGGTGTTCCAATGAGAGAGTAAACGCTAAAGAACCACAACCATTCGAAGTAGCGAAATTTCTTATGCACCTTCATTTCAAAGAAAAGTTATCATACAGTACTATTCTAGTCCACAAGTCTGCAGTGCTTACTTTTTGTGGACCTCACGCCGAACATAACACCTTTTCAAATTTTATTATCAAACATACAATTAAAGCCATTGCAGCAGTAAAACCTAAAAAAGTTAACGTTTCTTTATCTTGGGATCCACGAGATGTGCTAGAGTGGCTTTCGGCAAATCCTGCAAAATAATCGCTCTTCGATATAGCTAGAAGAACTGCAATAGTATTGTTGTTAGCCTCTGGACGAAGAGTACATGATCTGACTCTGCTCGAGATAACAAAAGATAACTTTTTCGACAAAGGTGACCATATTTACTTGATACCAGCATTCGGATCTAAAACAGATACTCATTCCCGTCGCCAATCGGCTTGGATGCTTTCAAAACATGATGATAAAAATATTTGCCCTGTAACTCTTTTAAGATCCTACCTAGAGAAAGTTATGCCCCGAAGGTCTGAGGTAAAAGATTTAAATCATTTGTTTATTACGGTTAATGGAGTAATTAAAGCAGCTTCCAGAACTGTGATAGGAAATTGGGTCCGTACTGTATTGAGAGACAGTGGCATTAACGCTTCCCCAGGAAGTTGTAGGGCAGCTGTAGCCTCCTGGAGATGGCTCAATAATCAACCGATAGACGAAATATTATCTCGAGGAAACTGGAGATCATCCAGCACGTTTTTTAACCATTATTGTAAACTGATAGAAATTCCTAAAGGAAATCGACTTGATTCCTTTTTTAATACTTTTGTTCCAGCTTAATTGCATGAGACTTCATTAGTATTCTTGATTATAAGTAAATAAATTATATAAAATAATAATTCTTAATTTAAATTCTGATTCTTTAAGTATAGTGTTAAGCATTTATGTTGTAACATAATATAAGAAAACATAATATTACATTTTTGTATCTACCAACTATATTTTCTTTATTAGCCTACAAATCATCATAGCGTTGTGTAAAATATTAATTATCACCAGCAGATAACAAACACGTCTTCAAAACAATGCTGTATGTTTTCCAGAGGCACATCAATATTACGGTTTTACATTACAATAAAACCGATATTATGTGCCGAAGAGGAAAACATACAGCATTGTAGGAAGTTCTTCCTGGTGAAGAAGACTATGACTTGGAAAATGGCGGCGCTCGCGCGCCCCCACTTGCTGGTCCAACCCCACTCGATGGACGTGCTCCTAGCGCCATCTAGTGACGTTACTAAAACCCGTTTATGACAATAAAACAGACCGGAACAGATAAGTATACTCTGCTTTCTTCAAAACAATGCTGTATGTTTTCCTCTTCGGCACATAATATTGGTTTTATTGTAATGTAAAACCGTAATATTAAATATTTTTTTTTTTTTAGGCTATAAGTTATAAGACCATTTTCTTTTTAAGCGAACAGAGTCGCGGGCAATGACTGTTTTATACTCAGGTCTTAGACCAACGTATTGGGTATTGCAATATCTTCGATAAATATTTTTGAATCCCTGAAATCAGAACCCAATTCTCGTATTTAACTTACATTTTCATTTTACTTTTATTTAATTACTAGCTTTTGCCCGCGACTTCGTCCGCGTGGAACAATTACTTTGGGATATCGCTAAAATTGACCCCCGACTTCATTTACGTAGAAGGAGGAGCGCTTCCCCCTCACGACTGCCCGCAGCGCGCCGTACATCATTATTGCGCGCTGATTATTTTATTACTGCGATATCTTCTAAAATACTCATTGAAATCAAATGATGTAAACGGAAAATTTCTTCTAAATTAAATGCTTGTAATGAATAACGTATTTATTTGGATAAGGATTAATATCATCTTTATGAAAACGCCCTCACAAATAATGCTTAATTTTAGAACAAATTTGGTAAGCATAAAAAGGTTATTGTGAGCCAACCTTAAAAGATAGACATATACTGTCGCGGACTTTTTTTTAGAACTTTTAAAGGGGAACAATTCTGTCATACATCATTTTAGCGAAACTTTTACCGTTTCCGCAGCGTACGCAGCGAAAGCTCTCAAAAGGGAAAAAAATCCCCCGATTTTGAAACATTCTTCCTCGATAAATGGACTATCCAACACAAAAAGAATTTTTCAATTCGAACCAGTAGTTCCTGAGATTAGCGCGTTCAAACAAACAAACAAACAAACTCTTCAGCTTTATAATATTAGTATAGATAGATGAATCGTCTCTATCCTATAAACTGATTTTTGGAGTTTGGACCAATCAAAACAGGTTTGACGTTGGTTTGACGTTCAAGAGAATACTATTTTGCCGTGAAACATATCGGGACTGGACCTTAATTGTATAATCGTAGGATTTAATTAGCAGAATCGAAACTAGAAGGCTTGCAAGAAGTATGTACTACGCATTTTCGTATCCTTTTCGACATTTTATGACTGCCGCCAATACCACCACTGCCCTTGAATCGCCAGATTTCCGACATCAGAATACAATAAATATTAGTCGGTCGTTAACGGTTTATGCGCTTATCCTGTGATGTGGTCCATGATATCACCAATTATATTAAAACTTATCACCAATTATATCAGGGCCCCGATTGTCATTATTAACTTACACTTTCATTTTACTTTTATTGAATTACTAGGTGTTGCCCGCAACTTGTCCGCGTCAATTTCTGTTATTATGATCGCGATTAAGAATTTTTTAAACGAATGTCGCGGACATTTTTTAGATCATTTAAAGAGAAATAATTCTTTCATGAATATTTTTTGGGTAACGTGAACCGTTTACGCAGCGCACGCAACGCAAGCCCTCAAATATGAATAATTTACCTCGTTCTTGCAACATTTTTCACTGATGCTTCGCTCCTATTGGTCGCAGCCTATATGTTATATAGCTTAAAGCCTTCCTCGACAAATGGATTATCTAACACAAAAATAATTTTTCAATTCGACCTAGCAGTTCCTGAGATCAGCGCGTTCAAACAAACAACGGAAGCCCTCAAAGATGAATAAAATTCCCCGTTATTTCCACATTTTCCACTAATTCTTCGTTCCTATTGGTCGCAGCGTGATGTAGAATATATAACATAAAGCCTTCCTCGATAAATGGACTATCCAACACAAAAATAATTTTTCAATTCGAACCAGTAGTTCTTGAGATTATCGCGATCAAACTAACAAACAAACTCTTCAGCTTTATAATATTATAGTATAGAAATAATTTTTCAGTTTTAAACTTATATGATAAACCAGGGTCCTACGCTTGTGTACAAAAACAATATATGGCCGTTGCAAAACCAAGTATCAGAATATTACCTAATGCATATTTTAGGAAATATATTGGTTATAAATATTATCGTTCGTCGTTTCAGCCTGGTGACGTCCACTGCAGGACATAGGCCTCCCCCATAAATTTCCAGTGGGGTCGCTCGAGGCCTGTATCCACCGACTCCCTGCGATTTGTCGTAAGACATCTGTCCACCTGGTCTGTCCTATGCTTCGACGTCCAGTTCGTGGTCTCCACTCGAGAATCTTTCGGCCCCAGCCGAAAGGGTGAAAAGGTGTTACAAAACACTTTCCGCGAGGTTCACCATTGGATGGGATTTTTTATTACAATTTAAAACACGATTTTCAGCTTTATTATATTAGCGCATAGATATCAATTTACAGTGAAGTTTTTTTCTGTCGCGACCACAAAAGCACTCGTGGGAACGTAGCCTTAGTGCGCGTTCAAATGTCACGCACTCATGAGCGCTGATCGCGTAGCGCGTAGATCCGAAATCGCGTCGCAACTCGCAAACGCGCAGAGTTAGCGTCGCGATCGCTTGTATTTATGTAGAGGTATTTTAAACTTTATATTACAAAAGATAAGCATTAAATTCAAATGTTTCAAAAGTGGGGCGACTCGCACGAGACGCGCGCGCTGTGTACGTCGCGCTGCGCCGAAAGATTTCGCGCTTGTGTGAACACGCCCTTATTATGATAATACTATTCCTAATATTATATTCCTGTAAGTTGTAACTACTGTTGCAATACTGCATCTACCTTGCATCCTCAGATCATAACAAGAGAATCACTCGAGTGCTCTAATCTTCAATTCCTTTCAAGTGTTCGTACCCTGCATTTGAAGTGCATTCACCATGCATGCGAAATTCGCCCTTATTAACATACATTATGTACCATATTTAAACTTTCCATTTGATGATTCATCATTCTTAGAACTAAACTTAACAATTTGTACGGTAGATTAGGAAGATTATTGCAGAGTATGCAGACCTGTTTTTCTTCAGCTTCGATTCGCTTATAATTTACCTGAACCAATAAATAAATATCGTAATTCCCTTATTTCAAACTGATGCAAAAAAGCACAATTTCTATATTACAATGGTAAGCAAGTTAAAATGTTGATAGCTAGGTACCACCTTTACTCGTCTTTTACGTATTTTAAATCCGTAATTTACCGCATCTGAAAGATAATTAAAAGTTACTACTTATAAGAAAATATGATCATATAACGTTAGCAGACTTGAATCTTGACGATGTCTAATGCAATTAAAGAAGCTTGTAGCAAGAAGACACATTGAATGACACGTAATATCTCGTAAATGTAGGTAGCTAGTGTAACCACAAGTTAACAAAAGGAGACAGGAGGAGAAAGTACACATACACCTTTGACCACATCTCATATCGTAACCAGCAATACCTGAAACAAATAACACAGAGTAAACTCGGAGTAACAAAGTGTTTTTTACTGTTAAATCTAACTACATAATATATTCAGTCTGCGGTGTGTATCTACATAACTAGTGTCGGATTGAATAAGTGTTCAGTGGTCGGATTACAGTACTCTGACATGACAAGTGACATGTTTAATTCGATAGAAGGAGACAAAACACTGTATAACTATTCAAAGCTTATACAGCGTTTATTAGTAAGGGGGTAGATCTATCAAGTATCTAATCTAATTTTAAGAGGAAAAAACTATACAACACTTACGCAAACATGTACGAAGTACCTATTAGAGTAAAAATAATAAGTCAATAATACGGTTTTAAGGTTCCGTACCTAAAGAGTAAAAACGGGAAACGTTTCCCATGGGACCCAAGGTAATACTACACCTGCAAATACCGCACACAACCGAAACGAAATTGACACCTCATGTGTTGAAATCCGTCAAACAGTTTAGGCGGTTGCGGTAGAGCGTGCCAAAGTGTTGCATAGATTACATTCATAGCATTGTATGTCCCACCGAGACGCGATGCGGCACACACATATTAAGGCTGCGCTAGTCGGTTTTTTCTCCATACAAACGCTGTTGGTGATTTACTCCAGAGTCAAACATTGTAGACCCAAATTCTAGCGTAATATCGATTTTTATGACACTTATCTAGGTCGGTATTTGCTTATATTTCTGAAATTCAAATTAGTGTAGAAGATAATAGCCTCCAAACATCGCATTTTTAGCGCAACTTTGAACGTAAATAAAAATTAAACAAATAATTATAATAAAAGCAAGCAAATACCGACACAGTTCGATTATTCAGCAATTGAGATAATTTTACTTCAGACAAAAATATTATATAGTTTTTTCATAAAACACCAACAGCTGAGTGTCGATTTGCGTAATTTGAAGACATCTTTTCTAAAATACTTTACACAGCTGCATAAATGTGTGCAGTAAAGCTTCTCTTATAAGTATAGATTACTATTTTATGGGTATATCCTTTTTTCCCCAATATTAGGTGAAATAACAAGCATTTTCCCCGCGCGCAGCACTGAGTTCGAGCCGTTGACTAGGGCACTCTTAAGATATCTATACAAAATTGAACTTTGTGCACAACACAAAAAGATAAACGTTATTACAAGCGGCGCCGCGCAGCACGGTGTGCAGCCTGTCTATTCTCTGAGAACATTTTCATATATCTCGACAGCTGAATCCGCGGCGAGTGTCAAATATCATATACGAATTTGACACTCACCGCGGATTCAGCTGTCGAGATTTGAAAATGTTCTTAGAGAATAGACTAGCAGCTCTCAATTAAAACTCTATCAACGAAACATGGATATTGTAGCACGCCATAATTAATATGTAATGAAAATGTTTGTGATATTATTATGATTGTTACACATTCTGGAAAATTAACGATTTGATTGATTGATTGATTGCAGTTAAAAAAGGTCAATTCGGAAACGTCATCTTCTCGCATCTCGGTGTTAACTGACCCTTATAAGGATTATGTATATTATATAAATTATAAACATAGTATTTTATTAACGATCGAGTTCTTAAATGCTGCTAAAGTTGAGAGCTTCTTAAATACCAGGCTGTCAGATAGAGTAGGACTGTGACATGAGAACATTAAACGTGGGAGAGCCATGCTTGGGCACGAAATGTGTCTCTGCCGGATTCGCCAAGTGCGCAACACCAGAGAAGTTTCAAGTGTAATTCCTCCTCCCGTTACAAGTTACTTACAGGAGGAGGAGTTACACTTGAAACTCCTCTGGTATTGCGAGTGTCCCAAGGCATAAGTAATCGTTTACCATCAGGCGATCCGTCTGCTCATTTTCTGATCGATTTCATTTATTAAAAAAACTCTTTAACTCAAAAACTTTTGAGATAAAGAGTTTTTATAAGAAGACGATAGAGAGTGCCTAGGGCACAGAATCTGTTAAACGAAAAAAAGAAAACTTTTAGCAATTGAGTTCAAAACAAAGTAAAAACGTAAAACCAACAATAGTCACTCGCAGTCACATGCTCGTACGAGTATAACGTATTTCGGTTTATGAGGGATATTAATATACTTTATTTACGTTTCAAGTCTAGATTTCTCTTTATGTCTCGGCTTTCTAAGCTAACCTAAATACTGGATCGGAATTAATTATTTCCTCAGATTTGAAAATAGAACAGAACAATGGCGTAAACTAGTTCCAACTGGACTAAAAGTCACAGTTCTTACAACTGTTAAAAATAACAGCTTGAGAAAAGTATATCATCTTAGAAGTATCATAAAAATTGCTTAGTTTATTTAATTCTGCATTTGAAATAATAATTAAATTAATGAAATTAATAAATTAATATAAAAATGGTTTATGAAATGTTCGCTTATATTTTTAATATAAATATTCTACAACATTTAATGTTTAATATCCAACTTAATATATTTATTTTTTGTTTCAGGTTAAACAAGGATCATTTAAAATTCATATCGAGTGGTTTAATTCCGGATTAAAAATATGACTTGATTTAAATTTAGTGTGTGGAATAAGTGCTCAAGTGATTTTAAGTGTGGAAGCTATAAAAATCAAAATGGAAGCTCTGGAAAGGAGGAGAGTGTTGGCAGCAGTCGCGCTAGTCATCTTCTGGTCACAATGTAAGTATCCGCTACCAACAGAAAAAAAATGAAAACTAAAGCATTTGCAGCTGATAGAAAAAATTGTTTCTTCGTTACGCGGATTTAAATGTTTACGATTTATGTGTCAGTACGCAGACGCTACTTTATAAATTGACCAAGTAAAATTATTTATTCGTTTCGTAGGACACAAATAGTAGCTGGTATCATGTCACTTTAGGTTGGTTGAATTTAGAATTATTTTCATTCGAATAGCATTCTGACAGAAGTCCATTATTATTTATTTGTAAATTAATAGGAACGTTTTAATTTTAATCTCGTGGGTTCTTATTTTACCCGGTACTAAAATCTCTTCTTGCCTTTTGCCTAACATTTGCGCTACTTTAGACAAACTATGACTTCTAACTGTAATCTATATTCAGACCTATTTTAGTATATGTACGAGCGGTACATATTACAAACATTAATAATAGTTTATCTTTCGAAACGTTAGCTGCGTGCTAAGAATTAGTCAAAGTCCCATTACAAAGCTTGGAGTTTGGACGTTTTTCAAGTAAAACTTATTTCACTTTTGTATGGAATCCAATGCGAAATTATAGAAAACTAGCTGTTGCCCGCAGCTCCGCCCGCGCAAATACAGTATCCCTCGAGAACACTGTATTTTTTCGGGATAAAAAGTAGCCTATGTTTTAATTCAAAGCATAAACTACTACCATACCAAATTTCAACAAAATCCGTTCAGTATTTTTTGCGTGATGGAGTAACAAACATCCATCCTTACATCCATCCGTACATACATGCTCACAAACTTTCACATTTATAATATTAGCAATTCATAACGTAATATAAAATAGCTCGTTTATCCTTAGCCATACAGCTATACCAATTATAAAAACATCCATTAAGCCGGCTATGCACTTGCAGGCGCGCAGGGCCAGCAGAACTTCACAAATATGTCGTACGTGTGCCCGCCGCAGTTCGTGCGACTCGGTCACAGCTGCTACTACTTCAGCGATACCACCGCAGCCTGGCAGACCGCGCTCTTCGCGTGCAAGGTATGTGTATACATTTCTAAGATTTTTTAAATTAGAAATCAGAACTACAGAGAGGAGAGGTAGGAAATTACAGCACGATTTTAAACTCAACCCACTTGCAATAAACAAAAAATTAAACCGACTTCCAAAGTAAAAATACACAAAAAAGTATGAAATAAAACTTAATCTCTAAATAATTCCCCTTTCAAATTCGGCTAAAATTTTTACTATTTCTCTACTCAATCTTCTTAATTTTGAATTCGGCACCAGCCCAAACAATATTCTACAATATTTTATACAACTTACGTTCATATTTGCTGGTACCGACTTCAAAATTAATAAGATTGAGTAGAGAAATAGTAAAAATTTTAGCCGAATTTGAAAGGGGAATTATTTAGAGATTAAGTTTTATTTCATACTTTTTTGTGTATTTTTACTTTGGAAGTCGGTTTAATTTTTTGTTTAAAAATAATAATTTCACCCTTTTTAGTGATATATTTTGTTAAGTTATTATTAATACGTCTTAAGAACGTCTAAACTAAACGATCGAATGTATAATTAAATACTCGCCAAGCTTCCATTAGGTATTGCTATTAAGATGATGATGATGATTACTGTAAGTTATAAAGTGGCATATGCTTGCAGTTCTTTAAACAATGCCGAAATTTCCAAACGCATATCTTTAAAGACTGAGGAGTTCTGTACAGTGCTTTTGGATCCAGGGTATACCTTGGTACAATATCTTATTTTTTTGGTAGTATATGCTTGTGTTACTTCAGTAAAAGTCAAAATCACTATATGTGTGGATATAAATTTTGAGGAGTTCCCTCGATTCCTCATGGCTCGCATCATCAGGTTTCCACTTTAGTGACTAAAGGACTAATTTCGAATTAAACCCTTTACAACAACAAAAGAATTTTGCAAATAGGTCCATAAACGGCAGAGTAATGTTCAATGATCTCCGTGTTAGTGTAAAATACTATGAGAAATACCTTTTATATCATCATAATCTGATGACGTATGGTGTGATAGTGGTGATGATGATGATGATTACTCTAACTGACAAGGTGGCATATGCTTGCAGTTCTTTAAACAACGCCGAAATTCCCAAACATGTATCTATAAGGAGTCAGGAGTTCTATTCTGTACTTTTGGATTCAGGGTATACCTTGGAGCAAAATCTTACTTTTTGGTAGCATATGCTTGAACTACTTTAGAAAAAGTCAATATCACCATATGTGTCCATATAAATTTCGAGGAGTTCCCTCGATTCCTCATGGATCCCATCATCAGGTCACCACTTTGATATCAAAAGGACCAATTTGGGATTACACCCTATACATCACAGAAAAAATTTTGAAAATCGGTCCACAGGCGGCGGAGTAATCGTTGAACATACAAAAAAAATAAAAAATAAAAAAATATATACAGCCGAACGTATAACCGCCTCCTTTTTTGGGAAGTCGGTTAATAAAATAGATTTACGCTCATGCAAGTGGAACGTAATTATTCTTAAGACAAACAATTAGCAGCCATCGAATCGAATAAAATACCCGTAAATTACAATTCAATAGGTAACTTACGGTACCTAATCATAACGTTAAGTAATTCAAAAGTTGCATTTGATATCTACAAAAGATGTAGTTAGTATTTTCAATATAATTTTAAACCATCGAAGTCGGGACGTAGAGGCTTATCAACAAAATATACACTCGAACGCGGCCAATCTGTCAGCAGCTATCGCGCAGTCCAATGGGTAGGGACGTGTAGTGACAGCGTGCCGATTAGATGACACCTTTGTTAATACGAATTACGAACCTATGGTATAAACTCGAATGATAATAATAGCTCCAACACCGATTTAGGTGACGGTGGCCGGTTTAATTAAAATCAGACTAAGGAAGTACCAAACTAACTAATCACCCTTAAGGGCCTGTTTTACAATCTACTGATAATTGTCAGATGGCTTATTTGAACATTTTGTCTCTGTCGCTCGATATAAAGTAAGCAGCGACAAAACTCCCGAATAAGCTATGCGAGTTGCAACAGGCGACACTTATTTAACGATTGTGAAACAGGTATAGTAGGTACTTATTTAGTTAAACTAATTTCCTTCTTACTTCCTTCTTACTTCTGACTTCTAACGTCCTTGAATAAAAAGAGCATGATTATTGTAATTAATTATGTTATTAAATAATAACATTTCTATATAGCCGTAAAGACTACAATCACAAAACTTTTAAATGAGATGTGTTCTGGTAGATTATAGACTAAATTAACTAAAGGTACTCTTATAAAGCCCGTGTAGATTATATACTAAATTAACTAAAGGTACTCCTATAGAGCACAAGCCTCGCAAAGCAGATGTGTCATTAAAAAACAACGATAGACAGCTATTCTCAATTCTGCCTTCATCGGCTACCTTAGTGAACCAGACGATCTCCTAGCTCCTGTACACGGGTCATTAGTAGAGTGCTAACTGACATTGTCAAGCGAAACAACACACCATAACACATCCTTCTGACACATGTGTCACTGACATTCTGTGACGATGTAGGACTTGTTTTGAATGCAAAGTTCGACTTGATTTTTTGTACCTATGTAATATTTTTAGTAAAAATACTTGCTTTATTGCATTTAGTGACTTAAATGAAACGAAAGTAAAGTTTTGAATGAAATTAAATTAACCATCAAAAAAGAGGTACATTTTTGGCGGTTAATTTTATTTTGGAGGTTAAAAATTATTTTTGTACTCAGTCGCAAGTGACCACTAACTATTGCTTAAAACTTAAACACCACAACAAGACACACCCAGTGTGCTGAGGGGTGAAAGCTAAAGGAAAGTACATATCTTCTTAGTTGTCACACCGCCACATTAAATATTAGGTACCTACTGAAAAGTAACTGCTATTTTCCGCTAAATATTACAAGTAATAATATAATAATGCCAACCACACGAGTGACCTAATCTTCTTCACTAATGTGAAAATGATACTAGATGGAAAGGACTAGAATAAAAGGAGTAATAGGTAAATAGGAAACCCAGATTAATAGACAGGAGAGGTCTGGTCCTCAGTACAAGAGACATTGTGAAATGATGATGATGATTTAAAGGAATATATTTATACCTTAAGTCGTTCGTAAAATACGCATCAAGCCAACATGTCGTCTACATCGGCTTGAGAGGCGTGAAATGAAAAGGATTTACATATTACGTGTGTGATCTCCGACTATTCACATGCAAATACACTGTTCAGGAGATAAGATAGCTGAACAATACATACTGACATCACCGGTAACGTAGTCACTTAAGCAAAGGTTCGCTATGACGACATAAAGAAGAATTATTTTGCTAGCGCTAAACATTATCTTTTGTAGTCATAATTTCATAATTCATAATTCATTTATTGTCGAATGAAGAATGAATAGAATGAAGTTACATTAATATGGTCTTATTCTTTATCATAAATATTATAATTTCAAGTCAAAACCTTATCATCCAGGAAATGAAATTGTTTACTGTAAGCTAAGTTAGTATTTTAATTAAATAATAATTAAGTATGTTACACACATCATTTACTAGCTTTGAAGCAAAATTCGGAATTATTCATTACCAATTACAAATTAACGTTATTAATTTTACAACCCGATATGTTTGTGGTACACCATGTACAAATCAAACTTACCAAATCTTAACTGCTCGTTTAATTGCATTTATTATTATGCTCTTTTTCTAATACTTTAAATTCTTCACAAACATGTTGTAGATAACTTATTTGTGTAGGAAGAATGTAAAAAGAATCCGCAAAGATGCTAAAAGAAACTGTGATTTATTATTTTATGTCGGCAGCGATAAGAAGCATTCGATCAGTGACATTGAAAATACATCAATGTATCATCATGGTTTCATATCATCCACTTGAAATAGCAAAATTTTATCCACTTTAAAGGTAACTCTCTTCCAGTACAACTTCTACAGACCAAGGGATCATTTAAGGTGGGCTAGATCCACTGTAACGGTAACCATCTCCTCATATAATTTCTATAGCCCAAGGGATCTTTTAAGATGGATAGTTTTGAAAGTAAATAGACCACCACGGAGTAGCGTGGGTTTGTACTGTTTATCTACGGAACTATGTTACTGAGGCAACGCATGTGCTCGTATATCACCGTTACTGGATTTATTTAAAAGTTATTCAATATCATCATCATCATTATCTTGACCATAACTTAACATACATATTGTAGTTAAGTATTGTAGTAGTGCGGTTAATTACTAGTTACTAGGCCGATAAAATGAGTCAAAATTAACTTAATTAATTGTTTGAACTTGTTCATTAAAAACTCGAAAAAATAATTCAGCTATTAATATTATGTAACTTAATATTATTTACCAGCAGATACCATCTGGCACCTAGTTCTTACTGTCTACGTTTAGAGAATTACTCATTCCGTCGTAATAATCTCATAGGATCGGGCATTTTTCAAACTAAATAACAAGGTTGAAGTAATCAAATTAATGGCTTCCAAAATGTATTCATTATCGCAAACGTTTTAGGCTGTCCCTTTACAAGCTGGCGGTTATTTTTCACGAATTTGCGTCATCGGTATAGATAATCCTATGTCGTAATGACACACTTTTTCACTGACACCATAAAGTGACATCATTATCAGGCCTTACGAATTTACATTTTGAACTGATTAATGACGATCTTTATCACTTTGTAGGTTTGGAGATATTAGTAGGTCTATCGAGAATGTTCAGGGTTTGCAATACGTAAGCGATACTTGCTCTTTCGAGATAATTTTCAAACAAAAATTATTTATTAGAATACCATTTAAACACATACTTGACCTACTCCAAGGATCGCATAGAAGTATGTAGTTATCGGTAGGTATAAGATATGATAGATTTCTATGTAACATAGATACCTAGATTAATTATAATAGTTATACTATGCTACCAATCCTACTAATATTATAAATGTGAAAGTTTGTGAGGATGGATGTTTGTTCCTCTTTCACGCAAAAACTGCTGAACAGATTTCGATGAAATTTGGTATGATAGTAGTTAAGGCCCTGGATTAAAACATAGGCTACTTTTTATCTCGAAAAAGTACAGTATTCCCGTGGGATACCCGATACTATATTTATTCGGGCGAAGCCGCGGGAAAAAGCTAGTAGTACCAAGTAACAAAGATATTTAAATGAAATAATTGTGATTTTACATAATCAGTGTAATCAGCGTTTACTGTTGCACACAACATTGTGCATGCGAAAGCTGTTATCACCTTATCACAAGATACGCCCGTTATAAAGATAACTCTTGCATAAGACATTGTACTGAATGTAGGAAATAACATATCTTAACTGTTTGATATAGAGAATGAGGAAAAATTTTAATTTATATTCTATATATGGAAGTAAAAATAGTAATATTAATTTTCATCTCAATAATGTCAGGTACGAAAGTGTAGTACCAATTAGTAACGTAGTTAATATTTAGTAATCTGTGGCAAATAAAAATTTATTTGAAAATGAATAAATGTTTTTTCCACATTAAACACAATATTTTTTTTCTGAATGCCAATATAAAAAGCTAGCACCGGTTTAAACCTAAGCCGCCGAGATGAACATTCTAGAAAGTAAATGATGTTTTTTTTACATCCATCATCACTTACTTTTAAAATTAGACTTTGTTGGGATAAACTGGAAACCATACGACTTTGAACTTCCTCCAAAATGCAACAGCTGTTTCCACATAATTGTTTTGTGAGCAATAAAAGAGTCAGTTCCTTGGAAACAGTCCATATTCACTTCATTGAACAGAAATGTCACCTTGATTTGCCTTGGACTTTATTGCTTTTTGGAATATCTTGTATGGAAATAACCTTCTCAATGACAATGACAGTTGCATATTATGCATATTTCTCAGTCTAGACTGGTCTAGATTTATATCGGTATAAGCGTGGGATCGCTGTTCAGGGCAAAACAATCAAAAACCGATTCTTAGGAATTAAGACGTTTAAAATGCGGACCTCATACTGGATTACGTTCAATTGTTTGAGGCTCATTGCTAATTTTAGACGATTCTAGAAACTTTGAATTAAGAGCATCATCACTATCGTCAGCTACTCATTCTGTGATATCCATTGCTTAGCTTATATTTTCTATACGAAAGGGCGATGCTTCGCGATAATTTCTATATCGTCAAAAACAGATATACTCGTACTTCTCCATTTACATCCTACTACTATTATAAATGTTAAAGTTTCTGAGGTTGGATGGATGTATCGATGTTTGTTACCCTTTCACCCAAAAACTTCTACCGGGTTTTAATTCAGTTTGATAGAGTAGTTTGAACTCTGGATAAACACAAGCTACTTTTTAACCCGAAAAATACAGTGCTCCCGAGGGATACTATATTAACACAGGCGGAGCCGCGGGAAATAGCTAGTTTCTTACACGACAACTTAAAGGCGGAGACAGTATTTAGCATTACAATTATTTATCTCTGCGGAGTTGCGGACTTAGTAACTGTAATCCTAAATCGTATGGCTATATTTAGGTGTGTATTCTCGGTGTGTTACCGTCTGTCGATACACGGGCGGTACGGGCGGCACGGCAGATATTGTGGAATGTTGACACACGACCTCTGCGACGGCCGACGAAGCAAGCGTGGAGATTCGATCCCTGTCATCGATCCCTTTAAGTTATGTGCAATTTAATCAATCGCGATTAAAAATGTTATGTCGAGTTATTACATCTATACTAGAATAATATACTAGAATAAAATGAGGAAAGGTTTGTTTGTTTTGCATTGAATAGGCTCGGAAACTACTGAACTGATTTGATGAAATTTGGCACAGATGTAGAGTAGACCACGGGGAAGGACATAAGCTACTTTTTTATCTAACGAAATGTACGTGCGCCGCGTTCCTTTTAATAATTACTATCAAACTCAGAAATATCAATGAGGTATTGTTAGAGTCCATAAATAATCTAAATATAGGTACTATCCACATATAAATATTTGCATCATTTATAGTATAAAAATAACATCTGCTAATAAATATTATAGACCTAAAATTAATCTTAACTTCAAGAAATATCGTAACTCTAAGAAAGCCTTCGCTTCAAAAAGTACCATGATAAAAAAAAACAAACGAATTTTCTTGAATGAAGTTTCATTCAAGAGAGTTCGTCCATCAAAACAACTCCATTAACCATCTCCCTAAAAACAGAACCTCAATTCTCGTATTTAAAGTAAACAATTTAAACAGTCAACTTCACTTTGTTTGGATTGAAAGTGTAGCGTCATGTTACCGTGAACGGATTTTACGCCGTTTCGACCAATCAGAGCGCGTTTCACGTTGGTTTAACGTTCATAAAAACACCTTTTGAGAGTGCAAGCGTGTCGAGACTTGATTGTAATTGTATTAATGCAGGTTTTATTTAGCAGAATTGCCCCCCTGGTATTTTGGTTGAATGAAACCGGACGACGATGCGCCTGTGCCAAAGATTTCAAAACTCAAGATGGGCTATGACGTACGTTTAAAATATTTTTTATTATTACATACAAATTGATTCATAAGGAGTAAACTCTAAACATCCCGTCCCCTAGTAAACCCCCGTAGATATTTTGGAGGGTAAATCCATAAGTTGGCAACACTGATACCGTTGTAGGGCTTAACCACCGGACTGCTCTACACACGCACGGATTTGGTACGGAGCGGACCAAATCCGATGCGGACAACGGCGAACTCTTCGCCTTCTTCTTATGTTCGCCGGACTGCCCTACACACGCTCGGATTTGGTACGGAGCGTACCAGATCCGCTGTACGCTCCGTACCAAATTCGTGTGTCTGTAGATGCCATTCAAAGGCCCATATAGTTATATGGATACACTTTTGCCTCAACATGTCTCGTCTATAATATATACATACGTCTATGGCCTGCGCCATATATTTTTTGCCGAATTCACGTGCAAGCCAGACACACCCATTTATTTCCAGCAACTTCAGCTCTCTTATTACGGTCTATCAAAGGTAAAAAACCATCAAAATAAATATACCTTATGAAACCGTATGCAAATAATCGCACCACCCAATTTCAATAAATCTTAAGCAGAGGTTGGACGTTGTAATATAAAGTATTTGAACAATACGAAAAACAAGCTGTCTTCTGAGAACTGACTCAAGGTTCGAAAACAGACAGTTTTGTGTTTGTGAAGTATATTTTACTACATGAAACTACCCTAAAGTAAAGGTTACAGCACACAAGTTATACTTTCAGTTCTAGTGACAAAATACTAATAAAAGCTCCAGGGGTGTAGCTAACCCTGTATCAGCCGTATCAATATATGGGGCCCCCAGGCTCAGGACGGACGTATCAGAAAAAAATCTTAAAACATAATATCTACTCCGATAAGTATTTTAGTACAAATTTTTACAATGTGCGAAAACTCTTGAAAATGAACATAATCTAAAATTTAGTTGAGTTAACTCCTCTGCTGATTTTATGACTAGTTTTTTTTAAAGTGACGAGTTTTCCGATACGAAAATTATACTAAAAAATTTTAGCTTGCTCGCTAACCGCTAATAATGATAATAATTTAAATGCGAGAAATTTTCTCCCTTTTGTGAATTTTCACCCTTGGGCTGGGGGCCCCCAAATTTTTTTCGGACATGGGGCGCCCTAATGCTCGCTACGCCACTGAAAAGCTCTTTATTACTAAAATTTGTTAGGGACACAATATTACGCATACCTAAAGCTGCGACTATTTTGTACGGAATTCGTAAGGCCGGAGAAATTTCAGAGCAATGACAAAATAGAACTCTGGACTAATACAAGAAACTATTGAGTTGAAAATCGAATACATTAGTGTCGAGCAGTCAGATTTGACATTGACATTTGACTTGACCTCTGTTGTATTTATTATAATTAGCGCAGTTTTATTTTCAGTGCTTTGAATTTTCTCCGGCCTTTCGGATTTCGGATCATATTATAGTCCCAGCCTAAGTACTTTACATTTCTTTCCGGGACAAGAAGGACTTGCTTTTTGTTCGGCACTGTCCATTTACCTAAAGAAAATCTTTCCGGATCTGACTATAATCAATTAAAACCTTAGCAACTGGACTAATTAAAATAAATTCTGCTCCACAAACAGCTAGTATGAACTATGAATTATATGTAGGGCGGAAGTCTATTATAGCTAGGGAGCCCAAGACGCTAATAGGGATGTTGCCTTCTGTGGAATATCACAGTTTTACAAATTAAATTTTATAATTGTTGATTAAAGATACACAAGTCTGAAAGAAATAGGTATTTAGAGTGACGCGATTAAAAAATATAAGCAAATAAAAAATATTGTCCATCCCTTTCTCGCAAAACGATTCGTGACGTCACAGCCTGCTACCGCCATACATTTTGTGATGACAAATGTATGGCGGTAGCAGGTTGTGACGTCACAGGCCGATATATCGCTCTCTTTCATATTGTAAATTTCAATGGTTTGTATCTACGTTATTTTTTCAGATATACAAAAATGGGTTCTGGATTGTTTATTAACATGTTGACTAACATCGAATAGACGAAAAAAATTTTTCGGCAACATGCCTATTGTGTACCCACTCGAGCGTCGCTCGTGGAGGTTTAATTGAATAAGGTGATAGAAAGAAAAAAGATAGTATTTTATTTTTTATTTTAGTGGTGGTATGAGCGGGGTCAGTCTTATTAAACTTAGAAAAGGAAATAGAAATAAAAGGGTAAGCTTTTGTACATAATTTATTATCAGATTTTAGATAAGACGGACTAGACCTTTTTAAAACTGAGTTCAATATAAAATATTGGAGAAGCTAAATTATTTAAATATAGTGATTTATTATTTAAAGTTTAAATAGGCCTCTTCGAGCTTCGTCTTCATTCATATAGTTAATACTTGAAAAAACAAAGAAACTGATTTTCAAATGTTCACTTGTAGGACACCCAAACAATATTTATCTGACGCGCTCGAAATACTACAAGAATCTCCTACTATGGCTCCCCTACTACTATTAGTTTGATAGGATCAAAGTAATCATAACCGTCAATTACTATAAATTATTTGATCGTTATCCTAATTATACACCAGAATTTCTCTAAGCAATAAATTCCCGCTAACAATACCCTGTGGGTTGAAGACAAACTGCGGCGTCTAGATTATTATCCAAACTTAGGTAGTTTTAGCATTAGCGCCCGCCACACGCATAGTTCTGACCGAGGGAAATAGCACGCGCCGTTCCAACACGTGCTCCGAACCGAACGTTGCGGGGCCATCATTCCGATCTGGCATGTCGATGACAACGATTCCACAGTTTGAACCGCGTGCTATGACGTATTATGTAAGACACAAGTAGTACACAGCGTGGACGAATTTGACGTGATAATTAGCACGACAGTTCGATCCGCAGTCTAAACGGCACAAATCAGGACAGTACAGGGCGCTAATATTAAACATTAGAGACCTAATAGCTGGTACTAGGTACATAATTTGTTTGATGTCTTCATCCTAAGCATTTTTAATTTTGTTTTTCTCATTTCTCAAATTGGTTTACTGTACTGTATTAATTTCGTGATGGTTGATTTGGAACATCTGAGGAGTACTTATAGACAAAATATAAATGGCTTGGTAACTATATTCTATTATCACATCAAGACAAAGGTCATAGGACCTTTGGCTATATTCTATTATCACAACCTGCCAAAGGTCATAGGACCTTTGGCTTAATGTGATAATAGAATATAGTTACCAAGCCATTTATATTTTGTCTATAAGTACTCCTCAGATGTTCCAAATCAACCATCACGAAATTTCAGTTTTACACAAATTCAAGGTTTCTACGTGTAAATAAAACATAAGTTCTAAACATAAATCATGTCGGATATTTTACGTATTATAATAGTTGTTTATATAAATAATAATGCATAGCAACATGCGTCATACAATATATTTTTGGTAAACCAAAAATAGCCGTGCTTATTTTATCATGATATTTAAAAATAATTCGAGAGCTTTTAACAAAATTTAAAACTTGAAAATAGATTTTCTATTCCAGAACTGTAAGCGACGAGCTGTGCTTATGGACTGAAATCACCGGCTCATCTGACTACCCTTATATTCTTACTGATAAAATATAGGTATATCATATTGTAGTATTAGTGTGTACATTGAACGTATGCAATATGCATACACGATAGTTTATGCTGTGTGTTTTTAAGTAAAAGGCGTTAAAGTTGCGGAAAATTGTACTACTAATACTACTATAAGTACAATTAATTATTTTTATTCATACTTGGATGATTTTGCATTTTTAATTTGATGAAAACTACAACATAGAAATAAGTAATCGGTGTTAATTTCACTTTATAAAATTAAAATTATGTAATTCTAATATTATAGTAGGATAATAATGTTATTATCCTACTATAAATATTCGAAAGAATCATATCAATATCTGTAAAAAAAGTTAGTACATTTTTTTTTGTATATTTGGCGCCCTGCACCAGAGAATCGGCCCACCGTGCAAACTAGAGGGTGTGCATACATTCATTGTATGCATATGATATTATTATATGCATACTACAATATGATTTTTTTTTATGTAATGAACCAGGAAACGAGCAGACGGATCGCCTGATGGTAAGCGATTTCCGCCGCCCACGGACACTCGCAACACTTGTAACTCCTGGTGTTGTGACTTGCGTTCCTGGTCCTTAAATACCCCAAATCCCCCCATGGGCCTCCATGATATTCATATTCTATTAGTAAGAATATGTATAAGGGTAGTCAGGCGGACCTGGGATCCTAGTCCATTCAGCGTGACAAAAAGGACGGCGTTATGTTTTCCGAGCCAAGTTCATATTACATTGTGAATGGGATTATGCGGTAATAACTCAACAACGAACTGGTTTATGAAACAACAGGAAGCGTAAAGTTTTATCGATATCAGCCAGTGCCAGCAGGTATAATGGGCCAGTGTTATGGGCCAGTTAATTTCGCTTCTGTGCCGTTACAAAAACAAACAGCCAAACTTGTGATCACACGTTTATTTAAAACTATGTGGGTTAGGTCGGGTGACCGTTTAATGTGAACATTATAAGTAACGTATATCATTCCTAAAGATATATCAAACGCACAATCAAAATTAATTCTATAACGAGGCTATAAACCCTTGTACAGAAGAAACCTTTAAACTCAGAGAAACAGAAACAAAACAACTCTATGACGTAGATTTAACTACTTCAAATGAAAACCAAAGTTTTTAATTTTGCTGTTATCATTCCAAATAGTCGTCTAAACAATTTACTATTTAATTTAATAGCTACGATACACATTGGTTGCATATACAACCAATGTGTATCGTAGCTTCCAAATGGTGAAGCGATTTTGTTCTTTTTTTGGTTTAAAAGCTGGGCCTCTAGTCAAGATGCATTCGATAATTTCGAAGGCGAACTTCGAAATCAAAAATGTATGGGATTTGACATAAGTCATCGTTAAGTGACATGTCGCTTGCGATGCGTTATGTCAAATCCCATACATTTTGTTTTCGAACTTCGCTTTCGAAATAATCGAATGCATCTTGACTAGGGGCCCTGACATGATCGAGAGTGTAAGTTTTGATTCATCATCCCTTATTTAATTTTCCTTTATTCCTTTTTTTTTTTTTTATTTTATGGTTTTCTTTAGATTAATGAAGACGTGATGGGCCTTATTGACCATTAAAAGTGTCATATTCCCTTCAGCACTTCAAGGCTGGCATTAACGACTGATGCCATAAAAACGATTGGGATCAATTCGCCGGTCGTGAGGCATCGCCTTATTAGTTCAATATTGTTTTCCCGATGATGTCATGCCAGTAGCAAGTTGCTACAATACAATACGTCCATCATAGATGACCTCGATATATTTTTGCAAGAATTAGGGAAATTTCAGAATTTTAACCAAAGAGAAACATCCAAAACACATTTTTGACGCGCTTCTTAAAAAGTCGCGTCCACAACTGACTCATCTTCAACCCACAGCCGAAACTACTGAACGGATTTCGCTGAAATTTGACACACAGATAGTTGTAATGCCGTAGGCTAAGAAAGGCTATTTGAAAATTCGCCCCCTAAGCAGATGAAAAAGGGGTTCAAATTTTGTATAGAAACCGAACTCCACGCGGACGAAGTCGCAGGCATAAGCTAGTATAATATATTCGTTGAAATTAGGTAAAATAATATCACAGTATACACCCTTGCTCCTGCGACGTATGATGTTGTTATTATGCAATTACGCTTACAATTTACTTTTTTTTTTTCATATTAAAATGTCTAAGGCTATTAGGGAAATGTCCATTCAGTTTTTGGCAAACTTAAATTATTTCTTTGCAATTTAAAATTCGTCTCTTCCAAGTTTCAATAGATTGCCGTCTATAAGGATTAAAATTTTGTCAACAGCTAAAACATTATGAGCTAAAACATTACAATTTAAAATAGACTTTAATCTGAACTGTAAACATATCACATAATCATAAAATTATGCTAAATGGTAATCCTGGATAAAATCTGACTGTGCCGGGCTTCGCTAAATGTGTGACAAGTTACAATAAACCTGAATTTGTGTTTTGGTTTAATAAGCTTATCGTGTTTATTTCGTTTAAAATTGGATTTCATTACGCATACTTTAGTTTTTGAAAGTTTGTCAGAACTTTTTACAATTCTGATTTGGTAATTACTACTTAACGTTGTGCCAAATCAATGACGGAAACTTTAAAGTTTATGCATATAATTTACTGCTTATCTATTTTAGGTAATTTTTCTTTATTTGAAAAAAACTTCGAGTAATCGGCCTCCAAAGTGATTTATAAGTTGGTCCACTCTGGCATTTCTAAACTATAAGACTTAAAAACTTGCAAATTTCTATGCTGATAGATTATGCTAAAAACTCTTTAGAAAAATTATTTTGAACCAAATCTGAGCTTCCAATTAGTTTTTAGTAATATTATAAAAAAAACCTTTATTTTATATCAACGCCATCTAAGCGTAAACTATTTGTGTAATACGTGCCCGGCATCTTGAGTCATGAACTCATGAATGACAAATGTGAATTATCTATATTTGCCTAATGATTGTTCTAGTTCTAGTACCAGGAACACAGCACATCTAAGATATCGCGTTATCACTGATGACTTTGTATCACGAGAATGTCTAATTAATGATTTCAGCACTAAGATAGATGACCCTAATAATGGCCTGGAAAAATAGGTCACTAGTTTTTCGCTGTGCTAATACTTAATATTAGCACATCGAAATTCGAATTCTCTACATTCATTTTTAATGTGCTCGATAGTAGGGTGATTTTAAAAGTACGAGTATCTTAGATTTTAACGTACGAAATTGTAAATATTCGCTCTTCCATGTTTAAATAAATGAAATTATCAAGAATTAAGTAATAATAACTAAGTAGCAATTCAAAAGTTTATTTTCTTAGTGACTACTCATAGAATGTCATCAAATGGTACCTGATCAAACAGGTGTGACGTCACCAGCCAATGTTGCAGGTGAGACGAAGGCCGCGTTTACACAGATGACTCTCGTACATACGTAACCCAATTTCAATGGAAACTAAAGGCTATTGACATCATCATTACCTTGTAGAGTGTAGATTATCCTACAATCGTAAAAGTTCTAGTGTTTTGAATAAATTAGGTATTAAGCCCGCTTTTATTCCAAAGTATAGTTAATAAACAATTAATTGGCTTAAACCATTTTGGCAGACCTATCATACATACAGGCATTTCTGGACAGTCTATGAAAGAAATTGTACGAAATATTTTTTTCTAGTAAATAGCATAATGTAAAACAAAATAGTAAATGAAGAAAGAAATCTACTCAATAAATAAATGAATAGAATATGAATGACCCAATAAAAACCGCAAAAAAACATTTACAAACAATGCTGGAATTCCCGCGTCTAAACTATTTATTAATCTGTGACTGCGGCATTTCCCTGCGCACGCGCACACTTATCGTCCATGGAGCTACTTGACCTAATGCTAATAACAATATCACAGGAGTGGGCAATAAAAAACGCGTAAAACCATCAAACTTTATAGATCTGTAATGGGATAGTTCGTAACTGTTATAGAGTCGTTAACTGGTGTTTTCGTTCGGCCCGCTGATCCCAATGAAATATGTGGCTACTGGCTATTCATTGCTTTATAAGTTTAAAAAATAAAATAAATAAAAAGCTAACTATTTACTGAATGTTAAGTTCCATATTCACTTTAAGTATAAAAAATTAAATCAAGTTGTTGGCCCCACTTACATAATTATTATATTTTTGTACTTACACGTATTTTTCAACTTATACACATGTTCAAAGCTATTAAAACTAGAATATAATTAAAGTAAGTCATCACTCACCCATAAATAAAAGTATTCGTCATAGTCCAGGAGCCAACATGTCCTTCAGCGGACCCATCTTCTCGGTGTAATGAGATCGGCATTTGCTAAATTGGGCCTCACTGATCTCCTGCCCTAGAAGAAAACGACACGGGTTATATACGGGCCAGTCCCTTTGATAGACGCGCTTCGAATACTTCGGCTTTTAAAGCGGTTAGTCATCTGCAGAAATAAACGGCTAAGTAAAGATTTTGACTAAGTTTTATTATAAAATCTGTCTATATAATTCTTTTTCTTTTGTAATATAAGGTCAGGGCCCTTGTCGATAGAGCTTTCGCCACTTTTCTCTATCCTCTACTAGTTAACATTCATCTCTCTATAGGACATTTACATTCTCTACAAGTTTTTCCTTGGCATTCCCCTCTTTCCTTCTATCTTTCCTTTTAATATTGTCTTCATGAATGTGTCATGTCTTATAAGATGCTCAATCATCTTTCCTCTTCTATTTTCTAGAGTTTTTAGCACATCTGTGGCACTTCTTAGTTAGGTTTTTTCGTAATAATATAACTTGGAAACTAGTATTTTTGTTGCCCATTCAGTCTCGCCGAATGACCAATTATCAATTTGCCCCAAGAGTTAATAACAAGCCCTTTAACCAAGATGCCTTCACTTTTCACAATGTCGAAGTTAAAAAACAAAATATGGCATTAACACTCAGCGAACGTTCAGCGAATGTCAATCCCACATTTTTCAATTTCGAAGATCGTCATTGTAATTAACGATGGCATGTTGACTAGGCCCTCTGTATAATTGATGTTAACAATTTGTTTTAATCTTCTTCTTTTATATAAAAATTGATTGCAATTCCAATGTCTCGCTAAAACTCGAGAAAGGCTGGACGGATTTGGATAATTTTTATCTTGATCTGACTGTGGAAGTTTAGGGAAGGATTAAATGGTGAGTAGAAATTGAAAATACTAAAAAGGAGGATTAAATTTTCCCATACTAACTGTTCACTGTGTTCAGTTTGTCACTTGACAGTTGCTATCATAGTTAAGAAAAAACTACGTGTGTCGGGACATCTAGTTTTCAATAAAATATGCTTTTTTTTTTATAAACCAGGCAAACGATCGTAAGTTAGGTTGTATGGTCTTATACCATATTCCTTTGGCTTGCGAGCGCTCATCGAAATATTCATTCTAATTTTCATTCAGATTTGTTTAACTAAGTACAATGTGTCAGTGTAATATGGCATACATTGTATCGCGTACCGTCGGATATAGCTTCCGGTCTACTGTTTCGTTACCCGTCGGTCGTCAGCCCTACATGCGATGGTATCCACTGTAATACTACCCGACATCCCCGAGATGAGAGTGTAAGTAATAAGTATGGCGTCAATCACTTTGTAGGCTAATTTACAAATTTTACGGTGTCCAATTATTTAATTTTGTTCAATGCATTGTGAACTAAAGCTGCTGATAATACCAAAAGTAATTACAACCATGAACTCAGTACTGAGTATTGAGTTCATGAGTCTATTAATACGAACTGATGCTCTATGAGCTATTATTAGAAAATCCGATCCCATTTATTGAGCTACTGATTATATTACTAAAGTTTATGGTTATAATAAAGATGCCACTAATAATAACATATTAAGTTACAAACGGATAAATACTAAATGTCTGTATTACAGGATTTACAGGCCACGAGTATTAAATTTATACTTAAATAAATGTAGAAAAACTGTTTTAAACATGATGTTCAAATCTTGTATTAAATTTTTATACTCGTAGACGTTGATAGCGGATAACCGTATCCGCTATCAACGTCTGATTTTTGTAACCGTTGATACAGATCAACGGTTACAAAAATCAGCTCTCGGACTAAAAAAAACTAAAAAGCTATAATAAAACGTTTCAGGTGATAAATATCTTTGAACTTGAAGAACTTTTCAGTGTCATTGTAATATTTTTACAATTTTACTTCCTACCTACGTATAAAAACAAGCCTCTAAAATTTCAAGACGATCCATCGTCAAATTTACCCAAGTCATTAAAAGTGATTGACTATCACAGACGTATCACGGATAATAGCTGTGAATATCAAGACAAATTATAAACCTTAACGTCCCTTGCACTAATAGAGATTTACGGCATATTTAACCTAAATAAAGTTATGACATAGTTTTATTTGAATAATCAACTCGCACGCACAAGGACGATCTAATAAAGTCAATCAGCAAGAGACAGGCCTTAAATTATTGGAAGCACTTGACCTCATACGAAAATAATTGCCAATTTACTGATTGACTTTAAGTGTGAAATTTATATTTTATAAACTTCCGTGTATCAATGATCTTAAGCGACCAATCAGGGGCCCGATTCTCCGTCTATTTTGTTTTAGTAGAGAAACATGCAACTTTTATTTGAAAACAGATTTCATAGTAGGTAGTAGGTACTGCATATTTCTAAGTGCGCGATCATCATTTTCCACGTTTATTTAATACTAAAAGTAATAAACAAGCTTAGAAAAAAGTTTAGAAAACTTAAATCGAGTGTAGAAGAAAATCGTGTTCAAATTGAAACAATAGACAAGTGTCGTCGTTAGAAGAAACGATGAACCGTGTAAAACACGTTCTTACAGACAAGAGCGGAACTAATAGTTTAAAAACATAGGTATGCGGTTCGTGTAATGTCTCTATGTGAATGTTAGGCATTTCGTTAATAATGCCAGGCTCGCAGTCTATGCGCGGTGTGCTTATGGGAACACAGGCATTTCGAGTGCCGCGAAAATCTTACTGCCATGATTCTGGATTCTATAAAGTTTAAACGGCGAAAATTTACTTTGCTACATTCTTAGATTAAATTTATACATTCTTAGGTCTAGAATGTGAACAGATAAAAATGGCACAGTATATTGATAGATTTAGTTTAATTAGAGCCTTGTTGGAAATTCTATAAGTTTTGGCAATCTGAGAACAAAGTTATGAGTGGTTTAGTGAAAGTGAGGAGTGAATCAATGTTGTCACGGTACACAATAAACATCTTCCATAATTTTCTCGGCTCCTAAACTCAGCTGGTTTTTTATGTTGTAAGATAAAAATATATCACTGTTTATTTTAAACCTTAGTTTAAGTTTAAATTACAAATTGGCCCTCAATATGCACTCTCCTTCGCAAGTTGTGACGACGATTATTAATAATTTATAGCCATTAAACTACTAACTCTATTAAATACATTTTTTAATATTTCAGTCATGTTCATTAGTTCATTCTGAGTGAAATTTTAAAATCTGTCACTCAAGCCCTTGACCTACACGTTATTTATTAGTCATGGCATTCTTCGTAGAAAGTAAACAGGAATAGCCGAGCAATCAACTGAAATAGTTTATTAGTTTATTTTTTATGATTTCCGAGAATAATCTAGTTCGTTTGACAGTGCGCGCCGAAATAATTCTGGGAATCGGATCGCTGGGTGCCAGCATCGAGTGGCCGAGGTATTGGCACCGATCGTTCAGTAGGGCCGTGCACAATCGATGTTTTGATTCGATTCGTAGGAATATTAGCATCGCTAGTGCCGTGCTCAGTGATTTTGATAAAAAGTGAACTGCATTCGGATATTTCCAAAACACCGGCAAAAGTTGTCTTCTCATGCGTTTGTTTTTTTCAGTTTCTACTAAAATTCAATTTCAATCTTTAATTTATTAAATCGAATTACTATGTATTTTAAAACTGAATTCATATGTTTGTTTCCTAAAAATGTAATAAAATGTATTTATTTATAAGATATAATCGACGACAGAAACGATTATATAATTTGTGTCAGTTTTTAGGTTTCCGTGCCTCGAAAGGAAAAAACGGAACCCTTATAGGATTATTTTGTTTTCCGTCTGTCCGTCCATCTGTCTGTCTGTCAATATCCTTTTTCTCAGGAACGCGTGGACGTATCAAGCTGGAATTCATATTATCAAATACTCAAGTCTTCCGTTCCTTGGAGTTGTGAAAAAATCAAACTTCTAAGCTAACGCAATCAAAACATACAGCCGTTTATGCCGCAAATATTCGACACTCGCAAAGGAATCAAAACCTACAGGGTACTCAAGTGAACTCAGAATTTTGAAATTTGGTACGAAGCAACGTCTTATACCACAGATTAAGGAAAAATTGCTAAAACCGTAAATTTTTTGTTACATCATATAAAAATATTTTTAATAATTTTAAACTTACTACCCTACTATGACTAGATTATCGTGATAGGTGAACTTTTACTTATATACCTACAGGTTTGTACGGAACCCTCGGTGCGCAATTCCGACTCGCACTTGGCTGGTTTTTTTGTCTTAGATAGCGAATCGGTGTGGTCCTTAGTGACAATGACGATAAAATCAGGTAGTACCTAAAATTGTAACCAGAGGGCCTAGTCAAGATGCATTCGATAATTTCGACGGCGAAATTCGTAAACAAAATGTATGGGACTTGATGTAAGGCATCGAAAGCGACATGTCACTTAGCGATGTCTTATGTCAAATCCCATACATTTTTGATTTCGAAGTTCGCCTTCAAAATTATCGAAAGCATCTTGACTAAAGCGTCAGCTCGCTAACGATATGCATAAATAATAATAAATAACATTAGTAATTGTAGTTAATTAACAAAACATTGTGCGAAATTTCAAGCTTATTAAAGATATGATAGAGTCCTTGATATTACCATTTATAACTTGTATAATGTAGTGAGTATTGACTCAGCCGTTTCATAAAATGTTTAGTTATTTAATCAACGCGAAACATTAGAAACATATCTTCATAAGATTTCATATATATATTTCATATATAACAAGAACAATAACTTCCTATCTCGAAACGATTTTTTAAATCTACCACATTCATTCACCCCTAATGAACTAAAACATTACCCTAGTTGGAACAACACTAACACATTCCCCGTATTAGCTCTCCATTCTCATTAGGTCGTATCTCGGTATATCACCGTCTACGACCAACTGCAATATCCAACCAACTTTAATCGAGTAATCTAGATTCTATCCACATCGCAAAGTCTAGCCGCTAGAATATTGTACAAGTCGTTTAGCAGTTTACGACCCACTTGGCACGCGCGAGGAATACTAAAGAATGTTTGACTAAATCATCAGAACGTTCCTGAAAAATTCATAACAACCTGTCTTCAGTTGTATTTTTCACTTGTATTAATAGTTTTCGTATTAATTATGAAGATGTAAGAAATATTTGTTGTTCTTTTTATAACGCGTTGATGTTATTACATCATTACGGTGAAATAAAAATGTATGATTATGTGTTTTTTTTATGTATATAATTCAGAAAGCTTTAGCGTACATTTAGAATTACACCATCTTTAAACTTGAAGTATATCGTACTAAAAAATAATATTTTCGAGGAATTTGAATACTGTACATTAGCAAGAAAATGCGGCATAAGCGCCGCTATGTCTAGATAGCCTCGCACGAGACCTAGATCAGTCTAGATTGAATCCCGATAGTATTAGCTTTTATGCACCACATGTGTGGGTAGATAAAATCAATTCGATTAATCTGAAACAAACGAGTATATATCTATCGTATTTGTAATTAAAGAACAAGAACATCACTATCATACACATAATTAAAGAACAACAATTATACATAAATCATGAGCCATCCTGCCGGTAAAGCGCGACTAAAATTAATAGCACCCGAATTAGTTCGGAGCGAATTGTGTTTTATTACATTTCCACTAACCACGGTTCTAGGAGCTGTCATCATAGCTAACCCTAGTTAGCTGACTACAGAAAGTCTTTAGATCTATTTAACAAGATTATAGATACAAATGTGCATTTAATTTGTGTAATTTTTTTAAATGGACCTAAATTAGTTTTATTTATTAACCCTTCTTAGATCTCGTTGATGCTGCATGATGCTGATGTAATGTATTGTTTGAAAATGGTATGTTTTTTTTTAATACGTAACAAAGGTAAAATAAAACCTAAAAGGAAATAAAACCAAAATATTCTAAAGGAAATCATTATTACATACTCTACATTACCTACGTCATCTTTAATCGGCCGCCATTGGTCAATATGCATTTCGAACTCTAATTTCGAAATTGGAACTCGAATATATCTCTCGGTATTTTTGTATTGAAACATCCTAAGCAAGCAAAGACACGCTTACGCCAACAGCTTAATATGTCATTAACAAGTTCAGCGGGAACTCCCGCCAGAAATTAATCACAAATTATGACTGGCGCTCATGATAATTGACATGTGATTGTACTGAAGGGCAGAATAATGAATTCTTCACACTCGAACCCTTTTCGTTCTCTCGTGATGTTTCATAATCATAAATCAAATAGAACCTGTTATTAGTTACATTTCAAATTGTTTATCTTAGTCATAATTGAAATAGCACTTTAGTTTTAAGAACACGCATATTTCTGCAGTTTATTAATTTGTGCTATAAATAGGTAGGCACTTCATTACAACACTTACGGAAATGCGCTCATACAAGTAACGTGAGGTGACACCGACAATACACAGCCGTCAGATGGAATTAGATAAGCAGCCGTTAGTTAATGAGCAACATTAATCTGTGTTATCTAGTTTATCCTCTAACGCCACTATCGTCAATGGCCGCATCTACACGATTAAATAATATCTTAATCAATGGTTCGTTGATCCTAATATGACTAGATATGTATTGACAGTATTGACAGGTTCCCTATTTTTTCGCATAAAATTATATGTCATAATTTTACTTGGCATAATTTCATTTGACCTAATAGTAGTTTCGCATAATATTCATTTGTCATAACTTTCTTAGCATAATTTTTTTTCGCATAATTACTAAAAGCATAATAATTGGTAGGCATACTTATTGTAAGGCATATATTTTTTTACGCATAATATTCATTAAGAATAATATTTTTATGCATAATATTAAAAAGCATAAATATATTTACGCATAATGATATTTAAGCATATTATTATATTTACGCATACATCTTTGTAGCATTTTTTTCACATACTAATGAATGATAAATTCTACTGGGTGTGCGAGTTAAGACGAAATAACAATTATAGTTGTAATTTTCGACTGATTGCGAAATTAAACTCGGACAAAAAACACGAACTGCTATCTAAGAACATGTCAAGCTAATTATTTTAAACATGTTAGCGGCTTACGGGTGGCTCAAGGGCCACCCCGCCGCAACTTAACCTACTGTTACAGATGTTACACTAGGTATATGAGTGTAATACCTGCTTTTAATGTTTTATAATTATGCCTTTAATTACCTTAACCGTGTTTTCATTATGTCGTTTCCATTTTATGCAAATTTGTGCCTTGTGACAGAATGCCTTGAATTTATTATGACAAAAAAATATGCCTAACGAGTTTATGCCGAAAAACAATTATGCCAAAGTATTATTATGACAAGAAAAATTATGCCTGACGAGTTATGCCTCATTAAATTAGGACAAACAATATTAGTCTAAATGATATTATTTTATGCCTAATGATGTAGTATGCCAAGAAACCATTATGCCAAAGTATTATTATGCGTAGTAAAATTATGCCATGTGATGTATGCCAAATGAAATTATGACAAATAAAATTATGCGAAAGAAGAGGATCCCGTATTGACACTAGGGAGGCCAGACGTCCCGTATTTTAGGTATTATTTGAAACGTCCCGCCACGCGCCGCTGCCGGGAAATCAGAACCTCAATTCTTGTATTTAAAGTAGACTTTCACTTTACTTTGATTGTATTGTAAAGTGAAGCGACATGTTATCATAAACTGATTTTCTGAAGTTTGGACCAATCAGAATGTATACGAGAATACCGTTTGACAGTTTTAGTGTATCGGGACTTGATTGTAATTGTATTATTACAGGGTTTATTTAGCAGAATTGACAATCTGGGCCTTTAGTCTAGATGCATTCGATGATTTCGACGGCGAAGTTCGAAAACAAAATTGTATGGGATTTAACTAAGACTGATGACATCTCAATTCGCAAAAGGCCCTGATTCCGTAAATCGAGCGATTATATAAATATATAAATATGAGCTCAGAGGCGCTGAAACTAATCAAAATAATATTACGCTGAACCCGCTCGATCCTCAGAATAATATCAAAAAATAAAGGTCCGAAATCCCGTATTTTTTGGCTTATACTTATATTTCAGTTGTTCATTATAAACTGAAAAAATCTGATAACCCTTATGGACAATGACCGATGATATTTAACTGAAATCATCCTAGGAGACTTTCTAGTGCGTTGCCGGTCTTTAAAAGACGTTACAGCAATGAAAAAACAATGGATTTACGACGTTTGAGGTCGTTGTAACCAGTAACCAATAGAAGTCTGTGCCAGTAACTATGCCCCACGGGCTACGAGTTACGACTTCGTCCGCGTGGAGTTCGGTTTCCATAAAAAATGTAACCCCTTTTTCACCACCTTAGGTGACGACTTTTTAAAAATCCTTTCTTAGCGGATGCCTACGTCATTACAATTATCTGTATGCCAAATTTCAGCGAAATCCGTTTAGTAGTTTCGGCTGTGTGTTGATAAATGAGTCAGTCAGGTTTGCCTTTTATATATTTAGATTGAAACATATTCGAGTCCTTTGCTTTATTTAATCAATTTCTGTCATTTTAACCCCGACAAAAACAGTATGTTGTTTATACATTTTATATAACGTTTATATATAACAGGCACCTGTTACTTGACGACGTATAGTCGTCGTAATTCGCTACAATTTAAATTAATTGCACGTCAACATGTGGGAAGAAGCATTCTTTGAATATTTTATTTATGAAATACTTAGTCGGCTTGTACAGTATACTAGTATGTTATTTCGATACATGTTGCCAGTTTATATGGATATTCGACGTGTTAGTAAGAATGAAACTGGCCAAGTGCGAATCAGATTCGTGTACGAAATATTATAAGGTATCGTAAAATCAATGACGGATATTTTGGGTATATGATCTACTTCTTATTATAAAGACGTTTAGGGAAAAAAATACTAAATAAAAGATTTTTATCCGCGCGTTTATTTTTGCTAGTGCGGCTACATCCGAAACATTCCATGTGTTACAAAATGTGCGGACAGGTCCTAGACATTAAGCGACGTCCAAAAAAAATCAGTAGGTAAAAAATGAACATCATCAATCATCGAACATTAAAAGTCAGCTGAAATATCTGAAACTTTAACATTACGAAATTAATTTGCGGTCAATCGGTCAACCGGCCGCCAGTAAAATGTATTTAGAATGTTTACTCTACCGCCGCATGATATTATAGTAGAAACCACATCATGCGCTCTACTTCAGGGTTCCTTCAATATTAAGAAATAAAAACTAAATTAATATAACACTAAATACAAGTGGTGTAGTGTTCTTAGTGGGTAGACCGTTTGGTTTGCACTCGAGAGAGTGCAGGTTCGAATCCCAGATTGTGGCATGTACCAATGATACTTTTTCAGATCTCAAGTCATTATACGGACGCACTAACAGTGAAGGAAAACATTGTGAGGAAACCCGCACATGGTTGGCCCTAGATGTATTAATCAGTCATTCCTCTGGACTAGGCTGACTATGTTGTGAGAATGCCGTATGTGCTTGGGCAACCATACGACATTTAAAAACCAACTGTCCCAGGCACTACAGTATTTCAAGAGTAGTTACTTCCCTCGCAGAATTACTGTATAAATCATCAATTAATGAATGAAAAGGCCTAAGTTATGACTAGCTACTTTAAAACATTTAGAAACTAGAAAAAAAAGAAAACTTAAACTACAAGAATAATGGTTACAATTAAAAAGAAAGCCCCTAGGTGCCTATTAGACTCAAAAATTCCAACTCTTTGAGCCAGATAAGTTACCGGGGTCTCGGGTGGTATCTACGAAATGTGGAAATCTAAAAATGGTGGAAATCTGGCTAAGGCTTAATTGTACACAAAATATTATGTATGACATTCTCATGCATATGATAGACCCAATAACCATATATACCTGATATTCTCCAAAGTACTGACTGTACAAATTACACGTAATAATATGTTTATATCCAAAAGAACCTTAATAAGAATACTATCGATGTTTTTGCATTGCTATTTCGATGCAGTTATGCGGTACCGTTACAATTATCGCTCGGTCTAGACCACTGCGAATGTTACATAATTGCCCCTAGCGACCCCCACAAGTTACAAGATAGCAGCGTTCAGACCCTCTAAAGTTGAAACTTAAAATATAAATTTTATTAAAATTCAAATAAACCGGCCCAGTTCGTGACGGTCGCGCACGAAATTTTCCGAACAAAATAGTAAAAAAACCTACGTTTGGTAAGGAAGGTGCTCCCGTACAACAAACGTGGGTTCGAAACTTAAATATTTATTCTATTCTGTTTTAGTATTTGTTGTTATAGCAGCAATAGAAATACATCATCTGTGAAAATTCAACTGTCTAGTTATCACGGCTGATGGTATACAGCCTAGTGACAGACAGACGAACAGACGGACAGATGGACGGACAGAGGAGTATTAGCAAATTACTTATAGTAACATGATCCCGTTTTCACTATTTGGATGCGGAACCCTATAAAATGTGTTAGTAAAAGTGGTCGTACTGAAAACAATTATTGTAGAAATAAGAAGATTAAGGATGACTTGATATCTCAGATAATTATGTATAAGATATGTATGATAGATGTTATATTTTTTTCAACATCTTAAGTGGAATAAGTGGTAATATTTTTATAGGACAAATATAATATACAATCGTTTACATTTATTTTGAAAATATGACTTGCATCAATGTCAGTGCTCATACATGATGTAATCTACGCTCGCTCCCGCGCGCCGCTCAGATTCGCCGATCGGCCGTGATCTTGATCCGTCGATTACATCGATCGAGATCGCGTGCGTCGGCCGCGGCGGCACGTGCTCTATGCCGCCGTCAGGCGTGGCACATCACTCAAAAATGCAGCATAATCGATTTCTATTCGATTAGATTCTATGGTTTGGTATTTATGTGGCCATTAAGCTTTGCCGAAAAATCGATGAATAATTTTATAAAAATTACATTAAATAATATTTGACAAAACGCTCCTCGCTCTCGCGCACCGCTCGATTGTACGTTACCCCACTCACCGTGATCTTGATCCGTCGATTACTTCGATCGCGTGCGACGACGGCACGTGCTCTAGCGCCGCGCGCGTCGCCGCGGCCCGCGGCACATCGCGGGGCAAAAAATGCAACATAATCGAGTTGATCTCGATTAGACTTAAATTAATGAATTATGTTTATGTAGTTTTTACGTCTTATACAATATCCCCCTTACTAATAAAAGCTTACTAATATTAGCTTTAAATAGGTATACAGTGTTTTGTTCACACACACACACAAGTGACATGTTTAATTCGATAGAAGGAGACAAAACACTGTATAACTATTCAAAGTTTATACAGCGTTTATTAGTAAGGGGATACTTGTATAATGTATATAATATAACTTATTTTGTTTATATTTCCTAAATAGGAGGGTTCGGAAATAATACTCCAAATATAATTTTATTACGTTTATTGGCCAGCAGTGACCGGAACGTGTTACAGCGTCAGAAACGTTCACTCTAGCACACAGTAGAGTTATAAATATAAACAAAATAAGTTATATATACATTATACAAGTATCCCCTTACTAATAAACGCTGTATAAACTTTGAATAGTTATACAGTGTTTTGTCTCCTTCTATCGAATTCTGTAAAAGTCTGTAAATACAGACCCTACTGTAGCCTTATTATAATTAAAAAAGTTAATACAGAGCTTTGTCAATTGTCAAACAAAAACTGAAACCGGTTTTTTATGAACACTGCCATATATAAAACCACACACAACGACAGGTCGCCTTACAATGGAAGGCGTAGTTTCGTTACATGTGTGTGCGTGACACAGTGTAATTCACGACGAGGCGTGGTTTAGACCAGCCCCACTGTGTGGTTCGCTTACTCTGTCTTCCACTGTTTTATTTCGTCTGAGACTGTAACTAAGTAGAAACCCGTATACGAAGCTTTCTTGGCTATAACGTGTTGAGTGTACCTTGTATTTGTGATTCGTCCTCATTAATAAGTGTGTCGTACAGAAACAAACTTCATTCACCGTTGTGTTTGAAAGTACAATCGCGAGCATAATGTTCCAGTTTTGACAGCTGTGACAGGTGACGGGTGCTGTCAATATTGTTAACAAAATTGTGAACATGGTCTAGGTGTGAACAATACTAACACCTCATACAACGGTTAACCATGGTATGGATTAGTTACTACGAACAACAGTAAATATCTTACGGTCCGTTTCAATAATCTATAAATATTTGATGAAAACGTCATCCTTCAATAATTTTCTGGTTTCTTGTCGATACAAATTTGACGTTTTTATTAAATAGTTATTGGCACATAGGTTATTAAAACAGGCCGTTAGTCTGGTGTTGCAGTGGCCAAAAGATCTTATGTTATTTGTTACTTTAAGAAAAAAAATGCGTAGTCATTATTGTGTCAAAAAGTATAACATTTTTATTTTCCACAAGATGATCCGCGAATTCGTGCGCGCAAAAGAAAATCTCGTACATTTTCCTGCGATATGAAGTAGCCTATATGCTACCCGTGGTCTACTTTTTATCTGTGCCAAATTTCATCACTGTTGGAGCACAGTACTCTTGGAGCGTATTAAAAGCAAAAATAACAAATCTTTCCGGTTTATAATACTAGTAGGTACTTAGATAAAATCTAAAAATTCATAATTTCATTAGAGTTGTGTGATGTATGATTAATGATCATACAAAGCAATGAGAATAGGATACAATGTTTAAGAGTAAGTTGTTACCAGTTTCATTCCACCTTTAGCATGATGGATCGCACATAAGAATATAACATGCCAATAACAACCGATCGATTTTCTTATCTTCTGCCAGTTTAGTTCATAAATTATGCACATATATTCCACAGCTTTTCCGAACGTGTTAATGAATTACTTTTAATAATAAACCGTTAAAATTAGTTGCATAGATAACCCTAACACTAGAACGGTTACGTGGAGATAACCTCCACAATCAAACGTGTTAGAAAATATTTATGTCTTTAACTTTGTCTTTAACCTATATAATTATTGTACATTCAATCAAATCATTAAGAAACATTTAATAATAAGCGGAAAATAATATATATAACCTTTATAATCACTTAGGGCTCCCACACATAATTGCGAATTCGCGTCGCATCCGCGAGAGTGTACACGGCAAGAACCTATTCTCGTATTTAAAGTAGACTTCATCTTACTTTGTTTGGATTGAAAGTGTAGCGACATATTACTATGAACGGATTTAATGACGTTTCGACCAATTAGAGCGCGTTTCACGTCATTAGTTATAATTGCGATGCGATGCGAATTCGCAATTGTGTGTGGGAGCCCGTAGGTCTTAGCGTCAGTTCACATTTAACACCGAGAATTGTCACGCGACGTAAAAATACAGCGACGCGGCGCTGTATTTTTAAAATAAAAATGTATTCTTCTTCTTCTTGTGTACCTTGTGAATACAGGAGGCCTAGCAGGAACATTCGCCAGTACGCCGGCGTAGACGTAACGAATAACGATATAGCATGAAATTTGTATGGACATTGACATGATTCTGACAAATTTCCATACAGTACCCCAAACAGGAACATTTTGCGGTATCGTTACGTGTACGTAAGCGAGAAATATTGTATGAAAACTATGAAAGCGCCTCTAGCGGACGTAAAAGTAACTAAAATTTTCATACAATATTCCTCATGTTTCTCGTTTACGTACACGTAACGAAACCGCAAAATGTTCCTGCTTGGGACTATCTCATTCGTTAATTTTACGTTTACGCCGCTGTCAAATGTTCCTGCCAACAGGCCAATAGTTCAATTTTGAATCGCTATTTTTATGCGGTATGCGCTGACCCTTACATAATATCAAATCAATTTAGAAACATTAAATGATAAACGTATGTAACCAAAAGGGCACAGTACCGCTATTAAATAGTTATTATCCGTACACAGTGGTTATTTCATGTTCAATAAAGCGTGTAGTTTACGGCGAAGTTCAATCGAACTGAGTCAGGGCTGTTTAGGTAATATGCGGTGGGCGCAGTGGACATAATTATATACCTACTTGTGTGTGGCCTGTGTGTGAGTTTTGTCACCTCTCGCCGTGAACAAGCTAACTACAATTTGTATGGCATCAAACTAGTTACCGTTGTTTGCCACTCGGGTCGTTGTTTCGATGTCATACAAATTATTCTTAGTTAACTTCTTCACGGCGAGTAGTGACAAAAACTCGTACACTGACACAACACACTGTATGTGAGTTTTGTCACCTCTCACCGTGAACAAGGTAACTACGATTTGTATGGCATCGAAACAACGCCTCTATTGGCAAAACAATACCATTTGGCTAGTTTTAAGAATAAGAATAAGAATAAGAATTAGCAGAATCGACCTACATAACCTTAAGTACCTACTAGACGTTTCCCGAAATAAAAAGTACCTTATGTCCTTCCCCGTGGCTTATTCTACGTCTGTGCCAAATTTCATCAAAATCAGTCCAGTAGTTTAGGAGTCTATTCAATCCAAACAAACAAACTTTTTCACTTTATAATATCAGTATAGACTAGATTATAAACTCAACAAACATTTTATAAGTCGCAAGATGATTGGAAAATTAGGATCTTTGCGAAAATCCTAGGATTATTGCAAAAAGCCGGTTAATATGATTCTGAGATAAAATTTTGCCATCTTCCTAACAATATTTAGGATCTTCGCAAAAAACCCGGCTGTACTAGAGTACTGATTGGCTGTTGCAACAAATGCGTTTAGAGCACCTTTATTAAGATTGGCCAAAAATCAGCAAGGTATACTTTTATAAAATTTAGACAGCCAATTAGTAGAGTCCGACCGAAACTGGTTTTCCGGCCGAAACCGAAACTGAAACCGAATATTCGGCCGTGGCTTCAGTTTCGGCCGAAACCGAAACCGAAACCGAAACTCACGTGACCAAGTAGAAAATTCCTTAAAATACTGAAATTTGGTGCACTTTATCCATTATTCTGCATTAATTAGGACATGAAATGGAAACACGGTATATTAATTTTGTTGTAATCATTTGTTTAATGTAATATTAAAAAAATATTAATTATATTTTAATTATGTTTTCAAATTCAGTTGCGTTGTCAAAGCGTTGCCGCAAGAAACGAAGTTAGGCGAGCGTGCACGAAAACTTCCAAAATCAGTTTCGGTTTCGGCAAAAGTTTCCGGCAAAAGGCCGAAACCGAAACCGAACTTTCGGTCGGACACTACCAATTAGTGCGCACGACATATATTATGTCGCCTTATAAGGCGTCAGAGATTTTTCGACCTAGTACAAACGTTACCGAAAGTCATAATCACTGTAATGTTTTCAAGAAATCGAATTATAAATGGATATTAAACAATCGATGATACGGATTCTAAAAGAGGTTTTACTACGATAATATACTTCATGGCCGACACGGTTACACGATTGTGATTTACGAAACACAAACGTGGATTATTAAAGGGTATAGATGATGTCATCACGTCACCACGCCACAATATCGACTGATTGTGTGGATTGCGTAAATGGCAAAACCTTGCATCAAAATTAGAAGTTTGTACTTTTGAGGGTAAAATAGAGATTCTTAAAAATATAAATCTTAAATGAACATCAAAAATCGAGGTCTGTAAAACTGGCAATGTACTCGTAAAGTCGGCGAAAATTAAAATAAATATATTCTGAATTTGTTGCTTATTAGTTGCCAAAGAATCGATTTTGTTGCTCTTGCCGATTTCGAAAAATTGCCGCCGATACTAGCTTGTCAATAAGGTGGCATCATGGCATACTGTATCAGGGGTAAGATACCTCAAGCCAGGGCATTGGGCTAGAAGATTATGTGGGATTCTTACCCACTAAAACCCCTGCGGCGGCCTACTTCAATACAACTGAGGGCTACGAGAACTAAAGGATTACATTCGCGGCAACCAAAACAACCTAACAATCCTACTACTATTATAAATGTGAATGAGGATGGACGTATGGATGGATGTGTGTTACTCTTTCACGCAAAAACTACTGAACGGAGTTTGATGCAATTTGGTATAATAGTAGTTTAGGCCCTCCGTGGTCTAGTAGTTTAGAGCTTGGCTCTAGACTCGGAGGTCGTGGGTTCGATTCCCGCATGGGAACAACAAAAAATGTTGTTTCCAAGTTTGGTTAGGACAATTCAGGCTGATCGCCTGATTGTCTGACAAGAAAGATGATCCATGCGTCGGATGGGCATGTAAAAAGTCGGTCCTGCGCCTGATCTCTCGCCAGTTGTGTCGGTCATCCGTCCCATTGGGTTACGAGAGTAAAAGGAAAATAGAGTGCTCTTGTGTACTGCGCACACACTTGGGCACTATAAAATAACTCCTGCGTAGCTGGCCTGGTTTTCAATTAAACCGGCCACCAGTCACCGAAATCGGTGTGGGGAGCTATTTAGTTTAGGCCCTGGATAAAAACATAGGCTACATTTTATTCCGAAAAAGTGCAGATTCCCGTGTGATGCTGTATTTACGCGGGCAGAAACGCAGGCAAGAGTTAGAATATAAATGTTTACGAGCGTGGGTCCCACAGGCCAAGTTGTGGGACTGTGGGACCGTCTCCGGTTACGGGTTATTTATAAACCGACCGCATTACTTTTAAAACAACCGCAAACGCTATATTCCGTGTCATAAAATGCTAAAGGAATGAAGACTCCTGTGAGATTGATCCTGCAGAACGTTTAACTCCATACAAATGTCGAGGAACCTATGACGTCACTTGTTGCTAAAATTATATGAAATAAATATATAAGGATCGCAACCCGCAGGAATTTAACTTCTACTTACTATAATGAATGTTTTTATATGATGTTTTTTTTCTAATGTAGCAAACAATTTTGAAACTTTTTGTGAATTTTAAACTGTCATACTTTGCAAAACTACCCATTAACATTTCATTTTTTACATGTATATATTTTCTGAATATAATAATTAAACTAAATATGTTACATGTAGTCAACACCCCTACAGCGCGCCATCGACAGAGCTTTCTCGCGTCCGCGTCATTGTTTGGCGCGAGAAAGCTCTGTCGACTGTAGATTGCACGCTATGTTATGTAGACATGTATCTCGCGTCGTGTTTCAGCAATTTAGCGATTTGTAGACACAGTAGACACATGATAATTAAATAAGACACTAGACTAAATAAATAAAAGCACCTGAGCTAATTCATCACTAGATCATAATTAAAACTAACTAATGTCTATCTGTGTATTAGTTAACTATCACATGTGTAACAGATGTTTAATAAACAAACAGTATTCTTGGCAGCCCTTGAATTCAACAATTGTGGGTATTCGATTATGTGAAATTATTTGAAGTATATTATATGAGTCACTACCGAAATACTTCAGATATTTCGTGGTATTACACGAAATTGCAACTTGTCTAAAGTCTAGACTATTGCGTCATAGAAGAAGCTTTCACTGTGATTTTTGTAATGTAATAATTATAATATAATCCAGGTTATGATATTAAAACGCGAAAGAAACTAGATGTCGGCTAGTGATCGAATTTCAGTTGTGATTGTGAAGTGATCTAAAATTGAACTTTATTCAGTACTCAAGAAGGTACACGTTTCATTGCAAGAGAAGCGCTGCGCTATGCAGAGCGGTACAGTTTAAGCATTCGAACTCTTGACTTGAAAAATTCAATTTTGAATCGCTATCTTAAAAATGCAGAGCTGCGTCACATCGTCTCGATGCGGTATGAACTGAGACTTAGGCTGTATATAATTCAATGTGTATAAATTATAGCAACCTAATCAAAGATTTCAACTCAAGATAGACTATCACGTACATTTAGAAGAAAAAAAATCATACAAGAAAAAGTTACGCCATCTTGGTTTTCACCATAACTCAAATGTCAACCATCTTTTTTTCACCATACTCCGAATTTCAAAATGGCCCCAAAAATTTAAAAATTGGGGCCAATTTACTGGAGACACTTTTTGCCTCAACATGCCTCGTCTATAATATACGTCTATGAACCTAATAATAATAGCTCCCCACACCGATTTCGGTGACTGGTGGCCGGTTTCATTGAAACCAGGCCAGCTACGCAGGAGTTATTTTATAGTGTCCAAGTGTGTGCGCAGTATACAAGAGCACTCTCTTTTCCTTTACTCTCGTAACCCAGTGGGACGGATGACGACCGACACGACTGACGAGAGATCAGGCGCAGGACCGACTTTTTCGATGCCCATCCGACGCATGGGTCATCTTTCTTGTCAGAAAATCGGGTGATCAGCTTGCATTGTCCTAACCAAACAATATTTTTGTTGTTCCAATGCGGGAATCGCACCCACGACCTCCGAGTTGAGAGCCAAGCTCTATAAACCACTAGATGACTAGACCATCGAGGCTATAGCAACTTATTTTGGTGTTATTTGTAAAGTTTATTTAATGCTGAGCTTAATTAGATGAGCTAGCGTCTTGGGAGGAGATTAACAGAAAACAGGTTCGTGTTAAGAGAAACATAAAACAAACTTTAGAAGTTTATTCTCTTAATTCTCATTTGTTTTACTACAACAAGTTAATTAAAAATACTGCTGCTGTTAATGCAAATTCTTCAGCATTTTCGCCTTTCTATCAACTTAAAGATAATTATATTCAAAATAAGTTCGGGTTCTTTTGATACAAGTAAAAGGGCGAACTTAAAATTTACTATGACACAAAAAAATTGCTGACTGACTTCGGTGACGATGGTCGGTTTCATTAAAATGAGTTATTTTATAGTGCCCAAATGTGTATGCAATACACAAGTGCACTCTTCCTTCCTGTACTCTCGTAACCCAGTGAGAGTGATGACCGACACGAATGGCGAGAGATCAGGCGCAGGTCCGACTTTTTACATGCCCATCCAACGACATGAATCACCTTTCTTGTCAGACAATCAGGTGATCAGCCTGCATTATCCTAACCAGACATAGAAACATCATTGTTTGTTGTTTCAACGGGAAGACGAATTCACGACCTCAAGAGCTAAGCTCTTAACCTCTGAATCTCGAAGGCAAATCTAGACAGCTATAATAATAATTAGTAAGTTGCCAATTCAGTAGACTAACGTAGTGGAATAGTATTTCTCACATTGAGGAAAAGTCTATGTCTCAGCAGTTCCGACGGTAATGATGATGATGATGATGGTATCAAGTGACAAATTGGGTACGTTTTAACTTGTCGGTTAACTTGATAAATTAGCATGTCCTCTGTCCAATTCACCTCACTTCACTAATGGCTGTCACGTTAGTCACAGACAATTTAAGTTCTGAGAAAAGTACTTCAGATGTTATGAAACTTAAGACGACTTTACAGCTTTTGCAGCTACCAAAATATTAATAACTTTACGGTTTAACATAGACGAGTACTATTAATTAGTGTGGGATACCGAACGATACCTATATGTATATAAACAAAATATAATTTTCGTTGCGAACTGAAGAAAGTTGTTTGAAAAGATTTTGTATCACTATTAAAAACGGCTTAGATATTGAATTATTACAGTTCATTGAGTTACGCATTTACAAAACAGAAAGTTATGACTACGCAAAAACTATTAAACTTTTTCACAAATACAATATTTTTCATCAGGGTTAAACTCTACCAGTATTATTAATAAAAGTTGCTTATTCTTCTGTTACTCGAAAGTTACACCGTTACTGTACCAGTCTTATTAATAAAAGTTGCTTATTCTTTTCTTACTCGAAAGTTACACCGGGAATAGTTAATTAATTCTAGATTAGTCACAGAATAGCTGCGTATTAATAACGGTATTAATAAATACGAAGTAGGTTCGGAGTAACAATACAATTCTTACACTGAGATTAGGGTGTATGTTATGGCAACACACTTGAAAAGAATGAACAAAATGAACCAAAATGAATGAAATGTCGATTAAAAAGACACTGACAGTTAGCTAAATTTTGAAATTTGACACTTTTATTTGACAATCCTATCACAAGCGAACCTAAGTAAATTCTGTATTTCTCTTGTTAAAATCAAAATAGTGGTTTTATAATTTGTGCTATTTTATATAAAATGTTAAATTTATATAAAAAATATTATTGCGAGGTTTATACAATTTCACATGCCTTATTAATGGTAATATTTCTTCAATTTCTTCTATCATTCTCAAATCGTCAATAAAATAATCTCTATTCATTTTAATCCATAATAATTACAAAATCAGACACTAGTAAGTACTTGAACGAACACCAAAGAAATATGAAAATATATTTAGGTTATGTTTAGTATATAATTTATATTTTAAAAGAAGTTGGAAATACAATACAAATCTATGCTTACTCAAGCGTTAAACCATGTGGCTCCGCGGAGTAACTTTTACACCGGGAGTAAATTTTGATTAGTTAACTCCGTCCTTACTCCTAGTTTATTAATACCATAGTTGCCTAATGTTTGCGTAAGTCTTGGAGTAAAGTTGTTCTGACGCTAATCATAGTTTATTAATAAGGGGGTAGGAGATAATTTATTAATCAATGTTTATAGTCAGTATTTGAAAGTTTTTTCTCTGTCGTTCTATATAAAGTAAACTGCGATAAATAAGAATTCCGAATAAAATATCCGACACTTCATTAAGTGTAGAATAGTTTATTTGGGAGTTCTCTAGAAGAATCTTCTAATAAAGATAGTAAAACGGGCCCTAAAAGTTCTAAGTCCATTAGTCACCCAGCAGACAGCACCCTATCTAAGTACCTCAAACGAAGTGCGCTGATAAATCAAACGAATAGCCCTTAGGACTTTAATAATACTTCGGTACATCATTTTGGCACGATCTACATACATAAGTGATACTTTGGCTTAAAACACAGAACTTTAAGTGCTGTGACTTACACGCAAATATAAAATATTTCATTTTCTCTTATTGCTCAATACTGATAAGTGTCACACTGCTTATGTTTTTGTAGCGACAAAACTTTCGAATAAACTATGCGACGTTTATTTACAAGATTGTGATTATCCTTACAGGCTTATGATAATAAAAATCAAGTACACCTTAAAATCGACTATACTACTATACTGCAGCTACTCTATCAGTATGAGTGGAATTTATTGGACTTTCCTCATATTATAATTATTCAATAAACTTTCGATATGTACTAAGTATTCAGCAGTATCTAAAAAAAAAAGATAAAGCACTCATTTGTTTTCATGGTTCAAAATTATGAAATAAAACAAAAGTAACAAATACATAATATTATTAAAACAAAACTGTAATTATTTACAATAATAATAAGTTATTCTCGGCAATAACAAACACGGCCCACACGTTCAAATTTATCACCGTTTAACTCATAAACGTTCGCCATTAAAAAAATTAACGTAAAAATTTATTCAAATGTGTAATAAATGACACAATGTTAAATTACTTTCTCCGGTTTATGAATCGGAAATAGCTAATGTTGTTGATGTCTTAACCTGAATTACATGTTATAAAGTCATAAACAGCGGGAACGTGATAATCTTTTTTTACCTTGCATACGCATCACGTAGTTTAAACCAACTTAATTGTGAAGTTGGTTTAAACTACGTGGTCTACGTCCAGCCCCGTCTAGCCTCCGCAATCTGCTGGTTAGAGCATAAGCTCTTGACTCGGAGGTCGTGGGTTCGATTCCCGCATTGGAACAACAACAAAAAATTGTTTCCAAGTTAAGTTAGGACAATGCAGGCTGATCACCTGATTGTCTTTCAAGAAAGATGATCCATGCCTCGGATAGGCATGTAAAAAGTCAGACCATGGCATGTAAATCAATAATTTAAAAAAACGTTTATTTGATTGTAATATTATAATGATAATGGTAATATTCGGGTATTAACTGGTAATATAATAATTGACTGACTTTGACAGATTTTTCATTCAAAATCTGTTAAAATCACATATATTTATTCCTCAGGAGTTATCTGACAATAGGCAATCGGACTGTTTTTTTTATTGCATAAATTAATAGTACTCTTAAACATGAGTAACTTCTCAGAAGAAACCGTATATCAAAAGTCAATATTTTCAAAGGTACAGCGATTTGTATAAAAAATTTCGCGAGTCTCCTAAAAACGCTCCATACTAAAGTCGACCTACAAATGACGTCACTTGTATGTTAAAGTGTATGAAGTATATGGCCGCCGGAATATATTTATAAATATCTCCGATATTTGTGCGTTTAAGTTCATACTTACCATAATGAATGTTTTTGTATATGATGTGAGTAAACTAATGATGTAGGTTTTGTTTACCAATTTCGCAAAAAAAATTTTTTGTTTTGGTACTTTTTAAATGTATTTAATTACTAAACTACACATAAATTAATATTTTTTTTACATTTACCAAGCAGTAATGCCTCAATATTTCTGAATATATTAATGAATCTAAATATTTCAGACGTAGTCCGATCCCCTATTGAATAATCAGCCCTTAATTGCACAATAATATTAACTATCGTATTATTATTGTACGACATAAAACAATCAATATAATAAGAGCCAGATTTATTAGTGAACTTTAATTCAATATCTAATTAAAATATTAAGTATGTACCTATTGAATTTTTAAACAGTAACATTACGTAACGTATAAATTAATATTGAAGTTTTTACTGACACACAACGTAGCGAAAGCTTTTAAAACACAGCTTTCCAAGTTTTCAGCTAAGTTTCTCTTGAAAATGTTTCTTTAGAATATAACAATTTCTGTATATTTAGTGCTTGTATAGTATTTTATGGAACAAAAGAAGTGTAATTGCATTTTAAGTAAGAGTTTCCTCGGGCGGACGTCCAAAGTTTTTGCGACAAGAAAGCTTCACTGTTCCATTCAGTACAGACCCGTGTAAGGTCACCATGGTTTGAATATATAGTGGACAGATTTTAATTACATCTCTCCTGGGATTCATTTTTTGTCTACATTTTAATTTTAATACTTATTGTATTATGCACTAGCTTTTTCCTTCGGCTCCGCCGCCTTAATACAGTATCCCACAGGAACACCGTAATTTTTCGAGATAAAAAGTAGCTCGTGTTAATTCAGAGCTTAATTTACTACTAAGCTTAATCATAATCTGTTCAGTATTTTTTGCGTGAAATAGTAACATCCACCCATCTATCCCTACAAACTTTCACATTTATAATAGTAGTAGGATTTTATGCTACATACTTTACAAATTGATTCGTGTTAATTTAAACTAAGTCTTGAATAAAAGATGAAACGACATAATGAATAAACATAACTATAAGTCTGTTTATCTATTATTATTATTATTATTTTTTACGTAGAGTACTTTAACCTAATTTGCCCGAAAAATATTAATTATTTTTCGTCGATTAATAAATTTTAAAATGAAACGTAAGAATGTAACTTCTGAAAAGGATGCCAGCCTAGTTTTACTTTTATTTTATTTTATTTATTCAGGTATAATTATAGACAACAGAAAAGCACTGTATAACAAAAATAAACTTTCTTACAACGAAACACATTTAGATTGAAGTCCTATTATAATTATACTCAACATTATAAAAGGAACTACTCGTAGAATAATACTATAACATCAAGAAATGCTTAACTTAATATTAGTTTCAATTGTCTACCTAAAAATCTGACAGGAAATAAAAAAAAATGTCAGAAAATACAATAACTAGGTACCAAAATTAACAACATAGGGAGCAAATATATATATATATATATATATATATATATATATATATATATATATATATATATATATATATATATATTATATATATATGAAACAAAATTAGTTAATAGTTAAATTAAATGTTACTTTAATTAATTTAACAAGCAGTTAAGATGATATTATTGGGTTCTTTGATAGATCATAATACAAATAACAAAGTTATAGTTATTAATTAGTATAGAAAAATCTCTGCATTAAAGCTTTCCCATCGAATTGGACAGTGCAGATACCCTACTCCGCGGCGCACCTATACTGTATACATTAATCATTTCCTTTAAACAATTTAAGCGCTGCAATTTCACATTGTTTTTCAATGCATTGTTCTACATTCTTTGTTTTGTAATGAAATCGTTTAAGCTTTACGATATAAAGTTTACTCCATTTAAATTAAATACAGAAAACACAAAATTAACATTACATACAGAATCCAATTACAATCATTGATCAATCAACATATTCGAATGATAATCAATCAATCAAAATTTAAAAAAAATGTCAGTTCACGCCGAAACGCGAAGTGATGCTCTATTAATATTATGCATATTGCATACTATTATACATATTATGCACTACGAGTATACAGCACTTCGTAGCGTTTCGAATTCTTGCTATGTAACGTGTATCCCTTTGTGAATTAATTTAAAGTTATATTTATTGTATAACCATTCTTGTCTCGTCACGTCTTGGTGTTTCTCGCCTGGAGCATTCGCGTGTAATGTAACGTTATAGATTCGACTTTGAGCGCCGAGCGGACGGGATCATTACAAGGTGCGAATTGTAATGCTCGGTTATCCTCCTACACTAATGTTCGGATATGTAACATTACATTCCACGCTCCAGGTGAGGAAGCATTCTGACATAGGGCTAATCCTATGTTGGAATTAACTCTTCACATCGTTGGCTCTTTAGCCTAGCACGGGCTACTAAACTTTTAATTAAGCGTCAGTCGTAGTTGCTTCAGAAGTATCTGACCATAAATTTAGAATGGCTATACAAGACAGGCAAAAAACAATAATCAAAATTATTAAAAGTGCGAGGCGACTAAAGGTTTATAGAAACTCAATTATACGTAGGGTTATTGTGTATATTGTGCCGTAGTCCGGGCTGAATTCTTGTTGAGATTCAGAACCTTTTTTGGTAGTCCCTGCTGTAGAGTACTAATCAGTGGCGTGGGGTTCCTATAACTCCATTTCTATCGGCTTTACTTACCGCTTACCTTTTGAAAACCCTCATACAAATCCCTACCAATCGTGCAGGCTTCGGTTTCCCTATGAAGGAGAACCAGCCCTTGCCACTGGTACTTATTGCATTGTTCATCTGGACCGCCCACTGCCGTGTCTAAACCGAGTTCACACTATTCTGTCTCCGAGTCCCGTGTGTAATGGCGACTTTTCTCATCATTACAGTAATGACGCAATTCTCCCATTTCTCTCACAATATTACGTCTTATTAGATAAGTGTAATGGGCTATAACGCTGAAATTACAGACCCTCTGTGTGGCATTTCATATCGTTATGCCTTAACACACAATTATTGTTGTCAAAGAAATGTATAAGACAACGAAACAGTACAATGTTATATAATTAATATGTTCCTAGCTTCTGTATAATAGGATAATTGTCTCAAAGTGTATCCTGTTCAATGGCTCTACTTTTGAGATTTTGGGGTAATTTTGATATTTGAAGTAGGTGAAAACGAAGATTTTATTTTTATTGTTCTTTTTATTTACATTTTTTACAACTTTTTATTGTATGAAGATTTGTTCTGTCAAATGTACGTCGTATTCATTTAAATATATTTTTACTTGATAAATGTAAAAAGATAAAAAATAACGTGTATGTTTGTGGATTTATTATTTATTAATTAGGTGCAATTTAGAGTTACAAGAAAAGTCGTTTTTTTATATATAAACAGTGTAAAAACCTACATAATTAGTTTACTTAAATGAAAAACCTAACCAAGAGCATGTCAGGACATGTCTAAGGAGGGTTCCGTAACTATAAACGCGTAATATGCTTTTATTTTAATTACTCCAAAAGTTACTGTCCGATTTGGTTGAAAATAGTTTTCCTAAAGAGTTTTTAGCATGATCTATTCCCCTATAATATAAAATTATAATTTTTTTATGATCCCGAAACCGTGATCTATACACAATCTATAACTGCACCAAATTTCATCAATTTATATCCATAATTACAGGAGCTAGAGGCGCGGACAGACAGACAGACAGACAGACAGACAGACAGACAGACGGACAGAGCGAAACTATAAGGGTTCCTTAAGTATTACGGAACCCTAAAAAAACAGTCATTAAAAGTATTAATAAACTTGAACGCAATATTTTCGGAGATATTAGCAAAATATGTTTTTGGAGCCTATGTATTTATTTCATACAACCGTAGGAACGCGGGCCGTATACTTGCCTGTTATGTTATATGCGCTTGTTTTCACTTCTGTCGACACTTCCGGAATGCCAATGTTTTTAATGAAGCAACAAAATAGCTTTTTACATAAAAACGATGCATTATTTCGTGCATAGGTATTTCTGTCTGCGTGTAGCATTTGGCACCTATTTTTAATCTCTATTACTGAATACACGTAATAAAATACTATGCGGGCTAATATAAATCCTCCGAGAATTGCTACAATTTTTGCTCTAAAAACAATATGTCCTTCGACCGGTGACGTCATTCGCAGTGGCCATAATTTCAGTTATTTCGGGACTACAGCTGCACATTGTTATAACTAGCTGAGCAGTGAGCAGGTGGGCGGAATCTTATGCACAGCTTTCATCTGCCACATAAACAAACCCAATTGTAACTAATCGGTACCGTGATTTAAAAACCAATAATCTGAGTTCTGCCAAAGAGTTACTAGGAAAGCAGGAATAATAAATCTAAAAGTGATCTTCAGTATAATCCGTACAGATCCAATTCAACATTCTTGTAAGCAAAAGTGCATTATTACATTATTAATACGATATCAGTTACTTACCGTAAAATAAAGAAGTACAATAACACAAATCCTTTTGTTTGGAAAAATATTAAACCGGAAGTCTCAAGTTCTTTTCAGGAGCAGATTATGATAAATAATATGCTCGTTGACTCGAAAAGATACCGTTTGTTAATGAGGTTATCTGAATGTTCCAAGTAAAATAAAAATAAATGAATTATCACAAACTTTAAGTTGTGCTGATTTTTAATGGATCGCGTCAGCAGTCTATAATGAAGCGGAACAGACGAGACAAAAATCTCCTTTATCTTGCAAAGAATATTCTAACAAGGTCACAAAGCTAATTAGGAATATTACACAAAACTAATCGAAGAGGGCGCCACCTAATTATAACGATAACATTATTTTGTACCACGGGAAAATCCTAAAGTGTCCAAGAGTGTTTTTTTAAACTTTGATTTTATTTTAATAACTTATGCATATTATGTCCTATTTTCTCTTTTATTGATGCAGATAAAAAGTAACAAATCAAATGTCAATTACTTTATACTGCAGTGGCGCCTCTAACGGAATAGTTTGGCAGTCTTATTATTATTTGTTGTCGGAAGAATCTATCGCTTTAAATTGGCAAAAAATTACAAAATTACATGCTAACTGATAAGTGCATTCATTCCTGGTACGTCCAGCTTCATTGAAATGCCTTTCAAATGATGGCCAGTAAAAACTAACACTCACTTGCTAGAACTAGTCTTTAAGGCATTCAGGCACTAGGGAAGACGCGTTAATGCAATTATTTTACGAAGTAAGGATATTATTTAACGCCTAGCCATTTCATAAACGGTCTGACTATTGATAAGACATGAGTTATTATGTTATTTATTGGGAAAAATTAATTAATAGCCACTAAGCTCAACATAATTCGCCGTGATACGTGCAAAAGACTACATAAGATTTAAAAAACGACACAATAATATCCTCTTCCATCCTTGATTCTTTCGGAAGTGGGCTAAAAATTGTTACACTTACACACATTTACACTTCATCTTCTCGTCTCTCGTACGCTTATAGTGGCGAATCGTGGCTGAATCGAATCTGTGGTTAAAAATGCTCATCACAAACTTCTAACATTTTCGATAGGGATTTCCTTTTTCCCGTGACTTCGTGCACGCAAAAGGAATCCCGTAGCCGTACATTTTACCGCGACAAAAAGTAGCCTAACGTTCTTCCATGTGCTAAATTTCATAAAAATCGGCCAAGTACTTTCGATGCCTATTTGATGCAAACAAACATGGCTATAAAGTATATAGGTACCAGTTCTAAGAATCTGTTATCGAAGATAATGCAATAGATGTCGGCACTCGGCTACCGCGATAAGGCCGCGGTGCTTTTGATCATATTGTACACGTAATCTCAGATCAAATAAAAAACTAAGATAGCGCATGGCGTTTGTTTGAAGTGAAGCCTATAAAACTACGCTACTTCAATTTTACACACGCGCTCACGCACACACAAGCAAAAAAGTACTTTACTTTTTGTCAGTATAGATTAGTCGTCGCGACGATTTATTCGATACTGTCGAAAAGTAGCGTACTTTTTCGCTTGTGTGTGCGTGAGCGCGTGTGTAAAATTGAAGTAGCGTAGTTTTTTGGGCTTCACTTCGAACAAACGCCACGCGCTATCTTGGTTTTTATTTGATCTGAGCACGTAATTTAGTGCATTACGCGTCACGTGATAAGTGATAACACAAAGATTTTGGATGGGAGAGGCCCAGATGTAGAGAATGGTAATCCTAGGTTCCTCATAAATAATTGGCTATACTAGTAGTGCTTTTATATTATTATTATTTAGTTATTACTTAATCCTGCACGCTTTAAAATTAATAATTTATTTAGTGCACACTGTGTCATAACTCATAACACAAGGAATGTAGCTAAAGCACAAAATAACCGTTACACTTACGCCTTTACAAAAAAATAAAAAATACCTACTACTTCCGGCTTGTGCTCTTGTTTGGCAATCCAAGGGCAATCCGCAATAGGGAATATGCATAAAATATAAAAATAGCTTAAAATATAATAATATGATACTAGACAGAAAAATAAAGAAAATGGCGTGAAAATTTTCAATATCTGTTGATAAATGAGCAAGATATGAGCGGTCAAAGTTTGTAATCTATCTCTTTCTAGCAAAACGAAATTTAGTATGAACTTTCTATGAAAGTCGTGTTATGTGACGTCACGATACACGTCGGATCTCTCTGTCTAATAGACCACTTTGAACGTTCATATCTTCGTTATTTTTAATGATATCAAAAAACTGATTTTACCATACGGTTTACCAAACAAGATAGATCTATATAAATAAATAAAAAAAATACGTGCATATTCCCTATTATATTAATAAGTCGATTTTATAGAACGATAATTGTCTATTATTTACCAAAAACTTTCTTATTTTTAGAAATAGGAAGTTCAATTAAATTACTGTTAAAATTCGGATGAAGTACTTATGTTGCAAAATTTGTTTCATGCTTTGGTTAAAAATAAATATTCTTTCCTTCTTTATCTATCAGTGTGGTGGAGACTAGAGTCGAAATGATTCTTTCCTGTCATCTTCATTCTGAAAATCAGAGTATTTATAGTAACAGTAAATTGTAAACAAAATATAGAATTTTTGTTCATTTACAAGTAGGTACAGTTGTCATTTATTACTGTATAATTTACACGTTAATATTAGTATTCAATTATCTTAACAGAGCCATAAAATTTGCATATTGCATTATAATTATTATTATTTACGCCATTTTAGAGAGCCATATATTATACGTCAATCAGACTTGGAGCAATTTGCTCGCGATGATTTATGTTACAAAATATAATTAATAATTATAGATGGATCGTAAGTAGCAGAAAATAGGAAAGCGAGTAGGTCGGAAGTCGTAACTCGTAGGTGAAGTTTTCTCTGTGAACCATCACTGCAGATGGTCTTAGCACTCTAATGAATGTGATAATATATGATCTACTTAGATTCTAGAAGTATCTAGAACTGTAAGGGCAAGCGCACTCTAGGGATACGACAGTTTTTAGACAAGCCTGTTTTACGACTAAAACACCCACAGCTTTAAGGCAGTTGTTTCGCTCCTAGATGCTTTTGCTATGAGAGGTTTTGTTTCGAGTATGCGCATATTCTGTCTTGAGACTGTGGTATCTCAAGTAAGCGCTCGCTCTAAAAGAGTTCGTTAATTACTCTACAACATTTATAGCACCCACACATGCTAGGCAAGAGGCTTGGCAAGCAGAGATCCATCTACTCTACTACATCGGTGAACAAAACGATTTGCTCGCTTGCTAAGCTACTTACCTAACATGTTTTAGAGCTATCTAGAAAGTATTTGTTGGGACTAACCTTATCGACCTAAAATCGAAGTAATACACCGGTTTTGTCGGCGACCGTACCTCTACCTACCTATTAACATTGGCATCGTTACTAGTTACTACGACGCCTACTTAATACTAGAATGTATATCGCTCCACATATAAAAGCTACTAGCTGACAACACTCGAGTCTGAGTATTAACTTGTACCAAAGAATATATTATATTACTAACGTACTTGTACTGAGGAATGTACTAATTTCACGAACTAGTAAATCCACGCACAAAGATTTGCTGTGTTACCCGTGGACACATTACAGAAAAAATAAAACTTACGTCATATCTACGAATTTTAATAGTAATGTTGGCGACATGGTATTTGGAACATCATTTTGACCTCAAAACTTAACAAAGAGATTCTTGTGTTATGGATATAAAAATAAACAGGTGAATTTCAACTATTCAATGTTACACTGTGATTCTAATTGAATATTTATTTTTATGATCTCATATTATTCAAAAATATTAGATTTTTAAACACTGTATCCAAAAACCTAATATTTTTTTAATAATAATAGTCGCATATTTTGGCCAAACTGTGATACCCTAGCGGTCTCATTTTATTTACAACCCGATAAATAATGGAGATTTTCTTTAGATTATCCAAACACTACCTGCTTAATATTCTTCACAGACTGAGCCCCAGAACAGAATCTGAACCTTGATAATCCGTGAAATTCAGACCATACACAAAAAGGACATTGAAAATATCTGTATTAAAAACAAATTTCATCAGGAGCTCACTGCAGGGAATCAGGCGTTACTTTGCCATAGCGTACAATTAAATTAGGTAATGTTATATCTAGCAATAACCCGCAAAAAAGTACCCACAACAACATACAAACTTAGGCCTTTTCATCCGTTAATGGATGATTGATACAGTATTTTCCGGGCGAAGTAACCACTCTTGAAATACTGTAGTGCCTGGGACAGTTGGTTTTTAAATGTCGTATGGTTGCCCAAGCACATACGGCATTCTCACAACATAGTCAGCCTAGTCCAGAGGAATGAACTGGTCAATACGTCTGGGCTCTGGGGCCAACCATGTGCCTCATTGGTACACGCCACAACCTGGGATTCGAACCTGCACTGTCTCGAGTGCGAACCAAATGGTCTACCCACTAAGTCTACAACACCATATAATAATATTAATAAAAGATATAATAGGTTGGGGAAAAAGTCTTTTCGCATTATAGTATGTATGAACTTGTCATAAAATATCTTGGGCTATACCAATTGTATCTGGCTGATTTTGGTATCATTAAAAAGTTTTAATTTCACAGAAGACAATTCCAAATTCAAATTAGGTAAATTTGAGATTTTCATTTGTTTTTCTTATTGTTTTGTTAAATTGTATTGTTAATGAATTTATTACAAAAAAGGTAAAAATGCAACACAAGCCGCGAAAAAAATTTGTGATGTTTATGGACCTAATGCAGTATCTGGGAGAGTAGCGCAAATTTGGTTTAAGCGTTTTCAATCCGGAAATTGTGATATCAAAGATGCACGTCGCTCTGGTCGCCCTGTTACGGACAAAACTGTTGCCATTTTTGAAAAAGTGGCGCAAGATCGGCATATTAGTAGTTACGATGTAGCTGAAGAACTGGGGATTGACCACAAAACGGTTTTGGCGCATTTGAAAAAAGCTGGGTACACAAAAAAGCTCGATATTTGGGTGCCTCATGAGCTCACTGAAAGAAACCTAATGAACCGTGTACTCATTTGTGATTCTTTATTACGACGTAATGAAACCGAACCATTTTTGAAGAAGCTGATAACTGGTGATGAAAAGTGGATCACGTACGACAAGAACGTGCGAAAGAGATCGTGGTCAAAGGCCGGTCAGGCTTCACAGACTGTGGCGAAACCCGGGTTAACTCGCAACAAGGTGATGCTGTGTGTGTGGTGGGATTGGAAGGGCATTATTCATTATGAGCTGTTACCGCCAGGCAGGACCATCAATTCTGAACTGTACTGCGAACAACTTATGAGATTAAAGCAAGAAGTTGAGAGAAAGCGGCCGGAATTAATCAACAGAAGTGGTGTGGTTTTTCACCATGATAACGGTAGACCTCACACATCTTTAGCTACTCAGAAAAAATTACGGGAGTTTGGCTGGGAGGTGTTAATGCATCCGCCGTATAGTCCTGACCTTGCACCTTCAGATTTCCACCTGTTTCGGTCGCTGCAGAATTCCTTAGGCAGTGTCAGGTTGACATCACAAGAGGACTGCCAAAACCACTTGTCGCAGTTTTTTCATCAGAAGCCCCAAAAATTTTATAGCAATGGGATCATGTACCTACCAACAAGATGGCAAAAAGTTATCGAACAAAATGGCAGCTATATACTTTAGTCACTTGTAAATAAACTTTATAAAAAAACCTTTTGAATTTTTATATAAAATGCGAAGAAACTTTTTCCCCAACCTAATATTTCCAAAGCTAACGCTACTGAATGTCTGGAACGTCCACAAAAATGTGTAATACTGTAATATGATTCTACAATGAATCAGCGTGTCGTTTTAGCGCATTGAATACTGCACGTATGACGTAGTAAAACATATTCGGATGTGTGCCAGTGTGCCGGTGCAGCGAAGGTCGCCGGTCGTCGGTCGGTGATGAAATGTCCCTGATTCATCGCCTATAACTATATTCACCGCTAAAACATTATGAAGTCGTGACTTTGTAAATGACGTGATGACTAGAGTCACGCTTAATAATCCTACTACATGGCTCTCCCACTTATGCTCAATCTACTTTATTATTTTCTCACTCATTTTTAGGGTTCCGTAATTATATTTTAAACATGAAAATTATCATGTCAGTCTATTTTCTAATTCTAAAGCACCTCGAATGCTTTATTCCTTTAATTTTTATTATTTCTAGTTTATGCTTGTTTGTTTGCGTTAAATAGGCTCCGAAACTACTGGACCCGTTTGTAATGAAATTTGGCACAGATGTAGAGTAGACCACGGGGTCTTTCCCCGGTCATATGCTACTTTTTATCGAAGGACATAGACTACTTTTTATCGCGGAAAAATGTACGGTTTTACGAAATTAACTTATTAATATTGAGATGTAGTAGTATATTTAGAATATGGTACGATGATACAGACATCGTCATATTCTTGTACAAAAATCCCTTGTAATAAATAAAGATTAAAAAAAAGTGTCAGTCTATTTTGTAAAAATAATAGAATTTGTTGAATTGAAAAATAGAGAAAATAAAGACTGAACAGTTTAATCGTAAAGTTATTCTGTTGTCACCGGAGATATAAAGCTTTAAAATTTATATCAGCTCAACATTCATTTTCTTCGATTGTACATGTTCGCGTCACCACCACGTCACTAACACGTCACGTGTTTGTTTCCAGGACCTCAACAGCAGCCTGTCGGTGCCGGCCCGCTGGGAGGACCGCAACCTCCGCAACCACCTCAACGATAACAACGCGCGTGAGTCTTATACAATATTCTACGATTTTTAGGAATTTTGAAAGAATTTTCTACTTTATTGCCGCTGCCTCGAATTTCGCGGTGAACAGCGCGGCCGGCGGTGGCAACCGGGCCATATTCAATTCAATTCAATTCAATTCATTTATTTGCTGTAAAAGTGGTAAGTACAATAGTTGGTACAAAATTTATAGGTTCTGACACTTTTAGCTACATATAGATAGCATGCAAACATTTTTATGGTTAATTCAAATTTAATGCTTCTAAAATACTAACGTTGTTATATAAATATTCTATTCCAATTATCTCATTTTACTTTAAACTAATAATTACATGTCAAGACTTATAAGAGGTTAAGTAAGAAAAACAAAATAAACATAAATACAGAAAAACACAAAAAAATCATACAGTTTACATCACACGTATAGAATAATAATCATAATCGCAAAAATAATAGTTAGTACATAAAATGTCGTAATAGTAATCGAGTCGATAATAATATTGATTAAACCAGTATTAAATGTAAAATAAAGTCATTTTATCATCATCTCAAATGTCAATTCAATAACTTTTAACAATAGTATAGGTCGCGCAACGAATTAAGATCTTTCGACAAAAGTAGAGGGGGTATGCGCAGAAGTAAGTTTTTGGGTGTGTTTGGCGATAGCGGGCTCGGGCGGGGAGGTGTGGATGCGCCGAACGCATGCCGAACGTGGCTGCCGACACGCTATTGGTACGTTAGTAATATATATTCTTTGCTATTGGTCACATGCGCGAACGATCCCCTCCACTTTCACTGAGCGCTCATAAACCGTTGCGCGACCTATACTATATGTCAGGATTTTTTATAATATGACATAAATGAGCAACAAACAAAAAAAAATGCAGAAAACATACAAATCACCATAAAAATAATAATCATGTATAGTGGCCTTTAATGTCAAGTTAATTATAAAGTCAGCAAAGATTACATAATAAAGTACTAAATGTCATATAAAATCATTACTTCATGTCAATAGTTTAATTATTAATATTAAAACAAATAGCTATCATGTATTGTTATTTTTTAGGTTAAATAATTCCTTTACCGAGTAGAAGTTTTTTAGTTTTAACCATTTAATTATTTCCTTTTTAAATTTATTGTACGGTAGTGTTTTTATATGACATGGAATAGAATTATATGCTTTTATACACATGGCATAATATTGTTTCTGATACAATGCATTTTTCGGGATGACGTCAAGCACTAGTCTGTCAGGATTTCTCTTATTCCTAGGGTATACGTCACATGCCTTTTTAAAAGATTTATAATTTATTTTTACATAATTCACCAGTTCGTAAATGTACATGCTCGGTAAAGTCATTATATTTAGTTTTTGAAAAAGTGGTTTACAGGACTCATGCGGCGGCTTACCACAAATAGCTCTTATACATTTTTTCTGCGCATTAAAAACTTTGTTTACATCCGTGGAATTACCCCACAGTAATAGGCCATACCTTAGAATTGATGCCACATATCCATGATAGGCTGATAGGATTGTATACATCGATGCAACTTGTTTAAGTTTTCCAAGTACAAATACAAATCTGTTTATTTTACTACAGACTGATTCTATGTGGGCTTTCCAGTTCAAGTTCTCATCAATGTACAGACCAAGAAACTTGGTATGTGTGACCTTTTCAATGCTCTCATTTTCATACGTAATTTTGTCACAAATGCCTGGTTTAGTCCTATAATTTTTAAATTCAATAAAGTTAGTTTTAGTCAAATTTATATTTAAATTATTATTAGTCATCCAGATGATTACATTTTTGATTAAATTATACATGTCAATATCAGTATTATTATTATCATTTTTTATGAGTATAGATATGTCATCTGCAAAAAGGGTGGAATTATAATTCGTAATGTCAGGAAAATCATTGATATAGAATAAGAACAGGAGTGGACCGAGAACACTGCCTTGGGGTACTCCTACTCTATTGACTCTACATTTAGATCTGACGGCAGTTAAAATATTTTTTTTAGTAATGGTCATAACTTCGGTATATTGTTCTCTATTAAATAAATATGATTCTATCCAGTTCAAAGCAGGACCTCTGACACCCAGGTTACTCAATTTCCTTAGCAGCACATTGTGTGACACGAAGTCAAAAGCCCTTGACATATCAAAAAAGATACAGATGGTTGACTTTACATCATTTAAATATTTAACAATATTCCGCACTAATGTAGATGCTGCTGTGGTAGTGCTTTTATTACTTTGGAAGCCGAACTGTTGTTGTTTAATTATATTATGTTTTTCTACGAACTTTATAAGTCGCTTGTACATTACCTTTTCAAATATTTTAGATAAAATGGGTATAAGGGTTATAGGACGGTAATTTTTTAATAACGATTTATCTCCTTTTTAGGGTTCCGTAATACTTAAGGAACCCTTATGGTTTCGCTCTGTCCGTCTGTCTGTCTGTCTGTCTGTCTGTCTGTCCGCGCCTCTAGCTCCTGTAATTATGAATATAAATTGATGAAATTTGGTGCAGTTATAGATTGGGTATAGATCACGGTTTCGGGATCATAAAAAAATAATAATTTTATATTTTAGGGGTGGCTCTCCATACATGTGAAGTGGGGATGAAAAATATTTTTTCACTCTACTCCATCGTGTGGGGTATCGTAGAATAGGTCTTTTAAAATAAAGGCAAGGTTTCATACGTTACTTTTTTATAAAGTTGACCATTTTCGAGTAATCGGCCTCCAAAGTAGTTTGTAAGTTGGTCCCCCCCCCCTAGCATTTTTAAACTATAGGAGATAGAAATTTGTAAATTTCCATGCTGATAGATCATGCTAAAAACTCTTTAGGAAAACTATTTTGAACGAAATCGCATCATAATTTCTATTTCTAGAGCAATTATAGAAAAACAAATTAACATAAAGCGAATTATTAAAAATTAAATAATATAAAAAAATGATTATTTAAAATAATATTTCAAAATTGGTTGCATAATTAAAAAAAAACTGAAATTAATAATTAATAAAAAAACTTAAATTAATAATAACTAAAACACGCTGTCGGGTTTGAACCTACATTCAAGGACAAAGACTGTAACTAACTGAGCTGCAATAACCATACTGAGTGTTGTGAATTTATGTTTCTTTACCAGAAAGCTAAGTTTTGAAACACGTAAAATTTTAATTAATAATAAATTTTACGAATATGTGCCCCTTTTACCAATTATTACAATAATTTAATAATACTGAAAACACAATAATATGTGTTATTAATAACCATAATATTATTGTTTTTTATTATAAGTAATTTAATACCTACCTTTAATATTAAAAGCTTCAATTTACTAGTAACTTTACGAAAACTATATGGCGCTAGTCTCCTGTTTAAATCGTGGATTGTTTTTGAAAAATAATACTAGATGTCGCTGTGTTATTGGATTTAAATTCTGTATCACGCTATCGAAAACCTTGCTGATATGTATGTATATTGTATTTGGTTACATTCTTTTCACATTGAGATAGACGATAATCGATATCGTAATAGACTAAAATATGCTCAAATGTTTAAGTGATTAGCGAATATTAGAATTAATAAAAACTGTTTAAAATGTCATCAAAATCGAATAAATTATAAAAATTAGTCTTAAAGAACGTCTGGTACACAGAACACTATTACTCGGTCTGGTAACTGGTTACTATAAACTATTCACTATTATATTTTGATTATTATTAATGAACATTCAACATAATAAAGAAATAATACATATTACATAATAATATTATGAATTTATCATACGTTTATTCTATAGTGTACTATAGTGTATAGTAAACTTAATAGTTTACGGAACCCTCCTTAGACATGTCCTGACATGCTCTTGGTTAGGTTATTTAAATAAAGGTTTTACTACTGATAATTTGAATAGCTCTGGAAATGTGCCCGTTTCCAAAGAAAGATTTATTAAATGGGTAATTATAGGAGTTAATTCATTTCTGCAGTATTTTATAACCTTCGTAGATACTCCGTCATATCCTTCAGACTTAGTATTTTTAAGTGAACCAATTATACTATTAATTTCGGAGTAACAACATGGAGTCAAAAAGATTGAATTTTGAATATAAGTATTATTAGTATTAGATAAAATTATTTTATTTGGTTTATTTGTCAAGTTAATTAAATAATTATTGAATTCATTAGCAATGTCAGTGGGATTAGATATTATATTGTCATTATGTTCATTTTTAATTTCTTTAATAATGTCAAAATTATTTAATTTATCAGTAACTTGGCTATTTATAATTTTCCAAGATGCTCTACGTTTGTTTTTCGCGGTTGCTACTAAATTATTGTTAAATATTTTTTGAGAGACGTTGAGGCTTTTCCGTAATATTTTAGAGTATATTTCATATTTTGATTTATTTTTTAAAGTTTTATTTTTATAATAAGTATATCTCAGATTTCTTTTGGTTTTGCAGCTTGTTTTTATACCATTTGTTAACCATACCATAATCACCGCTTGTTAGAAATGCACTCCTGTCAAGCGGTGACTATGGCGCCCGGCTGAGCGCTACGCCGCTGCTGTCCCTGCGTGCACCTGCACTACAGCAGCCTAAATAATAGAGGTGTAAAAGTAACGAAAAAGCGTACCCGTATATATTCGTTACCATAAGAATTAGTACTCGTTACTATAGTATCGTTACGTTACTCGTTACTCCTGATACCTCATAACATGCTATGTTATGTTAGAGCATCGTTTATCAACCTTGAGGGGATCGAGTTTGTTTTCAAAGGGGGTCGCAGTCTGTTGAAAAATAACAAATACAAACTTTTCGATTTTTGAACGAATCTTTTGTATCGAATGTCGGAAAAATCGTGACGGGGTAGTAAGACTTTTTACTTAACTTTTTGGCTTTGTCGTGGGTCGAGACATAAAAAAGGTCGAGAAACGATATGTTAGAGCAACGAATCAAGTCGTAGGTATTGCGTACGCGTATAGTATGATGAGGTTGCGGTGTCACAACATTCGTCAATTTTAGAAAGCATACCTACACATTACATACCAAGCTGCATAAGCTGCATTTTTTCACTTTTCCGTTTTTTACCCATACTACGAAAAATGTGAATAACGAAATGTATTCGTGTGTACTGACTGTGTAACGTTTCGGCACTCGGTATTAGATGGCGCATCTGTTACATAGTACCGAATACATCCGGTTTGCTACAGCTCTACTAAATAACGGATATGTCACAGTAAAAATACCGTAGGGTTATACCTAATCAAACTAGCCATCACTTTTAATTTGACCCACTGATCTCTCTTTTTAAATATTATTATGCCTTCATCTGTTTAAATAATAAATACGTACGTTGCTTTCAGCGAAAGCGAGTCGATGGATCGGCGGCATCTACGACTACGCGTCGAAGGCGTGGAAGTGGGGAGGAGAGCTGCGCAGCATGCACTACCAGAGCTTCTCCAAGATGCAGAAGCTGTCGCCTGAGCAGCTGCAGTGGCACTGCATAGCCATGGTGCCCGAGCTCCTCTACAGGTAAACCAAACTCTAGCGACAGGTGATATCATACTAATATTCCTATTATGGAGACCTTGAACTGAACGTCGAAGTGTAGGACGGCCTTCCGCCTTCCACCAGATGAATAGACGACCTGAGACAAGTCGCAGGGAGTCGGTGGATACAAGCCGCGAGCGACCGGTCGCACTGGAAATCTATGGGGGAGACCTATGTCCTGCAGTGGACGTCACCAGGCTGAAACGATGACGACGAAACGACGATTCCTACTACAATTATAAATGTGAAAGCTTGGATGGATGGATAAATGGGTCGCTGACTGTCACTTTTTCACGGAAAAACTACTTAACGGATTTTGATTAACTTTAGCATGGCAGTAGTTTAAGCTTTGGATTAACACATATGCTACGTGGACGAAGCCGCGGGTAAAAGCTAGCACTACTTATTCTACTAATATTATAAATGTGACGCTTTCACGCAAAAATAGCTGAACGAATTATAATTACATTTGGTGTGGTAGTAGATATTAGGATTTAGGACCTAGACTAAAACATAGGCTACTTTTTACCTAAAAAGTCTCGTGGGATAGTTTGTTTATAACTCGTAACTAAAGTAAGTAGTTCTATAATTCAGCGCGTATTATTGGTTTCTGCTAGCTTCGTTATCGTTTCTCTTTCGTTAACTCACTTGAAGCCAGGTTTGATTGTGTGTCCTAAATGGCCTCATCTATAATAATAAATATGATTAGGTAGTTTGCTAGTCGTTAAGTACAGTATAACACAAGCGGTTGAGCTCAACTCATCTCCCAGTAGTCAACAGTCACCCCACCGATCGTAAGTCACGAGATAAACGTTTGTTAATAGTTATTTATAGATATTGTTATATCTAATAAATCCCCTTTTATTACAAAACTTTGTGACTGATTGATCAATAAAATTGCTAGTAACGTCACTTGGTCAACAACATAACACTGTTTGAGATAATAACATCATACTTTATACTTTATAGTATTTAGGAATGTAGAAAAGTTACCAATAATAATTACCATATAGTATCTGCAGGTGGATTAAAAATTACCTAAGTGCTTGATAGAGTCTAGAATCGTGCAATATTCTCAATTTTATGTTATTCCCGTTGCCTGTATCACAGGGGCGAAGCATGAGGCATGCGGAATGGTATAATGCGTTTCAAATGGGAATAGGAACGTCAATGACCTTTTTCTGTCAAATATCACTTGAAAAGTGCGATTTGCAGAAAAACTTATGAGCTTAAAAATATATTAGTTTTGCATCGAATTTAAATATAAACGTTAAATAGTAATCAATTAACTAGACATTAATTGTAATACAAAACAACGATAGTTTTTTTTGTTGCAATTAACGCCATATATTAAGTAATTTTATAACGGAAGCTGATATAACGTCGAGTTGTAATCACGCCTCGCTGCTGCTGTATCTTAATATTTCAAAGCATTTGAATCATGTTTAAACTGATTTTCAAGGAGAAGGTTTAAAATTTAAGTAAACCTAATAAACAATAATTAAAATAATTGCTAGTTCCCTTATAGCTTATACTTCGTTTAATTATTATGGTTTCTTACTATTCTAATTATTATAAAACACTTTTTACAACGCATTAAAATTCTAATTTTAATGTTAAAAATTTTAATGATGGTAAGACGGAAACTGAAATTACCATCCTTGATTTTATCTTTAGTTTTCAAGGACGTACACCATAAAAAGGTTTATGATCTCATGTGACGTCACCGTGTACCTACTACCGCCATACATTTGTCACTAAACAATGTACGGTGGTAGCAGCTTGTGACGTCACAAATCGTTTAGCGAGAGAGAGATGGTCAACATTTTTATTTGCTTATAATTTTAAACGCTTCAACCTAAATATTTTTTTCTTATAGATATATGCATGGAGCTAGAACTTTGTTCTAGCTCCATGGATTTATATATTTCTATCCAAATATTTTTAAATTTAATACCAGCTGTTGCCCGCGGTTCCGCCCGCGCATACAGTAAACACAGTATCCCAAAGGAACACTGTAATTTTTGGTATAAAAAGTAGCCTATGTTTTAATCCAGAGCCTAAACCACTGCGATACCAAATTTCCATCCATCTATCAATCCATCCTCACAAACCTTTACATTTATAATACTATGGTAGGATCTGGTAGGACCTCTTGAGTTGTTATCTACTGAAAGAGTGACAGTAGGCAGTAGGTAGCAGCACAATCATTTCTTACTTTTAAATTATTTCATTGTTCCTTGTGGTCTTTTCGAAAGCTAGCGCCATCTATCTTTATCTACCGATATCTTTTTTTAAATTGTCCTCTGCTAATCTAATTTATTTTCGGCAAAGTGAATCTTCGCTGTAATCTATTCAAATATTTAAAAAATCGTGATCTCCGATACATCAACCTTATCAGAATCTTCGCCCTTGTCCCACATCTTACTGACTGATATCCCGCAGCTGATACGATAGCTAAATTCCGAAAGTACTCACGTCATTCCGAACTCCGAAGTAGTGAACCTGTTACAAGAATAGCAAATTAATTAGGGTCTAGAAGGAAATTATACAATACTAGCTCCAATACTGTATCCCACAAAGAACACTGTACTTTTTCGAGATAAAAAGTAGCCTGTGTTAAACCAAAGCTTAAACTAATATCATACCAAATTTCATCAAAATCCGTTAAGTAGTTTTTGCGTTAAATAGTCATCCATCAACAAACATCCATCCATCCTCACAAACTTTCACATTTATAGTAGTGGCGTGTAGGATTATAGCATTGACCGCGAACGTTAAAAAACCTCGTGAAATTGAAAATTTCAAAAATCATTTTGAGAAAGGAAATCGGAAATTCGCGGAACTAAATTTTTACCAATCATATTCCAGCTTTTCCTAGTTTTACTGGAATGAAAAATGAAGGACCCGCAGTTAAGATTTTTTTCCTGGTCAAACTACACATTTAAAAAAAAAATTAAATTCTTCTTACAAGTAAAAGCTTTTTTAAGCCTAAAAACAATTTACTTTGTATATGTCACCGTAAAATTGTAAAATTCGTTAGATCGTAATAAAACTAACTAAACTGTAAAAATATGTCGAAAGATTAAAAAGTATAGGTATGTTTATAATCCAACGAAAAATAATGTGTTAAATTATAGGCAGCATATTCGCGTCGGAAGTCTATCAACATTTTACAATTTCACTAGTTTTATTACAATCTAACGGTTTTTACAATGTTACGGTGACATATATAACACTATTAAGTTTTGCATTTATCACTTCTTGTACTTTTTACAACTAGGCTTTGCTCTCGTAAACTACTACCTATTTGGCACAAACAAATATATAAGACGTTTTAATATTACAGATGGGCACCGCGCAACTGCTTCGAACCTCGCCAGTACATCTGCCAGACCAAACTCAAGAAGGTGCCGAAATCCAGGCTCAAAGAGATACGCAGAAGGTACCAGAGGATGGGGAAAATAAACGAAATAACCGCTCCGAGCCTCAGTCGCGAGGATGACCCGCGGAACAATGACGTCACCGGCGACCCCGGGCTCAGGCCTAAGGCCTACGATCTGCGGCCGAACCAGGCCAGGCCTAAATCGAACTTCCGGAACAAACAGTACGACCTCAGGCCGAGCGAGCTCAAGAAGAGATCGCGGCCTAACGCCGAGCGACGCCTCACTAGACCGTTCCCTGGGTAAGTTTACATTCAGATTTTGTTTCACAATCTACTGATACGTGTCAGATAACTTATTTGCATGTTTTGTCTCTGTCGCTCGATATAAAGCAAGCAGCGACAAAACTTGCGAATAAGCTATACGACCCAAATAGCTTACTTATTCGGATGTGTAAAAGCTATTTTTCTTCTTCTCGGGGCTGTGCCCCTGCCGATAGACTTTTTTGTCATTATTTAAAAAATATTTACTCATTCTTTTAAAACTATGGACCAGATTTATAATGTTTCTCTATCATACTTAAAATTTTGTGAATTCACGTTTCCTATCAATTTCAGCTACCGCTGGAACCGCCACGACCCCGAAGGCTCGTACCGCTACAACGCGGAGCTGCTCAAGTCCGGCCGCACCGGTCTCACCCCGCAGAAGGTGAAAGGTCTGCTATCTCGCTTGCGCCACATGCGAGACAGACAGATAGCGAACCGCAGGCGGCAGAAGGAGAGGGACGACTGGCTGGTGAACGAACCACGCGAGCCGCCGCTGGTGCAGACGCACGTGCGGACTTACACGCTGGAGAACAACATCAGCGCGCTGCACCCGAAGACCATTGTGGAGGAGTTCGACATGATGCCCGCGCCGGTAGTGCTGCCGAGACCCACTAGAGGGATCTGGTGATTGAACCCGGTACTATCGTGACAACGGGTACCTTGGTAGTGCCGAGATTCATCAGAATCTGGTACCTATCTACGACCCATGACTCTTCGCAATACCCAGATACTGCCTAAGTTTGGTAATAATATACGATCGCAGCACACCCTGGTATTATCGAATTACACCCGCGAAATTTGGTAACATCATGAATCATGATTATATCAAATAACAAAGCGTATAATTTGTTTGTACCAGATTCCGGATCTGGATTTTGGTAATGCTATAATTACCGATCGAAATCCATTACGTCGTAATAGATTTTGAGTGAGATTTATGTTAAGTTTCCAATGTCTCCACGATATAAGTATTTAATTTTATTTTCAATACGGTCGTAATTTGGATATTTTGTATGTATCGAGCACTGAGTGGTTAGTGTTTTTCGACTAAAAGTTCAATTTAAGATGTAGCTCGCTAAAATACACCGCCTAATGTTTGTTAGTTGGCATCAATTCGTTTTCATTTTTGTATTTGCATACCAGTGCTGTAACCAGAATCGTGTAAAGCGGTAAACTACCTCTTCTTTGTGCTAGAGTTGGAACAAACATTATTCGAAATCTTTTTATTTTTGTATTTCGTGTATTTTGTATTTATAATTAGTCTTAGCATTCATACAGTCATCGTCAAGTATTAACGTTAGTGACATTGCTATTGTAATTTATATTTATTTTAAATTATACAGCGCTTGCTGCCTTATCATAAAAATGATTATTAAAAAAATAATATTAATTGTTCCTTATTCGTACTAATATCGATACTAATAATGCTTATTATACGACAAAAGTGTAGTGTAGAACTAGTCAGTAAGATCTAAGCAATTAGAAATAAAACAAGCATTTATATTCTATTCAGTGCTATAAAGTGTAGAGGAACGCCATCTAGTGTTGGATAGAAAAACAATATTACAAAAATTTTTATTCTCTTTTGTAAGTACAACGAGCACAATATTGTACATTGTTTATAATTATTATCTCGAATTAATAATATTCACCTACATTAATTATTACGACAAATTAAAATATTTCTACTAACTTTCACTCGATATAATGATCGTAAGTCTTGCTGGTCAGTAGTTATTCGTCGAAATCTATCAAATTAATTAAATATTACCTAATTAAAATTATACTAACGCTTTAAATGTTAACGTCGTACGTTATATTGGCATTTTATTTTAACTTTAGGTTTAATTCTTAAACGTTCCAGTCCGTATAATAATTTCAAACAAAATATTTCAATACTAATCTAGTAGTGCCAAGATCATAAGTCCTCGCATTTAGATTGATGGATCTATCCGTCATTTTATGTTTTAAATTGTTACTTGACATAGTGATGTACCCTGTTAATAATATTATTATCCAAGTAAAGAAGTATTTAAGTTGTATGGAACTTTATTTTAGACGTTGCATGACTGTGCGTAATATTTGTGTTCTCAGGTACATTGTTTTATTTTGTATTTTAAGTTATAAGTATCTAAAGCCGAGACTATTACATCCGGAATCTGGAGGTCCAGTGGAAATTCGGAGCGCTAAAAATAGAACTCAGCGCTAATACAATATAACTGAAAATCAATCACACAAGTGACGAGTCAAATGTCAATGTCATATATTGTCATATATGACATTGACATTTGACTCGCCACACTCGACACTTCGATTTTCAACTCTATTGTATTAGCGCAGAGTTCTATTTTCATTGCTCTGAATTTTCCCGAGCCCGCCGGATTCCGGATCATATAATCGCAGCCTTAATCATAATTAGAACGTATAAAAGAACGTAGTAGAGTGTAAATTGTAATGTCATTTACTTGCAGTGGCGCCACCTTTTAATAAGTACTATAATATTTTCAATGTTGTGTAACATTGAAAATATTATAGTACTTAGATAATATTTTGTCATATATTTTTACTATTATGACAGTATTTTCTTGATAATTACAATTTCTGAAACTCTCATAAATAATAATTTGTAAATATAATATTATAACTTATTTTACATAATAATTCTAAGGCAAAAAAAAACCTGTGAAATTTTTTATCGCTTATAAAATCGAATCTTTCATATTGTATTAAAATCTTAAAAATTAATTATTGTGTTAGATTATAAGAAATAAATATTCATTTGGCATTTTGGTTTTATTTAACACTGCCATCTAGCGCCGAGTACCCATACTATCATACATGAATTAATTAGCCTTCTAGTTCACAAAAAACTCGCTGTTATACCAGCAGCGCCACTGAGCTCCTCGATAGTATTTTGTTTCTCAGTGAACTATTATTACTATGTATGTATGTACTACATAATAAATAAAACTCTCCGCAGAGTGTGAATATTATACTTTTGAGTTGCTACACACTACACAGCGCAAGCACGTGCGATCGGTAGAGATTCTCTATAATGTAATACGGCTGGTATTACATTTTTGGGTTCCCTAGTCCTCAAGGAACCCTTATAGTTTTGCTCTATCCATCTGTCTGTCTATCTGCCAGTCCGCTCTTCTAGTTTCTGTAATCCTATTAATATTATAAACGTGAAAGTTTGTGAGGATGGATAGATATTTGTTGCTCTTTCAAAATCTACTGAACGGATTTCATGAATCTTGGTATAGTAGTAGCTTAGGTTAAAACTTAAGCTACTTTTTATATAAACGGATGAATATCGGTATACTTATTAATTATAGATTGTGTATAGATCACAGTTTTGGCATCATAAAATGATCATTTTTATTTTTTTAGTTTAGTTTAGTCACCAAGTACATGACAAGTTGGGATGAAAAATATTTTTCCATTCTACCCCAATGTGTGGGGTATCGTATTACTTTTTTTACGAAGTCAACTATTTTCGAGTAATCGACCGCCAAAGTGTTTTAAAAATTCGTCCTCCCTCTGACATTTCTAAACTATAAGAGTTGTAAGTTTCCATGCTGGCAGGTCATGCTATTTTTAGCAAAATATCTTTAGGAAAATTATGTTCTGCGAAATCGGACTCTAACTTTTGAAGTATGTAAAATTGTGTATCTGGGTTCAAAGTTTACAAGAGATGGAAAGTGTGAGAGTGATATTGAAAGAAGAGTGAATGCAGGAAACATGGTGAATGGAGCTTTGCACTCCTTTATGAACAGTCGGAAGGTGTCTAACAAGGCTCGCTTGGCTGTGCATGCGGGGGTGTTGATTCCGACACTCATGTACGAAGTGAAAGTTGGGTATGGCAGAAGAAACATAAAAGCAGAATAAATGCAGTTGAGATGAGAGCATTAAGAAGCATGATAGGAGTTAAACTGGGTGACAGGATAAGAAATAGTGAGATAAGGAAACATTGTGGTCTGAAAGAAGATGTAGTGATAAAAATTGAGAAAAGTATGCTGAGATGGTTTGGTCATGTTGAGACAATGAATGAAGAACGATTGACGAAAAAAGTGTATAATGCGAGTGCGAATGGAAGTATTGGAAGGGGTAGACCTAGGCGGACATTTCAAGACCAAATCGGGGACGTCTTGAAAAAAGGCCAGGTCAAAAGTACCCTAAACCGAAGAGCATGTATGAAGGGAATAATGAAAGTGGACGAAGCGAAACAAGTATGTAAGGATCGTAGCAAGTGGAAAGAAGTGATCTCTGCCTACCCCTACGGGAAAGAGGCGTGATTGTATGTATGTATGTATGTATGTAATTTAAAGAAAACCTATTGCGTGTTGATTGTTGCGGAATCTCCCTTAGACATGTCCCGACTCCTGACATGCTCGACAGTGAACTTCGAAATCAAAAATGTATTGGATTTGACATAGGTCATCGCTAAGTGACATGTCACATAACGATGACTTATGTCTTTGTCTTTGACTTATGTCTATTTTTTATCCCGGCAAAAAATCTGAAATCCCGTATTTTTTGAGTTATGTAAGCATTTGTCCCTTAAAGGCTGAAAAGAAAACTGGCAACCCTAGTTGTGAACTGACGTTTACTCTAATTTGCTTATTATTACTAATAGCCAGCGTTTTGCCATATAGTCATCGATAGCAAAGAATATAATTATATTACTAACGTACGATAGCCCCTTTGCGATATAATCATAGATATATAATATTATATCACTGGATATAATCTAAAAAAAGCCGTCTAATGAAATCGATATCGCTCATGAATCATGATGATGAAATTTGGCCGCTATGAAATCGTTTTGGCAATAAACTATAAAGGAATAAAAATAAGTTATCGGCTGTAGGTTCATCGGCCGACGACGTCCGAATACTGGCCACGCAACATGGCGAGATGTAGATACCGTCGTCATGGCAACCGCGCGACAACAACAAACGCGTCCAGTCGATACGACGAGTACATACAAAATGAACAGAATCAGAGCAATGTCAAATTAACTTTAAGTAGTGAGAATAGGGTAGGTTTCACAATGGTAACACGGGTCATATAATATATACAAAATTATGAAAAATAATAATTGAAAAAGTAACATAAATCCTCAAACCTGAAACGGATAGCGAATAATGTAGTTACGGCCGCTTATGGCCTCATTTATCAGAAATATTCATGAATCATGTCATGATTGTACGAAAAAAGCAATCTCCTAAAAATAACTTTGTTAGACCCCTAGTGAGATCAACTATTAAATATTAATCTATACAGATAAATAAAATTGAAGTGTCTGTTTGTAACTTCAAATTAACAGCTTTTCACATAATTAATCTGAAAGTATATTCGGTACTTACAATAAAATACCAATTTTTTAAATTTTTGTCTGTCCGTCTATCTGTCTGTCTGTCGGTCTGTCTGTCTGTTTGTTCCGGCTAATCTCTGAAACGGCTGGACCGATTTTCACGGGACTTTCACTAGCAGATAGCTGATGTTATAAGGTCTAATATAGGCTCTTTTATTTTAGGGTTCCGTTAAAAAAATAGGGTTCCGCTTTCGTTACTTCTGCGCAAACGAAGTTGCGGGCATCAGCTAGTTATTAATATAATACATCTGTAAAATGAAAAATACCAACCAGCCAACCAGATGGAGGCATAGATGTATAATATAAAATATTAGATGGAGGTATTTACTACTATCTTCTTTGATTAATTATAACATATATACGTTATATCCTTACAAAACTGACAATATTTCTGTGCCACGACACACATTGACATGGGACGCGTGTCAATGTGTCAACGTCGCATAGTAATACAAAACACGCTATTACTCGCGGAGCACACTAACCTAAATTGGCCCGACGTCGGGCCAATTTAGGTCTTCACTTTTTACGCGCAATGCCATATCTACCTCTTTTTAATATAATACATCTTTGACAATGTTTAATATGTTTGACTTATATCCATAGATGTATTATATTAAAAAGAGGCTTATATCTAATTAATTATCTACAATTATTGTGAAAAACAGCAGATTGATATACAGAGTTAAAATTTTCAAAATATGAACTAGATTTGTTTAAATAAAACATTTTCTTTTAGTTTGCCGCATTTTATTACTTTCCCGAATTTATTTCATATTAGCAACACTATCGAACAATGTAATATAATCGGTTCGATTCCTGACTAGGGAAATTGATTGGGCTCGCAACTCCTTTCAGCATTTTTTGCTATTGCTTATAATTTCGGATTTCGCCTACCATGTCCACTTGAAAAATTCACCCTGTACAAATCAAATATAGAAATGCTCTATTTAAGGCTCTATTCTTTACCTCTACGTGGAACTGACATGTCATAGGAACTATGAAGTAAACTCGTTAAGCAAACAACAGCTCATACGAAATGGGGTCGTTAGTGGTTACTGTTGCTAGTGGTTGGTTCTTGAGGGTTGACGGCTAATTGGTTGATTAGGGTTGAGTACATCGAATATTAAAGGTTATTCTTTTAATAAAATGGGAAACGAGCAGACGGGTCGCGTGATGGTAAGCGATTATCGCTACCCATTGACACTTGTAACACTTGTAACTCCTCAGAGAGGCAATTCTGCTAAATAAAACCTGCATTAATACAATTACAATCAGTCCGGATAAGCTAAAAGTCACAAACGGTGTTTTTATAAACATTAAACCAACATAAAATGCGCTCTGATTGGTCGAACCGTCTTAAAGTCCGTTCATAGTAAGACGTCGCTTCACATTCGATCAAAGTAAAATGAAAGTCTACTTTAAATACGAGAATTGAGGTTCTGGTGTAGCGCATTCCTGGTCCTTAAAAGTTAAACTCCTCAATTCACCCTTGGACCTCCGGTAACCTCATTCACTCGCCGAAATACGACGCAGGCGTTATTTCACGCCGGTTTTCTGTGAGGGCGGGGTATTTATCCGGTCCAGTATTTATGCCGAAATACACTTCTCCCACGTTCAGAAGGATATATATTTGTTATTTTGTTTTCTTTGCATTAATGGCATACCAAAGTCCGTGGTATATGTATATATTAGGTTGGGGAAAAAGTTTCTTCGCATTTTATATAAAAATTCAAAAAGTTTTTTTATAAAGTTTATTTCCAAGTGACTAAAGTATATAGGTGCCATTTTGTTCGATAACTTTTTGCCATCTTGTTGGTAGGTACATGATCCCATTGCTATAAAATTTTTGGGGCTTCTGATGAAAAAACTGCGACAAGTGGTTTTGGCAGTCCTCTTGTGACGTCAACCTGACACTGCCTAAGGAATTCTGCAGCGACCGAAACAGGTGGAAATCTGAAGGTGCAAGGTCAGGACTATACGGCGGATGCATTAACACCTCCCAGCCAAACTCCCGTAATTTTTTCTGAGTGGCTAAAGATGTGTGAGGTCTAGCGTTATCATGGTGAAAAACCACACCCCTTCTGTTGATTAATTCCGGCCGCTTTCTCTCAACTTCTTGCTTTAATCTCATCAGTTGTTCGCAGTGCAGTTCAGAATTGATGGTCCTGCCTGGCGGTAACAGCTCATAATGAATAATGCCCTTCCAATCCCACCATACACACAGCATCACCTTGTTGCGAGTTAACCCGGGTTTCGCCACAGTCTGTGAAGCCTGACCGGCCTTTGACCACGATCTTTTTTGCACGTTCTTGTCGTACGTGATCCACTTTTCATCACCAGTTATCAGCTTCTTCAAAAATGGTTCGGTTTCATTACGTCGTAATAAAGAATCACAAATGAGTACACGGTTCATTAGGTTTCTTTCAGTGAGCACATGAGGCACCCAAATATCGAGCTTTTTTGTGTACCCAGCTTTTTTAAAATGCGCCAAAACCGTTTTGTGGTCAATCCCCAGTTCTTCAGCTACATCGTAACTACTAATATGCCGATCTTGCTCCACTTTTTCAAAAATGGCAACAGTTTTGTCCGTAACAGGGCGACCAGAGCGACGTGCATCTTTGATATCAAAATTTCCGGATTGAAAACGCTTAAACCAAATTTGCGCTACTCTCACAGATACTGCATTAGGTCCATAAACATCACAAATTTTTTTCGCGGCTTGTGTTGCATTTTTACCTTTTTTGTAATAAAATTTTAAAATGTATCGAAATTCTTCATAAGAATCACTCATTTTAACAATAAGAAAAACAAATGAAAATCTCAAATTTACCTAATTTGAATTTGGAATTGTCTTCTGTAAAATTAAAACTTTTTAATGATACCAAAATCAGCCAGATACAATTGGTATAGCCCAAGATATTTTATGACAAGTTCATACATACTATAATGCGAAAAGACTTTTTCCCCAACCTATTATATCGGGATAAAATACATAATATTAATCAGCATTACTTACTATCAATGAAAATAATTGTTTAATAAGTGCTTTTGACATGCAATCGATTGACTGGTGTTTTAAAATAATAATAACTATTTCAATCAAGTTATTGTTGCAGGCTGCAGTTGTTAAATTAAAAGAATATAAAAATCGAATGATAACTGCAATTCACTTCACTTCAATATCACGAAACTTTTTCCAGCTTTTGTCAGATTTACCATTCCTATGTTCATTAATTTCTGCATTAATCAACAGACAAGCTCAGTACTTTATGCAAAAATGTAACATGTGTCAGCCCTATCCATACAAGAATTGGCTTCATTAATCATAGACAATTTTGTAACACACACGCCAAGACTCACGCACACTCTATCAGGGGAATATGCAGTTATTTTAAATCACCAAAAATCGTTATTTTCCGAAAGAAATCATAAATATGGACCAAAAATGCAAAAAGTACAGTGATCAGCTACTAAATTAAAAAGTTAACAAGACTAAAAAATACTTTTTGTGTTAATAAATGTGTGGTGGTCAAAATAAACCTTTTTGAATTTTTCGGTCCATATATTTTATGTTTTTAGTTCTATTTGCAGTGCTGTTTTTTCTGTCGCAACGAAAAATTCAGATTTTTTCGTATTTCAATTCCAAGAAAGCTGAATCGACAGACAACATTTTGTTTAAAACTATTTATAAACAAAAATGCAAACGAGCAAACGGATCACCTGGTGGAAAGCGATTACCATCGCCCATGGTCCGGAAATACTGCTGGCGACAGTTCATTCCAGAGTTTTACAGTGCTCAGCAGAAAGCTTCGGGTAAAGCGCACGGTGGAGGACTGCCACTCACCTTGATGAGGATGATAAATATTTTGTCGCTTGGAACCGTGGCGAAAAGTTGCAGCAGGTATAAGTCCGAACTATTCCTCGGAGCACTCCCCGTAATACAACCGATAGAGGATGCAGAGCGATGCTACATCTCTACGTAGCTCTAAGGAGTCAAGCCTGTTTGAAACACTATGGCAGTCGACAATAAGAAAGAGATACTTTTTGTTTAAAGGAAATTATCGAAGGATTTTCAGATTTGAGATTAAAACAATAAACAATCTACAACTTGACTATTTTTAGTCAAAAGATACGAAATTTAGTAGAAATGACCTTTATCCAATAACACTAAAGATTAAGAGCAATTAACTCAAATGCTATAATATATGCACATAAACTTTCGCTATAATCCCAACTATTACCTACTACAAACGTACATCGTAAAATATTTTCTCATCGTAATGACGACGTAAACGGGCAATTTACGTATGGGCAATAGACATTCTCCTTGACCCTGAATATGTGTGCTTTACAACTATTGGCTATTACTGAATTAACCCGGCACCCCTAGCCCCTAGCAAACACGACCTATTTAACACCTACACGTGTACGCATCATTATCTTTACATACTTCCATCTTCGCGCTTCCGTCACAGAGTAGAAAATATTTATGCTTACTTACAGAGAAACAGGGCCTCTAGTCAAGATGCATTCGATAATTTCGACGTCGAAGTTCGACAATAAAATGAAAGGGATTTGACATAAGGCATCTCAAGCGACATATCACTTAACGATGACGTAAATGTCAAATCCCATACATTTTGGTTTTCGACGTCGAAATTATCGAATGCATTTTGACTAGAGGCCCTGATTTCTTAGAACGATCCAAATTCTAAAGTAAATTTTGACGTTCTCTTCAACGGCCCACAATTTTCCACGCAATCGTAGACACATCGTATGCCTGTAGTAGTGCAATCAAATCGATAACTAACTATGTAGCTGTTTATTTTTTCCTCTTTAATCTATGCTTTCTTCTTTAGGCTGGGCGTACACGGGCGTCAATAAAAGCGTTTTTTTATGCGCGGTACGAAATCGCATGTCGCATCGATAAATTACTAAGGTATCTTTTATGTCTTTACCATAAGTGCGTTTCTCATATATCCAGACCATTATGACATAACGCACTGATATCGACAAAGACAGGTATAATGTTTCATGTTAAAAAATATCGGTGTCTTTCTCATACTTAGTAGCGCAATTACACCCGATACCTCCACGATTTCCCGAAATAAAGTCTTGGCAGGCAGATGGACGGACCGACAGCAAAGTGATCTTATTATTGATTTCCATTTCGTCTTTTTGAGGTAACCCTAAAGGGGCGTGTCGAAAGGTTGTTGGTGCTCAACAGGTCACGGCTTCGCTCGTCTGCGCCTAGCCCTATGTTTACTAGCAGATTCGAGCTGCTACCTTCACCTGCGAGGGCGAAGATGCTACTACCTACTGTATGCCATGGTTGTCTTTATCATTCACTTACCGTTTGTTAAGAAATTCGGTTTAGTTATATCTACTTGAATTTAACCATTTAAGGCGAGTGTTAATGAAAGTGTTGAAAGGGGTAGACCTAGGCTAATTCGTGGTAGAGCCATGCTTCGGCACGAATGGGCCGGCTCGACCGGAGAAATACCACGGGCTCACAGAAAACCGGCGTGAAACAGCGTTTGCGCTGTGTTTCGCCGGGTGAGTGAGTTTACCGGAGGCCCAATCCCCTACCCTATTCCCTTCCCTACCCTCCCCTATTACCCTATTCCCTCTTAAAAGGCCGGCAACGCACTTGCAGCTCTTCTGATGCTGCGAATGTCCATGGGCGACGGAAGTTGCTTTCCATCAGGTGACCCGTTTGCTCGTTTGCCCCCATATTTCGTAAAAAAAAAAAAAAAAGGCGGACGTTTCGGGACCAAATCAATCGTCTTGAAAAAAGGCCAGGTCAAGAGTACCCTAAGCCGAAGAGCGTGTATGAAGGGAATAATGAAAGTGGACGAAGCGAAACAAGTATGTAAGGATCGTAGCAAGTGGAAAGAAGTGTTCTCTGTTTACCCCTACGGAATAGAGGCGTGATTATATGTTTTTTGTAGTTTATCCTCGTTATCGACATACTACAATTAAGTTATAGATAACCCCAATGACATGTCATATCGATTGCAGCACGGCGGTCAAGGTGCTGGTGACTGGTGAGTCAATGACTGTGTTTGTGCTACTTAAGGTTCCGTAGCTCACGTCTCGGAACCCTTATAGTTTCGTGATGTCCGTCTGTTCGTACGTCCTCGTCTTACATTCCAAACGGTTAGTGATTGAAAGATGAATCTTTGCATAGACTAGTGGCGTGAGGTTCCTAAAACTAAATTCCAGTCGACTTCACTTACTATACTTACCTTTTGAAGACCCTCATCCAAATTCCTACTTATTATATAGGCTAGGGCTTTCCTATGAAGGGGAGGAAGATGCCTTCACCGCTGGCATAGATATGTGTGATTACCACGCCAACAAAGTGCTATCGTTAGATAGATCTTTTAAAAGCATTATGAGGTAGCATTTTTTTTTAAATACGAAATCTACACTTGTAAGTTGTTCTGTTGTAACACCTTTTTTTTCCGGGGGGGAAATGCATTACGCATGCCACCCAGGCGCAGGGGGCACCCAAGTGGTGATGTGGGACTCCCGTATAGGCTAATGAGACCCACGGTAGGCATACCCACTAAAACCCCCCCATCTTCCTCCTCGCCGCCCTCTGACGGGGCCACGGGAACGATGCACACATCCGCGACCCCGCCGGCGGCAGCCGCCTACAAGCGGCTCCATCACAGAAGCCCAAAGGCCCTCCACGATGGGCGCACCAGATGGTAAGGTGCGCCTCCCTCCTCGGCCTCCACCAGTACTGTAGCAGACTCCCCCTGAGTCTGCTACAAGGAGGTCATGGGTACCAAATAAACTGGTACCCGGTGGCAGATCAGGTCTGTGGTTCTGCCACCGACCACACCTCGGTCGCAGAGGATAGGGCAAGCGGCGCACCGCAATACCGACATGCCTCTTCCTCTGCGGCCCCACCAACGCCGTTTTGACGGAACGGCCCCGCCAGCTCGCAGGAGGTAGGGAGAGTGGCGTACCGTAATACCATCACGCCTCTCCCCCTGCGATCCCTCCACGGCCGCAGAAGATAGGGAGAACGGCGCACCGTAATACCGGCACTCCTCTTTTTCTGCGGTCCCACCTCCACGCGCATCCTCTGCGGGCATGTTCAGGCTCCTCGGGCCAGCCGGCGACAAACAGGCCGGCCCCGGTTGCCTCTTAGCTTCACCGTGGGTGACCAGTCCACGGTTACTAAGCCCCACCGCCACGACAAGGCGTGCAACCATCGGGGGGAACTCTGTTGTAACACCTCTGGTTCTGCGTACTTGCGTTGCAGTCCTTAAGGTGGTTCGTTTCCTATACAAAAAAACAATGGACATTATTTAGGTAATTTCATACTATTACTACATAAATTTATATGCACATCTATTTATTCTGCAATACAATTGTCGCAAAATATATTTAAAATACTTTATTTCACACAGAAGTCACATTTTTATTGAATTTTCCACAAAAAGTGACATTTGTAACTTATGTCACTTTTTGTCGAAAATTCAATAAAAATGTGACTTCTGTGTGAAATAAAGTATTTTAAATATATTTTGCGACAATTGTATTGCAGAATAAATAGATGTGTATATAAATTTATGTAGTAATAGTATGAAATTACCTAAATAATGTCCATTGTTTTTTTGTATGGGAAACGAACCACCTTAAAATCTCCAACCCCTTGGGCCTCTGGTAACTCAAACGGCGAAACACAACGCAAGCGTTATTTCACGCCGGTTATCTATGAGGCCGCGGTATGTATCATTGAGCCAGCCCTTTCGTGCCGAAGCATAGTCTATTCGCCTTAAGAAGGCAGTGAATTGTGTTGTACTATAGTGACTATACGTCCTGAGTAATACCTGTACCGACAGTGAGTCGAATTATTTCCGTAATATTTTTTCTTGATAAATTAGCTTTAATAGCATATTATAGTTATCTACCCCATGTAATACTTAATCTACCTAGAAAATAGTTTATACTACACTATTTCCACGGACTCCAAACACATACCAAATAAGAACGTTTAAAAAATCCGCTAGAAATTATTCAGCATTATTATTATTATTGTTTTCATCTACATTAAAGAATGTGAGTTGTGACGGCGGGTGAAACGGGGTCAAACACTGGCCTACTTGTTTTATTCAAGAACCCCGATTATTCGACAACCCCGTATGTAGAAATTGGTCGAATAGACGCCATTGACGAAAGATTTATTATGTTAGTTGAAATGTAGGTGAATATTAAGATCGCTATTAATTAAATAAAAAATAATAATTTAAAAAATTTAAAAACCCGACTGCGTAAAAAGTGAACCAAACTAAGTACATAATTAAAACCGAAAAGAAAAAAACAAGCACTTAGATATCCGGTGGCCTAGAATTCTATAATATATTATTGAATTAATACTATTGGAACATAACAACTAAACAGGCAGGATCCATTGAAAAATTAGATTGGCTGTCGAATAATGGATCCCGACTGTTCAGTTGTTATGTTCCAATAGTATTAATTCAATAATATATTATAGAATTCTAGGCCACCGGATATCTAAGTGCTTGTTTTTTTCTTTTCGGTTTTAATTATGTACTTAGTTTGGTTCACTTTTTACGCAGTCGTGTTTTTAATTTTTTTTAATTATTATTTTTTATTTTATACTTTTTAGTTATGAGTACCTAGCTAGCTATTTACCAGACTGGATTTCCTATAAGCATCAGTAATACATCACAATTGCACTGGAATGTGAGAATGGTTGTTACGCAACTTTAAATCGATATAGATTCTAAACGGTCAGTCGAATCGAAAAATGTTGAGAGAAAACTAACAATGGTTTTTAAATACCTATTCAACGATACCCCACTTGATATAGTTTGTTGACTTTCATTTTTTTCATTTTCACAATATGGCGTCCAGTAGTCGCCATATTGAATTTTTACTAACGTCATGTCTTTAGTGACACTCGCCGGACTAAGAGGAATCGATTGACGTGTGAATCATAAAAATCGGCCTAGGCGTTTGGTCTGTATAGTGTTTCAAAGGAACATACATACATACATACATACATACATACATACATACATACATACATAGGCTGATAAACACATTACCACTCCTTTGCGTTGCGCAGTCGGGTAAAAAATAAACTTAAAACAGTAGTATATAACATATACTAGTATAATTGAGGGAAAAGCGTGGGGCGCTTTGTGCCATAATTTTCGTATATCGAGCGACCCACGCTTTTCTCTCAATTATACTAGTATATGTTATATAGGTACTACTGTTTTAAGTTTATTTTTAAAATTTTTAAAATTAATTTCAACTTTTTAGTTCGATATTCTTTAAAAGCGTGTTTTTTTTTTAGTTTTTTTAAACTAAGTATATTTATTTTCAACTTTTTAGTTATTTTATACATTCATCATTGATGTAAAAGGCAATTTAGGTGTAGATACTATACTGTCGTAAGATAGAGGTCCATTTAATAAAGCATATAATTAGGAGAGAGTTGGCGTGTGGCACAACACGAGCACAAGTCACAACTCACAGCACGTGTGCGGTGTAACGCGTGGAATAACTTCAAACAGCTGCTTGGCGACCGCAGTGTATTGATAGTTACATACAAGCAAGCAAACAAGCTTACATACAGCTGAAGTTAATATAAGCGTGTTAAAAAGGATGTTACAGATATATTCTTCGGAGAATTTGAAGTAAAGTCTGCTATAATGTGAAGGCTATTTTTAAGGAAATGTTACATGATCGACTCGTTACTTTTTCCAGCTTTTATCAAAATTTTTGACAAGTAAAAATTAAAAGATATATCTACCTACCTAACCAATCAGTTAAATCTTATAGAATGTGATTAGCTTCGCGTTGAAATTATATCAAACGTTGAAAAGGAGTTTTAACATTAAAACTGTGATATTTACACAGTGGAATATGCGACAAAATTGGTATTTGTCAGGCTCGACAGGCTAGACAGAAGTTGTTTGTGCATTACCAATGTCCGAGTACGGCTCATGAACGTAATACGACGTAATAACGTGAGATGCATGTCCACGTGCGTTATACTGTTAAACATGTAAGGGATCGTCCATTAATCACGTGATGCCTAAAGGGGGAGGGGGGTCCGAAAAAAAATCACCAAATATCACCAAGGGGAGGAGGGGGTATAAGGAGACATCACGTATATTAATTTTCGAATCTAGTCTATGCATACCGAAATTATTATCGGTTATAGATTCGTAGTGTTGTTTAAATACTTACAAGACAAATGACTCGTATAGTCTTTAATTGCTTATTCGATTAAATTGTTTTTAGGTTAAAGTTTTTCTTCAAACATGACCTGCTTACTATGTAAAAAAATACACGTGATCTTAGGTGGGGGAGGGAGGTAGCATAAAACCTCACCACGTATCACCAGGGGGAGGGGAGGGGTCTAAAAAGTTGTAAAAAACATCACGTGATTAATGGACAGCCCCTAACTATCGATTTTGTATACATTTTTTCATAATTCAAGATAATGGGATTTCCGAAAACTTTGACTATAACGGCTGAATTCCCTAATTCTTGAATTCTTGAAAATGATTCTTTTTCGCGTAACATATTATTTTCTATATTCATGTAGAAGACGGTAACACCCAACGGCAAGGTATTTTTTAAAAATCTTTTGAAATATTGTACATATCACTTTTTTTTCAAATGTGTATGGTTTAAACTCTTTCAAGGATTTTGTATTTTATCCCATATTTAGAATCATAATTTAATAGTCTTTATAATATCATAAGCTGATTTTTGGAGTTTGATCCATGGAAATAGGTGTGACGTTGGTTTGACGTCGGGACTCGGGAATAGATCGTAACTGTATTATGATGCAGGATTTGATTAGCAGAATCGACCTTCAGTTAAAAGGGCAACACATGGCAGCAATTTAAAAAATCGACACTCGTGTATTCGATTTTCAACTCTATTTTTTTTGTTCTATTTTAGCCTTTGAGTATAGAAGTCTTTGATTTTAGCCTTTGAGTATATTTTAGCGCTGTTTTTCCGGCCTGGGAGATTCGGGGCAATGTAGTTTAAAACTGGCTCTGCTTAGCTTGGCAGAATTACAAGGACTGCGTGTTAATTTATGCATTCGAGTATTCGGCCGTAGTAGATAGTAGTTGAACATTTTATGATGATTAATTATTGGCACAAAATATAATACATATTTAAAATTAAAACGTTATATAGGTAAAATAGAAAATGAAATCAATTTGAAAAATACGGCTCTGAGAAATAAATTATGACAATCAAGCTTTGCAATCAAGGTTAATTATTATAAAGACATGTTATAAAATAACTTACAATGCGAATCAAATGAGAATAGGTCGATTTATGACTATTATGATAATTAAATTTATGTTTAGATAATTTATTAAACTATTTAACGTTTTTATTTAAATTCGATCCAAGACTAATATTATAGAAATGCAAATAAGTTTTTCTGCAACTCGCACTTTTCAAGTGATATTTGAAAAGGTCATTGACATTCATATTCTTATTTGAAACGCACTGTACTTGGAACTTTAACGGAGGCTTTTCTAGGTATTTATATTTCCATGTGATGGTGAGTTATGGGGTATTATGGGGTGGGCAGCGGTCAGTCCGCGCGCCGCCGGTCGGCCATGACCACGTAGCCATGACGGACGACATACCGGGTGAGTTCTATTTTCAAAAATTCGAATTTGACAGTTTAATTTTTTTAGTCCACCGGAAAATAGGTCAAGGATGGTAATTAAAAAGTTGATAATTTTGTGTGATCTTGTAAATGGTGTTAAAGTTATTTTTTACTTTTGTAATGTAATCAATTATATATAAATTATTCATGCACAATCTTTGTTATGTAATCAATAAATTCAATTTTATTGGAAATTAAAAAAATATATATTATGACACCCTGAACTATAAAAAATCTAGAAAATATAAACGAAACGTTAATTTACACTACAAAAAAATAGTAATTATAGTAAACGTTCGTAATAAAATATTTTTTTTTTCAATACAGATATTTGTTTTCGATTGTCATGCCCCTACATTTTTCATATCTTGAAACAAAAATATCTTTCACCTAATTGTAAATTAATGTTCCTAATTTGTTCTTCGAAAATAAAACCTAATGTTCGTGTAATAGAGACCACATATTACTTTAGTTTAATGTGATTTTGATTGTTTTGAACTGTTTTATTAGAATACATAATATTTATTTATTGCGAGGGGTGAAACTTTGTGACGGTATTCCTGTCCGCGACGTCCGTGCGCGAAAGGGTGTCCCGCAGGAACCGTACATTTTTCCGCAGTAAAAAGTAGACTATGTCCTTCCCCGTGATCTACTCTACATCTGTGCCAAATTTCATCAAAATCGGTCCAGTATTTTTGGAGCCTATTCGATGCAAACAAACAAACATACAATCAAACCTTTCCTCTTTATAATATTAATTATACATTAATTTTTTTATGTGTAAGTCTATGGATGTATGTATCTATAATCTATAAATCTATAAAAAATAAATAAAATTGAAGTGTCTGTTTGTAATTTAATATTAACAGCTTTTCACTTAATGCATATGAAAGTATATTCGGTACCTACTTACAATAAAATATCATTTTTTTGTTTTGTCTGTCCGTCTATCTATCTGTTTGTTCCGGCTAATCTCTGAAACGGCTGGACCAATTTTCACGGAGCTTTCACTGACAGATAGCTGATGTTATAAGGTCTAACATAGGCTACTTTTATTTTAGGGTACCGTTTAAAAAAATAGGGATCCGTTTCCGTTAGTTCTATGCAGACGAAGTTGCGGGCATCAGCTAGTTACTAGTAATAATATATCCCCTACATTTAGAACCACATGAAGCTTAACATGCAACATGCAAAGGCAGTAGTAACCGAACTATGTATTTAATATTCATTACAACGCGACGTTAAATGCAGCAAACCACCGTTCATGTCAAGCGTAGCACGTCTACGTAGTGCCTCTACGCAGCGCCTTTACGCGCTACGAGAAGGCTCGTAGACAAAATACAACGGTTTATTTTAATACACTAGTGCATCGTTTCTCAACCGGTGGGTCGCGAGTCGCGACCCTTGGGAGGGTCGAGTTTGTTTTAAAGGGAGTCGCAGTCTGTTGAAAATTAATAAATACAAACTACATATAGGTACAAAAGATGCGTTTTTCGAACGAATTTTTTGTATCGAACGTCGAAAAACTAATTCGAACGTTCGAACCAATGAAGGCTAATACAACATACTTATAGCTCATAAAAATAGCATGCTATGTAGGTATATAATATTATAGTAACGTCGGGTCGCACGTTTTACTTAACTTTTTGGCTTTTTTGTGGGTTGTGGCCTATGGGTTAAAAATAAAGAGAAACGATGCACTAGTGTATTAAACTTTTTCCTGCGGCTCCGTATTTATAAATACTCGGATTTACATTATTATAGACTAAGTTTAAGCTAGTCTACTGTTAGTACTTATATACAATAGTTTGAATATCTCCTTTGTAATAATTAAAACATTTGTTTATAAATATTTAACGTTTATTTCATTTGAGTTTTCTACAGGTATCACGGTGATTAATATGAGTGAATTTAAGACTCAAAATCCAACACTCCCTAAAAGAACAGCTGCTATACTAATATAATAAAGAGGAAAAGTTTGTTCGTTTGTTTGTTTGCATTGAATAGGCTCCGAAACTACTGGACCGATTTAGAGAAATTTGGCACAGATGAGTAGACTACGGGGAAGGACATAGGCTACTTTTTATCGCGGAAAAATGTACGGTTTCTGCAAAAGTCGCGGGCAACATCTAGTATCATAATAGTTTCAAAGCAATTTTTAGTCGTTTACACATTTCGAGATTTATGTCTCTTCATAGTCTTAGGTTCTTCGACATCTGCCTAAAGAGTAAAGACTAAACCTGAGTCAAACTAGATAATTTTTTGATAAAAGCCAATTTGTAAGCCAATACGCAGTTTGCTCCTTAGTGCCATTGTAATAAGGTCGAAATTTTGTGCACCGGATCACCGACTGTATTAACATAAAATAAACCACGCGTTACCTTTTTGTAAGGTTCTTGCACGAATCTGAACACTACAATTTGGCCATAATCCTTATCGCAATGGTCAATTTATGGTAAGTAAGTCCTTGACGTCACAAGGTCGAACGAACTTGAAAAGGGCTTTTTGCCCTTTTTGGTCTAAAATGATTGATAAAGTTATTACGCAACAGTCGTGGTTAATTATTGTTCTTTGTTTAAAATGTTAAAGGTTTTTCTAGCGAAGGTTAAGGCTATATATGGTCGTCCTTCGCCGTGAAAGTGTGAATAGAATTACAATTGTCTCGGAAATATTAAGGCTAGGTAAAACAAAACGCTTATTCTATTTCAGGAGATTATGAAAGAGAACTGAACGCCATTACCTGCCTTAATGCCTACTAATAAAGCATAATGCTGTTTTTCATTAATGATTTTAAACTCCTTGGTGACACAAGAGTGGTGGTTTTTATGTCCTGGATCAACTCGCTTGTAACTCTCGTCTAGCAGTAATTGCTTAACATCAGACGACGTATCTGCTTGTTTATCTAACAACTAGATGTTGCCCGCGACTTCGTAAACAGGACACGAAACCTTACATTTTCCGCGATAAAAAGTAGCCTATGTCCTTCCCCGTGGCCTACTCTACATCTGTGCTAAATTTCGTCAAAATCGGTCCAGTAGTTTCGGAGCCTATTCAATCAAACAAACAAATAAAAAACAAGCTTTTCCTCTTTATTATATTAGTATAGATTAATCTAACAATTAACGTTTCAGACACAGGCGCCGTGTTCACGTTCGGCAAGTCGCACTTCGCGGACAACGAGCCGAGCCACTTCTTCATCAAGAACGATCCCGTGGTTGCCGTCTCCTGCGGCGACGAGCACAGCGCTGTTATATGCCGTGAGTAGGGGACTTAGCTGATATTTTTTATTGCATAAATGAATAGTACTCAGAAGAAACCGTATATCAAAAGTCAATATTTTCAAAGGTACAGCGATTTGTATAAAAAATTTCGCGAGTCTCCTAAAAACGCTCCATACTAAACTTAGCTAACCTACAAGTGACGTCACTTGTAGGTTAAAATGTATGAAGTATACGGCCGCAGGAATATATTTGTAAATATCTCTGATATTTGTGCGTTTAAGTTCATACTTACCATAATGAAGGTTTTTGTATATGATGTAAATAAACTAATAATGTAGGTTTTGTTTACCAATTTCGCAAAAAATATATGTCTTTTTCGGTACTTTTTAAATGTATTTAATTAGTAGGTAAACTACACATAAAATATATATTTTTTTACATTTACCAAGTAGTAATGCCTCAATATTTTTGAATATATTAATGAAACTAAATATTTCAGATGTAGTCCGATCCCCTATTGAAAAATCACATAATTTTTATACTTTTGTTATAAAATATATAATATAACTAGCTGACCCGGCAAACTTTGTTCTACCTTAGAGGCAATAAATGAGCCGATTTTGGATTTCATTAAGTGCAATTTTTCATTAGGATAATAGATATAATTAAAAAGAAATCAATTATTTTAATGATCGTTAAAATGGGCCATGTATTTTGTTGCATGGGTTGCAATCTTCAGTAAAGCATCTTGTAATAGACGACATTTTTCGTTTTATTATCAGGCGTAAGAATAAATAACGCAGATGGTCTTCCGATCCGTGAATATACCACATATAATTGACCAGGTGAAAAACATGGATTTTGTAGATTCAGACCACAAACTTTCTGGTCATTGTGGTCTTAATGGTCATGGCGAATGCAAGACGGATCGGAAATTGAAGTCGTTTGAACTCAAACGGCATATCAGTATTCGGTAGGGATCATCAGGATCTTCGGAATGAGAACTTCCTCACCTTCGAATTTTCCTTTGAGTATCGTCGCGTAAATCACATTATTTGTAAATCCCTAAATCCCCTATTTACTAAATCCCCAAACATATTTTTCTGCTATAAATAGTAGCCTATGCTCTTCCTCGTAGTCTACTCTATGTCTGTGCCAATTTTCATGATGATCGTTTAAGTTGTTTTACGTAAAAGTGTAAATACAGTTGTCCACAGGAACCGTACATTTCCTGCGATAAAAAGTAGCCTATGTCCTTTCCAGTGGTCTACTTTATATCTGTGCCAAATTTCATGATGATCGGTTAAGTAGTTTTTACATAAAAGCGTAAATACAGTATTCCACGGGAACCGTACATTTTCTGCAATAAAAAGTAGCCTATGTCCTTTCCCGTGCTCTACTTTATATCTGTGCAAAATTTCATGATGATCGGTTAAGTAGTTTTTACGTAAAAGCGTAAATACAATATTTCACGGGAACCGTACATTTTCTACAATAAAAAGTAGCCTATGTCCTTTCCCGTGCTCTACTTTATATCTGTGCAAAATTTCATGATGATCGGGTAAGTAGTTACGTAAAAGCGTAAATACAGTATTCCACGGGAACCGTACATTTTTATGCAATAAAGAGTAACCTATGCTCTTCCTCGTAGTCTACTCTATGTCTGTGCCAATTTTCATGATGATCGTTTAAGTAGTTTTACGTAAAAGTGTAAATACATTTGTCCACAGGAACCGTACATTTCCCGCGATAAAAAGTAGCCTATGTCCTTCCCAGTGGTCTACTTTATATCTGTGCCAAATTTCATGATGATCGGTTAAGTAGTTTTACGTAAAAGCGTAAATACAGTATTCCACGGGAACCGTACATTTTCTGCAATAAAAAGTAGCCTATGTCCTTTCCCGTGCTCTACTTTGTATCTGTGCAAAATTTCATGATGATCGGTTAAGTAGTTTTTACGTTAAAGCGTAAATACAATATTCCACGGGAACCGTACATTTTCTACAATAAAAAGTAGCCTATGTCCTTTCCCGTGCTCTACTTTATATCTGTGCAAAATTTCATGATGATCGGGTAAGTAGTTACGTAAAAGCGTAAATACAGTATTCCACGGGAACCGTACATTTTTATGCAATAAAGAGTAATTTATGTTCTTCCTCGTAGTCTACTTTATATCTGTGCCAAATTTCATGATGATCGGTTAAGTAGTTTTTACGTAAAAGCGTAAATACAGTATTCCACGGGAACCGTACATTTTACCGCGATAAATAGTATCCTATGTCCTTTTCCTGGTTCTAAGCTACCTCCCTACCAATTTTCAGCCAAATCGGTTCAGCCGTTCTTGAGTTATAAATGGTGTAACTAAAACGACTTTCTTTTATATATATAGATATGTACCGTTTCGTTAATCTTTTAATTACAGAGAACGGTCGAGTGTTTGTGTTTGGCGCCAACTCATGGGGTCAACTGGGCCTGGGTCACAGGGACGAGGTGACGAGGCCCAGCTGCGTCAAGTGGCTCAAGCCGCACCGGGCCCTGTTCGTGGCCTGCGGCAGGGCCCACACTGTCTTCGCCACAGGTCAGTGAACTCATGAGATCAAATATTGCTCTTTCAAGCGTATCTGTCTCAAATTAAATCCTCCCAAATATACCATGTTTAGATTAATGTGTTATTAAAATATTGATAAGGTTATAACGAACAGCCGTGTTCTGCAATGCACGGCAAATGACATTCAACTTGGTACAGTATTATAGTGATCTATTGGTTTCTATGGTTTACAATAAAATTAAATTGGATTAGCTGGATTATTCACGTTCGATAAGTTTCTCGTGCGGTGACCAATAATGCAGGCTGCGCTAAGCGCTTATTGTTTTTATAGCGCGGAAAATTTATCAGAAAATAGAATTCTGCGCTAGTAAAATAGAGACGAAAATGGAAGTTTCGAGTGTCGAGCTCGTTCGATTCTCAACTCCATTGTATTGACGCAGAGTTCTAATTTCAGTGCTCTACATTTTCACCCGGATTTCGGAGCATATAGAATAGCCCCGCTAAATTAGAGTATGAGGGCCGATCCACACCAAAATGGTAGTGGAGTGGCCAGCAGCGGCGGCGCGGAGGTCGCTAGCGGCCATCAGCTGCCGTGAGTGACGGCGGTTGTATCAAGCGAAACTGTGTTCAGTTCATTATATGACAGTTACGCTGCTAGCCGCTCCGCTGCCATTTCGGTGTGAACCGCCTCTTAGTGTGGTTCTCATTACAGACACAAACTCCGTGTACTCCGTGGGCTGTAACGACGAGGGCCAGCTGGGTACGGGCGACCTGGAGCACCGCGCCGTGCCGCAGCTGGTGGAGCTGGCGGGCGCGCACGGAGTCACGCAGGTCTCCGCTGGGAGCAACCACACTGCGTTACTCACGGGTATTCTTGATTCTAGCTGAGTTGCAAATACCTGTAGACGAGACATATGATTCGACTAGCTTTTGCCTGTGACTTCGTCCGCGTGGAGTTCGTTTTCCATTCAAAATTTTAACCCCTTTTTCATCCACTAGGGGGCGAATTTTCAAAATTCCTTTCTTAGCGGATGCCTACGTCATTACAAGTATCTGTATGCCAAATTTCAGCAAAATCCATTCAATAGTTTCGGCTGTGCGTTGATAGATGAGTGAGGCAAACCTGCCTTTTATATATTTAGATAGATGATTCGATTTCGAGATAATACTCTCGTGCGCATTTAGCACCAATACATTTGCCGAATATTTTTTTTATTTCCTGTTATATTTTTATTAGATAAATGAATAACAAACTCTGAATGAAAAGTAAGAAAATTTACCAAAGGAATATTATACTAAAAATCTATATTTTCAAAGAAAGTGAGGATTGTTGGAATCATTTTTGTGAGTCTTGTATAAACGCCCCATACAAGAGCCGTACAAGCAGGTGACGTCACACGCTTGTAAATTGCAACGAAACATGTTCATGCTCAAAATATCTAATTCTGCACGTTATGTTTATACCATAGTAAATCTTTTTGTATTTGATGTAAGTACACTAATTAGGTATGTAGGTTTTTTATTTACACTAGGTAATGTTATAAAAATCATAGAATTATAACGCCATAAAAATATATTCCGACCTTTTTCTCCTTTGAAATCCTCCTTATTACAAAACTACACATAATAAATATTTTTTTTTGTTACTTTTATCAAGCTGTTACCTAATTATTTCTGAATGTTTAAAAATATATAAGCAGATACCCAATTAGCGCCTAGCGGAGCAATTTGTCGCAGGTCATTAAGGAAACCACCAATCAGCAGTAGGTAACGATATAAACGAGAGACTAGAAAATGTGAAAAAAAAACGACATACGAAATGAAACGAAATGACGACACAACTCGCATGGATGTCGCGCATTCATTTTCTCGCGCTTATAATTAGGTACCTACTGATAAGTAACAACAAGTGATAGTATCTTTTTCTTCTTCCAGACGAAGGCAGAGTTTTCGTGTGTGGATCGAATACAGAAGGGCAACTTGGACTCGGTGAGGAGACCAGGTCCTGCACTCAATTCACTGAGCTAAGTTTCGTCGAGAAGATAGCGTTCGTCGAATGCGGATACTACCATACCGTTTTTATCACTTGTAAGTTTTGAGGATTCCGTACCAAGTACAAGAGATCGTTCCGTACAAGAGAACCCTTATAGTTTAGGTGTGTCCATCAGTTCTGTGTGTGTCTGTCCACCCCTGCTAACTTCTGTAGTTATGAATATAAAATGATGAAATTTAGTATTTTATAGATTGCGTTTAGACTTTATTTTTAGCAGCATAAAATTAAAAAATATTTTTATTTTAGGGGAAGCTTCCCATAAATATGAAGTGGGGATGAATTGTCCTAACACGCTCTTGGTTAAGTTTATTCTTGCTTATAGGTAATAGTATATCAATATAGTTAGTACTTGTACCTACAATCAAACTAACTAAATGTTGCTCGTGAGTTCATTGGCAATAGTAGCGAGTTACAAATATAACATAACATTCGTAATAAATACATATACATGGGATACTCTATTTATTTTCAGCTAAAGGTGCAGTATTTATAACCGGTGATAATGAGAACCAGAAACTAGGTATTCCGAACACATCCAGCATTGTTTACGTACCTCAAGTTTTGCCATTAAATGTTGAAATTAAGAGCGCATGCTGCGGCGCCAACCACACCTTCCTCTTGTCAATGGATGAGAGCAAGATATTCGCTTTTGGCTCCAACGAGAAAGGACAGCTAGGGATGCCCAAAGACATAGTCAACGTGAAGGAACCCACAGAAATTGACATGGAGAAGATGTTTGAAGGATACCAGCTAAAGTTGGTAGCGTGCGGAGCCATGCACACTGCATTCGTTACAGGTAACATTTTAATTCGGTTTTAAACGTAATTTATTATTACACTTGAGAAATGTAATGTTTCGTTAGTCTACATTTGAACCGATATCTCCCTTGGTCGACTTCAAAATAATATTTTCACCAGTTAGAAAGAAATTTATTTATTTTAATGCATTTTTATTTTAAACTGATACCTCGAAACATTAGGTAGATACAATTATTTCTCAAATGTAACACGTACACATAGTGACACGTAGAAATCTACACCACCACTATAAGTTACCATTCACTGTTATCGATTTCTCAAATTACGATATCAAAGTGACTTGATGTTTATACATTTGCAGACAACGGCCTACTTTACATGTGCGGGGAGTCGCGGCACAACAAGCTGTGTTTGGAGGAGGTCGACGACGCCAACAATGCAAACGAGGCACCCAATCAATACTCGCCGAAGCGGGTCACGGCTATGAACGGGTTCGTCGTCGACAACGTGGCCTGCGGCGGCTGCCACACTCTCCTCACCGCCACCAAGGGCTCCAACATGGACTTCACCAACAACGACTTCAGTATAGTCTCCGAGGAGAACCGACAAATGTCTCTCCCCGAGCTTCCGCCCCTCCAGAAAGTCCCAGCCCTGAAAGATATCGAAGACGTTGCGAATGCGAATTTAATTGAAAATAAAAATAGAGAAAATGGTAACGATGAAACGGGGTCCATTGACTCGCTAGAAGCGAACGTGAGTGGCAGTCATATTGTCAACATTAACGATCTCGAAACGGACAATGCGAGTTTGCACGACGTCCCGAATATTGTAGAGGAAACGCTAACGAGCAAAGTCGAAAACAAGTTTGAGGAAGTCACGAATTTGATTAAGCACGAGGCGATGAATTTTGAACAGAACGTTGAGGACAAAGTGGAAAAAGTAAAGGAGGAAGTACAAGCGAAAGCGGAAGTCGTAGATGAGATGATAAAGAAAACTGTCAACAGTATAGTACCCGGAGAACATTGTGAGAAAAAAGTTTTGCAGATACCCGACAAACTGTCAGAAGTGACTAATTCTCCGCCGCCGAAGACGCCGATCATTCAAGATCTGCTAGACATTCCTGATATAACTCACATGAGTCCCAATCTGAGCAAACATAGCGACGATCAGAAGAGCGAGGGGGGGCAGTCTGAGAATGAAACTATACCTTGTGCGTCAGACAAGTCCAGCCCACAGCTGGGCAAGACCAAGACACAGGCAGTCATACCGATTGTACGGAGCGACGACCACATAGACTGTCAGGACGGGCACGAAGATGAAGTGGTTGTTAACAAGTTGGAGGAAAAGGGACGATTCGCGAAATTTTTCCAAGCTATCAAGGAAAAGGAGAACTCGTGCATCGGAAAGGGAAAGGTGATCGAAGAGAAAGTTGTAGGTATGTTGTTTATAAACAAATTCATTCTAAAAGAGAAAGTTAACAGAAAGAACACTGAAACGCATAATGCAATCAATTTAAATGCCACTTGTTTACCGTGAGTTATGTTTATGAAGCCAGCCAATTTTTAGGGTTTTACTTCTTCTTGGGGTCAGAAAATTCAAATATTTTAATTTGCAAAAATTATTTCCTAACCATACATATTGTATCGGTTCTGAACACATTGAGCAAAAAACTACAATAATAGCTGTTATAATTGTAGCTTAGGCCGAGACTATATTATGATCCGGAATTCGGCGGGCCCGGGAAAATTCAGAGCACTGAAAATAAAACTCTGCGCTAATAGGTACAATAGAACTGAATATCAAAGTGTCCAACATGGAAGTTACAGAACAGCAGACCGATCGCTACATGCTAAAGCATTGCCCACCAGTCCCTGAAAATTTTACAATTTATAGTTCATTTTTCAGCCATCAGTCGCGCTGCTGTCGCGTCGGTAAGTAGTATAATTTTCTTCGCGGCATTGGTGGCCCGCTTTTATTGAGACAACTTAGCGATCGCAGCGCCTCACTTATTTTGTCCATATTTCTGGGACACTGTTTTCTACAGCGATCGGTCTCCTTTTCTCTAACCCCCATAGTGTCAAGTTGCCGAGTTGTCATTTTTGACATTGACTTTTGACTCTATACTTGTGTATTCGATTTTGAGCTCTATTGTATAAGAGCAGAGCTCTTATTTCAGTGTTCTGAATTTCCCATACAAATTCCGGAGAATATAGTCCCGGCCTTACTCAAGACAAGCAATGCCCTCTGTTTATTGAAACTTTTTTCCACAGAGAACGTCCACAGAGGTATCGACACCGCGGAGGAGAGCGTCCACAAAGTCGAGGAAAGAATCGAAACGGAAATACGAAATCAAACAAACTCAAGAACTTGCACAATTTTATAGGTTTTTAATTATTTTTCTTACAAAGATAAAATGTGTTTTTGTCTTCTTGATATTATAAAATTTATATAATGCTATTAATAAAATTTAATTACAAAACATAACATTATTTCTTAGGTATCATATACGTATAAAAAATTACTTAAGTAGTTGCTACTTACTTACTTAGTCCTAAGGTATTTTTAAATCACAGAGAGAAAATACTTGAACTTAAAGAAATATACTAGGTTTGTCCGCGGCTCCGCCCGCGTAAACATAACTTTTTCGGGATAAAAAGTATCTAGCATATGTGTTATATGATTTGGAGCTTAAAATTTTTATCAAAATCCGTTCAGTAGTTTGAGATTAATGCACTGAAAATACAGACAAACGGACAAACAGAAAAAATCTAATAATCATTATTTTGGGTTATATAGCTCGTTTATAAAGCCCCTATTTTAGTTTTTTTTTTTCAGTGACAATAATGAAATGTATTTAGATAAGTACTAATATGCTTCTTCCTCTTTTATATGTAGATACTATATGACTATTGACTATGATAAAATATACACATGAAAATATTTTAAATTCCAAACATATAACGCTATTAACTAGGTTAATTAATTAATTAACTTACTGATGTTTCCTCTTAAGAGCGTTGATCGGCGCGAGACTCAGATTTCACGAAAAACGCTACTTTTCAAATGCGTCTATATCTAACAAAAACTGTTTATTCTGATTTTTACATGTAAAAAAACACTAGAAAATATTGTATTCTAATTTTTCACTTATTATTTATTTTAAAATAATTTCAAACTTTTGAATAAAACTGACAAAACTAACCAGAAGTTTTTACAACTTTAGGTTCAGGGGCAATTTCAAAACATTTAATAGCTAAAACCGCTTACATTTTTAAAAAACAAAAAATCTTTACAAACTTGTTGGATCCTCTTCTAGATTATCTATTTGTCAGATTATTTTTATATACGTTTCTATCTCATTAAAATAAAATTTAAATAATGCGAAATTATCAGGAATTATAGTTATTTAAAATGATGATATTTATATATTTTACTTGCTCCTTTTGTTTCTTACTTACATAATCTATGAGAAGAACCTTTTATCTTTAATATGCTATTTAAATTTTTAACTAAATTAGTTTGACGAATTTTATATGAATTTTTAAATCTACTATATAAATCGAGGCGCACGAGCGTTTACAAAATTTGTAAGCGGTTTTAGCTATTAAATGTTTTGAAATTGCCCCTGAACCTAAAGTTGTAAAAACTTCTGGTTAGTTTTGTCAGTTTTATTCAAAAGTTTGAAATTATTTTAAAATAAATGATAAGTGAAAAATTAGAATACAATATTTTCTAGTGTTTTTTTACATGTACAATCAGAATAACTAGTTTTTGTTAGATATAGACGCATTTGATAAGTAGCTTTTTTCGTGAAATCTGAGTCTCGCGCCGATCAACGCTCTTAAAAATATAATAATAAAATGTTAAAATTTACGAATAACTAAATAGTCAACAAATTCGCAACTTGGTTGTGCATATGGAAGTTAATTCTAGAAGTTAGACCGAGCTGGTCCTTCAGTTTCTGAGCTACCTCCACAATCGACGCCTTATTTTGAGAATCTGTCATCCAAACACCTGGAAAATTGAAAAAATTGCTTCATAGTAAAAAACAATCCTATTACTATAAACTATTATAAATGTGAAAGTTTGTGGAGATGCCATCCATCCATCCATCCATCCATCCATCCATCCATCCATCCATCCATCCATCCATGAACGTTTGTCAATTCAAGGTACAAGGCACGCAGCTCCTACTCGAGTACATTTGAGTACATTAGTACATTTGACAGAACAAATCTTCATACAAGAAAAAGTTACGCCATCTTGGTTTTCACCATACTTCAAATATCAGCCATCTTGTTTAGGACCTTTAAGCCAATGGGGTACATGCTCAGTGTTTCTTTATTAGATTTTTGTTATTGGATTTTACTATTTACTTAAAAACGCTGCATACAAATAAATACACGAGTGACGTCACAGCAGTTGAAAATGTATGAAGATAAAATATACAAAATTGACTTTAACAACTTAAATAGGTACTGCGTTTATGTATATTATTATCAGGTTCCCTATTTTTTCGCATAAAATCATATTATGTCATAATTTTACTTGGCATAATTTCATTTGACCTAAAGGCCCCCACACACGAGAGGCCGATCGTTTCAGATAGAACTGACGTCAGTTCGGCCTGAACGGATTCGAGCCCACACACGGAAAAAATCGCATCCAACCAAATTTACGTCAGTTCGGCCTGATCTGATTCGGGCCCACACACGGAACAGTGGCATCAGTCCATTCTGGTTTGCCGCGCGCTACGGTCGTGTTTATCAATTTTGTATTTAAACACCGCGAAAACTCATACAACGCTTGTACACGAGACACGCCCACACGGCCGCGGCTCGGGCGAGAACTGAAGCGATTTGTCCACACACGGTCAGGACAGGCCGCGCGTTCAGGCCGATCGGTCAGGCCAGAATTAATGTTGCCAACTTAGTTATTTTACAAAATTTTACTAAATTGAGTATTTTATTCCCTCCTTGGTAGAAATTTAGTTATTAGTAGTGTTTTAGTAGGAAAGAGCCAGACAGTAATCATATGCAAAATAGCCTAGGTTAAACACAAAAAAAACCTATCATAATAATACATTCGTCCGTAATTTTCTTAAAACTACTCGTATAATTATTATATACGTAATATTTGCTAGTATATTTTAATTTAATGGTAAAATTTATAGTAAAATTCAATGAATGAAAAAAATTTAATATAACAAAACCTAAAATGCAATGGTTTTTGGGGGGCTTCAGGAATTCCTAAGTAGCTTCTTTAGTAGTTATTTAGTACTTTTTACTAGAATTCAATACGAGTTTAGTAGTTTCACAAAAACAGAGCTGGCAACACTGGAACGAATCGCTTCAGTCCGTACGGCCGACTGACGCGATCTCGAAATTGCACACAGACGATACGATTTTGCATCCGTTCAGGCCGAACTGAAGGCAGACCGGATCATGTATGGGGCCCCTAACAGTAGTTTCGCATAATATTCATTTGGCATAACTTTCTTGGCATAATTTTTTTTCGCATAATTACTAAAAGCATAATAATTGTTAGGCATACTTATTGTAAGGCATACATTTTTTTACGCATAATATTAGTTAAGAATAATATTTATAAGCATAATATTAAAAAGCATAAATATATTTAGGTACGCATAAATATATTTACGCATAATGCTATTTAAGCATAGTATTATATTTACGCATACTTCATTGTAGCATTTTTTTTCACATACTAATTAATGATTAATTCTACTGGATGTGCGAGTTAAGACGAAATAACAATTATAATTGTAATTTTCGACTGATTACGAAATTAAACTCGAACAAACATCACGAACTGCTATCTAAGAATATGCCAAGCCATAACAACGAGCCCAATGCACTTAAGGATAGAGTAAGTTTTTAAGGATAAATTTTAAACATATTAGCGGCTTACGGGTGGCCTAAGGGCCACCCGGCCGCAACTTAACCTACTGTTACACATGTTACACTAGGTATAATAAGTGTAATACCTGCTTTTAATGTTTCATAAATATGCGTTTAATTACCTTAGCCGTGTTTCATTATGTCCTTCCATTTTATGCATATTTGTGCCTCGTGACAGAATTACTTGAATTTATTTGACAAAAAATATGCCTAACGAGTTTATGCCAAAAAACAATTATGCCAAAGTATTATTATGACAAGAAAAATTATGCCTTACGAGTTAAGCCTCATTAAATTAGGACAAAAAATATTAGTCTAAATGAAATTTATGCCTAATGATGTAGTATGCCAAGAAACCAGTATGCGTAATAAAATTATGCCAAGTGAGGTATGCCAAATGAAATTATGACAAATAAAATTATGCGAAAAAAAAAGGGATCCCTTATTATCATTGTTTTATCAAAAAATGTCTAACATTTCATTCATTTTCGTTTTTCAACCATTGGAAAAAAATATTTGTTTTTTAGTCCTTTTTAATCCTGTAACTTTTTAATTTAATATTACTGTACTCTTTGCATTTTTCGGTCCATATTTATGCTGCATTTCGGAAAATATGAGACTTTTGCTAATTTAAACTGAACAAATGCATGGGGGTTGATAACGAATTACAGCAAACTATTAACTGTCATAGAAACTCGGAGGAAAAATAACTGTGGACAGAGTTTATGTGATACGTGATAACTTACCAATTTTACTTCTGGCTCTTACATTGATAACTGCACCACAAACCGCGTCCGAGTTATCAAAATTTTCGCCAATCATCATTAGTATCTAGAAAATAAAATTGTTAATAACTATCTATTTAACATTATAAGAAAAAACAATATATTTATTGCAATTTGCAATCAGTTTAGTAAACAAGAGAAAATAATACTCTAGTCTAAAAATAAAATTATTATTAGCGCCATCTAGTGGTGAATAGCCAGATTATGATGTAAAAAATATTGAAACTGACCAAGGCTGAAACGCACATAATAATTATTGTGAATGGATGTTTGGGTCCAATTTAAATTTCGCAGAATGCCAATAACTACTATAACATACCCAAGGTTTTTGCGTTATTTCAAATCGGTTGTCTGTGTCGCGTGATCTGGCCAGAGCAAAAAGATTCAAGATAATCACCACGTACAACCACGCCGTGTCCATATCGACCCTGTGGTTGCGTTTCTTTTCAAAGTTGATGATCATTCTGCCGCCGCGGCGGTTGGCGGGGTGCTCCCACATGGGCGTGACGTCATCGCGGAACACGGCGTAGTCCTGCCCGAACGTCAGCTCCGAGGGACGCTTCATCCAGTGGTACAAGCTGGAAGTGACGATTGAACTATTGCTTTCTACACTTCTACAATAATATTTGTATAGAGTACAGATTATTTGTTTGTTCGCATTGAATATGCTCCGAAACTACTGGACCTATTTTGATGAGATTTGGAACAGATATAGTGTTATAGATTACGCGGAACGGGACATCCAAGGCTGGGACTATATGATCCGGAATCCGGTGGGCCAGGGAAAATTCAGACCACTGAAAATAGAACTCTACGCTTATACAATAGAGTTGAAAATCGCAGGAAACAAACGGATCGCCTAACGCTAAGAACTCACGGAGGGGTTTTTTCCCGTGCCCGCCGCGGTTGCGAGCCCGCAGCTTCTGTAGAATGCCTTAGATAACCAGCAAAATAAAACGACGTTTTTAAATTTACATTTAAAACAGAGTTGGCCACACTGTACATTTGTGGCCCCTGTAAATATGAGGAATATAGTATGTTAATTTTAGTTACTTTTACGTCCGCTAGAGGCGCTTTCATGGTTTTCATACAATATTTCTCGCTTACGTACACGTAACGATACCGCAAAATGTTCCTGCTTGGGGTAATGGTCAGGCTATCAAACACTTACCACCAGTAATCCTCGACCGTGTTGAAGGTAGTCAGCTTGACTAGATTTTCCTCCCAGTTCTTCTTGTTCTGATTGGTGAACATCCAGAAACTCCAGCAAGTCTTCAATGGATGCTTGATGTCAGACGGTATGACGTCAGTGGGATCAGTGTTATTTTCCACCTGAATGTTGTATCATATTAAACGTAGTTCAATTTGTTAAGAATACAGCCGGTATTAAGATATCGGTACGTACGTACGTTAGCACCTAGTAAACCTTTGACCATAATGCAGATTCTTGTAGTACCTATTGATCGTTGGCAACAGATTACTAAATAGTTCAACAGCCTCCGTGGTCTAGTGATTAGAGCATTGGCTCTCGGTTCGGAGGTCGTGGGTTCGATTCCCGCATTGGAACAACAAAAAATGTTGTTTCCAAGTTTGGTTAGGACAATGCAGGCTGATCACCTGATTGTCTGACAAGAAAGATGATCCATGCGTCGGATGGGTATGTAAAAAGTCGGACCTGCGCCTGATCTCTCGCCAGTCGTGTCGGTCGTCATCCGTCCCACTGGGTTACGAGAGTAAAGGAAGAGAGAGTGCTCTTGTGTACTGCGCACACACTTGGGCACTATAAAATTACTCCTGCGTAACTGGCCTGGTTTCAATGAAACCGGCCACCATCACCGAAATCGGTGGGGAGTTATTATTATATTACTAAATAGTTATAGTTACTACGTAAGTTGGAGGCAAAAGATTGATTGAAGCAGTGCTTAGCAACTTCTACCTTACCAAATTTATTTGAAATCAGTTCAGTAGTTTTTGCGTGAAAGAGTAACGTTCATACATCCAACCCCACAAACTTTCACATTTATAATATTAGTAGCATTAGGTACTGCTAACTGCAGTACCTAAAGCTACTAAATTTGGTAAGGTAGAAGTTTAGGCTCTGGATTAAAACATAGGCTATTTTTTATTCCGCAAAAGTAGAGTATTCCCACGGGATTCCCGATAGTAGATATAAATACGCGGGCGGAGCTGCGGGTAACAGCTAGCACTTTTATAAATGTGAAGGTTTGTGAGGAATGAAAATGGATAAATGTTTGTGACTCTTTAACGCAAAAACTACTGGTCGGATTTTGATGAAATTTAGTATGGTAGAATATTAGACTCTGGGTTAACATATAGGCTACTTTTAATCCGTAAAAGTACAGTGTTCCCGTAGCATAACATAATATTTACGCGGAGCTGCGGGCAAAAGCTAGTAGATGATACAGTCGCCGAGAAACCATGTATCGACCGCAACTTTACCTACCTTTTCTTTTTAGCTTAGAATTTTGAAAATTAGATATACGTACATACTCTTAAAAGGTATGCTATATTAATATGTGTAATAGTGTTATAACAATTTAAATCATACGCCCGATCTGCACCGCGCCGAGCCGCACATAAAATTGTAATTTTTAACGTATTTATCGAATGCATATTTTGTTATCACATACTTATTATGACGTCATGTCGGTTTCATTGGACTGGGGTAAAGAAGAGCCACAACCGTTTTTTATTTGATCTGAACTCACAACATATACCTACTTACTCATTAGAATTTTTATCATCCACCATATTCTCTCAAATTTTCCGTTTACTTTTCGTCTTTTCACTTTGCTTATTTTTAAAATATCATTATAATTACCTAACCAAGAGCATGTCAGGACATGTCTAAGGAGGGTTCCGTAACTATAAACGCGTAATACGCTCTTTTTTTTTAATTACTCCAAAAGTTACAGTCCGATTTGCTTCACAATAATTTTCCTAAAGAGTTTTTAGCATGATCCATCAGCAAGTTTCTATCTCCTATAGTTTAAAAATGCTAGGGGGGGGACCAACTTACAAACTACTTTGAAACCTTACCTTTATTTTAAAAGACCTATTGTACGATACCCCACACGATGGGGTAGAGTGAAAAAATATTTTTCATTCCCACTTCCTTATTATACAAATCCTTATACAAATTATTATTTTTATTATGATCCCGAAACCGTGATCTATACACAATCTATAACTGAACCAAATTTCATCAATATAAATTCATAATTACAGAAGCTAGAGGCGCGGACAGACAGACAGACAGACAGACGGACAGAGCGAAACTATAAGGGTTCCTTAAGTATTACGGAACCCTAAAAAGAAGCAAAAAATGAAAACTGACTTCCAAAGTAAAAACGCACAAAAAAGTATGAAATAAATCTTATTTTCTAAATAATTCACCTTTTAAAATTTTAACTAGGTACATATTTCTCTACACAGTCTTCATAATTTTGAAGTCGGTATGGTGGTGATGAATGATGATGATGCTGATTACTGTAATTGACATAGTGGCATATGTTAGCACTAGCAGTTCTCAAAATAACGAAAATCGGGGGCGCCCCGGGCGGCACAATTTTAAGGGGGCGGCAAAATCACACTCTTACTCTATGTACACCTACCTACCTGTGGTGTAAAGTGTTGCTTGAGTTTTGCGATGAGGTAATAGCCTAGCCTAAGCCTGTGTTAGCTATTAAAATAATATATCATAAAATAATCTACAAAACAGCGCTAGTTTTCATTTTTCGCACTTAGTGCAATCTATTGGGTGAGGTAGAACGTTGTAGTTCGCCTCATCGAGCACACGTGCACATTGCGTTCGAGTCGACAAAATTATAAACTTTATCTTCCATGAAATAATGAAAAACCAATAAATAGATATCTTTAATGTAACCCTTAACACACTTAAAAATAAGCTTAAAATTGCTTTGGGTTTAAAAATCTTTACTTTAAAATATAAGTATTCTTAATAGGTAGGTATGTACTTATACTACTTTTAAGTTATTTTTTATTTCTATTACGCTCAACATTTGTATTTTCTTTTATTTTAATTTAAATTTAACTGTATATTATGACTTGTTTGATCACGCTTCATTGAGCACGTAAAAATATTTCTCTTGTATCAATTTTGGGCACTGTAGGTAGGTCTTTAATTGTAACAATTTTCTGTTAAAATGTAATGTAAAATTTACACGACTGTTTGTTGCCAAAATAAATGAAAAAAAATGTCCAATTTTTCATTTGTTCATCATAAAAATATGACATTTTAATAATTGAACTACGACGTCTTGTACGTCGAACTAATTATTATATTAATTATTACTAGCTTTTGCCCGCAACTTCATCCGCGTGGAACAGTTACTTTGGGATATCGCTAAAATTTACCCGCGACTTCATTTACATAGAAGGAGAAGCGCTTCTACCTCACGACTGCCCGCCCGCGCCGCGCGCCGTACATTATTATAGCGCGTTTGATTATTTTATTACTGCGATATCTTCTAAAATACTCATTGAAATCAAATGATGTAAACGGCAAATTTCTTCTACATTAAATGTTTGTAATGAATAACGTATTTACTTGGATAAGGATTAATATCATCTTTATTAAAACACCTTCACAAATAATGCTTACTTTTAGAACAAATTTGGTTACCATAAAAAGGTTATAGTACATTATGTATACGTGTATCTTTTATGGTTGGCTCAACCTTAAAAGATAGACATATACTGTCGCGGACTTTTTTGTAGAACTTTTAAAGGGGAACAATTCTGTCATACATCATTTTAGCGAAACTTGAACCGTTTCCGCAGCGTACGCAGCGAAAGCTCTCAAAAGGAAAAAAAACGATTTCGTAACATTCTTGGTTGCTCCGCTCGTATTGAACTTATCATGATGTTATATTGCCTAAATCCTTCCTCGATAAGTGGACTATCCAACACAAAAATCATTTTTCAATTCGTACCAGTAGTTCCTGAGATTAGCGCGTTCATCTCTAACTACGAACAAACAAACTCTTCAGCTTTATAATATTAAGTAGGTATAAATTATTAGTAATTGAGCAAGAGGTGTGTCATTGATGGTGCAATAATATACTTTGATTTTATAAAAAGTAGACGTATTTTTTATTAGAAGAAAGTTCGATTTTACTTCTTAGTTACTTATATTTTTTTCAATAAATTTCTAGTATTCAATAAAAAAGAGATGTTTGATTTTGGGCCAGTTCTATGTACACTACATAGGTAAATAGGAAAAAAATATGGGAATATCATAAAAATACGAAAAAAATAATTTGAAGAAGGGTAAATGCGTACAAAAATTATTATTTGAAGAGTTTTTTATTGCGAGAACACTATTTTTAGGGCGGCCATGACAGTTTTACGAAGAGACGTCGTCTTGAATGTCATACGTCTTTCTTTGTCAAAAGTCATGTCATTGACAAAATGACATTCTTCAGTTATTTCTGATCTGATCCGCCATGTTTTATTTTACTTTGTGTTGCTCTCCTTGACTAAGTTAATTTAAATGTACATGGAAACGAAGTGAAATTAAACAAAATAAAGAATAGGAAACGGTTACTATATTATGTAGCTATATTTACATATACTGTACATAGGGCTGGCCCAGGCCTCATACATTACTTGAACGTCTCTTTTGTTGAAATGTCATCGAAATGGTTGAAGTAAAATAATTCAAAACTTAGTTAATTTTTTATATTTTTCAAATCTAGCTTGCATAATGCAAAATAAAGATGACTGTTCTTGCCGAAAAGTTCTCTAGAATGAATGTATGTAGGTAAGGTATTGTATACAAAAAACCTAAATAAGGGGGCGGCAAAACCTAAGTAAGGGGGCGGCAAAACCTAAAGGGGCGGCAAAATTGCTACCCGCCCCGGGCGGTAGTCACCCACGCTACGCCACTGTAAACATCCAAATTTTAAAATACCTAGCACAAAGTTACCAAACGTTTTATATGAGGACGACGGTCAGGATTTTTTTCTCATACATGTCCATACACTTGAGTCACTTGACATTGGCGTAGCGTAGTAGGGGCGGGGGGTGGCCCGCCCCGGGCGGCACTTTTAAAGGGGCGGCAAAACCTAAGTAAGGGGGCGGCAAAACCTAAGTAAGAGGGCGGCAAAATTGACGTCCGCCCCGGGCGGCAGACACCCACGCTACGCCACTGTCACTTGATAAGGACACTTATTAAACTTTTATTCCCCCCCATTACATTGACATTAATATTATGCTTTTAACATTTTAAAGTTTATACATAAATCTCAGCGTGAGGTATCATAACGATCAAGTAAATTAAAATGGTAATTTTGTGATATAAAACTTAAAACAACTTAGGTAGGTATCCCTACTAGGTAATACAAATTAAATAAACTCTTACCGATTCGTATTTTTTTGTTTCACCCACCATATCGGCACGATTTATAATTCTATCACTTGTTTGATATTCCGCTCGTAAACAATAACACAGTTCGATCGTGCTGTTGGAAAACAACTAAAATTCGAATGACGAATGTTTTGTCTACATAGGAAATCCCCTATTTCAATAGTGGTGATACCAGTGTAAAAATAACTTTTAAAAAGGAAACGGCGCGCCGCCGTTTCCTTTTTAAGGCGGGGCCGCGGGGTACCAAAAACAGTCGGACAAGGATCTTTTGGCACTTGGATGGGGGCGTGAGTGTCGCAAATAAGAACAATATTTATTACTGAAATTTTACAAGACGGCGATGTTGGTACTGATTTTATCCACTTACCAAAATGTACTTGTCGCAACTACAAAACAATACATAATACTAAAAGTGACATACTAATAGTACAAGACGGCGATGTTAGTTCTGATTTTGTCCACGTGCCAAAAGATCCTTGTCAGACTGTAGGTCCGACCCAAGGAATTTGTAAGTATTATATGTATATGTTACAGTCAATGTGATTAAATAGCTATTATACATAATGACTGGTCATTATATATAATAACTATATTGTCTAGATAATGTGATAAATTAATCACTTTGTCCGGATATTATTCATAATAGCGGCCCAAAGTTAGCTAAAGTAATAAACACGATTCAACTTAGTGATGCAACAGAACTCTGCTTCTGCTTCCGCTTCCGCGGAAGTTCTGCATGTCTTTTCACTTTCGTTTCGGGAAAACGGGACCTCGGATTATAATCCGAGGTTGGTCCCGTTTTCACTAAAGTGGTGACCTGATGATCACATAAGCTTTGATCAGAACTCCTCAGTCTTTAAATATACGCGTTTGAAAATTTCGGCATTCAAACTCAAACTTAAGAACTGAGTTCAAAGAACTGCAAGAATAATATGCCACTATGTAACTTACAGTAATCATCATCGTCATCTTATTTTTACAACTATACAATACCTAATGGAAGCTTGGCGCGTATTCAATAATTATATATTCGATTGTTTATTTAAAATGTTAGTTAATAATTTAACATATATCACTAAAACCTTACCAAGAGCATGTCAGGACATGTGTAAGGAAGGTTCCGTAACTATAAATGCGTAATATGCTTTTTTTTAATTACTCCAAAAGTTCCTGTCCGATTTGGATCACAATAATTTTCCTAAAGAGTTTTAGCATGATCTATCAGCATGAAAATTTGCAAGTTTCTATCTCCTATAGTTTAAAAATGCTAGGGGGGGGGGGGGGACCAACTTACAAACTAGTTTGGAGGCCGATTACTCGAAAATGGTCAACTTTATCAAAAAAGTAACGTATGAAACCTTGCCTTTATTTTAAAAGACCTATTCTACGATACCCCACACGATGGGGTAGAGTGAAAAAATATTTTTCATCCCCACTTCACATGTATGGAGGGCCACCCCTAAAATATAAAATTATTATTTTTTTATGATCCCGAAACTGTGATCTATACACAATCTATAACTGCACAAAATTTCATCAATTTATATTCATAATTACAGGAGCTAGAGGCGCGGACAGACAGACAGACAGACAGACAGACAGACGGACAGAGCGAAACTATAAGGGTTACTTAAGTATTACGGAACCCTAAAAAGGGTAAAATTATTATAAAAAAAATATTTCATAAAGTTAAATTACTTTATATATATCACAATAAAATTGTATCTATGACAATGTTATTATAATAATTATAATAAACATTATAATTATTATTATATAAAGGCAGATTGAAATACAATTTTATAATCTTTACCTGTACCTACTTTTTTATTACTTTATCCAATTCTTCGAAGATATTATATAAAATGGCCAGTCAATGTGATTAATTCTGTGTCATTTATCACTTTGTCTAAATTGAGTAGACATTATAAATAATGGCTGGATAGTATATATAATATCCGAATTTATTACTTTGGCTGTAACATATATAATACTTATAAATTCCTTGGTCCGACTAAGGTCCGACTATCATTTATTTTTTAAAAATGTCAACATGAAAATATTGTGACACAGTCATAGATGTATAATATTAAAAAGGACACAGCCAATTACTCGCACTGCACCAAATTATCAGCACCCTGAACAAATAGTAGAATTATAAGCTTCTCACTAGTAAATTTTTGTTTCTACTTAATAAAAACAAAAAATTAATGTTTCTGGAATATACTGCAAGCGACAGTTTGACCAATTTACACGACAATTAGTCCATTTCGTTCATAAATAATTCTACTCTAGGGCTAGTGGCAGCACTGTAGCTTTAGCTGTTCCGCCTCTTCAGTTCGTGCCATGGATATAGTACCTATGGATAGAAGACTCCGAATTTTGTAATTGCTAAAAAGAACTGTATTACCTTGGTAATGAGTGTATTTCACAATGCACGTATCATAGAGGCAAATCCGAGCCGAGCGAGATAGCCAGAAGCGAGGCTGTGTGTCTCGTTCTTGCATGTTGCCAACCAGAAAATGTTGATATTTATAAAAAGTAACATGGAAAATCTTAGATAAAACGAGTGTACTTTATTATTATTTTAACAAATGTTTATAAACTATATCATATTCTAATTAAAAAAGTTAGAAATAGTCATTTAATAGTAAATAAAATTGCAGTTTACATTAAATCCTTCTCCTTCTTTTTTTATTAGATGGTATCATTCACAAGACAATAGATACGCCATTACACATATTTTATGCTGAACACCGGATAATATTAAAATTGAAAATAGTTTTTATTTCTTACTTCATGTATCTCCGTAACTATGTTTTTATCATTTATTTGATGATTTAACAGTCAAAATGGTGAAAAAATGTTGTGTATATTCTTGTCGAAGTGAAAGTTATGCTGGTTGCAATATTTCGTTTATTAGTAACATTAGTAAGTTAATGTTAATCTAGTTATTCTAGTATAAAAGTGTTAACATTAAAGCAACTGACGTTATTAAGAGTTATAATTATTGTACTACGTTTTGTTATAAACTAGTCAGTAGCGACTCGCCTAGAATCGTAGTAAGTACTGATAAAAAAACGTGTGAAGTCGAGTAAGGCCTTTAATGATAATATAATACAGTTTTTATAGATTTCCCAACAATGAAGAAATGCGACAAAAATAGCTCAATAGTGTTTAAGTAAGGCAGAGAATTACATAAAAATCTGTTACATATTAATGTAGCCGTCACTACAAACCTTCTTGATTTTACACTATTCAATCTAGTCGACTTTTAAAGGCTCAGCTGTATGTCATTCAGTGTTTCACAATTTGTCTCACACAGCTTTGCAGTTTTCCACAGCAGAAAATATTATTGTCACCCTACTAGAAAGGGACACACGGCCTCTCTTCCAACCTCTCGCTCGGCTCGTTTTTTTGCTCACAGTTCTCGGTCCTGTTGATATACTAGGTCCATTGTTCGTGCACGCTCAGATAAGCATTATTCTATAACGGCCGTTACAATGCAGATAGCACAGTAAATTGGTAGGTTCACTTGAAGTGAACTAAATCTTCGAAAGAGGCTCCGAAACTACTGGACCGATTTTGATGAAAGACACAGATGTAGAATAGACCACGGGAAAGGACATAGGGTCTTTTTTATTGCGTCAAAATGTACGGTTCCCGCGAAATTTCTTTTAGTGCGCACAAAGTCGCGGGCAACATCTAGTAAATCATAAAGGGTTCTCATGTATTCTCTTGTTAATAAATCTAGCACCGAAGACACCACTAAGGCTGGGACTATATGCAACGGAATCCGGTAGGCCGTAGAGAATTATGAGCACTGAAAATAGATCTCTGCACTAATACAATAGAGTTGAAAATCGAACATCCGAGTGTCGAGTCAAATGTCAATGTCATATATGACAGCTCGACACTGGAAACTTCCATTTTCAACTGTATTGTATTAGCACAGAGTTCTATTTTCAGTGCTCATAATTCTCTACGGCCTACCGGATTCCGTTGCATATAGTCCCAGCCTAAGTATGAATGAAAAGGATTAAAATAAAACAACTATCTTATATTTTAATGTTTTTTAATGAAATATCAAAATACTCTGGACCAATAAGTGATAAACGATAAACACATATTATGCCGATTTTAGTTACGAGTAAGTTCATAATGCTGCAGTATAACCAAGTGTTACAATATAGGTACATATAAATAAACGGTTAAGATGTTAAAAACAGTGTGTCACTTGCTTAATTTATACTTATAAGAAACTTATATCTAAGCAACCTCAATACAGCGCAAACGCACAACATCAGACTTTCGTTTTCAATTGCCATAGAATATTGAGTGTATGAACTCATCGACAGAGAAACATTTAACGTAAATATAACTTCTGTTAAAATAAAAACATTCTAAGCTAGCAGTACTCAACTACAATGGAGCTGTGTTGGAATAATAAATTTGTTTTAAAACTGTAACATTCTTGGTTTTGCATTTCTGTAAAAATAGTTTAAAAAAACAACAATTGTTTAATTCAATTTCTTACGATAATGTAAGAAATAATTTACATAAGAAATTACGAACAGAATTAACAAAAAATCCATTATTTGGCAATAATGTTCCGAACTAAAGAAATCTGAGATTGAATACATTCATGTGTGGCCTCATTGTAGTTGCTTAACATAGTAATAAGCTATAGGAGACTAAACGGTGTACAGATGTTTGGTGGCCGAACTGTGCTTGGCCATTGTTTCCCTGTGAAGTTGGAAACCAATTTTTCCATGAATTCCGAGTTGATCCTTAAGTTTTCTTCCAATCTCCAAAATAGCTTGTTGCTTAGATGCATCAGCAGTCCAAATTGCTAAAACAAATTAAATAATTATAATAAACTAATATTTATTTTGTTTATAATAATAATATTTTATAATCTGTGTGCCAAACAGATTTAGTGTTTATTATTTATTTAATACTAGCTGTTTCAAGCGGCTCCGCCCACATAAAAATACTATTGAGTATCCCGCAGGAATACTGTACTTTTCCAGGATAAAAAGTAGCCTTTGTTTTAATCCAGAGCCTAAATTGAGGATTTTGATGAAATTTGGTATGGCAGTGCCATACCAAATTTCATCAAAATCCGTTCAGTAGTTTTTGCGTGAAAGATTAACAAACATCCATGCATCCAAACATACATCCACCCATCCTCACAAACTTTCACATTTATAATATTAGCAGGATAATTTGTATTATATTTTTTTTTTATTAATTTTATAGAGTACTTCTTACTAGGTATCATGGGTACTTCAGTTAAAACATTAAGTTTCCATACTAACTGTTTGGTAGCAAAAATTTGGGACTTCAGCGTCATTTGACATATTTAAAGGTCCATTCAGTTTACCTGATTGATAAGACTGCAAAACAGTTCTATTCCAAAAAAAAATCTGCCCTAGTAAGTTGTAGATTTAGGTGTAGGTGTAGATGTAGATTTAAGCAGTTGTAGGTGTATTATGTTGTAGGTGTATAATGTAGATGTAGTTATTTATTTATTCATTCCAGTTATTTATCCATTCAATGTGGTGGGATAACTAGTAGATATTTAAAAAAGCTTTGTTTTATATAAAAAAGATATAGGTCCTTACCTATTTTATCAATTTTGTTCCGCACATTGACTACAGCCCCACAGATTTCCTCAGAGTGCTCAAAGTTTTCACCAATCAATAGGAGTACCTAGAAAACAATAAATAACGAAATAATGAACGAATTGTTACTGCACAATTTATTTTATATAAAATATGGATTATGATTGTTTTAACTTTTAACTATTAAAAACTAATCTCATATTACACAAAAAACAACATAATATGAAGAACTAAAATTGTATTGCAAAAATTCTTAACATTCTATAGCAGTGTATCATTTATATAAGTGTATTTTTTATTAGGATAAACGAGTCAATCAACATGTTTACCAGTATGACATAATAATAGGCTAGAGTCTACACAGTTGTTTTTTTTTATTGTATAAATTAATAGTCTTAAATATGAGTAAGTTCTCAGAAGAAACAGTGTATTAAAAATCAATATCTTTAAAGGTAAAGTGAAATTGTTTTGCTTAATTTTGCAAGTCTCATGAAAACACTCCATACAAAAGTTGTACCTAACTATAACATCACAATTAGGTAAAAGTGTATCAAATATAATAGTCATGTTGTAATAATAGTGTATGTTCTGCAATAAAAAGTAGCCTCTGTCCTTCCCTGTGTACTATCTACTTTTTTTCTCTACAAATCTTTCCTCCTTAATGTAGAAAATGTGTAGATTATACTACAAGAGTGAAATTGTAATAAAAAATAATGTGTTAAATTATAAGCAGAATATTCAGGTATGCAGTCTTCCAACATTTTACAATTTCACTAGTTATATTACAATCTAACGGTTTTTAAAATTTTATGTCACCACATATACACATAAATTTACTTTTCACAAAACATAATCATACCACATCCAGCCAAAATCGATCTAAATCGGAACTTCTTTGTTTCTTCTCTAAACTTATGAGCCAGCGGCCTCCCATTTTATTGGCATCGTCTTCCCACATGGGTCTTATTCCTTGCTTGAAGACGGCATAGTCGTGGCCTTGGCGAAGCTCTGACGGTTGTTTGATGTGATGATACAATCTACAACACAAAAAAAATCATAAAAACAATATTTTAGAATATAGGGAACTTTTATGAAAATGACTGGACATTATAGAATAACGCGAGGAATTGGTGGAACATTACTGCCTTTAAAGGCTTATAAACGTACCTCCAAAAATCTTCTACTGTATCAAAATTTGTCAGCTCGATTTGATTCTCCTCCCAAGTTTTTGTTCTGTCATTATCATAAAACCATAAACTCCATGTATTTTGAAGCGGATGTTTTATTAAAAACTCTGGTGGAATTTCAGCATTAGTGTTTTTATTGTCGGTCCCAGCCGAGCCCTTGAAAACACAAGTCATATTATAACCTAACTTTGGAACACCAAAAAGAAATAAAGTATAACTCGAAACGTTATTGTTGTATATCGAACGAATAGAGCGATTTATTGCTGTGCAAATGTGGAAATATGACTACAAATATGAAAATAAAAGCAAATGCAACAACAAAACTACGGTGAAAGTTTCTACAGCCACATCAGCAAATGGGGAATATATTTATGTAAAACTGTTAAACTGTGGTAAAAACAGGGTAGATAAAGAATTTACATCACCCGATAAAGATTTTAAGCCTACCTCTACATCTTCAGCGTTATTTCCAGCCATGTCACAAAAACCTCACAGGTAGATTTTTTTCCCAAAAGACACTATTGACAACTGCACTAGACAGCAAATTACAATGTTACTAGCCTATAAAAAATAAAAAAAAATTGACGTCCATAGACAGCAAATTTAAATTAATGTCTCGGCTGGGACTATATTATGCTCCGGAATCCGGCGGTTCCAGGAAAAAGAGATGTTTGGTTTTGGGCCAGTTCTATGTATATATACATAGGTAAATAGGAAATAACCTAACCAAGAGCATGTCAGGACATGTCTAAGGAGGGTTCCGTAAATGTTGAATGTTGATTAATAATCAAAATATATTTAAGTGAATAGTAACCAGATGTTCTTTAAGAATAATTTTTATTCGATTTCGATGATATTTTAAAGAGTTTTTATTAAATTCAATATTCGCTAATCAAGTAATCACATAACATTTGAGCATATTATTAGTCTATTACGATATCGCCTATCACAATCAAAGAAAATTTCGATAGCGTGATACAGAATTTAAATCCAATAGCACAGTGACATCTAGTATTATTTTTCAAAAACAATCAACGATTTAAACAGGAGACTAGCGCCATATACCTAGTTTTCTTAAAGTTACTAGCAAATTGAAGCTTTTAATATTTTAGAGGTACATATTAAATAATAATAAAAAACAATAATACTATGGTAATTATTAACATATATTAATGCGTTTTCAGTGTTATTAAATTATTGTAATAATTGGTAAAAGAAGCACATATTCGTAAAATTAATTATTAATTAAAATTTTACGTGTTTCAATACTTAGCTTTAATTCTGGTAAAGAAACATAAATTAATCACAGTGATTGTCCTAGGGTGTAGGTTCAAACCCGACAGCAAAAACCGTGATCTATACACAATCAATAACTGCACCAAATTTCATCAATTTATATTCATAATTACAGGAGCTAGAGGCGCGGACAGACAGACAGACAAACAGACGGACAGAGCGAAACTATAAGAGTTCCTTAAGTATTACGGAACCCTAAAAACAATAATACTGTGGTAATTAATAATACATATTCATGTGTTTTCAGTGTCATTAAATTAAGTATTGTAATAATTGGTAAAAGAGGCACATATTCGTAAAAATAATTATTAATTAAAATTTTACGTGTTTCAAAACTTAGCTCTAATTCTGGATAGAAACATAAATTCGCAACAATAAATACAAGTACTGCAGCTCAGTTAATCACAGTGTTAGTCCTTGATGTAGGTTCAAACCCGACAGCGTGTTTTAGTTATTATTAATTTGTTTTTTTTTTTTATTAATAATTAATTTCATTTTTTTAAAATTATGCGACCAATTCTGAAACATTATTTTAAATAATCATTTCACATTTATATGTAAGTACAACTAATTATTCTGATTTGCTTTATGTTAATTTGTTTTTCTATAATCGCTCTAGAAATAGAAATTATGATGCGATTTCGTTCAAAATAGTTTTCCTAAAGAGTTTTTAGCATGATCTATCAGCATGGAAATTTGCAAGTTTCTATCTCCTATAGTTTAAAATGCTGGGGGGGGGGACCAACTTACAAACTACTTTGGAGGCCGATTACTTATAAATGGTCAACTTTATAAAAAGTGACGTATGAAACCTTGCCTTTATTTTAAAAGACCTATTCTACGATACCCCACACGATGTGGTAGAATGAAAAAATATTTTTCATCCCCACTTCACATGTATGGAGAGCCACCCCTAAAATATAAAATTATTATTTTTTTATGATCCCGAAACCGTGATCTATACACAATCTATAACTGCACCAAATTTCATCAATTTATATTCATAATTACAGGAGCTAGAGGCGCGGACAGACAGACAGGCAGACAGACAGACAGACAGACGGACAGAGCGAAACTATAAGGGTTCCTTAAGTATTACGGAACCCTAAAAAATATGGGAATATCATAAAAATACGAGAAAATTAATTTGAAGAAGGGTACATGCGTACAAAAATGATTATTTGAAGAGTTTTTTATTGCGAGAACACTATTTTTAGGGCGGCCATGACGGTTGTTTTGACTTGACTTTTGACGTAGCAGACAGTTTTACGAAGAGACGTCGTCTTCAATGTCATACGTCTTTCTTTGTCAAAGTCATGTCATTGACAAAATGACATTCTTTAGTTAATTTTGATCTGATCCGCCAAAGAAATAGGAGTTTCATAGCAAAGAAATAGGAGTTTCATAGAACTAAAACAAAAATCAAAGCCGTAGGCAGCTATTTGTCTCACAAAACATCAAAGGCAAAACCAATAAGAGTGAAAGAGAAAGCCATCTCTATGTCTATACGTTTTTTTTCGAAGGTTGCTCCAATTTGGAGTCCAAATTGGAGTCCAATTTTAGACGTTGGAATTACGACTTTATTGCTTTAACAATAAGTGACATTTTGAATTAGTAGCAGTAGATGTGGCTTGAAGTTAGCCACTGACAGCTAATGTCATTTGTTTACGTGTGCATTATGATACAAGAAGAAGAAGAAGCAAATCATGAATTTATAGTGTGTTATTTGGTAAAAATCTCAGTTTATCTTAAAAAGTCTTATTAGAAAACAAAGCTGTGCTCAAGTTAATATGACCCGTTGGTGGAGGGCTGTAAATCACACTCTGCGAGGAAAGAAAATCGTGAAGAAGTGTTAACTTTTCACCAGTATGTTGAGAATTGTTTCAGGTTATATAAATACAAGCAATTACACTGAAGTTATTATATTCTTGTAGATAAATGTGTTTATTGTCCATTATATGCGGATTTCAACAATATATAATAGAAATTTTGTATAAATTTCAGAGGTTGTGTATTTACATAGTGATGTTTTGGATATCGATAAACCTTTTACCTTCGAAAGAGAAAATATGTTAATCTGAAAGAAAAATGTTTTGCCTACTTTATATTTACCAAACACCATACAATTATACAAATTATGGTGTACCAGAATCTCATGGCAAATAGGGAAATAAAATTTTGTAGTGTGCAATACTGGGGAAATTGGATTAAACGATCTTGATACTGGTTAATTTTTAATTATGTCTTTAGTATTATTGAACATGAATTATAATAAGACTGTGTGAAGAATGTTCGGTGTATAATATAGACTTGGAGAAAAAACTACTTCGGCGAATAACTCTCTACCTACTTACAGCAATATACTTCTGATACAATATTGAAAATGTTTTTAGGTTTGCCCAATGTAAATTGTTAAAAATGGGACCCTATCACCTCGACACGACATGCGCGACCACTTGATAATATACTTACATAATATTATATTTATTGCACTTGAATATAAGTTTTACCATAATCTTAAAGACTATACTTAAAGACTATTATTTTAAAAACTCGCATCAAAATCCGTTGGGTAGATTTAAAGATCTAAGCATACAAGATTAAGCATACAATATACTATACCTACAGAGGGACAGACAGATAAAGCGATTTGTTTTATACTATGTACTATGTAGTAAGTAAAGTTATTTGACATTCCAACAAAACTGACCAAACACCTCTGGATATTCCATAAGAATTAAGAACTGCAGTTACTATTATGTATTCTGTGCTGCAGTTCAAAATATTCGTGAACCTCTTTATACTGTATACGTCCCGCATTTTCGATAGCGCGATGTAGAAACGCGAGAGCCCGCGCCGCGCAGCAACACTATATCCCTGCATTTTAAATCTGTCATATCTTCGAAAATATTCATTTAAATTACATGCCGTAAAGGGCAGTATTGATCTATCTTAAATGCACTATCTTAATGTACTATGTATCTTAAATGTACTTAATTGGATAAGGATTAATACTGTATTGCTTAAAATCGCTTTGTAAATAACCTATTAAATTAAAATCAAAGTAAAGGATAAAAAAATGGTTATTGTGGGTTATCCCTAAGAGATAGACATATGCCATCGCGGACTTTTTTGTAGGCTGTTTAAAGATGAATACAACTATAGTCTATAGTACATAATTTTGATCTATCTCGTAGTGTTCAACCAGCATTTTCAATGTAAGAGCAAAATATGTGATTTTTTAGGACTTTAGAAACCTCTAAAATTATTTGTGTACCTCTACTATGTTATGCATGTTATATACCTAAAAACCTTCCCGTTAAATCACTCTATCTGTTAAAAAACCGGCATCAAAATCCGTTGCGCAGTTTTAAAGATTTAAGCATACATAGGGGACAGACAAAAAAGGGACTTTGTTTTATACTATGTAATGATAATGATATTTCATGAAAAATAAATCAATCGTGAATTACTTTATATATACTTATTTATTACAAATAACATACAATTAAATTGGCAACAGTTTATTTAATGTTGGAATTTCCTTCCGAATTGTATATAACTCGTTTACTTTATTCCTAATCTACACTAATATTATAAAGAGGAAAACTTTGTTTGTATGTTTGTTTGTTTGTTTGTTTGTAATGAATAGGCTCAAAAAGTACTGGACCGATTTCAAAAATTCTTTCACCATTCGAAAGCTACATTATCCACGAGTAACATAGGCTAAATTTTATTTTGGAAAAAAATAGGGTTCCGTAAGATATTTGGGTTTTTCGGACACAAGGTGTAAAAAATCAACCAGAAAAGTTACTTATTTTGCGTACGCTGCCTAAACTATAAAAGATAGAACCATAAAATGTTCTAATTAATTGTAGATCTTATAAATATCTACAAAAAAGTCCGCGACACACTATACCTATCTATGTCGAGTGAGGCACAACAACCATTTTTTTATTTAGAAATCTTAAATATTTTTTTGGACTACATTTTACTCATGTTATTAATCCTTATCAAAATAAATAAATTATTTCATCACTAAGTACAGTTTATGTAGATAATATTTGGTCTTTGAATGATTAAAATTGGACGTTTGGTTTTGAAGTTATGGCGAAATTAAAATATTACGATTTCTGCTGCACGGCCCGTTGCGAAGTGGGCGTCACCAAGGCGGGGTGCGCGTGCGGGTTAATGTTTAGTTTAGTTTAGTTTAGTTAAATAGTTTAGTTATTTTATAAACATAAAATTGATAATATCTTAAAATATAATACATTATAATATCTATACATCTATACAGTTAAATACAATTTAAGTGTCTGTTTGTAACTTCAAATTAACAGCTTTTTACATAATGAATCTGAAAGTATATTCGGTACTTACAATAAAATACATTTTTTTTTTAATTTTTGTCTGTCTGTCTGTTTGTTCCGACTAATCTCTGAAACGGCTGGACCGATTTTCACGGGACTTTCACTAGCAGATAGCTGATGTTATAGGGTCTAACATAGGCTACTTTTATTTTAGGGTTCCGTTTAAAAAAATAGGATTCCGCTTTCGTTAGTCATAAATAAAGTCGCAGGTAAATTTCAGCGATATCCCAAAGTATTGTTCCACGCGGACGAAGTCGCGGGCAAAAGCTAGTCAACTATAAATCGAAACTGTCTTATGTTGATTTTCTTTTTTCCTCCTCTCCTCCTTTTACCAGGCATGGAAAACAAACCATCATTCGATGTGCCATCAGCTACGATTCACCTTATAGTAGTACTGGAAACACATTTAAAGAAGTCACAATAATTACCTAAGAAAATATAAAAAAAACTAAAAGTATCAAAACAACTCACTCTAACTTACCGGTCAACTCTACCACAAGCTTTAAATTATAAGATTGAGTTCGATTTACACCTTCTTCTTTCTGTATTTTACTATAGACATAGAAAACAATATTTCTCGCTTGAGATCGAATTGCCTTTTTGGATATTTTCACAAAAACAACAAATTCCAAGAACATAATCACAAAATTTTAACAGCGGTTGACAGATCACGTACTTTGATTTGACGGGTCATACTTGACATTGCCATATGAAAATCACATTTTTTATTTTTTTTTTAAATGCCATCAGATTCTGGTAGACCTATAGTAAGATCTAAAATATAAACTAAGTGATAATATTTAATATAAAATAGTGTGGTGTATTTTTTATTAATTATAAAATTATTAATTAATAATTCCTGTATAATATAATGGAGTTACGGTTGTACATCATCACAAAAACATGTCACAAATTTTCAAATTTAACTTTGCTTTTTGGTTTTGCAGGGAATTAGGTGGATTTTGCAAGGATACTTCTTTGTACTTTTTTAATTGACCAGAAAACGGGCAGACTGATCGCCAGATGGAGAGCGATTATCGCCACCTATACATACTCGCAATAGGAGGAGTCGCAAGTACGATCCCGGTCTTAAAATCCGCAACTACTCCTTGAGTACCCGGAGGCCGTGTTATTTATCTGGTCCAGTTGGACCGTTCGTGCCAAAGTATGGCTCTCCCACGTAAACGGACTGCTGTGCTCTGTTTTCTTCACATATGTAGCTCCATGCTGACAATCTGAGAGGTTTTTGGTGTTGTCGTAACGTGTAAGCTAAAAAATGATGTCCAATTGTTAATAAATAATAAATATATCTATTAAAATTTCCTGTTTTCATTTATCTTTCCACGTAGGTACCCGAACTAAAGGGTGAAATGCATAAAGACATAAACCTCCTTATTAATAAAAATATTTACACCATGGATTAGCAAATCCAAATCGCTCTCTTTGTCTATCAAGTGACTGTTCCAAACTATCTGACAGAGACAGCCATGTTGGATTAGCTAATCCGTGGTGTAAATAATTTTATTAATAAGGGAGCTAAAGTCTACACGTCTACTGTTTATATATTTACCAGCTGTATCCAAGGGAAAAGTATCCTATGTTTAAATACAGAGCTTAAACTACTGCCATACCAAATTTCATTGAAATCTGGTCAATAGTTTTTGCGTGAAAGAGTAACAAACATCCATCCATACATCCAGCCATCCTCACGAATTTTCATGTTTATAATAGTAGTAGGACTGACAAGTCGATTGGACGATAGCCTGCATAGTGTGTGGGTGTATAGTTCAAGAGACTAGCTTCCCCAACATACTTCTGTTTGTTGTAGACAATACTGCATAAATTCGTTTTTGATTGACTGGTAATAATTTATAAATCACAAAGGTGCATAGATCTTTACGCATAAATCTTCCACTTTAATCATTCTATCTATTGGCTGCAAATTGCATTTAAATTCATTTAATAGTTTAAAAGATCTAAGCAAACATAAAGCGGAATAAAAGGCTTCATTTTATGTTATGAAAAGATTAACATTTTCATCATCATTTTGATTTTTATCGACACAAAATGCCGTTACACACATAATACGTTATTTCGCTAAAGAAACACCATTTTGTGTTAAAAATTGTCGTAGCGTTTTGGGCAAAATTAGTGCCGTATGGAACACGCTACTATTTAACATCAATAGCGCGTTCCACACGGCACTTATTTTGCCCAAAACGCTACGATAATTTTTACCACAAAATGGTGTTTCTTTAGCGAAATAACGTTAATAATGAAAATTTCGAAAATTTCGTTTTTAGCAATTTTTGTGACTAGTGGAACAACTGACAGCTGACGTTAAAAACGTCAAAAAGTGCTAATTTTAACCCAAGTACGGAGCTGGGTAAAAATATGCAAAATGGCGTGATCATTCTTAGCGTTTTTTGACAGATGACAGTTGCGTGTGGAACAGGGGTGAAAACAGTTACGAATGATCATAGTGGTGCTAAAGGAACAGAATGTGAATGAAAATAATGAAAATAACGTTTTGAACGTGCAAATGCACAGCTTTTTTGTGCTTTCCATCTGGTATTACCATGAGATAGTCTATGGAAATCAATAGAATCGTCAATCTGACAGTGACAGTAATCCAAACTTCAAAAGTCAAGTGTCAACGTCAAATATCACCGGTCGGTGGTCGGCGGTCTTCTCCAGTTTCTTTTGAAAATTTACAGTATAATAATCTATAAATATATAATATTAAATCGAAAGTAGCATATTTTGTATTTGTTTTAAAATAAACTTCATACTTCACTACAAAAATGTCTGTTCAAACAATACTGTTAGACTTTTCAATGGATCCTGCTCGACTGGGCGATGAAAATGGTCAGAAAACAGTTTTTAACCAGTTGGAAACGGTGCTAAAGGAGTATGTTCCCAATCTTCTTCTGACTGCCGATATAAAAGTAGACGGCGGGTCGCTAAAGATTCTGACCGGCAAGAAAGGAGCAATCGTCTCAGTGAGACTCTTCGACCGCGGTCTTGTCACTGTAAATATCGAATACTATAAAGAAGACCGTGAAGACCCGTTAATTAGTTTCAAGGTAAGCATAACTCGCCAGAAATAAATCGTTATTTATATGTGAATCATTAGTTGGTATTAAAATTACTATCTATTCGCCGCCCTTTTTTCGTAGTGAAAATTTATCTAACTTTGATATATTTTTGTTCACCCAAATCACAGTTGTAAACTAATAGCAATTAGCATATTAGTTTCTAATTGATTGTTAATTTAATTTTGTATTTCTTCTATAAGATGTCTCACACAAATTGAAATGTATATTGTATATTACAAAAATATGGGTCTGAATTTTGTGGTGCCATGGGGGGAGCATTTATATATTTTTTTCCATATTATTTTATACCTGTTTAAGTTTAAGGATTTTTATAAGATTAAAATATTATAATGATATAAGAATTAAATATGTATCATTGCGTTGTAATCTCTCATGCTAATAAAAATATAAACACATTGGATAAGTTATTGAATGTGTAGTTGTTTGAATCGTTGGAAAGTCACTTGACAGACAAAGACAGCAATATTTATAGCTCATCTGTTGTGTAAATATTTGTATTAATAAGGGGATAATTTTTATTACATTTCAATTAGAAGGTTGAGTGCACAATCTTGTTTTAGAGCACAAAACTAATGGAAAGCTCTGTACGCATGTCTTTGAAGTGTGAGAGATTAAAGCTTTTGCCCGCAATTAAAAGAGGATACAAATATGATATTTACTCGACCAGCTCAGGTTGGCATTTAACACTTACTAGTTTTACGATTATAAGCATAGCTGGGCACCGTTAATCAAATAGTTAACTTCGTTAATCGTTAATCCGCTACAAAAAAAGTTAGCTTCGTTAAACGTTAAAGCGTTACATTTCGAAAGAATTAACGCAAGTTAATCGTTAATCCGTTAATATGTGTAAAATTGCATTTTTATATCGTTGTGTTAGTGAGTGAATTTATAAAACGTGTTGGTTTAGGTTCTGGAAGTTAACAGGTTAAGAACAAAACAAAATACTTGTAAAATTCAAATGTGTAATTTAATCGTCGGGCATAAGGTGTATAGAATCTCTTCATGAAAATTAACATGTTGAAGTCAAATGTGGCCATGGATTCTCATCAGGACCGCTGGAATCCGATTCCATGTCTTCCATGATATGGTTTTAATTACTACACTGCACAGTACACTTTTTCTATCTAACTAAATTACACTGCACTCTTCTTTATCAACACGCAAATATCACTGATAGTAATTTATCCTATCAAAAACATAAATGTGAAATGAGAGCCAAGTTCAATAATATGATATAATATGCCTTCAACGACAAAAGAAGTGAGATCTAAATGGGTGCCAAGTTCAATGGTCAGTCCTGAAAGGACATTGTTCCGGCTCCATACATGTCCCGCCTAAGAATTGTTTTAATTGAAAATGACTTAGATAAACTCTAAATAGTTTATTAAATCATAGTTAATCAATTTTTTCTAACGGACACTTGAAGGTACAAAAATAATAACGAGAAATGTTAACATTTTGAGGTTATAAATAAAATATTCTTTAAGAATGAAATGAGACAGTGGTCAAGTTTAAGATAAGAAACCTATCTTGATACAAATAATTGCTTGGAATCTATGAAAAACTCATACCTATACTCTTTTGCTTTCAACGTTATGCTCGATAGAACTGAACCCGAGATATTTTTTCAACGGGAAATACTTGTTTAATCACACCGTACCCGACCGTTGGCTAGGCGTCGGGCGTGTGTGGCGCTCAACTCAACTCGGGCGTCGGGCATCTACTCAAATTAAAAAAATATCAGTAAATTGAATAAACGTATGTGAGAAGAAGCATGGGTCCTCAATTAGTTGACGATTATTTATTATTTACTATGGTTGAAACTTAAATTAATAACGTAACCTATTCAATATTTTTATTTTATTTTTTATTCTATCTGTACGTTCAGAATATCCGAAATATTCCGAATTTTATTAATTTCTGATTTAGTCCTGACAACCGTCCGTATTTCCTGAAATCGGGGAAAAATCCCCTAAATGGCAACACTTGCTGACCAATGGACATTTTTACAACACCAAGCATTCGTCAATCGTTAACCAACTATTTATTTTCAATTTATTTATTTCAAGTGTCCGTGGAATACTAAAATATGTTTCAAGCAGTATAAAATGAACGGAAAATTGTCATATAATTTATATTCACATCGGTTCATAGGCCAAAATCGAACAATGTCCTTTATTTATAACAACATAAAATATAATTTCTTTTCATAATTTAGGTAATATATTGTAGCCTAAGGTCTGACTTGGCTAGTTCTCATAATTATACGAATTATTATGTTCGATGACTAGTTTCTACCAGCAAGCCAAATTTTCGGAATAATAAAATAAGAACCGACAAGTAACAAAAGTAAGTAAGGTTTAAAACTTCCGAAGGCTATAATATAATTCGTATATGAAAACTAGCCAAGTCAGACCTAAGGCTACAATATATTATGCTAAGTTATGAGAAGAAATGATATTTTATGTTGTTATAAATAAATTTCAGGACTGACCATAGAACTTAGCACCCATTTAGATCTCACTTCTTTTGTCGTTGAAATCAACAACCAAGGCATATTATATCATATTATTGAACTTGGCTCTCACTTCACATTTATGTTTTGATAGGATATCATTACTTTTTGTACATAAATTATTATTAGGCACCTATTTATAACAAAATTAATAAAGTTAAGTGTTCCTAATAGAATCAATTAAGTGAAAAATTATAATGAAATGATAAAAATTTACCAGTTTCTGATTTATTCCTTTGTATTTACTTAATTACCTATCTGTATGCCAAATTTGAACTTTCTAGGTCATCTGGAACTGAGTTAGAGATTTGATCTATAGGTCAGTCAGTGATAAAAAAGTCGATTTTTGGACGTTAATATCTAAACCGTTTGAGATGTGCTTATAAAATTTGGAGCACATAATATGTATCTCGTAACTCTCAATATATGAGCCAAATTTGAGAAGTTTATGTGAAATAGTTTTTGAGTTATGAGAGGTCAAAGGTGGCTTCAAATGGTTCGTGTAATTTTACACACGGTGCTGCTCGCCAGTTCTGTTACTTGAACTTGCCTTGACACGCTACTGATCCTGTTTTTCGCGCCGCGCCGCGGTGCCGTGCGGTAAATAGTAGGCATTGGATTAACGATTAACGGACTTCTCTTCATATTAACGGAAGTTAACGTGTCCGTTAACATTTTTATAAGTTAACTTAAAAGTTAATCCGTTAATCAAAATGTTAACTTCGTTAATTAACGATTAACGGATTAACGAGTTAATGCCCAGCTATGATTATAAGCTATGTTGTACCTACATGTTAACAACTGGTGTTTCCTGAATGTTGTTTTTTGTTAGTAACAATTTTAATTGTTATGTTAGTATTTACCAATCTCTTGTACAGGCTTGCTGGTAGAACAAATTATCAGTTTTTATACAGCTATTGACTGACAACTACATCTTGCTCATATAGTTTTGCATTTTGCACAAAACACCTTTCTTATTGTAGAAAATTGACTCATCTAATATCTTGCATGTCATTGCAATTTTATATCAATGTCAAACTTCCAGTTAACAAGAAGACGCTCAACCTTCTAATTGGTGTTATTCCACAGTTCACTGAGCAATTTAGTTACCTAATATAATTCTACCGTCTTCTTTATTAATATTTTATTTCAATAGTCGGCGAAGATATTGGAAAGTCAAATGAAAAAATACATTGTAGCATTAAATTCTCAAGCTCTTACTCCCATTAAAAGGTGCCTGTTCGGCAGATATTATCCTACTTCTGGTAAGTAACATTATCATTTTTCTAATCCTATATAATTATTTTGTTTCCCTTCAGTGATATTATAACATTGTAATATACTTTTTTGTTGAAACAACCAGATTTAGCTATTAATTTAATCATAATACTTAAAGACTAGTTTCACATAAAGCTTACAGTAATAGAGATAGAATAAAGCACCTAGAATGACTACAAAATACTGTACATAAAAGTAGCATCTACTAAATACTCATGTCATATGGCTAAAGTTCTAAACATTTGTTGCAAGATTCCTAAATCCTAATTAATGATAAATTAATAATCCTAAATCCCAGGGTATGTGAATTTTTTTAATAGGTTGTCTATGTAATTAATTTTGATTCAAGGATTGATTTAAAGATTAAATTGATTTTCAGATGAGAGATTGTTGGAGTATGATATTGATGAAATACTTTTTGATGAGCAATCACCATTCCAAAAGATAAAAATTGTCCACTCCAAATCCCTTGGTAACATGCTGGTGTTGGATGATTTACAGAGTGAGTATATACGCTTGCATAAAATTCACGGAAAAATCAATTCATGTTTATTAAACTTTTGTTTGTTTATCAAACATGAATTGATATATTTGTATTATTGTCTTAAGCGACCTACACACAGCTCGCTAAGTTGGATGGGGTTATCCAATTACGATAGTGTGGACACCCCAACACCTCGCTTCACTGTGACGTGAGGTTGCATGAAGCAAAGCGAAGTGTCGTGTCGTGTCTCTCTTTATACAGTGTGTGGCCGCTCGACGATTCCGATCTGCGCCGAATGATGTCGGCCGGACAGTGTATGGCCTTGAGGGCGAATGAACACACTTGCATAGCAGGTTGTCGTCCAGCACATGATGAAAAGCCTATGATGACTTGTGAACGTCTTCCGAATGTAGTGTGTGGACAGTGAATGCTCAAACCGATGTCAGACCATTGCCGGCGGGCGATCGTACGGTGGAAAACTGCCGACTCCAGACTGCTCGCTTTAGTGTGTAGGCGCTATTGACAACTAGGACGGCAGGCCGCCGGATAGGACCAGAGACTGCAGGCGGACTGTTAGTGAGTGGGGACCTTTCATTCAATTATTGTCGGTTTTTGCGCCCCACTCCCAAGTCAAAGGACTCGAAGCGTTGCGAAGTTGTTATTTATTACTATAGCAATAGTATAATTACTATAGCAATAAGGTCTTTGGAGGTATTATGATTTTATAACATTCAAAAAAAGTATGTATCTGCACTGAATGTTGATTTGTACAATACGGCCAATGTATCTTGGCGAGTCTGAACTTCGCGCAGAAGGTTGCGCAATAACTGTTTCTAAGTGTTTTCGTATTTATTTTATTTGTACTAATTGATCAACTGAATTAGGGACATTTTATTAGTACATAGGTATATAAAAATAACACAATGACAGTTTTCTTCACGAGTTGTACATGCGCTAAAGTTCGCAGAGCCTATGTTCAGACCCGTCAAGATACAGCGGCCGTAGTGTAATGTAAATTATTAGAGAGACCTTGTTACCGTTAGAATTATTCTAAGTTCAAATGCGCTAGAGTGCATTTATTAATTATTGCAACTCCGAGCGACTGGCTTCTTCGCGCGGTTGTCCGAGTGGTTAGACACGCACTTCGAACTTCAGCGAGCACTTCGGTCTTCGACGAGGCGTCGACGGTCGAAGCGAGTAGTGTATTGGGCACTTAATCTTTAAGAATAAACCAATCACATTCCACCTCTTCATAGTGTTACTGCAATAAAAATTGAAGTACCCTCAGTGAAGGTTTATTATTTTCCTGGTCAGACTTTATGATATATAATTATAAATTATTTGTTATGATTATATAGTAAAGTATATACTTAATACCCTTAAACATACTTTGGGGCATGTGTTAATATATTAATATTATATTTGATTAGTGCAGAATAATGTGTACAGTGTGACCAGTTTATAATGGCTAGCAAATGTCATATTGCAGGATAATGAAATTAGTATGTAGTATGTACTTATCTACATTAATATTTTTTGTATTATAGTAATAGCTTATAGGTATAATAATTCTATATGCTATACTAATAATATTATAAAGAGATTATATGTTAAGAATATTAATGAGAAAATAGATTTATGTTTTGTTTACAGATATTTCAGAGGCTGATCTTATTTATACAGAAACTTTAATGCAGAGAGGCAAAGAGAATTATGAAGGAAAAGAAATTGTTATTTTAGGTAATTTCATATAATATTTAAGCAGGTTGTGTTATTTTTTTTCTTACAAAAATAAAACCAGCCAGGTTTTAAAATAATTAAGCCAATAATGTAATTTCTTGTGTATAATAATTCTATGGTAATGGAGGCAACCTATTGAAGTAAGCAATCAAACCAGACTAGTCTTAGATGTATTCTCAGCATTTAAAAAAAACTTTCGTTTAATTTGCATGCTTTAAATGCTATTTAAAGGTTCGGAGATAATCACAATTAGTAAAACTATATCTTTTACATACATTATCATTGTGCACAATTTTATGGGGGCATCTGGAGCATGTTGGTTTGTAATGGGTGCTTATAGGTGGCGGTGATGGTGCTTTATTATATGAACTTCTCAAGGAGAAGCCCAAATATGTGTGGATGCTGGAAATTGACGAGGTTGTGATGAAGGCATGTAATAAATACATGAAGTCCATCTGCGGTGATGTGCTAGAACAGAGGAAGGGACCTAATTATGAGGTATTTTCCTTTTTTCTTTTATTAATTTTGTGCCTAGGGTATACCAATCAATCAATTTATTTCCAGAAATTGGTTACAGGGTTGTTACATTATGTAGAATTACACAATTTGGAGACAGGATAATACCCTGGATCCAAAAGCACCGACAGAACTCCTCAGTCTTTAAAGATACACGTTTAGAAATTTCGGCATTGTCTAAATAACTGCAAGAATATACCATTATGTAACTTAGAATAAACATCATAATCTGGTGTTGGCGTATCGTATGAGGATGGTGGACCACCTTTACCCGAAACTAGATTGTCCGAAATATTTACGTATCAGTAACCGGTATAACATTAATCTTTGAGTCGTAAGTCATAACCAAAGATTCCAAAACTCATGATAGGCTTTATAGTACCTATATTTGCCACAACAAATCTTCACACAGTAATTATTATTTTTAAACTAAAAATTAAACCGACTTCCAAAGTAAAAATACACAAAAAAGTATGAAATAAAACTTATTTTAAAAATAATTCCCCTTTTAAATTTGTCTATTTCTCTACTTAATCTTCTTAATTTTGAAGTCGCTACCAGCCCAAACGATATCCTACAATATTTTATAGAATTACTCACGTTCATATTTGCTGGTACCGACTTCAAAATTAAGAAGATTAAGTAGAGAAATAGACAAATTTAAAAGGGGAATTATTTTTAAAATAAGTTTTATTTCATACTTTTTTGTGTATTTTTACTTTGGAAGTCGGTTTAATTTTTAGTTTAAAAATAATAATTTCACCCTTTTTAGTTCTTGTTAAGTTATTATTAATACGTCTTAAGAACGTCTAAACTAAACGATCGAATGTATAATTGAATACGCGCCAATCTTTCATTAGGTATTGTTATTAAGATGATGATGATGATTACTGTAAGTAACAAAGTGGCATATGCTTGCAGTTCTTTAAACAATTCCGAAATTTCCTAACGCATATCTTTAAAGACTGAGGAGTTCTGTTCAGTGCTTTTGGATTCAGGGTATACCTTGGTACAGCATCTTATTCTTTGGTAGCATATGCTTTTATTACTTCAGTAAAAGTCAAAAACACTATATGTGTCGATATAAATTTCGAGGAGTTCCCTCGATTCCTCATGGATCGCATTATCACGTTTCCACTTTAGTGACTAAAGGGCCAATTTCGAAGTAAACCCTTTACAACAACAAAAGAATTTTGCAAATAGGTCCATAAACGGCAGAGTAATGTTCAAAGATTTCCGTGTTAGTGTAAAATACTATGAGAAGTACCTTCTTTATCATCATAATGTGATGATGTATGCTGTGATAGTGGTGGTGATGATGATGATTACTCTAATTGACAAAGTGGCATATGCTTGCAGTCCTTTAAACAACGTCAAAATCCCTAAACATGTATCTATAAGGAGTCAGGAGTTCTGTTCTGTACTTTTGGATCCAGGGTATACCTTAGAGCAAAATCTTACTTTTTGGTAGCATATGCTTGGAATACTTCAGAAAAAGTCGAAATCACCATATGTGTCCATATAAATTTTGAGGAGTTCCCTCGTTTCCTCATGGATCCCATCATCAGGTCACCAATTTTCTGAAAATGGGACCAACTTCGGATTATACCTTTTACATCAAAAAAAGAATTTTGAAAATCGGCAAACAGACGGCGGAGTTATCCGCTAACATACAAAAAAAAAAAAAAAAAAACAAAATATATACAGCCGAACGTATAACCGCCTCCTTTTTTGGAAGTCGGTTAAAAAGTTACGCCATCTTGGTTTTCACAATACTTCAAATGTCAAAATGGCCCCAAAAATGCCAAAAGTGGGGCCATTTAACTGGAGACTTTTTGCCTCAACATGCCTCGTCTACGGTCGTAACCGTATGCAGATCCGAAATTTCATATCCATATCATCCCTAGTTTCGCCCCTGCTTCTTTCTGTACATTTTGTTTTAATTAGGTACTTTGGTGGTATAGTGCGGTTCAAATGAGAATAGGATCGAGTCGGCGCCATGTTGTTTCGAATTTAGACTGTTATGATAGTTAAATTTATGTTCAGATAATTGATTACTATTCAACGTTTTTATTTAAATTCGATGCAAGACTAATAATATTTATATGCACATAAGTTTTTCTGAAAATCGCACTTTTTATATATATAATTTTTTATAAATAAAGGTCATTGACGTTCCTATTCTATTTGAACCGCGTTATAACTAAAAATATGTTTCGCACTGCGGCGGGAATAATTCCAATGGCCAAGCGTTAACAAGGTCACGTTCCTAACGATTAAACTCTATGTAAACCACGGATGTAAACTATCGTTAAACGATATCAATAGATCGATAAGGTAGTAAAATGGCCCTAAGTTATATTGTGTAGTATCTAAGACTTATTATTGTATGGGCCAAGAAGAATTCATACCATCAATTATTGCTTTATAACTTACACTGACTGACTGACTTGACTGCATACAAATTGTCGCATGCGGCATGAGTATGACCCACATATTTGAACTTAAAATGTCTGATATGGATAAGGTTGTTCAAAATCAGTTACAGACATTTTGCGCATGATCTACTGCAAATGTTTATGTAAAGACGTTTAGGCAGATTAATCATTAATTTAAAAAAAATACAGTACGCTCTTTACGGCGCTGTTTTACGGTCACTGACCTCACACACATGATTGTATTGATGTTATTTAGACAAAGTCTTCGCTATCCCTTAAATCAGCTGTTTCTGTGTGGTTAACAACCACAACACCTAAGCGAGCCTCAATGTGATTTTATTCATAATAATATAATATTTTTTAATAATTATTTTTGTGCCTAAACGTTTTTCCCATTAGATTACATGCCCAGAATATTCGTAATTGCTTTTGAACAACCATATATAAAATATATTTAACCAACCTATCCTCCTCACATTAGGGGCCATCCATAAATAACGTCACACGAATTTCACGATATTTTACCCCTACCTTGTCACGGTTGGTCACATTTGTGAGATATATGTTTTTGAGGTTTTCGTAAAGTAATAGTTTATAATTCGTATTTTAACAGATAATATAATAGATTTTGAAATGTGACGTCACAATATTTAGGACCCCTCCCACCCAATTGTCACACAATGTCACACTTCGTCGACCCCCTCCCTCCCCCTTAACGTGTGACGTTATTTATGGATGGCCCCTTAGCGTCCTGCACACGTAAAATTCGAACCGCACATCGGACTGCGGCCCAAACCGCGAAGGGAGCTGTGCGGTTTGGACAGCGGTTCATTCAAACTGTCGTGCTAATTTCGACTAAAGATGCGTCCACGGATTAGACTGCCAGCATCATACAGCACGAATAAAACTGTGGAAAATGCGCTCGCATCGACATGCCATGGGTCTTTCAGACCCACGCATCTACCATTCGTTTCGGAGCGGGAGTTTGAACGCACTGTTTCCCGCGGTCGTAACTTTACCTGTGGGAGCGCCATTGAGACTAGAGCATAATATTGATTTACGTACTATTTAGTCATCTGTGGCATTGATTATGAATATTCTACTTATCATTACAGATAATCGTCGAAGACTGCATGTTGACGGTGAAGAGATTCATGCAGGAGAATAGAAAGGTGGACTACATATTCGGCGACCTCACCGACATACCGATATCCGACGCCGACTGCGGCGAGCTGTGGGAGTTCATGATTAATATATTGGAAGCGGCCTTCAAGATACTGAAACCTACGGGGAAGTTTATGACGCATGTTAGTACTTAACCATTTCCTTATTATACCTACCTACTATTTGCATTGAACAGATTCCGTAACTACTGGTCCGATTTTGATGAAATTTGGCGTAGATATATAATGTCTCCGAAAATCAATAACGGATACTTCGGGCACATGATCCACTGCTTATGTAAAGACGTTTAGGCAAAAAAATAATTGTTATACTCAAAGTAAGAAAAAAAAAATCTTGTATGACAATTATTTTTCTGCCTAAACGTCTTTAATTAAGCAATAGATCATATGCCCAAAATATCCGTAATTGATTTTACTAAACCTTATATAGTAGACCACAGGGATGGACATATACTACTTTGTATTGCGGCTAAATGTACGGTTCGCGCGAGATTTCTTGAGAGATTAAGTATTTGTAACGTCAATTTAATGCTACGGCCGCATCTGCGTAGTGCTTCGTGCTTAAAACGATACCATTGGACGATCTGCGTGTATCGTCCAATGGTATCGTCTCATAGCACGAAGCTTCGTACGATAGACGCAGGTGCGGCCCCAGCATTATAAGATCAGCCTGTCTATTCTGTAAGAACATTTTTAAATCTTGAAAGCTGAATCCGCGTTGAGTGTCAAATTTTTATATGATATTTGACACTTGCCGCGGATTCAGCTGTCGAGATATTTGAAAATGTTCTTAGAGAATAACACTGCTGATTGTTAATTATTTTGCTTCACAGGGTAACGGAGCAACGTCCATTGACTCCCTCGAGATGTATGAGCAAGTGCTTATGAAGATGGAGCCAGCGGTTGTCTTCCACAAGACCAAGGCATTTGTGCCGTCTTTCCTCGAAGACTGGATATTCTACCAGATATCCTTCAAGGGCAATGACGTTGAATAACACGGTGTCATATGTTCGTTGACTCTAAGTCATAAACGTAAAAAAAGCTGACACATATTATTATGCAAAGATGACAGCGGTTTAGTACCTACTATTTAAAATTATTAACAATTTCAGATTGTGTTGTGAAAATTTATGCTCAATTATTTTTATTATTTACAATTATTGTAAGTACTTAATTATGTTCAAATTCAAAAGATCTCACAAACTTTAACAATTAGGAGTTCATTACTTTATTGAAGTTTTTTTTTTTTTGTAGTTTTATTAGTTCAACACTAGGTAGGTTCAAAATCAGTATTACTCGTATATTGAAAATGTAGGTAGGTGTAGCTTAGAATTTAAGTGGTGAAAATTATAGTTCCTTTTTTGTAAATTCATTTTAAATTATAATGTAGATATTTAAGAAATATGTAAGTTTACTAACATTTTTTAAATAGTCGAGAAAAGTTTTTTTCGAAAGTAGTATTATCTACTGCATCATTTCTCAACCGGTGGGTCGCGACCTTTGGGAGGTCGAATGTTTTTGAAGGCAGTCGCAGTCTGTTCAAAAATATTAAATACAAACTACAAAATGGTTGAGAAACGATGATCTACTGAGTCCTCAAGTAGGAGTCAAGCGTCCTCCACAGACCACACTGCTCGCGAAGTTGGACGGGGTTAGCCAAATAGGTACTATAGTGGAGTATGTAGACAGTGCACACACCACTTCGCCTCGTGCGACCTAGCTTCACTTTGCCTTACTTCCGAAAACTACTGTCGGTTTTAGCGGTCGAGTCAGTGCTTGGAGTGAGTCGAAGTAGGGGGTCGAATACCGGTATATTTTTCGAAACGTTTTCGTCATAAATACCTAAAGAACAATATGTTTCGTTTATGTTCGAACGGAACGTTATAAATAACGTTTTTAAAGAACAAAAAAATATGCCGATTTCGTTTATTAAAACGTTTTTATTTTATTTTTGTTTGTGTTTCCCGATATATTACATTCAATTGGCATTAACTTGTCACCCCACGACCCGCGCAGGAACGTCCCTGCGGATTAAACCGGTTTTTGAAAACGTCCCCATCTCGTTTTCGTTCCGAACGCAATGCAAAAAACACAATACGAAGAACTGTTAGAAACGTTTAAAAAACGTTATGTTAAATAACGTTTCCGACCCTTGAGGCGAAGTTCGAACTGGAAGTGCGGTCACCTATCGAGAGGTCTCCGTGAGGTTGTCCAAGTGTGCCACGCACTTCGAACTTCAGCGAGCACTTCGACGAAGTTAGTAGTGTATAGGGCTCTTTAGCACTAGTATACATTAGTACCTATTTAAAGTAGGTAACAGTTTTATTTGTACTTAACGACAAAGAAATTGGTAAGTTCTAGTCATTTCTTTAAGTTAACCCATTCCATGCGGCAATAAAAACTACACTTATTACCCAGGTGCGGGGACGGTTTTCGTCGCGACGCCGATGGGCGTCTTCCGCACCTCAAAGGGTAATAATAAGACGCCGATCGGCGTTTTCAGCACACTATTAAAAAATTAATCATTATTACGTTAAATTCATTGGAAAATCTTCAGTTATGTCAAACGTGTGGTATGTTCAAGAGCGTATTTGGCGTAAAAATTAATCTTACGGCATAAATTATTATTTGCGTGAAGTTATTGGGCTTCAATTGTTATATGGTGAAAATTGGATGAATATGGCGAGAAATGTTAAGTAAATTGTATTAATTAAATAAATTATGCTTCTTTTTTTGACTAACATCTCATATATTTTAGTTTTAAGCGATAAGAATAGCAAAATGATCAGAATAAATTAATAACAAATTAATAACAGGGGTGGCAAACCTTTTCTTAATTTCCGTAAGCATATTACGCAGATCACACATAGCTAATACTCCGATTAATTTAGACAATTGAAATAACACAAATTCCGACAGAACCAAATATTGGTGGAGACCTTGGGTTTGCCCTAATAAATTGAAATTTAAAAGTCCCCATCAATCCCATATGAGCTTACAAAGTTATGCGGGGTCAAAGGTCAACATTTCAGGTTTTTTGGGTTTTTCTCGAAAACGGTAAGTTTTATCAAATAATACTTCAGACCGAAGTTGTAGATCTCAAAATTATCTACAAAAATGGTTCTTATGTTTTTTCCCTAATTATCATCGTTACTGAGATATCTAGTGCGCTCTAGTGCGAGGTGGACTTTTGAAGTACTGACTTGTTCAGTACTTCAAAAGTGTTGACTTGACTTTGAACGCGCTAATTTTAGGAACTACTGGTTCAAATTGAAAAAAATATTTTTGTGTTGTATAGTCCATTTATCGAGGAAGGCTTAAGGCCATATAACATCACGCTGCGACCAATAGGAACGAAGAATCAGTGGAAAATGTGAAAAAAAAAACGGGGAAAGTGTTTCATCTTTGAGGGCTTCCGTTGTCTGTTTGAACGCGATGATCTCAGGGGGGCAATTCTGCTAAATAAAACCTGCATTAATACAATTACAATCAAGTCCCGACATGCTTACACTCTCAAAAGGTGTTTTTATGAACGTTAAACCAACGTGAAACGCGCTCTGATTGGTCGAAGCGGCATAAAATCCGTTCACGGTAACATGACGCTACACTTTCAATCCAAACAAAGTGAAGTTGACTGTTTAAATTGTTTACTTTAAATACGAGAATTGAGGTTCAGAAACCGCTTGATCGATTTAAAAAAAAAATTGTGTTAGATACTCTATTTGTCGAGGAAGGCTTTAGGCTATATAACATCACGCTGCGACTAATAGGAGCGAAGAATCAGTGGAAAATGTGGAAAAAAATAAAATTATTCATCTTTGAGGGCTTCCGTTGTCTGTTTGAACACGCTGATCTCAGGAACTGATTGATTTGAAAAAATATTTTTGTGTTAGTCCATTTGTCAAGGAAAGATTTAAGCTATATAACATTAACCTGCAACAAAGCAATGCTGTGGCTATATACAGCAGTAGTGAGGCCGATGGCCACATACGGCTGCGTAGTATGGTACAAAAAGGCTCTACAGGTGAACTGCATCGCAACGTTAAATAGTGTACAGAGACTGGCGTGTCTGATAATTACGGGTGCGCTTTCGTCGGCACCCACCGCCTCACTAGAAGCGCTGATTGACCTGACTCCTCTTCCGCTGCTTGTACAGATGGAGGCTAAGAGGGCAGCTCTTAGGGCCAGGACGGCGGGCAAGACGAAATGGACTTCTACCCTACTAGGACAGTTGCAGCAGTCTCTTCTTGAGACACCGGTCATGGCCATGCCATCGGATGCCATGACCAAGGTGTACAGCTTCTCGAAGCTATATAATAATAATAATAATAATAATAAAACATTTATTCAACGCTTACATTACACTTAAACACATTACATACATAAAAACATAGTACCAATTACCAACATAACAGGATAGACAATATAACAAGGTACATCTAGACAGACAAAGAAACAGACTAAAAAATAAAATAAAAAAAAGACGATTATCTAATCAAACAAGAAAGGCAACTAAAAGAAATTAGGTAGGTACTTAGGTAGGCAAAAGAGTGCAATGCAAGCAATTGAAATAGGACTCCACTCAGGTACACGATCGCGACGTAATTTACACCGCGATCCCTGGTATTCTGTGGAGCCCCATGAGTATCAGGCGAACGACAGAAGCACACTAGCAGAGCTTACAGCGAATACACAAAATATATAATACGTATAATATATAATTATTTAACAGGAATAAAAAATATTAAATAGTAATAATATACCTATGGATATAAATATGGATACATACAATAAGTAAAAAATAATAATGGGCCTGGATTTCAGGTTACATACCTTCTAGGGAGGACTGGGAGGGAAAAGTCCCAATTAATGTTCACTCCAATGACATTGTTTGGTTCACAGATGGATCCAGAAAGGACAACCGGGCGGGCGCTGGATTCTACGGGGGCATGCCACCAACCGGCAAATAGCTAGCTAGCAAACTAGCATGTTTGGGAGAATTTGCAACCGTGTTCCAGGCTGAGATCTTTGCCATTATTGGTCGTTCACTAGAGAGCCTAGAGATGGCCTTAGTCCATAGAAACATTCTAATTTTCTCTGACAGTCAGGCTGCGCTGAAAGCATTGACTGCAGCTGAAATTTCATCCAAATTAGTTCTGAACTGTGTTGAGACGCTAAACATGCTAGGCCGTGACAACAATATCCGTCTGGTATGGGTTCCTGGCCACAGCAATATCCCCGGCAACGAAACTGCGGATGAGCTGGCAAGGCTAGGAGCCGAAAGTCTCATTTACGGACCAGAACCGGTCTGCGGAATATCTCCCAGCACTACCAAAGGAGCACTCAAGGAATGGGGCTGCAGCTTAAGCATAAAGCAATGGGCTGCAATCCCGGGCCTTGTGCCCTCCAAGGCGCTAATCCCGGCCTTTAACAGCAAGCATGCGGAACTAGCGCTGTCAATGAGTAGGAATCAACTAAGAATCCTTACCAGAACCCTAACTGGGCACTGCAAGCTCCACAAACACCTCAACAAAATAGGAGTTGGTGACACAACGACTTGCAGATTCTGCAAGGAGAAGGATGAAACTCCCATTCACCTTCTCCTTGACTGTCCGGCACTCAACTAGAACAGAAACAGGTACCTTGGGCAGCACGAATACTCCACCACAGACGAAATTCGTGGCACCAACCCCAACCACATCGTTCAGTTTATGAGCAGCATAGGCCTGGGGCAAGTACTATAACGCGAAGGAGTCACAATAGATCCACTTGGGTCGCAGTGACGTCAGGCTCGATCTTGACCTGCCTTCGGAAGGGAGAAAAAAAAAACCTGCAACAAATAGGAACGAAGCATCAGTGAAAAATTTTACAATAACCTAACCAAGAGCATGTCAGGACATGTCTAAGGAGGGTTCCGTAACTATAAACTTGTAATATGCTTTTTTTTTAATTACTCCAAAAGTTACTGTCCGATTTGGTTCAAAATAATTTTCCTAAAGAGTTTTTAGCATGATCTATCAGCATGGAAATTTTCAAGTTTCTATCTCCTATAGTTTAAAAATGCTAGGGGGGGGACCAACTTACGAACTACTTTGGAGGCCGATTACTCAAAAATGGTCAACTTTATAAAAAAGTAACGTATGAAACCTTGCCTTTATTTTAAAAGACCTGTTCTACGATACCCCACACGATGGGGTAGAGTGAAAAAATATTTTTCATCCCCACTTCACATGTATGGAGAGCCACCCCTAAAATATAAAATTATTATTTTTTTATGATCCCGAAACCGTGATCTATATACAATCTATAACTGCACCAAATTTCATCAATTTATATTCATAATTACAGGAGCTAGAGGCGCGGACAGACAGACAGACAGACAGACAGACAGACAGACAGACAGACAGACAGACGGACAGAGCGAAACTATAAGGGTTCCTTAAGTATTACGGAACCCTAAAAACGGGGAAAATTATTCATATTGGACAGGTTTTAATGATTTTTTTTGTGTTTGTTCAAGTGGATTCAAGAATGGTTCAGATTTGCAATTGGACCTAGTAGGTGGCGCTGCTGTCAATACGTTAACAAATTTAATTCTAAGGCGGTACGAAGTTCGCTGGGACAACTAGTATGTATATGTATATGTAGCAAATATGTGCATATAATGTAGAACGTGATACTTACAATCACGATATCTCAGGAACAATGATACTTAGAGAAAAAATCGTTAGGACCATTTTTGTAGAGAATTTTGAGATCTACAATTTTAGACTGCAGTATATTTTGATATTACCGTTTTCGAAAAAAAAAAATAAAAAAACCTGAAATGTTGACCTTTGACCCCGCATAACTTTATTAGCTCACATGGGATTCATGGGGACTTTTAAATTTTTATATTTTAGGGTAAACCCAAGATCTCCACCAAAATTTGTCTCTGTCGGAATTTTTGTTATTTGACCCCTATTTTCATGTCTAAATTTACCGGAGTATAATATTAATATCAACTTTTTAAATAATATTTTTTTATAACCTGAATGTAAGTACGATAATATTATGATTTTTTTTTTGAGATTTGAGATAGTAGGTAATATATATAATATATGCATATTTTTTTGTTTCTATCTTTTTTTTATAAATATATCGTATAACATCATCGTATTAATTAATCTTGAGATAATTAAACTTAATTATTACCTAGATTTAAGTTTTTATGTATGTGTAATGTGATTTGTTGTTCATTTCAAAAATGTTCAAAAGTGTTCATTCATTAAGACAAAGCATTATATGTTTTTATCTGAGGAAATTACTTTTATTTTAAATACTTCAAATTCTTTTCCTTCAGGTGGCGTTAAAAAACTCATTTAACATATAGGAATATTTTTTGAACTTTTCGCAACTACAAATGTTCATTGACTAAAGCTAAGCATTGGCTATGAATGAAATTGGTTCCATTGATGTCTTTGTATTTTCCCGCGGCATCGTGGATTTCGGCCTGTTACAGAAAATTATGTTTATTTTACCCACACAAACTTAAAAACTATAGTAAATTCTCATCTTGGATTTAAAAATTAGTGATATTTTCGTATTCAGCACCCCATCCATGAACCCAGAAATTGTTACCCATGTTGGTATTTTTTACCAACTCGGGCCCGTATCTTGGATTAAAAATGAGTATTAATTCCGCAATCAGCACGCCTATATAAACCTTGAAATTGACACCCATGTCGGTAATTGAGAAAAACTCGTGTCCGCCATCTTGGATTCAATAATGAATCTTAATTTTGTAATCAGCACCCCCATAAACCTTTAAAATTGTACCCATGTCGGTATTTAAAAAAATCGTGTCCGCCATTTTGAATTAAAACATATTTAGTGCTTTTTTCGTAATTTAATATCCTTACCTACTTCTATTCTCGCCTAATTTATAAGAATAATTTATTAAAACCAAAGGTTGTCAATAGCTGGAAAACGCCTTTAGGCGTCTTCCGCATCTAAAAAGGAATTGGCAATTTTGCAGAAAGTTGAATTTGTTGAAACGGCGTGCATCATCTTATTGTATTTTCAAAACTTGAGCATATATTGCAGGTATAAACTTTTATAATTTATTTTAGCCAAAATATAAGCTACTAAAAAAAGACGCCGATGGGCGTATGCCGCATCTGAATGTGACGCCCAAAGACGCCGATGGGCGTCCGCCGCAGCGAATGGGTTAATGTATGTTATAAAACTTACTACATATTGTCTTCAAGACTCATCCTAACAAAATAAAAACAGTATTAGATATATGCTGTCGTCTTTGCATGATAATATTATGACATTTATGTACACTAGTATTTATTATATAGTATTAAAAGCACGCGTTTTTAATGTGTAATTAGTAAACACATATTACGGAGAATCAATTATTATGAAATATACTGCAAAAGTTGTTTATGAATGTAAGAAAAGGTGTAATTTTTATATTTTTACACATTCACTCAATAGCACTAATCATAATATTTTGTAGGATTTAGTGTCAATTTCGCCAACTACTGTAATAAATCGTTTGTCTAAATATCATACCTTCTTTTTTATTCATACGACAGACGAACGAGATAACATGATATTTAATCAAAGAGTAGCTATAATAATAGGCATTGGTGAAGTTGACACTAAAATTTTAAATAATTTCAAATAATTGACGATATGACAACATTTTCTTTTATTCATTCGAATTATAAATTGTTGCCAAATAACCATCAAATACAATTTCAAAGGACATTTTTTCAGGTTGGCCAATTTGATAAAGTTGCACTTTCCATTGTTATTAGATCCTAGAGAGATGTAAAGTATTATTAGCTTCGAAAGTAATAATTGTAGTCGATAAGCAAAGATAACACGTTTTAATCCTTTGTTTCTTTTATGACGTGTTTTTTGTTAAGTTTTGTTTTTGCTATTACAGCTACTACGAATACACTTTTGTGTCTGTTTGATATTTTTCTTTATCGTTTTAATTGGTTCCTGTATGCTTTATATTAAGCTATAGGCGTGCCCCACATTTGGCGTGCGCGTTCCTCAGGCTTGCGGGCGATGTGTTGCCGCCGTGTGAGCGTGTGTGCGGCGCGCACTGCGCTCGTATTGGCCCACAGAACACTTATTACTCGCGGAGAAGAATGTCGAGCTCATGCAAAAAAATGGGACCAGATCGCCTCTAGTGAGCTACCCCCTCAAACTTTTAACCGCCTTCCAACAAAGGAGGACTATAATATAATTGATTATATGAATATGGCGGGAAATTTAAGACACGTAATTATAGTATATGTTATCGTTAAATTTCTCTTTCGAATATTTGACATTCCTACAAAACTAAATCAACCATCTCCATGAACAATTGATTATTACTGCAGTACAAGATTTTTTTTTTTTTTTTATGTAATGAATCAGGAAACGAGCAGACGGATCGCCTGATGGTAAGCGATTACCGCCGCCCATGGACACTCGCAGCACCAGAGGAGTTACACTTGTAACTCCTCTGGTGCTGCAACTTGCGTTCCTGATCCTTAAAATCCCCAATCCCCCCCATGGGCCTCATATTCGTGAGCTTCTTATATAAACATACGTCTAGTGTTTTAGATAACGCGAGGCAGAAGCGGCATATTGTCATTTGTTGTGGTTTTTAAGTAACTTTTATGTAACATTAACCCTGTAAGACAGAGCGCGATATATTCAAATATCGCCATTCTTGTCGCACCGAACTGCCCCCTTTTGGTCCAAGGTCATTCATACAAAGTCGACTACCCCTACCTGTTACTGACGACCGAAACGGTAGCGGGCGGCGGGACCAGTGAGCGAAGGTACAAGAATGCGACGCAAGAGCCGCGTGCGTTCTCCACACACGCCGTAGAACGCGACGCTCACGCAGCGTCCGCGCCGCTCACACGCCCGAGGAACGCGCACGCCAAATGTGGGGTCAGCCATAATCACGACGCTGCCTCGAACGACGGCCTTCGATGCAGCAGCCTTAGTAATTTGTTCCTTGTTGATTTATTAGGATAATTATTTATAAAACCTTTGTTCTATGATTAAATGTATGTAAGAACTGTACATTGTTTCTATTTTATCCTCAATTTTTTTTGTTACTTAACTGATTAATGTAACTACTTTGTAACGAAAATGTTTATTAGCAAAAAATGTTGCAACTGATAGGTGTTAATAAATAGGGTGTCTATAAATTAATTACAAAATAGGAACACGAAATATGAACAATATAATAAACATTTATTTTTACATTTTAAATTAACATTTACACTTTACACAATCATAACTCATAAGTATGTGGATCAGAAATAAATTCAAAAACTTACATTTTTAACTGTTACCATTAAAACATACAAAAGTTTCTGAAGATACTACCTGTGGGCAGAGTGTACTATCGGGAAATCTAGTTCATAAGCAGGTTAACAATTGTCATAATTTGTTTGTATTATATTAATAAGCTATCAGCAAACTGACATGACATTTACATTTGTTTTATGAGTGCATGTTGTCAATAAAAACAAATAAATTATGAGAACACTCTACCTGATTATGATTTAGATTCCTTGGTAGTACATTTGTATATTAATTGTGTTGAAGTAATATTTTAAGTAATCTATTTAAAAATACTTTTCTAGTCCCGAGTCTTTATAAAATTCCAGTAAAAGTTGTAAATTTTAGTACACAAAACTGCATTTTATGTGATAAATGTAAAGCTGTTTATTACTACACAATACAGTTGCATAGGTGACCATAATTTAAAATAATATACTTTGTGTCATTTGATCACAAAAATCGATTTTAATGAAAATTATGAAGTATCAGTTATTGTATACAAAGTACAAAAAAAATATTTTAGCAACCTATCCTTTACAAGAGATTACGTTTGTGAAAAATAAAATATTATATAAGGAATAGTTGACAATTTAAAAAAACAAGCTTTGAATATTTTGTGTAGTCTACACACAGTTTTGCAATCAGACTTACAGTGAAAAAATTTATTCATATAGTACTGCTTGGGCTATTCCGCTTGCCGCAATCTAGCTAGCCTCTGTGTAAGTTCATCTTGTTCCTGTGAGACGACGGTCGCTGTACCAACAGATGTGCTCGGAATACCGGATGGTAATTCCATATTCAATTCCAAGCTGAAATTATAATATGAAAAAATAAATTTACTTTGAAAGACGAAATTCTAAACTTTTGTAGTCTAAACCTGATTACTCAAGGAATTATTTTGTTTATTTAAATGTTTGACTTTAAAACTACTTTTTAATGTCCCTCATCAATCATCATATTTCTTTAGAGGCAGACCATTTATGGAAAACAAGTGGAGAATGATCCATAATAGCAACTCCTTGAGGTTTATAGCACTTATTACCAAATAGAGCTCAGCAAAACAAGCTGCCTGAGAATGTCATAATGGCACCCACATTAAATTTATTAAAAAACAGGCTGGACAAACTTTAAATTGTTTGATACAAATGCATCAGGTCAGTTGGGTTTTTACATACCTGCATGTAAAAATGTTTTTTTTTTTTAAACATTCAGAAACAATTAGGTACTACATCTTGATAAAAGTATTAAGATTTTATGTGTAGTATTAAGATTGTATGTGTAGTTTGTAATAACATACATTTCCTGCCGGCACAACTTGTATGAGAAGTTTTCACAAGACTCATAGAAGTGCTCCAATCAAATTGTACTTTCTTTAAAAATATAAATTTTTAGGATGATAATGATTTCTTTTAACTTTCATATTTTTCAGAGCACTAGTCATTTATGTAATAATTTTATATTAGCTGCCAGTGTCCTTACAAATGTCATTATCAAGTTGGTTAGTAATAATAATCACACAAGAAATCTTATTTCCATTGAATAGGCTCCTTAACTACTTGACTGATTTTGAAGAAATTTGGCACAGATATAAAGTAGATCACTTGGAACCACATAGGCTACTTTTTATCGCGGTAAAATGTACGGTTTCTGTGGGATTTCCTTTTGCGCGCACGAAGTCATGGGCAACATGTTGTTTATAAATTAAATTATAAATCAACATACCCAGCCTCATCTGCCACCTGCTGCAGTAATGTGTCCACATCTCCCTGTGGCACGGTGGTGGTTGTAGTCTGGGACATGGCATTCTCCATGTATGACGATTGAACATCCAGGTCTTCAAATTGACTCTCAAACTTGTCCATCAATGTAGATATTTTTTCCAAATTCATTGATTTCATAGCTGCATCCATTGCCTTTACAACACCTGCCATTGAGTTTGTTACCTGAAAATTCAAGTGTAGGTTTGATGTGATATATTTTTTTACATTACACTAATAGATTAAAAAATACTTAAATTACAAACCTTTCTGGTAGTTAAAGCTGTTTGTACCCTACTTGAAACTGCATCTACTCTCGCTGACATGCGTAGGTAATTTAAAGCTTGATTTTTTTGTCGTATTGCATTTTCTGCATGAATTCGTGCTCCTTCCATATTACCTTTTTGTATGGCTTTTTTTGCCTTCTCTTTTTCTAGTTTTTCCTCTTTTTCACATTTTTTTGAATTCCTCTCTAACTCTTTCACAGCAAATTTTAAATTGAAAAGGTGTCCTGATAATGGGTTAAGGAATTAGAGGTAAAAGTTCTAAAAGGTAAAAACAACTTTTCTTTCAAATTAAAGTCTTTGGCTGTGATTTTTGTTCCAGTTTAGATACTTACCATTTTTTATAGAGGACGTTTTATGGAATTTATACGTTACGAGATAATAATGGTTAATAAAAATGTTACGCTAAATTCAATAAATGATGATGAAATTATAAAACATAAGTTCAGTTTCCTTGTTAATACTTGTGTTACCTTCATCGTATACAAACAATTAGGTTGCTTATTCTGACAACTCAAGCTTTAAAAAAACTAAATTGATTACATTTCCCTGTTGATTATTGCATTTATTTGCTATCATCTTTATGATATTTGAAAAAGGATACTTTCCATTGCAGATGAAGACATTTCGTTCCCCATTTGTAGCTTTGTAAAACTTGAAAAAACAAAATAGAAAATGCAAATGCCTCTGGAAAATAGATTACTTCGTAAAAATTAGTCACACATAAAGTAAAATTGATATGAATTGTATAAACTTTTGGTTTTTAGATCATCAGATGACTCACAAATCACAATTCACAACAACAATTTTTTCTAATGCTGTCCAAATGACACTGACAGCTTACTCTATGGACAGTTCACACCGGATACAATATTTTGAACCGTTTTTTTTAAACTGACAACAAAAAAATTCAATGGCGAAAAATGCGAATTCATGATGCAGAAATCTAATAAATTAAAAATGTGTAAGTATAGTAAAAGATATGAATTATATAAAATTAATGCTACATGTATAGGTACCACGAAGTATAGAGACCCTCAAATTTAATATAAAAGTTAAATATTGACAGCCATACAACATCATTTATCTGAATGTTGGCAGTATTGACACAATTTTGATTTGGCAACACTTTCAAAATTACAAAATTAAAAACATACATGAAAAATCATCTGAAATTGTTTTGGATTTGGGAAGCAGAGAAAGAAGTGAATCCAAATCCAAATATTTCTTTGCAATCCTTTTAGTTATAAATATACACAATTACGTTATTGTAAATTAAGTGCTCTTTTAAATTATACAATATAGTTATTTTCATCGTTACTAGCTTGTGACAAATATAATTTGGTGTTTCGGATCGGGAGAAGACGTTCGCTGGGCGTAAAAGAAAATGGCGTGTGCTACACTAAAAAGGAATTTTGACTGGGATGTTTCTATGTCTCAGACACCCGCAAAGAGGCGAAGATGTGCTCCTATTTCTAAAAGTCCCGGAATTAAAGTAGAACAGACAACGACAAATTCTTTATTCGGGGAAAGTGTTTGTGCTTCTGCAAAATTATCCCCAGGTTTGTTTATATATTATTTTATATGACTAAAAGAAATCCTTCTGCTGATTCTTCAAGTAAATATATCCGGTTTAAGTATACCAAGAACTATACTTTGTGCAAAAATGGAATTTCTTGATTCGAGCTTTTTTACACCTATAAATTATTTTTATCGTGTTGGAGCGAGATAGCTGTAAACATCTGTGATATGTCCGTTATGTTATTTTGTTAATAAAAAATAAAGAAGCCAAGCTTCACTGTAATGGATGCATTGCAATGGCAATGTACTTTTGCTTGCTTTTGTCATTAAAACAATCTGGTGCCCATGCATCCACAATAAACATGGATGTTGATACCAAAAAGTGGGTACCTACCTAATAAGTAGACTACATAGTATTATGCAGTATGCTAATACTATCAACGGTTGAAAGTCACAACAACCTACATTTATGTACATACCCTATCCTATTTCAAATGAGCTCACTCCCATGTCTCGACAACAACCTCTATGTTAGTAACAACTAAAGTGTTACTTTATGCAATCAACCAAGTTTTAAGTCATTTTTACTATATAGGCACTCACACCCTAGTAAAAATGCCATTAATTTTGGTTTATCTTTGGTAATGCATTAATATCTCTTGCTATTTACCAAAGGCATTTGTTTTGAAATCAGCTTATGTCTGCTGACCTTTGTTACGTTAGTAATTCATATTCTTTGCCTTCGTCGTCAAATAGATTGTGTTGTTTATAGCTTAGTCCTTACTACTGAAATCAAATTAGGTAAATGTAAGCAATACCTTTCTACCGCACACTATTTAATGTGACTCTGCTGTTGTATGACAATAAATAAAAAAGTAATGTCCACTTTAGGGACCGTCCATTAATCATGTGATGTTTTTAACAACTTTTTTGACCCCTCCCCTCCCCCTGGTGATACGTGGTGAGGTTTTATACTACCCCCCCCCCCCTCCCCCACCTAAGATCACGTGTATTTTTTTTACATAGTGAGCAGGTCATGTTTGAAGAAAAACTTTAACTTAAAATACAATTTAATCGAATATTTTAAGCAATTAGAACTATACGAGTCCTTTGTTTTGTAAGTATTTAAACAATACTACGAATCTACAACCAAAAATAATTTCGGTATGCATAGATTAGATTCGAAAATTAATACACGTGATGTCTCCTTATACCCCCTCCCCCCCTTGGTGATACTTGGTGATTTTTTTTCGGACCCCCCCTCCCCCTTTAGGCATCACGTGATTAATGGACGGCCCCTTACTGAAATTTGAAAAACTTTCACACTTTATACTGCTTTCCTGAACAATTGGGTTTTTGGTACTTATAAGTTATAACTGTTGATATTGTTTATCTTGATGGGCTTATTAAAATCCAATACCCAACAACTATGGAATATTTAAATTAGGCTAACTTTTGAAGTAATAGCAAAATACAAAGAACATTGTTTGAGTTATAAACAAAGCAATTTTATTGAATTTTAAATTAAATTAAATAATACAACATCATCAATAACCACTTATCACTCAATACCACTCTTGACACAATTTTTTAAATGTTTTCCAAGGTATGTTTATGGTTGCCGACCGTCCTGTTTTCCCAGGACATGTCCTGATTTTTACAGTGTCCTGGATAGTTGAAAGGCAGCGTCCCGGGTTTTTAAAGCACCCTGATAAAGTCATGTACATATTTGCTCGCCACTTTTACAATTTTTATTTGTAATTTAATTTTATTCTAGTATTAGAATAAAATAATATTATATATGAATAATAATAATACAGTGCAACCTTAATATAACGTACCTCAATATAACGACTTCCTCGATTTAACAAATTTTTCGTAATCCCCTTGAATTGTCCATAAGAGTCAATATAAAATATACCTTTACATTGCGAACATTCTTTGCGTACAACCTCTTAATAACGAATTTTCAACTATCAAGAAAAAGTATTCATACCTCTAATTAACGAATTTTGCCAACCCAAAACCTTTATATAAAGTTTCCACCAGTAATATAACTCTTAATCTTATAATGTGATTCATGTCTCGACATGTTTCGACACGCTTTTGTTTGTAAAGTAATCATTGTTGTTTTGATGGAAAGTAATGTAAACACCTCTGCTCGTCACTATTGTTAAAGATTTAAGTTAAAATGTCTCAGAAACGTAAAAGGTGTTCCTTATCGGTCGCAGAAAAGCGAAACATCATTAATTATGTTGACCAAAATCTCATGACGAAAAAATTAGACATAGCTAATAAGTTCGGGATTCCCGCAAGTACATTAGCTAAAATTTTAAAATTTAAAGATAAGTTTTCAGAAGAAAGTGGTGTAAATGTAAACAGTAATAGGTATATGAATGTAACCTCTTTATAACGAATTTTAGACCAATCTAACCTCAACATAACAAACCTCAGTTCAACGAATTACTTGATATTACGAATATTTTCTTGTTCCCCTCCGATTTGTTATATCGAGGTTGCACTGTATATGAATAATCATATTTTTTCGTAAAAGTATTTTTTTAAAATAATATGATTATTAGCATGATTACATGATGTATTTCATTTAACTTGTTAACAAGTTAAATGAAATACATCATGTAATCATGCATTACACATACATATTTATTACATAAAAAATATGATTATTCATATATTATTATTATTCATATATAATATTATTTTATTCTAATACTAGAATAAAATTAAATTACAAATAAAAATTGTAAAAGTGGCGAGCAAATATGTACATGACTTTATCAGGGTGCTTTAAAAACCCGGGACGCTGCCTTTCAACTATCCAGGACACTGTAAAAATCAGGACATGTCCTGGGAAAACAGGACGGTCGGCAACCATAAACATACCTTGGAAAACATTTAAAAAATTGTGTCAAGAGTGGTATTGAGTGATAAGTGGTTATTGATGATGTTGTATTATTTAATTTAATTTAAAATTCAATAAAATTGCTTTGTTTATAACTCAAACAATGTTCTTTGTATTTTGCTATTACTTCAAAAGTAAGCTACTTCAAAAGTGGCTTGGCAACCCTAGGTATGTTGAAAGTATGTTGTAATAAATACAAATTTCTTTTTTATTAATTATGTACTAAATAAATATACACTCAATAATTTGATATTATATTGCTAAAACAGTACCTGTAACTTATACTCAAACCACAAAGTCATTGGAATGTTATTATTGTTATTGTATGATGGAATTTTTTCCTTTTATTGCTCTGAACCAAAACACTAAAGTATAAAGTAACTTGAATGTTAAAATGTTTGAAGAATAAGTTAATGCACTGACTTTTAATTCATTCTATAAATCTTACAGGATAAATAATAATACATTAAATAAATGTTAGGTATAATTTTAATTGTAGTTTTTCAGTTTTTCATACAACCTTGCTAATAACAAAGCAAAGGCTTATCAATTAATATTACTAATAAACAAACTTAAATATTTTTAGTAACCCCCAAAATGTCAAGCAGTGTGCAAGCTGATGATGATGAATTATAACTAAGAACCAGTGGCGAGGGGTTCCTATAACTCCATTCCTATCGGCTTCCCTTGTCACTTACCTTTTGCAAACCTTTATAGAAATCCCTACCTAATATACAGGCTCCGGCTTCCCTATGAAGGAGAAGCAGCCTTCGCCACTGCTAAGAACACTTATGATCATGTCAGTTTTCAAACAAAAAAAAACTAGATCAAAATTGGTTCATTCATTTGGGAGCTACGATTCACAGACCGACACACAGACATTAAACTTAAAACATCCCTCCGTTTTAATTTTGGGGGTCAAAAATATCTGTTTACTTCCCTTTTAGCTTTATAGAGTTGTATTGAATAAATTTCTAAATAAATACAAAATTAATTTTTTAAATAAAATTTATGTAACTTACTAAATATTTGAACATTCACTTGTTAGTTTTTTCCCGACTGAGTTATGTTTTTTGTGTGTACATATGTTTGTAAATTCCTTTATTTTTAAATACATTATTTTACAATACCTTGAAAAGTATATTTAGCGAAGGTTACACAAATTTCAGTACAATTGTGATACTATTTCAGAGCGTCTCCTCCAAGATTTGTGCAATGAGATGAAACGGCTGCGACGTCGTCGGCAGCTGAGGCTTGCTTCAGGTGCTAATGCTTCCTGCTCATCATCAAGTGGCAGTGAGGGTGACTCCTCTCCCACACACCACTCATTCTCCACTAGCAGCAAGCAACAAGTACACAAAGCCCTATTCACATTCAAACAGGTAAGTACTTTTAAATTAAAAATATCATTATATTTATAAATTTAATTTTTAATCTGAATATAGTCTTATTAAAATATTCGAATTAAAAATACAGTAGAATGTTATAACTAAATTAAAGGGACCAATAAATTATAGCCATTGTTAAAACCAATATTAAAATGTTCATATACCTAGTACTATGATAGACTTAGAAATTGTGTCATAAAACCCAGCTTGTCATTAGAAATGATGTTGGTTCGACTGTGTGTTCCAATTTTTTTATAAGTTTTGGCAGAACTTACTAGTTGGCTGTTCCTTTAATTACTGGCTTGAGAATGCATGAATATTTTTGTTGCTGAATTAAATATGTATTTATGAATATAAATATAAAATATCTTTACCCAAAGTCAAGTAAAAGTCAAAAATTTTATTCAAAATTTGTATTTTTATATACTTTCTAAACGTTGGTCATGATTATTTTCATGGTACATGATTCCTACCACCGGTTCGGAAACTAGCCCGGCGAAAAGTGTACAAAGTTTATGACTTCATGATATAATATATGACTTGCAATTTCAGTATTTGAACATTATATGACCTAACAAATGAATTCTCTATAATTAACCGACTATGACGAAGCCAAAAAGAAGGAATTTTGGCAGTCTATGTATGTTCCACTGTAGCACCCAAACTACTGGTGATATAATATCTTATATATAAAAATGTTATGTTGGTTTGTGTACGCTTCAAAAACTCAAAAAGTTCTGCACTTATCAAGCTGAAATTTTAGCATGATATATAATCTTTATCAAGGATTGTTTTTATCTATTTTTAATCCGCGACCGCGAAAAAACTATAATTACGCGGGCGGAGCCGCGGGCAACAGCTAGTATACTATAGATTCGTAATAATAACCTATAACCTGGATAACAGTGGCTTTAATTTACATATAAACGTTATAGTTATTTTATAAAAATTGTAGTATTATGACAATATGCTAGTAAACTTTGAAGTATACATATCACATCAATAAAGGATAAAAGTATACAGTATTAGTTGTATCCAATAGTATTATGGTAAAAGTTTATATTTTGTGGGTAATTGTGTTAAGTGTTGTCATGGTATTATAGTTAATGGCTATTTAGTTGCAAAAATATTTGAGGAATGCATGTCATTTTATTTAATTTTAAAGTAATACATAAAGTTTATCATTACAGTTTTTAAATTATTTATTTAAAGAAAATTTTAGCACCTTGTCCAGACTATCCGCGAAGTAGACCGAGGTTAGCCGAATAAGACAGTGTGGGCACATACTTTGTTTCGCCTATGTAGTACTTCGCGGAACACTTCCTCGGCCTACTTCGCGAGCATTCTGGATGGGGCATGAGAAAACTACAGTAGAGCGGTCTCTGTAACTGTGTGCCTCATGGCAAAGGTCTCCCTCAACTACTTCCACTCTCTTCTTTGGCATGCCACCCTGGTCCACTTTTTGCTAGCCACTTGGACTATTTCGTCTTCCCATCTTCAGGCCCTTAGCCTACCCTTTTTCCTTTTCTCCCCACTTGGGTACCACATTGTGAATGTTTTTGTCAATTTGTCTGGTCCTCTCTAAACATGTCCTGCCCACTTCCATTTTATTTTTTTAGTTTTATATGTTACGTCAGTTAGCCCTGTCATTTTTCTCAACTCCTTATATTCTATTTTGTCAATCCTTTTCTGTCCAATTATACTCCTCTCTATAGCCCTCTGCCCAACTTCCATCATGATTGTATGAGCTTTGGCAGCTATATGTTAGAATAGGTAGTATGCATGTATTAAATAGTTTTCCTTTGATACCCATATTTATGTATGTCATTTAATAATATACATTGGAAACACATATTTAGGTGCGTCTGATCTGTGAGCGCATGCTCCGTGAACAGGAGGCAGCCCTGCGAGCCGAGTATGATTCCGCACTCAACAACAAACTCGCCGAGCAGTATGAGGCTTTCGTCCGTTTCAACATTGACCAGGTTTGATTACTACCTTTTTTTTATTTTATTACAGAGGGTCATTGTGCCCTAGTGTCACAGCTACCCACCCAATTGCAGTACAAGTATGGCAGCGACCGACGATGTATGGAACATGAAGTTACCAAAAAGAAATTAAAAATGCACTGTGCAGATTTATTCTGACTTCCTCTTAATATACTTCTTGTATTACTAATGAGAGGATTTGTAGGGGTGAATTGTTTTGTTTGCTAGTCTTGTTAAGGGCCCTATACGGCAATCGAGGGTCGGGAATATAAGAGAATTATACAGAAAAAGATACTCCACAACCTTGAAAAATCACACGGCTAGTTAATGAATGTTACTAGCCGCTGAAACATTCGAATTTAAGATAATATTTATGGATAAGTGTAAAAAAAAATCTGAATATCACTGAAAACGTGTAAATCGCACTCCCGTATTATAATAACTGAGTCGTAATTATCAAGAATTATTAAACTAATTTTATCAAATAATAAAGTTAAAACTATAAAGAAGTAGATGAAATCTTTATTTCTTAGTAAATATATTCTTATTTTGTGTTAAGAAATCATAAACTTGCCCAATTTTTTCGCTCAAATTCTTCATACAAATTACTATGAACTGGCGAGTTTCCACAAATACATGTGCGAGCGCCCGCTGCGGTCAGTACGCCACGCAACTCCGAGGAGAGAGCACGTCGCTTTACGCCGCATCCACAGATCGCGATCGAACCACAGTATAATTAATAATAGTAGGTACATTTGTTCTGTTGAGCAAGTAAATATTTCTTTTGGAACGAAGTTCCTTATGGCGCGTTGCAAAAGGGAGACGGAAAAAATTAAGATCAAAAGTTGTAACGACACTTTTTGCCATAGTTGTAAGCCGTGCGGTGTGTTTCTCTGTCTCTCTCTCATCATCAATCAACCAAACCCAACAACCCTCCACACCAAAAACCCCACCCCCTATACAATGTAACCCCCCTCCCCCTCTAAAATTTTTTGACCTTACCAATAGCCTTCCCACGAAACCTCCCCCCATCCCCCCACCCCCCAAAAATTCCCCTCGAGGCATATCTCAGTCAACTGGACCCCTAGACCCCCCGAGTGAGGTATCATTGGAATCGGGAGAACAAGCCCTATAATTTGGCTCCATCAGATTCCCTAAATACCTCAAAAACGTCAAGACACCCCCCCCCCCCCCAAAAATTTTTTTTGACCCCTCCAATAGCCTTCTCACGAAACCTTTCGAAAATTGTTTTTGGACTTGTGGAATGGATTTCGATCAGGACTAGTGACTCGACTTAAACTCGCGACAGGTCAACAGGACAGAACAGGACAGGAAAATGCGGTCGGCGTTGTGCACTAAGCATGTGTCGTTCGTTCAATTTCCGCGAACCAGTTTTGAGGTTTTTAGGGCCATTTTGAAATTTAACGTATGGTGAAAACACTATTGAGAAAAAAAGTGTCTCCAGTTAAATGGCCCCACTTTTGAGATTTTTGGGGCCATTTTGAAATATGACGTATGGTGAAAACACTATGGAGAAAAAAGTGTCTCCAGTTAAATGGCCCTACTTTTGAGATTTTTGGGGCCATTTTGAAATTGAAAATACTATGTAGAAAAACGTGTCTCCAGTTAAATGGCCCCACTTTTGAGATTTTTGGGGCCATTTTGAAATTCGACGTATGGTGAATGGGGCCATTTTGAAATTGAAAATACTATGGAGGTGTCTCCAGTTAAATGGCCCCACTTTGGAATTTTAGGGCCATTTTGAAATTTGACGTATGGTGAAAACACTATGAAGAAAAAAGTGTCTCCGGTTAAATGGCCCCACTTTTGAGATTTTTGGGGCCATTTTGAAATTTGACTCTCGAAGTCTTTGGGGTATTGGGGTGACGACTATTGGTCTGGTCAAAAAATGTATGGTGTTGGGTTGGGACACTTCGTCGATGGTACCTGAAGGTTTACCAGTTCTGCTAAGGAGTAGCAGGCTTAGCATGCACATCGCAGAAACATCGGAGAGTCGACAAAATGAGAGATTGAAGAAACATTAATACCATTTGTAGCAAAATAGGTCTTATTGTAAGGCAGCAAGGTCGATGCATTGTCGTTTGGAAACAATCTTTCTTTTCTTCCCGAATTTTCTCTTTCTTTTCTCACAGAAGATTTTCCGACAGCCATTTTAAAACTAGATAATATGTCTGTTTAGAAATGTTGATTTCTATTGGCAACCTTGTCGCCAAGGATTAAGAACTATTTTGCAACTCACTATTTGGATAAAATATTTCTTCCTTAAATTTATTTCTTCGGATCGCCATGCTAAGCCCGCTGGCTGGTGTTCTTGAAAATTATTATACGAGGTGTGTGCATGCGTGCGGAATTGCGGATTTAAACCGAAACGCGGCACGTTTGTATGCAGATGGTTTACTGTTCTTTATACTGTGGCGCGAGGCTCGATCGTTGTGAGAGTAGCGCTAAAAACCTAAACTTCGCGCGGCGCGTCTCCGAATACGGTCCTTAATAAATTAATTTGGTCACACAGATACTACCTTTAATGGAAAATCCGAAATTCATGTAAAAAAATGTAACAGTAAAAATATAATTAATAGTCGTTTCAACTAAGCCATACATTATGTAATATTTTAGTGTAGGCTACTGCTGTAAATCCAATAGTCCAAGTACGAACAATCGAAACAGTATATTTTGTATTGTAATCAAATAAAAATTGTCCAGTGTCATGATTCTAATACAATTTTCATTTTACGATGTCCGATGATATGAATACTTTTTCGTAAACTGGTGCTTGGGCTGCAGATATACATCCTCATAGGTTATATAGTTTGATACATGTGTGTACTTGAAAATTTTAACGCATGTTTTATTATTATAGGTGCAACGTCGGCCTCCACCATCCACCTGCATACCTTTAGGTATGGACACTGAACATATGCATCAAGATCTTGTACCCAGCTGTAAGTATCATATTTGAAATTATTAATAATAAAAGCCTTTTATTTACTGATATAATTTTTACATAAAATTGCTTATCTATGCCTAGTTTCTTGGGAGATTATACCCTTCCACTCTTCTCTGTTCCAAAACAGGGAGGACTGGAAGAATATTCATCTCTCCGTCCTTTAGATAAATCATCCTCTCATAGTTTTGTCTGGCATCCTTTCTTTTCCAACTTCTAAAAAGATTATGATAAGTTAATGTGTTGTATTTGTTCATATTGTAAATGATAGTAACTGCTATACTATATGACACCGTAAAATTGTAAAAAACATTAGATTGTAATAAAACTAGTGAAATTGTAAAATGTTGATAGACTTCCGACGCGAATATGCTGCCTATAATTTAACTACATTATTTTTTTTAGATTATAAATATATAGTTTTTAATCTTTCGACATATTTTTACAATCTCGTTAGTTATTTTACAATCTAACGGTTTTTACAATTTTATATACATGAAGAAATTTGGGTTTTCTCAGGTATTATACATACCCCTGTTTGTATTATATTTTAACAATAATAAATATAGAAAGCAACTTGTTGTGACAAAACAATTATAGTTGTAATTTGAAAATTAACTTCAGTACTTAATTCATCAATGGTTTTTGAAATATTAAGCTACTCGTGTTTGAAGATTTTAAATAGAAATTTCAATCTGTTTCAGATCTGTCGTAATGGCGTTTCCGCTTGCGTGAAATTGCAGATATATCAAGACAAACATATTTTGGTATATGTGAAAATTATATGCGGGAATATCTAGAATGTCCTAATGACTCAATATATACATTGTGATTGCCGGCGGGACCACTGCTGACGCCACGTACCCAGTATTACAGTGAAATGTTCATGTAACTTAATACTGAAGATTGTATAGAGGCTTATTGTACTACTAGTTAAATAATGGTGTTTAAAAACGAAGTCGACTCAGCGGGCGCGGTTGTCTGGGTAAGGCTTTGACTATATTGGCCGGGGAAAATTTAGAGCACTAAAAATAAGATTCTGCGCTAATACAATAGAGTTAAAAATCGAAGACATGAGTGTCCAGCTGTTATGTATTACTGAACACAAAATGTGTTATATAAAAATATATTTAAAAAAGCTTGTGATTCCTTATATTCCAATTGAAGATATCTAAAAAACGCTTGATTAATGGTCAATGCGCTTTCGTAGAACGCGCGCTGCAGTCAGCCGGTCACAAACACGCAGTCTTTGAAAAAATACTTTGTATAATGATTTTCAGCTTTAATGTCTTAGCGTAGACTGCGGAGTTCTATTTTCAATTTTCAATGCTCTGAATTTTCCTTGGCCTACCGGATTCCGGATCATAATATAGTCCCAGCCTAAGCCACTGAGAGCCTTTCTTGTCACGCGGATCGCCACACGCGTGCACATCTGCAGACCAATTCTCGTAACTATTTGTGATCATAACCCTGTTTCGGTCCGCGCGCCGTTTCACTGTATCTCGGGCTTCTGGCTAACGTGCGGAATCCCATCATTTCATACATGTTTTTCCTATAACGCGGACAGCACTCGCTATTACCTAGAGCGTGCTATCAGCCGCGTGGATGAAAAAACACAGGACGCTAAGGCTCTAGTTATATGCGTCCGCGCGACCGAGCCGCTTTCGTCAGCGTCATTGCTTGTAATTTCGCGTTGTAGCGGCCAAGCCGCACGGTCGCGCGGACGCATATAACTAGAGCCTAACGGTTCCAAGCACAAATATGTAGGAACATTGCCACAAACTTCACAAACTTACAAAATCATATTATGTTAAGTCATTCAGTTAATAAGCGCATGTTTTTTGTCCACGTCTACTTTTATGCATTGTTCTTTAGAGTAAAGGATAATGAGCCCTATATTATCTTCATAGTATATATCGTAAATAAAATATAAATCCTAAATAAGTAATGAATGTAATATAAAATGTGAATCAATTTTTAAATCAATATTAACCTACTCGTCAATTCCACCAACACATGTTAAAGATAATCCTTAAATACTCTTTCGTTCTTCATATGAATGAAAGATACGGCATGATATTTATACAAACGATTAATACTAACAAGCGTTGATGGAATTGGAACTTAGTTCACAAATTTTAGCATCAACTTGACTTAACCTTGCTCATCTCGAGTAAGATATCTCTCTAGAGAGATCATGATGTGTTCTTTAAGATGACGACATGAGCAATAATATATTGACTTATCATTTCATGGGACATTAACGTTTTATCCTAATGAAATTTCAATACAAATTAAGTTCCTAAAATACAAGCAAAGGAACATCTTCAATGAGTTAAAAGTTGATTCGCCAGCAGCAGTGGGTCCCCTGGGTTGTTCATGCCACGTATAATATAAATTTAGCTTATAATGCTTTAGATAAGATTTGCTGGCATAATTGTGTTCATAGACTGAAAACCGCGAGTTCACCCGGAAAGTGGCTAGGTCTGGGCGAAATATGATATCCATGTTTTTTTATATTACAACAGGGGTGACACATGACGAACTTGTTAAAGCCTCTAGTTAGTCTTAGAGTAACTTACAGAAATAAATTCACACAGAGTGCCTGTTAAAATCCTTCTCATGTGTTGATTGCAAATTAGTCATATTTTTTTTTTTCGTTTTAATTTAATTTACTTCTCAGTGTTGTCTAATAGTTTTAGTACAATTTTTGTTTTTCTTATACTACTATCAATGCAATAATCCTCTCATGTAAAAACATTGATATTAATTCTTAAACTAGTAAAAATACATCAAAAATTATAAGTAAAAGTAAGTGTCAAAAATAAATTTGTTAAAATTACTCAAGTTTTTCTTTCAGCGATGATTTATTTTAGACTATTGAGATCTAGGCGTATATTTATTTTTAAGTTATTTTATTCTCAGTTACGTCTGCTGCACGACGACCACTGAGCTGAGAATTATTGGGATTTTTTGTTTTTGTACTATTTTTAGTTAGGAAATTTTATTGAGTAAAAACAGGATATGATTTTGTTACCAAGCAATTATTCAATAAAACAAATAGGATAGGTATTTTTAAAATTGTATTATCAGCTCATTATTAGTAGGTTATTGGCGTTTAAGAACTGAAAATAAACTAGCTAAACACCACTAAATTGGTTTTTATTTTTATGAATAGATTCGTCTAGAAACTGCAAACATAAAGTTGTAGAATAATTATAATATAGCAAATCTTTATCGGACTGAATAGTCAGAAATAAGTTATTATTTTAATTCCTACTTTTTTTGTTACTGATATGATAAACCTAGTTTATGGATGTTTTAAAACATGTATTACCGTTATCGTTATTCTATTATCATACACTTAATTATGAGTATATACGTATAATTAATCCCAATTCTCGTAAGTAACTTTCAATGATTTTGGACGGTTTTAACTTCTGGAGCCATTTAAATGAATTGTTATTAAAGTTTCTGGACTGGAGTAGTCCAGAACTTTTAAAGACCATCACCTTGCTTTTTTTTTCACATTATACCTACCTAAATTAAACCATGCGATGCGGCGTATACGTGGGTAACACTGAAAAAATGTTCAGAACCGCACAGTGTTTTAGAAATCCTCAAAATCGGACATTTCTAAACTAAGCCCATAGATCGATGGCATCTCGTATTCCAAATATAAGAGTAGAACACCCGTGTGCCAATTCTGCTTAGTTTTTGAGATAAATAATTTGGAAGATGGGCATTTTTTCAAGCCATCGATTCATAAAATTAATTTATTACGTCAATTGCGAGGCGTTGTAAACTTGTTATATACTTTGTTCGATACACCATTTAGACGCGCATTTTTTATACTTTATTACGTTTCTGCCACTTGAGTACTTTTAGAGATATTTAATTTTTTTCACTTTTCAAGCTTTATTTTTTTTCTTCAATACTAAGTTGTTTCCGCAATTGTTTTTTGTACTTAAACATACTTTGTTATAGCTTCTTTGTACAGGATTTTTTTCTATGTCCAATGAAACTAGGAACGGGAGAAATAAGCATTCTTTTATTTTTAATTAGCCCCTGACCTATTTTTAAGAGCAAAGTTTCATATATCATAGATGTTATGAAAATAAAAAATTCATAAACTCCGATGAAAGGTAGTGTGTAGCGCGGCAAGGGGTCCACCCTACTTAGGCAATTGCTAAAAACCCCTGCCTAGCGGCGGCATGGGTCCTGATCGGCTCCGTGATGCTTCACCTCCGCTCCTCCGGGTTGTATGTATAACCACGGGGTTTTAGCAATTGCCTAACTAGGGTGGACCCCTTCCCGCGCTACACACAACCTTTCATCGGAGTTAGGATTTTTTTATTTTCGTTAAATCTATGGTATATGAAACTTTGCTCTTAAAAATAGGCCAGGGGCTAATTAAAAATAAAAGAATACTTATTTCTCCCGTTCCTAGTTTGATTGGCAATAGAAAAAAATCAAGTACAAAGAAGCTATAACAAAGTATGTTTTAGTACAAAAAACAATTGCGGAAACAACTTAGTATTGAAGAAAAAAAAATAAGTTTGAAAAGTGAAAAAATTTAAATATCTCTAAAAGTACTCAAGTGGCAGAAACGTAATAAAGTATAAAAAATGCGCGTCTAAATGGTGTATCGAACAAAGTATAAACAAGTTTACAACGCCTCGCAGTTGACGTAATAAATTAATTTTATGAATCGATGACTTGAAAAAATGACCATCTTCCAAATTATTTATCTCAAAAACTAAGCAGAATTGGCACACGGGTGTTCTACTCTTAAGTTTGGAATACAAAACGGCATCGACCTATGGGCTTAGTTTAGAAATGTCCGATTTTGAGGATTTCTAAAACACTGTGAACCGGCCAGTTAGAAACATTGCTAATGAAAACCTTTTTTGAATTTCAATTTAGAACTCTTTGGTAAGGAGTTTTGCCGGGAACGTCAATCAGCAATGTTGTGTTTCTGTATTATTTTTCTAAATTCGTGTTAATTCGGTTTTTAATGTGTTATAGTGGTGGAATATTAACCATTAATTATTCGTTGAGGTGCATTAGTGTGGAAAAGTGATACATTCTACAAAATGCGTGCTAAATTGGGTTTCCCTCCAAAACTCCCTAAGAAGTTTCAGTAAAGCGTCTACCACTTTACTGAATCGACTGACTTGACTAATTGACTACCCTGACTACTTATTTCGACTTTGACTAGACTTTGGACTTGACGATTTAGAAATAAGACAAAGAAATACCTCAAACGACAGACGAGGCAGCAGTGGCGGACTAACCGGGGGGCGGAAGGGGCGGTCCGCCCCGGGCCCCCGGTCTTGGGGGCCCCAAATGCCTCCGCGTTCCCCTGATGAAATCCTAAACAAGACTTAAAAATGTGCTTGATACCTACATAACTTCATCAAGATCAAAACACTTCAGCTATCTGGACTTTTTACGCGGTACTAATACTCATTTAACTTTACTGATCGCGACCAATACGCTGGGGGAATTCACGTCTTTGTAGCGGGTACTTCCTCAGCAGAAGCGTAGCGTGCCTTGGCGGGGCCCCGTATAAAAATTTGTTTGGGGCCCCTTAGGAAGGGTAAAGATTGCTCACAAAATAAATAAAAAATTGCATAAAATTAAAAGAAATATTTATTCGTCATAATTATTAGCTATCTGTCACTTTTTCCAAAACTTTTACAATTTAAATACACACTCTCCTTGCCTTTTTTTTCGGCAAACTGATTTATTAAATCATTTATAGTTGATGATGAAATGAAGATGAAATTTGGGAAGTTTTTATTAATTTTTGCACGTTGGGGCCCCCCGTGCCCCGGGGGGCCCGTATAATTGATACGGCAGATACGGCGGTAGCTACGCCCCTGTTCCTCAGGAATTCCTGAATGAATGGAGTGCAAATAATTCCCTCTTTTACGCCTACATTTACATTCACTACATTCTATTTACGTAGAAAAATAAACATTGGCCACATTTAAAATATAGGTATTAAATTTCTTTACGTTGATATTTAATAGTTTATTAGTGTGTTCCGATATTTTTGCGAACAGATAAGCCTTTTTTTATTGTAAAGTAATAAACGCGATCTTATCCGTTCAAAGTAATTTCATTAAAAAGCGTAATAGTATTTTTGATTTTTGGTGCGGAATAAAAGTAAATGAGTTCAGAGTTGAGTAACTGCATTTTCGAGTATTTGGAAAAAGTAACTAATTCTTCGTATAATTTAGTCTAGAAATAATTTCTAGGCTAAATTATACGAAGAATTTTATGATCCGTAGTTTCTAGTCAACATGCACATTGCTTTAGTTATTGCATTTTGCGAGTGGTCCTTATATTATTTGTAGTGCACGTTTATTAGAGACGTCTCTAATAAACGTGCACCTATACGTGCATACCTACGTAGGTATGTACTTGTTCTCATCGTAAGACTCAACATGGCAAAGTCTCTGTACATTTGTATATCTTTATCGTCAAATCAATCATGAAGCTTATAGACTAGGGCTTTTACCATTGAAAATGGTCAAAAGAGAAAAAAATATAGTATGAAACCCATTGAAAAGGATGAGAATATAAAAAAATAAAATGATAAGTAATTTACGGGCGATTTGAGGTTGGGAAGTGTCCCTTACACTTCCCAACTTCAAATCGCCCGTAAAGTGAGTTTTTAAGGGTAGAAGACGGTTTATCTCAATTTCCGGCAAAACTACAAGTCCTATGGAAAATAGTCAAATGGCAATAGAAAGAAAAATTTCTAAAGAAATCGGTTTCACATAAGTTATTGAGGAGTTCAGTAAATTGAAGGCACGAAAACACATATAACACGCTACAAAAAAAAAACTATATTTTATTTTATTTATTTTATCTATCGATTTGTATTTTATTTTCCTCACCCATATCCATTCCATATTGTAGGTATGTATGTTTCACTTGCCAGATTTTAACGAAATAAACATATAAAACTCCATTTTAGGGTTCCGTAGCCAAATGTCAAAAAACGGAACCCTTATGGATTCATCATGTCAGTCTGTCTGTCTGTCACAAAAATTGAAAAAAAAGCAATAAATTTTGAGCGTTCCCCATACTTAGAACCGAAAGTCAAAAAAAATTTTTTTTTTCATAATAAACCCATACGTATGGATAGGTCTTCAAAAATTATATTGAGGTTTCTAATATCATTTTTTTCTAAACTGAATAGTTTGCGTGAGAGACACTTCCAAAGTGGTAAAATGTATGTCCTGTAAAATAGGAGAATGATAAAACTAAAAAACATATAGGATGTACATTACCATGCAAACTTCCACCAAAAATTGGTTTGAACGAGATCTAGTAAGTAGTTTTTTTTAATACTTCATAAATCGTAAATCGTTAAATCGTAAAAAAAGAATAAAAGTAGACACGGAGTTTGTTAACAATTTAAAATTTGCTAACGATATTATTATTTTTGCAAAAACATCAAAAGAACTACAAATAATGATAAGTGAGTTAGATTATGAGAGCAGAAAAAATAGTGTAAAAAACGACATAATATACGTAAACAATGCTACAAATTAAATATGTGGACAGCTATAATTATATACCTCGGAAAACAAATATCTTTTGAGAAGACGCGCCACGAAGATGAATTAGAACGCCGTATTAATATGATTTGGAGAAAGTACTGGAGTTTCAAAGAAATTTTAAAAGCCAAATTCCCTATGTAACTCAAAAAGAAGGTAATGGACTCCTGCTTATTGCCATGCCTGTTATATGTGGAGCACAAACGTGGCTATTTCAAGAAAAAACAAAACGGAAAATTCGGACATGTCAGCGCGCAAAAGAAAGAAGCATACTAGGTATCAAACTTATCGACAAACAAAATAGCAATGTTATTCGTAAAAAGACAAAACTCATAGATGCAGAACGACATGCACAACAACTTAAATGGAGATGGGCTGGCCACGTTGCCCGTATGACAGACAAAGAGAGTCACCAAGTGGAAAGGCGCAGGTGGAAAGAGAAGCAAAGGAAGACCTAAAGATAGATGGGTCGACGAAATCATAAACATAACGGGCGAGGAATGGATGACAAAGACAACAGACAGAAAACAATGGGAAAAATTGGAGGAGACCTTTATCCGAAGAGGAGCCATGCCAAAAAAAAAACCAATACATAAGAAACATTTTATAAGTAATTCAATATGTACCGACTAATTTTAAAATAAAATTTTCTCAGCTTGTAAATATTTAAAAACTAAAAAAAAACTTTACATAGTTTTTTGGAAATAAAGGGCTATATTATTAAATCGTTAACTGCAATTTACCTTTCATTCAATCAACTCAAATATAAAAAAACATTTAATTTCATAAAATATATAAACCTTATGCATAAACCGTGAACCATTATTTTTTATTACAAATTTGTACGAAACCCTCGGTGCGCGAGTACGACTCGCACTTGACCGGTTTTTTAAGCGGGGGGGCCTCATTTGGCTTTGCCGCCCCGGGCCCCTGACGGGCTTAGTCCGCCACTGCGAGGCAGTATGGTCTAACCTTAGCCTGTTCCATTTCGGGACGAATTAAACAAAAAAAAACTCTTTGGTAACCTAATGTAGTTTTAAGGCGTGACTCCTGTTCGAAACATTACACAGAAAACATGAAACAAAAACATTTGTTTTCATACACAAGCTGTCTCCAGCTACAGAAAATGTTTTTGGTCGAAACAAAACATTTTGTCCAGACACGATCTAAGTTCCGACGAGGAAGACGTATTAGCGCTCGCAGTTTTAGTGATTGTAGGTGTCTATCTAGGAGAAAAGAGGGGTTCTGAAAAGGCCACTTTAGGTGTTTCATAAAAGTATTTTTTTCAACTCATAAATATGTGCGCCATTTTACGCATTTCTATTGAAAACTGTCAAAATTGGTGTTTTTTAATTAAGTCAGGCCATATATTATGAGTAGTTCTAAGATTATGAGCGATCACAAAAACAAACACAAAAAACACAACAAGCAAAACTATAACCCTAAAAAACCTGTACCTAGGTGTCATGTGAACAGTAGTTAAGAAATGAAACATTTCTTCCCCTCTCTACCCGCACGGGAATGTTTTCCGTCCGTCTCCGAAAACAAAAACATTGTCTATTCCTAGACAAATGTGTATAGCCACGCCCTAATGTTTCATGTTTTCTGTGTAATGTTTCGAACAGGAGTCACGCCTTAATATATTGCATTCATTTGTCATTGGTTTTTGGGTTTTGCCGGGAAAGTCAATCAGCAATGTTGTGTTTCTGTATTATTTTTCTAAATTCATGTTAATTCGGTTTTTAATGTGTTATAGTGGTGGAATATTAACCATTAATTATTCGTTGAGGTGCATTAGTGTGGAAAAGTGATACATTCTACAAAATGCGTGCTAAATTGGGTTTCCCTCCAAAACTCCCTAGGAAGTTTCAGTAAAGCGTCTACCACTTTACTGAATCGACTGACTTGACTAATTGACTACCCTGACTACTTATTTCGACTTTGACTAGACTTTGGACTTGACGATTTAGAAATAAGACAAAGAAATACCTCAAACGACAGACGAGGCAGTATGGTCTAAGACCTTAGCCTGTTCCATTTCGGGACGAATTAAACAAAAAAAAATGTCATTAGTTTTTGTGAATTGGCGGCAAATCTAAAACTCTTGTTACACGTGAAAATTAACCTAACGCGAGAAAATTTTCATTCAATGATTTATTATGACTTTTGTTGTGGGCTTCCTCAACAACAAAGCTATGATAGGCTGCGATTAGCATTTCTAATGAAGCCCCATGACCCATCTCGTGCCACTATTTACAATTGGTTTAACGAGTTAAGGCGTGGACGTAGCAATATCAATGATGATCCGCGTGAGGGACGTCTTTTAACAGCGACTACTGAAGATAACATCAGTGCTGTGCGATGCATGATAGAGAAAGATAAGAGAGTGACCTATCAGCAGATACGGACAAGCCTAGGCATTTGTATGAGTCAAGTTCAAAAAATATTACACGAACATTTAGGCGTCAGGAAGCTTTGTACCAGATGGATTCCCCATACTTTAACCGACGACCAGAAACACCTTCGCATGGAGTGGTGTCGCCAAATGTGAGATAAGTTCAACGGCGAGTAACAGATAAAATTCGAGGTATTCGTTTTACGAGCCCTGAAGAAATGGTGACGCGTACGAAAATGCCATAGAAGAGACCCCTAAGGAAGAATGGGCCCACTGCTTTTCTCAGTGGTTCCATCGAATGCGACGATGTGTAGAGAGGAACGGAGACTACTTCGAAAAACAATAAAAGTATTGGCAACTTTCTACATTAAGCCGTTTTTCATTTTCTAAACATTTTCAGTGTTACCTAGGTAACAACTCAATAAAATCCCACCAAAAACATTCAGTAAAAAACTAGCCAAGTCTCGATAGAGCTGCTTGTTTATCTCTAAAAAGTAGTGAAATCTAGACAAAGTCGTGCCAAGTCTAAGGTTCCTTACTGCGATTACTTTATTATTATAGTTAATGTTGTGTGACTTGGCCGTTGAACATTCTTTATACGTTAGTGGGTACAAGCCAATTTTATTTACACGTAATGTTATATCTGTTGTAACTACCTATGTTTGTTATGCGTTTATTATATGTTATTGCCCATACTGGTATTGGTATTGGACGCTAGTGTCTCATTTTAGGCTGTTGTTGATTGTACAACACATGTATTGGAGCAATGGTGTCATGGAGCCCCATTTGTACCCTTGTGTACCCTTCAACGGCCAAGTCACACAACATTAACTATAATAATAAAGAAATCGCAGTAAGGAACCTTAGACTTGGCACGACTTTGTCTAGATTTCACTACTTTTTAGAGATAAACAAGCAGCTCTATCGAGACTTGGCTAGTTTTTTACTGAATGTTTTTGGTGGGATTTCACTTCTTTTTGTAGAAACATGGGCATATTGATTTATTTTACTAGATTTCAGTGTAATTTGTTTATTTAATTTGTGTAATGATCGAGTACAATAAAGTTAATCGTTCGACTATTTCTTCTTGTAAACTTGTAAATATAAGTATAAAAGCCAGTCTAGTCTTATCCAGAGTTTTCCTTTAATTTTATTTATATGCGTATCAAAAGCAGAAAGGGAGGCATTCGCCCAGCAGTGGAATGCTACGGACTAGATTAAATTAGAAGATGTGTCCCACTTCGCTAGGTTTTTGAAATGACAGTCGATTTTTTTATGTACCAATAGTAGAAGGGGGGCATTACCATATCTCTAATCAGCTGAAACCAGCTGAGGATTCTTCATCAGATACTTCAGACCTTCGATTTTTGACATCAAATGAAGCGGCCCACCACCATGTTGAATATTTTTTGTAAAGGCGGTATGTCGATCTCTAATAGTTTGGTTGGGCTCTTGTGTTTTCTAATCAGGGTCACCAGGTACTCCAGATGTTCGATTATCCTAGTTTTTATAGTTTTCCCTTTATGTGGCCATAAAACCCTAACTCTGTACCAAATTTCAGCTCTCTGAGTTCATGAGAAGTACTAGTTCTATTCTGATGATCATGAGTGAGTGACTGAGTGAGTGAGTGTCATAAATTCAAAACTTTGCTTTCGCTTAACTTCGGAACTAAATGACCTACAGACTTAAAATTTTGGATTTTAAGTATGTGATTATAGCTTACTAGATGACGAAAATTTCTGCGTTCTGGTCTTATCCAGAGGTTCTCAAATAGGGGCCTGAAAATGCGGCGAAATGGTTCCAGTAAATAATGGTACGGCAGTGTTTGCTTCGCGCTCGACTTGGCGGGGGCACTGCAGTGCCCCCAGATCGACGTTCTGGTCTTATCCAGAGGTTCTCAAATAGGGGCCTGAAAATGCGGCGAAATGGTTCCAGTAAAGAATGGTACGACAGTGTTTGCTTCGCGCTCGACTTGGCGGGGGCACTGCCGTGCCCCCAGATCGACGTTCTGGTCTTATCCAGAGGTTCTCAAATAGGGGCCTGAAAATGCGGCGAAATGGTTCCAGTAAATAATGGTACGGCAGTGTTTGCTTCGCGCTCGACTTGGCGGGGGCACTGCCGTGCCCCCAGATCGATTATCCTAGTTTTTATAGTTTTCCCTTTATGTGGCCATTAAACCCTAACTCTGTACCAAATTTCAGCTCTCTGAGTTTATGGGAAGTACTAGTTCTATTTTGATGATCATGAGTGAGTGTATAAGTGAGTGAGTGAGTGAGTGAGTGAGTGTCATAAATGCGAAACTTTGCTTTCGCTTAACTTCGGAACTAAATGACCTACAGACTTGAAATTTTGGATTTTAAGTATGTGATTATAGCTTACTGGATGACGAAAATTTCTGCGTTCTGGTCTTATCCAGAGGTTCTCAAATAGGGGCCTGAAAATGCGGCGAAATGGTTCCAGTAAAGGATGGTACGGCAGTGTTTGCTTCGCGCTCGACTTGGCGGGGGCACTGCCGTGCCCCCAGATGTAATAAAATGTCATCAGTCCGTTTCGAGTCCAGACTAATAATTATGTTTGTGATTATTCAAACTCAAACTCAAACTCAATTTTTTTATTTCCATGTAGGTTATAATATAACACTTATAGAATAGAATTGTCCTACATGATGCCTACCACCGGTATATTTTTTAATCTGTTAATTAATTTCTTTCCTACTACTGGAACACCGAGCGAAGATCGGTCACCCAGGTACATATAATTTATGTAACCCAAAGATTTTCGTTTTCGTTTAATAGCAACCGATAGCAACATAAAAAACCGTCCAACTGTAATTCGGAGTCGCGCACGAAGAGTTCCGTACCATTATCTATACAACTATTAGTACAATAAGGGTAGAGATATACGCAACGGAATCCGGTAGGCCGTAGAGAATTCGTATCATTGGAAATAGAAATCTATGCTAATTAGAGTCCGACCGAAACTGGTTTTCCGGCCGAAACCGAAACTGAAACCGAATATTCGGCCGTGGCTTCAGTTTCGGCCGAAACCGAAACCGAAACCGAAACTCACGTGGTCAAGTAGAAAATTCCTTAAAATACTGAAATTTGGTGCATTTTATCCATTATTCTGCATTAATTAGGACATGAAATGGAAACACGGTATATTAATTTTGTTGAAATCATTTATTTAATGTAATATTAAAAAAATATTAATTATATTTTAATCTGGGGGCACGGCAGTACCCCCGCCAAGTCAAGCGCGAAACAAACACTGCCGTACCATCCTTTCCTGGAACCATTTCGCCGCATTTTCAGGCCCCTATTTGACAACCTCTGGATAAGACCAGAACGCTGAAATTTTCGTCATCCAGTAATGATAATATAATCACATACTTAAAATCCAAAATTTCAGGTATGTAGGTCATTTAGTTCCGAAGTTAAGCGAAAGCAAAGTTTCGCATTTATGACACTCACTCACTCACTCATGATCATCAGAATAGAACTAGTACTTCCCATAGACTCAGAGAGCTGAAATTTGGTACAGAGTTAGGGTTTAATGGCCACATAAAGGGAAAACTATAAAAACTAGGATAATCGAAGATCTGGAGTATCTGGTGACCCTGATTAGAAAACACAAGAGCCCAACCAAACTATTACCTCCTTATTAATAAAAATATTTACACCATGGATAAGCAAATCCAAATCGCTCTCTTTGTCTATCAAGTGACTGTTCCAAACTATCTGACAGAGACAGCCATGTTGGATTAGCTAATCCGTGGTGTAAATAATTTTATTAATAAGGCAGCTAGAGATCGACATACCGCCTTTACAAAAAATATTCAACTTGGTGGGCCACTTCATTTGATGTCAAAAATCGAAGGTCTGAAGTATCTGATGAAGAACCCTCAGCTGGTCTCAACTGATTTAGAGATAATATGGTAATGCCCCCTTCTACTATTGGTACATAAAAAAATCAACTGTCATTGCAAAAATCCAGCGAAGTGGGACACATCTTCTAATTTAATCTAGCCCGTAGCGTCCCACTACTAGGAGAATGCCTCCCCTTCTGCTTTTAATACGCATATAAATAAAATTAAAGGAAAACTCTGGATAATACTAGACTGGCTTTTATACTTATACTTACAAGTTTACAAGAAGAAATAGTCGAACGAGTAACTTTATTCTACTCGAACATTAAATAAACAAATTACACTAAAATCTAGTAAAATATATCAATAAGCCCACGTTTCTACAAAAAGAAGTGAAATCCCACCAAAAACATTCTGTAAAAAACTAGCCAAGTCTCGATGGAGCTGCTTGTTTATCTCTAAAAAGTAATGAAATCTAGACAAACTCGTGCCAAGTCTAAGGTTCCTTACTGCGATTTCTTTATTATTATAGTTAATGTTGTGTGACTTGGCCGTTGAAGGGTACACAAGGGTACAAAAACGGGATCCATGACACCATTGCTCCAATACATATGTTGTACAATCAGCAACAGCCTAAAACGAGACACTAGCGTCCAATTACCAATACCAGTATGGGCTATTATCTCGCATAACAAACATAGGCAGTTACAACACAGATATAACATTACGTGTAAACAAAATTGACTTGTACCCACTAACGTATACATAATGTTCAACGGCCAAGTCACACAATATTAACTATAATAATAAAGAAATCGCAGTAAGGAACCTTAGACTTGGCACGAGTTTGTCTAGATTTCATTACTTTTTAGAGATAAACAAGCAGCTCTATCGAGACTTGGCTAGTTTTTTACAGAATGTTTTTGGTAGGATTATGTTTTCAAATTCAGTTGCGTTGTCAAAGCGTTGCCGCAAGAAACGAAGTTAGGCGAGCGTGCACGAAAACTTCCGAAATCAGTTTCGGTTTCGGCAAAAGTTTCGGCCACTTTTGGCCGAAACCGAAACTGCCGCCGAAACGTGATTTTTGGCCGAAACTCGGCCGAAACCGAAACCGAAACCGAACTTTCGGTCGGACACTAATGCTAATACAATAGAGTTGAAAATCGAACACATGAGTGTCGAGTTAAACGTCAATGTCATATATGACAGCTCGACACCTGACACTTCAATTTTCAACTGTATTGCATTAGCACAGAGTTCTATTTTCAGTGCTCATAATTCTCTACGGTCTAACGGATTTCGTTGCATATAGTCCCAGCCTAAGGCCCTTATTAATAAACCGTTCTTATCGCTAAAATCCAAGGAATTTGTAAGTATTATGTTGTATATAATACTTACAAATTCCTTGCTAAAATCATACTCAAGATAAGCTCAAGATAGTACTTGAAATGTTGTTTTAAATAATATATCGTACTTGTAAGTTGTACCTACGTGTTTTTTGCCCTTATTTTTTCAATTTTGTAATTTATACATAATATTGGGTTAAGAGCATAGAGGTATAACAGAAAGGAGGTGTTGTAAGTAGATGAAACTAAGGTCAGCGTGATCTTTTCCGGGGTGAGGGGGTGCCTGACTCCGCCCACTCATCTACCGGTCAATAGGAAATCTACGTCTACGTATTACGTTCGTTATCGACCTTTCTGTATTTTTACTATCTTAGGGGCCCCATACATGATCCGGTCTGCCTTCAGTTCGGCCTGAACGGATGCAAAATCGTATCGTCTGTGTGCAATTTCGAGATTGCGTCAGTCGGCCGTACGGACTGAAGCGATTCGTTCCAGTGTTGCCAGCTCTGTTTTTGTGAAACTACTAAACTCGTATTGAATTCTAGTAAAAAGTACCTACTAAATAACTACTAAAGAAGCTACTTAGGAATTCCTGAAGCCCCCCAAAAACCATTGCATTTTAGGTTTTGTTATATGAATTTTTTTTTCATTCATTGAATTTTACTATAAATTTTACCATTAAATTAAAATATACTAGCAAATATTACGTATATAGTAATTAAACGGGTAGTTTTAAGAAAATTACGGACGAATGTATTATTATGATAGGTTTTTTTTTTGTGTTTAACCTAGGCCATTTTGCATATGATTACTGTCTGGCTCTTTCGTACTTAAACACTACTAATAACTAAATTTCTACCAAGGATAAAATACTCAATTTAGTAAAGTTTTGTAAAATAACTAATTTGGCAACATTAATTCTGGCCTGACCGAGCGGCCTGAACGCGCGGCCTGTCCGGACCGTGTGTCAGTGTTGCCAACTTAGGGGATTTCCCCCTAAATTTAGGGGGAAAAAGTCTCTACAGGGGGTTTTCTAGGGGGGAGAATTTTTTAGGGTTATTTTTAGGGATTTTTATTTTCTTGTTGTTGATTAAATTAAGCGATTTCAAACATCGAAAAGTAATTTGAAAAGTCAACCTGTAGAAAATAAACTTTTGGAAGTGTATAAAGTTGTATAAAGTTGGACAGAATTATATTAATTATCATACAAAACATTAATTTTTATTATTTGTCTGTCATTGCATGATTTTTGTAGTATTAATAGTAGATATTCTTAATGATACAAAAAATTAGGGGGATTTTCAAGTAATTATTGCGATTTTGGGGGTTTTCGACAAAATTTTGGGGTGAAATAATTTTGAGAGTTGGCAACACTGCCGTGTGTGGACAAATCGCTTCAGTTCTTGCCCGAGCCGCGGCCGTGCGGGCGCGTATCGTGTACAAGCGTTGTATGAGTTTTCGCGGTGTTTAAATACAAAATTGATAAACACGACCGTAGCGCGCGGCAAACCAGAATGGACTGATGCGACTGTTCCGTGTGTGGGCCCGAATCAGATCAGGCCGAACTGACGTAAATTGGGTTGGATGCGATTTTTTCCGTGTGTGTGCTCGAATCCGTTCAGGCCGAACTGACGTCAGTTCTAACTGAAACGATCGGCCTCTCGTCTGTGGGGGCCTTAAACACTAAATGCCAGATTACATCTTAACATCTATCAATAAAAAACTAAATATTGCTTTACGTCTTAAAGGTATTTAGAAAATACCTACTTCAAAAATTTTTGTATGCATAATGATAAAATAACATTTTGAGTTAGTACATAATATTATGTAAAATATATTTTTAATCTCCGCGATCAAAGCTTTAAAACGCCATCTATTGGCAAGTAGAATGATTTCTGATTTAACAGACGCTGTAGACTTTTCTAGAACAATTATAATATCTTTAGTTTTTTTACTATTGTACTTACACATGAAATGTAATGCCCTCCATATCATCAGAACGCCTAATTGAGTATTTGTTCAGAGGTGTGCACAGAACGCGAACGCTGACAGTACATTGATTTAGGCCACGCCTATACTGATGATGATGATGATGTAGCAGGCCGAGTAGAAATCACGGTGCTCAGTTGTTTATGCCGTCTCTTCTCTTTATCAGGTCCATGGTTATGAGAAATAAAATCTCAGCATTATTAATTAATGCTAGGTATCTACCGAGAAATTCGAGTCAAACATTAACTAAAGTAGGTACCTATTTTAAGGCTTTATGCCTCCCTCGAGCCCACTAAAACCACCTGTGGGTTGCCTTCAGCCGCTATGAAGGTCCCGCGACCGGCCGGTCTCCCTCTTATAAGGACCAGACTTTCACAATAATGAGGGGCCACTCCGACAAACTGGAGCGTCCCCCTCGGCGCCCGCGACTTATAGCTAAGCTGGGTCTGGATTTAACCATCCTCTCCCGGAGCCCCGTTAGACAGAAGATTTGAGGTTCGCAAAGTGACGACGAATTGAAAACATCTCATAATTAAAGAGAAATAGTACCTAATCGAGGTTTTTGTGTGGTAACTGATATGCGAAACTAATTTCGTAGGTACACAAGAATACTAGAATACAAGGAAAAATATGGAATAGCTCGAGGAGTCGAGTCTATCTGTAACTACCGTGGCCTCGATGTGTGTCAGAGTCAGTAAAGTTTTATGAATTTTTTGGATAGGATGTTGATGTTTGATTAAATATGTTGAAGCCACAGAATCGATGTACACTTTGAAGAAGTTGATGACAAAAATGTTGTAATGCGGCTTCAACATTTTTCGACAATCGATGGGCGTTTCAGCACTTTCAACAGAACGTGTTCTGGCGCAACCCGAGACTCTCTAATACTTATCATTGTCGCGCTCACACCGAAAAATTCTTCATTTAAAGATTTCATTTATGTTTTAAGAGGATTATGAAGCTACCAAAAATCAAAATGTAGATTTCCTAAATGCTAATAGAATGGCAACATTGATTAGAGCCAAAAACTTGCATCATTCGCTGAGAGTTGGGACTAAAAAAAAATTTTTGACGTATGACGTTTCACATTTGCCTTTGCCTTTGCGTGCTTTGTTGATTGTTGATTTTATCAAACAAAAGTCAAATATTTATACAATTATCGCTTTTTTCTACAAACTAGATTTTAATAATTCAATAGTCAACACAGGCAAATATGAGTATGGATACCACAAACAATGAGACTAGTAAACCTGTTCGGAAATATTATGATCGAAGCAAATCTGACGATTTGCAAATTTCTCGAACTGATATGAATATGCTGATTATGAATTATTTAGTAACAGGTAAGTGTTTAACATCAAGCGAAAAATATTTTATATTATGTGTACCTTTTACATATTATCCTTTCTTATTATTAATGTATTGTATGGTACATCAATAATAATTTGTTATGTTGAACAAAAGAGATTTGACACGGGAATAGTTTCACATTCTATCATGTAAAAGATATCATCAACTTGACCCTGCCCGAAACTCGTCATTATATATAAAACTTATAAGGTCTTCATTTAAAAAATAATATATTTATTGTATTCCAGAGGGCTTCAAAGAAGCTGCATTGAAGTTTCAACAGGAAGCAGGGTTACAGGAGCCCGCTTTATGTAGCTCATTGGACGAGCGTATAATGATCAGGGAGGCGGTGCAGGGTGGCCGCATCCCTGAAGCTATATCCATGGTCAACGCTCTGCACCCAGAATTGTTAGATAACGATAGATACCTGTACTTCCATCTTCAGGTACTGCATACTACATAAATATCTAATTTTACAGCAACTGTTATTATAACCCAAATTTCATCCTGCTGTTCATTCAATCAATTAATCAATTAAAATCAAGTTCAATTTCATTCAATCAATCATTCATTATTGTTCATTAAAAACCTAAATTATTTTAATGAATACTGAGAAACTTTAATGTATGATGTAATAGCTTTTGTGTAAAAACTATTTTGGGATAAAAAGTAGCCAATGTGTAAATCCAGACCTTAAACTTACCAAATTTCATCAAAATCTCAGTAGTTTTTGCATGAATGAGTAACAAACAAATTGAGGTACCTTTGACTCACCACCTTGGAAAAGCTTAGAATGAGAGGTAGCGTTATTGAAACATTCAAGGTACTTACTGGTTACTATAATAATAACTCAATTGAGAACTTGTTTGCTTTAAATGAAAATTTGATGACATCTTAGAGGACACTCACTTAAACTATGGAGAATACCCCATAACAGCAATTCATTAAAGCACTTACCAAATAGAGTGGTTTCTGAGTGGAACAAGCTACCTGAGACTGCAATAATATAGACTACAAAATAGAATGGGCAAACTTTAAATTGTGTGATACACATGCTTCAGCTTTTAGCTGCTTGTGTGCTTACAGATATAATAATAATAATAAACATCCATCCTCACAGACTTTCACATTTACAGTAGTAGGATATTCTATTCTTTAACCTATTTGTTCTTTATTAAAGCAATTGCAATTACTGGAGCTGATACGAGCGGGGCGGGCAGAGGAGGCCCTGGCATTTGCCAGTGCTACGCTAGCAGAGGCTGGAGCCAATGACCGTAATGCTCTGACTGAGCTGGAGAGGTCCCTGGCCCTCTTGGCTTTCCCTGATCCACATTCATCACCGTTTGCTGATCTGCTTCTCCCATCCCACGGTCAAAAAGTAGGTGTTCACTATAATAGAACTGGTTTGTTCTAATTTCGATGATTTTATTGGTTTAGAAAAACTTACTGCACACTTTAACACAGTGCAAATACTGAACTATACTGATTTAATTTTGAAAGCTTATGAAAACACATGTTCTAAAAAGTCCATTAGTTTTTCCCTAAAAACGTTTTTTCATTTTCATACATACTAAATAGAAAATATTCATAGAACAGGAAATTTGTACAGTACAGTATGATACTACACTGAGAAATAAAAGAAATGGAAAACAAATCGCCAATTTCTGTTAAAAATGAGAAAGACATTAGCGGTTAAAGTTTTTAATCTATCTCTTTCTACCAAAACGAAATTTAGTATGAACTTCTTATGCAAGTTGTGTCATGTGACATCATGTTACATGTCAGATCTCTCTGTCTAATTGACTACTTTAAGCGGGGAATTCACTAGACGGACATGCCCGCAGGCAGTCTGTCCGGGCAAGTCTGTCGCGGCAATACACTACACAGGCCGATCAGTTTGCTTTGTAACGGCTTCGCGATTAGTTGTGTACAATAATATGGCAACGCAAAGGCGAAAAATTGCTTTAGATGAAAATAAAGGAAAAAGAATTGATGCAAAAAATGGAATCAGAATAGAAACGAGTATAGTCATATAAATTTGCCTTAAGAATTAAAAATTGAGGAACCAGGCGAACTGTACAATTACTTACGTATGGAATATGGATATAATATATCCATATTCCATACGTAATTAATAGGGAATATGCAGAAAATATAAAAATAGCTTAAAACATAATAATATGATACTAGACTGAAAATTAAAGGAAATGGCGGAAAAATTTTAATATCTGTTGATAAATGAGCAAGATATGAGCGGTCAAAGTTTGTAATCTATCTCTTTCTAGCAAAACGAAATTTAATATGAACTTTCTATGAAAGTTGTGTTATGTGACGTCACGGTACACGTCCGATCTCTCTGTCTAATAGACTATTTTTAAACGTTCATATCTTCGTTATTTTTAATGATATCAAAAAACTGATTTTACCATGCGGTTTACCAAACAAGATAGACCTATATAAAAAAATGAAAAAATTACGTGCATATTCCCTAGTTGTAGTAAAAATTCAAATGACTCTATAATATAGTCATTTGAATTTTTACTACAAATTATCGCGCCTAAAATTACAAAACAAAAGACCAAGATGAGGCTGTTAGTGACTCCAAGAGAACGATTACTTGCATACAATTGTAAATAATAAATTGAATATTTTATTGTCATTAAAACTCATTAGAAAGTAAATATGCTCCGCAAGTTAAACAAATATTAAATAAACGGACGTCTGCTCAGCTTGCTGTCATTCAACGTCTGTGCACAGGCAGCCCGCGGTGAGCATTCACATTCGGACATGCCCGTGCCTGCGCAGACAAAATGAGATCTCGCGGACTTCATCGGGCAGTCTGCCGGACGGCCCGCGACGGTAATACACTACACAGACCTAATAGTAGCGAAGCCTGTCGGGCATACCTACAGGCTTGCCCGCAGGCATGTCCGTCTAGTGAATGCCCCGCTTTAAACGTTGATATCTTTGTTATTTTCAATCATATTTAAAAACTGATTATACTAGGTATATTGTTTATTAAACAAGATAGATATATTTCAACAAATAAAAATAAAAAAGTGCATATTCCATTATTCCCTATTGTTAAGCTCTAGGTGACAAAAAGTTAGGGCACTAATTATAAAAGTTACTGTTTTCATTTTTTATATTTATATAACATGTTTATTCGTTTACAGATTGCAAGTGAACTGAATGCTGCGATTTTAAAAATGGAGAACCAAGAGTACACAAATCCCAAGCTGTGTAGTTTATTGCGTATGATTTTGTGGTCGCAAAGTGAGCTCGACAAACATAATATTAAATATCCAAAGATGACGGACCTCGCTAATGCCACCATCGAGCAACCAAAATGAAAGTCAGTCACATTTGATAAAAATTATTACTCTGACAATTGAATTACATATAGTATAAACTTTCTAATTTAATTATCGTAAATAAGTAGTTTATTTCAGTTTCTCACTGAAATAAACTACTTATTTACGGCAGAAGTTCAAAATTACATAAATAAAATATCATGATATGAAATGTTAAATTTCACTCAAATATTTGCAAGGTGTTATTTATGTAAAGATTTAAATACTTTTTGGACCTACATTCTTTTAGCATGCATCCATATGCATTATGTTAACAAACACAAAATATTGTCTCATAAAACAGACAGACAATTTGAATTTATTTTTAAAATACAATGCAAACTAATGTACTATACACTAAGGCAGTGTTCCGCAAAGTGTGTACCGCGGCACACTGGTGTACTGTGGTCATTAGTTGGTGTACCTAGGGAAAATACGGCTATCTTAAAAACTTATTTTTAGTAAGTAAGGGTAAGAAAAATATTTAAATAAACATTTTTTTATTTGTGGTGTACCTCCAAAAATTATCGTTTTCCTAGATGTACCTTGAACCCAAAAAGATTGTGGATCACTGCAGTAAGGAACTCTAATTATACAGAACTCAAAATTATGGATATATCAGTAATTTAAGTAAATTTCATTTGCTTTTTAATAATATATGCTAGTCTCGTTGTTTTTATTAATCCAGGTAATATTGTCAAGTAGAAATAAACGACTCTAAAAATGCATGAGCCATTATGGTTACAGTATGTACCATAGGGAGTGCATTTTTACAATGGTTTACGTCTTCTTAACTATTTAGTTATTTTCACACAGAGATTTGATCAGTGTGCTAAGTGTGAGTTTTTCTTTTAGCATTCGATCGTAATTACGTTTGGCGTTTACTAGGATTTTGTATGTGATTTGTACAGCGCCATCTAGTTGTAAACGTGAGGAACAAAACATGTTAGTGCGAGTTGCTTTTTGACATTTCGATACCCTTACGCTGAAGTAAAGTTATCACTTGGGTTTTTCATATTGAGATCGTGAAATAAGAACAAAAGTTTGCAAATTAATTAAAAGTTTTATTCATAAATGTGGCAAAAATCATGACCTCTTTTTTCGCCGTGAGAATGTTGTTTGTTTGTTTGTTTGCATTGAATGGGCACCGAAACTACTGGACCGATTTGATGAAATTTTGCAGAGATATAAAGGAGACCACGGGGAAGGACATAGACTCGACGGTTTCCGCAAGATTAACGAATCGGAGGCGAATCTGTTTAAAATTGGTCCGGTTGTTTCAAAGCTTAGCCGGAACAGACAGATAGATAGACAGAGACAACATTTTCAAAAATTGATTTTGGGTGAGACAAGTATGTTAATTAATAAGGTAAACTGTGAGATCCCTCAACTACGTATTTATGATACTTTATACGGAACCCTTGGTGGTAGAGTCGGAATCGCTATTTTGATGAAAGTACCCTAAATATGGTTCGTTCGAACGAAGGGTTCCGTACATTACGGTAAAAAAACATGTTTGTTGTATGGAAGGCCCCCTTGAATATTTCTATTATTTTGAACTTACTTCTATATAAACAACACCACATTCAAATTGTGATACAATAATAATCTCAAGATTCTAAAGACAGACGCGATCGAAAAAAAATCCGTTTAAGTTTAAAACACCACTACTTTTGTTATAATCCCGCAAAATATGTGAACTTCTGAAAATGGTTGGTTATTCACTCGACGAAACAGTGATCGAATAAATTTACCATCGCGTTAATCGAATATACTTTATAATTCACGAGTGTCAAGAATGTGCTAGTATGAGTCTCCATTCTGTCAAACCACTCGTTTTGCCGTTTACTCGGCGTGAATGGCGAGCGTATGTGTCATCGAGTGAATAGCCAACCATTTTCAGAAGTT